>BSEG01000010.1:21650000-26650000 GCA_036245055.1 Diospyros kaki | reverse complement strand
TTTAGAATTTCTCGGGTATTATATTCACCCCTCCTTAAAGAAATTTCGTCCTCGAAATTTTCATCTGACAGTCAGGTATCTAAGACATAAAATAGCTCATTACCTGAACACCTCAAATCAAACATCTATTTGATCATTTGGTAAACACCTCTCGATTTGCATTCCTTACACGTGTAATGCTTACTAGCATATCGTGTTCATTCATATAATTTCCTCTTGTGGCTCTTATCAGACAACCACACATCTTTCATCATTCTAGGCACGCACATCCTACCCCGTAAACTTTTGAGAATGCCCTCTTGCATTTCAAAAATCATAACTCTTGGACTGGTCATAATCATCAATCATAGATAAGAACACTTGTCAACCACCCTTGCCTTCGTATCTCGTTCACCAGATCCAGCTAAACAATGAGGCTAGCCATAAAAATAGACGATCCCTTTGGCACTACCATCATAGTCAGCAGGCTAACTAGCCTCCAACTTCTTCTGACACTCACAGCTATCCACCAAGTCCTGCGTTGGGCACCTCTCTGCCACGCGCCCGGTGATACGAAGTAGTGCAGTCGTAGTCCTTAAGGAACTCTATCAAACGTTACTACCTCTCGTTCAGCTCCTTCTGCGAGAACTCATACTTCAGGCTCCTCGTGGCTCGTGAGCACATCAATGCTCCTTCATTTTGGTAGTGTCTCCATAACCTCGAGAGCACATACCACATTTGCCAGTTCCAAGTCACACATCGGGTAGTCATTTCTGTGCCTTGGCATGATCCACATGCCATCATTCAGTTCTGTTGCACTATCATGCAACCCGATCCTCTGAGCTATCACAAGCTCTACTGCTCTCGGCAGTTTTTTCTCATTCGACTCTCTCACGAGTCCTATCATGGACACAACTATTTCAGAAAGTTCCCTCTCAAACCCCTGACAACAGCTTGTCAACCTCAAAAACTTTCCACCATTTCATAGACAGGTAGGAATCCTATCACAACACTTCGGTCCCTTGGAACTTGGATCCTAGTCAAACCATAACAATCACGGTGGTACCTAAACTTTGAAATCTGACTGTCTCCTTGGCAGTACGCTAAGCAACTTAGACCCTGAGTCACCTGACTCATACCGCGAGACAGCTACCTAGCTTCCCCGGTACGTTGATCATAAGCTCTTTACTAGCCTTCATACCTTGGTCCTTGGGCTCAGATCCGCTGTTACAAGCCACACACCTATGGTGCTATTGTCTTTCTAGAGCCTCCTCGTCCCGTCTCCGAGAGTTGTAATTAACCCGACTCCCGTCTCTTCTGATACTTTTCAATACCAGTCTAAATCTCCAAATCTTACATATCCTCGATCGTATTCAGAGTTACATTCACTTAGGTTTCCAACCTTTCCTCGAACCAACTTCTATTCAAAACATTTGGCTCGCCTCCCGAAATCTATCAGGACATCTTACCTTTCAGAAACTTCTGAATCCTCATGGTGCTCATGACAATCAACTTTGATTTCACATTCACCAACATAAAGCCTCATGCTCTCATCAATTCTTTCATGATCTGCTTACTACCAAGCAAGCCAATTTCATTCATAACATCAATCGTGATATTCCTTAACATTATCCTCAATGTTCCTCATGCGTCTCCCTGTACGAGGAGTACATCATCATATCATTAACTCTATGATCCTCAATGTTCCTTATGTGTCTCCCTAATCGAGGAGTACACCAATATATCATCAATAGACACAATTACCAACGCAACTTCAATGCAGATGGTACATTGGTCAATTCATCAATTCCGAGATCATTATCTCATTATCCTTATCATCGAAACATTGATTTCAGAATACCTTATTTCTTTATCTTAACCTCGATCATTCATCAATCATAAAAATCCCAGCCTCTTGCGGCTGTTTCATTAATCATCAAATTCGAGGTAAAAGATATCAATTCTAATTATCACTTTTTCAAAGTCTGATAATTTATATCCTCAATCAAGCCACCCACGGCTAATCATCCTATAACCTCAAGCTATCATTGACAATCATCATTAAGAAATAATCCCGTTAATTCTTCCGAGAATATATCTTAGCATCTTCCAATTCTTCTTACGGCTTTTCATTGACCGCAAGTGCCCGTACTATATCTCGACAGGCTCATTATTTCATAACTTGCTGACATCACTCAGCGATACATTTCCCAATCTGCCACTAAGGCTACCTAGACTAACTGTCTAGCCATATGAGAGTTCCAATCTTCAAAATCGAAAATCTCGAATCCTCAATCAATTCGGGTCTACAGCTTTTCTTACTGCGACCAACATCTTGGCACATCTGCCATCACTTGATCCTTTCAATCACGTCCAAGATTTGCACAATCTTCAAGACGACAATCATAACCTTACTACCAGCTAGAGCAGGCAGGTACTTATGTCACCCACGGTACTCTAATCCTTGCTGGATTTCTTCCTTAGAAAACTCTAAAGTTTCATTACGAATCCCTAGATCCTCAATTATTTCTTTAGAGAAATTCCTTAAGATTCACAAACCGATCAATCCTCGAAGATCCCAAATCAGATCACAATATCTGGTTCCATTTATCTTCCAAGAACTCGATTTCATTTGCCTTCATGGCTTTCTATCCATCATTTGTCATGGTGCCCCTTAAGCTCTCTTCGTCGGATTGACTACCGACCACTTTACCTGATTATGCAGGTTTATTGAGCACACTAAACCATAGTCACGACCTCTGTTGACTAGGTTTCCTTATCATTCCTTTACGGTCGTTACAACCCATCAAGCTTCTCTTTCATTTTTAGTACTCGAACTCTACCTTGAGTCGAGACTACCCTTTTCACTATTCATCGATCAAGCCTTTGGACCAGTCATGCTCCACTACCTGAAATTTCATTTACCGAGAATCTACTGACTCTCGCCTTTCGTTCTTCAGATCCAGTTGACTATCGACACACGACCATTAAATTAGTTCTTCCGAGGCACTACTCTTTCCGTCAGCCAGCACACAGCTGTCATCATCACCCCCATCATATGGTAGGCTTACTCCTACATCATACGTCAACCCTCACTCGGGTACATCTCGGGTGAAAACTGCACGGTCTCGTCGTAGCCCTCAAGAACTATCATTCGTCGTCGTTGCCCTGAGTCTAACTCCTTCTGTAAGAACCTTTATTCTAAGCCCTCATCATGGCCTGGTGATTTCCTCACCTCATAGGTAGCGCCTACACGGCTCTCGAGCGTGCATCTTTCCTTTCCATTTCATACGTTAGGTAGCATTTCTTTGAGCCACCCAACACGACCATCTCATGATCCCATTGCAATCTTTAAATAGGACACACAATCCATATTTAATCCATTTCATTTCGGTTTGATTCCTTAGGCTTCCTGCCTCGATCAACCATAGCTAGTGGCACACCTCGCACCCTTGGGACTTGGATCTCCCCCACAAGGTACAGACCCTACTGTGTTGCCCCAGATATTCAGCATCTGATCGTCTCCTCAACAGTACACTAAGCAACTTAGATCCTGAGTCCTCGACTCATACCGCGAGACAGCTAACTAGCTTCTCCGGTACGTTGATCGTAAGCTCATCACAAGCCTTCTGCTTGGTCCCTAGATCCAGATCTGTCACTGCGAACACCGGCCAGTAGTGTTGTCACCCTGCTAGGGTTTCCTATCCCGCTTTTGTGAGTCACATCGGTTGCACCACTTTCGCCTCATCAATTGACGCACTCGTGCGCCATCATTTGGTCATTCTCGGCCTCTCGTTTGTCCCAATCTGTGGGATCCCATATCTTATTTTCGAGATACTAAAAGAATCTCGAAAATACTTATCCCTTAATCTTAACTCATCAGCTAGGTCTGACACATCAGACTAATTATTCCTGATCCGATCATCCTTGATAACTACCAGTTATCCAATCTTTCCTTACTATGATTTTGACTAATATTCTCAAATCAATAGTCTCCAAAATCTCTCGGATCCATAATCATGGTTACCGAGTCATCCTTACATTCCAATCATATCATCGGATCCTTACTCCAATAGCTAGATCATTCTGCTCGAACTAGCTTCTATCAGGCATTCTACTATTCACCGGGAATAGTAGTCGTCTACTGAAATAGTGTCTGTCGTGAAGAGTACACCAGGTAAGTTCCCAGGAAAGAGTGGTGGGTCACAATGGACACACTTAAGTACCAAGTCTTTCCTTAGCCAGAACTAGCCTAGACATGCACTTCCACAACAACGCACTTATCCAGTAACCGTTAATACCCAAATCCTACGGTGGCTTTACTTATCTAGCCACACGCGACCTTTTCCTTAGGTTCGCTCTAATATCATCTATACTAGAGTCACATAAGTTTTCAGACATTTCCTATGTCCTCAACATTTTCGCTCTGATACCAACTGTAACACCCCGTCCCTATCGAGGGGCGTGTCACTATGCTAGGGCCCATCATATACATACATAATCCCCTTTCTTATACATCAAATACCGTATTTCAAAGGGAAACCCCCCAGCAAATCATTACATATGCGGAAGCGTTAATCGAAACCTGATACGGTACATACTTGAATTCACTATATTTAAAACAATATAAGAAATCCGTACCATATATTACCATCATATCCTCAAGTACATAAATACATTGATACATATCTCCCGAGATAACATCTAACACCCTAGGTGCAATCATATGAAACCTCGAATACATACATCATCATTTTTCAATAATTAAAATACTTGATCCACCTGCTGAATCCATCGGCCACGCCATCACGTGCCGTCATATCTCACCCTGCTCCTTGCCCTAACTGCAAGTCTCAACTGGAACGTTGAATGTTCCAGGGGCATAACCCATTAGAAGATGAAACTTCTAGTGAGGGTCCAAAAACATATATATGATGCATGATGCAACAATATGAACAACATATACCCATAATGTAACTTCCCAAGCATCCCCAGCCCGGCTAGGAATCCTAGGCAAATCCCGAACCTCTGCAGGATAAGCCTAACGTTATTCCCTCAACGCCCTAGGGGAATTACGGCTACACTCTGAGGGTATCATCCCATCCCCATGCACAAGTTTCAATATGACAATAATATCGTGCAATGTAAATATCACGATTTTCAATGCAATATGACAAATGAATATTGCAATTCATAATAACATGCATATATAACAAACATATCATGAATATAAGTTCTTGTGAGAATACCACTCACCTTTGCCCAAAGACAAAGATATCTCCAAAAGCGTGCATCGCCTCGATATGCGTGCCCCGCCTCGATTCTCGTGCCAACTCTCAAAAGTTGCACCAACCTCATCATCTTGATCTCCTCAAACATAAAATGATATTTAATTACTAAATATCCTCAATATTCTATTTATTTCCTTTTTCTTTTCATTTTCCTTCATTTTTCCTTCTAAAAATCCCAATAAATATACCGAGACTATTTCCTCAAATCTAACTTCACATAAATTCATTATATACTATGAACTTTCAAGGAAAAATACTGAACTTACCTGGATATTGCGTTTTCACGCAAAATGAGGCACTTTGGTGCGGAAACTGAGGCATCGGGAATCCCAAATTCCAATCTTTTTGCACAAACCTCCATAAAATATTTTTCCTTATTTTTCAGTATTTTTTTCACATTTTTCCACCCTTACACGCGCCCCCACGCGCCAACACATGACTAGGGCGAGTGAGGCGCGTGGAAGACCAGCGCGTGACCGGCACGCGCCGGTCGTCTTCTCTGGTGCTCCGGTCGCCGGCGATCGGGGCTGACTCCACCACTTTGAAGCCCTCTCTTATTTGATCATCATGGTATGCTTTGGAGCTCGAAAGGAGGTCGGGAAGACCCTCGATTTGCCGGCCAAAGGCTCGGCTAGGGCGTCGCCACCCAACTCTGGCGACCCTCGAATCGCCTTGAAACCTCGACCAAAATAGCCCAAAATTTCCAGAATGAAACTTCAAGCCATGGGCAACAAAAGCCCCTTAAAATAGAATGCCAATTCGTTCAATAAGTGGGTCGATTTGAAGCTCAAAAACCCTAAGTTTCGGCCATCTTTGAATGCCTATTTATAGGCTATTTCGAGCAACCAAAACCCCTTGGCCGCCTTGCCCATCACTCATAGAGGTTAAACCTCCCTTATATCGGCCTGGATCGAGCCTCATCCGACCAAGAAACCAAGTTGCAGGTGCGGCCAAGAACGACCGAAAATTCGGTCGATTTTTCTCGATTTGCGGCCACCACAATTGCTTTCTCCGACCAAGCCCTTTACTAAAGTTGGTCTCCCGACCAAGTCTCGTGAAACCCCATGGTTTGATCGGCCGAAATCGACGACCGGAGACTTGGTGGTGATTGGCCAAACTTTTGCTTAATTGCACTTTGGCCCCTCCAGTTTCGGGTTTGTCACTTTGGCCCTTTCCACTTAACCCCTCAACTTTTCAATATTGCATTTAGGTCCAAAAAGTCCTAAAACATCATTTTGACCCTCGAAGATTCCAAAACAACCTTGTTTCGGCCTCCCTCTAGCAATTTCTAAAAACTGCACTTAGGCCCGAATCTTCGTTTTGGCCTTAAACCCATTCGTTCCTTCCTGAAACCTCTGAAGGGTTGTTCCTCATGAAAAACCGAAGCCCCCTCAAGCTTCCGTTGACTTCCGAAAAGTCGTCTATGACAATTCGGTATTACAGCCTAATTGGCGGCTGTCTTTTTAGCTGTACCGAAAACTGTTCCTGATCTAATTTCTTTCGGCACCATAAATCCTGTCTTGGGGTGCTCATTAATGCCACATCAATTTCCTTTGGCATCTTGACTCCAGGGTACTCCCGGCAGTCGATTCAATCATCTATACGGTTATAAATTACTGTTATACCCTCAATTTATCCTTAAATTCCATTTTTACCCCAAAATAAATTACCCTTGAGTCCTTTAGAATTTCTCGGGTATTATAGTAGCGAGATCAATTCTTGATGGAAAAGGGAAAGAAAAAGTTTGCTTGCGAGTAAGGTATAGATAGAACGAGCTTTGTCCATTCACAAGTTGGTTCTAATGCTTATAGTGAAGGAAGCAACGCTAAATGAGGAAACTTTTTTCCCACCACAAATTGAGAAGATTTTTGAAGAGTTTGCTGATGTGTTTCTAGAAGAGATACCAAAGGGGCTGCCACCAATCAGAGGAATTGAACACCAAATCGATCTTATGCCGACAACTACTTCACCAAATAAACTAGCCTATAGAAGCAATCCGAATGAAGCTAAAGAGTTACATTGGCAAGTAACTAAGTTGTTAGAGAAAGGATACATAAGGGAGTCAATGAGTTCTTGTTCTGTACTAGCTTTGTTAGTGTCAAAGAATGATGGGACTATGGGAATGTGTGTGGATATTGGGGCAATAAACAAGATAACGATGAAGTATCGCTACCCAATCCCTAGATTGGATGATATGCTTGATGAGTTGCATGGCTCTAAATTATTCTCAAAAGTAGATCTCAAGAGTGGCTGCCATCAGATTTGAATGAAAAAAGAGAATGAATAGAAGACCGCATTTAAAACAAAGCACGGGCTGTACGAATAACTGGTTATGCCATTTGGCTTGTCTAATGCACTAAGTACCTTCATGCAATTGATGAATTATGTGCTTCGTAAGTTCATTAGCAAATTTTTTGTGGTTTATTTTGTTGATATTTTGATTTATAGCAAAACTCTTGAGGAGCATTTGTGGCACTTTAGGAAAGTCTTTGAAGTGTTACGATAGGAGAAGCAATTTGGCAACTTAAAAAAGTGTCAATTCTGTCAAGACTAAGTCAACTTTCTTGGTTACATGGTTTCACAACATGGGGTTGAAGTTGATGTGAAGAAAGTGAAAACAATTAAAAAGTGACCCGTACGTACTAGTGTTTCAAAGGTGAGGAGTTTCCATGGGCTAGCATTCTTTTATAGGGGGTTTGTGAATAATTTCAGCATTATTCTTGCTCCATTGACTAAATGTATCAAGAAAGTGGTAAATTTAGGTGGAATGAAGCTATCCAAAGAAGTTTTGAGCAGATCAAGGAGAAATTGTGGTATGCTCCTATTTTAACTTTCCCCCAATTTTTTGAAAACTTTTGAAGTGGAGTGTGATGCTTTGGGAGTTAGAATTTGGGTTATTCTTATGCAATATAGCCTATTTTAGTAAGAAGTTGAGTGGAGGAGGTTTGAATTATTCCATATATGACAAGGAGTTCTATGTATTGATTAGAGCTTTGGAGACTTGGAAGCACTACTTATTACTCAAAGAGTTTGTCATTCACATGAACCATGAGTTTTTGAAGCACTTAAAGGGGTAACACAAGTTGAGCCGCAGGCATGCCAAATGGGTGGAGTTCTTAGAAGCCTTTCCCTACATCATCAAGTGCAAAAAAGGAATTCAAATGTAGTGATAGATGTAGTATCACGGAGGTATGCTCCAATCACCATGATGAATGTTAAACTACTAGGGTTTGAATTAATTAAAAATCAATATGTGGATGATCCAACCTTTGCTTTTAC
Organism: Diospyros kaki; assembly: GCA_036245055.1. Classification (NCBI taxonomy): domain Eukaryota; kingdom Viridiplantae; phylum Streptophyta; class Magnoliopsida; order Ericales; family Ebenaceae; genus Diospyros; species Diospyros kaki. The sequence goes on along the minus strand of BSEG01000010.1, from coordinate 26,641,451 downwards.
TTACTTAGCTTGTGAGAAAGGGGTTGTTAATGGTTTTTACAGGCATGAATAGTACTTGATTAGATCTGGGAGACTTTGTATTCCTAATGGGTCTATAAGGGAACTCTTGGTGAGGGAAACACATGGGAGAGGTTTAGCTGGTCATTTTGGTGAGAAAAAAACTTTGGAGCTAGTTAAAGAACACTTCTATTAACCAGGAATGATAAGAGATGTGTATCGAGTGCTAGAAAGGTGTGTAGCTTGTAAGAAGGTGAAAAGCAAAGAAGCTGCTCGTGGGTTATACATGCTATTACCTATTCTAGATCAGCCTTGAGTTGATGTGAGTATGGATTTTGTGCTTGGACTACCAAGAATGCAAAGAGAAAAGGATTCAATCATGGTGGTTGTTGATAGGTTCTCAAAGATGTCTCACTTTTTACCTTGTCGCAAAACTGATGATGCTTCTCATATGGTGAGCTTATTCTTTTGAGATATCGTAAGATTGCATGGAATACCAAGGAGTATAGCGTTTGATCGGGATACAAAATTCTTGAGTTACTTTTGGAAGACATTGTGGAAGAAGCTTGGCACAAGGTTGCTCTTTAATACCGCTTGTCATCCTCAAACCGATGGACACATTGAAGTGGTAAACTGTACACTTTCTTCTTTACTTAGAGCTATTATTAATAAGAATTTGAAGAATTGGGATGAGTGCTTGGCTTTTATTTAGTTTTCATATAATTGAAGTGTGTATAGTGCAACCAAACATTCTCTATTCGAAGTGGTTTATGGATTTAATCTCATTACACCACTTCTACTCAATGAGCGAGCATGTTTGGATGGAGAAAGGAAGACTGACTTGATCAAGAAGTTGCATGAAAGTGTGAAACAACAAATAGAAAGAAAAATGCAACCTATGAGAAAGCGACAAACAAAGGCAGAAAACAAGTTTAATTTGCACCAGGTGATTTTGTGTGGATTCATCTTCGAAAAGAGCGATTTCCAAGTAAAAGAAAGTCCAAACTTATGCCACGAGCAGACATCTTTTCAAGGTATCAGAAAGGGTTAATGACAATGCATACAAGATTAAATTGCTAAGTGCTTATCAAGTATTGGCTACATTTAATGTGAGGGATTTAACACCTTATTTGGAGGACACTGAAAAGTTGGATTTAAGGGCAAATCCTATTTTACCTGGGGATGATGATGTGAACAGTAAAGATGCATAAGTAAGGGTTGTCCAAGAGCATATAATTCCAAATTTTGGGCCAATTACTCGCTCAATAGCTAAACAATTCCAAAAGAAACTTGAGCTATTTATTGGAAAGACTCCAGCCTATTTGAAGGAGTTAGAGTTCAAAGTAAAGGAGCTAAAGTCTAAATTAATCACATTGCTTACTTGCTTGGAAGGTTAGCCACGCAACTTATCAGAGGGGTAATTTTGGTTCTCCAAAACTTTTGAATGGGTTGGAATTATGAGACGTGCCTTATGTCAATAGAAAACCCAAGATCTCAATTACAACTTCCTATATTCATGGGCGTTGTTTCGACTTTCCAGCTGTATTTTATGACCGTTTCAAGTTTAGTGGTTAGTTCTCATTGGTGGAGCGAAAATTACGGATTTGGGGCATCTTTTGGGGATTTTTTGGGCATCTTTCAAATATTTGTCTTTTCTTTTGATTGTTATTTCTTGAATATTTGAATTGTGTCTTTTGCTTTAATTATTATGTCCCCCATGCTTAGAGGGATGTTCCAAAACTAGTATTTATGTGTCTTTTGTTTTAATTATTATGTTGCCATGGTTAGAGGAATGTTTCAAGACTAGTATTTATATGTGTGATCTTATAATGTTTCGAGAATGAACATTTTTATCAAGAAAGTGCAAAAATCATTTTACTCTAATTCTTATCTAACCAATTCATTTGTTTAGTGACGACTTTATTTGATTCTCATCACTCTTCCTTCTTCTATCTTAGAGTATGACAAATCAAAACTAGTATTTTCTTATTTATGGTGAATTTTCTTATCAAACAAGAGGCACTAGTATTTCTTTTGTATTTTGGGCACATCATACTTTATCTTTACGTGCCAATTTTGATCATACATTTTTCAAAACAAGAATATTATCGTCCTTGAGAATGGAGCTGTTTTAGTTAGTGTCACACAACTATTGATGTGGAGAACTTTGTTTCCACATCGATACAAAAATGTTTTCTTTGTATCAATTCGCATGTAATTATATTTGACGTGAGAAATCACCTCATTAGTTATGATTTAGAATTACCATAATAATTTTCTATTAATATGATCCAATGGCAGAATTAGAACCTAGGGTTAGAGGGGCAAAAGTCTAAGTATGCATATTAATTTTTTTTTTTACTTTTTTGGTTTTCTCTCCCATCTTAATTTGTATTACTTAATTGCCCTTATCTTTTTTATTTTAGAGAGAATAAATATTAAAGAACATAGTAATTTATGTATAAAATAAAAAATAATAATAGACAATTTTAGAAGTTAACGAGAGAGGTAATTGTTGAAACGCCTCATTTTTCTCGAGCGTTAAATAACTTAGAAATTTCGGGAATATTTTTTTTTTTCAATATAATTAGTTCCCGACAATCCCGATCTACATTCTCAACATACTAAAGTAATAATCAATAAGGTAAAACAAGTAATCATCATAAATGCGGAAGTTTAAAATTGAAACCTGATATGGTACATAATCAATTTCACTTTATAACAGTATAAGAATCTGTACTATACATTAACATCATATCCTCGATATAAAATACATAAATACATTGTTATATCTCAACTCATTAAAGCATAAGCTAAAACGTATCCGGATAGACAAATTTCTAGAACTTGCTGCTGAATCCATCAGTCACACCATCACGTGCCATCATATCTCAACTTGCTTCTTACCTAAACTGCAAGCCTCAACTGGAACGTTGAATATTCCAGGGGCATAACCCATTAGAAAATGAAACTTCTAGTGAGGGTCCAAAACATATATATAGATGCATGATGCAATAACATGAACAACATTTGCCCTTAATGTAACTTCCCAAGCCTACCAGCCTGGCACGGAATCTCAGGCAAATCCCGAACCTCTACAGGATAAGCCTAACGTTATTCCATCATTACCTTAGGGGAATTACGGCTACACTCTGGGGCGATATCCTATTCCCATGCACAAACATGACAATAATATCGTGTCATGCAATTATTACGACTTTCCATGCAATATGACAAAATGAATCATATCTTTTATAAATATCGTGCATAATAAGCAGTCGTATCTTTCATAAATATCATGCATAATAAACAATCATACCATATGGGATAGGACAACTCACATTTGCCCAAAAGATCAAGATACCTCGAGAAGCGCACATTACCTTGATATGCGTGTTCGACCTTAATTTTTGTGCCAACTCTCAAAAGTTGCACCAATCACATCTCCTCGATCACCTCAATCATAAAAATGATATTTTATTACTAAATATCTCAAAACTCCATTTATTTCATTTTTCCTTCATTTTCTTCCATTTTTCCTTCTAAAAATCCCAATAAATAGCCTCGGTATTATTTTCTCAAATCTATCTTCACAAAAATTCATAATAGACTATAAACTTCCAAGAAAAAATACTAAACTTACCCGGATGTTGCATTTTCACGTAAAATGAGGCTCTTTGATGCTAGAATTGAGATATCGAGAACTCCAAATCTAAATATTTTTTTACAGGACCTAGATCTCGATTTTAGAGGAATTTATCAATTTTTTTTCAGAATTTTTGGAGCTCGGACGCGCCCTCACTCGCCCATACAAGTTTCTCCATGGGACCTCCAGTTGTAGGCCCCAGCTAGCGCGTGTGCCCCACGCGCCGATCGTCTTCTTCCTCCAGATTCTGGCTAGCATGCGACGCCTCTGGTTTAATGGTCATATCTCTTTCATTTGACCTCCGATTGACCCCCCCCCCGTTTGAACATATGGTTTCTTCTTTTCGCCCTTTACAAGATGATACCAAAAAATCCCACAAACCAAGCCATTTTCAGACTGCTCAAGCTCATTTTCTGGTGAAACTCATTTTTCCAATGAGGCTTCGGATCTCACTCATCTCTCAACAAAAATAGCTCAAATTGCATAGAAATGAAGCTTAGAATATGGGCAACAAAAGCCTCTTATCCGATTCTCCCAATTTATTCACAAACTCTCAAATCTAAGAGTTTAAATTTCTTTTCTCTTTCGGCATCTCCAAATACCTTTATTTATAGGTGATTTCGGACCCTAAACGACGGATCTTGCTTCATTCAAGACCTCTAATGTCCCCTCTTTCCCTTAACAAGTCCAAAATCCACCGAAAAAGTTCCAATCTTTCCATTTTAGTGGCCAAACTTTCGGTCGAAAGTTGGCCCAATTTTGATGCCATTTTGACCATTTGTTGGCCAAGAAGCTTGTCTTGGCCTTGCTTAAAGGCCCCTCAGCCACTGCCTTGGGTCTCCCATGGCTGATTTCAGTGATTGGAAGGTTGGTTGGCCATGGATGCTTTGGAGCTTTTTCTTGAAATTACATTTTGACCCCTAAAATTTTGGCTTTCTTCCTTTGGCCCATTTTACAAAGCCCCTCAACTTTTCATAATTGTCATTAAGACCCTCAAGTCCTAAAACATTCATTTGACCCTCGAAGATTTCAAGAATACATCGTTTTGACCTCTCTCTGGCAATTTCAAAAAACTGCACTTAGGTCCGAATCTTTGTTTTGGCCCTAAACCCTTTTGTTTCTTCCTGAAACCTCTGAAAGGTTGTTCCTCATGAAAAACTGAAGCCCCTTCAAGCTTCCGTTGACTTCTCGGAAGTCCTCTATAACAATTCGGTATTGCAGCCTAATTGGCAGCTACATTTTAGATGTACCGAAAATCGTTCTCGATCTCATTTCTTTCTATATCATAAATCATGCCTCTAAATACTCATCACAACCATATCATTTTCCTTGGAATCTCGGCTCCAGGACACTCCCTACAGTCGATTCGATCATCATACGGTAATAAATTACCCTTATACCCTCAATTTATCCTTAAATTTTATTTTTATCCAAAGATAAATTACACTTAACTCCTTTTGAATTTTTCGGGTATTACAATTGTCTACCCTCACAAAGATGTAGCCCGCCCCTATCATGACCTACCAACAAAGAATTACCAAGGTGGCAAGGGGATACAATAGCCTACTTTACAATAAGGGATTAATTAAATCTCCCACGAGATTTTATTTTTTATCCATACATAATTCTTAAACTATTAAATGTGTTCATTGAGTTTACTCAATATACACCTAAAAGAGTCATATTCAATTGTGGGGCTCATTGATAATGATAGCAATAAGTCTTGTATTGTTGTTTATGTGTGTTGCTACACATTATTTGTAAGATATTACATCTCTTTAATGATAAAAAATAAAAATTAAAATATGAATACTTTGTAACGTGGGGTAGCGTACACATTGAAGATAGCATCAACCATTTACTTATTTATTTATTTGTCTTTTTCCCACTGGAACAATAGTTATGAGGAAAATAATTAATATGATTTAATTTGTTGAATATTTTTCTTTTACCTATCAGAAGAATGGAGGATAGCTCTGTAGACAATGATGTCACAGTTCCCAGGCATCATTTAGGATGCCTTTGTTTGGATTCACTGTAAAATTAAATAAAAAACTATGGCAAAATTGACTTATGGTTCCTCCTTCATCTTTATGGTGGGTTTGACCACGCAAAATCTTACACGCCTTGTTTGGATCTTATATTTTTTTTTACCCCTCTTTCCAACGCCCATGAAACTAACCCATTAAAAGTAACCTACATGGATTCAAATCAACTCCATTTAATAAAAAGAGCCCAGAATTATTGTTCTAGTAGCTATATAACATACTAACATATATCCATTTAATAAAAAGAGCCCAGAATTATTGTTCTAGTAGCTATATAACATACTAACATATATATATATATATAATCTCTAATACATGCTCAATTATTATTCTCTTAATAAACCACATTGAAACTTAATACATGTGATAAGGTATTTAGCCTTATCTTGATTGATTGATTTCAATTAAGTAGGTAAGGCCCACTTTGTGACAATGACCCAGAGAAATTAGATGATGATGTATTCAAAAAGCCAATTGTCACACCCTAAAAACCAAGTTGCCATCACTTTTTGCGTAATGGGTAGGGTTAGGGTGGGGTGCCATCCCATCTCTCTTCAGTTTCAAAAGTAAATGCCAACAACCCTACCTCCACCACTCCCATATCTATCCACAATAAGAGAGATAGGAGACTATTTTTTAATTATTAATAATTTTTCATTGGAACAGATTCTGTATTTCATAAGAGTACTTTGGGAGCTCTCCTTTTTTTTTTTTTTTCCCAAAGAAATTAGTCGTTGACAAGAGACTCTCCAAATGAGTATCACTTAATTTTTTCTTTGCCAAAGAGATTAGTTTTGGTGGTCCACGAATTGGTTATTCAGCTCATTCTCAGTAATTTCAATTGGTTATTAATTAGTGGTAACATCATTAGTCTATTCGTTTTTAAACTCTAAACCCCACATATTTAAGTGTGTGTGGTAGACAAATACCCATATCCTACTTAAAGACAAAGTCGTTGAAATTAAAACATCTTGTCTCCATTTGAACTTGACTTTTGCTAAACTATCACTTTTGAGGGTTGTGGGAGTTTTTTTTTTTACATATAATTTTATTCTTACTTTATTTTAAAAAAAAAAAAACTTGTTTTTCACTATGCAAACTTAATAACTCCTAAACTTTGTGTTTGATTGAGAATGGAGTTTGTCAAATACACCAAATATGATAATGAATAGGAATGGGATGTGTATTAGTTAGAAACCTAATTAAATTAAAGTTGTCATCTATAAACAAGCGTTGGTTGTTAATTGACCATGCCACTATGTAAGATAATACGATCAAATTATTATAGTTGTGTGTTTGTAATTGAATAGGTAGAATTGCTTGAGAGTGTGTGACTTCTTGTTTAGAGTAATTGAGATTATGATATATTCTAGTTTTATTCAGGCAAAACAAAATATGTTTAGTGGATTCTATTGTAAAATCCGTTTTGCAAGGTTCTCTCCAGAGGGCTTCTATGGGAGTTTTCTTGAAGAAGTCAGTCAAAACCTAGGAGAGTCTTCTCTTCCGAAAGGGTCTTTCATGGCCTTGTGCCTTGAAGACCCTAGCATCCTTCCGAAGACCCTTTGAGGATGAGCTTCCCCGAAGGCTTAGGTAGTCTTTCGAAGACCCTTCGGGAAAGAACCTCCTTGAAGGCCCATATGATCTTCCAAAGACCTTTCGGGCAATAGCTCCCCCAAAGCCTTGGAACCAAGGTCCTTCTGAAGCCTAATCCAATGACATCCGAACACTCTTGCTTGAAAGGTCGTGCCACGTATTGTCGTGTATGTGTGCCACGTGTCATAACTTGCCATGTCCCAGCCCCTCAAAGGATATAAATACCCCCTAACCTTCACTTTTTGGATCATTCTACAAAACCCAAAGACCCCTTTTTGACTTTTCTATACACACCTCCTCCAAAGAGTCCCTATTCTTCCAAAAGCACCATCTGCATCACACTACATCCGCATAAACTCTTCCACAGCAAGACTATATTTGATTTAGGCATTAAAGAGCACTACAAAAAATTCATAATTTAGTGGCGCATTTAATGACAGAATTGAAATTTCGTCGCTAATTATTAGAGACGAAAATTCAGATTTGTGACAGAATATTCCGTCGCCAAATTTTTTATTTTTTTTAAATTTAATGACGAGGTGACCCGTCGCTAAATTTTGGGTTTTTATTTTTTAATTTTTAGCGACGGCTGTGACTTCGCCACTAAATTTTGTATTTTTTATTTATTTTATTTTTATTTTTTAGCGACGGGGGTTTCCCCGTCTCTAAATTTTGTATTTTTTATTTATTTTAATTTAATTTTTAGAGACGGGGGTTGCCCCGTCGCTAAATTTTGGATTTTTATTTTTTTATTTTTTATTTTTTAGCCACGAGTGTGACCTCGTCGTTAAATTTTGTATTTTTTATTTATTTTATTTTTATTTTTTAGTTACGGGGGTTGCCCCATCGCTAAATTTTGTATTTTTATTTATTTTTTTATTTTTTTTTAGTGATGAGGGTTTCCCCGTCGCTAAATTTTACATTTTTTATTTTTTTATTTTTATTTTTTAGCGACGGGGGTTGTCCCGTCTCTAAATTTTGCATTTTTATCTTTTATTTTTTAGCGACAGGTGTGACCCCGTCTCTAAATTTTATATTTTGTATTTATTTTATTTTTATTTTTTAGTGACGGGTATTGCCCTGTCACTAAATTTTCTATTTTTATTTAATTTATTTTTTATTTTTTAGCGACGGAGATTGCCCCGTTGCTAAATTTTAATTTATTATTTAATTAAATTAATATTATTTAGCAACGAAATATATCGTCGCTAAATAATAAAAAAAATTAAATAAATAATAAAAAATTAATAATTAAATTAATAATTAAAAATTAAATTTTATTCGCAACGGGAGTACCCCGTTGCTAAATAATTAAAAATTTTAAATAAAAATTAAATTTTTTTAGTATTAAATGCATATTTTATGTTATTCATTTACAAACCAAAATATGTAAATTAATATGATATTGTAAAATTTATAAGAACAAAAATGTATTAAACTAATTTTTAATCAAATAAAATTTAAATATTTAAGAGATTAATTAATTACAACATTTAAGTGGTACATTAGTTGACTTGAAAATTTACAATATTTATTTTTTTAAGTATTAATTTATGAATTTAAAAGATTTAAAATAAAATTAAAACGGCTGTAGCTAAATTTAGTATATAATTAATATGTGCAGTTTATACAATGAGATGGCTTGCAGCTCGGACGGTCGTGCGTGCGCATGCTCAATCGAAACCAAGAAGGGGGAAAATGAGGTTGCGTTGGTGGATTAATTCCAGCGTACACGTGGCGAGTTAAGGGGGCATCGTTTGGTGTGTAGAGGCGCACACACGTGTTCGCCCATGGGATTGATTATTTTTTAAAAAAAATGAAAGTCAACGACGGAACTTTCCGTCGCTAAAATAATTTTTAATTTTTTTTTATTTTTTTAATTAGCGACAAAAATTTCTGTTGCTGATTGCGTCGCTAATTTGACCAATCACAAAATCCGTTGCTAAAATTTAACGACCCCATTTTTAGCGACGGGAAGATGCCCGTCGCTAAATTTTTTAGGGACAAATTTTTCCGTCGCAAAATGTCATTTTTCTTATAGTGGAGGTTGTGCGGGAGAGATCCTAACTTTGCCTTCTGACTATCTTCTACCTTATAGATCAAAAGACCTAAAGCTCCTAAAGACCCTTTTGAAGCCACCCTTCCATAGTTCACTCAGAATACCCTTCTGCAACCCTTGCTCTCGAAGAACCTTTTGCAGGACCTCTTCGGATGACTTCTCCCAAGCAGACCTTGCTCTATCACCCGGCCTTGCCAATTTTTTGTTGAGTTTTTCCGAGATAAACAAGTTTTGATTGTTGTATTACGACAAAAATAGATTCTACACCTAATTGAAGTAGAATTGTAAATGTATATAGGCCATCAGTGTTCACCATTTTAGATTTTGGTTTTTTTTTATCATATTTTTTCTTTGCAATTGAGTCCCAATTTTATCGGAAGTCCCAATTCTAACTTGGGTCATGGGTTTATTTTAATATTTATGAACCATTTGTATGTGTTTTGAATGAAATGTCTTTTGGCAATAAGATGAAGTATTGAAGTTCATGTTTGGTAAATTACATCTAGAAATTGTTTGTCTTCCAATTCACAAATTCATCTGAGAATGCTTTAATGTAATTTAATTTAGTATCAATAAACCAAATAAAACTACATGAAAATAGTTAATTGCATTATAGTTTTAATTCCAAAAGCCAAAGTGAATGAAAACGATAGAAATCAAAAAGGGCAAAAACCGAACAAACAGACCCTACAAGGTTTGCTTCTTCTTTTTTTTTTTTTTCTTCTTTCCAGTCAAAAAGCTTGATTCTAAGAGCTTCAAAAACATAATGAAATGGTCAAAGCAAAATGTTTACCGACCAATCAAAATGGATAAAACGATAGAATTCATTTGAGTCATGGGAAAGACTTAATACATACTAGACAGGAACAGGTGACTGAGTGGCGAGCTGAGCTGTTGCTTTGATACTTTGTTTGCATCATCCCTTCTGTTCCGATATTAGGAATGACAATGAGCCAATCAAAGGACTCATATTTCAATGGATCAACAGATTTGCTTTACCACATGCATACGTACAAATGCAAGAAAAGTACTTTCTCAGTACAAATGGGGTGTATAAGATTCTTTGTCCTGTCCAAAACCCTAAATTTCTTTTTTTAATATTTAGATCTATTTATTTTTATATCCAATTTGACCTTATGATACTTTATCCTTTCTGTTTTATTTTTAATCTTTTAACTTACTTTATTAATCAATGTGTTTTTTTTTTTTTGGAGTATTATTTTATTTTTTAAAACTTTAGGACTAATTAATTTGAAACGTGGAGTCATTAATATGGTTGAGAAAACATTTTCAAAGGATAAGTTAATTTTTGAAAACTTTTGTTACTTGTGGGTACCTAATTGCAGTTTACTTTTTAAAAAGGTAGAAGATATTCATATAATCCCTCTTACATGTCTTTCTTTTTCTCTCATTAGTAATAATATAGAAAAAGAAAAAATAATATTAGTGAGTGGTGGTCATCAATCTCTATAGTCGACCCCCACCATGGACTCTAGCAATGGAAGAGAGAGAGAGATGACTTTATCCTTGGCTTTACCAATGAATGAATTGAACCCATAATTGGAATCTAATTCTTCCAATTGAGAGTGAGATAGAGAGAGAATTGAACCCATAATTGGAACTTAGTTCTCCAAATTGAGGCCACATTGTTGATTGTACCATGGCCTTCGGTGATGGTGAGCCCCATCTTCTCCAATAATAGCAATAATCCCATATTCTTTAGGGTTCTATTTGTAGAGAGAGGGGGGCGGGGGAAGAGACCACATTGTTGTTTGTGCCATCACCTTCGATGATGGTGAGCCCCGTCTTCTCCAATAATAGCAATAATCTCATATTCTTTAAGGTTCCATTTGTAGAGAGATAGGGGGGAGGGGGGAAGAGACCACATTGTTGATTGTGCCATGGCCTTGATGATGGTGAGCCCCATCTTCTCTAATAATAGCAATAATCCCATATTCTTTAGGGTTCCATTTGTAGGGGGTGGGGGAAAAAACCACATTGTTGATTGTGCCAGGGCCTTCGATGATGGTGAGCCCCCTCTTCTCCAATAATTAATAGCAATAATCCCATATTCTTTAGGGTTCCATTTGTAGAGAGTTAATAGAGATAATTAGAGAAAGTGGGACATTTCATCATGAATGGCCCCCGCGAGGAGGAAGAGGGGGAGAAAGAGTCATAATAGGGTTACAAAAGGAAAGGAGAGGGACGGGAGGGGGGGGGGGAAGAAAGAGCCATAATAGGGTTACAAAAAGAAAGGAAAATAACAAAAGATAAAAGAGAGTTAGAAGAGGGTTACAAAAAGATAGAAAGAGAGAGAATGGAGTAAAATGGTTAATTTAAGCAATCTGTTAATGGTCTGTCATTTTTAAGAGCATAAAAGTATTTTATGCTTTCTTATCATATTTCAAGGATGTTAGGTGAAATTTACCCTAAAAGGTATTTCACCTGGTGTCATTGCTAGTTTAAATTAGGGATGACATCAAACTAGATATGAAAGAGATATACATTTACCTTTACCCTTACCCGTATCTATACTTATACCCCTATCCTAATACTCATACCTGGTTCGATAATATATTTAGTCTTTCATCCATATTTTCATTGAGTAACAAATATCCATATCCGTGCTTGTTTAATTAAATTAAAACATTTATTTACTAAATTTTATCTCAATTCTCAATCAAAATTTAACATATATGGCAAAACAAGTAAATAAAAAATATACAATATTTGTAAGTATATAAACGTACACAACTTTCAATATTTGTAACAAAAGCAAAACCATTATACCACCACCAAGGTCGAAGTGGTTAATGGTGGGTACGTGGTTAAGTTCTAAAGGTAGAAGGTTTGAATTTTGGGAGCGCCATTTTTATTATCTCTTGTGGTTGGTGATGGTTGGCCCATATTATTCCTAGGTTTAAAGGGTGCAAGCTTATGATGTCACCGAGAAAGCTAGAAATGGACAACCAAACCATGTACATGAACCTACTCTATTACATGGCAACCAAAAGGATCCATTAGGTTAACAATACTCTGTTTACAGAGCACAAATCAAGTAGTTAAACCATGATAAATTAAGATTTATACTAGTAAGTCGTGAATTCGATTTCTTGTCATGCGCAATAAGACAAAGTCTCTACCTGTGATTTACTTCTGTAGCCAAAATTGAGAGTACGAGTAGCAAGAGACCGCACAAGAATAGTAATCCCAAGATTAACAATATTTCTTTGGATTTTCCCTTTTTACTTAATGAAGAAAAAAAAAACAAAATTCATTATACATATAAACATACAGGAGATTAAGATTATGTAACTTTTGTTTTCAAGTTTGATTATTCATAGATTGGTGAGCGTACACTCAATAGGATAGGCTTAATTGGTGAGTAAATAAGAATCTAATTTGATCTTGGCTTTAGTTTAGTTATATTTTATATTAAAATACCTAGCAAAAAATCTTATTAAAATAATACATAAACATAATAATATAATAAAAACATATATAAGAATAATTTAATAAAAAAACATATATAATAATATAAATGATACTCCGTTTAGAAATTTGTATTTTGATTTATAAAATAAAATAATTTTAAAAATATATTTTCAATAAATTTAATTTATTGATGATTTCTAAAACATTTTATATAACTTTTTTAAATTGAAAAACTTCATGTTTATACGTAGTTATATCTTTCAAAATGTATTTTGTATAATTAGAGCATGATGAAATGCATGATTTTGCATTGATCAATGTGTTTGAAGCTTATGAAATTATTTTTTCTTAAATTAGAGAATTTCAGACTTATAAAATATTATATTCTTCAAAACTACCATAATATGATTTGTGTCTGTCGAGCATGATAAAAGGTTTTCAAGAAAATATTTTTGAAAATCAATTAAGTATAAAATTCTTTTTATTCAACTAAGTATATGTATTTTTGAAACCTTTGAAGACAAAGTATTCAAACATTCTTTCACAACTTCTACACTTGATTTTCAATTTTAAAACAGTTTTTGAGTCAATCAAGTATTGTTCAGTTTATCTTTCTTATTAATTGAGTATTGATATATTTCAATTGACTATCAAACCTTCATACTCGAGTATTTTATGAAAACTTTAAGAACTGTTTTTAATTGAGTATTTATTTGATATCAAAATTTCAAGTATCTTCTTAGTCGAATATATTTTTCTCATCAATCAACTAAAGTATTTTCATAAGCGAGTATCTATATATCTTAGTCGAGTAAAGGTTGGATTAAAGCTGGCTAAGACTCTGTGCTTAAGTTTAATCGAGTATCGGTTATCTGTAATAGAATATATGTTTGTGTTAGTCGAGTAAGCTTAACTTAGTAGTCTAGTGCTTAATGCAAATTCTCTATGGCTTATGAGTTAGTCGAGTAATGACTTGGTCATACATACTCGAGTAAGGTTTCTTATAATCAATTATATGAGATATCCAATTAAGTATGCTCGTATATTAGTTGACTATCTCTAGGAGTTAGTTAAGTAATCGACATCTAATTTCAAATTTTATAGCCGTTGCTCAAAAAGTAAAAAGAAGACAATTCGACCTTTAAAAGCTTTATTTTTTTATCCTATGAAGTCTAACTTTGTTCTCTTATATAAGAATAATAAAAATGAATATGCATAGTGTGCTTAATGCTTATTCTTATATTATGTATATGGTTTCTAACAAATTTGATTGTTATTAGTCAAATGAAAAAAGTTGTGAGCGTGTGTAGGTTTCTATACCTATCTTCAAGTCTCAAGCTTCTATAAAAGGCTAAGACCAGCAAGAGATGAAGTAGTCGTTTAAGGAATTTCTAGGTCGCTGATGTCCAAGCAAAGTAAAGTCAATCTACATCTAAACACAACTGGATTCATTTTATGGCCAATATTCACTGCTTGAGTAAATGTTCTTCCATGTTCATTCTTTCTTCACTTCAAGCAAAGATTTGGTAATGTTCTTCATATAGACATTCTTAAACGAGATACTAGTTATAGATGAGAGAGTTGAGTGCTTCATTTATTCATCTTTATAACTCTTTTTTGTTTAGGAGAATTCTTGATATCATTGTAATATCTTATATTTTTTTTCTTTTGAGAATTCCTTTCACATTTCCTTATAAAAGGTTATGTTTGCACCTTTGAAAAGCAATGTCTTGGTTGTGGATGAGCCAAGAGTGAAGAAACCTCATGTAAAAGGTTACTGCTAAGCCTATAAAAGAAAGGATTCCTACTTAGCCCGTGAAAAGTGAAGGTTACTACTTAATCTATAAAAATTGGGGTTCCTACTTAACTTGTAAAAGTGAAGATTATAGTTGAATTTGTAAAAACTAATATCCTTAGTGAATGTTTTCAAATCCTGAGTAAAGAGCAAAGGTTGTAGACTAGACATGTTGGTCGAACCACTCAAAAATGTTGTGTTCATATTGCCTGTTTTTCTATTTATGTTTTAACAACATCATTCTCCATGAGTCATTTAAATGTTTTCTTGGTTGGAATCATATTAAAACATTTTGAGTTTCAATCTTCCATTCTGCATAAAGAACTTCTCTTCTACCTGCATACATATTTCTCAAATTCATGCATACTTTAGGATTGAAGCATGTTTAAATTTGTCTTTCATAAAAACATTCTTTCATATGTATCATGCAATGTATTCCTCTCTTATCTAAATATCATTAAACATTTATGCTTCCTGTGCTATGTATGTATATATACTATTCTAGTTATCATTAATCATCTCTAAAATGGTTTTTATTGTATGCACAAGAGCTTTTCAAATATCAATTTCATTGCATACATAAAAGTTTTTCAAATCTTTGTACTTACACACACACATACACATATATGTTCTTCTTAATACATGTATTCATCTAATGAGTTTTGCACACTAAATATTCAACCTTCTTCCTCTTGATTCAAAAAGGTATTTTCTTATATTTTTTCTTTAAATGAATATATACTTGTTTATTTTATCTGTTGTTGCTGCAATTACGAGCTTAAATAAAATGTTATTTTCAAATAACTTTATTGCATTATATTTTAAAATATTTTCATTATTTCTTAAAAATAATCAAAACACCCAATTCACCCATTTCTTAGGTGATCTTTCACTCCCAAAGTTGACATGCGTGACACATGTCCACATTAGCCAAGCTCAACCTCATTAACTATGTGTGCCATATTGGACATAGTTGATTATGTGGGTCGAGCACATCCTAATTTGGTATTGTTCACCACCTAGGCTAAGCTCAACCTTGCTAACCTTATAGGTTAGGCTTGACCTCATAAAGTTACATGGGCCAACCTTGGCCTCGAGACCCTCGGGTAACCTTGGCCCTGAATCTTAAACTACAAAAGACCTAGTGAAGCCTCAAGATTAAATGGTCATGCTAAGGATCTACGAATTGATGAAGATTAGAAAGTTGTCATGGCTAACAAAGACTCTTGATAATCCTAACAAGGTATAAGGTTAATTTTAGATAAAATTCTCTTACAATTTAGGGATAAACTAAATCTCTCTGTTGAGATTTATCCTTACAATCTCAGAGTTGGTATCCTCTTTTATAACTTAGGAAATACTAGCGACAATCACCAACAACAATAAGGCGAATCTCCTTAAATTTAGTTGGGGTTACCATTCCTAATTGACAAAGATCATCAGAATCTAATTCTAAGTGAAGGATAGTATAAATAGGGTTGGAATTCTCCTTTAAGGTATCCATTCTCAATCCCAACTATATCTATACACTTAACTTTTGCTCCTTATCTAACTTAAGCATTGAAGTGATTTTCTTAGAAAGCGCCAAAGAAGTCCTCAAGATTTTTGTTTTGGAAATTCTAGATTCAAAGTGACTCGTGATTTGAGCCAGTTGTTGTGTCTTCCAACAAATATATTAGTGGTCAATGTTTTACATCATCAATATACATTGAAGGAGTTTTTTGTCTGAAATGATCTCATATGGCGTATTCTTTGATAAAGATGGACCCATAAAGTTAGCAAGAATGAAAGTTTGGGGATCTTCCTTGACTTTCTTATTCTTATTCCCTTTACCCTTTGAGGGATTAAGGTTGGAAAAACCCTGAGAGTTAGGAAAATTGTGGTCTTATTGTTGACATCGATAGTAAGAATGATGCACGCCAAGGGGCTTCTTAAAAAACCAAAAGCAGAAATAGAGTTAAAGAGGAGAAGGTAAAGTTCAAGGAGAAATCTACCAAGAATATATGCTTGTGATCACCAAAAGCATACGTCCCTTTCTTTCCAAGCCAAAGACCTTCAATTGTAACTCGTAAAACTAGTCATTAAAGATTTACCTCAAAGTGCCAACATATTTAGGACCTTTTCCTTGACCTCTTTAGTGGCTCTAAGTTTTAGGGGAAATGTGCACTCATCGCAAACAAGCTAAACATCCTTGAATAAGGCTTAGATAGTTGGCAAACTAAAAAAAACTCCTCTATCCAAAGTCATAGAACTTAAAACCACCATAAGGAAGCAACTCTTATGGTCTTTCTGTTGCAATTGCCATATGGGTTGTGTGTGATTTTTTTAAAAAAAATTACATCATAAATGTGCAGCAGTTTCTACACAAACCATATGCACTTGGATATTTAAGAAACACAACATCACATAATAAAATAAATGCATACTTGAAGGCCCGATGTTAGGTGAGTATAGAAACAATTTCTACACTGAGACTATATTCTCCTCAAGTTGTGGAAGGCCTAGTCCGTCCACACCAAGCAAGCCTTCCAGAATCAACTAGTTCTCCTTTTCTCATGCTAGCTAGAGGATGCCAAGTCATCAGCACTCGTCTAGTTCTCTTGGTCTTTCAAAACCTCTAGCTCAACACCTGAGCCTATTATAACAAACAACATACAGAGAGCTAGATAGAAGAAGTAGTGCCAAACAAAATGACCAAGTGGAAAACTCGTAACCCTTACATAATCTCTCATCTCTCCTTTTATCTTCCATTCATCTATTTAATTCAGGGGCTCAATAGCAACCCCACAATGCCCTCAAGGATAGCCTTGAGAAAGACACGTGTAAGACACTAAACTGAGCAGATGCGACAAAAACAGTCAATAGTTTCTTAAGGGCTGTCAACTAGTTTTCCAACTCTTTGGGAAAACTGTCGACCATCTCCATTAAAATGTTAACTATTTTCCTAACAAGTGGAAAACACGATCAACTGTTTATAGAAACAGTCAACAGTTTTGACCTACATGTTGTATGATGCCACAAATAACTGCATCTAATCCATTAACATTTAACAAACCCCGTCATTAACACTTAATGACATATCAAGACCCACCATTAACATTTAACAGTGTTGAGAACATAACAAGTGCACAATTTCAATTTTTGACACTACACTTTATGGTGTGTGAATTTCTTAGTTCACTACTTAATTACAATCAGATAACATCAAACCCCTTTGATGTCAATCGAACACTTTGACCTATCTCAAGAATCTCTCCATTTTCTTGAGATGTTCTGACAGTCCTAGGTAGTGCCTAGCAACGATCCAGAACAATATAGAAGGCTATAAAGTCTAACTTCAAGTAAGTATATTACAGTTGATGATTACCATATAATACAAACTTTTCATCATCTAACGTTCCGACTGAGTGAGAGTCATAGAGTAATAAACTCACAAACTCAGTGACTATATGTTTGATCTCATCAGTGTGACTAGATGATACCTCAAGAAACTCTTTAGTCTTTCCTAATTAATCATATTGCCTTGGCTATGGACTTTCCCGTCACACTAGCAGTAGACCACATATGATGTTCACCTCAATTTAAAGAGAGTGACAAATCCTATCCACAAGCACTTGCCTTTGTGCACTAGCAACAAGAGACCATATAAACGAATGTCCCCACCTCGAAATTGGATGGTTTAGCATATTAACAAATCTTGAGCACCAATATACAAGACAACCATGTCGCTTCAAGTCAAAGGATCAATTACACAATCGCAACTTGACGACAAAATCATTATCCACTATGTCATGTGATCAGTTAATAGTGTCACATTTAGTGCGTTGTTCTCCAACAATCACCCACGAGTTTACTATAAGCATAACATATGTGGTATGTGACTCACCTCATTTAATTATTAGTATCTCATATTAATCAAGATAGTAAACTATGTGATAGTCCATAATTGATTGATTAGAGCCCCCATTTGAAAAATCTAAGGACTATGAACATTTAAGAAATACTATTACTAGAAAATCCTATAACATATTCTTAACACTTTAAGAATAAGAATCTCAAAACATGAAATTTGGGGATTCATTCATACAATAAACTAGAAAGAGAAAACCATAAATAAATATGTGAAGAGGAATGCATGTATGACCTAGAACTAGGTGTCATGCCCTTAGTTAGGTCAGTTTTGAACTCAATGATCCAAAATTTAGGAACAACAAAGAGGGCCAAGAATTTACAATGTTGTGAATTAATGAGTCACCGAGTCTTGAACCCCAATATACGATTTTTGGCTTAGTCAACTAGCTCATGCCCAATAGAGTTAAGCTTGTCTAGGGATTCCATGAAGATTAAGAACAAAAGATGGTTGGAAAATTTGTGAAGGAAGCAATTTATAGAAGATGAATGCAAATGCAAGAAACATGCAATTATACAGCTGACAGTAAATATATATAATGAGAAATGGTCGTAACAAAAGTAATGATAGAGGTGACTAAGAATGCTAAAGTAATGGCAGCAAAGCGAGTAAAGAAATGGCGTGAAATTGATATGCCTAACTAGACATATATGTCTATCTTACAATAAAATGCTAGGCAAGAAAACAAACTCATAACCATTGCATAACCTTTAGAAATTCTTCAATTTGAAACTGGGAAGTAAGGAGACTCATGATGTAATGACCTATTTATTTATAATTTATTAAATATTTGATGCTTTGAGGAATTTAATAGAAGACATTAAATTTATTATATGTTTGAATAGGGAAGTGATTAAAAATTTGTGGAAGATTTTAGGGTCTAAGTATGATTTCAGAAACTGTAAGCGGGATTAGCTTAAATTTAATGATTGCACATATATAGGCGAGGAGGCTTGTAGATCAGGTGGTTGTGCATGCGCACAGGGGTGGTAGGTTCCGAGTTTGAAACACGGGGCAGACAGACATACCGATTGCTGGAGGAAAATGATGGAATTTAATTCCAACAGAGGAAGCTAAAATGATGTCGTTTTGGGTTCCATGTGGAGGCCATGCTACTACCCTATTGGAACCACGTGTTGACTACTAAGGCTTCCTTTGCTGTTGTCTACTTCTAGCCTCAAATTTCCAATGCGTAATGTAATTCTAGCCAAGTGAAATCGTGAAATGGTGAGCAAAATGATGGATTTTGGGGTGATGAAATTCAGTGGATTTATGGCTAGAAATTAACAATGGGCTAAAGCTAGGGGAGTAGGCTATCATTGTGAGTCTCCATAGGAAAATCAAGTGTATAAATATGGGGAAGACAGGGAGAAATTAAAGGAAATAGGCTAGTAAACGTAGAAGGGGGAAGACAGTGAAAGCTATGGATCAAGAATTCCGAAGTGTACAACGGTGACTTGAAATCTTTTGGAAAAGACAAGTTCCTATGTTTCTTTTACCTTTCAAAGGCAAGTTCTTACTTCTTTTTTTTCCTTTCATATGCAAGTTCTTAAGCTTCTTTTCCATTTTTTAGGCAAGTTCTTATACCTTCTATCTATTCAAACAATTGGTTTCTTTTCGATATGAGATTTGTTCTTAAAATTCTTGTATTCGAACAAACTAATCATATGCACTTTATTATGCTGCATCTTGTCGTCTCCTCTTGAACACTTATTAGATCCTGGTTGAAAGCTAAATAGGGTTTCATTTCACCCTATATTCTTATGGGAATGATGTTGTACCTACTTTGGGGTTAAGGACAGATAGGTAGGAAGGCATTTTGTGTGTGTTTGGGTCTCTTGTGCATGGAGTTTTGTGGTGGAATTGCACTAGCAATCGACTAGTGTGCTAAGGTTATCGACCATTTTTCGAGAATAGTTTCTGGCGGTCGACTGTTCCATTCAAGGCTGTCGACCGATTCTGCTAAGTTACTGCTAAAAATCAAGTCAGGGATCGGGATTACATTAATTGTCATGGTAGATCATGTCATGAACCTTCATTCCTGAGCATAGAGATGTGTATGGAATAAGAGCACGTGCAAGCATTTGCATGGGAATATTTGTAGGAGCATAATCATGGTGTTGTGGGTAATGTGTGGTCATACATGAACTTATATATGTTTACGAATTGTTTACACTTGCATGGTTATAATTTTGTGTAATTATTATTTTGCAAGGCAACTATGTCTGTGGGGGTGTGTTCAGAGTTTGGTGGATGAGCACTTGATGTGAGGGAGCTTCGGCTCACAAGCTTAGTAGGTGTTCAGAAAGCCTGACTAAAGGGAGCTATGATTCACAAGCTACGTAAGTGGAACTCGATCCACATGTTGATGGCTGATTTGGAGTTATGTATTTTATATGCATTTAAGGCCTTGGGTTGAGCTATAAATGGGCCCCAAGGACCGTATATGTGCAGCTATGTATATGTTTGCAAATAATCATGGGGTTTCAAAGGCAAGTGTGAGCATATATGCATGTTTACATTTTTATATGATGTGGGTATGCGAGCATATATGCATGTATTCATTCATGTATGATGTGGTGGAGTATAGTATGGGTGCACTTAAT
Organism: Diospyros kaki; assembly: GCA_036245055.1. Lineage (NCBI taxonomy): Eukaryota > Viridiplantae > Streptophyta > Magnoliopsida > Ericales > Ebenaceae > Diospyros > Diospyros kaki. The sequence goes on along the minus strand of BSEG01000010.1, from coordinate 26,620,362 downwards.
TTGTTATGCTATTCGATAATGCTTTGATTTCTATTTCTTCACATTCTTTTCAAATTATACTTGTTGAACCTTGCGACTCATACTTGCTCTAACATCATTCTAGGTTGGGGAAAATCGAAGTTCACAGATGAGTCTAGTGGCATTCGATTCTTTTTGGATATATATGTGTACAAAGCAATTCTAACCAAAAAGATTATTGGAAGCTGTTGCTTTCGAGTGCATGGGAGAAGTTGTCATGTTTTTTGAGACTGAACCTAATTGCACCTCTCATGTATCATGGGCGGTTGGGTCCTAATGTTATTACTAAAAGAATTTGTGTAGCTTGTTTCCGTTGTATTAAAGTCTAAAGAGTTTGGAAATGTTTTTACTTAAGTTTATATCTGTATTAATCTTTTTGGAAACTTCCTCTCGGATTCCCTGATAGTAGGATCTCTGAGAGCAGGGTCGCCACACATGATACACCCAAAGTTAACATGAATGACATGTGTCCACATTGGCTAAGGTCAACTTCTTTTGCTATATAGGCCAAGCTTGGTCGCATTGACTGTATGGGTCAAGTTTGGCCTAATTGACTATGTGGGTCAAGCTAGGTTATAGCCAGTATCGTTCACCACCTAAGCTAGGCTCAACCTCATGAGTTACATGGGTGAAGCTTAACCTTTAGACCCTAGGGCCAACCTTGGCCCCAATTTTTAAATTATAGCAGGCTTAGCCAAGGCTCTAGGATCTCTAAGTTGGTATCATCATCTGTAACGTAGGAAAAGATGGAAACAATCACCTACGATACGAAAAGTCTCAATTTTAGCTATGATTATCATTTCTAATTGGCAATGATCATCATAATCTAATCTTAAGTGAAGAATTTGCCCAAGCTAGTATAAACAAGGGAGGAACTATCTTGTGAAGTATCCATTCTCAATACCAACTATATCCATACACCTTACCTTTGCTCTTTTTCTAACTTAGACATTGGAGTTCTCGACAAGCCTTACGGCAATACTTAAAATTTCTCTTTTACATGATCCAATTACTCAATTCTAGGTTCAAAACAACTCGTATCTAAACTAGTTATTGTGTCTTCTAATAAATACATAGATGATCAACTTCATGCATTGTCAATAAAAACGATTATTTATTAGTAATATATATGAGTTAGAGGCACGTCTCATGTGTTCTACCATAGCCACATGGATTTTTTTTCCTTGATCCTTTTTTGCCTTACCTTCCTCACATAGACCCCATATGTTGGATATCTATTGGATCAAGTAAAAATTATCATCTCTAATTTAGATAGTGAAAAAGAAAAGAAAATAAACAATAAATACAAAGAAATTCAAAATCTATGAACAACCCTTTTGAATTTTGGGTCTTTGTTTATATAAATACTAAGACCATCTCCAATTCAACCCCAAATTTGGGGTAAAATCCCAAATTTGAGATAAAACCCTCTCCAACCCACCCCCAACTCATATCTTAAATTTAGGATTATGAATAGTATTATCCCAAATTTAGGGTTGCACTATTCCTTGACCCCAAATTTGGGGTAATATGTTTATTCCTATTCCCTCCCCTCATTTTAACTATAACAGAATTTAATTCCTTTTGTATCCCACCTTTATATATTTTTACATTTTTATTTACTTATTATTAGTATTAATAATATTTAAATAATATTAATAAATTATAATCAATTAATGAATAATAATTAATAAATGCACTAAATTAGAAATTACTAAATAATAATTGATTAATAATTATTAAATGCACTAAATTAAAAATTACTAAATAAAATTTACATGTAACAATATTTTTTTAATTTTGTCGTATTCAATATAATGGTTTGTTAATTGAGATAGTAAATGTTATGCTTTTATTTTTTAATATTATTGATAATTAATTTTTTTGGTTAATTATGTAATTTTTAGGTAATAATTTAAGTTGATATATAATAAATAAATAAATAATTTACATTATAAAAAAATGTTTAAAATAAAAAAAAAAGAAAAAAAGAATAAACTATTCCTTTACCCCAAATTTGGGGTAAAGGGTTGGAGATGCCCTAACAGTGTGGTTTGTAACTTTGTGCCATTGAGCGTTTTGTAGGGCCGGCGTTTGGTCTAATACATAAAATAATATTTATTTATTTATTTTAGTGATTGATAATTGGATTGTATTTATAATTTATATATTATATTATATTCTAAAAGCCAAATTGAATTTAAATAATGAAAGAGTTTTATTAACGTTACAAGTTAAGTTAGATGCGATGGGAGATGCAGTTAAAATATATATATATATATATATTATAAAAGAATTAATGTTTTAACCCATAAAGAGTCCTGAATTAACAAGCTGCTGGCTGCAGCAGCCAGCAGGCGTGGAATTAACAATTTTTAATTGGAATTGGAAACAAAACTTGATTCTTTCCTCTGGGGTTGGGTCTTACTATTCGTCTTGGCTGCGCGGTGACAAATTCTCCCGTCTGAATTCCAAGGTGGGAGCACATTGGGTGGCGGCGATGGGACAGACAGAGCAAGAAAGATGATGGAAATTGGACTCATTTGGGACGTTGGAATATGACACCGCAAATGTTGCCGAATTAAGTCGAAGTCGAACGCCTACCGCATCCACGCAAAGCCTAATCAACAACCCATATGCGACGCCAATCACTGCCAAGCCGCCCCCCGCCCAATTTAATTTGAGCAATCACCCACATTTTTTCCATGGTTAAAAGGATAAAAGGGGTAATAATGACATGAAATTGTTATCTTATTTACGGTAGTCAATATAACATTTATCTGACATGTACAAAATCGGATGAGTGGCACGAGCCCCACCCTTTTTCCCTTGCATACTCGCGTTGGGTATTCGGGCAAACCTGATGCAAATAAAAAAATATTTCTTAGACACGAAATATAATTTAAAATCTAAAAGAGAGATTAGAGAGAACTCATCCTGCCGAACAAAATCCTTCAACACTTGTTTATGAAAAAAGTGTTATTTTTGTTAATAAAATTATCAAAAATAAGAAAAATGATTGGCATATAATTAGAACAGGGTTGTTATATTATTCGTGTTGAGCAAATTTTATGTTGTTCGATGCAGGTTTGTAAGGAGATTGTGTGGGTTCCACCTCTTCTCAATTTATCCTCGTCGAATAAATTTTATTTAAAGATGTAGGCAACAAATTTCTTTTTATAATTATAATACTTGTCAAAATATTGAATGCAAAATTTTGATACGGAATTAGTGAACATAATAATGATTGATTGGTTAGAATAATAAATCTATCTTCACATTGGTTTGAAAGCCAATCTCCCTTCGTATGAGTTAGTTTTATATTGTCTAAATCATGACCTCTTAATTCAGTTAAAAAAAAAATGGGATTATTCACCTTCTACCTGCGACAAGCATCTAATTATAAATAAATTTATGAATTTAAAATTTTAATATAGATATTTTTGGTAAATTTTAATATATCAAAAGGAAATTAATTAATAAATCAGAAGGATTCCCCTAAAGCCGAGAGAACTTGGCAGGAGGATCTCACACCATCCATCACGATCACGATCACGATCATCTCGTGATCATCCTTCCATCAATTAAATATTATAAAACCCCTTCCCCCTCAATTTAAAAAATAAAATATGTGAGCTGTCAACTGCCCTAAATTGACCCACCAATCACCATTTGACCCAGCAGCCCATCAAAGCAATTTTTGATTGATTCGGTACATTCACAACAAATCATCCTCCATGGATCGCATGCCCCTTCCCCCCCATAATTCAAATATCAAAATTCCATTTTTCTCCATTTTGTCCGAATCAAATCAAACCAAAACAAACCCAACTCTCTCTCTCTCCCTCTCTCCCCATCGTTAAACAAATACAGCGTATGTCCGCCGTTGGCTGAGCTGTACTCCGATTGTTGAGTTATTTACGAAATTACCCTACCAGAATTACTAGATTCCTTCCCATTTTTGAATTTCTAGGCCCACGAGCCACGGCCAGGGAACTCTCCTGGAAGAAGAGAAGAAGAGGAGGAGAACGCGGGTTGGAAATAGCAAAACCAGGCCCACTTGGCCCCGATACCCTGCCACTTGTCCCTCATGCCCCCGCGCGTGTACTTCACCCACCTACCTTCGCGCGTGGAACCAACTCTGTCCAAATGGGGTCAAACAGATGGAGCCTTCCTTGTTCCTTGTCATGTTCAGGATACAGAGCTGGTTCTGTATGTATCTATCTATATATACATGAATATATAAAAACATTACATACACATATGATCTGTATGTATGGAAGCAGATAAATATATATCTATATATAGGTGTGGGTAACGTTCTCCCCCGATAAACGACTGTGCCATTTCTGTAACTTCTGGGTTTCGCCATTGAAGAGTGAGAAATAACTTAAATTAGAGGGAACAGAGGAAACCCACACTCTGTACTTATATATAAATATAGGTATAGGCTTCTGTGTTTGTGTATATTAGATATATAGAGACAGGAGGTTGTATGTAATGCTGGTCAGAACACAACTGTCTTTTACCTCGAACGCGGCGGCACTGTGAGTTCTTCCCGGCGCTTGTCGCAGATGGGCGGCGGCGGGATGTGGCGGTGGCGGTACGACCATTGTGCGGTGTCGTCGGCGTTTGGGTTCTTCCTGGCCGCGTTTCTCGTGCTGGGGTCGGTCGTCAGCTTCTACGCTTGGTTAATCTTCCCCCCTCACGTCCGTCCGACTCTCTCGCCGCTCGGCTGTCAAGACGACGGCGAGGGTTCCTGGTCGATCGGCGTGTTTTTCGGCGACTCGCCCTTTTCTTTGAAACCTATTGAGACTGTAGGTTCACCTTTTTTCTTCTTTTCTTCCGTTTTTTCTCGTTTGTTTTTAATTATTTTTTCTGGGTTTTCTGATTTTTGCTGGTTTTGTGGGTTGAATTTTGAAAATGGTTTTCCAGGCGAACGTATGGAGAGATGAGAGTTCGGCCTGGCCGGTGGCCAACCCGGTGGTGACCTGTTCTTCAGCTTCAGATGCTGGGTTCCCTAGTAATTTTGTTGCCGATCCTTTCCTTTATGTGCAGGTAAATTTAATTTTCATTTCTTGTTTTTCAATTTATCCTGTGCGTGTGTTTATACATACATATATATATATAGATAGATAGATAGATAGATTGAATTTATTGGTAGAGGGTTATACACTTTGTCTAATTCATATGGAATTCCAGCTGTTTTGGTTTGATATGTTTGGCTTATTCAGTGCCTTCTTTTTCATTTTAAGTTTTATCTAATCATCCTCTCCGTCACCACCCTACATGTGGCCGAGCCGGATTACTTCCCCTGCTTAGGCTGTATACTCAGTTTTCTTAAACAATTGCTTCTTTCAGCTTGTGATTTGTTTTTTGTATTACTGTTATTTTAATTTCATCTACCCGGGGCTGGAGTTTCTGTCAATAATAGGTCCAATTAAAGGACAAGTTTTAGATTCAAAACTAGCGGGTTGAAGCATTAAAAAGGTCATGTTCTTCAGATTCCAAGTATGCAATTCTCGATGTGAAATTGTACTGTTCGTTACTGGAAACTTAGTCATATCATTCCTAAAATGTTTCTAAGAACTAATTACGGTAGAACGGTAAAGACATACTCTAAAATCAGTAAGAAAGACCTTAAAACAGAATAACCAGGTGCGAAAAGCAGTTATTATTCAAATTAGAACAGTGAGATGAATTCTTGAAAGGGGATGCCTCTCAATTCTTCTTCTATGAAAAGCCAACAATGCCCCGAAATTTTAACAGAAATGATAGAACTTTGACTTGTGTTCTAAACTCCTTAAGACATATTTTCTTGTTAACATTTCAATTCCTCTACGTGTGGGACACAAATGAGAAGGAAGTGCCAAAAAAGAACAGAGAAATTAGTTTTTTCATTTGCGATTAAATATTTTTAGCTTTAGTAGCCAGATGAATCTAATTATTTGAATGATGTAATTGCAGAGAGTTTCTTAAATGAAGATCCTGAAGTCAGTTTTCTCACTTCTTTTCCCCCTTAGTATCTGAAGCGAATGCATATCCATCTCAATCTGAAGAGATATGGTTTTCTTTAAGGGCCTTTATGGAGTTTCCTATTGCTTGCTTAAGTTTTCTAGTAATATTTACACGTTCAATTTTTGGTACTTCTACCAGTAGCTGGTCAAGAAGAGTCATATTATTATAAAGGTGTTATTAGATTAGCTGGCTAAGAATCATTAGTGCCTAGGGTGGGAGTTGGACCTTGGCTTATGGAAGAAGCCATCTTCATTTTCATATTCATATCATTTGCCCAGTGGGAGAAAGGTTAGGTTAGTAAAGGTTCTGTGCTTGTTCTTGTCTATTTTTTATGTGACATCATGGAACTCAAAGTAGTTTGCCATAAATTAATTTGTTTGGCATCTCTACTGGCATTAAACTCACGCAAGTGCCTATGATTCATAATTGGCTTATTCTGCCCCCCCGCCACCCGCCGGCCCTGGTTTCTTTTCTTCCGATGAACTTCAGCAAATTAGTTACAGGGACAGGCCTTTTGAACTTGTTGCTGTTGTCTTTTCCCTTTGTATTATTTTTTTTAATTGAGATAGTACTAGTTTATCCCTCAGGGAGAGAGAGAGAATTTTGTAAGGTCAAGTTTAAGACTTGTTTGTGTGGAACTTGCTGCATAAACTGTTTGCCACCCTAGAAAAATAGCTATTGCTTGTGAAGATGAATATTCTTATGGTGAAAATCTTGGTTGGAGGCCAGTAATTTCTATCTTATGGCTTTTCTAAAAGTCTGTTCCTATATTTCATGGATACTTGGATTTGCCTGGAATCTTACTTTTCATTTCAAAAGGATAAAGCCAATAAGTCAATTCAAAGAAAAATATGTTATCCTGGTAAAATAGATGCTTTTTATTATTTCTTATTTGATTCCTCTTTTTAGTGGTTGGAGATTTGTCCTTCATTTATGTTATTTTGGAATTTCTACATTTATAGGGCCTCATTTACGCGCAGTAGTCTATGGCTCCATTATCTGGGCCTTTATCTTTTTTTTTTCTGCAGAAACTTGATATTTAAGAAACAATGTTCCTGTTGCCGAGCAATTTGTTTGACAACCTAGCTACTTGTGCATGTCCACTGTTGATGATAGATGTCAATGTTTGGGAGGTAATGGCAACAGCCAATTGGTTGGCTCCCTCTAAGATTTCTTCTTCTGATATTGTTTTAGCATGAGAGAAATACCAGGATTTTTTAAGACATTAGCAGTTGTCAAAGGATCTTGGTGACATAAACTGTCTCTCTCTTTCTGTACCTGTGTCTCTGCCTGCCTGCTAGCATGGGTACCATTGTGAATATACAACATTTGATCCACTCCATTACCTGACAATGTCTGAAAGGGACTTATGCGAGATCTTCCTTCTCTAGGAATAATTCTTTTGCTTTCACAATTGCTGGTAGGAAAATCTAGGTAGGTATTATACCATGAGTATAACAGCGTCACATGGTTTTGGTTTTGATTTTGAACTTTTATGACTGCTTGAATCAGTGATTTTGGTGACTCCGGGTCATGTATTAACACCTGCTACTCCTTTTTTGAGAAACTTAGAATCACAAATTGATGATAAACTATTTAACAAGTGTCCTAGTGCACACACTTCCCCGCTATGTGAGGGTCAGGAGATGGATCGATTCTATCCAGCCTTATTTTTGTTTAGCAAAGATTCTATTTCCCTAGCTCGAATCCTTAACCCCTTCAAGTTACAAAGGGGTAACATTCCCATTGCTACCAAGGTTTTCCCTCAATGGTAAACCAAATATCATTAGTGATTCAGAGCTTAGGCCCTTTACCTTGGGTCTTTGTTTTCAGGCATGTCATCTTTAGAATTTGTAAGCAAAAATGTAATATGGCTTAATTATATTGTTGTAGGACCTTTATCAATGGAGTCTGCATGTCATTCTGTCAATTAGAGTGATGGAGGGTCTTTTTTTTTTCGTCCCTTGATACATATATGGGTCTGTTTGAATTCACTAGTCTCTTTCAAACCTTTGATTTCGTAAAATATATACATCCTTCTCGTTCATTGTTCTTTTTCCCATATCTTGGCCAACCATTATTGATGAATTGGATTGTTTTGCATCATGTCTAATTCAGTGTGATACCCTAGCAATTCCTAGCTGTTATAGCTTGGATCTTGGTGAGCTTTTCGATACAATGTTTGCATATATGTATGTCTGTGCACTAACGTTGTGGGGTTTGCAGTTTATGTTCTAGTTGCTTGCGTAAAACCTGAATACGCCAGTGCTATATTTTCTTAATTGCTTGAAGGCTGTTGAGTATCATGGAACTCAGGTATATTGGCTTTATGATGCAGGGAGATACCCTTTACCTATTTTATGAAACCAAAAACTCAATCACAATGCAAGGAGACATTGGAGTTGCAAGAAGTATCGATAAGGGAGCATCGTGGCAACAGTTGGGCATTGCTTTAGATGAAGACTGGCATCTCTCATATCCATACGTCTTTGACTACAATGGGCAAGTAAGAACTTAATGCCTTGTCATCATGCATGTAACTGTTGCTGGATGAGTGTGGTTGGACCAATGGTGGATCATATTGACATTCTCCAAGTATTCTCCGCACCCCTACACCTTTCCTCTTCCACCTAAACAAGAAAGGAGAAATAAAGAACAAAAAATGAGCTTAATTAATATAAAGCTGCTGATAGTTGACTGATTTTTCAGGGCTAAAAATCAGAGTGCTTAGAATGATAAAGTTATTGTATGACTCTACCCTGAGGGCAAAATGGTCAAAGTCTTACAGAAGCCTTTGAAAGACAATAAAAATGGACGTGATGGATGACCTTTTAGGCCATAAAATCTAGTAGATTTGGTAACCCTGCGTTAAGATTTACTTCTTGATTGTGCTGCTGAATTGTATGTGTTTTACTTTCTCTCCTTTAAGGTATACATGATGCCGGAGGGCAGCGCAAAAGGCGATCTCCGTCTGTACCGAGCAGTGGAATTTCCTTTGAAATGGACATTGGAGAAGATCATCGTAAAAAAGCCCCTGGTCGATTCATTTATCATAAATCATGATGGCAAGTACTGGCTTTTTGGTTCAGATCACAGTGGTATTGGCACCAAAAAGAACGGACAGCTCGAAATCTGGCACAGTAGCTCACCTTTTGGTCCTTGGAAAGCACATAAGAAAAACCCTATTTATAACACAGATAAGAGCATGGGGGCTCGCAACGGGGGCAGACCATTTATGCACAATGGGAACCTCTATCGCGTTGGTCAAGACTGTGGTGAGACATATGGACGTCGAGTGCGTCTCTTCAAAGTGGAAATCTTGACCAAAGACGAGTACAGAGAAGTGGAAGTGCCACTAGGCTTTAGAGAGCCAAATAAGGGTAGGAATGCATGGAATGGTGCTCGGTACCATCACCTTGATGTGCAGCAGCTAAACTCGGGGGAGTGGATAGGTGTTATGGATGGGGACAGAGTTCCCTCTGGAGATAATGTTCGTCGGCTTATCCTGGGCTCTGCTTCACTTATAGCCGTTGCGGCACTTGTTCTACTAATAGGTATGCTACTTGGTGCCGTGAAGTGCATTGTCCCCTCGAGTTGGTGCCGCCACAATATGGGAAAGAGAAGTGATGCCTTATTGGCTTGGGAGAGATCTAACTTATTTTCTTCCAAACTACGACAATTCTGTAGTCGCTTGAACAGAACATGTTCTCTCCTACGATGCAGGATGAAACAAAATACGTGTGTTGGGAAGTTGGTTCTCACTTTCTTGTTTGCTATTGGAGTGGCACTGATGTGTTCCGGGGTGAGATATATCTATGGAGGCAATGGAGCGCAAGAACCATATCCATGGAATGGCCAATATTCCCAATTCACAATGTTAACAATGACATATGATGCCCGGCTCTGGAATCTGAAAATGTATGTCAAGCATTATTCAAGGTGTTCTTCAGTGCGCGAGATTGTTGTTGTATGGAACAAAGGAAAACCTCCAGAAGCTGATGAGTTTGATTCAGCAGTACCGGTGAGAATCAGGGTAGAGAAGCAGAACTCGCTGAACAATCGATTCAAGGTGGATCCCATGATCAAAACCCGGGCAGTTCTGGAGCTGGATGACGATATCATGATGACTTGTGATGATATTGAACGAGGCTTTAGGGTGTGGCGCGAGCACCCTGACCGGATTGTGGGGTTCTACCCCCGGCTAATCGACGGGAGGAGGCTCAAGTACAGGGGGGAGAAACATGCCCGGACTCACAAAGGGTACAATATGATTCTGACAGGGGCGGCTTTCATTGACAGCCAGTGGGCTTTCGAAAAGTACTGGAGCGAAGAAGCCAAGGCCGGGAGGGAAGTGGTGGATAGGGACTTCAACTGCGAGGATGTGCTAATGAACTACTTGTATGCCAATGGAAGCTCTTCATCCGGGACAGGGACAGGGACAGGGACGGTGGTGGATTATGTGAAACCGGTATGGGCCATCGATACATCAAAGTTTTCGGGCGTTGCTATTAGCCGGAACACGCAAGAGCATTACAGGATCAGGAGCAATTGCTTGATGACTTTTGCACAAATGTACGGCAGTCTGATAAGCCGGAAGTCGGGATTCGACAGCCGGAAGGACGGTTGGGATGTGTAGCCAATAAAAACAAAGGCTATGTAGGATTGATTTGATGAAACAGCAGCAGGAGTGTAGTTTTGTTTTATTTTTGGGTACAGATTTTGGGATTTATATATATATATATATATATATGCTGTGCTGTGCTGTAGTATAGACTCCCTCTACTCCTCTTCCTCCTCAGCTTATATATATATAATAATCGAAAATGTACATTAGTTTGGAATACAATTGCGTTTCCAATTTGTTCAGTCTGGAAATTTATTGGAAAAATGGTGGATTTTCATGTAATTGTGAGCCTTGACAAAATAAATTGCGGCTGCTGGACGTAAATGTGTCCTTTTCTAAGTAGATAGAGCGAGCAGGAGGGGGTGGGTGGGGCTGTTGGCTGTTGGATTGATAAGGATCACCCTCACCCTCACCCTCACCGTTATCATCTTTATTGTGGGGAACGCTCTCTCTATTCTCCTCTTTAATATGTGCCAGCCTTATCCCTCCTATTCTATTTTATAAACAATTAAAAAAAATCTCATTTTAATGTTTAACACTTTGTTAATAAAATAAGTGTTTACATAAACATAATTTCTTTTTTAATAATTTATTAACAATCTATAAAAATAAATAATTTCTTTTACTCAAAACTCACAATGAATTAGAAAACGATTTTACCATTATAATTCATCTTTATTTAAAAAATATAAATGCCCAAATATGCTAATCCTTGAAGATGAATTTTTAATTTTTTTTTTAATTTTTTATTTACACATACATACATACATACCTGACAGATACCACCCATCTAGTTATATATTACTGGGTCATATTTTTCATTCTCAAAATTTATTTTATTTGAAGAATTAGATGAACTCACTAAAATATTATTTACTTGAAGATTCAGAAGAACTTGAGGAGTTTGTCATAGTAGGAGGAGGAACATGGGTTCTTTGGTCAGATATCTTAAATCCAGAAGGCAGCCTATGAGTCTTAATGAGAAGGGTGTGTTAGCTTTCTTCAAGATGTTGAACACGACAAAAATAGGTCACTCTGTTGAGCAGAAACGGTATCCAAGGTACATTGCATACTTTGAAGAGCAAATTGAATTTGGTCCAACAAGTGTGCTCCCCCCCCCCCCCCCCCCCCCCGAAAAAAAAAATGAGTTGGGTTGATTTGAGGGCTAAGGAGCTTCGGATGGAGCTTCAATAGGAGTAGCTCTGAGGGAGGAGCACTTTCTGCATCTTCATCGTAGCCTTTACCAGTACCAACTTGTGACATTTTCCAAATGCCATTGTTTTGATAAAACTTCATTCTAAAAGGTTACTATGGGAATAGGTGTCATAGGGACTCATCTGGACTTTTCTCTATCTCTACTCAAATCTAAACCAAGATGTTGAATGATACAAGTGATAATCATGCCATAACTGATATTTAATTTATTCTACAGATTTGTTGATATTTTTCTATATAAATAAGTGATATCAATGCTCAATAAAATAATTAGTTTCATCCCTTCTCCCAATCTATTTTTGTACATTCCTTCACTTTTTTTCTTTCTTCATAAAATACCAACAAATGCTCAAGATCTAGAAATGCATGTGCACTTGGTTTATGAATTTTAGAAGGATTGAAGGGTTCTTGTTTTCTAGTAAAATATGTCCAAAGCTTATCTAAATCATGTTCTCTGTTGTTCATTTCATCAGCAACAAAGGGTACAGAGAGAATGTCCCTACGTTGATCAAACATAAGAACAAATTTTGTGCCTTTTAGGCAAAAATAGAGTGTTGTCCCTAAAAGGATGAGTAAGATTGATTTCAAAAGGCGAGGTAGGAAAGCTAAGGTAAAATTCTGCTACAAGGCCTTGATAACAAGGTTTATTGAGCAATGAGTTCAGATTCCAGCCTACTTGGGATATTCATCCCTTGAGCTTTGACCTAAACTTTATTCTATTGAAGTCAAGCCAATCAAAGTTGCTCCCAAAAAGGAACCCCCAGAGAGAATAATAGCAAATCTTCCTCGGTGTGGGTTGTTTCAAAAATTTATGAGTGGATAAGAAAGTACTCTCTTATCGTGTCTATATTTGGTTCGAGTTTCAGAAAAGGAAGAGGTATTAGAATAAACAAGTTTGATCTCCTGTCCACGTCGGACATTCCTTATCTTGCCCGACGCAAACGTGTCACTCCTAAATTTTATTGAAGACAACACCCCCTAACCCTCTGAACATCCCTCATGAACACCCCTTACCCCCCCGGCGGCGTCCCCATACAATTATTTGGTATAATATAATTTAATAATTTTTTTAAATATTATTATAATATTTTTTAAATATTTTATTTTTATTTATTAAATAATATTATAAATAAATTACAATTTAAGAATATTTTATAAAAATTTAAATTTGATCTATTATTCGTATGAAGTATTGTTTATATTGCTTGATGCGAACGTAAATATCAACTTAAAACAAACAAAGCATAACGAGAAATAATTATTAAAATTTAAATAAAATTATAATTTCAATTAATAAAATAGTCATCTATCTAGTATTTATTTTATTTTGTTTAGATTTTAAAATAATTAAAAGGATTTTTAATGTGTTTTATTCTAATTTTTTTTTTCTCTTTGAACAAAATCAATTTTTTTTTATTAAAAACTATCCTCAATTTTTGATTTTTTTATTTATTTACTTTTTATTCTTTTTCAAGGCCAAATAATTTTTTTATTTAAATTTTCATATTTCAACCCCCTTTTCCCCCTATACCACTCCCCTGAAACACCCCCCCTAGACACACGCACGTGAACAACCCCCAAGCCCTCACCTTGGAATCAAAATAATTTTTAAAAATAAAATTAATGTGTCAGTTGACTCCCACCCTCAAATCAACCGACGCCTATCCTCTCGAATCAAAACTCTCTTGTATTAGCTAGCCCCCACTCTTAAATCAGAATCCACACTCGAACAACCCCCAAGCCCTTACCTTGGAATCAAAAGAATTTCTAAGAATAAAATTAATGTGTCAAATGACTCCCACTCTCAAATCAACTGACCCCTACCTTCTCAAATCAAAACTTTCTTATATTAGCCGGCTCCCACTCTTAATTCAGAATCCTTCCCCTTTTCAGTAAAATTATGTTAGTTGGTCTTTTACCCTCAAATTAGAATCTCTCTCTCTCTTAGTCAAATCATGTTAGTTCCCCCCCCCAAATTAGAAATCTCATCCCCCCCCCCAATCAGTATTTAAACCTTAGTTTTCTCACGAAATTCCACTCCATTTAAACACCATATCCTTAAAGATTTTTCACTTCCTCTTTTGAAGATTTCTCACTTTATTATTTTTATTGATTTTGGTAGTTTATTTTTCATCTATTCTTACCTTAATATATTTTATTATGTCACCACTTTTGGTATATTATTCATATTTTGTATTTTGTTTTCGCTCCTCTTTTTGCTTAAATGACACTTGTTTATATTTACTTTTCATTAGGTTTAGAGTATTAATTTTCACTAGCTTAAAAAATCATTAATTAACTAGCATATAACAATTTTTTTTATATATTTTACCCCCCTCATTTTGCCTAATAAACATTGTTATTTATTAGTAGTATTAAAAAGCTATTTTGTGGTTAATTTATTAATATATCTTGTGTTGTCCTAATATGTTATTTCAAACTAGAGCGTAACTTTTTTTTATAGAGATGGAATCGCAAAGTTCTGATAATGTGTATCTTCCTCAAGTTTCCATTAGTCGAATTCTGGAAATTAGTGTAACGCCCCACTGTCCCGAAATGGGTGTCAATCACGGAATTTTGGGGACATAAAATTTTTTCCTCAACACATACTCAACATACGCTTAGCATAAACAAAATCCCGACAATCCCGAGCCACTTTCTCAGCATATTAACTTAAGAATAAGCTAAGACTAACAATATCATTACATCAGCAGAAGCAGAATCGAAACCTCAAAAATTACATAACCGAATTCTTTTTATTCATAACGTAGAAATTGTTTGACAAGACATTTCAAGGCAAAATACATAGAGTCTCATATCTCAATAACAACTACTAACACCTCGAGCATAACAAAATATATGCTAACGATTACCATCAAAATCAACGGCTACATCTCGATAACTCATTTTCCTTTAGCGTCGTTGCTTTCATCTGGAACGTTTGAATGTTCCAAGAACATAGTGCAAATTAGATGATGAATCATTTAAGCGAGAGCTCAAAAACATTTTCATGAATTTATGCAACATGAAACAAAATCGACATATTCCGACAAATCTCAGCCCAAGAGAATCCCACATAGCACTTAACCCTAACTGGGGAAAATACAATCTCTCTAAAGGCAATACATCCATATCGACACATTGGCATAACGCAATCCTACTTAAGAGGGACAACCTCGACACATGAACCCGGGTATCACCCCACATCATGTCTAGGCATTACGCTCACACTCGAAAGCATCCGGATCCCAACACAACCTTGGCCACTTGATGATCAACACTATCCCTAGGAATCCACGTCCACCTCGGGAACAATACTACCACTCAATGGTCCCGGGGTGGTGTCCACTCGCAGCCCCGCCACTTTGAGCTGGTCCGAGGTGGTGTCCACTCGCAGCCGCACCACTTGGGTCCCGTAAGGTGAAGTCCGGTCTTAGCCTCATCCCCAATGGGCATTTTCCCTTAGCACGCTTCCCTAGTGCCATCACTCATGTACCTCACACAGGTTGACAACACACAACCCACATGGACATCACACAAACATGCCAATGCCAACATCATCAACCATGCAACATTTAAACATCATTTCATGTATATAATTTATCGCACAAAATTCAATACACATGCATAAAACATTTAGGGACAAACCGCCCTCATTAAAACCATCATCACATGTTAAAATCGTTCACATGCATCAAAACATCTTTTGCTTGTAATCACATCAAGTTTTAGAGAATAACCACTTTCAATAAATTAATTTGGGGTAGAAACTCTCACAGTAAACCATTCACATGCCACAAAACAAGTTTTTCTGATAGAACCACTCACCTTTAGACGCAACTCAAATTTTCTCAAAAGGCGTGCACTGCCTCAATTAACGTGCCAACCTCAACTTCGCACAAGTTACTTCACCTCAAGCCGCAAGGCACCCTAGTCATCATATTCATTTCAATAAGCATCAAATTCTATTTTTCCTCAAACTTCTTCATATTTCTCTATTTCTCCTATTTCTTCCTTAATAAATTCCAAATAAATACTTTCTTAATAAATTCATCAAATCTTATTCCACCAAAATTCATAATAATCAAATATCTTCAAAGAAAAATTACTGATCCTACCTCGATGCTTCGATTTCACGCAAAACAAGGCCCTTTGATGCTAAAATCGAGACATTGAGAAGTCCAAATCCCAATCTGATTGCACACACTTCAAGATCTCAGAATTTTTCTCAGCTGGATGCGCCCTCACGGGCCACCCAAAGTTAGGCCAAGCGCTTTGCGCTTGAAGCCAGTGCGTGTGACACACGCGTTTCGTCTTCTCTAGAGAGCTGGTCGCCAGCCGGCACCGTAATCCGCTCCCGATCACTCCTCTCGACAGCCCTATTGAAGTCGATCACGGGGGTACCTCTTGATCTTCCAAAGGATAGCCGGAAGGCATCCGATTTGACGGCCAAACTCTTGGCCTCACCTCCCTCCTCCAAACTCGGGCTAAGCTCGAATACCCCTCAAACGCACACGAAAACACCTCAGACTCTCCAGAAAGCTCCCTCGACTCATGGGATTCAAAAGCCCTATGATTTTAGTTTCCAATTCGTTTGATAGCAACCCCGATTTAAAGCTTTAAAATGCCAGGACCCTCGGCTAAGTTTTCGGCTATTTATAACCATAATCGGACCTCCAAGCGGCCACGAGTGTTCGACCCAATGCCTCAAACACCTAACCCATCCCTTGGGTGTCCCAAAAAGTGACAAATGGCCTCGATCGGTCGATTACAGACCACGCCATTGTCGACCGAACCACTGTCGATTTTCTCAATTTTTTAGCCACCCTCGAGCTCGTCGACGGCGTGGCTTAGGTCCTTGAGCTTCCCCTACTCGAGATCTCAAGATGCCAATGGTCAGAAGCCTCGATCGGAGACTTGCAAGTTGCTGGTCGGCCATGGCTGGTTCCATTTTTCAGAAATTCCACTTTTGCCCTCCAATTTTGACTTATCACACTTTGCCCTTTTCTCAAGCCCCTGAACTTACTTTCATTTCCATTAGGACCCTCATGTTCCAAAACCATCACTTCCTCTTTTGAAGATTCTAGAAAATCGTCATTTCAACCTCTCTCCGGCAAATTCGGTAAATTTTAAGAAATTATACTTTGGCCCGAATTTTCATTTTGGCATTTAATCCCTTTGTTTCTTCTAAAAACCACTGAAGGGTTGTTCTATACACCAAATATGACTCTCCTCGGGGTTTCGTTGACTTCCCAGAAGCCCACTACGATAATTCAATTTTTTAGCCTCACTCCTAGCTGCATCTTAGATGTACCGAAAACTGTTCTCGATCTAATTTCTTTCGATGCTAAAAATAATCTCTTGAGACGCGGGTTGATACTATATCCTTTTCCTTTGACATCTAAGTCTCGGGGCACTCCCTTCGATTGATTCGGCGACTTATTCTCGTTGTTATACTAATTTTTGATATTTAAATCTCACTTAAATGACATGGCAACCTTATGCCGAAACGGGGTCTTACAATTAGTATGGTATTTTGAATCACATGAGGAGGCGTACATTTTTTACAATGCATATGCACGAGAAGCGGGTTTTAGCACTCGAATCACAAAAAAAAAATAATAATAATAATAAGGAAATAGGTGAAACCATATGGAAGTTATTTGTTTGCTCTAAAGAGGGAAAAACATACTTGACCTATTAGATGGGTCACAAAAATGTTGTCACGGGTTGCCGAAATAAACCTTAGACATACACGAGTTGGGTACAATCCTAGATTGTCGGTGGTGAAGCAACAAATTGACAATAGTTGGGTGGTTAGACAATTTGTTGAGGAACATAACCATAGTCTAACTACTCCCACCAGAGTACATTTGTTAAGATCACACCCAAATGTCTTAGCCATCAAAAAGGCACTCACTCAACAATTTTCGGAAGCCAATATACCAACATGTCAACAATTGTGACTCATAGAGATAGAGTCGGGCGGTCCATCATCAATGGGTTGTATTGAGAGAGATATTAGGAACCATGAAAGGGATTTACGTCAACAACAAATGGGTCATGATGCTGAAATACTAATCGAGCATTTCACATTTAAGAGAGAAAAAAATCCAAACTTTTTTTTTTATTACGATATGGACTTGGACAATAGGACGATTCATTGTTTTTTAACTGATTTTGAGTCAAGAAGATCAAATGCCCTCTTTGGTGATGTCGTGGTGTTTGATACAACCTACAACATCAACAAGTACTCGATGATTTTTGTGCCATTTGTTGGTGTAAACCACCATGACCAGACCATTATCTTTGGCTGTGGATTATTGAGTGATGAGACGGCCAAATCATTTGTTTGGTTGTTCTCGAAATTCTTAGAAGCCATGCCAAATCAAGCGGCCCCTACTGTTATAATCACTGATCAAGACGCTGTAATTTCAAAGGCTATCTCGATGGTGTTGCCATTCACTCTGCACCGATTTTGTTTATGGCATATTTTGAACAAGTTTTCAGAAAAAATCAACGCCATGTTGTATAAGGAGCAGTATCACAAGCTGGTGAATATCATTAAACAATCTGAATTGCTCGAGAAGTTTGAACAGCGATAGACTGAGATAATGAAGACCACCAATTTGGGCAGTAATGAATGGTTGATCAACATGTACGAAATACGCAATCGATGGGTACTAGCGTATGTCAAACATGTATTCAGTGCAGGAATGTCTAGCAGCCAAAGGGTTGAGAGCAGTCACTCATTTTTTAGGAGATATGTTAACAAAACTAACTCATTGATGGACTTCATCACATGTTTCAATAGGCATTAGTAATGCCATGAGGAATTAGTTGCCAACCATATTGATCTTAGTGAGCAATCGAGGCTGACCTTAGTTGTTATGATAGAGCAACAGATGGTACAGATATACACGAAACATATATTTGTGTTGTTACAAAAGGAAGTTGAGCAAAGCAACTTATACATTCGTTCAAATAAATCAAGCTCCGTAAATGCTAAGGTGTACAACGTTGAGCGTTTTGAGCAAGGGAAGAATTTTGATAGGCATCGAGAGCTGACTTATTACCAAAAGTATGATTTCATATCATGCAGTTGTCAAATGTTTTAGTTCGACGGTTACCCATGTCAACACATGTTATGTTATTTGAAGAAAAAATAAATGTTGTTGTTACTGGAGAAATATATTTTAAGGAGGTGGACAAAGAATGCAAAGGTTGGACCCATACATGAACCTTTGGCTGGTTTATCAGTCGATAAGGGTTCTAGTCAGTCATTAATAGCTAGGCATGGGTTACTATTACACAAGGCTTCGTTGTCGGTTGATGATGCGTCTTTAACAAATGCTCGCAACACCTTTTTATTAGATGAATTCGAATATTTGCACATTAGGCTTAAAGATATTGACAACAACGAAAATATTGAGATGAACAGAAATAAGAGCAAAAGTTGCGAGAAGATGGAAGTAGTATGTGATCTGAATGCCGTTAGAACGAAAGGGTGTGGGAAACGATTAAAGTCATCGAAAGAGAAGGCAATGATGTCCCAATCTAGCAGAATATGCCGCATTTGTAACATTAGTGGCCACGACAAAAGTACTTGCCCGACTTTGCATGATAGGTAATGTATTTTTCAGATTATTTCTTCGAACTAATTTAACTCATTTTACAAGTTGTATTACGCATCTCATATTACCATTTTTTTTTCAATTTTTTCAGGTTGGATGACCCATATCATCTCCATTATTCTTTTGATGGAATGCAGAATGATGAGTTCACGAGTATTGCCGGTAGCAACTATGATGTTTCTCATATGAATTCAATAATTATTTTTTGTAATGGTTCATTTGTTTTAAGTCGATATTTGTATTCGTGTCGAGCAACATAAACAATGCTCGATATGAGTAATATATCAAATTTGTCTTTTACAAAATATTCTTAAGTATAATTTATTTATAATATTATTTAATAAATAAAAATATGATATTAAAAGATATTATAATAATATTTAAAAAAATATTAAATTATCTTATATGTGGGATAATTGTGCGGGGGTGGGGTAGGTGGGGGGTGCTCTGGGGGTTAGGGTTAGGGGGTGTGTTGAGGGGTGTTGTCTTTAATGAAATTTGGGAGTGACATGTTCGTGTCAGGCAAGATAAGAAATGTCCGACACGAGCAAGAGATCAAACTTGAGAATCAAGTTTGAGAATGAATTCATCTTTTTGGAGTTTGATTTTGAGATATTTTGATGATGATTATTAAATTTAAAACTTTAATGAAATATCTTCATTACTATGTTTTAATAACGCTTATGGCATCCACACGGGTTTCTGGGATAATTTTCAAAACTCTTTTGAAAATCATGTTTGATGCATCAGAATGCGCAGCGAAAATACAAAAATCAAACCCGTGATGCTTGGATGAATTTAACCACATGCATAGCTAGCATCAAATGCCAATAAGAGCAGACAACAATTGTACTCTTTTGGAAAAGTAGAAGGTTGAAAGGCTTCTATATATTGGGGCCGCTTTACGATCTCGACCTCTTCCTCCTCAAGTGTAGAGGGCTTAGGTGCCAACACCAAACTAGCCTTCACTGAACCCTTCGCGGGTTTTCTGTTCTAGATAAAACCTACACGAAGGTGAGTGAGAGCTGGAACCCTTCTTCACGGACGTCAGTTCATCTCATGAACTTTAGAGGTAGGATCAATGAAAAGGGTAGAAGGCTGGAACACACTCTCGGCAACACTTGCTGGAATTGCCGCTAAAAACTACTGCTGCCACCCTAAGCAACTCTTGCCGGTTACAGCAACTACAACCACCGAAAACCGCGCACCGGACAATCGTGTGCTACTCGCAGGCTGCCTGCAACTCCTTGTCGGAGCCCGCTCGCTGCACCATTGGAAATCGGCCGGAAAGACTAGGTGCTACTAACACGCACTGCCGGAAACTATTCCCAGAGGCACGCTGCATGCACTATCTTGCTGTTAATTAATTTATCCATAAGCTCCGTCCGTTTAATTTCTCCCGAAGGTTCTACCGTTTTTCAAATAGCTGTGGACTGCAACTTCTTGCAGTCTTTGACTTCTCTCAGAAGGCTACTCGAGACCACGTGATTGCAACCCTTGCAATTTGTGCCGTCAAGACGCGGGAGGACAAGGGAGAAGATTGGCTGCCGCGACAAATTTGCCAAGGCCCACTGCAACTCTTGCAATCGCCATCCTTCATTAGCTTTTGCCCACTGCCTCTCCTCTCATATTTATAGGTGCACATGTGATTTACCATCATTTATCATTAGCATTTTATACTAATCTAAGGTAGTAACTCATGTGTTAGTTCATAATAGATTAACCATAGTCCTTTTTTGATAAATCTAAGAACTAGGAATCACTTTAAAAATTCCCGTATTAAAAATTCTTATTACATATTCTTAACAACTTAAGAATGAAGTCTTTATCAATAGAAGATCTAGAGACTTGTTCATATAAATTGAAGAAATATGAATGAAAATATACCCATTTTATTATTTATAAGCATTAATCATATGCCCAATAAATGTCATCCAAATCTAGCATTAGGGTATATCATTAACAATCTCTCAGTTGTACTAATACTAATTTACACATCAATACTGTTGGAATTGTCATTGATAGGTTTGAAATGCTATGACACACATCCAAGAGGGGAGGTGATTTGGGTAATTTAAAAAATATGATAGAATTTAAAATCTTTTTGATACAAATGAGGTTTTAGTGAGTTAACACATAAAATATGTATAGAATGATGAATTGAATGCTTAAAGAATAAAAAGCAAGAAAGATAAAGAACACAAAGGATTTATAGTGGTTCTTCTTTAAATCAAGCCTAATCCACTATCTTAACTTTTTACTAAGTATTTTAAACCAATTCACTAAAACCTCCTACTTGATCCCAAGTAGAACCTTTAGTCCAAGACTATGAAAATACAACCTCTTGCTTGGATAAATAAGCCCTCTAGCACCAAATTAGGTATTTCAACCCCTTGCTTCAATAAACAAGTCATTTAGCATAACAAGGTAAGAAATATACAAAGAGATACAAGATAAGAAAGGATTTAAGAGTTATCACTTTTAGTTACAAAGTCTCTCAAAATGATACAAGGCTTGAAACAGATAAATACAAATGAAGATCAAAGCCTTTGAGAGAAAATTATGAAAGCACAAATACACTTGAGAAGTATAAAAATAATTTATAAGCTCATTTCACTTCAGTCCCATCTATTAGATTCTTTAATATTATCCTTAATTTGTATATATAGGTGTCCCACAAGCTTCAAGAGAGAACTATCCATTTATAGTTGTTGGATTTTGAAAAACCAATTATTGGAAGCTTTCTGCGAATTAAGTGGTCGGTAGATGACTTAAATTGGTTGACAAAGGCAATACAAATATTTTGTTAGTTGAAAAATTGGGTGACTTAGTCGACAGATTCAAGGGTTGGTCGACAGATGAAAATGAGTTAGTTGACAGATTCAAAGCATTTAGTTGACAAAATGAAATAAATATAAGTTTATGCGCATAAAGAAACAAAAGAGCTTCCAACTGGAGTGGTTCCTTGTTTGTACTTAAAGATTAAGCTTGACTAGTAGTGTGGATTTGAATCCTGGGGGCAACAAAACTAATTTTATTTTTAAACTCTTTGAAAAATAAGTTTTTGGAGCTTTTTTAATCAAATAAAAATCATAATATTTCAAATACAAAATTATCACATGATGAAATTAATTTTTATTTAATAATAATTTCTTTAATAAATAAAAGCATAATATTCCAAATGCCATTAAGAAATTTATTACAAAATATTTTGGCATTAGATTTAATTTTCATTCAACAATTTTGATCAAATAGAAACATAATATTTCAATTGTCATCAAGAAATTTTTACATGATTTTTGACATTTAATTGTATGATGAAATTAATTTTGGTGCTTAATAAATCATATAAAAGAAATTTAGAGCACCAAGTGAATAAAAATTAATAAAGTAGTTCCATCATAAAATACAATTGAATTTCATCATTAAAATCATATCAAATACAAAAACATCAATCTATAAAGAGTATGCATAGTCTTTTGCCTATGAAAATGTTTTGTTTCATTTATCCAATGGTTCAAAACTAATTTGTAAAAATCATTTAGGAGATTCTTTTAAATCTTAATACTTGTTTTTGCAAATCTGCATACATGAAATTCATTTGGTTTTCATTTTTACAAAGGTACTTGAAATTGATTCTTGTTTCAAAACCTGAAAACTATATATTTGACTTAATATATAAATCATTTCCCAACAAGAAAAATGAGTTTTAATGACAAGAAAATCAATCGTTGAAAGTTGATTTCTCGTCATTAAAAAGTTGTAACTATGGAAATTTTCTTGTCATCGCTCATCGTTATTGCCTCCGAGGATAAAAGCATTTAATGACGAGAATGATAAACTCGTCGTTGATTGTATTAGCGACCATATGATTTCTGTCATTAAAAATAATTATCAACGACCGAATTATAATCCAATAAGACAATATTTTCTGTTGTTAATAGTGTGAATAATTAACAATAGTATGATTCATGTCGTTAAAAATAACTTTTATGATACCAAAATACAAAATAATAACGACAATATTTTCTATTGTTAATAGTGTGAACAATTAGCGGTTGTATGATTCTTGTCATTAAAAAATATTATTTAGCTACTCAAATATAAATCAATAACGACAGTATTTCTCATCGTTAATAATGTAAAAATGACGATTAGTCATCAATGACGACGACATCCTATTTTGATATAAACCACCAAACCTATATATCATTATCCATATCAAATTGGAATAAAACTCATAAAATTAAACCTATCATTCAGCTAACTTCAAAGTAATATATGTTCAACCAAAATAAAAAGTATCATTATCCATTAGCATTTACACACCAAAAGTAATATCTATATAAGTGTTAATTGCCAACAAACTACATTAAAAAATATGTTCAACTAAAAGCAACACTTTGACAATCGTATATATTATACAAAAATGTACACCAAAGCACTATAGTCAAAGAGTTGATTGAAATTATAGTTATAGAATTGTTCATGTAGTCCAAGACGGAAGTTGTTTCCTTTAGAGTTTTGTTGTCTCATTGATCTACAGAAAAAAATGAACACATGAAATTAGAGTCAAAGATGTGTTCATGTTTTCTGTATAAAAAATTAGAAAGAGAATTAACAAAGCACAAAACGTCTCCATCACAAGCTACATAACATAAAACCACTAAAATGCACCAAAACATAACAAAATTTGACAAACACACTCTAAATTTTGTAATTGATGCTATCTGTACAAGACTTAAATACTCATAAGCTTTTAAGTAAAAAAATTTACATTTACAAGGATAACAATCATCTTTAGCTTGTTCAGGTCATCTCAAAGAACAGGGATTTAAAAGGTCAACAGCAGTTGGTGTTATAATTTACCTAACAGTTTCTAAGTAGAATTTATTTAGAGGTATTAGTGAGCTTTTTGAGATTTGTTGCATCTCATTCTTATCCATGCATAAAATTAATCTTGTCAACGTAGCCTATGAATTGGAAGGAGGCGATTTAACCAGTGGATTGTTGGTTTAATTGTCCATGTTAACTCAATTCTTATGCACATGCATCCAAACATGTCAAAAACCAAAAAGCGATAATGGAGATCATGAAACGAGAACTTTAACATGAAAAAACCTAAATGAGCAAAAGACCATGCATCTAGTCCCATTAAGCAATCCATCATCAAGAAATGAATTCGAGAGAGAATTTATGAACATTATAAACAAAATTAACAATATACTCAAGTTATGAGCAAGAAAATTGTAATGACCCGAATTTAGTGATGCAATATTTTATCATGCCTTGAGGTTGAATTGGTTAGCCTATATGTGTAGCATATTGTTTTTGGTGATTATTTTCTAAGTATTTGGGTGTTAAGGTGTGGTGTATGCAGATATAAGTTGGAATATCCGAAGATATATAAAGTTATATTTGAATTGGAGCTTAGATATCAGGATGGAAGGGATGTATTCGAATGGAAGCAAGGATATTCGGATGGGAGAGTGAGGTGTTCGGATATAAGGATGAGACATCCGGATATGGTATGGTGATATTTAGATATAGGCTTATGGCATTCAGATACCCCTCTATGCATTCAGATATGTTGATTTATAGCATGTGTGTTGCATTCGGATGAGTGGTCATTGCATTCGGATATGCCCTTGTTTGATGTGTCTAGCATTTGGATGAAAAAAAAGCTTATTCGGATGTCTCCTTGAGTTCTACGAGTGGTATTCGGATGAGAAGAAGGCTTATTTAGATGTCCTCCTTGAGTTCTTGTGAGTGACATTCAGATATGACATGTAGCATCTGGATATGTGTGGGATATATCTAGATATGGAGTTGGGATATCCGAATATGGAGCTGGGTTCTGGGCAATTTTGACACTGCTTAATATTTTGGGCATAACTCTCTTGTTCGAGCTCCGATTGAGGTGATTCAAGATGCTATAGAATGAAAAGAAAAATATATATAACTTTTATGTTTTGAGTTTTAAGAGATTTGGGATAAATCAAGGTCAAAATTGGGATTGAAGTTTCCATAATGGCTTCTGGGTGTGATATCCGAATATGGAGTCTAGGCATCTAAATATCCTTCTCAGGTTTTGTCTCTAGTATCCAGATAGGTGGTTTAATATCCAGATGTCCCTCTCAATTCTTTGTCTTTAGTATCCAGATGGTTGCTCTTATATCCAGATGAACCTTTCTAGAAGTGACTTCCCAGGCCATTTTCTCGACTAGACCTATTTTTCAGGCCATACCAGGGAACTTTTCCTCCCTTGATGCCATGCGTATAAACCCATTAACCTTTGTCCCTCATATATATATATATATATACACACACTCCATATGATTTTATTATTCATCTGTGAGTATATTCGTCAAGAAGAATAAGAAAAAGGTGGCCTTGGGCCGAGCTTCTAAGGTTCAAAGCAGGTAAGTTCTCTCCCCTTCTCTTCTTCAATTTGTTAGCTTATGTTACCCCTGTTTTCTCTTAAAATCGTTGGGTCTAGCAACCATCAGTAAGGTGAAGGGGATTATTTATAGAGAGTTAGCCAAGAGTAGTGAGGAAGAAGAAGAAACATATGAAGAAGAATGAGAGGTTTGGCCAAGCAGCTTCTAGGGTGTTTTTCTTCTTTACATTGCAGGCAAGCATCCGGCCCTCTTCTTATCTTTTTTCTCCATTTGCAAGCATCTTACTCTCTCTCTCTCTCTCTCTCTCTCTCCATATTTCTTTAGCCTCCATATTTGATATCCGCAGTTGGGTTTGTCTTGTATGATCATGATGAAGCAGTTAGCTGGAAGTGTTCCATGCTAGTATCTATCGGATTCATCATAAAAGCCTTTTAGGACATAGAATGTTGTTGTGTGTGTGTGTTGTTTGGTGGGTTCTTTTAGAACCAAAAGTGGTTTCTTCTAAGGGGTTGGCAATGCTTCGGTAATACGACTTTCTTGGGGCTTTATGCAAGCCATGGACCCAGGTCTCATTAAAACACCAAATAATTCTAGCGGTAATACCATTTAGTTAAAGAGATTGTAGCACGTAGGGACGTGCAACTGCAAAAGGTGGTGTCATTAGAGAATATCGTCGACCCACTAGCTAAAGCTTTGACATAGGCTTAGCTAGATTACCATCTTGTGAAGATGTGTATAAGATATCATTTGATGATATAGTGCTAGTTTGTAAATTAACATTAATGCAAATGGCATTTTGTGCATTTAATTTCCACACTAATTAAATAGAATTAAATGTTATTCTCTCAATTAAAATATCTAAATTGTCACATTAAATAATTAATTGGCCAAAAATCTATTAAACACTAATAAATAAGAAATTAAATAATTTATAAATAAATTCTAGGCCCTCTAATGGGTTGTTACAATCCTTATGTCTTGGTCATTCCAATCCTCTTTAGTCTTTGGAATGATTTTGTTCCCAACTACTATGGTTGGCATGTTGAATCCACTAACTATTATGCTCCAAGCCTCCACATCTCTTAAAAGGATGGAGGTTTTCATCCTATTCTTCCAATAGGCATAGTTGCTCCCATCAAAGCATGGTGGCTTGTTGTAGGACTGACTCTCTTGGAATAAACTGCTTGATGTATTAGCCATATACGATCTTTTTATCTCTAGGTTGTTATACCTTTAAATGAGACCTGCTTTGATACCACTTGTAAAACTTTGTTAACTTAAGAGGAGAACTGAATTAAGCTTTTTGACCATTTTAAAAAATAAATAAGTTGAAGCATAATGTAAAAACAAACTGAAATAATGCAACACACAAGATATATAGTGGTCGGCTAAGCCTACTCCACTATCTTGGCTCCTCACTAAGGATTTTTTCCAACTAACTTACTTGGATAGCTTTTAAAACAGGCTCCGTTACAAACTCTTACAACCAATGGTTTTTTAAATAAGATCCACCAAAATCAATGCCTTTTACTAGGATCAGGCTTAACCTTTACAAGATTACAATAAAAATGTGAATTAAGGGATATAAGAGAAGGTATAGAATGAACAGAATGTTAGTGTTGGTGCCATAATGCTAGATTTAGATGGGATCTAGCAATTGTAATAATGGGACTAATGACATAAATCTTGCATACATAATAAAATGTGTTTTCATATAGGTCATATATTCATTCATAGCTTTCCAATCGTTATATATGAATGAGTCCATAGATTTCCGGTTAAAGGTCCTATTCTTAAGTGTTAAGATCGCCCTCACATAATGCTAGTTGTCACTCAGGGTTTTTCGAGGTACATTGAAAAGACGAAGAGATCCTCATTGTAGGCCAAAATATTTGGTCAACGTTAAAGAGTTTGACATGTCCTGATTGCTACTTAGTAGTAAACTTAGAAGGTCACACGCATATTAGGGTATGGTGGTTGACTAAGCAATTAAAGTTGAAATCGTCATTAAGAGTTAATAATGTCACCATTAAGAGTTAACAGATTGGGTTCAATCAAATTAATGAGGAGCAAATGTCAAGAGTTAACAGGCATACCATTAAAAGTTAACCGGGGCCTCAGTTTCATCATGGGATAGTGAAAGGGTCATTAAGTGTTAATGACGAGTCTAGATGCAATTTATAAAAACTTAGTCAAATGGAAGAAAAATAGTCAACAAGAACTGTTGACCATTTCTGTTACAGAGGGTTGCGAATCGTCGATTGATTTGTCGTATTTAAAACAAAAAGAGGGGCACGTGGCATGGGAGGACGATGGGAGGATGAGAAGGGCGACGTCGTGTGTCCTTCTTGTCGCCCATTGGTCTCCTTTCTTTCTCTTTCTCCTATGGCTGATTTGTCCATTTATGAAAAGAATCTAGGGTTTCCATTTTTGGGCATGTACATATACATATGATATATGAGGATGGAGAATGAGAATAGGTCTAACTTGTGCTATTCTCTCTTGACCTAAGCTGTTCTTTTCCCTCAAGAGAGTCTAGAAACCCTATCTTCTTGCCTCTTCCCCATTT
The DNA here is from genome assembly GCA_036245055.1 of Diospyros kaki. NCBI lineage: Eukaryota > Viridiplantae > Streptophyta > Magnoliopsida > Ericales > Ebenaceae > Diospyros > Diospyros kaki. Next base: position 26,591,883 of record BSEG01000010.1, on the reverse strand, counting down.
CTCCTTTTTGTTTATATTATTATAGTAGCAATTCCACCATAATAATGAAACTGTTATTGGGTAAGAATTTTCCTATCCTTTGAACCCATTTTTCTGTTCAACCTCCCTTCCTCTCTCTGGCTAGCATATAGAGTAAGTTGAGAGATTCAACCATTCACCAGAGCATGGACTGATTGGGCCTCCCGTACTTTTGGGAGTTGATTTGGTCTAAGTAAAATTATGTTCGGGAGCAAGGTGTTGTTGTTGCAATGTGTATGTGTTTTGAGTTGTTTTCGCTCTATGTTTTGTAGATTTAGGCTCTTCCAGTCGACAACTTGATGCCATTGGTCAATAGTTCTAGGCTTTCACCTTGGTGAATTGTCGACTGGAGGTAGGATTGTCAAATGTTATGAGCAAATCCCAGAAAGGGTAGATAGGTATCCTTGAAGCTGTCAATCGTTCTGAGCAAAACCAAAATCGGTCGATAGCTTGCCTTAAATCGGTCAACAGTTTCTTTAAATTGTTGACCATTTTGGGCACTGTTAGAAATTTTTTGGTTTTTTGTTTATTGTTTTGATGCAATATGATTACTATGTTACAAAACTGATTAATACTCGTGATATGAGATATCAGTGACTCAAAAAATGATGCATATTACATTAACATGGATATTTTTAAAAAACCATCATTATATTTAATGAGATTGAATGGGTGGTTGATCATGGACTTGATGCAATGTGATTGTATGAATGAATGGATGTATGTTATAGGTTGTTGTTACCAAAAATACAATAATTAGAATTTCGGTAATATAAGGGAAACCTGTGTGCAAAGTCAATAGGGATAGTCTCCGAGAGGGTTGTCACCGAAAGGACTGTTACCAAGAGGATTGTTCTTGAGATGGTGGTCTTCTAAATCTTGAGATTGTTGTTAGGCTAATTCGCAAGCGTACGAATCGCGCAAGTAATATAATGAATGAGTATAGTGTTGATCCCACGAGGATTGGATTAAGTACCAACATTAGATTAACTTTAATATTATTTAGACTATAAAAATGAGACGAATTTGAATAAATTAAGCTAATGAGAACTAAACTTAAACTCAAATTTAAAAACAATTTAACTCGGATAAAATGGAGGCAACTAGGATGTTTCGAATCCACTTATTAATCCGTCTTAATTTTCAATTAATTGGGTTTCTATCAATTCAATGGGGTGAATATTTAAATTGGTTAGCTTCTTTCCCAAGATTTACTAACCTAATTAAATCTCAATATGTTAACAACCAACCTATTTTTTAATAGTTATAACAAATCAAAATTCATTATTATGTTTCAATTTATTATCCCTTATAAGATTAAAGTATCAAATTCCTTAACAACTATCTATCTTATAAAATTTATTACTTCAACCTGTTATGAAAATCACCTCTCGGTTTCAAATCATAATACAAAATTAATTAAATGATGGTTAAATCACTTAATCGCATTAAGAACAAATAATAAATAATTGAAATCATGGAAAGAAACCCAATCAATAAAAATCAAGAATTCATAACAACCTTCATCTCAAACCCTAATTAAATAAAATTAGTTCATAATGAAATTAATAAAATAAAAACAAAACTAAATGAAGAATGGCAAAGAGGAAGGTCCCTGCGTCGCTGCAATTGGTCGTGCGGCCTTTACTATGCGTGAGGTTTAGCTTCCCGTGCCACTCCTGCAGCGTCCAAATCCCTTCTTCAATTTCCTTCACTATTGTGCCGCCAGCCCCTTTGTTAATTGCGTTCTCGTGTGCCCTTCTTCAAGCCTTTGTTCATACTTTATATATTATAATATATATATGTATGTATGGAGCCCTAGTCTAAATCTCACATTTACGCCACCTTTAGGCCACTTTATAACATATATAAATAATATAATATATAATATAAACTATAATATTTAATATACTATTAGTTATATTAATTTTAATTATATAATAATAATAATTATATAAAATGTTTATTTATTTTTATTTTTATTTATATTAAAATATTATTTTTAAAATTAAATTTATAATATCTTTTTTTTTTCTATTTACGCTCGAATTTTTTAAATAATATCCTTTACTGGGTTCCTACAAAAAGAGATTAAAATAATGTAAAATTCATATAAACACACATTTTATGTAAGAAAAATAACACAAGATTAAGATGAAAAGTAGATAAAAATATACATACAATTAAGTCTTATCAAATACCCCCACACTTAACCTTTTGCTTGTCCTCAAGCAAAGTAGAGAAACTCCATACTCAAGAAAAGAAAACATGTGTTTGGAATCATTCATCACATTAAAAGCCTTTGTTATGTCCATATCTAAATCCTCAATCGAGAATGCAACAATAGCGAATAAAGAGAAATTGAGCATACTCAAATTTCATAGTTTAAGAATTTATACAAAATTGTAAACTCAATCATGTTTTGTCATGTACCCAGCACAATCGAATAATGCAACACTCATTCTTGTAACCATTCATTCTCACTACTACAAACAAAGGTAGCAAATTAGGGGTTTCTGTCTTTTTTTTATTATATATAAATATATATTTTTAACAAGAGCATTTTATGCTCCATCTCGCTTTTTTTTTTTTTTTGAATTGTCAAACGAGTGCATTTTATGCTCCATCTTGCTCAACATTATTCTCCCTTTTTACTTTAACCCTGTTTATGCTTAGTTCAAAGGGAACAATCACAAGAAAGCATTACATTGATCTTTCATGTATGGTCACACAATTTACACGACTTCACAAAGAACATGTACTTCAACGATCTTAAAAACCCAAATATGCTTAATCTTGCTTTATAAGATATTGCCCATTCCAAATCAAAGACTCAATGTTAAACACAATAAAGAGCCCAAATGCAAATTCATGATTCCAAATAACATATTCTGTTTTTTTTTTTTTTTTTTTGGCTTGAGGCTGGCCAAATGTGCACTTGATATAAGTTTCGCCAAAATTTTCACATTAAAACACACATGCAACAAAAACAGAACATAGCAATCAATAATTTTACCCCCCCCCCCAAACTTATTTAACACATTGTTCTCAATGTGAAGCAAAATAACATGAAAGTAATACTCCCTTGAAATGCGAAAAAGAATGCCCACAAAAATTCTTCTTGTCTCCTACTTTCAAACCTACGAAAGGAAAAAAAAAAATCAACGAGAAAAGAATAATAACAAGAAGACAAAATCAAGAGACAAAAAAAAAAAATGCTTAATTTATAGTCTAAAGCTAGACTTTTGGAGCTTTGGTCTTCAAGTGAGTTGGATAGAAGTCTTTTGTGGAATTAGACTTCCATTGATTTATGGCTTCAAACGCTGCCCATTAACTTTAAAAACTTTATCACCACGTTGAACTTCAATTGCACCACGAGAAAAAATTTGGGTGATAGTAAAAGGGCCTGACCATTGTGATTTTAATTTTTCTGGAAACAATCTCAAACAAGAATTATATAATAAAACCATTTGACCAATTTGAAAATCACGCTTTACAATATGCTTATCATACCATTGCTTAGTTCTCTCCTTATAAATCCTAGCATTCCCATAAGCATTCAATCAAAACTCATCCATCTCATTTAGTTGCAACATTCTTTTCTTACCGTAAGCATTCATATCAAAATTTAAGAACTTAATAGCCCAATATACTTTATGCTCTAATTTCATAGGGAAGTGACATGTTTTTCCATAAACTAGACTATAAGGGGAAGTCATGATAGGTACTGAAGTCAATTCTTTCTTTATCCTATCAAAAGCAAATAAACACTCATTAGTAAATTCAAATGGTATTACAAAGAAGCTTAGTGATTTTAGAGAAATCACTTATAAATCTTTTGTAGAACTCTGCATGCCCCAAGAAACTTCTTACTCCTTTAACTATGGTCGGAGGTGGCAATTTTTCTAGTGCTTCAACTTTTGTTCTATCCACCTCAATTCCTCTTTCGGAAACCTTATGACCCAACACAATTCCTTCATGCACCATAAAATGACACTTTTCCCAATTTAACACTAAATTAGTGTAACGCCCCGCTCCCACTTACGGGTGTCACTCGTGAACAATTACCCGAATTGTCCACCTGCCCGGCCTTAGCTGAAGGGCGGACCATGTTTCAAGACAAAACACCCTAGGTGGGAACTAGGCTCGTCCTTCCCTTCCTTCAACCGTAGGATTCACTGGCAGAATTGGGCTTAACCACACCGCACTTGGCTTAAAAAAAATCTCATTAAGGTGCCCAAACGCCATTTTCGAACTTGCTTTAATTCTTTTTCCATCCAAGAATTTCACCGGGCTCCAAAAATACACCATTCAATCCATACATTGATTGATTACCAAATTTGGAGGGAAAACTCAACAATTTCAATTTTTCAAAATTTGGCATTTATCTCCAAACATGCCCGAAAAATCTCTTCATTTTGAAAATTCCTCCGGGGCCCAAAATCAATTAGGAAATGCCCCAAAATCCTCCAAATTTTCCAACTTTTTGAAAAAAAAATGGTCGGCGGGGCTCGCTGGCGCGCCCAGGGCCCCGCTGTGCCCTGGCCGCCCGTACGCCCGCACGCCTGACCGCGTGCAGCTGCGCCAGCCCATGCTGCCCTACCCGCGCGCAGGGCTGCTGCCACCTACTGCACTTCACCTTTTTTTTTCTTTTTTTCTTTTTTCCTTGGGCCTTCCTAACCCCAAACTTTTCAGAAATAAATTAAATAAAAAATATTTCATATTCATTCAATTTTGCCTCTATTTCTCCATAATTGAGGGTTACACCACCTCTTTGATGATTACACGACATACCTCAAAATTTCCTTCCATTTCACACATGAGCCTTACACAACCTATTGTTGCTCACATAACAACCTCCAAATATAAATACCACACATGATTAAATACAACAAATGGGCTTTCCTAAGCCATAAGGTCACAAATAAAATAATCACATACCTAAGCTTCTTTAAGCCTTAATTTTACAACAAAATAAATTACACCATGAGCTTCCAACCACAAGCTTGCAATTCTTCCTTTTCTCTTTTGACATAGGAACAACCTACAAAGGGAGGATAAAACCTCATGAGCTAAGCTCAGTAAGGGTGCATATGCAAAGTAAATACAAGTATAACAAGTCTATGTAATGGCAAATGCATGCAAGCATGGTTAGGTCATTCCATCCTCACAACCCAACATGGTTTGAGGCATCAACCTACCATTTCTTTCCCACCCCCATGGCCATAGGTCTCATGAACAAGTAAAGCATGCAAAGAGATACATAAAAGTTTATGCAACCTACTTACAATGCAATGCAAGGCCTCCTCCACATGGGGCCATCCCTTACCTTAACATTCTTCTCTTTGAAGCTTTAAATCCTCTTCTCAAGAGAGCTCCCACCATCATTTTCTCCCATCTAAGATGACATTCCAACATGCCACTTACTTTACATACAAACATACTAAAGTAAAGAGAAGAAAAAAATAAACTTACTTTGATTCCTTCATCTTCTTCTCTCTTTCTTTCCATGGGAAGACTTCAACCCTTACTCTCTTGAAATGGGAAAATTTTGAGCATAAAACTCTCTTTTCCCTTATATACTTCTTTCCTTTCCTTTCTTTTCTTTTCTTTTTGGATTAATTTCCTAGTCTTGATATTTTAAATGCAAGACTTCATCTCCACCCTCCATCATTTTCTCTTTTGGAGAGGAAATCCTAGCCTTCCATAACAAGCATAATCCATGTGCTTTGGAGGCTTTAATCTCATCCATCCAATTTGAAAGATTTAATCTTCACCCTTAATAGAAAACACACTCTTAAGGAGTTGGCAATTCATGCCAACCACAAGCTTTCATCCACCACCATTGGATCATAATCCCATTAAAAGATTAATCCCAACCATTGGATTTATTAATTTCTCAACATTTACTAAATGGAGACAATTTTCCCACATCAAGAATGAATGACATAAATCATTTCTTTCTCCTTTAAATAAATCTCATATTTTCAAAGCATTAATGGGAGACCATTTTCCCATTTTCCAACAGATTTATTTAATTCACCATAATTTCAAGCATTAATGGTGACTAATTTCACATTTTCTTTTTAGATTTTCCTTAATCCATATAATCATGTCTCTTATTAATGCAAGAATGATCAATATCATTTCTTTTTGCATTTCTTTAATTCCCTCCATGTGGCATTACCACATTAATTCACCATTTTAGGGAAAATTAATTATTTTCTCAAATAATTGCATATTCTCCATTTTTCCTATTTTCCATAATTAAATTCCTTTATGGAAATAAATTCCAAAATTTCCAAAATACCCTTTGTGAATTTATTAATCCCATATATCTCCACATACATACCAAATTGGGATTTAATTCACTTACATTCGTAACTCCACATAGGAATTATTTCCAATTTACCAAAATACTCTTTTATTGGACTTCACTATCCAAATTACCAAAATACCCCTCTCATAGGGCACCCTCAATCTCAAGGATCCATCACCTTCTTAAGGGTACTTTTGGAAATTTCATACTTCCTTTCTTATTCTCTTAACACCGAGATTACTGGGTGTTACAATTAGTGTCTTCACATCGTTGCAAAACTCGAGAGAGATTAGCCAAACAATTATCAAAAGAAGCTCCAAAGACTGAAAAATCATCCATAAAGACTTCAATAAAATTTCCAATCATATCATGAAAAATTACCATCATACACCGCTGAAAAGTAGCAGGTGCATTACACAAACCAAACGACATTTTCCTAAAAGCAAATGTGCCATATGGACATGTAAAAGTAGTATTTTCTTGGTCTTCAGGTGCAATAGGAATTTGCGTATAACCAGAATATCCATCTATGAAGCAATAAAATTTATTTCCAGCAAGTCTTTCAAGCATTTGATCAATAAAAGGCAGAGGAAAGTGATCTTTTCTAGTGGCATTTTTTAACTTTCTATAATCAATGCAAACACGCCACCTTGTGACTGTCCTAATAGGAATCAATTCATTGTTTTCATTTTTAACCACAGTCATACCTCTCTTCTTCAATACTACTTAAATCGGACTCACCAAACTGCTATCAGAAATATGATAGATAATTCTAGCATCAAGCCATTTAATAATTTTAGCCCTAACAACTTCTTACATGTTTGGATTTAATCTTCTTTGAGGTTCAATAGATGGCTTAAAATTATCTTCCATTAATATCTTATGCATGCAAAATGAAGGACTAATACCTTTGATATCTACAATAGACCAACCTAAAGCTCTAATAACAGGAAGAGTAGAAGACTTACCTAGGAATACTTACTTCAAATGTGATGGTATAATGGTTTTAATTCAAGCTTAGGAGGTACCTCAATAGAAGGTCAAGATTCTTTCTTTAGTTGCTCAAAAGCCTTCTTTTCATCTTCATTGAACCAATCAGCTCCATTGGGCTTTATAACAATGTTTTGTGCATGTTCTAGTTCCTGCATGTCACCACTTTCAATAGTCAGTAGTTCTTCATCTAATGGCTCATGCAAACTATCAACATATTCATCCACACAATGATCAAGAACATCAATTCTTAATAAGAGTCATCATCATTCAATCCTTTAGAAGCCCGAAAAACATTAAAATTCACCTCTTCAGACCCTATCCTCAAAGTTAACTTACCTTGTTCAAGATCAATTAACGCTCTACCTGTTGCAAGGAATGGTCTTCCTAAAATTAATGGTATTTCCCTATCCTCTTCCATTTCAAGCACAATAAAATCCACAAGAAAAATAAATTTAGCAACTTTAACAAGGACATCTTTTATCATTCCTATGGGATGTTTAATGGACCTGTCAGCAAGTTACAAGGAAACAAAAGTATGCTTAATTTCACCAAGGCCTAGCTTTTTAAACAAAGAATATGGCATCAGATTTATGTTGGCACCTAGATTACAAAGAGCTTTATTAAATTCACAATTTCCAATAATGCATGGTATAGTAAAACTTCCTGGATCTTTCAATTTTTGAGGCATCTTGTTTTGGATAATGGCACTACACTCCTCAGTAAGCATCACTATTTCATTCTCATCTAGTCGCCTTTTCTTTCATAGAATTTCCTTTAAGAACATTGCAAAACTTGGCATTTGAGCTAATACATCTGTAAAAAGGAATGTTAATATGCAATTTTTTAAACACATCAAGAAATTTGAGAAAATTCTTATCTTCATTTTGCTTTTGCAATCTCTAAGGGAAGGGAACATATTTCTTCATATTTTCAACTTGCTTTGCATCTTCCTCTTCTTTTCGCTTCCTTTCTTCCTACATTGTTTTCCACTTCGGTATCCGCTTTGTAGTTTTAGTCGACCATTGATCTTCAAATTTTAACTTTTCTGATTCAGTCACATTTCAATCACTATCGTTGATGGCTCAATCGACTGTTTCTGAAAAATTCTGCCTAACTTCTTCTGATTCATCCTTTTCTTCTTCATCTTACCCTACTTGCTTTCCACTCCTCAACTTTATTGCTTTGCACTGCTCTTTTGGATTATTTTCTATTGTGCTTGGCAGTGTTCCTTGAGCTCGAAATTTCACAATATTGGCTATTTGGCCAATTTGCATTTCTAGATTTCTGATGGTAGCTTGTTGATTTTGAAACATAGTGTATGTCCTAGCCATATAATTTGAAGTCGTCTTAGCCATGGTAGCCACTAAATCTTTCAATGAAGAATCTTTTCTTGCTGTTGGAATCTTATTGGATGCTTCAACACATTCTGATTATTGGACCATGAAAAGTTGGGGTGATTCCTCCATCCTGGATTATAAGTGTTTGCATTGGGATTGAATTGTCTTCCTCCTTGATTAGCCACATAATTGGCTTGCTCAAATGGTTGAGGTACAAAAGATATCCCGGCTTAATTGACACTCATGGGTAACATGAGGACCTGCGCAAATCTCACATACCTACACACAAGATTGAATAGAGTTAATATTTAACTGGTCGATTTTCTTAAAAAGATTATCTTCCTTTGCATTCAATGCTATCATCGCATCAATCTCATGTACTCCAGCTATTCTTCTTGGCATAGATCTTTCAGATGACCATTGATAGCTACTATTGGCCGTCTCTTCAAGAAGGTTATAAGCTTCATCAGTCTCTTTTCCCATTAAAGCTCCTCCTATAGCTGCATCAATAGTAATTGTAGTGACCCTAGATAGGGTCTGGAATTTTCATTAAACCATTTTAGGAAAATGGTAAGTTTGAATCATTTTAAAATTTTAATTAAAAAAAAAAATATTGTTATCTAAATACTTTTCTAAAAAGTTTTCTATATTAAAATGATAAAAATCTAATATTCAAATAAGATTATTATTTTGCCATCAAACCCATTTACTTGAGGATAATACCCGAAAATTCTTTTTATTTAACTTGCATTTTTAAATGTGAGTAACATTTAAATGATAGAAAATAATTTTGCTTCTTAATTAAATGTTATGATTTAAATACCCGTTCATAAAATTAAATTATGATAATTCTTGCTCTAGAAATTTACAATGCTCATATACATTAAATGTTAATCCTGAATAAGCAATTCATAATGCATAGCATGATTTTGCATGATACTTCAATGTAATTATATGTGCACCCATTATGTATGAGCATTGAGCACGTTATTATGTGGAGCACTTCATATTGTGTGCGAGCATTTATTTGTGCATATTGCACTGAGGAGATCCCATGAGCTCGAGTTTGAGTCCGACTATCGATAGTTAGGGGCATGTACAGCCCTAGCGAGTTATTTTATTTTGCTCCCAGATTTATGGAGCGGGGTTGATACCCGAGAGATATATACATGTGTTTATTGCTTACCTTGCAGGTTCCAGCATCACGCAGGTATGAGATTTATTTTAGGTCTTGTGCCAAGATGTGTTGCATTGAGATATGTGGGCCTTAGTGCCAGTATATGCATACCTGCATGAGTTATACATTTACATCTTATTTAACCTGCAAATCAGTCTAAAAGTTGAGCATTTTCAATATATCCCTCAATAGAATATCTATATCTTTCGGTCTATGACTAATTGACCTTCTTTATCAAGGGAATCAATTATTTCTCTCTATTTAGAGATGAGTCAGTCGAGTTCGAGTTCGAGTTCGAGATTTTCCTTGATTCCGCATTATCGTTTCTTCATTGCTTATTACTTGCTGAGTCTTGTGACTCACCTTGCTTTCTTCACCATTCCAGGTTCTAGAGATAAAGCACCTGAGGTTGGTCCTAGCAGTAGCAGTGGGGGACGCTAGTTTGTCTGTGTACGTGGGGCCTACTCATGCCTTGAGATCTTGGTGGTTGTTTGGTTTTATTTTATAGATGACTTTTATTCCGTTTGTTGAGGGATATGACTTTCAGTTGCCAGTATTAGCTGAGTTGTATGCTGAGCTTATAGACTCAGCGAAATTATGTTATTTATCAGTCATGAGAGTTTGATTTTGCTCATTTGGTGTTATTATTTGTTTTAATGAATATAATGTGGCACCACCTCTTCCCTTGGCCTTAAGGGGAAAGGGGGGGCTACATTGGTTGGTATCAGAGAGAGGTTTGAGTCAGAGTCTCCCGTACACATAGGACGTTGGGTAGAGTTAGGATTCGGGTTTAATAGTTGTGTAGTCTTAGTCCAAGTAGATATTATATTCTGATCCTACGTGGTGATACAGGAAGATGAGTGGCAGAAAAGGACGACCTAACACTCGCAGCCAGGCTAGAGCAGCTTATGAGGAGATTCCTGAGCATACACCTGAGGTGACGGTAGAGAACACCGGAGATGAGCATCGTCAAGAGATGGCTGAGTTAAGGGGTATGCTGACAGGGTTGATGTAAGTGGTGAACACCATAGCCACTAATCAGGCTAGGCAAGGGTCTCACGAAGCAAGCGGTGATGGAAGTACTCCACCAGTGGTTCCAGTGGCACCAGTAGCACCAGTTGTGCCGGACCCTGGAACGCAGTTGCTGAAGGACTTCATGGCATTTCGACCTCCCGAGTTTCGTGGTGGTGTTGATGTAGATGCTGCAGAAGATTGGATGTTGGCTATTGAGAAGCACCATCGCTCCATTGGGTGCCTAGACGATCGTCGAGTGCGACTAAGCACTTTTCTTCTACGAGGGGATGCTGAGAGATGGTGGGAGACTGCACGCCAGAGGTATGGGAATAGAGAACCTACATGGGCTGAGTTTCAGGAGGCATTTCAGGCGGTCTACTGTCCAAAATGGATTCAAAATCAGAAAGTTTACGACTTCATAGAGTTAGTGCAAGGAAGTAAGACCGTGGCACAGTACGAGGCAGAGTTTACAGCCTTATCCAGATATGCTACAGAGTTGGTTTCTACCGAGGAGAAAAAGGCTGAAAAATTTCAAAGAGGACTACGTCCAGACATCCGACATGCCTATGGAGGAGTTCAGTGCATTGACTACGCAGCAGCTGTCCAGCGAGCCTACGCGATTGAGAGGGACCGCAATGAGTGGAGGACGATACAGTCAAATAGGAAGGGAGCTAGTTCGTCTCATACTAGCAAGAAGAGGAAGTGGACAGCCGGTCCGGGTCGCGATGAGGGAAAGCAGCCTTTGTGTCGCAAGTGTGGGAGATTACATCGGGGACAGTGTATGGTGGGACAAGACGTATGCTACCAGTGTGGGCAGGCAGGCCACAGGAAGAGAGATTGCCCAAGGAATCAGACAACACCACCAGCAGCACTAGTACCTCTAGCCCAAGAGGTTACTTGTTTCAAATGTGGACAGCGAGGGCACAAGGCGAATGTTTGCACACGTCCGCCTCAGCATCAAGGGCAGCGTAATGGAGGTCAGGGACAGCGAGGTAATCAGAGACCCCCAGCTAGAGGTCCAGTAGCAGTCCAGGCACCAGCACCATTACTCCCGGCAGCACAGCAGCCAGTAGTGGCAGACAGACCCCAGATGCAGGGCAGAATTTACGCCCTCACTACAGCAGAGGCCGAACAGGGCAGTGGAACTATCCAAGGTATTCTATCACTTTATGATCATGACGTACGAGCACTCTTCGATACAGGTTCTACGCATTCATTTGTTGCTCCACATGTTATGTCTTTCATACCTCATACTTGTACCCCATTGCCATACCATTTGCTTGTGTCTACACCTGGTGATAGAGTCTTGGTAGGGAATGAGATATTTGAAAATTACGAGATTGGAGTGCATGATAAGAAGTTGTTGGCCAATTTGATTATCCTTACCATTAGCGACTTCGACTTGATTCTTGGCATGGACTGGTTATTCCGACATTATGCCAAGGTCGACTGTCGTAAGAAGATCATCTCTTTTGAGATTCCTCAACAACCGATCATTTTCTATAGAGGAGTCAAGCCTGTATCCTCTATTCCGATGATTTCTGTGATGAAGGTTGAGAAGTTATTACGCGGTGGTTGTGAAGCCTATCTAGCCTTCGTAACCGTTGACGAGGTGAGCAGGAAGGATTTGTTCGAGGTACCAGTTGTACGTGACTTTCCAGACGTCTTCCTTGATAACGTATCGGGTTTACCTCCTCGACGAGACGTGGAATTTTCCATCGAGTTGCTACCGGGTACCCAGCCTATATCGAAAGCACCTTATCGTATGGCACCAAACGAGCTTAAGGAGTTGAAGATCCAGTTAGAAGAGTTGATTGAGAAGGGTTTTATTCGACCTAGTTCTTCCCCATGGGGTGCGCCAGTTTTGTTTGTGAGGAAGAAAGATGGTTCATTGAGATTGTGCATTGATTACAGACAGCTGAATCAAGTGACAATTAAGAACAAGTATCCCTTACCCCGAGTTGACGACTTACTAGATCAGTTACAAGGAGCCAAAGTCTTTTCCAAGATAGACTTGAGATCGGGCTACCATCAGGTGCGAGTTAGGGAGGGGGATATTCAGAAGACAGCCTTCAGGACTCGTTATGGGCACTATGAGTTTGCTGTCATGCCTTTTGGTCTGACGAATGCCCCAGCTATTTTCATGGACTTGATGAACCGAGTGCTCCATGAGTATTTAGATTCGTTCATTATCGTATTCATTGATGATATCCTGGTATACTCACCCAGTGTAGAGGAGCATGAGGGACATCTTTCCTTGGTATTGAGGAGGCTTAGAGAGGAGCAGTTGTATGCAAAGTTCAGCAAGTGCGAGTTCTGGTTAGATAGAATTGGTTTCTTGGGTCATGTTGTTTCTGGAGACGGTATCTCAGTGGACCCCGAGAAGACCAAGGCAGTTATGGAGTGGCCGAGGCCGACGACTGTGACAGAGATCCGTAGTTTCTTGGGTCTTGCCGGTTACTATAGGAGATTTATTGAGAACTTTTCTCGTTTATCCTCACCTATGACGAAGCTAACGAGGAAGGATGTGAAGTTCGGGTGGAATGACTCATGTGAGCGAGCTTTCCAAGAGTTGAAGACGAGGTTAACTACAGCGCCAGTCTTAACTATTCCGAGGAGTGGAGAGAAATTTTCTGTCTACAGCGACGCTTCTTATTCTGGGCTAGGTTGCGTATTGATGCAAGATGGGAGAGTTAATGCTTATGCATCGAGACAGCTGAAGAAACACGAGATGAACTACCCCACTCATGACTTGGAGCTTGCAGCAGTGGTCTTTGCCTTGAAGATCTGGCGACACTATTTATACGGTGAGAAAGTGGAGATCTACACTGACCATAAGAGCTTGCACTACTTACTATCACAGAAGGAGCTGAACATGAGACAGAGGAGATGGATCGAATTCTTCAAGGATTTCGACTGCGAGATCTTATACCATCCGGGCAAGGCAAATGTAGTAGCTGACGCATTGAGTAGACGAGGAGCTTCCATAGCAGCTATGATGGCACAAGAGTGGATATTGCTTGAACAGTTGAGCACTTTATCTATTTCAGACATGGAGGATCAAGCTATGGTGAGTTGTGCATATATGAGGGTTCATCCCGAGCTTTTTGACAGGATTAGAGTCCGACAGTTAGAGGATGAGCGTTTGGGCCGAGTACTTGCAGACGTCGCAAGTCATACTTCTATGGGATACTCTATTCGAGGTGATGGTCTACTTTTGTTTCGTGGCCGTATTTGTGCTCCCGAGGAGCTTAGGCAAGAGATTTTGAGTGAGGCGCACAAGAGTCATTATACTATTCATCCTGGTGTATCCAAGATGTACCGAGATTTGAAAAGGCAATTCTGGTGGAATGGCATGAAGCGGGAAGTAGCTAAGTATGTGGCTAAGTGTTCAGTATGTCAGCAGGTGAAGGCCGAGCATCAAAAGCCTGCTGGACTATTACTTCCTTTATCGATCCCGGAGTGGAAATGGGATAGTGTGTCTATGGATTTCGTAATGGGTTTGCCCAGGACAACTAAAGGCCATGATGCCATATGGGTGATTGTGGATCGTTTGACTAAGTCAGCCCACTTTTTGCCGATTAAGAAGACATATCCGATGGATAGATTGGCTAGACTTTACATTGAGGAGATAGTGAAGTTACATGGAGTCCCTGCTAGCATTGTTTCAGATAGAGACCCCAGATTCACTTCGCATTTTTGGGGAGCATTGCAGGAAGCCTTAGGTACTCGTTTGAGATTCAGTACGGCTTTCCACCCTCAGACAGATGGTCAGTCAGAGAGGACTATCAGGACTTTGGAGGATATGCTGAGAGCGTGTGTCCTAGACTTTCATGGCAGTTGGGACGAGTACTTACCGTTGGTGGAATTTGCGTACAATAATAGTTTCCATTCGAGTATTGGCATGCCACCATATGAGGCTTTGTATGGCCGACCTTGTCGATCGCCTATTTGCTGGGAGGAGATGGGTGACCGAGCTTTGTTAGGTCCCGAGATTGTAGAGCAGACGACTGAGAAGATCAAGCTCATCAAAGCAAGAATGAAGACAGCCCAAGATCGACAGAAAAGTTATGCGGACAAGAGGCGCCGTGATTTAGAGTTTGAGGTGGGTGACCATGTATGGTTGAGAGTCATGCCTATGAAGGGTGTGCGACGTTTTGGAGTGTCAGGAAAGCTTAGTCCACGTTTCATTGGACCGTTCGAGATTTTGAGACGAGTTGGATCTTTAGCTTATGAGCTAGCTTTACCACCTCAGTTGAGTCATGTTCATAATGTATTTCATGTGTCGATGTTGAGGAAATACATACCAGACCCACATCATGTGATTGATTATCAGACACTCGAGGTTGGCAAGGAGATGACCTACGAGGAGATGCCTATTTCTATTCTAGAGCGCAAGGAGAAGATTCTGAGGAACCGAGCTATTTCTCTCGTGAAAGTGCAGTGGCAACGACACTCTCAAGACGAGGCAACTTGGGAGCTAGAGGAGGAAATGCGTCGTCGATATCCCTCTTTGTTCTAATAATCAGTTACGAATTTGGGGACCAAATTCTTTTAAGAGGGGGAGAAATTGTAGTGACCCTAGATAGGGTCTGGAATTTTCATTAAACCATTTTAGGAAAATGGTAAGTTTGAATCATTTTAAAATTTTAATTAAAAAAAAAAATATTGTTATCTAAATACTTTTCTAAAAAGTTTTCTATATTAAAATGATAAAAATCTAATATTCAAATAAGATTATTATTTTGCCATCAAACCCATTTACTTGAGGATAATACCCGAAAATTCTTTTTATTTAACTTGCATTTTTAAATGTGAGTAACATTTAAATGATAGAAAATAATTTTGCTTCTTAATTAAATGTTATGATTTAAATACCCGTTCATAAAATTAAATTATGATAATTCTTGCTCTAGAAATTTACAATGCTCATATACATTAAATGTTAATCCTGAATAAGCAATTCATAATGCATAGCATGATTTTGCATGATACTTCAATGTAATTATATGTGCACCCATTATGTATGAGCATTGAGCACGTTATTATGTGGAGCACTTCATATTGTGTGCGAGCATTTATTTGTGCATATTGCACTGAGGAGATCCCATGAGCTCGAGTTTGAGTCCGACTATCGATAGTTAGGGGCATGTACAGCCCTAGCGAGTTATTTTATTTTGCTCCCAGATTTATGGAGCGGGGTTGATACCCGAGAGATATATACATGTGTTTATTCTTACCTTGCAGGTTCCAGCATCACGCAGGTATGAGATTTATTTTAGGCCTTGTGCCAAGATGTGTTGCATTGAGATATGTGGGCCTTAGTGCCAGTATATGCATACCTGCATGAGTTATACATTTACATCTTATTTAACCTGCAAATCAGTCTAAAAGTTGAGCATTTTCAATATATCCCTCAATAGAATATCTATATCTTTCGGTCTATGACTAATTGACCTTCTTTATCAAGGGAATCAATTATTTCTCTCTATTTAGAGATGAGTCAGTCGAGTTCGAGTTCGAGTTCGAGATTTTCCTTGATTCCGCATTATCGTTTCTTCATTGCTTATTACTTGCTGAGTCTTGTGACTCACCTTGCTTTCTTCACCATTCCAGGTTCTAGAGATAAAGCACCTGAGGTTGGTCCTAGCAGTAGCAGTGGGGGACGCTAGTTTGTCTGTGTACGTGGGGCCTACTCATGCCTTGAGATCTTGGTGGTTGTTTGGTTTTATTTTATAGATGACTTTTATTCCGTTTGTTGAGGGATATGACTTTCAGTTGCCAATATTAGCTGAGTTGTATGCTGAGCTTATAGACTCAGCGAAATTATGTTATTTATCAGTCATGAGAGTTTGATTTTGCTCATTTGGTGTTATTATTTGTTTTAATGAATATAATGTGGCACCACCTCTTCCCTTGGCCTTAAGGGGAAAGGGGGGGCTACATTGGTAATGTAATGCCCCGAGAGCCTAGAGAAGTTAGTATATATCGAGGATAATGTAAGAAAGGAAACAACACCAGCTGGATACCTTTTGGGCTGAATGTTGGCAAAGAACTCCCAAGTTAAGCGTGCTTGAGCTGGGGTAATCCAGGGATGGGTGACCCCCCTGGGAAGTTCGTGTAGGCCCATCAGGGTAAGTTGTTCCGGTCCTTCCTATCGCTCGAACGGGATGTTACAGGTGGTATCAGAGCCGACCCTTGGTGAAGGCGGTCCGACGAGGGCGGGGAGTGGCGCCGGGGCTCGAGGGCCTGTACAAGGAGCGGCTTCTGGCAGGCTTCTAGGATGGCAGCCCCCAAGGGGAGAAGGTCTGGGACCAGTTGTAAGGTCGCATGACGGGGACGTCATGTGCTCAAGGGGGGGAGAATGTAATGCCCCGAGAGCCTAGAGAAGTTAGTATATATCGAGGATAATGTAAGAAAGGAAACAACACCAGCTGGATACCTTTTGGGCTGAATGTTGGCAAAGAACTCCCATGTTAAGCGTGCTTGAGCTGGGGTAATCCAGGGATGGGTGACCCCCCTGGGAAGTTCGTGTAGGCCCATCAGGGTAAGTTGTTCCGGTCCTTCCTATCGCTCGAACGGGATGTTACAGGTGTTATGATTCAAACCATTATAAAATGTTTGAACCACTAACCACTTTGGAAGCCCATGATGAGGACATCTTCTTAACAACTCTTTAAATCACTCCTATGCTTCATATAAATTCTCCATGTCTGCTTGTATGAAATTGGTTATATCATTCCTCATCTTTGCAGTTTTCGTAGGTAAGAATTTATCGAGAAATTTCTGTGCCAAATCATCCCATGTTGTAATGGACCTTGTAGGCAAAGAGTTCAACCAACACTTAGCTTTATCTCTTAATGAAAAATGAAATAACCTAAGTCTAACCGCATCATTAAAGACACCATTTTGTTTAAAAGTATCACAAATCTCCAAAAAATTAGCCATGTGAGTATTGGGATCATCACTCGGTAACTCGCTAAACTGAACAGAGGTTTGAATCATTTGTACAATAGCTGGCTTAATCTCAAAATTATTTCCCCTTTGTTTGGTCTGGTGATGCTGGAAGGTGCTTCTTGAATAGAGGGCATAGCATAATCCCTTAAAGCTCTAGCTTGCCCATTCCTATTCTCCACAATTTCGTCTCCCATATTTTGTTGAGATGAACTTGCTTTTTCTTGCTCTCTTTTGATTTTCCTCAACTTCTTTGTTGTATGTTCGATTTCTAAATTGAGAGGAAATTCAGTCTTATCAGAACGTACCATACACCAATGTTCCCTACAAAGAAGAAATAGAATATCACAACAGTTAAAAACTTGATTTTTTTAATTATTTATTTTATTATTTTTATTTTTATTTTTTTTAACACTCAAAAATGCAAATAAAAATGTAGTAAAAGAGAACACAAAGATGAAAACAACCAACTAAAAAAAATTAATGTCTAAACTAATATTCAAGTTAATTAGTATTGATATTAATACCAATCCCCGGCAACGGCGCCAAAAACTTGTTAGGCTAATTCGCAAGCGTACGAATCGCGCAAGTAATATAATGAACGAGTAGAGTGTCATCCCACGAGGATTGGATTAAGTATCAAAATTGGATTAACTTTAATATTATTTAGATTATAAAAAAGAGATGAATTTGAATAAATTAAACTAATGAGAACTAAACTTAAACTCAAATTTAAAAACAATTTAACTTGAATAAAATGGAGGTAACTAGGGTGTTTCGAATCCACTTATTAATCAGTCTTAATTTTTAATTAATTGGGTTTCTATCAATTCAATGGGGTGAATATCTAAATTGGTTAGCTTCTTTCCTAAGATTTACTAACCTAATTAAATCTCAATTTGTTAACAATCAACCTATTTCCCAATAGTTATAACAAATTGAAATTCTTTGTTAAGTTCCAATTGATTATCCCTCATAAGATTCAAGTATCAAATTCCTTATCAACTATCTATTTTATAAAATTTATTACTTCAACCTGTTATGAAAATCACCTCTCAGTCTCAAATCATAATACAAAATCAATTAAATGATGGTAAATCACTTAATCGCATTAAGAACAAGTAATAAATAATTGAAATCACAAAAAAAAAACCAATCAATAAAAATCAAGAATTCATAACAAGTTTCATCTCAAACCCTAATTAAATAAAATTAGTTCATAATGAAATTAATGAAAAAAAACAAAACTGAATGAAGAATGGAAAAAAAGAAGGTCCCTGCATCGCTGTAATTGGTCGTGTGGCCTTTACTGTGCGTGAGGTTTGGCTTCCCGTGCCACTCTTGCAGCGTCCAAATCCTTTTTTCAATTTCCTTTACTACTATGCCACCAGCCCCTCTATTAATTGCCTTCTCGTGTGCCCTCCTT
Source organism: Diospyros kaki (assembly GCA_036245055.1). Lineage (NCBI taxonomy): Eukaryota > Viridiplantae > Streptophyta > Magnoliopsida > Ericales > Ebenaceae > Diospyros > Diospyros kaki. The sequence continues at coordinate 26,572,645 of BSEG01000010.1, read as the reverse complement.
CAAGCCGTTGTTCGTACTTTATATATTATAATATATATGTATGTATGGAGCCCTAGCCCAAATCTCACATTCATGCCATCTCCAAGCCACTTTATAACATATATAAATAATATAATATATAATATGTATATATATAATATAATTTATATAAATAATATAATGTAATATATATAAATAATATAATATATAATATAAAATATAATATTTAATATATTATTATTTATATTAATTTTAATTATATAATAATAATAATTATATAAAATGTTTATTTATTTTTACTTTTATTTATATTAAAATATTATTTTTAAAATTAATTTTATAATAACTTTTTTTTTCTTTTTACGCTCAAATCTTCGAAATAATATCCTTTGCTGGGTTTCTACAAAAAGAGATTAAAATAATGTAAAATTCATATAAACACATTTTATGTAAGAAAAATAGCACAAGGTTAAGATGAAAAGTAGATAAAAATATACATACAATTAAGCCCTATCAGTTGTCTTACGAGCTTAGTCTCTCGGAAAAGAAAAGCAGGGGCTATTGATGGGATCTTCTAGAAAGGAAGGGGATCTCTTGGAAAGGATCTCCCGAAAGAACTAGATTGTCAGGCAAATCAAGTACATGAATTGACTCTTAAAAAGGATCTGTTGCTCCTTTCGAAGAGGATGAGTTTGGCTTTTGGAAAGAAATTAAGATTTCTTTCGAGAAGGCATTTTGATGGACTCGGAGAGGACTTAAATCGTGTGAGGGAAAAATAGTTTGGCTTCCGAAGAGGGCTACAACACCAAACAAGAGGTTAGAAGGCTCGCATGGATGTTTACCCATAAAGACCCTCCAACACTCAAGTTAGCATCTTAAAAAAAAGTCTTGCGGAAAGAACAAAAGGGTGTTTTGGAAAGGAAATTAAGGTTAGATTTATCAATGGTCCCAAAAGTCCCTTTTCATCAATATAGCTTGGCTTTTATACGAGCTTGGATCTTAAGATCTTGATGGGGACACGTGTCGAGGATTTGGAAGGGCACATATCCTCACATATTATTTTTTGGAAAGAACTTGTTTCTGAAAGGATCGGTTTGGAACTCACCCGAAAAGATACTCATGGGTGTTCCCTAAAAGACCCATTTCTGAGAGAGCCAATTGTTTCCTGTAAAAAGGGATGTTGCTAATTGAAAACCTTCTTCCCAAGAGATCTCTTTTCGAGACAACTATCTCCGAGAGAGGTGGTATAACACAGGTATTCACTTGGTTTGTAATTATTATATTCATTCTATTTTTTGGGACTGTAATGAGAAATAAGTCTCCTTGCAAATTTCATTTTAGGAGAAAAATGTATGGTATAAATTCTATGTAAAATGAAGGAGCCATCAAGAGTTGGTGACCCAAGGATCAAGAAGGCCGGGAGAAGTCCACCCATGAGATGGGTGTTTATGTGTTTGTCCCTAAAATGTTATTTATTAAGTCCAGAGGCTTGGATTTAATCAATATGCATCCATGATCACCCCATATGATTGTATGAGTTTTTTTATGTATGAGATACATGATGGAAAACTTAATGCATTTGCAAAGTGAAACCTCAAAAATAAATTATGAATTTATTTTGAATGCATGAGTTTATTTATGTATAAGATACATAATGGGAAAACTTAAAAGCATGCACAAAGTGATACCTTATAAAATAAAGACTGAAATCTTCTCAAATTGTGCAAACTAATATTAGATACGGTAAATAAGGTTTAACGTGACCCTCTACCATTGTAGGAATTCGTCGCTCGATTAGGTGTATCCAACATACCACCAAAGCGTTGAGGGTGCATTTCATGAGAGTTGATTGAATTTTCTATTTAAGCATTTGATGTTGCTAGTTACCCCACACAGATATGGCCAACATACCACTAGAGCATTGAGGTCATAGACGTTTTAAGTGGATCGTTGGCTAAGACAATGGGTCTTGTCTATGTATGTTACTCTCCAACATATCATTAAAGCGTTGAGGAATAAGTGGCATATGGGTCATTGAATAGAACCTCACATGAGATGTGATAAGCAAGAGTTTCTTACTCGAATATGTGGGTATCCCAACATACCACCAAAGTGTTGAGGGGTATTCATGTAGGATAAAACTCGATCACCCGCCATGAGCCCCCTCAGGGATTCACATTTTCCACCATGGGAAGTGCGAGATTTGAAAATTGAGTGGGAGGCACCATTTGTTTTGAGACCAAACCTAAATGGATTATGCAAGATAAATCAAACTGACAATCATTTATTTATTTATGCAACATTTTCAAAATGACACTTTCAAAGCCTATCTAATGTCTTTTGGATAGAAATACTTTAATTGGACTTAATTTCAAATATTGGCTTCGTAACCTAAAACTTATTTTGGGAATGGAGAAACTTCTTGATATCTTGGATTGACATGTCCCTGAATCTCTTCTTGAGGGCTCTAGTGAGGAGGAACGAGTTACGTGGGAAGAAATAAGGGATCACGACTTAAGGGCTAAGACGTATATCTTGGCATCCATGTCCAATGAGCTCCAACGTCAACATGAGCACATGGCTGATGCTCGTAGCATGATTGTGAATTTTCAAGAGCTCTGTGGGAAACATTGTCGAATAGTGAGATATGAGATATCTAAGCAATTGTTTAAGGCCAAGATGGCAGAAGACACTGATGTGGGAGACCATGTACTCAAGATGATCATTTTGATTGGTCAACTTGAAGTGCTGGAATTCTACATGGATGATGAATTTCAGATTGACCTTATCCTTTAGTGGCTCCCGAAATCTTTTACCTCATTTATTCTCAATTTTAACATGAATAAGTTTGAGTGCCCATTCCTAGAGTTGCTAAATATGTTGACAACTGCCTAAACCCATATCAAAGGAAAGAGGCAAGAAAGAGTTCTTGCAATAGCCTCATCTTTAAGACCTTCTAGGAGGAAAAAGAGTTCTTCCACTAAGAGGAAGAAGCTTAGGCCAAAAAGGGAATCTCCAAGGGCAAGCACAAAGAGAAGAGATCAAGGGAAAAGTGTTTACATTGCCAAAACGATGGGTATTGGAAGAGGAACTGCCCAGAGTATCTTACCAGCTTGAAGGTCAAGCGGTTTGAGAATCAAGGATCAGGTATATCTTCCTTATATGTTATTGAGACGATCAATGTGATTTGTCATTCCCCTATCTCTTGGATTCTTAGTTCAAGTGTAACTTCTCATATTTGTGTTTTCTTACAGGATCTCGAGAAGAGTAGGCCTCTTGGGAAGTGGGAAATTGTACTCAGAGTAGGGAATTGAGCTCTAGTGGAGCCATTAGCTATAGGGACAGCTTCTATTACTCTCAATTTTGGGCAAGTACTTAATTTAAAAGTCTGTTTGTATTTACCTAATGCTTTCTAGAATGTAGTGTCTATTTTGAGTCTTGTAAGAGACGGTTATGAACTTTCTTTTACTTCTTATGCATGTTATATTCATTATGGTAATGATATAGTTGGCATGGGTATTATGGTGAATGGTTTCTATATATTAGAGTTGCATGAGAGTGTAAGACAAAAGGATGTAAATGTTGCATCCACTAGCAGCGAGAAGCGTTCTTGCGATAACGGTGTTGACCTTAAACACTTATGGCATCTTAGACTAGGCCACATTAACGAGAGAAGGATCAACGAATTGGGTAAAAGAGGATTAATTGATTCAATAGGTTCTGAACTTGGGCCAACTTGCGAATCCTATTTCCTCGGGAAAATGGCTAAGTCACCCTTTGTTAGATAAAGTGGGAGAGTTAGTGAAGTATTAGGGTTAATCCATGTAGATGTACGTTAATGGCAAGAGATGATTTTCACTACTTTATAACCTTTATTAATGATTTGTCACGATATGGTCATGTGTACTTGATGAAATACAAGTCTGAATCCTTTGAAAAGTTTAAGGATTTTAAGGCTGAAGTAGACAACCAGATCGAAAAGAGTATCAAGATACTCCGATAGGATCATGGTGGTGAATACTTGAGTATGGAATTCAATGAGTACTCAAAGCCAATGGCATTATATCCCAGTTAACTTCTCCTGCAACCCCACAGTTGAATGGTGTTTCTGAAAGAAGAAATTGTACCCTATTGGACATGATACGATCAATGATCGCCTTTGCCAATCTATCATTATCTCTGTGGGGCTATGCTTTATGCACTGCAATCTATCTCCATAATAGGGCCCCAAGTAAGTCTATCAAGAGTTCGTCATATGAGATATGGACCAAAAAACAACCCAGTCTTAAGCATGTTAGGATATGGGGTTGTCCTACCTATGTAAAGAAACTCAAGACAGATAAGCTAGAATCTCGTTTTAGCAAAGGAAGATTTGTGGGCTACCTTGAGCATTACAAAGGGTGGTTGGCTGATTTTTTTTTGTTAGCTAAGGTAACGAGATAGCCGCGAGACAATGTTGTGATTGATACTATTGTCGGTTAATTTGATTGATGTTTATTTCATGTGATTCTGAGATATGGCTATTACTACTTTGACAGTCTGATCACCTATTGTTTTTATGAACATAGATGATACAGACCAAATAATTCTATGTTAAGCTTTGGATATCACATAACTTAGATTGGATATTGAAACGGACCAAGTATGAATTTCATCTTTGCGGTAACTTGAATTTGCTTGAATAAGTGATTTGAGTTAGTGAATTTCACAAAACTTAATGCGTCGTTAATTAATTGATTATGTATGGACCAAGTGTAGAATTAGTGATTAGTGATAGTTTTGTTATACCCAGACCAAAGGATAATAAATAAGTTATGAAATTCCATCGTCACATGTAAGTAAAATCCATCTAATTAACTTATTTGGTAAGGATTACAATATTCTCGTAGGTGAATCGAATTCCTTAGTTATTTTATCTCTCTATTTTAACCTGCTCGATTGCTCTTTATTTTGCTATTTTCGATACGCCGTATTCTTCTTACTTTATTTTGTAGTTAGTTGATATTATCTCTAATTCGATTTTCTAGATAAAGAATAAGATTGTTCCATTCCGGTACTTGTTTCGACAATCCCCGTAGGAACGATACTTTACTCATTCACTTTATTACTTGATTGACTGGTGCACTTGCCAATGCATTTTAGGCACATCAAGTTTTTAGCGTTGTTGCTGGGGATCTATTTGTTAACAATATTGAGATTTGCAATTCTTACTTTAATATGGAATTAGTTTATGTTATTTAATTTTATAGTTTTTTTTATTTATTTTATTCATTCATTCATTCATTCATTTTTTTTTAGGTGAATCTAATCCATGACCTGTGGTAGAAAATCTGAGTTGATAGATTTTGATCCAAAAATTAAAAGAATGCTTCATAGACTGAATAACCAACAAAAAGAGATTATGGAAGCAGAATACCAAAATATAAAAGGCCAAAGGTCATTGAGGGATTATGCATCACCTTCCGTTGATGGCATTGCCTCGAGTATTTGTAGGTCGACAATACAAGCTAACAACTTTGAGATCAAGCCAGCAATCATCCAAATAATGCAAACCATAGTTCAATTTGGTGGCTCCATTAATGATGACTCAAACGCACACATTGCCAACTTCTTCGAGATTTGTGATACTTTCAAGCATAACGGAGTCTCTGATGATATTATATGCCTAAGATTGTTCCCATTCTCATTGAGAGACAAGGCGAAAGCATGGTTGAGTTCATTTCCACCAAGTTCTATCACCACATGGGATGTCATGGCCCAGAAGTTTCTAGCCAAGTACTTCCCACCATCAAAAACTGCAAAGATGTGAAATGATATCACTACTTTTGTGCAGTATGAGATGGAGACATTGTATGAAGCCTGGGAGCACTTCAAGGAGTTGTTAAGGAAGTGTCCACATCACTAGTTACCCGTGTGGCTTCAAATACAAACTTTCTATAATGGATTATCTTCTACTAATCGTTCTATGATTGATGCAGCTGCAGGAGGTACCATTATGAGGAAGACATTATAGGCAGAAACCCTAAAACCCTAAATGATGTTGGACTAGGCTTTAGGTGCTAGCAAAAAGCCCCATCCAACTTGATAATTAAATAAATAATCATATTAATTATTTAATTATTCTTATTTACCTAATAAATAATTACACTTATAATTTAGTAATTCCATAATTACTAAATTTACCCTTTTTCTTTTAAAATGATTTCTATTAGGTGGGACTTTCTGAGTTCACAATTAAATTGGAAACGAGAAATAATCAATTATTAATTCTTGTAAATCATGAGTGACATCTAGCAATATGTCATGATTATCCAATTTAATGTGAAACAGGAATGTGAACCTTACACTACGGTGACATGCAATAAGGTCCCTTTATCATCTTATATCCTAATGAGATATGAGATCACAGACAATAGGTCAAACCTCTCAATCTCGTCATATGACCAAATCCAATAATCCAACTTAACTAATATGACACAACCTCTACGGAATCCAAATTTCATCGTCATATTATCTCGGCCAAGGATTTATCATCAAGTGACCACTGGATCGCATAGGATATCTTCATCATATATCTCGATGTGATAGATTTCATGTCTAATGCACACATACCTCGTATATCACTAAACTAGGCACATAGATATGTACGGCTATCCCTGATTATGACAACCATATAATATCGTTGATTTCTTAATCCACCAACACACAGATATCTATGTCATCTCAGATCTAAGGACTAATGCAAATTCGTAGTTAATATTGAATCATTGACCCGTGAGATAAAACCCATGTGATTCAATATTAACAGTCTCGTTCAATGAACTCATTCCTATTACGAGCACCCACTCGTCTTCCTTCTATATCTCATACAGAGTGGTACAAGACCCACCAATCTTATCTTTTGGTATCTTATACCGAACAAGGAGGAAGACGATGTGTCTGCCTTTGCGAGTTGCTAATTATTCGGGTTAGGAACTCTATGGCCAAGAACATATTTATAGTATAACGCATTATGGATTATCCATCTCGATTATTCTTAACAATTAAGAATGGTATCCAATCCTTATTGTACTAAAGGATAATTGTATGTTCAATTCAAACCATATAACAATTTAAATTAAACATAAAATTTTCCATTAAATAGAGTTTAAATAATTACAAGATCAAACCCTATTGTGTCACTAGAACTGGTCTTAAGGGCTTATATCTAACACCCTCTCCACTCACCCGCCTATATATATATATATATAGTGAGTGGCCTAGGAAGTTGAACCCGATAGCAAACAATTGATAGCTAGAAGGAAACGATTGACTGTTTTCAACTGGTTAACAGTTCCTCGAGTAGCGGTCGACAGTTGTGCCCATAACTTCCAGAAATTGCACTTCAGCCCCGCTATTATCTAATAATAGCCTTTTCACTACTACTTAGTGAAACTAAGGCCCCGTTAACAATTAACGGTGTGTCCCGCTAACAATTAGCGATCTCCCATACAATTGGATCTAACTGAATGACACAAGATCGTGACCGTCATCATTAACATTTAATGACAAGGAACATGCTTACAACAATGGGTTACTAATCGGCACAACACTCGAAGTGCGTGTGACTTTCTAGCTTCACAACCATGTGGCAATCAAGACACTTCAACTCTTTGACGCTTGTCAAACATTTCAACCTATTAAGAAGATCTCTCCAAATTCCCAGAGCATCTTGAAGGTTCTTGAGTATCCCATAACTTGGACTCATGACAATTAGAATCAAATGAACTTATTAAGGTTCTCTGATTCCCATGCTTTATAATCCTTCCATTGTCTAACATCATGACCGAGTGAGAGTCATTGACTTATTAAACTCACGGGACTCAGTAACTATGTCAGCTCTAGTACGATGTGATCGAGGAAGCATCTCAGAACAACTTCCAACATCGGTAACACTTTACCAATCATGCTCACCCTGGCCAAGGGTTTACCAACCATAATCAACTAAAACCACATATAATGTTCACCCTTATCTGATGGAGGATAATGGATCTCGTTAGGGAACATCTACCACCATATATCACTACCTGAAGACCATACAAAGAGCATTCCCACCTCTTACTTTGGATGGTTCTACTCAAAGGCAAATCTTCAACATTGATGCACAAGACAACTCTGTTGCCTTCGATCAGAAGACCAGATACACAATCGAGAACCAATAACAAATCATTAATCTCTAAGCCATGTGATCTGACGTAGGCATCACATTCAGTAGATATTCAACTAACACCTACCCATGTGTATACTATCTACTTCTCATGCAAGATGGTATATGGCTCACCACCCATACTCATTAACATCACATGCTAAATAATGGTTGTAGCACATGTGTTAGTCCGTAACCGATAAATCATAGTCCGCTACTAAAAAATCTTAGGACCAGGAATACTTTTAAGAAATCTTGAACTAGAGATCCGTGTCATATTATTCTTACAACTTAAGAATCAGATCTCTACCAAGAAATCTAAAGACTCATTCATAAAGAAAATGGAGAGTATGAGTGAAGATACAACCTCATATATAATATAAATATATATGTGTCAAGAATACATCATTAGTGCTACACATACATCACATGTAGTGTAAGTCTAGCATTCGTGACACTAACACTAACACTAAGGACATGTTGGTCATTTGAGAAGTTATTAGATTTTAAATAATTAATTAGAATTATTACGATTAAAAATTAGAATTATTATGATTAAGGGATTGAGATATCCATACGTGAGGAGGATTTGGATTGGAAGACTCCTAGTTGTATAAGGAGATTGAGAGGGCTTTTAGGTTTGCTCTGCTTCTCTATATATATATAGCCTCATTAGCCATATTTTCTTCACGCCATGTGAAGAATAGAGGATAGAATAAGTTGCATCAGTGTCTTGGCATAGGAGATCTTCATTGAAAGGGTCAATCTGATTATTATCCAAGCAAGTATTCTTCCTGTAATCCCTTCCATTATAGGTTCATATTAGTTCCGATTTCAGATTGTTCCAGTCCTTCGTTGAATCTTTCAGATTTATATCAGTTACAATGTATATATATATACATAAATAGAGATTGCATAAGCAGGATGTGCATGATTTTTATAGCGATTCAATCCAATATTACCTTTGAATCATTCTTAAAGTTGTTTCATATCGATTGGGATTTGATTTCCTAAGATTCCTTTTGGAATGGCGTAGTATTGTTAAGTTTGAATCAAGAACAGAGCCTCTATAATCATTCGTGTTTGTGTTAAATATTTGTAGACATCTAGATGCGTCCCTTCGTATCCGGGTGGATTTTCAGACCATGTGAGTAGCATCCAGATGAGCTAGAGGCTATCTGGATGAGTTAAAAAGTATTATGTGAGTGACATCCGGATGGCCTATGAGCATATCTGGATGGCCTATGAGCATATCCAGATGGCTTCAAGTTGTTGTGAGTGACATCTGGATGGCCCTTGGGCATATCTAGATGGCCTTAGTAAGATATATGGATGCCTTGTTTCACATCTAAATGTGTCCAGTGCTTATTGTGAGTGATATTCGGATATCTTGGTTCATATCCAAATGAGTCTTCAGCATTTAACGATTGGTATCCAGATGCTTTCTTCATCTATCCGGATAAGTCCAGCATATCCAGATACCTCTTTTCATATCTAGATGTCTCTTTCTCAAGTTGAAGAATCGTATCCGAATAAGTCTCTTGTAGCATCTGAATGCCTTGTGAGATATCCAGATGTCAAGAATCATATCCGGATGTCCTAATTCATATCCGAATACATATCACCATATTCGAATAGTTTTTGATTTGAACGTCAGTGTATCCAGATGAGCCTTCTTCATATCTGAATGTCTTTCATCATATCCGGATATCCTTCTTGATATCCGGATGGCTTTTTCAGAAATCCAATTGAACTTCCAGTACAGTTTAATTCAAAAACAAATATTCCATACCTCCAAATATTGAAATTATATGCTAGAATATAACAGGTTAATCATGTCCATACCATAATACATAATTCATAAAATCTTTATATTCCAATATATTGAAGATCAAATTACATGTTTAGCATTTATTTTGACATGATCAGGATTATTTTATAAGATTATGTGCATACATCTTGGTATGAGCATTGAGCATGACTTTATATAGAGCACTACATTTCGTGTGCAAGCATGTATGTGAGCATTGCATTATACGCGTCCAGCGGCTAGTTCATAGGGATCCCACCAGTTTCAGTTTATGTGTTGCTCACCTGGTAGCGACCAGGGGACTAGGGGCTTATTGCCCACGGTATGTGCTTACAGTTTTTATATATGTAGGATTCAGATCAGACAGGTATGCTTTACAATTATGTGGGCCTATGTGCCAAAGTTGAATACTTGCATTTAGTTTACAGTTTATGTGCATTACATTTTTGTGAATGCAAACGGACAGTGATTATACTCAGTACAAGTTCAGTAAGTAATTTATCAGTATTGATATTCTTCGATTCAGTTTCAGTTATTATTTCTAGTTTATTACTTGCTAAGCTTTGTACATAGCTCACCTTGTACTCTTCACCATTCCAAGTCCTAACGGGAGAGTACCAGATGTGAGGCCTAGCAGCAGTGGTCAGTAGTGTGTGTACGTGGAGCCGCTCAAGATCAAAGATGTCTGAGAGTTTTGTTAGTTTTACAGTGTCTTGTCAAATTAGGATTATTTTATATTTCAGTTAAGGGATTTTCCCTTAGATAGAGTTTATGGCTTTTAGTTTATATTGACCCAGAGTTTTATTTCAGTTGTTTTAGACGCTTCTAGTTTTGATTAATGGAGTTATTGATGATTTCAGATTTAGTTTATTGTGAGTTTATTTTATTTAATCTATTTTTCCCATAGCACCTTTTTTTGGGCAATTTTAGGAGAGAAAGTGTTACAAGAATGATCAAGTTGAATGCAGCAGCCAAAAAAATAATGGAATGTGCTTTAAGCCCAGGACAATACAACTAGATTTCATCATGCAAAACAGCTAAGGAGATATGGGACAAACTTGAGGTAACTCATGAAGTAACCTCTAAGGTAAAAAGATCCAAAATTAGAATGCTAAAGCATGATTATGAACCTGGTGAAACAATAAAGGATATGTACACTAAACTAAATAACATAGTCTCTAATTTAAAAATCTAGGAAAACATGTATCCAATGAATATATTGTTTAAAAAAAATCTTACAATGTTTTCCACATGAATGGCATGCTAAAGTTACTGCTATTCGAGAAGCACAAGACTTAGAAAAATTGTCATTGGATGAACTTTTAGGGTCACTAATGACACATGAACTTAGTATGAGAAGTCAAGAAGAAATTCCTAACGACAAAAATAAAGGAATAGCCTTGAAAGCATAAAAATATTATTAGTCTAGGTCTGAGTCTACTGATGTTAAAGATGTTTCCTTGCTAAAAGTTTCTAAGAAGATTCGAAAAGAAATTTTCTAGGAATTTTCATAGGAATGGGTTTGAAAAGGTAGGCAAAAAGGAATCAAAGCCAGAGATAAAGTGTTATGGATGTGGAAAAACTGGACACATCCAACCAAATTGTCCAAAAACCAAGAAGGAAGGAAAGTTTAAGGATTAAAAAAAGAAAAAGAAGCTTTTGATAGCTTAGAGTGATGAAGACTCATCCTTCTCATCAGATGATGAAGTCCAAGAAATTGCCAACCTTTGCCTTATGGCAAAAAAAGACTCAGAGGTAAGTGATTTTGATTTTTCTTCTGATAATGAATCTATTCAACTATTAGGATGTTATGTGAAAAACTGCTCATTGATCTAGAGAAATCTAAAGAAAAATGCAAAGATCTAGAAAAAGAAAACTCTACTTTTAAACAAAAAAAAACATAAGTTTAGAAAATGAACTAAAAGATTCAAAGCTTGTTTATCAAAATTTACTATAGGCAGTAACATATTAGATAAAATCTTAGAATCACAAAAAGGGTTCTATGACAAAGCTGGCCAAGGATATAATAAGAATAATAATAATAAGACATTTGGCAAATTAGTTACAACAAAGTCCAAACAAAAAGGAGTAGGTTTAAAATGCAACAAGTGTAACAACTATGGATATAGAAACCTGTTTTGTCCTATCAAAATGGGAATACCATTTAAAATCAAGAAGGTTTGGGTTCCAAAGAATGAATTAAAATTTGTCACAAAGAAGGTTTGGGTAGAAAATTAAAATGGTAAGAGGCTAGGATTCTAATCCAATGGACCCAATGTCTTTTGGGTACCAATTTCAGTTCCATGTGCTTGCAGTCCATGTGTCTAAAAGCACATAGCTCAAGGGTCAAATGGTTTATAGATAGTGGTTGTCCAAAACAAATGCAAGAGATAGGAGCCTCTTCAACCAGCTGGAGGATCATCAAGGAAGTTATGTCACTTTTGGTGACAACTCAAAAGGTAAAATAGAAGGTATTAGTTCAATAGGTACTTCATCTCATACCTTTATTTCTGATGTTTATTATGTTAATGGACTTAAATATAACTTGTTAACTATTAGTCAGCTTTGTGATATAGGATACAGTGTCTCTTTTAATGAACTTGAATGCCATGTAGTAGATAAGAAGATAAATAACGAAATATTCACAGGAAAAAGAAGTGGAAATGTCTACACAATAAACCTAGGTGAAGTTAAGAATAATGCATGCTTACTAGCTGTAAATCAAAACCAAAGTATACTATGACATAAAAGGCTAGGTCATGCTAGTATGTATCTAATTTCAAAAATAATAAAAAGAGATTTAGTAAATGGCTTGACTAAAATGAATATAGATAAAAAAAAAAAATTATGATGCTTATATGAAAGGTAAACAAGTTAAGTCTTCAATTAAATTCAAGAACATAGTATCAACCTCTAGGCCACTTAAACTACTTCATATGGATTTATGTGGCCAATGAGAACTTAATAGTCTAGGTGGAAAATCTTACATATTTGTAATTGTAGTTGACTTTTCTAGATTTATTTGGACAATCTTTTTAGGAAATAAGGATGATACATTTGATGAATTCATAAAACTGTGCAAAAAGATTAAAAATAAAAAAGGTCTAAAAGTCTCAAACATTAGGAGTGATCATGGAAATGAATGTGCGAATATTTCATTCAAATATTTATGTGATGATCATGACATATTTCACATTTTTTCAGCTCCAAGAACTCCTCAGCAAAATGGAGTTGCGGAAAGAAAAAATATATCCTTAGTTGAGGTGGCTAGGACTATGTTGTGTGAGAATGCCTTGCCAAGATATTTTTGAGAAGAAGTAGTAAATATTGCTTGCCATATTCTAAATAGGGTATCTATTAGGTCAATCCTAAAGAAAACACCTTATGAATTATACAAAGGTAGAAAACCAAACATAGCATACTTTAGAGCTTTTGGTTGCAAGTGTTATGTACTAAATAATAGAAAAGACAACCTAGGTAAATTTGATCCAAAAAGTGATGAAGGAGTCTTTCTAGGTTATTCTTCATCTAGTAAAGTCTATAAAGTATATAACAAAATAACTTTAGTAGTGGAAGAGTCAATCCATGTAAATTTTAATGAAAATAATGAAAATTTACCTCAATCTAAATTAAATGATGATGAAAATGAATGGGATATTCTAAAATATCCTATTGATGAAAATGATCAAAATTCACAAAAAGAAATAGAAGAAGCAACCTCAAAGGATCCATTTTTCCATAGAGATAAATCTTATACTGATGAATCAAGAATCTTAGGAGATAGAAAATAAGGTGTTAGAACTAGAGCTCATCTTAGAAACCAATGTGAATATGTTGCTTTCTTATCAAGCCTAGAACCCAAAAGCATAAATGAATGTATATATAGATGACCCTAGTTGGATAATGGCTATGCAAGAGGAATTAAATCAGTTTGAAAGGAACATGGTATGAAGCTTGGTACCTAAATGTTAGTGTTAGTGCCCTAATGCTAGATTTAGATGACATCTGGCATATATAAATTGAGACTAATGATGTATATATTGCAAACTTAATAAAATATATTTTTATATTTTAATGTCATATCTTCATTCATACCTTTTCAATATGTATATGAATGAGTCCCTAGATTTTTTAATAAAAATCTTATTCTTAAGTGTTAAGAATATGTGATAAAGACCCTTGTATTTAGGATTTCTTGAAGTGATTCTCAGTTCTTAGATTTTTTATAAGGGGAATATGATTAATAGATTACGAACTGGAACATTGGCTGCTACCTTTGATTAGTATAAGATACTAATAATAACTTAAGTGTTAAGAATATGTGACAAATGATGTTTTACTCTTGTGTTTTTCTTGTGTTTAGTTTTGATGATGAAAAACAAAATTAATAATATGATTTAAAAACAAAAATCAATTTAGATGATAAAAATCAATTGCATCTTAATGATGAAATTATTTTATCTATGGTTATTATCTTGGTGCTCTAAATTTCTTTTATATAATTTATTAAGCACCAAAATTAATTTCATCATACAATTAATTCTTGATGACAATTGAAATATTATATTTCTATTTGATCAAAATTGTTGAATGAAAATTAAATCCAATGCCAAAATATCTTGTGATAAATTTCTTATGGCATTTTGGAATATTGTGTTTTTAATTAATCCAAAATGAAATTCCAATAAATTATTGTTTAAATCAAAAGAAATTATTTTTTAGTGCATTAAAGGCATCTGTCAACAGTTTGGTATGCAACTGTTGATAGTTTCTTCTTTATCTATCGACAGACAGTAAGATTGCCAAGGCAATTGTCGATAGTTTTCTCTATTTTGTTGGCAGTTCTTCATTTCTAACCTGAATCTGTCGACAGTTTATGTGCTTCTGTCAACAGTTTGTTTCGCAAAAAGCTTCCAACAACTAGTTTTTCAAATTCTAACGGCTCTAAACGGCTAGTTTTTAGTTGAAACTTGTAGGATGCCTATAAATACAACTCAATGATGATCTTGAAAAGCCAAATGGATGGGAATGAAGTGAAGTGAGCTAGCAAGTTTATTCATCTTCTCAAATTGTATTTGTGCTTTAATTTTTCTCTCTCAAAGGCTTTGATTATCATTTGTATTATCTTGTTCAAGACTTGTACTTTATTTTTGAGAGATCATTGTAACTAAGAGATTCATCTATTAGATTCTCTCTTATTATTCAACTCTTGTAGTTTCTAACTTGTGTAGCTAGAGGGCCTACTTGTGTAAATAGGAGGTTGTAATTCCTAATCTTTGACTAGAGGGCCTACTTGGAGTCAAGTAGGAGGTTATAGTGGATTGATTTGCAAAATCCTTAGTGAAGAGTTAAGGTAGTGGAACAGGTTTGGCTTAAGCCGAACCACTATAAATCCTTTATGTTCTTTTGTGCTTGTGTTCTTTGTTTATTTATCTTTTCAAGCATCTCTATATTTCTCACTTGATTCATATATTTAACATTTCCTTGAAAAATATTTTATATTTTTCAATCTTGTGTTCTTCATTGTCAAGACGAGATTGTCTTCATACGATTGATACCTCATCATGCCATTTCAAGGTCATGAGGTTTAACGAAGCCGTGGTATTGATAGACGACATCTCCTTTTTATCAAAAGAATTTTTAAGGAAAAAGAATTTTTATATACCAATTCACCCCCCCTCTTGGTGTGTGCCATAGCATTTCAATCCTAACAACAAAGACCCTTATATTTAGGATTTCTTAAAGTGATTCCCAGTTCTTAGATTTCTTATAAGAGGAATATGATTAATCGATTACGGACTGGCACACGAGCTGCTACTTTTGATTAGTATAAGATACTAATAATAAAGAATGGTGAGTCACATGTCATAATTCACGAGTGGATATAGTAGACATGTGGGTGGATGTTAGTTGAACATCTGTTTAATATGACGCAAGTAACAGATCTCATGACTGAGAGGATTAATGATCTGTTATTGGATTTGATTGTGTTACTGGTCCTTAGACCAGAGGCAACACAATTGTCTTGTATGTTGGTGTCATAGATTTGTCTTGTATGTTAGTGTTAGAGATTTTCCATTGTGCGAAATTGCCCGTATATCGAGGTGGGAATGTGCACTGTGTGGTCTCTGTACAGTGACATATAGAGGCAGGTGATTGCTAATGGGATCCATTGACCTTCTGCGTGAGGCCAACATCCTATGCAATCAGTTATGATTTGTGAATATTTAAACCCATGGCTAGGGTGCACATGATTGGAAATGAGTTTCCAATGTCGAAAAAAGTTTCGAAGTGTTATCTCAATCACACCATGCTAGATCTTGTTAGAGCTATCGAGTTCTCCAAGTTTGATCAGTCCATAGCTCTCACTCAATCAGGATGTTAGTAAGTTGAGGGATTATAGTGTTAGAAATCCACGACTGTGTAGAGCTTCGATTCTGCCTGATTTCGATCCTTAGAGACGCAAGCACGATCTCCTCCAAGTCGATTCACACAATCGATCCTTCCACGGACACCTCAAGAAGTGTTAGCAACCCTATGCATCTTTTGAGATACTTCTTAAGCGACATATAAATGGAGTTTAAGAACCCTAGTTGCGCCTTGGAAAAACCCTAAACACTTTAGGCCTGACCCTTAATCACATTGGGCCGACTCTCTCTTTTTTAATTGTGAAATGGGCTCGATTTAAATGTGTGACCCCTTATGTCCACCATTAGACTAGATGTAGGGCCAATTCTATTGGGCTATATCAAGCCCCAACTTATTAGATTAATTAAACTTTTTAATTAAACTCATGGACTTCTTAATTAACACATCCCATGATCTTCTTAATTAAACTCTTTAATTAATAGTTTTAGAATTAATCAAATTAATTCTAAAACCCTACATATCATGGTTAGCATCTAGCAACGTGCCATGAATACCTAGCCAACGATGAAAAAACATAGACCTTTTCAATTGCAATTGTCGTGCAGTAAAATCCTTTCATCTATCTATGTCCCGATTGAATTTAGGGTATGGTATTATGACAAAACCCTAATCATTCAATAACTATGTATCCATTTCAGATTTATGACTTGATAGGTGAAATCAAAACACCTTTTGATTTCTACCTCACCTTGGCCAAGAATTTCCTCAGTCATGAAATCATCAGAATACATAGGATATCCTCTCATCTTGAAGATAAGTGATGAATCCTATTTCGACATTCACAAGCCTTCATATGTGATAAGGTCATGCCCAGTGATAGTTTATTAATGACTCCATTAGAATCCAAAAAAGCACCAAAGTGTAACCAGTCAAATATAAGACTACCATGATGTCTTAAGTCTAAGGATCAATCTGCACTATATTAATACAGGAATTCCAATTCGACATTAAATAATAACCATTAGGAATTCTGTAGTGGGTCAGTTCAATGTACTTATTCTTATAATAAGCACCCACATATATGCATTAGTGTCCCCACACCAATGTCCATGAAACAAGACATTCTCCTGATTGAGCATGCATCATATGTGCTAGTCTATCCGAGTTATTAGTGTTCAATCCTAATAACTCTATGACTAGGAACATTTAAGATCAAGGTTTGTAAGGAATATGTTTCATAATCGTCATCTCTATACACGACCATATTCCATGAGCCTACTTGATCTATGGACTTTATCAAGTATGGATTGCAATAAAAAATTACGACAACCATCAATGACAAATAAAAATATAATGCCTTGCAGTAATAATTGATTGAAAATAAAGAATCCCAATATAATCAGATATGATCAATTACATAAAACATGATTGGCTTTTGGGGCACAACTCTAACATATAGTACACAAGAATTGAAAGCCCTAATAGCCTCGCTGGAAATATGACTTCATTATTGATAAGATCGTCTTGATATAATGCTAGTTGTCACTCAGGACCTCTTGGGGTACATCGAGGAAATGGAAAGATTCTCATTGTAGATCAAAGTGTTTGATCAACGTCAAAGTATTTGACATATCCCGATTATCACTCAGTGGTGAACTTAGAAGGTCATATGCATATCCAAGTATAGTGGTGGATTAGTGATGTAATGTTATAATTAATTATTTGTCATCATTAAGAGTTAACATAATGGGTTTAATTAATGGAGCAATTGTTAAAAGTTAACGGGGGGCCTCAGTTGCATTATGAGATAATAAAAGGGTTATTAATAGTGAATTGTGAACCTAGAAGCAATTTGCAGAAAGTTGAGACGAGGGAATATAGGCAGTCGACCGGCCTTGGAGGCGGTCAGAAAGATCATCCAAGAGGGGGGTGAATTGGATGTTTTGAATATTTTTGAGATATTTAAAAAATAATTATGCATTAAAGCTAATCTGAAATATACTTCACATAAAATGTTGCAACAACTCAAAATAAATTTATATAGATTAAAAAATTTTCATATAGGTTAATTTAAACTTACTTCAGATATAGAATAAATATGTAAGAATGAAAAACTAACATTTAAATATAAATATAAGAAAATAGTTTTCATAATGAAAAGATAATTTTACTCACTTTTTGTTAAATGTTAACACTCATAAGTCAATATAAGAAATTAGTGAAGTTTGAAAACCTTTGTACATGAAATTGAAAATAGACATCAGTTTGCTTAATGATGATTGACATAAAATGAGAATACATTGAATAGTATATGAAAATATGTTTTATCAGAATCAATTTAAATCGTAGAGTATTTTAGTAAAGATGAAGGCTACATTTTTAAGATGAGAAAAACTTACATGCTGATACAAATAAAAAGATAAACTTATTCAACCATCTTATAAAGAAATACTTGTATTAACATTTATTACTCTATTGCCTTAAAGATATTTGTATATGAAATGAAAGTGAAGCACTCTTGCATAATGATAATGAAGTTTGATCAGATGAAAAATCATTTTATGGCAAGAGAAAAATAATGCTATTAAAGACATAAGAAATCAAATCACATGAACATAGCAGTTTTTATGTGATTCAGCCAACAAGTCTAGTTGATGTGGATCGAGCTACATTAGCGTATCCAAACAAGCACGATGGAAAGAATTTGAAGATATGGTCGTAGAGGTCGGTGTTTAGTATTATGGGCATAGAATTCGCATACAGTGTCCATTTTTAGCCCATAATATATGCTTTTGGGGTAGCTCGATGAGCTGGATTGAAATATTATGTTTTAGGCATTTGAAATTTCCTTTTATGATTATTTACGATTTCCTTATTTTACATTTGGGTTATATTTTTGTTTTAGCCCTGTTCTGTAAAATCCAATCTATTTGGAGTCTTTAGCCCATGAGGGCAACGTATTTAAACACTTTTCAGTCGTTGGAGGTTTTCTTTGGTTGCTTGGGGAATAAGAATTGGATCTTCTTTCGTGTTTGGAATCTGAGTTTTGAGTATGTTCATTGAGGGTTGTAGGTGCGCCTACATCAGTTGGTATCAAAGCATGGTGCGTGGAAGAGGTTGTGGTGGCTAAGGACGTGACCATAGTGAAGAGATTGTAGATCTGCGCAACCATATCGAGACTTTGACTCATTGGTATGATCAACTCATGACATGGGCGATCGAGTTCATGACGAATGGAACCCCATCAATTCCACCTCATCGTCAGACAGTACCAGAAAGAGATTATGAGAGTGGTTATGCGATCGAGGAATGGTCAAATGAAGATGCAGTGTCGAAATTACAAGGCGGTCGTGTTCCATAGCCTCGTGTACCGATTGGACGTCCAGCCGGCGCACCCTTGCGCCATTTGGAAAAGGATTTTGAGCATGAGCAGGGTGTTTTCCAACAATAGGAGTCTGGAATTAAGGTTGAGAATCTAGAATTTAATTAAGGGATTGAGGTTGATGACTTTTTGGATTAGCTATGTGCTATAAAAGAAGTTTTGGAGTACAAGGAGGTACCAGATGATAAGCAAGTATCGTTGGTGGCTTCGAGGCTACGTGGCAGAGCAGCAGTCTGGTGGCAATAGCTCAAATAGAATCGTGAGCATCATGGCAAACCAAAAATCAAGTTGTGGGACAAGATGGCTAAGTTTTGTGATGTATTTCTAAATGATCTACCAGAAGGTCTTCCTCCTTTACGAGATATATAGCACCAGATTGATCTGGTTCCAGGTGTTGCATTGCCAAATCGCCCGCATTATCATATGAGCCCCGCAAAACATGAAGAGTTTAGGAGGTAAGTGGAGGAGTTGGTAAGTAAAGGCTACATTTGAGAAAACCTTAGTCCCTGCGCAGTACTCACTCTACTTCTCCCGAAAAAGGATGACAGTTATAGGATGTGTGTGGATAGTAGAGCCATCAATAAGATAATAGTGCGCTATCGTTTTCCCATTCCTCGACTTGATGATGTGCTTAATCAATTAGCAGGAGCGATTGTATTCACGAAACTAGATCTGAAGAGTGGATACCACCAGATTAGGGAACTGGGGTTGAATGGAAGATAGCCTTTAAGACACGGGAGGGTCTATATAAGTGGCTGGTTATTCCCTTCGGGTTGTCCAATACGCCCAATACATTCATGCGTGTGATGAACCAAGCCTTGCGTCCGTTCATCAGTAAATGTGTGGTTATCTATTTTGACCATATCTTAGTATATAGTGCAACAGAAGAGACTCATTCTTGTCACCTGCAGGAGGTTCTTACGGTCTTGTGTAGTGAACAGTTTTATGCAACCCCTCAAAAGTGTATTTTCTTCACTGATCGGGTTTTGTTTTTGGGTTACGTTATGTCTACTAGTAGCGTAGCAATGGATTCAGAAAAGGTTGAGGCAATTCGACAGTGGCCTCATCCTCAGTCAATCACGGAAGTGCGTAACTTTCATGGGTTAGCATTGTTCTATCGACGGTTCATTTAGCACTTCAGTACTATTATGGCATCCATAACTGATTGTATGAAAGTAGCTAAGTTTGAGTGGACGCCAGAATCCGAGAGGGCATTTGAGGTGATCAAGGAGCGGTTGACTACCACACTTGTCTTGGCCTTGCCTGATTTCTCCAAGCCATTTGCTCTTCACTGTAAAGCTTCAAAATTGAGCATTGGAGCAGTTCTTAGTCAAGATGGTAGACCCGTGGATTATTTCAAAGAAGCTTGTAGGGGCTCGAGAGAGATATAACACTTATGATGTGGAATTCTTTGTCATCATTCAGGCCATTCAGCATTGGAGGCATGACCTTTTTCAGCGGGAGTTTATCTTGTATAGTGACCATGATGCTTTGAAGCATTTGGGTAGTCAAGATTCTATATCTGCCCATCATTGAGCCTAGATAGCCTTCTTGCAGCAGATTAATTTTGTTATAAAATATCAAGCGGGGTCATCTAACAGGGTGGCAGATGCGTTGAGCCGTCGTCATGGCTTATTGACTAGCCTTCAGGTTGCAATGCAGGGGTTTGACGCTTTTGCTTCTTTGTATGCTGATGATCCATATTTTGATCCTATCTACTCCCATCTAATGTAGGGCCCACATCCTCAATTCATTCAGGAGGGCGGTTTTGTTTTCAAAGGAGTTTAGTTGTGTGTTCCAAATTGTAGTCTTCAGCTGAAATTAATTGAGGTGTTTCATGGGGAAGGTCACGTGGGGCATGATAGAACTATAACCCTCATCACTGCATCATTCTTCTGGCTGACTATTCGATGTGAGGTGGGACGATTTGTAGCATAGTGTCGAGTTCGTCACACGGCAAAGGGAAAGGCCACTAATGCGGGTCTTTATCGTCCTCTTCCGATTCCCTCTACACCATGGACGGATATTAGTATGGATTTCGTGTTGAGGTTGTCATGGACGCAGCAGGGCAACAATTCTATTTTTGTGGTGGTTGATCGTTTCTCCAAAATGGGCAATGATTCTATTTTCGTGATACTTGCTTTCTCAGTCATTTTTGGTGGAGTTTATGGAAGATTGTTAATACTTCACTCAATTTCAATAGTGCCTATTACCCATAGAATGATGAGCAAACTGGGGTTGTGAATTGGTCTTTGGGTGATTTGTTATGGTGCTTGGTTAGCGAGAACATCCGTTCTTGGGATCAGGGCCTCAATTAGGCAGAGTTTGCTCATAATCATACGCAAAATTGTAGCATGGGTTTTAGTCATTTTCAGGTCGTTTATAGTGTATTACCACGTGTTCCAATGGACTTGCTTACTCTACCTTCAAAAACCCAATTACATGGTCGGGATGTTGATTTTGTTCGTGATTTACAGCACGTTCATGTGAAAATTCATGACCGTTTGGTTGAGTATACTCGCAAGTACAAACAGTCCGTGGATCGTCATCGGCATCATGTGGAATTTGAGGTGGGGCACTATGTTTGGGCAGTTCTGACAAAGGATCGTATTCCTATCCATGAGTATTCTAAATTGTCTGCACGCACCATTGGGCCGGTCGAGACTATCGAGAAGATCAATCCCAATGCTTATAGATTACAATTACCCAGTCATATTCACACTTCTGATGTCTTCAATGTGCAACATTTGCTTCCTTACGATGACAAGGATGATGGTTTTGACATTGTTGTTCCAGATTTGAGGATGAATCACTTTTCCCCTAGGGAGAATGATGTGAATCGAGCTGCATTAGCGTATCTGGACAAGCACGATGGAAAGAATTCTAAGATATGGTCATAAAGGTTAGTGTTCAGTATTACGGTTGTAGAATTCGCATACAGTGTCTGTTTTCAACCTATAATATATGCTTTTGGGGTATCTCGACAAGGCAAATCAAAGTATCATGTTTTAGCCATTTGAAATTGCCTTTTATGATTATTTAGGATTTCTTTATTTTACATTTAAGTTGTGTTTTTGTTTTGGGCCTGTTCTGTAAGGTCTAGTCTTTTTAGAGTTTGTAGCCCGCAAGGTCATCGTATTTAAACACTTTTTAGTAATTGTAGGTTTTTTTGGTTGCTTTGGGAATAAGAATCCTTTTCTGTGTTTGCAATTCGAGTTTTGAGTGTGTTCATTAAGGGTTGTAGGTGCACCTACATCACTAGTCCACTATCTTAAATCCTCACTAAGGATTTTGAAAACATCCACTGTTGGATTTTAGCTTTTACGGCTCAACTATAACCCATACATAGTTTTTACACATTCAACTATAACCTCCATTTTTCATGGGCTAAGTAGGTACCCTAGTTTTTACAAGAGCAGTTGTAACCTTTACATGAAACTTTTTCATAACTAGGTTTAGCCACAACCATTGCCTTTTAAAAGATGAGGCGTAACCTCTTACAATTTTCACAAATTTCTTAAAGGATTTCTCAAGAGAAAAATATAGAATAATACAATGATTTCAAACATTCTCTTGAACAAAAGAGAGTTTTGAGAATATGAATGAATAAAGCACTCAACTTTCTTATATCTAATATCTGGTTTGAGAATATCTACATGAAAACTTTACCAGATAATGGCTTGAAGTGAGAAAGATGATCATGAAGGCCTAATCACTCAAGCAGTGAATCATTGGCTTGAAAGAGCATGGCTTTTGTTGTGTCTAAATTTGGATTGACTGGGTATTACTCGAACATCAGCCTAGGTTCACTTAACTACTCTCTTAATCAACCTTGATCTCTGCAGCACTTGGCCTTTTATATAAGCTTGAGACTTGGAATTTGCCTTAATACCTGAACATACTCACACTTTCTTTAATTTGACTGATAACAGTCAAATTAGTTAAGAACCATATGCATATTATAAAGATAAGCATTTTTACACTCCATGTATAACCATATTTATCATTCTTTTATATGAGAACGTAGTTAAACTTCTTAAAATGAAGAGATAAACCTCTAACAGTCAAAACTGTTATCTTTTTTTTCTCTGAGTAACGATTATATTTTTCAAATTTCAACACCAGTTACTCGACTAACATTTAAGGATACTCGACTAATATAGAGCTTACTCGAATGGACTTTTCAAGTAATCGATTATCTATAGGGCTTACTCGAGTTGATCAAGTCATTACTCAACTAACTTAGAAGCTACAGAGACTATGCATTTCTCACTCAATTACTAGGCTAAACTTACTCGACTAACAAATGAAAGAGTGCGTCTCAAAAAACCAACACTTGGTGGATCAATGTAAGGGATACTAGTTTTTTAAACATTTACAAAACCAAACACATAACGGAAGCGAAAACGACTCTTGCAAGACCCAGTATAAGTCATCCAAATGCCCAAAATGCAAAACCAACCATATGGGGTTTTCGAAAATACCTCTGAGGAAGCTTCGCTACTGCCGGTTGTTCACGAAGCTGCTCCAAGAAGCTCCCATGTACCTGCAAGTTGGGTGACCAAACTGCCTCCTCAAATGTGGAGGTCCTAGTCCTTGTCCGAGCTGCCACCTAACCCTTTCCCAAAGCATGTCTAGCACCCACTTGGAAAAGGTGACCCGAAGCTAAAGCTACTCTATAAGTTGTTATCTTGCTGTCTAACAGCTAGGGTCCAAGATGGGAGAGCAAGCTACCAAGAAAAGGATCAAGCACTTACCTTGAAGCTTGTGGCCATGGAGGAACAAGATGGAGCAGCAAGAATGAGAAAGAATAAGGAAGAAAAAGTGGCCATGAGCTTCTAAAATTCTCTCCAAATTCTCTAAGGTTCCAGACGTCCAAGCTCGATGGCCCCTCTACCATCTCCACTATCTTATATAGTGAGTGGCCTGGGAAGCTAAGCCTGGCAACAAACAATCGATAGCATGTAGGAAACGGTAGATAGATCCAACCAGTTAACAACCCCAAGCCCAACGATCGATAGTTCGTGCTAACAGCTTTTTGATATTGCACTTAGGCCCCGCTATTAGCGATTAATAGCCTTTTCACTAACACTTAGTGAATCCAAGGCCCTATTAACTCTCAACGATGTGCCTCGCCAACATTTATTAGTCTCCCATACAATTGGATCTAACAGGTTAACGCTTAACCGCTACCAGTATCATTAAACACTTTAATGAAGAAGAACATGCTTACAACAATGGATCACTAATCGGCACAAAACTTAGTGTATGTGTGACTTTTTAGGTTCATAGACATGTAGCAGACAAGACACGTCAACTCTTTAACCCCGGTCGAACGCTTCGACCTACTAAGAGGATCTCTCCAAATCACTATAGCATCCTAAAAGATCCTGAGCATCCCCTAACTAGGACTCGGGATGATCCTAACGACAATGAAAGTCTGAACTTCAGATGAACCTACCAAGGTTCTTCGATTACTATGCTCTATAATCCTTCCACTAACTAACATTCCAACTGAGTGAGACTCATGGGCTAATTAAACTCACAAGACTCAATAAATATGTCAGATGTAGCATATCGAACAATTTTTTATATTGGTAACACTTTATCGATCATACTCACCCTGGTCAGGGGTTTACCAACCACAATCAACTAAAACCACATAGGATGTTCACCCCCATATGATGGAAGACAATGGATTTCGTCAGCGAACATCTGCCTTCATATACCACTGCTCAAAGACCACACATAAATCATTCCCACATCTTACTCTAGATGGTTCCATTCAATGGCAAATCTCTGACACCAACGCACAAGACAACTTTGTCGCCTCCAGTCAAAGGACCAGATATGCAAATGCATTTACTTGAGTACAAACATTAGATACTCGATTAACTTTAAGATCAAAAACTTAGCCAAAGACCAATCTTTCTTTACTCAACTAACTCATATATTTACTTGATTGACTAAACACATTAGTCAATTGAAAATAAGCTTTATTCGATTGATTAAAAATATGCTCAGATTTTTTGATATAAAAGATACTTGATTTTTAGAAAGATTTACTTGAGTACAAAATATTGATACTCGATTAAAATAGAACTCCTTACTTGATTAAATTTGAGATAACAGAGGGATGCACTAAGCACTCGAGTATAAGGATATTAGTAGTCAATTGAAAAATGATTTTGCTTAAAGCATATAATAAACTATTTTGAAAAGCATACAAAGCATTTACTTGATTGAAAATATGCTTAGAATTCATAGCTATAGAAATACTCAATTTTCTCAAAAGCTTACTTGAGTGGTGAGGAATCAATACTCGATTATAAAAGTACCATACTTGATTTAGGTTTAGGAAATAGATCTTTATAAAAACATACTTTAGTAGGGATTTTATGATAGTCGACTGAATCACCTCAATACTCAATTGTTTTTAAAGCATACTAAGCAAATAGTCAATTTAATCAAAAACTTACTTAGATTGAAAATATTGTCAAAAAGTTTTACTCGATTATCACAAAGGATTACTCGATTACTTTGTCTTCAAAAGATTTATAGAATACTTGACTAATATGAGCATATGCTTGATTAATTATATCAAAAGGCTTTTTCCCACTTAGTTGAACCTTGTTGATTTGGTGTAAACCGATCGACCATTTCCTCAAAATAGGTCAATTGTTCCTTACAGGGAGGGTCGAGTTAGACAATGCTCTCTTGTTGTTTACTATAACGAAATGGAGCAGTAGCATACCGGAGAAGGATGAAGGGAAAGACAGCATGCAGAAGGCATTCCTCTCCCTCTCTCTCCTTTTTTCCCTCTCTCTCTTAGTCGATTTCATCCAATTTGGTGTGTGGGTAAGGGCTAGGGTTTCGCTATATAAGAGAAAGTGAAGAAGAGAGTAAAAGCTTTTGTTGGTTTTTGTAACCTTGCTTTCTCTCTCGGCAATAGCTCTCTTCAATTTCCAGAAAGCCTAATTCCCTTCTTTTCTCCCTTGCTCACCATTACTCATTCTTGATTTGTTATTGTAACAATCCCATTCCAACAATAAGACTGTTTTGACTTGGCTCTTTGTTTCTTCTAAGCCCATTTATAACACTCATCACCTACAAGGAAGCTTCTCTAGCACATAAGCTTCATGTATGATTCTTCCATTGCTTAGAGAGTGGACTAACTCAGTCCCCTATGCAAGTAAGGGTGGACTGGTCATCTGGTTGTTACATTCAAAGCAACACATGACCCTTCGGGAGTATTTGGTGAGAACAGGAGTTGCCTCAGTTGCATTTCTGCATTCACAGCATCAATGAGATCATCTAGTGATGTATACTTCCTAAATTTCCTATGGATGGTTTCATTTTTATTGCAAATGGTTGTTAGATATCAGGTCCTGCAAGGTGATCTTGTTTTCTTCCACTGCCTATTTTATGTTGTTTTCAAAAAAGTTTTGAAAATCGCCTAAAACCCTTGTATGAACCACCAAGTGTTGGCATTTCCCTTCACTAAAGAGAAGCAAGCCATAGGAATAAAATGGGTTTTTAAAAACAAAATGGATGAACATGGAACAATATTCAAAAATAAAGTTAGACTTGTGGCTCAAGGACATAGCCAAGAATAAGGGATAAACTTTTATGGAACTTATTCACCCATAGCAAGACTTGAGGTGATCAAGTTATTACTAGCCTATGCTTGCAACAAAGGTTTTAAGTTATACTAAATGGATTCATAAAGGAATAAGTGTATGTAAGACAACCCCCAAGTTTTGAGGATCCACTTCTTGAGGATCATGTGTATGAGCTTACCAAGTCTCTTTATGGACTTAAGTAAGCACCTAGGGCTTGGTATGAAACTTTAAATAATTTTCTCACTAAGAACAATTTCAAAAGAGGCAATGTAGACACAACCTTATACATTAAGAGGGATAATAAAGATATTCTTGTAGTTCAAATATATGTGAATGATATCATATTTGGTTCAAGAAATAAAAACCTATGTAAAGAATTTTTTTTCCATAATGTAAGTTGAATTTGAAATGAGCATGGTAGGAGAACTAAACTATTTTCTAAGATTACAAATAAAATAACTAAAGGATGAAATATTTATTTGCATATCAAAATATATCAAGGATATTCAAAAGAAATATAATATGAATGAGGAAAAGTCCATAGATACTCCAATGAGTACTTATATCAATATGGAAAAGGATGAAAGTGGGAATCAATTTATCAAAAGATGTATAGAGATATGATAAGGTCTCTTTTATATCTCACTGCTTTTAGGCTATATATGTTATTTAGTGTAGCAATTTGTGCTAGGTATCAAAGTGACCCAAAAGAATCTCACTTAACAGTAGTAAACAGGATTCTCAGATATCTTAACAAATCCCCTTCCTTAGGTTTATGGTATTCTAGAAATTCTTCTTTAAAACTTCATGCCTATGCTAATGTAAACTTTGTTATATGCAAAGTGAATAGAAAAGGCACAAGTGGCATCTGTCAATTGCTTGGAAGTATGTTGATCTCTTGGTCATCCAAAAAGCAAAACAGTGTGGCTACCTCTACTACTGAAGCTGAATATATTTCAGTTGGCAGTTGTTGTGCCCAAATCTTATGGATCAAACAGCAACTAAAGGATTATGGAATTAAGGTAAATCATATTCCTATCAAATGTGATAATTCCAGTGCTATAAATCTATCAAAAAATCCTATGCATCACTCTAGAACTAAGCATATAAAAATTAGGCATCATTTTATTAGAGATCATGTTCAAAAAAGAGATATAGTTTTGGATTATGTGCCAACAAAAAATCAATTGGCTGATATTCTTATTAAACCTTTAGAGAAAAATTAGTTCATAAAAATCAAGACTGAGTTAGGAGTTGTTAAAACTTGAATCAAAATAATCAAATAAAAACCATGTGTTAATTGAGTAAAAAATAGTTATTAATTGAATAGATTTTGAATATCTCAGTTAGGTCATGATCTAGTCGAGTAAAAAATTATCTTAATTGACTACCGTAAATTCTTAATCGAGTACATTAGAGTTTAATCGAGTAATTTTCAAAATAGAGAGAATGTAGTTTCAGGGGTGAACCTTACCCAAGTAACAAGTAAGGTTACTCGACTAAAAAGCAATCTTTAATCAAGTAAAACAAAATCCTTACTCAAGTATAAGTCAAGCAGTTAAAAAATTAAATCCTTACTCGAGTTAAATCCAATCGACCATTTCATGTGAGTATAAATACCTAGCTACTCGATTATATTTCATTTTACGAATAACACTCTCAAACCCTAGCACTTGGCCATCAATTCCAAGTAATCCTATTATTCATTTTCTTTCAATTTCGATTGTTCTTGCATGAAATCTAGTCATTCTCCAACATCTTCGTTGCATTCGAATCATTTTATCATCAAAACCCTAGAATTTAGTATTCTTCGAATTTAGTTCGAACCATTCCAAATGGCACCCAAACAAAAGGAGACTCAATCTATAACACCCCACTTTCCCAGACTTGTTATAACTTAAGACAATTCTAAGATAGTAAATTTTTTCTTTTCAAAACTAATACTAAACCATATCATTCCTCATATCTATCCTAAAATTTTCATTCATCTATCTTGAATGAGAATCATCATAAACATCAAATGCAGAAAATAAGAATCGAACCTCAAAAATAACATTAAACCATAACAGTATTATCTAATCATTCCTCAAACATAATTCGTAGTAAATAACATTCTTTTATTTTATAAGACTGTTGATCAACGGAACATAAGTTTCTCAACATGACTAAAATATAAGTGAATCTTCATGAAGAAGTAAAATACAGGGATAACTTGCCAAACCCACCGAACATGACATCTCATACTGTTACATCTCAACCACTTCCTTGCCTTTTCTACAAGCCCCAACTGGAACATTTGAATATTCCAGAAGCATAGCCCAAATTAGATGCTGAATCATCTAAGTAAGGGATTCATAATAAACATGATTTGAGTATGAATGAAAAATGCAATAATAACATCATCTCTTCACATTCCTTTAGTGATCACAGGGAATCCCTTTACTACCACCATTTTCCAACCTCTCCTCCTAGGCCAGGACATTCATCAACATCCGTGATGAAATAGCATTCTAACCATCATTTTACAACCTCCCTTCCGAGGCTAGGATGTAATATAACATCCATGATAGACTATCAATTTCCCATGTCACCAAATAAACATACAATGCATGACAAATAAACTTCACCAATGAATCTATACATTTCTCATCAACATAACATGTGTATGCAGTATACATAATGCATAGCATAACAAGGCATGACAACATGATAAAACCATTTATATAAAATCGAGTTTTGGGTCGAACTACTTATCTCAAACGTATCTTAGAATATCTTGATTCTCGTGTCAGGCTTCTAATGTACTTAGTTTGGAACCTCAACGTACCCTTGACTTAGCCTCTCTGGCTTTCTCAATATATGTGCCCTAATCTTGAAACGCATGCCCGAATAATTTTCTAGCCTCGAGCATGCTCCTCTAGCTCCAAATTAATTTCTAGAATTTTTCGGAAGCTTTTCCTATTTTCCTCCATTTTTCCCTTAATTTCTTTATTTTCTTCCCTTTTCCCTTTTATTTTTTCCTTTTCTTTTCTTTTCTTTTTTTTTCTTTCCTTTCTTCTTCCTCCTTCTTCTTCCCCACGCTACCACTCCAACCACCAACCACCTTCTGTGCATGCCAGCCACCGGCCACCTCCTACGAGCCCACTACTGTCCTAATCGGCCTCTTCCTCGCTCTACCTCAACTCCGTCACCGCCCCTACTTTCCATCCAGCTATTGCAACACCAGCTTTGTTGTTGCCATGGTCCCGCCCAGCTGCTACAACAACCACTTCCTCTGCTAACCACCTTCTACGCATACCACCACGACCACCCTCGCGGCTGCCGCCTTGAGTAGCTTGCTGCCCAACCATGGCCGCCACTTCTTCTGCCATGGTTCTCTCAATCTCTTCCCAAAATCTCTCAATTTCTCCATCTATTTATAGCCTTGTCATCAACCTCACTGCCTTGGCCATTACTCTTACAGCAAACTTGGCCATGAAGCTTCACAGAAGCTTGGCCACCACGCGCGCGCGCGCGCGCACGCACACACACACACACATATATATATTATATAATACACTATGATATAAGGGAAAATACACATTAAATCCCAAATTCCATCCTTATTTTGTTTGGATATCTCTCGAATTGCAATTACACCCTCAAATATTAAATTAATTTGTATTATAATACTTAAAATCTAAAATTAATAACTCCAAGTTACTCGGTAAGAACGATTTCATCTCTACGCCCTCACAGGACCTTTGTTTCATCCCGAAACGACTTCAGGGTTGATCTTTACATAAAATCATAGCCCTCTTAGGGTTCTGTTGACTTTCCGGAGGTCCCTTACAATCATTCAATTTTCTAAGCTACATCTTAATTGTATCGAAAATTGTCTCTGATTTGATTCTTTTCAGCGTCATAAATCTTGTCTCAAGATGCTCGTCAATGACATACTCTTTTCTTCAGACATTTACGTTCCGGGGTACTCCCTTCCATTGACTCGGCTGTTTAAAATTATTAAACTATCTTCTAGATCTTTAAACTTGACTCTTTAACATCACGAAATATGGGATATTTTGATATATTACTTATTTGACTTGGAGTATTACACAACCACCTAGTGTTTGTTAGTTCTACATAATGGAAAATATATCCCAAGAGGGGGGTAGGATTTGGGTAAATTTTCAATAACTTAAAAACTTTTGATTGCAGGATACTATGTTTCGAAACTTGAGGGAGTGTGTTTCGAAACTAACCTTTCTGTTAAGTATGTTTCGAATATAGATGAGTATGTTTCGAAATCAAACTTACTGTCAGGTATATTTCGAAACCTACTATGGTATGTTTCGAAACCTTACTCACTGATTTGCAAATTTTGAAACTCCTTTAGTTTTTCAAAAACAATTCTTTTGAAATCATAAACAAGGATAACAATAAGTAAGAATGAGAAATCAACTACATACGAAATTTATAATGGTTCGACACCCGCTTATTCCACTACCTTCAAGCTTAGCCACTTGAAAGATTTGCTAACCCAATCACTTTTACTAGCGATTAACGACACCAAGGGTTTTACCACGGTTCACCCTAAAACCTTACACAATGAGTTTTTACGGGTTCAACTCAAACCTTACAACAAGATAAATAACACTTATCTTTTACAACCCAACAATTTGAATGTAGTTAAACACCTTACCAAATAGTTATTACAAACCTAATGGTATGGATTGAGGAGAGCTTGAAAGGATGATGGTTTCAGTTTGCTTCTCCTTTTCACACCACGATGCACACCAAGGAATAATCAAAGTGATCTTCTTTGAGAGTTTGTTGAAAGAACTTTGTTTACGTGTGCTTGTGTATATGGAAATATCTCTTATAGATGTGTAAACTTGTGTATGCTTGTGAGAGAGGTGGCTTATTGTCTTCAAAAACTGATATACATATATATATATATATCAAAGAGATAGCTTTTTGGCTAATTATAACCGTTAGAGACAAGATAATAAAATAGGTTTTGAAACACACATTTTAGGTTTCGAAACAACACATTTTTACATAGATGTTTCGAAACATACATACCATGTTTCGAAACATACAGCCTTTGCAGCTGGATATGCACCAAGAGACAGAATGAGTGGAGAACATCTTTTAAAAATAAAATGATTTGGTTTTATTCTCCACTTATAACTTATCTGAAATTAAAACACAAGGGTATGGAGATTACTTCAAAAATAAGCTTTTAAAATAGCTTTTGAAATAAAGTGCAAAAGCACGACAGATTTTCAAATATTCTTATGACAGAATCAGATGTTTTGAAACATGATAAGAAGGTTTCGAAACATACTTCAGAAACATGTTTCAAAACATGTTAAACAAAGATTTTAAAAAACACTGTTGTCAGAGATGACAGAGGTTTTGAAACATACTATATAGGTTTCAAAACATATGTTTAGTTTTCAAACAAGTTTCGAAATACAGCATATAAACTTAGCAAAACTTGAAACCTTATCAATATACATTTCAAAACATGTATAGAAACATGAAAACTTAGTTTCGAAGCATGATACATAAAAATTGAGTTTATTCAAACATATCAAAGAGCATTTCGAATATGTATAGAAACATAACAGAATTATGTTTTGAAACATTGAAACATGGTTTCGAAACATGATACATGAATTTTGGATTTTTCAAACATTTGAGTTTTCGTGCCAAAACACTAATCATGCATGTTTCAAAATTTGAAAAACTTATTTCGAAATATGAGATTTTCATAAAGATTTTTCATTCTAAGGATGGTTTTTCATCAAACACATTTTCTCATATATCAAAAAATATGATACAATAGTGTTCCCTCATCTTCTAAGAAGATTAGAACCAAACATCCATCCAATCCTACACCTAATTCTCCCACACACACACAGAATCCCGAAAAATTTAGAAATGATCATCATAGGAACCTATATATTGAGGTCTTAGCCATTTCAAGAGCTGTTGGAGCATTTAATGCCTCCAAAAAATTTGGTGTTTAAACTTGTCAATGAAGAAACTATCGACAGTCTTTCAAAATGGTCAACAATTTCCATTGAGAAACCTAAAACCTTCTTATAGCTTTAGCCAATCAATCGACGGATTAAGCAACTGGTCGATAGTTTCATCATAACAATCAACTGTTTTAGTAAACAAGGTGATAGTTTTAAGAAACTTTCGACATGTTACAGTGATATTCGACATTTTAGAACTTACAAAAAAATTTAGAGAGAATGAAAATACCTTGTCGACTATTCACAAGAATAGTCAATTGTTTTGCATAACTCATTTATCTAACCCTAAAAATGGTGATTTTTTTTTTTCTAAAGCGATCGATAGTTTGTAAAACTATCAACAATTTTTAACTATGAAAAACTCATTTATCCTTTTGGCATTATTTAGATTTTGCATTTTTGATTTCCAAAGATAAAATATATCTCATTTTCAAATTCCAAAGATATAAATTTTTTCATCATCAAAAGAAAAACAGCATTCTCATATTTGTGGCATAAAAATTAAATATTAAATCATATTCTAAACATTATTTTGCCAAGAAAAGAGGAATATTTCTTCAGATTTTTGAGTATGAAGCTTTTATCCAATGGACAAGAAGTCAAAAGCATTTAAGAAGGGAAAAGCTATATAAAGAGAGTTGAGGCAGGAAACAAAGTGGTAGAATAGATCTGAATATCTCTCAATACCATTCTCAAGCCAAGAAAGCCTGCAATGTCATATATTTTATCAGAAAGAGAGTAAGCCTTGTAACTGTTACATCCTCACAATCACTCATTTCTTTGTGAGAAGCAACTTCTTGTTGTGTGTCATACTATACAAGTTTCTCCAAGTATTTCAACTATCTTATCTTCTTGTTTAAGCTCTACGGTTTGTGCTTGAGATATTAAAAATTACTTGTAAAAGTTCCAACTACTTGTAAAAGTTGTATAGAGGTTACAACTGTTCTAGAAAAAACTGAAGTTATAGCTAAACTTGTAAAAGCTAAGTGAACTATTAAAATCCTTGGTTAGGAACCAAGGTAGTGGATGTAAGCAATTGGTCAAACCACTATAAATCTATTGTGTGTTGCATTCTGATTTTCTTTTTAGCAAAGTTTTACTTCAGCACTTGCATTTGATTTTCTTGTTTCAGACTTCATTTTATGCTCACAACAGTATCTTAAAATAGTTTTTATTTATATCATTCATTAAATTGAAAATATTGAAATACTCAATTCACCCTCTCTTGGGAAAACACTCTTTTTATACTTTCAAAGCCATTTCTATAAAAACAATAGATGAATGCACAAATAGAGGGAATAAAAGGTTCTTATCGAATGGAAAACAAGTGTAAAATAGTTGAGATTAGGTTGGTAGATGATGCAAGATATACGAGGTGTGGAGAGGAAAAGGCTCAACTAACTTTTAGGGGAAAATGAACCCTAGGTCTGTTACGCGAGCTTTATATTCGAGTGGAAACTACGATAATCGAGTATTACTTTTTGATATTCGTGTATTTCTAGCCCTTGAATCATATACTCTATATTTGGGTTCGATACTCGAGTGTTTAATTTTGATACTCTAGTATTTATGACTTACAAACTAAGTGATTTATGTATCTCACCAAAATACTTAAGTATGACTTTGTGGTACTCAAGTACCTGAGTAAAGGCCGAAAGAATTCAACTATTCAGCAAACAAAACAATTTAGCACTTAATCCAATTACATGAAATAAGTACAGCATTCATAAAACATTACAAATGAATTAATCCTAAATCAGTTCTAATATTGAAGAGTTAATTTCTTTCTAATGGCTTAGTGAAAAGGTCAACTAGTTGGTCCTTAGTACTCCCATATTCAAGAACAACATCTCTCTTAATGATATTGTAATACCCCGAGAGTCTAGAGAAGTTAGAATATATCAAGGATAGTGTAAGAAAGGAAACAACACCAGCTGGATACCTTTTGGGCTGAATGTTGGCAAAGAACTCTCAAGTTAAGCGTGCTTGACCTGGGGTAATCCA
Organism: Diospyros kaki; assembly: GCA_036245055.1. NCBI lineage: Eukaryota > Viridiplantae > Streptophyta > Magnoliopsida > Ericales > Ebenaceae > Diospyros > Diospyros kaki. Next base: position 26,537,265 of record BSEG01000010.1, on the reverse strand, counting down.
GGGATGGGTGACCCCCCTGAGAAGTTCATGTAGGCCCATCAGGGTAAGTTGTTCTGGTCCTTCCTATCACTCGAGCGGGATGTTACAGGTGGTATCAGAGCCGACCCCCGAGCCTATGAGCGCGGTGGTGGGGCAAACCTTAGCGAGGAAGCTGAGTCCCGAGAGGGGTGTGAAGCCCCTATGGGGGGTGCGTGTAGGCATCTTAGGCGAATCCCACATCGGCCATGCACGGGGGGAGATCTGGGACCGGTTGTAAGGTCGCATGACGAGGACGTCATGTGCTTAAGGGGGGGAGAATGTAATACCCCGAGAGTCCAGAGAAGTTAGAATATATCGAGGATAGTGTAAAAAAGGAAATAACACCAGGTGGATACCTTTTGGGCTGAATGTTGGCAAAGAACTCCCAAGTTAAGCGTGCTTGACCTGGGGTAATCTAGGGATGGGTGACCCCCCTGGAAAGTTCGTGTAGGCCCATCAGGGTAAGTTGTTCCGGTCCTTCCTATCACTCAAGCGGAATGTTACAGATATGGTCTTTGATAAAATAATGTTTAGTTTTAATATGTTTTGTTCTTGAATGATGCATTGGATTTTAGAAAGGTTGATAGCACTAGGGTTGTCACACTTATATGAATATGATCATTGTAAAGTCCATTATCTTCCAATTGTTTGATCTAATGAATTTGATCACAACTATCAACAGATATATACTCTGTCTTTGTGGTAGAAGTGGCTACACAATTTTGTTTCTTGGAAGACCATGATATTAACATATTGCCTAAAAATTGACAAGTACTAGTCATACTTTTTCTATCTACTCTATATAACTAGCAAAATTTGCATAAGAATAAATATGAAAAGCTAGAGGTGAGTTTCTAGAACACTATAATCCTAAATTGGGAGTGCCTTCTAAGCATCTCAATATTCACTTTACAATTGCCAACTGTGACTTTTTTTTTGGAGCACTTTGGAACCATGCACAAAGTCCTACACTAAAAAGAAAATCAAGGCTAGAGACAGTTAAATAAAGTAGAGAGTCAATCATTCCTCTATATAGCTTTTAATCCACTAGCTTACCTCTTTCATCTTTGTCCAATTTTAGTAAGTGTTTGTCCAATTTTAATAAGTGTTCATTGGAATGTCAGTAGCTTTTGTATCTTCTATTTTGAACCCAATAAAGTGCTCATTGGCTAAGTGTCAAATTAATCACTATATTTTAACTCGGAGTAAATTAGTTATAGCAATTTAAAATGATAAAATAAATCATTATATTTTTAAACTTGGGGCTAGATTAGCCATTATAGTAGATGTCTGGAAGGTGTTGGATAGTTGTTTAATTGCATTAAGGGAAAGGGTCAAATTGACCATTGTTCTTTAAATAATGGTCAACTAAATCCTTGTAATTCTAGACTAGAACCATATTAATCATTATGATAGATATCGTTTTGACATCGTTTGGTCAATTTTTTAATTTCATTATTAATGTTGTTTATATCTCTAATCAAACCTTAATTAAAAACTAACACCTAAAATCATATTTCAAAAGTTCATTCTTGTAATCTGGGGTTATTTTTTTAGGACAATTGCGACTGTGTGGTGTTCTTTGAATATTAATTTGGATTTTAATTTAGTCACTTTGCATTTATTCTATTTAAAGAATTAAAATAGACACTCGTATCTCCCTCTTTTTACTTACAATGCAATAATTTTATATCACAATCACAAATGTTTGAAATGTAGATGGGATTTTTTCAATTATGGTGATTGAAAATATAATTGACATTGTTAATATGACCATCTAATCACATTAAGATAGTATTTATCATAATAATTAATGTTATTTCGAATCTAAAAATACAAAATTTATTTTATTTGTTAAAATATATCCACCAATTTGACACTAACCCTTAATAGAAATAAACAATCATTTATACCATTACAATAATATCTATTATAATAAATAACATATCTTTAAATTTAAATATATAATAATTTGTTTAGTTATTTTAAGATAAAATAACAATTTAAGCCCAATTCATAAATAATTTAACACTTCATCCAAATTTTAAATCTTTAGATAAAAGAATTTGCCTTCTTGCAATTGCTGGGCTTATCACATCAGGGATTCAGCAACAGGTCAAGCCCCAATCCTCGCTCGGTCCCTCCGTCCTGCTTTGTGGGCCTAGAGAGAGAGAGAGGGGGTAGTGCGAGAGATGTCCATCATTCCAAACCCATGTGCCAGATAACCCTTCTCTTCAATTCCCATAGGCCCACACCCCACCCCTCCATTGATCCCTTCTATCTCACCACCAAGTAGCTTGCTTTGCTTTCTAGGGTTCTGAAACTAAAGCTGATAATCATGCAGAGCCTTGTGAATCGTTTACTTTACTGAAGTGATGGTTTCAAGTGTTTTGCCTTTTTTATCTCACTGCCATTCAAAGACGGAATATTTAAAGAGAATCTGATCTGGGTTTCAACGGTCTTGCTTCTCCCTTTCATTGGACGCTGTGATGACTAATGACCCCTGCTCTTCTTCCAAGATTTCTCGAGAGAGAAAGTTCCTATTTTTAGTGGATAGAGACTGATTTCACATATTAACAGAAAAGGATATTTAGTTACTGTTGAACAGTGGGACTTTTGGAGAGAGAAATGCTGGTTCTGCTTGGGGGTGAAGAAGGAGGACCAGCAGCAGCCAGTATGGAGAAAGATTTTGATTCCAAGCTGAGGATTCAGGGCAATTCATCCACTGGTGGGAATGTACAGAGATCTAAGAGTTTTGCATTCAGGGCACCACAAGAGAATTTCACCATCCAAGACTTTGAATTGGGCAAGATCTATGGCGTGGGTTCTTATTCCAAGGTCAGAATTTCCTGATCCTTCTTAAAATTTTTGGTTCCTTTTTTTAATCCTTTATTGGATTAACTTTCTTGTTCTTCATTCTTCTTTAATTGGATTAGATAGTGTTATGTTCACTGCAGGTTAATGGGTTTTGGTGTTTTGATGATTTTCCAGATTGAATTTTACGTTGAATCGGATTAGATCTTTTAGTGTGGTGATCTTGTAAATTTGTCTGGGCCTTGATTAAATTTGATGTCTATGTTGTCTTCCTCTTTCCAGATAGATTAGTGTATTATATTATTTAGTTGGCAGGAGCCCTAAAAAGTTCAGGTTTTAGATAAATTTGATTTAATATGCATGGTTACTTCTTATGTTATTTTTTCCCCTTGCATTTCTAGATGTTTCTTAAGGCTTTATAATTGTTAACCAATCCCATATTTAGACAGTTGTATTAATTTCCTAATGATGATGTTGGATATGACTGCATTAATTTTATGTTTGTTATCACTCATGGAACTTGAGAACAATAAGGAGTTAAAATGCTCATTCTACTGGAACTTAAATCTCCTTTAATACCATAATGATATTGTTTTTTATTTTCTATCTTTCCCTGATAATTTTAATGGAATACATTTGTCAGGTATTCAACCCTTTTGAAACTTGTGCTCTTAATTATCTGGTTTTGTATATTATTAACGGATATTGCCTACACTAATGTGAAATTTATGCTGCAAAACTTTCCAAATTACGTAATCTATACCAGTAGAAATTGGTGTTAGGATTGCTTGGTGCTAAATGATTTTGATTAATCTACAATGGGATGAACATGGAAAGACATTTTGAACTCTGCTAAAACAGTTAATAGATTTTCCATAATGATACAAACTTGAAGTAGCTACTGCCATTATTGGGGTTTTTTTTAGTATAGGTAAGCCTGGTGATACTTTACAAATTTACCTATTAGAAATATTCACACTATTCACAGCTACAAATCTGTAAGATACTTGGTCTACGACCAAATTATACAAATGAGGAATGATGCAAGAGGTTGTCTTGTACAATTCTGTGTCTTGTAGCACCAGGATGTCTGTATGGACTTGGACTTGGAAAATTGTTATTATCTAATAATTGGACAGAATACTTGAGATTGTTTCCTGAATAAGAACACTATTGCTGTCCGATATCCATTTCATTGTAGTCAAAGTGTTCCCATAGCCCTTTAAGATAAACCTGAAGTATTGGTGATGTGAATTCCTTTTTGTTTGTTTGGGAGTTTGCGTTGGGCTCTTTATAGGAAATATTTCTGTCTCCTTTCATGCCACTGAATCCTTATTTTCAAACTATGCTTGGGCTGCCCATGCGAGGGAGCAGGGCAGCAGGTGTGATTGGCTTCAACCTCTTTGTGATGCTGGTAGCTAGCATAGGAAGTTCCTGGGAGCTAGTTGGGCATGCTTGTGCTTGGCCGAACATAAAGGTTTTATGGTTACTTTTTCAAAAGTTCCAGGCTTCCCATTTCTGCTCTGTTGTTTCTTGTGGATGAAGACCTTTAATTCCAATTGATGAGCATCAGTTTGTGTTGGGACTTATTGTATTACTACCCTTATCTTGTATACTATTTGGCATTTTTGACACTGAATCATGTTCTGACATTTGGTACTTCCAACCAATGATATTACCAGGTTGTGAGGGCCACAAAGAAAGATACGGGAGTGGTTTACGCCTTGAAAATCATGGATAAAAAATTCATCACAAAAGAAAACAAAACCTCTTATGTGAAATTGGAGAGAATTGTCCTAGATCAGCTGGATCATCCTGGCATTGTGCGGCTCTTTTTTACATTTCAAGATACTTTTTCTTTGTGTAGGTATTTTTGTCAAGAAATAGTTGGAATTTTTCCCTTTGCTTGTTAGGCTATTCGTGCCAATTCAATTTTTGTCATTTGACATTGGTGCATTTGATTGTATTGTTAAGACATGGCACTTGAGTCTTGCGAAGGTGGCGAACTTTTTGATCAAATTACCAGGGTAAGCAAATTTCAAGATATGTATTTTTTTTTTTTTTTTGTAACCTTCATCAGAACTTCCTAATGTCCTCTGGCAACTATTCTCTTTCTATATAACAATTATTTTTCTTTAACTATAATATGATATTTTACCTATAGAAAAAAAATATATGAGTATAATTTGGTAAATTGTATAGTTTAGTTCTTCACTAGTTGCTGATGACTGTGTGGTATATTACATATATACCCTGTATCAGTTAAAAGATCTTACTGTTATCCCAGTAAGTCATATTTCATGTTTATTGTTTTTCTATTATGCAAGTGTAACAAGTAACATTCTTTCCTCTGGAAGTAAATATGAGGTTTCAGTGAAAGCAGATAGTGCAGACATGCATCAGTCCAAACGTCAATTAGAATCTTTATTGCCATGATGCTTCTTTTTGTTGTTTACTTGTTTATCATTGCATGATGTTCTTGTCCGCTAAACTTGAGTGCTTGCAGAAGGGCCGTTTGTCTGAGGATGAGGCTAGGTTCTATGCAGCTGAAGTTGTGGATGCTCTTGAGTACATACATGGTATGGGATTAATACATCGAGATATCAAGGTAATCTATCCCATGGATGCATTGCTTTATTGGCAATATGGATGTTCTAATAGTTACTCATTGGCAGCCAGAAAACCTGCTACTTACTGCAGAAGGACATGTTAAAATTGCGGACTTTGGTAGTGTGAAGCCTATGCAGGATACTCAGATTACAGTCCTTCCTAATGCAGCATCAGGTGAACGTTATCGTACTGTTCTCAGGAATATAGCAATGCGGTGCAGTCATCTGCTGTTTAAGACCTGGTGCACTATGATTATATGTTAAACCATTTTCACCTATGCCCTTTTCAGATGATAAAGCTTGCACCTTTGTTGGAACAGCTGCTTATGTCCCCCCAGAAGTTCTAAATTCTTCTCCCGCAACTTTCGGGTAAGGGACTCTTTCTTAAAGGAGCATGTTCTTACAAATTACTGCACTGGTAAAAAGATCCAGATGGTTTCATTGGGTGGGTGGTCCAGCACTGGCACTGGAACTGTGGAACATATCTTAGTGTATTTGATTCTTCAAAAATTTTATGATAGTTTGCATATGGGTAGTTCCTATTGTTTATATCTATTTCTATATGTTCACGTGTCTTCTTTATTGGATGACTTATTTCTGCTTTTAAACAGAAATGACCTCTGGGCACTTGGCTGCACTTTATATCAGATGCTTTCAGGAACTTCTCCCTTTAAAGATGCTAGTGAGTGGCTCATTTTCCAAAGAATTATTGCCAGGGATATCAGATTTCCAAATTTTTTTTCCAACGAAGCTAGAGATCTCATTGATCAGTTGTTGGTAATCTATAACTCATCCATCGCTTCCCTTTTCTTTTTAAGCATGAAAACTTGTGGTTTGAGCTTCATTTCCCCCTCCCCCCACCATCCCAATACCCTTTGTCATTCTTTTGATGTATACTTTTAGGACATATTAATTCACTGTCTTAGTTTTATCTAAGAATTGAAAGGGAACCCAATTCTTGACCAAAAATTGGTCCAAGTATGTGCATGCACTCTAACTTGATTGCTTGAACCTATCCATCCCAGTGCCCTAAATCACTTCTTGCGCTCAAAACCTAGCAAGAATGAGGGAGAAACCTTGTGTTGTTTGGACTTAGGAAGAATAAGGATTTTGCAAACTGTCTCTTTAGCAGTATAGACAGAAAGGAAGCAAAAAATGACAGAAGATTGGAAAAATTGCTCAAAATATGATCGGGTTTGTAGGTGTCCATTTTTGGTAAATTTTGGATAACAAAGGTACTCCCCCCCCTTATTTTGTGAAACCTTGGGGGTGCCCAGTGTAAAGTTACTAACAAGAAGTTAACAAGAAGGGGTGAAAGTGATATAAGTTTTGTACAGTAAAGGAAGTGGGTGTAATTTCCATGATGTGGGGGGTACCATGAAATTAAGCTAAACCTTAGGGGTGTCAAGTGTAATTTACCTAAAAGCTATAGTACGTACAGGTTACAATTTTTTTTAAAAATAGTTCATTTCAAAGGCCAAATAAATAAAAATCTATTTTTAAAGTGGACAAAAGCCAAGTTCAAAAGTTTGAAAATTACTTTTTGCTTTTTCAAATGATAGTAAAATAATCATTTTGTCTGTTGAGGCTTTAACTGTAGGGCTTACATTCTAATAGATCAAACTTTGAGGGAAGTCTTTGCCTCTTTTCTAAACTCTTGGGGTTTACACGCCCATATGGAAAACCTTAAGGGGTTCAAGGTAGTCACAGGTGAAAGGCACCCTTAAGGTGCTATGACATTGTATTGCCTGAAGCGCTCAACACACAAAAAAAAAAACTCACCTACCTAAACCAAGGAGCTAAATTGAAAAAAAAATAATAATAAATGTATTTAACATGAAAAGATAATCAAAAAATGTATATAAGCCTTTGAAAATACTCCAAAATATAAGTTCTTTTAATATTGTTCAAACAAATGATTTAGAGATCTTGCAAAAATTGAATCAGGTTCAAGCCAACATCTTTGGGATTTTGAAAAAAAATTATATTTTGAAAAAAAAATTTATTTCTAGGATGAATCTTTTTTTTTTTTTCCACATCCACTTAAACAACAACAACAACATATCCAGCCGTTATCCCACTATGTGGGGTTGGCTACATGAATTCTAGACTTCTATGTGGGTTACATCCCAGCAGATAGTTTGTCTAGAATTCATATTTGGATCCGACTAGGTTTTACGCTGGCTGTCGGCTACCTAACGCAACCCTCCTCCTTTATCCAGGCTTGGGACCGGCAGTGGATAATATCCCCTGGCGAAGTAATGATGAAATGAAGTTTGAACACCATCTTCACATGGAAAAATTTCATGAGATGGTGGTGAATGAAGATAATTGATATAGTTGTGTTCCATAACTTAGTTGACATGGTGAAACCAACAAGTACAATATGGAAACACAACACAATATTATAAAAAATATTATAAAAATTTAGCAATAGTAACAAATTTAATGAAACAAATTTAGAAGTCATTTTTTGTAGCAATAGTAACAATATTATAAAAAATTAAAAAATGTAATCTATTATAAAGAAATGTTTAAAAAAGTATGCTTTAGGTGCAAAGCACAACATGCTTGGGGATTTTTATGTGTGAAGCTCAACAACTTTAGCTGAGGGCGATTAAAGTGCGCTTAAATTGTGCTTTTACCTGAGCTCCGAAGCACAATACAACATGCTTCAAAAATACACTTGTTGGTTTTTTATTTTTTTTATCAAACAATATGAATGGTTGGATTTCTTTAAATTTTTGCAATAGTGTGGCTATTCGTATGGAGTCCTTACCCAAAAAAGGCTATTATCATATCTTAGAAAGATCTAAATAAAATCATATGTACATTTGTTCAAAAAAAACAAAAGACCCAATTGTATTTACTAAGCAAATATTTGTTAAGGAAACATTTTATTAGGCGTAAATTAGGGGTTACTAAATTATTCCTTATTGCTGTAAATTAGGGATTGATGATTGATTCCAGATTGCTATAAAGTAGGGATTGATGATTGATTCCTAATTGTTGTAAGTTAGGGATTGTTGATTGATTGCAAATTAGGAATTGATTGATTAGGGATTATTGTAAATGTCGAATCCCTTGATCCGACAGAGTTCTTTTCTTTTTGTAGAAGAGAATTAGACTGGAATTGTAATAGAGGAAAGGGGGAAAATTAGAGAATTGAGGGGGAAGGATTGAGAATGAGAACGAGAGAAAGAAAGAGGGAATTAGAGAAGGAAATTGAGTTGAGAAGCAATTCAAATTGTATTTTCCATGCTTCACAATGAATTTGGGACGAGCTTATATACTCTGTCTCAACTAGTAGTTGGCACCAATAAACGGTTACCACTTCTTACATTCAAATTTAAAAGTTTCACCAATTACTCTTATTACAACCACCAATTATACTTATTACAGTAGTCCCCCACATAGGTATACGACAATTCCCCCCTCCTTAAGCTAATTCTTGTCCCTAAGATTTTGTTCCTCAATTTGCAGAATGTCGTTGGTGCAATGGTTAGTCTAAAGGGCATAACTGACCATCCATAGGCTTCATATCTAGTGACTCAAGTAGTCTTCATCTCATCTCTTTTCACAATTCACAATTGGTGGTAGTTGGATCTCAAGTCCATCTTGGTGAAGATATCCTTAATTAAAGGAATAGGATATTTGTTCTTCACCGTTACATTATTCAGCACCATATAGTCAACACAAAGGCATAACAACCTATCTTGCTTCTTTTGGAACAATATCGGCACTCTATAAGGTGCCTCGGAGGGTCTGATGTGCCTAACCTCCAGCTAGCCACTTAACTACCTCGCAAGTTCTTCCAACTTTGGGGTGCCATTCTATACAAGGCCATGACAAGTGGCTTAGACCCTAGCACCAACTCGATTTGATGATCCACCTCTTTCCTATGTGGAAGCTTCCTGGATAACTCAAGTGGCATTACGTCCTGGTGTTTCTCCAAAATTGCTCAATTGCTTTGGGTAGGGCTTCTTCCGTCCCTTCACCTGAGTGAGAAGGTTACATTGATGGGGTACCAGGGAAAAAATTCACTAAAACTTGGATTCAATTCACCAACTCCGATCGGAATTACAAAGCAAAACTAGGCATTCGAGAGGCCCTTAACTCTCCAAAAAAGAACTATACCCAAAATCAACCTATCCCCTTACAATTTTCTCCACTCCTTATATTTTCTTCTCCTCCTCCTCTAACCAAATTTGGTTTCGCACCTGCTGGTCTATTACACAAACCAGTGATTTCCAACTCTACCCCTCCGCAAATGGCTGGCTGTTATGCTAGCCAGCCAATTTACTCTCCTATCACTGCCCCTTGGATCATCTTTGGTACGTCCAGTGGACCCCCACCTATCATTCCCCCCGCCCCCCCTCTCCCTTCCCCAACTTTCACCTTGTCCTCAAGGTGGCAAAATGGGAATTGTTACTAGATCAAGTGGTAAGGCTCCTAAGTAGCTTCTAATGGTGGTAGCGCCTTCCATTGTATGAGCACCTCTAATCCTCTTTAGTTCTTTCCAATCCTTAGCCGAACTCCAAGTACTACCTCTAATTCTACCAGCATCTCAAGGTCTTCATTAAGTTGTCGAGGAATCTCCACATTAGCTTTCAATGCCCCTATTGCCTCCCGTAGTTAGGATACGTGGAATACGGGATGGATAGGATAATGAGGCAACAATATCAGCTTATAGGCTACCGGGCCTACCTCCTTCTCAATTTCAAATGGATCATAATATCGGTTAGCCAACTTTTCATTTGCACGAGCGGCCAATGATTTATGACGATATGGCCTTAATTTCAAATAAATCAAGTCTCCTTCTTTGTACTTCACCTCTCTTCTTTTCAGATATGCTCCTTTCTTCATCACTGCTTGTGCTCTCATCAGCTGTGCCTTCAATTCCTCAAGGATTAGATCTCTCTCAATCAATTGCTGCTCCATCATTGAAACAAGGGTAGTTCTCTTCTCAAACCTCAATAAGGGTGGTGGTTCTCACCCATACACTGCTTAAAATGGAGTCACCCTAGCAGCTGTGTGGTAGGAGGTATTATACCATATGTACCATGCCTTCGGTTTGGAGGAAGCAAAACAGCATAGGTAGGTTTCCAAAGTCCGGTTAAGTACCTCTGTTTGCCCATCCATTTGAGGGTGATAGGCTATGCTTCTGTTGAGTTTGGTGCCTTGTAGTCGGAACATCTCCTCCCAAAATTTGCTCATGAAATATTGAAATGTTTGCCTAAGGATCAGACTCGGACACAGTAGAATAATGTTGGTTAGAAGGAATTAGAATAAGTCTTCTAGAAACCTGGTAGTTAGGGGTAGTTTTGTAACAGTAGGTGATTAAAAGAGTTGTAAATCACACCCTCTATATTCTATAAATAGATTGGCGTCATTCTGTTTTTGCAATCTATCTTGTGGGAAGAGTATGTGTTGTGTATGTACGTGAGAGTAAAGGGTTTCTTTGTAATCTCCGAGTAGTGCTTGGTCTAGTAATAGGGCTGAGGGTGTGTGAACATCATATTTAATCTTGTATTTCCGATTTCAAGATAGTGAAGAGAAAGGTCATACCAGTCTAGATGTAGGTTCTCTTTCAAGAGTTTTGAACCAGGATAAATTCTTTGTCTTGTGTGTGTGTGAGTGTTTGTGATTCTGTGTTGGTTATTGTGTTTTTGATTTTCTATTTTGAGTCGTGAGTGTGAGGTTGTGTTTGTCTTGAGAGGAAATCGAGTGTGTGTGTTGGTGAGAACTATTACAACAATCTGGTATTAGAGCCATCGCCTTTCCCACATTCAAGATTTCAAGAAAGGCTAAGAGAGGAGGCATAATCCAGGCGATCATGGCGTCCATTCCTTCTTCTTCCAAACACGACATAGAGAAATTCGACGGGCAAAATGACTTTGCCCTCTAGAAGATGAAGATGAGTGCACTCCTCGGCAATCTTGGCCTTGAGGAAGCACTAGAAGGTGAAGCTAAGATGCACAAGAACTACACAGTAGAACAAAAGAAGGAGGTCATCAAGAAGGCATACAACACATTAACCCTAAGCCTCAGTGACAAAGTTCTAAGGGAGGTGTCCAAGATGAAGACTGCTATCGAAATATGGCTCAAATTGGAAAGCCTATACATGACGAAATTCTTGTCCCACCGCCTCTACCTTAAAGCCATGTTCTTTACATTTAAAATGCAAGATGGTAAGAAGTAACAAGATCATATTGATGAGTTTAACAAACTCTGCCTTGATCTAGAAAATATAGATGTAAAGTATGAGGATGAAGATAAGGCATTAGTCTTCCTTCATTCTCTTCCTGAGACTTATGAGACTTTTGTTGATATTTTAAAGCATGGGAGGGATACATTATCTTTAGATGATGTTATAGGAGCCCTAAACTCAAAAGAATTACATAATAAGGTAGAAGGGAAATTATCCCCAGGAGATGCCCTCACTGTTAAGACCAAAAATGATAGGAAAGATAATAAGGGAAGAGGTAGGTCGAGGTCTAGGTCAAAATCTGGAAAAAAGGCCTATTAGATGTTATCATTGTCATGAGGAGGGCCACATTAAAAGAAATTGTCCCAAGAAAAGAAAAGATCATCAAGAAAAATCTACCGATGGAGGCAGTGTTTGTGAATTTGGGTATGACAATGCTAATGCACTGGTTGCCTCTGAAAATATAGAAAACACTAACTAGATCATTCATTCCGGTTGCCCATACCATATGTCCTCTAAGAGACATTGGTTCCAGAATTATCAAGAATCTAATGGGGAGAAGGTCTTGTTAGGAAATAATCATGAATGCAAGGTATTGGGGATATAAGACTTAAAATGGATGATGGATCATTTAGAACCCTAACAGTAGTAAGACATGTTCCAGAACTTAAGAGAAATTTAATTTCTCTTGGTGAACTGGATATAAATAGTCTTAGTTTTAGGGGTAATGGTGGAGTCTTGAGAGTATCCAAGGGTTCCCTAATATGTATGAAAGCAGTACTTCAAAATGGTATTTACATTCTACAAGCAACCACTTTATGTGGGGAAGCTGTAGTGGCCAGCAATAGTGCCCAGATGCAGGCTAGATTGTGGCATTTAAGAATGTCCCATATTAGTGAGCAAGGGCTTAAGGAGCTAACCAAACAAGGCATTCTGGGTAATAGGCAGATTGCAGGACTAGAAAAATGTGAGACTTGCATTTATGGAAAGGCTACCAAAGTTAAGTTTAGCAAGAAAGCAATCCATTATTCCAAATCTCCATTAGATTACATACACTTAGATCTTTGGGGTCCATCTCAAGTCCAATCTCATGGAGGCTCTAGGTATTTCTTATCTATTATTGATGACTATTCTAGGATGGTGTGGGTATATGTCTTAAAGACTAAGGATTAGACCTTTGAAACCTTTTAGGCATGGAAAAAGATGGTAGAAAACCGAATGAGGAAGTCTATCAAAACTATTAGGACTGATAATGGGTTAGAATTCTGTAACAAAGAATTTATACAAATGTGTAAAGATAGTGGGATAATTAGGCACTTGATAGCCCCAGGAAACCCAAAATAGAATGGGTTAGCTGAAAGGATAAACAGAACTCTATTGGAAAGAGTAAGATACATGTTATTTCATGCAAAAATGCCTAAATCTTTCTTTGGGGGGGGGGGAGGTTGTATCAATTGCAGCATATGTGATAAATAGATCACCATCTGCTGCAATTGAGTTTAAGACTCCTTATGAAAGATGGTCAGGCCACAAACCATCCTTAGACCACCTTAGAGTATTCGGGTATCTTGCCTATGCTCATGTAAAGCAAGGCAAGTTAGAACCTAGGGCTAAGAAATGCCTATTTATAGTATATCCCACTGGAGTTAAAGGCTATAAGCTGTGGAACCTTGAGGAAGAAGGGCCTAAGACTATTATCACAAGAGATGTGACATTTGATGAAGGATCAACCATGGAATTATCAGATACAAAAGTCCATCCAGTCTTTAAGAGAAGAATCTAAGTCTATAGGCATTGAAGTCCAAGAAACAATACCTGGAAATGTCCAGGAAGATTCCTTTGAGCAAGATTCTGCCCAATATGAAGAAAGTGAGGAAGAGAGTGATACCGATTCTAGTCTAGGTGATCAACCTGATATCTCTAGGTATAGTGTGGCTAGGGATAGACAACCAAGAAGCAGAAGGCCACCTATTAGATATGGATTTGCAAACCTGGTGGCATATGCATTGTCAAGTGCATCTGAAGCTGCAGGAGAAGAACCTCTCACATTTGAGGAGGCAGTGACATCAGAGGATGCAGAATTAAGGATAGAAGCCATGAAAGCTGAAATAGGATCCTTAAGAAAGAACCAGACATGGACACTGGTTGATAGGCCTCAAGGACAGCGAGTAGTAAGCTGTAAATGGCTCTATAAGATCAAGGGGGGTGCTGGGAACAATCCAAAACCTAGGTCCAAGGCTAGGTTAGTTGCTAGAGGGTTCACCCAAGTCCCAGGCATAGATTTCAATGAGGTTTTCTCACCAGTTGTGAGACATACCTCAATTAGAGTGTTGCTTGCTATAATAGCCCACTTAAACTTAAAATTAGAACAAATGGATGTTACCACAGCTTTCCTTCATGGAGACCTAAAGGAGAGGATATTAATGGAACAACCTAAAGGCTTTGAATCTAGAAGAAAGGTGGAGAAGGTATGTTTGCTTAAGAAGTCTCTTTATGGACTTAAGCAATCACCAAGGTAATGGTATAGCAAATTCGACTTGGTGATGTTAAACCAAGGTTATAGAAGTTGTTCTTATGATAGCTATGTTTATTTTAAACATATTTTACCTAGTGTTTCAATCTTCTTACTCCTTTATGTGGATGACATGCTTATAGTAAGTCAATTTGAGAAAGAAATTTAGTAATTGAAGCTGAAACTGAAGTTAGAATTTGAGATGAAGGAGCTAGGAGAAGCAAAGGATAGAAATTTCTAGAAATAAACAGCATAGAAAATTATACCTATCCCAAAAATCCTATCTAGACAAGATAATTAAAAGGTTTGGTATGGCAGGTGCAAAGGTAGTTGATATGCCATTTACTCAGCATTTCAAACTATCTTTTGAACAGTCTCCGAAAGATGAAGAAAGTATGAAGGAAATGATTAATATACCTTTCTCTAGTGCTATGGGTAGTCTAATGCATAGCAAGGTGTGCACAAGGCCTAATTTGGCTCATGCAATGAGTGTGGTGAGCAGATTTATGGTAAATCCTGGCAAAGCACACTGGAATGCAGTGAAGTGGGTGTTTAGGTATGTGAAAGGGTCTAACAACATGGTGTTGTCCTATGGTGGAGCAAATATAGGAGAATCAGCCAGCATCCTAGGGTATTCGAATGCTGATTATGCTATTGATTTAGATAAAAGAAGATCCACAACTAGGTATGTATTTAAGTTGTGGAATTCTACTATCAGCTGGAAATCAAGCCTCCAACATGTGGTGGCTTTATCAACAACAGAAGTTGAATACATAGCAGTCTCAAAAGCAATTAAAGAAGCAATGTGGCTGAAAGGCTTAACTAGTGGACTCCTAGGATCTATAGTTCATGCCACTTTGATGTATGATAGTCAAAGTGCCATACATTTGTCTAAAAACCAAGCTCTCCATGAAAGGACAAAACATATAGATGTGCGTCACCATTTTATTAGGAAAATATTCGATAAAAAGGAGATTTTTCTAATAAAAGTTGTAGGTGATGATAATGCTGCATATATCTTCACAAAGGCAGTACCTATGGCAAAGCTAAAGCATTGTTTGAAGTTGCTACAAATAACTGAAGAGGCTGGGGAAGATGATCGAGTCAGGTATGGTTTGCATGCAGGTGTCTATCCTGGAGCAATCAAATCCTATGCAAATGGTGGAGAATTTGTTGAAATGTTTGCTTAAGGATTAGACTCGGACGCGATAGAATAATGTTGGTTAGAAGGAATTAGAATAAGTCTTCTAGAAGCCTGTTAGTTAGGGGTAGTTTTGTAACAGCAGTCGGTTAAAAGAGTCTTGTAAATCACATCCTCTATATTCTATAAATGGAAGGGCGGAGGGGTCTCATTTTCATTCTGTTTTTGCGATCTATCTTATGGGAAGAGTATGTGTTGTGTATGTATGTGAGAGTAAAGGGTTTCTTTGTAATCTCCAGGTAGTGCTTGGTCTGGTAATAGGGTTGAGGGTGTGTGAACAGCATATATAATCTTGTATTTCCGATTTCAAGATAATGAAGAGCAAGGTCATACCGGTTTGGATGTACGTTCTCTTTCAAGAGTTCTGAACCAGGTTAAATTCTTTGTCTTGTGTGTGAGTGTTTGTGATTCTGTGTTGGTTCTTGTGTTTCTGATTTTCTATTCTGAGTCGTGAGTGTAAGTTTGTGTTTGTCTTGAGAGGAAATCGAGTGTGTGTGTTGGTGAGAACTATTACAACATGAAAATTTTGTCTCTATCCGATACAATGGACATTGGCATCCCATGGAGCCACACCACTTCTTTAATAAAAATTCTTGCCACCTCCCCAACCTTAAATGGGTGTTTAAGGCCAATGAAATGCCTGTACTTACTAAGTCTGTCCACCACCACCAAAATTGAGTCCATCTTGCCAAATTTTGGCAATCCCTCAATGAAGTCCATAGCAATGTCCCAAATTTGGTTCGCGAAAGGAAGGGGCTGCAAGAGTCGCCCCGGTGCTAAGGCCATATACTTATTTTGTTGGCAAACTGAGCAATCCCTTGTATACCGATATATGTCCCTCTTCATTCCTTGTCAATAGACATTTGCCGCCACCCTCTTGTAAGTTTTTAAGAACCCTGAATGTCAGTGTTCTAAAACGCGTTAGGCGCTAGTCTGGCGCCAAGCTAGGGCCTAGCGCCTAGGCGAGCTTAGAAAAACTGTTAATTTTTTTTATATTTTCAATTTTATGATGTAACTTGATGTTATTTTTAATTAAATCATAGTTAACAGTGGCATGAAAATATATATATATCTAATATATATATATATATTAGATATATATCTAACATATAAATAGAAATAGAGAAATATATATATCTAATATTTAACATATAAATAAAAAAAAATTAAATAACATAATAACCCTAATACTAACACCCAACAGCACGAGAGAGAGAGACCCAATAGCGCCAGCGCCAGCGCGCACGCGCACGCAAGCGAGAGAGAGAGAGAGAGGGGGGGGCTCGGAAGCGGAAGCGGAAGCGTAGATGGAGCTTGACAGCGGCAGCAGCGACGTTGACGCAACGAGGACACAGTAGCAAGGATGGAGCTTGACGGCGTAGAGGCGGTGAGGAGGTCGCGATAGAGCTCGAGGCAGCGAGGAGGTACCAGCGGCAGCCTTGGGCTGAGAGGAGTAAAAGAGGCTTCGGAATCGACGAAAGGTAAAATTTAAACACAAAAATTAGGTGTCCCAGGTGGCTAGGCACTGCCGCCGCCTGATTAATCGGGCCGACGCCTAGAGGGGCCGCCTAGGCCGATTTTTAGAACACTGCTGAATGTCCTCCTACACTTCCATCATGCCCCTCATGAAGTAACAACGGGATGAGAGTGGATCCCTTTGGTAAATACAGCCTTCCCTTGTAAAGGAGATGGTTGTTCACCAACTGGAAGTTAGGTTGTGAACAAGGATTAGCTTGGAGATCTTTGATAATCCCTTGCAATCTTTCATTTGCTTCTACCTCACGGGCTAACTAATCAATTTGGACCACCTTAGGCACTGTTAAGGCCATTATTGTTGCTAGGTGGCAGATTCGTGATAGCCCATCAGCAGTTTTATTCTCCAAACCTGGCCGATATTGTATCTCAAATTGGAACCCCATCAATTTCACCATCCATTTCAAGTATTCCGAACTCACCACCTGCTGTTCCATCAAGTATTAAATTGAGACTCCTTTGATCAGTTCGAACCACAAACTTCCTGCCTAACAAGTAGTGTCTCCATTTTTGCACAGCAAATACCATGACTATCAGTTCCCTCTCATAAACAGATTTTTTCCTCTCTAACTGACTGAAAACATGACTGAAATAAGCAATAGGCCTTTGCTCTTGCATTAATACAGCTCCTATACCTTGTCCTGAGGCATCAGATTCAACGACGAAGGGTTTCCCAAAGTCCGGCAAGGCTAAAACGGGTAGGGATACCATTTTAGCCTTTAAGTTGTTGGAAGGCCTGCTTAGCTACCACATCCCAAAAGAAATTGTTTTTCCTTAATCTCTCCGTGGGCCTTGCCAACTTGCCATAATCCCTCACAGACGTCTATAATACCCCATGAGCCCAAGAAACCCTCTCAATTCCTTTATCGTTGTAGGAGTAGGCCAATCTAACATGGCTTGTATCTTATTTCAATCGGTTGAAACCCCTTGCTGAGATATAATATGGCCTAAATATTCAATTTTCAATTACCCAACCACACACTTCTTCTTGTTGGCAAAAAGCTGGTTGTCCGCTAGTACCTTTAAGACACAACGTAAATGTTGTGTGTGCTGTTCAAAATTCATGCTATACACCAATATCTCATCAAAAAATACCAACACAAAACGCCTCAAATATTCTCAATATCATTCATCAACGATTAGAAGCTGGCTGGCACATTTGTTAGCCTGAATGGCATTACTAGAAACTCCTAATACCCTTCATGAGTCCTGAAAGTGGTATTGGGAACATCCTCAGACTTGACTCTAATCTGATGATAGCCAGATTTCAAATCGAGCTTGGAAAAGGCCATGGCACTGTGCAACTCATCAAGTAACTCCTTTATCACAGGAATGGGAAATTTGTTCGAAATAGTGACCTTGTTCAAAGCCCTATAGTCCACACTGAAACATCACCCTCCATCCTTCTTCTTTACCAACAACACCGAACTATAAAATGGGCTGAAACTAGGCTGAACAATTCCAGCAGCCAACATCTCTTCCACTAACTTCTCAAATTCATTTTTTTGTAAATAAGGGTAAGAGTAGGGCCTTACACTAAGTGGTGTGATTCTCGAAACCAGATTTATGGCATGATTCTTCCTCCTGCAAGGTGGCAGTCCCTCCGGTGTAGAAAAAGCCCTCTCAAACTTGGCCAACACCCCCCTAGCATTAATGGAGCTTCCTTCTGATCTTCTTTAATTTCGGATGCCAGGATTCCCGATTCCAAGAGCATTCCCTCCCCATTTTCCTTAAAGTTTTTCACCATAGCTGTCAAGGACACCAAGGTCTTGCTCAAGCTAGGGTCCCGCTATGCCTCTTATCTGAAATTTCATTGTGAGGGTCTTCCAATCCACATTCATCTTTCCAATAGCCGCTAGCCACTTCATTCCCAAAATTACATCCGAGCTCCCCAACTCTGGAGGTAAAAAATCCTCCACAATTTGCAGATTTTGGAGAAGCTTCACTCCTTTGCAAATTCCAGCCCCTTGCACTATCATTCCCATTCCCATAATTATCCCATATCCTACTGTTTCCACCCTTTGTAAACCCAACTGCTGCACCAGCTCAGTTGCTCTAAAATTGTTCATTGCTCCTTCGTCAATAAACACCACTACTAGCTGCCCTTCTATGTCTCCTTTTAGCTTCATAGTTTGTGGCATAGTCAATCCAACTACAGAGTTCATTGAAAGCTTAATAACCTCACCCCCTTGCCCTAGCTCTCCTTCTCCCTCTTCCAACGTTTCTCCCTCAACTCCCTCCTCTTCTACGTCTTCATCATATATCATCACTTGCAGCTCTTTATTTTTGCACTTGTGGCCTATAGTATATTTCTCATCACAACGAAAATATAGGCCCTTATCCCTTTTTGCCTTCTACTTTGATCTGAATTACAAAGAAAAACTAGGCATTCGAGAGGCCCTTAACTCTCTAGAAAAGAACTATATCCAAAATCATCCTATCCCCTACAATTTTCTCCACTCTTTATATTTTCTTCTCCTCCTCCTCTAACCAAATTTGGATTCGCACCTGCTAGTTTATTACACAAACCAGCAATTTTCAGCTCTACCCCTTCGCACATGACTGGCTGTTATGCTTGCCAGCCAATTTACTCTCCTATCCATGTCCTTTAGATCGTCTTTGGTACGTCCAGTGGACTGGGGGCCTATCATACATTCCCCTTCTTCCAGTCCTTTGCCAGGTGCATGGCTTAGATAATCATTGTATTCTTTTCTATTGATTCCATTGGGATCATGCAAGTGGCATCTTGCTCTAATATGCAACTAGTGTTCAGATGAGACATAGTAACAAAATTTACCTCCCATAAAAGATCCATGCCCACAACTATCCTAAAGTCATCCATAAAGGCCACTACAAACTCTACTACCCCTATCCATGAGCCAATCTTGAGTGGACGCCCTTGGCCATGCCTACTAAGGGTTTGGTAGTTGTGTGGACAGTTTTGAGCCATCCTCGTCCATTGGTGATCCTTAGTGCCAAGCATTTAGCTTTTTCGAGGGTGATAAAGTTGTTAGTGTCCCTTATGTCGACCATGGCTTGGGTGGCTTTTCGTTAATGGAGACAAGAAAGTATATCAACCCCTTCGGATCCTTTTTTGTTGAAGTCACCTTGGAAAAATTCCAGAGGGTCAAGGAACCCACTTGCACTATGGTTTGTTGATCATCTCCGGTACTTTAGGCCTCCTTCTCCACAATAGCTAACTTCCATAGTTTGGGGCAATCCTTCACCTGGTGTGGACCCTGGCAAATGTAATAGCCTGCCCTTGGGATAAATTTCTTCTCCTCATAATCCTTGTGCCAATGAGGTTTACCCTTGCCTTTATCCTTATTGTTGTGTTCCCCTTCTCTCCCCCACATTTGGATGAGTGTCTTTAAAGAGTCCTTGGATTTCTCTGAGGAACCCTTCTAGTACTCAATCAAAGATTTAGCGACCCAGATAGCTTCATCCATTATCATCACTTTTTACCTTTGCAACTTATATTTAGGCCAATTTTGGAGCCCATTTGTAAAGAAGAGCAAGGCCTCCTCGTTGAACAGACTGGGACCTGTAACGTTGCCGACGTGTATTCTATGACATAATCGCAGATCGATGACTTATGCTCAGCCCTTTTTAAATTTTTCCTTACTTCATACACCACATTTTTCGAGTAGAACTACCTTTTGAGAGCAGACTTGAACTCTTCCCAAGTGTTAATCGTGCACATTTTTTTCTCTATGTTGGCATGCTTCCATCTCCACCATGGAGTTGCAATTCCAAATAGAAAATAAGTAGCAGTATCAACTTTTATAGACTCACCAGTTGCACCAATGCCAGTAAGGTAACACTTCATTTACCAGAGAAAGTTCTCCACTTCATTGGCATATCTAGAACCCTTGAATTCCTTGGGCTCGGGTACATCCACCCATGAGCCTTCACGAGATCCACTTGCACTTGGGCCAGCACCATGGCCTGATCAACCTGAAATGACATGAAGACTTTTGATTCAGACCCCCAAAGTGTTGGGCCCCCATCAACCTATTATCCATCTGGTCAATTTAGGTAGGGATCTGATTGTCTGCTTCTTGTAGGCCTCCTTCAATGTCTTCTTTAACCTAATCAAACTGAGCCATGGCATGTTCCTCCAGGGTGGTTAGATCATACCTCACAAGTTCCAACCTCTGGGCCAAGCTCTCCACTACTCTCTAGGGTCGTGAGCCTACCTTCTATGCATCCAACATATTCCTTTTGAGCTTTACTCAAAGCCCACGTCTTCCTTCCACCTTGGGGTGGGACTAGGTCCCATCCTTGTAAGGTCTCTTCTCCGACACTTTTGTCTGTGAGGTTCAACATGGCCCTACAATAGCACTTCTGTAACTCTGTTTTGAAACTAGCTCTGATACCAAATTGTCACGACTTTGGAACTTGCCAACCCAATTGTGTCAAACTTAGCACATAATTGCACTCTTGGTAACAACTAAGTTGGCCTTCTTCTCTAGACTGCACCTGCTTCAGGATCTTTTTGCCAGTATAAACACAAGAATGTAAGAACGAAAAAGGCAAAAAGAGAATAAGAAAAATATAGAGAAAGCTTTGAAAATTCTATTGAAGATGGAATGAATACAATTGAGGGAAACACCCCAATTTATAGCCTTTTGGCCTATGTACAAAAGACAAAAATGACCCTACTTATCCTTATCTATCGGTGTCTATCTTTATCTACAGGGGCATATTTACAAAATTTAAAAGGCTTCATCTTATCTCCAACCACCTGGATAACCTTGCTATCTTCTAGAATGTTTCTCTTCATCTTTCACCCAGCTCCCACCAATCACATCGTTTGGTATGGTAAATATCTAGAAGCGTCCTCTTAGGTTGTGCCATGCAATCCACCCAATCACCTTCGCGTGGCCAACTATTTGCATCCTAGCAATATCCTTGCAGCATGTCTCGGTCACAACTCAGTTGTATCCCTGTCACCTGGATTGCTGACAAAACGTTGATTCATTAGCACATATTCCTGTCACCTGGATTGCTGACAAAACGCTAATTCATTAGCACATATTGCTTGTGTGGTGCTTGTGTAGCAGAGCCTCTGTTACCTGACGAAAATGGCAATCCCCATTGATGTTGGGCGAAACATATGACTAACCTCCAATGACTCTTCTCCAACTCACCTTTTATGGTTTGTGTTGTGGTGACTTTTATAACTTTAAAAGAAGAGAGAAGAGATTTGACAATGATCTTCCTTCTTTCTCAATTTGCTTCTGCTCCTTGTTTTCAAGTTGTAAGTGCCTTGTTGCATGCCTATTTTTGATATTTATGGTCGATTCCTCCTTACCTTCTTTTTACGCCTATGCGAGTGCCTTTAATTCCTGTCGCCTCATCTAAGGCACTCACCTGATCGAAGCTTCCTTGCGAGTGCCTCTTTTTGATGTTTATGGTCGATTCCTCTTTACCTTCTTTTTACGCCTATGCGAGTGCCTTTAATTCCTGTTGCCTCATCTAAGGCACTCACCTGATGGAAGCTGCCTTGCTGGATCTAGATAGTGCATTTTCATGGAGCCTTGAGGAGCTTGAGTGCCTAGGCTAGTGAGGACCTCACCTTGCTATAGCGAGAGGGGGTTTAAATGAAATACACTTTTTTTTTAGCTGAGACAAACCCTTTTTTGTAAGTATTAATCTATGCATCAAAATTTAGTCTCAGTGTTCTAAAACGAAGCCTAGGTGGCCGCCTAGATGCCACCGAGGCGTTATGCGGCCCCTGGCCGCTGCGAATACAGGGAAGTCGATCTCCTAGGCGCCAAGTCTAATTAATCGGACCCAATTAGCGCCTAGGCGGCCGCCGCCTGGGTTGCTTAACTTTTTTGCGAGCGTCATTTTGGCCAAAGAAATCCCTAATTCTCCCAGGTTTCCAAAGAGTGTCGTTTTAGCCAAAGAAAGGCCAAAATGATGCTTTTGGCCAAAACGACGCCAATCCCCACAAAAATCCCCTCCTTTCCCTACTTTGCATGATACTTCGACCTTCTCCTCAAAGAAATCCCTAATTCTCCTCACTCTTCCCCCTTTGCCGCTATCGCTACAACCTACATCCATCGTCTCTTTCCCCCGCCATGCTGCTGCCAAATCGTTCTCTTCTCCCTTCGCCGCTATGCAAGTCTCCTCCAACCCGTTGCCATTCTCCTCTCCGAATCGGTCCTTCCATCATTCTCTTCTTCGAACCCAAACCAACCCATCTTCATCGCCGGCTCTTCGTTGTCGTTCTGTTTGCACTTTACAGGTATATATATATAATATATAGAGGAAAGTTTATATATATATATAGGTATATCTGTTTATATAGAGAGAGAGAGGAAGATTTATATATATATATATCATATAGAGAGAGAGATTTATATGTGCATTTGGGATAATATGAATTTTAATTTAAAAAATAGTAATTTTCCTAGGCCTCGCCTCGACTAGGCGCTAGGCCCCAGTCTGGCGCCTGAAGAACACTGTTCAGTCCTCTGCTTTAAGTTCTCCCAGTTTTTTTTCTTGGAAGTTCTTTCTAGTTTTCAAGATGTATAGAGTTGATGAGAAGTATAGGGGTAGCAAACTATATTTTCTATGTAGGCATTAACCTTTTAATGAAATTCAAAAGAAATAGAACATACAAAGATACGAGTTTCCATGGGAGTGTTGGTGAGCAAGCAAAGATAACTCCTTTGGAAGGAATGGTGGGCATGAACAAACATGAGCTTGTTGAAGGAGAAGAGACCTTATTACATTGAAGGGAATCTTTTTCTACAGAAGGAGAGGAACCATTTTGAGATGGAAGGGATTACCCTATAAAGGTCCTTCCTCCACCCCCTAAGTGTCCATGCTCGTGACAAGGTGACAAGGATTGGAGGTTCTTCCTCCTTGCTTTGGGAAAAGGGACAATTGATTTTTTGTTGGGTCTCAATAGAGTTAATAAGTGCAAACCTTGAGTAAGTTGTATTCAATTAACTTAGATGGCCAGTGAGTGCTCTAAGCAAGGGTACAACCTTGCACAAAGCATTGTCCTTTCCCCTTTTTTCCCACCTGGCGAGTCTCTCCATTACGCCGTCTCAACCCTTTCCATTTTGTCCTATCTCATTTTGGGTACCGTAATGCTATTTATACATAGAATTTGTACACTCAATAAACTATAAACACTTCTTCACCAAATTATCAACAAATTTTTACAAATTATCAACTATAGTAGAAGTGTATATAATTTTCGAATATTAGTTGATAATTTTGTGAAGAAATGCCACTAACTCCTTGTAATGTACTACTAATTTCTTGAGTGTACGTACTCCTTGTACAAATAGCATTACGTTTTTTATATATAGAGTGCCAAAATGATTTATTACTGTTTTGTTCAATAAAAAATTGGTTTTGAACTGTGAAAAAATGAAAAATTCCCATCTTTCTCCTGTAAAAAATGTGACATAAATGTTTACTTGTTGCATGTCCATGCCATTTATGTCTTTTTGTTTTTTAAATTACCATGCTGACTGTGTCCATACAACTAGCTTTCCTAATTTAAAGTGTGATTCACATATGCTCTTGTTAAGGGCTTTAAAGCACCCTGACTCTATTTTTTTCATCTCATCATATCTATTAAAAAGGGGAAGTATGGTATTACTAAGCATCCCCAAAGAGAGTTAAGCACAGTATGTATAATATGCAGAATTTGTTAAGAGTTCATGAGATTGTAATTAATGTGAGCTTTACAATTTAGGACATGAACCTTACCAAGCATTGTAGGCCCAAACCATGTCTTACTCTTTTGTTTTCCACAACCCTTCTCTAAGTTCTACTCTGGGTATAAACCCTCAGTATTTGCATCAGTGGATTTTGTTGAATTTGACATAGAAATTGCATATTGTAATTAATATGATATACTCATTTCCTTTTTCAATCACAGATTATAGAAATGCTTGTTCCATTTTCTTTGCAGTAGTATCCAACTGTTCCCCAACTAATTATGCTACCATGCCACAGGATATTGACCCCAGTAGAAGACCAGGAGCTGGACATGATGGTTATGTTTCCCTCAAGATACATCCTTTCTTTAGGGGAATTGACTGGAAGAATTTAAGGACACAAACCCCTCCAAAACTTGCTTTGGAGCAGAAGGCATAACTACAAAACTTGCTTTATAGATCTTTTCTTTTGGCTTTTGTTTTGATTTTATTTATTTTTCCACAGGAGCAATCAAATCTCCATACCCACGTTTATTTTCTGGTAAATCACTTGCTAATTATTTAACTCGTCTAATTTTTTTAGGTTTATTCGAGTGAGAGCGGTGATGCTCAGGATTCTTCTTGGAACCCTTCACATATAGGTGATGGTTCAGCCAGACAAAATGATGGAAATGGTGGCTCCGCATCATCTTCTGATGCTGGCAGCATAACTAGGCTTGCTTCAATGGACTCCTTTGATTCAAAGTGGTAATTGTTGATCATCCTTTGACATATGTGATTAGGAGCAACATTCCATTGTAGAAATGATCGAGGAGACTTAGTTTTTCTTGGTTTTTGAACTTTATGAGCATCAAATTTAGGCATCATTCATTCATATGAACATCTGATCAGCTTGTTGATAATGATGCTTGGACATGGAACTGGAAGTCCTAAACTATAACAGAGTTATCTAGTGCATGCCATTTCGTCCCATATATGCCACTGTTATTAAATAATCACCCTAACATTCACTGTTCCCTTTGAAAGGCTTCAAGGCACACCGGCACTGGTCTTTTTGCTAGTTTCTCTCTCTCTCGTGTAATTCACTATACCTAATTTATCACTATTACATTTAGCAGGCAGCAGTTTTTGGAGCCTGGTGAATCCGTTCTTATGATCTCAACAGTCAAGAAAATTCAGAAACTAACAAACAAGAAAGTACAGCTTATTCTAACAAACAAGCCAAAGTTGATCTATGTGGATCCTTCAAAGTTGGTGGTTAAAGGAAACATAATCTGGTCTGACAGTCCTAATGACCTTAGCATCCAAGTCATTAGCCCCTCCCAATTCAAGATTTGCACAGTAAGTAGACTTGCATTTCCTGGCAGCCTGGCACACATATCTACTCTGCTGAATTAAGTAGGCATTATGACATGATCACCCCTGTTTTGTGGGTGAAGTCCACATCCAGAAACAATTTGGTACCTCATCTATTTTAGGCAATCTTGTCTGACTTGCTCTATTTGTTTCCCTGGATGGAACAGCCAAAGAAGATCTTATCATTTGAGGATGCAAAGCAAAGAGCCTTTCAATGGAAAAAGGCAATTGAGACCCTCCAAAATCGGTGAATTCTGCTTGCAGTTCTTACAAAACATTCTTTGGATGTAACAATACCATAGAGGAGCGCGGGCACCGCTAAGGGTCCAATACTCCCAAAAGTTTTCTTTTTTCTTTTTTTTCTTTTTTTGGAAGGAAATTGATTCAAGTTGTAGAACCAACCAGCCTTTGCCAAGGTACAAACCTGCTTCCTTCAACTGGTTTGTGATTAGGGTTTTGTAACATGCTCATGATGTGAAGTCCGTGTTGTAAGCTCATATTCCTTGCTTGCCTCTGTGCCTGAAAAACCATAATCAAGCCAGTTGGAATGAATTTTTACATTTCTGTTCTTATAAAATCCCACTGATGGGAAACCTTTGCCGTTGTGACAGCTCTGCTGATGCCCATTATCATGTGTTATAAACGCATAGATAGTGATATGCAAACTGGAATTTTACATATAATATTTTTTACATAAAGTGTTGTGACTCATAAAGTGTTGCTCGCTTTATGAAAATTGGGGGGCTTCTTTGTACTCTTATCTTGATCTTGTGGAAAGACTTTTACAATGGGAATGGATGACTTTTTAATCATAAAAGAATAATTTATATTGTTACTATTGATTTTGTTCTTTTGATCTGATTCATTATACTATTGATGGACTTAGCTTAACAATTATTAGTGATCAATAGAAGGGTCTTGCCAAAACAATAAATGATCTTGTACCTCATCCAAAGTATTGAAATTGAGACATATTTATGTCAACTAGAAAAAGTTACACAAGGACAAGAATTTAAATCATTGTTTTGAAAGGTGGTAAATGCAACTCATGAGGTAGGTTTTTTGAACTATATGCAAGACTTACTAGTGTTGGATGCCATTGCACATGATCATTTCATGAAATAAAAGTTAATTAATTTTTGTAGAGCATTCATCAATACTTAGCCCAAACGTGATGTTATCACTTCTAACTTAGCTGAAACATTCAATGGTTATATATATACAAGGCCAAATGCTTGCCAATTATAGATATGTTAGAAGGAATCCAAACATCTTCAATGGAAAAAGAATGTATGAAAAAAGAGAGATGATGATGAACTGTTTGGATGAAATTTGTTTACGGATTATGGATACATTGGAAAAGGCAAAGATGGGGACTAAGTATTGCATTGTGAAACCTATAATGGGAAATAAGCTCCAAGTTAGTCTTGGGGACCAAGGCTATATGGTTAGTTTAGATTAACAGACTTGCTATTGTAGATAGTGGGATTTAAGTGGTATCCCATGCGTTACTTCATGAAGCATGATCCGATTGCATATGTAGATCCGTATTACAGTAAATCATAATACTTTAAGGCCTACCAGTATGCATTGAAGCTATTGAATGGGTTAAACATGTGGTTAAGGGTTAATGTTGCTCCTATACTACTCTCACCATATAAGAAAATGCCTGTCAGGCCAAAAAAGAATCAAAAGAGGGATGTTGTTGTTGAAGCTGATGAGGAACGCCATGAATAGGTATACCAATGCAAGGGTTTAGGCCATTTTCAAAAACGATTTTCGAAAACATTAAAGATAGCAACGGAAACAAGAATGAAAACACCTTACAAGACCCATTCCAATATCCATATGCATATCAAAACCAAACCATGTCATAGGGGGTTTAGATATTTTACCTTTCAACAGTTGAAGGCCGATGTAGGGATGAAATCCACCCGAGGCAACAACACTTGCTCCAAAAGACAACTCTTGAACTCCTTTTTGGTTAGACCAAAACCGTCCCCCAAGATATGAGAGGCCTATCAGGTCCACGTTCCAATGAGATATTGAATCCCACTACTCTCTCTTTATGCTAAATAGAGAGAGCAAGGGAGAAGATGACTAAAATGAAATGGGTTCTAAGAGAAGAAGAGCTTTCAAGCTTTTTATAGTCTCATTATCAAGAGCTATGTGCTTCAATAGCTAAGAGAGAATCAAAGGAGCAATGAATTGGGGAGCTAGGGTTTTTAGAGGATGAAGAAGAGGTGCTGGTCGTGAGAGAAAACAATCACAAAAGGGGTTCCAGCCATCACCTTTAGCACAAAAACCTAACATATATATACCTCCAAATAGGAAACCAACGACAAGGAGATAGGAAAGGGACAAAGGAGAGAGAATGAGATGCATCAAGGATGCATGCCAACCTCCCTCATCCTCCTGTTGTCCGCCATCGCCACGTGGCCTAGCTTTTCCATTGCACAAAGTGACAAAACGTTGTACAAATCACAAGCTTCTGGAATAGAAACTATTGACAGTTTGCAAAAAATAATCGACAATTTGGCTCGACATTTCAAAGGAAACCGTCGACAGTTTCCCAAGGCTGTCCACGGTTTGATGTCCTTTATGCCAACTTTCCAGAAATTACATCCAGGCCTCGCCATTAATTAACATTTAATAACACTTTCACCATCTCATGATGAAACCGAGGTCCCCGTTAACTCTTAACGGTATGTCCATCAACTCTTGACGATTACTCCTTATTATTAATCATTTAACTCAACCCCTTAACTCTTAACGGTAAACGTCATTAACTCTTAATGACGATTTCAGTTTTAATCCCTTAGTCAACCATTACACCCGGATATACATGTGACCTTCTAAGTTCACTACTAAGTAACAATTAGGACACGTCAACTCTTTGACGTTGATCAAACATTTTGGTTTACAACGAGAATCTTTCCATCTCCTTTATGTACCTCGAAAGACCCTAAGTGACAACTAACATTATGTCAGGGCGATCCTACCAGTAATGAAGTCTTACTTCAAATAGAACCTATTTGGGTTTTCGATTCTCATGTACTATAATCTCTCCATCAGTTATCATCTCGATCGAGTGAGAGCCATGGACTGATCAAACTCTCTAACTCGATGACTATGCCAAAATCAGTGTGGTGAGATTGAGACGACACATCGGAACTCTTTCCGACATTGGAATACTTCCCAATCAAGTGTACCCTGGCCAGGAGTTTCAACAATCAAGACCACCACTGATCGCATAGGATGTTCACCTCACGCTAGAGATCGATGGATCCCATTAGCAATTACCTGCCTCCATATGCCACTACACAGCGACCACACAATGCATCTCTCACCTAGTAACCGGATAGTTTTTAGTTACAAATCCCTGGCACTGACACACAAGATAACTGTGTTGCCTCAGGTCAAAGGACCAGTAATACAATCGAAGACTGTGATAGATCATAGATCCTCTCAGCCATGTGATCTATCATGTAATATGTTTAAATAAATAAATACGTCGTTATTACATGAAATATTGCACATTTCGTGACGTTGAGAAAATCTAGGAGACAGTTTAAATATCTTAAATAGTCGAATCAATGGAAATGAATACCCTAGAACGTACATGTCTAAAAAGAAAGAAATA
Organism: Diospyros kaki; assembly: GCA_036245055.1. Taxonomy (NCBI): domain Eukaryota; kingdom Viridiplantae; phylum Streptophyta; class Magnoliopsida; order Ericales; family Ebenaceae; genus Diospyros; species Diospyros kaki. The sequence goes on along the minus strand of BSEG01000010.1, from coordinate 26,507,680 downwards.
TCATTGACAAGCGTTTCGAGACAAGATTTTTGACGCTGAAAGAAATCAAATCGAAGACTGTTTTCGGTACAGCTATAATGCAGACTAAAAAATCAAATCATCGTAAGAGACTTCCGAAAAGGCAATGGAACCCCGAGAAGATTTTTAAGTTTTGCATAAAGAATAACCCTAAAGTGGGTTCGGGGTAAAACGAAGGAATTCACAATCAAACGTGATTTTGCATAAATTTTGGGCCTAAGTGTAATTTTGAATTCTAGCCACTCAAGGGTCGAAAATGATATTTTTCCAAAATTTTTTGGGACAAACGAAGAGAATGGTACTTAGGGATTCAAATGGTCAAATACTAAAGTTTAAGGACTTCGAATAAGGGCTCAAAATGAATTTGGTAATGATAAGGGGTTAAAGTGCAAATTTTGAAAGAATCAGCCATGGCCATCGCCGGCCAGCCTCCAGCTACCATCGGGAAAGGTCACCTCGAGAACCATCATGGACCCCAGGGCATGGGGAGTCATTTTGGGCAGGGTATAGGCCGAGAAGTGGCCAAGTATGGCCATGATTAGACGGAGTATGGTGAGGTATGATCGAGGGTCACCGAAAAATAAGGGAAGGGATTTTGTGGCAAATCATCACGATTTGAGCTTAGATAGGGTCGTATCAAGTATTAAAGACTTAGATTTGACTAAGCATGGCTCGTTTTGGCTCCAAAATTGGGTATAAATAAGGGTTAGGAATGGCTGAAAGTTTAACAAGTTTAAACTTCAACTTGCTCATGTTAGAGAGTGAATCGAGGGTTCTTGATAGAGGGATTTTGTCCCTTGGGTAGAAAAGATCGATTCTGAAAAATTTGGAGTGATTTCGTGTTGGTTTGAGTGAGTTTCGAAGGTCGCTGGAAAACGCGAATGTCACTGGTGCCGGACTATTATTCGATCGATCGGGGGTCTTCTGGTTGGTTTTTCAAGCATCCAAGGGGTGTTCTACAGCCAATTCAACGAGAGCTTCGTGGAGGTGTCGTTGGATCAGCCATCGAAGGTCGTCGTCGCTAGAGAAGACAATCGGAAAAGGTAAGAAAAATAAAAAGAAAATAAGAAAAAATAGAAGAAAATTCTAAAAAAAATTCAAAAAATTATGGAAAAAATTGAAAAATTATTTTGTGGATTCTGGTGGAGGAAAATTCTTGAAAATATTGAAGGAATTATTTATTTTATAATTTTTGAGAAAAAAATTATGAAAAATAGAGGAAAAATAGGAAAAAAAATCTGGAAAAATTTTAGAAAATTTGGAATATTATTTTATGAGTTATTGTGGAGAAAAATTTAGGAAAAACCTTGAGGAGATATTATTTTGAAAAATTAAGATTTATGGAAAATAGAGAAAAATTAAGAAAATTATGGAAAAAATTAGGAAAATAAAAAATATTGATATTCTTGGATATTTATTGATCACGATGAAATTCGGCTATAGGATTTGGAGATTTTCATGATTTTTTAAGTTACCACATTCTTCGAGAAATCCCGAAAAACGAAATTAAGGTTAGTGGTTATACCAAAACTAAATTTTATTTCATACAAATGGTTATGACTTGTAAGTGGTTTTACCTTAAACCCGATTTCATGTAAATAGTTTTATCATATTGACATGCTTAGTTATGTTATATATCATGTAGATTGCATTTATATATCATGATGATGAAATATGCATATGTTCACAATGATATTATTAATCATGCATCACATATGTTTGAGAGTATGGGCCGACACCACTGCTCTACCAATGGTGCACCCATACACCTTAACCTGATAAGGAGATCGTAAAAATTAGGAGTAGTATTAAGGTACGGTCCGCTCAAACGAAATGAATAAGGACATTTTCCATTATGCATCCATGCACGAAACATGATTATTATACCCTTACTTAAATTATTTATCATCTAACTTGAGTTATGCTCCTAAAATATTCAAACGTTCTAAAAGAAGATGTAGCAGAAACAGACACGAAAGAGGCGTGTGACGACACTTAGCAAGTGCATAATGTGTTATGATTATGAAATTTATGTATTTATTTCTGCTACTTGGAATTCTGAATGTTTTGAAAGTCAATGATGTATGATCTGATTTATGGCAAATGTTAATGTTAAGTTCGATTCTTGCTTCCGCTAATGATGAAATACTTAGTATAGCGTATATGATGTATGATGATTTTTCATGCTAGATAGGTAGATGAAAAATTTTGGGAGTTTGTATTATGATAAGTTTTTTTATTAGAAAAAAAAATATAGACTAAAATTTCCTAAGTTATAACATATTCGGGAAAGTGGGGTGTTACATATCACGTGCGTCACATTCAATAAGTGTTCCACTAATACCTACCCACATGTATAGTATATCTATCTCATGGATTATAACATACAACTCATCATCATTTATCATTAGTATCTCATACTAATCAGATGTAGCATCTCATGTACCAATCTGTACTCAACTTATCATAGTCCCCATCTAAGAAGTCTAATGACTGGAAATTATCATTAATATATACTTATTACAAAGGTCAATTGTCACATATTCTTAACATTTAAGAATAAAATCTTCGATAGGAAATCTAAAGACTCATTCATATATTATGATTGGAGAGTTATGAATAAAGATATGATCTCAAAATATGAAAACACATTTTGTTATATATATATTGCAAGAATTACATCATTCGGGCACCAACACTAACAGGCTGGTTGACATGGCATGCATATGACATGCCAACACTGCTTGAAAATTGACCACAATAAAAGGGGTTGCTCAAATAACGACAAAATAGTAGCACCAAGACCTCCCAAGATATGAATGTTGTCACACTTATCCATTCTACATCAAAGAAGTTGTTTTTTGTTTACATTAATATTATCCCATTATAGGTCAAGAGAGAAAAACCATATGCCACAACCAGTGCCTTAGCAACTACCCCAACAATCGCCTCTACAAGTGCCTCAGGAAGGCAAATGGAAAAGATAAAATGAAGGTATATCTTCTCATTTAATCTGTGTATGCTTTATATGCTAAAGATACTCAAGGTTAACATATTTTTAAATTGTGTATATATGCTTTATCTATATATAGGTAAGACACGACTACATAATGATGTTCTCATCCGAATCAAGGAATTTTTACGCAATCGTACATACTTTGAATTATTTTTTATTTTTTTTAAGCTTGTCCTTGTAACTCTATGAATGTCTAATGGTTATCTACTTCTTTTTTTTTTTTTTCATTTAGATGTCAAGGGAAAAAAAGAGCTAGATTTGTTTCTAGACCTGCATTAACATTTGTAGCAGCAAGGACTTTATTGAACTCCCAACGATAAGAAAGTCAAGCAATTGGTGGATCACAACCGATGGCTTCTCAAGTTGAATCTGAGCCTTTCAAACCACCATCAACAGGGCAATCCAAAGAGGCATCATCAGTTATGCATAAGTCAACTGCAACATAAGTTGTTGAACCTAAAAGGATAAGAAGACCAGAAAGAGATGCAGACATGTAATTGAAATTTGGACAATTTATTCTATAATTTGGGATGGGTTGGACGTCAAATCATTTGTGTAATTTGGGACGGGTTGGAGATTCGGAGATGTTGAATATTTGGACATGTTGGAGATTTGGATGTTTTATGTAATTTGGATGTGTAGTTTGAATGTGTAATTGCTTATGTCAGTTATGTAATTTGGGACAGATTGAAGATTCGAAGGTGTTGGAGATTTGGACATGTTGGAGATTGGATGTGTAATTGCTTGTGTTATGTAATTGATTCTAGTAGGATTTGACATTGATAGATGATTTTTACAATTTTTTTTGTACATAATGCGTGACTCTGTGTGTGTGTTGGAAGTATTCAAATGAGAAATTTTTATGTCTATATGTAACGACCCGTCACGAGTTTAGGTTGTTTTGTCGTCATTTTCGTGTGTATTGTATTTTGTTATTATTACTCAATGTGTTGAATTTTATTTTGAGTTTGGAAATGATTTTAAGGAATTATATGTGACGTTATTTTTTATGTTTGAAAAGTCAAGTAAAGAGGAGTTGTAAATTTTGTAGAAAAGTCAAAAATCAAAACTCAAATTGGGGGATTGGGAGAAGTGGGCTATCAAGTGTGTTTATATATATATATATATATACATACATATATATATTATATGTATATTTTATTGATAGATATTTGTTAAATGGGTTATAACATTTCATATATGTGTATATAGGTGCTCAGAGTCAAAGTAGTGGTTGGAGACAATTGAGAGGAGGAGACAATTGGAAATAGGATTAGCAGGGAGCATGATTGAGCTTGGGCGTGTGGAATTGAAAGCTTAATCTCCAAGGCTGTCGAGCATGCAAAAGAACATAGATGTATATAATATTGGATGATATATGCTATTGGAGTTTATTATATTAATATATATGAAAAAATAACCGAATGTAATGTATGTAAAGGAAATAAAGGGAGAGAAGCTGGAGGTGGCAGGAAATTCAAGAGGAAGGAAGCTAAAACAAGGTGCACTTGAATATATATAAAATATTGTATGTGATAGGATAATACCTCCATCTCCATCCTTCTTCTCTCTTCCACACACATGCTGCCAACATATGTATATTCTTTGATCTTATGGGTTGATTAATAAAGAAAAAGAAAGACAACAGAGTGTCCTTCCTCCACCATTCTCTTTCTTCTCCATGTGCTACCTTAATATCTAAAAACAATATATATATGTATGTTATAAGATATAAGGAGAATTGTGAGGAAGGCAGTAGAGTCGATAGAGAGCATTCGAGAGAGCTAGTTTTCTGTTCCTCTTCTTCTCCTTTTCGTTCCTTGTCAATTAAAATTGTGGAGGGTGAAGTGAAAAGGTGCAAACCAACACTGCTCATCTGTTCCAGCAGCTGGTAGCAACTACTTCATCTAATTCCTTCTTGTTGTTCGGTTTGCAATTTACTTCTTAATGGCAGCTTTCAAGCTTATTAGTAAGGCAAGTTCTTTTTCCTCTTTTACTTTTAAGAGGCAAATTCCTTTATTTCTCCTGCTTTTCTTTTGCAAGTTCCTATCTCCTTTTCTACATTTGGCAAGTTCTAATTTGCAAATTTGTGAACTTGTCTTTTATTCAGTTAAATAATACCTTTTCAGGTTGTGTCTCGTGCTTTTGAAAGCCTTGTTGGCTGCGTCTATTCTGTTGCACAACAATTTTTTGGTTTCATGAACACTTGCAAATTTTGTTCTGAAGCCTAATGGGATTTTGATTCATTCCATATTTTTAAGGAATAATGTTGTCCCTACTATGGCACTCTCGGTCCCACATCCGAGGTGCCACTATAACCCATGATTATAACCATAATCATTAGATAAATTTAAAAGTCAGTTATACTCTACAAGTTAGGGCGCCCTGGGTGGGATCCAAGTTTTACTATCTTTGCTTGTCCAAAAACCTCGAGTCCCATAAACAACATAGGCAGCAAAGGGCACCTGCGTCTTGGCCGAGCTATACGCATTACAAGGCTTTGGGATGGAAGCTTAATTTTCAACAATTAAATTATTTATCTAACGAAATACTATAAGTTTAACATATCGTCTGCCTCACACAAATAGATTACAAATTAGGAATATAAAATACTCATAAATTCGCATTACACAAAGACCCTGTCACGATTGGTTAATCATGTTCATCAATGAATCGTCAGCTACCACTGTTTTCCTTCTACTAGGGCCTAAATCATTTGTGGTTATTTATAAAGGGTGAGTTTGGGGACTCAGTAAAGACAATATGTAAACATAAGAAATTGTAAACCATGACAAATATAGATAAATATGAAATCAGTCATGCATGCACACCCGTCCACGTCACCCCTCTCAAACTTTTAGTGGCCTCTTATGATTTTCTATGGACCCTAACACGAGCTCTGTCTCGTCCAAATAAAAATCCATAACCTCATGCCTAGGCACTCCCTTATTATCATATGCAAGTCATGATAAAAATAATTTATACAAAAAACATATTAAACCCTTACATATTTTGTTGTCTGACGCAGAGATAGCCTATTGGGAAGGATTTTTCTACGGTATCAAAATCACTAATATTATTCCTCAAGATTCCTCTAACAAAAATTAAACAGAAGGAATATTACTAAAATCAACATCTATCAAACTTCAAATATTTTGCTCTTACCTCAAAGTTCTGATTTTTTTTTATTGAACTCACGCGACCTTTTCCAATCTCTCCTTACCTTCTTCCTACTTATACAAATAAATTTTAAAAATCCCTAATTACAACCTATCCCTTAATTTATGGAAATCCTAGCTTGAGTCTATTCCCTTAATTCAAGGGATTCAACCCATTTATAAGCAATATATTAATAAATAAATAAAGTATGCTTGCTGGGAGAGGCATAATGTGCTTAGGTTCCTCCAATTGCAATTGGAAAGAAAAGCAAGGATGGAGATTAAAATTGGAAGGCTTATATGAATATAATATATATTAAAACAATTGATGTAGCTCTTTGGCATAACACCTTTCCTCAATTCCTGAAACTTCTCTTTTATAGAGATTGCTTTAAAAAGAAATTAAAAATTACAAGAAGTGACAGCAACAATAACATGGTGCATAGCTGGCGCCTCTCTCGATGTCTTTAATTTGCACTTGCCATTTAACTTATTATTTTAATTCCCATTTTACATCAATTTTTGATTTGCATGCTCTATGCATTCCTTAATTCTTGTAATCTTCTTTTACAAAACTTTCCTTATGCACAAGTAATTACTAGGCTATAAGACTTCCTTATTAGCATTATTGCAACCATTGGTTTTTATACTTATAATTATAATAACTCCCAAAATTCCAAATTTATACTTAGATTCTCGAAAAAAAATTCAGAATCTTCCAATCACTTCCCTATTCAAAAAATAATAAATTTAATATCCTTCATAAAATTCCACAAAGTCACAAATTTTCAATCAATCATCTTAAATACATAAATTAATAATTTTTATTTTTAAAAATACCGGGATGTTACACCTATCTTTGGGATTAAGAATCTATAAGTATTGGGCATGTTATGTGAGTGTTTTAGGGTCTTTTATGCATGGATTTTGTGTTGTAAATTGCACTATTGGTCGCCTAGTAAACCAAAGATGTCGACCGTTTGTGGGAATTAGACTCTGGCTGTCAACCGATCATGCCATGGCTGTCCACCATCAAATGTATGAGTATTGGCTGTCGACCATTGTGATAAGACTGTTAACCGTTTTTGAATCTTAGGCCCTAGTTGTCGTTTACGGTCCTGGATAGTCAAACATCATGGGGCTATACATGATGAAAGTCAGTACGTGTGAGTCTCGGTTCATGATGCTCGCCTGATGAAAGTCAGTACGTGTGAGCTTCGGGCCTGGATGCTTGCCTGATGAATGTCAGTGTGTGAGCTTCAGCTGTAGATGCTCGCCTGGTGAAAACTAGTGCGTGGAAGGACATCAGTCCTTATGTTGATAATGTGAATTCATTGTTATATGAGATGGTAAGGTATGGCAAGGATTTGTGTGAATGTAGCAAGAAGTTCATATCTACTTTGTTTTTTATTATTCACATCATGCCTATGATTCATAATACTTCTTACTTGCTTTGAATTATACTTGCTGGTCCTTGTGACTCACTCTTACTTTGCATCATTATAAGTAAGGGAATAGCTAAGGCTGCGGGTGAGCTTAGTGAAGGTTGATTTTGATCCTCGTTTGATAGCGATGTTTACAGAGCTCTCCTTACCAAAAGGTCTTGGGGATGGTTTGGGTGCAAAAGAAGGTAGTTTAAGTTTATTGTACTTCTATTAAGATGTTTGGGCGATTAAGCCCTAATGTATATGTTAGTTGAAAGGTGTTGTAAGTAAAGGATTATGGCTTCCACTATTGTATGAGGAATGCCTGTGATTGTTTGTATTTGATTTTTCCTTTGTACCATTCTTTTAAGCACTCCCTCTTGGATTCCTTGGTTTCGGGGATTTCAGGAGTTGGCCGTGACACTATACCTGCCGAAAATGAATATAAATTTGTTATACATTATTAGGGTAAATAAAATTTGCCATTCCTTCTCTAGTAGTGATAGGCTAGGTGATCTTGAAGCATGTTAGTCCACCCAAGTGACCAAGTGATTGAAAGTTAAGATGTTTAATCAATTTATTGGATGGTCTTTGCATATATAGTAGGTTGAGATAGGACCATTAGAATAATGTATAAATGCATTGACTCATGTTATCATGCGCAACATCTTTTCAACTTAACCTTACCCTTTTACTAAGAAAAAAAGAAAAAAAAAATCATTCATAGAGTTTAAGTCAAATGGTCTAAAAAAATAAAAAAGGACTTGTGATTTTGTTACTTCACAATTGATATTGAATTCGATCCTATCTATTTATGTTCTTATTTGTTAATTATCGTTAAGATACATTGTGGAGTATTTAGATATGCAAGGTGATTTGTCTTTCTATTGACGTATTCTATTTTTGGTGCCATATATGATTTAGATAACATTTTGAGGGAGATACACTCAACACATTTGGACATTATGTTATGTTTCATAATGTGCATATTATCAGTCTTTTTCTAAATTATTATGATCAACCATGTCGATTATTAACTCAACTTGATTTGTGTTGTTGTGTGTGACTTATGTCTATTTCAAATTTCTTTAGTAGTTTCATATGTAGACACTTTATTGAACTTAGTGGATATAAGTGCACAATATAATAGATTTATAATTTTAGCATTGTATCGTGCATATTGGCTTATTGCCAAATCATGCCCTTGTTGCCACAATTGTAGATATAGGTATTTTGGAAATACGCCTTAACGATCGATGGTTAAGGATGGCTTTGACGGGCGATTTTGCTATAATAGGTAATAATGATATCACTATTTTAGTAAATAATGTAGAGAATAGTAGTGACATTGATCCACAAGAAGTTCAACAAACTCTTGAAATAACATAAGCTAATTTGAAAAAACTAAAGGGAAACGAGTCGAACCTATTAATGGGATTTCCTAACTAGTCTAGTTGGTGCGTTCGAATAATTAAAAGTTCTATTTATACACCTTATCTTGATTCTGTCAATTGAATTCAATCAAATCCAATCAAGCGGGATCATATTTTAATGCAACAAAAAAAATTGAGAAAAATGAAATAGGAAAATATACAAAATCATATATTGGTAGAGTGACTTAAACCCACTAAATAACATTACATTATTTTCAAAAAATAATACTAAATTGGGCATTCAAAAACACCAACTTCCATCAACTATGAAAGTATAACCATTTGGTGTTATCATTCACAATGTTCACCCAACACAATAAGCACAATACTAAAACAACTGATAAAATTATAATTTTTCTTACAAATGAATCTCTAATAGCTTTCTTAGCTTGCATTTTCATAATTTGTCTAGCAACCCAACTCGTTCTTCTTCTAGCAGCTTTATTTTTCGCTTTTTCTTCATAAGCTTTGCCTCCACATCTTTCATCTTTGCCTCAACATCCCTTATCTTGGTTTCGAATGCAACCTTGGTATCTTTTTTTATTCTATCCTTTTCATCCTGTCATATATAACATTAAAAACCTCACTCTCTCTAGAACTTGGCTTAAACTCCTTATCACACCACTTGAAAAACCCACAATTTTTATCTTGCAATATTAAATATTTCACCAAATGCTGCAAATAAATTATAATCTTCAAACTTACATACATACATTACCTTAGGCAAAGGACAACAAAAAAACCTTCTTCTTGGGTTCTTTCGAGCATATGAAACTTGACTACAACATATTAAGTGGTGCATAGTGCATACAACCCTATTGCTACTAGAAGTCACAGAAGACATGCAAAATTTGCTCATTCAATGCCATTGCCCCAATTCCTTTCATAACAATTTAACTCTTATGGAATTGATGACATACCAAGAACAAACTAATCCATTGTTAAACATACCGAGAAAAATTTAACTCATATACGTATTCTATTCTTTCAAACTAATCAAACATATTGAGAACAAACATATATTCATAACAATCCATTCTTAGGAATTGAAAAAAATTTACTCTGCAATTGATGTGTTGCGCATGTGTGAACCACGATGGGCTTGGCTTCGACCCATCTGACACTTTGACTCCTTTCTTCAATTTATCTTCGTCTTCCAAAGTCAGTAATGTGTCATCTCGAAGCTCTACAAATGGCAACCTTAAAACCCTAACAACATTATCTCTTTCGATTTCTTCCTCCGTGTCATCTTCCTCATCCTCTGTCTTCATCATTCGATTGTTTCCTCTTTGTCCTCATCCTTTGATTCCTCTTCGCATCTTCTTCTTCCTGTTTTCCCCCTTCACGTTTTCCTCTTCACATCGCCTATTCCTTTGCTTAAATTAGGGTTCAAAATGCTTTGGTTCAATTAGGGTCCGATTGATCTAAACCCACCACTTAAAACCCCGATAAAATGTTTTAATTTGACTTTTATTCTTTATTTTTTTTCTACAAGTCATTAATGTGTGGCCTACCCAAATTACCAGGTGGCGTGCCACCTGGGCAAAGCCACACGCCTTTTCAATTGGATTCGTGTTTGAGATAAAATTGCACCCAATTGATCAAATTGAAACATTATTGTCAAAATTAAAACATTTAAATAAAATTGCAAAAACGCAAAAAGGTTTGACTTTTTATTGCTATTAGCCCTTTAAATTTTAATTCTAATGTGACATATGGTATAAAGTTAAGTATGAAATTAAAATTGATGAGAGCAAGTAATCTTACTTTATATTTGGTGTCATACAAAATTTGGGATAAATTATGTTATGTACGGTGGAGGTTTAGCAAAATGATTCGAGCACCCTCAACATTAAATCATTGTGAAAATTAATTATTTTGCTCTCATATTTTAAATCTATCATTTTTTTCCCCTTATCTATCAATCTCTTCATTCTTGTTGTCAACCAACAAATTGTAACAATTTGGGATTCCATTTTGCAAAGAAAATCCTTGCCTACAAATTGAATTGCTTGCTAAAAATTTTATAGTATTTAAAATTTAATGTCCTATATGACACCTTTTGTACCTAAATTAAATAGTGATGGTATAAAATTAAACATGAAACTAAATTTGAAGAGACTAAATAATCTTATTTTATATTTGGTGTCATAAATTTTGGGATAAATTATACTAGACACCTTGAAGATTTAGCATAATGACACAAACATTTTTAACATTCAATTATTGCATAAATCAACTATTTTGCTCTTATTTTTTAAGTCTTTCTTTTCTTCTCTCCCTTTATTTATCTATCACTTCATTGCTGTAACCAACAAATTGAATCCAATAATTTGGGGTCGTAACCAACAAATTGAACCCAACAATTTGGGGTTCCATTTTGCAAATAATACATTTTTTTTTTTATAAATTAAGGGGTCAATTTGTAGAGACATTCTTTGCAAATCGAAACATTTATGCAAATCAAAACCTAATTGACTTGATTTTCAAAAAGAGTAAAAGAAAGATAAAAAATAAAATGTGGCAAAGATAAGGTTGATGTCATCTCCAAATAAGGGGACTTGATCTATATAAGTGAAAGAGACAAAAGAAAAATAGATATAAAGAAGAAAGAGGATTAGAGAATCATTATCAATACCATGAAGTTCCTTTCTATCTCTTTTCTAGTAGGAGAGAGAGAGTAAGCAGATGTATCCTTTTTATATATTTGAAAAATTAAAAGACATTAATGAGAATGTGACGTATTATAATAACTTTAAGAAAAATATATATTATTTTTAATATATAAGAGTGTTTGTGTCATTGTATTAAATCTTAAGGGTGCTTAAGATAATTTGTCTTAAATTGTGAAGAGGTATGAACTTAAATATATTGAAGGATAAATTAACTATACACTTTTTTAATTTTAGTTCAAATACTCCTGAATTTTTTAAAATTCACTCAATCAGTTTTTAAAACTTTTCAAAATTAGTCTCTCACACTCCTGAAAGGGTCAAAAGGTATAATAACTATTCAAGAGATGTCATAACTAATTTTAAAAAAATTATAAATTAGTTATGAAATTTAAAACTTAAAAAATATGTCGAAACTAAATTAAAAAAATTAAGAAGAAACTAGTCAATGTGCTTCGTGCCGTAAGCGGTGGTGGGTGGGACCTATGTTGCATAGAAATAGTTTGGTGGAGTCGTTTTTTCATTTTCGAAACATTTCTCAATTCTATTTTGAATCTTATTTATATAATTCTTGAAAAAAAATATCTATTTTCGCGTTCTCGGGGAGTCCCCATTGCATCATCCCTCCTGGGGCTCAAAATGGGCTTTGAAGCCCATGGACCGTGGCCCGTTCTATCTATCTAATTGGGCTTACATAATGTTCCACACCCAAGTTCAGATCGCCACCTACCGCCACAACGGCGGAGGCTAAAGGCCGAAGGCTTTTGCCCGTGGCCCTGCACGTGGGTCAAATCCCATTGTATTTTGGGATTACAGCTGAACAATCAACTAAAATATATGAAATAAAATACACACACGGCTCAACAATCAAACATTATACATTTCTCTCTCTCTCTCTCTCTGGTTCGCTTGCTGATCGCAACACCGCAGGGCAGATGAGATGGCGCTCTTCTCACGCCTTCGACGTCCCGCGATCTCTCGAGCTCGTTCTTTCTTTGTAGTCCGCCGTGTTTTCTCCCCCTCGTCCACCGCCAGATCCACCTTACGGTATTCTCTCGCAATTCTATTTCGCATTTCTCTGCTGTAACCGCTGATTTCTAGCCTTCGTGTCTCACCTGCTTCAACTACGTGTAACTCGGCCGAGTTGTAGGTTATCTAGCTCGGATTGGGGAGTAACCTTTAATTGATTTTACATTTGATTTATCATTGGATTTTCGTGCTGTTGGGATGTAATGTTGTTTGCGGTTGCTTCCTGCTTGTGTGCATTTAGGGTTCGTCTGGCAAGTGCAATGCTTTCTTATTAGCCTTTTAAGCATAAAAATTAAAATGGACGAAAGAAAAAAGTCAAAAATTTGAGTCCCCCTCCCTTACTTATTTAACAATTACAAGTTCTTGGGATTCTTCTGATTTTTGTAGCCTGAAGAAGGTTAAATTCGGAGAAAGCTTAGGAACACGCAACCTTTTTCTTGTTAATAAGAACAGTGGATGCAAATTATACAGGCTAACAGTGGTGTTGGACAAATATATATGACTATGGAATGGTGACCTTCATACATTTAAGCATGTTCCTGATGAAGGACATGGATTATCTGGTGGAACACTCATTTGCATGCAGAAAAAATTGTTAACTGGCTGTATTCTTTTGATTTTAGTTCCAAAGTATTTTGATATTTGAATAATGAGTTGAGAATAACACAAATATATATTATCCTTTTCACCTTGAGGACTTCATCTAGTGCAAGTGAATCTTGTTCCCTCCAGTGGGCAGTCTAAGGTTATTGTGCCAGTAGTGTAGAACTCTCTAATAGTGAATGCGTACTACATAAACAATAATCAAGTACTGTTAGGATAGTGTCGCGTACTTAGGCTGATATGTCTTTATTTTTGTAAAGGGAATTAGCATACTGGAGGAATGTTCTAGTAGTGCAAGTTGTACTGATTCTAGAAGATTGGCAACCATTTTTGGCGCCAATCCAAGTTGAGGCAGTATAAAAAGAGACTGACCCAGCCATTTGAAGGCACGGAAATAATACAGATCAATCAATTTCCCTCCTCAAATTCTCTCTCTCTTTGTCTCTCCTTTGTCTTTGATTTTCCCCCTCATTTCTCTAATTTTCACCCTTTCCTCTCAAATTCCCACCTAATTCTCTCTCAAATAGCAGAGAATTACCCAAGTCAGATCTAGGATTTGATATTTTGGTATCAAAGCAAGTTCCTAGCCAGCGATCTTGGAGCAAGTAGACCATGGCTAATGGTACCCGAATGAGGCAGATGGAGACACAGTTACAACAAGTGACAACATTGGTAACGGAAATTCAAAACCGTGTGGGATCGATGGAGGAGAAGATGGAATCGGTGGTAGATCGAAAATTGGAGGTGGTTGCGGAGAGGCTACGTGGGATATGTCATATGTGCGATCATGTAAGGAAAGAGATGCGGGAGCAAGGCAATTTGCTGCTCGATCAACTACAACAATTCAAGCTTATGTTTTCCAGTCAAAATCAAGTAAGAATCTCTCCTGATTTCCCTCCTAAGGATAGGTTGGAACTCATTCTATCGGGAATTGGAACCAATAACCAGAATGCCAGATCATCAGAGTTTGAAGTGGATCTAGCTACGGTGGGAGAGAATGTGTTGGAAAGGAGGCAGAAGATTCAAACTCTTCCACACCAATCCGGTTTTCCAGTACCAAAACTTGAATTGCTTGTATTCGAGGGATAAAAGCCTCGATGGTGGATAAGGCTATGTGAAAAATTGTTTGGTATCCACCAAGTGGATGAGAATCAAAGCGTGGCCCTGGCGTAGACCTATCTCAATGATGTTGGTGACATGTGGTTCCAAGGGTGATCTAAAGTTAGAGATTCGTATAATTGGGATGATTTTACCAAGGGGTTGTGTGTAAGGTTTGGTGAAAGAGGCATGATGAACATAGTAGAGGAATTTAACCGATTCATACAAGAGGGAACGGTGCTTGGGTACCAAATGAAATTTGAAGAGTTTCTCTCATGTTGAGCTAGAACCCTTACATGACAGAGGAGTATTTTTGTATCTAGCTTTGTGGGGGGATTGAGTGATGAGCTGAGATCAGCCTTGAAGATGTTGAAACCAAAAATAGTGTAGGAGGCAGCAGGTGGGGCCTTTTTGCAAGAGCTAACAATAGAAGCACTAATGAGAAAACAGAAGGGACAGATAAAGGAGGAACTCAGGGGTTAATACAATACGGTGGGAGGATACAAGGGAGGGAACCCCTGAAGGCCGGAGCAAGAGTTAGATACCAAGTAGCCCCATCATCCACCCAAGTTTTATAGCCAAGAGATAAGCTCATAGAGCAGAGGAGACAGGTGGGGTTGTGTTTTAGATGTGGAAATAAATACTCACCAGGGCATCAATGTAAAAAGTAGTTAGTGCTGTTAGAAGGAGAAGAGGAGGATTGTTGTTTTTTTTAGGACTGTCAATCAAAGATCAAACCTCGAAGAGAATTCCACTTGAATTCTTGCACACTCATAGAACTTAGAAATCAATTAAGAAAACAGACAAAACAAAAAGATAAAACAAACCAACAAGAGCTGAGAATTATCCTGGTTCAGAATGCATTTGGCAAACCTACATCTAGTAGTCAACACCCACATAGAGCAGCCTTTTATTAGGATGAAATCGATCAGTACATCAAGCCTTTAAACCCTCATCTATATCCCCGAGTACATGCATACATTCTCCCAAGAATACACAAGAGTAAACCTAGCCTTTCTTTTCTCAAGAATGGAAAACAACACTTGATCATAGACAATTTTAGAAGCTCTCTCAGAATGATCTTCGACTGCCTCCCCTACCTTCTTATTTATAGAAAGGGTGGACATCCCAATATAACTAATTACTATTGAGATATTACAATTAGGCCCTCTAAATTACTAGGTAATTACACTTAGTATTTTAACTCTAATTGCTCTAATCTTCCAGCCGATGCATATCCAAGATTTATTAATCTTCTACCGCATAGACTCTAGGCAAACTCAACAATTCTCCACCATTTGCCTTGAGTCCTTCCTCGGTAGCCTTGAACCTGCTCTTATTTGGGATGAAGACAAAAAACACTGATCATATTAAACACAAAGAACATTAATAATGGATAAACAATGCTGTAATTTAGACTTAGGGACAACTTTGGTAAACATGTCAGCTGCATTTTCTTCTCCTACAACTTTTATTAGGGTTATCTCTTCCTTCTCAAGAATTTCCCTAATGAACTGATACCTAACATCAATGTGTTTGGTTCTTTCATGGTGTGAGGGATTCTTAGTCAAATGAATAGCACTTTGACTATCACACATTAGCGTAATCTTAAACATCTATTCCTAGCAGTTCACTAATGATTCCCTTAAACCGAAGACCTTCTTTTATTGCTTCTATTACAGCAATATACTCTGCCTCAGTTGTGGATAGTGCCACTACCGATTGTAGGTTTGTTTTCCAACTAATGGAGATCCCCATAGCTGAAACACATAACCTATTGAAGACCTTCTTTTGTCAATACTTGCAGCAAAATCTGCATCTGTAAACCCTAAGATGTAAGGTTTTTCTTCTAATTTACCTCCACCATAAACCAAAGCCATACCTAAAGTCCCTTTAACATACCTAAAGGTCCATTTTACAACATCCCAATGAGCTTTACTTGGATTGGCCATAAACCTACTAGATACACTCATAGAATGGGCCAAATTTGGTCTTATACAGACCATGTTGTACACTAAGCTCCCAACCACATTAGAGTAAGGAATCTTACTCATTTCCTTAATGTCTTCTTTATCCTTAGGAGACTGCTCATGTGATAATTTAAAGTGTTGGGCAAAAGGAACTGATAGACCCTTTGCATTACTCATGTTGTATCTCTTAACCAACTTGCTAAGATAGGATTTTTGAGACAAAATTAGCTGTTTATGCTGCCTGTTCCTTTTAATTTCTATGCCTAATATCTTCTTAGCTTTTCCTAATTCTTTCATTTTAAAAACTAATTTCAAACTCAGTTTTAGATTCATGATTTCCTTAGTTGATTGGCTTGCAATCTACATATCATCTACATATAGGAGATGATATATAGATACATTAGTTGGCATATGCTTAAAATAGACACAACTATCATATGAGCTCCTCTTAAACCCTTGGGACAATATAAATGAGTCAAATTTCTTATACCATTGCCGAGAGGATTGTTTTAAACCGTAAAGAGATTTTTTAAGAAAACACACTAGTTCTTTCTTTCCTCTTACCTCAAATCCTTTCGGCTGTTCCATAAGAATATTTTCCTCTAAATCTGCATGTAGAAAAGCTATAGTGACATCCATTTGTTCTAAAATTAAGTCTTGATGGGTTGAGATTGCAAGTAGAATTCTTATTGAGGTGTGTCTCACTACGGGTGAGAATACCTCATTGAAATCTACACTGGCTACTTGAGTAAAGCCTCTAGCCACTAGCCTAACTTCATATCCAGACTTATCTTCCTTCCCAGCTCCCTCCTTAATTTTGTATATCCACTTACAGCTAACAACCCTCTTTCCTAAGGGTTTTTCTACAAGAATCCAAGTATTATTCCGTTTAAGCGAGTCCATCTCAGATTTCATGACTTCCTGTCACTTCTGAGAGTCTCTGGACTTTATTGTTGCTTCATATGAAAGGGGTTCTTCCCCTACTTCTGTAACTGCACTTAACATGGCATAAGAAACTGAATCAGAATAGCCATATCTTACCGGAGGTCTGGAAACCCTCCTCTGCCTATATGTAGCTACATTATATCTCTTTGGATCAGGGGGATTTTCTGAGCAGGAGAATTCTTCATAATCCTCTTGCTGTCCAGAAGAGGATTCCTCATAATCATCTTGCTAGCTTGGAGAAAATTCTCCATACCGTTCATTTTCTTCTTGAAGGTTTAAGTCCTGATCTTGAGGATTATTTTGGCCTCTATCCATTGGTTCTTTGGATAGATCTATATCTACTGATTTTTCTTTTTCAGCATCCTTTGATTCTTCCTTTCCCTCAAAGTCTTTTATATTAGATTCCTCATTAAAGGTAACATCTCTACTTACAAAGGTCTTAGGCATATTTGGATCTAAATTACACAATTTATAACCCTTAACCCCTTTCGGGTTTCCTATAAACAAACTCCTAATTGCTCTAGGGTCCAGCTTGCCTTGTTTAGAATAAGCATAACCTATACACCCAAACACCCTAATATGATCTATATTAGGCTTGTGACCAGTCCACATTTCATAGGGAGTTTTAAACCCTATGGTTGTGGATGGTGACCTATTAGTAACATAGACTGCCGTAGATAAGGCTTCTCCTCAAAAAGATTTGGAAAGCCTAGCATGAATAATGATGCACCTAACTCTCTCTAAGAGAGTTCTGTTCATTCTCTTAGCCAAACCATTCTGTTTGGGGTTTCCTGGAACCAATAGGTGTCTTAGAATACCGTCTCGTTTGCATAGGTGGGCAAATTCCTTATTGCAAAATTCCAAACCATTATCAGTCCTAATGATTTTAATTTTGCTTCCTTTCTGATTTTCTATCATGGTTTTCCAAGTTTTAAAGGTTTTAAAAATTTTATCCTTTGATTTTAAAACATAAACCCAAACCATCCTAGAATAATCATCGATTATGAATAGGAAATATCTAGCTCCAACATGAGATAAGGTTTGGGAAGGACCCCATAAATCAGAATGGATATATTTTAAAGGGGCCTTAGTGGAGTGAATAGCCTTTTTAGGGAATTTAACTTTTCCAGATTTTCCAAAGATGCATGTTTCACATTTGTCTATAGTTGTAACCTTTTCAGCACTTAAAATCCTTTACTCGGCCAATTCTTTAAGTCCTTGTTCACTAATGTGAGCCATCCTATAATACCACAACCTAGACTACTCATAGGATTTTCCCTCACCTAATGCTGCCTCTCCACATATTGTGGTTGCTTGCAGCATATATATACCATTTTGAAGGATAGCCTTCATGCATATGAAGGATCCCTTTACTACCTTAAGGACTCCACTAACTCCTCTATAGGAGTAGCTGTTTTTATCTAATTCTCCAAGGGATATTAGATTTCTCTTCAAATCTGTTACATATCTTACAGTAGACAATGTCCTAATTATTCCATCATGCATTTTTATTTTAACATCCCCAACCCCTTTGATTTTACATTCCTGGTTATTTCCTAAAAGAACTTTACCTCCATCTATATCCCTAAAACTTAGGAACCAATCCCTATGAGGAGTCATGTGGAAAGAACAATTAGAGTTTAATACCCAGGCCTGCCTATCCTCGGTATTTGACACAATTAGTGCATCAGCACTACAACAACAACATATCCAGCCGTTATCCCACTATGTGGGGTTGGCTACATGAATTCTAGACTTCTATGTGGGTTACATCCCAACAGATAGTTTGTCTAGAATTCATATTTGGATCCGACTAGGTTTTACGTTGGCTGTCGGCTACCTAACGCAACCCTCCTCCTTTATCCGGGCTTGGGACCGGCAGTGGATGATATCCCCTGGCGGAGTAATGATGAAATGAAGTTTGAACACCATCTTCACATGGAGAAATTTCATGAGATGGTGGTGAATGAAGATAATTGATATAGTTGTGTTCCATAACTTAGTTGACATAGTGAAACCAACAAGTACAATATGGAAACACAACAATTAGTGCATCAGCACTATCATAATCAAATTCACAGATTGAGGATGAAATCTCAGCATTCCCTTTATTATGAAATTCCCTCTTTTTCTTAGGGCAATTCCTCTTAATATGACCTTCTTTGTGACATAAGAAACACCTTACTGTTTTCTTACCCTTTTTAGACTTTGATCTAGACTTTTCCTTAGTCTTTTGATCCTTCTTTTTGTCCTTAACCTAGCTGTAAGAGCATCTCCTATAGAATTCTTGACTTCTATCTTTGGTTGAAGTTCTGTGGAGTTTAAGGCTCCAATAACATCAACTAGAGACAGGTTTTCTCTACCATGTTTTAATATATCAACAAAAGTCTCATAAGATCTTGGTAAAGAGTGCAATAAGACTAGAGCCTTATCCTCATCATCATATTTTATATCAATGTTTTCCATATCTAGACATAGCTTTGTAAAGTTATCTATATGGTCTTGCAGCTTCTACCCTTCTCCCATTCTAAATGAGAAAAATCTAGTTTTCAAGAACAATCGGGTGGAAAGAGTTTTGGTCAACTATAGGGTCTCTAACCTATTCCATAGAGATAGGGCAGTGGTCATCTTAGAAACCTCCCGCAGGACCTTATGACCAAGACTAAGAATCAAAATATTATAAGCCTTTTCATTTATTTCTTCCCTCTGTTTACTATACTTTTGTTTCTGTTCAGGAGTACTAGATTCGGGCAATTTTTTCTCTTCCTCTAATGCTCATTTTAGTCCTAGATTCCCTAGAAACGCTTTCATCTTAATTCTCCAAAGGCCGAAATCATTTTGGCCAGTGAATTTTTCTTTATCATATATTGTCGCAGTCATAATTAGAACTAAAGTCTAACAAATTCAACAAGAAATTATCAAGAAAAAGTATCAAAAAAGCTTATCTTGGTCGAAGGATGGCTCTGATACCATATTGTTGTTATTTTTAGGACTATCAATCGAAGATCAAACCCCGAAGAGAATTCCACTCGAATTCTTGCACACTCATAGAACTTGGAAATCAATTAAGAAAACAGACAAAACATAAATGGAAACGAAAATACAGAAAGATAAAACAAACCAATAAGAGCCGAGAATTATCATTGTTCGGAATGCCTTTGGCAAACCTACATTCAGCAGTCAACACCCACATAGAACAAGCTTTTATTAGGATGAAACCAATCAGTACATCAAGCCTGTAAACCCTCATCTATATCCCCGAGTACATACATACATTCTCCCAAGAATACACAAGAGTAAACCCAACCTTTCTTTTCTCAAGAATGAAAAACAACACTTGATCATATACAATTTTAGAAGCTCTCTCAGAATGATCTCCAACTACCTCCCCTACCCTCTTATTTATAGAAAGGGTGGACATCCCAATATAACTAACTACTATTGGGATATTACAATTAGGCCCTCTAAATTACTAGGTAATTACACTTAGTATTTTAACCCTAATTGCTCTAATCTTCCAAACGATGCATATCCAAGATTTTATTGATCTTCTACTGCATAGACTCTAGGCAAACTCAATAAGGATAAAGAGGAAGGCCTGCATAGTGGAAGAATCGAGGGAAGAAGACAATGGGGTAATATCATTACATGCCATCAAGGGAATGGCTAGTAGCAAAATAATTACGGTGGAAGGTAGGTGCAAGAAAGCACTCTGATGGTTTTGATCGACAGTGGGAGTACTCACAGTTTCATTGATGAGGGGACTGCAAGAAGATGAAGTGCCAATTGTTGAATACACAACCACTATTAGTAACCGTGGCTAATGGAAACAAGGTGATAAGTAAGTTTGCTTGTTTGGGATTTTGTTGGGAGAAGTAGGGAGAACTCTTTGAAGCTGATTTGAGGCTCCTGAAACTTATGGGGGTGTCACATAGTGTTGGGAATAGATTGGATGAAGGGAGTGAGTTCAATCAGTTTCAATTTCAATAAGATGGCAGTGTCCCTTGGAAAGGAGGGAAAGAGGGCGGTTCTTCAAGGGAATATGGAGATGGAGACTTGCAAATTGATTAAAGGGAAGAGGCTGTAATAGTTGTTTCGGAAAAAGAAGTCCCTAGTGGGACAGCTATTCTCAATTGAAACAAGGGAGGAACTAGAAAGCTATGGAGACTCGGAGGGGAAAAGCTCAATGACTAGCCACAAATAGCCTCAAGCCTCATGGTAGGTATATGAATTGATATTGGTTGAATATCAGGACATTTTTGTAGAGCCTAAGTCTCTTCCACCCGAGAGACCATTGGACCATTCTATACTCCTTCAACTAAACATTGAATCAGTCAATATCAAATCCTATAGATACCCTCCCAAACTAAAAATAGAAATTGAAAGACTAGTTAGGGACATGTTGTCTTAATCAATGATCAGACCCAGCTATAGCCCTTTTGCCTCACCCGTCCTTTTGGTCAAAAAGAAAGATGGCACTTGGCGCTTTTGTGTTCATTATAAACAACCAAACACTATTACCATCAAGGATAAATTCCCAATTCCTATCATAGAAGACTTGCTTGATGAACTGAAACTCGCCTCCATATTCTCTAAACTAGACCTATGTTCAGGCTACCATCATATAAGAATGAACTTGACCGATATCCCAAACACCGCTTTTAAAACACATCGTGATTATTATGAATTTACCGTGATGCCTTTTGGCCTTACTAACGCCCCTGCAACTTTTCAAGCGACCATATTATTGAACCCTATCTCAAAAAATTCATGCTGGTCTTTTTTTACGACATCTTGATATATAACTCCTCCTTCAACCAACACCCAGAGCATTTTAGGACTACTTTTGAGGTCCTGCGATTCAACTGGTTGTACCTCGAGAGGTCTAAATGTGCCTTTGCACAAACTCAGATTGAGTACCTGGGACATATTATATCCAGTGCTGGAGTTGGCACGGGTCCTAAGAAAATTAAGGCAATAACAACATGGTTGAAGCCCATTAACAT
The DNA here is from genome assembly GCA_036245055.1 of Diospyros kaki. Classification (NCBI taxonomy): domain Eukaryota; kingdom Viridiplantae; phylum Streptophyta; class Magnoliopsida; order Ericales; family Ebenaceae; genus Diospyros; species Diospyros kaki. Next base: position 26,485,308 of record BSEG01000010.1, on the reverse strand, counting down.
CAGAGCACTAAGGGGAGTATGATAGCTACTATCACCCTAGTAGTTCTGGATTGGTTTCAAGAAGTGACAGAGAGTTATCAGAAGGAGACATGGGCAAAGGAACTACTAGAGTAGCTTGGCGTTAGTGGAGATCGTAGACTGGGCTATGTCCTAACCAATGGGTTGATAAGGTACAAAGGCAGATTGGTGAGTGGGTAGTGTGAGGCACTAAAGAACCAGATTCTTCAGTTATTACATGGATCCCCACTGGGGGGACACTCCGATATACAAAATACATACTGAAGGGTTAAGCAAGTCTTCTATTGGTTGTACCTTAAGAAGTTTGTGATGGTGTATGTGATGAATTGTGATGTTTGTAAGAGATGTAAACACGAGATAGTGGCTCAACTTGGCCTACTATAGCCCATAGCCATTATGGAGAAAGCATGGATTAATGTGACCATGGATTTCATTGAGGGGTTACCAAAGTCTGAGGGTAGAGACTACATTTTGGTGGTGGTCGATCGGTTTACAAAATTCAATCACTTTCTTGGTTTATCTCACCCCTTTACAGCTCAAGATGTTGCTAGAGTTTTCTTGGATAATGTGGTAAAGTTGCATGAGATTCCACAGTCTATCGTATCCGATAGAGATAAGGTATTTACTAGTTTGTTTTGGAGGGAATTACTATGATCCATGGGCACTAAGTTACGCATGTCCACTGCCTATCATATAGAGACGGATAGACAGCCAGAGAGGGTCAATCAGTGCCTAGAATCATACTTAAGATGCCTATGTTTCCTACAACTGAAAGGTTGGCACAAGTGGTTATCCGTAGCTCAGTGGTGGTATGACTCCCTTTGAAGTCTTATACAGATACAAACTAGCCCTTCTACTAGCTATTGGGGAACAGACTACAGTGATAGTTGTTGGGGGCATACATGCAACAGAGACAAGACATCCTAACACTGTTGAAAATGGATTTGGCTAAGGCACAAAACAGGATGTAACAAATGGCAGATAGGAGGCGTAGTGAAAGGGAATTACAGAAGGAGAGGAAGTATATCTGAAGTTGAGCCATCCACACCTCAAAGCCTTATCTCGGCAGCTAGTGTCTAAGTTGAGCCCCAAGTTTTATGGGCCTTCCTATTGCTTGCAAGGGTAGGACAAGTGGCCTACCATTTGCAATTACCGGAGGGATTTCAAATACACCCGATATTCCACGTCTCCCTACGCAAGAAGGGTGTTGGAACACAAGTGGCCAGCCCATCCCTTCCTCCTAACCTCAGGGAGGAAGCAGATTTGGTAACACCTACTGCCATCCTGGATAGGCGGATCATCTACAAGCAAGGAGCCCCCATCACCTAGGTGTTGGTCAAATAGTTGTCACCTCACTTGGACCACAACACTTGGGGAATATCTCCTAGATCTCCTGAGGCAGTTTCCCAACCCATTTATCCTATTACACTTTTCTTGAGGTCAAGACATTGCTGAAGGAAGGGGAAGTTGTCACATACTTAGGCTGATATGTCTTTATTTTTGTAAAGGGAATTAGCATACTGGAGGAATGTTCTAGTAGTGCAAGTTGTACTGATTCTAGAAGATTGGCTACTGTTTTTGGCACCAATCCAAGCTGAGGCAGTATAAAAAGAGACTGACCCAGCCATTTGAAGGCACAGAAATAATACAGATCAGTCAATTTCCCTCCTCAAATTCTCTCTTTCTTGCTCCTTTCTCTCTGATTTTCCCCCTCATTTCTCTAATTCTCACCCTTCCCCCTCAAATTCCCGCCTAATTCTCTCTCAAATAGCAGAGAATTACCCAAGTCAGATCTAGGATCTGACAGATAGTAATGCTAATAACTGGCCTGCACAAATAAACAAGTGCTAGTTAATGTCAGCAAACCCTATGTCTGCAATCCCACATCTTGCATCTGCTTTCCTAGTGTTAGTTACTGAGATAGATTGTGTAAATGTATCAAATGGGTATATTTGCTATAACTGCATATAATTTAACCATTTCCGAGGTTATAATTTATGTCAAAACATCAATCACCCTTGCATAACATGCTGTTGAGCTGCCCTATTTTTTTGGATGATTTCTTCTGGGCCTCAAAAGTAACCTACAAGCCTTTACAAACAACAACAACACAGCAAGCCCTAATCCCACTAGGTGGCTACAGACTTTTACAAACATTTAAATTATTTTGTCCAATACAAAGGTTTAGGATCTTTCACCTAAAAGAGCAACAATACCTACTTGCTCGATGTCCATCTCATGAATGTATTCCATTTGGCATGTCCATGATCGAGTTAAAAGATTAAAATGGGTGGGACTTAGATTTGAGTAAGACCATTTGACATGTTCACTAATTGGTTAGATTTGAATCAGACCATTGGAACTGACAAACTTGATTGTTACTTTACATATTCCCATATTGTGCCACTTCAGCTTGCAAGGCCTCAGGGGATACTGTTTATGACGCAGCGTGTAGCGCGTGTGTGAAAAAAACACACCAAAATAAATCCCTGAAAGAGAAAACTTCAATGGTCGAAGCTTGGCTTTCAAGAAGACGCAAAAACAAGACTGTTTTGCTAAGAAAACCCAAATAGGTTGCTGAAATTTGATTGAGAAAAACTTGATTACAAACTCTAGATCCTAGGCATACTTATAGTATTTGGTTAATCCAAATCCATCTAATATTTGTAAATAAAATCCAACTAAAATCCTAATAGAAATAAATCCTAATTCAACATGAAGTAGAATCCTAAATCAAGTAGAAACATGAAATTGAATCCTAAATCAAATAGAATCATAAACCAAGTAGAATTCTAAAACTTAAGAAGTATTAAAATATTGTTCCGGCGTGGTCCGCTCGGCTTTGGACCGGGTTTTGATTGGTGGCCGTATCATTCACCTCCACTTGAGAAGAATTCGTCCTCGAATTATGATCTGGATATGACAACTCAACGTCCGGCAAATATAAAGAAAGATCAGCAACATTATTTCTTTGGCTTAAGCTTGTTCTGTTGTCCTACAGGAATCCGTTCCTTCTTCAAGAATATCATGACTTCATCTCCAACTGCAAATACCTTGTGCTTTCTATGTTTGTCAGCTACTGCCTTGTACTTCTTATTCGCCTTGTGCAACTTTTGCTTGACATCTTCTTGAACTGCTTAAACGTGTTCGGCTAAGTCACTAGCTGCAACACTGAAACCTGGTACCTTTGGCAATTTTACCAAATCCAATGCATGATTAGGAACTTTCATGTATACGATAGAGAATGGTGATCTTCCTGTTGAGCTATGCACGGCATTGTTGTAGGCAAATTCTGCTTGAGCTATGACTAGGTCCCATTGTCTTGGCTTGTCTTTGCAAACATTGCGAATCAGATTTCCTAAGGTACGATTCACCACCTTTGTCTGTCCATCAGTCTGGGGATGTGTTGTGTTGCTGAAATTCAAAGATGAATCGAACATTCTCCACAAGGTAATCCAGAAGTGACTCAAAAACCTTGTATCACGATCCGAAGTAATAGTTTTAGGGACTCCATGTAGTCTAACAATCTCCTTGAAAAACAGTTTGGTTGTAGCTACTGCATTTGCCGTCTTCTTGCATGGGAGAAAGTGCGCCATCTTGGAAAACCTGTCAACCACTACAAAAACAGAATCCATACCTCGTTGGGTTCGCGGTAGACCCAACATGAAGTCCATAGACAAATCTTTCCAAATAGCATTGGGAACAAGCAATGGCATGTAGAGACCAGCGTTAGAAGAGTGCCCCTTAGCTGTTTGACATATATAACATCTCGCCACAATAATAGAAACATCTCTCCTTGCTCTTGGCCAATAATACCTTCCCATAACAGCTTCAATAGTCTTGTCTCTGCCAAGATGCCTTGCTAAAGCCACCACCATGCAAATCCCGAATAATTTTGTCACGAAGAGATGTGCAAGGGATGCACATTTGATTTCCCTTCATGAGAAACCCATCATGCACATAGAAATCTCCTGACGGTTGCTGAGACATGCATTGTTCCCACACATGTTTGAAGTCCTCGTTTGTCGCATATAATTCTTTCAAGCACTCAAACCCAACAATCTCAACACTAAGGGTCTTGATCAAATCCACACGCCTACTCAAAGCGTTTGCCACTCGATTATGCTGTCCCGACTTATGCACAATTTTATATGGAAATTTATCAATAAAAGTAGACCATCTAGCATTCATATCACTCCTCAATTGCCTTTGGCTACTCAAGTACTTAAGACCTTGGTGATCTGTGTAAAGAACAAATTCTTTGGCAATCAAGTAATGTTCCCATGTCTTAAGAGCCCTCACCACTACATAAAACTCTTTATCATAAGTAGACCACTTTCTTCTGGCTTCACACAACTTCTCACTGAAAAATGCAATTGGTCTCTTCTCTTGGGACAACACAACACCTATACCCACTCCACTCGCATCACACTCAACCTCAAACAATTTGTCAAAGCTTGGCAAAGCTAAGACAGGAGCGGTACATAATTTCTCTTTTATCAAGGTGAAGCTTTGCTCTTGTTCTTCACCCCAATGGAACTTTCCTTTCTTTAAAGATTCAGTAATTGGAGCCACAATACTACTAAAGTGTTTGATAAACCGTCTATAGAAAGTTGCTAACCCATGGAAACTTCGCACATCACTGACATTTTTAGGGGTTGACCACTCTCTAATAGCTCGCACTTTTTCCTCATCTACCTTTACGCCCTCTTTGCTTATAACAAAGCCCAAGAACAATAAGCTCTCACTCATAAAAGTACACTTCTTCAAATTAGCGTAAAGTTTGTTTTCCCTCAACACACTCAACACATCTCGAATATGCCTCTCATGCTCATTAATAGACTTACTGTGTATCAAAATATCATCAAAATACACCACAACGAATTTACCAATGAAAGGGCGTAATACTTGATTCATTAGTCTCATGAAAGTGCTTGGTGCATTGGTTAGTCCAAAGGGCATGACTAACCACTCAAACAACCCATCTCTCGTCTTGAAAGCTGTCTTCCACTCATCTCCAGGTCGAATTCTGATTTGATGATAACCACTTCTAAGATCAATTTTGGTAAAAATTACAGCCCCATCAAGTTGATCAAGCATGTCGTCGAGCCTAGGAATTGGAAATTTGTACCCAATAGTAATTTTGTTGATGGCTCTACTGTCAACACACATCCTCCAACTCCCATCTTTCTTTGGTGTCAATAATGCTGGCATTGCACATGGACTCATGCTAGTCTGAATGTGCCCTTTTCTCAACAATTCCTCTACCTGCTCACACAAAATCTTATTCTCCCTAGGACTCATCCTGTAGTGTGGTAGGTTAGGCAAGCTAGCACAAGGAACCAATCAATGTGGTGTTAAATATCTCTCATAGGAGATAGTTCATTAGGCAACTCCTCAGGAACCACATCATGAAATTCCTCCAACAATCCCTGCACCTCCACTGGAATTTGATTCACCTTCAGTGGCTCACTCACACTTTCTCCCTTGATAACCAATAAGTGAACCTCTCGAGTATCTTTACACTCCCTCACAAACTCAGTGTGTTTATGTGTAATGGTAAGAAAATTTCGCCCCTCCACTTTAGAAGCTTTGGTTTGATTCTTTTCCACTATGGGTAGCAAAGTATAACGCACACCTTCTTTCTCAAGCTGATATGTGTTCTTCCTACCCGAGTGCTTAGCATCCACATCAAATTGCCAAGGCCTCCCAAATAAAATATGGCAAGCATCCATATCAACAATATTACAATAGACTTCGTCGGAGTACTTACCAATAGAGAAAGGCACCCTGCAGCGTTCATCCACATGTAAGCCACCAACTTCTTTGATCCATCCAATCATGTAAGGGCTTGAATGTTTTCCAAGAGTTAATTGCATCTTTGCCACCACGTCTCTTCCTATGATGTTCTCCTGACTTCCACTATCAATAATCAACTCAAAGATTTTTCCTTTCACCGTACACCTCGTGCGAAAAAGCTTATACCATTGAGTAGTATCTTCATTCTTTTGAGATAGCATTAACTTCCTCACTACACAGGTATATTCCCCTTGTCCATAATCTTCTTTGTCATCCTCCCCATCAGGCTCGCAATATACTTCCTCTTCAGTAACATCTTCCTCTTCCCCTTCTACAATGTTAACTGTTTTTCTCCTTGGGCAATCACTAGATCGATGCCCAACCTCATTGCACTTGAAACATTTTAAAAGAATAGGCTTTGCATAAGGATTAGGGGATTTTGGAAGATTAGAAGTAGTACCTCGAAGGTTTCCCCCCATTGTAGGCTTATTAGGGTTGATTGTATGGGGTGGATTTGAGGGTTGCGCTACCTGAACCGACTTGCCTTTATCAAAAGCTGCTTGTTTATTTTCATTCCCACTATACCAACGATAGTTGTCATTACGAGCTCTCTCACTCAATATTAACTCAGCCTTTAAAGCTAAGTTCCTTGCTTCTTGCACACTCAGAACCATCTGAACCCCAATTTTATCACGAATAGCAGGCTTCAATCCATTTAAGTAACGAGCTGCTTGTTGATTGTCATTTTCTGACAATTGGATTCTCTCCGCCAATCGCAGAAACTCAGAGGTATATTCATTCACACTCTTCATTCCCTGTGCACATCTTTGATAAGCTTTAAACATATATTGTTCATAGTCAGGGGGTAAAAACCTACCTCTTAACAGTTGCTTCATTCGTCTCTATGTCTGAACTGGTTGTCAGCCTTCCCTCAATCTCGTTTCTCTTAATCGCTCCCACCAAACAGATGCACCGCCCTTCAACCTATAAGCCACTAACTTTACTTGTCGTTTATCTGGGATCTCCATGTATTAAAAAAAACGGTCAACCTCAGTGATCCAATCCAGGAACCCCTCAATATCAAGAATTTCCACTAAAGGTAGGAATATTAATTTTTAGTTTATACTCATCGTTGCCCCAGTGGTTGTGCTGATGCACATTCCTCCTAACCCCTCTACCACCAGGGTTAGCTATTGCTCAACCAAAATCATCTTCTTCATCGCTATCTTCAATCACTGGTCTTCTAGGATTAACAAGGACATGATTAATGGGTGGTCTTCCCGCTTCGGCTTGATTCACCCCATTATTTAGGTTCCTGTCATCATCAACTCGTAGTAAGGAGCCCAATTGGTTGCTAAGTTGCTCCAATCGCTGCTGGATAGTACGAGTTACTTCCCGTTGTTCTTCGATTGCTCTCCAAACTGCGGACAACCCTTGATCATCGTCACGAGGCTGGTTGCTACCGTTACCTTCAAGATTGGCCATCTAGTTGGTTGATTAACCTGTCTCTGATACCACCTGACGCAGCGTGTAGCGCGTGTGTGAAAAAAACACACCAAAATAAACCCTTGAAAGAGCAAACTTCAATAGTCGAAACTTGGCTTTCAAGAAGACGCAAAAACAAGACTGTTTTGCTAAGAAAACCCAAATAGGTTGTTGAAATTTGATTGAGAAAAACTTGATTACAAACTCTAGATCTTAGGCATATTTATAGTATTTGGTTAATCCAAATCCATCTGATATTTGTAAATAAAATCCAACTAAAATCCTAATAAGAATAAATCCTAATCCAACATGAAGTAGAATCCTAAATCAAGTAGAAACATGAAATTGAATCCTAAATCAAGTAGAATTCTAAAACTTAAGAAGTATTAAAATAACATAAAGTAGAATCATAAACCAAGTAGAATTCTAAAACTTAAGAAGTATTAAAATATTGTTCCGGTGTGGTCGGCTCGGCTTTGGGCTGGGTTTTGATTGGTGACTGCATCAGTTTAAAACCTTGGTTTGCTTATAACAGTTATCTACCTTGAAGGATTAAGCATATGAGCACTATGTATAAGCTTAACTTGAAGGATAACATGTTGGAAGGACTAATATAAACATTTTACCAGGTTTGTAAAAGAATAGGTTTCTATAAGGAAATGTGGCCTTGTAGCTTTTAGAAACCTTTTGGCTAGCAAGAGGACAAAAAGTGCTTCCATAGTGAAATATAAGAAATATACATTAGAAAATTAACAATAACATATCAAGTCTTGATCACACTAGGTGGGGTTGGCTACATGAATTCTAACTCGCTAATCATCTCTCTTTTTGACCATATCTTTTGTAACTTTTATATCATACCTAAGAGTCTACTAACTTTTTCTTTGTCTTTCTCTATCTTTTTTGCTAAAGACTTTTTTCATTCTATCTACTTTCCTCACATGAGCTTCCATTAGTCTTCTTCTCACATGATCAAATCATATCGTGTCTTCAATATGAGTCACAAAAAAGATTATTGCAAATAATCTCATTTTTAATTCTATCCTCCCTTGTATGGTCATACATCCATCGTAACATTCTCCATTATGCTCATATTTTGCTCATGTTGGTGCTTTATTGCCCATCATTTCATGCCACACAATGAAGCTACTCTTGCAATTGTCCTATAAAATTTTCCTTCTAGATTTAACAGAATTTTACAATCATATAAAACATTAGGCACACTTTTCCATTTTAACCACCCTACCTTAATTCTTTGGGTAACATCTCCTTTAATCTAGAAATAGAAATTAGAAAGATGAGTGAGATAAGGAGAGGATGAGAGTGTGTGTGAAACTTAGGTGGGCAGACCTCACCTCAGTTTTTAGGTACTCATGCCAAAGAGAAACTATCTTACCTATCCCCATTAAACAAATTTTCTGACTGTTCCAACGCAAAGCTAAATAAATGAAGTGTGTAGGACTTTGGCTTGCCAGCCATGTGGTCCAATCCTATAAACCATGCAATCCAATTTGGTGGACTTCTTTACAAATCTACCAATCTGGCTCATAACACATAATGAAGCCCTAAAACGTGTCTATTATATATCCAAAAACCTCATTTAGCAATTTATTGTTTACTTCTCAAAGTAGAACCTAAATATGATAGCCCAGCAGCAAACTATTACAGGGAACATAAAGTAGCCTGCAAGAGTTTAATTAAGTAGATCACTTGTAAAGGTTTTGTTGTATGGCATGGTGAATTGAGTTCTGCGGACTGGTGGTATTTCCAAAACATGGCCTCTATGATTGTCAATTTGGCAAAATTCCTCTGTGGCGAGCTGGTTGTAGAGTGCTTGCCTTGAAGCTCAACTAATGCTAGTATAGTTGGAGGGTAGCCTAGCCTAATTGTGCTCTGTTTAACTTATGCATCCAGAGTCTTTTTTCTGTTTCAGTGAAGCTGCTTTCATGGTTAAGAGCATAGTTTCCAAGAATGTGATATGTTCTGAGTCGTGGTACGTATGGGGTACATTAGTATGCTAATTTTGTGATATGAAGGGTATAGGCTTAACTGGTTTGTTATTTTGGGTCATGATATGCTTTATAGTTGTACTTGGGTCAAAATTAGTTGGATTAATACTTTGTTTTTATGGAAGCTGGTTTTTGTTTTGTTCCTTCTTATGACAAGGTTTTGTTACCATGGAAACAAGGTCAGGTTTGAAAATAATTCAAATGCAATAAGTGAGGCAGACAGTCTTTCTTTTCTCTGACTTAGAGTTTCTTCCCTAGTTTTAAATTGTTTTAATTGACTTATGTACTGCTCAGGATCCCCATTCTCGGGGACTTGGATCATGTTCCCTGGGATCATAGGATGCAAAAAGAACCACGATCTAGAATGCTTGATCCAGATTGTTGTTCTAGGGGGATAGGACACCCAGTAACTATGGCTAAGAGTAGACATGGCCAAAATTGAACCGGACCGGCGGTTCGAACCGGAACCGGACCGGCCGGAACCGGACCCGGAACCGGCCGAACCGGAACCGGAACCGGAACCGGCGAAATTCGGTCCGGTTCCGGTTCGAGGTTCCGCGGAACCGGAACCGGGAAGCGGAACCGCCGGTTCCGCGGAACCGGAACCGGCGGTTCCGCGGACCGTTGGCTGCTGCCAACAGGCAGCAGCCCAATTACTTGTATTACATGCAAGTAATACAAGTAATTAATTACTATTTTTTATTTTTTAATTAATTACAAGTAATACAGCCTAATTCTATTTTTTATTTTTTATTTTTCACATTTGTAAAAATTAATTACTTGTATTACATACTTGTTTAGTTGTTTTAATTATTTTTAATGAAATTATTACTTATATTTCTTCAATTTTTAGTAGTGTTTTTTATTAAAAATATGGTTGAGAATATCTATATTTACAATTACATTTAACAATTAAAAATTGAAACCAAACCGAACCGAACAACGGAACAAGGACCAAAATTGAATACAACAATATTTAAAAAAAATTAAAAAAATTCGGTTTGAACCGGAACCGGAACCGTTGACCGAACCGGCTCAAACCGTTGACTGAACCGGTCCAAACCGTTGACCGAACCGGCACGAACCGGAACCGGAACCGAACCGTCCCAAACCGCCTTTGGGCGGTTCGGTTCAGGTTCAAAGATTTCTTGAACCGGAACCGGCGGTTCATGAACCGGAACCGGCGGTTCATGAACCGTGGCCATGTCTAGCTAAGAGGTTACAATTAGGCACCTGCATTCTTTTCCAAGTATATGATCACCTAAGATATAAGTGTGAGAAAATAATTGAGAAAAAAACCAAAGAAATTAGTCTCTCTTAGCTTGTTATTTATAATAGACATAACGGGCCTTAAACACCTACGAGCTTAACCTATGGGCTTAATCTAATTACAAATAAAACACACACATATAATAATTACAATATATAAAATTATACTAATAATTCTAACACTCCCCTTCAAACTAGAGCATAGATACCATATACACCAAGCTTGTTACAAATATATTCCACTCGAGGACCCTTTAAATACTTAGTGAAGACATCGGCAAGTTGATCATTGGAGTTAACAAACTCTGTAACAATAGCACATTCAACCAGCTTTTCTCTAATAAAATGACAGTCGCTTTCAATATGCTTAGTTTGCTCATGGAACACTGGATTGGAAATGTGTAAGACAATCTGATTATCACAAACAAGCTTCATAGGGGACACTTTACAAAACTTGAGTTCCTGCAGGAGTTGTTTAAGCCAAATGAACTCGCAAGTTGCATTAGCTATAGCCCGATACTTTGCCTCTGCACTAGATCTAGCTACTATATTATGTTTCTTACTTTTCCAAGAAATCAGATTACCTCCCACAAAAACACAATACCCAGAGGTTGACTGACGATCAGAAGAAGATCTTGCCCAATTTGCATTTGCATAACAACAAATATCTATGTGTTCCTTATCTTTATAGAGTAGTCTTTTACCTGTTGCTCTTTTGATATATCTCAGAATCCAAATAACAGCATCCCAGTGAGAATCACATGGAGAATTGAGGAACTGACTAACTACATTCACAGTAAAAGCAATGTCGGGACGAGTGATTGTAAGATAGTTCAACTTGCCTACCAATCTCCTATACCTTCCAGGATCTGAATAAAGCTCCCCCTGTCCCGATAAGAGTTGGACATTCGAATCCATTGGGGTGTCAACTAATTTGCAGTTCACCATACCAGTTTCTTTTAAGATGTCAAGCGCATACTTCCTCTGAGAAATTGAGATACCATCTCCAGATTGAGCAACTTTAGTACCCAAGAAAAATTGAAGTCGGTCTAGGTCTTTGGTCTGAAAGTGTTGATGTAGATGTTCCTTCAGCTTCTGTATTCCAACCTGATCACTCCCCATGATAACAATGTCATCTAGATAAACAATAGGATAGATACATAAGGAAGAAGAATGACGATAGAAAATCGAATGATCAACTTCACTTCGAGTGAGACCAAAGGCTTGAGCCACAGTGCTGAACCTGCCAAACCATGCTTGTGGAGATTGTTTCAGACCATAGAGAGACTTCTTAAGTTTGCAGACTACATTGGACTCCCCCTGAGTAACAAAACTAGGTGGTTGCCCCATATATACCTTTTCCTGTAAATTACCATGAAGAAAGACATTTTTAATATCGAGCTGATAGAGTGGCCAATGATGCATGGCAACCAGAGAGAGAAAGAGGTGAACAGAGGCCATTTTCGCAACAGGAGAGAAGGTATCGCTGTAATCCAACCCATATATTTGTGGAAAGCCTTTGGCAATCAAGCGGGTCTTAAGACGTTCATAGGTCAGTGAGGAGAAAAGAAGTTCATTACCACACATATGGTCAGTGGTGCCAAAATCTATAATCTAAGGACCAACAGATGAGCCTTAAGCAACACAAGCAATGAGATTACCAGGATGAGACTGCTAGGTGGCCTGGAACTTTCAGGAAGACATCATATTCAGCTGCAGACATAGGTACCAATTGCGAACTTGGTGGAGATTGAGTAGGACTAAGATCGTTATGAAATACATGAGTTGCACTGGTAGACAATGCAGGTGGAGTAGCTGGCCGACAGTGGGGCTTTGGGGTTTTGGGTGGGCAGTGACAGTGACAGTGACGGCTAGGGTTTGAAGGTTTCTGGAAAAAGATACACAGCGACAGCCAGAATTTTTCTCACCGATGGCTCTGATACCTTGTGAGAAAATAATTATGAGAGAAAAATCTAAGAGATTAGCGTCTCTTAGCTTGTTATTTATAATAGGTATAACGGACCTTAAACACCTACGGGTCTTAATCTAATTACAAATAAAACACACACATATATTAATTACAATATATACAATTATACTAATAATTCTAACAATAAGCTTTGGTTGCTTCTTCTTTTTTTGGTTCTTCTTTTATGATAAGATAACAGTTGTTGCTCCTTTATTCATTTTTTGTATATTAAAATATATTTTTGTGTCAACATGGTGTGTTTATATTTTTGTGTATTCATATTAACTTCCTTGTTCAATATGAACTTCTTGCTGCAGCACATGCAGTTCGCAACAATCTTTTGTTAATGCTGATGCTGCACTATTAAGGTTTGCTTCCATAGCCTTCTCATTTGTAGTAACTAGCTGACATGATATCAGTCACCTCTTTATCTGGTTTATCTGTTAATGTGAATACTTCTGGGTCCTAAGCTTCTTTTTCTGTAATTCTCCCTGACTTCTATTTATATTTATGAAGTAGAGTTTCCCCCTCCCCCTCATTTAACTGTTGCAATTTTTTTTTTCCATTTTTGTTAATATTGTTACTTGAATAGGTTACTTGTGTTTGTAGCAACAACATATCAAGCCTTAATCACTACTTTGTAGGTCAATGATAGGATACTGATAATAGTCTAACTTGAATTACTTGAATTATTGATGATCGAAAGGAATTACAAGGCTGAAATTAACAAAATGAAAGAAAATTGGACATTCGAGAGGTCCACTCTCTCCCTCTATATTCACCAAAACATTCCTTGCCTTCAACTCCATTTGCTTCTCTATTTATAGGAATCTGTTACCCTCACATGCCCCCCCCCTTTCTCTCTTCCCATTCTACCCCTTAACTAAATTTGTTGTCTACACATGCACCAATTGGCCCTCTCCCCTTTCAATATCCCTATTCTGCCCTTATTTCTTAGGTCTTTGGGTAACGAAATGTTATGGGCTGCCTATCAATACTCTCCCCATAGAACTCACCTTGTCCTCAAGGTGAAAAATAGGGAACTATTGTAGGGTTCTCAGGTGGTCCAAGACCAACTTGAGCTTGGAGTATGTGAATCTTGTCTTCAATTCGCTGGGCTGTCTCCATGATTTGCGTTAGACCCGATGGTTGTAACACCCTAAACTTTGCCCTAATTTCTGGCTTCAACTCATTAACAAAGAGGCCCTCCAGTATGGCCTTTGGAACTTCGTCCACCGGGGTCGCCAAAGTCTCAAAGAGGAGACGGTATTCTTGCACGAAGTCATCCTGCCTAAGGGCTAAGAGCCTCTCCTCCATTGATCCATCTTGCGAAGACTAGAATCGTCTACGTGGATGGATCTTCAACTCCTCCCAGCTACTGACTCTATGCCGCCTTTGTTCTCATTGAAACCAGGCGAGTGCAGGCCCCTCGAAACAGGGAGCCGTTGAGTCTAATTTCTTAGCCTTCGTCAACTGGTTGATGGTGTAGTACATCTCGGCCCTGAAAACCCACCCGTCAGGGTCGCCCCCTTCGAAGATCAGCATCTCCAACCGCCGACTTCTATCGTCTTGCCTCCAAGGAGCTTCGTCCTCCATTCCGACCTCACGACTATGTTCCCCCTATGCTGGCGAGCCACCCATGGCAAGGGACGGGTTTGCTGGTACGTCCTCCCCCTGTTTCCCCTTTCGCCCCCTTTCCTGCTCTCTCCACTTCTTCGCCAACAAGTTAAACTGTTCAAGCATCGTCGCTAAACTCTTCTCGATTCCTTGCATCCTCTAAAGCTTAATCTTAAGCGAGTCCATTCCCGCCTACAGACCATCCATCCTCTCTTCTATTTGTTGCTGGTAAGTCTCCAACCTCCGCTCTAGCTCGCCCACCCTATCCGATACAAACACCCCCATGGATCACGCTCTGATACCAAATAATAGGATACTGATAATAGTCTAGTTTGAATTACTTGTATTACTGATAATCGAAAGGAATTAAATTAACAAAATGAAAGAAAATTGGACATTCGAGAGGTCCACGCTCTCCCTCTATATTCACCAAAACATTCACTGCCTTCTACTCCATTTACTTCTCTATTTATAGGAATCTGTTGCCCTCACATGCCCTTCCTCTTCTCTCTTCGCATTCTACCCCTTAACTAAATTTGTTGTCTGCACATGCACCAATTGGCCCTCTCCCATTTCAATATCCCTATTCTACCCTTATTTCTTAGGTCTTTGGATAGCGGAATGTTATGGGCTACCTATCAGTCAACTGCATGAATTCTAACTCATTAGGCATTTCTATGATTCTATCGATGGCCTTATCTTTTGTAAGGCCCTTATATCATACCTAAGGGTCTTCCACTAAATTTTTTCTTGGTCCTCCCCTACCTATTTTGCTAAAGATTTGTTTCATTCCATTCCTCTCTTCTCACGAGAGCCTCTATTGGTCTTCTTCTTGCATGATGAAGCCATTTTTATCGTGCTTTAGGTATCTTATCTTCAGTAGTCACTCTAACCTTATTATGAATGACCTCATTTCTAATTTTATCTTTTCTTGTATGGCCTCATATCAATCATAACACCATCCCTGTTATGTTCATATTTTGCACATGATGGTTTTTTAGTGTCCAATATTTTATGTTATACAAAAGTGCTGGTCTTGTAACCTCTTATAAATTTTCCTTTTAGCTTTAAAACAATCCTATCACATAACACGTGAGATGCACTTTTTCATTTTGACCATCTTACCTTAAATCTATGGGAATCAATTTGTAAATAGGATGGGAAATCAGTTTGTAAAGAATCTTGGCAGGTATATCAAATTGGCTCGCTCAACCAACCTGGCCATGCTTAGTAGCTTGAAACCATTAGTTACTCAAATCCTATCCATGGTGTAGCGGTTTTCTGATTTTTCTCTTGAAACAAGGTTACCTTAATTCAGATCCTACTTTTCTGTCCCAAGTAAGTGAATGAAACAATCAGAGAACTAGCCTATTTGCAGATAAGATGATTACTTGTGTCCAGCTGTTAGAAGAAATAATTCTACTTAAAATTTACAAAAGTGTTTTTGTATCTTTGTGAAGCAATAAAGTTATAGTTCTTTTCCCCATTCATAGAGCTACTTACTCAAAAATTAGGAGATCTAAGATTAGTTCTGTCTCATTTCTATACAAACTCAAATTAAGTCATTGCAAATTGCAAATCAACAAATTCAGGAGTTACTGATTCAAACAGATTCCAAAATGGGTCAGGATTGCCAAATGTAACCTATTCACGCTTTGGTTGGTTAATATTTAGTATTTATTGCTTGGCTCCAGCTTGAGTTCAATATTGTACATTTTTCTTTTTCATTCTTGATTGGTTGGAAGCATTGATTTGATCTTGACTTATTAGTATCCATTTCATTCTCAACTGAACTGTCTTGAGAGAGCACAGTCCCCTATGTTATTTTGAAGTGTAATAAATAATATACAAACAAGACCTGGATGAGCCAAAGTCAAGCTGTTTGGTTCAGTTGACAGCCCTAGTTGAAGATGGAGCTATTCATGAAAATTAAGGCTATTGCCAAAATAAATAAATGGGCCCTTTATGGTTTCTGAAATTTATGAGTTCTACATATGAGACTTTAGCTCATCAATATTTTTCCTTCATTAAAAACCAGCACAATGTTAGAAAACAATCAAACTCCAATCAAGGTCCTTATGCTGTAGGGCAGACCCCTCCCATTGATCATGCCTTGTTACTTTGAAACCTTTATAGTAGCAGAAAAAATATTCCAGTGATCAAGCAAGATGGGACTTGTTGGTTGTTTGCTCATATACTGATTGGAACTAACACAATGTGCTAAGCTTTGGTTTCTCCTTGCCTTTCACTATTGATGATGTTTTTCAGGCCCTCTCCTTTCTCAACTTTGGTTGGGGTTCATCTTACTCCTAACCTGAAGGTAAGTCTTTAGGGTAATGTACTATTTGTTCTTTCTTAACACATCTTTCTGTAATGACTCTTGTGATTTTGCAGTTAACCAGCATCAGATGCTTCTCATCTACAGGTACAAATTCTGCCATTGTGTTCTAATATCTAGTATCTAATGTACAATGTGAGCTTGCTTAATAACGTCTACCAATCAACTCCCCCTTCAGTATTAGACTCCTCTAGCCTCCAGCCGAGCTCTTGAAGCCTCTGTGTTTTTTTGTGTTTTTCATGGTCAATTGGACGGTAGACTAGAAGTCAACTGTCCTACTGCAGCCACATTCCAGTCGACTACTGCCTTGTGCCTGCCACCCTCCACTCTTAAGCTTATACATAATTCTCATCCCACATCACACGAACTGATGGCATAAGGGAAAATAACTTAACCATGGATTTAAGCATATGCATAAACATCTTCCATCATTTATAGTTGACAAATACATGAACATTATACACTGTGCTCCAAAAAAATATGTAAATAACTTATGCATCCTTTGCTCCCCTCATCTAGCTCTAGGCTGGTCTTCTTTCCCCTCCTTTGCATGGTCTGGAATATTTAAAATGCAATGCAAGAGAATGCATTCTCAATAAGGCATAGCGTATGCCATGCAATTCACATACTTAATGATAACATCGTGTATTTCATAAAGGCTGCCCATATGGTTTCGAGACTCATTCATCAGATACACCCCTAGGTTCAAGGCCTCTTTTCTGCCCCTTGGCATTGAGCTAGACTGGGTTCAAGCTGGTTGACATTACTGATCTAGTAGGGGCTGATAAGTACTCATCTACTTTTAAGGCCGCCTGATCTGTATATTGGTCAGTAAAAATCTTGATTTACCATTTCAAATCATGGTAGTAGTTGGAGTCTCAACTTTTTCATTTGCGGGCAGAATGGTAAGTAATTATAACTAAATATATGAGGCCTTTCTTTTGTTTTATATTGCAATCAGAAAGTTCAACCAATATGTTTGGTTAGATTATGTGAGATCTTATATATATATATATATATATATAAGAATAAGTACTTAAGCAATGTAGATGCCAGAAATCTTCGAGTTACAATATGATATTGCTATATGTTTTTATTTCTGCAATTCAATCTTCCCTTGGTCTCAGGATGATGCAAGCTTATTGCATGCTAGGTCTCAGGTTATCCTAGTTCAGGTTTCATCTGGTTCCAGGCTTTTAAGATCCATAACCATATTTCCACTTCTCAAATCCAATCCTAACCATCTTCTTTTTGTCTAAATTTCGTGATATATGATATTCCTATGTTACAAAATTGTTAGATCCTGTAAAAAAACTGATTCAAAATGTGAATTATTATACCTTTCTTTCTCTTTTATGAGTACTGTACTGCGTATTTTTGCATGCAGGCATATTCATCCATGCATGCAAAAAATTGGGTGCTTTTTCCCTTTTTCTTTCTTCTTTTTAATTTTTTCCATGTAACTCAAATTCCTAATGCTAAATGCATTTTTGCAATTGCAGAAGCTCCTCCACATACTGTAATTAGAATGCCAGCTTTGTCACCAACAATGGTAAATTTTATGGGGGGAAAGAATTAATCCCAAGTCATTTAAGACATAGTTTCTCTTGTTCAAGCTTCTTCCTTCATTTGGAATAAAATAATTGTTATGCTTGTCTCTTGTGCAGAGTCAAGGTAATATTGCAAAATGGAGAAAAAAAGAAGGAGATGAGGTCAGCTTGAGCAAAGATTGATATAATATTAGTTGTTGGATCAATTTTTCAGATTTAATATAATAACTAATTGGAGAAAATTAAGCTTTCCTCTTGGAAAAGCAGATGCCTGGTTGTTGATTATTGAGTATTTTCTTTTCTGTTTTCTAACTATTGATTGATCAAGCAGATAGGCTTTGGTGATGTGATATGTGAAATAGAGACAGACAAAGCTACCCTTGAGTTTGAAAGTCTTGAAGAGGGGTAATTCTATCTTTTTCTCACTAGTGTTAAATGACACACTGTCTAGCAACTTCCTTTCCTTGGAAGCTTTCCATACATTAACAAGAAGAATGTTTTCTTCAAATATCTTTCCTCAGAATTGCTTTTTTGTTTTTTCTTCTGCAAAAATTAGTTTTCTTATAAGTTTCTGCCTACATATATTATATCTTGACAGATATGCATATTCTGCTTTGATTTCCTTTTTCTTTAAGCACTCTGTTATTTTGCATCACAGTTGCAATTTCCCATGCAATTGTGGTACCTTTTTTTTTTGTTGAGAAAACAGCTCAAATTCTATTCACAATTCTTTGGTTAACAAGTTCAATTTCTAGTGTATTTAATGCTATTCACCTTTTTGATATCTCTAACGTGGTGCTTTGTGGGATGTTATTTTCAGGTATCTGGCAAAGATATTGGTACCTGAAGGGTCAAAGGATGTGCCTGTGGGACAAGCTATTGCAATTACGGTAGACTATGATAATCCTCAAAATTTGTTTGGGTTTATCTCCTTTCATTTGGAAATTACTTTATATTGTACCATAGAAGGTCTTTGACTAACCTAAGAAGCTAATAAACACTAACCTTAAAAGGTAACAACCAAACTGTGGAAAGATTACAAAGAATATATGAAAGATCTATAAAATATTCTCAAGATATTCTAACATCCCCCCTCAAGCTCAAGAAGCTAAGAAGTTACCTAACTTGAGTTGGATACCAACTTATGCAAACGCCTACAGACTGATGTAGATATCATGACAATGGCGGCTCTGGCTGAAGAAGGAGGATCTTGATTGTTGAATTGTGTGCATCGCATGATCGCAATCTAGAGTTATGTTGTGTGACTTGTGCTGCACAACAAGGAGAATGATTGGTTGAGAGCACAATTGGTGAGAGTTAGGTTATGTGAGGTGCTCTTTCTCAGAGGTCGCTGCTGATTTTGACGTGGATATATGGAGCTGGCTCTACAGGGCAGATTTATAGATGGAAGCTAACCGAGTGGACCTTTTTTCACTAGTGGGTTTGACAGACAATTATATCAGAATTGTGTGGTGTTGAAAATTTTACGGAAATAAAAATTGAAACCATAAACTTGATTGGAACAAAATGGAGACACTAAGGAACAACTAAAACAAAATGGAGACGCTAAGGAACAACTAAAACAAAATGGATTGAAACAAGACAATCAAAAAGAAGACTAATTAGAGCAACTAGAGATTGCGTATGCACATAACTGTTCTCATGTTTTCAAACATGAGACTCGTAGATTAGCGAGGCTCTGATACCATGTTAAAGTAAGAGAAGATTGTATGCTTGTATTGTACTGTAGAAGGTACACAGTGGGTATATATAAGGTCTTTGACTAACCTAAAAAGGTGATAAACAACTGTGGAAAGATTATAAAGAATATGTAAAAGTCTATAAGATATACTCAAGATATGCTAACAATTACAAACTATTTTATTTAATCTTTAGGAACTAGTGCATATAGTTTTTCTTTTTGTTGAGAAGGAATTTATCTATTTAAATGTTCTTGTTGGTAAGTGTTTTCAAACATTTATTGCATTTCTGTTTTATTTTATTTTAGCCCTTGATTTCTATTTGTTTATGTCATCTAGATTATTTCTTTTATTTGACTTTCAGGAATTAGTGTGCATAGAAAACATTTATTGCATTTCTGTTTTATTTTATTTTAGCCCTTGATTTGTATTTGTTTATGTCATCTAGATTATTTCTTTTATTTGATTTTCAGGAATTAGTGTGCATAGAAATATATTCTTGTTTTCATGCATTTTGTAGTTTTAACTTAATTGAGTTCTTTCTTTCCTTTGCCTTTTTTTTTCTCTTTTAAATTCTTCATGAGTTACTGTTTTTGGAGTGAAACTATTTCAGCATACATGTCCATATTAGAACTGTCTTCTTGTTTTATGCTGTAACATTGATGCTTGTAGTTTATGCAGCTGCTTTATAGGCCTCAGTAATTTCTGTTGAAGCATAAACTCTTCAGGGTTGCAAATGCTAACATGTATTGTTTCACAAGGTTGAAGATCAAGATGATATCCAAAATGTCCCTGTCCCTGCTACTATATCTGGTGGGTCAGGGGTCAAAGCAGAAAAATTAACTCCACCAAATGAAGTCAAAGAACAGGACACAAATTCTAACAAGATCAATGCATCTGAACTTCCTCCTCATATCATTCTTGAGATGCCTGCATTATCACCTACAATGGTATCATAGCTTGTCCATGATTGAAGTTGGGAGTTTCTGGTCATGAAATTTTGCTGAGATCTTTTCTGTCGTTGGAGCTTAAGATTGTTAGTTTTTTTCTTAACTATGCAGAGCCAGGGTAACATTGCTAAGTGGAGGAAAAAAGAAGGTGACAAGGTTTGTTATGTTCTATATAATGTTTCAAATCTGCAATTGCACTACTTCATCCCTCTGATTGGATGAATGCTAAACTATTGCTTCTGCCTTCCCCTTTTTTTTGATCATTCACTTTATCTGACAGATAGAAGTGGGTGATGTATTATGCGAGATAGAGACTGACAAAGCTACTGTTGAATTCGAAAGTCTTGAAGAGGGGTAACGTTCTTTCCATGTTGGAGTTTACTCATGAGAGATCACCTTATTGAACAGAATAGTGTAGTCCTGATCCCTGTTATCATTTTTATTCATTATAACCATTTGAATGGTTAAATTCTTGGAGTAGTTGCTAATTGATGCCCATAACAAGTTGTGTTCGGGAAATTTTTAGAGATGTTCATACGGTGACAGTTATACCTTTCTGTCAGTAAGTTTTTGCTGCTTGTTTGACATGGGAGAAGGAAGTCTCAGCACTTCCTCGTGCATGGTACTAAATCATCAATAACCAATTCTATATAGTAATTTATAGGAGATGGCTTCTGGTTCCTACATGATGTTATATCCCTTCTAGTTTCCTTTGACCTTCTGATAACTCTGATCCTGATGAGTATTCCTGCAAAACATCTGCTTTTTATGACAGTTAATTTGATGTGGAAGTTTAAAAAAAAAAGTGATGGATGCTGCTATTTGAAAACTCTGCCAATTGAACTCAGTTGATTATATTTTTGGTGGACCGTTGGCTGCAGGTTTCTTGCTAAGATATTGGTCCCTGAAGATTCAAAAGATGTCCCGGTGGGACGACCCATTGCAGTGACTGTAAGTTTTTATAATGCTTAAACATGTTTATACCTTGCTTTTGTTCTTGTGAAGTACAAGGCTCATTTTTGTATACTACTTAACCTGAGGACCTTAGATAGTTTCTTCCTTGCCCGGGTTTTATCTATACTATCTTATAAATGTGTAGGAACTAAAGCTAGATGAGAAGACTAATGCTGTCTGTTTTGGTAGGTTGAGGATCAAAATGATATTGAAACTGTTAAGGCCTCCTTTGTTGACAGTTTGGAGGCCAAAGAGGAAAAGCCGACCCATCATGATACTCGAGTGGAAGAAAGAGTGGGGAAAGCAAGTTTTAAAAGGATTAGTCCATCAGCAAAGATGCTATTAATAGAACATGGGTTGGATGCATCATCTGTAATAGCATCAGGTCCTCGTGGTACTATGTTAAAGGGAGATGTTTTAGCTGCATTAAAATCAGGGACAGGATCTCCAAAAACTTCTTCGAAGGTGCAGATATCTCACTCACCTCAAGTACATTCTTGGACTTCTCTTCCAACTTCACCTGAATCAAAATCTCAAGTAAAACAGCCAGATTCTTATGAGGACTTGCCAAATAGTCAAATTCGCAAGGTATCTTCAATTGAAATAATGGATAATATTGCACGGTTTTTACCATTTACAAGTTTATCTTACCTTTATTCTGTTAATTATTCATTAGGTTTGAAGATGTTGCACACAGAAGTTACCGAACCCCTTTCATTTTCTTGTTAAGCTTTTGCTATTTTTTATTCGATTCATTAATGCTTAAAGTACTGAAGTTGAACTGCTTTTAAGGCAAACTATTAGACCAACCATATGCTTACATAAAATAATGTTGTCCAGTTAATTAATATAAGCTAATATCTCAGTACTGAGATATGGATATAATGAGGATGCAATAAAAGGTAAAGGCATCTTTTAGAAGTTATGTTTTCTAAAAATAAGGGACTGTGGATAATTGTTGATAAGTTACTCGGGTGAAATGAGGAACAGAGGTTCTGGTTAATTGATTTTGTTTAAGTGGATTGTGTTTAGTTCAAGTATAAGACCAATTTTGTTATATAACACATAATGTTGGGGTGATAAAGCAATGTGTGTAAAATATGAGTGTAATAGAGATGAGGATGTTATGATAGATGTGCAACTATACAAAAAAAGATAAAGTTAGAAATAAGGTTATTTGCAATAATGTCGGACTAATTCTTATTGAAGGTAATATATGTGATACATGATTAAGATGGTTTGATGATATGAAAAGAAGACTAAGAGAGGTTCATGTGAGGAGAGTGGATGGAATGAAACAAATCTTTAGTGAAAAAAAGATAGAGAAAACCAAGAAAAACATGTTGAAAGACTCTTAGGTATGATGGGAGTTATAAGGCCCTTATAGAAGATAATGGCCATAGATAGAACTGATTGGTGAGCTAGAATTTATGTATCATATTGGGATTAAGGCTTACTCCATTGTTGCTGTTTAAGTGGACTGCGATTATAACTAAGATGCAAAAACAAATAAGATGCATGAGATGTGATTGAGATAGTTTAAACATGTGAGAAGGCCAACAAATGTACCTATGGGATGATTGGACGGGATGGAGGAAGCTTATGACAAAAAAGGGAGAGAAAGACCAAAGAGAATTTTGTGAGAAACTGTTATACAAATGTTGGATATAATGTCCTTACAGAAGATATAACCATCAGAGAGAGCTGATTGGAGAGTCAGAATTTATGTAGCTCACCCCACCTAGTGGGATTAAGGCTTGGGATGTCAAGTTAAATGGACTGTAAAGGGTTAGATCAAAATTCAGTTCAATCAATGTTAGAAAAGATAAGTCCGCCTCTTCAAGTCATAGATATGTCCATAATGAAGTATTATGTGACAATTCATATGGCATGTTTGTTTTGTCAACATAGGTTTAGGTTACAGTGTAAGTAGTATAGATCTGGACAAAGGAGAATGACATAATACCATGTGGACACATTGACATATAGTTTTCAAAAATTTGGGAACACAATGTGCTAGAAGTATGCCAACGATATATGCTAGAAATATGTCAATTAACATATGGTGAAATGTACTACAACAAGATGTAAACTATGTCTTCATTTTTCTGGTTATAAGTGCATATAAAAATAGGAACACATTCTAATATTTGGAAGGTGTGAATAAGTTCTAATATCTATTCTAAAAGAGCCTATTCACAAGCAAGTTGATAAATAGTATACCTGACAATTTGGACTTAAATCTGTGAACTTTCTAAAACATGCCTGTAATAAATGGGGTTGGGCTCCAGTCTACAAACATATATCCATCATAATTGGTGGAAGCTAAAAGTAATGCATTTTTAAATGAGTTTTAGTGGTTTTATTATTAATTTAAATGGCTACAAGTTAAACTCTTAACCATAACTCAATAAGAGTGGGTGGTTGGAATTCATGCAGACTCTTGATTCTGATATCTTCTTATCTCTCGGCAATTTTGTGGCCCACGGTTGATTGTTCCTCTTCTCAATCAATCCTCCAAGAGCCAGTTAACCTTAATGTCAACTGTTCCTTCATACAACTGGCCTTTGGTGGTTTTTCCTTCCCACAATATGCAACAGTTGATTGTCTTGCCCACAAGTCAATTGTCCTCCCTTAATTTGTCAATAACAAGTCTATATTCCGCTAAATCCAAATCAATTCATAGGCTAACAACTATACATTATGACATGCTGGTTTTGAATAAAATATAAATGTAACATCATCATGAACATTCCTCCTACCTTATACATCAATGGTAACACTAACATGTTGCTGCGTCATACAACTTATCATACGTGCTTTCCTTTTTGTCACCTAGCCCCTTGCTGGTCATCATCTCCAGCCTTTTGCGTGGTATGGACCATGTAAAATGTATATGCATGAGAGTACATCTTTGTTAATCATTGTGTGGAATACATACATACACAATGCACATCATAAACAACTACATGAGCCACCTCTAGGTTCTGAAAATCATTTTCCATTGGGTGTACCTGGAGGTTCAAGCCCTCACTCACCATTGGCATTATCACATCACACAACACTAGGGGGCTTTACTATTGCACAAGGGGCCAGAAGCTCACCCTTGGCATTTGACACATTCTTGTAGCATGAGGAGTCCCACACACACCAAAGCATGCTTGACTCAACACTATTATGCAGCATGCTTGGAATACCCATACACATAATGTTATAATGCGTAACAAGCTGCTATAAAGTAGTTCGTGCAAATACCAATATGTAAACACCACAACCGTGCACTTATTTCAAACTAAATCTTAGCTTCTTTAAGCCCACCCTTGGCTATAAAAGTTTACAAACAAGAGATTGTAGCTAGGGCTAACAATAGAAAGAAAATACGAGAGCTGTATTATTCTCAAACTTAACAGAATAATGAAAAACAGAACGAATGCTGCTTATATACACAGCAACTATACACAACAATCTTTAATAATGTGCGCTAACACAAAGCGCACATAACAAAGAGAAAGAGCAGGCAAGCTAACTACCAAGATTAACAATCAGATAAATATAAACAGAGTGAAAGACAATAAAAACAAAACATAGCTTCCTTTCACATTCCCCCTCAATTGTAACTATCCTCTATCCCGCTGCCTGCATATAGAGTCATCAAAGCTTGAGACTGATTGTATTGGTGACGTCTTGAGATTAAGTCTCTCACACAAAAACTTGAATCTGCTACTAGGTAGTCCCTTAGTAAAGATATCAGCCAACTGATGCAACGAAGGCACATACCGAATGTCAACAATACCATTTTCAACCTTCTCTTGGACAAAATGAACATCAATTTCAATATGTTTGGTGCGAGAATGAAATACTGGGTTTTCAACAATACTTTTGGCTGCTAAATTATCACTCCATACTATAGGAGTAGAGGCACACTTATAACCCAATTCAGAAAACAAAGATTGCATCCATAAGATTTCAGTTACTCCTTGAGCTATGGCTTTATATTCAGCCTCACCAACTGATCGGGCCACTACTGCTTGCTTCCGAGAGCTCCAAACAATTAGATTAGGACTAAGAAACACACATATTCCACTTGTAGATCGCCTGCTGACTTTACAGCCAGCATGATCTGCATCTATGTAAACTACCAAAGGTAATCCAAGAGGAGCTGGTGCAAAGAACAGACCCAAATCCAAAGTGCCCTTAACATATCGCAAGAGCCGTTTACAAGCAACCCAGTGTTGTTGTTTCGGAGAAGACAAAAACTGACTGAGTTTGTTTACAGTAAAAGATAGATTTGGTCTTGAGTAAGTAAGATACTAAAGAGAGCCGATAATAGTACGATAAAGAGAAGGACGATCAAACATTTCACCCTCATTGGTTAAGGAATTTGTGGCATTCATAGGTGTATCACTCGGTTTACAGTCTAGCATACCAGCCTTTTTCAATAGATCCTGAGCATATCTGGATTGAGCAAGATGAATTCCGACCTTAGTTCTATGAGCTTCAAAAGCAAGAAAGTAATGGACTGAACCCAATGTCTTGAGAGCAAAGTTTTTATCCAAATCATGAATGAAATCTAAAACAGCTTTAGCATCTAATCCAGTTACCAAAATATCATCCACATAGATCAAGACAAATAGAACAAATGTAGAGGTTTGTTTTATAAAAAGTGATGCATCAGACACTGATCTCACAAATCCCCATGACTGAAAAGCAACTCACAACTTGGTGTACCAGGCTCTTGGAGCTTGTTTTAAGCCATAGAGAGATTTCCTTAACCGATAAACATGTGAGGGAAAACCCTTCAGGTTGAGACATATATACCTCCTCTGTTAAGTCACCATTCAGAAATGCATTGTTGATGTCTACTTGTTGAATATCCCATCCAAAAGTCACTGCTAAAGTAAACAAAACCCTGATTGTTAGGGCTTTAACTACTGGATTGAAAGTCTCCATATAATCTACATCCGGGTTTTGAGAAACCCTTTAGCAACTAATCGGGCCTTGAATTTTAGAACTGAACCATCAGGATTGTATTTAATTCTATACACCCATTTGCAACTAATGAGATTCATACTATCAGAATAAGGAACTAGCTCCCAAGTCCCATTCTGTTTTAATGCTGTAAACTCCTTAGTCATAGCCTAACCCATCTTGGGTCTAAGAAGGCCTCATGTACAGAGCTAGGAACTAAAGAACTGGTTAGAGCATGAGTAGAAGTTAATTGAAGTTGTTTAGCCTTGGACCTGGTAAGCATAGGATGAATGGAAGGCTGAGACAGAGCTATGTATCTAGAAACACGTTGTAAAGATCAAGAGGACGACTGAGGTACAAAAACTACAAGTTGAGAGGTAGTAGGAGAGTTAGGGACTCGATTAGAAAGAGATCTCATGGACTAAGAAGAAGGTGAGCTTGATAAGGAAGAAATCTCAGGTTGTGCTACTCTAGAGGGGTTAAACAAAGACATAGACTCAAAGTACAAAGTTGGAAAACTAGCAGAACAAGAATGAGGAGCAGAATTTGAAGAAAACAATGAATTGTATGGAAATTCATCAGAATTAAACTGAACATGCTGAGAAACATAGATTCGACCTGAAGGATGCAAATATTTGTATCCAACTTGTGTATGACTATATCCAATGAAAACACATTTAGTTGAATGAAATTCAAACTTGTGTTTGTTATAAGGATGCAAATAAGGGAAGCAAGCACAACCGAAAGGTTGTAGCATGAGATAATTGGGTTGTTTGTGGAAAAGTTCAAACGGAATTTGAAATTTAAGAGCAGCAGAAGGTAACAAATTGATAGTATATACTGTTGTTTGAAAGGCTTCAGCCCAGAAGTTTAGTGGCATGTGAGAATGAGAAAGCAATGTCAACCCCATCTTAGCAACATGACGGTGTTTACGTTCGGCCACACCATTTTGCTGATGAGTATATGGACATGTGAAACGAGGTTGTATGCCACAGTTATGAAGATAAGGTAAAAATGCTTTGAATTCTCCTTCATTATCAATTTGTAAGGCTTTAAGCTTTGTTTGGAACTAAATTTCAACAAGTTTATGGAATATCTTGAAGACAGAAAGAGCATCCGATTTAAGCTTTAATGGATATAGTCATGTATATCGAGATTAAGCATCCACAAAAATGATATAATACCGATATCCCTCAATGGACAAAACAGGAGCTGGACCCCACAAGTCAGAGTAAATCAACTCTAGAGGCTTAGTTGCTGCAATTGGACAATCAGCAAATGGTAATTAACAAAGTTTGCCTACTTTACAAGAGTCACAAAAGACTGCTTTAGAAGAAGAAGAAGAAGGCAAACGTGTCTTATTAAGAATCAAATGCAGAATATTGGAGGATGGGTGCCCTAACTTGGCATGTCATCTACGATATAACTATTCTTTACAAGCAAGTTGAACATTAGGAGACAGTCCATGATAAAATTGATCTGGTCTCTTACATTTATTTGCAGAAGAAAAGGTATTTTGCAAAGAGGTTATAGGTTGAGAATCAATGGACTGGGCCGAGGAAGATGAAGTAGCAGGAACAACTGCTGAACTTAGCTGGTATAGTCCATCCTTAAGATGTCCTTGGACTAGCACTGCCCTGGTACTCTTTGTCCTTAATCAAACAAGAACTAGAATTAAACTCAGCAACAAGATCATGATCTCTGGTTAGTTGAGAGACACTGATTAAGTTCTTCTTTATATTAGGAACACGTAGGACACTAGGTAAAGCAATAGAAGAAGTAGGTTTGGTTTGAGTATACAAATGTCCAAGACCTATATTAGAAATTGAGAGTTGCTTACCATTCACTGCCACTGTAAGGAGAGTGAAGTGAAAGGTTGTTGAGAGTAGAAGTTATGTGATTTGTAGCTCTTGAATCAACGAGCCAAGCAAGATCTGTAAAGGATGACTTTGAGTCATTATAGGCATTATCAATTGGTTGAGAAAAGTGATTGTAAGAAGACTGAGGAAACTGATTATAAGAAGGTCCTGATATAGTTCCTAGCTCATTCATGTAGACCTCATTATAACCATTCAGGGAGGCTAAAAAAGCTTGAGTATTTGGTTGGAAAACCATCTGAGGTTGTCCAACATTCTGATTATATACAGAATTTCTCTGAAAATTGCTATCAATCGATGATAGCACTTGTCAACAAAGTGACCTGGCTTACCACATAGTTGGCAATAAATTCTCTTACCAGACTGCCGTCCTCAATCTCTTCCTCCTTTATTTCCACCACCTTTGTTTGACTGAAAACCTCCACCTCTATTATTGCTAAAATTCCATGGTGTAAATGCAGTCATATTAACATGCATTGGTGAGGACATAACTGATTCAGCATTAACAGTAGCAGACGCTACATTCTTTGACTGCAATCTTTGTTCATGCATTAGTAAAAGATACTGCACTTTTTCAAGATCTATCTCATCCATCTGATAAGTAATTAGACTTACTACAGTCTCATACTCATGATCCAAACCATTAAGGATGGCAAGTAGCAGATCCTTATCACTGAGAGGCTCTCCTATTGCTGCCAGCGAATGTCCTATTGTCTTGATCTTTAAAATATAATCATTAATTGATAAGGCATCCTTTTTCACAGATCTAAGTTGTTGTTTCAACCGAAATGATTTAGTTATAATTTGACGAGAAAATAAGCTTTCTAGAGACATCCATACCTCGGCAGATGATTCACAATGAATCACTTGTGCTAAAACTTCTTTATCAATCGTGGAAAAGAGTCATCCTAGAAGCAATTGATCTGATCGCATCCAATTCATTAATTCTGGATTCAACATTGTTGCTCCATCCTCATAGGCATTTGGATCAGATATAAATTTTGCAAGAGTCGGACCTTTGTTGAGAAACGACTGAAGATCAAAGGCACGTATCGTAGCTGATATTTGTGCCTTCCAGAAGATATAGTTGTTAGAATCAAGTCGAATTGGTATATAATTGAACGCCTTAGCCATTGCAATGAAATCGGACTACGAAGCTGATGAGAACGATGATGATGAGTGAGGTGGAACAGAGGAAGAGGTACTTCGATCAGGATTAGACGCCATGAATTCTAGGTTATGGCTCTGATACCATGTAAAAGTTTACAAACAAGAGATTGTAGCTAGGGCTAACAATGAGAAAGAAAATACGAGAGCTGTATTATTCTCAAACTTAACAGAATAATGAAAAACAGAACGGATGCTGCTTATATACACAGCAGCTATACACAACAATCTTTAATAATGTGCGCTAACACAAAGCACACATAACAGAGAGAAAGAGCAGACAAGCTAACTACCAAGATTAACAATCAGATAAATATAAACAGAGTGAAAGACAATAAAAACAAAACATAGCTTCTTTTCACATTGGCTTTTCAACAAGCCCTCTTTACTTCTCCAACTTGCCTCACTCTTTCTTGATTGTCTCATCACTTTTTCCCACTAACCCTCTGCTCCCTTAAGAACTTCTCACTTGCACTTGGGCTAGTGAATGGAAAGAGTGGCTAATTTTTTCAGCTGCTTCCCTAGATTCATTCACTGGCTTCAACAATCAACTTGACAATCAACAGTTAAGCCAATAGTTAACTGCCACATTGACTATTGGCTTCTTTAATACCTCGGATTTTTGAACTCAAAAATGATGTAATATCTGAGATTGTTAGGTTCTAATAGTTGAGGAAATAGGTCATTTCAAGGGATTGTAGAAGTCTTGAGACAAATGTTCAGTTTCTGAACCTGGGGCAAAATCATAAATACTGAAGTTCAGGTAAAAGTGTAATTTTCCTAAAATCTTGGGGTGCTAGTGTAATTTATCCATTTTTTGGGTACCAAAAAGTACAATTAAAAATGGCCCGGGGACCAAGTTGCAAGGGTCTAAGTGCAGTTACGTGAAAAATTCGGGCCAAAGCGTCGTTTCTTGAAACCTTGAAATATCTCTTGAAAATATCTTTCGATTTCAAACTTCAATCAAATGTAGCTTTGGATCGTTTTAAAGTCTAAGTCCAAGTCTTTGCTTAAAGTCCAAGTCTTCCCCAAGTTTTTTGCTTAACCTCCAAGATTACTTGGCCTCCAAAGTCTTTAAACCTTATCCTCAATGACACATGGCAAGCAACTATTGGGCACTTGAAAGATAAGATAAGATCACATGATGGGTCATAATGACCCCCATGAGGTGGCATCGCCTGATTGGTCAAGAAAAGCTTACTTAGCCTCCAAGTTTGATAAAGTCTCCAAAACTTATCTTTAATGACATGTGGCAAGCATTAGAGATAGGATTTGAAGTCTCATGATGACCTCGCAAGGTGGCGACATGTGATTAGCCTAGGAAGTCTATAAAGAAAGCCATGGGTTTGTTTACAAATCATTCCAAACATTTCTAAAGAAAATCTTTGCCAAATTGAGGGAAGCAAATGGAAGGGTCTTGTTCTTGAGAAAGAGAGGAGAGTTCTGCCAAAAGAAGGAAGAAAAGTCTGCTAGGAATGAGGGAGAAAAGGCCTCGCCAGGAAGTTTGGGCTGCCACCATAGATCGCGTCAAACGATGTTAAAACCACAAGAAAACCATTCTCGCTCGTCGTAAATAGTGCTTCCTAAGGTAATCAGTCAAGATGAGTGGTTTTCGCATGTTTCTTGCTTCCTCTTGTTTATTCCTTGGTCTCATTTGTGTGGGGTTGGTGGCTTACATCTCATGTTTCCTGTTTTCGAGTATTTCTTTCCTACTTTGCCTGCATCACGGAGTTTGTTGTTGTGGTTCGTTGATGGGCTTAAACATGATTACTCTCACGCGTGGTTTATGGTTTGCACATCATATTTTCCTTGGTTTGTGCACCGTGCCTACAAGTGGGGTCGTGCCTACTTGATATTCCTTAGTTTGTACGTATTCCTTCTGCTTTGTCTTCAACATGTTGTTTGGTGACAGTGGCTATTGGTGGATCAAGAATTTGTATATGATGATTGGTCACTTGTTGGTGAATCGTCACGGTGATTGGGGGGCAATCTTGTGCCTACAGATGGGGCCATGCCTACAGGTGGGGCTGAGGGGTTGGACTCCGATCACGTGCCTACAGGTGGGGTTGAGGCGTTTCACACGAGGGCCGACAGGAATGATGGTGACTTGGGGAGACTTCTTGATATATTGCATTTTTGCTTTTGCGTGCACTGTTTCCTTTCTTTCTTACCACTCACTTGGATGTTATTATCTAACTTAGGGTGTTTTATACCCTTGGAACATTTAACGTTCCAAGTATATTAGAAGTGTCAGGTGTTTTAGGTTCTAGTTCGAGTAAGGGCAAAGAGGTGGTGTTGGGCTAGCTTTGGGTTTTGCAACCAGCTTTAACTTTATTTCATTATGTACCCTTGTAAACCATAATGATGTATTGTAATAGCAGTTAGGGTACTCAAGGTTGTAAGGGGTGTGTGTATGTGAGTGTCCTACAGTTGTACCTTCAGTGATGTGTTGAGTCATTTTTGGAGTATTGAAAGTCATGAGCATTTCTTATACTTGTAAAGGAAATCTAATGGAAACTCCTTTATTTAGCTTTGGTTAACCTTGCAAGTTCGATCCAACGCTTCCGTTGGTAAGGGTTTCCATAATGCCCATAGATGATGTCTTCTTATATTTCACGTTATTGTGTATTTGGAAAAGCGAGGGGTTACAACGTCGGTCAATTGATCCTTCACACAATCAATCCTCATAGTTGACTGATGGTTGTTGTCACTTCTACACATAGACAATCAATGCCAGGTCGATTGTCACAACCTTCCTTGACTTTTCTTCTTTATATCCCTAAACGAAGCGTGGGTTGTCACAATTGGACTATTCAATTCCTTTCTAGGGTTTTTTTTAGTAGGTGGGTCAACTTCATTGGTAGCAACAATAAGGTTGCTCCATTTAGCAAAAAAGAAAAACAGTAAGGTTGCTCCTTATGTTTGGAAGGTCTCAGGTTCAATTGTGAAAATAACTATTTAGAAGTGCTCCCTTGACTCTTGCAAAGCAAGGAACCTCGTGCGCTAGGATGCCCTAGTGGGGTTAATCAGCTTCATTATGCACAGGGACTTGCCAACCTGAGGTGAACAGTGGACTAAAGCTTGGGCTTCCATGGAAAGTGTTTTGGAAATGTTGGAAGTTGATGGTAAAAAACAAGGAGCATTTTTTTGGCTATATAACTACAAGAAGCATTTTAATGGACATTTGTTTACATTCTCTAAGAACACTGGTTCTTTATATTGTTATAATTTTATTCTATTTTCTTTGTTTCTTTCTTTCCTTGTAAATACGTTCCATTCTCTATGTAAAACTGAAAGCAATTGATGAAGTTTATGTTGGGTTCTTGGGTAAACAACTGGTACAGCTGTGAGTATGTGGCTATTATAGAAAGGTTGACTTGGTGGTGCATGGCTGTAAATGGCAGATTCTATGGCATAAATCAGGGAAGACAAAAAGGAAGATAGCTATCAATCTAAGTGGCAGTTATTGTATATAAGTTGTGATTAGGAGAATGTTATATTCTTTCCTTTTCTAGATTTCTAAACTGTAAATTCTAGAGTTATAAATAAAGGGAAAGCTGAAGAGGTAGGTGTCTTTGTCTACCATTTCAAAAGCCTAATTGCCTGCTGTTTTTGACAGTATCAGAGCCACAATTAGGCTAGGTATAGAAAAGACGTTTTTTTCAGCAAGAATGTCCCAAGAGGAGGTTAGATCATCCAGTGTTACTGGGATTGCAGTGCCTGGTGAAGGGCCTATGACTGCAGTACCCTCTGAAAATCCATCCTCGTTGATTAGCATGGTAAAACTATAAGACTGCAATGCCCTCTAAAAATCCATCCTTGTTGATTAGCACAATAAAACTAGATGGGAATAATTACCTTGTCTGGTCATGCCATTGCAAACTTTTCATCAAAGCCCAAGGATTGGAGGATTACATCACTGGTTTGAAGTGTCAAAAGCCTACCACAGGATTACATACTCGACAATGGGAGATAGAGAACTCCTTGGTGATGTCTTGGCTAATTAACTCAATGCAACCAAACATTGCCAAGGGTTATCTATTGCTCAATACAACATGGAAGACCTAGAATGCTACA
Source organism: Diospyros kaki (assembly GCA_036245055.1). NCBI lineage: Eukaryota > Viridiplantae > Streptophyta > Magnoliopsida > Ericales > Ebenaceae > Diospyros > Diospyros kaki. The sequence continues at coordinate 26,451,561 of BSEG01000010.1, read as the reverse complement.
TCCCGAACCTACTCTCAAATCGGAAATGATGCACAACTATATGAGATTTGGAAAAAGGTACGTAAAACTAAGCAGGGTGAGTGGTCAGTTTCTTAGTACTATGCTGAATTAAATAGTTTATGGCAAGAGTTAGATTATTATCAAGATTTTCAGGCTGAATGCCCTAAAGATGCCTCAAAAGTTCAAAAAATGATAGACGAAGAAAGAGTATTTGATTTTCTAGCAAGGTTGAGTGTAGAATTTGACCAAGTAAGGGTTTAGATCTTAGGTGGAGAGCATTTTCCCATTTTAAAAGAGGCTTACTCTTATGTTCACTGAGAAGAGAGCAGGAGTAGTGTTATGCTCCAGCCTGCTACAACAAGCAAATCTGCTATGATGGTAAAACCCTCAGCTGACATATTTTCTACTAGCCAAGGGAATATCAGTAAAGATCTGCTGAGGTGTGATTATTGTGGAAATCTGTGATTATTGTGGAAATCTGGACATACAAAGGAAACTTGTTGGTCTTTACAAGACAGACCCAGTGTTGTTAAAGGCCCAAGACGCACTAAGACGCAAAGGGTCTTGGAGCCTGAGGCGCAAGGCGAGGCGTGCGCCTGATAGGTGCAAGGCGCATGCTGACTAAGAAGAAAGAAAAATATACTTCTTAATTGAATAATAAGTCATAAAATAGATTCTAATCACATATCAACATTTATGTTATCAAAAAATTCAAGAATTCAACATATATTAAATAAATCACAACATAAACATACTTCATGGCATACTTGTAAATTTCAACAAATTAAATCCCACCATATTTGAACAAATTAGAAAAAGGAATCAACATTTAAACACCACAAATAAAAAACAAAATTAGTATTTGACATATATAATTAAAAGACAACAAAATAGTACTAAAAATGTCATTAAACTTAAGCAAAACCCACCAAAAAATGTAAAGACTAAGGCTAAAACTTCTATTCTATTTCTAAATGATGCAGTTTTATATGAATATACTTGAAAATTTGTAAAGACTAAGGCTAAATTATGCCAAAAAATGTTAAAAGAAAAACGAAAAAGAAGAAGCAGCAGCAGGCATCAACAAATAAAAATAAAAAAAAAATAATTGAAGAAGAAGAAGAAGTAGTAGCAGCAACGTAAGAAAGAAGAAGAAGAAGCAGAGGAAGAGAAGAAGAAGAAGAAGAAGAAGAAGAAGAAAGAGAAGTAGGCTAGCAGTAGCAGCAGCGTAAGAAGAAGAAGAAGAAGTAGCAACAACGTAAGAAAGAAGAAGAAGAAGCAGAGGAAGAGAAGAAGAAGAAGAAAAAAAAAAAAAAGCAGGCTAGCAGTAGCAGCAGCGTAAGAAGCGAGAAGAAGAAGAAGGAGCAGGAGGATAGCAGCAACGTAAGAAGCAGCCGTGTAAGAAGAAGAATAAGAAGAAGAAGAAGAAGGATAGCAGCAAAGCAACATAAGATTAAGAAGCAATCGCGTAATAAGAAGAAGAAGAATAAGCAGGCTAGCAGCTTCCAGTAGCGTAAGAAGAAGAAGAAGAAGAAGAAGAAGGGATTGTCGATATATTACCTTGGCCTGGAGAAGCAGAAGCACCGAGAACTGGAGAAGAACTTGAGGAGTTGCAGTTGCTGTGTTGTAGAGAGAAAAGAATGCTGCGTAAGAGAGTTTTGGAGCCTTGGAGGTGTAGTCTCTTGGCCTTCTAGAAATCAGATGAGCTGGAACATCATATTTTTGAGTTTTGTTGACTTTTCAATATTGTATTTTATTATTTTCTCTCTTTAAGTTTTAACAGAAATGTTTAAAAAATGAAAGATGCTGATTTTTCAACTGGGCATGTGCGCCTGATGCATGTGCGCCTGAGGGAGGCGCGCCTGGCTGGATCTCGCCTCGCCTGGACAAGGCAAGGTAAGATGGTTGCGCCTTGAGGGGCCTTGCGCCTAGGCGCGCCTTTAACAACACTGGGCAGACCTATTGGGGGAAGTGAAAAAAGGCAGGAGGGACGTCCTCAAGCCCTCTTCCCCCAACTAACGAAGAGATCTTGGCGGAATTGCCACCATCAGAGACTGCTTAGATAGAAGAAGAACCACATGCAGAAACAGGAAAAACTGGTCTTTCAAGGGAAGAATTAGTTTTCCTACAGTAGCTGATGACACAGATGGAGATGGAATCAAATACCCCATTCTCTCCTCCACTTCTTCATCACATTATGCCCAAGCTAATAGGCTGGTACTGCTCCTGGTCAAAGTACTGTTATTGCTTTCTATTCCTCAAATTCTATAGAAAAACCGACTTGGATCATAGACTCTGTGGCTTCAGGCCATATGACTAGATTATCTAAATCCTACCTAACATATACTCCATGCTCCGGTAGAGATAAGCTTAGAATTGCGGATGTTACCCTTTCTTCTATTTCTGGAAAAAAGGGCTATTACCTGCAATAGAAACCTTAAATTGTCATATGCTCTTCATGTTCCTAATTTTGCAAACAACTTGTTATCCATGAGTTCTATCACAAAGGATCTAAAGGGTAAAATTACCTTTTTCTCTGCTCATTGTGTTTTTCAAGAAGTGAGCACAGGAAAATGAGTTGGCTCTGATAGATTGGTTGATCGTTTGTACCTGCTGGACTATAAGTCATTCTCTCAGCTTGAAGAACAAGCCCTAAGAGTTAACCAACCAGCCTCAGCCGAGAAGGAGTTAAGTGCAGTGGCATCAAAGATTAGGTAATCCCTCTTTTTCTGGGATAGGAAGGATTATTCCTAGTTTGACTAAACATTGTCGTAATCTAGATGTATATTGTGAAGCTTATGACACACAAGGAGTACTTACCCTGCTATTAATAAAAAGAGTCCTAAACCTTTCATGATTATACACTCAGATGTTTGGGGACCTTGTAGGGTTAAAACTCTTATTGGATACAGGTGGCTTATAACTTTTATAGATTGTTTTTTAATTGAACTACTTGGGTCTATCTCATGACACATAAAAGTGAGGCTAATAGTTGTTTTTGGACCTTTCACAAGATGGTGACTACCCAATTTGATTTGATCTTACCCTGTTTAGTTGATTACCTCAGGTAAAATCAAATCATTTGATCTTACCTTGTTTTGTCACCAAGGTAATCAAGAAATCAATCAAAATGATTTGATTTTGCCCGAGAATGAGGACAAGATCAGCTTCTCAATCGTTGACAGTATCTAAATAACCTATTAAACTTTTAGAAAGAATTCCACCTCTTTAAGTATACAACAACAATAACAATAACATATTCAGCCTTTATCCCATTATGTGGGGTCGGCTACATGAATTCTAGACTTCTATGTATTTCTGTCCTTTGTCATATCTTCATTTAGGCTCATACACTTCATATCAAACTTTAATATCTCTCCCAAAGTCTTCTTGAGTCTGCCTCTATCTCTTTTTTTGACTAATTGTTCCATTTTATCAACTCTCCTCATAGGAGCGTCTCTTGGTCTTCTTTGCACATGACCAAACCATCTTAATATAGTCTCTCTCATCTTCTCATCAATTGGCACTATTCCTACCTTATTACAAATAATCTCATTTCTAATTTTATCTTTTCTTATATGGCTGCACATCCATCTTAGCATCCTCATCTCCGTTACGCTCATCTTTTGCTCATATTGGTATTTGACTGCCCAACATTTTGAGTCATACAACAAAACTAGTCTTATAGCTGTCCTATAGAATTTTCCTTTCAATTTTAATGGGATTTTACCATCACATAACACCTCCGATGCATTTCTCATTTTAGCCAACTTGCCTTAATTCTATGCGTGACATCCTCATGAATTTCTCCATCTTTTTGAATCACTAATCCCAAATATCGAAAATGGTATTTTCTTTGTATGATTTGGTCTTCCAATTTTATTGTAACATCTTTCACTCTTGCATTCTTACTAAATTTACATTCCATATATTCTGTTTTCCTTTTACTTAATTTAAATCCCTTAGATTCTAAATTGTTTCTCCACAACTCAAGTTTAGTGTTCACTCCTTTTGTTTCATCCACCAACACTATGTTATCTGTAAATAGCATACACCATGGCATCTCTATCTGAATGTATTTAGTGAATTCATCCATTACTAAAGCAAATAAGTATGGACTTAGTGCAGAACCTTGATGCAGTCTCATTGTAATTTTAAACGATTCAGTATCCCCTCCGCATGTTTTGACTCTCGTCTCTACACCGTGATACATGTCCTTAAAGGCTTGTATATAGGCTATTTAGACTTTTTTTTTTTCTAAAACCCTCCATAATACTTCTCTAGGGACCCTATCATAGGTCTTTTTTAGATCTATAAGCACCATATGCAGGGCCTTCTGATGATCCTGATATCTTTTCATTAGGCACCTCAATCGGTATATAGCTTCCATTGTTGACCTACCAGACATAAAACCAAACTGATTTTCCGAGATGTCTGTTTCTTTTCTGAGTCTCTACTCTATTACTCTCTCTTAGACTTTCATAGTATGGCTCCCTAACTTAATTCCTCTGTAATTTTCATAGTTTTGAACATCTCATTGGTTCTTGTATATAGGAATCAAAGTACTCTTCCTCCACTCATCTAGCATCTTTTTTTATTGGCTTAATGCATTCTTTCGTCCTTGGACTAATTAAAAAAATGGCTTTAAGGACCTGCACTAAAAGTTGCTCACTATTCATCCCTAAACCAAATTAATTTGTACACTTTTCGTCCCTGACTTAACAGTCGTTAATAGAGGCGTTAAATTTGCCTCGTCAGCACTGCCACGTCACTTCTATTATCTTTGTCAGCACTGCCACGTCACCACATATACACACACACACACACACATATATATATACACACACACACACCTAGTCGGGGGCCAACAGTCAGGCGACTGGGGGTCAGGGAACCCAAGGTTCCCCGCTAGGGGCCATGGCCGCGCTCCCCAACCGCTGGGGCTCGGGGAGCCCAGGCTTCCTCAACCCCCAGCGGTTGGGGAACAGATTTGGGTAAGAGAGAGAGAGGCATCCGTGTGGTTGTGTGTGGGTTTGGTTGAACTTACCAATTTGGTTGAAGACCTGATTTGGTGGAGACGAAGCTTGGTCGGCGGTCGCCCAGATCTGGCAAAGATGAAGCTTGGTCAGTGATCACGGTGGCCGGTTGTTGCGACAAAGAGAGAGAGAGAGAGAGAGAGAGAGAGAGAGAGGGGAGGAGGAGGAGGAGGGGAATGGCGATGGCAATCGTGATGCAGAGGAGGCTGGAGCAACGTTGACTGATAGGGATGGACGCTGCTACGTCCAAGGCTACCGGCGATGGCTGAATCGATGACGGGTGCAGAGGCAAGAACGATCCAGAACGAGGTGAAAGGGAGAAGGGGGAAGAGGGAAACCTAGGCTCCCCATGGCCACCGGTAGCCATGGTTGGGTGTGTGTATATATATATATATGTGATGATGTGACAATGCTGACAAGGATAATAAGAGTGACATAACATGACGTGGCAGTGCTGACGAGGCAAATTTAACGCCTCTATTAACAACTGTTATCTCAGGGACAAAAAGTGTATAAATTAATTTGGTCTAGGGATGAATAGTGAGCATCTTTTAGTGCAGGTCCTTAAAGCCATTTTTTAGATTAGTCCAGGGACGAAAAAATGCATTAAGCCTTTTTTATTTAAGGATCGCATTAAATAATTTCGTTAGCCAGGAGATGCCCTCTTCTCCCATGCATTTTCATGCTTCTATTGGTATATTATCCGATCCCACTACCTTATGATTTTTCATCTTTTTTAATGTTTGCCTTATTTCTTTTGAACTTATGCGGCGATAAAATGTATAGCTCATGTTCCTTTCGAAGTTACTAAGATGTCCCAACCTAACTCTTGTGTCCCCACCATCATTGAATAATTTTGTGAAATATTACTTCCATCTTTCCTTAATCGCTCCCTCATTCACTAATACATTTTGGTTTTCATCTTTTATGCATTTCACTTGATTTAGATCTTTTGTTTTTCTTTCTCATGCTTTAGCTAATTTATATATATCCCTTTCTCCATCTTTTGTATCAAGTCGTTTATATAGATTCTCATATGCTTTTGACTTTTCTTCACTAACAGCTCTTTTTGCTGCCCTTTTTGCTTTATAATTTTTTAAGTTTTCTTCATTGTTGTACTGATATACAGCTTTATAGCAAGTTTTCTTATTTCTAATTTTCAATTGTACCTCTTCATTCCACCACCAAGACTCCTTAAGGTTTGGGGCTCTACCATTTGTCTCTCCAAGGACTACCTTTGCCATGCTTCTCGAGGCAATAGCCATTTCTCTCCACATTTGGTTTGTTTGTCCTTTTCCATTCGATTCCCTTCTACCCCTTAATTTTTCTTTGAAGATTAATTGTTTCTCTCCTTTTAAATCTCACTACCTAATTCTTGGATTTTGTTTTATATGATTTCTTCTCTTCCAATTTCTTACTTGGACGTCAAGTACCAAAAGTCTATGTTTAGTAGTCAAACACTCCTCTGGTATCACCTTACAATTTTTACACCATAACCAATCCTCTTGTCTCATGAGAAAGTAATCTATTTGGGTGTTTGATGTGACATTTTTATATGTGATTAAGTGTTCGTCCCATTTTTTGAACCTAGTATTGGTTATGATGAGCCCATATGTCATAACAAAATCTAGAATAGACTTACCCTCATTATTAATTTTCCCGAATTCATACCCTCCATGTACCTCTCTATAGCCGTTTTCGTCTCTACCCACGTGACCATTTAAGTGACCTCCTATAATCACTCTCTCTCCTCTTGGTATCATTTATATGAGTCCCTCTAGGTCCTCCCAGAATTTTGCTTTTATCTCCTCACCTAACCTCGTTTGTGGTGCATATGTACTAAAGATATTCATAGTCATTCTTCTTAGACCAACCTTTACCATAATAATCTTATCCCCTTATTCTCTTTACATCCACTACCTCATCTACTAAACTTCTATCCATAATAATCCCTACCAGTGTTATAAAAGGCGCTAGGCACTAGTCGGGCGGCAGACTAGCGCCTAGGCGTTGCCTAGAATTTTTTTTATTTTTTATTAATATATTAGCAAATATTAAAAGAAATGATGTAACAACACTTACTTGTAAATATTAAAATATCTGAAATATTAACAAAGGCAGCAGCAAGGAACAGCAAGGAGATGACTGGGGTGCGAGCAGTAAGGAGACGACTGGGGTGCGAGCAAATATTAAAGCTTGGTGCTGCAGCAAGGAGCATTAACCTGCTGCTTGATGCTTGCTGCAACAGCAAGCACACAAGCTTGCGTTGCTACTGCTGGTGGAGGTGGAGGAAGATGGATACATACCGGAGGAAGCGGTGGTGTGCAATGAGAAGGCTAACAGGAATGGAAAGCGGCGGCGACAACTCTACAACTGCAAGAGACGGTGGCAGCGTGTGAGCACGAGAGAGGTGACAGTGACGACGACTCTGCAATAGACAGTCGATGGTGGTGCGCGCGAGAGAGAAGGGGAAAAAACAATCAGCCAGGCGGTTCACGCAGCCACAATCGGCCATAATCGGCCAGGCGTTCACGCAACTAGGCGGCTGCCTTGGCCGCCTAGGCGCCACCTGGTACCGATTAGCCGGGTCGGCACCTAAGGTGGCCAATTAGGCCACAATCGGGGTGGCCAGCGGCCGCTTAGCACCTCAGTGCCTCCTAGGCCGCGTTTTAGTTCACTGATCCCTACTCCATTTTTCACTTGATCATTTCCTGTATACCATATTCTATATCCAGTTTTTTATAAAGTTTTTGCTTTTTTCCCTACCCATTTCGTCTTTTGAAGGCACATAATATTAATCTTTCTCCTAATCATCACATCTACCACTTCCATAGCTTTACCTGTTAATGTTCCTATGTTCCATGACCCAATCCTTAATCTATGATTTTGATTTTGGCTTTGACTTTGAATTTGATTTTGATTTTTTTTTTATTTTGGTTTTGATTTTGGACTAGCTTCTTTACCCACATCCGTCCAAGCAAATGCGAGGACCCGTGCTCATTTTTCACTACATCCGGGCGTCGATGCTACTGCCCTAGCTCACTTGACACTACACGCAGGCAGTAAAGCGCATCGCTATGAAGGGTTATGCCCCAACGGTTTTTCATAATTTGTCTAGAGTTCATGTTTTGGATCCAACTAGGTTTTGCGTTAGTTGTCAGCTACCTAACACAACCCTCCTCCTTTATCCAGGCTTGGGACCAGCAGTGGATAACATCCCTAGGTGAAGTTAATTCCACATCTTTAAGTATATCAATTGAAAATGATTGTTGCTCTTTTTTTGCAATTTACTATTAGGATTAATTCTTTTTTTTTATGCCAAGCAGGAATAAGAACATTATAATGTTAATATTAAGGCTTAAAAGATGAAATCTGTTAGGGTGGAAAATGAAAAAACAGAGCAAAGACAAAGGGAGAAGCCCATTGAGCAACTGAATCTCTCTTCTATAAGGATAAGAGTTTGAATAGTGAATTTCATGTTCATTCTTATCGCTTCAGTGACAATTTTTTACCCCTTTCCTTTCTTTGGTAGATTTCCTGGTCAATTAGCTGCTAAAATGCTTATCAAAATTGTTTTTCCTTCTTTATATTTTAGTTCTTCCTTTGTGAGAGGACAATAGCTTTTGTGTTCTACATTGCTCTTATGCTGCATTTAGCATCCTTAATCAATGTTAACCATCCCATTGAGCTGACACTGTTACCCTGAATGTTAAATGCGCAACAACAATAAAATTTAAATTGGTATATTATCTTTTAAAAAGCATTCAATGATGCTAAGGGTAGAATATTCTCCTTTGCACTTGTGCTTTTCCTTCAAATATTCTTCTGACTTGAAGTAGCAATGCCTATGAAGTAGTTAAAGAATTTAGAGTTGCAGCAAGTGATGGATGCCCTGTAATTACATGCATGACCCTTTTTTATATGTTGCTTTGCAGGTGATAGCTAAGCGGTTGTTGGAATCAAAGCAAAATACACCTCATTTATATTTGTCCTCAGGTTTTAATCCTCCATAAAGTACATAAAGTATTCAGTTTTTTATTGCCAATCAGTTTGTGATCTGTAGTACTTTTATCTTTTTATGTCAGATGTTATATTGGATCCACTTTTATCTTTCAGGAAGCAGCTCAAAGGTATGTGTTTGAATTTCCAACTGCAACTTTTGAGTTATTTGTAATTTTCTGGATTCACTCTTTCGTACTTGTTCAATTTACAGAGAAGCATGATGTCAAAGTTTCAGTCAATGATATTGTCATTAAAGCTGTTGCAGTTGCTCTGAAAAATGTCCCAGAAGCAAATGGTGAGATGTTTTAGCATCTTAAGTAGATAAAATTTACACGTTTTACTTGTCCAAATGAAGTAAAACAAGCTATGAAAAAGACTGAAAATGATAAAGCACTCAACCAGACAATATAATTGTAGAAGAATGAAAAAGGATGGAAAAATAGGGTATTTTATGGTTAACAAAATTATTTAACATAATACTTAAATCGAAGAGGTCTTTTGGGTGGGGAAAAACACTTTAGTAACTATTTACAAAAATAAAAGAGATGTTTGAAGTCATGAAAATTATAGAAGGATCAAGCTAGTCATATTATGGAACTTTGAGAGAAGGCAATTAAGGAGGAGGTAAGAAGAAAAACTTAGATCTCTAAAAACCAATTTTATTTTCTATTGGATCAACAGTGAAAGTTAGCTACTTACTGCAGTGTATAATGAAAAGATCTAGACTTATAAGATAAACAGGAGGATTTATAACTGGTATTTATAAATTTAGGGGAAAAAAACTTATGATAGATTCCCTAGAGAAGATTTGTGTAAGAATTTAGCAAAGAGAGGACTTCAAATTACTTATGTACAAGTCATTAAGGACATGTATCATTGAGTAGAAATGTGGGATAGGACTTGTTGGATACAGGGGCGGAATCAAGATTTTGATTTAGTGGAGGCAAACTTAAATACAAAAAATATAATTTAAAAATAAGACAATAATGATAATATTAAAATACAAAAACTTTTTATAATTATTCCTTACGGACTTTCATATTTTGATAACACTGCATAATAACCTCATTATCAATTTTATTAAATATATCATTTTCAACTTAAAACAACTAAGCTATCATTCATTTATTGGTCTCCAATCCTATTACGCAATCGATTCTTCACAATGTTCATTGCAAAAAATACTCTTTCAACTATAGCAGTAGCAACTGGAAGAGTTAATGCCAAAGTCACAAGCTTGTAAACTAATGGGTACATTATGTTTTTTTTTCGTCACAACCAACTTCTGTGCAAGTTCACTGAGTCCCCATAATTCTTCAAACTCTTTGTTGGAACGCATATCAAAAATATAAGTTTGAAGCTGATCATTAAGTGCCATGAGCTCTACTCTTGAAAAATCTTCAAGATAATACTCAACAAGACGAATTAATTTTTTTTTAGCCCGAGATTTGTAAGAAGTTGTGCAACATCAATTTGCTCAATACTTGCTTTGTTAACTTGTTCATTTTCTTCAATATGAATTTCCTCCATACTTGCTTTCTTTGCTTTACAATTTTCTTCAATTCTTGCTTTCTTTGCATCATCATTCTTTTCAATATCAATTACCTCAACACTTATTTTCTTTACCCCACCATTTTCTTCAATTGAAAATAGAGACTTTCTTTTAAAATCTCTCCATATCTTCCTACAAACTAACCAGGAATTGCATAAACAACAACAACAACAACAACATATCCAGCCTTTATCCCACTATGTGGGGTCGGCTACATGAATTCTAGACTTCCATGTATTTCTGTCTTTTGTCATATCATCATTGAGGTCCATACACTTCATATCAAACTTTAATGTTTCCCTCAAAGTCTTCTTAGGTCTGCCTTTACCTCTTTTTTTGATTAATTGTTCCATTTTATCAACTTTCCTCACAGGAGCGTCTCTTGGTCTCCTTCTCATATGACCAAACCATCTTAGTCTAGTCTCTCTCATCTTCTCTTCTATTGGCACTACTCCTATCTTATTACGAATAGCTTCATTTCTAATTTTATCTTTTCTTGTATGGCCGCACATCCATCTTAACATCTTCATCTCCGCTACGCTCGTCTTTTGCTCATGTTGGTATTTGACTGCCCAACATTCTGAGCCATACAACAAAATTGGTCTTATAACTGTCCTATAGAATTTTCCTTTCAATTTTAATGGGATTTTACTATCACATAACACCCCTGATGCATTTCTCCATTTTAGCCAACTTGCCTTAATTCTATGTGTGACATCCTCATGAATTTCTCCGTCTTTTTGAATCACTGATCCCAAATATTGAAAATGGTCTTTTCTTTGTAAGATTTGGTCTTCCAATTTTATTGTAAGATCCTCCACTCTTGCATTCTTACTAAATTTACATTCCATATATTCTATTTTCTTTCTGCTTAATTTAAATCCCTTATATTCTAAATTGTTTCTCCATAACTCAAGCTTAGCGTTCACTCTTTCTTTCGTTTCATCCGCCAACACTATGTCGTCCGCAAATAGCATACACCATGGCACCTCTGTCTGAATATATTTAGTGAGTTCATCCATTACTAAAGCAAATAAGTATGGACTTAGTGCAGAACCTTGATGCAATCCTATTGTAATTTTAAACGGTTCAATATCCCCTCCGCAAGTTCTGACCCTTGTCTCTGCACCATGATACATGTCCTTAAGGGCTTGTATATAGGCTATTCGGACTCCTTTCTTCTCTAAAACCCTCCATAATACTTCTCTAGGGACCCTATCATAGGCCTTTTCTAGATCTATAAACACCATACGTAGGTCCTTCTGATGATCCCGATACCTTTCCATTAGGCGCCTCAGTAGGTATATAGTTTCCATTGTTGACCTACCAAGCATGAAACCAAACTGATTTTCTGAGACCTCTGTTTCTTTTCGGAGCCTCTGCTTTATAACTCTCTCCCAGAGTTTCATGGTATGGTTCATTAATTTAATTCCTCTGTAATTTTCACAGTTTTGAACATCTCCTTTGTTCTTATATATAGGGACCAAAGTACTCATTCTCCACTCATCTGGTATCTTTTTTGATTTAAGTATCACGTAAATAATTTCGTTAGCCAGGAGATGCCCTCTTCTCCCATGCATTTCCATGCTTCTATTGGTATATTATCCGGTCCCACCGCCTTATGATTTTTAATCTTTTTTAATGCTTGCTTTATTTCATTTGGACTTATGCGTCGATAAAATGTATAGCTTACGTTCCCTTCGGAGTTACTAAGATGTCCCAACCTAACTCTTGTGTCGCCATTATCATTGAATAATTTTGTGAAATACTCCTTCCATCTCTCCTTAATCGCTCCCTCATTCACTAATACATTTTGATTTTCATCTTTTATGCATTTCACTTGATTTTAATCCCTTTTTTTTCTCTCTCTTGCTTTAGCTAATTTATATATATCTCTTTCTCCATCTTTTGTATCAAGTCATTTATATAGATTCTCGTATGCTTTTGACCTTGCTTTACTAACAACTTTTTTTGCTGCCTTTTTTTATTCTTTATAATTTTTTTGATTTTCTTCATTGTTGCACTGATATACAGCCTTATAGCAATTTTTCTTATTTTTAATTTTCAATTATACTTCTTCATTCCACCACCAAGACTCCTTAAGGTTAGGGACTCTACTATTTGTCTCTCCAAGCATTACCTTTGCTGTGTTTCTCAGGGCATTAGCCATTTCTCTCCACATTTGGTTTGTCTGTCCTTCTCCATTCCATTCTCTTCTACCCCTTAATTTTTCTTTGAAGATTAGTTGTTTCTCCCCTTTTAAATCCCACCACCTGATTCTTGAATTTTGTTTTATGTGATTTTTTCTCCTCCAATTTCTTACTTGGACGTCAAGTATTAGAAGTCTATGTTGAGTAGTCAAACACTCTCCCGGTATCACCTTACAATCCCTACAACATACCCGATCCTCTTGTCTCATGAGGAAGTAATCTATATGGGTGCTTGATGTGACATTTTTATATGTGATTAAGTGTTCGTCTCGTTTTTAAACCTAGTATTGGTTATGATGAGCCCATATGCCATTGCAAAATCTAGAATAGACTTACCCTCATTATTAATTTCTCCGAATCCATACCCTCCATGTACCTCTCTATAGCCGTTTCCGTCTCTACCCACGTGACCATTTAAATCCCCTCCTATAATCACTCTCTCTCCTCTTGGTATCATTTGTATGAGACCCTCTAGATCCTCCCAGAATTTTACTTTTATCTCCTCACCTAACCCTACTTGTGGTGCATATGTACTAAAGATATTCATAGTCATTCTTCCTAGAATAACCTTCACCATAATAATCCTATCCCCTATTCTCTTTACATCCACTACCTCATCTACTAAACTTTTATCCATAATGATCCCCACTCCATTTTTTGCTCGATCATTTCCTGTGTACCATATTTTATATCCATTTTCTGACAAAGTTTTTGCTTTTTTTCCTATCCATCTCGTCTCTTGAAGGCACATAATATTAATTTTTCTCCTAATCATCACATCTACCACTTCCATAGCTTTGCCTGTTAATGTTCCTATGTTCCATGACCCAATCCTTAATCTATGATTTTGTTTTTGGCTTTGACTTTGAATTTGATTTTGATTTTTTTTTATTTTGGTTTTGATTTTGATTTTGATTTTGTTTTTTGTTTTGATTTTGATTTTGGACTAACTTCTTTACCCACATCCGTCCAAGTAAATGCGAGAACCCTTGTTCATTTGTCACTACATCCGGGCGCCGGGCGCCGATGCAGCGGCCTTAGCTCACTTGACACTACATGCGGGCAGTGTAGCGCGTCGCTATGAAGGGTTACGCCCACGCCCAAACATTTTTTCATAATTTGTCTAGAGTTCATGTTTTGGATCCGACTGAGTTTTACGTTGGTTTGGGACCAGCAGTGCATAAACAATCAATGATTAATATTTTATACCAAGAAAAATAGCCAATACCAACCACATCAGCCGCCTTTGGCAGCCATCGACGACCACTGCCAGTTGGCAATTTCCACGATCAGATCCTACCATTTGAAACGCCAAGCCAAGGGGGATAATATATCCAAAAAATGGGCCAGATCTAACGGCTAGATTGCCATAGATCTAGTTTTTGATTTTCGATCAAAACAAAAAAAGAACACTATCAGTCGACATCGGCAACCGCGACCGATGGTTTTCTGGTAATTAGTGGCAACCACCCGACACCCTTACTCTCATCGACCAACATACCCAAAAACTAGCAAGATCCAATGGCCAGATTTCCATAAATCTAAGCTTAAACTTTTAGCCAAACCCAACTGAGCGTATATACATATATATATCACGAATTTATGCTGAAAATAGAATTGATGAAACTAAAAGTCTTACTTTCTTATAGATCAGGGTTGTTCTCACGGTGAAAATGTGGTCGGATCTAAGATCGAATGATTGGATTTCACAAAATCGGTGATTTACATAAATGCGCTTGGAAGAGAGAGAGAGAGAGAGAGAGAGAGAGATTGTAACGGGAAGAAGAAGAAGAAGAGAAAGGAAGCTAGGTGTGGGAGCCCTAATGGGATGGGCTTGGCTCCCCTTGGGTCTTTGTCAAAAATAAGACCAGATTTTTTTTTTTTTATCTGGCCTAGTGGGGGCAACTGCTTGCCCCCACTGGGCCTCACTTGGCTCCGCCCTTGGTTGGATAGTTACATAAGCTTTTCTAAGTACAGCTAGATTACACTAAGAGTTTGCACTAAGCCTTATCTTGTTGTTTTTCTGATGGATGAACTCACAGAGCACATCTAAGAAGAGATGCCTTGGAATATGTTATATGGAGAAAATATTTTGGGTAGATGAAAAGGAAGGTGTGAATATTAAACTTGAATTATATTGGAAGACCTTAAGATCTAAAAGTTTTCAAGTTGAGCAGGTTGAAAACCAAATATATGGAATGTGTTTAATAAAAATAGAAGTGTGGATGGTGTTGTAGTAAAACTTGAAGATCGAGTTATTCTTAAAATAGATTAATTTCAATATTCCATTGTTCAAAAAGAAAGGGAGATCATTGAGGATATCAAACATAAATTTTAGGTATGATGGTTAAGATGGAGAAATGTGTAACATTTTATGCAATTGTAAAATCTCTATAAATCTAATATATGAGTGTGGATGGTGTTGTAGTAAGACTTGAAGATCAAGTTATTCTTAAAATAGATTAATTTCAATATTCCATTGTTTGAAAAGAAAGGGAGACCATTGAGGATATCAAACATAAAATTTAGGTATGATGGTTAAGATGGAGAAATTTGTAACATTTTATGCAACTGTAAAATCTCTATAAATCTGATAGAGAAGTTTTATTGGTTGGCTATAATACCATATGGCTCTTAATGTTGGCAATTAGATGTAAACATGTCTAAAACGTAAGCATAACTAAGGTGAGGACTTACAAGAAAAGATAGAATTAGATAGGGAAGAATTAGATATGGAAATATACGTAATAAGGTTAGAATGATGCTTATTAAAGAAAACATGTGTGGGAGGTGATTAAGATGGTCTGGATAGATTTTTTTTTTTTTTTTTAAATACTACAAGTTGTAAAAAAATAAAAATACTCTCTGGGCCAAACTATTTTAACAAAATACTATTCTAGCTTACACCTCAAACACCATGTTGGAAATTGCCAGCATGGTGGTCTCTGTTTTTTAGTATAGTAAGTTCACTTCAAAGGCAGTCAATATTGAGAACCACTTGTAAGGCCAACGAATTATAAACTGCTGGTCTCACAGCAGTTATTAGACACTCTTAAGTCCCACTAGCAGTTCTACCTTGACCAAAAATTGCCACGCTAGAACAGTTCTAGTGAGGTGTAAGATAGAGTAGTATTTTATTAATACTTAAGCCCTGGGTACCACTTTTTTTTTTTAAAAATTTTTGGAGCATAATTTTTTTGAGAAAATTCACTTCAGATGCATGAGAAGACTAATAGATGCACTTGTGATGTGAGTGTATAGAATGAAAGAAGTTTGTAGCAAAAAAAAGGGAGGAAGATCAAAGAAAACTGAATGGGAAATCCTCAAACAGGATGTCGGGTACAATGGTCTTATAGATGATATGACCACAGATAGCGATGATTGAAAAACTAAAATTTATGTAATTGACCCCATCTAGTAGGATTAAGGGTTGGGATTGTAATTATTATTGTTGTATGGTGTGGAAGATTTACTAATAAATCAATTATCCTGTTATTACTTCATAAGCTTGACTGTAATACACTTAACAAGCACTTTTGTACAAGACAAGAAAATTTCATTAAGGAAGGGGATGCCCTTGAGCTGGGTTTTACAGCATATGGTCAGATAAGTAAAGTCTGGGTAAGATTGAAGGAAATCACAATCTGTTGATCTCATCTTTATTCTGTCTTGGCACAATCTCTGTGTGTGTCATGCAAGTGAAAAAGAACTTCCAATATCATATAGTGTAATTCTATTGACAGAGTTTGTTCTAACTTGTCTAAGCTAAAACTTTTTGAAAAATGCAGTAGACAAAGTCTTTCTAATCATAAAATTGGAAAAGCAAATATAAATTTGATGTTCGCTTTGATGGAACCTATTTTAGGTTATGCAGTTCCATATAAGTAATATTCTCATTCTACCTCCAAACAGACGTCTGCCCAAGAAAAGGAAAATAAATTTTACAACAGCTGCAGTTGTCCTTGCATGTTAACTGTCGCACAGTACCATGCAATTATTCTCAAATGGCATGAAGAATATTGTTGGAATTCACTAACCCTAACTTGGTTAGCATAAAGTGCAGTTGATGTTGATGAATCTGTTTTCAGTTCATAATACTTTGCGGCAATTATCATAGTGATTTTTGTATTTAAATAGCAAATCTACATTAATATGACTGGGCTACAATCACTTTGATCAATCCATTGGGAAGACAAAGGTGTCCATCATTAAAAAACTTATGCTGTGAGAAAGGAATACTTTCATTCATATTTTTACACACAACAATACAGCCCTAGTTATAGGGTTGAGGAATTACAACATAGGGAAAGATTATAATCGTTAAAATTAGAGAAGATTACCTATACAAAGTTTATGAAAGTATCCTAAACTGATTTTAGCAATTTCTAAAAAACCAAAGATTAGTTTAGCTTTCCTAATCCTCCCTTATCCTTTCCTTTGTGTATCTTACGGGAATCAGCACTCCCCCTTAAGCTAGTGAATGAATATTTATCATTCTCATCTTGCATACCAAGTCTTCAAACCTTGTAGCAGCCAACCCCTTTGTCAGTAGATCAGCCAATTGTTTTTCAGAGGGAATATAAGGTATATGAATCAGACCTGCTTCCAACTTCTCCATTATAAAATGCCGGTCTATCTTTATATACTTTGTCCTGTCATGCTATACAGGATTATGTGCAATACTAATGGCCGATTGATTATCACAAAATAAATTGATTGGTCCATTGTTAGTGATTTTTAGATCCTCTAGAACAATCCTTGGCCATAACAATTCACATAGACCGAGTGCCATGGCTCTGAATTTTGCTTTAGCACTAGACCTAGCCATAATATTCTGCTTCTTACTTCGTCAAGACACCAAATTCCCTTCTAGGAACACACAATACCCAGTTGTAGACTGTCTATCAATTACGGAACCCGCATAATCTGCATCTGTGTAACCTCTTATATCCAAATCCTGTCTTGAACTGAACAAAATTCCCTTGCCTGATGTTTTCAGATAGCGTAGGATCCTTCTCATTGCCTACATGTGTTCCTCAGTTGGACTATGTATAAATTCGCTTACCAGGATGACAACAAACTCAATGTCTGGTCTGGTATGTGAGAGATAGATCAAACGACCTACCAATCTCTGATATCTCCCTTTGTCCATCGGTTGACTAATAGAATTTTCTCCCAATCTAGTGTTAGGCTCTATAGGGGTGCCAGCTCCTTTGCCTCCTGGAAGACCTGTTTCCTTTAACAAATCCAAGATATATTTGCATTGAGACAAAAAAATACCTACCTTAGAATAGGCCATTTCTATTCCCAGAAAGTACTTGAGTATACCAAGATCCTTAATCTTCAAATTTTGGGCCAAACTTTCCTTTAGGACTCTCTGTTCTTTAATATCATTACTTGTATCAATTATATCATCCACATAAACCAATAAAGTTGTCACCTTCTCCTTCATTGAGTGCTTAATGAATAGTGTATGATCTCTCCTGCTTAAGTGATATCCCATGTGTCTTATTGCCTTAGAGAATCTATCAAACCAAGCCCTTGGTGATTTCTTAAGGACATAGAGTGCCTTTTTAAATTTGCATACTTTACCCGAATCTCCTTTATTGAATCCTGGTGATGGTTCCATGAACACTTCTTCCTCTAAATCTCCATGAAGAAAAGCATTCTTCACATCAAGTTGTTGTAGCTGCCACCCATGGCATGCTGCCAAAGATAAAAGTATCCAAACTATTGTCATCTTTGCCATATGTACAAAGGTCTCTAGGTAATTGATTCCATAGATTTGAGTGTAGCCTTTAGCCATTAACTGAGCCTTATATCTCCCTAATGTACCATCTGCATTGAATTTCAGATTAAAAATCCACTTGCAGCCCATTGGAATAACCCCCTTTGGTCTAGGCACCAATTCCCAAGTCTGATTCTTCTCCAAAGCTCTCATCTCCTCTTGCATAGCTTGCTTCCAATTCTGATCTTTTAAAGGCTCATCAACTGTCTTAGGGATGACAATGGTATCTATAGAAGTCAAGAAGCTTTTGTGCTTTTGGGGAAGACAATGATAGGAAATATAGTTAGCCAATGGATGTTGATTTCAGCTTTTAACCCCTTTTCTGACAGCAATAAGGAGATCCAAGTCTAGGAATAGGGTTAGAAGGAATCAAGGGATGAGTGACTTCAATACCTAGGTTGGAAATTGATGTTGATCCAGGTTGAGGATGCACAATAGACTATGATCTTCTCTTGAACACTTAAGGAGAGCCTTTAAACCTGACCGGGGATGGCTACACAGTCAATGGTTGCTTTGCTTGGTTAGGTGAGTCCTGCTCACTTGAGATGGGTGAGTGAGCAAGTGAGTCAGATTGAGTAACTACTTTTGTCTCACTAGATCTCATAGGAACCAAATCCAAGTTGGAAAGAACACCTTGGTCACCACATTGTATATTCTTCCCTCGGTAACCAAGACTGGAGGACCCAAAAAAGGATTGAGATTCAACAAAAGTAACATCCTTAGACATAGAACTTTCTAGATGAAGGATGATGGCATTTGTAACCCTTCTAGGTAGGAGAATAGCCAAGAAAGATACACTTAAGGGCCCTAGGATCAAGTTTATACCAATGATGCTTTGGAATATGAACAAATGACACGCAACCAAAGACTCTAAGAGGAAGAGGAGTATGCAGACCAATATCAGGAAAGGAGGAAGATAAACATTGAAATGGACTCTGATGGTTTAAGAGTTTAGATGGAATCCGGCTGTTATTAAGACTGCCTCTCCCCAAAAATGTTTAGGAACATGATAATGGTAGAGAAGGGCTCTATTAACATTGAGGAGATGCCTCATTTTTCGTTTGGCCACTTCATTTTGTTGAGGGGTATCAATGCAGGAACTCATGAATAATTTCGGTTTGCTAGAAAAACTTATCCAAGTGTTGATTAAAGTATTCCCTTGCATTATCAGTACAAAATTTTCTAATTGGAGAGCCAAATTGAGTGGAGATCATTTTATGAAAGAGTGGTAAAACAATAACAATAGTAGTCTTATCTTTCAAAAGATATACCCAAGTCATTCGAGTACAATCATGAATGAAAGATATGAACTATTTAGCCCCAGAAAAATTAGGAATCCTAGATGGTCCCCAAACATTAGAGTGGATTAATGAAAAAGGAATAGAGGATAATTTATTACTAAAGGGATAAGACACTCGGTGATACTTTGACATTTCACACACATCACAATGAAGATTACTAACACTTAAATCCTTGAATAAAGAAGGAAATATAGTTTTTAACAAAGTAAGAGGAGGATGGCCAAGGCGATAGTGCTGAAGCCATATGTTAGTGAGAGTAGAAGTAGACTAAGTTGAGTAGGCAAGCATAGGATGATCCCCTTTAGGAAAAACACTATCCCTCTTCAAGTAATACAACCCATTCCACTCCTCAGTAGCACCAATCATCTTCCCCATGTCTAGTGCCTAAAATTCACATGTATGAGGAGAAAAAATAACATAGTAATTAAGATTTTTAGTGAGCTGATGGACAAAAATTAGATTAGTAGATAGGTTAGGTACCTGCAGAACCTGTTTGGTAGGAAGAACAAGACTAAGAGTTGCATTGCCCTAACCGGTCATAGGAATTGAGTTTCCATTGGCTATGGTGATTCTTTTGGAAGTTCCCAGCGGCTTATAGGTTTCAAATACATTAAGGTCATAGGATATATGGCCAATAGCCCTTGAGTCTAGAATCCAAAAATCATTCCTATTGGTTTGTGAGGCAGTAAAAGATTCAAAGTGAAAACAAGTACTTGTTTGTGCTAGAGAGCAAGTCCCATCTTCAATAGTCCTCAAGAAACTCTTGAGCTTACTGATTTCACCCGCATTCAATTGACTTAGGTCAGATGTGGTAGCTAAATTTGCCTTATCTGTGGTGGCTTCCTCTTGTTCCTTGGTTGTGAGATAGGCTTGCTTTTTAGATGATAAACTTTTGAAACCTCCCATCTTACTTAGAATTGCCTCCTTCGATACTCCTCACTCCAGATTATGGAAAAAATTTCATTGAGAGATGGAAGCTTCTCTCTTCCAAGAACTTATACTCTTACCTGATCATACTCGACATTAAGACCTACTAAGAACTCTACAATTATGTCTCGTTCAAATATAGTATTAAGGGTGGCTGCATCCTCATTGCACACCATCTTAATATCCTACTAGTGATCTAGTTCAAACCAATATCCAGTCATCTTGTTATAGTAATCAGTTACCGTCAATGACCCTTGCTTAGTACCACTTATTTTTGTCTTAATCTCAAATATTATCAAGGCATCTTGTACTTTAGAATAAGTGCGCTTAACAGTTTGCCAAATATCCTTTACAGAAGATAAAAATATGTAATTTCTGCTTATCTTAGGCTGCATAGAACTCCAAAGCTGGGACATGATCATTAAATCCTCAATATCCCATGTTGTGAATGTGGGATCTGAAGTCTTGGGAGCTGGTTCAGTTAAATGAGCTATCTTCCCTCGACCTTTTAGGAATGTTCTTACAAGTTGTGACCATTGAAGGTAGTTCCTACCATCAAGGCAGTAGGACTGATGCATTCTTGGTAGCTCACTGTTAGGAGGATTTCCAATTAGTTGATTGAATGAGATAGCCTCTCCTGTTGCCATGGACGGAGTAGTCTCAGAGATTTTTGACATATTTGGAGGATCATTTGGCTGAACAAGTAGGATGAAAGGAAACAATACTGTTGTCACATTCCTAGGGTTTGTAATGGAACCCTAGGGCACGAAAAGACAAGTGCAAGAGAGAAAATGAAGAGAAAAAAAAATCTTGCACTAAATTTCTGAAATCTGAAAATGAAATCAAGATACAGAAATAGAGCACGTAGCTGAATATATATATACAACTCGCCTCTTGACTTAACTACCTCACTAACAATATAACAACTTGCACTAATACAGCAGCAACACAATAAACATTACAATCATTGCACAACATAAATAAAAGCAACGAACTGCTACTTAAACGCTACATGCTTCCACATTCCCCCTCAAATCAGAGTCAATAGTAGAAAAAGAATCTTTGATCTTTGTAGTGTTTGTATAGTCACTAGAGCTATCATGCACTAGTGAAAATTTGAGCCCTCTGGTGACTCTTGCTTGTTCATCCCTCTGGTCAAAGTAGAGCGTCTCCATAGTAAAACGATAACTCCTGAGTTGGGCTATGAATTGACGATTGTGACCTTGAGTGTTTGTTTCAGTATGTGTCCCAGAGTTGATTACTCAACAGCACTCTCTAGTGACTCTTGCTTGCTCATCCCTCTGGTCCTAGTTTGTCACTTTGTACACATTGTCAATTTTGGTGGCTCTGTCTGTGGCTGCCTTCAAGTTCGCTACTTGATCCTAGTCTTCGCGGTGCCTCATTGATTTGGAGCTGTTTATTATCTTTTATTTCATGTAGCTCCTTTGTTTCTTCTATGTTTAGATCCCATCTTGTGTGGATCTTGAGGGTTTTGTTTGACTTCTGTGATATTGTACACTGGGGTATGCCCTGGTTTGGGTTCTGTACAGACGTTTTTTTCTCTATCTATGCATATCTTTTTTGCTTAAAAAAAAAACATTTGAGCCCAAGCTTTCCACACAAAAATAGAAACCAATTTCTTGGCAACCCTTTAGTAAGAATATCAACTACTTCATGAGTCGTAGGAATGTATCTTATCTCTATTTCACCATTCTCCACATTTTCTCGAACAAAATGCATATCAATCTCGATGTGCTTAGTATGAGCATGAAAGACAGGGTTTTCAGCAATGCTCTTAGCAGCCAAATTATCACTCCACACTGTTGAAGAAAGTGATAACAGATAGCTTATGTTTCTGCTGCTTTCTGTTAGTTAGTTTATGATTATGTTTTCTGTTAGCTATTGTATTTGTTTAAGTTGTTAGCTTATTTCTCTGTTAAGGCTTAGAGCCTTAACTGTCAGCTGAGTATATATATATACCAGCTGGTTTATGTTGGATAATTCTATATACGAGACCGAGGCATTATTCTTTATCCTTTCTTTCTTTTCTGTTATCGTTTCTATGCAAGATTGTAAACCTTGTGAGACACCTTTGATATCTGGTTTTGTTTTTACTGACAAGGGAGAGCCATTTTCAGATCCTACTCTCTATCGGATTATAATTGGATCACTTCAATATTTGACAAATACTAGACCTGATATTTCCTTTGTGGTAAACAAGCTTAGTCAGTTTCTCTCATCTCCTAAAACTGAACACTGGTTAGCCTGCAAACGGCTTCTTCGTTATCTCAAGAGTACAATTGGTTTGGGGCTGGTTTTCCGACCTATGCTACATGATTTTTCTTTGACTGTGTTTACTGATGCTGATCATGCTGGATGTCAGCTTACAAGAAGGTCAACAAGCGGTGTTTGTGTGTTTCTTGGCTCTAATCTGATAGCTTGGAGTTCTAAAAAACAATCAGTTGTAGCTCGCTCTGTTGGAGAAGCTGAATATCGAGCATTAGCTCAAGGAGTTACTGAAATTTTGTGGTTAAAATCTTTGTTTTCTGAGCTGGGTTATCCTTTACCTCATACTCCTATTTTGTGGTGTGATAATATGGCTGCTAAAAGCATAGCAGAGAATCCGGTGTTCCATTCCCGCACCAAGCATATAGAAATAGATGTGCATTTTGTGCGGGAGAAGGTTGAAAAAGGTGTGGTTGAGATTAGATATGTGCCCACTTTATATCAGGTTGCTGATATTCTTACTAAGAGTGTGCCTCGTGATCGCTTGCAATTTTTGTGTAACAAGATTGGCTTGCAGTTTTCTCCTATAAAGTCACAACTGTTTGGCACTACTGTTGCTGCAAAGAAACAAAGGAGTTTCAAGTCTGAAGGGAGGTCTCAACTGACGGGAAATGTTGAAGAAAGTGATAACAGATAGCTTATGTTTCTGCTGCTTTCTGTTAGTTTATGATTATGTTTTCTGTTAGCTATTGTATTTGTTTAAGTTGTTAGCTTATTTCTCTGTTAAGGCTTAGAGCCTTAACTGTCAGCTGAGTATATATATATACCAGCTGGTTTATGTTGGATAATTCTATATACGAGACCGAGGCATTATTCTTTATCCTTTCTTTCTTTTCTGTTATCGTTTCTTACACACACTATTGGTTTAGTAGTACCACATGGATATCCCAACTCTAAAAACAAAGACTTCAGCCATAATAGTTTAGTCACACCCTGTGCAATTGCTCGATACTCAGCCTCCCCAACTAATCTAGCTACCACGGATTGTTTCCTAGAACCCCATACAATAAGGTTGTGGCCAAAATACACACAAAACCCACTTGTAGATCTCCTTGTAACCTTACATCTTGCATGATCAGCGTATGTATACACAAATAGAGACAAATCATTGGGAGATGGAGAGAACAATAAACCCAAGCCAATAGTCCCTTTAAGGTACCTAAGCAAACGTTTGCAGGCTAACCAATGCTGCACTTTAGGTGCTGACAAGAACTGACTTAATTTGTTTACCACAAAGGTAATATTCAGTCATGTATACTTCAAATATTGTAGAGAACCAATAATAGTCCTATGCAAAGATGGATTGGGAAAGGAATCACCCTCATCGGTTAAGGAAATACCTGAGGTCATAGGTGTGACACAAGGTTTACAATCTTGCATTGCCGCCTTCTTCAGCAAATCCAAAGTCTACTTAACTTGGGTCAAGTAAATATCACTACCATCTCTATATGCCTCAAACCCTATGAAGTAATTAACTAAGTCTAGAGTTTTAAAGGCAAAGTGGGTGTCCAAGTCTTGAATACACAACTTAAGTGCTGTAGAATCTGATCTTGTAATGAGGATGTCATCAACATAAACCAAAACAAACAACACATAGTTAGTAGCTCTTTTAATGAACAAAGAGGCATCAAATGTGGCTTTGGAAAAATCCCAACTCTGTCAGTGTTCTAAAAGGCGGCTGCTGCAAATCAGTTCAAATCGGCACCCCTTGGTGCTGTCGGGCCCGATCGATGCCTAGCCACCTGGGTCCACACCTAGCCTGGGTCGCACGCGGCCTGGGTCACCTAGCTGTCTAGGCCGATTATCATTCCCTTTCTCTCTCGTCGTTACTCTCTCTCATTGCTTTCCCGTTCTCTCTCGCTTTCCCGTTCACTGTCTCTCGTCGGACTTGTAGCCGCCATCAATCTCATCGTTTCTCTTTCTCTCTCTCTCGTCACCGATCTCGTTGTTTCTCTCTCTCTCTCTCTCTCTCTCTCTAGTTGCCGATCGGGTCGTTCTCTCCCTGTCGGTTCTCGCTCTTCTTCCTCCAGTACGTATGGCCATCTTTCTCCTTGTTGCAGCAAGTGCAAGCCAGCAACAATGGCTTGTTGCTTGCAGGAAGACAACATTTTTCCTAGGCGCCCTAAGCACTAGGCCCCCGTCTACTGCCTAAGTAACGCCTAATGCGTTTTAGAACACTGTACTCTGTAATGCAGCCCTCAATTTTATATACCAAGCTAGAGGAGCTTGCTTAAGACCATAAAGGGACTTTCTCAATCTGCACCTGTGAAGCATAGGAAGGTCCTTCTGCCTACAACCTATTTACAATCGCTTCTATAAGATTGAGTTCTTGCCTTAGTTATCGTCTTATTACCACCCCTTTTGACTTTCTCTTGGATGACGGAGGATGCAAAGAGCCCAGCCAAGACAAAAGCTCTGCCACCTTCTGCTTATGCTTTACCTTTATTCCTACCCCATACAAATTGCTCTCCAATAAACATATAATATTTCATAACGTTTGGAAGATGATTTTTGGTTTGCAGCAAACAAATTCACAAGGAGTAATTGCAGCCCGTGGCCAAGCTCAATCTTGTCTCCCCCTTGAATAAAAAATTGACAGTACCCCTATTTAGCTGTGGAAAGAACAAAACCCTTAAGTTGTACCTGTCAGCTTTTTCATCTATCTTTGGCCACTCATCATCAATTTCCGATGTGGAGAAAAAATGGGTATCAAATTGGCCAGTATGATATAAAGAAACTCTAGCCCTCTCTGCTGGATGTAAGAAACGATAACAGAAAAGAAAGAAAGGATAAAGAATAATGCCTCGGTCTCGTATATAGAATTATCCAACATAAACCAGCTGGTATATATATATATATACTCAGCTGACAGTTAAGGCTCTAAGCCTTAACAGAGAAATAAGCTAACAACTTAAACAAATACAATAGCTAACAGAAAACATAATCATAAACTAACTAACAGAAAGCAGCAGAAACATAAGCTATCTGTTATCACTTTCTTCAACATTTCCCGTCAGTTGAGACCTCCCTTCAGACTTGAAACTCCTTTGTTTCTTTGCAGCAACAGTAGTGCCAAACAGTTGTGACTTTATAGGAGAAAACTGCAAGCCAATCTTGTTACACAAAAATTGCAAGCGATCACGAGGCACACTCTTAGTAAGAATATCAGCAACCTGATATAAAGTGGGCACATATCTAATCTCAACCACACCTTTTTCAACCTTCTCCCGCACAAAATGCACATCTATTTCTATATGCTTGGTGCGGGAATGGAACACCGGATTCTCTGCTATGCTTTTAGCAGCCATATTATCACACCACAAAATAGGAGTATGAGGTAAAGGATAACCCAGCTCAGAAAACAAAGATTTTAACCACAAAATTTCAGTAACTCCTTAAGCTAATGCTCGATATTCAGCTTCTCCAACAGAGCGAGCTACAACTGATTGCTTTTTAGAACTCCAAGCTATCAGATTAGAGCCAAGAAACACACAAACACCGCTTGTTGACCTTCTTGTAAGCTGACATCCAGCATGATCAGCATCAGTAAACACAGTCAAAGAAAAATCATGTAGCATAGGTCGGAAAACCAGCCCCAAACCAATTGTACTCTTGAGATAACAAAGAAGCCGTTTGCAGGCTAACCAGTGTTCAGTTTTAGGAGATGAGAGAAACTGACTAAGCTTGTTTACCACAAAGGAAATATCAGGTCTAGTATTTGTCAAATATTGAAGTGATCCAATTATAGTCCGATAGAGAGTAGGATCTGAAAATGGCTCTCCCTTGTTAGTAAAAACAAAACCAGATATCAAAGGTGTATCACAAGGTTTACAATCTTGCATAGAAGCTTTCTTCAAGAGATCTAAAACATATTTTGATTGTGAAAGATACAGACCATCAGCAGTTCGGTGAGCTTCAAAACCTAAAAAGTAACTGACAGACCCCAAAGTTTTGAGAGCAAAATGATCATCTAGATCCTGAATACATTGCTGTAAAATAATTGGACTGGATCCGGTGATTAATATGTCATCAACATAAACCAAAAGAAATAGAACTCCTGTGTCAGTCCGCTTGATGAAAAGTGATGCATCTGAAACTGCTCTAGAAAACCCCCAACCTTGCAATGCAGATTTCAACCTAAGATACCAAGCTCTAGGTGCTTGTTTCAATCCATACAAAGATTTCTTCAGTTTGCAAACATGAGAAGGAAATTTAGAGTCAACAAAGCCAGCTGGTTGAGTCATATAAACATCCTCTATTAGTTCTCCATTCAAAAAGGCATTATTGATATCAACTTGCTGAATATCCCAGTCAAAATGAACTGCCAAGGAGAACAAAATTCTAATTGTAGGAGCTTTAACAACCGGACTGAATGTTTCCAAATAGTCAATTCCAGGAGTTTGGAGGAAACCTTTTGCAACCAAACGAGCCTTGTGTTTTAGAATGGATCCATCAGCTTTGTATTTAATCCAAAACACCCATTTACAGCCAATTAAATTCATATCTTGAGAGGCTGGTACTAATTTCCAGGTATTATTGCGTTGAAGAGCAGAGAATTCTTCCTTCATTGCCTGAGTCCAACGAGGATCAGAGAGAGCTTCACCAACTGAGTTAGGTTCTAGAGCACTTAGGAGGGCATGAGGAGAGGAACAAAGTTGTTTAGACTTAGAACGAGTAATCATAGGATGTACAGAAGGTAGAGGTACAGATTTCGGATGAGGAGGAAGCGAGCAAGTGGAGATACCTTGTTGAATATCCGAAGAAGCAGGTATCAAAATAAGGGAATCAGAATTTTCAAGTGGAGAAGAAGGAAACACTGGTTGAGTGACTGGAGAAGTAGGCATTGAAGACTGTGCTACCCGAGAACTCCTAGAACGAAAATTGGGAAGAGAATGAAATACAGCAGTAGATGGACACAAAGAAGAAGACTTAATAGGCTTATTTAAGGAGGGTGCAAACAAGTTTGGATAAGGAAAATCAGTAGGATTAAACTGAACATGTCGAGATATGTAAATCCTACCTGAAGGATGCAAGCACTTATATCCGGCATGAAATGAACTATATCCAATGAAGACACATTTAGCTGAGTGCAAGTCAAACTTATGTTTATTGTAAGGCCTCAAGTAGGGAAAGCAGGAACAACCAAAAGGTTGGAGATGTATGTAGTTGGGTTCCTTGTGAAATAGTAATTCAAAAGGAGATTTTAGCTTCAAAAAAGCTGAGGGCAAAAGATTAATAGTATAAACAGCCACTTGAAAGGCTTCTGCCCAGAATTTAAGAGGCATATGAGCATGAGAAAGAAGAGTAAGTCCCATTTCAGCAATATGTCTATGTTTCCTTTCAGCAACACCATTTTGTTGGTGTGTATAGGGACATGTAAACCTAGGTTGAATACCACATGACTAAAGATAAGGCAACAGAACTTTAAATTCCCCACCATTGTCGGTTTGGAGGTTTTTAAGTTTGAAGTTATATTGCATCTCAGCTAATTTGTGAAAGGCAGTAAATGTGGAAAGAACATCAGATTTCAACTTGAGAGGATACAACCAAGAATAACGTGAATAAGCATCAACTAGAATCAGATAATATCTAAATCCTTAAGTAGAGAGAACAGGTGCGGGACCCCATACATCAGCATACACTAATTCTAAGGGATGTGTTGCTGTTATTGGACAAGAAGAAAACGGCAGCTGATGTAGCTTACCAAGTTTATAAGAATCACAAAATGCTAAATCTGAGTTTGAGCAAGAAACTCGAATCTTATTTAAAACATATTTCAGTATATGAAAAGCAGGGTGTCCCAACTTGGCATGCCACTGCTGAACAACATTCTTTGAATTGGTAGAAGCAACATTAACATTGTTGACCAACAGATCAGGAACAAGTTGACTCTGTTGGTTACATTTAGAAGAAACAGAAGGATGCATAACGGCAACACTTGAAGGCTTGACAGATTGTGATGAATCAGCATGAATGGGCTCAGCTGGATCAAAAGCTGAGGTCAGCTGATACAAGCCATCCTTAAGTAGTCCTCGGAGTAGCACTAGTCCTGAATCCTTGTCCTTAATCACACAAGAAGTAGAGTTAAACTCAGCAACAACATTGTTGTCTTTGGTTAATTGAGAGACACTAAGAAGGCTTTTGTTCATATGTGGAACATGAAGAACATTAGGTAAACCAAGGACTGAAACAGGTTTAGTATGAGTGTAAAGATTGCTGTGACCAATATTAGAGATAGACAATTTCTTACCATCACCAACGGCTACTTTGTCATTGCCCTGATATGGAGAATGAACTGATAGGTTGTTGAGGCTGGTAGTGATATGGTTAGTTGCTCCAGAGTCAACAAACCATGGAGCTTCTCCACGAGAAGAAAAAGGCACGGATTGAGTTTCAAAACTTTGTCCATATGGTGACATAGAGCCTACCTCAGTCATGTAAGCTTCACTGAACTCATTAGGACCAGTTAGGAAAGCTTGATAATCATTCTGAAACTGATTAGACTGCTGAAACTGATTGTTAAACCTGGAAACATTTTGATTCTGAGGAGAGACTCGCTGAAAATTTCTATCAAAACGGTGATAACACTTATCAACTAAGTGACCAGGTTTGCCACAGAGTTGACAGTATATTCGTCTACCACCGGACCTACCACCACGGCCACGACCTCCTCTATTCACATAACCACTTCCTCGAGCAGTGAAATTGCCTCTATTATTAGAAAATCTATCACCGGATTTCGATCCATAGGTTGCAACATTGACATTCATTGAGCTACTCATATCAGAGTTAACAGCAGACAAAACGGATTGATTTTTAGCAGTTAAACGTTGCTCATGCATAAGTAGGAGATATTGAACTTTCTCAATGTTAATTTCATCCATCTGATAGGTGATTAGACTGACGACAGCTTCATAATCATGATCCAATCTATTTAATATGGATAACAGTAAATCCTTATCACCTAGAGGTTCACCAATGGCAGCTAAGGCATGTCCAATTGTTTTAATTTTTAGGATGTAGTCATTGATGGACAGAGAGTCTTTCTTTACAGATCGCAATTGTTGTTTCAACTGGAAGGATTTTGCAACGGTTTGTTGAGAATATAAATTCTCGAGAGACAACCATACCTCCGATGAAGAATCGCAGTGGATTACCTGCGCAAGCACTTCTTGATCAATTGTCGAGAACAGCCATCCAAGAAGCAGCTGATCCGATCTGATCCAATGCATATAGTCGGGATTGAGAACCGACGCATCTGAATCTTCTCCAATTGGATTCGACTCAGAGTTTAAGTTTGATTCTGAATTAGGAAGATATTTAGGAGGAGGAGGACGTTTGTTGAGAAATTCTGACAAATCGTATGCCCTAACCGTAGCAAGAACTTGCGCCTTCCAGAACAAGTAGTTGTTTGTTCCTAGCTTGATTGGACTGTAATTAAGAGCTTTGACAACTGATGAAAAATCGAGTTGCGAATTTGAAAGGAAAGATGCAGAAGATCGAGGAAGAGAGGAGGTGCTGCAATTCGGATCGGAAGCCATAACCATTGGCTCTGATACCATGTAAGAAACGATAACAGAAAAGAAAGAAAGGATAAAGAATAATGCCTCGGTCTCGTATATAGAATTATCCAACATAAACCAGCTGGTATATATATATACTCAGCTGACAGTTAAGGCTCTAAGCCTTAACAGAGAAATAAGCTAACAACTTAAACAAATACAATAGCTAACAGAAAACATAATCATAAACTAACTAACAGAAAGCAGCAGAAACATAAGCTATCTGTTATCACTTTCTTCAACACTGGATTTGGATCTTGGTTCAGCACATCTTTGGCCTGACTATTAGCCGGTATCACCAATGAATCAATGTTTTGCTCCCATGCTACTTCATAATTATTTATTGGCTGCCCTTCAAATTTCTTAGCAATTGAAGTAGGATTCATTTCAACGTCTTTCTCCTCCATTGGAGCCTCAATAATTCCTCCAGTAGTTGCCTTTTCTCCCTTGTCATCTTGAATAACCTGCTCCATCTCAAGTGTATCCTCACTTCTTGCAACAATCAGTCCTAATCTTAGGGCCTCAGTAGTCTTAGGAATATCTCTAATCTGTTGGTTGCTCTTAGCATAACCATTAGGCTACTGCCGATACTTTCTAGGCATGGCTTCCAATGTCGTTTCATGAAGCAGGCCTTCTCCGCCGCTTCTTCTACTGTGGTAGAACACATCATTCTCACAATAGGTCTCAACACATCATTAAAACCACCAATGAGTTTCAACACAAAGTAAGATTCTTTCCAGGTCAGCTGAAAATTAAGCATTAGCGCTTTCAATTCCTCAAGTTTGACCTTATAATCCGTGACTGACCCTTCTTGCGTTAGGTTATTGAAGTCATCCCTAAGTTGGTTTAGGGAAACAGAGTACTCCTTAGAAATGCATTCAACAAGAAGACTAACTTGAAATTTTCGTGAGAATAGAATAATCAAGTTGTCCAGCTTCCATTTGAAGTTATCGATTTCATTTATGGTTGCAACCCATTCCTTATTGAGTGTTTTGTCCCTTGACTGTGCACTTCCACTAAATCCTACGACCATCTCTTCAGTTTAATTACTTGAAAATTCACTGTTGTAACCACTTCTTGCTCAGCTTCTGGGGATCTCTTTAGAAATTTATTTTGGTACTAAAATTCAGCGACCTTAAATTCACAGAGACCTAATTCAACAAACCCAAGCCACTATAATTGTTGCTCCCACTTTCACAACCCTAATCTGCTTCTGGAATGGCCACTAACAGTCGCCTAGATCTGAATTGGCCTTTAAATTCTAATCGGAATTACGGCTAGGCTACCGAACTGATTCAACCTCCTGAATCGCTTGTCTCCATTCAATTACCTGCCTACAATTTCCAATTGAATTGAACTGTGAGGCAATAGATCTGCTTTGCCTTCAATGCAGGACCTCAAACAATTAGAGCAGGAGAAGTCGAAGGCCACGGCATGGAACTGCTCTGTTGCAATCCCCAAAGGAATCGACTCTGATGGCATCTCATGAATTGCTTGTTGCACCCGTTTCCGTTACTCGCTTTCAAATTTTGAGCCTTTTTCAAGAGATTGTTCCATAAATTTTGGTGGTTTCAATAGGATAGATCCCTCCCTAATACCTTCAAGTCGACTCACCTCAATCGCAATTTAGTGGTCGAGGATCACTAACTCAATGACCCAGATCCAGTAGCTTCAGATCTGCTTCAGTAGCCAAAGAAGGGCCACTCAATTAACTCAAGCAGAAGGAGTCGACGACCAGGGATCTACTTGTCACAACCCGACGGTTTACTAGGGTTTGAATAGGAAATTTAGAAGAAGAAAGAACAGAATTGGAGGGAGAAACAAACAAATAGAGTGAGGAAAGGAAGAAAAAGAGAACGAGAAGGAATGAGAGAGAGAACCAAAAAAGAGAGAAAATAATTCTTTATTATTCTCCAAATGATACTTCCTTACTGCTGTGGAGGTCTCTTTATAGAGCCTCTAGTACAATCAACCACCTAACTAACATAACAGCCAAACGGCTAGTTGTTTATACAGTTTCAAATAGTTAGCCCCCAACAGCTCATACAAGGTAAATGCCAATTAATTACAATCCTACCCTAGGGTCGTGACAAATCCCCACCCCTTCAAACAATTCTTGTCTCCAAGAATTGACAATGAAGGCTATGTTTCACCCAATCCCTACCTTCAATATTTGTTATCTCCTTCTCTTCTCCTCCTTACTATTTTGCCCTTCCCCTTTGAGTGGTAGAAGTGTAGTAGTGTTCACAGCCTCTAGTTGTTCCACCGCTGCCTCAGTCGTTCTTTCAAATACTTCAGTTGGTATAGAATGCAGATGTGATTCCTTCCCGATGGTCACCTTGCACTCACCAGTTTCTTCATAGGAGACTTCCTCCTCTTCTTCTTCCTTTTTCCCTTCCATATTCATCAACTACCTCTTACATTGATGGCTGGGGCTAAATTTGTCTCCACACCTGAAGCATAGCCCTAGTTGTCTCTTTTGCTCTATTAGATTACCCTTCATGCCATTATTATAGGGCTATGCTTTGGCTGCCTCTTGGTTAGCCCCTGCAAGCAAAAGCCTAGAGTTACCACGTTCATACTACCCGGCCAATAAACTCGGCTCGTAGGGAACATTATACTGCTTGAAAATGGCCTCTAAGGTCATTTCTTACAACCTAGCTTTTTCAGCAGCTTGCTTCACGGACGTAGGGGCCATCATCTTCACCATGGGTCGCAATTCCTCCCTCAATCTGCTAATAAAGACTAGTATCAAATACTGCACGGTAAGTCCTGGTTGCACCGTGCTCACCATAGATCTCAACTCCTCAAATCGAGTTTGGTACTCAACCGCAGTCCCCTCTTGCTTTAACTTGCTGAATTCTTTGACTACATCAACCATGTTTTTCTCCCCAAAGCGATCACATAACCCATCAGCAAATTCTACCTAGCTTCCATGCATTCCTTCGTCTTGGACCCATCCTTGATACCAAGAATCCACCTCTTCATTCAAATAGACCGATGCCAAGTTTATCTTTTGATCTTTAAGGATCCAGTAGAATTGGAAAAATCTTTCACACCTTCATACCCACCATCATGGTTTCTTTCCTTCGAACATTAGAATCTCCAATCTTGGCATCGAAACATGGATCTGAGTCCACTGTTGTTAATTCCTCCCCGGGACTTCTTGAGTTGCAGTCTAATCTACTTTGTCAAGAATTCCTTGTGTGGTGTGGCAAAATCGGGTCAGAGGCCTTTCTTGGGGTATATTCCTATGGCAACTAGAATTGGGGTAGGGAAGACAACTGCTTAGCACGCTGTCGATCCTTCGTCCCCGCAATTCCACCATTTCTTGGCACCGCTTCATCACGTCTTGTTCTCCAACGCTTCTTGGTACTTCTCCGTGGCCGCTTGCATGGCTTCTTTCCATTCAGCCAAGTCCTCTCGCGTTTGGCATATGATTTCTTGGGTGTGGGTCACCCCAAACTCCATGGATTCTAGCCTGATCTCCAGCTGCTTCGAGCGTATTCCCTCGACCATAGCACCTTGATCCCCAGACGCACTGATAATTTCGAAATTCACCATCATGAGACTACCTCCTACTTCGCCTTCTACTTCCAAACCCCAAGATCATCCAACTTTGCTTGGGTCTTCTTACCCAATCAATGACCCTCCTAAAATCGCAGAATCGTGAATCCGATGGCTCTGTAATTTTCATAATCACCAGAATTCACTGCTTCTCGAGTCACCGCTTGTGACTCATTCAATTTCACACCCAAGAATGTCCGACTTTGCTTGGCATGCGCACTGTTGCGACTTCAATTCTGAGCCGTTGTCCACAGAATTAGCTTTGCTGGCCTACTTCTTTTGGGTCAGTCACTTCCGACACTACTGGTTTTGTGTCGAATCAAACTCTCAATTCACTGCTTAAGGTTTCCCAAATTGAAAAATTCATAGCCAAGGATTGTCTGGCTCTAATACCACTTGTTCCAACCCTAGGGTTTATAAGGGTTTGAATAGGAAATTTAGAAGAAGAAAGAACAGAATTGGAGGGAGAAAGGAACAAATAGAGTGAGGAAAGAAAGAAAGAGAGAACGAGAGGGAATGAGAAAGAAAATGAGAGAGAGAAGCAGAAATGAGAGAAAATAATTCTTTATTTTTCTCCAAATGATACGTCCATATTGTTGTGTAGGTCTCTTTATAGAGCCTCTAGTACAATCAACCACCTAACTAACATAACAGCCAAACCGCTAGCTATTTATACAATTTTAGATAGTTAGCCCCAACGGCTCATACAAGGTAACTACCAATCAATTTCAATCCTACCCTAGGGTCGTGACACTACTCTCGACTGGCATTTCCGAAATCCGATAGCAACTACGATGGGTTCAAGAAGCTGCCCAGATTTGCTTCTCACCTTCTGGGTTGGATTCACCAACCTATCAAGCAACAGCACCAGCCACACACCGATCAGAAGCTTCACTGTCTGTTCGCGTTGCCAACTTCGACAAATCTCCCGCACCAGTCATCTGCTCCAGTCACAACCCTCCTGGTTGTCTACATCACCACCTTTGACGAACTCTCGCACCAATCGCGAACGTTGTCTATTCGTGTCACCTCAAGTTAGCTCGCCAATCAACCCACTCCAATTGCGAATGCTCTATTCGCGTCACCTTCAATGCTGTCATTTGATTCCTTAAAATTTGATCGGAATCACTACTTGCACTCACCTATCATGAGCTGAGAACCACGGGTTTAGACCACCTCGGGAATTTAGTCATTCGAACCAAATTGCTACAAGTTCACCGAAATCACAGCCGAGGAAAGATTGGCATTGATACCATTTCTCACATTCCTAGGGAAAGAGAGAATTAGAAAGGAAGGAATCCCATTTCATTTCACACTTGATATCCATCCTCTTACAAGTAACCTTTTTATAGGCATAGCTAGCTGCTAATTGATTTCCTAACAGCGCCCATATGCTCCTAACAACTTGCAAAATATCTCCTAACAAATTATTATAACCCTATTACCATAATGTCCCTCTATTGCTCCTAGGGTCATGACAAGTACAATGAAAGCACACTGGGATTAGATCAAAATGAGAGGATAACACGAGTCAATCACGAAGGCTCTAATACTATGTGAGAATGGAATACTTTCATTCATATTTTCACACACAACAATACAACCCTAGTTATATGGTTGAGGAATCACAACATAGGAAAGATTACAATAGTTAAAATTAGAAAAGATTACCTATACAAAGTTTAAGAAAGTATCCTAAACTGATTTAAGCAATTTCTAAAAAACCAAAAGATTAGATCAGCTTCAAATCTTAATCCTTCCTTATCCTTTCCTCTGTGTATCCTACGGGAATCAACATATGCTACTCCAGATTGTACCTAGGGAAATTGAGTCATGATTCTCTAATAATCCCATCTGGATTTCCTTAAAATGTACCTGCTGTGTCCATCCAACTTGAACATAGTGTACAGAATTTGATACTGTATACATTACTGAAAGATTACACACTCAGTTTTGCACTTCTTCTTTACAACAGTGGATGTTATTTGTTGTAAATTCTTTGACATAATCAACTGTTTCTTAACCTTCTCACTGAAACTTGAGATGTGAAGAAGATGGTCCATGGAAATTTCTATCCATTAATTACTGATTTTTCACGACTAGCACTTTCTCCTTTCTAAATTTGTTGCCCTGTGATTCAATTGTGGTGACACCATCTTGCGTTGTTCTGTTCTGACATGTATGTGTGTTGTGCATGTAAAATAGATCCAAACTGTGAATGAAATTGTCTTTCTGATGAGAATTAAGATTAGCAGCATGAGTTCCTATTCTAGTTCATGTTCGATCTTTGGCATGTTATGCCATTGTTATGCTTAAAGCATGATGGGTTTCAAAAGAGCATGGTATTTAATGTGACCAAGTGATGCCTTGCCATTTCGTAATATAACTTTAAGGCGCTATGGAGGTTTTTTTTTTTTTTTTTTTTCCCCTTGTATACTTCTGTTAGCAATATGGTAATCCCTCTCACTATGGAAGTTCATAGGTTTTTTGCTGTTATTTGATTACTGTTCTTGTTAGCATGAATATTTATGTTCACATAATTATATCTTAGGAATGGGTAATCCACAAAGCAGATTGACCAATATGGTAATTTTTAAAAGATGAGGATATAAAACAATAAGGACACATTAGCAAAAACAAAAAATATATATATATATATAATTTCTTATGTAGTTGAAATGATGTGTATTTCTTCATTTTATCATATTACATATATATATATATACATTGCTGTTTCATATAAAAAAGTAATAAATTATTTTCTGTGTTCTTCATAGTTGAAAAGATGGGAACAAAAACTTATAATATCTCTGCGTAAAGTTGTTTATCTTTATCTACACATAATTAGGATGCTTTGTATTCTAGACCTTTGAAAAAAACATGAAGTACGATTTGGAAGTCTTACATTATGTTTCGGTTACTTTTCCTCTGAAACTCAAGTTATTTTGTTCAAACTTGTCATACATTTCAGAAATGTCCATGCATCTTAGCTAATATTTACTACTTTACGTTTTGTCTGGTGTTGCTTTGATACTTCACTTTATTTGTAAAAATTCAGATACTGAAAATTTGTGATATAAATACAGGTTACTGGGATGATGAGAAAGGTGAAATTGTTCTATTGGATTCTGTTGACATATCAATTGCAGTTGCCACTGAGAAGGTACTATATCTTGATTCTTGATCTTTATAAAGGTTTCTGACATCACCTGATCTTGTCATAATTAATTGGAATGACAGGGATTGATGACTCCAATTGTGAGAAATGCAGATCAGAAAACCATATCATCAATCTCCTCTGAGGTAGTTGGCACTCTCTCTCTCTCTCTCTCTCTCTCTCTCTCTCTCTCTCAAGGCAGACAGTTGGGAGAGTTTGAACAGTTTGTGTGGTGAAGTTTTTATGTTTTCTTTTTTGTTTTATTACAGTGGGATGTGGAGTCTGCAGAATTGTGAGTTACAGTCACTTGTAATGGTTGCCACCACTTCAGAAGCATAAATCAAATCTAAAAAATTCATTTTCTTAAAAGAGCATACAAATTAATGTTTTTTGTACTTCATGACTCAATTAGGTCAATTTGCTAACCATCTGACGAACCCCAGCATGATGTGTACCTGGACTTGCTAAGTGCAATAGGACTTTCACAAAGGCAAGTGCCACATGGCCCAATAATGAATCCACCTTGCTTACTGTCCAATGTATGACTCCTAAGCATTATCTAACTAGAATAAGGAAACATCAACTGTTTGAGCAATCATCATGGATCTACAAATATATGGTGTCAAGAAATCTGCTTAATTAGGATACAGTTGGGTATGATCCATCCAGTTCTGATTTTTATCCCTTTTGGAAATTTATGATTAGTCTGCTTAGTAGAGCTTTTCTTGCACAAAACTTAAGAATGCTACGGCGTGCTAGGAGAAATAGAAATAAACGTGTTGGCCTGTTGCAATTATCACATATCTATACTTAACAAAATAGATGTGCAAGGTTTGGGTTATGCCTGATAACAATGTGATGGTGTGATCTGAAACTTGGAACTTAGCTAATGATTCCAAGCATACATCAAGCCTGAGGCATACTGGGTCAAACTCACAAGGGATAGTGATCCTATGCGATACCATATGCCCTCTGAAGTTGCACTGAGCTTTCTGTGTGTATGGAGACGGGAACCAATCTAGTGGCTGATTCTATAGTGAGAGTAGGGGTGGGCTGGATGGGTAATCATAGTTTCAAAACTTCTATCATTTTGTTTAGGCTTCAGATGCAGTCTCTAATATTAAAATCTTTGGCTGAAAAGAAACAAAAAAATCCTGTATTTATCCACTGATATAAAAATAGTATGTTATAGGATATACCTACTTATATATAACCATTTTTTGTCCTTTGGTCATGATTAACCCAGGCTGCTGAGGCCTCTGTCCTGGCCCAAACGCAACTCACCTCCAACTGAAGAAAATTATCCCAAGTCCTAGAGCAAGGACACCAAATACTATAACGGGCTAAAAAAACTTGGATTTATATTCAGGTTGCTTGTTGCAGCATACTTGCAGACATATATTTGTTGTCAAACAGCATCGGCATTCTTGAACGCCATCAGTGCATCCAGAATTAAGTTGGTATCAATTGCTGCCACTGATACGTGAAACTATGGAATTACATATACCATCATCTGTTAAGAGAGAAACAGTGAACATAACCTGACTATGATACACTCAAGATGGTTGGTACCCACAAGATAGCTAATGAAGTTGTTCGTTTTATGCCATTAGGAGTGTGATTTTATCTTAATTTTATTAGGACTTTTGGTGTATCACATGGTAGAATTTAATAGGTATTATGTTACTGTATTAAATGGTATTACTTTTAAAAGATCTATCAAGCCTATAGATATGATGATAAAAAATTTGGAACTGTTAAATTTTAGTATATCATGTTAGAATTATATTTTGTTCTGAATTTTATAATTTAGATCTGATATCTTTTATTAATGAGATTTTAGTATATTTTGTTTAAATTTGTAGTTTGGATTTGAATTCCTTTTCTGATAGGACCTTAGCCTATAAAAAGTTATTATTGATACGTTGTTGTTCTCTCACCTCTAATCTCCCTCTCAAGTCTCCCTCTCCTTTGCTTCCGCCATCCCAGGTTATTCTTCTTCTTCTCTCCCTGATCTTCCCCCTCTTCTTC
The DNA here is from genome assembly GCA_036245055.1 of Diospyros kaki. Classification (NCBI taxonomy): domain Eukaryota; kingdom Viridiplantae; phylum Streptophyta; class Magnoliopsida; order Ericales; family Ebenaceae; genus Diospyros; species Diospyros kaki. The sequence goes on along the minus strand of BSEG01000010.1, from coordinate 26,412,142 downwards.
TATTTTCTGCAATCCTTTTCTGTCCAGCATCATATAACTTATTGATGTATTCCAAAATTATGAATTTTGAAAATTAATTAATTTTTTTGTGTTTTGATAGAGGGATTTCAGATGATATCATTTCAAATCCTTATATTTCCTAGACCCAAATCGAAAGTGAATTTGAACCTAAATTCAAATGATTACAACAATAATATATCCAAACAATGGATTTGAAAATTTCAAATCCCAAATGACAAGGATAAACAATTCTATCCAAACACAATCTATAATTTGGAAGAGCAAGAGCTCTCTCCCCCTTATCTTTCTTCCCTCTTCTCTGCTGTTCTTTAGGTCTTCTTCTGCATGATAAATTCCATGGAGTTAAAGGATTCTTTTGGCTAGACTCTCAAAGAGAGTGTAGTCAAAGTATCCTAATTTGGCTGATCATCTTTTTGGAGATTTCTAAATTCAGGATTAGGGAACTTTCCTATTCTGCTTTAGGAAATTTCCTATTTGTGTATAGTCAATTATTTCCTTTGTTTTTCTCTTTCCTATGTTGTATAATCCTCATCTCTATAAGAGGACCTGGAAAACTTTATGCGAATTAAGTGAATGAAATCAGTGGTTCCGTTTTCTTCATGGTATCAAAGCCATAGACAATCTGTCCCTTTCGTTCATTCTTTTTATTGCTATGTGCCTTCATTGCCACAGCAGTGTTTGAATCTGACCCTAGTCTATCAGCCATTTTTTCCTCTTTTCTACCATGTCAAAAATTTCAGACGCTACTACTCCAATGAGATGGTGTCCCGTTTGATCCGCCTATGGGGAGTACTCCAACCAGTGACCTACCAGGGATATATCATTCCTATTGACTTGATGGGAAGAACTATTTACAGTGGGCTCAACTTGTGTGGACGTTTTTGAAGGGACGAGGGAAGATAGCTCATTTAACTAAGCTGGTTGCAAATGTTAAAGATCAAGGTTTTTCTGCATGGGAAGTCGAGGACTCTATGATAATGTCTTGGCTTTAGAGTTCAATGCAACCCGAGGTGAGTAAAAATTGTATGTTCTTATCTACTGCTAAGGAGATTTAGGACACTGCAAAGCACACTTACTCTAAGGTGCAAGATGCATTTGTGATTTTTGACATTAAAATGAAAATAAGTAATAGAAGGTAGGGCTCTTTAACAATCACTGAGTACTACAATAAAATGAATGGGCATTGGCTTGAGTTTGACCATTACCAAGATATTAGAATGAAGTGCAGTGAAGATGCAGCCACCCTGACTGCAATATTTGAAAGGGACGGAGTTGTGGAATTTTTAGCCAGTCTTAATGCTAAGTTTGACCAAGTGAGTGTGCCGATCCTTGGAAAGGAAAAACTTCTCTCCCTCAATGAAATTTTTTCTATTGTTCCTAGTGAGGAGTGTAGAAGAATAGCCATGCTAAATGAAGTAAATCATGAGGATCTGCAATGGTAACTAATAAAATGGATGGTACTCAATTCAAGTTACAATAGGGAAGGAATGAGCATAACTCTAAATCACAAAACCAGGATGGTTTGTGGTGTTCTTTTGCAAAAAATCCAGGCATAATAGGGAGACTTGTTTTAACTTACATGGAAAAGAAGCAGTGCTAAACAAGGTGGGAAGTTTGAAACATATACAATCCAGAAACCAAGCTCAAGCCTATAATGCAACTAAGGAGGAAGAATCACTCTTGAAAAGGCAGATCTAGTTATCATGGCTAATCAACTGAATGCTAAGGAGATCAATAAGCTAAAAAGTTTTCTGAAAACCATTCAAGATGGTACTTGTTCCATGGTAAGCAAGTATTTGTTTGAATTCTGAATTCATTATTGCCTCACGTACTATTAGGAATAATTTATGAATCCTAGACTCTGGAACTACAAATCATATGACTTTTGATTTAAATGTGTTTGAATCCTATAAACCAATGAGTAGCTCCGAGAAGATAACAATAGCCAATGGTGATGTAATCCCTATAACTAGTCATGGTAATGTGATCGTTAATTCCTCATTACCTATTCAGCACGTTCTTCATGTTCCTAACCTCTCTAACAGCCTAATATCTGTTCACCAGCATACCAAAGACCGAAATTGTCGTGTTGTGTTTTCTCCTAACAAATGTGAGTTTCAAGCACTGGACACGAGAAAGAAGATTGGTGCTGCTGAGGAATGGAATGGGTTGTACTACTTGAAGACAAGCAATTCTTTCACTAAAGGGGGGCAACCCATTCTTACTTGTTCATCCCAGCCTATATCTATGATTGAATTTTTGCTTCAACATTGCCATTTAGGACACCCTCCTCTTAGTTTGATGCAGTCAATGTTTCCTACTTTGTTTAGGAATCTAAATGTTTCTGGTCTTCACTGTGATGGGTGTGAGTTTTCTAAACACCATAGAGTGTCTTATCCTGTGAGTAATAAATTGTCTTCCATTTCATTTACTTTGATTCATTCGGATGTGTGGGGACCATCTAGAATCCCTAATTGTTCCGGGGCTAGATGATTTATTTCTTTTATTGATGGATTGTACAAGGATGACTTTGGTGTATCTCTTAAAGGATAAGACAGCTATTAGCACTATCTTGCCTATATTCTATAAGAAGATATCTACTCAATTTGGATCCCATATTAAAAAGTTCCGAACTGATAATGCAAGAGATTACTTTAATCATCACTTGCATCATTTTTTTCAACAAGAAGGAATTGTCCATGAGTCACCATGCGTATATGCTCCACAACAGAATGGAGTAGCAAAGAGGGAAATGAGGCATTTACTCAATGTCACTAAGGCCCTTCTGCTTCACCATTATGTTCCTAAAAATTTTTGGGGTGAAGTAGTTTTAACTGCTGCCTACTTGATCAATTGTCCCTTCTAAACTCCTAAGTCATCAAAGCCTTGTTCAATGTTTATCTTCCTATTTTCCAAAGGTTGGTCTCCATACTCCTCTTCCTTTAAGAGTTTTTGGGTGTGTTTCTTTTGTCCATGTTTCTAAACATTACAGGGATAAGCTAGATCCCAGAGCTCTTAAATTTCCTTAGTTACTCTCTTACTCAAAAAGAGTACAAATGTTATCATCCTCCTACTAGGAAATTCTATGTATCCAAAGATGTCATATTTGTTCAAACTCAGTCATTTTTGGATCTCCTAGTACTGATTACCAAGGGAAAAATGTTTATGGTGCTGACTCAAGTATTGATCTCCCTATTTTGGACCTGCCTCTTGATTCAACAATTCATGACTCATCCAATTCACCCTTAGATGAGTAGAATCAGCAAGAATCTCAAGAAGAATAGCCTTAGTCAATACTGCCATCCCCTTTAGTTAGATTCAAGGGGTCTCCTTATGTCTTCAAGAGATGGACACAGCCTATTCCAGGTCCTCCTCTGGAACCAACATCATCTCCAAGTTCAGGTACTGAAGTCACTTATCCTTCTTCTTCTTTATCTTCTAATCCTGTTACTAATAACTTGGGCCTACCTATTGCTCTCAGAAAAGGCATCAGGAGTTGTACCCAACATCCATTGACCAATTATCTTTCTTACCACCATTTGTCCCCAAAACATAAAGGTTTCTTAACCTCTTTGGATGCCATTTCTATTCCTAAGACAGTTGATGAGGCTTTCAAGGATCAGAATTGGGTTCAAGCAATGCAAGAGGAGATGAGGGCCTTGGAAAAAAATTAGACGTGGGACATGATACCTAGATCGAAGGGGGTCAAGCCTATGGGTTGCAGGTGGGTTTTTAACCTAGAGTATAATGTAGATAAAACCCTAGAGAGGTATAAGGTCAAGCTAGTTGCTAAAGGATATACTCAAAATTACGGTATTGACTACCTAGAGACTTTTGCACATGTAGCAAAAATGACAACAATGCGAATCCTATTAGTTCTAGCAACACATTGCTGCAATTTGATGTGAAAAACGCTTTCTTGCATGGAGATTTAGAGGAAGAGGTTTATGGAACCACCACTTGGTTTTGATAAAGGGTTTTCAGGCAGGGAATGCAAACTAAAGAAAGCCCTCTATGGGTTTAAACAATCTCTACGAGCATGGTTTGAAAGATTCTCTAAAACTATGAGGCATATGAGTTATCTTCAAAGTAGAGGTGATCATACTCGCTTCTTTAAGCATTCAATTGAAGGAAGGATGACAACACTACTAGTATATGTTGATGATATTATAGTAACTGGGAATGATTTTGAAGAACAAAAACAGCTTAAAGAGAACCTTTCCAAAGCATTTGAGATCAAAAGATCTTGGGGTATTGAAATATTTTCTGGGAATTGAAGTGACCTATTCTAAAGCTGGGATTTTCTTATCACAAAGAAAGTATACTTTAGATCTGCTAAAGGAGACATGGCTATTGGGTGGCAAAGGAGCAGGTACACCGATAGAATCCAATGTTAAGTTGGAAGAAACTCCAACTGTCAACCTGTGGACAAAGGGAGGTACCAAAGATTGGTTAGGAGATTGATTTATTTGTCACATACCAACCCGGATATTGCTTTTGCAGTAAGCTTGGTAAGTCAGTTCATGCATAATCCCACTGAAGAACATAAGCAAGCTATGAGAAGAATTCTATGCTATCTAAAGACTACACCTGATAAATGGATCTTGTTCAAACTAGGGAATGAATTGGATGTTACTGGGTACACTGATGCGAATTATGAAGGATCTTTAACTGATAGATGCTTTACAACCGAGTATTGTGTATTTCTTGGGGAGAATTTAGTATCATGGAGAAGCAAAAAGCAAGTTATAGTAGCTAGATCTAGTGTTGAGGTTGAATTTCAGGTAATGGCACTAGACTTGTGTGAACTGTTATGGCTGAGAATCATTTTGGAAGACCTAAGGATTTCTAGCAGTGGGCCGATCAAATTATGTCATGATAATAAATTAGCCATAAGTATTCCACATTATCCTGTGCAACATGATAGAACCAAGCATGTGGAGATAGACAGACATTTTATTAAAGAGAAGCTAGAGGCTGGGTTAATTTGCATTCCCTATCTGCCATCAGAAAAGCAACTAGCTGATCTTTTGACAAAGGGTCTACCCACTAAGCGATTTGAAGAATTGGTGTGCAAACTGGAAATGATTGATATCCATTCACCAGTTTGAGGGGGAGTGATAAATTCCGTAGAGTTAAAGGATTCTTTTGGCTAGACTCTCAAAGAGAGTGATTAGTCAAAGTATCCTGATTTGGCTGATTATCTTTTTGGAGATTTCTAAATTCAGGATTAGGGAACTTTCCTATTCTGGTTTAGGGAATTTCCTATTTGTGTATAGTCAATTCTTTCCTTTGTTTTTCTCTTTCCTATGTTGTATAATCCTCATCTCTATAAGAGGACTTGGATAGCTTTATACGAATTAAGTGAATAAAATCAGTGGTTCCGTTTTCTCCACTGCATTTTTTTGCTGATCTCTCTCTCTCTCTCTCTCTCTCATGCCAGAGGTTATCTAATTTCTGAACTCCTCTTTCTTCTTGGTTCTAAAGCTTCTATTGCTTATTCCTCTCCTCTATAATGCCTTCGTGTTTTACATATCTTTGCTATTCTCGCTTCTTTTCTCATCTCCTCTTCCCTGTGTCTTTCTGTCTTTGTCTACAAGTTCCTCTCTATTCTCAGTTTCTTCAATTATCCCTTGCTGCTGCCCTGCTATCTGCTTATGTGCTTACTACTTTGTTTCTTGTGTGATCCCCCCCCCCCCCCCCAAAAACCAAAACCACAAAATCTTACTATTATTGTACCCCAGGCTACATCAGACTGTCTTGTGACTAGCAGGCTCAGAACAAGTCAAATAATAGAAGTTTTTCATTTTGGTTATTCTTTTTGGGCTTGAAAGTTACCCTCCCAGCTTTTCATTTGTTTATTGAGTGATTTACATTTTAGGAAAATCTTGTTCTGAGCTTGAGTCCATGATAATTTCTGATCCTTGGATAATCTATTCAATCAAGGTCAAGGAACTAGCTGCGAAGGCACGAGCAGGGAAGCTTGCTCCCAATGAATTTCAAGGTGGCACTTTCAGGTGAATGCACTGTAAAATTCATCCTTCTTTTCATCACCCTCTCTCTCTCTCTCTCTCTCTCTCTCTCTCTCTCTCTGTGAGGAGTATGCTAGCTGTCACCCAGTGTATTTCTTCCTGGGAAAAGAAGTCATCTTGAGTCTTCCACAATTTGTTGCAGCATTTCAAACCTAGGAATGTTCCCGGTGGACCATTTTTGTGCAATAATAAACCCCCCACAGGTACTCTCCCTCCCTCCCTCTGTCTCTGTGTGTGTCTTATTGTGCTTGTACACGCAAATGCACATATTCACTCATTGATAACATTCATTTTACTAATCTTTTCAAGTTATGCATGTGTTTTGGATATGTTACTTCGTCAATCATTATCTGCAGGCTTGTATTCTTGCTGTTGGTCGGGGACTTGAAGTTGTTGAACCTGTAGTTGGAAGTGATGGTAACTGCAACCCTGTCCATCATACCCAACTGTTAGACTGTATAACTGAAAAGATTTCTTTTATGACTTGATTTACTCCCTGTCCAGGAATTGAGAGGCCTGCAGTCGTCACAAAAATGAAATTGGCATTATCTGCTGATCATCGTGTTTTTGATGGCAAAGTTGGAGGTAAACAAGGCTTCAATTTTATTCCGAAACTGAAACTCTTTGTTGACCGTGTGAGATGCAAATCTTTATGTACAGCATGTTATTGAAAATCATCTGTTGAGTTGACAATTCATAGGTGACGTGGACAATCAGTGTTGTGCCCCTTCATTGTCTTGTGAAATAAATATTTTGGGAAGTTTTGAACTCTCAGTTAACAGACCTATTTCTTGTGGACACAAAAACATGGATGTTATTAGTACAGCTGAAGGGGCAAAGAAACTATTCACTATGATAAAACTAAAATAGTTTTTGTTTTTTGCACCCCCCCCCCCCCCCAAAAAAAAAACTTTTTTCTGTGATGATGATTAACATCACTAGTGTGGAATGCATATGTTGTAGACTGACTGGTATCGGGATCCTAATTTAGTTTAGCCAACACTTTTTTTGGGTTTTGGGGGGTTGCTGCTGAAGTAAATAATCTGTATTTAGTTAGTTGATGTATGGTTCAGTGGGATGATTGAATCATCTCTTTTGACTTCACTTTTGGTTTTTCTTCAAACTTGGTAGGCTTTGTTGGGAAAGTGAGAAGGGAGTCGGCAATTGCCAAAGTGAACTCTAGTTTTGACCTCCCAAACTGGATTCTAGCTGTACTATTTAAAATTCAAATAAGAATAATATACTCCCCTACTCAGACAAAGAGGGAAGTATATCCACTACTTCTACAGCGATATAGTTTTTCATGAATGGCCGCATCACTTGGATATTTTTAAACATTTCTTCGTCCTGCCTTTTTCTAATTATGTGAAAAGCTGAATGAAAGTTTTGTTTTTTTCCCTTTTTCTTTGTTTGCTTTATCCATTTTAATACTGGCCATCCTTTACTTATCTGCCCTCCTTCAGACATTGTCTGCAGACCCCCGGGTATGGCTCACCATTAAAAATCTTAGGCTTTTTTAAAGTTTCTGCTAAGTTCAATATAACTTTTGTTTTCCAGGTGCTTTTGTCTCTGCTCTACGTTCAAACTTCAGTGACATTGCAAGACTTCTTTTGTAACGAACGAGAAAATCCCTCAAATTTGTACACGGTATCTATGGAGAAGATTCGCAATGAAGTGCGCGTCTTCAGACCCAATCAGGTTTCCTCCAAGCTTGAGCATTTTTGTCGCTGGCATTTTGGCTCAACTTTATTGTTTTCTTTCTGCATCTATTATATTGTGCCCCACCTGTTTGAAGATGGGAACAAACTTTAGGATACCTATTGGAAAGATTTTGGTGATTTGGGTGTCATTTCATTTGATTTTCCTGTATCTTCTTCCAAAAGAACATGCTGCTGTTTCGATGAGCGTTGTGTAAGAAATAACGTTCCAAGAAAGCCTAGGTAGGGATCGTGATTTCCTTCCCCGAAAGACTTTGTTGCAACGAAATAATGTACAGCAGTACCTGAAGAATCTTTTCTCAATAAACTGCTATTCATTCGGTCAAACCTTCATTGTGTTTTCTAATTTTCTTGATGGCAACCTCACTCTATGTCTATTAGACATCTACTCTTTATATAAAAAAATATGTACATTTGCTTTGCCCCTAATTCAATGGATATGATCATTGGTCAATCAGTGTGTTGTGGTGCCAAGCCCTGTAGCCATTTGATGGATTTCAGTTGAGATAGCTACAAATTCAACCTGAACATGTTTTTGTAGTTCGTTTCGCTCCATAATTAAGAAGCTCGATGGATGGAAGGCAGTCCCCACACCACTTGTAACGATGTGGAGCATTCAAAATCTTTGAATCCTAGAAGAGGGACAGAAGTTCTACATTTCTAATAAATAGGTGGGGTTGCACAGAGACTTCTGATTTAGTTTTGACTTGTCGCCAAAAATCTCTACTTCTAGTTAGCAAAGATGGTGAAGATGCACCATAACCTGACAAAATTACAGGTACATGGCACCCTGTGGCAAATTAACAATGTTCAAAAGCAGAAAAGATCCTCACGTTTCTGGATGCCGTCTTCCTCAAACTACATCCGAAACTCACACTTCAAAATTCAGAAGAAATACACCCCTTAAGAGTAGGATGCGGAAACTCAACTGACTGGGAATCATACATTGAAGTTATGTTGTGCCTTGCCGTTATGGTTTGGCCCCTTTGATTGCAAGAGGCTCGTACCATCGTGGACCAAAACCCGCAGCTCTTCTAGCCGCCTCATTGAAAGGAGGTTTCAGCGGCCCCTTGAAATATGCTCTTACCATCTGATGGAACTTGTTAATCACATCATCGTTATCTTGCATCGTGTCATTTTCACCGGCTCCAACTACTTCTTGAGAGGACCACCTGTTGCCACCTGAGATGCTTCCAGACCTGAAGCAAAGATACTTGAACCATTTTACTCCGGCAGCACAATGGGTAATCTCTTCTGGGTAAACCACCTTCTCCAGTAAATCAGCTGTTTCATTATCACCTCCATTGCGGAAACGTGAGATAGTGGTGGGCAGCACATCAAGCCCCCGAGCCTGTGTTTAGTCACAGTTTAGTCATATTAAACTATAAATTTTGTACAAATATAAAGATACCAGCTTGCTTATTAGGCTCCGTATCTGTCACATTTGTCATCTGACTATGGTTTTTGAACTTCAAATTAAGCAAACTCCAATGCAATTAATTATGGAATACCAAAGATGTCCCTTATTTAATTTTATTTGTTTCAAAATTTTCTGTTTATAGTTAGATGGTAAGAAACCTGAAATGGCTTTGCATTTGATCAAAGCACTCAAATGCTACGAATGTAAACTGGATTGCTTTTTATCTCTATATAGCGTGTATTCACAAATTTAACCAAAAAGTATTGAGAGATTTAAGCCCACCTCGTGAACACAATGTTCAATTGCCAAACGTGCCAAAAGGTCCTGAGATGTCGCAGCGGCAGAGTCCCAGAGACCATCATGAGCTGGCAATGCACCATAGAAGGAACCCAGCTCCTCAAGTTGTGCCGCAAGAAGGCTGAAGTGTCGACCTTCGTCTTGAGCAACCTTGACAAAATCAGTGAAGAATTCTCTTGGCATCGCCTCTTGCTTACCAAAACGAGCAATTATATCCTACAACCAACTAAGAACTGGAATCAGAAATTTGAGAGTCAGGTTAGGACAAACAAGGCCACCTTGGGAGAAGCCCTCATTTTCCACGCAACATTTCTCCTGTCGATGGACTTGTCCGTGGTGGAGTGACTTTGGTGCGATCACAAAATCTATTTTCTAATCTACATTTTAACAATGAGGACCAAACAACGCTATCTAGACAAGTATCAAAGCATTTTCCCGAAGATATTCCTTATCCTTGGCCAATTTGCAATAAGGGTCTTAGAAAGACCTGACTCCAACAAAGAGAGCTATGACTGCACAAGGTAATTACAGTCTCAGTCTTAGGTCATCACTTACTTGAAATTAGATGCGCTTAAGAAACTCAATTCAAATTAGTATGATATCCCTCTATAACTAAACCATACTTCCCAACAACCACCTCTTCCACAGACAAACACACTTGGGAGCAAACTTCCCAACCACTGCTCAAGAAAAGCGTGCCCAAGGTTCCTAATACCTAGCTTGTCCCCCCAGAGTGTTGAGCAAATTATTTCCCAATTGAGATGTCAGTCTTTAAACTCTTTTCATGCCCCTCAAAGGAAAGCGATTCTCAACTTCTCAAGTCCGGTGGCAGCTAAGAATAGGGATAGAGGAAGAGACATCACATACATGAGAAAATTAAAAGGAGTGCTACTAGTCACTCTTCTTAAGATGGCCAAAAGTTGTTCCGAGGCAATCAAAAGAAGCACTAATAATGTTCAATTTACAAAACCACACGACTCAAAATACTACTACTCAATGAAAGAGCCTGATTTGAGCAATGAACTCCATGTACTTCTAGTTAAAAAAGTCTTGAGTTGAGCCAAGTACCAAGTAAATATATTTAGAAAATACAAAATCGAGGCATGGATGGATCCCAATCATAGACTATTAGTCATACATGTATCAACATAGAAGGGGTGGGTGTAACTGATGTGATTTGCTTAAGTATCCTCTGCTGATTATATCTGTCAAAAAAAAGACTAAACGAGCTTGTTACATAAGAGCAATAAAATTTGACATCATCCTGCTACACTCGCGTGACAGTCACTTTCACCATCCATGCCAAACTCAAAGCAATTCATCACTTCCAAAAGTTGTATAATTTTTTTTTCTAACATCAAATAGCTTTGACGCACAATATCTCTGTTATGAGCATTTGATTGAAGCAGTATAGAAAGTTGAAAAATTACCCAAGACAAGTCAATAGCCCAGCTCTCAGTGTGAACAAGGCTGTGCAGAATGGCCTGCCTGCTCTGCAAGCTTCCAGCTTTCCCGAGCTTCGGCATGAGCCCGGGGGGCACCAACTCGACCTATACATTCAGCGGAATCACACGCACATAAACTAACAGATATAAATAACAGAATAAATTGGACTTTGACCTATGATGTTGTTTAGGTCATTTGCGTTAACATCTCTTGTGATTTAAAAATATCTCTAAAAATTCTTATAATTTACTTTTTATTTTTGGTTAAATACTCCTCTATTAATTTAAAAACGTTCCCAGGTCAAATATTTGAGTAAAAAAATTAAGTCACAAATCCAAAGTAAATCACAAAGACATGTACAGATATTTTTAAACCATAGAGTGACTCTTTATAAATAACCTAAACTACAAGGAACCATGTACAATTTACCTTTAAATAAAGATAATTTCAATCCATACAAACTTCTAAGACTATTTTTGGATTGGGGGAATGGAGAGGGAAGGGTAAGAAAGTATTAGAGAGGGGAGAGGAAACAATCCCTCTATTTAGAAAATATTTAAGAAAAAAGAGGATCCAATCCCCCCTTCATCTCTCTCCTTTCTCCCAAATCAATGGTATGAGAAGAAATGTGAATTTTTTTAATTAAAAATTTATTCTTTTAACTTTCTTGTTCTTTGCCCCATGCGGTAAAATATAAAATACAAATTTAAATTAACAGTGTAATATTAAACTCTTTCATTTCCTTTTATTTTCACTTAAACTATCAAATAAAGAAAGAGAGATTCTCTTTATCTTCTTCAATAAACATCAAAACAATAATATAATAACTCTCTCCCTTTCCATTTCTCCCTTATTTCCCTTCTTTTTCCCTCTCCTCCAGAACGAATCATTTAATCAAACAGCTGGAGTGCAACAGAAGTTTACGATGAGTTTGGCTTACAGTGGCAAGCCTGGCAGGACGATCGGGTACCGTGAAGTCTCGGTCAGGATCGTAGGGTTGCGTGATGCGATTTTGTAGCCATTTGGTTGCCACTTCGTCGCCTAGACGTGCCTTCTCAACTGGATCCGGCGTGCTCAGAACTCGCAGAGCCGCTTCCACCAAAGTCTCAGGCTCGCTCATGCTTTGATTTGAACGACAGTGATGGAGCCAAACCCAAACTCACAACGAAGGTGGGATTTAGGGATTTGAATCGAAGCCCCTTTCCAATGCCATTTCAACTTTTTTTTTTTTTTTTACTATTTTCTTTAGAAAAACTCAACAATTTCTTATTTTTAAATAGTTTTAAATTATATTTATTTTTTATTCTATTTCTTATATAGAGATACAGTTTTCTTTAAAAAATAATAAAATATAATCTTTAGATTTCTTTTATTTTAAAATTTTTTATTTTAATTTCAGTATTCAAAAATAATTTACTTGTCATTCATTTTTCTTATTGTATTATATGTCATGTAAAACATTTAGAATGCTTATGGTTTTTTGTAAAAATATTAAATAAAATATATAAGGATATATTTCATATATCACCTCTAGGGATTTGCCTAAACTATATTGATCACTCTTATATTTTCATAAATAGTACCAATATCTATTGACATTAAGTATAATGTAATGCATACTTTATTGCTATCAAATAATAATAGTTATTTTCTTAAAATTTTCAAAACACTTTTTTCTCTCTATATTTTTTTTGATTAAAAATTAAAAAATATTTAAAAAATTAAAACAGATCTAAAACCCGTGATGTCAAGATTTTATGGAAAAACCCAAATATGATTTCGATTTTAATTAACTATGTCTAATTTAAGTGAAAGAGGGATAAACTATCAAAACAATAATTTGATATTGAAAAAGATATAAAAATCTCACCAATGGTGAGATAAGTGTGTGTGTATAGTCAAGATGCTCGTTTAACATAGAGGAAAATAGAAAAACAAGTATGTATAGAGAGAGAAAAAAAAATAAATAAATAAATAATGAGAGATGTAGGGATGTTTAATTTGCCTAGGCTATACCAAAATTAAAATTGGTAAAAAATTCAAACTAAATATCAATTTGTTATACTCAAAGGTGTTAAAATAAAATGATTTTGATGTTTGCAAAAATTTATTTTTCCAAAAATTACAAAAATGATTTTGATTCTTATAAAATTTATGCTCAAATGTGTTATATACATATGTGTATGCATGTTCTATATTTCTTTCGTGTCCAAATATCTTTGGTTGACCGAAGCTATGTGTCAGTCGATCAAAGTAAGGCAAAAAGTGCATGTGTTGTCTATATGTAACTTAGGGTCAACTGAAGTTGACCAAAATGTTTGGCTTCTATTTTCGGTCAATTGAACCTTTTACCTAGTCACTAGATAACTTAAGTCGATTAAAGAATTATTTTCAGTCGACTTAAGGCAATCAAATCGTTAACATTTGATTATTCGTATCCTTTTTTTTTGTGCACACCAAGAGGTATATTCCATGGTCATTTTTTTCTTTGTACTCTATTACTTAGACCTGACATTCACATGCATAACGATAAAACTCTCTTTTTGAAATAAAACTACTTTTGGTTAGCTTTTTAAAAATTCTGATCTGCTCTAACACATATGCTACTTTTTGTCTCTATAAAGTTTATGCTCAATTATGCTTCAGGTTGTCCCTTCATCTTTATCAATTTGACCTTATGTACAAAGCACTCTTATGTTTATGTTGATCCCAACAACTGCTGAAAAATTGAAAATAAAACTAAAGTAATTTAAAAGTCTTCAGATATTCCCTTCCCTCCTTATGTTTGTAAGTTGTAACAACTATTTTTTTTAAATGATCACCATATAAGGAGAGTCAGTTGTTCATGAAGAAGACACATGCTAAACAAATTTTAAAGAGCATTCAAACAAAAGAGTTCAAGTGCTGGTGAACAATTTGTTATCGTTACAGATTATTTGTTTGATTGAAGCTCATGATTGTAAGTTTGTCATTTACTCACTTGTATGCAAGGGGATTGTATGTGCTAATGGTAAGTTAGTGTTTATTCTTGCTTAGGTAATGGATTTTTTTATTGGATCTAGTTCTAATTAAAAGTTAGAGTTATTTTCTCTCTAGTGGAACCTCAAACTTAATTTTGAGAGATAGGATTAGACTTTTTATAAAGCTAAGCCTCTATAAAATTCTCTTGTGTCTTGTGCTTGCATGCTTTATCTATTTTCATATTTATTGTAATTTCAAGTTAAAATATCACATTAAAAAGATTTTTTAACAAAGAGCTAAAGTTAAATATTTTCGAAAAATCCAATTCACCCCCTATTGGGTTTAAGGTATTTACTAGGCAACAAAATTGAATAAGGGCAAGATTGGATCAATTTGGTTGGGTTAGACCTGATCAAATCCTATTAAAATAATATAGCAGTTGCTTTAATTATATATATGTATAGGTGCAATTTTTGGGTGTATATATATAGAGAGCAATCTTTCATATGTATATAGTAATTTATTTGCACTTTGATTCAAAATTAACATCAAATATGATCAAATCAAAAATTGATTTTTCGAGTTCTTTGAATCGAAGACTAAATTGAATTTATTCGGTCTAAGAGCAAATTAGATTTTTTGATCTAGCGACAGGTAACCTTTTGGTAGCTGCTAATGATGTGACAAAATGGAGCAAGAAAGAAATTAAGAAGAAATAAAAAATATGAGGGAAAAATATCTTAAATATAAGAATAAAATTGTCATTTGATTTGGTTTCTAAATGTTTAAGGAATGCTATTATTATTTTTGAAAACAAAAGGATGGTCAATATAATTTAGATGGTAGTCTATGAAATTTATCCCAACATGTAACTTATTGGTTAAGCTCTTCGTCATGCACAGTTGTTCTAATTTCAACCATAGAGCGGCAACGATTTTTTCTTTCAAAACATCCTATAAATTTTGATTCAATAAATATAGATGTATTTAAGACAAGACCTTACGATCCATAAACTATTTTTCCTCGATACTCTATAATTGTAACATTTTTTCAAAGTCCAAAAGTGTATCATCTAAATCTATTTGTGCCAAAATTGCATGTATCTTAACATGCCATAGTGAAAATCTAATATTCCAGTCTAACAAAGGAATATTATACTTCAATATAACCATTAAACAATCCTGAATAATATCAAATAATTGATAAATAAGAAACCAAATTAAAAATCGACCAAAAAATATCAAATCTGGGCAAAAAAACCAAACTTGATGTGGCCTAATGGGTCAACTATAGGCTAACCAAATTTGAAATGGGTCTAGTGTGGACTAATGGGTCGGGTCGGATTTGGATCTAGACTAGATCTGGGTGAAGCTTAAAGATTTTTCAACTGTAGATAGTGAGAGAGGAAGACTGGTAATCGTCGATTGGAGAAGATGGCCGACGGTGGCCAAAGATCGATGGTGGCATAGAAGACTGAGGTTAGGGTTGGAGGTCGACTACTACCGTAGCTAGATTAGTCGATCTATGGTGGTTGGACCAAAATACAGGAGGTTAGAGGTCGTGCGATGACGAAGGCAACTACTACGAAGGCAATGAAGGTCACGATTCAAATGATGGTTATGGCTGGAGGCGATCAACAATAGCTGTTTGGTAGTCAATTGTTTTGATACCATGGTCGCGAAAAGGAAGAGAAAGCAACGGTTGCTGGATAACCGTGGTGACGATCAAATGATAGGGACAGTCGACGGTGGCTCATGGTCGTGATGGCGGTGGCAACCACGATCAACAAGAACGGCGCTGGGCAACCTGAAACCACCTAAGGAAGATGATGATGATGTAGATCCAATAGTTGAGATCTGTCAAACTTTGATAATTTGATTCAACGACTCTAATACTAGCAGTTTGCTACGAAATTTGTTCGTAGTTTATATTAAGTTTAATTTCGTAACAATTAGATTATAAGAAAGCTTGATTTTTTGTCAACCAAATGGTGACCAACATGTTCGAGAAGATGACTGGAGCTGGGAAAGTACGGCATGTGGGGCGTGTGTGACAATAGCTAGGTGTGCAAGATGACATGTGAGAAGGTAAGAAAATGGAAGAAAATAAAAAAAAATAAAGAAAAATATGGGAAAGATTTAGAAAGTAATTTTGGGAAGTTGGACTTTAAAGGGCACTTTGAGCACAATTTTTGAGATTGACAAACAAACCAAAATAAGTGGTTATCACTTTCTGATTTTATGTTGAATGTATTGGGACATGAACAATTGTTGTATGATGATTTCATTTGTTATTTTTAATTTATGTTGCAATTTTTGTCATTATTTACTAATAATTGCATTATGTGGCAAGCTCATACATAGTAATTATGTTCTAATTGGTGACAACTGTGAGTTCATTTTATTTGGGTGATAAAAGAGTAAATCATTGCAATCTTAGCATGCAAAAATTATATACAATGACAAATAATCTAATAAAACCCTCTTATGTCATGCAGTCTATTATGCCTCATTTTTTTTATTATAAAATTAATCTAACATATATGAAAAATATTTTTACATTGACTAAATATTATTAAAAAAATAAATAAAGTAAGCAATATATATAAGAGAAAAATGTTGAGCCAAATTGCTCCAATCAACCTATTGTGTGTTTTGATGATTAACAAAATATAATTTTAGTAAAACCATTTTTGGTATATTTAAAACCTCTAGTGTATTTTTGATATATCTTAATTATTATATTATTTTGTGTATCAAAATGAACCAAGTAATGTTATTTTTTTCTAAGTCTGGAATATTAGCACGCTATAAGGGAACACATTAGAAAATATTTTCATTTTGAAAAACCAACTTTCGGTATTTTCATATCTAATATTCAATAGTGTTAAAATGATTTTTAACGATTTTTTTTAAGAAATAGAAGGTATCTATTTTGAGGGTGGTAAAATCACTAAATTCTGATTTTGTACTAAAACCCAAAATCTACTTTCTTATCTATTTGGATTTTGATTTTTTAGATATTTTTATTGAATTTAAATGGGGGTACTTTGTTATTTACATTTATGTATTAAAGTAAATGGAATGTAAAATATAAATAAAATAAAATGAGAACATTTACTTAAAGGTAAAATATAAATAAAATAAAATGAGAACATTTACTTAAATTAAAGAAATGAAAATAACTTGTAGTGTATTCATGCTATATGGATTATGCCTTCAAACAATTGTTATATGTTTAAAATCTATTTCTATAAAATCTGGCCCAAAAGTTGACTCTTATATATTTAGAGTCGACTCCTCTTCAGCTGGAGTCAACTCTTACAAAGTGAGAGGCGATCCAATCGAGAGCAGTTGATGCAGAGTCGACCCAGCAGCATTAGTGTTTTTCAAAGAGTCGACTCTAGCATTAGAGAAGTCGACTTTTGTATAACTAGAGTCGACTCCTACTTCAAATAGGAGTCGACTCCTGTTTTAAAGAAGTCGACTCTCGGCTCCAACGGTCGAAGTTTTCATAACCGTTACAGATCCGTTGGAAGCTCTACTATAAATATCAAGGTGGGAGTTTTGGAGAAGGCTAATGCACAATCAAGATCTATCATCCTAAAGCACTTCCAAGCTCTCAAGCATTCATTTCAAAACAATCCAAGGCCCAAGCTCAAAGATACATCCATTTGAGCCCAAAGCAAAGGAGAAGAAGATATTCTCTCCAAGTTGGTAAAAATTATATCATTGTATTTGCATATTTGCCTTGTATATTGTTCTTGTATTGGTATCCATTTTAGTCCAAGTGTGTTGGACATAGGATTGATTATTTGTATTTATTGTGGATTGTGAGTGGCCTCCTAGAGCCCAAGTAATCTAGGTGTGTTTTGTTTTATTAGTTTCTAGGGTGAGTTAAGGGGAAAACCTCGGTGTTGTGAAAAAGTTTCCTAGGTGAGCTTGTTGAAAACCTAGGTGTGGTGTTAGTAGAACCTCAAGTGTCGGATTGAGTTTGAGAGAGTGGAGTAGGTGTTGGAGACACCGAACTACTATATTTCTTGTGTCGATTATTGTGATTGCTGGTGTATTTATATTGCTATCATTTTCAAATAACATATATATTTATAACAAGCGTATTTTGTTTATAAGAAAATCTCAAGAGTTTTAAAAGGGAAGAATTTGATTCAATTAATTTTAATCACTCAATTCACCCCCTCTTGAGTGGCCATTGTGTGTGTCAAGGGACCAACAAAAAATACTTGTGGTACCTCTAATGATTGGAATAACTTGTATTTTTATGTTTGAGAAAATACAGTCAATGGTTATACTTGTTCTTTAATATATTATTGTAGTTTCTTTTCTTCCATTAACTCATCACTTGTTAGATTTTTCTATATTTTTTCTATTTATATCTCTCTAATATTTTTCTTTCAACTTTCTTTCTCTCATATCTTCCATGGCAATTGTTGCACAGCTAAACCTTTGTGTACGTGCGTGTTTAGAAGTATCAACCAATATTGTGAAATGCAAAATCCAAAGTAGTTGAATTGTTGAGGTTTATTGTATATAAGGAGGGATGATTTGTTGCTTGCATCAGGCAAATGTTATGTTGCCTGATGTGGGCAATATAAGAGTTTCGTGTATATAAGATGTAAAAATAGTTTAGTTGGGTTTAGATGCAAAAACATTCTCCTTTGTGCCTTTCCCCATCTTTTTTTTTCTCTATCTATTTATTGTTTATTATCAGTGCTAGATTGACCTAGTTGGGCTTTGCAAGGGTTTGGGTTTGTTGTAGTGGCAGGGAAACTCCACTGAGTTAGGTTCTAATGGTAACCCCGCTCAATCCAACATTGTTGAGAAATAATAAATAAAGAGGATAAAGAAAGAAATGATATTGGTAACAATGCCAACTTCTTTGACAATGACGTCACAATAAAGATAGATGATAGAGTTGTAACCTGGGAGCCAATCATAGGAGTTGTGAATTTGCTGCATTTCTTATAAATTTCAGACATATTTTGATTAATAAAAGTATTTTTTTTTTATGTTTTCCTATTTAGATGAAACCAAAAGAGAATAGTAACATCAATCGGGTTATAATGAGATCATACTAATAAGACCAAATGATTTGTGTTTCATTCTTAAACTATTCCTGATTGTAGGACTATAGAGTAAGGTTTCTATAGTACCGTCAAGACTAATATACACTATGCATGTTTGTAAGGAGAGTAGTTGATCTCATTGACTATTTATGTGGTGACACTAATGCAAGTGTGTAGGTGCTCATTGATGAATGAGTTCACTGAATAACTTTACTCGAGAACACCCAAATGATAACTTTTACTAAATGTCAATTAGGAGTTCTTTGTGACGATAGGTGTAAGTAATTTCTTATCCTGAGATACCACAGTTATCTTGTATAAGGAGTGTTATGTTTTGATGCTACTGTACGGGGTCTAGGAAGATGGGTCTCTAATAAAATAGTTATTGGATATGATCTGAATCATACGAAAGTAGGTGAGTATGTAAGATGGGATTTATTAACCTTTATAAGAATTTTAAAAGGTATATGTCCTTATGTGAATGAATGAACTCACGACTTAAGAAGTTGTTAACTAACGCGAATAGTTGAGAATTAATAAGAGTTATTAATTCAACTATATGAGTTGTGGACTTAACATTCGTACACATAGTGTTAGTTATTAGAGGTATGACATTTCACTATACTTCTAAACCATATCAAGATGTTATGGTGGTAAAGGGATCGAATAGCACTGGAACTCGTTGCAGAAAGATTCATTTGAAGTGCCTTTTGCATTTCATTATGATATGGAGACCATGATACATTGTTAAACGTCAATTTTGGTCTAAGAGCAAAATGGTAATTTTGGTTATGTGATGACATAAATTACGAATCACAATCAAAAAGTTTGATTAGGAGCAGAATTCTTTAATTACCCTTTGCCATCTTTATAGTGAACCTATAAGGTTACACACAAATAAATAGAAATTTTATGGCAAATTCAATGGGACTGAAAAATGTTTTGGCTCGGATGAATTCGTGGGTTTTTGGGGCGAGTTAGCACTCGCAGAAAAGTCCATCGGATGTACAAAATGAGCAAGAAAGAAGATGAGATGGAAATCGGCAAGGGGCGGCACGTGGTGTGGCTCGGGATGGGCCTATGCATGGCCAAAGGCTCGCCCATGTGAGGCTTAGCACGTGGCCTTCCGCTGCCCGCGCGCTTGCTCGGTCCACTGTGCATCTAGCGCACACGACTAGCCCAACAACATGCTGACTGCAGCCTAGCACGTCCAGAATGTGTTGGGAATTGGTTTCCAACCCTAGTATGATTAGGGTTTGGTCTTCTCCCTTATATAACGCCTTGATTAGCCTTTGTCTCTTTAGAATTTTTTTTTTTTTTTTTGAGAAAAGTTAAAGAAATAAGCAACTTTTGAGAAAAGTCGAGGTCGTAAATCTTGCATTCTTGGTGCAAAGAGGCTAAAAGGGCATGCTTTTTTTTGGTGTGGATCACTTATAGAGAGTGGGTGACACCTCACAGCATAGAGATTCAATCTTTCTCGCGTCGAATAACAAAAAAGTTGATTTTTCGTTCTTTAATTTATATTCATAAAATATTATATATTTATAAACTAAATCCGGTCTTTTTGAATTTTATAATCAGCCAAAGAGTTTGATTAGTTGAAAAATTTTAAATTTTTGCTCGATTATGTTCTTTGAAATCTAACAATAGATTCATCATTCTCTATCTTTATCTCCCTCCTTTTCTTGTTGCTCACTTTCATCATTCTTTCCTATCGAACCCATCATAAGGTGGGTAAAGTCTCAACGATCAAATCTAGCTAGTGGTTTAGGTTTCATCCCATAGTAGTTGTTGGTGACCAACCTTCACTAGTTCTTTTTATTTTTCTTAAATTAAGAGAGCATAAAGAGAGAGGAGAGGGAAAGAGAGCATATTTTGGACTGTTTATTTTAATTTTTAATGATAAAGAAAATTATTATTATTTTTAAAATATGAAAAGTAATAATATATATACAATTAAGGGCATTAACAAGGGATGGTAATTGTAACGGTCTCCGTGTATCCGTAACAGGACATCTGGATTCAGGATTCCCAGCCCACTTGTCCAGCGCCGCTTCTACTCGGGTTGAGAACGAAAAAGGCAAGACAGCACAGACACAGCATGGCTCACAGGCCGGCCGAGTCGACTCACCAACGCCTCTTCGAGTTCTCTCGAACTGCTCTAATCAAGATTTTCCTCTCTCCTTACGCCTCTGTCTGTTTCCGCTTTCCTTTCCGTCTCTGCTTTTTCCTATCTCGTATTGATATCTCTATGTGTTGAGTGAGTAGGAAGTGTTGCTTTGCTTTGCTGTGAAGGTGTGTGATTTGTACTGCGGCGGAGTGCCAGATGAGAGCAAGTGGGACGAAGCCCAAATTGGTCACTACATTGGAATTGGTATGTGTTTATATCAATAATTCAATATGCCATTCTAGAATTATCAATGTGATAGAATGTGTGACTGATCATGTCTTTTTCTTCCTTAATTTTTCACTTTTCTTAGATAAAAATGTGTTAAAGCAGGGTAAAAATCAAATTGGTAAGGTGTGATTATGAACCCCCCCCCCTTCCTCTCTCTATCCCCACATTGTGAGTTGTTTAGGGTTTAGTTGAAAAAAGAAGCAGTCATCTTTATATGTTTAAAATTAATGTAAATTGATTGGATTATCAATAAATAATTTAAAAATCTTTAGCAGCATAACCTAAAATAGAGGTGCAATTTCGAAATGAGAGGAACACCAATCTGTATTTATATAATCTGTGCCATCTTTTACTAATAAGAACTTTAGCTATTTACAGTCCTAATCGATTTCGTCTTATTTTGTCTTGTTGAAAACATGGAAGTGATCATATGATAACTCTATTTCAGGATTTCACAATTTTTTAATTATTTAGAATGTGGGAGAGAGGAGATCTTCAGCTGATTTGTACTTTATTTCCAATTTTTTCACATTTAAAAGGAGAATTGTTACAAATTAAAGAAAAAGAAAAAATAATCTGCACATATTCTGCACTTAACATGCACACAGTCCATGTCTGTTTCCTCTAGTATAAGTGTATTACTTTTTACTAGTCCTTTAGAGGTTCATTTTCAGAAAATGAAATGAAGATTTATTTTTTTGCTTTTGTATTTTTTATTAATATATGCTTTGATCACTTTGGACTGTGGATGAAACTTCATAGATGTTGCGCAATCTGGAGTAAGTCAAGTTCGAGAAGCATGGGAAAGTCAGCGAAAGGCTTACACTTCTAAGTTCTTTGAGCTTGATCCCTGCATTGTAAGCCCATGGCTCTCTTTATATTCCTTTGTATGTGGCTTATACATCTGTCATATAATGGGTGTGCATATGTATTGAATTTCTACAAGCATTCTTCATATAAACTTTTATTGTAATATTGGTTTATGATTCAATGAAATGTTTATTGTGCTGAACTTGGCTTCATGTAGCAGTCTAACTAGACTTCCTAATGGAACTTATTGAGAACTCTCAAGGACAATTGATATTAAATTGAGTAAACACTGGAAATTGTTGATACTTGCACGCTGGCTCCATTGTCTTGTTCTTTGTGAGCACCCTTAGTAAGCTAGTCCCTAAAACCTCTTTAAGATCTGTAGGGCTATTCTCCCTATGGACAACTAAAATTCTATATGTTGTGGTGCAACATTTGGTCCATTCACATCTAAACTTCAGTTGGCATATAAGGTAGAGACTGCCTCAATGGAAGAAAATAATAACAGAAGTATATTATTCCTGACTAGTTGCTAATCCGTATGTTATGTACCCTTTGGCCCACCCAATAATCAATACCAAGCCCATTGACTGAAATGAATGAACCTTTCCTTTCTCAAATCTTAGTTATTGGATTTACAGTTTTTCATTAAATTCAAGCATGTTTATCTAAAATTGAAATTGGAATGCATCAATTGCCCATGTAATTTTATTATTTATTAGTAAGCTTTTGACAAACACAGATATTGAACTCAATAGCTTCTTGTTGCCAATTAAATTCATCTATTGCCCAAATTATATGAGAATAATAAATATTGAAATGGGAGTCGGTGACGTGCTTATCACAAAAAAAGAAAAAGAAAAAAGGAGAAGAGTCCTTGACTATCCAATCTAGGTAAATACAGATAAAGTTTTTCTCCTTTTTATTTTATCTACACGAATCTGAAAAGATACTTGACTCCCTTATTTATTCTAGTTATTGAAAGGCTTATGAGTTTTGGCTATGGAAGAGTAGTAGTTTCTGCATATGGAACATGTTTCTGGCTAGCATTTGTTTTTGGTGGCAAGAGACAAATAACATATTCTTGTTACATATATAAATTTTGCATAGGATATGAAGGATAATTTTGAATCTATCATCCTTATCTTGTGTTCTACTTCTAGTGATTATATTCTAATAAAATTTTAAGGAATTTGTCTTTTTTTTTGTTTATTGTGTTGGGAATTTGTCTCTTCTATTTTAGGAGACTAGTGATAACTGCATACTTATCTTTCATTCTCTTGGTGTTCCCTAGTTCCACTCTGATAGTTGTTTTCTCGGTTGTCATCTACCTCGTTTGGTTGGAAATGGGAAATAAGTGAAGGTTGGAATTGTAGTCTTGAGATTCAAGATGAAGAAATAGGATGAGCAGTCAGAATGTTTCCAGTTACTTTTGGGGGATACATAATGTAACGCCTTGCTTTTCCAAATACACAACAACGTGAAATATAAGCAGACATACCTATGGGCGTTATGGAAACCCTTACCAACGAAAGCGTTGGATCGAATCTGAAAGTTTAACCAAAGCTAAATAAAGGGGGTTTCCACTAGTTTCCTTTACAAGTACAAGAAATGCCCTCGACTTCCAATACTCCAAAAGGATTCAACACATCACTGCAGGTACAATTGCAGGACACCCACACACACACCTCTTACAACCTTGAGTATTCTAGCTGCTATTTACAATACATCATTTGGGTTACATAGGTACATAATGAAATATTAACCCCAAAGCTAGCTAAGCACCACGTTTTTGCCCTTGCTTGAACTGGAATTTGGAACACCTGGCACTTCTGATAAACTTGGGACGTTGAATGTCCCAAGGGTATGAAACATCCGAGTTAGATTTACATCTAGGTGAGTAGTACAAGGAAAGAAACAGTGCATGCGAAAGTAATATGCAATATATCAGGAAGTCTCCTCGAGTCACCATCATTTCTGCTGGCACTCGTGTGAAACGCTGCAGCCCCACCTGTAGGCACGTGATCAGAGTCCAACCTCTCAGCCCCACCTATAGGCATGGCTCCACTTGTAGGCACGGGATTTCCCCCTTGATCATCGTGATGATTCTCCAACAAACGACCATCCATCATATACAAGTTTCCGGTCCACAACTAGCCACTGTCACCAAACAACATGTTGAAGACAAAGTAGAAGGAATATGCACAAACTGAGTATCAACTAGGCACGTCCCCACCTGTAGGCACGATGCACAAATTAAGGAATGTATGATGTGAAAACCACAAGCCACGCGCGAGAGTAATCATGTTTAACCCCCATTGACGAAACACAGCCACAAACTCCGTGATGCAGGCAAAAATAGGAAAGAAATGCTCAAGAGCAAGGAAACATGAGATGTAAGCGACCAACCCCACACAAATGAGATCAAGGATAATCAGGAAGAAGCAAGAAGCATGCGGAAACCACTTACCTTGAAGGTTTACCCTAGGAAGCACTGTTTACGATGAGCAGGAATGGGTTCTTTGCAGAAATCACGCGTTTTAGTAAACCAAAAACCAAGTATGATTACATAGGGTTATAGGTAATTAAAAGAGGGTCAAAGCTGCAAAATTGCAGGCTAAGAGGAGGTCTCATGCGCCCTCACGCGCCTTCGGAAGGTGGCTGATGCGCCTCCCTTGAAAACGCACAGTTCCGCCACCTTTTGGTATTTCGGCCATAACTTCCTCGTTTTAACTCCGATTCGACCTTCGTTTGAACCTACAACACCCTTATTCAACCTTCTACAGGATTATAAAAAGAAATCAGACTTACCTTGTAGTTTTGATGTCGTTTGGCACGCTTTACGGTGGTGACCCGAACTTTCCTGACAAGGCCTTTTCTCCCTCGTTCTTTGGCAGATTTTCCGCCTTCCTTTGGTAGCGTTTCCTCTCTCAAACTCCCTTCCTTTTCCTCCTTTCTTGGTGCTCAAATGAATAACCCCAAATCCCTTATTTATAGGAAACTTCGGCGAACCAAATCACGCTACGTGTCGCGTCATCATACCACACATGTGCATCCATTCAAAATATGCCACGTGTCCCTGATATTTTGAGCCTCACATGCTTAATTAGATTTTCAACACTTCCATCATTACATCCCACATGGTTTAATTCATTTTTCTACATTTCTTATCATTACTCTCACATGGTTAATTCATTTTTCTACATTTCCCATCATTACTCATGATTTCATTTCCAACAACTTGTTAGCTCATTTGGTTCCCCTAACCACTTAGTTAGTAGATATTTTAAGTTCTCACAAATAACTCCTTGGCCCATAAGTTCTTTGCCCTTATGTCACTTGAGCCCTAGAATTGCTTAAACCCTTCCAAAATCCCTTAAGATGATGATCTCTTGCTTTGGCCTCCATGATCCTTTGAAAATCCTTCATTTGTTCCTCGAAAGTTCACTCGGGAATCACACATGTGCCTACCGAATCTTTTGATTTCAAAGGAAATGCTCTATTTTCCCAAGTATTAGAATCTAAAAATCTCAAGTATTACATCATATTTGAGTTGAAAATCTGGGATGTTACACATAATTTTAATGAAAATTGAATCAAATGTTTGTACTAGAATAATAATATATTGAAGGTCTTAAAGTTCACAAAAATAGCACCAAATATTTTGATATGGGTGCATGTAATTTGGATATGGGCCAATATGGAGATCAATGAAACAAACCAAACTAGGAATAAGTCATTAGATAATTAAGATGGTTTAGACACATGAAAGACAAAATCCCTTTAAATTTAAAAAGAAAATTTTGTCGGACGACTATGAGACCATTTTTGTCTTATGATTCTGAATGTTATGCTATTAAGTACCAACATGCAGATAATACGAGCATAATTGAAGTGAGGATGTCATAGACTTGCAGAAAAAGGCATAATTAGAAGTGGGATCTGTAATAAGGTTAGAATGGTGCCTATTGAAGATAAGATGCTTGAGACTTAATTAAGATGGTTTGTATAAATGAGAAGAAGACCAATAGACACAATCTATGAGGCGAATGAATGGAATGGAAGAAGTTTGTGGTAGAAGTGCACAAAGGCCAAATAAAAATTTGTGGAAAACCCTTAAACATGACATGAGATATAATGGCTTTATCGAAGATCTGTGGATATAGATGATCACAGAGCTAGAATTCATATAGCTAATCCTGCCTGGTGGAATAATGCTTATGATGATGTTGATCACATGAATAGAATGCATTTTGAAGGTGAGGGTGAAATGCATATTCTATACTCATGTTGTAAGGGAGAGGAAGGGAAGATTCCGTGTAATACAGTATTAGCTTATTAGTATCTATTGTACTGAAGATTTTTGATGATTAGATTAGTGCTCTAATGTGGACTTGAAAGTTATGTGAAATGTTATATGCTTCTGCCCTCTCTGATTGAGATGACACAAAATGTCATGAATGAAAATAACATCGCTAAAGATTTCTAGGTTATCTTTCAACTCCCAGAAAATGTGAACGAACAAATTTTATTGTGCCAAATTATTTTAGGAAACAAACTTGGACTTGCTCATAATTTGCACTGTGTGTCATGTAATAGTTATTCATATGTTGAATTTAGAAGATACAGAACTTCTCAGAAATGGTTCCATTTTGATTATCTGCAGTCAGATTGGTGAGTTCCTTTTAGGAAGTATAAGTGGACTGACAGACACAAAAATGTTAAAGAGAGCTCTCCGATTGAGAATTTTCGGTTTTATGTTAAGTCAACTGAAATTATAGCTCTATCGTGCATTTCTATTTACTCTAACTTCATATATTATCTAAAATTTATAACATATATTTATGTGTATACATATATAGTTTAGGTTTCTTTATTCATCCATTTGGAGGAGTTTTTGCTGTAAACCATGATGTGCAGAAGTATTAAAAATATTCTTGTACAAGCTATAATAACAGATTACATGGATATTTCAAAAAGGGTTTCTTTTTAATCTTTGTTACCCATCTTTTATGGTTACGTGTTGCTAATGTGGGAACTTAAGGTGCCAGGGGTATAAGAAAAGGATAATTTGGTGAAGGGCTACTTTAAAAAGCATGTTTGTACTGGAAGTAGGAGTTATGTCTGCTTTAATTTGAATTTTTGTAATTTTTTCTTCTAGACTTCACAGTGGATATTTTTTGGCAGGAGGATATAGAACCATACTTGCAGGAGAAGGGCAATATGGCTGACATAGTTTGCTGTATGCAGCATTTGCAGGTTCCAAGTGGTTCTTTAAATTTTCTTTATCTTCACTTGCATTCCTTTGAAGAAGAAGGTTAAATTATACTTTAATGTCTATTTGCAGTTCTGTTTTGAAACTGAAGAGAAAGGAAGGATGCTTTTACATAACGTGGCATCATTGCTAAAACCTGGGGGTTATTTCTTTGGTATTTGTCCAGACTCCTCTACCATATGGTATGGAATGATTTCCAGAGGATATCTTCCCCCTCAATTGGTCCTCATCTTGACTTTGTCTTGTTCTTATCTTGCCCTTCTTAAGTGGTACAAATTTGCTTGTGCGTCGATTGTTTTATGTTTTTTATGGATTGATTCACATTTTTTGGTTTGCCTAAAGTAGTTGATTTAAATTGTATGCCATTTGCAAAAAGGCTAAAATATATCTATGAAATCTGTAGAAAATATGTAGTTATTCAATTTTAAATATTTTATTTGAGTGTACAGTTTGTTATAATTTTATCCCTAGGATATTTCTTTTCCAACTGTCTTGTTTGACAGTTTCTAAGACATAACTGACTGCTATGGAGCAGTTTCTAAGACATAACCGACTCCTATGGAGTGGTTACATCTGTACCATACATATGACTTTGTCAATTTTGAATGAAGCTATGTTGTTTTTCTGTTAAAAACTACATGGTATCAAAGCAGTCCTAGCATTGATCTGTTCATTCCAAATCTGCGATTGATTTCATTACAAATCTGCACCCAATAACTTCGGTTTGTTATTCTCAAATTTGTACCTGATTCCATTTCTATTCCACCAAAAATTTGGGTCTTGTTTCTCTCATGTTTTTCATCTGCAATGGGATCCACTGTCGAAGTTTCTTCTTTCTCTCAAATTCCCTCAGTTCTGACCCCAACAAGAGGATTTGATTCCTCTGTTCTTCTTATTACCAGATATAAACTGAATGACCATAATTATTTGCAATGGTCTCATTTAGTCATGATGTTCATTTGTGGCCGAGGAAAGGATAATTATCTCACCGGTGCTGCCCCTAAACCGAAGACCAATGATCCAATGTACAATGTGTGGAAGATAGAGAATAATATGGTCATGTCATGGCTTATCAACTCCATGATGAATGAAGTCAGTGAATACTTTATTCTTTACGAGAGAGCTACCAAGGAGACATACTCCAACACAAAAGATGTAGTAGAAACCTTTGAAATTGAAGGAATTCTCCATGATTTCCATTGAGGGGATCTCACCGTCGCCCAATATTTTAGTCGACTGACAAGATATTGTCAACAACTTGATATGTATGTGACAACAGCATGGGAATGTCAATCTGATGCTAGGAAGTACAAGAAGATTGATGAGAAGAAGCGAATTTATAAGTTTTTGTTGGGTCTCAACAAGAATTTAGATGAAGTATGGGGGCAGATATTGGCTATCAAACTTGTACCAAATTTGCGTGAAGTTGTCGTAGAAGTGCGACGTGAGGAAAGTAGAAAGATGGTGATAATGGGCACTGCAATTCAACCACTAACTACTGAAGTTTCTGCTATGCTTTGTTAGGGAATGGATGCTCACCGCACCAAGAAAGGAAGACCTTGGCGATTGCAAAAAGGTAGGACACACCCGAGATACTTGCTAGAATATCCATGGCAAATCCGTTGATTGGAAACCAAGAACTAAGAAAGAAAGTTATGGACACCACACTACAATAAAGGAGGGTTCTATTGCAATTCCAAATGGTCAATTTAGCAAAGAACCATTGGAAATTCTTTAGCAATTAATTTCCCAAACTCAACAGACATCAATCACTCCAACCATTGCGCATTCAAAAACAGTTATAGTAGCCCAAAAAAGTAAGGTGGTGTTCTCTTTGTATTTCAGTTTTTAGTTTCTAGTTTTGAGTTTTGAGTTTTGAATTCATTTTCAGTTTTGTGTTTTGAGTGTCTGTTTTGAGATTGTTGAAAACGCGTTCTTTTTGTCATTCTGAAAAATTATTTCTCAAAACAGAAAACTGGAAAACGCTTTTACTTTGGAATTTTGAGAAAAATTATTTTATGATATTTTATTTAATGAATTTGATTACTTAGTAAATTAGAATAGTTTAATGCTAGTATATTATTAAATAATATATACATTTTGAAGTTGGTGAATTTTGCAATATTTTTCTTTCCTTTACAAAAATAAAATACAATAAAAAAATAAATTAACTTTGGCAAAAAATAGGAAATATAGAAATAAAAATTAAAGATAAGCTTAATGAGAATGAGGAAATGTGATTGTTCACGATAAATAAGATTATATCAAACAATTCAGTAGCAAGTGGACTACGATTACAAGTTTAAATTGTCATGGCAGAAATAAGCATACTTCGGACACTAAACAATAAAATAAATCCACAGAATCATGTATGACTCCTTGAGTAGTCATTCTACATTTGTGTAGCAATTTGATCCCTGATTTGTCCCATTTGAGCTATTTGACTAGCATCAAAATGTATGACTTCTTGATCTTGACTTGACTCCGGCATATCTTGAAATACCATATTCTCTAATAGATCACTTAGCAGCAACCTTCCCCTTGTACCTATACCTTTTCTTGAAAAGATAAAAACTCTAGTCATGGCATACTTTGAGAAGGGGTGGGAAGAAAGAAATTAATCACCAAATACAATTGTTCAATTGGATCTATTTGTTTGGATGCAATGAAACACTCCAGAACATGGAAAGTTTCACATTATGTGAACATATAGTTTTCCCAATCATAAACATAACTAGGGAAGCATGTTTAGCAGAACAGGCTCTTCACAATATTCATTATACTTAACTGTCTTTTTACAAAGGCAATGTATCCTTCCCCCCTTTGCTTGGAAAAAAAAAAAAAAAAACTAGATAAGAGAGCAAGAACAAATGATTTGCACTATTGAGCATCTTCTTTGCAAGATTTCAAATAAAATTTGCTCTTGTCAAACAAAGACTTGCGAACTATAAACCCCTCTTACAACAACCAGTTCAGAGAGAGAAATGAACAAATGAATTGCAAGTGCGAGGAGCCTGTCAAGGCCATGGCCATTAATAGAAGTCAAGCCACT
Organism: Diospyros kaki; assembly: GCA_036245055.1. NCBI lineage: Eukaryota > Viridiplantae > Streptophyta > Magnoliopsida > Ericales > Ebenaceae > Diospyros > Diospyros kaki. The sequence goes on along the minus strand of BSEG01000010.1, from coordinate 26,381,629 downwards.
AATAAAAACTCTGGCTTCCAAGTAATGGCAAGAAGTTCATTGTTTAAACAAGGGAAACTAAGGTAACCCAACCCCAAACGCATTGGATTGGCCCATGAACCAGCTGGGCCCTGCCAACTTGGCCAACCCCAAAAATAGCCTAAACTAGCCATAATCACCGCCACCAGCGATCGCCGGCAACCACTATCAGTTAGAGATTCCCACGATCAGAGCCTGACATTAGAAACGCCAAGCCAATGGGTTTTACATACACAAAAAATGTGTCAAATTTAACGGCTGGATTTTCGTAGATCTAATTGGCAGTTGCCACTGGCCACCGTGACTGGTGGTTTCCAGTGATCAGAGACAACCACTTGACACCCTCATCCCCAATGACCAACATAACAAAAAATTAGCAAGATCCAATGGTTGAATCTCTATAGATTTAAGCTTAAACCTCCGGCCAGACACAAATCGTGTGTGTACATACGTATTTATCCTGGATTGTGCTGAAAATAATTGCTGATAAGACTAAAAGGCACCTCCTTGTAGATCGGGGCCACTTTCATGATGAAAATATGGTCAAATTCAATATCAGACGGTTGGATTTTACAAAATTAGTGAGTTACAGAGGTGTTCTTGAGAGAGAATGAAAGGTTGCTACCATGGAGAGGTTGCGAGATGGATGCTCGGGTTGGAGAGGAGTGCTGAAGATTGTTTTATGTGTTTTTAGATTTTGGGAGTGTTTTTGCTGAAAACACTCTTTTTATTGTTTTGAGTTTTTTTTACAAAATTTTTCCTTATTTTTGAAAATATGAAAGTAAACAAGTTTTTAGTGTTTTGAAAAATTGAAAACTCAAAACAGCATGAAAACAATAAAGAGAACAAACCCTAATTTTCTGTTTGCATTTAAGGTTAAAAAGGTGGAGAACAATGGTATTTGGATAGTCGATTCTAGAGCTTTTGAACATATGACTAGTGACATATCTCCAATCCAAGATTTCCAACCTTGTTCTAAAAATTACATTGTGCGTATCACTAATGGTTCCATATCAAAAGTGTTTGGTGCAAGTTTTGTTATCCTTTCCAAGAACCTTACACTTGAATTAGTTTTCTTGGTTCCAAAGTTGGATTGTAATCTATTATTTATTAGTCAGCTTGCTCGGGAAAATAATTGTGTTACTAAATTTTTCCCAAATCTTTGTGTTTTTCAGGATTTGAATTCGGGACAGATGATTGGCAGTGTTGAGTTGTAGTTGGGACTCTTCAAAGTGACCGAGTCCTCTAGAAGAAAAACTCAGTAGACAGTTGATGGGAAATGTTCTTTTTCAACTCTTAGGTTTAGTAATGATAGTGAAATTATGTTGTGGCATTATCATTTGAGTCATCCTAGTCTTTTGTATCTCAAAGCACTCTTTCCATCCTTATTTAATAAAATTCAGTTGATATTTCATGTGAAATCTGTCATTTATCTAAGCATGTTCACAATTCTTATCTATATCAAACTTATCAAGAATTTCATCCCTTCTCATTAATTCACAATGATGTTTGGGGACCTTCTAAAATTAAAAGTGTAACTAGGGCAAGATGGTTTGTTTCGTTCATCGATGACCACACTCGTCTCTCATGGGTATTTATCATGAAAGAAAAATCCGAGATAGGTCAATTATTCAAAAACTTCCACATTATGGTTCAAACTCAATTCAATGCCAAAATTCAAATTCTCCGTACTGATAATGCCAAAGATTATTTTAATTCTAAGCATACCTAGTTCAAGAAGGTATAGTCCATCAAGGTTCTTGTCCTAATACCCCTCAAAGAAATGGGATTGCTAAAAGAAAAAACATGCATTTGTTAGATGTTAATCGAATGCCTTCTTGGGTTCTCAAATTTTAGACTCCATGTCAAGTCTTTCTCAAGGCATATCCTACCAGTCGTCTCATCTCATCTATACCTCTTAAAGTGTTTGGTTGTACTTTTTTTGTCCATATTCCTCATCGAAATCTAGATAAATTTGACCCTAGAGTTGTCAAATGTATGTTCCTTTGTTATACTCCAACTAAATCAGAAGGGATATAAGTGTTATTCTCCTCTCACAAAGAAATTCTATCATTCTATAGATGTTACTTTCCTAGAAAAACAACCATATTATTCCAGAACTAACATTCAGGGGGAGAGTGAGCATTCAGAAGAATTTGGTTTTGTGATTTTGAATAATCTCCTACTAGCGTCCTTCCCTTCTACTCCTAGTCCGAAGTCTCATGTCACTGAAAATCAGTTAAATTTACAGAGTGTTTTGTTACAACAGTTATAGCCTTTGAGTATTCCTTCAACTGTTAACAACAAACAGTTAATTGTCTATTATAGAAGGAAGAAAGATTAAGAACTCACTACAAACCATGAAGCTAAACCAAATTCAATTCCAAAAGAGACACAAAAATGTAACACTGTTTCTAATTCTGAAGAGGTGAATTTAGATGATCTTAATCTAAATATTGCCCAAAGAAAAGGTGCAAGGTCTTGCATAAAGTATCCCATCTGCAATTTCCTATCTTACAAGAGGTTGTTCCCAAAATATTGTGCTTTTACTACTAAAGTCACATATATTCAAGTTCCTAATAATATACAAGAAGCTCTACAAATACCTGAATGGAAGCAAGCTGTAAATGAAGAAATTAGAGCACTTGTAAAGAATGGAACTTGGGATGTAGTCAATTTGCCTCTTGGAAAGAATCCAATTGGATGTAAATGGATTTTTACTATTAAGCACAAAGCAAATGGAAGTGTTGAACGGTCGATTAGTTGCTAAAGGTTTCACATAGGCTTATGGTATTGACTATCAAGAGACTTTTGCTCCTATTGCTAAATTAAATACGATTCGAGTACTTTTATCTCTTGTAGTGAATCATGATCGGAAATTACATCAATTAGATATCAAGAATGCTTTTCTCAATGGAGATTTACAAAATGAGGTGTACATGGAGATACCTATAGGTCTTGAGGATCAAACAAAGTTCGTAAGTCTAAGAAATCACTTTATGGTCTTAGTCAGTCTTCTAAAGCTTGGTTTGATAAATATAGTAAGGCAGTAAAGTTTTGGTTGTTCACAATGTCAGTCTGATCATACTTTGTTTATAAACAGTTCTCCTAGTGGAAGAATATCCATTATTTTTGTATATGTGGATGATATAATCCTAACAGGAAATCATGAAGAGGAGATTAGCAAACTCAAGAGGTTTCTTGCAAATGAATTTGAAGTCAAAGACTTGAGGAATCTGAAATATTTTATTGGGATGAAAATTGCAAGATCCAAATGAGATATTGTAGTTTCTCAACATAAGTATGTTGATTGATTGATTTTGTTGGAAAATCAGATCCCTCAATCTGTGAGATTTATTATCAATTCCAATTATCTCATAATCTATGGGATTGATTATAATCAATCTTAATTATTGGGATTGATTGATTGATGTAAATTAGTAATTGATGTAATTAGGATTCATTTTTTCCTTAATTATAGGGATTTGATTGATTTCTTTCTCCTATATATATTGTAACCATTCCTTGTGAAGAGGTAAAACCTAGTCGGATCCAAATATGAATTCTAGACAAACTATCTGTTGGGATGTAACCCACATAGAAGTCTAGAATTCATGTAGCCAACCCCACATAGTGGGATAACGGCTAGATATGTTGTTGTTGTTGTTCCTTGTGAAGAGGAAGTGTAAGAAATACCAAGTTTTTAGTTTTCTTCTACATGGTATCAGAGCCTGTTGTTGCCTAAGGGAGTTTTATTTTTCTGGCCTTCATTGTTGTCCATCTCCGAGACCCTCTAGTTCGTCGGTCTACATAGCCATTCTTTAGCCTTCATCGCCAGTGCTTAATCACTATCCCTAGGGTTCTTCCCTGTCAGCCTTCATAGCTACTGCTGCCGGTTCTTCCCCGTCGATTCTTCCTTGTTGGCTTCCGTCGTTGCTGCTAGTCGTTCTCGGGATTGTCCCTTTTTTCTTCATCGACGGTCCATCGCTGTCAAGTTCCTAGGGTTATTTTCCATCATCCCTAGGGTTCTTTTCATCGGCCTTCAGTGGCACTTCTCTGATCTCTGGCATCATTGATCCAGATTGAGGAGGTGCAGTGTTGCTACTATTTTCGGCACCCTCGCCACTGCCTCACCTCCCTCAGGCTGTTGTTTGGTCTTCCTTGTTGTTGTTGTTCGCCTTGACATCTCCGGTGAGTGTCCAACAACCACACCCTGCTACAGCTGCCACTGTTCTCACTGTTGTTGACAGCCATCCGGCTCCTTGCACCGTTGCAAGCCAACGGGAATAACATCGTTTGCTACTGTTGCTGCTGCATTGTAGGTTTGCCAGCAACCTTTTTGACACTACTCTCGGTGCCGGAAACAAGCTATTCGTTGTTGCTTCTCATCAAAGACAACTGTAGGGCCTCCTCTTCCCCCAATTGCTGCCCTCGCCATCAATAACCAGTCTGCCAGTGACTAGTTTTTGCGAAAAAAATCTATCCGAACTCTCTCAGACTCACCTTGTTGTGAGTAGTTTTTCCAGATCTGAGAAGGCTCCCCACTTGTGACATTTCTTCGTGCTACTAGCAGGGTTAATTAGTTTGCTGTCCTATCGTCTCTGGCTTATGTTCTGACAAGATGTTGAATGTAGAAGAAATTGGGAAACTAAAATCCTTCTTAAGGACTTTTCAAGGTGACTGCTCTTTGGCTCAAGTAGGTATGTGTCTTAATTCTGAGTCCTTTAATGCCTCATATACAACTAGGAATAATCTTTGGGTTCTAGATTCTGGAGCCACCGATCACATGACACCTAATCTAACCTAAAAATGTTTTGAGACCTTTGAACCAATATCTAGCTCCAGAAAAATTATAGTTGCTAATGGCCAAGCTATCCTTATAGTTGGGTAAGAAAATGTATGTTTGAACCCATCTCTACCTGCCCAACAAGTACTTTATGTGCCCAGCCTCTCCACCAACCTACTTTTAGTTCACAAGCTTGTCCAAAGCCTCAATTGCTATGTAATTTTCTCACCTTATGATTGTGTGTTTTAGGACCTAGTCACAGGGAAGGTGATTGGTGTTGCAAAGGCACTTAATGGGCTGTACTACCTACAAGGAAGCAGTGAGCCACCTGCAGGAGATCAGCCTAGCTTAGGTCACTCCTCTTCTCTACATACTTTTACTCAGTCCAATATTTGGCTTCAACATTTTAGATTAGGTCATCCTCCTTTCCTTTTATTAAAATCTATGTTTCTAAACTTGTTTAAAAGGGTAGATATTAGTATGTTTCATTGTGATGTGTGTGAATTGTCCAAACACCATCGGGTGCCTTATGCTATCAGCAACAAACTTTCCTTGTCTCCTTTTTCTTTAGTACATTATGATGTGTGGGGGCCTTCTAGAGTCCCTAACTGTTTTGGGGCCAAATGGTTTGTATCCTTTATAGATGACTGCACTAAGATGGCATGGGTTTACTTACTCAAAGACAAAGTAACCTTCAACAACATTCTACCCTTGTTTCATAGAATGATTCTCACTTAATTTGGGGTTTCTATTAATAGGTTTAGGATTGATTATGCAAAGGACTATTTCAACCATTATCTTAATCATTTTTTCCAACAAAAGGGGATTGTTCATGAATCCTCTTGTGTGGAAACTCCCCGGTAGAATGGAGTTGTTGAGAGAAAGATGAGGCATCTCGTAAATGTTGCTAGGGCTCTCTTGGACCATCATTCAGTTCCTAAAACCTTTTAGGGTGAAGCAGTGTTGACAACAACCTATTTAATCAATAGGGTTCCCTCAAAAGTTCTAAATCAACTCTCCCCATTTCAATGTCTCTACTCACTTTCTAGAAATTGTTTTGCATGCTTCTCTCCCTCTTAAGATATTTGGTTGTGTGGCTTTTGTCCTTGTATCTAAACATCATAGGGATAAATTTGATGCCCGAGCCCTTAAGTGTGTATTTCTTGGCTATTCTTCTACTCAAAAGGGGCACAAGTGCTATCATCCTCTTACTCAAAAGGTCCTTGTATCTAAAGATGTAACTTTTGTTGAAAATCAGTCCTTTTTCAAGGTCCCTACTTCTGGTCCTCAAGGGGAGAGTGTTTTTGTCGACTGTGATCTTCCTATTCTAGAAGAGTTTCAACCCTATTAGCCTGATTCTTCTTTGGATCCTAACTCTTCTGATTCTCTTATTTATTCTAATCCTAAGACAACAGGTTCAGGAGATTTGGAACTTTCTTTTGATCCTCCAATCTCTGTTCAACCCACGATATCTCCTGTGCGGTTCAAAGGCTCACCATATGTGTATAAGAGGAAGGAACAACCTAACCCAAGTGCGAAGTAGGATCCATCATCTACCCCTCGGCCAGGTTTGGAACTCACTGTCAGATTCGTTGATCTAACTAGGGGTTTTTGCTGAGTTCTGGGAAGAGAACTTGGCGGGAAAAGGAAATTAGGAAGAGGGAAAGATAAGAACTATGAGAGAGAGTAGAAATCGAATTGGGAGGGAAAGGACTTGTGTATTAATTCTCACATATACCCATCCTCATGATCAGCTTCTTATTTATAGGAGTTGGTTACAATGGAGAATTCTCTAACTACCTTTCTAGAAGCTCCAAGTGGCCATGTGCCAAGTGGGCGGCCATGAGCCAAGTTGCAGATTCAGTTACACCTTGCCAAGTCCTTCTAACGACATCAGCCTTATACTAATTACATAACAACCCTTGGGCTGTGACACTCACTGAGCATTTTGATTTGCCTAACCCTACTGTTGAAATATAATCTCGATCCTATCTCTCTAAACTCTAGGAAGAGATAAGATCTTATCTCTCTCTAAAGTTTAGGAAGTTTTGATATTTAATATGTTGTTGTATTTGTATTTTAAATTAGTTTGTTTGTATTTTAAATTTCCTAGATTTTAGGGACTTTAGTCTATTTAAACATCTTATGGTATAATCAAACATTGTGACGGAAGTAGGGTTTGGACTTCCGAGTTCTTCCAATCCAGCTTTGTTCTCATTATTTGTTGCAGTTTTCAACATGGTATCAGAGCCTTTATTCCTCTCATAGAATCCCATCGTGCCTTCATTGCACTCTTGCCTCTCGGCTTTTATTTCCTTCCCTAGGCCTTCATTGCCCTTTCTTGTTTTTCTTGGTACTAAGAATGTCGGGAATCATGGATAGTAATCCGAGTTTAGCTTCTGGTGAGTCAGAACCAGATCTGACCACTGGAACCAATGAAAGAGGAGGAACCTTTCTTGGTTCGGGCAGTGGAGAACTGCCGGGCATGCATTTATCTTACAGATTGGATGGCAAGAATTACCTCCAATGGGCGCAGCTGGTTCGAACCTTTCTGAAAGGACGAGGGAAGCTAGGACATCTCACTGCTCCGCCACCGAAGTCTACTGATCCAGCCTTCCCTGCATGGGATATCGAGGACTCTCTTATAATGTCATGGCTATGGAATGCCATGCAACCTGAGGTGAGTAGAAACTATATGTTTTTAGATTCGGCCAGGGCTATTTGGGACACCATTAGGCAGACTTACTCCAAGGTACAGGATGCTTCGGTTATATTTGATATCAAAACAAAGATTAACAGTACTAAACAAGGATCTCTAACTATTACTGAGTACTTCAACAAGATGAATGGCCTTTGGTTGGAACTAGATCAATATCAAGAAATCAAGATGATATGCAGTGATGATGCTGCCACACTTAGCAGAATCATTGAGAGAGATAGAATTGTGGAATTCCTAGCTGGGTTAAATGCTGAATTTGATCAAGTTAGGATTCAGATCTTTGGAAGGGAGAAGCTACCATCCCTAAATGTAGTCTTTGCTATGGTAAGGAGTGAAGAAAACCGAAGGGGAGTTATGTTGAATGATAGTGGAACCGAAGGATCAGCCATGGTGACAGCAAGAAAGGATGGGACGCGATTCAGAGCAGGCAAACCAGAAGCAAAGAATCGTGAAGGACTATGGTGTAGTTTCTGCAACAAGCCTAGGCATACTCGAGATAATTGCTTCAAGCTTCATGGCAAGGAGGCTGTGTTAAAGAAGATGGGAGGTTTCAAACATATGGCAACACAAAAACAGGCTTACATATCTACCAAGGAACAGCATGAGGAGGCAGAAGCAACCAGTAAGACAGAATCAAATTCAAGTACTGATCTTGCACAACTTGATGGTGAGGAAATTAACAAACTTAAGGCTTTTCTCAAGACTTTCACCAATGGAAACTGTGTTTTCGCCCAGCAAGGTAATTGCTTACATTCAGCCTCTCTTAATGCCTCTAAATCTGATAAGAATGACATTTGGATCTTAGATTCAGGAGCCACTGATCATATGACTCCTAATCCTTTGGTTTTTGACACTTATGAGCCTATTGTAACCTCTAAACAGATTACCATTGCTAATGGGACTTCTGTACCCATCAAAGGTCAAGGAACAATCACCCTCAGTCCCAACATTACCCTTCAAAAAGTCCTACATGTGCCAAATCTATCTACCAATCTTGTGTCTATTCATAGGCTTGCTAATGACCTAAATTGCTATGCCACTTTTTCTGCTAATATGTGTGAATTTCAGGCCCTGAAGACCGGGAAGATGATTGGTGCAGCTAGAGTTCAGCATGGGCTGTACTTTCTGGAAAGAAAAGGAGAGGAACCTTCGGCTGGAAATCAAGTATTTGAGACTGCGGCATTCTCTCAGTTTTCATCTAACCAAACTGCTCATGTTTGGCTGCAACATTACAGACTTGGTCATCCACCATTCCCTCTTCTAAAAACAATGTTTCCTTCTTTGTTTCAGTCCTTAGACCTTAGTGAGTTTCAGTGTGATGTGTGTGCTGTTTCTAAACATCACCGAGTGTCCTATCCTCCTAGTAATAAGAGAACATCTACACCTTTCTCTTTGATTCATTCCGATCTTTGGGGGCCCTCTAAAATACCAAATTGTTCGGGGGCTCGGTGGTTTATTTCATTTATTGATGATTGTACTCGAGTGACTTGGGTTTTCCTATTAAAAGAAAAGGCTGCTGTTAGCACCATTTTGCCATATTTCTGTAAGTTAATTTCCACTCAATTCAAGTGTTCAATCCAAAAATTCCGGACGGATAATGCAAAGGATTATGTTAACAATCATTTGCAACAATTTTTTCAACAAGAAGGGATCATTCATGAGTCTTCTTGTGTCCACACCCCACAACAAAATGGAGTGGCAGAACGGAAGATGAGACACTTACTTAATGTTGCTCGAAGTCTTCTACATCATCATAATGTGCCTAAAAAATTCTGGGGAGAAGCCACTCTTACAGCTGCCTACCTAATCAATCGTGTACCCTCAAAAACCTTAAACCATCAAACACCATTTCAGCTCCTATCTCATCATTATCCAGATCTACATCAGCATTCTCCTCTCCCACTAAAGGTATTTGGGTGCGTCTCCTTTGTCCATATTCCCAAGCAAAATAGAGACAAACTCGATCCACGGGCCCTAAAGTGTGTGTTCCTAGGGTATTCTCCTACCCAAAAAGGATACAAATGCTATCATCCAACAACCAAGAAATTTTTTATCTCAAAGGATGTTACATTTGTTGAAACCCAACCTTTTTTCTCTTCTCATCCAACTGGTCATCAGGGGGAGCATTTAGATGGTGACCAGGTCACGGTTGGGGATATTTTTCAACTACCTAACAGCTCTTCATCTCCCTTTTCCAGTTCTCCATCTCCTTCCTCTCCATCTCCTTATCCCAGTTCTACCTCTCCTCAAAAATCCAGCCAGCAGCTATCAGGCCAAAAATCCAGCCAGCAGCTCCAGCAGTTATCAGGCCGATTTAAAGGTTCTCCTTATGTTTTCAGACGAAGACAGCCCATCCTGGAATCACAGCAAGTGCCACCATCTGATCCTAGTCAAGGTAAGGAATTTGTACAATCTTTTATTCCAGAAAATGAATCCCAGCTTCCTGTTTCAGAACCCCAACTTTCTGTTTCAGATTGCTCTAATCCTTCTAACCCAAACTTTGATGATTTAGATCTTCCTATTGCTGTTAGGAAGGGTATCCGAAGCTGTACCAAACATCCTCTAACCAATTTTGTGTCCTACCATCGGCTGTCCCAAAACCACAAAGGGTTCCTAACATCTTTGGATTCAATTGTCATTCCTAACTCAGTAGAAGAGGCCTTAAGAGATCAGAATTGGAAGGAAGCCATGATGGAAGAGATGAGAGCCTTAAACAAAAATCAGACTTGGGAAATTGTGTCAAGACCGAGGGGGATTGTACCGGTAGGCTGCAAGTGGGTTTTTAATGTAAAATACAAGGCTGATGGAACATTGGAAAGATACAAGGCTAGGTTAGTAGCTAAAGGATACACTCAATCATATGGCATAGACTATTTTGAAACATTCGCTCCAGTAGCTAAGATGGCAACAGTAAGAATTTTGATTTCTTTGGCTGCATGTTTTGGATGGACATTACAACAATTTGATGTTAAAAATGCCTTTCTTCATGGAGACTTAGAAGAAGAAGTATACATGGAGATGCCTCCAGGTTTTCAAGAAGGAGATAAAGGAGGAAAAATATGCAAGCTCAAGAAAGCTCTATATGGACTCAAACAATCTCCAAGGGCCTGGTTTGGGAGGTTTTCTAATGCCATGAAAAATATGGGATATAATCAAAGCCGAGGTGACCATACACTTTTCATGAAGCACTCGAAAGAAGGAAAAATTACAGCCCTACTAGTATATGTGGATGATATAATTGTGACAGGGGATGATGAGAAGGAACAACTACTATTAAAAAGGAATCTGGCCCAAGAGTTTGAAATCAAAGAGCTTGGTATCCTCAAATATTTCTTGGGCATTGAAGTAGCCTATTCTAAAGATGGTATATTCTTATCTCAACGTAAATATATTTTGGATCTACTTACTGAAACAGGGCTTACTGGAGGTAAGGGTTCTAGTGTCCCGGTGGAACCAAATGGAAAACTATGGCAAAATCCTGAGAGTTAACCAATTGACAAAGGTAGGTATCAAAGGTTAGTAGGAAGATTAATATATCTTTCTCATACTAGACCAGATATTACCTTTGCTGTCAGTCTTGTAAGTCAATTTATGCATAATCCAACTGAGGAGCACATGCAAGCTGTAAGGAGGATACTGAACTATCTCAAGACTAATCCAGGTAGAGGTCTATTGTTTAAAAGAGGTGGGGAAATTGATGTGAAAGGCTTTACTGATGCAGACTATGCTGGATCTATCACTGACAGAAGATCGACCACAGGATATTGTGTATTCTTAGGTGGGAATCTAGTGTCTTGGAGAAGTAAGAAACAGAGTATCGTGGCTAGATCAAGTGCAGAATCAGAGTTTAGAGCTATGGCCCTCGGAATATGTGAATTGTTATGGCTCAAGATCATCCTAGAAGATTTGAAAATAAAGACTAAGGGAGCAATTGAGTTAGCTTGTGACAACAAATCCGCTATAAGCATTGCACACAACCCTGTTCAACATGACAGGACAAAACATATTGAGATAGACCGACACTTCATTAAAGAAAAATTGGATGCAGGTCTAATCTATATCCCTCATGTTTCATCTGAAGAACAGGTAGCTGATGTATTCACAAAAGGCTTGGCAGCCAAGAGGTTTGAAGATCTAATATGCAAGCTTGGAATGATAGACATTCATTCATCAGCTTGAGGGGGAGTGTTGAAATATAATCTCGATCCTATCTCTCTAAACTCTAGGAAGAGATAAGATCTTATCTCTCTCTAAAGTTTAGGAAGTTTTGATATTTAATATGTTGTTGTATTTGTATTTTAAATTAGTTTGTTTGTATTTTAAATTTCCTAGATTTTAGGGACTTTAGTCTATTTAAACATCTTATGGTATAATCAAACATTGTGACGGAAGTAGGGTTTGGACTTCCGAGTTCTTCCAATCCAGCTTTGTTCTCATTATTTGTTGCAGTTTTCAACACCTACTAATTGTTCTAACTCTAAAAACTCAGGCTTGGATTTGCCTATTGCTATTAGAAAAGGTGTGAGGAGTTGTACACAACACCTTGTAGCCAAATTTGTTTCTTATCACAGATTGTCCTTGAAACACAAAAGTTTTTTGTCCTCCCTTGATTCCATAGCTATTCCTAAGATTGTAGAAGAGGCATTATAGAATCAGAATTGAGTGCAAGCTATGCAGGTAGAAATGAGGGCCTTAGAAAAGAATAATACTTGGGAAATAGTGTCTAGACCGAAGGGGGTTCAATCGGTAGGGTGTAGATGGGTGTTTAATGTCAAATACAATGCTGATGGCACATTGGAAAGATACAAAACCCAATTAGTGGCGAAGGGCTATACTCAAACATATGGCATAGATTACTTGGAGACATTTGCACCTATGGCAAAAATGACTACAGTGAGGGTTCTCCTATCTTTGGCTAGTTTTTATGGCTGGGAGTTGATGCAGCTAGATGTAAAAAATGCTTTCTTACATGGTGACTTGGAGGAAGAGGTATTTATGGACCCCCCACCTGGTTTTCCTAATGAAGTTGCAAGTTATGTTCGTAGATTAAAGAAGGCTCTCTATGGATTAAAGCAATCCCCAAGAGCTTGGTTCGATCAATTCTCAAGGGCTATGAAGGTAATGGGGTATTGGCAAAGTAGAGGGGATCATGCCCTATTCATAAAGCATTAAAAAAAAGGTACTCTTAACAACCCTACTTGTTTAAGTTGATGACATAATTGTTACTAGTAATGATGAGGATGAGTAGAAATTGTTAAAGGGAAATTTGGATCGTGAATTTGACATCAAAGATCTTGGTAGGCTCAAGTATTTATTGGGAATAGAGGTGGCATACTCCAAGGAGGGTATATTTCTTTCCCAAAGGAAATATATTGAAGGAATTCAAAATTATGCTTTCATAATGATAATTTGATGGATATAGCAGTCCTCTTATAGAGGGAGAGATTACATAAAAAATGGAAACTATCAAAAGGAAACTATCTCTAAAGAAACAAATTAAAACACAAAGAAGGAAATATACACTAAGATACATATGGACATAATCAATAAAGATTCTTAAATGATAATTAGGAAAGATTCCTAAATGATAATTAGAAATCTTTCCTAATCTAAGCAGATCTCTTAACATTCTGATAAGTCAACACTCCCCCTCAAGCTGGAGAGTGGATATCAACCATTCCCAGCTTGCTTACTAAAACATCGAACCTTCTTCCAGCTAGCCCTTTAGTCAACACATCTACCACTTGATCTTCAGATGGCACAAATGGGATTCGGATTAACCCAGCATCTAATTTTTCCTTGATAAAGTGCCGATCAATCTCTATATGTTTAGTTCTATCGTGCTGTACTGGATTATGGACAATATTAATAGCTGATTGATTATCACAAAGTAGGTCAATAGTGCCTTGAACCTTGATTTTCAAGTCTTCTAAGATAATCTGAAGCCACAGAAGTTCACACAATCCAAGGGCCATTGCCCTAAACTATGCCTCTACACTGGATCTTGCCACAACACTTTGCTTTTTACACCTCCAAGACACTAGGTTTCCCCCAAAAAACACACAATAGTCTGTAGTGGATCTCCTAACAACCAAGGATCCACCATAATCTACATCAGTGAATCCTTGTACATTCAATTTAGTCCCTACTTTAAACAAAATGCCTTTACCTGGTGTTACCTTTAGATAGTTCAGGATTTTCCGCACAGCTTGCATGTGCTCCTCGGTTGGACAATGCATGAACCGACTTACCAGACTGACAGCAAAGGCAATATCAGTCCTAGTATGTGAGAGATATATCAACCTGCCCACAAGTCTCTGGAACCTCTCTTTATCAACCATTTGTTCCTCTGAGTTCTCTTGCAATCTAAGATTAGGATCCACAGGTATACTAGACCCTTTTCCTTCCTGTCATTCCAGTTTCAGCTAGAAGATTAAGAATGTACTTGCGTTGTGATAGAAAAATTCCAATCTTTGAGTAGGCTACCTCAATTCCTAGGAAATATTTAAGTACCCCAAGGTCTTTGATCTCGAATTCTTTAGCTAATTTTCTTTTTAACCTCTGTTGTTCTTCCATATCACTTCTAGTCACAACTATATCATCAATATACACTAAGAGTGCTATAATTTTTCCACCTGAATGTTTGAAAAAAAGAGTGTGATCACCTTTGCTCTGAGCATATCCCATAGACTTCATTACCTTAGAAAATCTGCCAAACCATGCTCGGGGAGATTGTTTAAGTGCTTATAGGGCCTCTTTAAGTTTACATAGTATACCTGGATCCCTTTCCTGAAAACCAGGAGGCACTTCCATGTATAGCTCATCTTCTAAATCCCCATGTAAGAAAGCATTCTTCACATCTAACTGCTGCATTTTCCACCCAAAATGAGCTGCCAGGGATATAAGAATTCTCATCGTTGTCATTTTTGCCACTAGTGCAAAAGTCTCAAGATAATTTATGCCATAATACTGAGTATAGCCTTTGGCCACTAGTCTAGCTTTATACCTTTCCAGTGTGCCATCAGCTTTATATTTCAAATTAAATATCTATCTGCATCCAACTGGAGTGATTCCTTTAGGCCTAGGCACCAATTCCCATGTTTGATTTTTATTTAAGGCATTCATTTCCTCTTGCATGGCTTGCTTCCAATTTTGGTCTTTTAGAGCCTCTTCTACTGACTTGGGAATAACAAAAGAATCTAATGAGGTGAGGAAGCTTTTGTGGTTTTGGGAGAAGCGATTATAAGACAAGTTTTCAGTTAAAAGGTGTAAAGTACAGCTTCTGACCCCTTTTCTCACAGCAATTGGTAGGTCTAAATCATCAGAAACAGGGCTGGTAAGGGATGTATCTAATGATTGTGTAGTTTCAGTACCTAGATCTGATGCTGGTGAGGGTTGAGATTCCACAATAGGTTGCCTCCTTTTGAACACATAGGGAGAACCCTTAAACCGAACTGGAGAGGATGGCCTGTGAACTGCTTGTTCAATACATTCTGTAGGTAGAGGAGAGGGGTTAGGAGATTGGGCTGGAACAACAGAGGAAGAAGGATTAGAACTAGACAAAACAGGAGTTGGTGCTAGGATAGGAAAAATTTCAAATGAGTCTTGGTCCTCAATTCCTTGAGTCTCCCCCTGAGGACCAAGTCTGGAGAGCCAAAGAAGGGCTGAGATTTAAGGAAAAAGACATCTTTGGATACAAAGAACTTCTGAGTTGGAGGGTGATAACACTTGTAACCTTTTTGGGTTGGAGAATACCCTAGGAAGATACACCGAAGGGCACGAGGATCAAGCTTATCCCAATGTATTTTAGGGATATGAACAAAGCACACACAACCAAACACACGAAGAGGGAGAGGAGTATGCAAATAGTAATCGGGAAAAAAAGAAGATAGGCACTGGAATGGGCTACGGTGATTTAGGACTTTAGAGGGAACGCGGTTGATGACATAGGCCGCGGTTAAAATAGCTTCACCCCAATAGGTTTTAGGAACATGAGTGTGATGAAGGAGTGAGCGAGCCACATTAAGGAGATGTCTCATCTTCCGCTCTGCTACTCCATTTTGTTGTGGAGTGTCTACGCAGGAAGACTCATGAGCAATACCCTCACGTTGAAAGAAAGAATTCAACTGATTATTAAAATAATCTTTAGCATTATCTGTTTTGAATTTTTGGACAGAAGTACCAAATTGTGTGGATATCATTTTGCAAAAATAAGGTAAGATGGTACCAATTTCAGCCTTTTCTTTCAAGAGAAATACCCAACACATGCGAGTACAGTCATCAATAAAGAAAGCAAACCACCGAGCCCCAGAACAGTTGGATATTTTGGATGGTCCCCAAACATCTGAATGAACTAGGGAAAAAGGTTTAGAAGATAATTTGTTGCTCATAGGATAAGACACCCTATAGTGTTTGGACAACACACACACATCACATTGAAACATCCTAGGATCTAAAGATTTAAATAAATGAAGAAACATAGCTTTTAATAAAGGAAAATGGGGATGACCTATTCTATAATGTTGAAGCCAAATGGTGTTGGATGCTGAAACAGAATGAGATGAACAAGCAATGACAGGTTGTTGCTTCTTTGTAGAATGGCCTGCCTTGTGTAAGGTATACAACCCATTGCGCTCCTCAACCACACCAATCATCTTTCCCGTTATCATGTCTTGAAATTCACACAAATGAGGATAGAAGATAGCACGACAATTTAATTCTTTGGTTAGTTGGTGAATAGATATAAGATTGGTAGCTATGAAGAACTTGTTTGGTTGTTAGCAAAGGGCTGAATTTAACTGTACCTTGGCCAGCAATAGGAATAGTGGTTCCATTAGCAATAACAATCTGTTTAGGGCTAACAAGAGGTTGGTAAGTGTCAAAGGAATTTATGTGAGGGGTCATGTGATCAGTAGCTCCTGAATCAAGGACTCAATTGGTATTTCCATCAGTTTTAAAGGCAGGAAAACACTCAAAATTGGTGAGTTTACCTTGTTGTGCAAGTGAACAGGCTCCATCTTGGAGAGTTTTGAGGAAATTCTTGAGTTTGTTCATCTCTTCTGCATTCAATTGTGAAATATCAGCACCAATAGATTCGGTTTTACCTGTTGATTTAGCTTCCGCTTGATCTGTGCTGGAAAAATAGGCTTGACGACTCTTAAATCTGCCTATCCTGCTTAGGACAACTTCTTTTCCATGGAGTTTGAAGCGATTATGCTTAGTATGCCTAGGTTTTTTGCAATAACTGCACCACAAACCTTCTCGTCCTGAATTTTTCCACGAATTTTCTGCCTTTCCTGCTTTAAACCGAGATCCATCTCTATAGCTTGACACCATGGTTGAGCCTTTAACATTGTGATCTCCTAGCATAGCCATCCTTCTGTTTTCCTCACTTCGAATAATGGAAAAAACCTCATTAAGAGTAGGTAATTTTTCCCTACCAAGCACTTGGATCCTCACTTGATCATATTTCGGATTAATCCTTGCTAGAAACTCCACAATCCTGTCCCTTTCTTGAATTTGTTTAAGTTTAACAGCATCATTGCTACACTCCATCTTGATATCTTGATAATGATCTAGTTCTAGCCACATCCCTTTCATTTTATTATAATATTCTGTTATAATGGATGCCCCTTGCCTTGTCCTACTAATCTTAGTCTTAACCTCAAAAATCACCGAGGCATCTAGAACTTTAGAATAGGTTTGCCTCATAGTCTCTCAAATGTCCCTAGCTGACGTTAAAAATATAAAGTTTTTACTTACCTCCGGCTGCATGGCACTCCAAAGTCATGACATGATTGATGAATCTTCAATTTCCCATGCTGTGAAGGATGGGTCTGAATCTTTTGGAGGAGTTCCGGTCAGGTGGCCTAGCTTTCCTCGGCCTTTGAGGAATGTGCTCACAAGCTGAGACCATTGCAAGAAGTTTTGCCCATCAAGTCGGTAGGAAGGATGCATTCCAGGCAAATCACCCCCTCCCATTGGTTGCTGATCACTAGGATAGGATTCAGCAGTGGTAATGACCGAAGTTGCCTCTGATATCTCGAACATATCTTAAGAAGATTTGAGTTTGGAAAGGCAAATTAGAAGTGTAGCTAGAACATAATTGCTGAACAACAGAACAGAACAAAATAGCAATTAAGGTTAGGCTGAAACCCTTGAGGAGTTTGGCGCAAAGAAGTGCAATGAAGGCACTATTAGGGTTTCGAAAATATTGGAAGGGAAGGGAAAGGCTCTGATACCATGAAGGAATTCAAAATTATGCTTTCATAATGATAATCTGATGGATACAACAGTCCTCTTATTGAGGGAGATATTACATCAAAAATGGAAACTATCAAAAGGAAACTATCTCTAAGGAAACAAATTAAAACACAAAGAAGGAAATATACAAAGAAGGAAATATACACTAAGATACATATGGACATAATCAATAAAGATTCCTAAATGATAATTAGAAATCTTTCCTAATCTAAGCAGATTTCTTAACATTCTGATAAGTCAACATATGCCATGGACTTATTGGAAGAGACTCGATTGCTAGGTGGTAGGCCAATAAATACTCCCTTAGATCCTAACCTAAAATTAGGACCAAGTGATAGTCCATTGGTTGATATGGGGAGGTACTAGAGGCTAGTAGGAAGGTTGATTTACCTATCCCATGCCAGACTTGACATAGCTTTTGTTGTTAACTTGGCAAGTCAGTTCATGCATAGTCTTACTGAAGAGCATATGCAAGTTTTCTGGAGGATTTTGTGCTATTTGAAGTCAACACCTAGAAAATGTCTATTGTTTAAGTTAGGGAAGAAGTTGGAAGTCAGGGGATACACTAATGCTGACTACGAAGGTTCACTTGTTGATAGGAGGTCGACTACCGGCTATTTTGTGTTTTTTAGGGGTAAATTTAGTGTCATGGAGAAGCAAAAAACAAGGGATTGTGGCCAAGTCTAGTGCTGAAGCAATGTTTAGGACAATGGCCCTTGGCTTGTGTGAGTCACTTTGGCTGAAAATTGTGCTAAGTGATTTGAAAATTCTTGATCATTGTCCTATGAAATTGATGTGTGACAACCAATCAGCAGTCAACATTGGACACAATTCGGTGCAACATGACCGCACTAAGCATATTGAGATTGATTGACATTTCATCAAAGAAAAGATAGAAGCTGGAGAGATTTGTTTGTCTTTTGTCCCTTCATAAAATCAACTAGCTAATTTGCTCACCAAAGGTTTACCTTTCAAGCGGTTTGAAGTACTTGTAAGCAAGCTGAGAATGAAAGATATTCATTCACCAGCTTGTGGGTGAGTGTTGATTGATTGATTCATTCTTGTTGATTGATTTTGTTGGAAAATCAAATCCCTAAATCTATTAGATTGATTATCAATCCCAATTATCCCACAATCTATGGGATTGATTATAATCAATCTTAATGTCATGTGATAAGAGTAGGTGAGGGTAACTGTGTAATAGCATATTAGTAGAAGGGGTAATATTGTAATCAAGGAGACAGGCGGTTAGAAGGATAGAAGTATGTAGAAGATTGGTAGTTGGTCGCATGTATTTCAAATATTGGCGCCACTTCTTGAGGAGGGTATATAAGCCAACACACGCTGTTGGAGCAACATGTTTTTTGAATACAATTGAATCATATTTCCTCTCTCATATTCTCTCTCTACTCTCTCTCTTTCTTCCTTTGTATTTCTTTCTCTTTCGATTCACAATTCCCATGCAATTCATTCTGAATTGCAGGAGAATCCCTTGTCAGAATAGAGATCTGACACTTAATTGTTGGGATTGATTGATTAACGTAAATTAGTAATTGATATAATTAGGATTTTCTTTTTCCTTAGTTATAGGGATTTGATTGATTTATTTCTCCTATATATATTGTAACAATTCCTGTTGAAGAGGAAGTGTAATAAATACCATGTTGTTAGTTTTCTTCTACAAAGTATGTTCTTGATCTACTTAAGGAAACTGGAATGCTTGGATGCAAACCTTCATATACTCCAATGGAGATTGTAACTAAAGATAGAGAGGAAAGGAAAAATGCTCTTGCTGTGAAAGAAAGATATCAGCGACTGGTTGGAAGACTTATCTATCTGTCACATACAAGACCTAATATTGGTTTTGCAGTAAGTGTAGCTAGTCAATTTATAAACAGTCCCATTGAAGAGCCCATAAACCGATTGTGTCACATTTTGAGATATCTAAAGAAAACTCCTAGGAAAGGTCTATACTTTAAGATAGCGTTTGTTAACTAAGATATAGATCGAAAAAGGTGAGATATGGAAAGCATCCTGAACAAAATTGCTTTCTATTGTGTTTGTTAAATTTTCTGAAAAGAAGTCACATAACTTCTTATCTTGAATTTTTAAGATAAATGTATCCCTTTCTCCCTTCGGATAACTTATCTTGAACTTTACAGATAAGTTATCTATAATAAACCCTAGGTACAGAGAACAAACAGAACACGAGGAGAAGAAGAATACCTCTAGTAAATGTATTAAGAATCCATAATCAAAAGATAAAGATTACAAGAGCAATAAGCTGATATATATATTGCTCAAAAACATAACAGAAAAGAACCGCCTCACAACTTAAGTACTAATGCAAGGCTACAAGCTACCAACTAACAATAACAACTAAACACACAGTCAAATGTAATACAACACCATAACAATCACAACAAGACATTAGGTGCTTCCACACTCCCTTTCAAATCAGACTTTGTAGGCATTAGGAATTTGGTCTTGACGGATGCTTCTACATTATCTTGATAGAGCCTTATCTTACTCATTTTAATAAACACTATCTAAGGGGAGGAATACTGAGATATTCACTAATGCAGATTGAGCTAGTTTTATTATTGACCACATGTCAACTTCTGGATATTGTACTTATGTATGGGAAAACTTGGTAACTTGGCGTAGCAAGAAGCAAACAGCTATGGCTTGAAGTAGTGCGGAAGCCAAATTTCGAGCAATGGCTCATGGAATATGCGAAGGAATGTGGCTAAAGCGATTGCTTTTTGAGCTTAAAATTGTATTAGTTGATCATGTTGAAATTGAGTACTGTTGACACTCAATAATTCACTCAAATACTCACCGAAATCACTCACAAGACAAGCACGAATCATAAAGTAAAATAAAGACAAAATGAAATAAGTAAAGAAGATCAAACCATAATTGTAGCACACCGATTTTTACCCTGGTTCATGCCACGAACATGGCACTACATCCAGCAATCACCAGCGAGAAAACAATCCACTAAGAACGAATAGAAATCAGTACAATGGAATCCCTCTCCCTCTCATACGACCTAGTACAATCCTCTCAAAGAATCCAAGAACTATCCTTCTCACAAGTCTCTCTTTTTTCACTGTACTCGTATAAGAGATATAGTATGAAGAGATATAGTATGAATGATTGATGATCGCACAACTGATCCCCTGCCCTCATATTTATAGACTAGGGCGGATTATCCTAGGGACATAACCGACCATACAAAGTCTATTCTACCCCTAGTAAATACAGATATTTACAGAAATATCTTGCACACTACTGCCACTCGATCACCATTATGAACTCCTCTAATTTCTTCTTAACTTCCAGCATACTAAACTCAAGCAAAATAACAACAAATCCACACCATTTTGCCTCGAGTAACCTTGGAGCTTTATCATTCTTGTTTTGCTCTCCCTATAACCCTTGAAAAATGATCAATCAAACAACATAAAATTGTAACAACCTTAAACAATGATGTAGTTTGGAAACAACATAAAATTGTAACAACCTTAAACAATGATGTTGTTTGGACATGGGAACAACTTTAGTGAACAGGTCAGCTACATTATCATTTCCTGCAACTTTAATTAGATTAATCTTCTTCTTCTCGAGAATTTCTCTTATAAAATGGTACCTAATGACAATATGTTTAGTCCTCTCATGGTAGCTTTGATTTTTAGCCAAGTGTATAGCACTTTGGTATCACACTTTAGAATAACCTTCACATTATTTCCTAGGAGCTCACTAATCAAACCTTTCAGCCACAATGACTCTATAAGTTTCTTATCATAGTTTAATCATTACCGGAGAAGCAAAATCAATGGGTTTCTCTATTGGCCGAGGACAATTTCCATGTGCCTGAACCTCTTTCATTGTCGTATGCTGCATCGCCCAAGTCCCCCCCCCCCCCAAACAAAAAACAGTCCCAAGCCCTAATCCCATTGGAAATTGTGACATGGCCTAAAGAGCTGGGGTCACAATCCAAGCTTTAGAATTTGTGATTGAATAATAATGATGAATTGGATAATTAATATTTATTTGACCCTGGTGAGCCAAGGGTTCATCAACGGTCATGTGTTAGTCATGTGCCTCTTTTTGGGGCATGACATGGCCTAAAGGGGTGTGGTCACTGAGTTGGCAACTTAGTGCTAATATTCTACTCCCCCTTTTATTCCCTTGGAGTTGCATTTATCTCAACACTATGTTCTGGTTACCCAGCTGTTCACTTTTCCTTTAACCATTGATGAAATCTCTTTTGTTTTCTGTGTATATTGCCTTTTGCAATTGGTTTAGGTAGTTTGAAAGAAAATTAGTCTTAATTAATTAGCCACCTGATAGTTTGGATATTGGAAGTAGTAGATGTCTACATTAATTGTGACCTGGCTGTATCCACCTTCGGGTCTGGAGATTTAATGTGATTCTCTACTTGTTAGCAAGCATGGTACCTCATGAAATACTTTAGACAAACTGTCATGAAGGTTGTATGAATGTCCTTGAACTAACTGCTTATTAGCATTTCTCCATTTGTCCTGCACATCAGGTCAATGACAGACTTGTCTTTCTGCCAAAGTTCCAGTTGTTAGCATTTTTTCTTCTTGTTAATGTGATATGCCACTGCCATTAGACATTTGTAGGGCAAAGTACCAGAAGAATGTTGAAGCATATCACAACAAGAGCAGTAGCATGAAACCTGGCCTCGTCCCAAATTGCATTAGATCTGAGAGCTACATGATCACTTTTGAAGTCGAGGAAGAGAAGTATCAACAATTTTGTTACTGACATGCTTTTTTTCCCCCTAAATTGACCTGAACTTGTTTGAGCTTATTCCATCAAATGTGCAACTATTTCCAGGTTCCCATTTTTTGGGAAGAAATATCAGTTGAAATTTGCTGGTGATAGTTCTGCTGAAACACATTGCTTGGTTCATTTCCCAAGTTTGCTCAGGTCATATTTCTATCTCCAAACTTGCTATTCAATGGTTCAATACTATTAATGGTTGCTTCAATTAGTGCCAACAGTTTGGAGGCCTTGTATTAGTTTTATGTCATGTGCTTACTTTTTCCAATGTGACCCAATTTGAAACTTTTGTTTTTGAACTTACTTGCAATATTTTGATTTCATTTTGATTTTTTGTAGATGTCAAATTATTGCTCTCTTCAACATGCGAATCATAGATGTCAAATTATTGCTCTCTTCAACATGCGAATCATCACTAAGAAATTTTATTGGTACATAAGATGTGGTCTTGCAGCACTGAAATAATATCCTCCTTCCACATATTTATTATTGTTAATGATTTATGATATACTTCTTCATTTAGCTAGAAATGTAAATATTTTGTAAGGTATAGGTACAAGTGGAGATAAGCCTCGTAGGTTTTTGAGTTGTTCCTTTTTTTATTTTTATTTTTTTGCTGGTTGAGTCTTTTTCCACAGTATGTTTTCATGGTATCAGAATATCTTAGTCCTTAATAATTGTCCGCATATATAGGTTCCACGTATTTAATGGTCATGGGTGCTATTCAACAGAGCAAATACAGAGTTTTTGATTGCTAATACATTGTCAGTGTGTAAATACCTGTTTCAATAGAAGTATCTTATTGAAAGAGACACTACTGCTGAGAAAGCTGCCAAATAAGTTGTCATCAGAAATCGAACAAGCCTAGAGGAATTGAGAATAAAACTCTAAGCAAAAAAGGGTGAATGGAATTATCAGCTTCATACCTTACTATGTTACATGCTGCTTCTTTAAATACAAAAAATCTACCTAAAATCTAGGAATTTAAATTACAAATACAACAATAGATAAGGAGAGAGTTTTCTCCTACTTCTTAGGAATAGCTGAAGCTTCATCTTTTCCTATTTCTTAGGAGTGACTGGGGCTTTATCTTCTTTTATTCAATTTGGTCTTCTTCCTCTTTTTTTCTGATTTAATCTTCTTTCCATCATGAATTCCTCCTCAACACTCCCCCTTAAGCTGGTGAATAAATGTTTTTCATTCCTAGCTTGCCTCTAATTAGCTCAAACCCTTGTTTGTTCATTGCCTTAGTGAGGATATCAACTTCTTGTACACCTGTAGGAATATATACCAGATTGATACCATCATCTTCAATCTCTTGCTTGATGAACTGTATCAATTCTCACATGTTTCATTCGGTCATGTTGGACCGGATTATTTACTATACTTACGGCAGATTTGTTGTCACAATATAGCCTTGTAGGAGTGGAATTTGGTATCTTCAAGTCTTCCATAAATTTTCCCAGCCATATTACCTCACATATGCCTTGAGCTCCCAGTCTTTCATTCTGCCTTAGCATTGCTTCTAGCCATTACACACTGTTTCTTGCTCCTCCATGTCACCAAGTTCCCCCATAATTTAGTGCAAAACTCCAAAGTGGATTTACTGTCTTCTAAAGAGCTTGCCCATTCAGCATCTACAAAACACTGAATCCCTCAGTCTTCATTATTTCTAAATAAAATTCCCATACTAGGAGTTCCTTTCAAATATCTTAGGATATGATAGGCAGATTAAGGTGTTTATTAGTGAGTGAATGCATAAATTGATTCATTACACATACTGCATATGTAATATCAGATCGTGTAAGAGATAAATAAATTAGTTTGCCTACTAACCTTTGCTATCTCCATATCTCCATTGTAGTTTTTGTCCCATCCTCCTTAGTTTTCCAGTTAGGTTCGAAGGGAGTGCTAGCTGGTTTACAACCCAGCTTACTTGTCTCCTTGAGTAGATCCAATGTATACTTCCTTTAAGAGATGCAAATGCCCTCCTTACTCCTTGCTACCTCCATCCCTAAGAAATACCTCAACTGTCCAAGGTCTTTGACCTCAAATACTTGTTGTAATTGACCTTTTATAGTCTTTATTTCCTGCTGATTGTCACCTATGATAATAATATTATCCACATAAACTATTAAAATAGTTTTCAAGATATTAGCAACATGTTTAGTGAACAAAGTATGATCAAAATGCCCCTGTTGATACCCTAATTGGTTTAAGGTTGTGCTAAACCTTTTAAACCATGCCCTAAGGGACTGTTTCAGCCCATACAATGACTTCTTCAATCTGCAACATATTTAGTGAGCAAAGTATGATCAAAATGCCCTTATAGAATGACCTATTGTTCAATAAGTTGTGTGATCCACTAGTATAAACCTCGATGTTGTGAATTTTAAAATGCAAGAAATTTTGGCCATTTTCAAATATTTAACTGAGGTTAACTAACAACAAGGGGAAATTGTAATGTGAGGTTTAGCTTATGTAATGGCTTATGTCATGACCCATGGCTTATGTTATGACCCATTTAGTATTTGTATATATGATTATACAATCTATATGTTTGATGAGGAATGAAATTTCCTTCAACTAGGGTTTCTCTCTCTCGAGTTCTCTGATTTGACATAATGTTTGCATGGAAAGGGTATTCATTGGATTTTCTCAAATGCCAAGGGTATTGCCTATTTCTAGTCTAAACCTCAAGGGTACCAAGTGTATTAAAAAAAAAAAGCAATAATTATGCATTTTATTAAATGAACCGATACTTTGAAAACTTTGAAGTTAATTATATCATGATAATATTGTATGCAATGACATGAGAAAGCATTTCATAGAAAACAACCAAGATATTCAAGTTCTTGTATAGCAAAAAAATAAAAATACATGCCTAATCCCCCAATAATTAAATAAAATATGAAGTATATTAGGTCCAATCTACTAAGGAGTCAAGTTGGTGCATAAACTACCATTGTTTCTAGATGTGTTTAGAGCATGTGGTCAACAATCAGATGTCGTCTTAATAGTCTCCCCCCTAGGAAAAAAAATAGTCTTTCTTATGTTGTATCCTCTCCTCTATAAGAGGACATGTATGTGTACATATGAATCAAGGAAGATTTTATTCGGTTGTTTACAATCACCATTTTACTGGCGGAGTAATATTGTTTGTGGTGTATGTAGATGATATCGTTATTATCGGTGATAATGAGGTCGGTATTAGGCAGTTCAGGACTCATTTGCATTCTCATTTTTAGACGAAGGATTTGGTTAGGTTGAAGTGTTTCCTTGGCATTGAGGTAGCTCAATCTGTACATGATGTGTGCATCTCTCAAGGGAAGTATGCTTCGGATATTTGGAGGAGATTGGTATGCTTGATTCCCAACTTATAGATACCCTTATGGACCCTAATTTTAAGCTTATACTAGGACAGGGGGAGCCATTGGAGGATCTTTAGCGATATAGGAGACTGGTTGGGAAGCTTAATTATGTCATGTTATACAACTCAACCTCTCTTTTGTTGTTAGTGTGGTGAGTTAGTTCTTGGACACCTCTTGTGATAGCCACTAGAATGCTTTAGTTCGTATCTTGAGGTACATTAATAGTGCTTTTGGTAAAGTCTTCTTGTTTGAGAACAAAGGACACAAATAGGTTGTTGGATATACCAATGTAGATTGGCTAGTTGTCCTGCAGATACACGCTTTACCTCGGGCTATTGTATCTTTGATTGGAGGTAATTTAGTGTCTTGGAAGAGTAAGAAGCAAAATGTTGTGGCTAGATCTAGTGTAAAAGTAGAGTATCAGGCTGTGGCTTTAGTCACATGTGAGTTTGTTTGGATAAAACAATTTTTTAAGGAGTTGAGATTTGGAGATTTAGGGCCTATGCAGTTTATTTGTGATAATTAGACAGCTTTTCATATTGCCTCTAATCCAGTGTTTCATGAGTGGACTAAACACATAGAGATAGATTGTCACTTTGTGAGACAGAAGTTGATTTTTGGAGAGATTAGTACCTCATTTCTTGACTCTAATGACTAGTTGGCTGATCGTCTTATAAAGGTATTATGGGGTCCACGGCTTAACTGCATTTCTACCATGCTAGGCACGTATGATGTATATGCCCTTGCTTGAGGGGGGGTGTTAATTTATACTATTGTATGTAGTTACTTGTTTCCTTTAGTTGTACCTTGTAGAACTGTGTGTATATATATACACACCTAGTTATGAGCAAAATATTCATCACTTTTCTTTTCCTCCAAACACATTGGGTCACTATTAGACAGTAGATCCAGTCCAAGGTATTGTATATTTATTGGAGACAGTTTGGTTTCCTAGATAAGTAAAGAGGAGGCACTGGTATCTTTGTCTAGTGCTAAGTCTGAGCATAAAGTTATGTGCATACATCTTGTCAATTGAATTAGTTGAAGAACATTCTAGGCAAACTTGAATGTTTGGCATCCTTAATTTATAGAGTTATTATGTGATACTTAGGCAGTTGTTCGTATTGCTTTCAATCCAACTGTTTCATGGGAATATTAAACATATTGAGGTTGATGAAATTGATAAAAACTTTTCACATGAAGTCAAGATCAACTTGTAACTGATGTTTTCTGGGAACTTGAGTGAGTAATTTTTTCCAAGTAGGAGCAGATGACACATATCCAGCAATCTGAGGTGCAGCCTTAGAAGTGTATGATATCATTTTATCTAGTTCAGGGCTATAAGTAGCTAGTGTAGAAATTGAGGATTACTGTATGTGAAGACAAAATTATTAGGTTGTCTTGTCTTTCCATTTTGAATACCTTTACAATTTTCTACTACTTCTTTGATAAACAAAATTCTTGATGTTCGTTGGTTTTATTTTCATTCTTAAATGATCTGATAATTAACTTGCACAATATGTTTTTCAGGTTGGCTAGGGAGGCTGGTCTTGAGTATATGGAGATACAAAATTTAACTGACTTTTACGATGACAACAAGTAAAAAGCTTTCCATCCAATTATAAATTGTCTTTTATTTGGTTCTTGGAATTGGTTCTTCTTCAATTTCATGCTGTAGTATATATACTATAGTTTTGTTTTTGGATTAAGTTTCACTTTGTGTATATAGATATAGATTTGTGTCCAATTGAATTTATTAGTCAATAGTACCTTTCCTAGAAGGGAAATTGAGAATGGACTAAGACCATCTAGGTGCCATGAATTTCTTCACTAAAGGCTTCATGTAAAAAATCCATGTATTGAAACGAGAACTTATTTCAAGGACCTTTTAGGGGGGGAGAGGGGAGTTTAGGGGCAAAAATTGGAGATGCCAACAAAGCTCATCTAGGGAAGTGAATTTGTAGGTTTTTATGCAGAAAAGGGATAGGTAATACAGAAACATTTTGGTGAATTATAAGTTTGCTTGCAGTGATTACTGATTATAAGTGGATTTGTAGGTTTGTATGTGAAGGGATATGTTATACAGGAAAAGTTTGCTGAATTATGATTCCGCTTGCTGTGATTGCCTCCAGATTTGACTTTGCTCTTCAAGTGTGGGATTTAGGGGCAATTTCATGGGCTTAGATGGACATTGTTGGAAATTTTGGCATCGTAGATGGTTCATAACCTCTAGGGTAGAAGAAACTAGCCTTTCTTGTTCTCTTGTTGGTTGATAAGCAGGTCAGGTGTCAGTGCTGAATGTTCTTTGAAGAGACTTCTTGTTGATTGGAGTCTTGGTGATTTTCAGCCAACCCTCCAGCTTGCATAGTTATAGGGTAACCTAGCTACCTTCTTCAGATGGAAAGTTTTGGGTGACATTTCATCAATGCCATTGTTTGGGAATATTGGTGATGCCCAGTTGTGGTCTTGGATATTGTTGGATGGTCCTCTGAGGATAGCCTTTGTTTGGCATCCTGTTCATAAGAGGATCCTGACCATTGATGAGTTGGTAAATCTGCCTCATAGTTGTCTAGTGCTGTCTCAGCAAGATATAGACTCCTATTGTCAAGAGAGACTGGTTCTGCAGATTTCTGGATTTTTGAATATTTATGTTCCTAATATAGTGGTTTAGATATTTTCTTCATCTCTTATCTTCTTATCTCTTTATCCCCTTGTTTTAGGAAGTCAAAGACTGGTGGTTAGTTCCTATTTTAGGGGGAAGTTAGTGGAGAAGTCAGTTTCATACTTTTAGGGAAACAGATTTCCCATTCCTCTCCAATTTATGCGCGTGTGTGTATATATATATATATATATATATTCTTGACTTCTTGAATAAAGTGAAACAATTTTTTCGGTTTTTACCTATTTTGTGTCATGGTATTAGAGCCAGGCTTTTCCTGAGAGCCGAACATTCTTTCCCTTTACTTCTGAGTCCTGTAAGTTTGTAATGACATTTTTTTCTTCCCCTGTAAACACCAATTAGATCTTGAATCCTCTACCAAGGACCCATGTCAGAAACAACCGGAACTAGCAACATTTCAGAGGCACCATTTAGCAATGTTTCAAATGCGCCTTTTAGCAGCAATAAAGTCATTACACCTACCGAGAAGCTACAGAATATATAGGCAGCCTATCGGTTGAATGACAAGAATTATCTAAAATGGTCCCAATTGATTCGCTCATTCTTGAAGGGAAGAGGCAAACTGAGTCATTTACTCGGTATTGGGCCTAAGAAAGGGGATCCCACATTTGATGCTTGGGATGCAAAAGATTCGATGGTGATGTTCTAGTTATGGAATGCTATGTTGCCAGAGATAAGTGATACAATAATGTTTTTAAATACAGTTAAAGAAATTTGGGATGCTGCCAAGCAAACATATTCTAAGGTTCGAGATGCTGCTTAGATCTATGAGATTAAGACAAAAGTATCAGCCACAAAGCAGGGGAATCGTGTCATGGTGGTGCTGTGACAATTAGGAGCTCTCTTGGTTCAATGTGAATCTAGGTAGCGTGCTAGAGCAGGGAAGAAGAATGGAGAGGGAAGTATAGAAGAGAAATGAAGGGAGAAAGAGAAAAAAGAGAGGGAATAACAGAATCTTTGATTGAATTTCTTGAATACCTTTAACAGAAGAAGGAACAAGCTTATATAGCTTGTCCCGTGAGTGTTGCTACAGCTGATCTTATCCCTTCTAACCAACTATTTTGTCCTTTTCTAGCACTTAGACACTTGGCAGATTCTGCTGTTTGCCTAATTCTATCTCGCAAGTGGACGAATCGTGATAAGTAATACAATGATGAATAGAGTGTCGTACCCACGAGGACTAACTTTTGACGTTTACTCTTACTGATTTAATCTTAACCTAACACACACATTAACAAAGAATTCAACTGTAATGAAAACTAATTTATGAATAAAAGATGCAAATAAAATAATTCCTTTGATTTAAAACTCACAAGACTAAGGTCCTAAGGTTTGTGGATCCACCGTCGGTCTTCTATGATTCAATTATTCGTTACTCGGGTCTTGCTATTCCTTATCTTAGGTTAAAAATTGATGATCCAATTACAACCAAAAGTCTCTCTCGATAGTCATTCAGTTCTATGAATATATATGAGATTAACTATCTCTAGTCAACCTTCGAACATATAAACATGCGTTCAATCACGGAGATCATCACAAAATGATTTCATAGGGCATAATGGTATCTCTACCTATTATAGGACCCTATGTTGTTTGCTACCATGTCTAATCCATATTGAATCTCTCAAAAGCAATACAAATCACAAATATGTTCCAATGGTGATCAAGCATCAAAACAACATTATGAACATAACAAACAATCAACCCGAATGGATAAGAAAATAGCAAACCAAATAACTTTAAATCAAACCATTAGAAGTCGAGGTTTTATCATTCACCCTAGTTATAAAAACTTAGCTATGCATGCTCTCAATCAAAAGAAAAGGAAAAGAGTTGGAATCCATAGCAAAGAATTGAGAAAGAAAAGAAAAGAAAAGAAAAATACAACCCAAGAGTAGTCTTCAATCTTCTGTCCGCTTCTCTTCTCTCCCAAAAGACCCCCCAAATCTCTCAAGAATAAGTCTTTATATAGTCTTCTTTAGGTTATCAAAGTCCTACACCTTAAAGGAGTCTATCCCTCTTTGATTTGGATTGAAACGGGCTTAAAACGGCATTTTCAAGAAGCTTTGAACCTTACCGCGGTATGCTTGTTGCTGCAAACTCATGCGCTCCAAAAATTAATTCCTAAAGCGGTCTTACAGCGGTGTGCATTCCGCTGTAAGACCGTGAGCTCCAGAAACTAATTCCTAAAGCGGTCTTACAGCGGTATGCATTCCGCTGCAGGATCGTGAGCTCCAGAAACTAATTTGTATAGCGGCCCTACAGCGGTATGTATTCCGCTGTAAGCTGCTAGCCTTATTCTTTTGCCTCTTGCTTTATCATCTTCCACTTTTTGCTCTCAATACTCTTTTGCTTTCTTTTGAATCGATACCCAACCATGCCTCCAAGCTTTATTTCAACTCCCATCATGCACTAAAATCACTCTTTTTGCTCCATGTCCGCTTTGCATGTAATGTGTACCTATATTGACAAAATTAAGCCCAAAATGAGTTGTAATCATGTTCATTGAATAATTAAATGCTAAGCTTGAACCACTAAATAAGAGTACAAAATATGCTGATCGCCATAACAAACTAACTAGCTGGAAAGTAAATACAAGCAAGAGAATAAAAATACTTAGGCAATACAAATAAGTAATAACCGGTTTTAACACAAAACTTAGCCGCAAAAATCTGCTATCTCATTGCCTCGTGACAAATCGGTCCATCACTAAATATGCCAATCTTTTGCAAATATTGTGGCAAGAGATATATCATTATCAGTGTATTAAGATGAAGTGTAATGAGGATGCAATCCCACTTAAAAGGTTTATTGAAAATGATAAAATCTATGACTCTCTTGTTGGATTAAATATTGAATTTGATGTAGTTAGAGTTCAAATATTAGGACAAGAAGATACCACATCTCTAAATGAAACACTTGCCATTGTCTGTGCTGAAGAGGGAAGGAGAGGAGTTATGCTTGATACTCCTACAGCTAGTGGGTCACCCTAGTGACTAGAAACAAGAATAATCCTGGTTTGGAATATTAGGTGCATGAAGAAAGGAAGTCATTAGATGGATCCAAATCAAACAATAAAGACTCTTTATTGGTGTATTTATTGTAAGAAACCCCAACATACCGTAGATAAATGCTGAAAGTCTCATGGAAAGCCTCAGACAATAAGCAAAGGAGTAATAGGCAAAAGTGGACAAATGAGGGGACGGGGGTAGGCATACATTATAGATGCGCACCAAATTGAGGAAGAGAGTACCCAAGAACCACAACCACCAGTTGAGCTTAACAAGGAGGGAATGACAAAGTTGAAAAACCTACTGGGGTCATTAGAAAAACAAATTGGAACAGGTACACGTACCTTGGCTCTTTCAGGTATTTCTTCCTCTTCACATAGTCTTAATGCCTTAGATATATCCTCTCCTAGCATTTAGGTCATTGATTCAAGGGCTACTGACCATATGACCTGTTACTCTGAGAAATTTGTCTCCTATACACCTTGTTCGAGTAACAAAAAGATAACCATTGCTGATGGCATAGTAACAATATCAATTATTTTCTCACTTTCAAAAAATGTGCTTCGTGTGCCTAGATTGTTTGCTAATCTTATATCAATCCAGAAACTCGCCACAGATTCTAACTGTAGTGTGATTTTTTACCCTTTTCATTGTGAGTTTCAAGAATAGGGCAAGAAGAAGATGATTGGGCATGCTAAAGAGAGAGCTGGTCTTTACTATCTTGAGACATATCAAGGGCAGGTTAAGATAGCTAAACCCTCACCATTATCATTTCTGTTGTACTCTTCCAGGATAGAAAATATTTGGCTTTACCACTTCTGTTTTGGTCATCCATCCTTTCATGTTCTTAAAATAATGTTTCCCTTATTGTTCAAAGGATTAGTTGTTGATACTTTTCATTGTGATGTCTGTGAACTCGCAAAACATAAGCGAGCTTCTTTTCCAGTCACCAATAAAAGAACTTCTTTCCCATTTACTCTCATTCATAGTGACATATGTGGTCCCTCACTTATTCCCAATATTATTGGGGCTACACAGTTTGTTTCTTTTATTGATGATTGCTCTCGTGTAACTTGGATTTTTCTCTTGAAAAATAAAGTTGAAGTGAGAATTATTTTTTCTGTTTTTTTATAATATGGTTAAGACTCAATTTGGAGTTAACATTAAGAGATTTTGTTCTGACAATTCAAGATACTACTTCAATCAATTTATTTCTCCCTATTTTCAATAGAGGGATATAATTCATGAATCCTTTTGTGTCTCCACACCTCAACAAAATGGAGTGGCAGAATGCAAGAATTGTCACTTCTTGCCATCACCAGATCACTCTTATTTCAAGCCAAGGTCCCAAAACAATATTGGGTAGAAGCAGTGTTGACTGCTACTCATCTCCTAAATGGGTTAGCCTCTAAAATTCTTAATTCCCAAAGTCCCATGCATCTTCTCTTGAAGTTTTTTCCCTATTTCAAATGGTCTTATTCCAAGGGTGTTTGGTTGTGTAGCCTTTGTCCATGTACATTCTCACTTTAGGGGGAAACTTGATCCATGG
Source organism: Diospyros kaki (assembly GCA_036245055.1). Classification (NCBI taxonomy): domain Eukaryota; kingdom Viridiplantae; phylum Streptophyta; class Magnoliopsida; order Ericales; family Ebenaceae; genus Diospyros; species Diospyros kaki. The sequence continues at coordinate 26,348,414 of BSEG01000010.1, read as the reverse complement.
GCTGTGAAATGTGTCTTTGTTGGGTATTCATCAACTCAAAAGGGATGTAAACATTATCATCCTCACACCAACAAATTTTTTGTGTCGGTTGATGTTACATTTGTTGAAAAAGAGCCATACTTTAATCATCTTTATCTTCTGGGGGAGACATCATTCTTAAAGGATAAGGATTGGGATGACAAGGATGTTTTCTTCCTTGATTTTCCAATCCCGGTAAATCAAAATCCTCAACCTAGGACAAATAGTCTAATCTTAGCTTATCAACCTGAATCAACTAGTCCAAAGAATGAAGAAATGATGAAGGGAAAACTAGCTCAAGTCTTTACCTGACCCCTGCAAGTTTACTCAAGGAGAAAGGCAGTCACTCAATTGATGTTAGTTCAACCACCGAATTCTGTCCTCGATTTTAATCCTAGACCTGATCTTAAAATTATTGAGGTAACTACTTCCTCCTTCCCTCAGAATGAAAATGTCTCTAAAATTCCTAACACAAGTGACTATAATATTCCCATTGCTGTTAGAAAAGGAACTAGAGCATGTACTAAGCATCCTCTGCTTATTCTTGTCCTACAAAAGCTTGTCCAAGAACCACCAAGCCCTGCTTACCAACATAAATGCAATTCCCATACCTAAAACTGTATTCGAGGGATTAGGTGATGAGAATTGGATAAATGTTATGCAAGTAGAAATGGAGGCTCTTGAGAAAAACAAAACTTGGGATTTGGTGAGATTGCCTAAAGGAAAGAAACCAGTGTGGTGTAAATGGTTATTCACAGTGAAGTATAAATCAGATGGGTCATTAGAAAGATAAAAAGTAAGATTAGTGGCCAAGGGTTTTACTCAAACATATGGTATGGATTACCTTAAGACATTTGCTCCAGTTGCACAAATGAATACTGTAAGGGTGTTACTATCATTGGTTGCTAACCTTGATTGGAAATTACAGCAGTTTGATGTCAAAAATACCTTCTTGCATTGTGATTTTGAGGAGGAGATTTATATGGAGGTGCCACCTGGATTTAATCCAAGTTCAAGTGGAGACATAGTGTGTAGATTAAAGAAAACATTATATGGTCTAAAGCAATCTCCTAGAGCATGGTTTGGAAGGTTTGACAAAGCAGTGTTGTGTATAGGATACAAACAAAGCCAAGGAGACCACACTCTATTTATAAAGCACTTGGTTTCAGGAAAAATAACTGTGTTGTTAGTCTATGTGGATGACATTGTAGTAACAGGGAATGACTTGGAGGGAATGGAAAATCTGAAGAAGTGTTTGGTAAAGGAATTTGAGACTAAAGAACCAGGTAAACTGAAGTACTTTCCGGGTATTAAGTTTGGATATTCTTAGCAAGGTATTTTTATATTTTAACAAAAATACATTCTAGATTTGTTGACAGATACAAACAAACTAGGGAGCAAGGCTACTAACACACCTATTGAACTTAATCATCGACTTGGTGATGCTCTAGAAGACAGGGCAATAGATAAAAGTTCCTACCAAAGGTTAGTTGGAAGGCTTATTTATTTGTCACATACTAGGCTAGATATAACATATGTTTGTTAGTGTTGTAAGCCAATTTATGCACAATCCTAAAGAAGTACACCTTAGAGTAGTACACAGAATTCTACAATACTTATAGGGCACATTGGGTAGATGAATCCTATTGAAAAGAAGGCAAGAATTGACACTTAAAGCCTATACCAGTGTAGACTATGCTGGATGAGTAATTGATGGAAGATCTACATCCGGGTACTGTATATTCCTAGAAAGAAATCTTGTAACTTGGAGGAGTAAGAAACAAAATATTGTGATAAGGTCAGTGTAGAGGTTGAATTTAGATCAATGGCTTTTGGAATTTGTTAGTTGTTATGGTTAAAAATAATTTTGGAAGATCTGAAAATTAAATGGGAAGATCCAATGAGACTCTACTATGATAACCAATCAACCATTAATATTGCACACAATTTAGGGCAGCTTGATCGAACTAAGCATATGGAAGTTGACAGACATTTTATAGAGGAAAAGCTAGACAGTGGCTTGATTTGTACTTTATTTGTATCTACTAGACAACGACTTGTAGATATACTTACAAAGGGACTGCCTAGTTCTGCGTTTCAGAGGATAACTAGCAGGCTTGGAATGAAATACATCCATTCTCTAACTTGAGGGGGAGTATCAAAAGAGACTGGTTTCGAAGATATTTGGATTTTTGAATATCTATGTTCCTAATATAGTGGTTTAGATGTTTTCTTCATCTCTTATCTTCTTCTTGTCTCTTTATCCCCTTGTTTTAGGAAGTCAAAGACTAGTGGTTAGTTCCTATTTTAGGGGAAGTTAGTGGAGAAGTCAGTTTCCTATTTTTAGGTAATAGATTTCCTATTCCTCTCCAATTTATGTATATATATATATATATATAAATATTATTGACTTCTTGAATAAAGTGACACACAAGTTTTTTCAGTTTTTACCTAATTTGTGTCACCTATTACTCATTTTTCAGTCACGAGGGACTAAGAAATCTTAAGTTTGACCAATTTTGGGATATCATCGTTTCCTAAAAAGGATTGATGACACCTTAAGGGTGATTCCATATTTCCTGTCTATTCCTTTACCTAGGAGATTCTGTCTTGTCTGTATCTTGTAAATCTTTCTTAATTTTAATAGGAACGAGATTAGGAAACTACCTAATGTAGAAGGCAATGATTAGCTAGTTCTCCTTTACCAATTGTATATAATCTTGTAACTCTACAATGAGGAAGGAGATTAGTTTTTTATCTTGGCTACTTTTGACATGGTATCAGAGCTCTAGGTTCATATTCCTGGAGCTAGCCATTATGTTTTGTTGGTTGTAGTCGATATTGTTATCCAATCCACTTTCATAGCTATCAAGACATAGCTATCAAAACCCTAACCATTACAGATTCAATGAAATCCAGTGGTATAATGGAGGTACCTTTTTCTGGAAATAATGGTATTACTTCAAGTGGAGAACTGTAAAATATTATAGACTGAATGGCAGGAACTATTTGAAGTGGTCCTAGTTAATCTGGACGTTTTTGAGGGGTAAAGGGAAGCTGAATCATCTACTTGGGACCGAGCCTAAGAAGGATGATCCTACATATGCAGCCTGGGACGAAGAAGATTCATTGGTCATGTCTTAGCTTTGGAATTCCATGCTACTGGAGATCAGTGACACGGTAATGTTTCTAAACTCTACTAAGGAGATTTGGGATGCTATGAAGCTCACATACTCTAAAGTCCATGATGTTGCTTAGATTTATGAGATAAGGACAAAGGTGGTAGCCACTAAGCAAGTATCTTGGTCAATCACCGAGTATGCCAACCTCTTGCAGACTTTGTTGCAAGAGTTGGATCATTATCAATGTATCCAGATGAAGTGTAATGATGATGCAGCTTTATAAAAAAGGGTTGTTGAAAAGGAGAGATTCTATGATCTTCTTGTTGGGTTTAACTTAGAGTTTGATGTAGTTAGAGTTCAGATCCTTGGAAAAGAGGATTTGTCATCTCTATGAGACAATCTCAATTGTACTTGTGGAAGAAGGACGAAGTGGAGTGATGCTTGATGCTTTATCTACAAAAACTTCAACAGTTGTGATGGTAAAGGGTTCCAGCTTAGAAAAGCAGCCTAGGGAGAAGGAAGGTGTCTAATTCATGAAAAGTAATTAACAACACCTATTGGAAGAAGTCTCGGCATACCATAGAAAAGTGTTGGAAGTTCCATGGTAAGCCCCCTAAGGGTGGACAACTAAGGGGCCATGGGCAAGCTCATGTGGCTACCAGGCAGCAATCTACTGAGGGAAAGGTTCAAGACCAAGCAAAAATGACGGAGCTCAATAGGGAAGAAATTGAGAAATTGAGAAGCTTGTTGGGGTCCTTAGAAAAGAAACCCAGGACAGGTACTTGCACTCTAGCTTTCATAGGTATTCTAAACAAGATTGAGAAAATATAATTCTCTATTTCTTAGATTTATACAATGATTTCCCTTTTCTCTTTATAGAGGAAGAGAATAATACAAAAGGAAATAGGAATATACATAGAATATACATAGAATCTAAGATATACACAGAATATTCTATCTTCAAAAAATACTTCTATTTCTACACTCCCCCTCAAGCTGGCTTGAAGATATCTTCCATGGCAAGCTTGCTCACAAGTTTCTCAAACTGAGTTCTATGTACTTCCTTTTGTAAGAATGTCAGCCACTTGGTCAACTGTTGGAATGTAGGGCATACAAATTACTCCATTATCAATTTTTTCCTTAATAAAGTGTTTATCTACCTCTACATGCTTTGTCCTGTCATGGAGAACTGGATTATGAGCAATAGAGATTGCAGCTTTATTATCATAGTAAACTTTAGCTGGAAGGGAGGTGGAGACCCTCAAGTCTGATAGAAGCCTCTTTATCCACATGACCTCACAAATACCATGAGCAACTGCACGAAATTCAGCTTTAGCACTGCTTCTGGCCACCACATTTTGTTTCTTACTTCTCCAAGTAACAAGATTGCCTCCCACAAAAGTGCAGTACCTTGATGTAGATCTTCGGTCAGTTATACTACCTGCCCAGTCCGCATCTGTATAAGCCTCTACATGAAGATGTCCACGTTTTCTAAAAAGTAGACCTTTTCCAGGAGTTCCCTTTAGGTATCACAGAATTCTGTAGGTAGCTTCAAAATGTTGTGAACCAGGTGAGTGCATAAATTGACTTACAACACTTACAACAAAGGCTATGTCTGGTCGAGTATGGGATAAATAGATAAGTCTACCCACAAGTCTTTCATATTTCTCCCTTTCTACCACATTCTTAGCCTCGGCAGGTTGAAGTTTTAAATTGGGTTCAATGGGAGTTTCAGCAACCTTACACCCAAGCATTCCTATTTCATTGAGTAAATCCAGAATATAGTTACGTTGGTTGACAAAGATCCCCTCCTTAGATCTTGCAAATTCCATCCCAAGAAAGTACTTTAGAGGACCCAAGTCCTTGATCTCGAACTCATGAGCTAATCTCCTCTTAAGCTTTTCAATCTCTCCCTTGTCATCACTAGTAATTATTATATCATCCACATAGACAATTAAGATTGCTTTCTTACCGTCGTTGGCGTGCTTGAAGAATAATATATGGTCTGCTTGGCTCTGAATGTAACCATAACTTTTCACCGCCTTTCCAAATCTTTCAAACCACGCTCTCGAAGACTGTTTTAGACCATACAATGATTTTTCTAAACGACATACCTTGTTCGTACCAAGGCTCTTTTCAAACCCTGGTGGAAGATCCATAAACACTTCTTCTTCTAAATCACCATTTAGGAAGGCATTCTTTACATCAAATTGGTGGAGTGGCCAATCAAGATTCATTGCAAGGGAGAAGAGAACTCGAATAGAGTTTATTTTAGCTACTGGAGCAAATGTTTCTTGATAGTCGATGCCTTATGTTTGGGTGAAACCCTTAGCAACTAGCCTTGCTTTGTATCTTTCAATGCTCCCATCTGCCTTACATTTTATAGTAAATACCCACTTACAACTTACTGTTGCTTTGCCCTCTGGTTTGTTCACAATCTCCCAAGTTCCATTCTTTCTAAGAGCACTCATTTCCTCCTGGACTGCTAACTTCCAATCTGGGTCACCAAGGGCATCCTGAATTGTTCTTAGGACATGCAGGTTAGAAATATTTGAAAGAAAGGCCTTATGATGATTGGACAATTTTTGATATGACAGGTATTTAGCAATTGGGTGTTTGGTACAAGATCTCACTCCTTTCCTACTAGCAATAGTGACATCAAGATCAGACAAATCAAATGAAGAATAATCTGTAGGAGTGAGTTTAGAGTTACCATGAGAAGAAGAAGAACTATCAGAAAGCCTATCACTCGAAGACGTCGATTGTTCAATTGTTAGAGGAATATTTGGATTGATAGTATTCTTCAAGGTTTGTCTTCTAGTATAAAACTGAAGCTCCGGTTCTGGAATATTTTGATCCGTTTGTGGTAATTCTCCCCCTGGTTCCAATCCGATCACGCTAGGCACCTGTGAACCAGACACATCTTGTTCCACAATATTTGGAACATTTATATCATTGAGTTGTTTATCAGAGTGGAAGGGAGCACCAATCATGGTAGGACGAGGATCCTCAACATTAGAATTCAAAAAATTATCTTCTGTCTCAATATGCTCCCCCTGAAGATGATTTTTGGGAAAATAGGGTTGAGTTTCAAGGAAAGACACATCCATACTAATATAAGTTTTTTTGGTAACAGGATTAAAGCATTTATACCCTTTTTTATTTGGTGCATAGCCCAGAAAGACACATTTTTCAGCTGTGGGATCCAATTTGGAACGAAAAATGTGAGGAACATAAACAAAGCAAGTGCATCCAAAAACTTTTAAGGGTAACTCAGAATATATATGACAGAGAGGGAAGAGTTGTTTTAAAGAGTGTAAGGGGGTTTAAAACTGTAGAACACGAGTGGGCATACGATTGATGAGATAGGAAGCGGTTAAAATTGCATCACCCTAGAGGTATTTAGGGACATTCATAGAAAACATGATGGCCCTGGCAACCTCGAGTAGATGTCGATTTTTTCGTTCAGCAATACCATTTGTTGGGGAGTTTCACGACAAGTGGATTGATGTAAAATTCCTTTTTCTTTTAAAAAAACCCCCAAAGATTCATTAAAATATTCAGTGCCATTATCAGATCGAAGAATACAGATTTTTGTGTTAAATTGAGCTTCAATCAAATGGAAAAAATCCTTGAAAGTTCTAGGCACATCTGATTTCTTTGCAAGTAAGTAAACCCAACAAAGTCGAGTATGATCATCAATAAAAGTAACAAACCACTTTTTGCCAGACAAAGTAGAGACTTTAGAAGGGCCCCAAACATCACCATGTATTAAATAGAATGGTTTTGAAGGACAATAAGGTTTTGAAAGAAATTTAACACAATGATCTTTGGATAAATGACAACTCTTGCATTGAAACATAGAAGGATCCATTCCTTTAAACAACGTAGGAAATAAATATTTCAAGGAAATCTGGGATGGCCTAGCCTAAGATGCCATTGCATTATTTGATTAGAAACAGAAGTAGAACTAATACCACTAAGCCCGTGAGCTTTTTTATTACTCAAGACATCCCCATCCAAATAGTAGAGCCCGTTTATTGTTAGTGTAGGTGCTCTAGACCCAATTAGATTGGGCAAATTGTACATTGGCATTTGTAATCATATTTCATATTGAATAAAGAGTTATTTAATTCTACAAGAAGTCATTTTATTAGTTTCTTGTTATTAATGTAATGATCGGATGAAACTAGATAGAAGTCCATATGATGTATACTGTGATTAATCTATAAAGATGTGAGATGATGCATCACAGTTTCTCGACATCATTAAATGTCCCAAGTCGTAGCAATGTCAAGAATGGATATTGACAATTGCGGTAAGACTTGTATGTGCTATATTTTTGCTATGTGATAGCAATGGGGTCTCACACCCATAGGCATGGGGATGCCTAGACAAGTACATAGGTGACCAATGTTGGAGAACATGTCACTGGACATGACTCCCCATGAGAATCCATTTTGGTTATATGTTGATGGTATTCTAATACGAGATGGGTGTAACTAATCCTTGGACCTGAGGTTATCACGGTTATCTCATAAGAAGATCGGTATGCTTTGATATCGTTTCGATGGGCCTAGACAAAGGCTACACGTGGGCGATCGTTGGGTATATCGTGAAGCTTATGGCGATGGGTGTATAACCAAGATGAGATTCGTCTATCCCTTGATAGAGGATGATGTATCTAAGGCGCCTTCGGTGGATATTCACTTTAAATCCATGGCCATGGTGAAAGAGATCAATAAGGAGTTATTGATTTACTTTCTAATTAAATAAAGATATCCGGAAGACCGAAGAAAACTCATGTGATCGTTATCAAGCAACACATTGCCATACTTGAGATCACATAAGATACATTGACGAGAGGATCGAATTACATGGTAACCATGCTTGTGAAAGGTTATTTGCGGATTATGAATCTTTCTGAATAATTGGGTAGGCATGATGCCTTGCTAGAGGCCAATCTTGTCTTATGTGTTCGTACTGACACATTGCCAACATATTCGGGAGCCTAATGAGTCATACGCAATAGGCACGGTCCCTAGCTTAAACTAGGAAAGCGGACATATGGTTAAGTGGGACACTTCGGTAAGAAGTTGTGCCGTCGTAGGTTCTCATGGAAAAAGAACAAACAGACGTAATGACGTCGATATGACGAGGGGTCGTCATAAAGGAAAAGTTTCCTAAAATAGCAATTGATTAAATTAGAAAGAAGTTTCTAACTTAATGATTAAATTAGAAAGAAGTTTCTAATTTAATAATTTGGACTTAATTTAATACTTGGGCTAAATAAAGTATTTGGGCCAAATATTAAATTAAATTAAATATTTGGGCTAAATTAGATTTGGGTCAAATATTAAATAATAAATATTATATTTGGGCTAAATAAGATTTGAGCCAAATATTAAATATTAAATATTAAATATTTGGGCTTGAATTAGATTTGGGCCAAATATTTTATAAATGGATTTGGGCCACTTTAATTTCTATTTAGACTAGGATTAATGGGCTAGCCCAATCCATGGCCATTAGGGTTTGGGAAACCCTAGGAGATTGCTTCTCTATAAATAGCCCTTTATGGGATGCGCAAATTAAGCCTATTATTTTTGTTGGTTTTCAAGAATTGAAAATCGATTTTTTTTTCGATCCATTCATAAGCCTTGTTAGGAGAAGGAGCTAGCACTCCCATTCCGCTTTCCTCGCCAACGGACGCGCGCCGCGTATCACAAGTTAGAGGCCGGACACTTGGACGGCTTGAATCCGCAAACGACTTAAAATCTAAAGGTTAGATTTACTTTATTATGTTTGTGATTGTTTTGATTTCGACGTTGATCTAATCGCTAGGATCGGGGTAAGGTTCAAAATTTTTGAACTACGCTGCTTACCCCGTAGCGATCATGTTTAACTTTCATTTATTTCTCTAGCACTGCCAATCGTCTTCCCCGAGTTTTGGGCTTGAAAAATGCAATAGGAATAAAAAAAGATAACACGACAGTTAGAATCTTTGGAGAGTTTACTAACAGAAAGAAGATTGCAGGCAAGTTTAGGAACATGGAGTACTGATTGAAGATTAATATTCTCAGAAAGTTTAATGAGACCTTTACCTGCAATAGGTGAAAGACTACCATCGGCTATTCTTATTTTTTCACTACCAGAACAGGGAACATACGAGTTGAAGAGATGAGATAAACCAGTCATATGATCAGATGCTCTTGAATCAATGATCCATGGAACATATTGAAAAGAGCTAGATAGGGCAAAAGAGTTTTTACCTGAATAGGCCAAAGAACAATTGGCTGTACCAGGGGACAAATTAGGCTTTAGCAGTCACAAAAGTTGATCAAGTTGCTCTTTGTTGAATGGTCCTGTATCAGCTTCATGAGCAGTAGGTTGGGATCGCTTCGATCTAGACTTCCAATTGGCTGGCTTGCCATGAAGCACCCAACAGGTCTCCCGAGTATGGCGTGGTTTATTGCAATGATCACACCAAACACGAGGTTTTTCTTCTGCCTTTCGTTGACTCGCAATTTGCTGTCCACCAGCATTAGCATCAGCAGTCACAAGTGCCATATTTTCAGAGAATCCACTTTCTCCACTCTTTTTCTTGCCCAACATAACCAGTCTTCGGCTTTCTTCACGCCGAACTTCAGAGAAGGCTTCACTAAGAGACGAAAGTGGATTTCTACCAACGATCCTCCCTCGGACTTCATCATACTCAACATTGAGTCCAGCAAGAAACTTAAATACCCGATTAGCATCGACCATTTTCTGATAATACTTGCAATCTTCTGTGTTTTTCCACTCATATGTATTGAAGAGATCCAAGTCCTGCCAAATGCGCTTTAAAGAATTAAAATATAGGGTGACAGTATCACTACCTTGTCGAATCTCACCAAGTTTCAAGTTGAGCTCGTAGATTTGGGATTGATTCCCCAAATCGGAATACATGGTAGTGACTTCATCCCATAGTTCTTTTGTTGTAGAGAAGCACATATAGTTCGAACTTATCTCTTCCTCCATGGAGTTAACAAGCCACGTCATCACCATTGAATTCTCGGCATCCCAAATGTCATACAACGGGTCTTTACTGTCTGGGGCTAATGTGGCGCCAGTCAAATAGCCAATCTTTCCCCGACCTTGAATGTACATACGAACAGATTGCGACCAACGCAGGAAATTGGTACCATTGAGACGAATGGTCGTAATCTGGACCGGATGTGAGTCGGAGGAGTTTCGAGGAACTGGGCTTGAGAAGACTGGGATTGTTGGGTCGGAGTGACTGAAGATGCAGAGTCATTCATGATGGTGGAAGAAACGGATTAGGGCAGCAGAAGTAAGGACCCACTAGCAGCTGGATCTGGATCTAGATCTGTACAGATCTGGAGACCCTAGCAGAGACCCATGGATCCGGATACTTGGATCTGGGTACCTAGTTGCCCAATCTGAACAATAGAAGTTCAGTACAAACAACAGCACAAACAGCACGAATGAGGCAGCAAGAGCGAAGGATAGGGGCGGCTCTGATGCGCGATGCAGGGCCAACCTTCGTGACAACAACAGGTGCGGATGTCCGATGCGTGATGAAGAAGCAGCACGAACGACGGATAGGAGCGGCTTTGGAGTGCAACGCCAACCTTCGCAACCAAGGATGGCGACAGGTGCGATTGATGAAAGCCGACCTTCGCGAGAGGCTGGGAGATCGCGACTGTTTCAGAGGTGGGAACCCACTGGAGAACAACGACGACTGAAGATGCAACAGCGATCGAGATGGCTGGATCTCAGAGGTGACGGCGGCAGCTGGAGGATGGTCAGTGAAGGACGGCGACACTGCTAGGGTATGGGAGAGGAATAAAGGAAATTAGGATTTCACAGTTGAACGACTGTGATTTAATCCTAATTCCTTCTCTGATACCATCTAAACAAGATTGAGAAAATATAATTCTCTATTTCTTAGAATTATACAATGATTTCCCTTTTCTCTTTATAGAGGAAGAGAATAATACAAAAGGAAATAAAAATATACATAGAATATACATAGAATCTAACATATACATAGAATATTCTATCTTCAAAAAATACTTCTATTTCTACAGGTATATTTTCCTCTTCTCTTGTATTTCATGCTTCGGATACAACCCTTTTAGATACATGGATTCTTGACTCTGGAGCCATAGATCATATGACTTGTTTCTCCACCAGTTCATAACTTATACATCATGCCCTAGCACAAGGAAAATAACTATGGTAGATGGGTCATTGACAATTGTGGCTGGCCAAGGAGATGTTCTCATTAATAGTCATCTCATCCTTAAAAATGTCCTCCATGTTCCTAAACTTTTCACAAATCTTGTGTCCATCTAGAAGCTTACTACAGATTCTAATTATAATGTCATTTTTTATCCCTCATTTTGTGAATTTCAAGAACATAACACGAGGAGGATGATTGGGCGTGCTAGGGAAAGAGATGGACTATACTACCTAAAAGACCTTAGTGGATAGGTTTAGAAAAAAGGAGATTCTCCTTTATCATTCCTAGTTAAGTCCAATAAAGATAAGCTATGGCTTCATCACTTTCATTTTGGTCATCCCTCTTTTATGGTCCTTAAATTGCAATTTCCTTTATTGTTCAAAGGATTAGACATTGAGGATTTTCATTGTTATGTGTGTGAACTTGCAAAACATAAGAAAGTCTCATTTCCTCTTACTAATATTCACACTAGTTCAAAGTGATATATGGGGTCCCTCCATTGTTCCTAACATTTCAGGAGCTCAATGGTTTATTTTCTTTGTTGATGATTGTACTGGTGTGGTTTGGTTATATCTTTTGAAAGCTAAATTTGAAGTATGCATTGTTTTTCCCAATCTTCTATAACATGGTCAAATCTCAATTTGGTGTTTTGAAATAAAGAGGTTTCAGTTTAACAAAGCCAAGGACTACTTAAATAAGTTTTTATCTTATTTTTTCCATGAAAAGCGCATAATCCATGAATCTTCTTCTGTCCATACTCCTCAGCAAAATGGGGTGGTTGAGAGAAAGAATGGTCATCTTTTGGCTATTGCAAGAGCTCTTCTCTATCAAAATAATGTTCCAAAACAATATTGGGGAGAAACAGTCTTGGCAACCATATCTCATTAATAGGCTACCCTCAAGAAATCTTGACTCCCATAGTCCAATTCATCTTCTTGCAACATTCTGTCCTGGGGTCAATGCCTCTAGTGGCCTTACTCTTAAAGTCTTTGGATTCCTATCCTTTGTTCATATTCATACTCCTCATCGCGGGAAACTTGATTCCCGTGCCCTAAAATGTATCTTTGTTGGGTATTCTTTTACTCAAAAGGGCTATAAGTGCTATCATCCCCCTACCAAGAAGGTTTTTATCTCACCTGATGTTACTTTTGTGGAAGATACTCCCAATTTTGATCGTCCTTATCTTCATGGGGGACTGCCTTCTTGGAAGACAAAGACAGGGATCTATTTCTTCTTGATTTCTCTTATTCTCTAAATCCTTCTTCTCCTCCTTTGGTCTTTAATGCGAAGAGCTTACATGATATGATATCGAGGGAGCAGTTACCCAATTCTTTTTGTCCACTGCAGGTATATTTAAGGAGAAAAGCACCAGCTCTTCCACCTATGCAAGTTCCATCATCTAAACCAAGTCCTGACCTTGGTAATCCTATTCTCGGACTAGAGCTTGCCACTAAACCTGCAACTAATCCTGACCCAAGTGACTATGACAAACCTGATCCCAATGACCTTAACCTTCATATTGCTATTAGGAAGGGAACAAGGACCTGTACCAAACACCCTCTGTATTTGTTTTTGTCCTATTCTAACATGTCTTCTAAGCACAAAGCTTTTCTTCCTAGCCTAAACACAATCCCTATACCAAGTACCTTCTCTGAAGCAATAGGCAATGAGAATTGGAAGAGTGCCTTAGAAGTAGAGATGACAACACTGGAAAAGAATCAAACTTAGGAGTTGGTGAAATTACCAAGGGGAAAGAACCCAATGGGATGCAAATGGGTGTACATTGTGAAATATAGATCAAATGATTCCTTAGAAAGGTACAAAGCAAGGTTAATTGCTGAGGGATATGCACAAATATATGGGGTAGACTATCTAGAAACATTTGCTTTGGTGGTAAAAATGAACACCGCGAGGGTGCTATTATCCTTGTTGCTAACCTAGGTTGGAAACTGTAGCAATTTGATGTCAAAAATGCATTCTTACATGGGACTTAGAGGAGGAGATCTATATGGAAGTACCACCCGGGTTTGGATCAAAGACAGGAGAAAATGTAGTATGTAGATTGAAAAGGCTTTGTATGGACTGAAATAATCACCAAATGCATGGTTTGGCCGGTTCACCAAAGTCATGTTTGGTATGGGATGCAAACAAAGTTAGGGTGATCACACCTTGTATCTACATCACTCGGCCACAAGGGGAGTGACTGCATTACTTGTTTATGTGGATGATATCATAATAACGAACAGTTATATGGTAGGAATGGAAATGTTGAGAGGCTGCTTGGTCAAGGAATTTGAGATTAAGGAGCTGCGCAGATTGAAATACTTTTTGGGTATTGAGGTGGCTCATTCTAAGCAGGGAATCTTTATCTCTCAACACAAATACATACTTAACTTGTTGAATGGAACTAGGATGTTGGGAAGTAGGGCTGTTGACACACCCATTGAACCTGATCATGGGCTAGGAAATGTTCTAGAAGATGTTGTCGTGGATAAAGGCTCTTATTAGAGGCTCTTGGGAAGGCTTATTTATCTCTCACATACTCAGTCGGACATTGCTTATGCAGTGAGTGTGGCTAGTCAATTCATGCATAATCCTAAGGAAATTCATCTAAAAGCAATGTATAGGATCCTACATTATTTAAAGGGGACACCAGATAAAGGTATATTGTTCAAGAAAGGGGAAGAGTTATCTCTTGAAGCCTATATCAATGCTGACTATGCAGGGCCAGTGGTTGATTGAAGGTCAACATCAGGGTATTGCACATTTCAAAGGGGTAATTTGTTAGGCCTCCGGTATTGCATACTTACCATAGGCGTTACAAGCATCAAAGAGATAGTGGAGGCACAGCTGGAGGAAGTAACAGCCAGCATGTGTGCCAAGGGTAGAGTAGGCATTTGGCTGGTTTGTGTAACAAACCAGCATGTGCGAGGCATAACCAAATACGGTTATGGAGGAGAGAGGAATAACAACCTACAAAAGGCAAGTAGAAGGGAGAGGAGGGTGTGAAGAATTTGGAGCTTCTTGCAGGAGAGTTCTGGGCCTCTCGAATGCCCAGTTTGTTGCTTGTTCTTACTGTTTTCTTCTTGTAATTCGAGTGTTGCAATACAGTCAAATCTATTTCATTCTTTGGAGATCCTACCTATTGTGTTGAATCCCATTATTTTGGTATCAGAGCATTCGTCGATCACCATGGTAAACTTAACTGAGAGAGTAGGGGACCTGGAGGGGAAGGTCGACACGATGAGGGGAGAGATTCAAACCATAAACCGGAACGTCGCAAAGGTGCTCGAGCAGTTCGCTATCATGCGAACAAGGTGGGAGGAACAGGAACGGGAGAGGAAGGCTAAGGCCCATGGGAACGAATGGCCAACGGAATTGACCCCAGATTCCGAAGTGACCCCGGGGGGCGGTATGAACCACAGAATGGAGGGAAGCATGAGCACTGCATGGCAACAGGAAGGGAGAGGTAGGCGACTGGAAATGCCGACCTTTGAGGGAGACAACCCAGACGACTGGATTTTCAGGGCGGAGAGGTACTTCGCGATCAACCAGTTGTCCGAGGATGAGAAGATCGAGTCCGCAGCATTGTGCTTCGAGGCAGGGGCCCTCGCTTGGTCCAGTGGGAGTCTAGGCACAGGGGGATCCGCAGCTGGGAAGGGCTCAAGCAGGGAATTCTTAACCGATTCCACCCAATTCAAGAAGGGTCGCTAGAGGAGAGGTTCCTGGCTTTGCGACAAGAGGGTACGGTTAAGGATTATAGGCTGATGTTTGAGACGTTAGCCATACCAGTGTCGGACGTCTCTGAGGCGTTTTTGGAAGGCCATTTCATCAACGGCCTTAAGCCTGAAATCAAGGCTGAGATCAGGGTACTGCAACCTAGGGGGTTGGATCGGGTCATGCTAATGGCGCAATGTATTGAGGATAAAAATGCAGCCATCCTTAGCTGCAGTAGGGTGTTCGGACTAGCGAGTAGTAAATTTCCCACCTACTCTACTACTAACATCGTTAGACCCCCTCCCACACAATCCAGAAGCCCGACTCCTCATTCGAGAGTCTTTAGCCAGGTGAGTAGTAAGCTGTCAGTGGCTGGGAGTGGTAGTAATGCTCCTTTTAAACAACTCAGTTAGGCCGAGTGGAAAGCCAAAAGGGAGAAGGGATTGTGTTTTCGTTGTGATGAGAAATATTCGGTTGGCCACAGGTGCAAGAACAAGGAGCTGCACGTTATGATGATTTATGATGAAGAAAAAGAGAGGGAAGGAGCTGAAGGGGGAACCACGGAAGTAAGGGAAGAAGAGGAAGGAGAGGAAGTCGGACAAGGCAGTGAAGTCATTGAACTCTCCATGAATTCAGTGGTTGGACTGACAGCACCGCAAACAATGAAGCTGCAAGGGGTTGTAGAAGGGCAACCGGTGGTAGTACTTATTGATGGAGAGGCGACGCACAATTTTATAGCGGCAGAATTAGTTCAACGATTGGGGCTGCCGCGAACAGAAACGACTGGATATGGGGTTATCATGGGGACAAGAATGGCGGTGCAAGGGGCCGGCATTTGCAAGGGGGTAAAGTTGCACCTACAAAACTTACAAATCGTGGAAGATTTTCTGCCTCTGGAGTTGGGAAGTTCTGATGTAATCCTTGGGATGAAGTGGTTGGCAGCAGTGGGAAAGATGAGAGTGGATTGAAAAGCTTTGACTATGAAGTTCCAGGTGGGGGGATTGGCTGTGACCTTGCAGGGAGATCCCAGCTTGAGCAAAAGCTTGGTATCCTTGAAAGTGATGATGAAGGCCTTCAAGGAGAATGGAGAAGGAATGTTGCCTGAATTGGGAACGATGGCAGCTGAATACAGTGACAAAACAATAGAGGTTCCACCGTTCCTAGAAGAAGTGTTAGCTGAGTTTGAGGAGGTGTTCACAGCACCTGAAGGGCTGCCTCCTTCCAGAAAAAAAGATCATGCCATCAACCTGCTACCAGGCACAATACCGGTTAGTGTGCGGCCCTACCGTTATCCTTACCTACAGAAAAACGAGATTGAGAAGATGGTAGGAGAGATGCTAGCAGCAGGGATCATACAACCAAGTTCTAGCCCTTTCTCTAGTCCGGTCCTTCTTGTCAAGAAGAAGGATGGAGCTGGCCCTTTTGTGTGGACTATAGGGCTCTAAATAAGGTGACTGTGCCCGACAAGTTTCCAATTCCAGTGATTGAGGAGTTGTTGGATGAGCTTCATGGGGCCAAGGTCTTTTCCAAAATCGACCTTAAATCTGGGTATCACCAAATCCGCGTTAGGGCTGAGGACATTCCAAAGACAGCCTTTCGGATGCATGAAGGCCATTACTAGTTCCTCGTAATGCCCTTCGGATTGACTAACGCGCCAACCACGTTTCAGTCACTGATGAATGACATTTTTAGGGAGCACATGAGGCGTTTCGTGCTAGTATTTTTCGATGACATCTTGGTTTTCAGCAAAGATTTTGAATAGCATGCACAACACTTGTGCTGTGTTCTGGAGGTGTTGGCAGCTAACCATCTATTTGCAAATAAGAAGAAGTGTTCGTTCAGACCACTAGAAATTGAGTACTTAGGCCATATTATATCACAACAAGGTGTTTCCGCCAATTATAACAAGGTAAAGGCTATGTTAGATTGGCCCACTCCTACCACATTGAAGGAATTGCGTGGTTTCCTTGGTCTCACCGGATACTATAGGCGTTTTGTTAAAGATTATGGCAGGATAGCATGGCCACTCACAGAGCGACTTCGGAAGAATAATTTCTTTTGGGATGAGGCAGCTGAGCAAGCTTTCCAACGGTTTAAAACTGCCATGGTGTCACTGCCTGTTTTGGCTTTGCCAAATTTTGACAAGCCATTTGAAGTGGAGATGGATGCTTCTGGACATGGCATGGGGGCCGTTTTAATGCAAGACCGTCAACCTATTGCGTATTTCAGTCAGGCATTTAATCAGTTGGGAAGGAGGAAATCAGTGTATGAGAGGGAGTTGATGGCCATTGTGTTTGCAGTGCAAAAGTGGCGGCATTATCTTTTGGGACAGAAGTTTGTGGTCAAGACTGATCAAAAGAGTCTCAAGTTTTTTATGGAACAAAGGCTGGTGAGCCCAGAATATCAAAAGTGGATGGTTAAGTTAATGGGATTTCAGTTTGAAATCCAATATAGGCCTGGGCTGGAGAATAAGGCAGCAGATGGGTTGTCCCGCATCAGTCACTCTGCTGCCCTCTTAGCCTTAACCGTTCCTCAGGTTCTCCAATTTGATCAGCTGGCTCGGGAAGTAGCAGACAATGAGTGGCTGCAAGGGGTGGTCAAGGATCTCCAGCTTGATCCTACTTCCAGACCCCCTTTTCAGTTGGTGGACGGCCACCTCCTTTACAAGGGTAGGTTATATCTACCTAAGGGTTCTTCCCTCATCCCTTTGCTCTTACATGAGGGACATGATGGGAGTGTGGGGGGACACTCAGGATTCTTGAAGACTTACAAGAGGATTGCGGCAAATGTATATTGGCTGGGAATGAAGAGGGACATCCACAGGTATGTGAGTCATTGTGCTGTTTGCCAGCAAAACAAAGTGCTAGCCCTTAAGCCGGGAGGGCTCTTGCAGCCCCTCCCCATCCCAAACCAAATTTGGGAAGACATTGCCATGGACTTTATCGAAGGCTTACCAAGGTCAAGCAAAATGGACTCGATTTTGGTAGTGGTGGATAGACTCAGTAAGTATGGCCATTTTATTGGGCTAAAACACCCTTTTACAGCTGGAGAAGTGGCAGGAATCTTCATCAAGGAAATTGTAAGGCTTCATGGTCTACCACGGTTCATTGTATCTAATAGGGATAAGATCTTCATGAGCAAATTTTGGGAGGAATTGTTTCGCCTCCAAGGTACCAAGCTCCACCATAGCACAGCTTACCATCCACAAACGGATGGTCAAACGGAGGTACTGAATAGGACATTGGAGACATACCTTTGATGCTTTGCTTCCTCTAAACCTAAAGCTTGGTTTGTGTGGCTGCCTTGGGCTGAACTATGGTACAACACTTCTACCACACAGCCTTGAGAACCACACCATTCCAGGCAGTCTATGGGCGAGAACCGCCAGCAATACTGAGGGTTGACAGGGGAGCCACTCCGATTTCAGTGGTAGAGCAGCAGTTGCTTGAAAGAGATCACATTTTGGAGGAACTTAAGGCACAGCTACTAAGGGCCCAAGCAGTAATGAAGAAGGGGGCTGATATGAAAAGGAGAGCCATGAAGTTTAAGGTAGGGGACTTAGTTTACTTGAAATTAATTCCCTATCGTAGAAAGACATTGGCTGGTTGTACCAATGAGAAGTTGGCTCCTAGATTCTATGGTCCATTTGAAGTTGAAAAGGAGATCGGACCCGTGGCTTACAAGTTAAAGCTGCCTTCATCTTGCAGCATCCATCTAGTCTTCCATGTGTCCCAGCTGCGAGAAGCCAAGGGTGCGTTGCAAGTCACTGTGGATATTCCCAATCAGTTAAGTGCAGAGTTGGAGATGTTGGTTGAACCGGAGGTAGTGCTGGGGGTCTGGCCAGGAAAAGGAAGTAATTTAGGGGGAATTGATGTTCTACTGCAATGGAAGGGGTTACCTCCATTGGAAGCCACTTGGGAGCCTTATAGCCTAATTCAGCAGTAGTTTCCTTGTTTTCACCTTGAGGACAAGGTGAAAGTTGGGGAAGGGAGTGATGTTAGGCCTCCGGTATTGCATACTTACCATAGGCGTTACAAGTATCAAAGAGATAGTGGAGGCACAACTGGAGGAAGTAATAGCCAGCATGTGCGCCAAGGGTAGAGTAGGCATTTGGCTGGTTTGTGTAACAAACCAGCATGTGCGAGGCATAACCAAATACGGTTATGGAGGAGAGAGGAATAACAACCTATAAAAGGCAAGTAGAAGGGAGAGGAGGGTGTGAAGAATTTGGAGCTTCTTGCAGGAGAGTTCTGGGCCTCTCGAATGTCCAGTTTGTTGCTTGTTCTTACTGTTTTCTTCTTGTAATTCGAGTGTTGCAATACAGCCAAATCTATTTCATTCTTTGGAGATCCTACCTATTGTGTTGAATCCCATCATAATCTTGTAACTTGGAGAAGCAAGAAACAAAGTGTTGTAGCCTCATCAAGTGCTGAAGTAGAGTTCAAATCAATCGCCCTAGGAATATGTGAACTGCTTTGGCTCAAGATACTATTGGAAGACTTAAGGACTAAGTGGCCAACACCTATGAGGCTCTACTGTGATAATAAATCTACTATTAGCATTGTTTATAATTTGGTACAACATGACCGAACAAAACATGTTGAAGTGGATAGACATTTCATAAAGGAAAAGGTAGATAGTTGCCTAATTTGTACACCCTTTGTATCTACCGGTTATCAACTTGTAGATATTCTTACAAAAGGTCTGCCTAGCCATGTGTGTCGAAGGTTTTTGAGCAAGATTGGAATGCAAGACATTCATTCACAATCTTGAGGGGGAGTGTTGGAAAATACCAAGATTCTCATTTATATTTAAGGATTTGTTTGCTTGATTTGTATTTCCATATTTCTTGTCTATTCCTTTACCTAGGAGATTTTATCTTGACTGTATCTTATAAATCTTTTTTAATTTCAGTAGGAGCTAGATTAGGAAACTGCCTAATGTAGAAGACTAAGATTAGTTAGTTCTCCTTTACCAACTGTATATAATCTTGTAACCCTACAATGAGGAAGGAGATTGGTTTTTTTCCCGGCTACTTTTGACAAATCCTGGGGTCATTGAAATTGGATTCTTCTCCTTTTCCTTCCAAACAAGATAGAACTTATTTCTAGGCAGTGCTACAGATAGATTGGTTTTTGTATCTCTACAGTTAAGTTTTCTATGCTGGTAATGGGGTTGTGAAAGGATTCTTTGGTAGTTCTAGAAGTCTTAGATAGGGTGATTTCATTCTGTTTTCCTCTTTATCTTAGACATGGATGCTTTGACTCTTGTGTTGTAGGGGTTGGAAAGTTTCTAATGGGTCAAGGGTTTTGGGATCAGAAGTATGTCAGGCTCTCCCTTTTATTTCAAACCTGGCCTTATGGAGTGGTTGAGAGAGAGTCAAGGGCTTTTTGAGAGGTGCCTGCCTTCATTTTGAAGTCATTTTAGGTTCGAAGGTCAACTTGGCTGAAAGTGAGATTCTAGTGGTTGGGGAGGTTCCAGACCTTGAGACTTAGCTGCTTCCTTACTTCTTAAGGTGGGCAGTTTGCTTCATAATATCTTGGTCTGCCTTTAGGTGCCCCCTTCAAATCTAAGGCAGTTTGGATTAGACCATGGAACATTCTAAGAAAAGATTGACATCTTAGAAACCTCAATACCTCTCCAAGGGAGGTAGAGTATTCTTATTGAATGTTCCTTATTGAGCCTTCCAATGTATACTTTTTTTTTTCAGGCTCCTATTTTGGTTATTATTTATTAGCAGGCTTGAAAGTTTTCAAAGAGACTTTTTGTTGGGTAGGCTATGTGATGACAGAGTTTAAGTAACCACCCTGTCAATTGGGAGCACGTTGGGAAGGGGCTTTGGATTTAGGAAATTGAGTACCTTCAATAAAGCTTTACTTGGTAGATTCTTTCGATAGTTTTCTAAGGATAATGGTTGTTTATGGAGAAGAGTGGGGGCAAGTATGGGTGTGTTGTGGGGTGGGGGTTGGCATACTACTATGATCAATTCTCCTTATGAGGTTGGCCTTTTAGAGCTATCATGATAGTCTAGATGGAGTTTTCTAACCCAATCCTTTTTGTTGTAGGTGATGGGACAAGGGTGAGTTTTTTTGGAAGAGAATTTATGTGGGGGGAGTTCACTAGGGAGTCTTTTCCTAATTTGTTTTCTGTTACCTCTGTGAAGACTATATCTTAGGAGAGCTTTCCCATCTCTTTTGAGCATATTTTCTGGTCCTTGCACATTAGATGGAGCCTTTAGGACTGGGAAATTGACCCTATAACTGCTTTTTGCAATTTACTGAATGACTATTCCTTGATTGGTCAAGGGAAGGATGGATGCATTTGGTGCCCTCTAGAAATGGGAACTTTACTTCTGTTCCTTCTAATGATGATTTCTGTCTAATGGGATATGAGCTTTCCTTGGAAAATTATTTAGAGTACTTCTACTCATCTCAGAGTTGCCTTCTCCAATCAGATGTTGCACTAATTTCTATTCTTGCTTTTGACAACCTTAGGAAGTAAAAAAGGGTGTCATTGATTGGCATGTCACTGGCAAAAAAGTTGCATGCCTGCAGATTATCTTCTCTGCATTGTTTGTCCACTAGAGAAGTGCGGAGCTTTGTGATATTTGGTCTTGGGTATACAGTTATGATCTTGGTTGTACAGTGGATTATACCAGCCCCATATTGGAGTTTTTGTGTGCTTTGAGGTGGAGCCTGTCTGTTAGACAGTGTGCAAGTTGGACTTTGCTTATTTTTTTCTGTTTTCTGGCTAATATGGCATGAAAGAAATAAAAGAGCTTTTGAGGGTTTAGAGAGTTCTATTTTTTTAATTTTTGTAACTTGTCAATGGTACAGAAACTTGAACCTATCTAAAGAGCATCAAGGGGTCTACCGTTAAAATTGTTAATGACCAAAATACTTTATTATAACATCATATAAGTTGCAAGTACTGACTTTTGTTTCCTAATTTTCTGGCTTCAAAGAGCACTATTTGCAGGCATGCTACTTGATGCTGCTCCAAATCTCGTGGATCCAAGAGGAAGACTACTGCCTAGATCATATGATGTCTTAGGTTAACACACTACCATTGTTATTATTCTGCATGGACCTCTGTAAACTTGAGAATATCACCATTTTATCTCAAGTTATCTTCTCTTTCTGCAGGTCTCTATACCACATTTGTATTTCAAAAGCCTGACCCAGATGTTGCTCCTCCTTTGATGACTCCTTTTGTTCAACCTGGATGTCACAAGTATGATGAGGCAAGTCATAACAGTAGAGGCTATCGTTGAGTGTTTGCTGCTGTGCTTATAGTAATTATTCTGCCACAACCAATTAATCATCCCTTGGATTAAAACAGTAAAAGCTAAACTACAAAGCACGTCCTATCCTATTGCCATGGTTGATGGTTGTGGGAAAAGTTTTGTTTTTACTCATGGCTTTGATCCAGTCTTTTCTAGTGATATTCTGTTGCTTGCTTGACCATACTTTTGCTTTGACACTTTTTCCCTTGGAAGGCTTTATTGAAATTTACAAAAGCCATAAAAGTTTCAAGGTCATATTTGAGACTAAATAAGTTTATTCCTAAATAAGAAACCGGTGCCAATTAGAATAGCAATTATTATTGATGTCTAATGAGAAACCAGGAAAATAAATGGGAATTCTGCTTCTACCAAGCATGTTACTTGGAACAAGGCATGCCTTCTCTCTTAAGCAGATAATTTTTCTTGGATTAGAGAAGTAAAACCTATGTTAGAAGACCATATTTCCCGTACTTTACTGTTTTGGTGCTTTTAGAGGAAAGTTCTATTTGGTAATGATTCAAACTCAGTCGTTTCTTCTATAATTTCTGTTTCTTCTTTACTTTATTTGCTTTCTTAACCCTATTTTATTCTGTAGCCTGCACAAATAAGTTCCCCACTTAAAGATGGTAAACATGAGAATTTAAAGTCTTGTTACCTCATGTTGTACCAACAGTAGACTTTCTTGGAGGGAGAGGAACAAGATCCCTGTTGGGTTAGCCCGCAAGGTAGACATATCCTCCTCCATATCATTGTGCTACCCAAGGACTGAGTTCTCTTTTGGGCACACCTCTTAAACAATTAGTTCATTTCTGAGTTATACAATTTCTAATTTATTGACTGGTAGTAGAAATGCATGTAGAAAGTAGGCTGATGAATGTAGAATAATCGAGAATAATTTTCTGACTTTCATACCTATGTATGGTATTACATTCCCTATTAATAGAGATGAGAGTTACACTTTAGGAAAGTAACAAAGAATGGAAAGATACACTATACACTATACAAGGAAACAAAAGATACAACACAAAATTAGGAAACCACAACATTAGGAAATATCTAAAACTGAACGACTTTCTAAATATGGAGGATAGGATCAGGGCTGATTTTAGAAAGTTGATTTTTAGAAAGGTTGACTTATCTCTTTCCATAAGGCTGATGTATGAATTGTATACTTCTGTGAATTATTCAACACTTTCCCTCAAGCTGGTGAATGAATATCCATAATTTTTTCAAATCTTTTGATAGGCAATCCTTTTGTTATTAAATTAGCTAGCTGATTTTCTGAGACAAAATGTATACAAATCACCTTAGCTTCTATCTTTTCCTTGATAAAGTGACGATCAATCTCAACATGTTTAGTGCGATCATGTTGCATTGGATTGTGTGCAATGTTGATTGTTGATTGATTGTCACAAAGTAATTGCATAGGACCATTGATAGCAACCTTTAGATCATCTTATCACAATCTTCAACCATAGTAATTCACACAAGTCAAGTGCCATTGCCCGAAACTCTGCCTCAACACTAAACCTGGCTACTACACCCTGATTTTTACTCCTCCAAGACACCAAATTTCCTTTCAAAAACACACAGTAACCTATAGTGAATCTTCTATTTGTAAGGGAGTTGCCGTAATCAGCATCAGTGTAGCCTAGGACCTCCAGTTCCTTCCCTTACTTGAATAATAGACCCTTTCCCGGAGTTGCTTTAAGATAACACAGAATTCTTCTAATAGCCAACATGTGTTTTTCAGTAGGATGATGCATGAATTGACTCACAAGGCTAACAACAAATGCTCTGTTAGGCCGAGTGTGATATAGGTAGATTAACCTACCTACTAACCTTTGTGTTGGGACGAGTAATAGGCTCGACCACCTCTAACACTTAGACCCAGATGAATCTGAAACAAATATTCAAAGGTAGGAACCACAAATATATGCATACATAAAACAGTAAAGAAAGCGAAAAATGAACACAGTGAGATTTTACCGTGGTTCACCCTAAAAAATAGGGCTACATCCACGTTGAGCTCTGGCGAGAAGAGCTCATTGCACTAGTCGAAAAAATGTTTACACTCTCACTGTAAAAACTTTCACCCTCACTATACACTTACTAGTTCTCTAAGAAAAATGCTCAAAGATTACAAACAAATTAGAAGGCATACCTAAGGAACCAGAGGAAATGAAGAACATGTACAGAAAAAGAGAGGAAACCCTAACACCTCGACTTCTTTTCTTTCTTGCTTGCACAAATCTCGAGAAATAGAAGGATATAAATAGGTAGGGTATGAGGCAAAGCAACGGTGGAGATAGGCGTTGGGGATCAGATCAACGGCTTCCGTAGGAGCAGGTAAAACGACAAAATGCTACAGGAGCATCAAACGTGCCACAAATCAAAATGAGGAGGGAGGTTGCCGTTTTGGCCATCCAAGCACACGGGCTCCAAAACAACAGTGTTTTGGAATAGCCAGTGTGGTTGCCACCTGGCCTTCTATCCCTAGTTCAAAACGACAGTGTTTCTAAGTTGATGCTTCACTATATTCAACAATCTCCACCTTGAAGCTTCAACACCTCGAGGTCACACTTCTCAACATTGTGCAACATGCTTCAATCCTCAGCATCATCACTCTTGTTGGTCTACCCTTCAACCAACTTCGACATGCAACAAGTCCAAACAATGTTTGAACTTGGCTGCAACCACTATTTTTGTTCCCATATCGGTTGGATTGTCTTCAGTAGGCACTTTCTGAATCCTCACAACATCATTATCCACATGATCTCTTACAAAATGGTATCTCACATCCACATGCTTAGTTTTTTCATAATACACTGGGTTTTTGCATAAATGGATAGCACTTTGGCTATCTAAAAACACTACAACTTTGCTTTGTAGCAGATGGATCTCCTTTAGAAGGCCTTGAAGCCATATAGCCTCTTTAAATGCATACATATTCTACTTCAGTGGAAGACAGTGTAACCAAAGGCTGCAACTGTGATTTCCAACTCATGTAGTTACCACCTAAAGTGAAGAAGAAAGTAGTGGTAGATTTTCTAGAGTCCCGATCCCCTGCAAAGTCAGAGTCTACAAACCCTAGAAGATCAAGTGTTTCACATCTTTTCTTATAAGTTAAACCAACATTTACAGAACCACCAATATATCTCAACAAGTATTTCAAAGCATCTCAATGAGGTTTCCCAGGATTAGACATAAATCTACTAAGTAGTGAAATTGAATATGCAAGGTCTAGCCTGGTACTAATCATTGAGTACATGATAGTTCCAATCACATTTGCATATAGACTGTTTTCCATCTTAATAAACTCAAAATCAAATGAAGGACATTGAGACTTCGATAAAATAAAATGACCAGTCAAAGGAACACTCACAGGTTTACATTCAAACATGCCAAATTTATATACAATTTTCAATAAGTAGTCATGCTAATGTATCTTTAAACAAAATCTACTTCTATCTCTCTCAATCACCATTCCCAAAATTTTCTTAATAGGTCCTAAGTCTTTCATGCCAAAATTTGTATTTAACAAATATTTCAATTCACAGATTTTAGATTTAGACTTACTAATCAGTAAAATATCATCTACATATAATAGCAAGTAAACAGGAATATCAGAGAGTATGAAGTAAAAACAATTTTCATATTTACTTCTACTAAAACCAATCCCTATAGCAAAATTATCAAATTTTTTATATTATTGCCTAGGGGATTGTTTTAATCCATACAAAGATTTTTTAAGTAAACAAACATGTTCAAGATGAAGAGAATTAATATACCTAGCAGGTTGAATCATATATATTTGCTCATTAAGGTCACCATTAGAAAAGCAGTTTTGACATCTAATTGTTCCAGTTCTAAGTCAAAATGCACAACTATAGCAAGTATCATGCAAATAGTTTTAAACTTAACTACAAGTGAAAAAATTTCATTATCCCTTTGCTATTAATCTAGCTTTATATCTAATGGGGTCAGAGGGAGTCATACCTTCTTTGAGCTTGAACAACCACTTACATTTAACCAG
The DNA here is from genome assembly GCA_036245055.1 of Diospyros kaki. NCBI lineage: Eukaryota > Viridiplantae > Streptophyta > Magnoliopsida > Ericales > Ebenaceae > Diospyros > Diospyros kaki. The sequence continues at coordinate 26,321,988 of BSEG01000010.1, read as the reverse complement.
CTTTTGCTTTTCTGGTTTTGGAACTAATTTTCAGGTTCCATTGGCCATTAGAGAAGCCATCTCCTCATCTATAGCTTGTTACCACTTGGTGCAATCCTGGGAGTTGACAGCTTCCTCATAACTGAATGGCTCACTGCTCCTCATTTCCATTCCTACAACCAAGGAACAGAAAACTAAATCTGCATAAGCATATCTTGCAGGAGGTCTGATAGCTCTCCTACTTCTGTCTCGGGTTAATTGGTAATTCTTGAGATCTTGCTGAGAGGAGTCATGCTGCTCCACCTCAATCTCAGGATCATCATTCTCCTCCTAATCAATTTCATGATCAAAGGGTTGATCTGGGTTGGATGCTGGTAAGGGATCATTTCCTATGTTAGGCTCTTGAGAGGTGGGAGCAACTGGCAGGTCATCAACTCCTGCCGGCTACTCCATCTCAATTTGAGTACCTCCTGTTATAACATAATCATTTGGGGTTCTGGTTTTAGTGCCTACATCAATGTTTGTCAATTTGCAAGGAAAGACAACCTCATTAAATAAGACATCCTTGCTTATAATTATCTTGACTCCACCTGAATGCCTATCCCATAGCCTATAGCCCTTAGTCCCTTCTTAATAGCCAACAAACACACACTTCATGGACCTAGGCTCTAGCTTTATCTTAGATTGGTGTACATAGGCTTCACATCCAAACACTCTAAGATAGTTTAGGTTCAGCTTCCTACCTATCCATATTTCCTCTAGGCATCTAAGGATTAAAACTGTTGAGGGGCTTCTATTTACTAAGTGTGCAGCAGTTGAGAGAGCTTTTCCTCAAAAGGATTTTGGCATACCAAAGGTAAACAGTAAGCACCTAACCTTTTCTAGCAGTATTCTATTTATTCTCTCGATCACCCCATTTTGCTTGGGTGTGTTTCTTATTGTTTTATGCCTAAGTATTCCATGAGAGTTACAAAACTCATCATACTCCCTATTGCAAAATTCTAATCCATTGTCAGTTCTTAAAATTTTAATTTTTTTATCAGTTTGGTTTTCTACTAAGGTCTTCCAACTTTTAAATCTTTCTAAAGTCTAATCCTTAATTTTAAGCAGAAACACCCAAACTTTCCTTGTAAAATCATCAACAATGAATAGAAAATACATGTTACTACCATGAGTAGATATTTGTAAAGGACTGCACAGATCTGCATGCAAGTATTCCAGGCATGCTTTCACTAAGTGAGTTCCTTTATGGAAGCTTAACCTATGTTGCTTGCCTAGAACACAAGGCTCACAGAAATCAAGGGGTTCTACAGGCACTAAACCAAGGTAACCTTGGTTTGATAGAGCTTGTAAACCTTTTTGGCTCATATGACCAAGTCTCAAGGGCCATAGGTCTGTCTTATTAGATTTGACCACACAAGCAGAAGATGTATTAACAAGGAATTGACAACAACCATTCAAGACATACATACCATGCTTCTTAGTACCAGTAAGAATCAAATCATCATTTTTAAATACATACATAAGGCCGTTTTCAACTTTGTAAGAGAAGCCTAATTCATCCAAAGTACCAAGAAAGATCAAATTTCTTTTTAAACTAGACACATATCTCACACTAGTGAGCGTTCTAATTTTATTATCATGCAATTTAAGAGAGATATCACTCATGCCTTGAACACTACAAGAATGATTGTTTCCCATGTACATAGTACTAGTTTCTCTATCATTAAAATTTTGAAACCATTCAATATTTGGACACATATGAAAAGAACATTCAGAATCCATTATCCATTCATTAGTGATAGAGGAACTAGATATAGTAAGAACTTCAACCAAACTATTAAACTACCAACAACTATAATCACATTTCCCCATTGTTTCTGTTTTCTTATGAAATTGAAGAATTTCGGTAGAGACTTGAATGAAAAACTACCGTGATTAATTCATTCAATGGTAATGGAACTTTATACACAAAGAGTCCTGAAAATAGTTAACTTATCTCCTAGATATCAGCCCATCTATCTCCTAAATATTAGCTAACTTATCTCCTAGATATTCTTCTATAAAATAGGGAAAGATTACAACTCAATTTACAGCTAACATGATAATCTACAATCTTTAAATTCTGGAAACCTTCTTCTTCCGTGAGATTATCTTCCAAGACTCCTAATGCATTACAACTTCTTTCAACACCCTCCCTCAAGCTGAGGAATAGATACTCATCATTCCCAGCTTGCTTCTAAGGATTTCAAAACCCTGTTTTTGCATGGCTTTAGTTAAGATATCTGCCTCCTGATTTGCTGTAGGGATATACATCAGATTTATGCTTCCTTCTTCTATCTCTTGCTTGACAAAGTGCCTGTCAATTCTGACATGCTTCATTCGGTCATGCTGAACTGGGTTGTTCACAATGTTAATGGCTGATTGGCTATCACTATATAGCACCTTAGATGATGACATAGGCATAGACAGGTCACTCATTAAGTTTTCTAACCAAATTACCTCACAAATCCCTTGAGAAATGGCCTTGTATTCCGCTTCGGCACTGCTCCTTGCTACAATTGGCTGTTTTTTGCTCCTCCAGGTTACTAAATTTCCGCAAACTTTGGTGCAATACCCAGATACTGATTTGCTATCTTCAATTGAGCTGGCCCAATCCGAATCAACAAAGCCAACAATCCTCCTGTCTTGATTTTTCTTGAATAACAGCCTTATCCCAGGTGTCCCTTTGAGGTATCTAAGAATATAATAGACTGCCTCAAGATGTCTCTTGCTCGGTTGGTGCATATATTGACTGATAATGCTCACAACATAGGCTATATTTGGCCTAGTGTGAGATAGATAAACCAGCTTTCCTACCAACCTTTGATACCTCCCTTTATCTATCAAATAGTCTCCATTCTCTTCCTTATTTTTCCAGTTTGGCTCTAGGGGAGTACTTGCTGGTTTGCAACCCATCTTTCCTGTTTCTTGTAGCAAGTCCAGAGTATATTTTCTCTGAGATATAAACATGCCTTCACTGCTCCTAGCTACTTCCAATCCAAGGAAATATCTTAATTCCCCTAAGTTTTTCACTTCAAACACTTGCTTCAGCTGTTGCTTCAACCTCTCAATCTCCTGCAGATTGTCCCCTGTGATGATAATATCATCCACATACACTATCAAGATAGTTCTTTTTCCATTTTCTTCTACTTTAGTCTAGAGAGTGTGGTCAGCTTGTCCTTGCTTGTACCCTATTGTGTATAGAGTATCACTAAACCTTTTAAACCAAGCTCTAGGAGATTGTTTAACCCCATAGAGTGATTTCTTCAATTTACATACCTTTCCTTTTGTGTTGCCTTCTTCTAAACCTAGTGGAAGTCTCATGTAGATCTCTTCTTCCAGCTCTCCATTTAAAAAGGCATTTTTTACATCTAGCTAGTGTAATCTCCAGTCTAGATTTACAGCTAAGGACAATAACACCCAGATGGAGTTCAATTTTGCCACTGGTGCGAAGGTTTTATCATAATCTAGGCCATGGGTTTGGGTAAATCCTTGTGCAACAAGCCTTGCCTTATATCGGTCAATTTTTCCATCAGATCTATACTTTATGGTAAAGATCCACTTGCTTCCCATTGCTTTCTTTCCCTTTGGTAGCTCAGTCACTTCCCAGGTATTATTTTTCTCCAAAGCTATCATTTCTTCCATAACAACTCCCTTCCAGTTCTTATCTTGTAGAGCCTGATTAATATTTGTAGGAATAGTTTCCTGATCTAGACTTGCAATAAATGCTCGGTATAGAGGAGACAATTTTGAGTATCCCAAGTGATTTGAGATGGGATATTTTGTACAAGCTCTTACCCCTTTTCTTAGGGCAATTGGAATTCCAAGGTCATCTTCACCTCTGCTCTCGGTTGCCACCGTGCCTTCTTCAACATTTTCTGGACTTATCCCCAAGTCAGATGAATGTGTAGGTGAGGATTCTGAGGTCTTCTTGAGTAAACCTGGAGAGGAGGTTTATTTTTAGCTTGATCTTCCCTACAGGTCTCAGTATTTTCTCCTTCCCTCCTTGGATGATCTGAGAGAGGATTGATAGAGTCAGTCTTTAGATTAGGATCATCCTGAGAATTCTCAGGCTTTTGGGATGGCTCACAAAGAGAATTGGGATAAGGATGACCAGATATAGGCAATAGAGTACTCCATATATCTTCTGGGTTGTTAGTACTTGCTTGAGACTAATGGTGGTTGAAGAAAGGTTGAGATTCTAAGATGGAGACATCACAGGAAACAGTGAACTTCCTGTTAGTAGGATCATAACATTTATATCCTTGTTGAGTGGGAGAATACCCAACAAACACACATCTCGAAGCTTTAGGGTCTAGCTTAGATTGGTTTGGTTGTTTTTGGTGTACAAAGGCTGTACATCCAAACACTTTTAGAGGCGGAGAATTGAGAACTCTAGAATGGTAAGGAAAGAAATCAATAAGGACGCTCAAGGGGGTTTGGAACTTCAGAATTTTTTAGGGTAGACTATTAATGAGGTAGGCAGATGTCAGGACAACTTCCTCCCAATAGTTGTTAGGAATTGATCTAACAAACATCAAGGCCCTAGCTATTTCAAGAAGATGCTAGTTTTTTCTTTCTGCTATTCTATTTTGCTGAGGGTTGTAAGGACATGAGCTTTGGTGAACAATACCATGCTCATCTAGGTATTGATTGAATTCGTTTGAAAAATATTCTCGGCCATTGTCCGTTCTTAGAACATAAATGGAGGTTTGGAAAACATTCAAGACCATTTGATGAAACTTCTTGAATACAAGATAGGTTTCAGATTTGTCTTTCATAAGGAAAACCCAACACATTCTTGTATGATCATCAATAAAAGTGATGAACCACCAGGTATTTGTTATGTTGGATATCCTAGTTGGTCCCCAAATGTCACTATGAATCAAGTGAAATGGTTTTGATGGTTTGTAATGTTTAGGATGAGAGCTCTTAATTTGCTTTGCAAGGATACAATCCTCACAATTGAAATTCTGAAGTTTATTTCTGGGAAGATCTAGATACAAAAACTTGAGATATTCTAAGCTAGGATGCCCTAATCTTTGGTGCAATAACATCAATTCTGACTCTGAAACTGAAGCTAACATGTTTTGAAAAAATAACCTAGACTCTGTAGGAGATTCAAGCTAATCTATTTGGTATAATCCTCTTCTTTCCTCAGCCTTGCCAATCTTCATCCCCGAGGATATGTCCTAGAAAACACAATAAGAGGAGAAAAATGTTACTGAGCAATTTCTTTCTGAAGTTAATTTGCTTACTGATATTAGGTTGCATCTCAAATTTGGTACATAGAGTACCGTATCTAAGCTTAGGCCTGATATGTAAGCCTTTCCCTTTCCTTGGGCTGAGGATTTCGAACCATCAGCTAGCAGTATTGTTATTTCTTGATCCATAGGTTCAAAATTAAATAAGGTTTCCGGGGATCCTATCATATGGTCAGTAGCTCTCGTATCTACAATCCAACAATTAGTATACGATCTTTTAGATAGGAGAGAATAACATATATTACCTTGTCTTGCCAAAGGCATCTCAAGATTATTTGTTACTTCCGAACTCCCTTTTCCTTTAGAATGATTTAGTAATTGCCAAAGAGCCTCTAACTGTTCGTCTGTAAAAGCAGGCATATTTGAGTTACTTTTCTCCGTTTCTGCAACATATGCGGATTGACCACCTTTCCGTTGATTCCTTGGTTTCCACGAAGCTGGCTTTCCATGTATCTTCCAACAGGTTTCCCTAGTATGATAGGGTTTATTGCAGTGTCACACCACTGTTTTTCTCTCTGTATTTCACCTTTTGTGGAGGCAGAGGCCTTTCCTCGTGACATACTCAATGCTGAGTATCCTTCGTTTCCTGCATGTCCAGCATAAGGCAGCATCACTCGTTTCCTACTTTCTTCTTTTCTTACTTCAACAAACACTTCTTTTAGAGATGGGAATGGTTTAGCACCAAGCAACCTGCCCCTTACTTCATCTAGATCCGAATTTAGGCCATGTAGAAAATCAAATACTCTCTCTTTTTCCATCATTTTATCATACTTCATTCCATCCACTGGACACTCCCAAGTAATCTCATAAAAGAGATCCATCTCTTGCCACAATTCAACTAAGGTATTATAATACTCGGTGACCGAGTTATTACCTTGCTTTGTGGTCGGATAGTGGATCGGACTTGAAAACTTTGTGCTGTGTTCTCAAGATCCGAATATATCTCCTTGACAACCTTCCAAATCTCGCTCGCCGTCTTGTAGAACAAGTATGTCCTACCAATCTTTGGCTCCATGGAGTTTATTAGCCATGCCATGACTGTGGCATTTTTTGCTTCCCAGACTCCATAAGTTGTTGCTTCTGCACTCGGTTTTTCTATCTCTCCAGTCAGATAACTCATCTTGCCTTTCCCTTTAACCACAAGCATAACTGATTGGGATCATTCATGAAAATTGGTTCCATTGAGCTTATGCATGGTTATTTGGAGAGTATGGCTATCGAGAGATGTTGTAGAGACTGGAATCTGATGATTCCTAACCTGGGAAGAAGGATCAGAGGCTAAACTCTCACTTGGTGTAGAGTTCTCCCCATTGTTTCTGTTTTCTTATGAAATTGAAGAATTTCGGTAGAGACTTGAATGAAAAACTATCGTGATTAATTCATTCAATGGTAATGGAACTTTATACACAAAGAGTCCTGAAAATAGTTAACTTATCTCCTAGATATCAGCCCATCTATCTCCTAAATATTAGCTAACTTATCTCCTAGATATTCTCCTATAAAATAGGGAAAGATTACAACTCAATTTACAGCTAACATGATAATCTACAATCTTTAAATTCTGGAAACCTTCTTCTTCCGTGAGATTATCTTCCAAGACTCCTAATGCATTACAACTTCTTCCAACAGAAATCATAGCAATATTTCTTTATATGTCATTCCTTCCCACAGTGATAACATTTCCACTTAGTTTGTTTTTGTTTTCCTTTCTTATCTTTCTTTTTACCCTTAGACCCTGACCCACTAGATTGATTAATGTTTTCAGCATTGCTCTTTTTATCACTTTTTCTCTTTACAAACAAATTACTGCTGGATTTCTTAGAAGTATTCATTTCTAATTCCCTAGCCTTAATCCCGAAAATAACAAGTTCTAACCTAGGGACAATACCAATATATTGTAAAACATGTTTAACAACATTATAATCTTCAGGCAGAGAATTCAATAATATCATAGCTTCACTAGTATCACGTAGGGCTTGATTAGTACCTCTTAACAGTAAAGTAAGTCTAGTAAATTCATCAATATTCTCATCCATAAACTTAGAAGCATCCATTTTAAAATTAAACAACATTCCTTTAAGATAAACCAGATTAGGAGCATTCATAACAACATATAAGGATTCAAGTTTATTCCAGAGATTAATAGGGTTATCTATACCATCAACCTTACGTATAACACTGTCACTCAAATAGAGGAATATGAGGTTGAAGGCCTCTTCTCTGATCTCAACAGTCCTTCCAATTTGCTCCATGGTCCATTTCCTGTCATCAGGCTCTAGTGCTATAAGCACCTTGTGATGAGAAAGCAAGACTCTCATCTTTTTCTTCCAGCTTCCAAAATCGCCTTCACCATTGAATATTCCGATTTCAAATCGGGTAGACCCCATCTTCGCCTTGCACGAAGGTAACCTAACTCTCTAGACACTGGTCGAGACTCACACAGTAAAACACCCAATTGACTGAGCCTCATAGTAAACCCTAGAGAATCTGATCGATACGAACAACACAAGGTAATCTAAAATTTGAACAACCCAGATTCAGATTGGACCTAACCCTAAAACATGAACACCAAAACCGAGCTTTGATACCACTGTTGGGGCGAACAATAGGTTCGGCCACCTCTTAACACTTGGACCTAAACAAATCTGAAACAAATATTTGAAGGTAGGAAGCACAAATATACGCATACATAAAACAGTAAAGAAAGCGAAAAACGAACACAGTAAGATTTTATCGTGGTTCACCCTAAAAAATAGGGCTACATCCATGTTGAGATCTGACAAGAAGAGTTCACTGCACTAGTCGGAAAAATGTTTACACCCTCACTGTACAAACTTTCACCCTCACTATACACTCACTGGTTCTCTAACAAAAATGCCCAAAAATAACAAACAAAGCAGAAGGCATACCTAAGGAACTAGAGGAAATGAAGAACATGTACAAAAAAAGAGAGGAAACCCTAAACACCTCGACTTCTTTTCTTTCTTGCTTGCACAAATCTCGAGAAATAGAAGGATATAAATAGGTAGGGTATAAGGCAAAACAACAGTGGAGATAGGCGCTGGGGATCAAATCAACGGCTTTTGTAGGAGCAGACAAAATGACAAAATGCTACAAGAGCATCATACATGCCAGAAACTGAAACAACGAGGGAGGTTGCCTTGTTGGCCATCCAAGCACACGGGCTCCAAAACAATAGTGTTTTGGAGTAGCCAGTGTGTGGTTGTCACTTGACCTTCCATCCCTAGTTCAAAACAACAGTGTTTTTAAGTTGATGCTTCACTGTATTCAACACTTTGGTACCTCCTCCGATCAACCCTTGGACTATCATTGTAACCTAACTTCAGGTTAGGTTCCAAAGGTGTGCTAGCTACTCTGCCACCAAGCATTCCGATCTTTTCCAACGGATCCATGGTGTATTTTCTTTAAGAAAGAAATATTCCTTCCTTAGAGTAGGCAACCTTTATCCCCAAGAAATACCTAAGTCTGCCAAGATCCTTGATATCAAACACACAGGCCAAATGCTCCTTTAGTAACTTCTGTTCACCACAGTCATTTTCAGTGATAATTATGTCATTTACATACACAAGTAAGGTTGTTAAGAGTAACTTTCTTGGAATGCTTGATGAATAGAGTGTGATCCCCTCTGCTTTGCCAATACCCCATTTCTTTCATAGCTCTTGGGAACCGATCAAACCTGGCCCTTAGAGACTACTTTAGCCCATAAAGGGCTCTCTTTAATCTGGAAACATAACCTGCATCAACTCCATTAGTAAAACCTGGTGGGGGTTCCATAAAAACCTCTTCCTTTAGGTCACCATACAAGAAGGCATTTTGACATCTAGTTGCATCAATTCCCAGTCATAACAACTAGCCAAAGAGAGTAGAATCCTCACTGTAGTCATCTTAGCCATAAGTGCAAAAGTTTCCAAATAATCTATACCGTAAGTTTGAGTGTAGCTCTTGGCTACCAATCGGGCTTTGTACCTTTCCAATATTCCATCAGCATTATATTTCACATTGAACGCCCATCTGCACCCTATCGGTTGAACCCCCTTTGGTTTAGGCACCATTTCCCAAGTTTTATTCTTTTCCAAAGCCCTCATCTCCTCATGCATAGCTTGTACCCAATTCTGATCTTACAATGCTTCTTCTACAGTTTTAGGAATAGCTATGGAGTCAAGAGAGGTTATAAAACTCTTATGGTCAGGGGACAACCTGTGATAGGAAATGAATTGGGTAATAGGGTGTTGTGTGCAGCTCCTAACCCCTTTTCTAATACCAATAGGCGGATCCAAATCAGAATGTATAGGATTGGAACAATTAATGGATTGAGAACCATCAGATGGCTGAGTGAGTTCCATACCTGATTGAGGAAGAAATGATGGGCCCTACTTAGCACATGGATTGGGTTATTCCTTCCTCTTGTATACGAATGGTGAGCCCTTGAACCTGATAGGAGACCTTTTGGTCTGAACAGAGGGTGGAGAATCAGGAGAAGTTTGTTGGTCTCCTATTTTTGTTGTCTTTGAATTAGAAGGAGTAGGTAAAGTTGAGAGATTAGGAGGAGAATGTGGTTGATATGGCTGAGACACTTCCATGATAGGCAAATTGTGATCACCAATAGCTGTAATCTCCCCCTTAGGACTAGAAGTAGAAGACTGGATAAAAGACTGATTCTTCACAAAGGTGACATCCTTAGACACAAGAATTTTTCAGGTAAGAGGGTGGTAGCACTTGTACCCTTTTTGGGTAGGAGAATACCCCAAAAAGACACATCTAAGGGCTCGAGGTCAAACTTATTCCTATGCTGTTTAGAGACATGAACAAAAGCTATGCACCCGAATACCTTAGGAGGGAGGAAGATATGAAGATCAATTTCTGGGAAGTAGGGAGAAAGACACTGAAATGGGGTAAGTTGGTTTAAGACTCTTGAGGGAACCTTATTGATTAAGTAGGTTGCAGTCAACGCTACCTATCCCCAAAAAGATTTAGGGATTGAATGTTGATGCAAGAGTGCCCTAGCAACATTTAGGAGATGCCTCATCTTCCTCTCAGCAACTCCATTTTGCTGAGAGGTTTCAACACAAGAGGATTCATGAATAATTCCCTCTTGTTAGAAAAAGTGATTGAGGTGATGATTAAAATAGTCTCTTGCATTATGAGTTTTGAATTTTTTGATAGAGACCCCAAATTGAGTGAAAATCATCCTATGAAACAAAGGTAGGATGGTGCTGATGGCTGCTTTGTCTTTGAGTAAATATACCCATGTCATCCTAGTGCAATCATCAACAAATGATACAAACCACTTAGCTCTAGAATGATTGGGAATTCTAGAAGGCCCCCATACATCAGAATGTACTAAAGAAAAAGGAAACAAAAAAAGTTTATTGCTAACAGCATAAGGAACTTGATGGTGTTTAGATAGCTCACACACATCACAGTGAAAAGAATTGACTTCAACCCCTTTAAATAGATTTGGGAACATGGTCTTTAATAAAGTAAAAGGTGGGTGCCCTAATCTAAAATGCTGAAGCCATACATCGGAGTGAGTAGAGTTGAGTATAGAGGAATGAGTAAGGCTGGAATGGTCTCTTGCAGGTAGCTCTCTGCTTCTTTGTAGGTAGAACAACCCATTCAATGCCTTAGCAGCACCAATCATCTTCCCTGTTGTTAGATCTTGAAACATACAGCCATGAGGTGAGAAATTCACACTGCAATTAAGGCTTTGGTAAGCTTGTCAATAGAAAGTAGATTGGTGGAAAGGCTTGGTGCATACAGGACATGTTGGGCAGGTAGAGATGGGTTCAAACAAACATTTCCTGGAGTTGGTTATTGGTTCATAGGTTTCAAAAAATTTCAAATTAGGTGACATGTGGTCAGTTACCCCAAAATCTAAAATCCATAGTTCACCCCTAGCTGTATAGGAGGCAAGTGAAAGCTCAAAATTAAGGCACATACTTGCTTGAGTTAAGGAACATTCACCTTGGAGAGTTTTAAGGAAAGATTTCAGCTTTCCAATCTCTTCCGCATTCAGTTCTCCTAGGTCTGAGGAGGCTGTAGACAGTTGTCTCCTCTGTTTCTTTAGTGGAGAGATAGGCTCTTCCCTGATTCTTTGGCTGCAAATTTCTGAACCCTCCAAGTTTGCTTAGTACTACTGCCCCCTTGCCATGTAATTTAAAACATGTATCTCTTGTATGTCTAGGCTTTTGTAGAATGAGCACCAAAGCCCCTCATTTGCCTGCTTTGATGAGGACTGCTATTTGCCTTGCAGAGGCTTCATCCATGCCCTGTGCACCTTATTAGTTACCATAGCCAATCCCTCCATGCCATGATGAGAAAACATGGCTGCCCTTCTATGTTCTTCACTTCTCACTATACAAAAAACCTCATTTAGTGATGGCATTTTTTCCATACTAATTATTTGAGCCCTTACTTTACCAAACTCAGGGTTGAGACCTAAAAATTCCACTCTCCTATCTCTTTCCAACATAGAGGTTAAGATAATGGCATCATCACTACGCACCATTTTTATATCCTGATAGTGATCTAATATCAGAAAAACCATTCATCTGGTTGTAATATTCAGTTACAATTAGAGTCCCTTGCTTTGTACTATTGATTTTAGTTTTAATCTCGTACACAATCGATGCATCTTGCACCTTAGAATAGGTCCTCTTCACGATTTCTCAGATTTCTCTAGCGGTAGATAAAAACATATAGTTTTTACTTATCTTTGGAAGCATGACACTCCACAACCAAGACATCACCATTGAATCTTCCACATCCCAAGCAACAAAGCTTGGATCCGTCGCCTTAGGGGCTGGTCCGGTGAGATGGGTTATCTTCCCTCAGCCCTTCAGAAAAGTCCTCACCGATTGAGACCACTAAAGATAGTTTCCACCATCCAATCTGTAGGAGTGGTGCATTCTCAGTAGTTCGCTGGTCGGAGCTCCATCGACAGCCTGCTCAACAAACATTGCTTCTCTTGTTGACATAGGAGAAGTAGTTTCAGAAATCTCCGAAATGACAAAGGAGATATGGCACCAGAAAAACAAGGGAAAAACAGAGGGGGGATTGCGACAGTGAAGGCTCACAAGAAGAGGGAAAAATTGGTGCAATGAAGGCACACTAATAATCAGAGGTTTTAGGCTCTGATACCAAGTAGAAAGTAGGCTGATGAATGTAGAATAATCGAGAATAATTTTCTTACTTTCATATCTATGCATGGTATTACATTCCCTATACAAGGAAACAAACGATACAACACAAAATTAGGAAACCACAACATTAGGAAATATCTAAAACTGAACGGCTTTCTAAATATGGAGGATAGGATCAGGGTTGATTTTAGAAAGCTAATTTTAGAAAGGCTGACTTATTTCTTTCCATAAGGCTTACCTATGAATTGCATACTTCTGTGAATTATTCAACAATGCACAATCATCAAAAGTAAATGACCAGAAGAAGCTATCTAGTACCTAAAGATTTGCTTGAACTTGAAAAGTTTCTGTTGTGAGCAGATACTTTTCAATGATGGTGATGTTGACCAATTAAAGATGAGCAGTAGGAGTTCGAGGTCAAGTTCACATGCATTTCTTCCGTGGAAAAACCTGTTTAATAATGAACAGCCACAGTTGAGAGGGGGTTCAATAATCTTCTTGCTTAATCTTCTAGGACTTTGAACTTACTTATCTGGTGCACCGTAAGTTGATGCAGCCTAGTTACATAACGTATGATTCAGTGTTCCTAATCAACATGTAATAATTCAATTGAAAGTTGAGTTTTCGTCTTTCCCGTGATCTCCTCTGATTTTTTGTTGTCTGTTGTTGCAGAGAGAGTGGCAAGGCGGTACCAGTTGGAGAGATAACGAGAAGAACGGACAAGCAGAACCATCGACAAGTCTGGCGAAGATTACTGAGCAGAAGGGGATTTTAGGCCCAGGACCTGCGGAATTGCGATTTTCAGAAGCTATGTAACCTGGCTGTGGCTTTAAGCCACTTGGTGAAGAGCCTAGAGGTGAACATACCCCATCGTTGGTTTTGAATACTAATCCTGCTGTTTATGTGTAGTTGTACAAAGGGGGTAGGAAGGCTAACATAATGTTAACTCGAATATGGATCTGGAGTAAAGCTGCAGACTTTTCCCCCCCTTCTTGTAAATGTACCTATTAAATTAGCAAAGAAAAAAATGGCATGGTTTGAAGCAATAAAGCTGCAAATGAAGCCTTGGTTCGACCGCAAGGCAGAGGTCCTACAATCCTTAAGTTCAAAAGTTTAATTCTTGGTATATGCAGAATTTTCTTAAGATTTTTCTCCTACTTAGCTTTCATTTGATTCGAACTTAATGTACTTGAGTAGTTTCTCCAGCAAGATTATTTTGGCTAAGCATTGCACAAAAATATTGTTGGAATATTTTTTACAAAAATATTGAAGCTTTTAGATCAGCCTTTTCTTTTTCTTTCTCTTCTTTTTCATTCTGCTCAAGAAGATTTTTCCATCAGATACGTCACACTTATATTTGGTGCATCTCTTGGGTATTTTTAGGTGCTTGAATTTGAATTTGAGGACACCTACAACTTCTAACAGCTCTTTAACAAAAGGTTTTTTTGGTCAAATTAGCTTTTTGTGTGTATATGTACACGAAGAATATTCTTTTTGCACAATACATATGGCTAGTATATGTAATTTTAATTAAATCAATCATACATTCAAGAGAGAGTTATCTTACAACATTAAAAGTAGTTACAGTAGCATTAATTTCAATTCCAATAGGCATATTTTAAAATTTTTTAGCATTTAGTCAATTAAATAATTCATTACTTGACTATTAAATAATCTTATTTGATTAAGATTCAGGGAAAGATGCCATTACTTGACTATATAAGTTTGTTACTCGATTTAAAAAGATAATATTCAATTAAAATTAATTTTTAGTCGATTAACTCTTATTATGTCTCGTAATCAATTTAAGTCTACGAAAATTCAAGTGGTAGAGCTGTAAATAATCAAGTGGGCTGGAAATGATCGAGTGGCTTACAAATCAAAATCATCAAAAACAAGACCAAATGGCCCAAAGAAGCACTTCCAAAACTCGAACTGGGCCAAAGAAAGCAAAATAAGACATGAAGACAAATAAAGCACTAGGTGCCCTTTTTCTCGGTCATGAGTGCTTTTTCTCTCACCAGCCCACAAGAAAAAACAGAGGCTGAAACAAGTTGGACTACATCAAGTAATAAAGCATTGGAGACTACAAAAAGGGCTCGAGACGAGAAGATTGATAGATGAAGAAAGAGAAGAACAATAACTGAGTGGGTATAAGGCCACTTGGTCATGACCGAGACATCTTTCCCCTATTCGGTCATGACGGCTTGGTTCACCTTCTGGCTACCTCAAGTCTTATCACACCTCTTTTCCCCCCTCCCTTTCGGGTGCATGAGACTCAATAATTTGCCACCCTTAGAAGCTCTCTCGACATGACTAAGAGACCTTTCTAGAGTGACTCACACGTTACCCTGCCATACAAGACCACCTCTTGAACCACTTAGGTCTAGGAGCCCCTCTCCAAGACCCTTTTGTGCTGCAGAAGATCTGGTCAAAGAATCCTCTAAGATTCCTCAAAGATGCTTTTGAGATTCCTACCTAAAAACGTGAGCAGAGTGCCACGTGTCAGCCTCATCCTCCTCTATAAATAGAAAGGTCATCTCCCCACTTAGATATGTCCATTCTAATATTGAAATACTCTCATTGCGCTCAAGCACTCTCAAAGATTAACTTAGGCATAAGAGGGTATGCGTGAGGATACTCATCCACGCCTTTAATTAGCTTGTCTTAGTAGGTCTCTTGGTCATTTGGAACCCACTTGGTTACTTGGAGCTCTCAAGATCATTTTTGAACTCTCAAGATCATTTGGAACCCTTGAGATCATTTTGAACTCTTGGGATCACCAAGAACTCTCAGGATTGTTGGAAACTCTCCTAATTATTCAAAGGTCTCGCAGATACTCGAGAATTCTCTAAACGCCCTAAGGCTCACAGTCCTATTTTCTCATATTATAAATTTATTGTTATATCAAAGTAACAACAACTTTGTATGTTAATTAATTAAAAATCTTATGCTCTCAATTTGTTTGACTAATACAAATTTTTAGTTGATTAAAAATATGATTACTTGACTGATGAATATGTTTACTCAATTAAGTCTTTTAGATATATATAATTACTCGACTAATTTTAGCAAATAATTGATTAATCTTTGAGTAACATAAACCCTTAAGATTTTACCTGATTAACTTAATACACTCAATTGATTATACTTTTAACATTGATTACACAATTAATAGAATTACTTGACTAATATATATTTACTTGATTTAAAATAGACTTGTAATCGGTTAAGTTTTTTAGATTATTCATTGTCTAAGTCAAGTGATATTTTGACTTGAATATTTTGATATGATACTCAAGCAACATATCAAAATATGATTCACTCAAGTTAGATGATTAGTAGATAGGAATTAATTTTATATATTTTTATTTAATTTTAATCTAAAGTTTGTGCTAATTTTTTTACATAAAGTGTTATTTTACGTGGAATTTATACCACTTAAATTTTTTTTTGTAGGAAAGGAGCAAATGATGCAAATGTAATTTATTGGGCTCTAAAAAAATTATAAATTAATTAATAACATTAATTTCAATATTAGCATTATAAATTAATTTATAATTTAATTGAAGATTAATATTAGAGATTTAATATTAAAAACAAGAGAAAATATTTGGAAGAGGAAGATAAAAATAGGGAAGAAGTAGGGTTGAGGAGGAAACTAATATATAAAGGAAGTAGTGCGGCAAATAAAGGGAGAGAGATAGGAGGGCTGAGCGGCGGAGGAGCAGAAGCGGAAGCCGGGGACGCAGGAAGCCGCAACTGGCAGCCAGCAGCAGGCGTTGTACGCGGGAGCCGCAGGGAAGCAAGGCGGGAAAGCGGCAGGCTGAAGCAGGCGGATCCAGCGCACCCAGATCTGTTCCAGATCCAGACAGGGTAGAACTAATTTTCATTTATTTTTATGGATCCCTTAAATCTACTGTGAATTAATTTTATTTACAAGGATTTTTAATAAACCTTGAATTATTGATAATTTATATTTATTTAAATTAATTTTCTTTATTTATGTAAAAAATTTCTTATTGTTCTTAAACTATTAAATATTTGCTCAATACTTAATTGATTTGTTGTCATGGGATCGGAAGGAAAGTTTTATGATTTAACCTAAAGTAAGAAATTGTATAAGAAAATAGTTAGAATGGAAATAAAAACTTGATTTGTGTAGAATTAAATTGAATAACCATTAATCTTAATAAATTTGTTGATGCTTATTATTGTTATGAGAAAATAGATAATAAATATTGATCAATATATTTGGTATGACTCGAGAGAAAATATTAATTATTTTAGGATTATACAACCATTGCATAGATAATTAAAATTAAATTATCAGTCAAATAAATTTAATAAGATTGATTTAAGTGAATTCAAAATATCTTAGTAATAAATTAATAATTTTTTATTATTCCTTGACTCGTTGAAATTAAATTAATTAGTTCTATTTTATTTAATTTTAGTTTACTTACAACTTTTTTAAGTAGTTTAAATAATAATAGGATTAATCAATTTTTGTAATTAATATACAATTTCTATGAAAACGATATCTTATTCACTACTTTATTACTTGAACAATTTTTTATACTTGCAAATTTATTTATCATTATTCGATTAATGTTTTAACTTAGATTCTGAGCCTTGAATTCTTGGTATGGTTTAATTGGCTAATATGTTCTTGTTACTTGAGTAATTTTGAGTGTTACTTGAGTAATGTTTCAAAGTTCTATGTAGTTTTACAAGTATTATTTAATTAACTTTTTCTTGATGTTTTGTAATCTTAATTACTCGATTATTAATTTTAAAACTTGATTTCTTAACATAAATACTCGAATATTAATCATTTAATACTCAATTATCATGTTTTAAATCCTTCAAACACTTAAATGATTTGCTTATCAAGTAACAAGTATTTAATCTTTAAGTCTTTCAAGTGTTTTTCCAACATTATTAAATTTGAAAACATTTAACTGAATTTTTCAGGACGTTTAAGAATCTTAAGTACTTGATTTTTTTTTTTTTTGATGAATGCAAAATAGTCAATTTGAAGTCAATAAAAAACTTCAAATGATTTTTCAAAACTCAAGTAGCATTACATTGAATAAATTATATCAAAATCATGTTCACTTGATTTTTTTTTTTTTTTTACTTTAAAACCCTGAATGAATGTACACTTATACATTCATTCATTCTTAAAGAACTTTATATTTAAATGAGTTTTGCTCAAGTATTCAAAGTATTCAAACTTTCTTTTAAACCATTAAGTGTTAATTCTTCAAATTTTCGAAACATTTGAGTGAATGTACAATTTTCACTTATACATTCTTTTTGAATGAATGCATCAAGATTGAGAACTAAGGACTTGATGTTTATCTCCTAAATATCAAGTTTTCAATTTGAACATTAACATGTATTTGAAACACATTTTTTTAACACTTCCAAATGCATTTCTTTAAACTTTAAGTTTTAAGATGATTACTCATGTAATGCTATTTTGATACTGAGTAATGTTTTAATTTAAGTTTACTTTATGTGTTACTCAATTAATACATGTTTAAATAGTTATGATATCATTTTAAATCATTTAAAAGTGTTTTAAGTATATCCTAAGAGCCACAAGTCATTTAATTTCACTTGTATGTTATGGATACTTAATGCTAATCTTTGAAAACCTAGAGTAATACATTAAAGTTAATCTTATTGGAACTTTGTGTGTTCCAAGTATTTAATGGATGATGGAGAAAGTTCATTGAAGTTTTTCATTTGGTTCTCATCATCAAAACATCTTCAGAATTAAACTCAATAATCTTCAAGGGTATAATTCATGTTTTTGATGATAACAAAATAATATTTTTAATCATATTTTATAAATAATTTATACCTTAAAGAAATCTAAACTCTAAAAGAAAAATTACATTTTTGACAAAAATCTTGAAAAACATGTTCTAAGATTGGAGTAGTTGATTAGTATTCCAATATCAAGAAGTGGTTTAGCGGACATGTCTCATGCACACTTGTTCAACAGCAGGCTCATGTTGACTTGTTCAATAGCAGTAGACTTGTTCAACAGTTTGGATAAACTCCTAATCCAAGATCCTAGTTAGTAGTAGCTTTATTTGGATGGATCTTCTTAATTTTAAAATTCAATCCTTATCATGTTAGTTTGACAAGTCTGTTGTTGTTGAACAAGTCTGCATGAGCCATGCCTACTAAACCACTTCTTGACATCTTCTTGTTGGAAAATTGGCATAAATGAGTAGTGTGACATGTCATATTAAGACTAAATTTTAAGTGGGACTTGTTAAATATTTTAATGGAGTTGAAGTGGATTCCTACTCTCTACCATGAGGAGATCGATTTGGTATATTCATATGAACAAAATGATAAATGGGTGAATGAGAAATTGATGCTCAAAGTATACTCATTGAGTTGGGAAATATTAAGGAAATGTACTTATCCCACATTGGAAGTGTAACATGTTGATGTTTATATAAACTCACACATTGAGTGATGAGTAAACTAGTTAGCCAAGAGGCTCTCTCTTGTGCTACAAGGAGGGGGAGGGGAGTGTAAATCCTAGGCTTTACAAATCAAACTTGTGTGCAAGCGCGCGGACACAAATGTAGTGCCAAAATGGGCAGCCCAAGCTAAGCTATTTATTTCCTATTTTTTTTTCTTTTCTTTTGGAATCAAAATCCATTGAGGCCTGGTGCGCGTTGTGCAACGCATTATCTCGTGGTGGCCGGCTTTGTACTTGGGGCCACCATCGCACCCCTACTGATTACCAACTTCCAATTGTCCTACAAATATTAGCCTTTCATTCCTTTAAAGAACACATAACACACAACCTTCACTTGCATTCTTCCAAAAACTATTCTCATATTCTGCCCCATCCAGATAGTGTTCGTCGTTGTTCTAGTTCGCTGTAAGGCTTTGAAACTAGTGCTAACTTCCCAGTCGTCAACTACTGTACCTTGGGAGACAGATGCCAACCATCCTTAAGCACTCTCGGTGAGGAGGCAAATATGTTTTAAGGGCACTGTGACTTACACAAGCGTCAGTTTACTACCCCTATGCTATTTTGGTTTAATTCCATATTCTGCCTGTTTAATTTGATATTCTGTTCTATTATATATTTGGTTGTACTGTAATCTTCATTTGTGAAGCACTATATTTTGTATTTGGATAACACTTCCCCCTTTTCAGAATGTTCTTGTCCTCAAGAACTATGATGCCAACATTCACACTCAGCCAAATTCAACCATGAAGAGTAATTGCTGGCCAACTCGAACCATTATTCTAGAACCTCTAGCTAATCTTGATGCATTCAGTAACCTTTAATTTTCTGCACAATAGGTAAAATTTTGCCAGTATTTGGGTCAACTAGCGGTATTTTAGAATCTTGAAAGGCTGTTGTCCTCACATAATTTTTTTTTATGTAAAGCTACATGGAAGACGTGGATTTTTGAACTGGGAGGCAATTCCAATTTATAAGCGACTACTCTAATTCGCTTAATGATCTAGAACGACCCATAATACCTTGAGGCAAGTTTCATTTTGTGTCGTCCAACCATAGATTGCTATTGATAGGGCTGTAACTTGAGGTAAACATAATCCCCAATAGCGAACTCCCGTTTGGAGTGTTTTGAATATATACCTACTTCATCAGATTTTGAGCCTCATGAATACGATCTCGCAGCTTTTGGGGCACTTGGTCCCAATTTTGCAAGGCTAACTCAACATCTGGCAATGAAGCAAGCCCTAAAACAAAAGAGAGTAATGAACGTGGTGGTTGTTCGTAAATAATCTAAAAAGGGGTAGTTTTTGTAATACCCCATATTGCATGGTGTTAAGTAAGTTCAATGAACTAGAAATCAGTTAGAGAATTTAGTTAATTAATGACTGACTCAACGAAAGGGAGTACCCCAAAACGTAAATATCTAAGGAAAAAGGTAATTCATTGATGAGTATCTTGAGATGAGATTGATGGCAATGGAAGAAATTAGGATGGAGATAGTTTTCGACACAGCTAAGTTATAGCTTGAAAGATCGAATAAGGGTAAGGGGCTTCCGAGAAGTCAATGAAACCTTGAGAAGGTTCATATTTTCCATAAGGAACAACCCTTAAGATATTTAGGAATGAAACAAAAGGGTTTACAATCAAAACATGTATTCAGGCCTAAGTGTAATTTTAATTCTAGTTGAAAAAGAGTTGAAAATGATTTTTTTTTTTTTTAAATTTGTTGGGCCAATTGAGAAGCATGTGACTTAGGGGTTCAAGGGGTAAAAATATTAAAGCTTGAGCATTTGAAATAAAGGCCAAAATGGCATTTGGAAGAAGATTGGGGTATTAGCGTAAATAAATCACTTTGGATTTCAAAATTTATTCCAATATTGCTTTGAATCACTTCGGATTTCAAAACTCATTCCAATAAAGGTTTGAGTCATTTTGGATTTCAAACAACATTTCATTCTAGCTTTGGATTGCATTAGAGTTCAAACCTTATTTAAATCAAGTTTAGGACATGTGGCGATACGTGATTGGTCCGAAAAATCTATAAATAGGGCCATGGGTTTGTTCACAAACCATTACAAGTGAGTTTGAGGATTGAGGGATTCTAAGGTAAGGATTTTGTTCTTGAGAGAGAGGAGAAAATTCTGCAAGAAGAGGGAATGAATCGGAGGAGAAGCAAAGAAGAATGAGCCTCGTCAGAGTTTCAGGTCTTTACTGAAGTTCATGCCAAACAGTTAGAAAAATGACGAGGTAAGTTCATTTTTTCATAATATTCCTATAGAGAGGGAAGAGAGGGACCCATAGGTTGGAATGGGGGTCGAATCAGAGCTAAAACGAGGGAGTTATGACCGAAAAACCAAAAGAAGGCAGAGCTATGCGAAATATAAGGGCAACGCGTGTAATACACGCGCCAGGAAAGGGTTGCATGTGAAGGCACTTGGGTCACCTTCCCATAGCGTGTGAGGGCGTGTATGGGGCCTCTTTGCCCTGAAATTTTCCAATTATGCTCCCTATTTAATGCCCTTCAACCCTATGTAAAAATATTAGAAGTTTGGTTTACCAAAACTAGTGTTTTCTGCAAAAACCTAGGCCTGCTTGCTATAAACAGTAACTTCCAAAGATAAACTTTCAAGGTGAGAGTTCTTAACCAAAGCTTGGTTATATTGTGAGTATTCCTACATAAAAACTTAGCTTATTGTGAGTGGTTTGACCCTATACCTGGTTTGTTTTCAAGCAAATGGTTTTTAATTGGTTTCATATGAGTATTCTTATCGAAATACTTGATTTGGTTTCATGCAAATGGTTTGGGTATGTGAATGGTTGATTTCAAATGGTTTGACCTGTGATGGGTTGATTTCATATGGATGGTTCATCTAAAATGTTTTCTTACATCTGCATTGAAATACATGCATGGAAATATTATTTTATGTAAGGCATCATTATATGTTGTGGTTATGGCATTGGCATGTGTGTGGAAATGGGTAGTGTTTTCGGTATGCTTTTGAGTAGGAACATAATCTTTGACGTGATTGTGGTGAGTCAAGTTCCTGCATTGATGTTGACCTTCCTGTGATAGGAGTGGTAATGATGACAAGGATGAGGGCCAAATCTGAGGACAAATAAATTCTCTCTTTAAATAAGAGAACTCTATCTTGTAGCTTCCACGATTAAATTATTTCATCTTCGAGTGCAGTTGATGCAGCTTCTGTAATTCTTGGTGGGCTCGATTCTCCTATTTAATGACGTCTAACCATTGTGGAATCGGATGGCTTATGGCCTAGACTTCTCCTTCTTCCATCTTATGAGAAAGTGCATCAGCGATGTGTCAGTGTTGGTGCCCTAATACTAGATTTAGATGGCATCTGGCATTTATAATTATGAGACTAATGATGTAATTCTTGTAATATGTAATAAAATATATTTTCATATTTTAAGATCATATCTTCATTCATATCTTCCCAATCATTATATATGAATGAGTCTCTAGATTTCCTATTGAAGGTCTTATTCTTAAGTATTAAGAGTATGTGACAATTAACCTTTGTAATAAGGTTATCTTAATGATAATTTTCAGTCCGTAGACTTCTTAGAAGGGGACTATGATTAATTGATTAAGGACTAGCACATGGGATACTACATTTGATGAGTATGAGATGTTAATGATAAAAGATGGTGAGTCGCATGCCATAATCCATGAATGTGATGCACGTGATAGATCACATGGCAGAGAGGATCTATGGTCTATCATAGGCTTCGATTGTGTTACTAGTCCTTAGACTGGATGTAACACAGTTGTCTTGTATGTTGGTATTAGAGATTTGTCGTTTTTAAGAACTATCCAGTTACCTGGTGGGAGATGCATTGTGTGGTCCTTGTGTAGTGGCATATAAAGGCAGGTGATTGCTAATGAGATCTGTCGACCTCTGATATGAGGTGAACATCCTATGCAATCAGTAGTGGTCTTGATTGTAGAAACCACTGGCCAGGGTACACTTGATTGGAAAGTGTTCCAATGTTAGAAAGAGTTTCGTTATGTCATTTCAATCTCACCACACTGATTTTGGCATAGTCATCAAGTTGGTGAGTTTGATCAATCCATGATCCTCACTTAATTGGGATGATAACTAATAGAGGGATTATAGTACACGAGAATCGGAAGTCCAAATAGGTTATATTATGAAGTAAGACTTCATTATTGGTAGGATCGCCCTGACATAATGCTATTGTCACTGAGGGTCTTTCGGGGTACATCAAGGAGATGGAGAGATCTTCATTGTAGGACAAAACGTTTGTTCAATGACAAAGAGTTTGATGTGTCCTAATTGCTACTTAGTAGTAAACCTAGAAGGTTATACGCATATCCGGGTGTGATGGATGACTAAGCGGTTAAGGCTGAAATCATGATTAAGAGTTAATGACATTACTGTTAAGAGTTAATGTATCGGGTTAAATGATCAATAAATAAGAAGCAATCGCCAAGAGTTGACGAGTATGTTGTTAAGAGTTAATGAGGGTCTTAGGTTCATTATGAGATAATGAAAGTGCTCTTAAAAGTTAATAGCAGGGCTAGATGCAATTTCTAAAAGTTTTGGATAATGGGGCCAAAATTGTAATACTCAAGATTTTTCAAAATCAAATATGATGTAATGCCTGAAACTATTAGGTTTTGATACTTGAGAAAATAGGTTATTTCAAAGAATTATTGAAGTTTGAGATAAAAGTTTATTTTCTGAGCTAAGGGCAAAGTCGTAATTATTGAAGTTCGGGTAAAAGTGCAATTGACCAAAAGTCTTGAGAATTAGTGTAAAAGATATGAACTTTAAAATATCTTCAGATTTCAAACTTCAATCAAATGTAGTTTTGGATCATTTTGAAATCCAAGACTTAGCCTCCAATTCTCCAAACCTTATCCTCAAAGACACACCAAGCAATCATTGACCACTTGGAAGATAAGATAAGGTCACATGATGATTCATAATGACCCCCTGATGTGGTATCGCGTGATTGGCCCAAGAATGTTACTTAGCCTCCAAGTTTGCTAAAACCTTATCCTTAAGGATAAGTGGCAAGAAACTATTGGGCCACTTGGGAGTCATGATAACTCCTCATAATAACTCCCTTAAGGTGGTATATAAGACTCATGATGACCCTTGAGGTGGCGAGACACGTGTTGAAATATGATTGGCTGAAGGGGTTTACAAAATGAGACACTTGGCACCTTGGGGATGTGCCACATGGTGAAGCAATGATGAGTCATGATTTTCAGACACTTGGTACTGCGAGGATGTGCCACACGGTGGAGCAATGAGGAGTCAACATTACAATCAAATTTTCAAAATCTAAGTAATGATGAAGGCTAATTTAGATAACACTTGGCACCATGGGATTGGGAGACATGAAAAATCAATTATGAGGCTTAAATCTCAAGGTCAAGTGACCTAATCTTATGGCACTAAGTGGCAAAGGATGGTAAGAATAATGATGAGCTATGATTAAAGGCGACATGTGGCTAAATGGGATTAGCTGAGCACCTCTATAAATAGGCCACTACGGGAAGGAATTTGTCCATACCAAAAAGAGAGAAAAAAAGGTCATTTTGAGTGGTTTCTAAGTGAGGATTCTATTCTTAAAAGTGAGGGGGAGGTTCTACAAAAAATGAGAGTGCATTTGGTGGAGAAACGAAGGAGATATAAAGGTTTAGTGAAAAATTACACCTCGCCGGAGTTTGGGCCAAAACAATGGAAAAACAGTGAGATAAGTCTTTTTGTTATAATCCTGTAGAGCATGGGAAAAAGGAGCTATAGAAAAAGACTGGAGTTGAATCAAGGTTAAAATGGCTGAGTTATGGCTGAAAAACAAAGGAAATCAGAAGCTGGCCGAGAAGCAGGGGCAACGTGTGAGAGTCACGCGCCGGGTAGGGGCTGTGTGTGGCTGCGCATGAGGCCCCTTCCCAAGGCTCGTGAGGGCGCGTTTGGCCTTCTTTTTTCTTGAAATTTTCTAACAATTACCCTTAATTCAATCCCCACACTTTCATGTAAAAATATTTGACATTTACCTTACGAAAACTCATGTTTTGGTAGTAAACAATCTCGATTTGCATGTAAATAGTACTTTCTGGTGAACTCAAAGGTGAGTGGTTCTTGTGCATGCTTTTTGCTTCCTCTTGATCACTCTTGGTTTCATTTGTGGATGGTTTGTTGGTTACATCTTATGTTCCCTTTGTTTCGAGCATATCCTTTCTACTTTGTCGCATTGAGTTTGACCATGATAGCTTTCATGTGTGGCTTGTGGCTTGCATATCATATTCCTTTTGCTTTGTCATACATCATGTCATTTTGGTGACTGTGGCTAGTCGGTGGCTTGTCGTGTGTGAACTACCATGGGGGCTTGTGTAAGGGGGCTGACCACGTGGGCCTGTGTAAGGGGGCTATCTCGAGCTTGTGTAAGGGGGCCAAGAGGTTCATACATGGCAAGTAAGGAGGATACCTCATGCCTGTCTAAGGGGGCTGAGAGGTTAAATCTCATGTTTTATTGCTTTTGAGCATATCTTGCCTATTTTATATACATCTCGGTATTTGTATTTGTGGGTAGTTGTAACGTAGATGCGGTTACAAGTAAGCCTATGGGATGAAATTAAACAGACTATGGCTCAGGAAGGAAACTTAGATCAGTGGATAGATGAGAATGGACAACCCAACCAGCCAGGGTTTAAGTATCGTAATGGAATACTCCGAATGAATAAGTGGGTGTATGTGCCGTCCTTTGGGAAGCTACGAAAGGAAATTCTGAACGAGGCACATCGGACCCCGTATACGATGCACCCAGGAGGCACCAAGATGTATCATGATTTGCGGGAAGTGTATTGGTGGCTTGGAATGAAAAATGACATAGCTGAATTCGTGAGTAAATGTGACACTTGCCAACGGTTGAAAGTGGAACATCAGAGGCCGTCAGGAAGCTTACGACATTAGAGATTCTTGAGTAGAAGTGGGAGCATGTGACAACAGATTTTATCGTAGGACTACCCTGAACGCTAAGGAAGGTTGACGCCATTTGGGTAGTTGTGGATCGATTAAAGAAGTCAACACATTTTCTACCTATCAAAAGTACTATAGGCACAGAGCATCTTGCCCGACTTTATATTCAAGAAATTGTCCGATTGCACGGAGTCCCAGTGAGTATTGTGTCAAACAGAGACGGTAGATTTGTGTCTAAATTTTGGAAAGTTGTATAGGAGGAATTGAGAACCCAACTGAACTTTAGTACAACCTATCACCCCTAGACAGATGGTCAAATAGAACGAGTTAACCAAATTTTAGAAGACATGCTTAGAGCATGTGTGCAGGATTTTGGTGGCAACTGGGATGAATATTTAAGTTTGGCTGAATTTGCCTATAACAACAGCTATCAAGCAAGCATAGGAATGGCACCATATGAAGCACTGTATGGACGATGGTGTCGATCACTGGTGTGCTGGCTCGAGGTAGGAGAGAAACAGGTTGTTCGAACGGATCTTATAGATAAAGCAACACAACAGATAGAGATAGTTCGTAAAAATATGAAAGCAGCTCAAGATCGACAGAAAAAAGTATGCAGACCGTTGGACTCGACCTTTAGAGTTTGCGAAGAGGGACCTATTGTATCTTTAGGCTACCCTAATACGTCCATCATTCAGACATCAGTGAAGGGGAAAATTTGGACCCCGATATTTGGGGCCATATCGAATCAAGGGTCGAGTTGGGCCACTTGCCTACTGTTTGGAGTTGCCAGAAGCATTAGCTGGATTGCATGATGTATTCCATGTTTCACAATTGCGGAAGCATATATATAATCTAGATATAGAAGTGCACGTTGAGGACATTGAACTCCAACCGGATATG
Organism: Diospyros kaki; assembly: GCA_036245055.1. Lineage (NCBI taxonomy): Eukaryota > Viridiplantae > Streptophyta > Magnoliopsida > Ericales > Ebenaceae > Diospyros > Diospyros kaki. The sequence continues at coordinate 26,295,152 of BSEG01000010.1, read as the reverse complement.
ACCTTTGAACTGTAACCAGTATGGGTGCTGGAACGCCAAGATCACTAGCTAAGACATAGAACTCTACCTATGGTAAAAGTGCAGTGGAGTCAGTACTCGATACGAGAGGCAACTTGGGAGATGGAAGAAGAAATGCGGAAAAGATACCGTTATTTGTTTGAAGGCCATGGTTAATATCGTGATGTCTTAAAATTTCAAGGATGAAATTTATTAAGGAGGGGAGACTGTAACATCCCGAAATTTGCAGACAAATAATAATAATTAATTTCTATATTTGAGGATATTTTAGGATATTTGGAGATTTTGGAGAAAATATTTATTTATGATAATTTGAGAAAATGGAAAATTAAAGTAATTAATTAAATTATTTGAGAATATTTATGGAAATAATGATAAAACTAAATTTGTGGATTTTTGAAAATATTCGGTGTATAAGTGTAATAAGAGGAAATGAGGTGTGGGGGTGTGTGTGTGATTTTCGGAAGCTTTGGGGCCCTGCGATAATTTCGGAAAGAGGCTGGGAGATTACTTAATATAATGGGATGCATATATAGGTTGAAGGTGAGCGCAGGTGCGAGCGGTCACACACGAGGGCGTCCGTGGGTGAGGCACGGGTTCGAGTCATGGGGGAGTCATGCTCGCTGGGAGAAAAATGGCTGATTTTAATCAGCCAATGTGCCCCAAAACGACGTCGTTTTGGGGAGGCCAACTGTTGGCCTTGCACAGCCCAGTCGCTCCACGTGGCGCGCGCTGATGCTTCCTTGCCACCGTCCGTTTTGCCTTCAATTTGGCTTGCAATTTTGCTAATTTGCAGCCACGTAAAGGGGCAGTGGCGAGGCATTAATTGGTAGTAAAACAGTGGGATAAATTCATGGATTCCAAGTGAAATCGAGGGGCAAATGAGGCTATAAATAGGAGAAGATGAGAAGCATGCTCGACAGTGAAATTTGCAAAGGAAAAGCAGAAGCTCTTGGGAGAAATTGGCGATGAGGTAAATATTTAGATTAATTAGTTTACTTTAATTAGTTGATTAGTTAATTAATTAGTTAGTTAAATTAAATTAGTAGATAATATTTGGAATTAGTTAAATTAGTAAATTTAATTTAATTAGTAGTTGAGTTGAAGTTTATTTTAATTAATTAGTTTAGCAAGTTAATTAGTTAAGATAATTAGTTGGATTAGGAAATTAGTTAAACTAATGAATTTAGACAGTGGCTAATTAATTAATTACTTAGCCTCATGTATATGTATAATTGTGATAAGGGCATTACGGATACGCAACCAGTTCGCACAACGAAATAGAGTTGGTCACCGAGCAACAAACAAATTAAGGTAAGGGTTAGTATGCTCTGTGCATAAATTTCTTTTGTCATGGCTTGCATAAGATATTGAGGAAGTGCTTAGGCATGGGGCAGTGGATTATTGATCGTGAAAGTCCTAGAGCGGGGTCATAGAAGAAACCACTAGGGGTCACCTAGAGTCTAAGATAGGTGCGGTGGACAGGCTTGCATGCACGCTGCACTTCATTTTTATCTATGATGTCATGCTCATTAATTGACTACATTGCATATTGCCTTTACTGAGTCCCCGGACTCACCCCCTTAACCCAACAGATAGCTCGGGGTCTAAGAAAGGGAAAACGGTAGTGGTGGAAGAGTCGCCAATTAATAGTAATTGTGGGCAATGAACATGTGGATTTTGTATGTGTCATTTATGTATATTGTATATGTTCTATACTCGACAATGGAAGATGGCTATGATTTAAATAAAACTTGCTTTGGATCAAGTTAAGGTTCCCGCTATGAGTAATTTTGAGTATATGATATGCTTAACTGTTAAAGTATTTTATTGAGCACGCTAATAATCAATTTGATTTGTATTTTAAAAGGCCTTGTTGGGTATGAGTGTCGGGTAAATTTTCGTTGCCTATGTACTCGAACCTGAATACTCGATAGTCGAAGGCGGCAAAGCCTGAACCCCACCCAGGGCGCCCATATTATTTTAATACTTTATGATAACGGGGCATAGTCGTCCTTCGAGACAGGCCAGAGTTGTAACCACAGGTTACAGTGACACCTGGTAGTAGGGGTTGGGGTGTCAGAAGTTATGCCTTTACATGCTTGGGCACCTTGGGTAGGGTCTAGGTTTCACCTCCTTCGTTCATTGAGTACTTGAGTCCCAAAAGAAAAATTGGTAGTGAGGGGCACTCGAATCTCAGTCGAGCCACATGTTAAAATTTTAGAGTTGTTATAGAGACATGATGAGGTTATAAAAAAAACTTATATGAAACCATTTATTTTTTTGAAAATAGCTATAAGAAATCCCAATTATATGTTCAGTGCCTTTTTTCCTTGTATAAATTAGTATTCAATAAAATACTCAAAATCTTGTTTATCTCACACACTTATTACAAACCACAGAACCCCATAATTAAAATGACCACTGATGAGTGTCTTTTATACACTTATTGTGGCCTATAAACTTAGCATTTATTCATATAATGGGCATGATTTCTACTTAATTTGATTCTATATGTGGTTATGTAGGTGATAAACTCATTTGAAGATATTTGGGGCATAAACGATTATTTTAGTACATGATCGGCATGGAAGGCATGGATGGACATCTATTCGGGGTCGATGTTGAGGAAGTCACAAGGTGGAGAGATAAAAATACAAAAGTTGAAGAGTTAAGAGGCCAAGTTACTGTAGCTCACAGTCCTAAAGCAGAATGCATTCCACGGTAGGATCGCAGTTGGACATCTTTGCTAGAGCTCACGGTCTTGCTGCGGTAAGCATATCGTGGCAAGATCGCAGTAGGGTTTAAAACTTCACAAAAAGGCCGTTTCAGGCCTACTTTCTTCGAAATTGAATAGGGATGGACTCCTTCAAGGTGCACGACTCTAAAAACTTAAGAAACACTATATAAAGACTTTTTCTTGAGGGATTTGAGGAGTTTTTTTGGACGGAGACAAAGAAAAGTTGAAAAAGAAAGAATGAGACTTTGAAGAACTCAACAATTTGGTTGTATTTTTCTCTGTTCTTTCTTCTTTTCCAGATGATGAATTCCTTTTTTTTTGGTTATATCATTGCTTGAAGTCATGTTATGCTAGGTGTTTTATAACTAGGGTGAATGATGAAACCTTGTTCATTGACGGTTCAATTTAAAGTATTCAATTTTGTTGTATTCTTGTCTTTTGGGTTGATTGTTTATTATACTCTTATTCCATTTGATGCTTGATCACCATTAAAATGTGTTTGTGATTCATATTGCTTTCGAGAGATTCAATATGAATTAACACATGGTAATAAATGACATAAGGTCTGATAATAGATAGAGATACTGTTATGCTTTGTGAAATCATATGGAGATGATAACTGAGGGTAAATGCATGTCTATATATTCGTAGGTTGATTAGAAATAATTAATCTCATATGATTTCACGAAGCATAATGGTATCTCTACCTAAATGCATGTCTATATATTTGTAGGTTAATTAGAGATAATTAATCTCATATATATGCATAGAATCGATTGACTATCGAGAGAGGCTTTTGATTGTTATAGGATCATCGATTTTCAACTCAATGCAAGAATTAGCAAACTCGAGTACTGTAAGATTAAACCATATCAAGAGCGATGGTGGATTTATGAACCCTAGTGCTTTCGACTTCTGAGTTTCAAAACCAAAGTAGTTGTTTCTGCGTTTTTCTATTAGTGATTTAGTTTTCATTTTTATAAACCAACTGTTAATAGCATCTAATTGTGTGTGTCTTGTTAAGGTTAAGTGTAGTTAAAGTAAAAATCATTAGCCAATCCTTGTGGATACGACACTCTACTTATCACTATATTACTTGTCATGATCCGTCCACTTGCGGGATAGAATAGGCGGACAACCACCAATAAACAAAAATCTTCTCATGGTCCATTGATCGCGTCCATCGACAATCCTTCCTCTAACACTGTCTTCCTTTACTAGGGCCTAAGCTATATCTGTATGGTTAGTTAAAGATAGGGGGTGAGTCCTAAGACTCAATAAAGACAATATATAAAATTGAAAACTGCAGTTCATAACAAACATGAAAAGGAAAACATGAACTAAGTCATGCATGAAGGCCCATCCACCTCATCCCTTTTCGATTCCTGGTAGCCCTATACGATTTTTCCCTGGACCCCAACACGAGCTCTATTCAATCCCAAATTCATAGCCCCCCATGCCTAGGCATTTCCCTGTCATCACATGCAAGTTATTATCATGTAATTTGCACAAAAAAATATATTAACCCTTACAATTTTCTTTTGATGCTTTAATAGTCCCTTTGGAAAAAATTCCTTCAAAATGTTGAAAACACCGATGCAACATCTCAAAATTCTTCTAACAAAAATTAAACATAATAGGTTAAAAAAACTATTTAGCTAAGTATTGGTTAAACCATTTTTTTAAATCCAATCTTGGACCTTTTGTTTTCACTTGTACCTTGGATCAATCTTCTGCCTTGACCAACCTCTATCAAATTCCTATTTCTTATGCACTTCCCTTTCTACAAAGGTGCTTTATATAAAGGTTTTTCCTTGCTGCTCAAGACTTGGGTTTCTTATCTCAAAAATATCACAGTAGATTTTAACCCTCTTCCATGTGCTTTCATAATTCACTTTGCAAGAGCAATTTAATCAAATAAATTCTAATCCCATTCCATGTACGTTCTGATTGCAGGTAACTCAAATCCTCTTCCACATGCCACTTTAATTCATTAACATCTAGAAACCACATGTTACATCTCAGCAATTGACATGTGGTGCGTAGGGAGTAATACGTGGCCACCATTGTGGGGTCCCAAACAACCTCGTTTCACCCAAAAGTTGTTGCATCCAAAAAAATCATCTATTGCCTTCCCTTGTGATTCAAACCCGCAACCTACTATTGGGACCCTCACACATGTGCACGACCACTAGGCTGCAAGCCATTCTCACTTATATATATGCAACAATTAATTTCATACCAATCTGGCTCCCAGTTTTCAAAAACTATCAATCAACTCCCTATTCAAAAACACAATAATTTTAATTTCTCCCATTAAATTTTGCAAACCCACAAATCACCAATAAATCATAAATAAATCAACTTAAATTTAGAAATTTATTTCCCAAAATACAGAGATGTTATAGTAACCCTTATTGTTTGTAGCGTAGTGGAACCACAAATTGCTTGAAGTGATATTTCAAGGGCTACCTCCATTTTAGGCTTTACTACGAAAGGTTCTTCCTTTAACTCATCTTTGTTACTTTCAGTGTCGCTCCCGTTGAGAAAAAAACAATTGCTTGCATTTGTGATCCACTTGAAAGGGCTTGTTTCAATTAAAACACAAGCCTTTACTCCTTCATTCTTCTATTTCTAGAGGAGTGAGTCTCTTGATAGGGACCCTCACAATGTCCCCCATTTTGACTATGGGCTGATTAGTCCGTACATTAGGTGCTACTGTGGCAACCCCCAAAGTGTTGCGACATACTTCATTGTAGGTAGATGTTGATGTCCCATGTTGGAATTCATTTTTAGTTTCAAAAAATCTAGCAAGCCCAATCGCGGACGAAAGTGTGAGGATTATTAGCTTGGACATCAGCTTAGATGTTTTCCTTTGGCCCACTCATAAAGCAACTAACTTGTTGTCTTATGGACAGATAACACGCTAGAGCTAATAGCTGTTCAAATTTTCAAACATACTCATTAACAATCCCAGTTTGAGTAAGTTTGCTGAGTTGGCCTATGAAGAAAACTGTGAAGAAAATATGAGCTATTTTGGGTTAGTTGCTACCAAAAAGCTTTCGAAACTTTGTAGCAGATAATTTTCTTGCATACTTTATTTAAAATTGTTCTCCTTTTTATAGTAAAGGGTTGCACTATTTCAACAAACTAACATGATAAAGATTGAATGCTAAAATTAAGGAGATCCGTTAAAATAAAAATATTGCTAACTAGAATCCTATACTAGGAGTATTCCAAGCCGTTGAACAAGTCTACTGCTATTGAATAAGTCAACATGAGCCTACTTCTAAACAAGTCTACATAAGCCATGTCTACTAAACCACTTCTTGACATCCAATCTCCTCGATAAATAAATGTAGTTAACTACTAAGATTGGAGTGATCAACATGTTTTGATGTGGAAAGGAGTTTCAATGTGTCATCTCGATCACACCATACTAGATCTTAGCATAGTTATTGAGTCTTGTGAGTTTGATCAGTCCATGACTCTCACTCGGTCAAGATGTTATTCAATGACAGGATTATAGTACACAATAATCGAATGACTTAAATAGGATAACTTAAAAGTATTGACTTCATTGTTGATAGGATTGTCCTGACATAATGTTAGTCATCACTCAAGACCTTTTGGGATGCTATGAGGAGATGGAAAGACTCTCATAGCAGATCAAAATGTTCGATCAAAGTTAAAGAGTTAACACGTCATGATTACTACTTAGCTATAAGATGCAACATGCCGAAACTTGAGATGAGAGAACAAAAATAGTTGATCTGTTCTTTTGGAACTATCAACCATCTTGATCAAGTGATCGAAACAGTCAATAGTTCTCTACAACAGTTGATAATTTCCTTAGGTGGGATTTTGAATCCGTGACCATTCACTCGTTTCTTTTGGAAACAAAGCCATTAATGCTATGTTGTAGGTGCATTTAATGCTATTTTTAGAGCAATTAATGTAGAAACGAAAAACCAAAGGGAGGAAAAAAGGAGAATCGGCTCTAATGAAAGGAAGACGACTGATTTTTTAGTGTGTGAGAGAAGCTCTTGTCTTCCTCTTCTTCTTGTACAGTTCTACTTCCTCCATAGCTTGCTCCATCTGTTTCCTTCTTTTTCTTCATCCCTTGTTGTCTCGAGACTATGAGATAGTCCTCCCTATCCTTTGTTTAGAACCAAACAACAAGCATTCATCACCTTCGCTTAAGACTAGCTAGCACTAAGGTTTGGCAAAGGGTTCTGGTGGTAGCTTAGGTGGCGATGGACTTGGTCCCTTACATGTGTGGGGGTGGTATGGTCAGCCAAGGTGCAGGTTCATAAGGAATCAAAGGTGGTTATAAGGAATCAGAGGTGGATCATGGTTGTTTGTGAAGGTGGTTGGCGAGTGCCCGACGAGAGACTGGAGAAGCTCAGACTGAGGTGCATTAGAAGCAACTGGTAGCAACATTTTCATCTTAAGAGGTAGTTGTTACTGTTTTCCATATTTGATGGATGGTTTGTATTGCACATGGTTGTCTACAATGGGTCTTATGAGTGGTTTTTGCTTCCATTTCCTGCTGCATTATATGAATTTTTGAAAATGTTTTGAAAACCAACCTAACTACTTGCATGATACACTAAGTGTTGGTGTAAACTTTTTAAAAAATGCTAAGTCTTGACCTTTGATAGCTTGTCTTGACTGAAAATTAATATCATATTCACCCAACTCTATTGCCCATTTAGTGAGTCTTCGAGAATATTTTGGTTTTTTTAATATTTGATGTAATGGTTGATTAGTAAGGATTGTGATAGGATGAGCTTGAAAATAAGATTGTAACTTTCTTGAAACTAGTATTAATGCCAACGTAACCCTTTCAGTACGAGGATATCGTGTTTCAACCTCTTAAAGAACTTCACTAATGTAATACATAGGTTGATCTTTCTGTTCATTCTTTTGTAATAAAATAACACTGACAATAGTGTCGCTCACTCCTAGGTACATAAACAAAGGTTTCTAGTTTCAAGTCTTGCTAACAACGGGACTTTCTTCAAATATTATTTCAAAGCTTTAAAGACTTTTTGACAATCATCTGTCCACTTAAAACTCTTGACTACTCATAAGGTTTGAAAAATGACAAACTTCTTTTTGCTAATTTTGATAAGAATCCATTTAGAGCAACTACTCTTCCAGTTAACCATTGAACTTCTTTGATAGAGGTTGGAGGCTTCCTATCTAGTATTATTTGTATTTTCTCTAGATTGGCTTCAATGTCCTATTATGTTATCATGTATCCCAAGAAATTTCTAGATTGTATTCTAAATGAACACTTATTTGGGTTGAGATGATGTCATATTTTTGAAGTACCTCAAAAACTCGTGTTAATTGTTCCACATATGACTCATTATTTTTACTTTTAACAATCATGTTATTCACATATGCCGCCATTGTGTTTCCTAGTAAGTCTTTTAACAATTATGTCATCCACGTGTGACTCATTGTTATCCTGAGTATTGGTGTCGGAGATTTGTCGTTGAGCCAAACCATCAGGTGTGAGAGGTGGGAATGCTCTCTTTGTGTTGTGTTTTATGGAGGCAGATGCTCACTAATGGGATCCATTGACCTTTATTATGGGGGTGAACATCCTATATAGTCATAGTTGGTAAACCCTTAACTAGGGTGCACATGATTGGAAAGAGTTTTCGATGTCGAAAGGAGTTTCAATGTGTCATCTCGACCACACCATACCAGATTTTAGCTTAGTTACCAAGTCTTGTGAGTTTAATTAGTCCATAGTTCTCACTAGATTGGGATGTTAGTTAGTGGAAAGATTATAGTGCATGATAATCGAGATCCCTAATAGGTTCATTGAAGTATTGACTTTATTACCATTAAGATCATCTTATTATTATGTTAGAGGTCACTCATGACCTTTCTGGGTGTTGTGAGGACATGGGGAGTTTCTCATAGTAGACCAAAGTTGTTGCCAAACTACAAAAAATAAATTTATTTGTCTGGGATTAGCTAGAGCAAAGTCTTTCACCAGAGTTAAGGGTTTGAGATGTCACTGATGAGGTCAATCGGGCCAAATCAGGTTGAAGTTATAGTCCTAGAAAGCAAAAACAACTGAAGCCCAGAATGGGTCTTCGGGATAACTTGCCTAGATGGGGTCTTCGAGGCGACAACGAAGTGATGCCTTGAAGAGTCTTTGGGGAAAGGACCCTTCAGGGATCATGGCTATGCCTTAGGTTGCGAACACAAAAGACATCAGAAAGGCACGCAAAAGACTTCCCCACACATACCCTCTGATGCCTACTTTAGACAACAGTTTGAGAAGTATGAGAAATGTACAAGTATGTAAGTGTCCAATGTATATATGCATGTGGTGTCTTCTGGTGTACTGAAAGGTAGTTAAGGAGGTTCTGGATGAGTTATTAGGAGAGAGGTCCAAAAAGATCCAAAGGATCCATTTGCCTTTGAAGAGACTAATATTTATAGGCAAACATATGGGACCCACGTTTGAGCCAGGAGAATCTTCCAAGAAGGTGAATGCATAGAAAGGCTGAAGGGCTTGGAGACATTTTTGGGGCAAGGCCTCGATGGCTGTCTCTAGATGGTCCCGAAGAGGGCTTCGAGGCCACTGGGAGACCCTAAAGGGTTTTTGGACTTATGTAAAATGAATTAGGCTAGACCAATCTTGGGGGACCCATCAGGGGTCCGAAAGGCTATCATCCTAAAGGCTCTTCGGGGAAGAATTTATCGAAAAATTTCTTAAGACTCAAGAAAATTTTAGGGCACCCCACAACACTTTGTTTGGTCGGTGTCAAAGAGTTTGGTGTGTCCTGATTGTTATATGGTGGTGAACCTAGAAGGTCACACACATATTGGGTAACATATTGTTTTAGTGATTCTTTGTTGTTATGTGTTCTCAATCATCATTAAGAGTTAATGATGATGATGGATGTGTTGTTAGGAGTTATCAAATGGAGCAACAAGATGTTAAGAGTTAATAGCAGGAGACTATTAAAAGTTAATGAGGCATGTTGTTAAGAGTTAGCGGGGGTCTTGGTGCGGCTAAGAGTTAATGGTGGGACTTGTTGAAATTTGGGAAAACTTTGAGAGAAAGGCACAAAATAGTCGATAGTTTCGCTAAGTTACATTACATCTTGCATATTTTCTTCCATTGTTTCAGTCGATAGAGCATTAAATATGCTCTACCAAAGTCATCACTTGCGTCTTAGGTGCATTTAATAGAGAGAAAGAAATAGAGAGAGAAAAAAGAAATTGAAAAGAAGAAGAAAATAGAAGAGATGCAAGCATATGAGATATGCCTCCACCATTTCTCTCCCTCTCTTTCATCCGTTTCTTTTGAGAGAAAGAGTAGAAGGATGCCCAAGCCATTGTTTATCTTCTTCGTCCTTTTTCTCCATCGTTCTCCTCTCTTTTGATCCCTATTTTTGTTGGTTCAAAAGTCATGAGACGACCAATTTATCCATTTAAAACCTAGCTCAACTCAAAGTCACATTTGTTTTTGATTATCTAGCATGTGGGTGAGATGAAGGGTTCTAATGTAGCCTAGGTGTGGACCAACTTGGTCCCCTACATCCGTGGGGGTTGGTTTGGTTAGCCAAGGAAGTAGGTACCAAAGAAGATCAGCTTAGCAAAAAATGTTCGTCACTGAAGGAGTTTGAGTCCAAATGCATCACAAACGCAACTAGCAACAACATCTTGATGGAATGAGGTAAAAGTTACTTTGATATTTCATTTGATTCATTTATATTTGCTTACGGTTGTCTATACCTAGTCTTGTAAAGGTTATTTTGTATCTTTTCTACTGCGTGTGTGTGCTTTTGAAAAAGTTTTGAAATCCACAGTGACTCACTTGCATGATACACTGAGCATTGGTGCATTCATTTCAAACTCCATGGAGGAAGGTAGCAATTCGAACTACATGTGCTTTGCTACTACTAAGGAGCTTTGGGACAAAGTCATTATAATGTACTCCAATTTGGGTAATCAATCCCAAATATACAAATGCAACCTAAAGCTCGGTGAAATTCAGCAAGCGAATGACATCGTCACAACATATTTGAACTCCTTGAAGTATATATGGAAAAACGACCTCTTCAACAATTATAAGTGGAACAACTCTAATGATTGCAAACATTACCAAAAAATGGTTGATGCTAATTAGGTATTCAAATTCCTTGCCAACCTTAATGTTGAATTCGATGAGGTTCGAGGTAGGATCATTGGAAGAAATCCTCTCCCTTCAATCAGTGAAGCTTTTTAAGAAGTATGATGCGAGGAAAGATGAAGGTTTGTCATGCTAGGTAGGAAAAGTAGTGGCACGGGTGGTCTGATTGAGAATTTCGCACTAGTTACCGTTGAAGCTAATGCTGGTGAATGGAATATCTCTAATCAATGAAAAGAGGAAGAGAAACCTTGTGTTAGGTGTGACTACTATAACAAACCAAGCCACACTCAAGAAACTTGTGTTGAGCCAAATTGCTCTAATCAACCTTTGTGTGTTTTGATGATTAACAAAATATAATTTTAGTAAAATTATTTTTGGTATATTTAAAACCCCTAATGGATTTTTAATATGTCTTAAGTATTACAGTATTTTGTGTCAAAATGAACCAAATAATGTTATTTCTCTTAGTCTGGAATATTAGCGCGCTATAAGGGAACATATAAGAAAATGTTTTCTTTTTGAAAAACTAACTCTCGATATTTTCATAGCTAATATTCATTAGTGTTAAAATGATTTTTAATGAATTTTCAAGAAATGGAAAGTATGTATTTTGGAAGTGCTAAAATCGCTAAATCTAGAATTTGTTCTAAAACCAAAAATCTACTTTCTTATCTATTTGGATTTTGATTTTTTAGATATTTTTATTGAATTCAAATGGGGGGTACTTTATTATTTACATTTATATATTAAAGTAAATGGAAGATAAAATATAAATAAAATAAAATAAAATGAGGACAAACAATTGTTATATGTATAAAATCTATTTCCTGTAAAATTTGGCCGTTGAAGTCAACTCTTGTATATCTAGAGTCGACTCCCCTTAAGCTGGAGTCGACTCTTGCAAAGCTAGAGGTGACCCAACAGAAAACAGTTGATGCAAAGTCGACCTAGTAGCATTGGTATTTTTCGAAGAGTAGACTCTAGCATTAGAGAAGTTGACTCTTGTATAACTAGAGTCGACTCCTACTTCAAATAGGAGTCGACTTTTGTTTTAGAAAAGTAGACTCTCGAGTCCAATGGTTGAATTTTTTCTAATCGTTATAGATCCATTGGAAACTCTATTATAAATATCAAGAAGGGATTTTTGGAGAAGGCTAATGCTCTATCAAGATCTATCATCCTAAAGTACACCCAAGCTCTCAAGTAACTCAAGTAAAGCAATCCAAGACTCAAGCTCAAAGATATAACATTTGGAGCCCAAGGCAAGGAGGAGAAGATTTTCTCTCCAAGTATGGTAAATTGTATTTGTATTCATACTTGGCTTGTAATATTTGTTCTTGTATTCATATCTATATTAGTCCAAGTGTGTTAGACATAGGATTGTTCATTTGTATTATTTGTGGATTGTGAGTGGCCTCCTAGAGCCTAAGTAATCTAGGTATGGTGTTTTGTTGTATTAGTTTTCGGGGTGAGCTAAGGGGAAAACCTTGGTGTTGTGTAAAAGTTCCCTAGGTGAGCTTGTTGAAAACTTAGGTGTGGTTTTAATGGAACCTCAAGTGTCGGGTTGACCTTGAGAGAGTGGAGTAGGTGTTGGAGACACCGAACTATTATATATTCTTGTGTTGATTATTGTTGTTTGCATATTTATATTGCTATCACACCAGACAACATATATATTTATAACAAGCATTTACTTTGTATAAGAAAATATCAAGAGTTTTTAAAAGGGAAGAATTTGGTTTACTAAGTTTTTAATCACTCAATTTACCCATCCTCTTAAGTGGCCATTGTGTGTGTCAAGAGACCAACAACTTGCTGGTTGATCTATGGAAAACCAACAATCAATTCTTGAAATTGCTAAAGTCTAATCCATTACTTGGTGTACCCAATTGTTCATTGGCCCATTCAGGTAGAAATCTTTTAGCCCTATCTAGTTCTTTGAAAACTGCTCCATGGATCATTGATTTAGGGGCATCTAATGTAACACCCCATTTTTCAAATATATAATGATGCTAAATAGAAGCTAATATGGTATTCATTATATGCTAATAATGATCTCGGGCGTTATTGGAAACCCTTAATCAATGGAAGTGCTAGATCGAACTTGTAAGCTTAACCAAAGCTTAATAAAGGGGGTTTCCACTAGATTTCCTTCACAAGCACAAGTAATGCATATGATTTTCAATACTCCAGAAAAACACAACACGTCACTATAGGTACAACAACTGTAGGACGCTTACACACATCTCTTACAATCTTGAGTATCCTAGCCGCTATTTACAATACATCATTTGGATTACAAGGGTACATAATGAAATAAAACACAAAGCTAGCTACAAAACCCAAAGCTAGCCAAGCACCACCTCTTTGCCCTTGCTCGAATTGGAACCTGGATCACCTAGCACATCTAATATACTTGGGACGTTAAATATCCCAAGGGTTTGAAACACCCAAGTCAGATTGTTACATCTAAGTGAGATGGTTCCGAAAGGAAACAGTGTGTAAGAACAATATGCAATTATGCCAGAAAATATGCATAAATAAGAATGAAATCTCCCAAGATCATGTTAATAAAAACCTCCCATGTGGTAGCAAGGTCAGGGTGTTGCAATCACCCTTGTAGTCATCATGGAAGCTCACCACAAGAGCATGAGATCATGGCTCACCACAAGAGCACGAGATCCCCCATGATATCCCAACAACTAGCCACAATCACCAAGTGACATAATGTATGACAAAGTAGAAGGAATATGCATAAATCAAAGGAAATATGACATGCAAGCCACAAAAGCATGATATGTAAGCCAGCACCCACACACAAGTGAAACAAAAAATGCTCAAAGTGTCACAAAACATGCAGGAACCACTCATCTTTGGGTTCACCAGAAAATACATTTTGCACGCAAACTAAGGCTGGTTACTGTCAAAACATGAGTTTTCGTAAGGTAAATGTCAAATACTTTTACATGAAAGTGTGGGTATTGAAGTAAGGGTCATTCATGCAAAAGTTTAAGAAAAAATAAGGCTACACATGCCCTCACGTGCCCCGAGAAGGGGTCTCACACACTACCATGAGCAACCCCTTCCCGGCGTGTGAAGCTCACGCGCTGCCCCTTGCTTTCGGCCAGCTTCTGATTCTTTTCATTTTTCGGCCAAAACTTGGCCATTTTAATTCCGATTTAACCCTCATTTTTTCTCATAACTTCCTTTTTTCCATGCTCTACAGGATTATAACAAAAAATGGGACTTACCTTGCTGTTTTCTGATTGCTTTGGCCTGAACTCCAGCGAGATGCGATTTTTCATCGAACCTTCATATCTTTTTTGTTTCTCCACCAAATTCACTCCTATTTTTTGTAGAACCTCCCCTATCTTTTAGGAACAGAATCCTCACTTAGAACCTCTCAAAATGACCTCTCTTCCCTTCTTTTGGTATGGTTGAATTCCTTCCCCTAGTGGTCCATTTATAGAAATGTTTGGCGAACCCCGTTTCGTCATGTGTCGCTCTTAATCATTACTAATTATAGCTTTTTCCACTTGGTGCCAAGAGATTAGGTCACTTGGTCTTGAGATTTGAGCCTCATGATTTCTTTTCCATATGTTCCAACCCCATGGTGCCAAGTGTTATCTAGATTAGTCTTCATCATTACTTAGATTTTAAAAATTTGATTGTAATCACGACTCATCATTGCTCCACTGTGGCACATCCCCAAGGTGCTAAGTGTCTAAAAATCATGACTCATCATTGCTTCACCATATGGCATATCCCCTAGGTGCCATGTGTCTCATTTTATAAACACCTTCGACCAATCATATTTCACCACGTGTCTCGCCACCTCAAGGGATATTCACTGTAAAATGTAAGGCAGATGAGAGCATAGAGAGATACAAGACAAGAATCGTTGCCCAAGGGTTCACCCAAACTTATAGTATTGATTATCAAGAGACCTTCACTCTGGTTGCAAAGATAAATTCAATTCGAGTACTTCTCTCTCTAGCAATGAATTCCAATTGGCCTTTACAATAGCTCAATATAAAGAACGCCATTCTAAATGGAAATTTGGAGGAAGAAGTGTTTATGGATCTTCCACCTGGGTTCAAGAAGAACCTCAGTACCAACAAGGTTTGCATATTGGATAAATCCTTGTATGGTCTAAAATAGTCACCAAGAGCATGGTTTGAAAGTTAGTGAAGATCTATGGTTACACTCAGAGTCAAGCTGACCACTCAATGTTCTTCAAACACTCTAGAGATAGTAAAAAATATATTTTGATTGTATACGTGGACGATATAATAATGACGGGTGATGATAGAGCATAAATTGGAGAGCTTAAGAGAAAGCTAGCTCATGAGTTTGAGATCAAGGATTTAGGGGCCTTAAAGTACTTCCTTGGGATGGAATCTGCAAAATTAAAAGAGAAAACGTAAGTACTTATTGGATTTTCTCAGTGAAACAAAGATAGTTGAAACTCCCATAGAACCCAACTTGAAGCTATAACCTACTAAATCCAAAGATGTAGTAAATAGAGAGAAATACCAAAGACTTGTGGGTAGACTCTCTATTTATCTCACACCCGACCTGATATAGCCTTCGCAATGAGTGTGGTAAGTTAATTTATGCATTCGCTAGGTTCAAAGCATTTTGAAGCTACCTACAAAATCCTAAGGTACCTAAAGAGAACACATGAAAAAAGAATGCTCTTCAAGAATTGAGGACATTTACACATAGAGGCTTATACTAATGCAAATTGGGTAGGTCGCATAATAGATAGAAGATCTACTTCTTGCTATTGCATCTTTATGGGAGGTAATCTTGTTACTTAGGTGAGCAAGAAACAAAACGTAGTAGCCAGAAATAGTTCTGAAGTCAAATTCTATTTAATAGCCCACGGTATTTGTGAGGTTATGTGGATAAAAAGATAGGACTTAAAATTTTCCATTTCCTTACTGGAAAATATCTACTGTGACAATAAAGTTTCAATCTCCATTGCTCATAATATGGTCCTCTATGAAAAAACAAAACATGTAGAGCTGGATAAGTATTTTATCAAAGATAAACTAGACAATCGAGTAATCTATATGCCTTATATTCCAACAATTGATGAAATTGTTGATTTTTTCCTAAGGGATTACACAAGAGATAGTTTGAAAATCAAGTAAGTAAGCTTACCATGAAAGATATCTTCAAGCCAGCTTGAGGGGGAGTATTGAAATAGAAAGGAGACAAATTCGCTTGATTAGCGGGGATTGGCTCCAATATCTTGATTGATGCCCTAAATTCCTTTATTTGATTGATTTTATTTTAGAATAGGAATATATAATTTTGTAAATTATTTCCTAGTATGTTGTTATCATTTCTTAGTTGTTGTATCCTCCCTCCATAGGAAGAAAGAAGTCATGGATTTCCAATTACTGCAAAATAAATATATATTCTTCTCCCAATCTATTCCTTCTTAGTTTATAGTTTCAAACCTTTATAACTAGTAAGCAATTTTTCTACAATTCTCTTATTTGACAACTCCTCTCCAAGCAATAGAATTTAATTTAACAACCTTCATCAACCTATGAGTATATTCTTTTAGTGTCTAAAATTCTTTCATCTTTAGAGCCTCAAACCCTCTTCTCAAATTCAAACTTGTTGAGCCAACTTGCTCATATTAATTAAAATTTGATGATTAACAAAAAGGGTATTTTCTATATATAAATTATAATAATTTTTTGTGATTAACAAAAAGAGAATTTTTCTTAAATATATTAATTGTAGTGCTGAATTATTTTTGATTAATTTATAAAATATTTTTTCATAGCAGATGTATTACCAAAAATATTATTTTCTATTAAAAATATTTAATAAATAATTTTAAATGAATAAATTATTTTAAAATATATTTTGCAAAATCTGGACCGAAAGTTGACTCTCGGAGTGAGAAAAATCAACTCTTGATGCCCAATAGTCGAATTTTTGATCGTTATAAAAATTATCAAACGAGTGCTAGCGAAAGTCGAATTTTTGCTGAAACAAAAGTCGACTCTTGTTGAAACAAAAGTCGACTCTCGTTCAAGCAAGAGTCGACTCTCAATTTCTTAAGAGTCGTCTCTCGCCCCAACAGTCAGAATTTTAACCATTGCAATAGTGTCTAAAATACCTATAAATACCCCCTCCCCAAACTCATTTTGGAGATATCCAAGTGCTCACTTGCATATCCAAAACATAGAAAAGATCCCAAATGCTCTCAAGTTAACATCCAAGCAATCCGAGGCTCTTGAAACGTTATTGCACATCAACCGAAGAGTCACAAGACAAGAGGAGAAAAAAATTTTCAAGTCTACTCCGAATTTCTCCATCAAACTTGAGGTTACAAAAATATTTATTTCATTGCCTTGTATATTTTGTGCTTAATTGCTTATTTGTCCAAGTGTGGACAAATTATTTGTAAACGTTTAAATTATCATTGAGGATTGTATAGGTTTTCTAGAATCGTTTCAAATCTAGGTGAATCTAATTTTCAAGATAAGTAAACTAGTGTGAAAATCTTGGTCAAATTGGTTTAGTGAAAGCCCAAGAGTGGTTAGACCTTGGGAGAGTAAAGTAGGTATGTGTGAAGATACTAAACCACTATAAATTATCTTGTGTCTTATTTTATTTATTCTTATTATATCTTGTGACTTGTATTTATTATTAATCTCAAATATAATTTATTATATTTATCAAATATATATTTTTCAATAAAATCATTAATTAAGAATATTTATTAAAATTGAGAAACATTTTAATCACTTAATTCACCGCGTTCTTGAGTGTTCATACCCTAAGGGACAAATAAAACCTATCTACTTGTTCTCTTAATTCCCTCAAATTTTTCCTTAAGTTGTCCCAAACTTCTTTAGCTATTTCACAAGTCATAATTATTGCGAATATGAACTTAGATACAACCAAGTGTAAGCAAGTAATAGCCTTGAACCATTTAGCACGTTCTTCATTATGACTTTTTATTTAAGCTATTGTTGGATTATTTGGTGAGGATGTGGATCTGTGGTAACTTAACGACCTCCAAAATATCAAAGACTTTTAAGTAAGCCTTTATTTTCACAACCCAAATAAACATACTTTTCTTCGACAAAGATAAAGAGGTATGGGTGCTGAGAAGCTGTTTGATGATGTTATTTTAGTTTTAGATTTTGAATCTTAGGCTTTCCCATTTTTCTAATCTTTGTTTAATCATAGACCCTCCAAGATTATAAGTGCTCTAATACCAGTTGTAGGCGAATTTTAATATTAGATAAAAGAATATACAAAAAAAAAAAAGTTGGAAGGAAAATGAAAAAATGTTGTTTTTTCTTCATTCATATATCTTGTTAATATATTGTAACCCTATACAATCGGCCAAACCAATCAAAAGCAAGCGCAGTAAAATAAAAACAAAAACGAAAACAAGAACACAAAGTTTTACGTGTTCAAATC
Source organism: Diospyros kaki (assembly GCA_036245055.1). Classification (NCBI taxonomy): domain Eukaryota; kingdom Viridiplantae; phylum Streptophyta; class Magnoliopsida; order Ericales; family Ebenaceae; genus Diospyros; species Diospyros kaki. Next base: position 26,276,763 of record BSEG01000010.1, on the reverse strand, counting down.
AATAGATCCTACTCATGGCAGAGGCTCCACCTCTAGTCAATCCACTAAATAGATTTCGATTATAACTGGATTACAAGATCACAACAAGAAGAAAATGTATTGCAAATACATAAACTGAAATCAGAAAATGAAATACAAGAACAAGTATAGAATCTGTTCTACCGATCTCAAGATCGTGTCAAGAATCTGATCTATCAGTTACACCAAATCTTTCACGCCTCAGGCGATTCAACAACAGAGATTTAAAGCAATACAACCTTACCGCGTGATCTTACCAACAAATCGAAGTCAATCGAACGAGAGAAGAATTTTACAAGCGAGAGAGAGTCTAACTTCATGAGCCGAACATAAGGTTTCAAAATGAGAGGAATAACAAATCTGGAATCAGCTAGGGCATGAAACTGCCCTATAATAGCAGCAAGCAACCGGGCTGGGCTGAGGCAAATCGCATGGGCCACATGAAAAATGGGCTTAGCACATAAAACAGATCTCGGCCCAATGGCTATTTGGCCCATAAAATAATCAGCAAATCAATCATATATACATTTAAACGTTAGTTAAATGAACAAAAGATGAAACCCAAATGTATATAACAAAATGCATACAAACAGCACATATCAATTATATGAAAAATACATTTTGAATCATAAATCCTAACGTATCTAATTTAAAACAAAGCGGAGTACAAAAAGTGTTACTGATGGTAAAAACTACTCCTACAAAATGCCTCCTAAAATTTTACTTAAACTAAGCTTTACCATACATGTCTTTAGCATTTAAAATTACAAAAATATCAAAATTGTCAGAAAGATGTAAACTAAAGATAACAAGTTTTGTTGCACCCATTAACAAATAGAAAGATTGTGTGTGTGTGTGTGTTAATTATATAAAAAAGGATCATGCTACATGTACCGATGAGATACACAAGTCTGATGTGATGAAGTCTGATCGGATTTTATCATCAATCATCAAGGCATCAAGGATGGGAAAAACCCAGACTTCATGAATCTCGACTGGGCTTCATCATGGAATGATCTAGAGGCGGCAGTGGGATTGGGCTTCATCTAGAAGCAGTAGTGGCAAATTAGGTGAGGGCATTTTTGTCATTTGACATTTTCGGTTATCCTTTTGGTAATCCAATTGTTTGTACAAATAACATTTTTCTATAGAAAAAGCTGCATTGGAAAGAGAATGAGAAAAACTAAATTTGTCTTGGGAATGGAGTTTCAAAGTTTAACAAGTTGAATGAGTGGCTTTTCTAACTTCCAATACCAATTGTTCAAGGAAAAGGTCAAGAAACCTAGTGGGTTCAAAAACCTACTTAGGTGTCAAAATTTTATTGGTTAGATTTAACATTTGACACTCAACCCAATCAGAGCTATAGACGTATGTGGTTTAGGGAAAGTTCGTCATCACCTCTTCAACAGAGTCTAAGAACTCCGAAAGATTTTTCTCATTCCCTATAATTCTTCTTTCAAGAGGCCATGTCTATTAACCTATGATAGGTTAGCATCTTGCCAACATTTGTGTCTCGTTTGTCATCATCTTGGAAGAAATCAAAACATTAGTAGTTTTAAGGAAAATTTACATACACCCGAAAAAATTCTCTTTTAAAACTCTTAATGCCCCTTGGTTTGCTTGTGTAATGAACATCTTGTAATTCACTCTAATAACAATTGTAATGCTCTAATTTTAGATGTATAATTCGAAAAAATTTAGGAATATTTTTTAATAAAACTATTAATAGATTTCCATAAATTTTCCATAAGTGTTATACATATTAATAAGGCAACTAAATCAATGTAAACACAAAACATCGAAAAGATCAAGCCTATTTAACAAATTTGCATAAAAATTAAGGCATTCACATAATTTATTACATAATTGTTGTTGCTCAAATACAACAATTAAAATTTCTAAAGAGTAGGACGATCGTGGATGCCGTAGGTTCCGAGATGTGAACAAAGCGCCTCCCGCAAGGCTTCTGAAGCCGACTGCTGCTGCTTTCGAAGGCAAACTTCCGAAGGTGACAATGATGATTTTCCGAAGCAGACTGCGCGTTATCTTTCGAAGCTCCCAAACTCTGTCTTCCGAAGCTCCCAAACTCTGTCTTCCGAAGCTCCCAAAACCTGTCTTCCGAAGCTCCAAGCTGCGTCTTCCGAAGTTATTAGATTTATCTTCCGAAGGTCCCAGACACTGTCTTCCGAAGCTACCAGTTTCTTCCAAAGCTATCACACACTTGCTTCCGAAGCTACCACTTCCGAAGATCCCTATAAGAAAAAGGTAGTCAAAAGGCTCGTGGGTTTCTCTCCCACGAAGACCCTCCGATGCTCAAGTCAGTGCGGAAGGAATATAATTGAAAGAAAAACTATGCTCTTCGGAAGTAAATATAGTGAGAGAAAATACCGATGTCCAGATCCCTGCTTTGGTGTTGAACTTCTCCTTTTATAGGCTGGGAATAGAGAACAAAATGGGCTTCGGACATGGACTTCGGAAGATATCTTCGGAAGAGGGTCTTCCGAAGATATCTTCCCTAGCTATCAAACTATCTTCGGAAGATACGTCTTCGGAAGACACCTTCGGTTGGCCTCTCCCAGCGAGCCTTAACTGTTGTTCCTGCGAATCTTAGGGCACCACAATTGTCCCCCACTCTTTATTTTGATTTTATCAATATAAAGAGTATTTTTCTAGGTAAAATGCAACAAGATTCGGAAGGCCTCTACCGAACTGATCTTCGGAGGCTCACTTCCGAAGCCTTTCACGCCAACTTTTTGGCTTCCGCTGGTTTCCTATAAATAGGGTCCATTACTTCGGTGCCTCCTTCACTTGCCGCTCTGTAAACCCTCCCATGTCTTTCTACCGAAGAACTTGACCCTTCCGAAGATAAAACCACTTCCGAAGAAAAAATCACTTCCGTAGGTAAAATCTCCACGCGAATTTCTTTCCGTAGCTACCATCCTTCCGAAGCACATTTGCTGTATATCGCCTGGGTCTTCGGAAGATAGCACTAACGATACGTCCTTTAACGTCCGCTACACTTTCGAAGCATCAATCACCTTCCGAAGCGTCAATCATCTTCCGAAGCATCACACACATATCCGAAGTTCTGCTTCCGAAGAGTAAAACATCTTCCGAAGAAATTCTGCTCCCGAAGATTAAAACATCTTCCGAAGTCATTCTGCTTCTGAAGATTAAGCCATCTTCCGAAGTTCTACTTCCGAAACCAAACACACTTCCGAAAATTTTCTCAAACTTATCTTTAGACAGCTTCTTCAACCTCTTTTCCTTTCTGCTATGGCCAGCGGGAAAATATATCACCACGATGTTGATTCCCATGGGATTGAGCACTTCCTCTTAAAGGGTAAACGTTCTCAAATGGACGAAAACGACGTGGCTCTTATCCGCCAAAATCATCGCATCCCTAGGAATTACCTCACCAGACTCCTTCGCCGTGAGGAAAATTGCGCAGTGGATGTAGAAGAGGGGTGGATGAGTGTGCACGAGGCTAGCTTTCGTTTAGGCTTCCATCTCCGTCTCCATAATTTTGGCCTTAGGTTTCTTCGCCTTAGCGGGCTAGCTCCGGGCCAGCTACACCCTAACGGTTGGGCCCAATTAGTTGGTTTTTTTGTCATCTGCCGCGAGAATGACATAGATCCAACAGTCGATTTCCTCTATTGTCTCTTTCTCTTACGCCTGGTTAAGGAACGTTTCCATATGTACACCCTTCAGCGGGTCAAGGGTGAGACTCTTTTTTCTGAGTCTCCTCGTGAAGCTTCATTCGACACTCGATGGTTTTTGGTTAAACCTCCGAACGGGGTGTGGAATGCTCCTCGTGAATGGCGCACTAACCCGGAGAGGGTAGGAAAACTTGTACTGAGCGCACCCTTGTCTGTGCTTAGAGAGAGATATGAGGATAGCCGCCGTGTTATAACTAGGGGTGGCCCTAAACATCTCCTTGACCTCTTGTCCGTGGACAGATTGACAAGGGTGGGCTGGATTCCGGAGCGTGGCGAATCGTCTCGTCGTAGGGTGCCCAGGGCCTTATATCCCGACCCTCCAGTCGACCCAACTCCTGATGTCACGGCGAGAGGGGGAAATGCCCTTCTCCAGGAGAAACCTTCTCCTGAGGGTGGGGACCCCCTAGCTGCCTTGCTATTTTTCTTTGCTATGAGCTTTATTTTCAAAGGTTATTTCGTTGTGTCTAACTGTGTTAGGTCTTCCTTTTGCAGCCATGCAACATCTGATGAGATCTGCTAACCAGCAGACAGCCCTTAGGACTTCACAAGTCAGAGCGTCTCCTGCGTTTGATCCTCAAGATGGGACTTCTGCCCCTGACTCCCACAACATCGAACGAGGTGAGGGGGTGGGAGAAACCTTGGCTCCCTCATGCCCTCGTCATAGGAGGAGGAAAAGGAGCTGCCGCCAAGAAGCGGAAGTAGACCCCGCGACTTTCCATCCCACCGACGACCTCCAGGCTCATGATTCACCTGCGGAGCCTATGGGCCTCCCTACTTTTTCCCCGCTTGAGATGGACATGTCCGCGGCCGTGAGTGGGGCTCCTCACCATACCCCACATGATCCGACCAGGCATGGGACAGGTCCAGAGGGTGAGGTTACTTCTCGGTTTGATCAGGCCGCTGTTGATGCCATCCATGATAGGGGTCGAGGTTTATATCGTCGCGCCGTGCTCAACCCTCAACGTGGCGATCGTCGAACGCTGCACATGGAGAGGGGATCAACCTCTAGAGGACTGGCCCCTATTTTGCCTGCACTGCCCGATCCCCACCGAGGGGTCATTCGATTGGATGATAACTATTGGGTACGGGGGAAGCAATTCAACATGCAACCAGGAGTCCTCGATACCGATACAATTGACATGCCTGGAGTTGCAGCCCGCCTTCTCTACTCTTCCATTATTCCTCGTGACGAGGGTCGATATTTTCGTAATTCTCCACAGGACATGGACGAGTTTGAACGTTATCTTGCGATCGTAAGTTTTCTTACCTTTTTTTGTTTTTCTCTTCTTTTTCACTTGCCTAGCTTACCCTTACACGCCTCTTTCTTGCAGGGTGCTCAGGGTGCCGTAGTGACTAACGCGATGAATCGCGCTCGGCTGGCTCGTCAAGAGGCACAAATTTATGAATTAACACAGAAGTCCCTCCAATGGAAAGAGGACGAGCAACTTTTAAATATGCGAATCCGTCACTTGGAGTCAAATAAAACTGGGCTCGAAGCCCAACTTCACGATCTTTCCATAAGCCGTCAGGCAGCCGAAGACAATGCCCGCAAGTGGGAAGAAGCACTAGAGGCTCGCAACCGGGCTTATGAAGAGAAGGTGTCTTTTCTGGCGGAGGCCCAGGGTGAGGTTTCTCGTCTGAAGGGAGATTTAGCTGGTGTCGAAGAACGGGTGGCCCATGCTCAAATGGAGATGGAGAGGATGCGTGAGAATAGGTAGCGAGAGGTTGATGAAGCGGCGAGAGAGGCTGTGAGGCAGTACCGTCTTTCCAAGGATTGCTTCAATCGTAAGGATAAGTATGCCAGCTGCTTTTTGAAGTTTGGCTTCTACCTCTGCCATAATTTTATGGAGAGTAGGCACCCAGGGGATTCCTTCTCGGACGTGACTTTCGATAATGCCATGTCCGCCGGCACGCCCCCCGACTGGAGGAAGTATGAGCCGAATGATGTCGGGCCTGATGAATGCGTAAGGCGAGCGTTAGAGGATGATCTCAGTAATTTGCAGGGTCCATGGAGCCCTTACGTCCTGGATCTTGAGGAGGGTGAAGTGGGTGCCGGCTCGTTTAGCACTGCGCAGATGATTGAGAGGGAGCTAGAAAGAGACGCGTCCGCCAATGCTTTCCAAAGCCTGCCTCCTGAAGAGGGCTCGGGCCATGCGGACCGCCTTCCTCCCGAAGACTAGTGTAGGCTTTTTGATTTATCTTATGTTTTTTGTTTGACCATGTAGAATACTAGTTTTCTTTCAAAGTGTTCTTTTTAGAATTTCCGGCGTTGTGCTTGGGATGTATCATATTTTATCCAAGTTTTAGAGAATGCAATGTTTTGGTGATCGCTTCAACATGGTCTATGTAATTGTCTTATTTACATCTATATATAATCTCTTGGTCATATTATTTTCATTTGTCTGTTGGCTATGTGACTTGCACTCGTACTTTAATTTATCTGTCTTGGTGATTCAACTTTTCTTTTCTTCGCTGCTCTTCATCCCCGGGAAACTCGGGGTAGGCCCATCCCTGATGTGATTACGAGAGTCGTGCAACAGTTATTGAGTTTCTGACTTTATCAAAATTGGGGATCATTAGGCCACCACGAATGTTTCTGAGTGGGGTCTTCGTCTGCCACCTGTAAGTTGGATCACGCTAGGGATCCCACGCTAGGGATCCCACGCCAAACTTACCTCGAGCATCCTATTTTGCCAGGAGACCTAGGCGCCAGATCAGCCTGAAGAGTTGGGTCTAGCTAAAAAGCATTGCACCGAACTCAATTGAGGGATCTAGGTGAGTCTGCGGGCATAGGTATCGGGGCAACCGATGATCCCGGGCGGTGGCTTTCACTTTCTTGCTCGCCTCCTTCGAGGTTCGGTCTATCATAAGGGATCCGGGTTTGGCCAACGATCCAGCCTGAGATTCTTTCTAAGAGTCCGAACTTGTCGGGAGACCTAGGCGCCAGATCGACCTGAGGAGTTGGGTCTAGCTTGAAAGCATTGCACCAAACTCAATCGAGGGATCTAGGTGAGTCTGCGAGCATAGGCGTCAGAGCATTTGATGATCTCGAGTTGGTCTTAGGTCATAGGCACCAAATTGCAATTTGACGACCCGAGCCTCGTGTGGTGATGGCATTTTTCAACTTACCTTGTAGTAGCTTTGTGATCTTCCGGCTCTTCTAGGAATTTATCTGTGCCCGTTGCATTCTGGGTCCATTAACCAGTCCAATTCGGGATTCCCTCAGGGTGTCCGAGTTTGCCGGGAGACCTAGGCGCCAAATCGACCTAAGGAGTTAGGTCTAGCTTGAAGGCATTGCACCAAACTCAATCAAGGGATCTAGGTGAGTCTGCGGGCATAACCGTCGGAGCATCCGATGATCTCGAATTGGTTTCAGGTCATGGGTGCCTGATCTCTACCGGGTCATCCTAATATCATTAGGGACCCCGGCTGAGCTACGGTGCCTGCATCCTACTTTATCATACATGCAAATACTTTAGACAAGAGATCTTACGTGGTTCGGCTTATAGTTTTGCCTACTCCAGAGGAATACATGGGGGTACTCTTTTATTTATAGGGGGACTATTACATGAGAAAATTAAAAGATCAGAGAGAACTTGGGTTCTCAGTGGAGCCAAGTAGCGCCTCTTGTAGCACATGCGTGTCCCTGCTCTCGGCTTCGCATCCTCCCTGGTTCATCTCGGCTGTCAGTGTGGCGAAATATCTTTTAAGGTGCATTGTGTTCCAGGTTTTTCCCATCATTTCTCCTTGCAATGTCTGCAGCACGCAGGTGTTGGGTCCCAGCATCTTTTGTATCTTGTAGGGCCCTTCCCAATTTGGCTTGAGCTTTCCTTCTTCCCTATGGGCGTTTGTGATAGCTATTTTCCTGAGCACCAAATCTCCTTCTTGGAACATTCGGGGTCAGACCTTTGCATTATAATAGCCGGCAATTCTCCTCTGATATGCTGCCAATTGTACAGCCACTTTCTCCCTCAGCTCATCTATCGTATCCAGGTTTTCCCTCAAGCTGTCTGGATTATCCTCCTCATCGAAAGCCATAACTCGAGGCAAAATGAGGTCTGTCTCCACCGGTATTAGGGCATCTGTTCCATATACCAAGCTGAAGGGCGTTTCCCCTGTAGACACGCGACTGGTTGTGCGATAAGCCCATAGAATACTAGGAAGTTCGTCAACCCATCTGCCTTTAGCTCGCTCCAATCGAGTCTTTAGTCCGTGCAAGATAGTTTTGTTACTCGCCTCTGCCTGGCCATTGGCCTGTGGATATGATACGGACGCCATCCTCAAGCTGATTCCCCACCTCTGGTAGAAGGCCCTAAAAGCCTCTGAATCAAATTGTGTTCCATGATCCGTGTTGAGAATCTGGGGTATACCGAAGCGGTAGATTATATCTTTCCACACCATCCCTTCCACTCGTTTTTCAGTTATGGTTGCTAGGGGTTCGGCTTCAACCCATTTTGTGAAGTAATCTGTGGCCACTAATAGGAACTTTCTTTGGGCTGTCGCCATAGGAAACGAGCCTAAAATGTCCAATCCCCACTGTGCAAACGACAATGGCTGGAATATCGGTCTTAGAGACGAAGGGGGCAGCACTGTCAGTGGGGCATGTTTCTGGCATTTATCACATGTTCGCACTTTTTGAGCTGCATCTTACTTCAAGGTGGGCCAAAAGAAACCAGCTCGCAAGATCTTTCTGACCAACACTCTGGCCCCAAGGTGCTCATCGCAGTCTCCCTCATGAACTTCTTCCAGGGCCTGTTCTGCTTCTCGGGCCCCCAAGCATTTGAGCAATGGCAAGGAGTACCCTTTCTTATATAGATCTTGGCCAATGACTGTAAAGCAGGCCGCATAGGCCTTCAATCTCTTAACCTCTGAGGGTGTGGTTGGAAGTTCTTGATCAAGCAGGTATTTCAGTATTGGTGTCCTCCAGTTGTCCACTATATCGATGCAGTGGACGCCCCCATCACCTTCTTCTGTACTTGGTCGTTGCAGGACCTCCATATGGATTAATCGTCCCGGGGTGTCTCGAGCCGAGGCCAACTTGGATAATGCGTCAGCGTGCTGGTTGGAGGACCTGTTGATCTGAATGAGTTCAAAATGTTCAAATCTATGAGAGAGCTCCTTCACTTTTTGTAGATAACGAGCCAAAACCTGTTCCCTTACTTCAAAAGTGCCTTGGAACTGTTGTACTACCAACTGCGAATCGCTGTGGGCGGTCAAGCTCTTTACCTCCAGTTTTTTTGCCAATCTCATCCCAGCTAGCAATGCTTCATACTCGGCTGTATTGTTTGAGCTGGAGAAGATGAAGCGTAAGGAGTATTCTAACACCTCTTCCTCGGGGGAGATTAATACCACCCTTGCCCCGCTTCCTTTAGCATTCGATGCTCCATCTACGAACAACATCCACGTCTTTGCGCGAACTTCTGTTTCTGGCAAATGAGTGCACTCCATTATGAAGTCTGCCAATGCCTGCCCCTTTATCGCTTTTCTAGGTTCGAAACAGATATCGTACTCACTGAGTTCAACTGCCCATTTGGTTAGTCTTCCCGAACATTCTGGTTTCTGCAAAATCTGTCTCAATGGCTGATCTGTTAACACTGTAATTGCGTGTGCTTGAAAGTAGGGTCTCAATTTTCTTGTTGCTGTTACCAGTGCCAAAGCTACCTTTTCGGCATGGGGATATCGCACCTCTGCTCCTTGTAACATTTTACTCACGTAGAATACCGGGTTGTCAACCTGGCTGATTTGTCTGACGAGGACAGCGCTTATCGCCTGATAGCCAATCCCAAGATACAGGTACAACCTCTCTCCAGCTTCTGGTCGTGTCAATAGAGGGATCTCCTTGAGATATGCTTTCAACTCTTGGAAGGCCTTCTCGCACTCAGGAGTCCACTGGAAATTCTTACCTCCTTTTAAAGCCTGGCAGAAAGGAAGGCTGCGTTCGGCCTGCTTTGAGAGAAAGCAACCCAATGCTGTTAGACGACCATTCAATCTCTGAACCTCTTTCACTGTGGTGGGGGACTGCATGTCAATTATTGCCTGCACCTTTTCAGGGTTAGCTTCTATCCCCCTGTGAGTAATCATATATCCCAAAAATTTTCCCGATTTTACTCCGAATGTACACTTATCTGGATTCAGACGCATGTTATTCTTTCTAAATATTGCGAAAACCTTATCAAGTTGGCTGGCGTGCGACTCGCCTTGTTTGCTCTTCACTATCATGTCATCTACGTAGGCTTCCATCTCCCCCCTAGTAGACCTTTGAATATTTTGTTGACCATCCTTTGATACGTTGCCCCCGCATTTTTCAAGCCGAAAGGCATCACCTGATAACAATACGTCCCTTTTTCTGTTATAAAAGCCATTTTTTCGGCGTCAGGCAGGTACATGCTAATCTGGTAGTAACCTGAGAATGCGTCCAAGAAACTCAATACAGCATACCCGACTGTATCATCAACTAGCCTGTCTATTAGTGAAATCAATGCACATTCGCCATTTCCCGCTGGCCTTTGGCACCATCACGACATTGGCCAGCCATTCGGGGTACTGCACCTCCCTAATGAATCCTGCCTTCAAGAGTTTATCTACTTCTTCTTCCATATGCTTCAGCCTGTCTGGGGCGACATGTCTTTTTTTCTGCTTGACTGGTCGAGCTTCTGCACGCACATTCAAGTGATGGGATATGATTTCTGGGCTGATTCCGGGCATGTCGGCAGGCGTCCAGGCGAATATATCTGCATAAGAGCGTAGACATTCGAAGATCTCTTTTTTCTCCTGATTCTCCAACTGGCTTCCCAAGCGTACCTGCCGACGTTCATCATCAGGGTCCAGGGGGACGGTTTCAAGCGGTTCCACCGGCTGAGGCTTGCTGGCTTCAAGGGTTTGCTCACCAATCAGCAAGGTCTCCTCAGTTATTGCTTTTCCCTTACTCATGACACCCCGAGTGGAGCTCACATAGCATACTCTGGCCTATTTCTGGTTACCCCTCACCTGCCCCACTCCCTGCGGAGTAGGGAATTTCATCAGCAAATATCCCAGAGATATGGCAGCTCTCATAGCATTGATGAGTGAACGTCCCAAGATTACATTGTAGGCCGAGGAGAAGGTCCTGACTACCATAAAACTCACTTGCCGGGTAACCACTTGAGGGTAGTCCCCGAGTGTAATAGGCAACTGAACCGACCCAACCACTGGCACTGCTTCTCCCGTGAAGCTATACAGGGGGGAAGTGACTGTCTTCAATCGATCATGGGCGATGTGCATCTTCTCAAAACAATTCCAATACAAAAGGTTTATAGAGCTTCCACTGTCCACCAGTATTCTTTCAATCGGGTGCTTGGCAATAATAGCAGAAATAACCAAGGAGTCATCATGGGGGAGCAGCACACTCCCCTGATCTTCGGGTGAGAAAATAAGGGGATCTTCGTCTTCTTGAATCTTTTCCACCGAATGAACGTATAGTGCCTGGTGCGCATATGCCTTTCTAAAAGAGGATGAATCTCCTGCCAAATTTTCCCCTCCTGAAATTACGTGTATTATCTCCATAATAGGCTCATTTCCACCTTCTATGCTAGGCCCTGATTCCTCCCTCCTTTGACCGTTTTTCTCCCCTTCCTTTTGTCGGGACGGCTGGTTTTCTCTTTTGCCTGGTACTTCATTCCTCTGACGCGGGGGCCTTCCCTGATTATTTCTTTTAAGGTCCTCTCTCCGACCTTGCTGATTTTTTGGCTTGTACAGTATGAATCGGTCTAGTTTCCCTTCTCTGATTAGCTGCTCAATTTGGTTCCGCAGTTCTCGGCACTGTTCTGTGGCATGTCCCGTGGTTTCGTGAAACTTACAAAAAGAATTCGTGTTTCTACCCATTGGCTGGTTAGAGTGCGGAGGGAAGTTGATGAGCCCCGTATGCGCGATGGATGAACAGTGGCCCTGGGCTCAGTAAGGGGGGTGAAGCTCCGGAACTGCATCTTCGGGGGCTCTTCTCTTCTCTGCGCCTTCACTGATCTGTTTGACCCAACGTCATTTGGCCTTCCTCTTCTTTTACCTTCCCATGCTTCCAAAATTTCCATTTGGACAATAAATTGCTCAGCCCGAGCGAATAGTTCGGCCATTGAGCTCGGCTCAGAAAACGCTAGGGACCTTCTGAGTGGGGCGTAGGCGGTTCTATTAAGCAAAGCAGATGCGGCCAGACCTACCGGGAGATCCCTTACCTCTTGTGTTGCGACCCTGAACCTCTCGACGTATTGGTTCAGAGATTCATTTGGCCTTTGTTGCAAGCTCATGAAGTACATAGCACTCTTCTTCTTTGGAACGTAGGCAGAAAATGCTTCCAAAAATTCTTTCTTCAATTGTTCGAACGATTGGATGTGCCCAGCGGGTAATTCAATAAACCACTGTTGTGCTTTCCCAGCTAGTGAGAGGGGGAAAGCTTTACATCTGGTGACTTCATTCCATCCATGCAATACGGCCATTGCGACGAAGTGTTGCAAGTGCCTCTCGGGGTCTTCCTTCCCCGAATATAACAGGAGCTGGGGCAGTTTGAACCCAGGTTGCACTGGCTGTCTTTAGAGCTCTTCAGACAGTGGGAATCCTTTCGTTGATGTTTCTACAGGTGTTGCCACGATTTGCTTTTGTTCCAACACTTCTTCTATGAGGCGCTTGACGTCAGATGCCTTAAGAGTTGCTCTATCTGCTTCGTTCCTATCAGGAGATTGGATGCAAAGAGCCCTTGAGTGGGTGCTTTTTGCCATCTCCTCATACATGGGGTCTTTCCCTGGCCTCCTATCATGTTTACCTCCTAGGTTCTCTGCTGACGGGACTTGATCATTAATTCTGGGGTTTCCAATTCTGATCCCTTGATGTGGCGCTCTGGGAGGGTCGTCATGGGATCTCCAATGTCTTCTCTCCCTGGTTTGTCCTGTTTGGGGAATGCGGATGTCAGGCATCAATTTTTGTAGCAGAGCAGTAACCCCTTGCAATTTTCTCGTATTCTCCTCGTTACTTGCTTTGAGATCGTTATTCTGGTTCTTCAACTCCTCAAAATTTTTTCGTAACTGTTCATAATCCAATAGCAAGACAGTGGGTGGTGCTATTCTAGAAGGTTCTGGAGGAACTAGGATCACTACAGGGCTTCTTCTCAGAATTGAGGATTGCCCCAGGGAGTGTTGGTCTTGATTTGCTTGCATTATGGGCGGGGTTTGTCTCCCTTGTCTTATCACTTGCCTCCCTACCCCAATAACATGTACCTCTCCTTGTTCTAAATGCTCCATACCACCCAATCCTGCAGTCTGACGGCCTTCCAGTGTCGGTATGTTACCTGAGCGTACGTCATTGTCCAAGTGATCCCCTATAAGTCCGTGCACATTAGGTAGTGTCTGGATGGGGTCCCCTGTCCGACTACTAGTGTTCATTCGGTTTAAGTTAGGCGGGTTCACCAGACCAGTTGACTTTGTCCCTCTCGGCATTTTTGTAGTGAAATGAGCTTTTTATCCAAATTCCCACAGACGGCGCCAAATTGTTGTTGCTCAAATACAACAATTAAAATTTCTAAAGAGTAGGACGATCGTGGATGCCGTAGGTTCCAAGATGTGAACAAAGCGCCTCCCGCAAGGCTTCTGAAGCCGACGGCTGCTGTTTCCGAAGGCAAACTTCTGAAGGTGACAATGATGATTTTCTGAAGCAGACTGCTCGTTATCTTCCGAAGCTCCCAAACTCTGTCTTCCGAAGCTCCCAAACTCTGTCTTCCGAAGCTCCCAAAACCTGTCTTTCGAAGCTCCAAGCTGCGTCTTCCGAAGTTATTAGATTTATCTTCCGAAGGTCCCAGACACTGTCTTCCAAAGCTACCAGTTTCTTCCAAAGCTATCACACACTTGCTTCCGAAGCTACCACTTCTGAAGATCCTTATAAGAAAAATGTGGTCAAAAGGCTCGTGGGTTTCTCTCCCACGAAGACCCTCCGATGCTCAAGTCAGTGCGGAAGGAATATAATTGAAAGAAAAACTATGCTCTTCGGAAGTAAATATAGTGAGAGAAAATACCGATGTCCAGATCCCTGCTTTGGTGTTGAACTTCTCCTTTTATAGGCTGGGAATAGAGAACAAAATGGGCTTCGGACATGGACTTCGGAAGATATCTTCGGAAGAGGGTCTTCCGAAGATATCTTCCCTAGCTATCAAACTATCTTCGGAAGATACGTCTTCGAAAGACACCTTCGGTTGGCCTCTCCCAGCGAGCCTTAACTGTTGTTCCTGCGAATCTTGGGGCACCACAATAACACAAAACTCAGGTTCTATAAATAAAGTTTAATTTAACACATCAAATTTAAGATCGTACACAAGGAAATTAAAGGCAAATATCTTTCTTACTCGTCTATCTTCTCTTTTCTTTTAAAGAATCTCGGATCACTTGTTAGCATATGAGAATATGTCGATTAGGTGATAAACCATTTAGTGACACCTCTCAAAATATTTTATGCACCTAAAAGAAAATTTGTGATATACATTGCTATATTATATCCACTATGACTAACAATATGTGGTCAACAAATTTCAATTCAACATGTGAACCTACACCATTTGGTTTGGGAAAAAAAAAAAAAAAGAAAAGCAATTCACTACTTTGCTAACCAAATCCAGCCCTTGTTTTTTGCCAAGTCATTAAATCACTTAATACCTATATATCATGATACATGGGCTTTCAAGTAATAAGTCATAATTTAAAGTATACATGCATTTCATTTCCAAAGTGCAACTTATGAGATTTAAATGGGCGTAAAGGCAACAATAAAGAAAGTACAGGTTACTGATGAGATTTCATAAAAAATAGAGGATAAAATGTACAATTTCCAGAAATATCAGGTCTAAGTGAAATAACCCAGAAAATTAGGGCAAAAAAGTCAGTTGGCAAAACTCAAACTTCTTCGATCATGCACCGCCAGTCGCTGGAAAACAGCAGCTCCTCACGTTAAGAGTCTTTCTACGACTGTCATTGACCCCTCAGAAACCCTCTATTGCTTTCGAGATCGTCGGAAAACCTGGAAACGGTTGCTCGCCATCGCTAACCGCCGCTTCTTTGTTGGAAACTACCCAAACACACCAAACCTGGAAACGGTTGCTCGCCATCGCTAACCGCCGCTTCTTTGTTGGAACGAACCCTTTCAAAGAAAAATCCTTCCAATCTCAGCTTCCAAATCTTTCCTGTTTTCCAGTGTAATCCCATCCCTCATTTAATTCTCCTCACTCCCCTTAGTGATTATGGTAATCACGGCAGGTTTCGGGGGACTGCCATGGATAATTTCACAGCAAGCATCGATTGGAATTTTTTTTTTTTTTCCAAACCTATATTTTTGTCCATAGACTTTCGTTTTTTTCTTTGTGACCAGCTTTTTTTTTTTTTTTTTAATCTTCATTACACCTATTAATTTATATTTTTAAATCAATTTAACTCTTATACTTTAATCAACCATTTTTTCATCTACGACTTAAATGACTTAAATTTTTTATTATTTCGATTATATTTTTAAATTTATATTTTCAAGTCAATTTAACTTTTGTATTTTGACATTAGCAAAATGTGATGTGTATTTTATTTTTTTATTTATATATAAAAGTATAAAAGTTAAATTGATTCCAAAATATAAATCTAAAAATATAATTAAAATAACGAAAAATTTGAATTATAATATAAAAAAATAGTCAAAGTATAGAAATTAAATGGATTCAAAAATCAAGTTTAGAGGTATAATTGAAATAATAAAAAATTTAAATAATCACGTGAAAAAACATAAAAATTTAAGGGTAAGAATATGGATTTAATCTTTTTATTTTTGTTCTTACTTTCTATATTTATTTTATTACACGTCAAAAATTTGAACTACAAAGTACATTTTGCCTTTCAACATGTCTACGAGACCATCAAGTGATTCAATCCATTTCTCATTTAAATGTCTAGAATTTAAGTCCAAAGTCACTTTCCTAAAATGTTTATAGTGCCATGCCATTTATTTTTCATAATATTTCTAACCCAATTATTTTTAATCTGGCTGTCAATATTGAAATTTGAAATCATTGTTGTATTCCCAACTGTGTCAACTTCGATATTTATCTTTTGGCTTGTCTCGATCTTGTCTTGATTAAGTTTTTGGTAAATCCATGAGGACCGTATTACATATACTGAGAATATGTATAAATTCGATGACCAAATCAGACTTTATCCGATGATGAAGTCCGATTCGAACTTTATCATCGTATGAAGTCTAATTCGGACTTATCCAATGATGAAGTTCGAACTTCTTTGCTCGAACTTCATCCTATTCGGATTTCATCATGAACCCTGATTAGGCTTAATTTATAAAGCATAACCAGGATTCATCCAAGATGAAGTTTGGGGCTTCATCCAGAGGTGACAGCGGCTAGGTGATGAGATGGTGCAGCGGCGATCGGCGCGAGGTGCTACCGCAAGGCGACAACAAGATGCAACGGTGATCGCGTGAGGCCCTGCAACGGGGCGATGATAGGATGCATCAACAATCGGCAAGGCACGTCACGAGGCGATGCAAGGTGAGATGAAGGCGATAGGTGTGTCAAAACACGACGTGAAGGTGGCGAGGCGTGTTGTGAGGCAACGTGGGGTGATGATGAGACAATGCGAGGTGAGGCGGAGCTTGTTGGAGGCGGCCATGGCTAAGAAGAGAGGAGACAACCAAGGACAGGGGTAGTGAATCTGTAAATTAGGTGATGGCATTTTTGTGATTTGACACCTTCAATCATTCTCTTAATAACTCACTTTTTTGTATAAGTAGCATTTTCCAATCCATAATAGGCTACCTAACAAACCCATTGTGTTTGTCACCCAACTTCGGTTTTGAATAACTTTTACTTTATTTGATGATTTTTGATGAAAATGAGTTACACTCATTTTTTCATCATGTTGCCTATAATGAGTAATGAGGCTTGATATTAGGCTCTGCCCAATTTAATCTCTTCTGATCTAATTTCAAGCTCAACTTTGACTCATTGGTTTATTAAAACTGGCTTATTTATAATTTCAAGCTCAATTTTGTTGGGATTTCATCTTGGGGTTCCTTAATTCAAGTTACCTATACCCTTAATTTTTACTGTAATTCCCAATAGTCCTTGAAATTTTATTGAGGGTGTGTTTAATTGCACAATTTTTTCATGAAAAATGACCAATTTCTATCCAAATTCTAACTTTTGAGGTGTTTGATTGATCAAATTTTTTAGATAATTTATTTTCCTACTTTAAGTCACGCGATGCCCATTTTGCCACTTTTGTTGAAAACCATTTTCCCATGGGGGGAGGGGGGCTGGAATAGATTTTCCAGAGAAATGGAAAATTACCCAACTGTCATCCTTTCTGCAAATCATTTGAAGTTATCTGGCATGGCAGCGAGCGAGAGGCAGGGAAAGTTATGCAAGGATGGCGACATAGGAAGCTCGGCAGCGATGGCGATGGGGGAAGCTCGACAGCGATGGCAATGGGGGAAGCTCGGCTAGTGACGGCGATGGCGACAAGGAAAGCTCGGCTAGTGACAGCGATGACAACAGGGGAAGTTCGGCCAGTGACGACGGTGATGACAGTGACGACCAATGACGACGGCCCTTCCCTTTCGTCTTCTTCCTCATCACTGTTCCATTTGTAGCCATAATTGAAAAAAATTAATAATTTCTAGCTAAAAATTTAAACCAATCAAACATATTTAATTGACATTTTCACTGAAATTTAATTCAATTGCCTAAAAAGTATTTTCTTTCCAACTAAATTCCATGCTAGCAACTAAATGTATTCTTCATATCCAAAAATTTTCAAAGCTTTTGAATATTACACTTAACATGTCCCAATAAAGTCTAGAAAATAATGAGGTATTTTGAACATGTTCAAATGTCTAAAGGGTTTTTTTTAGATATTTACGAACATTTAACTTTTAAATACATAAATACAGATATATAAATTTTTATAGCTAAGAAAACCAATTTAGCCCATTTATTGCTTCCCCCCCCCCCCAAAAAAAAAAAAAAAAACCTGTTGTTATTAAAATGAATTTTCTAAAATCATGTTTATGCTAAAATGAATATAATTGAGACTTCTTTGTGCTAATTCCATGGAATCCAATATAAGGACACATGTAAAATATTCAGATTAATTTAAAGACTGATTGAGAACAATTAATAGAATATAAACTAAATATAAATAAGATAACTTAATAATCATTTATTTATATAGTGTTTGTTAACTAAAATATAAACTGAAAAAAGTAAAATATGAAAAGTATTCTATACTTTTATCATTTTCAATGTATTTATTGAATTGATTTGCTAAGTCTTAAAGAAAAAGTCACGTGACTTCTTATATTTCATTTTTTAAATATATTTATCTTTTCTCCCTTCAAGATAAATATATCTTGAACTTTACAAATAAAAAAAAAAAAAACATATGATTTCTAGTGCATTCTAAAAAATTTAACAAATAATTTGATAAAAATCTTAGAATCCTTCACAGCCTTATTTTGATCATTCTATATATTAATCTGAAAAATATTTTAATCTTATTTTGATGGAATCTTATCTTATTTTAATTAACGCTATCTTAAAATGAATATGGTGGGGAATTTTACAATTTCCCTCAAATTCCCAAGAGTCATTCTATGGACACCAAATTATACAATTTGTATAACAAGTTACTTCAAGAGACATTACTAACACCACATAATTTTAATCAAATCTGATAATAAAATAACTAACTAGGACTTGAATTAGTAATTTAGAATGGGTTGGACCTTTGGTTTACTCAACCATATAGCAGAGTAATTTAAAAAATTCGTTAGTTAAATCATTCTAATAAATTAGGGTTGAGCTTTCGGACCCAAAAACTCTGAAGTGGTTATTCAGAAAAACTCGTAAAATCATAAATTTTTATTTGAATTCCACCCCCTCCCCTTAAAAATATTGCCACAAAAATAATAAAAACAAACTAATCACGTAACAAGATTTATCTATAACCAAATAGGGCTATAAAACCTTCACTTCATGGTTAGGGTTTCTTGCCCCATAAAGAAAGTATTGTGGGCTAGAGGTGGGGATGGCAATGTTTAACAAATGGTGAACATAGAAAACAAAAACAACTAAGGGTCTAGGGATGGGCATCATCGAATGTAGGTTGAGAGATAAAAGAAGAGAACACAAATTTACGAGGAAAAGATGGAGACTGACATCATACCATGCACATGGCTTGAGATCAATGACAATAGACAACATACCATGCACGTGGCTTGAGAACAATGACAATGGTCATGCCAGTGGAGGAGATGGGAGTGCAATTTTGTGCACCTTTTTTAATAGGGCGAACGTCATCTCTCATCAATTTTAAAGGTAAAAAAGTCAGTGAGAAAAGGTGGTGGAAAGGTCTTTCTCTCCAAACCGTTTCTCTCTTCTTCCCTTGCTCCCACTGCCAACCCTCTTGCTTCCTTGCCTCTCGTTACCTCGTCTCTTGCGCGCCAACTATCATTGCATCCTCCCTCATCTCGTCGCCCACCGCAATATCCTCCATCTTCGTGGTGAAGGACGATGCAATAGCGATTAGCGTGCAAGCAACAAGGCAAGACAAGGTGGGGGCGACAATGGCAAGAAGGCAACAATAGGCTTGATGGAGAAAAAAAGGGAAAAGGGAGAAAAAAAACCTCACAAAATTGACAAGAGTGACGTTCACCTCGTTAAAAAGGGTGCACAAAATTGCACTTACGAGACGGAGTGATCTTTGTGTTACACAGTCTAGAAACACACACACACACACATATATATATATATATAAAATCTTTTTATTGGAAAGGTCAAATATTAATCTTTCTTAATTACTTTGGCAGATCAATTAAATTTTTCATTTTTAAATGAAATCCAAACAAAATTAATCTAAATTTTTAGGTAATGCATACATATATAAAAACTCAATAAGACCAATTGACACGATCAACAATACTAGATCTACGTTAGCACTTTAGAGATAGGCTAGCTAGAAACGACTACAAATCCGCAAGTATTACTTTTTGAGTAGACTCGCTAAGAACGCACAATAGTTGATAATTATAATCACCAAGTAAACATAACATCATCCAAAAATTTATATATTAGCTCAGGGAAGGGAGGTTTAAACATAATCATGGAGGGAAGGAGAATAGCAGACTCCCACCATCACGCTTAAACCTAACAGGTTAATGATGGTGGTATTCTCTGACCAACCACCGGAAAAGGGATAGGAAACACAGGACAACAAATCCATTCATGGTATGTAGTAGTAAACATTAAGACGGACACTTGCCGAGGATATTTAAGCTGGAACAAAACAACTACTTCCGTTGCACTCAAAATTCAGTAAGACTGGAACAGCCTCCCAGACATGGTGTACCAGAGGTGATGGTACTGTACAGATTCTAATCTTCAAGCTCGATAATCTTCACAACCGACGCATCACCAACTTTCTGGCAAACCACAATGCGATCGTGCGACTTTATAAAGCCAGAAGCCTTGCCATGTTCCAAAGCAACCTTCAGAACTGACTCGTTTGCTGAATTTGTAGACTCAGCCTGCGAGAGCCAAGGAAGGAACATGCTTGTCTAAGATCTCAACAAAAAATTGGAGGTCCCATCTATTATATACAAACTATTTGATCTATCTTTATTTTCTCTAATATCTTCCATACAATGTCTCGATTATTGGTGAAACTGAAGCTGTTGGGACTGAAAAATCAACATGATGAAAGTTTGTATATTCCATCAAGAAAATTTAATTCCTGACAAGTAGAAAAGAAATTATGTTATCCTTGTTTCGATTCCTATTTTGAGTGATGATTTCAAAAATATCACGGAAAAAACAACGAGGCTAATCAAATGCCAAAAATCTAAGGGTAGCAACTTTGTGCACGTAGTTCAACACATTTATATCCATATAGTTGTCCAAACGGGTAATACCCTTGTAGTTCTGTCACATGGTGGTTTATCTTGTATAGAAATTGGAGGGAATAGAAGAATTTAAAGCAATAAATCTACCACCAACAAAGCATATGTTTTACCATTTAATTGCTGGATAAAATACACCTATGTTGCCCCATTAAACTCCAAAACTAGAACTTACTGGATGTCGAGGATCTGCCAGGAGTGGAAAAAGACCTCGTACTACAAGTGATTGCCTTGCCTGGTCATGATATAACAGAAAGGAACGGAACAGATGTCATTGACGAGTTGCAATTTTTATTTTCCTTGTCAAAATCATATGATTGATAAAGAATCACAAGCTATATGGACATAAGTTCATTGCAGCTACAGGATAAACATCATCATTACTTTTGTGCATGTGTTTTCTTGTGTCCATGGACACTAAAAGATGCATGCTAGTCATCCACTGATATGCTTCAGGAAATAGTTGGATTTTCTAAATCAGAGGCGGGGAGGATCAACTCCCAGCCGTGACCCCGACTTTCAGAGGCCACTAATATTTTACCCCTTGAAGCACCCTAAGCACGCACCTTTACCCTTATTTTTTTACTTTTTGGCTCCTTTCTTTTTGTCTTTTGGTATTAAAAAACACTGAAACTTCACAAAGATGAAGTAATGACTTTGCAATTGGAGAAGCTGAGATAATGAAAAATTGTTCATGCTGACGGACTACAATACTCAACATTTTTAAACAGAGTAACAGAGCATAAAATCAAGAAGATCATAATAGAGACATTTACATGATCCTGAGGAGCTCAATTTCACAAGTCTTTAAAGCATTGCCAATGTGCTTATTTGCACTGTGTGATAAAGATGTAACTATGGAAAATAATATTTTCTTATCCAGCTTCTTTCAGGAGTCCTAGAAAAGCCAGAAGTTTGTGTCCTTGACAAGATCATACATATGTCAGCAGAATGGTTGCTCCATAATTCAAGAAGCAACTGTAACTCCAGTGATGCGTCATACAATGCTTCACCTAGAGTTGATGTAGTATGTAGTACTCTCCCGTTGCTTGGCACATAGCAGTTTGTATGACAATGTAAATCTATTTAAAATTTATTCATGTAAATAGATTCAGATTTCCACATAACTATGCCGTTAACATCAACATAGAGTTGGCGAGTCTTAATGCAGAAAAGTCAGAAGGGAAAAGCTAATAGAATATACTTTTAGAGCCACCTTCAAGATTTATTTATTAAAAGTGCAAAAGAGTACTATTTGGCATAGTTTAAACATTTATAGAACATATCGTATACCTCAAAAGCACCAGTAAATGTCCAGCGGAGTTGATTTGTCTTGAGCCGAGGGATGACAACAGATATAACAGGCATTGTTGGCCTATACTTAGCGAGCAATCTGCAACAGTGGCACTATTTACAAATGTTGATAGGAATATTTGATTTGGATTATTATCAAAGGCCAGTGTGTTAAGTGTTGAATAAATGTAAGAAACAAAGGGAGAAAGGGTATAAAAGTCGGTCTAACTGTTACTCGGGATATGGAACCCACTATAATCATTTCCATTTAAAAATCAACAAGATATCAAAAAGGAACCTTGCAGCTCTTCCTGTCGAAGTGAAGCAAATGATGACAGATGCCTTCACCTTGATAGCCGCCCGGACCTAAAGAGGTAAGTGAAGGTCAACACAAGGAACTCATTTTCCCAAAGCACCTTTCAATCAACCAGAACACTCCATATTCATATGATAAATTTAAGACTAAGCATCCAAAAGAAAAAAAAAAAGATCTTTGAAGTGCATACAGCAGATGAAGCAATAGATTCCATGTGAGTCATCGGCTCTCCAACATATTTGACAGTCTTCTTAAAATAAACATCATGATTGTAAACCTTCTCTGCCTGCAGATATATTTTGTTTCATTAACTAAACTCAAGACAAAATATCAAGTGAGATGGTAATAGATGCAAGAGTTAGATATGAAATTTGTATTGTTAGTGAGATATTTCAAATTGATGAATTTTGGAATCATTAACTCCAAGTCTCCAGCATAGATCTTAAAAGTAATATATCCAAGTTACATTTTGGAAATAACATATCCAATTTATTGAAATAGAAGTTATAGTTTCACTTGCAAATCAGCACTCCAAGGTCAAATATGATCATGAAACTAGTCACGTTCTAAAATGAATATTGCTGGAATACTGAGAGTAAATTGATAAGAGATGGAAATCAAAATTTTGATTATTTCTCTTATGGCCAAGTCTAAGTGATAAGGATGGCTGTAGATAAGAAAAGATTACAAAGATTAAAATGATAAGGAGATAAGGTTTTGAGAAAAAAGGAGGCAGTTGATTTGAAGAGATAATTCCAACTTCAGTTGATAAACTTTACCTTTTAAAGTTATTCAATTTTTTTTCCTATTTTTTAGGAGATGTAGAAGATTTCTTATATATATATATATATATCCCACTCGTAAGTTCAATAAAGATCGAACAAGGTTTCCATTCAATAGAGTAATCTTTCTAAGATACTTGAGTAAGCCTTCTACTTACTCGAGTAATCTCTCCTATTTACTCGAGTAAGTTTCCACATTACTCAAGTAAAATTTCCAAATTACTCGATTAAGTTGCTTAAATAAGCTTATTTCTTATTGTTCAAATATAGCCAGCATAAACTTCAGATGAAGCAGTATGGGCATGTTAACAAGGAATGGGGAAACAAGGTGTCACAGAGAAGCCCATCAAAAATTCTCTCTTGGCATTACAAGTAAATGAACTTGAATCATGGGCACTGACAAAAGACTGCTCCTGGATTCTTTTTTTTTTTTTTTTTTGGGGGGGGGGGGGGGGCACCACGATGCGTGGTGGGGTCTGTCTGGCCCTACGTGCATGTGCGGTAAAAACAGTGCTCTGCCCACCATGCTGTGTGATGGGGTCTGTGTAGGCATGCATTGCATACCACTTGTCGCTGTTGTGGGGCTCTGCTTGCCATGTGGTGGACCTTTGCTTGGTTCAATGTGGACGGGGTGATTTGTATGGATTCATGGGATTAGTTGGGCCATAGGTCCAAATACCCCATGTTACAAAAAAAGGGACAAAAGACAGATCCACCATCAGCATATTGGCAGGGCTGTTCACCAGTGTGGCAGACATAAGATATTTTCCTAAACAAAACGTTTCCAGAAAAGAGAATTGAGTATGAACAGATTGCAAAAGCCTGCTTGATTACAATGGACAATGCCAAAAGACTGTTCCTAGATTGGAAAGAGAAATAGATAGAAAGTACTTGCAACATATTCATATAGAAAAGAGGCCTGACTAAGAAATAACTCAATATTGGATTGGGACAAAAATAAAATTAAAAAACATGTCCCGTCGACTTGTGTAGAGCTAAGCAGGAAGCTGGGACAGTTGTTTTTTTTTTTTTTTTTTTTTGGGGGGGGGGGGGTGTGGGGGGTGTGGGCTGCTTCACTCAACAAGTTGGTGTATGATCACAAAAATAAGGGAGGGAGAAAGGCATTAAGAAGAGAAAACAAATTAAATCTAAAAACAAGAAGTCCTACCTCTGCACAAATTTTACCAACAGTAGAAATAGTCTGAACAGGATACAGTCCACGAAGGGTTTCTGCACCTAAAAGAATCGCATCGCAACCTGAACAATATTAATGATGATAGAAAACATAAGATCCAAGAATACGTGCCATGAACATAAATTTCATTAGCTGAAGTGAGCAATGCCATTTACAGCCACATACAGTAACGCAATTAGAATGCCTGCCAAACTGAAAGAACGTCATACTGGCACAGCTTTAATAAGAAAGTTAAAAATTACCATCCAATACAGCATTGGCAACATCAGTTGCCTCAGCACGAGTGGGTCTTAGGTTGTCTGTCATACTGTCCACAACACGAGTAACCACTGCAGGCTTTCCTGCCATATTGCACTTGTAAACAGCTGCCTTTTGAAACAAGAATACCTGAAATTGGGGAATAGAGCCAGAAAATCTAGTTAGAATCTGAGGAAAAAATTGTTGTGACCAGAAACTGCTAATTGATGTATACTGCAGGCCTCTGCATATACAAACAGAAGAAAAGTAGATATGCAAGTAATGACACGTTCCATCACCATCAAAACATCTATGCAATATTCTATTTCTAGTGTCCAGTAGACATTAGGTATTTACAACGTTCAGATTTAAAAGTTGACCTTCTCTGGTGGGAGATCAATTCCCAGTTGTCCACGGGAGATAATAATGCCATCTGCTTCTTGTAGAATCTCATCGAAATGGGTTAATCCCTATAAGAAAATGTGAATAAAATGAATCTTCACTTAAAGGTGGAGTTCTGAGTGAAAACACTTCAAAGAACCTCAATATCTATGGTCACCTCGAAATTTTCGATCTTTGCAAAAATTTGGGTTTGATTGAGGTCACTGAATGTGGAAAGGTAATTCCGGGCCTGCACAATAGCAAGAAGGAAATAACTGAATGGGATAGGAAAAAATAACTTTAAAAAAAATGGTAGCACTTAGTGCAATAAACTGAATATATCGTAGCTAATCCATGCTGTTAAATAGAAGGATGCTAATATGATAGGAAAGAATTTTCAATGGAGAAATAGTACATTGAATAGTTAACTTGGGACAATTATAAAAAGAGTAGCATCAAGATTCTGTCCCTACATGGCGAATATCTTCTGCATGTCGCGTGTATGACAATGAAAGAAAGTCTATTTTGTTCTGGACACCCCAGGTGCTGATAACCTGTAATTAGTCACTAAAATATCATGCAAGCAGTTGTTAAGAAGCCATAGTAAGCAGAGAACTTTAGAAATTGAAGATTCACAGCAATTTTATACTTGTATAAGGCATTGCATAGAGTTTACAAAATAAATAACTTAATATATCCTCAAACCACATAATCATCATTCAGAAATTACATGTAGCACCACTGATCAACACAACTAAGAAAGAAGATAATGGGTCACATTTGGAGTATGAATGAAATAAACTAATGATAACCGATCTACGGAAAGATATAACAATCAAGCAACCACATTTACCAGTGAAACGAAATACTAGTGGAAAGGAAAGCTTCCAAATTGCTACGTACTATATGCCAACTCTTTACCAATATGATTTTTCTGCAGTAATATGGCTCGGCACTAAGGTTGCTTGGAGGAGGGTGAGCTTTGGTAACAACATAAGGTCACTCCTTTGTGACTGGTAGATCACAATTTCAACTGGTAGAAACAACCACTTTGCAAAAGTGTAAGGTTGTGTCCAAAAACGACCACCCTCATCCACTGGGGGGCATCCTTTAATATGGCTTTAACATTAAAGCATAGGGAGATCAACCTACCTCCCTTTAGGCATATCCCAATTATCAAAATCTCATGCAAAAAGAACAACCTACCTCCTTATCTTTGTCAGTGATGGTAGGAAGATCTATATGAATTTGAGAGACGTGCAATGTGTATAATGTTGCGGACAGCGTAGCAGAATTCTTTATCAGGCAGACGACGTCTTCCTCATGCACTTCAGTAACCTGCATCATGGAACTGGAACTTCTCAATTATAAAAAAAATCAAACTTATGGTTCCTTATTTATGGTGAAGAAAAGGTGGTCATGCTTAAGTAGCTTGCTATACTCTTTCCCTTCGCTCCTATTAGGTCTGCAATAAAAACTGACCAGAAGACACAGTATATCAGTCATTGGCAAAAGGTTTCTCTGCTGTTGATAAAGGGAAATGACCTGTCCATCTCCAAAGATGCTTTACCGACTAAGCGACGATGGCATTGCCAACAATCATGCTACCTTTTGTTATTCTATAAAGTTGGATTTAAAAGGACAAAGAAGAGTGTTTCATCATTGCATTCCACAATGACAAAGTAGGTCAATCATATGCCTAACTCCAATTCAAAGAAAACTCCTTTCAGTACCATAAAATAAGTTGTTTGAATCAAGTGATCATCAGAAACATCATACATATCTGGTCATACCTCTAGCCAGACAGAAGTAGTCTCACTTCCTGTGAACAAGTACTGGCCTATGAAAATAGTGTCTCCTGTCTTCACTGCCTGAAAAAATAAAATTGTTTTCAGATTATGATTAAAGTGATTAATGAATGCATCTAGATGGAACAGCGAAAGGAAAACAAATGCATGAGCCATAACCATCTTCAACATACTATTATCATGAAGTCCAAGAAGAAATGCACTAACTCAGTTGACAAAATCAATGGGGTGGCAACAGAAAGGGACTTTTCTCTGTTTATTCTAGGATAGAACAAGGAAATTACATAACAATCATTCCCTTAAACAGGGCTGCCTTCTGATCTGAAGCTCTATTCTCACTCCTATAAACCTGAGTATCTATAATTCCACCTAGCAGTGCTCCCAATTCTTCCATGGTTACAAAAATAATTAAGCTCCTTAGGAGCCTCATGCTTTGGTTAAAGTTTAAGTACGCTCAGATTTAATCATATTTTTTCTGAGATGTTAACCATTCAATAATGCCTCTTTAGCCCAGTCATAAGAAATTATGTCAATTCATAATAATCTAGAAACATAAGAAGGGGTGACAGATATCACACAGGTACCAATTAAATTTTGAGGCAACTTTCAACAGCATCCTTATAGCACAACTGCAATGCCTATCTAGTTTACATATCAACAAGCATCATATCGAACATAACTTTATAGACTTCATATAACAAACTGGATCATAAAAGTAAAGATCAGTAATATCAGATTGTGTGCGAGGAAAGAAGCCAGAAATTTACGTAACAAGAGCTAATCATGGTCAAAGCAATTGGGCAAACAAGTTTAGCAAATATTACTAGAAGAAACTGTAGAAGCAAAACACATTAATTCAATAAAATGAGCTCTTTATTTACAAAAGGAGACAAATTACATAACCTTATAACCAAAACTGAAGTACTATTTATTCCAAAATTTTCATTGAAGGCTTTGTCAATTGCTTGTGAGAAATTTTCGACATATTTTCATCCAAGAATCCACATATTGAAACACTTCAAAAATATATATTGGACATTGGTGTTATTACTTACCTTAGACAGTCCACTAAAATTTATTGGCAACAGATTTGAAGAGGCCTCTTTATTCTGATCCGGAGTCAGAACAACCAAGGAATCTGCTTTAAGGGGAATAGAACGCTCTGTTTTATTGACAACTTGCAGCTCTGGACCCACTGTGTCCAGCATAACCTGATTTGGGAGAGGGGGGGGGGGGGGAAGCAAAAAAGAAGCAGAAGAAGATCATAAGATAATAATGTTTCAGCAAGAAATCATTTATAGAAAGAGTACCTACTTCATGAAAAACAGAATGTAAAAAAGAGTAAATCAAACAATTTATAAAAGAATGAGTATCTAGAACCAAATTACTTCACAACTGTAGGATATTGAACCATGGCACTCAGGGTAATCTTCCCAATTGTGTGAGTAAGAGTTGTATTGCAATGATTTAATTAGATTCAAACACAGAAGTCTAATTCATATGACCAGTGTAGAATTCCAGCTATGCATCACGATGTCCTACATGCTTTCTAACTACTAGTACCGTGAATGTAGAATGGATGGCTGCAGCTTATCATCTTATCTGGAAGCAGAGTTAATCATCTTTGGAGATATCTTCTTATTCATCTGTTCATGTATTTTGTTTATCTATGCATTGTTGTAATCTAGTGTATAATCTAGTCCTAAAAATTAGGAGTCCTCATCCTAATATCTAGAAGCTAAAGACTAGGAGATTTTTTAGGAATTCTTTGCGGAAGTTTGTGTCTATAATGTAATCTTTTCTCTCAGATTGGGACCAAGAAAAAGAAGGAAAAAGAAGTTCCAGTTTCTTCAACCAGCATAGAGTCTTACAAGGATTAGAATAGAGGCTTCATAAACAAAGGAAAATTAGAAAAAGGGCCTCCCCAGTGCAAGAAGCTCCCCCCTTTGTGAGGGACAAGGGAGTCACTATTTTAACACAGCCTTACCCTTTTGCTTTGCAAAGAGACTGTTTCAATGACTTGAACCCATGACCTTCTATTCACAAAGAACCAACCTTAATCTTGCTTTTATCTCTCTCCAAAATATTGTAATTGTTTGATAATGAGGTCTTGAGCTGTGGGTTAGCAGTATGGTTCTTGTAATCTTACATCAAGGATAGCCTTTAGAGGTTCAGGTTGATTCTTGGAAATGACTTGGATGTATAATTAAATTTTGTGTTCCATTGTCCATATGTTTCCAACATAGTATCAGAGCCCAAGAATGTTTTTGGCACTAAATGTCTAGACTGGGCTCAAGTGGCATCTTTTCATGTGGCCTCTTTGGAATGAACTTATAAGATGATGTATCCCATATAAACTTGAAAACATCTGCAAAATTTCATGTTGATTGGACTAATCATTTGAGAGAAAATCACAAAAGATACTTTGCTAGGGCTTTAATTGAATCTAAATCATTCAACCTTCAATAGTTCAATTGACCTAAAATTTTATGAGGACGTAATCATAACATATTAGATTGTGCCTGGAAAGTTTCGTCTCAATTGGTTCTGTTTGGGAGAAATCATAAATCCTAAATGATCCTAAATGAAAAGGCATGATATTTTGACAAGTTAATTTTCCTTTTTGTATTCAGCTTCATGGAATGAATTTACATCTTTAGCATCATTGTTTCACAAGGTTTAGGTAGATATATTATTTACATGAATTGAATTTGTGATTTGAGAGTCGTACGGGTTTAAAATATTGGCATGACTTTGAATGTTAGAATTTCTTAAGGAAGGAAATGAACCCAAAACAAATGAAACCTACTCCTAGTTATGCTGAATCTGGCTCTACCCTACTTTGTACAAGCACAGAGAGAGGAAAACTAGATTTTTCATAAAAACTGGATCTAAAAAGTGGACTTTTGGCCACTGGAAAACGAGAAAGAAGTTAGGAGTGATAAACATAGTGTTGAGATGTGTGAATTGTCATAAGAGCTCGAGGAGCGACCTGCAAGCCACTGGGCTAATACATTTGAGCTTAAGAACAAGCCACAAAACCTATGTTGTGCATGGCCTTATTCATCACCGTATAAGTCGTTAGTATTTAGTAGTGGTTTTTGCAAAAATATATTTTTGTCATTTGACAATGGACTACATTGAGAAGAGAGAATTAGGCCCTATTCTCTTTGCTATTTTCAGGCCGTTTTCAATTTTTCAAAACAGTGAAACGTGTTTACTTTCATATCTTCAAGAATGCTTTTTCAAAAACAAGAAAAAATTTTGTAAAGGAAACTCAAAACAACAAAAAGTCATTTTGGTTATTTTCATCACAAACAAACACGCTCAAAATTTCCAAAACGCCAAAAAACGCTATAGACAAAAAGAATGCTTTTTCAACAATCTTAAAACAGACACTCAAAACACAAAACTGAAAATGAATTCAGTCAGAACTCAAAACTGAAAACACGAAGAGAGCAACCCATTAATATTTCCACTTTTAACAAGTAGCATATGATCAAGGGTGGTACCTTTCAGGAGACATCTAGAGAATTGGTTGGTTACTACCAAGTAGCATGAGGGTGAAAGGAAGACATCTGATACATTCCATTTGATATATACAGTTGACAATTTATCATTTGGTTTTAAAGTCAAGTTTAGACATAATGGCCTCAAGAGATTAATCATGCTCTTATAAGGGAATAGCAATGCTTGAACTGATATATAGATATGCCATCATCATTTTTTGGCCAATGTTTTTATGTTACTCTTTTG
Source organism: Diospyros kaki (assembly GCA_036245055.1). Lineage (NCBI taxonomy): Eukaryota > Viridiplantae > Streptophyta > Magnoliopsida > Ericales > Ebenaceae > Diospyros > Diospyros kaki. The sequence goes on along the minus strand of BSEG01000010.1, from coordinate 26,246,299 downwards.
GAATTTCTAGTGGAGCACTCTCAAAGTTACAGGTGTGTTCAATGGTCGTACAACTTGCAGTCTGCACAAACTTACATTATACTATGATAAGAAAGGAATTTCTATGGTTTTGTCTCACCATGTGTGAGGGAGAGATATAGAATATTGAACCAAATTGCCCATGGATGGTCTACCATGTTGGTTGGGGTACCTAGACAAAAAGTCCTAAAAGGAGCTGATTATGAAATCTTCCTAGATGACTGTCAAATAATCTTACAAGGAATAGAGACTTCGTAAATACATGAGACTACATGCAAATGACACATATACCAAAGATATTACTATGGTATGGAGATGATTGCTGAGTTAGAATCAATTTAGTTGAACTAGTGGGATTAAGGCTTGGTGTGGTGGTGGTGTTGTGGTCTCTATTCTAAATATTGCGAGTGTTTGAGAATGTGAATTGAGCTGTTATTCATATACAGCATCACCAAATTTTTTGGACATCAACTTCAGCCACCAAAAATATGATTTAAATCTTTAATATCCTCTGCATAATTTCCAACAATAACAAAGAACCCGTGGAAGCATGAATGCAAGAAATGTAAACTTACTGCACAAAGCTTCTTTGTACTTTTGATAGCGAGCCTTAGATTGTCTATGGTCTCCTGGTGGAACTCAGGATCGCCCCATGAAAAGTCAAACCGCGCCACTAAAACCTCAAGAAACTCGTTAGTTTAGCAAAAATTCACAGATTCAACTTAGGCGATCATAACTAAGCCTACAATTATTGATATTTGGTTTTTCCACTCCAGTAGGGACTAGGGAGAAAATAGAAACCTTTCAGACCTTTAATTTCTACTTGGTGACAACTGAAATCTATTTCTTTTGTTATTTGCGTCCTTTTAAATTGATGAGAGTACGTCTCCCTTTTAACGACGTACTGTTCGTTCAACGACGAATCTAATCAGAAACCAAAAACAGAGAGAAGGAGCACACCAGACATCCCAGCCTTCAAGCAGGCCGAAATAACCTCCACGGATCGGGATTTCGGACCAAGCGTCCCCACGATTTTCGTCATTGCTGGAAAGAAATTCTGCAGCAGAAGCAGAAAGTTCATCCGATTGAATAGCAGCAAGTATGCAAGGATAAAAGGACACGTGATTAACCGATCACCTCAGCAACACAACCAAAAAGTCAGACATGTCCAAGTTATATAACAAGCAGAGAAGCTCAAGAACAAGTGAAGACGCGAGAAATAATTCGAAATCATAATCAAAAGCGTAAGGATACAGTTATAGATCAACATGGCGGGATTCGGAAGAATCGAAGATGGATCAGCGAAAGTTTGACACATCAAGAAACTTACAGGCTTGGAAGGCTCGAGAACTGAAGCAATCCGCATAGGTTCTTCGAGGAGCAAGTTACTGGAGTGCATTTTCGATCAACTCTGGAAGTCGAAGCCCGAAGCCTGTGCCGTGGTGCGCCTGAGAGAGAGAGAGAGAGAGAGAGAGAGAGCTGAAGGGGTTGCGCTGAAAAGGAATGAAGGTGGTGAATGTGGGGGGGCGCGTTTGAAATAGGATGAAAAGGATGGGCGGCTTAAGTTTTAGAACAGCCGAATCACCATTTCCGTCGTGCTGAGTCAATGGTTTCTGACTCCTTGGCAGGGCTACGTGGCGTAAGCGGTCGGTCTTTACTATATACATATATATATATATATATGTAGTTTTAAATTTAATAATATTAATTAAGAAAACTCCAAACCCATTCAATCGAAACACGTTATTTTTTTCTGACACCTCATATGATAATAATTGTTTCAATTTAAGATCTCGGGGAATAAAATAATTATTTTATTTTTTAACGATTCAAGTCGACACTCCATATCGGCAAAAAATTCTCTCCTTTTAATTTCGACCCCTCCTAGTCTCTTTTAAAGTAACTATTTTGAAAAAAAAAAATTATGAATTATATTTATCTTCTTTTTTTTTTAACATAAAAACATATTTAATGCAAATATAAAACAAAGTAATTTTTTAGGCATAAGTAATTGCTTTAAAAACGTGTATAAAAAATACATTGTTTCTTTTGCCTACAAATGCAAAAATTAACATTTACTTTTATAGAAAGATTATATAAAGATAATAATATTTTTTAAATTTACTTAAAATTCAAACCCGGTTGCAACTAAGCAAGTTATTGTCTTATTTCTTAATTGTTGCTTCTAAACGCTAAACCTTAAACAAAAAAGGAGAGAATTTTTTTTTTTTTTAACTTCTCATTTTATCTTTTTTATTAATTGAAGACAATCAAATTTATGGTCCATCTCTTTTGAGTTAAATATTTTTTGACAAAAATAGTTCACTTATTTTTAAGTGCATGGAAGCGAAAAGTCAGAAAAATGTTTTTTTTTTTTTTAAAGCAAAATCGTTTTACCTTAATGTAAAAATAGAAATACTTAAAATGTGGATTGTGACTATTACACTTCAAAATATTCACACCGTCTTTCCTTGGGGCAGTACACTCCGAAGTCCAAACACAGCCTCATGAGACTAGGACCAAGAAAAATGATAAAAAATGTCGGCGCAAAGAGAAACGTTGCATGGATCACGCGCATAGCGTGCCCACGCAACTGAAATCAATCAATCAGATTATTCTAATACCAAGTTGGAGTTAAAAAATACCAATTGACATCTCCACCATAAGGCTACATCCCCCATGGTTCAATGCATCAAACTCAATCCCAAGATCACAGTTCCAGTGTCTCTATCCATGAGAGAGCCAATCTAGCCACACTTGCCTCTGCTGCAAGCACCCACGGAGAGTGAAATTGACATGTTCTTGCTTTATTGAAAATCGCCTTTACAGTCCCTTATGATAATACCTCCAGAAGACTGATTAATGTTAAAAGAGGCATCCACATTTGCCTTCAAATACCCTGCTAGGGCAGGAGACCAAAGGCTATTCCTCAGTTCCATGTAGCTCGATTCTATTAAAAAATACACCAATCTACATCTGAATCTTTATTCTTAATTATGATCAAACGAAAACAATATTGTCAACAAATGTGCCTCGGCCCATATTTACAACTATATAACACGTAAGCATATGACTGACGCAGCTTCCATCGTTTGTTCCTCCAGTAAGAAGAAGAAGAAGAAGAAGAAGAAACAGAACTTCCACCACTAGAATGCAGAACTTTATTTCCAACCATCCTGGTCTACAAGAACCCTGATTGGACCTCTTCAACAGTCAATTGCTTGCTAACTATCTGTACACAGTTGAATATAATGTGGAGATGGATGGGAATGTGTCAATGCAGTGTTTCTAAGGACTGCTTAAAGCACCAGCAGCTATTGAGCCATTAACTTTTAAGCTTTCTGGCTTAGTCCTTGCCATTATCAGAAAGCCAAAATGGTCCAGAGCTAGCTCCATATTGTCACAGTATGATGAAAACACATGCCTGATGCCCGGTCCATCTTCCTGCGCTGTCCATCTCCATCCTACTCTGCTATTTACCTGTTGTCTCTGTTCTAACAAAGAGTTTCCTACAAAACTTCGTCTAGTTTCTTTCAGAAAGATCCTCTCAGCCAGTAATCATGGCCAAAAAGTTGGTGCTGCTGCTAAGATAAATACTCCCAATATTTTCATTCAGTGAAAATAACTGTCATAAATAGAGAGACGATCCAATGCGTCAAAGTTTGCTTTGATACCAACAAATTGATTTTTGAATTGAGCACAACCATCAGGCCACCTGCACCCTCCATCTTGTGTGCGGAATGGGCATAATGATTCACAAATCCTAAAAATTGGATTATCGGAATTGGTATCATCATCCATGGCTGCTATCGGCATGGATAGATCTAATTTCTCATCATTCTGGATGGTCCCATCTGTTTTTCTTTTTGAAGGAGACTGCATAAATTTCTGTGGACTTGCTGTCAAGTTGCTCTCAATGTCAACAATACAGTCACCACTGCAAGAGAAGTGAACCTTGCACCCGAGAGACTCTACTGCTCTCTTTATTGCAACACTTTCCTTGCTTGCACTCCTGGCCAAATTCATTGCTGAGCTGCTGATTTGTTTCTCATTTTGCAATGCCGCAGTCAAGGACTCCATGGTAGCAGCCATTTCTTTAACTCTTTTTTCTGCCAGTTCTTTTGCCTGTCAGCATTTGCAAGCATCCCAGAAATTTAGACAAAATAATCCTACATATAATCAAATTGAAGATTCCAGGAGGAACTCTATTTCATTTCCCAGTTAAATAAAACATTAGATAATGGGAAAAGAAAAGAGGAAACAACTTGCTTAGGACCAAAATGTGTTTGTTTTCAGTTTTCACTTTTAATTTTTCGTGTTTGTTTTTTTGTTTTCAGTAAGAAAATTATAAACTGAAATTGCATCTGATATTGATGTCTTTTCTCAAAATTCTAAAAGTAAAAAGGAAATATTGTTTGAAAAGAAATTGCATATTTAAACAAGTGACTAAATATATGAAGAGAAATCATTTCATAACGCCAAAAATACTCCAAACCCATGAATATCTTGACTCTATCCTCCTCCGGGCCTGCAAACCCACCAATCATCAACCATTCTTCTTCCTCTTCTTCAATGTTGGCAAGGGTTTGCCGTGAAGAAGAATATAAAGAAAAAAAAGTAAAGAGAAAAAGAGAGGGAATAAAAAAAAAGAGAGTTGTCAATGACCTAGTTTTGTGGTTCAGGGTTGCTAGTGAAGAAGGCACAGAGGAAGAAACACAAGCCAAAGAAGAAGAAATAGACGGGTGACTTCTTGGTGTTTTCATTGTTGGCTGATAAACGAAAGCAAAAACAAAGTGGAAGCATCCTTTTGGCATTTCTGTGATTTTCCCCAAAAAGAACAGAAAATTGTGTTTACTTTTCTTTTTTTTTTTTTTGGAACAAAAATACACACCAAAAGCCATTTTCTGTTCTTTCCTAAAATTTTGAAAATAAAAAATGAAAACTAGAAACACAACTAAATCAAAAGCCAAGACTTCTGATCTTCAATGCAGCTGAGTCCAAGAATTCTTATCCTCAACGCAGCTCAGAACTGACAATTTTCAGTTTTGATGCCCATTGCTGATATAAAATGTACACTGAAGGACAAAAACGGATGGATGCTGTATCACTCATCTAGAGCAGGGAATAGGTGGGGTCATGAACTTGCATAGTAAGAAAGGAACTCCAGGATAGATGCTATTCTACAGCCTCAACTCAAGAAGTCCCTCCAGGGATCAAATTAGAATGCAAAGAAGAAGCTTGGCAGGGAGCTATAGTGAAAATTGCAGGCGAGTTTGTGTAGTTGTGGTGGGGTGGCATCTTCCAGTAGCCAAAAAAGAAAAGAAAAGCAACTGAGTCAAACTAAGCCTTTAGTCAATCACATCTTTATACTAGAGATGAATTGATAAAATGTTCCATTGGATTGACACCATGATAGGTCAACTAGTATGAACTTAGAATGAAAATTTATCGGGTATACAGGTATCCATTACCCTATGAGTATGGGGATGTGGGGTTAAACGAAATACCCTAAGGGTAAGAGTATGGGTATGGGGACAAGTATGGAGATGCAGGACCAGGGGTGGGGTCCCCTACCCACCCATTGCCATCCCCAGTAAGAAGATTCCAGAACCTTGACCCAAGATAAGCTCAAGTTGTGTTGCATCTATATCAATTTCTCATTACTGCTCCAGCAGCATGATTATCTGCAGCTATGTCCCAAAATTATAACTAAGCTGTAGCATTTAGCCTTGATTTGCAGGTATAATAAACTAATGCACGAATCATGTTAGTGGTTCTACTTTCGACAAGCATAGAAGAATATATAAATGCAAGAAGTTATAGGGATTATGGATTGTATCAAGATCGGGCTGACACCAATTAGGCATATTTGCAGAAAACCAAAAAACCACAATACCGTGACAAAGGTACAGTGGTTGTCACTAAAATGAGTTCAAAACTGCCACTTGGTATCAACTCAAATTCAGGAGAAAACAGTCACAAGTAATAATAAGAGATTGATGGAGGAAGGACACAAGTTAGCAGTAGAAGAAAGTATGAAAGCAATTACCATTTGCAGTTCAGAGAATTTGTTAGACATGCTCCTATATTTAGCTTCAACCTCCCCTGACAGGGCTTCTGAAGGGCAAGCCCACCGGAGATGGAATTCAGGCCATAGAGTTGGGGCTAAAGCTGCTGCAGGTGGTAACAGAGGCCCTGTATGCTTTGATGGATCATAGAAGGGGTTATAGTGCACATGAGCTTTTCCTTCTAATGCCCGCAAATCAGCCAAATACATCCATAAGCATCCACAGGTGTCAGGGATGCTAGATTCCTGTCTTTCCTTCTCACTGAAATTTAAAAAATAAATAAATAAATAAAGCACTTCGTATTGCTTTATAGAACTAGAGACTAATATTTCACTATCCTGGCTTGCACATATCTCTGAAGATAGGGTTAGATTTAGAACTGTATGTGTGTGGCAAGCCTTTCATTAACAATCAAGCAAATTCATTGAGGTCAACGTTTTGATTTTCATGTGCATAATTATATACTTAACAATCAGGAACACCATGCATAACAAGGTTCACATATTTGATATATTGAATTTAGTGATAAACACTGACAACAGGAAGAAAGTTTTGAAACAAAGTTAAAGCGAGAAAATGAAACAGAAAAGACCTTCACATAATATGCAACTTATTTTTCATGTCTGCTTTAGCCATTTTTTTAATATTGACTTCTTATAATTTTCCCAACCTAAAAACAAGATTAGAAAGGCACCACCAAAAAAAAAAAAATTCACGAAAACAATTCAAAATTCCTATTACATAGCCTTTTCCTAGAATGAAATAGTGACTAGACCAAAGACGTATTTCACAATAAACAATATTCCAAACATTCATGTAGACCACATTATAAATCAATAATATCCATTATCTACTAGGTATATCTCCAACCCGGAGGTAATCTAACTGAGTCACTTACCAAAGTTATCTCCAAATATAATGTGAAAAATATCCCTATCCAGTATGCAAAATTCACATAACTGCACTAAAGCCTCAGCATTACTTGTACTCCTCTTTTCTCTGTGGGACCTTTTACTAGAACAGGAACCAGATGATTTTGACCCAGCCTCAGAGGACAAGAATGGAAAATTTGTGTGGTTTCAGGGAATTCTTTGATTTCTTCCAGAAGCAAATGGTTCTGCTTCTCACATTTTGCAAGATTTCTTGCAGTATATACCCTCCTTGGGAATGAACGTGAGACAAGGTAAAGCACAAGCATCTGCTCTATCATTATTTGCTTACATATTTTCACTAAATCACTTACATTGAAGTTCGAAAGCTGTGGGTAGGATAATTATAGGGTAGTATAGGTTAGAGTGAAAATGGTTCTTATATGGCATTGGCATAAGGGATTCTCATGGGATGGGTATTTACAGAGCAAGATGGAAGTTGAGGGGTTTATCAAATTTGCAAGTTTTGAAGGGGGGGGGGGGGAAGTAATGACCTCCGGATCACTAAGGCCTTGTGTATCAACCTCAATTCATTCCTCTGCCAATTTGTTATGGGCAATACAACCAAACCTCCAATCACCTAAATTTACAAGTGTAGAACTTATTGTCCTATTTTTAGTTAGTTTCTTACTTCCTACTATTGTTGGGTCTTTTCCTATTTTGATAAGGAGATTTGATTTCCTATTTTGAGTCAGTTTCTTATTTCCTAATATTGTTGGGTCTTTCCTATTTTGATTAGAAGATTTGCAATTCGTTTTCTATTAAGAGTCTCTAGAGTTATGTTATAAAGACTCCATTGTAGTTGAGCACGAACAATAAGCAAGACTCTTCGCATTTGCTTGGACGGATGTGGGTAAAGAAGGTAGTCCAAAATCAAAACCAAAATAAAAAACAAAATCAAAGGCAAAATCAAAATCATAGATTAAGGATTGGGTCATGAAACATAGGAACATTAACAGGCAAAACTATGGAAGTGGTAGATGTGATGATTAGGAGAAAAATTAATATTATGTGCCTTCAAGAGACAAGATGGGTAAGGAAAAAAACAAAAACTTTGTCAGAAATTAGATATAAAATATGATACACAGGAAATGATCGAGTGAAAAATGGAGTGAGAATTATTATAAATAAAAACTTAGTAGATGAAGTAGTGGATGTAAAGAGAATAGGGGATAGGATGATTATGGTGAAGGTTGGTTTAGGAAGAATGACTATGAATATCTTTAGTACATACGCACCACAAGCGGTGTTAGATGAGGAGATAAAAACAAAATTCTGAGAAGACCTAGAGGAACTCATACAAATGTTACCAAGAGGAGAGAAAGTGATTATAGGAGGTGGCTTAAATGGTCACGTGGGTAGAGACGAAAATGGCTATAGAGAGGTACATGGAGGGTATGGATTTGGGGAAATTAATAATGAGGGTAAATCTATTCTAGATTTTGCTATGGCATATGGGCTCATCATAACCAATACTAGGTTAAAAAAGTGGGACGAACACGTAATCACATATAAAAATGTCACATCAAGCACTGAAATAGATTACTTCCTCATCAGACAAGAGAATCGGTTATGTTGTAGGGATTGTAAGGTGATACCGGGGGAGTACTTAATTACTCAACATAGACTTTTGATACTTGATGTCCAAGTAAGAAATTAGAAGAAAAAAAATCACAAAATAAAATCCAAGAATTAGGTGGTGAGATTTAAAAGGGGAGAAACAATTAATGTTCAAAGAAAAATTAAAGGGTAGAAGGGAATGGAATGGAGGACCAGTAAACCAAATGTGAAAGGAAATGGCTACTGCCCTGAGAAGCACGACAAAGGTAATCCTTGGAGAGACAAATGGTAAGAGCCTCAAACCTTAAGGAGTCTTGGTGGTAGAATGAAGAGGTATAATTGAAAATTAGAAGTAAAAAAACTTGCTATAAGGTTGTATATCAGTGTAGTAATGAAGAAAACCTAAAAAATTATAAAAAAGTGAAAAAGACAGCAAAAAGAGCTGTTAGTGAAGCAAGGTCGAAAGCATATGAGAATCTATATAAATGACTTGATACAAAAGATAGAGAAAGGGATATAAATAAATTAGCTAAAGCAAGAGAAAGAAAAACAAGGGATCTAAACCAAGTGAAATGCATAAAAGATGAAAACCAAAATGTATTAGTGAATGAAGGAGCAATTAAGGAGAGATGGAAGGAGTATTTCACAAAATTATTCAATGATGGTGGAGACACAAGTTAGGTTGGGACATTTTATTAACTCTGAAGGGAACGTGAACTATATGTTTTATCAACGCATAAGTTTAAAAGAAATAAGGCAAGTATTAGAAAAGATGAAAAATTATAAGGTGGTGGGACCAGATAATATACCAATAGAAACATAAAAATGCATGGGAGAAGAGGGCATCTCCTGACTAACGAAATTATTTAACGCAATCCTTAAATTAAAAAAGATGCCAGATGAGTGGAGGAAGAGTACTTTGATTCCTATATACAAGAACAAAGAAGATGTTCAAAATTGTGAAAATTATAGAGGAATTAAGTTAATGAGTTATACCATGAAACTCTGAGAGAGAGTAATAGAGCAGAGGCTTAAAAAAGAAACAGACGTCTCGAAAAATCAGTTTGGTTTTATGCCTAGTAGGTCAACAATGGAAGCTATATACCTACTGAGGCACTTAATGAAAAGGTATCAGGATCATCAGAAAGATTTGCATTTGGTGTTTATAGATCTAGAAAAAGCCTATGATAAGGTCTCTAGAGAAGTATTACGAAAGGTTTTGAAGAAGAAAGGAGTCCCAATATCCTATATACAAGCCCTTAAGAACATGTATCACGGTGCTGAGACAAGAGTCAGAATATGCGGAAGGGATACTAAACCGTTTAAAATTACAATGGGACTGCATCAAGGTTCTGCACTAAGTCCGTACTTATTTGCTTTAGTAATGGATGAACTCACTAAACACATTCAGACATAGGTGCCATGGTGTATGCTATTTACAGATAACATAGTGTTGGTGGATGAAACAAAAGAGGGAGTGAACACTAAACTTGAATTGTGGAGAAACAATTTAGAATCTAAGGGATTTAAATTAAGTAGAAGGAAAACAGAATATATGGAATGTAAATTTAGTAAAAATGCAAGAGTGGAGGATGTTATAATAAAATTGGAAGACCAAATCATACAAAGAAAAGACCATTTTCGATATTTGGAATCAGTGATTCAAAAAGATGGAGAAATTCACGAGGATGTCATGCATAGAATTAAGGCAGGTTAGCTAAAATAGAGAAATGCATCGGGGGTATTATGTGATGGTAAAATCCTATTAAAACTGAAAGGAAAATTCTATAGGACAATTATAAGACCAGTTGTATTGTATGGCTCAGAATGTTAGGCAGTCAAATACCAACATTAGCAAAAGAAGAGCGTAGCACAGATGAGAATGCTAAGATGGATATGCGGCCATACAGGAAAAGATAAAATTAGAAATGAGATTATTCATAATAAGATAGGAGTAGTCCTAATCGAGGAGAAGATGAGAGAGACTAGACTAAGATGGTTTGGTCATGTGAGAAGAAGACCAATAGACGCTTCTGTGAGGAAAGTTGATGAAATGGAACAAGTAGTCAAAAAAAGAGGAAGATGCAGACCCAAGAAGATTTTAGGAGAGACATTAAAGTTTGATATGAAGTGTATAGGCCTAAATGAAAATATGACAAAAAACAAAAATACATGGAAGTCTAGAATTCATGTAGCCAACCCCACATAGTGGGATAAAGGCTGGATATGTTGTTGTTGCTCTTTTTTCTAGTGGTAGATTCCTAAGAATTAGTGTGCAATCGTATCCTTGGCGTGCCATGCCAAGGTGGTGATTTGACCATTCATTTACATCAACTTGTTCATTTGTAGTGGGGTTTCAACCCCCCCAAGATCAGAATAAGCAGCCCATCCATGTTCCGGTTTCAAATTGGTATTAGAGCCTAATTACAAATCCTAGTGTATTAAACCTAGATATTAAAGAAGCCTCCATGAAGAAATCGCAACAACCAAGAAGGCCCTATTCATGGTGTAGTCCTCGACGACATGCAATGTGAGATTGAACAACTTAAAAAATGTCTTGAACAATATGAGCAACGTGAGAACCATAACCATGAATTAGACGAAGAGCAACCTGATGGAGCCATAAGAGAGGAAACCCATTCCAACATGAAGAAAGCGATTCATCTAACCAAGAAGTTTAACCACGACTTTGTGCATGCTGGCCAAAAAGAGAAATAAAGATCTAGGAGTGAAAGTTGATATCCCAAACTTTGAAGGAAGGATGCAATCAGATGAATTCAATCAATGGATGCATACTGTAGAACTGATATTCGATTACAAGGAAGTTCTTGAGCAATGCAAGGTTAAATAAATAGCCATCAAACTCAAGAAGAATGCTTCCATTTGGTGGGAGAACCTAAAACTCTAACGAGAACGTGAAGGGCGTAGCAAGATCAAAACATGGGAGAAGATGCGTAAAGAATTGAAGAGATAATATGATAGAAATCCCACTCAATCTACAACTTCACTCTCCAAATTAGTAGATAACAATCTGACTTATAGTGCTCAATTCTAGTAAACTAATCGAAAAGAAGAACAAAAAAACATGAAAACAAGGCCAATTCGAGAGGGCCTCCTCTCACAGAATCTTCTTCAAAATCCTTCACACCCTCTCTCCTCTTTCCTCTCCCTTTTGTATGGATTCCCCCGACGGTTACAGCCACGTGAGGTTGTCATTCCTAACCGTCTCTAACAATTCTACCCCTGTATCCTTTTCCTCAATTGCCCTCTTGCCTCCTTTCTTTCCCCTGCGCTGATATGTGTGGTGTATTGGTGCTCTATCATCCTGCCCAAAAGACTCACCTTGTCCTCAAGGTGAAACTCGGGAAATTGTTGCAATATTTGATTGTATGGTTGCCAAGTAGCTTCTAAGGGTGGTAACCCTCTCCATTGAATTAGCATATCAAGGCCCCTCAAGTTCTTCCCTCTGCCTGGCTGTATTCCCAATAGAAATTCTGGTTCCACTATCATCTCTAACTCAGCCGTCAACTGAGCTGGAAAGGAGGTAGCTGCTGGTACTGTCCCCTTAGCCTTACGTAATTGAGATACATGAAATACGGGATGGATAGCACAAGTGGGTGGAAGTTCCAGCCTGTATGCCACCTTCCCTATCTTTTTTTCCACGATGAAGGGCCCATAATACCTTGGTGACAACTTTTCATTTAGCTTGGTAGCCAAAGTCCTTTGCCTATATGGCCGAATTTTCAGGTAAACCAAGTCTCCCACTTCGAATTGAATGTCCCTCTACTTCTTATCCGCTATGGATTTCATCTTTGCTTGTGCTTGCAGCAATTGGCCTTTAAGTTCTTCTAGCACTAAATCCCTTTCTACTAGTTGCTACTCCAATCCGGATATGGCAGTGGTACCCTTCTCAAACCATAGAAGAGGAGGCAACTCTCACCCATAGACTATCCGAAAAGCAGTTAACTTAGAAGAGGCTTGATAGGAAGTATTATACCAATATTCAGTCCAAGAAAGCCAAGTGTACCACGCCTTAGGTGTAGAAGAGGCAAAACATCAAGAGATAAGTCTCTAATGTCCTGTTGAGGACTTCCATTTGGCTATCGGATTTGGGGGGGGGGGGAGGGGGGGTAGGCGGTACTCCTATTCAACTATGAGCCTTGTAGCCGAAATAGCTCTTTCCAAAAATGGATGATGAAAACCTTGTCTCTATTCGAGACGATAGAATTAGCAATCCCGTGCAACTGTATGATTTCCTTGACAAAAACACCTACTACACTGGCTGCTGAAAAAGGGTGCTTGAATCCGATAAAATGCCCATACTTGCTAAGTCGATCCACCACCACTAAAATAGAGTCCACTCCTCTTGCTATCGGCAGTCCTTCTATGAAGTCCATTGACACATCCTCCCAAATTTGATGGGGAATAGGGAGTGGTTGAAGTAGGCCCCCCGGTGACAAAGCCATATACTTGTGTTGTTAGCATATGGGACATTGGCGGACGCACCGATGGATATGCTTTTTCATTCCTACCCAATACACATTAGCAGCTAGCCTCTTGTAAGTTCTCAAGAAACTCGAGTGGCCTCCAATCTGTCCATCGTGACCCTCCTTCATCAACAATGGAATCAAGGTTGAACAAGGGGGAAGTAGCAACTTGCCTTTGAATAATAATTGGCCCACTTGAAGGTGTAGCTTGCAGTTCCTTGATGATCTGTTGGAAGTGGCTGTTTCCGGCCACTTCTTCCTTGAGGCTACCATGTACCACGAAACATAAAACCTCCTCCATTATTATTACCAGATCCATTACCATTTCTAGACCAATATGAAGCAACATTGACATTCATAGATGAGGAAGCAGCAAAATCGAGATTAATAGATGAAACGGACAAATTCTTGGCTACTAAACGTTGCTCATGCATTAACAACAAATACTGAACCTTCTCCAAATTTATATCATCCATCTGATATGTAATGAGACTAACCACAGTCTCGTAATCATGATTGAGGCCATTTAGAATAGCTAACAATAAATCTTTGTCACTTAGGGGTTCACCAATGGCAGCTAGGGCATGGCCTATAGTTTTAATTTTCAGAATATACTCATTGACAGAAATAGAATCCTTCTTAATTGACTATAATTATTGCTTCAAGACTTTGCTACCGTTTGCTGCGAATAGAGATTTTCAAGTGAAGACCATACCTCTGCAAATGATTCATAGTGAATCACCAGTGCGGGACCTCCTTATACATCGTGGAGAAGAGCCATCCTAGCAGCAATTTGATCTGATTGGATCCAATTGGTGTAGGCAGGATTGACTATCAGCGATCTAGATCCATCACATGCAGGATCTGGAATGTATTTCAATGGTAGTGGAGACTTGTTAACAAATGGCAGCAAGTCGAACACCCTGATTGTTGCTAAAATTTGAGCCTTCCAAAAGAGGTAATTGTTGGTGTCCAGCTTGATCGGAACAAAGTTAAAGGCCTTTGCAACTGAGGAGAAATTGGTTTGCAATTCCGACGACAAAGAGGAGGAAAGACAAGGCAAGGAAGAAGAACTGGATTCATGATTAGCAGCCATGGACGCTAGTCTAGGGATCTGATACCATGTGAAGTAAGGGCTTCAAGATGTAAGAAAAAAAGGAATAAAAAGAAACGAGAAGAAGAAGTCATGAAAATGAACTTCAGAAGAATGAATTAATCAATCAAGAAATGTGGCATAGCTGGATATATATACGCCAGCTATCCTTACTAACAAACTATTACAACTTGCAACAACTGCCTTAACAACTTAACCAACATAGTCACCTAAATGCAACAACAATACAACAGCATAACTAATTACACGTGCAAATCAAACTACTCAACATTAATCCCTTCTACAAGACTTGGACCTAGAGGATCACTTAGAGGAGACAAGCCTGGATTCATGCAAGGAGATGAGCGATTTGGAGGGAAACAGCATGAAGAAGTTGCAAATCGGAGTCACTGAAGGGTTGCGATCACACAAGAAGCACGGTCTGAACTCGCCATTGCCATAGATGATAACTAGAAGCTTTAGTAGCAGTGAATGAAGGATGTGATTGCATGAGACACGATTTGGGCTCATTGTTGTTGTCAACGGTGATTGGAGGCAACGACCAGAGGTTGTGACGATGAAAACAATAACAATTTCAATGACTAGAGATGGTGGTGCTTGCTATCAAGGGCGTGAGATTCGAAGATTAGAAAAGAGAGAAATGCTGAAAAGTACCTAGATCAATTTCTCATTAATCACTAATGATAAAACAGAAGGTAGCTGGTATTTATATCCAGCTATCAATACAAGAAGGCGGAACATATCAGCCAGCTGAGCAAACTATACAGTAATTAAATGTAGCCTAACAAAGTAAACAAGTAGCACAAGCAACAGCAATACAAATACAAATACAATCTGCTGTTATATTCTTCAACATTTCCCCTCAGTTTAGACCTCCCAGTTACGATATTTGAGGCTTCAACAACTGTGACTTTATTGGAGAAATATGAAGACCAATCTTGTTACACAAAAATCGTAGACAATCATGAGGCAAAC
The DNA here is from genome assembly GCA_036245055.1 of Diospyros kaki. Taxonomy (NCBI): domain Eukaryota; kingdom Viridiplantae; phylum Streptophyta; class Magnoliopsida; order Ericales; family Ebenaceae; genus Diospyros; species Diospyros kaki. The sequence goes on along the minus strand of BSEG01000010.1, from coordinate 26,231,148 downwards.
CCTTGGTAAAAATATCAACCAGCTGATGCTAAGTAGGCACATATCTAATCTCAACTGCACCTCATTCAACCTTTTTCCGAACAAAATGTACATCTACTTCAATGTGCTTAGTGCGAGAGTGGAAAACAGGATTTTTTGCAATGCCTTTGGTTGCCATATTATCACACCAAAAAACAAGAGTATGACATAGAGAATAACCCAATTCAGAAAATAATGATCGTAACCACGGTATCTCAGTAACACCCTGAGCCATAGCTCGGTATTCTGCTTCTCAAACAGACCAAGCAACTACCAACTGCTTCCTAGAACTCCAAGCTATCAAATTTGGACCAAGAAATACACAAACTCCACTGGTAGATCGTCATGTACCCTTACACCAAGCATGATCAGCATCTGTGAACACAGTTAAGGAGAGATCACCAAACATAGGTCTAAACATCAGCCCCAAACCAATCGTTCCCTTAAGATATATGAGAAGATGTTTACAAGCTAACCAGTGCTGCACTTTAGGGGAAAATAAGAATTGACTTAGCTTATTCACTACAAAAGAGATATCAGGCCGAGTATGAGTTAAGTATTGAAGAGATCCAATTATAGTCCGATACAAAGAGGGATCTGAAAATAACTCTCCCTCATCAGTAAAAGAAAACCCAAAATTCAGAGGTGTATCACATGGCTTACAATCTTGCATAGAAGCCTTTCTCAAAAGATCCGAAGTCTACTTCAATTGTGTAAGGTACATACCATCAATATCTCTATATGCTTCAAAACCTAGGAAATAATTGACTGAACCTAAGGTTTTGATAGCAAAATGATCATCCAAATCCTGAATACAAGCTCATAAAGCACTAGGGTCAGAACCCGTGATAAATACGTCATCAACATACACCAAAAGAAAGAGCATTGTTTTACCAATGCGTTTAACAAAGAGAGATGAATCAGAAACAGATCTGGAAAAACCCCCACCTTGTAATGTAGATCGCAATTTTGTGTACCAAGCTCTTGGAGCTTGTTTAAGGACATACAACCATTTCTTTAGCTTACACACATAAGATGGGAATGTACAATCAACAAACCCAGCAAGCTGAGACATGTAAACATTCTCCATAAGCTCCCCATTCAAAAAGGCATTATTAATATCCACTTGCTGAATATCCCAACCAAAATGGATTGCCAAAGAGAACAAAACTCTAATAGTAGGAGCCTTAATCACTGGACTAAATGTTTTAGTGTAATCTATTCCTGGTGTTTGAAGAAATCCTTTAGCAACCAAACGTGCCTAATGTTTAAGGATAGACCCATCAGCCTTGTATTTAATTAAAAACACCTATTTATAGCCAATTAAATTCATATCTTGAGAGAAAAGAACCAATTCCAAGGTGTTATTGCGTTGAAGAGCAAAAAACTCTTCCTTCATGGCCTGAGTCCAATTAGGATCTAAGAGTGCTTCATTGACTGAGCTAGGTTCTAGGTTACTTATTAGAGCATGAGGTGATGAAAGAAGCTGTTTAAATTTAGATCGAGTGATCATAGGATTGATAGAGGGTACAGGAACAGAATTAGGTCGAGAGGCAGATGGATGAGCAGTAACACATGGTTACAGGTTTGGAGCAAAGGCAGATGGATGAGTAGTAACACAGGGTTGTAGGTTTGGAGAAGTAACAAAATTATCAGAGGAATGTGAGGATAAGGAAGACAATGAAGGTTGAGTTACTGGAGACGAAGGTGCTGAGAGTTGTGCTACTTGAGGAACCCTAGAATGAAAAACATCTGTAGAAGGACATAAAAGAGAAGACTAAACAGAATTAGAAGTCAAGGAAGCAAACAATAGTGGATAAGGAAACTCGATAGGGTTGAATTGAACATGCCTAGAAACATAAACCCTGCCCGAAGGATGTAGACATTTGTATTCTGCATGAATTGAATTGTATCCAATGAAGACACACTTAGCTGAGTGCTTATGTCGATTGTAAGGTCTTAGGTAAGGAAAGCATGAGCATCCAAAAGGTTGAAGGTGCAAATAGTTAGGCTCTTTATGAAGAAGCAATTCGAATGGAGACTTGAGTTTCAAAGAGACTGAAGGTAACAAGTTAATGGTATAAACAACCACTTGAAAAGCTTCTACCAAACTTAAGTGGCATATGTGAGTGAGATAGAAGGGTAAGCCCAATTTTAGCAACATGTCTATATTTCCTTTTAGCAACACCATTCTGTTGGTGTGTATATGCACATGTAAATCTAGATTGTATACCACATGATTGAAAATAGGAAAACAAGGCTTTAAACTCCCCACCATTATCAGTTTGAAGGCTTTTAAGTTTGAAGTTATATTGCAACTCAGCTAACTTATGAAAGGCAATGAAAGTGGAATGAACATTAGACTTGAGTTTCAAAAGATACAACCAGGAATACCGAGAATAAACATCAACAAGAATGAAATAATATATGAACCCTTCAGTGGAAACAATGGGTGCTGGACCCCATACATAAGTATAAACCAACTCTCAAGGATGTGTTGTTGTTATTGGACAACGAGAAAAAGGTAACTGATCTAGTTTACCAAGTTTACATGAATCACAAAAAGCTAAATCTAAGTTTGAACAAGAAACTCGTATTTTTTTCAAAACACATTTCAAAACATGAGAAGAAGAAGGTAAGGACTGAGTTTCAAAGGTTGGCCCATAAGGTGACATAAAACCCATCTCAGCCATGTAAGTCTCATTAGATTCATTAGGATTAGCACTAAAAGCTTGATAATCTGGTTGTAGTTGATTGTTAGACTGAAATTGATTACTAGGTCTGCCACCATTTTGATTATGAGGAGATATTCTCTAAAAATTCCTGTCAAACCGATGATGGCACTTGTCAACTAAGTGACTAGGTTTGCCACAAAGCTAGCAATATACATGCCTACCTCCATATCGGCCACGATGACCACGACTACCTCTATTCATATAACCACCCCCTCGAGAACCAAAACTGCCTCTATTTTTAGCTAATCTATCACCAATTCTTGATCCATATGAGGCAACATTAACATTCATTGAACTAGGCAGACCAAAATTAACAGAAGAAAGAACTAATTGATTCTTAACTGCTAGTCGTTGCTCATGCATAAGCAAAAGATATTGCACCTTTTCAATGTTAATTTCATCCATTTGATAAGTGATCAAGCTAACGACGGTTTCATAATCATGATCCAATCCATTCAATATAGCTAATAGTAGATCTTTATCTCCTAGGGGTTCACCAATAGCAACCAAAGCATGTCCAATAGTCTTTATTTTTAGAATGTAGTCGTTAATAGAGAGAGAATCTTTCTTTACTGACCTCAACTGTTGTTTTAATTGGAAAGATTTTGCCACTATTTGCTGAGAATACAAATTCTCAAGCGAAATCCATACCTCCGATGAAGACTTGTAGTGAATCACTTGAGCAAGTACTTACTGTTGCATTGTTGAAAACAACCAACCAAGAAGGAGCTAGTCCGATCTGATCCAATTCATGTAGGCGGATTAAGAACCAAGGCACCTGGATCTTCTGCATTTGAATTCGACTCATGATTCGAATTCAACTCAAGATTTGACAGATATTTAGGAGGAGGAGGATGTTTATTAAGAAATTGTGCTAGATCATATGTGCCCTAACTGTGGCAAGAATTTGCGTGTTTCAAAACAGGTAATTACTTGTACCTAACTTGATTGAACTGTAATTGAGTGCTTTAGCAACCGAAGAGAATTCGAGTTGCAAATCAGAAAGAGATTGTTCAGAAGATCGAGAGAAAGATGAAGCACTACAGTTTGGATCGGACGCCATGACTTTGATACCATGTGGAATTCGAAGATCAGAAAAGAGAGAGAAATGTTGAAAAGTACCTAGATCAAGTTCTCATTAATCACTAATGATAAAACATAAGGTAGCTAGTATTTATATCCAGCTATCAATACAAGAAGGCAGAACATTACTTAACATATAACAAACAAGCTTAGTGTTAGAATTATTAGTATATATTATAGTTATTATATGTGTGTTTTATTTTTGTAATTAGATTAAACCCATAGGTTTAAGACTCATTATGGTTATTATAAATAACAAGTTAAGAGAGGCTAGTCTCTCAGATTTTTTTTTCATAATTATTTTTTCACATGGTATGAAAGCCACTGGTGAGAAAAAAACCCTAGCCCCGCTGTGTATTTTTTTCCAACATTTAGAAACCCTAGCTGTTAAACCCTAACCATCACTGCACAATACCAAAACCCTACTGTCCGGCCACCATTGGATAACAGCGCCACCACCATCAGGTTTGTCGCCCCTATATCGGCTGACTGCCGAAGACTCGTAGCCACCGAACCACCAACGTGCCTCCGCACATTGCTGCCTCCGTCTCCATGCGCCGACACGTGACAACGCGTCCGGCGGCCACTTTTTTCCGGCTTCTCCAGATTTGATCGTTGGCGACTCCTCAAGCCACTTCTAGTGCCAAAACCCTCGTTATGTTTGATTTCAGTGATACCGTTTCTGCCGGTGCTATTCTCGCTTCGGTACCTGTTGCCCCTGTCGCCTGTCAATCATTTACTGTTTCTAATTTTGGAACAACCAATATTACCACTATCAAGTTGATAGGGTGGGCCAATTATCTCTCATGGACAGCCTCTGTCAAAATGTGGTTCAAAGGGCAAGGTCAAGCGGATCATCTTACCACAAAGGCTGAAAGTGTGCCATAAGCGAATTCGGCTAGATGGGAACAAGTTGATGCCCAGTTATGTAGCCTCCTATGGCAGTCTATTGATCCTTCCATCATGCAGCTCTTTCGCCCCTTTGAAACTTGTGTTGATGTGTGGAAGGAAGTTGAAAAGTGTTATACAAACGACATCTAACGTTTGTAAACTGTGGTTTCTAATATCAAGAATCTCAAATAGGAGTCGTCCATGGAATCTTATCTGGGACAGGTTCGGGCTCTCATGCAAGAATTTGATGCTCTTCTTCCTCTCACAATGACCCGCACCGAACAGATTGCTCAACGAGAGAAGTTTTTTTTGCTTATTGCTCTCTTCGGTCTGAAACTAGAGTTTGACGCCATCAGGCATCAAATCTTGACCAGCTTTGCTAGCCCTACCATGAAGGACTCTTTCAAAAGGTTGTTGAATATGACAGGTGCACATGGTATGTCCTCTTCTTCACATGTTCCTCTAGCCAAATCTTCAGCTCTTGTGTCTTAGGCTTCAACTGTAGGAGGAAATAGATGACGCAGTAATAATCGCTCACGTCCACAGTGTACCTTTTGTAAGAAACTGTGTCATCTTGAGGACAAATGCTGGAAGAAACATGATCGGCCAGCTGCTCCACCTGTATCATCTACCAATGCAGCTCATGTATTTCAAAGCGATCCTAGTTCTGCTCAATCTCCACCAGATTCACAATTGGTACCTATGTCTGCAGCTAAGTATGATGCCTTCTTGAAGATTCTGGCTACCCAACCGTCTCATCCTGGTAATCCCGTTGCCTATGTTGCTCAAGACTCATCTATTAGTCCTTGGATTATAGATTCTGGTGCCACTGACCATATGTGTGGTAATAAATTTCTTTTCTCCTCACTTACCTATTCTGATACCTTACCTACTGTTGCCCTGGCTGATGGCACCAAAACTGCAGTTAAAGGAATTGGCACCCACCTCGTCTTTCTCATTAAATGTGTTTTATATGTTCTTGATAGTCCTTTTCATTTGATTTCAGTTAGCCAACTTACCAAAACCCTTAACTGTTCTGTTATCTTTACTCCTACCTCTATTTGTGTTTAGGACCAGGGTACGGGGTAGACGATTGGCGTCGGGAGTGAATCACAGGGTTACTATCATCTTGTTGTGCCTAATTCGCCGGCAGCTTGCACCAGTGCTGCTTCCCCAGATCTTCTCCATTATCGTGTCGGTCATCCCAACCTCTCCAAACTGAAGAAATTAGTTCCTAGTTTGTTGTCATTGTCCATGTTTAACTGTGAGTCGTGTCAACGTGGTAAACACGCTCGTCATTCTTTTTCTCATCGAGTCAATAATAGGGCTGAGGCTCCCTGTTCCCTTGTGCACTCTGATGTATGGGGGCCCAGTCGCATCAATTCTACTCTTGATTTTTCATATTTCGTTACTTTCATTGATGATTTTTCCCGTTGCACTTGGTTGTTTCTTATGAAGAGTTGGTCCGAGTTATTTTCTATTTTTTAGATATTTACTGCTGAAATAAAAACACAGTTTGGAGTTTCTATACGTGCCTTCCGTAGTGATAATGCCCTTGAGTATTTTTCTTCTCCATTTACTACCTTTATGACTACTAATGGCATTCTGCATCAATTTTCTTGTCCTTACACACCTCAACAAAATGGGGTTGCTGAACATAAGAATTTATGCTCATCCATCTTATTGAGACTGCACGAACGCTCCATTTACATGCCAATCTTACTACCAAATTTTGGGGTGATGCTGTTCTAATTGCATCTTATCTAATCAATCGCATGCGATCTTTAGCGTTACAGGACCAAATTCCTCATTCCCTTTTGTTCCCTACACAACCAGTTTATTTTGTTCCTCTTCGTGTTTTTGGTGTATTTGTTTTGTGGATTCTTTTTCACCTGGGCAGGATAAGCTTGCTGCAAAATCTCTCAAGTGTATCTTCCTCAGCTATTCCCGGTTGCAAAAAAGCTATAAGTGTTATTCTCTTGAGTTGCATCGCTATTTTTTGTCTGCTGATGTCACATTCTTTGAACATCAGTCTTTTTTTTCGGTTGCTCAGCCTGGTTCATAGTCTTCACCAGGTTTTGCTTGTTCCTTTTTCTTTTCTTCCACTGTCCTCCTCGGGTTTGTCTGTCTGTCTCCTCTATGGCGTCTACCCTATCGTTTTCTGGTCCACCTACCACGGCTCCTCCACTTCTTACATATCACCGTCGTCCTCATCCCGCTACCGGCACCAGCATTCCTCCAGCCCAAGATTCCCTTGACTCGCTCTCTCCGTCTGTGGACCCTTCTGCCCTGGATCCTGAGCTCGACAATCTCCCTGTTGCTCTTCACAAAGGTACACGGTCTATTTGTAATCCCCATCCTATTTATAACTTTTTATGCTATGATCGTTTGTCTCCTCCTAATAGTGCATTTGTTTCGAGCCTTTCCTCTATTTCCATTCCTAAAACCACAGGTGAAACTTTATCCCATCCTGGTTGGCGCCATGAGATTGATGCCTTACATTCAAATGGTACTTGGGATTTGGTGTCTTTACCACCAAGAAAGACTCCCGTTGGTTGTCGTTGGCTATTCACTCCCAAAGTGGGTCCTGATAGCTAGGTGGAACATCGTAAGGCCCTCATGGTTGCGAAAGGCTTTACACAGATTTATGGACTGGATCACAGCGATACTCTCTCCTGTTGAGAAAATGGCCTATGTTCGCCTCTTTCTCTCTCTGGCTGCTACACGTCATTGACCACTCTATCAACTTGATATTAAAAATGCATTTCTTCATGGTGATTTGCAAGAAGAGGTATATATGGAGCAACCACTTGGTTTTGTTGCTCAGGGGAGTAATGTAGTCTGCAAACTCAAGAAGTCTCTCTATGGTTTGAAACAATTTCCACGAGCGTGGTTTGGCAGGTTCAGCACTGTGGTTCAAGCTTTTGGTCTCACTCAAAGTGAGGCTGATCATTCGGTTTTCTATCACCATTCTTCTTCCTTATGTATCTACCTTGTTGTTTATGTAGATGACATTGTAATCACAAGGAGTGATCAAGTTGGAATACAGAAGCTGAAGGAACATCCACATCAACACTTTCAGACCAAAGATCTAGGCCGACTTTGGTATTTCTTGAGTATTAAAGTTGCTCAATCAGGAGATGGTATCTCAATTTCTCAGAAGAAGTATGCACTTGACATCTTAGAAGAAACTGGTATGGTGAATTGCAAACCAGTTGACACCCCAATGGATCCGAATATCCAACTCTTACCGGGACAGGGGGAGCTTTATTCAAACCCTGGAAGGTATAGGAGACTGGTAAGCAAGTTGAACTATCTCACAGTCACTCGTCCTGACATTACTTTTGCTGTGAGTGTAGTTAGTCAGTTCCTTAGTTCTTCATGTGATTTTCACTGGGATGCTATTATCCGAATTCTAAGATATATCAAAAGAGCGCTAGGTAAAGGGCTACTTTATGAGGATAAGGGACACACAGATATTTGTTGTTATGCAGATGCAGATTGGGCAGGATCTCTATCTGATCGTTGGTCAACTTCTAGGTATTGTGTTCTTGTGGGAGGAAATCTGGTTTCTTAGAAAAGTAAGAAACATAACGTAATAGCCAGATCTAGTGAAGAGGCAGAGTATCAGACTATGGTTAATACAACTTGTGAACTCATCTGGCTTAAACAACTTCTGCAAGAACTCAAGTTTTGTGAAGCGTCTCCTATGAAGCTTATTTGTGATAATCAGGCTGTCTTACACATTACTTCTAATCCAGTGTTCCATGAGCGGACTAAGCATATTAAAATCGATTCTCACTTTGTTAGAGAAAAGCTGGTTAAAGGTATTATTGTTACAGAGTTTGTTAACTCCAATGATCAACTTGCAGATGTCTTCACCAAATCTTTAAAGGGTGCTCGAGTGGAACATATTTGTAGCAAGCTTGGTGCATATGATATCTATGCTCCACCTTGAGGAGGAGTGTTAGAATTATTAGTATATATTATAATTATTATATGTGTGTTTTATTTTTGAAATTAGATTAACCCCATAAGTTTAAGGGTTATTATGGTTATTATAAATAACAACCTAAGAAGCTAAGAGAGACTAGTCTCTTAGGTTTTTTCTCATAATTATTTTCTCACACTTAGCAAACTATACATTAATTAAATGTAACCTAACAAAGTAAACAAGCAGCACAAGCAGCAGCAATACAAATACAAATATAATCTGCTGCTGTAGTCTCCAACAAAGGGTTACTTCACTGCTTGCGACTAGTTTGGGTAAGGGTATGGCTTGGATGCCATGTTAAATAAAATAATCATACAAGGAATTACATGCATGCATCCTATACTAATATAAGGAAACAATATATACAAGAGATCAGGGGTGGAGCCAGGATTTTGACTGAGTAGGGTTGAACTTAAATATAGAAAATATAATTTTAAAAATAAGGTAAAAATGATAATATTAAAATATAAAATTTTTTACAATTGTTCTTTACGACTTTTCATACTTTGATAATGCCGAATAATGACCTCATTATCAATTTTATTAAATACATCATTTTCAACATATACAACTAAGATATCATTCATTCATTGGTCTCCAATCCTATTACGCAATTGATTCTTCACAATATTCATTGCAGAAAATACTCTTTCGACTGTAGCAATAGCAACCGAAAGAGTTAATGCCAAAGTCACAAGCTTGTAAACTAATAGGTACACTATATTTTTTTTTCATCACAACCTTAATATGAATATTATAATCAAATCATAATCCTCTTAACAGTATCAAAAGAGAGAACTCTTCCTCTGTGATAACTAATCCATGATTTCCAATTTTTTGTGGTTTGTTAAGCCAAAGATAAAATGCAACAAACTGAAATGCGTATTAGGAACGTTTTGATTAGACTACATATAACTATACCAAGGCTATAGAAGAAGGTTTGTACCTATTGCATAAAAAGTTTCCAAATCTACAAGAAAGTTCGCAGTCCAATAAATCAACCAGGAAAACCTGCAAGAAAAATAGGACAGTCTTAAGCCGTTACTCAACAATTGACAATCCAACAATCTGCTGGTTTGCTACAGAAATTTAAGTTTGAATAATTGAGACTATAAGTTTCACACATGGGATAAATAACATACTGAGGAGAATTCAAATGCAAAAGGATACATCCGCAAGAGCTGTGAAACACAATCAACCCACTGCAAAAATTCAAATACCAAACCATAAGTGTAAACAGATGTATACAATGAGAGGGCAATTCCAAAAGTAGAAGTCTGACAATTAGCTATTTGCTGACTTATTGAGAGGGAGGCAGGGAGGGAGGGAGGCTGAGCGGTTTCAAGTTTTAAAAATTCCAAATGCATTATGATTCTCCTTGGTAGTAAATTAGTTAACATGCTAGAAGTTCCAAAAAATAATTTTGAAGAAAATTTAATATTCCCTCACTTCAAGTTCAATTCATTGATTAGATAAGCTAAACTCCCAAATCCATCTATGAATGACACCTAAGACAACTAATACTATACTCCATGGTGCACACTCGTGTTCCCATTTTCTTTTCACCTTTCTTCCTTTTACTTTATATTTTCCTTTTGTGAGTGGATTCAGGGAAAAATAAGGGGTTAGGGTTGGGATTGGGTCTCAAGAAATATCATCAAATTAGCCCTCTGCAAATCAAACAGTCCTTGGATTGACGGTTTCCAAACCACGTCCACTGTCAAGCCATGGAGTAGAGAATGATCAGGATCTGGGTTCTAAGTGGCCCTTGGCATACCTAGAGTACATCTTAATTCGGATCCACTCAGTTCCATAAACACATTATAAGGGGTATGCAATCCCAAATTGAAATATATGAGCAAGATTTAGCCCCAGTTTTCGAAATTTGCTTCCCATGATTTGAACCCGCACCACAATCCCAAATAGATAGCAGTTTCCATAATGCCAAATAGAGGAGGCAACAAATATTAAAACAGAACTTGCAGGGATAAGTTTCATTGAACTTCTTGTTCTTCAGAAATATAGCATCACCGTGACTACATGTTCTGAGATTAATTATTAGTAACAGAATAAAATGTCTTTTGTTATATACATCTTAAAGTATCCATCAAATAAATATAATGAAGTTCAAAACATTAAACAGTTTTTAAGTATCCATCAAATAAGTAGAATGAAGTTCAAAACATTAGACAATTTTTAAGTTCAAATAAGTATCTAGTTTTTATTTGACTCATTTCAAACAAGTTCTAGTTTTGACTCATTCATGAAAGATATGTTTTTTCCTTTAAATTGTATCTCCCGATTCCTGTTATTTCTTTTCTTTTTTCTTCTTTGATATTTCTCAACATATCTGGGTGATTTAACAGTGAACTTCACTTTCTTTCACCCATAATGGACCATGTTAATAAGAAGAGTGATAAATCTGTAAGAACCAGTTTTGGGGACATTGTTAACATATCTTACTAATTGATATAATAGATTGATTCAAGAATATATATAGCAATGCCAAACCCTTCTCAACAAGCTCAGAGACCCAAGTGAAGTTTAGGTTTGGAGAAGAAAAAAAGGTGCCGGTTTAGCAATGCAGCTCCACGTTTTATTTTGTAGGAGACATTCTAATATGGAATAAGGAGCAAATCAAGACATATTTTAGGAGTAACAACAACAATCAGAAGCCTTAATCCCACAACATGAATTTTAGATCTCCAATCATCTCTATCCATGGCAATTTTTTAGAAGAAAAATAAGGAAATGCTTTAGGAGCAAAACCAGGAAAGGTTTGGATGCAGTGAATACTAATCGCAATAACCATCATGATTAAAATTTTTGTGTTGGCGTTTAGTTTTGATTAGCCTGAAAAGAAGAATCTCAGAACATAAGGCCTACAAAGAATAGACACTCAATGAGTATTGCATATGTTGCTGAAGGAATATTAATAACATAGGATATTTGCCTGGATATAATGAAGGATAAAAAGAAAAGCTTTGGGTTGTCCTAGGGACTGCATAGTACCACAACAAAGAAGGCTGGTTTGTGATTTTATGTTTCTAGGAGTGACTACAAAAGGAAGCAAAAAAGGATAGGGCTTGGAATTTGATGCTTTCAGGTTGTCAAGTGAATTAAATAATCACTAATGACGGTTTAAAGATGAAAAGTATGAAAGCTTTTAAACAAAAGATGGTTTCCAACAACATAAACTCATAGAAACACAAAATGCATGCACATAAAGAGATATAGGCATAGAATTTAAGCATCTTTTCAAACTTCAAGATGAAACTCCAGTAGCACTAATGGAAGCTGCATTACTCTGCTACACAAACCTGCAAAAATATGGGAGAGCAGTTATTTGAAGTTTGAGCATGAGAAGAACTTTGAGTTTGAGCTGTAAATGATCCTGATGCTTGACGCATGGATGGTGATGGGAGACTCCCAGTTGAAAACTGCCGAGGTAATTCATAAGCCATGTTACCACTTCCAGATATTGCTGGCATTCCCAAGCGATCCGAAAATGGATGACCAAATGCCAGCCAATCTTTTTCCACTAATGCCTGTACTTAAGAAAAACATGTAAAAACCCGAGTTATAGCCAGTTAAGTGCAATCAAATAAATACTCAGCATTATGTGCATGGGGGCTTGGTGCAGGACCCTGACTTTGTTCTCAGCCTCAGTATCAGAGATGGCTCAGATAAAAGAATCACAACACGGATGCAGAAAATGAGGCACCAAACATGAACCTAGCAGCAAGGTACAGCCAGATTAACTTATATTGTGCTTATTTATGTATTTATTAATTCATCCATTTTTTGGGAAGGGGTGGAGTGAATAAAATAATCCTAAGACAAGGATGATCCAATCAGGGAAAACCAAATATTCATTTGCTAAAGGTACTTTAAATACTAACAAAAAATTAGGAATTTTGCCACCATCAGTCAAATAACTTCTTTCTGTTTCATCAATGGAAATTTTAAAAACCATAACTGGAAATTATTTTACTTTCACCATCTTGTGCACAAAATACTAGTGTGTACTTGTATGGTAACCATAATACAGCTTTTTTCCACCATGAGAGACAACTATTGCTGTTAGCCCATAGAAATGGAACAAAACATAAATAGAAATTTATTTTCTTTTCAGTTGTTTTGCAAATCCAAACCAGTTTTGACTCACTCACACATGCAACCACTGATTTAACAGAATAAGGTTCAGCATATTAAAAGAACAAAACCAATGCCATCCATCAGTGTCTGGTCAGTACCTGAAACCCATTCAAAGTCCGATAATATGGATCCAACAACAAACTAGCAAGGGAGACCAACTGAGTTGTTCTGTCCCACCCATCACTACAAAATGAAGGAAAAATTATTACTAATAAGCAAATATGAAAATGCTAAAAAGCTTTCATTATTACAACAAGAACAATTGAAATGCATAGGAAAACATGAGGCAAGGATGACTGTATTGTACAGAAAGACGAAACGAAATAAACTATAGGCAAAGACTTGCTTAGGAGATTGTATGTGGGAAGGAGAAAAGTAATTTACATAACTCAGTTATACTGTGAGAAGAAAGAATTGGCTGAATGCCTAAGAGCAAGAGCCTCAGTTTAATCTATATTTATAGTATTGTGGAACATATTTACAGCAGAAATTTAGACAAAGAATTAGGCCTGAAATACAGCCTATACAACAGCCAATAAATCAATCTATCAAATCAGCCTATAAATCAGCTAATCAGCTGGGTCAACCATACAATAATTATAATATTCAACACTCCCCCTCAAGATGGGGCATACATGTCATACGCACCCCAGCTAGTTACATATGCTAGTTATCCTTGGTCCACAGAGAGATTTAGTGAAGATATCAGTTAGTTGGTCAATAGAGTTCACAAATGTAATAGCGATATCTTTTGAAAGAACCTTTTCTCCAACTAAGTAGCAATCCATTTCTATATGTTTGGTCTTTCTGTTAAAAACTGGATTAGAGGCCATGTGGATAGCTACTTGATTATCACAGATCAGTTTCATTTTCCTTATGTCTCCAAATTCAGTTCTTGAAGCAATTGCTTCAACCATGTGAGTTCACAGGTTGCTACAACCATAGTTCAATATTCAGCCTTAGCACTAGACTGACATTTTGTTTCTTACTTTTCCATGATACTAAGTTGCCTCGAACAAGGACACAATACCCAAAAGTGGAGCGTCTATGTGATGGCAATCTTGCCCAATTAGCATCTGAGTTACTAACAACCTGAGTGTGTCCTTTATCTTCATAAAATAAACCCTTACCTGATCCATTTTTTATGTATCTCAAGATGCAAGTCACAACATTCCAGTGACTATAACAAGGGAAATCTAGAAATTGACTAACAACACTCACGACAAAGGAAATATCAAGTCGGGCTCCCATGAGAGTTCCTTGTTGTCAAAAATCATCCCTAGTCACACGGGAGCCATCGACAACACATCGTTCACCATCACCGACCATAAGCTGAATGCCCAAAACTACCTTCAATGGTCCCAGTTAGTCCTGATCTTTATTTCCTAGAAAGGGAGAGATGATTACCTCACTAGTGAAGTCATGCAACCCAAGAAGGAAGATCCGAACTATCGGTTATGAAAGACAAAAAACAACCTGGTTATGTCATTGTGTTATGACCCAAAGGGCAGTAGTTGTAATTGTACTGGAGTTTGTTAGTTTGTACTTACTTGAGTTGGTTAGTGTTAGTCAATTAGTTTGGCAAAAACCGCAAAGATGTAAACAACCTATAAATAAGTTGTTGAATAGAGAACATATACCTATGAATTAAATGAAATCAGTTTGTTTCCCTCTCACTCTTATCTCTCTCTCTCTCTCTCTCTCTCTCTCTCTCTCTCACTTCATCCAAACCCTTCCCTTCTCTTCTAAAATTCTCCCTCTTCCGTTATGTTTTCTCCCTCCAATTATGTTATTTCTTCTTCAAATTCCTCCAAAACTCCATTCTAAACCCTAGGAAAACCTACGGTTGTGGATCCAAAAAATTCCAATTGTGATTCCAACGATTTCCAACTATGAAATCAAGTAGCAGATCCAGCAAAACAAGCACGGTTGTCTTCAGAAGGTAATCAAGGGCGATTTCAAGACGCCACAATAGAGGCGATAGTTACTTGCTAATTAGAAGTTGCCCATCCTTGGAAGTGGATCGAAGCTTGGCCAGAGTAGTGACTTCTGGGCATTTAACAAGCCAACAAATTGGAATCGATCGAGCTGGGATATCAGGCGATTCTGACGAACTCAAGTGAATTCCGACAATCTTGGTTTGGAATTGAATGTGTAGTGGGGTGTGGGTCGGGGGGTTGTCAGTTTGATTGGCAACAAGCGTGACAAATCTTGCCTGTGAATTTGACACTTCTTATTTGGATTTGAAGGAAAATCAGAGTAAAGTGACTTTCGAGTCGAATCATGGAGGCAAAGTAGGAGGTAGTCTCGCAACTGTGAATTTCGCTAATTTTCGGTTCAGATTTGAGGATCATGTCAAGCGGTTCAAATTTGAAGACATGTGAAGGTGAAGCAGACCTAGGCAACTCTCAGCTCGTCTAATTGAGATCGACCTAGGATCAATTGGGTCGTAGGAGGTTGACAAAGCAGTTTAGGGCTTTTGCCTTCTCCAACCCATTGTTAATTTTTGTCGCATTGCGGCGGATTCCGTTTGAGGCAAAATTAGGTTGGCAGAACTTGAAGCCGCTAATGAGGTGGATTAGGTTTATCGAAACCACTTCCGATTTATGAGGGAATCCTTAGAAGCTAATCAAGAAGCTATTACATAGGTGAATTCTCAAGAATTAAACTGTGGAGATGGCCAAAGGATTTCTTGGAAGTGCATCGTCAGGGGAGAAATCACTCGATGAGGAATGTGCTAAAACAAGAAATCAATTCTCTATCCTTAAATGGAAGTTGGACGATTTGTTGATTCTATTTTCATGAAAATTTCCGCTTTCAGAAATAAAGGAAAGCCCTAGATCCACTTATAGGACCAATTCGAACAAGCATCAGAAGCACTAGATCCATGGGGTCAGCTTTCAGCATACCTAATGCTTCCAATTTGTAGACAAAAGATGAATTAGCATTACATCAAGGCAGAGATGAGAGGTGCAGTGAAGAATTCAACAATCTAAAGCAAGAAGACTCTGTAATGGATTATAAGGCAAGATTTGAGAAATTGAAAGCACTGATACTCAATTTCTGTTTAACCTTGAATGAGTCTTACTTTGTGTCAAAATTCATTAATGGTCTTAACGATGTGCTAAGGCCTACTGTGAAAATGTGGTGGAACAAGCGGTTGAGAACGTGAGGAAGCAAGAATTGGCATTGAAAGCCATTTGTAGAAAGCATGGGCTGCTGCCTAAAAGTTATCTTAAGATTAGCCAGCAGAACAAAGGTATTTCTAAGGCTAACCCCAATTTAGAGCAAGAAGTTGATGAATTTTAAGCAATGGATTAGGAAATTTAGGAAGTAAAAGATAATCCTATTGAGAAGATCTCTATGGAAGACGAGGAAATAAAAGATGTTGTGAAATCGAGAAGGGATCTTATCACAACAACTGTGGATTTTGAAGACTTGAAGTTTGTTTTTCTTGAAGAAATAGGTACTCCTCCAATACCTAATGACAATACAAAGCTAATTTTTTAGGATCTACAGAATAAAGCCAAAGAAGAGAAGGAAAAGACAATTCAAAAATGTCAACGTGTGGCAAAAGATTTTGTTAATCTTTTAGGCACTACCAAGAAAATCATAGGAGATGATGTTGTGGGAGATTTAATAGCCGCGAAGATATAGGGGAGTTGGTGCTAGAGATGTCAAAAGGGCCGGCTTGGCCCACGGGCCAGGTCGGCCTATTTATTAAAAGGGTTAGACTTGGTCCGGCCTTTTTTGCCATGGATAGGGCCCGGCCCACGGCCCCCCTATAGGGGGGCCGGCCAGGCCAGCCCATTGGCTAGAGGGTTGGGCTCGGTGGGCCTGGCCCACAAGCCCTGGTAAGCCGAGCCCACCGAGCCTGGCCCTTTTTTTCTTTTTTCCATTCTCTTCCGGTCTCACCTTGACAAATGCTTCTTCAAGGCTTGGGTTAGTCTTGTAGACAAGATCCTTCTACAAACATCATCCAAGTTCTTATTGAGATCAATTAAGAACTTGTATAGACACTTTTGTTCGACAATCTTCTTATGGTACAATCCATCTTCCTGGGACTTTCATTCGTGCTCCTCAAACTTATCCAATTGTTGCCAGTGCCAGTTGAGGATGTTGACGTATTAAGTGACAATAAGGTCTCCTTGCCGCTGATCATGAAGAACACACTCTATTTTGAACAACTCAGATGTGTTCTCTATGTGTGAGTATGCCTCCCTTGCAGCTTTCCAAATCTCTCAAGTTGTTTCGTAAAGGAGAAAATTTTCTCAATTCTCATTCGTCAAGGAATTTAGGGGCCATGTCTCATGACCCTAGGTTTTCCTAGGGTTTAGAATGGAATTTTGGAGGAATTTGAAGAGGTAAGAACAGAATTGGAGGGAGAAAACAGAACGAAAGAGGGAGAATTTGAGGAGAGAAGGGAAGGGTTTGGATGAAGAAAGAGAGAGATAAGAGTGAGAGAGAAACAAACTGATTTCATTCAATTCATAGCTACTTGTTATCTATAAAACAACTTATTTATAGGGTGTTTACATCCTCGCGGTTATTACCAAATTAATCAACTAACACACTAACTCAAGCAACTACAAACTAACAAACCTAGTACAATTAGAGCTACTGCCCCTTGGGTCATGACAATTCCCCCTTTCCTTGAGAGGTTTCTTGTCCCTAAGAAACTTATTACACCCAAGCCACTGTTTCATCATCCAATTCCCGTCTTCATGATTTGATTTATTCTTCGCCTTTTCTTGTTATTTTCTCTTACTTGCTTTGGCCTCTTTTTCTTTCTCCTTCTTTGGTTTTATTTTATGGATGAAAGAGAAAACATCATCTCTTTGTTCACTAGGTATTTCTAGCTCTCTTGAACTACCTCCTTTATTTCCCTTGCTAGAGTCAGCACCAACGAGAGATGTCAAAAGGGTCGGGCTATGGCCCAGCCCAACTCGGCCCGTTAGGACTTTATGGGCCCGGCCGGTTAAGCACTATGGTTAACGGAAAATCATTTATTAAAACATTTCTATATTTTTCCGTAAATGGACTATCATTCCTTGGAATGTTGAATTGTGAAAAACAAGTTCATAAAACTAGTAAACCCACTAAAGTGATCCAATAAAGATTCAGGGCTAATGTCAATTTCAACACATAATTATGTGTGGCATTTCTTTAAACTTTATGTCATAAGCACCATAAAGTGCTTATGACAGGTACTTTATGTCACAAGCACTTGTGACAGGTGCTTTATGTCTTTCTGTCACAAGTACCAACATTTGAAATTCAAATTTGTAGCCTTACAAGTCCCTTGTCACTGATTGTCTATAAATAGGAGAACATATATGAGTTATTTTCATTCCCTTTCGAATTCTAAGCAATTCAGTTGTTCTTGAGTTTTGACTTCTTAATTCTTACTTATTTTTGCCTTTCTATGTTATAAGTTTTATCCATTAACAAGTTAGATATTATTCTTATTTCTAAACAATTTATACTTTTTTCTTTTTAACAATCAATAATAATGTCTTTTCTTCGTCGCTCAAAATCCACTCATTTTTCTCGTGGGACTTCTTCTAATTCTATGGATCCAGCACGGTGTAACACATCTAACCCCATAATCCATCCACCTCGTCGTCCTCAGCCCCAACCCCCAGTGGATTTCATTCCTAATTTGTATAACACAAATTATGCAGATCAGGATGAAACACTTCCACTTGAATCACTAGAAAGGGATGACAACATCAATTTTGCTGGGCCTGCTGATTTTCCACCCCCACCAACACCCAAACAGGACGAAGAAGAGGATGCAGGTCCGTCAAATTTGGGAGTTGTTAGGAAAAGACAACGAATAAGCTAGGCCCTGTGGGCTAAGGGCTCGACTCGACCCTCTAGCCCACGGGCTGGCCCATCCTGGCCCCCCTACAAGGGGGCAGAAGGCCGGGTCGGGCCCAACCCTTTTAGTAAATGGGCCAGCCTGACCCGTTTAGAAAGCCTGTGGGCCGACCCTTTTGACATCTCTAGGGAATATGAAAAGAAAGGTTGTGAAGGCTAGAGGTGATATATTTTGTAGCACTAGAGTCTACACACCAAGAGGTATCACTGAGTTGAAAGGATGACGATGAAGAAGGTTGAGATTGTTCGTCCAAAGGCTGAGAGGATAGACCATGATGAGTCCCACATGCAAACCCTAAGTCTGTCAAGAAAGCTCCATTAGCCTCATGAGAAGCCATAAAAGCTTGAGAATTGGATTCATTGCCACCTCTACCAAAAGGAGGCCACTGAAACCTGCTATCAAATCTATGATAACATCTATCAACTAAACGTCCAGGTTTTCCACACAGTTGGCAGTAAGTTCTCCTGCCATAAGATCGACCTCTGCCTCTACCTCCTCTAAAACCATTTCCTCGAGAATTAAAGCCACCTCTACCAGGAAAGCCTCCTTTACCAATGTTCACAGTGCTATTTCTAGCTAGTAGTGGAGCATAGTTAACATTCATAGCAGCAGCAGAATCAAATTTATGCAATGTATTAGAGATATTCTTTGTAGCCAACCTCTGTTCATGCATCATCAAAAGATACTGAATTTACGGGTCCCCGACTGTGCTGAGTGGGCGCCTCGTTGACTGTTGGGTGTTTATGACCCTTTAATGGCGAAGAAGAAAATCAAACCTGCAGTAAAGGCCTCTCCAACCGTGGAGGAGGTGTTTAAAAGGTTCGGAATAAAACCATCTGACTTAGTTCCCCTTGGAGCAGTGACGAAGAAGAAGGTGGGTGATCTGCCAGGTGCTGGTCCAAAGCAAGTGATAACCCATGTTCTGAGCGATCCTCAAGGTTCGGTGCAAGAGGTGTCCACTAGGGGTTCTGTCGCAAATGCTCAGGAGATGCCATATGTCCTGGAACCATACTCTCCGAGTGTTTCTCAAACTCTAGGTGAGGATGACACCAACTCAAACATGAAGGAGGTTACGCAACCTGAAGGGTTTTGTCGTATGCTGGTGTCAAAAGCTTCCTCTAGTAGCCAGGAGGTTGAGGAAGATAAGGGTTGAGAGTTAAGGCCCAGCAGCTGGAGAACCCAACAGAGAAGCAGTCGGGGAAGCAGGCCGCCATGAATGATGTTCAGGCTGGAGATCCAAAGGTTGCTACGGAGGTAAATGGAAATGCAATAGAACCGAACAAACCCATTGCGCCATGGGTTGGGCTATTTAAAGATAATAGACAACAACATTGGGGTCTCTCGCTGCCTTCCTTTGAGGTCCAGGGTTCCCGTGTCGTTTTAGAGCTACAAGATGTTGATGAAGATGAGAAAGCGTGGCGCTTCTGCCTCGTGGGATTTGTTGCAGGTAAGTTTCCTGATAAGGAGGCTTTGCTGAAGCTTTGCGACTCGTGGGGGGTTTCTTACCAGTATTTTGCCCATTCAAGTGGATGGCTCGTCTTTAAGTTTTTAGACAGTGAATCGAGGGATGAGGTTCTGCAACAGGGGCCATTTTCAGTGTTCGGTCGTCTGCTGCTATTTAAGATCACACCGCCCAATTTCGACTTTGACGAGAAGCCTCCTCTGTCGGTTCCGGTTTGGGTCTCTCTCCCTAGTTTACCTCTTAACTGTTGGAGTGCTAGGGCCTTGGGTAAAATTGTTTCAATTCTTGGCAGGCCTATCACCACTGATAGGCTTACGGCCACTAAGGAAAGGATCTCATTTGCAAGGGTGCTGGTTGAGATCGACCCATCTAAGGAGCTGAGGCAGGCTGTTGAAATACAACCGCCTTCTGGGAAAATTAGGCAACATAGAGTATTGTATGAGAATGAGCCAAAATTCTGCTCCAAGTGTAAAGTTTTGGGGCACACGGTTGCGGCATGCAAGAGGAATGTGGCCACTGTTTAGGGGCGTGTTCCGGCTAGTGCAAGGACAAATGGGGCCTTGCCTAAGAGCAAGGATTTGGTGCCGAACCCCGCTGCTCATGGGTCCAAAAAGATGCCAGATAAGGAGGCCCCTCCTAAGACAGGGCAAGTTGTTACCCGCCCTTTGGCGACTGGAGGTGCTGATTTAGGAGATGGGGAAGGTGCGCAAGGCATCAAGGAGGCTAAAGATAATGGGGATGTTGCTGAAAGTTCACGAGCTATTGCTTTAGTCCCCAGCAGGGATGACCCTGAGGGTCTGTTTCAGCCAGTCAAAGGCAGGAAGCAGAGGAATGGGAAAATGGTTGCAAAGTTGGAAGAATCTCAAAATGAAGAGTTTGCCCACCTGGAGGGGGAGGTTGCTAAGAAGCCTCTTGCAAATCCAAGGGAGTCTAAGGTTAAGGGTCGTAAAGGGCAGAGAAGCTTGGGTTTAATGGAGAATGAGAAGGTGAAGGGCACTGCCCTTCCTACCTTACCATGAAGGTTGGTTGCTGGAACATCAGGGGCCTAAATCGGCCTCTGAAGCAGAATGGGGTGGCTAGCCTCATGCATATTCAACAGATTGATGTTATGGGAGTTCTAGAATCGAAGCTATCTCAACAAAAGTTAGCCTCAGTTATGATGTCTAAATTCAAAGGGAGGATGGAGTTTGATAATTTCCATTTGCACGATGCGGGTAGGATTCTTGTCCTGTGGGATCTGATTAAAGTGCATTTGGAGCTCATTGATATGGGTCCTTAAGTGGTCCATTGCAGGGCTAGATGCAAGGTAAATTCAATTTCTTTTCACATTAGCTTTGTGTATGCTTATCATTATGTGGTGAGCAGGAGACCCCTCTGGCTCAACCTTAGGGAGTTTGGTTCTCGTTGTTCTGGGCCTTGGCTTGTGTTGGGGGATTTTAATTGCGTCGTGTATCCTGAAGAGAAGTGCAATGGCCTTCCTCTCTCTGAGTATGAGACCAAGGACCTGAAGGATTGCTGCGTTGATTTGGGTCTCTCAGGCCTCCCATCTTCTGGATGTTGTTTTACATGGTTGAATAACAATGTAATGTCTAAGTTGGATAGAGTTTTGGCCAACAAAAACTGGGTGTTGAGGGTCTTTACGGGCATGCGGAGTTTTCAGGCAGTCTGTCAGATCACTCACCATGTATTGTGGCTATTTTAAGGCCTCCTAGGCTGCGGACAAGATCATTTAAGTTCTTTAATATGTGGGCCTCTCATGCAGAGTTTATCAGCCTGGTGCCTCTCATGCAGAGTTTATCAGCCTGGTTGAGGCAGAATGGCAAGCTGTGTTCGAGGGATCTAAGCAGTTTATTCTGGGCAAAAAACTGTAGAGACTCAAGCTCCCTTTGCGTGCTTTTAATAGTAAACATTTCAGTCATATTTCCAGCAGGGTAGAGAGAGTGGAGGAGGAGCTTAAAGAGGCCCCAGGTGCTGTCCAAGCCGATCCCAGCAATGAGGAGTGCCATTTAAAAGTGGCCGATCTAAGGAAGTGTGCTCAGTTTCCTAAAGAAGCTGAAAGAATGTTTTACTTACAAAAAGCCGAAGGAGACCACCTCAAGAATAGCAATAAATGCACTAAGTTCTTCTATACGATGGCTAAGAGGAATGCCAAACGGAATTTTATTGCTGCAGTGTCTAGAGAGGATGGCTCATCCACCTCATCTTTTGATCAGATAGCTGAGGAGTGTTTGGGGTTTTATCAGAACCTTCTGGGTACTTCTTCTGTGAACGTCCCTATTGATCCTTCCATTCTCAATTCTGGCCCTTTGATTTCTCAAGAGCAAGCTGAAGGGCTGGTTAGAGATGTTAATGCTCAGAAGATTAAAGAGGCCCTCTAGAGTATTGGGGATGAGAAGGCACCAGGCCCTGATGGGTTTTCTGCTTGTTTTTTCAAGAAGGCATGGAATACTGTGGGTGATCAGTTATGCCAAGCAGTCCTTGAGTTTTTCTCTTCTGGTAAGATCCTCAAGCAATTTAATCACGCTGCAATTGTTTTAATTCCTAAGTTGAGCCATGCTTCTTCCATGGGGGACTATCGGCCAATTGCTTGCTGTAATGTAATCGACAAGGTGATAGCCAATATCTTGGCTTCTCGTTTGGAGCCTTTGATGGGCTCGGTTATTGACCAAGCACAGGAGCTTTTGAGGAACCTAGCAGATAACGTTCAGCTTGCCCAGGAGCTTTTGAGGAAGTATGGTCGTAAGAGAAGCTCGCCTAGATGCCTTATTAAGGTGGATTTACGTAAAGCATACGACACAGTCAGCTGGTTTTTTCTCCAACAGGTTACGGACGGTCTGGGCTTCCCACCTTTATTTTCTGGATGGGTCCTTGAATGTGTTTCTACGGCTGCATACTCTGTGATCATTAATGGCAGCATGTGTGGCTTCTTTAAAGGCAAGAGAGGTTTGAGACCAGGCGACCCTATGTCCCCTTTCTTATTCGTTTTATGTTTGGAGTACCTATCTAGAGGTCTCAACCTGACTACCGCTGACTCTGAGTTTAATTTCCACCCTAAATGCAATAAGCTCAAGATCTCTCACTTGGCCTTTGCCGATGATCTTATGCTTTTTGCTAGAGGGGATGTGCCTTCCATTCGCATCATTATGGACTGTCTTAGAGATTTTGAAGAGAAGTCAGGATTGCAGACTAATCCTCTTAAATCGAGCATCTTTACTGCTGGTATTGAGGGTCATGTGCTGCAATGTATCATGGATCTCACAAGTTTTCCTCAGGGAGTTATGCCATTTCGGTATTTGGGTATTCCTTTGGCAGCGATCAAGTTGAGAGTTTCCCATTATGATCTGCTTGTATCCAAGATTTCGGACTGTATCAAAGCCTGGAAGGCTGTTACTCTTTCTTATGCTGGCCGGCTCGAGCTTATTCGTGGTGTGTTGCAGGGTGTGGTCTGTTTTTGGCTTGGCATTCTTCCCGTTCCAGCATCTGTGATCGAGCATATCTATAGCCTTTGCAGGCGTTTTTTATGGAATTCTAAGTCTTCCTTGGTGGCCTGGAAGGACATTTGTCTGCCGAAATGTGAGGGAGGGTTGGGCTTGAAGGACTCAAAGTGCTGGAATTCCTGCCTTCTGATTAAAACTTTATGGGATATTAACAGGAAGGAGGACACCCTTTGGGTTCAATGGATCCATTAAGAGTTCCTTCATTCGGATTCTATATGGCAAAGACAGATGAGGAGTGATGACTCCCCCCTGATGAAGAAATTGCTGCTCATCCGAGACAGACTGTATGAGGCGTGTGGTTCGGTGGAGGCTGCTAGGAGGCTGATAGAAAGTTGGTCTAATGGGGTTGCGCTTGATTTGCATGCAGCCTACGAGTTCTTTCGGGTGAAGGGCCAGGTTAAAGTATGGGCGAAATTTGTGTGGAATCCGTGCCTCATTCCAAAGCATAGCTTCTTGCTGTGGCTTTGCACTAGGGCCCGTATGCTCACTCGTGACAGATTGTTGTTCTTAGATATTGATAGGGCCTGCCCTTTTTGTAGCGTGGCTGAGGAGTCTTCAGGCCATTTATTTTTCCTCTGTTCCTTTAGTGGGGCAGTTTGGACGCAGATTAAATTGTGGCTTGGAATCTCCAGAGCCATGTCATCTATTTTGAGTGCCATCAAATGGATAAGTAAGGAAGCCAGGGGCTCCTCTTGGATTTGCAAAGTGAAGAGAATAGCTTTAGTGTGCTCGGTCTATCAGATTTGGACAGCTAGGAATCGTCTTATTTTTTATGGCATTCACCCTACTGTTGAGGGCCTTGATTGTAGAATTAAAACATTTGTATACAAAGTAATGTTCACTATGTATCCCTAGGTTTTAGTTCGTTTTGAGGCTTTAGCCATTGATCGTTAATTGTTTGGCTTTGGCCTTGCTCCCGAGTATGCCCAGTGTATATTGTATATTTTGATCTATACATATTTACAGTTTGATAAAAAAAAAAGATATTGAACTTTTTCAAGATCAATTTCATCCATTTGATATGTAATTAAACCAATAGTGCCATAGTCCTCATCTAATCCATGCAAAATAGTCATCAATATATCCTGATCATTTAATGGTTCTCCAATTGCTGCTAGTGCATGATTAATAGTTTTGATTCGTAAAACATAATCAGTCACCGTCATATCACCTTTCTTAATGGACCTAAGTTGTTGTTTCAATTGAAAAGAACAAGCAACTGTTTGACGAGAAAATAAACTGTCAAGAGTGGTCCATAGCTCTGCCACAAATCCACAATATATAACCTGACCAATTACCTCCTTGTCTATTGTCAAAAACGACCACCCTAGCAGAAGCTGATCTGATTGCATCTAATTTAGAAAATTAGGATTGACAATTGGCTTGCTACCTTCCGATTGAATGTATTTTTGGCAAGAGATCTATTTTGTTTATGAACGACAACAGATCGAAAGCCCTAACTGTGGCTAGGATCTACGCCTTCTAACATAGGTAATTGCTTGAATCAAGTTTCATAGGGATGAAACTGAAGGCTTTAGCAACAAAAGCAAAATCCAACAAAGCTGCAAAGAATAAGGAGGAAGAAGACGAGTTCGAATCATGAGAGGCCATGGACGTGAGTCGCGATGGCTCTGATACCATGAAACAAAAACTTTGCAGAAGAAAGAAAAGAGAATAAGAAGAGAAGAACTCATCGAATTCAATTGAGATGAATGAATGAATCTCAATATCAAAAAATACAATAGAAAGGCTAGCTTATATATAGCCTTGACCACCTCCTCTACATAGTATAAATAACTCTCAATCCTCTACAACTGAAAACACGGACTAATGATGCAACCAGCCATCACAAAATACAGCAGATAAAATAACAAACATTATAAAACAGTAGAGGCTACAACTGATCTGCCTTAGTCTCTTCCACACCCACTTCTCCATAATTGTAATTCCTAGAACATAACCACTAATTAAATATATAACAGATGAAAATAAAAAGAAAATATCTTCCTAATTCATTGGGGTCGTGACAACTATGTACGTGGTAATTACATAATTTACAGCATAGATACAAAACATAAAAACTATCTATCAAAAAGTTGTCTTCCCTAATTCTTGCCTAGTAAATCTACTGACATAATTTCCTGTCATTTTTTCAACCCTCCCATAATTAGTTCCAGCTGTACTCCCATTATTCTCCAACAGAAAGAAAGAAAATGTGTATCAGCTCCCATCACACTAGGTCCATTACACCTTAAAACCAAGCCATGTCACTACTATGGTTAAAGTCACCTAGGAGCTTCTAAGATGGATAAAATAAGCAAACTATGCATGCTCTCGTATAGTGATAATTACATATTCAATGTGACATCAGCCCCTAGCAATCACTTCCTTCATGGTCCATCAAAGCAAAAGCACAAAATTTCATTCTTTTCCATCTAAACTGCCAAAAGAATTATTTAGGAACCAACACAATGCTCTAGTAGAGAACCAAAATTCTAATGTTTCCCCTAGAGACATATTGGGACAGACAGGAAAACTATGAAACTCTTGAAACAATAAGTTGTACCAATGGGGACCAGCAGATTTATCGGGACATTTAAATTCAAATCAAACTTTATTTTTACTAGTAGTTATAATAGTCTTTGGATCTACGGATGCTCCAACTAACTACACAAGTTCCTCTTGGTTTGCCTTGCATAAATCTACAGGATTGAGGAAAATTTTCAGGCTATTCTGAGAATATTCACCTACTACATAATCGGGACATTGGGACTGAAATCTGTGAGTTTTAGGCTTTTGATTGTATGAAGATGCAGTTTCAGAGTACTATTTATGATCTGTCCATTTGGAGTACCAATTGGAGTCTACAAATTTAGCATCCAAAGTGTTACCATCATGGTTGACCACCCAAAGAATATATGTACTGGTCTAAAGGCCATTATAGCAGTTCTTACAGTTTATAGCAAAATCATCATCTCAATAAGCAATCCCTAGCTAGTAGCTACAAAATAATATAAACATGTATTGGACACACATATTGTCATCCTATATGCAATTCAATGGAATGGGTACAAGAGATTCCTAGAGGAGAGAAGATCAAGATAAGAGGTAACTTAAAAGGGTCATGCAGATAACGAAGGGAATAGGTATAGAAATGTACATGGAGGTCATGGAAAATAACGAGGGTAAAGCTATGTTGGATTTTGCCACGACATATGATCTCGTAATAGCCAGCACTAGGTTTAAGAAACAAGATGAACACTTAAATCACATATTAAAAGGGCGTATCAACCACCCAATAGACTACTTTCTTATGAGACAAGAGAACTGGTTAAGTTGTAAGGATTGTAAGGTTATACCTGGAGAATCATTTGACTACCCAACAGACTTTTATAGTCTTTGACATCCATATCAAAAAATGGAAGAGAAAAAAAAGAACAAAATGAAGCCTAAGAATTAGATGGTGGAGTTAAAACGTGAAAAACAAACCATTTTCAAGGAACAAGTGTGGCATATAGAAGAGATTGGACCATAGAAGAAGAGGCTAACCAAATGTTCGGCGAAATGGCTAATACTATTCAAAATACAACTAATATGGTTCTTGGAGAGAGTCAAAGGGAAAAGTTCCAAATCAAAAGAATCTTGATGGTGGAATGAAGAGGTACAAGGAAAAATCAAAACTAAGAGAGCTTGCTACAATATTTTACATAAATGTCATAAGGAAGAAAGCCAAAAGAGGCATAGTTTGGCCAAAAAAGGCTGCTAGTGAAGCAAAGTCAAATGCTTATGAAAATTTGTACTGATTTGATACAAAAGATGGAGAAACAAATATATATAAACTAGCCGAAACAAAAGAAAGAAAAATGAGATATTTAAGCAAAGTAAAATGCATAAAAGATGAAAACTGTCAAGTACTAGTAAATGAGGGAGGCAATCAAAGAGATATGGAAAGAGTACTTCTTGAAGTTACTAAAAGAAGGTAGGGAAACAAGTATTATCTTGGGATATCTTGAAATAAAGAAACTTTAAAAAAGATGAAGAATAGCAAAGCAGTTGGACCAAATTATACACTGATAGTGGTATAGAATGCATGAGAAGGGGGCATTTTTTGGTTAATAAAATTATTTAACGTAATCCTTCAATCAAAAAGGATGCTAGATGATTGGAGGAAAAGCGCTTCAATGCCTATTTACAAGAATAAAGGAGAAGCTCAAAATTGTGAAAATTATACACGAATTAAGTTAATTAGCCACACAATGAAACTTTGGGGAGAGTGATTGAGGAAAGACCAAAAAGAGAAACCAAGGTATCTGAAACCAATTTATTTCATGTCTAGTAGGTCAACAATGGGAGCTATAAATTTGTTGAGACATCTAATGAGAAGGTATAGAGATAAACAAAAGAGATAAACAAAAGGATCTATATATAGTGTTTATGGATCAAGAAAAAGCTTACGACAATGTTCCTAGAGAAGTCTTATGAAGGGTTTTAGAGAAGAAAGGAGTATGAATTTCTTATACTGATTAAAGACATGTATCATGGAGTCAAAACATGTGGATGAGATACTAAGGCTTTTGCAACTATAATGGGATTGCATCAAGGATCTGCATTTAGTCCTTACCTATTTACCCTAGTAATGGATGAATTAATTAAACATGTTCAGGCATAGGTGTCATGGGGTACGTTATTTGCAAGTGACATAATGTTGGTGGATAGAACAAAAAAAGGAATGAATACTACTAGGGTGTCTAATATTCTTCCATTTTGTGCAAACTTTAGCAAGAGAAATAGAAAATCAAATCCCACCAAGAAGTAGGGGTATTCAGAAATTTTGGAAGCAAGTAGGAAAACTTCTAACCTCTCAGTTTGGTTCTACACCAGGTCTAATTTCCTGCTTGGTCATGGTGAAAGAAGGAAAGGTGTAATGTGGTCAAATAAATTGTCTGCCAGCAAGGCCAGATGGGTTTGCACTTTATGGTGGAGGCTTCTGGATGCAGTAGGTGATATGTACATTAAGGACAGCAGGGTTGATGATACTTTTGTCATAGTGAGCCATGTCCCCATAATCAAAGAACTAGTGATGGTTATGATCATGGTAATAGAGGTGGTGAACATATCTCAAGCAATAGTGAATGTGGTAAGGCGATTTTATATCACTGTGGTGAACTAGGGCATTTGCAATGCAATTGTTAGAAGCCAAATGGTAAACCTCCTAATATGTTTGCCGATGTAGTTTTTAGAAATGAAGTGAACGTCAAACCACAACCACCTATGAGGCCATAACTATCATAGATTATGAGTATGCTCAGTACATCAATTTCAGATTTCTCAACACTTAGCTACTCCCTCGACTGCCACTCTGCTCTAGACAAGTAAACCCATTGCCCCATCTTCATTTCATTGCACATGGGTCATTGATTTTGGTGCATCGGATCATATGACTGGTAACACAAGTATTTTGACATCCTTCATTAATAGGCGACAGTGCAAATCTTGGTATTGGTTTGGGTGGCTTAGTGAGATGGTTTAAGAGTTTGGCCTCCAGCTTTCTAACAGTGATAATGCTGTGTTTCATCAGCAGTCTACTTCTGAAGGTATACTCTTAGTTATTCACGTTGACGATATTGTTGTCACAAGGAATTATGTCATGGACAACGAAAATTTGAAGGTATTTCTCCAAAATCCAAATTTGAGGCTAAAGATTAGGAAAGCATTACATAGTTGCTTGGGATTGAAATTATTGTCTAAGCCCCTCCCCCACTTCTACAGGTTGTATAACCGGCCGTGAATCCTAAGCCAAGACTTAAAGTTTACTAAGCCAAAAATTCTTCCATACTTAGATAACTGAAATAACATAAAATAACTAAAAATAAAACCATCCCAAACTGAGTCCATCGATAATCCCTTGATCCAAGTCCATGTCTAGCCCCCTATTCTTGCTTACCTAAAAAATATGTTAGGGATAGTGGTGAGCTTGAAGCCCAGTGAAGGTCGCCCCGCATAATAGATCAATATAAAAAATAAAAAATTTCACATGCATATAATAATACAAAATTTCAAATCAAAGATTCACCATTATTCCCCAATCCCATCCAAAAAGTATCATCAAATATTATATATCACATCAAATCACATAGTGTGGTTGTACCTTACTGCTTTGTTGGTTTGTACCGTTGTCTATAAATAGGTTGTAACCTAGAGAATTAAGATATGGTGAAATGATAATCTGAATTCTATTTTCTCTCTCTACATTTCTCTCTCCCGATCTCCCCAGTTCTCCCTCTATTCTTGTTGTCTCCCTCAATTTTTGTCTAATTCTTCCCCATACTCTTCTCAATTTCCCATCCAAACCCTCGGCAAACCCTAGGTCGTGACATTTGGTATCAAAGCCGACGATTCTCGATTGTGATCCAGAAATTTTAACAGTTGACCAAGGTGATTCAATGCAGCTAATTCTGAATAGCCAAGCGATTTCTGGTGCTCTGGGCGAGTATTTTTCGGTTGATAATTGAAGCAGATCTAGGCGAGCAAAGACAAACTCAGAACCAAGTTATCCTCAACTACTGACTTGGATCCAAACAATTTAGGAAGGCAAAATTAGGTTGGTTGAACTTGAAGCCGCTAGGGAGGCGGATTTGTTTTACCAGACCGAATTTAGGTTCGACTTTAAAGTGAAACAGGCCAATGATCCTTAGCTATTAAGTTCTGACTGATGACTCTCGGTTGGTAACCTCAAACGCTAATTCAAACTCGAATTTTGGAAGGCGAGCAAGAAATGGTGAGAAGAGAATCGATTCTCATAAAGTAGTTTGTGCTTTGTGGTCCTTGGAAGCTATTATAGAGGTCAGACAATTGCTGATCTACAACAATTCCGATCAGAATTCGCAATCAGACCAAGGAGCAGCTCCTATCGTTTTACACACCGCTAGGTCCAAATCGGGAAATATCTAAAGAAGTAAAACACATTCAGAATCAAGAACTGAAGGATAGCCAAGGGGACCAAGATGAAACACCTTGAATCAAGGATGGAGGCGTGGGATTTCAAGATGATGCAAACGCACGAGGCGATGACTCATAGCCAGGAGGAAAGTGCGGCCAACAAAGAAAACATGCGAGGGGATCTAGTTGCCTCTCAAGAAGGAATGCAGAGAGAATTAGCTACCTCTGGAGAAGGAATGCCGAGAAAATTGGAGAGGCATCTAGAGATTATGGAGCAACATGGCCCGAGGATCCACAACATGTTCAACATGTTGTCTTTGCTACCTCAATTTCGGTTATTACCAGATTTTCCTCCCCGGGCAATAGCTGGTCCAATTCTGCATAACAGTGGCACCGTCCCTATGACCTATGGCTTGCAACAGGCAGAGGAACTATCAGCCTTGAAAGTTGAAACTGGCAATTCAAGTAAGAGGATCATCTTCCCACACTCCCCATCATACCCCAATGCCTAGGGAAAGGGAGGCTAAGAAAACTGAATTTGTTGAAGATTTATATGATCGATTTGAGGAGGAGAACATGATTGATGTGATTGAGGAGTTCAACAAATTAAGGCAGGAGGGATCGGTGATAGATTATCAGGTTAGATTTGAGGAGCTAAGGTACCTAATGTGGAGCATTCAGCTAGCCCTAACAGAACACTATTTTCTATCAAATTTTATTAGTGGTCTGAAGGACGAACAGAACACTGTTTTCTATCAAATTTTATTAGTGGTCTGAAGGACGAACTGAGGTCAATGGTCAAAATGATGATGTCTGCAACCGTAAAATAGGCGGCTGAGAAAGAAAAGTTGCAGGAACTCGCCTTGGAATCCATTTTTAGAAAGCATGGGCTGCAGCCTAATGGTTCTACTAAGAGCAACCAACAGATTGAAGGAGCTTCTAAAGCTACAAATCATGTCGAGCAGGAATCTAAGGAAAAATTGGAGTAGAACCGGCTAGTTGTAACTAAAGACTGCAGTAAAGAAGAGAGACCAGACAAGGATATTAGTGGGGATCACAATTTATATTTGCAAGAAGTTGATGAAGTAGCATTGGAAGAGAAGTTTGAATTCCTTTCTATGATTAGAAATGATATGGTTGCAGAAATGACAGATCAATTGGAACTATTTTCAATGGCAATAGGGAAGAGGTGGATGGTTGGACTTGGTGTTGCAACAAATCATAGTACTGTTATTGTTGAGGAGAAAGAAAAGGAAAAGTAAAAGAAAAGGAAAAGGAAAATAAGAGAAAAGAACAAGAAAAGGCAAAGAAGAAATCAGATAGTGAAGATGGGAATTGGATGAAAAAATAACAGCTCGATTGTAATAAATTTATGAGGGACAAAAAACCTATCAAGGAGAAGGGATTGTCACGACGCCAAGGGTAAATTAGGCATAGGATATTACATGTATTAGTTAGTGATTGTGCCTTACTGCTTTGTTGGTTTGTACCTTTGCCTATAAATAGGTTGTAACCTAGAGAATTAGGATATGGTGAAATGATAATCTAAATTTTGTTTTCTCTCTCCCGATCTCCCCTCTCTCCCAATTGATCTCCTCTATTCTCCCTTTATTCTTGTTGTCTCCCTCCATTTTTGTCTAATTCTTCCCCATACTCTTCTCAATTTCCCATCCAAAATGTAAGTAAACCCTAGGTCGTGACACAAGGGAACCACAATATCATTCAATAATCAATTCAAATCTCAATAAATCTCAATGGGTAGCATAACCTTGGACCCAGTCAATGTACAAGGGGACCTAGTAACTTCCTTGGGATCTACCCCAAGTGCATGGTGAAGTGAGACAAAATAATCACTTCATCTCCTCCCGTTGAGAAACTAAAATGGCACTGTATAGATAGCCAAATTTTAGTTGTCAAAGTAATCCCTAGACTTCTCCCAATAATTTCATAACAGTTTAAAAACAACACGCTAACAAACACCATCAACATTCTTTTCAAAATGATTTGATAAATCACCATTCTCAATTTATTCTCAAATCAACAACTTTTATAGAGAAATCTACAATTATCCATTAACTTTGCTTCTCATTAATTCTCATAAACCCTTCTGGTTTTGGTTCAATTTTCTCATTTATTTTCAATTCCATAATAATTAATCCTAATCCTAATCCTTATCCTCCTCAAATCATGTTAAGATAACATCTATATATGTTTTTGAATTATCTCTTGATTATCCCTTAGAGTCAATCCTAATCCTTCTCAAATTCTTTTCCAACAATAATGTATATTGTTGATAAATTAGGAAAGCTAAGATTTGGGTGTTAGAATTTTGAATAATTTAGGAAGTCAGATTTCCTAGGATTAAGGGGAAAATAAATAAATCCCTGATTTTATGTGATTTTAGGATTTGACTTTTTTGTTCTTCTCTTCCTATTTATGTGGGCTATGTAACATCGTTTTAGGAAGAATGAAAAAAGGAGAATGAGAGTGTTTCTTCTCTTCTTCTTGTTCCTCCATATATCTCTGCATGGTATCAGAGCTTTAAGGTTCCGATCATGAACTTTAAGGCCGCCATGGTTGGCTCCGATTCAATCTCTTTGAATGCTAGCAGTGGCACGACGACTTCGGAAGGAGGAAATCAGTCAACGACAGTTTCTATGTTTGAGAACTCTTTGCAGATTACCGTTCATAAATTGAATGGAAAGAATTACCTTGAGTGGTCTCAGTCCATGCGTTTAGTGATCGACGACAAGGGGAAACTTGGCTATTTGAATGGCGAAGTGAAACCACCAACCACCACAGATCCAAAATACAGGCAATGGCGTTCCGAAAACTTAATGGTTACTGCTTAGTTGATCAACTCTATGGATCCAATGGTTGGAAAACCTTTCATGTTCGTGTCAACGGCTCGCGACGTGTGGGAAGCAGTAAGGGAAACCTATTCTGATCTAGACAATCACTCGCAACTGTTTGAACTGAACACCAGGATGTGGAAGATGCAACAAGGAGAATGTGAAGTAACAGCATATTATAATGAGATGATGGATGTTTGGCAGGAGTTGGATTTATTTGAAGACGAAGCATGGGAAAGTTCGAATGATAATGTTCGGTACAAAAAGAAGATAGAGAGAACCCGAGTATTTGTCTTCTTGGCAGGATTGAATAAAGATCTCGATGAGGGTAGAGGTCGCATCTTAGGGCGAAAACCTTTGTCGAGTATTAGAGAAGTCTTCTCAGAGGTGCGTACAGAAAAAGCACAGAAAGAATACAAATGAAACAAAAATAGATAATGAGGGATTAGCTCTTGTGGCCCAAGGTGCAGACTCAGAAGGAGAAAGGCGAGGAGGAAAGCAGAGGCCTTGGTGTGATCATTGTAGAAGGTCGTGGCATGCCCGGGAAACCTGTTGGAAGCTACATGGAAAACCAACAAATCTTAAGAAAAAATCGAGTGGTGATAACAAGTCAGGGGGAGATGTCCGCGCATTTCAAGTGAGCAATTCAAAACTAGGGTAGCAATCATCCTTAGAATATCTTCCTTTCACAAAGGAACAAATAGAGCATTTATATAAAATGTTTCAATCTCAATCTATAGGAAACTCTAATCCATCTTGTTCTCTAGCCCAGTCAGGTAATTTTTTCACTACAGCCATTGCTTGTACAAAGTCTAATGGCTCCTGGATATTAGATTCAGGTGCCACTGACCATATGACTGGCACTTCGCAAATTTTTTCTTCATATACACCTTGTGCAGGGAATTAAAAGATCAAAATTGCATATGGTTCCTTTGCTACTATTGTTGGAAAAGGAATTGTGTATATTTCTCCTTCTCTAATCCTTAACAATGTTCTGCACGTTCCTCATCTATCATACAATCTATTGTCTATCAGTAAATTAACCTTTGATCATAATTGCCGACTTAATTTTTGGTCCTCCCATTGTGAATTTCAGGATTTAACCTCGGGGAAGATGATTGGGGGTGCTAAACAAGATGGTGGCCTCTACTCCCTCAATCAAGGATCAACCTTTGTAAGGCAAGACCAACAAACTTGTTTCAATTCTATTTCTGTGCCTAGTGACAGTAAAATTATGTTATGGCATGATCGATTAGGACATCCCAACTTTCTATATTTAAAGCATTTGTTTCCGAAGTTATTCATGAATAAAAATCATTTGTTTTTCCAGTGTGAATCTTGTGAATTAGCAAAACATCGTCATGTTGTTTTTCCATCTCAACCATATAAAAGATCAAAACCATTTACCATGATTCACAGTGATGTTTGCAGTCTCTCTAGAGTGGCAACCTTTTTTGGAAAACGTTGGTTCATTACTTTTATTGATGATCATACTAGGGTCACTTGGGTTTTTCTTTTGAAAGATAAATCTGATGCTGAGAATGTGTTCCAAATTTTTTATAATATGGTTCAAACACAATTTCAAACTCAGATTAAAAATTTTTGAAGTGATAATGGAAAAGAATTTTTTAACAATGTGTTAGGGATTTTTTTTTTCTGAGAAAGGAATTGTTCACCAAAGTTCGTGTAATAATACACCTCAACAAACAAAACGGGGTGGCTGAAAGAAAAAACAAACATCTCCTAGAAGTCACTAGAGCTCTAAGTTTTAAAACTCAGGTTCCTAAGTATCTATGGGGAGAAATTGTTTTAACAGCCACTAACTTGATTAATAGACTTCCTACACGAATTTTGGGCTTTAAAACCCCTTTACAGGTTTTCACTAACTATTTTCCAAACACTCGGCTAACAACAGACATTCCCTTAAAAGTTTTTGGCAATGTGGCCTTTGTTCATAATCATGACCCAAAATGCTCAAAACTTGATCCAAAGGCACATAAATGTATTTTTGTAGGTTATCCTACTAATCAGAGAGGTTACAAATGCTTTGATCCAGTTTTGAAAAAGATTTTTGTCTCTATGGATGTCACTTTCTTTGAAGGAACCTCATACTACAGCAACTCCAATCTTCAGGGGGAGAGCAGCACTAGTGAAGATGGTTTTCTAGATGGTTCTGATTTAACTTTCAAGTTTTATAATGATGTTCCTCACAAAGGGTCACCGGAATTAATGGAAACAAATGAATTAAATGTTGGAAATGATGAATCTTCCAAAAAACAAATGCCATCTCAAAATGGAAATGCTGAAACTATAGAGATGTGTGTGAAACAGTATAAATGTCTTATTTATTCAAAGGAGTATCAAGCACAGAAAAGGAGAGGCACCATTCCGCAGCATCACCAAGAATCTAATCAGAGGTTGGATGATAAAATTCATGAAAATTCTTCAAAGACTCCTGAAAATAATGTTCCAAGTATTTCTGAGTCGAGTTCTTCAAGTCAAATTGATCTTCCCATCGTTCTTAGGAAAGGTATTAGGTCTTGTACAAAACATCCTTTGTCAAATTTTATGTCTTACAATGATCTTTCATCTTCATATTGTGCCTTTATCTCACAAGTGTCTAGTGTAGCTATACCTAACAGTATCCAAGAGGCTCTAAATGTTTCTGAGTGGAGAAAAACTATTTTTGAGGAGATGAGAGCTCTGGAGAAGAATGATACTTGGGAGAAAGCATATCTACCGATTGGGAAAACAGATGTTGGTTGTAAATGGGTATTCACCGTAAAGTACAACTCAGATGGATCCTTGGAAAGATACAAGGTTCACTTAGTAGCTAAAGGCTTTACTCAGACATATGGAGTGGACTACTCTGAGACGTTTTCCACAGTGGCAAAGCTAAATACAATTCGGGCGCTCTTATCAGTTGCAGCTAGTCTTGATTGGCCTCTGAATCAGTTAAATGTGAAGAATGCTTTTTTGAATGGAGACTTGGAGGAAGAAGTATATATGGAGCTTCCACTTGGTTTCTCTAAGAAGTTTGGAACTAAGGTATGCAAGCTAAAAAGATCTCTATATAGTCTCAAACAGTCTCCAAGAGCATGGTTTGAAAGATTCACAAGATTTGTTAAAGGCCTAGGATATAGTCAAGGACAATCTGATCATACTCTTTTCACAAAGAGATCCACCAAGGACAAAGTTTCGGTTTTGATTGTTTATGTGGATGACATAATCCTGATTGGGGATGATATAAAAGAGATGAGGAGACTGAAGCAGAGCCTAGCCAAGGAATGCGAGATTAAAGACTTAGGCCAACTAAGGTACTTCCTCGGAATGGAAGTGACAAGATCAAAAAAGGGCATCGTGGTGTCACAACAGAAGTACATTCTTGATCTTTTGAAAGAAACTAGGATGAGTGGTTGCAAACCTTCAGATACTCCAATAGAAGTCAATACTAAGCCCAAAGAAGTCAAAGATGGTGTGCCTGTTGACATGGGTAGATACCAAAGGCTGGGTGAGAGATTGATTTACCTATCACACACTCATTCTGACATTGCTTTCGCTGTGAGCATAGTGAGTCAATTTATGCATTCCCCGTATGAAGTACATCTTGAAGCTATGTATCGAATTTTTCGATATCTAAAAGGCACATCGGAAAGGGACTCTTCTTCAAGAAAAACGAGAAGAGAGGGGTTGAGGTGTATACCGACGCTGATTGGGCAGGATCAATTACTGACAGAAGGCCAACTTACAAGTACTGCACGTTTCTATGGGGTAATTTGGTCACTTGGAGGAGCAAGAAACAAAGTGTTGTTGCTAGAAGTAGTGTTGAGGCTAAATTCAGATCAATGGCTCAAGGAGTTTGCGAAGTTCTTTGGCTAAAAAGAGTTCTAGAAGAGCTTAAGAGGCCAGTGAATTTTCCTATGAAGTTGTACTGCGATAACAAGGCAACTATCAGTATTGCTCATAACCCAGTTCTACATGACAGGACGAAACATATTGAGATTGACAGACATTTCATAAAGGAAAAATTTGAAGAGGGAATAATTTGTACTCCGTTTGTACCTACTACACAGCAAGTGGCAGATGTTTTAACTAAGGGACTGTTGAGATAGCCATTTGAACTTCAAGTTACCAAGTTGGGCATGATAGATATCTTTGCACCAACCTAAGGGGGAGTGTTGATAAATCAGGAAAACTAAGATTTGGGTGTCAGAATTCTGAATAATTTAGGAAGTCAGATTTCCTAGGATTAAGGGGAGAATAAATTAATCCCTGATTTTATGTGAATCTAGGATTTGACTTTTTTGTTCTTTTCTTCCTATTTATATGGGCTCTGTAACATTGTTTTAGAAAGAACGAAAAAAGGAGAATGAGAGTGTTTCTTCTCCTCTTCTTGTTCCTCCATATATCTTTACATATATATCATGATTTTTCTTCATTTATCCCAGACTTGAATCAAATTTAATTCAAAATTCAAGCCTCATTTAAATCCCTCCACAACGATGATAATCCCCATTATCTAAATCTCCGTTTAGAATGTGAACTCAATTCCAATCTACAATGGCTTCAGAAATCCTATTTGCTCTTGGACTTCATTTTCCCTTTTGTTTATCTCATTATAAAAATTTGAGTGTTACACTCAATCCAAAAAGAGCATTTTCTGTATCAAAGAAAATATGTACTAGACCTCTTTCAAGATAGAAACTCACAGCTGATGATGGTGAGATAATGGATAATCCAGACCTGTATTGTTGTCTAGGGGAAGCTTGGATTATTTAGTCGTGACAACACAAGATATTTCTTTCCCAGTCAGTGTAGTGAGTCAATTCATGGAAACTCCACAAACTACGCACTGGGAGGTAGTTATGAGGATTTTGTGTTACCTCAAGAGCACTCCAGGTTATGGTATCCTCTATTGTGAACAAGATCATGCCAAAATTGAAGGTTTCTCAGATGCCAATTGAGCAAGATCCCATAAGATAGAAAGTCAACTACTAGTTTGTGGTGTTTGTTGAAGGAAAATCAGGAATCATGAAAGAGAAAGAAGCATTTGGTGGTAGCCAGATCAAGTGCAGAATTAGAATATAGAGTTATAGCTCAATTCACTTGCAAATTGATGTGAATTCACCAACTACTTGAAGATATTGGGTCTAACAATTCAACTCTTGCAAAGCTATGGTGTGACAATCAAGTGCTACTTACATTTTATCCAACACAATTTTCCATGTGTACCAAACACACTGAAATTGATTGCCACTTCATTTGCAAAAACCTCTAACAGAAGATCATTGAGACATGTGATGTGGGAATGAGATATTAGTTAGTTGATGTTTTTACCAAGTAACTAAATGTAACTAAAATGAGAAATATTTGTTCCAAGCTAGGCATGCATGAATGCTCCAACTTAAGGGGGAGTGTAAGAGAATTTAAGAGTTTATATTTTATCCTGCAATGGAAACTTGTTGTAACGCTCTCACACATGTTAATTGTGTGTGTGTGTATAGCTCAATTATCCCAATAGGGATACAGCTTCTCCATATTTCTTGCTCTCTCTTCCTCTTCGTCATTATCAAACCACATTAAATCATGATTATCTATTAGAAACTTGGTTAAAAACTGTATATCACCAATCTATTGTTGATATTAAAGAGAAAAGAGCAAAATAAATTTCCATATCCGTTTTTGTTGTGACAAATTTATTACATCTGGCATCATGTCACTACAGCTATATAAATCATTGTCTTGAACATTGTTGGCTCATCCCTCAACAACTTGACTCTTTGGGGAGATATTAATGGATAATAGTAATAGGATATTCTTGAATAATAGTAATAGATATAGAGGTCATGAATCAGTAGCCAAAAAAAAACTTGGGAAAAATTTCGGCATTTAAATAATTCCTTTTTTACAATCACTAATTCATCTAATAATAATGCATATTAAATTCATGAATCAGCCATGATGAAGGAAGAAAAAACTTAAAAATTTCAGGTCTATTAATTTTGACAATCTGCAAAGCAGCATAGAATCACTTTCATCAAATTATCAAAAAAGTTACAAGATTAAAGGCATCCAAAAACTCTGACCTGCAATGAACAAGGACAGATGCCGATTCTAAAGCAACACGTGCTGCAATCCAAGCAGACCCAGCCAGGATACTCTGAATATGTATTAACCAACCACTGTCTCCCAGGGTTGATACAGAAGCAGACATGCTGCTGAGATTACCTCCTCCCCAAGTCCATCCACCGTGTCTCTGTGATGGCCAAACAAGACATTAAAATTGCGCAACGACCAAAGAGGAAGGCCTCCAAAATAAATTCAATTTCCTGATGCTGTGCATTTCTTTATGATGATAATCCCGGTCAACATAAAAATGGATAAATGCATTAACCCATTTTGGAATATATATCATGGACATGACTTAAATTCTAACATTAGTTTCCACCAAAGTAATCAGGAGAGTAGTGGGTACTTAAACCGTCAACCGTGCTACAGTAATATGAATCAGTCTAACAAAATCAAGATAGATTTGTAACTAATAAACAAACAATCCCAGATGATAGATAATTACAGAAAGTTTGTTTTGTACTGTATAAGTAACTGCGAGTTTTCATTCATGAGGAACCAATAGCTACTAAAATATTGTTCCAAAAGAGGCAATGTACAAATGAATTAATCTATTTTGTTTTGCAGAAAAATATCAAGGCCCCTGGGTGCCTCTGTTGAGAAGGGGAATGCCTTAACCATATTAGCAGAGAGCACCACTCCGAGAGGCATTTGGTTAGGTTGCTCCTGCTCACAGTTAAGGTTATCAAGCACAGGTAATTTTAAATAGCACCAAGGGTGCTTATTAGCTCACTTGTCATGAGGGGATACTTCTAGAAACATTGAATTAAACCAACTTTCAAGCTTAGTGAAGTAGAAACCTAGGGCACGAAAAGAAAATCGCAAGAGAAGAAAGAAAAGATCTCGCTCAATTTTACTGAAAAATGAAATGTAAGACAAAGTTACATGAGGGAGAAGGTATAGCTGAGTTTTATTCTCAGCTCACCTTAATAACAAATTGTTGTTGCAATCTATAACAACCGGAACCGCCTAAGCAACAGCCTAACTAACAGAACATTACTTATAACAATACAACAGCAATATAAGCATTACAATTATCAATATCAAAAGTAATGACTACTACCCAAGCATTGTGTTCTTCCACATTCCCCCTCAAATCAAACTCCATGTCAGAAGAAGAAACTTTGATCTTTGGACTGTCAGAAGAGTCACTAGAACTGAGATGCACTGGTGATAGCTTAAGACCAAGCTTGTCACACAAAAATAGAAATCGATTCCTTGGCAACCCCTAAGTAAGAATGTCAGCCACCTGATGAGTAGGAACATATCTAATCTCAACTTCACCATTCTCCACCTCTCTTGAACAAAATGCACATCAATCTCAATATGCTTAGTATGTGAGTGGAAAACAGGGTTTTCAACAATGCTCTTGGCGGCTAGATTATCACTCCAAATAACTGGAGTATTAATACTTGAATATCCCAACTCAGAGAACAATGATTTCAGCCACAAAACCTTTGTAGCACCCTATGCAATAGCCTTATATTCAACTTTTCCAACCGATCTAGCTACCATAGATTGTTTCCATGAGCCCCAATCTATCAAATTATTGCCAAGGAACACACATAACCCACTAGTGGATTCCTGGTAACCTTACACCCTGCATGGTCAGCATCTGTGTACATTGCAGAGGATAGATCACTAGGAGATGGAGAAAATAGTAGGCCCAAACCAATAGTTCCCTTAAGATATCGAAGTAGCAGTTTGCAAGCTAACCAGTGTTGCAGCTTAGGAGCAGACAAAACTTACTCAACTTGTTAACCACAAATTCAACGTCCAGTCTTGTATATGTCAAGAACTATAGAGAACCAATGATGGTCCTATATAATGATGGATTAAAAAAAGGAATCACCCTCATCAATCAAAGAAACACCCAAATTCAAAGGTGTGGCACGGGGTTTACAATCCTGCATAGTTGTCTTCTTCAACAAGTCCAAAGTATACTTGGATTGAGTGAAATAAATGCCACTATTATCTCTATGTGCCTCAAACCCTAGGAAGTAATTGACAGACCCTAAAGTTATAAGAGAAAAGTGAGTATCCAAGTCTTCAATGCAAGCTTGAAGGGATGTAGAATCAGAGCCCGTAACAAGAATGTCATCTACATGCACCAAAATGAACAATACATACTTAGAAGTCCATTTAATGAACAAAGAAGCATCAAAAATAGCCCTTGAAAACCCCCAATTCTGTAATGCAGATCTTAGTTTTGTGTACCAAACTCAAGGAGCTTGTTTAAGGCTATAAAGTGACTTTTTCAGCCTACACCATTGAGGAAAGCATTATTCACATCTACCTACTAAATGTCCCATCCAAAGATAACAACCAATGAGAACAACAGTCTAATAGTAGAAGCCTTAATAACAAGACTAAAAGTTTCAGCATAGTCGATCCCTAGAGTTTGAAGAAACTCCTTAGCCACTAACCGAGCCTGGTGCTTAAGAATTGATCTATCAGAGTTGTACTTAACTCTAAACACTCACTTGCAGCCAATGAGATTCATATCTTTAGAGAAGGGAACAAAGTCCCATGTATGATTGTGCTACAAAGCAGAAAATTCCTCCTTTATAGCCTTAACCCCTTGAGGATCTAATAAAACCTCATGAATTGAATTAGGTTTCAGAGAACTCACTAAGCATGAGGGGAAGTGACCAGAAGCTACTTAGACTTTGATTTGGTAAGCACAGGGTGAACAGAAGGAGTTGGAGCAGCTTTAGGTTAAGGTAAATGAGCTTTAGGTTTACGTAACTGAGGCTAAATTGGTTGTGGTTCATGAATAAGAGTCAAGTGATCAGTAGTCGAGGAAGAAGAATCAGTAGAGACAGAAGTTGATAAGGTAGGAATTGAGGGTTGTGCTACTTGAGGAGAAGAAGAATTGGAAGAGAGCGAAGGAAAGGATTGAAAGAACAGAGTAGAAAAACCATTAGGAGCTAGCTGAGGTGTAAAAGAAGAAGAGGATGAGAAAGAAAACAAAGTAGGAAACGTATATTCATGAGGATTAAATAGCACATGCCTAGAAACATAAACTTTTCCCGATGGGTGCAAACACTTGTAACCAGCTTGAGCATGTCTATATCCAAGAAATACACATTTTGTGGAGTGAAAATCAAATTTGTGCTTGTTGTAGGGTCTAAGGTAAGGAAAACAAGCACATCCGAAGGGTTACAGCAGTAGGAAATTAGGTTGTTTGTGATAGAGTAATTCAAATGGGGTGTTAAACTGAGGGGAGAAGCGGGGAGCAAGTTGATGGTGTGAACAACAGTTTAGAAAGCTTCTACCCAAAACTTTAGAGACATGTGAGGATGGGCTAACAATGTAAGACCCATCTCAACTATGTACCTATGTTTTTTTTCAACTACAACATTTTGTTGGTGGGAATAGGAGCAGGTAAATCGAGGCTGAATGCCATGACTATGAAGGTAAGGCAAAAAGGCTTTGAATTCCCACCCCCCCCATTATTGGTTTGGAT
Source organism: Diospyros kaki (assembly GCA_036245055.1). Lineage (NCBI taxonomy): Eukaryota > Viridiplantae > Streptophyta > Magnoliopsida > Ericales > Ebenaceae > Diospyros > Diospyros kaki. The sequence continues at coordinate 26,188,037 of BSEG01000010.1, read as the reverse complement.
AACCTTAAAGTTTGGTCTGATATTGAAACTCAGCAAACTTATGAAAGGTCATAAAGGTGGCCAATGCATCAGACTTAAGTTTCAAATGATATAGCCATGTATACCCAGTGTATGCATCAACAAAGATAATGTAATACCTATACCCTTTAGTAGATATAAAGGGAGAAGGACCCCATAGATCTGAATAGACCAATTCTAATGGTTTCTTTAACATGATTTCACAATTAGCAAAAGGAAGCTGTTGTAGTTTTCCAATCCTACGAGAATCACAAAATGAAAGAGCTGAACGAGAACAAGGAACATGAATTTTATTCAAAATCAATTGCAGTACATTGAAAGAGGGATGCCCTAATCTTGCATGCCATTGTTGACACACATTATTGTTTTGGGCTACATTGACATTTGGAGACAATTCATGACAAAATGAATGTTGTCTTTTACAATTATTCATAGAAAAATCACTACTAGCAAACGAATCAGGCTTGATGGATTGGGTTGAGTTGCTGTTAGCAACATGACCAAATGTTGGAGCCAGCTGATAAAACTCATCCTTAAGGTGTCCTCGAAGTAGCACTAGCCCTAAACCCTTGTCCTTAATGAAATAAGAATTAAAGTAAAATTCAGCAACAACATTATGGTCTCTTGTAAGCTGTGAAACACTAATGAGATTCTTCTTCATATGAGGAACATGAAGAACATTAGGCAATGAAATAATGGATGTAGGATTGGTTTGAGTATGTAATTGACTAAGGCCAATATTAGAAATAGGAAGTTTCTTACCATTTCCAACAGCAACTTTGTCAACACCATTGTATGGAGCATGCAAAGACAAATTGTTGAGGCTGGAAGTGATATGGTTTGTTGCTCCAGAATCAACAAACCATGAGGGTTCTAGCAAAGAAGATTGGGATAGGTTTTCTTAAGGCTGTGAAAAATTACTATAATGATGAACTGACCTTACTTCACTCATGAAGACTTCATTAGAATCACTAAGGGAAGCTATATATGCTCTTGAATTTGACTGAGCAACAATATTAGATCACACAAAATTTTGGCTAGCTGTCCGTTGAAAATTCCTATCAACAAAATGCCATGGTTTACCACACAACTAACAGTAAATCCTCCTACCAGGTGTTCTACCACGGCCTCTTCCTCCTCTATTCATATAACCACCTCCTCTTCATACAAAAACCACCTCTATTGTTCACAGATCCACTACCATTTCTCAGCAAATACGAAGCCATATTAACATGCATAGATGATGGCATAACAAATTCAAAATTAATAGCAGATTGTGGCATATTTTTAGCAACTAATCTTTGTTCATGCATCAACAACAAATATTGAACTTTCTCTCGATCTATGTCATCCATTTGATGAGTGATGAGACTAACAACAGTCTCATAATCATGATTTAAACCATTGAGAATAGCAAGCAGTAAATCTTTATCATTCAAAGGCTCTCCAATAGCAACAAGAGCATGCCCTATAGTCTTGATTTTCAAGATATAATCATTTACAAATAACGAGTCCTTCTTAATTGATCTCAATTGCTGCTTTAATTGAAACGATTTAGCAATAGTTTGTCAAGAATAAAAGTTTTCCAAAGAAGACCATACCTTTGTAGATGGTTCACAGTGAATCACTTGCACCAATAACTCTTTATCGATTGTAGAGAATAGGCATCCAAGCATCAATTCGTCGGATCTAATCCAATTCATATACTCGAGATTGATCACAAGAGATCTAGACTCACTAGCTTCCAAATCTGTCAAATACTTCGTTGGAGGTGGAGGCTTGTTGAGGAATGGCAGAAGATCGAATGCTCTGATCGTTGCTAGGATCTGAGCTTTCCAAAAAATGTAATTGCTGGAATTCAACTTGATAGGGATAAAACTGAATGCTTTTGCCATCGTCGCAAAATCAAATTGCGAGGCAGATGACAAGGAAGAAGAAGAAGAACGAGATGGAGAGGAGGAGGAACTAAGATCTGGATCAGACGCCATTGACATAGGTCTGTGGCCCTAATACCATCAAGCAGAAACCTAGGGCACGAAAAGAAAATCGCAAGAGAAGAAAGAAAAGATCTCGCTCAATTTTACTGAAAAATGAAATGTAAGACAAAGTTACAGAGGGAGAAGGTATAGCTGAGTTTTATACTCAGCTCACCTTAATAACATATTGTTGTTGCAATCTATAACAACCGAAACTGCCTAAGCAACAGCCTAACTAACAGAACATTACTTATAACAATACAACAGCAATATAAGTGTTACAATTATCAACATCAAAAGTAATGACTACTACTCAAGCATTATGTTCTTCCACACTTAGAATCAACCAAAAGCAAAAATCCCAGACCTATCCCTAAGCACTTCATACCAAAACACATCCCAACCAAGTTTTTCTTTGCTATGAAAGAAGTTCTATTAGAAAAACTTGGCATGCATTATTGGGCCCTCTCTTAATAGATTAACCTTTTGAGGCTAGTTGTAATTTTTTGGTTTGTCAACATAAAGCAATTGAGTAAGGGCAGCAAAAATACCAAGAATGACGACATTCCATCTGACGAAGTTGTACCATGTGTATCTAAGTAGTCTCTAAGCCGAGAAAGACTATCCCTCATAGCATGTATATTGTCTATCCCAAAGAAAACTATCTGTAAAAAAATTATAAGAAAAAGAATTTAATATTAGAAAATTAAGAAAGTTCAACTGTTATTGATGAGGGACAAACAACTGGACAAGTTTCAACCTCAGAATGAAAATAATTAGAAGAGGATTCTGATCCACCTCCCATTGCACTATTTGCCAAGGCATTTTTTCGAGGTCTTGCATCTGCAATATAAAGCTTCCTACAGGAACAGTGTAGCATTTTTCAGCCCAGAGTACTATAATTACATAGCCTACTTTCAGGAATCCATTTCAGTGCATTTAACATGATATTGCATGAAATACTAATTTCACAAGACAATTTAAGAAAATTATCAAAACCTTAAAAACTACAGGCATAAAATGAAAGAAAGGATTTACTGAAAGAAAAAAAATTAAAATAATGGTTGATCTGTTGAGATCTGACAAGAAATGATAGTGTAGGTAGTTGACACTGTATAAAATTGGAAGTGGAATTCAACTATGGATTTTAGCAATCAAAGACCATCAGATAATAAGAAAGAGGTAACAACTGACAAAAACCAAACAAAAGTGAATGGAAATGGACATGCCAAACCAAAAAAAAAAAAAAATGAAGAAATAATCAGAAAAGAAAGGACGGAACAATGGGAAAAAGAACACAAAGTGAGAAAAATGACACAAAAATGAATTGATACCTTTGTGGTTGCTTTGCACCAGCAAGCTGAGTGCGAAGTGCAGCAACAAGCTTTTCATCAGCATTGCTGCATACAAAGACATGGCAGTAGATTAAGGTCCATTCATCAGATGAAAAAGAGATAGAAGGAGAAATAGATTGGCATCCAGTTCTAAACACTTCATGATAAGTCATAATCCAATGTATTCAGTTTGAGAAATCATTGACAAAAAGAAGCAGCAGTTTGAACTAAGATGTGAACACCATTACCTCCTCACATTCATCATGAGACCAACTAATGGCTGGGATGACCGTGCAAGAACAGCTCCAGTTACTGTGATAAATTGCATAAAAAACAAATGAGTACGGAAAAGCTGCAGAAATGGTATTAGAAATCTGAGTTCAACACATGCCTGGATGACACCATGAAATTACAGGCAACCGACACCGTGCACGAAACATGGAAGCCTGGAGCACTTCCTCATCACTGACATCAGCAGTCCAAAACCCTCATCAGACACGCATATAAGGAATGATGAGTGTTTTTCACAACTTAGAAAATTCCTAATGATAACATGCAGTATGGTTATCAATGCCTCACCTAATGCACTTTGGAACAAGCAAGGCAAATGGATAAGTTGGGCACATAGTGTAGTTTGAATTCTTTGAACTAATTCTCCACCATTCATTTGACAGCGTGAAAGACTCATCTTCAATAAAGGTCGTCGATGCATGATAAGAACCCACTCCAAGAAGCCTAAAGTACTCAATTAGCAACCGCGTCTTAGGATTAGTGTTCCTGAATCTGGAAGAGCGAGAGGTAAAAGCATAGATATCCCAGAGCCTTGTCGGCCTCGTACACCTCAGCAATGCCTCAAACACAGTGCGTCTCTATAAAATTTGCAATTTTTCTACGTCATCTTAACCGCATGAAGAAGACATTTGCAGCGTCAATTTTGAACTAACATCTAAATATAAGCATCAATTTTGTCAAAACTTATTAAGTATCCAAATTGTTATTGTAGAGGGGTGTGCTCTGAAATGTCAAGCGAGGCTACTCTTCTTAAAACTCTGTCTAGTATTGAGACATACTTTATGACTCTCTTCACTATTTTGGCTTTAGTGGCTAGACACTTTAGAAAAATTTCCAACAGATTTTCTCTAGGATGGCCTGGGTGATGAGTTTAAGCATCATTTAGCTAATTGGATTAAACCGTCTTCCTTTAGAGGGTAGGGACAATAAAATTTGAGGACTTCAAGAAATCCCTTTGTGGCAAGTGGCCAAGGAGGTTGACGGAGTAGGGGGTGTGTCTTTGGAACGAATTTCATTACTGATAAATGTGTTTTCTTATGGTTCGTCTACAACTGTCACATCTTGACGGGTTGATCATGAAAGGAGTCATGAATATTTGAACTCAGTCAGGTTTATTTCTTTTGAACTTCATAATGATACAAGGACTCAGTTTCTGGCTTGGTAATCAATATGGCCATGGACCATTGCGTGAATTATTTTAAATATATATTTCGGTTTGGCAGAGACAACAATAGTACAGTTAGCAATTTCTTTTCTAGTTTCTGGCAATAGCTTGGTTTGAGCGCTGCAATTCAAACATAAATTCCTAGACTGGCGACTTGATTCCCCATTTGTGGAGGAAAGGGATGATGATGCTGAGCTACCACATTAGGGAGTAGAGTTGCCCAAAAATGAGAAACTATGATGTTAACGAGGCACACAAGATGGATAGACACCCAAGTTTTATAAAGCAGTAAAAGTAAGAATAATGAAAACAATAATCACACAAACACAGATTTTGGTAGGGAAAAAACTCCAGTTCCATAATAGTATGGGAGATTGATACATACCCATATTAAAGAAGGATTTGTATCTATATGTATATCTATTTATATATATATATATAACATTCACTTGGAGAGGGGGGCATAGAGAGAACTAGACCAAACAGAGAAATGGGGCGGCAAACCTGATAACACCAAATAACCGCTGCCAAGCCTCGATCCAGTGAAGAGACACTATGTATGTAAGAGGAATATAAAGTTGTCATTTGCTCATTTCTATTATTACATGGTACAGTGTCTTGTGATATTTAGAATTGTTTTCCTCTGTTTCTGTTTCTGATGTGCATGGCTGATGCTAACTTCTGAGAGGTCCTTAGAGCTGGGCTTGTCCAAGTAGGAGGTATTTTAATGATTGGAGATTGGTTCCTTTCTCCATCAGGTACTACATCTAGCACGAAAAAAATTTGAGTGTCCTTGAAGGTGTAGAGTCAGTTTTTAGTGTTAAAGGAACCTTCTTGTTTCCCTGTTTGTTTGGCTTAAGAAGGATTTGGTTAGCTTTCCAAAGTCCTTTTATTTTATTTTATTTAATTATACATAAATTTTTGGTCAAGCACTTTAGGCAATTCTCCTATTTGTATGGAGATTGCCCCACATTCTGGTGGCTTATATATTATATACATAGTATATATCCACTTGTCAAGAAAAGGAAAGGAAAACTGCATTCAAATACTATCAAATAAACTTTAAGCTTTAAAAACAAAAAATGATAAAAATCACAGTATTGATAGCAATTATATCAAATACAAGCCAGGCCTGCTAGATGTCAAAATTTTGAGCTAAGCAAAATAAATCCTAGAAAGACAAGTAGACAACAGGAGCAAATACAAAAAAAAGGGGCTATTATATCCTACATCTGTTTAAGAGTTTCCCTCACTCCCTCTCTATAAACTTCTTCCATTTTATCCACTCTGTTTCACAAGTGCATTGATAGGTCTTCTTTCACATATCCAACCACTTTAATCATGACTCCCACACTTATTTTCAGTAGGCAGTGCTCCAACTTTATTACATATGATCTCATTTCTTATTTGGCTTTTTCTTGTATGGCCTCATGTCCAACATAACATTCCCATCACAGCTACGCTCATATTTTGCACATATTGATACTTAACTACCCAGCATTTTGCACTATAAACAAAGATGATCTTATACCTATCCTTTCAAACTTTTAACTTTAAAGGATTTTATGATCACATAAAATACAGGATGCACTTCTCCACCTTAACCATCCTGCCTTTGTTATATGAGTAACATCTTTGATAGTTACACAGTTAATTCAACATTAATAAAAATGAAAAGAAAAAAGGTATTATAGGGGGGGTCTACACATCACACTGTTACTACATAATGAAAAACATGAAGTTAATAGCCATGTCAATGCTTTACTTGAAAAAAGAAGAAAATAATTGATCAACATCATACAAGCTATATCATCCATAATCAGATAATATGTATAAAAAGTTAACTAAAGTCATAACTATAGCACTTGACCTGCTTTGTTCGAGGTCGAAATGCAAACACAATAATTCTCATATCCTTGCCTGCAAAGCAAAAGAAACCATGACTCAATCACTACCTCCAACAAGAAATGACAACAGTAATAATGACAAGGATACTTAATAACCATTTTAAATTTATGCCTATGGAGAAACTAGGATAATCACATGCAACTAGTTATTGTCTTTCAGTTACTGTTCCAGTACAATATAACAAAAGGAGAAGTGCAAGCACCACTAAAACAATATGGTACCAAGGAGTAAAGTATACATACAAAATACATTTCGCACAAGGACTCCAGTTCTGAAAGCAATATTTGAAACACAATCTCAAATAACATAGAAAATCCAATGAAGGAAAACCGGAATTTATCTTTAAAGAGAGAAAGAAAAAATAAAAAGGGAAACAGATTCCACAAATTAAAACAATGAAATTTGCAGATACATCTAATAAACCAGTGCTCACTGCTAGGAGCATCATGTCATGATATTAGAAGCACATAACGAGATCATATCTAATGAAAGAACAGACAATGTGAAATCATGTCAGAAAAGAGATAAAAAAAACACATGACTCTCCCAAGTGTGCTGAATGGAAGAAATGCAGAACTCAAAACAAAGTTGGATACATTACAAGAGCGGCCCCTATAATTTGAGCAAAGTTTCACTTTGGTCCAGCAGTTCTATTATTAATAAATGAAATGTACCATTTGAGGTATTTTTTGACATCTTTCTTTTACCCAAAACTGTTTGCTTTCTTAAATGGAAGATGCACATCCAGGTTTTCACATTCTAAGCTTTTGGTTGACGGAAATAGACTCTCCCCTAGAATAAATCCAAACCAACAGGGGATAGTTCATTGCCCATGAAGAAACCAAGAAGTCATCAACTTGTCCATGGTACACTCCTTGTACACACACCAATCACCACTACAGACCATTGTGCCCATAGATCCCACACTACCATGGCCTTAGTAAGGCACCATCTTGATCTGCAATCAGTTTGACCAAACCAGAATTAAAACCACCTAATTTAGTTCTCAAAAGAAAGATCCCGAGCCAAACCATCAGAACATTGTCAGGATCCAAGGGTTTTACTAGGGCTAAAACAGTAATTAGCCTAGTTTAAATTTTACTTGTATTTTCCTCTAGTTCTATTTTTCTATTAGTTTCTTATTTTCTGTAGAGTAGCCATATAAAGCTATTGAAGACTATTTGTAGGATATGTTTGAATGATAATTGAATTTCAGCTTCCCTCTCATCAATTCTCTCTCAAATTCACCCCTGTTTCCCTCTGCTTTCTCTCTAATCTCTCCCTTTCTCCGTTCAGTCTGCAACTCCCCCTCATTTCTGTCAATTATCTCCCTCCTCCTGTCCAATTCTCCCTCAATCCATTATGTTCTTAGTCCTAATTCCCTCAGATTCTTCCAAATTGCAATCCAAACCCTAGGTTAAACCCTAGGTACCCTGACAATTTAGTATCAGAACAGTTAATCATTGGTTGTGATTTCGATTCGATTTGAAGGCGAGTAGGCAGGGCGAAGTTCAGACAACTCTTAGCAGAAACGGTTAACCTACGGATTTCAATGATTCTGGCAGATCCAAGTGAGCAAGTAATTCTCAGTTCGAGTCTTGAAGATGAAGCTGACAGTTGACTCTCAGTTGTGAAATCCAATAAGTGTTGTTCGACTTTAGGAGGTGAGCAGCCAAGGCAATTCCGATGGTTATTTCGACGAGTATAAGAAGTTGTTGTAGCATGTGAGTCAATCGAATCTATTGCCTAGTAGTTCATTTCAATTGGAAATTTTTAGCAATTGAAGAAGGAAGATGAAGCAAATTCAGGAAGTTGTGCATTCTGGCAGTCACTGCAACAAGCAAAACTAGGTGAATTTTATCGATCTCGGCAACAAGTAGAGTCAAGCAACTTCTAGAGATCTAGGCAACGTAACAAGGCCAAGCAACTTCAGCGATACAGTAATTCCGATCCAACATTGTACCCAAGCAGAGTAGCTAATTCTTTGATAGCGAGGTAGAGCGAGCAATTTCTAGAGCAAACTGAGTCGCAGGAGGCGATTCAGGGAGCCAAGTTAAAGGCAACCCTCAGGCTACCAATTTCTCAATTCCAACTGTGATAGGAGGATTTAGGATTGCTGAGTTGGATCTAAGTAATACCTGGAAGCAATTTCAAACAAGGTGGATTAGGTTATCTAAAAAATAGATTCAGGATCAACTGGACTAGAATTAGTTCAGAGGCGATCTATGTAGGTTGTAACAGGACCGATTGAGTCATAAGAGGATATCGAGTAGTTCCTTAGCCTTCGACTCTTCCTGCTGAGATTTCGGCCATGGCAAACAGCGCACGATGAAACAATAATACAACAGAAATCATGAGGCAACCAGCCAAAATCATGGGACATGGGAAAAGAATTTGAAAGTACGCTCAGACAGATACGCGAGGAAGCCAACAATATGTTATGCAAGCAACTGCAGGAGTTTGCGGAGATGCTGTCTAAGATATATCATGTCAATGTTCCAGTTGAATTCTTTGATAACTCGGAAGGAGATGTTTCATGTGACTATCTCAAAAATTCTAATCAAGAGGTGATTGATTCAAACAATCAATCATCAGGATTGAACAACTGTAACAGAGAACTCTTGAAGGAGAAAATTGTTGAGAGTGAGCCTCAGAAATATTCCGGCGACCAAAAAGAAAATGATGTTGTTGAATTACCTACATTGGATCAAGAAGTTCTGACTGAAAACCCAGTCAATGATGAGGAAGTTGGTGCTAGAGTCCTCTCGCAATGTTGTTGTCAAAAATACAATAATTAAAATTTATGATGTGGGGTCCACTCGAGCTCGTTATCGGGTGAAGTTAGGTTACCGTAAGACAAGTTGTCTCAAGGGAATTCGCCACAAGGATGCTTGTCGCAATGACACTGCCACAAGCTCTTTTGCCACAAGGCTTCACCATAAGCTCCTTCGCCACAAGCTCGTCCGCCACAAGGCTTCGCTACAAGCTCTTCTGCCACAAGGTTTCGCCACAAGCTCCTTTGCCACAAAGATCTACCTTCGCCGCGAGGTCCCGCCGCAAAGACTTGGTTTCGCCGCTAGGTCCTACCACAAGGTCTAGGCTTCGCTGCTAGGTCTTACCACAAGGTCTTGGCTTCGCCGCTAGGTCCTGCCACAAGGTCTGGGTTTGGCCGCTAGGTCTTGCCATAAGGTCTTGGCTTCGCCGCTTAGTCTTGGCCCTGTTGATACTCAGAAATGGGTTAGAAGGCTCGCGGGAATCCTCGCCCGCGACGACCCTCCGATGCCTGAGTCAGTGCCGGATCAAAACAACTATTCACCAAAACAATAACTTCCGACCTATTGCATTTTTACTGTTTTGGTGAATAGTTGTTTTGATCCGGCACTGACTCAGGCATCGGAGGGTCGTCGCGGGCGAGGATTCCCGCGAGCCTTCTAACCCATTTCTGAGTATTAACAGGGCCAAGACCTTGTGGCAAGAGCTAGCAGCGAAGCCAAGACCTAGTGGCGAAGCCAAGTCCTTGCGGCGAGACCTCACGGCGAAGGTAGATCCTTGTGGCGAAGAAGCCTTGTGACGGAGGAGCTTGTGGCAAAACCTTATGGCGGAGGAGCTTATTGTGAAGCCTTGTGGCAAAAGAGCTTGTGGCGGAGTCCTTGCGGCGAGTATCCTTGTGGCGAATTCCCTTGAGGCAACTTCTCTTACGGCAACCTAAATTCACCCGACAACGAGCTCAAGTGGACCCCACATCATAAATTTTAATTGATGTATTTTTGGCAACAACACGCAAGATTCTGATTTATAGGAATCCAAGGAACGAATTGAAGCAAACCAGTCAACGGTAACTCAGATTTCAGAGATGAAGAGAGATTGGATAAGGAGATCTATGTAGACCACAATTTACAATTGCAAAAAGCTAATGATTCAGATTAGAGATGAGAACTGCAACGAGGATAGCTTTCATGCATCTAATATCCTGGACAGGAATATTGATTCATCAGATGTTTCGACTATAAATCATGTCAGGGATGAAAGTCGTGATGGAGGCCATGGTTCAGTCATTAAGGATCTTGTGGAACTTTCTCATCTGTTCTTATGCAATTAGGATATCCAGACAGGAATAGCAGTTGCAGGAATAGTCACTGCGACACCATCGAAGAAGGTTGATTCAAATAATGGAGCTGATGTGGAAGGAGATACATTGGCAACTGACGCTGCAGAGGAACGTAGTTTGCCTACTGTAAATATTATTGAAACTCCACTGAAGGAGAATTCTGTTAATATGAATTCAGTTACAATTGTCATGCAACCAAAAGAAGGGCGGCTAATACATCAAGATGTGCCTAATGAGAGCTAGCAAGAGAAAAATGAATGATTATTGGAGGGATTGATAGAGGAAGGAAAATCCCCTGCATTACCCTAGGTTCCTAGTCCAATATATGGAGAATCGGCTAATGTATGGGATTTGCTTTTGGGAAAAGTTGAGGATTCCTTGGCTTGGGTTAAAACAAGCAATAAGAACATTAAGACAGCTTCAGCAGGAGGATATCTTACTACTAACTTGGAAGATCCTAACCCTAAACAATATGACGGTATTGCAGTTATTATAGATGATGCAAGCCAAATTGCAGAAGTTGCAAACCAGTTTTTGATGTTGATTGTAACAGAGGTAACTAAAGCAAGTGTTTCAAGGGAGCAAGACATACTTGTTCAAAAGAGAGATGCTGATTTCTCTTTCAGTCATAAGATGGAGACCAAAAGAGAGTTGGACACCATGCTTGTTCCGCATGATAGGATTTGAAATATAAGAACTTTGATTACCCAACCTATAGAATTACAATTAATCAACGCAAGTCTTAGTAGCAGCGTGGTGTCATGACCCCAAGGAACTCCAAGGATATATTAGTAATATATGTCATGTGTTTTCCTTATTAGTTGCATTTTCTACTGTTGTTGTTTGCATCTTCAATTGTAAGCCTATAAATAGGCTTGAGTAGTTAAAGGAAGTGAGCTTAATGAATGAATGAATTATTTGAATTCTCTCATTTTTCGTCTCCTAATTCCCCCAGTTCTCTCTCTCATCTTTCTCTCTTCTTCCTCAATTCTGTTCGGTCTGTTCTTTCCCTCCCTTTCTGCCCTATCTTCCTTTAATTCTTACCAAATTCCTTCCTAGACCCTAGGCAAATCCTAGGGTCATAACATTTGGTATTAGAGTAATCGTTCTTCAACGATTTTCTTCGTTGAGTAATTCCGACGATTATTGGCAGTCAATTCTGCCCATTCTGGTTCGACTTTCGAAGCAGAAGCAGACCAGGTTATCCTTGGTTGTGATCCAGAAGTTTAGCCATTGACCAAGGCGATTTCGTACAACAAATTCTGAAGGTTGATTTTCGGAATGTGAAGGCTACCACAATCGGAAACAAAGCCTTCAACGATTGAGACCACTGTTCAAAGGTAATTTTCGCAAGTGGCAATTTAAACAATCTTGTCTAGAAGCGAATTCCAAAAGCGATATCAGTAGAGCTCAGAGACTCGTAGCAGTAAGTTCCAAAGTCGACTCAGGAGATTTCCGAACGGTCGGATTTCAATTCTCAAAATTGATAGCGGTGAATGTCGGCTCGAATCTGAAGGAGAAGTAGGCGAATTGGCTCGGCTAGGATTTTGGTGATTTTGTTCGGAATTGAGGACAAGCAAAGCCAAGCGATTCAAGGATTAGCGAATTTCGAAGAATTGAAGTAGAGCATTGAGCGAATCAAGAATTGAGGAGAATTCTAACCAATAGACAGTGAGCGGGTAAGAAGTGGACACAGGCTTGGGGCAATCGTGAATCAGTAGCAGTCGCGAGCAACTGCAAGCAAGTCCGACAATCGGCAAACCCATAGCCGTTAGAGTGGAAATTGGAAGGCGATTGTGAATCGCTTTGATTTGGCAAGTAATGAAGGCGCGATTGAAGCAGAGCTGTGGGTGATTCAAGAATTCAAGAGAATTTCAAGTAGATGAGGGTGATTGGGTGAGACTGAGGCAATCCTTGAATCACTTTGATTTCGGCAAACTCAATGCATGTGGTTGAGGCGAGAAGGCAGGTGAGTTCAGAAGCGAAAATTCAAGTCTAGGTAGGCATGTGACCGAATTGTCAAAGAATGTGCGATCAGAAATGGTCTAGGGGTGAATTCCGGCGATCAGGTGGAATTCCGGCAAGCGAAATGATACTTCTCTGTTATTAATTTCCAAAGGTGATTTTCGTTTGAGATCCGAAGGCAACTTTGAAGTACTATAATGGAGTCGATCATTCCTCGACTGTGAGTCAGGCAACTCTCAAAACAATCTTAGCAGTGATCAATTGCAGTCGAGGTGAAGCAATGATCGAGGCGGAGTAGGCAGCTGAATTTAGGTTCCAGTGAATTTAGATTGGCTGAACTTGAAGCTACTAAGGTTGCGGATTTGGAAGCGATCGATTATCAGTAGGTCTTGGTGACTTATCGAAGCAATTTCAGTGACTAAATTCTAGTGAATTTAGAGGCCGATCAGATTCAATCAAGTTTCAGAAGTAATTGCGTAGCAAAAGTTGTGGTTTTAGAGTTGCGCAGCGGATGTGTTGATTTCAAAAGTTGCGGGCAGATTTCTGAAGCTAATTTGAACAGGTTGTCTTCTGAAATTAACCAGAGCCAGCAGGTTGTTTGAAGGGTAATTGATTTGGAGGCCATCAACAGCAACTAAAGGCTGATTCAGATCTAGCCTTTTGGAATCTTAGGTTGCTGAATTTTAGTACCGGAATAAATTTCTAAAGAGATCCTTAAAAGTTGAGCAAGAGGTTGTTACAACAGTGAATTTTCAAGGAATTAAACGGAGATGGTTGAAGGACTATGTGCCACAACAAGGGAAGGAATCAAGGACCTCAGTAGACAATTAAACGACTTTTTGATTCTATTTTCACATAAATTTCAAGTTAGTATTCCGATAGAATGCTTTTCTAGGGAATACTCCGCTTCTTTCAATCAGACCAGAGATGAGAGCTATAAAGAGGAGCTCAACAAGCTAAAACAAGAGGGCTCAGTTATGGAAGACCTGGTCAAGTTTGAGAAATTGAAAACACTTGTGCTCAATTTCCATCCAACTTTGACTGAGTCTTATTTTTTATTAAGATTCATTAATGGTCTTAACGATACATTGAGGCCTATGGTGAGAATGATGTTTCCAGCCACAATACAGCAAGCAGCTGAGAAGGCTAGGTGCAAGAGTTGGCGTTGGAAGCCATATGCCAAAAGCATGGGCTGCTGCCTAAAGGTTACCCTAAGAGCAACCAACAGATCGAAGGAACTTCTAAGGTTGCTAATCAAGTAGTGTAGGAAGCTGATGAAGTAGCAGTGGAAGAGAAGATGGTGTTCATGCAGCTGATGAGAAGTATGAGGCTGATAAGGTCCCAAAAATGAGAATGGTACCTGCAAAGAATGAGGAAAAACCTTAATTGGATCAAGCACTTCAGAATGACAAGAAAGGAAAGGCAATTGCTGAAGAACAGATTGTGGAAGCATAAGTATTTTGTATTGTATTGCTGTTGTTGTTCTTGATTGTCTTGATGTCTGTATTTTATGTTTATTAGTTGCCTTGTGTGGTTTTATTCCTGATGGTTATCTGTTAGTTAGACGCGCGCCTAAGCGCTGCTTATTTCTAAAGGTGCTAAGCTATGTGTATAAATTGTTGCATCTCTTGTTTGTTATGTAAGTTTTTCATATTTTCTTTGATTAGTAAAATTACCGACGAGAGTCTTCTTCCTCTTGTTCTTGTAATCTCAAATTATGTGCCCTAGTAATTCATTACATGGTATCAAAGCCAATGGCCTGCAATTCGAATTCTTCCTCTGCGTCTCCTCGTAATTCATCCTCTTCACTAGCCTCGCAATTTGATTTCTCTGAGGTGGCTAAAGCATTCAGTTTCATTTCAATTAAGCTCGATTCGAGCAACTACATATTTTGGAAAGCACAGATTCTTGCAACTCTTCGTGCCTTTGATCTAGTACCTTTCATCAATAAGGTATCTCCACCACAGAAGTATTTTTGAGTTCAAATTCAATACCTTCAAATGGTGCGGTTGCTAACGAAGCTAATCCAAATTATCAAGCCTGGGTGTGGTCAGATCAATTACTGCTCAACTGGCTGTTCTCCACAATCGACAAAGACGTTCTAGCACAGGTGATTCATTCTGAATCATTTGCTGAGGTATGGAGTTCCTTAGAGAATCTTTATTCTCGACAAACCACTGCTAAATCTTTCCAGTTAAAACAATAGCTGCAATCGCTTAAGAAAGGAGCATTGTCTGTGAATGATTATGTCCTCAAGATTAAAACTATAGGACATTCGTTAGCTGCAATCGGAGAACCTTTAGATGATAAGGAATTGATGCTTGCTATTCTAAATGGACTAGATCATGACTATGAAACAATTGTCAATTTGATAACCTATCAAATGGATGAAATTAATATACAGAAGGTGCAATATCTGTTGTTAATGCATGAACAAAGGTTGTCATCTAAGAATTCGCCTCTGGTTGCTTCCAATTTTGATTCAGATTTACATATGTCTCCTGCAAAAACTGTTAATGTGGTACAATCAACTAGGACTGGTGATTTTGTTGCTAATAGAGGAGGTTATATGCCTAGAGGAGGAGGTTTTGTTAATACAGGAGGAAGAGGACGAGGTCGATTTTCAAATAGATGAATTTATTGTCAGCTTTGCAGTAAACCAGGGCATTTTGCTGACAAATGCTACCACAAATTTGACTGGAATTTCCAGAGAATGATCAATCCAGGTTTTGGCTAATTTAATAATGGTGGTCAGTTTAATAATGGTGGTCCATTAGACTCTAAGGCATATATGGTTGCCTTTAGTGGTTCTAATGGGCCCTACATGAATGATCTAGGATCAGTTCCCAGTGCTTACTATAGTAATTTTTCTTCACCACAACCTGACAATCTGTCTCACTCTTCAACCTCTGTTGCGAATCCTGCCTGGTTTGTTAACTCTGGTGCAACAAGATGGAGAAATTCATGAGGATGTCACGCATAGAATTAAGGCAGGTTAGCTAAAATGGAAAAATGCATCAAGAGTGTTATGTGATGGTAAAATCCCATTAAAACTAAAAGGAAAATTCTATAAGACAACTATAAGACCAGTCTTGTTATATGGCTCAGAATATTGGGCAGTCAAATACCAACATGAGCAAAAGACAAGCGTAGCGGAAATAAGGATGCTAAGATGGATGTGCGGCCATAAAAGTAAAGATAAAATTAGAAATAAAGTTATTCATAATAAGGTAGGAGTAGTGCTAATCAAGGAGAAGATGAGAGAGATTAGACTAAGATTGTTTGGTCACGTAAGAAGGAGACCAAGAGACGCTCATGTGAGGAGAGTTGATGAAATGGAACAATTAGTCAAAAAAAGAGGTAAAGGTAGACCCAAAAAAACTTTGGGAGAGACATTAAAATTTGATATGAAGTGTATGGACCTAAATGAAGATATGACAAAAGACAGAAATACATGAAAATCTAGAATTCATGTAGTTGACCCCACATAGTGGGATAAAGGCTACATATGTTGTTGTGTGTTGTTTTATAATTGAAAAAAAACCTATAAAGAGGCTAAGCGAAGAGGATGAGGGGCATGTTTGAATGTAATACAAAGTTTCTTTTTCCCTCTAAATTTCTCTTTCCCTCTCTTTTCTCTCTCTCAATCCTCCCTCCTTTCAAATCCTCCCTCCATTTCTATTCTTCCTCTTGGTTCTTCTTTATTTTCGAAAACTATCCAAGTCTCAGCCCTAAGGCTTGACTGTCAAGCCCCCAAATTATGGGCTAGACAATTGAGGGAATTCCGATTGAATTCCAAGAAAGAAATGAATGTAGGAAAATAGATAGAATGAGGGAGGGAGAAAAAGAGAACGAGAGGGAATGAAAGAGAGAATGAGAGAGAGAGAGAAAAATGAGAGAGACTTTTGTATTATTCTCCAATGATTCTTCCTCATACTGTTGTAGGTCTCTAATAGAGCCTCTAGCAACCATAACAGTATTCTAACAATATAAAAACTAACATAACAGCCAAAACAGTAAGTTAATTCCCTAACTACTTAACCCCCATCTAGTTAGAAACTAATGGCACATACAAGTAGATATTAACGACCATTTACTGATTCACCCCTAGGGTCATGACAATTCCCACCCCTTCAAACAATTCTTGTCCCCAAGAATTGACAGCAAAGGCTATGGTTCAACCAGTCCCTACCTTCAATACTTGCTGCCTCCTTCTCTTCTTCTTATTGTTTTGCTCTTCCCCTTTGAGTAGTAGAAATGTAGCAGCGTTCGCAACCTCTGGTTGTTCCACCGCTGCCTTAACCGTTCCTTCAAATACTTCAGTTGATATAGAATGCAGTTGTGATTCCTCCCCTATGATCACTTTAAATTTGTCTCCACACCTAAAGCATAGCCCTAGTTGTCTCTTCTGCTCTATCAGGTTACCCTTCGTGCCATTATTATAAGATTGTGCTATGGCTACCTCTAGGTGAGCCCCTGCAAGCAAAAGCCTAGAGTTACCACCTCCACATTGCCCAGCCAATAAACTCGGCTCGTAGGGAACATTATGCTTCTTGAAAATGGCCTATAATGTCATTTCTTGTAGCCTAGCTTTTTCTGCAGCTTGCCTTACAAACAAAGGTGTCATCATTTTCATCATGGGCTGCAACTCCTCCTTCAATCCACTAATAAAACTGGATACCAAGTACTGCTCAGTAAGCCCTGGCTGCACCGTACATAACATGGATCTCAGCTCCTCAAATCGGGCTTGGTACTCCATTACAGTCCCTTCCTGCTTTAGCTTGCTGAATTCTTCTACAACATCTGCCATATTCTTCTCCCCAAAGCGCTCACATAGCCCTTCCAAGAAATCTGTTCAATCCCCTTGCAGCCCTTCCTCTTGGACCCACCCTTGGTACCATAAATCTGCCACTTCATTCAAATAGGTTGCTGCTAGGGTAATCTTCTGATCTTCAGGAATCCAGTAGAATTGAAAGAACCTTTCGCACCTCCTTACCCACCACCGTGATTTCTTCCCCTCGAACATGGGAATCTCTAACCCTGGCATAGGTACACGGGCGTGTGTCAATTGCTGTAGATTTCTTCCTTGATTTTCTTGGATTGTATGTTGATCCACTTCTTCCAGAATTCCTAGAGTTCCCGACCGGTTGCCCTGATGAGGCAAGATTAGTTCAAACACCTGCTTTGGTGTGAATTTCGACGGCAACCGGAATTGGGGTAGAGAGGCTAAAATGTTTAACATGTTGTTGATCCTCTGCCCTTGTTGCTCTACCATTTTTTGACACTTTTCGACCGCTTCTTAACACCTTTCAATAGCTTCTTGTTGCTTCTTTGTTGCAGCTTGCATGGCTTCCTTCCAATCCGCTAACTCTTACCACATTTGGCGCATGGCATCTTGGGTATGGGACATCCCAACTTCCATTGTCTCCAATCTAGTCTCCAATTGCTTTAATCTTGCACCTTCTACCATCTACCCAAAATTCAATTCACCACTTCACGCCTTCCAATCCTAATTCCAATCAAACAACAGCCGAGAACCACCTCCTATTTCACTTACAGAATTTGATCCGCAAGTGAAATTATCCTTAAATCCGAACTGCTTATGGGAACCGCTTCTAGGCTCTGAATCTTTTAGCAAGATTGCTTCTTGAATCCATAAATCTGAACCGAAATGCCGAAATTCGACAGAAATTAACAAGGGTGGGAGAAGGTGAAAGCCCAGAACTGCTTCGCCACCCTCCTATGACCCAATTGATCCTAGGTCGATCTCGATCAAATGGCAAAAAATCAACAAAACTCATAGCCGCGTATTACCTCTTGTTTCATCTTCAAGATTAGACAGTGCACTTCTCTGCTTCTGACCCTCAAGATCATCCGGCTTTGCTAGGGTCTCCTTACCCAATCATCAACCCTCCTGAAATTGGCAAAATCTTGAATCCCTCGGCTCTGTAATTTCCATAATCACCAGAATTTACTGCTTCTTGAGTCGCCACCTGTGACTCGTTCAATTTGGAACCCAAGAACGTCCTACGCGCTTTGCTGCTACTTCAATTCCGAGCCGTTGTCCGCAGAATTAACTTCGCTAGCTTGCTTCTTGCAGCTTGATCACTTACGAAACTGCTGGTTTTGTGTCGGATCAAACCCTCAATGCACTGCTTAAAGGTTTTGCCCAAATTGAAAAATTCGCACCCAAGGATTGCATGGCTCTGATACCACTTGTCAAGCCCTCGAATTATGGGCTGGACAATTGAGGGAATTCCGATTAAATTCCAAGAAAGAAATGAATGTAGGAAAACCGATAGAATGAGGGAGGGAGAAAGAGAGAACGAGAGGGAATGAAAGAGAGAGAGAAAAATGAGAGACTTTTGTATTATTCTCCAATGATCCTTCATCATACTACTATAAGTCTCTTATAGAGCCTCTAGCAACCATAACAGTATTCTAACAATATAACAACTAACTAACACAACAGCCAAAACAGTAAGCTAATTCCCTAACCACTTAACCCCCATCTAGTTAGAAACTAATGGCACATACAAGTAGATATTAACGACCATTTACTAATTCACCCGTAGGGTCGTGACATTGACATGGAGGTTTGGCATTTTTTTTTTGAAATATGTGAGCTCAATTATATTAAAGAAAGCATAGAAGATTTACATCAAAAACTCGGAACAAGAGAGTTACAAACAAAAATAAGCCGACCAACCCCCCCCCCCCAACACAAGCCATTAGGGGACAACGACAACCCAAAACCGACACAAAAGCCAACAAGCCGAGGAGAGGGAGAAGAACCTAGCGGCCCAGAGCAGAGGCTGACATGATAACCTGATCCACTGAGTAAGGGAAGGACCCAAGGGTCTTACTAGGGTCAAAAACAGCAATTAGCTGATTTTACATTTTACTTGTATTTTCCTCTAGTTCTATTTTTTTGTTAGTTTGTTATTGTCTATATAGTAGCTATATAAAGCCATTGAAGACTATTTCTAGGATATGTTTGAATGATAATTGAATTTCAGCTTCCCTGTCATCAATTCTCTCTCAAATTCCCTCTCGTTTACCTCTGCTTTCTCTCTAATCTCTCCCTTTCTCTGTTCTATCTGCAACTCCCCCTCATTTCTGTCTATTATCTCCCTCCTGTCCAATTCTCCCTCAATCCATTCTATTATTAGTCTTGATTCCCTCAGATTCTTCCAAATTCCAAACCAGACCCTAGGATAAACCCTAGGTACATGACAAACATCAATAAGCCAATCTCAAACTTCTCGGTTCAGTTTGATTCTAACCCACTTCTCATTCCTTGGAAAGGCTATAGTTAAGCTGAATGTTACTATAAATTATAGCTAGCCCACCCAAAGCCACTCATGTACACAATAGATCAATAGTAATATACAACATGAACAGAAAAGCACATATTGCCTGTCAGTGGGGGATAGTGTTAGATAAGAGAATCCTTCATTCATTCTTCAACTCATCTTTACCGCTCTCATTTCCACTATACCTTCTCTCTTTTAAAGTGCACTCATGGTCAAACCATGGGAGAGGACCCATAGCTTCTGCTCATGCAATTCTTCACCCTTCAAAACCCTGATAGCCATTCCAATGGTTTTTCCTTGAGAGACTTTGTTCATTTTTTTCCCTTTGTTTCTATACACCAAGGTGAGAATTGTCCCTTTGATGGTTTTTTGACAGCCTTTGTCATGAGAACACATCTTTCACTTTTTCCAACTGCACCTGCAGGGTTTCCATTAATTACTTCTCAACAATGCAAGAGGAAAATTTCATGTGATCTTTGCACAGTTAAAGTCACTTAAACACAACTTCCTAAGGTGAAAAAGGAAAAGCTTATGTATTCCCAAATCAAGATGGAACAGGACACAAATTTTAGCCAGGGATATGGACCAACCAATCCTTGCCTGATTGCTCAACTCCATGATTTGTGTGAATAGGAGACCCACTAAAATCCCACCCACAACACGAAGCATTATAACTTTCAACACATTAACTAATTGTTGCTTTTAAGTAGCAGGGAACAAAATCTGTTCAGGTGGCCCAGAGGTTAAGAAGGTTTCTATTACTAGCCTGCAGGCCTAAAGGTTCATTCCCAAAGGTCATAAAACAGCTGAGCTTAACTAATATGCATAATTTGCAGGTGATTGCATGCTGGGGTTACCTACAAGGATCTCATGTTTGAATCTCACATGGCACAAATTGCTTGAGCTTAACAGATAAGATTGTTGTGTGAGTTAAGCAAATCCAAAACTGGCTTGTACTAGATGACAAAGTGTGCTGGTAGAAGTTCTCCAATATAAAAAAAAAAGGTGAAAGCGAGGCACAACTGGAGTGCAAAAAAATATAAAAAAAGAATTATCGGTATTTTTAGCATTTAAACAACAAAAAAGGTACTGACTCCCACACTGGCATCAGTTTCAACACCTTTACCATGTAAAAAATCAAAAAGCTAGATTTACATTAGACACTTGTACTCCAAAAGTTTACAAATACCAGACAGTAACAATTCTATTTGACCTCAAACAATAAAATCCTAACATTATTGAAACAGTGTCATTAAATAAACTACGATACAAGAAACTCCCCAGAGCAATTTGTTGAATAATATACCTATAATCTGGAGAAGTCGCCGTGATGGATTCTTCTCAGACTGTCGAGGGGCTGATTGTGGCTTCATAACCTACAGCCCAGCAAAGACCAAAGATAAAGATTTAATTCATATACAACAACAACAACATATCCAGCCGTTATCCCACTATTTAATTCATATACAAAGAAAAACAAATAATAGAGGTCAAGTGAATTGAAGGATGAGAAGAAGTTGATAATTGACATAATTTCATTCTGGTAAAGGAAAAAAAGAGTGCATCAATTCTTAGCAAGACTTCAAAGACCATCTTAGGTATCAAGTAGATCACAGAAAACACAGTGACCTACAAAAATAGCAGCAATGTCACCAATTCCAATATATGTATATATATGGTGCATGCATAACATGCGCAACCCCTAAAATTTCTTATATGTATGTGTATATATATATAAAGAAAGAGAGAGAGAAGGGGGGGGGGGGGGGGATACTTCACAAATCGCAGTTTACATGGTGACATCCAGTGCATGTGTTTTTGCGACTTAAGTTTGTCCAATATGAACATAGTGCAACAAAAGTCCTCTTTCTACTCTCTAGTATGCACATATAAATGACCATGATGCAATTTCTCTTTAATACCAAAGATAGTGTTAGGACCCCAAGTATAAAATAGTAAATCCAGTAGGTATTTTCTGTTTGTTTGTGTTCTCTGTCTCGGTTTACACTGTAACCGTAACCGACTTACCGCCAACCTAAAGGAAGTAGCTATATAAAGCTACCGGAGATGTACATATGGGTTGTTGTGGAAATTGATTACTGAAATTCAGTCTTTTTCCTCTAGGATTCTCTCTTGATCTCCTCTGTTCTCTCTCACTACCTCTGTCTCTCCCTCATTCTATTCTGTTTCCTCCCTCCAATCTGTTCTCCTCCCTCGAAATTCTTTCTAAACCCTAGCTCAACTTTAGGAACCTAACAATTTTGGTATCAAAGCTTCAAGCCTTGGCCTTCAATCCATACTCCAACGAAGACAGCAATGGCGGACAGAACCAGAATGAAGCAAATGGAGGCGCAGCTGCAGCAAATGTTCGATCTGCAGATAGAGGGGGATCGGTTGATGAGATGGTGGAATGGAAATTGGACAACACAATCTCTCAGTAGCCCAAGGAGGTTGGGAATCAGATCCGAGAAAACATAGGAAGTCAGATCCGCGAACAACAGAAAGAGCTTCATGCTGATGTTCATGGGGCAGAATCAGTTGCAATTGTCTCCTGACTTTCCTCCTGGGGAAAGGACTGATCCAGTCATGCCAGGACTTAGACCAGGCCCCACGGCAGTGGATTCCTTGGATTTTGAAGCGAAACCTGCTGTTAGTGGAGAGATGTTCGAGGAACGAGCGCCAGGTAGAAGGCAGGGAATGCAGGTTGCTCAGCCTCAGCCTCATTTCCCTATGCCAAAGCTAGATCTGCCGTTGTTTGAAGTTCAAAAATACACGGTGGTGGATCACACATTGTGAGAAGGCTGTTGACCCAAACAATGTGGCAGACTCCTGGTTCCGGAGTCTGATACAATGTGGCAGACTCCTGGTTCCAAGGCTGAAACAGGTTGCAAACGGACAGCAATTAGACAGACTTTGTGGAGGAATTCTGTGCCAGGTTTGAGATCGGAATCTAGTTCATCTAGTGGAGGAATTCAACAAGCAGAGACAGGAAGGTACTGTCCAGCAATACCAGGAGAAGTAAGGCCTACTTCGTTTCAAGCTTTATCAGCAGCTTGAACAAAGAGTTGAGGCCAACAGTCAAAATGTTGTGGCCAAGGTCAGTCAAACAGGCTGCAAAAAGTGCAAGATTACAGGAGATGACCGTAGAAGCCATTATGAGGAAACAGAAGATCCTATCTGAAATTCCTCCTATGGTCAGTACACATTTCTCAGGACTTCTCGGGACTGCATCAATGAAGGGTTTACCCTAACCCTAACTCCACCAAATCTCCTTCAATGGAACAAAAGAGACAGCTAGGCTTATGCTTCCGATGTAGAGAAAAATATAGTCCAGGCCATCAATGTAGGAGGCAATTATTATCTATGGAAGGCCTAGAGGATGAAAAAGAAGATGAAGAGCAAGAAGGGATTGGCTAAAGAATCAGGCCAATTGTCATACATTCTTGGGGCAAGAACTCTCTCAAGGAGAGGGAAATTGTTAGGACCCCAACGATAAAACAGTAAATCTAGTAGGTATTTTCTGTTTGTTTGTGTTCTCTGTTCCGGTTTACACTAACTGTAACCGACTTACCGCCAACCTAAAGGAAGTAGCTATATAAAGCTACCAGAGATGTACAGAGGGGTTGTTGTGGAAATTGATAATTGAAATTCAGTCTTTTCCCTCTAGAATTCTCTCTCTCTCGATCTCCTCTATTCTCCCTCACTACCTCTGTCTCTCCCTCGTTCTGTTCTGTTTCCTCCCTCCAATTTGTTCTCCTCCCTCGAAATTCCTTCTAAACCCTAGCTCAACTTTAGGAACCTAACAGATAGAAGGGAAACAAGCATGCACACACACACATATGGACAGAGAGAGAGAGAGAGGCCACAAAGTTCTCTTCTCAAAAGAATCACATTAGTACATTGCCCCAGGGCTTGGCCAAGTACTTAGCGTCAGTTAAATGAATTAGAAATTCAGATTTCTCAATCAAGTGCCCATGATAACAAAATTCGGCCTCCTTTCTTTTTAATAAACAAACTCTGATCTTCATCATCTGAGAATCATGCTCAACTTTACTTGAATACTCCCTTGAGTATGTAAATAGTTTAAGAAAAACTACATATTATAGTAGTCAGTATGACAAAATGTTTGAACTCCATTTACCCGATCAGAGGACCAAACTCACATTCTGCACTGTTCTACTAACCACACCAAAAAATTTAAGAGCACCTCTTAGACCCTAAATAATTCCCAAAACACTCATTCTAACTCACTAGAACCATAAGGCTAATTCTGATTCTTTCACAGGGCATTGGATTTTTGTGGAATGAAAGTCCTGCATCATGAACATGGATAAAAAGATTAAAGTATAAGGAAAAGAAGAAACAAGGAACAGACTTACAATTTTGTTGAACTTCTCTATTGTAGCCAGTGGAATAGTGCCAAGCGAGATAACATTTCTGGATCCCTCACTCTTGAAGAAAGTAATCACTTATTAGGAACAAATAATTGGCTTCCAGAAAAGAAAAGGGGCAGTGGTAGATACTATGACATGCATAACTTACCAGAAATAGAAGACGATAATTGGTCACAAATAAGGTACCTGCCTCATCAGTGTTAACCAGAACCACACCATATCCCTGGAACCAAAATTGAGAAACCACAAAGTCTAGCTATATCATGACATACAGTAGCCAAACAAAGAAATAGGAAGAATTAAACAATCAAAGCAACAAGAACAACACACCAAGCCTCAATCCCACTAGGCAGAGGGGAAGAATAAAACAAAAAAGTGAAAAAAAAAAATTGTTTTATGAACCGACTTACCTGTATTAAATTGTCAACAGAGAAAAACTAGACAACTTAGAAAGTAAGGAAAAGTCCCCAACATCATGCTAAGATCAACAAACATAGAAAGTTACCCAAAAGTTTCAACCATTTAATGCTTTCTCATTTAAGTTTCCCACATCATGTTTACGAGGGGAAAAAGGGAGAAAAAAGAATGTACAGAGAGTGATAGCCCAGGGAATTAGTGTGATTGAGGCTAAAAAATGGAAGTCACCAGGTGGTCATCATCGCTTCTGATCTCTTGTGCCAAAAAACAACAGAGGAACATGAAGAAGTAATTTTCTGAAAAAGGCTCCCAGACCGAGCTTGACTTTTAAATACCATCAAGAAAGAAGTGAAACAAAAATCTAGAACAAGCTAGCATGGAAAGGCAAAATGTGAATCATTAATCTCGTGAAGTAAACAGAAAATTCAACATTGTATGGGCATTAATATTTACCAGTAATACAGAAATAATTGGTAATGGTGGAAAAAAGAATGGCCACATTAAATAGGACCAAAAGGGTTTGCTTGAACAGACATATTCTTGAAATCAACATGTTAATTTTAGTTGACTTTGATCTTCAATGGTCCATAAACTTGACCTCAGCTAGCATTCATGGATTTCCAATTGCAAACTGGGCTTATTATTCTACCACATTCTGAGTCACCTTGCTGATTCAAGTAATTCCTTAATTTTGAGCTACCTCCTGTCATACTCGGTCAGATAAATGTTGAGCATCCTAACAGAAGCTTTCTATTATCACCTAAGAGAGCTATAATCTTGAAATCTTGATATCAATGACAAAAATTGTGAATATCATAGCATTAAAAGAACAAAGTTACTAGTTAACTGCTTCTTTCAAAGTTAGAAAGGTATTCAATTGTGCAGAAGGAAAAAAAAGCCAACCAACAAATTGATAGGAGAGGCCTGTTTTCTAATTGGAACCAGGTGTCCACAAACCAGTCATTTGTACCTCAAGAAGTGGACATTGTGACTGGTGGTGTTATAATATCATGCAGCTCAACAAGCACAACTGGCAATGAATGCTCAAAACATAACTTTTTTTGAATAGTAAAATTAAAAAACTTATTTTAAAAAATGATACAGATTTGAAACTATTTGTAAAAATGCTACAATCTGTTCCCAGTCAGCATTCAAAGATAGATAACCGCCAGCTAGCTGCATGAAACCTGCTCCCGGCAGGACTGAGTAGCATAGGAACTCGCTCCTCTCAAAGAAATGGTGAGAACCCATTGGGGATTTCAATGAAGAAACAAATATACAGATTCCAATTCAGCAAATATTAGAAACTGTGGCAAATTACTAAATAAGAAAAAATTCCCATTATTTGAGGGCAAGGCTTGGTAGAAACGGTAAAGTTGTTCCTTTTGTGATTGAACCGTCACGGTCTTGAAATGTGGAGATAGCATATTTGCAAAGAGTAAAGAAAATGCTACGTACAAAGCAGAACCTCATGCTCTGGGAATGTCCTCTTTTACAATATTCATATTATTCAGAAAATCTAGCCAAAAGAATTAGAAATGTCAAGAACTTTTTCACCTTCACCAAATAAATCACATCGCAGTAGTAGAATTAAGACGCATTCATCAGAATCCCCCACCCAACCCCACCCCCTTCGCTTGAATTATTTGAAATTCACAAAGGTTCAAAAACCTAATTGCACCGCGATGCATTCGACGAACAAAACTGAAAGATAAGCAGAATTGTCATCAAAAAGTACCTGAGCTATGACTCGTTCAGATTCAAGCAAGAACTCCAACACCCCTTCAGGAACAGACCTCGAAACAGACTGCGGTGTCGTAGAAGCAAACAAATAAATCAGTCGCGAACATTGTTGGGTTCAGACAGTCAAATTTGAAAACCCTAGAAACGAAAAGGAGAAGAAGATGTAGGGGAAATTTGTTCAAGTACCTCGATCTTGGTCCATTCGAGGGCGTCCCAGCTTCCAGGGCCCTCTAACTTCTCGGACTCGGTGAGTCGAGGGTCATCCGAGTCGCGAAGAGCGGTCGATCGGCCAGGCCTTGGTCTGGGCATAGCCATGCGGCGACTCGAGCTTGAACTTGAAGACAAAGACAGGCAAGGGATAGAGGGAGAGAGAGAGAGAGAGAGTCAGAATCAAAATGCGAACGAGTTTGGATTTCTAAACAGTGAACAACAACGTGTTCACGCTCCCGTCACGTCACGATATATTATTTATATTTATTTATTATTTTTATTAAAAATTTTGATTTCCCTAAGGACACTTCCAAATAAGAGATGATGTCAATTTAAAAAAAAAAAAAAAAGCTTTCTTCTGCTAAGAAAATAAAAATTTCTATAAAATTAGCAACAAATCCATGCAACTAATATAATTTTGAACACCTTATGCAAGATTCACAGCAAATCACTTGATAAGGTGGAGAAAATAAAATAACATAATGATTAATAATGAGATAAAATAATAATAAAATTATTAATATTTGATTTGGATTCGACGTCAATAATAGGTTGACCCAAACCCAACTTCACCAATTACACTATTATATATATATATATATGTAATACTATAAATGAGATGCAACTGTTTGAAATGAGTGTACATTTTTTAGTAGTTATAATCATTGAGATCGGATGTACCATTTCAAATGATAAAATGCATTTGTAGGGCAATTATAAATATAACCATGCAAAGAGATTTGGGGTGCGTACAAAAAATTCTCCCGTAGAAAGATTTAGGTTACGTTCTCTTTATTTTTTTTAATTTTTAATTTTAAATTTTAAATTTATTTTTAGTTTTCTATTTTAATAGTCTATTTTTAGAAAATTAAAAATATATTTTTTTTATTATTTTAAAAAATTATTTCTTAAAACAGAAAATTATAAAATGCGTTGACTTTATAATTTTGAGAAAAATAATTTTAGAATATTTTATTCAATAAATTTGATTATTAAATAATAAAATTAATTATTTTTAATGAAATTCTATTATTAAAATAAAATAATAAATTTGATTAATCAATTGCTAATATCTGAGTGATAATTTATATTAAATATTATTATACATAATATGTATAATACTTAATAATATATTATATGTTATCCTATATTTTTAATTATAATATAGTTATACTATATTTTTAAAAGTTTAAATAAATATATAATTTTATTTTCAAATTTTAAGAATAAATTGTTCTTCATTTTTTTTTCTTTTTCTTTTTTCGCTTTCTTCTATTCTCTCTAGCACCCTACATCTTTTCCGTCGCGGGCAACCATCGCTAGCTGAAGATTCACACAATCAAAGTCTACCATTAAAAAAGTCAAGTTAAGGGGTTAACATACACAAAAATAGGTCAGATTTAACTGTAAGATTTTCATAGATCTAATTTTTAATTTTTAGCCAAAACTAAAAAATGCATTATCAGTTGCCATCAACCACTGTGGCCAGTGGTTTCTAGCGATTAAAGGCAACCACCCAACACCCTCATCCCCCATTGACCAACATACCAAAAAATTGGCAACATCCAACGGCTAAATCTCCATAAATCTAAGGTTAAACTTTCGACCAAACCTACACCACGTAAACATACTTGCAGTCGCCATCGGCCGGTGGTTTCCAGCGATCAGATCCAACCACCCGACACCCTTATCCCTATCGACCAACATACCCAAAAATCAACCAGAGAAGGAAAATAAGAGAAGAGAAAGGAGACAAAATTAGAGATGCTACTGTGTGTAAGACTGGGGGGAGGGGGTGGGAGTCTATTTCGCGTTTTGGTATTTCCAGCATGTTTTGGTCGAAAACACCTAAAACAATTTCCTTTACAAATCTTTTTCTTGTTTTCGAAAATGCGTTTTTGAAAATAGCAAAGTAAATGCATTTATAGTGTTTTGAAAAACTGAAAACTCAAAATAGGCTGAAAATAGTAAAGAGAATGCAGCCTTCTTCTCTAAAGATTGAAACAACAAATACTTACAATAAATAGCATTGTGGTTCATAGTGTATTTCTTTTAGTGATTTACACTAAGACTTGGCATTGAATTTGTCGCTACACTTTTAGAGCTCAAAGGTCTTTTTCTCGTTAATGATCCATGTGTGTATATGTGTCAAGTAATACATATGTATACATGAATGTAGTATACATATATACATACATACCAGTGTACATATGTAAATTTGTTCATACTGTATGAAAGTATAAATGTATAGTGGGTATATGTATGTATGTATGTACAAAAAGGATTCAATGTGTCTATATGTGAAAGGGAATATATATATATATTTACAAGTATTTGATCGTATGTATGTATGTATGTATGTATGTATGAAAACATAGAGAAGAAATGCCAGAGACTAACCGAATGCAGTTGGTGGTGAGAGAAGATAATGGTGGCGAAAGGCTAGTGGGAGAAGCCAACAGTGTCGCATCTGTCATTGTTCATCTTCTTTGTAAAGATATCCACCTACGACTAACCATCTTCCTAGCTTTCGACTGCCTTATTTAGTGTGAGCAACTTTGGGCATCTTCTTAGTGAAGACAACCCATGCAACTCTTCGCCTTCAACCAACCACCTACATCCACCACCTCTAATGCCAGAGTGCATTTCTATGTTGTGTTTTTTTTTTTTTTACCTTTCCCAACAACAATGATGGTGACGCCTGCAGCTCTGGCTGCAACAATGAGGGGCGAAGATGAAGGTAATGGCTAGCGGTGGCAGAGATGACCAAGCCATGGAAGGTGAAGGCATGGCCAAGGATACCAATTTTGTCTAGGGTTTTTTATTTGAGAAATTAGGGTTTCTCATTTTTGGTTTAAAAGGCATTTTGGCCTTAAGGACATGTTTGGTATTTTTTTATTATTATTTCAAAATGTTTTTTGAATAATGATTTTATCGTGGCATAATTTTTTAAGTTATTAGTTAATCACAAGTGGATGAATTCATATTATACATTTTATTGTATAAAATTGTTTGAAGAATTTGATTTGTTAAATTCTTAATTTACTATTTTTCCTTTAATTCAATTTTAGGAAAATGGCTCGACTGATAACCTAGTACTCATACAAATTGCATCTCAAATGGCTCAAGTTATGGAGATGAAAAGGTAATTGGATGATTATCGAATGATGCATGGTTAAAGCATATGTGAGCACATCATCTGTAATATTTCAGATTTTTTAAAGTATTCAAGTGTAATTTAACTTGAGCTGTAAGTGAAATTTTCAGATAAATTAGGGTTATAATATAATTTCTTACAATTATCAGTACCAAATCGACTGTAGGGAATGCCCTGAAATGTAGATGTCTAAGGAAATTGATATAATACTGACAAGCGTTCTAAGATAGGATTTATGGTATTAAAAGAAATCAGAATCAATATAGTTTTTGGTACAACTTTGATTAGGCTAAAAAAATCAAATCATCATAGGGGATGTCATGACCCAAAATCTGAAATGTCATGACCGGCACTCATTCCTAGGCCCAGCGGCCCCACAATGGACTAGTAAGCCTCTTCTCTAGCTCGATTTGAATAAATAAATATTACTGACAAGATATAGAACATGAATAAAATACCAATTCACCTTCTAATATGATAATTCAATATTTCAAATACAGTAGTTGTACACAATGAGAATATCTATCACACTGCTGTCAAAAAATACATACTCGATCCTGAATCTCAGGCCCTTGGCACAATTATGCGCCAACAAAATAAAAGACAAAACGTCAGACTCTACAAAAACGTATATGTCTCCACAGAGCATCCTATATCACATCAGAGATCAAAAGAGGGTCTGACATCATACCAGAGAATCTGCTGGACCAATACTCAAAAGGAGAATTTCCTGAAAATATTTTTAATAAAAAGAGGGTGAGTCTTGTGGACTCGCAAGTATAAGGTATGTCATGCCCACTAGGAGAGTATGCAATAAAATGCTAAGATGATCATCATTAATACAATAACATAAAAAAAATAGTATAAATAGTAGAAATATGTACCATAAGTTTAAATAGTTTGAGGTTTCAAAAAAAAGCATAGTGTAGGAAAAATAGGTGCCTAAAGACAACCCCCATAAGCTGTTCCCTAACCACCTAAGTATCCTATACTTTTATGTGAGATGCATGCTCTGATTTGAAGACACACTAGTAGAAACTGGCTTAACGCCTATATACACATGCACACAGGTATATATATCATCACATACATCATCATCATATAATATCATCATAATGGCCCACGTGATAGCAGTGCTAAAACATACTATCCGTGTCTCTCATGGCCTTGGCATGCCAAGTCTCATAGTACCATGATATTTTCCTGCTGTGAATCACCAGGGAATCTACTAGATAGTCCTCTAATGATAATGCAAATGATACCCTAATTTATACACAAGTCATAATCATTTATCATTTCATGTGGTCTCTAAAATACACCATTCATGCAACATTCTATATTCTCAAAACAAGAAATCAATTAGGGTATATTTCAGCTCATGTCTCTCCCAGTAGGATGAAAATATTTCATGCAAGTTCGAAGCATTTAAGTGTATTTTTCTATGATTTGTATATAAAAATCATATACAAGTTATGCATATAAAATCAGTACAAGTTATAATATTTATGCATGAAACAATATATATGTGCAGAATATAAAGTAAACATAACATATCCTGTCTACTCGCCTGGGAAACAATGACTCAAGTCCGAGTCTGGGGAGAAGATCGAACAAAATCCTGAGAGTCTGATCCTACAATAAATAGAATGGGGTGGTCACATTTAGGTAACAAGAGTAACGATGAAATGAAATTACTGAAAACCCTAACCATTACCTAACACTCTGAATAGATTATTTTATACTTTTGCCTGCGCAATATTCAAATCCGGCGTTCTAGAATTCGTCGAGATGAGCCATCGACTACGTCATCATGCCTCGCCTTGCATGCTACGCGTAGGTGTATAGTGGAGCTACACACCCACTTATAGGCTGCAATTTCATAATATATATATATATATTTATCCATAAACTAGTTTTCTTTTAATATAGATAATATATTTTTATTTAAATTCCTTCTTTATCAAAAATACATATATATTTATATTTATAACTAAATTGACAAATTTTCTTAAAAATTTAATAATTAATTAATAATTTAATAAATTATTTAAAAGGAATAAATTTCAATATTCTAGCCTCAGAATAGAAGGAATCCATCAGAAATCAGGATTCGAAATAATCCCACATCATCATCATAGGTTAGCCTAGAACGCACTCGAGGTCAATCTTACTCGGCCTCGAGTCAGCTAATAGGGCTTTGTCTTTAGGACTCCGATCAACAAAATGACTCGCCAATCATATCGTCAATTCTAGGAGACCTAAAGAGAACCCAAATTAGACCAGCCTCGATATCCTGAGTAGGACCAACCGAACCAAGTCGTCCTAGGTCCACGGACAAGCGACAAGGGAGAACAAGCCGAGTGGGCTAGCCCAAGGGCTGCCACAACTGGGTCAGTCATGCCCAACATATTGGGCCATCCTAAAACCCAATCGAGCCCTGCCATCCTCGGCCAAAACCTAACCCGACATATCCAACCCCAAAAAGCCCTCATTTTTTTTTATTTTTATTTTATTCCCTTTTCATTTTTTTTCTTCTTTTTCTTTTTCCTTTCTTTTCTTCTTTTCTTTTTCTTTTCTTTTTCTTTTTCCTTTCTTTTCTTCTTTTCTTTTTCTTTTCTTTTTCTTTTTCCTTTATTTTCTTCTTTTCTTTTTCTTTTCTTTTTTCTTCCCAACAACCTGCCACCGCCGACGACCACCGCCCGCTGCCCAAAAATGGCCGATCTATATACCGATATGAACCCCTCGCCACGTATAATAACATACCTTAAAATGGAACCCATCGGACGGTCAGATCTTAGTAGATCTGAGAGTTTATTTTCGGCCGAAAATAGGGGCGAATCTGGCCGTTGTCGTTCGCCGGTCGTCGGTTGTTTTTCCGACAATCAGAAGGTACCTCGAGGTGCGTAGCCCCAAGGAGAGCAACATATCCGAAAATGGGAGAGATCGGACGGCTAGATCTTTGTAGATCTAGCGTCAAACTCTGGGCCAAAAAGAAAGAACAAACTGCCAGCATCGCCGGCCACCGTGGTCGGCAATTTCCGGCGATCCAAGACCGCCATCCAACTCCTTCAAGCAAACCGACCATCATATCCAAAAATCACCGAAATCCAACGGTTGGATCTTCGTAGATCTAACCTCAAACGTTCGGCCAAAAAGCCCCATCGCGCCTCAAGCCATATCTCACGAAAACAAGAAGAAAAACAGAAAAGATGGAGCCAAAGTACTTACCTCTTGGTAGATCGGGGGCACTTTAACGGTGAAAACGAAGTCGGATCGAAGATCAAACGGCTGGATTGTTCAAAATCGTCGAAAATCTGAGAGGGGAAATAAGAGAATAAAAGAGAGAGAGAGAGAGAGGGAGAGAGAGTGTAGGTTTCTGTTTAGGGGGGGCTGCCGAGCGCCTCCCCCTTTTCTTTTTATATTTTTCATTTTTTTTATTTATTTATTATTTTTTTATATAATTTTTTTTGAATCTTTATAGGGGACTCCCGAGAAGTCAACAGAATCTTGAGGGAGCTTCAATTTTTCGTAAGGATCAATCCTGAAGTGGTTCGGAACAAAACAAGGGTCCGACGATGGCGTAGGGACGAAATCATCCTTATCGACTAAGTCTTGAATTATTAATTTTGGATTTTTGGTATCATAATGTAAATTAATTTAATGTTTGAGCATGTAAATGTAATTAGAGAATTTTCTAAGTGAAATAGATATGAATTTTGGGATTTAAATATGTAATTTTCCTATTATTATGAATAATATATAGTGATATATATATACAGCTGTGCAAGTGTGTATTGGCCGAGATTTACACCAAATTTGAAGGAAATTGCAATAGGATTTGAGGGAAATTTGGTTGCATGATTTGAGGAGATTTGTCTGATTATATAGTGTAGAATGTATATAATATATACATATATGTGTTGTGTGTGAGCGTGAGTTGTAGAGAGTTTAGAGAGAAAAAGAGAAATGGGCGAGAGAATGAGAAGAAGTCGAGGGAAATCAAGAGGGAGAAAGAGGGAGAGATTGCGAAGAGAGGGTCGTTCGATGGTGGCCAAAGCTGGTTGCAGCAAGCGGACAACATCCATGACCACAAGCTACGACCATGGCAACTCGAGCAGAAAGTAAGTAGCAAGCCGAACGAGTAGGGGCAGTGTGGAGGACATCGGTGATGGCCATGGCAAAGACCGGAGAGGCTGGTGGCAGACGGCGAGGTCGGCTAGAGGCCAAGGCGAGTGGCGGTAGCGTGCTGGTGCAATTGCAGGCAACCATGGTCGACGCGAAGCGAAGGAAGATAGTAGTGGGTACGCGTAGGGGAGGCTGATTATGGTGGCTGGCGGTGGTCATCCAGCAGTGAGAAGCAGCCAATGGAGGTAGATGTTAGTGGTGGAGGCCAGAAATGGCCGGCCGAACTGGGCATGTGCATGTAACTTGGCACGCAGGAAGAAGAAGGGAGGTAGAAGGAGAAAAAAAAAAGAAAATGAAAAGAAAAGAAGAAAAGTGAAAAAAATAAGGGAAAAGTCTCCAAAAAATTTCAGAAAATTTATTGAATTTATTTAGGGGCTGAGGAGTATGCCCGGAGCCAAGAAATTGATCGAGCACGTGTTTTGAGGTTAAGGCACGTATATCAAGAAGGCTTTAAAAGCTACATTAAGGTAAGTTTTAGAATTTTTTATATTCTTAGAAAAATATTTTAGGAATTTGGTATAAAGATATTTGGGAAAAGATTTGAATGGATATTTATTTTAGAATATTAGTGAGGAAGAAAGGGAGAAAAATAAAGAAAATGTGAGAAAATTAAGAAAAAAAGTAGATTTATGATGTTTATTTGGATAATATAATGATTAGGGTGCTTTAAGGCTTGAGATGAAGTGACTTGTGCAAATTTTGAAGTTGGCACGAAAATCGAGGTTGCGCACGCATATCGAGAAAGCCTGAGAGGCTAAATTAAGGTAAGTAAAATTTTCTAAAAAATTAAAAAAAAACAAGAATGTTATTTTAAGAATTGTTATAGATAAATATTTGAGAAAATATTGGAGAAATATTTAGTTTGAATTTATTGAGGAAAAAAAGGAAGAAACAAAGGAAAATTATGAGGAAATTAGGAAAAATAGAATATTGATATCATTGAATAAATATGATGTTCAGGGTATGTTGAGATTCCGAATTAAGTACGTTAGAAGCCTGACATGAGAATCAAAATATTATGAGATAAGTTCGAGGTAAGTGGTTCGACCTAGAAAACCTGATTTGAAGTAAATGGTTTATCATATTGTCATGTCTTGATGTGAGTATGTCATATAGATTGCATTTACATGTATTGATGATGAAATATGCATATGTACCCGATGATATTATTGATCATGCATTCACATAAGGGTTTGAGAGTACGGGTCAAGACCGCTGCTCTTCCAAAGGTGCATCCATACATCTCGGCCTGATAAGGAGGCTGTAAAAATGGGGAGTAACATTAAGGTATGGTCGATTCAAATTGAAATGAAATAGAAAAGGATATTTTGCATCCATGCATGAAATATGTTTATGGTTCCCGTACTTAAATGATTCATCATTTAACCTGGGTTTTGCTCCTTAAATATTCAAACTTTCTAGATGGAGATTTTAGCAGAAACGAAGATGAATGAGGCATGAAATGACACTTAGCAAAGTGCATGATGAATTGAATGTATGTTACGTAGCCCATGTATTTAAGGTCTGCTACTTTGAATTCTGAACGTTTTGAGGAATGATAATGTATAACCTTATTTATGGTTAATATTAAAGTTAATGTTCGATTCTAGCTTTCGTATTTGATATTTGTCATGATTCTCTTTAAAAATAAATGTATGGAAATTTTGCAATGGATATGAGTAATAATATGGTTTATCATTAGTATTGAAGGAAAAAAAAATTATTATCTCAAAATTTTCCTAAATTATAACACGTTCGAGAAAGTGAGGGTTACATCATGACTGTATGTGATATGATGCAAGACCCACATTTGCGAGCTATGGGGATTTATGGATTCACGAAATAAAATATCAATCTTTGCTTGCTATATTAATGCCACATGACAAAGACTTAATGAATAGCATATGGGCATTGGACTACTCAAACATGACATTTTGTGGGATAGTGTGGTCCTTTTTAGTTGCATATAGAATAAGAGAAATTGCAATGGCCTTATATCTAAGTAACCTTCCAATTGATATCATTAGTGATACCACTTTTAGGTCTTTTGTGTAAAGAATTAAGCATTCCATGTACCTAGAGAGGAAAAGGTAAGACAAAAGGAATAAAAATGAATTTCTTACTCATGTAATTCCAAAGGTATTGTCCTTCTACTACTATTCTAATTATATATAAACAATGTGAAGCAAAATTAACTTCTAAAAAATTGAACAACTTGCATAATAATCATAACAAACAAACGAACTAACTAATTAACAGAATCACTAACTAATATTCAATAGCCCCCCATCAAGTTGGAGACTATGGAGTATGTAAACCCAACTTGAAGAATAGTGAGCAATGTTGCACAGCCAAAAGAGGCTTAGTAAAGATATTGGTAAGCTGCAAAGTAGAAGGTACAAAACTAGGGGCAATAAAACCCTGCTTGAGGTAAGTCCTTACAAGATGATAATCAATGTCTAGATGTTAAGTACGCTCATGGAAAACTAGATTTGCCGTAATGTGGAAAGCAGCCTTATTTTCATAGTGCAAAGGAATAGGAAGTTTAAGTTGTAAACTAAAGTCCTTCAAAAGATTGGAAATCCAAACAAGTATACAAGTAATAGAAGCCATGTTGAGATATTCAACCTCAACGAAAAAAAAAAAATCGTAGGTTGTTTCTTAGTTTTCTTGGAAATGAGTGCATCACCTAGGAAAACACAAAACCCTGTTAGAGACTTTCTAGAGAAAGGGAAGGATGTCCAATCCACATCACAATATACATCACAATATGTAGTAAGAGATAAGTCATTAGAAACAGGATAAAAAAGTCCTTGAGATGCAGTACCTTTAAGATATTTAGTATAACGCCTCGCTCCCACCTATGAGTGTTACTCACGAATAGCCAGCTTATTATTCACATGTTAGGGCAAAGATGAAGAGACGGGTACGTTTCAATGAGAAATGGCCTAGGTGAGAATTAGGTTTTGCTCTTTCTTCGCTCTTCGCAAGGATTCGAGAAATATTGAAACGACCCAGCGAAAATAAAACCCGAAACCTCAAGAAATGCCACCCCTTCTCAAGCTCTTAATGAAGAGCTAAGGGTGACCTCCCAAGATCGAAAGAAATAAACTAACTCCCATGCTTCATATATATTATGGCATAACGCCTTAATTATAAGAAAATAATTTTTTTTTCTTTGCCCCAACCATTAACCCATATATCTCACTTCCAATTCCTTTGGAAAATATTTGGGTTAATCTTTCTTTGAAAAAATTAATAAAATTTTCCTTATTAAATCTCCATTGATTTTTTTCCCTTTAATTATTTCAAAATACCATTATTTTCCAACCCTTAGGAAATTAATTTTTGAAATACAAATCTCAAGGCATCCTCATCCATTTTCAACATTTAAGGAAAATACTCCATTGTTTATTTTTCAAAATACAGGAATTTTTTCACAATTGCCTCAAAATTTATATTAATTTAATAATTAATTTGGAGACTTAAATAATCATTTAATTATTTATTTAAACATAATTTTATTTCAGAAATTCCCCAAGTAACATAAATAATTAACTAAATAGAAAATAAAATAAAAAAATAAAACAAAGAATCTCAAACAGCAGTAGGGGCGGGCAGCAGCTGTAACACCCCGCTCCAACCGAGGGGCGTTAATATATGCGGAATAAACCATCATGAATTTCGGAGAAATATTTTTTTTCATAAATATGTAATAAAAGTGTCTGCTCGTGAATAGTGCACCAGGTAAGTTCCCAGGAAAGAGAGGTGGGTCACAAACGGACACACTTAAGTACCAAATCTTTCCTTAGCCAGAACTAGCCTAGACATGCACATTTCACCACATAACACTTAAATCCATAACTTCCCCGACAATTCCAATTACCTTCTCAGCATATCAAACTTAAAAACATCAAGCTAAGACAGGTAATATCTTTACACAATACAAATGCGGAAGCTAGATCGAAACCTGATGTAATACATAACCGAAATCATTTTATATATAACATCAAAACTGTATCATCATCTAACATCATCAAAATGAAGTACATATATTCTAAAACATATGCTACTATCCATCTACTAGTTGCCGTCAGTCCTCGGCAATTCCTTTCCCTTTAGAATAGCTGCTACCACCTGGAACGTTAGAATATTCCAGGGACCAAAGTCCAACATAAGATGATGAATCATCAAAGTGAGAGTTCAAAACGTTTTCATGAATGTATGCAAGATATGAAACAACATAATATCATGACAAAAACCCGACCCAAGAGAAACCCACCAAGCACTTAACCCTAACCGGGGAAAATGCAATCTCTCTAAAGGCAACACAACAACATCGACTCATTGGCACAACACAGTCCTGGCTTAAGAGGAAGCAACGTCAATGCATGAACCCGGGAACCACCCCGTCATCATTACGTTCCCACTCAGAAGCTTACGGAGCACACGTCACACTTAATCCTGGCCAAATGATGATCAACACTATCCACGTCCACCTTGGAAACAATACTACCGCGCAAGGAATCTGGGGTGGTGTCCACTCGCAGCCCCCTCTTGCCGGTCCGAGGTGGTGTACACTCGCAGCCCCGCCACTTGTCGACTCGCAAGGGTGGTGTCCACTCGTAGCCCCCGTCACAAGTGGGTAGTTTTCCCTTGGCACGTTTCCCTAGTGCTACCACTTCAAGTGCCACCTCATAAGTTGACATCCCAACCCAAAAACATGCCAATGATCATGTGTAACAACATTTCATGTACATAATTTTATCACGAAAATTCAATGCACATGCATAAACCATTTCGGGACAAATCCCTATGAAACCAACCATAACAGGTACAAAACATTCACATGCAGCAAAACATTTGCATGGATTAAATCAAGTTTAAGAGAATGACTTGGAATAAACAATTTTTAGGGTCAGAACAGCTCACCTTTTGACAAAATCCAAAGTACCTCGTAAAGCGCGCACTGTCTCGATTTGCGTGCCCGACCTCGTTTTTCGTGCCAACCTCAAAAGTTGCACCAACACTCAACTCTATGCCTCAAAGTACCCTAAACATCATTTAAATATCATAAATCTCATTTTTCTCATAATTTCCTTATTTTCTCCCATTTTCTCTCTAGAAATTCCAAATAAATAGCAATCAAACTATTTTCTCCAATGTTTCTTCACTAAAAATCATTATAACCTATGAACTTCAAGATAAAATTACTAGACTTACCCGGATGGTGCGTTTTCACGCAAAACGATGCACTTTGATGCAGAAACTGAGACGAAAGAAGCTCCAAATCCAAAACTAATTGCACACACTTCAAGAACACAAAATTCTAGGAATTTAGGAATTTTTCTCACACTTTTCCATGCAGGGACGCACCCTCACGCGCCGAAGGAAGGAAGCCCACGCGCCTGCGCGTGAAAGCCGCGCGTGTGATGCACGCGCATCGTCTTCTCCGGCGAGCTGGTTCGCCGGCCGGCGCCGGAATTTTCCCCCGACTCCACCAACAGATAGCCCTCTTCCAGTCGATCAGTTTGGAACCTTTTGGAGCTCGAAAGGATGGCCGGAGATGCCTCAAATGGCCGGCCAAAGCCTCGGCCAAACTCGCCGCCTCCAAAATCCGGCCAAGCTCGAAACCTCACCAAAACTCAACGAAAATGCCTCAAAATTTCCAGAATGGATCTACTACTCGTGGGCAACAAAAGCCCCTTAATCTTACCTCTCAATTCGTTCAAAAAGTGGGTCGATTTCAAGCTTCAATCTTCTAAAATTTCGGCCGAACCCTAGCGCTATTTATAGAGAAAATCGGGCTTCCAAATGCCCTTGGCCGACCAACCCATGCCCCTTAGAAGCTCTACCTCCCCCAGATGGATCCTAAATCGGCCTTATCCGACAACAAAAGCGACTTGCAGGTGCTCCACCGCGCGACCAAAAGCTGGTCGGCTTTTCTTCAAAATCCGACCACCATGACGATCAATGATGACTCAAACTTGGTCGCCAAGCATCCCTAAAGCAAGCCCAACCATCCCTCGTGCATCCTCGTGCCTGAAAACGGCCGGTCGGCGACCGTCCGTGCGCTGGTCGGCCATGGCTTCCATTTTTTGCGATTTTGCACTTTGGCCCCCAGATTTTGGTAATCTCATTTTGGCCCTCTTCCACTTAACCCCTAGACTTTTTGTAATTTCCATTGGGTCCCTTGAGTTTCAATCTTTCAATTTTCTCTTTAGAACTTTTTCAAAAAATGACATTTTGAACCCCCTCGAGCAACTTTGAAATATTGCACTTAGGCCCGAATTTTCATTTCGGCCCCAAATCCATCCGTTTCTTCCAAAACTCATTGAAGGGTTGCTCTACTCGACGAATCGAAGCTTCCCTAGGCTTTCGTTTTCATTTCGGGAGCCTCCTACGATAATTCAGTTTTACAGCCTATTCCACAACTGTATTTTTGCTGTTCCGGAAACTATTTCCGATTCAAATTCTTTTGATGCCATAAATCATATCTTAAATTACTCGACACTGACATATCATTTTCTTAAGGCATCTCGGCTCCAGGGTACTCTCGGAAATCGATTTAGTCAAAATATCTGGCTATTCTGATACCTATTTTCCTCAGAATTCGATTTTTCTAATAAAATATCATTTCCTAATTAACCCAACGTTCTCGGGTATTACATTCTCCCCCCCTTAGGAAATTTCGTCCTCGAAATTTTTGCTCTCAATAAATCAGATTACTAATAATAACTCCCAATTTTCGAACAAACTTAAATACCTCAATCATAAATCATCACTAATCCTTTGGCATATCATCTCATGATCCAATGGCCCACATCACTCAATAACTTTTCTAATTGTGCTATCCAAAGATCCTTTAAAATTTATAGCTCATTCCATTTGTCTCTCAATTATTCCCGACTCAATCTTAAACCAATGTATATGACATGCTCATGAAAACATCAAAAAATTACTTCTATAAAATTGACATACCTTTATCCATCGTCGGGTAGATCTCTTGATTCGCTTTTGTCAGGCAGTAAACTCGTCCAGTGCGAGGTCCTTGTGTCTCCGCAACTTTTCCTGGTTGCTCTATCTTTTGCCTCTTCGGACACTCATTTGCATAATGACCGGGTTGATGGCACGAGTAACAAGTAATCCCGACTCGAGCCTTGTTTTGAGGTGTCTCCTTAGCTTTGGGACAATCTATCTCTTTGTGTCCTTCCTTACCGCATGTAAAACACACGATTGCCTTTTGGTAGCAATTCCTCCCTGCGTGCATTTTATTGCATCTAGGACATGGTTGGGCATCCTTGAAATTCCTTCCTCCTGACTTAGGTTCTGTGGGTTTCGGATCTCTTTTCTTATCATCAGACATTCTCAGACTTACTCGCAAAAGATTCGTCTCAGTAGTTAGAGCCCTATCCAACGCCTCATTGTAAGAGTCAATAGTACATGAGCTAAGAGCTTGCATTAATTCTACTCGTAATCCACCCACAAATTTATGTGCCTTCTGCCACTCATCAGCTTCGTACATTGGCACGTACCTAATCAGCTGGGTAAACTTTGCATCGTACTGAGACACTGACATCCCATCTGTCTGCCTCAAATTCATAAATTCCCAAGTCTTTACTTCTCTCCAAGTCCGAGGAAAATATTTGGCGTCGAAGACTTCCTTGAATCTTGCCCAGGTCACAGGCTGAGTTCGTCCATTCCTTGGATCTTGTTCCACTTGCCTGGGTGTCCTTTGCAACGCCCGCTGAGTTGACTGCCACCATTTTGCAGCTTCATCTTCTAACATGAAAGTAGCGCAGTTGACTTTCTCTTCGTTAGCGCATTGTAAATGCTGGAGCAGCTTCTCGGTTTGCTCCATCCAATACTCTGCAATGCTAGGGTCGTCATTCGCCTTTCCTCTGAAAATCGGGGGTCTTTGCCGACGGTACTGATCCAGCACATGGGGGGTATGCCTCGGCGGCTCATTTCTCGCCACATGTGTTACTAGGCCTTCTATGATTCTTTCTATTCGGCTGAGCTTACTCCCACCTGAACCAGATCTTTCTTCTTGTCGCCTATCACTCGCGGCATGGTTTACAGAATGACCACGGTGACTGCTTGCGGTGCGATCCGCAGAGCGACTACGGCGATTGCTTGTGACGTGATTCGCAGAGTGACCTTGGTGGCTACTACCACTGCTTTCTTCTCCTCGTCCATTGGGATCCATAACTCTCCGAGTTTTCACCATCTGAAAAAGAAAAACACTTTCTTTAATCATCGCCAAAAATCACTTAGGGTTAAACTTAACCTTGCTAACGAGATAACTTAGGTTTCATAAGAATCCGTACCATATATTACCATCATGTCCTCAAATACATAAATACATTGAGACACGTCTCCCGAGATAACATCTAACACCCTAGGTGCAATTCATATGAAACCTCGAGCATACATCAGATACATTTCTCAATAAATAAAATACTGGAATCTCCTGCTGAATCATCGGCCACGTCATCACGTGCCGTCATATCTCAACCTGCTCCTTGCCCTAACTGCAAGTCTCAACTGGAACGTTGAATGTTCCAGGGGCATAACCCATTAGAAGATGAAACTTCTAGTGAGGGTCCAAAAACATATATATGATGCATGATGCAATAACATGAATAAACATATACCCATAATTTAACTTCCCAGGCATCCCTAGCCCGGCTAGGAATCCTAGGCAAATCCCGAACCTCTGCGGGATAGGCCTAACGTTATTCCCTCAACGCCCTAGGGGAATTACGGCTACACTCTGAGGGTATCATCTCATCCCCATGCACAAGTTTCAATATGACAATAATATCGTGCAATGCAAATATCACGACTTTCAATGCAATATGACAAATGAATATTGCAATTCATAATAACATGCATATATAACAAACATATCATGAATATAAGTTCTTGTGAGAATACCACTCACTATGGAGAGGACGACTCACCTTTTGAGACAAACTTGTATTTTCCTCGAAAAGCGTGCATCGCCTCGATATGCGTGCCCTGCCTCGATTCTCGTGCCAACTCTCAAAAGTTGCACCAATCTTATCATCTCGATCTCCTCAATCACAAAATAATATTTAATTACTAAATATCCTCAAAATTCCATTTATTTCCTATTTCCTTTCATTTTTCCTTCTAAAAATCCCAATAAATATACTGAGACTATTTCCTCAAATCTAACTTCACAACAATTCATTATAATCTATGAAATTTCAAGAAAAAATACTGAACTTACCCGGATATTGCGTTTTCACGCAAAACGAGGCACTTTAGTGCGGAAATCAAGGCATCGAGAATCCCAAATCCCAATCTTTTTGCACAAACCTCCATAAAATATTTTTCTTTATTTTTCAGTATTTTTTTTACAATTTTTGGAGCATACACGCGCTCCAACATGCTAGGGCGAGTTGTGGCGCGTGACCGGCACGTGCCGGTCGTCTTCTCCGGCGATCTTTTTCCAGCGACGACGAGCTGCTCCACCACTTGAAAGCTCTTCCCCTGTTGATCATCATGGCATCTCTTGTGCCTCGAAAGGAGCTCGGGAAAGCCCTCAACCGGCCGGCCAAAGGCTCGGCCAAACCGTCTGCCTCCTCTTTCCGGCGAAGCTCGAACGGCCATCAAACCTTAACCAAAATACACCAAAGTTTCCAGAATTTCTCTACCTCTCATGGGCTTCAAAAGCCCCTTAATTTCGATGGCCAATTCGTTCATTTCAACGGCCGATTGGAAGCTCAAAACCCTAAAGTTTCAGCCACTTCGAATGCCTATTTATAGGCGAACCTGAACCCGAACCCTCAAATGCCTTTGGTCGCTTTATCCACGACCCTTAGAGGCTCTACCTCCCTTAGATGGCCCTTGAATCGACCCTTGGCGACCACGAAACCAAGTTGCAGGCGCCCGACCATTCGGCCGAATCCTTTGTCGGATTTTTGCTTTTTTCGACCACTCGAGTGGTCGATGACGCCTCTTGCCTTTACAAAGGTTGGTCCCCCAACCACCCTCAAGCTAGCCCAGCCCTCAATTCGACGGTTGGCGACCAGCTCGTGCCTTGGTCGGATTTCCTTTGGCCAACTTTTGTAAAATTACAGTTTTGCCCTTCTAGTTTT
The DNA here is from genome assembly GCA_036245055.1 of Diospyros kaki. Classification (NCBI taxonomy): domain Eukaryota; kingdom Viridiplantae; phylum Streptophyta; class Magnoliopsida; order Ericales; family Ebenaceae; genus Diospyros; species Diospyros kaki. The sequence goes on along the minus strand of BSEG01000010.1, from coordinate 26,143,720 downwards.
GGCTATTTCCATTTTAGCCCATTTCACTAAACCCCTCAACTTTTCTTTATTGCATTTAGGCCCAAAAAGTCCTAAAACATCATTTTGACCCTTAAGAATTCCGAAACAACCTCGTTTCGGCCTCCCTCTAGTAATTTCTAAAAACTACACTTAGGCCCGAATCTTCGTTTTGGCCTCAAACCCATTCTTTTCTTCCTGAAACCTCTGAAGGGTTGTTCCTCATGAAAAACCGAAGCCCCCTCAAGCTTCCGTTGACTTCCGAAAAGTCGTCTATGACAATTCGGTATTGCAGCCTATTTGGCAGCTGCCTTTTTAGTTGTACCGAAAATGGTTCCCGATCCGATTTCTTTCAGCACCATAAATCCTATCTCGGGGTGCTCATTAATGCCACATCATTTTCCTTTGGCATCTCGACTCCAGGGTACTCCCGGCAGTCGATTCTGTCATCTATACGGTAATAAATTACCGTTATACCCCCAATTTCTCCTTAAATTCTATTTTTACCCCAAGATAAATTACCCTTGAGTCCTTTAGAATTTCTCGGGTATTACAAGAATGAATGGAGAATGAAAACTTTCCTACACACTTGAAGAAATTTAAACTAAGGCTTACCTCTTGCTTGCCTTTCTTCTTCCTTCTCCTAAACTTCTTCTTACTCTCTTTCCCTTAATATATGGAAAAACCTTGCACAAAAATCTCAACTCCCTATTTATGGAGATTTCCTACTCAATCCATGCCAAAACTCAAGATTACATCTTAGCCAATGGTTTTAAGAGAACTCATCTCTAGTCTCTAAAGAAACACAATCCAAGAGACTTAGTCTCTTTAAATATCATCCTTTGATTTTCTTTGGAGATTAAATCCTCAACCATTGGATCAATCTCTAATTCCCATAATTCTCTAATTTTTAAAATTAATAAATAATGACTAATTTCAAGATTGACTAATTTCTCCGTTTTCCATTTAATTTAAATCCATAACTTTTTAAGCATTTAATGGAGATTAAAATCTTTTCTTTTTGATTTTATTTAAATTTCTCTTGAAAGACCTAATTCATTTTACTTTGACATTTAATTAAATCCACCATTTTCCCACATAAATGCATGACTAATTTCCATTTAATATGGAATTTCTTTTAATTCTCTCCATAATGGCTCTCATTTAATACTTGAGAGACTAATTTCTTTTCTTTTTGCATTTCTTTAAATCCCACTCTTGCTTCACAAGATCATGCAAAGTGTCACCAATTACTCTTAATCAAATAATTCCTTATTCCCAAATTTAATTAAATCCCATTCCATGAGATTTTGCCAAGTGTCACTAATCTAACCTAATTGGCTTCCATTTTAATTTCTAATTATTCATGCATTTGAACAAGAATTAAATTCTCCAAAAATCAATTCTCCAATATAAATAATTTCTCCAAAAATAATTTACCCCTTTTATGGGACGGGACTCCAAATTACCGTTGTGCCCCTCCTAAGGCATCCTATATATATGTGTCTTCTCTTTGATTCAAAGGCAATTTTGAAAATTTTCATATACCATTATTCCCTTAATCGATAATTTTATCATGACTCATCAAGGGTATTACATTTAGCCACTCAAAGAGCTGCATCAAGATGCGGTTAACAAAGAGAGGCCATAAATTAGTTAAGATGTTGCATCGCATAACTGATTTCAGGCTGTGTAAGATTAATATAAAAAAGTTTACCAACCAGATGTCTGTATTGATCTGGATTAGGAAGAGGAGCCCTTTGTTCAAGTGTTAACTATAAACCCTTGGATAGAGTATGTCTTTAGCATCTTGAAGTCCAGTAGTAATAATTAAGTTAGAAATGAACTTATGTTGACAAAGAAAAGTACCTGAGCTTGATCTAGCACTTCAAGACCAAGGAAGTATTTAAGGAAACCCAAATCTTTGATAGTGAACTGCTTGTTAAGAATAGTCTTAATAGATTAAATAAAATCCACATTATCACCAGTTATTAGAACATCATCAACATATACAAGTCGAGCAACAAAATGAGCATCAATCTTATGAAGAAACATGAAATGATCATACGGTGATTAAACAAAGCCAAGCTTGAACAAAAAAGCATTGAACTCAAAATTCCCTTGACATGAAGCTTGTTTCAAGCCATAGAGAGATCTCTTAAGTAGACAAACCTTCCCTAGTTCAACAGAAAATCCATTAGGAGGAGTCATATAAACTTCCTCATCAAGATGTCCATGTAGAAAAACATTATAAAAATCAATTTGATGAATGGGATAGGCTTTTGTAGTATCAAGAGCAATCAAAAGGTAGACTGTGACCAACTTAGCTACTGGAGAAAATCGATCTTTATGGTTTAATCCCTTTATTTGGTTGTAACCCTTAGCCATCAACCAAACTTTGTATTTTTCAACTTCTCCATTGGGTTTATATTTCACTCGATATACCCATTTGGAAACAATGGGTTTCTTTCCCTTAGGAAGGTCTGTAATCTGCCCAGTGTCATTTTGTTAAAGTGATTTTAGCTCTTGGTCCATTATTGTAACCCATTTAGGATCACAAGAGGCTGGGTAATAGGTGATTGGCTCAAGAACAGATGTCATGTTGTTAAGAAAAGCAAGATAAGTAGGGGAAAACAAAAGATTCAGAGTTATGAAGAAAAGTATTACCTAATGACTTAGAAGTATAAGCATGGGTAGTTGATGTGCGATCCAAGCTAACAAATTCATTTAACCAGGCTAGTTTATGGTGAGTCCTAGTGCTTCGTCAAAGTTTGGGTTGAGGAAATAAATGAATAAGAGAATTAGGAAACACACTTGGTGACCTGTCAGTTAAATGAACTGGTGACAAAGTAGGAAATGAAGTGGGTGTAGGAATGGATACACTAACAAAAATTTGAGGTAATGATCTGATGTTTAGAGACAAAGAATGATCATTATCATTCATGGGAAATTTGCTTTCACAAAAGGTCACATCCTTGCCTATAAAGATATGGTGGGTAGCAAGGTCAAAAAGTATATAACCCTTTTGACACGAAAAATATCTGATGAACACTGATTGGATGGCCCTTGATTCAAATTTATCCTTGGAAGGTTGGATATTAGTTGCATAACAAAGGCAACCAAAGGTTTGTAAATGGGTATAATCATGTTCCTTATGAAACAAGTGAAAATAAGGGGTTTCCCAATTCAAAATAGACAAAGGCATTTGATTTATCAGGTAGGTTGCAATTAATACACATTCTAACCAGAAACTTTTGGGAAAATGAGATTGGTGTTGAAGAGCACTTACCACTTGATGTAGATGTCTACATTTTGCACTCCACCACACCATTTTGTTGATGTGTATATGTATAGGTTCTTTGATGCATAATTCCTTTGGACTACAGCAAGGTCAAGACTAATTGGTTAAGAAATTTTGATTTTTTATCAGTTTGAATGATCTTAATTGTGGTTTAAAATTGGTTATCAATCATTTGGAAGAAATTTTTAAGGAGGGAAGGGGTTTGGCTTTTATGTTGGAGCATGGATTCATATACTATGGTTAGAAAGTACTTTGCACTAGTTATGGAAGCAATTGGATAAGGGCCCCATAAATCTATATGGAGTAGCTTAAAAGGGCTAACAACTTTAGAATGGTGAACCAGAAATGAACACCACATTAGGAAGGTGCCCTAACCTATTATGCCACAACTCACAATTGTAAACACTAGTGAACACCACATTAGGATGCTATAAAGTAACACACACAACAGTAGTAGGAAAAGAACAAGTTTCTTTATTTGTTTGAGTCAGAATAGGAAACATAGCAAGTACATGCCAAATCTTGAGCAATTGCAGTTTAGTAAGAAAACAAGTAATCATGGCTGTAAAGAAACTTGACTTGTCAATCGTATACAGTCTCCTTTCAACTTTCCCCACTGTTATAACTTCATGAGTCATCAGGTCTCGGATAAAGTAGCCAAAAGGAAAGAAGTTTACTTGTGAGTAATGGTCATGAAGAAATTTACTAATAGATAAGAGGTTAAGACGAAAAAACAGTGCATGCAAGACATTATGAAGGTTAACAGTAGGGCTCAATTGAACCAGTCCTGCTTATGTCACAGTCGTGGTAGTATGATTAGGAAAATGAATGGAAACATGATTAGAAAGGTTATGCAAGGAAGTAAATAATCTTTTATGACATGTAATGTTGTTAGTTGCACTACTATCAAGGATCCAAGAATCATCATCAAGCAAGCCAAAACAACACAATTTTTGTAAATTCATGTTACCAACAAAACTTGTCAAAGTAGTAGTAATGTTGTTCGAATCATTAGCCTAGAGCACCTTGAGAAAAGATAGAACAATTGAATTTCCTAGCTCCTCATTATCCAGAGGCACATCATCTAGAGGTGTATCAAGCTTTGGGTTAGATTTCTTGGTCACATTAGCAATCAACCTTTATGGAGATTCTTTACATTTATAGTCCTTACACAAGTTCGAATATCTGACTAACTTAAAACAGGTTTCCCTTGTATGCCCATTGCGATTACAGTTATCACAAAACCCTTTGTTCTTAACTTTCTTTTGGTCTTTCTTACTATCTGATTGTTGTTTAGTTAGGAAGGCTACACTATCATAGTTATTACTTAAAGTAGAAACAACTTGACATTGAGATTCTACCCTTAATATCATGGGGTAAGCCTTATTAACATTTGACAACAGATCAACCAGTAAAATTTGGTTTCTAACCTAGTCATAACAATCATGTAATCCCATAAGGACTTGCATTAGTTTGTTTCTATATGTGATTTCAACTACAACTTTTGTAGTTCCTCAAGAACAAATAGGTAGAGGTTTTATTGCTGCTAATTCATCCAATAGTTTCTTTAGTTGAGTATAGTAAATAGAAATTGAAAGATTATCCTGTGTAATGATGAGTTGAAATTTTTTCACAAATTAAATGCCCAATTTTTCGAATTTTAATAATTAGTGTGTTAATTAATTTATTTTTGAGTTAATATTGCACTAATATTTATTTTAGTATGTGATATAGTTGGAAAAGGAATTAAGAGGCTAATGATATTTTACTCTTGAATAATAAAATAGTTTTGATAATGACTATATGAAAATCAATATATGAAATTCAATTTATATGAATGAGAAAATGCATTTTTAGTATATAAGTCTTAAAGCAAGATATGAAATCCTTTTGAAGAAATATTGAGTATGGTTTAAAGAGTGATTTGTTTCAAATTATACTTTTGATAATCTTAACTTGCTTGTTAAGAATGATTTGCTTCAAATTATACTTTTGATAATCTCAACTTGCTTTCAAGATAATCAAAATGAGCTTTTAAAAGAATCGAATAAGGATGTGTTAAAAATTCAAGATTTTCAAAAGGATAGTCGACTATCAGGTTCATTCTGTTGACTATGCCTCAAAATAGTCGACTATTTTGATTGTTCTGTCGACTATTCAAGCATCTGTTGACTATTTTTAGCATCTGTCGACTATCGAGTAAGGATAGTCGACTATACCTTTTGATCTGTCGACTATTTTTGTTCATGAAATTCAAAAATTTCTTCATATTTCTACATCTGTCGACTATGCAAGTGTATCTGTCGACTATTGAATTTTTTGTGTTATAAGATAGTCGACTATTCGTTTTGTTTGCCGACTATTTCTTGCTTTACTTGTAAAAATAGTCAACTATGAATTTCTTCTGTCGACTATTTCTTTTTGCAGAAATCTATAACGGCTAGTTTTTCAAACTTCAACGGTCACAAACGGCTATATTTCTCTTCAATCTCTTGGGAAGCTTATAAATACAACTCATGGAGCATCAAGAGAAGGCTAATGGATGGAAACGAGATGATCTAGAATTTAGAAATCATTTTATTTGAGCTTACAGTGTTCTCTGTGCTTTCAATTTTATATTTTTCTATACAAGGCTTCGTTCTATCATTGTAAATCTATTCTTAAGCCTAGTTTTCATTGTGAGAGAACTTGTAACTAAGAGTGTTAACTCTTAGCTTCTCTCTTTCATTTGTATTGTTGTTATTTTCCTAGCTTGTGTAGCTAGAGGGCCCATTTGAGTGGGAGGTTGTAATTCCTACTCTCGGACTAGAGGACCTACTCGGGTTGAGTAGGGGGTTGATAGTGGATGGTTTGAAAAATCCTTAGTGAGGAGCTAAGGTAGTGGACTAGGCTTGGGTTAAGCCGAACCACTATAAATCTTTGTGTTCTCTCTTGCTTATGTTTCTTTTTATTTGTTTATCACTGCTAGCATTTCATTATCCTCACTTGCATTGAGTTTTTATTTTCAATCAAAGGGATTTCAAAGTTCTATCAATTAAGTTTTTTTTTTAAAATCACCAATTCACCCCCCTTTTGGTGTGTGCCATAGAACTTACTGTTCTAATAGCTAAGTCAAAAGTTCTTAATTAACATGGAAAAAAAGTTGGGGTCAAATTGGAATCCGACATGCACAAGGACTGAAATTCCAAACTAAACCTCTGCTTAGTTTTTAGGCCATAACTTCCTCCACATATATCATATTCGGGTGTTCTTATATGTATTGGAAAGCTAACACAATTATCTACAACTTTCATGAGCCCACAAAGCCCATTTTTGATGGGAAGGCAATCTCAAATGCGTGCAAATTTGATGGATGTGGGGCAGCCCTATTGTGAAAAGAAACCTATTGGTTTGGGAATCTGTTTCCAATTTGGTTTAGGATTTTTTAGATGAGCCATCTATTTAGAGATGTGGAAAACACATCACAGAGGAGATTGGATATCACGAAACCCTAAGAAGAAGAAGAAGAAGAAGAAGAGGAGGAGAAAAAGTGCAGCTTTTGGGAGAGAAGACAGATTTTCTTTCGGGGAGACAGTTTTGCTTCCTTCCTTCTTCTTTGAGATTTTTGTTCCATCCACTTGTCCACTCATTCCTAACTTTTGCAATAGCCTAAAGCGACCAAAAGCAAGGTTTTGGAGGCAAGAGGTTCAACATATAGTGGAGCTTCATTAAGGAGGAGTCATGGGGAGATCAAAGAAAATCGATTTTATCTTTTAAATTCTGTTTTTCTTTGATTATTTAGGATCTCAATTATGTATCAACTCTTGGATGATTTTGGGGATATGTTATTCATTATGAGTGGCTAATTAATTGGGTAGGGTTTCTACATGATCATATGCATTGAAACTTTATTAGTTTACTTAATTTTCGGTTGTGATTGTTGCTTTAACTATATATATATATTTTTTAAACTTAATGTTTGTAATTATTTGATCACCAATTACATGATTTTAGATTTCTTATGATGCTAAACATAGATAAGGAATAAACTCTTGTACAAAATAATATGTGTTAATGGGAGAAGACATTGATCACTTGATTACATGTACAATATTTGATTATATTTGTGATAAATATTTTCATGTTATGAGTATCTACGCTTAATGTGTTCTCTAATTCTAACTCATATAGACATATAGTGAATTATGTTAGTTGAATAAACTTGTTAGACCTAGACATAGGCTAATAAAAAAATTAGAGTGCTTAATTGACATAGTTTGTAACCTAATCAATCAAGTTGAAGTAATTCGATAAAGTGGATTTGCATGGTGAATTTAGAAAACCCACCCTAGGTTTTAATCAATTGAATTTTAATTCTTTATAATTTAAGTGATTGTTAGTTGGTAAATATTTTTTCTTTCTAGTTGCACTATTTAGGGTCTAATTTCTTTGAGTAATTGATTATCCAAATATAGTTAGTTGTGACTAATTTTAGTAATTAAGAGAATTTGGATTTAGCTTGATTTGTGTTTGATCATTATTTGAATTATATATGTATGCTATCACTTGAATCTTGGATGCTGATTGATTATATTCATTCTTTGCTTGAGGATGATCAAAGGCTAAATTTGGGAGAATTTGATGAGTTGAAATTTTTTCACAAATTAAATGCCTAATTTTGTGAATTTTAGATAATTAGTGTGTTAATTAATTTATTTTTGAGTTAATATTGCCCTAATATTTATTTTATTATATGGTATAGTTGGAAGAGGAATTAAGAAGCTAATTGAAAGTCAAAATTCTTAATTAACATGGAAAAAAAAGTTGGGATCAAATTGGAATCCTACTTGCAAAAGGACTGAAATTTCAACCTGGACCTCTGCTTTGTTTTTGGGCCATAACTTCCTCCACAAATATTGGATTTGGGTGTTTTTATATGCATTGGACATCTAAGACAATTATCTACAACTTTCATGAAGCCTACAAAGCCTTGTTTTGAGGGGAAGGAAATCTAAAAGGCGTGCATATTTGCTGGACATGGCAGCCTTGCTATAAAATGAGACCTTTTAGTTTGGGAATCAGTTTTCAAGATGGTTTAGGACTTCTTAGATGAACCATCTATTTAAGGACGTGGAAAACACGTTATAAAGGAGATTTGATGTCACAAAACTCTTAAAAAAAGAAAAAAAACAGGACAAAAAGTGCAGCTTTGGGGAGAGAAGACAAATTTTCTTTTAGGGAGATCGTTTTGCTTCCTTTCTTCTTCTTTTTGACCTTTTTGTTCCATCCACTCGTCCATTTGATGTTTTGTCTTTGTAAATGTTTTGATGATGAAAAACTTTATTTTCTTGGCATTTGAAAACGAATTAAAGTTTATCTTTGGAAATAGAAAACATTCATTTTGACATGATTTTTTGGTGTTTCGTTGAAATCAAATGTGTTAAGAAGTGTTAAAATATTTTTTGGTCAAGAAAACTCTTTTTGTAGCCAAAGTTGTCAAAGCCATGTTTTAATATCTAAGGCCAAGGAGTAAATAGTTGAAAAACAGACGATCTTTTTCTCTTATAATGTCAACCGTTTTTAAGTATGTCGATCGTTTTTATGCAAGCTCTTGGTTGTTTGTTATCAACTGCCTCTGCATCATGAACTGTCGATCATTCCTCAATACTATTAACTATTCTTCATCAAGTGTCAACTGAATTTTAAATATTTTAACTAACCGATTGACCGTTTCTTTGAGCTAGTTGACTGTGTTTGTTGTAGATTTCTCCAACGACTAGTTTTGCAGGCTCCAATGGCTCTTTACCAGCTAGTTTCTTTTGAAGCTCTTGGGATGCCTATAAATACCATTCAAGGATGCAGTTGATGGAACTAACAAGCAAGAATAAATTCAATTGATCTAATATTTGTATTTTTACTTCTCCATTCTATTTATGCTTTCATTTTTCTCTCAAAAGACTTTGATTATCTTTTGTATCATTGTCATATTTCCTAGCTTGTGAGCTAGAGGACTGTACCAGGTTTTGGTAAGAGGTTTTGTAATTTTCTAACTTATTGTTAGAGGGCCTATTTGGGATTAAGTAGGAGATTTAGTGGATTGCTTGAAAATCCTTCGTTGGAAGCTAAGGGAGTGGATTAGGCTAGATTTAGCCAAACCACTATAAATCACTTGTGTCCCTCGTGTTTGGTTGTGTTTCATTGTTTTAATATTTTTCTTTCAAAACTTCCAAAAAACTCTTTAATTTCTAAATAACCCAATTCACCCTTCTCTTGGGTTGTGATAACATTGCTATACAATTATATCACACTTATTCCTAACTTTTACAGCAGCCTAGAAGGACCAAAAGCAAGGTTTTGGAGGCAAAAGGTTCAACAAACAATGGTGCTTCATCAAGCAGGAGTCAAGGCGACATCAAAGAAAATCGATTTTATCTTTTAAATTTTGTTTTTCCTTGATTATTTAGGATCTCAATTATGTAGCAACTCTTGGATGATTTTAGGGATATATTATTCATTATGAGTGGCTAATTAATTATCTAGGGTTTCTAAAGGATCCTATGCATTGAAACTTTATTGGTTTACTCAATTTTTGGTTGTGACTGTTACTTTGACTATATTTATTTTGTTATAAACTTAATGTTTGCAATTATTTGATCACCAATTACATGATTTGAGATTTCTTATGATACTAGATATAGATAAGTAAGGAATAGACTCTTTGACAAAATAACATGTGTTAATGGGGGAAGACATTCACTTGATTACATGTGCAATCTTTGATTATATTTGTGATGAATATTTTCATATTATAAGTACCTATGCTTAATGTGTTCTCTAATTTTAAATCAGATAGACATAGAGTGAGTTAGGTTTGTTGAATAAACTTGTTAGACCTAGACATAAGCTAATAAATAAATTAGAGAGCTTGATTGATATAGTTTGTAACCTAATCAATCAAGATTGAAGTAATTTGATAAAGTGGATTTGCTAGGTGAATTTAGAAAACCCTAGCTTTTAATAAATTAAATTTTAATTCTTTAGAATTTAAGTGATTGTTATTGTCAATTTTTTTTCTTTCTAGTTGCATAATTTAGGGTTTAATTTCTTTGAGTAATCAATTGTCCAAACGTAGTTAGTTCTGACTAATTTTAGTAATTAAGAGGTTTAGTTAGTAATCTCCGTGGGAATGATCTTTACTCATCATTTTACTTGTCTTGACCATGTATACTTGCATCTTATTCATGGGTTACATAAAATCACAAACATGTAATAGAAGCAATTTTTCGTTGAATTTGATATACTGGAGGTCCATTGATTTCTCCAAACCACTATGCAATTTCATCCTAGAGTTGTGTTGCGTTTGTTGTGTAAATAAAGGCATATATTGGATCTTTTGATATTGAATTCAATAACCAGGAGGTAACCATGTAATCGCACCTCTTCCAAAGTTCAAATTCATCACTATCCTCTTCCAGAACTAGTATTTTTCCATCAGTGAAATTGAAATCCAAAGTTCAATTTCATCCCAAGTTTGTTCTTTACTCCAAGAGCAATTTGTATTCCCCTACTCCATGGTCTATAATTAGTACTATTAATTAATTGAGTTGAGACCAAGATCATACCTAAATGATCAGAAGCATAAAGCTGTAAAGGATCTTCTAATACAACATTAGGATTTCGAAGCTCCAGTTTGGTCGCAACATTGCTTCTGCTTGAATCCATGAAGCAACTCACTTTTAGAAAAGAAGAATCAAATTACCAATCGAGATTAAGAAGGCTAGAAGTTTTCGACAATGATCCAATAGATAGAAAAGTAATCAATTTTAATTAGAACAATCAGACCTCCATGATCGGATGCTGTGATACCATGTAAAGAATTGAGCATTTCAATAAATAGAGAGGAAAAGGTAAGATGAAAGGAAGAAAAATGAATTTCTTACTCATGTAATTCCAAAAGTTTCGTCCCTTTACTGTTATTCTACTTGTATATAAACAATGTGAAGCAAAAGTAACTTCTAAAATATTGGACAACTTGCGTAATAATGATAACAAACAAATGAACTGACTAACTAATATTCAATATTTTGTGCTCATTCCTCATGCTGTCATTCACTTTATCCCTTGTAGGATTAGATTGATTAGGTAATGTTTTACTTAATCCTTGTATCTAGTTTATTTTGCTTTTGTGGAAAATTTTTAAACTATGGGTTTATTATTTCATCTTTATGAAATGCATTACTTTAGTGTTGATTATTTAATCTTTGTGATAAATAATTCTTGACAATTATGAATTGTGTTACTTCATTATATGGGCATTCTAAGATTGGTAGAATTCAAGAAGAATTCTCACCTAGAATTAAATTGGCACAATTTAAATTAAGTTAGAGAAAATTTTACCATTTGAATATAGGTGCTAATTGGGAACCTAGTAAACTTTTGAATCTATTTCATATGGATAATTTTCAATAATTTAATTTCAAATTGCAACTAGTGGTATGTATACTGAACATGAATTGATGTTGCATTTAATATTTCTCTTTGTAGTTTGTGACTAACAACATCATAGCTAACTTAAATAAAGGTGAGAAACTTAATGAAGAAAACTATAACATATGGCACTTGAAATGCACTGTTCTTAAGAAGTAAGAGACTAGTTAAGAACATAAGAAGGCAAACAAGTATCATAAGCACAAAAGAGGAAAGTGCGGTGGTTAAAAGGATAAGACTAAAGAGACCTACTATAATTATGGTAATTTGGGTTATTATGCTCATGAATGTATTGAGCCTAAAAAGGTAATGTCTTTTCTCAGCTTTTCTAATCGAAACTATTTTTTGAAATTTTTGTTTCTCGTACCATATTGCTTACTGAATCTCACCCTATGTGGACTATAAGCTCAAGAGCCATAGACCGCATAGCTAGAGACATAAATGAATTTGTGGAGTTTCGTTGAATCCCAAGTGGAATAAAGTGGATCTATGTAAGCAATAATGCTAGAGCAGAAGTAAAAATAATTGGAACATGCAAATTGGATTTTCAAGAAGGCCGGATCTTATACCTACATGACATCCTTTATGGTCCTAGTTTTCAATGAAATTTGGTCTCTATACTTGCACTATTGAAATTAGGATGTAGTCTTTATTTTCACGGTGAATATGTTGAGATTTCTTTTGGCACTACATATTATGGTTATGGGTTTATAATGAATGATTTTATGGTAATGAACACTAATTATTGCAATAACAGTTGTGGTGTTTTTTTTTCCTTATTCATTGAATCTAGCAATAATGATATGGATGTGAATTTGTGGCATGCTATGTAACACCCAAGATTTTCAGACTCAAATTTGAGGTAGTACTTGAGATTTTTAGGTTCAAATACTTGAGGAAATAGGTCATTTTAAGGAATTGTGGAAGCCTTGAGGGAAAAATTCAGTTTCTGAACCAATGGCAAAATCGTAAATATTGAAGTTCGGGTAAAAGTATAATTTACCTAAAACCATGGGGTATTGGCATAATAAGTCCATTTTTTGGGGACCAAAAAGTGCAATTAAAAATAGCCAGTGACCAAGTTGCAAAGGGTCTAAGTGCAATTACGTGAAAAGTTCGGGCCAAAAGCACCATTTGTTGAAACATGTTTTTATCTCTTCAAAATATCTTGGATTTCAAACTCAAATCAAATGTAGTCGTTTTGAAGTCCAAGTCCAAAGTCTTCTCCAAGTCTTCTCCAAATCTTTTGCTTAGCCTCTTAGATTACTTAGCCTCCAAAGTTTCCAAACCTTATCCTTAAGGACACGTGGCAAGCAACCATTAGCTTACTTGGAAGTTAAGTTAAGGCCTCATGATGGTGGGACAAGTGGCACAAAGTGATTAACCACAATTTGGAAAATAATTATGAGTCATGATGAGGGTGCTTCGGTGGCAAGACATGTGGTGAAATATGATTGGTCGAAGGTGTTTATAAAAGAAAACTTTGGGTTGTAGAATTGAATGTTCAAGAATTCAAGGGAAACTTTGGGGGAATTTTAGTGGGATTGAGAGAGAAGAAAGTAAGGATTTTAGAGAGATTTTCTAAAGAAAAGAGATGGAGGTCTTGCCGGAATCAAAGTAGAAAAACCTTGCCAGAAAGTTTAGAGTTCATACCAAAACTATCGAAAAACAGCAAGGTAAGTCTGGTTTAAACTTATATTCCTATAGAGAGGAAAGAAAGGAAGTCATTCTTTTAAGAAATATTGTTTAATTAAGTTAGAACAATCCTATGTAAAAATATTTAAAGTCTGGCTTATGAAAATACATGTTTTCTATAGAAACCCATTCCTGTAGACGGTGAACAGTGTCCCAACAAGGTAAACCTTAAATGTGAGTGGTTCTTGTACATGTTTCTTGCTTCCTCTTGATCACTCTTGGTTTCATTTGTGGATGGTTTTTGCTTATGTCTTATGTTTCCTTTATTTCGAGTATATCCTTTCAACTTTGTTGCATCGGGTTTGATCATGATAGCTTTCGTGCGTGGCTTGTAGCTTGCATATCATCTTCCTTCTACTTTGTCATACAACATGTCATGGTTAGTGGCTTACATCTCATGTTTTATTGCTTTTGAGCATATCTGACCTAGTTTATACACATCTTGGTGTTTGTATCTGTGGTTGGTTGTTGGGACATCACGGAGGATCTAGTGCTCTTGTAGTGAGCTACCATGATAATTGTGGGACATCATGGGGGATCTCGTGCTCTTGTGGTGAGCCATGATCTCATGCTCTTGCGGTGAGCTACCATGATGCCTGCGAGGGTGATTGCAACCCCCTGACCTTGCTACCACATGGAAGGTTTATATTGACATGATCTTGGGAGATTTTGTACTTATTTCTGCGTATTTCCTGGCATAACTACATCTTGCTCTTGCATGCATAGTTTCCTTTCTTGTACCACTCACTTAGATGTAATTATCTAACTTAGGTACTTCATACCCCTGGGATATTCAACATCCTAGGTATAACAGAAGTGTCAGGTGCTATAGGTGCAAGCTCGAGCAAGTGGCGAGGCGAGGGTGGATGTTTTGTTTAAGTCTTCTTGAAACGTTTTATATGATGTTGTAGCACGACTGTTGTATTGTAAATAGCGGTTACAATACTTAGATTACAAAATGTATGGATGTATATATGAATCTTTTGTAACTTTATAAGGGTGTGAGATGTGGAATTTGTGAGAGACAGGACAACTATTATGAGGACGCGTGTGTGTGTGTTTATTCTATGAACTTGACTTAAGGTGACATTATGGAAATCCTAGATATTCAGCTACTCAGGTTTGATCATTGTTTCCGTTGATAAAGGATTTCTAATAATGCCCGAGGTCATTATTAGCATATAATAAATATCTTATTGCTTCATTGTGTAATTGAAAAGTGGGGCACTACATGCTAGATTAGGGCACATCGAGCAAGATATAATGAATAGACTTGCACATGATGGTCTGTTAGCGTCAAACACAATTTTACTTGCCCATTTTTAAATTTTGCCTACAAGGAAAAACTATCAGAAAACCACTTGGATAAGGCACAATGAATTTCTTTTACAACTTATACCCTAAGACATTTGTGGACTAATAAGTGTTAAGGCAAGACATAGAGCCTCATATTTCATTGCTCTTATAGATGACTACACCTGTTATGGTCATATCTATTTGATTTCTCAAAAATTTGAAGCATTGGATTGGTTTAAATGATAGATTGAGAATCAATTGGACAAGAAAGTAAAAGTACTATAGATAGATTGAGGGAAAGAGTATCTATATGAATAGCTTAAAGAACTATGCAATGAATGGGGTGTTATGAGGCAACTAACAACTCTTAGAACTTTGGAACGAAATGGAATTGCTAAACATAGGAATGCAACCTTACTAGAAATGGTTAGGTTTATAATAGCGCAAGTTAACCTCTCAATCCAATATTGGGGTGATGCCTTGTTGACTGTTGCCTACATACTTAGCCGTGTACCTTCTAAATCAATTTCCTCTACACCTTATGAGTTGTAGTCTGGTAGAAAACCTAGTTTGAATAAGTTTCATCCATGGGGTCTATAGTATACATTCATGACAATTCTCAAAAACTTAGCAAATTAGGACTAAGAGGGAAGAAATATATCTTTAAAAGGTTATGTGTTTGTTGGTGAGGATTATGATGGAAGGGTAACTAAAATTGAGTCTCGTGATGTCACTTTCCTTGAAGATCAATCCCCTAATAAGGAGATGTAGATAAATGTTGTCATCTATATGAGATGGAAGAAAACAATGCAAATCAAAAAATGGTTGAAACTCAAGATGTTGTGCCTAGCCCTACTCTTAACAATGGGAGCACACAAAATTTGCTTTAACGACAGCAATTGAGTGGGAGAGTTGAGGTTGATTCTGATCCAATTTCAATTGGAGCAAGCAATGATCCTCAATTGTGTAGGATTATGCATATAAAAACTCATTGAAATCATTTTCAAATTGAAAATGAGGCTTATATAATCACTCCATGTGATGATGAGGAACCTAAAACAATCAAAGATACACTAGAGTGTCTTGCCATGGAAAAGTGGAAAGTTACATTAGAAGTTGAAATGGAATCCGTGAAGATAAAATAAGTTTGGAGCTTGATTGATTTACCACTAGGACGTTAAGCCATTGTAAATAAATGGATTCTCAAAATAAAACGTAAGTCAGATGGTTCCATTAATAGATCCAAAGCTCGTTTAGTAGCGAAGGGTTACACCCAACAAAAGGGTATAGACTACGAGAAAACTTTTTCAATAGTTGTTAGGTTTACCTCCCTTCACTTGATTCTAGCTATTGTGGTGCATTTAGACTTAGATTTTTATTAAATGAATGTTAAAACAAGTCTTCTCAATGGAGAGTTAGTTGAAGAAATCTACATGGAATAGCCTATAGGTTTTGTTGTTAAAGGCAAAAAGGGCAAAGTTTGCAAGATTTAAAGATCAATATATGGCCTAAACAATCATCCAGACAATGGTACCTTAGGTTCCACAAAGCTATGTAGACCTATGATTTCAAAATGATTGATGAGGACTCTGTGTCTACATTAAAAGGTCTAATGATAAATTTGCAATTCTATTTCTTTATGTCAACGATATTTTTATAGCTCGAGAAGATAAGGAGTATGTTATGGCCATCAAAGGATGGTTGTCCAAGAATTTTGACATGAAAGACATGGGTAAAGTTGACTACATATTGGGAGTTAAAATTAAAAGAGAGCATTCAAAGAAACTTTTAGATTTGTTACAAGAGAATTATATCCAAAAGATTCTTGAACATTTCCATATGAGTAATTACAAGACTGTGGATACTCCCATGTCAAAGGGTGAGGCTTTAAGTCTTAACATGTGTACCAATAACCCACAAGAACAAAAGGAAATGTCCACTATGTCATATGGAAGTGCCATTGGAAGTCTTATGTGTGCTATTGTACTCGCTCAAACATTTATTTTATTGTTGGGCTAGTTAGTCAATATCAATTGAATCTTGGATAAGAGCATTGCAAAACTATGAAAAGAATTCTAAGGTATCTCAATGGCATTGTGGATTATTGTTTATGTTATCATGGGTAGACTTATGTCTAATTGACTATTCATACGCTAACTAGGGAGGAGACCTTGATCAACGCAAATCCACGTCTAGTTATGCCTTCTTACTCAACAAAGGTGCAACTCATGGAGTAGTAAGAAGCATAGATTCATAGCCTTGTTAACCATCAAAGCTGAATTTATTGCCTGTTTAGTCGTTGTGCAAGAAATTGTTTGGTTAAAAAGATTCTTTTTGAAATTAGGATTTCAAAGTAACTGTACAATATATCTCTATGCATCAAGAAACAATTGCCTTCACAAAAGACCTCAAATATCATAGTAGAATCAAACATATTGATACCAAGTAAACCTACATTAGAGATATCATTGCCTAACAAGAAGTAATTGTCCAATATATCTCTATGCACCACATGGTGGTTGATCCTTTGACTAAACCTGTAACACATGGGATTTTTATAGAAATTGTCTATGTTGAAGAAAATATTATACCTTGAGGATTCAAGGAGAAACGGGAGAATTTTAGGGCAAAAAGGTAATTTTTGGAAAATTTGGAGCAAAAGTGTAATTTCTCAAAAGATTGAAAATGATTCAAGGAGATCTATTCAATGGTCAAGAATTCCTTAGAAACCTCTTTAAGGATGGGAAAATGAAGCTTTATGGAAAAAAATGGGGTTCTAAGGTAAGAAGAGATCAAAATACAAAACAATTGAAACAACAAGCCAAAATGTAATTTCTTGAAAACATTTGCGGACCATTTTGGGACAAATATTAACACTCAAGGGTATACTAATTCTAGTAGAATCCTTGAAATATATTTGGGAAATGAAGGAAGGGTAGTTTGGGGGCAAAACGAGATTCTAGGAACTTGGGGGGATGAAAATGTAATTTACGAAAACTTTGGGCCGAAATAGTAAAAGGAAGCAAAACAACCATCATGAAGGCCAAAAATATCAGTAATTGGCCATCCATGAATGTCCAAGTGTAACACCCAGTAATCCTAGTGTTATGAGGATGAGAAATGAAGTAAGAAAACTTTCAAAAATGCCCTTGAGAAGGTGTTAGATCCTTGAGAATATTGGTGCCCTATGAGAGGGGCATTTTGGTAATTTGGATAGTGAAATCCAATAAAAAGTGTATTTTGGTAAATTGGAAATAATTCCTATGTTGAGTTAGGTGTAAGTGAATAAAATCCCAATTTGTATTTATGTGGAGATATATGGGATTAATAAATTCACAAAGGGTATTTTGGGAATTTTAAAATTTATTTCCATAAAGGAATTTAATTATGGAATATTGAGAAAATGGTGAATATTCAATTATGTGGTAAAGCAATTAATTTTTCCCTATATTGGAGAATAAATATGGTGATGCCACATGGATGGAGGAGATTAAAACTTGGAAGCCAATGTTGGTGTCTTGGAGTGACACATGGCTTAGTGTGGTCCAACTTAAAAGAGAGACTTAATTAAATGCAAAAGAAATTATATTAGTCTTTTAAGCATTTAATGTTGAGCATGATTATGGAAAATTATAGAAATCCAAATGAAATGGGAAATTAGTCTCCCATTAATGATGGAAAATTGTAGGATTTATTAAATGGGAAAGAAATGTTTTATGTCTCTCAAATGCGATGGATATGAAAATAGTCTAATTTAGGTAAATGAGAAATAAATGAAAAATTCTAGAATCCAATGGATGAGATCTATTCTTGAAAATAGAATGAATCCAAATGTGGGGATTTAAAGAGAAGAAATGACATGGATTGCTAAATATTAAGAGATGAGTGGTTGAGATTAAAGCTTCCAAAAGCACTTGGATTGTGCTTTTAATTGAAGGTTGAGATCTTCTTTTGAAAAATGAATAAAAAGACAATGGATGAGATTAATCAAGATAAAGAGCATGGATTGTGCTTTCTCCTAGAGAGGAGATTTGTTTATTTGAAATGGAAGGTGGAGATTTAATTCTCCTTAAGCACATGGATTGTGCCTTTAATGAATGGTGGAGATCCATTCTTGAAATTAGAAAATGGTAGTATATAAGGGCAAGTAAGGAAGAATTGTTTTTCCTTTGGCCATTTGAAGAAAGAAAGAGAGAAGATAAAAGAAATGAAGAAGAAAGGGAAGAATGGAGAAGAAATGAAGAAGGAATCAAGGTAAGTTTCCTTCTTCTTCTCTTTATTTAGTGTTCTTGGATACAAAGTAAATTTCCTTCTTCTTCTCTTTATTTAGTGTTCTTGGATGCAAAGTAAGTGACATGTTGGAATGTCATCTTAAATAGGAGAAGATGATGGATGGAGCTTTCTTGACAAGAGGATTTAAAGCTTCAAAGAGAAGAATGAGGTAAGGGATGTGTAATACTTAGGAATGATTTAACGCTATAAATAATATTTGATGAACGGTACAAGTGGAATTCTTGAAAAAATGACACTATAGTGTACACTAACGCAACTTTAGGTAACCGAATCAATCAGAAGAAGTACCCTGGCCAAGGAAAATGGTATAGTATCGACAAGTGGTTCAAGATATGATTTTAGGCATCAAAAGAAATGGGATCAGGAACTGTTTTCGGTACAGCTAAAATACAGCTGCGAATCAAACTGAGAAAATCGAATCGACGTAAGAGACATCCGAAAAATCAACAGAGCATGTCAAGGACCTATATTTTATGTATAGAACAACCTTTAAGTGATTTCTGGGTTGAAACAAAGGGATTTAAGTCAAAACAGGCGACCGGGCCTAAGTACAATTTTCTAAATTTGCTCGAGAGAGGTCTAAACGATAGTTTTTCAAAAATTTTGAGGAAGAAATGGGAAGTAAAAATCTTGTAGGCCTTAGTGGTATAGTTGGATAGATTAGGGGTATAATGGAAAGGGCCAAAATGAGAGTTGAAGAAGTCAAGGGGTGAAAGTGCAATAAAGCAATAATTGTAATGTGAACACAGTGAAGAAAATTGGCTGCCGCACTGCCACCGCACGTGGCCTCCGTTTCCAGTGATAGGACGGCCAAGGGATGGCTGGGGGAGGTTGTATCTGCCAGTAGGAAGCTTGGGGACCAAGTTGTGGCTGTTGATTGGCCAGAAGATGGCCGATTTTTGGGTATAAAAGGGGCTAAGAGTTTCAAGGATTTTAGCATCACATCGATCGCGATTTTGAGTGAGTGATTAAGGGGTTTTGAATCCTTGTGACAAGGAGAAGAGATTGGGAGTGTTTGGAAGCTTTTTGGGTGGGTTTTGTGGCCATTTGAAGCTCGGTCGGAGACGGGTGGCGGACTGTCTCTGCCGACCTGCAACAGCCCTTTTGGGGCACTTTCTGGTGGCCTTTTAGCTTGAAATCGGTGCCAAAAGGATAGACTCTTTAAGGGCTTGAAGGGGTGCTCATGGATCTTCCATCGGAGATGTCATCGGAAACCGAAAAAATAAGGAAGAAGGTAGCGCGTGGCTGCACACGCCACACACCACGCACAGCCACGTGCCAAGGCTATTTTGGTAATTTTTATCTCAGTATTTTTATATATTTATTTTAGGAATTATTGTGTTGAAATATTTGGAAAAATATTTGAGGAGGTAATTATTTTAGAATTATCGAGGTAAAAATTGGGAGAAAATAGAAGAAATTATGGAGAAATTGAGAAAAATGGATTTTTGATGCTCTTTAAATTAAATATGATGTTTAGGGAGTGTCGTGGCTCGAGGTTGGGTATAAGTATGAGTACTTCCGATTTGGCACGCAAATTGAGGCATTACACGAGGATCGAGGTATTCCGAATGTGTGCAGGTGAGTGGTTTGATTCTAGTTTTACCTTATCTTGAAAATGTGTTGGAATGTGTGTAATGGGTTCAGGTGGATAGTGTTACCCTCCCGAGCCTAGGTTACACACAATCGGATCAGTTCTAGTGAGCGGTTATACCCTCCAGAACTTGGGTTGTTTTGCAAAAAGCGTTTCTCTTATGTACTTATGACATCATTTGCATATTGAACATGTGGTATTTTGCATCAACTGTTTTTACTTATAAAAGAGTTGGTGCATGGCGTGTGATTTTCGTATCATCGGGGTATTGTTATTCGTGTCAGTGTTGTGTCCATGTGGGACGGGATGGGGTCTTCTTGAGAATGGGGCAAGGTTAATCCTGGTGATCGGGTGACACGGTAGGGCACCCGGGGCTGGTGATCGAGTGACACAGTTGGGCACTCCAGGATTAAGTATGCCAGAGCAAGGTCAACCCCAACAGTGTGTGGAACGGTGTTTCCATGGGAGGTTGAGTATGTCAGGGAGATTTCTCAAGTTAGACATGTTGCATGTTGTTGTTGTCTGAGTATGCCATGCTCGTGTGTCTTTCATGCATTGTATAAACTGTTTCATGCCGTCACTTAGATGTTTTATCATCTAACCTAGGTTATGCCCCTAGAACATTCAATGTTCCAGCCAGGAACTGCTACGAGGGTAAGAACACGGCCAGTTGGGGGCCAATGGTGCTTAGTTTGATAGTCGTTGTAACGTTTGGAGGCTTTAGTATGTATTTCAGATTGTATATGAATAGTTGTATGGTAGCAATGTCATCATTTGATCTGTATTACGCATTTTGTTATGGAAATACTATGTAAGAACTACAGTGTTTTGATGTTAATGTATCCGTTGCGTTGTATTATTTCTCGTTTAGTTAAAGATTATTGATCTTGATAGTTAAATGGGCAAGGCTTGGGTTCTCAGGGTTTGTATCTACATGTGAAGATTGTTCTTGATACACCACGCGTGTTAAACTTGGAGGAAAAAAAAAAAAAAGAAATCTCGGGAATAACCTTATAGTGACATGCCTGGCGAGACGGAGTGTTACAGGATGGTCCCATGGGAGGGTGGCCTTGCAATGTGTTGTAAGTATGTTTCATAAATGTATATGTTGCATTTGGCATGTTTATTTGTGTTCATGAGACCTATGATCTTAGGGTAGTTTGGGAACATGGTTGAAATGGTGGATTATGAGGGCAAAGAGACCTAGCCACACTTGCATGCATTTGACATCATATAATCTTGTTATGTTCATATTTATTTTGCATTGCACCCTTATTGAGCTTAATAGCTCATGAGGTTTTTACTCTCACATATAGGTTGTGAAAGCATGGGAAAGTCAAGGCAATGGTGGAATGGCATCGGAAAGCTTGGGAATGAAGATCCAAGAGCTTATTATGGATTATGGAAGCCTATGGGTTGTGTTTGATTTTATGTAATGTAATTTATTTTATTAGTTTTGAAATGTATGGTGTATTTAGAAAATGAGATATTGGCTTATGGCTTGAAGAGGCCTAAGTATGGATGTAAACTTCTCATTTAGCATGAGTTGTTGGAAGCATCAAAAGGGTTAAATAAAATGATTTTTGTTGGAAAAATAGTGGGTGTTTGATGTATATTGTGGAAGCATCAAGAGTATTGTTTAAGCCTTAATTATGGAAAAGTAGAGGCAAAATTCGGACGAATGTGAAGTCTTTCGTTTAATTAAATTTCTAAAAAATTTGGGTTAGGAAGCCCAAATAAGAAAAAAAAAGGTGTGGATGCAGCAATGCAGTAGCTGGGGCCTGTAAGGGGCCACAACGTGCAGCAGGGAGGCTAGGACGCGTAGCAGCAGGCAGGCGCGCTGGGGCGCACGAGCGCGCGCGTCCCGCTGGCAGCCGCCCAGCCAGAGCACTGCGAGGCCCCGGGCGCGCCAACAAGCCCCGCCGACCAATTTTTTTTAAAAATTTGAAATTTTTGGGGGATTTTGGGGCATTTCTTAATTGATTTTGGGCCCCGGAGGAATTTTCAAAATAAATGAATTTTTCAGGCATTTTTGGAGATAAATGCCAAATTTTGAATTTTTTTTTTTTTTGAGTTTTTCCTTCAAGATTGATAATCAATTAATGTATGGATTGAAATTGTGAATTTTTGGAGCCCGGTGAAATTCTTGGATGGAAAAAAGAATTTTATATAAATATGAGAATGGGGATTGGGCATCATAATGAAATTTCTTTTCAACCAAGTGCGGTGTGGTTAAGCCCAATTCTGCTAGTGAATCCTGGGGTTAAGGGAAGGGAAGGCTGAGCCTAGTTCCCACCTAGGGCGTTTCGTCTTGAAACATGGTCCGCCCTTCACCAAAGGCTGGACAGGTGGACAATTCGGGTAATTGTTCACGAGTGACAACTGTAAGTGGGAACGGGGCGTCACACCAAGTGCCCCTCCTCCGAGGTGTCCCTATTGTTAGAAGAATCCAATTGCCCAAACACTTTATAAAAACGAATGAAATTTGGGTACCAAAACTCAAAGAGGAATCCAATCCAAAAAAAACAAAAATTAGGCTGAATTAAGGGTGTTGGATGTAAGGAATAAGATCATAATGGTGAGGGGAAGATTCTGAAACAAACGAGGAAAGAATTGGTGCAAAAAGATGGGAGAAATAAGGGTTAGCCAGATTTTTGGCCTTCACTAGAATTTGGGATTGATCTGCTAGAAAATGAGTTGAAAAAGGAGTTTTGAAGCCATAATCTTGTAGTGGATGAAAAAAGGAGTCCATAGGACCAAATGAGAGGAAAAATGGAGCTCAAACGAAGAAGTTATAGCCATTTCAATAATTGGCTCGAAAGCCTGGTGATCGTGCGCGAGGAAACAAACTAGTGCTGCAGAGCACGCTCCAGCCAATCCCTATTCTTGAAAGAACATGAGGAAAAAGGAGGTAGCATGTGAGGGCGCGTCCAAGGCTAAAAAATTTTGAAAAAAAAAATGTAGAAAAATAGGAAAAAGTAAAATAAAGGTATTTATGAAAAAATATTGGGTACTTACCTTACAGGTTTCTTGAGTTTCATAGCAAAACTAACCTCGGTAAGTGTGCAGGTACTATTCCAGACAAGCTGTAAGGTGAGTCATTCCTTTCTTGTGGTTTCTTACATCATGCACATCTTCGGCTTCATTTGGTATAGTTTGCATATCATGTTTCTCATTTGGCAAGCATATCTCTTTGTGTTTGGTAGTAAGCTAACTGGCACAAGGAACTCATCATCGGTGATGCCAAGCATCATTTGGCAGTGGAAAAAGGCTGTGGGAAATGATGAGTTAGCGGGCATAATTACAATATCCTGGCGTCGCTACTTGGGGACTAATTTTATATCATACTGCATCTTTGCATTTATACGCACGAATACTAATTATGAACCCTCACTAGACGTAATTATCTAACTTGGGTGTTTCACACCCCCAGAATATTCAACATTTCAGGTATCTCCAACTTTCCAAGTACCTCGAGAGCAAGCAAAGGAAAGGAAAAGGAAGTGGCCGGAGCTAGATTACTTCTTTATCTTATACATGTAAGAAATTATACTACAAATAGTGGGATTTTCTACAATCTTTGAGTTTAACGGACATTTGTATTACTTGTTGCTTCTATTGCTGGTTGCCATGCCACAATTATACTCCAAATAAAGGATATATTTATATAGTGGAAATCCCAAGTGTATTGCAGGTTTCGATCCTTAGTATAGTTGGTAGGGGTTTCTTTAATGCCCATAGATTGTATTTGTAATCATTTCATACTATTTGATTTATTTTAGAACATGGCGTTACAGTTGGTATCGAAGCAGAATATGGGTCTTGATTTAACTAATCTTGAGGATATTTATGGTTTGTGGTTTATGACAGGAATGGATCAAGACATATTAGAAACCCAGAACCAACGCGCCATCATGAAGTAGGAAACGACGTTGTCTTTTCCCTAAGACGCGTTAGGCAAATTTTGAATATTATTGTTCCTGCCTTCCAATAAGTTTCTTTCAAATATCATGATTTCTTACTTGATTTCTTTTAAGTAGCAGGAAGCTGGCCACAAAAATTCAAGTACTCTTATAAATAAGCCTTGCTATCCACCTATGGAAAAATTTAGGCATTGAGACGTGCCTATGGACATACCAGATCTTGAAATACAAGACAAAGGACAAACCATCATATCTTTTTCAGATCTTGAACCGAAAAAGAATAAATACGTTGTTTTGAAACTAAAGGAATATGTGAACATACAAATGGGGAAAAAAGAAAATATTCCATATCTTTGATGCTACTAATCCTTGAGTTTCTTGATGACAGGATGGGACACATAGTCAACTTGGAGGTATGAATGATTGTCGTAAAGGAATAGTGACACGCTACAAAAATAAAGTACAAAAGAAAAGACTCAACAATAAGTATGCGTCTCCACAGAGCATCCTATATCAAATAAGGAATCAAAAGAAGTCTGACATCATATCAGGAGATCTACTGGACCAGTATTCAAAAGAATAATCTCTTGAAATATATTTTTTAAAAAAATGGTGAGTCTTGTGGATTCGCGTGTATAAGGTATGTCATGCCCACTAGGAAAGTATGTAATAAAAATGCTAGGATGAACATCATGGATACAATAACATAATAATAAGATGAACAATGAGTATATGTACCATAAGTTTACATAATTTGAGATTCAAATAAAACATAGTATAGGAAAAATAGGTGCCTAGAGACAACCCCCATAAGTTGCTCACCTAACCACCTAAGTCTCCTATACTTTTTATATGTGATGCATGCACCGAATATGAGGACACACTAGTAGAAATTGGCCTAGCGCCTATACACGCGTGCACACAAGTACATATACTGGCACATACATTATCATCACACTATAATACCATAATAGCCCATGTGATAGCAGTGTTAAAACATACTATCCGTGTCTCTCATGGTCTGCATGCCAAGCCTCACAGTACCATGATCTTTTCTTGCTGTGAGTCACTAAAGAATCTAGCAGTTAGTCCTCTAATAATGCAAATGATACCCTACTTAATACACAAGTCATAACCATTTATCATTTCATGTACTGACCAAAATGCACCATATCATTCAATATTTCACATGCTCAAAGACAAGAAATTAGTTAGGGTATCACTTATAATCTTTCTGCTTATGTCTCTCCCAATAAAATGAAAATATTTCATGCATTTTAGAAATACATAAAAGTGTTTTTCTATGATCCGCATATAAAAATCATATACAAGTTATGCATGGAACAATATATACGTGCACTATATAAGGTAATCATAACATATTCTGAATACTCGCCTGGGAAGGAATGACTCAAGTCCGAGCCTGAGGAGAAGATCGAGCGAAATCCTAAGAATCTAAACCTACAATGAATAGAATAGGGTGGTCACTTATGGGTAATAAAAATAGCGACGTAATGAAAATTAGCAAAAATCCTAACCATTGCCTAACACCCTAAATTGGTTATTTTATATCTTGGTCTGCACAATATTTGAATTTGACGCCATGGAATTCGTCGAGTTTAGCCATCGACTACGTTATCATGCCTTACGTTGCATGCTACACGTAAGTGTATAGTGAAACTACACACCCATTTATAGGCTACAATAAGAAGAATATATATATATTTCTATATTCACTCATAAACTAGATTTCTTTTAATTTTGATAATATTTTAAAGTTTTTCTTTTTCAAAATACATATATATTTATATTTATAACTTAATTGGTAAATTTTTAAAAGCGTAATAATTAATTAATTAGTGATTTAATAGATGGCTTAAAAAAGATTTGCAATGTGCTAGCCTTAGAATAAAAATGAATCCATCAAGAATCATGATTCGAGGTAAACCCAAGTCATCATCATAGGCTAGCCTAGAACACACTCGGGGTCAGTTTTGCTCGGTCTCGAATCATCTAATAGGGCTTCATTCTTAAAATTCTGATCAACAAAGTGACCCACCAGCCACATTGCCAATTCCAAGAGACTTAAAGAGAACACAAATTAGACCGACGTCAATCTTCTAGGTTCACGGACAAGCGACAAGAAGGGAAAATAAGTCAAATGGGCCAGCCCATGGGCTGCCACAACTGGGTCAAACCATGCCCAACACATTGGGTTATTCTATAACCCAATGGGGCCCCGCCATCCCGAGTCAAAACCTTACTCAACCTGCCCAAACCCAAAAGCCCTTTTTTTTTTCTTTTTTTTTCTTCCTTCCTCGCATTCTGCCATCGCCCGCAAGTGAAATATGGCCGACCATCATATCGATTCAAAGCTCTCGCTACGAACATCGACATATCTCAAAATGAGAGCCATCAGACGGTTAGATCTTAATAGATCTAAAAATTAATTTTTGGCTAACATAGGGACACGTTCTGGCTATCGCCATTCGCTGACCGTTAACAAATTTTGCAATGATTAGAGGTTACCACAAGGTGCGCTACACCAAGGGGACCAACATACCCAAAAATGACAAAGATCGGACGGCTAGATTATTGTAGATCTAGGGTTTAATTTTTTACCAAAACGAAGGACTCGCTGCCAGCCGTCGTCGGCCACCGTGGCCTACGATTTTCGACAACCTGAGACCACCATCCGACACCCTCGACTATTCTGACCAACATACCCCAAAACCAACCAAATCCAACGGCTAGATCCACCATTGAAAGTCATACCAAAACACTTATCTCCTTGTAGATCAGGGGCATTTTAACAGTAAAAATAAAGTCGGATGAAAGATCAACTAGCTGGATCACGAGAAATCAGTAAAAATCCAAGAGAAAAAGAGAGCTGGTTTCTTGAGGGGGGTTGCCCGCGCGCCTCCCCTTTTCCTTTCATATTTTTTTCTTTTTTTAATTAATTTTCTTTTCTTTTTATTAATTTGATTATTATTTAATTTTTATTATTATTATTATTATTATTATTATTATTATTATTATTATTATTATTATTATTATTATTATTTCTAGATCTTTACAATAATAGATGTCAAGTCAGGCTCAGGGATAGTATGGTGACCTAGAAGTTTTTCCAATCGCCTACAGGAGATTAAGGTAAGTATGGACATACAAAATGAGCTCGAGACAAAAAATATGCTGAAGAATGAACCATTACTTTCCCACCCTGTTTTAGAACCCATGGAGAATAAATTTAAAATTGTTAATCGGAAGCTATGGATATGTAAAAGGTAAAAGAGAATAATATGAGGTGTTTAACATAATTTTATATCACTAACTCTTGAAAATTTTGGGTGTCAGGAATTTTGCAAAGGATAGAAGACATCTCTTGGGAAAAAAAAAAAAAGGGATGATCAATTATGGCGAGTAATGGGTATTCTTGATAAAAGTTTTACACAAGCTTGTGGGAACATTGGATATTAACCCTAGATTTTTTTTGGTAAGGTTAAAAGACACCTTGGAGTAAACTTTTTTTTGGAAAATTGAGGTGACTTACATATTATGAGGATAATTTTGAGGTGTGTAGGAAATTAGTGGCTTGAAGTCTGAAAATAGACACAAAAAGGGAGACTGGTTAGTAAACATGGGAAAATCAGTAATAGCCTACAAATTTAATGGAAATTTGAATCATTAGAAGATTCTAGAAATCTTGAATAATTTATGATCTATCTTTAGAGTCATATGTGTTTGGGTAAAACATAGAAAATTTGGAACATCTATAAGGAATAATTTTGGGGAAAATTAAGGACTTAAGGCCTTATCTAACCTGTGAAGATTAATACTTGAAATTTGAGTGTTGTATTTCAGGATACTACTGATAGGAGCCTGAAATGATTTATTTCATGATTATCAACTATGGCTATTTCTGATGCTACAAGAAATTTGATTTAGCTCCACTTGATACTTCTAATTCTTGAGTTTTGGATGAGAGGAAAATTATATAGCCATTTTGGAAAGTTTAAAGGGTTGACTTGCCAAGAAGGGAATTGAGTCTAATATGACTCATTTAACAGATGAAGGTAAGTTTAATTTTTGTTTTAGATCTCAAACAGAATTAAGGGATGTTTGAAAAATCCAACCCTAAATTCTAAATTTAGTTTAATGGAAAAAGGAATTTGCAAATCTTGAGATCTTGGGAGACTACTTCAAAGGTATTGTTCAACGTTTTTACAAGATTTGAAATAGACAAGAAGCCATAGTATTTTTAGAAACGAAATAGTAGTATAAGATGTTTCATACAATCTTTATTCAATAGTACTAATCATTGAGGTTCTTGGTGTCAGGACAAGCCCTTTGGGAGATACGAATGATTGTCTTTGGTATAAGAAAGTATTGGTATTCATTTTGATTGAATGAGTCTTGAAGGATATTCAGCAATCTAATCTTAACTCAAT
Organism: Diospyros kaki; assembly: GCA_036245055.1. NCBI lineage: Eukaryota > Viridiplantae > Streptophyta > Magnoliopsida > Ericales > Ebenaceae > Diospyros > Diospyros kaki. The sequence continues at coordinate 26,114,704 of BSEG01000010.1, read as the reverse complement.
TTCAGAACTTAATGAAAGAGACCCATGAGTATTTAGCAAGGTTGTCTTTGGGATCCTTACTGGCTAATAGGATCGACTAGATTTTGGAAAATGTTATATGTATATTCTCTAAGGATCTTAGAACGATTCTTTGCTAAGGTATGGAATGTTAAGGATTTGATATTATTTGGTGGATCTGAAGTCTAGAGGACTTTAGAAGATAAATGTCTGAGAAGACCATTTTGCGGTATGATTATTTTTGCAAAAATTTTTGAGAGTTGGTTGAGTTGAAGTTTCAAATTAAAAAAAAAAAAATCTAATAGGTATTCTAATATATGGTTCGTTAGAATCTTGTACTAACGGTCACTCTACAAGAGTTTGATGAACTTGGAATCTTGACGATTCTAGGCAAGAATCGCACGTAGAGGATGCCAAATGGACAGGACTGGGTACAAGTAAGCATCTGAGAAGAAATTTGGAAGACTAATTTTGGTGTTGGGGGAAAGAAGACTTGTACATAGGGTTGGCAATGGTTCGGTTTGGTTTCGGTCTTTGCTAAAACCATAACCAAACCAAACTTAAAATACTAAAACCAAAATCAAACCATTAACCTATTGGTTTTAAAAATTAAAAACCATAACCAAACCATTTGGTTTCGGTTTAACCATGGTTTTTTTAGTTTGATCCATATCAAGAAAAAAAGTCAAACTCTTGCAAATAGCATTCATAAAATTTTTTTATAACTCCACAATAAACAAAGACAAAGTCTAATAAAATTACCTTCTTCTTGCATAAAGTTACAAATTAACTTCAAACTTTTTGGATAAAAAATCACATCTCCAAACCTACAATTGTTAAGATCCAGTAAGGGCGAGCGAGAGCAAGAGAGATGCAGAGAGCGAGGGCGAGCACGCGCAGACGAGTAAGAAAAATGAGGCAGCGAGGGTGAGAGAGATCGAGGGCGAGCGAGAGCAAGAGGGGCCGAGCCCTAGCAAGAGCAAGAGAGATCCAGCGAGGGCGAGCGAGAGCAAGAGAGATGCAGAGAGCGAGGGTGAGGGTGAGGGCGCGCGGACGAGCAAGAGAAATGGGGCAGAGAGCGAGAGGCAGCGAGAGTGAGAGAGAGTGACAGTGAGGTCGAGAGAGGAAGGAGAAGAGAATAGGAGAAGGGTTTGTAGGCAAGGTAAGTGGGCTGGGGTGGGCTAGGCTCGGGTGGGCTGGGTTGTATATAATATATATTATGTATATTCGATTCGGTTACCCACTATTCGGTTCGGTTTCGGTTCGGGTTTTGGTTTGGTTTTAGTGAAAATCATAACCAAAACCATACCCATTGAAACAGTGTTTAGTTTTTCCCCAAACCAAACTATTACCCAGTCAAACGGTTTCTAACTGCGTTGACCGATTCGGTTTCGGTTCGGTTTCCCACGGTTTCGGTTGCAATTGCCATCCCTACTTGTACACATGTACAAAAGGAAATAAAACAGTGAGATGGGTTGTTTATACAAAGATAAGGGTGGAATAGTAATATGTGGTGTTTATGACATTTGATTGATGTTAACATTGGAGTTACATGGTGACAAAATAGGCCACATAGCGATAATATGAGGTGTTCATGATACACATACTTGATGATACTAACTTTTGAGTTGTGGTGACAGGATGGGTTATGAAGCAATTTGGGGATCATAGAAGTTTTTCAACAGCCTTTGATGGGTAAGTAAAACAAGGTTTAACTTGAGTGAGTACCTTAATCATCTGGTAAGACTGAAACCCCCTTAAAATCTTGAATAACTTACTGGATCCTTCAAAAACATTTCCATATATGATTTGTTAGGATTCTTTATTAACAACTGTTGCAAAAAAAAAAAAAGTTTTTGAGGACTCGGGAGACTAACTAGATTTTTTAAGAAATTTCTAATCTCACACTCATAACTATTTTAAAGGTATTTGGTAGACTTGGGATCTCAAGGGTTCAAGGTGACAATCGTTGAGAGACGCATATTGTTTACAGGATAGAAGTTGGTACAAATAAGTAAGATGAGATGCAAGCAAGTATTTGATCATTTGGTAAAGTTAAACCCCTAGCCAAATTTTTGGGATCCATTGAACTTTTGGAGATATTTGTTAGAATTCTTAGTAAGATTTGGAGTCTCGAAAAATTAAATTAAGATATTTCTGGATACGGTGCTGACAACTACGTTGCAGAAAATTCAAGGATTTTTTATGTCTTGAGAAATTCTAGGTGTTAATCGCTATAAAATGCCCAATAGTTTTCTTCAAGGTGAAAGAGTACCCATGGGATTAGGAAACTACTCGTGTTACAGGACTTTGAGATGGGCAAAAAGCAAAAGAATCCTAAAGCAATTCTTTCCAAGGATTAGATAATAAATATGTTGTGTGGATCTTGAAATCTTGATGAATAACAAGATATATGGGGAACTATAGTGAAATAATGACTAACATTTGAATTTCGAAGAATGCAGGAATCGGAAGGGTTTGGGAACTTTTGAAGCCAAAGCAAAGGTGACGATATACGGTCAAATCCGGATTAAGAGATCAATATCATTGGAAGCTCTGGGATTGATCAAAATATTCTAAGGAATTATGGTCTTAAGAAATGGGTGGAAATTTAGTACTTGGAAATTTTAGGATTATTTTGCTTCTAAGGTTTTAATTGTTGCAAGGAAACTAATGAGATTTCATTCCAAGGAATATGGAACCTGCATGGATCAGATAGAACGGATAATGGGGAATACACCAACTGGCTACTGTTGGTAAGTTAGGTTACTCCATCAATGTCTAGTGTCATTAACAAGTTCTAGCAATTTAATCCGCCCATATATCGAGGTAAAGTGGGAGCAAATCCAAGTAAGAATGAGCAAGTCAAAAGGATTTTTGACCTTATGGAGTGCACTAAAGAAAAGACGGTAAAGATGTGCCACCCTTACGCACCAAGATGAGGTGGACCATTGATGGGGAATCCTACAACATCCTATGAAGCAAGGTACACTAAATATTGGATGGTACTCATAAATGGCATCTTGGAAACGAAAACGTGTCTTTATGATGATATCTTAATATTCCTGAATAACGTGAGTGACACCTAAGAACTATTGAAGATGTGCAAATTTTATGTTACATCCTTGAAATGTAAATTTTGACTAACTTAGGTGACTTTACATGGACATATTAAGGAATAGCCATAAATTTCCTCAAAGGTCGGGGAAAATACGGTGTTGAGAACCGCTCAAGACAATAGCTAAGGTAAGAAGTTTTCTTGATATGGCGGGTTTTGTTAAAAAAAAAAAAGAGATAAATTTGGGAAGGATAAAGCAAGCGAGCGAAGTCTTGATTTTTGTTCCTGTTTTAACCAAGCCTAGTAACACAAGGGGATTTACAATTTATTATGATTGGGGTGTGTCCCCTTGGGAAAGGTAATAGTAAACGAATTTTAACCATTCCACCCATGATTTGGAAAAAATAACAGTCATGTTTGCCTTATAACCTAGCAACACTACTATTTTAGAAAAGCATTCGAGGTCTTCACCACCATAAAAGCTTGGGGTGTATATCCTCTCAGAAGGATCTGTAATATAAGGCAGCGACAGTGGATGAAAATTTTGAGGTATTACACTTGTACAATCTGGTACCACTCCCCGAGGGCATGTGTGGTGGTTAATGCATTGAGTAGGAACGGTCTTACACTGGTAGCCAATTTAATAGCCCGAGGATGGGGATTGGTGGAGGCTCGGTGCCATGTGACAATAATCCTGAGGAAATGACTATATACATTGCTAGCCTGACAATTCACTCCTATCTAATAGGACAAACCTAGCAAGTTGTTTCAGAAGACTCAAGGATGAGGTCATGAGTAAATGACCAAGGGCATGGGGTACTTGAATCTTAGGACTAAAATTATGTGTCCCAGGGCCAAGGATTTGAGACAAACAATACTAGGTAAGGCACAACAGGCCAAATACACTATTTGCCCTGGTACTACCAAAATGTGAAAAAGGATACCCTATTGGAGGCAATGAGTAAGGTAAAGAAATGCTCGTTATGTAGCTCAAACGGTAATGGATATGAGAACACATTGTTATGGTTTGGTGGGAAGATTACTCTAGGGATAATACAATGCACTCTGGATATGAGGCAAATTTTGAGGACAAAATTTTTCTTTAAGGAGGGATGAAGTAACACCCAAGATTTTTATAGAAATTGTCTATTTTGAAGAAAATATTATGGCTTGAGGATTTAAGGAGAAAGAGGTGAATTTTGGGGCAAAAAGGTAATTTTTGGAAAAATTGTGGCAAAAGTGTAATTTCTCAAAAGATTAGAAATTATTAAAGGAGATCTATTTGATGGTCAAGAATTCCTTAGAAACCTCTTCAAGGATGGGAAAATGAAGCTTTATGGGAAAAATAGGGTTCCAAGGAAAGAAGAGATCAAAATACAAAACAATTGAAACAACGGGTTAAAATGTAATTTCTTGCAAACATTTGGGGACCATTTGGGGACAAAGATTGACACTCAAGGGTATACTAATTCTATTAGAATCCTTGAAATATATTTGGGAAATGAAAGAAAGGCAGTTTGGGGGAAAAATGAGATTCTAGGAACTTGGGGGGCATGAAAGTGTAATTTATGGAAACTTTGGGCCAAAACAGTAAAGGGAAGCAAAACCAGCCATCATGAAGGCCAAAAATATCAGCAATTGGCCATCCATGAATATCCAAGTGCCCCTCCCCCCTTAGGTGTCCCTATTGTTGGAAGAATCCAATTGGCCCAAACACTCTATAAAAATGGATGAACTTTGGGAACCAAAACTCAACGAGGAAACCAGTCCAAAAACCACAAAAATTAAGTTGAATTGAGGGTTTTGGACATAAGGAATAAGATCATAGTGGTGAGAGGAAGATTCTAAAGCAAACGGGGAAGGAATTGTTGCAAAAACGAGGGAGAAATAAGAGTTGGTTGGATTTTCGGCCTTTCCTAGAATCTGAGATAGATCAAACAAAAAATGAGTTGAAAATGAGGTTTGAAGCCATAATCTTTTAGAGGATGAAAAGAGGAGTCCATAGGATCAAAGAAAAGGCAAAACGGAGCTCAAACGAAGAAGTTATGGCTGTTTTAATAATCGGCTCGAAAATCTGACGACCGTGCGCAAGGAAGAAGACGGACGCATGCAGAGCATGCACTAGCCAGTCCATGCGCGTGAAGGCGTGTGAAGAAGGAGGAGGCGATGCATGAGGGAGCGTCCAAGGCTGGAAAATTATGAAAAAAAATGTAGAAAAATAGGAAAAAAATAAAATAAAGGTATTTATGCAAAAATATTGGATACTTACCTTATAGGTTTCTTGAGTTTCGTAGCAAAACTAACCTCGATAGGCATTAAGGTAATATTTTAGACAAGCTGTAAGGTGATTCGTTCCTTTCTTGTGGTTTCTTACATCATGGACATCTTTGGCTTCATTTGGTATTGTTTGCATATCATGTTTTTCATTTGGCAAGCATATCTCTTCGTGTTTGGCATACATCACGGCATGTAGGCTAGCTGGCACGAGGAACTCAACATGACTGATGCCAAACATCATTTGTCCATGGGAAAAACGTTGGGACATGATAAGTTAACGGGGATGATTGTAACATCCTGGCATCGCTACCTAGGTAGCACAATCCATTTACTACTATAAAAGGTTGTTTGTTTTTCTAAATACAAAGACTCTCACAGTAAGGTTTTACTTATCATGTGCAAGTAACAGATGTTGGTATTTGGTTCGAGTCAAGTGCCCATGACAGGTTGACTTGAACCCAGATCCATTAGTTGTACCATTATTATTATTATTATTATTATTATTATTATTATTATTATTATAAATGAGATGCAACTATTGGAAATGGGTGCACATCTTTGAGTAGTTACAACCATTGAGAATTGTTGTGGACCGTCCGAGCCCAATCTCGGCCCTCTTCTTAAGCCCAATCTTGGTCCTCCCTCTGGACCCAGCCTTGGCCCAACGTTAGCCTGCCACGGCATCATTGCGACTCATACTGGATATCCGCACAGCTGTCTCAGATTCTATCCTTAATAATGACGGATCTCATCCACACTAATGAGGGTCCTGTCGCCACCATGCTACCATCTAGGAACCTCCACCAGCGCTAAATAACCAGTCTCATCACCTGGAAACGTACGACGCATGCATGCAGGAGGATATCTCCTCCTCCTATATCAATTAGCTATCTTCATAGCCAAGGTAAGTTCTGACCTCTGACCTACTGATACACTTTCTCTCCTTACTCTCTTACCCACTCGAGCATCGAAGTGCTTGCAGGTGCCAACCGCCCTTGGAAGGAAACATCGCCGAAGCCCGCACCCTGCCGTTGCAATCCGGCCTTCGATTGTCCTCTTTTGGTCAGGAAGGAACATCTGACGCCCATCGTGGGGCTCGGTAAAATTTACCCACCCCATAAGTTCACTAGAGTCTTTCAAACCAACCTCTTCGTTGTCACACCATGGCATGAACTGGAAACACCTATACCCAAGGATCAAGCGACGACCACCACCACCTAACCACCAGCACCCATTCTCGCATCGGTCTACCCCCAGCTAATCGTATAACCGGGGTCATTTACACCATTTCTAGAGGTTTTACCAACGAAGTGCCAAGCTCGGCACAAGAGAAATACCCTCATGCAGTCATGACAATAGATGATACTAAGAAGAAACTAAGAAGAATGGCCTGGTACACTGCAATGTGCTTCACAGATAAAGACTTCGAAGGAGTTGATCTGCACCCCGACGATCCCATCATAATTTCGGTCGTCATCATGGATTTTTTGATAAAAAAGGTTTTCGTAGACCAAGGCAGCTCAGCCAACCTGTTGTACCTATCTACCCAAAGAAGGATGGGCATTTCCGAATGAAAGCTAGGACCATTTAATGAAAACTTGATCGGCTTCTTAAGAGAGCAGGTAGGTGTCAAGGGTTGCATCGACCTGTCGACCTCATTCAAGATAGCCCCACTGGTCAAGGCCATCACTATCTGGTACCCAGTGGTGGATTGTCGGGCGCCATACAACGTGCTCCTAGGCCGACGATCCCTCAACGTTTTGGGCACAGTAGTATCCACCTCCCATCTAGCCATGAAATTCTCGGTATCAAACATCGAGGTGGGGGTTGTCCACACTGACCTATAGTAGGCCCGGCGGTGTTATCGTGATAGCCTCAAAACCTGGGGCCCCAAGTCTAGCGAGGACCAAGTGATGAATAAAGTATTAAAGAATACAAGCGAATTAAAGAATACAAGCGCGACATACCAACAAGTGATGAATAAAGTATTCACTAAACAGATGGGCCGGGACATTAAAGTCTATGTAGACGACATGGTGGCCAAGACTTCAGAAAAACAGGACCATTGCTCGGACCTAATTGAAATCTCCGTGCAACTTCGACAGCACAACATGAGGCTCAACCCTGACAAGTGCACCTTCGGGGTGCAAGTTGGTAAGTTTCTGGGATTCATGTTAACCAGTTGAGGAATCAAAGCCAACCCTGACAAATGCGAAGCAATCCTCGCAATCCATAGCCCGGTCAACCTCAAGGAGGTCCAGCAACTAATAGGCCAAATAACAGCTTTGTCCCGCTTCCTCTCGAAGTCGGCTGACTGAGAAAAGCCATTCTTTCAATTCCTAAAGAAATCAGCCGAGTTCCAGTGGACGAAAGAATGTAAAACCGCCTTTCAGAAACTGAAGGCCTTCTTAGAGACCCCCCTCATCCTTTCAAAGCCAGAACCTAGAAAGGAACTTTCACTCTACCTCTCCATCACCGCTAATGCCTTCAGTGCAGTACTAGTAAAGGAGGAAGGCAAAGCGCAGCGGTTGGTGTACTTCATCAGCAAAACCTTTCAAGGAGATGAGTTATGCTATCAAAAGATTGAAAAGCTAGCGTTAGCATTAGTGACGGCGACCCGAAAGCTCAGGCCGTATTTCCAAAGTCATCAGGTCACGGTCCAGACTGATCAGTTGATTTGACAAATCCTCCAAAAGTCAGAGCTCTCAGGAAGAATGATTGCATGGTTAGTTGAGCTCTCCGAATTCGGCATACAATACCTACCATGTAAGCACATCAAATCCCAAGTACTCTCTGATTTCTGTGTTGAACTTTCTCCCCCTGATCAAAACTCGGAGCCCAACCATTGGATATTGTTCGTCGACGAAGCCTCTAACATAAAAGGAAGTGGGGCTGGGGTCATCCTAGATGGACCTAGTAAGCTGGTACTTGAACAGTCACTTCGCTTCAACTTCAAGGCAACCAACAACCAAGCCGAATATGAGGCCCTTATAGCTAGGTTAAACTTGGCAAAGGAAATCGGAGCATCCCGACTGGTAGCTAAGAGTGACTCCCAGCTGGTAACCAACCAGGTCAAGGGCGAATTCCAGATGAAGAAGCCACAGCTTGGCTGATACCTCCACAAGGTTAGAGCCTTAGTCTAATCCTTTGACTATTTCCAAATTGAATATATCACCAGGGAACAAAACGCACCAGCAGATCTGCTCTTAAAACTTGCTAGCGCCAAGAAGCCCAAAAACAATCAGTCAGTTATATAGAAGGCCTTGGATGTACCCATCGTCGATATTCCCAACATACAAACAATAGAAGCGACGCCCGAATTCTGGGAAATCCCTATCATCTGATTCCTACAAAATGGGGCATTCCTTGCTAACTCCAAATAAGCTAAAAAGCTTAGAAGAATAGCTTGCTACTTTACCTTGCTCGGGAACCAGATATACCGATGAGGTTACTCCATGCCACTTCTCAAATGTGTCAACCTTACCAGTCCACATGCATCATGACCGAGATACGTGAAGGGGTATGTGGTGGCCACATCAGCGGGCGGTCTCTGGCAGTAAAATTACTGAGAGCCGGATACTATTGGTTGACGATGAGGAACGACTAGCTGGCCTATGTGAAACGTTGTGACAAGTACCAAAGGTTCGAAAATGCGCATCATTCCTTATCGGAAGAGCTCCACAACCTCGGCAACCCTTGGCCGTTTTACAAATGAGGGATAGACATCCTTTAACCCTTTCCAACAGCAGTAAGACAACTTAAATTTATGATAGTAGCAATCGATTACTTCACAAAATGGATTGAGGCCAAGCCCTTGGCTACAATCACCACTGAAAGAATCCAAAAATTTATTTGGAAGAATATCGTTTGCCGATACGACCTTCCTAGGGTGCTAAGCTCGGATAACATCACTCAACTCACTAACGACAAACTCCAAGACTTCTGCTAAGAGCTCGGTATCCACCAGGTCTTTACCTTAGTTGAGCACCTTCAGACCAATGGCCAAGCTAAAGCCGCCAACAAGGTTGTACTGGAAGGGATAAAGAAACGACTTGATGGAGCAAAAGAAGCCTAGCCAAACAAACTCCCCATGGTATTATGGTCATACCACACCACCGCTCAAACCTCGACTAGGGAAACCCCGCTTCGACTCACTTACGAGTCAAAGGCTATGATCCCAATCGAGATTGAGGAACTTAGCCTCAGGCTACAGTACTTTTGGGATGACACCAACAATAAAGAATAGGGGGCCAACCTCGAGCTCATCCAGCAAATTCGAGCCCAGGCCCAAATTCGTGAACAAACCACCAAACAAAGCTTTGTAACAACCAAGCCCTGGCAGAAACTTGGTGCCAATTGGGAGGGCCCTTACCGAGTCACTAATAACCTCAGCTTATCTACAACAAAGCTTTGTAACAAACAAGTCCTGGCGGATCTCGGCTCATCTCAGTCTGCTTTGCGAGTCACCTCGGTATTCCCCTTTTTATTACTTAAAACAACATGAAACTTATTCAAGTAAAAGAAAATCAGAAGCTTCGTCGGCCTCGCCAAGCCCACAGCAAAATAGGCGAACACGGCAATCCTAAATCATTCGATACTAACAACAATTAGGCAATCAAGCGTTGCGATAAACAAAAGCGAAGGAAAAGTACAAGGTACTCACATTCAAAAAACTTCATTTCACTACTCCATTCCATTACAAAGCATGTCCACAATACAAGATCTTTTATTACGCTTTCGGCGGTTCACTTACAATAAAAATACAACCGAGCTAGCTCAATATTCTACCCTAGTCAAATCCTAGCACAACAAGACCTACGTAGCTAATGAGACCTTAGCACAACAAGACCCACGTAGCTAACCAAACCTTAGCACAACAAGGCCAACCCAGCCTCCAAATACTCATCCTCTATAGAGCCCCTAGCAACTTCCCAGCACGAACTGCTAGAAAATCGACGCCAACATCATTATCGGCACTGGAATTGATAAACTGGGTCAAAAATCGACTGGAGGCTTCCTCGGCCTTACCTCAACTAAATGACACCCTTGCAAGCCACGTCTTAGTGATGCGGACTCACGTTGGTGAAGGTATAAGCAAGAATTGCAGGAAAGTCCAAGAAAAAATGCGACAACATCAGCGTGATGATCACTGGCCCTAGAGAGCCCAAAACACCAGGGAAGGCAGAAAAGTGAAGGCGGTAGAGGGGGAACTCCTCAAGGCTAAGGAATAAATCAACCCTCGTACTGCGACCACCGAGAACTACCAACCCGTATACCGCGAACACCCAGAACCACAAGTTATGGCTAACTCCAGCCATCAGCACATCGCCTGAATCGACCACATCAGTGCCAGAAATAGTACCGCGAACCGACAGAATCTTGACTCGACTTGACATCACCAACCATCTGACCCTAAGATATCTAGCTAAAAGGACGATGCTTAAGCATTGAGTAGAGGATACATAAGAAGCAACAAGAACGACCCCTTTTTATAGGCATAACAAGGAATACCGAGCGTCATCCACCTCACCTATGATAACGCCGTTCATTAATGCCCTACATTCATCTGCAAAAGAGCCACAATCAAAATAAAGCCACATGCCTAAGCAATCAATACCCCGCCCTAGGAAACCAGCGTATCTCTAGGGGAAGCGCCTCCCTGGGAAGCAGCGTGTTCTGCACCACCAAGCGATTATTTCGCCCTTACAGGCCATGCACCCCTATTCCTGTGTCACACACATTCTCGCAACACGGTGCCCAAACTGCCACAATCTGGGCATCCTAAAGAAAATCAAGGATAGGACGGAGCAACCCCGCATCCTACTGACCCATAGGCACCGATCAACCTCGACGCCCCATTCCCAAGCCTATAACGATGAAAAGAAAAAGCAAGGTGAAAGAGACAAAAGGTAAGCTGAGCCATACGCGGAAATATCTCTTTTATTTAAATAAAGCCAGGGTCACAATGTTAACCAGTTACATGCAGTAAAAACAAAAGAAGGACCCACCCTAGGGATCAAGGGCCGGCTGATTCGATCGAGGTGAATCGGGAACCCTATTTTGTTGCTTGGCATCTCTCTCTACCTGATCAGCATCGGTTGCCCCCTCTAAAGCTTGTCCTTTGATGGCTGGGTCCCCCGAGCCCAGATCCATAAGTCGACCACCCACTAGCTCCTTAGAAGGGTCGCACCCAGTAAAATCCACCCCTGAGCAAAGTAATGAAGCTTGCTCTAGCACCGCGTCAAAACCCCCCAGATATTGCAGAAGAGCCTTCCTCCTTACACAGGCCTCCAAGCTGGCAACTACTTCGTGGGAAGCGTCTAGTTCTGCCTCCAACTCCTTAATCCTCTCGTCTCATTCGACCAACTTCTGTCGAACCTCGTCCATCTGACCAGCCACTCTCAGATATCTAGACGTTACCCTCTCTACCTCCTCATCAGCCGAAGCAACCCGCCCATAAGGGCTGTCGGAGTCAGCCTTAGCCTTAGCCTTTCTTAATATTGACTCCATGAATAATAGGTGAGTGGCACTGGTAGCTCGCAGTTGCAACATCTCCACCCATCGATACAACCCTTCCTCTCTAAGAGAGGCAAGCCTCCTCTGATTGGCCTCCACGAGGAGTTGGTCCTGGACAAAAGGTATAGCTCTAGAGACTCTGAGGATCCTTCTCAATGTCATCGCAACCCCACAAGCCTGGCCGCGGAGACCGCATCAATCGAGGAGGCGCCGACTAGCTATCAACCCTACCTGAGCCCGACGAGCTTGTAGTATCGGTTAATGGATTTGAACCCGAAGGGCCCGCAATGTCAATAGTCAGCCTAGGACTCAAAAAGCCAAGCACCTTAGCAACTTTGTTTAGGGAGTCCGATGTGTTAGGAACTTGACCAAAAGACCCTAGTTTAGTAGCTACTCTGTGTCTCTTCAACCAAATGGGCACCTCCTCGGCCTCCGGCGAGGAAGGAGTGCAGGTGGCAACTGCGACAATTGTAGAGCATGAGTGGGGCTCCTCGGCTTTGCAGCAGTGACTTTCGCCCTACTCATAAGCACCCTAGACGACACCCTAACACCCTTTCCATCGTATACCTCTCCACTTCTTTCGCCGTTAAACCTGACGCCTTTTACCCCGAAACATAAAGTCCCGATAAGAGTTGTCATTAAAATAAAGCAAAACCCAAATGCACAACGACAACATACCCATATACCCGGCCAATGCCCGAGGGTCTTTTCCCAGTTCCATGAGCTTTGCAGATCGAGCTGCAGGGATAACATGAAGGCATCCTCCAGGGCTTGATCCTCCAGATCGAGACTCCCGTACTCCACAGCTAAAAGAGGATTTGGTTCTGATTGCCAGAATAAGGGGTATTTCTCCTTACCTTCCTCGTCTAGGAAAAAACTGAGCTCTTCCTCGCTCGAACCCACCTTAAAGAAGCCATCCTTAAAATGCTTAAAGGATGTGGTAAAGGCCTTCAACACTGATTTCCCTGTATGGCTGGTCAGAGAAATCCAACCACCTTAGTAAGCTCTTTTCTAGTGATAACAATGGAAGAAGACCGCATTGTTAGGTTTGCGGCCAAGGAACTCAACCAGTACCTCAAAGCCGCAGATGAAACCCCAGCTATTCAGGTGCAGTTGCGTCGGGGCGACGTTCATCGCCTCTAATACTAAACTCTGGAACTCAGTTAGAGGAAGCCATGACTGCAGCCTCATAAATAGCACCTCGAACATGTATAGAAACCCGGAGTCCTAAGCCGAATGACAAACATGCTCCTCCCGACCACAAGGAAGATAGACGAACTTTCTCTCCTGAGCCTCCCTTTCCCCATCTTTCTCCGTTCCCTCTTTGCTCTAAGAGGTGACCATTCCCCTCATCAAGCCCAAAGACGAATTTGTAGAGAACTTCGACGCGATCCGGGCAACCTCCTCGTGTACCCAGTCATACAGACGAGCGGCACTCGAAGTAGAGATAGCCATCCACACGTAGACTAACCAGTCAGGCAGAGCAATCAAACGTCGAAATAAGAATCCTAAGACAGAGGACGGGTTCATGAACAAAAGTAAGGGACGTGTACACGCGAGGTAGTGTGTACAAATAGGCATCTCATAAAGCACCAAACAGACGGCCAAACGGTCAATGAAACCCAGCCCCGTGTCCCGCAATGAGTACCCCGACGGACCTGCCCACCTAGGGCAACGAGCTCTTTTATGCCTACAAGCGATGCCTCACGCCCTCGGATAGGCGCCTCGATTCTCAGAGCCCATGGAGCCCCGCCCAATCAAATAAGGCCGCCAAAACTAAAGCCCAAAGTCGAAGCGCCAAAACCTTTGAGGGAACGACAGTCCAGCCCCATCCCATGGACCAAAATTACTGTCATGACAAACTAGCCATGGCATCAAAACCGCAAGGACCAAGAAGGACACACACGAAGAGAAAGACAAGAACAAACCATCCCAATAAGGAAAGAAGCGCGATTTGTTATTAACCAAGAAGCACTCAAAAAAATTACAAGACAAACGCAAAAAATCTATGCTACTGTACAAAATCACGACTCGACTCGACTTCCCTCGAGAAGGCCAAAACCCAAAAAATCTAACTCTAGCAAAGCAGCTCGAACATCGGACATGGCGCCTCATACCCTTCCCTTCTCAACTCCTCCGCTTCCATCTTCACCTTTGCCATCTCGGCCCTCACTCTCATTCCTGTCGTCGTCACCTCAGATTTGGCTAATGCCACCTCCGCCTCCAGCTTCTTCAACTCCGCCTCGACAATATCTAGCTGAAGTTGAAGAACGTCGACTGCACGACTGGCCTCATCTACCTGCTTCTTCGCCCTGATAGTAGTTGTCTCTATGGCCTTCTTAACATCTCCACGTATTGACTCCCGAGCTCGACACAACTCCTCTTCGTGATCCGCCTTCATCTCGAAAAGATGAGTCCGCGGCAATTTGGAGCACCTAGTGCTCGACCTGATGAAACACGACCAATTAGCCAGCACCTGATAATCCTCTCCAATTTGACGACAGGTCAAGATAGGCTTCAATGAAGAGGTCACTTCGAAACTACGGGTCCTAAAACGAAATCAAGCGGCCACTACTCCCGATAAGATTTGAACCTCCCCATCAAGACCCTTCTGGTGCTTCTTATGCCGAGCCAGCTCTTCAAAAATTGTAAGCTCCCCAGGGTCAGTGCCCAGAGTCATGGTCTCAGCAACCACAACAGCAGGTTGCGCGGTAGGAGCAGCAAGTACCGGCGCAACAAAAACCCTCCTAACTGCCTTTCCACCAGAATGGAGCCTGACACAGCTTTACCTCCCTCCTTGCGAAGCATGTCCATCTTTTTCCTAATATCTTTCTTACCATATATAGAAGTCATTCGCCCTACAAAATACACAAGCATAAAGAGCAATCGAATAAGCTGTCACTCACAAGGTTCGCTAAAACGCCTACGTCTATCTCCTTCTTCCTGTTACTGTGAAAACAAGGAAACCCTGGCCCAAAGGGGATCCTTATAAAGATCATTGAAGAACACCTACGACACATCCCCTATATCTACCATCACTAAATCGCCACCTGTCATGTATCTAACAAATTTCCAGTTACCACCCAGATAGCATCCTCATCTTCTCGAAAAAATGCCTTGAATCCTGAGGCCACACGCATTGCGAGTTAGCACATAAAAAATACTACTTTGTTTTCAAGGTCAGGCTAACCACGAAATGACTCTAGGACTGCCATTCAAGCAAAGCCAAAATTAGCTCATCAGACCACCTCAGTCACACTTAATCCAACTCTTCGAAACTAGCACATGAAGCAAGAACTACCCAGGCCTCCCTTTTTTAGCTTGAATGCTCGTTACTCGAGCATTCGACCTAGGGGGCTGTGGATCATCCGGGCTCAATCTTGGCCCTCTTCTTAGGCCCAATCTCGGTCCAATCTTGGTCCTCCATCTAGACCCAACCTTGGCCCAGTGCCAACCTACCACGACATCATTGCTGTAACACCTCACTCTCTCGGGCGTGTTATAACTTAGGACAATTCTGAGATAATAAATTTTTTTTCTTAAAAACTATTGTTAAACCATATCATTTCTCATATCCATCCCAAAATTTTCATACATCTATCTCGAAAGAGAATTATCATAAACATCAAATGCGGAAGCTAGAATCGAACCTAGTTAGTTTTGAAAATATTAATAGTCCCAAGATCAAAAATTCTAATTAGGATAGTCTAATCATTGATATATTTCCTAATTAGATAGTGTATATATATGTAGTTTGTATAAATTCTTTAAAGATATGTTACTAAAGGAAGTTTAATTACTAAAAAATTGAATTTGAGAATTGGTTTGTGGACCGTACTAGCCCAATCTCAACCCTAAGCCCAACCTTGACCTGATCTTAGCCATGTGCCAGTCTGCAATAACATCATTACCTATTAGGTACTCTCGCGCCCGCTTCAGATCCCATCCTCATTAATGACAGATCACATCCTCATTTAATGAAGGTCCCGTTGGCACCATGCCACCGTTAGGGAACAACGTTGGCGCCGGATATCCAATCTCATTACCCTACAATGCCCGATGCAAGCATGCATGCTGGAGGACTTCTTATCTTCCTATATAAACCAACTCTATCAAGAGCTAAGGTACATTCTTTTCTACTCTAACGATACTCTGTCAGTTTACTTTCTTACTTACTTGAGCATCTGAGTGCTTGCAGGTGCTAGTCACCCCCGATAGACTGATCGTCAGAGCCCATTCTTTGTCGCTGCAAGCCCACATCCTACTACCCCTTTTAAGCTGAAAGGAACATTTGGAGCCCACCGTAGGATCCAATAAAACTTACCTACCTCATAAGTCTCACTAAAACATCCCATATCCATCTTAGCTGCCTTCCCATGGCCAGAACCAGAAGCGTTCCCAACCCAGAAAACCCAAACACTAATTGTCTTCTAGAAAATCCAGCAACCATGGATGTCCTCCTCCAAACCATCTAACAGCTCCAAAACGAAGTTGCAGAGTTAACCCAAAATCAACAATGTGACCAACGCAGCGAACGGGTTGACAACGATGCAGAGGGTAGCCACCACCAACACCACCAAGCTACCCATACCCATGTTCCCCTACCTTTTACATCCCTATATTCTTCAAGCCATCCCTTCTCGAAGTTCATTATGGTCGTGCCTTTATCGGATGGTTTCTGCCTTCCCAATACCTTGGAGTCATATGATGGCACCACCGACCCTTAGGAGCATCTCACCATGTTCAATGTCGCAATGCTACTGAGTGAAGGTACGGACCCGATCATGTGTCGATCCTTTCCCAGCACGTTGAAGAAGTCGATCATGTTGTGATTCTCCTCCCTGGAGCCAAACTCCATCCATGATTTCTCTGAGCTGGCCACCCGCTTCCTCGTTCATTTTTCTACTAGCTGAGCTCATCGCAAGATGTTGGCCAACCTCATCAACTTGAAGCAAGGTGAGCACGAGAGACTTCGAGCATTCTTGAACAAATTCAATTAGAAGGCCATTCAAATCAGAGATCTTAACCCGATGGTCTCCTTGCATGTTATTATAGCTGGACTGAAACTAGGCTTCTTTATCGACTTGCTAGCTTGGAAGCCCCAGTCGGTCTAGACGATCTCAGGATACGGGCTACGAGTTACATAAACATGGAGAAGGCATCAACTGTCCAACATAATGACACCCAACCACAAGCTCAGCCACAACTAACCCACCAGTCGGGCCCTTTTACTGGACATTAGCGCAATCTTGAGAAAGACTCTGGTCGAAGGTAAGAAAACAGAGACTGCAATAGAGGACGAAGGGAACCAGCTCGAATCCCTAAGCCACCTCGGTTGCGTTATGATACACACTCCCCTCACAACCAAGCGAGATCGGATCCTCCAAGAGGTTTACAACTCAAGGGTTATCCCACTCTCGGACACCAACGAACAACAACTTCCCCGTGGTAACACTGATACCAACAAGCAATGTGATTATCACCACATGTTCGGGCACACAACCAAAGAATGTGCCGCCTTAAAGGATTAGATAAGCGTCTAGTCAGATAGGGTCATCTTCGTCAGTACACTTACAGGGCAAACCAAAGATGGTCCCCGCAGGGTAATCTAGGCAGATGAATGAGCCACAACCCGCCAGAGGTCGACTACGAGCAGACAAAAGGCGGAATGTTGGACCGTCCCTGTACAATTAGATAGCTGGGGTCATTGACACCATTTCTGGAGGGTTCATAGGCGAGGAAGACTTGAGTTCAGCAAGAAAGCAATACCTCCGGGAAGTAATGCCAGTAAGTAACACCAAAGGAAAACCAAAAAGGATGGCCCAACACCCAATAATCTTTTTCACTAACAAGGACTTTGAGGGGATTGATCAGAACCTTGACGACCCCATGGTAGTCTTAGTTGTCACTACCAATTTCTTGGTGAAAAAGGTCCTCGTCGACCAAGGAAGCTCGGCAGATTTGATGTCCCTGTTGACTTTGAGAAAGATGGGAATCCTAGAAAAGGGGTTGAACCCTTTCCATGGGAACTTGGTCGATTTTTCTAGAGAGCGGGTATGCGTTAGGGGGTATATCAATTTATTAACCACATTAGGGACGGCCCCACTAGTCAAAACTATCAGCATCTAATGCCTGGTTGTTGATTGCCAAATGCCATACAACGCACTCCTTAACCGCTCATCTCTCAACACTTTGGTTGCAGTTGTGTCAACCCCCCACCTAGCTATGAAGTTCTTGGTGTCAGCCACTAAGGTCAGAATCGTTCATGCTAATCAAAAGGAAGCCCGGCAGTGTTACCACGATAGCCTCAGGGCTCGCAGCCCTAGACCTGGCAAAGAGGATGAAGAAAATTGGGCTACCAACAACAGTAATCAAGCTGCAGGCACTAGCAACCAAGCTTCGCACCACAGTGTGCACATGACTGAGTTGGACCCATAGGGCAAGCTCTTTGACAGTCATCAGTAGCCCACGGAGGAGCTTCATCCTATAAGTATGGGTCCTCACCTAGAGCAAGTTACCCACATCGGCTCCAACTTGCCGGACGAGCTAAGAGAAAGGCTAGTCAGTTTGCCCCAACAAAATGCCGACCTTTTTGCCTGGACACCTGTTGATATGCCCAGAATCGATCCACCCTTAACCAACCAGAGGTTGGCATTGGATCCAAGTGTTAGGCCGGTCGCCCAGAGAAAGAGGAAGCTAGGAGAAGAAAGACAACAAGTAGTGGCCAAGGAAATAACAAAACTTCTCAAGGCCAGATTCATTAGAGAAATGCCATACACCCTTGTCATGCATCAATGTTGGGAAAGTAACGATGGCCCAAATCAACTGGAAGTCTTCTAGGCCACGCCCCAACTGATGGAGCTACTAGAAGAGTACATGGTAATCGCAGATCTATAGACAAGAGTGGCAATAACTCCCAAAGGAGCAAGATCACCAATCCTAGCATTTCCCTCGCCCCAAATCACCAATTCTAGCATCGCCCTTGCCCAAACATGCCTAACTCAGGTTATGAGCACCTCAATTACCTCCGCAACATCACCAACGGAGATGTTATCATTGGCTAGTAAGGCCTTGAGTCAATTCGACAGCCTTATCCCTTAAACCCTAGAGCTTCCCAGAAAACAAGAAGTGACCAAGAACGACTATAAGGTGTGCAGGAATGTGAAATGCTCCCTTTTTATAGGCATAATGAGGGACATCCAACAGCCCATGGTCATCCATCGTCACACTTGATACGATCATGCTATGTGTCTTGACATTAATGCCCTACATCCAACAAACGAAGAATCACCATTACAATACGACCACGTGCCCGAACAATTAATATCCTAATAAACGTATCCTAGGGAAACGACACACCTTGCGTGGGAAAATGTCCCCTCACCTTTATGAATGCCCCTCTTAGAGACACGACACACCCTACATTTAAAAGCATCGCCTCATCTTCATGAGTACATACTTCGGGCTCAGTGTCACACGTGCGTCCCAAACGTATTGCCCAAGCAACCATCCTTGGATGTCAAGCATACCTACAAAAATAACTATCCACAAGCTTTTAGTGCCCAAACCACCTTGGGTTCACCCATGTTAGCATAGAGCTCCTCTTTAGGAACCCAAATTTGTTTAAGCTTATGTGGTAGTTTTGTTATGAAACCTTTATGTTTAAAATGATACCAATGACTAGGATGTGACTTAAAGGAATTTCGTTTGAAGTTTGTTTTCCTTTTATCCTTATGCACATTCCTTTTAAAATGATCATTTTTAGGTTTCAAAACATATTTGGATCCTTGGGGTTTAATATGAGAAGTATTAGATATCTTAGTTCCCTTAGGAATCGATTTCATTTTTGGACCACTAGATGATTTCCTTTTAAAATGACAACTAGATGCAATGTGGCCAAATTTACAACAATGAAAACATTTAATATCATGAGAGGTGTGAAAAGATGAGCTTTTGACATTTGCTCTTTTACTATGAAAATTTTGAACACCTTTAACATGATTACAAGAATTTGAAATCTTCATATTTGAAATAGGTTTCTCATTTAAAGCAACATTAGGAGATTTCAATTGATTTTCTTTTAAATCATTTTTCATTGAAAGTTCATTATTGGAAGCAAGCAAATATTCATTTTTAGATTTTAAAGCTTCCAACTCATTAGATATAAAATATAATTTCTTTTGAAGAGTTTTGTTTTTCAAACACATTTTTTCAAAATTGACACATAACTCATTAAATGCATTTAACAACTCTTCATTTGAGCAAGCATCGTGATCATCATATATATCATTTACAGAACTAGATTCATGATCACTTTCACTATTGAGAACAAGAGTAGAAGTAGAGGTTACCTTCTCTTCTTCATTTACCATTAAGCACACGTTTGAGCTATCTTCACTAGAGACGAGGGAACTTTCTTTCTCCTCTATTTGTTGATGATTCAATGGATTTTCAACCTGTATACTTTCATCAACATTCTCACAAGATTGATTAGAAAGATATAAAGAATCAAGAGTATTCAATATATCTTTAGCATTAATGCACTTAGATACTTTAACATAGATATCATCACTTAAAGCATGTTGTAAAATATGCATAGCTCTAATATTCAAGGAGAAATTATTTTTGTCATGATCATCCCATTTTAACTTTGGTTTTAACACAAAACCATTTTTCACAATATTCCACAAATAGCAATCAATAGATGTCATGAAAACAGAAATTCTAATTCTCCAATGTTCATAGTATGAGCCATCAAAATAAGGTGCCACATTAGTAGGATTCCTTCCTTAAGAGCCATGGACCTCTTCTTAGGTTGTTAGACCTAAAAACAAGGAGTTAGGCTCTGATACCAATTGTTAGATTTGAATAGCAATGGCACCAACACCAAGAGGGGGGTGAATTGGGTTGTTTTAACAATTTGATTGAACTTGAAAATCCTTTTAATGAAAAATGTGATTTTAGTGAAAGTGAGGATTAATGAAATGCTTGAAACAATAAATGAAACAAATAGCACAAGCATATAAGAGACACAACGATATATAGTGGTTCGGCTTAAACCAAGCCTACTCCACTATCTTAGCTCCTCACTAAGGATTTTTCAATCAATCCACTAAAAACCTCCTATCTCTCCGGATAGGCCCTCTAGCAACAAGCTAGGAAATACAACCCCTTGCTTCAACAAGCAAGTCCTCTAGCACAACAAGCTAGGTATTCAACCCCTTGCTTCAATAAGCAAGTCCTCTAGCACAACAAGCTAGGAATCAAAATCCTCCTACAAGCAATGTAGTCTCTCTAGCAAAACAAGCTAGGAAAAATACAAAGAGATATAAGATAGGAGAGGATCTGAGAAACAATATTCTTAGTTACAAACTCTCTCAAATATAAATACAAGGCTTGATAATGAATTTAACAAAATGAATACAAAGCCTTGAAATGAGAAAGAATTTACCAATGAAGCACAACCATGATCTTGGCACTTGGGAGCTTGTAATGTAATCTCTTGGTTAGCTTGAAACATCCATTTGACTTGTACTTATAGTCTCTTGAAAGCCCATGGACGAATCTTGTCGTTGGTAGTGGGAAAGCCACTTTAGGTGAGTGGAAAAACTAGTCATTGGGGGTTTCTGCGACACAAACGGTCGACAGATTAGCAGATTTTTAAAATCCGGTTGACAGATCATTTGAGCCGGTCGACAGTTCCTTGTGCACGCATTCTGTCGGTTGACAGATGCATAGGCATCGGTCGACAGATGCTTGAAGCATCACGAAATGACATTCTGTCGGTCGACAGATGGAAAAAAAATACAGATTCGGTCGACAGATGGTGAGACATCTGTTGATAGATGAAGCCATCCTTCAGGACATACATACAGCACAACTTATTTACATTAAGGTAAATGTCCACATTTTAATTTATTTATATTTTACCTTCATTTACTTTAATACATAAATGTAAATAACGAAGTACCCCCCATTTGGATTCAATAAAAATACTTAGAAAATCAAAATCCAAATATATAAAAAAGTAGATTTTGGGTTTTAGTACAAACTTAGGATTTTGTGATTTTACCACCTCCAAGATATACACTTTCCATTTCTTGAAAAATTCGTTAAAAATCGTTTTGGCTCTAATGAATGATAGATATCAAATTACCGGGAGTTTGTTTTCTAAAAAGAAAACTCTTTCTTATACTTCTCCTTATAAGGTGCTAATCTCCCAGACTTAGCCAAAAACAGGGTTTTCAGTTTCAGACAGTGATACATGAACTAAAGGATTTTTCATACGATTAAATTTCAAGCCAAAACCTTTCATGCATGCTTTAAAATATGAAAGCTTATTTTGAAATATGAGATTAACATAAATGATTTTCATACTTAAGATTGGATTTTCATCAAACACATTTATGTTCAAGTTGGTCTTTTGTCTTAGAACAATTTTAGCTCTATGTTGACCAACAACTTCAAAACTTATTTTGAAAATATTTTTAGGAGATGTTTTTAAATCTTAATACTTGTTTGAGTAAATCTCCATTTATAGAAAACTATAGATCATTTGGTTTTCATTTTCACAAAGGTACTTGAAATTGATTTTGGTTGAAAACCATAAACTTGACTCATGACTTGGGGATAGAACAAAGTATTACTTTTCATCATCAAAACTAAACACAAGGGTAGAACATCACCTTTCTCACACGAGACAAGGCTTAAAGATGTTACCATGAGGAAAACAAAAGAACAAGAAGTTAAAAGCATGCTAGGCAATATCTCCTTTATTCTACAATAAAGCGAAGTGTTTACATCATCTACACAATGCAACAAAGGAAAAAATCCAGCAAAAAAAGGTACAAACAAAAGAAGTCAAAAAGTTATGCTAGAAACTAGCGATAGGTTGGTTAAGCTAGGTAGCGATTGAGGCGCCGTTATGCTACTCGCTAGCCTTCCCGGGCAGAACTCCAGACTCCCGCACCCCCTCCATGACCTCGCCTTGACCGAGCGGGCCCTCTGCATCCGGGTCCACAAGTCGGCCATCCACAATCTCCTTAAAGGGGCCGTAGTTGGAAAGATCCACCCCGAGGTAGAGCGTTCAAGCTTACGTTAAAGCCGTGGCAAAGCCTTCGAGGTATTAGTCAAGCGCCTCATTCTGTAAGCCCTCAAACTCGACTTTTATACCAGCAACCTCGCGAATGGAAGCATCTCATTCAGCCTCCAACATTTTTGCCCTTTCCTTCTCAACTTGAGACCGGTCCTTAAAGTGACCGAGCACCTCCTTCAGTTGAATCCCTCTGCTCGAACACCCTTTGGAGTTTGGACTCCGTCCTCACAGCCACCTCCTCAGCCCTTGCGACTCGGGCATTCAAGTCCACCATCTCAGCCACCACTCGTTCATTGACTCGTTTCTTTGTGATCTCCCAGGCTTCTTGAGCCCTCTGCCTCACCGCCTCTAGTTTCTCTTAGGTTTTCTTAACGTCAGCCCTTTGTAGCCCAGCCTCAATTGCCAACGATTAGGTAGCGCTAACAGCACGTAGAAGCTACATCTGTACCCATCGAAACAGTACGACATCCCCCAGGGAAGCATGCCTTTCCTGGTCTGACTCTAGGAAGAGGTGTTCCACAATGAACTTTCCCAACCGGAAGTCATGGCTCCAGAGGCTTCGAGGATCGACCTTGGCATCATCGTAGCCCCATAAGCTTGGTCTCGGACGACGCTTCAAGCTCAAGGGCGCCAGCTCGACCCAAGCTCGAAGGGCGCAGCATATTGGTAGCTTGGCTTAAGCTCGAAGGCATCAATTCGTCGGCGATTTGGCACCTCTTCTGTTGCAAAGGAACCTCCTTGACATCTACCACTTCATTGGATGGAGGCAAAGGGACAGCTTCAACAACAACAACCATGGTAGGGCAGGGACAACACCTTTCAATTTCGCAAAGACGGCCTTCTTCGTGCCAACCGCCACTCCAGAGCGCGGCTAGGCACTCTTCTCTGTCGTGCGTCTTACGACCTCTACTATCAAATTGGGCGTCGCTTAACCTAAAACAACAAACATTGACATGAGCCACGATCAGTGAAAAACCAAACAAGGGAAAGACAATAACAACTTATGCATGTACTGTGATAAGCCCTCAGAATCCTCCCTGAGCTCAACAAGCCTCGTGGACTCAAGCTGGGGAGAGAACGCAAATGCGTCCACCAAGGCTAGGTCTTCCAAATCTATACTTTCATACTCCATGTCCATGAAAGAGCTCAGCTCTGGCTACCAGCATGTGGGATACTTCTCTTGGCCATTCGCGTCTAGGAAAAGGCATAACTCGTTTTGCTTTTAAGCCACCTTGAAGTAGTTGTCCTTAAAATTTTTGTAGGACTTGTAGGCTTTCAACAGCTTCCTCCCCGGACGTCTAGTCAAGAAAACCCAACTGCCATTTCTGGCCCCTTTTCAATGATAATAAAAGAAGACCCCCAAGTTAGGCTTTTAACCGAGAAACTCGATCAATACCTCGAAACCACATATGAAGCCCCAACTGTTACCGCGCAGCTGCGTTGGGGCAACGTTCAACGCATGCAAAACCAAGCCCTGGAACTCGGTCAAGGGCAACCGCAAGCGCAATCGCGAAAAGAATGTCTCATACATGTAAACAAACCTGACGTTCGAGGCCGAGTTGAGTTCCAAGTAAACGCGTTCTTCCTTCCCATACGGTCAGCAGAAGAACTTTTCTTCCCCATCTTTAGTTACAGAGAGGAGGATTCCCTTCCTCATTGCTTCCACAGATGTGGTAGTAGTGTATTTTAAGGCGATCTTGGTAACTTCCTCGCTTACCCATTCATATGAACGAGTGGGGTTTGAAATCAACACGACCATTGGCGAACGGGCCAACAAACTATCTAGTCGATCAAGAAATTTGAAGGAAAATGAGACAAGAGAGCTCCTAAATCACGGGAGGGAAGACAAACGAATAATTAGAGATGAATGCGAGAAGTATGCATGAGCAGGAAGAAAGCATACTTTTGGGCATCGTGCAGGGCATCCAACGGATGGACATGGGCCAAAGTGACCATTGCGATTCTGCCACGTACCCTGCAATTAATGCTCTGACAAACCTGCCCCACCTAGGTGTAACGCCCCGCTCCCACCTACGGGTGTTACTCACGAATAATCAACCTATTATTCACATGCCAGGGCAAAGACGAAGAGATGGCTACGTTTCGAAAAGAAACGACCTAGGTGGGAAACTAGACTTTGCCCTCTCTTCACTCCACTCAAGGTTTCGGGAAGATAACTAAATGACCACGCGAAGAATAAACCCCAAACCTCGAGAAGTGCCACCTTCTCCTGCTCTTAATGAAGAGCTAATGATGGCTTCCCAGGATCGAAAGAAATGAACTCACTCACTAAATTCATACAAATTATGGCATAAGCCTTAATTATAAGAAAATAATAATTTCTTTGCCCCAACTCTTAACCCGTTTATTTCACATTCATTTCCTTTAGAAAATTATTGGGTTAACCTTTCTATGGAAAAATTTATAAAATTTCCTTATCAAATCTCCATTGCTTTTTCCCTTGATTTATTTCAAAATACCAAATTTTTCAAACACTTAGGAAATAAAATTTGAAATACAACATCTAGGCATTCTCATCATTATTTTAAAATTTAAGGAAAATACTCCATTATTTAATTCTCCAAAATATGGAAATTTATCCCACATTTGCCTCAAATTCATATTAATTTAATAATTAATTTAGAGGCTACAATACTCCTTTATTTGTTTATTTAAAATAAATTTTATTTCATAATTAATAAAATGTCAGAATTAATTAAATAAACAGAAATTAAATTTAAAATAAAAAAAATGGCAAAGCAGCAAGGAGGGGGCGGGCAGCAGCACCAGCCGCGCCCCCCAGCGCGCGGGCCGCGCGGCCGCACGCGTGCACGGCCGCCCGGCTGCGCGCATGGGCCGCGCGCGCGCGGGCGGCCCCGCCCGGCCGCGCCCAGGCGCGCCCTGCTGCGCGCCTACGGCACCAGCACACTGCCTCTTCTTTATTTTTATTAAAAAAAATTTTTTTTTTTAAATACCATATTTTCCAGAATACTTTTTCATACCAAGGGGCTTCCAAAACACTCAAGTTTACCCCTTTTTACCCACATTTAGCCTTCATTACATATTTAACACATAAATACAACATTTAACAAAATAACACATCATAACTCCACAAAACTACATAAACCACTACACATGCTTTCTTCTTCTTTGCTCAATACCTTCAACCTTGCAAAACTCCCTTTCCCTTTGATGATTCTCCACCTACATAGAGGTCAAAGGACCTTATGAGCCAATGCTCAGTAAGGGTGCTATGCAAATGTAAATGTAGTATGAGAAACATAAACATGTAATGCAAATGCAATGCATATTAAGGGTAGTTCTCCATGCCCTCATAACCACTTAGGTTAAGGCACCAACCAACCCCTCACTCCCATCACAAGTCCTCCTTATGGCCATAGGTCCATTAGGGCACAAAACATGCAAATAACCATTACATGTAACTCATTCACACATGTACAAATGCAAGCAAAAACCCCTCCACATGGGGTTATCCCTTACCTTGTTTTCCTTGAAGCTTCACACTTCCACAATCCAAGACTCTCTTAGACTTTAATCACCCTAACAAAACAATAAAGAAGTTTTTTTTTTAACTCTTATATGAAAGCATTCAACTTATCAAGAGAGGGACTAGATTTACCTTTGCTAGAATTTCTCTTCTTTCTCTTTGCCTTGGTTTCTTTTTGCTTCATTCACTTCACATGTGGGGAAAAGCTTTGAACCAATTTCCCACTCCCTATTTATAGAACTTCTTCTTAATCCATGCCCAATCTCAAGATTATATCCTAGCCATTGGTTTCTTCTTATTTCAAGAGACTAAATCTCCACCTTTGACACTAGCACAATCCTTGTGCTTCTCCCAAATTTAATCCTAGCCCTTGATCTTGGGAAAACACTTCTCTTGACTCAAAGAAAACACAAATCCAAGAAACTTAGTCTCCTTTAATCTTATCCATTGATCTTTCCTTGGAGATTAAATCTCATCCCTTGGATCAATCCAATTTTCCATAATTCTCCCATTTTTCAAATAATTAAATCATGACTAATTTCCCAAGATTGACTAATTTCCTAATTTTACATTTAATTTAAATTCACAACCTTTCAAGCATTTAATGGTGACTTAAATAGTTTCTTTTAGATTTAATTTTAAAGGCTCTTGAAAGACATAATGTAATTACTTTAGCATTTATTTAAATCTACCATTTTCCAACATTAATGCTTGACACATTTCTTTTTAATTTAGATTTTCTTTTAATTCCCTCCATCATGGCTCCCATTAAATGTTGAGAGACTAATTTATTTTCCTTTTGCATTTAATTTAAATAACACTCTTGATTCATAAGATCATGCCATGTGTCACCAAATTCTCTAAATCAAATAAATCTAAATTCCAAAATTTAATTTAAATCTCCTTCCACAAGATTTTGCCAAGTGTCACAATCTAACCATACTTGGCTTCAATTAAATTTCCTAATTATCTACACACTTATTCAAGAATTAAATTCTCCCAAAATAATAATTCTCCAATATAAATAATTTCTCCAAAAATAATTTATTTACTATGGGACGAGACTCCAAATTACCATTTTGCCCCTCACATGGCATCATATACATTATGTGCCTTCTCATTAATTCAAGGGCAATTATGGAATTTTCCATATACCAATATTCTCTTAAGTGATAAATATATCATGACTCATCAAGGGTATTACACTAGGGTAGTGGGCTGCCTGCGTCATCTCATATTCTCAGGTAGATGCATCATTTTCCAGACACATGCACAATCAAGTAAGAGCATTAGAACGACCCTCCAAGTTCAAAGTAAAGTTACGCCTAACAGCTTGACTAGACATCGAGCTCAGCACCAAACTACTAAACATCAACTCAGTAAAGCATCTACAAGCTTGGATACTCCCCCTGTGAGCATTTGACCTGGGGGCCGACAGCCATACCAACCTACCAACCTAACCCTACTTGATGGACATTTGGCCCCCAGGCGTAGCAAGTTCACACAAAGGCAATAAAAGATTATCCGAGTTACATATCGTCTTCAAAGGCAAACACATAAGAAGAGGCAATAGAAACGAAACAACACAAATAGAAGGAAAAGAAGTTGTCCATTTCATTTAAATTCAAGGAAAGTTATAAGATTCGTGCATCACAACAGCAGGAGACCTACCCTATCATGCAAACTATCACAAAAGAAAAAGGAAAAGAGAAGGCGATCATGGCTTGGTAGGCTTAGGAGTAGGCTTAGCAACAGTCTCGAGTAGGGACCCCGAAGTAAGATCAACCACCCCGGCATCTTGGAGTGCTTCATCCCCGACCTGGCACAGCTCGACTGCTTCCAAAATGTTAGCCTGTTTGGCTCAGTTCTCTTCTGCAAAGGCTGAGAGATCTAGCTTGGGGAAGATAGCTCGGACATGGGACAAAGCCATTTCATAGCCCTCAATGTATCGGAAGGAAGCCTCACTCGCCAGCTCTTCCATGTCAGCCTGCACCCTACCGATCTCCTTCTTGGTCCTGGTCACTTTGACCTTCGCCTTTTCAACCTTAGACCGAGCAATCGTTATATCATCTTTTACCTTCATCTCTCTCTCGATCACCTCGGCCTTGGTTACCACAACCTCTGCCTTTAGCCTTATCAACTTCGCATTGGCAGCGTCAAGCTAGCTTTGGAGGACATCAATCATGAGACGTTGCTTAGAGATAAGTGATTCAACCTCATCGGCCCGCTTCATGGCCTCGACAGTGGCTGCCTCCACACCCCTCCTTATTTCCCTCTTCATCGATTCCTAGGCTCAATCTAACTTCTCTGCATAATCCCACTTCATCTTGGTGAGTCGGCTCACGGTGTCTGTAATACCCCAAGAGCCCAGAGAATGGTAATATATATCGAGGATAAATAAGGAAGAAGACAACACCAGCTAGATACCTTTTGGGCTGAATGTAGGCAAAGAACTTTTCAGGAGGTCACACATCCTTGAGCTTCCCTAGCTCAAGCACACTTAATCTGGGAGTTTTTTTCCTACATTCAGCCCAAAAGGTACACAGCTGGTATTGTTTCCTTCCTTACTTATCCTCGATATATACTACCATTCTCTGGACTCTTGGGGTATTACAATGTCTACCTCAAGTGTTCAACAATCTGCAACAAGTTGAAGTACTAGGCGCTCGACTCAATGGTACACGACAAGCTGCCCTAGGTCCAATAACTTCCACTTTGATGGCGAATGAAGATAGTCATCAATGAAGAGGTCACTTTGGAAGTTGGGCTCCTAAAACTGGACCGAGTAAGTTTCATAACCAACTGGGCTTGAGTTGTCGAACAGCCTAGCCTCCCTTTTGGAGTCTCTCTACAGCTTTTGGTACCGAGCCAGGTCCTTGGGGCCTACCCTAGGTAAGGTTAAGTCCTTCCCAGTCGCTCAGTCGATCGATTAAAAGCTCGATGTAGTCTCCTTCCTCTTGTTGTCGAGTGCCTTCATGTCTCTCTTCGAAAACTTTGGTGCCATTTTGCCTACAACAAGAACACACATGCATAAACATATAAGTGCTGGACAAATAGAAGCAGAAGAGTAAGCAAAACCAAAAACCACTCATGAACTTGGTAAAGCCCCCACAACATCTCGACGTAAGCCCACAATAGTGAAAGGAATCTAGACTCGAAGGATTACTTAGTCAGAGTCGTAGGCGAAAAGGGAACGTGAGTAGGAAACACGATCTCGATCGAAGGTTGCATAGGAAAACACCAAGAACTTGCAAGATTGCAGGAATTCGAAAACTTGAAGAAGTAAATAGTATAAACCCTAGATAGAAGATGGCCTTTATAATGGTCACTGCGCAGCGCATCCGACGATCAGAAGTCATCCGTCACCAATCCATCGCTAGGAAGCCGCCACCTTTTGCACATTTAAAACCACGAGCAAAGTAATGGTTGTCAGTTACTTGTCTGCAACATCCCACCTCTTGAGCGTGACACCTCGAGTCTCGGAATTTCACGCATTGCGTGTTAGAACCTCAAAAGAGCCACCTCATCGTAGGGTCCGAGCTAATTTCAAATACCTGTAGGATCTACATCCACCCAAGCACGACCACATATCAGTTCGGACATCGATCTTGGACATATCCGGAGCCTTGACTCGGTCATCTGTCCCAACTGGGTCCAAACACCAACTCAGCCATAAACCTTGGCTAAAGCAGTAAATTCACCCAACTTTCCCTTTTTCTAGCTTGAATGCTCGCTTCGCGACCAACCGACCTGGGAGATTGTGGATCGTACCAACCCAATCTCGACCCTCGGCCCAACCTCAGCCCGATCGTGGCCCCACGTTAGTCTACAACAACATCATTACCTGTTGGGTACTCCACGCTCGCCCTCCAGATCCCATCCTCATTAATGAGGATCTCATCCTCATTAATAGCAAATCTCATCCTCATTTAATGAAGGTCCCATCAACACCATGTCACCATCAAGGAGCCTTGTCGACGCCGGATATCCAATCTCATTACCTTGCAATGCCCGATGTAAACATGTATGCAGGAGAACCTTTCCTCCTATATAAATCAGCTCTATCAAGAGCCAAAGTATGTTCTTTTCTAACCTACTGATACTCTGTTGGTTTACTTTTTTACTTACTTAAGCGTTAGAGTGTTTGTAAGTGTCAGCCACCCCCCAACGGACCAATTGTAAGAGCCCATTCCTTGCCACTGCAAGCTCACGTCCGACCACCCCTTTTAGGCTAGAGTGAACAATTTGAATTTAGTGCCAGTAGTTCTTCATTAATCATTAGTTTTAACCATAAAAAAAAAAAAAAAAGTTACAGCATCAGCTGAACCCATAATTATAGCATCACCCAAACCCATTAGCAACATCAAAAGACTCAAGTTCGTCGAAAGCCTTTGAAACCAACCACACATCAAAGCCTGCTACAAAGCCTTAGTTGTGCGAAAGTCTTGTCAAGCAAACCAGAACTGACAACATTGAAAATTTAGAATCCTTCTTCAAAGCACAGAAAGGGCCTCAGTAACGCCATGGCCAACTAGTAGCTAGCGGCCTCTTTGATGTTGACAAACTTGAGAAACACCTTCGTCAGATTTCACAGGGCCCCTTTGACGCCAAAGCTTGTTAGTCTTCAGCCACCATAAAATTGCTCCTTTCATCGATCATGCTAAAAGTTGTCACAATTGATCACTGTGACCGCCATCATCGCTCCCTCTTGCTGGAATGTGCAGCAGCCTGTAAGGTTTCTTTATTTCCTGATCTCGTTACCTGATTATAATAAACCTTTAACCTAATTTATAAACCCGTTACCCGTTAACCTAACTTTGATCAACCCAGTTACCTAACCCCAACTTTTTTACCCTAGTCCCACTTCCATTTATAAGTTTAACCTTGCCCTTAATAAGATATTCAATTAGCATTACACCACCACCCACTTTGTTGTGAACCCAACCATAAATTAACCCGACTCCAAACCCAAATTCAATTTTGCTTGGTTAAAGGTACACATTTTACTTTGAAAGCTTGATTGATATTTATTTAATGGGCACATATTCAATAAATTGGTCTATTTAGTTCTCTTTCATAAGCCCATACATATATATAGAGAGTGAGTGTGAATGAAAAAAGAGCAAAAAAAATCTTACCTTATTTGTTGCATCTTGAGTTTTTTTTTTTTTTTTGTTTATTAAACATTATCATTTAATTTAAATTTCATAGTCCTATTATTACACATCTTAATAGATTTATTATTTGCATTATTGTTGTAGGTTTAGTCTTTTCAACATTCCCCAGCTCTTACGTAACCTACTTTTGGCCTTCCCCATATCTCCTGTTTTAACTTACCTTTGCTCCCAACAAACTAGACCAAAATTCATCCTTTATATCTATTCAAATTCAATCTTTGCATCTGTATCTTTGCATCTGTTTTAACTATGACATAGCATCAATCATGGCTCCTAACATTATTTTTCTATAAAAACCCTTGAAACTAGAATGAACAATTTTGAGAGTTTTTTTAAGTATGGTGAGATCGCTTTTTAAACATATGATACAAGCTCACAAATTACAAAGCAAGCAACCCGTAGGAAGTGATTTGTTGGGGGTCTCCAAATTCCAATGAGTATGTTGGTGGCATATTTAATACTCCTAGGGTTACAAATTGCTTCAAATAAGCTAAATCTCTCCCATATCACATCACCTCACCTTACGTAAAACTTAGGTAACACTATAAGTGCGACCTACTTCATCTATCTATATCACAATCAAGAAACACCTATATATATATATATATATATATATGTAGGACCAAAATCATTTAAATTCTGTTGAATCTATAGGCGGCATTATAAGAAACCAAACCACACATCATGGTAGGATTCCAAAAAGAAAAATACATGCTATATCCCCTTCAATCCATAGGTTTAAATAGGATGACTATTGGGATATCACTAGAAATGCCATGGTGGATGTTCCAAATGCAAATCGAATCTCTCTCTTCTTCTTTTAATTTTGTTTTTTCTTTAATTTGCAATCCATATCTTGCAAATGGGAATTAAATAAATTTATAGACCCACAAATCACACTTACAAAATAAAAATACAAAAATTTATATATAAACATGACCCAAAATAAAATTTTATCACCTTTTATTACTAACCCAGCTATTAGGAAAAGAAAACAACCTAAAACAGCATGGGCATAAACTATTATTCATTTTTGGGTACCTAAATTTATCAGCCCTGTGAATTCCATATCCACATGTTTGAGAAATGTTTCAAGCCCATGTTGGAGACGGCACATACATCTTGCTAATGGTGATCAAGCAATTCAGAACACAAAGGACATCTCAATGCACAGCATGAAGATAAATGAAGAAAACCACACTTCAATTCAGAGTACTTGCATTTATCTATGTTCATATAAATATATATATGAGGGTAAACCCTTGTAAGTAAATTTACATATTTTTTAAGTGTTACCGCCAATATATATATATGTCTTTTGCAATAACAGCTTAATTTCAAAGCCTGGATTCTATCTAAAGAAGAGTAAACATCAAATCCAAATTTGAGTGGGTAAAGGCAAAAGATTGCCCGTTCTCACCTAATAAGAAAGAATTTCTGGGTTCTGGATGCTCAAACTATGCCTCAACTGCAGGAAGACACGGTGTTCAAGAATCCAATGAATGTTCGTTCAAGTCTACCACCTTCATTGATAAGCAGTTGCAACGAGTTTGCAAAAGAGTTTGAAAAGCCTCAGAAAGCAGCACACTCATGGAACCTTGAGGTTTGGTGACTGCCACAACCTGAGATTAGGTTCACACATCCAAGTCCATAGCATCACCAAATGTTAGACCACTGGCACACTCCAACAAAGCTTTGGCATTGACTTCTCTGCCAATCCTCCACACGTAATTCAGACCGACAAGAAGTTCAGTAAGCAAAGCTTCCGTTTTTTCTTGATTCGCAAAGTAGAGGGTTTGAACTAGAAGCACGTTAGTTCTGGAGATTAGGCTCTGCTGCTCGAAACTCCTCTCTGATTGCCATCTTATCATGTTATGAGCAAGCGGAGCCAGCCATTCCAATATTCCAGACATTGCATCACTCCACTCTCGAGCAAGAGCTGTATCGTAAATTGATGAACTCAGGCTCTTGGTGTATGGCTGTAGCCTTGCCCTCAGGGAGGCTCTCACACTTGCTGGCAACATATTGTACAAATCATCTCTTGCATCGTGACTAATCAAGTGGGGAGACGCCATTACCTTCTCGATTAAAACTATGACATTTGCATAGTGCAGCGCCAAAGCCGCGGCACCAAGTGTTTCAGGGGGTGCATTCAATAATTTGTGCTTCGAATGGGTAACCAATTGATTCTTAGTAACTAAGCTGGCATTAACATAAAGGTTTCTGTCGGCTTCCTTGCCACCACCAAGAGTTCCAGAATTAAGGCCACTCGAAACCAGATGGCAAGATTTCACAGGAGAACTGCTTCCCCCCATCATGCATCCTTTAAAAGGCCCTGCCCGGCTCAAGCTGATTGCTTTTTGGTGTGGGCTCTTTCCTTGAAGGCTAGATGAGAGATCCTGACTCCACCACAGCCTGAGGCCGCCTTTCTTTGTTCTAGATAACGGGCCAGATTTAGTGGATGACCTTTCAAGAGGACCTGAATAGGAGGAGTTCATAGCTTTGCTCTTTCTAGAAATTGGGCTCGATGTGGTATTCGAATTTCCAAGAGGACCAGAATGGGAATTGAAATTACCCATTCCGTTCGTTCTTGAAATTGGGCCAGATTTAGCGGTCAAATTCCCCAAGGGACCCGAAGAAAACCTAATAATACTATTATTCTCAGCTGGATGGACTGAAGATTGCATCAAAGCAGAAACTGACTGACTCCTATGGATATAATCAGAATCCGGAAGAACACTTGAGTCTTTAGTGTCCACATTAACCATGTGACTGATCCCGAACACATGTCCAATTTTACCATATATGGTAAACAAGGATCTCGACAAAAGTCGAACTACATAATCATAGGTCCTGTTCCACAGAGAGATCTCCTTCAGCTGCTTCACCTCTTGTTGCTTCCAGGCAAGCCTTTTCTCATAGTCAACCAATGCAACGCTATCCGTGTCATCATTAGCCTTCATTCTCCTCGAAGTATGTTCAAGCTCCGAAAGAGAGTCCATCTCCTGATACAAATTTGAATTGATTGAAATGAACCTTTCCATCCTCTTAGCTTTCTTATCCATCTTCCTCCACGTAAACTGCCACCCATACGGGTCAGCGCCATTCTTGATCAGATCATTGAACAGTTGCTCGAAACTCCTCAAGGAGATGTCATCACATTTCTTTGCCAGCCTGGCAACGGCTCTTGCCACATGTCCCAAGTTCTCTAACATCTCAGCACATATCAAACCCACAATGTAATCATCATCTTCTGAAACAAGCTTCTTGATGCCCACTGAATTCGTGATCTCCTCCCTCAACCTAGCAACCTGCTTGTCACTCAAACATTTCCAAAGATGAACCAGCTTTGACATCAAGCTTGCGACCTCAAACACCAATACCCCGATGATGGCCTCAGAACCACCACCATGTTTCCGTTGAGTTTTCCACAGACTGCGAAACCACGACTCTGCTACCATCTCTAAACCCAACCAATAAAATAAACTGAGGAAATGATATGATGCAGAGTCTACTTAAGTCTGCAAAACAATAAACCATAATTGCTTTAGAGTATTTCTTGACAAATTATTAACAAAAAGATTCATCTTTTCATGAATGACAGCACCAGAGTTAGTTGAAGAACAAAAAGTGTGATGGGCAGTTGGATGAATAATTGAGAATTAAAACTTGCAGATTCAATAAATGATTACTGATCCAATCTGAGAGAGAAACTGTGATAGATAGAGTATCGAATCAAGCCTCGATGCAACTATTTAGCCCGGACGAATTCTTCAACAAATCAAAGAAACAAATTTCTAAATCCAAAATTCAAAATTTTTCTATATTGCCAGCATCTTTACAATGCTCTTTTTGCAAAAACACGACTATCAGAATCCATAACACCGTATGAGAAACTCAAGGAAATCCACACACACATATATATGGCTCATACTATTGGGTAACATTCATTATTTTCCTTTTATATTCATTACATATCTTCAAGCATAAAACATGTTCTGAAAATCAAATGCAAGTTTAAAAATTTCGAATATCCCAACGCTTCCACTTATCCGAATAAGCAATTTCGCCTCCCTTTTTCTTATATATCCATCCAACCCAGATGGCTAATTCCAAGAATTTTAAATACACACACACACTCACAAACTTCGCAATATTACGAAACAAAAATCTATCTTTTTAGTTTCCTTTCAGCCATCTCCAATGATCTCAGTAAGACAAAAGAAATCCATATTTCAAAAAACAAAAAGATTGTCACTGCATCAATAGAAGTAAACAGTACAGACGGGTTCAGATAATGAAAACACGAACTGGAACCCAACAAACAGATAATGGAACCCATTTCAGCCAAACAAAATAAACAGAAGAGAGATGAAAAAGTAGAAGGGTTTAAGGGAGAGAAAACTCACCATGAAGAAGAAAACAGCCATGAACCTTGTTGGAATCAGCCCGAATCACGAGGTCCAGGACTGAAAAGAGGTCAGTCGGAGCCTCAGAGAGAGAGAGATAGAGAGAGAGAGATGTGGGAGAGATGAAGGCGCAGAGAAGCTGCCGTGAAGACCGAGCCACGTGGGAGAGAGACCAAATGGGGGAAAGATGTGAGACACCGAGTGAAATTAAAGAGAACACTTTCACTTTATTTCGTTTCCTCCCCAATGTTTTGTCCTTTCCTCATATACATCCCCAAACATTTTCCTATTCAATTTTTTTTTTTCACTCCTAAAAAATTAGTAAATAAAAAAGTAACGTCCTGTGATTTTTATTATTTTTAAGTTATTTTTAGTTTTAAATTTTTAAAATAGAGAAAATATATTTACTTTTATATTTTTTAAAATAAATTTTTAAAAATAAGAAAAAAATTATAAAAAAAACTCAAAATAATAAAAAGTTATTTTGATTATTTTCATAAAAAAATATGTTCACAATTTTTAAAATACGAGAAACCCTATAAATAAAAAGAACATGTTTTTAATAATTTTAAAATAAATACTCAAAATATAAAATTAAAATTGAATTCAAATTTCAAAAGTGAAAATTGAATTACAAAAAGAACATGCCTTTACTGAACCAGTTTTTAAGTATGATTTTAAAAGATAATTTTTATTTTTCTTTATCATGTGCTAATTAATTGATGAAAAAATAAAATAAAAGTAAAAAAAAACAAATTTAAGCTTATTAGACTAATTACCATGGCAAGTGAATGGCATTTTTTTTATGCTATAATCTCATTGAATAAAAGGTAAATAAAATTTTGTGTATATAAATTTTTTGTAAGAATAAAATTAATAGATAAATATGATACCCAATTCAAAAGTTCAATTGCATATATATATTTATTATTTATTAAGTGATAATTGAATTGAAAATATAAACATCATATTTATTTAAATTAAAGTTAAGCACTTATATTACTCAAAATTAGTTTTTTCAATTGATGAGAGAAGCTCTCATTTGTGGATCCTTGTGATGTATTATTCTAAAAAACCAATGACTCAAACCTTGCAAACTATTAGGTCAAAACTTCTTTTCAAAATGTGCATAAGTCACGAAGTCAAGGAATCCAACAACAGAACCTAAAAAGAGAATATTATCGTTGCTCAAAGACTTTCCTAAAATAGCAAAAAGGTATATTTGTGATACTATGACATATATAAACACAACTCTAAATAGCCATTGAAATATAAGGGCCTGTTCTCTTCGCTGTTTTCAACTCGTTTTGAGTTTTCAGTTTTTTAAAACACTGAAAACACATTCTCTTTCTTGTTTTCAAAAACGCATTTTCGAAAACAAAGAAAAAATTTATAAAGAAAACCCAAAACAACATTTTGTTGTTTTGGGCGTTTTCTGTGAAAACATGCCCAAAAAGTCAAAACACGAAAAATGCACAATTGCACACAGCGACTCCCCCGCCTCCAATCTCGTATCTCATCTCTCTCACCTCTCTCAAGCCTCGACCAAAAACACCGCGCGCTGCCATCTCTGTCGACCTCGCCCGCCATTGTCGAAAGTCGCCATCTCCGTCGCTGGTAAACCCCATTTCTTTTTTGTCTCCTCTCTTCTCCGACTTTTCTCCAAAACACCTAAAATCGCAAAAGTGAAAACACAACACCGCATCTGCCATCGCTGTCAATCGCATCCGCCACTGCCACCACGACCACCGTCGTCGACCGTGCCCACCACCGATCGTGCGAGCCGCAGTCGACCACCCACCGTCGCTCCCCTTGCATCGCGTCCAACATCATCGTCTCCTCTCTGTTCAACTGCCAAACGGCCGACCATCGAGCTTGCCACCGCCCACCGCCATCGCCCGACAACCCCAGCCGTCGCCTACTGCCGTTGACCGACCACCCTAGTCACCGCTGTCGTTCGAATCGTGGCTCCATTCACTGATCTTCATCTTCCTTCTGCGCCTTTTGTTCTCTATTTTATCTTTTATCTATTCATTTTTCATTTTAATATTAAATTTATTTTGATGCCTAATTTTCATTTTACTTCCTTCTTTGAATACTAAATTTGATTTTTATTTCTTTTTTTAGATTTATAATTTATTAATAACTGTTATAATTTATTTTAAATGAAATTTTTTTAAAAAAAATTATAAAATAGTATTTTACAAAATTTTAAAGTAAACACGTTTTCTAGTTTTCTGTTTTAAGAAATAATTTTTCAGAATGACAAAAAGAACGCTTTTTCAAAAATTTCAAAATAGACACTCAAAACACAAAACTCAAAATGAATTCAAAACTAAAAACTAAAACACAAAGAGAACACCACCTAAGCTTTTCAAAATGACTTGAGCAACGAAAGCAACTATTACTTTAGCAATAACTATTTTTTCTTTTTTTACTCTTTTTCTTTCATTTCCCAAATGGCTTCATATTATGTTTGACCCATGATCAAACTTTAACTTTATTTGAATTAAAGCCTTGGTATAGTTATCATTACAAGTCCTTCATCAAGAAATTAAATTATTAGAAACAATCGTAACACAAACCCATAATTACTACAACTTAACAAACCACCACGCTCGAGTGATGCAACTTCTCATGCCATCACTAATGTCGTTGCGTGTAGGTGATAATTAAAGAAATATTATTTTTGTTTACGTATTGAAAAATGATCATTTATATTACTTTATAAAATAGTTCCTTTATACTTATTTTAGATCTTAATGTACTGTAGGTCATGCAAATTGCATGCCCTTAACATTTAAAAAAGTCTCATAATATACTTTTTTTTATAGAAATGTAAATTTTGACTAGACTTAATTAAAATGATATCATAACCTTCAGATTAATCATTCTCAAAATATATAATATATCAACCAAACCCAATTGATATGGCAAGCAATGGGGGTACCATCCCAAATCCCAAATCAACTGAGGTGTTTCATTCAGTAAGAAAATTAATTAAGC
Source organism: Diospyros kaki (assembly GCA_036245055.1). Classification (NCBI taxonomy): domain Eukaryota; kingdom Viridiplantae; phylum Streptophyta; class Magnoliopsida; order Ericales; family Ebenaceae; genus Diospyros; species Diospyros kaki. Next base: position 26,075,661 of record BSEG01000010.1, on the reverse strand, counting down.
TTAATAAGTAATTAATGTAGAGGTAGAGGGGCATAGATGAACAGAACCTAAACCCCGGGGGGGAGAGATAGAAATTTTACTAGACCTCAGGGGCATAACGGCAAGAGACAGCAAAAGAAAGCAAGAGATTTGTCGTAAACATTAAAGGTGAACACGCGGAGACTATCGTTTTACCGTTTTGACCACGGACCTCAACCCGGCGTGAACCGGGCCGGACGGTCCAGCGCCAGATATTTTAATCCAATCCAATCTTTCTCCCAAAAGTTGAATCGCTCACCTTAGGTGCTCCATACTCAACCCGATAAAATGTGAGAGGATTAATTATAGTGATTCAGTCGGACACAGTGGTTAGGTCAGTGCTCACTGTGCATAAGGAGCCCTCCTCAATTTGAGAGATTGCTCTCACACTACCGTTGGCGAGACTCGATCCTTGGTCCTTGTCCTAAACTTCATCTTGGAGGCACTTTGTGCCCCCAGCTGAGCTGCCCATGTGGGCTAATTCAATCCAATCCTTGTTTAAATGAAGAGATTAGGTAGGGGATTCCTCATTAAACCCTAATTAATGATGTAGATTGAATATTTACGAAATATATATCATTTTTTTTTATAATTTTATACATAGGGGAGGATTATAAGTTTGGAGGTGAGCATGTCTTGAAAATGGGTGAACTGTAATCATTATAAAACGGATAAGAAGTTTCGTGTTCGATCATTGGTCGTTAGATTTCGTGTTTAACCTCATTTTTTCATATGTGGGCCGGCAGGAAAAAGTCCTTAAAGATAAGAAATTTCACATTTAAAAAAAAAAATTTACTTACAAAAATATACAATTTGGTTCGATTCCATAAAATTTGAATTGCAAAACTCAAACTCTTGAATTTGTTAATGGATGTTATTACTCGTAATTGTGATAATTAAACAAGATGAGAAGTAGCTGTACGTGCCGACTGATCAATTGCTAGTTAACCGCTACTACTGGCTACTGGGCAGCTTCGTGGCTGTTACGTGGAAGAAATTTAATGGCATGTGACTTAATACTTTTTAAAAAAAAAAAAAATTACTAACTAAGATGCATTATTAATATGTAGCTGTCATTCGTATGTCAACATTCTTGGTATAACCAAATTCCTAAACTTTATTCATAGTATATAATTCATAAATTTAAGAGTGAAAGAGTTAATAACATTGTTTTAGATAACTCAAAACAAAAGACTTTCTCAAATTAGATAAATATTATAAAGTAATGCTATTTATCTCTAGTAAAAATAAATATAATGTGACAGTCTATGTAAAAGTGTTTAATTAATATTATACATCTATTTAGGTAGCGTTTGTTAAAATGAGTAAGATAAAAGAGTATCAAAATAAGTCCAGAATGGTTTTCGGATTAAAATATGGAATAATCAAGATAAAATTGGGAAGTATTTCAAGATTTTTATCAAACTGTTTGTTAAATTCTTTTGGAATGCATTAGAAGACACATACGTCATTTTTTTCTTATATGTAGGAATCAAAATATATTTATCTTGAGGGAGAGGAAATATATATATATATATATATCTTGAAAAATCAAGATGAGAGTTCATTGATAATTTTTTTAAGAATGGTTAGATAAGCTTAATAAAGATATTAGAAAGAATAGAAATGCAGGATGCATCTCATATCTTGATTTTTTCATCACATATCTTGATTGACAAACGTCATCTTAAAAGATATAAAAAATAAAATTTATAGATGCACTTTCATTTTTTCTAGATAAATAATTTCACATGGACTATCACATCACGTTGTTCATCTCTATTGGAGATGAATATCATTACTCAATATTATATATTATGAAATATTACATAAAAAATATATCATGTGCTTTTAATTTTAATTTTATTTTTATTAAAAGAAATAAAAATTCATTTTTTTCATTTTTATGAAAAAGATAAAAAAAAAAAAAACAAAGTTTGAAAGAAGCATGATGGGTCTAGTGTTGGGCTTAGCTTTGGCCAAAATGATGGTGATATTTGTGCAATTCTTTAACGCAATAAGAAATTATTTTAGTTATGTTGTTGGTCCACACCTCTAGACTCCACTCCACTCCAATGCTTACCACAGAAAGGTAATTTTACAGCTATTTCAGACTAATCAAAGTCAATATAATATAGATATATGTTTGTATGTATGTTGAGTGTGAAATGGTTTATTATGAACGGCCCATTAAAGGAGCTTACTTTTCTAAGCAAAAGTTCATTGATAACTCTTTATGGTCAAAGAAAGGCATCTGCCAACTGTCCACAAAAATATTGCGAATTTGGTCTCCATTAAAATCTTATCTTAAAACATAACATCCACGTGAAGGCAAAAACAGCCCAAATAATCAAAGATGCTTGCTCTTCCAAAAAATTCAGCTTATTGCCAAACAAAGCTTTAAAATCCATTACAACTCTTTGAATTAAGAGTCTCAAGAGAGAGTAAAAGGATGCACCTTCTGATCACACCCAAATAACTAAGCAAGCAGAGGCAGCGCTTAATGATTTTGTATCAGTTAAAAGTAATTAAAGATGGTGCATAATTAAGAAGCGACCGACAGAATTGAAGAAGCAGCAACCAAATAGAACGAACCAAGAGGAGCCTTCTCAACTCACTCACACACCCATTAATTGGAGCAACAGAGGAAGCCCAATGGCAGAAAGAACCTCCAGCAAATAAGCATTATCTGATGCACGACGATTACTCTTTTTTTTTTGGCCACCTTAGTTAAACCCACACCAGCGCGGTCAAAGGTGGATTAGGCTGGGTGAAGGAGCTAGCATCAATAGTCCTACGTATTTATAAATTCAACTCACCTTCTCCATTGCTAGGGACAGGCAAATGACTCATCATTGAGGCAAATTCCAACTACCCACTAGCTTTAGAAATCTCAGGAATGAGAAGGACTAAGAGGGCAACTCCCCTTGATTCTGAAGAGGCTCTTCCAATCTGATTCATCAATTTTATTCAGTAACTTCTTAATATTTTACTAAAATGAAAAACATTGGGAGTCCTTGTTAAGTACACAATATAAAAAAAAAGTAAACAAAAAAGTATATTAATACTAATATATTAGTGAGAGGAATTGAGTAAAGCCAATTTAACTCCAATAAAGAAGTTTGCAAAAACATATTATGATCAGCACAAACTCAACTGGAAGTGTTCACGTAAGGAAAAGTAAGCTGCAAGAATGGTTGATTTTCATGTACAAATTAATTCAAACCCTCCAAAAGAGAATCTGATAACTCTCCAGATAAGATCAGTGCTAACTGTTCTTCTTTCCACAGGAAGGCGATTACCATCTATCCACAAAATAGTAATTTCATAAAACATGGTAACACTGATAATTGGATATTGGTAGGTAAATGACACTCTCATGAATTAACTTAATTACAGCTGGCTGTGGATACATCAGCCAGTACGAATTGCAATGCCCTTCATCCCAAGGGCATGCTGTTGACCCATTATCCAAAACAGGAAAGGGATGCTACATAGACTCTTGAAAGCTGTCTTTTCAAGGCTTTCTTTCTCAATTTTCTTTGGTCAATACTGCAAGAGTAGTAAATGCCACCAGCATGCATGCAGTGCTAGCACCTAGCATTTTTGGCTGGGGAATGCAACTTTGAAACAATTATATTGGCTAATGATAAATAGTAACAACGAATAATAATAGTCTGCAGTTAAAATTAAACATTAAAAAATTAATTAAATATATAAGTCTAAATTCTGAAACACGAGTAGAAATTCAATATTTTTTAAATAATTTATGCTATATAGCAAGGTATTTGAACATTCAACATAATCTCCACGTATATAAAAACAGCCGAAATAATCAGAGTCACAGGTGCTCAAAGATGCTTGCTCTTCCAAACAATTCAACTCATGAAGTTCATTGCACACTCACAATCCGAGCCTTAATTTTGACCAGTCGCTGACCGGAGCAGTAGCGATCTTGCCGAGGTTTCTCCTTTCTTCGACGAAGGCAGTGGAGTCCTCGGATCAGGTTCGCCCTGCCAAGGTTTCTATTTTCTTCAACGAAGGCAATGGCGTCCTCGGATCTTGGCCGGTTCTGGTTCGTCTTGCCAACGTAACGAAGGCAGTGGCGTCCTCAGATCTTGGCCGGTTCTGGTTTCTCCTTTCGAAGGCAGTGGCGTCCTCGGATCTTGGCTGGTTCTGGTTCGTCTTGCCAAGGTTTCTCCTTTCTTCAACGAAGGCAGTGGCGTCCTCGGATCTGGTTCGTCTTGCCAAGGTTTCTCCTTTCTTCAACGTAGACGGTGGCGTCCTCGGATCTTGGCCTGTTCTCGTTCGTCTTGACAAGTTAACGAAGGCAGTGGCGTCCTCAGATCTTGCTTTCTCCTTTCTTCAACGGTGGCAGTGCCGTCCTGGGATCTTGGCCGGTTCTGGTTCGTCTTGCCAAGGTTTCTCAGTTCTTCAACAAAGGCAGTGGCGTCCTCGGATCTTGGCCGGTTCCGGTTTCTCCTTTCTTCAACGAAGGCAGTGGCGTCCTCAGATCTTGGCTGGTTCTGGTTCGTCTTGCCAAGCTTTCTCCTTTCTTCGACGAAGACAGTGGCCTCCTCGGATCTTGGCTGGTTCGTCTTGGCGTAAAGAGTCCCGGCGATTGCATCCCTTCGTTGCAAGAACTCGTCGGAATGACAGCACACGAAGCAACGGTGGCCGGTTCCGGTTTCTCCTTGCTTCAACAAAGGCAGTGGCGTCCTCAGAACTTGGCCGGTTCTGATTCGTCTTGCCAAGCTTTCTCCTTTCTTCGACGAGGACAGTGGCGTCCTCGGATCTTGGCTGGTTCGTCTTGGCGTAAAGAGTCCCGGCGATTGCATCCCTTCGTTGCAAGAACTCGTCGGAATGACAGCACGAAGCAATGGTGGCCGGTTCCGGTTTCTCCTTGCTTCAACAAAGGCAGTGGCGTCCTCAGAACTTGGCCGGTTCTGATTCGTCTTGCCAAGCTTTCTCCTTTCTTCGACGAAGACAGTGGCCTCCTCGGATCTTGGCTGGTTCGTCTTGGCGTAAAGAGTCCCGGCGATTGCATCCCTTCGTTGCAAGAACTCGTCGGAATGACAGCACGAAGCAATGGTGGCCGGTTCCGGTTTCTCCTTTCTTCAACGAAGGCAATGGCGTCCTCAGAACTTGGCCGGTTCTGGTTCATCTTGCCAAGCTTTCTCCTTTCTTCGACGAAGACAGTGGCATCCTCAGATCTTGGCTGGTTCGTCTTGGCATAAAGAGTCCCGGCAATTGCATCCCTTCGTTGCAAGAACTCGTCGGAATGACAGCACGAAGCAACGGGGATGGACCATTTGATAATCTTGAAGATGTCCACGCCGGCGCTTTAGAGGCTGTTTGGCATAGTTTTTTAAAGTAGCTTATGAGCTTTTTAGAAGTCGTGTAAAACTTAAAAATTAGATAGCGTTTAAGTTGATAACGTATTTGGATAAATATACTTTTAGTGTATCAATTATATAGTTTTATCTTTAATCTAAAAAAGTTATAAATTATTAAAACTTGACAAAAAGATGAAAATAAATATATTGTTGAATAATGTAAATAAAATTTATAAAAATACTATTTTTTAATAAAAATATAAAATATATTAATTTAATATATATTAATATATACATTAAATATATATATATATATAAATTGAATGAAGGAGGCGGCGAGGTGATAACGATGATGACAAGAAGAGGCAGTGATTAGGGGTGTTCGCAATTCGGTTTGACAATTGCTGTTCGGTTCGGTTCGAACCCAACCAATTCTAAATTTATATTTTTGCTGCAAATTCACTATAATACACTAATTGATAGACCTAAAATCCATACACTGGTGAGCTGAAGCACGCCATGATAGCAACAAAAAAAACAGATTCAACTAATACAACAAATTTAAGTCTTCTAAATGCTCAAGAAGCAGGGAAAGCAATAAGGCGGGTGGGAGAGAGAAAATACAACACTCACTGAAAGTTTTTCCTCACAAGTCACAAGCATTTTGTGACTAAATATCTTTATAATAAAACAACAGAAACAGTTGTGAGAGAAAGAGTCGTGAAGCCGTATACCAGCATTCGGTAAATCGATCGGAAACACTAGGGAAAGAAGGCGACGGGCTGGGACTGCTGAAAGGCAACACCGTGGCGGTGTCAAGAGAAACCAGCAATAGGCGTATTGGCGATCGGAAACGCTGGAGGAAGAAGGCAACAAGACGCTTGTCACCGCAAGACAACGGTGACTGTGTCAAGAGGTGCGTCTGCTGTCTGCTGTGATCAAAGCTTGCGACGTGGGGGGCCGAGGGCCGCCGATCGATTGGCGTCGATCGACGATTCAAGGGTCCAAGGGGAGAGAAAGACTACGGCGGGTGGGTGGGTGCGGGTTAAGGTTTGGGGGAAATGGGAGGAATAGCCAATGGCATTGGCACCCCTTTTATATTTTTAATTTTTTTAATTATATATTATATATATGCGGGCGGTTCGGTTTTGAATCGAACCGTCGGCCTACCAAATCGCGAACCGCGCAGTTTGGCCGTTTTTCAAACCAAACCGAACCACCAATTCAAAAAATCGGCTGGTTCGATTCGATTCGACCGAAAACTGCGATTTAACGGGTTTTTTGAACACTCTTAGTAGTGATAGAGGCAACAGAGGAAAAGATGGAGGCGATAGGCTGGGGTGACAATGATGGGGGCAGATAGAGGACAACGATGGCGATGGCAACAAGATGACGGCGACAGAGATGGGTTTGGTTGGAGGTGGCAGCCAAAGATAGAGGCTAGAGGTAGCAGTCGGAGATGGATTTGGCGGTGGTGATGGCAACAACGATAAAGAAGGCAGAAAGATGAAGAAAGATAGAGGTTGAAAGGTTGAAAATGTATGTTTTGTTTGACGGTAAATTAGTAATTTAATTGGTCAACGTAAAAAGCTCATAGGAGCTTGTTTAGAAAAGTTGGGAGGGGAGAGTTTTATCTTAATCGCTGGTAAAATAACTTATAAGTTTGATAGCATTTAAACTCTTAAATGTTATCAAATGCGTAAAAAAATAAGTTACGTAACTTATAAACTAATTCAATAACTTATAAGTAGTCAAACCGATAAGTTAAACACCATCTTAGAAGTAATTTTTATTGAATATAAAAATTGAATTTTAGTTTTTTTGTTTTGTCAAACTAACATTGGGTGCTAGTGAAGCCTGACTCGAGGAAGGACCAAGGAAGACCAGATAGTTGAGTTAGCATGTTTATTTTCTACACAAACAGTAACAAAGATTTTCTTCTTTTTTTCTTTTTGCCAAAATTTTTTCATGTCTTGACCGACTTGGCAAATTAGAGTTGTACATATTAGACACAAAACGATGCATGGTGCTTCAGGACATGAATCACAAGCCTCGATGGATTTTCTAACTTGCATGGCCTCCACAAGCAAATCAGGAGCAATCTCGCCATCATGTTCTCTCTTTGGAAGCAAATGTGTAATTTGTAAAGATCGCGCAACTAGTGGATTTCGCATAAATACAAACAACAATTAAATCATTAAACACACAAATAAATATAAAAGATTACGTTGAAAAAAATCATAAGCGGATTATCCAAATCCGTTGGTGATGTAGCAACAGAATATTTAATCCGTCGCTAATGTTAATTTTTTAATTTTTAATTTTTTTATTCAATTAATTTATAAATATTTAAATTTGGGATGAATATTTAAATATATAAATACTTAAATTTTATAAAAAATTAAATATACATTTAAACATGAGATTAATATAAAAAAATTAATTTATAAAATTTAAATAAATATATTAATATTAAAAATCATAATATTGCTAAATTCTAACTATATCAATTAATATATTTCATGTGCATAAAATAAAAAATATATTAAATATATAATAATTAATTATTTGTAATATTTATTAAATGTGTACAAAGTGTAAAAAAACACTACATTTGAAAAATAAATAAAAAGTTTAAAAACCATAATATTATTGAAATTTTCTTTATTTTAAATTTTAGAAATCATAAAAATGAAACAATAATTTTTCTATAAGTAAAAAAAAAAATGAAACAATATTAAGGGATTACATTATATAAAAAAGAGCATAGGAGCTATTTTGTCAATCTCTTTCTCTCTATAAATAGGAGAATTTGTCGCTAAGATAAAAAATTTAAAAACCATAATATATGGATGACCTTATGTCTTATATTTGATAACAGTATTATATATCACTATCTAATATATAGACATTGTAACACAATTAAATATACAATTAAGTTATTCATAATAAATAATTAGAGAAGTGACATGTGTTGATCAGGATAAAGGAGTATCAAGATAATTTTGAAATGGTTTTCGGACGAAGATATGGAATGATTTTTCCTCTTAATAGTTATACTATAAAAAAACTATAGGGATTAATTTTTATTTTTGAAGTTTAAGTGTTATATATAAAACATTAATGTTGATCAAGAAAAAAATAAATATATCTCTTTATCATTTGTCCTCTCTAATTTTGTCTTTGAGTTATAGATGTTATGTAGATTTCATTTAATATAATTTTTATTTATAGAAAAAAAATAAATTTGTAAGATAATAAACTATTAATAAATAATTCAATATATCAAATTAATTTATTATAGTTATTAAATTTATAATATAATTAAATTTTTAAATAAATATTAATTTGAAATACAATAATTTAAATTATTTTATTATCACATTTTAGATAATTACAATAAGATTTTATTTAAATTATTTAATAATAAAATTTTATTTAAATTACTTTATTTTTAACAATTAAATAATTATTAATATTATTTTTATAAATTATATTATTTTTATTTAATTATTAAATATTAAAAAAATAAATAAATTCAAGAGACGAGAATCTCCTCGCCTCTTTCCTAGTCAAATCCCCCCATTTTCTCCCAAAAATACCTAAGTTTCCCTTCCCTAAATCTCTAACCCTCTTTGGCTCTCTAGTTCTCTCTAGCTCTCTCGCCCTCATTCTCTCATCTCACTTGTTGCCTCGCCTTCGCCCCCGCTTTTGCTCATTGCCTTGCCTTCGCCCCCGCTTTTGCTCGCTGCCTCGTCTTCGCCCCCTCTCTCACTCTCGCTTGCTGTTTCGCCTTCGCTTTCGCATCTCGCTCGTTGTCTCACTCTCGCTCGTTACCTCGTCCTCGTTGTCTTGCTCTCACTTGCGGCCTTGCCCTTGCCCTCGTCTTCGCCTCCGCTCTCGCTCTCGCTTGTTGCTTCGCCCTCGCTTTCGCATCTCGCTCGTTGTCTCGCTCTCGCTCGTTGCCTCGTCCCCGTTGTCTTGCTCTCTCTCGCGGCCTTGCCCTCGCCCTCGTTGTCTCGCCCTCACTCGCGACGCACTCTAACTGTCTCGCCATCGCTCTCACTTGCTGCATCGCCCTCGCCTCTTAGTTGCTCGCCCAAGTCTCTCGATCGCGTCTCGCCCTCGTCTCTCGCTTACTCACTCTGTTGCTCTCGCTTGCAGCTCGCCCTATCTCTCGCTTGCAACCCCTCGCCCTCGCTCTCGCCATCGTCAAGGTTCTTTTGCTGTGGTTCAATTATTTCTTTTTATTTTTTTATTTTTTGAATATTTATTTTACTTTTTACTTTTAAAATTTATTTGTTACTCATGTTAAATTTAGTAAATTTGTAATGTTTTTAGTATTAGTTCATTTTTTCTATTTAATTTTTTTATTTTTTTCTTTCTTTTTTACCTGTTGCAACCTTGGTTTTTTCAATGAAAGAAATGTTCTTTTATTTCTTTTATATGTTTTTTACGTTATTTTATTAAAAATTTATTTATTATGTTGTTTGCTGCTCATATATTTTTAATGCTTCTTTCTTTTTTTTTTTGTGTTATTTTATTTGTTTATATGTTTTGTTTGTTTTCAGTAAATTATTAGAAATGTTTGTTAGAATTGTAATTTTATTCTATTTTTGGTTATATTTAAATTTTAAATATTTAAGTATTAATTTTTAATATTAATTAATTATCTTCTTTTTTAATAATTTTATGTTTGTTAGGAATGTAGTGTTTTTTTTCTAAGTGAAAATATTTTTTTGTTTTTTAATTATTATTATTTTTAATTTTTATTTTTTAATATGCTTTAGCGATGAAATATTTTCGTCGCTAAATATTTTTTAATTTTTAATTTTTTTAATATTAAAATAATAAAAAATATATTTTATAAAAAAATTTAAAAAATAGCGACAGAATATTCCGTAGCTAAAATAAATTTTTATTTTTTAATAATTTTTTTTAAAAAAATAGCGACTGAAATTTCTGTCGCTAAATTTTAAAAAAAATACATTTAGTGAGGGAGAATTTTCGTCGCTGATCTGTAGCTAAACTGGCGACAGATCTGTCGTAAAAAAAATAATGACGATGACTTCAGTGACGGAAAAAGTCCGTCGCTAATCTGTCGCTAAAACCCGAAATTCTTGTAGTGCTCTTCTGAGTGTTATAGATAAAGATCCCTTGAAATGTGTATTAATATTTATTTTGTTTTCGCTGTTATTACAGAAAATTTGCTGTTATTAAGGCTTGGCATTGGGGCCTGACAAGAGTACCCTTTAAAGGAGATATATGTTGACTTTCATTGATAACTTTTCTAAAAAAGTTTGAGTACTCTTCTTGAAACAAAAAAATGATATTTTTGTTACCTTCAAATAATGAAAGACTATGATCGAGAAACAAACTAAAAGACAAATTAAGCATTTTTGCACATATAATGACTTAAAATTTTGTTAAAACAATTTAATAATTTCTACAAGAAAGAAGGGATTTTAATGCATTTATTAGTTCCAAATACGCCACAGTAAAATAGTGTGGCTAAGCAGAATAGAAATTGGATGGAAAAGGTGCATTATATGCTGTCTAATTCTAGTTTACCTAAGTCATTTTAGATTAAGGCTGCAAACATGACATATTTTTTGGTTAATCTGTCTCCTTCCACTACCATTGATAAGAAAACTCCATAAAAAGTATGGTCTGGTATTCCTGTAAATTATTTTAATTTAAAAAATTTTGTATGTCCTGCATTTGCACATGTTGATGATGAAAAATTGGAACCAAGATCTAAAAGGTGTGTTTTCCTTGGTTATAATCTGGTATTATGGGCTATAAGTTATGTGATTTAGAAGCATTTAAAATTGTAATTAGGAAGAAATATGTCATCTTTGCTAAAATCTTCTAAAACATCTAAAGTTGTGATTTTCTAAGGAAAAATAGGAAGAAATAGAGAAAAAAATAAAGAAAAATACAAGAAATTATGAAAAAATATATTTTAATATTTATTTAATCAAATATGGTGATTAGGACGCTTTGAGGCTTAAGTTGAAGTGACTTGTGCAAATTTTGAGGTTAACACGCAAATCGAGGCAATGCACAAATTTCAAGACATGCACGAATATCGATGTAGCCCATTAAGGTTGAGAAGGTAAGTGGTACTTCCCAACTGAATTTAGTTTTATGAAAAATGCTTGGTTTGTAAGTGGTTCAACCAAAAACCAGATTTTAAGTAAACGATTTTATTATGTTGTCATGTCTTGATATGAATATATAATGTAGATTGCATTTACATGTATTGATGATAAAATGTGCATATGTTCACGATGATATTATTGATCATGCATCGCACAAGGGTTTGAGATATGGACTGGTATAGCTGCTCTGCCAAGGGTGCACCCATACACCTCGTCCTAGTAAGGAGACTATAGAAATGGGGAGCAGCAATTGGATTCAGTCGATTCAAACCGAAATGATATGGAAATGACATTTTTCATTTTACATTCATGCATAAAATATGTTTACTGTACCCTTACTTAGATGGTTCATTATCTAATTTAGGTTTTGCCCCTAGAATATTCAAACATTCAAGATGAAGACTGTAGTAGATACGAGGATGAATGAGGCATGAAATGATACTTAACAAAGTGTATGATGAATTGAATGATGAATGAAATGTAGCCCATGTATTTAAATTCTGCTACTTTAAATTTTGGACATTTTGAAAGAATGAGGATGTATAACCTAATTTAAGGTTAATGTTAGTTAAGAACTTATGCTTTGTATTAAGTTATGTTGAGGAATGAAGATGTAAGAATTGATTTATGATTAATATTAAGATATCAGGTTCAATCCTTGCTTCCGCATTTGATATATATAATAATTCTCTTTTGAGAAAAATAATTGGAAGTTCTGGAACGAATACGAGGAATGATGTGATTTAGTTTTAGGTTTTGAAGAATTTTTTTTTTGTCTCAAAATTATCCTAAATTATAACGCGCCCGAGAAAGCGGGGCGTTATATTAGCAGAGCTTTAACATTCATGTAGAGTTTGAAATTGATAAGAGTTATACATATGAGTACTCGTCTCAAATTAAGTCAAGTCCAAATTAAAGAAATTACTGATCCATCAGACTATTGTATTTCAAAAGATACACTACCAAAAAATTCAAATATAGAGACGGACAAGATCCGTCTCTAAACTTATAAAATCCGGTCTCTAATGTTTTAAAGATGGAATTAGAGATGAATTTTGGTTTGTCTCTAACCGAATTGTTGCTAAATAATTAACGACGAATATTTTTGTTTTGTTGGTATTATAGACGAAATTTTTTTTGTCTCTAACTTTAGAGATGAATTAAAAAAGTTTGTCTCTAATTTGGTTATGTAATCAGTCTCAAAATAGGTTAAATTTTACATTTAAAGACCAAAATTTTTCTGTTTGTAACGTTAATTTCGTCTCTAATTTGAATTACAGACAAAAATAATTCTATATCTAACATTAGAGATAAACTTAAAAAAATACCAATTGTTGGTCGATGTCCACGGTAGATTTGGAAGTCAAAAACGATCATCGAAATCACCTTAGTCTGGTGAACAATATACACAAAAACCAAAATAATTCAACAGTCAGATCTCAATAGATTTGAAGATTAATTTTTTGAAACAATGACGCCTATTTTTGGAATGACGTCGCCAGCCATTGTCCATGGTAGATTCTGACGATCAAAACCAGTTATTGGAATCATCTTAGTCTAGTAATCAACATACCCAAAAACCAAATTGATCCATATTATCTTAATAATAGTTTTTAATTTTTTTGTTATTTAAACTAATTTTAAATTTAAATTTTTTATTTTAAAGTTAGAGAAGGAAATATAGTGACAGTTCAGTCGCTATATTTTAATAATAATAAAATTAAAATTAAAATTTTATTTTAATTATTTAAACTAAAATCAAAATTAATTTTTTATTTTAAAATTTTACGATGGAATTTATTTTTCGTCGCTAAAATTGGCGACATAAATAAATTCTGTTGCTATATAAAAAACTAATTTTTATTTTTTTATTATTAAAATTTAGCTACGGAAATAATGTTCCGTTGCTAATTTTAGCGACAAATTATTGTTTCCGTCGCTAAAAAAATATTTTTTTAGCGACAAATTTTTTTTCCGTTGCTAAAATCCATTTTTAATTCTCACAATTTTTTTTTTTTCACAATCTATCACAATTCTGTCGCTGTTCCGTCGCAAAATAGCAAAGGAAATGTTCGTCACTTAAAATCCGTCGCTAAATCTTGAATTTCTTGTAGTGAGATACATTCAAATCTACCGCACAAAACATGATAACTATGTCATTATCCGTTATACACCCCAAAGATCTTTTCGGTCAAGATTTACTCGTACATACACCAACCCAAAAAGGACTAAACGTCATCGAGATCATCCTCGAACTTTGTTTTCCCCCAACTTGAAATAATGTTGAAGAAAGGTAACCCACAAAACTTAACAAGTATATTTGAAATAAGAGAGGCATAATAGGAGATCAAGACAAAGGGAGTTACCCACATATAGTAGATACATCCATGTTGCCATCTACAACATTATGCCCCCATATTATGCCAGATGTCATCTTTGCAACACATGCATGTGCTCAAATATATACATACGACCCTTAGGGTTCACTCATTACCAATATGCTCAAACCATGTATACTACCCTTAGAGCTCACAAATATCATAACGAAACCAAAACCTCAAAATACATTGTAAAACTATATTTGTAAATAAACCACTCACTTGTGGTCCAAGTTTCACTTACCGAGGTTCTTAACCGTGGCTCCCTTGCGTTAAGTGCTCGTTCACCAAACATTTGGATATCTTTTTCCCCTCTTGTAGTCATAGTTGCCGTGCAAAATAATAATCACCCAAATATATTTATCATGTATACAAACTCAATCTATAATTATGTATAATTTCATGCATGATCACATGTTACTCAATACCATGCTTATGGATGCAACATTTCACCATGTATAGCTCCATAATGTTTGATTATGCAGGATCGATCGACAAATTGGAATGAAACGGTTGACAGATACATGCAATGCATGACAACTAAGGAATGATCGACAACCTTGTCACAATGGTCAGCAATCAATGCCCATACATCCAACGGTCGACAACCATGGCATGATCGATTGACAGCTAGAATCCAAATCCCACAAACGACCGACAACCTTGATTTATTGGGCAACTGGTAGTGCAGTTTACAACACAAAATTCATGCATAAAAAACCTTAAAACACTCACATAAGATACCCAATACTTGTAGATTCTTAATCCTAAAGGTAAAGGTAGGTACAATATCATTCCTTAAAAATATGGCATGAATCAAGACCCCATTAGGCTTTAAAATAAAATTAGCAAGTGTTCATGACACCAACAAATTGCTGTGCAATAGAATATATAGGCATGTCCAAAAAGGCTTTCAAGAGCACAAGACACAACCCGAAGGGGTATTAATTTACTAAACAGAGGAGATGTCCATAAATTTGCAAATTAGAATTTGCCAAATGGAGAAACGGAGATAGGAACTTGCTTTTCTCAAAAAAGTTTCTAAACCGTTAAAATTACGGATGACACCTCGAAATTCCTCTAACACCACAAGATAAAAGAATTATTTAGATACATAATAGTAACACTAATTTCATCTATTTTCAGGCAATATCCTACCTACCCCTTACTCCTCAGCTCTCTGCCTACTCCTTTTACGCTGCCTCCTGCTAGAGATGGCAAATAATGGGTCCTTGGCTTCCCGACCTGCATCTCTTCTTCTTAATGCCAGAAAATATCAATCTGTTTTTTTCCCATCTTAACTCATATCCCTCTATATATATCCATCCCATTATAACATAACCTATATATACATAAACGTATATGGGATTACCATTTGCAGGCTTGGAGCCTATATAAGTCTTCCAATTTCATCTCCTCCCAGGCGCTATCATGCACTTCTGCCACCTTCTTTTCCTTCCAACTCTTCACTGCCTTTTCGATTTTGTGTGTGGAAGAAACTTCCAAAGAAACCCACATATATATATATATACATATATCCACTTGAATTTTTTTGTCCCTTAATTCAATAATATATATATATATATACACAAGGCACACACATATTTTTATTCAAACAGCAGCTGCAATCGGCGCCTTAGAAATAAGTTTCCAAATTTCACCTTTTTCCCAGTGCCATGGCCATCTCCTTCCCATTTGGTCTCCTCCTCCCATTCTTCCCGACCACAATTATTGACTTTGTGCACCCATGCTTATGTGTGTATACATATAGATAAGTTTCCTTAGTGCAATTTTGTTCACCCCTTTAACGGGGTGAACACCACCCTCACAAGGTGATGAGTAATGGAATGACATTTTATTTTGAGTGGCATGCCATTCTGTTACTCATTAACCTCACAAAAGTTATAATATGCTTACAACAACTTTATAATATGCTTATAAAATTACAATTTTATTTTGGGTGAACAAAATTGCACTCAGTTCCCTTTGCAGGAGATATTATTATAATATGCTTACAGTGCAAGCTACACATAAATATGCTTACACTGCAAGCTACACTCGGCAGCCCCATGACCTCCACTCTACTCCAATTTTGACTTCCACTTTCCTTCAATTTCTCCTGTCACTTCTTTTCCTACACTTCTCCAGCATTCTAGAGCATCCTCGCAACTTCTTTCTTCCCCCCCCCCCCCCGCCCCCCTCTCTCTCTCTCCTCTCGTACTTTCATATAACACAATAACTTCCATGCGAGTATAACATATATATATTTTATTTTTTCTTCCACCCGCAATGTTTGACTCTTACATGATATATTAACACATACACACATATCTATATATAGGTTGAAATGGCACCACGTGGGAGCCTCTTCTCCCTCACATTCCCTGCTTTCATATTGCATGATATATTTATTCATTTAATATAATATATGATATTAATATAATATATTAACTTAAAATATTATATGTCATCAATATTATATATCATATACAAATGCGTACAATTATGCACGGCCACCTAGACATGGCCAAAATTGAATCGGACTGACGGTTCGAACCGGAATCGGACCGGCCGGAATCGAAATCGGAACTGGAATCGGACCGAACCAGCGAAATTCGGTCCGGTTCCGATTCGAGGTTCCGCGGAACCGTGGAGGGGTGCTGCAGTGCAGCACCCCCCTTCCCCCCGCAACGGTCCAAAATTGGACCATTGGCTGCTGCCAACAGGCAGCAGCCCAATTTTATTTTTTTTTTCTAATCCTATGATTCCTCCTATCTATATATACCCCTCTCCCCACTCATTTTTCACACTTTCTCTCTCTCTCTCTCTCAAGTCTCAAGCTATTATTCTCTCTATTTTGTCTCTCATTTAATATTTCAATTTCAATTTCTTAAATATTCTCATTTTGTTATTTGTCAATTTATTCAATTATATTATTAATTATTTATTATTTGTTACTATATTATATCATTACTAATATTTTCATTATATTTGTCAATTTTTTACTATATTATTTTATCATTATTATATTTTTTTATTATCATACTTTTTTCAAAAAAATGGCAAGTGAAGGTAAAAATTTTGAAAATGTTGAGTTTGAAACTCAAAATTTTCAAACACAAGAGAGTGAAACTCAACAAAAGGGAGGTGAAAAAATTTCTACTTCTGATATTTTTAATATTCATTTCAAGAAAACACCAAAAAGAGATGGTAAATTTGATGTATCTTGTAATTATTGTAATCAGGTATACAAATTCAAGTAAGGAGGTGGATATGGTACTTTCGCCCGACATTTGCAAACAAAGCACCCGCTCAAGGTTGGATTGAGCCGCGATCAAACACAAATATCCGGATTTGCTACCTCTTCAAACTCTCCTCAATTATTTCATTATAATGAAGTTAATTGTAGGTCTAGTTTAGCTGAAATGGTAGCAATTGATCATTTATCTTTTAGTTTTGGTGAAAAATTAGGTTTTACTTGATTTTGTCAAAACTTTGTTAATCCTAGTTTTAAATCAATTCCTAGAAATACTTTGAAAAGGAATTTGTTAAAATTGTTTAAAAACTCAAAAATTGAATTGATAACATATTTTCAAAACAATAATATTAATGTTTCTATTTGTAGTGATATTTGGAGTGATCATTGGCAAACTCATTCATATATGGGTATTACTTGTCATTGGGTTGATGAAAATTATGTTTTACAAAAAAGAATTCTTGCGTATTGATGTTTTGATGAAAGTCATAATGCTGAAAATATTTGTAAATTAATTTAACAAATTTTACAAGAATATAGATTAGTTAATAGAATTTTTTCAATTTCTTTTGATAATGCATCGGCTAATACTGCTTCTATTAATGAATTGAAAAGAATTTGCCAACCAAATTTTGGTGGAAGATTTTTTCATGTTAGATGTGCATGCCATGTTTTAAATTTATGTGTTCAAGATGGTATTAAGTCACTTAATTCTTATTTAGATCCAATTAGAAATGTTATTTCTTATATTTGGGTACACTCTCGAACTGCAAAAGCATGGGCACATTTTTGCACCTCTAATGGTCAAACCCCAAAACGTTTTTCAAAAGATGTTCCTATTCGTTGAAACTCAACTTTTAAATTACTTAATCAATCTTTTGAATATAAAGATTTATCGTGTTCTTTTGCAGCAAATTATATTCCACAATATCCTATTTTTCCAACTATGTGGAATGTTTGTAGTTCAATTTTGAATATTTTACGAATTTTTAATGATGCTACTCATACACTTAGTAGTGTTTATAAACCAACTTCACACCAATTTTTAATAGAAGCAATGAATGTGGCCGGTGTATTAATGGAAGGAATTAATGTTGAAGAAATTTGTCATGCTGTTTTAGAAATGAGAGAAAAATGGTTACGTTATTATCAATTTATTCCTGAAATTTTTCTTGTTACTATGGTATTTGATCCTAGGTGTAAATTTGATGGTTTAATTGAGTGTTTGTCTAACTATTATTCGTTGTTAGGATTAGAAAATAATGAAGAAATTGATGTGAATATTATAATTTCTAAGGTTAGAACTTTATGCAATCAATTATATGAAGCGTATGTTATTGCTCCTAGTAGTGAAGAATCATTTCCATCCATGGCTTCGCATTCCTCTTCCTCCCAACCAATGAAATGGGGTCATAAATTTTTAGATCAAAGGAGGAAAAAACCTAGATCGAGCTCACATTCGGAGCTCGAAACTTATCTAACCACAGTTTTTGAGTTTGGTGATGATACAGGTTTAAATTTTGAAATTTTGGAGTGGTGGAAAAGGTACAAGGAGACATTTCCAACTCTTGCAATTATTGCAAGTCAACTTCTTGCAGTTCCAGCTTCAACTGTAGCCGTTGAACAAACATTCAGTAGTGGAGGCAACATTTTGGACGAAAGGAGATCAAGATTGGCTCCAGAATTATTGGAAGCTCAAGTTTGCCTCGATGATTGGGAAAGAGCTAACATGCGACGTCAAGAAGAACTTATCCATTCATCATCATCTGACGAATGGGTTAATGATTGTTCAACAACGGCGACTTCCGACTCCAATGAAGATGCGTAGGATCCAAGTCCATTTTTTATTTTTTTTCACATTTGTAAAAATTAATTACTTGTATTACATTTTTGTTGTAATTATTTTTTAATGAAATTAAGTCTAATTCTATTTTTTATTTTTTATTTTTCACATTTGTAAAAATTAATTACTTGTATTACATACTTGTTTAGTTGTTTTAATTATTTTTAATGAAATTATTACTTATATTTCTTCAATTTTTAGTAGTGTTTTTTATTAAAAATATGGTTGAGAATATCTATATTTACAATTACATTTAACAATTAAAAATCGAAACCAAACCGAACCGAACAACGGAACAAAGACCAAAATTGAATACAACAATATTTAAAAAAAATTAAAAAAATTCGATTTGAACCGGAACCGGAACCGTTAACCGAATCAGCACGAACCGGAACCAGAACCGAATCGTCCCAAACCGCCCTTGGGCGGTTCGGTTCAGGTTCAAAGATTTCTTGAACCAGAACCGGCGGTTTATGAACCGTGGCCATGTCTACGACCACCCATTCCAAATTATATCACTTCCTCCACTTAATTATTTTATTATATATATATTATTTATTACATAACAAATACTATTATTATAATATTTTATTTACCTTAAATACTTAATAGTAATTTAGACTATGGCAATTCCACAAACTCCCAACCACTTCTCAATTCAAAAATACAATAAATTTAATATTCTCAATTAAATTCTTTAAAATCACAAATCTCCAATAAATTGTAAAAAAAAAAAAAATACTATAATTGATTATCTCTTCAAAGATTAGAATGGATATAGTCCAATGTCCCTTTTGTTTTATGAATGCTATTATTAAATTTGACTCATTTTTACTTGCAAAGGAAACAATGTTCATAAAACTCCAAATTCTCCAGTACTCTATCTTTCTAGACGTCATTTTCTACTTAATTCAGCTATATCCATTTCACTCATATATCCAAGATGCATATGCTGTAATTTAGTGATATCAATATCTAATAAAGAAGAAGTAACAATAGCAGCATAACTTGTAATAGTAGAACCCTACAGAATATATAATCTTTCAAACTAACCTTAATGACTCTATCTTCACCAATCAACTTGTTTTTATATAATTAATCATTTATTTTTAATATTTGATTAACAATAAATTGACTCAGTCTTCAAATTAAATGAGATAAGGCTGAAGAAGAGGTCAATTAGTCCCTAAATAAGCTCCACATTCATCTAAAAAAAATAGAAAAAATAAAATATAAAAAAATCAGCAACAACCCAACATGCAAAAAATTTGTTAGGAGAATTCAATATATATGAGCACTTGAAAAAGTAGTGGAAACAAGAAAAACACCTTTTGTTGATTTTTTATTCTTATTTTCAATTTTTTTTCTATTACTTGAAACCTTGGTAGTCGTGCAAGATTAGAAGAAAGAAAATTAACTTCTTTCTTCTCTTTGTTTTGGCAACGATTTACTATCATATAATTTATATATATATTTTTTGGAGCACACGAGAGAAAAAAGGGAGTTTGTTAGAGTGATTCTGTTGCACAAGAATCCCCGAAGAGATCGTTATATCTTGAGAGGAGAATGTAGTAATATTCGGTGCAAAGGACTATTTTCTACTCTTATTAGGAGAATGTGTTAGCATGCCCGATCTACAATTAGTCTACCTTTAACTTTGCTTTTATTTTCTATTAACATTGTTATTATTTGAGGTCTTACCTGATTGATAGAAAATATTAGACGATATATCAACTTTAATTAATTAATATTTATTTTTCTAATGATCTAAGAGTAGAAAACAATACTATTTTCTGTTAATCATTTAGAAATGACATCCAAAGATTTTGCATCGTGTAAGCCTAAAAAGTTTAATGGTGTCAATTTTAGGGCTTGGTAGCAACAATTAAAATTTTGGTTGTCTACATTAGAGCTATATTCAATCATCCATAATGCACTTAAAAAGGGTGAAAAATCATCAACTGAAAAGAGTATTACTGATGTTGTTGAAACAAAAAAAATAACTTTACTTGTTGGAGGTTCAATTAGTATTATTGATGATTTTGATGAAAAAGATTATTTGTGCCATGGTAGAATTTTGAGTGCATAGTCAAAAGAAATTTATGACATTTTCTGCGCACTACTAAAACTGCTCTTGAATTGTGGAATGCTCTTGAAAAGAAATATGGAACTGATGATGTGAGTTTAAAAAGATTTAGCACAGAAAAATTCTTAGATTTTCAAATGGTTGATGAGAAATCCATAATGGATCAAGTGTATGAATTTAAAAATCTTGTTTATGAACTTAGGCAGACAGGTGTAGAAATAAATGAAACATTACTTGTTGCATATTTGATAAAAATGCCCTCTTCATGGAATGAATTTGCAAGAATGTTAAAACAAAAACCTGAGGATTTTTCTTTTACTGATCTTTTAATTTCCATAAGAATTGAAGAAGGATATCAAAATGCTCAAAAATATGATAGAAAATATCCAAAAGCCTAAGTCCAATAGTTTCAAGAAAAAATCTTATAAGACTAGTAATAATAACAACAAAGTGAAAAACAAAGCAACCAATCAAAATAAAATAGTTGCTTGCTGAGTGTGTGGGATGACGGATCACAAGGCAAAAGATTGCTACCATAGAAAGGGCCAACCTCCCCAAGACCTTGTTCCTCAGTTTGTTCCAAAACCACAAGCAAATATGGTTTTTGTGGGAGGCAAATCATCTAGCCCGGCCAACTATTAGGTATTTTTTAATAATTCTAAAATAAATTCTAATTTAAATCCTTTGGATTGGTGGATAGATTCTACTGCAAATAAACATATTTGTAATGATAAAAATTTATTTTCTACTTATCAACAGTCTTACATCAGAACTACAAAGTTGGGCGATGATAGTGAGGTTCCAGTTCTAGGAGAAGGAAAAATAATTTTAAAACTTAATTTTGGAAAATTTTTCTATTTGGATTGAAAGAATCTTACTAGTACTTCTAAGCTAGTTCAACATGGTTATAAATTAGTTTTTTGAATAAAATAAAGTTGTAATTAACAAATATGGTGTATTTATTAGAAAATATTTTTTATTAAATGATTTATTTTGCTTAAATGTTTTGGACCCTGTGATAAAAAAAATATTAGTTCTCTCTAAGTCTGTCGCTGGTTTAGATCACTAACACTACTACAAAAATACTGACGTGGATGGTTTCGAACTCTTTTCGTTTGTCATTTTTACCATCTTTTATATTCAATAGTTATTAAAGCAGAATATCAATAATTTTAGAAAATCTTTTCTGATGTGGAAGATCAAATACAACTACAACCACAGAGCATATTAAGAAGAGTTTGCCAAAAAGAATATTTTTTATGTAGAAAATCAGATACAACTGCAACCCATACTAAGAAACCTTTGCTTTGATACTAATTGTTGGGAAAATCAGGATATTTTTCTCAAATTCAACTTCATCATGAATAGTACCTGTATAGATGAACAATACTCGTATAGGCGAATAGTGCGTGAACAATTGTATAAAAAATTGCATCAAGAAAAATTCCAAGAAAGACTGGAAAGGTCTCAAGCGATCCCATTTAAAACCCAGACTCCTTAGATTTTTTCTGAATATGCACTTAATAGCATAATATATCACTAACACTACTACAAAAATACCTGATAAAAAATATTGAATATAGCAACAAATAGAACACCACATAAATAAACTCACATCATTAATTAATTAATTACTGAAGATAGCACCGGTGGCAGTAGTGGCATTAACAGCAGAACTGATTTTTTACTCCAAACATAGAAATACTAGTAATGTATGTTTAAAATGTATTCTAAAGGGCTCAATTTCAATTCACTTATCAACCTTTCAATCTTATTTAGTATGAGACAAGGGAAAACTTTTTGGGCGAAGCTTGAGAAAAGATATGCCATGTGTTTAAATTAACAGTCAATAAAGATATAATCAATACAAAAAAAAGAAAGAGACTGTGCCAATAAACGAAAGGTTGCCTACGTACCCCAAAGTAATTAACCCGGGGGGGGGGGATCAAGCCTTACATAGTTCTTTCTATCGAAGTTTTAGACAACTAATTCCTCCCCTAACAACTATGACTTCTCCATGCTAGCTGCTGCTGCTGATTCTTGCGTCTTGGAAGTTTTGGGGGATCAATTATTCGGATCATCTTCCTTGTTTTCTCATTCTTAGCTTGTTCATACCGCAGACGCAGCTTCTTCTTGGTGGCTTCCAGTTTCTGCTCGAACTCCTCGTAGTTTAAGCAAGATGGCGGCTTACTTTGTTTCGCTGCAGGCATTGTTACTGAGTTGCTCGTGGTGGTTTCCTTCTTCGGCAGCTGAATTTTCTTCTTTGTATTTTCAACGTTATCTTGTAGGAGCTGCTTCCTCTTGGTCATTGGCCGAAAATCCTCTATCTCTGGCTTAACGGTTTTCGGGTTTTTATCATCCCGATCAGGTGCTACCGATTTGTCGGGACTCGCAGAGCATTTAATCTTGATTATAGGGCGAGGCCCTCTAGCACACTCACAATCTGAGCCTTTTGACCTGTCGCTGACTGCAGTAGTGGCGATCTTGCCAAGGCTTCTCCCTTCTTCAACAAAGGCGGCAGAAGCGTCCTGGGATCTTGGCCGGTTTTGGTTCTGGTTCCGGTTCGTCTTGGCGTAAAGAATCCCAGCGATTGCATCCCTTCGTTGCAAGAAGTGATCGGAATGACAGCCTGAAGCAACGGCGATGATTCTTGGCTGGTTTTGGTTCTGGTTTATCTTGGCGTAAAGAATCCCGGCGATTGCATCCCTTCGTTGAAAGAACTCGTCGGAATTACAGGATGAAGCAACGGTGATGGACCATTTGATAATCTTGAAGATGTCCACGCTGGTGCTTTCGAAGTAGTCGCGCCAAGCATTAATCTCGTACACTTCTTTGTCCATCGTTTGCAGAATGTTAGCCCTCAAGACTTGAACAGAAGAAACTCTCTTTAATTTCACTGATATTATGATTGATGCTAAAAGCTTTCTCCTTATATATATATAATTTAGTCTCAATTAGTTAAGAAAAATTACAACTTTCAGATTAAAAATTATTACTAAAATGACGAAAATATCAATGGTAAAATAAAGGTAAATGTAAAATTGTTACTTTGTCTTTATTAACTAATCTAATCTATAGATTGAATTAGCCCCACCTCAAGGGCTATGCCTGGCGCCCCCCCCCCCAAAAAAAGGGTCTCAATATCACTAATTAATTATTATTTTTTATTTTTTGAGATATACAATTATTAATTCTATTTTATGTTAATTTTTGTTTGAATTCCCATTTGTTTATTTTGTTATTCCATTTGGATGGGGAGACCCTCACTCCTCAAGTTCATGGATCATTTTTTAATGTTAAGTAATGAATAGTAGGATATCATTTAGACGGAAAGGTCCCAAACTCTCTAAATCCACGGATAATTTTTTAATATTATGTAATGCATAGTGAGAGGTAAACTAGTAATGCAATAAAAGAAAAAAAAAGGGTAAGAAATGACGTTATTTTAGGAGGACAATTTGATAAAATAATTTTTTAAAATAGCAAAAATTTTGTATGGGAAATCCACATTAATCTGGGCATTAAAGAGAACAAAAACAAAAGTAAATCGGTGAATTTTTAATTTGCAGGACCTGGCTATGGACTCTCCACATTTTTGCCTTATTCTACTCTTACGTTTTCAAATCTTTTCCTATTGTCGATTGAAAAAGATTTTCTTTCTGAAATTGAATACAAAAATTTAATTAGAGTTTTTGCATCTTAAAAAACAAGTAAAGTAAAAATTAATTTTTTTTAATATTTATTTATTTATTAAAAGGCCATCAAAGTGACTCTTGTCTAGGGCCACAAAAGTTCTTAAGCTGGCCCTGGATATAATTGGTATCATTAGATGTCTGAAGCATCTCATCCTGCTCCCCAATATCCTCAAGAAATCTGCATGGGCGAGGGATCATCGCTTCCTGATTTTGCTATAGAGATATCCACTTTGTTCCTTCCATCCCAAAAAGGGGTGGTCGGACATGAGCTCGTGATGACAGGGAATGGACTCTGGGGGGTGGCTAGCACCTGCAAGTACTTTGACGCTTAAGTAAGTAAGAGAGTAAATTGGCAGAGTGTTGGTAGGGTAGAAAGAACATACTTGGCCTCGTAGAGCTACTTTATATAAAAGGAGGAAATGTTTTCCTATATGCATGTGTCTTGCGTTATAGGGTGATGGGACTGGATATTTGGCGTCGATGGAGCTCCCTGACGGTGGCATGGTGCTGATAAGACCCTCATTAATGTGGATGGGATCTGCCATTAATAAGGATGAGATATGCCATTAATAAGGATGAGATATTGAGCAGGCGCGAGAGTATCCAACGTGCAATGGTAATGATGCTGTTGTCGGCTAGCACAGGGCCAAGGTTGGGCCAGGGCTAAGGCCGAGGGCCGAGATTGGGCTGTGGGCCGAAGGTCGAGATTGGGTCAGTATTGTCCATTGCCCCCCAGGTCGGATGTTTGAGAAGTGAGCATTTGAGCTAAAAAAAAGGGGAGCTGGGTGAATTTGTTGCTTAGCCGATGTTCGTAGCCGAGTGTTTAGACCCAGCCGGGATAGATGGTCGAGTTGAGGCTTTGGATATGCTCAAGGTAGACATCCATGCTGAATTGTGGTCATTCTTGGGTGGATGAAGGTCATCTAGGTAACTGAAGTCAGCTTAGACTCTATAGTGAGATGACTCCCTTGAGGTTCTAACGTGTGTAGTTTCAAGATTTGAGACATCATGCTCGGGGGGTGGGATGTTGCAGACAAGTAACTGATAACCCATTATTTTGCTCATGGTTTTAAATGTACGAAATATGGCAGCTTTCTAGTGGTGGATTGGTGACAGATGACTCCCGTCAGATGCACCGCTTAGTGACCATTGTAAAAGTCCCATTTTGCCCATGGTTTCTATTCCTTGCTTTTTCATTTTTTAGAATTCCTACAATCTTGCAAGCTCTTTCTTTCGAAGCTTTCGAATTCAGCCTTCTAAAGCAACAAACACCTGTCTTCTGAAGATGTCAGAATACTCTTCCGAAGCCATAGAAAACTTCTCTTCCGAAGCTCTCAAATCACTCTTCCGTAGATACCAAAACGTTGCCTTCCGGAACCGTCAGATCTGCTTTTCCGAAGATACCAAAACCTTGTCTTCCATTGCTTACGATTTCACTCTTCCGAAGCTACCTAAACATTGTCTTCCGAAGATCCCTATTAGAGAAAGATGGTCAAAAGGCGCGTGGGTTTCTCTCCCACAAAGGCCCTCCGATTCACAAGTCAGTGCGGAAGGAATATATTTGAAAGGAAAATTATACTCTTTGGAAGTAAATGAAATGAGAGAAAATACCGGTGTCTAGATTAGATTCATATGCAGTTGAACCTCTCCTTTTATAAGCTGAGAGAACAAAATAGAATAGGCTGAAGTGCCTTCGGAAGGACCCTTCGGAAATGGGACTTTCGAAGGCCACTTCGGTAGAGGGCTGCCGAGACTTAAAGTGTTATCTTCGGAAGACTGTTTCCGAAGACGACTTTCGTGACTTCGGAAGGACCCTTCGGAAGATCCTTCCGAATCCTTCTAATGAACTCACCAATCTTCGGGGGCACCACAATTGTCCCTCACTCTTTATTTTGGTTCACCATTGTAAAGAGTAGTGGTTTGTTTTTTTTTTTTTTGGGAACTCTTTTGAAGAGGTCTTCTGAACAAACCTTCGGAAGCTATCTTCCAAAGCTTTCCACGCGATCGGTACGGCTTCCGCTAGTTTCCTATAAATAGGGCCCACCGCTTCCGCGACTTCCTCATTTGCCGTACTAGCTATTGACGCGTGATCACTCTCGCGCTTTTCTTTCGAATAGAAATGATCTTCCGAAGACTTTCATCCTTCCGTAGGTAAATCAAACGTCCCTTCCGAAGCGAAATTTCTAAACCCTGTATTTTTCTTCCGAACACCTAGATCTTTAACGAAGTGATATATCCGTTCCGAATTGTTCACTTCCGAAGCTCCAAAGTTCTTCCGAACTTTCACTCTTCCGAAGACTTAGATATTTTCCGTAGCTATATATCCATTTCGAAGATTCAATCTACTTCCGAGGCTTCAAAATACTTCCAAAGTTTTGCTCTTCCGAAGACCTAGATCTTTCCGAAGAGTTCCCTTCTGAAGCATCAAACTCTTTGCGAAACGCTCCCTTCCGAAGCATCAAACTCCTTCCAAAGCTTTACACTTCCGAAGCCAAACGTCCTTCCAAAAGTTTCTCGATAAGTTAGCTTTAATCAAATTATTTCAATCCTCTTTTCCTTCCTGCTATGGCAAGTGGGAAAATATATCATCACGATGTTGATTCCCATGGGGTCGAGCACTTCTTCTTAAAGGGTAAACATTCTCAAATGGACGAAAACGACGTGGCCCTTATCCGCCAAAATCATCGTATCCCTAGGAACTACCTCACTAGACTCCCTCGCCCTGAGAAAAATTGCGCGATGGATGTAGAAGAGGGGTGGATAAGTGTGCATAAGGCTAGCTTCCGTTTAGGTTTCCATCTCCCCCTCCATAATTTTGGCCTTAAGTTTCTTTGCCTTAGCGGACTAGCTCCAGGCTAGCTACACCCTAACGGCTGGGCCCAATTAGTTGGCCTTTTTGTCGTCTGCCGTGAGAATGACATAGATCCTACAGTCGATTTCCTCTATTGTCTCTTTCTCTTACGTCTGGTTAAGGAACGTTTCCATATGTATACCCTACAGCGGATCAAGGGCGAGACTCTTTTTTCTAAGTCTCCTCCTCGTGAAGCTTCATTCGACACTCGATGGTTTTTGGTTAAACCTCTGAACGGGGTGTGGAATGCTCCTCGTGAATGGCGCACTAACCCAGAGAGGGTAGGAAAACCTGTACTGAGCGCACCCCTGTCTGTGCTTAGAGAGAGATATGAGGATAGCTGCCGGGTTATAACTAGGGGTGGCCCTAAACATGTCCTTGACCTCTTGTCCATGGACAGATTGACAAGGGTGGGCTGGATTTCGGAGCGTGGCGAATCGTCTCGTCGCAGGGTGCCCAGGGCCTTATATCCCGACCCTTCAGTCGACCTAACTCTTGATGTCACGGGGAGAGGGGGAGATGCCTTTCTCCAGGAGCAACCCTCTCCTAAGGGTGGGGACCCCCTAGCTGCCTTGCTATTTTTCTTTGCTATGAGATTTATTTTCAAAGGTTATTTCGTTGTGTCTAACTATGTTATGTCTTCCTTTTGCAGCTATGCAACATCTGATGAGATCTGCTAATCAGCAGACGGCCCCTAGGACTTCACAAGTCAGAACGTCTCCTACGTTTGATCCTTAAGATGGGACTCCTGCCGCTGACTCCCACAACATCGAACGAGGTGAGGGGGTGGGAGAAACCTTGGCTCCCCCGCGCCCTCGACATAGGAGGAGGAAAAGGATCCATCGCCAAGAAGTGGAAGTAGACCCCGCGACTTTCCATCCTGCCGACGACCTCTAGGCTCATGATTCACCTGCAGAGCCTATAGGCCTCCCTACTTTTTCCCCGCTTGAGATGGAAATGTCCGTGGCCGTGAGTGGGGCTCCCCACCATACCCCGCATGATCAGACCAGGCATAGGGCAGGTCCAGAGGGCGAGGTCACTTCTCGGTTTGATCAGGCCGCTGTTGATGCCATCCATGATAGGGGCCGAGGTTTATATCGTTGCGCCGTGCTCAACCCTCAACGCGGCAATCGTCGAACGCTGCACATGGAGAGGGGATCAACCTCTAGAGGACTGGCCCATATCTTGCCTGCATTGCCCGATCCCCACCGAGGGGCCATTCGATTGGATGATAACTATTGGGTACGGGGGGAGCAATTCAACATGCAACCAGGAGTCCTCGATACCGATACAATTGACATGCCTGGAGTTGCGACCCGCCTTCTCTACTCTTCCATTCTTCCTCATGACGAGGGTCGATATTTTCATAATTCCTCGCAGGACATGGACGAGTTTGAACGTTATCTTGCGATCGTAAGCTTTCTTACCTTTTTGTGTTTTTCTCTTCTTTTTCGCTTGCCTGGCTTACCCTTACACGCCTCTTTCTCGCAAGGTGCTCAGGGTGCCATAGTGACAACGCGATGAACCGCGCTCGACTGGCTCGTCAAGAGGCGCAAATTTATGAATTAACACAGAAGTCCCTCCAATGGAAGGAGGACGAACAACTTTTAAATATGCGAATCTGTCACTTGGAGTCGGATAAAACTGGGCTTGAAGCCCAACTTCACGATCTTTCCATAAGCCGTCAGGCAGCCGAAGACATTGCCCGCAAGTGGGAAGAAGCACTAGAGGCTCGCAACCGGGCTTACAAAGAGAAAGTGTCTTTTCTAGCGGAGGCCCAGGGTGAGGTTTCTCGTCTGAAGAGAGATTTAGCTTGTGCCGAAGAACGGGTGGCCCATGCTTAGATGGAGATGGAGAGGATGGGCGGGAACAGGCAGCGAGAGGTTGATGAAGCGGCGAGAGAGGCTGTGAGGCAGTACCGTCTTTCCAAGGATTGCTTCAATCGTAAGGATAAGTATGCCAGTTGCTTTTCAAAGTTTGGTTTCTACCTCTGCCTTAATTTTATGGAGAGTAGGCACCCGGGGGATTCCTTCTCGTACGTGACTTTCGATAATGCCATGTCCGCCTGCACGCCCCCCGACTGGAGGAAGTATGAGCCGAATGATATCGGGCCTAATGAATGTGTAAGGCGAGCGTTAGAGGATGATCTCAGTAATTTGCAGGGCCCATGGAGCCCTTACGTCCTGGATCTCGAGGAGGGTGAAGTGGGTGCCGGCTCGTTTAGCACTGCGTATATGATTGAGAGGGAGCTGGAAAGGGACGCGTCTGCTGATGCTTTCCAGAGCCTGCCTCCTGAAGAGGGTTCGGGCCATGTGGATCGCCTTCCTCCCGAAGACTAGTGTAGGCTTTTTGATTTTATCTTATGCTTTTTGTTCGATCATGTAGAATACTAGTTTTCCTTCAAAGTGTTCTTTTTAGAATTTCTGACGTTTTGCTTGGGATGTATCATATTTTATCTAAGTTTTAGAGAATGCAATGTTTTAGCGATCGCTTCAACATGGTTCATGTAATTATCTTATTTACATCTATATATAATTTCTTGGTCATATTATTTTCATTTGTTTGTTGGCTATGTGACTTGCACTCGTACTTTAATTTATCTGTCTTGGTGATTCAACTTTTCTTTTCTTCACTGCTCTTTATCACCGAGAAACTCGGGGTAGGCCCGTCCCTGATGTGATTACGAGAGTCGTGCAGCAGTTATCAAGTTTCTGACTTTATCAAAATTGGGGATCATTGGGCCACCACGAATGTTTCTGAGTGGGGTCTTTGCCTGCCACCTGGAAGTTGGATCACGCTAGGGATCCCACGCCGAACTTACCTCGAGCATCCTATTTTGCCAGGAGACCTAGGCTCCAGATTAGCCTGAAGAGTTGGGTTTAGCTAAAAAGCATTACACCGAACTCAATCAAGGGATCTAGGTGAGTCTGTAGGCATAGGTGTCGGGGCAACCGATGATCCCGGGCGGTGGCTTTAATTTTTTTTTTTGCCTCCTGCGAGGTTCGATCTATCATAAGGGATCTGGGTTTGGCCAACGATCCAGCCCGAGATTCTTTCTAAGAGTCCAAACTTGCCGGGAGACCTAGGCGCCAGATCGACCTGAGGAGTTGGGTCTAGCTTGAAAGCATTGCACCAAACTCAATCGAGGGATCTAGGTGAGTCTGAGGGCACAGGCGTCGGAGCATTCGATGATCTTGAGTTGGTCTTAGGTCATAGGCACCAGATTGCAATTTGACGACCCGAGCCTCGTGCGGTGGGGGCATTTTTCAACTTACCTTGTAGCAGCTTTGTGATCTTCCGGCTCTTCTAGGAATTGATCTGCGCCCGTTGTATTCTGGGTCCATTAACCAGTCCAATTCGGGATTCCCTCAGGGTGTCCGAGTTTATCGGGAGACCTAGGTGCCAGATTGACCTGAGGAGTTAGGTCTAGCTTAAAAGCATTGCACCAAACTCAATCGAGGGATCTAGGTGAGTCTGCGGGCATAGGTGTCGGAGCATCCGATGATCTCGATTTGGTTTCCAGTCATGGGTGCCTGATTTCCACCGGGTCATCCTAATATCGTTAGGGACCCCGGCCGAGCGACAGTACGTGCATCCTGCTTCATCATACATGCAAATACTTTAAACACGAGATCTTACGTGGTTCGGCTTATAGTTTTGCCTACTCCACGGGAATACATGGGGGTACTCTTTTATTTATAGAGGGACTATTACACAAGAAAATTAAAAGATCACAGAGAACTTGGGTTCTCAGTGGAGCTGAGTAGCGTTTCTTGCAGCACACGCGTCTCTCTGCCCTCGGCTTCATATCCTTCCTGGCTCGTCTCGGTTGTCAGTGTGGTGAAGTATCTTTTAAGGTGCATTGTGTTCCAGGTTTTGCCCATCATCTCTCCTTGCAACGTCTGCAGCACGCAAGTGTTGGGTCCCAGCATCTTTTGTATCTTGTAGGGCCCTTCGCAATTTGGCTTAAGCTTTCCTTCTTCCTGATGGGCGTTCGTGATTACTGTTTTCCTGAGCACCAAATCTCCTTCTTGGAACATTCGGGGTCGGACCTTTGCATTATAATAGCTGGCAATTCTCATCTGATATGCTGCCAACTATACAACCGCTTTCTCCCTCAGCTCATCTATCGTATCTAGGTTTTCCCTCAAGCTGTCTGGATTATCCTGCTCATCGAAAGCCATAACTCGAGGCGAAAGGAGGTCTGTCTCTACCGAAATTAGGGCATCCATTCCATATACCAGGCTGAAAGGCGTTTCTCCTGTAGACATGCGACTGGTTGTGCGATAAGCCCACAGAATACTAGGAAGCTCGTCAACCCATCTGCCTTTAGCTCGCTCTAATCGGGTCTTTAGTCCATGTAAGATAGTTTTGTTACTCGCCTCTGCCTGGCCGTTGGCCTGTGGATATGATACGGATGCCATCCTCAAGCTGATTCCCCATCTCTGGCAGAAGGCCCTAAAAGCCTCGGAATCAAATTGTGTTCCATGATCCGTGTTGAGAATTCGGGGTATACCGAAGCGGCAAATTATATCTTTCCACACCATCCCTTCCACTTGTTTTTCAGTTATGGTCGCTAGGGGTTTGGCTTCGACCCACTTTGTGAAGTAATCTGTGGCCACTAATAGGAACTTTCTTTGGGCTGTCGCCATAGGAAACGGGCCTAAAATGTCTAACCCCCACTGTGCAAACGGTAATGGCTGGAATATCAGTCTTAGAGATGAAGGGGGCAGCACTGTTAGTGGGGCATGCTTCTGGTATTTATCACATGTTTGCACTTTTCGAGCTGCATCTTGCTTCAAGGTGGGCCAAAAGAAACTAGCTCTCAAGATCTTTCTAACCAGCGCTCTGGCGCCAAGGTGTTCACCGCAGTCTCCCTCGTGAACTTCTTCCAGGGCTTGTTCTGCTTCTCGGGTCCCCAAGCATTTGAGCAATGGCAATGAGTACCCTTTCTTGTACAGATCTTAGCCAATGATTGTAAAGCGAGCCGCATAGGTCTTCAATCTCTTAACCTCTGAGGGTGTGGCTGGAAGTTCTTGATCAAGCAGGTATTTCAATATTGGTGTTCTCCAGTCGTCTACTAGATCGATGCAGTGGATGTCCCCATCACTTTCTTCTATACTCGGTCGTTGCAGGACCTCCATGTGGATTAATCGTCCCGGGGTGTCCCAAGCAGAGGCCAACTTGGATAATGCGTCAGCGTGCTGGTTGAAGGACCTGTTGATCCAAAGGAGTTCAAAATGTTCGAATCTATGAGAGAGCTCCTTCACTTTCTGTAGATAACGAGCCAAAACCTATTCCCTTACTTCAAAAGTGCCTTGGAACTGTTGTACTACCAACTGCGAGTCGCTGTGGGCTGTCAAGCTCTTTACCTCCAATTTTTCTACCAATCTCATCCCAGCTAACAATGCTTTGTATTCGGCTATATTGTTCGAGCTGGGGAAGATGAAGCGTAAGGAGTATTCTAACACCTCTTCCTCGGGGGAGATTAATACCACCCCCGCCCCACTTCCTTTGGCATTTGATGCTCCATCTACAAACAACATCCAAATCTTTGTACAAACTTCTACTTCTGGCAAATGAGTGCACTCCATTATGAAGTCTGCCAATGCCTGCCCCTTTATCGCCTTTCTAGGTTCGAAGTAGATATCGTACTCACTGAGTTCAACTGCCTATTTGGTTAGCCTTCCCGAACACTCTAGTTTTTGCAAAATCTGTCTTAGTGGCTGATCTGTTAACACTGTAACTGCGTGTGCTTGAAAGTAGGGTCTCAATTTTCTTGCCGCCGTTATTAGTGCCAAGGCTACCTTTTCGGCGTGGGGATATCGTACCTCTGCTCCTTGCAACACTTTACTCACATAGAATATCGAGTTGTCAACCTGGCTGAGTTGTCTGACAAGGACAACACTTATCGCCTGATAGCCAATCCTGAGATACAGGTATAACCTCTCTTCAGCTTCTGGCCGTGTCAACAGAGGGATCTCCTTGAGGTATGCTTTCAACTCTTGGAAGGCCTTCTCGCACTCAGGGGTCCACTGGAAATTCTTACCTCATTTTAAAGCCTGGCAGAAAGAGAGGCTGTGTTCGGCCTGCTTTGAGAGAAAGCGACCCAATGCTGTCAGACGGTCATTCAGTCTTTAAACCTCTTTTACGGTGGCGGGGGACTGCATGTCAATTATCGCCTGTACCTTTTCAGGGTTAGCTTCTATCCCCCTGTGAGTAATCATATATCCCAAAAATTTTCCCGACTTTACTCCGCATGTACACTTATCTGGATTCAGGCGCATGTTATTCTTTCTAAATATTGCGAAAACCTTCTCAAGTTGGCTGGCGTGTGACTCACCTTGTTTGCTCTTCACTATCATGTCATCTACATATGCTTCCATCACTCCCCTAATAGATCTTTGAATATTTTGTTGACCATCCTTTGATACGTTGCCCCCGCATTCTTCAAGCCGAAAGGCATCACCTGATAACAATACGTCCCTTTTTCTGTCATAAAAGCCGTTTTCTCGGTGTCAGGCGGATACATACTGATTTGGTGTTAACTTGAGAATGCGTCCAAGAAACTCAATACAGCATATCCGGCTGTATCATCAACTAGCCTGTCTATTCGCGGGAGCGGGTAGGAGTCCTTCGGGCATGCCTTATTTAAATTAGTGAAATCAATGCACATTCACCATTTTTCGCTGGCTTTTGGCACCATCACGACATTTTCCAGCCATTCGGGGTACTGCACCTCCCTAATGAATCCTGCCTTCAAGAGTTTATCTACCTCTTCTTCCATATGCCTCAGCCTGTTTGGGGCGACATGTCTTTTTTTCTGCTTGACTGGTCGAGCTTCTGCACGCACATTCAGGCGATGGGATATGATTTTTGGACTAATTCCGGGCATGTCAGCGGGCGTCCAGGCAAATATGTCTGCATAAGAGCGTAGACATTCGATAATCTCCTTTTTCTCCTGACTCTCCAGTTGGCTTCCCAAGCGTACCTGCCGACGTTCATCATCAGGGTCTAGGGGGACAGCTTCAAGCAGTTCCACCGGCTGAGGCTTGTTGGCTTCAAGGGTTTGCTCGCTAATTAGTAAGGTCTCCTCAGTCATTGCTTTTCCCTTACTCGCGACACCTTGGGTGGAGCTCACATAACATACCCTGGCCTGTTTCTGGTTACCCCTCACCTGCCCTACCCCCTGCGGAGTAGGGAATTTCATCAGCAAATATCCTGGAGATATAGAAGCTCTCATGGCATTAATGAGTGGTCGTCCCAAGATCACATTGTAGGCTGAGGAGTAGGTCCTAACTACCATAAAGCTCACTTACCGGGTAATCACTTGAGGGTAGTTTTCGAGCGTAATAGGCAACTGAATTGACCCAACCACTGACACCGCTTCTCCCGTGAAGCTATACAAGGGGGAGGTGACTGTCTTCAATCGATCATGGGCAACGTGCATTTTTTCAAAGCAGTTCCAATACAAGAGGTTTACAGAGCTTCCACTGTCCACTAGTATTCTTTCAATCGGGTGCTTGGCAATAATAGCAGAAATAACCAAAGGGTCATCGTGGGGGAGTAACACATTCCCTTGATCTTCAGGTGCAAAAATAAGAGGGTCTTCGTCTGCTTGCATCTTCTCCACTGAATTGACATACAGTGCCTGGCGCGCATATGCTTTTCTGGAAGAGGAGGAATCTCCGGCTAAATTTTCCCCTCCTGAAATTACGTGTATTCTCTCCATAACAGGCTCGTTTCCGCCCTCTTCTATTCTAGGCCCTGCTTCCTGTTGGAAATGTATGCCCTAAAGACACGTTTTATTTAATTTATGGTAATGATGTTTCTTTTAGTCAGTTTATGGCACATATATCATTTGCATTTAATTGTTGAAAAAGTGTCCATGCTATTAAGTAAGTGATTCATGTGATGGGTCGTTCTTCACAGTTAGGCATGAATCATGGGTAGTTAATAAGCAAGAAAAATATTACTCTTGATCTTTTGATAGAACTGGGCATTCTATCATGATAAGATTATTGTGCAATAGATCCTAATGGAGGATGGCTTGCCTTAGCCAGTAAACAGTCCGTTTACTCTAATTGTACAAGCACATTTGGAATGCGTAGAGTGGACCTGTGATAGAAGCTAATGTCAAAGTACTAATTATCATGGAGCTAGTCTATCACTGCTACTACGTGGATGAGTACTCTAATACTTGAGTATTAGTTGGTGGTCTAGTGAACCTAGAGCTATATTCTTAGATTCACTGTAGGTGAGGTCTATCAAAGATCAATAACCTTGTGAGTTGGGAGTATGGTTTCTAATTAGCTAAGACAGACTAATACAAGATAGTTTCTGTGATTCACCCCCTTGTGATTGTCCAAGAATAGTCAAATAATCCAAGGCTCTGGGAACGTGACTTAAGAGTGTGTGCTTCTGGGTAGCTCCCAGTGATAAGCAAGTACATTCAAGTAGTCACAGATTATTGGACTAGTGATCTAAGGATGGTAGAAATCATTTAGAGTGGTGTTAGTACATTATTCCTTTCTAAATGATGGGTGTTACGTAGAGGGGTATTTTCGTTATTATACTAGTAGGTCAAAGACATTGCACATGCAAAATTATTCGTGGGGTCAGTGTTATCATATGGTGATAGTTGAAACACTTAGAGGGACAAAATATAGCTACTGGGTAGCAGGGGTATTTTGGTCATTTTAGTAGCCATGAATAATTTGTCTTTTGGTCCCCAGGGTAGCTCAATATAACTCATGTATTATTTAATACATTTGGCTTGTTGGTTGAATTACATTGAGAGAGAATTATTTTATTCAGAATGGTCCATAATTAATTGGGTTAGAATAAAATAATAGTTCATTGGTTTTTAATTAATTAATTGGGCTAACCCAATTAGAAAATTAATTAAATGGACTTGGCCCACTAGGGTTTGGCCCACTAGGGTTTTAACCCTACGGTTCTCCCTATATATATTCTCTCTTTAGTTGTTTTTTAACCTAATGGTTTTTACTCTTCTTCACCAAAAGAGAGGCCACGAGTTTGAGTGATACCTTGGAAGATCAAGAGAGTGTTCAAGATCTGATGCGAAGGAGCCGAAGGATTGCAGGACAGCCGTCGTCACCACCACGCGAAGAAGCTGCCGCCCCTCCTCCTCCTGTCGCTCCATTTCGTCCGGTGATCCGTAGGAAAAGTAAGTTTCCTAGATTCTAATCAATACGAGGAGAGTTTTTATTTTTAAAACGCTTCCGTTGCATACTATGTTTCCTTGTGGATGGTCCTTCACTTCCCCCCTCCTTTGATTGTTTTTCTCCCCTTCTTTTTATCGAGACGGCTGGTTTTCTCTTCTTCCTGGCACATCATTTCTCTGACGCGGGGGCCTTCCCTGGTTATCTTTTCTGAGGTCCTCTCCCCGACCTTGTTGGTTTTTCGGCTTATCAAGTATGAATCGATCTAGCTTCCCCTCTCTAATTAACTGTTCAATCTGGTTTCGTAGTTCTCGACACTGCTCTGTGGCATGTCCTGTGGTTTCGTGAAATTTGCAGAAAGAATCCGTATTTCTACCCATCGATTGGTTGGAGCGTGGAGGAAAGTTGATAAGCCCCATATGCGCAATGGACGAAAGGACAGCGGCCCTGGGCTCAGTAAGGGGGTTGAAGCTTCAGAACTGCAACTTCGGGGGCTCTTCTATTCTCTGCGCCTTCACTAATCTATCTGACCCAACGTCATTTGGCCTCCCTCTTCTCTTACCTTCCCATGCTTCCAAGATTTCTATTTGGACAATAAATTGCTCAGCTCGAGCGAACAGTTCGGCCATTGAGCTCGGCTCAGAAAATGCTAGGGACTTTCTGAGCGAGGCGTAGGTGGTTCCATTAAGCAAAGCAGATGCGGCCAGACCTACCGGGAGATCCCTTACCTCTTGTGTTGCGACCCTTAACCTCTCAACATATTGCTTCAGAGATTCATTTGGTCTCTATTGCAAGCTCATCAAGTACATGGCACTCTTCTTCTTTGGAATGTAGGCAGAGAATGCCTCCAGAAATTCTTTCTTCAACTATTCGAACGATCGGATGTGCCCAGTAAGTAATTCAATAAACCACTGCTGTGCTTGCCCAGCTAGTGAGAGAGGAAAAGCCTTACATTTGGTGACTTCATTCCATCCATGCAATACGGCCATCGCGACGAAGTGTTGCAAGTGCCTTTCAGGGTCTTCCTTTCCCGAATATACCGGGAGTTGGGGCAACTTGAACCTGGGTTGTACTGGCTGTCTTTGGAGCTCTTCAGACAGTGGGAATCCTTTCGCTGGCGTTTCTATAGGTGTTGCCACGATTTGCTTTTGTTCCAACACTTCCTCTATGAGATGTTTGACGTCAGATGCCTTAAGAGTTCCTCTCTCCACTTCGTTCCTATCGGGAGATTGGATGCAAAGAGCTCTTGAGTGGGTGCTTTCCGCCATCTCCTCATACATAGGGGCTTTTCCTGGCCTCCTATCATGATTACCTACTGGATTCTCTGTTGATGGGACCCGCTCATTAATCCTGGGGTTTCCGATTCTGATCCCTTGATGTGGCGTCTTGGGAGGGTCATCTCGGGATCTCCAATGCCCCCTCTCCCTGGTTTATCCTGCTTGGGGAATGTGGATGTCAGGCATCAACTCTTGTAGCAAAGCGGTAACTCCTTGCAACTTTCTCGTATTCTCCTCATTACTTGCTTTGAGATCGTTATTCTAGTTTTTCAACTCCTCAAAATTTTTCTGTAACTGTTCATAATCCGATAATAAAACAGTGGGTGGTACTATTCCAGAAGGTTCTTGAGGTACTAAGATGACTGCAGGGCTTCTCCTCGGAATCGAGGATTACCCCAAGGAGTGTTGGTCTTGGTTTGCTTGCATCATGGGTGGGGTTTGTCTCCCTTGCCTTATCACTTGCCTCCCTATCCCAATAGCATGCACCTCTCCTTGTTCCGAATGCTCCATACCACCCAATCCTGTAGTCTGACGACCTTTCAGTGTCGGTATGTTACCTGAGCGAACGTCATTGTCAAGGTGATCTTTCATAAGTCCGTGCACATTAGGTAGTGTCTGGATGGGGTCCCCTGTCCGGCTACGAGTGTTCCTTCGGTTTAGGTTAGGCGGGTTGGCCAAACCAGTTGACTTTGTCCCTCTCGGCATCTTGTAGTAAAATGAGCTTTTTATCCAACTTCCCACAGATGACACCAAATTGTTGTTGCTCAAATACAACAATTAAAATTTCTAAAGAATGGGACAGTCGTGGATGCCGTAGATTCCGAGATGTGAACAAGGTGTCCCTCAAGAGGCTTTCAAAATTGATTACTGGCGCTCCCGGAGGTGGGCTTCCAAAGGTAACACTGATGAGACTCTCGAAACCGAACGCGTGAGGTCTCCCAGAGGCACGAGCTGTTTCTTCCGAAGCTTCCGAATTCAGCCTTCCGAAGCAACAAACACTTGTCTTCCGAAGATGTCAGAATACTCTTCTGAAGCCACAAAAAAATTCTCTTCTGAAGCTCTCAAATCACTCTTCCGTAGAGACCAAAACGTTGCCTTCCGGAACCGTCAGATCTGCTCTTCCGAAGATACCAAAACCTTGTCTTCCATTGCTTACGATTTCACTCTTCCGAAGCTACCTAAACATTGTCTTTCGAAGATCCCTATCAGAAAAAGATGGTCAAAAGGCTCGTGGGTTTCTCTCCCACAAAGGCCCTCCGATGCTCAAGTCAGTGCGGAAGGAATATAGTTGAAAGGAAAATTATACTCTTCGGAAGTAAATGAAATGAGAGAAAATACCAGTGTCTAGATTAGATTCATATGCAGTTGAACCTCTCCTTTTATAAGCTGAGAGAAAAAAACAGAATAGGCTGAAGTGCCTTCGGAAGGACCCTTCGGAAATGGGACTTCCGAAGGCCACTTCGGTAGAGGGCTGCCGAGACTTAAAGTGTTATCTTCGGAAGACTGTTTCTGAAGACGGCTTTCGTGACTTCGAAAGGACCCTTCGGAAGATCCTTCCGAATCCTTCCAACGAACTCACCAATCTTCGGGGGCACCACAGGTTTCCATTACCAAGGCTTTGATTCCCTACTCTAAGGAGCCTACCATTTTCGAGGAGCTGGGTCAACACAAAAAGCAATAGAGGGATTCCAAGGGGGAGGCCAAATCGTCCGGTAGCTCGGGCCCTATCGGCCACGAAACTCACTTGGTTCCATTCCAAGATCTCGATTTTCAGAGTGACCTATTCATTGATACCCATCTACATTCATTGTCGAAGAAAAAAAGGTTATTGAATCTTGGGTAACCTGTAGTATTTCGCCAGGTCAAGTGCCAAGTACTTCAACTTGCTGTGGATTGTTGATTGCTCGAGGTTGATACCTTTAGCTGGCTCACCAAGATGAAGCGGGATTATGAAGAGAAGCTAGATCGGGTCTGAGAATCAGTGAAAATGGTAGTAAAGATGGGCATGGAGATGGCCACTACTGAGGCAAAAAGGCTGGCCAACGAGGCAGAATCACTCAATTATAAACAATGCCTTACGATCGATGTTCTCCAAAGTTAGCTTGACGTTGCTAATGCAGAGTTGATAAGGTTGAAAGTAGAGGTTGCGGTAGTCAAGGTTAAGGTGATTGAGAAGGAGATGAAGGAAAGAGCTGATATTGAAGTTGCTCGGTTTGAGGTTGAAGAGGCAAAAATCGAAGCGACTAGGACCAAGGAGGAGATAAACAAGGTGTAAGCTGACATGGAAAAAGTTGCGGGCGAGGCTTTCCTTCGATATGTCGAGGGGTACGAAGTGGCTCTATCCCATGTCCGAGCTATCTTCCCCTAGCTAAATCTTTTGGCCTTTAGTCCTTTTAAAGAAATCAAGGAAGGTGAGCTCATGGACCTGACAGAAGAAGACCGAGCTGAGTAGGTTAAAATTTCAAAGGCATATGAGCCGTGTTAAACTTGGGATGAAGCGCTCGAAGATGTTGGAGTTGTTGATCCCACCTTGGTATCCTTATTTGAGATTGCTACCGAGACTACTTTTGAACCCATTGAGTATTGATTCTTTGTTTTTTTTTTCTTTTTTCTTTGTAGTAGTCTTTAGGATAGTGTAGGTCTTCCATTGTTGGGGCGTACAAACCTTGTAACTTTACAACCTTAAGTTGGAAAGAAATGACTTCTTTTCCTGCTATTTGCGATGCTTTGTTTTTGTCATAGCTCCTGATTGTTTTTGGTTTCCTTTGTGAACTTGCTACACCCGAGGGCCAGATGCCCATTGAGTAAGGTTAGGTTTGTAGGTCGGTATGGATCTCGACCTCCCATAGGTTGGATGCTTGTGGAGGGAGTGTCCGAGTTTGTAGATATTTTATCGAGCTAATGTTGGGTTGCTTGGTGTTGAGCTTGGTGTCTTGTCAAGCTGTTGGGCTGTAACACCCGAGATTTTTAGACTGAAATATAATGTAATATTTGGGATTTTTTTTTAGCTTCTAATACTTGAAGAAATATGTCATTTAAAGGGATTATAGAAGCCTTGACACAAAGGTTCAGTTTTTGAGCCAGTGGTAAAATCGTAAATATTGAAGTTCAGGTAAAAGTGTAATTTACCTAAAATCCAGGGGTATTAGTGTAGTTAGTCTTTTCTTCGGGGACTAAAATGCAATTAAAAATTGGCCTAGGGACTAAGTTGGAAAGGGTCTAAGTGCAATTACCTGAAAAGTTTGGGCCAAAGTGTAATTCTTGAAACCTTTTTATTAAGGGCATTTGGGAGATTCAAGAAAAGCCTCATAAATGATTTTAGAGATAAGATAAAGGTTCATGATGACTTTAGAGATAAAGATTAAGCCTCATGATGACTTTAGAGATAAGATAAAGGTTCATGATGACTTTAGAGATAAAGATTAAGCCTCATGATGACTTTAGAGATAAAGATTAAGCCTCATGATGACTTTAAGGATAAGATTTGATTTAATTTGGATAAGATTTGATAAGATCTTGTTTGGATAAGATTTGATTCAGATAAGAATGATTGCAGAAAATCTAAAAAGATTTGGAATGATTAGAGAATATTTTAGAAGATTTGAAATGATTGAAATATCTTAAAAGATTTAGAAAAGATTTGAAATGATTGTGACTTACTTGGTGGCCAAGTTTCCAAGCCTATAAATAGGGCTCATAGCCAAGGGTTTCCTCATTCTAAGTTGGGATAAATTCGTGCTAGACGGGAGTGCTTCGAGCTTTTGTAAAGGTGAAGCCTTCATCGTTCAAATCTCATTAAACCAAGTTAAGGTAAGTACATTATGAACTATTTATGATGTTTAAGCATGACTATGAACTATGTTATGTGGTCCCTCATGTTATGTTATGTTCACGCAAGTTTCGAGACTGGAGCTCGGTAACGCTACGTGCGAGGGTTCTTACCCCTGCAAGTTGGTGGAACCTCTTGTGTCTCCATATGTTATGTTATGTTATGTCATGACTTGTTTAAATACATATGATGGTTCTCTTGTACTTACTGAGACTTGCAAGAATCTCATCCCCTTTATGTTTCCCCCCCCAGGTGAGCATGAATGAGGAGATCGGGACATGGACGTGGAGCGTGGTGGCTTGTTTAAAAAGGATTTTCAAGAATTTAAGTTTAGTTTCCTTTTGAAAACAATGTTTTTAGGGTTGAACTCTGACATTTTCCTATATGTATGCCATAAAACATGTTTTGGAATTTTATAAAATTTGTAAGGAAGTATGGTTTTGGTTTTAAGGTCCCGATATTTTTATATGAATATTATTATCATTAAGCATGTAAGTAAGTTACGGGTGTCACATAGTGGTATCAGCGCAAAGTTTACTTTCTTGTAGACTCAAATTGTTTTTAAAGAAAATTTTTGTACTTTCAGTAAAATTTTTAAGGAAATACTTTTACAGAAATATGAAAATCCACCACATCCCATTCAAGCTTCTGATCTCCGGGTAAGTTATAAGAATTGCTATGCTTATTCTTTACGGATACTATGCTCATGCAAGCCATATCCCCCTTAACTATGCAGTTACTCTCTCAAGCTATATTTATGAGCATATGTTGTTATATGTATGCACACGTATGAAGCTCATGTTGGAATAAGTATGTGAGAGATATGATTCTTATTTGTCATTAATTAGTATGCGTTTTTCGCTAGTGATATTGCTCCAAACTCAAGAGTTCATGATTATAGCAGAAATACTTGTTTAGGAAGGGCTTATTAGAATGAAAGCAATTAGGAATCAAGTCCATCAAGAAGAGTTTGCAAAATGAATCGTAATTAAACATGGATCTATTGTTGAGTTTATTGATATGTGTGACCGCGCTAAGGGATTTGTCACAAACACCTAAACTGTCTAAGGCGAGCTTGGGACTTAAGTGGTCCACGTGACCCTCCTCCTTACCTGGAAGCTCTTTAGTTGCGTGTTATACATATTGGTAGACGAAATGATGGACTAATAAATCATAGTTAACATGTAGATCTACAATAATACTCTTTATCCTTAGGGACCCTACATTCAGGAATTAATTATTCTTTTTCACATAAGGTTATGGAAACCCGTGCAAGAAGTGCCAATAGTAGGGGCAGGCAGCCGCAAAATGAGGCTAGGGAAACCAACAACCTCAACGGGCAGTTCATGCAGTTCATTGATGCCATTCGCAACATGACGCCACTTGCCACACCACCAGTTGCACCTCCCCAAGAAAACCTAAGAAACAATGCTACCTTGGTTGAGCAGTTTTGGAAGCTTCAACCTCCAACTTTTGAGGGTGGGTTGGACCCTCTGGTAGCTGAAGATTGGATAGCAGCAATTGAACGGATCTTTAATCTCATAGATTGTCCAGACCCTAGGAAGGTAACTTGCGCTACATATATGTTACAACATGGAGCAAGGCATTGGTGGGATTCTACTGCTAGATCCCGACCCCAGGAACATGTGTGGACCTGGGATCAGTTCAAGGAACTTTTTCTTAAGAAGTATTACCCCGCTAACATCTGTAACCAGAAGGAAGCAGAGTTCCTCATGTTAAAACAAGGTAGCTTGACCTTGATTGAATATGAAAGGAAGTTTGATGAGCTATCACGTTTTTCCCCAACCTTAGTGGATACCGAACAAAAGCAGGCAAGGCGCTTTGAACAAGAGTTGAGAGATGATTTACGACAGGCAGTCGTAACTTTTGTGTTAGGCACGTATCATGAGGTGCTAGCTAAGGCCTAACTGGCAAACTTTAGAGAAAGCTCTAGCAGCAATAGTAAGCTATCGCAGTCTGGACCACTAGAAAAACGTAAGTGGGAGGATAAAGGTAAAGGAAAGCAGGATTATTCGAAGAAGAATAAAGGAGGCAGTCCAACATCAGGGTATTATCAACTGAACCCAGTGTGTGGCAAATGTCAGAAGCGTCATACTGGACTGCTGGGGGCATGCGACGGCGACTAAAGGAGGTTGTGTGGCAA
The DNA here is from genome assembly GCA_036245055.1 of Diospyros kaki. NCBI lineage: Eukaryota > Viridiplantae > Streptophyta > Magnoliopsida > Ericales > Ebenaceae > Diospyros > Diospyros kaki. Next base: position 26,031,579 of record BSEG01000010.1, on the reverse strand, counting down.
CTGGAGGCTATAGAGGCAGGTGACGAGTGGTCGAGGTGCTGGTGCGCAGTGGTTGTGCGCAGGGTATGGGTGGAGGAGGAAGAAGAAGAGAAAAGAAGGAAGAAGAAGAAGAAGAAGAAGAAGAAGAAGAAGAAGAAGAAGAAGAAGAAGAAGAAGAAGAAGAAGAAAGGAAAAAAAAAAGAAGAAAGAAAGAAAGAAAAAGAAAAAGAAGAAGGAAAAAAAAGAAATGAAGAAGAGAAAGGAAGCTGGGTGTGCTGCGTGTAGAAGGCAAGGAGGAAGAAGGAGGAGGAAGGAAGAAAAGAAAAAAGAAAAGAAAAGAAAAAAAAAAGAAAGGAAAAGAAATTGAGAAAAATATCAAAAATTCCAAAAAAATTTTGAGAAAATAGGATTTGGATATTTATTAATATTCTAGAGATTTTAGGCAAGAAAATTGTTCGGGTACACATTTCGAAGATATAACATGCATACCGAGGAAGCCGGAGAGGCTAAGTTAAGGTAAGTAAAATTCTTTAGAAAATTTTAGAAATTCAAAAATATTATTTTAAATATTATTTTATAAATTGTCATAGTGAAATATTTGAGAAAATATTTGAAAAATATTTAGTTTGGATTTATTGAGGAAAAATATGTGGAAATAGAGAGAAAAATAAGAAAATGCAAGAAATTATGGGAAAATAGGTTTTAATACTTATTTAATCAAATATGATGATTAGGATGCTTTGAGGGTTAAAGTTGAAATGACTTGTGTGAATTTTGAGGTTGGCACGCAAATCGAGGAGATGCACAAATTTTGTGACAGGCACGGATATCAATGTAGCCCGATAAGCTTGAGAAGGTAAGTGATACTTCCCAAATGGATTTAGTTTTATGAAAAATGCTTGGTTTATAGGTGATTTATGTTTCAAAGCCCAATTCTCGAGGATGCTTTCTTCATATTAACATGCTCTGATATGTATCCATCACGTAGACTGAATACATGATATGCTATGAAATACATATGTACATGTTGATATCATTGATCACGCGCATTGTGGCCATAGGGAGTATGAACTAGCACCGCTACTTTACCAAGGGTGCCCCCATACACCCCGGCTTCAAAAGAGGTGGCCGTAAAAATGGTAAATAGCATAAAGGGTGCAGTGGACCCCTACGATGAGTAAGACATTGCATATATACATTATAAAACATTTTGTACCCTTACTTAGATGATTCATCATCTAACTTGGACTTTTCCCCTAGAATATTCGAACATTCCAGATGGAGATTGTAGTAGAAATGAGGATGAATAAGGCATGGAATGACACTTAGCAGAGTACATGATGAATGGTATGTCGAGTTGAATGTATGTAATGTAGCCCATGTATTTAAGTTCTACTACTTTGAATTCTGGACGTTTTGAAAGCATGAGGATGTATAACCCTATTTAAGATTAATGATAGTTGAGAACTTGTGTTTTGTATTAAGTTATGTTGAGGAACGATGATGTAAGATCTGAATTTCGATTAATGTTAAGGTATTAGGTTCGATCCTTGCTTCTGCATTTGATGTGTATGATGATTCTCTTTTGATAAAAAAGATTGGAAATTCTGGGATAGATATGAGGAATGATATGATTTACCTTTAAGTTTGAAAGGACAAATTTATTGTTCCAGAATTGTCCTAAGTTATAACGCGCTCGAGAAAGCGGGGTGTTACATGTTGGCAGTTGGAGTCGAGCTCCCTTATGGACGTGGAGTTTGAGAGTCTAGGTTTGGATGACCGAGCTTTGGCTGTTCGTTTGCGTTCTCTTTCCAGCTTGAGTCTACAATGCTTATTGAGTTCGGGGAGGATCCTGAGGGCTTGTCTCAATACATGCACGAGTTGTTGTCTTCTTTTCTTCATTTCATTTTTTATGGATCGTGGCTCATACTGACATTTATTATTTTAGGATAAGTAGCCTTGAGCCTGATTACAGAGGAGGTGGAGAGACAAAAGGTGGAGAAAGATGCCCAGCCAAGATCCGAGGTGGCGGTCGGCGTGAAGAAAGCCATCCCTGCAAAATTGAAAGACGTTATCCTTGCCCAACCGATTTCCATGGTTGCTGCTGTTGAAGTTATCACTTCTCTTCCATCCAACGAGGTAGCAGAGGTCGAAGAGGCCTCTCTTTAATGGAAGAGGCATCGAGTTGCCGATGAACTGGGGCCTTCGAGCCCAGGCCAAGCTATTGACATGCCAGACCCTTCAAGCTCGGGCTAGGTCGGGGGTGAGCTGGTGTCCACAAGCTCGAAGCGTCTCTCGAGACCAAGCTTATGGGGTTGCGATGATACCGAGGCCAATCCCAGGGCCTCTAGAGCCATGACTTCTAGCTAGGGAAGTTCATCACAGAACATCTTTTCCTAGAGTCAGATCAGGAGAGGCATGCTTTCTTGGGGCATGCCAGGTTGCTTTAGTGGGTGCAGTGTAGCTTTTGCTCATTGGCAGTGCTACAAAATTGCTAGCGATCGAGTTGAAGCTGCAAAGGGACGATATTGTGGAAGCTGAAATAAAACTAAAGGCGATGAGGTGGAAGGCTAAGGAAGCCTAGGCAACTACACAAAAGTGGGTTGATGATGAGTTGATGATCGAGATGGAGGACTTGCATGCTTGGGTTGCGAGGGCTGAGGATTTGGTGTGAGGAGAAAGCCTAAAATCTCAAAGGTGTCCGCGGAGAAAGATATGGCCTGGAAAGACATAGAAGAGCTGAATGAGAGGGTTTGGTTATTGAAGGCTGAACGAGATAATGCTCTTTGTTAGGTTGCTCGTCTGGAAGCTGAATTTGAGGGTTTAAAGAATGAGGCCTTTGACCAGTATCTTAATGGTTTTGAAATGGCTCTAGCGTTCGAATGCTCTACCCCTGGATAGATTTTTCTGATAGCTGCCCCTTCAAGGAGATTGTGGATGGTTGGCTTGTCGACTCAGATACGGAGGGCCCGATTGATCAAGGAAATGACTTGGAAGGGTTGCAGGAGGTTGAAGGTCAGCCGGGGGAGGACAATGAGCAGCTTGGTGAAGCCTCGATCCCTACCCAGCCTGACCGACCTACCGCTGACTTCTAAGATAGCCTTTTGATTATTTTTTGGCTTCTTCTTGCTTAATTTCTTCCTTTATCGCTTTGTGTAAATGATGTAGGTACTTTATTATCAAATAAATGATATGTTTTTAGGCATGCTCTGGCTTTTGTGTAATACCCAAAAATTTGGTAAATGAGTGTTTTGGTGAAAATATGAAATCTCATGGAAAATGGATATCAAAATATCCTGAATAGGTGACAAAATCAATTGTAGCGAGTACCCTAGAGCTTAGATATCTAAGGAAAAGGTTATGTGGTCGATGAGCGTCTTGAGATAAGATTTATGGCATAGAGAGAAATTGTTTTAGAGACACTTTTTAGTACAACTACGATTCAGGCTGAGAAATCAAATGATCATAAGAGACTTCTGAGGAGTCAACGGAAACTTGAGTAGGTTCGTATTTAGCATAAAGAACAACCCTTAAGTGATTTTGTGATGAAACAAAAGGGTTTGCAATCAAAACATGCATTCGGGCCTAAACATAATTTTTAATTCTATTTGAAAAGGGGTTGAAAATGTTATTCTTCCAAATTTGTTGGGCCAATTGGGAAGCATGAAACTTAAGGGTTCATGTGGTAAAATATCAAAGTTTAAGAACTTGAGGAAGAGGGCCAAAATGCAAAAGGAAGAAGCTGGGGGCCAAAGTGTAATTTTTGAAATTGCTGTAGTAGGTGGCTACTGACCTACCATTGCATGTGAACGAAAAATCCGGTGATGGGATGGTTATATCTTTCCAAGGTATGGCCATCTTTTGCCTAGGAAGCGTATGGACGAAGTAATGGCCGGTGATTAGCCGATGGGTAGCCAAATTTGGCCTATATATAACAAGGGTTTTGGCTGAGATTTAGCACACAAATTGCTCAAATTTGGGATTTTTTTTGAGCTTTTGGATTTGGGGCTTTTGTTCATTGGGTTGAGAGGATAATTTTTGGAGAATTTGAGCAAGGTTCGTGTAGATTTGAGGGTGTTTCGAGGGTCGCCGAAAAACACAAAAGGTCGCCAGTGTTGAGGCATTAAATGATTGATCGAGAGTCTTCCAACCATTGTTTTGAGCATCCAAACAACTCATTTTGATCGACTTGTTGAGAGAGCAAGGTAGGAGAAAAATTTAGAAGTCCCCGAAAAAGATGACCAGCGCATGAAATAGTACACTTACTAGGCGTGTGAGAAGGAGGTATTTTTTTGAATTTTTTTAAATTTTTAGAAAAATATTTTATGAATTATGGTGGAGAAAAATTTGAGAAACCTTAAGAAGGTATTTATTTTAGAATTTTTTAGGAGAAAATAGAAAGAAAATGAGGAGAAATTATGAGAAAATTATGAAAAATAGATGTTGATATTCTTTTGAATAAATATGATGTCTAGGGATTGTTGGGGCTCGAGGTTGAGTAATAGTATGGTTATTTGAGACCTGACATGAAAATTGAGGTTAACATGAGAATCGAGGTATTTTGAATTACAGTTAATGTGAGTAGTTCTACTGAAAGACTGGTTTGACTTGTGAGAGTTTCTACTTCAAACATGGTTTTGTGAGTGGTTTGATTCTATACTTGATTTTGTTTCATGCAATGGTTTTGGCATACGAATAGTTGATTTCTTATGGATGGTTCATCCAAAATGTTTATCTACGTGTGCATTGAAATACGTGTATTAAAATGTCGTTTTATGTAAGACATCATCATGTTGTGGTTATGGCATTGGCATGTGTGTTGGAAATGGGTAGTGTTTCTGAGATTCTTTTAAGTGGGAACGTAATCTCTTACGTGATTGTGGTGTGCCAGGTTCTTGTGTTGATGTTGACCTTTCCGTGTCGGGAGTGGTAACGATTGTTCCCAAAGTGTTAGGGAGATGTGTTGATGTTGCCCCTCTTAAGCTAGGATTGTGTTATGCCAATGTGTCGATGTGGTTATGTTGCCTTTAGAGAGATTGCTCTTTTCCCATGGTATGGGTTAAGAGTTGAATGAGATTCTCTTGGGTTGGGGCATGTCGGGATATATCAGTTTTGTTCGTGGTCTTGCATATATTCATGAAAATGTTTTGAACTCTCAATTAGATGGTTCATCATCTAATTTGGACTATGTCCCTGGAATATTCAAACGTTCTAGGTGAAAGCAGTGGCAACAAGGGAAAGAAGGTTATCGAGATGTAGCCCTTGATTACATTAGAGACCTTTAGCATATATTTTGATTATGTTTGAGGTGTTTAGTTGTGTTACTAAGGGATTAATCTCTATGTATTTTGTTTTGAAAATGTCATGTCAAACAATGGTACGGTTTCTATATTATGAAATAAAGAGTTACGGTCATGTATCATTTATGGTTTCGATCTTTGTTTTGCATTTTATGATGAAGTTACCTGTATTAGCTTATTGATTTTTAAGCTGGATATGCTGAAAAGGTAGAACGGGATTGTTGGGAATGATTTATGTTGAGTGTATATTGAAAAAAAAATATTCTTGAAATCTCAGGTTAACGCACGCTTGGGAAAAGCGGGGTGTTACATTTTGCATCTATTTTCATTTCCTTTTGTTTTCTTTGCAGTTGCTTCTTCAAGACTTGTCTCATGAGGGAGAGTGAAAGTCCGTCCACTGGGGTAGACTTGGGTGCTTGGGGGCGGACTTGAAACCATTGATCTAGTAAGCGAGGTATGAGGTGATTGAGTTTTGTGTTTGGGCCTTCTACCTCTGGCTGGTCCTTTTGGTCATTCTAGAATGTTCAAGGAGGGTCGTTTACGTACTATGGGAGGCGCGTGTACTCATGAAGATGAGGTGACATTTTTCGAACGCAAGGTGTGTTGCTTCCCTGGGAGGCGTGTTCACGAGGGTAAGGGGTCTTTTTCCCACTCGAGGTGCACTAGTTTTGTAATACCCAAGAAATTCTAAAGGACTCAAGGGAAATTTACCTTGGGGTAAAAATGAAATTTAAGGATAAATTGAGGGTATAACGGTAATTTATTACCGTATGGATTACTGAATCGACTGCCGGGAGTACCCTTGAGCCGAGATGTCAAAAAAAATTGATGTGGCATTAATGAACACCTCGAGATAGGATTTATGGTGCCGAAAGCAATGAGATCGGGAATAGTTTTTGGTACAGTTAAAAGACAGCTGCCAATTAGGCTGTAATACCAAATTGTCATAGTTGACTTTTCAAAAGTCAACGGAAGCTTGAGGGGGCTTCGATTTTTCATGAGGAACAACCCTTCAGAGGTTTCAGGAAGAAACGAATGGGTTTGAGGCCAAAATGAAGATTCGGGCCTAAGTGCAGTTTTTAGAAATTGCTAGAGGGAGGCCGAAATGAGGTATTTTTGGAATCCTCAAGGGTCAAAATGATGTTTTAGGACTTATGGGGCCTAAATACAATATTCAAAAGTTCAGGGGTTAAGTGAAATGGGCCAAAATGAGATAGCCCAAAAGTTGAGGGGCTAATGTGCAAAATTCGAAAGTTGGGCAAAGGCAAATCCGACCAGCCACTTTTCGGTCTGCGACCGCCGAAATGGACCATAGGGTTGTGTAAGGCTTGGTCGAGAGACCAAGTTTTGTGAAGGGTGGGTCGACAAAGGGCACGAGGGTGACTGAAAATCGACGAAAAACTGACCAAAGGATTCGACTGAATGGTCGATGCTTTCAAATCGAGATTTTAAACAGATAAAGGGGCCTCGAGGTTGATCTGGGGAAGGGTTGTGCTCTAAGGCTCGTGAGCTATCCGATTTGAGGCATTAGAGGCATCGAGGATGCCTATAAATAGAAGGTTCAATTTAGCCGTGTTTTCAAACGAATTGAAACTCAAGATTAAGGGGCTTTTGAAGCCCATGGTCTAAGGAAGCTTTCTGGAGAATTAGAGCCATTTTCATGGCGTTTGAAGAGGTTTTGGTCTTCGTCGGAGTTGTGTGGTGGACGCCCTGGCCGAGCCTTTGGCCGGCAAATCGGAGGCCTTCCCGGCCTCCTTTCGCACTCCAAGGGGTTCCAAATTGATCGAATGAAAGAGGGCTAGCCATTGGTGGAGAAATCGAAAGTCGCCGGAAAAAGATGGTTGGAGAAGATGACCGGCGCGTGGCCGGCACGCGCTGGGTACCACACGCCCTAGGCGCGTGCAGGCGTGTGCGGGTGCGTGGATGCTCCGAAAAATGTGAAAAAATGTTGAAAAATAGAGAGAAATATTTTATGGAGGTTTGTGCAAAAATATTGGGATTTGGGATTCTCGATGTCTTGGTTTTCGAGCCAAAAAGCCTTATTTTGCGTGAAAAAATGCAATATCCGGGTAAGTTTCGTATTTTTCCTTTGAAAGTTCATAGCATATAATGAATTGTTGTGAAGATAGATTTGAGGAAATCGTCTTGATATAATTATTGGGATTTTTAGAAGGAAAAACGAAGGAAAATGAAAGGAAATAAGAAATAAATGGAATATTGAGGATATTTAGTGATTAAATATTATTTTATGATTGAGGAGATCGAGATGATGAGATTGGTGCAACATTTGAGAGTTGGCACGAGAATCGAGGTGGGACACGCATATCGAGGTGATGCATACTTTTCGAGGTGTCTTGATCTTTGGGCAAAAGTGAGTGGTATTCTCACAAGAACTTATATTCATGATATGTTTGTTATATATGCATGCTATTTATGAATTGCAATATTCATTTGTCATATTACATTGAAAGTCGTGATATTTGCATTGCACGATATTATTGTCATATTGATATTTGTGCATGGGAAAGGGATGTCGCCCCCAGAGTGTAGCCGTAATTCCCTAAGGGCATTGAGGGAATAACGTTAGGCTTATCCTGCAGAGGTTTGGGATTTGCCTAGGATTCCTAGCCGGGCTTGCGAGCCAGGGAAGTTACACTAAGGGCAAAACGTTGTTCATGTTATTGCATCATGCATCATATATATGTTTTCGGACCCTCACTAGAAGTTTCATCTTCTAATGGGTTATGCCCCTGGAACATTCAACCTTCCAGTTGAGACTTGCAGTTAGAGCAAGGAGCAGGTTGAGATATGACGGCACGTGATGGCGTGGCCGATGGATTCAGTAGGAGATTCCAGTATTTAATTTATTGAGAAATGTATCTGATGTATGCTCGAGGTTTCATATGATTTGTACCTAGGGTGTTAGATGTTATCTCGAGAGACGTGTATCAATGTATTTATGTATTTGAGAATTTGATGGTAATATATGGTACGAATTCTTTATGATATTATATGAAGTGAATTCAGGTATGTACCGTATCAGGTTTTGATTATCACTTCCGTAATTGTGAATGATTTGCTAGGGGGTTTCCCTTTGACATACGACATTTGATGTATGAGAAATGCATAAGAAAAGAGATTATGTATGTATACGATGGACCCCAGCATAGTGGCACGCCCTTCGATGGGACAGGGTGTTACAAGTTCCTTAGGACGCTTTTGTTGGGTTATTAACTATTTGGGCATGTGGCTGCATCGTGATGATGATTCTTCTTTTGCTCGATGTGAGGCATTAATGACTAGACACGTGGCAGTATCGCGTTAAAGGCAATGGTGGACGATTCTGGGCCGTTGGATGTGCCTTATGATGTCAATAATAGGGGAGGATTCCACCTTGTTTTCGTACACCTTATAGTCATTCTTAATTTCTTTCTATTTTCTGGGAAGTCTTAGAGCTGCTGGGTTTTAAGGGATGAGGTTTTCAATTCAACGCGACATCTTGCCGATTGATGGTAGTGTCTCCGTTGGTGATGTTGCTGGATCGACCGCGGTCTCCATAACTTGAGTTATGTGTGCTGGGGCGAGGGTGATACTAGAATGGGTGGCCTTGGTCCTTTTCTAGTTCATCCCTTTGCCTTTCTAACCTTCATTCCTTTCACTTTTGCCTTCCTTTCTTCTTTTCTTACCTTCCTATGGATCTCCTACCACTGTGAACTTCTTCAGGTAGCTCCTTGGTTGGGGCGAATGATTGGTGACCTCTTTCCTCTACCTTGGGAGTTGTTGCCACTCCGGTCTATCGATCTACGATCATGTTGGGCCTACCCAACCTTCCCAACATTTATGCACAACAAGGTTTCCTGATGGAGTGTTAACTTGCCATGAGGTGATGCAAGAGGCTCTACTAATGGCATCGAGGAAGCATGTTCAACAGCTATGTCCTCAATGTGTTGTGGGTTGATTATCATAAGATAGAGGGCTAGTGTCATAGTGGTGGTGGCTATTTTATTTGGTTGTGTCTTCATAGTGTTGTAGGTTAATTATCAAGAATGTAAACCTTGTAATGTGAACCTTGTAAAATAATGAAATAAAGGATTTTTCGAATACCTCTTAGCTTCCGAATTTCTCTGTTCTTGCTTTGCTTTGTTGTAGTATTTGTTTGAATCCATGTCCCAAGGAAAGGCTAGCCATCGGGATGAACTTGGGAGATTTGGAATGAGATGCTGGCTAAGCCAAAGTGGCGAGGTCTGTTTGATACAAGGCATAGTTAGAATGGGACCAAGGTTACTCGAGGTCCGTTAGTGCCTGATAAGACATAACTTGAATAAGACTGAGTGTCAACTCAAGGTCTGTTGGTGCCTGTTAAAAGGCATGGCTTAAATGAGACCTAGTGTTAACTCAAGGTCTATTGGTGCCTATTAAAAGGCATGGCTTGAATGAAACCAAAAGTGTTAACTCAAGGTCTGAGGTGACTCGAGGCCTGTTTTTGTCTATTTGATACAAGGCGTGGTTTGAAAAGGAAGGCAAGACCTCATGATCCGCCCGCCGGGGTAGACCTGGACACTTCAGGGTGGATTGACCGCGTCGGTTTGATACACAGAGCATGGTTTAGACCGAGATAACTCGAGGTCCGGCTGTGCCGAATTGACCCCTGGCCCTGTCTAATCCCAAGGACGGTAAACAACAAGACGAAAGAGAGGCATGGCCTCAAGGTCCGCCCTCTAGGGTAGACCCGGTTGCTTGGGGGCGGATTGACCGCGTCGATTTAATACACGAAGCACAACTTGGACATAAATGACTCGAGGTTCGGCCATGCCGAACTGACCCCCGCCTTTGTTTGATCCCAAGGATGATAAATGGCACAGCAAAAGAGAGGCAAGGCCTTAAGGTCTGCTCGCTAGGGTAGACTCGGGCTTGGGGGCAAACTGACTGCATTGGTGTGATACATGGAGCATGGCTTAGATTGAGATGACTCGAGGTCCGGTCGTGCCAAATTGACCCCGGCCCCTGTTTGATCCCAAGGACGGTAGATGACACAACAAGAGATAGGTAAGGCCTCAAGGTCTGCCCGTCGGGGTAGACCTAGGCGGTTAGGGGCGGGCTGACCGCGTTAGTTTGATACACGGAGCACGATTTGGACCTAAATAACTCGAGGTCCGACCATGCTGAATTGACCCCCACCCCTATTTGATCCCATGGATGGTAAATGTTACAACAAAAGAGAGAATTGGAGCTGAATAACTTCTGAGATAAAGGATGAGTCTTCAGGATGAATAATGCTTTAGGATAAAATATAGTCTTCAAGATGAATAATGCTTTAAGATAAAATAGTCTTTAGGATGAATAAGGGTTCAACTTCCGATTTTATTAATGACGGATAGTTGGGAAACACATAAGTGGGAGTCCAGTGTCAGAGTACGGAATGTTAGCAAGAAATAAGATAAAATTTGGGCTTAGGCTCGAATTGTTATAACAAATCTTTAAATCAAATGAATAAATTATCATACGAAATTGACTTTTATCAAAGAAAGCTCAAATTGTAGCTTAGCTGTGTTGAAGCTATTAAGATTGTTTGAAGTCTTTGAGCTACTGATTAGTAGTATTGTATTTGTTTATTAGTTGTTATCTCTTGTAGTTGGATGTGTTATGTTTTAAGATGTTATTAAAGTAATAGATTAGTTGTATAAATAGGAGGTTCACCTATCAATAACATTCATTAGAACGAGGCATTTTTCAGAAAGCTCTCCTTCACTTTTGTTTCTATGATTTCATTTTACTTGATTCTATTCAAATTACATGGTATCAGAGCCACGTCCAGCGTCAATGGTTGCTGCTCGAGATTCTTGTGCCTCTTCCTTGCCTCACTCAAATTCCTTTTCCGATTCACAAATCGATTTTTCATCAGTTGCGAAATCTCTGAACTTCGTTCTAATTAAACTTGACATCGAAAACTACTTCTTTTGGAAAATGCAAGTACTAGCTACCATTAGAGCTTTTGACCTTCTTGCATTCATAAATGAGTCTCAAACTTTGTTGAAATATATTCTGAATCCAAATTCTGATGAAGAAGGATCGGATCTAACAATTTTGAATCCAACATACATGACCTGGATTTTCTCTGACCAGCTGCTTCTTAGCTGGTTATTCTCAACTATAGACAAGGAAGTCCTTACTCAGGTGATACATTGTGAGACTTTGAAGGAGGTATGGTTGTTGCTTGAAACTTTGTACTCACAACAAACCGTTGCAAAGTCATTTCAATTGAAACAACAATTGCGATCAATTAAGAAACACTCGCTTTCGATTAATGACTATATTTTGCAAATTAAAATTGTTACACATGCTTTAGCTGCTATCGGTGAACCTCTAGGTGACAAGGATTTGTTATTGTCTATCTTGAATGGACTAGATCATGACTATGACACAGTAGTGAGCTTGATCCCTTATCAAATGGATGAGATTAATCTGGAGAAGGTGCAATATCTTTTTCTTATGCATGAACAATGCCTAGCCTCTAAGAACTTTGTTAATTCTTCATTTGTGAACTTTGAATTTGCTATTAATGTAAACATTACAACCTATGGACCTAGATCTGGAAATAATTCAATTAATAACACTAGAGAAGGAACCAGAGGAGGAAATATATCTCATAGAGGAGGTTATATGAATAGAGGTGGTCGAGGTAGAGGCCGATTTGGTAGGGGAATTTACTATCAGTTGTGTGGAAAACCTGGTCACTTTGTGGATAAGTGCTATCACCGGTTTGATAGAAATTTTTAGTGAAGTTCAGTGCAGTCACAAGGTTATGGTCAATTTGGCCGCAGAAGTGGTTTTTAGGTTCCAACAAAATCACAAGCATATGTAGCCAATCCTAGTGAGTCTAATGAAGTGCTTATGGCTGATCTAGGTTCTAACTCCTCTTACACTTATTTGCCTCGATTAGCAGATAATTTTTCTTAGCTATCTCCACGTGATGATAATTTTTGGTGCAACCAATCATATTACCACTAACCTCAACAACTTATCTTTATCATCTCTTTATCAAGGCACTGATAAGGTTACTATTGGTTATGGTAAGGCCTTACCTATTTCTCGTGTTCATTTTAGTCATTTACGTACACAGTCTTGTCGTGAATCTATTCTTTCATTACCTAATGTTCTTCATGTACCTCATATGAAAAAGAGTTTTCTTAGTGTTTCTCAACTCACTAGAGATAACAATGTAGTTCCCGAGTTTAACTCTACTTCTTGTTTGATTAAGGACAAGGACACCAGACTGGTATTACTTCGAGGAACCCTTAGAGATGGTTTGTATGAGTTGGTATCAGCTTTTGATTTTGTTGCGTCCAGTCCTTCTCAGACCATTACTTCTTTCAAGACCTTAGAAATTGCTGCCAAGCATTGTTTCAAGACTTCAGAAGTTGTCTCTCGAATTTAATAAAAGTTGTACACAACAGAGTCTGATTTCTCCAGATTTGTTATTGAATGTAAATGTCGCTAAAGCAGACTGTGTAGGACAGTAGTTGCATGCCAAAGTAGGGCACCCTACTTATCATGTATTAAAACATGTGCTGAATAAAATACAAGTTCCTTGTCTAAAGTATGCCTTTTCTTTCTGTGATTCATGTAAGATTAGAAAATCACATCAACTTCCTTTTTCTACCTGTCCAATTACATCTAAAAATCCACTTGAGTTAGTGTATTATGATGTTTGGGGTCCAACACCTGTTACTTCTGTTGAAGGCTATCGTTACTATATTGTTTTTGTTAATGCATACACTAGATACTCATGGCTTTATCCTTTAAAGTTTAAACCTAATGCCTTATAGACCTTTATAAATTTTCATAAGCTAGCTGAGTTACAATATAACTTCAAGTTGAAAGCCTTACAAACTGATAATGGGGGTGAGTTTAAGGCCTTTTTGCCCTATCTTCGTACTTATGGCATTCAGCCTCGCTTTTCATGTCCTTACACACACTAAGAAAATCGTGTTCTGAGAGAAAACAGAGGCATATTGCTGAATTGGGACTAACGTTGCTCGCACATGCTAACATGCCTTTGACCTTTTGGGTTGCACCTTTTTAGACAGTTGTTTATCTCATTAACCTTTTACCTTCAACAATTCTTAATTTTTCTTGTCTATTTGAGCTGCTCTATCATAAATAGTCCAACTATTTTGCTCTTCCACCTTTTGGTTGCACGAGTTTTCCCTATCTTAGACCTTACAATCATCACAAGTTTGATTTTCATTCATCTAAATGTGTCTTTATTGGGTACAACCATGCTTAAGTAGGGTATCAATGCCTACATCCTTCAGGGAGTTTATGTTTCAAGGCATGTTCAGTTTAACCAAAATGAATAACCCTATCCAGCTCATTTTCAATCATTTGGTTGTTTAGTTTCTATGCCTAAAGTAGTTGGCCCTCTAACTGATATTTTTCATTATCTTCCCTCATTTTCTTCAAGTGTTCCTAGGGTATTACAGTCCTTAGATCCTCTCTTGGAAAACACTAGTAATGGTGGCTCAGCTAACACATCTCCAGTGCCTTTGGAGAATTCTTCCATATCTCAGGACTCTATTTCTTCATCCTCCCTATGTCATCTCCGTCAGCACTCTTCATTCTCTCGTGTCCCAAAGTACAAGCTTCCTCCTACACCTTCAGTTCGTCCTATGCTCACTCGATCTCGAGCTAAACATTCCTTGACTACTTCTCCTCATGTGTTGTTAACCATTTTAAAACCTAGCTCAGTCCATGAAGCTTTCTTAGATCCTCATTAGACTAAGGCTATGCATGAGGAGTTTAGTGCACTTCAGAATAATCATACTTGGGATTTGGTTCCCTTCTCTTCGAATATGAATCTCATTGGATGTAAATGGGTGTTTGGTATCAAATATAAATTTGATGGGTCTATCCTCAAACATAAAGCTCGTTTGGTAGCTAAGGGTTTCTTACAAACACCGGGTATAGATTATGGAGAGACTTTTAGTCCTGCTGTGAAGGCTCCAACTATAAGAGTTCTTTTCTCTTTGGCTATAAAATTTGGTTAGGATATACAATAAGTTGATGTTAACAATGCCTTCTTAAATGGAGATCTAATTGAAAATGTGTATATGACACAACCAGAAGGGTTTAGAGATTCTCAGTTTCCTTTTTATGTTTGCAAACTTAAAAGGTCCCTTTATGGGCTAAAGCAAGCTCCAAGAGCTTGGTATACCAATCTGTGCCAAGCTTTACAAGGTTGGGGTTTTGTTCGATCTGTTTCTGATGCATTCTTATTCATTAAACGAACTTCTCAGGTTGTGTTGTTCCTTCTAGTGTATGTGGATGATATACTTATCATAGGATTTGATCCCTCAAATCTTAAAGCTTGTACACATGATTTGGATACTTGTTTTGCTCTCAAAACATTGGGTTCAATTAATTACGTCCTAGGGTTTGAAGCTTTTAGAGACAAAACAGGATTGTATCTCACCCAATCCAAGTATATAATGGACTTGTTGCACAAAGCTGGTATGCATGATTGTAAGTCATGTGACACGGTAGTGAATGTGGGATCATCTTTCACTGATGAGGGTGATAACTTCTCAGATCCTTCACTATACAGAACCATAATAGGGTCTCTTTAGTACATGACCTATCCTCGGCTAGATATCTCATTTGTGGTAAATAAGCTAAATAAATTTGTCTACTCCTAAAATACAACATTGGACATCTTGTAAACGTTTACTTCGTTACTTGAAAGGTACTATTGGCTTGGGACTATTGTTTACACCTAATGTTTCTGATTTAGCCTTGGCTGTTTATACTGAGGTAGACTATGCTGGCTATAAGGTAACTAAAAAGTCCACAAATGGTATTTGTGTGTTCCTTGGTTCAGATTTGTTGGTATGGAGCTCAAGGAAATAGTCTGTAGTTACTCGCTTAGTGGGAGAAGCTGAATATCGGGCAATGACACAAGGTGTAATTGAAATTATGTGGTTAAAATCTCTCTTTAGTGAACTGGGCTACTCTTTGTCTCATACTCCTATTTTGTGGTGTGATAATCTAGTTGCCAAAAGCATAGCTGAAAATCCCATATTTCACTCTCGTACAAAGCATATTGAGATAGATGTTCATTTTGTTTGAGAAAAGGTGGAAAATGGTGATGTTGAGATTAGATGTGTTCCTACATTGCATCATGTAACAGATATTCTCACTAAAGGATTGCCAAGGGACATATTTTCTTTTTTGTGTAATAAACTTGGGCTAAGGTGGTCTCCTGCTCATACCTCTATAACATCAGACTCAAGTTTAGATGAGGCTAAGCAATTGAGTTCTATTGTTATTGGGGAGTCTATTTTGAGGGGGAATGTTAAAGCTATTAAGACTGTTTGAGGTCTTTGAGTTGCTGATTAGTAATCTTGTATTTGTTAAGTAGTTGTTGTCTCTTGTAGTTGGTTGTGTTATGTTTTAAGATATTATTAAAGTAATAGATTTGTTGTATAAATAGGAGGTCCACTATCAATAACATTCATTGGAAGGAGGCATTTTTTAGAAAGCTTTCCTTCACTTTTGTTTCTGTCTCTTTCTCTTATTATTTTCTAATTTCATTTTACTTGATCTATTCAAATTACAAGCTGTAATCTTCGCAAGCTGGCCGCATTCCATGATCTTGGCAAAGGTTACCTTGAGAGCTCGACAAGGTGGTAGGCTCCATTATCGAGGTTATTAATAACCCGGTAAGGACCTTCCCAGTTAGCACTGAAGCTTTCCTTGTCCTGGTTGTTGTCTTGGGCCTTCAATCTTTCTCAGGACCAGGTCTTTTTCTTGGAATCATCTGGGCCTAACCTTTTCATTATATTTCCAGGCCGCCATTTTCTTAGCCAAATATGGGCTCGATCTCGGATTTCCTAGATGAGATTGAGGTTGGTTCCTTGTTCCTCGTTGTTGATGTCTTCCCAAAAATGATGCCACCTAGGGGTGGGCTCCTGAACTTCCATCGGGATCATGGTTTTGGACCTATAGGTGAGTTGAAAAGGTGTCTCCATGGTTAGAGTCTTGGTGTGGTATGACCATAGCACTATAGGGAGTTCTTTATGCCATGCACCCTTGGAATGGTTGAGTCGTTTCTTTAATCCTGCCAAGATGATTTTGTTGACGATCTCAGCTTAGCCATTGGTTTAGGAGTGCTTGATTCAGGTGAAGACCTGGCAGATGCCGAGCTCTTTGTAAAATTCTTGGAGCTTGCTGTTGGTGAACTGGGTATCATTGTCTGAAGACATCATCCTGGGTAGGTCATATTGGTAGACAATGTTTTTCCAAATGAACCTTCTGATCTTTTTAGCAATGATAGTGGCCAAGGGCTTGGCTTCGATCCATTTGGTGAAATAATCAACTTCCACCACTATGAACTTGAGTTGCCCTGAGGTGATCGGGAAAGACCCGAGGATGTCTATTCTCCATTTGTAAAATGGTCAAGCATTGCTGAGGTTGTGGAGCTCTTTTGGTAGGGAATGATGGACTCTTGCAAACCTTTGGCATTTATTGCAGCACTTTACATAGGCTAGACAATCATTTCTCATCACTAGCCAATAGTATCCGGTTCTCAGTACCTTACTCTCCAAGGATCATCCTTCGAGATGGCATGCGCACACTCCTTCATGTACTTCGGCCATGATGTATGTGGACTGGTCAGTGTCAGCACATTTGAGGAGTGGTGTGGAAAAGCCTCTTTTATACAGTTGATCCCCAAGCAAGCTGAAGAAGTAGATTGTTGTTTTAAGTTTCCTGGCTTTCTCGACATCAGTGGGGAGTGTCCCATCTCATAGGAATTAGATGATGGTGGACCCCCAGAATTTTGATGCTGTCTCCACAGCTTGAATGTTGGTTAGGTCTACAGTGGGTGAGTCCAAGGCTTCCTGTATGATAGACTGGTTGTTTCCAAGCTTTTTCGTGCTAGCCAGTTTTGAGAGTAGCCAACGAGTTTTGTTCCCTGGGGATGTGCTCAATTTCAAAGTATTCAAAAGACTCAGCTAAAGTTCTAACCTTGTTGAGGTATCAGCTGAGTTGTGGGTCTTTTACCTAGAATTTACCTTTGACTTGATTAGTCACCACATTGGGAATTTCTCCTTACGACCACCCGAGCTACTCTTATTTCCCTTGCCAATTTTAGTCCAGCTATAAGGGACTCATATTTTGTCTGGTTTTTGATTGCCTTGAAGTTGAAATGGAGGTCAGGTCCCTCCAGGATTATTCTGGCCCTGCTTCCCCTGATGTTGGAAGCTCCGTTGACAAACAATATCTAGGGATTAGATTTTGGGCTCAGATAAGAAGAAAATAATTCAGCACAGAGATCGGACAGTACTTGAGATTTGATGTGTTTGCGAGCCTGGTACTGTAGACTGAATTCAAGGAGTTCGATGGACCATGCGATCATCCTTCCTGAGAGTTCCAACTTTTGGGGTACTTGTCAGATTGGTTGATCTGTCTGGACTGTGATTTGGTGGCTTTGAAAGTATGGCCTGAGTTTTTGAGCTATGGTTTCTAATGCGATTGCCAACTTTTCAATCTTTTGATAGCATAGTTCGGGTCCCTCCAAGACCCTACTAACAAAGTACACTGACCATTGCGATTTACCTTCCTCCCTAACTAGTACTGCGTTGAGGGTACTTTCAGTTATGGAGAGGTAGAGTAAGAGTTCTTTCCTGGGTTTGGTTTTGAAAGAATGGGGGGCGCTGCTTAGAGGCCCTTAAGTTTCTGAAAGGCAGCTTCACACTGCTCCATTCATTGGAATTCCATTGGCTTCTTTAGACATTGGAAGAATGGCAAACCCCGATCTGCCGATCTTGTGAGAAAGCAAGATAAAGCATTTATCCGACCCGTTAGTTGCTAGATCTCTTTCATGTTGGTAGTTTTTCGCATCTCGAAGATGGCTTTGCATTTATTGGGGTTGGCTTCGATCCCCTGACTAGTTAACATGAAGTTGAAAAATTTTCTGGCTTGCACCCCGAAAGTGCATTTTTTAGGATCGAGCCTTATATTGTGTTGTTGGAGTTGGTTGACAAGTCCAAGCAGTGATCCTGGCCTTTTGGCATCTTAGTCACCATGTTGTCTACGTAGACCTTAATTTTTTGGCCAATCTATTTTGCGAACATCTTGTTCATCAATCCCTAGTATGTTGTGCTCATGTTCTTTAGTCCAAATGTCATAACCCGATAGCAGAAGTTGGTGTTCTTTGTGATGAACGCCATTTTTTTCTTATCGCCGGGGTGCATTCGGATCTGGTTGAGCTAGAATAAGCGTCCATGAAGCTTAAGTATCTGTAGCTGGAGGCCGCATTTACAAGCCATTCGATGTTGGGTAGTGGATATGAATCCTTTGGGCATGCTTTGTTTAGATCGGTGAAGTTAATGCACATTCTCTACTTGCCTGAGAATTTTTTCACCATAACCACGTTGGCCAGCCATGTGGTATACAACACTTATCTGATAAATCCAGTTTTGAGGAGTTTTGTTATCTCCTCGACCACCATGCATCGCCATTCTTCTTCCAGCTTCCTCTTTCTCTGGGCGACTAGTGTTACACTTAGATCCAATGCCAACCTATGGAAGATGAAGGATGGATCAATTTCGGTCATGCTAACAGGTGTCTAGGCAAAGAGGTCAGCATTTTTTTGGAGCAGACTAACTAGTCTTTCTCTTTGCTCGTCTGACAAGTTGGAGTTAATGTGGGTAACCTGCTCTGGTAGGGGACCCAGCCTTCCAGGATGAAGTTCCTCCATGGTCTGGGGTGGCTATTAGAGAGCTCGTGTAACACCCCGCTTTTTCTTACTGAGCATGTCACTATGTTGGGGCCTAAAATATAAATAAATTCTTTTTTTTTTTTCATGATACATAACTTAAACCTCAAGTATCGAATTCTAAACAAAACTCCTAGTATGTCATTCATAATGCCAAAACAAGAATTGAAACTTGATATGGTACATAATCAAAATCCACTTTAAATATAACATAAGAATTCGTACCATTACATTTTCTAATACTTAAATACATGGAGACTCGTCATCAAGAGATATCAACTAAATACCTCAAATGATACAATCTAATGATACCTCAAAAATACATTAAACTATAACAATTATACGTGATCATCAATATAAAATAAACCTCTAAAAACATATTCTGAATCCTCATGAAGAAGCAAATACTGGAATCACTGGCTAGGTGTATGTCCTAACTGGAACGTTTGAATGTTCCAGGGGCATAACCTGATTAGAAGATGAATCTTCTAGTGAGAGTTTAAAAACATGATATGTGAATGCATGATGCAAATACATAAACAAATATTTGCCCTAGTGTAACTTCCCAAGCCCAGGCCGGCACAGAACCCTAGGCAGAATCCTAGCACCTTTGGCAGGATAATTCTAACGTTGTTCCAGCAATTGCCATTGGGGAATTACGGCTACACTATCAGGGTGACACGCCATCCCGATACAAGTATCAATATGCCAATAATATCATGCTAAAAGAAAATCACGTCTTTTGATGCAATGGTATATGAACAAGTATGACAAAATGCTCACAACTTTCATGAATAGCATGCATAACATAAACAATCATATCATATATAAGTTTTCGAGGAAAAACCACTCAGAAAACCAGGTTTAGGATAAAACTACTCACCTTTAGACACAAATTTGAATTTTCTCGAAAAACGTGCATCGCCTCGCTTTGCATGCCGAATCTCAAAAGTTGCACGAGTCAGTCTACCTCGATCCTCAAAGCATCCTATCCATCATTTTATTCCAACAAACATTAAAACCTATTTTCTATAATTTCTTTTCATTTTTCTATATTTTTCTTGCATTTTCTTCACTAATATTCAAAAATAAATATGTACTTAAATATTTCACCAAATATTTTCCCACGAAAATTCATAAAATATTTATCTAAGAATATTAAAAATTCTAAAACTCACATAGGCTTAGCTTTTAAAGCCTCATCGATGTTCGTGCATTGACCTTGAAATGAATGCAAATCCTCGATTCCCATGGATAACCTTCATTCTTGCACGCTATCTCGATTCTCGTGCACCACCTCCATTTTCATGCGTCGCCTCGATTTTTGTGCCAAATCTCGAAACGCATGCCTGGAAAATTTTTTTTGGCCAAAATCTCTGGAATATTAATACATCTTTATTTCCTATTTTTCTAGGATTTTTCGGGATTTTTCTCTATTTTTTTCTTATTTTTCCTTTTCTTTTCCTTTCTTTTTCCTTTTCTTCTTCCGCGTGACCTGCAACTCCCGCGCACCATCTATGCGGCTGTCACTACTTGGCTGTCCGCTGGCTGCCTCGGCCTCGCCGTACCAGCCCTTGTAACTGCAGCAAGCCACCGCGACCAACCCTGCGTTGCGCGTTGCAGCTTTGTAGCGGGCTGCCATGGCCGCAGCTGTTGTGCGGCCAGCTTTGGCCACCTTCGGCCTCTCAGGCCGATGCTTCGGCCTCCAACGAGTTGCCTTAAACCAGCCTCCCGCACTGCTGCTGTTGCTTCGCTCGGTTGCCCAGCTCATTGATGAGTTGCCATGGCTGCAACTTGCGGCCATGGTTGCTGCCACCTTGTCGCGGCCCATCCCGGCCACCCTCACAACTGCTTCCATGGACCATTTCGGCCTTCTCCCACTTGAGCAAACTCTCTCCCTCCCTCTTTGTTCTTGGCCATGCTCGGCCACTGCTACACCATGGCTAAATTCGGCCATCCATGCCTCTCTCATTCTCCATTTGCTTCCACCTTCCTCTATTTATAGCCCATGAAGCTTGGGCGCCACTCTCTCCCTCGATAATTTTCTGCAAAGCCTCGACCCATAGCTCCAACATATTGTAAGCTTGCTCCCCATGCGCAAAGACAACTTCTCCCTCTGCCCCTCACGCGTGAATGTATATATATATCTCTTACATTAAATCCCCATAATTCAACCTAATATCACTTGAAAATTTTTATAATAGCACTTGGGCCCTTCAAAACCTTGCATTAATTACCATTAAACCACTTGAAACATCGATTTCTCCAAAATTAATAATCGATATTTACTCGATAAAGATCGATTTCGCCCCAGTGTCCTCACCGGGCCCTTGATTCATCCTGAAACCGCTGAAGGGTTAATCCTTATAAAAAATCAGAGCCCCCTTAGGTTTTCGTTGACTTCTTGGAAGTCCCTACAACGATTCGATTTTACAACCTAAATGGCAGCTGCATTTTAGTTGTACCAAAAACCGTTCTTGGACCAATTTCTTTTAGTCCCATAAACTCTATCTCGGGATTCTCGTTAATGCCATATCATTTTCATTTGGCATCTTGGCTCCAGGGCACTCATTGCAATCGATTTAGTCATTTTTTCGTGCTATTTAGATACTAATCTTTCCCGAAATTTTATTTTTCTAATAAAACGTTTATTCTTAATTAACCTAAATTTTTGGGGTATTACAGCTCGCCTTGTGGGTCCAGCTCGGTTATATGCACACTGTGGTGCAGGGCCTGGCTATTAGTGCTTGCGGCCCGACTACCACTATCGGAAGCTCGGTTTCCCTCATCATCCTTGGAGCTCTGAGGCTGTCGTGGTAGCATTTTCATGCTTCCTTTTGTTCAGCGTGAATGAATTTGACCTTAATAGTCAATAATGGGAACTTCATAGCCAGGTGGGGGTCGATATGACTGCGCCCAAGGTGTAATACCCCGTTTCGGCGTGAGGTTGTTACGTCATTCAAGTGAGAATAAAATACCGAAAATTGGCTTAATAATGGAAATAAGCTGCCAAATCGACTGCCAAGAGTGCCCTGGAGCTGAAATGCCAAAGGAAAATTATATGGTATTAATGAGCACCCCGAGATATGATTTATAGTACAAAAATAAATGAGATCGGGAACGATTTTTGGTACAACTAATAAGGCAGCTGCCGATTAGGCCGCAAAATCGAATTTTCATAGACGACTTTCGAAAAGTCAACGGAAGCTTGAAGGGGCTTCGATTTTTTATGAGGAACAACTCTTCAAAGGTTTCAGGAAGAAACAAAAGGATTTAAGGCCGAAACGAAAATTCGGGCCAAAGTGTAATTTCTTAAAATTTGCCGAATCGGTCGGAGGGAGGTCGAAACGATGATTTTTCGGGATCATCAAAAGAGGAAGTATGAGTTTTGAAACATGAGGGTACTAATGGTAATAAAAGAAAGTTCAAGGGTTGATGAAAAGGGGCAAAGTGCAATAAAACAAAATTAAGGGGCAAAATTGGAATTTTAGAAAAGTTGCAAGCTGCCATGGCCGACAGCCATGTTCTGTCGCCGACAAGGGGCTTCCGACCGGTGGGATCTCGAGGCCTCAGGTCGGGGAAGCTCAGGGGCCGAAGCTTGGTCGGTGGCGTGCGACGTGGTGGCCAGAAAATCGAAGAATCGGGTCGCGAGAGGGTCAGCCATGGCCGAACCTGCAACTCAGTTTTTCAAGGGCTTGGTCGACGGATTTGGGTCGCCCAATGGATGGGTTGGAGGCTAGAGGCATTGGGTCGAATACCCATGCCCATTTCGAGGTCCAATTGAGGCTATAAATAGCCGAATTGCGAATTAGGGTTTGCCCGAGGGTTTCGTGCCTTTGAGCTTCAAATTGAAGCTTCAAACTAACGAATTGAGGGCTTATATCATAGGGATTTTGAAGCCCATGTCTTGAGAAATCTTTATGGAGAGTTTGAAGCGTTTTGGTGCAGGTTTGGAGGGTGTTTGAGCTTGGCCGGATCTCGGAGGCGGTGAGCTTGGCCGAGGATTTGGCCGGTCGTTTGAGGCATCTCCGGTCATCCTTTCGGGCCAGGGAAGGTAGGGCTATGATCGACTTGAAGAGGCCTTTCAAGGGGTGTGATCGGGGTCGAAATCCGATGACTGACCGGCGAAGTGGTCGCCGGAGAAGACGATGCGCGTGCGTCACACGCACGACTTCACATGCGCAGGCGCGTGGTAGGGAATATGGGGGTGCGTGGCTTGCTCAAAAAATTTAGAAAAAATATAGAAAAATCGAGAAAAATAAGTTAAGGGGCTCTGTGCAAAAAGATTTAGTGTTTGACTTTTCCATTACTCGGTTTCTGTATCAGTTAGCCTCGTTTTGCGTGCAAGCGATGCTTCGAGGTAAGTTCTGGAATTTCCTTTTGAAGTTCTTAGAGTAAATATGGTATAGTGTTGTCGTGCTTGAGGTTAAGTAATTTGTGCAACTTCTGAGGTGTAGCACAAAAATCGAGGTGATGCACGAGAATCGAGGCAATGCACGATCATCATGTATAGTGCTCAAAAGTCTTGGTAGTGCACGAGATTAGAGATAGTGCACGAGAAGGGAGGTGGCGTGTAAAAATCGAGGATTTGCTCGACAATCGAGGTCGGTCACATGTTTCGAGGTCAGAACACGCATACCGAGGCAGCTCGAGAAACTAAGTTAAGGTAAGAATATCCTAGAAATTCTAGTAAATTAGGAAATTTATTTTATGGGTTATTATAGAGAAATATTTGTGGAAAATAATTGAGGGATAATTAGTTTGGATTATTGAGGAAATTATTAAGTAAGTATTTATTTGGAATTTATTGAGATAGAAATAGGAAAATAAGAGAAAATAGGAAAATGTGAGGAAATTAAGGAGAAATGATATGTTGATGCTTATGGAAATGAATATGATGGCCAGGGTATGTTGAGGATTCGAATCGATTGCGTTAAAAGCCTGGCACGAGGATCGAGATGTTATGAGAATGCGAACGAGGCAAGTAGTGCCACTCAAACTGGATTTAGATCTATGAAAAGATGCTTGATTTGAAAGTGGTTTTCCCAAAACCTAAGTTGATGTAAATGATTTTATCATGTTGCCATGTCTTGTTTGAAAATGTCATGTAGATTGCATTTACATGTTTTGATGATGAAATGTGCATACATTCATGATAATGTTATTGATCATATATTGCATATGAGTTTATGATGGCACCGCTGCACTGTCGAACCTCGATCAGATTTTGGAGCCGTTGCCGGGGAACCGTCAATCTTTTCTGCCATAACAAGATTTTTTTTCTCTTCTTTTGTTTCTTTATTGTTCTCTTTCTCCATAATTTAATGAAAGAGAACAGTAAAGAAACAAAAGAAGAGAAAATAAATCTTGTTATGGAAAAAAAGATTGATGGTTCCCCGGCAACGGCCCCAAAATCTGATTGAGACTGTCGAACCTCGATGATTGTAAAATAAAGGATCTGCAGCAAGGGTGCGACCCCAAAGTTGTCTCCCAACGAACCTCAAACGGATCTGTCACAACAAGACTAAACGGGGGGGGGGGGGGTTGATGAAAAAGAAAGTATGAAGATTGAGTAAGAATATAAAAACGAAATTGTCTATGGATCCAAACGCAACCAGTTACAAATCTTTCCCTTAAACCAGGTTTTCATCATCCCTTCTTATAGCCGAATTTCAACACCCAAAATCTGCATAAATAAATCTCCTACAACCGTCTAGAGATCAAATCAAAGCTGATATGAAAATCAAAGAAAACCTCCTTCAATCAGTCTACCAATTTTAATCTTCATTCACACAGATTCTAGAACCTAGTATCGATAACCATCATACCGAGTTATTTGTTTTTGCTTCTTTCCTTCGTGTGTTATATCAACCGAATATAACATTAAAGCCACCCCGTATATGTTCATACAATCGTCTTGAACATGCACTAGAATAAGCGGAAAAGAAGTAGAGAAAACTTAAAACAAATATAATTGAAATTGAAACCGGATTTTCGTAGAAGCTCTCGGGATTCAAACCATGGAATAAGTTCGAATTTGAAACCAATTACAAGTGTTTAGCCCTCCATAAATAAAACAAAGAAGAAACGGCTACTGTTCATGAGAGAAGAATTGATTTCCCTAATGGCCTCTTAATGTGCTTAAATAGAGCTTAGGGAGGAAACCCTAGGTTACCGAAACTTCACAGCTGATTTCGAATAGGATAAAGTGCGTTATGGGCTTTTCACTCTTCATAAAAATTGTAGATTAGGAATAGTATATGAATTGGGGCCTTTAGATCACTTGATTTGGATATTGGACGCTCAAGTTATGGCCTTTTAAAGAATCAGTGTCTGTGCAGCTTTCCTAATTTGACCCAACTTTCTGGCCCGAATTTGAAGCGATGTTTGGAAGCCCAAAAGAACTCGGATTTGGACAAACAATACCATTCCAGAAAGCCCAAGAAGTCCTTTACAATTTCTCTGAAGACATCATTCATGTTCTGGGATTATAACTTGGCCAAAAATTTGAAAGAAGCACAGAAGGTCAAATCTATCAGCACACTTTTGCTTCTTTGTCTCCAATCTCCTTGTTTCCCTTCTTTCCATCAAAATTCCTCATGACCCAGGAAGCCCTAATCTTTCAAAAATAAGATAAAATAGTGTGAAGCCCAATTACTATAAAATAAAGTAAAACAAAATCAAGATGAATAAAATGACACAACTAACGTGCAAAAAGACTAAATATGAAGGCTAAATAATATGAAAATATGCGCTCTATCATGCACCCATTGACCTCGGCATGGAAAGGAAGTCGTAGCAATGAGGGGTAGCATTAAGGTGCAACGGGAATGCGGATCATCACCGCTACACCATTGACCTCGACATAGAAAGGAAGCCATAGCAATGGGGTGGGTAGCATAAGGTGCAGTCAATTCACGAAATGAGATGATGAATGATGACATTTTGCATTTTGCATACATGCATAAAAATGATTTTTGTACTGCTTACTTAGATGGTTCATCATCTAATTGGGCTTTGACCCTAGAATATTCAAACGTTCCAGATGGAGATTGTAACAGGTACGAGGATGAATGAGGCATGAAATGGCACTTTCCAAGTGCACGATGAAATGAATGATGAATAAACGATGAGATGAATGAATGTGATATAACCCATGTGTTTAAGTCCTACTACTTTGAAATCTGAATGCTTTGAAAATCCATGATGTAAGATATGATAATGATTGGCGTATGAGGAATGATGATGTAACCTTATGGTTGATGATGACGATGTATAACCCCATTTAGGGTTCATGTTAGTAAGAACGCATGTTATGTGTTAATGTTAAGTTGAGAACGTATGTTATGTTTTAAGTCATGTTAAGGATTATGTTCGAGAGACGATGATGTAAAGACTTTAGTTATGATTTGATGTTAAGGTAAGATGGCAGGTTCGATTCTAGCTTCCGCATTTGAGATATGTATATGATGTCTCTCTTTCGAGAATAAATTAATGTAGGGAAATTCTGGGATGATACGAGGAATGATGTTATTTAAGTGTTAGTTTGAAAGAAAAAATTTATCGTCTCGGGATTGTCCCAAGAAATAACGCGCCCGGGAAAACGGGGCGTTACATGGTTCGTATCTTGAGATCGGCCAGGCTGACAGGCGGCGTTCGGGCTAATGAGTAGGCGAAGGGGCTTGGTTTTAGCTAGGCCATAATAGCAGGTAAAGAAACCACCAGATTGAGATCTCTAATTTGAATGGGCTCCCGGTTGAATCTGTTTAGGAATGCTCAGAGTGGCTCATGCTCTTCCTATTTCAAGTTTATGAGGCTAGACGATGTCTTGCAGTGAGCTTGATTTACAGAAAAATGAATGATGAAGCGGGTGGCTAGCGCATGGTTGAATTCTTCAACGTGCTAGGAAAGGGTCGACACATGATCTGGTCTGTACCTCCATTTTGTAGCATTGTGGCATTGAACATGGTGAGGTGTTCTTGAGGGTTAGTGGTGCTTTTGTATGGCTCCAAGCAACTAGGAAGGCGGAAGCCACCTAACAAAGGTATGACCACGATGAACTCTGAGAGGGGATGGCTTGAGGAATAAAACGATGCTAAAGGTAGGGGAGCAGGGGTGTGGGTAGCCTGATGGTGTTGGTGATGGCTACCTTCTACCACTACAAAAAATCAATGTTTTAGCAACAAAACATTCCGTCACTAAATTTTTTAGCGACGGATTTAGTGACTGCTACCATTCTGTAGCAAAAAGGCATCACTAAAATTTAGCGATTGGGTTAGCGATTGATTTTTTTTAACAACGGAATCAGCGACGGGAGTTTCCTGTCACTAAATTCAGCGATAGAATTTTAGTCACTAATTAGCGACAAAAAACAATTCCATCACTAAATTTAATGCATGCCCGCCCTCCCTTCATGCTCACGCTACGAGGCTGCGCCTTTACTGGCCATGTGGCAACTCTAGGATAATAATCCTTGTAATAATCCCAAGCGTTACACGTTGGAATCGAACCCCCAGCCTTCGAGAACCAAACACCTATATGGGCGCAAGCGAGCCAGCCGATCTGGAAGCCTCATTAAGTATTAATGTGCATAAATTATATTTATAATATTTTCTTTTAAACTTTCCAGAATTATATTTACACTCCAAAATTTCTAAAAATTATTTAATGAATATTAATTTTAATATCAATGTTAGTAAAGGGAAATGAATATTAATTTTAATTTTAATATTTATTAATTTTATTTCATTACTAATTAAAATAAAAGTTTATAATTTTTTTTAAATGTTTTTTAGCGATGAGTATAACCCCATTACTAAATTTTGAATTTTTTATTTAATTTTTTTATTTTTGAGGGACAGGTAATTTTAATTTTTTTATTTAATTTTTTTTAGTGACAGATTTGTTCAGTCTCTAAAGTTTAAATTTTTAATTTAGTTTTTTTTAGTGACGGGGTTTCCGTTGTTAATTCTGTCGCTAAATTTAGTGATGGGTCTTTCTGTCGCTAAATTAAAAAAATATTTAAAAATACTAGCGATAGAATTTTCTTCGCTAATTAGCGATGGAATAATTCTGTCACTAAATTCCATCGCTAAGAATTGTTTTTCTTGTAGTGTGCATCGTTGTTAACCCATTCATTGTGTTAGTCACGCTGTTGATTTCAGGTTAACTCAACAACTTGCTTTTGGAGCTGTTGGATTGTCTGGAGGAGGACCTCCATGTTGACTTGATTCTCTAGGTTGTCGTTTTTCGGGTTTTGTACACTTTTGGTTCTGCCCATGGGAAGATGGTTGAGATTCGTATGGAGTGTTTTAGTGGGACTTATGGGGTAGGTAAGTTTTACCGAGCCCCATGGTGGGAGTCAGATGTTCCTTCTGGCCCAAAAGAGAGGCGATTGGACATGGGCTCGCAATGATTAGGAATAGACTCCAGGGAGTGGTTGGCACTTGCAAGAACTCCGACACTTAAGTAAATTGACAAAGTGTTGGTAGGTTACAAAGAACATACCTGGGCTCTTGGTAGAGGTGGTTTATATAGAAGGAGGAGAGGTCTTCTTGTATGCATGTGTTGTGCGTTGTAGGGTAATAGGACTAGATATTCAGCGCCGATGGGGCTCATTGACGGTGGCATGGTGCCTACGAGACCCTTATTAATGTGGATGGGATTCGTCTTTAATGAGGATGAGATCCGCCATTAATGAAGATGGGATTTACCATTAATGAGAATGGGATCTTGAGTGGGTGCGAGAGTATCCAGCGTGTGGCTACAATGATACTGTTGTATGTTGGCGTAGGTCTAGGGTTGGGCTAAGGCCGGCTAAGATTGGGCTAGGGGTTGAAGGTCGAGATTGGGCTGGTACGGTCTAGACTCAATCACTGGAACGCCCATAATCGATGCTAAAAAATCTTCCTGTATAATTGGATCTACCATGCACAGCTATTGCAGAGCCCACAGAAGTTCGTACTCATTGGAGATCCTATAAGAAAGTTTGGAGGTGGCTAGAAAATTCCTGATGACACCTGGTAAGCATGCTTCCTTATCGACACATGCTCTACTTGACCTTCTAAAACCTTTCTTGGAACCTGCACTTGACGATGATTCTCCGCCATTACCAGATCTCGAAGAGAACACTCGTCATCTTCAACATCACTAATGAGTCTTGAATGGTCATTAGGGTCCTTACCACTCTTATCATCCTATCTCTGATAATGTTGCCCCATAGTATTATTTTTACCTAGATCAATCAAACAACCATCAATCATCCTGCCATCTCTTTGTTGGTCAAATCCTTCAAACAAAGGGTTTATTACTTGCATGGTTAATTCCCAAGCTACCTTTGGAACACCCCCACTTCTAGATGTAGTCAGTGTAGGGTTTTTAGTCATTCACTTGATTGATGCCCAAGAAATCTCAATAAGGCAAGTCAGGGTCCAGCTAAGGGTCAAGCGATGAAGGAAGGGAATGATAGAGAAAAGATACTAGGGGAGGGCTAAGTCTAGTGGTCTTTAATTAACATTGTTGAGCAGACGAATGCAGGTTGCCCCAGTGCTCTGAGAGGTGCTAGTAATCCGGTGGCTATGTGTTTTTGTCCTATTCTAGAGAAAGATATGGATATTCCATCTCCTGGGAAATTGTATTTTTCGATGGATATGGGTTTTGTGGCTGAGACGGATATGGCCGGTGAGGAATCATCTATGCAGGTCCTGATGAAGAGGGTGATGTTTAGTCTTCTCGGTCAAAGGACTTAGGCTCTGATTATGTTTCGATCAAGTCCAAGTCTCAAAAGAAGTGAGAGAGAAAGAAGAAGAATACGGATGCTAAGGCAAATCAGGTTATTAATGTCAGTCGGCCAGGGAGTACAGATTCGACTTGAGTTTATTTTAGTTCTTTGTGCATTTTAATCTTTTTTGCTTGCTGATTTTGGTTTCCTTCTTTTATTGAGAGTGTGTTTTCCTTTTGGTTGTTTGGTGCAGGGTATGCCCTACCTGAAGTTGTAGGATTTTTGTTTTACTATTAATATAATTCTTACTCACAGATATTGAATTGGTACCAAAATTATGACCCCTTTATATTTACATAAAAATTCATCATTCTTAGGCACTGAAACTGGTTACCAGTAATGAATGTTTAAAATGTACTCTGAAGAACTCAATTTCAATTTAGATATCAATAAGGCTTCTTGTTACCTGGCTCGTGTTAACCTTTGAAGCCACCTCATTTTTGTGAGGACACAAATCAATTCATTAGTGCAATTATCAAAATCAATATCAAAACAACATAAAAAATACTAAATAAAAGATAAATTTCTGGGTGAGCACCACTAGGGTCTACCTCCCATTCGCTTGCCTCCGAGTCCCCAACAATATTCACCTCTTTGCCATTTCTCTCCTGTCTTTCTTCTCCCTCATTATTATTTAACAAAGAGGGTGATGGGGATGTGGCCGCCTGAGTTTGATTGGGTTTCGAAGGGTCTGTGCTATCGTACCCTTTAACAACCATCCATCTCACCTTAATAAGACTCCTATCATTTATTAAATATGTTAAAAATACTAGGCCTCCCTTGGCCAACTTATTGATTTCAACTTGGTGATCCTCCACTAATGTATCTACATCTACCCAGTCACATCTCCCACTCCTTATTCTCATGGTACGCTAGTATCAAGACGACTCCCAGCGTCCCACAAGTGGTGTGACCACAATCCATCGAGTCTCAAAATCATCTATCTTTCTAGGTCCACTCCTAAACAATTTATGTAATACCCTAAGAGCCCAAGGTCAGGTCCAAGAAGGGACTCTAGAGAAGCTAGTATATATATCGAGGATAGTAAGAAAGGAAATAACATCAGCTGGATACCTTTTGCCTTGAATATGGATAAAGAACTCCCGGGTTAAGCGTGTTTGAGGTAGGGTAGCTCAAGGATAGGTGACCTCTAGGAAGTTCACGTAGGCCCATCAAGGTAAGTTGATCTGGTTGTTCCTATCGCTCGATGTAAGATGTTACAATTTAGGTCTAAAATAGGTTCATTGAAAGGTCACAAATTCTTATCCCCTTGAATAGTGCAAGCACGGTAAAAACAACGCAATAAGGACGTCACGGTTTCACCCTCCGTTCCTTGCACAAAATAAAAAATCTTGTTAGCACGACCCTACCATTCGAGTGAAACTGCGTCGGTGCTAAAATCTCCTCTCACAGACATTGGCACTAAATTATCTAAATGAATCGCTACATCTCCTCCCTTAACATTGGTAGTAAATTCTCTGCAGCTAGGAGCCCTTGGCTTCCATGATCGAGGGATGCGAAATGATGTTGAAATATCCCTAGCATCTTTGCATTTCAAAACTGAAGGTTTCATTCATAGGGAGATAGTAATATCAATGGGAGCTAGTTTAAAATCCATTTTTACCTCAAAATGTTATAATTTTAGCAGAAATAGCGAGTCTTCAGAAGAAGAAGATAGCTTCGGAAGCTAAGAACTGGCCAAGGTCTTTGGGTGAGTATAGAGTTTTTAGGAAGTTCTGGATGACTCAAACTCTTTAGGGAACAGGTGTGGTCCATATGGTACCACCAAATATTTATAGGCAAAGAAAGTAAGCTAAGAGTCGCAAGTCCCCTAGAGATTCTCCTTTATTGAGCCATTCAACACCTACTTATTCTAATCTTTCCTTCGCCTTTCAGCCAAAGGCAAGAGTAAGGAGCTATTGTTATGAGCTACCCTATAAATTTTTAAAATTTCCAATGTCTCAGAAGCATTCTCGAAGCCTCTTCTCCCTTAGAATGTCTTTGGGGCAGAAGAATCCCTGACCCCAATGGGTTCCTAGGATTGGCTTGCATCATTTTTTGCTAAAGTCCTTGGATGCCATTTGGAGCCACCTGGAGATAGCTATAGGGATAGTTCACCCCAAAATCTACTCTAGGGCCTCCAAGTCTCCCAAAGGTACCCTTTCAAAAAAGCCATCCGACTGAACCATGCTGTAAGGCCCACTTCCAAATATTTCCGATAGCATAGGATATTCGAAATGAGGTCATTACAGAGGTGATATAAAACAAAATTGAACTCAAATAACACTCATTTCATTTCTAGCAGCGAAAATTTAAATAGGATTTAATTACATTTTTAATATCTCACGACTCTAGGCTCGATGGCCATACAAAATAATAAGAGGCTCAAATGCTAATAAAAATAACAAATCCTCATCATTATAAACCTCACCAAATCACTAACTAGGATCTTTGAAGTTAGGATGCGTCTCCATACACCAATATCTTTTGACTGTAGTCCTACTAGACTCGCCACCAATAACAGTATTTCCTTTTCCTGGAATGGCAAAGAAGATCAAGTGAGCCACAAGGCTCAACAAGTTCGAGAAACAATAAACAATATATAGGATCCAAAAACATGATGACACCAAATAGAGTAATCAAAGGCTCCACAATTATATACAAGATTCATCATTCATGAATTTATCAATTCAACTTAATATATCATGTCACCATGTATCATTATGCAAATGTGCATAAAATTTCTTTGTCATTATCAATTCTCACAGGATCGCAAGCCATCAATCAATACATGCAAGAGTGCATCATTCCATTATCAATATAAATCTCCCCAGCTCTCAAGCAGTCAATCAATGCATGCAAAAATGCATAATTTTTATAAAACCTCACAAATAAATATGGAGCCAACCTACCAAGCTATGGCCACCTCGTCCCGCATCAGTTGCTCTAGGGTACCCTTTCTCCCTCCGTGCAAAATAATAGGTTCGCAAAACATATATATGTGCAACGTGTACATGTATGCATTATATATGCATTTGCCAACCACATGTATTTAAATTCTTGTTTCTGCAATATTCATACTTTTAACATCATTTACCTATACAGGGTATTTTTCCATCATGAGATAAATTCAACATATCCTACTTCATAACGTTTACTACATTCAAGATGTAATTTATGACACAGAAATGCTTGATGTAATTTATAACACAGGAATAACTTTTGAGATATGCTATTTAATATTAAATCTCGATTCACTAGCTGAGGAGTATTATAAATTTAATAACTATTTTTTTCATCATATGATTGTTGTGATTTCATTTAACTATTGACAGTATGCATTTACCTGCATTCATGCTCATAGCTCAATTCATGATTAGTCCCCATGCAATTAGAAAGACCACACCACGCGAAATTGCCTGTTAAAATAAATTAAAATTTTTTCTAAGACAAAGGACTAACTATAACATATTTTTGTAAATGTCTTCATTTTGAAAAACTAACTCCTAATATTTTAATAACTAACATTCATTATTGTAAGAATGATTTTTAATGAAATTTTCAAGAAATAGAAGCTATGTATTTCGAGGGTGTTAAAATCACAATTTCTTGAATTTGTACTAAAACCAAAATTCTATTTTTTTTATTGTTATGGATTTTGATTTTTTTGATATTTTTATTGAATCCAAATAGGGGGTACTTTCTTATTTACATTTATGTATTAAAGTAAATGAAAGGTAAAATATAAATTAAAGAAAATGAAAACATTTACTTATGGATGGGGTGTGAGCAGAGAGTTCGCAATCAAGGACTTATGTGAAGAGCTCAAGACGAGCTCGCTGGCAAGGCTTATAGGAAAAGCTCGGGATGAGCTCGAGGTCATGAGTTCGCAACTTACAGAGAGAGCTCGAGGTCATGAGTTCGTGAAAAGGACTTGCGGCTAAAGGCTTAAGGAGAGAGCTTGGAAAGAGCTTGCGAAAAGAACTGAAGGGAAGAGCTCGGATTGAGCTCGCTAGAACATAAATGAAGCTGAACGTGTATATATATATATGTGGGTTGGTCGAACAGAACATGGGCATTTGAACTACTGTTTAAGCATGATTAAGGTGGATTGGCTAGGCAGTGCATAGCTTGTTATGCATCTATGTATATGTGTATTTTTAAGTGGGTCTCATATATAGGCGAACAATATATATTTTTAGTTGAGGCTTTCGCTATTAGTGCTAGACATCCGGATACCTCAATAGAATCATTCGAATGAGTAGCGGATGACTTAGTATTTTACATTCTGACATAGCACATATAAATATAAGAGACATTTGGAACAACGAACTCATTCGGATATGATACACACACACACACACACACATATATATATATATACACATTTAACACTGCTTCTTTGGATGCAGAACGAGTAGAGCTTCTCATCCTCACCTAACTATGTAAAATGCCACTCATGAAGAAAGCTTGGGGTGAAAACAAACCCCATTTCGAGATCACAAGGAGACCCACAAAGAGATACAAAAATAGAAGGTTGAACATAGTGAGCTAAAATGAACACAGAGAGCTAAAATGAGCTAAAATGAACAGAGCGAGCCAACATGTACACATTAATCATATCAGTAGAAGAAGATATAGGCTAGCTTACACAAGGATATAAGAAGATATATAAAAGAACTTATAGGAATGAAGAGAGAATGAACGAAGGGAACTTGCAGAAAGTTAAAGAAGAAAGTAAATATCAAGGAAACTTGCATTGAAATACAAAATATATATAAGAGAGCTCGCACTGAAATTAAGTAGAAGTGCAAGAAGAACGTGCATGATGACTTAGCTATGTAGAAGAATCCTCTCTTCTTGGAGTTCTTCTCGGCCAAGACAAAAATTACCAAGATGGGCAGCCAGGAGGGAAAAAGAAGAGATAAGAAGAAGAAGTCTCAGATGGGAAATGAGAGTACTCATAAGAGAAAGGTCACTAATGCAGACACAACACGAAGAGGGAAATGCACAGTCTACACCTGTAACTTGGTCAAAATGACTTGATTACCCTTCACCTTTACAATGGTCAAAAGAAAGACCAAGGGCACTATTGACATTTACTGGCCAATTTAATTTATTATGATTTTCTTTTAAAGAATTCAAATTTCAATTCTCAATTAGGCTCAGCCTATGCCGTGGGCCATTCCATGGCCCAAGTTACTAACCGAAATAAATTCTCATCATCCAAGCCCATTCATAATATAATTAAAATTCCAAACACATCTCAACGGCCCAATCTATTTGGACCTAACCAACATTTTGAATCCCAATTGGATGGGCTACCAAATTCTTATTTTCATTTACACTTTATTTCATAAAAAAATATTTTCAATCCTCAATTAATGAAAGAAAAAATTTTGAGCCCAAAATAAAATACCCAAAAATGTCTAAACCCCTTAATTAGTCGTTTCAATTTCTCCTCCTTCAAAGAATTTGGTCCCCGAATTCGCATCCGACCACACAACAATTGGGATGGAAATGCCTCGGCTCATGCTCAAATTCCTGAGCAACCTCGCTCTGATTGTGACATTGCCACTAGCCATTACAAACAAAATCAATCTATACTCCCATTCCTTTTCTTATCACCCTAGAACGTCCAATGACATTTTCTCATATCACACATCGTGCATGACCTTTATGGTCTAAATAAAATCAACCACATGCTAAGGATCCAACACATTCTTTCTTAACGTTGATACGTGCCACACCAAATGCACATTGGCCATACAAGGCTAATTTACATGTCAAAGGTCCAATTTACACTAGGATTGTCAAAATAGTCAATAGGATGAGGGGTAGTTTTCCCCGAGCTCCAAACATCGCACGCACCTCATGGCATCATCCTTCACCATACATGGTCCCACATCTCAAATTCTAAATCTAGGTGTTTCCAGTCTACATAACTTTCCTATCTATCTTGGGCCGTCTTTACCCAGGCCCTAACGGTTCTAATTTCTCAAATGTTTTCTCAATAACTTGGGGTCCCAACAAGGCTCGATATCCATCCTCCTCCCAAGACACTAGCCACATAGACTGCTATAAAACGCCTCATAGGGTGGTGTCTCCCTACTTGCATGGTAACTACTGTTGTAAACAAACTCCACTAATGGAAGATGATTGCCTTAACTACCAAGGAAATCCAACACACATGCTAGTAGCACATCCTTCAATGCCTGAAGAGTTCTCTTCGCCTATCTGTCGACTGACAGATGAAATGTAGTATTTAATTTCCATTTGGTCCTCGAGGTAACATGCAACACTTCAAAAAAAATACTTGCCTCAATACCATGTAGTCTTACTATTTCTTCATTCTACATCTCTGCCCAACGATTTAGGGAAAACGTTTTCTTAAGTAGGCAAGATGGGCTGATTTAGTCATCTCAACTACTAAAACAGCCTCATTCTCTTCGCCATCCTAAGAAATCCCTATGCAAGGTCTATGGGAGCATTATCCCACTTCCATTCTGAGCTGATCATAATTGCAATGAATCTGCGAGTTTCTAATGTTCGGCCTTACTTGCTAACACACTAGACATTAAAAAATAATTCTCGCCACATCTCTTCTTAAATCGTTCCAGGTGAATAATATAATATACCTTAGACCTCAGATAGGGTCCACAAAGAAACCCCATTTCCTTTAACTAAATTTGCATTTCCTAGCCATAACATATATTTGTAATTTCCCAATTTGTACAAGCAACCTTTAGGTACTCCCAATGAGTCTCTTCACTCGGCGAGTATATTTCCCTTCCATCGATAGCACTATAATACCCTTTTTAAAATAACTTATTTTCCCATCTTACCATTCATTGATATCATCTTGACCACATGCCAATCTTAAGGATACATCGCCTCAACACCCAATCCAACAAATTATCCACTTACGGTGGAGGTTCTCATTTCTTATAGTTATTTACCTCAAGTGCTATAGTCTACGCATGTTCTAAATCTCCCACATTTCCTTCTCATAGAATCATTAGGACTCTCCCCTAATGAATACACTTGAGCGAGCACTATCTTTGTATCGAAATCTTAAAATTTTGTTATGAGCTCTTGTAGCTTCATTATTTCCAATATATCCTTCTTATTTAACACGTTTACTTATCCAATTTGATCATAGATCCTTTACTTCCCTGGTCCCAATAGGTCATCACCAACGTTCTTATTTCCTTTTGCTTAAGTTAATAATGGTGGTTTTCTTCTTAATTACGCATTACTATATGCTAACCCATGTAAACTCGATATACTACAATATCGTGAACCACATGAATTTGTATATATATATATAGATAACCTTATTACAATTATTATTATTTCCTGAGGCATTAGAAAACCAAGTCTAGCATTAACAGAATCACCAAACAGAAGAAATACTGGCAACCATTCGTGACCGGTCGACAGCTCCTTACCATCTATTGACAGCTGCTATGCTGAGTAAGACTCTCACCTTGTTGCTTCATTCCCTCTAGCCTCATAGTAACTTACCATTTTCGTATTATATTTTTCCTCTTATTATAGCCTAACCTATATTTTACATATATACATAATCGTATGCGTATGTACTCTCGATCCAAAATCCTAATTAATTATTTCTACGAGTAATTATACGAGCCACTCCTAAGATCCCAATCCTAGCTCTTCATTGATATAGTTATGTACTCGCCCTGGTTAACTCACTCATGGGCACCTTACTTTCGTCGAATTTTCATCATTTGTTATTGAAGGATCCCCAGCTCACATGCTTAACAAGCATCTACACTTCTCACTGATTACAGTTATACTATTCATATGCCGCGTCCATTAGCCCATGTTAATAATTTCACGGCATCCAATTCCTCAAGTCCCGTTTCCCATAAGAGCAGTCCTTTCCTTTTTAAGGACTCAAGAATTAACATGACACCCTTAGGTCATGCTTGCTCCAATACATACTAGTCAACTAAGAATATAACCTATCAAATCCAACATCATGGGAAAAGTTTATGTCGAAAATACATCAATACCTTCTCCACAGAAAGAATCCCTTAGGCGACTTAAACCCTTAACTATTAAGCCTTGGATGCTCATATTCCAGGTTTTAGTAGCTCACTCCCATCAATTTCCTCCTTTAGCTTCTCATTTTTTTTTTGATCCATCTGGGGTCTTATACCCCTTTTCCATATAGCTTTCTTGTCTATTTAACCACTTATCACCTTTACTAGAGGCTTCTCCCTTATCTGTTATCTACATCGCACATCCCTAAACTTCGTATATAAAAAACTTTCAAGTTTTATCTCCATTATATTTTGTGGCGACTTCCTCACCGTGCATCCTTAAACCTATCGGCTCATCTAACTTGACCACTGTTATACATGTTTTTCGCACCACTTCTTATGGGCTACGTCTAGTTTAGCAAGACGACCCAATCACTTAAGGCCCAGGAGGTCCTAATGGGCTCACAAAGGTAAACCCATATATAT
Source organism: Diospyros kaki (assembly GCA_036245055.1). Taxonomy (NCBI): domain Eukaryota; kingdom Viridiplantae; phylum Streptophyta; class Magnoliopsida; order Ericales; family Ebenaceae; genus Diospyros; species Diospyros kaki. Next base: position 25,993,245 of record BSEG01000010.1, on the reverse strand, counting down.
TGTCCAAATCCGAGCTCAGGTCGCAGAAACGAACAAGCTTTCAGTAAACTCCCAACAATCAATTCAACAGGCTCTCAATAAAGCCCCCAGTTCGCTGGCTCGACCATTCAGCTCGGTGGTCTAAAACTTCCTATCTCAAGTACACAACAAATTGCTGGATAGTCAGAAGCAAGGGCCCACTTACTTTATCTGAGGTGAACCATACTCCTCGTAATGAGGGTTTCACTCCCTGTTTTATGCAGATGATAGGGGCTGTTTGTCCCCCATTATATCATATTGGTATTTTTATATTTTGGGCAAATTGTAAAGGTTCCTCATGAAGGACCATCCACGAGGAAACATAGCATACAACGGAAGCGTTTTAAAAATAAAAACTCTCCTCGTATTGATTAGAATCTAGGAAACTTACTTTTCCTACGGATCACCGGACGAAATGGAGCGACAGGAGGAGGAGGGGCGACAGCTTCTTCGCGTGGCGGTGACGACGGCTGTCCTGCAATCCTTCGGCTCCTTCACATCAGATCTTGAACGCTCTCTTGATCTTCCAAGGTATGACTCAAACTCGTGACCTCTCTTTTGGTGAAGAAGAGTAAGAACAATTAGGTTAAAAAACAACTAAAGAGAGAATATATATAGGGAGAACCCTAGGGTTAAAACCCTAGTGGGCCAAGTCCATTTAATTAATTTTCTAATTGGGTTAGCCCAATTAATTAATTAAAAACCAATGAACTATTATTTTATTCTAGCCCAATTAATTATGGACCATTCTGAATAAAATAATTCTCTCTCAATGTAATTCACCCAACAAGCCAAATGTATTAAATAATACATGAGTTATATCGAGCTACCCCGATGACCAAAAGACAAATTATTCATGGCTACTAAAATGACCAAAATATCCCTGCTACCCAATAGCTATATTTTGTCATTCTAAGTGTTCCAACTATCACCATATGGTAACACTGACCCCACGAATAATTTTGCATGTGCAATGTCTTTGACCTACTAGTGTAATGATGAAAATACCCCTCTACGTAACACCCATCATTTAGAAAGGAATAATGTACTAACACCTCTCTAAATGATTTCTACCATCCTTAGATCACTAGTCCAATAATCCGTGACTACTCGAATATACTTGCTTATCACTGGGAGCTACCCAGAAGCACACACTCTTAAGTCACGTTCCCAGGGCCCTGGTTTATTTGATTATTCTTGGATAATCACAAGGGGGTGAATCACAGAAACTATCTTGTATTAGTCTGTCTTAGCTAATTAGAAACCACACTCCCAACTCACAAGGTTATTGATCTTTGATAGACCTCACCTACAGTGAATCTAAGAATATAGCTCTAGGTTCACTAGACCACCAACTAATACTCAAGTATTAGAGTACTCGTCCACGTAGTAGTAGTGATAGACTAGCTCCATGATAATTAGTACTTTGTCATTAGCCTCTATCATAGGTCCACTCTACGCATTCCAAATGCGCTTGTACAATTAGAGTAAACGGACTGTTTACTGGCTAAGGCAAGCCATCCTCCATTAGGATCTATTGCACAATGATCTTATCATGATAGAATGCCCAGTTCTATCAAAAGATCAAGAGTAATATTTTTCTTGCTTATTAAGTACCCATGATTCATGCCTAACTGTGAAGAACGACCCATCACATGAATCACTTACTTAATAGCATTGACACTTTTCCAACAATTAAATGCAAATAATATATGTGCAATAAACTGACTAAAAGAAACATCATTACCATAAATTAAATAAAACGTGTCTTTAGAGCATACATTTCCAACACCTCATTATAAATAGGAGTCAGAAATGTCATAAGGAAAACTAAAGGAATAATCAGAAAAATCGCCTCCCAAAAGGAATAATCAGGGTGTGGTCTGGAGTAGGCATTGTTCTGGCCGACCCATGTGAAAACTCTGTGTGCTCTTCCCATTTCTTCACTTCCTCCTTGCATTTTTGGACTCACTGTGGCCCATAACGGATCACGATCAGCTAAAACTGAATGTCGACATTTTGGAGCTAGAGGAAGGGACCGCTTTGATCAGTAGCCATGGCAAGACGAAGAAATATGCGAAGCTGCGATGCGATGGCCGACGCACTAAAAAATCACCGCGATTAACTACGAGATCTCCCATCAAATGGGAGGATCATTGCTCTGATAGTGGATGTCCCTCTGCCACCACCAACTGGGAACAATACGGGCATGCCCCCGCCACGGGTTATTGTCCAACCCACTGCTCAAACTGTTGGGATAGAGGCGATCCAAGATTGGCAACAACGCCAGGAAGCATTGGAAAATACAGTAATGTAGCTCGTTGACGCTATTAGGGCCTTGGCTCAGGCTCAAATGTGGGCTATCCTCAATCCACCAGCGTCACCTCGAAGGGTTCTTCAATCACGAGAAGAAAGGCCCCCACTGGCGGAGGAAGATATTGGAGATAATTGCCTGTTCGCAAATCACCATTCTTAGGAGGGGAAAAGAAGCAAGAGATTGCAGGCCCAACGATCTACGGATCCAAACTCGATTATGGAGGAATTGTATCAAAGAGTCCGGCAACTGGAAGCACAACAACGAGTTCGCAACCAGAATAATGGCCATGGGGACAGGACTCCATTTATGTGAGAAGTTGAGTTCGAGCCTTTCCTCCGAAGATTCAAAGTCCCGAGCATTCCACAATACAACGGAGACAACGACCCTTATGATTACCTGGATGCATACAATGTTCAAGTGGATTTGCAGACAACCAGTTTGCTGGTAAAATGTCACGTTTTCCTAGTGACCCTGGGTGATATCCCCCAAGCTTGGTTTAGGAGCCTTCCACCTCGTAGCATTGGCTGCTAGGAGGAATGCCAACGAAGATTCCTTAATCAATACTGGGCACTGAGAAGGCAACTTGCTCCACTATGCCACCTCGCCACAGTGTTCTAGAGAGCAAATGAGTCCTTGAAGGACTATATTGCCAGGTTCAGATAAGAGGTAAGCAACGTCGAGGATCCGTCTGATGAAAGTGTCCTGACCGCGATCTCTGTGGGACTCCGCAAAGATGGGAAACTCTATAAGAGTATCTACAGGATCTCGGTTAAAGATTCGGGAGAATTCTACAAACGAGCTATTAAGGAGGTCCAATGGGGAAAGGCCTTTGGTTTAAAAAAGACCACCAGACCAAAAGAAGAAGTTGGGGTTTCCAACCAGAACAAGAAAAGGAACAATGGGGACGCCGGAAGAGAAGCTCGAGCAGAGCGCTCGAACATTGAGGTCTTTAAACGAGCTCACAAGGTAGAGAAAGAAGAGCAACCAATGTGACCGCGACGTTTCGACAACTACTATGCCCTGTCTGATCCCCAAGAGAGGATCTTTGCCATGGAGAGAAATAGAGAAGAGTTCGGGAAGCCCAATCAGCTGAGAACTCCTAACAAATTCATAAACAAGGAAAAATTCTATGCATACCATAACGAGACGGGCCACAACACCTCCTAATGCTAGGCCCTAAGGGACGTTATAGAAGACTTAATTAGAAGAGGTCGACTGAAGGATTATGTGGTACGAACCTCTGACGATGAGCACTCACCTTCAAGCACTGCCAACACCCTCCGACGATGAGCACTCACCTGCAGTACGTATGATCTATACTATTCATGGCAGACCTCACCTCACTGGGACTTCCCACAAGTCTCATGAAAAGTACGTATGAGAGGCCAACCATATCCTGTTGGCATGATCGAACGAGCAGTTTGCCCCTACAAAACGAACTAAGGGAAATGCGGTCACAGAAAAGATAATTTTCTCAGAAGAAGAGGCCAAAAATATCCTTCGGCCACACAACGATGCGCTCGTTATACGGGCCCAGATTGACAATTTCAAAGTACGAAGGATAATGGTGGACACAGGAAGCTTGGTAAATGTAATGTACAGGGCATGTTTTGATCAAATGGGATTGGGATTGGAGCAGTTGAGCTCATCCTCGGAACTGCTCTATGGATTCACGGGCGATGCAGTGGTCCCTATCAGGAGGATTAGTCTCCCCTTCACTATTGGGGATGTGGATTGCCAGGCCACCACTTTAGCAAAATTCCTAATTATAAACTGTTCTTCAGCGTACAATGTCACACTCGAAAGGCTGACCATGAACGATCTAGATCTGGTAACCTCTACCAGGTCGCTAACAATCAAATTCCTGACCTGCAATGGGGTGGGGTGTGTACGGGGTGAGCAACATCTTGCAAAGTGTTGTTATGAAGATGCCCTAAAAATGGGGGCCAAAGGAAAGAAAGTAAATATTATCAGAAGAGCTAACCAGCTACCAGCCAAAAGGGGGTTAACCACGATCTGGATCCTCGCGACATAGACTCTGACAGGCCTATTGGTCCTGTAGAAGAGTTCGAAGATATCTCAGTTAGCGAGGCAGGGGAAGAAAAGTGCCTCAAGCTAGGGAAAAATCAAGCCCCCGAGGTAAAATCCCAACTTACCAATTTCCTTAAAGCCAACCTCAATGTATTCACTTGGAACCATGAGGATATGATAGGAATAGCCCCACAGGTTATGTCGTAAAGCCTTAACGTAGATACCAGCTACAAGCTAGTGTGCCAGAAAAGGAGGCCAATGACCCCTGAGCATTACGCCACTCTCAAAGAAGAAGTGGATAAACTCTTGTTAAACGAGTTCATTAGAGAGGCCCACTACCTGGTCTGGGTCGCTAACTTGGTCTTGGTAAAAAAGAAAAATTTGAAATGGAGAACCTGTGTCGATTTTACTGACTTGAACAAGACTTGCCCTAAAGACTGTTTTCCTCTCCCAAGAATCGATCAGCTCGTGGATGCAATAGCTGGCAACCAACTTCACAGTTTCATAGATGCCTATTCGGGCTACAATTAGATCCCTATGAACCCCACCGACGAGGAGCACATTTCATTCATTACCGATTAAGGGCTTTATTATTATAAGGTCATGCCTTTTGGGCTGAAGAATGCTGGCACGACCTACCAAAGACTGGTCAATACAATGTTTGAAGTACTAATCCGCAGAACCATGGAAGTATACCTTGATGACATGTTGGTAAAGTCAAAATGAGTAGTAGACCATGTTTCCGATCTGAGATAAATGTTTAGAGTCCTCAGGAGCTATTAGATGAAGCTCAATCCACTCAAGTGTGCCTTTGGGGTAGCCTTTGAAAAATTTCTTGGGTTTATGGTAAATAACAAAGGCATCGAAGCCAATCCAGATAAAATAAGGGCTCTTCTCGACATAAGGTCGTCTGTAAGGAAAAAAGAGGTACAAAGCTTGAATGGATAGGTCACAGCCCTGAGCTGTTTCATTTCTAAGGCAACTGATAAGTGTGCCCCGTTCTTCAAGCTCCTAAAAAAGACACAAGACTTCAACTAGACAGAAGAATGCGAGTCCGTGTTCCAGCAGCTGAAGGAATATATGGGACGAGCCCCACTGCTTGACAAACCGAAGGAGGGAGAAAAGTTAACCCTATGTTCGGGAGTATCCCATTAGGCTCTTAATGCGGCCCTCGTTCGGGGGGATGAAGGGGTGCAACACCCCATATATTACGTCTCCACAAGCTTGATTGATGCAGAAACAAGGTACACACCAATTGAAAAACTGGCTTACTATTTGATAATGGCATTAAGAAAACTACGGCCTTATTTCCAAGCTCATGAGATCGAAGTCTTAACCAAGTACCCACTAAAACAAATCTTGAAAAAGCCGAACACCTTGGGTCATTTACTAAAATGGTCTATCGAGCTCGCTCTATTCGATATAAAGTACAAACCAAGGATGACTATAAAAGGTCAAGCATTACCGAATTTCATTGCTGAGTTCACAGGACCAATTGACGAGGAAGTGGAAAGCTTGGAAGGGCTGTCCTAGGAATTATACGTGGACGGATCATCAAGCGAGCAAGGAGCAGGTGCTGGGGTTATGTTGATAAGCCCCGAGGGTCACAAAATCCTCTGCGCACTGAGATTCGGATTTCTGACCACCAATAATGAAGCCGAGTACGAGGCCTTACTAGTAGGGCTCCGTCTGGAAAAAGAAGTACGAGCTAAGACTGTAGTAATCTACAGTGACTCTCAGTTGGTCACCATTAATGTTTGAAAAATGTGGGATTTAATTTATATGTAATATATATATATATATGTCTTTCAAGATGATAGCTTGAAAATAGTCCCATTTAAATAAATGAGAAAGAAATGGGAATTCAAGATAATCCAAGGGTGGAGGATTTGTCTTGAAAGTGGAATTAAATCCAATGAATGAAATTAAATCCTTCAAGCGGGAATGGATTTCCAAGTGGGTTTATTAATCCAAGAGAAGAGATGAGGTGGAAGGTGGAGATTTAATCTCCAAAGAAATCCAAAGGTTGGGATCTATGCTCTCCATAAGTCTTGGATTGTGCTTTCTTGAATGGTGGGGATTTGGTCTTGGAAAAGTGAAAGAAATCCAATGGTTGAGATTTAAGAAGACTAAGGCCATGGGTTGTGTTTCTTTCAATGGCTAGGATGTATTCTTGAAAAGTAAAGTGTATGGCCAAGATTTGTTCTTACAAAGCACATGGATTGTGCTTTTGGTGAAGGGCTAGGATTTATTCTCTTAAATCCATAAAATCCAAAGGCTAGAATTTGTTCTTGAATGATGGGAGAAATAATACAAATAAGCAAGTTTAAGGAAGACTTGTCTTCTTTGGCCACTTGAAGAGAGAATGAAAGAAGAGAGAAAGAAATGAAGAAGTCTTCCATTTTTGCAAAAGAGAAGAATTTTCTCCCAAGAGAAGAAAGGAAAAGAAGAAAGGTTCTTTCAAGGAGAAGAGTGGGAATAAAGCTAGAATGGGTTCAAGCTTCAAGGAATAGAGTTAAGGTAAGGGATAGCCCCATGGGATGGTGGCTTGCAAGTTGTAAGTATGATGCATGAATTCTATGTGTGCATTGGCATGTTGTTTGTTCTAGGACCTATGGCCATGAGGTTGAGTGGGGTACGGTTGATTAAAGCCTCAAACCAAGGTGGTTGTGAGGATGTGGAAGCCCTAACCATGTTGCATACATGCATTGGCATCACATTTATTTTCATGTTCATACTATTGTCATTGAACCCTTATTGAGCTTAATAGCTCATGAGGTTTTTATCCTCACCATGTAGGTATCTCATGTGCAAGAAGGCAGGGATCTTGGAAGGTTAAGCATGCTTGATGAAATGAAGACCCTAGGGAACTCATGTAATTTAGCTTGGGTTTTGGAAGCCTAAGCACGTTGTAAATTATATTTTTATTGATGTATGATGTAGCAAACATATTGTAAAGCTATATTTTTAATAAAAGGGGATTTAAGCATCAAGAGAGTGTATAAGCTTCATTTATGGGAAAGGGTTGAAGTTGGGGTGTATATTTATTGATTTTTAATTCTGAAATTTTGAATAAATTTGGCCTAACATAGAACTCAAAGTGTGAGACTTGAAGGAAAGATGTATTTTTCCCTAGTGAGAAAGGCATTTAGTTGGAAAAAAAATTGAGGGTTTTTGGAGGCCAAATTTTGGAATTGGGAGCCATATATTTTAGAAATAAGATCTGGAAAGTTTGGGTTTAAATGCCAAAGAAAAAAAAATAATGCAAAAGCAGCAAAAGGGGCATCCAGCAGCAGCAAGCTGCTGGGCGCTCGCGGGCAAGGGCGGCCGCGCTAGCATGCGGGAGCACGCACTGGCGAGCGCGCGGGCGCACGCGCGAGTGAGCGCGTGGGAGGGCGACCGCACGGGCAGCGCCAGCAGGGCCCCGAGCGGGTCCCGGGGCGCGCCGTGGGCCCTGCTGGCCAATTTTTTTTAAAAAATTAGATTTTTAGGAATTTTGGGCCATTTATGAATTGAATTTGGGCCCCGAAGGAGTTTTCAAAAATAAAGGGATTTTTGGGCATTTTTGGAGAAAATGCAGAAATTTTTGGAAAATTAAAAATTTGAGTTTTTCCTCCAAAAGTGGTAATCAATCGATGGATTGGTTTTAAATGGTGATTTATGGAGCCCGGTAAATTCTTGGATGGGAAAAGAATTAAATATAAATAATAAATAGCGGTTAAGCATTTTCCTGAGTTTTCTTTTTAGCCAATGCGGTGTGGTTAAAGCCCAATTTCGCTAGTGAATCCTGGGAATGAGGGAAGGGAAGGACGAGCCTAGTTCCAACCTAGGGCATTTCATCTTGAAACATGGTCCACCCTTCACCTAAGGTCGGGCAGGTGGGCAATTCGGGTTGTTGTTCACGAGTAACACCCATAAATGGGAGCGGGACATTACAGATTGGTATCAGAGCATGGTTGGAGCATTAAGTAGAAGATGGTTGGAGAAATGTGGTTGAAGGTTAATATGAAGGCCTTGGAAATAGGACCACAAGTGACTGAGGACCCTAGGAGTTGGGTCGGGGCATTGAGGCTTTTGGCAATACGAATGGTGTGCTTGGATATTCCTGCTATGGGAATAAGGAAAATATCATGTTTGAGATGATATATCGTAAGAGATATACAGGTCGAGCAATGAAGAGTCAAATGCCCAAGTGTGGGTATTGGTATCAAGAACCTGAATATGGAAATTTGGAGGTTCATGAGGCATTCTAAGGATAAGAGTTCTTTGCAATTGAAGTGTTGATGCTTGTATGGGGACACAAAGCCGAGTCATGATAAGAATCATGATGGGACAAGGAGAGCCTAAAGTATATCTAATCCGAGAAGGGGTTAGTAGAGTACCTCTATGTTGGGGGGAAGATGGGTAAGTCCGTATGAGGGAATGGAGTGGTTCCCGTAGAGGTGACATGCTAAGGGTTGTGTGCTTGAACTAGGGTGAGCTAAGGTTGAAATTAGCTCGAAGCCCCAAAAAAAAAAAAAAAAGTCGTCAACAGGTTGTGTGACGAGCTTCGGGAATGGAGCAAGCTAAAGTTGCTTGTAGAAGGGCTCTAGGTGGAGCGAGCATGTGAAGCATATGCCAGTCATGGCCAGGGTAGGCATGACGTTGGTAGTTCATTGAAAGACTCCAAGGGGAGTCGGGTGTGAGTCATGCATGAGGGATGCATATGGTGCCATGCGATTGTATCGTTATGACGATCCTAGAAGGGACATGCTTAGGGTAAGAGTGGACCCTAGTTAGTTTCATGAGGAAACGGGATTTATCCTAAGAAAGGATAGGTGTGTGGCAAATGGACCCTAACGGGTGTTTGTGTGAGATGGGAAATCCCAAGTGAGTCGAGCTGGAATCCAAGGGGATCTAGATTTGGGATAAAGGAGTTGGGCATGTGTAGATATGCGCGTGAGAGCCATGGGATTGGAAGTCCTGGTTGAGAAAGGCCAAGTGACCGTTCCTGTGAATGATGGATGAGGGGCCAATTTAAACTCTCATTGACGCTTGGGGTCAGGTGAGACGCCTAAGGTCGGGAGATGAGAGGTGAATAGACCCTCATTATGATGCCTGGGGTTGAGATGACGCCTAAGGTTATGAGACCCTTAAAGGGAGACGCGGAGGTCACCCAATGAAGGGTATGAGCGGTATGTGGGCCGAGGGTAGTGAATTGTGGCAACAGGACATCTGTGGACTATGCGTGTACAAGAAATGCCAACTTTGGATGCCATGTGGGCAGGGGCATAATGAGCAATGCGGAAGCCCAGGAATTTTAGTTCCAAGTCAAGGAAGCTCGAGCAAGGCATGCAAGAAGGCCAGGCCGAGCATAGTGACTGAATGTGTTCATGAGTGTGCAAGGGGAGACGAGAGGTCTCAATTTACCTAGAAGGTACTAGTTGGCGCCCCATGGTTATGGGTGTTAGATCCTGAGATGGGCTCAGCATGTTGATTGTGGGTTGTGAGATCTATGATAATCAAGCCCTAGGATGAGCTGGGTAGCGAATTAATCATGATGGATTGGGATCCATTATCGTGGAAAGCTGGAGTTTTCAAATGTTGAGTGAGAGCTGTGAGGTGTGATCTTGTGGGGTAAAATCATGAGGCCTCAAGAGGTGAAATTGTTTGAGAGTTTTGAAGCGGTAAGAGATGTGAAGTCATGAGGAGTAGGGCTTATGGTATGAGCTTGAGGTTATTAAGGCAAGGATAACCAAGTAAGATGGCGTTGGTAAGATGCTGGTGGAACCAGCGTAGCTCAGAAAGGCTTTAAGTAGCCTTGATGTTAAGGGTGCAAAGCTCGATGTAATGGATCTAATGCTATTGACCGTGTGGCAGAGGACTAATGAGTTGGCTCACGTTGAGGGCAAGTGGCCCATGGGCCTGAGCAATTTAGTGAACTGCAGGTGACGATCAGATGCCGAGGATGTGGAGCAGCACCTTAGGAAATTGGTCAGGTGAGACCGAAAATCTTTCGTGCGGGATAGGACATTTAGAGTAGTCCTAATGAGGAATCGTGGAACACGGTAGTGATCTGATAGATTTGTTGTCAAGTAGGACGCCTGGTAGGAATAGTGGCTGCGAGCGTGGCGAGGTAGTCATGCCGAGTTCGATAGTAGAGGTGTGACTGAAGGTTAAAGTCACGATACGGGGTGCAAAGCAAATCAGAGTGGGACCTAAACCATGCTGTAGGAAATTGTTGTTGGACCAGTGTAAGGGACAACACAGTAATAATGATTTGGTGTTAACTCTCTAAAGCACAAGACAACACGATGGGGAAACAGTGTTGGGCCAGTGTATGGGAGTGACATGTGATTGGGTGTTGACTCTCTGAAGCACAGGGTAACACGATAGGGAACCAGTGTTGGGCCAGTGTGTGGGAGTGACACGGTGATGGTGACAAGGTGTTGGCGCGCCTAAAGCACAGGGCAACACAGTGACTATGCAGATGGTCAGGGATTGAAGATCTATGAGATGTTGAGAAAGAAACCCGGGGAAAAGAAACGGGTCTAGCATGGGAATAATGCTACGGTTGACGCCTATCAGTGACGGGTCTAATGCTAGGGACCACTGGATACAGACGGTTAGTCCACAGGAGGGACTGCAGCCCTCCACGTGGAGTAACTTGTCTGTGGTGGAGACGATTAGACACCGAAGACCTGGGGTGTGCTGTAGATTATGCCTGAGCCAGACCTAAAATTTCGAAAGGGTTGAGGTATGGTGGTAGTGCTGCTGGTGTCAAGGCAGCAAGAAAGTTTGTGAATCAAGGGAGTGATATTTGTGGTGTGATAACAAGAGGTGTGGAGATGCTCCTTACTAAAGGATGCTAAAATAGTTGTGGTTAAATTTGATCGAAGTGATCTAGTAAATTGGGATGATAGACCCAGTGTGATCTTGCAGTAATGCATGAAGATGGGATTGATTGGTGGAGTCGGTAAACGGCTCGAGAATGATACGTAAGTGCCGTGGAGGGCAAGACTTATGAAGTGGAAGCCAACCATGTGATGGGAAATTGAAGTATGCATAGGTTTCAAATAAAGCGATCTCTAATCCAGTGATGTGAGTTGTGGTAGGCTGAACATGTGGCTAAGGCACGGTTTGAAATTCGTGAAGGTGCGCAATGGCACAGTCTGGTGTTAGTCCTGGTTGTGTCGATGCAAAATGAGGAAGTGTCCTCATGTGGTACTGGAAGGGTTTCCAGTTGATGACACATAAGAAATTGCCAGATGGTATCACCTGATGGCAATAATGGAACGTGAGGCTCGAGGGCTATGGTGTAAAGCCTTGTTGGTTGTCGTGTATGCAATATAAAGGTTCAGTGGGTCTTAGTGAATAGACCAGGCTGATTGTGTAGGAGAGATCTAAGGTGATAAAAGACAGTTGGTCTGGACAGAATTGTGCCACCTAAAGGAGTGTGGCTTTGGAATGAGAGCTATCAATGGTAGTGGAATTGTGGTTAGGGTAGAACTTGAGATGTTCTCCCAAGAAAAGTTGCACATGAGACAACAGTGTGAGATAAACTTCCAAAGGCGCTACAACTCTATCAGGAAAGGTCACCCGGGGAAAAGCCAGCATAATGGCAAGTGCCTGAATAGGAAGGTGAGTCCTACGGCATCCAGTGGAAGTGTGAATTCCACATGAGTGGCAGGGGTGATTTCCATTGAGTGGAGTTTAAGTCGAAGCGATAGTCGATGATTGCAAGAGTAGTGCCTGGAGTCGAGTTGTGTTGGTTATGAGCCGGGCAATCCGGCTAGAGTTAAGCGAGTTGGTTAGATGGAAGATGATAGCAAATTTAAAATATCGCCAATGGGTAAAGAGAGCTCGAAGGAAGAGCTTATGGGACGAGATTGGTTTCCAGTAGTGGTGTTGAGGTGATGAAATCACCTAATGGCTGTGAGTGATGCAGTTGAAGAGATGCCTTGGAGTGTGGGCAATTGATGAAAATTAACCTCGTGTCTACAGTTAATGGTTGTGAAAGGAAATTGGCTAGTGAAGTTGTTGTGGCGTTAGAACCATGTGGTTGCTCACCGAGAGGTGTGAGCTAACTGTAGCAAAGTGCATAAGAAATCCGGGAGAAGCCAGAGTCTCTCAGGGATTTAGTTAGATGCTATATGTATAAAAGGTGATGAGAGGAAGGCGACCTAAGAGTGGGGTCGTGCTGGTTGTGGTGACCAGTAGAGCAGCAAGTCTTTTGTGATGGCATGGTGGTGTCATCGTCGCGGTTAGGGAAAGGAAGTTGTTTGGAAGGTCAAAGGTAACCATTGTGCATGGTAAGACCTTGAAGCCGAGTATGAATGGCCATGAAGGCTAGTATCGGTGAATTTTGAGATGCAACGATCGTGGGGGAGAAATTCATTGCTGTCATGGTGTTGTCCTTGCCAAGGAGGGCAAGAGGAACCATTATGCATGGTTTAGCTCAGGTGTCTATTGCGGATTGAGATGAGCCTGATGTGAGATGGCTGAAAGTTCGTGCCTCAAGAGTAAGAGGCTTTGTTGAGAAATAGTGAGATTTGAAAAGTCCCAATGAAAGTGAAGTTGGGCGAGAAAATTTGGCTAGAAGACCGCTACAAGAGTGGGGCTGTAACCATGATGGCTTGTTGTGGTGTGGACCAAAGGCACGAGTCATCCTACAGGTGCGATGCATAAGTGATTGTGCAGATAGTAATAAGCCAATCACTTGTGCCACGCAACGTGGGTGATGACGAGGGCTTATTAAAGGTTTCACGACCTTAAGCGCAATGGTAGGATCCTTGACTCACGGTAGGGTAAATAGCCAAGGTAAGGCCTAGCATGGGGACATGATTGTAAAAGTTGAAATGGGGTGAATAATTGAAGAGGGGTTGCTTAGTGAGGAGTTCCCTTGTATAGGTAAAAGACCCCTACTAGCGTGTGATATCGGCTAGTAAGTATTTTGTGTGCTTAATGCGAAGAATTCCTGGTTGGGAGAAGGTTGTGGCCCGAGCATGCTTAAGCTCGAGGTGAGATTGAAATGGTGCATGCGTCGCCAAGCTCGATGTGAACTCGGGCAGTGCACAGGGTTGAAATGAGTGATAGCCTGGCATGGTGTTAGGTAAGTCGATTTTGCGTAATCGTATCGATAAATGAGGGTCGGCTGGTCAAGGTAGAAGACCATTGTAACACTCGGTGTTACTGGTGTTAAGAGAATAAGAAAAGGAAGTAAGAAACTTCCAAAATTGCCCTTGAGAAGGTGTTAGATCGTTGAGCATAATGGTGTCCTTTGAGAGGGGCATTTTGGTAATTTGGAAAGCGAAATCCAATGTAAGGGTAATTTGGTAAATTGGAGATAATTCCAAGATGGGATTAAGTGTGGAAGTGAATTTGTTCCCATTTTGCATTATGTGAAGATAAATGGGATTGAAAATTTACGAAGGGTATTTTGGTAATTTTGGAACAAATTCCATAAAGGAATTAAATTATGGAAAATGGGGAAAATAGAGAATATTCAATTATGAGAGAAAATAATTGATTTTCCCTAAAATTGGTAAATTATGTTTATAATTAATGGATGGGTAAGATGGAAGACTTGGAAGCCAAGTTTATGTCTTAGAGTGACACTTGGCATAATCTTAGAAATTTGAAAGAAATTATATATTTAGAAATGTGGGGACATATATTTATATGTATGTGTATTTATGAGTTGGAGAATGATTTTTATAAATCAAAAAGAAAATGGAAAATAGGGTCACTTTTGGCCCATGTGAGTGTAATCATTATGGTGTATTAAAGAAATTTCAAATGAAAATGGTAATTAGTCACCATTAATGCCTTGGAAAATATGGGGATTAAATTAAATTGAAAGGCCTTGAATTATGTCTCTCAAGTTGATGGATGAAAATGGTTAAATTAATTAAATGAGATATTATATGATATTAGTCTTTCAAGATGATGGCCTTGAAATTAGTCCAAATTAAATAAATAGAAAAGAAATCTATTTATGAGTTTGGAAGACTTGATCCAAGGGTGGTGGATGGTTCTTGAAAAATCCAAGGGTGTGGATTTATTCTTGAAGAGCACATGGATTGTGCTTTCTTTTAATGGTTGAGATCGAGTCTTGTAAAGTGAGTAAAATCCAATGGTGGATAATTCACAAGACTAAGTGGCATGGATTAAGCCATTTTTGTGGTTGAGATTTATTCTCACCAAATAAAACAAATGGCTAGGATTTATTCTTGAAGGATTGGGAGATGATATATATGGGTTAGTATATGGAAACCCTAATTCTTTTGGCAAGTTTAGTGAGAGAAATGGAAGAAGTCTCCCATTTTGTAGAGTGGAAGAATGTCTTCCAAGGAGGAAAGTGAAGAAGAAAGGTAAGATCTTTGTGTTTTAGGCACTTGAAGGCTAGACCTCCTCTCTTATTTATTCTCTAATAATTTTGATTTATTTTATGTGTAAGGATCTCTTGGGTAGAAGGGATGGAAGGAAGCTTGGAAGGGTTTAAAAGCTTCAAAGAATGTTAAGGTAAGGGATAGCCCCATGGGATGGTGGCTTGCAAGTTGTAAGTATGTTTCATGAGTTAGTATGTGTGCATAGCATGTTGTTTGTGTTCTAAGACCTATGGCCATGAGGTTGAGTGGGGTAGGGTAGATTAAAGCCTCAAACTAAGGTGGTTGTGAGGATGTGGAAGCCCTAACCATGTTGCATACATGCATTTGCATCACATTTATTTACTCATGTTCATACTATATGTCATTGCACCCTTATTGAGCTTAATAGCTCATAAGGTTTTTATCCTCACCGTGTAGGTATCTCATGTGCAAGAAGGAAGGGATCTTGGAAGGTTAAGCATGCTTGATGAAATGAAGACCCTAGGGAACTCATGTAATTTAGCTTGGGTTTTGGAAGCCTAAGCACGTTGTAAATTATTTTTTTTATTGATGTATGATGTAGCAAACATATTGTAAAGCTATATTTTTAATAAAAGGGGATTTAAGCATCAAGAGAGTGTATAAGCGTCATTTATGGGAAAGGTTGAAGTTGGGGTGTATATTTATTGATTTTTAATTTTGAAATTTTGAATAAATTTGGCCTAACATAGAACTAAAAATGAAAGACTTGAAGGAAAGATGTATTTTTGCCTAGTGTGAAAGACATCTAATTGGATAAAAATTTGAGGGTTTTTGGAGGCCAAATTTTGGAATTGGGAGGCATATATTTCAGAAATAAGATCTGGAAAGTTTGGGTTTAAATGCCAAAAAAAAAAAATAATGCAAAAGCAGCAAAAAGGGCAGCCAGCAGCAGCAGGCTGCTGGGCGCGTGCGGGCAGGCGCGGCCAGCCCACGCGGCCAGCGCCAGCAGGGCCCCGAGTGGGCCTCGGAGAGCGCCGTGGGCCCCGCCGGCTAATTTTTTTTTTAAAAAATAGATTTTTAGGAATTTTTGGCCATTTATAAATTGAATTTGGGCCCCGGAGGAGTTTTCAAAAATAAAGGGATTTTTGGGCATTTTGGAGAAAATGCCGAAATTTTTGGAAAATTAAAAATCTGAGTTTTTCCTCTAAAAGTGGTAATCAATCAGTGGATTGGTTTTAAATGGTGATTTATGGAGCCTAGTAAATTCTTGGATGGGAAAAGAATTAAATATAAATAAGAAATAGCGGTTGGGCATTTTCATGAGTTTTCTTTAACCAATGCGGTGTGGTCAAAGCCCAATTTCGCTAGTGAATCCTGGGAATGAGGGAAGGGAAGGACGAGCCTAGTTTTCACCTAGGGCGTTTCATCTTGAAACATGGTCCACCCTTCACCTAAGGCCGGACAGGTGGGAAATTCGGGTAATTGTTCACGAGTAACACCCGCAAGTGGGAGCGGGGCGTTACAACCATGCATGAAATGGTCGAAGTTGGCAAGGTGGGCCAAATGGGTGCTTCCCAGGTAGTGCTAGCATGGTAAGTTGATCGGTAATGAGAGGTTACCATGAGGATCAACTCAAGCTATGCAGGCGTGTGATTAATGGCGGTATGCCATGGTGGAATGGGTGTCCGAGTGTCTAATGGGCACTAGAATGTGACATTGCGATGAATGATCAGTGCTAAGACGTTGCTGGTTGAACCAGCGTAAAATCGTGGCCATGTGTGATTGGCAGTAAGAAACGTTACCGTGCGTGATCGGCGTAAAATCATGGTAGACTGATCAATGATGCAATGTTAGCGTATGTGATTTTGACTGATGGGAAAAATGGAAGTGGACTGTAAAGTGATGCTCGAGGTAACGAAAATCCATCTAGAAATGGATAGTGTTGTGGTAAGCGTGACCAGCAACCAGTTGTGCAATTTGGCAAGAGGCCAAAGCAGTGTTCGGTTGTTGAATGTCCTCGAGAGTTGGAAGATCGAAAGCCTAAAGTGAAGCCTTAAGGTAGGTGTAACCCAAGGTAAATGTAAGAAATGAATAGGCTATGAGGTTCTCAAGCACGAGAATTTGCTATTTAGCTCGAGGGTGCGATTATCTTGGGCAGGAGATTATGGTAAAGCAAATTTTGAGGACGAAATTCTTTTAAAGAGGGTGGAATGTAACACCCAGTGTTACTGGTGTTAAGAGAATAAGAAAAGGAAGTTAGAGACTTCCAAAAATACCCTTGAGAAAGTGAAGTATCGTTGAGAATAATGGTGCCCTATGAGAGGGGCATTTTGGTAATTTGGATAATGAAGTCCAATAAAGGGTAATTTGGTAAATTGGAGATAATTCCAAGATGGAATTAAGTGTGGAAGTGAATTAGTTCCCATTTTGCATTATGTAGAGATAAATGGGATTGAAAATTCACAAAGGGTATTTTAGTAATTTTGGAGAGAAATTCCATAAATGAATTAAATATGAGAAAAATGGGAAATTAATTATGGGAGTGGAAATAATTAATTTTTCCTAAATTGGTGTATCTATTTGGTGGTGCCACATGGATGGATGAGATTAAAGCTTGGAAGCCAAGTTGTGTCTTAGAGTGACACTTGGCATATTCTTGTTCAAGCAAAAAAATGGTGGCTTTTATTTAAATGGAAAAGAAAATAAGATGAGCCATTTTAGCCATGTGGGTGTAATGATTACTTGAATTAAAGAAAATTCCAAAAGAAAATGGGAAATTAGTCACCATTAATGTTTGGAAAATGTGGGATTTAATTTATATGTAATATATATATATATATATATGTCTTTCAAGATGATAGCTTGAAAATAGACCCATTTAAATAAATGAGAAAGAAATGGGAATTCAAGATAATCCAAGGGTGGAGAATTTGTCTTGAAAGTGGAATTAAATCCAATGAATGAAATTAAATCCTTCAAGTGGGCATGGATTTCCAAGTGGGTTTATTAATCCAAGAGAAGAGATGAGGTGGAAGGTGGAGATTTAATCTCCAAAGAAATCCAAAGGTTGGATTGTGCTTTCTTGAATGGTGGGGATTTGGTCTTGGAAAAGTGAAAGAAATCCAATGGTTGAGATTTAAGAAGACTAAGGCCATGGGTTGTGTTTCTTTCAATGACTAGGATGTATTCTTGAAAAGTAAAGTGTATGGCCAAGATTTGTTCTTACAAAGCACATGGATTGTGCTTTTGGTGAAGGGCTAGGATTTATTCTCTTAAATCCATAAAATCCAAAGGCTAGAATTTGTTCTTGAATGATGGGAGAAATAATACAAATAAGCAAGTGTAAGGAAGACTTGTCTTCTTTGGCCATTTGAAGAGAGAATGAAAGAAGAGAGAAAGAAATGAAGAAGTCTTCCATTTTTGCAAAAGAGAAGAATTTTCTCCCAAGAGAAGAAAGGAAAAGAAGAAAGGTTCTTTCAAGGAAAAGAGTGGGAATAAAGCTAGAATGGGTTCAAGCTTCAAGGAATGGAGTTAAGGTAAGGGATAGCCCCATGGGATGGTGGCTTGCAAGTTGTAAGTATGATGCATGAATTCTATGTGTGCATTGGCATGTTGTTTGTTCTAGGATCTATGGCCATGAGGTTGAGTAGGGTGGGTAGATTAAAGCCTCAAACCAAGGTGGTTGTGAGGATGTGGAAGCCCTAACCATGTTGCATACATGCATTGGCATCACATTTATTTTCATGTTCATACTATTGTCATTGCACCCTTATTGAGCTTAATAGCTCATGAGGTTTTTATCCTCACCATGTAGGTATCTCATGTGCAAGAAGGAAGGGATCTTGAAAGGTTAAGCATGCTTGATGAAATGAAGACCCTAGGGAACTCATGTAATTTAGCTTGGGTTTTGGAAGCCTAAGCACGTTGTAAATTATATTTTTTATTGATGTATGATGTAGCAAACATATTGTAAAGCTATATTTTTAATAAAAGGGGATTTAAGCATCAAGAGAGTGTATAAACTTCATTTATGGGAAATGGTTGAAGTTGGGGTGTATATTTATTGATTTTTAATTCTGAAATTTTGAATAAATTTGGCCTAACATAGAACTCAAACTGTGAGACTTGAAGGAAAGATGTATTTTTGCCTAGTGAGAAAGGCATCTAGTTGGAAAAAAATTTGAGGGTTTTTGGAGGCCAAATTTTGGAATTGGGAGCCATATATTTCAGAAATAAGATCTGGAAAGTTTGGATTTAAATGCCAAAGAAAAAAAAAATAATGCAAAAGTAGCAAAAGGGGCAGCCAGCAGCAGCAAGTTGTTGGGCGCGCACGGGCGGCCGCGCGGCCAGCGCCAGTAGGGCCCTGAGCGGGCCCCAGGGTACGTCGTGGGCCCCGCCGGCCAATTTTTTCAAAAAAAATTAGATTTTTAGGAATTTTAGGCCATTTATAAATTGAATTTGGGCCCCGGAGGAGTTTTTAAAAATAAAGGGATTTTTGGGCATTTTTGGAGAAAATGCCAAAATTTTTGGAAAGTTAAAAATTTGAGGTTTTCCTCCAAATGTGGTAATCAATCAATGGATTGGTTTTAAATGGTGATTTATGGAGCCCGATAAATTCTTGGATGGGAAAAGAATTAAATATAAATAAGAAATAGCGATTGGGCATTTTCATGAGTTTTCTTTTTTGCCAATGCGGTGTGGTTAAAGCCCAATTTCGCTAGTGAATCCTAGGAATGAGGGAAGGGAAGGACGAGCCTAGTTCCCACCTAGGGCGTTTCATCTTGAAACATGGTCCACCCTTCACCTAAGGCCGGGTAGGTGGGCAATTCGGGTAATTGTTCACGAGTAACACCCGTAAGTGGGAGCGGGGCGTTACTGGTGCCAAGGTGGAAGACGAGGTTGCGAGTTTTTAAAACCTAACAGGCGTGCTACAGCGAGGACCGTATGCGCACGGCTGCCCGGCCACTCGGTCGCATGCGCGCGGCCAGGTGCGAGCGATCTGGGCCACAAGGTTGGCATGCATGCGACAACATGGCCATGCATGCGCATGCGCGCCACACATGGCCCTGTGTGGCCCTACTGTGCGCTCACGTGGCTGGCTTCTCCAGCCACGTGTCCAACCACCCCCTTTGCTGTCCAAACTTAAATTTTTTGTGCCCCACGTTGCTTTACACCTTCCCTAGTCCCTACCCCTTGGCTTAAAAATAGGCTATGTCTTTGAGTGAAATGGCAGATTTTTTTTTTTTTTTGGGGAGGGGGGGAAGGTTTTGGGGAAAGTTTGAGAAAATTTTGAGGAAAGTAAGGGAAATTCTACTCATAAGTAGATCTATTGCAGGCTCTGAGCACCTGGTCAATTGAATCATATGAGGAAGCTTTAAGTAAAGCTTTAACGACAGAGAGGAACCTCTGCAGGTGAAACAGATCAGGTCTGGGGAGGCAAAAAGGGATCCAGAGCAGAAAACGGGAAACAAAAATCCCCAAAGTGGCAAGCCTTGTTTCAAGTGCAAAAAGAACCATCCAGGGAGAAAGTGCTTAGCAGGAACGATTGTCTGCTACTCCTATGGAAAGCAAGGGCATATCAGTAGGGATTGCCGCAAAAGAAAGGAAACACCTTCAACGAGAGATCTATCAAGGGTGGTGTGTTTTCAGTGCAATCAACCGGGGCACTATTCAAGTAACTGCCCAAAGAGGCCAAGACTCGGACAAGCTGTTGGGCCAACTAAAAAGGTAGAAGAGACTCGTGGGACTCGTCAGGGATGTGTCTACAACCTCACCAAGGAAGATGTGGGGACCAATCCAACAGTCGTTCAAGGTACGTTCTTCATATTAGATACCCCTGTTCATGTATTGATAGACCCTAGGTCAACGCATTCATTTATGTCTTATGCTTTGGCTGGGAGTTTGGGGGTAAAGACTAAACCTATGGAATCTCCGATGATAATTTTGACACCCATGGGTAAGAGTGAAAGATCTTCTAAAGTGATAGAAGAATGCAAAATTAGTTTAAGTAATGCTCAATTTTAAGTTAATCTAATTTTGCTAGAGGTATACGATTTCGACGTAATCCTAGGAATGGATTTCCTGTCCAGATATGACGCCAATATAGATTGTCGAAGAAAGGTAATGACCATAAAGAAACCCGAAGGGGAATGGGTCAAATTTCGGGGACAAGGTGACCCCAAAAATGGAAACATAGTTTCTGCTGATAAGGCAGAGAAGTTGATGAATCAAGAGCTCATGGATGTATAGCCTACGCTCGTTTGGAAGAAAAAGAAGTACCAAAGATCAAGGAGGTGCGGATAGTACGAGACTATGAAGATGTGTTTCCGAAAGACCTACCAGGACCACCGCCACCTCGGGAGATCGAGTTCTCAATTGAACTAGTGCCAGGAACCAAACCGATATCGATTCCTCCATATCGAATGGCTCTGGTCGAAATGAGAGAGTTGAGGAGTCAGCTGCAAGAACTGACCGATAAAGGATTCATTAGGCCAAGCATGTCGCCGTGGGGTGTGCCTGTGGTATTTGTAAAGAAGAAGGATGGAAGTTTAAGGATGTGTACTGACTATCGCCAGCTGAACAAAGTCACGATAAAGAATAAGTATCCACTTCCAAGGATCGATGAGTTGTTCGACCAATTGAAAGGAGCGAAGATATTTTCAAAGATTGACTTAAGGTCTGGATACTACCAATTGAGGATTAACCCGGAAGATATTCTGAAAACAGCTTTTCGGTCAAGGTATGGCCATTTTGAGTATTTCATGATACCATTTGGGTTAACGAATGCTCCAGCGGCATTTCTGGATCTCATGAATAGGGTGTTCAAACCCTATCTAGATCAGTCTGTGATTGTTTTCATAGACGATATATTGATATATTCTCCTGATATGCCCTTCAAACTTGGAGAATTACAAGACCTAAAAAAGTTTTGAGACGTGGACATGAAGCCCAAAGGCCCAACGGGTTGTAGGAGATCGAGGAAATAAGCCGAAGGAGCAAGAGGTCGAGCCGAGACCAAGTGGGGAGGGCCCACTCGATTATGCCGAGTGGGTATGACACTACTTCCGTTTTTTAGCCATAATTTTCTCATACAAGCTCCGATTGGGCTGATTAAAAGTCCTATGGAAAGATAAGAGAATTATCTACAACTTTTATGTTTTGAGTTTTGATAGATTTGGGCTTAATCAAGGGGTAAATAGGGTATGAAGTTGATGTACCTATACTATGAAGGCTCGGAGTCAAGTATTGAAGGAAGATGGACTCAAACCAAGTCAAAAGGGGCAAAAGAAGGCATAACCGAGTGGCCCCCCACTCGGTCGGGCAAAAGAAGACATGACCGAGTGGCTACTCGTTATTTATGACCCACTCGGTTATGCCGAGTGGGTATGACACTAGTTCATTTTTTTATCCATAACTTTCTCATACAAGCTCTGATTAACCTGATTCAAAGTTCTATTGAAAGATAAGAGAATTATCTACAACTTTTATGTTTTGAGTTTCGAGAGATTAAAGTTCAATCATTATGAAAATTGGGCATGAAGTGGAGGTATGGGAACCACTCAAAATGGGCCGCGAGATTCTCGCACATCTTTTCTCTCTCCTCTGCTATAAATACGAGATCATGCCTTCATCACAAGGTACGCCATTTTGAGCAATTGAAGTTCGAATTCTCATTTTCTCTCAAGATCTAACTTAAGCATCGGAGGGTTTGCGCGGGGACCCCCACCCGCGCCCTAACGGTGCTCTCGTTTTGTAAGCCTCTCATCACCATCAAGGCCTCTCGTCACTCCGAGGCCTCTCGTCACTCCGAGGCCACTCGTCACTTCGAGGCTACTCGTCATCATCAAGGCCTCTCTTCACTCCGAGGCCACTCGTCACTCCGAGGTCACTCGTCACTCCGAGACCACTCGTCACTTCGAGGCCACTCGTCATCATCAAGGCCTGTCGTCACTCCGAGGCCACTCGTCTCTTCGAGGCCACTCGTCATCATCAAGGCCTCTCGTCACTCCGAGGCCACTCGTCATCAGCAAGGTCTCTTGTCACTCCGAGGCCACTCATCATCTTGAGGCCTCTCATCATCCCGAGGCCTCTCGCCATCCTAAGGCCACTCGTCATCCCGAGACCTCTCGTCACTCCTAGGCCACTCGTCATCAGCAAGGCCTCTCGTCACTCCGAGGCCACTCGTCACTCCGAGGCCACTCGTCACTCCAAGGCCTCTCATCACTCCGAGGCCACTCGTCACTCCGAGGCTACTCGTCACTCCTAGGTCACTCGTCACTCCGAGGCCACTCGTCATCAGCAAGGCCTCTCGTCACTCCGAGGCCACTCGTCATCAGCAAGGCCTCTCGTCACTCCGAGGCCACTCGTCACTCCGAGGCCACTCGTCACTCCAAGGCCTCTCGTCACTCCGAGGCCACTCGTCACTCCGAGGCTACTCGTCACTCCTAGGTCACTCGTCACTCCGAGGCCACTCGTCATCAGCAAGGCCTCTCGTCACTCCGAGGCCACTCGTCATCAGCAAGGCCTCTCGTCACTCCGAGGCCACTCGTCACTCCAAGGCTTGTCGTCACTCCGAGGCCACTCGTCACTCTAAGGCCTGTCGTCACTCCGAGGCCACTCGTCATTCCGAGGCCATTCGTCATCAACAAGGCCTCTTGTCATCCTCAAGGCCACCAGATCACTTTGGATCCACCAGATCATTAGCCTAACAAACCATCAGCACAGTCGGTCAATCAGGCTTGGAATTCCACCAGATCCAATTCCTCGCCCAGATTCTCATCAGTGAAGGAACGACTCCCGATACTCTTGCGTCTGTCCACAATAAAAAAAAATAGATTGTTATATTTTGGCAACAACAATTGGCGCCGTCTGTGGGAAATGCAAGACAAAAAGTCAACTCAAGAATGGAAAACACCCGTGGAAACGGACGAACTCTCTCTCAAGGCGTAGAAACACGCCTACCACCACGAAACACTCAGCAACAGGGAGCACCTCCTCCCCCGCATAATGCTCAATCTGAAGAAGGTGACTGCCCCATTTCCCCCAGCACGCAGGTGGGGAACCAAACAGTCCCACCACCACTACTTATCGGCTCAAGGCCGCCGCCTACTGACCAAGCCGAGACTTCAAGACAGCCACCACGCACAGTCCCGTGGGAGGAGTATGAAGCATTGAGACAACAACACGTTGAGGGCATGCAAACACTTCGAGACATGGCTGGTATCCTTCAAGGTATGATGCCTGTAAGGACATTACCTGATACCCTGAAGAAGTTTATGCCACCCCCAGAACCTCAGCCCAAGGTAGGGGCCGATTCCTACCAAGAAGCTACTCCTGATTTTCATTCTCGACCTACGCCTCGACGGGAGGGTAGGCCTAGATCGCCACCACCAAGAAAGAACCCTCATTTTGTACCCCGAAGCAATGAAAACCCAAGAAGGGAAAACAAAACCAGAAGCCCTCAAAGACGGAGGTATCATGAAATAGTGGCCAGTACGCCAACAAGACATGACAATCAAACAATAGCCACTATGAGGGATGATATGAGAAGAGTAGTAGAAGAAGTGCTTGAACGGAAAAAGTTAATCCCTGCAACAGAAGAGCACCAACGAAGAAAATGTCCTTTTACGACCGATATATTGAAGAGACCACTGCCTCAAAAATTCAAAATGCCACAAATCACCCTCTACTCAGGGAAAGACGACCCATATGATCATGTTTAGAATTATGAGTCACTGATGATATTGCATGGATGGGACGACGATATAATGTGCCGAGCATTTTCCTTAACACTGTCAGGACATGCTCGAACATGGTTTAACAGCCTTCCAGAAACCTCAATTTCCTCATTTGGGCATCTTAGGACAGAATTTACTAAAGCTTTTGTGATTAACAGTCGAAGGAAACAGGATGCCACATATTTGCTCAGCATACGACAAGGGAATAAGGAATCTTTACATCAATTTGTGGATATATTTCGTAATGCCACCTTGGAAGTCCCCGACTTGCCGACCCAAGTCGCAGTGTCTGCTATGCTCCAAGGGACGCGCCTCGCCTCTCTCCAAGAATCACTTTCTTTAGACCCCCCAACGTCCCTGGCTGATCTATTTGTCAGAGCAAATAGGTATATCCTCCACACTGAAATTATAAGGAATGTGGCAGGGAATGAAGACAAAGAAAAGAAGAGAAAGGAGCAAGAAGGGGAAGAAGAGTCTATTCGACGACAGGAAAGGGTTAGAAGATCAGATATACCTCTGCCCCAGTTCCACCATTATACCAAACTCCTCCAACCTCGGTCAACCATACTTGCAGCCATCGAAGGGTCAGGTCTCATTAGACTCCCGAAAAAGGTTGACCATCCAATGGGGAAGAATAGAGAAGAATATTGTAGATATCACAGAACCCGTGGTCATTGCACTGACCAGTGCCGGGAGTTAAGAGATCAGATTGAGATACTAGTTCATGAAGAACATCTTCAAAGGTACGTACAGGTCAAAGATGGTGATCCTCAAAGAGGAGAAGATAGACAGGAAGAGCGGGGGAGATCAAATCAGAGATGTCAAGAGAGAGGAAAGGGTTACGGAGAGAATCCACCTCTAGACAATGAACCAGTTCATGAGCCCATGCATGTCATCTTGGGCAGTGAAACTATGGTAAGGGACTCCTCTTATTCCATCTAGACAAACCACGAAAGGACAGGCCCTTAGAAGAAGGCAGTTAGCCACCATTAATGCCCTCAAAGAGAAAACTGGGAGCAAAATTCAGACACATTGAAGAGAGCCTATGTTAAAGATCGAGAAACTAAACATTTCATGCTCAGAGGCAACAATAAGACCCAAAATGAAATAGTGGATGCACTCACTTATTTAAAAAAATGTAAGCATTTTCATTACACATTACCTTGTGAAAGTTTGTTTACTATGCTCTACTTACAGGAAAAATAAACTGAAGCCCATTGCCCCGCTCACGGCCCAGCAACGAGGGAAAAATAAACTCAAGCTATTGCCCCACTCATGGCTCGGCAACGAGGGAAAAATAAACTCAAGCCCGTTGTCCCGCCTACGGCCCAACAACGAGATTAAACGCGATCGAGCCCGTTGTCCCGCCTATGGCCTGGCAACGAGGTAAAATTCGATCAAGGCCATTGTCCCGCCTACGGCCCGGGAATGAGGTAAAACGCGATCGAGCCCGTTGTCCCACCTATGGCCCAGCAACGAGGTAAAATTCGATCAAGCCCGTTGTCCCGCCTACGGCCCGGCAATAAGGTAAAACGCGATCGAGCCCGTTGTCCCGCCTATGGCCCGGCAACGAGGTAAAATTCTATCAAGTCCGTTGTCCCGCCTACGGCCCGGCAACGAGGTAAAACTCGATCGAGCTCGTTGTCCCACCTATGGCCTGACAACGAGGTAAAATTTGATCAAGCCCGTTGTCCCGCCTATGGCCGGCAACGAGGTAAAATTTGATCAAGCCCGTTGTCCCACTCACGGCCCAGCAACGAGGGAAAAATAAACTCAAGCCCGTTGTCCCGCTTATAGCCCGGCAACGAGATAAAATTACATTCAAGCCCGTTGTCCCGCTAACGGCCTGGCAACGAGGGAAAAATACATTCAAGCCTGTTACCCCACTCATAACCCGACAACGAGGTAAAAGTACATTCAAGCCCATTGTCCCACTTATAGCCCGACAACGGGAGAAAAAACAAACGCAAGCTCATGGTCCTACTTAAAGCCTAACAACAAAGGAAAATTAAATGCAAGCCTATTGTCCCGTGCATAACTCAATAACTGGGAGCAGAATCAAACTCATTGTTCGATGCATAGTTCGACATCTATGGAAAGCAAACTTACTAGTATATCTACCTCATACTTCTGCAAAGGAATTGAAAATCACTAGAGCCCAGAAATTTGAAAGCACGGTGTGCAAACAAGCTCAAGAGGATACGTATAAGATGAAGCAGCTAAAAGAGAAGTAATGTTCAAAAGTTTACAGGACAAGATACTCTTTCACCCGAACCTTTCGGCTAAAAGAGTAGGGAGCAATTGATATGCCCTGCAAACTTGGAGAATTACAAGACCTAAAAAAGTTGTGAGACATGGACATGAAGCCCAAAGGCCCAACGGGTTGTAGGAGATCGAGGAAATAAGCCGAAGGAGCAAGAGGTCGAGCCGAGACCAAGTGGGGAGGGCCCACTCGGTTATGCCGAGTAGGTATGACACTACTTCCATTTTTTAGCCATAACTTTCTCATACAAGCTCCGATTGGGATAATTCAAAGTCCTATGGAAAGATAAGAGAATGATCTATAACTTTCATGTTTTGATTTTTGATAGATTCTAGATTAATCAAGGGGTAAATTGGGTATGAAGTTGATGCACCTACACTATGAAGGCTCAGAGTCAAGTATTGAAGGAAGATGGACTCGAGCCAAGTCAAAAGGGAAAAAAGAAGGCATAACAGAGTGGCCCCCCACTCGGTCGGGCAAAAGAAGACATGACCGAGTGGCCCCCACTCGGTGACCGAGTGGCCACTCGTTATTTATAACCCACTCAGTTATGCCGAGTGGGTATGACACTACTTCAGGTTTTTGGCCATAACTTTCTCATACGAGCTCCGATTGACCTGATTCAAAGTTCTATGGAAATCTAAGAGAATTATCTACAACTTTTAAGTTTTGAGTTTTGAGAGATTCAAGTTCAATCATTATGAAAATTGGGCATGAAATTGAGGTATGGGAACCACTCAAAATGGGCCGCGAGATTCTCGCACATCTTTTCTCTCTCCTCCGCTATAAATACGAGATCATGCCTTCATCACAAGGTACGACATTTTGAGAAATTGAAGTTCGAGTTCTCATTTTCTGTCAAGATCTAACTTAAGCATCGGAGGGTTTGCGCGGGGACCACCACCCACGCTCTAACGGTGCTCTCGTTTTGTAGGCCTCTCGTCACCATCAAGGCCTCTCGTCACTCCGAGGCCTCTCGTCACTCCGAGGCCACTCCTCACTCCAAGGCCACTCGTCACTTCGAGGCCACTCGTCATCATCAAGGCCTCTCGTCACTCCGAGGCCACTCGTCACTTTGAGGCCACTCGTCACTTCGAGGCCACTCGTCATCATCAAGGCCTCTCATCACTCTAAGGCCACTCGTCACTCCGAGACCACTCATCATCATCAAGGCCTCTCGTCACTCCGAGGCCACTCGTCATTAGCAAGGCCTCTCGTCACTCCAAGGCCACTCGTCATTTTGAGGCCTCTCGTCATCCCGAGGCCTCTCGTCATCCTAAGGCCACTCGTCATCCCGAGACCTCTCGTCACTCCTAGGCCACTCGTCACTCCGAGGCCACTCGTCATCAGCAAGGCCTCTCGTCACTCCGAGGCCACTCGTCACTCCGAGGCCACTCGTCACTCCTAGGTCACTCGTCACTCCGAGGCCACTCGTCATCAGCAAGGCCTCTCGTCACTCCGAGGCCACTCGTCACTCCGAGGCCACTCGTCACTCCGAGGCCTCTCGTCACTCCGAGGCCACTCGTCACTCCGAGGCCATTCGTCATCAACAAGGCCTCTTGTCATCCTCAAGGCCACCAAATCACTTTGGATCCACAAGATCATCATCCCACAAGATCATCAGCCTAACAAACCATCAGCACAGTCGGTCAATCAGGCTTGGAATTCCACCAGATCCAATTCCTCGCCCAGATTCTCATTAGTGAAGGCACGACTCCCGATACTCTTGCGTCTGTCCACAATAAAAAAAATAGATTGTTGTATTTTGGCAACAACATCTCCAAATGAGAGCGATCATGAGGAACACTTAAGGTTGGTGCTAGGGACTCTCAAGAAGCATCAATTGTATGCCAAATTCTCGAAGTGCGAGTTCTGGCTACCTCAAGTTGCGTTTCTTGGACATGTAATCTCTGAGGAAGGAATCTTGGTAGATCCGACAAAAATTGAGGCTGTTCAGCGGTGGAAGCAGCCAACGACTGTAACTGAGGTACGAAGCTTTTTAGGATTGGCAGGCTACTATCGAAGATTCGTAAAGGGATTTTTCGAGATAGCTGCGTCCATGACAAAGCTCATTCGAAAAGATGTCAAGTTCGAATGGACTGCTAAGTGTGAGGAAAGTTTCCAAGAACTCAAAGACAGATTAACCACGGCACCTGTTTTAGCAATGCCGGGTGGGCCCAGAGGATTCGTTGTGTATACGGATGCCTCTAAAATAGGTTTGGATTGTGTGTTAATGCAACAAGATAGAGTGATCGTGTATTGATCACGATAGTTGAGGAGGCATGAAGTAAATTACCCGACTCATGATCTGGAATTGGCGACCGTGATATATGCTCTGAAGCTATGGAGACATTATTTATATGGTGAAACCTTTGAGGTGTTCACAGACCACAAGAGCCTACAGTACGTGTTTTCGCAAAAGGAGTTGAACCTTAGGCAACGACGATGGATGGAGTTTCTAAAAGACTACGACTACACCATACGATATCACCTAGGGCGTGCCAATGTGGTGGCTAACGCACTGAGTAGGAATGTGCCTATCTCTATAGCCGGAATGATGGCCTGTGAATGGAAAATGTTAGAGGCTTTTAGCCATCTGACAGTGAGTGTAGTGCCCAAGGGATCGTCTGTCCTCATCGCTGGCATGGTAGTTCAACTAGATTTGATGAACGAAATACAAGAGGCATATGTGGATGATAAACGATTATGTCTATGGGTGAACGAGCATGGACAGCCTAAGAGATCTGATTTTGAAATGCATGATGGCATATTGAGGTTTCGGGGAAGGATTTATGTGCCAAACTTGAAGGATTTGAGGCTAAGAATTTTGAACGAAGCCCACAGAACTCGTTATACAGTACACCCAGGAGCTACAAAAATGTATAGAGATCTCTAAGAGATCTATTGGTCGCCGGGAATGAAGACAAGTGTGGCAAGAAAGGTAGCACAATGTGATACATGCCAGAGGGTAAAAATTGAGCACCAGAGACCAGCTGGACTTATGAGACCCTTAGATATCCCAGAGTGGAAATGGGAGCATGTCACGATGGATTTTGTGACAGGGTTTCCCAAGGGTCAGAAAGGCAACAATGCAATTTGGGTTATCGTAGATAGGCTAACGAAGTCAGCCTACTTCTTGCCTACGAGGATGGATAGGCTGGTACAAAAATTTGCGGAGCAGTATATTAGTGAAATAATTAGGCTTCATGGCACGCCAGTAAGCATAGTCTCTAATCGAGATCTGAGGTTTACCTCAAGATTTTGGTGAAGCTTGCAAGAGTGCATGGGAACGCAATTGAACCTTAGTACGGCTTATCATCCGTAGACAGATGGACAGTCTGAAAGGACCATTCAAACGTTAGAGGATATGCTGAGGTCATGTGCCTTAGATTTTGAGGGTAACTAAGAAGAGCATCTACCTTTAGTAGAGTTCGCTTATAACAACAGCTACCATAGCAGTATAGGAATGGCACCCTATGAGGCTTTATATGGAAGAAAATGTCGATCACCTATCTGTTGGACTGAGGTAGGAGAGAGGGAAATATTGGGACCAGAGTTGGTTCAGCAGACTACAGAAAAGATTCGAAAGATCCAAGAGAGAATCCGAGCCGCACAGAGTCGTCAAAAGTCTTATGCGGACAAAAGGAGACGAGATTTGGAATTTGAGGTAGGAGATCTTGTATACCTAAAAGTATCGCCTCAACACTTAGCAACTCGGGGAAAGAAGAAAGGTAAATTGAGACCTCGATTTATTGGACCTTATCTTGTTAAAGAACGAGTTGGACCGTTGTCTTATCGTCTAGAACTTCCTATTAGCCTGTCCAACATCCATGATGTCTTCCATGTGTCTCAGCTTCGGAGGTATCAGAAAAGCCCAAAAAATTTACCAAATCAGGCGAAGGGAGTACCCTAAAGCTTAAATGATAAAAGAAATAGGGATGCCTCTAATGAGCATATCGAGGCATGATTTTTAGGACTGAAAGAAATGGAATCAGGAACGGTTTTTGGTACAGCAAAAATACAGCTGCCATCTAGGCTATAAAACCGAATTCTTGTAGGAGACTACCAAAATGATAACGGAAGCTAAGGGAAGCTTCAGTTTGTCGAGTAGAACAACCCTTCGAAAGTTTCAGGAAGAAACGAGTAGATTTAAAGCTAAAAAGAAGAATCGGGCCAAAGTATAATTTTTCAAAGTTGCCCGGGGGGGTCAAAATGTCATTTTTTGAAAATGTTGCAAAGATGAAGTTGAAAGATCAAGATTCAAGGGACCTAATGGCAATTACCAAAAGTATAGGGGTTGAGGGAAAATGGGCCAAAAAGTGAAAACCAAATCTGGTGGGGTGAAATTGCAAAAAAATCAAAAAGGCAGCCATGGAGGCCGACCAACGCACGGACAATCACCGAATGGCCGTTTCAGGCACAAGGGGGCATGAGGGGTGGTCGGGGTTGCTTTAGGCGAACTTGGCGACCAAGTTTGAGCCACCAACGACCGTCGTGGTTGTCGAAAAATAGAGAAAAATCGACCAGAAAGTTGGTCGTTTGGTCGAAGCTCTGTAACTCGCATTTTTGGTCGGAAGAGGCAATGTTTAGGTCGATCTAGGGCAGGGCTACACGCCTAAGGGCATGGGATGGTCGGCCAAGGGCATTTGGAAGCCCGATTTTGTCTATAAATAGAGCTAGGGTTCAGCTGAAATTTCAGAGAATTGGAGCTTGAAATCGACCCACTTTTTGAATGAATTGAGAGCCAAGATTAAGGGGCTTTTGTTGCCCATGAGTAGCAGTTTCATTCTGGAAATTTTGAAGCATTTTCGTTAAGGTTTAGAAGGGTTTCGAGCGTCGCCGGAAAGAAGGAGGCGGACCGCCTGGTCGAGACTTCGAGGCTTCCGTTGGCCAGCTTCTGGACCTCCTTTGGAGCCCAAACAGGTACCATTGTGTTCAATTCTTGATGGGATTTCGAATGGCATAGGTTTCGTAATTTTCCGACATGGCCGTCGCCGGAGAAAACGATCGGCGCGTAGGCCCCACGCGCTAGTCTCACTCGCCCTATCACGCGCCAGCGCGTGTGGGCGCGTGTGGCCTTGGATTTTTGTGCAATTTTTTTTAAATATCTTGGAAAATTATTTTAGAATTTCCTATGTAAAAATATTTGAAAAAAATTAAGTGTAGGTATTTATTTTGGAATATTAATGAGGAAAAATAAAAGAAAAATAGAGAAAAAGGCAAGAAAATTGAGGAAAAATAGGTTTTATTGATGATTTAAATAAATATATTGCCTAGGGTGCTTTGGGAAGTGAGGTGAGTCTTTTGGTGCGAAATTCGAGATTGGCACGCAAATCGAGGCAAGTTTCACATTTTTTGAGGTATCCCGATATCTGTAAAAGGTGAGTGGTTTTGTCCTTATATTCCGTTAATGATATGATTTTCTTTCCATGCATTATATTTTCTTATGTTATGATCATTTTTCATTCATATACTGTTGCATGGGAAAACATGATAAATGCACAACACGATGTTTTTGTCATATTGAAACTTGTGCATGAGGTTGGGATTATACCCTCAGAGTGTAGTTGTAATTCCCCTAGAGCGTTGAGGGAATAACGTTAGGCCTATCCCGCAGAGATTCGGGATTTGTCTAGGATTCCTAGCCGGGCTGGTGGGCCTAGGAAGTTACATTATGGGTATATGTTTTTAATTATCCATGCATCATACATCATTCATTCATGTTTATCTAACCCTCACTTAGAAGATTTCATCTTCTAATATTGGACTGTATCCCTGGAATATTCCACGTTCCAGGTGAGGCAAGCGGCCGAAAGGGCAAAGAAGTGGTTGAGGCATGATCGTGGTGGAAATTTTGAGGGTCCCATGTGGGACTAGAATAATCTATTTTATTCGGATGTATCGTTTAGAGTTTTATGTTATCTGTAATGCTATGTTGGGTGAACAGTATGTATGTACCCACATAAGTTATGTTTTCAAGGTTCTGATCTTGCTTCCGCTTATGTAAAATAAATATATCATTCCTTTGTTATATTTGGGAGTGTTATCAAATAAATGTTATGTTGAGGATTTACTATCGATTTATGTTTAATGTAAATGAAAAAAAAAATCCTAACATATACTAATGCCTTGGAAAGCGGGGTGTTACACCATGTGAAATAATCATCTGAGTAATAAGTTCACGATTTACTTTAGGGTCAAATTTTTTTCTCTTCAACTTCCCTTCATAATCAATAAGCATATCTCCCGCATCATTATACTTAGAAATCATCATACATTTAGGAATATGACGACTTAAATGAGAGGTTCTTGATTTAGATGGACATGAATATTCTTTACCACACCCCTTGCATTTACACCTTGATTTGCCATCACTACCAACACCAATTTTCACAAAATAGTTCCACACATCAAAGGTTAAAATCTTAGGCTTTTTTTATTGTGATAGTGATATGGATTCCTCATTAACATTACTAGAGATTCTTCTCGAAATTTGATCATCACCATCCATTCTAAGTTTCTAACAGAAGAATCCACATTATAAATAATTAAAACAATTCATTTTAAATAATTAACACAAAACTTTAGGCTTCAGCTAGGCAAATAATTAATACAAAACTTAACTTACCTTTAGGCTTTAGCTAGGCAACAGAGGCAGGAAGCGTGAGCGAGGCAGTGAGCGAGAGAGGGCGAGGGGCGAGACTGAGAGTGAGGGGCGCGGGCGACAGAGGGCAAGCGAGGGCGACTGAAAAACATAACTAGTTAAAAGCATTTGGTACACAGTATAAAAAAAAAAAAAAGTAAACAAAAAAGTGTATTAATATTAATATTAGTGAGAGGAATTGAGTAAAACCAATTTAACTCCAATAAAGAAGTTTGCAAAAACATATTCTGATCAGCACAAACTCAAGGGGAAGTGCTCATGCAAGGAAAAGAAAGCTGCAAGAATTGTTGATTTTCGTGTACAAATTAATTCAAACCGTCCAAAAGAGAATCTAATAGCTCTCCGGATAAAATCAGTACTAACTGTTCTTCTTTCCACAAGAAGGCCATTGCCATCTATCTACAAAGTTGCAGTTCCATAATACATGGTAACATTGATAATTGAACATTGGCACAATACACTTTGATGAATTAACTTACAACTGGCTCTGGATGCATAAGCCAGTAGGAATTGCAATGACCTTCATCCCAAGGGCAGAGGAGCTGTTGACCCATTGTCTAAGAAAGGAAAGGGATGCTGTATAGAGTCTTGAAAGCTGTCTTCTCAAGGCTTTCTTTCTCAATTTTATTTGTTCAATGCGGCAAAAGTAGTAAATACAAGCATACATGCACTTCTAGCACCTATCATTTGGTTGGAAGAATCCACCTTTGAAACAACTACGTTGTCTTGGACTCGTTGGACCAACTTTTGATATAATAATAAGTTTCAAATTTAGTCCAGTGTTCAAGATTTTAAGATATAACAAGAATGTATATATGGAGATGGTAAGCAAAATAAATGCTACTGTATATGCTTATGATCGAACATATGATAGGAATGAAAATGTGGTATGGTAACGAACTGATTCAACTTCAATTTCAATTTTATGCCAATCCAACTAGAACTAGGTGTTTTAGATGAAGTTATTTGCCCAGACCACATAAATAAACTCACGTCATTAATTAATTAATTACTAGAAATAGTACCGGTGGCAGCAGTGGCATATATTAACAGCAGAATTGATTTTTTATTCAGGAGTTATTTTGTTATTCTGAGTTTCAAATATTAATGAACTCATAATACAACAAACATAGAAAGACTTACTTAGAATACTAGCTCTTACGCATTTATTAAGAACATTCAAAATTTATTAGCATGAGACTGGTTAACAGTGATAAATGTTTAGAATGTATTCTATAGGGCTCAACTTCAATCTTTCAATCTTATTTAGTATGAGGGAAGGGAAAGCTTTCCGGGCCAAGTTTGACAAATTAAAGATACACCATGTGTTTAAATTAACAATCGATAAAGATGCAATCAATACAGAAAAAAGAAAGAGGCTGCGCCAATAAGCGAAAGGCTGCCTACGTACCCCAAATTAATTAACCCGGAAGGGTGTTGGGGGGGGAGGGGGGGGGATCAAGCCTCACGTAGTTCTTTCTATCTAAGTTTTAGAAAATTAATTACGAATTCTTTCTCGGCTCCTAATTCCTCCCCTAGCAACTATGACTTCTCCGTGCTAGCTGCTGCTGCTGCTGCTGATTCTAGGCTGATTCTTGCGTCTTGGAAGTTTTGGGGGATCAATTATTCGGATCATCTTCCTTGTTTTCTCATTCTTTGCTTGCTCATACTGCAGATGCAGCTTCTTCTTGGTGGCTTCCAGTTTCTGCTCGAACTCCTCGTAGTTTAAGCAAGATGGCGGCTTACTCTGTTTCGCTGCAGGAACTGTAACTGAGTTGCTCATGGTGGTTTCCTTCTTCGGCGGCTGAATTTTCTTCTTTGTATTTTCAACGTCATCTTGTAGGAGCTGCTTCCTCTTGGTCATGGGCCGAACATCCTCCATCTCTGGCTTATCGGTTTTCGGGTTTTTATCATCCTGATCAGGTGCCGCCGGTTTGTCGCGCCTCGCAGAGCATTTAATCTTGATCATAGGGCGAGGCCCTCTAGCACACTCACAATCCGAGCCTTTTGACCCGTCGCTGGCTGCAGTAGTAGCGATCTTGCCAAGTCTTCTCGGTTCTTGAACAAAGGCAGAAGCGTCCTGGGATCTTGGCCGGTTTTGGTTCTGGTTCTGGTTGGTCTTGGCGTAAAGAATCCCGGCGATTGAATCCCTTCGTTGAAAGAACTCGTCGGAATGACAGGATGAAGCAACGGTGATGGACCATTTGATAATCTTGAAGATGTCCATGCCGGTGCTTTCGAAGTAGTCGCGCCAAGCATTAATCTCGTACACTTCTTTGTCCATCGTTTGCAGAATGTTAGCCCTCAAGCCTTGAACAGAAGAAATTCTCTTAAATTCACTGATATTATGATTGATGCTAAAAGCTTTCTCCTTATATATATATACACACATATATATAAATAATTTAGTCTCGATTAGTTAAGAAAAATTACAACTTTCAGATTAAAAATTATTACTAAAATGACGAAAATATCACTGTTAAAATAAAAGTAAATATAAAATTAAACTTTGTGTTTATTAACTAATTCAATCTACAGATTGAATTTGCCCCAGCTCAAGGGCCTATCTCTAGGGCCCCAAAAAGTGGGGTCCAATATCACTAATTAATTATTATTTTTTATTTTTTGAGATATAAAATTATTAATTCTATTTTATGTTGATTTTTGTTTGAATTTATTTTTTTATTCCATTTGAAGAGGAAGAACTCCACTCTTCAAGTTCATTGATCATTTTTTAATATTAAGCAATGCATAGTAGGATATCGTTTAGATGGGAAAGCCCCAAACTTTCTAGGTCTATGAATAATTTTTTAATGTTATGTAATAAATAGTGAGGGGTAAATTAGTAACGCAATAAAAGAAAAAGAAAGTGAGAAATGACATTATTTTAAAAGGACAATTTGAAAAAATGATTTTTTGGATAGCAAAAATTTCCTTTAGAAAATCCGCATTAATTTGGACATTAAAAAAAACAAAAACAAAAGTAAATCGATGAATTTTTAATTTGCAAGATCTAATTATGGACTCTCCACATTTTTGACTTATTATGCTATTGCGTTTTCAGATCTTATCCTCTTGCCAATATTGTTGATTGAAAAATATTTGATTTCTCAAATTGAATACAAAAATTTAATTAGAGTTTCTACATCTCAAAAAATATGCAAAGCAAAAATTAAATAATTTTTAATATTTATTTATATTATAAAAAGACCACCAAAGTGACTCTCACCTAGAATCACAAATATTTTTAAGGTGATCCTGGATTGAATTGGTACCACTAGATATCTTAAGCATCTTACCCTGCTCCCCACTATCCTCGAGAAATCTGCGTGAGCAAGGGATCACCACTTCTTGATTTTACTATAGAGATACTGTAACATCTCAGAATTTTGGAGACAAATAGCTATTATTAATTATGGTATTTGAGATTATTATTGAATATTTGGAGGTTTAAACAAAATATTTATTTATGGCGAAATGGAAATTAAGGTAATTATTTTAATTGGGAGTATTTAAGGTATTTATGGAAATAATATGATAAATTGTTTTGGTAGATTTTTGAAAATTTTGGGGTGTAAGTGAAATAAAAGATAAATAAAGTATGGGGTGGAAGTGCTGGCCTGCTAAAGTTCTGGGGTTTTGGAGCAATTTCCTGAAAATGGGCTGGGATTGCTTTAAATTTAATGATGCATGGACATATGTTGAAGGCGAGCGCTAGTGCAGGTGGTCACACGCGAGGGTGGTCAGGCGAGGAACGCGAGTTCGATTCTGGTGAGTAGGCTTGTGCGCTCGAGGGAGAAATTTGCTGGATTTTTCCAGCATAAGGTACCCCAAAACAGCACCATTTTAGGGAGGCAAGTTGCAGGCCATGCGTGGCCTAGCAGCACCACGTGGCGCTCGCTAGTGCTTTCTCACCACCCGTCCATTTTTCCCTGCATTTGGCTTCTCAAGTTTTGCTAAATTTTAGCCACGCACTGACGCATAAATTGAGGCATTCATTACCTATAAATCAGTGGGTGAAACCATGGTTTCAGAATGAAATCAAGGGGCAATTAAGGCTATAAATAGGAGAGGATATGAGGTGTGCTAGGCAATAAATTGTGAAGAAAAGTAGAGACTCTTGAAGAAAGATTCAGCAGTAAGGTAAGGATATTTAGGAGTTTTCATTTATTTAGCTAAAGTTTATTTTACTTAATTAATTTAATAAGTTAATTAGTTAGCCAAGTTAATTAGTAAGTTAGTTAATTTAGTGGATAAAATTATTAGAAATATTGTAGGTTTAAAGTATAGACTTTATGTAACACCCCACTTGTTTGGGGCGTGTTATGTCTTAGGAAATTTGGATCTTATTTTTTGTTTCTAAATTACCTTATTCCCGAAATTCCCTAAGACCTATCTAGTACTTGACGAAATAATTTATACACTAGAGATAAATACAATCTTATAAAGTGGAAGCTGAATCGAACCTGCTCATGGCATTACATAAATAACTGAACATGACACTTACTACAAAGTTGATACATAAGCTTCTGAAGATAAATTAAAGCGTACATAATTCTTGAACTATTCATATTACAACATAACATGGCATATTTGCTCGTTTCTTGATGACTCGCGTCACTACACATCTTCAGCCTTTGTACTATCACTGCAAGTCCCGACTGGAACATCGAATGTTCCAGGGGCGAAACCTAAGTTAAATGATGAACCATCTAAATAAGAGTACATAATGCTATATCGTGTGTGTATGCAATGTCCTTCATCGTAGGTGTTAATTGCACCCCTTATGCTATTTGCCGTTCTTACGGCCACTTTTTTCGAAGCTGGGATGCCTAGAGGCACCCTTTGGTAAGGTAATGGTGTCAGTTCGTACTCCCTACGGCCTCAATGCGAGTGATCAATGATATCAACGTGTATTTATGCATTTCATAGTCATGTCATGTATGCAGTCGACGTGATGGATACATATCAGAGTATGTCAATATGATGAAAACATTCTCGAAAATAAACATTTATAACCGTACTAAACTTAAAACGATACACTTACTGCTAAGTTGTCTTGAGAAGCGTGTTGACCTCGATAATCGTGTCGAGTAGGCTAATTCCCAATCTTCTTGCCCCAAGGACTCCTAAAACATTAAATTTATTTTCAAAATATCAATTTACTATTTTTCATAATTTCTACAATTTTTTCTTTATTTCTAAGCCTTATTTCTTCAAAATTACCTAATAAATATCCAAACTGTCATATAACTCAATTTATCTTTACTAATATTCTTTAAATAAAATTATTAGCCTTCTGGAATTTTCTTGGAATTTTTCAACTTCCATTCCTATTTTTCTTTATTTCCATAATAGTAAAACTATTTAAATAATAATTAATTTAGCATTTCCCATAAAATTTTTCACAAAATAAGACATAAACAATATTCTAGATTTTCTACAATTTTTTTGAAATTTTTCAAAACTTTTTCCTATTTTATTTTATTTTCCTTTTTTTTTTCTTTTCTTTATTTTTTCCTTGCGGGCGCGTGGAGGACACACGCCTTCTTCCCACTCGCAGGCGCGTGCAGCCACACGCCCACCTGGTTCGTCTTCTCTGGCAACCTTCTCGCCGCCGGCGACGCTGCCGAGCCTCCAAGCTTCAAAAGAAGCTTCCCTCCTCCTTAATTTCGACCTCCCGAACTCGATTATGGCCTTAAATTTTAGAAAAAAAACACGAGAAGTATCTCGATTTTGCGTTTGAAGGCACGGCTCCGGCGAAGCTTCGTTCCACCGCTTCCTCTGCTCCGTTGGCCACCAAATTCACTAGAAAGTTTTCTCACGACTCAAGGACCAAGACCCTACTCTTAAATCTCTTAAACACTCCCTCAATCGACCGATCTATGAAGTAAACAATTTCTAATGAAGGCCTCGCTCGATCATCCGCTATTTATAGCCAAATTCGACGTGTCTTGTCCCATCATGATCGCCACTCGTCCAGGAAGCCACTCCGACTGTCACTCTTTCATTAATTGCTCCCCCCTCTCCTTGATTTTCTTATTGCAGGTGCAACCAAGGCATGGCGTGCTTGCTCTGATTTTTTCCAGATTTTCTAGATTTTTTTTATTATATATATATACATATATACATACATATACATCTACACATGTACCTATTTATATACACTTAGACATACATATATACCTATTCATATACACTTGAGTTTTCAATAGTATAAAATCCCCAATTTTCAATAGAATTTCTTATATCATTAAATTTCAACAATATCTGATATATTATTATTATTTATTTCAAACTATATGCAATGCATTTAACTATGATTATATCACACCATTTATAATTTAATTAAACTATATGCCAATCAATAAATTTGTTTACAATATGATTATACCTTACCCTATTAAATTTATCGATCAACATCACAATTCTAATAATTTTTTCTAGGGTCTAAATACCAAATTATTATTCACGATAACTTAGGGTATTACACTTTACATGGTTAGATTTAGTTATTTTTGAAATCGTAATCTCATTAATTTTTATCAAACATTTTACTTCGTAGTGGGAGTGCAAGAATGTCAAGAATTGGCCAAATAAAGGCAAGTTCCTAATCCTCTCCTTATGTTCTATAGTCCCTATGCAAGTCTTCATAGTTTCTCATATTTTATACCTTCCTTTATCATGACTCGATTTTACGTATTAATAATGTAAATTCACGTGGCAACCATTCTATGATTTTTGTGTTATTGATGGGTCTATTGCCGATGAAATAAGTTAAGTAAATGATCACTTGAAGTTGTTGATTACGTCCATCACGAGGCTTTGTATCGCTTTGCTTCCTTGGGAATGATGCTTATTGGCTAGGCTTAGATTATGCAAGGTATTGTAACATCTTGCAAATGGATTTCTTACAAGTCTGCCATCTTGCTCTATGTTTTGTGATCCTTGTACAAGTCCCATGCATATCATGTGTGCTTATAATCTTATTTGTGGCATGATGCATGCTAAGCATGAGAGTTAAATGCATTGAGAATTGAGTTCATTATGCATATGCATACTCATGAAATGGTTTTTTAAAGAATATGGTACTTGATGCGTGCAGCAGACGAGTTCGCAGGATATATTAGCAGAGAAAGCTTCGGCTCAGAGATGAACTTCGGTCCCAAGTTTATGATGTGAACTTCGATCCCAAGTTTATGATATGGACTTCGGTCCTATGATTATGGTTTTAAAAAGATTGCATATGAGCATGATTGCATTTTACACCATGTTATCATAAAGAGTGGTAAAAAGTTGTGGTAAGAGTGCCATAAATGTTAATCATCATCTTTATTATTTCTTATTACCTACAAGTTTCATGCTCTTATTTATTTCAGTTATACTAGCTGGGCCTTGTGGTTCATTTGCTTGCATCATTCCAGGTTAAGGAAGGAAAAGTTCAAGATCAACTTTAGTGGTGTCAGGTCCTTGCTGATAGCAACATGTACAGGGCTTTCCCGACCAAAAAGATCCTTGGAGGTGAGTGTGGACAGGGGCTCAGATAGGGTGTCTTGTTAGATTTGTTTAGCTGATGCTATGGCATGTATGTAAGAGCCCCTATGTTGGTTTATTTTTAATCAGTTGTTTCTGCTGTTGTAAATAAAAATTAAGGTAAAATTTTCAATCATTGCAGATATCGTCTTAATCACCGGAATGCCCATAACCGACGCTGGAAAATCTACCTGCATAATTGGACCTACCATGCACGGTTGTTATAGAGCCCACGAATATTCATATTTGTCACACAACAAGAAGTTTGGGTTTTAATGACAAATTTTTAGCAACGGAATTGCGATGTGGTAAGGGAAATTTTTTTTGTAAAATTAGCGACGGAAGTAATAAACAAAATTAATTTTTTTTTTAAATTAGAGAAGGAAATTTTTTTCGTTGCTAATTTAAGTGACAGATTGAATATTCCATCACTAAATTCGCAACGGATTCTCCAAATTCGTTGCTAAAATTACTTATATATATATTTTTAATATTTAAATAAATAGTAAAATTAATTAATTTATTTTTAATTTTAGCGATGAAATTAATAATTTGTCGCTAAATTACGGATTAAATTTCCATCGCTATCTTTTTAAAAAATTTTAAATTAAAAATAAATTTTGTAATTAGCTACAAAATTTTTTAATTTAAAGATTACAAAATTAAAAATTTTTTCTTCGCTAATTACAATTTTTTTTAATTTAAAGATTAGGGATGGAAATTTAGTCAGTCGCTAAAATTAGTGACAAATTTGGAGAATCCATCGCTGATTTAGCAACGAAATATTCCATTCGTTGCTAATTTTAATTTTTCTTTTATTTTTTAATTTTTTAGTCAATTCATTATAAATATTTTAACTTGAGCTGAATATTTAAATATATAAATATTTAAATTTTAAAAAAATTATGTATAAATATATTTAAAAAAAATAAATATACATTTAAACATGAGATGAATATAAAAAAATTATTTATAAGATTTTAAAATTTTAATTTAAATAAATATATTAAGTTTAAAAACCATAATATTGTTAAATTCTAAATATATCAATTAATATATTTCTTGTGCATAAAATATATATATATATATATTAAATGTATAATAATTAACTATTGGTAATATTTATTAAATGTGTACAAATTTTTACCATAATATTGTAAAAAAATTTATTATTTTAAATTTTAGAATTCACAAAAATAAAACAATATCGAGGGATTGTATTATATAGAAAGGAGGAGAACTTTCTGCTAAACTAAGATATACTCACAATCTTAGTGAAACTATAATTTCACTTTGAACAAAAAACTAACTTATACATCAAAAGGTTTATAGGTGATCTCATTCGCTTCCAGAACATGTTTTTCTCTTGCCAAACCTCTTAGAGATGCTAAGAGACACTATCTTGCATCTTGATCGAGATATTCTCTCGTATAAAAAAAATTATTATTATATATTGACAATAATTGTGTAAATTCAGGATATAATAATGGTTCTTAAAACTTAATTTGAACATTCAAATTTTATTAGAAAGAAATTATTTTTAAAATAAATTCATGAAATATTTCCTTATTTTTTATGGAAGTATATCAAAACCATTTTTAAACTCTCTAAATGCTTGTCTTTGTGCGTCGGGTTCTTCGTTGTTTTGTTGATCATCGTTTGACCTCTTTATATGACAGTCGTATATTGCTAGTTTTAGAAATTTATTCTATTTTCAGTGCTTAGTTTTACTTTCGTGTTTTACAAGTTTTACCTTATTATTTTTTTGTGAGAATCGAGATCTACCCTGATAATCTGTAAATGTTCTACGGTATTCATTTAATGTAATTCTTATTTATAGAAAAAAACTAATTATTTGAGATAACAAACTAATAATAAATAATTCTATATATCAAACTAATTTACTATATTTATTTGATTTATAATATAATTAAATTTTTAAATAAATATTAATTTGAAATGTAATGATTTAAATTATTTTATTGTCACATTTTAGATGATTAAAATAAATTATTATTTAAAATATTTAATAATTATCATAATTTAAATTATATTTTCAACTATCATAATTTTAAATTATATTATTTTCATCAATTAATTAATTATTAATATTATTTTCATCAATTAATTAATTATTAATATTATTTTTATAAATTACATATTTTTTATTTAATTATTAAATAAAAAATAAGAAAGAGGCGGGAATCTCCTTGCCTCTTTGCTAGGGCCAAAATCACCCCTAAAAAATCCTCAAATCCCCCCCCACAATCAGTGCGCTTCCTCTCTTCTGCAAATCCTTCTCCCTCTCTGGCTCGCTCTCACTGCCTCGCCCTTGCCCTCCCTCGTGACTCGCTGTTGCCCTCACCCTCGCTCTCACTGCCTCACCCTCTCCCTCGCCCTTGCCTTAGCCATCGCCCTCGCTTGCGGCTCGCTGTTGCCCTCACCCTCGCCGTCGCCCTCCCTCACAGCTGGCTACCTCGCCCTTGCCCTCTCTCTTGCCTCTCGCGTCTCACCCTTGTCCTTGCTCTAGCCTCTCGTTGGCTACCTTGCCATTGCCCTTGCCTCTCGTTCTTGTTGGCTGCCTCACCCTTGCCCTCGCCCTCGCCTCTCGGTCAATAGCTGAGGAGAAAGTTTTTTGGTATTTGTTTGACTTTTTATTTCTAAAGTTTGTTTTTGAAGTTGCTAATTTGTGTTAAATTTAGTAGGTTTGCAGTGTCTTCAGTATTTTTTCCAAGTTCATTCCTTTCTTTTTAATTCTTTTTATGTTCCTTTCCTATATCTTGTTCTTTTTTGCGTTGTTTTGTTTGTTTTCCCTTTGCCACTGATATGCTTTGTTTGCAACCTAGATTAGTCTTTTATTCCGTATGTGGATTTGCATAGCTAACATGTGTAATTTGAAGCCTTTTCATCTAGTCGTCTTTTTATTTATCAATTGTCTATGGTAAGCCGCCTCTTAGCCTCAGGTTGTAACTGTGATCTATATTTTTGTATATATGCCCAAGATCTTTTAACGGGTAAACAAAAAAAGGTATATGTTGGCAATTGTTGGCTTCATATCAGATAATTGCAACTGGAATTGGCTTCATCAATAATAAAATACTTGAAATTAGATGGGTGTAAGACCAAAATATCAAATGAATATAAGTCATTTTCATTGTTAGAATGTTGCCTTGGGCCTCTTAACAACAAAGTCCTTTTCATTGTTATTTTTAGTATTAAAATATGGATTACAAAGTTGAAAACATTAATTTATAATGGGATACGACAATGTTCTTAATCCAACAAAGTCCTTGTATGAATGCTTGTTGATGTTTCGATGTTATTGGTCCCATGGGAACAATTTGGAGGGCGTTTGATGGGCCTTTTTTTTTTATTGAGACTAATAAAAATGTCATTTTTTGTTTGTTTTCGTGTCTCAAAGATTGCACTAAGCTCCTCTACCTTGTTAACTTATATTTCTAAGCCCTTGCTATGCTTGCAATATTAATATAGCTATTTAATAGAATAGTTTTAGGACAAATTAATCAATTGAAACACTTGTCATGCCATAAGCAAA
Source organism: Diospyros kaki (assembly GCA_036245055.1). Classification (NCBI taxonomy): domain Eukaryota; kingdom Viridiplantae; phylum Streptophyta; class Magnoliopsida; order Ericales; family Ebenaceae; genus Diospyros; species Diospyros kaki. Next base: position 25,948,795 of record BSEG01000010.1, on the reverse strand, counting down.
TTTTTTTGTTTTGTTAGACCTTTCGAACTAGGCTAGATAGCTTCCATTGTTGGCCTGCTAGGATTGAAACTAATTAGATTTCATAGACCTTGAATTCTCTTTTTAAATGGGCATGCATTAGGCATCTTATTCCATTTAAGGATCATGTTAATTGTGACACCCCATAAATTAACTGTAGGAATAGGGTCCCAGCATGACACTTCAAAAGATGATGAGCTATTCTTAGATATTTGTTGAAACAAAGTATGTAAGGTGGTAGCCAAGCAAGTGGAAAACCACAGGTAAGCAATTAAATTTATAATCAGTTTTTGGGGACTAAATTAAGAGATAAATATCTGCGTTCTTAATATGTTATTAGACATAAAAAGAGGACTTTGATGATATGGAAATTAGGAATTTTGGTTTAGAATTGAGGAAGTTGGGTTAAAGACTTAATAAGGAGCTTATGGTTAATTAAGCAAGGATTAGTGAAGTTCCAGCTAGAGGGAATCTGTAGAAGGTTTTAGCCTACTAACTTCCATAAGGTTTGAAGTTTTTAAGGATTGAAATCAAAAGGAAGCGTGATCTTCTTTCTTTACATATATTTATTTTCTTTTACATATATATAGTTGTATATGTACAGCTGGATTTACAAAATATAAAGTTTGAGTTTGCCTATTTTCTTCTTGTACTTGTGCCAGTGTTGTTGCACAGTTTCGACAGGATTATGCTATCTCCTAACTTCGCGACCATAACTCCTTCAATTTTGGTCCTTTTAGAGCTTTTCATTTTTCTCTCATGGAATATTTTTTTGCTATGTTTTGAATTGTAGCGTTCATCTCATTCCACATTAGGTTTGTTTTACCTTCTACAATTTAATCTCTTTTGTCATGCACTTTTTTTTCTTGAGAATAACTTATTTTTTATCTTTAAATGTATTATATTTTAAAAAATAAATGTATAATTTTAGCGATGTCATTTCGGTTCAAAAAATATAATTTTTAAATTTGGTAAAATAATTTTCTAATTAATTAATATATTTTTTTAATTTTTTAATAAGATAATTTTTTAATTCTTCATTTATTTTTTTATTTTTTTAATATGTTTAAGCGACATAAATTTTTCGTTGCTAAAATAATTTTTTAATAAAATATTTTTTTCAATTAATTCTTTATTTATTTTATTTTTAATATGTTTTAGCAACGAAAATTTTCCATCACTAAATAATTTTTTATTTTTAAAATTTGTATTTATTTATTTTATATTTTTTAATATGTTTTAGCAAAGAAACATTCTATCGCTAAATTTTAAAAAAAAATTATAGTAGTAGCAATGGAATAAATTTTTGTTGCCAAATTTAAAAAATTACATTTAGCGATGGAAATATTTCTGTCGCTAATCCGTCTTTAAATTAGTGACACATCCGCGTAAAAAACATTTAGTGACAACGACTTTAGAGATGAACAAAGTCCTTCACTAATCCGTCGCTAAATTTATTTAGCGACGGATTTTTGGCTTTAGCAATGAAATATTTCTGTCGCTAAAACCCAAAATTCTTGTAGTGCCGGAGATCCCATAAGAAAGTTTGGAGGTGGTCAGAAAAATCCTGACGATGCCTATCAAGGCTTGCTTCCTTGTCGACACCTACTAGACTTGACCTTTCGAAACCATCCCTGGATGGATTTTTGGCTTTAGTGATGAAATATTTGTGTCGCTAAAACCCAAAATTCTTGTAGTGCCGGAGATCCCATAAGAAAGTTTGGAGGTGGTCAGAAAATTCCTGACAACGCCTAGCAAGGCTTGCTTCCTTGTCGACACCTACTAGACTTGACCTTTCAAACCATCCCTAGAACCTACACTTGATGATGATGCTCTGCCATTACCATATCCTGAGGAAGACACCCTCATTCCCTTCAACATCACCAATGCATCATAAAAGGTAACTAGGGTCCTTGCCACTCTCATCAACCCATTTCTGAGAATGCTACCCCATAGTATTATTTTTACCTGGATTAGTAAAATAACCATCAATCATCCTCCTCTCTCTTTGTTGGTTAGATCCTTCAAAAAAGGGTTTACTACTTGCATAGCCAATTCCCAGATTGCCTTTGGAACACCCCCCCCTTATAACACCCTGTTTTTCTCTTACTGAGCGTGTCACTATGCTGGGGCCCAAAATATACATAAATTATTTTTTTCTTTCTTTCTTGGTACATAACTTAAACCTTAAATACTGAATTCCAAATAAAACTCCCAGCAAATCATTCACAATATGCAGAAGTGATAGTCGAAACCTGATATGGTACATAATCAATTCACTTTATTTATAACATAAGAATTCGTACCATAGATAACATCATATCCTCAATATTGAAATATATAAATACATAGAGATTCTATAATGTTCTAACAAGGCTAATCATCAATAAAGAATTAGCTAAAACATATCCGAGTCAGCTTGCTGAATCCATCGGCCATACCATCACATACCACCATATCTCCACCTACTCCTTGCCCTAACTGCAAGTCTCAACTGGAACGTTGAATGTTCCAGGGGCATAACCCATAAGAAGACGAAACTTCTAGTGAGGGTCCAAAACATATATATGAATGCATGATGCGATAACATGAACAACATTCTCGCCCTTTCATGTAACTTCCTAGGCCCACTAGCCCGGCTAGGAATCCTAGGCAAATCTTGAACCTTTGCAGGATAAGCCTAACGTTATTCTCTCAATACCCTAGGGGAATTACGGTTACACTCTGGGGGCGACATCCCATTCCCATGCACAAATATCAATATGACAATAATATTGTGTAATGCAAATATCAAGACTTTCCATGCAATATGATAAATGAATATTGCATTCATAAATAACATACATATATAACAATCATATCATAAATATAAGTTCTTGTGAAAATACCACTCACCAAATCATACTTAGGATAGGAAAACTCACATTTTGAGATAAACTTGCATTTTCTTGAAAAACGTGCATCACCTCGATATGTGTGCTCAGCCTCGATTCTCGTGCCAACTCTCAAAAGTTACACCAATCACATCATCTCGATTACCTCAATCATAAAATGATATTTAATCACTGAATATCCTCAATATTTTATTTATTTCTTTTTTCCTTCATTTTCTCTCATTTTTCCTTTCCAAAAATCCCAATAAATGCCTCGGGACTATTTTCTCAAATCTAATTTCACAACAATTCATCATAGACTGAACTTCAAAAGAAAAATACTGGACTTACCTGGATGTTGCATTTTCACAGAAAACAAGGCTCTTTGGTGTTAAAACTAGGACATCGGGAACCCCAACTTCAAATCTTTTTGCACGGACCTCTGTAAAATAATTTTCTTGATTTTTCTCTTATTTTTCTCTATTTTTCCCAAGCCCCACGTGCCCGCACGTGTCTGCAAGCGCTAGGGCGACTGGGCGCGTGTGGGTGTAGTGCGTGATGAACACGCACCCGTCATCTTCTCCGGCAACGGCCGTGCCAGCGTTCTAGGCTGACTCCCCCTTATGATTCCCCTCGTCCAGTCAATCCAAATGGCATGTCTTGATGCCCGAAACAAGCACTGGAGGTGCCTCAACCGGGCAGCCAAAACTTCGACTTGGTCGTCCGCCTTATTTTCCAACGAGCTCTCGAACGACCATCAAACGACCACCAAAATGCTCCAAAGTTTCTAGATATGCTCTACATCTCATGGGCTTCAAAAGCCCCTTATTTTGGAGCTCCAATTCGTTCAATATCATTGCCGATTTGAAGCTCCTCTCTTTCCCATTTTTGGTCAAACCTTAGCCCTATTTATATGCAAAATCAAGCTTCCAAAAGCCCTTGCTCAGCCAACCCATTGCCTTAGGAAGGTTTACCTACCCTAGATCGACCTTGAGGCACCCTTATTCGACCAAAAAAAGAAGTTGCAGGCACACGAAAAATTTGGCCAACTTTCGACCGCTTTCTTTTGCTTTTCTGGCCAACCCATTGGCCGTTGTTAGCCAATCCCTTTACAAAAGATGCTTCTTGAGCAACCCTCATGCCATCCCTGTGGCCGATTTTGGTGATTTGATGGGTTGGTCGGCCATGGTTGTTTGGAGGTTTTCTTAAAATTGCACTTTGGCCCCTCAAACTTTGGTTTTCTCACTTTGGCCCATTTCACCAAGCCCCTTAACTTTTGATAATTTCTTTCAAGACCCTCAAGTACTAAAACATCAATTTAACCCCTGAGAATTTCGAAAAAATATCGTTTCAGCCTCCTTCTATCAATTTTAAAAAACTGCACTTAGGCCTGAATCTTCGTTTTGGCCCTAAGCCTTTTCGTTTCTTCCTGAAACCACTGAAGGGTTGTTCCTTATGAAAAACTGAAGCCCCCTCAAACTTTCGTTGACTTCCAAGAAGTCGTCTATAACAATTCGGTATTGCAGCCAATTGGCAGCTACTATTTTGCTGTATCAAAAACTGTTCCCGATCCGATTTCTTTCAGCACCATAAATCCTATTTTGAGGTGATCGTTAATGCCATATCATTTTCCTTTGGAATCTCGGCTCCAGGGCACTCCCGACATTTGATTTGGTCATTCATACGGTAATAAATTACCCTTATACCCTCAATTTATCCTTAAATTTTATTTTTGCCCCAAGATAAATTACCCTTGAGTCCTTTAGAATTTCTCGAGTATTACACCCCTCCCTAACAGCGACTTGGAATCTCCCAACCCTAAAGCAAAATGTCTTAATGGAGTTTGGAGAAACAAGGTGTTATGTTTCAAATGATTCTCCTATTTCAAAATTGGCTTTTAAACTGTTGGAGAAAATTAAGCAAAAAGTTTTAAAATCAAAGGATAAGTTGTTGACAGGCTTTGAGAAATTCTCTACCGTTTTGACCAATCTGTCGACTGGCTAAAATCATGCTCTCAGTAGTTTGCTGTCGACTGCCCTTACTTCAAGAACTGTCGAGCATTCTTAGAGAATGTCGACTATTTAGATCAAAGTGTCGACCAATGTTTGAATTTTTTAACCAAACTATCTATGAATCTGTCGATTGTTTTTATTTTAAAGACTTCCAACGGCTAATTTGACAACTCATCCAAGACGCTCCTCAATCCAACTACCAATGATTATATTTTTGAAAAAGGTGTTGTGGATTATTTAAGATATCCAAGTGATTCTATTACAAACTTACAAGTGCTTCAAATTTTTGTGCTCAATTATTTTACTTATTATTCTCTCAAAAGTCTTTGATTATCATTTGTATCATTCTGCTCAAGCCTTGTGTATATTTTGAGAGATTTTATAACTAAGAGTGTATACTCTTAAATCCTCTCTTCTTGCATCATTCTCGGTTGTCCTAGGTTGTATTGCTAGAGGGCCTACTTACTTAAATAGGAGCTTTGTAATTTCTTAGCTTGTATTGCTAGAGGGCATACTTGCTTAAGTATGAGATTTGTAATTCTCTAACTTGATGTTAGAGGGCCTACTTAGGATCAAGTAGGAGGTTTAGTGGATTGATTGAAAATTCTTAATGGAAAGCTACAGGAGTGGATTCGGCTTTGTTTAAGCCGAACCACTATAAATCACTTGTGTCTCTCTGTTGCTTTTGTTATGATTTTATTGTATTAAGCATTCTCCCAAATCATCCTTATTTGCATTAAAATCTCATTTTTCACCAAAGAGGATTTGAAGTTTAATGAAATTTTTAAATAATCCACCCTCTTGGGTTGCGGTGCCATGCATTTTCCCAAAGAGGAGTTGTCTAGGGAAGCCCATTCATCGTTGCCTATTTGGGTTATAATATTCAATATTCCTTTTGAGGGATGGAATAAAGAGAGTATTGTCACTTTGCGAGTACTCTTGGGCATCCCATCCAAGCAAATTTTACAACTGAGGACCGTTCCAGAATGGGTTTTGCTCGGGTGTGTATTGAGATGGATGTCTCTCCTGCTTTTCCTAATTTTGTTACTCTAGATCAGGGCCTTGATGAGGTTTTAGGGGAGCCTAAATACTTGAGGATGCCGATGGAGTAGCAGTGGATTCCTTGGAGATGTAGTAGTGTAGGGTTTTTGGTCATTCCCTTGATTGATGCCCAAGGAATCCTGATAAGGCAAGTTAGGGTTCAGCTAAGGGTCAGGCGATGAAGAGAGGGAATGATAGAGAAAAGATACAAGGCAAGGTTAAGCCCAATGGGTCTTTAATTAAGATTGTTAAGCAGGCAAATGCAGCTTGCCCCAGTGCTCTGAGAGCTTCTAGTGATTTGCTAGCTACACGTTTTTGTCCTATAGTAGAGAAAGATATGGATATCCCATCTCTTGGGAAATCGTATTGTCTGACGGATATGGGTTTTGTGGCTGAGACGGATATGGTCGGTGAGGAGTCATCTATGCGGGTCTGTGATGACGAGGGTGATGTTTAGTTTTTTCAGTCAAAGGACTCGGGTTCTAATTATGTTCTTGTAACACCCTGCTTTCCTAGGGTATTAGATAATGTGAGATTTCGGGAATACATTTTTTTCTAACAGAAACTCAACACATAAATCGTTTCCTCAAGATCTCGTTACACCTTCTCAGTATATCAACTCTGAATCATTAATAAACTAAGATAGGTAAATCATCTCAAATGAGGAAGTTAGATCTAAACCTCAAATGGTATACAACCGAAACCATCTTATTCATAACTTTAAAATCAAACCATCATTTTAAATGACGTTATCAAAATATACAACATAATTGAAAACAAAATACTATAAACTATCTACTAATCGTGTCACTCATCGGCAATCCCTTTTCCTTTCGCACTGCTACTTTTACCTGGAATGTTTAAATATTCTAGGGACATAGTACAAATTAGATGATGAATCATCTAAGTGAGAGTCCAAAACACATTTTCATGAATTGATGCAAGACATGAAACAAACCAACACAACCCGACAAACCCTAGCGCAAGAGAATCCCTCATAACGCTTAACCTAACCATGGGGAAAGAGCAATCTCTCTAAAGGCAACATCATCACACTGACACATCGACACAACATAGTCCTTGCTTAAGAAGGACAAAGTCAACGCATCTCCCCGACACCTCGGGAACAATTATTACCACTCCCGGCCTAGGAAGGTCACATCAACGCAGGAACCTGGCTCACCACAATTATGTTAGGGATTACGTTCCCACTCAAAAGTATTCCGGAACATTACCCATTCGCAACTCACATCCCATATGGACAACCAGTCATCCCAGTGCAACTTCCCTGGCCATACAGCCTGGCACAAAAACCTAGGCGACTATCCCGGCATGCACACTAGCACAGGATACCCCTATATGTTATTCTGGCAACACCTTTGGGGAATTACGACAACACTATCTAGACAACATCCTAGACTGACATCCCATGTGAACAACACAAAATGCATAATAATGCCACATACCACATCCCAATGCATCACATAACTAACATTTTATGAACATCATTTATCGTATAAAATACAATGCACATGTATAAAATATTTTGGGACAAACCTCCCACATGAAACCAACCGTCACTGGTTACCATTCACATACAAGAAAACCATTTTGTATGAGATCACAACACATTTAGGTAGCACAAATTCCTAGTTTTTAGGGTAGAACTACTCACAATAAATCAAGTTTTGGGGTGAACACTGGCCAATGGCTGTCGAACCACTCCAGAATTATATTATCTATCTTCTCTAGTTTGCAGCAAAGCACAACCTAGGTCGTCTCTCACAAGGAGCCTTATCTTCTTCTACCAACAATGAGAACCAATATAAGCAACACAACAGTTTGTTTATGGGGGGGGGGGTTTGACAGAAAATTAAGTAACAAAACAGAAACACAAATATAGATGAAAATCAGTAAATTGAGAGTAACCAGTTGTGTATTTGTCCCCTTGTGAAATCTTCCTTGTTCAACCTATATATCTTGGTTTGTTAGATGGTTTTAATATCTGGATATCAAACTCAAATCATCCCTAACAACCGTCCAAGGATTAGAATGATTGGAACAACAAAATGAATACAGAAATCTCTTATAAACAAAATGCAGCCATTCATTCTCTATTCAACCCATCCGAAGCTATGCAAGAACAACCATTCAAGCACATTATATTCATTTCCGAGATGTTATACCAACCGGCTACAACACTCTGTTCTCTTAAGCATTTAACAGAAAATGAATCCATGTAAATTCACACAAACCTGCCATGAATTTCATGCATTCCAAAATCTGTTCAAACTAAACCAAATGGAAATGAATAAGATTAAAACAAACAAACCAGGTTTTTGTAGCTCATCCGGGACTCAGATTCCACATGGGTTCAAGATTACACAACCGGTTACAATAGTTCTAGCCTTTCATTGCAGCAAAGAAGACAAAATGGAAAACAAAAATGAAGAACACAGAAATATGCTAACAACAAAAATGACCAGAATCTCCTCTCTCTTCTCCTCTCTATCTGATGTGGAAATAAGTGCTAAGAGGCCTTAAATACATGGCCAAGAAAGAAAGGTCTAGGAAGGCTAGGGTTGGGCCTAGCCTAGCCCAACAGATATGAGCCCAAGACAACAAAAACGAGTAGCCCAAATGCAGCCCAAAACAGTAGAATTGAGCAGCCCAAAATAGTAGAATTGAGCAGCCCAAATCAGTAGAATTGAGCAGCCCAAACGTGCCACTTCAAGTCCTTTACAGCTGCTTCCAATGCTTCCAATAAGATAAAAAATAGTGTAAGGATGATTTGAAGTATAATAAAATGGAAACAATGAAAGATCAGCAAAATTACTTCAAATGGTGTAATAAGATTGAGGTGAAATGCCAAAATATAGCACAAATATGCATGCTATCAAACACTCACCTCGAACGTATTTAGAATGCCTCGATTCTCGTGCAAAACCTCGAATTGCGTGCCAAATCTTGAAGACCCGAACTTATACTTTACCTCGAGCCACGATACTCCCTAAACATCATATTTATTTAAAGGAACATCAAAATTTATTTTTCCTTAATTTGTCATAATTTGCTCTATTTTTCTACTAGTTTCACCTTGATAATTCCAAAATAATTATCTCCTCAAACATTTTCCCAAATTTTTCAACATGTTAATTCCTAAAATAATTTTAGAAAAATATTGAAACAAATTGCAAAAAATACCCCTTAACCCATGCGCCATCACGCGTCAAGCGCATGTCTGCGCGTGCAGCTCACGCACCAATCTTCTTCCTCGCTTCCGGTCGCCGGCAACTACCCCAATGGCCGATTTGATCACACCCCCTTGAAGCCCTCCCTTACTAGATCCTTATGGCACCACTTGTTGCCCAAAAGCTCATCGAAAAAGGCCTCAAAAGGCCGGTTGTAGGTCGGCCCCCGGCGTTCGCCTTGAGTTTTTCGGCCAAGCCTTGAATAGCTTCAACTTTAAATCGCTACCAAAATCTCCCAAATTCTCCAAGAACGATGCCCACACACCAAGGAGCAAAAGCCCTCTATCAACTATGTCTGAAACACCCAAAAACATGGCCAATTTGTATGCCAAAAATCCGAAGCCCTCGACCCCTATTTATAGCCAAAAATCGGCTACCCCTCAACCAATCACCGGGCAAGGCTTGGCCTTAAAGCATCCCCACGCTGTATACAACCTTCCCCAGCCCTTCCTCAGCTGTCCCATCGCTAAAAAATGGCTCCACGTGTGGTGGCAGTGTGGCTGCAGATTTTTTGTTACGTTCAGACCTGATTTTTTATTTATTACCCTTTGGCCTCCTTTTTTACTCCAGTCTCAGTTTGCCCCTTTCCTTGAAACCCTTGATCTTTTCAATAACACCACTAAGACCCACAAGTTTTGTACTCTTCATTTCATCCTTGAAATTTTCAAAAAACTATCCTTTTAACCTCGCTCGGGCAAAATTAGTAAATTATACTTAGGCCCGGTTGATTGATTTGACCCTAAGTCCTTTCATTTCAACCTGAAATCGCTCAAGGGTTGTTCCATATATAAAATCTAAGTTCTCAAGGTACTCTATTGACTTTGTGGAATTCTCTTATATCAATTCAATTTTTCAGCCTAATCCATAGTTGTACTGAAAACCGTTCTCGATCTAATTTCTTTTAACACCTAAAATGATGCCTCGAATCACTTGTCGATACTATATCATTTTCCTTCTAGGGTCCAGGGCACTCCCTGCGGTCGATTCGGCCACTTATACCCCTCATAAAATGCCATTTATAACCTCAAGAATTTCCTAGGTATTACATTCTCCCATCTTAATAAATTTTGTCCTGGAAATTTTGCCCGTGATAAATTAAATCATTGCTATTGTTAATGACTCATAATGGAAATGTCCTAAATATGTCATTCATAATCCTTGGCAATTATTTTAACTCATCTTTACATGATCCATGCTTACCAGGTATGTTTTTCTTTTCTTTTTTTTTATAGAATTTCCTATTGTAGCTCCTCACAGGTGGTTACACATATCCGAAAGTGATTTATATTACTTGATATCATTTCTAATTTTGTCGTCGGGACATGTTTCATCTGACTCCTAATTCTCCTAACCCAGTCCTATGCTTATGCATGTACCATGATCACAAAATTTATCAATATTTAGTTATACCAACTCGGTGTACCTTTTTCTATTGTCGGGTAGATCTCTTCATCGTCTTTTGACAGGTAGAAGACTCTTCCGGTGCGAGGTTTTTTTGCCTCATTCGCTTTTCCCAATTACTCCACCTTCTGTCTTCTCATTGCTATTGGGTTACCCTGAATTACTGCCAATTACATCAACGCTCGGGCTGTTGTCTGAGCTGCTGTGTCCTAAACCTCAAGGGCTGAGACTCGAGATCCTAACATTCCCCGCCCCTTCGGAAGTATCTTGTCCTCAAGATGTAGGTGCAGGAACTGATAGGCTAGGTGCTCGGTTGACTCCCATGTTGCTTTCTCTACTGACATGTTCTCCTACTGAACTAATGCCTTGGGCGTCTTCTTCTAGTTCTTCTTAACCACACGGTAGTCTAGGACCCGCAAGTGCTGGACTAGTAGCTTGGTATCGTTGTTGAGCTCGGGCAAGTCATATGCCACATCAGTTAAGTGGCTCACCTTGGGCTTGAGTTGGGATACATGGAACATTGGATGGACTTGAGTATCAGTGGGACACTCTTTTACCTTAACTGATGTAAGTGTGACACTCTTTTATCTTGGCTGCAAGTGTGACACTCTTTTACCTTCGTGGCCGCAGCCTAACATAGACTAAGTCCCCCTCGTGCAACTGTCAGTCTTGACACTCTTGATCATAATAATTCTTCATTCGAGTCTGCACTTTGGACAAGTGGGCTTTTAGCTCTTCTAGCAGCTCGTCTCGATCTACTAACTCTCAGGTCCACAGTATCCATCTTTGTTGATTATAGCATGTAAGACACTGGTGTAGGAGGTGTTCACCCATATACTACCTCAAATGGGCTGCGCCCCAATGACTGGTGGTAAGATGTGTTATATTAGTATTCTGCCCATGCAATTCGATTGGCCCATGTATGTGGGTAGCTTTGCGAAAAGCACCACAAGTATTGCTCCAATGTTCAATTGGAGACTTCAGTTTGATCGTCTGTTTATGGATGATAGGATGAGCTTACTTATAACTCCATCCCCATTGTCTTGAAGAGGACTTTCCAGAAATGGCTAGTAAAAATTCTATCCCTGTCTGTCACGATGGTCCAGGGTAGGCCGTGCAAGCGGACCACTATTTGTATGAATACTCGTGTAACAGACTATGCAGTGAAAGGGTGCATGAGCAGTATGAAATAGGCATACTTGCTGAGTCTATCCACCACAACAAGAATTGAAGAGTACCTCTGCGACTTCGGTAGGCCCTCCACAAAGTCCATACTCAAATCTTCCCAAATTTACTCTAGCACGAGTAATGGCTCCAATAGGCCACTGGGCTATGTCGAGTCGCTTTTGGCACGATGGCAAGTATCACACTTTGTCACATGCCTAGCAACCTGTTGCTTCATGCCCTCCCAATGAAAGAGTCGGTTAAGTCACTACCAAGTGCGGTATACTCCAAAATGTCCTCATTCTCTTGAATTATGGAAGTGTCGCACAAAGGTAGTGAGCAGATCATCAGCATCTGGCATATACGCCTTCCCTTGGTACAATAATAGGCCGTTATGGTACTTCTAGTCACTGACTGTATCACTGTCCTTGCTGGCCTCTATCAAATCTTGATTGTGTTGTTCAGTGGCCAATGCATCTCTGATCTGTTTCCAAATTGCCCAAGTTGGCCCCATTTAAGCAGTAGTTGAGGGCTGTTATCCCATCGAGACAAGGAATTAACAACCTTATTCTGCGCCCCTGGTCAATAAACAATTTCATAGTCGCACCCCATTAGCTTTGCCACGCACTTTTGCTGGTATGGGGTCACTATGCGTTGCTCCAATAAATGCCTTAAAGACTACTAGTCGATCACAATTCAGAATTGTTTCCCTAACAAGTGGGTTTCCACACCCTAACTACCTCAATAATGCTAACATCTCTTTAGCATAGGTAGACCATGCGGCTTTGGCTGGGCTAAGCGCTTTGCTGAGGTAGGACATTGGTCGGCCTTGTTGCACAAGTACTACGCTAATGCCTATGTTGCTCGCATCGGTATGAATCTTGAATGGTTGTGAGAAATATGGCATTACCAAGATGGGAGTGCGCGTCAAGGCTTCCTTTAAAGCTGCAAAGGCTCAGTTAGCCTCCTCTGTCCACTGGAACTTATCCTTCTTCAAGAGCTGTGTAAGTGACCTTGCGATAGCCCCATAGTGTTGCACAAACTTCCGGTAGTAGCCTGTCAATCCCAAAAATCTGCGCAGTTGGTAAATATTCTTCGGCTTAGGCCATAACTGAATGATAGCCTGCCCATTAGTCCAACTTGGTAAAAATCGTTGATCCTGCCAACTCATTCAACATATCGTCAATGGCTGGAATTAGAAATCTGTCCTTCACTGTTGCCTTGTTAAGCACTCGATAATCAGTACAAAAGTGCCATGTTCCATCTTTCTTCTTAACTAGCAAGATTGGTGATGAGAATGGACTGGTACTAGGTCGCACCAGTTTTTTCTGCAACATCTCCTTCACTTGCTTCTCAATCTCTACTTTCTGATGATGGGCATATCGGTAGGGAGCAATATTGATGGGTTACTCATCTAGTAGTAGAATGTGGTTGTCGAATGGCCGGCTTGGTGGCAAGTTTGTGGGCTCCTGCACTACTGTGGGAAACTTGGCTAAGATTTGCTGTATATCCGTGGGTAATTGCACCTCATCTATGGCTTGGAAATTATCGGATGCGCATGGATGTGATGCTATCTGTATGTCATAGCATTCATTGCTAGCCCTAATCAGTTTATGTAGTACATTCACCTATGTTGCTCAAGCAGTACCCGACTGCATAGCTAAGCGAACTTGTCAGCCCGCTAAAGTGAACTCCATAGCCATCTGCTTGTAATCAAATACAACCTTGCCCAGATGGGCCAACCACTGCACACCCAATACTATATCTACTCAAGCTAATGGTATAACATATAGATCTACAGTAACATAGATGTGCTAGATCTTTAAAGTTACTACCTTGCACTACTGTATGCATGTTAGGCACTCCCCGCTGGTTACAAGAACTCAAAGGGCTCAATGCTAGTAGTCGGGATCTATAGCTTGTGGATAACTTTGGTGCTGATGAAGTTATGTGTTGAATTGTTGTCAATTAGCAGGCTGGTAACTTTGTCCTTGAGCATCGTTGTCACCCGCATAGTCTGTGGCCCCGTGGATCCTGCAAGCGCATGAAGGGACACCTCTGGCAAATCCTTAGCCTCCACCCCGTTGTTAGTTGTAGTCATATCAAAGGCCATATTTGGCTCTAACTCTTTGTCTTCCTCCTCCTTTGGTGGATCATCTACTTACACTTATGGCCTGGGGTGAATTTTTCACTACACAGAGGCCTTGCTTGCGCCTCTTCTGCATCTCAGCCCATGATAGCTATTTGACTCCTGGCGGTATGTGCTTGTTGGCTGCAGCTTGCTGCACAAGCGGTGGCTTGGGCTTGGGCGCCCCAGAACTGGATCCGTTCGTGATAGGCCCATTGTATTTCACTGCCTTCCGCATGGCACGTAGTTAGTCATCTTTGAGCCGGGTAATATCGATTGCCTGGCACATGCTGGTGGGTCAGTGGAGCTTGACTTCTGTAGCAATGCCCAGATATAGGCCCCCAATAAATGCCCCGATCAATGCCTTCTCTGGCCAATCATTGACCTGTGTGGCCACCCTTTCAAATTCCCATTGGTAGTCCCTCAAGGATCCTGTTTGGCTTATCTTTAACAGGACATCATCATAGTCCATGTAGCCTATAGGGCCAAAACGAGTCCGTACCTCATGTTCGAAATCCTTCCAATGGATGCTTTTGCCTTGATTCTCATATGTGTGTGATAGCCACTGCCACCAATGGCTAGCCTCACCCTCAAGGTAATAGGCAGCATGCTCCACCTTCTCCTTATATCTTGTGACTTAAAAAATAGATTAGCCCTATTAAGCCAAGAAATGGGATCCTTACTAGAAAATGTTGGAAACTATAGGCGTGGTTTAAACACTGGGTAATTGTTGCATGTGGGGTTCCAATTGCTGCCTAGTCCATCTGTCTCAGATCTGCCATCAGAGCAACAATCAGACCTCTGGCTGGCTAAGGCAGTAAATCACCGCCTATTGGAAGACGAATGGCTACTGTCATGCTTTGGCGTCTGTTGTTGTTGTTGTTGCATTGTGATGGCCAAATTATGCAGGGTCTTCTCCACCCGTGAGAATCTTTCATCCATGGTGTTAGCCATGTTCTCTAGATTCTCTATGCAATCCTTGTGTGTTTGTCCTCATGCCATTGTTGGATGACTGTTGGATAGACAATTTCTGAGAACGTCTCCCAAGCACTAGAGCTTTGAAAGAGATGATAGGAAACCTCTCAACAAGAGCACCAATGATGGATGCTTTAGTTCCTAGAAGAGTGATTTTCACTTAACTATCACAAGATAGAAAGAACAAACCAAAAGTGTGAAGACACTTTAACAAGATACGTTTTTTGATTTCTTCAAAAGTCCCCAAATGAAGGCAGATCAAAGCGTTATATAGTAGGCTATCCTTGACCCTCTAGATGCTAAGAACATGAATGCAGAAATGTAACTGAAGCATCTACATGAACACTGGAAATAAAGAGAATACATCAATGCTAAATTAAAAGAACAATTAATGGAAACAATTAAAGTATCTATTAAAGAAGCCAAATTAAGTGAACTAACTAGGCTGTTGGTCTCTCTCTCTAATGGGCCCCATGAGTTAGGCTAATGGGCCTGCTGGACTAAGCTTGTGATGCGCTTAGTCTTGTGGGCTTCATCTTGTTGGGCTAGGCTGGCCTTCTATGGTTGCATTGTGGGTTGATCTTGCAGGATGGTTGTGGGTTGAGGCCTCAAATGGCTCATGTTGGTCCAGCTGGTCCATTGGCATGTAAGGTGGGGCCTCAATTGGTGCAACATGCTTCTCATCGCTATCAAGTTACCCTAAATTACCACCAATTGCGCCAACGCTCAGGCTATTGTCTGAGCCCGCTGTGTCCCAAAGCTCAAGGGCTGAGACTCAAGATCCTAACACATAGTCCAAATTAGATGATAAATCATCTAAGTGAGAGTTCAAAACATGTTTTGATGAATGTATGAAAGATATGAAACAAACTAACACAACCCGACAAACCCTAGCCTAAGAGAACCCTCACACAGCGCTTAACCCAACCACGGGGAAAGAATAATCTCTCTAAAGGCAACATCATCACATTGACATATCGATACAACACAGTCCTAGCTTAAGAGGGGCAAAGTTAACTCATCTCCCCGACACCTCGGGAACAATTGTTACCACTCCCAATCTAGGAGGGTCACATCAACACAGGAACTCGACTCACCACAATTATGTCAGGGATTACATTACCACTCAAAAGCATTCTGGAACATTACACATTCCCAACTCATATCCCATATGGACAACTAGTCGTCCTAGTGAAACTTCCCTGGCCATACAGCCTGGTATAGAAACCTAGGTGGTTATCCCGGCACGCACACCGACACAGGATACCCCTATATGTTATTCTGACAACACTCTTGGGGAATTACGGCTGCAATATCTAAACAACTCTTAGGCTAACATCTGATATGAACAACACAAAACGCCTAACAATGCCACATACCACATCTCAATGCATCACAAAAACAACATTTTATGAACATCATTTATCGTATAAAATACAATGCACATGTATAAAATGTTTTGGGACGAACCTCCCATATGAAACCAACCGTCATCGGTTACCGGTTGCATGCAACAAAACCATTTTGCATGAGATCATAACACAGTTAGGTAGCACAAACTCCAAGTTTTTAGGGTAGAACTACTCACAATAAATCAAGTTTTGGGGGCGAACACTCACCTCGAATGTATTCAAAATGCCTCAATTTTCGTGCATAACCTCGATTGGCGTGCCAAACCTTAAACACCCATACTTATACTCAACCTTGAGCCATGATAGCTAAACATATTTATTTAAAGGAACATCTATAACGACCCGTTAGAGGGCCTATTATTTATTTAGAATTAGTTAATTAATTACTGAAGTATTTAATTAAGAGAATTTACCAATTAATTTTAATGTGGCAATTTAGATTTGTAATTGAGAAAATAGAAATTAAATAGCATTTAGTTATATTTATTTATTAAATGTAAGGACATGATGGTCATTTAAGGATTTGTTATTGGGATTTAATTAGTTAATAAGAGTTATTATTGAGAATGGAAATCCATCCGTGAGAGGATTGGGATTAAAGACTCCTAGTTATAATAGGAGATTGAGATGGGCATTAGGGCTTCTCATAATCATATGTATATATATAAAGTCTCTTTGGCCATATAGTCTTCACGTCGTGTGAAGAACAGAGGGGCCGAGAGGTAGCAGTGTCTTGCAATAGTTTGAAGATCATTCAAGGGTTCAATCAGAGAGTCTAAGGCAAGTATCTTGTTTTGTAATTCCTTTCATTATAGATCCACGTTAGTTTTGTTGAGTTTCAGATTATATAATGCATGTATTTATATATATATATGTGCGAGCAGTGAGTTTATACCAGTTGATGCATTTTTATTTTGCAACGATTCCATTCAATATGATCTCTAAATCAATCCTAAAGTTATTTAAAATCAATTGGGATTTGTTTTCCCAAGTTTTTTTTGGAATGGTGTAGGTTTATTTAAGATTGAATCAAGAACAGAGTCTCGGTGTTCATCGTTTCTGGGTTTAGAAGTTGCAGACATTCGGATAGGATCCTTCATATCCGGATAGAGTTTTCAGAGCATATGAGTAGCATTTGGATAGGTTAGAGGCTATCCGGATGGGTCAAAAAGTTTTATGTGAGTGACATCCAGATAGCTCCTGTTCATATCCGGATAGTCTAGTGATATCCGGATACTTAGTTTTCGTATCTGGATGTGTCTAACGGTGATTGTGAGTAGTATCCGGATGCCTTGAGTCATATCTGGATGTGTTTAAGTTGTCTGTGAATAATATCCGGATGCTTTATGTCGTATCCGGATGAGTCTAAGACTTTTTATGGGTGATATACCTTGTGTTATATTCGGATGTGTTCAAATAAGTTTGTGTCTCGTATCCGGATGGGTCTTTGCACATCCAGATGTCTCTCACAACCTATCCCAAAGTTCATGTGTCTTATATCCGGATGGGTTCTTACTCATCCGAATGTCTCTCACAAACCCATTCAATTTCATGTGTCTCATATTCGGATGGATGATTTCACATCCCAATAGGCCTAGGGTGTATAACACTCACACCGAAATTCTATCTTTTCTCCTATTTGGTTCCAATATATTTAAAAACGTCAAAGTTAAGCGTGCTCGGGTAGGAGTAATTCTATGATGGGTGATCCCCCTGGGAAGTCATCATGTTGCAATAAATAAATTATTAAATAATTAAATAAATGTCAAGAAATATTACAAATCAAGGGAAAATACGAGTAATTCTTTATATTCCAATATATTAGATCAGATTACATGTTTAGCATTTAATTTGACATGATCAACATTATTTTGTGAATATATGTGCATACATCTTGGTATGAGCATTGAGCATGACTTTCTATGGAGCACAACATATTGTGTGCTAGCATGTATGAGAGCATTGCATTATGCGCACCAAGCGGCTAGTCCGCGAGGATCCCACCAGTTCAGTTTTAGTTTGTGTGTCGCTTGCCTGGTGTCGACCAGGGAGCTAGGGGCATATTGCCCACAGTATGTGCTTACAGCTTTTATGTTTGCAGGTTTCAAATTAGACAGATATGTATTACAGTTATGTGGGCCTCTATGCCAAAGTTGCATACCTCCATTTAGTTTATAGTTTATGTGCATTACATCTTGCAAATACAATCCAGTAATTATTATATCTCTTAGTATAAGTTTAGTAAGTATTTTATCAGTATCGATATTCTTCAATTCAGCTTTAGATATTCTTTCCAGCTTATTACTTATTGAGCTTTGTAGCTCACCTTGTACTCTTCACCATTCCAGGTTCTAGCAGGGGAGTACCAGAGGTAGGGCCTAGCAGCAATGTCCAGTAGTGTGTGTACGTGGAGCCGCTCAAGACCAAAGATATCTAAGAGTTGATTAGTTGGTGTTCTATCAGTTTAGGTTTATTTTATGTTTCAGTTTAGGATTTCCCCTTAGATGTAGTTTATGATTTTCAGTTGATGTTAACTTAGAGTTTTATTTCAGTTGATTGAGATATTTATTTTGATATCAGATTTCAGTTATCAGTTAGTTTTATATTTTATTTTCCGTAGCACCTCTTCTCAGACAATTTTTGGAAAGGGGGTGTTCCAACATCAAAATCCATTTTCCATAATTTTCTCTGTTTTCCTCTTAGTTTTCACCTCAATAATTTCAAAATAATTATCTCCTCAAATATTTTTCCAAATTTTTCAACATGATAATTCCTAAAATAATTTTAGAAAAATATTGAAAAAAGTTCTAGAAAATACCCCTAACCCACGCGCCCTCACGCGCCAAGCGCGTGTTTGTGCATGAAAGGTGGCGCGTGCAGTTTATGCGCCAATCTTCTTCCTCATTTCCATCCACCAGCGACTGCATCGATGGTCGATCTAATCCCACCCCCTTGAAGCCCTCCTTCAATCGACCCTAATGGCACCACTTGTTACTCGAAAGCTCACCAGAAAATGCCCTAAAAGGCCAATTACAGGTCGGCCCTCGACGTCCGCCTCGAGTTTTTTGGCCAAGTCTCGAACAACTTCAAACTACTACCAAAATCTCCCAAATTCTCTAGGAACGGTACCCACACACCAAGGAGCAAAAGCCCTCTATCAGCTCTCTTAAAAACAACCAAAAACACGGCCAATTTGTGTGCCAAAAATTCGAAGCCCTCGGCCCCTATTTATAGCTAGAAATCGACCAAGGCTTGGCCTCCAAGCATCCCCACGCCATATATGACCTTCCCTAGCCCTCCCTCGGCTATCCCATTGCCAGAAAATGGCTTTATGTGTGGTGGCAGTGCGGCGGTCGATTTTTTGTTGTGTTCACACCTGATTTTTGATTTATTACCCTTTGGCCCCCTTATTTCCTCCAATTTCAGTTTGCCCCATTCCTTGAAACCCTTAATCTTTCCAATAACACCACTAAGTCCTTTTGAACTTTTTCGGACAAAATTAGTAAATTACACTTAGGCCTGGTTCATTAATTTGACCCTAAGTCCTTTCATTTCAACCTGAAATTGCTCAAGGTTGTTCCATATATAAAATCTAAGTTCTCAAGGCACTCTGTTGACTTTCTGAAATTCTCCTATGTCAATTTGATTTTTCAGCCTGATCCACAGTTGTACCGAAAACCATTCCCGATCAAATTTCTTTTGACACCTAAAATCATGCCTCGAATCACTCATCGATGCTATATCATTTCTCTTAGATGTCTAGGGTTTGGGGTACTCCTTGCAGTTGATTCAGCCACTCAAAAATATGATAGTGTACTCTGTAGCCTGACTTTTCTAAAAATTCCACTTATATCCCTCGTAAAATCCCATTTATAACCTCAAGAATTTCTTGGGCATTACAGTTCTGATCAAGTTCAAGCCTCAAAAGAAGTGAGAGAGAAATAAGAAGAATACACGAGCTAATTAAGGCAAATCAGGTTATTAATGCCAGTTAACCTATGAGTAGAAATCCAACTTGAGTCTATTTTAGTTCGTTGTGCATTTATCTTTTGTTCTTGTTAATTTTGGTTTCCCTCATTTATTGAGAGTGTGTTTTCCTTTTGATTGTTTCGTGCGGGATATGGCCTACCTGAGGTTATAGGATTTTCGTTTTTCTATTAATATAAGTCTTACTTACAGATATTGAATTGGTACCAAAATTGTGATCCCTTTATATTTACATAAAAATTCATCATTCTTAGACACCGCACAAACTTAGGTTTATTTACATTGTTTTCAAATTTATTGGAGATAAATTAAAAATAATTTAGGATAACCACGATAATTTTATAAAAATGTTCAAGATATTTTAGACTCTTTTCAAATGGTTGACCTCTCTCAGCTTAGTGTGATTTTAAAAATCAGTCTGAATGTACTACATACATTACCAACCCTATATAATTGCCTACAATGATTCAACAACCCCAAGGGACCAAGAAAAGTCTAGGTTTTGGAATTCTAATATTCTGATTGATATTCTTATCGATGGTAAGGCTAAAGGGTGAGGGAAATTAAGGCTAAAGGAATAAGAAAAGGTTTGGGTTTCGAAATTTTAGGGAAGAAGAAAAGCTATCTCTTTTTATATGTGCGTGTGTGTGTATCATCCTGTCATACATATAGGATAATCTTTAATTAATTTGTTTTTAATTAGTTATACGATGAAAAAGATAATAGGAGGAAATATACATTATCATGTGAATTGGATTTTTTTTTATATTAGAATTTTTAAAATGAGAAACTTCATTATTAATTAATTTTTAGGATTACAAATTTTTCCCAAACTTTAAGATATATAATTTTCCCATATTGCTATTCAAACTGCATTATTATGTCATTATTAATTAAGTCGAATAAATGCTATGTATCTGCTTATGATAAAACATATGATATAAATTCACAATGCATATGAATTTTAATCCAACTTCGGAAAAGCTGTCTTAGATTTATTTAGTAGAGGTTATTTACTATCAACATTCAAAATTTATTAGCATGAGATTGACAGTAATAAATATTTAAAATATATTCTATAGGACTCAACTTCAACTCACATATCAACCTTTCAATCTTATTTAGTATGAGGCAAGGGAAAGCTTTTTGGGCCAAGCTTGACAAAAGATATGCCATGTGTTTAAATTAACAACCAATAAAGATATAATCAATACAGAAAAAAGAAAGAGGCTGCGCCAATAAGCGAAAGTCTGACAACGTACCCCAAAGTAGGGGGCCCGGGGGGGGGTTCAAGCCTCACATAGTTCTTTCCATCTAAGTTTTGGACAATTAATTATGAATTGTTTCTCGCCCCCTAATTCCTCCCCTAACAGCTATGACTTCTCCATGCTATCTACTGCTTCCATTCTAGGCTGATTCTTGCATCTTGGAAGTTTTGGGCGATCAATTATTCGAATCATCTTCCTCTTGGTCATTGGCCAAAAATCCTCCATCTCTGGCTTAACGGTTTTTGGGTTTTTATCATCCCGATCAGGTGCTGCCGGTTTGTCGGGACTCGCAGAGCATTTAATCTTGATTATAGGGCGAGGCCCTCTAGCACACTCACAATCCAAGCCTTTTGACCGGTCGTTGACTGCAATATTTGTGATCTTGCCAAGGCTTCTCCATTCTTCAACAAAGGAGCTAGAAGCGTCCTGGGATCTTGGCCGATTTTGGTTCTCGTTCTGGTTTGTCTTGGCGTAAAGAATCCCAACGATTGCATCCCTTCGTTGCAAGAAGTTGTCGAAATGACAGCCTGAAGCAACGGTGATGATTCTTGGCTGGTTCTTATTCTGGTTCGTCTTGGCGTAAAGAATCCCGGCGATTGCATCCCTTCGTTGAAAGAACTCGTCGGAATGACAGGATGAAGCAATGGTGATGGACCATTTGATAATCTTGAAGATGTCCACGCCGGTGCTTTCGAAGTAGTCGCGCCAAGCATTAATCTCGTACACTTCTTTGTCCATCGTTTGCAGAATGTTAGCCCTCAAGCCTTGAACGGAAGAAACTCTTAATTTCACTGATATTATGATTGATGTTAAAAGCTTTCTCCTAAATATATATATATATATATATAATTTAGTCACAATTAGTTAAGAAAAATTACAACTTTCAGATTAAAAATTATTACTAAAATGACAAAAATATCTCTGTTAAAAAAAAGTAAATGTAAATTTGTAACTTTGTCTTTATTAACTATTCTAATCTACAGATTGAATTAGCCCCACCTCAAGGGCCTATGACTAGGCCCCTAAAAATGAGGGGTCCCAATATCATTAATTAATTATTATTTTTATTTTTTAAAATATAAAATTATTAATTCCATTTTTTGATTTTTGTTTGAATTCATATCTGTTTATTTTTTTATTTCATTTGGACGGGGAGACCTCTACTCTTCATGTCCATGGATTATTTTTCAATGTTAAGCAAATGAATAGTAGGATATCATCTAGAGAGGAAGGCCCCAAACTCTCAAAGTCCATGGATAATTTTTCAATGTTATATAATGAATAGTGAGGGGTAAACTAGTAATGCAATAAAAGAAAAAAAAAAGGTAAGAAATGACATTATTTTATGAGGACAATTCGATAAAATGATTCTTTGGATAACAAAAATTTCATCTGGGAAATTCACATTAATCTGGGCATTAAAGAAAATAAAATAAAAGTAAATCGGTGAATTTTTAATTTGCAAGACTTGACTATGGACTCTCCACATTTTTGGCTTATTCTACTCTTACGTTTTCAGTTATTTTCCTATTATCTATATTGTTGATTGAAAAAGAATTGCTTTCTGAAATTGAATACAAAAATTAAGTTAGAGTTTTTGCATCTCAAAAAATAAGCAAAGAAAAAATTAAATAATTTTTAATATTTATTTATATTATTAAAGAGCTGTCAAAATAACTCTTGCCTAGGGCCACAAATGTTCTTAAGCCGGCCTTGGATTGAATTGATACCATTAGATGTCTTATGCATCTCATCCTGCTCTCTAATATGCTTGAGAAATTTGCATGGGCAAGGGATCACCAGTTCTTGATTTTGCTACAAAGATATCGACTTTGTTCCTTCTGGCCCAAAAGGGGGTGGTCGGACGTGAGCTCGTGATGATAGGGAACAAACTTCGAGGGCTGGCTAGCACCTGCAAGTATTTTAACGCTCATATAAATAATAGAGTAAATTGGCTGTGTTAGTAGGCTAGAAAGAACATAATTGGACTCTTGGTGGAGCTAGTTTATATAGAAGGATGAGAGGTCTTCCTGTATGCATGCATCATGCACTGTAGGGTGATGGGATTGGATATCTGGCATTGATGGGGCTCCCTGATTGTGGCATGGTGCCGATGAGACCTTCATTAATGTGAATGAGATCCGCCATTAATGAGTATGGGATCTTCCATTAATGAGGATGGGATCTTGAGCGAGTGCAAGAGTATGTAGTGTATGGCGGTAATGATGTTGTTGTAGGCTGGAGCAAGTCCAGGGTTGGACCAAGGCTGAGGATCGAGATTGGTTCATGAGCCAAAGGTCGAGATTGGGCCGGTACTATCCATAGCCCCCCAAGTCGGATGTTCAAGAAGCGAGCATTCAAGCTAAAAAAAAAAGGGGGAGCTGGGTGAATTAGTTGCTTAGTCAGGTTTTGTAGCCGAGTTGGTGTTTGAACCCAACCGGGACAGATGGGTGAGTTGAGGATTTGCATATGTCTGAGGCCGACATCTAGGTTGATTTATGGTCGTTCCTGGGTAGATAAAGGTCCTCTACGTAGGTGATGTCAACTCAGACTCTACAGTGAGACGGCTCCCTTGAGGTTCTGACACGCGGGAACTGTAGTTTCTAGATTTGAGGTGTCAGGCTCGGGGGGTGGGACATTGCAGACAAGTAACTGGAAACCCATTATTTTGCTCTTGGTTTTATATGCGCTGCAGATGGCGGGTTCCTAGTGGTGGATTGGTGACAGATGACTACCGACTATCAGATGCACCACTCAGTAACCATTATAAAAGTCTCATTTTGCCCAAGGTTTCTACTCCTTGCTTCTTCAAGTTTTCGAATTCCTGCAATCTCCCAAGCTCTTGGTGTTTTCCTTTTGGCTTCGCAGCTTACAATCAAGATCGTGCTTCCTGTTCACGTTCTCTCTCCACCCACTACTTTGACCAGGTAACTCCTTGAATTTGTATTCCTTTCATTACTGTGGGCTTGTGTCGGGGAGTTGTGGGGATTTCTCTAAGTGCATGAGCAGTCTATTGCTTCGCTCACTCTTTTGCTTCTGTTTGTCTAAAGCATATATTCTCATGCCCGTGTATTCTTTTTGCAGGCTCTCAACAAACAAAGAAATAAAATTGTGCCGAGCTCTAGGCTGGCTGATAGAGTGGTTGGGGAGTCCCTGGTCTTACCAAGGTCGGTTCCCTTCACCATACAGTCACTACCCCTGGTTTCCATTACTAAGGCTTCGACTCCCTACTCTGGGGAGCCTACCATTTTCGAGGAGTTAGTTTGGCACAAAAAGTGATAGAGGGATTTCAAGGGGGGAGGGCCAGACTGTCCAGTAGCTCGGGCCCTATCGACCACGAAATCCCTTGGTTTCGTTCCAAGATCTCGATTTTCAGAGAGACCTCTTCATTGATACCCATGTACATTCGTTTTCAAAGTGGAAAAGGTTATTGGATCTTGGGCAACCCGCAACATTTTGCCAGGTTGAGCGCTAAGTACTACAACTTGTCGCAAATTATCGATCGCTCGAGGCTAATGCTATGAGCCAACTCACCAAGATGAAGCGAGATTATGAAGAGAAGCTAGATTAGGTCTGAGAATTAGTCAAAAATGAAGTAAGGAAGGGCATGGAGATGGCCATTACTGAGGTAAAAGGTGGGCCGACGAGGCCGAATCACTCAATTCTAAACAACGCCTTACGATCGACGTTCTTCAAAGCCAGCTTAACGCTACTAATGCAAAGCTGATAAGGCTGAAAGTAGAGGTTGTGATAGCCAAGGTCGAGGTAACCGAGAGGGATATAAAGGTAAGAGCTGATATTGCAGTTGCTTGGTCAGAGGTTGTAGAGGTAAAAGCTGAAGTGACTAGGACCAAGGAGGAGATCGATAAGGTGCAAGCCAAAGCAGAAAAGATGTCGAGCAAGGCTTTTTTTTCGATATGTCGAGGGGTATGAAGTGGCTCTTTATAATACCCCATATTGGCATAAGGGTGTCACGTAATTTAGAGGAGTTTAAAATATCGAAAAGTGGATTTGATAGTAAAATAAATTGTCGAATCAGTGGTAGGGAGTGCCTCGAAATTTATATGTCTAAATAAATGGGTATGAAATCGATGAACGTATTAAGGAAAGATTTATGAAGCTGAAATAAATTGGATCAGAGACGATTTTCGGTACAACTATCATTCAGCCTAAGAAACCAAATGTTCATAAGGAACTCCTGGGAAGTCAACAGGACCTTGAGTAGGCTCATATTTAGAATAATGAGCAACCCTTAAGAGGTTTTGGGAAGAAACAATAGGATTTTCAGTTAAAATGATGGTTTTTTTTAATATTCAGGTCTGAGATGAAGGGTTGAGAACTTATGGGGCTTAGTGGAATAGTTGGAAAGATCAGGGGCTTCAAGGAGAGAGCCAAAATGCAAAAGGAAATTTCAAGGGGGTCGAAGTGCAATTTTTGAAATTCTGCACAAGGCATGGCTGACTGATCGCGCATGGGGCAAAAAATCTGATGATGGGGCAACCATTTTTCATCAGGGCATGGCTCAGCATGGCCTAAGAGGCGTGTGGGTGAAGCTATGGCCGGTGATTGGCCACGAGGTGGCCGAATTTTGCCTATAAATAGGCAAAGGTTTTGGTCGAAAATGGGGCATCCATTTGCTCGAGTTTTGGCGCGTTTTTGAGAGATTTGATATAGGGATTTTTCTCTAGAGGTCTTGGAGAGCATTTCTGAAAATTTTGAGGTAGTTTGGAGTTCATTTGAGGGGTAATCGGAGCTTAGCCAAAAAACGCAAATGTCGTAGGAATCGGACATTTAAACACTCAATTGAGGCATCTCCAGCCATCTTTTCGAGCATCCAAGGGCACCATAGTGATCGTCTTGAGGAGATATACTAGGAGCTGAAGTTGGATTGAGCATTGAAACAAGTTGCAGGTTGTCGTCGCCGAATAAGATGATTGGAGAAGGTAAGAAAATAAAAAGAAAAAAATATTAGAAAATTCCTAGAAAATTCCAAAAAATCTAGAAACATATTTTGGGAATTATTGTGGAGAAAATTTTGAGAAATTATTTAAGAAATATTTATTTTACAATTTTTTAGGAAAAAAGGAATTATGGAAATTAGAGAAAAATAGGAGAAAAATCTGAAACTTCCCAGAAAATTCTAGAAAATTTGGAATATTGTTTTATGAATTATTGTTCAGAAAATTTTTGGAAAAACCTGAGAAGGCATTTATTTTGAAATTTTCAAGGAGAAAATAGGAAGAAATTTATGAAAAATTAGGAAAAATAGATATTGATATTCTTTTGAATAAATATGATGTTTAGGGATCATTAAGGGTCGAGGTTGACCATTAGTACGATTATTTAAGGATTGACATAAAAATCGAGGTTGGCAAGAGAATCGAAGTGGTCTAAGATTCGTTTAAGATGAGAGTTCCTAACGAAAAAATTAGTTTATTTTAGGTGGTTCAACCATATATGTGATTTTTTTTATACAAATGATTTGACCTGTGACAGGTTGTCTGCATATGGATGGTTCATCCAAGTGGTTACTTACATGTGCATTGAATTTTGTACTTTAAATTATGTGTATGGAAATGTTGGTTTTTTTATATGATGGATGGTCTACAATAGTGACATTGGCATGTTTATGTGTGGTCCATGTGCAATGTGGGTTGTCAACTTATGCGTGGCACTTGAGTGATATCACTCGGGATGTGTGCCAAGGATTAATGCTATGTGACCCACTTGGGATGGGACTGAGACACCACCTCGGTTATTTACTCAAGTAATAGGAGCTAAGAGTGGATACCACTCTAGGTGCATTTAAGAAATAACATTATTGCCAAGGTGGATGTTGATTTCATGGATAGTGTTGATCATCTTGTGGCCAAGGTTGTGTTGAGATCTAGAATGCTTTTGAGTAGGAGCGTAATGCCTAACATGATG
This sequence comes from Diospyros kaki, assembly GCA_036245055.1. Taxonomy (NCBI): domain Eukaryota; kingdom Viridiplantae; phylum Streptophyta; class Magnoliopsida; order Ericales; family Ebenaceae; genus Diospyros; species Diospyros kaki. Next base: position 25,921,337 of record BSEG01000010.1, on the reverse strand, counting down.
TAAGGGTGATACCTAGATTCATGCGTTGACGTTGTCCTTTTAAGTAAGATTGTGTTATACCAATGTGTTGATGAGGTTGTGCTACCTTTAGAGAGATTGCCCTTTCCCTAGGGTACAAGTTAAGTGTTATGTGGGATTCTCTTAGGCTGGGACATGTCAAAATATGTCGATTTATTTCATGGTTTTGCATATATTCATGAAAATATTTTTGACCTCTCACTTAGATGATTCAGCATCTAATTTGGACTATGTCCTTAGAATATTCAAACATTCCAGGTGAAAGTAGCGTCGCTAAAGGAAAATGGGTCATCGATATGTAGCCATCATTTACGTTAGTGATCTTTAGCGTATATTTTGTCTATGTTAGAGGTGTTTAATATTTGTTGTTGAGAGACGAGTCTTTATGTATTTTGTTTTTAAAATGTCATGTTAAACGATGGTTCCATTTCTATGTTATGAATAAAGTGAATTTGGTTATGTGAAATTTGCAGTTTCGATTCTGCTTTCGTTGATGTGATGATATTACTAGTCTTAACTTATTCTTTTAAGTTAATATGCTGAGATGGTAGATCAGGATTGTCGAGATTTAATTTACGCTGAGTGTAGGTTGAATGATTATTTAAAAAAAATATATATATCCTCGAAATCTCGAGTTAACGCACGCTTGGGAAAAACGGGGCGTTACACTTTGTCCCATGTCTGAGCTATCTTCCCCCGGTTGGATCTTTTAGCCTGTGGTCCTTTTAAAGAAATCAAGGCAAGCTCGTGGACCTGGCAGAAGAAGACCAAGTTGAGCAGGTTGGCATTTCAAGGCAACTGAGTAGTGCCAGATCGGGGATGAAACGCTCGAAGATGCCGGAGTTGTTGATTCCACCTTGGTGTCCTTATGTGAGATTACTACCGAGACTGCTTCTGAACCCGTTGAGTTGTGATTCTTTGCTTTTCTTTTTTTTCTTTGTAGTAGTCTTTATGATAGTGTAGGTCTTCCATTGTTGTGGTGTACAAACCTTGTAACTTTGCAACCTTAAGTTGGAAATAGATGACTTCTTTTGCTGTTATTCGCGATGCTCTATTTCTATCGTAGCTCTTGATGTTTTTGGTTTCCTTTGTGAACTTGCTATGCTTGAGAGCCAGATGCCCATCGAGTAAGGTTAGGTTTGTAGGTTGGTATGCCTCTCGGCCTCCCATAGGTTAGATACTCGTAGATGTTTTATCGAGTTGAGCTCAATGTCCTGTCAAGTTGTTAGGCGTACCTTTGTTTTGAATTTGGAAGGTCGTTCCAATTCTCTGGCCTGATTGTGCTCGTGTTTCAGAAAATAAGGTGTCTACCCGAGAATGTGAGATGGCACCTGCAAATGTGGAGGCAACCCACTACCCTATGTGGGGGAGGTTTGTTGGAGCATTAATTGCGCGGTACGTGGCGAGATCGCAACGATTGCTTTGGCACGTATCTGTCCATTGGAAGCCTTGCACGATGTCTATAAATATGCTTTCCTTCCACACATGGGTACTTCTCACACTCATCTTTAACTATTCATCTGTCTTTCCTTTCATCGTTTACAAATTCTCTAGTCACCTTTTCCTTTAGATTTTTTGATCGACTGGATAGTTCGCTTGTCTGTTTACCGATGGCCCTATTGATTTCAAACCCCACTCGCTCATATGACTGGGTAAGTGGAGAGGTTACCAAGATCGCTTCGAGATACATTACTAGCTCATTTATGGAAGCGATGAGAAGGGGAATCCTCCTTTTTGTAACTACGGATGAGGAAGAAAAGTTCGTCTAGCGACGATGCGAGGAGGAGGAACGCATTTTCTTGGAACTCAGCTCTAGCCCGGACGCCAGGTTTGTTTATATGTACGAGACATTCTTTTCGCGACTATTTCTACGGTTGCCTTTGATCGAGTTCCAATGCTTGGTTTTGCAAGTGTTGAACATCGCCCCAACGCAGCTACACCCCAACAGTTGGGCTTCTTTTGTGGTTTCAAGGTATTAGTTAAGTTCCTCGGCTGGAAGCCTATCTTGGGGTTTTTTTTCTTCTATTACCACTGGAAAGGGGCTGGAAAGGGTTGTTGGGTTTCCTTAATTGGACATTTGGGGAGGAAGCTTTTGAAAGCTTACCATTCTTTCTACAAACATTTAAAGGACAACTACTTCAAGGTGGCTTTGAAGTACGATAAACTCAATTTTTTTCCTCGATGCAGAAGGAAGGGAGAAGTATCCCACATGCTGGCAGTCAGAGCTGAGCTCCCTTATGGATGCGGAGTATGATAGTCTAGGTCCAGAGGACAGAGCTTTGGCAGAAGCATTTGCGTTCTCTCCCCAGCTTGAGTCTGTAATGCTTATTGAGTTCGGGGAGGATCCTGAGGGCTTGTGGCAATACATCCGCGAGTTGCTATCTTCTTTTCTTCATTTCATTTTTATGTATTGTGGCTTATACCAGTGTTTATTGTTTTAGGACTAGTAGCCCCGAGCCTGACTACAAAGGAGGTCGAGAAATGAATGGCGGAGAAAGGCACCCAACCAAGATCCAGGGTGGCGATCGACGTGAAGAAGGTTGTCCCTACGAAATTGAAAGGTGTTATCCTTGCCCAACTGATTTCCACTATTGTCGTTGTTGAAGTTTTTGCCTCTCTTCCATCCAATAAGGTAGTAGAGGTCGAGGAGGCCCCTCTACAATGGAAGAGGCATCGAGTTACTGATGAATTGAGGCCTTTGAGCCCAAGCCAAGCTACTAACGTGTTGGGTCCTTCAAGCTCAACCCAGGCCGAGGACGAGCTGGTGTCCTCGAGCTTAAAGCGTTGCTTGAGACCAGGCTTATGGGGTTGCGATGATGCCAAGTCAAATCCCTGGAGCCTCTAGAGCCATAACTTCTGGTCGAGGGAAGTTCATCACATATCATCACTTCCTGGAGTTGGATCAGGAAAGACATGCTTCCTTCGGGCACGCTGGGTTATTTTGGTGGGTGCAGATGCAGCTTTTATGCATTGCTAGTGTTGCACAATTGCTAGTGATTGAGGCGAACCTACAAGGCGATGACATCACAAAAGCTGAAAGGAAACTAAAGGCGGTGAGGTGAAAGGCTAAAGAAGCTTGGGAGACTATGCAGAAGCGGGTTGATGATCGGTTGACGGTTAAGACAACAGACCTACATGCCCAAGTTGTGAGGGTTGAGGATTTGGCTGTGAGGAGGGAGTCCAAACTCTCAAAGGTGTTTGTAGAGAGGGATATGGCTTGGAAGGACATAGAAAAGGTAAAGGAGAGGGTTTGGATGCTAGAGGTTGAATCAGATACTACTTTTCGCTAGGTTGCTCGTCTGAAAGCTGAGTTGGAGGGTTTGAAAAATGAGGCCCTTGACCAATATCTCGATGGTTTTGACACAACTCTAGCGCAAGTTCGGATGCTCTACCTTAGGGCTAATCTTTTCGACTACAACCCCTTCTTGGAGATCATGGACGGCCGGCTTGTGGACTCAAATATGGAGAGCCCGACTGATCAAGGCGATGCCTTGAAGGGGGTGTAAGAGGTTGGAGGGCAGCTGGGGACACTAACAAGCAGCCTAGTGAAGCCCCAGTCCCTACCCAACCTGATCAACCTATTGCCAACTTCTAAGACAACATTTTGATTGTTTTTTTGCCTCTTCTTACTTAGTTTCTTCCTTTATCGCTCTGTGTAAATGATGTAGGTACTTTATTATCGAATAAAGGAGATATTTTCGGCCTTGCTATAGCTTTTGCATCTATTTTCATTTCCATTTATTTTCTTTGTAGTTGGTTCTTCAAGCCCTATCTCAGGAGGAAGAGAGAGAGAGAGAGAGGAAGCCCGTGGTAGACCCAAGGTCTGTCCGTTGGGGTAAACTCGAGTTAGACCCAAGCCCTGTCTCACTTTTGTAGGATTTTCATTTTTTTGTTAATATAATTCCTACTTACAGATATTGAATTGGTACCAAAATTCCAGTCCCATTATATTACATAAAAATTCATCATTCATACACACCGCACAAACTTAAGTTTATTTACATTGTTTTCAAATTTCCAAATTTCTTAGAGATAAATTGAAAATAATTTAGGATAACCACTATGATTTTTAAAAATGTTCAAGATATTTTAAACTCCTTTTAAGCGATTAACCTCTCTCAGCTTGGTGTGATTTTAAAAGTCAGTCCGAATGTACTACATACATTACCAACCCTATATAATTTCCTACAATGATTCAACAACCCCAAGGGACCAAGAAAATGTCTGGGTTTTGGAATTCTGATATTCTGAGTGATATTCTGATTGATGGTAAGGCTAAAGGGTGAGGGAAATTAAGGCTAAGGGAACAAGAAAAGGTATGGGTTTCAGAATTTTAGGCAAGAAGAAAAGCTATCTCCTTTTATATATATATATATATATATAGTATTGTAAAATTCGTGTGTTGTATGGGAGGTGTAAATAAAATAGATTTAAAAATTAAAAAACGAAAACTAAACTCAATATTTTAAATGACTAGCAAAATCGATGACCACAGTTTTTTTTTTTTAATACTCAGCCTTTCACCAAAATTTAAGTTTAATTAATTATCCATCATTTAATGTGCTAATGAAAATGCCCTTAATTCAACATACCGTCATTTAATGTGCTAAAGAAGAATTAACACATTAAGAAGGTCATCACATTTTTTAGCAATTAAGCATCATGTTGAGTACGAAAATGATTTAAACAAATATTTTCATCTTAATTTGGTTTCTTAAAGATTTTTTTGAGAGTAGTTTCTTAAATATTTAGTAAAGTATGATAATTTAAACTAAACATGGTAATATTTATATAAGTTCAATGAATAACAAAACAATTATTGTATTTATGATTATATGGTAATACTAATTTATTAATATGTTATATAATTATGAATATATAAATATTAGGATTATAATAAGTTCACGTAATTCTAATCTCATAGGTTCACTTTTGCTAATATGTTATATAATTTATAATATATAAATATTATAATAAAAATAAAAGCTATTACATAATTTACATGGGAATAACAAATTATTAACCATATTTTATCAAACCAAAAATACATTAGAACATAAAAGGTAATCTTGGTTGATGGAATTAAACTGACAATAACATAGACAAAGTCATCTTATATGGAAAGATACTATGATAAAAAATTTCCAAAAGATATATTTTTTACTTCATAATTTTTTTCACTTGTACTTTCACAAGATTCTTGACACTTAGTATTGTCTTTGTCAACGATCTCTCTAATTACATTTATAATAAAATAAAAAAATATCAATTATAATGACATAAATAATTATATAATCAACTTTATATTTACCAAACAATTTATTTTCGTCAAGTTCAACTGCCTTCAGAGTATTAGCAAATGGTCTGAAGATAAAATTTTGTATTGAAAACTTTCATCCAAAGTATCTATAATAGTAGTCTTTGGCATAAATTTTAGCTTTTACTTGTGATTTGTAGTTTTGTATTTGATATTATTGTATCCAAGTATAAAATTACACATAAAATACAATTGTCTTTCACAAATCAATGTTTTGAAAGACCGAATTAACGAATGTTTGATTGTTGTATGAATTCTTCTACCCTATGAATTTGATGGCAAAATCTATATAAATAATTAACAATAAATTTATAAAAAAAAAAGGCCTATTCATCCACGAAAACTATCTCAATGTTATAAGTTTCTGACTTTTCTTTAAAGTTTGAAATCTCCCAAAACCTCATGACTCAAACCTTCAACATCCATTGTGTCTTGCTAGAGTTGATTTCATTGACAAAATCAACACTTTCATCCATATTTTGAAAGATTACTTTAAACACTTTTATTAAATTACAAAACGTTACATAAAATGAAAAATATTTACATAAACTTCATATTTATACACAAAATCTATTACATTGCAATAACAAATCATTAAATATTTCTATTAAATTAAAGATAGTGATTAATTAATTATTAAGGAAAAATAATTTATTATATTATATATTTATTTATAAATTACAAATCCTAAACTTAAGGAAACATGGATTTTCCAATGCTAATAAAAAATTCTTCTGAAATTTTTAACTTTTGCTCTTGAAAGTTAATTTCTGCAATGATAACAAAACATTGAAAATATAGATTTTGACTTAGTTTTCTTTCATGATGCATTAGTTTTCTTCCATAGTCTTGAAAAAATGCTATATTAAATCTTAATTAGCATTTGAAAACCCATGCATTAGTTTTAAAAATGTGATCTTAAATATTAATTAGTATTAAAAAAAACCATGCATTAGTCTTGCATTAAATTAAAGGTAGTGATTAATTAATTATTAAATTAAAATCATTTATTATATTATATATTTATTTATAAATTATAAATATAAATATAAATATAAATTAAAACTTGTAAATGTAATTAAAATTTATTTTGGCAATTATAAATATAATTAGTTTTTCAATGCTAATTAAAAATTCTCTTAAAATTTTTAATTCCTGATCTTAAAATTTAATTTTGGCAATGATAACAAAATTTTGAAAATATGAATTTTGACTTTTTAATTCCCGGACAACTTATCTTGATGGGCCTACGCGAACTTTCTAGGGGGTCACCCATCCTTGGATTACCCCAGGTCAAGCACGTTTAACTTGGGAGTTCTTTGCTTACATTCAGCCTAACAGGTATCTAGCTAGCATTGTTTCCTTCCTTACTTATTCTCGATATATACCACAATCCTCTCGGTTCTTGGGGTATTACACACATCGTGTCATCATCGTGGGGCCAACAGCTACGGGTTAGCTCTCAGCTATCGCCATTCGACGACCAGGAGGCCCACCGCACTTGTGAGCCACTCAGTGGTTGCCCTCTGGGCAACCGATTTGGGACATACCCGATGCATGTGGTGGGGATGGTATGGATGCACCGGGTATGTCTCACATCGGTTGCCCAGAGGACAACCACTAAGGGGCTCATAAGTGCGGTGGGCCGCCTGGTCGTCGAATACAATAGCTAAGAGCTAACTCGCAGCTGTGGGCCCCACGATGTGTGTAATACCCCAAGAACCCAACGGAGGGTAGTATATATCGAGAATAAGTAAGGAAAGAAATAATAACAGTTGGATACCTTTTGGGCTAAAAGTGGGTAAAGAACTCCCAAGTTAAGCGTGCTTGACCTGGGGTAATCTAGGGATGGGTGACCCCCCTAGGAAGTTCGCGTAAACCCATTAGGCTAAGTTGTCCCGGACCTTCCTATCGCTCGATGCGGGGTGCTATAAAAATGTGTGTCAACAAATTGGTATTGAAAAACCGATGCATTAATCTTGCTTTAAATTAAATGTTTCAATTAATTAATTTTTAAAGTAAAATAATTTATTATATTATATATTTATTTATGAATTATAAATATAAATATAAATTAAAACTCCTAAATGTGAGAAAGCATGAGTTTTTCAATGCTAATTAAAAATTCTCTTAAAATTTTTAATTTCTGATCTTGAAATTTAATTTCTACAATGATGATAACAAAACTTGAAAATATGGATTTTGACTTATTTTTCTTTCATTATGCATTAATTTTCTTCCATAATTTTGAAAATGTGATATTTTAAATCTTAATTAGTATTGAAAAACCATGCATTAGTCTTACTTTAAATTAAAGGTAGTGCTTAATTAATTATCAAAGTAAAACTATCTATTATATTATATATTTAATTAAAACTTATAAATATAATATAAACAAAAGCTCCTAAACATGGGAAATCATGGGTTTTCTAATGCTAATTAAAAATTCTCTTGAAATTTGTAATTTTTTACAACAAAAACTGCTTGGACTTCTCTTTTTCAACTCGAACACTTGTTACTCAAGCCTTCAACCTGGGGGGTTGTGGACCGTCCAGACTTAATCTCGGCCCTCTCCTTAGGCCCAATCTCAGCCCTTTCCTTAGACCCAATCTCGCCCCTCTCTTTTAGCCCAATCTTGGTCCTCTTTCTAGATTCAGCCTTGGCCCAACGTCAACCTGCCACGGCATCATTGCGACTCCCATTGGATATCCGCATGGCAGCCTCAAATCATGTCCTCATTAATGGAGGATTCCATCCACATTAATGAGAGTCTCGTCACCATCATGCTACCACCTGGGAACCTTTACTGGTGCCGGATAGCTAGTCTCATCACCTGCAAAGGCATGACACATGCATGCAAGAGGACATCTCCTCCATCTATATCAACCATCTTTCTTTAGAGCCAAGGTATGTTCTGATCCCTGACTTACTGATACACTGTCTCTTCTTACTTTTTTACTCACTCGTCCATCAGAGTGCTTGTAGGTGCCAGCTGCCCCCCGGACAAACCCATCGCTGGAGCCCGTGCCTCGCCTCCGATCTTCCTTTTTTGGGTCAGGAAGGAACATTTCTGATATTAAAATTTAATTCTAGCAATGATAACAAAACTTTAAAAATATCGATTTTGAATTATAAATATAAATATAAATTAATCTTGAAATTTAATTTCTGTAACGGTAACAAAACTTTGAAAATGTGGATTTTGACTTATTTTTCTTTTACTATGTATTAATTTTCTTCCATAATTTTGAAAATGTGATATAATTAACATTAAAAAACTCATGCATTAATCTTGAAAATAGAGGAAAAATAGTTCATATTTTCAGGACAATAGAAAAAAATTAATGCATAGTTACTGATTCATTTAACTATGTAAGTTTTTCTATGGAATTACTATTATGCAATGCATGGGTTCCTATAGGTTCATCAATGCTAATTAAGATATATTACATTTTTCAAAATTAATGCATGAGTTTTTTAATAGTAATATATTTATAAATAAATATAATATAATAAATAATTTTACTTTAATAATTAATTAATCACTATATTTAACTTAATGCAAGTTTTGGAGGAAAAATAGTTTATCATTAATTGTCACTTGACAAATTACTTTGGCAGACTATCCTATTTTAATATATTAATAAAATATATATGTGATAGGAGAAAATCTACATTATCATGTGAATTATACCTTTTTTTTCAATATTAGAATTTTTAAAATCAGAAACTTCATTATTAATTAACTTTTAGGATAACAAATTTTTCCCAAACTTTAAGATATATAATTTTCCCATATTGCCATTCAAACTGCATTATTATGTCATTATTATTTAAGTAGAATAAATGCTATGTATCTGCTTATGATAAAACATATGATTGGAATGGTAATGAGCTGACTCAACTTCAATTTAAATTTTATGCCAATTCATCTACAACTGGACGTTTCAGATGAAGTCATTTGCCCAAACCAGATAAATAAACTTACATTATTAATTCATTACTGCTAACCAGTTTTATTGCCATAAACCTGGTTAGCAGTAATGAATGTTTAAAATGTATTCTCTAAAGGACTCAGTTTCAATTCACATATCAACATTTCAATCTTGTTTAGTATGAGACAAGGGAAAACTTTTTGGGCCAAACTTGACAAAAGATATGCCTTGTTTTTAAATTAACAATCGATAAAGATACAATCAATACAAGAAAAGAAAGAGGCTGCGTCAATAAGCGAAAGGCTGCCTACGTACCCCAAGTTAATGAACCCGGGAGAGGGGGGGAGGGGGGATCAAGCCTCAAGTAGTTCTTTCTATCTAAGTTTCAGACAATTAATTATGAATTCTTTCTCGGCTCCTAATTCCTACCCTAACAACTATATATGACTTCTCCATGCTAGCTGCTGCTGATTCTTGCGTCTTGAAAGTTTTAGGGGATCAATTATTCGAATCATCTTCCTTGTTTTCTCATTCTTAGCTTGTTCATACTGCAGACGCGGCTTCTTCTTGGTGGCTTCCAGTTTCTGCTCAAACTCCTCGTAGTTTAAGCAAGATGGGGGCTTACTTTGTTTTGCTGTAGGCATTGTAACTGAGTTGCTCATGGTGGTTTCCTTCTTCGGCGACTGATGAATTTTCTTCTTTGTATTTTCAACGTCATCTTGTAGGAGCTGCTTCCTCTTGGTCATTGGCCGAACATCCTTCGTCTCTGGCTTAACGGTTTTCGGGTTTTTATCATCCCGATCAGGTGCCGCCGGTTTGTCGCGCCTCGCAGAGCATTTAATCTTGATTATAGGGCGAGGCCCTATAGTACACTCACAATCCGAGCCTTTTGACCCGTCGCTGGCTGCAGTAGTAGTGATCTTGCCATGGCTTCTCCGTTCTTGAACAAAGGCAGAAGCGTCTGGGGATCTTGGCTGGTTTTGGTTCTGGTTCTGGTTCGTCTTGGCGTAAAGAATCCCGGCGATTGAATCCCTTCGTTGAAAGAACTCGTCGGAATGACAGGATGAAGCAACGGTGATGGACCATTTGATAATCTTGAAGATGTCCACGTCGGTGCTTTCAAAGTAGTCGCGCCAAACATTAATCTCGTACACTTCTTTGTCCATCGTTTGTAGAATGTTAGCCCTCAAAGCCTTAAACAGAAGAAACTCTCTTAATTTCACTGATATTATGATTGATGCTAAAAGCTTTCTCCTCTCATATATATATATATATATATACATATAATTTAGTCTCAATTAGTTAAGAAAAATTACAACTTTCAGATTAAAAATAAATTATTACTAAAATGACGAAAATATCACTATTAAAATAAAAGTAAATGTAAAATTGTAAATTTGCCTTTATTAACTAATCTAATCTACAGATTGAATTAGCCCCAGCTCAAGGGCCTGACTAGGGCCCCAAAAACGAGGGGTCCCAATATCACTAATTAATTATTATTTTTTATTTTTTGAAATATAAAATTATTAATTCTATTTTATGTTGATTTTTATTTGAATTCATATTTTTTTATTTTGTAATTCCATTTGAATGGAGAGACCCCTACTCTTCAAATCCATGGATCACTTTTCAATGTTAAGCAATAAATAATAGGATACCATTTAGATCGGAATGCCCCAAATTCTTCAAGTCCACGAATAATTTTTTATTGTTATGTAATGAATAGTGAGGGGCAAACTAGTAACACAATAGAAGAATAAAAAAATGGGTAAGAAATGATGTTATTTTTGGAGGACAATTCAATAAAATGATTCTTTGGATAGCGAAAATTTCGTCTGGAAAATCTGTATTAATTCGGGCATTAAAGAAAACAAAAACAAAAGTAAATCGGTGAATTTTTAATTTGCACAACCTAGCTATGGACTCTCAATATTTTTGGCTTATTCTACTCTTATGTTTTCATATCTTTTTCTATTGTCTATATTGTCAATTGAAAAAGATTTGCTTTCTGAAATTGAATACAAAAATTTAATTAGAGTTTTTGCATCTCAAAGAAGAATCGGATAAACTCTTGTTAAACGAGTTCATTAGAGAGGCCCACTACCTGGTCTGGGTCGCTAACCCGGTCTTGGTAAAAAAGAAAAATTGGAAATGGAGAACCTGTGTCGATTTTACCGACTTGAACAAGGCTTGCCCTAAAGACGGTTTTCCTCTCCTAAGAATCGATCAGCTCGTGGATGTAATAGCTGGCAACCAGCTTCACAGTTTCATAGATGCCTATTCGGGCTACAATCAGATCCCTATGAACCCCACCGACGAGGAGCACACGTCATTCATTACCGATTAAGGGCTTTATTATTATAAGGTCATGCCTTTTGGGCTGAAGAATGCTGGCACGACCTACCAAAGACTGGTCAATACAATGTTTGAAGCACTAATCCGCAGAACCATGGAAGTATACCTTGACGATATGTTGGTAAAGTCAGAACGAGTAGCAGACCATGTTTCCGATCTGAGATAAATGTTTAGAGTCCTCAGGAGCTATCAGATGAAGCTCAATCCACTCAAGTGTGCCTTTGGGGTAGCCTTTGGAAAATTTCTTGGGTTTATGGTAAATAACAAAGGCATCGAAGCCAATCCGGATAAAATAAGGGTCTGCTCGACATAAGGTCGTCTGTAAGGAAAAAAAAGGTACAAAGCTTGAATGGATAGGTCACAGCCCTGAGCCGTTTCATTTCTAAGGCAACTGATAAGTGTGCCCCGTTCTTCAAGCTCCTAAAAAAGACACAAGACTTCAACTAGAAAGAAGAATGCGAGTCCGTGTTCCAGCAGCTGAAGGAATATATGGGACGAGCCCCACTGCTCGACAAACCCAAGGAGGGAGAAAAGTTAACCCTATGTTCGAGAGTATCCCATTAGGCTCTTAATGCGGCCCTCGTTCGAGGGGATGAAGGGGTGCAACACCTCATATATTACGTCTCCACAAGCTTGATTGATGCAGAAACAAGGTACACACCAATTGAAAAACTGGCTTACTATTTGATAATGGCATCAAGAAAGCTACGGCCTTATTTCTAAGCTCATGAGATCGAAGTCTTGACCAAGTACCCGCTAAAACAAATCTTGAAAAAGCCGAACACCTTGGGTCATTTACTAAAATGGTCTATTGAGCTCGCTCTGTTTGATATAAAGTACAAACCAAGGATGACTATAAAAGGTCAAGCATTACCGGATTTCATTGCTGAGTTCACGGGACCAATTGACGAGGAAGTGGAAAGCTTGGAAGGGCTGTCCTAGGAATTATACGTGGACGGATCATTAAGCGAGCAAGGAGTAGGTGCTGGGGTTATGTTGATAAGCCCCGAGGGTCACAAAATCCTCTGCGCACTGAGATTCGGATTTCTGACCACCAATAATGAAGTCGAGTACGAGGCCTTACTAGTAGGGCTCCGTCTAGCAAAAGAAGTACGAGCTGAGACTATAGTAATCTACAGTGACTCTCAGTTGGTTGTCAACCAAGTATAGGGAGAATACCAGGCTAGAGATATGAAGATGATGACATACTTACAAAAGGTACGCAAACTCCTAGCCACCTTTGAGAAATATAGAATGCGCCAGATTCCCAGCTCCCAGAATTCTCATGTGGATGGATTAGCTCACTTAGCAACTGCCCGGGACACGGAGTTCTTGGGGACCAAACTTGTTGAGATCCTAGCTACCCTAAGCATAGAAGAAGGAGCTGAAATGATGGCGATAGTGGTGTCCCAAGGATTTTAGATGAATCCTATCCTAGATTATTTTCAAGATGGGAGATTGCCGGAAGACAAGCTGAAAGCACGTCGGTTGCGAGCTCAAGTAGCCCGATATTGCATCTACAATGATAAACTATATAGGAGGGGATTTTTGGGCCCACTTCTGAGGTATGTCAATTGTACCGATTGTTAGGTCATGCTGGAGGAGATCCATGCAGGCCATTGCGGTAATCATGCCGGGGCATTTTCACTGGCCCAGAAAACACTCCGACAGGGGTTTTATTAGCCTACCATAATACAAGACGCCGTAGGGCTAGTCAAGAAGTGTGACCGATGCCAGAGATTTTCCAAAGTCCCATGAGCTCCACCAGTTTACCTGTAGCAGATGAGCAACCCATGGCCTTTTTCCATTTGGGGTATGGATCTGATCAGACTGCTTCTGACAACTTGCAGAGGGTGTAAGTATACCATAGTTACAGTTGACTACTTCACCAAATGGGCAGAAGCCAAGGAACTCGCGCAAATCGCCAGCTCAAAGGTAAAGGCATTTACATGGGATAACATCATTTGCAGGTTCGGTCCGCAAAAAATAGTAACGGACAATGGAACCCAATTCACTAGTAAGCAACTCATCCAATTTTGCGAATCAATGGGGATCCAAAAAAGTTTCACTGCCGTGGACCACCCCCAAGCCGATGGACAGGTCGAAACTGTCAACAAAATAATCAAGAAGATCCTAAAAACAAAGCTTGAAGCTAGAAAATAGGCGTGGGTAGACAAACTTCAAATAGTACTTTGGGCTTATCAAACAACCGCTCGGAGCAGCATAGGAGAAACCCCATTCTTGATGGCTTACGGATTCGAGGCCATGATCCCAGCAGAGAACGAGGTGACCATCCACCCGAGGGCCACCTTCAATTCATGTAATAATGGCGAGTTGTTGGCCACGAACCTAAACTTACTCGAGGAAGCAAGGGATGTAGCTCGTATGAGGGTCGCCATCTATCAACAAAGGGTGGCGTGGTATTACAACCAAAAGGTTTGAATCCAACATTACAATATTGGAGATCTGGAATTGTGCTTGGGACTCTCAAGAGCCCACACGACAAGCGATGGCACACTAGGTCCAAATTGGGAAGGTCCTTTCATCATCAAGGAGAATCTGGGAAATGAAGCATATCATCTGGCAAACATGGATGGAATTCTTCTCCCGCGAGCTTGGAATGCGGAACATCTTCATCCTTATTTCCAATAGATGTAATTGTTCTGACCTATGCTCTGAATTTTTATCTCAATTTACGTGCATAAATCTGATTGGAGTTTATAAACCTTTTTGCATTATGCTTTATTGAACGGAATGTCTCTAAAAGGAGGAGTTGTGAAACCATGGTTTGTGAGCTGGAGCCCATTTAGCTTAGCCACCATGCTATGGTTTGCGGTTTGACTGAGCATCCATTTTGGCACCTCCCCCCCCCAGGTTATGGTTTGCGAGCTGAGGATCATTCCTCTTGACTTAAAGTCATGGTTTGGAACCTACTGAGCAACTACTTCTAATAAATAACAACGAGTCAAAGGTTCACTAGCTGGGGTCCTTTCATCTTGACTTAAGTCATGGTTTGTGACCTACCTGAGTGTTCCCTCTCAACTAAATTATTTTCATTGATGTTCGATTGAATAGTTTTAAAGTTGCAAGCCGAGGACCATTCCTCTTGACTTAAAGTCATGGCTTGGTACCTACTGAGCAACCACTTCCATTATTTAAATTGAGGGTTCACTAGCTGGGGTGCTTTCATCTTGACACATGTCACGGTCTGCGACCTACCTGAGTGTTCCCTCTCAACTAAGTTATTTTTATTGATGTTCGATTGAATATCTTTAAAAGTTGCAAGTTGAGGACCATTCCTCTTGACTTAAAGTTATGGCTTGGTACCTACTGAGCAACCACTTGCATTATTTAAATTGAGAGTTCATTAGCTAGGCTCCTTTCGTTTGACTCAACTCATGATCTGCCACTCTCTTGGGTGTTCCCTCTTAACCTCTTAAACTTATGGCAAGCCATGATATGACAACTGAAGCCGCAGAATGATCTACCCGATATGGAATATCACATCTTGCTGGGCACGCATTGATGGTTTTTACCTATTTTAAGCCCGCTTAAATGCGAACTGGGAATTCATCAGACCTATCTGGATCTACCATTTTCAAGTAGCATTCCTGGATGCCTTCAAGCCTATTCCGATGTTCAGAAGCTCGCATTGAGGTGAATTGAGGAGACAAGTTAGAGAATCATTCATTAAGACTTTGACAAAATTCAAGTTTGGTTGATTCAAGTTTGCGAGAAAATTTTAAAGAAAAGACACATGCATGGAAAGATTCTAGATTTCATTAAACAAGTACTTCTATTACAATATGTAAAAAATATACTTGAGTTACAAAATGAAAGAAAGCAAAGCCTAGCTAGAAGGAGTGGTATCGTCGACAGGCTGGACCTCGACAAGTTGGGCCCTAGTAGCTTCCATAGCCTGAACCTCCGATGAATTAAGAGAGGTGGCGACATCGGCATCCTCGACAGCTTTAGTCGCATATCGTCTCACCTCCTCAACGACCTGCGCACCGAAGAAGGAGAAATTCATCTTAGGATGGTTCAGCTAAAGAGTATATAGGAATGCCGAGTAGGTGTCAGACTTAACTTCTTTGCGTATTGAGTCCATCCGAGCCCCACCTCCACCTTGATGTCATCGATGGTTCTTTTTGCGATCTCCTCGCATCGGATAGCTAGATCTCAGTCTGCTTTTGCTCCACCTCGGCCATTCTCAGCCTATCTTGGGCTCCTTGTAGATCTTGCTTGGCTTTATTGAGCTTGCCAGTGAGCCTTAAGTTGGCCAACTCCCACATATTCTTCGACCGACGAAGCTCCTTATCGAGATCTTGGTTCCTCTAGATCGCCTCTCTCAGATGCATCTCAGAACCCTCAACCTCCTTCCGGACAATAAGGAGCTTGGCCTTCAGATCCTTCTTATGCCCCTTGAGCTTTCTTAACTCAGCCTGGTAGGATGTGTTCACCGCATCCAGCTATGCATCAAAGTCCAGATGCTACTGTTACTTCATGGAAGCATGGGATAGTTGTGAAAGAAGAAAAGTTAGTTCGAGATAAAGCAAACCAAGAGGCTAAGGTACGAAAAGGTATAACTTACCACCAGACTGTGGATGTAGTTCCCCTCGGTAGGGCCTCCAAGGCTAGCTCCTGATTAGGGACCCTACCCTATTTACCCCTAATATCCTCCTAGTACTGCGACTGGTTGGGCTTTCTTTTTGAGCTAGCGATAGGGGCATTGTGAGCTTCCCTCGTGACCTCTTTCCCGCGAGCTCTACTCAAATCATGATCCTGAGGGCGCTATTGTTGGGTTTTCTGCGGAAGATGGGGTCGCTGCCTTTGTTCTCGCTGCTGTTGGTTATGTTTTTGCTGATGATGTTATGGGCGTTGTTGCTGTTGAGGTTTTGATTGTGGTTGTGACTGCTCCGACCTCCCTCCTTGCGAGCTTGAGGTTGGGGTTACGGATGAAGTAGCACCCGGTCTAGCCTTAGATCCCTTTGGTTCAACGAGATTAAGATCCACCATAGCTTTGGCTTGGCTGCTCGATGCAGACACTTGGAAGGTGGACGGAAGGACCTTTGTGCCTAGGACCTCGATGTGGTTTCCTTTGATAACCTCAATAATAAGAGGCGGCACGAGCTCATGGTTTTTGAGTAGCTCGTCAGTTATCTCAAAATTTTCTGAGCCCAGACCCGTAAAGTAGAGCTTGTCCAGAACCTCGGTCTCCTCGACTGACAAGGTTGGTTTTCTGCCCCCAAGATTTCCATGGCAAAGCAAAAGTGTTAAAAATGTTAGGCGAAACGAAACAACCTAGGCCAACTAGTGTGCCTTTACTTGGAGCGAACACAAAGCTAGAGTTTTTGAGTGACATAAGCGAAGGGCAAGAGACGTAGAACCAATTGGACTTGTAGTCGCCCACATTGGATTTTCCCTTTGCCCTACCTTGAGGAAGTACGACTTTGTATTGAGAAAGACGAGCTGCCAAGTAGTACAGCCCGTCCTTGGCATTCTTAAAGGAAAAAAGAAATCTGACTAATTTTGGTGATAGAGGGGGAAAGTCATTCCTAAGAAGCAAGATGGTTAATGAAGTGAGTTGGGTGTCAATTGGAAAGGTGTGAGTTTCACGCCGTTCAAAAGATCAATAAGGTATGGAGCTATAGGAAATCTAAAATCGAACTCGAGGTGCTGGGGGCTAATGGCTATGTAGCCAGGTGGCGAATAGGCTGCACGAGAGTTTGAGGCAGGGACGTACACTTGGTAGTTTGCCGAAAAGCAAAACTCCCTAGTGCTGGTCCTCACCTTCGTAAACTTGGCCTTGGAAGGAAATCTTTTAAAAACTTCACTACCCATTCTTCCCTCAGCGAGCTGATCTTGGACCTCCAGGTCGGATTCAGAGGAAGTCACGCTAACAACCTTCCCAGATCGTGCACTCATTTCCTCAAAGTTCTGCGTCTCCATCACAAGGCAATCTTTCAGAGTTTGAAGTATTGTTTTCTACTACGATGTGGTTGCAGTGCTTTTGGACTGAGTTCTCTAGGAAAGAATTGGACATCTACAAGGAGAAAGAAAAATAGTTAGGTCGCAGGTCGCGAGCCAGACCTCAAAGAACTAGAGAAGCCCTAAAAATACCCCTTATTTTCATAGGCCATGCGCTTTGCAATAGGGTGTCGCTCAAAGGCAGAGGGGCCGTAGCCACAAGCTCGGTATTCCATGGAAAACTAACCCTAAAGGTCATTGAGCTTGAAGGCTTAGCAGACACCTATCCAAACCTATTCGAAACTATTCCCCAGAAAATGAAAGTGACACTGGCAGAATTAGAAAAACCAGAAGGACCACTGACGGCTAACCAACGGTGGACGACCTTACGTAAAAAAGAGAAAAAGGTCACAGTAAACTTACCAATCACTGAGTCTCTTATCGGTGTGAAAATCTAAAGTAACTCTGAGAAGCAATGGTCGGTGCCTGGATGATTGAGGACGAAAGAGCCCGGTTGCAATGGAAGTCTCGAGAACGAAAGCAGATACAAGGAAATTCGAAATAACATGAAGAAGGAAATAGTGAGGGTTTTCCCTGCTACTTATACCCTTAACTCAATCAATCCTGACTGTCGGATCAAAGCGGCTTATGGAATGCTTCGTATCCATCGACCACACGATAGCTTATGGGTCCCACAGGCGTAATCATGCACAGTAATAGGGGAACATGAGCATTAAATATGTCGCAGACAAGACGTGCTGCGTTAAACGCTAAGACTTGAAGCAATTGGGTAGAAGTTTGAAAGGTGGAATAACAGCCTGAATGGCTGATACGTGTTAACTCCCAGTTCGAAGATCGCACTGCAAGCTGGGGGGCTTGTGTTATACATGTTTTATGTACCACTTCTTATGGGCTAGGTCCAGTTTAGCAAGACAACCCAATCACTTAAGGCCCAGGAGGTCCTAACGGGGTCACCAAGGCAAAGCCATGTATATTGTCCAAATCCGAGCTCAGGTCATAGAAACGAACAAGCTTCCAGCGAACTCCTAGTGATCAATTCAATGGGCTCTCAATAAAGCCGCCAGTTCGCTAGCTCTACCATTCAGCAAGGTGGTCAAAAACTTCCCAGCTTGAGTAGACAACAAAGCTGTTGGGCAGTCAAAAGCAAGGGCCCACTTACTTTATTTGAGGCGAACCATACTCCTCGTAATGAGGATTCCACTCCCAGTTTTATGCTGATGATAAGGACTGTTTGTCCCCCATTATATCATATTGGTATTTTTATATTTTGGGTAAATTGTAAAGGTCTCTCATTATAAATAGGAGTAAGAAATGTCATAAGGAAAACAGAAGGAATAATCAGAAAAATTGCCTCCCAAAAGGAATAATCAGGGTGCGATCGTGGAGTAGGCATCGTTCTAACCGAACCACGTTAAAACTCTATGTGCTCTTCCCATTTCTTCACTTCCTCCTTGCATTTTTAGACTCACTCACTACAGCCCAAAACGGATGACGATCGGTTAAAACTGAACGTTTACAACCACTTATCTTAAGTTCAACAATACATAATACCCAAGTTCAAATTTACAACCATTCCTTAAATTTCCTGTAATTTAAACTCCTTAGAATTGCAATGCAACTTGTGTCCATGTCATTTGTTCTCCTTTTGTACACATACATATATTTATGTGAATATAAATGATGAACGTCCATTAAATTTGCTAGGGTCAGGCCACTTAAACTTCCCTTTCCACATTATAATTAGTCACATCTTACACTCATGTGTCTTCCAAAAGTTACATAGTCATAAAAGCACTTTACCATTACACTCCCAATTAGAGAAAAACTCTTACCCTCACTATTATAGACTATAGCAGCATCATCACTTTGCAGTGCTTTCTTCATCGTTGCTTACTCTTGATTCAGGTCCAGTAGTTCCTTCCTTTGATAAGTAGGTCCCCACTCCACGGCCTCTGATGGAATTTCCCCATAAATGGTTTTACCTTCGGCTAAGTCATAAGGTCTGATAAGGTTCCCATAGCTCAGCTTACTACCTTACCGTGCCAGCAAAATCATCATAATGGAATTGGAGGTGCATATCTTACATCAAGATTTTGATAAGCTGCCTCCACACCTCATTCATATACTTCCTCATGAAAAACACTTGCTTCTCCGGAAGGCCCCACAGAGGTTCACATATACTCAAATGAAATACTATTTCCACTCAGTCTAGATAACTGGCCACGGGCTCATCCTTTCGTTGCCTTCCTCCACGTACTAAGAATAGCTTTTCCTCCCAGCGATACCAAACCAAATCTAGTTCCCCAAGACTTGGGTCTAGCATCCACCATCTTGATTCTCCAGAATCCATGCTAAGGGGTTCCAAAATCTGCACTCAAGGTCAAGTGTCAAATCCCCTACCAACATAGACCATTTCTCCTACAGCACCATAATCAAAACACATACGCCTTATTACTAATACCTTTCTAGCCATTCCTATGGGATGACAAGAATACTTACATATATATGTGTGTATATAAGGGGGGTGTTCTAACCTTGACCTTGAGTTAGTGGCTTCCTGCTGCAAGCACTCATTTTTCTCATTCCTAGCCATTTTTGGACATCATTCTAGTACACTTTTAAATTTTTGGACTACTAATCATAGTCCTAACTCTACCCATCACTCCTAGGTGTATAGAGACTCCATTTACTCCTAACTTATGAACTGATACCGAAATTGTAAGGCCCACTTCTGAACATTCCCGTTAGCATAGGATATTTGGCTGCGCTTAACCTTGGGCATTTATTTCAAACAAACACATACAAAATAAACAAAGAAGAAACAAGCATGCAGGCACAAGGCGTTTATACTCACCAGTGTACGAGTGTGTGCTGTAGCACAATTTAATTTTCTGGGTAAGTCTAGGTCGATTCACTAAGAGATCAAAACAGAAATGAAATGCGGCGAAAGATTTTTATGCGCTAAACGAGTTTGTTATACCAGTTTAGCTGAACGATTTTTTTTTAAGATTAAAAAGATGATGTTTGTGTATGGAAGCAATCTTGGGACAAAGCAATTTATGTGCCAGCACACTGATTTACTAAAGAGATATCAAAATACTTAACTTCAATAGATTAAAATTGAGGCTATGCAGTTAACTATATTCCAAAATTATGATAGCTCTAAGTTAAGCACTTTCCATACATGGCATGAGAAATTCTGGATTAAGCAACTATCATAAGTCAAAATACACTTAACATACCTTGAGATTCTGCCAATAATCACAACTCAAGATAATGATAATTCTAAGTTAAGCATTCTCCATACATGGCATGAGAGAGTCTAGATTAAGTAGTTACCATAAATTGGATTGTAATTAATGAAGAAAGATCAATAATTCAGATTAATCAAATGAGTTTGGGTATGAAAACATTTCCAATTTAAGTAACCACCATACATGGCATGGAGACTCTAATTTAGGATCATGCTTCACTCCAAACCATAGATTCAATTTACACTCTGCTCAATTAAAATCAACCTACTGTTAATTCATTAGGAGTTCGGCTCTCTAAGGCAAGCAGTGGCACTAGACATAGTCCTTGCCTTGGCCCAAGTTTAAGCTTAGCCACACATCTCCATTAATCAATACAGAAACAGAGATTATATTGCGGTATTTAAATGACTAAAATTAAAGTACAAGAAATTAAAGTTGTAGAATGTAAATATGTGAGCATAAATGTAAATGCAAATAGCTGAAATGAAATAGAACAGTGTATTGGAAGAACAAAATGAAAAGAACAAAACAATACATTGAACGGAAACAAAAGGAACAAATCAAAGAAAAATAAGAAGAACAGTGCTGGTCGCCCCTTATTCTTGCAGAAATGGCGGATGGGGGTCTTCTCTTTTCTAAAGTCGATGATGGATATATATATATATATGTATATATTCTACAAGTGGCCTTCATCAAAAAAGAAATTACGTAGCATGCCACCACTTTCATTTGTGCGTGCTCTGATAAAATATCGCGTGCTGAAGCTGTTGTGCGCCTGTTGTTTCCACCAGCTGGGCTGCTATTTAGGCTTGATTAAATTGTTGAATTTGGCCTCCAAGCCCACTGATTCATGCTGCAAGCAATTGAGGATATTATTAATATATTATATATGTTATGTATCATGCATGTTGCTTCTAGTTTAAGTGAACATATGTTATATATTATATATTATATATTATATATGCTTTTATGGCATATTATCAGGCATGGATGCATGTATATGTATGGAATATATATATGTTTTATATTTATATAGGTATTATATTTATATATATTATAATATATTATATTTATTTTTATATTATTATTATTATATGTATTTGAGAAATTAACATATAACCATGAAAGGCATATAAATATTCAATCAAATCCAATTTCAAGGTCAAAATAGGAGTGAAAATATAATAAAATTTTGACATTTTTGAGCATCAATCAATATTCGAAAGAAGGTCATTACGGAGATATAAAAAAAAAAACTGAACTCAAATAACAACTCATTTCATTTCTAGCAGCGAAAATTTAAATAAGATTTAATTACATTTTTAATATCTCATGACTCTAGGCTTGATGGCCATACAAAATAATAAGAGGCTCAAATGCCAATAAACATAACAAATCCTCATAACTATAAAGCTCACCAATTAGGATGCGTCTGCGTACACCATTATCCTTGGACTGTAGTCCTACGGGACTCACCCCCAATAATAGTATTTCCTTTACCTAGAATGACAAAGAAGATCAAGTGAGCCACAAGGTTCAGCAAGTTCGAGAAACAATGAACAATATCTAGAATTCATGAATACGATGACACCAAATAGAGTAATCAAAGACTTCACAATTATATACAAGATTGATTCATGAATTTATCAATTCAACTTAATATATCATGTCACCATGTATCACTATATAAATGTGCATAAAATTTCTATATTATTATTAATTATCACAGGCTCGCGAGCCATCAATCAATACATGCAAGAGTGCATCATTCCATTATCAATATAAATCTCCCCGACTCTCAAGCCATCAATCAATGCATGAAAAAATGCATAATTTTAATAAAACCTCACAAATAAATATGGCGCTAACTTACTGGGCTATGGCCACCTCGTCTCGTGCTAGGTGCTCTAGGGTACCCTTTCTCCCTCCTCGCAAAATAATAGGTGCGCAAAACATATATATATATATATATGCAATATGTACACGTATGCATCATGTATGCATTTGCCAACCACATGTATTTAAATTCTTGTTTCCGCGATATTCATACTTTCAACATCATTTACCCATACCAGGTATTTTTCCATTATCAGATAATTTCAACATATCTTACTTCATAACGTTTATCACATTCAAGAAGTAATTTATGACACAGAAATTCTTGATGTAATTTATAACACATGAATAAATTTTGAGAGATGCTATTTAATATTAAATCTCAATTCACCAGCTGAGGAGTATTATAAATTTAATAACTATTTTTTTCATCATATGATTGTTGTGATTTCATTTAACTAGTGACAGTATGCATTTACTTGCATTCGTGCTCATAGGTCAATTCATGATTAGTCCCCCATGCAATCAGAATGGCCACATCATGCGAAATTGCTGGTTAAAATAAATCTAAAATTTTTCTACGGCAAAGGACCAACTATAACAATTTTTTGTAAATGTCTTCATATTGAAAAACTAACTCCTAGTATTTTAATAACTAATGTTCATTGTTGTAAGAATGATTTTTAATCAATTTTTCAAGAAACATAAGCTATGTATTTCGAGGGTGGTAAAATCGTAATTTCTTGAGTTTGTACTAAAATCAAAATTCTATTTTTTTTATTGTTATGAATTTTAATTTTTTTGATATTTTTATTGAATACAAATAGGGGTACTTTCTTATTTATATTTATGTATTAAAGTAAATAAAAGGTAAAATATAAATTAAAGAAAATGAAAACATTTACTTATGGATAGCGTGTGAGCAGAGAGCTCGCAATCAAGGAGTTATGGGATGAGCTCGCTGGAAAATCTTCATAAAAGAGCTTGGGAGAGCTCGAGGTCAAGGCTTATGGGAAGAGCTTGGGATAAGCTTGAGGTCATGAGTTCATAGCTTACGAAGAGAGCTCGGGAAAGCTCGAGGTCATGAGTTCGCGGAAAGGACTTGCGGCCAAAGGCTTACGGAGAGAGCTCAGAAAGAGCTTGTGGAAAGAACTAGAGGGAAGAGCTCGCTGGAACAGAAATGAAGCTGAACGTGTATATATATATATAGTTGGGTTGGCTGAACAGAACAGGGACATTCGAATGACTATTTAAGCATGATTAAGGTGGATTGGCTAGGCGGGGCATGGCTCGAATAAGCTTTTCAAATCAATGAGGGGTAATAGCTCATTATGCATGTATGTATATGTGTATTTATAAGTGGGTCTCATATATAGGCGAACAATATATATTTTCAGTTGAGGCTTTTGCTATTTGTGTGAGACATCCGAATACCTCAATTGAATCGTTCGAATGAGTGGCATATGACTTAACATTTTACATTCTAACATAGGACATATAAATATAAGAGACATTTGGAACAACAAACTCATTCGGATATGACACACACATACACACACACACACATATATATATACATTTAACATTGCTTCTTTGGATGCAGAACGAGCAGAGGTTCTCATCCTCACCTAGCTATATAAAATGCCATTCACGAAGAAAGCTTGGGGTGAAAACAAACCCTATTTTGAGACCGCAAGGAGACCTACATTGAGATACAAAAACAGAAGGTTGAACACAGTGAGCTAAAATGAACACAACGACCCAACATGTGCACATCAATCATATCAGGAGAAAAAGATATAAGCTAGCTTGCACAAGGATATAAGAAGATATATAAAAAGAACTTGCAGGAATGAAGAGAGAATGAACGAAGGGAACTTGCTGAAAGTTAAAAAAGAAAGTAAAAATCAAGGAAGTTTGCATTGAAATACAAAATATATATATGTATATATAAGAGAGCTCACACTGAAATTAAGTGGAAGTGCGAGAAGACCTTACCTGATGACCTAGCTATGTAAAAGAATCCTTTCTTCCTGGACCTTCTCTTAGCTAAGACAAAAATTACTGAGACAGACAGGCAGGAGGGAAAAAGAAGAGATAAGAAGAAGAAGTCTTAGATGGGAAAAGAGAGTATAGACAAGAGAAAGGTCACTGAAGCAGGCACAACACGAAGAGGGAAATACACAGTTTGCACCTGCAACTTGGTCAAAATGACCTAATCGCCCTTCACCTTTACAATGGTCAAAAGGAAGACCAAGGGCACTATTGACATTTGCTAGCCAATTTAATGTATTATGATTTTCTTTTAAAGATTTCAAATTTCAATTCTCAATTGGGCTCAGCCCATGTCGTGGGCCATTCCATGGCCTAAGTTTCTAACCCAAATAAATTCTCATCATCCAAGCCCATTCATAATATAATTAAAATTCCCAACACATCTCAATGGCCCAATCTATTTGTACCTACCCCACATTTTGAATCCCAATTGGATGGGCTACAAATTTTTATTTTCACATACACTTTATTCCATAAAAAAATATTTTCAATCATTAATTAATTAAAGAAAATTTGTTAGCCCAAAATAAAATACCTGAAAACGTCTAGACCCCCAACGGGTCATTACACGTGCATCCCATCATTTTGGCTATAAATAGGTGACTCCTTAATGAATTCAGGATCTTTTGGACCCCTACCCCAACCTTCTACCACCTTATGTTCTCATATCGATGTCAAGTCATTGAGCTAACACTCTCTCTCTAAACCCCATTTGAGAACAATGACATAACTT
Source organism: Diospyros kaki (assembly GCA_036245055.1). Lineage (NCBI taxonomy): Eukaryota > Viridiplantae > Streptophyta > Magnoliopsida > Ericales > Ebenaceae > Diospyros > Diospyros kaki. The sequence continues at coordinate 25,895,843 of BSEG01000010.1, read as the reverse complement.
ACGAACCCCTTCGGGGCACGAACTCATGCATCCAAAAATATACGCTGGGCATCATCATACATTCTATTTAGAGCATACATTGGGCATACTCTCATATTTCAATCTAACTTAAGCATCAAAGGGCCCACGTGGGGGAGTTTCCCTCGTGGCTTTCTGACTATTAATGTACCCATAGGCAAAGTCTCTCCTTCTTTCCAAATTGCCAAAGGTGTTCGGGGACTCTCACTACCTGTCCCTCGAAGACCCTTCTGGGCTCATGCCCCCATTGGACTCCAACTCCAACCTGATCCAGATCCATTTTGGCCTCACTAGTGATACCCTTGACCTTTGGCCATGGTGAAGAACTCTGCTTTGGCTTATCCCAAGACAAATAAATTTAATTATTGTAGTTAGGCAACAACAGTAGGGCTTTGCATAAAACTGGAAATCACACCAATAGGAAATGCAATATCGAGTCTAGTATGAGTCAAATAAATTAAATCTCCTACTAGATTTTTGAAAATCTTTGCATTGGTCTTTTTAGTACCATATTCAAGATGTAATTTTTCATTCATGTTCATCGATGTAGTTGAAGGTTTGCAATTTTTCATTCATGTTCATTAGTGTAGTTGAAGGTTTGCAATTTACAAATTAAATCTTTTGTGAAGATCCATTGCTTATTTCCTTTGTGAAATAAAAATCCCATCTCCACCTTGTTTCACTTCAAGTCCATGGAAATAATGTAATATCCCTATGTTTGTCATTTCAAACATTTCCATCATGTTTTATTTAAATTTAGCTACAAGAGAGTTAGAAGAGCCCATATAAATGATATCATTGACATAAACACAAACAATGATAAAATCATCTCTACCTTGCTTCTTCACATAGAGAGTGGGCTCATTTTCACTTCTTGTGAAACCATTTTGATGGACATAGCTATCAATCCTGCTATACCAAGCTCATGGAGCTTATTTCAACCCGTAAAGTGCCATTCTTAACCTGTGCACCTCTATCTCCTTGTCTTTAACCACAAACCCTTCAAGTTGAGTGACATAGCTTGACTAGGGATTACGCTCCTATGGTGACGACTGAGGGGTGTGCCTAGTGGTGACGACCATAGGTGAGATTATATATCTATATATATATATATATATACGTATGGCTATAACCAAGTATATATGATATGACTTATGGTCTACATGCTATTACAGTTTCTTTGGGTGCTGGTAACAACTACAGGCTGGTATGTATTATAATGCACTTTATATTGTAATGTGGGCCATTGGCCAATTATGTTTTGATTGGCTTTTATGTGTGTTATGCGTGACGTTATCATTACAAGTGTGTGTGTGTGACTCTTGAGTTATAATCTATAATTTCTGTCTATATGCTTATTCACTACACCTATACCATATTATTATCTGCCATGCTCTTCCTTCTTAACTCTTATACTTGTTGAGCTTTGTAGCTCACATTGTATTCTCCTCCATTCTAGGTAAAGGTAAAGAAGTGATAAGTGGGCAGTCAAGCAAGAAGAATGGGTAGACATGTGCGCGCACAGGTCCCCTCTTGATCTAAATGGTCTTGGGAAAGATGTGTTGGTAGATGTATAGACTTTATTTTGTGTGTAATGAAACCTAAGAGAAAGTGGTGACTGTAACCATTGAAGTCATCTTTTTTGGTTTAAGTTTGGTGGATGTCAGATGTATGCATGCTTGTGGTTAGGTGTTGATTCTTCTATGTTCCCTAACACCCACTCTTCTGGGTTGCCTTGGAATGGGGTAGCTTGGGGAAGGGGGTGTTACATTTCTTCACCTTGGGACTGCCTTTCTTTCCAATTAAAATGACCTCTTCCTCTGCCTTTTCCACGTCTTCTACCTCAAAAAATTCCTCTCCCATGTCTTCTGCCAACGAACTCATTTTTTTTGCTAGCTTCCCCTTTTACTTAAAATTCCTTTTCTTCATTTTTATCTTGTGATCTGTTCAATCTTGAGTCATGAGCTTGCAAAGAATCCATTAGTTCATCAAAGGAAAAAACAGATAAATCCTTTGACTCCTTAATTGCACAACTATATGATCAAACTTTGGAGTTAAGCTTCTTAAAACTTTAGACACTACAATTACATCATTCATCTTATCACCATAAGATCTCATTTGACTAACAATTACAATTACTCTAGACAAAAAATCTTGCACTGTCTCATTACTTTTCATCATCAAAGTCTCAAGCTCATGCCAAAGAGTTTGGAGTTTAACGGCTATTACCTTTGAAGAGCCTTGAAACGCTTTCTTCAGTGTTTCCCATGCTTCCTTTGAGGTATTAATTGCTACAATTCTTTAGAAAAGTGTGTTATGGACTGCTTGCTGAATAATGAACAAAGCCTTTGATTCCTTCTTTCTGTTGTCTTTTAGTCGACCTTCATCTTTGTCCTTGACATCGTACCCACTCTCTATTAAATCCCAAAGGTCTTGAGATTTGGAAAGAGCCTTCATTTTGATACTCCAAAATTTGTAGCATTCCCCTTTGAATATAGGAATATGGGGGTGAGAGAGGTTGGAATTTCAGTTGGGTGCCATAACTTTCCTAGCAGAGTGACGCCCATAATGCTCTTTTCTTGTAACAAGGCTTTTAAACTAGAAATTGTTAGGAAAAAAAAAAGGGAAAACTAATATTGCTGGAATAAAAGTCAAGTGAAGACTTAAAAATGATGTTCCCATTGAATTCTGAAGTAAGCCTAGCTATTTATAAGCATGCAAGAAGACAAATACTCTCTCCACATAGTGAAGATAAGGCACACCTCATGCTAAGAAATAGAAACTAGTAGGATAACAAATAGACCAAGTCAAATAATAGTTTCCTAACTATAAGCTAACATAATGACTCTAATTAACAGATTTTGACTTATTCTTCAACACCATTCCTATGGTGACACTACTCAAACTGTGACGGTTTTAGGAAGAGGTTAACCTCTGAATGGGTTCATGGCAGGTTTTTGCAAGGTGTTGGTCATGGGCATGAACTCACCTAATTGAGTGTGGTAGTGGGGTTGTTACTATAGGAATTTGGACAATTCCTTAAAGATACTCAATGAAAAGCAAGGCACATATGCATGACCCTAAAGCGCAAACCTGACTAGAACTTCATATATTTCAACACTATGTGTGTTGTGGCTATTATTTAAATTTGAATTATAGAATAGAGTTCAAGATTTGTTTACTCTTATTATTTCATATGAAAGTTGAGCTTACGCTATGTGTAGGTTTAAGTCAAAAGACACTTACACCTATTACACAGTAAAAATACTCTAACTTATTTTTAATTATCTATTCCCTCTATAAAAATAAATAATCATGTGGGGTATTGTTATATAAGAAGAGGTCAATCAATCCCTAAATAAGCTCCACAATCATCTAAAAATATAGATAAAATAAAATATAAAAAAATAGCAACATCCCAATGTGAAAAAAATTTGTTAGGAGAATTCAATATGTATAATCACTTGAAAAGGTGGTGGAAATAAGAAAAACAACTTTTGTTGATTTTTCAATCTCACTTTCAATTTCCTTTTTCTCTGTCAGTTAAAGCCTTCGTAGTCATGAAATATTAGAAGAAAAAAAAATTAACTTCTTTCTTCACGTTGTTTTGGCAATGAGCTACTATCATATAATTTATATATATTTTCTTGGAGCATACAGGATAAAGGGAGTTTGCAGGAGTGATTTTGTTGCACAAGAATCCCTAGAGAGATCGTTGTATTTTGGGAGCAGAACACCGAAATATTCGGTGCAAGAGGAGGTGTTTCTACTCTTAGGAGAGCGCGTTAGCGTGTCCCGATCTATAATTAGGTTATCTCTAACTCTGCTTTTTTTTTCTTTGAACATTGTTATTATTTGATGTCTTATTGGATTAACAGAAAATATTGGACAGTATGCTCACTTTAATTAATTAATATTTATTTTTCTAACAGTTGTATAATTTAAATCAGAAGTATTTAATGAGATAAGATTCATCTTAAGGTCGTAAACATGTCTGATATTAGTTAAAATTCTAAAATATTATCAAACATCTTAATTTAAACTATTCTAATGCCAGTAATTTTATCTAAAAGAATTGTTTCTCATCAACACATTAATAGTAGGCAAAGTTTTATTTGTCGAAAACAAATCTCTATTAAAAATTTACCAATCTCAGGCACCATACATACATAGATTTATTTTCATAGTTTTCAAATTTCTTGGAGATAAACTGAAAACAATTTAGGATAACCACCCTATATAATTAGCTTCAATGACCTTCTCAGGTTGGTTCAACTTGGAATGTATTAGTCTAAATGTATTACATATATTGTAACATCCAAACATTTGAGATAATTAGCAATTTTTAATTTCAGCATTTAAAGTGATTTGAGGATTTAAGTAAAATAATTAATTTCAGGGTAATTTATCAAGTTATGTGAGGTTTTATAGAGATTAATATTAATGGAAAATATTAAATTTGGTATATTTTTGGGATTAAAATAATTATTTGAGGTTATTTTGAGGAAATAGGTAATTAATTATTTTGTTAAAAGTATTTATAGAGAGAATAGAATAAATTAATTTGGGTTAATTTTGAAAGTTATTAGGGTTAAAAGATAATTTTGGAAGCTGGATGTTACCTTAAAAATAAATTGCAAGGATTTCTGCACATGGAGGGTTGTAGGACAGATGGTCGAGGGTGCTGTAACACCCGGTGTTACTGGTGTTAAGAGAATAAGAAAAGGAAGTTAGAGACTTCCAAAAATACCCTTGAGAAAGTGAAGTATCGTTGAGAATAATGGTGCCCTATGAGAGGGGCATTTTGGTAATTTGGATAATGAAGTCCAATAAAGGGTAATTTGGTAAATTGGAGATAATTCCAAGATGGAATTAAGTGTGGAAGTGAATTAGTTTCCATTTTGCATTATGTAGAGATAAATGGGATTGAAAATTCACAAAGGGTATTTTAGTAATTTTGGAGAGAAATTCCATAAAGGAATTAAATATGAGAAAAATGGGAAATTAATTATGGGAGTGGAAATAATTCATTTTTCCTAAATTCGTGTATCTATTTGGTGGTGCCACATGGATGGATGAGATTAAAGCTTGGAAGCCAAGTTGTGTCTTAGAGTGACACTTGGCATATTCTTGTTCAAGCAAAAAAATGGCGGCTTTTATTTAAATGGAAAAGAAAATAAGATGAGCCATTTTAGCCATGTGGGTGTAATGATTACTTGAATTAAAGAAAATTCCAAAAGAAAATGGGAAATTAGTCACGATTAATGTTTGGAAAATGTGGGATTTAATTTATATGTAATATATATATATATGTCTTTCAAGATGATAGCTTGAAAATAGTCCCATTTAAATAAATGAGAAAGAAATGGGAATTCAAGATAATCCAAGGGTGGAGGATTTGTCTTGAAAGTGGAATTAAATCCAATGAATGAAATTAAATCCTTCAAGTGGGCATGGATTTCCAAGTGGGTTTATTAATCCAAGAGAAGAGATGAGGTGGAAGGTGGAGATTTAATCTCCAAAGAAATCCAAAAGTTGGGATCTAAGCTCTCCATAAGTCTTGGATTGTGCTTTCTTGAATGGTGGGGATTTGGTCTTGGAAAAGTGAAAGAAATCCAATGGTTGAGATTTAAGAAGACTAAGGCCATGGGTTGTGTTTCTTTCAATGGCTAGGATGTATTCTTGAAAAGTAAAGTGTATGGCCAAGATTTGTTCTTACAAAGCACATGGATTGTGCTTTTGGTGAAGGGCTAGGATTTATTCTCTTAAATCCATAAAATCCAAAGGCTAGAGTTTGTTCTTGAATGATGGGAGAAATAATACAAATAAGCAAGTGTAAGGAAGACTTGTCTTCTTTGGCCATTTGAAGAAAGAATGAAAGAAGAGAGAAAGAAATGAAGAAGTCTTCCATTTTTGCAAAAGAGAAGAATTTTCTCCCAAGAGAAGAAAGGAAAAGAAGAAAGGTTCTTTCAAGGAGAAGAGTGGGAATAAAGCTAGAATGGGTTCAAGCTTCAAGGAATGGAGTTAAGGTAAGGGATAGCCCCATGGGATGGTGGCTTGCAAGTTGTAAGTATGATGCATGAATTCTATGTGTGCATTGGCATGTTGTTTGTTCTAGGACCTATGGCCATGAGGTTGAGTGGGGTAGGGTAGATTAAAGCCTCAAACCAAGGTGGTTGTGAGGATGTGGAAGCCTTAACCATGTTACATACATGCATTGGCATCACATTTATTTTCATGTTCATACTATTGTCATTGCACCCTTATTGAGCTTAATAGCTCATGAGGTTTTTATCCTCACCATGTAGGTATCTCATGTGCAAGAAGGAAGGGATCTTGGAAGGTTAAGCATGCTTGATGAAATGAAGACCCTAGGGAACTCATGTAATTTAGCTTGGGTTTTGGAAGCCTAAGCATGTTGTAAATTATATTTTTTATTGATGTATGATGTAGCAAACATATTGTAAAGCTATATTTTTAATAAAAGGGAATTTAAGCATCAAGAGAGTGTATAAGCTTCATTTATGGGAAAGGGTTGAAGTTGGGGTGTATATTTATTGATTTTTAATTCTGAAATTTTGAATAAATTTGGCCTAACATAGAACTCAAAGTGTGAGACTTGAAGAAAAGATGTATTTTTGCCTAGTGAGAAAGGCATCTAGTTGGAAAAAAAATTGAGGGTTTTTGGAGGCCAAATTTTGGAATTGGGAGCCATATATTTCAGAAATAAGATCTGGAAAGTTTGGGTTTAAATGCCAAAGAAAAAAAAATAATGCAAAAGCAGCAAAAGGGGCAGCCAGCAGCAGCAGGCTGCTGGGCGTGCGCGCGAGCGAGCGCACGTGCCGGCAGCCGCGCGACTGGGCCAGCAGGGCCCCTAGGGGACCCCGGGGCGCGCCGTGGGCCCCGCCGGCCAATTTTTCAAAAAAAATTAGATTTTTAGGAATTTTGGGCCATTTATAAATTGAATTTGGGCCCCAAAGGAGTTTTCAAAAATAAAGGGATTTTTGGGCATTTTTGGAGAAAATGCCAAAATTTTTGGAAAATTAAAAATTTGAGGTTTTCCTCCAAATATGGTAATCAATCAATGGATTGGTTTTAAATGGTGATTTATGGAGCCCGATAAATTCTTGGATGAGAAAATAATTAAATATAAATAAGAAATAGTGGTTGGGCATTTTCATGAGTTTTCTTTTTAGCCAATGCGGTGTGGTTAAAGCCCAATTTCGCTAGTGAATCCTGAGAATGAGGGAAGGGAAGGACAAGCCTAGTTCCCACCTAGGGCGTTTCATCTTGAAACATGGTTTACCCTTCACCTAAGGTCGGGCAAGTGGGGAATTCGGGTAATTGTTCACGAGTAACACCCGTAAGTGGGAGCGGGGCGTTACAGGTGCCAAGGTGGAAGACGAGGTTGTGAGTTTTTAAAACCTAACAGGCGTGCTACAGCGAGGGCCGTATGCGCACGGCTGCGCGGCCACTCGGTCGCATGCGCGCGGCCAGGTGCGAGCGAGCTGGGCCACAAGGTTGGCATGCATGTGGCGACATGGCCATGCATGCGCATGCGCGCCACACAGGGCCCTGTGTGGCCCTACTGTGCGCCCACGTGGCTGGCTTCTCCAGCCACGTGTCTAACCACCCCCTTTGCTGTCCAAACTTAAATTTTTTGTGCCCCACGTTGCTTTACACCTTCCCTAGTCCCTACCCCTTGGCCTATAAATAGGCTATGTCTTTGAGTGAAATGGGAGATTTTTTTTTTTTTTTTTTTGGGGGGGGGAAGGTTTTGGGGAAAGTTTGAGAAAATTTTGAGGAAAGTAAGGGAAATTCTGCTCATAAGTAGATCTATTGCAGGCTCTGAGCACCTGGTCAATTGAATCATATGAAGAAGCTTTAAGTAAAGCTTTAACGACAGAGATGAACCTTCTGCAGGTGAAGCAGATCAGGTCTGGGGAGGAAAAAAGGGATCCAGAGCAGAAAACGGGAAACAAAAATCCCCAAAGTGGCAAGCCTTGTTTCAAGTGCAAAAAGAACCATCCAGGGAGAAAGTGCTTAGCAGGAACGACTGTCTGCTACTCCTATGGAAAGCAAAGGCATATCAGTAGGGATTACCGCAAAAGAAAGGAAACACCTCCAACGAGAGATCTGTCAAGGGTGGTGTGTTTTCAGTGCAATCAATCGGGGCACTATTCAAGTAATTGCCCAAAGAGGCCAAGACTCGGACAAGCTGTTGGGCCAATTGAAAAGGTAGAAGAGGCTCGTGGGACTCATCAGGGACGTGTCTACAACCTCACCAAGGAAGATGTGGGGACCAATCCAACAGTCGTTCAAGGTACGTTCTTCATATTGGATACCCCAGTTCATGCATTGATAGACCCTGGGTCAACACATTCATTTATGTCTTATGCTTTGGCTGGGAGTTTGGGGGTAGAGACTAAACCTATGGAATCTCTGATGATAATTTCGACGCCCATGGGTAAGAGTGAAAGATCTTCTAAAGTGATAGAAGAATGTGAAATTAGTTTAAGTAATGCTCAATTTCAAGTTAATCTAATTTTGCTAGAGGTATACAATTTCGACGTAATCCTAGGAATGGATTTCCTGTCCAGATATGACGCCAATATAGATTGTCGAAGAAAGGTAATGACCATAAAGAAACCCGAAGGGGAATGGGTCAAATTTCGGGGACAAGGTGACCCCAAAAATGGAAACATAGTTTTTGCCGATAAGGCAGAGAAGTTGATGAATCAAGGAGCTCATGGATGTATAGCCTACGCTCGTTTGGAAGAAAAAGAAGTACCAAAGATCAAGGAGGTACGAATAGTACGAGACTATGAAGATGTGTTTCCGGAAGACCTACCAGGACCACCGCCACCTCGGGAGATCGAGTTCTCAATTGAACTAGTGCCAGGAACCAAATCGATATCGATTCCTCCATATCGAATGGCTCCAGCCGAAATGAGAGAGTTGAGGAGTCAATTGCAAGAAGTGACCGATAAAGGATTCATTAGGCCAAGCATGTCGCCGTGGGGTGCGCCTATGCTATTTGTAAAGAAGAAAGATGAAAGTTTAAGGATGTGTACTGACTATCGCCAGCTGAACAAAGTCACGATAAAGAATAAGCATCCACTTCCAAGGATCGATGAGTTGTTCGACCAATTGAAAGGAGCGAAGATATTTTCAAAGATTGACTTAAGGTCTGGATACTACCAATTGAGGATTAAGCCGGAAGATATTTCGAAAACAGCTTTTCGGTCAAGGTATGGCCATTTTGAGTATTTCGTGATGCCATTTGGGTTAACGAATGCTCCAACGGCATTTCTGGATCTCATGAATAGGGTGTTCAGACCATATTTAGATCAGTTTGTGATTGTTTTCATAGATGATATATTGATATATTCTCCTGATATGCCCTACAAACTTGGAGAATTACAAGACCTAACAAATTTGTGAGACATGGACATGAAGCCCAAAGGCCCAACGGGTTGTAGGAGATCGAGGAAATAAGCCGAAGGAGCAAGAGGTCGAGCCGAGACCAAGTGGGGAGGGCCCACTCGGTTATGCCGAGTGGGTATGACACTACTTCAATTTTTTGGCCATAACTTTCTCATACAAGCTCCGATTGGGATGATTCAAAGTCCTATGGAAAGATAAGAGAATTATCTACAACTTTTAAGGGGTAAATCGGGTATGAAGTTGATGCACCTACACTATGAAGGCTCAGAGTCAAGTATTGAAGGAAGGTGGACTCGAACCAAGTCAAAAGGGGCAAAAGAAGGCATAACCGAGTGGCCCCCCACTCGGTCGGCCAAAAGAAGACATGGCCACTCGTTATTTAAGACCCACTCGGTTATGCCGAGTGGGTATGACACTACTTCAGTTTTTCAGCCAGAACTTTCTCATACGAGCTCCGATTGACCTGATTCAAATTTCTATGAAAAGATAAGAGAATTATCTACAACTTTTATGTTTTAAGTTTCGAGAGATTCAAGTTCAATCATTATGAAAATTGGGCATGAAGTTGAGATATGGGAACCACTCAAAATGGGCCGCGAGATTCTCGCACATCTTTTCTCTCTCCTCCGCTATAAATACGAGATCATGCCTTCATCACAAGGTACGCCATTTTGAGCAATTGAAGTTCGACTTCTCATTTTCTCTCAAGATCTAACTTAAGCATCGGAGGGTTTGCGCGGGGACCCCCACTCGCGCCCTAATGGTGCTCTCATTTTGTAGGCCTCTCGTCACCATCAAGGCCTCTCGTCACTCCGAGGCCTCTCGTCACTCCGAGGCCACTAGTCACTCCGAGGCCACTCGTCACTTCGAGGCCACTCGTTATCATCAAGGCCTCTCGTCACTCCGAGGCCACTCGTCACTTCGAGGCCACTCGTCATCATCAAGGCCTTTCGTCACTCCGAGGCCACTCGTCACTTCGAGGCCACTCGTCATCATCAAGGCCTCTCATCACTCCGAGGCCTCTCGTCACTCCGAGGCCACTCGTCATCAGCAAGGCCTTTCGTCACTCCGAGGCCACTCGTCACTCCGAGGCCACTCGTCATCTTGAGGCCTCTTGTCATCCCGAGGCCTCTTGTCATCTTAAGGCCACTCGTCATCCCAAGACCTCTCGTCACTCCTAGGCCACTCGTCATCAGCAAGGCCTCTCGTCACTCCGAGGCCACTCATCACTCCAAGGCCTCTCGTCACTCTGAGGCCACTCGTCACTCCTAGGTCACTCGTCACTCTGAGGACACTCGTCATCAGCAAGGCCTCTCGTCACTCCGATGCCACTCGTCATCAGCAAGGCCTCTCGTCACTCCGAGGCCACTCGTCACTCCAAGGCCTCTCGTCACTCCGAGGCCACTCGTCACTCCAAGGCCTCTCGTCACTCCGAGGCCACTCGTCACTCCGAGGCTACTCGTCACTCCAAGGCCTCTCGTCACTCCGAGGCCACTCGTCACTCCGAGGCCATTCGTCATCAGCAAGGCCTCTTGTCATCCTCAAGGCCACCAGATCACTTTGGATCCACCAGATCATCAGCCCACAAGATCATCAGCCTAACAAACCATCAGCACAGTTGGTCAATCAGGCTTGGAATTCCACCAGATCCAATTCCTCACCGAGATTCTCATCAGTGAAGGCACGACTCCCGATACTCTTGCATCTTTCCACAATAAAAAAAAATAGATTGTTGTATTTTGGCAACAACAATTGGCACCATCTGTGGAAAACGCAAGATAAAAAGTCAACTCAAGAATGGCAAACACCCGTGGACACGGACGAACTCTCTCTCAAGGCGTAGAAACACGCCTACCACCACTAAACACTCAGCAACAGGGAGCACCTCCTCCCCCGTATAATGCTCAATCTGAAGGAGGTGACCGCCCCATTTCCCCCAGCACGCAGGTGGGGAACCAAACAGTCCCACCACCACTACTTATCGGCTCAAGGCCGCCGCCTACTGACCAAGCCGAGACTTCACGACAGCCACCACGCACAGTCCCGTGGGAGGAGTATGAAGCATTGAGACAATAACACGTTGAGGGCATGCAAGCACTTCGAGACATGGCTGGTATCCTTCAAGGTATGATGCCTGTAGGGACATTACCTGATACTCTGAAGAAGTTTATGCCATCCCTAGAACCTCAGCCCAAGGTAGGGGCCGATTCCTACCAAGAAGCTACTCCCGATTTTCATTCTCAACCTATGCCTCGACAGGAGGGTAGGCCTAGATCGCCACCACCAAGAAAGAACCCTCATTTTGTACCCCGAAGCAATGAAAACCCAAGAAGGGAAAACAAAACCAGAAGCCCTCAAAGACAGAGGTATCATGAAACAGTGGCCAGTACGCCAACAAGACATGACAATCAAACAATAGCCACTATGAGGGATGATATGAGAAGAGTAGTAGAAGAAGTGCTTGAATGGAAAAAGTTAATCCCTGCAACAAAAGAGCACCAACGAAGAAAATGTCCTTTTACGACCGATATATTAGAGAGACCACTGCCTCAAAAATTCAAAATGCCACAAATCACCCTTTACTCAGGGAAAGACGACCCATATGATCATGTTCAGAATTATGAGTCACTGATGATATTGCATGGATGGGACGACGATATAATGTGCCGAGCATTTTCCTTAACACTGTCAGGACATGCTCGAACATGGTTTAACAGCCTTCTAGAAGCCTCCATTTCCTTATTTGGGCATCTTAGGACAGAATTTACTAAATCTTTTGTGATTAACAGTCGAAGGAAACAGGATGCCACATATTTGCTCAGCATACGACAAGGGAATAAGGAATCTTTATGTCAATTTGTGGATAGATTTCGTAATGCCACCCTGGAAGTCCTTGACTTGCCGGCCCAAGTCGCAGTGTCTGCTATGCTCCAAGGGACGCACCTCGCTTCTCTCCAAGAGTCACTTTCTTTAGACCCCCTAACATCCCTAGCCGATCTATCTGTCAGAGCAAACAGGTATATCTTCCACACTGAAATTATGAGGAATGTGGCAGGGAATGAAGACAAAGAAAAGAAGAGAAAGGAGCGAGAAGGGGAAGAAGAGTCTATTCGACAACAAGAAAGGGTTAGAAGATCAGATATACCTCGGCCCTAGTTCCACCATTATACCAAACTCCTCCAACCTCGGTCAACCATACTTGCAGCCATCGAAGGGTCAGGTCTCATTAGACTCCTAAAAAAGGTTGACCATCCAATGGGGAAGAATAGAGAAGAATATTGTAGATATCACACAACCCGTGGTCATTGCATTGACCAGTGCCGGGAGTTAAGAGATCAGATTGAGATGCTAGTTCGTGAAGGACATCTTCAAAGGTACGTACAGGTCAAAGATGGTGATCTTCAAAGAGGAGAAGATGGACAGGAAGAGCAGGGGAGATCAAATCAGAGATGTCAAGAGAGAGGAAAGGGTTACGGAAAGAATCCACCTCTAGACAATGAACCAGTTCATGAGCCCATGCATGTCATCTCGGGCAGTGAAACTATGGTAAGGGACTCCTCTTATTCCATCTAGACAAGACATGAAAGGACAGGCCCTTAGAAGAAGGTAGTTAGCCACCATTAATGCCCTCAAAGAGAAAACTGGGAGCAAAATTCAGACACATTGAAGAGAGTCTATGTTAAAGATCGAGAAACTAAACATTTCATGCTTAGAGGCAACAATAGGACCAAAAATGAAACAGTGGATGCACTCACTTATTTTAAAAAATGTAAGCATTTTCATTACACATTGCTTTGTGAAAGTTTGTTTGCTATGCTCTACTTACAGGAAAAATAAACTCAAGCCCATTGCCCCGCTCACGGCCCAGCAACGAGGGAAAAATAAACTCAAGCCCGTTGCCCTGCTCACGGCCCGGCAACGAGGGAAAAATAAACTCAAGCCCGTTGTCCCGCCTACGGCCCGGCAACGAGGTTAAACGCGATCGAGCCCGTTGTCCCGCCTATGGCCTGACAACGAGGTAAAATTCGATCAAGCCCGTTGTCCCGCTTACTGCCCGAAAACGAGGTAAAACGCGATCGAGCCCGTTGTCCTGCCTATGGCCCGGCAACGAGGTAAAATTCGATCAAGCCCGTTGTCCCGCCTACGGCCCGGCAACGAGGTTAAACGTGATCGAGCTCGTTGTCCCGCCTATGGCCTGGAAATGAGGTAAAATTCGATCAAGCCCGTTGTCCCGCCTACGGCCCGGCAACGAGGTAAAATTCGATCGAGCCCGTTGTCCCGCCTATGGCCCAGCAACGAGGTAAAACTCGATCAAGCCCGTTGTCCCGCCTACGGCCCGACAACGAGGTAAAATTCGATCGAGCCCGTTGTCCCGCCTATGGCCCAGCAACGAGGTAAAATTCGATCAAGCCCGTTGTCGCTCCTATAGCCGGGCAACGAGGTAAAATTCGATCAAGCCCGTTGTCCCGCTTACGGCCCGGCAACGAGGTCAAACGCGATTGAGACCGTTGTCCCACCTATGACCCAACAACGAGGTAAAATTCGATCAAGCCCGTTATCCTGCCTACGGCCCGGCAACGAGGTAAAACGCGATCGAGTCCGTTGTCCCGCCTATGGCCCGGCAACGAGGTAAAATTTGATCAAGCCTGTTGTCCCGCCTATGGCCCGGCAACGAGGTAAAATTCGATTATGGCCCGGTAACGAGGTAAAATTCGATCAAGCCCGTTGTCCCGCCTATGGCTCGGCAATGAGGTAAAATTCGATCAAGCCCGTTGTCCCGCTCACGGTCCGGCAACGAGGGAAAAATAAACTCAAGCCCGTTGTCCCGCTTATAGCCCGGCAATGAGGTAAAATTACATTCAAGCCCATTGTCCCGCTAACGGCCTGGCAACGAGGGAAAAATACATTCAAGCCTGTTACCCCACTCATAACCCGACAACGAGGTAAAAGTACATTCAAGCCCGTTGTCCTACTTATAGCCCGACAACGGGAGAAAAAACAAACGCAAGCTCATGGTCCTACTTAAAGCCTAACAACAAAGGAAAATTAAATGCAAGCCTATTGTCCCGCGCATAACTCAATAACTGGGAGCAGAATCAAACTCATTGTTCGATACATAGTTCGACATCTATGGAAAGCAAACTTACTAGTATATCTACCTCATACTTCTGCAAAGGAATTGAAAATCACTAGAGCCCAGAAATTTGAAAGCACGGTGTGAAAACAAGCTCAAGAGGATGCGTATAAGATGAAGAAGCTAAAAGAGAAGTAATGTTCAAAAGTTTACAGGACAAGATACTCTTTCACCCGAACCTTCCGGCTAAAAGAGTAGGGAGCAATTGATATGCCCTGCAAACTTGGAGAATTACAAGACCTAAAAAAGTTGTGAGACATGGACATGAAGCCCAAAGGCCCAACGGGTTGTAGGAGATCGAGGAAATAAGCCGAAAGAGCAAGAGGTCGAGCCGAGACCAAGTGGGGAGGGCCCACTCGGTTATGCCGAGTGGGTATGACACTACTTCCTTTTTTTAGCCATAACTTTCTCATACAAGCTCCGATTGGGCTGATTCAAATTCCTATGGAAATATAAGAGAATTATATAAAACTTTCATGTTTTGAGTTTTGATAGATTCTGGCTTAATCAAGGGGTAAATCGGGTATGAAGTTGATGCACCTACACTATGAAGGCTCGAAGTCAAGTATTGAAGGAAGATGGACTCGAACCAAGTCAAAAAGGGCAAAAGAAGGCATAACCGAGTGGCCCCCCACTTGGTCGGGCAAAAGAAGACATTACCGAGTGCCCCCACTCGGTCATGACCGAGTGGCCCCCACTCAGTGACCGAGTGGCCACTCGTTATTTATGACCCACTCGGTTATGCCGAGTGGGTATGACACTACTCCAGTTGTTCGAACATAACTTTCTCATACGAGCTCCGATTGACCTGATTCAAAGTTCTATGGAAATATAATAGAATTATCTACAACTTTTGTGTTTTGAGTTTTGAGATATTCAAGTTAAATCATTATGAAAATTGGGCATGAATTTGAGGTATGGGAACCACTCAAAATGGGCCGTGAGATTCTCGCACATCTTTTCTCTCTCCTCCGCTATAAATACGAGATCATGCCTTCATCACAAGGTACACCATTTTGAGCAATTGAAGTTCGACTTCTCATTTTCTGTCAAGATCTAACTTAAGCATCAGAGGGTTTGCGCGGGGACTACCACCCGCGCCCTAACGGTGCTCTCGTTTTGTAGGCCTCTCGTCACCATCAAGGCCTCTCGTCACTCCGAGGCCACTCATCATCACCAAGGCCTCTCGTCACTCTGAGGCCACTCGTCACTCCGAGGCCACTCATCACTCCGAGGCCACTCGTCATCATCAAGGCCTCTCGTCACTCCGAGGCCACTCGTCATCATCAAGGCCTATAGTCACTACGAGGCCACTCGTCACTCCGAGGCCACTCGTCACTTCAAGGCCACTTGTCATCATCAAGGCCTCTCATCACTTCGAGGGCACTCGTCATCTTGAGGCCTCTCGTCACTCCGAGGCGACTCGTCACTTCGAGGCCACTCGTCATCTTGAGGCCTCTCGTCATCCTGAGGCCTCTCGTCATCCTAAGGCCACTCATCATCCCGAGACCTCTCGTCACTCCTAGGCCACTCGTCATCAGCAAGGCCTCTCGTCACTCCGAGGCCACTCGTCACTCCGAGGCCACTCGTCACTCCTAGGTCACTCGTCACTCCGAGGCCACTCGTCATCAGCAAGGCCTCTCATTACTCCGAGGCCACTCGTCATCAGCAAGGCCTCTCGTCACTCCGAGGCCACTCGTCACTCCAAGGCCTCTCGTCAATCCGAGGCCATTCGTCATCAACAAGGCCTCTTGTCATCCTCAAGGCCACCAGATCACTTTGGATCCACCAGATCATCATCCCACAAGATCATCAGCCTAACAAACCATCAGTACAGTCGGTCAATCAGGCTTGGAATTCCACCAGATCCAATTCCTCGCCCAGATTCTCATCAGTGAAGGCACGACTCCCGATACTCTTGTGTCTGTCCATAATAAAAAAAAATAGATTGTTGTATTTTGGCAACAACATCTCCAAATGAGAGCGATCATGAGGAACACTTAAGGTTGGTGCTAGGGACTCTCAGGAAGCATCAATTATACGCCAAATTCTCGAAGTGCAAGTTCTGGCTACCTCAAGTTGTGTTTCTTGGACATGTAATCTCTGAGGAAGGAATCTCGGTAGATTCAACAAAAATTGAGGTTGTTCAGCGGTGGAAGCAGCCAACGACTGTAACTGAGGTACGAAGCTTTTTAGGATTGGCAGGCTACTATCGAAGATTCGTAAAGAGATTTTCTGAGATAGCTGCGTCCATGACAAAGCTCATTCAAAAAGATGTCAAGTTCGAATGGACTGCTAAGTGTGAGGAAAGTTTCCAAGAACTCAAAGACAGATTAACCACAGCACCTGTTTTAACAATGCCGGGTGGGCCCAGAGGATTCGTTGTATATACGGATGCCTCTAAAATAGGTTTGGGTTGTGTGTTAATGCAACAAGATAGAGTGATCGCGTATGGATCACGATAGTTGAGGAGGCATGAAGTAAATTACCCGACTCATGATCTGGAATTGGCGGTCGTGATATATGCTCTGAAGCTATGGAGACATTATTTATATGGTGAAACCTTTGAGGTGTTCACAGACCACCAGAGCCTACAGTACGTGTTTTCGCAAAAGGAGTTGAACCTTAGGCAGCGACGATGGATGGAGTTTCTAAAAGACTACGACTGCACCATACGATATCACCTAGGGCGTGCCAATGTGGTGGCTGACGCACTGAGTAGGAATGTGCCTATCTCTATGGCCGGAATGATGGCCTGTGAATGGAAAATGTTAGAGGCTTTTAGCCATCTGACGATGAGTGTAGTGCCCAAGGGATCGTCTGTCCTCATCGCTGGCATGGTAGTTCAACTAGATTTGATGAACGAAATACGAGAGGCATATGTGGATGATAAACGATTATGTCTATGGGTGGACGAGCATGGCCAGCCTAAGAGATCTGATTTTGAAATGCATGATGGCATATTGAGGTTTCGGGGAAGAATTTACGTGCCAAACTTGAAGGATTTGAGGCTAAGAATTTTGAACAAAGCCCACATAACTCGTTATACAGTACACCCAAGAGCTACAAAAATGTATAGAGATCTCCGAGAGATCTATTGGTGGACGGGAATGAAGACAAGTGTGGCAAGAAAGGTAGCACAATGTGATACATGCTAGAGGGTAAAAATTGAGCACCAGAGACCAGCTGGACTTATGAGACCCTTAGATATCCCAGAGTGGAAATGGGAGCATGTCACGATGGATTTTGTGACAGGGTTTCCCAAGGGTCAGAAAGGCAACGATGCAATTTGGGTCATCGTAGATAAGCTAACGAAGTCAGCCCACTTCTTGCCTACAAGGATGGATAGGCTGATATAAAAATTTGCGGAGCAGTATATTAGTGAAATAATTAGGCTTCATGGCACGCCAATAAGCATAGTCTCTGATCGAGATCCGAGGTTTACCTCAAGATTTTGGGGAAGCTTGCAAGAGTGCATGGGAATGCAATTGAACCTTAGTACGGCTTATCATCCGCAGACAGATGGACAGTCTGAAAGGACCATTCAAACGTTAGAGGATATGCTGAGGTCATGTGCCTTAGATTTTGAGGGTAACTCGGAAGAGCATCTACCTTTAGTAGAGTTCGCTTATAACAACAGTTACCATAGCAGTATAGGAATGGCACCCTATGAGGCTTTATATGGAAGAAAATGTCGATCACCTATCTATTGGACTGAGATAGGAGAGAGGGAAATATTGGGACCAGAGTTGGTTCAGCAGACTACAGAAAAGATTCGAAAGATCCAAGAGAGAATCCGAGCTGCACAGAGTCGTCAAAAGTCTTATGCGGATAAAAGGAGACGAGATTTGGAATTTGAGGTAGGAGATCTTGTATACCTAAAAGTATCGCCTCAACACTTAGCAACTCGGGGAAAGAAGAAAGGTAAATTGAGACCTCGATTTATTGGACCTTATCTTGTTAAAGAACGAGTTGGACCGTTGGCTTATCGTCTAGAACTTCCTATTAGCCTGTCCAACATCCATGATGTCTTCCATGTGTCTCAGCTTCGGAGGCATATTCAAGACCCGACCCAAGAAATTCGGGTGGAAGCAATTGAATTAAGAGACGATTTGACTTATCCAGAGTCGCCCGAGCGAATCTTAGATCGGCGTGACCAAATCTTGAGGAATAAAGTCATACCACTGGTAAAGATCCAATGGAGAAATCACACTGAGGAAGAAGCTACGTGGGAGCTCGAGGATACGATTAGGGAAAAATATCCCCTGTTGTTCGAGGAAATAGAGTGAAAGTAGCAAATGTTTGTAATTTTCTATGTAAGATTATCAAAAATGTTGTGAAATAAAGAGATGATTTTGAATAGTACGTTTGCACTTGTGTTATTATTGACTATTTTTTATGTATGTGGCCGACAGTAGAGAGCTACAACGGGATATTCTGTTCAAAAGCCAAATATACCCGATAGGCCTTACTTATGTTAGAGACGCAATTGATGTCTTTAGAAACGTATTAATGATAATGCTCGACTAAGAGATAAACGTCGATGTTTTTACGAGATTGTTAGTCCGATGTTGATGTCTTAGTAGGTAAGAATACAAAAATTTCGAGGACAAAATTTCTTTAAGGAGGGGAGAATATAATACTCAAGAACTTTGGGTTATTATTTTAAAGGAAAAATAGAAATTCGGGAAAATTCGATATCAGAAAAGTCTGAAAAATTTACCAAATCAGGCGAAGGGAGTACCCTAAAGCTTAAATGATAAAGGAAATAGGGATGCCTCTAATGAGCATATCGAGGCATGATTTTTAGGACTGAAGGAAATGGAATCAGGAACGATTTTTGGTACAACAAAAATACAGCTGCCATCTAGGCTATAAAACTGAATTCTCGTAGGAGACTCCTGAAATGATAACGGAAGCTAAGGGAAGCTTCGGTTTGTCGAGTAGAACAACCCTTCGAAAGTTTCAGGAAGAAACGAGTAGATTTAAAGCTAAAAAAAAAAAAGAATCGGGCCAAAGTACAATTTTTCAAAGTTGCCCGAGGGGGTTCAAAATGTCATTTTTTGAAAATGTTGCAAAGACGAAGTTGAAAGATCAGGATTCAAGGGACCTAATGGAAATTACCAAAAGTATAGGGGTTGAGGGAAAATGGGCCAAAAAGTGAAAACCAAATCTGGTGGGGTGAAACTGCAAAAAAATCAAAAAGGCAGCCATGGAGGCCGACCAACGCACGGACGGTCACCGACTGGCCGTTTCAGGCACAAGGGGGCATGAGGGGGGGTCGGGGTTGCTTTAGGCCACCAACGACCGTCGTGGTTGTCGAAAAATAGAGAAAAACCGACCAAAAAGTTGGTCGTTTGGTCGAAGCTCTGTAACTCGCATTTTTGGTCGGAAGAGGCAGTGTTTAGGTCGATCTAGGGCAGGGCTACATGCCTAAGGGCATTGGATGGTCGGCTAAGGGCATTTGGAAGCCCGATTTTATCTATAAATAAAGCTAGGGTTCGGCCGAAATTTCAGAGAATTGGAGCTTGAAATCGACCCACTTTTTGAACGAATTGAGAGCCAAGATTAAGGGGCTTTTGTTGCCCATGAGTAGCAGTTTCATTCTGGAAATTTTGAAGTGTTTTCGTTAAGATTTAGTAGGGTTTCGAGCGTCGTCGGAAAGAGGGAAGCAGACCGCCTGGCCGAGACTTCGAGGCTTCCATTGGCCAGCTTCCGAACCTCCTTTGGAGCCCAAACAGGTACCATTGTGTTCGATTCTTGATGGGCTTTTGAATGGCATAGGTTTCGTAATTTTCCGGCATGGCCGTCGCCGGAGAAAACGACCGGCGCGTGGGCCCCACGCGCCAGTCTCACTCGCCCTATCACGCGGCAGCGCATGTGGGCGCGTGTGGCCTTGAATTTTCGTGCAATTTTTTTAAATATCTTAGAAAATTATTTTAGAATTTCCTATGTAAAAATATTTGAAAAAAATTAAGTGTAGGTATTTATTTTGGAATATTAGTGAGGAAAAATAAAAGAAAAATAGAGAAAAAGGCAAGAAAATTGAGGAAAAATAGGTTTTATTGATGATTTAAATAAATATATTACCTAGGGTGCTTTGGGAAGTGAGGTGAGTCTTTTGGTGCGAAATTCGAGATTGACACGCAAATCGAGGCAAGTTTTACATTTTTCGACGTATCCCGATATCTGTAAAAGGTGAGTGGTTTTGTCCTTATATTCCGTTAATGATATGATTTTCTTTCCATGCATTATATTTTCTTATGTTATGATCATTTTTCATTCATATACTATTACATGGGAAAACGTGATAAATGCACAACACGATGTTTTTGTCATATTGAAACTTGTGCATGGGGTTGGGATTATACCCTCAGAGTGTAGCTGTAATTCTCCTAGGGCGTTGAGGTTATAATGTTAGGCCTATCCCGCAGAGGTTCGGGATTTGCCTAGGATTCCTAGCCAGACTGATGGGCCTGAGAAGTTACATTATGGGTATATGTTTTTAATTGTCCATGCATCATGCATCATTCATTCATGTTTATCTAACCCTCACTTAGAAGATTTCATCTTATAATATTGGACTGTGTCCCTGGAATATTCCACGTTCCAGGTGAGGCAAGCGGCCGAAAGGGCAAAGAAGTGGTCGAGGCATGATCGTGGTGGAAATTTTGAGGGTCCCATGTGGGACTAGAATAATCTATTTTATTCGGATGTATCGTTTAGAGTTTTATGTTATCTGTAATGCTATGTTGGGTGAACAGTATGTATGTACCCACATAAGTTATGTTTTCGAGGTTCTGATCTTGCTTCCGCTTATGTAAAATAAATATATCATTCCTGATTTAGCAACGAAATATTTTAACTTGAGCTGAATATTTAAATATATAAATATTTAAATTTTAAAAAAATTATGTATAAATATATTTAAAAAAATAAATATACATTTAAACATGAGATGAATATAAAAAATTATTTATAAGATTTTAAAATTTTAATTTAAATAAATATATTAAGTTTAAAAACCATAATATTGTTAAATTCTAAATATATCAATTAATATATTTCTTGTGCATAAAATATATATATATATATTAAATGTATAATAATTAACTATTGGTAATATTTATTAAATGTGTACAAATTTTTACCATAATATTGTAAAAAAATTTATTATTTTAAATTTTAGAAATCACAAAAATGAAACAATATCGAGGGATTGTATTATATAGAAAGGAGGAGAACTTTCTGCTAAACTAAGATATACTCACAATCTTAGTGAAACTATAATTTCACTTTGAACAAAAAACTAACTTATACATCAAAAGGTTTATAAGTGATCTCATTCGCTTTCGAAACATGTTTTTCTCTTGCCAAACCTCTTAGAGATGCTAAGAGACACTATCTTGCATCTTGATCGAGACATTCTCTCGTATAAAAAAAATTATTATTATATATTGACAATAATTGTGTAAATTCAGGATATAATGATGGTTCTTAAAACTTAATTCAAACATTCAAATTTTATTAGAAAGAAATTATTTTTAAAATAAATTCATGAAATATTTCCTTATTTTTTATGGAAGTATATCAAAACCATTTTTAAACTCTCTAAATGCTTGTCTTTGTGCGTCAGGTTCTTCGTTGTTTTGTTGATCATCGTTTGACCTCTTTATATGACAGTCGTATATTGCTAGTTTTAGAAATTTATTCTATTTTCAGTGCTTAGTTTTACTTTCGTGTTTTACAAGTTTTACCTTATTATTTTTTTGTGAGAATCGAGATCTACCCTGATAATCTGTAAATGTTCTACGATATTCGTTTAATGTAATTCTTATTTATAGAAAAAAACTAATTATTTGAGATAACAAACTAATAATAAATAATTCTATATATCAAACTAATTTACTATATTTATTTGATTTATAATATAATTAAATTTTTAAATAAATATTAATTTGAAATGTAATGATTTAAATTATTTTATTGTCACATTTTAGATGATTAAAATAAATTATTATTTAAAATATTTAATAATTATCATAATTTAAATTATATTTTCAACTATCATAATTTTAAATTATATTATTTTCATCAATTAATTAATTATTAATATTATTTTTATAAATTACATATTTTTTATTTAATTATTAAATAAAAAATAAGAAAGAGGCGGAAATCTCCTTGCCTCTTTGCCAGGGCCAAAATCACCCCTAAAAAATCCTCAAATCCCCCCCCACAATCAGTGCGCTTGCTCTCTTCTGCAAATCCTTCTCCCTCTCTGGCTCGCTCTCACTGCCTCGCCCTTGCCCTCCCTCGCGACTCGTTGTTGCCCTCACCCTCGCTCTCACTGCCTCACCCTCTGCCTCGCCCTTGCCCTAGCCATCGCCCTCGCTTGCGACTCGCTGTTGCCCTCACCCTCGCCGTCGCCCTCCCTCACAGCTGGCTACCTCGTCCTTGCCCTCTCTTTTGCCTCTCGCGTCTCACCCTTGCCCTCACTCTAGCCTCTCGTTGGCTACCTTGCCATTGCCCTTGCCTCTCGCTCTTGTTGGCTGCCTCACCCTCGCCCTTGCCCTCGCTCTAGCCTCTTGTTGGCTACCTTGCCATTGCCCTTGCCTCTCGCTCTTGTTGGCTACCTCACCCTCGCCCTCGCCTCTCGGTCAGTAGCTGGGGAGAAAGTTTTTTGGTATTTGTTTGACTTTTTATTTCTAAAGTTTGTTTTTGAAGTTGCTCATTTGTGTTAAATTTAGTAGGTTTGCAGTGTCTTCAATATTTTTTCCAAGTTCATTCCTTTCTTTTTAATTCTTTTTATGTTCCTTTCCTATATCTTGTTCTTTTTTGCGTTGTTTTGTTTGTTTTCCCTTTGCCATTGATATGCTTTGTTTGCAACCTAGATTAGTCTTTTATTCTGTATGTGGATTTGCATAGCTAACATGTGTAATTTGAAGCCTTTTCATCTAGTCGTCTTTTTATTTATCAATTGTCTATGGTGAGCCGCCTCTTAGCCTCAGGTTGTAACTGTGATCTATATTTTCGTATATATGCCCAAGATCTTTTAACGGGTAAACAAAAAAAGGTATATGTTGGCAATTGTTGGCTTCGTATCAGATAATTGCAACTGGAATTGGCTTCATCAATAATAAAATACTTGAAATTAGATGTGTGTAAGACCAAAATATCAAATGAATATAAGTCATTTTCATTGTTAGAATGTTGCCTTGGGTTTCTTAACAACAAAGTCCTTTTCATTGTTATTTTTAGTATTAAAATATGGATTACAAAGTTGAAAACATTAATTTATAATGGGATACGATAATGTTCTTAATCCAACAAAGTCTTTGTATGAATGCTTGTTGATGTTTTGATGTTATTAGTCCCATGGGAACAATTTGGAGGGCGTTTGATGGGCCTTTTTTTTTTATTGAGACTAATAAAAATGTCATTTTTTGTTTGTTCTCGTGTCTCAAAGATTGCACTAAGCTCCTCTACCTTGTTAACTTATATTTCTAAGCCCTTGCTATGCTTGCGATATTAATATAGCTATTTAATAGGATAGTTTTAGGACAAATTAATCAATTGAAACACTTGTCATGCCATAAGCAAATTTTTTTGTTTTGCTAGACCTTTCGAACTAGGCTAGATAGCTTCTATTGTTGGCCTGCTAGGATTGAAACTAATTAGATTTCTTAGACCTTGAATTCTCTTTTTAAATGGGCATGCATTAGGCATCTTATTCCATTTAAGGATCATGTTAATTGTGACACCCCATAAATTAACTGTAGGAATAGGGTCCCAGCATGACACTTCAAAAGATGATGAGCTATTCTTAGATATTTGTTGAAACAAAGTATGTAAGGTGGTAGCCAAGCAAGTGGAAAACCACAGGTAAGCAATTAAATTTATAATTAGTTTTTGGAGACTAAATTAAGAGATAAATATTTACAAAATATAAAGTTTGAGTTTGCCTATTTTCTTCTTGTACTTGTGCCAGTGTCGTTGCACAGTTTCGACAGGATTATGCTATCTCCTAACTTCGCGACCATAACTCCTTCAATTTTGGTCCTTTTAGAGCTTTTCATTTTTCTCTCATGGAATATTTTTTTGCTATGTTTTGAATTGTAGCGTTCATCTCATTCTACATTAGGTTTGTTTTACCTTCTACAATTTAATCTCTTTTTTCATGCACTTTTTTTTCTTGAGAATAACTTATTTTTCACCTTTAAATGTATTATATTTTAAAAATAAATGTATAATTTTAGCGATGTCATTTCGGTTCAAAAAATATAATTTTAAAATTTGGTAAAATAATTTTCTAATTAATTAATATATTTTTTTAATTTTTTAATAAGATAATTTTTAATTCTTCATTTATTTTTTTATTTTTTAATATGTTTAAGCGACGTAAATTTTTCGTTGCTAAAATAATTTTTTAATAAAATATTTTTTTCAATTAATTCTTTATTTATTTTATTTTTAATATGTTTTAGCGACGAAAATTTTCCATCACTAAAATAATTTTTTATTTTTAAAATTTGTATTTATTTATTTTATATTTTTTAATATGTTTTAGCGAAGAAACATTCTATCGCTAAATTTTAAAAAAAAAAATTATAGTATTAGCAATGGAATAAATTTTTGTTGCCAAATTTAAAAAATTACATTTAGCGATGGAAATATTTCTATCGCTAATCCGTCTTTAAATTAGTGACACATCCGCGCAAAAAACATTTAGCGACAACGACTTTAGAGATGAACAAAGTCCTTCACTAATCCGTCGCTAAATTTATTTAGCGACGGATTTTTGGCTTTAGCAATGAAATATTTCTGTCGCTAAAACCCAAAATTCTTGTAGTGCCGGAGATCCCATAAGAAAGTTTGGAGGTGGTCAGAAAATTCCTGACGATGCCTAGCAAGGCTTGCTTCCTTGTCGACACCTACTAGACTTGACCTTTCGAAACCATCCCTGGATGGATTTTTGGCTTTAGTGATGAAATATTTGTGTCGCTAAAACCCAAAATTCTTGTAGTGCCGGAGATCCCATAAGAAAGTTTGGAGGTGGTCAGAAAATTCCTGACAACGCCTAACAAGGCTTGCTTCCTTGTCGACACCTACTAGACTTAACCTTTCAAACCATCCCTAGAACCTACACTTGATGATGATGCTTTGCCATTACCATATCCCGAGGAAGACACCCTCATTCCCTTCAACATCACCAATGCATCATAAAAGGTAACTAGGGTCCTTGCCACTCTCATCAACCCATTTCTGAGAATGCTACCCCATAGTATTATTTTTACCTGGATTAGTAAAATAACCACCAATCATCCTCCTCTCTCTTTGTTGGTTAGATCCTTCAAAAAAGGGTTTACTACTTGCATAGCCAATTCCCAGATTGCCTTTGGAACACCCCTCCTTGTAACACCCTGTTTTTCTCTTACTGAGCGTGTCACTATGCTGGGGCCCAAAATATACATAAATTATTTTTTTCTTTCTTTCTCGGTACATAACTTAAACCTTAAATACTGAATTCCAAATAAAACCCCCAGCAAATCATTCACAATATGCGGAAGTGATAATCGAAATCTGATATGGTACATAATCAATTCACTTTATTTATAACATAAGAATTCATACCATAAATAACATCATATCCTCAATATTAAAATACATAAATACATAGAGATTCTATAATGTTCTAACAAGGCTAATCATCAATAAAGAATTAGCTAAAACATATCCGAGTCAGCTTGCTGAATCCATCGGCCATGCCATCACATGCCGCCATATCTCCACCTACTCCTTGCCCTAACTGCAAGTCTCAACTGGAACGTTGAATGTTCTAGGGGCATAACCCATTAGAAGATGAAACTTCTAGTGAGGGTCCAAAACATATATATGAATGCATGATGCGATAGCATGAACAACATTCTCGCCCTTTCATGTAACTTCCTAGGCCCACTAGCCCGGCTAGGAATCCTAGGCAAATCTTGAACCTTTGTAGGATAAGCCTAACGCTATTCTCTCAATGCCCTAGGAGAATTACGGTTACACTCTGGGGGCGACATCCCATTCCCATGCACAAATATCAATATGACAATAATATTGTGTAATGCAAATATCAAGACTTTCCATGCAATATGACAAATGAATATTGCATTCATAAATAACATACATATATAACAATCATATCATAAATATAAGTTCTTGTGAAAATTCCACTCACCAAATCATACTTAGGATAGGAAAACTCACGTTTTGAGATAAACTTTGCATTTTCTTGAAAAACGTGCATCACCTCGATATGTGTGCTCAGCCTCAATTCTCGTGCCAACTCTCAAAAGTTACACCAATCACATCATCTCGATTACCTTAATCATAAAATGATATTTAATCACTGAATATCCTCAATATTTCATTTATTTCTTTTTTCCTTCATTTTCTCTCATTTTTCCTTTCCAAAAATCCCAATAAATGCCTCGGGACTATTTTCTCAAATCTAATTTCACAACAATTCATCATAGACTGAACTTCAAAAGAAAAATATTGGACTTACCTGGATATTGCATTTTCACATAAAACGAGGCTTTTTGGTGTTAAAACTAGGATATCGGGAACCCCAACTTCAAATCTTTTTGCACGGACCTCTGTAAAATAATTTTCTTGATTTTTCTCTTATTTTTCTCTATTTTTCCCAAGCCCCACGTGCCCGCACGTGTCTGCAAGCGCTAGGGCGACTGGGCGCGTGTAGGTATAGTGCGTGACCAACACGCACCCGTCATCTTCTCCGGCGACGGCCGTGCCAGCGTTCTAGGCTGACTCCCCCTTATGATTCCCCTCATCCAGTTAATCCAAATGGCATGTCTTGATGCCCGAAACAAGCACTGGAGGTGCCTCAACCGGGCGGCCAAAGCTTCAGCTTGGCCGTCCGCCTTATTTTTCGGCGAGCTCTCGAACGACCATCAAACGGCCACCAAAATGCTCCAAAGTTTCCAGATATGCTCTACATCTCATGGGCTTCAAAAGACCCTTATTTTGGAGTTCCAATTCGTTCAATATCATTGCCGATTTGAAGCTCCTCTCTTTCCCATTTTTGGTCAAACCCTAGCCCTATTTATAGGCAAAATCAAGCTTCCAAAAGCCCTTGCTCAGCCAACCCATTGCCTTAGGAAGGTTTACCTACCGTAGATCGACCTTGAGGCATCCTTATCCAACCAAAAAAAGAAGTTGCAGGCGCACGAAAAATTTAGCCAACTTTCGACCGCTTTCTTTTGCTTTTCTGGCCAACCCATTGGCCGTTGTTAGCCAAGCCCTTTACAAAAGATGCTTCTTGAGCAACCCTCGTGCCATCCCTGTGGCCGATTTTGGTGATTTGATGGGTTGGTCGGCCATGGTTGTTTGGAGGTTTTCTTAAAATTGTACTTTGGCCCCTCAAACTTTGGTTTTCTCACTTTGGCCCATTTCACCAAGCCCCTCAACTTTTGATAATTTCTTTCAAGACCCTCAAGTAATAAAACATCAATTTAACCCCTGAGGATTTCAAAAAAATATCGTTTCAGCCTCCTTCTATCAATTTTAAAAAACTGCACTTAGACCTGAATCTTCGTTTTGGCCCTAAGCCTTTTCGTTTCTTCCTGAAACCACTGAAGGGTTGTTCCTTATGAAAAAATGAAGCCCCCTCAAACTTTCGTTGACTTCCAAGAAGTCGTCTATAACAATTCGGTATTGCAGCCTAATTGGCAGCTACTATTTCGCTATATCGAAAACTATTCCCGATCCGATTTCTTTCAGCACCATAAATCCTATTTCGAGGTGATCGTTAATGCCATATCATTTTCCTTTGGAATCTCGGCTCCAGGGCACTCCCGACATTTGATTTGGTCATTCATACGGTAATAAATTACCCTTATACCCTCAATTTATCCTTAAATTTCATTTTTGCCCCAAGATAAATTACCCTTGAGTCCTTTAGAATTTCTCGAGTATTACACCCCTCCCTAACAGCGACTTGGAATCTCCCAACCCTAAAGCAAAATGTCTTAATGGAGTTTGGAGAAACAAGGTGTTATGTTTCAAATGATTTTCCTATTTCAAAATTGGCTTTTAAACTGTTGGAGAAAATTAAGCAAAAAGTTTTAAAATCAAAGGATAAGTTGTTGACAGGATTTGAGAAATTCTCTACCGTTTTGACCAATCTGTCGACTGGCTAAAATCATGCTCTCAGTAGTTTGCTGTCGAGTGCCCTTACTTCAAGAACTGTCGAGCATTCTTAGAGAATGTCGACTATTTAGATCAAAGTGTCGACCAATGTTTGAATTTTTTAACCAAACTATCTATGAAAAAGGTCTTGTGGATTATTTAAGATATCCAAGTGATTCTATTACAAACTTACAAGTGCTTCAAATTTTTGTGCTCAATTATTTTACTTATTATTCTCTCAAAAGTCTTTGATTATCATTTGTATCATTCTGCTCAAGTCTTGTTTATATTTTGAGAGATATTATAACTAAGAGTGTATACTCTTAAATCCTCTCTTCTTGCATCATTCTCGGTTGTCCTAGGTTGTATTGCTAGAGGGCCTACTTACTTAAATAGGAGGTTTGTAATTTCTTAGCTTGTATTGCTAGAGGGCATACTTGCTTAAGTATGAGATTTGTAATTCTCTAACTTGATGTTAGAGGGCCTACTTAGGATCAAGTAGGAGGTTTAGTGGATTGATTGAAAATTCTTAATGGAAAGCTACAGGAGTGGATTAGGCTTTGTTTAAGCCGAACCACTATAAATCACTTGTGTCTCTCTATTGCTTTTGTTATGATTTTATTGTATTAAGCATTCTCCCAAATCATCCTTATTTGCATTAAAATCTCATTTTTCACCAAAGAGGATTTGAAGTTTAATGAAATTTTTAAATAATCCACCCTCTTGGGTTGCGGTGCCATGCATTTTCCCAAAGAGGATTTGTCTAGGGAAGCCCATTCATCGTTGCCTATTTGGGTTATAATATTCAATATTCCTTTTGAGGGATGGAATAAAGAGAGTATTGTCACTTTGCGAGTACTCTTGGGCATCCCATCCAAGCAAATTTTACAACTGAGGACCGTTCCAAAATGGGTTTTGCTCGGGTGTGTATTGAGATGGATGTCTCTCCTGCTTTTCCTAATTTTGTTACTCTAGATCAGGGCCTTGATGAGGTTTCAGGGGAGCCTAAATACTTGAGGATGCCGATGGAGTAGCAGTGGATTCCTTGGAGATGTAGTAGTGTAGGGTTTTTGGTCATTCCCTTGATTGATGCCCAAGGAATCCTGATAAGGCAAGTCAGGGTTCAGCTAAGGGTCAGGCGATGAAGAGAGGGAATGATAGAGAAAAGATACAAGGCAAGGTTAAGCCCAATGGGTCTTTAATTAAGATTGTTAAGCAGGAAAATGCAGCTTGCCCTAGTGCTCTGAGAGCTTCTAGTGATTTGCTAGCTACACGTTTTTGTCCTATAGTAGAGGAAGATATGGATATCCCATCTCTTGGGAAATTGTATTGTCCGATGGATATGGGTTTTGTGGCTGAGACGGATATGGTCGGTGAGGAGTCATCTATGCGGGTCTGTGATGACGAGGGTGATGTTTAGTTTTTTCAGTCAAAGGATTCGGGTTCTAATTATGTTCTTGTAACACCCTGCTTTCCTAGGGTATTAGATAATGTGAGATTTCGGGAATACATTTTTTTCTAACAGAAACTCAACACATAAATCGTTTCGTCAAGATCTCGTTACACCTTCTCAGTATATCAACTCTGAATCATTAATAAACTAAGATAGGTAAATCATCTCAAATGAGGAAGTTAGATCTAAACCTCAAATGGTATACAACTGAAACCATCTTATTCATAACTTTAAAATCAAACCATCGTTTTAAATGACGTTATCAAAATATACAACATAATTGAAAACAAAATACTATAAACTTTCTACTAATCGTCATCACTCATCGGCAATCCCTTTTCCTTTCGCACTGCTACTTTTACCTGGAATGTTTAAATATTCCAGGGACATAGTCCAAATTAGATGATGAATCATCTAAGTGAGAGTCCAAAACACATTTTCATGAATTGATGCAAGACATGAAACAAACCAACACAACCCGACAAACCCTAGCGCAAGAGAATCCCTCATAGCGCTTAACCTAACCATAGGGAAAGAGCAATCTCTCTAAAGGCAACATCATCACACTGACACATCGACACAACATAGTCCTTGCTTAAGAAGGACAAGTCAACGCATCTCCCCGACACCTCGAGAACAATTATTACCATTCCTGGCCTAGGAAGGTCACATCAACGCAGGAACCTGGCTCACCACAATTATGTTAGGGATTACGTTCCCACTCAAAAGCATTCCGAAACATTACCCATTCGCAACTCACATCCCATATGGACAACCAGTCATCCCAGTGCAACTTCCCTGGCCATACAGCCTGGCACAAAAACCTAGGCGGCTATCCCGGCATGCACATTGGCACAGGATACCCCTATATGTTATTCTGGCAACACCTTTGGGGAATTACGACAACACTATCTAGATAACATCCCAGACTGACATCCCATATGAACAACACAAAATGCATAATAATGCTACATACCACATCCCAATGCATCACATAACCAACATTTTATGAACATCATTTATCGTATAAAATACAATGCACATGTATAAAATATTTTGGGACAAACCTCCCACATGAAACCAACCGTCACCGGTTACCATTCACATACAACAAAACCATTTTGTATGAGATCATAACACATTTAGGTAGCAAAAATTCCAAGTTTTTAGGGTAGAACTACTCACAATAAATCAAGTTTTGGGGCGAACACTCACCTCTAACGTATTTAGAATGCCTCGATTCTCGTGCAAAACCTCGAATTACGTGCCAAATCTTGAAGACCCGAACTTATACTTTACCTCGAGCCACGATACTCCCTAAACATCATATTTATTTAAAGGAACATCAAAATTTATTTTTCCTTAATTTTTCATAATTTGCTCTATTTTTCTACTAGTTTCACCTTGATAATTCCAAAATAATTATCTCCTCAAACATTTTCCCAAATTTTTCAACATGATAATTCCTAAAATAATTTTAGAAAAATATTGAAACAAATTGCAGAAAATACCCCCTAACCCATGCGCCATCACACGTCAAGCGCGTGTCTGCGCGTGCAGCTCACGCACCAATCTTCTTCCTCGCTTCCGGTCGCCGGCAACTACCCCAATGGCCGATTTGATCACACCCCCTTGAAGCCCTCCCTTACTAGATCCTTATGGCACTACTTGTTGCCCAAAGCTCATCGAAAAAGGCCTCAAAAGGCCGGTTGCAGGTCGGCCCCTGGCGTTCGCCTTGAGTTTTTCGGCCAAGCCTTGAATAGCTTTAACTTCAAATCGCTACCAAAATCTCCCAAATTCTCCAAGAACGATGCCCACACACCAAGGAGCAAAAGCCCTCTATCAACTATGTCTGAAACACCCAAAAACATGGCCAATTTGTGTGCCAAAAATCCGAAGCCCTCGACCCCTATTTATAGCCAAAAATCGGCTACCCCTCAACCAATCACCGGGCAAGGCTTGGCCTCAAAGCATCCCCACGCTGTATACAACCTTCCCCAGCCCTTCCTCAGCTGTCCCATCGCTAAAAAATGGCTCCACATGTGGTGGCAGTGCGGCTGCAGATTTTTTGTTACGTTCACACCTGATTTTTTATTTATTACCCTTTGGCCTCCTTTTTTACTCCAGTCTCAGTTTGCCCCTTTCCTTGAAACCCTTGATCTTTTCAATAACACCACTAAGACCCACAAGTTTTGTACTCTTCATTTCAACCTTGAAATTTTCAAAAAACTATCCTTTTGACCTCGCTCGGGCAAAATTAGTAAATTATACTTAGGCCCGGTTGATTGATTTGACCCTAAGTCCTTTCATTTCAACCTGAAATCGCTCAAGGGTTGTTCCATATATAAAATCTAAGTTCTCAAGGTACTTTATTGACTTTGTGGAATTCTCTTATGTCAATTCAATTTTTTAACCTAATCCACAGTTGTACTGAAAATCGTTCTCGATCTAATTTCTTTTAACACCTAAAATCATGCCTCGAATCACTTGTCGATACTATATCATTTTCCTTCTAGGGTCCAGGGCACTCCCTGCGGTCGATTCGACCACTTATACACCTCATAAAATTCCATTTATAACCTCAAGAATTTCCTAGGTATTACATTTTCCCCTCTTAATAAATTTTGTCCTCGAAATTTTACCCGTGATAAATTAAATCATTGCTATTGTTAATGAATCCTAATGGAAATGTCCTAAATATGTCATTCATAATCCTTGGCAATTATTTTAACTCATCTTTACATGATCCATGCTTACCAGGTATGTTTTTCTTTTTTTTTTTTATAGAATTTCCTATTGTAGCTCCTCATAGGTGGTTACACATATCCGAAAGTGATTTATATTACTTGATATCATTTCTAATTGTGTCATCGGGACACGTTTCATCTGACTCCTAATTCTCCTAACCCACTCCTATGCTTATGCATGTACCATGATCACAAAATTTATCAATATTTAGTTAGACCAACTCGGTGTACCTTTTTCTATTGTCAGGTAGATCTCTTCATCGTCTTTTGACAGGTAGAAGACTCTTCCGGTGCGAGGTTTTTTTGCCTCATTCGCTTTTCCCAGTTGCTCCACCTTCTGTCTTCTCATCGCTATTGGGTTACCCTGAATTATCGCCAATTACATCAACGCTCGGGCTGTTGTCCGAGCCCGCTGTGTCCCAAACTCAAGGGCTGAGACTCAAGATCCTAACATTCCCCGCCCCTTTGGAAGTATCTTGTCCTCAAGATGTAGGTGCGGGAACTGATAGGCTAGGTGCTCGGTTGACTTCCATGTTGCTTTCTCTACTGACATGTTCTCCTACTGAACTAATGCCTTGGGCGTCTTCTTCTAGTTCTTCTTAACCACATGGTAGTCTAAGACCCGCAAGTGCTAGACTAGTAGCTTGGTATCATTGTTGAGCTCGGGCAAGTCATGCGCCACATCAGTTAAGTGGCCCACCTTGGGCTTGAGTTGGGATACATGGAACATTGGATGGACTTGAGTATCAGTGGGACACTCTTTTACCTTAACTGATGTAAGTGTGACACTCTTTTACCTTCGTGGCCGCAGCCTAACATAGACTAAGTCCCCCTCGTGCAACTGTCAGTCTTGACACCCTTGATCATAATAATTCTTCATTCGAGTCTGCACCTTGGACAAGTGGGCTTTTAGCTCTTCTAGCAGCTCGTCTCGATCTACTAACTCTCAGGTCCACAGTATCCATCTTTGTTGATTATAGCATGTAAGACACTAGTGTAGGAGGTGTTCGCCCATATACTACCTCAAATGGGATGCGCCCTAATGACTGGTGGTAAGATGTGTTATACTAGTATTCTGCCCATGCAATTCGATTGGCCCATGTATATGGGTAGCTTTGCGAAAAGCACCACAAGTATTGCTCCAATGTTCAATTGGCGACTTCAGTTTGGTCGTCTGTTTATGGATGATAGGATGAGCTTGCTTATAACTCCATCCCCATTGTCTTGAAGAGGACTTTCCAGAAATGGCTGGTAAAAATTCTATCCCTGTCTGTCACAATGGTCCGGGGTAGGCCGTTCAAGCGGACCACTATTTGTATGAATACTCGTGTAACAGACTATGCAGTGAAAGGGTGCATGAGCAGTATGAAATGGGCATACTTGCTGAGTCTATCCACCACAACAAGAATTGAAGAGTACCTCTACGACTTTGGTAGGCCCTCCACAAAGTCCATACTCAAATCTTCCCAAATTTACTCTAGCACGGGTAATGGCTCCAATAGGCCACTGGGCTATGTCGAGTCGCTTTTGGCACGCTGGCAAGTATCACACTTTGTCACATGCCTAGCAACTTGTTGCTTCATGCCCTCCCAATGAAAGAGTCGGTTAAGTCACTACCAAGTGCGGTATACTCCAAAATGTCCTCATTCTCTTGAATTATGAAAGTGTCGCACAAGGGTAGTGAGCAGATCATCAGCATCTGGCATATACGCCTTCCCTTGGTACAATAATAGGCCGTTATGGTACTTCTAGTCACTGACTGTATCACTGTCCTTGCTGGCCTCTATCAAATCTTGATTGTGTTGGTCAGTGGCTAATGCATCTCTAATCTATTTCCAAATTGCCCAAGTTGGCCCCATTTAAGCAGTAGTTGAGGGCTGTTATCCCATCGAGACAAGGAATTAACAACCTTATTCTGCGCCCCTGGTCAATAAACAATTTCATAGTCGCACCCCATTAGCTTTGCCACGCACTTTTGCTGGTATGGGGTCACTATGCGTTGCTCCAATAAATGCCTTAAAGACTACTAGTCGATCACAATTCAGAATTGTTTCCCTAACAAGTGGGTTTCCACACCCTAACTACCTCAATAATGCTAACATCTCTTTAGCATAGGTAGACCATGCGGCTTTGGCTGGGCTAAGCGCTTCGCTGAGGTAGGACATTGGTCGGCCTTGTTGCACAAGTACTACGCTAATGCCTATGTTGCTCGCATCGGTATGAATCTCGAATGGTTGTGAGAAATATGGCATTACCAAGATGGGAGTGCGCGTCAAGGCTTCCTTTAAAGCTGCAAAGGCTCAGTTAGCCTCCTCTGTCCACTGGAACTTATCCTTTTTCAAGAGCTGTGTAAGTGACCTTGCGATAGCCCCATAATGCTGCACAAACTTCCGATAGTAGCCTGTCAATCCCAAAAATCTGCGTAGTTGGTAAATATTCTTCGGCTTAGGCCATAATTGAATGATAGCCTGCCGTTAGTCCAACTTGGTAAAAACTGTTGATCCTGCCAACTCATTCAACATATCGTCAATGGCTAGAATTAGAAATTTGTCCTTCACTATTGCCTTGTTAAGCACTCGATAATCAGTACAAAAGTGCCATGTTCCATCTTTCTTCTTAACTAGCAAGATTGGTGATGAGAATGGACTGGTACTAGGTCGCACCAGTTTTTTCTGCAACATCTCCTTCACTTGCTTCTCAATCTCTACTTTCTGATGATGGGCATATCGGTAGGGAGCAATATTGATGGGTTACTCATCTAGTAGTAGAATGTGGTGGTCGAATGGCTGACTTGGTGGCAAGTTTGTGGGCTCTTGCACCACTGTGGGAAACTTGGCTAAGATTTGCTGTATATCCGTGGGTAATTGCACCTCATCTATGGCTTGGAAATTGTCGGATGCGTATGGATGTGATGCTATCTGTATGTCATAGCATTCATTGCTAGCCCTAATCAGTTTATGTAGTACATTCACCTATGTTGCTCAAGCAGTACCCGACTGCATAGCTAAGCGAACTTGTCAGCTCGCTAAAGTGAACTCCATAGCCATCTGCTTGTAATCAAATACAACCTTACCCAGATGGGCCAACCACTGCACACCCAATACTATATCTACTCAAGCTAATGGTATAACATATAGATCTACAGTAACATAGATGTGCTAGATCTTTAAACTTACTACCTTGCACTACTGTATGCATGTTAGGCACTCCCCACTGGCTACAAGCACTCAAAGGGCTCAATGGTAGTAGTCGAGATCTATAGCTTGTGGATAACTTTGGTGCTGATGAAGTTATGTGTTGAATTGTTGTCAATTAGCAAGTTGGTAACTTTGCCCTTGAGCATCGTTGTCACCCGCATACTCTGTGGCCCCGTGGATCCTGCAAGCGCATGAAGGGACACCTCTGGCAGATCCTTAGCCTCCACCCCGTTGTTAGTTGTAGTCATGTCAAAGGCCATATTTGGCTCTAACTCTTTGTCTTCCTCCTCCTTTGGTGGATCATCTACTTACACTTATGGCCTGGGGTGAATTTTTCATTGCACAGAGGCCTTGCTTGCGCCTCTTCTGCATCTCAGCCCATGATAGTTATTTGACTCCTGGCGGTATGTGCTTGTTGGCTGCAGCTTGCTGCACAAGCGGTGGCTTGGGCTTGGGAGCCCCAGAACTGGATCCATTCGTGATAGGCCCATTGTATTTCACTGCCTTCCGCATGGCACGTAGTTAGTCATCTTTGAGCCGGGTAATATCGATTGCCTGGCACATGCTGGTGGGTCAGTGGAGCTTGACTTCTGCAGCAATGCCCAGATATAAGCCCCCAATAAATGCCCCGATCAATGCCTTCTCTGGCCAATCATTGACCTGTGTGGCCACCCTTTCAAATTCCCATTGGTAGTCCCTCAAGGATCCTGTTTGGCTCATCTTTGACAGGATGTCATCATAGTCCATGTAGCCTATAGGGCTAAAACGAGTCCGTACCTCATGTTCGAAATCCTTCAAATGGATGCTTTTGCCTTGATTCTCATATGTGTGTGATAGCCACTGCCACCAATGGCTAGCCTCACCCTCAAGGTAATAGGCAGCATGCTCCACCTTCTCCTTATATCTTGTGACTTAAAAAATAGATTAGCCCTATTAAGCCAAGAAATGGGATCCTTACTAGAAAAATGTTGGAAACTATAGGCATGGTTTAAACATTGGGTAATTGTTGCATGTGGGGTTCCAATTACTGCCTAGTCCATCTGTCTCAGATCTGCCATCAGAGCGACAATCAGACCTTTGGCTGGCTGAGGCAGTAAATCACCGCCTATTGGAAGACGAATGGCTACTGTCATGCTTTGGCGTCTGTTGTTGTTGTTGTTGCATTGTGATGGCCAAATTATGCAGGGTCTGCTCCACCCGTGAGAATCTTTCATCCATGGTGTTAGCCATGTTCTCTAGATTCTCTATGCAATCCTTGTGTGTTTGTCCTCATGCCATTGTTGGATGACTGTTGGATAGACAATTTCTGAGAACGTCTTCCAAGCACTAGAGCTTTGAAAGAGATGATAGGAAACCTCTCAACAAGAGCACCAATGATGGATGCCCTAGTTCCCAGAAGAGTGATTTTCACCTAACTATCACAAGATAGAAAGAAGAAACCAAAAGTGTGAAGACACTTTAACAAGATACGTTTTTTGATTTCTTCAAAAGTCCCCAAATGAAGGCAGATCAAAGCCTTATATAGTAGGCTATCCCTGACCCTCTAGATGCTAAGAACATGAATGCAGAAATGTAACTGAAGCATCTACATGAACATTGGAAATAAAGAGAATACATCAATGCTAAATTAAAAGAACAATTAATGGAAACAATTAAAGTATCTATTAAAGAAGCCAAATTAAGTGAACTAACTAGGCTGTTGGTCTCTCTCTCTAATGGGCCCCACGAGTTAGGCTAATGGGCCTGCTGGACTAGGCTTGTGATGGGCTTAGTCTTGTGGGCTTCATCTTGTTGGGCTAGGCTGGCCTTCTGTGGTTGCATTGTGGGCTGATCTTGCAGGATGGTTGTGGGTTGAGGCCTCAAATGGCTCATGTTGGTCCAGCTAGTCCATTGGCATGTAAGGTGGGGCCTCAATTGGTGCAACATGCTTCTCATCGCTATCAGGTTACCCTAAATTACCACCAATTGCGCCAACGCTCAGGCTATTGTCTGAGCCCGCTGTGTCCCAAAGCTCAAGGGCTGAGACTCAAGATCCTAACACATAGTCCAAATTAGATGATGAATCATCTAAGTGAGAGTTCAAAACATGTTTTGATGAATGTATGAAAGATATGAAACAAACTAACACAACCCGACAAACCCTAGCCTAAGAGAACCCTCACACAGCGCTTAACCCAACCACGGGGAAAGAACAATCTCTCTAAAGGCAACATCATCACATTGACATATCAATACAACACAGTCCTAGCTTAAGAGGGGCAAAGTTAACTCATCTCCCCGACACCTCGGGAACAATTGTTACCACTCCCAGTCTAGGAGGGTCACATCAACACAGGAACTCGACTCACCACAATTATGTTAGGGATTACATTACCACTCAAAAGCATTCTGGAACATTACACATTCCCAACTCATATCCCATATGGACAACTAGTCGTCCTAGTGAAACTTCCCTGGCCATACAGCCTGGCATAGAAACCTAGGTGGTTATCTCGGCACGCACACCGGCACAGGATACCCCTATATGTTATTCCGACAACACCCTTGGGGAATTACGACTGCAATATCTAAACAACTCCCAGGCTAACATCCGATATGAACAACACAAACCTAACAATTCCACATACCACATCTCAATGCATCACAAAAACAACATTTTATGAACATCATTTATCGCATAAAATACAATGCACATGTATAAAATGTTTTGGGACGAACCTCCCATATGAAACCAACCGTCATCGGTTATCGGTTGCAGGCAACAAAACCATTTTGCATGAGATCATAACACAGTTAGGTAGCACAAACTCCAAGTTTTTAGGGTAGAACTACTCACAATAAATCAAGTTTTGGGGGCAAACACTCACCTCGAACGTATTCAAAATGCCTCAATTTTTGTGCACAACCTCGATTAGCGTGCCAAACCTTAAACACCCATACTTATACTCAACCTTGAGCCATGATAGCTAAACATATTTATTTAAAGGAACATCTATAAAGACCCGTTAGAGTGCCTATTATTTATTTAGAATTAGTTAATTAATTACTGAAGTATTTAATTAAGAGAATTTACCAATTAATTTTAATGCGGCAATTTAGATTTTTAATTGAGAAAATAGAAATTAAATAGCATTTAGTTATATTTATTTATTAAATGCAAGGACATGATGGTCATTTAAGGATTTGTTATTGGGATTTAATTAGTTAATAAGAGTTATTATTGAGAATGGAAATCCATCCGTGAGAGGATTGGGATTAAAGACTCCTAGTTATAATAGGAGATTGAGATGGGCATTAGGGCTTCTCATAATCATATGTATATATATAAAGTCTCTTTGGCCATATAGTCTTCACGTCGTGTGAAGAACAGAGGGGCCGAGAGGTAGCAGTGTCTTGCAATAGTTTCAAGATCATTCAAGGGTTCGATCAGAGAGTCTAAGGCAAGTATCTTGTTTTGTAATTCCTTTCATTACAGATCCACGTTAGTTTTGTTGAGTTTCAGATTATATAATGCATGTATTTATATATATATATGTGCGAGCAGTGAGTTTATACCAGTTGATGCATTTTTATTTTGCAACGATTCCATTCAATATGATCTCTAAATCAGTCCTAAAGTTATTTAAAATCAATTGGGATTTGTTTTCCCAAGTTTTTTTTGGAATGGTGTAGGTTTATTTAAGATTGAATCAAGAATAGAGTCTCAGTGTTCATCGTTTCTGGGTTTAGAAGTTGCAGACATTCGGATAGGATCCTTCATATCCGGATAGAGTTTTCAGAGCATATGAGTAGCGTTTGGATAGGTTAGAGGCTATCCGGATGGGTCAAAAATTTTTATGTGAGTGACATCCGGATAGCTCCTATTCATATCCGGATAGTCTAGTGATATCCGGATACTTAGTTTTCGTATCTGGATGTGTCTAATGGTGATTGTGAGTAGTATCCGGATGCCTTGAGTCATATCCGGATGTGTTTAAGTTGTCTGTGAATAATATCCGGATGCTTTATGTCGTATCCGGATGAGTCTAAGACTTTTTGTGGGTGATATACCTTGTGTTATATCCGGATGTGTTCAAATAAGTTTGTGTCTCGTATCCGGATGGGTCTTTGCACATCCAGATGTCTCTCACAACCTATCCCAAAGTTCATGTGTCTTATATCCGGATGGGTTCTTACTCATCCGAATGTCTCTCACAAACCCATTCAATTTCATGTGTCTCATATTCGGATGAGTGATTTCACATCCCAATAGGCCTAGGGTGTATAACACTCACACCGAAATTCTATCTTTTCTTCTATTTGGTTCCAATATATTTAAAAACGTCAAAGTTAAGCGTGCTCGGGTAGGAGTAATTCTATGATGGGTGACCCCCCTGGGAAGTCATCATGTTGTAATAAATAAATTATTAAATAATTAAATAAATGTCAAGAAATATTGCAAATCAAGGGAAAATACGAGTAATTCTTTATATTCCAATATATTAGATCAGATTACATGTTTAGCATTTAATTTGACATGATCAACATTATTTTGTGAATATATGTGCATACATCTTGGTATGAGCATTGAGCATGACTTTCTATGGAGCACAACATATTGTGTGCTAGCATGCATGTGAGCATTGCATTATGCGCACCAAGCGGCTAGTCCGCTGGGATCCCACAAATTCAGTTTTAGTTTGTGTGTCACTTGCCTGATGTCGATCAGGGAGCTAGGGGCATATTGCCCACAGTATGTGCTTACAGCTTTTATGTTTGCAGGTTTCAAAATAGACATATATGTATTACAGTTATGTGGGCCTCTATGTCAAAGTTGCATACCTGCATTTAGTTTATAGTTTATGTGCATTACATCTTGCAAATACAATCCAGTAATTATTATATTTCTTAGTATAAGTTTAGTAAGTATTTTATCAGTATCGATATTCTTCAATTCAGCTTTAGATATTCTTTCCAGCTTATTACTTACTGAGCTTTGTAGCTCACCTTGTACTCTTCACCATTCTAGGTTCTAGCAAGGGAGTACCAGAGGTAGGGCCTAGCAGCAATGTCCAGTAGTGTGTGTACGTGGAGCTGCTCAAGACCAAAGATATCTAAGAGTTGATTAGTTGGTGTTCTATCAGTTTAGGTTTATTTTATGTTTCAGTTTAGGATTTCCCCTTAGATATAGTTTATGGTTTTCAGTTGATGTTGACTCAGAGTTTTATTTCAGTTGATTGAGATATTTATTTTGGTATCAGATTTCAGTTATCAGTTAGTTTTATATTTTATTTTCTGTAGCACCTCTTCTCAGGTAGTTTTTGGAGAGGGGGGTGTTACAACATCAAAATCCATTTTTCCATAATTTTCTCTGTTTTCCTCTTAGTTTTCACCTCAATAATTTCAAAATAATTATCTCCTCAAATATTTTTCCAAATTTTTCAACATGATAATTTCTAAAATAATTTTAGAAAAATATTGAAAAAAGTTCTAGGAAATACCCCTAACCCACGCGCCCTCACGCGCCAAGCGCGTGTTTGTGCATGAAAGGTGGCGCGTGCAGTTTATGCGCCAATCTTCTTCCTCATTTCCATCCACCGGCGACTGGATCGATGGTCGATCTAATCCCACCCCCTTGAAGCCCTCCCTCAATCGACCCTAATGGCACCACTTGTTACTCGAAAACTCACCGGAAAAGGCCCTAAAAGGCTAGTTACAGGTCGGCCCTCGACGTCTGCCTCGAGTTTTTCGGCCAAGTCTCGAACAACTTCAAACTACTACCAAAATCTCCCAAATTCTCCAGGAACGGTACCCACACACCAAGGAGCAAAAGCCCTCTATCAGCTCTCTTAAAAACAACCAAAAACACGGCCAATTTGTGTGCCAAAAATTCAAAGCCCTCGGCCCCTATTTATAGCCAGAAATCGACCAAGGCTTG
Organism: Diospyros kaki; assembly: GCA_036245055.1. NCBI lineage: Eukaryota > Viridiplantae > Streptophyta > Magnoliopsida > Ericales > Ebenaceae > Diospyros > Diospyros kaki. The sequence goes on along the minus strand of BSEG01000010.1, from coordinate 25,853,734 downwards.
GCCTCTAAGCATCCCCATGCAATATATGACCTTCCCTAGCCCTCCCTCGGCTGTCCCATTGCCAGAAAATGGCTTTATGTGTGGTGGCAGTGCGGCGGTCGATTTTTTGTTGTGTTCACACCTGATTTTTGATTTATTACCCTTTGGCCCCCTTATTTCCTCCAATTTCAGTTTACCCCATTCCTTGAAACCCTTAATCTTTCCAATAACACCACTAAGTCCTTTTGAACTTTTTCAGACAAAATTAGTAAATTACACTTAGGCCTGGTTCATTAATTTGACCCTAAGTCCTTTCATTTCAACCTGAAATTGCTCAAGGTTGTTCCATATATAAAATCTAAGTTCTCAAGGCACTCTGTTGACTTTCTGAAATTCTCCTACGTCAATTTGATTTTTCAGCCTGATCCACAGTTGTACTGAAAACTATTCCCGATCAAATTTCTTTTGACACCTAAAATCATGCCTCGAATCACTCGTCGATGCTATATCATTTCTCTTAGATGTCTAGGGTTTGGGGTACTCCTTGCAGTTGATTCAGCCACTCAAAAATATGATAGTGTACTCTGTAGCCTGACTTTTCTAAAAATTCCACTTATACCCCTCGTAAAATCCCATTTATAACCTCAAGAATTTCTTGGGCATTACAGTTCTGATCAAGTTCAAGCCTCAAAAGAAATGAGAGAGAAATAAGAAGAATACACGAGCTAATTAAGGCAAATCAGGTTATTAATGCTAGTTGACATATGAGTAGAAATCCAACTTGAGTCTATTTTAGTTCGTTGTGCATTTAGATCTTTTGTTCTTGTTAATTTTGGTTTCCCTCATTTATTGAGAGTGTGTTTTCCTTTTGATTGTTTCGTGCGGGATATGGCCTACCTGAGGTTATAGGATTTTTGTTTTTCTATTAATATAAGTCTTACTTACAGATATTGAATTGGTACCAAAATTGTGATCCCTTTATATTTACATAAAAATTCATCATTCTTAGACACCGCACAAACTTAGGTTTATTTACATTGTTTTCAAATTTTTTGGAGATAAATTAAAAATAATTTAGGATAACCACGATAATTTTATAAAAATGTTCAAGATATTTTAGACTCTTTTCAAATGGTTGACCTCTCTCAGCTTAGTGTGATTTTAAAAATCAGTCCGAATGTACTACATACATTACCAACCCTATATAATTGCCTACAATGATTCAACAACCCCAAGGGACCAAGAAAAGTCTGGGTTTTGGAATTCTAATATTCTGATTGATATTCTTATCGATGGTAAGGCTAAAGGGTGAGGGAAATTAAGGCTAAAGGAACAAGAAAAGGTTTGGGTTTCGAAATTTTAGGGAAGAAGAAAAGCTATCTCTTTTTATATGTGTGTGTGTGTATCATTCTGTCATACATATAGGATAATCTTTAATTAAGTTGTTTTTAATTAGTTATACGATGAAAAAGATAATAGGAGGAAATCTACATTATCATGTGAATTAGATTTTTTTTTATATTAGAATTTTTAAAATGAGAAACTTCATTATTAATTAACTTTTAGGATTACAAATTTTTCCCAAACTTTAAGATATATAATTTTCCCATATTGCTATTCAAACTGCATTATTATGTCATTATTAATTAAGTAGAATAAATGCTATGTATCTGCTTATGATAAAACATATGATATAACTTCACAATGCATATGAATTTTAATCCAAGTTCGAAAAAGCTGTCTTAGATTTATTTAGTAGAGGTTATTTACTATCAACATTCAAAATTTATTAGCATGAGATTAACCAACAGTAATAAATATTTAAAATATATTCTATAGGACTCAACTTCAACTCACATATTAACCTTTCAATCTTATTTGGTATGAGGCAAGGGAAAGCTTTTTGGGCCAAGCTTGACAAAAGATATGCCATGTGTTTAAATTAACAACCAATAAAGATATAATCAATGCAGAAAAAAGAAAGAGGCTGCGCCAATAAGCGAAAGTCTGACAACGTACCCCAAAGTGGGGGGCCCAGGGGGGGTTCAAGCCTCACGTAGTTCTTTCCATCTAAGTTTTGGACAATTAATTATGAATTGTTTCTCGCCCCCTAATTCCTCCCCTAACAGCTATGACTTTTCCATGCTATCTACTGCTTCCATTCTAGGCTGATTCTTGCGTCTTGGAAGTTTTGGGCGATCAATTATTCGAATCATCTTCCTTGTTTTCTCATTCTTAGCTTGTTCATACCGTAGACGCAGCTTCTTCTTTGTGGCTTCCAGTTTCTGCTCGAACTCCTCATAGTTTAAGCAAGATGGTGGCTTACTTTGTTTCGCTGCAGGCATTGTAACTGAGTTGCTCAGGATGGTTTCCTTCTTCATAGGCTGAATTTTCTTCTTTGTATTTTCAACGTCATCTTGTAGGAGCTGCTTCCTCTTGGTCATTGGCCGAAAATCCTCCATCTCTGGCTTAACGGTTTTCGGGTTTTTATCATCCCGATCAGGTGCTGCCGGTTTGTCGGGACTCGCAGAGCATTTAATCTTGATTATAGGGCGAGGCCCTCTAGCACACTCACAATCCAAGCCTTTTGACCCATCGCTGACTGCAATATTTGCGATCTTGCCAAGGCTTCTCCATTCTTCAACAAAAGAGCCAGAAGCGTCCTGGGATCTTGGCCGGTTTTGGTTCTCATTCTGGTTTGTCTTGGCGTAAAGAATCCCGGCGATTGCATCCCTTCGTTGCAAGAAGTTGTTGGAATGACAGCCTGAAGCAACGGAGATGATTCTTGGTTGGTTCTTGTTCTGGTTCATCTTGGCGTAAAGAATCCCGGTGATTGCATCCCTTCGTTGAAAGAACTCGTCAGAATGACAGGATGAAGCAACGGTGATGGACCATTTGATAATCTTGAAGATGTCCACGCCGGTGCTTTCGAAGTAGTCGTGCCAAGCATTAATCTCGTACACTTCTTTGTCCATCGTTTACAGAATGTTAGCCCTCAAGCCTTGAACGGAAGAAACTCTTAATTTCACTGATATTATGATTGATGTTAAAAGCTTTCTCCTAAATATATATATATATATAATTTAGTCACAATCAGTTAAGAAAAATTACAACTTTCAGATTAAAAATTATTACTAAAATGACAAAAATATCTCTGTTAAAAAAAAAGTAAATGTAAATTTGTAACTTTGTCTTTATTAACTATTCTAATCTACAGATTGAATTAGCCCCACCTCAAGGGCCTATGACTAGGCCCCCAAAAATGAGGGGTCCCAATATCATTAATTAATTATTATTTTTATTTTTTAAAATATAAAATTATTAATTCCTTTTTTTTATTTTTGTTTGAATTCATATTTGTTTATTTTGTTATTTCATTTGGACGGGGAGACCTCTACTCTTCATGTCCATGGATTATTTTTCAATGTTAAGCAAATGAATAATAGGATATCATCTAGAGAGGAAGGCCCCAAACTCTCAAAGTCCATGGATAATTTTTCAATGTTATATAATGAATAGTGAGGGGTAAACTAGTAACGCAATAAAAGAAAAAAAAAGGTAAGAAATGACATTATTTTAGGAGGACAATTCGATAAAATGAATCTTTGGATAACAAAAATTTCATCCAGGAAATTCACATTAATCTGGGCATTAAAGAAAATAAAATAAAAGTAAATCGGTGAATTTTTAATTTGCAAGACCTGACTATGGACTCTCCACATTTTTGGCTTATTCTACTCTTACGTTTTCAGTTATTTTCCTATTATCTATATTGTTGATTGAAAAAGATTTGCTTTCTGAAATTGAATACAAAAATTAAGTTAGAGTTTTTACATCTCAAAAAATAAGCAAAGAAAAAATTAAATAATTTTTAATATTTATTTATATTATTAAAGAGCAGTCAAAATAACTCTTGCCTAGGGCCACAAATGTTCTTAAGCAGGCCTTGGATTGAATTGATACCATTAGATGTCTTAAGCATCTCATCCTGCTCCCTAATATCCTTGAGAAATTTGCGTGGGCAAGGGATCACTAGTTCTTGATTTTGCTACAAAGATATCGACTTTGTTCCTTCTGGCCCAAAAGGGGGTGGTCGGACGTGAGCTCGTGATGATAGGGAACAAACTTCGAGGGCTGGCTAGCACCTGCAAGTATTTTGATGCTCATATAAATAATAGAGTAAATTGGCAGTGTTAGTAGGCTAGAAAGAACATAATTGGACTCTTGGTGGAGCTAGTTTATATAGAAGGATGAGAGGTCTTCCTGTATGCATGCGTCATGCGTTGTAGGGTGATGGGATTGGATATCTGGCATTGATGGGGCTCCCTAATTGTGGCATGGTGCCGATGAGACCTTCATTAATGTGAATGAGATCCGCCATTAATGAGTATGGGATCTTCCATTAATGAGGATAGGATCTTGAGCGAGTGCAAGAGTATGTAGTGTATGACGGTAATGATGTTGTTGTAGGCTGGAGCAAGTCCAGGGTTGGGCCAAGGCTGAGGACCGAGATTGGTTCATGAGCCAAAGGTCGAGATTGGGCCGGTACTATCCATAGCCCCCCAAGTCGGATGTTCAAGAAGCAAGCATTCAAGCTAAAAAAAAGGGGGGGAGCTGGGTGAATTAGTTGCTTAGTCAGGGTTTGTAGCCGAGTTGGTGTTTGAACCCAACCAGGACAGATGGGTGAGTTGAGGATTTGCATATGTCTGAGGCCGACATCCGGGCTGATTTGTTGTCGTTCCTGGGTAGATAAAGGTCCTCTAGGTAGCTGATGTCAACTCAGACTCTACAGTGAGACGTCTCCCTTGAGGTTCTGACACGCGGGAACTGTAGTTTCTAGATTTGAGGTGTCAGGCTCGGGGGGTGGGACATTGTAGACAAGTAACTGGAAACCCATTATTTTGCTCTTGGTTTTATATGCGCTGCAGATGGCGGGTTCCTAGTGGTGGATTGGTGACAGATGACTACCGACTATCAGTGCACCACTCAGTAACCATTATAAAAGTCTCATTTTGCCCAAGGTTTCTACTCCTTGCTTCTTCAAGTTTTCGAATTCCTGCAATCTCCCAAGCTCTTGGTGTTTTCCTTTTGGCTTCGCAACTTACGATCAAGATCGTGCTTCTTGTTCACGTTCTCTCTCCACCCACTACTTTGACCAGGTAACTCCTCGAATTTGTATTCCTTTCATTACTGTGGGCTTGTGTCGGGGCGTTGTGGGGATTTCTCTAAGTGCATGAGCAGTCTATTGCTTCGCTCACTCTTTTGCTTCTGTTTGTCTAAAGCATATATGCTCATGCCCGTGTATTCTTTTTGCAGGCTCTCAACAAACAAAGAAACAAAATTGTGCCGAGCTCTAGGCCGGCTGATAGAGTGGTTGGGGAGTCCCTGGTCTTACCAAGGTCGGTTCCCTTCGCCATACAGTCACTGCCCCTGGTTTCCATTACTAAGGCTTCGACTCCCTACTCTAGGGAGACTATCATTTTTGAGGAGTTAGTTTGGCACAAAAAGTGGCAGAGGGATTCCGAGGGGGGGAAGGCCAGACTGTCCAGTAGCTCGGGCCCTACCGACCACGAAATCCCTTGGTTTCGTTCCAAGATCTCGATTTTCAGAGAGACCTCTTCATTGATACCCATGTACATTCGTTTTCAAAGTGGAAAAGGTTATTGGATCTTGGGCAACCCGCAACATTTTGCCAGGTTGAGCGCTAAGTACTACAACTTGTCGCAGATTATCGATCGCTCGAGGCTAATACTATGAGCCAACTCACCAAGATGAAGCGAGATTATGAAGAGAAGCTAGATTAGGTCCGAGAATTAGTCAAAAATGAAGTAAGGAAGGGCGTGGAGATGGCCATTACTGAGGTAAAAGGTAGGCCGACGAGGCCGAATCACTCAATTCTAAACAACGCCTTACGATTGACGTTCTTCAAAGCCAGCTTAACGCTACTAATGCAAAGCTGATAAGGCTGAAAGTAGAGGTTGCGATAGCCAAGGTCGAGGTAACCGAGAGGGATAATAAGGTAAGAGCTGATATTGCAGTTGCTTGGTTAGAGGTTGTAGAGGCAAAAGCTGAAGTGACTAGGACCAAGGAGGAGATCGATAAGGTGCAAGCCAAAGCAGAAAAGATGGCGAGCAAGGCTTTTTTTTCGATATGTCGAGGGGTATGAAGTGGCTCTTTGTAATACCTCATATTGGCATAAGGGTGCCACATAATTTAGAGGAGTTTAAAATATCGAAAAGTGGATTTGATAGTAAAATAAATTGTCGAATCAGTGGTAGGGAGTGCCTCGAAATTTATATGTCTAAATAAATGGGTATGAAATCGATGAACGTATCAAGGAAAGATTTATGAAGCTGAAATAAATTGGATCAGAGACGATTTTCGGTACAACTATCATTCAGCCTAAGAAACCAAATGTTCATAAGGAACTCCTAGGAAGTCAACAGGACCTTGAGTAGGCTCATATTTAGAATAATGAGCAACCCTTAAGAGGTTTTGGGAAGAAACAATAGGATTTTCAATTAAAATGATGGTTTTTTTTAATATTCAGGTCTGAGATGAAGGGTTGAGAACTTATGGGGCTTAGTGGAATAGTTGGAAAGATCAGGGGCTTCAAGGAGAGAGCCAAAATGCAAAAGGAAATTTCAAGGGGGTCGAAGTGCAATTTTTGAAATTCTGCACAAGGCATGGCTGACTGATTGCGCATGGGCCAAAAAATCTGATGATGGGGCAACCATTTTTCATCAGGGCATGGCTCAGCATGGCCTAGGAGGCGTGTGGGTGAAGCTATGGCCGGTGATTGGCCACGAGGTGGCCAAATTTTGCCTATAAATAGGCAAAGGTTTTGGTCGAAAATGGGGCATCCATTTGCTCGAGTTTTGGCGCGTTTTTGAGAGATTTGATATAGGGATTTTTCTCTAGAGGTCTTGGAGAGCATTTCTGAAAATTTTGAGGTAGTTTGGAGTTCATTTGAGGGGTAATCGGAGCTTAGCCAAAAAACACAAATGTCGTAGGAATCGGACATTTAAACACTCAATTGAGGCATCTCCAGCCATCTTTTCGAGCATCCAAGGGCACCATAGTGATCGTCTTGAGGAGATATACTAGGAGCTGAAGTTGGATTGAGCATTGAAACCAGTTGCAGGTTGTCGTCGCCGAAGAAGATGATTGGAGAAGGTAAGAAAAATAAAAAGAAAAAAATATTAGAAAATTCCTAGAAAATTCCAAAAAATCTAGAAACATATTTTGGGAATTATTGTGGAGAAAATTTTGAGAAATTATTTAAGAAATATTTATTTTACAATTTTTGAGGAAAAAAAGAATTATGGAAATTAGAGAAAAATAGGAGAAAAATCTGAAACTTCCCAGAAAATTCTAGAAAATTTGGAATATTGTTTTATGAATTATTGTTCAAAAAATTTTTGGAAAAACTTGAGAAGGCATTTATTTTGAAATTTTCAAGGAGAAAATAGGAAGAAATTTATGAAAAATTGGGAAAAATAGATATTGATATTCTTTTGAATAAATATGATGTCTAGGGATCATTAAGGGTCGAGGTTGACCATTAGTACGATTATTTAAGGATTGACATAAAAATCGAGGTTGGCAAGAGAATCGAAGTGGTCTAAGATTCGTTTAAGGTGAGAGTTCCTAACGAAAAAATTAGTTTATTTTAGGTGGTTCAACCCTATAGGTGATTTTTTTTATACAAATGATTTGACCTGTGACAGGTTGCCTGCATATGGATGGTTCATCCAAGTGGTTACTTACATGTGCATTGAATTTTGTACTTTAAATTATGTGTATGGAAATGTTGGTTTTTTTATATGATGGATGGTCTACAATAGTGACATTGGAATGTTTATGTGTGGTCCATGTGCAATGTGGGTTGTCAACTTATGCGTGGCACTTGAGTGATATCACTCGGGATGTGTGCCAAGGATTAATGTTATGTGACCTACTTGGGATGGGACTGAGACACCACCTCGGTTATTTGCTCAAGTAATAGGAGCTAAGAGTGGACACCACTCTAGGTGCGTTTAAGAAATAACATTATTGCCAAGGTGGATGTTGATTTCAGGGATATTGTTGATCATCTTGTGGCCAAGGTTGTGTTGAGATCTAGAATGCTTTTGAGTAGGAGCGTAATGCCTAACATGATGTAGGGGTGATACCTGGATTCATGCGTTGAGGTTGTCCTTTTAAGTAGGATTGTGTTATGCCAATGTGTTGATGAGGTTGTGCTACCTTTAGAGAGATTGCCCTTTCCCTAGGGTACAAGTTAAGTGTTATGTGGGATTCTCTTAGGCTGGGACATGTCAAAATATGTCGATTTATTTCATGGTTTTGCATATATTCATGAAAATGTTTTTGACCTCTCACTTAGATGATTCAGCATCTAATTTGGACTATGTCCTTAGAATATTCAAACATTCCAGGTGAAAGTAGCGTCGCTAAAGGAAAATGGGTCATCGATATGTAGCCATCATTTACGTTAGTGATCTTTAGCGTATATTTTGTCTATGTTAGAGGTGTTTAATATTTTTTGTTGAGAGACGAGTCTTTATGTATTTTGTTTTTAAAATGTCATGTTAAACGATGGTTCAATTTCTACGTTATGAATAAAGTGAATTTGGTTATGTGAAATTTGCGGTTTCGATTCTGCTTTCGTTGATGTGATGATATTACTAGTCTTAACTTATTCTTTTAAGTTAATATGCTGAGATGGTAGATTAGGATTGTCGAGATTTAATTTACGCTGAGTGTAGGTTGAATGATTATTTAAAAAAATATATATATATCCTCGAAATCTCGAGTTAACGCATGCTTGGGAAAAACGGGGCGTTACACTTTGTCCCATGTCCGAGCTATCTTCCCCCGGTTGGATCTTTTAGCCTGTGGTCCTTTTAAAGAAATCAAGGCAAGCTCATGGACCTGGCAGAAGAAGACCAAGTTGAGCAAGTTGGCATTTCAAGGCAACTGAGTAGTGCCAGATTGGGGATGAAACGCTCGAAGATGCTGGAGTTGTTGATTCCACCTTGGTGTCCTTATGTGAGATTACTACCGAGACTGCTTCTGAACCCGTTGAGTTGTGATTCTTTGCTTTTCTTTTTTTTCTTTGTAGTAGTCTTTATGATAGTGTAGGTCTTCCATTGTTGTGGTGTACAAACTTTGTAACTTTGCAACCTTAAGTTGGAAATAGATGACTTCTTTTGCTGTTATTCGCGATGTTTTATTTCTATCGTAGCTCTTGATGTTTTTGGTTTCCTTTGTGAACTTGCTATGCTTGAGAGCCAGATGCCTATCGAGTAAGGTTAGGTTTGTAGGTTGGTATGCCTCTCGGCCTCCCATAGGTCAGATACTCGTGGATGTTTTATCGAGTTGAGCTCAATGTCCTGTCAAGTTGTTAGGCGTACCTTTGTTTTGAATTTGGAAGGTCATTCCAATTCTCTGGCCTGACTATGCTCGTGTTTCAGAAAATAAGGTGTCTACCCGAGAATGTGAGATGGCACCTGCAAACGTGGAGGCAACCCACTACCCTATGTGGGGGAGGTTTGTTGGAGCATTAATTGCGGGGTACGTGGTGAGATCGCAACGGTTGCTTTGGCACACATCTGTCCATTGGAAGCCTTGCACGATGTCTATAAATATGCTTTCCTTCCACACATGGGTACTTCTCACACTCATCTTTAACTATTCATCTGTCTTGCCTTTCATCATTTACAAATTCTCTAGTCACCTTTTCCTTCAGATTTTTTGATCGGCTGGATAGTTCGCTTGTCTGTTTACCGATGGCCCTATTGATTTCAAACCCCACTCGCTCATATGACTGGGTAAGTGGAGAGGTTACCAAGATCGCTTCGAGATACATTACTAGCTCATTTATGGAAGCGATGAGGAGGGGAATCCTCTTTTTTGTAACTAAGGATGAGGAAGAAAAGTTCATCTGGCGACGATGCGAGGAAGAGGAATGCATTTACTTGGAACTTAGCTTTGGCCCGGACGCCAGGTTTGTTTATATGTACGAGACATTCTTTTCGCGACTATTTCTATGGTTGCCTTTGATCGAGTTCCAATGCTTGGTTTTGCAAGTGTTAAACATCGCCCCAATGCAGCTACACCCCAACAGTTGGGCTTCTTTCGTGGTTTCAAGGTATTGGTTAAGTTCCTCGGCTGGAAGCTTATCTTGGGGTTTTTTTTTCTTCTATTACCACTGGAAAGGGGCTGGAAAGGGTTGTTGGGTTTCCTTAATTGGACGTTTGGGGAGGAAGCTTTTGAAAGTGTACCATTCTTTCTACAAACATTTAAAGGACAACTACTTCAAGGTGGCTTTGAAGTACGATAAACTCAATTTTTTTCCTGGATGCAGAAGGAAGGGAGAAGTATCCCACATGCTGGCAGTCAGAGCTGAGCTCCCTTATGGATGCGGAGTATGATAGTCTAGGTCCGGAGGACAGAGCTTTGGCAGAAGCATTTGCGTTCTCTCCCCAGCTTGAGTCTGTAATGCTTATTGAGTTCAGGGAGGATCCTGAGGGCTTGTGGCAATACATCCGCGAGTTGCTGTCTTCTTTTCTTCATTTCATTTTTATGTATTGTGGCTTATACCAGTGTTTATTGTTTTAGGACTAGTAGCCCCGAGCCTGACTGCAAAGGAGGTCGAGAAATGAATGGCGGAGAAAGGCACCCAACCAAGATCCAGGGTGGCGATCGACGTGAAGAAGGTTGTCCTACGAAATTGAAAGGTGTTATCCTTGCCCAACTGATTTCCACTATTGTCGTTGTTGAAGTTTTCGCCTCTCTTCCATCCGATAAGGTAACAGAGGTCGAGGAGGCCCCTCTGTAATGGAAGAGGCATCGAGTTACCGATGAATTGAGGCCCTTGAGCCTAAGCCAAGCTACTAACGTGTTGGGTCCTTCAAGCTCAACCCAGGCCGAGGACGAGCTGGTGTCCTCGAGCTCGAAATGTTGCTTGAGACCAGGCTTATGGGGTTGCGATGATGCCAAGGCGAATCCCTGGAACCTCTAGAGCCATAACTTCTGGTCGAGGGAAGTTCATCACATATCATCACTTCCTGGAGTTGGATCAGGAAAGACATGCTTCCTTCGGGCACGCTGGGCTATTTTGGTGGGTGCAGATGCAGCTTTTATGCATTGCTAGTGTTGCACAATTGCTAGTGATTGAGGCGAACTTGCAAGGCGATGACATCAAAAAAGCTGAAAGGAAACTAAAGGCGGTGAGGCGGAAGGCTAAAGAAGCTTGGGAGACTATGCAGAAGCGGGTTGATGATCGGTTGATGGTTAAGACAACAAACCTGCATGCCCAAGTTGTGAGGGTTGAGGATTTGGCTGTGAGGAGGGAGTCCAAACTCTCAAAGGTGTTTGTAGAGAGGGATATGGCTTGGAAGGACATAGAAAAGGTAAAGGAGAGGGTTTGGATGCTAGAGGTTGAATCAGATACTACTTTTCGCTAGGTTGCTCGTCTGAAAGCTGAGTTGGAGGGTTTGAAAAATGAGGCCCTTGACCAGTATCTCGATGGTTTTGACACAACCCTAGCGCAAGTTCGGATGCTCTACCTTAGGGCTAATCTTTCCGACTACAGCCCCTTCTTGGAGATCATGGATGGCCGGCTTGTGGACTCAAATATGGAGAGCCCGACTGATCAAGGTGATGCCTTGAAGGGGGTGTAAGAGGTTGGAGGGCAGTTGGGGACACTAACAAGCAGCCTAGTGAAGCCCCAGTCCCTACCCAACCTGATCAACCTATTGCCAACTTCTAAGACAGCATTTTGATTGTTTTTTTGCCTCTTCTTACTTAGTTTCTTCCTTTATCGCTCTGTGTAAATGATGTAGGTACTTTATTATTGAATAAAGGAGATATTTTCGGGCTTGCTATAGCTTTTGCATCTATTTTCATTTCCATTTATTTTCTTTGTAGTTGGTTCTTCAAGCCCTATCTCAGGAGGAAGAGAGAGAGAGAGAGAGGAAGCCCGTGGTAGACCCAAGGTCTGTCCGCTAGGGTAAACCCGAGTTAGACCCGAGCCCTGTCTCACTTTTGTAGGATTTTCGTTTTTTTGTTAATATAATTCCTACTTACAGATATTGAATTGGTACCAAAATTCCAGTCCCATTATATTACATAAAAATTCATCATTCATACACACCGCACAAACTTAAGTTTATTTACATTGTTTTCAAATTTCTTAGAGATAAATTGAAAACAATTTAGGATAACCACTATGATTTTTAAAAATGTTCAAGATATTTTAAACTCCTTTTAAGCGATTAGCCTCTCTTAGCTTGGTGTGATTTTAAAAGTCAGTCCGAATGTACTACATACATTACCAACCCTATATAATTGCCTACAATGATTCAACAACCCCAAGGGACCAAGAAAATGTCTGGGTTTTGGAATTCTGATATTCTGAGTGATATTCTGATTGATGGTAAGGCTAAAGGGTGAGGGAAATTAAGGCTAAGGGAACAAGAAAAGGTATGGGTTTGAGAATTTTAGGCAAGAAGAAAAGCTATCTCCTTTTATATATATATATATATATATACTACTGTAAAATTCGTGTGATGTATGGGAGGTGTAAATAAAATAGATTTAAAAATTAAAAAACGAAAACTAAACTCAATATTTTAAATGACTAGCAAAATCGATGACCACAGTTTTTTTTTTTTAATACTCAGCCTTTCACCAAAATTTAAGTTTAATTAATTATCCATCATTTAATGTGCTAATGAAAATGCCCTTAATTCAACGTGCCGTCATTTGATGTGTTAAAGAAGAATTAACACATTAAGAAGGTCATCACATTTTTTAGCAATTAAGCATCATGTTGAGTACGAAAGTGATTTAAACAAATATTTTAATCTTAATTTGGTTTCTTAAAGATTTTTTTGAGAGTAGTTTCTTAAATATTTAGTAAAGTATGATAATTTAAACTAAACATGGTAATATTTATATAAGTTCAATGAATAACAAAACAATTATTGTATTTATGATTATATGGTAATATACTAATTTATTAATATGTTATATAATTATGAATATATAAATACTAGGATTATAATAAGTTCACGTAATTCTAATCTCATAGGTTCACTTTTGCTAATATGTTATATAATTTATAATATATAAATATTATAATAAAAATAAAAGCTATTACATAATTTACATGGGAACAACAAATTATTAACCATATTTTATCAAACCAAAAATACATTAGAACATAAAAGGTAATCTTGGGTTGATGGAATTAAACTGACAATAACATAGACAAAGTCATCTTATATGGAAAGATACTATGATAAAAAATTTCCAAAAGATATATTTTTTACTTCATAATTTTTTTCACTTGTACTTTCACAAGATTCTTGACACTTAGTATTGTATTTGTCAACAATCTCTCTAATTACATTTATAATAAAATAAAAAAAATATCAATTATAATGACATAAATAATTATATAATCAACTTTATATTTACCAAACAATTCATTTTCGTCAAGTTCAACTGCCTTCAGAGTATTAGCAAATGGTCTGAAGATAAAATTTTGTATTGAAAACTTTCATCCAAAGTATCTATAATAGTAGTCTTTGGCATAAATTTTAGCTTTTACTTGTGATTTGTAGTTTTGTATTTAATATTATTGTATCCAAGTATAAAATTACACATAAAATACAATTGTCCTTCACAAATCAATGTTTTGAAAGACCGAATTAACGAATGTTTGATTGTTGTATGAATTCTTCTACCCTATAAGTTTGATAGCAAAATCTATATAAATAATTAACAATAAATTTATAAAAAAAAAAGGCCTATTCATCCATGAAAACTATCTCAATGTTATAAGTTTCTGACTTTTCTTTAAAGTTTGAAATCTCCCAAAACCTCATGACTCAAACCTTCAACATCCATTGCATCTTGCTAGAGTTGATTTCATTGACAAAATCAACACTTTCATCCATATTTTGAAAGATTACTTTAAACACTTTTATTAAATTACAAAACGTTACATAAAATGAAAAATATTGACATAAACTTCCTATTTATACACAAAATCTATTACATTGCAATAACAAATCATTAAATATTTCTATTAAATTAAAGATAGTGATTAATTAATTATTAAGGAAAAATAATTTATTATATTATATATTTATTTATAAATTACAAATCCTAAACTTAAGGAAACATGGGTTTTCCAATGCTAATTAAAAATTCTTCTGAAATTTTTAACTTTTGCTCTTGAAAGTTAATTTCTGCAATGATAACAAAACATTGAAAATATAGATTTTGACTTATTTTTCTTTCATGATGCATTAATTTTCTTCCATAGTCTTGAAAAAATGCTATATTAAATCTTAATTAGCATTTGAAAACCCATGCATTAGTTTTAAAAATGTGATCTTAAATATTAATTAGTATTAAAAAAAACCATGCATTAATCTTGCATTAAATTAAAGGTAGTGATTAATTAATTATTAAATTAAAATTATTTATTATATTATATATTTATTTATAAATTATAAATATAAATATAAATTAAAACTTGTAAATTTAATTAAAATTTATTTTGGCAATTATAAATATAATTAGTTTTTCAATGCTAATTAAAAATTCTCTTAAAATTTTTAATTCCTGATCTTAAAATTTAATTTTGGCAATGATAACAAAATTTTGAAAATATGAATTTTGACTTATTTTTCTTTTACTATGTATTAATTTTCTTCTATAGTCTTGAAAATGTAATATTTTAAATCTTAATTAGTATGAAAAACCATGCATTAATATTCTTGAAAATGTGATATCTTAAATTTTAATTATGTTGACACACATTTTTGTAACACCCCGCATCGAGGGATAGGAAAGTCCAGGACAACTTACTCTGATAGGCCTACGCAAACTTCCCAAAGGGTCACCCATCTTTGGATTACCCCAGGTCAAGCAAGCTTAACTTGGGAGTTCTTTGCCTACATTCAGCCTAAAAAGTATCTAGCTGGTGTTGTTTCCATCCTTACTTATTCTCGATATATACTACCCTCCTCTGAGCTCTTGTGGTATTACATACATCGTATCATCATCGTGGGGCCAACAGTTGTGGGTTAGTTCTCAACTATCGCCATTTGACGACCAGGAGGCCCACCGCACTTATGAGCCCCTCAGTGGTTGCCCTCTGGGCAACCGATGTGGGGACATACTCGGTGCATCCACACCACTCCCTCGGCAGGTGTGGCGGGGCTCTATTAGCCCCTCGCTTATCTGGGGTTATAGGGACCATTATGGGGTTTCTCACAGATAGCGCCAAATGTTGACACACATTTTTGTAACACCCCGTATCGAGTAATAGGAAGGACCCGGACAACTTATCCTGATGGGCCTACGCGAACTTCCCAGGGGGGTCACCCATCCTTGGATTACCCCAGGTCAAGCATGTTTAACTTGGGAGTTCTTTGCTTACATTCAGCCCAATAGGTATCTAGCTGGCATTGTTTCCTTCCTTACTTATTCTCGATATATACCACCCTCCTCTCGGTTCTTGGGGTATTACACACATCGTGTCATCATCATGGGGCTAACAGCTACGGGTTAGCTCTCAACTATCGCCATTCGACGACCAGGAGGCCCACCGCACTTGTGAGCCACTCAGTGGTTGCCCTCTGGGCAACCGATTTGGGACATACCCGATGCATGTGGTGGGGATGGTATGGATGCACCGGGTATGTCCCACATCGGTTTCCCAAAGGACAACCACTAAGGGGCTCTGAAGTGCGGTGGACCTCCTGGTCGTCGAATGGCAATAGCTAAGAGCTAACTCGCAGCTGTGGGCCCCACGATGTGTGTAATACCCCAAGAACCCAACGGAGGGTAGTATATATCAAGAATAAGTAAGGAAGAAAACAATACCAGTTGGATACCTTTTGGGCTAAAAGTAGGCAAAGAACTCCCAAGTTAAGCGTGCTTGACCTGGGGTAATCTAGGGATGGGTGACCCCCCTAGGAGGTTCGCGTAGGCCCATTAGGCTAAGTTGTCCCGGACCTTCCTATCGCTCGATGCGGGGTGCTATAAAAATGTGTGTCAACAAATTGGTATTGAAAAACCGATGCATTAATCTTGCTTTAAATTAAATGTTTCAATTAATTAATTTTTAAAGTAAAATAATTTATTATATTATATATTTATTTATAAATTATAAATATAAATATAAATTAAAACTCCTAAATGTGAGAAAGCATGAGTTTTTCAATGCTAATTAAAAATTCTCTTAAAATTTTTAATTTCTGATCTTGAAATTTAATTTCTACAATGATGATAACAAAACTTGAAAATATGGATTTTAACTTATTTTTCTTTCATTATGCATTAATTTTCTTCCATAATTTTGAAAATGTGATATTTTAAATCTTAATTAGTATCGAAAAACCATGCATTAGTCTTACTTTAAATTAAAGGTAGTGCTTAATTAATTATCAAAGTAAAACTATCTATTATATTATATATTTAATTAAAACTTAAAAATATAATATAAACAAAAGCTCCTAAACATGGGAAATCATGGGTTTTCTAATGCTAATTAAAAATTCTCTTGAAATTTGTAATTTTTTACAACAAAAACTGCTTGGACTTCTCTTTTTCAACTCGAACACTCGTTACTCAAGCCTTCGACCTGGGGGGTTGTGGACTGTCCAGGCTTAATCTCGGCCCTCTCCTTAGGCCCAATCTCAGCCCTTTCCTTAGACCCAATTTCGGCCCTCTCTTTTAGCCCAATCTTGGTCCTCATTCTAGATTCAGCCTTAGCCCAACGTCAACCTGCCACGGCATCATTGCGACTCCCATTGGATATTCGCATGGAAACCTCAAATCATGTCCTCATTAATGGCGGATCCCATCCACATTAATGAGAGTCTCGTCACCACCATGCTACCACCTAGGAACCTCTACTGGTGCCGGATAGCTAGTCTCATCACTTGCAAAGGCACGACACATGCATACAAGAGGACATCTCCTCCATCTATATCAACCATCTTTCTTTAGAGCCAAGGTATGTTCTGATCCTTGACTTACTGATATACTGTCTCTTCTTACTTTTTTACTCACTCGTTGGAGCCCGTGCAGACCCATCGCCGGAGCCCATGCCTCGCCTCCGATCTTCCTTTTTTGGGTCAGGAAGGAACATTTCTGATATTAAAATTTAATTCTAGCAATGATAACAAAACTTTAAAAATATTGATTTTGAATTATAAATATAAATATAAATTAATCTTGAAATTTAATTTCTGTAACGGTAACAAAACTTTGAAAATGTGGATTTTGACTTATTTTTCTTTTACTATGTATTAATTTTCTTCCATAATTTTGAAAATGTGATATAATTAACATTAAAAAACTCATGCATTAATATTGAAAATAGAGGAAAAATAGTTCATATTTTCAGGACAATAGAAAAAAATTAATGCATAGTTACTGATTCATTTAACTATGTAAGTTTTTCTATGGAATTACTATTATGCAATGCATGGGTTCCTATAGGTTCATCAATGCTAATTAAGATATATTACATTTTTCAAAATTAATGCATGAGTTTTTTAATAGTAATATATTTATAAATAAATATAATATAATAAATAATTTTACTTTAATAATTAATTAATCACTATATTTAACTTAATGCAAGTTTTGGAGGAAAAATAGTTTATCATTAATTGTCACTTGACAAATTACTTTGGCAGACTATCCTATTTTAATATATTAATAAAATATATATGTGATAGGAAAAAATCTACATTATCATGTGAATTATACCTTTTTTTTCAATATTAGAATTTTTAAAATCAGAAACTTCATTATTAATTAACTTTTAGGATAACAAATTTTTCCCAAACTTTAAGATATATAATTTTCCCATATTGCCATTCAAACTGCATTATTATGTCATTATTATTTAAGTAGAATAAATGCTATGTATCTGCTTATGATAAAACATATGATTGGAATGGTAATGAGCTGACTCAACTTCAATTTAAATTTTATGCCAATTCATCTACAACTGGGCGTTTCAGATGAAGTCATTTGCCCAAACTAGATAAATAAACTTACATTATTTATTCATTACTGCTAACCAGTTTTATTGCCATAAACCTGGTTAGTAGTAATGAATGTTTAAAATGTATTCTCTAAAGGACTCAGTTTCAATTCACATATCAACATTTCAATCTTGTTTAGTATGAGACAAGGGAAAACTTTTTGGGCCAAACTTGACAAAAGATATGCCTTGTTTTTAAATTAACAATCGATAAAGATACAATCAATACAAAAAAAAGAAAGAGGTTGCGCCAATAAGCGAAAGGCTGCCTACGTACCCTAAGTTAATGAACTCGGGAGAGGGGGGGAGGGGGGGATCAAGCCTCACATAGTTCTTTCTATCTAAGTTTTAGACAATTAATTATGAATTCTTTCTCGGCTCCTAATTCCTCCCCTAACAACTATATATGACTTCTCCATGCTAGCTACTGCTGATTCTTGCGTCTTGGAAGTTTTTGGGGATCAATTATTCGAATCATCTTCCTTGTTTTCTCATTCTTAGCTTGTTCATACCGCAGACGCAGCTTCTTCTTGGTGGCTTCCAGTTTCTGCTCAAACTCCTCGTAGTTTAAGCAAGATGGAGGCTTACTTTGTTTTGCTGCAGGCATTGTAACTGAGTTGCTCATGGTGGTTTCCTTCTTCGGCGACTGATGAATTTTCTTCTTTGTATTTTCAACGTCATCTTGTAGGAGCTGCTTCCTCTTGGTCATTGGCCAAACATCCTCCATCTCTGGCTTAACAATTTTTGGGTTTTTAGCATCCTGATCAGGTGTCGCCGGTTTGTCGCGCCTCGCAGAGCATTTAATCTTGATTATAGGGCGAGGCCCTCTAGCACACTCATAATCCGAGCCTTTTGACCCGTCGCTGGCTGCAGTAGTAGCGATCTTGCCATGACTTCTCCGTTCTTGAACAAAGGCAGAAGCGTCCGGCGATCTTGGCCGGTTTTGGTTCTGGTTCTGGTTCGTCTTGGCGTAAAGAATCCCGGCGATTGAATCCCTTCGTTGAAAGAACTCGTCGGAATGACAGGATGAAGCAACGGTGATGGACCATTTGATAATCTTGAAGATGTCCA
The DNA here is from genome assembly GCA_036245055.1 of Diospyros kaki. Classification (NCBI taxonomy): domain Eukaryota; kingdom Viridiplantae; phylum Streptophyta; class Magnoliopsida; order Ericales; family Ebenaceae; genus Diospyros; species Diospyros kaki. The sequence continues at coordinate 25,834,599 of BSEG01000010.1, read as the reverse complement.
TGCCGGTGCTTTCGAAGTAGTCGCGCCAAACATTAATCTCGTACACTTCTTTGTCCATCGTTTGCAGAATGTTAGCCCTCAAAGCCTTGAACAGAAGAAACTCTCTTAATTTCACTGATATTATGATTGATGCTAAAAGCTTTCTCCTCTTATATATATATATATATATACATATAATTTAGTCTCAATTAGTTAAGAAAAATTACAACTTTCAGATTAAAAATAAATTATTACTAAAATGACGAAAATATCACTATTAAAATAAAAGTAAATGTAAAATTGTAAATTTGCCTTTATTAACTAATCTAATCTACAGATTGAATTAGCCCCAGCTCAAGGGCCTATGACTAGGGCCCCAAAAACGAGGGGTCCCAATATCACTAATTAATTATTATTTTTTATTTTCTAAAATATAAAATTATTAATTCTATTTTATGTTGATTTTTATTTGAATTCATATTCTTTTATTTTGTAATTCCATTTGAATGGAGAGACCCCTACTCTTCAAATCCATGGATCATTTTTCAATGTTAAGCAATAAATAATAGGATACCATTTAGATAGGAATGCCCCAAACTCTACAAGTCCATGAATAATTTTTTATTGTTATGTAATGAATAGTGAGGGGCAAACTAGTAACACAATAGGAGAATAAAAAAATGGGTAAGAAATGATGTTATTTTTGGAGGACAATTCAATAAAATGATTCTTTGGATAGCAAAAATTTCGTCTGGAAAATCTGTATTAATTCGGGCATTAAAGAAAACAAATACAAAAGTAAATCGGTGAATTCTTAATTTGCAGAACCTAGCTATGGACTCTCAATATTTTTGGCTTATTCTACTCTTATGTTTTCATATCTTTTTCTATTGTCTATATTGTCGATTGAAAAAGATTTGCTTTCTGAAATTGAATACAAAAATTTAATTAGAGTTTTTGCATCTCAAAAAATAAGCAAACTAAAAATTAAATAATTTTTAATATTCATTTATATTGTTAAAGGGCCATCAAAGTGACTCTTGCTTAGGGCCACAAATGTTCTTAAACGGCCTTGGATTGAATTGTTACCATTAGATGTCTTAAGCATCTCATCTTGCTCCCTCAATATCCTTGAGAAATCAGCGTGGGCGAGGGATCACCATTTCTTGATTGTGCTGTAAAGATATCAACTTTGTTCCTTTCAGCCCAAAAAGGGGTGGTCGGATGTGAGCTCACGATGGCAAGAAATGGACTCTAGGGGGTGGTTGGTACTTGCAAGTAATTCGATGCTCAAGTAAGCAAAAGAGTAAATTGGCAAAATGTTGGTGTTGTCCTATTCTAGAGAAAGATACGGAAATTCCATCGACTGGGGAATTGTATTGTTCAATGGATATGGGTTTTATGGCTGAGACGGATATGGCCAGTCAGCCTGTGAGTACAGATTCGACTTGAGTCTATTTTAGTTCTTTTTGGATTTAGATCTTTTGTCCTTGTTGATTTTGGTTTCCCTCCTTTATTAAGAGTGTGTTTTTTTTTTGATTGTTTGGTGCGAGGTATGCCCTATCTGAGGTTGTAGGATTTTCATTTTTGTATTAATATAATTCTTACTTATAGCTATTGAATTGGTACAAAAATTGTGGTCCCTTTATATTTACATAAAAATTTATCATTCTTAGGCATTGCACAAACTTAGGTTTATTTACATTGTTTTCAAATTTCTTGGAGATAAATTGAAAACAATTTAGGATAACCACGATGATTTTAAAAAAATGTTTAAGATATTTTAGACATTTTTCAAGCGGTTGACCTCTCTCAGGTTGGTGTGATTTTAAAAGTCAGTTCGAATGTACTACATACATTACCAACCCTTATATATAATTGCCTACAATGATTTAACAACCCCAAGGGACAAGAGAGGGGGAAGCCCATGAAGCCCAAGTCATTAAAGCCCAAGCCCAATCCCTTGTTTGCTTACCCTAGCCCCTTCGTATTTAAGGGATTTGTTCCCCTTTTTGAGCCTTAGTCTGTGGTGGTCGTTCGTTCTCTCTCTTGTTCTCTCTCTCGATCGATTCGATCGATCTTCTTGGGGATTCTTTCCACCTCAGTCGGACGCTCATTTCCATGTTGGAGGTTGTCCCTTTCCTTGCGGGTTCTTGGTTGATCTTTCGTCTATGCTCGTGTCCTCTATTTAGTCGATTGGTGGTTCTTTTTTTCGGGTAAGTTGTTTTTGGCCATTGTTGAACCCATATCTTTCTTGATTACTCTCCATTCCTTGGTGGATCCTACTATGTGTGGAAGCTTGTGTGGCTTGGGTAAGGGGTGTCGATAGGCCGAGAGGCTTCAGGGTTTCGGTTCTTAGGGGTTTCGGCTCCTTTGTGGCTTGGTCTCCCTATTCTTGGAGTTACCTAAGTGGTGTTGACGAGCCTAGAACTGAGCCTTGGAGCAGTCTTCATGACTGCCATTACTGAAAGGAGGTTTTCTCTTTACTTTGTGTATTGTTTTATTTTTCTGGTTCAATTATTATTGTGTACTAACATAGATTTGGAGCGCTTCCGCCCCAACAATTGGTATCAGAGCCTTGTTTGGCTCCTGGCTAGTTCCTTGTTTACAACCAGATATGAAAAGCCCCATCATTTTCAAATCCGATTTCACAGACCCTAGATCTGGATCCAGCAAGTTGTGGGTTATCTTCCCGAGCAACACGTGGCTGCTCACTCTCCTACTGGCTAGTGGCGCGTGGACTTGCAGGCGATGGCATATGAGGTGGTGCGTAGAGGCTTAGGTGCCCCTTCTTCTATTTTAGATCCGATCCTGCGTCATTCATAGATCTTAGTCCTAAGATTTATATTGGTAACCTCTGTGGTTTAAATTCTGTGATTTCTATTTCCAGCAACTAGCAAGTCATCGTGTGGGGGTGGCCATTAGGTTTGGGGGTTACCCTGTGGTGGTAACCATTGTTTGTTGCTAGAACTATGATTATTTGTGATTTACTTGTGATTATTTAATTGTTTGGGCCTTTAATTAATGTTAAGTAAATCTGTGATATCTTTGTGATATTTGTGAAACCTGCATTTACTTGTGGTTGTTTTGTTGCTTAGTGCTTCGTTATCTTACCTAGTAAATCTGTTAGGTATCAAAATTTGTTTATGATCTTTATCCAGTATCATCTTGGTATTTTGTTTGATATCTTTGTGATTTACCTATGCCTATTTAAAATGCTAAGTACATTTTAAATATTGTTAATTTTTCTTGTTGCTACAAAGTGCTTGATCAACTTTATCCTAATTGAATTTTGATTCTCTGTGAATCTGCTACCTAAGTTTCTTAAACTAAAACTTTGTGTTTTCTTAAAGTCTCCTTAGGTTGCATCCTTAGTGTGATTTATTTGTGGTAATTTTTTACTTGCTTAGTGCTTTAAAAATTGTGCTTGATAAATTTGTGTTATCCCTATTACAAATCTACCCTAGTCACTTTGTGCATGCCTATTGTCAAACCTTAGGTTTCTATGTTCTTGTAGGTTGGATAATTTGTGTTGAGCATATTCTTTGTGAACATGTCCACACATTATGAAATAGGGATCTTCAAAGGGAATGGGGATTTTGTCTATTTTTTGGAACAAAAGATGAAAAGGATACTACCTTTAGTGAGGTGGAGTTAGGTGGAGTCACTAAGCTAATAATCATAAGTGGGAGAGTGATCCTAACCCTAAGTGGGAGAAGGAGAGAAGTCCTAACCCTAAGTGGGAGAGAGATCCTACCCTAAGTGGGAGGATGAGGTAGATCCTAACCTAAGTGGTAGGATGAGGTAAATCCTAGCCTAAGTAGGGGGATTAGAAAGATCCTAGCCTAAGTGGGAGGATTAGAAAGATCCTTAGCCTAAGTGGGAAGATGAATCAATGGATAAGGACTGTGTCCGTTATTCCGTTTTAAAGAAGGGTTGAGTATCCTTATTTTTACCACATCGAGCAAGGTGGAGAGTCAATCCTAACCTAAGTGGGAGGATGGGGTAGTTCCTAGCCTAAGTAGGAGGATGAGAGAAATCCTAACCTAAGTGGGAGGATGAAAGAGATCTTACCCTAAGTGGGAGGATTAGTGAGATCTACACCCAAGTGGAATGGAGAGAGAGCTAGCTCATGTTTATGCATTTGTTACATGTTTATGCATTTGTTACAAGATTATGTATTTGTTGCATATTTATGCATTTTTTGCATGTTTATGCATTTGTTGCATGTGCTTGTTGCCTATGAGTGCTGACCTCATTAGGAATCAAGGTAGAGATTGTTGGGTTTGTGTTTCCTAATAAGGCCTAAGGCGATGACGATGGTTCGGGTTAGCTTCATAGGCTTCGACCTGGTATTGAAGTGACGATTTAACACCCTTATTGGCAGCCCGAATAGAAGTAAGTTGGGCCATAAGCCCTTAGCCCTCTCTTTAGAGGAGAAATGGGTCTTGACCCATTTGTCAAGAAAGGGGGAAGCCCATGAAGCCCAAGTCATTAAAGCCCAAGCCCAATCCCTTGTTTGCTTTCCCTAACCGCTTCATATTTAAGGGATTTGTTCCCTCTTTTAAGCCCTAGTCTGTGGCAGCCGTTCGTTCTCTCTCTTGTTCCCTCTCTCGGCCGATTCTCCTTTCCATTGATGGCCGATCCTCTTGGGGTTTCTTTCCATCTCCGTCGGACGCTCATTTCCATGTTGGAGGCTGTCCCTTTCCTTGTGGGTTCTTGGTTGATCCTTCGTCGATGCTCGCATCCTCTATTTAATCGATTGGTGGTTCTCTTTTTTGGGTAAGTTGTTTTTGGCCATTGTTGAACCCATATCTTCGTGATTACTTTCCATTCCTTGGTGGATCCTACTGTGTATGAAAGCTTGTGTGGCTTGGGTGAAGGGTGTTGATAGGCCGAGAGGCTTGAGGGTTTGAGGGTTTCGATTCTTAGGGGTTTGGGCTCTTTTGTGGCTTAATGTCCCTATTCTTGGGGTTACCTAAGTGGTGTTGAAGAACCCAGAACTGAGCCTTAGAGCAGTCTTCATGATTGTCATTACTGAAGGGAGGTCTTCTCTTTACTTTGTGTATTGTTTCAGTTTTCTGATTCAATTATTATTGTGCACTAACCTTGATTTGCAGCACTTTCACCCCAACATGGCCTTTGGAACACCCCTCTTCCTGACATCGGCTTGGAATCTCCCAAACCCGAAGCAAAATGTCTTAATGGAGTTTGGAGAAACAAAGTGTTATGTTTCAAATGATTCTCCTATTTCAAAATTAGCTTTTAAACCATTGGAGAAAATGAAGCAAAAAGTTTTAAAATGAAAGGATAAGTTGTTGACAAGCTTTGAGAAACTATTGACTGTTTTGACCAAGCTGTTGATTGGCTAAAATCATGCTCTCAGTTGTTTGCTATCGATCGTCCTTGCTTCAAGAATTGTCGACCATTCTTAGAGAATGTCGACTGTTTAGATCAACGTGTCGACCAATGTTTGGATTTTAGAACTAACCTGTCGATCGATTCTATGAATCTGTCGACCGTTTTTGTTTCAGAGACTTCCAATGGCTAATGTGACAACTCATCTAAAACGCTCCTTGATCCAACTACCAACAGTTATATTTTGGAAAGAGCTCGTCAAGCACTATAAATAGAGGTTTTGTGGATCATTTAAGATATCCAAGTGATTCTATTACAAACTTACAAGTGCTTCAAATTTTTATGCTCAATTGTTTTACTTATTATTCTCTCAAAAGTCTTTGATTATTATTTGTATCATTTTGCTCAAGCCTTGTGTATATTTAGAGAGATATTATAACTAACACTACAAAAAATCAAGGTTTTAGTGACAAAAAATTTCGTCGCTAAAATCTTAAAATCCGTCGCTAATTTTTTAACGAAAGATTTAGTGACGGCAACTCTCCGTTGCTAAAAATGGCGTCGCTAAAATTTAGCGACGGGGAAAAATCAGTGACGGGTGCCATAGCTGTCTCTGAATTTAGCGACGGGTGTGGCACCCGTTGCTAAATTAGCTTGAATCAGCAACTGGTGCTGGTTAGCGATGGGTGCTAGACCTGTCCCTGATTCTAACTGAATCAGGGAGAATTAGCGACGGGTTTGCACCCGTCGCGGAATCTCTCTAAATCAGTGACGGGTGCTTACTCGTCGCTGATTCTCGCTGAATTAGGAGAAAAAAATAAAAAACAAAATTAAAACTTTTAAAAATATAAATTATATAAAAAAATATTTAATAAATATTCAAAAAATTATTTATATTTTATATTTATTAAGAAATAAATTTTTATATATAAAAATAATATTTAAAAAATTAATAATTTATTTTAAATAATTAAAATAATTAATTTAAAAATAAAAAATTAACATTCCTATATTCATACAAAATTAACATTTATAATTAACATTTATAAATATTCAATTAAAATCATCATCATTACAATCATAATTTTGTTCCTCATTATAAAACTGATCTCTCGGTCCAGGTTGAGTAGACGGTTCAAGTTGAGACGACAGTCCAGGTTGCTGTAACGCCATAATCTGTCTATTCATCTGCTCATACCATGCCATCATCTATTGCTGCCATTGACGCAGTTGTATATTCTCATTTTGCATCTCTATTACCTGGGTTCGAGATGCATGCAACTCCTCATTCATATGGGTCTGCGTGGAATGCAACTCATTTTGCACCTCAGTTACCTACGTCCGAGCGACATGCAGCTTCTCGTTCATTTGGGTGACCCTCAATCTTATTTGTTCTAATTCTGACGACAACCCATATGAACCACTAGAACTGCTATCGGATCCAATCAGGTAAAACTGCCTAGCTTGAGAGCCGAGATCGTAGACACGACCTTTCTTGTTCCTACCAGAGATAGCCTGATAAAAGACGTGATGCTCGTCGACTGTAGGTGGAGATGATGACTCACTATCGCCGGTTGATGTTGAAGATGCCTCAACACTTAATCTCTCAAACGCCACCTATATAAATTAAAATATTGACTTATTAATTAATAAAAAAATTATTATATTATAATGTTAATTAAATTATACATAAATACAATTACTGCGACGGCCTCTGATCTATTATCAACCCACACTTCTTGTCTTTGATCATTCTTCTAAGTGTGGGTTTTCCTGACAATCTCAAATTCATTGGGCTTGCGGTCTAATTCCTTTGCCTGCATGACAAATATATAAAGTAAATAAAATAAAATATAAACCACTATATAAGTTTATAAAATTTACATTTAAGTCAAAATATTAATTACCATCCTTCTTCGGTTCTCAGTGAAAGGAATGGATCCACCTGTGTGGACTGACCCACCAGTCTTGGAGGCGCGATTCTTTTTGTTTTGTTCAGATTTCTTCTTGTATTCGTTTTCATCCCACTTTGCTTGCAATGCCCGTTGTACCATCAGATCCATCCACTTACCTTTGTCACCACCTCCTTTAATTTTGTTCTCCGATTACATTTATTTCAAATGATCCATATACGATCACTCTCATCGGGTTGTCACTTGAACTCCCTTTACAAAAAGTTAAAAATGAATAAATATGTATAAAATTTTAAATTAAAACTTTCTATAATTAAGAATTTTAATTATACTAATGCTAAATTCTTCCAACCACATCCGTCATGCTAATTCTGACACGTCATCCCAATGAAGCCAAGCTTCAGTGTACCGTCTTTCCCAAATTTTTTATTGTACATTTGGTGGGCCAACCTCAGGGAAAAAACTGTAAAACCAATATTGATCAAATAAGAATATGCATTTTTGTGTCTAATAATAACAAAAAATCAATTAAAATTAATATATAAGATACTCACTGATCACAGTTCTAATTGCAAGATAACTCTACTCGGTAATCAACTCGGTTGGTATCCACTGGCTGAGAAGGAGACGGGTCAACATTCTGCCCAAGAAAAGATGATTCAGGAGGTGCATGTGGTGTTGGCATAAATGAATATGGGTATGGACCTCCTGGGGGATGAAAAGTCGGCCTATGAGATGGGATAAATTGCGATGCAGTCTTAGGTGGGTAGGATGTGGGTAGGACTGTAGTCATCGGAATGAAAGAATGTGGCATCCCAGCATATGGCTACTGGAACTGAGTCATCAGAACGAAAGAGTGTGGGTGCGATGACTGAGGATATAAATGGGTAGACGAGACATCATGTGTGGAGACAGAAGGAGAAGACTATGAACCAGCACTACTAGGATCTGGGGAATGTGTGTCCCTATAGAATCAACGTCTTTCTCTACCCCTATTACTCCTACCCTTACTTGGTTCGGGAGATGAATGTCTTGACATTTATTTTTGAGAATTACATAAAAAATAGAAACATGGTATAACGTACAAGGTCGCAAACATTAAATAATACAAAAAATATTATATCATAACATATATAAGTGAATTAACATATTCAAAAATAAATCAATCTTCCTGTACATATTCATCACTATCTATGTCATCAGACAATAACTCTTACGATACGACGAAAAACTTTCTTGGGTAGACGCAAATATATAAACTCATTCCTGATAAAATTCTCTAGTAATCTCGCCCCTTCTTGGGTTACACCTATTATCAATCCACATACGATGCGACGGGATTTTCATTTTAACTGAGAATAATATATATCATGAAAAAAATTTCCTGAAAATTCACAAGGTCATCTTTTAGTACTGCAAACTAACGTACTTTTTAATTGCACAAAGTCATCTTTCATTATATTAGACCACAAATTTTTATTTATTTTAATTACGTATTATTGTCTAATTTTGTTAAGATTTACTTCATTAAACCTAGAGTAAAAATATCAAATTATACTCACCCATTCATTATTAAAAAATTAGAAACCATATATTTAATATTTTTAATTTATAGTATATAATTTAAAAATATCCCAATTAAGTTTTTCTAATTACTAATAATAGATTTAATAAAAAATTAAGTAAAATAATTAGAAAATAATCTTAACAACAAAATTAATACACAAGTTTTTATGTACTTCAATTATATATTATTATCTAATTTTGTTAAGATTTATTTTAATTAAATTCAAAATCAAAATATCTCATTTAGTGCAAAAAATTTTATTCTTAACGACAAAAATTATTTAACAACTATATTATTAATATTAATAACATATTATTAATTGATAAATTAAATCTAAATAAAAATATTATTTAAAATTTATTAATAAATTATTATTTAACCCCCCCAAACAAAACCCCTTCCCCCACGGTCGCTCCCCTTCTCTGTGAATCGCAAATTATATTATTAATTTTGTTTTAATTATATATTAAATTATCTAATTTTGTTCAGATTTATTTTAATTAAATTTAAATTTAAAATATCTCATTTGATGCATAAAATTTTTATTTTTACTTGCAACTATATTATTAATATTAATAACATATTATTAACTTATAAATTAAATCTAAATAAAAAAAATAAATTTTATTTAGAATTTATTATTAAAACACCCCCAAACAACCCCCTTGAACCGCCGCCCCTCCTCTGTTATTTAATTTTAATATTTTATAATTAAAAAATAATAATTTAAAATTTAATTTAAATTTTCTTAACCGCCCCCCCCCCCCGGGGTGCCCCCCAGGTCACCCCCCTTCTGTGAATCCCATATCATAATTTGGTGCAAAATATAAAATTAAATATAACAGAATCTTTTGTCCTTGTTAATTTTGGTTTCTCTGCTTTATTGAGAGTGTGTTTTCCTTTTGATTGTTTGGTGTGGGGTATAGCCTACCTGAGGTTGTAGGATTTTCGTTTTTCTGTTAGTATAATTCTTACATACAAATATTGAATTGGCACGAAAATTGTGGTCTCTTTATATTTGTAACGCTCCGGTATTTTTGGGAAATAATAAAGGGAAAGGAATGAGCTAGCTAAATCCAGGTTTGTTCAAAGGTGGAAGTCAAACCAATGGGAGTTTGAAGAGTCTAAAGTGGTTTAAAATGTATATATATTTATGTTATGGAATTTATGGTATTTAGGAATATTGGAATGTGAGATTATGGATTTTTGGGATTTATATAGGTGAGTTATGGCTTAAGTGTGGAATTATGTAAATAAATAGAATTAAGGAAATTGAGGAAAGTATAAAAGGAGGAGTGAGGCTTGAGAAATGAAGGAAAATTAGGAGAAAGAGAAAGGGAGCCGACGGGATTGGAAAGGAGAAGCTGGGGCTGCCATATCTTCTTTTTCTTCTCCATCTTTTCTAATCACCAAGGGTTCAAGAAGCTTGTCTGCTAGTGGGAAGTTGATTCATTATCTTGATCCCCCTCTCTAGTTGGTTTTCTTATGGCTTGAAGGTGGTTGGAAGACTCCTATTCTTGTCGTAATTCTTGTAAGCAAAAAATCAAAGGAGAAGCTCACCAAGGCAAGTTCTACTCTCCTTCTACTCTTCTACATTCTTGGTTCTTGTTTTTGTAAATAATAGAGCCAAAAATCTCCATGTATTGCAAAGACTTGATATTTGAAAATCTCATGTAGAAATGTTTGTAAATCTCTCCCATTCTTTGTTTGATCTTGCTAGTCTCATTTGCACTTCAAAATAAAGCTTGTTCTACCCTATAACCCCTTGGGAATGATGTGTTTATCATTAGGATGCAGTGGATGCAAGTGTTGGTGCACAAATTGCATGTTTTGAGGGTCTTTGGGGTGGTTCTAGGCTTCGACCGGTCGACCGTTTTTGTCGGGCGGTCGACTGTTTCTGCCTTGTGACAGTCTGTGCATATTCCACTGTTTCGAACAAAACTTTTTGTAGAAATATCAGATTTGTGAACCGTTTGAAGTGTTATAAATTAGACTTTATAGGATTTCTTTCGATACAGGATTTGGGCTATTTGGAAAAGTATGGAACCTGTAGATGCCCTGTGAAATACCACCTTGAAATCTAGAAATTCTATTTCAATCCGATAATGCCCTGTGAAATACCACCTTGAAAAGTATGGAACCTGTAGATGCCCTGTGGTATTATCCAAATTTGAATTCACTTTTTTTCCCATGAACTAGCCTCCTTAACCATTGTTTTGGTATATATATTGGATAATGTGATTATGTTTTGAAGTCATAGCAACCCTGCCAATCTTAGCTTAGAATATGGAGTTCTTCCATTTTGAGCGATCTGCCTTGATCTGATTTTTTGGAGATAAATAACTTATTTTGGTGTATGATTGGAGTATAATGAGAGTGATTTATAGAATAAATGATGATGTTTCTAGACATAGTTCCTTGAGAGGCTAGAAGAGTTTTCTTGAGCAATATTGAAGGGTTTTCTAGAGCATTGTTGACGCATGTTATATTCACTGGCCAATTAGGGCTTGTCCTCCCTACATTTCTTTGTGGAATGATGCTGCTCCCTAAGGGGATAGGTTCTAGATACTTGGTTGTGTAATTATACCTATTGTTTTATTGCATTGCGTTATGTTACTACATTGCTTTGCATGATGATGTTGGGTTATGGGGTGCATTCATTGGGGGTCATGCTTTGTATCTATTTGGGGGTATGAGCACTGGCATGACACAGTTGGCTTGTTGAGTGCTGACTTGTGTATGATAGGCGAGTATATGCATTTAGAGCATTCGTTTGTATGTGAATTCTTACATGGATGTAGCATGGCCTGATGCTTGGCTTATGGGGGCCTTGCCATCACGTTAATGTTATAAGAGCCATTGCATTCCTTATGTGTAGCATTGCATGGAAATGTTGTGGAAAATGATAGAAAGGAAGCACAACTTCCGTTGTTATGTGATATGAGATCTTGATATATGAGCCGGGGGTTCAACGTGATGTGATGTGATTGTGAGTGCTTTGCCATGTGATGATGACGGTGATTGATATGTTATTTGTGGATGTGGTATGGGAGCCATGGGCTCATAATATTGACTTGGTAGCCTGTCCTTGACTACTAGCAGGTTTGTATACAGAGTTTTGGGTGCCAGTGTATGCATTTTATGCGGGCCCCAATGACCTTATGTGTGCATCTGTGCATTTATGTTATGGCGGGGTATTGTGATATGTAATCTCATGGCATGGATTGTGTGTCGTTTATGTATACGAGATTGGAGTGTGTTTCAATATACTGTATGATGTTCTGGGGAAGTCCAGGCTTAACCATATCCTGTTCTTTCTATATACTTACTGAGTCTTGTGACTCATTCTTGTTTTATATCATTCTAGGTAAAGACCAAGATAAGGCTAATAGCGAGTCTAGTAGGGGGTAACCTTTTGTTGGTAGATGTGTACAGAGCGCACCTAAAGTGGACGTCTTGGGGACTTATGTGATGAAATGCCAGAGCTAGTTAAACCTTTGTTCCTTGAAGGGACATATATGTTTTGTGGCTATGACTTGATGTATAATATTCAGATGATGTATCTTTTATTCTGATGGGATGTATATGCTTAATTGTTATGTTATGATGTTATCATATGAGAGATATGCGGTATGTTAATGAGGGTTATGGTTTAAGTTACTTTCATATCATTTTATTAATGACCTTCTCACGGATTCTCTATGCTATTTACATAAAAATTCATCATTCTTAGGCATCGCACAAACTTAGGTTTATTTACATGGTTTTCAAATTTCTTGAAGGTAAATTGAAAACAATTTAGGATAACCATGATGATTTGATAAAATTTTTAAGATATTTTAGACTCTTTTCAAGCGATTGACCTCTCTCAACTTAGTGTGATTTTAAAAGTCAGTCTGATTCATTTAACTATGTAAGTTTTTTCATGGAATTACTACCATGCAATGCATAGGTTCCTGTAGGTTCATCAATGCTAATTAAGATATATTATATTTTTGAAAACTAATGCATGGAATTTTAATACTAATATATTTATAAATAAATATAATATAATAAATAATTTTACTTTAATAATTAGGTAATCACTATATTTAATTTAACGCAAGTTTTGGAGGGAAAATAGTTCATCATTGATTGTCACTTAACAAATTACTTTGACAGACTATCCTATTTTAATATATTAATAAGATATATATGTGATTGGAGAAAATATACATTATCATGTGAATTAGACCTTTTTTTTTCAATATTAGAATTTTTAAAATCAGAAACTCCATTATTAATTAACTTTTAGGATAACAAATTTTTCCCAAACTTTAAGGTATATAATTTTCCCATATTGCTATTCAAACTGCATTATTATGTCATTATTATTTAAGTAGAATAAATGCTATGTATGTGCTTATGATAAAACATATGATAGGAATGAAAATGGAATGGTAATGAGCTGACTCAACTTCAATTTAAATTTTATGCCAATCCATCTACAACTGGGCGTTTCAGATGAAGTCATTTGCCCAAACCACATAAATAAACTCACTTTATTAATTAATTACTAGAAGTAGCACCAGTGGCAAACTCACATTAATAGCAGAACTAATTTTTTATTCTGGGGCTTATTTTATTGTTCTGAGTTTCAAATATTAATCAACTCATAGCACAATAAATATAGACACTATTATAATTTTAATACGAATTTATGCTTGGAAAAGCTGTCTTAGATTTATTTAAAGCAGAGTTTTTCTCTAATTATGCTGTATTAGAGACTAGAATACTGGCTCTTACGTATTTACCATCAACATTCAAAATTTATTACCATGAAACTACTTAACAGTAATGAATGTTTAAAATGTATTCTAAAGGACTCAATTTCAATTCAGATATCAACATTTCAATCTTATTTAGTATGAGATTGCAAAAAAGATATGCCATGTGTTTAAATTAATAATCGATAAAGATACAACAATACAGAAAAAAGAAAGAGGTTGCGCCAATAAGCGAAATGTTGCCTACGTACCCCAAATTAATTAACCCGGGAGGGGGACGGGGGGGGGGGGGATCAAGCCTCACGTAGTTCTTTCTATCTAAGTTTTAGACAATTAATTAAGAATTCTTTCTCGGCTCCTAATTCCTCCCCTAACAACTATATATGACTTCTCCATGCTAGCTGCTGCTGATTCTTGCGTCTTGGAAGTTTTGGGGGATCAATTATTCGAATCATCTTCCTTGTTTTCTCATTCTTAGCTTGTTCATACCGCAGACGCAGCTTCTTCTTGGTGGCTTCCAGTTTCTGCTCAAACTCCTCGTAGTTTAATCAAGATGGCGGCTTACTTTGTTTCGCTGCAGGCATTGTAACTGAGTTGCTCATGGTACTTTACTTCTTCGGAGGCTAATGAATTTTCTTCTTTGTATTTTCAACGTCATCTTGTAGGAGCTGCTTCCTCTTGGTCATTGGCCAAACAGCCTCCATCTCTGGCTTAACGGTTATCGAGTTTTTATCATCTCGATCAGGTGCAACCGGTTTGTCGGGACTCGCAGAGCATTTAATCTTGATTATAGGGCGAGGCCCTCTAGCACACTCACAATTTGAGCCTTTTGACCCGTCGCTGACTGCAGTAGTAGCGATCTTGCCAAGGCTTCTCATTCTTCAACAAAGGAGCCAGAAGCGTCCTGGGATCTTAGCCGATTTTGGCTCTCGCTCTAGTTTGTCTTAGCATAAAGAATCCCGGCAATTGCATCCCTTCGTTGCAAGAAGTTGTCGAAATGACAGCCTGAAGCAACGGTGATAATTCTTGGCTGGTTCTGGTTCTGGTTCGTCTTGGCGTAAAGAATCCCGGCGATTGCATCCCTTCGTTGAAAGAACTCATCTGAATGACGGGATGAAGCAACGGTGATGGACCATTTGATAATCTTGAAGATGTCCACGCCGGTGCTAAAATTTTTCTCACCAAATATAGTTTTTGATTACGAAAATTTTATCTACGCTATAAGTTTTGTAGTCAAAAGTTAATATTTTGTTACGTAAATTTTAAATCGTAGGCACTTTAAATGAGTCAAATTTTTTGCCATCAAATATAGTTTTTCACTACAAAGTTTTATCTAGATTCTAAATTACATAGAAAAAAATTAAGATTTTTCTACAGAATATTAAATTGTAGTTAAAAGAGAAGTTTAATTTTTTTAAAATTAAAAATAATAAAAATTGAAATATATAAAATATAAAAAATTAGTGGGAATCATTCCGCCTAAAATATACCCACATACATTTCGAATTCTGCACTTTCTAGGCAAAAAACGTGATCCTTATATAGGACCCAATTGCAGGTGATTGATTTTTTTTTTTCATATAAATACCCTTCACATTTTAGTTTTCAGAATACTAATATAATTGAGTAGGCAACACTTACCACCACATCATATGTGGAGCTCGACCTTTGGCTTCTAATCCACCATAAAACTTATATTTTAGTTTTTGACCTGATGGATTAGTTAGATCCCACCCACTGTAACGCCCCACTTTCAATTACACAATGAAGCAATAAGATATTTATTATATGCTAATAATGACCTCAGGCATTATTAGAACTCCTTTATCAACAGAAGCAAGGATCGAACTTAAGTATGCTAAATGGCTAGGATTTTCACAAGTTTAAATAAAAGTCCATAATGCACCCACATATCAGAAAGTTATAGTAGCTTCACAAATACATAAATTTTGCGATACAACCATAGAACCGCACACAAACACCATACATCCTTAAGTATTCTTTATCAACAGAAGCAAGGATCGAACTTGAGTATGCTAAATAGCTAGGATTATCACAAGTTTAAATAAAAGTCCATCATGCACCCACATATCAGAAAGTTATAGCAGCTTCACAAATACATAAATTTTGTGATACAGCCGCAGAATCACACACAAATACCATACATCATTAAGTATCTTAACTGATATTTACATTATAATATTGGGATTACACGGGTACACAAATAAATCCAACTCTAAATCAGCCAAGCACCACCTCTCCTTGGTCGTGCTAGAACCTGGTGTACCTGATATGCTTAACATACCTGGAACGTTGAATGTTCCAGGGGTATGAAACACCTGAATTAGATAATTACATCTAAGTGAGTGGTACAAGGAAGAAAACTATGCATGTAAGAGCATTATGAAGTTTTGGCAGGAAATACGCAGAAATAAGTATGAAATCTCCCAAGATTATATCAATATAAACCTTCCATGTGGTAGGAAGGCCAGGTTGCACCCTCGCAGTCATCATGGTAGCTCACCGCAAGAGCGTGAGATCGTGGCTCACCGCAAGAGCACAATATCCCCCGTGATGTCCCGCAATCATCATGGTAGCTCACCGCAAGAGCACGAGATCCCCCCGTGATGTCCCGATAACCAACCATAGATACAAACACCGAGATACGTATAAAATAGGCAAGATATGCTCAAAAGCAATAAAACATAAGATGTAAAGCCACCAACCATGACATGTTGTATGACAAAGAAGAAGGAATATGATATGCAAGCCACAAGACACGCACCAAAGCTATCATGGTCAAACCCGATGCAATAAAGTAGAAAGGATATGCTCGAAACAAAGGGAACATAAAATGTAAGCAATGAACCATTCAGAAATGAAACTAAGAATGATCATGGGAAGGCAAGAAGGATGCACAAGAACCACTCTCCTTGACTAATTACCTTTGGAAGCATGATGAGAATGGTTTTCTCATGTTTTTAACGTCGTTTGGCACGATCTACGGGGGCGATCCAAACTTTCCGATGTGGCCTTTTTTCCCTCAATTCTCTATCGATTTCCTTCCTTCTTTTTGTAGAACTCTCCCTTGTTTCTCAAGAACAAGACCATTCCATTTGCTTCCCTCAATTTGGCAGTGATACTCTTTTAGAAATGCTTGGAATGATTTGTAAACAAACCCATGGCTTTGTTTATAAACACGCGCGTCGCCACCTTGCAAAGTCATTATGAGACTTCAAATCCTATCTCCAAGTGGCCAATGAATGCTTGCCACATGTCCTTAAGGATAAGGTTTGAAGGCTTTAGCAAACTTGGAGGCTAAGTAAGCTTTTCTAGCCAATCATATTTCACCACGTGTCTTGCCACCCAAGCACCCTCATCATGGCTCATAATTATCTTTCAAATTGTGGCTAATCACTTTGTGCCACTTGTCCCATCATCATGAGGCCTTAACTTAACTTCCAAGTAACCCAATGGTTGTTTGCCATGTGTCCTTGAGAATAAGGTTTGGAGACTTTGGAGGCTAAGCAAAAGACTTGGAGAAGACTTGGGAAAGACTTTGAGAAGACTTGGACTTTAAGTAAAGACTTAGAGAAGATTTGGAGAAGAGTTAGAGCAAAGACTTGGACTTGGACTTCAAAACTATCCAAAGCTCTATTTGATTTGAGTTTGAAATCCAAGATATTTTGAAGAAATATTTTAAGGTTTCAACAAACGACGTTTTGACTCGAACTTTTCAGGTAACTACACTTAGACCCTTTTTAACTTGGTCCCTGGGCCATTTTTAATTGCACTTTTTGGTCTCAAAAAAATGAATAAATTACGCTATTACCCCATTTTTAATTGCACTTTTAATTGCACTTCAGTATTTACGATTTTGCCATTGGCTCAGAAACTGAACCTTTGTCTCAAAGCTTCTATAATCCCTTGAAATAACCTATTTCCTCAATTATTAGAACCTAATAACCTCAGGTATTTCATCCTATTTTGAGTTTGAAAATCTGGGGTATTACACCCACTGTCTGACTAAATGTAATGAGTTGAACATCACTCTTCTTCACATTTTAGTTGTGGGTTAGGTGAGATCCATTGAACATTGCCCCATTTCATAGTAAATAAGAGAGTCAAACAGTCTTTCACAAAATGCACCCTCACATTTTAGTTATTGCATGTCAAATAATGCAACCAAGCATTCATTAACACATACTTAACTCCCATTTTAATGTCTGATGCAAATTACCACATAACCATCAACATCTAGGCATGGAGAGCATGCTGTCTAGGTGTTGCAACATGCAAAAGTGGACGTCAACCTTACGGGAATCGACTGGAACATACATACATGTAGAGTCGACTAGGCACTTTCGGGATTCAACTTCTTATATTGGGTAGTTGACTCTCTCGAATTCACAGTCCAAATGCCAATCAATTTGCTATATTTGACACATAAAATCACCTATATACATTAAATACCAAGCTGAGGCTCTCATACTACTAAAGGAATTCACGTATTGTGGTGCGGGTAAAATTAAAAATTTTATATGCATTAAAGATACATAGTGGAAGCTATAATACACACACTGTACACAGTTTGGATATTTAAGTAACAGGTAATTTCATCATATGAAATACAATGAAAGAATACCTGTAGCCTAATGTAGGGATGGGGTACAGAAACGATTTTTGTACTGAGACTGAATCGATCTCAAGATGTGATGTCCTAGTCTGTCCACACCTAGCCAGCTACCCAGTACCAAAACAATCACCTATTCTCATGCTACCCTGAGGATTCAAATTCATCGACACCCGTGTGTCTCTTACGCATGAAAATTGTGCACCTATAAGTTAAATGTAAGTAGAACTGAATATAACTGAAAGGTCAAGGCCTGAAAAATTAACTCTTGGAGGATCAATGCAAAGGGTAAGGGATTTTAAAACTTTTCAAAAACCACATACACAATGGAAGCAAAAGCACCCCCTTGCAAGACCTAATACAAGACACCCACATGCACAAAACCAAAAACCATCCATGAGGAGGGATTATAAATACCTTTAGGATGCTTTGGTGTTGCTGGTTATCCACGAACCCTTTCTAAGATGCTGCCATGGACCTACTGTAATACCCCAAAAATTAATGTAAAGGTTGGATGTTGCAATAAAGTGTTTATGAAAGTTTAAGGCTTAAGTGTAAATGGGAATGGATTTAGGACCCAAATGCAAATATGATAATCTGTAAAAGAAATAGCTTGTCTCCAATGAATAGGAATATTTGCAATGATGAATTCTTATCTAAGAAGATTGAAGTTGGAGAGTTGGGATTGGAGAATTCTCCCTAAAGTCCCAAAGCCTTATGATGGTAATAATTGGATTCACCCTAAAAGTCAAAAGTAATAAAACTTGGAAGGGTTGTATTGGCTTACCAAAAGGAGTAGATAAAGAGATTTATCTTGAAGGCAACATGAGGGGCATTTGGAATCCTTGGATTGGAAGAATGGAAGACTTCCTTTGAAAGAGAGAATCAAATGAAGAAATTTCAAAGCTTGTCATAATTACAAGGGTAGAAAAAAATGGCTAACTTAAGAGCTAAGTGAGATCTTGGAGATTTGGGGTTGAAGGGCTATAAAAGCGAAGAAGGAAGGACCACGTAAAGCTAAAATTAAGAGAGAAAGCAAGGAAAGAAAAGGATGCAAGGGAAAAAGCAAAGGAAGGAGAATAAAGAGACCTGACCATAAAAATGCAAAAACAGAAAGGGAACCAAAAAGGTAAGCCAATTTTCTTTTCGTAGGATTGTAGTACACTGAAAGAGGAGTTCATAGGTTCAAACAGAAGGCGAATCGTAGTTAAAATGAAAGAGTTATAGCAGTTTTAAACTTTTGGTATAGAATCCGTAAGAAGTAGGGAGTCGGCGCGTGCATCACACGCGCCTGTCGTAGTTGTGCATAGCCACACGTGGCCACTCTTCTGGTGGTGCATCAGCGCACGTGGCTGGGCTTCTTGCTCTGTAATTTTGAGGGTTTACTTCTTAAATCATTCTCTATGATTGTATGAAAAAATATTTTGATTTGGTGACCTGAACTGTATGAAACTGCAGCTCAATCGGGCTAAAATTTGTAGAAACGGTGAACCATCAAGAACTACAACAAGTGTGAGTGGTTTTCTACATCATTTGTGCTTCATATTGATCATTCCTTGAATCATTTGTGTTATATGTGGACATACTCACTTGCTGTCTTTGTTTGGCATGAAACTTTACTTATTTCATCACTTCATGGGATGTGGTTGTTTGTGGCAAGCTAGAGGCCGCCATGAGTGGCTCTTGGAGTCTCATATGCGTGTTTTGAGTTGAGCATGGTGTGCACGAGGGTGATTGCAACACCCTGACATGGCTTCCACAAAAGAGGTTCCATTTTGCATACTTGCATTTCATACATGAACTATTCTTTTCTTGAAACCATCTTACTTAGATTCATGTAATCTAACTTGGGTTGATACCCCTGGAACGTTTCGCGTTCCAGGTATGTTTGGTGTGCCAGGAGCTAAGGAGGCGAGCAAAGCAAACGGGAAAGAATCTGTGGACATTTAAATACTTTTTTTTGTCGTTTTATGTAAACGTATTTCAGAAGTGTTGTAATTGTTCGGAGATTGTACTTCTTTTTCTTATATTAGATTTAAACTCTATCCTAATGAAAGGCTTGTGTGCATTTAACTTGTATGGGGACCCTACAAACATTCTGGCAGGTTCGATCCGTTGTTTTCCCTGCTTAGGGTTTCCTAACACCTCTTGGGTAATTAGGTGTAAACCTACCATGTTACTTGAGAGGAGGAGGTGTTACACCTACAAGCTGGGTGACTAGCCCGCCTCCACAAATGTAGAGGTCCTAGTCCATCAACACTCGAGGTGCGATTGAACCCTTCATTAGAGCATGACTAACGCCCTTTGAGTGAAGATGACCCATGGCTAGAATGACTCTTAGGCTTGCAACTAGCTATCCAACAAGAAGAATGCCAAATAGGAGAAGCAAGTTCAAGAGGTATGGAGCAAGAACATACCTCAAGCTTCAACATCCATGGAGAAAATAAGAAGAATCAAGAAGCAAGAAGAGAAGAGCAAGGGATCAATCGAGGAAGCTCCTGGAAACCCTCTCTTTCTTCTCTACGCTTCTAATTCAGTGAGTGCTTGCTCTACCATCTCCACTTCAATATATAGTGCACGATCATGGGGGGTTTTACCCAACAGAAACAATCAATATATTGATAGAAATGGTCGACAACCTCTTAGCCACCAGTCGACAGCTCTTGCTTATAGACACCTAGTACTATATACATATTGTACTTTGCCCCATTATTTATGGAAATAGCCTTTTTACTAACACCTAGTGAAACCAAGGCCCTATTAACTCTTTAATAGTGTTCCCCGTTAACATTTAACGGTCTCCCATATAATTGGATCTCACTAATTAACACATAATTGTAGTTGGCATCATCAACACATTAATGAAAGATAACACACTCCTAGCTATAAATCATTAATTGGCACAACACTCGATGTGTGTGTGACTTTCTAGGTCCATAGCCATGTAACAGACATGACACATCAACTCTTTAATGCCGGTCAAACACTTCGACCTACTAAGAGGATCTCTCCAAATTCCCATAGCATCTTGAAAGATCTTGAGTATCCCCTAGCGAGGACTCATGACGATCCTAACGGCAATAAAGGTCTAAACTTTAGATGAACCTATTAAGGTTCTTCGATTCTCATGATCTATAATCCTTCCACTATCTAAATTTCAACCAAGTGAGAGCCATTGACTGATTAAACTCACAAGACTCGGTAGTTATTGGAGATCTAGTATGGTGTGATTGAGGTAGCATCGCAGAATAACTTCTGATATTGGTAACACATTCCAATCATGCTCACCCTAGCCAAGGGTTTACCAACCACAACCAACTGAGACCACACAAGATATTTGCCTCCATCTGATGGAGGATAACATATCCCATCAGCGAGTATTTGTCTCCTTACACAATCGAATACCACATAGAGAGCATTCTCACCTTTTACTCCGAATAGTTTCACTCAACAGTAAATCTCTGACACTGATGCACAAGAGAAATCTATCGCCTCCGGTCAATGGACCAAATTCACAATCGAGAACTAGCAATAGATCATTAATCCTTGAGCCATGTGATTTGTTGCAAGCGTCACGTTAAGTATATGTTCAACTGACATCCACCCATATGTCTATTATCTGCATCTCATGTAAGATAGCATATGACACACCACCCATAATGGATAGATCATATTCCACTTTTGATAAATCTCAGGGCTAGGAATTCCTTTAAGAAATCCTGAGCTAGAAATCTGTGCCATATCATTCTTAACACTTAAGAACCAAATCTCTACTAGGATATCTAGGGACTCATTCATAAATAAAAATGGGGAGTATGAATAAAGATACAACCTCATATATATATAAACATATATGTGACAAGATCACATCATTAGCGCCAAATGCACACAACACATATAGTGTAAATCTAACATATAAGACACTAACACCAATAATAATAGAGGAAGCTGAAGAATAGAAGAGCAAGCAGAAGACAACTCTCTGTAATTCATTTCCTTCCCCTATCAAATTTACTCTATCCAGTCACCCCCACCACCTTTTGCAATTCTGTGCCACATGTAACGCACTCAAAATTGGTTGGTGTAAAACCCCGTTTTGGCATAAGGTTGCCACGTCATTTAAGTGAGATTTAAATATTGAAAATGGGTATAACAGTGAAAATAAGTCATTGAATCAATCAAAGGTAGTACCCCAAAGGTTAGATATCGAAGGAAAATAATATAGTATTAATGAGCGACTCAAGAAGTGATTTTTAGCATTGGAAGAAATTGGATCAGAAATAATTTTTAGTACACCTTTGGATTAGGTTGAAAAATTGAATTATCGTGAGGGACTTCCAAAATGTCAACAGAACCCTTGAGAGACCTTGATTTTGTAAGTAGAACAACCCTTAAGCGATTTCGGGTTGAAACGAGAAAGTTCGCAGTCTAAAAGAAAATTCGGGCCTAAGTGTAATTTCTTAAAATTAGCCAAGGGAGGTCTAAAGGATGATTTTTTGGAATCTTTGGGGATGAAATGAGGATTCTGGAACATGAGGGTGTTAATGGAAATAATAGAAAGTTCAGGGCTTGAGGATAAGGGGCAAAATGTAAAAGGTCAGAAATTGAGGGGCAAAAGCGTAATTTCGCAAAAGAAGAAGCGGCCATGGCCGACCATTGCTGTCGGCTGCCAATTGAGGCCGTCCAACCATTGGGATCTCGAGATCTCAGGTCAGGGAAGCTGAAGGACCAAGACTTGACCAATGACATGTACTGAGGTGGCCAAAATTTCAAGAAAACTGACCATGGTTCGGTCAGTTGGTCGCAGCGTGCAAGTGGGCTTTCGAGGCCGGTTGTCACCCAATTTGGGTCATCCAAGGGATGGGTGAGAAGCTTGAGGCATTGGGTTGAACACCCATGGCCGTTTTGAGGTCCAATTCGGCTATAAATAGAACGAATTCTAGCTGAGGGTTTTTGCATTTTGGAGCTTCAAATCAAGGGTTCAATCGAACGAATTGAGGGATTAGAGCATAGGGATTTTGTTTCCCCTGAGGTAAGGAAGGTTTATGGAGAATTTCGTGAATTTTGGTGTTGGTTTGAGTGGGTTTCGAACTTGGCCGGAGTAGGAAGGTGGTGGTGTCAGCCGAGACTTTGGTCGGTCGGTTGAAGGATTTTCGGCCCTCTTTTCAGGCATAAAGAGGTGGTATCGGGTTCGACTGGAATAGAGGATCGTCGAAGTGTAGAGATCCAGCATTATCATCTAACCGGCGCTCGAGAAGATGACCGGCGCGTGGCAAGCACGCGGGATCATCACGCGCAAGCATGTGGCTAGAATTCAAATGGAGCGTGAGGGTGCGTCTAGCTGAGGAAAATCATTTTGATTTCTAAGTTAAAAAAATGTGCCTTAGGCTAAGAGTTAAGGCAAACCATATTGGTCAGGGCATGCCAAGAAAAGTGTTTGGGAGACACCATGATTTTGAGGAATTTGCTTTGGGAAATAGATAATGAGTGAGCTATGAAGAGAAATTTTGGGGACGAAATTTATTTTAAAAGGGGGGTGGGATGTAATATCCCAGAATTTAATGTAAAGGTTGGATGTCGCAAAAAGTGTTACAAATGGAAGTTTAGAATTAAAGTGTAAATATGAATGGATTTAAGGCATTAAACCCAACCCGAGTGCAAATATCACAACTTGTAAAAGGGTTGCTTGTTTCCAATAAAAGAAATAAATGCAATAATGAATCCTTATCCTAGAAGCCATGTGTTGGAAGATAGGATTGGTTCGAGAAGTTTCCCAAAAGTCTTAAGATGGCTTAGCTTGGAAGTTGTAATGATGAACTTTACCCTAAAGTCTTTATAATGATAAATTTTACCCAAAAGTCTTGGAATGGCTTAACTTGGAAGACTTGACTTGGAAGACTTAATTTGGAAGACTTGTTGGCTTGCAAAAGAAGAGGATAATAGAGCTTATCTTAAAGGCCAAGTGAGGGTTTGGATTGGAAGAAATGGAGGCTTACTCTGGAAGATAGAATCAAAGAAGGAAATTTCAAAGTTGGTAATGATTGTTTTACCCTAAAAGTATAAAATTGAAGGGTTAGGATTGGCTAGGATTTAGCTTGCAAGGGAAGAAGATGATAAGGGTTATCTTGAAGGTGTATTTGGTGACCTAGGATTGGAAGAAGAAGAGGCTTGCATTGGAAGATTGGAAGAATTTCAAAGTTGTGATGATTACAAGGGTAGAAAAAAAGTAACTAGGAAGCCAAGTGAAATCTTGAGGATTTGGGAATTTAAAGGCTATATAAAGGGAAGGAGGTAAGGCCACGTGAAGCTAAGGAAAGAGGAAGCAAGAAAGTGTAAGAAAAATCAAAGGAAAAGCAAAGAAGAAAGGAAAGGGAGACCTGATCGGAAAACCATGAAAACAAAAAGGAAATCGAAAAGGTAAGTTGATTCACTTTCTGTAGGGTTGTAGATCATGAAAAGAGGAGTCCGTAGGTTCAAACGGAGAGCGAATCAGAGCAAAAATGAGCAAGTTATGGAATTTTTAATTTTCAGTTGCAAAATCCGTAATAGAGAATGAGGTAGTGCGTGGCCAACTTTCCAGGGAAGCGTGAGGGCACGTCCGACCTCCGTTTGGCCTAAAATTTTCACCAAAATTCTCCTATTTTAATTATCATATGTAAAAATATTTAAGATTTGGTTCACTAAAGTGCGTGATTTTTGCAACAAAACCAAGGCCAATACCCTATAAACAGTACTCTGAGAGGTAAACCGGCAAGGTGAGTGGTTCTTGCATCCAATAAACATCATATTAGTGAAGGACAATCAACGAGGATCAAAGCATGCAACGGAAGCGATTTTGAACATAAAAATATCCTCGTATTGATTTGAGTCTAGGAGACTTACTTTTCCTACGGATTACCGGACGAAATGGAGCGACAGGAGGAGGAGGGTGGTCGAGCAGTTGTCGAACCACTCCAGAATTACATTAGATATCTATATACCTCTCTCTAGTTTGCAGCAAAGTGCACCCTAGGTCATCTCTCACAAGGAGCCTTATCTTCTTCTACCAACAATGAGAACCAATATAAGCAACAGTTTGTTTAGGGGGAGTTTGACAGAAAACCAAATAACAAAACAGAAAACAAATAAGGATAGATGAAAATCAGTAAATGAAATGCAACCAGCTGTGTATTTGTCCCCTTTGTGAAATCTTCCTTGTCCAATCTATAGATCTTGGTTTGTTAGATGCTTTTAACATCTGGATATCAAACTCAAAGCATCCCCAACAACCGTCTAAGGATTAGAATGGTTGGAACAACAAAATGAATACAGAAATCTCTTATAAACAAAATGCAGCCATTCATTCTCTATTCAACCCATCCGAAGCTATGCAAGAACAACCATTCAAGCATATTATATTCATTTCCGAGATGTTATACCAACCAGCTACAACACTCTATTCTCTTAAGCATTTAATAGAAAATGAATCCATGTAAATTCACACAAACCTGCCATGAACTTCATGCATTCCAAAATCTATTCAAACTAAACCAAATGGAAATGAATAAGATTAAAACAAACAAACAAACTAGGTTTTTGTAGTTCATCCGGGACTCAGATTCCACAAGGGTTCAAGATACACAACCAGTTACAATAGCCTTAGCCTTTCATTGCAGCAAGGAAGACAAAATGGAAACAAAATGGAGAAAACAGAAAAATGCTCCAATCAGAAAAACGGCCAGAATTATCCTCTCTCTCTCTCTGGAAATAAGTGCTAAGAGGTCTTAAATACATGGCCAAGAAATGAAGACCTAGGAAGGCTAGGGTTGTGCCTAGCCTAGCCCAACAGATATGAGCCCAAAACAACAAAAACGAGCAGCCCAAAACTGTAGAATTGAGCAGCCCAAATCTGCTCCTTGAAAGTGAGCCCAAGTCTTCAAGTCTTTTCCAGCTACTTCTCTAGCTGATGGCCTATGACAATTGGTGCAGTCTGAAGAATAAAATGTAGGAAATTATCAGCTCTTTTCAAAATCTGGGAGAGTTCTTACACAGGTGAGGATTGCTTTTCTAAATTTTTTATGTTGTCTTGCATTTTCTCCATGAGTATCTGCTCCCGCTGGATGCTAGCCTCCAACAATTTCTCTAAATGCATGGTCCGCTGCTTCCAGTATACAACAGTATCATACTCGGCATCTATCTCTAGCTTGGATTCATAGAAGTAAGATAGAAAATAGTGTAAGGACAATTTGAAGTATCATAAAATAGAAACAATGAAAGATCAGCAAAATTACTTCAAATTGTGTAATAAGATTGAGGTGAAATGCCAAAATATAGCATAAATATGCATGCTATCAGCATAAATAAGGCTCCCCAGCAATGGCGCCAAAATTCTGGTCGAGCAGTTGTCGAACCACTCCAGAATTACATTAGATATCTATATACCTCTCTCTAGTTTGCAGCAAAGTGCACCCTAGGTCGTCTCTCACAAGGAGCCTTATCTTCTTCTACCAACAATGAGAACCAATATAAGCAACAGTTTGTTTAGGGGGGGTTTGACAGAAAACCAAATAACAAAACAGAAAACAAATAAGGATAGATGAAAATCAGTAAATGAAATGCAACCAGCTGTGTATTTGTCCCCTTTGTGAAATCTTCCTTGTCCAATCTATAGATCTTGGTTTGTTAGATGCTTTTAACATCTGGATATCAAACTCAAAGCATCCCCAACAACCATCCAAGGATTAGAATGGTTGGAACAACAAAATGAATACAGAAATCTCTTATAAACAAAATGCAGCCATTCATTCTCTATTCAACCCATCCGAAGCTATGCAAGAACAACCATTCAAGCACATTATATTCATTTCCGAGATGTTTTACCAACCAGCTACAACACTCTATTCTCTTAAGCATTTAATAGAAAATGAATCCATGTAAATTCACACAAACCTGCCATGAACTTCATGCATTCCAAAATCTGTTCAAACTAAACCAAATGGAAATGAATAAGATTAAAACAAACAAACAAACCAGGTTTTTGTAGTTCATCCGGGACTCAGATTCCACAAGGGTTCAAGATACACAACCAGTTACAATAGCCTTAGCCTTTCATTGCAGCAAGGAAGACAAAATGGAAACAAAATGGAGAAAACAGAAAAATGCTACAATCAGAAAAACGGCCAGAATTCTCCTCTCTCTCTCTCTCTCTCTCTCAGGAAATAAGTGCTAAGAGGTCTTAAATACATGGCCAAGAAATGAAGACCTAGGAAGGCTAGGGTTGTGCCTAGCCTAGCCCAATAGATATGAGCCCAAAACAACAAAAACGAGCAGCCCAAAACTGTAGAATTGAGCAGCCCAAATCTGCTCCTTGAAAGTGAGCCCAAGTCTTCAAGTCTTTTCCAGCTGCTTCTCTAGCTGATGGCCTATGACAATTGGTGCAGTCTGAAGAATAAAATGTAGGAAATTATCACCTCTTTTCAAAATCTGGGAGAGTTCTTCCACAGGTGAGGATTGCTTTTCTAAATTTTTTATGTTGTCCTGCATTTTCTCCATGAGTATCTGCTCCCGCTGGATGCTAGCCTCCAACAATTTCTCTAAATGCATGGTCCGCTGCTTCCAGTATACAACAGTATTATACTCGGCATCTATCTCTAGCTTGGATTCATAGAAGTAAGATAGAAAATAGTGTAAGGACAATTTGAAGTATCATAAAATAGAAACAATGAAAAATCAGCAAAATTACTTCAAATTGTGTAATAAGATTGAGGTGAAATGCCAAAATATAGCATAAATATGCATGCTATCAGAGGGGCGGCAGCTTCTTCGCGTGGTGGAGACGACGGCTGTCCTGCAATCCTTCAGCTCCTTCGCATCAGATCTCTTGATCTTCCAAGGTATGACTCAAACTCGTAGCCTTTCTTTGGTGAAGAAGAGAAAATTGAAATTAGGTTAAAAAACAACTAGAGAGAGAATATATATATAGGGAAACCCTAGGGCTAAAACCCTAGTGGGCCAAACCCTAGTGGGCCAAGTCCATTTTAATTAATTTTCTAATTGGGTTAGCCCAATTAATTAATTAAAACCAATGAACTATTAAATAATTCTCTCTCAATGTAATTCACCCAACAAGCCAAAATGTATTAAATAATACATGAGTTACATTGAGCTACCCTGGGGACCAAAAGACAAATTATTCATGGCTACTAAAATGATCAAAATATCCCTGCTACCTAGTAGCTATATTTTGTCATTCTAAGTGTTCCAACTATCACCATATGGTAACACTGACCCCACGAATAATTTTGCATGTGCGATGTCTTTGACCTACTAGTGTAATGACGAAAATACCCCTCTGTGTAACACCCATCATTTAGAAAGGAATAATGTACTAACACCTCTCTAAATGACTTCTACCATCCTTAGATCACTAGTCCAATAATCCGTGACTACTCGAATGTACTTACTTATCACTGGGAGCTACCCAGAAGCACACACTCTTAAGTCACGTTCCCAGGGCCCTGGATTATTTGATTATTCTTGGACAATCACAAGGGGGTGAATCACATAAACTATCTTGTATTAGTCTGTCTTAGCTAATTAGAAACCACACTCCTAACTCACAAGGTTATTGATCTTTGATAGACATCACCTACAGTGAATCTAAGAATATAGCTCTAGGTTCACTAGACCACCAACTAATACTCAAGTATTAGAGTACTCGTCCACGTAGTAGCAGTGATAGACTAGCTCCATGATAATCAGTACTTTGTCATTAGCTTCTATCACAGGTCCACTCTACGCATTCCAAATGTGCTTGTACAATTAGAGTAAACGGACTGTTTACTGGCTAAGGCAAGCCATCCTCCATTAGGATCTATTGCACAATGATCTTATCATGATAGAATGCCCAGTTCTATCAAAAGATCAAGAGTAATATTTTTCTTGCTTATTAAGTACCCATGATTCATGCCTAACTGTGAAGAACGACCCATCACATGAATCACTTACTTAATAGCATGGACACTTTTCCAATAATTAAATGCAAATGATATATGTGCCATAAACTGACTAAAAGAAAACATCATTACCATAAATTAAATAAAACGTGTCTTTAGGGCATACATTTCCAACAATTAGTCATATGTTGGTTGATTTATGTGATGATTGTGGCTTAGACTTCATGCTTCTCTTTGTTAAAGCATATTTCTTCGTTCTTGCATGCATCTTCGGTGTTGTTAATGGTTGATGAGGTGGGTGTGGTGATTTGGGGAAGGAATCCGGTGCCCTCGGTGGGGCTAAGGAGTCCGGTGCCCTTGGGGGCTAAGGACATCTAACTTCAATCACGTGCCTCGGTGGTTAAGGTGTTTGAGGAGACTTCATACTCATGTTGCATTTTACATCTGCATGCATAATTACCTTTGAACCATCTCACTTAGATGTAACAATTAATCTAACTTGGGTGTTTCATACCCCTAGGATATTCAACGTCTCAGGTGTTTTAGACATGCCAAGTGATCCAGGTTCTAGCGCGAGCAAGGGTTCAGAAGTGGTGCTTGGCTGATTTAGAGTTGGATTTATTTGTGTACCCGTGTAAATCCCAATATTGTAATGTAAATAGCAGTTAAGATACTTAAGGATGTACTTGTGAAGCTGCTATAGTTTTCTAATATATGTGGTACATGACAAATTTTATTTAAGTTGTGGAAATCTTAGCTATTTAGCATACTCAGGTTCAATCCTTGCTTCCGTTAATTAAGGATTTCCAATAACGCCCGAGGTCATTATTAGCATGTAATGAATATCTTATTGCTTCATTGTGTAATTGAAAAGTGGGGTGTTACAGTGGTATCAGAGCTAGAATTTATGGTTTTGATTTAAGATTTGAGTTGACTAACCTTGAGGACGTTTTAATCTATGGCAGGACTGGATTTGAAATCGAAGAGGAATGATTTTATGAGACTAAGAAACGTATGTACAAAATGAGTTGGATTCAGGTTTGGGTTTAATATTGAGTTTGGCCTTGATCTAGATTTATATGTCTAATATTGTGGGTACTTTGGCCAGAGGGCATGATGGGACTCGTAGATGAACCCGAAGAATGATTGTTATTTCTATTTTTACGAGATTGAGGATTATGTATATGTACATATATGAAAATGGTCTATGTATAACTAAAACAGATAGTATATGATGATTATGATGTTGACAAATGTTACTAACCGTTGAGGAGCCTTGATGGCAAGATAGGTTATGTGTTATTAGAGGATATTCTTATTAATCACAACAGGTATGTGATATATTGAGGTATGCTTAGTGTTATGTTGGTTTTACTAATCTTGAGTTTTGATGACAAGATAGGTTACACATTGATCGAGGTAACTCGATGAGTGAGTAAGTTGGAATGAAATGCAAGTAAGTATCCTATTTTATTTGATGGTCTAATTACTTTGTGCTTTAGCGGATTTGTTAATATTGGTCCATGGGACCCTGTGCCAATTTGAAGATTTAATGGGTGTGATGGGTTGTTGCTTTATGTCTATGTGTATTTATGGGATAAGCAATGGCAGGAGATATGATAGTTACTGAGTAATACTAACCTTTAGGATTCCTTGGTAATAGGTTGAGTTACATGGCTTACCTTTGAGGATCTTAGGAGATGAAATGGTAGTATGAAACATTATAGTATATACTTGATGTTATTAATCTTTGAACTTTGATGATAGGGTAGGTCATGGAACCATTTGAGAGGCATAGACGGTCGTTGGCAAAATCTAATGAGTATGTAAGTTGTGGGTGTGATACAAGTAAGTACTCTAATTGTGTGATGGACTAAACCCCCTTTTGTTATCATTTTGGGTGACTCATTGGATTTTAGGAAAAAATTGGGTAAGGCTTCGTGGAATCCTTTTAACCATTTTCTGGAAATTTGATGGTTGAGGTTTCCTTAAATGTTAGTGAGGAGATGAGGAATTGGGAGACATTCTCATTTATGGTTTGCTAGAATCTCATATTAATGATGATGTGTTGTAGAAGTTTGGCAATGACCATTGAAGAATGCTCCAGTGTTTCTATCGCTGCGAGGAGTTTTGATAATAAGTATTTGGGGGACCTATTGAGTCTTGGAGATATATATATATATATATGTGGTTCGTTAGAATCCTATTAACGACTATTTTACAGGTTGATAAATCTGGAATCTAGAGGATTCTAGGAATTTTGGAATTTGGTGTTGGAAATGTATGCCCTAAAGACACGTTTTATTTAATTTATGGTAATGATGTTTCCTTTTAGTCAGTTTATTGCACATATATTATTTGCATTTAATTGTTGGAAAAGTGTCCATGCTATTAAGTAAGTGATTCATGTGATGGGTCGTTCTTCACAGCTAGTCATGAATCATGGGTACTTAATAAGCAAGAAAAATATTACTCTTGATCTTTTGATAGAACTGGGCATTCTATCATGATAAGATCATTGTGCAATAGATCCTAATGGAGGATGGCTTGCCTTAGCCAGCAAACAGTCCGTTTACTCTAATTGTATAAGCACATTTGGAATGCGTAGAGTGGACCTGTGATAGAAGCTAATGACAAAGTACTGATTATCATGGAGCTAGTCTATCACTGCTACTACGTGGATGAGTACTCTAATACTTGAGTATTAGTTGGTGGTCTAGTTAACCTAGAGCTATATTCTTAGATTCACTATAGGTGAGGTCTATCAAAGATCAGCAACCTTGTGAGTTGGGAGTGTGGTTTCTAATTAGCAAAGACAGACTAATACAAGATAGTTTCTGTGATTCACCCCCTTGTGATTGTCCAAGAATAATCAAATAATCCAGGGCCCTGGGAACGTGACTTAAGAGTGTGTGCTTTTGGGTAGCTCCCAGTGATAAGCAAGTACATTCGAGTAGTCACGGATTATTGGACTAGTGATCTAAGGATGGTAGAAGTCATTTAGAGAGGTGTTAGTACATTATTCCTTTCTAAATGATGGGTGTTACATAGAGGGGTATTTTCGTCATTACACTAGTAGGTCAAAGACATCGCACATGCAAAATTATTCGTGAGGTCAGTGTTACCATATGGTGATAGTTGGAACACTTAGAATGACAAAATATAGCTACTAGGTAGCAGGGATATTTTGGTCATTTTAGTAGCCATGAATAATTTGTCTTTTGGTCCCCAGGGTAGCTTGATGTAACTCATGTATTATTTAATACATTTTGGCTTGTTGGGTGAATTACATTGAGAGAGAATTATTTAATAGTTCATTGGTTTTAATTAATTAATTGGGCTAACCCAATTAGAAAATTAATTAAAATGGACTTGGCCCACTAGGGTTTGGCCCACTAGGGTTTTAGCCCTAGGGTTCTCCCTATATATATATATTCTCTCTCTAGTTGTTTTTAACCTAATTTTCGATTTTCTCTTCTTCACCAAGAGAGGCCACGAGTTTGAGTCATACCTTGGAAGATCAAGAGATCTGATGCGAAGGAGCCGACGGATTGCAGGACAGTCGACGTCTCCACTACGTGAAGAAGCAGTCGTGCCTCCTCCTCCTGTTGCTCCATTCCGTCCGGTAATCCGAAGGAAAAGTAAGTCTTTTAGATTCTTATCAATACGAGGATTGTTATCTTTAAAATCGCTTCCGTTGCATGCTTTGATCCTCGTTGACGGTCCTTCATTTGGGACCAATGATTACAGACTTGAGGTAAGTCTAGTAATTCTTATATCAATCTTGAGGATATTTGGGTGATGATAACCTAGGATTGACGGTCAAATAGACTCGCAAAGAATCCTAGAAATCCTGTAGTTCTTGGGCTACGATTCACTAGTTGATTGTGGATAGTTGGAGACCATTGAGGAAACCAACTAGACTTTGAAGACGTTTGATTCACGGTTCATTGGAAATGTTTTGCAGGTGTCTGATGGCTCCAAAACTTTGAGGACTTTAGATAACAAGTGCTCAAAAAATTGTTTGGATTGAGGTACGAACCTGATAAAGGTTTGGTAAGTACCTAGTTCGTAAAAATCCTAATACATGTTGCGGATATGGATATTTGGAATTTGTTGGATTGATGGCAAAAACTTAATGTTCTAAAAATTTGGGAAAATACACAACTTGGGAACTCAAGGAAGAAACCTTAAGTCAAAGGGTAAGTTGTAATAACTTGGATTTTTTTGGGAATAGTAGGGTGAGTAATTTATGGTTTACCAATGATTAGGTGGTTATGAATGTTTCTGGGATTATTTTACTGATGAGGTTTGAGTATTGATCATATGATTTTGAGTATGATTATTCCAGGCAAGAAATGCCCGAGGCTTCGGACAAGACATGGCCTGGGAATCTGAGGAAGGAAACTTTAAACCAAAAGGTAACTATCCCAGTTATTTTATTTTAGAAAATCTTCCAAGCTTGGTTGGGGGCCAAATGGGAGACCAAAAAGTGTTATACTTGAGGAAAAGGGTGACTGCTAGCCCAGGATTGTCCAAAGGGTCTAGGTTGTCCTTTTCGGGAGACATGCAAAAATTATTTTTTTAGACCTATGTTGGGCATTATGAATTTTGATAATTCCATTTGTGTTGGCCAACCCTTATGGGTTTAAAAGAAAGTCAGCGAGGGTACCAGGAGTTATAACTACTGCATTGTGTGCTAGGTGGGCTTGGGAATTCAGAGGGTTGGAAAAGGGGTGGTGGAGCTGTGATTGCATACATGGGTCGAGGTAGGTCATAACCATGGGTGGAATACTTCCCAGTGTAGGCATGTGTGTGATATGGGCTTACTTAGGAAAGTGTGTTTCCCAGGATAGCAAGCATGGGGATATGTGTGTTCCTCGAATTTGGCCTTGGGAAGGGAGATTTATTCTGGTTATTGACTTGACCTTCTGTTTAGTGTGCGAATTATTATACACCCCAGCTATTGTGAGCAATTCGCTCTGATTCGGTTATTCTGAATCTGACCCTAGCACAGATGTTGATGTAGTAGTGGGAATGCTCTGGCAGGGCTATCTGTGTGAAAGGTTCGAGGTCTTCATGATTGCTTGAGGTACTTGTTCTTTCAGAGGGGTTTGAATGCAGGGTAGTGATGGTGGATAGATTTTTCAAAGGGTTGTGGTTATGTAATCCAATATCACCATGGAAGGGTGAACGTGGTGGCCAGTGAGTCTTCTCTTATAGCCTGTGTTAGGTGAACGTAGCGGATGATGCGGGAATGGGCCTGTTCTGATGACCCGAGGGTGGGGACTGGTGAAGGCTTATGGCTATTAATGGTGGATGCGATTCCTAAGGGAACGTCTGTTTGCATCGCTAGCCTGGCGATTCACTCCTATCTGGTGAACGGGTCTGGCAAGCAATTTTAGAAGACTCGAAGGTATGGTCATGAGTTGACAATTGGGAAAGGGTTAAAAACCTTGATACCGATTTTCGGACAATCATTTCGATTTCTGAGTTAAAAATATGTGCCTTAGGCCAAGAGTTAAGGCAAACCATATTGGTCAGGGCATGCCAAGAAAATGTTCTGGAGACACCATGATTTTGAGGAATTTGCTTTGGGAAATAGATAATGAGTGAGCTATGAAGAGAAATTTCAGGGACAAAATTTATTTTAAGGGGGGGAGGATGTAATACCCCAGAATTTAATGTAAAGGTTGGATCTCGCAAAAAGTGTTACAAATGGCAGTTAAGAATTAAAGTGTAAATATGAATGGATTTAAGGCATTAAACCGAACCTGAGTGCAAATATCACAACTTGTAAAAGGGTTACTTGTTTCCAATAAAAGAAATGAATGCAATAATGAATCCTTATCCTAGAAGTCATGTGTTGGGAGATAGCATTGGTTCGAGAAGTTTCCCAAAAGTCTTAAGGTGGCTTAGCTTGGAAGTTGTAATGATGAACTTTACCCTAAAGTCTTTGTAATGATGAATTTTACCCAAAAGTCTTGGAATGGCTTAACTTGGAAGACTTGACTTGGAAGACTTAATTTGAAAGACTTGTATTGGCTTACAAAAGAAGAGGATAATAGAGTTTATCTTAAAGAAGGTTTGGATTGGAAGAGGATAATAGAGCTTGTATTGGCTTGTATTGACTTGTATTAAACTTTCGCGAGGGTTTGGATTGGAAGAAATGGAGGCTTGCTTTGGAAGATAGAATCAAAGAAGAAAATTTCAAAGTTTGTAATGATTGTTTTATCCTCGGACTTGAACCATCATAGTTATTTTATGTATTGGTGTATAGGATTTGTTAATGAGCTAAACTATCCAATTGGGAGGTGAAGAGGTTCATCCATATGGTTCTATATTGCTAGTGTTGCCAAAATACAACAATTAGAATTTGTAGAAGTGGGATGCCTGGGGATGCTAATAGTCTGGGGATTCAATTAAGGTTCGGTCTGTTAAAGGTTTTCCAAAGAGCTGTTTCCCAATTGTTCCTTCCGAAATGTTCCTTTCGAAGTGTTACTTCCGAACTAGGTCTTCAAATGTGGTGCTCCCAAAATGGGTCTTCTGAAGTGGCGTGGTAACAAGTGGGTCTTCTGTATGAATTAGGCACTTCTGTTAGGATGCTTCTAAAGGCATGTTTACGGAGAAACCTTGTCTGGGTACTGTCTTCCGAAAGAATGGAGGTGATGCTTCAGAAGGGATTGTAAAGGGGAAACAAGAGTTAGAAGGCTCGCGAGATTTTTCTTCCTGCAAAGGCCCTCCGATGCTAAAGTCAATAATGGAAGGAAAATACATTCTTACGAAAGGAAAAATAGGCTAAGTTTCTAAAGGAAAGTAATAGTGAAATACTGATGTCTGGAACTCTTTTTCGAGGACTGTAGTTGGCTTTTATAGGGCTCGAGATTCGAGGACACGTGCCTATTCTTCCTTAGCTTTCTTCCGAAGGGTCCTCCCGAAAGGACCAGTTTTCTTTGAGAGCATAACAATGGAAGCTTCCTTCGAAAGGGAGCTTTCCAAATGAACCATTTTTACGCTTCCAAAGGGGCCTTTGGAAGGACCCTTCAGAAGCAGTTGCTAATTCTTGGCCTTCTCCTCCTTTTGATTATAGGGGCCCAACAATTGTCCCCCACTCTTTGTTTTGTTCTTTTCTAAGTACAAAATGAAGAGTGTTTAAGAGGGTGGCACAAAAATCGGAAGGATTTTTCTGGAGTTCCTTTTGGATGGATTCTTGTTGAGCATGCTTCAGTTGTTAAAATGTTTGCGCTTTCGCCCGATGGCTATAAATAGGGACACTTGCTTCAGGAACTTTATGACTCTTGCATGCTGTTTCTTCTCGAGGGACTCTCTTTTCTTTCCTGTCTTTCCTTCTAAAGGGATTTCCTTCCAAAGAATCTATTATGCTTTTCTTGCCTCCTTCCGAACCTCACACTTTTGAAAGGATTATTGCCTTTTAGATAACATTATTTTTCCCAAAGCGTTAACAATATTAGAATGTTTCTTCTGAACCCTCATGGTATGAAGGTTCCTTCCAAAGGGCTAATCTTTCCAGACCAATCTTCCATTTAAGTCCATGTAACTTCCCCTTCATAGAAACTTTCCTTTCGAAGGAACCCCACTTCCTCTTTAAAGGCTTAGGCTCTTTTATTTTTTCCCTTTCTCTCTTTCTTCTTCCCCTGCCAACATGGCCAACAGAAAAATATATCATCACGATGTTGATTCCCTGGGGGTTGAACATTTCTTTTTAAAAGGCAAATGTTCCTAAATGACAGAGAACGACGTCGCCCTTATTCACCAAAACTATAACACTCCTTATGATTTTTGCACCCAACTTCCTCGTCCTGAGGAAAATTGTGTAGTGGACGTAGAAGAAGAGGGATGAGTGTCCATGAGGCTAGCTTCCGCCTAGGTTTCCATCTCCCTCAACATAACTTTGGTCTTAGGTTTCTTCGCCATAGCGGTCTAGCTCCAAGTAACCTATATCCCAACTGTTGTGCTTAGGTTGTTGGCTTTTTCGTTATCTATCATGAAAACAACATAGACCCTATTGTCGACTTCCTTTATTGTCTCCTCCACTTGCATTTAGTTAAGGAATGTTACCATATGTATACCTTGCAACGGGCTCGAGAGGACCGTCTTTTTTATGATTCCCCTCCCTGCAAGGCTTCATTCGACTCTCGGTGGTTTTTGGTCAAACCTCCCAACGATGAGTGGAACGCACCCAGAGAGTGGCACACTTTGATCCTACGAGAGTAGCAAAATCGAGATTGAGTGCACCCATTTTTGAGCTCAAGGAGAGATATGAGGATAGTCGTTGTGTTATTACCCGGGGTGGTCCCAAACATCTCTTTGACCTCTTAATCGTGGACAGATTAATAAGGGTAGGCTGCATCTCAGAGAGTGGCGAGCCATCTCGTCGTAGGGTGCCTAGGACACTATGTCCAGATCCTCTACTAACCAAATGCCTGTTGTCACGGTGAGAGAAGAGGATATCCCTCACCAGGAGCAGCCTTCTCCTAAGGGTGTGGACCTCCCTAACTGCTTGCAATCCTTCATTTTTTGCACTAACCCCGCTTTATTTGAATTTCCATGCAAAAATTATTTTCTGGTATCTAACCTCATTGCGTGTTCCTTGTTGTAGCCATGCATCATTTAATGAGATCCGCTCATCAAAGGGTTGCCCCTAGAGCTACTCCGGCTGAAGTACCACCGCCTTTCGACCCCCAAGATAGGACCCCCGGTCCTGTGATTCCGAATGTCAAATAGGGTGAGGGTGTAGGAGAGACTTCGGATCCTCCACGCCACCATGGTCGGAAAAAGAGGAGGAGTTGTTGCCAAGAGGTAGAGGTAGACCCTATGACATTTCAATCGGTCGATGGCCTCGATATTCATAACCCCCCGGTAGAGCCTCTTCCTAACTTTTCGGCTACATTTTTCCAACCTAAGATGGATGTGTCCGTAGCCTTGAGCGGGCCCCCCTACCGTACATAACACGAGCCAGCCCGACATGGAGTGGGTCTGAGTTTCTATGGCGCTCCAGATGGTGAGGCTACCTCTCGTTATAACTAGGTTGCTATTGATGCAATTCAAGTTAGTAGCCGGGGATTGTATCAGCGCATTGTGATCAACCCCCAACAAGGCGAACGCCATACTTTGCACTTGGAGGTGGGGTCTGTTGCCAAAGGATTGGCCCCAATTTTTCCTTCCTTACCTGCTCCTCATTAGGGGGCTATTTAGTTGGATAATAACTACTGGGTTCACAGGGAGCATTTTGACATGCAACCCAGAGTTTTAAACACAAATATGATTGACATACCTGAGGCTGGCACCCCGATCCTCTATTCCTCCATTCTCCCGTGCGATGAAGGTCGATATTTTTGAAACTCTCCCACAGACATGGATGAGTTTGAACGCCACCTTGCGATTGTAGGTTTTCTTGCCTTTCTAACCACTTTTCTTTTCTCAATAGTTTTCTCAATTAGTTCCTTCATGCATTTCATTCGTTGTATTGCCATTATATATTATCTATTTTTATTAAAACCTTTTCGTGTTCTCTCCCCACAGGGTGCTTAGGGCGCCGTAGTGACTAATGCTATGAATCGCACACGGCTAGACCATCAAGAGGTGCAAATCTATGATTGGACGCAGAAATAATCACGATGGAAAGAGGACGAGCAAATCCTAAACATGACGATTCGTCATCTTGGAATCGAACAAGACCAGCCTTCAAAGAGAGGTGTCTCGCTTATACTGAAAAGGAGGAGCTGGAAGCTCATAACCAGGCCTATACTGAAAAGGTATCCTTGCTAGCAGAGGCTCAAAGAGAGGTGTCTTGCTTAAAAGGTGATTTGGCCTATGCTGAGGAAAGGGCAGTCGCGTTGCTTCAAACGGCCGCCCATGCTCAGCTAGAGATGGATAAAATGCAAGAGAATTGGCGGCTAGAGATGGACAAAATACAAGAGAACAGGTGGCGAGAGATTGAAGAGGCAATGAGAGATGCCGTGAAACAATACCGTCTTTGAAGGGATTGTTTCCATCTCAAGGATAGCTACGCCAGTTGCTTCTCGAAGTTTGGCTTCTACCTTTATCGCAACTTCATGGAATCTAGCCGTTCAGGGACTTTTTCTCAGAGGTAACTTTTAACAATGCCATGTCTGCCGAAACCCTTCTCGATTGGAGAAAGTATGAGCCAAACGATCCTCAGCCCGTGGAATGCATAAGGTAGGCCCTGGATGATAACCTCAGTAACTTGCAAGGCCCATGGAGTCCTTATACTCTTAAGCTCGAGGAGGGTGAAATAGATGCTGACACGACCACCACTACTCAGATGATTGAGAGAGGTTTGGAGATGGATCTTGCTGCTGACACTTCTCAGCATTTGCTTCCTAAAGAGGGCTCAGGTTATGTAGATCGTGCCCCAGCTGAAGACTAGCGTAGAATTTATGATTTATATTTTTTTTAGCTGGGCTGCAAGGAACGATCATTTCTACAGTTTCATATCACAGCGTTTTCTTCGGAACTTCTAACATATCTCTTAGTTATTTGCATTTTATTCTATCGCTTTTGGATGGACGAAGTTACAGTGGCTGTTTCAACGTGCCTTATGTAATTGCCTTATTTTTTGTGGCCACTCAATCCTATCCGACCTTTATTATTCACTTATCAGTTATGCGACTTACATTCATGCTTCTTCGAGCTTTTATTCGTTAATCTCAGTGGTTTAATTTTTTGCCTGTTTATGTATGCATCTCTCGTTTTATGCTATATGACCATGGGAAACTCAGGATGGGTCTCGCATTGTTGGCGTGTCCTCGATACTCATGCGGTTCTTAAGAGGAGACACTTCTTCGACAGTGTCTGTCATTCTTCCTTTAGGTTCGTCTACCCTAGGAAATCTAGGTCGGGCTGAAGATTCAACGTAGGATTCATTTCGGGCATTCGAGTTTGCCGATAGACCTAGGCACCAGATCAACCAAGGAGTCAAGTTTAACATAGGGGCATAGCACCAGACTCGATCGAGGGATCTAGGTGAGTCTACGGTATAGGCATCGGTTCATCCGACGATCCTAAGCTGGTCTGTGGCCATAAGTGCTAGGATGAGGTGACCAAAACCTCCAAAGGTAGAATCCTATCTTTCACCTTCTTACCTACTGCGTTTTTGAGGTCCAGTCTGCCTTAAGGGATATGGGTTTGGCTAGCGATCTAGTTCAGAATTCTTTTTGGGTGTCCGAGTTTGTCGGGAGACCTAGGCGCCAGATCAACCAAGGAGTTAGCTCTAGCCCTAAGGCATAGCACCAGACTCGATCGAGGGATCTAGGTGAGTCTGCGAGCATAGGCGTCAGAGCATCCGATGATCCTGTCTCGGCCTTAGGTCATAGGCACCAGATCTCAGCTGGGTAACTTAAGCCTCATGGTGTGAAGCATTTTTAGTCTTACCGTATGCCAGCTTCCTTGCCTCTGGTCCCTTCGGAGAGCCTATCTTTCCCCCATGAATCTAGGTTCAACCGACGGTCTGGCTCGGGATTCTTCTTGAGCATCTGAGTTTGTCAGGAGACCTAGGTGCCAGATCGTCCAAGGAGTTAGGTCTAGCTTAAGGGCATAACACCTAACTCAATCAAGGGATCCTGGTGAGTCTGCGGGCATAGGCATCGGAGCATCCGATGATCCTGATCCAACTCGTGGTCATATACACACTTTCACTGTCAGGCGACCTTAACTTCTTCGGGGACCCTTTCTGTGCGGTTGTACTTGCATCACAATTTATCGTACATATAGATGCTAAAAACATAAGGAATTTTACGTGGTTTGGCTTATAGTTTTGCTTACTCCATGGGAATACAAGGGGTGTATTCTTTTATTCATGGGGAATTATTACATGGAAAAATTAAAAATAATTTTGGCCCTCAGGGGAGCCAGGTAGTACCTTTTGCAACGAATGTATCTCCACGTCCCACGCTTCGAATCTTTCCTGGCTCGCCTAGATTGGTAGAGCGGGAAAGCACTTCTTAAGGTGCATGGTACTCCAAGTTTTTCCCATCGCCTCTCCTTGTAATGTTTTCAATACACAAGTGTTGGGCCCCAGCATCTTTAGTATCCTATAGGGCCCTTCCCAATTCGATCTGAGTTTTCCTTCTTCCCTGAGAGCATTGGTAATTGCTGTCTTTTTGAGCACTAAATCTCTTTCCCGAAATGTTTAAGGGCGGAACTTCGCGTTGTAATAACCGGCAATCCTTCCTAGTCGTACAACCGCCTCCTCTCTCGGTTCATCTAATAGGTCCAAGTTCTCTCTCAAACAATCTAAATTCTCCTCTTTACTGAAAGCCATGACCCAAGGCAAGACGAGGTCTATCTCCACCAGAATAAAAGCATATGTCCCATACACTAAACTGAAAGGCGTTTCTCCTATAGATACACAACTGGGTGTACAATAGGCCCATAAAATGCTACAGAGTTCATCGGCCCATTTGCCTTTGGCTTTTTCCAACTGGGTCTTTAGCCCCATGTAGGATGGTTTTATTGCTCGCCTCTGCCTGCCCATTAGCTTGGGGGTATGCTACGGATGCTATTCTCAAACTGATTCCCCATCTTTGACAAAAAGCTCTGAATGCATTTGAATCAAACTGTGTTTCATGGTTTGTGTTGAGTATGCGGGGAATGCCAAAGTGATAAATCATATCTTTCTACACCATTCCTTCTATCTTCTTCTCGATTCTGGTTGCTAGAGGTTCGGCCTCCACCTACTTTGTGAAGTAATCTAGGGCTACTAATAAGAATTTTCTTTGTGCTGACGCTATTAGAAACGGTCCCAAAATGTCTAACCCCCATTGCGCAAACTAAGATGGTTGGAATATCCGTTGGATTGATAAGGGGGGTTGTGTTGTCATAGGGGCGTGCTTCTGGCACAAATTGCAT
Source organism: Diospyros kaki (assembly GCA_036245055.1). NCBI lineage: Eukaryota > Viridiplantae > Streptophyta > Magnoliopsida > Ericales > Ebenaceae > Diospyros > Diospyros kaki. The sequence goes on along the minus strand of BSEG01000010.1, from coordinate 25,792,558 downwards.
GTTCATACCTTCTGTGCTGCGTCTTGCCTCAGAGTGGGCCAAAAGAAACTAGCCCGTAGGATCTTTTTAGCTAATGCTCTCCCTCTGAGATTTTCTTCGCAGTCCCCTTCATGCACTTCTTCCATAGCTTATTTTGCCTCTAAGAGCCCCAAACATTTAAGCAATGGCGTGGAATGTCCCCTCTTGTATAGCTCCTGGCCAATAACAGTAAAGCGGGTCGCACTAGTCTTTAGCCTCTTGGCTGAAGGACCATCACGAGGATACATAGCATGCAATGGAAGCAAATAAAAAACTTTCCTCGTATTGATTAGAATCTAGGAAACTTACTTTTCCTTCGAATCACCGGACGGAATGAAGCGATAGGAGGAGGAGGGGCGGGTGCTTCTTCGCGTGGTGGAGATGACGGCTGTCCTGCAATCCTTCGGCTCCTTCACATCAGAACTTGAACGTTCTCTTGATCTTCCAAGGTATGACTCAAACTCGTGGCCTCTCTTTTGGTGAAGAAGAGTAAAAAACCTTAGGTGAAAAACAATCAAGGAGAGAATATATAGAGGGTGAACCCTAGGGTTAAAACCCTAGTGGGCCAAACCCTAGTGGGCCAAGTTCATTTAATTAATTTTCTAATTGGGTTAGCCCAATTAATTAATTAAAAAACCAATGAACTATTATTTTATTCTAGCCCAATTAATTATGGATCATTTTGAATAAAATAATTCTCTCTCAATGTAATTCACTCAACAAGCCAAATGTATTAAATAATACATGAGTTATATCGAACTACCCCGGGGACCAAAAGACAAATTATTCATGGCTACTAAAATGACCAAAATATCCTTGCTAACCAATAGCTATATTTTGTCATTCTAAGTGTTCCAACTATCACCATATGGTAACACTGACCCCACGAATAATTTTGCATGTGCAATGTCTTTGACCTACTAGTGTAATGATGAAAATACCCCTCTGTGTAACACCCATCATTTAGAAAGGAATAATGTACTAACACCTCTCTAAATGATTTCTACCATCCTTTGATCACTAGTCCAATAATCCGTGACTACTCGAATGTACTTACTTATCACTGGGAGCTACCCAGAAGCACACACTCTTAAGTCACGTTCCCAGGGCCCTAGATTATTTGATTATTCTTGGACAATCACAAGGGAGTGAATCACAGAAACTATCTTGTATTAGTCTATCTTAGCTAATTAGAAACCATACTCCCAACTCACAAGGTTATTGATCTTTGATAGACCTCACCTATAATAAATTTAAGAATATAGCTCTAAGTTCACTAGACCATCAACTAATACTCCAGTATCAGAGTACTCGTCCACGTAGTAGTAGTGATAGACTAGCTCCATGATAATTAGTACTTTGTCATTAGCTTCTATCACAGGTCCACTCTACGCATTCCAAATGCTCTTGTACAATTAGAGTAAACAGACTGTTTACTGGCTAAGGCAAGCCATCCTCCATTAGGATCTATTTCACAATGATCTTATCATGATAGAATGCCCAGTTCTATCAAAAGATCAAGAGCAATATTTTTCTTGCTTATTAAGTACCCATGATTCATGCCTAACTGTGAAGAACAACCCATCACATGAATCACTTACTTAATAGCATGGACACTTTTCCAACAATTAAATGCAAATAATATATGTGCCATAAACTGACTAAAAGAAACATCATTACCATAAATTAAATAAAACGTGTCTTTAGGGCATACATTTCCAACATTGGCTTCCAAAGGTACTGTTGGAAGCTCTTGATGAAGCAGGTACTTAAGCATAGGCATCCTCCAATCATCAACCGTGGCTATGTAGTGCACATCCATTTCATTTTCTTCTACGCTTGGACGCTGCAAGATCTCCATGTGAATTTAGCTGCCTGGGGTGTCCCTTGCGGAGGCCAATTTGGACAGTGCGTTAGCATGTTGGTTGAGGGACTTGTTAACTTGGATAAATTCAAAGTGATCAACCTGTGGGAGAGTTCCTTTACCTTTTGTAGATAACGGGCCAAGACCAACTCCCGTACTTTGAAAGTTCCCTGGAACTATTGCAGTACTAACTGGGAATCATTGTGGGCTATCAAGTTCCTTACCTCAAATTTCTTTGCCAACCTTATCCCAGCCAATAAAACCTCGTATTCTGTTGCGTTGTTTGAGTTGGGAAAGGTGAAGCGTAGGGAGTATTCCAACACTTCTTTCTCGGGAGAAACTAATACCACCCCCATTCCACTCCCTTTGGTATTGGACCCCCTGTCCACGAATAACATCCATTATTTCCTACGAGCTTCTTCTGCTATTGGCGAGTGAGTCCATTCCACTATAAAGTCTGCCAATGCCTGCCCCTTTATTACTTTCGGGGTTCGAAGGTGATATCATACTCGTTGAGTTCAACCGCCCATTTGGTTAGCCTTCCTGAACATTCAGGCTTCTGTAGAATCTGTCTCAATAGTTGGTCGGTTAATACCGCCACAAAGTGGGCTTGAAAGTAGGGTCTTAACTTCCTTGCTGCTATCACCAATGCCAAAGTTATTTTTTCGGCGTAGGGGTACCATGGCTCCACTCCTTGCCTGATAAGAACTGATAAACTTTTCCCCAGTTTTTGACTTTCTTGTCTGATAAGAACTGCGCTTACAGCTTGATGACTGACTCCCAAATACAAGCATAACTTTTCCCCAGTTTCTGGTCAGGTCAATAAGGGAATGTCCTTGAGGTACTCTTTCAATTCTTGGAAGGCCTTTTCACACTCAGGAGTCCACTGAAAACTTTTACCCCTTTCAAGGCCTTATAGAAAAGGAGGCTACGTTTGGCATATTTTGAGAGAAACCTGCCTAATGCTGTCAGACGAGCAGTCAACCTCTGAACCTCCTTTATTGAGGTGGGGAACTACATGTTAATTACTACCTGCACCTCTTTAGGGTTAGCCTCTATCCCTCTATGAGTAATCATGTATCCCAGGAACTTCCTCGACTTCACCCCGAACGAGCACTTCTCTGGATTCAAACGCATATTATTCTTCCTAAACACAGCAAAAACTTTCTCAAGCTGTCTGGCGTGTGACTCGCCTTGCTTGCTGTTTATTATCATGTCATCCACATAAGCCTTCATTACCTCTCCTAGTAGATCTTTGAATACCTTATTGACCATCCTCTGGTAGATGACCCCTACGTTCTTTAAGCCAAAGGGCATTCCTTGGTAGCAATACGTCCCATTTTCTGTAATGAATGCTGTTTTTTCAGCATCAAGTGGATACATACTGATCTGGTGGTAACTCGAGAAGGCATTCAAGAAGCTCAACACAACATATCCGGATGTGTCATCCACCAGCCTACTATTCAAGGGAGTGGGTATGAGTCTTTTGGGCAGGCCTTGTTCAATTTGGTAAAATCCATGCATACTCGCCATTTCCCATTGGCCTAAGATACCATCACAACATTCGCTAGCCACTCGGGATATTGGACTTCCCTGATGAATCTCGCCTCAAGGAGTTTATTTACTTATTTTTCTAGATGTTGTAATCTCCCAGGGGCAATGTGTCTTTTCTTCTGTTTGACTGGCAAGGCCTTTGAGCAGACATTCAACTGGTAGGATATGATTTTTCGGTCAATTCTAGGCATATCGACAGGTGTCCAGGCAAATATATCTGCATAAGATTGCAAACACCTAATTACCTCCTTTTTTTCTGGACTTTCTAACTGGCTCCCCACACGCACCTGTCTGTCGCAATTGTCAAGGTTTAGAGGTATGGTTTCAAGTGATTCAACGGGCTGAGGCTTGTTAGCTTCAAGAGTTTACTCATTGATCATTAGGGTCTCTTCAGTCATTGCTTTTCCCTTCCTTTTGGTGCCTTTCGTAGAGCTCACATAACACACCCGAGCCTGTTTTTGATTTCCCCTCACTTGGCCTAGCCCCTGTGGTGTGGGGAATTTCATCAGCAAATACCCTGGGGAAATGGCGGCTCTCATAACGTTAATGAGGGAATGTCCTAAGATCACGTTGTAAGTAGGGGAAAAAGTCTTAACCACCATAAAATTAACCTACTAGGTGATCACTTGGGGGTAACCCCCTAGTGTAATGGGCAATTGAATTGATCTGACTACTGGTACCACTTCTCCCGTAAAGTTGTACAGAAGGGAAGCGACTATCCCTAATCGGTCATGGGTAATGTGAATCTTCTTGAAACAGTTCTAATATAAAACATTAATAGAGCTTCCACTATCCGCCAATATTCTTTCAATTGGATGCTTGGCAATAATGGCTAAGATAACCAAAGGGTCATCATGAGGGAGCAGTACATCCCCTTGGTCTTTAGAAGTGAAAATAATACGGTCTTCATCTTCTTGAACCTTTTCCACTGAGTCCATGATAGAGTGCATAGTTTCATATTATTTAGCCCTCATATTTAGTCTTTTTACACATTAGTTGTGTCATTTTATTCATCTTGATTTTGTTTTATTTTATCTTATAGGAATTGGGCTTCACACTGTTTTATCTTATTTTGGACAGATTTGGGCTTCCTGGGTCATGAGTAATTTTGATGGCAAGAAGGGAAACAAGGAGATTGGAGACAAAGAAGCAAAAGTGTGCTCACAGATTTAACCTTTTGTGCTTCTTTCAAGTTTTTGGCCAAGTTATAATCCCAGAATGTGAATGATGTATTCAGATATATTGTAGAGGACTTCTTGGGATTTTTGGAATGGTATGGTTTGTCCAAATACAAGTTTGTTTGTGCCTCCAAACATCGCTTCAAAGTCGGGACCAGAAAGTTGGGTCAAATTAGGAAAGCTGCACAGATGCTGAATCTTTAAAAGGCCATAACTTGGGCGTCCGATATCCAAATCAAGTGATTTAAAATCCCAAATTCATCTACTCTTCCTGATCTACAAGTTTGATGAAGGGGATGAAGCCCAGAACGCACGTTATCCTATTCGAAATCGGCTGTGAAATTGCAGTAACCTAGGGTTTCCTCCCTAAGCCCATTTAGCCTAGGTTTTCTTTTCCAAAACCCTATAAATAAGAGCTAGCTAAGAGGCATTGGGGGTGGCCAATTTTGGGAGATTTTTCTCACGATTTTAACCAAGAAGATGGAAGGCTAATTTGCTTGTGATTCGCTACATTCTCGTACCCCTTGCCCAGTTTGAGTCTCGGTCATATTTTTGAATCCGGTTTGGAACTCGATTTTCATGTTCTTATGGATGATTTTGTTTCTTTTCCTTCTCTAAGTTTATGTATGTTTCTTTTATGCGATTAAGTGAATGCATGCATGATCTTTGGATGGTTTTAATTGACGTACTCAGTTGAGGCTTTGATTAGAAAGAAATGGTATATTTGTATGAGCGATTGCTCGATTGGATTTAATCTTTTATGGTTGTAGAAGAGTTTTTCAAATCAAAAGAAAATCAAACCAAAACAGATTGTTTTCATAAATGAGACGAGGATTACCGTGGTAAGGAGGTAGGGTTTGTAGCGGGTTACGTTTTACTTCATCGTTGTTTCATTCTTGAACATTTATATTTTAGTTTTCATCACAACCCCCCTCGTTTAGTCTTGTTTTGACAGATCCGTTTGAGGTTCGTTGGGAGACGACTTTGGGTTGCACCCTTATTGCAAATCCGAATCTATATTTCATCTAATCTATCGTTGTTCGACAACACCGATCAGTCCACCTGTAGGGCCTGACGTGCATATGCCTTCCTGGCTGAAGAGGAATTCCTTGCCAAATTTTCTCCTCCTAAGATTACATGTATCCTTTCCATAATGGGCTCATTTTTGTTTTCTCTGGTACTTGGCCCAGTTTCTTCCCTCTTTGGGTTGTTTCTCTCTCCCTCTCTTTGCTGAGGTTGTTGGCTGTCCCTTCTGTTTGGGGCATCATTCTTAGGTTGGGGGGCCCTCCTCTGATTATCTCTCTTGGATCCTTCTCCTCTGCCTTGCTAGTTTCTTGGCTTATCCAGTAAGAATCGGTCAAGCTTCCCTACCCTGAATAGTTATTCAATCTAGTTTCGTAGCTCTCGACATTGCTCTGTAGTATGTCTTGGGGACTCGTGAAAGAGTCCATGTTCCTGCCAATCGGCTGATTAGAGCGTAGGGGGAAGTTGATGAGCCCAGTATGTGCGATGAAGGAAAGGATGGCGGCTCTTGGTTCTGTAATGGGGGTGAAGCTCCAGAATTGCATCTTTGGGGGCTCTTCCTTTTTCTGTACTTTTGCTGCTATCTCTGATCCACCATCATACGACCTTGCTTTTCTCTTTCCTTCCCATGCTTCCAGGATCTCCATTTGGACAATAAACTGTTCTGCTTGGGCAAACAACTCGGTCATCGAATCTGGCTAAAAAAAGGCTAACAATCTTCTGAGCGGGGCATATGTGGTACCATTGAGCAAGGTCGGCGCAGCCAAACCAACTGGGAGGTCCCTCACTTCTTACATCCCGGCTCTGAACCGCTCGACATACTATTTCAGGGATTCATTTGGTCTTTGTTGCAAGCTCATCAAATACATGGCACTCTTTTTTTTTTAGAATGTAGGCAAAGAACGCTTCCAGAATTCCCTCTTCAACTGTTCAAATGATCGGATATGACTAGCTAGTAATTCGATGAACACTGTTGAGCTTGCCTTGCCAGCGAGAGTGTGAAAGCCCTGCACCTGGTGACCTCATTCCACCCATGCAACATAGCCACTGCAATAAAGTGTTGCAAGTGTCTCTCGGGGTCCTCTTTCCCCAAATACATTGAGAGTTGTGGTGGTTTGAACCCTAGTTGCATTGGCTGTCTCTAGAGTTCTTTAGACAGTGGGAACCCCTTTATGGGTGCTTCCTTCTATGTCATTACCACTTGCTTCTGTTCTAACACTTCTTCTATGAGGCGTTTGATGTTGGATGCCTTGAGCGTTTCTTTTTTTACTTTGTTCCTACGGGAAGACAGGACATAAAGAGCTTTGGAGTGGGTACTCTTTGTCATCTCTTCATACATAAGAGCTTTCTCTGGCCTCTTGTTATGATCTTCCCCCTGATTTGTCGTTTCTTGGATTCGGTTATTAGACCTGGGGGTCCCAATCCTTATCCCTTGCCATAGGGCCCTCTGGGGGTTGTCTTGGGATCTCCAATGTCCTTTTCTTGCACCTGGTTGCCCTAAATAGGGAATGTGGATATTCGACATCAATTCATGTAAAAGTACAGTCATCCCTAGCAACCTTCTCATGCTCTCTTCATTGTTCATCCTGAGCTCATCTTTTTGGTGCTTTAGCTCTTCGAAGTTATTCCATAGTTGCTCATAATCTGATAGCGGGATCGTGGGGGTATTATCCTGGATAGTGCTGGAGGTACTGAAGTTGCCACAAGGTTCCTTCTTAGAATCGAGGACTGTCCTAGGGAGTGTTGTTCTTGATTTACGGGTATCGTGGTCGGGACTTGCCTTCCTTGCCTCACCACTTGTCTCCCTATTTCGACAATGTGTACTTCCCTTTACTCTAAATGCTCAATGCCCCCCCAATCTGATAGTCTAATGGCCTTCTAGCATTGGAATGTTTCCTGAGTGCACCTCATTATCCTGGTGATCTTCCAAAAGTCCTGGTACCATAGGGTGTACCTGGGTGGGTCTCCTATCCTAGTATGGGCGTTCCTCCTTATGGGATTAGGTTGGTTTTCCAAACCAATTGACCTTGTCGCTCTTGGCATCTTGGGTTGAGATTGGCTTTTAGTTGCAGTTTCCCACAGACGACGCCAAATTATTGTTGCCAAAATACAACAATTAGAATTTGTAGAAGTGGGATGCCTAGGGATGCCGATAGTCTCGGGATTCGATAAAGGTTCGTTCTGTTAGAGGTCTTTCCAAGGGCTACTTCTGAATCATTCCTTCTGAAGGGTTACTTCCGAAATGGGTCTTCCGAAGCGACGAGGTAAATGTGGGTTTTTTGTATGAATTAAGCTCTTCTCTCAGGATACTTCTGAAGGCATGTTTCCGGAGGAACCTTGTCTCGACACTGTCTTCCGAAGGAATGGAGCTGATGCTTCCAAAGGGACTATAAAGGGGAAACAAGGGTTAGAAGGCTTGTGAGATTTTTCCTCCCACGAAGGCCCTCCGATGCTAAAGTTAGTAACAGAAGGAAAATACAATCTTATGGAAGGAAAAATAGGCTAAGTTTTTGAAGGAAAGTAATAGTGAGATACTAATGTTTGGAACTCCTTTTCGAGGACTATAGCTAGCTTTTATAGGACTCAAGGACACGTGCCTATTCTTCCTTATCCTTCTTCCAAAGGGTCCTCCAAAAAGGACTGATTTTCTTTGAGAGCACAGCAACAGAAGCTTCCTTCCGAATGAACCATTTTTATGCTTTTGAAGGGGCCTTCGAAAGGACCCTTCGCAAGTAGTTGCTAATTCTTGGCCTTCTCCTCCTTTCGATTACAAAGGCCTAATGCTGGTATATGGAAACAAGTGTTGGGGATAGGATCTGTCGCCCTCGTCGGTAATTGATAGGGTGAACATCCTATGTGATATTTTATTAGTGTGACAGGATAGGTCCTGGATTGGGCAGATTGAATATTAGGAAAATAGTTACTTGAGGAGTTATCTAGTTACATTGACAAGGCCAGACACATAGTTACTGAGTTTGTGAGTTTATCACTCCATGGCTCTCGCTCAGTCAAGACATTAGGTGATGGAAGGATTATAGCATACGATAATCGTCGGCCATAATAGTTTCACTTGAAGTGAGACTTTACTGCCTCTTATACTACCCTAAACCACTGTTAGGGGCTATTTAGGAACTCTCAAATTGTCTTCAGAATATGGAGATATTTCGGTGATGGGTTAAGGGTTTAACCAGTATCAGAAAGGGTTTTAGTGCTATCAGATTGCTAGCGGGTAGAGAACCTAAAAATCACACACCATATAGTATTGCATATGGTATTAACACCATCTGCCAAAACATCTTAGGGATTGGCTGGGTTAAAAGTTAACTTGCAAGGTTAGAGAGTTGAGTTTTAGGTTTGGAGAGTCAACTTTTAGGGGCAACAATAGTCAACTCTTGCCTTAGGGAGAGTCAACTCTCAATCCCAGCTGTCGTCCAAATTGGAATACCACGAGGCATGGAAATGGGAGGGGTTGGGGGCTTAGGCAATGGTTGAATTCGGACAAAGGATTAAATTAAAATTTAACCAGACTTTTACTGCTTCGCTTCGCATCTTCTTCTGCTTCCTCTTCTGCTTTTGTAAAATTGCTACCATTGTAAAATTAATAAGTGTGAGGGTCACACGCAGGAAAAAATGAGACGCAAGTATAGTTGATATGTGGAGTCTCTATGTCTAGCACGGGAAGAGGTGAGAGGAATGATGTCAAACAACGCGCTAGGTGCAGATGGACTAGGTGAAAGACCACACACGAGGATCAAAGCATGCAACAGAAGCGTTTTTAAAAATAAACCATCCTCTTATTGATTAGAATCTAGGAAGACTTACTTCACCTACGGATTACCGGGCGGAATGGAGCGACAGGAGGAGGAGGCGCAGCAGCTTCTACGTGTGGTGGAGATGACGACTGTCCTGTAATCCGTCGGCTCCTTCACATCAGATCTCTTGATCTTCCAAGGTATGACTCAAAGCTCGTGGCCTCTCTTGGTGAAGAAGAGAAAAACGACTTAGGGTTAAAAACAACTAGAGAGAGAATATATATAGGGAGAACCCTAGGGTTAAAACCCTAGTGGGCCAAACCCTAGTGGGCCAAGTCCATTTAATTAATTTTCTAATTGGGTTAGCCCAATTAATTAATTAAAACCAATGAACTTATTATTTTATTCTAACCCAATGGACCATTCTGAATAAAATAATTCTCTCTCAATGTAATTCACCCAACAGGCCAAATGTATTAAAAAATACATGAGTTATATCGAGCTACCCCGGGGACCAAAAGACAAAATTATTCATGGCTACTAAAATGACCAAAATATCCCTGCTCCCTAGTAGCTATATTTTGTCATTCTAAGTGTTCCAACTATCACCATATGGTAACACTGACCCCACGAATAATTTTGCATGTGCAATGTCTTTGACCTACTAGTGTAATGACGAAAATACCCCTCTGTGTAACACCCATCATTTAGAAAGGAATAATGTACTAACACCTCTCTAAATGATTTCTACCATCCTTAGATCACTAGTCCAATAATCCGTGACTACTCGAATGTACTTGCTTATCACTGGGAGCTACCCAGAAGCACACACTCTTAAGTCACGTTCCCAGGGCCTTGGATTATTTGATTATTCTTGGACAATCACAAGGGGGTGAATCACAGAAACTATCTTGTATTAGTTTGTCTTAACTAATTAGAAACTATACTCCCAACTCACAAGGTTACTGATCTTTGATAGACCTCACCTATAGTGAATCTAAGAATATAGCTCTAGGTTCACTAGACCACCAACTAATACTCAAGTATTATAGTACTCGTCCACGTAGTAGCAGTGATAGACTAGCTCCATAATAATCAGTACTTTGTCATTAGCTTCTATCACAGGTCCACTCTACGCATTCCAAATGCGCTTGTACAATTAGAGTAAACGGACTGTTTACTGGCTAAGGCAAGCCATCCTCCATTAGGATCTATTGTACAATGATCTTATCATGATAGAATACCCAGTTCTATCAAAAGATCAAGAGTAATATTTTTCTTACTTATTAAGTACCCATGATTCATGCCTAACTGTGAAGAATGACCCATCACATGAATCACTTACTTAATAGCATGGACACTTTTCCAACAATAAAATGCAAATGATATATGTGCCATAAACTGACTAAAAGAAAACATCATTACCATAAATTAAATAAAACGTGTCTTTAGGGCATACATTTCCAACACTAGGACCACCACAACTTGAAGGGGAGGCGGTCTCAGTACATAAATAGTTTTTGTACTCCATCCCTACATCGGGTTCCATGTATGTATTTATTTATATTCATAAGATGAATATACTTGTTGCTTAAATATCCAAGCTGTGTCTGGTGTGTGTTTATTGATTCTACTGTGTATTTGTGATATATGTAAAATTTTAAAATTAACCCGCATGGCTATACACAGGATTTCCTTGAGTGGTATCAAAGCCTCAACTTGGTATTTAATGCATATATATACATGATTGTATGTGTCAAATATAGCATTTAGTTGGCAATTAAATGGCTTCAGCTTGGTGGGTTTCAGAAAATGACGATTCTACATTGTAAGAGTTGACTCTCCTTAGCAAAAGTTTACTCTTGGGCAACCTAGAAATTTACTCCCAATGCTATCGAAGTCAATTCTTGCCTATTCTAGTAGCCAAACACCTTGTTCTAATTACTTCGTTGTTGATGGCTGTGTTATAATTTACATTGGAGATTGACATGAGGGATTAGATATGTGTGTTTGGATGCTTGCTTGTATTATTTGACATATGAGGTATTCACGTTTTCAAAATTGTTTTGAAACAACACCGAAAGTGAATGTATGTTCAGGAAGAACATGAGCTTGGTGTGAATGAATGAATGTTATAGGGCCTTAATTGATTAGCATGGGCTTCGTGTGAATGAATGAATGTTATAAGGCCTTGATTGATTCAATTTATAATGATTTATTCATTCCTGCATCTTATGAGGCATAAGTCTTGAGTAGCTTCTTTTAGACTTGATCTTACAAATGTTATAATTTGAAGACAATGTCAAGGAGTTGATGTGTAGCACGGTTTAAACTCTTGAGGCTCAAGTTTATTATGTACTCAAGCCCATGGTCATTCTGGTTGTTTATTATTCATTTTATTATGCAATGGTTACATAATGAAATGAATGGTGTATGATGAAACCTGTAATTAGAAGCTCAAAAATCTTCCCATATACAATTAATGTTAGATCTAAACGGTGAATCTAATTCATCATGGCTTTCCACTATTGTAAGGGTTCATTAGTCTAATTAGGTGTATTCAAAACTAAAATGTGAGGGTGCATTTCTTGAAAGATTATTTGATTTCTCCTATTAACCTTGAGATGGGGTATTATTCAATGTGTCTCACCTAACTAAAAAACTATAATGTGAGGTTTATGGTGGGTTAGAAGCAGAATGTTGAGCTCCACAGATGATGTGGTGGCAAGTGTGGCCTACTCAATTATGATAGTTGGCTGCACTCTCACCTTGCAATTAAAACACAATAAAACTTTTATATTTTTTTCTTTATTTTGGTGAGAGGTTTATACTCATCAATGTATGAGTGCAGTTGTAGTCCAAATTTAAATTTGTATTTTCTAGATGAGTCCAAGTCGTCCACTGAGAGATTTATTTATGGTAAACGAAAAAGAATGTCACACACACACATACACGCATCTGGATGAATTGACAACATGATTTTTTTTTTGGGTGGATTTTCAAATAATGGATGCTAGGAAATAAAGTAAGACAGAAATTAAAATAAACACTGAATGTAAAAATATAGAATTGGATAAGACTTGAGTTAAGGAAAATTCAGCACCAACCCGCTGATCCCTAATTTTGAGTAGAAAAGATTAGCAATATTAATTTAATTTCAAATATGAGGATCTGCTATTAAATGCAATTAGAGATGATGATAGTTCTAGTTTAAGCAATCTCCATATATGATATGTGAGAATCTAGTTTAAGCAACTACCATAAATTCGATTGCAATTAATACACAAAACAACTAAATTAATCATTCGGGTTGGGGTATGATAGCGTTTCCAGTTCTAGTAACTCCCATATGTGGCATGAAAGCTCTAAGTTAGGCTTATGCTTCAATCCAAACTTAGTGATTTCTCGATAATTAATGCACCTCATACTGACATTTAAATTAATGTCACTCATTTAAAGCGCATTTTTCTTTGTGAATCATTGGCGTTGGACACTGTCCTTATCTTAACCCAAGATTGGATTTAGCTACTCATCTTCATTCAAAAATTAATTGACAAGAATTTAAATGGCATAATTTAAATGACAGGAATTAAAACAATAGAAATTAACAAGCCATTTAGGCGGTGGATAATAAAGTAACAATAAATAACATGAGAATTCAAGAGAAGAAAGAAAAGAAGAGAGAACAAGAGCAATTCTCAAAGAACACAATTAAGATTTGATTCAAAAATAATAGTCTCCTTACAAGTGCACCCAAGTGAGCTATTTATAGCCCACAAGATGCAATAAGGACCACACAAATAAAATTACCCCATTATCACAAAACATAATCATAACTAAGCTAATGGGGCATTTACGAAAAAAATACAAAAGACTTTAACTAGTGGAAAGTCACAAAATACAAAAGACTTTAGGTGGTAAAGCACTCATAAAAATACAAAAGACTTTAGATGATAAATCACTCATAAAAATATAAAACAAAGAAAAGTGTTTTACAAGTTGGGCTTTTATTGGGCCTTTGGTTGGTCTTGGGCCTTCTATGTGATTAAAATGCTTGGGCCTTCCTTGTGATTAAAATGCTTGGGCCTTCCTTGTGTTGGATTCATTAAATAGTTGACCCAAGTGCATTTGAAACATCTTTTAGGCTCCATAATTAGCCCTTGAATTTAGGCGGCAATAATGGGTCCTCCAACGTTTTCGATTTATGTCCCTAATTAATTGTAGAAGTAAACTTCCTCGTTTCATCCTGAAAACAATATGTAATGCGTATATTATTTTTTTTAAGCATAAATATAAAATTAAAATGGGGATATAATTCATTAAAATTTAGGAAATATTGACGCCTCATCAACAGTATGTCAAGTAACTATAATGTGAGGGGTATTCTTATGAAAGAGAATTCGACCACCCACTATTGGATCTTAAAGAATAAAAGAACATGTTTCTTGTTTGGGAAGTACAAGATTCAAAAAAGTTAGTGGGAACACCCATTTGATTTAGAGTCTTTAATTAAATGATATTTTACAAAGATACAAGCTAATATATCTATTTATTTTCTATAGATAAAATGGCAGAACTAAATCCGTTATCATGTATTTTAGAAATCAATAGGCTCACTGGCCCTAATTTTTTTGATTGGTTTTTGAATTTAAAATTTGTGCTCAATATGGAAAAAATTGATGATGTCTTGACTTATGCCCCACCTGTTGATATCCCTAATAGTGTGACTAAGAAGGAGAGTATCACTTGTGAAATTTTGAAAGAACATGATACGAGAACTCGTAGCTACATTCTCACATAGATGTCTAATGATTTGCAATGTTAGCTTGAGCACTTTATGAGTGTTGCAAGCATGATACAACATTTGAGGGACCTCTTTGGCGAACGTAGTTGGATAACTCAATATGAGATATCGAAGATGTTAGAGTTATGCCCCACAAGCCAATTATATTTTATGTAATTGATCATACTTTTTCATTGGGATTCTTTGTCTTCAATCTATTGTTATTGCAATGCATTATGTTTTATTTGTCATTGATGTGTGTCATCATTATTTATTATGATCTATACTTGACAAAGTCCATAGATCAAATAGGCTCATGAAATATGGTCGTGCATAGAGATGACGATCATGAAACATATTCCTTATAAGCCTTGATCTTAAATGTTCCTAGTTATAGAGTTATTAGGAATGGACACTAATAACTCGAATAGGGTAGCACATATGATGCATGCTTAATCAAGAGAATGTCATGTTTCATGGACATTGGTGTGAGGACACTAGTGCATATATGTGGGTGCTTATTATAAGAATAAGTACACTGAATAAACCCGCTACAAAATTCCTAGTGGTTATTGTTTAATGTCGAATTGGAATTCTTGTGTTGCAATTGTGCAGATTGATCCTTATACTTGAAACATCATGGTAGTATAATATTTGACTAGTTACTCCTTGGTGCTTTTTTGGATTCTAATGTAGTCATTGACAAATTGTCACTCAGTGTGGCCTTGTTACATTTGAAGGCTTATGAGTGTCATTATAGGATTCATCACTTATTGTCATGATGAGAAGATATCCTATGTATTCCGATGGTTTCACGACTGAGGAAATCCTTAGCTAAGCTGAGGTGGGAATCAAAAGGCATTTTGAATTCACTTATCAAATCATAAATTTGGAATTGATACATAGTTATTGAGTGATTAGGGTTTCATCATAAAATCATACCTTAAATTCAATTGGGACACAAATTAATGAAAGGATTTTACTGCACGGTAATTGCAATTGAAAAAGTTCACATTTATTTCATCATTTGGCTAGGTATTCATGGCATGTTGCTAGACGTTAACCATGATATGTAGGGTTTTAGAATTAATTTGGTTAATTCTAAAACTATTAATTAAAGAGTTTAATTAATAAGCCCATGAGATGTGTTTAATTAATCCAATAAGTTGGGCCCTAATATAGCCCAATAGGATTGACCCTTACACACTTAGTTGAGCCCATTCCACAGTTAAAAAGGGAGAGAGCTAGCCTAATGTGATTAAGGGTAGGGCCTAAAATGTTTAGGGTTTTCTATGGTGTATTAGGGTTCTTGAACTCAATTTATATGCAGCTTAAGAAGCTAAAAACAGGGTGAAAAATTTTGATTTTCTTTCAATACATCTAGGGTTGCTAACATGACCAACGACGTTGTGGAAGGATCGATCGTGTGGACTGACTTGAAGGAGATTGCGCTTGCGTCTCTACGAATCGAAATCGGACGGAATTAGAGGCTACATGGTCACAGTTTCTAATAGATGATGCTATTTTAGGCTCGGATGGTTGAGGGTATTGAGGTAGGAGACCATGTCATCAACATGATCAATTGGATTGGTCAGTTGGATGCCTTAGAGTTTTTGATGAATCCTCACCTCCTTATTGATCTCATTTTGCAATCATTGTCTAAGTCATTTGGTTCTTTCATTACTTATGTTTATATGAAAAAAATTGAGTGCTCTCTTCCTCGTGTTGTTAAATATGTTAATAACAACCCAGTCACAGATAAAAGGTGAGGGTTGAGAAGGAGTTCTAGTAGTTTCCTTGTCGTCTTCCTAGAAGAAACCTAAATCTAGGAAGAGGAAGAAGAGTGCTTTGGGGATCAGAAAGGGTGGTGGATAGATAGGGTCAAAAGGTAAGGAGGTTCGGGTAAGGGTAATTGTTACTTTTGCAGTCAGAAGGGACATTGGAAAAGAAATTACCCAGACTATCTGCGGAGCTTAAAGGGTAAGCACTTGGAAGGTCAAGGTATAATTCTTTCCATGTGTGTCATCGAGATTGAATTATGAATTCTCTTTTGCTAACAATTGTTGTTACATATATTATGGTGATGTGTGTGCGGGTAAGGCTGTCCTAGCAAATGATCTATATTTCCTGAAAACACATGTGTGTGAATATAATCAGCAAATAGTTGTTAGACCTAATACCGTAGTTAATGAGAAACATTCTCACAATAATCAAATAAATCCCAAACAATTGTGGCACCTTAGGTTGGGTCATATCAGCGAGAGTAAGCTTATGAAGTTGGCTCATCGTGGTTTTATTTATGATTTGAGTTATGAACCCAAGCCAACTTTTGAGTCATGTTGTCTTAGGAAAATGACCAAGTCTCCTTTTGTTGGACCGGGGAAAGGGCTATTGAATTGTTAGGGTTGATATATTTAGATGTGTGGGCCCAAAAATGTTATGGCTCAGAGTGGCTATGTCTACTTTGTAACCTTTATTGATGATTCGTCAAGGTATGGTTACGTGTATTTAATAAATTACAAGTCTAAAGTCTTCAAAAAATTTAAAAAGTTCAAGGTAGAAGTAGAGAATCAAACAAGAAGAGTATTAAAATTATTCGATTAGATTGGGGAGGTGAATACTTGAGTATTGAGTTTGTTGATTATCTTATGTCTTGTATACTTTCACAGTTAACTCTTTCTTATACACCACATTTGAATGGTGTGGGTGAAATAGGAATCAGACTTTGTTGGACATGGTTTGGTCTATGCCAAGCAACACGAATTTTCCTATTTCACTGTGGGGTTATGCTATTCTTCCCATGATTTATTTAATAAATCGAGTTTTGACTAAATTTGTCTCAACTGCTTCATATGAGATATGGATTGGGAAACAGTTGAGTCTTAAGCATATTAGGATTTGGGGTTGCCTGGTGTATGCTAAAACGTTAAGGATAGGGAAATTAGATCCAAGATATGAGAAATGATGTTTTCTAGGGTATTTGTAATACCTGAAAATTTGTGTACTTGAGTGTAAATTTTATTAGGGTAATTTTTTAAAGTTATGGACCTAAAGTATAATTTTTGAAACTAAAGGACTTGAGGGCAATGATCCAAAGTGAAAGAGGGCAAGAGTTGAGGGGTTAAAATGAAAATAGTAGTGTGAACATTGCAAAACAGCCAACTACCGCAATGTGGCCACTGGCTATAGACGTTAAATTAACGTTCGAAAGGAGTGGGATAGGCCATCATGGCCTAAATAGGTCAACAGCGCAAGGAAACAATCTAATTGGTCAAAAAAATCTGCTAGAAATGGCTATAAATAGGTGGGTTATGGCCAAGAGTTTTCACCAAATTTCATTTAAAAAATCCAAGCATTCAAATAATAGAGGGCTTTTATTCGCCAAGTTGAGGACAGATTTTTTGGAGAATTTGAGAGAGGTTGGTGTTAGTTTGAAGCGGTTAGCTTTTCCAAAAAATTGAAAGACCTGCTATAGACGCACTATAATAAACTAATTTATGGGTGTTTTGGCTAGATTTTTGAGTCACAAGTGAGCCCATCGTGTACAGAAGGAAGAATAGAGTAAGAGGAAGGAAGAAAACAAAGGATTCGAGGTGAACCAGTTGGCCGGCCGACGAGAGGAAGGTCGGAGAAGACGATCGACTTTGGGCATGCAGGAAGCACGTGAGAGGCGCGTGGGTATGGCCTCGTGCAAGCGTGTTAGGTAAGGGAAAAAATGGAAAAAAATAGAAAAAAGGGAAAAATAGAGAAATGAATGGAAAAAATGGGAAAATTATGGAAAATTAGGGAATTAAATTTTATTAATTTTCCCAGAAATTTGGTCAGAAAAAATATCAGGGCATTAGTCTCGAGGTAGGGCACGAATTTCAAGAAAGTTTAAACAACTAGAACATAGTGAGTGATTTTACCCAAAAAATTATACATGAAATGATTTTCCTAAATTGAGCATGAATTTCACAAGGGTCTGTTAAAATGCATGTGATTTATGAGTATCTTATCATACATGTGCGTGTCATGTTGCCTCGATAATTGTGATATTGCATTGGACTTGAAATTATTAGCATATTGATAATTGTGTCATCCATGTTGAACATGGTGGGATGAGAGGTTGTCCTAGTAGCGAAACCTGTATTTCCCCAAGTGAGTTTTATCGGAATGACCGTAGAAGTATCCCACACCGTGTGTGATTCCTAGGATGATTGTCAAGGGTTCAGTGTCGGGGTTAGAATGCTAATAAAAGCTGCACTAGAGTCTCAATTCATTCATGTCGATGCATCATACTGTTAATGTTAGTTCCCTAATGCTAGATTTAGATAGCATCTGACATTTATATTTATAGGACTAATGATGTAATTCTTACAATATGTAATAAAATGTGTTTTCATATTTAAGGTCATATCTTCATTCATATCTCTCCAATCATTAATATGAATGAGTCCTTAGATTTCCTGTTGAAGGTCTTATTCTTAAGTGTTAAGAATATGTGACAATTGAACTTTGTAATAAGGATGTCTTAATGGTTATTTTTAGTTCTTAGACTTCTTAGAGGACTATGATTTGTCGAGTACAGACTGGCACATGAGATACTACCTTTGATTAGCATGAGATGCTAATGATAAATGATGGTGAGTCGCATATCAAAATCCATGAGATGGATATAGTATACATGTGGGTAGGTGTTAGTGGAACACTTATTGAATGTGACCAATGTGATAGATCACATGACTCAGAGGATCTATGATCTATCACATGCTTCAATTGTGTTACTGTCCCTTTAACCAGAGGCTACACAATTGTCTCATGTGTCAGTTCCAGGAATTTGCCGTTGCTAAGAACCATCCAGTTATCGAGTGGAGATGCACTGTGTGGTCCCTATACAATAGCATATGGAGATAGGTGATTGCGAATAGGGTCCATCGACCTCCAGCATGAGGTGAACATCTTGTGTGATCAGTGGTGGTCTTGATTATAGAAACCCATGGCTAGGGTACACTTGATTGGAAAGTGTTCCAATGTCGGAAAGAGTTCTGATGTGTGTCGTCTCAATCTCACCACACTAATTTTGGCATAATCATCGAGTTAGTGAGTTTGTTTAGTCCATGAGTCTCACTCGATCAAGATGATAACTGATGAAGGGATTATAGTACATGAGAATCAAAAGCCTAAATAGATTTAGTTCTAAAGTAAGACTTTATTACTGGTAGGATCACCCTAGCATAATGCTAGTTATCACTCAAGGTCCTTTAGGGTACTTCGAGGAGATGGAGAGATCCTCATTATAAACCAAAAGTGTTTGGTCAACGTCAAGGTGGTTGACGTGTCCTGATTGCTACATAGTAGTGAACCTAGAAGGTCACATGCATATCCGAGTGTGATGGTTGGCTATGCAATTAACGTTGAAACCCTTATTAAGAGTTAATGACGTTGTCATTAGGAGTTAACGAATCGGGTTAAATGATTAATTAATAAGAAGCAATTGTCAAGAGTTGGTGGGCATGCCGTTAAGAGTTAAGAGGGGCTTCAGTGTCATTATGAGATAATGAAAGTGTTATTAAGAGTTAATAGCAGGCTTAGATGCAATTTCTTGAAACTTTGGATAAAGGGGCCAAAACGGTTGACAACTTGAGGAATCGGTCAACTGGTTTCAAGAGAAACGGTCGACTAGTCCTGTTGCAGAGGGTAGCGAATGCACGATCTTTTTGTTTTCTTTTGTAACTGAAAGTTAGGACACATGGTAAAGGCTGACGAATGGAGGATGGAATGTGTCCTTCTGGTCTCCTCTATGGCCCTAGCTTGATTCACATGTCCCTTGTCTGTTATGTAGAGATTTGGGCAGCTAGGGTTTTGAATATCTTAATATATAAACCAAAAGAAAATGCAACTGTTACATTAGAGTTTTCTCCTAACCCTAGCTCGAATCTCTCTCAATCTTCAGAGCTTGAAAGACTCTCTGAATACCCTTCTTCCATTGCTTCTCTTGCTTCTTGATTGCTATTGTAGCTCATTGCTCTTGATAGTGAGACTATATATCAAGCTTGAGAAGCCATTTTTTATTTGAACCCATTTTCTTTCCAGCCTCAATCTTCCTTACTGTCTCTATTTAGCACAAAGAGAGAGTGTTGGGATCCAACCATTCGCTGGAGCATGGACTGATTAGGCCTCTCGTGTCTTTGGGAGTCGGTTCGATCTAATCGAAATATTGTCCGGGAGTTGTTTGGAGCAAAGAGTTGTGCCACTGGAGAATTTCAACCTCTACATCGACCTTCAAAGAGTTGAAAGGTATACCATCTAAACCCTCTGTGGCATGGTTTACTTTTGAATAGAATATGGACATTGGAAACGGGTCTTGCAAGGTGTTTTCGTTCTTGTTTTCGCTACTATGTTTAATGTTTTCGAGAATCGTTTTTGAAAATGGCTTAAACCTTTGCATTGAAACTCCAATAGTTGGTGTTTCTCATCACATACATTCTTAAAAAAATTTTAAACCCTTACTTAGAAGATTTATCTTCTACCTCGGACTATGTCCCTAGAATATTCAAGTGTTCTAAGATATGACATTCATCTATGCAATTTGGTATGGCATCAATTGCTCTACACATATGTTAGGATGAATCTTGAAGTATTTTAGATGTACGAGGCATGCTATATTTCCTTATATTTATGGTTTTAAGATGAATTATGTAATTTGTAGCACCTCACTTTCAATTACACAATGAAGCAATTGTTAGTGTAGGTGTTCTAGATCCATTCAGATTGGACATGTTGTACACTGACAATTGTTATCATGTTTATTATTTGAATAAGGAGTTGTTCAAATTCACAAGAAGTCATTCTATTAGTTTCTTGTTATTATTGTAATAACTGAATGAAACTAAATAGAAGTCTATGTGATGTATACAGTGATTAATCTATAAAGATGTGAGATGATGCATCACAGTTTCTAAACATCATTAAACGTCCCAAGTCGTAGCAATGTCAATAATGGACATTGACAATTGCAGTAAGACTTGTATATTCTATATTTTTGCTATGTGATAGCAATGGGAGTCTCACACCCATAGGCATGGGATGCCTAGATAAGTACATAGGTGACCAATGTTGGAGAACGTGTCAGTGGACATGACTCGCCATGAGAATCCATTTTGGTTATATGTTTATGGAATTCTCATACGAGATGGGTGTAACTAATCCTTGGACCTGAGGTTGTCATGGTCATCTCGTAAGAAGACCGGTATGCTTTGACATCGTTTCGATGGGTCTAAACAAAGGCTGCACGTGGGCAATTGTTAGATATATTGTGAGACTTATGGAGATGGGTGTATAACCAAGATGGGACTCGTCTATCCCTTGATAGAGGATGATGTGTCTAAGGCGCCTTCAGTGGATATTCAATTTAAATCCATGGCCATGGTGAAAGAGATCAATAAAGAGTTATTAATTCACTTTCTATTAAGTGAAAATATCCGGATGACTGAAGAAAAACTCATGTAATCATAATCAAGCAACACATTGCCAGACTTCAGATCACATAAGATACATTGACGAGAGGATCGAATTACATGGTAACCATGCTCGTGAAAGGTTATTTGCATATTATGAATCTTTCTGAATAATTGGGTAGGCATGACGCCTTACTAGAGGCCAATCTTGTCTTATGTGTTCATACCAACACATTGTCAACCTATTCGGAAGTTTAATGAGTCATACCCAATAGGTATGGTTCCTAGCTTAAATCAGGAGAACAGACGTATGGTTAAGTGGGACACTTCGACAAGAAGTTATACCGTCGTAGGTTCTTATGGAAAAAAGAACAAAGAGACGTAATGATGTTGATATGACAAGGGGTCGTCATAAAGGAAAGAGTTTACTAAAATGACAATTGATTAAATTAGGAAGGAGTTTGTAATTTAATAATTTTCTATTTATTTCCCAGCGATTGGAAATAAAATATATTTGGGGTTAAATTAATATTTGGACTAAATAAAGTATTTTTGGGTTAAATATTAAATTAAATATTATATTTGGGCTAAATTAGATTTGGGCCAAACATTAAACATTATATTTGGGATAAATTAGATTTGAACCAAATATTAAATAATAAATATTTGGACTTGAATTAGATTTGGGATAAATATTTTATAAATGGATTTGAGTCACTTAATTTTATTTCTAGTTGGACTAGAATAAGCCGACTTAAGATTCTAGTTGAAATTGGATTAATGGGCTAGTCCAATCCATTAGGGTTTAAGAAACCCTAAAAGGCTTCTCTATAAATACCATTTTTTGGGTTGCTCAAATAGAGGAATTAATGGTTGTATGGTTTCTCAAGAGTTGAAAAACGAATGCCATTCACTCTTCCCCATTTCTTTTTGGCATAGATTTGAAACGTGGGCGTCCTTTTTCATCCATACACAAGCCACAAAAAGGAGGAGGAGCTACCATTCCTATTCCACTCTTCTTACCAACGGATGCATGTAGCGTATCACGAGTTAGAGGCCGAACGCTTAGACGAATCGAATCCGCGAACGACTTGAAAATCTAAAGGTTAGATTTATTTTATTTGTATGTGAATGATTTAATTTTGGCATTGATCCAATCACTGGGATTGAGGTAAGGTTCAAAATTTTTGAACTACGCTGCTTGCCTCGTAGCGATCTTGCTTTCCTTTCAGCAATAAGATATTCATTATATGCTAATAATGACCTCGGACGTTATTGAAAATCTTTTATCAACGGAAGCAAGGATCGAACCTAAGTATGCTAAATAGCTAGGATTTCTACAAGTTTAAATAAAAGTTTGTCACGCACCCACATATCAAAAAGTTATAGCAGCTTCACAAATACATAAATTTTTTGGTACAGCCGCAGAACCACACACAAACACCATACATCCCTAAGTATCTTAACTCCTATTTACATTATAATATTGGGATTACACGGGTACACAAATAAATCCAACTCTAAATCAACTAAGCACTACCTCTGAATCATTGCATGCACTGGAACCTAGAACTTTGAATGTTCCAGGGGTATGAAACACCTGAGTTAGATAATTACATCTAAGTGAGTGGTACAAGGAAGGAAACTATGCATGCAAGAGCAATATACAGTTATGCTAGGAAATACGCAGAAATAAGTACGAAATCTCCCAAGATCATGTCAATATTAACCTTCCATATGGTAGCAAAGTTAGGGGGTTGCAAAAACCCTCGCAGTTATCATGGTAGCTCACTGCAAGAGCATGAGACCATGGCTCACCGCAAGAGCAAGAGATCTCCCGTGATGTCCCGCAATCATCATGGTAGCTCACTGTAAGAGCATGAGATCACGGCTCATTGCAAGAGCATGAGATCCCCCCCATGATGTCCCAACAACTAACCACAGATACAAACACCGAGATGCATATAAAATAGGCAAGATATGCTCAAAAGCAATAAAACATGAGATGTAAGCCACCAACCATGACATGTTGTAGGACAAAATAGAAGGAATATGATATGCAAGCCACAAGCCATGCACGAAAGCTATCATGGTCAAACCCGACGCAACAAAGCAGAAAGGATATGCTCGAAACAAAGGGAATATAAAACGTAAGCAACGAACCATCCACAAATGAAACCAAGAGTGATCATGGGAAGGCAAGAAGCATGCACAAGAACCACTCTCCTTGAAGGTTTACCCTAAGAAGCATTGTTCACAAAGAACGAGAATGGCTTTTTCGTGGTTTTTATGTCGTTTGGCATGACCTACAGTGGTAGCCCAAACTTTCCAATGAGGTTTTTTCTTACTTGCTCTTAGCGGACTTTTCTTCCTTTTTTTGATAGAACTCTCCCTTCTTTCTCAAGAATAAGAGGTGACCAGAACGATATCCTACTACATACTAGGTGTGGATCGACTAGGACCACCACAACATGAAGTGGACTTTGTCTCAATACAAAAACTGGTTCTGTATTTCATCCCTTCACAGGACAACCGGCATGCATTTATTTATGCATTCAATTATTGTATATGCATGTTGCTTGAATACCTAAGCTATGTATAATGTGTATGTTATATTTCGCTGTGTGTATCTGATACATTGCAAAAAAATTTATTTTTGCCTATATTGTTGTACTAGTGATATTCCCTTCATCAATGACATCGTGAGAAGGCCTGGGGCGCTTGCTAAGCCTTGTACCCTGAATAGGAGGAGGCTCACTACAACCATCCATAGCCACCTCGTTCTTCTTGATAATATTGGCAAGACAACTCATACTTGCACAACAAAAACATAGAAATTAGTCAGAAAGTACAAAGAAAACAAAAGCTAAGGAGGAGAAGAAAACAAATCAATAAATACCCTCAGATGAAACCTATTCCCCTCTAGGGGAGAAGAGGCGCAAACGAGATTCCTCCATCAACTCATCCTCCTAAGGGTGAGCATCATCAACATCATCATTATTGTCAAGAAGGGGCTAGGTTATCGGTGTACGACTAGAAATTCCATAAGCACCGGCTAAACTACTGGAGAATACGCCCCAACTGGCGACAGTGATATTTTTCTCTAATGTAATAGCCCAAAGAGAAACGGGTCCATGGGCTAGCAAGCGCGTAATCTCAGGAGCAAAGCTATCTCAAAGTTCCAAAGTGTGAAATTTTGACAGCCCTATTCGAACGATGATGGTAGAAACACAATAAAATGAGGGGTCATGAAGTCATAAGAAAGCCTAAGAACAAACCACTTATCTTCAAAATCACTAATCTTACTTGAGGCTTCAACAAATAACCGCCCCACAAAAAGTGCCCATTGAAAGGTATAAAAATTAACTCAATGGTCCAACCCCCGAAGGCTATAGAAACAACTAAATAATTGAGGGGACGTATTCACCCTCTTTGAGTACACAAGATAGAGAAAGCAATCAACAATAACCATCCATTGGGATGAATCTGAGAAGGAGAAAGGTGAAAAGTTTGAACAAAATCCTGACCAAAGTCAAATAAGGGGAACCTAAGGCCTACAACCTTCATTAACAAGAGCAGGACAACACTCTACTTGGTACGAGAGTTGCATATCATAATCAAGGGGAAACGGAAAAGATGAAGCAATCCTCGCAAGGTTATCTCTCCCCAAAATAGAAGGCTTCCCTAAAATCCTATCACTTGGAATCTCTAGGATTTCTCTAGTAACCCTCTTACACCTCATAATAATTTAAGATAGGAAAAATAAGCAAAGCAAAGACGGAAGGAAGATACCTCTAGAAAGACCAAGTACGCAAGAAAAAAAGGGGGGCATAGATAGATCAAAAGACCTAAGGGATCAAATAACTGGCAAGGAAGATGAATTGTAATAGGACAAGAGCTAAGGCTAGGGCCACGGGCTTTGTTGGCACTAGAAGGTTGTGGGCTTTGCTAGCACACAAGGATACTACGGGCTTCGCTGGCACGACAGGGTCATGGGACTGTAGATGGCACAAGATGGTTGTGGGATTTGCTGCAATGTGAGGGCTATAGGCAATGGCACAAGGATCTCAAGTTGGCAAAGACAGTGACAGTGCAAGCTCCATGGGAGTGAATGACAACAACATCACAGATGTTGTGGGCAAAGGAGATCTGTGTGGGTGATGATGTTATAGAGACTGAAGGCAAAGAGATTTGCAAGGGCCGTGGGCAAAGAGATCCGCGAAGGACCGTAGCACGATGCAAAGGGATAGACGACGGCAACAGGGGATCACGACGGTAAAAACACAACAAACTAAAGGTTAGGGATGCAAGAGAAAAACCCTAGAGAGAGAAACAAAGGTGGAAAATGAAGACCCCTTCCCTATTTATATAGTGGGGGACAATACATATAAATCCTCTAACCCATTTAAAAATTTCACAAAAATACCTCTGGAATGACCCATGGCTAAAGAAGAACATATGAAATCATTAGCAAAGAAGAACTACTCTTCTCCCTCTGAGACCAAGGAAAAAAAATAGGGAGAAATTAATATGCTATAGTATAAAAGGAAAAATGAAAAGAAAAAAATTAATAAATAAGTTAACTCAAGTTAAATGGACAGAACCAGAATGAAGGGGATAGCAGCAGAAAGGTACTCCCCAAAGTAACTCGAATAGCATAAGGGAAACCTGTGGCCTTAAGAGGCAAACGGAGTCCCTATGGCCCCCGAGGGCCCGTAGCCCCTCTGTCCCTCAAGACTCATGGTAAAATCCTATGACATCTCATTCCCTTAAAACAACAACATCGTCGCCAAAGCATTTAACCAAATACAAGCCGGGAGGGGGGGGGGACACAATGAGTATACTAGATAACTCCAACATTTGAAAATCCTTCCAGGAAAAGGATAGACAATCATGCCAAATGAATCCTACTCCAAAAGGACAAGATAAATATCATCTATAAAAATCCTAGTTCTAGCCAAATTAGGAAAAGTCATGATAGATGTTATCTGTAAGAATCCTAATGCTTGACTACTATGAATTAGTCCATGCTCCCTTATAAATAGGCAGACACTCATTCCAAAAAAAGGTACGTTTCTGATATTGGTATAAATACTACTCTTGGACTTCCATCATCCTCATTGTTTGACTTAAGCGTTAGAGTGTTTGAGCAAGGACCCTCTTGCGCCCTTTGACTTCTTTCTTTCCTTGTAGACTTAGGCTATTTGATAACGACGTTTCCTCTCAAATAAATTTATTATTGTATCTTGACAACAACAGTGAGAAACCCTCTCGTAGGAATGGTTCCCCAGAGGAAAAATAGGTTGTTTCTAGCAAGCTACATAGTCCAAGACAACATAGAGCAAAGTTTTTTGGGAGAAGGTTCTCCCTCATTCTTCCCCAAAAGGATGGCTCGATTAGGTAGATTGTAACATGCAGTATGCCTCTCTGAGAGAACCCCTTATCATTCTTTGGGAGGAATTGATTATTGGTTTCTCCCAAGAGGAGGTCCTTCTTTGGGAGAACTCAGACGACAGGCTACAACAATACATCTTCCTCTTGTTAGACTTGACTTTTGTCTTTAGTGGGATTGATCTTTGACACATCACCTTTCTACATCAAAAGCTTGAATTTAGTGCATCAATTCAACCTTTTTTGCAGACAAATTGGACACGCAAAGGCAAAGGAATCCCTTTATTTGCTGGATTTTGGAAGCATTAATTGAAGATGAATAAAAGCCAAATGGAGCTAGGATGTTTTTCTACAATATATATATATATATATATATCATAGATACATATATATTATCAACACATCACTACCAGCCCATATGTTGATCTCACATGCTCACAGTATGCAGTCAAATCATGGCCCATTGTTGCTGAATTTGAGTCTAAATTCCTCAGTGGCGCCCCTGTTTTATTGTTTCCACCTACTGCTGAAGATGCTTTAATAATCCTGCCAAACATACTTGATTGGCTATATATGCTTGCTAACATCTCACTTTTGCACATATCTTCACTCTTCAAGGTCTGTTGCCACCAAGCAACGACATTTAGTTCTATATATACAGAAATATCCCTGAACTCTTATATTAATTGTTGGTCTGTCAGCAACAAGAAGTGCTCGATGGGGACCCCAGGTTTGAGGTTTGCTGTGGTGTGTTCACTCTTCATATGCATTGTGTTTGTGGCTGCTGCTGCTGGCACTGGGAGCTCTAATGAGACAGATCAACTCTCACTTGTAGCATTCAAGGCCAGTGTTGTGCAAGACCCCCTCCACGTCATGAGCCTATGGAATTCAAGCCTCCACTTCTGCCGGTGGCCCGGTGTCACCTGTGGCAGCCGCCACTGGAGAGTCACCGTCTTGGACTTGCAGTCCCTGAAGCTGGAGGGAACCATACCGCCGCACATCGGGAATCTGAGCTTTCTCAGAGTGTTGCTGCTTCAAAACAACAGTTTCAGGGGTGAAATTCCCCTGCAGCTGGGCCGTTTGAGAAGATTAAGGGTACTCCGCCTGCACAATAATTCCATCAGTGGCCGCATTCCCGCCAATTTATCTAGCTGTCACCAACTTGGCGTCATAAACTTATCAAACAACATTCTAGTGGGGAGAATTCCTCCCGAGCTTGGTTCATTGCAGAGCCTTCATTTGATTCAAATCAATTCAAACAATCTGGCAGGACCAATCCCTCCTAGTTTGGGGAACTTGTCATCTCTTGAGGTGCTTCTTGCAAGCAAAAACAAGTTGGTTGGGAGCATCCCTCAAGCTGTATGCCAATTGCCAAGGCTTAAGTTTATCGTAGTGAATGAAAATGGCTTGTCAGGTAAACTCCCTAGTTCACTTTTCAACCATTCTTCTATTATGGCTATAGATGTCGGTACCAACCACATTCAAGGAAATCTTCCCTCACAGTTTGGCAACACCCTCCCGAAACTTGAGTACCTCAGCATTTTCGACAACCAAATTGGTGGTCTCTTCCCTGTATCACTATCAAATGCCACGAATCTAAAGTTCTTTGGAACAGCTTACAATGTGCTCACGGGAAAGGTTCCAACCTTGGAAAAGCTGCAAAAGCTTGAGCGATTTAACACCGCTTTCAACCGTCTTGGCGGTGACTTCAGCTTCCTATCCTCCTTGACCAATGCCACCAATTTGGATCTTCTAGATCTGCAGGACAATGAATTTAGTGGGTTGTTGCCACAATCAATTTCTAACCTGTCAACTAAACTTGCAGAACTTTCTCTAAACTACAATCAATTATATGGAAGCATATCGGCAGGGATATCCAATCTTGTCAACTTGGAGGCCCTGTATTTGGCCGGCAACCGATTCACGGGTAATATTCCTCCGGAATTTGGGAGGCTTCAGAAGCTGCAAGACTTGGCTCTGCCAGAAAACAATCTCTCTGGGAGTATTCCCTACTCATTTGGAAATCTAACTTTATTGACTAGATTCAGTTTGGCAGAAAACAAGCTTCATGGCAGCATTCCTATTAGTATAGGGAAATGTCAAAATTTGATATTGTTGGATCTTAGTCACAACAGCCTTAGCGGCCCGATACCAAAACAAGTGTTTGATCTCTCATCTTTGTCGATAACTCTGGACCTATCTCGAAACCAATTGACCGGTTCGATTCCAATGGAGATCGGAAACTTAATCAATCTCGATTACTTGGATCTTTCTGAAAACAAGCTATTGGGTAGAATTCCAGCCAGTCTTGGCGCTTGTGTGAAATTGGCAAATCTTTACTTGCAGAAAAACTTCCTCCAAGGAACCATTCCTTCATCTTTTAAATCTCTCAGAGCCATCCAAGTTCTGGACCTTTCTCACAACAATTTGACGGGTGAAGTCCCAAGATACTTAAAAGATTTCGACTTCTTGCAAAAACTGAATTTGTCTTTCAATGACTTGGAGGGCCAGGTGCCGACCGAAGGAGCTTTCAGGAATGCAAGTGCAACTTCAATCGCCGGAAACAAGAAGCTCTGTGGCGGTTTACCCGAGTTCCTGCTACCCAAATGCAATCCCAAACAGAAGAACTCCACCCTTACCGTGAAACATGTCATTGCCATATCATGTGGGCTTCTGGGAGCAATCTTGGTGATTATAATTTGTTTCATTTATCTTTTCTGGTTCAAGATCAAGCAGAGAAACAAAGAATCCCCTGGTTCGCTTTCACTGGAACCCTACTCATTGATCAGAGTGTCTTACCAAGATCTCCTCAAAGCCACCGACGGGTTCTCTTCTTCCAATTTGGTTGGATCGGGTAGTTTTGGATCCGTGTATAGAGGAACTCTCAACAATGGAACAGTTGTTGCAGTGAAGGTCTTCAATCTTTTGCATCAAGGAGCTTCCAAGAGCTTCCTCGCGGAGTGCGAGGCCTTGAAGAGCATTAGGCATAGGAACCTTGTCAAGATTCTCACTGCATGTTCAGGCCTTGACAATCAAGGAAAAGATTTCAAGGCCTTGGTTTATGAGTTCATGGTTAATGGCAACTTAGATCAGTGGCTGCATCCAAACCCCAAAGAAAAACACAGTAGTAATGTGCAAGTGCATGTGCATGTGCCTGCTTTGAATCTTCTTCAGAGACTAAACATTGCCATCGAAGTTGCTTCCGCCGTGGATTATCTTCACCGCCACAGCCAAACGCCGGTAGTTCACTGTGATCTGAAACCGAGCAACGTTCTTCTTGACAGCGAAATGACGGCTCATGTGAGTGATTTCGGGTTAGCCAAATTAATCCTCGAGGACGGCTCCTCGAATCAAAGGAGTTCAACCGGGATATTACGGGGATCTGTTGGCTATGCCGCACCAGGTTTATCACCACCTCTACAACTCTCTCATATAAAATAAATAAATAAATAAAATTCATTGTTTTGAGTGCCGATCGTGTTTCTTCTTGTAATTAATGTTGCAGAGTACGGCCTGGGGAGTGAGGCGTCAAGACAAGGTGATGTATACAGCTATGGGGTGCTCTTGCTGGAGATGTTCACCGGAAAAAGGCCCACGGACGAGATGTTCAGTGAGGGTACTGTGAACAATATTCACAATTTTGTGAAGACTGCTGTGTCGTCAGAAAGAGTAGAGGAAATTGCAGATCCACCGGTTGTTGTTCTTCAGGATCCCCAGATGAAGAAAGGCATGGAGAGAGAGTGTTTGGCTTCAATCTTTGACGTTGGACTTGGATGCACGGAAGAATCAGCATGGGCGAGGCCAGAAATGAGCCATGCAGTGAATGAGTTGATTCTGATCCGAGACTCCATCGTTGCAACAAGAAGAGGGACGGTTGAATTTTGACTTAGTAGCTACTGATGTGGTTTGAAAAAGTCAAAATATTTTAAGATTATCCATAATCAATAAATTAACAAATATCTGATATTGTTTGTTAGTTGTTTTAGCTAGATATTATGCCATATTATTCTACACTTTATGCTTATTTCAGTTTATATTTTACCTGTATAAATTGGAGTTTACGATTGAATAAAATATATGACTTTCGCTTTGTTATTTTTTTTCCCTTCCATTTTTTTCTTTCTTCATAAAATACCAACAAATGGTATAAGAGCCTTTCTTCTTGAGGGACCTGTGAGATTAAGTGAACCAAAAAATGAGAGGCCAAAGAAATATGCGTTTGTAGATGTTTCTCTTGAAGAAATATTATAGAAGAGTTCTTTTGGGTGTTTTGAGAAAACAACTATGTTAGAATCATCAAAGAAAGCTGAGGTTGTGGACCAAGTTTCTCAGAATGGAACTGCTTCTGCATCTGAGGTTGGTGTTTCTCAAGGTTCATCGTCTGCCTGGAAAAAAAGTTCTGGTTTGTCAGTGGAAGCTTTGAAAAAAATGATGGAAGATCCAACTGTGCAGAAGAAGATTTATCCATATCTGCCAGAAGAGATGAGGAATCCTTCTACATTTAAATGGATGCTGCAGAATCCACAATACCGTCAACAGCTAGAAGACATGCTAAATAATATGAGGGGAAGCACTGAATGGGATAACCGGATGTTGGATTCCTTAAAAAACTTTGATCTAACCAGTCCTGAAGTGAAGTAGCAATTTAATCAAATTGGGCTTACACCTGAGAAAGGTATTTCAAAAATTATGGCTAACCCTGATGTTGCCATGCATTTCAAAATCCTAGAGTTCAAGCAACCATCATGGAGTGTTCGCAGAACCCTTTTGAGTATAGCCAAATACCAAGATGAGGATGAGTTATCTTAACTCTACTCAAAATTATATTCATGCCTATGCCTCAAAAAATGTCTATGCCCCATAACCATACCTATGCTTCATAACCATAAATCATAAAATACCTCCATAACTATACCTATGCCTCATAACCATAAACCATAAAATGCCTATATGCCTATATCTAAGACATGCCAAAATTTAAAATTTACATTTACAGCCTCAAAGTCAAGGAGGAGTGTTCAATTTTGACTTCGTAGCTACTGATGTGGTTTGAAAAAGTCAAAATAAATTAGTATTATCCATAACCAATAAATTAGCAAATATCTGATATTGGTTGTTAGTTGTTTTAGCTGGATATTATGCCATATTATTCTCCACTTTATGCTTATTTCAGTTTATATTTTAGCTGTATAAATTAGAGTTTACGATTGAATAAAATATATGACTTTCGCTTTGGTATTTTTTTTCCCTTCCATTTTCTTCTTTCTTCATAAAATACCAGTAGGGACTACCAAGCTAGCTAGTACTACACTTTAAATTCTTCATCATTGCACTACTTAGGAGTAATTTAGTCTTTTTGGCATGTCGGCCTGTCATTTTGACGTTTTTCATTAGGTATTTAAGGCTTAGATCCGAGGGAAGCAAACTTTTTCTTCAAAATATTTGAATTTGAAGCCTCTCTAATATATGAGTAAATTGAAGAAACAAATTAAGATAGCATTATCTCCTGAATTTAACTAAGCCCACGTTAAATGTGCATGCATTCGAATATGCATATAATTGCTTTTTATCTGATGAAGATCAAGATAGCAGTTATGAAAGACAACAAGATAGCACCAATGATCCATTGAGCAAAAATTCACTTGAAATTAATTCACATTGAATAATTTAATTTAAAAGTTCAAACAATATTTTGACATAAAGTATGAAAAATTATTTATAATATGAAGAGCGAAACATTATTCGAAAAACTTCTCAAATGAGATAAAATTAGTATTTTACCCCTTGAACAATTGAGAATTGAAAAGCCATTTGAGTTGAAACATAAAAAAGCAACTTGAAATGGATCCCAATTACGCCAGCAGTGTGCTTTAACCTTAGCGTGCACATCACATATAATACATGTGGTGTGATGGCTTGAAAAAGAAATTTCAACCAAATTAAAGAGGAGGACTCTTGGCTCAAAAAGGAAAGATAATTAAAGGTGATATGTCATGAGAAAAAAAATATCAAACAAAAATAATTAAAAAATTAGAAAAGTTTGGCCAATCTGAAAAAGTAAACCCAAGCTTGGAATTTGGTTGCAAAGAGCGACTACAGCACGTTGCAAGGTGGCTAAGCGATGATGGTTGCGATAGAGACAGTTGCGACTAAGAGCTATGGTGAGGCGGTAACGACGGTCATTGCTGAAGGCTCTGGCTAGGCTAGGACGACAGTCATGGTTGAGGGCTATGGCAACGCGACGACGATAGCTCTCATGGGCCATTCGTGGGAGATTGCAAAGGTCTCATGCGGGAGATGGTTCCCCATGAGAGGCGCTTTCTCATTGCCAACGGTCGACATAGGATGGCTGGAGCTCAGGAATTAGTCCTAATGGGGGGGGGGGGCAATCTCGCCTCTCGTGGACTAGCTCACCACCAAAACATTTTCCCTAAAGATGGTGAAGTCCCACACAACGCACAAACTAAATAATTTCAACATCCAAAATCC
This sequence comes from Diospyros kaki, assembly GCA_036245055.1. Lineage (NCBI taxonomy): Eukaryota > Viridiplantae > Streptophyta > Magnoliopsida > Ericales > Ebenaceae > Diospyros > Diospyros kaki. Next base: position 25,759,067 of record BSEG01000010.1, on the reverse strand, counting down.
TTTTGAGAGGATCGATAATGTAACACCCCGCCTCGCCAGGTGTGTCACTATAAAGGAATTCCTAGGAATCTTTTTTTTCTTTTCCAAGTTCATCACGCGCGGTGCATTAAGAACAATCTTCACATGCAAACAAGATCACGAAAACTCCAATCCTGCCCGTTTAACTAACAAAATCAATAGTCTTAAACTAAATGAATCATAGAATAACGCAGCGGATATAATAACAAAGTAAATACTATCGCCTCAAAATGCTACAACAACTACCATACTAAACACTGTTGGCCCTCAACTGGCCATGTCCTCGCCTTCGCAACAGTCCCTGGCTGGAACATTTGAATGTTCTAGGGGCATAACCCAGATTAAATGATAAAATATCTAAGTGATGGCATGATACAGTTTATTGAATACATGAAAGACTCACAAGCATGACATATACAGACAACAACAACATGCAACACCTCTAACTTGAGAAATCTCTTTGACATACTCAACCTTCCGTGGAAAATCCATTCCACACACCTTTGGGGTTGACCTTGTTAAGACATACTTAATCCTCGAGTGCCCTACCATGTCACTCATTCACCTAGATTAACCTTGTCCCATTCTCAAGAAGACCCCATCCCGTCCCCAACGGACATAACAACAACACAAAAATTAATACTCCCATGATATGAAAATCACACGCCATGTACCGACTCTTTTGTAAGTAAAATAGTTGATGCAATATATCATATGTTCAATATGCATATGATGCCACAAGTACATAAGTAAAATGCCTACACAATATAACCCAAATTCTGGAGGGTATAACCACTCGCTAGAATTGGTTCAAACACATGCAACTTAAGCTCGGGAGGGTAGAATCGCTCACCTGAACCCACTACACACACACCAAACCATTTTCAAGACATTAGGTAGAATTGAAATCAAACCACTCCCTTATTCGAAAAGTTGATTTTCACCTCGTAATGCGTGCTAAACCTAGAAATGCGCATTTGAATAATTTCATGGCTTTGACATGCTCCTCTAGTCTCAAATTAATCCTCATAATTTTCTAAGATTTTTTCTATAATTTTTCCCATTTTTCCTATTTTTCTTCTATTTCTTTTCTTTTCTTTTCTTTTTTTCTTTTCTTATCTTCTTCTCCACTTCATCTTCTTCCTCCAGCCTCCTGCACGCATAACGGCTTCTCGGCCAGCCTTCCGTGGGTGCCAGCCGCCGACTGCTAGCTCAATCGCCGACCACTGCCAGCCTCGCCAGCCTTCCCCGACCCCTCCGGTCGTCTCCCCACCTTCCAGCAGCCATCTTCATCGATGCTTCGGCCGGCATGGATGCTACCCAGCCAGACCAAGCTAATGGCTATGGTCCCAACTTGTTGTGCAGCCAACTCCGGCTACCTCCAATGCTCGTCGGGACCACCACCAACCACTCCTGACCCCGAGCAACCACTGGCCAACCTTCTCCTCGTTGTTGTTTGCCTTCCATGGGTGTTGCCATGGCCGTGACTTGCGGCCATGGATGTTGTTCGCCTCCTACGGACAGCTTCAACCACCATCTCGGCTCTTCTCTCGGTTGCCTTCTGTTGAGTTCTACGGGTCAAGAGGGGGGTGAATTGACACCTTTTTAAAATTCTAATGCAAAACTTATGCACGTATATATATATATATGAGAAAACAAATTTAATATAAACCAAAATTGTAGTTGAGAGTACGGGAGCACTTAAATACTAAATGGATAATATGATATCCGCCAGCTGTGCTAATATGTGCTTTGATCCAATATACTCTTCAAATTACAACTTGGTGAAAACAAGTGATTTGAATGCACACAATAACAAGTCTTTAAATAAACCAAATGGAATATTGAATTAGTACAAAGAATAATCAATTTAAGCAAATCAAAATATAATCAAACAAGAATAAGTAAGAGTGAAGAGAAGAAGAACACAACGATTTATAGTGGTTCGGCCCTTATGGCTTACATCCACTACCTAGGATTCCCTTCCTCGGGATTTTCAATCAAATCCACTATATGAAACTTTTCTTACAACCACCAAAGCCTTCACTTGGCTTCACCACCACCAAACTATTTCTGGAGTCTCACACTCACTAGTTTGGATTTTGTACGCTCTTTACAAGATACAAGAATAATAGAGATTGAGAAATAGGGTTCTCTCAAAAATAATACAATGAAGTGTAGAGAACTCTCTTAGTTTTCTCTCAAGAAGGTAGAGGAAAAGAAAGACTTAGAGAGAATGAAAATCTTGGCTAATGATGTAAAAAATAATAGGGCTTCCAAAAGTTTTTCCAAAGCCTTCAAGAGACCCTTTTATATAGTGCTAGAGTAGGCTTTCCTTGATCAATCTCAGCCCTCCATGTGTCAAGTCTTCAAGCCAATCTAGCCCTTCATTTGAATTCTTGATTTACCTTCCATAATCAGCTAACTTGATTGATCATCAAGACCTTTGACTTTTGTTGAGCTCCAATTAGCCTTGAATGAGCAAATCAATTCCAATAATGCATGTCTGATTTTAAGGATTAAAAAATCATCAAAATCCTTCATAATTCTTGTAAAATCGACCATAAATAAGAAATGATCAATTCTGACTTCTAGTTGATCTTCAATCACCTTTGATTGTGCAATTGACCCCTTAGCTTCCATAACAAGCATAGCTAATTTGAAATTTGAATTTAAACCTCCAAATGGTGTAAAATCCATCCAAATATTCTCAAATAATGAAGCAAATTTGTCTAACAATGAAGATATCAATCATAACTTCAAAAGCCCTTAATTGATCAAGTTTCCATACTAAAAATGTTGATAACAAGAAGAGAATCAATTTGTGTAGCTGAATATATGCAAGATATCCTTAGAATATTCTCCCATAATGAAGATATCAATTAGCCATAATGAGTAGGATACTTGATTCCATGATTTAAATCTCTATATCCTTTTAATGAGAGAGAATCGACAATAAAGGAAAGGAATATCTATCAAGGTTTAATTTTCAATCCTTAATTTCCTCTATTAATGTTGAACAATAATGCTGAATCTTTAATTTCTCCATTTGAATGCAATTAAAAAAATTCTTCCATATTTAACTGAGTAAAGGAGCTTCTAAGAACCTTTAAATTTACTCCATAATTCTCTTACCATATTTAGATCAACGAGATGATGTAGCCTTGATGAGTGTGCTCCACGTGGCTGCCATGTCATCAAAATGCCACGTTAACAATGCCATGTCGCCAAGTTACATATATGGCAACTCCATATAGTGGACTACTCCAATCTCCTCAAAAACTTCCATATAGATCTTTTGAACTTCCCATATATGAACAAAGATTCTATATATATATATATATATATCTTCTAGACTTTCCATTCCAAGAAGAACTTTCCATACATAGCTCAAATACTCAAAGTTCTAGAAAGCTCTCTAAAAACTTGTTTCCATATATAATAAAATCTCTATATAAGAATAAGAAGTTTCTATATATAACCTGTGTCATGAAATCACTAAAGAATAGTATTGTAAGTCTTATGAAGGCTTCATGCTTTGTTAGTACATAAAATATAAATGTACATTCACATTCACACATGCCAATCATCAATCATCAAAATCTACACTCAACACCTTCGACCACAAGCTTCAGCTCCATTGCATCCTTTGAAGCTCTCAACTGTTGCTGGCTGTCTTGCTGCCCTGCCATTCTTAGCCACCTTGCTTCCACTTTGCTCCCATCCCTCCATTTCTCTTAACCTCTCCCTCTGTTTATAGGCAACCCACCGCCTTTAGCAAGCTTGGCCACCACTCTTTTAGCAAAACTTGGCCACCACTCCAAGCAAATTGGCCATTAAGCTTCTCGGCAGCTTCCATCAGCACACACGCACATGTATATATATAACTATATAGTATACTATAATTTAAAGAAAATTTCACATTAAACCCCTAATTTCCATCTTGATTTCACTTAGGTACTTCCCTTATTGCAACTATGCCTTTAAACCTCAATTTAATTTGCATTACAATACCAAAAACTCAAAATTAATAACTTCAAAGTTACTCGATAATGACGATTTCCCCCAGTATCCTTACTAGGCTAGTTTTTCATCCCGAAACCACTGAAGGGTTGTTCCTTTTGAAAAACCGAAGCCTGCTCAAGCTTCTGTCAATTTTTCAGAGATTTCCTACGACAATTCGATAATTTAAGCTGAATTGAAACTGTATCGAAAACTGTCTCTATTTTGACTTCTCTCAATGTCATAAAACACATTTTGATATGCTTAATGACTTCATACCTTTTCATTTAGATATTTAAGTCCCGAGGCATTCCCTCTCGTTGATTCGGTGACTTACTTTACTATCACAACCATTTTTCGGTATCCCAAACTCATTCAAACAACGTGGCAACCGAACGAAACATGGGATATTATATTCATCCACAATCTACTTTTTCTTCCAGAGATACTTATGTTCTGAGGCATTCCCTTCAATCTATTTGATTGTTTATAACTCCAAGAAATTATACTAAAACCCCAAAACTTCTAATAATTTCATTTTCAACCTCGGATAAATTACTTTTGAACCCTGTGAAAATTCTCGGGTATTACATTCACCCCTCCTTAAAGAAATTTCATCCTCGAAATTTGCATCTGACCATCAAGTAATAAAAACAAAACATAACTTATTATCTGAACACTTCAATTGCATATCAATTCAATCCTTAACAAATACCTTAGTTTGCATTTATTATATGACCAATGCTTACAAGCATGCCGTGTCATTTCTAGAATTTGTCGTTGTACCTCATCACAAGTGACTACCCTTATCCCAAATTTATTCCATGAGTCTATTATGAAAACAATTCCAAGCCACCAACTATAACAACTCATGTTTTTTGTCCAAACATGGTTTAAATACGCAATTCCTAAGATTCATAAATGCTTCTAATGCATTGGTTAAACCCAAAGGCATCATCGAATGCTTACCTTCACCATATCATAATCTGTTCATCGTTTAAGGATTGTTTATTTCCCTTTTCCTTAATTGACAGTACTTCAATCGCACATTAACTTTAGAAATAATATCTCAGTATCTTATAACTAGTCACGCAAATCATCAATTCAGGTCTATCAAGAACAATTTCTCCTACGGTAACTTGACATCCTAGCATGTTACTATTCCTCTTTCGAACACTATCCATCAATCATGACCAAAATTGACTCAACACAGTATTCTCGTTTCATTTCAATTCTTTATTCATGTTACCACAATATTCCATAATCACATTATCAACTAGAGCTTTTAGTCATACATGACACCTCAATCTAGTACCTTCAAATACTTTATCTCAACTAAGCGATGTTTCCCATATTCTCTTAACGTGAGAAACAATCTCTCTATTAAGTCAAACAAGGTCTCCGTCATTCCCGATTCTAGGAATAGATTTAATCTCGTTCCTTCCTAGGCAATCTAGTTTTCACACAACTTCCTCAAATGGAAACCTTAACGGATAACTTTCGATTCCCACCGGGTCATTGGCAACATCTAGAGTCGTTCTTATAGCTTAGCCTACTGTCTCAAAACCCAAATAAAATTTCCATAGTGGAACTAAAAACTCATATTTTCCTTTATAACAACTCATTCACATGTTTTCTCAAACCAAAACATGTCTCTCGGGAAGAAAATCACTTACGTTTACTTATCAACGTATAACTTACCATATCTTCATGTTGACTTCATATTATTTTAAAGATCAACTCATGTTTTTAAGAGTACCAAGATATACCTACTATTGCTCCAACCTTTTTATATCACCAAAGGCAAGATTCGAGAAGACTAAATCAGAGCCAATTGCGCACAATTCCTAGGGCGTGTATTAATAGGCATGCGAAACTAAAAGTTAAGTCAGTACCCAGAATTAAATCCTTCTCAAAGACCATATCCGGGAAACAACCGTCCCACCGTTTGCCTAATCCGGGAAACACATTTCCTAAGCAAATCCACATCACATACCTATACCAGGGATTATTCCACCCCTGGTTAAGGCCTACCTCAACCCATGAACACAATTACAATTTCTCCACCCCCTTTACACAAACTCTTGAGTCATAAAATCCACTCATCACATTACAGTAACCAAAACTTCACAAGTTTTATTGTAGGTGTAATTATCCTAGAGAACCTTTCCACAAATCTTTGATAGCAGCCCGCTAAACATTATTTCTTCACTCGAGATTACATTTCTTTCTTTTGATTCTCTTTTGACCATCATAGTCCACATAGCAATTATCTAGCTTAGGCCATCTTCCAAGCCTTCAATCTTTTCATAATGATTAGGGATCCTACCACGATACCTCGGTCCCTTGGAACTTGGACTCTAATCCATACATAACATCCATGTTGCTGCCCAAAGCTTGGCACCTGACCGTCTCCAGAGTTCACTATGTTGCTCCGACTCATGGGTATCACGCCCCAAATCGGGAGCCAACCGCCAATCCTTTGCCTTGGTCCCTAGGCTCAGATCCGTTGTTACAGGCCAAGCACCAATGGTGTTATCTAACGCTAGAATTCCTAGTTCCATCTCTGAGAGCTATAGTGGTTCTATTAACACTAGTCAAAATCTCTGATCTCTTGGATTCCCAATTTTCTTTTCTAGAGTAACAATCAATCGTATCGTGCATCCTTGTCCTAACCATTCCTAAGACTTCAGATTTATTTCCCACAATCTAATCTTTAAACTTATCATGCACATGATGGAACCTCAAGCTCCTATTGCTACTCTTATACACTTTTATAATCTATCAAATTTTCCAACATCATTTGAAATTTCTCTAGGCTTATTTAGAAATTCATCATATTTCATTATCATCTTCTGAATCTATACTAGACTGTGTAATCGTACTCTCTTATAGACTTATGTTACAGCTATATGCTCAGTCCATCACAAAACTAGTTTAGGAGTTTCGTACTCCTTATATGTTTCTAACATCCTATTTTATGATTAGTCAATACTATTTCAAGCTCCTATTTTATGTTTCAACTAGCACTTACTTTAGGGGTCATTCCTTTAATCAATACTATTTCTCTCTTTTGATCTATTAGGATTACCTCCAATGTGTTAAAGTCTATTCACCATATCATGTCTCAAGATATCTTTATGAGCTTATCAAGTTTAGCAAATCCTATCTCATTGCTTGGTGCCTTAAAACTCAAGCCAAGACTTTTATGACTACCCTTTGGTCTTTGACAATCATTGTGCTAATTTTGTAGTTTATAAAGACTTGTCATCCGTACGACCCTTTGTGTGCATAATTTTGGATCTGGTTGCCGCACATCGTGCTAACTATTTTCTTCTGATTTTTAACCTTCCTAAATCGACTAGGGTCATTTCAAGCTTTAAATGTAATCATTTCAAGCTTTAAATGTAATCATTTATCCTCAAGTTGAAATATCATTTTATCTCCAAGTCTATACAGTACGTGTAAATTTTCCTTAGAAACATCATAGTCAAACTCAAAATTCTCTTATGTCAAAATCTTTCTAATCTTCAAGGTTTGTCCTAAATCACAAATCTCTAGTTTATCATTGATCCCTATATCATTTTCAATCCCCAAATACTCACGTAAGGTTTCATTCTACAAACCCTCTGTAAGACAAAAGATTCTTTCCAATTTCCAACTAAAGGGAAAATTCTAATCCTCAAAACATGCAAACTTTATGTTGCATATCTTAATAATTTTTTGTCGCAACTCAACCGTAACCATAGCCAATTTACGGTCACTCCCTCTTTGTCTAGTAATGACCATTTGTAAGGGAAATAAATTGAGATCACGCTCCAAGATTTCTCTCGAAAGGAAAAATTGCAACTCAAAACATGTTGCACCAATCTCCAATTACTATTGAGAAAACTTCTAAGACACTCAACATCTAGCAGAACGAGAATTTGATCTTCAGTTAATTCTGGTTCATTTTTTTTTTCTAGGGATCAGACGACTTCCAAATTTGAGCATTATTCCCAATCATGTCATCTCTAGACTCCACTACTGGTTCATCTTGGTCATCATAAGACCTGATCGATTCATTTTCCTCGTTTGATCCAAGGTTAATATCCTCGATAAAGTTCCCAATATTATCCTAAGTTATTTTCTTTGTTCGTTCACATCCGAAGAATATCTTGGTGAATCGTCAATACTACTAGCACATTGACCAAGCCAAGGATCATCATCAAAACACCCATAATTGCTACAATTCACTGCTGAGAAAATCCTAATATCTATGCATCTCTAGATATCACCACTTCAAGTATATAAACTTGCTTGTCTCATCAAAAGCTCTTGATTTTAACCTCAAGATTTATAATGGCTTCCTAACACAACCCATCTTTATTTTCCCATGTCATTTGGCAAGTACTCTTAGCAACCTCAGCCTTTTACTTAACTCGTCAATGTATGACCACTATTATCACCACATCCCAATCGGGAAATAACCAAGACAATTTACTAAAATTAAATTCTAGTTAGAAACCTCAAATTTCACATTTCTCAAGTTCCCATCTTAGATTTACTAGGATTTCAATAATCCTTTTCTAGGTTCTCTAACCGATAATTCTACTTAGTCCTCAATCAACTTCACATGCACACAAGATCCTGAAAACCCAGTCTTGTCCGTTTAACTAATAAGATCAATAGTCTTAAACTAAACGAGTCATAGAATAATGCAGTGGATATAATAACATCAAAATGCCATGGCCTTCCACGAGATTCTTACATAGTATTTCCATAAAAACTTACGTCGTCCAAAGCTACCAAATGAGAACAACATTATCATACAGCTATTCATACATATATCAAAGTAAATACTATTGCCTCAAAATGCTACAACAGCTATCATACTAAACACCGTTGGCCCTTAACTGGCCACCTGCTCGTCTTCACAATAGTCCCTAGCTAGAACGTTTGAATGTTCTAGGGGTATAACCCAGATTAGATGATAAAATATCTAAGTGATGGCATGATACAGTTTACTGAATGGATGAAAGACTCACAAGCATGGCATATACAGACAACAACAACATGCAACACGTCTAACTTGAGAAATCTCCTTAACATACTCAACCTCCCGTGGAAAATCCATTCCACAAACCTTTGAGGTTGCTGTTGATGCGACATACTTAATCCTTGAGTGCCCTACCGTGTCACTTGTTCACCTGGATTAACCTTGTCCCATTCTCAAGAAGACCCCATCCCGTCCCCCACGAACATAACAACGACACAAAAATCAATACTTCGATGATATAAAAATCACACGCCATGCACCAACTTTTTGCAAGTAAAACAGTTGATGTAATATACCATATCTTTAATATGCCACAAGTACATAAGTAAAACGCCTACATGATATAACCTAAATTCCGGAGGGTATAACTGTTGGATAGAACTGGTTCAAACACATGCAACCTAAGCTCGAGAGGGTAGAACCGCTCACCTGAACCCACTACACACACACCAAACCATTTTCAAGACAATGGGTAAGACTGAAATCGAACCACTCACCTTATTCAAAAAGTTGATTTTGTGCCTCGTAATGTGTGGTAAGCCTCGAAATACGCATCTAAATAATTTCCTAGCTTTAACATACTCTTCTAGCCTCAAATTAACTCTTAGAATCTTTTGAGATTGTTTTGAAAATTTTTTCCATTTTTCCCTATTTTTCTTCTATTTCTTTCCTTTTCTTTTCTTTTCTTCTTCTCCACTTCATCTTCTTCCTCCAGCCTCCTGCGTGCGTAATGGCTTCTCGGCCAGCCTTCCGCGTGCGCTAGCCGCTGGCTGCTAACTCCATCATTGACCACCGCAGGCCCCGCTAGCATTTCCCGAGCCCTACGGTCGTCGCCCCACCTTCCAGCAGCCATCTTCGTGGCTGCTTCATTGGGCATGGATGCTACCCAACCACAGCAAGCTCGTGGCTATGGTCGCAACTTGTTGTGTAGCCAACTCTGTCCACCTCCAATGCTCGTCGCAACCACCACCGATCGCTCCTGACCCCGAGAAACCACGGGCCAACCCTCTCCTCGTTATTGTTTGCCTTCCATGGGTGTTGCCATGGTTACGGCTTGCTGCCATAGATGTTGTTCGCCTCCTGCGGACAGCTTCAACCACCATCTCGACCCCTCTCTCAGCTGCCTCTGGCCACAAGCTTCAACTCCATTACCTCCTTTGAAGCTCTCAGTCGTTGCTGGCTATCTTGCTGCCCTTCCATTCTCGGGCACCTTGCTTCCACTCTACTCCTATCCCTTCATTTCTCTTAACCTCTCTCTCTATTTATAGGCAACCCACCACCTTTAGCAAGCTTGGCCACCACTCTTTCAGCAAAACTTGGCCACCACTCCAAGCAAATTGGCCATGAAGCTTCTTAGTAGCTTCCACCAGCACACACGCACATGTATATATATAACTATATATTATACTATAATTTAAAGAAAATTGCACATTAAACCCTTAATTTCACTTAGGTACTTCCCTTATTGCAACTATGCCCTTAAACCTCAATTTAATTTGCATTACAATACCGAAAACGCAAAATTAATAACTTCAAAGTTACTCGATAATGACGATTTCCCCCAGTGTTCTTACCGGGTTATTGTTTCATCCCAAAACCACTGAAGGGTTGTTCCTTATGAAAAATTGAAGCCCTCTCAACCTTCCATCAATTTTTTAGAGGTTTCCTACAATAATTCAGTAATTTAAGCTGAATCGAAGCTGTACTGAAAACTATCTTTATTTTGACTTCTCTCAATGTCATAAATCATGTTTTGATATGCTTAATGACTTCATACCCTTTCTTTTAGATATTTAAGTCCCGAGGCATTCCCTCTCGTTGATTCGATGATTTACTTTGTTATCACAACCATTTTTCAATATCCCAAACTCATTAAAACAACGTGGCAACTGAACGAAACATGGGATATTATATTCATCCATAGCATACTTTTTCTTCTAGAGATACTTATGTTCTGAGGCATTCCCTTCAATCGATTCGATTGTTTATAACTCCAAGAAATTATACTAAAACCCCAAAACTTCTTATAATTTCATTTTCGTGCTTGGATAAATTACTTTTGAACCCTTTGAAAATTCTCGGGTATTACAAATAAACATCATCTGTAAGGGATAAACTTCATCTGTAGGAATCCTATTCTTAGAGGACTTAGGATTACTCCATACCTCTCTATAAATAAACAAATCCTCATTCTAAAAAAGATACATCTATGATACTGGTGTGAATTCAGCATTCAAGTATTCAGCATCTTTAATGTATGATTTAAATATCGAAGTGTTTGCACAGGGACTTCTTTACGCCCTCTGATTATTTCTTCTCTTGCAGGCTTAGGTAGCTTGATGATGATGTTCTTAGTCGAATGAATTTATTATTGTATCTCGATAACAACAATCGGCATCGTCTGTAGGAAGCCTCCAAAAAACCTAAGAATACTAGAATGGTTCTAACACGGTCTCAAGCTGTAGGCAACAAACATGATGAGGAAGGCCTTGATGTAGACAACCCTCCCAATCTGAGGTCCCTAGGGCCTCTTGGACAATTCCTCAAACTGTCCCACTTAGTGAGCATGAAGCACTTAAGCGACACAAGGTAAGTACGAAAGCCTTCTAAGATATGGCTAGGTTCCTTTAAAGTTCCCCATCACAAATAACATTACCCCTTATACTGCAAAACTATATATCTCAGCCTTGGGAAAATAAAGCCTAGGCACAAAAAGGAGGATTACAGAAGACTAACAAAGGTCTTTGGGAGACCACTAATCCAAGAGTCCCACAAAAGGGGAATCAAGAAAGAAGTCTCTAAGAGAACCCCCTTCAAGAACCTTCACAAGAGACTACACACCATGAAGGCCCCCGAGACAATCTGGGCTAATTACGTGAAGGAGCACCTATCCTAAACAAAAGAACTCTTCCTCACCCTGATGAAAAGTATCACGAAGTAATCGAAAACATGACACCAGGCATAGCCCTTAAAAATTAGTCAAATCAATCCAATCTCACTGACTAAGACATTGAAGATATGATAAGGATAATAGAGCAAGTCGTAGAGAAAAAGAAGTTAGTGGTGGCAAAAGAAGACTCATACATAATGAAAACATCTTTTACGACAGAAATCATGGAGAAGCAGCTTTCTCCAAAATTCAAAATGCCCCAAGTTAATTCTTAGTCCAGCAAGACAAACCCTCATGATCATATACAAAACTACAAATCTATTATGATGCTCCATGGTTAGGAAAACACCATTAAGTGCTAAGCCTTCTCGTTAATCTTGACCGACCACGCTCAAATTTGGTTCAATAACCTCAGCAAAGGGTTTATCTCTTCCTTCAAATAATTACGAAAAGAGTTCAAAAAGGCCTTCATTATAAACAATCAATGCAAGAAAGACTCTACATACTTACTTAGAATCCAACAAGGAAGTAAAAAAACTTTAAGGCAATATGTGGATCAATTTAAAAAATTCACCTTGGAAATTGGAGACTTACTTATTGGTATGGCATTCATGGCAATGCTTCAAGGCACTAAGTCCATGCCATTGCAAGAATCCTTAGCTCCGGATTAGCCTCCATCATTGGAAAAGTTGTTTTGCTCGAGCCAACAAGTATATTTTACATGTTAAAGTAATGCAAAGAGTAAGAGGAAACAAAGATAGAGATCAGAAGAGAAAAGAAAAGAAAAGAAAAACACTCCAATGAAGAGACAAGCCTAAGGAAAGAAAAAACAGAAAGAAATGAAGGTCCTTCATAACTCCAATTCAAAAACTACACTCCGCATATAGAGCCTCTATCCATTATATTAGTATCCATTGAAGGGTTAGAACTTATTAAATTCCCTAAAAAGACTGATACACCTCTGGTTAGAAAATGGATGCTTTCTGGTAGTTCCAAGACACCCACGAGCCCTCCATGGACAAATGTCGTGAGTTGAAGAATCAAGTAGAGGCTTTGATTTGAAAGAGGAAACTGGGAAAATTGATAAGCACAAAGCCTAGAGGGATGAATAGACAAACTATTCTAAAGGAAAAAGGCATAGCTCAAGGAAAGAAAGAGCAAGAAGAAATAGAAGTTGTTACTAATCCAAAGGAATAGGGATCTGAAAAGTGCGTTTTAGCCATTTGAAAGTCTAAAACCCTCAAAAGGAATTAGAACACTTGAAAACACTATAGAGAAGTATCATAAGCGAGATTGAAGGCATTAACAGTTATACTTGTCATCATATAATGCTTCAGTAAAATCTAATAATCCATTATACATCCATGGTGGACCAATGACAAGGGCCAAAGTTAGATCCTCTTTTATAGTGTTCCCAAGTGTTGTGGGGTGCCCTAAGAAAATCCAAAAATCCCAAAATTTGGAGAAATATTTTTCATAAACCCAAATGACCCCAAAGAATGCCCCAAAGCCTCTAGACTCCAAGGTGGTCAAGCCTTAACATGCCTAGCCCGAAGACTTGAAAGTAAAGCAAGGTCGCTACGAGACAAGCAGCGTAGTTCAAAATTTTTGAACCTTACCCCGATCCCGGCGATTAGATCAATGTCAAAATCAAATCATTCAAAAACAAATAAATAAATCTAACCTTTAGATTATCGAGTCATTCACAGATTCGAGCCATCCAAGCATCCGGCCTCTAACTCGTGATACGCGACACATGTCTGTTGGCAAGGAGAGCGGAATAAAAGTGTTAGCTTCTTCTCCTTTACGCGGCTTGTGTATGAACGGAAAAAGAATGCCCTCGTTTCCTATTGATGCCAAAAGAAACCAGGAAGAGTGAGCGGCAATACGTTTTTCAACTCTTGAAAAATGACACCAAAAATCACTTAATTTTGGGCAACCCATAAAGGAATATTTATAGTGAAATATCCTAGGGTTTCTAAAACCCTAATGGATTGGGCTAGCCCACTAATTCTAATTTAATTAGAATCTTAAGTGGGCTTATTCTAGTCCAACTAGAAATATAATTAAATGGCCCAATCCTTTTATAGGTTTAAATATAATATTTTGGCCTAAATATAATATTTAATATTTAGCTCAAATCTAATTTGGTCCAAATATAATATTTAATATTTGGCCCAAATCCAATTTAGTTCAAATATAATATTTATTTTAATATTTGGCCCAAATCTAATTTAGTCCAAATATAATATTTAATAACTCCTTATTGATCTCTTTCACCATGGCCATGGATTTAAAGTGAAAATCCACCGAAGGCACCTTAGATACATCATCCTCTATCAAGGGATAGACGAGTCCCATCTTGGTTATACACCCATCTCCATAAGCCTCATGATATACCCAACTATCGCCTGTGTGCAGCCTGTGTCTAGGCCCATCCAAACGATGTCAAAGAATACCGGTCTTCTTATGAGATGACCGTGATATCCTCAGGTCCAAGGATTAGTTACACCCATCTCGTATGAGAATACCATCAACATATAATCAAAATGGATTCTCATGGCGAGTCATGTCCAGTGACATGTTCTCCAACATTGGTCACCTATGTACTTGTCTAGGCATTCCCATGCCGATGGGTGTGAGACCCCCATTGCTATCACATAGCAAAAACATAGCACATACAAGTCTTACCACAATTGTCAATGTCCATTCTTGACATTGCTACGACTTGGGACGTTTAATGATGTTTAGAAACTGTGATGCATCATCTCACATCTTTATAGATTAATCACAGTATACATCATATGGACTTCTATCTAGTTTCATTTGGTTATTACAATAATAACAAGAAACTAATAGAATGACTTCTTGTGAATTTAAACAACTCCTTATTCAAATCATAAATATGATTACAATTGTCAGTGTACAACATGCCCAATCTGATTGGGTCTAGAGCACCTACACTAACAAGACTCACCTAGAATCTTTTGGCCTTACTCACCTGGTGGCTCCAAAGAGTCTTCGGACCTACCTAATGGATACTTATCGGGGCACTTTTATCCTGAAAATACCTCTAGGCCCTCTAACTTCACCTGATGCATCTTCCCAAGAGAGTCGAAAGACTCTCGTCTATGGACCCCATCATGTTAGTGTTGTGTGTCATGATGTTAAATTTGGATGACATCTAGCGAGTTTATATTAATGCATTAATTGTGTTTTTGTATAAATATATAAAAGGAAAGGTTTTCTTCATTCATATTTTCGCTAATCAATTTTATGAATGAGTCCCTAAATCTTCTGTGTGAGAATCTTATTCTTGAAATGTTGAGATTGTGTGATAGGATTCTCTAGTAACAAAATATCTTAAACTATTCCTAGTCACTAGATTCTTTGGATGGGGACTCCGATTAATCGAGTATGGACTAGTACAAGGGTTACTACCGCATTCTGTACGGGGATACTAGTGGGAGGATGTTGTGTTAAGTGTCATATGACCTGAGAAGTTGTTTGTAAACCTGTGGGTAGTCGTTGGGGAACAATCAACTGAATGTGACACTGATGACTGACCATATGGCCAGGTGGATAATGGTATCAGGTTGTGATAGTGTGTTGATCCTTAGACTTGAACCGGTACGATTTTTTTTGTGGTGTGTAGGATTTGTTAATGAGCTGAACCATCCAATTGGGATGTGGGAACGTTCATCTATGTAATTCTGTATTACTAGTATATGGAGACAGGTGTTGGGAATAAGATTCGTCACCCTCGTTGGTATTTGATTTAATGAATGTCCTATGTGATCTACATTGATGTGATAGGACAGTCCCTGACCAGGGCAAATTGAAAGTCATGAAAGGTATTTCTTCATGTGTTATCTAGTCACATTAATGAGGTCTGACACATAGTTACTGAGTTTGTGAGTTTGTCACTTCATGGCTCTCTCTTAGTCGTGATGTTAGGTGATGGAAGGATTATAACACACGGTAATCGTCAACTATAATAGATTTACTTAAAGTGAGCACACGGTAAATCGTAGGAACTTTAAATGAGTCAAATTTTTTTCCATCAAATATAGTTTTTCACTACAAAGTTTTATCTAGATTCTAAATTGCGTTGCGAAAAAATAAGATTTTGCTACAAAATTATTAAATTGTAGTTAAAAGATAAGTTTATTTTTTTCAAAATAAAAATAATGAAAATTAAAAAATATAAAATATAAAAATTAGCTGGAATCATTCCGCCTAAAACATACCCACATACATTTTGAATCCTGCACTTTCTAGATAGAATACGTGATCCTTATATAGGACCCAATAATAGGTGGTCGAATTCTTTTTTCATATGAATACCTCTCATATTTTAGTTTTTAGAATACTCACATAATTGAGTAGATAACACTTGCTACCACATCATATGTGGAGCTCAACCTTTGATTTCTAACCCACCATAAACCTCACTTTTTAGTTTTTAACCTAATCGACTAGTTAGATCCCATCCACTGTCTAGCTAAGTGTAATGAGTTGGACATCACCTTCCTTCACATTTAGTTGTGGGTTAGGTGAAACCTGTTAAACACTGACCCCCCATCTCATGGTAAATAGTAGAGTCAAATAATAATTCATTAGATGCACTCTCACATTTTAGTTATTGGACACACACAATTAGATTGATGAACCCCAGTAACAATGGAAAACTACGATGAATTAGATTCATTGCTAAAATCTGATATTGGTTTGCACATGGGAATATTTTTGGAGCTTCTAATATGAAGGTTTCATCGTTAACATTCATTCCATCATACATCAAATGCATAACAAAATGAATAACATGCATAATAAATAAGCAATAAATAGACCAGAATGACCACAGGCTTGTGCATAGATTAAACCTGAGCCTCTGAGGTTTAAACCATGCCATACATCACATCCATCTTGATATGTCGAATTGCTTGGCTTCAACGCTTCTTTCTTCAGAATCTATCAACACCTTGATGTCTTCATCAACAACTCCTTGATGTTGTCTTCCTTTACAACAATTGCAAAACAAAGACTAAAAGAAGTTACTCGAGACTTATAGCTCAATACATAACCAAATGAATAAACAATTACATATTGACTAAATCAATATGAAGCTCCTAAAACAATTCATTAATTCACATCAAGCCCATGTTACATTCATTCTGCTTCTACTACATCAAAAATTTTTTTGGAAAACATTTAACTTGCATATGTCAAATAATACAACTAGGAATTCATTAGCACGTACTTAACAACCCATGTCAATGTCTAATGCGAATTACCACATAACCATCAACATCTAGGCGTGTAGAGCATGTTGTCTAGGTGTTGCTTGTTAAGACTTGGATTGGCACAATGTGTGGCAGCACACACCCAAAATGGGGGGTGAATTGGGTGATTGAAAAATTAAAAAAATGTTTTAGGAGGTTTTGAAAAATGAATATAAAAATAGTGAAACACAACCAAAATAAGTGCAAGAGGAAAAACAAACGATATATAGTGGTTCGACTAAACTAAGCGTAATCCACTACCTTAGCATAAGCCACAGGGAAATACAAACATCCTACTTAAACAAGTAGGCCCTCTAGCAACAAGTTAAGAAATACAAAAATGATAAAAATGAGAGGATCTAAGAGTAGACACTCTTAGTTACAATGATCTCTCAAAAATAAATACAAAGGTTTGAACGAATTATACAATATGATATACAAAACCTTTTGAGAGAAAAAAAATAAAAGCACAAGAACAATTGAGAAGTAAAAATAAAAATGTTAGCTAAAATGAATTTATTCTAGCTCATTAGTTTTGTCTAGAGCTCCCTTGGGCTGAATTTATAGGCCTCTTCAATGCTTCAAAAGAAACTAACCATTTTATGATCGTTGGAGTCTACAGTACTAGTCATTAGAGAGATCTTGGACGAAAGTGGTTGACAAGTTCTAAGACAAGGTTGACCAATTAGATCAAAAACAAAAGAGGCAATCTACATAAAGTCTAAAAAAGATTGATAGGGACAAAAACAGTCAACTAGAAATGATGTAGTAGCTGTCGACCACACACAACCGAGGGCTTGCATAAAAATGGTTGACATTTTAAGAGAAAACGATCAACTGTTTTTCAAAAATGGTTGACTCATTTTCAAAAACGGTTGACATGCTGACCTACAAAATTAAAGCATGGATTTCAAATTCAAATGCAATATGGCTAAATTTTGATATAAACAAATTATTTTGATAATAAAAACTTATTTTTCAAAACCAAATGCCATCAAGAATATTAAACACAAGATTTTTTGCATAGGATGAAATTGATTTTCATGAAAACTTGATTTTCATTTTG
The DNA here is from genome assembly GCA_036245055.1 of Diospyros kaki. NCBI lineage: Eukaryota > Viridiplantae > Streptophyta > Magnoliopsida > Ericales > Ebenaceae > Diospyros > Diospyros kaki. The sequence goes on along the minus strand of BSEG01000010.1, from coordinate 25,740,768 downwards.
GTGCTTGAAAAGAAAAAATAGATACACCAACACTATAACAAAAATAGGCATTAACGACCAAAAATTAGCGACGACATTACTTTTGGTTGTTAATGTAGTACTATTAACGACTAAAAATAAATCCTGTCATTATAAGATAACTTTTAACGACAGGAAAAATAAGTCATCGTTAATCAATCATTTTCCCGTCGTTATTGACTAAAATTTTTAATTTTAACTATGAAATAATAAAAAAAATTATTAAAATTTAAGTACTACTTATAATAATTAATTTATTATAATTATAATAATAATATAATATATCAAACTAATTAATTTATTATCATTATTAGATTTATAATATAATTATATTTTTAAATAAATATTAATTTGATACAATAATTTAAATTATTTTATTACCATATTTTAGATTAATAATTCAAATTATTATTTTATTACTTATCATAATTATAAATTATTTTATTTTTATCAATTAAATAATTAATAATATTATATGTATAAATTATTTGATTTTTATTTAACAAATAAATATTTTAAAATAAAAAAAAAGAAAAAAATGTGGGTGGGAATACTCTTGTCGTGTATATCTCTCCCTCTCCTTTTCCCCTTCTTCCCCAAATCATCAAACCCCTAACTCCCCTCTCTCCCTCTCTCTCTCTCTCTCTGTGAAGTACTTTCGCTGTCGATCGATTCGTCGCGCCTCTTGTCTGCTGCTGCCACTACTGCTGTCGCTGCCACTGCCTCCGCCTCCGGTTGCCGCTGCAACCAAATCCGCCTCTACCTTTGCTGCCTCAAAGAAGGTATATATATATATATATTGGTGTGTATATGTAGTCTGCGTGTATATATATTCTGTGTGTATATATGTATATATGTATTCTGTGTGTATGTCTATGGATTATGTGTGTATGTATATATATTTATTTGATACTTTGATTCTTCGATTCAACTGATCGTGTGGCGCTAAAGCTATATAATCTTGTATTATGTGTGTATGTATATATATTACAGTGATTGCATATGCTCAATCCTACTTCTTTCCTTCCTAATTTGACTATTTAGAGCAAGCTTTTGATGTTAAAAAAACAAAGCAACGTACTGTTATCAAACCAAAAGAATCACTTACTTCTGATGTTAATTGTTACAACGTACTGTTATCAAACCAAAAGAAGAAAAAGGCAAGCCACATCTAATCTTTTCCAAAAACACTTTATAACAAAAATAGTAAGACAATTAATGTCAATATTATTTGTAAAATAGTCACTTGCTTTTCACTTGAAAGGATAGCAGTATGTCAATATTATTTTTGTCTTACTATTATTTGTAAAATAGCAATATGTAAAAGATACACCTATGGTAGTATGAGTGTTAACCAAAAGCACTTTATAACAAAAATAGTAAGACAATTAATGTCAATATTATTTGTAAAATAGTCACTTGCTTTTCACTTGAAAGGATAGTAGTATGTCAATATTATTTTTGTCTTACTATTATTTGTAAAATAGCAGTATGTAAAAGATACACGTATGGCAGTATTGAGTGTTAATTGACCTAGACGTCCTTGCTTTTCATTTTAGTAAGACAAAAATAGTCACTTGAAAGGATAATTTTGAATGTTGAAAAAAACATTTATTTGTAAAATGAGCTAGCGTCATTACTCACCAATTAGGTTATATTAGGGAAGGTCAATTTATGACTTTTTATTGTTGTTCAACTAGTATATGAATTCCAGAATATCCTTAAACAATTAATGTCAATATTATTAATCTCTTTCTTCTTAAATTTGAGATTTTTAGGAAAACATTCTTATTATCCAAAACAGAAAAAAAGAGATAGAAAATAAAAATAACATTGGTTTATTTGTGGATGTGGAGTTCTAGTTATCTTTAGGGCTGTAAAATTGATGCTTTAATTAAAAAGCACATTTTTAATTTTAATTGGTATTAAATTCTCTAAATTTGGATAGGAAAAAAGTGAAAGAAGTTCAAAAAATAGAAAGCAGCCACGCATGCCCCATAGGATCGGAAGCAAACCAATGCTAGAGATTACATACCAAATGGTACTATAACATATACCTTTAACAATTTTCTTACTTTATACATATCAATAGTTTGTTAGATAGTGGTTACTCTAAACTTTTCATTTTATTTAGGGAGGCAAAAATGGTCATGAACCCAATTTAGCAGAAATGTGGTTTTCAACTAGGAAGAAAGGTGAGAAGTTGGTGGAGCCGGAAGAACAAGAAACATGTGTAAGTTAAATAGTTAATGACACTTGTTTTAATTTTCTTGTTCAATTTTTCACACCCAATTATATTTAATGTGTATTAAATTATACCATGAACATGTTTTGTAGGATCAACTAGTTCAAACCATCCAATCGAATCCTGAAATGTCAAATCTTGAAATCATTGAGACTTGCTTTGGCCCCCAAGTCAAGAATCATGTTTTTTTGTATGGTGGCGGGGTGAGACCTAAAGAATTAAAACTTTCATCTTCAAGCAAGAATGAACCGGAAGAAGAGAACAAGATGCTTAAAGACCGGGTGAAAGCTCTAGAAGATGCATTTAAAGAATTTATGCAATTTAGGAGTCAAGATCAACCTTCTACATCTCAATCTACTCAGGTAATATATAATTCTGTTTATCCCCCGACTTTTTTTTAGATTTTTGCTAGTATAGCTTCCGTTGTTGACTTATCGGGCTTGAAATTAAATTAGTGGAGTAGAAATCTTTATCTTTCTTTTTAAACTAAGAGAAATTTAGAATTGCCATGAATGAAAAAAATGGGTGGTTGCATAAAGAAGAAAACCAAAAGCAACAAATTTCTAACATATGCATAAAGTAAAATGCACATTTGATATACATATAGTTATTTGACATCTATATAATAAAGCAAGAAGGTTTTTGAAATTGAGAGACAAATGTGAGGGGGACATTTTTGGATGGTTCAGATGAGTTTTTTGAAGATTTGATGGCTAGGATTAAAACATTTCCCGCCCAGCGCAGCATCTCACTATTTCTCTCCCTCTCTATCTTTCTCACCCACCCATGCAACCACCCATTCCCGTCTCCAGCCACCTTCTCTCTTTCTCTTTCTCTCTCTCTCTCCCTCCCACCTACAATCCCCCTCTCCAGCCCCCCTCATATACATATATACACACACATACCCACCCACCCACAATGGTTGAACGGTGGCTAGTGGGGCAGATTCCAGCGGCGATGGAGCCCGAAGCAGCAAGAGGCCAGAGGTGGCGGACGATGCAGCAAGCGGGGTGGGCTCGCGGTGGAGAGCCGATGTAGTGGCTGGGTGCGACAGTCAGATGCGGCGATGCTTGGCGGCCAGAAATAGCAGAGGCGCGGGAGGTCGCCTGCGGTGGCAAACAGCTGATGGCGACGGCCAGATCTCAGTTGCTGTGTATATGTATGTGTGTGTGTGTTTGTGATGTTTACTGTGTATATGTATGTATATGTATATATTGGTATGATTATTTAACTATGTGTGTGATTATTTTAACTGTGTGTGTGTGTGTGTGTGTGTGTTAACTGTGTGTGGGTGTGTTGTGTGTGTTTCTCTACTGTGTGGGTGTGTGTGAATATGGGTGTGAATATAAAAAGTGGGTGTGTGATATATGGGTGTGAATATAAAAAGTGGTTGTGTGATTTCAAGGTGTATGTATCCATTTTCTTTGTTTAATACAAGGGATAGCCTGTGTGTATGTATATCTATTAATACAAGATTCACAGTTATTATATCTATTACCTGTGTTATATCTATTATCTTTCCTTTCATTCTTTCTCATCCCTTCTCTCTCTCTCTTCACTGTGTGTATGTATATGTATATACTGTGTGTATGTATGTGTGTGTTGTGTGCGTGTGTTGTGTGTGATGTTTATTGTGTATATGCGCGTGTGTCATGTGCGTGTGTTCTGCCCGTATACCAATCTCTATCTTTCTTTGAATTTAAATTTTTTGTTGTTTTTCTTTTAGTTTCATTTTAGATTTTGTTGGTAGTTATGTAAATGAGGGAAAAGTTGAAATGAGTTGGAATTTTAAAAACAGGGATATTGTTTAAGAACATACATATAAACATAATACAGTAATTTTTTACTATTTTCTTTAACAAAAAAGTATTATATAACTAGCTTTGATTTTAATTTAATATAAACGTATTATATTTGTTAATAATATTAATACAAGGGATGTCACTTTTGTTAAAGAAAGTAGTAAAAAAACAAACCAAAGATATTTTGAAAAATAGATTTTTTGGATGTCTATTGAAAAAAATTTCTCAATTGGACATGAGTTTTTAATTTTTATATTTTGTAAATGAATTTTTTGGGATATCTTTGTGATTGTAAAATGCATTTGAGTTGTGTAGATATAAAGAAATGATGATTTATGAGTTATGATGATTTATAGAGATGTTAAATTTTTTTATATTTAATTTATAATTTTAATGTTAGATTTTATTTTTCACCTTTATTCCATATAGTATGGTTTTACTTTTAATTAAGAATTTTTTTGTAAATTTATTTTTAATAAAAAATTAAATTTACATACTGATACTATTAATTGTAAATAACTAAAAATAGTTTTTTCATAAAATAAAAATAGAATTATTTTTAATGTAAGACTATTTCTGTATTTTAAAAATAAAATTATTATGATGATTATTATTATTATACCTTAAAAACTTAAGCCCAAAACCAAGCAAATCATTTATCAAGATCCAATTTGCAACTCACTTAACCCAACATCAATGGTGAATCAAATTGAAAAAATATTTAATTTAATGGTAATTTCACATTATCTAATCATATATTATTATGTAACTAAATTAAATGTATTTTAGAAACTGTTTAAAAAGAAAGTAAGAGTGAGGGTGATTTCTTTGGAGTTATCAAACAAAATTGGTTTGGGAAGGAAAAGACTATTTGTTTAGAGCTATTTAAAAAGAAAGAGATTGTTTTAACATTTATGTGTAATATAGCAAAAAAGCTTATGTTTTTTTTTTTTGGGACTTTTTTATGAGAGTATAATATTCTATGTTGTATTTTAAATTTTTTTGATGAATCTTCACTTTCTATGTCTTTGTTATCTGTGGAATTTTTTGTTTTTTTTTTTTTGCATAAATTTATGTTTGGACTTTCGAAGTGATAATTATTCATACCAGGTTTTGATTTTGGTTTTAATTTCATTTCTATAAAATTGTGTTTCGATTTTAATTTTATCATTTTAATGTGATTGTTAAAATATATCTATGCTAAACATTAGGGGGGTTGCCGGCGGGTGAGCCAGCAATGAGGGGGGGCGGGAGGGGCGACGACATATGGGGGCAAGGCATTGTAAGGGCTGGTAAGGGGGCGATAGTGGTCTGAGATGACCCACGGGCCCTCAACCGACCGTTGTCGAGGGCCTTTGAAACCCCAGACCAACAATGGTCGGGGGCTCTAAAGGTCCCCGACGACAGCTGATATGTATAGTTTGATATTTAATTTTTAATTTAATTAATCCAGATTGTAGAACATTTATTGATGTGTTTTATTATATAAATTTAGTAATTTTTTTCTTTTTATTATAAAACGTTAACAATTATATAATAACTTGAATTTCTATTTTTTGTTCAGTACTTATCATTTTTTTTTACAATATTAGTGAACATTATTGCATTTTAATCTTAATATTTTTTATACTGTGCCTTTAGATATGTTTATATTCATTTTTTTATAATTTCATGTTTAACAACTATATACATTGTCTTCAGATACGTGATATAAGCGAGTTTAGACTTTCAGTTTAGTACATATTCAAGTTCAGTGCTTCATTATTTTGGGTTCAAATTCAATGTTCAATTCTTTTTAGTTACACCATGTCTTTAGGCACGGGTTATCCCTAGTACATGCATAAAGTAGATGGGAACTATATGCATAGAGTAGAAAACCAAAAGCAGTGTAAAGACAATAGAATTGCACATTTGACATACATATAGTTATTCACACATAGAGAAAAGGAAAATGCCATCTTCATGAAGAAGCCTTCACTTGTAGAATTCAAATACGATAAGACATATTGGAGTGTCTCACCATCATGGAATTTTAGATGCTCATAAGCTCGATTTGGTTCAGGGAAAGAAGTACATAATATTGTTCATGGTGTGTTCTTTGAGGTTGGTAGCTATAGATTTTGCTACTACGTGTTCCAAATTATTTTGGAGTAGTAAACCATTGAATGAAATATGTTTCAAATTGCAAATTGTGATTTTTGACGTGCATGGCCAAGCTTACTAGGTGTATTATGTGTCAAATTGACATTGTTGAGTTTGTCTTGAATTTGTGGATTGGGGGCATTAATGACCCAGTCCAATATAGAGGAGAATTACGATTTCTCGACCCTAATCCAATTTAGAAGAGGATGGGAGAGAGTGTGAGCACATATTCAAGAACTGGGGATGCATTATATTATAAGCTTAGTTTATTGACATAATAAAATTTATTGGTCATCTCTAGCTTGTAGAAGTAGGCATCAAGCAAAAACACATTAAATTTGCTTCTCTTAATAAATTTGATTTTTTTTCTTGTAGGATTGTGATTGGATTTATTTTTTGCTTAGCAAGATTCAATATTGAAATGGTATAGTATTTTTCCTTTTGACTAATCCTAACATACTTGATACTAAATGAACTACATGTGCTCATTTGTCAACACCTTCCTCATTGATTTTACGTCAGGTTTCTATCATTTCTTTTGCTCCTAAGGTTGTCTTGGTTCTAGTTAAACCTCTAGATGGTGATGAACAAAATGTTTTTAGTTGCTATAGTAACCTACTTAACTTGCTCTCACACTTTCTGTGAAGTTATTCTTTTGTGCTTTTGTAATCACTATGTTTTTAGTTAAATGTTTTTGTTTTCCGTTGTCACAAAACTAGAAACAACAATTCGATCGTGGATATTAAGACTTTAAAATCTCAGCCTACCACTGTAACATTGTACTACTCAGTGCATTTTCTGGTTTTTTGTTTTTGCACTTTTGTGGATGTGTCATTCTTTGTACATAGTCTTGCCTGATCATGACAGATTTTCCTTGAAAATCTATTTAGTATTACTGTTGCGTGAGATGGCTGAATGTGACTTAGCTGTGAGGTGGGTGGACCCTGTAACTTACACTAGTTTATGTACAAGGTCTATCCTCGTAATTTTTCACTAGGTTCTATGTTGTGCTTTGGCAGTAACATTGAATTACAGTTTCCTCTCTCTCTCTCTCACACACACACACACAGACAGATAAGCTGCCAGTCATTTTGTCTTTCGAAGGGTGGTGGGTTTGTATGAAATAAAGTGCTTTGTTCTCACAATGTACGACACATTTATTAATTGATTTTGTGTTGTATTGCTGCTGGATTGAACAAGCTTTGCATTGGTTCTATTGATTGTTGAATATAGGACTAGAATATTTTTTGTTAATTTGCCAGAATATATGTGTTGAATACATATGTATCATAATATATATTATATTTATTTTTTATTATTTTATATCGGGTCATAGGACTACATTTTAATAGATAAAGAGATGTGAGAAGATATGGTGATGGATAAAGATAATTCACAAATTAGAATTCATATAGGTCGTCCCATTCTATAGAACTAAGGCTTGGTGTTTTTGTTAATTTACATTTCAATCGACTCTATATTTAAGGGTTTCTATGTTTTGGTACATTTTAGTGATCGTATGTTATGTAGTTTGTGATGGAGACGTTTTCAGTTTTGTTAATTCTATTTCTAACATTTTATAAAGAAAACATGAACACTTATTTGACTCTAATTTCATGTTTTATTTCTTGTTTTTGTAGGTCAATGAGACAACAAGACTCTAAAGGAAACAACTGCTATCTTGGAGTACATGAACAGTTTTATGACTATATATAGTGTTTTGTTGTACATTTTTGAATAATATATATGATTGTTAAAGTGTTACTTTTAATTGAATATCTTTTTTAGTGTACATTTTTGGATAATATATACAATTGTCTAAGTGTTATTTTTAGTTGAACATTTTTTGGTGTAATTTATTGGCAATTAACACTTATATATATACTACTTTTGGTGTGTAAATGTTAATGAATAATGATTACTTTGGTGTTATTTGAGTGACATGTTTAATTTTATGAGTTTCATTCCAATTTGATATGGATAATGATATATAGGTTTGGTGGTTTATATCAAAGCGTGATATTTTTGTCATTGATGACTAGCAATTGTTTTCATATATACTATTAAAAAAAATAAAAAAATTTAAAAAATAAAAAATAAATTAAAAAAATATATTTTTTTAACGATAGGAATCATATCGTCGCTAATTGTTCATATTATTAATGAGAGGAAATATTGTCGTTATTGGTTTGTGTTTTGATAACTAAAAAGTTATTTTTAACGACAGGAATCATACGGTCGTTAATTGTTTAGACTATTCACGACGAAAAATATTGTTGTTATTGGGTTATAATTTGGTAGTTAATAATTATTTTTAACGACGAGAATCATACGGTTGCTAATACAATTAACGACGGGTTTATCATTCCCGTCGTTAAAGACTTTTATCCTCGAAGGCAATAACGATGACTGACGATAGGAAAATTCCTGTCGTTATAACTTTTTAAAGACTGAAAATCAACTTTTAAAGACTGATTTTTCCGTCGTTAAAACCCGTTTTGTTGTAGTGCAAACAAATTTCAACATAAAATCAATATTTATTTTTCATCATCAAAACTATATGAAAGAAAAAACAACATTGCAGTGTGCAAGAATCGACTTCAACCTTACAAGAGTTAACTGGCACATACATGCATGCATAGTCAACTACATGCTTCCATGAGTTGACTTCATACAATGGGCAGTTGACTCTCCTAAATGCACAGTCCAAAATTAAATACTCTGCATCCATTAAATGTCAACCGATTTGTTATATTTCATACATACAAACACGTATATACATTAAATACTAACCTGAGACTCTAATACCACTAAATGAATTTACGTATAGTGGTGCGGGTAAAATTAAAAGTTTTATGTGCATCAAACATACACAACGGAAGCTATAAATACACACACCATACACACCTTAGATATTTAAGCAACACATAATTTCATCATATGCTAAACTTTTTTTAGCCATACGCTTTATTGATATATTTTTTAATAAGTTTATCTTTCGGAATGATAAGTGCTTTGTGGATGCTCATGATATTTCATTTGCTAAGTGTTGTATGTGGCAAGATTACTCAAGTTTTAGAGTAATATTGTATTATATATATGTTGTCTAATGTTTAACTGTTAAACATCAAATCAACAACATATCTTTTGTGTAAAAGATCATATACTCAAGTGTGGGTACTTAAGTTTTGATTCATAGGATTTATATTGTCTTATAATTCATGATAAGGTTATGTCTTAGTATATGTCTTAGTATGTATGCGATTAATCTTGCTCTTGCTTATGTGCTTAATTAATATGTTATTATATTGCTTGGTCTAGGATTTCAAGGGATATTTTAAGTATCCTAATGCATTAGTGTCATGGATAAATGTTTTATATCTTCATGACACTTAGAGTAAGTTTAAGGTTGAGGAATATCTTGAGCTCTCAAATTATGCAAAAGCATTACTCAAGTTTAAGAGCAATGTGCCTTAGTTGATGTTTTAATTAGTATCAATCATCTTTGCTCTTGAGTACATGCTTAGGCTATGATTCTAAATTCTAATTCATATAGTTATCATTGCCTATGTGATATTTGATATGAGGTAGCTGAATGTTGGTTGTTTTGTTTTATGTAGCTATTAGTAGCATTTTATTAAGTTGTCTTCTCTAGCTAATAATCGAGTAATAGTTAATCACTTGAATTGAGTGATTTTATTTTAGAGCATCTAGATAAGTTTAAATGTTGTATATTTTCTAAGCAATGCTTTCTAGTGTTGCTCATATTTAGATTCAATGCATTTGAGTAATAGAATTCTAAAGTTTATATCTTTCAAAAATTACTCAATTTATGCATTAGTAGTATATGTGGTTGAGGGCTTATAGAATAAGAAATCATGTATGCTTTGTTAAGTGTATATGTGTTCTTTTGAATGATTGATAAATCATGATGCTAGATGTTACACCCCTCCTTCTCAGGGCATCAAGTAACGAAAGATTTCGGGGATATATATATATATATATATTTTTTCTAATCAACGGAAACTCAACATAAAACCATTCCCCAAAAATCCTGTTACACCTTCTTAGTATATCAACTGTGAACCATCAATAAACTAAGATAGGTACATCATCTCAAATGCGGAAGCTAGATTAAAACCTCAATAGACACAATTGAAACCATTTTATTCATAATATAAAGACGAACCAACGTTTACATGATGTCATCAAAATAAATAACATAACTGAATACGACATAATATAAACTATCCACTACTCGCTGACATTCCTTGACAATTCCCTTTCCCTTCGCACCACTGACTTCACCTAAAACGTTTGAATATTCCAAGAACAAAGTCCATATATGATGATGAACCATCAAAGTGAGAATTCAAAAACACATTTTTCACGAATGAATGCAAGACATGAAATAAACGAATACACCTAGCAAGCCCTAGCCCAAGAGAATCCCAAGCGATTAACTCTACCACGGGAAAAGAGCAATCTCTCAAAAAGCTATGCCACCATATCGACTCAACGACACGACGCGATTCTAGCTTAAGAGGGACAAGTCAACGCATCTCTCCAACATCTTTAGAACAATCATTACCAACTCCCAACCCAAAAGGGTCACATCAATGCAGGAACCCAGCTCACCACATTTACGTCTGAGATTACATTCCCACTCTAAGCATCCAGGAACCACCACACAATCCCAACTCCAAAATTTCACATGGACCACCTAGTCATCCTAGTGCAACTTCGTTGACCAAACGGTCTGGCACGAAAATCAATGCGACTATCCCGACTTACTCACTAGCACAAGATACCTTACTATCCGTCATGCCCTTGGAGAATTATGGTTATACTAGCCAGACAACATCCTAGGTTGACATCCCACATGAACAACACAGTATGAACCACCTAGTCATCCTAGTGCAACTTCTCTGACCAAACTGCCTGGCATGGAAACCAAGGCGGTTATCCTGACATGCACACCAGCACCAAATACCCCTATTATTTCATCACGCCATTAGAGAATTATGGCTACACTATCCAGACAACATCTTAGGTTGACATTCCATACGAACACACAAAACACAAGACAATGTCACATTTCACAATGTAATGCTTCATATAAACAACAGTTTAATAAAATGCAATGCATAAATACAAAACGTTTAGGGACGAGCCTCCCTCATAAAACCAATCGTTGCTAGTTAAACCGTTTGCATGCACAAAACCATTTTGCATAAATTCTCAACACGTTCAGATAGAACAAACACCAAGCTTTTAGGGTAGAAACACCCACAGTAAATTAGGTTTGGAGGAGAACCACTCAACTTAAAACCAAGTTTCCAAGTAGAGCACTCACAAGTAAAAACCAAGTTTTTATGATAGAACCACTTACCTTGAATGTATTCAAAATACCTCGATCCATGTGTACGATCTCGTTTTGCGTGCCAAATCACAAATACTCGTACTTGTACTCAACCTCGAGCCATGACACTCCTGAAACACCATATTTAATTAAAGGAGCATTAAAATCCATTTTTCTCAATTTTTCCATAATTTCCTCTATTTTCTCCCAATTTTCACCTTAGTAATTCCAAAATAATTATTTCCTCAACCATTTTTCCTAATTTTTCCACATGATAAATCCTAAAATAAATCAATAAAAATTTTGGAAGAAAAATTACCAAAATACCCCTATCCACATGCCCTCATGCGCCCTACACGTGGCTGTGCGTGAAAGTATGCGCGTGCAGCCACAAGCCATCGTCTTCTTCGATTTTTCAGTCATCGACGGACGCTCCGATGGCCATGAAAAGGGTACCCTCTTGAAGCCCACTCAAATTTGATCACAATGCCACTGATTTCAAGCTGAAACACCACCGGAAAGGCCATCAAAAGTCGAGTTGCAGGTCGGCCCTAGGCGTCCGCCACCCGATTCCAACCACTGCTCGAACAACCTACAAACTGATGCCAAATGCTCCAAATATGATCCTTGATGCCTCGAGACCAAAAGCCCTCTGTCCCTTGCCTTCGATTCTACCTCTAACTCGACGAATTTGATGCCAAAAGCTAGAAGTTTTCAGCCACTATTTATACCCAAAAATCGGCCATTTTTCGACCAATTGCCGACCAGAGCTTGGCCCCCAAGCATCCCTCGGCTGTATACGACCTTCCCTAGCTCTTCCCCAACTGTCCCATTGCCGAGATCGACCTCCATGTGTGGTGGATTTGTGGCGGGTGAATTTCCTTTGTGTTGACACTACCAAACTTTGGTTAAATTGCATTTTCACCCCCTAATTCCTTCCAATCTCATTTTGGCCCCTTCCATGATACCCTTGATCTTTTCAACACCATCACTAAGGCCCACAAGTTTTGTAATTCTCATTTTACCCTCGAAATTCTTGAAAAATTACCATTTTAACCTCTCTCGGGCTAATTTAGAAAATTATACTTTGGCCTGGTTGGTCGATTTGACCTTAAATCCATTTGTTTCAACATAAAATCGCTCAAGGGTTGTTTCATATACAAAATCTAAGTCCTTAAGATGTTCCGTTGACTTTTTAGAAGTTTACTATGTCGATTCGATTTTCTCAACCCGGTCGACAACTGTACTGAAAACTATTCCCGATCCCCTTTTTTTTATCACCTAAAATCATAACTCGAATTACCCGTCCTTACTATACCATTTTCCTTAATCATCTAGGGTCCGGGGTACTCCCTCTGGTCAATTCAGTCACTTAAGACTGTGATAATGTACCCTATAGCCTTATTTTTTCTGAAAATTTCATTTATGCCCTTCATTAAATACCGTTTATAGCCTCAAATAATTCCCGGGTATTACACTAGAGTTAAAGCATCTTGATACGTTACATTTTATGTGTGCTCTTGTCTTGATATATAAATGAGTTATCATAATGATCAAGTTACAATATCTTTGTGTTAATGATGTACCTTATTATTGAGTAGCATATATTGTGCTCAACATATTTGAAATGTTTTATGTGCTTTAATTTAATCAAGTGAATATAAGTTACTTGACCTATGATTTTTTCATGAGAATGTATTTTATAAAGTTATTATGAAAAATCATGCTTCTATGTGTTTTGCATCCTTATGTTTCATGCTAAAATAATTCTTATTTAAATCTAGAAATAGGATGTTTTTAGTTGAGTAACATATAGTGTTCTCAACTTATCATCTTTTAAGAATCTAGTGAAATTTCATCAGATAAGAGTATCTCATTATCTTAGCTCTTGGGTTTTTATGTAATCAAGTGAATGTGATTAAGAAATTAGTTTTATCTAACTTTCACAAACAACACTTGTGTTTGTTTGAAATTAAGGTTATATGTTGTTGAGAAAATTGAGTTTTGTTTTTAAACTCAATGTTTATGATATTTAAGGCAAAAACAACCGAAATAACCACAGGTGCTCAAAGATGCTCACTCTTCCAAAAAAATTCACACTCGTGATGTTCATTTCCAAACAAAGCTTTAAGATCCATTACAAGCAAATACCTAACAAGCAGCAACCAAATAGAAGGAACCTAGAGGAGCCTTCTCAACTCACACACCCATTGGAGCTATAGAAGCCCAATGGCAGAAAGAACCTCCAACAAATAGGCATTATTTGATGCACAATTACTTGGTTTTTCTTACGAGTTTCAAATCATCAATAGTCCTATATATTTATAAAGTCAACTCACCTTCTCCATTGCTAGGGACAATCAAGCAGGAAAATGACACATGATTGACTCAAAATCCAACCACCCACTACCTTTAGAAATCTCAGGAATGAGGAGGTTTAAGAAAGTAATGAAGGACCGTTTACGAGGATCAAAGCATGCAACGGAAGCGATTTTAAAACAAAATCGATCCTCGTATAGATAAGAATCTAGAAGACTTACTTTTCTTTCGGATTACCGGTCGGAATGGAGTGATAGAAGGAGGAGGCGCGACGGCTTCTTCGCGTGGCGGAGATGACGGCTGTCCTGCGATTCGTCGGCTCCTTCGCATCAGATCTCTTGATCTTCCAAGGTATGACTCTAAAACTCGTGGCCTCTCTTGGTGACGAAGAGAAAAACGACTTAGGTGGAAAAACAAACAAAAGAGAGAATATATATAGGGAGAACCCTAGGGTTAAAACCCTAGTGGGCCAAACCCTAGTGGGCCAAGTCCAATTAATTAATTTTCTAATTGGGTTAGCCCAATTAATTAATTAAAACCAATGAACTTATTATTTTATTCTAGCCCAATGGACCATTCTGAATAAAATAATTCTCTCTCATGTAATCCACCCAATAGGCCAAATGTATTAAAAATACATGAGTTATATCGAGCTACCCCGGGGACCAAAAGACAAATTATTCATGGCTATTAAAATGACCAAAATATCCCTGCTACCTAGTAGCTATATTTTGTCATTCTAAGTGTTCCAACTATCACCATATGGTAACACTGACCCCACGAATAATTTTGCATGTGCGATGTCTTTGACCTACTAGTGTAATGACGAAAATGCCCCTCTGTGTAACACCCATCATTTAGAAAGGAATAATGTACTAACACCTCTCTAAATGACTTCTACCATCCTTAGATCACTAGTCCAATAATCCGTGACTACTCGAATGTACTTGCTTATCACTGGGAGCTACCCAGAAGCACACACTCTTAAGTCACGTTCCCAGGGCCCTGGTTTATTTGATTATTCTTGGACAATCACAAGGGGGTGAATCACAGAAACTATCTTGTATCAGTCTGTCTTAGATAATTAGAAACCACACTCCCAACTCACAAGGTTGCTGATCTTTGATAGACCTTACCTATAGTGAATCTAAGAATATAGCTCTAGGTTCACTAGACCACCAACTAATACTCAAGTATTAGAGTACTCGTCCACGTAGTAGCAGTGATAGACTAGCTCCATGATAATTAGTACTTTGTCATTAGCTTCTATCACAGGTCCACTCTACGCATTCCAAATGCGCTTGTACAATAAGAGTAAACGGACTGTTTACTGGCTAAGGCAAGCCATCCTCCATTAGGATCTATTGCACAATGATCTTATCATGATAGAATGCCCAGTTCTATCAAAAGATCAAGAGTAATATTTTTCTTGCTTATTAAGTACCCATGATTCATGCCTAACTGTGAAGAACGACCCATCACATGAATCACTTACTTAATAGCATGGACACTTTTCCAACAATTAAATGCAAATGATATATGTGCAATAAACTGACTAAAAGAAACATCATTACCATAAATTAAATAAAACGTGTCTTTAGGGCATACATTTCCAACAAGTAACTCCCCTTGACTCTGAAGAGGCTCTTTTAATCTGATTCATGAATTTATTCAGTAAACTCCTCAATATTTTACTAAAATGAAAAATATAACTAGTTAAAAGCATTCGGTACGCGGTATAACAAATAAGTAAACAAAAACGTGTATTAATATTAATATTAGTGAGAGGAATTGAGTAAAACTAATTTAACTCCAATAAAGAAGTTTGCAAAAACATATTCTGATCAGCACAAACTCAACGGGGAGTGCTCACTCAAGAAAAAGTAAGCTGCAAGAATTGTTGATTTTCATGTACAAATTAATTCAAACCGTCCAAAAGAGAATCTAATAGCTCTCCGGATAAGATCAGTACTAACTGTTCTTCTTTCCACAAAAAGGCCATTACCATTTATCCACAAAGTAGCAATTCCATAATACATGGTAACGTTGATAATTGGATATTGGCACAAGACACTCTCATGAATTAACTTACAACTGGCTCTGGATACATATATAACCCAGTAGGAATTGCAATGCCCTTCATCCCAAGGGCAGAGGAGCTGTTGACCCATTATCTAAAAAAGGAAAGGGATGCTGTATATAGACTCTTGAAAGCTGTCTTCTCGAGGCTTTCTTTCCCCGTTTTCTTTGTTCAATGCGGCAAAACTAGTAAATACCAGCATACATGCACTTCTAGCACCTATCATTTGGTTGGGGAATGCAACTTTGAAATAACTATATTGTCTTAGGTTAGTCAGACTAACTTTTGATATAATAATGAGTTTCAAATTTAGGCCAGTGTTCAAAATTTTAAGATATAACAAGAATGTATGTATGGAGATAATAAGCAGAATAAATGCTATTATATATGCTTATGATCAAGCATATGATAGGAATGAAAATGCTATGGTAACGATTCAACTTCAATTTCAATTTTATGCCAATACAACTAAAACTAGGTGTTCCAAATGAAGTCATTTTTCCAAACCACATAAATAAACTCACATCATTAATCAATTAATTACTAGAAGTAGCACCGATGGCAGCAGTGGCATCAACAGGAAAACTAATTTTTTATTTGGGAATTATTTTGTTATTCTGAGTTTCAAATATTAATCAACTTATAGTACAACAAACATAGAAAGACTTATATAGAGCAGATATTTTTCTCTAATTATGCTATACTGAGAGTAGAATATGACTCTTGCGCATTTGTTATCAACATTTAAAATTTATTATTATGGTTAACCATAATGAATGTTTAATATGTATTCTATACGACTCAACTTCAATTCACATATCAACCTTTCAATCTTATTTAGTAAGAGACAAGGGAAAGCATTTTGGCCCAAGCTTGACAAAAGATATGCCATGCGTTTAAATAAACAATCAATAAAGATATAATCAATACAGATGAATGAAAGAGGTTGCGCCAATAAGCAAAAGGCTGCCTACGTACCCCAAAGTAGGGGGGAGGGGGGATCAAGCCTCACGTAGTTCTTTCTATCTAAGTTTTAGACAATGAATTATGAATTCTTTCTCGGCTCCTAATTCCTCCCCTAACAACTATATATGACTTCTCCATGCTAGATGCTGCTGATTCTAGGCTGATTCTTGCGTCTTGGAAGTTTTGGGGGATCAATTATTCGAATCATCTTCCTTGTTTTCTCATTCTTAACTTGTTCATACCGCAGACGCAGCTTCTTCTTGGTGGCTTCCAGTTTCTGCTCGAACTCCTCGTAGTTTAAGCAAGATGGCGACTTACTTTGTTTCGCTGCAGGCACTGTAACTGAGTTGCTCATGGTGGTTTCCTTCTTTGGCGGCTGAATTTTCTTCTTTGTATTTTCAACGTCATCTTGTAGGAGCTGCTTCCTCTTGGTTATTGGCCGAACATCCTCCGTCTCTGGCTTATCGGTTTTTGGGTTTTTATCATCCTGATCAGGTGCCGCCGGTTTGTCGCGCCTCGCAGAGCATTTAATCTTGATTATAGGGTGAGGCCCTCTAGCACACTCAGAATCCGAGCCTTTTGACCCGTCGCTGGCTGCAGTAGTAGCGATCTTGCCAAGGCTTCTCCGTTCTTGAACAAAGGCAGAAGCGCCCTGGGATCTTGGCCAGTTTTGGTTCTGGTTCTGGTTCGTCTTGGAGTAAAGAATCCCGACGATTGAATCCCTTCGTTGAAAGAACTCGTCGGAATGACAGGATGAAGCAACGGTGATGGACCATTTGATAATCTTGAAGATGTCCACGCCGGTGCTTTTGAAGTAGTAGCGCCAAGCATTAATCTCTTTGTCCATGATCCCTTGCAGTTGCTTTCGAATGTTAACCCTGAACTGAATATATATACTTATATATATGCAACAAGAGGTGCTTATATATATAAAGAAGCTTTAAATCTAAATCCCCGCGCGTGTATATATCTTTTGTAAAATCAAATAAAAAATTATAGTATTCTACGTGGCATATCTTATTTAGTACAACAAAATAAGTTTATATATCTTTTGTAAAATCAAATAAAAAATTATAGTATTCTACGTGGCATATCTTATTTAGTACAACAAAATAAGTTTTTCACTATGATTTTTTTTATATAAAAAAATTCGTTACAAAATATTAACAGTTTGTGATGAAACTATTAAATTGAATTACAATTTTTCCTACCAAATATTATTTTTGGTTACAAAATTTGTTATCTATACTAGAATAAAATATAAAGGGAGAAACAACACATTAGCAAACCCCCGTGTGTGTGTGTGTATCTTTTCTCAAATAAAAAATTGTAGTATTCTATATGGCATATCTTATTTAGTTTAATAAAATAAATTTTTCACTATAATTTTTTTTATATAGAAAATTTCGTGGCAAAATGTTAATATTTTGTGACGAAACTATTAAATTATAAATAATTTAAAAGAGATAAAAAAATTTCCACCAAATATAGTTTTGGTTACGAAAATTTTATTTACACTATAAGTTTTGTAGTCAAAAGTTAATATTTTGCTACGTAAATTTTAAATCGTAGGCACTTTAAATGAGTAAAATTTTTTGCTTCCAAATATAATTTTTCACTACAAAGTTTTATCTAGATTCTAAATTGCATAGCAAAAAAATAAGATTTTGCTATAAAATTATTAAATTGTAGTTAAAAGATAAGTTTAACTTTTTTAAATTAAAAATATAAAAAATTGAAACATATAAAATATAAAAAAATAGCGGGAATCATTCCGCCTAAGATATACCCACATACATTTTGAATCTTGCACTTTTCAGACAAAAAACGTGATCTTTATATAAGATCCAATAATAGATGGTCGAATGTTTTTTTTCATATAATTAAATACCCCTCACATTTTAGATTTTGGATTACTCACATAATTGAGTAAGCAACACTTGTCACCACATCATATATTGAGCTCAACATTTGGCTTCTAACCCATCATAAATCTCATACTTTAGTTTTTAACCTAATGGACTAGTTAGATCCCATCTTGCTCGAATCCTGCACTTCCCAAACTCGTTGAACACCGCCCCATTTCAGGGTAAATAGGAGAGTCAAACAATCTTTCATGAAATAAACCATCACATTTTAGTTATTAGACACACCCAATTAGGTTGATGAACCCCAACGACAATGGAAAGGCATGATGAATCAGATTTATCGCTTAAATCTAATATTGGTTTGCACATGGGAAGATTTTCGGACCTTCTAATCTAAAGGTCTCATCGTTAACATTTATTCCATTATTTATCAAACGCATAATAAAATGAACAACATGCATAATGAATAAGTAATAAATAGACCAAAATGACCATGGGCTTGTGCACAAAATAAACCCGAGCCTACGAGGTTTACCATGCCACACATCACATCCATGTTGATATGACGAACTGCTTGGCTTCAACGCTTCTTTCTTCTGAATCCATCAACACCTTGATGTCTTCATCATCAACTCCTTGATGTTGTCTTCATTTACAACAATTATAAAACAAAGATTAAAAGAAGTTACTCGAGGATTATGCCTCAGTATATAATCGAATGAATAAATAATTACATATTGACTAAATCAATACGAAACTCTTGTAACCATTCATTCATTCACATCAAGCCCATGTTCATCTTGAACATATATTCATTATGCTTTTGCTGCTTCAAAACAATTTTTGGAAAACATTTAACTTGCATATGTCAAATAATATAACTAGGCATTCATTAGCACATACTTAACACCCCATGTCAATGTCCAATGCAAATTATCACATAACCATTAACATCTAGGCGTGATAAGCATGCTATCTAGGTGTTGCAGTACATGGGAGTCAACTTCAACCTTACGGGAGTTGACTGCCACATACATGTATGCCGAGTCGACTATGCATGTCCAGGAGTCGACTTCATGTAATGGGCAGTCGACTATTCTGATCACACAATCCAAAATTAAATAGTTTGTAACCATTAAATGCCAACCAATTTACTATATTTGACACATACAACCACATATATACATTAAATACGAAGTTGGGGCACTGATACCGCTAAAAGAATCATGTATGGTGGTGTGAGTAAAATTAAAAATTTTATGTGCATCAAACATATATAACGGAAGCTATAAATACACATCATACACAGTTTGGATATTTAAGCAACACGTAATTTTATCATAAGAAATATAATAAATGAATACCTACAGCCTAATGTAAGGATGGGATATAGAAACTCTTTCTATACTAAGATTGAATCCACCTCAAGCTATGGTGGCCTAATCTGTCCACACCTAGCTGGCTACCCAATACCAAAACAATTACCTCTTCCCTTGCTAACCCAAGGATTCCAATTCATCAGCACTCGTATGTCTCTTACGTGTGACAATCATGCACTAGTAAGTTAAACAAAAGTAGAACATAATATAACAGAGGAAGCAGAAGAATAGAAAAGCAAACAAAATCCAAGTAAAAAATAACTCTCTGTAATTCCTCTCCTTTTCCCATCAAATTTACTCTGCCCGATCACCCCCACCACTCTCCCAATTTTTTGTCACATGTAATGTACTCAAAATTGGCTAGGATGGTGTGGGAGTCGACTATAGTTTTAGAGGAGTTGATTGCCAGTTTTAAGGAGTTAACTCCTCTAGTAGTCAATAGCCTAAATAAAACAATCAAATATACAATGCACCAGCTCATTAAC
Source organism: Diospyros kaki (assembly GCA_036245055.1). Classification (NCBI taxonomy): domain Eukaryota; kingdom Viridiplantae; phylum Streptophyta; class Magnoliopsida; order Ericales; family Ebenaceae; genus Diospyros; species Diospyros kaki. Next base: position 25,720,102 of record BSEG01000010.1, on the reverse strand, counting down.
TATTAATGAACCATCGTTATTAACACTTAATGATACATCCAAAACCATAATTAAATATTAATGATGTATGAGACATAATAGGTGTCATACTATATGGTGTGGCTTTCTAGTTTCATTGTCCGCTAGGAAACAAATAATTCCAAAACTTGTTTGGCATCGACCAACACCTTGACCCATCACAAGAATCTCTCCAACTTCGGTAATGATCTAAGAATTCCAGAGAAGCGCCTAGCAACAGTTCAGGACAATATAGGTGGCAGTGAAGTCTCATGTCAAGTAAACTTATTACAGTTAATGATTACTATGTGCTATAATCCTTCCGTACCTAACATCTTGATTAAGCAAAAGCCATGGTACGATAAACTCACAAATTTAGTAACTACGTGTCAAATCTTATTAGTGTGACTAGATGACACTTTAAGAAACACCTTTCTTGATATTCAATCTACCTTAGTCAGGAACTATTCTGTCACACTAACAGTAAACCACATAAGACATTATTTTCATCACTAACAACGAGGGTGACAAATCCTATTACTAACACCTGCCTCCATATGTCAACAATATGGAACCACATAGATGAATCTCTCCACCTTGTAATTGGATGGTTCAATCCATTAGCAAATTCCGCACATCGATACATAAGACAACTATGTTAGTTTAAGTCTAAGGATCAGCTACACTATCGCAACTTAGACAACATGCCCATAATCCATAATGCCATGTGGTTAATTATAGCTGTCACATTTAGTACGTTATACTCCAATGACCACCATGAGTTTACTAGAGACTGTTGGTTCCTAATGATGGAAAATATATCCCAAGAGGGGGGTTGAATTGGGATTAGGTAAGTTTTTCGATAATTTAAAACTTTGATTGATGAAATAATACTAGGTTTCGAAATATATGAGATATGTTTCGAAATAAGACTTTCTGTTAAGTAGGTTTCAAAACCTACTATATAAGTTTCGAAATATACTTCACTGTTTTACAAGTTACGAAATATGAAAAGTATGTTTCGAAATCTACTTCACTGTTTTGCTTGATTTGAAATCTTTTACCTTATAGATCAAGATAACGATATTTGGAAAAGATGATTTATGTAATTAAGAGTATACCAAATATGTTTGTATATCAAAGATATATTTTCTAAGTATGTATACAATTAAGCTCAAGAAAACTTTGTTTTAAACCTTGATAACAAAACTTATGAAAGCATGTGCGATATGCAATAATGATAAGAGAAAAGCTAAAGAACACTTGTACATAAGATTTATAGTGGTTCGGCACTCGCCTACTCCACTACCTTCAAGCTTACCCACTTGAAGGATTTGTAATCCCAATCACTTTTACTAGTGATCACCACAATAAGGGTTTTACAATGGTTCACCCAAAAACCTTACAATGTGAGTTTTTACAGGCTCAACTCAAACCTAGCACCAAGTGAGTTTTAGGCTTAACTCAAACCACAATGAGTTTTAGGCTCAACTCAAACCTTTACACCAAATGAGTTTTAGGCTGAACTCAAACCTTACAACAATCAAGATAAATAAAGTTTATCTTTACAACCCAATGGAATATATATAGCAATGAATATCTTACCAATGGTTGTACAAACCTCTTAACTTGAGGTGAGGAGAGCTGGAGGATGATACTTCAGATTTCAGCTTGCTTCTCCTCTTCACACTTGCAATGCACAAGAATATGATGTGTGTAGATCTTCTTGAAAGCTCAATCAAACATTTTAATCACCTCTTGTGCTTGTGTGTGTATCTCTAGTGTGTGCTCACTTGTTGTATCTTGCTCTTTCTCTATCTTCTTGTATCCACCTCCTTTTGTCTTCAAATACCTGCTATTTATACCAAGATATAGAAATCTGGCCGTTTATAGCCGTTAGAGACAAGTCAGGAAAGTAGATTTCGAAACATGCAAAGTGTGTTTCAAAACATCACATAAATAGACCAAAGTTTCAAAACATGTAAGCTTCCAGCTAGACAAAGCACTTAGAGACAACAGACAAGTGGGAGACAGAATCTTACACCCACTTTGAATATTTAAAAGGCACTCACATTCAAATTCAAATTTGAATCTCTTAAGCATGGAGAGTGCATTAAAAAAATACTTTGAGAAGCATTTTGATAAATACAAAATTGCAAAACACATGCATCTCGATTTTCAAATAATCTGCTGACAGAATGTCAGAGGTTTCGAAACATGACATGATAGGTTTCGAAACATACCTCTCTAGAACTGAGGTTTCGAAACATGATGCATATAGATTTTGAAACATGCCTCTCTAGAAATGAGGTTTCGAAACATGATACTATAGGTTTTGAAACATGGTCCAAAACCTAATTTGAAAACACATGCAATGCAGAGATGTTTCAAAATAGCATACATGAAAACCATTTCAAAGGGGTTTCGAAACATGCACAGAAACATGACATAGATTCAAAAACATATGAAAGCACATTCCACAGCATGTATACACCACAGCTTATTTACATAAATGTCCACATTTTATTTTATTTATATTTTACCTCTATTTACTTTAATACATAAATGTAAATAACGAAGTACCCCCTATTTAGATTCAATAAAAATACTTAGAAAATCAAAATCCAAATATATAAGAAAGTAGATTTTGGGTTTTAGTACAAACTCAAGTTTTAGCAATAAACCCACTTCCAAAATATATACTTTCTATTTAATGAAAAATTCATTAAAAATCGTTTTAACTCTAATGAATGATAGATATCAAATTACCTGGAGTTTGTTTTCTAAAAAGAAAACTCTTTCTTATACTTCTCCTTATAAGGTGCTAATCTCCCAGACTTAGCCAAAAACAGGGTTTTCAGTTTCAGACAATGAAACATGATACACTTGATATTGAAATTAATATATATTGAAAACCACATACTTGACTTATAACTTAGGGATTAAACCAATATAAGTTTTTCATCATTAAAACTATTGTACAAAAAGTACAACAACAGAGACTTCCTCATATCATATGGCATGGGACATCCCATCCCTTTCCATCAATAACTCATACTGATCAAGTGTAGTAAACTATGTGCTAGTCCATACTCGACTAACCAGAATCCTCATCTGATTAATCTAAAGGACCAGAAATTATATAAGAAATCCTATCACTAGAGAATCTTGTTACATAGTCTTAACAGCTTATGAATAAGATTCTCAACACAAGAGATCTAGGGACTCATTCATATAATAACTAGAGAGTTTATGAAAGAAAGCAAACTTGCCTTTTATTGATATATACAAAGATACAAAAATAAAAGTATTTATTACAAGCCTATTAGACATCATCCAAATTTAGCATGATAAACCACCCAAGAGAGGAGTGAATTGGGTGTTTTGATTGTAATGCCCTGCTTTCCCGGACACGTTATATAACCTGGGATAATTCTGGGACAATAAATTTTTTTTTTCTTTCAAACATTAAAGCTAAACCACATCATTCCTCGAGTCCGTCCCAGAATTCCCATACATTAATCTCGAAAGAGAATTATTATACATATCAAATGCGGAAGCAATTATCGAAACCTGATGTCTTAACATTAATCATAAATAAATTCTTACATCTTCAACATTCCTCAAAACGTTCAAAATCTAAAGTAGCAGAACTTAAATACAGGGGCTACGTTACATACATTTCATTTCTCATGCACTCTGCTAAGGTTCATTTCATGCCTCATTTACCCTCGTATCTGCTACCATCTCCACCTGGAACGTTTGAATATTCCAGGGGCAAGGCCCAAGTTAGATGATGAATCATCTAAGTAAGGGTACAGAAAACATATTTCGTGCATGAATGCAATATTTTTCATCGTAGGTGTCAATTGCACCCCTCATACTACCTACCATTTTTGCGACCCTCTCTTTCGAAGTCGAGGTGTATGGGTGCACCCTTGGTAAAGCAGCGGTGCCAGTTCGTACTCCCTACGGCCTCAAATGCGAGTGATCAATGATATCAACGTGTATTTTTGCATTTCATAATCATGTCATGTATGTCGTCTACGTGATGGATTCATATCAGGGCATGTCAATATGATGAAAATATTTTCGAGAAACATAAACCATTTACTAACCAAGCATTTTTCATAAAACTAACTTTAATTGGGGAGTATCACTTACCCTGTCAAGCTTATCGGGCTACCTCGATATTCGTGCCTTGCCTCGATTTGCGTGCTAACCTCAAAATTTGACTAGTCACTTCAACTTATTCCTCAAAGCATCCTAATCACCATAATTATTTAAACAAACATTAAAACCTATTTTTCCATAATTTCTGGTATTTTCTATAATTTTTTCTCTATTTCTTCCTTTTTTTTCAATAATTCTAAATTAAATATTTCTAAAAATATTTTCTCAAATATTTCACTATGAAAATTCATAAAATAATATTCTATAATTTCTAGAATTTTCTAGAAAATTTTACTTACCTTGACTTAGCTCCTTTTGTTTCCTCGGTATGCGTGCCATATCCTCAAAACGCGTGTCCGAGCCGTTTTTCTCACCAAAATCTCTGAAATATCACCAAAATATAATTTCCTATTTTCTAGAATTTTTCTAAAATTTTTTCCATAATTTTCCTATTTTCTTTTTCTTTTATTTTCTTTTATTTTCTTTCCCTTCTTCTTCTTCCTCCTCTTCCTGCCTCCTGCGCCCGCAACTTCTTCTTTTCTTCTTCCTTCTTTTCTTTCTTTATTCTTCTTCTTCTTCTTTGTCTTCTTCTTCTTCTTCTTCTTCTTCTTCTTCTTCTTCTTCTTCTTCTTCTTCTTCTTCGTTCTCTTCTTCTTCTTCTTCTTCTTCTTCTTCTTCTTCTTCTTCTTCCCTTTTTTTCTTCTCTTTCCTGTGCGCAGCTGTTGCCATGGGCGCATGTCCGAGCTTCGCCGGCCTTCCTTCCCGCCCCCACTGGTCGCCGCAATCACCCTCGCCGGCCTCCGTCGACTTCCCCGGCTGCTGCACTGCCGTTGGCAGCCGTTAATGGTCGACGTTGGCCGTGGCTACTGCTGCCTCATTGTAGCAGCTTGCGGCCATGGCCGCCACTACTGCACGGCCACCTTTGGCCTCGCAGCTCCTCGAACTCTCGAGCTCTCAATCTTGCTCTCTCCCTCTCTATCTCTCTCTTTCTCTCTCGATTCCTCACTCTCTCGCACTCTCAAGTTGCTCTCGGCCATAGCTCTCACTTTCTCTCACTATAACTCCTTGTTGCTTGCCCTGCTCAAATCCCTCAAACTCTCCTCTATTTATAACTAAGGAAGCTTGGCCACCAGTCCAGCTAACTTGGCCACCAAGCACATCAGAAAATCTACACAATTTTTACCTCAAATCTCACTGACATTCTCTCCCAATTGCAGCAAACTCTCGGCCAAGAAGATGGCCTCACACGCACACGCGCACAGCCTTTTATATCTATATATACTATATATTGTATATTACATTTAATATATATAAAAATTATACATTAACCCCAAATTTTATTTTAAATTCATTAGAATAATTATCTAATTACAATAATAACCTCAAACACTGAATTAATTGACATTACGATACCGAAAACACAAAATTAATAACTTTAAACCTAGTTAAAAGGACGATTTTGCTCCAGTGTCCTCACCGAGCTGGCGTTTCATCCTGAAACTACTGAAGGGTTGCTCATTACGTAAAACCGATGCCCCCCTAGGGTTCCGTTAATTTTTCAGGAGCCTCCTACGACGATTCGGTTTTACAACCTAATTAACAGTTGTATTTTAGTTGTACCGAAAATTTTTCCCGATTCGATTTATTTTGATACCATAAATCCTATTTCGGAACGCTCATCGAAACTATATCATTTTTCTTAGATAATTTCACTCCGAGGCATGCCCTACAGTTGATTTGGTACCTGAGATTGCTATAAAATTAATTTTTCGGTATTCTAAATTCATTGAAATGGTGTGGCAACCTTATCTAAACGTGGGGTATTACATTTTCCCCTACTTACAAAAATTTTGTCCTCGAAATTTGCCACATGTCCAAAATCTTAAAATTAGAACTCTTGGGTTGGCCACACTTATTAATCCCTAGACAAGTACACTTATCAACCATGCATACCTTTCAAATCATAACTGCATACTCGGTTCTTAGGCCATGAGCCGTAACCTGTACTCCCATCTGAGCTAGTACCCACATCATTATAATAAGCCCACAGCTCTCATATCCACATCCTCAATTTTCAATTTACTTTTCACTAAGTCATCCAATCGATATCCTTATTCTTGTAGGTATTAATCGCCCGATATAATCTCAAATTTCTGCCAGTTAACCACAATCATCTTCTAATCATGTAACTATTTCTCAAGAAATCTTATTAACGGATTCTATCTGTCTCCATAACTTCTTTCCGTAACTTAACCTTTAATATCGACTGAAATCTAATGTTGTCTTCCAAGTCTAGCAATACTAATATCCTTGCATCGCTTGCCCCCTTTTACTTAGTCGCCAAGCTAATGCCTATTCATAGCTTAAATAATTCATTGCATTATTCGAATTGATCCTCAAATCACATTCTATATCATCAGATTGATCATTTGATCCTCAAATTTGTTTGAATTAATCCTCGAGTAATAACATCTCATATCAACTAACTCTAGTCTTACTCGACCCTTAAGGCACCATCTCATGCCAATTGACTATAATCATACTTTACCATAACCAAATCACCCAATTACTTTCCTCGCATCTGATCCTCAGCTCTTCTAGTCAACTGTAGCACAAGTTCACTTGCCAATTCACAATCTTTAGACTTGCTTCTTGTCTCTGATGTCTATTTGTCTTGGTAATAGTGCTATTAACTTTATTCATACTATTTTAGCCTCTATGACATCATTATCATCCAACCAAAATCTCGGCACCATTTACCCTCAAGCATCACAATGGAGAGCGTCACACGTAATCTTAATATTGCAAAGGTCTACTTTACTCCTCGAACGCACATTAACCATAGAAAGTATCATAGTCTCTTACAACTATTTAATAATTCATCAAGTTCGAGGTAAAAATATTTACTCTTAATTATCACCATTTTCAAACCCCAATAATTTACGTCCTCAATCAAACCACTCATAGCTAAGCATCTAATAACCTCAATCTATTATTGGCAATTTCATCATTAAAAATAAATCTGAAAAACCTTCTGAGACTATCTTTTGGTATTTTCTATTTTTTCTTACGGCTTTTTACTGACCGCAAATGCCGGTACCACAAATCAACAGGCTCCTTATAACCATAACTTGCTGACATCACTCAGCTATATATCTCCCGATTTGCCTACCAGGGCTACCTAGACTAACTGTCTAGTCATACGAGCGTTTCATTCTCCAAAATCGAAATCTTGGATTTCAAATCTATCTAGGCCTGCAGCATTTCCTATTGTGACCCGTCATCCTAGCACGTCTTTCATCACTTGATTCTCTTTATCACATCTAAGATTCGCACAATATTCTAGATAACAATCTATAATTATACTATCAGCTAGAGCAGACAGGTACTTTCGTCACCTACGGCGCTCCAATCCTTGCTGGATTTTTTTTTCCTACTCGAACTCTACTTTAAACCAAGGTTGCTATCTTACTACTCATCGTCAAAGTTTTTGACCAGGCATGATCCACTACCTGAAATCCCATTTACCGAGAATCTACTAACTCCTACATTTTACTCTTTAGACCCAGCTGATTATCAGCACACGACCATTCATGATCCCATTGCCATACTAGATACCGAGGTATTCTGCCTCTTGGGCGTCACACTGTTTTTTGTGTCACCTACTCCCAAGATGATTGCAAACCCTGATACAATTCTTTAAATAGGACACTCAGTCCATACTCAATCCATTTCATTTCGGGTTGATTCCCTAAGCTTTCAGTCTTGATTAATTACAGCTAGTGGCACACCTCGCCTCCTAGACCATTGGGACTTAGACCCATACAAGGTACAGACCCTACCGGGCTGTCCCAGATCTTCATCATCTCATCGTCTCTCAGGCAGTCTGCTATGATGCTTCGATGGGCTTCCCGTATCTTATCGCAAGCCATCCATCAACACCAAACCAGTAGTGTCGTCACGCTGCTAGAGTTCCTTATCCCGTCTCTGCTTGTCACACCGGTTACACCACTGCCAGCTCATCGATTCACACGCTATCATTTGACCATCTTCGGCCTCTCGCTTGACTTAATTCGTTGGTTCTCTGATCTACACATCCTGTTTCTGAGATATTAAATGATCCTCGAAATACTTATCATTTGATCCTAACTAGGTCATGCTACATTAGACTAATCATCCATAACTCAATTATTTTTGATAACTATCAGCTATCCTATCATTCATTACAATGATTTTCAACTAATGACCTCAAATCAACAGTCTCTAAGTCTCTCGGATCTATAATCATGGTTACTGAGTCAACCTTACACCCAAATCATGTCATCAGTTTTTAATTTCAATAGCTAGATCATTGTACTAGCTTTCATCAGACTTTTTCTATTCATCGAGAATAGTAATCGTATACTGGAATAGTGTCTGTACATGAATAGTACACCAGGTAAGTTTCTAGGAAAGAGAGGTGGATCACAAATGGACACACTTAAATACCAAGTCTTTCCTTAGCCAGAACTTGCCTAGACATGCACTTCCACTACTCAAAACTGAAATCTAGTAACCTCTAAGCCTTCAATCGACAATCCCTGAATCTCTAAAATAGGGATTTCGTCTTACGAACCCTTGTCTATTTTCCCTAAGCCTCTACTTCGGGTTCCTACTAACTGGTTCTATTAATACTGGATACCCTTAAGTCTCCAAATTGTTATTCCCTAATAATCAAATAGGATTTAACTGTGATATTAGCTACATCCGAGTCACCTAGGGCTTCCAATAATCTTAAACTTTGATACCAACTGTAGCATCCCACTTTCCCGGACGTGTTATATAACTTGGGACAATTCCGGGACAGTAAATTTTTTTTTTCTTTCAAACATTAAAGCTAAACCACATCATTCATTGAGTCCGTCCCAGAATTCCCATACATTAATCTCGAAAGAGAATCATTATACATATCAAATGCGGAAGCAATGATCGAAACCTGATGTCTTAGCATTAATCATAAATGAATTCTTACATCTTCAACATTCCTCAAAACGTTCAAAATCTAAAGTAGAAGAATTTAAATACAGGGGCTACGTTACATACATTTTATTTCTCATGCACTCTGCTAAGTGCCATTTCATGCCTCATTTATCCTCATATCTGCTACCATGTTCACCTGGAACGTTTGAATATTCCAGGGGCAAGGCCCAAGTTAGATGATGAATCATCTAAGTAAGTGTACAGAAAACATATTTCGTGCATGAATGCAATGTCTTTCATCGTAGGTGTCAACTACACCCGTCATGCTACCTACCATTTTTGTGGTCCTCTCGTTCGAAGTCGAGGTGTATGGGTGCACCCTTGGTAAAGCAGCGGTGCCAGTTCGTACTCCTTATGGCTCAAATGCGAGTGATCAATGATATCAACGTATATTTATGCATTTCATAGTCATGTCATGTATGCAGTCTACGTGATGGATTCATATCAGGGCATGTTAATATGATGAAAACATTTTCGAGGAATATAAACCACTTACTAATCAAGCATTTTCCATAAAACTAACTTTAATTGGGGAGTATCACTTACCTTCTCAAGCTTATAGGGCTACCTCGATATCCGTGCCTTGCCTCGATTTGCGTGCCAACCTCAAAATTTGACAAGTCACTTCAACTTATTCCACAAAGCATCCTAATCACCATAATTATTTAAATAAACAGTAAAACCTATTTTTTCATAATTTCTGAAATTTTCTATAATTTTTTCTCTATTTCTTCCTATTTTTCCTCAATAATTCTAAATTAAATATTTCTAAAAATATTTTCTCAAATATTTCACTATGATAATTCATAAAATAATATTCTAGAATTTTTGAAATTCTCTAGAAAATTTTACTTACCTTGACTTAGCTTCTCTCATTTCCTTGGTATGCGTGTTCGAGCCGTTTTTTTCACCAAAATCTCCGGGATATCACCAAAATATAATTTCCTATTTTCTAGAATTTTTCTAAAATTTTTTCCATAATTTTCCTATTTTCTTTTTCTTTTCTTTCTTTTTCTTTTCTTTTTTTTTCTTTTCTTTTTTTTGCCTTCTTCTTCTTCCTCCTCTTCCCGTCTCCTGTGCCTGCAACTTCTTATTTTCTTCTTCCTTCTTTTCGTTGTTTCTTCTTCTTCTTTTTCTTCTTCTTTTTCTTCCCTTTTTTTCTTCTCTTTCCTGCTCGCAGTTGCTACCATGGGCGCATGGCCGAGCTCCGCCGGCCTTCCTTCTCGCCCCCGCCAGTCGCCGCAATCGCCCTCGCCGGCCTCCATCGACTTCCTCGGCTGCAGCACTGCCGCTGGCAGCTGTTCGCAGCCGCGGCTGCTGCTGCCTCATTGCAGCAGCTTGCGGCCATGGCCGCCACTGCTGCACAGCCGCCTTTGGCCTCCCTCGCTGCTACTTGAACTCTCGAGCTCTTAATCTTGCTCTTTCCCTCTCTATCTCTCTCTCTCTCTCTCTCGATTCCTCACTCTCTCGTACTCTCAAGTTGTTCTCGATCATAGCTCTCACTTTCTCTCACTACAACTCCCTGTTGCTTGCCTTGCTCAAATCCCTCAAACTTTCCTCTATTTATAACTAAGGAAGCTTGGCCACCACTCCAACCAACTTGGCCACCAAGCACATCAGAAAATCTACACAATTTTTGCCTCAAATCTCACTGACATTCTTTCCCAATTGCAGCAAACTCTCGGTCAAGAAGATGGCCTCACACGCACACGCGCACAGCCTTTTTTATCTATATATACTATATATTGTATATTACATTTAATATATATAAAAATTATACATTAATCCCAAATTTTATTTTAAATTCATTAGAATAATTTTCTAATTACAATAATATTCTCAAACACTGAATTAATTGACATTACGATACCAAAAACACAAAATTAATAATTGTAAACCTAGTTAAAAAGGATAATTTCACCCCAGTGTCCTCATCGAGCTGACGTTTCATCCTGAAACTACTGAAGGGTTGCTCATTACGCAAAATCGAAGCTCCCCTAGGGTTCCGTTAATTTTTTGGGAGTCTCCTACAATGATTCAGTTTTACAGCCTAATTAACAGCTGTATTTTAGTTGTACCGAAAACTATTCCCGATTCGATTTCTTTTGATACCATAAATCCTATTTTGGAACGTTCATCGAAACCATATTATTTTCCTTAGATAATTTCACTCCGAGGCATTCTCTACATTGGATTCGGTACCTGAGATTGCTATAAAATTAATTTTTTGGTATTCTAAATTCATCGATATGACATGGCAACCTTATCTAAATGTGAGGTTTTACATTGATTATTTTTTCAAATAAAAAAAATATCTTAAAAATTATGTAGTAAAGATATTTGAAGAAATTTTCTTAAACTACAAAATTGGTGCAACAATGGATAAAATAAGCATAAAGGTATATGCAGCATACAAGACTTTTTTATAAAAGATGATTTAGGAAACTTTTAGACATTTGATAAGATTATATATGAAAATAATACTAGAATGTATGTGGCTACACTCTCACCCTACAATTAAAATACAATAAAAATACATTAAAACTTTTATATTTTTTTTCTTTATTTTGGTGAGAGGTTTATACTCGTCAGTGTATGAGTGCAGTTGTAGTCCAAATTTAAATTTATATTTTCTGGATAAGTCCAGGTTGTCCACTGAGAGGTTTATTTATGGCAAAAGCAAAAGAATGTCACACACACGCACACGCATTTAGATGGATTGGTAATAAGATTTTTTTATGATTTTCTTTTTAGATAACAAATACTAGAAAATAAAGTAAGGTAGAAGTTGAAATAAATGCTTAATGTGAGGATATAAAATTGGATAGCACTTGAGTTAAGACAATTTCAGAACCAACCCATTGATTCCCAAATTTTAGCAAACAAGGTTTAGTAACATTAATTTAATTTCAGATATGAGGGTTTGTTACTAAATGCAATTAGAGATGATGATAGTTCTAGTTTAAGTAATCCCCATACATGATATGCGGGATTCTAATTTAACCAACTACCATAAATTCAATTACAATTAATATACAAAACAACTAAATTAATCATCCGGGTTTGGGTATGATAGCGTTTCGAGTTCTAGTAACTCCCATGCGTGACATGAAAGCTCTAAGTTAGGCTTACGCTCCAATCCAAACCTAGTGATTTTTCAATAATTAAAACTCACTCATATTGAAATTTAAATTAATGTTACTCATTTAAAGCGCAACTTTCTTTGAGAATCATTGGCGTTGGACACTGTCCTTGTCTTAACCCAAGATTAGGTTTAGCTACTCATTTCCATTTAAAAGTTAATTAACAAGAATTTAAATAGTGTAATTTAAATAACATAATTTAAATGACAAGAATTAAAATAGCGGAAACTAACCGGCCATTTAGGCGGTGGATAATTAAAAGACAAGAATTAAAATTGCAGAAATTTAAAGGCATAAACTAACCGGCCATTTAGGCGGTGGATAATAAATGACATAAGAATTTAAAAGAAGAAAGAAAGGAAGTAAGATTGCAAGAGAAAACAAGAGAGAGAATAAGAGTAATTCTCTAAAAGAAACTCTAAGAACAAAACTAAACTTTGATTCAAGTAATAACAACTTTTTTACAAGTGCACCCAAGTGAGCTATTTATAGCCCACAAGATGCAATACAAACCACACAATTATTCAACTAGACATAATTATATCTAATTGACACTCACAAAATATTCACCTAACTAGTGGAAGAAAATTAGCTAAAAGACAAAAAGTACAAAGACTTTAGGTGGTGGAATACTCATAAGAATACAAAAGACTTTAAGTGGTAAATCACTCATAAAAATATAAAACAAAGAAAGGTCTTCTACAAGTTGGGCTTTTGTTGGCCCTTTGGTTGGTTTTGGGCCTTTGGTTAGATCTTGGGCCTTTGGTTGGATCTTGGACCTTTGGTTGGATCCCATTTGATGGTTGGACCAAGTGCACTTGAAACATCCTCTAGACTTCATAATTGGCCTTTGAATTTTAAGCAATAATAACGGGTAATCCAATGTTTTCGATTATGCCCCTAATTAATTGTAGAAGTCAACTTCCTTGCTTCATCCTGAAATAATATGTAATACGAATAATTATTATTTTAAGCATAAATATAAAGCCAAAATGGGGATATAATTCATTAAGATTTAGGAAATATTGACCCTTATCAATATGCACTTAAGAAAGGATTTAAGAAACATTTTTATTATTGAAAGAAATTAGTTTGAAACATATGAAACAAATGTATGCAAATTGAAATGATTATGCACTTAGAAAATTTTAAATAAATTTCAATATGCAGTAAAACTAATGATTGAAAACATTTTATGAATGTTATGAAAACTAAAACAAAGTTTATATTAGAGGAGATTTCTTGTAAGTGCTTAGTGTAGAATGAAAGATATGTTTCGTAAAAGTTGAATGCAGTTTAAAGAAGATAATATGCAAATGAAAAGAAGTTCTTTATGAAATTTGAGATTGAAAAGTTTTTAAGATAGTCCAACCAATAAAATATTTTAATGACAGTTAGAAAGACAATGCATTAAGCCGTATTTAAGAATGAAAAACATATGCATAGCAGTAAAGAATGATGTTGTTAAAACGAAAGCAATAAGAAAAAGAAGGCAACATGAACACAACATTTTAGAGTGGTGCAATCAACATGTCCATTACCTTAGCTCATCACTAAGGATTTAAGCATTTAAGGCTCAACTATAACCCATACACAGTTTCTACAGGTTCAACTGAAATCTCAATTTTTATTGATTAAGTAGGAACCCCATCTTTTACAGGTTAAGTTGTATCCTCCATTTTTCATGGGTTAAGTAGAAACCCCCGTTTTAAACAAGTTTAGCAGTAATCTATACATGAGGTTTTTTAATAGTTGGCTCAGCTATGACCAAGACATTTTTTTCAAGGCGCAAGCATAACCTTTTACAAGTTCACAGAAAACTTGTGCAAGGATTTCTCAAGAGAAAAAATTAACAATTGAGAAAGATACAATCAATACAGAAAAAAGAAAGAGGTTGCACCAATAAGCGAAAGGCTATGTACGTACCCCAAATTAATTAACAGGGGGATCAAGCCTCAAGTAATTCTTTCTATTTAAGTTTTAGACAATTAATTATGAATTCTCAGCTCCTAATTCCTTCTGTAACAACTATGACTTCTCCATGCTAGCTGCTGATACTAGTTTTACTACAAGAAATACACAATTTAGCGATAGAATTAGCGATAGGACAAAATCTGTCACTAAAGCGATGCCTATTTCTACGACGGAATTAGTGACAGGATACCCGTCACAAAAAAAAGAAACAAATAAAAAATTTAGCAATGAAAAATGTCTGTCGCTCAAAAAATAAAAAATTTAGCAACGAAAAATGTTTGTCGCTAAAAAAATGAAAAAATAAAAAATTAAAAAAAAGGTTTAGCTACGAAAAATGTCTGTCGCTAAAGAAGTAAAAAACAAATTAAAAAATAAAAAATTTGGTGATGAAATAAATCCGTCGCAAAAAAAAGAATAAAATAAAAAAATTTAAAACTTTAGTGACAGATTTATTTCGTCACTAAAAAAAGAAAAAAAGAAAAAATAAAATTTTTAGCTATGGAATAAATCCATCCCTAATAAAAATAAATTAAAAATTGATAATTTCAGACTTTAATTTTTACACTTTAAAAAATGTGTAAAAATTTGTAAAAAATTTATAAAATGTGAAATTCAGACTTTAATTTCACATTTTAGTAACTAAATTTACATTTTTGACTCAATTTAATTAAATATACTTTTTTAATTGTAATAATTGAAATTTTTTGTTATTTTGATTACATCTATGTAGTTGTATTTATCTTTCTTTTTTTTTACACATTAAAGTAAAGTGGTTAAATTGAATTAAAAATATAGATATAAAAATAAATTTAACTTAAAAATATAAATAAATAAGTGTAATTAAAAAATAAAAAATTCAAATGACTATACAAAAAAAAACGTAATAGTATATAAATAAAAATCTAGATATGCCCCATATACGTATATATTTTTTAAAAATATTGATCTTCATTATTAAGTAATATCTTATCCTTTAGCGGATACCCATCTTTTTAATTGAATAATATGAGATAGAATAAAAATAATATCCATAATGTTCAGATGATATGTTTCACTTATTTTAAATTTCATCATTAATTATATGATGTCATGCTATATAATTCAGGAGTTTACACAGGAACTTAGTAATGTTACTGAAATTAACCTTTAAAAAAATATTTATAAAAATTTAATGTAAAATTTATAAAATATTTAAATTAAATTTAAAATTTGATTTGAAAATGAAAATTTTTCATAGTTAAATATAGAATTTATAAAAGTTTCAATTAAATTCAAAATTAGTGACGGAATATTTTGTTTTTAAGTTGCTAATTAAGAAAATATGAAATTACAAAATAAATTCAAAATGAGTTTTCAAACATATTTTGAAAATAAGTTTTAAAAATATAGTGGTTTGTAAATGTAATTCTGAAAAGTTTAAACAAAAATATAATAAAAATATTTTATGCGCATAATAAATCAAGGAGACATTTAGATCAGCTGGTCGCTTATGTGCGTGTAAGTTTTTGAAGGCTGGGAGGTCTAGGGTTCAATCCTTGGAAAAGGCAAGAATGACTCGCTCGCTAGGAAAATAATTCCTGGGAGTAGGTACATATTTTTATTAATAGTGGAGTAGGAAGTGCCTATTAGCGGATACATATTTTTAATTGTAATATCATACCCAAAATTATATATTTAATTAGCTAACTAAATTTTTTACTATGCTACACTCCAATTAATTGTATAATTGAGATGAATAATAATTTTTGATAATATTTTTTGTATTTTTAGGGAAAAATTTAAAAGGAAGACTACAAAGTACTTTTTACTACTATATTATATCTATATTGCTTTACTCATTTGAATAATAATATAAAATTTTATTCTTTAATCAATGAAAGGATCTTCAACTTTATCTCAAATAACACTTTTAAATAGAGATTGTTGATTTTGTTTTTCTTTTAAGAGACTTATCATATCCACACGATAAGCATTCTAGGAAGAATGTTAAATGATACAACCTCCTACAATACTTATAGGCCCTGTAGTACTAGCTAAGTAATACAAAAAATGTATCTTAAATCAAAAGAGAGAATATGGGAATTAAATTTCTTAGTTACAATATCTCTCAATTGATACAAGGCTTAGAAAATAAATAATAACAATGAATGCAACAATAGTCTTGAGTAAAATTGTTTCAATTTAAAGCAGGAGAGATAAAATATGAACACTTATAAGTTAGAATATTTGGACATTTGTAATGAATGTTCTATAAGCCCATAAAGCTGCACCAACCAAGTATTTATAGTTCAGAGAGAGAAATGCCAAAAATTAAGTCGTTGGGAACGGTTGAGCTGCATTAAATAATGGACTTGTTAAAAATAATTTTTAGTTTAAAGAACATATATAATTTAAAACTAAAAATTAATTAGTCAAATAATTTATATAATTATTATTATTATTATTTATAACATAAAAACTATTGATCATTTATAAAATAAAAAATTAATATTGACCTCCCATTTTATAATTAAAAATAAACTTGCATATTTTTAAAAAATATTTTAATAAGAAAATAATTTATTTCATTCTTCAATCATTGTTGTAACATCCCGCATCGAGCGATAGGAAGGACCAGAACAACTTACCTTGATGGACCTACGCGAACTTCCTAGGGGGTCACCCTTCTTTGAGCTTCCCCAGGTCAAGCACGCTTAACCCTGGAGTTTCTTGCCTACATTCAACTCAAAAGATATCCAACTGGTGTTATTTCCTTCCTTACTTATCCTCGATATATACTACTCTTCTCTAGGCTCTTGGGGTATTACATTCTCCCCCTTTGAGCACATGACGTCCTCGTCATGCGACCTTACAATTGGTCCCAAACCTTCTCCCATTTGGGGACTGCCATCCTAGAAGCCTGCTAGAAATCGCTCCTTGTATAGGCCCTTAAGCCCCGACGCCACTCCCCGCCCTCATCGGATCGCCTTCACCAAGGGTCGGCTCTGATACTACCTGTAACATCCCGCATCGAACGATAGGAAGGACCGGAACAACTTACCTTGATGGACCTACGCGAACTTCCCAGAGGGTCACCCATCCCTGAGCTTCCCCAGCTCAAGCACTCTTAACCGCGGAGTTCCTTGCCTACATTCAGTCCGAAAGGTATCCAGCTGGTGTTGTTTCCTTCCTTACTTATCCTCGATATATACTATCCTTATCTGGGATCATGGGGTATTACAGTGGTCGAGCACACGTGGGGGGAAAGTCTTGATCGACATAGGCCACAGGATGGTTAGTTTTTTCGAGGTTCTCGACCAAAGGAATGGCCGAATTATCACGTCCTGCAAATCAGAAATTCGAGGCCATTGTCGCTACTTTTGGGTCACCCAAGGGATGGGTGAGAAACTTGAGACATTGGGTCGAACACCCATGACTGTTTCGAGGTCCAATTAAGCTATAAATAAAGCTAGGGCTTGGCCGAAAATTTTGTAACTTTGAAGCTAAAACTTAAGGAGGTTAGCAAATGAATTGAGGGAGGAAATTAGAGGGCTTTTGTTGCCCATGAGCTAAGGAAGCTTTTTGGAGAATTTAAAGCATTTTGGAGTGCGTTTGAAGGTGGTTCAGGCTTGGCCAAAAAGTTCGCGTTGTGGTAAGATCGAGTCTGGTTTTACCATTTTTGGAGTCCCTCCGGTGGTTGTTTTGGGTACCCAAAGGTACCTTTGTGATCGACTTGGAGAGGGCTACCAAGGTATAGTCTTGGACCTCGTTGAGGGTTTTGAGTTGAAAATTTATCGATTCATGATTTGGATACATGGGTAGGTTACCCCTAAGGCAGTTGTGTTACCCAAAACCCGTTAATGAGATTGAGGTTATCTCTAAGTAAGTTTGGTAGTGGCTAAGAAAAGTGTTTTCCTTTTTTCAGATGGTGAAAACTTGGAGAATCACGAACCTCAATGAACTGGATGAGAGTGGCAGTAGTAGCAGTCATCGTAGTCGCTCCATGAGCTGACATCGTAGTCGCTCCAAAAGCAGACACTGTAGCCACTCTGTGAATCACACCACAAGCTATGGGCAGCAAGAAGAGCAATCAGGTCCTAGCAAGAATAGACTTGATCGAGTGGAAAGGATTCTAGAAAATTTGCTGACCTGTGTAGCAAGAAACGAGCTACCGAGGTACAGCTCCCATATGCTGGATCAGTAACGCTGGCAAAGACCCCTAGTGTTTAGAGGAAGGATAGGAGATGACCCTAGCATGGCTAACTACTAGATGGAGTAAATCAAGAAGTTGCTACAACATTTACAGTGCGTTGATGAGGAGAAGGTAAATTACGCGACTTTTATGCTAGAGGAAAAAGCTGGGCACTGGTGGAAATCGACTCAACAAGCCTTGCAAAGGACACCCCAACAAACAGAGCAGGATCGAAGGCCAAGGCAAGCTGAGCCAATAACCTGGGAAAGATTCAAGGAAGGGTTGATCCAAGGCCAAGGCAAGCTCATCCGATAACCTTGGAAAAATTCAAGGAAGCTTTCAATGCTAAGTACTTTCCACGAAGCTGACAGGAAGAGAAGGCTTGGGAGTTTATGAATTTGAGGCAGACAGAAGAAATGTCGGTGTTTCAGTACGATGTCAAGTTTACTCAACTGATTAGGTACATGCCGATATATGAAACTGACGAGAGGCAGAAGGAACAGAGATTTGGGGGTGGATTAAATATGGATTTATAGAAAGCTCTTAGGTCGTGTATTATTGACACTTACAACGAGGGGCTGGATAAGGCTCTGGCCACTGAAACAAACCTACTGCGTGTGGAACTGATGGAATCTGGAAAAAAGAAAAAAGATTCGAAGAGCATGGAACACAAGGGGCTTCGAGTGGATACCACCCCGGGACCATTGAGCGATAGTATTGTTCTCGAGGTGGACATGGATTCCCATGGATAGTGTTGATCATCTTGTGGCTAGGGTTGTGTTGAGATTCGGATGCTTTTGAGTGTGAGCGTAATGCCAAGACATGATATGGGGCTGATACCCAGGTTCATGTGTTGAGGTTGTCCCTTTTAAGTAGGATTGTATTATATCAATGTGTCAATGTGGTTGTATTGCCTTTAGAGGGATTGCATTTTTCTCGGTTAGGGTTAAATGCTATGTGGCATTCTCTTGGGCTGAGGTATGTCGTATATGTCGATTTTGTTTCATGGTTTGCATATATTCATGGAAATGTTTTTAAACTCTCACTTAAATGATTCATCATCTAATTTGGACTATATGCCTGGAATATTCAAACGTTCCAGGTGAAAGCAGTGACGCTAAAGGAAAAGGGGTTATCGAGATGTAGCCGTTGATTTCGTTGGTAATCGTTAGCATATATTTTGTTTATATCTCAAGATGATAGTAGTTATTGTTGAGAGATGAGACTTAGTGTATTTTGTTTTGAAATGTCTTGTCAAACAATTTCTACATTATGAATAAAGTGATTTCGATTATGTATTTTGAGGTTTCAATTCTACTTCCGCTCATGTGACGATATTGCTAGTCTTAGCTTATTCTTAAGTTAGTATGCTGAACTAGTGGATCGGGATTGTCGGGATTTTATTTATGTTGAGTATATGTTGAATGAAGGTTGTTGAAAAAAATATATCCCCAAAATTCTGAGTTAACACGCATTTCAGGAAAACGGGGCATTATAGTTGGTATCATAATGATTTATTTATTAGAAGTCTTAACTGGCTCTTATATAGTGGGTGTCAGAGAGAACTGAATAGAAATCCCTACTTGGAGCTTTGGAGATTGTTGGTTGGAATTTTATGGATTATTGATAACATAGAGATTGGTGATTTAGGCTTAATATTGGAAAGTGTCAAGGATTTGAGCTATAAAACTTTGAGTATGAGATGCTACTAGGAGAAATCTGCATGTAGCATTGGAGATTAACTGTTATTTCAGTTTGTGGATTCTGAGAGAATTAGTAAAAACCTGAGGTTGGAGACTCAGGAGTATTATTGGGAATTGGGAATGATTGAATCATGGATGGTTAGTCTGATGAGACTCAACCTAGCTGTCAAGATAGGTTTGTGAATAGGTGATATGAATCATTGAGGTTCGAGTATAGAAATGATTTGGTATAGATCGAGGATCCTAGGGAATGAGAAACCTAGGATGGTTCGGTTAGCATTTTTTAGAATAGAATTTTGAAGTTCGATGTTTGATTTTGATGATGGATAGAGAAATAAGGATCTCGAAATTGGTGAAATAGGAATTGAGGTAAACTTAGCATGAGGAAAATGACTCCTGGCGACAGGTCGAGTATGTTGGGTTTAGTATTGACTTAGAAGATGATATAACCAATGTATAGTCTTGAACCTCGTAGAGGGTTTTGAGTTGAAAATTTATCGGTTCATGATTTGGATACATGTGTAGGTTACCCCTAAGGTAGTTGTGGGACCCAAAACCCATTAATGAGATTGAGGTTATCTCTAAGTAAGTTTGACAATGGCTACGAAAAGTGTTTTCCTTTTTTCAAATAGTGAAAACTCAGAGAATCACAAACCTCAACGAACAAGATGAGTGGTAGTAGTAGCAGTCACCGTAGTTGCTCCACGAGCAAACACCGTAGCTGCTCTATGAATCACACTACAAGCCATGGGTGGCAAGAAGAGTAATCAGGTCCTAACGAGAATAGACTTGATCGAGTGGAAACGATTCTAGAAAATTTGTTGACCTGTGTAGCAAGAAATGAGCCACCGAGGCATACCTCCCGTATGCTAAATCAGTATTGCTGGTAAAGACCCCCAGTCTTTAGAGGAATAGCAAGAGATGACCCTAGTATGGTTGAATACTGAATGGAGCAAACCAAGAAGTTGCTTCAACATTTGTAGTGCATTGACGAGGAGAAGGTAAATTACGCTACTTTCATGCTAGAGGAAGAAGCTTGGCACTGGTGGCAATCGACTCAGCGAGCCTTGCAATGGACACCTCACCAAGTAGAGTAGGATCCAAGGTCGAGGCAAGCTCAGCTGATAACTTTTGAAAGATTCAAGGAAGCTTTCAATGCTAACTACTTTCCACGAAGCTGGTAGGAAGAGAAGACTTGGGAGTTTATGAATTTGAGGCAGACAAAAGAAATGTCGGTGTCTCAGTACGATGTCAAGTTTACTCAATTGATTAGGTACATGCCGATATATGAAACCGACGAGAGGCAGAAGGCACAGAGATTTGTGGGTGGATTAAAAGTGGATTTACATAAAGCTCTTAGCTGTTGTATTATTGACACTTATAACGAGGGGCTGGACAGGGCTTTGGCTATTAAGACAAACCTACTGCATGTGGAACTGATGGAATTGGGCAAAAAGAAAAAAGATTCGAAGAGCATGGAACACAATTCAGGAGGGAAGAATTCTAAAGATGCCAAACCATGTTCTCGATGTGATAAAGTACACTCAGGAAAGAATTGTTCTCAAGGGTAGATCAAGTGCTTTGCATGTGGTGAAAAAGGACATAAGAAACAAGATTGTCCCAAGAATAAAGTGGCAACTCCGACCAGGATTCAAATGGGGATTACATGTTTCTCGTGCAATCAGCCTGGTCATTATGCGAGTGAATATCAGAAAAGACAAAAGATAGAGCAGCCTGGGAAGATAAACATGACGTATGGACCTCACACCGGACGAGTTTTTTGCTTGGCAAGGGAAGATAGAAAGACCTACCCAACCATGACGAAAGGTACACTGATTTTATTCAAGTAAAATTTTTTTTGATGCATTTATGATCATGGCATATGCATTAGCTCAGAAGTAAACTTGGAAGTTAGGTTTAAGGTTAAGTTTAAGGCTTGAGGTTTAGACTATCAAAAGTCAAAACGTGAGAACATATGGATCCTTTTAGGAAAGCGAAAAATTTTGAAGTCAGATCAAGCATGGTTTGAAAATGATTTAGATTGTTTTGAGGATATGTGTGACCGCCTGTGAGGAGTTGCAACGGGAAATTTTGTGAACTATGGCAAGCCTCGTAAGGTTGGATCGTAACATAAATGTGAATTAAGAGATTACCAAAGATTAGAGATAATGTGAAATTGAAGTATTTAGGTCATTTCAAATTGAGACTTATTGTCATATCGGTGATTTGATTTGTCGAGAGCAAAAAATTTTGAAGACGAAATTTCTTTAAAGAGAGGAGAATGTAAGATCCCGTTTTGGCATAAGGTTGCCACGTAATTTAAGTGCGATTAAAATATCGAAAAATGGGTTTTATAGTAAAATAAGTTACCGAATCAACTGAATGGAGTGCTCTGGATCTTAGATATCAAAGGAAAATGATGTATTATTAACGAACAATTCGAGACGTAATTTATGGCATCGAAAAAAATTAGATTGGGAACAATTTTCGGTACAGTTTCGGATTAGGCTGAAAAATCAAATTGTCATGAGGGACTTCCGAAATGTCAACGGAACCCTTGAGAGACCTTGATTTTGTAACTAGAACAATCCTTGAGCAATTTCAGGTTGAAATGGGGGAGTTTACAGTCGAAATAAAAATTCAGGCCTAAGTGTAATTTCTTAAAATTGCCCGAGGGAGGTCAAAAGGATGATTTTTCGGAGTCTTCGGGGATGAAATGAGGATTTTGGAATGTGAGGGTCCATTTGGAAATGATAGAAAGATCAGGAGCTTGATAAAAAGGGTCAAAATAGAGGGGTAAAGGTGGAATTAAGTAAAAGTGGGATTTTCCATAGTCGACTAGAAACTTGCAACCTGCCGATCGAGGCATATGACCACGAGGAATCCAAGGAGGGTGGTCGACCACGCGTGGGGGGCAAGTCTTTACCCACATAGGCCACAGGATGGTCAATTTTTTTGAGGTTCCCGACCAAAGGAATGGCCGGATTGTCGTGGCCTGTAAATCAGCTATTTGAGGCCGTTGTTGCTGCTTTTAGGTCACCCAAGGGATGGGTGAGACGCTTGAGACATTGGGTCAAACACCCATGACCATTTCTAGGTCCATTTCGATTATAAATAGAGCTAAGGCTTGGCCGAAAATTTTGCAACTTTGAAGCTAATAATTGAGGGGGTTAGCGAACGAATTAAGGGAGGAAATCATAGGGTTTTGTTGCCCATGAGCTGAGGAAGCTTTCTGGAGAATTTGAAGCATTTTAGAGCGCGTTTGAAGGTGATTCAGGCTTGGCTAAAAAGTCGCGCGCTGTAATAACCGAGAACGTTGGGTTATTTAAGAAATAGTATTTTATTAGAAAAATCAAATTTTGAGGAAATTAGGTGTCAGAATAGCTCGATGTATTGACCAAATCAACTGCCGGGAGTACCCTGGAGCCGAGATGCCTAAAGAAAATAATATGAAAATGTTGAGTACCTCGAGATATGATTTATGGCATCAAAAGAATTTGAATCGGAAATAGTTTTCAGTACAGCTAAAAATACAGCTATGGAATAGGCTGTAAAACTGAATGATCGTAGGAGGCTCCCGAAATGAAAACGGAAGCCTACGGAAGCTTCGATTCATCGAGTAGAACAACCCTTCAGTGAGTTTTAGAAGAAACAAATGGATTTGGGGCCGAAACAGAAATTCGAGCCTAAGTGTAATTTTTCAAAGTTGCTCGAGGGGGTTCAAAATGGCATTTTTCTGAAAGTTTCAAGGGAGAAATGGAAATATTAGAACTTGAGGGACTCATTGGAAGTTATCAAAAGTCTAGGGTTAAGTGGAAAAGGGCCAAAGTGAGAATTCAAAAATCTGTGGGGCAAAACTGCAAAATCGCGAAAATGGAAGCCATGGAAGCCGACCAGCGCACGGACGGTCGCCGACCACCGATTTCGGCCACAGGGTTTGCAAGGGAATGGTCGGGGGAACATTCTTTGTAAAGGAGTTGGTCGGAAACAGCCATCATGATGGCTGAAAAATCGAGAAAACCGACCAAAGATTGGCCGGATTGTCGCGACACCTGCAAGTCGCTTTTGTGGTCAGGTGAGGCTTTTGTGGCCGAAAATTTGAAAGTTTAAACCTTCAAATCGATGGTGAAAACGAACAAATTGGGAGCTAAAATCGTAGGGCTTTTATTGCCCATGTCTTGAAGAAGAATTATGGAGCTTTTCGTGCATTTTTGTGAAGGTTAGAAGGCGATTCGAAGCTCGCCGGAAAGAGGGAGGCGGACGGTTGGCTGAGGTTTTAATCCTTCGATTGACGGTCTTCGGGTTGTTCTTTCGAGCTCCAAAAGGTGCCAAAGGGATCGAATGGAAGAGGGCTACGTCGTGGTGTAGTCGGGGTCGGATTCCGGTGCCGGTCGGCGAACCAGATCGCCGGAGAAGACAAGGCGCGTGCATCACACACGCTGGCTTCACGCGCAGGCGCGTGGGTCCCCTTCTTTCGGCGCGTAAGGGCACGTCCCTGCATGGAAAATTGTGAGAAAAATTCCTAAATTCCTAGAATTTAGTGATCTTGAAGTGTGTGCAATTAGTTTTGGATTTGGAGCTTCTGTTGTCTCGATTTTAGCATCAAAGTACCTCGTTTTACATGAAAATGCACCATCCGAGTAAGTCCAGTGTTTTTATCTTGAAGGTCATAGGTTATAATGATTTACCGTGAAGAAACATTGAAGAAAATAGTTTGATTGCTATTTAATTGGAATTTCTAGAGAGAAAAAAGGAGAAAAATAGAGAAAATAAGGAAATTATGAGAAAAATAAGATTTATGATATTTAAATGATGTTTAGGGTATTTTGAGGCATAGAGTTGAGTGTTGGTGCAACTTTTGAGGTTGGCACGAAAAATGAGGTCGGGCACACAAATCGAGGTAGTGCACGCTTTTCGAGATACTTTGGATTTTGTCAAAATGTGAGTTTTTCCTACTTACATACAACTTGGTTTTGACTTATGTCCCTCATAAAAATCAGTTTGACTCTTTCTTAAACTTGATTTAATCCATGCAAATGCTTTGCTGCATGTGAATGTTTTATACTTGTGATGGTTGTTTCATAGGAATTTGTCCCGAAATGTTTTAAGCATGTGCATTGAATTTTGTGATAAATTATGTACATGAAATGTTGTTTCATATGATGCATTGAGTCTTGGTATGTGGCATTGGCGTGTCGTTTTTGTGGGTTAGGATTGGGATGTCAAACTGTGATACGGCACTTGAGTGATAGCACTAGGAAAGCGTACCAAGGGAAAATACCCAGTTTGTCGACTTGGGTTGAGTGTGGACACTGCCCACGTGAATCGACGAACGGTGGGGTTGAGAGTGGACACCACCTTGGACCCGTAATATGGCGGGGCTGCGAGTAGGTAGGACCCCATGAGGCCCTTACGTGGTAATATTGTTTCCTATGTGGACGTGGATTCCCATGATGGTGTTGATAATCATTTGGCAGGGACTTGTGTTAACGTGTGCTCCGTAAGCTTCTGAGTGGGGACGTAATGATGACGGGGTGATTCCCGAGTTCATGCATTGAGGTTGCTCCCTCTTAAGCCAGGACTGTGTTGTGCCAATGTGTCGTTATTGTTGTGATGCCTTTAGAGAGATTGCATTCTCCCCGGTTAGGGTTAAGTGCTTGGTGGGTTTTCTCTTGGGTCGGGTTTTTGTCATGATATTATGTTATTGCATATCTTGTATACATTCATGAAAACATTTTGGACTCTCACTTTGATGATTCATCATCTCATGTTGGACTTTGGTCCCTGGAATATTCTAACGTTCCAGGTGGTAGCTGTTATTCCAAAGAGAAAGGAATTGCCGAAGACTGACGGCAACTCGTAGGTGGAATGTAGTATATGTATTCGGATTTTATGTATTTCATTTTAATGATGTTAGACGATGATACAATTTTGATGTTATAAGATGATTTTGGTTATGTATCATATCAGGTTTCGATCTAGCTTCCACATTTGTTTATTGATGATATTACCTGTCTTAGCTTGATGTTTTTAAGTTTGATATGTTGAGAAGGTAATTGGAATTGTCGGGGAAGTTATAGATTTAAGTGTTATGTAGTGGAATGTGCATGTCTAGGCTAGTTCTGGCTAAGGAAAGATTTGGTACTTAAGTGTGTCCATTTGTGACCCACCTCTCTTTCCTAGGAACTTACCTAGTGCACTATTCACGAGCAGATGCTTTTATTACATATTTATGAAAAAAAATATTTCCCTGAAATTCATGATGGTTTATTTCGCATATATTAACGCCCCTCGGTTAGAGCAGGGTGTTACACGCGCGGTGGTCGGACCGAGTCTGGTTTTGCCTGATTTGGAGGCCCTCCATTGCTTTTTTTCGGGAACCCAAAGGTACCTTCGTGATCGACTTGGAGAGGGCTACTTGTTGGTGTGGTCGAAGAAGTATTCCGGTCGTCGGTCGTCAGTTGGCGAGGAGCTCGCCGGAGAAGAAGGCGCGTGTGGCCTTCATGCTCGGTTGCTACGTGCAGCCCACTCGCTTGGAGTGTGGAGGCGTGTGCCAAAGAGGTATTTTTCAGTTTTAACATATGATGATTCTTTTCATGAGGGCAATTCATTCCTAAATGTTTTATGCATGTGCATTAAATTTTGTGCGATAAATTATGTACATGAAATGATGTTTAAATGGTACATAGTTGATGATATTAGCATTTGCATGATGTGTGATGTCCATGTGGGATGTGTGTTGTCAACCTGTGTGAGGTACTTGAGTGATAGCACTAGGGAAGCGTGCCAAGGGAAAATACCCATTGTGATGAGGGCTGAGACCAGACTTCACCCTTGCGAGTCGACAAGTGGTGGGGCTACGATTGGACACCACCCCGGACCTGCTCAAAGTGGCGAGGCTGTGAGTGGACACCACCTCGGGACCATTGAGCGATTGTATTGTTCCCGAGGTGGATGTGGATTCCCATGATAGTGTTGATCATCTTGCGGCCAGGGTTGTGTTGAGATTTAGATGCTTTTGAGTGTGAGCGTAATGCCTAGACATGATATGGGGGTGATACCCAGGTTCATGTGTTGAGGTTGTCCCTCTTAAGTAGGATTGTATTATGTCAATGTGTCGATGTGGTTGTATTGCATTTAGAGAGATTGCATTTTCCATGGTTAGGGTTAAGTGCTCTGTGGGATTCTCTTGGGCTAAGGTATGTCGTATATGTCGATTTTGTTTCATGGTTTACATATATTCATGAAAATATTTTTGAACTCTTACTTAGATGATTCATCATCTAATTTGGAATATATGCCTGAAATATTCAAACGTTCCAGGTGAAAGCAGTGGCGCTAAAGGAAAAGGGGTTATCGAGATGTAGTCGTTGATTTCATTGGTAATCGTTAGCATATATTTTGTTTATGCTCAAGGTGATAGTAGTTATTGTTGAGAGATGAGACTCGGTGTATTTTGTTTTGAAATATCTTGTCAAACAATTTCTACGTTATGAATAAAGTGATTTCGGTTATGTATTTCGAGGTTTCGATTCTGCTTTCGCTCATGTGACGATGTTGCTAGTCTTAGCTTATTCTTAAGTTAATATGTTGAGTTAGTGGATCGGGATTGTTGGGATTGGATTTATGTTGAGTATATGTTGAATAAAGGTTGTTGAAAAAATATAGCCCCGAAATTTCGAGTTAACGTGCGTTTCGGGAAAACGGGGCGTTACATTCACATTAGTTGGTTCCTCAAATCCTTGTAAATCAAAATCCTGCTAAGGGACTACAGTACCAACTTCCCTAGTATTGACTAATTTTTTAGTCGAACCTCTTGATTCACTGCAGACAATTCAACCACATCTATTTCGTTCCGTTTTCCAAAATATTCCTCTTCACTAACTTCTTTTTCAAGGGGATCAAATGGTCCCTTTAGATCTGCTATCCTAACCACCTGATCGCCATAGTTTCCCTTTAGATAATGCTTTCCACCACAAAAATTATTCCCGATATTGCAGTCATCCTTCTTCTCATTGTTGCCTAAATCAAAATACTTATTCTCTAGCTCAAAATCTAAAGTAGGCAGTGAATCAATCTTCCACAATCTTGACTTCTCCTTAGGCAACTTTATTTCTAGGAACTCATGAGGAGAATAAGGATTATTTGTAGGATCTAGTAGGTTGTCTATAATAATTGAATCAAAATATTCTTTGAAAAGAAAACAAGAAGGCAGTCTAACCCAATTCCGTCTGGCGAACATCATCATGCATTGGTCCTTCATCCAATTTCTGAATTCATCAATAATTTCATGCATGTGATTGATCTCTTCTCGCAGCAAACTAGCAACACTGTCTAGCTTCCTATCCATTACTGATCCTACAGATTTAACATGGATCTTACTCTCCGTCATCGTTGTTGTTACTTGCTACAATTGAGATCCTCTCGATTTCACCCTGATGTCATCTGCCATCAGAATTTCAAATCATTGATAGGATCGCTAGCCGAGGAATAGCTCTGGATGATTCCACTGAGAATCGAATAGCTACTATTAACCACCGAAATTGAGAGGCGAATGTCGCAGACGCCTATAAACTCACTTCAAAAACTTCCTCCATTGAAATCAATGAAGCTAAATTTGCCTGTGCAATTTGAATATGGACCATCAATCGCTGTTGTAGTTTATGAAATGGCTTCCAAAATCGTCATATCTACTTCACCCTTCCGCTTCGAGCAACAAATAGATCAATCCAACCTGTAAAAAGTTGTTAGTCTATTATTGACTTCCAAGAATCCAATTAACTCTATTGAATTAACTTCATTGAATCGCTAAAATCTCTTGTGGAATTAGCTTCGCTGCATTGCGGCTATGAATCACCCATCTGCTTCAACTATGCCACTCTAATCTACGTTCAATTTTCGGAATTGCAACTGCAACAACTTGGGAAAATAATAGCAAATCAACCTGCTACTCCACCTTCAATAGTTGAACCTTTTGTTTTTCTTCCATAGCTGAGGTTGCCTTCATCACCTTCACAATCTATACCTTAATCACACCTAAAATCCACCACTAGAATTGCAGACCATGAGGTGGTCGGAAATCGCCTAAGTTGCTTGCCTACCTTGATCGAGCGACACTTATAGATTTCTCAAGCTGAGAGCCACTCCTCCGTTGGACTAACTAGAACTGAATTCCCTTGAATTAAATTCACTCCACCTAAAGCTCACACCCACTATAATTGATCGACTCAATTCTTTGATCAATTCTACTGTTGCTTCTGGTTTTCGTAGTCGTCTTCAAACTTCGAGAATCGATCCTCCTTGCATTGGACAACAGTTCGCATAGCAATCGTTGATTTCTGTCGAAATTAATCAACAAGAAAATCATCTACGAACGATGCTCTGATACCAATTGTCATGTACCTATGGTTTACCTAAGGGGATTGGATTGGAAATTGAAAGAATGATGGAAATTTATATGAAGAATAGTGAGAATCAAAAGAACAAGATGTGAGGGAGAGAAAGATTTTGAGAGAGAGAGAGAGAGAGAATTTGGAGGAGGGAAATTAGAAATGTTTCAAATGTATTCATTCATGCCCCTGAATTATCTAGATTAGTCTTATATACTGATCTAGATAGCAGTGGTTTGGTGCTAATAAGGCTGCCAAATATTCAAACCAACTATAACTGAAGGTTCTTGTCTTCTAGGTACAACTGCAACTACTTCTAAGTACAACTAGTTCAATCCAAACTACTAGTAGATATAAACAAATGAATTCATCTATTATCTATTACTACAATACCCTTGGGTCCTAACACCTATCTACATGATATGATGATATATATATGTATGTAAGGAGATAGCTTTTCTTCTTCCCTTAATTCTAAAACCCAGACTTTTTCATGTTCCCTTAGCCTTAATTTCCCTCAACCTTTATCCTTATATTACCATTGATTAGAATATCAGAATTCCAAAACCTAAACCTTTTCTTGTTCCCTTAGGGTTGTTGAATCATTGTAGGCAATTATATAGGGTTGGTAATGTATGTAGTACATTCAGAATGATTTTTAATATCCCACCAAGTTAAAAGAGGTCAATTGCTTGAAAGGAGTTTAAAATATCTAGAAAAATTTTGTAAAATCATCGTGGTTATCGTAAATTATTTTCAATTTGCCTCTAAGAAATCTGAAAACAATGAAAATAAACCTAAGGTTGTCCAGTCCCTAAGAGTGATAAAATTTTATATAAACGTGAAGGGACCACAACTTTGGTACCAATTCAATCCATAGATTAGATTAGTTAATAAAGACCAAGTTACAATTTTACTTTTACTTTTGTTTTAATAGTGATATTTTCATCATTTTTGTAATAATTTTTAATCTGAAAGTTGTAATTTTTCTTATCTAATTGAGACTAAATTATATATATATATATATAAGGAGATAGCTTTTTCCATCAATAAGAATATCAGTGAAAGAGAGTTTCTTCCGTTCAAGGCTTCCGTTCACATTGTGGCTAACATTCTGCAAGAGATGGACAAAAAACTGTAGAAGATTAATGCATGCCAAGCGTCTTTCTTTCTGTGTTACTTATGCATGCGAAGCACTTGAAAAACAAAAATAAGCAAAAGATCAGGCAAATTAATATAATTTGCTTCAATGTGTTGATGATGAAAACATCAATGTGTTGATGGATTCAGAAGAAAGAAGCGTTGAAGCCAAGCAATTCATCATATCAAGATGGATGTGATGTATGGAATGTTAAAGCTCAGAGACTCGAGTTTATTTTGTGCGTAAGTCAATGGTCAATCTAATTTATTTATTGCTTATTTATTATGCATGTTGTTCATTTTATTATGCATTTGATGTATGATGGAATTAATGTTAACAATGAGACATTCACATTAGATGGTCCGAAAATCTTCTCATATGCAAGCCAATATTAGATTTAAGCGATAAATTTGACTCATCGTGTCTTTCCATTGTCGTGGGGGTTTATCAATCTGATTGGGTGTGTCCAATAATTAAAATGTAAGGGTTTATTTCATGAAAAATTATTTGACTCTCCTATCTACCATGAAATGGGGTTGTGTTCAACAGGTTTGGGAAGTGCATGATATGATGAGATTTAACTAGTTCATCAAATCAAAAACTAAAATATGAGGTTTATGGTAGATTAAAAGTCAAAGATCGAGCTCAACGTATGATGTGATGACAAGTGTTACTGAATTATATGAGTAATCTAAAAATTAAAATATGAGGGGTATTTATATGAAAACAATTCGACTACCTGTTATTGGGCTCTGTATAAGGATCACGTTTTTTATTTAAAAAGTGCAGAATTCGAAATACATGTGGGTATATTTTAAGTGGAGTGATTCCCGCTAATTTTTTATATTTTATATATTTCAATTTTTATTATTTTTAATTTAAAAAAATTAAACTTCTCTTTTTTATTATTTTCAATTTTTTAGCAAAAGCTTATTTTTTCGTGTAATTTAGAATCTAGATAAAACTTTGTAGTGAAAAACTGTATTTAGTGGCAAAAAATTTTACTCATTTAAATTGTTTACGATTTAAAAATTATATAACAAAATATTAACATTTGACTAGGAAACTTATAGTATAGATAAAAATTTTGGTAATAAAAACATAATTTGATAAGAAAAATTTTAACTCATTTTAATAGTTTGATCACAAAATGTTAATATTTTGTCACAAAATGTTAATATTTTGTCACAAAATTTTTTATTTAAAAAAAATCATAGTGAAAAACTTATTTTGTTGTACTAAGATATGCCACGTAGAATATTATAATTTTTTATTTAATTTGACAAGATATATATACACACGCGGGGGCTTATATTTTATTGTAGCAAAAGATAAATAATAAAAATTCAAAGCTTCTTTATATATATAGGCACCTCTTGTTGCTTATATATATACGTATATATATTTAGTTCAGGGCTATCATTCGAAAGCAACTGCATGAGATCATGGACAAAGAGATTAATGCTTGGCGCGACTACTTCGAAAGCACCGGCGTGGACATTTTCAAGATTATCAAATGGTCCATCACCGTTGCTTCATCCTGTCATTCCGTCGAGTTCTTTCAACGAAGGGATTCAATCGCCGGGATTCTTTACTCAAAGACGAACCAGAACCAGAACCAGAACCAAAATCGGCCAAGATCCCAGGACGCTTCTTCCTTTGTTTAAGAACGGAGAAGCCTTGGCAAGATCGCTACTATTGCAGCCAGCGATGGGTCAAAAGGCTCAGATTGTGAGTGTGTTAGAGGGTCTCGCCCTATAATCAAGATTAAATGCTCTGCGAGGGGCGACAAACCGGCGGCACCTGATCAGTATGATAAAAACCCGAAAACAGATAAGCCAGAGACGGAGGATGTTCGGCCAATGACCAAGAGGAAGCAGCTCCTGCAAGATGACGTTGAAAATACGAAGAAGAAAATTCATCCGCCGAAGAAGGAAACCACCATGAGCAACTCAGTTACAGTGCCTGCAGCGAAACAAAGTAAGCCGCCATCTTGCTTAAACTACGAGGAGTTCGAGCAGAAATTGGAAGCCACCAAGAAGAAGCTGCGTCTGCGGTATGAACAAGCTAAGAATGAGAAAACAAGGATGATGATTCGAATAATTGAACCCCCAAAACTTCCAAGACGCAAGAATCAGCAGCAACTGGCATGGAGAAGTCATATATAGTCGTTAGGGGAGGAATTAGGAGCCGAGAAAGAATTCATAATTAATTGTCTAAAACTTAGATAGAAAGAACTACGTGAGGCTTGATCCCCCACCCCGCCCCTGGTTAATTAATTTGGGGTACGTAGGCAGCCTTTCGCTTATTGGCGCAGCCTCTTTCTTTTTTTTTGTATTGATTGTTAATTTAAACACATGGCATATCTTTTGTCAAGCTTGGCCCAAAATGCTTTCCCTTGTCTCTTACTAAATAAGATTTAAAGGTTGATGTGTATTGAGGTTGAGTCTTATAGAATACATATTAAACATTCATTACGGTCAACAAATTTTGAATGTTGATAACAAATGCGTAAGTCATATTTTGTAGAATTGAACTGGAAATCTTAAAATAATGCATTATTTCTTATCTCATTCATTAATTTGTGGTCAAATATCATAGTGTTTTGTTAGCTGCAGTTTACTTCTTCTTTTTTTTTTGGATAAAATTTTATATGAAATAATTTTTGATGGAGTGGAACAATTAATGATTAATTTTTATTTTTTAATCAAAATACATTATAAGTACATAGAAAAGCACTTTATTAACAGAATTTCATAATAGCAAAACATGATATTTGTTTAGATAGTAGTATAGATATATAATATGGTTAAAATGATGCTGAGTATAACAAAAAAGAAGAAAAAATTAAAAGATATAGAAAGCTATTATTATTTTATTATGATCATTTGAGTTACAATAACAGAAGAAATGAATTGAGTCTAAATTTGTTTGGTCCAAATTGATGATATGTAGTCCAAATACAAATTGATCTTGTTATTGAATAATCATCTAATAGATTAGGAATGGGATAGATTGGGGATAGGTTTAAGCTTAAACTTGAATAGTTGTCACTACATAAGTTTATTTTAATTGAGGATGAAGTTGGCACTGTTAATAGAATAAAAAGTACAATAATTTACTTAGTATTTTTAAAATATTATAATTAAATTAGTTTTAAATAATAATAATAAAAAAAAAAATCTAAGTATCATTTACAAAAAAATCAAGGAGTTGGGTCGGTAGGATTGAGGAAGAAAGAGAATATGAGTTTAAAAGTGTAAGCACCCCGCCCGGATATCCCTAACCACCCGGATTACCCAAACGGGAGTACTTACGGGAGGGGAAAAAGAATGAACACAAAACCAGCACCACCCTGGCATGCATACTAAAAAATAAGAGCAATGGAAGTGAAGCGAAACACATGCATGCACTACCGGTGCCCCGCTAGCACAGCAGTCACAAGATCAATAAACGAAAACAGACTCCTGTGCCAACATACACGAGACACAGTACAAAAATAATAGAGTAAATCATACTCAGACATCAGAGTTGACAAAGAATAACGGGACTGCCTGTGTCCAAGCATACTCAATAAATAAATATCCCAACATGCAACCCGTACCCATGTGCATATCAAATCATAAACAGTAAAATAATGAATCTAGACGTGCAATAAATCACATACTGGCAGAGCTAGTCAGTAGTGCCCGGCACCGGTCAACTACCCATGACTAGGAGTGTCCACCCGACGGTCCACATCAGAGCCGTGCAAAAGTCCACCCCAACGTCACCAACAACCGACCCCTGCCCCACTGCTCGATAGCTCTAACCGAGTCATAAATAAATCCAATAAGAACAGTGAATAACCCGCACGCCTAAGAACCTAATCCCCAAGATGGTTCGGCATAATTCCCAAAAGGAGTGGGGGCGGTACAAACCCTCGTAGGCTCACAACAAATAAAATTCTAGAAGCCTCGGATTTAAATTAGATTAAAACAAATGAATAATAATTCACAAATAAGACTGGGTACCGAATTAAAGTAAGGGAGATGATAAAGTACGAGAAATCACGGGGTCTTTTACGGGAATTGAAGAACACAGGGAGAGGGTTAAGAGCTTGCCTTTACACGACCGTTTCTTCTCTTCCTTGCACTCTCGCTGCAAAGTAAAACGTTTAATAGCGATTAATAAAACCCGTGGCTCGCATTAACTAAATCTAACTGACTAAAATCTCACGTAGGCACACCGTAAATAAAATCCCCATAAATCCTCATATTTATTTTAAATTAAATCATGCCTATTACTATTTTTATTTATTTAAATAACTCAATTATACTTATAATCTTTAAACAACATTCACATAAATATATATATATATATATATGTATAAGCACTTCAAGCTCCAAGTGCACAAGAACGTGCTGCAGCCACCAATTCATCCTTCAACATTATATGTACATATAAATACATCACTTCAACTTCTCCCCTCATGAACACACCTATTAATCTTCCCCAGTGAACACACGCACACACAGTGAACTCACCCAGCTCAAAATATATATATATATATATATTTCATTACACGCCATAGCAGTCACTTGAACCTATCAAAACTTCAATTTCTAACCTTTAAATACCTCAGTACCTCTCACGATCACAAGTAGGAAGACTGTAAAAATCAGATATGCATACAAATATGGCCACCGAAACACACTGCCACTTCATATATATAAATTTTCGTTACATATATAAATACACAGTAACCCACTTGGACTGCTCAAAGCACACACACATATAATTATATATATATATATATATGTATTGGCACCCACGGACACACATATGCACTTACCTGGCTGTTTAGACTTGGATTAAACCCAAATTTAACCTTGATTTTTCCTCAAACAGCGCTTGCACAGTGCTCTCTTTTTCCCCGATTTTCCTGCTTTCGTTGATGCTTAAACCATGCCTATTTACACACTGATTTTTCAGTTTTAAAAGATCAAGAGAAGGGAGCTTCAGAAACTGCCGCGTGGCAGCACAGGCGCAGCACCGCCTCAACCTCAAAACAGCGCCGTTTTGGGCGCCATTGTCGTGCAAAAAATCTTCTTAATTCCTTCCAACGCGCACGCAGCCCACAAGCCTCGATCCTGCCACCTCCTTTTTACATATATACACATTTTATTGTATTTAAATTAAAGCTTAGACACTTCCTCAAATCACACTTAAACCCTGAACTTCCAAAAACTCCACATACACCCCTAACTCTTTTTCTCACTTATTCAATTAACACCCAAAGTTTCTTGAAATTTCACTAAATTAACTTATTTTCTATTTACATAAATACTCAAATAAATTAATATTCCCCTTTTACCCCATAAATATTCAATAATCACCATAACCTCAATAATAAATAATTAATATTTTCTTTAAATCCCCAAAATATTTAACAATTAACTTACACGCGGTAATTATTAAGCATCAACCATTCACCAGATTATTCAATTCCAATAAGTCAAAGTCACTTTAAATGCAACATTTAGGAATTATTAATTGTTCCCAAATAGATTAATAATCTTTTATTTAATTCCCAAATTTTGGGATGTTACAATCCTCACCTCCTTATTAGAATTTCGTCCTCGAAATTCACGTCTGGTCCATGTCCTCAAGATACACTCACATCTCTCGTGATATTACCCCAACATTACTTCCGAACATTCCATATCATCATTTTTCAGTTCTCACAAGTCAAAGTCTACTACGTTCTACGGGACTTAATACGCTAGCACATTTCCCGCCAATCCATCACCTTACTTGGACAATGATATGATCGCTATTACCTTAACTAGCTGAAGGAACGTCATCACTCATATTACACACACCGACATGGTTCGCCTATTACAACATCATAACTCAATAGGTAGTGACAGGGATGAAACCATCATTTTACATGACAAGAGGCTAACACCCGGTAACGTGACGGGAACATGCCACGTACTTACGATCCATAGGAGCGTGAAAACGATACGACATACTCAATCAAGAATTCAACAGCAATATTCTTTAGTCTGACTTTTGCCAACTGATTCTTAACCAGGTACACAGCATTTTCTCGGCAGTACTTTCTTCCACAATTGGCGCATACACTCAGGGTCTCGTCAATAAATATGGGTAGCCTTTTTTTCAAGACTATTAAGGAATAAACGTTTTTCACTCAACACATCCCGAGTTCTAAAATGTCACCCGATCTCCCCTCCTAGGAATCAACTTACCTAATTGAGGATCTTTTCTACGGCTCATTCGATGACTACCAACCATTCACCTTGTCCTCAAAACCTTTGCTCATCAAGCTATGGCAATTGTTGACAGTTACTCACTTTATGCCTCTTCCTGGTCAGACCGAAAGCAACGATCATCGGACCAACAACCGTCCCCACTGTCTGCAGACAATTCATCTCATATGGCCCGACTGGCCACACAAATAGCAGACAGATCGATGAAACTGGGACAACCCACGGTGATCCTTCCCTTCACGGTCTGCACCTCAGAAGTCTAACCACAACCCCACCGATAACTAACCCGAACAGCACCAACGAGATCAAAGGTAAATCCACCCAAAGATGCTCGGGACACTCAACTCATACAGTCCATAAGTGTCACCAGAATGTTAGTCACCTCAAACATAATCAGTTGGACTATTTTACCCCAAACCTGGTCATAAGGAACACCCTTAGTTAGGCTTGATCATTAACGAACCCAAACAACAATCCATTGCTAATCTCAATTTCTAGCTTAGAAGGTAACCCTTCCTCGACATGCACTTGAGTATACCCTTATGTTCTGACATAAGCTCTACACTCGTCTGAGCCCACCACCTCTAAGTTTCCATTATTACCACAACCATTAATAATTGTCTCGAGTAAATTGCCTACTTCACCTAGTAGGTCTCGATCACTTAATCGTAATCTACTCATTTCCTTAAAACCCAACCATACGAGTCGCTGAGACGATAACACCCTACTCAGAGTTCTACCAGAAGTCCAAATCTTTAACAATTGGAAAATATCATGAACCTAGTTCAATTTCCTTGCCTGCACGGTGCTTGTTCCATATCCGCAGAAATGTCCAAGCGTCACAGAATAATCATCATCAAATCGCAGTTAGGCTTTCCAGGCACAAAACTACCAATTTATTTACTCGTCATACCCAATAACAAAACTTTAACATCCAGATATGCACACAACCTATAAACGTACCAATGAGTCCTTTTCCTTGTTTTCCCGACTTTTCCTATCATCAATTCCTTCCCACTGCTACACATGGCATATATCGAGCTCCCAGCAAAAAGACCGATAAATAGGAAGAGAACTGGTGTCCGTTGGCCACCGGCCAACAGCTCCCTCACCCACGGTCGACTATTTGCTGTGTCTCGCTACTGCCTCACTCATTTCCTTACAATTATCCATCAATACCCATGCATACGCATTTACCAATAAAAACAACTTGGCAAGTCACGATAACACCATACATCACGTACCCTCGCACATGGTCCTATACCTCGACCATTTTCATAAAATGTTTATATCCAATCACACCTTACTCTCAACACTTGCTCGTCATTACTCGTCACACCACCCTAGAAACCAACATCATGCTATGCCCAACACCACACTGGACAAGCATCATAAGCTATAGTGTTATACACACAATTTTCTCAGGAAAGTAAACCATGCCCTAGCTCGTTCCAGGCACACCTCACGAGCATGTACCATATCTAGTCAAAACTTTATTTTTATACCATTGTGTGCTTTTACTCACTCAACTCATGCGCATAAGTCATTTTCTGTTGCCTTTGATACATTCCCAACATAACACAAATATTACATCTAGGGCTCTTAGCTCAGTAATACCCTTACACATTCCAAGATAATTACATATACACCAGGAGAGTTTACACAAAACTCCTGTTCTTCCTACTGCTTAGGCTCGATACAACCACTATTTACATTCACACTATTAACCAAAAGAAGACGCATACATAAACCCTATTTAACAATCCGTCTATTGTCCTTTCTCCCCACAATCACGAACGTTCCTTACTAGGTGGAAGTCCTTGCATCTCCTTCCGCTCGGGACATAACCTTATCCGTTGGATCTGCCAAACCTCCGTTACTCCCAATGCTGGAACTAGGTCCTGCAGATTCGTCCCTCAAACAAGTGGGACCCTGCACCGCAGCATCTATCGGACACCCCACCAATGATTCCCGTTGTTGCCCTGAGTCATGGGGATCCCAAAGCTCTGCCTGCCGCTCTACAGCGCAGACGAACTGGTCATATTGGTATCGGAAGGTCACATCTTCCATCAGAATCCGAGTAAGTTGTTTCCACCTCTCATTCATGCATTCTCTTACAAAGAGTACCTGTTTCTCGGAATGGCCTAACAGATGCTCCTGGGTAGTCAGCATGAATACTTGATCCATACGCCATAGAAAAGCCACCACATGCTCCCAATCACGCTGCTTACCGCCTAGGGTGGGGAGTAGCTCGCGTTCCCAACGTTTCCAAACTAAATCAAGTGCCACCTGATCCAGATCTGGCACCCTAGAACTTGATCCTCCTAGATCCATACCAAATAGCAAAAGACCCTGTGATCTGCACACAAAATCAAATATCAAGCTAGGTACCAAATTCCTCACCTCTCAATCTAGAACCAACCTATAAACATAGGGTTCCTCATGTAGACTCATATTCGGCCACTAAAGACAAGCTAAACACCTCCCCAACTCTACCTGACAATCTTGGTGTACAGGAATTTGTCCCACAAAACTGACTCAAATTACGCTCTGATACCAACATTGTAAGCACCCCCGCCCGGATATCTCTAACCACCCGGATTACCCGAACGGGAGTACTTACGGGAGGGGAAAAAGAATGAACACAAGACCAGCACCACCCTGGCATGCATACTCAAAAATAAGAGCAACGGAAGCGAAGCGAAACACATGCATGCACTACCGGTGCCCCGCTAGCACAGCGGTCACAAGATCAATAAATGAAAACAGACTCCTATGCCAACATACACGAGACACAAGAAGTGACCTGGCACAGTAAAAAAATAATAGAGTAAATCATACTCAGACATCAGAGTTGACAAAGAATAACGGGACTGCCTGTGTCCAAGCATACTCAATAAATAAATATCCCAACATGCAACCCTTGTCTCTTACTAAATAAGATTTAAAGGTTGATGTGTATTGAGGTTGAGTCTTATAGAATACATATTAAACATTCATTACGGTCAACAAATTTTGAATGTTGATAACAAATGCGTAAGTCATATTTTGTAGAATTGAACTGGAAATCTTAAAATAATGCATTATTTCTTATCTCATTCATTAATTTGTGGTCAAATATCATAGTGTTTTGTTAGCTGCAGTTTACTTCTTCTTTTTTTTTTGGATAAAATTTTATATGAAATAATTTTTGATGGAGTGGAACAATTAATGATTAATTTTTATTTTTTAATCAAAATACATTATAAGTACATAGAAAAGCACTTTATTAACAGAATTTCATAATAGCAAAACATGATATTTGTTTAGATAGTAGTATAGATATATAATATGGTTAAAATGATGCTGAGTATAACAAAAAAGAAGAAAAAATTAAAAGATATAGAAAGCTATTATTATTTTATTATGATCATTTGAGTTACAATAACAGAAGAAATGAATTGAGTCTAAATTTGTTTGGTCCAAATTGATGATATGTAGTCCAAATACAAATTGATCTTGTTATTGAATAATCATCTAATAGATTAGGAATGGGATAGATTGGGGATAGGTTTAAGCTTAAACTTGAATAGTTGTCACTACATAAGTTTATTTTAATTGAGGATGAAGTTGGCACTGTTAATAGAATAAAAAGTACAATAATTTACTTAGTATTTTTAAAATATTATAATTAAATTAGTTTTAAATAATAATAATAAAAAAAAAATCTAAGTATCATTTACAAAAAAATCAAGGAGTTGGGTCGGTAGGATTGAGGAAGAAAGAGAATATGAGTTTAAAAGTGTAAGCACCCCGCCCGGATATCCCTAACCACCCGGATTACCCAAACGGGAGTACTTACGGGAGGGGAAAAAGAATGAACACAAAACCAGCACCACCCTGGCATGCATACTAAAAAATAAGAGCAATGGAAGTGAAGCGAAACACATGCATGCACTACCGGTGCCCCGCTAGCACAGCAGTCACAAGATCAATAAACGAAAACAGACTCCTGTGCCAACATACACGAGACACAGTACAAAAATAATAGAGTAAATCATACTCAGACATCAGAGTTGACAAAGAATAACGGGACTGCCTGTGTCCAAGCATACTCAATAAATAAATATCCCAACATGCAACCCGTACCCATGTGCATATCAAATCATAAACAGTAAAATAATGAATCTAGACGTGCAATAAATCACATACTGGCAGAGCTAGTCAGTAGTGCCCGGCACCGGTCAACTACCCATGACTAGGAGTGTCCACCCGACGGTCCACATCAGAGCCGTGCAAAAGTCCACCCCAACGTCACCAACAACCGACCCCTGCCCCACTGCTCGATAGCTCTAACCGAGTCATAAATAAATCCAATAAGAACAGTGAATAACCCGCACGCCTAAGAACCTAATCCCCAAGATGGTTCGGCATAATTCCCAAAAGGAGTGGGGGCGGTACAAACCCTCGTAGGCTCACAACAAATAAAATTCTAGAAGCCTCGGATTTAAATTAGATTAAAACAAATGAATAATAATTCACAAATAAGACTGGGTACCGAATTAAAGTAAGGGAGATGATAAAGTACGAGAAATCACGGGGTCTTTTACGGGAATTGAAGAACACAGGGAGAGGGTTAAGAGCTTGCCTTTACACGACCGTTTCTTCTCTTCCTTGCACTCTCGCTGCAAAGTAAAACGTTTAATAGCGATTAATAAAACCCGTGGCTCGCATTAACTAAATCTAACCGACTAAAATCTCACGTAGGCACACCGTAAATAAAATCCCCATAAATCCTCATATTTATTTTAAATTAAATCATGCCTATTACTATTTTTATTTATTTAAATAACTCAATTATACTTATAATCTTTAAACAACATTCACATAAATATATATATATATATATATGTATAAGCACTTCAAGCTCCAAGTGCACAAGAACGTGCTGCAGCCACCAATTCATCCTTCAACATTATATGTACATATAAATACATCACTTCAACTTCTCCCCTCATGAACACACCTATTAATCTTCCCCAGTGAACACACGCACACACAGTGAACTCACCCAGCTCAAAATATATATATATATATATATATATATTTCATTACACGCCATAGCAGTCACTTGAACCTATCAAAACTTCAATTTCTAACCTTTAAATACCTCAGTACCTCTCACGATCACAAGTAGGAAGACTGTAAAAATCAGATATGCATACAAATATGGCCACCGAAACCCACTGCCACTTCATATATATAAATTTTCGTTACATATATAAATACACAGTAACCCACTTGGACTGCTCAAAGCACACACACATATAATTATATATATATATATATGTATTGGCACCCACGGACACACATATGCACTTACCTGGCTGTTTAGACTTGGATTAAACCCAAATTTAACCTTGATTTTTCCTCAAACAGCGCTTGCACAGTGCTCTCTTTTTCCCCGATTTTCCTGCTTTCGTTGATGCTTAAACCATGCCTATTTACACACTGATTTTTCAGTTTTAAAAGATCAAGAGAAGGGAGCTTCAGAAACTGCCGCGTGGCAGCACAGGCGCAGCACCGCCTCAACCTCAAAACAGCGCCGTTTTGGGCGCCATTGTCGTGCAAAAAATCTTCTTAATTCCTTCCAACGCGCACGCAGCCCACAAGCCTCGATCCTGCCACCTCCTTTTTACATATATACACATTTTATTGTATTTAAATTAAAGCTTAGACACTTCCTCAAATCACACTTAAACCCTGAACTTCCAAAAACTCCACATACACCCCTAACTCTTTTTCTCACTTATTCAATTAACACCCAAAGTTTCTTGAAATTTCACTAAATTAACTTATTTTCTATTTACATAAATACTCAAATAAATTAATATTCCCCTTTTACCCCATAAATATTCAATAATCACCATAACCTCAATAATAAATAATTAATATTTTCTTTAAATCCCCAAAATATTTAACAATTAACTTACACGCGGTAATTATTAAGCATCAACCATTCACCAGATTATTCAATTCCAATAAGTCAAAGTCACTTTAAATGCAACATTTAGGAATTATTAATTGTTCCCAAATAGATTAATAATCATTTATTTAATTCTCAAATTTCGGGATGTTACAAAAAGAGTCAACTTGACTGATATGATATCTTTGCTACAAACCAAACAAAGCAAAAGGGAACTCAACCTCTTGAAAAGGCCCAATCAACGCATCATATATTTAACAAAAAAAAATATGGGAAGAAGCAAGAAAACTCACTCTTGTTTACAAATTTAATTTAATAGGGGGGAGAGGGGATGCGACCTGAAAATATGACACGAGCCCCCTCTTTTTTACTTATCCTGTCTTGTCCTCTCGTTCTAGATTGGATTCGGATGGTACAATGCCAAAAAAGAAAAAAAAAATGA
The DNA here is from genome assembly GCA_036245055.1 of Diospyros kaki. Lineage (NCBI taxonomy): Eukaryota > Viridiplantae > Streptophyta > Magnoliopsida > Ericales > Ebenaceae > Diospyros > Diospyros kaki. The sequence goes on along the minus strand of BSEG01000010.1, from coordinate 25,676,710 downwards.
TTAATTTTTGAACGTTGATAACAAATTATAGAAGAATATCTGTTCTATATAAGTCTTTCTATATTTGTTGTACTATAAGTTGATTAATATTTGAAAATCAGAATAACAAAATAATCCCTAAACAAAAAATCAGTTTTGTTGTTAATGCTAGTGCTACCATCGGTGCTACTTCTACCATCGGTAAGTTTTTTTATGTGGTTTGGAAAAATGATTTTATCTGGAACACCTAGTTTTAGTTGTATTGGCATAAAATTGAAATTGAAGTTGAATCATTACCATACCATTTTCATTCCTATCATATGTTTGATCATAAACATATACAATAGCATTTATTCTGCTTATTATTTCCATATATACATTCTTGTTATATCTTAAAATTTTAAACACTGACCTAAATTGAAAACTTATTATTATATCAAAATTTAAAACACTAACCCAAGACAATACAGTTGTTTCAAAGTTGCAACAACACCTAAAAATATTAGGAGGAAATGTACATTAACATATAAATGATAATTGTAAATAAAACTTTTGTGGCCAAAAATTAAGTTATTTTTTGTTAGTTATCTCGTCAAAAAGATATTAGGATGAAATGTACATTATCATGGTAAAAAATTATATTTGGTTGTAAAACTGGTTTTAAAAGTCAATTTTCAATCGTTAAAGAGTCTAAATGACAGGAAAAATCTCATCGTCACCCGTCGTTAAAACTTTCATTATTAAAAGTATTAACGATCGAAACAAAAATATCGTCGTTAATATAAGTAGTGACGGACTTAAGTTCCATCATTAAAAATAATAATGACGATGAATATTTTTGTCGCTATAACAATGTGTATGGTTGTTGAAAATAAAATTAGTGATGGATATTTCCATTGTTATTACAATATTTATCGATCACTAAACATAATATCAATTATGGATATCCCCCTCATTATTATAATACTTACCTGTCATTAAACATAATCTAAACAATGAATACTTTCGTTGTCATAGCTATATTTATCGATCACTAAGCATAATATCAATGATGAATATTTTCATCATTATATCTATATTTATCTGTCATTATTACTATTATTACAATTTTAATGACTATTTTTACTATTATATAAGAATTTATTTTGTACCTATTAATTTTGAAAAGAGATATACTAATAATAAAAATGTGGTTCTCAATCAATTTAGTAAAAATAAGACATATGTAAAATACAATCATTTATATTGATTATGTATTAATTACAATCATTAACGACTTCTATTCGCTCCACAATCATAAAAAATGAGAAAAAAAAAATTATGAATTTCATATTATCCTAATCTCTCCCTATAATCAAAATCAAAAAATTGTTACAAATATCACTAGAATTCATGTATTAATCACAACTAATACCAAGTGTTCATTGCTCAACTTGTATCTTCAAGTACCTACAAATTGCAAAGAGAGGAAATTATATTATTCGTCATTCTCCAAAATAGCACTACTAAATTTCTAACACTATCTCTATTTAATAAACTCCATAAAAACATGAATACATTAATTCCATGATTGAAACTATCTCTTCTCAATAATCAATATTATTAGCAATGAATTAGATTCACCATGAATCTCATGCAGGAAATTTATGAAGGTAATACCTATTTAATAAAAAGTTGTCAAAAAACTTTCATATGGTTTAGCTTTGAACATTGTCCTGCAAAAATTTAAACCATTCAGTAAAAGAAAAAAAAAAACTGTAGAATCAAAAGTAATCATGTACCTAAAAATAGTCTTATATCATAAAGTCATGAAAAAATAAATAAATCCCTACGAAGTGAATAGAACCTCATGAACATCTTCGCCAAGAGCAGCATTTTGGTTTTGTTGCATAAAAGATTCAACTCTTCGCAATCTCTCTACAAACTCTACAATATGCCTCTTTAGGATGCAATTTTCTTCATCCTTGTCATTTAGTTTAGTTGAAGCTCTTCTATCTTCTTTCTATTAGGATCTTTGAAGTTTTTCCATTTGATTCCAACCCCATAAGAATCAAATAAGTAAATAAGTATGCTTAATTCAAATATGTCAACATCCTATAAAATGGAATTGGATTCATTCTCTTCAATATGAACATTCATATACATGTGTCGTAACAATGAAAATACACAAGTTAAATAATACCACAAGTAAAGTTGGAGAATAATTTACTTAAAAATATTGTTTGGCAGTTGATATTTTTATTTTTGAATTGGCTAATGTCTTGTTCACAAACAATCCGCATACTAATATACAAGCATTTTTTTCTTTATTTTTTAACGTACATATCTACAAGAAAAAATGGAAGGGCATGACCATTCAAGATGTAATATTATTAGGCTTGTTTTCTTGAACAGCCTAACTCCAATTCATGCATACTTGCATATCTTGCAACAGGAGGATGTTGAAGCAAATGCATTTTGCTACTCAATTGTAGTAAGAGCTTTTGCCTCGGATGGGTTCTCACATTTGTGGCAAGCAAATTCATGCATCGGTAATTAAACATGGTTATGAAGCGAATATTCCTGTAATGAATTCTGTTTTAGACATGTACAATAGGTGCAGCTGTTTAACAGAAGCAAATCAGTGTTTTCATGGGATGACTGAAAGAAATTTGACTTCCTGGAACACATTAATTGCTAGATATGAGAAATTCAATCCTATCCTATCGAAGCGCTCTATATATTTTCAGTCATGGACACTCAAGGTTTCGGTCTCAATTGCTTCACATTCACCAATGCTATGGCTGCCTGTACTAATATAATAATTTTGAGCTATAGGCAACAATTCCATGGAGCTATTATCCGAAGGGTCTTGAAAGAAACATGGCATTGGCTAATGCACTTCTAGTTGTAGATATGTATGGCAAATGTGGATCATCATTTCAAAGATCATTTAAATTTTTTTTAAAAAAAACCAAAAATCAAAGCAAGAAAAACAGTTTTCACATTTATATTATGATTTCATTTTCTTCCCCTTAATATCTTTTCACCCCAAGAATAGTTAAGAATAAGAGAAAAAAACATTGCAAAAAGTCAAAGATCAAATTAAAAACATACTATATCCAACAAGCAAGACGATAATTTTTATTATTTCTTGAAATGAAAATAAAATCTAAATACACATGAACAAAAAAAAAAAAAAAGAAAAGAAGTACTACTTTGAAGAAACCATTCATAGCCAAGTAACAAGTACCATGGTAAACAAAACAACCATTAATAAATGACAGTAATAATAGAAATCATGGTAAACAAAACAAGAAACAAGGCAGGTAACATGTACTACTTAAGAGGAAACAAGGTAGTTAACAAGTATAGCCAAGTTCACTGTGCATGCCTATAAGCAGCAATCTTAAAGGAGAATCCTACAAAAACATTTGATTAAAGGAAGCATAAAAATAGAGCATTGTAGTACCAGAGAACAAGTGAACATTGTCAATCAGATCAAGATGATATAGGAGGATTTGTTTTCATTTCAGGGTGCCCCATAAGTTGTGAAGCTCAAAGAAACAGGTTAGTTAAGTTCACTTGATCATAGAAATGGTCTTGGTTTATGTTTTCTGAGTTTCAATGTTATTGATTCTAACAATCTCTCTGAAATTCTCTACCTTATTTTTCTAGGTAGGAACTCCCCTGGAGGAGGATCTGGGCAGTTGGGGGCAACACTTTTCTGCATCATCAGTGCTTGATGCTATTTTTCAAGCCTTAGCCAGAAAGGAAAGGTGCTAAGAGTTGTAGTTTTGTATATTATTGAGTTTTTTTTTCCCCGTTGGATAACTCTTCGCTTCCCTTGGATGGTACAATCTTGAAAAACTTTTATAAGCCTAACACATTGTCCATAGCTCTCTTGGACTTATCGACTGAAACAAAACGCATTCTTGTTATATACATTTTTGTTATATCTTAAAATTTTGAACACTGACCTAAATTTGAAACTTATTATTATACATTCTTGTTTCAAAGTTGCATTCTCCAACCATGAAATCAAGGTTGAAACTGTAACGCCCCGCTTTCTCGGGCACATTATAACTTGGGACAATTTCGGGACAATAATTTTTTTTCTTTTCAAACTTAATTCTAAATCACATCATACCTCGAATCCGTCCTAGAATTTCCATACATTTTATCGAGAGAGAGAATCACTTATACACATCAAATACGAAAGCAAAGATCGAAACCTGATATCTTAACATAAATAAATTCAACATTTCTCAAAACGTTCAGAATTCAAAGTAGCAGAACTTAAATACATGGGCTACATAACATACATTTCATTTTTCATGCACCCTGCTAAGTGCCATTTCATGCCTCATTTATCCTTGAATCTGCTACAATCTCTACTTGGAACGTTTGAATATTCCAGGGGCAAAGCCCAAGTTAGATGATGAATCATCTAAGTAAGGGTACAAAAAACATATTTCGTCCATGAATGCAATGTCTTTTCTCGTAGGTGTCAACTGCATCCCTCATGCTACCTATCATTTTTGCGGCCCCCTCTTTCGAAGCCGAGGTGTACGGGTGCACCCTTGGTAAAGCAGAGGTGCTAGTTTGTACTCTCTATGGCCTCAAATGCGAGTGATTAATGATATCAACGTGTATTCATGCATTTCATAGTTATGTCATGTATGCAGTCTACGTGATTGATATATATCAGAGCATGTCAATATGATGAAAACATTTTCAAGGAACATAAACCACTTACAAACCAAGCATTTTCTATAAAACTAACTTTAATTGGGGAGTACCACTTACCTTCTCAAGCTTATCAGGCTACCTAGACATCCATGCCTTGCCTCGATTTGCGTGCCAACCTAAAAATTTGACGAGTCACTTCAACTTATTCCTCAAAGCCTCCTAATCACCATAATTATTTAAATAAACATTAATACCTATTTTTCCATAATTTTTGGCATTTTATTTAATTTTCTTTCTAGTTCTTCATAATTTTTCTCAATAAATCCAAACTAAATATTTCTAAAATATTTTCTCAAATATTCTTCTATGAAAATTCATAAACTAATATTCTTGAATTTCTAGAATTTTCTAGGGAATTTTACTTACCTTGATTTAGCCCCTCAGGCTTTCTCGGTATGCGTGCCATATTCTCGAAACACGTGCCGGGCCATTTTTTTTGGCCAAAATCTCCGAGATATTACCGAAACATAATTTTCTATTTTCTAGGATTTTTCAAAATTTGTTTTTTTTCCATTTTCCTTTTCTTTTTCTTCTTCTTCTTCTTCTTCTTCCACGCAACCTACAACTCCCCTGCCATGCGGGCGCCGCCGTCCACGTGCTTTCCGGCCTACCACTGCCCTCATTGCCCGCCGTCAGCCTCCCCGGCCACTGCCACTCCTGCCGTGCCGCTGTTGGCAGCCGCACGTGGCCGTCATTGGTCGCGGCTGGTTGCTGGTTCGGCGCCACTGCCCGCAGCTATGGCCGCACCAGCTCCATCCGGCCGCCTCCCGAGGCTTCGCAGCCTTCTTCGACCACCGTTCCACCATCAGCAAGCCACTCATCGCTGCCTCGACCCTCCCCTGCTCGCGTCGCCCAGCTGCTGGAGCTTGCGCTCGAGCTGTCATGGCTGGAGCTTCACGCAACCAGCTGGAACGCATGGGTGTGTCGGCCACTTCCACCACCGTTGCTTGCCGCGAACTCACTGCCTTCAGCCACCACCCAGCTCCCTCTCAATCTCCTTACTTCTCCTCCTCTCTCGGCCAAGATCTCTCTATGCCTTGCTTCCATTTCTTCTCCAATTTTATCCCTATTTATAGGCGTTCGGCTGTTCCCTCACCTCACTGGCCATACCCCATTACGTGCAGACCCTCTTAGCGTGTAAAATCTCCCATAAATCTCTGTGGGCATGGAGTTTGCGTGCACAATGAATTTGTAGAGCAGCAGCCATCACTCACGCACACACAGCTAGCGAATGCACACGCATTCTATATATATATATACAACTATAAATTGCACTATAAATTAAGAGAAATTACACATTTAAATTTTAATTTTCATCTTAATTCTACTTAATTAATTCTCTTATTGCAACTATGCCCTTAAACATTGAATTAAATTATATTATAATATCAAAAATCCAAATTTAATAACTTAAATATTACTTGATATAGACGATTTTGCCCCAGTGTCTTCACCGAGCTATCGTTTCATCCTGAAACCACTGAAGGGTTGCTCGTTACGTAAAACTGGAGCCCCCCTAGGGTTCTGTTGATTTTTCGGGCGTCTCTTACAATGATTTAGTTTTGCAACCTAATTAGCAGCTGTATTTTAGCTGTACCGAAAAATGTTCCCGATTCATTTTCTTTCGATATCATAAATCTTATCTTGATATGCTTGTCGAGACCATATAATTTTCCTTAGACAATTTCACTCTGAGGCACTCCTTGCAGTCGATTTGGAATTTATAACTACTATCAAACCAATTTTTCAGTATTCTAAACTCATTGAAATTACGTGGCAACCTCATACTAACATGGGGTATTACAGAAACAACACCTAAAGATTTTAGGAGGAAATGTACATTATCATGTAAATGATAATTGTAGATAAAAACTTTTGTGGCAAAAAATTAAGTATTTTTTGTTAGTTATCTGGTCAAAAAAGATATTAGGATGAAATTCACATTATCATGTAAATGATAATTGTAGATAAAACTTTCATGGTAAAAAATTATATTTGGTCGTAAAAACTCATCATCGCTCGTCGTTAAAGTTTCCTTCATTAAAAGTATTAACGATCGAAACAAAAATACCGTTGCTAATATAAGTAGTGAGAGACTTAAGTCCTATCATTAAAAATAATAATGACGATGAATATTTCTATTGCTATAACAATGTGTATGGTCATTGAAAATAATATTAGTGATGGATATTTTTGTTGTTATTATAATATTTATCGATCACTGGACATAATATCAATTATGGATATCTCCCTTGTTATTATAATATTTTTCTATCATTAAACATAATCTAAACGATGAATACTTTTGTCGTTACAACTATATTTACCGGTCACTAAACATAATATCAATGATGAATATTTTTGTGATTATACCTATATTTATTTGTCATTATTACTATCATTACAATTCTAATAACTATTTTTACTATTATGTAAGAATTCATTTTGTACCTATTAATTTTGGAAAGATAGATACTAATAATAAAAATGTAGTTCTCAATCAATTTAGTAAAAACAAGACATATGCAAAATACAATCATTTATATTGATTATGTACTAATTACAATCATTTTAGCGGCTTCCATTTGCTCCACAATCATAAAAAATAAGAAAAAAAATTATGGGTTTCATATTATCCTAATCTCTCTCTATAATCAAAATCAAAAAATTGTTACGAGTGTCACAAGAATTCATGTATTAATCACAACCGTATTCATTGCTCAACTTGTATCTTCAAGTACCTAAAAATTGCAATGAGAGAAAATCATATTACACGTCATTCTTCAGAATAGCACTACTAAATTTTTAACACTATTTCTACTTAATAAACTCCACAAAAACATGAATACATTAATTCCATGATTAACACTATCTTTTCTCAATAATCAATATTATTAGCAATTAATTAAGTTCATCATGAATCTCATGTAGGAAATTTAAGAATGTAATACCTATTGAATAAAAAGTTGTCAAAAAACTTTTATATGGTCTAGCTTTGAACATTGCCCGGCAAAAATTAAAACCATTCATTAAAAGAAAAAAAAAACTATAGGATCAAAAGTAATCATGCACCTAAAAATAGTCTTATATCATAAAGTCATGAAAAAATAAATAAATCTCTATGAAGTGAATAAAACCTCATGAACATCTTCGCAAAGAGTAGATGGAAGACACAATCCGCATATTAATATATAAGCATTTTTTTTCTTTATTTTTTGATGTACATATCTACAATAAAAAATGGAAGGGCAAGATCATTCAAGATGTAATATTATTAGTCTTGTTTTCTCGAACAACCAAACTCCAATTCATGCATACTTTCCTTGCATATCCTATGGTAGGAGGATGTTGAAACAAATGTATTTTGCTACTCAATTGTAGTAAGAGCTTTTGCCTCGGATGAGTTCTCACATTTGTGGCAAGCAAATTCATGCATCGGTAATTAAACATGGTTATGAAGCGAATATTCCTGTAATGAATTCTATTTTAGACATGTACCATAGGTGCAATTGTTTAACAGAAGAAATTCAGTGTTTTCATGGGATGACTGAAAGAAATTTGACTTCCTGGAACACACTAATTGCTGGATATGAGAAATTCAATCCTATGGTTGCATGTGCTAATTTAACAGTTTTGAGTTGTAAGCAGCAAGTCCATGGAGCGATTATTTCGATGGGCCTTGAAAGAAACATGGCATTGGCTAATGCACTCGTAGTTATAGATATGCATGGCAAATGTGGATCATCATTTCAAAGATCATTTAAAATTTCCCCCCCCCCCCAAAAAAAAAACTAAAAATTAAAGCAAGAAAAATAGTGTTTTCACATTTATATTATGATTCCATTTTCTTCCGCTTAATATGTTTTCACCCCCTAGAATAGTTAAGAGTAAGAGAAAAAAATTACAAAAAGTCAAAAATCAAATTAAAAACAAACTATATCCAACAAGCAAGATGGTAATTTTTATTATTTCTTGAAATGAAAATAAAAACTAAACACACATAAACAACAAAAAAAGAAGTACTGCTTGATAGAAACCATTCACAACCAGATAACAAGTACCATTATGACCATGGTAAACAAAACAACCATTAATAAATGAAAATCATAATAGAAATCATGGTAAACAAAACAAGAAACAAGGCAGGTAACATGTACTGCTTAAGAGGAAATAAGGTAGTTAACAAGTACATCCAAGTTCACTGTGCATGCCCTATAGGCAGCAATCTTAAAGGAGAATCCTACAGAAACATTTGATTAAAGGAAGCAAAAAAATAGAGCATTACAGTACCAGAGAAAAGGTGAACATTGTTAATCAGATCAACATGATATAGGAAGATTTGTTTGCATTTTGGGGTGCCTCCATAAGTTATGAAGCTCAAAGAAATAGGTTAGTTAAGTTCACTTGATCATAGGAATGGTGTTGGTTTATGTTTTCAGAGACTCAATGTTACTGATTCTAACAATCTCTCTGAAATTCTCTGCCTTATTTTTCCAGATAGGAACTCCCCTGGAGGAGGATCTAGGCAGTTGGGGGCACCACTTTTCTATATCATCAATGCCTGATGCTATTTTTCAAGCCTCAGCCAAAGAGGAGGTGCTAAGAGTTGTAGTTTTGTATATTATATTGAGTTTTTTTTTCCCAGTGGATAACTCTTCACTTCCCATAGCTTTCTTGGACTCATCAGTTGAAACAAAACCCGAAGCAACCACTCGTTGGTTGTAATGAGCAGCTGAAACATGCCGACTGGTGTTCATACCAATTTTTCCCATCACCGCTCCTTTGATGTTGGTTGTTTGGAGTCTAGAGAAATGGCTAACTATGCCTGTGACTTCCTTTAATAATTCATTACCATCTAATATAAGTAGGGATAGAAGACACGCCTCCATAGCTACAGTTAATGTATTCTAGACAAGCCCACTGCCATTCACATTTGTAAAAATATCTGCAATCACCTTTGAATGTAGCAATGTAAGAATAATAGATCTAGGAGTTGCTGCAACGCAAATTCCAGTCCTCAATCCTCCCTTCAACAGAGGTGACAAAAATCCTAAGACACCCCGGCTGTAGCAAGAACAAATAGAGCCATAAGAGCTTTGTTATCCACTGCAAAACTCTTGGCTTCCTTAGCCCTTTCCCTTTGTTGAAATCTTGTTAGGGATTTAGTTGCTGAAGACATGCTCTCTTACATTTCCAAAACAGTATTTTGCTTTATCGATATAAAACATTATAACCCTCCTTGAGAATCGGTATTGTCCAACTTATGCAAAACCTCATTTCTGACCATATAATTTGAATCAATTCATTTCGGTAGCTATCCTTTAATTTCACATTGTCCCCATATCCACACACCTTCACAACATTAGAAGACATCTCCGTTGAGGACATACCTCCAAACATACCATTTCTGTAACGCCCCGCTTTCCCGGGCGTGTTATAACTTGGGACAATTCTGGGACAATAAATTTTTTTCTTTCAAACTAATGCTAAACCACATCATTCCTCGAATCCGTCCCAGAATTCCTATTCATTTAACTCAAAAGAGAATTATCATACACATCAAATGCGGAAGCAAGGATCGAACCTGATATCTTACTTTAACATTAAATAAGTTCTTACATCATCATACCTCAACATAACTTAATACAAAGCATAAGTCCTCAACTAACATTAAACCTAAATAGGGTTATACATCATCATTCCTCAAAACATTCAGAATTCAAAGTAGCAGAACTTAAATACATGGGCTACATTACATACATTTCATTCATCATGCACCTTGCTAAGTACCATTTCATGCCTCATTCATCCTCGTATTTGCTACAATCTCCATCTAGAATGTTTGAATATTCCAAGGGCAAAGCCCAAGTTAGATGATGAATCACCTAAGTAAGGGTACAAAAAACATATTTCGTTCATGAATGCAATGTCTCACTCATCGTAGGTGTCAACTGCACCTTTCATGCTACCTACCATTTTTACAGCCACCTCTTTCGAAGCTAGGTGTATGGGGGTACCCTTGGTAAAGTAGCAGTGCTTGTTCGTACTCCCTACGACCATAATGCGCGTGATCAATGATATCAATATGTACATATGCAGTTCATAGAATGTCATGTATACAGTCTACATGATGGATACATATCAGGGTATGTTAATATGATGAAAACATTTTCGAGGATCGGGGTTTGAAACATAAATCACTTACAAACCAAACATTTTCCATAAACTAAATCTAGTTGGGAAGTATCACTTACCTTTTCAAGCTACCTCGATATTTGTACCTTATCTCGAAATACGTGCATCATCTCGATTTGTGTGCCAACCTCAAAATTCTCAAAAGTCACTTCAACTTTAGCCTCAAAATATCCTAATCACCATATTTATTTAAATAAGCATTAAAACCTATTTTTCCATAATTTATTGCATTTTCTTTATTTTTCTCTCTATTTCTTCCTATTTTTTCAAACTAAATATTTCTAAAATATTTTCTCAACTATTTCATTACGACAATTTATAAAATAATATTCTTGAATTTCTGAAATTTTTTTAGAAAATTTTACTCACCTTGATTTAGCCCTTCAAGCTTCCTTGGTAAGCGTGTCGTATCCTCGAAACGCATGCTTGGACCACTTTTCTCTCCAAAAACTCCATAATATTAATAAACCGCTATTTCCTATTTTTTGACATTTTTTGATTTTTTTTCTTTTTCTTTTTCTTCTTTTCTTTTCTTCTCTTTTTCTTTTTCTTCTTTTCTTTTCTTCTCCTTTTCTTTTTCTTCTTTCTTGCTTCTCCCTGTTCACCTTTTTCCTCATGCAGCCCTTGTGCGTGCACAACCTCCTGCCTCGCCACCACCTCAGCTAGCTTCGCCGGCCATTGTGACCACCCCAATAGCCACCATCGACGTCACCGACTGCTCCATGCCCGCCACTGCAAGCCGCGACCGCGGCAGCTGCTCCAGCATTGCTGCTTGCCAGTGTCGGCTATGGATGTAACACCCCGCTCCCACTTACGAGTGTTACTCGTGAACAATTACCCAAATTGTCTGCCTGCCCGGTCTTTGGCGAAGGGCGGACCATGTTTCAAGAAGAAACGCCCTAGGTGGGAACTAGGCTCGTCCTTCCCTTCCTTTAAACCCCAGGATTTACTAGCAGAATTGGGCTTTAAACCACACCGCGTTGGTTAAAGAGGAAATCTCATTCCGATGCCCAATCGCCATTTTCACAATTTTATTTAATTCTCTTCCAAACAAAGAATTTTACCGGGCTCCATAAATCACCATTTAAATCAATCCATTGATTGATTACTAAATTTGGAGGAAAAACTCAAATTTTCAAATTTTCTAAATTTCCGGCATTTTCTCCAAAAATGCCCGAAAAATCCCTTTATTTTGAAAAATCCTCCGGGGCCCAAATTCAATTAAGAAATGCCCCAAAATTCCCCAAATTTTCCATTTTTTTAAAAAAATTGCCCGGCGGGGCCTGTTGGCCCGCGCGGGGCCCCGCTGGCCACTGGCCGCGCCTGCCCGCGCGCGGCCGCGCGGTCGCCCGCCCGCGCACGCCCCCGCCTGGTGCGCCTGCTGCTGCTGCAGCAGCTTTCTGCTGCTGCCTTTTTCCTTTTTTTTTTTTCTTCTTCTTGGGCCTTTAAATCCCAAACTTTCTAGAAATTTAAAATAAATAAATAACCTCACTTTCATGCAAATTTTGCCTTTAATTCTCCTTAATCAAGGCCTAAACAAAATACTTGATATCTTCACAACATCTCATACCAATTGAGATTTACCTAGGCTTCATCATGCCATAATCCTCAACCTCATTTTTAAATGAAACATACATTCCCAAAATGTAAAATACACATGCTCTTGGGCTTTAACAAGCCATTATCTAACAATGAAATTACATTTCACAATTTAAACATAACAAGATAGGCTTCCATAAGCCATAACATGCACTTGAATCTTCTTCCATGCTTTCCCATGCCATTTCACTTTGTCTTGACTTTACCATGCTTTCACAACCTAAATGTGAGGGTATAAACCTCATGAGCCATTAAGCTCAATAAGGGTGCAATGACAAATAAATATGAACATAACAAGTTATATGATGCCAAATGCATGCAAATGTGGTTAGGTTTCTTTGCCTTCACAACCCTCCTAGGTTGAGGCATCAACCCACCTTTTCAACCATGTTCTCAAACTAACCTATGGCCATAAGTCTCATGAACATAAAAGAACATGCCAAATGCAACATATACATTTATGAAACATATTTAAAACCCATTGCAAGGCCACCCTCCCATGGGGTCATCCCTTACCTCTTCTTGAATATTAAATCTCCATTTCAAGAGAGCTTCCATCTTCATTTTCCCCCATCTAAAATGGCATTTCAACAAACCACTCACTTTACATTCAAGTATACTAAAATGGAGAGAAGAAAGATTAAAGCTTACCTTAACTTCTTCTTCTTTTCTTCTCCATTTCTTTCCTCCATGAGAGATTTCTTCTTCTCTCTTTCTTTCTTTCTGCTTCATTTCTACAAATGGCCAAAAGGGAGACAAGTCTCCCACACTTGCCTTTTTATGCTAGTTTTCCCACATTTCAAGAATGCATCCAAGCCATTCATTACAAGCACAATCCATGTGCTTTTGAGAATCTCAATCTCAACCATTGATTTCAAGTGAACAAGGTTTATCTCTTAGAGAAAACACACTTTTAAAATATGTTGGCAATCCATGCCCACTTAAAGGATTTAATTTCATTCATTGGATTTAATTCCACTTTCAAGACAAATCCTCCACCCTTGGATTATCTTGAATTCCCATTTCTTTCTCATTTATTTAAATGGGACTATTTTCAAGCTATCATCTTGAAAGACTAATATCATATAATATCCCATTTAATTTAATTGAACCATTTTCATCCATCAACTTGAGAGACATAATACATTTATTTCACATTTAATAAATCCCACAATTTTCCATCATTAATGGGAGACTAATTTCCCATTTTCCTTTGAATTTATTTAACTCTCATATTTTCCAAGGCATTAATGGTGACCATTTACCATTTTCTTTTGGATTTTCTTTAATCCAAATAATCATGCCTCTCATTAAATGCTTGAAAGACTAATTAACATTTCTTTTACATTTAATTTATTCACCCAATTATACTTGAACCACAAAATGCCAAGTGTTACAACAAGACACTAACTTGGCTTCCAAATTTAATCTCATCTCTCAAAGTGGCATTACCACATTAATTCACAATTTAGGGAAAATATAATTATTCTCCTCAAATAATTTTAATATCCACCATTTTCCCTATTTCTAAAATTTAATTTCCTTTATGGAATCACTCCAAAATTCCTAAATAATCTTTGTGAATTTATTAATCCCATATATCTCCACATAATTACCAAATTGGGATTTTTATTCACTTACACACTTAATTCCACATAGGAATTATTTTTAATTTATCAAAATACCCTTCATTGGATTTCACTATCCAAATTACCAAAATACCCTTCCCATGGGCATTCTCAATCTCAAGGATCCAACACCTTTTCAAGGGCATTTTTGGAATTTTCTCACTTTCTTTCTCATTCTTTTTAATACCTGTAACACCGGGTGTTACAATGGACGCTGCTGCCTCGTGCTGCAACCGGCGAGCCCCCAACCATCTCCATGGCTTTCCCGCGCCACCGCGCTGCTGCTCCGTCAGTCTCCCCTACTTGTCGCGGTGCTTCTATGGCTGTGGCCATGGCTGCTGTGATAACAGCTTCACTGCTGTCATGGCCGCGCCTCCTTCCAGCTCTCTTTCTCTTTCTCTTTCTCCCTTGCTTGTTGCTCTTAATCAGCCAAAATGCATCCCAATTTATAGACCTCCCTGCCTTGGCTGCTACTCTATTCGAATACATATATATATATATACATCATATTAATTGCTCCATCCCTCAAATCTTTAGACTCTACCTACTCCATACCTCTTATAGATTTCTTTCCTCAATTCACGCTGCCACAATCTTCCCATTTTACAGCCAAAATCTCAGCCATTAAAGCTTCACAGCAGCTAGCCATTTGCCATTCACGCACATGCATCTTTATATATATAAATATATATAATTATATATTACACTATAACAATAGAGAAATTACACATTTAAATCTTAATTTTATCTCTAATTCACTTGGGCAATTCTCTAATTGCAATTATGCCCTTAAACCTCAAATTAATTTGTATTACAATACCAAAAATGCAAAATTAATAATTTCAAAACTTAGACGAAAAGGATGATTCACCCCCGTGTCCTTACCGGATTGTTGTTTCATCCCAAAACCACTGAAGAGTTGCTCATTACTTAAAATTGGAGCCCCCTAGGGTTTCGTTGATTTTTCGGGAGCCTCTTACAACGATTCGGTTTCGCAGCCTAAATGGCAGTTATATTTTAACTATACCAAAAATCGTTCCCGATCTGATTTCTCTTGATACCATAAATCTTATCTCGGAACGTTCATCGAGACAATATCATTTTTCTTAGACAATTTCACTCCGAGACATTCCCTATAGTTGATTCGGTATTTATAATTGCTATCAAACCAATTTTTCGATATTCTAAACTCTCTTAAATTACGTGGCAACTTCATACAAACATGGGTATTACAATTTCCAGCAATAATAAGGGACTCAAATTTCCTTGCCCTTCCTATCCAGACATACTGATTGCATAGGGAGTGATGAGAAAGTCCCACAGGTTCCTCAATGGCTGAAACTAGGCCTCCATCACTACCTTCATCCCAAACATGATTTATAATCAGGTTATCCAATGAAACAATATCCCTAATCAGAATATCAGTTACATGGAAGTCATATTCATAGCAGTTCCCATCCCCAATCTGATTAATAGCCTGTTTTTCAACCGAATCATCAGCATCCAGCCCTTGTAAAATGTGGACTCCACCGATCTTCTTATCCACCCTCCTTTCATCCCTGAAATCTTGAGTAACCATTGACAAGTTCACATCTGTTGGTTCCTCAAGTCCCTATAAATTAGAATTCTGCTAAAGGTCTCCAGCACCAACTTCCCTAATATCGATTGACTTTTCAGTTGAACCTCTTGATTCCATGGAAACAATTCAACCACATCTATTTTGTTCCATTTTCCAAAATATTACGGACTTCTTTTTCAAAGGGATCAAATGGTCCCTTTGGATCTACTATCCTAACAACATGATCGTCATAGTTTCCCTTTAGATAATGCTTTCCACCGCAAAAATTATTCTTGATATTGCAGTCATCCTTCTTATCATTGCTGCCTAAATCAGAATACTTCTTTTCCAACCCAAAATCTAAAGTAGATAGTGAATCAATCTTCCACAATCTTGACTTCTCCTTAGGCAGCTTCATTTCCAAGAACTCATGAGGAGAATAAGGATTATTTGTAGGATCCGGTAGCTTATTTATAATAATTGGATCAGAATATTCTTTGGAAAGAAAACAAGCAGGTCGTTTAACTCGATTATGTCTGGAAAACATAATCATGCACTAGTCCCTCATCCAATTCCTGAATTCATCAATAATTTCATGCCTATGATTGATCTCCTCTCGTAGCAAACCAACAACACTATCTAGCTTCTATCCACTACCAATCCTACAAATCCAACATGGATATGCCTTTCTGTCATCTTTGTTGCTAGTTGCTGCACTTGAGATCCTCTCGATTTCACCCATATGTAATCCTTCATGAGAATTCAACTCACTAATAGGATCACCGACCAAGGAACAACTCTGGATGATTCCACTGAGAATCGAATAGGTACTATTAATCGCTAGAATTGAAAGGCGACCGTTGCAGATGCGTATAAACTCACTTCCAAAACTTTCTCTATCGAAATCTACGAAGCTAAATTTGCTTGCGTAATTTGAATATGGACCATCGATCGCTGCTATAGTTTATGAAATGGCTTCCAAAATGGCAGTATCGACTTCACCCTAGCGCTTCGAGTAACACACAACTCGATCCAACGCATAGAAAGTCATTGGATCTACTATTGACTTCCAAGAATCCAATTAACTTTATTGAATTAGCTGCACTAAATAGCCAAAATCTTCTGTGGAATAAGCTTTGCTGCATTATGGCTATGAATCACCCATCGACTTCAACTATGTCACTCTAATCTACATTTAATTTTTGGAATCACAATTGCAGCGGCTAAAAAAAATAGCAGCAAATCAACCTGCTACTCCACCTTCAATAGTTGAACCTTCCGCTTTTCTTCCACAACCGAGGTTTGGCTTTATCACCTTCACAATCTATACCTTAATCATGCCCAAAATCCACCACTGGAATTGCCAACTGTGGGGTGATCAAAATTACCTGGGCTACTTGCCTCCCTTGATCAAGCGACACTTACAGATTTCTCAAGTTAAGAGCCACTCCTCTATCAGACTAACTGGAACTGAATTCCCTTGAATTCAATTCGCTCCACCTAATGCTCACACCCACTGCAATTGGTCAACTCAATTATTACATCAATTCTACTAATGTGTCAGGTTTTTGTAGTCATTTCCAAACTCTGAAAATCAATCCTGCTTGTGTTGGATAGCAATTCGGACAACAACTGTTGATTTTCGTCAAAATTAATCAATAAGAAAACTATTAAGGAACGATGCTCTGATACCAATTGTCATGTACCTAGGGTTTACCTAAGGGGATTGGATTGGAAATTGGAAGAATGAGGGGGAAATTTAGAAGAAGAATAACAAGAATCAAAAGAACAAGACGTAAGGGAAAGAAAGATCGAGAGAGAGAGAGAGAGAGTTTGGAGGAGGGAAATAAAAAATGTTTCAAATGTATTCATTCATGCCCCTGAATTATGTTGGATTAGTCTTATATACTGATCTAGATAGTAGTGATTTGGCGCTAATAAGGCTGCCAAGTATTCAAACCAATTATAACTTAAGGTTGTTGCCTTCTACATATAACTACAACTACTTCTAAGTTCAACTAGTTCAATCCAAACTAATAGTAGATACAAACAAAGGAATTCATCTATTATTTGTTACTACTATACCCCTAGGTCCTGACACCTATCTACATGTTATGATGATATATATATGTATACAAGGAGATAGCTTCTCTTCTTCCCTTAATTCTAAAACCCAGATTTTTTCATGTTCCCTTAGCCTTAATTTCCCTCAGCCTTTATCGTTATATTACCATTGATTAGAATATCAGAATTCCAAAACCCAAACCTTTTCTTGTTCCCTTAGGGTTGTTGAATCATTGTAGGAAATTATATAGGGATGGATTTGTTGCAAAAATACAACAATTTATTTATTTTTTTCATGGGAGAATATAAGATGCATGGTTAATCACGGGAGTCTCAAGTGACTTGAGAGTCTTGAGGGTTCTGAGAGTCACATGTCCTGAGAGTCTCATTAACAATGTGCATTGAGAGTCTCGTCACCATCGTGCGCTAAGAGTCTCATCACCAACGTGCGTTGAGAGTTTCGTCAACGTGCGCTGAGAGACTCGTCATCACCGTGCTCTGAGAGTCTCGTCACCAACATACTCTGAGAGTCTCCTCACCAACGTGCTGTGAGAGTCTCATTACCAATGTACGCTGAGAGTTTAGTCACCAATGCGTTGAGTGTCTGATGATTGAGTGGGTCTTGATGATTAGGTGGGTCTTGGTGATCAGGTGGGTCTTGGTGATCGAGTGAGCCCAGATGACCAAGTGACCTTTCATCACCGAGAAAGTCTTGATGACCGAGAGACCTGCAAGATAGAGCATCATTGGGGGCGCGGGTGGTTGTCCCCGCTCAATCCCTCCAATGCTTAATTCAATTCTTGAGAGCAAGAGCGCAAAAATGTATTCAACGTGTGAGTGTGAGCATACCTGAAGTAGGAGGCGTGGCCTCTTATTTATAGAGAAAGAAGAGGGGGACACGTGGTAGCCATTCCAAGAGTCTCACAGCTCATTCTGAGAGTTGTGGCCCATCCCGAGAGGCTTGCAGCCCATTTTGAACTCTTATCACATTTTGGACTCTCGGGGCATTTTGGAGTCATGGTGCATTTTGAACTCTTGGTCACAATTTGGACTCTTGGCACATATTGGAGTCTCCACGCATTTTAGATTCTCGACGCTTATTGGACTCTCGGTGCATTTTGGGGTCTCGGGGTCGTGAGGTGCCTGCCCACTCGGTCATGACTTGGTTTTCGCGTGCATTTGGAGGGTAAAAGAGACATAAGGGGATTGGTCCACGCACCCACTCAGTCATGACCTAGTGGGTCTTCAGCGTAGGTGCATCAATGTGAAACCCAATTTTCACCTTGATGCAGCTTGTATCTATTAAAACTCAAAACATGAAAGTTGTAGATAATTATCTTGTCTTTCCATGAGATTTTGAATCACCTGAATCAAATCTAGGACGAGAGATTTATGCCCCAAAAAGCCAAAGTAGTGTCACACCTACTCAGTTATGACTGAGTGAGTCCTCTCCACTTGGTCTCAGCTAATTTCAGCCTTGATTTGACCTGTATCTCTCAAAACTCAACATGAAAGTTGTAGATAATTCTCTTGGCTTTCCATTAGATATTGAATCACCTCAATCGAAGCTCAGATAAGAGAGTTAACCTAAAAAACAAAAGTAGTGTCCCACCCACTCGTTCATGACCGAGTGAGTCCTTTCCACTTGGTCTCAACTCGACGTCTTGCTCTTTCGGCTTGTTTCCATGATCTCTTGCACCCCATTTTCCCTTTGGGGCTTCATGTCCACGTCTTGCCACTCTTTTAGGTCTCATGACTCTCCACGTTTACAGGGCATATCAATTGCTCCATACTCTTTTACCTGGGAGTTCCGAGTGGAAGAGGATCTTGTCATGTAAACTTTTTGAACATTACTTCTCTTTTAGCCGCTTCATCTTCTGCACATCCTTTTGAGTTTGTTCGCACACCGTGCCTTTGAATTTCTAGGCTCTTGAGCTTTTCAATTCCTTTGCAGAAGTATGAGGTAGATACACTAATAAGTTCCCTTTTCATAGATGTCGAACTATGCACTGGACAACGAGTTTGATTCTACTCCCAATTATTGTGTTAGGCGTAGGACAATAGGCTTGCATTTGCTTTTCCCTTGTTGCTAGGCTGTGAGCAGGATAATGGGCTTGAGTTCGTTTTCACTCGTTGTCGGGCCATAAGCGAGACAACGGGCTTGCGTTGGGTTTTTCCTGCGTTGTAGGGCTATAAGTAGAGTAACAAGATTGAGTTCATTTTTCCCTCGTTGTTAAGCTGTAAGTAGGATAATAGGCCTGAATTTGTTTTTCCCCCGTTGCCAAGTGGTAAGGGGGGCAACGGGCTTGAATCTTTTTTTCCTCGTTGTTGGGGTGTAAGCGGGACAATGGGCTTGAGTTCATTTTTCCCTCGTTATCGGGCTTTAAGCGAGACAACGGGGTTGAGATTATTTTTCCCTCATTGTCAGGTTGTATGCGGGGCAACGGAGTTGAATTTATTTTTCCCTCATTGTTGGGCTTTAAGTGGGACAATGGACTTGAGTTTATTTTTTCCTTGTTGCGGGGTTATATGTAGGGCAATGGGCTTGGATCTATTTTCCTTCGTTGTAGGGTCGTGAAAGGGGCAACATGCTTGAATTTGTTTTTCCCTCTTTGCTGAGCTTTAAGTGGGACAACGAGCTTGAGTTTGTTTTTCCCTCTTTGTCGGGCTATAAGCGGGACAACAAGCTTGAGTTTATTCTTTCCTCGTTGTTGGGCTATATACGAGGTAAAGAGCTTGAATATGTTTTTCCCTCGTTGCTGGGTGTTGAGAGAGCCAACGGGTTTGAATTTGTTTTCCCTCGTTGCCGGGCTTTAAGTGACACAACTGGCTTGAGTTTACTTTTTCCTCATTGTCGAGCTATATGCTGGGGCAACGAGCTTGAATTTGTTTTTCCCTTATTGTCGGGCTGTGAGCAGGGCAACAGCTTGAATCTGTTTTTCCCTCGTTGTCAGGCTTTAAGCAAGATAATAGGCTAGAGTTTGTTTCTCCCTCGTTGTTGGGCTGTAAGCGAGACAATGGGCTAGAGTCTTTTTTTCCCTTGTTGTCGAGCCGTGAGCGGGGTGATGGGCTTGATTTTGTTTTTCTCTCGTTATCGGGCTTTAAGCGGGACAACAGGCTTGAGTTCATTTTTTCCTCGTTGTTGGGCTGTATGTAGGGTAACGGGCTTGGATCTGTTTTCCCTTGTTATAGGGCCATGAGCGGGGCAATGGGTTTGAATTTGTTTTTCCTTTGTTGTCGGGCTGTAAAAGGGATAATGGGTTTGAGTCTATTTTTTCCTCGTTGTCAGGCAGTAGCGAGGCAACGGGATTGAATTTATTTTTCCCTCGTTATTGGGCTTTAAGCGAGATAATGGGTGTAACACCCCGTCCCATCGAAGGGCGTGTCACTATGCTAGGGTCCATCGTATCCATACATAACCTCTTCCCTTATACATTTCTCATACATCAATACTGTATTTCAAAGGGAAACCCCCCCAGCATATCATCAAAAATACGGAAGCGATAATCGAAACCTGATACGGTACATACCTGAATTCAGTTTATATAATATCATAAAGAATTCATACCATATATTACCATCAAATCCTCAATTACATAAATACAATGAGACACGTCTCCCGAGATAACATCTAACACCCTAGGTGCAAATCATATGAAATCTCGAGCACATCAGATATATTAAATACTGGAATCTCCTGCTGAATCCATCGGCCACGCCATCACGTGCCGTCATATCTCAACTTACTCCTTGCCCTAACTGCAAGTCTCAACTGGAACGTTGAATGTTCCAGGGGCATAACCCATTAGAAGATGAAAATTTTAGTGAGGGTCCAAAAACATATATATGATGCATGATGCAATAACAAGAATAATATTTTCCCTTAGTGTAACTTCCTTAGCTCGCAAGCCCGGCTAGGAATCCTAGGCAAATCCCGAACCTCTACAGGATAAGCCTAACGTTATTCCCTCAACACCCTTGGGGAATTACGGTTACACTCTAGGGGCGACATCCCATTCCCATGCACAGATATCAATATGACAATAATATCGTGCAATGCAATATCATGACTTTCAATGGAATATGACAAATGAATATTGCAATTCATAATAACATGCATATATAACAAACATATCATGAATATAAGTTCTTGTGAGAATACCACTCACTAATCATACTTAGGATAGGACGACTCACCTTTTGACCAAAGATCAAGACATCTCGAAAAGAGTGCATCGCCTCAATATGCGTGCCCAACCTCGATTCTTGTGCCAACTCTCAAAAGTTGTACCAATCTCATCATCTCGATCTCGTCAATCATAAAATAATATTTAATTACTAAATATCCTCAATATTCCATTTATTTCCTATTTTCTTTCATTTTCCTTCATTGTTTCTTCTAAAAATCCCAATAAATACATAGAGACTATTTCCTCAAATCTAACTTCACAATAATTCATTATATGATATGAACTTTCAAGGAAAAATACTGAACTTACCCGGATATTGCATTTTTACGCAAAACGAGGCTCTTTGGCTCTAAAATTGAGACATCAGGAATCCCAAATCCCAATCTTTTTGCACAAACCTCCACAAAACATTTTTCTTGATTTTTCAGCAATTTTTTTAGAATTTTCTAGCATCACACGCGCCTGCACGCGCCCTAACATGCTAGGGTGAGTGGCGGCACGTGAAGGGGGGCGCGTGACTGGCACGCGCCGGTCGTCTTCTCTGGCGCTCCAGTCGCCGGCAATTCAGGACGACACCACCAGCTTATTTCCCTCGTCCAGTCGATCTTCTTGGACCTTCTTGAGGCTTGAAAAGAGCACCGGAAGTGCCCCCATCGAGGCCTTAAACTCCCGGCCATATCGTTCGCCTCAAAACTCTGGCGAGCTCCGATCAGCCATCAAACCATCATAAAAATTGCCCAAAGTTTCCATAATTGATCTACCTCTCATGGGCTTCAAAAGCCCCTTAAAATGGAGCATCAATTCATTCGTTTGCTCTGCCGATTTCAAGCTTCAAAAAGCCTAATTTTCAGCCATCATTGAACGCCTATCAAACCTTGACCAAAACGCTCCAAATTTTCCAGAATGGATCTTCAAGCCATGGGCAACAAAAGCCCCATGGTCTTGGCTCCCAATTTGTTCGATAAAAGCCTCGATTTGAAGCTCCAAAACCTTCAACTTTCGACCACCATTGAACGCCTACTTATAGGCATTTGCGAGCAACCTAATGCCCTTGGCCGAGCAACCCATCAACCTTAGAGGCTCTACCTCCCTTAGATGGCCCTGGAACGAGTCTTGGCCAACCAAATTCGCGAGTTGCAGGTCGCGACCAACCAACCGAAACTTTTGGTCAGTTTTTCTCGATTTGCGGCCACCACGGTGGCTATCTCCGACTAAGCCCTTTACAAACATTGCTCCCCCAACCAAGCCTCACGTGACCTCGTGGTTGGATTGGCCGAAATTGATGACCAGAGATCCCTTGGTCGATTCCCATTGGCCAAACTTTCCTTTAATTGCACTTTGGCCCCTTTACTTTTGGCTATTACATTTTAGCCCATTTCACTTAACCCCTGAACCTTTTAATATTGCCATTGAGTACCTCAAGTCCTAAAACATCAGTTTGACCATTGAAGATTTCGAAACAACCTCATTTCGGCCTCCCTCTAGTAATTTTCAAAAACTGCACTCAGGCCCGAATTTTTGTTTTGGCCCTAAACCCATTCGTTTCTTCCTGAAACCTCTGAAGGGTTGTTCCTCATGAAAAACCGAAGCCTCCTCAAGCTTCCGTTGACTTCCAAAAAGTCATCTATGATAATTCAGTATTGTAGCCTAATTGGAAGCTCCCTTTTTAGCTGTACCAAAAACCGTTCCCGATCCGATTTCTTTCGGCACCATAAATCCTATCTCGGGGTGCTCATTAATGCCACATCAATTTACTTTGGCATCTCGGCTCCAAGGCACTCCCGGAAGTCGATTCAATCCTCTATACAGTAATAAATTACCGTTATACCCTCAATTAATCCTTAAATTCCATTTTTTTCCCAAGATAAATTACCCTTGAGTCCTTTAGAATTTCTCGGGTATTACAATGGGCTTGAGTTTATTTTTCCTCGTTGTCGGACTGTATGTGAGGCAACGGACATGAATATGTTTTTCCCTCGTTATCGATCCATGAGCGGGGAACAGGCTTGAATTTGTTTTTCCCTCGTTACTAGGCTTTAAGCAAGACAACGGGCTTGAGTTTTTTTTTCCCTCGTTGTCAGGTTGTAAGAGGGACAACGGACTTGAGTCTATTTTTCCCTCGTTGTCAGGCCATGAGCGGGGCAATGGCCTTGAATTTGTTTTTTCCCTCGTTGTTGGGCTTTAAGTGGGACAATGGGCTTGAGTTTATTTTTTCCTCGTTGAAGGGTTACATGCGGGGCAACAGGCTTGGATTTATTTTCCCTCGTTGTCGGGCCATGAGCGAGGCAACAGGCTTGAATTTGCTTTTCCATAATTCCCAAGCTTTGAACGGGACAACAAACTTGAGTTTTTTTTTCCCTTGTTGTCTGGCTGTAAGATGGACAATGGGCTTGAGTTTGTTTTTCCTTTGTTGTTGGGTTGTAAGCAGGACAACGAGCTTGAGTTTTTTTTCCCCCCATTGTTGGGCTATAAGCGGGACAATGGTCTTGCATTAACTTGGTTTTTTATTCTGCAAGTGAGTTATGCAACTATATACCTAACAAAATAAGAGCATAAGTAGTGAACACATAATCATTTTTTACATAGTTCAGCTAAGTGTGCATACGTCCATGGCCCCAATTAGGGCTTATGTTATTTTAATATGATTTTTCAATTCTCTACAATGATCCATAGAATGTCCCCGGGTTCGGTGGTACCTACAATACTCTTCTTGATTGTTTCCCATGGGTCTATCAACTCTTCGAGGTAGCTTGAGGAGACTTGCCTCCTCTATTGCAAGTATGGCTAATCAAGGCTGTAGAAGCCTGGTGTAGTGATTAAACTGAGGTCTAGGTGCATTTACTCTCCTACCCCTCTCTTGTCATTTGATAAAATCTTCTTCTCCTTTGCATTCCTTTCTCTTTTGCTCCCTGTTTTCATTTCCCCCCACATTTCTATTGATCTCCGTGTGGAGGATATACCTATTTGCTCTAACAAACAAGTACGCTAAGAACGTAGGAGGATCTAGGGAGAGCGACTCCTGAAGTGAGGCAATTCATGTCCCTTGGAGCATGGTAGACACCGCCACCTGGGCTTGCAAGTCGGGAACTTCGAGAGTGGCGTTGGAAAATTTGTCCACAAATTGTCATAGAGTTTCTTTATTCCCCTGTCGAATACTAAGCAAGTATGTGGCGTCCTTAACATGGTTCAAGTAAACTGTTGAACCATGTTCGGGCATGCCCAGATAGAGTTAGGGAGAAGGCCCGGCACATTATGTCATCGTCCCATCCGTGTAATATCATCAACAACTCATAGTCTTGGATGTGATCATAGGGATCATCCTTGCCGAAATAGGTGGTGATTTGGGGCATCTTGAATTTTCTGGGCAGTGGTTTCTCTAATATATCTATAGTAAACAGACATTTTCTGCGTTGTTGCTCCTCCGTGGCTGGGATCAAATTCATTTGTTCAAGTACTTCTTCGACTACCCTTTTCATGTCATCTCATATACTTGCTGCTGTTTGGTTATTCGGTCTTGTTGGCGTACTGGCCATAGTTTCATGATACCTTCGTCTTTGTGGGCTATAACACCCCTCCTCGCCAGGCGTGTCACTATAAGGAATTCTCGGGAATCTTTTTTTTTTCCAAGCTCATCACGCGTGGTGTGTCAAGAACAATCTTTACATGCAGATATAAACCCTAAGAACCCCAGTTTTTCCTGTTTAACTAATATGATCAATAATCTTAAACTAAAAAAGACATAATACAACACAGTAGAATAATTAACACCAAAATATCGTGGCCTACCACGAGTTTTATACAAGGTGTTCCCACATCGAAATACGTATTACAAAACCACCAAATGATACAACATTGTCATACAACCATTAGTACAAATATTGAAATAAATGCTAACGCCTCCAAAATTATATGACAACTATCATACTAAACTCCATTGGTATAACACCCTATATTTTCGTGAAATTGCCACGTATTTTAAGTGAGTTAAAATACCGAAAAATATGTTTGAAATGGCAACAAGTGACTAAATCAGTCGCGGGGAGTGCCCTAGAGCTTAGATACCTAAGGATAAAGGTATAATTTTAATGAGCGTCTTGAGGTGAGACTTATTGCACTGAAAGAAATCAAATCAGAAATGGTTTTCGGTTAAGCTAAGTTATAGCCTAAAAATACCGAATGATGGTAAGGGGCTTCCGAAAAATCGTATATATTGAGTAATTTTGAGTTAATAATTTTGGGATTTTAAGTATCTCGATAAATTTGATGTTTGAGGGTATAATTCTAATTAGAGAAATTATCCAAATGAAAGAATGATGAAATTATGAGCTTAGGTGGTGAAATGTTAAAGTTGAAAACTTGAAATATGGGCCAAAGTGTTATTTGAAAGAAGTTTAGGGTTTTAGCTTGGATTTCAAAAGATGGATTAATTCTAGTTTTGGATTTCAAAAGCCACTCAATTATGGCTTTGAATCTTTGGAGTCCATGGCTAAGATTGTGACAAGTGGCATAACACCATTAGTTGAAGGATTCTATAAATAGGCACCTTGAGTTGCTCTCAAACCATTCCAAAAAAATTTGAAGAGTGAAGCACTCTAAGAGGAGGAGCTTTCTCTAGAGAGAGAGAAGGAGGTTCATCAAGAAGGCGAGAAGAAAGCGACAGAGAAGCGGCAGAGAACGAGCCACGTCGGAGTTGCGAGTCTTCACCGGAATTCACCAAAATCAGTCAGGCAAAAAGTGAGGTAAGTCCCTTTTTTTTAATAATCCTATATAGGGGGAAGAGAGGGTCACGTAGGTTCAAACGGGGGTCGAATCGAAGTTAAAACGAGGGAGATATGGCCGAAATACGAAAACGACGAGTTGCTGTTCGGAATCTGGTGCCTGCGCGTGAGTTACACGCGCCGGATAATGGCTGCGCTTGGGGGCGCGTGGCCAGCCTTCTTGGGGCACGTAAGGGCACGTGAGGGGTCCTTTTTACATGAAATTTTCCATTTATGCCCCTAATTTAATACCCTTCAACTCTATGTAAAAATATTTGAGGTTAGATTTACCAAAATACATGTTTTCTGCAAAAACCTAGGCCGTTTGCTGTAAAATTATATCGTCGAAGAGATAACCCAACAAGGTGAGACTCCGTGAGACTCCTACACTCCAAATCCTATTTTTTATTCTCTTATAAGAAACTTCTATTGCATGAGACGTGTTTTGTGAAGTTCTTGTACGTAAACTCTTATTGTTCTCTTACGTAAAATCATGTTGCATATATAAACTGAATTTTCCTGAAAAATATATGTTGTTGGCTTTTTAACTGTTGCATTTATAAATTCTGTGTGGCCATACTGTTGTACCTATTTGTTGTTGGCCGAGGGCAAAATTCAGAGATCCCCCGAGAGGCGCTATGCGTGCGCCATCGAGAAAGCTCTCGTGGGGAAGACTGTGAGTCTAAAGCACAACGGATGTGGTGCTTGCATGAGTTCTATGAAGTTGGGCCGAAGTGACATGGTTAGGGACCTCCCGAGAGGCGCTATGCGTGCGCCATTGAGAAAGCTCTCGTTGGAGGAGGCTGACGTGTTCACGAGGCACTTCAGAGTAGTTCTCGTTGTCTTCTCATACATTTTATACCTGATCATGCATCGATATAAACTGTTTTTGGAGTTTCTCACTAGAAGATTCATCTTCTAATTGGACTATGTCCCTAGAATATTCAAACGTTCTAGGTTCGATGAGTGGCTATAAGGGAAAGGAGGTAGCTAAAGAATTATCTTAAATTACTGCTTGTAGCATGTTTAGCTTATTCTTATTTATGTGTGAATCTATGTAATTTTGGATATGTTTGAGATGTTCAGTTATCACTTGCTAGAGATGATGTCCATGTAATATATTTTGTAGATGTCTTGAACGATTTTATGTATGATAAATAAAGAGTTATGGTTGTGAACCATATCAGGTTCGATCTAGCTTCCGCATCTGAAATTTTAACACCTGTCTTAGCAATTTAATATTAGATTTGTTAAGATGAGGAGGTATAAATTAGGGTTTTTGGGATATTGTGTGATGTATGACAGTTATTGAGATATGGAAAATTTTATATTCCTGAAATCTTACATTATAACACGCTCAAGAAATTTGGGGTGTTACAATTGGCCCTTAACTGGCCATGTCCTCGCCCTTACAACAGTCCCTGGATGGAACATTGAATATTCCAGGGGCATAACCCAGATTAGATGATAAAACATCTAAGTGATGACATGAAACAGTTTACTGAATGCATGAAAGACATATGAGCATGGCATATACAGACAACAACAACATGTAACACGTCTAAGTTGAGAAATCTTCCTGACATACTCAACCTCCCGTGGAAAATCCATTCCATACACCGTTGGGGTTGACCTTGCCGTGACATACTTAATCCTCGAGTGCCTACCTTGTCACTCGTTCACCTGGATTAACCTTGCCCCATTCTCAAGAAGACCTCATCCCGTTCCCATAACAACGACACAAAATTCAATACCCCGATGATATGAAAACCCACACTCCATGCACCGACTCTTTTACAAAAATAGTTGATGCAATATACCACATGTTCAATATACATATGATGCCACAAGTACTTATATAAAATGCCTACACGATATAACCCAAATTTCGGAGGGTATAACAACTCGCTGGAATTTGTTTAAACACATGCAACCTAAGCTCGGGAGGGTAGAACTGCTCACCTGAACCCATTACACACACACCAAATCATTTTCAAGACAAACGGTAAGACTGGAATTAAACCACTCACCTTATTCGAAAAGTTAATTTGTGCCTCGTAATGCTTACTAAGTCTCAAAAAGAGCGTCTAAATAATTTCCTAACTTTGGCATGCTTCTCTAGCCTTAAATTAATCCTCAAAATTTTCTAGAACCAGTTGCTCGGCCATTTCTCCATTTTTTCCTATTTTTCTTCCATTTCTTTTTCTTTTTTCTTCTTTCTTTCTTCTTCCTCCCCTGATTTTCCCATGCGTGAACCAGTTGCTCGGCCAGCCTCCTACGCATGCTAGCCGGCGGCTGTTACCGCCATTGCCGGCCTTCCCCAACCCTGCTGGTTGTTGCCCCACACTCCAGCAGCCATTATTGCGGCTACTCCGACAGCCATGGGTGCTGCCCAGTTGTGGTAAGCTCGTGGCTATGGCCGCGGCTTGCTGTTCCAGCATGCTCCGATTGCTTTCGGGCTTCCTCTGGCCACCAGCATCGCTTCCAGCTCACCCTTGACCTCCTTGCTATTTGCTTGCCCAGCTTCAGCCTCCATCTCCTTAAGCTCTCGGCCGCTCTTTCTTGTTGCAACTCTCGGCCACCTTCCTCCTTTATTTTCCATTTTTCCCTTCAATCTATTCACTTATTTATAGCGAACCCACTGAGTTAAGCACCTTGGCCACTACTCTTGCATCCAAACTTGGCCACTACTCCAAGCAATTTGGCCATGAAGCTTCCCACAAGCTTTGTAAAAACTAGCCACCACGCACACACGCACATGCGTATTTATATATATGTATATCTATATATTACACTATCAATATAAAGAAATTACACATTAACCTCTCTAATTTCCATCTTAATTTCACTTGTGCAATTTCTTCATTACAGTCATGCCTTTTAACCTCAATTTAATTTGCATTTCAATATCAAAAACGCAAAATTAATAACCCAAGATTACTTGA
This sequence comes from Diospyros kaki, assembly GCA_036245055.1. Classification (NCBI taxonomy): domain Eukaryota; kingdom Viridiplantae; phylum Streptophyta; class Magnoliopsida; order Ericales; family Ebenaceae; genus Diospyros; species Diospyros kaki. The sequence continues at coordinate 25,647,064 of BSEG01000010.1, read as the reverse complement.
TAATGATGATTTCACCTCAGTATCCTCACTGGGCTATTGTTTCATCTCGAAACCACTAAAGGATTGTTCTTTATGAAAAACTGAAGCCCCCTCAAGCTTTCGTAGATTTTTTGGAGGTTTCCTACGACAATTCGATAATTTAAGCTGAATCGAAGTTGTACCGAGAACTGTCTCTATTTTGACTTCTCTCAACTTCATAAATCACGTTTTGATATACTTGATGACTTCATACCCTTTCTTTTAGATATCTAAGTCCTGAGGCACTCCCTTTCATTGATTCGGCGACTTACTTTGCTATCACAACCATTTTTCGGTATCCCAAACTCATTCAAACAACGTGACAATCAAACGAAACATGAGATATTATATTCATTCACAACAAACTTTTTCTTCCAGAGATACTTATATTTCGAGGCATTCCCTTCAATCAATTTGGTTGTTTATAACTCCAAGAAATTATACTTAAACCTGAAAACTTCTAATAATTTTATTTTTGTCCCTGAATAAATTACTCTTGAGTCCTTTAAAATTCTCGGGTATTACATTCATCCCTCCTTAAAGAAATTTCGTCCTCGAAATTTTCATTTGACCAATCAAGTAATTAGAACAAACACAACTTATTATCTAAACACCTCAAATTATATATCGATTTAATCCTTAACAAATACCCTAGTTTGTATTTATTATATGACCAATGCTTACAAGCATGTCGTGCCATTTCTAGAATTTCCTGTTGTGGCTCATCACAAGTTATCACACTTATCTCAAAATTACTCCATGAATCTATTCTAAAAATATATCATCAATGATTTTTGGTCATCAATAACAACTCATATTTCTGTCCAAACATGGTCCAAATACATAATTCCCAAGATTCATAAATGCTTCTAACGCATTGGTTAAACCCAAAGGCATCATCAAATGCTTACCTTCACCACATCATGATCTGTACATCGTTTTTAGGATGGTTTCATTTCCTTTCCCTCAATTGAGAGTACCTTGATCGCACATTAACTTTAGAAATAACATCTTAACCTATTGCAGCTGGTCACGCAAGTCATTAATTCAGGTCTATCAAGAGCACGATCTTTCCTACGGTAACCTAACATCCTGGCATGTTACTATTTCTCTTCCAAACACTGTCCATCAATCAAACCAATTTGTCTGAACATAGTAGTCTTGTTTCGTTTCAATTCCTTATTTCTCATAACCACAACATTTCATAATCATACTATCAACTCGAGCACTTAGGCATATACGTTATTCGTGGTGCCTCACCTTAGAACCGGCAAATGCTCTATCTCAACTAAGCGATGCTTTCCATATCCTTCTCACGTGAGAAACAATCTCTCTATTGGGTCAAACAAGATCCCTATCATCCCCGATCCTAAGAGCATATTTTGCTCGTTCTTTACTAGGTGATTTAATTCCCACACTACTACCTTAAATGGAAATCCTTACAGGACAACTTTCGATTTCCACTGGACCTTTGACAATACCTAGCATAGCTTTAAAAGCTTAGCCTACTATTTTACAGCCCAAATAAAATTTCCATAGTGGAACTGAAAACTCACATCTTTCTTTATAACAACTCATTCATATGCTTTCTTAAATCAAAACATGTCTCTTGGAAAGAAAAACACATTCGTTTACCAATCAACATATAACTTACCATATCTTCATGTTGATTTTGTATCATTTTAAAGATCAACTCATGTTCTCTAGAGTACCAAGATATACCTACTATTGCTCCAATCTTTTTATATCACTAAGGCAAAATTCGAGACAACTAAATCAGAGCCAATTGCTCACAATTCCTGGGGTTTGTATTAATAGGCACACGAAACTAAAAGTCAAGTCAACAACCAGAATTAAATCCCTCTCAAAGGCCATATCTGGGAAATAATCGTCCCACCACCTGCTTAATTTAGAAAACATTTTTCCTAAGCAAATCCACAACACATGTCTATATCAAGGATTATTCCATTCCTTAGCTAAGACCTACCTCGACCTATGAACATAATTACTATTTCACCACAACTCCTGAATTCCTGGGCCCACTGATCACTTCTTAAAACCCATAACTTCACGAGTTCTATCGTAGGTGTAATTATCCCTGAGAACCTTTCCACAAATCTCCCATAATAGCTCTCTAAACATTATTTCTTCGCTCAAGATTACACTTTTGACAATTATAGTCAATATAACAAATATCCAGGTTAGGTTATCCTTCAAGCCCTCAACCGTTTCATAAACGATTAAGGATTCTACCACAATGCTTCGGTTCCCTTGGAACCTGGACTCTAATCAATACAAAATAACCACAATGTTGCCCAAACTTTGGCACCTGACTGTTTCCACAGTTCACTATGTTACTCAGACTTGTGGGTATCACACCCCAAACTGCGAGCCAATCACCATTCCTCTACCTTGGTCCCTAGGCTCAGATCCGTTGTTACAAGCTAAGCACCAATGGTGTTATCATTACGCTAGAACTCCTCGTTCCATCTCTGAGAGCTATAGTGGTTTTATTAATACTAGTCCAAATCCCTGATCTCCTAGATTCTCCTTTTTTTTTCCTTCTAAAAATATCACTCAGTCGTATCGTGCATTATCGTCCTAACCATTCCTAAGACTTCGGATTTCTTTCCCACAATCTAATCTCTTTTACTTTCCAAATTTATCACTCACATGATGGAACCTCAGGCTTCTATTGCTACTCTTACAGACGTTTATAATTTGTCAAACACTCCAACATCAGTTGAAATTCCTCTAAGATTATTAGAAGTCCATCCAATTTCATTATCATATTTTGAATCTATACTAGACTGTGTAACCGTATTCTCTTATAGACTCATTTCACTGCCATATGCTTAGTCTATCACAAAATTGGTTTAGAAGTTCCGTACTCCTTATATGTTTCTGACATCTTATTCCACGATTGACTTTCAACTGACACTCAATCTATGGGTCAATCTTTCAATCAATCTTATTTCTTTGGATCTATTAGGGTAAACTCCAAAGTATTAAGATCTAATCATGTCTCATGATATCTTTACGAGCTTATTTTAGCAAATCCTATCTCATTGCTTGGTGCCTTAAAACTCAAACCAAAACTTTTATGATTACCCTTTGGTCCTTAATAATCATTGTGCTAATTATGTGATTTATAAAGACTTGTCATCCATACGGCCCTTTGTGTGCATAATTTTTTACTTAGCTACCACACACCTTGTTAACTCATTTCTTTTGAACCTTCCTAAATCGACTAGGGATACTTCAAACTTAAGATGTAATCACTTCCTCAAGTTAAAATATCATTTTATCTCCAAGTCTACACAGTACGTGTAAATTTTCCTTAGCACATCAAGGTCAAACTCGAAATTATCTTATCCCAAAATCTTTCTAATCACCAAGGTTTGTCCTAAATCACAAATCTCTAGTTTATCATTGATCCCTATATCATTTTCAATGCCCAAATACTCACGTAAGGTTTCACTCTACAAACTCTCTTTAAGCCAAAAGATTATTTCTAATTTCCAACTAAAGGGAAAATTCTAATCTTCAAAACATGCGGACCTTGCATTTTATATCCAAGTAATTTTCGGTCGCAACTTAACCCTAACTATAGCCAATTTATGGTTGTTTCCTTTTTGTTTAATAGTGACCATTGATAAGGGGGAATAAATTGGGAGCACACTTAAAGATTTCACTTACAGAGAAAATTTTCAATACTACTCAGAACATTTTATATAAACCAGTTACCACTAAGAAAAACTTCTAGAACACCCAAAATAAGAATTTGATCCCCAATTGATTCTGATTCGCTTTCCTCGTCTGATCCTAGGTTAATGTCCTTCATACAGTTCTTGCTTCTATCATTTCCCAAAACTTCCACAAGACTTAAGACTACACCTTGACCCTCTTAGCCCTTGAATAACATATGAAACCAAACATATATGACTCGTTCCTATGAGCCATTTCCTTAAGGCAATCCTTCCTTGTTTCCTTTGTCATCAATTCTGGATCCTTCATCTCAATATCCCCATCAACAATTTTGTATTCCTTAGGGTCGTCGATCTATACTGAGTCATTCTTACCCTTGAATCCTGATGATTTCATATCACCCGTTCACAACCCTGATTTACAATTAGATTATGTCATACTAGACTAACCATCCATAATTCGCTCATCCTTAATAATTACCAGACATCCCAACATTCAGCGATAAGGATTTTGACTAATGATCTCCAATCTACAATTTCCAAATCTAATGGGTCCTTTGTTATGGGTATGAAACCAACCTTACTTTCAAACCACATCGTCGGACTCTAACTCTTATAACTAAGTCATTCCAACCCGTTGTTATACCACCTAGCAAGGTCTAGTATTCTCAAATTAATAACCTCAAAGACCTCAACCGACTAACCCCCAAATCTTCAAGTAGGGATTTCATCTTTACGATCCATCAGTTTCTTTCCCTTAAGTCTCCATTTGGGATTTCTACTAATTGGCTCTATTTGAATCTATTCTTCTTAAGTCTCCACTTGGGATATCTAACTTAACCTTAAGGTTTACATTGGCTTCAAGCCATTCTTACTCTCCCACGTCCTTTGACAAGTTCTCCTAGTAACCTCAATTGTTTCACTTATCTCGTCAGGTCATGACATCACCATTATTAACATGTCCCAATCGGGAGGTACTAAAACGATTCACTAAAAATTCTTCCAAAGAGATTTATACTATGCTTCAAGTTGTACCAGAATCACAAAATTTTCATTCTTCTAACATTTTGTTGAACATATATTTGCGTCCTTTCGACAACCCTTGTTACTAGCTCTCGCATCTCCCATTGATGTGCCCAAAATGTGAATAGAACTTGTTCGACCCCAATTGTCACTGAAAGTAGATTCTAGTTAAAAACCTCAAATCTCACATTTCTAGAGTTTCCAACCCATTTTTATCTAGGTTCCAAAAGTCTCTTAGAATCCATAACCTTATTTTAAGTTCTCGTTCAATAGTTCTAACCATACTAAGTTCAACAACCTAATTTAACCATCCTAGGGTTTTAACCTAGGGCTCTAATACCAATTGTAACACCCTACCTCGCCAGGTGTATCACTATAAGGGAATTCTGATGGTGCACATATTTTGTATTATTTATCCCTCTTATTCCATCTTCATTGCACTCTATTTAGGTTATTTCATTTGTCTTGTGTTTATTTTATTTTATTGGGCTTCGCACTATTTTTATTCTTATTTGGCAGATTTGGGCCGCAGATTTGAGCTATTTCGATAGAGGCACAAGTGGGCTTCGCAAGGTGGACAAACATCGAGTTTGAAAGAGGCAACTATACTTCATTATGGGTTATGAGCAAATTTAGAATCCATTGGGCCCTTTTAATTAATTAAATTATGGGCCATATGTAATAAAAAAACCCTAAGCCCATTTAGCCTAGGTTTTTCTTTTCCAAAACCCTATAAATAAGAGCTAGCTAAGAGGCATGAGTGTGGCCAATTTTGGAGGATTCTCACGGTTTCAACCTAGAAGCTATGGAAGGCTAATTCACTTGTAATCTGTTACATTCTCGTACCCCTTGCCCGGTTTGAGTCTCGGTCATATAGTTGAATCTGGTTTGGAGCTTGATTTTCATGTTTTTATTGATGATTTCGTTTCTTTTCCTTCTCTAAGTTTATGTATGTTTCTTTTACGCGGTTGTCTGAATGCATGCATGATCTTTGGATGGGTTTAATTGACGTGCTCGGTTGAGGCTTTGATTAGAGAGAAACGGTATATTATAAATTGTATGAGCGCTTGCTCATTTTGATTTAATCTTCTATGGTTGTAGAAGAGTTTTTCAAATCAAAGAAAAATCAAACCAAACAGATTATTTTCATAAGTGAGAAGGGATTACCATGGTAAGGAGGTAGGGTTTGTAGCAGGTTACGTTTTAGTTGGTTGAGAATTCATCTTTGTTTCATTCTTGAGCGTTTTTAAGTTCAGTTTTCATCACAACCCCCCTCGTTTAATCTTGTTTTGACAGTCGTTAACAGTTTGTTGGGAGACGACCTGGGGAGCATCCTAGCTGCAAACCAGTCCTAATACATACACTAATCTGGTTGGTTCGACAGCCTCGTCCAAGATTTTGGCGTCGTTGCCAGGGAACCGTCAATCTGTTATGCTATAACAAGATTTGTTTATGATCTGTTCTTTTGTTTCTTTTTAATTCTCTTTCATTCTTTGTTGCTTTCTTTTTTGTTTTCTTTCTTTTTTGCTCTTTTGTTTCTCTATTCTTTTATTTCTTTGTTCATTCTTTCTGTTTTTCTTTTCTGTTTTCTTCTTTTCTGTTTTCTACCATAACAGCACTGTTCACTGCCGTCTACTATTTCAGAATGCCCTAATTTTTGGTGTCCAAAGGAATAGGGGTGTGAGGATAAATAGTCACTACTTCATGGTAAGGAGGTAAGGTTTGTAGCGGGTTATGTTTTAGTTGGTCGAGAATTCATCTTTGTTTCATTCTTGAGCGTTTTTAAGTTCGGTTTTCATCACAACCCCCCTCGTTTAATCTTGTTTTGACAGTCGTTGACAGTTCCATAGGAGACGATCTGGGGAGCATCCTAGCTGCAAACCAGTCCTAATACATACACTAATCTGGTTGGTTCGATAGCCTCGATCAAATTCTAGAGAATCTTTTTTTTTCCAAGCTCATCACGCGTGGTGTGTCAAGAACAATCTTCACATGCAGATATAAACCCCGAGAACCCCAGTATTGCCTGTTTAACTAACAAGATCAATAATCTTAAACTAAACGAGACATAATACAACACAACGGAATAATTAACACTAAAATATCATGGCCTACCACGAGTTTCATACAAGGTGTTCCCACATTGAAATACGTATTACAAAACCACCAAATGATACAACATTGTCATACAATCGTTCGTACAAATATTGAAATAAATACTAACGCCTCCAAAATTATACGACAACTATCATACTGAACACCATTGGCCCTGAACTGGCCATGTCCTCGCCCTTGCAGCAGTCCTTAGCTGGAACATTGAATGTTCCAGGAGCATAACCCAGATTAGATGATAAAACATCTAAGTGATGGCATGAAACAGTTTACTGAATGCATTAAAGACATACGAGCATGGCATATACAGAAAACAACAACATGCAACACGTCTAACTTGAGAAATCTCCCTGACATACTCAACCTCCCGTGAAAAATCCATTCCACACACGTTGGGGTTGACCTTGTCGCGACATAGTTAATCAGCGAGTGCCCTACTGTGTCACTCGTTCACCTGGATTAACCTTACCCCATTCTCAAGAAGACCCCATCCCATTCCCCCATGGGCATAACAATGACATGAAATTAAATACCCCGATGATATGAAAAACCGAACGCCATGCACCAACTTTTTTACAAAAATAGTTGATGCAATATACCACATGTTCAATATGCATATGATGCCACAAGTACTTACATAAAACGCCTACATGTTATAAGCTAAATTCTAGAGGGTATAACTGCTCGCTGGAATTTGTTTAAACACATGCAACCTAAGCTCGAGAGGGTAGAATCGATCACCTGAACCCATTACACACACCAAATCATTTTCAAGACAAAGGGTAAGACTGGAATCAAACCACTCACCTAATTTGAAAAGTCAATTTGTGCCTCGTAATGTGTGCTAAGTCTCAAAATATGGGTCTAAATAATTTCTTGGCTTTGGCATGCTCCTCTAGTCTCAAATTAATCCTTAGAATTTTCTGAAATTGTTTTAGGAATTTTCTCCAATTTTTCCTATTTTTCTTCCATTTCTTTTTCTTTTTTCTTCTTCCTTTTCTTTTCTTTTCTTTTTTCTTCTTTCTTTCTTCTTCTTCTTCTTCTTCTTCTTCTTTTTCTTCTTCCTCCCCTGCTCTTCCTGTGCGTGAACTAGTTGCTCGGCCAGCCCTCAACGCGCTCCAGCTGTCGGCTACTACCGCCATCACCGGCCTTCCCCAACCCCGTTGGTCATTGCCCCACACTCTAGCAGCCATTATTGTGGCTGCTCCGACAACCATGGGTGCTGCCTAACTATAGCAAGCTCATGGCTATGGTCACAGCTTGCTATTCTAGCATGCTCTGGTTGCTTCCGGACTTCCTCTGGCCACCAGCATCACTTCCAGCTCACCCTCAACCTCCCTACTATTTGCTCGCCCAACTTCAGCCTCCATCTCCTCAAGCTCTCGACCGCTCTTTCTTGCTGTAGCTCTTGGCCACCTTTTTTTTTTTATTTTCCATTTTCCCCTTCAATCTCTTCACTTATTTATAGCGAACCCACTGACTTAAGCACCTTAGCCACTTCTTTTGCATCCAAACTTGGCCACTACTCCAAGCAATTAGACTATGAAGCTTCCCAGAAGCTTCGTAAAAACCAGCCACCATGCACACAAGCACATGCGTATTTATATATATGTATATCTATATATTACACTATCAATACAAATAAATTACACATTACCCCCCTAATTTCCATCTTAATTTCACTTGTGCAATTTCTTCATTGCAATCATGCCTTTAAACCTCCAATTAATTTGCACTTCAATAGCGAAAACGCAAAACTAATAACCAAGATTACTCGATAATGACAATTTCACCCCAGTGTCCTTATTGGACTATTGTTTCATCTCGAAACCATTAAAGGGTTGTTCCTTATGAAAAATTGAAGCCCCCTCAAGCTTTCGTCAAATTTTTGGAGGTTTCCTACGATAATTCGGTAATTTAAGCTGAATCAAAGCTGTATCGAAAACTGTCTCTATTTTGACTTCTCTCAATGTCATAAATCACATTTTGATATGCTTGATGACTTCATACCCTTTCTTTTAGATATTTAAGTCCTGAGGCACTCCCTCTCATTGATTTGACGACTTACTTTGCTATCACATCCATTTTTCGGTATCCCAAACTCATTCAAACAACGTGACAATCAAACGAAACATGAGATATTATATTCATCCACAACATACTTTTTCTTCCAAAGATACTTATGTTCCGGGGCATTCCCTTCAATCGATTTGGTTGTTTATAACTCCAAGAAATTATACTTAAACCCCCAAACTTCTAATAATTTCATTTTTGCCCCCGGATAAATTACTCTTGAGTCTTTTAAAAATTCTTGGGTATTACACGGGCTCCTAGCCCTATTCTCCATTCTTGGGTTCTCAATTTTTTTAGGCACAACGTGAGGATTCCGTCTTGCTAGTGATGATCTCAGCCTACCTTCTTGACAAGGAGATGGCCAAGAATGAGAATCGGGAGTGGCTTCCTGAAAGGAATCAGCTCCCACAATAAGATGAGATTCAAGTGGCGGTATAGATTCTGGCATAAATTTTTTCAAGGTGTTGGGCAGTGTCCCTCCAGGAATCATGCCTTGAACTATCCCAACCATGTCTTGGAGTGCCTGCATACCCTTAACATGTTGTTGTTTTAATGTCTCATACTCATCCCAAGGAACCATTCGCGGTGGTGGTCGCGAAGTCCCAGCTTGATCGACGGGGTATGGTTGTGAGCCGATGTTAAGCGGAGATGGGGCTGGCTGGTACTCCGCTTGCAGATTTAGGGATGCAAAGCGGGCACCTCCCTGTGGTTGAGAGTTGGGAGAGGTGGAGATGCTCCCTGCTGGTGAGAGTCTGGAATAGAGGGAGGTGCTCCCTATGGGTAAGAGTCCCAGGAGGCGAGTGCGCTCCCTGTTGTTGAGAGTTCTGTGGATGTTCACGGGTATTTGCCATATCTTATGTTGACTTTTTGTCATTTTTCTCACAAACGACGCCAATTGTTGTTGCTAAAATACAACAATTTTTTTTTTCGTGGGAGAATGTAAGGTGCGTGGTTGATCACTAGAGTCTCAAGAGACTTGAGAGTCTTGAGGGTTCTGAGAGTCAAGTGTCCTGAGAGTCTCGTCACTAACTTGCACTAAGACTCTCGTCACCAATGTGCGCTGAGAGTCTCGTGACCAATTTGCGCTGAGAGTCTCGTCACCAATGCGCTGAGAGTCTCATCCCCAATGCGTTGAGGGTCTGATGACTGAGTGGGTCTTAGTGACCGAGTGGCCCTTGATGACCAAGAGACCTGCAAGACGAGAGCACCGTTAGAGGCATGGGTGGTTGTCCCTGCGCAATCCCTCCAATGCTTAAGTCAATTCTTAAGAGCAAGAGCGCAAAAATGTATTCAAAGTGTAAGTGTTAGCATACCTGAAGTAGGAGGCGTGGCCTCCTATTTATAAAGAAGGGAGAGGGGGACACGTGGTAGCCGTCCCAAGAGTCTCACAGCCCATTCCGAGAGTTGCGATCCATCTTGAGAGACTTGCAGCCCATTTTGGACTCTTGTCACATTTTGGACTCTCGGCGCATTTTAGAGTCTCGGCGCATTTTGAACTCTTGGTCACTATTTGGACTCTCGGTGCATTTTGGAGACTCGACACATTTTGGACTCTAAGCGCATATTAGAGTCTCAGTGCATATTGGACTCTCGACACATTTTAGAGTCTCAGGGTGATTGATGCTCAAAAATATCAAAATTTTATTATATTTATACCCCTAGTTTAATCTTAAAATTGGTTTTAATTGAATATTTATATGAAAGTTATGGTTATATGCAGGTTTAAAAAATTAATATAAAAATATATATAATATATAAAAAATAGTAATAATAAAATAAATATAATATAATATATTATAATATATATAAATATAATCTATATAATAAGGGAGGATGGTTTTTGAAATCTATAGACAAATGTGAGGGAGACATTTTTGATGGTTGAGATTAATTTTCAAGAAGTTCAATGGCTCAGATCAATTTTGAGGATATAATTTTCCCCCCCAAAACCATCACATCCCCTGCTCACACACGTACACAGAGCCACTCACTGCCCAACCCTCTCTTCCTTCTTTCCCTCTCACACTTCATCTCTGCCCAGCTGCTCTCTTTCCCTTTTCCTTTCTCTCTCTCTTTTAGTCACCCACCCACCCACGCCATCGCCTCCCCCTCCCCTTCCCGTGTCGCCTCACTTGTAGCGGCTCAATCGTCGTTGCCTCTCCACCGCACAGCCTTCGCCGCTTGCTTCCACCACAGCCATATTCGCCAACGGCTGCTCCACCATCACTGTCGTTTGTGCTTTCCGTCATTGTTGGTTGTGTTTCCAGATCTCACAGCCTGCGAACGTCGCGGCCGCTTACTTCCAGTACAACCATGTTTCACTGCCAATGGCTATCCCTGTCGTCGTCCTGATCCGCCAGCATCCCCGACTCGCGAGGTTCATCCATGGCCGCCCTCTTTCTCTATTTTTCTGTATAAAATATATATATGTGTTTTTATTCACCCATTTTCTCTCTCTCTCCCCCACTGGCTGTCATCGCCCCTCCCTCCGCCATTCGCTGCACCCCTTATCAGCTCAGCCCAGCCGTCGTTGTCGCCCTCTCCACCATTTGCCACAACCCCATCGGTAGATCGATGGACAGAACAATGGAAGGAAGGAAGAAGACAAGAGGGAGATCGGGGGGTGTAAATTCGGGAAGAACGCACCACTGTGAGTCACACGCACAATAAGAGGGTCACACTGTGAGTCACACGCAAGTGAGAAAGCCGTATCTGCGCACCGCACACTTCTGAAATTGGAGGAGGAAGAAGACGCACACTGTGCCCTTTTTCTTAATCTTCACGTGTTGCCTTGCTTCTTTATATACATAGATTATTATATACATACATACATAATGGTAGATTCCTCCAATGTAATTGTGGGTTTTTCTTGACTTGGGGGTTTCTTTGATCTGTGCGTTAATTATGGGTTTTGATGATTATGTTGTTGGGTTTTCCTTGATCTGTGAGTTAATTGTGCGGGTTTGTTTGTAAGTTTGTTGTGTTTGTTTGCCGAGAAAATGTGAGGAAAGGTTAGGTGGAAACAGAAATTAGAGGAAAAGCGATTGAATGTTTGCCGAGAAAATGGGATGATTATGTTGTTGGGTTTTGGATGTTTCTTTACATCATTCTTTTGGAGCCCTGAGTGGTAATTTGAGTTATGTTGGGCTTTTTTCAAGAATGAATTTGTTTTTTAATTTTCTCTGATTAAGCAAAATTTTTACTTTTTTATGCATCGTTATATAACTTCATGGTTTAACTGAACTTGGGGGGTTTGCAAAATTGTGCTTAATAGAGTTGGCATATGGAATCAGAGATTTAATGATCTAGACTTTATAATTGATTGGCTAAACTTGAGCTGATTGAAATTTTTCCTTGACGAATCAAAAAAATGCATCGGCCTTGATACAGATTAATTAATTGGCGGCTAATAATCAGTTTGGAAATGACGAGAATTCCAACAATTGCAGGCTATAATCTTGAACTTCTTGATTTGTTTATTTTGGTAAGTTGTGCTGTTGATAGATGGGTTCTCATAAAAATATGTTCTTGATAATTTAAGTTCAGTGCTTAGGGCTTTAATCTGTAAAATTCCCATTTTGAGTTTAGTTGATTATCGCAGGTCTCTACTAATATCAATGGCTTCCAGATATGTGTTTTTGTGGTGTCAATTTGTGTGCATAATTGTCTCTCTTAGTCATTGGGGAAGAATTTGTTTTTTGAATTTCAAATTGGTGGGTGCTTGAGTCTGAGAACCTGGGATTCTAATTGCTCGATGTGTTGGAATTGGATATGTTATACCATTTTGTTGGTTTTGAGCTGGTAACACTAAGGTTGCAATTGGTCCACCACCTGTGTAATTATGAACTAATACAATTCTGATACAAATGTCTCAATTGCAATGCACTTACAGGGTGTGTAGGTATACGCAAGGACTCTTTTTTAATTTTTTTAAATTTTAATTTTTAAAGTATTTAATACTTAATTTTTTTCATATTCTAAATATCAGTCGTGTAAGTTTTTGAAATTTTTTGAAATATCATATAAGTTTTAAAAAAAATCAATCGTGTAAGTTTTAATGTATAAGAATTTGACAAAGATAATTTAATTTCAAAAAAAATAAAAATCTCTTTTTTAAATCATTGATAACCAAATGTTTTTTTTAGTGTAAAATTTTATTCAATGTAGGGAGCTTAATTTAAAATTTAATATTTTTATCTTTAATTGTTGAATATTTGATACTTAAAAAAATGTCAAATTGATTAATCTATCTTATTGAGTTATTTAAAGATACAAATATTTAATAATAATTTATTTTTTTAATTCTATTTTTATTTTATTAATTCTATTTTTTTAGACACAATAATTTTTTTTAAAACTAAAATAATATAAAAATCAAAGAGTTCCTGACCACACATGGTTAAAGAATCCAAGGTTTGGGAACACAAGGGTTCCTGACCATGGGTTTCTGATCACTCACAGTCGAGAACCCAAGGTTCCCCAACCTCAAATCGGGGTTGCCCCCAGTTGATGGCCACGGCTATAGCAGTCAGTGGCGACAATTATGTATTATTTAATGTTTAATTTTTAATTTAATTTATTTAGATTATAGAACACTTATTGATTTGCTTTATTATATAGATTTAGTAATTTTTTTCTTTTTATTATAAAACGCTAACAAATATACAACAACTTTATTTTTTATTTTTTGTTTAGTGTTTACAATTTTTTTTACTTGCTCTTATATTTTGATTTACAATATTAATAAATAAATATTATAAATCTTATACAAATAAAATTATTACAACATAATACGTATAAATTATAACTATATTTTAATCTTAATATTATTTACACCAGGCCTTTAGACGTAGGTATATTAAGATTAAAATACCCGTGTCTAAAGACACGGTGTAAATAATATTAAGATTAAAATATAATTATAATTTATACGTATTATGCACAGCTATTATAAGTTACAGTCTTCAGATATGTGATATAAGCGAGTTTAGGCTTTTAATTTAGTACGTGTCCGAATTCAGTGCTGGATTATTTTACATTCAAATTTAATATTCAATTTTTTTTAACTGCACCATGCCTTCAGGCACGGGTTATCTCTAGTACCTATATAAATATAAAACATATATATATTCCATACATATACATGCGTGCATGCCTTATAATATACCATAAAAGCATATATAATATATAATATATAACATATAACATATGTTCACTTGAATTGGAAGTAGCATGCGTGATGCATAACATATATAATATATTAATAATATCCTCAATTGCTTGCAACATGAATCAGTGGGCTCGGAGGCCGAATTCAACAATTTAATCAAGCCCAAAGAGTAGCCCAGCTCGTGGAACAACAGGCGCACAACAACTAGCGTGTGATGTTATACACGAGAACTTATTCCAAGCACATAACGCGTTCACGTGCCTCATAAAGCCATTTTAAAACAACATACAAAATTTGGTAGAAAACGGACAAAAGTAATATTCAAAATGCTTCAAAGGATTGTCGGGAGATTTGAGAGTTTCTGTCACTAGTGGCTTATAAATAAACTAGAGTATCAAGAAGAAGAAAGAGAGTCCCCACCCACCATTTAACCAAAATAAGGGGAATAGAGCATTGTTTACGTTCTGTTTTTCTTCTTTTCCTTTCATTCCAGTAGTGTTGTTCATTTACTTTGTTTCATCAATACAGTGTTCTTCATTTCTGTTAGTTACATTATGCAATTTCTTTTCATGCTTGTTTACATTCTGTAATGTTCTTTAACTATTCATTTACATTTCTATAATTTTAATTTCTATATTTATGTTCCAGCATTTTACTTCTTGTCTCTTTAATTTTTAGTTGGAGATGTGTGGCTAAGCTTAAGCATGGGCCAAGGCAAGGACTATGTCTAGTGCCACTGCTTGCCCAAGAGAGCCGAACTCCTAATGAATTAACAATAGGTTCATTTTAATTGAGCAGTGTGTAAATTGAATCTATGGGTTTGGATTGAAGCATAATTCTAAATTAGAGTCTCCATGCCATGTATGGAGGTTACTTAAATTGGAAATGTTTTCATACCCAAAATTATTTGATTAATCTGAATTATTGATCTTTGTTCATTAATTGCAATCCAATTTATGGTAGTTACTTAATCTAGACTCTCTCATGACATGTATGGAGAGTGCTTAACTTAGAATTATCATTATCTTGAGTTGTGATTATTAGCAAAATCTCAAGGTATGTTAAGTGTATTTTGACTTATGATAGTTGCTTAATCCAGACTTTCTCATGCCATGTATGGAAAGTGCTTAACTTAGAGCTATCATCATTTTGGAATATAGTTAATTGCATAGCCTCAATTTTAATCCGTTGATGTTAAGTATTTTGATATCTCTTTGGTAACTCAGTGGGCTGGCACATAAATTGCTTTGTCCCAAGATTGCCTTCCATACACAAACATCATATTTTTAATCTTGAAAAAACAAATCATTCAGCTGGACTGGTCTGACAAACCTGTTTAGCGCCTAAAAATCTTTTACTGCATTTCATTTCCATTTTGATCTCCCAGTGAATCGACCTGGACTTACCTAAAAAATTAAATTGTGTTACAACGCACACTCGTACAATGGCGAGTATAAACGCCTTGTGCCTACATGCTTGTTTCTTCTTTGTTTATTTTGTATGTGTTTGTTTGAAATAAATGCACAAGGTTAAGCGCAGCCACAAGGTTGTGAGGTGCATGCCCACTTGATCATTTGACCGAGTGACTTGGTTTTTGCATGCATTTGGAGGGTAAAAGAGAGAGTGGGGGATTGGTCCACCCATCCCCTCGGTCATGATCGAGTGGGTCTTTAACACAGGTGCATCAACATCAAACCCAATTTTCACCTTGATGCAGCTTGTATCTATCAAAACTCAAAATATAAAAGTTGTAGATACTTCTCTTTGAGTTCCACCGGATTTTAAATCACCTCAATCAGAGCTTAGATGAGAGAGTTACACTCGAAAAACTAAAACAATGTCACACCTACTCGATCATGACTGAGTGAGTCCTCTCCACTTGGTCTCAGCTAATTTTAGCCTTGATGCGACTCGTTCTCTCAAAACTCAAAACATGAAAGTTGTAGATAATTCTCTTGGCTTTCCACAGGATTTTGAGTCACCTCAATCGGAGCTCGGCTGAGAGAAATACGCCCAAAAAACAAAGTAGTGTCACACCCACTCAGTCATGACCGAGTTAGTCCTTCCCGCTTAGTCTCGGCTCGACCTCTTACTCCTTCGGCTTGTTTCCTTGATCTCTTGCAACCTGTTTACCCTTTGGAGCTTCAAGTATGTCCACATCTCGCAACTCTTTTAGGTCTCGTGACTCCCCAAGTTTGTAGGGCATATTAGATGGTAATGTATGTACTACATTTAAACTGACTTGTAAAATCCCACCAAGGTAAAAGAGGTCAACAGCTTGAAAGGAGTTTAAAATATCATGAAAAAGTTTGTAAAATCATCGTGGTTATTGTAAATTGTTTTCAGTTTATCTCTAAGAAATTTGAAAACAATGAAAATAAACCTAACTTTGTCTGGTGCCTAAGAGTGATAAATATTTATGTAAATATGAAGGGATCACAACTTTGGTACCAATTCAATCCATAGATTAGATTTGTTAATAAAGACAAAGTTACAATTTTACATTTACTTTTGTTTTAACAGTGATATTTTCATCATTTTCGTAATAATTTTTAATCTAAAAGTTGTTATTTTTCTTAACTTATTGAGACTAAATTATATATTTAAGGAGATAGCTTTGACCATCAATAAGAATATCAATGAAAGAGAGTTTCTTCTGTTCAAGGCTTCAGGTCACATTGTGGCTAACATTTTGCAAGAGATGGACAAAAAACTGCAAAAGATTAATACATGCCAGGCGTCTTTCTTTCTGTGTTACTTGTGCATGCCAAGCAATTGGAAAACAAAAATAAATGAAAGATCAGGCAAATTAATATAATTTGCTTCAATGTGAGAAATTTATTAATAATTCAAATATAAAGATAACTAACCATACTCATAGCTTAGAAATAGCTTTACCAAACTAGTTCGGTGATGAGTCTCTCTACTTAAACCCACCCACCAACTACAAAGAATTTGAGCCAATCATTTGTCACTCAAATACACATACCCACCACAACACAACACCACAAAACCACCAATTCCAACATAAATTGAAGAATTTATGTCAAGAAAAGGAAAAGGAATAGAATTGCATTGAAATCACTTATCATGAGGAATTATTCATTAGAGTCGAAAAGTAAAAGAAGTTTATGATATTTTAAAGAATACAAAAATAATTAATGTAGTTTAAAAATTTTTAAAAATAATATATAAAATGTACACTTATTTTTAACACGTTCGTTCATAAAAATTTCAAACAACATGCGTTAATAGAAGATTGCCATCATTGACAAATATATACCCATGGGCCACAAAAATTTAAAAATAAAATAAAAATGAGCATAACATAGCATGTGAACAAATCTGAAACATAGTTTTGACAATAGTTTTCCAACAGTTAATAAAATCTAAAACTTCCAAAATTCTGGTACATGACATAATAATTGAATCGCATGACAATACTCATAAGAAATAACCTAAAAATTTATAATTATTTTTGCTTTTTCGCAGGTAGAATTAGTATTCTCACTGCATAAAATAATTCCATAAAGACACACATAGATTCATCCAGTACGTCACAAATCAGATAAAAAGTTTTAGCAATCAAAATTTAAGTTATTGTCTTGTTTATTAATTTCTTGAGTAGAATATGATGGCAAATCACAATTATTGTCTTGGGCTTAGCTTCCTAAAAGAATTAGCCACACAATAAGTGCTATCATATTAGGTTAATTTCTTGAATAACTTCTTAGGAACAATAATCTCTTCGTGTGTGGTATATTAAAATTGGCAGTTGCAATTTGTTGGGCATGGTGGCACTCAGAAAGTATAATTGTGGCATCAATGAATATACGAGGATGATGATAAATGTCCTTCTTGTGCGAGCATATATATATATATATATATACACACACGAGAATAACTAAAATCAATCTATATAATATTCAAAATGAGGTCGTTATTTGCAGTCCACCTGGTTTAGGCATTTTACCAAACACATGGTGTGCTTGTGGAACAAAAACATAAGCAATGAATCCAAGCAATAAGGATAAAAACAAAAGAATCAATTTTGGACATAGAGATGATTATAAGGAGGAAAAGCATAAACTAGATTGATGTACGTTGAGTTGGATCAGGAGAGTTCAAACTGCCTTTTTTGGTTGCTGAGGAAGCTGCTAGAGTTGGATCAGGAGATAGTGGAGATGCTGCCGGAGGGGGTCACTATGAAGAATCAAGGGAGAGTTTGCACAGAATCATGCGTGGCATGGGTTTGAACATGTGATTAATCGTGGGAGGATTTGGATTTAACGGGAAGAAACAGAAGATTTGGAATGACAACAAGGATTTGGATTTGGATGCTTCATTCTATACGTGCAAGTGAATCTCGCTAATATTCATTTAATTTGGGTTTTCTAAATGTATATTGATATATTTTAGGCAACAATATTATCAACGTTAAAAGAAAACGAACACAGAGTTAGAGGTAACTTGATTATGCATCGGAACATGCTAACACTCTCTCCTAAGACAACATACTGCAACATCTAGACAACATGTTCTACGTGGCATAGGGTATTAAGTATTTGTTAATGAATGTCTAGTTGCATTATTTGACATACATAAGTTAAATATTTTTCAAAAATTATTTTGAAGTAGAAGCAATATCAAGATGAACATGGGCTTGATGTGACTGAATGAATGGTTAAATGAGCTTCATATTGATTTAGTTAATATGTAATTAATTATTCATTTGGTTATGTATTGAGACATAATTCTCGAGTAACTTCTTTTAGTTTTTATTTTGCAATTGTTGTAAATGAAGATGAATTTAAGGAGTTGATGATGAAAAAACATCAAGGTGTTGATGGATTCAGAAGAAAGAAGTGTTGAAGCCAAGCAATTCATCATATCAAGATGGATGTGATGTATGAAATGTTAAAGCTCATAGACTCGAGTTTATTTTGTGCGTAAGTCAATGGTCAATCTAATTTATTTATTGCTTATTTATTATGTATGTTGTTCATTTTATTATGCATTCAATATATGATGGAATTAATGTTAACAATGAGACATTCACATTAGAAGGTTCAAAAATCTTCTCATATGCAGGGGCGGATGTAGGGGGGGCTGGCACGGGCTTCAGCCCGTGCCAGCCCCAACTAAACAGTAATTTTACTATATATATATATATATAAACCCAGCAGCCCCCCTTCTCGCAACAGCCCAGCCCCCCCTTCCTGCAACTAAATATTAATTTATATATATATATATACATACATACATACAGGCAGCCCAACCCCCTAACTAAACATTATTATATATATATATGAATTTATTACATTAATTTTTTAAATTTTTAGCCCCTGCGCTCTAAATTCCTGGATCCGCCCCTGCTCATATGCAAACCAATATTAGATTTAGGTGATAAATTTGATTCATCATGTCTTTCCATTGTCGTGGGGGTTTATCAATCTGATTTGAGTGTGTCTAATAATTAAAATATGAGGGTGTATTTTATGAAAAATTGTTTGACTCTCCTATTTTCCATGAAATGGGGTTGTGTTCAACAGGTTTGGGAAGTGCAGGATGAGATTTAACTAGTTCATCAGATCAAAAACTATAATATGAGATTTATGTTGGATTAAAAGCCAAAGGTCGAGCTCAACGTATGATGTGATGATTAGTATTACTTACTCAATTATATGAGTAATTTAAAATTTAAAATATGAGGAGTATTTATATGAAAAAATTCAACTACCTGTTATTTGCCTTTGTACAAGGATCATGTTTTTTATTTAGGCAGAGTGATTCCCACTAATTTTTTATATTTTATATATTTCAATTTTTATTATTTTTAATTTAAAAAAATTAAACTATTCTTTTTTATTATTTTCAATTTTGTAACAAAATCTTATTTTTTCATGTAATTTAGAATCTAGATAAAACTTTGTAGTGAAAAACTATATTTAGTGCAAAAAATTTCACTCATTTAAATTGTTTACGATTTACAAATTATGTAACAAAATATTAACATTTGACTATGAAACTTACAGTATAGATAAAATTTTTGGTAATAAAAACATAATTTGATAAGAAAAATTTTAACTCAGTTTAATAGTTTGGTCACAAAATGTTAATATTTTGTCACAAAATTTTTTATGTAAAAAAAAAATCATAGTGAAAAACTTATTTTGTTGTACTAAGATATACCACGTAGAATATTATAATTTTTTATTTAATTTGACAAAAAGATATATACACACACACGCGGGGGCTTATATTTTATTGTAGCAAAAGATAAATAATAAAAATTCAAAGCTTCTTTATATATATAGGCACCTCTTGTTGCTTATATATATACGTATATATATTCAGTTCAGGGCTGTCATTCGAAAGCAACTGCAATAGATCATGGACAAAGAGATTAATGCTTGGTGCGACTACTTCGAAAGCACCGGCGTGGACATCTTCAAGATTATCAAATGGTCCATCACCGTTGCTTCATCCTGTCATTCCGACGAGTTCTTTCAACGAAGGGATTCAATCGCCGGGATTCTTTACGCCAAGATGAACCAGAACCAGAACCAAATCTGGCCAAGATCCCAGGACGCTTCTGCTTTTGTTCAAGAACGGAGAAGCCTTGGCAAGATCGCTACTACTACAGCCAGAGACGGGTCAAAAGGCTCGGATTGTGAGTGTGCTAGAGGGTCTCGCCCTATAATCAAGATTAAATGCTCTGCGAGGGGCGACAAACCGGCGGCACTAGATCAGTATGATAAAAACCCGAAAACAGATAAGCCAGAGATGGAGGATGTTCGGCCAATGACCAAGAGGAAGCAGCTCCTACAAGATGACGTTGAAAATACGAAGAAGAAAATTCAGCCGCCGAAGAAGGAAACCACCATGAGCAACTCAGTTACAGTGCCTGCAGCAAAACAAAGTAAGCCGCCATCTTGCTTAAACTACGAGGAGTTCGAGCAGAAACTGGAAGCAACCAAGAAGAAGCTGCGTCTGCGGTATGAACAAGCTAAGAATGAGAAAACAAGGAAGATGATTCGAATAATTGAACCCCCAAAACTTCCAAGACGCAAGAATCAGCAGTAGCTGGCATGGAGAAGTCATATATAGTCATTAGGGGAGGAATTAGGAGCCGAGAAAGAATTCATAATTAATTGTCTAAAACTTAGATAGAAAGAACTACGTGGGGCTTGATCCCCCACCCCACCCCCGGTAAATTAATTTGGGGTACGTAGGCAGCCTTTCGCTTATTGGCGCAGCCTCTTTCTTTTTTCTGTATTGATTGTTAATTTAAACACATGGCATATCTTTTGTCAAGCTTGGCCCAAAATGCTTTCCCTTGTCTCTTACTAAATAAGATTTAAAGGTTGATATGTGTATTGAGGTTGAGTCTTATAGAATACATATTAAACATTCACTACGGTTAACAAATTTTGAATGTTGATAACAAATGCGTAAGAGTCATATTTTGTAGAATTGAAGTGGAAAGCTTAAAATAATGCATTATGTCTGATCTCATTCATTAATTTGTGGTCAAATATCATAGTGTTTTGATAGCTGCAGTTTATTTCTTTTTTTTGGATAAAATTTTATATAAAATAATTTTTTATAGAGTGAAACAATTAATGATTAATTTTTATTTTTTAATCAAAATACATTATAAGTACATAGAAAAGCACTTTATTAACAGAATTTCATAATAGCAAAACATGATATTTGTTTAGATAATAGTATAGATAATATGGTTAAAATGATGCTGAGTATAACAAAAAAGAAGAAAAAAATTAAAAGATATAGAAAGCTATTATTATTTTATTATGACCATTTGAGTTACAATAACGGAAGAAATGAATTGAGTCTAAATTTGTTTGGTCCAAATTGATGATATGTTGTCCAAATACAAATGGATCTTGTTATTGAATAATCATCTAATAGATTAGTCGAACTAACCCAAGACAATATAGTTGTTTCAAAGTTGCATTCTCCAACCATGAAATCAAGGTTGAAACAACACCTAAAGATTTTAGGAGGAAATGTACATTATCATGTAAATGATAATTGTAGATAAAACTTTTGTGGCAAAAAATTAAGTTAGTTTTTGTTAGTTATCTGGTCAAAAAGATATTAGGATGAAATGCACATTATCATGTAAATGATAATTGTAGATAAAACTTTCATGGTAAAAAATTATATTTGGTTGTAAAACTGGTTTTAACAGTCAATTTCCCATCGTTGAAGATTTTTAATGACAAGAAAAATCTCATCGTCGCTGGTCGTTAAAGCTTCCTTCATTAAAAGTATTAACAATCGAAACAAGAATATCGTCGTTAATATAAGTAGTGAGAAACTTAAGTCCTATCATTAAAAATAATAATGACGATGAATATTTCTATCGCTATAACAATGTGTATGGTCGTTGAAAATAATATTAGCGATTGATATTTCCGTTGTTATTATAATATTTATCGATCACTAAACATAATATCAACTATGGATATCCCCCTCGTTATTATAATATTTTCCTGTCATTAAACATAATCTAAACGATGAATACTTTCGTCGTTATAGCTATATTTACCGGTCAGTAAACATAATATCAATGATGAATATTTTCGTCATTATATCTATATTTATTTGTCATTATTACTATTATTACAATTCTAATAACTATTTTTACTATTATATAAGAATTTATTTTGTACCTATTAATTTTGGAAAGATAGATACTAATAATAAAAATGTAGTTCTCAATCAATTTAGTAAAAACAAGACATGCAAAATACAATCATTTATATTGATTATGTACTAATTACAATCATCTTAACGGCTTCCATTTGCTCCACAATCATAAAAAATAAGAAAAAAAATTATGGGTTTCATATTATCCTAATCTCTCCCTATAATCAAAATCAAAAAATTGTTACAAGTGTCATAAGAATTCATATATTAATCACAACCGTATTCATTGCTCAACTTGTATCTTCAAGTACCTACAAATTGCAATGAGAGAAAATCATATTACACGTCATTCTCCAGAATAGCATTACTAAATTTCTAACACACTCTCTACTTAATAACTCCATAAAAACATGAATACATTAATTCCATGATTAACACTATCTATTCTCAATAATCAGTATTATTAGCAATTAATTAAGTTTACCATGAATCTCATGTAGGAAATTTAAGAATGTAATACCTATTGAATAAAAAGTTGTCAAAAAGCTTTCATATGGTTTAGCTTTGAACATTGCCCTGCAAGAATTAAAACCATTCATTAAAAGAAAAAAAAAACTATAGGATCAAAAGTAATCATGCACATAAAAATAGTCTTATATCATAAAGTCATGAAAAAATAAACAAATCTCTACGAAGTGAATAAAACCTCATGAACAACTTCGCAAAGAGTAGATGGGGGAAATTCAATTGAAGCATTTGGGTTTTGTAGCATAAAAGATTTAACCCTTCGCAATCTCTCTTCAAACTCTACAATATGCCTCTTTGGGATGCAATTTTCTCCATCCTTTTCATTAAGTTTAGTTTGAAGCTCTTCCATCTTCTTTTTACTAGGAACTTTGAAGTTTTTCCATTTGATTCCACCTCCATAAGAGTCAAATAAGTAAATAAGTATGCCTAATTCAAATTTGTCAACATCCTATAAAATGGTACTATATTCATCCTCTTCAATATGAACATTCATATACGTGTAACAGACACACTTTCAGGCAATGAAAATGCACAAGTTAAATAATACCACAAGTAAAGTTAGAGAATAATTTACTTAAAAATATTGTTTGGCAGTTGATATTTTTATTTTTGAATTGGCTAATGTCATGTTCACAAACAATCCGCATACTAATATAAAAGCATTTTTTTCTTTATTTTTTGACGTACATACCTACAAGAAAAAATGAAAGGGCAGGACCATTCAAGATGTAATATTATTAGTCTTGTTTTCTCGAACAGCCAAACTCCAATTCATGCATACTTTCCTTGCATATCCTGTAGCATGAGGATGTTGAAGCAAATGCATTTTGCTACTCAATTGTAGTAAGAACTTTTGCCTCGGATGGGTTCTCATATTTGTGGCAAGGAAATGAAGGACCATCAACGAGGATCAAAAGGATGCAACAGAAGGGTTTTTTAAAAACAACAATCCTCGTATTGATAAGAATCTAGAAGACTTACTTTTCCTTCGGATTACCGGACGGAATGGAGCAACAGGAGGAGGAGGCGCGACTGCTTCTTCACGTGGTGGAGATGTCGACTGTCCTGCAATCTGTCGGCTCCTTCGCATCAGATCTCTTGATCTTCCAAGGTATGACTCAAACTCGTGGCCTCTCTTGGTGAAGAAGAGAAAATCGAAAATTAGGTTAAAAACAACTAGAGAGAGAATATATATATAGGGAGAACCCTAGGGCTAAAACCCTAGTGGGCCAAGTCCATTTTAATTAATTTTCTAATTGGGTTAGCCCAATTAATTAATTAAAACCAATGAACTATTAAATAATTCTCTCTCAATGTAATTCACCCAACAAGCCAAAATGTATTAAATAATACATGAGTTACATCGAGCTACCCTGGGGACCAAAAGACAAATTATTCATGGCTACTAAAATGACCAAAATATCCCTGCTACCTAGTAGCTATATTTTGTCATTCTAAGTGTTCCAACTATCACCATATGGTAACACTGACCCCACGAATAATTTTGCATGTGCGATGTCTTTGACCTACTAGTGTAATGACGAAAATATCCCTCTGTGTAACACCCATCATTTAGAAAGGAATAATGTACCAACACCTCTCTAAATGACTTCTACCATCCTTAGATCGCTAGTCCAATAATCCGTAACTACTCGAATGTACTTGCTTATCACTGGGAGCTACCCAGAAGCACACACTCTTAAGTCACGTTCCCAGGGCCCTGGATTATTTGATTATTCTTAGACAATCACAAGGGGGTGAATCACAGAAACTGTCTTGTATTAGTCTGTCTTTGCTAATTAGAAACCACACTCCCAACTCACATGGTTGCTGATCTTTGATAGACCTCACCTATAGCGAATCTAAGAATATAGCTCTAGGTTCACTAGATCACCAACTAATACTCAAGCATTAGAGTACTCATCCACGTAGTAGCAGTGATAGACTAGCTCCATGATAATCAGTACTTTGTCATTAGCTTCTATCACAGGTCCACTCTACGCATTCCAAATGCGCTTGTACAATTAGAGTAAACGGACTGTTTATTGGCTAAGGCAAGCCATCCTCCATTAGGATCTATTGCACAATGATCTTATCATGATAGAATGCCCAGTTCTATCAAAAGATCAAGAGTAATATTTTTCTTGCTTATTAAGTACCCATGATTCATGCCTAACTGTGAAGAACGACCCATCACATGAATCACTTACTTAATAGCATGGACACTTTTCCAACAATTAAATGCAAATAATATATGTGCAATAAACTGACTAAAAGGAAACATCATTACCATAAATTAAATAAAACGTGTCTTTAGGGCATACATTTCCAACAGCAAATTCATACATTGGTAATTAAACATGGTCATGAAGCGAATATTCCTGTAACGAATTCTGTTTTAGACATGAACCATAGGTGCAACTGTTTAACGGAATCAATTCAATGTTTTCATGGGATGACTGAAAGAAATTTGACTTCCTAGAACACACTAATTGCTGGATATGAGAAATTCAATCCTATGGCTACCTGTGCTAATTTAACAGTTTTGAGCTATAAGCAGCAAGTCCATGGAGCTATTATTTCGACGGGCCTTGAAAGAAACATGGCATTGGCTAATGCACTTGTAGTTGTAGATATGTATGGCAAATGTGGATCATCATTTCAAAGATCATTTAAAATTTTTCCAAAAAAAAAAACCAAAAACCAAAGCAAGAAAAACAGTGTTTTCACATTTATATTATGATTCCATTTTCTTCCCCTTAATACCTTTTCACTACTAGAACAGTTAAGAGTAAGAGAAAAAAAATTACAAAAGTCAAAGATCAAATTAAAAACAAACTATATCCAACAAGCAAGATGGTAATTTTTATTATTTCTTGAAATGAAAATAAAAACTAAACACACATGAACAACAAAAAAAGAAGTACTGCTTGGTAGAAACCATTCACAACCATGTAACAAGTACCATTACGACCATGGTAAACAAAACAACCATTAATAAATGACAATAAGAATAGAAATCATGGTAAACAAAACAAGAAACAAGGCAGGTAACATGTATAATACCCAAGAACTTTGGGTTATTATTTTAAAAGAAAAACAAAAATTCGAGGAAATTCGGTATCAAAAAAGCCCAAAAAATTTATCGAATCAGTCGAAGGGAGTACCCTAAAGCTTAAATGATTAAGGAAATAGGGACGCCTTTAATGAGCATATCGAGGCGTGATTTTTAGGACCGAAAGAAATGGAATCAGGAACGATTTTCGGTACAGCTAAAATACAGCTGTCGTTTAGGCTGTAAAACTGAATTCTCGTAAGAGACTCCTAAAATCAAAACGAAAGCTAAGGGAAGCTTCGTTTTGTCAAATAGAACAACCCTTCGAAAGTTTCAGGAAGAAACGAGTAGATTTAAAGCTAAAACAAAGAAACGGGTCAAAGTGTAATTTTTCAAAATTGCCCGAGGGGGGTCAAAATGTCATTTTTTGAAAAAGTTACAAAGAGGAAGTTAAAAGATCAGAACTTAAGGGACCTAATGGAAATTAATGAAAGTCTAGGGGTTGTGAGAAAATGGGCCAAATCGTGAAAACCAAAACTGATGGGGCAAAAGTGCAAAAAATTGAAAAAGACAGCCATGGATTCCGACCAAGCCACGCACGGTTGCCGACCGGCCTAATTGAGCATTGGGCTTTCACAAGGGGTGGTCGGGGAAGGCTAACGACCACTCGAGTGCCATTGTTGGGCCTCGAGGTGGTCGGATTTTTGAAACAAAATCCGACCAGATTGCAGGTCGCGATGTCGTGACCTGCAACTTCGATTTTTGGTCGCTTGAGACCAACTCAAGGTCGATCCGGGGTAGGTATGAACGCCTAAGGCCATGGGTAAGCCGTCCAAAGCCATTTTGTAGCTCAACGATTGCCTATAAATAGCGGACAAAGTGGCCAAAAATTAGCAAACTTGAAGCTTCAAATCGAAGGCCATTTCGAACAAATTGAGAGGAAGGGATAGAGGGCTTTTGTTTCCCATAGGTTGAAGGCTATTTCTGGAGAATTTCAAGCATTTTGGACGTGTTTTGAAGGCAAATCGAAGCCTCATCGAAACCCTAGGCGGACCGCTTGGCCGAGACTTCGAGGCCTTCGTTCGAGCACTTCCGGACCTCCTTTGGAGCCCAAACAGGTACCCCTAGGATCAATTCTTCATAAGCTTTCGATTGGCATCGATTTTACAATTTTCTGGCATGGTCATCGCCGGAGAAGACGACCGGCGTATGGGCCCCACGCGCCAGTCTCATTTGTCCTATCACGCACCAGCGCGTGCGGGCGTATGCGAGCTTAGTTTTCTGTGCAATTTTTTTTAAATATCTTGGAAAATTATTTTAGAATTTCCTATGTAAAAATATTTGAAAAAAAATTAAGTGTAGGTATTTATTTTGGAATATTAGTGAGGAAAAATAAAAGAAAAATAGAGAAAAAGGCAAGAAAATTGAGGAAAAATAGGTTTTATTGATGATTTAAATAAATATCTTGTCTAGGGTGTTTTGGGAAGTGAGGTGAGTCTTTTGGTGCGAAATTTGAGATTGACACGCAAATCAAGGCAAGTTTCACATTTTTCGAGGTAACCCGATATCTATAAAAGGTGAGTGGTTTTGTCCTTATAGCTCGTATATGATATGATTTCCTTTCCATGCATGATATTTTCTTATGTTATGATCATTTTCATTCATATACTGTTGCATGGGAAAATGTGATATATGCACAACACGATATTTTTGTCATATTGAACTTGTGCATGGGGTTGGGAGTATACCCTCAGAGTGTAGCCGTAATTCCCGTAGGGCGTTGAGGGAATAATGTTAGGCCTATCCCGCAGAGGTTCGGGATTTGCCTAGGATTTCTAGCCGGGCTGGTGGGTTTGGGAAGTTACATTATGGGTATATATTTTTAATTGTCCATGCACCATGCATCATACATTCATGTTTATCTAACCCTCACTTAGAAGATTTCCTCTTCTAATATTGGACTGTGTCCCTGGAATATTCCACGTTCCAGGTGAGGCAAGCTGCCGGAAGGGCAAGGAAGTGGTTGAGGCATGATTGTGGTGGAAATTTTGAGAGTCCCATGTGGGACTAGAATAATCTATTTTATTCGGATGTATCGTTTAGAGTTTTATGTTGTCTGTAATGCTATGTTGGGTGAACAGTATGTATGTACCCACATAAGTTATGTTTTCGAGGTTCTGATCTTGCTTTCGCTTATGTAAGAAACGTTTCATTCCTTTGTTATATTTGGGAGTGTTATTAAATAAATGTTATGTTGAGGATTTATTGCCGGTTTATGTTTGATGTAAATAAAAAAAAAATCCTAACATATATTAATGCCCTGGAAGGCGGGGTGTTACAGTTGGTATCAGAGCCAAATTTTTATTTGGAGAATTAGGTTAGATCTTTAGGAATTTACGAACTCGATGATTGGATAACTTAGATTAAGAAATCCTTATCTATAGATTAGGAGATTGATAATCTAGCTTAAGAGATTATGACTTAAGTGTGATGTACTGGGATGTGCATGTCTAGGCTAGTTCTGGCTAAGGAAAGATTTGGTACTTAAGTGTGTCCATTGTGACCCACCACTCTTTCCTAGGAACTTACCTGGTGCACTATTCCTGTACAAAACATTGAATGGCTACTGTTCTCTGTGAATAGTAAAAAATCTAATTGGTTTCTTGATGCAGCATGGAAAACGATTATCTTGAACAATTTTGGGTGACGCATTGGATCAGCCGTTGGGCAGATAATGAGCCAATAGTGGTAGATGTCTTTGGACGCTTGGACCTCCTCGAAGGAATTTTAAGGGATGTGCCGCCAAGCAGTTTTGTTCGGCCAACCCTAATGACCGCCCAATTCAATTTTCTGATAAATCATATGGAAGGTGTATGGAGAGACCTGGCCAAAGGACTTTACCTCCAAGACAACTATGCATCTTTGTTCTTCTATTGCCAGCAGTTCCGTGACCATGCCCTCAATATGCTCGAAGATGAAGGTGAACTGGAGGGAGATGAAGACCCGGAGGAAGACGAAACATCCGAGTCCGAAGGAGATTGGGAAGATATGGTGGCAGCCGATATGATGGGCGCCGGCTACCTTAGCTCGGACGATGACGAAGAGGAAGGAGTGACTGAGCATGATGACCTTGAAGGACCCGAGGTCGAGTCTGAGGACGATATGATAAGCGATGATGTTTGGGTCTGGAAGACAGCCAACCCATAAAAAGAATCGTGAATGATTTACTTCGCTTACTGATGTTTTAGATGTGTGCTTTACGTTTCTCATAAAATGATGTTATATATCATGTTATATATATAAAAAGAAGTTTCCTGTTGAAAGAAATTCTCATGGAATGAGATTTTGTCTTGTCTTGTCTTTTCAGATGGTAACAACGAGACAACAAAGAAATATGACTCCTATCAGTCCCAATCGGGGAATAGAAGACGAAAGGAGTAGTGGTAATCGCCGCTACAATAGTAGCATCAGGACAGATGAGCCAGTGACGGAGTCAACAGTTCCTAAGGGACGTTTGGATCGGATCGAGAGGGTTATAGAGAACCTCTTAACCCACACGACGAGAGGAGAACCAGCCAGACCTACTGAGAATGTGTTGGAACAATACAGACGACAACGACCGCCAATATTTAAGGGGAAAACCAATGATGACCCCAGTATGGCTGAGTATTGGTTAGAGCAGACAGAAAAGTTGTTTCGACATCTCCAGTTTAATGATGAGGACAAGTTAAACTGCGCCACCTTCATGCTAGAAGAAGAAGCTGGGAAATGGTGGCAGACTGCAGAGCGAGCGTTGCAAAGGGCCCGCTCAAGGCATGGATCCGAAACTGATGAGACCCCAACGTCAGTCTGGGAGGCCTTTAAGAAAGCCTTCAATGATAAATACTTCCCTCTTAGTTGGAGGCAAGAAAAGAGTTGGGAGTTTGCAAATCTGAAGCAAACTGAAGAAATGTCGGTAGCTCAATACGACACTAAGTTTAATCAGCTCATTAAGTATGTTCCGATGTACGATGCCGACGAATGGCAGAAGACACAGAAGTTCATGTCGGGACTGAAAGTGGATCTATTGTAGGCTCTGAGCACCTGGTCAATTGAATCATATGAAGAAGCTTTAAGTAAAGCTTTAACAACAGAGAGGAACCTTCTGCAGGTGAAACAGATCAGGTCAGTGGAGGCAAAAAGGGATCCAGAGTAGAAAACGGGAAACAAAAATCTCCAAGGTGGCAAGCCTTGTTTCAAGTGCAAAAAGAACCATCCAGGGAGAAAGTGCTTAGTAGGAACGACTATCTGCTACTTTTGTGGAAAGCAAGGGCATATCAGTAGGGATTGCCGCAAAAGAAAGGAAACGCCTCCAACAAAAGATCTGTCAAAGGTGGTGTGTTTCCAGTGTAATCAACCGGGGCACTACTCAAGTAACTGCCCGAAGAGGCCAAGACTCGGACAAGATGATAGGCCGGCAGAAAGGGTAGAAGAGGCTCGTGGGACTCGTTAGGGACGTGTCTACAACCTCACCAAGGAAGATGTGGGGACCAATCCAACAGTGGTCCAAGGTACGCTCTTCATATTGGATACCCCTATTCATGCATTGATAGACCCTGGGTCAACACATTCATTTATGTCTT
Organism: Diospyros kaki; assembly: GCA_036245055.1. NCBI lineage: Eukaryota > Viridiplantae > Streptophyta > Magnoliopsida > Ericales > Ebenaceae > Diospyros > Diospyros kaki. Next base: position 25,616,077 of record BSEG01000010.1, on the reverse strand, counting down.
ATGCTTTGGCTGGGAGTTTGGGGGTAGAGACTAAACCTATGGAATATCCGATGATAATTTCGACGCCCATGGGTAAGAGTGAAAGATCTTCTAAAGTGATAGAAGAATGCGAAATTAGTTTAAGTAATGCTCAATTTCAAGTTAATCTAATTTTGCTAGAGGTATACGATTTCGACGTAATCCTACGAATGGATTTCCTGTCCAGATATAACGCCAATGTAGATTGTCGAAGAAAGGTAATGACCATAAAGAAACCCGAAGGGGAATGGGTCAAATTTCGGGGACAAGGTGACCCCAGAAATGGAAACATAGTTTCAGCCGGTAAGGTAGAGAAGTTGATGAATCAAGGAGCTCAAGGATGTATAGCCTACTCTCGTTTGGAAGAAAAAGAAGTACCAAAGATCAAGGAGGTGCGGATAGTACGAGACTATGAAGATGTGTTTCCAGAAGACCTACCAGGACCACCGCCACCTCGGGAGATTGAGTGGGGGCAACGAGCTTGGATCTTTTTTCCCTCATTGTCGAGCCGTGAGCGGGGTAATGGGTTTGAATTTGTTTTTCCCTTGTTGTCGGGCTATAACAGGGATAGTGGGCTTGAGTCTATTTTTTCCTCGTTGTCAGGCAGTGTGCGAGGCAATGGGCTTGAATTTGTTTTTCCCTCGTTATCGGGCTTTAAGCGAGACAACGAGCTTGAGTTTATTTTTTCTTCATTGTCGGGTTGTATGTGAGGCAACAGGCATGAATATTGTTGTTGCCAAAATACAACAATCTATTTTTTTTTATTGTGGACAGACGCAAAAGTCTTAGGAGTCGTGCCTTCACTAATAAGAATCTGGAGGAGGAATTGGATCTGATGGAGTTCCAAGCTTGATAAACTGACGTAGTTGATGGTTTGATGAGCTGATGATCTTGTGGGCTGATGATCTGGTGGCCCCAAAGTGATCTGGTGGCCATGAGGATGACGAGAGACCTCGGGGTGATGAGTGGTCTCGGGATGACGGGAGGCCTCAAGATGACGAGAGGCCTCGGGATGACGGGAGGCCTCGGGATGACGGGAGGCCTCAAGATGACGAGAGGCCTCACGATGACGGCAGGCCTCAAGATGACGAGAGGTCTCAGAATGATGAGAGGCCTTCATGGTGACGAGAGGCCTGGTGGTGACGAGAGGACTTGGAGTGACGAGAGGTCTCGGGATGACGGGAGGCCTCGGGATGACGGGAAGCCTCAAGATAACGAGAGGCCTCAGGATGACGGGAGGCCTCGGAATGACGAGAGGCCTTGATGGTGACGAGAGGCCTGGCGGTGACGAGAGGCCTTGGAGTGACGAGAGGTCTCGGGATGATGGGAGGCCTCAAGATGACGAGAGGCCTCGGGATGACGAGAGACCTTGCTAGTGACGAGAGGCCTCGGAGTGACGAGAGGTCTCGGGATGACGGGAGGCCTCAAGATGATGAGAGCCTTGGGATGACGAGAGACCTTGCTGGTGACGAGAGGCCTCAGAGTGACGAGAGGCCTTGCTGATGACGAGAGGCCTCGGAGTGACGAGAGGCTTCAAAGTGACGAGAGGCCTCGAAGTGACGAGAGGCCTTGCTGATGACGAGAGGCCTCAAAGTGACGAGAGACCTCGGAGTGATGAGAGGCCTTGCTGATGACGAGAGGCCTCAAAGTGACGAGAGGCCTCGGAGTGACGAGAGGCCTTGCTGATGAAGAGAGGCCTTAAAGTGACGAGAGGCCTCGGGGTGACGTGAGGCCTTGCTGATGACGAGTGACCTCAAAGTGATGAGAGGCCTCAAAGTGACGGTAGGCCTTGGAGTGACGAGAGGCCTTGCTGATGACGAGAGGCCTCAGAGTAACGGGAGGCCTCGGGATGACGAGAGACCTTGCTGGTGACGAGAGGCCTTAAAGTGACGAGAGGCCTTGCTGATGACGGAGGCCTCAAAGTGACGAGAGGCCTCGGAGTAACGAGAGGCCTCAAAATGACGAGAGGCTTCGGAGTGACGAGAGGCCTTGCTGATGACGAGAGGCCTCAAAGTGACGAGAGGTCTCGGGATGACGAGAGGCCTACAAAACGAGAGCACTGTTAGAGCGCGGGTGGGGGTCCCCGCGCAAACCCTCCAATGCTTAAGTTAGATCTTGAGAGAAAATGAGAAGTCGAACTTGAATTGCTCAAAATGGCATACCTTGTGATGAAGGCATGATCTCGTATTTATAGCGGAGGAGAGAGAGAAGATGTGCGAGAATCTCGTGGCCCATTTTGAGTGGTTCCCATACCTCAAATTCATGCCCAATTTTCATGATGATTGAACTCGAATCTCTCGAACTCAAAACATAAAAGTTGTAGATAATTCTCTTAGATTTCCATATAACTTTAAATCAGATCAGTCGGAGCTCGTATGAGAAAGTTATGGCCGAAAAACTGAAGTAGTGTCATACCCACTCGGCATAACCGAGTGCGTCATAAATAACGAGTGGCCACTCGGTCATAACCGAGTGGGGGCCACTCAGTCATGTCTTCTTTTGCCCGACCGACTGGGGGGCCACTCGATTATGCCTTCTTTTGCCCTTTTGACTTGGTTCGAGTCCATCTTACTTTAATACTTGACTCCGAGCCTTCATAGTGTAGGTGCATCAACTTCATACCCGATTTACCCCTTGATTAATCCCGAATATATCAAAACTCAGAACATAAAAGTTGTAGATAATTCTCTTAGATTTCCGTAGAACTTTGAATCAGGTCAATCGGAGCTCGTATGAGAAAGTTATGGCCAAAAAATTGAAGTAGTGTCATACCCACTCGGCATAATCGAGTGGGCCCTCCCCACTTGGTCTCGGCTCGACCTCTTGCTCCTTCGGCTTATTTCCTCGATCTCCTACAACCCGTTGGGCCTTTGGGCTTCATGTGCACATCTCACAAGTTTTTTAGGTCTTGTAATTCTCCAAGTTTGCAGGGCATATCAATTGCTCCCTACTCTTTTAGCCAGAAGGTTCGGGTGAAAGAGTATCTTGTCCTGTAAACTTTTGAACATTACTTCTCTTTTAGCTGCTTGATCTTATACACATCCTCTTGAGCTTGTTTTCACACCGTGCTTTCAAATTTCTGGGCTCTAGTGATTTTCAATTCCTTTGCAGAAGTATGAGGAAGATATACTAGTAAGTTTGCTTTCCATAGATGTCGAACTATGCATCGAACAATGAGTTTGATTCGGCTCCCAGTTATTGAGTTATGTGCGGGACAATAGGCTCGCATTTAATTTTCCTTTATTGTTGGGCTTTAAGTAGGACCATGAGCTTGCGTTTGTTTTTTTCTCCCGTTGTCGGGCTATAAGTAGGACAACGGGCTTGAATGTACTTTTACCTCGTTGTCGGGTTATGAGCGGGGTAACAGGCTTGAATGTAATTTTACCTCATTGTCGGGCCGTCAACGGGACAACGGGCTTGAATTTATTTTTCCCTCTTTGTCAGGCCGTGAGTGGGACAACGGGCTTGAATATAATTTTACCTCGTTGCCAGGCCATAGCAGGGCAACGGGCTCGATCGCGTTTTACCTCGTTGCCGGGCCATAGGCGGGGCAACGGGCTTGATCGAATTTTACCTCGTTGCCGGGCCATAGGCGAGGCAACGGGCTCGATCGCGTTTTACCTCGTTGCTGGGCCGTGAGCGGGGCAACGGGCTTGATCGAATTTTACCTCGTTGCCGGTCATAGGAGGGACAACGGGCTTGATCGCGTTTTACCTCGTTGCCGGGCCGTAGGCGGGACAACAGGCTTGATCGAATTTTACCTTGTTGCCGGGGCATAGGCGGGACAACGGGCTCGATCGCGTTTTACCTCGTTGCCAGGCCGTAGGCGAGGCAACGGGCTTGATCGAATTTTACCTCGTTGTCGGGCCATAGGCGGGACAATAGGCTTGAGTTTATTTTTCCTGTAAGCAGAGCATAGCAAACAAACTTTCACAAAGCAATGTGTAATGGAAATGCTTACATTTTTTGAAATAAGTGAGTACATCCACTATTTCATTTTGGGTCTTATTGTTGCCTCTGAGCACGAAATGTTTAGTTTCTCGATCTTTAACATAGGCTCTCTTCAATGTGTCTGAATTTTGCTCCCAGTTTTCTCTTTAAGGGCATTAATGGTGGCTAACTGCCTTTTTCTAAGGGCATTTCCTTTCGTGGCTTGTCTAGATGGAATAGGAGGAGTCCCTTACCATAGTTTCACTGCCCGAGATGACATGCATGGGCTCATGAACTGGTTCATTGTCTAGAGGTGGATTCTCTCCGTAACCCCTTCCTCTCTCTTGACATCTCTGATTTGATATCCCCCGCTCTTCCTGCCTATCTTCTCCTCTTTGAGGATCACCATCTTTGACTTGTACGTACCTTTGAAGATGTCCTTCACGAACTAGCATCTCAATCTGATCTCTTAACTCCCGACACTGGTCAGTGCAATGACCACGGGTTCTGTGATATCTACAATATTCTTCTCTATTCTTCCTCATTTGATGGTCAACCTTTTTCGGGAATCTAATGAGACCTGACCCTTCGATGGCTGCAAGTATGGTTGACCGAGGGTGGAAGAGTTTGGTGTAATGGTGGAACTGGGGCAGAGGTATATCTGATCTTCTAACCCTTTCCTGTCGTCGAATAGACTCTTCTTCTCCTTCGCGCTCCTTTTTCTTCCTTTCTTTGTCCTCATTCCCTGCCACATTTCTCATAATTTCAGTGTGAAGGATATACATGTTTGCTCTGACAAATAGATATGCGAGGGACGTTGGGGGGCCTAAAGATAATGACTCTTGGAGAGAGGCGAGGCGCGTCCCTTGGAGCATAGCAGACATTGCAACTTGGGCCGGCAAGTCGGGGACTTCAAGGGTGGCATTATGAAACCTATCCACAAATTGACGTAAAGATTCCTTATTCCCTTGTCATATGCTAAGAAAATATGTGGCATCCTGTTTCCTTCGATTGTTAATCACAAAAGCTTTAGTAAATTCGGTCCTAAGATGCCCAAATGAGGAAATGGAGGCTTCTGGAAGGTTGTTAAGCCATGCTCGAGCATATCCTGACAGTGTTAAGGAAAATGCTCGGCACATTATATCGTCGTCCCATCCATGCAATATCATCAGTGACTCATAATTCTGAACATGATCATATGAGTCATCTTTCCCTAAGTAGAGGGTGATTTGTGGCATTTTGAATTTTCGAGGCAGTGGTCTCTCCAATATATCGATCGTAAAAGGACATTTTCTTCGTTGGTGCTCTTCTGTTGCAAGGATTAACTTTTTATGTTCAAGCACTTCTTCTACTACTCTTTTCATATCATCCCTCATAGTGGCTGTTGTCTGATTGTCATGTCTTGTTAGCGTACTAGCCACTGTTTCATGATACCTCCGTCTTTGAGGGCTTCTGGTTTTGTTTTCCATTCTTGGGTTTTCATTTATTCGGGGTATAGAATGATGGTTCTTTCTTGGTGGTGGCGATCTAGGCCTACCCTCCCGTCGAGGCGTAGGTCGAGAATGAGAATCGGGAGTAGCTTCTTGGTAGGAATCGGCCCCCACCTCGGGCTGAGGTTCTGGGGGTGGCATAAACTTTTTCAGAGTATCGGGCAACGTCCCTACCGGCATCATACCTTAGAGGATACCAGCCATGTCTCGAAGTGCTTGCATACCCTCAACGTGTTGTTGTCTCAATGCTTCATACTCCTCCCACGAGACTGTGCGTGGTGGCTGTCGTGAAGTTCCGGCTTGGTCAATAGGCGGCAGCCTTGAGCCGATAAGTAGTGGTGGTGGGACTGATTGGTTCCCCACTTGCGTGCTGGGGGAAATGGGGCAGTCACCTCCTTTAGGTTGAGCATTATGTGGGGGAGGAGGTGCTCCCTCTTGCTGAGTGTTTCGTGGTGGTAGACGTGTTTCTACACCTTGAGAGAGAGTTCGTCTGTGTCCATGGGTGTTTTCCATTCTTGAGTTGACTTTTTGTCTTGCGTTTCCCACAGACGGCGCCAATTGTTGTTGCCAAAATACAACAATCTATATTTTTTTGTTGTGGACAGACGCAAAAGTCTCGGGAGTCATGCCTTCACTGATAAGAATCTGGATGAGAAATTGGATCTAATGGAGTTCCAAGCCTGATAAACTGACGGAGTTGATGGTTTGATGAGCTGATGATCTTGTGGGCAGATGATCTTGTGGGCTGATGATCTTGTGGGCTGATGATCTGGTGGCCCCAAAGTGATCTGGTGGCCATGAGGATGACGAGAGACCTTGGGGTGACGAGAGGTCTCGGGATGATGGGAGGCCTCAAGATGACAAGAGGCCTTGGGATGACGAGAGGCCTCGGGATGACGGGAGGCCTCAAGATAATGAGAGGCCTCAGGATGACGGGAGGCCTCAAGATGACGAGAAGCCTCAGAATGACGAGAGGCCTTGATGGTGACGAGAGGTCTGGTGGTGACGAGAGGCCTTGGAGTGACGAGAGGTCTCGGGATGACGGGAGGCCACGGGATGACGGGAGGCCTCAAGATGATGAGAGGCCTTGATGGTGACGAGAGGCCTGGTGGTGACGAGAGGCCTTGGAGTGACGAGAGGTCTCGGGATGACGGGAGGCCTTAAGATGACGAGAGGCCTCGGAGTGACAAGAGGTCTCAGGATGACGGGAGGCCTCAAGATGACGAGAGGCCTCGGGATGACGAGAGACCTTGCTGGTGATGACAGGCCTCAAAGTGACGAGAGGCCTCGGAGTGACGAGAGGCCTTGCTGATGACGAGAGACCTTAGAGTGACGAGAGGCCTTACTGATGACGAGAGGCCTCAAAGTGACGAGAGGCCTTGCTGATGACGAGAGGCCTCAAAGTGACGAGAGGCCTCAGAGTGACAAGAGGCCTTGCTGATGACGAGAGGCCTCAAAGTGACGAAAGGCCTCGGAGTGACGAGAGGCCTTGCTGATGACGAGAGGCCTCAAAGTGACGAGAGGCCTCAAAGTGACGATAGGCCTCAGAGTGACGAGAGGCCTCAAAGTGACGGGAGGCCTCAAGATGACGAGAGGCCTCGGGATGACGAGAGACCTTGCTGGTGTCGAGAGGCCTCGGAGTGACCAGAGGCCTTCCTGATGACGAGAGGCCTCAGAGTGACGAGAGGCCTTGCTGATGACGAGAGGCCTCAAAGTGACGAGAGGCCTCGGAGTAACGAGAGGCCTTACTGATGACGAGAGGCATCAAAGTGACGAGAGGCCTCTGAGTGACGAGAGGCCTTGCTAATGACGAGAGGCTTCAAAGTGACGAGAGGCCTTGGAGTGACGAGAGGCCTAGTTGATGACGAGAGGCCTCAAATTGACGAGAGGTCTCGGGATGACGAGAGGCTTACAAAACGAGTGCACCGTTAGGGCGCGGGTGGGGGTCCCCGCACAAACCCTCCAATGCTTAAGTTAGATCTTGAGAGAAAATGAGAAGTCGAACTTCAATTGCTCAAAATGGCGTACCTTGTGATGAAGGCATGATCTCGTATTTATAGCGAAGGAGAGAGAGAAGATGTGTGAGAATCTCGTGGCCCATTTTGAGTGGTTCCCATACCTCAACTTCATACCCAATTTTCATGATTATTGAACTCGAATCTATCAAAACTCAAAACATAAACGTTGTAGATAATTCTCTTATCTTTCCACAGAACTTTGAATCAGGTTAATCGGAGCTCGTATGGGAATGTTATGGCCAAAAGACTAAAGCAGTGTCATACCCACTAGGCATAACTGAGTGGGTCATAAATAACGAGTGGCCACTCGGTCATGACCGAGTGGGGGCCAATTGGTCATGTCTTCTTTTGCCCAACCGAGTGGGGGGCCACTCGGTTATGCCTTCTTCTGCCCTTTTGACTTGGTTCGAGTCCATCTTCCTTCAATACTTGACTCCGAGCCTTCATAGTGTAGGTGCATCAACTTCATACCCCATTTACTCCTTGATTAAGCCCTAATCTATCAAAACTCAAAACATTAAAGTTGTAGATAATTCTCTTATATTTCCATAGAACTTTGAATCAGGTCAATCGGAGCTCGTATGAGAAAGTTATTTCTGAAAAACTGAAGCAGTGTCATACCCACTCGACATAACCAAGTGGGCCCTCCCCACTTGGTCTCGGCTTGACCTCTTGCTCATTCGGCTTATTTCCTCGATCTCCTACAACCCGTTGGGCCTTTGGGCTTCATGTGCACGTCTCACAAATTTTTTAGGTCTTGTAATTCTCCAAGTTTGCAGGGCATATCAAATATGTTTTTACCTCATTATCGGTCTGTGAGCGAGAAACAGGTATGAATTTGTTTTTCCCTCGTTTTCAGGCTTTAAGCGAGATAACGGGCTTGAGTTTGTTTTTTCCTTGTTATCGGGCTATAAGCGGGACAATGGGCTTGAGTCTATTTTTCCCTCATTGTCAGGACATGAGCGGGGCAACAGGATTGAATTTGTTTTTCCCTCGTTGTTGGGCTATAAGTGGCACAATGGGCTTGAGTTTACTTTGTCCTCATTGTAGGGCTGCATGCGGGGCAACGGGCTTGGATCTGTTTTCCCTTGTTGTTAGGCTGTGAGAGGGGTAATAGGCTTGAATTTTTTTTTTCTGTCGCTCCCAAGCTTTGAACAGGACAATAAATGTAACACCCCGCTTTGCACGGGCATGTCACTATAGGCAATTCCCAAGATTTCTTTTTTTTTGAGTCTGCCACACGTGGCGCCATGGGAACAATCTTCATACACAGATGCAACACCTGTCACATACAATGGCTGGTGCTCGTAGTGGTTTCAAGAACAATCTTCACATGCAAGTAAAAATTCTGAGAACCCCAATCTTACCCGTTTAACTAACAAGAGCAATAGTTTTAAAACTAAATGAGACATAATATAACACAGTGGAATAATTACATCAAAAGGTCGTGACCTACCACGAGTTCCATACAAGGTGTTCCCACCCGAAATACATATTACAATGTTATAAAATGATTACAACACTTATCATGCGATCCTTGATACATATGTCAAAATAAGTACTAACATTTCCAAGATGATACAATGACTATCAAACTAAACACCGTTGGCCCCACCGGCCATGTCCTCGACCTTGCAACAGTCCTTGGCTAGAACGTTAAATGTTCCAAGGGCATAACCTAGGTTAGATGATAAAACATCTAAGTGATGGCATGAAACAATTTACATAATGCATGAAAGACATACGAGCACGGCATATACAAACAACAACAACAAGCAACATGTCTAACTTGAGAAATCTCCCTAACATACTCAACCTCCCGTGGAAAATCAATTCCACACAACATTGGGGTTGACCTTGCTTGGACATAATTAATCCCTTGAGTGCCCTACTGTGTCACTCGTTCACCCGAATTAATATTTCCCCATTCTCAAGTAGACCCCATCCTGTCCCACGCGGACACAACAATGACACGAAAACCAATACCCCGATGATATGAAAATCACACGCCATGCACCGACTCTTTTATAAGAAAAATAGTTGATGCAATATACCTCATGATCAATATGAAAATGATGCCACAAGTATATAACTGAAACGCATTTGTAAAACAACCCAAGTTGTGGAGGGTATAACTGCTCACTAGAACTGGTTAAATCACGTGTAACCTAAGTTCGGGAGGGTAAAACCACTCACCTGAAGCCACTACACACACTCCAACACTCATTCAAGATGATGTAAAGCTGGAATCAAACCACTCACCTCAATTCGAAAAGTCTGATTGTTACCTCGAAAATCGTGCCATGTCTAAAAAAATGTGCAATCCTTCCTTTCAACAAACCAATCGTCTCCTATTCACCATTAAGATCTTAGAAATCAATATTTCTATTTTCACTTATTTTTCTCTAATTTTTTTCCTATTTTTAAAACATTCTTCCCTCTCGAAAAATCATAAATAAATGCCAAACACCCAATTTTTTCAAATATTTTTGCATGAACTCATGCGTCCTCACGCGTTGACGCGTGGATGCGGCTGGAGTCTACGCGTGCACACGCGCGGGCTGTCTTCTCTAATCTTCTTCTTCGGCAAGGGTCACAAGCGATGGTCTCCGATGCTCGATCTGATGGCAAGGCTTTTTAGCTCTCCTCGAGGCGACCTCGATGGCACTCTCCACTGGCCGAAACAAACACTAAAAGACGCCTTAAAATGTGGTTGCAGGTCGCGGTCTGGCAAGACCCGAATTTTCGACCAAGGCATTGAAACTCGATCAAACGCACACGAAACCTCTCAAAATTCTCCAGAAACGATACCCACAACTCAAGGAAAAAAACCCCTTATCTAAAAGCTCAATTCAGCCTAAAACGAGAGTGATTTTAGCCGTTTTTTTATTTTTGAAACCCTTAGCCTCCACCCCTTTTATACTCGTTCTCAACCCGATTCCCCACCATATCTTGCTCGTTCTTATCCCTTAAGCCCAAATCTATCCTCCAAACCAATCGAACATCCCCAAATCACGAGTTAAAGCCCTCGAAAGATTCGGCTAAATTAGAAATCTTATCCGCCATTATTTTCGATCACGTTAGGGCCATTTCCAGCTAATAGCAACCTCCAACGGCTTCATCATTACCTGGAGACTACCCTAGAGTCTCCAGGTGACCTTCTTGACGCCTCCAGAGGCGGCTGTCGGTCGAATTCACACCATGTAATTTCTAAAATTTACACTTTTGCCCCCAAGTTCTTTCCAATTGCATTTTCAGCCTTTTTCTTAATATTCCTGAAGTTCTTGTTAATTCCTTGACTACCCAAAAGTTCAAAACTATTCACTTCCCTAAAGAATTTCTAGAAATTTTGTCATTTCGACCTCCCTCGGGTAGTTTACAAAATCTGCACTTTTGCCCGGACGCCCCTAATCGCGCGTTTTCCACCTCAAACCTTTGAAAATCTCTTGATTTTGTCAAGTATCACTCATTTGGACATTTTTACCTTCATTAAATTGCTTTGACATAGTCCCTCACCTTACGTTTATATTTTGAATATTACACGTAGGCCTGAAACTTTGCTAAATACCATTTTGACCCGTAATTTCCCCAAATACTCTTAATATTAAATATTGGTTATTACAACAAACTTGAGTTTTTTTCCCCTCATTGTCAGGCTATAAGTGTGACAATGGGCTTGAGTTTGTTTTTCCCTCGTTGTCGGGCTATAAACGGGACAACGGGCTTGAGTTTGTTTTTCCCTCATTGTCAGGCTATAAGCGGGCTTGCGCTAACTTGGTTTTTTATTCTGCAAGTGAGTTTTTCAACTATACACCTAACAAATTAAGACCATAAGTTGTGAACACATAATCATTTTTTACATAGTTCAACTAAGTGTGCATATGTCCATAGTCCCAATTAGGGCTTATGTTATTTCAATATGATTTTTCAATTCTCTACAATGATCCGTAGAATGTCCCCGGGTCTGATGGTACCTATAATACTCTTCTTGATTGTTTCCCATGGGTCTATCAACTCTTTGAGGTAGCTTGAGGAGACTTGCCTCCTCTATTGCAAGTATGGCTAATCGAGGCTATAGAAGCCTAGTGTAGTGATTAAACTGGGGTCTAGGTGCATTTACTCTCTTGGCCCTCTCATGTCATTTTATAAAGTCTTCTTCTCCTTTGCATTCCTTTCTCTTTCACTCCCTATTTTCATTTCCCCCCATATTTCTATTGATCTTCATGTGGAGGATATATCTGTTTGCTCTGACAAACAAGTATGCCAGGGACGCAGGAGGATCTAGGGAGAGCGACTCCTGAAGTGAGGTGATTAATGTCCCTTGGAGCATAGTAAACACCACCACCTAGGCTGGCAAGTCGAGAATTTCAAGAGTGGCATTGCAAAATGAAAGGAAAGCAAGATCGCTACGGGGCAAGCAACATAGTTCAAAATTTTAAACCTTACCCCGATCCTGACGATTGGATCAGCGTCGAAATCAAATCATTCACATACAAATAAAATAAATCTAACCTTTAGATTTTCAAGTCATTCGCGGATTCTAGCCGTCCAAGCATCCAGCCTCTAACTGATGATACACGGCACGCGTCCGTTGGAAAGGAGTGCGGAATAGGAGTGCTAGCTCCTTCTCCTTTATACGGCTTATGTATGGACAAAAAGAACTTCCTGTTTCAAATCGATGCGGAGTTAAAACGGGAGAGAGTGTATAGCAATTTTTCAACTCTTGAAAAATACATAAAACATTCACTAATTTTGAGCAACCCATAAGGGGATATTTATAGAGAAATATCCTAGGGTTTCTTAAACCCTAATGGATTGGGCTAGCCCATTAATTCTAATTTAATTAGAATCTTAAGTGAGCTTATTCTAGTCCAACTAGAAATATAATTAAGTGGCTCAAATCCAATTATAGGTTTAAATAAAATATTTAGGCCCAAATCTAATTCAAACCCAAATATAATATTTAATATAATATTTAGCCCAAATCTAATTTAGTCCAAATATAATATTTAATTTAATATTTGGCCCAAATATTAACTTTAGCCCAAATGTATTTTATTTCCTATTTGCCACTCCAACAAATAGAAAATTATTAAATTAAAAACTCCTTCCTAATTTAATCAATTGTCATTTTAGGAAACTCTTTCCATTATGACGACTCCTCGTCATATTAACATCATTACGTCAATTTGTTCTTTTTCCGTGAGAACTTATGATGGCACAATTTCTTGCCGAAGTGTCCCACTTAACCATACGTCCACTCTCCTGGTTTAAGTTAGGGACCGTGCCTATTGCGTATGACTCATTACGCTTCTGAATATGTTGGCAATGTGTCGGTACGAACACATAAGGAAAGATTGGCCTCTAGCAAGGCATCATGCTTACCCAATTATTCAGAAGGATTCATAATCCGTAAATAACCTTTCACAAGCATGGTTACCGTGTAATTCAATCCTCTCGTCAATGTATCCTATGTGATCTCAAGCTGGCAATGTGTTGCTTGATTATGATCACATAATTTTTTCTTCGGTCATTCGGATATCTTCACTTAATAGAAAGTGAATCAATAACTCCTTATTGATCTCTTTCACCATGGCCATGGATTTAAGGTGAATATCCATCGAAGGCGCCTTAGATACATCATCCACTATCAAGGGATAGATGAGTCCTATTTGGTTATACACCCATCTCCATAAGCCTCATGATATACCCAACGATCGCCCACGTGTAGCCTTTGTTTAGGCCCATCGAAATGATGTCAAATCATACCGGTCTTCTTATGAGATGACCATGACAACCTCAGGTCCAAGGATTAGTTACACCCATCTTGTATGAGAATTCCATCAACATATAACCAAAATGGATTCTCATGGCGAGTCATGTCTAGTGACACGTTTTCCAATATTTGTCACCTATGTACTTGTCTAGACATCCCCATGCCCATGGGTGTGAGACCCCCATTGCTATCACATAGCACATACTAGTCTTACCACAATTGTCAATGTTCATTCTTGACATTGCTACGACTTGGGACGTTTAATGATGTTTAGAAACTATGATGCATCATCTCACATCTTTATAGATTAATCATAGTATACATCATATAGACTTCTATATAGTTTCATTTGGTTATTACAATAATAACAAGAAACTAACAGAATGACTTCTTTGTGAGATTGAATAACTCTTTATTCAATAATAAACATGACTACAATTGTCAGTGTACAATATGCCCAATCTGATTGGGTCTAAAGCACCTACACTAACACAAAATTTATCCACAAACTGTTGTAGAGTTTCTTTATTCCCCTATCGAATACTGAGCAAGTATGTGGCATCTTTTTTTCTTCGACTATTAATCACAAATGCCTTAACAAATTCCATTCTGAGTTGACCGAATGAAGAGATAAAGGCCTCAAGTAAGCTGTTGAACCATGTTCGGGCATGCCCTGATAGAGTTAGGGAGAAGGCCTGGCACATTATGTCATCGTCCCATCCGTGCAATATCATCAATGACTCATAGTTTTGGATGTGATCATAGGGATCCTCCTTTCTGAAATAGGGGGTGATTTGGGGCATCTTGAATTTTCTAGGCAATGGCTTCTCCAATATATCTATAATAAACAGACATTTTATGTGTTGTTGCTCCTCCGTGGCTGGGATTAATTTCTTTTGTTCAAGTACTTCTTCGACTAACCTTTTCATATCGTCTTGTATACTTGTTGTTGTTTGGTTATCCGGTCTTGTTGGCGTACTGGCCATAGTTTCATGGTACCTCTGTCTTTGTGGGCTCCTAGCCCTATTCTCCATTCTTGGGTTCTCATTTATTTTAGGCATAACGTGAGGATTCCTTCTTGCTGGTGGTGATCTCGGTCTACCTTCCTGATGAGGAGAGGACCAAGAATGAGAGTCGGGAGTGGCTTCCTGATAGGAATTAGCTCTCGCAACAAGATGAGATTCAGGTGGAGGTATAGATTCTGGCATAAATTTTCTCAAGGTGTTGGGTAGTGTCCCTCTAGGAATCATTCCTTGGAGTGTCCCAGCCATGTCTTGAAGTGCCTGCATACCCTCAAAATGTTGTTGTCTTAATGCTTCATACTCATCCCAAGGAACCATGCGCAGTGGTGGTCGCGAAGTCCTAGCTTGATCGATAGGGTATGCTTATAAGCCGATGTTAAGTAGAGGTAAGGCTGGCTAGTACCTCACTTGCAGATTTGGGGATGCAGAGCGGGCACCTCCCTGTGGCTGAGAGTTGGGGGAGACGGAGATGCTCTCTGTGGGTGAGAGTCTAGAATAGAGGGAGGTGTTCCCTATGGGTGAGAGTCCCAAGAGGCGAGTGCGCTCCCTATTGTTGAGAGTTTTGTGGATGTCCATGGGTATTTGCCATATCTTATGTTAACTTTTTGTCTTTCTTCCCACAAATGACGCCCATTATTGTTGCCAAAATACAACAAAAATTTTTTTTTTTGTGGGAGAATGTAAGGTACGTGGTTGATCACGAGAGTGTCAAGAGACTTGAGAGTCTTAATGGTTCTGAGAGTCAAGTGTCCTGAGAGTCTCGTCACCACCTTACACTAAGAGTCTTGTCACTAATGTGCGCTGAGAGTCTCGTGACCAACTTACGCTGAGAGTCTCGTCACTAATACACTGAGAGTCTCATCACCAATGTGTTGAGGGTCTGATGACTAAGTGGGTCTTGATGATTAGGAGGGTCTTGGTGATCAGGTGGATCTTAGTGACCGAGTGAGCCCTGATGAACGAGTGGCCCTTAATGACCAAGAGAGTCTTGATGACTAAGAGACCTACAAGACGAGAGCACCGTTAGAGGCACAGGTGGTAGTCCCTACGCAATCCCTTCGATGCTTAAGTCAATTCTTGAGAGCAAGAGCGCAAAAATGTATTCAAAGTGTAAGTGTTAGCATATATACCTGAAGTAGGAGGCGTGGCATCTTATTTATAGATAAGGGAGATGGGGATACGTGGTGGCCATCCTAAGAGTCTCACAGCCCATTCCGAGAGTTTCGGTCTATCGTGAGAGACTCGCAGCCCATTTTGGACTCTCGTCACATTTTGGAGTCTCGGCGCATTTTGTACTCTAGGCGCATATTGGACTCTCGGCGCATTTTAGAGTTTTAGGGTCATGAGGTGCATGCCCACTCTATCATTTGACCGAGTGACTTGGTTTTTGCATGCATTTGGAGGCTAAAAGAGAGAGAGGGGGATTGGTCCACCCACCTACTCGGTCATGATCAAGTGGGTCTTCAGCGTAGGTGCATCAATATCAAACCCAATTTTCACCTTCATGCAACCTATATCTATCTAAACTCAAAATATAAAAGTTGTAGATAATTTTGTTTGAGTTCCATAGGATTTTTAATCATCTCAATCAGAGCTCGAATGAGAGACTTACACTCGAAAAACCAAAGTAGTGTCACACTTACTCGGTCATAACCGAGTAAGTCCTCTCCACTTGGTCTTGGCTGATTTCATCCTTGATGTGGCTCTTTCTCTCAAAACTTAGAACGCGAAAGTTGTAGATAATTATCTTGGCTTTCCATAGGATTTTGAATCATCCCAATCAGAGCTCGGATGAGAGAGTTACACCTGAAAAACAAAGTAGTGTCACACCCACTTGATCATGACCTAGTGAGTCCTTCCCACTTGGTCTCGACTCGATCTCTTGCTCCTTTGGCTTGTTTCCTTGATCTCTTGCAACTTGTTTTCCCTTTTGGGCTTCATGTCCTTGTCTCGCGACTCTTTTAGGTCCCATAACTCCCCAAGTTTGCAGGGCATATCAGATGGTAATGTATGTAGTACATTTACACTGACTTTTAAAATCCCACCAAGGTAAAAGAGGTCAATAGCTTGAAAGGAGTTTAAAATATCTTGAAAATTTAGTAAAATCATCATGGTTATTGTAAATTGTTTTCAGTTTATCTTTAAGAAATTTGAAAACAATGAAAATAAACCTAACTTTGTCTGGTGCCTAAAAGTGATGAATATTTATGTAAATATGAAGGGGTCACAACTTTAGTACCAATTCAATCCATATATTAGATTTGTTAATAAAGACAAAGTTACAATTTTACATTTACTTTTGTTTTAACAGTGATATTTTCATCATTTTCGTAATAATTTTTAATCTAAAAGTTGTAATTTTTCTTAACTAATTGAGACTAAATTATATATTTAAGGACATAGCTTTGACCATCAATAAGAATATCAATGAAAGAGCGTTTCTTCTGTTCAAGACTTCAATTCACATTGTGGCTAATGTTCTGCAAGAGGTGGACAAAAAACTGTAGAAGATTAGTACATGCCAGGCATCTTTCTTTATGTGTTACTTATGCATGCCAAGCAATTGGAAAACAAAAATAAACGAAAGATCAGGCAAATTAATATAATTTTCTTCAATGTGAGAGATTTATTAATAATTCAAATATAAAGATAACTAACCATACTCATAGCTTAGAAATAGCTTTACCAAACTAGTCCGGTGATGAGTCTCTCTACCTAAACCCACCCACCAACTACAAAGAATTTCAGCCAATCATTTGTCACTCAAATACACATACCCACCACAACACAACACCACAAAACCACCAATTCCAACATAAATTGAAGAATTTATGTCAAGAAAAGGGAAAGGAATAGAATTACATTCAAATCACTTATCATGACGAATTATTCATTAGAGTCGAAAAGTAAAAGAAGTTTATGATATTTTAAAGAATATAAAAATAATTAATATAGTTTAAAAAATTTTAAAAATAATATATAAAATGTACACTTATTTTTAACACGTTCGTTCATAAAAATTTCAAACAACATGTGCTAATAGAAGACTGCCATAGCATGTGAACAAATCTGAAACATAGTTTTGACAATAGTATTCCAGCAGTTAATAAAATCTAAAACTTCCAAAATTTAGGTAAATGACATAATAATTGAACCGCATGACAATACTCATAAGAAATAACCTAAAAATTTATAATTATTTTTAATTTTTTGTAGGTAGAATTAGTACTCTCACTGCATAAAATAATTGCATAAAGACACACAAATTCATCCAGTACATCACAAATCAGATAAAAAAATTTAGCATTCAAAATTTAAGTTATTGTCTTGTTTATTAATTTCTTGAGTAGAATATGATGGAAAATCAAAATTATTGTCTTGGGTTTGGTTTCCCAAAAGAATTAGCGACACAATAAGCGCTATCATATTAGGTTAAATTTTTGAATAAGTTCTTAGGAACAATAATCTCTCTCTGTGTGGTATATTAAAATTGGAAGCTACAATTTGTTGGGCATGGTGGCACTCAGAAAGTATAATTGTGGCATCAATAAATATACGAGAATGATGATAAATGTCCTTCTTATGCGAGCATATATATATACACACGAGAATAACTAAAATCAATCTATATAATATTCAAAATGAGGTCGTTATTTGCAGTCCACCTGGTTTAGGCATTTTACCAAACACATTGTGTGCTTGTGGAATAAAAACATAAATAATGAATCCAAGCAATAAGGACAAAAACAAAAAAATCAATTCTGGACATAGAGATGATTATAAGGAGGAAAAGCATGAACCAGATTGACGTAGATTGAGTTAGATCAGGAGAGTCCAAACTGCCTTTTTTGGCTGCTGAGGAAGCTACCGGAGTTGGATCAGGAGACGATGGATGTAATACTCGAGAAATTATTAAGGGTTTAAATGGTTTTTGATGAAGGGTATAACTGGAATTATCAAAAGAATGAGGCTTTAGGGTACACTATTGCAGTCTTAAGCGACCGAATCAATCAGAGGAAGTACCCCGGACTGTAGATAGCAAAGGAAAATGGTATAGTATCGACGAGTGATTTAAGTTATGATTTTTAGTGATAAAAGAAATTGGATCCAGAACAGTTTTCGGTACAACTGTTGACCGAGCTGAGAAAATCGAATCGGCATAGGGATCATCCAAAAAGTCAACGAAGCGTGTCAAGGAATAATATTTTATGTATAGAACAACCCTTAAGTGATTTTGGGTTGAATCGAATGGATTTAAGGTCAAATCGATCAGTCGGGCCGAAGTGTAATTTTTTAAATTTTCTCGAGGGAGGTCAAAATGGTGATTTTTTGGGAGTTTTGAGGATCAAATGAAGAGTGAAAATCTTGTGGGTCTTAATGGTGGTGTTGGAAAGTTCAGGGGTTCATTGAAAAGGACAGAAGTAGTAATTGAAGAAGTCAAGGGGTGAAAATGCAATTTATGAAAATCTGGTGGTGTGAATGCAATGAAGGAAAATGGTCACCGCAAATCGCTACATGTGGAGGCCGAATCCAGCGATGAGAAGGCTGATGGGTGGCTGGGGAAGGTAGTATCCGACGTGAGGATGCTTGGTGGCCAAGCCTTAGTCGCTGATTGGCCAGATTTTGGCCAGAATTTGTCTATAAAAGGAGGCCAAAACTTCAAGGTTTTTGGCATCAAATTGGTTGATTTTGCAAGAGAATTGAAGGCAAGGGATAGAGGGGTTTTGCTGCTTGGAGTGTGGGAATCGTTTGATGGCTGGAAAGCCTTAGGCGGATCGCCACCGCAACCTACAACTCGCCTTTTGAGGCACTTTCTGGTGGCTTTTCGGCTTGAAAGCAGTGGGGTTGTGATCAAATTCAAGTGGGCTTTAAGGGGGTACCGGTTTTGGGGTCATCGGAGCAACCGTCGGCGACTGGCTCAAGGTTGAAAACGGTAGCGTGTGAATTGCACGCTCCAGCCTTTACTTTCATCTACGCGCCAAGCACATGAGGGTGCGTGAGCAAGGGGTTTTTGGTAATTTTGATTCCAGAATTTTTATTTAATTATTTTAGGAATTATGGTGTTGAAATATTTGAAAAAATAGTTGAGAAAATAATTATTTTGGAATTACCGAGGTGAAAAATGGGATAAAATAAAGGAAATTATGGAAAAATGGAGGAAAATGGATTTTAATGCCTCCTTAATTGAATATGGTGTTTAGGGAATATTGAGGCTCGAGCTTGAGTGTAAGTTCAAGTGATTATGACTTGGCACGCAAATCAAGACCATGCTCGAGGATCGAGGCAATCCGAATACGTTCGAGGTGAGTGGTCTGATGCTAGTTTTACCCTTATTTTGGATATGTCTTGGTGTGAGTGTAGTGAGTTCAGGTGAACAAGTGACATGGTAGGGCATTCAAGACCAGAACTCAAGATGTTATACTTATGCATTTTATTCATGTATATATGGCATCATTTGCATATTGATCATGTGGTATATTACATCAACTATTTTTACTTATAAAAGAGTCGGTGCATGGCATGTGATTTTCATGTCATCGGGGTATTGATATTCATGTCGATGTTGTGTCCGTGTGAGACGGGATGGGGTTTACTTGAGAATGGGATAAGGTTAATCTAAGTGAACGAGTGACAAGGTATGACACTCGAGGATTAAGTATGTCGAGGCAAGATCAACCCCAACGGTGTGTGGAATGGTGTTTTCCACGGGAGGTTGAGTATGTCAGGGAGATTTCTCAAGTTAGATGTGTCTTGCATGTTGTCGTTTGTTTAACTATGCCATGCTTGTGAGTCTTTCATGCATTGTATAAACTGTTTCATGCCGTCACTTAGATGTTTTATCATCTATCCTGGGTTATGCCCCTAGAACATTTGATGTTCCAAATAGGAACTGCCGCGAGAGCAAGGACACAGCTAATTGGGGGCCAATGGTGCTTAGTTTAATAGTCGTTATAACATTTGAAGGCTTTAGAATGTATTTCAGGTTGTATATGAACAGTTGTATGGTAGCAATGTCATCATTTGATTTGTATTACGTATTTTGTTATGAAAATACTATGTAAGAACTACGGTGTTTTGAGGTTAATGTATCTGCTGTGTTGTATTATGTCTCGTTTTGATAAATATTATTGATCTTGATAGTTAAATGGGCAAGGCTGGGGTTCTAGAGGTTTGTATCTGCATGCGAAGATTGTTCTTGATACACCGCGCGCATTTAACTTGGAGGGAAAAAAAATCCCGAGAATACCCTTATAGTGCCACGCCTGGCAAGGCGGGGTGTTACAGTGGAGATGCTGCTGGAGGGGGTCACAGCGAAGAATCAGGGAAGAGTTTGCACAGAATCGTGCATGGCGTGGGTTTGAACATGTGATTAATCGTGGGAGGATTTGGATTTAACGGGAAGAAACAAAAGATTTGGAATGACAACAAGGATTTGGATTTGGAAGGCTTAATTCTGTGGAGTGCGTTTGCATAAGGATTGGGATTTGGATGCTTTATTCTGTACGTGCAAGTGAATCCCGCTAATATTCATTTAATTTGGGTTTTCTAAATGTATATAGATATATTTTAGGCAGCAATATTATCAACGTTAAAAGAAAACGAACACAGAGTTAGAGGTAACTTGATTATGCATCGGAACACGCTAACACTCTCTCCTAAGACAACATACTGCAACATCTAGACATGTTCTACGTGGCTAGATGTTGATGGTTATATAGTAATTCGTATTGGACATTAACATAGGGTATTAAGTATGTGTTAATGAATGCCTGGTTGCATTATTTCACATATATAAGTTACATATTTTTCAAAAATTATTTTGAAGTAAAAGCAATATCAAGATGAACATGGGCTAGATGTGAATGAATGAATGGTTAAATGAGCTTCATATTGATTTCGTTAATATATAATTAATTATTCATTTGGTTATGTACTGAGACATAATTCTCGAGTAACTTCTTTTAGTTTTTATTTTGCAATTGTTGTAAATGAAGACGAATTTAAGGAGTTGATGATGAAAACATCAAGGTGTTGATGGATTCAGAAGAAAGAAGCATTGAAGCCAAGCAGTTTATCATATCAAGATGCATGTGATGTATGGAATGTTAAAGCTCGGAGAGTCGAGTTTATTTTGTGCGTAAGTCAATGGTCAATCTAATTTATTTATTGCTTATTTATTATGTATGTTGTTCATTTTATTATGCATTTGATGTATGATGGAATTAATGTTAACAATGAGACATTCACATTAGAAGGTCTGAAAAACTTCTTATATGCAAACCAATATTATATTTAAGCGATAAATTTGATTCATTGTGTTTTTCCATTGTCGTGGGGGTTTATCAATCTGATTGGGTGTGTCCAATAATTAAAATGTGAGGGTGTATTTCATGAAAAATTGTTTGACTCTCCTATTTACCATGAAATAGAGTTGTGTTCAACAGGTTTGGAAAGTGCAGGATGAGATTTAACTAGTTCTTCAGATCAAAAACTAAAATATGAGGTTTATGGTGGATTACAAGCCAAAAGTCGAGCTCAACGTATGATGTGATGACAAGTGTTACTTACTCAATTATATGAGTAATCTAAAAATTAAAATATGAGGGGTGTTTATATGAAAAAAATTTGACTACCTGTTATTGGGCTCTGTATAAGGATCACGTTTTTTATTTAGAAAGTGCATGATTCGAAATGTATGTGGGTATATTTTAGGCAGAGTGATTCCCGCTAATTTTTTATATTTTATATATTTCAAATTTTATTATTTTTAATTTAAAAAAATTAAACTTCTGTTTTTTACCATTTTCAATTTTGTAGCAAAATCTTATTTTTTTGTGTAATTTAGAATCTAGATAAAACTTTGTAGTGAAAAACTGTATTTAGTGGTAAAAAATTTGACTTATTTAAATTGTTTACAATTTAAAAATTATGTAACAAAATATTAACATTTGACTATGAAACTTATAATATAGATAAAAATTTTGGTAATAAAAACATAATTTGATAAGAAATATTTTAACTCAATTTAATAGTTTCATCACAAAATGTTAATATTTTGTCACAAAATCTTTTATGTAAAAAAAAAAAAAATCATAGTGAAAAACTTATTTTGTTGTACTAAGATATGCCACGTAGAATATTATAATTTTTTATTTAATTTGACAAGATATATATACACACGCGGGGGCTTATATTTTATTGTAGCAAAAGATAAATAATAAAAATTCAAAGCTTCTTCATTTATATAGGCACCTCTTGTTGCTTATATATATACGTTTATATATTCAGTTCAGGGCTATCATTCGAAAGCAACTGCACGAGATCATGGACAAAGAGATTAATGCTTGGCGCGACTACTTCGAAAGCACCAGCGTGGACATCTTCAAGATTATCAAATGGTCCATCACCGTTGCTTCATCCTGTCATTCTGTCGAGTTCTTTCAACGAAGGGATTCAATCGCCGGGATTCTTTACTCCAAGACGAACCAGAACCAGAACCAAAACTGGAAAGGATCTCAGGACGCTTCTGCCTTTGTTCAAGAACGAAGAAGCCTTGGCAAGATGGCT
Source organism: Diospyros kaki (assembly GCA_036245055.1). NCBI lineage: Eukaryota > Viridiplantae > Streptophyta > Magnoliopsida > Ericales > Ebenaceae > Diospyros > Diospyros kaki. The sequence continues at coordinate 25,593,255 of BSEG01000010.1, read as the reverse complement.
ACTACTGCAGCCAGCGACGGGTCAAAAGGCTCGGATTGTGAGTGTGCTAGAGGGTCTCGCCCTATAATCAAGATTAAATGCTCTGCGAGGGGCGACAAACCGGCGGCACCTGATCAGTATGATAAAAACCCGAAAACAGATAAGCCAGAGACGGAGGATGTTCGGCCAATGACCAAGAGGAAGCAGCTCCTGCAAGATGACGTTGAAAATACGAAGAAGAAAATTCATCCGCCGAAGAAGGAAACCACCATGAGCAACTCAGTTACAGTGCTTGCAGCGAAACAAAGTAAGCCGCCATCTTGCTTAAACTACGAGGAGTTCGAGCAGAAACTGGAAGCCACCAAGAAGAAGCTGCGTCTGCGGTATGAACAAGCTAAGAATGAGAAAACAAGGAAGATGATTCAAATAATTGAACCGCCAAAACTTCCAAGACGCAAGAATCAACAGCAGCTGGCATTGAGAAGTAATATATAGTCGTTAGGGGAGGAATTAGGAGCCGAGAAAGAATTCATAATTAATTGTCTAAAACTTAGAAAGAACTACGTGAGGCTTGATCCCCCACCCCACCCCCGGTTAATTAATTTGGGGTACGTAGGCAGCCTTTCGCTTATTGGCGCAGCCTTTCTTTTTTCTGTATTAATTGTTAATTTAAACACATGGCATATATTTTGTCAAGCTTGGCCCAAAATGCTTTCCCTTGTCTCTTACTAAATAAGATTTAAAGGTTGATATGTGTATTGAGGTTGAGTCTTATAGAAAACATATTAAACATTCATTACGGTTAACAAATTTTGAATGTTGATAACAAATGCGTAAGAGTCATATTTTGTAGAATTGAACTGGAAAGCTTAAAATAATGCATTATTTCTAATCTCATTCATTAATTTGTGGTCAAATATCATAGTGTTTTGATAGCTGCAGTTTACTTTTTTTTTTTATTTTTTTGGATAAAATTTTATATGAAATAATTTTTTATAGAGTGGAACAATTAATGATTAATTTTTATTTTTTAATCAAAATACAATATAAGTACATAGAAAAGCACTTTATTAACAGAATTTCATAATAGCAAAACATGATATTTGTTTAGATAATAGTATAGATAATATGGTTAAAATGATGCTGAGTATAACAAAAAAGAAGAAAAAATTAAAAGATATAGAAAGCTATTATTATTTTATTTTGACCATTTGAGTTACAATAACAGAAGAAATGAATTGAGTCTAAATTTGTTTGGTCCAAATTGATGATATGTAGTCCAAATGCAAATTGATCTTGTTATTGAATAATCATCTAATAGATTAGGAATGGGATAGATTGGGGATAGGTTTAAGCTTAAACTTGAATAGTTGTCACTACATAAGTTTATTTTAATTGACGATGAAGTTAGCACTATTAATAGAATAAAAAGTACAATAATTTATTTAGTACTTTAAAAATATTATAATTAAATTAGTTTTAAATAAAAAAAATAAAGATCTAAGTATAATTTAGAAAAAAATCAAGTAGTTGGGTCGGTAGTAAGATTGAGGAAGAAAGAGAATATGAGTTTAAAAGAGGTGTCTTGACTGAAATGATATCTTTGCTACAAACGAAATAAAGCAAAAGGGAACTCAACCTCTAGGATTGAGGAAGAAAGAGAATATGAGTTTAAAAGAGGCGACTTAAATGAAATGATATCTTTGCTACAAACCAAACAAAGCAAAAGGGAACTCAACCTCTTGAAAAGGCCCAATCAACGCATCATTTAACAAAAAAAATATGGGAGGAAGCAAGAAAACTCACTCTTGTTTACAAATTTAATTTAATGTGTGTGTGTGAGGGGACGGGGGGGGGAGGCGACCTGAAAATCAGTTTTGATTAATATTTGAAATTCAGAATAACAAAATAATCCCTAAACAAAAAATCAGTTTTGTTGTTAATGCCACTGCTACCATCGATGCTACTTCTACCATCGGTGAGTTTATTTATGTGGTTTGGAAAAATGATTTTATCTGAAACACCTAGTTTTAGTTGAATTGGCATAAAATTGAAATTGAAGTTGAATCATTACCATACCATTTTCATTCCTATCATATGTTTGATCATAAACATATATAATAGCATTTAGTCTGCTTATTATCTCTATATATACATTGTTGTTATATCTTAAAATTTTGAACACTGACCTAAATTTAAAACTTATTATTATATCAAAAGTGAGTCCAACTAACCCAAGACAATATAGTTGTTTCAAAGTTGCATTCTCCAACCACGAAATCAAGGTTGAAACAACACCTAAAGATTTTAGGAGGAAATGTACATTATCATGTAAATGATAATTGTAGATAAAACTTTTGTGGCAAAAAATTAAGTTATTTTTTGTTAGTTATCTGGTCAAAAAGATATTAGGATGAAATGCACATTATCATGTAAATGATAATTGTAGATAAAACTTTCATGGTAAAAAATTATATTTGGTTGTAAAATTGGTTTTAACAGTCAATTTTCCATCGTTGAAGAGTTTTAATGACAGGAAAAATCTCATCGTCGCTCGTCCTTAAAGCTTCCTTCATTAAAAGTATTAACGATTGAAACAAAAATACCGTCGTTAATATAAGTAGTGAGAGACTTAAGTCCTATCATTAAAAATAATAATGACAATGAATATTTAATTTCTATCGCTATAACAATGTGTATGGTCGTTGAAAATAATATTAGCGATTGATATTTCCATTGTTATTATAATATTTATCGATCACAAAACATAATATCAATTATGGATATCCCCCTCGTTATTATAATATTTTCCTGTCATTAAACATAATCTAAACGATGAATACTTTCGTCGTTATAGCTATATTTACCGGTCACTAAACATAATATCAATGATGAATATTTTTGTCGTTATATCTATATTTATTTGTCATTATTATTGTTATTACAATTCTAATAACTATTTTTACTATTATATAAGAATTTATTTTGTACCTATTACTTTTAGAAAAAGAGATACTAATAATAAAAATGTAGTTCTCAGTCAATTTAGTAAAAACAAGACATATGCAAAATACAATCATTTATATTGATTATGTACTAATTACAATCATCTTAACGGCTTTCATTTGTGCCACAATCATAAAAAATAAGAAAAAAAATTATGGGTTTCATATTATTCTATTCTCTCCCTATAATCAAAATAAAAAAATTGTTACAAGTGTCACAAGAATTCATGTATTAATCACAACTGTATTCATTGCTCAACTTGTATTTTCAGGTACCTACAAATTGTAATGAGAGAAAATCACATTACACGTCATTCTCCAGAATAGAACTACTAAATTTCTAACACTATCTCTACTTAATAAACTCCATAAAAACATGAATACATTAATTTCATGATTAACACTATCTCTTCTCAATAATCACTATTATTAGCAATTAATTAAGTTCACCATGAATCTCATGTAGGAAATTTAAGAATGTAATACCTATTGAATAAAAAGTTATCAAAAAGCTTTCATATAGTCTAGCTTTGAACATTACCCTGCAAGAATTAAAACCATTCATTAAAAGAAAAAAAAACTATAGGATAAAAAGTAATCATGCACATAAAAATAGTCTTATATCATAAAGTCATGAAAAAATAAATAAATCTCTACGAAGTGAATAAAACCTCATGAACATCTTCGCCAGGAGTAGATGGGGGAAATTCAGTTGAAACATTTGGGTTTTGTTGCATAAGAGATTTAACCCTTCCCAATCTCTCTTCAAACTCTACAATATGACTCCTTAGGATGCAATTTTCTCCATCCTTATCATTAAGTTTAGTTTGACGCTCTTCCATCTTCTTTTTACTAGGATCTTTGAAGTTTTTCCATTTGATTCCAACTTCATAAGAGTCAAATAAGTGAATAAGTATGCCTAATTCAAATTTGTCAACATCCTATAAAATGGTACTAGATTCATCCTCTTCATTATGAACATTCATATACGTGTAATAGACACACTTTCAGACAATGAAAATGCACAAGTTAAATAATAACACAAGTAAAGTTGGAGAATAATTTACTTAAAAAATATTGTTTGGCAGTTGATATTTTTATTTTTGAATTGGCTAATGTCATGTTCACAAACAATCCGCATACTAATATATAAGCATTTTTTTCTTTATTTTTTAACGTACATGTCTACAAGAAAAAATGGAAGGGCAGGACCATTCAAGATGTAATATTATTAGTCTTGAATCAATTCTTTACGGTAGATATCCTTCAATTACATGTTGTCCCTATATCCACACACCTTCATAACATTAGAAGACATGTCAGTTGAGGACATACCCCCAAACATACCATTTCCAGCAATAGTAAGGGACTTAAATTTCCTTGCCCTTCCTGTCCAGACATACTGATTGCATAGGAAGTGATGAGAAAGTCCCACAGGTTCCTCAATGGCTGAAACCAGGCCTCCATCACTACCTTCATCCCAAATAGGATTTATAATCAGGTTAACCAATGAAACAATATCCCTAATCAGAATATCAGCTGCATGGAAGTCATCTTCATAGCAGTTCCCATCCCTAATCAGCGTAGGTGCATCAATGTGAAACCCAATTTTAACCTTGATGCAGCCTGTATCTATCAAAACTCAAAACAGGAAAATTATAGATAATTCTCTTTTCTTTCCATAGGATTTTGAATCACCTCAATCAAATCTAGGACAAGAGAGTTACGCCCCAAAAAACCAAAGCAGTGTCACAGCTACTCGGTCATGACTGAGTGAGTCCTCTCCACTTGGTCTCAGCTGATTTCAGCCTTCATTTGACCTGTATCTCTCAAAACTCAAAACATGAAAGTTGTAGATAATTCTCTTGACTTTCCATAGGATATTGAATCACCTCAATCGAAGCTTAGACAAGAGAGTTAGCCTAAAAAACCAAAGTAGTGTCCCACCTACTCGGTGATGATCGAGTGAGTCCTTTCCACTTAGTCTCGACTGGACCTCTTGCTCCTTCGGCTTGTTTCCATGATCTCTTGCAACCCATTTTTCCTTTGGGGCTTCATGTCCACATCTTGCCAATCTTTTAGGTCTCATGACTCTCCAATTTTGTAGGGCATATCAATTGCTCCATACTCTTTCGGCTAGGAGTTCAGAGTGGAAGAGTATCTTGTCATGTAAACTTTTTCAACATTACTTCTCTTTTAGCCACTTCATCTTCTGCACATCCTTATGAGTTTGTTCGGGAACCATGCCTTTTAATTTCTGGGCTCTTGAGCTTTTCAATTCCTTTGCGGAAGTATAAGATAGATACACTAGTATGTTCACTTTCCATAGATGTTGAACTATGCACTAGACAACGAGTTTGATTATGCTCCCAATTATTGTGTTAGGCGTAGGACAATATGCTTGCATTTGCTTTTCTCTTGTTGTTGGGGTGTGAGCAGGATAATGGACTTGAGTTTATTTTCCCTCATTGTCGGGCCATAAGCCGGACAACGGGCTTGTGTTGGGTTTTCCCCTTGTTGCAGGGCTATAAGCGGAGCAACAAGATTGAGTTCATTTTTCCCTCGTTGTCGGGATGTAAGCAGGACAACAGGCCTGGATTTATTTTTCCCCCGTTGCCAAGCTGTAAGCGGGACAACAAGCTTAAATCTGTTTTTTCCTCGTTGTTGGGGTGTAAGTGGGACAATGGGCTTGAGTTTGTTCTTCCCTCGTTGTCAGGCTTTAGGTGAGACAATGAGGTTGAGATTATTTTTCCCTCGTTGTCAGGCTATATGAGGGGCAATGGAGTTGAATTTATTTTTCCTTCGTTGTCGGCTTTAAGTGGGACAATGGACTTGAGTTTATTTTTTCCTTATTGCATGGCTGTATACTGGGCAACAGGCTTGGATCTGTTTTCCCTCATTGCAAGGTTGTGAGCAGGGCAACGTGCTTGAATTTGTTTTTCCCTCATTGTCGGGCTTTAAGCGAGATAATGAGCTTGAGTTTGTTTTTCCCTCTTTATTGGGCTATAAGCGGGACAACGGGCTTGAGTTTATTTTTTCCTCATTGTTGGGTTGTATGAGGGGTAAAGAGCTTGAATATGTTTTTCCCTTGTTGTTGGGCGTTGAGCGAGGCAACGGGTTTGATTTGTTTTTCCCTCATTGCCAGGCTTTAAGCAACACAATGGGCTTGAGTTTATTTTTTCCTCATTGTCGGGCTATATGTGGGGCAATGAGCTTGAATTTGCTTTGCCCTCATTGCCAAGCCGTGAGCGGGGTAACGGGCTTGAATTTGTTTTGCCCTCGTTGTAGGGGTTTAAGCTGGACAATAGGCTTGAGTTTATTTTTTCCTTGTTGTTTTGCTCTCATTACAGGGCTGTGAACGGGGCAACGGGCTTGATTTTGTTTTTCCTTCATTGTCGGGCTTTAAGCGGGACAACGAGTTTGAGTTTTTTTTTCCTCGTTGCTGGGCTCTATGCGGGGCAACGGGCTTGGATCTGTTTTCCCTTGTTGCCAGGCCGTGAGCAGGGCAATGGGTTTGAATTTGTTTTTCCCTTGTTGTCGGGCTGTAAGAGGGACAATAGGCTTGAGTCTATTTTTTCCTCGTTGTCAGGCAGTGTGCGAGGTAATGGGCTTGAATTTGTTTTTCCCTCGTTATCGAGCTTTAAGCGAGATAACGGGCTTGAGTTTTTTTTTTCCTCGTTGCTAGCCTGTATGTGAGGCAACGGGCATGAATATGTTTTTCCCTCGTTGTCGGTCCGTGAGCGGGTAACAGGCTTGAATTTGTTTTTCCCTTGTTGCCAGGCTTTAAGCGAGACAAAAGGCTTGAGTTTGTTTTTTCCTCGTTGTCGAGCTATAAGCGGGACAACAAGGTTGAGTCTATTTTTCCCTCGTTGTCAGGCCGTGAGCAGGGCAACGGGCTGGAATTTGTTTTTCCCTCGTTGCTGGGCTTTAAGTGGGACAATGGGCTTGAGTTTATTTTGTTCTCGTTGTATGGCTGCATACGGGGCAATGGTTTTGGATATGTTTCCCCTCATTATCAGGCCGTGAGTGGGGCAACAGGCTTGAATTTGTTTTTCCATCATTCCCAAACTTTGAACGGGACAACAAATGTAACACCCCGCCTTGCACGGGCATGTCACTATAAGGCAATTCCCAAGATTTCTTTTTTTTTTTCGAGTCAGCCATATGCGGCGCCATGGGAACAATCTTCACACGTAGATGCAACACCTGTCACATACAATGGTTGGTATCCACGGTAGTTTCAAGAACAATCTTCACATGCAGGTAAAAATCCTGAGAACCCCAATCTTGCCCGTTTAACTAACAAGAGAAATAGTCTTAAAACTAAACGAGACATAATATAACACAGCAGAATAATTACATCAAAAGGTTGTGGCCTACCACGAGTTCCATACAAGGTGTTCCCACCCGAAATACATATTACAATGTTACAAAATGATTACAACACTTATCATGCGATCGTTCTTACATATATCAAAATAAGTACTAATACTTCCAAAATGATACAATGACTATCAAACTAAACACCGTTAACCCCACCGGCCATGTCCTCGACCTCGCAATAGTCCTTGGCTGGAACGTTGAATGTTCCAGGGACATAACCCAGGTTAGATGATAAAACATCTAAGTGATGGCATGAAACAGTTTACATAATGCATGAAAGACATACGAGCATGGCATATACAGACAACAACAACATGCAACATGTCTAACTTGAGAAATCTCCTTAACATACTCAACCTCCCGTGGAAAATTCAGTCCACACACCGTTGGAGTTGACCTTGCCATGACATACTTAATCCCTCAAGTGTCCTACCATGTCATTTGTTCACTAGGATTAACATTGCCCCATTCTCAAGTAGACGCCATCCCGTCCCATGCAGACACAACAACGACATGAAAACTAATACCCCAATAATATGAAAATCACACACCATGCACCAAATCTTTTATAAGAAAAATAGTTGATGCAACATACCTTATGATCAATATGCAAATTATGCCACAAGTACATAAGTGAAACGCATTTGTAAAAGAACCCAAGTTCTGGAGGGTATAACTGCTCACTAGAACTAGTTAAATCACGTGTAACCTAAGTTCGAGAGGGTAAAATCGCTAACTTGAACCCACTACACACACTCCAGCACTCATTCAAGACGATGTAAAGCTAGAATCAAACCACTCACCTCAATTCAAAAAAGTCTAATTTTTTCCTCAAAAAATGTGTCGTGTCTCGAAAAATGTGCAATCCTTCCTTCCAACAAACCAATCGTTTCCTATTCACCATTAAGATCTTAGAAATCAATATTTCTATTTTTTCTTAATTTTCTCTATTTTTTTCCTATTTTTCAAACATTTCTCCCTCTCGAAAAATCATAATAAATGCCAAACACCCAATTTTTCCAAATATTTTTGCATAAACCCACCTAAAATAATTTTATAAAAATTATAAAATTAAATTCAAGGAAAACCTGTGCCCTTACGCGCTGGCGCGTGGGTGCCACTGGAGTTCACGCATGCACATGCGCTGGCTATCTTCTCCAGTCTTCTTCTCCGGCATGGGTTGTCGGCGATGGTCTCTGATGCTCAATCTGATGGCAAGGCTTTGAAGCTCTCCTGAAGGTGACCTCGATGGCACCCTCCACTGGTTAAAACAAATGCTGGAAGACGCCTTAAATGGCGGTTGCAGGTCATGGTCTGGTGAGACCCGACTTTCCGGCCAAGGCGTTGAAACCCAATCAAACGCACACGAAACCTCTCAAAATTCTCCAAAAACGTTCCCCACAACTCAAGGAATAAAAACCCCTTATCCCAAAAGCTTGATTCAGCCTGAAATGAGAGTGATTTTGGCCATTTTTTGTTTTTGAAACCCTTACCCTCCACCCCTTTTTATACCCGTTCTCGACCCGATTCCCCACCATATCTTGCTCATTCTTATCCCTTAAGCCCAAATCTATCCTACAAACCAATTGAACATCCCCAAATCATGAGCTAAAGCCCTTGAAAGATTCAGCAAAATTGGAAATCTCATCCTCTATTATTTTCGATCACGCCAAGGTCATTTCCAGCTAATAGCAACCTCCAACGGCTTCATCATCGCCTGGAGACTACCCTAAAGTCTTCGGGAGACCTTCTCGATGACTCCAGAGGCAGCTAAGGGCGGCCACAGGCGGCCAGTTTGATTCATGTCATGCAATTTTTGAAATTTACACTTTTACTCCCAAGTTCTTTCCAATTGCATTTTCACCCTCTTTTTTGATATCCTTGAAGTTCTTGTTAATTCCTTGACTACCCACAAGTTCAAAACTATTCACTTCCCTCAATAATTTATAGAAATTTTGTCGTTTCAACCTCCCTCGGGAAGTTTACAAAATTTGTACTTTTACCCAGACACCCCTAATCGCCTATTTTTGACCTCAAACCTTCACAAATCTCTTGATTTTATCAAGTATCACTCATTTGGACATTTTTACCTTCATTAAATTGCTTTGACATAGTCCCTCGCCTTTCATTTATATTTTGAATATTACACGTAGGCCTGAAAATTTGCTAAATACCATTTTAACTCGTAATTTTCAAAAATACTCTTAATATTAAATATTGGTTATTACAACAAACTTGAGTTTTTTTTTCCCTCATTGTCGGGCTATAAGCGAGACAACGGGCTTGAGTTTGTTTTTCCCTCATTGTCAGGCTATAAGCAAGACAACGGGCTTGCGCTAACTTGGTTTTTTGTTCTGCAAGTGAGTTATGCAACTATATACCTAACAATATAAGAGCATAAGTAGTGAACAAATAATCATTTTTTACATAGTTCAACCAAGTGTGCATACGTCCATGACCCCAATTAGGGCTTATGTTATTTCAATATGATTTTTCAATTCTCTAAAATGATCCGTAGCATGTCCTTGGGTTCGGTGGTACCTACAATACTCTTTTTGATTGTTTCCCATGGGTCTATCAACTCTTCGAGGTAGCTTGAGGAGACTTGCCTCCTCTATTGCAAGTATGGCTAATCGAGGCTGTAGAAGCCTGGTGTAGTGATTAAACTGGGGTCTAGGTACATTTACTCTCCTAGCCTTCTCATGTCATTTGATAGAGTCTTCTTCTCCTTTGCATTCCTTTCTCTTTCGCTCATTTTTTTCATTTCCCCCCACATTTCTATTGATCTCCGTGTGGAAGGTATATCTGTTTGCTCTGACAAACAAGTATGCCAGAGACATAGGAGGATCTAGGGAGAACAACTCCTGAAGTGAGGCGATTCATGTCCCTTGGAGCATGGCAGACACTTCCACTTAGGCTGGCAAGTCGGGAACTTCAAAAGTGGCATTGCAAAATTTGTCCACGAACTATCATAGAGTTTCTTTATTCCTCTGTCGAATACTGGGCAAGTATGTGGCATCCTTTTTTCTTTAACTATTAATCACAAATGCCTTAACAAATTCTGTTCTGAGTTGACTGAATGAAGAGATAAAGGCCTCAAGTAAACTATTGAACCATGTTCGGGCATACCCTGATAGAGTTAGGGAGAAGGCCTTGCACATTATGCCATCGTCCCATTTGTGCAATATCATCAACGACTCAGTTTTGGATGTGATCATAAGGATCATCCTTGCCGAAATAAGGGGTGATCTGGGGCATCTTGAATTTTCTGGGCAGTGGCTTCTCCAATATATCTATAGTAAATGAACATTTTCTACATTGTTGCTCCTCTATAGCTGAGATCAATTTCTTTTGTTTAAGTACTTCTCCGACTACCTTTTTCACGTCGTCTCGTATACTTGCTACTGTTTGGTTATCCGGTCTTGTTGGCGTATGGGCCATAGTTTCATGGTACCTCTGTCTTTGCGGGTTGCTAGCCCTATTCTCCATTCTAGGGTTCTCATTTCTTTTAGGCACAACATGATGATTTCTTCTTGCTGGTGGTGATCTAGGTCTACCTTCTCGACGAGGAGAGGACCAAGAATGAGAATTGAGAGTGGCTTCCTGATAAAAATCAGCTCTCGCAACAGGATGAGATTCAGTGGAGGAATAGATTATGGCATAAATTTTCTCAAGGTGTCGGGTAGTGTCCCTCTAGGAATCATGCCTTGGAGTATCCCAACCATGTCTCGAAGTGCCTGCATACCCTCAACATGTTGTTGTCATAATGCTTCATACTCATTCCAAGGAATGATGCGTAGTGGTGGTTGCGAAGTCCCAACTTGATCGATGGGGTATGCTTGTGAGCCGATGTTAAGTAGAGGTAGGGCTGGCTAGTACCCCACTTACAAATTTGGGGATGCAGAGTGGGCACCTCCTTGTGGTTGAGAGTTGGGGGAGGCAGAGATGCTCCCTGCAGGTGAGAGTTTGGAATAGAGAGAGGTGCTCCCTATGGGTGAAGTCTTAGGAGGCAAGTGCACTCCCTGTTGTTGAGAGTTCTGTGGATGTCCATGGGTATTTGCCATATCTTATGTTGACTTTTTGTCCTTCTTCCCACAAACGACGCCAATTGTTGTTGCCAAAATACAACAATTTTTTTTTTAGTGGGAGAATGTAAGGTGTGTGGTTGGTCACGAGAGTCTCAAGAGATTGACAGTCTTGAGGGTTCTAAGAGTCCAGTGTCCTGAGAGTCTCATCACCACCGTGCACTAAGAGTCTCGTCACCAATGTGCGTTGAGAGCCTCGTGACCAACTTACGTTGAGAGTCATGTCACCAATGCATTGAGGGTCTGATGACTGAGTGGGTCTTGATGATCAAGAGGGTCTTGGTGATTAGGTGGACCTTAGTGACCGAGTGAGCCCTGATGAACGAGTGGCCCTTGATGACCAAGATGAGAGCACCATTAAAGGCACAGGTGGTTGTCCCGGTGCAATCCCTCCGACGCTTAAGTTAATTCTTGAGAGCAAGAGCACAAAAATGTATTCAAAGTGTAAGTGTTAGCATACTTGAAGTAGGAGGGATGGCCTCCTATGTATAGAGAAGGGAGAGGGGAACACGTGGTGGCCATCCTAAGACTCTCATGGCCTATTCCGAGAGTTTCGGTCGACCCCGAGAGACTCACAACCCATTTTGGACTCTCGTCACATTTTGAACTCTCGGCGCATTTTAGAGTCCTGACGCATTTTGAACTGTTGGTCACAATTTGGACTCTCGGCGCATTTTGGAGTCTAGGCACATATTGGACTCTCGGCGCATTTTAGAGTTTCAGGGTCGTGAGGTGCATGCCACTCGATCATTTGACCGAGTGACTTTGTTTTTGCATGCATTTGGAGGGTAAAAGAGAGAGGGGGGGATTGATCCACCCACCCACTCGATCATGACTGAGTGGGTCTTCAGCGCAGGTGCATCAACATCAAACCCAATTTTCACCTTCATGTAGCCTATATCTATCAAAACTCAAAATATAAAAGTTGTAGATAATTCTCTTTGAGTTCCACAAGATTTTGAATCATCTCAATCAAAGTTCGGACAAGGGGGTTACACTCGAAAAATCAAAGCAGTGTCACACCTACTTTGTCATGACTGAGTGAGTCCTCTCCACTTGGTTTTAGCTGATTTCAGCCTTGATACGACTCGTTCTCTCAAAACTCAAAACACAAAAGTTGTAGATAATTCTCTTTGCTTTCCATAGGATTTTGAATCACCTCAATCTGAGCTCGGACGAGAGAGTTACGCCCGAAAAACAAAGTAGTGTCACACCCGCTCGGTCATGACCGAGTAAGTCCTTCCCACTTAGTCTTGGCTCGACCTCTTGCTCCTTTGGCTTGTTTCCTTGATCTCTTGCAACTTGTTTTCCCTTTGGGGCTTCATGTCCTTGTCTCGTGACTCTTTTAGGTCCCATGACTCTGCAACTTTGCAGGGCATATCAGATGGTAATGTATGTAGTACATTTAGACTGACTTTTAAAATCCCACCAAGGTAAAAGAGGTCAATAGCTTGAAAGGAGTTTAAAATATCTTGAAAAATTTTGTAAAATCATCATGGTTATCGTAAATTGTTTTTAGTTTATCTCTAAGAAATTTGAAAACAATGAAAATAAACCTAACTTTGTCTAGTGCCTAAAAGTGATGAATATTTATGTAAATATGAAGGGGTCACAACTTTAGTACCAATTCAATCCATAGATTAGATTTGTTAATAAAGACAAAGTTACAATTTTACATTTACTTTTGTTTTAACAGTGATATTTTCATCATTTTCGTAATAATTGTTAATCTGAAAGTTGTAATTTTTCTTAACTAATTGAGACTAAATTATATATTTAAGGAGATAGCTTTGACCATCAATAAGAATATCAGTGAAAGAGAGTTTCTTATGTTCAAGACTTCAGTTCACATTGTGGCTAACGTTCTGCAAGAGATGGACAAAAAACTGTAGAAGATTAATACATGCCAGACATCTTTCTTTTTGTGTTACTTATGCATGCCAAGCAATTGGAAAACAAAAATAAACGAAATATCAGGCAAATTAATATAATTTGCTTCAATGTGAGAGATTTATTAATAATTCAAATATAAAGATAACTAACCATACTCATAGCTTAGAAATAGCTTTACCAAACTAGTCCGGTGATGAGTCTCTCTCCCTAAACCCACCCACCAACAACAAAGAATTTGAGCCAATCATTTGTCACTCAAATACACATACCTACCACAACACAACACCACAAAAGCACCAATTCCAACATAAATTGAAGAATTTATGTCAAGAAAAGGAAAAGGAATAGAATTGAATTCAAATCACTTATCATGAGGAATTATTCATTAGAGCCAAAAAGTAAAAGTAGTTTATGATATTTTAAAAAATATAAAAATAATTAATATATTTTAAAAAAGTTAAAAATAATATATAAAATGTACACTTATTTTTAACACGTTCGTTCATAAAAACTTCAAACAACTTGCGCTAATAGAAGACTGCCATCATTGACAAATATATACCCATGGGCCACAAAAATTTAAAAATAAAATAAAAATGAGCATAGCATAGCATGTGAACAAATCTGAAACATAGTTTTGACAATAGTATTTCAGCAGTTAATAAAATCTAAAACTTCCAAAATTCAGGTAAATGACATAATAATTGAATCGCATGACAATACTCATAAGAAATAACCTGAAAATTTATAATTATTTTTTCTTTTTCGTAGGTAGAATTATTACTCTCACCGCATAAAAAAATTCCATAAAGACACACAGATTCATCCAGTACATCACAAATCAGATAAAAAAATTTTAGCATTCAAAATTTAAGTTATTGTCTTGTTTATTAATTTCTTGAGTAGAATATGATGGCAAAACACAATTATTGTCTTGGGCTTGGCTGCCCAAAAGAATTAGCCACACAATAAGCGGTATCTATCATATTAGGTTAATTTCTTGAATAACATCTTAGGAACAATAATCTCTCTGTGTGTGGTATATTAAAATTCGAAGCTGCAATTTGTTGGGCATGGTGGCACTTAGAAAGTATAATTGTGGCATCAATGAATACACGACAATGATGATAAAGTCCTTCTTGTGTGAGCGTATATATATACACACGAGAATAACTAAAATCAATCTATATAATATTCAAAATGAGGTCGTTATTTGCAGTCCACTTGGTTTAGGCATTTTACCAAACACAATATGTGCTTGTGGAACAAAAACATAAACAATGAATCCAAGCAATAAGGACAAAAACAAACGAATCAATTCTGGACATAGAGATGATTATAAGGAGGAAAAGTACAAACCAGATTGACTTACGTTGAGTTGGATCAGGAGAGTCCGAATTGCCTTTTTTGGTTGCTGAGGAAGCTGCCGGAGTTGGATTTGATGATCTGCCCTTGTGTTTAGTTTTGATGATGAAAAACAATACTTTGTTCTATCCCCAAGTCATGAGTCAAGTTTATGGTTTTCAACAAAAATCAATTTCAAATACTTTGTTAAAATGAAAACCAAAATGATTTATGATTTTCTATATCAGTTGGAGATTTGGAAAGTCAAGTATTTAGTCTTAAAAGAATCTCCTAAAATGATTTTCAAAATAGCTTTGAAGTCGTTGGTCAAGATAGAGCTAAAATTGTTTTACGGCAAAAGACCAATTTGAACATAAATGTATTTGATGAAAATCTAATCTTAAGTATGAAAATCATTTATGTTAATCTCATATTTCAAAATAAGTTTTCATATTTTGAAGCATGCATGAAAGGTTTTGGTTTGAAATTTAAACGTATGAAAAATCCTTTAGTTTATGCATCATGTCTTGAAACTTGTTTTGATAACATTTCAAAAATTTTCTAAGTTTAGAAGACTAGCACCTTATAAGGAGACATATAAGAAAATGATTTCATTTTGGAAAACTATCTCCCAGTATTTTGTTATCTTCTATCCATTAGTGTTAAAATAATTTTTAACGAATTTTTCAAGAAATGGAAAGTGTATATCTTAGAGGTGGTAAAATTGCAAAATCCTAAGTTTGTACTAAAACCCAAATTCTACTTTCTTATTCTTATGGATTTTGATTTTTTAGATATTTTTATTGAATCCAAATGGGGGGGTACTTTCTTATTTACATTTATGTATTAAAGTAAATGAAAGGTAAAATATAAATAAACTAAAATGAGGACATTTACTTAAACTAAATAAATATAAATTAAGTTGTACTGTATGTATATCCTGAAGGATGGCTTCATCTGTCAACAGATATCTCATCATCTGTTGACCGACCTCTTAGTTTTATACCATTTCTCGATCGATGCTCTTGCATCTGTCGACCGACAGAATGTCATTTCGTGATGCTTCAAGCCATCTGTCGACCGTTCCTCTTCATTTGTCAATCGGATTTTAAATATTTGCTAATCTGTCGACCGATTCCTTGCATCTGTAGACCGTTTGTGTCGTAGAAACCCCCAACAGCTAGTTTATCCACTCTCCCAAAGTGGCTTTCCCACTACCAACGGCAAGATTCGTGTATGGGCTTTCAAGAGACTATAAATACAAGTCAAATGGATGATTCAAGCAAACCAAGAGATTACATTACAAGTTCCCAAGTGCCAAGATCATTGTTGTGCTTCATTGGTAAATTCGTTCTCTTTTCAAGGCTTTGTATTCATTTGGTTAAATTCATTATCAAGCCTTGTATTTATATTTGAGAGAGTTTGTAACTGAGAATATTGTTTCTCATATCCTCTCCTATCTTATATCTCTTTGTAATTTTCCTAGCTTGTTTTGCTAGAGGGACTACATTGCTTGTAGGAGGATTCTGATTCCTAGCTTGTTGTGCTAGAAGACTTGCTTATTGAAGCAAGGGGTAGAATACCTAGCTTGTTGTGCTAGAGGACTTTCTTGTTGAAGGAAGGGATTGTATTTCCTAGCTTGTTGCTAGAGGGCCTATCCGGAGGGATATGAGGTTTTTAGTGGATTGATTGAAAAATCCTTAGTGAGGAGCTAAGATAGTGGAGTAGGTTTGGTTTAAGCCGAACCACTATATATCGTTGTGTCTCTTATATGCTTGTGTTATTTGTTTCATTTATTGTTTCAAGCATTTCATTAATCCTCACTTTCACTAAAATCACATTTTTCAATAAAAGGATTTTCAAGTTCAGTCAATTTTTTTAAAACAACCCAATTCACCCCCTCTTGGTGTTGGTGCCATAGCTATTCAAATCTAACAAGATCAGGAGACGGTGGAGATGCTGTTGGAGGGGGTGATGGCGAAGAATCAGGGGAGAGTTTGCACAGAATCATGCGTGGCGTGGGTTTGAACATGTGATTAATTGTGGGAGGATTTGGATTTAACGGGAAGAAACAAAAGATTTGGATTGACAACAAGAATTTGGATTTGGATGCTTCATTCTATATGTGCAAGTGAATCCCGCTAATATTCATTTAATTTGGGTTGTCTAAATGTATATAGATATATTTTGGGCTGTAATATTATCAATGTTAAAAGAAAACGAACACAGAGTTAGAGGCAACTTGATTATGCATCGGAAAACACTAACACTCTCTCCTAAGACAGCTTACTAATACATCTAGACGACATGTTCTACGTGGCTAGATGTTGATGGTTATATAGTAATTCGTATTGGACATTGACATAGGGTATTAAGTATGTGTTAATGAATGCCTGGTTGCATTATTTGACATATGTAAGTTAAATATTTTTCAAAAATTATTTTGAAGTAAAAGCAATATCAAGATGAACATGGGCTTGATGTGAATGAATGAATGGTTAAATGAGCTTCATGTTGATTTAGTTAATATATAATTAATTATTCATTTGGTTTTGTACTGAGACATAATTCTCAAGTAACTTCTTTTTGTTTTTATTTTTGAAATTGTTGTAAATGAAGACGAATTTAAGGAGTTGATGATGAAAACATCAAGGTGTTGATGGATTCAGAAGAAAGAAGCGTTGGAGCCAAGTAGTTCATCATATCAAGATGGATGTGATGTATGGAATGTTAAAGCTTGGAGACTCGAGTTTATTTTGTTCGTAAGTCAGTGGTCAATCTAATTTATTTATTGCTTATTTATTATGTATGTTGTTCATTTTATTATGCATTTGATGTATGATGGAATTAATGTTAACAATGAGACATTCACATTAGAAGGTCAGAAAATCTTCTCATATGCAAACCAATATTAGATTTAAGCGATAAATTTGATTCATCGTGTCTTTCCATTGTTGTGGGGGTTTATCAATTTGATTGGGTGCGTCCAATAATTAAAATGTGAGGGTGTATTTCATGAAAAATTGTTTGACTCTCCTAGTTACCATGAAATGGGGTTGTGTTCAACAGGTTTGGGAAGTGCATGATGAGATTTAACTAGTTCATCAGATCAAAAACTAAAATATGAGGTTTATGGTGGATTAAAAGCCAAAGGTCGAGCTCAACGTATGATGTGACGACAAGTGTTACTTACTCAATTATATGAGTAATCTAAAAATTAAAATATGAGGGGTATTTTTATGAAAAAAATTCGACTACCTGTTATTGCGCTCTGTAAAAGGGTCACGTTTTTTATTTAGAAAGTGCAGGATTCGAAATGTATGTGGGTATATTTTAGATGGAGTGATTCCCGCTAATTTTTTATATTTTATATATTTCAATTGTTATTATTTTTACTTTAAAAAAAATTAAACTTCTTTTTTTTATTATTTTCAATTTTGTAGCAAAATCTTATTTTTTCGGGTAATTTAGAATTTAGATAAAACTTCGTAGTGATAAACTATATTTAGTGGCAAAAAATTTGACTCATTTAAATTGTTTACAATTTAAAAATTTTGTAATAAAATATTAACATTTGACTACGAAACTTATAGTATAGATAAAAATTTTGGTAATAGAAACATAATTTGATAAGAAAAATTTTAACTCAATTTAATAGTTTCATCACAAAATGTTAATATTTTGTCACAAAATTTTTTATGTAAAAAATAAAAAATCATAGTGAAAGACTTATTTTGTTGTACTAAGATATGCCACGTAGAATGTTATAATTTTTTAGTTAATTTGACAAAAGATATATACACACACACGCAGGGGCTTATATTTTATTGTAGCAAAAGATAAATAATAAAAATTCAAAGCTTCTCTATATATATAGGCACCTCTTGTTGCTTATATATATACGTATATATATTCAGTTCAGGGCTATCATTCGAAAGCAACTGCACGAGATCATGGACAAAGAGATTAATGCTTGGTGCGACTACTTCGAAAGCACCGGCGTGGACATCTTCAAGATTATCAAATGGTCCATCACCATTGCTTCATCCTGTTCGGCCAATGACCAAGAGGAAGCAGCTCCTACAAGATGACGTTGAAAATACGAAGAAGAAAATTCAGCCGCCGAAGAAGGAAACCACCATGAGCAACTCAGTTACAGTGCCTGCAGTGAAACAAAGTAAGCCGCCATCTTGCTTAAACTACGAGGAGTTCGAGCAGAAACTGGAAGCCACCAAGAAGAAACTGCGTCTGCGGTATGAACAAGCTAAGAATGAGAAAACAAGAAAGATGATTCGAATAATTGAACCCCCAAAACTTCCAAGACGCAAGAATCAGCAGCAGGTGGCATGGAGAAGTCATATATATAGTCGTTCGGGGAGGAATTAGGAGCCGAGAAAGAATTCATAATTAATTGTCTAAAACTTAGATAGAAAGAACTACGTGAGGCTTGATCCCCCACCCCACCCCCGGTTAATTAATTTGGGGTACGTAGGCAGCCTTTCGCTTATTGGCGCAGCCTCTTTCTTTTTTCTGTATTGATTATATCTTTATTGATTGTTAATTTAAACACATGGCATATCTTTTGTCAAGCTTGGCCCAAAATGCTTTCCCTTGTCTCTTACTAAATAATATTTAAAGGTTGATATGTGTATGGAATACATATATCAACCTTTAAATCTTATTTAGAATACATATTAAACATTCATTACGGTTAACAAATTTTGAATGTTGATAACAAATGCGTAAGAGTCATATTTTGTAGAATTGAACTGGAAAGCTTAAAATAATGCATTATTTCTGATCTCATTCATTAATTTGTGGTCAAATATCATAGTGTTTTGATAGTAAAACAAAAAAGAAGAAAAAATTAAAAGATATAGAAGGCTATTATTATTTTATTATGACCATTTGAGTTACAATAACAGAAGAAATGAATTGAGTCTAAATTTGTTTGGTCCAAATTGATGATATGTAGTCCAAATACAAATTGATCTTGTTATTGAATAATCATCTAATAGATTAGGAATGGGATAGATTGGGGATAGGTTTAAGCTTAAACTTGAATAGTTGTCACTACATAAGTTTAGTTTAATTGAGGATGAAGTTAGCCCTGTTAATAGAATAAAAAGTACAATAATTTATTTAGTATTTTAAAAATATTATAATTAAATTAGTTTTAAATAAAAAAATAAAGATCTAAGTATCATTTAGAAAAAAATCAAGTAGTTGGGTCGGTAGTAGGATTGAGGAAGAAAGAGAATATGAGTTTAAAAGAGGCGTCTTGACTGAAATGATATCTTTGCTACAAACCAAACAAAGAAAAAGGGAACTCAACCTCTTGAAATGATATCATGATATTTGTTGTTAATGCCACTGCTACCATCGGTGCTACTTCTACCATCGGTGAGTTTATTTATGTGATTTGGAAAAATAATTTTATCTGGAACACCTAGTTTTAGTTGAATTGGCATAAAATTGAAATTGAAGTTGAATCATTAGCATACCATTTTCATTCCTAGCATATGTTTGATCATAAACATATACAATAGCATTTATTCTGCTTATTATCTCTATATATACATTCTTGTTATATCTTAAAATTTTGAACATTGACCTAAATTTAAAACTTATTATTATATCAAAAGTTAGTCCAACTAACCCAAGACAATATAGTTGTTTCAAAGTTGCATTCTCCAACCATGAAATCAAGGTTGAAACAACACCTAAAGATTTTAGGAGGAAATGTACATTATCATGTAAATGATAATTGTAGATAAAACTTTTGTGGCCAAAAATTAAGTTATTTTTTGTTAGTTATCTGGTCAAAAAGATATTAGGATGAAATGCACATTATCATTTAAATGATAATTGTAGATAAAACTTTCATGGTAAAAAATTATATTTGGTTGTAAAACTAGTTTTAACAATCAATTTCCCATCGTTGAAGAGTTTTAATGACAGGAAAAATCTCATTGTCGCCCGTCGTTAAAGCTTCCTTCATTAAAAGTATTTACGATCGAAACAAAAATACCATCTTTAATATTAGTGAGAGACTTAAGCCCTGTCACTAAAAATAATAATGACAATGAATATTTCTATCACTATAACAATGTGTATGGTCGTTGAAAATAATATTAGCGATTGATATTTCCGTTGTTATTATAATATTTATCGATCACTAAACATAATATCAATTATGGATATCCCCCTTGTTATTATAATATTTTCTTGTCATTAAACATAATCTAAACGATGAATACTTTCGTCGTTACAGCTATATTTACCGGTCACTAAACATAATATCAATGATGAATATTTTCGTCATTATATCTATATTTATTTGTCATTATTACTATTATTACAATTCTAATAACTATTATTACTATTATATAAGAATTTATTTTGTACCTATTAATTTTGGAAAGAGAGATACTAATGATAAAAATGTAGTTCTCAATCAATTTTGTAAAAACAAGACATATGCAAAATACAATCATTTATATTGATTATGTACTAATTACAATCATCTTAACGGCTTCCATTTGCTCTACAAACAAAAAAAATAAGAAAAAAAATTATGGGTTTCATATTATCCTAATCTCTCCCTATAATCAAAATCAAAAAATTGTTACAAGTGTCACAAGAATTCATGTATTAATCACAACTATATTCATTGCTCAACTTGTATCTTCAAGTACCTACAAATTGCAATGAGAGAAAATCATATTACACGTCATTCTCCAGAATAGCACTACTAAATTTCTAACACTATCTCTACTTAATAAACTCCATAAAAACATGAATACATTAATTCCATGATTAACATTATCTCTTCTCAATAATCAATATTATTAGCAATTAATTAAGTTCACCATGAATCTCATGTAGGAAATTTAAGAATGTAATACCTATTGAATAAAAAGTTGTCAAAAAGCTTTCATATGGTCTAGCTTTGAACATTGCCCTACAAGAATTAAAACCATTCATTAAAAGAAAAAAAAAACTATAGGATCAAAAGTAATCATGCACATAAAAATATTCTTATATCATAAAGTCATGAAAAAATAAATAAATCTCTACGAAGTGAATAAAACCTCATGAACATCTTCGCCAAGAGTAGATGGGGGAAATTCAGTTGAAGCATTTGGGTTTTGTTGCATAAAAGATTTAACCCTTCGCAATCTCTCTTCAAACTCTACAATATGACTCTTTAGGATGCAATTTTCTCCATCCTTATCATTAAGTTTAGTTTGAAGCTCTTCCATCTTCTTTTTACTAGGATCTTTGAAGTTTTCCCATTTGATTCCACCTCTATAAGAGTCAAATTAGTAAATAGGTATGCCTAATTCAAATTTGTCAACATCCTATAAAATGGTATTGGACTCATCCTCTTCAATATGAACATTCATATACATGTAATAGACACACTTTCAGACAATGAAAATGCACAAGTTAAATAATACCACAAGTAAAGTTGGAGAATAATTTACTTAAAAATATTGTTTGGTAGTTGATATTTTATTTTTGAATTGGCTAATCTCATGTTCACAAACAATTCGCATACTAATATATAAGCATTTTTTTATTTATTTTTTGATGTACAAATCTACAAGAAAAAATGGAAGGGCATGACCATTCAAGATGTAATATTATTAGTCTTGTTTCCTCGAACAGCCAAACTCCAATTCATGCATACTTTCCTTGCATATCCTGTAGTAGGAGGATGTTGAAGCAAATGCATTTTGCTACTCAATTGTTGTAAGAGCTTTTGCCTCGGTTGGGTTCTCACATTTGTGGCAAGCAAATTCATGCATTGGTAATTAAACATGGTTATGAAGCGAATATTCTTGTAATGAATTCTGTTTTAGACATGTACCATAGGTGCAGCTGTTTAATGGAAGCAATTCAGTGTTTTCGTGGGATGACTGAAAGAAATTTGACTTCCTAGAACACACTAATTACTAGATATGAGAAATTCAATCCTATGGCTGCCTATGCTAATTTAACAGTTTTGAGTCGTAAGTAGCAAGTCCATGGAGCTATTATTTCGACGGGCCTTGAAAGAAACATGGCATTGACTAATGCACTTGTAGTTGTAGATATGTATGGAAAATGTGGATCATCATTTCAAAGATCACTTAAAATTTTTCCAAAAAATAAAAAAAGAAACTAAAAATCAAAGCAAGAAAAATAGTGTTTTCACATTTATATTATGATTCCATTTTCTTCCCCTTAATATCTTTTCACCCCTAGAACAGTTAAGAGTAAGGGGAAAAAAATTACAAAAAGTCAAAGATCAAATTAAAAACAAACTATATCCAACAAGCAAGTTGGTAATTTTTATTATTTCTTGAAATAAAAAAAAAAAACTAAACACACATGAACAACAAAAAAAGAAGTACTGCTTGGTAGAAACCATTCACAACCAGGTAACAAGTACCATTACCACCATGGTAAACAAAACAACCATTAATAAATGACAATAACAATAGAAATCATGGTAAACAAAACAATAAATAAGGCAGGTAACATGTACTGCTTAAGAGCAAACAAGGCAGTTAACAAGTACAGCTAAGTTCACTGCGCATGCCCTATAGGCAGTAATCTTAAAGGAGAATCCTATAGAAACATTTGATTAAAGGAAGCAAAAAAATAAAGCATTGCAGTACCAGAGAACAGGTGAACATTGTCAATCAGATCAACATGATATAGAAAGATTTGTTTGCATTTCGGGGTGCGTCCATAAGTTACAAAGCTTAAAGAAACAGGTTAGTTAAGTTCACTTGATCATAGGAATGGTGTTGGTTTATGTTTTCAGAGACTCAATGTTACTGATTCTAACAATCTCTCTTAAATTCTCTGCCTTATTTTTCTAGATAGGAACTCCCCTAGGGAAGGATCTAGGCAGTTGGGGGCACCACTTTTCTGCATCATCAGTGCTTGATGCTATTTTTCAAGCCTCATCCTGAGAAGAGGTGCTAAGAGTTGTAGTTTTGTATATTATATTGAGTTTTTTTTTTCCCATTGGATAACTCTTCGCTTCCCATAACTCTCTTAGACTCATAAGTTGAAACAAAACCTGAAGCAACCATTCGTTAGTTGTCGTACTGAGCAGCTGAAACATGCCGACTAGTGTTCATACCAATTTTTCCCATCACCGCTCCTTTCATGTTGGATGTTTGAAGTCTATAGAAATGGTTAACTATGCCTGTGACTTCCTTTAATAATTCATTACCATTTAATACAAGTAGGGATAGAAGACACACCTCCATAGTTACAATTAATGTATTCCAGACAAGCCCATTGCCATTCACATTTGTAAAATTATCTGCAATCACCTCTGAATGTAGCAATGTAAGAATAACAGATCTAGGAGTTGCTACAACACAAATTCCAGTCCTCAATCCTCCCTTCAATGGAGGTGACAAAAATCCTAAGCGACCTGCTGTAGCAAGAATGAATAGAGTTGTAGGAGCTTTGTTATCCACTGCAAAACTCTTGGCTTCCTTAGCCCTTTCCCTTTGTTGAAATCTTGTTAGGGATTTAGTTGCTGAAGCCATGCTCTCTTACATTTCCAAAATAGTATTTTGCTTTATCGGTACAAAACACTATAACCCTCCTTGAGAATCGGCATTGTCCAACTTATTCAAAACCTCATTTCAGACCATATAGCTTGAATCAATTCTTTTCGGTAGCTGTCCTTCAATTACACATTATCCCCATATCCACACACCTTCACAACATTAGAAGACATCTCCGTTGAGGACATACCCCCAAACATACCATTTCTAGCAATAGTAAGGGACTCAAATTTCCTTGCCCTTCCTGTCCAGACATACTGATTGCATAGGAAATGATGAGAAAGTCCCACAGGTTCCTCAATGGCTGAAACCAGGCCTCCATCACTACCTTCATCCCAAACAGGATTTATAATCAGGTTAACCAATGAAACAATATCCCTAATCAAAATATTAGCTTCATGGAAGTCATCTTCATAGCAGTTCCCATCCCCAATCTGATTAATAGCCTGTTTCTCAACCGAATCATCAGCATCCTGCCCTTGTAAAATGTGGCCTCCACCGATCTTCTTATCCACCCTCCTTTCATCCCCGAAATCTTGAGTAACCATTGATAGGTTCACATCAGTTATTTCCTTAAGTCCCTGTAAATTAGAATCTTACTAAGGGACTCCAACACCAACTTCCCTAATATCGACAGATTTTTCAGTTGAACCTCTTGATTCCGTGTAAACAATTCAGCCACATCTATTTTATTTCATTTGCCGAAATATTCCTCTTCATGGACTTCTTTTTCAAAGGTATCAAATGGTCCCTTTGGATCTGCTGTCCTAACCACATGATCGTCATAGTTTCCTTTTAGATAATGCTTTCCACCACAAAAATTATTCTTGATATCGCAGTCATCCTTCTTGTCATTGCTTCCTAAATTAAAATTCTTCTTCTCCAACCCAAAATCTAAAGTAGGCAGTGAATCAATCTTCCACAATCTTGACTTCTCCATAGGCGACTTCATTTCCAAGAACTCATGAGGAAAATAAGGATTATTTGTAGGATTCGGTAGCTTGTCTATAATAATTGGATCATAATATTCTTTGGAAAGCAAACAAGCAGGTAGTTTAACCCGATTTCATCTGGAAAACATAATCATGCCCTAGTCCCTCATCCAATTTATGAATTCATCAATAATTTCATGCCTGTGATTGACCTCATCTCGTAGCAAACCAACAACACTATCTAGCTTCCTATCCACTGCCAATCCTACAAATCCAACATGGATCTGCCTGTAATACCCCGAATTTTTAAACTCAAATATGAGGTGATACCTAAGGTTATTAGGTTCTAATACTTGAGGAAATCGGTCATTTCAAAGGATTATAGAAGCCTTGAAACAAAGGTTCAATTTCTGAACCAGTGGAAAAATCATAAATATTGAAGTCAGGTAAAAGTGTAATTTATCCATTTTCCAGGGATCAAAAAGTGCAATTTAAAAGTGGCCCGAGGACCAAGTTGCAAGGGTTTAAGCGCAATTACGTGAAAAGTTTGGGCTGAAGCGTCGTTTGTTGAAACCTTAAATTGTCGCTTCAAAATATATTGGATTTCAAACTCAAATCAAATGTAGCTTTGGATCACTTTTAAGTCTAAGTCCAAGTCTTTGTTAAAGTAAGTCTTCTCCAAGTTTTCTTTAAGTCTTTGCTAAGTCTTTTCCAAGTATTTTCTAAGTCTTCTCCAAGTCTTTTGCTTAGTCTCCAAGCTAGGGACATGTGGAAAACTTCCATTGGTTATTTGGAAGAAAATATAAGATCACATGATGTCTCATAATGACCCCTTGAGGTGGCATCGCGTGATTGGCCATAAAAACTACTTAGCCTCCAAGTTTGATAAAGTCTCCAAACCTTATCTTCAAGGACACATGGCAAGCAACCATTGGACAACTTGGAAGCTAAGTTAAGGACTCATGATGACCCTTGAGGTGGCGACGTGTGATTAACCCAGGAAGTCTATAAATATAAGGCCTTTGGGGGTATTCTTTGAGACATTCAACAAGAGGGAAACTTTGGGGAAATATTGGTGGGACTGAGAAAAAGTAAGGATTTTAGAGGAATTGTCTAAAGAAAATAGGGGGAGGTTCTACCGAAATCAAAGTAGAAACAACCTCGCCAGAAGGTTCAGAGTTCACACCAAAATTACTGAAAAACAGCAAGAAAACCCATTCCCATAAGACGGTGAATAGTATCCCGACAAGGTAAACCTTAAAGGTGAGTGGTTTATGCATGCTTCTTGCTTCTTCTTGATCACTCTTGGCTTCATTTGTGAGGGGTTCTTGCATATGCCTTTTACCTTCTCTTGATCACTCTTGGTTTCATCTGTGGATGGTTTGTTACTCACGTCTTATGTTCCATGTGTTCGAGCATCTCCTTTCTATTTTGTTGCGTCGGGTTTGAAAACGATGGCTTCCGTGTGTGGCTTGCATATCATATTCCTTCTACTTTGTCATACATCATGTCATTTGGGTGACCGTGGTGAGTTGGTGGCTTGTCGTGTGTGAACTACCACGGGGGCCTGTGTAAGGTAGCTGACCATGTGGGCTTGTGTAAGGGGGCTACCTCGAGCTTGTGTAAGGGGGCCAAGGGGTTGATGCATGGAAAGTAAGGAGGATATCTCGTGCTTATGTAAGGGGGCTGAGAGGTTACATCTCATGTTTTGTTGCTTTGAGAATACCTTGTCTATTTTTGTATGCATCTCGATATTTGTATCTGTGGCTAGTTGTTGAGACATCACAGGGGATCTCGTACTCTTACGGTGAACCTAGACGTCAAGCTCTTGCGGTGAGCTATGATCTTGGGAGATTTCATTCTTATTTCGCCATATTACTTGGCATAACTACATATTGCTCTTGCATGCGTCGTTTCCTTTCTTATACCACTCACTTAGATGTAACAATCTAACTCGGGTGTTTCATACCCCTGAGATATTCAACATCCTAGGTATATCAGTCGTGTCAGGTACCCGGAGATAAGCAAGAGAAAAGAGCTACAAGGAGGCCGAAGTTTAGTTTAACTTCCTATTACTCATATTCTATGGATCTTATGTAATTTTTGGGTTAGTTTTGAAAGTTGTGTATCGCAGTTGTATAAACAGAGATTATGTAAGGCTTGAATTTATTTATTATGTTGTTAAAGTTGTAAGTCGTGATTGCTATGTATTGTAATCGCAATAAGATATATTTATTGAATTTTGGAATTCACATAAGAGGATTTACTATTGGAAATCCTTTTTATCTAGTTTTGCTAGCTATCAGGTTCGATCCTTCTCTTCCGTTGGTAAGGATTTCCATAATGCCCTTGGGGGATATTAGCTTGTATTTAGCTTCATTATATATCTGAAAAGTAGGGGTGTTACACTACCTCTTTGTCATCGCTGTTGTTACTTGCTGCAATTTAGATCCTCTCAATTTCACCCATATGTAATCCTTCATGAGAATTCAACTCACTGATAGGATCGCTGACCAAGGAACATCTCTGGATGATTCCACTGTGAATTGAATAGGTACTATTAATCGTTAGAATTGAGAGGCGACCGTTGTAGATGTGTATAAACTCACTTCCAAAACTTCCTCCATTGAAATCTATGAAGCTTAATTCACTTATGTAATTTGAATATGGACCATTGATCGCTGCTGTAGTGTAACGACCCATTAGAGGTTCCAGAATTTATTTAGAGTTATTTTGGTATTTAGTTATTTCTTAAGTTAAAGGAATTTGTCAAATTAATTTTAATGTGGCAATTTAGAATATTTTTAAATGAGAAAATAGCTTTTAAATAGTATTTAATTCTTTATTTATTATGAAAATTAAATGTTAGGACATAATGGTCATTTGAGGAGTTGTTATTAGAATTTAATTAATTAATAAGAGTTATTATGAGAATGGGAATCCAGCCATGAGAAGGCTTTGGGTTTAAAGCCTCCTAGTCTCAATAGGAGAAGGTTTTAAGAGTCTCCAAGTTCAGGTGGAAGATTGAGAGATGGCTTCTAAGGCTTCTCATGCCATTATATGTAGATCATAAGTCTTATGTTATTTTCACGCTGCTCAGAAGAAGATCAGAGAGCAAGAACCAACAATGGGTTCAAGCCTTTGCTTAGGAGGTTTTCGTTGCAGTCATTCGATCGATCAAAGAGATTAAGGTAAGTTCTTCTCCTTGTAAACCTTCCTTACAGGAGTATGTTTAGCATTCGATCTTAGTTTTTCAATAGCTCTTATTTGAGTTCTCATAATTCTTTTACAGTTAGTATACGTATATATATATATATATATATTTGTGAGCAGTGAGTTTATACCAGTTCATGCATTTTTATTTGCAACGATTCCATTCAATATGATCGCTAATTATTCCTAAAGTTGTTTCAATCAATTGGGACTTGTTTACCCAAGTTTTATTCAGAATGGTGTAGTTTTGATTAAGTTTGAATCAAGAACGAAGTCTCTGTGTTCGTCATTTCTGGGTTTAAAAGTTGCAGACATTCAGATAGGTTCCCCCATATTCGAATAGATTTTTCAGAGCTTGTGAGTAGCATCCGAATAGGTTATAGGCTATCTGGATGGATCAAAAAATTTTATGTGAGTGACATCCGGATAGTTCTTGTTCATATCCGGATGGTCTAGTGATATCCGGATAGGTCTTGTTCATATCCGGATGTGTCCAGCATGATTGTGAGTAGTATTCGGATGCCTTGAGTCGTATCCGGATGTATTTAATTGTCTGTGAGTGAAATCCGAATGCTTTGTGTCGTATCCGGATAAGTCTAAGTTTTTTTTGTGAGCGATATCCGAATACCTTGCATGGTATCCGGATGTGTCCAAATATGTATGTGTCTTGTATCTGGATGGGTCCTTACTCATTCGGATGTCTCTCACAACTCAATTCAAGTTCATGTGTCTTGTATCCGGATGGGTCCTTACTCATCCGGATGTCTCTCACAATTCTATTCAATTCATATGTCTCATATCCGGATGGGTGAAATTAATATCCCAATGGGCCTAGGGTGTATAACACTCACACCGAAATTTCATCTTTTCTCTTAATGGTTTCAATATCTTTAAAAACCCCAAAGTTAAGCGTGCTCGAGTAAGGGTAATTCTATGATGGGTGACCCCCCTAGGAAGTCCTCATGTTGTAATAAATAAATTATTAAATAATTAAATAAATGTCAGAAAATATTACAATTCAAGGGAAAACACGAGTAAATCTTTATATTCCAATATATTAGATCAGATTGCATGTTTAACATTTATTTTGACATTATCAGCATTATTTTCTAAGGTAATGTGCATACATCTTGGTATGAGCATTGAGCATGACTTTCTATGGAGCACTACATATTGTATGCTAGCATGTATGTGAGCATTGCATTATGCGCACCAGGAAGGTAGTCCGCGGGGATCCCACCAATTCAGTTTTAGTTTGTGTGTCGCTTGCCTGATGTCGACCAGGGAGCTAGGGGCATATTACCCACAGTATGTGCTTACAGTTTTTATGTTTGCAGGTTTAGATTAACCAGGTATGTATTACAGTTATGTGGGCCTGTGTGCCAAAGTTGTATACCTGCATCTTTTTACAGTTTATGTGCATTACATTTATGAATGCAAACAAATAATGATATACTAAGTATAAGTTCAATATGTTTTTATTCAGTATCGATATTCTTCGATTCAGGTTCAGTTATTCTTTCTAGTTTATTATTTACTCAGCTTTGTAGCTCACCTTATACTTTTCACCATTCTAGGTCCTAGCGGGGGAGTACCAGATGTGGGGCCTAGCAGCAATGTCCAGTAGTGTGCGTACGTGGAGCCGCTTAAGACCAAAGATGTCTGGGAGTTTATTAGTTGCTGTTTGATCAGTTTGTTAGTTTAGAGCGTTTGACAATTTAGTATTAGTTTATTTTTCAGTTGAGGGATTTTCCCCTTAGACAGTGTTTATGGTTTTCAGTTTTATTGACTCAGAGTTTTATTTCAGTTGATTGAGATATTCATATTGGTATCAAATTTCAGTTATCAGTTAGTTTTATTTTATTTTCCAGTAGCAGCTCTTCTCGGGTAGTTCTAGGAGAGGGGGTGTTATAGTATTGGTATCAGAGCGGTGTTTTGAGGAGTCTCCAGTATACACATAAGATGTTGGATAGAATTAGGACTTGTGTCCGTCAGTTAGATAAGTTGGCCCAATTTATAGTATTTTAACCATAAGTGGTGATGCAGGAAGATGAGTAATAGAAGAGGACCACCCCGTACCTGCAGACAGGCGACTTCTACGCCAGACGAGGTTCCAGTTCCCACACCAGGCTCATCAAGGGAGTCTAGTAGTGACTTGCAATAGGGTATGGTCGAGATGCGAGGCATGTTGGTAGGTTTGATGAGGGTAGTCGATACCCTAGTGACGAATCAGGCGAGGCAGCTGCAAGTACCCCAAGAAGCAAGAGCTAGTGGAGGCGATCCACTAGTCGCCCCAACAGCTCCAGTTGTAGAGACAGACACCGGGAGCAAACTACTAAGGGATTTCATGGCTTTTCGACCACCAACATTTCATGGAGGTACAGATGCAGCAACGGTAGAGAATAAGAGGTTATCGAAAGAGAAGCATCTCTAATCTATTGGTTGTGTGGACGACCGATGAGTACGACTTAACACATTCATGTTCAAAGGCGACGCATAGAGATGGTGGGAGACTGCTTGCCAGAGGTTTGGTAATTGAGAACCCGCATGAGTCGAGTTTCAGCAAGTGTTCAATGATGCTTATTGCCCAGCATGGTCAAGGAACAGAAAGTTTACGAGTTCGTTGAGTTGGTGCAAGGTAGTAATACAGTGGCCCAGTACGAGGCAGAGTTTACAACCTTGTCTCGATATGCTCCGAAGTTGGTGTCCACTGAAGCAAAGAAGGCCGCCAAGTTCTAGAGAGGATTGTGTGTAGATATTCGACGTGCTTTTAGAGGAGCTCTGAGAGTTGATTATGCCACGGTAGTCCAGCGAGCGTATGGTATCAAGCAGGATCGCAACGAGTGGAGAGCAACACAAGCAGCCAAGAAGGGTACAGGTACATCTCAGGGTTCATCCAATAATAATAAGAAGAGGAAGTGGACAGTCGGACAAGGAAATAAGCCAAAGAATAACCCACAGTGTGGTCAGTGTGGGAGGAAGCACAGGGGATCATGCCTAGCTGGGAAGAACGTATGTTACAAGTGTGGACAAGAAGGACATAGGAAGAAAGATTGTACAAGGAATCAAGCAGCACTCCCCGCACTAGAGGTGACTTGTTTTAGGTGTGGACAAAAAGGACACACAACTAACTGATGTACACAACCACCCTAGAATAGAGGCCAGCAGGCGAATCAGAGGCCACCAGTAGCTAGAGGGCCAGGAGCACCTATAGTAGCACTACCAGCACTACCACTAGCTCAGCATCCATTGCCCGTAGATAGACAGGTGCGGGGTAGAGTTTATGCCCTCACCATAGCTGAGGCAGTGTAAGGCGACAAAACTATCCAAGGTATTTTATCCTTATATGGTTATGTTGTGCGTGCATTATTTGATATTAGTTTCACACATTCTTTTATTACACTGCGCACAGTATGTTATGTTCCCCATTCCCGAATTTCTTTGTTGTATCACCTAATTGTGTCTACGCCGGGAGATAAGATTATGGTAGCTAGAGAAATGTTTGAGAATTGTGAGATCAAAGTTCATGATAAAAAGCTATTGGGAGATTTGGTAATTCTCGATCTTAAGGATTTTGATTTGATCATTGGCATGGATTGGTTGTCTCGACATTATGCAAGAGTCGATTGTCGGCAAAAGATTATTGACTTTGAACTACCTCAACAGCCGGTTCTTATATGTAGAGGAGTCAAGCCTATGGCTACGATTCCTATGATCTCAGTAATGAAAGTCGAGAAGCTGATGTGTGATGGATGTGAAGCTTATTTAGCCTTTGTAACCACTAACGAGGGAAGTAAAAAGAAGTTATCTGAGGTGCTAGTAGTACGTGAGTTCCTAGATGTTTTCCCTAATGAGTTACTAGGATTACCTCCTCAAAGAGGAGTGGACTTTACTATCGAATTATTACCTGGTACACAGCCTATCTCCAAGGCTCCATATCGAATGGCACCTAATGAGCTAAAGGAGTTAAAGGCCCAGTTAGAAGAATTAATAGAGAAGGGTTTTATCCGACCTAGTTCATCCCCGTGGGGTGCACCAGTATTGTTCGTGAGGAAGAAAGATGGATCCTTGAGATTATGTATTGACTATCGGCAATTGAATTAGGTGACAGTGAAGAATAAGTGTCCCTTACCTCGAGTGCTTGTTAGATCAATTGCAAGGAGCTAAGGTGTTCTCAAAGATAGATTTAAGATCGGGATACCATCAAGTGCGAGTTAGAGATGAGTATATTTAGAAGACTGCTTTCAGGACTCGCTATGGACATTACGAGTTCGTGGTGATGCCATTTGGGTTGACGAATGCCCCTAGCCGTTTTCATGAATTTGATGAATCAGGTTTTACGTGAGTACCTGGATTGATTCATTATTGTCTTCATCAATGATATCCTAGTCTACTCACCTAATGTGGAGGAGCATACAGAGCATCTTACTCTAGTATTATAGAGGCTTAAAGAGGAGTAACTATACACCAAGTTCAGCAAGTGTGACTTTCGGCTCACTCAGATTGGATTTCTAGGTCATATGGTGTCTGGAGATGGTATTTTAGTGGATCCAGACAAAACTAAAGTAGTTATGGATTGGCCGAGGTCGATGACAGTGACAGAGATACGTAGTTTTCTGGGACTTGTAGACTATTATAGGCGATTCATTGAGGGATTTGCTCATTTATCTTCCCCTATGACTAAGCTAACAAGAAAAGGAGAAAAGTTTGAATTGAATGACGCGTGTGAACGTGCCTTCCAAGAATTAAAGATGAAGTTGACTACTGCACCAGTCTTAGCTATACCAAGAAGTGGAGAGAAGCACTCCATTTACAACAATGCATCCCATTCGGGTTTGGGTTGCTTATTAATGCAAGAGGGTCGAGTTAATACTTATGCATCCAGACAATTGAAGAAACACGAAGTGAACTACCCCACTCATGATTTGGAGTTTGCAGAGGTAGTATTTGCATTAAAGATATGGCGACATTATTTATATGGTGAGAAAGTTAAAATTTATACAGATCATAAGAGTTTACATTATCTTCTATCCCAAAAAGAATTGAACATGAGGTAGAGACGTTGGGTCGAGTTATTTAAAGACTTCGACTGTGAAATTCTATACCATCCAGGAAAAACTAATGTAGTAGCCGATGCTTTGAGTCGGCAATGAGCTTCTATGGCTATAATGATGGTTCAAGAATGGAAGTTATTGGAGCAATTGAGTGCTCTACCTATTTCAGCCCCAGAGGATAGTACAGTTATGAGTTGCGCTTATATGAGGGTGTAATCCGAGTTATTCAATTTAATTAAGAACCACCAATCGAAAGATGAGAAGTTGGCGCAGATTTTGGCAGATATTGAGAAATTTTCTCCTTTGGGATATACTCTACGGAGTGATGGTATACTTTTATTTCAGGGATGTATTTGTATATGCAATGATGGAAATCTCAAGCAAGAAATTTTGAATGAAGCGCACAAGAGTCGTTACACTATTTATCCAGGTGTTGCGAAGATGTACCACGACCTTAAGCGATAGTATTGGTGGAGTGGTATGAAGAAAGATGTAGCGAAGTATATTTCACAGTATTTAGTATGCCAATAAGTTAAAGTAGAACATTAGAAACCCGCAAGTTTATTACTTCCATTACATATTCCGGAGTGGAAGTGGGATAATATTGCTATGGATTTCGTGATGGGTTTACCCAAGACTACTAGGGGCTATGATGCTATATGGGTGATTGTTGATCGATTGACTAAATCAACCCATTTTCTACCTATTAAAAAGACTTACCCACTGAACAGATTTGCCAGGATTTATATTGAGGAGATCGTGAAATTGCACAATGTTCCATCTAGCATTGTATTAGATCGAGATCCTCGTTTTACTTCTCATTTTTGGGGAGCTTTGCATGAGGCATTAGGATCTCAGTTGAAGTTTAGTACGGTATTTCATCCGCAGACAGACGATCAGTCAAAGAGGACTATCAGGACTTTTGAGGACATGTTGAGAGCTTATGATATTTTAAGGAATACCTCAGGTATTACCTCAGGTAATCCGCAGACAGAGGTAATACCTGAGTTAATACCTCAGGTATTACCTTATTTTTAATTTTGAAAATCTGGGGTGTTACAATGAGGAATTATTCATTAGAGTCGAAAAGTAAAAGAAGTTTATGATATTTTAAGGAATATAAAAATAATTAATATAGTTAAAAAAAATTTAAAAATGATATATAAAATGTACACTTATTTTTAACACGTTCATTCATAAAAATTTCAAACAACATGCGCTAATGGAAGACTGGCATCATTGACAAATATATACCCATGGGCCACAAAAATTTAAAAATAAAATAAAAATGAGCATAGCATAGCATGTGAACAAATCTGAAACATAGTTTTGACAATAGTATTCTAGCAGTTAATAAAATCTAAAACTTCTGAAATTCAGGTAAATGACATAATAATTGAACTGCATGACAATACTCATAAGAAATAACTTGAAAATTTATAATTATTTTTTCTTTTTCGTAGGTAGAATTAGTACTCTCACTACATAAAATAATTTCATAAAGACACACAGATTCATCCAGTACATCACAAATCAGATAAAAAAATTTAGCATTCAAAATTTAAGTTATTGTCTTGTTTATTAATTTCTTGAGTAGAATATGATGGTAAATCACAATTATTATCTTGGGCTTGGCTGCCCAAAAGATTTAGCCACACAATAAGTGCTATCATATTAGGTTAATTTCTTGAATAACTTCTTAGGAACAATAATCTCTCTGTGTGTGGTATATTAAAATTGGAAGCTGCAATTTGTTGGGCATGGTGGCACTTAGAAAGTATAATTGTGGCATCAATGAATATACGAGAATGATGATAAATGTCCTTCTTGTGTGAGCGTATATATATACACACGAGTATAACTAAAATCAATCTATATAATATTGAAAATGAGGTCGTTATTTACAGTCCACCTGGTTTAGGCATTTTACTAAACACATTGTGTGCTTGTGGAACAAAAACATAAACAATGAATCCAAGCAATAAGGACAAAAACAAAAGAATCAATTCTGGACATAGAGATGATTATAAGGAGGGAAAGTATAAACCAGATTGACGTACATTGAGTTGGATCAGGAGAGTCCGAACTGCCCTTTTTGGTTGCTGAGGAAGCTGTCGGAGTTGGATCAAGAGACGATGGATGACAAGCTCATAATTTTATAATTTTATTCTCCTAACATTTAGTTTATTTGACATATTTTAGGTCTTATAGTGCTTGTTTATAATAATATTTTATATATAAGACACTAGTGGAAAAGTTTAATAAATTATGTTTAAAAAATAAAAATTAAAAAATAAAAATAAAAATAAATCTCACACATTTATTATTTATTATTATTTCTTACATGTATTTATATAAATGTTATATATTAATTTTGGAGGAAAACTAAGGAAGAATTGGAGTAAGCAGTGAAGTCTACAATTGGAGGGTGCCATGTGTATGCATTTATATATTATTATATAGAAGGCCATGTCATATAACATTAAATAATAAAAGGCTTGAAGCGGCATTTGAAGGCCCAGGAAGCACCGAATTGCATAATAAATTGAAGCGGGGATCATGTTTAATTTGGAGAAGGCTAGGGCGCTGTAAATATATATTAATAATATATTATGGGCAACAGGAAGGAGACAGAGGCAAAAAAATTAGAATTGGCACAGCACTGAATTGGAGAAGAGGATTGCATGCAAAGAAGAACAGACAGAAGAGGGCACTCGTTCTCTTATCCCTCATATGTTTTCCTTTTTTAGGTGCTTTCTTTTACCTTTGATAGGTTGCTAAACTCTTATTCCAATTCAAGGATAATCGAAGTTTGATTATGCAAAAATTGTGAGATCGAATTGATTTTTATTATTCTTTTATTCTTTCTCTATTTATATATCTTCTATGTTTGTTGAAATTATTGTTTCGATTAATTAATACAAAGGGCCCGTTGTATAATTGTTAGAACAATATATCGCCAATTAGAAGTCTGAATCTGTAATTGTCTAGATGTTCTAATATTGGTGGCAATTAACATAATTGATTACGGATAGGTCTTCAATTTATGTTAAGGAGATATAATCTAGCTTAAATGAATTGAGCTTGTGTATTCATTGGTTAGAATTGGTCGTCTTTCTAGTAATTAAAACTGTTGATAAATTAAACCTTAAGAGCTTGTTTAGGGTTGTTTATTAACAAGGGAAATAATCAATGAGCTTGTCTTGATTATCATCAAAGTAAGGAGGGATAGTTTATTAGAGCTTGTTAATAACCATAACCGATTTAGTGAAAGAATGGAGGATTTTATTTTTCCATCAATGATCAATTTCTCAAATCAATTCTAAGATTATACCTTGGACTGGAAACTTGCTTAAACTAATTTTTTTGTTAATTCATATCCCTGCATTTGTTTCATTTTAAATTGTTTAAATTCCAAAATTCAAAACTCCCCTAATCGTTTCTCCTATTTATTTTAATTTTTCAAATGAATAGATCTAACCAATCCTTATGGATACGACCTTGCTCATCACTATCACAATTTACCTTTTTAAGAGCAAGAATTTATTATTTGTTGGATTCGACACCCATCAGTGGAGATGCTGCTGGAGGGGGTCACGTCGAAGAATCAGGGGAGAGTTTGCACAGAATCGTGCGTGGCGTGGGTTTGAACATGTGATTAATCGTGGGAGGATTTGGATTTAATAGGAAGAAAAGGAAGATTTGGAATGATAACAAGGATTTGGATTTGGAATGCTTAATTATGTGGAGTGGGTTTGCACAAGGATTTGGATTTGGATGCTTCATTCTATATGTGCAAGTGAATCCCGCTAATATTCATTTAATTTGGGTTTTCTAAATGTATATAGATATATTTTAGGCACCAATATTATCAACGTTAAAAGAAAATGAACACAGAGTTAGACGTAACTTGATTATGCACCGAAACAAGCTAACACTCTGTAATACCCAAGAATGATTTGAGGATATAAACGGTATTTAGTGAAGGGCATAAATGGACTTTGTGAAAAATAAGACTATAGAGTACACTAACGCAACTTTGGACGATCGAATTAGTCAGAGGGAGTACCCTGGACCCTAGATAGCCAAGGAAAATGGTATAGTATCGACAAGTAATACGAGTTATGATTTTTGGCATCAAAAGAAGTTGGATCGGGAACGGTTCCCGGTACAGCTAAAAAGGCAATTGTGATTTAAGCTGAAATACCGAATTATCGTACAGGGCATCCGGGAAGTCAATGGAACCCCGAGGAAGTTCATATTTGGCATATAGAGTAACCCTTCAGTAGTTTTTGGAAGAAACAAAAGGGTTTGTAGACAAAACGAAGATTTGGGCCTAAGTGCAGTTTTTCGAAATTGACAGAGGGAGATCGAGACGATATTTTTTCGGAATTTTAAAGAGAATGTTTTAAGATATTTCAAAGGGTTATAAAGGTCTTTAAAGAGAAGTTCAGTTTTTGAGCTAGGGGCAAAATCGTAATTTTTGAGGTTGGGGTAAAAGTGTAATTTACCTAAAAATTAGGGGTATTAGCGTAATTAGTCCATTTTTTAGGGACTAAAATGCAATTAAAAATTAGTCCAGGGACCATGTTAAAAAGGGTTAAAGTGCAATTACCCAAAAGTTCAGGTCAAAGTGTAATTATTGAAACCTTTTTACTAGGGGCTTTTGGAAAATTCAGGAAAAGCCTCATAAATGACTTTAGTGGTAAAGATGAAGTTTCATGATGATATTAGAGATAAGATGAAGCCTTGTGATGACGTTAGCGATAAGATGAAGGCTCATGATGACTTTAAGGATAAGATTTGATTGGATAAGGTAAGATTTGGATAAGATTTAATTGGATAAGATTTTGTTGGATATGATTTGAATAAGATTTAATTTAGATAACAATGATTATATAAAATCTTAGAAGATTTAGAATGATTGCAGAATATCTTAGAAGATTTGGTAATGATTATATAATATCTTGAAAGATTTACAATGATTGCAGAAGATCTTTAAAAGATTTTAGAATGATTGCAAAAGATATTAGAAGATTTGGAATGATTATAGAAGATTTACAATGATTGTAGAGAATCTTAGAAGATTTTTGGACTTATTGCAAAAGATATTAGAAGATTTGGAATTATTGGAAAAGATTTTAAAAGATTTGAAATGATTGCAGAATATATATTTCTTGGTGGCTAAGTTTCCTAAACATATAAATAGGGGCTCAAGGCTAAGGATTCTCTCATTCGAAATTTTGAGAAGTTCGTGCTAGACAAGAGTGCTTTGGGTTTAGTGGATAGAGGGCTTTTTAAGTATACGCGAAATATCACACGCGTAGAGCACTTGGGCAGCGCGTGAGGACCTATAAGGAGGTGGTTTGGTTAAAATACTTGAGGAGTTGCATGAAAATTGAGGTTGGGCACAAGATTCGAGGTGTTCTGAGTTTTGTTCAAGGTGAGTTGTTCGTTACCAAAATTTGGCTTTCTTGTGAGTCTTCTACCTGAAAACTTGATTTTAAGTTGTTAGTGGTTCTAACCCAAAAATTTGGTTTTAAGTTGTGAGTGTTAGTCCCCAAAACTTGATTTATTGTGCTTGTTCTATCTGAACATGTGGTGATTTCATGCAAAATGGTTTTGTGCATTGAAATGGTAACCGGTGACGGTTGGATTTATGAGGGAGGTTTGTCCCTAAACGTTTTGAACTTGTGCATTGCATTTTATAAATTGTTGTTTATATGATGCATTGAATTGTGAAATGTGGCATTGTCTTGCGTTTTGTGTGTAGGTATGGAATGTCAGCCTCGGATGTTGTCTAGATAGTGTAGCCATAATTCTCCAAGGGCGTGACGGAATAATAAGAGTATCTGATGCTGGTGTGCATGTCAGGATAGCCGCCTTGGTTTCTGTGCCAGGTCGTTTGGCCAGGAAAGTTGCACTAGGATGACTAGGTGGTCTATACTGTGTTGTTCATGTGGGATGTCAGCCTAGGATGTTGTCTGGATAGTGTAGCCGTAATTCTCCAAGGGCGTGACAGAATAACAGGGGTATCTGATGCTGGTGGGCATGTCAGGATAGCCGTCTTGATTTCCGTGCCAGGCTGTTTGGCCAGGGAAGTTGCACTAGGACAACTAGGTGGTCCATGTGAAATTTTGGAGTTGGGATTGTATGGTGGTTCCTGGATGCTTAAGGTGGGAACGTATTCTGGTGAGATGCGTTGGCAGCCCCATTTAAACTAGAATCGCGTCGCGTCGTCATATCGTCGAGTCGGTGTGGTGGCATAGGTTTTAGAGAGATTGCTCTTTTCCCGTGGTAGGGTTAAGCGCGTGGGAATTCTCTTGAGCTAGGGCTTACCGGGTGTATTGGTTTATTTCATGTCTTGCATTA
Source organism: Diospyros kaki (assembly GCA_036245055.1). Lineage (NCBI taxonomy): Eukaryota > Viridiplantae > Streptophyta > Magnoliopsida > Ericales > Ebenaceae > Diospyros > Diospyros kaki. The sequence goes on along the minus strand of BSEG01000010.1, from coordinate 25,553,414 downwards.
TTCATGAAAAATGTGTTTTGAACTCTCACTTAGATGATTCATCATCTAATTTGGACTTTGTGCCTGGAATATTCAAATGTTTCAGGTGAAGGCAGCAGTGCAAAAGGGAAAGGGATCGTCGAGGAGTGACGGTGATTAGTGGATAGTTTACATTATATCTTATCAGTTATGTTATTTACTTTTGAAAATGTCATGTAAACGTTGGTGCAACTTTATACATAAATAAAGTGATTTCGGTTATGGCCTGTTAAGGTTTCGATCTAGCTTCTGCATTTGTGTTGGTGAACCTACCTTGGTTTATTAATGGTTCATAGTTGATATACTGAGAAGGTGTAACGGGATCTTCGAGGAATGGTTTTTTTGTGATGGGTTTTTATTTGAAAAAAATTTATCCCCTGAATCTTACGTTATAGTAACGCCCTTTCGAGAATTGAGGTGTTACACACTCTTTCCTAAGACAGTAAACTGTAACATCTAGACAACATGTTCTATGTGGCTAGATGTTGATGGTTATATAGTAATTCGTATTGGACATTGACATAGGATATTAAGTATGTGTTAATGAATGCCTGGTTGCATTAATGAATGCCTGGTTGCATTATTTGGTCTACCTTCCCGATGAGGAGAGGGCCAAGAATGAGAGTCGGGAGTGGCTTCCTGATAGGAATCAGCTCTTGCAATAGGATGAGATTCAGGTGGAGGTATAGATTTTGGCATAAATTTTCTCAAGGTGTTGGGCAGTGTCCCTCTAGGAATCATTCCTTAGAGTGTCTCAGCCATGTCTCGAAGTGCCTGCATACCCTCAAAATGTTGTTGTCTTAATGCTTCATACTCATCCCAAGGAACCATACGCAGTAGTGGTCGCGAAGTCCCAGCTTGATCGATAGGGTATGCTTGTAAGCCGATGTTAAGCAGAGGTAGGGCTGGCTAGTACCCCACTTGCAGATTTGGGGATGCAGAGCGGGCACCTCCCTATGGCTGAGAGTTGGGGGAGACGGAGATATTCTCTGTGGGTGAGAGTCTAGAATAGAGGGAGGCGTTCCCCATGGGTGAGAGTCCTAGGAGGCGAGTGCGCTCCCTGTTGAGAGTTTCGTGGATGTCCATGGGTATTTTCCATATCTTATATTGACTTTTTGTCTTTCTTCCCACAAACGACGCCAATTATTGTTGCCAAAAAACAACAAATTATTTTTTTCATGGGAGAATGTAAGGTGCGTGGTTGATCACGAGAGTGTCAAGAGACTTGAGAGTCTTAATGGTTCTGAGAGTCAAGTGTCCTGAGAGTCTCGCCACCACCTTGCACTAAGAGTCTCGTCACCAATGTGCGCTGAGAGTCTCGTGACCAACTTACGCTTAGAGTCTCGTCACCAATACACCGAGAGTCTCATCACCAATGCGTTGAGGGTCTGATGACTAAGTGGGTCTTGGTGATCAGGTGGATCTCAGTGACCGAGTGAGCCTTGATGAATGAGTGACCCTTAATGACCAAGAGACCTGCAAGACGAGAGCACCGTTAGAGGCACGGGTGGTTGTCCCTGCGCAATCCCTTTGATGCTTAAGTCAATTCTTGAGAGCAAGAGCGCAAAAATGTATTCAAAGTGTAAGTGTTAGCATATATACCTGAAGTAGGAGGCGTGGCCTCTTATTTATAGATGAGGGAGATGGGGATATGTGGCGGCCATCCTAAGAGTCTCACAGCCCATTCCGAGAGTTTTGGTCTATCGTGAGAGACTCGCAGCCCATTTTGGACTCTCGTCACATTTTGGACTCTTGACGCATTTTGAACTGTTGGTCACAATTTGGACTCTGGACCCATTTTGGAGTCTCGGCGCATTTTGTACTCTAGGCGCATATTGGAGTCTCGACGCATATTAGACTCTCGCCGCATTTTAGAGTTTCAGGGTCGTGAGGTGCATGCCCACTCTATCATTTGACCGAGTGACTTGGTTTTTGCATGCATTTGGAGGCTAAAAGAGAGAGGGGGGGATTGGTCCACCCACCCACTCGGTCATGATCAAGTGGGTCTTCAGCGTAGGTGCACTAATATCAAACCCAATTTTCACCTTGATACAACCTATATCTATCTAAACTCAAAATATAAAAGTTGTAGATAATTTTGTTTGAGTTCCACGAGATTTTGAATCATCTCAATCAGAGCTCAGACGAGAGAGTTACACTCGAAAAACCAAGGCAGTGTCACACTTACTCGGTCATAACCGAGTAAGTCCTCTCCACTTGGTCTCAGCTGATTTCAGGCTTAATGAGGCTCTTTCCCTCAAAACTCAAAACACGAAAGTTGTAGATAATTCTCTTGTCTTTTCATAGGATTTTGAATCACCCCAATCAGAGGTCGGACGAGAGAGTTACGCCCGAAAAACAAAGTAGTGTCACACCCACTCGGTCATAACCAAGTGAGTCCTTCCCACTTGGTCTCGGCTTGACCTCTTGCTCCTTTGGCTTGTTTCCTTGATCTCTTGCAACTTGTTTTCCCTTTGGGGCTTCATGTCCTTGTCTCGTGACTCTTTTAGGTCCCATGACTCTGCAACTTTGCAGGGCATATCAGATGGTAATGTATGTAGTACATTTAGACTGACTTTTAAAATCCCACCAAGGTAAAAGAGGTCAATAGCTTGAAAGGAGTTTAAAATATCTTGAAAAATTTTGTAAAATCATCATGGTTATCGTAAATTGTTTTTAGTTTATCTCTAAGAAATTTGAAAACAATGAAAATAAACCTAACTTTGTCTGGTGCCTAAAAGTGATGAATATTTATGTAAATATGAAGGGGTCACAACTTTAGTACCAATTCAATCCATAGATTAGATTTGTTAATAAAGACAAAGTTACAATTTTACATTTACTTTTGTTTTAACAGTGATATTTTCATCATTTTCGTAATAATTGTTAATCTGAAAGTTGTAATTTTTCTTAACTAATTGAGACTAAATTATATATTTAAGGAGATAGCTTTGACCATCAATAAGAATATCAGTGAAAGAGCGTTTCTTCTGTTCAAGACTTCAATTCACATTGTGGCTAACATTCTGCAAGAGGTGGACAAAAAACTGTAGAATATTAGTACATGCTAGGCATCTTTCTTTATGTGTTACTTATGCATGCCAAGCAATTGGAAAACAAAAATAAACGAAAGATCAGGCAAATTAATATAATTTGCTTCAATGTGAGAGATTTATTAATAATTCAAATATAAAGATAACTAACCATACTCACAACTTAGAAATAGCTTTACCAAACTAGTCCGGTGATGAGTCTCTATACCTAAACCCACCCACCAACTACAAAGAATTTGAGCCAATCATTTTTCACTCAAATACACATACCCACCACAACACAACACCACAAAACCACCAATTTCAACATAAATTGAAGAATTTATTTCAAGAAAAGGAAAAGGAATAGAATTACATTCAAATCACTTATCATGAGGAATTATTCATTAGAGTCAAAAAGTAAAAGAAGTTTATGATTTTTTAAAGAATATAAAAATAATTAATATAGTTTAAAAAATTTTAAAAATAATATATAAAATGTACACTTATTTTTAACACGTTCGTTCATAAAAATTTCAAACAACATGTGCTAATAGAAGACTGCCATCATTGACAAATATATACCCATGGGCCACAAAAATTTAAAAATAAAATAAAAATGAGCATAACATAGCATGTGAACAAATCTGAAACATAGTTTTGACAATAGTATTCCAGCAGTTAATAAAATCTAAAACTTCCAAAATTTAGGTAAATGACATAATAATTGGACTGCATGACAATACTCATAAGAAATAACCTAAAAATTTATAATTATTTTTTCTTTTTTGTAGGTAGAATTAGTACTCTCACCGCATAAAATAATTGCATAAAGACACACAAATTCATCCAGTACATCACAAATCAGATAAAAAAATTTAGGATTCAAAATTTAAGTTATTGTCTTGTTTATTAATTTCTTGAGTACAATATGATGGCAAATCAAAATTATTGTCTTGCGTTTGGCTACCCAAAAGAATTAGCCACACAATAAGCGCTATCATATTAGGTTAAATTCTTGAATAACTTCTTAGGAACAATAATCTCTCTGTGTGTGGTATATTAAAATTGGAAGCTGCAATTTGTTGGGCATGGTGGCACTCAGAAAGTATAATTGTGGCATTAATAAATATACGAGAATGATGATAAATATCCTTCTTATGCGAGCGTATATATATACACCCGAGAATAACTAAAATCAATCTATATAATATTCAAAATGAGGTCGTTATTTGCAGTCCACCTGGTTTAGGCATTTTACCAAACATATTGTGTGCTTGTGGAATAAAAACCTAAATAATGAATCCAAGCAATAAGGACAAAAACAAAAAAATCAATTCTGGACATAGAGATGATTATAAGGAGGAAAAGCACAAACCAGATTGACGTACATTGAGTTGGATCAGGAGAGTCCAAACTGCCTTTTTTGGCTGCTGAGGAAGCTGCCAGAGTTGGATCAGGAGACCGTGGATGTAATACCCGAGAAATTATTAAGGGTATAAATGGTATTTGATGAAGGGTATAACTGGAATTATCAAAAGAATGAGGCTTTAGGGTACACTATTGCAGTCTTAAGCGACCGAATCAGTCGGAGGGAGTACCCTAGACCGTAAATAGCAAAGTAAAATGGTAAAGTATCGACGAGTGATTTAAGTTATGATTTTTAGTGATAAAAGAAATTGGATCAGGAACAGTTTTCGGTATAACTGTTGACCGAGCTGAGAAAATCGAATCGGCATAGGGATCATCCAAAAAGTCAATGAAGAGTGTCAAGGAATAATATTTTATGTATAGAACAACCCTTAAGTGATTTTGGGTTGAATCAAATGGATTTAAGGTCAAATCGATCAGTCGAGCCGAAGTATAATTTTCTAAATTTGCTCGAATGAGGTCAAAATGGTGATTTTTTGGGAGTTTCGAGGATCAAATGAAGAGTGCAAATCTTGTGGGTCTTAATGGTGGTGTTGGAAAGTTCAGGGGTTCATTGAAAAGGGAAGAAGTGGCAATTGAAGAAGTTAAGGGGTGAAAATGCAATTTATGAAAATCTGGTGGTGTGAACGCAATGAAGGAAAACAGTTGCCACAAATCACTGCACGTGGAGGCCGAATCCGATGATGGGAAGGCTAAGGGGTGGCTGGGGAAGGTAGTATCTGGCGTGAGGATGCTTGGTGGCCAAGCCTTTGCTGCTGATTAGCCAGATTTTGGCCGAAAATTGTCTATAAAAGGAGGCTAAACTTCAAGGTTTTTGGCATCAAATTGGTTGATTTTGGGAGAGAATCGAAGGCAAGGGATAGAGGGCTTTTGCTCCTTGGAGTGTGGGAATCGTTTCTGGAGCATTTGGGAAGCAAAGAGGTACGTTTGATGGCCGATTGAAGCTCGGTCGGAAAGCCCTAGCCAGACCGCCACCGCGACCTACAAATTGCCTTTTGAGGCACTTTCTGGTGGCTTTTCGGCCTGAAAGTAGTGGGGTTGTGATCGAATTCAAGTGGGCTTTAAGGGGGTACCAGTTTTGGGGTCATTGGAGCAACCGTCGGCGACTGGCTCAAGGTTGAAAACAGTAGCGCGTGAGTTGCACGCGCCAGCCTTTACTTTCATCCACGCGCCAAGCACATGAGGGTGCATGAGCAAGGGGTTTTGGTAATTTTGATTCAAGAATTTTTATTTAATTATTTTAGGAATTATGGTGTTGAAATATTTGGAAAAATAGTTGAGGAAATAATTATTTTGGAATTACCGAGGTGAAAAATGGGAGAAAATAAAGGAAATTATGGAAAAATGGAGGAAAATGGATTTTAATGCCTCCTTAATTGAATATGGTGTTTAGGGAATATTGGGGCTCGAGGTTGAGTGTAAGTTTAAGTGATTACGACTTGGAACGTAAATTCAGGCAGTGCACGAGGATCGAGGCAATTCGAATACGTTCGAGGTGAGTGGTCTGACGCTAGTTTTACCCTTATTTTGGATATGTCTTGGTGTGAGTGTAGTGAGTTCAGGTGAATAAGTGACACGGTAGGGCATTCGAGACCAGAACTCGGGATGTTATGCTTATGCGTTTTATTCATGTATATATGGCATCATTTGCATATTGATCATGTGGTATATTGCATCAATTATTTTTACTTATAAAAGAGTCAGTGCATGACATGTGATTTTCATGTCATCGGGGTATTGATATTCATGTTGGTGTTGTGTCCGTGTGAGACGGGATGGGGTTTACTTGAGAATGGGACAAGGTTAATCTAGGTGAACGAGTGACACGGTAGGGCACTCGAGGATTAAGTATGTCGAGGCAAGATCAACCCCAACGGTGTGTGGAATGGTGTTTTCCACGGGAGGTTGAGTATGTCAGGGAGCTTTCTCAAGTTAGATGTGTCTTGCATGTTGTCGTTTGTCTGAGTATGCCATGCTTGTGAGTCTTTCATGCATTGAATAAACTGTTTCATGTCGTCACTTAGATGTTTTATCATCTAACCTAGGTTATGCCCCTAGAACATTTGATGTTCCAGTTAGGAACTACCGCGAGAGTAAGGACACGACTAATTGGGGGCCAATGGTGCTTAGTTTGATAGTCGTTGTAACATTTGAAGGCTTTAGAATGTATTTCAGGTTGTATATGAACAGTTGTATGGTAGCAATGTCATCATTTGATCTGTATTACGTATTTTGTTACGAAAATACTATGTAAGAACTACGGTGTTTTGAGGTTAATGTATCCGCTACATTGTATTATGTCTCATTTAGATAAATATTATTGATCTTGATAGTTAAACGGGCAAGGCTGGGGTTCTAGGGGTTTGTATCTGCATGTGAAGATTGTTCTTGATACACCGCGCGTATTGAAGTTGGAGGGAAAAAAAAATCCCAAGAATACCCTTATAGTGACACGCTTGGCAAGGCGAGGTGTTACAGTGGAGATGCTGTTAGAGGGGGTCACGGTGAAGAATCAGGGGAGAGTTTGCACAGAATCGTGCATGGCATGGGTTTGAACATGTGATTAATCGTGGGAGGATTTGGATTTAAAGGGAAGAAACGAAAGATTTGGAATGACAACAAGGATTTGGATTTGGAAGGCTTAATTCTGTGGAGTGGGTTTGCACAAGGATTGGGATTTGGATGCTTCATTCTGTACGTACAAGTGAATCCCGCTAATATTCATTTAATTTGGGTTTTCTAAATGTATATAGATATATTTTAGGCAGCAATATTATCAACGTTAAAAGAAAACGAACACAGAGTTAGAGGTAACTTGATTATGCATCGGAACATGCTAACACTCTCTCCTAAGACAACATACTGCAACATCTAGACATGTTCTACGTGGCTAGATGTTGATGGTTATATAGTAATTCGTATTGGACATTGACATAGGGTATTAAGTATGTGTTAATGAATGCCTGGTTGCATTATTTCACATATATAAGTTAAATATTTTTCAAAAATTATTTTGAAGTAAAAGCAATATCAAGATGAACATGGGCTAGATGTGAATGAATGAATGGTTAAATGAGCTTCATGTTGATTTCGTTAATATGTAATTAATTATTCGTTTGGTTATGTACTGAGACATAATTCTCGAGTAACTTCTTTTAGTTTTTATTTTGCAATTGTTGTAAATGAAGACGAATTTAAGGAGTTGATGATGAAAACATCAAGGTGTTGATGGATTCAGAAGAAAGAAGCATTGAAGCCAAGCAGTTCATCATATCAAGATGCATGTGATGTATCGAATGTTAAAGCTCGGAGAGTCGATTTTATTTTGTGCGTAAGTCAATGGTCAATCTAATTTATTTATTTCTTATTTATTATGTATGTTGTTCATTTTATTATGCATTTGATGTATGATGGAATTAATGTTAACAATGAGACATTCACATTAGAAGGTCTGAAAAACTTCTCATATGCAAACCAATATTATATTAAAGCGATAAATTTGATTCATCGTGTTTTTCCATTGTCGTGGGGGTTTATCAATCTGATTGGATGTGTCCAATAATTAAAATGTGAGGGTGTATATCATGAAAAATTGTTTGACTCTCCTATTTACTATGAAATAGGGTTGTTGTCAACAGGTTTGGAAAGTGTAGGATGAGATTTAACTAGTTCATCAGATCAAAAACTAAAATATGAGGTTTATGGTGGATTACAAGGCAAAAGTCGAGCTCAACGTATGATGTGATGACAAGTGTTGCTTACTCAATTATATGAGTAATCTAAAAATTAAAATATGAGGGGTATTTATATGAAAAAAATTCAACTACCTGTTATTGGGCTCTGTATAAGGATTGTGTTTTCTATTTAGAAAGTGCAGGATTCGAAATGTATGTGGGTATATTTTAGGCAAAGTGATTCCCGCTAATTTTTTATATTTTATGTATTTCAATTTTTATTATTTTTAATTTAAAAAAATTAAACTTCTCTTTTTTACTATTTTCAATTTTGTAGCAAAATCTTATTTTTTTTGTGTAATTTAGAATCTAGATAAAACTTTGTAGTGAAAAACTATATTTAGTGGCAAAAAATTTGACTCATTTAAATTGTTTACGATTTAAAAATTATGTAACAAAATATTAACATTTGACTAAGAAACTTATAATATAGATAAAAATTTTGGTAATAAAAACATAATTTGATAAGAAAAATTTTAACTCAATTTAATAGTTTCATCACAAAATGTTAATATTTTGTCAAAAAAAATTTTATGTAAAAAAAAAAAATCATAGTTAAAAACATATTTTAATTTGACAAGATATATATACGTATATATATCTTGTAGCAAAAGATAAATAATAAAAATTCAAAGCTTCTTTATATATATAGGCACCTCTTGTTGCTTATATATATACGTATATATATTCAGTTCAGGGTTGTCATTCGAAAGCAACTGCAATAGATCATGGACAAAGAGATAAATGCTTGGCGTGACTACTTCGAAAGCACCGGCGTGGACATCTTCAAGATTATCAAATGGTCCATCACCGTTGCTTCATCCTGTCATTCCGTCGAGTTCTTTCAACGAAGGGATTCAATCGCCGGGATTCTTTACTCCAAGACGAACCAGAACCAGAACCAAAACTGGCCAAGATCCCAGGACGCTTCTGCCTTTGTTCAAGAACGGAGAAGCCTTGGCAAGATCGCTACTACTGCAGCCAGCGACGGGTCAAAAGGCTCGGATTCTGAGTGTGCTAGAGGGTCTCGCCCTATAATCAAGATTAAATGCTCTGCGAGGGGCGACAAACCGGTGGCACCTGATCAGTATGATAAAAACTCAAAAACAGATAAGCCAGAGACGGAGGATGTTCCGCTAATGACCAAGAGGAAGCAGCTCTTACAAGATGATGTTGAAAATACGAAGAAGAAAATTCAGCTGCCGAAGAAGGAAACCACCATGAGCAACTCAGTTATAGTGCCTGCAGCGAAACAAAGTAAGCCGCCATCTTGCTTAAACTACGAGGAGTTCGAGCAGAAACTGGAAGCCACCAAGAAGAAGCTGCATCTACGGTATGAACAAGCTAAGAATGAGAAAACAAGGAAGATGATTCGAATAATTGAACCCCCAAAACTTCCAAGACGCAAGAATGAGCAGCAGCTGGCATGGAGAAGTCATATATAGTCGTTAGGGGAGGAATTAGGGGCCGAGAAAGAATTCATAATTAATTGTCTAAAACTTAGATAGAAAGAACTACGTGAGGCTTGATCCCCCTTCCGGGTTAATTAATTTGGGGTACGTAGGAAGCCTTTCGCTTATTGGCGCAGCCTCTTTCTTTTTTCTGTATTGATTATATCTTTATTGATTGTTAATTTAAACGCGTGGCATATCTTTTGGTCAAGCTTGGCCCAAAAAGCTTTCCCTTGTCTCTTACTAAATAAGATTTAAAGGTTGATACGTGTATTGAGGTTGAGTCTTATAGAATACATATTAAACATTCATTACGGTTAACAAATTTTGAATGTTGATAACAAGTGCTCAAGAGTCATATTTTGTAGAATTGAACTGGAAAGCTTAAAATAATGCATTATTTCTGATCTCATTCATTAATTTGTGATCAAATATCATACTGTTTTGATAGCTGCAGTTTACTTCTTTTTTTTTTTTTGGATAAAATTTTATATGAAATAATTTTTGATAGAGTGGAATAATTAATGATTAATTTTTATTTTTTAATCAAAATACATTATAAGTACATAGAAAAGCACTTTATTAACAGAATTTCATAATAGCAAAACATGATATTTGTTTAGATAATAGTATAGATAATATGGTTAAAATGATGTTGAGTATAACAAAAAAGAAGAAAAAATTAAAAGATATAGAAAGCTATTATTATTTTATTTTGACCATTTGAGTTACAATAACAGAAGAAATGAATTGAGTCTAAATTTGTTTGGTCCAAATTGATGATATGTAGTCCAAATACAAATTGATCTTGTTATTGAATAATCATCTAATAGATTAGGAATGGGATAGATTGGGGATAGGTTTAAGCTTAAACTTGAATAGTTGTCACTACATAAGTTTATTTTAATTGACGATGAAGTTAGCACTGTTAATAGAATAAAAAGTACAATAATTTATTTAGTACTTTAAAAATATTATAATTAAATTAGTTTTAAATAAAAAAGAATAAAGATCTAAGTATCATTTACAAAAAAATCAAGTAGTTGGGTCGGTAGTAGGATTGAGGAAGAAAGAGAATATGAGTTTAAAAGAGGCGTCTTGACTGAAATGATATCTTTGCTACAAACCAAACAAAGCAAAAGGGAACTCAACCTCTAGGATTGAGGAAGAAAGAGAATATGAGTTTAAAATAGGCGACTTAACTGAAATGATATCTTTGCTACAAACCAAACAAAGCAAAAGGGAACTCAACCTCTTGAAAAGGCCCAATCAACGCATCATTTAACAAAAAAAATATGGGAGGAAGCAAGAAAACTCACTCTTGTTTACTAATTTAAGTTAATGTGTGTGTGTGAGGGGAGAGGGGGGGAGGCGACCTGAAAATCAATTTTGATTAATATTTGAAATTCAGAATAACAAAATAATCCCTAAACAAAAAATCAGTTTTGTTGTTAATGCCACTGCTACCATCGATGCTACTTCTACCATCGGTGAGTTTATTTATGTGGTTTGGAAAAATGATTTTATCTGGAACACCTAGTTTTAGTTGAATTGGCATAAAATTGAAATTGAAGTTGAATCATTACCATACCATTTTCATTCCTATCATATGTTTGATCATAAACATATACAATAGCATTTATTCTGCTTATTATCTCTATATATACATTCTTGTTATATCTTAAAATTTTGAACACTGACCTAAATTTAAAACTAATTATTATATCAAAAGTGAGTCTAACTAACCCAAGACAATATAGTTGTTTCAAAGTTGCATTCTCCAAGCACGAAATCAAGGTTGAAACAACACCTAAAGATTTTAGGAGGAAATGTACATTATCATGTAAATGATAATTGTAGATAAAACTTTTGTGGCCAAAAATTAAGTTATTTTTTGTTAGTTATCTGGTCAAAAAGATATTAGGATGAAATTCACATTATCATTTAAATGATAATTGTAGATAAAACTTTCTTGGTAAAAAATTATATTTGGTTGTAAAACTGGTTTTAACAGTCAATTTCTCATCATTGAAGAGTTTTAATGACAGGAAAAATCTCATCGTCGCTCGTCGTTAAAGCTTCCTTAATTAAAAGTATTAACGATTGAAACAAAAATACTGTCGTTAATATAAGTAGTAAGATACTTAAGTCCTATCATTAAAAATAATAATGACGATGAATATTTAATTTCCATCGCTATAACAATGTGTATGGTCGTTGAAAATAATATTAGCGATTGATATTTCCGTTGTCATTATAATATTTATCGATCACTAAGCATAATATCAATTATGGATATCCCCCTCGTTATTATAATATTTTCCTGTCATTAAACATAATCTAAATGATGAATACTTTCGTCGTTACAGCTATATTTACCGGTCACTAAACATAATATCAATGATGAATATTTTTGTCGTTATATCTATATTTATTTGTCATTATTACTGTTATTACAATTCTAATAACTATTTTTACTATTATATATGAATTTATTTTGAACCTATTAATTTTGGAAAGAGAGATACTAATAATAAAAATGTAGTTCTCAGTCAATTTAGTAAAAACAAGGCATATGCAAAATACAATCATTTATATTGATTATGTACTAATTACAATCATCTTAACGGCTTTCATTTGCGCCACAATCATAAAAAATAAGAAAAAAAATTATGGGTTTCATATTATTCTAATCTCTCCCTATAATCAAAATCAAAAAATTGTTACAAGTATCACAAGAATTCATGTATTAATCACAACCGTATTCATTGCTCAACTTGTATCTTCAGGTACCTACAAATTGCAATGAGAGAAAATCATATTACATGTCATTCTCCAGAATAGAACTACTAAATTTCTAACACTATCTCTACTTAATAAACTCCATAAAAACATGAATACATCAATTTCATGATTAACACTATCTCTTCTCAATAATCACTATTATTAGCAATTAATTAAGTTCACCATTAATCTCATGTAGGAAATTTAAGAATGTAATACCTATTGAATAAAAAGTTGTCAAAAAGCTTTCATATGGTCTAGCTTTTAACATTGCCCTACAAGAATTAAAACCATTCATTAAAAGAAAAAAAAAAACTATAGGATCAAAAGTAATCACGCACATAAAAATAGTCTTATATCATAAAGTCGTGAAAAAATAAATAAATCTCTACGAAGTGAATAAAACCTCATCAACATCTTCCCCAAGAGTAGATGGGGGAAATTCAGTTGAAGCATTTGGGTTTTGTTGCACAAGAGATTTAACCCTTCGCAATCTCTCTTCAAACTCTACAATATGACTCCTTAGGATGGAATTTTCTCCATCCTTATCATTAAGTTTAGTTTGACGCTCTTCCATCTTCTTTTTACTAGGATCTTTGAAGTTTTTCCATTTGATTCCACCTCCATAAGAGTCAAATAAGTAAATAAGTATGCCTAATTCAAATTTGTCAACATCCTATAAAATGGTACTAGATTCATCCTCTTCATTATGAACATTCATATACGTGTAATAGACACACTTTCAGACAATGAAAATGCACAAGTTAAATAATAGCACAAGTAAAGTTGGAGAATAATTTACTTAAAAATATTGTTTGGCAGTTGATATTTTTATTTTTGAATTGGCTAATGTCATGTTCACAAACAATCCGCATACTAATATATAAGCATTTTTTTCTTTATTTTTTGACGTACATACCTACAAGAAAAAATGGAAGGGCAGGACCATTCAAGATGTAATATTATTAGTCTTGAATCAATTCTTTTTGGTAGCTGTCCTTCAATTACATGTTGTCCCCATATCCACACACCTTCATAACATTAGAAGACATCTTAGTTGAGGACATACCCCCAAACATACCATTTCCAGCAATAGTAAGGGACTTAAATTTCCTTGCCCTTCCTGTCCAAACATACTGATTGCATAGGAAGTGATGAGAAAGTCCCACAGGTTCCTCAATGGATGAAACCAGGCCTCCATCACTACCTTCATCCCAAACAGGATTTATAATCAGGTTAACCAATGAAACAATATCCCTAATCAGAATATCAGCTGCATGGAAGTCATCTTCATAGCAGTTCCCATCCCTAATCAGCGTAGGTGCATCAATGTGAAACCCAATTTTAACCTTGATGCAACCTATATCTATCAAAACTCAAAACAGGAAAATTGTAGATAATTCTCTTGTCTTTCCATAGGATTTTGAATAACCTCAATCAAATCTAGGACAAGAGAGTTACGCCCCAAAAAACCAAGCAGTGTCACAACTACTGTAATACCCTTGGTGAGTTATGATAAATTAGATAATAAAGAGTATGATAGTATATGGGGGTTTCCATAATTTCCCTTGAATCATGGAGAAGTCATAAAAATATAAGCTGCCTTGGGAAGGGCAAATTTGATAATTTGGTGTTTTCCCCCATAAAGGTAATTATTTGGTGGAGAAATTTATATATATTGTGTAATTAGAATTTTAAGGAATTTAATTCTTATTTTCAAGCATGGGGAAAAATGTATGGAAAAATTAAGAATTAAAAATTGGAAGCCAAGTTGTGTAGAGTTATGACACTTGGCAAATTCTTATGAAAGGAATTTAGTTAAAATGTGAAATTAAGAAATTTAGCCAAATTAGATATTAAGGGGACACTTGGCATGATCTTATGAAGGAAGATAGGAGAATAAAAAGAAATTCAAAAAGAAAGGAATTTGGTCTTTCAAGCATTAAATGAAGCCATGATGATGTCTCTAAAAAGAAATTACAATATGAAATGAAATTAGTCACCCATTAATGGGTGAAAATAGAGATGATATATAAATTAGAAAAGAAAAGGAATTATGTCTTTCAAGACATGTCTTGAAATTAGTCAAATTAAGTTAAATGGGAATTAAAATAGAAATTCCAAGTGATCTAATGGTGATGATTAAGTCTTGAAAGAAGAATTAATCCAATGGCTAGAATTGGGTCTTGGAAGATGGCATGGATTGCCAACACATTTAAAAATTTAATTTAAAAGGAATTATGGATGGTGGAGATCATGGGCTAAGAATTATGGATGGTTTAGATGTAGTCTTGAAGGAAGACCAAGATTGTGCTTTCTTTCAAGGGTGGAGATTAATTCTCCCAAGATGGATGGATGAGATTGCTTCTTGCAGGAGCACATGGATTGTGCTTTATTTGGATGGCTAGGATGGGTTCTTCCAACTCAAATTAAATCCAAAGGCTAGGATTTATTCTTGCCATAGAATTAAATTAAAATGAATTAAGGAATATTTGCTTATATAAGAGAAGAAGAAGAAGACTTGTCTTCTTTTGGGCAAGTAGAAGAAAAGCATAGAAGAGAGGGAGAGCTTGGAAGATTGAAGAGGGTTGGAAGTGAGAGCAAGTTATTGTTAAGCAAGGAGGAAGTCTCAAAGCTAGTTGTTGAAGCTTAAGAGGTAAGGGATGGCCCCATGGGAGGTGGCTTTGCAAATGTTATATATATGCTTTAACTATGTGTGTGCATCTTGCATGTTTGTTGTGGTAAAGACCTATGGCCATGAGGTTATGTGGGTTGGGATATATGGAAGCCTAAAACCAAGTGGGTTGTGAGGATGTGAAGTCCCAAGCATATTGCATACATTTATTTTGTCACACTTTACTTGTTATTGCGCATATTTTATCATTTGCACCCTTATTGAGCTTAAAGCTCATGAGGTATTTTACCTCCTTGTAGTTGGGGCATCATCAAAAGGGAAGGAGAAGATGGATGCTTGAAGTTTGGAAAGTACGAGCATGCCTATTATCTATTTTGAGTGATCATTAGTAAGGTTTTGAGTATGAAAGGTTGAAACCATATAGATCTTTGGGTTATGTTGTTGAATGTTCACATGTAATCTATTTTGCTAGTCTTTGAAGGTATTAATGTCTTTGATGGTGGATACATCATGTGATTTAGTTGGAGGTTTGGTTGGCATGAAATGGAAGGGTGTTGATTATGTTAAAATGATTTTGGGTCATGAAAAAAAAAATAATTTTTATTTTATTTGAAAAGGGGTGGCCCAAAGGTATTTTTTTTATTTATTTCAATTCTAGAAATTCATGGATGTTTTAAAAAAAAAAATTTTTTTTTTCAGGTTACAGCAGCAGTCCGCGCGCGTTGGGCAGCGACCGTGCGGGGCGCACGGCCAGCAGGCGCGGCCTGCAGGCACGCGCGGCCCGCAGGCACGCACGCGGCTAGCAGCAGGCACACGCGCATGGCTGCCAACCAAGCTGCGCTCGCGCCCAGCGGGTATTTTTTTTTGGGTATTTTTTTTTTTTAAAAAAAGGGGGATATATATAATATGCTTATATATTTGAAAAAAAGGGGGGGGGGGTTTGGCCATCAAGAGGAAATTGGGTTTTTAGAAAATAGAGTATAATTTATTAAATACCAAGGGATATTTTGTGAGTTTAAATATCAAGATTGGATTCCAACTAGTTCCTAGAATAATGAGATGAGCATATGTATAAAGATGGGATGTTCGAAAATAAATTCTTGGAACTTGAAATTGGAATTTTCTAAACCCAATGCTAGGATGGATTTTGGCTTCCAAAATTTCCTCAATTAAAGGTATAAATATCCGCTATTATATGGAGTATTTTGGAACTACATCTATACCCGATATTTGGAAAAAATTTTGAATTTTGCCAAAGTGAAGAGTTTTAAAAAAATAAATAAATAAATAAAATTCTTTTCGAAGAGGAATTGATTTATTTTGGATAAATAAAAAGGGAAGATTAAATTTGGTTTTTCCAAAGATTAAGTTTCTAAGGGATTTGGTTCAAACCCTTAGAAATTTTTTTTTGGGATCCTGGGAAGTCCTCCTTAGCTAGTCTCGAGGGGCTTGGTGAGGACAATGCTCTCCCTGGGTTCGGTTTATCTTTGCAAGATTTTCTCAATTCTTCCTTTTTCGAACCCTTGGGTAGAGCGAGAGGAGGGGTGAAACCTAGTTCCCACCTAGGGAGTTTCTTGGAAACATAACCTGTCTCCTTATTTTTGCCTTAGCGAGTGAGTATTTCGGTAGAGTATTCTCTAGTAACACCCGTGGTGGGAGCGGGGGGTTACAGTTTGGTATCAGAGCGTGGTTAATTGTTTTGAGTATATGATATGAGCATTATGGTCGACGTAATGTCGCGTGTTGGGATTTTTATTTACTATTTATGATTTGGATTGGATATTGGGTGTGATATGCTATCCTAATGGGGTGTTTATGGTGGTATTATTTCTTCTTAGGTATGGAGGGGCAGAGCCCCTTTCGTTCATGCTGGTTAGTTAAAGATCACATCCGGAGGCTACAGGCCCAATGGACTTTAGCCCTCCCTGTCATGAGGCCTAAGGAGTGCATTCAACGATATCTAAACAAGGTAGAGGATGTATTTTCGGAGATTCCGGGGACAGCCTTGTCTCGGGAGTTGTTAGAAGAGATTAAAGTAAACTATTTGTCAGGCTTGCTCCATGGGAAGTGGAAAAGAGTTGCAAGAAAGCTGGCTCAAAGGGATCACTTGATGAAAAATAGTGCCCTACTGATAGAGAAGCTTCGAGAGACTGATTTGTGGCGGTTAAAACCCATAGTGGGCCAGTTAGCCGACCCTGATCGTGAGAGTGTTGGGAGCAATGAAAGTATGGAGACTTTTTTCTGAGGGAATTGAGGCAGAGATAGATTCTCCTGAGGCCCCCTACGAGGAACCATCCGAAGAGACTAAGTCTGAAGAGTTGCCTTACTTCAGTGACCTGGCGAGTGCTAAGCGACTCAGTGAGTTGAGTTCTGGTGAGTCCCGTGAGAGCTTCGAGGTTGATGGACCTCATGTGGGAAGCCAAGGCGGGGGAGCTGGGGGTGGGGCAATGTCTTCTTAGATGACAGTCAGGTTCAGGGGACTGAAAGTGGATATTTCTATTTTGGGAGAAGGTTGAAATTATTTTGTCTTGACTTGTGTCAAGATTAGTTGTGATAGACTTTCCCCTTTCTTTTGTGATGATGTAAAAAGGGGAAGAACCTTCTATGTATTCCTTGTTGTTTCAATGAAATATAATGTGCTAGAAATTATGTGTCTTCTTGAGATTATGGTTATTTATAGCTTGTGTTTTATACATAAGTATCTTGGTATAATTGATAAGTAAATGTTGCTTGGGCGTCATGCAGATGAATAGAAGGAGACGCTAAAATTCGTCACCTACCCCTAATGCCCAGGAGGGTAGTGGCGTAGAACCTCCTAGTGGCGAGGGATCCTTTGGTCAATTTATTGAAGTAATGCTGAGTTCGATGAACAGGCGAGAAAGCTCTGATGCCTAAATGGTTAAAGATGTATCGCGACATGCACCCACCTAGTTTCAAGGGTGACCCGGAGGCGGATCCAAGCATTGAGGAGTACTGGTTAGAACAAACTGAAAAGCTGCTTGACCACCTGGAATGCCCCGAAAAGCACTGGGTACGGTGCGCAACCTTTATGCTGGAGGAGGAGGCCAGCCTCTGGTGGAAGTCAATGACAAGGATCTTGAGGGCGCGAAATGCGAGTTAGGAAGGAGATGAGGCTAGGGAAACTCAGATTTCTTGGGAGCAGTTCAAGACTGCTTTTAATGATAAATATCTACTAGATTATTGGCGAGAGGTGAAAAGACATGAGTTTCTCAATTTGGTGCAGACGAGCGAGATGTCAGTGGTTTAGTACGAGGCCAAATATTCAAAATTGATAAAATATGTTCCAATGTATGATGCTAACGATCGGGAGAAGGCCCATAAATTCCTCTAGGGATTGAGAAAGGAAGTTAAACAAGTGCTGTATGCATGGAATATACGCACTTATGAAGAGGCGGTGGAAAAGGTTATTACTACTGAAAGAAACATGGTGTCACAAGGAGACTTGAAGATGGATAGTGCGCTAAAGGCGGAGGAGAAAGACAAGCCAGCAAGCTTTCCACATGTCCAATTCAAGTGACCTGAGGGAGCAAGGTTCAAGAAGGATAGATATTGCAAGAAGTGTCGAAAAAGACATGTAGGGAAGAAGTGTGAAGGCAAAGCAAAGGGGGCAGGCTGTTTTGTGTGTGGCGAGCCAGGACATTTAGCCAGGGATTGCCTTGCGAGGAAGCCGTTAAAAATTTCAGATACGCTAAAGAGAGAGATCACATGTTTCTCCTGTAATCAGAAGGGGCACTATTCTTGAGATTGCCCTCAACGTAGCAAGGCCGAGCCAGGGAAGAAGCCTGGAGGGAAGCCAGGATCGCAACTAGCCAGGGTATATCACTTAACGAAGGTGGAGGCAGAGGCTGACCCAAGCGTGGTGGAAGGTACGATCTTGATCCATTCTACTCCTATGCATGCATTAGTGGACCCCGGTGCCACTCATTCGTTCATGGCATTAGAGTCTGCTAAGAGCGTGGGTCTAGAACCTTCGGTAATGAGTTACAGTATTAAGGTTCAATCCCCAATTGGAAAAAGTGTAGAAACAGATCTCATGGTTCGTTGCTTCGTGAAAGTTGAAGATGAGAAATTCGAGATAGATTTGATTCTTATGGAGATGCAAGACTATGATGCAATCTTGGGTAAGGATTTCCTTTCTAGATATTGTGCTAGCATGGATTGTTTGAAGAAGACGGTGAAGTTAGGATGCCCAGGAAGGAAGGTGGTGAAATTTAAAGGTCAGAGGGTTGAAACCCCATTTAAATTTGTGTCTGCCTTAAAGGCCTATAGGTTGCTGGAAAGGGGAGCATATGGCTATATGGCTCATGTGGTTGTGGCTGGTGAATTTAAAGAGAAGCCGGAGAATGTGGAGGTAGTTAAGGAGTTTTTAGATATATTTTGATGGGTGTCGAATCCAACAAATAATAAATTCTTGTTCTTAAAAATATAAATTGTAATAGTGATGAGCAAGGTCGTATCCACAGGGATTGGTTAAATTTATTCTTTCGAAAAATTAGAATAAATAGAAAAACAAAACGATTGGGGGTTTTGAAATTTGGAATTTGAACAATTTAAAATAAAACAAATGCAAGGTTATTAATTAACAGAAAATCAGTTTAAGCAAGTATCCAGTCCAAGGTATAATCTTAGAATTGATTCGAGAAATTGATCATTGATGCAAAAATAAAATCCTCCATTCTTTCACTAAATTTGTTATGGTTATTAACAAGCTCTAATAACCTATCCCTCCTTACTTTGATGATAATCAAGACAAGCTCATTGATTATTTCCCTTGTTAATAAACAACCCTAAACAAGCTCTTAAGGTTTAATTTATCAACAGCTTTAATTACTAAAAAGACGACCAATTCTAACTAATGAATACACAAGCTCGATTCATTTAAGCTAGATTATATATCTCCTTAACATAAATTGAAAACCTATCCATAATCAATTATGTTAATTGCCACCAATATTAGAACACCTAAACAATTACGGATTTAGATTTCTAATTGACAATATATTGTTCTGACAATTATACAACGGGCCCTTTGTATTAATTAATCGAAACAATAATTTCAACAAACATAGAAGATATATAAATAGAGAAAGAATAAAAGAATAATAAAAATCAATTTGATCTCATAATTTTTGCTGAATCAAACTTCGATTATCCTTGAACTGGAATAAAAGTTTAGCAACCCATCAAAAATAAAAGAAAACACCTAAGAAGGAAAGACATATGAAGGAGAAGAGAACAAGCGCCCCTGCTCCGTCTATTCTTCTTGCGTGCGATCCTCTCTAATTCGGCGCTATGCCAATTCCAATTGATTTCGTCCTCGTCTGTCTTCGTAACATATTATATATATATATATATATCAAGTGCACATGAGCCCTCAATTTCCATGGCCCACTTTGATTTCTTCCTTCCAATTGCACGTGATTTACTGGGCCTTCAATTCAATTGGACTTGGACTCTCAATTTAATATAATATTCTTGCTTTCAATTGCACCTTCAACGTCACAGCTTTATGGGCTTCAATTTTAACTTCAATTGCACATGTGGGCCCTTAATTAAAATATTATATTTAATCTTCAATTCAACTCCAATTCCAACTCTAATTCCATGCATGGCTCACTGCTTCACTTTTGCTCCAATTCTTCATTATCTTTCCTACAAAATTAATAAATAAAATTCATATAAACACATGCAAGAAAATAATAATAAATGTGTGAGATTTATTTTTATTTTTATTTTTCCAATTTTATTTTTTTTAAAACATAATTTATTAAACTTTGCCACTAATGTCTTATATATAAAATATTATTATAAACAAGCACTATAAGACTTAAAACATGCTAAATAAACTAAATGTTAGGAGAATAAAATTATAAAATTATGAGCTTATCATATTTCCAGATGATCTATTTGGGTTGCCTCCAGATCGAGAGGTGGAGTTTGCCATAGAATTATTGCCAGGAACGAGGCCAGTTTCTATCCCCCACTTGTCGAATGGCGCCAGCTGAGTTGCGAGAATTAAAAATCCAACTCCAGGACCTCGTAGACAAAGGATCTATCAGACCTAGTGTGTCACCATAGGGAGCCCCAGTCTTGTTCGTGAAAAAGAAGGATGGTAGCCTAAGATTATGTATAGATTACCGAGCCCTCAACAAAGTCACAGTAAAGAATAAGTATCCATTGCCAAGGATAGGTGAGTTATTTGATCAGCTAAAGGGTGCTAGAATCTTCTCTAAGATTGATTTGCGATCGGGGTATTATCAGATGAAAGTCAAGGAAGAAGACATCCCTAAGACGGGATTTCATTGTAGATATCGGCTCTATGAATTTTTGGTAATGCCGTTTGGTTTGACGAATGCACCAGCAGCCTTTATGGATTTGATGAACCGAGTGTTCAGGCCATTCTTAGATAAATTTGTAATTGTGTTCATAGACGACATCCTGGTGTATTCGCCTAGTGTGAAAGACCACCGTGAGCATTTGAAGGTCGTGTTGGAAACCCTACGTGGAGAAAAACTGTATGCAAATTTTGGTTGAAAGAGGTGGCCTTTCTGGGCCACATAATTTCAGGGGATGGAGTATCGGTTGACCCAACCAAGATTGAAGCCATTAAAAGTTGGCACTGACCGAGGTTAGTGTTTGAGGTGAGAAGTTTTCTGGGGTTAGCAGGATACTATCAACAATTTGTTGAAGGGTTCTCAAAGATTGCTTTGCCGTTGACACGTTTGACTCAAAAGAACGTGAAGTTCATATGGGATGACAAGTGTGAGAGAAGTTTTGAGGAACTTAAGAAGCGGTTAACCACAGTGCCGATTTTGGCCCTACCTGAGGGTTCTGGGGGATTCGTGGTCTATAGTGATGCTTCAGGTTCAGGGTTGGGCTGTGTGTTGATGCAGCATGGTAAAGTGATAGCTTATGGGTCGCGTCAATTACGACCCCATGAGAAGAACTACCCCATCCATGATTTGGAACTGGATGTAGCGAAGTGTGGCTCTGTATGTAGCCCAGTGTGATGCATGCCAGCGTATTAAGATCGAGCATCAGCGACCAGCAGGATTGTTGTGACCGTTGGAGATTCCAGAGTGGAAGTGGGAACACATCTCCATGGATTTCATCGTGGGATTGCCTAGGATAGCAAGTAAGAAGGACTCGATATGGGTTGTGGTTGACAACCTAACAAAGTCGGCACATTTCATACCCATTAAAGTTAGGTAAAGTGCAGAAGAGCTATCACGGTTATACGTCCAAGAGATTGTGCGGCTGCATGGGACGCCAGTCAGTATTGTGTCTGATAGAGATTCAAAATTTTTGTCGAGATTTTGGACATGTCTGCAAGAAGAGCTTGGAACGAGATTGAATTTCAGTACGGCATATCATCCCCAGACAGACGGACAGACAGAATGGGTGAACCAAGTTTTGGAAGACATGTTACGAGCGTGTGTCTTAGAATTTGGGGGAGGTTGGGACGAGTATTTGTCGTTGGTGGAGTTCTCCTATAATAACAGCTATCAGAGTAGCATCGGCATGGCGCCGTATGAAGCGATGTATGGCAGGCGATGTAGATCGCCTTCGTGTTGGCTTAAAGTAGGCAAAAAGCGATTAGCCAAGACTGAACTTGTGCAACAAGCCTCTGAGAAGATTGAAGTGGCGAGGAGATGTATGAAGATTGCCCAAGATCACCAAAAATACTATACGGATCACCGTTCTCGGAACTTGGAGTTTCAAGTAGGAGATAGAGTATTTCTTCGAATCTCACCACAAAGACCATCAATGAGAAATCGGAAGCTAGGAAAGCTTAGTCCGAGGTTTATGGGACCGTATAGGATCGTTGAGCGAGTGGGACCTCTGGCTTATCGAATAGCCTTGCCCAACGAACTGGCCGGATTGCATAATGTGTTTCATGTGTCTCAGTTGCGAAAACACATACCAGATCCAAGAATGGAAGTTCCCGAAGAAGAGGTAGAGGTATGTTAGAAACTAACCTATACTGAGCGACCAGTGAAAATCTTGGACCGCAAGGAGAAAAATATGAGGAGCAAATCAATTCCGCTAGTTAAAGTTCAATGGAACCATCATTCTGATCGAGAGGCAACATGGGAACTAGAAGAAGATATAAGGCAGCAATTTCCCAATCTATTTGTCGATGTAATGGAAGAATAGCTATAATGTAATGATCAATGATATTAATGGAAATGAATTTCGGGGACGAAATTCTTTTAAGGGGGGTGGGATGTAATACCCTTGGTGAGTTATGATAAATTAGATAATAAAGTGTATGATAGTATATGGGGATTTCCATAATTGCCCTTGAATCATGGAGAAGTCATAAAAATATAAGATGCCTTGGGAAGGGCAAATTTGGTAATTTGGTGGAGAAATTTATATATATTGTGTAATTAGAATTTTAAGGAATTTAATTCTTATTTTCAAGCATGGGGAAAAATGTATGGAAAAATTAAGAATTAAAAATTGGAAGCCAAGTTGTGTAGAATTATGACACTTGGCAAATTCTTATGAAAAGAATTTAGTTAAAATGTGAAATTAAGAAATTTAGCCAAATTAGATATTAAGGGGACACTTGGCATGATCTTATGAAGGAAGATAGGAGAATAAAAAGAAATTCAAAAAGAAAAGAATTTGGTCTTTCAAGCATTAAATGAAGCCATGATGATGTCTCTAAAAAGAAATTACAACATGAAATGAAATTAGTCACCCATTAATGGGTGAAAATAGAGATGATATATAAATTAGAAAAGAAAAGGAATTATGTCTTTTAAGACATGTCTTGAAATTAGTCAAATTAAGTTAAGTGCGAATTAAAATAGAAATTCCAAGTGATCTAATGGTGATGATTAGGTCTTGAAAGAAGAATTAATCCAATGGCTAGAATTGGGTCTTGGAAGATGGCATGGATTGCCAACACATTTAAAAATTTAATTTAAAAGGAATTATGGATGGTAGAGATCATGGGCTAAGAATTATGGATGGTTAAGATGTAGTCTTGAAGGAAGACCAAGATTGTGCTTTCTTTCAAGGGTGGAGATTAATTCTCCCAAGATGGATGGATGAGATTGCTTCTTGCAAGAGCACATGGATTGTGCTGTATTTGGATGGCTAGGATGGGTTCTTCCAACTCAAATTAAATCCAAAGGCTAAGATTTATTCTTGCCATATAATTAAATCAAAATGAATTAAGGAATATTTGCTTATATAAGAGAAGAAGAAGAAGACTTGTCTTCTTTTGGGCAAGTAGAAGAAAAGCATAGAAGAGAAGGAGAGCTTGGAAGATTGAAGAGGGTTGGAAGTGAGAGCAAGTTATTGTTAAGAAAGGAGGAAGTCTTGAAGCTAGTTGTTGAAGCTTAAAAGGTAAGGGATGGCCCCATGGGAGGTGGCTTTGCAAATGTTATATATATGCTTTAACTATGTGTGTGCATCTTGCATGTTTGTTGTGGTAAAGACCTATGGCCATGAGGTTATGTGGGTTGGGATATATGGAAGCCTCAAACCAAGTGGGTTGTGAGGATGTGAAGTCCCAAGCATATTGCATACATTTATTTTGTCACACTTTACTTGTTATTGCGCATATTTTATCATTTGCACCCTTATTGTGCTTAAAGCTCATAAGGTATTTTACCTCCTTGTAGTTGGGGCATCATCAAAAGGGAAGGAGAAGATGGATGCTTGAAGTTTGGAAAGTACGAGCATGCCTATTATCTATTTTGAGTGATCATTAGTAAGGTTTTGAGTATGAAAGGTTGAAACCATATAGATCTTTGGGTTATGTTGTTGAATGTTCACATGTAATCTATTTTGCTAGTCTTTGAAGGTATTAATGTCTTTGATGGTGGATACATCATTTGATTTAGTTGGAGGTTTGGTTGGCATGAAATGGAAGGGTGTTGATATTTTTAAAATGATTTTGGTTCATGAAAAAAAAATTTATTTTATTTGAAAGGGGGTGGCTCAAAGGTATTTTTTTTTCATTTATTTCAATTCTGGTAATTCATGGATGTTTTCAAAAAAAAAAAAAAAATTTTCAGGTTGCAGCAGCAGCCCTCGCGTGCTGGTCGCGGTCGCACAGGGCGCGCGGCTTGCAGGCACGCGCACGGCCTACTGCCATGGGGCCAGCAGGCGCGACCAGCAGGCACGCCCACGGCCAGCAGCAGGCGCGCACGCGGCTGCCAGCTGCACGGCCAGCACCCAGCAGGGCCCGTCACCGCCTGGGCCCACCTCCGGCTACTTTGGGTATTTTTTTTTTTAAAAAGGGCGATATATATAATATGCTTATATATATTTGAAAAAAAAAGGGGGGGGTTTTGCCATCAAGAGGAAATTGGGTTTTTAGAAAATAGAGTATAATTTATTAAATACCAAGGGATATTTTGTGAGTTTAAATATCAAGATTGGATTCCAACTAGTTCCTAGAATAATGAGATGAGCATATGTATAAAGATGGGATGCTCGAAAATAAATTCTTGGAACTTGAAATTGGAATTTTCTAAACCCAATGTTAGGATGGATTTTGGCTTCCAAATTTTCCTCAATTAAAGGTATAAATATCCGCTATTATATGGAGTATTTTGGAACTACATCTATACCCGATATTTGGGAAAATTTTCGAATTTTGCCAAAGTGAAGAGTTTTAAAAAAATAATAATAAATAAAAAGGGAAGATTAAATTCGGTTTTTCCAAAGATTAAGTTTCTAAGGGATTTGGTTCAAACCCTTAGAATTTTTTTTTTTCGGGATCCTGGGAAGTCCTCCTTAGCTAGTCTCGAGGGTCTTGGTGAGGACAATGCTCTCCCTGGGTTTGGTTTATCTTTGCAAGATTTTCTCAATTCTTCCCTTTTCGAACCCTTGGGTAAAGCGAGAGGAGGGGTGAAACCTAGTTCCCACCTAGGGAGTTTCTTGGAAACATAACTCATCTCCTTATTTTTGCCTTAGCAAGTGAGTATTCAGGTAGAGTATTCTCTAGTAACACCCGTGGTGGGAGCGAGGTGTTACAGCTACTCGGTCATGAATGAGTGAGTCCTCTCCACTTGGTCTCAGCTGATTTCAGCCTTCATTTGACCTGTATCTCTCAAAACTCAAAACATGAAAGTTGTAGATAATTCTCTTGACTTTCCATAGGATATTGAATCACCTCAATCGAAGCTCAGACAAGAGAGTTAGCCTAAAAAACCAAAGTAGTGTCCCACCCACTCAGTCATGATCGAGTGAGTCCTTTCCACTTGGTCTCGACTGGACCTCTTGCTCCTTCGGCTTGTTTCCAAGATCTCTTGCAACCCATTTTCCCTTTGGGCCTCATGTCCACGTCTTGCCAATCTTTTAGGTCTTGTGACTCTCCAAGTTTGTAGGGCATATCAATTGCTCCATACTCTTTCGGCTGGGAGTTCAAAGTGGAAGAGTATCTTGTCATGTAAACTTTTTAAACATTACTTCTCTTTTAGCCGCTTCATCTTCTGCACATCCTTATGAGTTTGTTCGAGAACCGTGCCTTTTAATTTCTGGGCTCTTGAGCTTTTCAATTACTTTGCGGAAGTATGAGATAGATACACTAGTAAGTTCACTTTCCATAGATGTCGAACTATGCACCGGACAACGAGTTTGATTCTGCTCCCAATTATTGTGTTAGGCGTAGGACAATAGGCTTGCATTTGCTTTTCTCTTGTTGCTGGGCTGTGAGTAGGATAATGGGCTTGAGTTCATTTTCCCTCATTGTCGGGCCATAAGCCGGACAACGGGCTTGTGTTGGGTTTTCCCCTTATTGCAGGGCTATAAGCAGAGCAACAAGATTGAGTTCATTTTTCCCTCATTGTCGGGATGTAAGCAGGATAACAGGCCTGGATTTATTTTTCCCCCGTTGCCAAGCTGAAAGCGGGGAAACAGGCTTGAATCTGTTTTTTCCTCATTGTTGGGGTGTAAGCAGGACAATGGGCTTGAGTTTGTTTTTCCCTCGTTGTCGGGCTTTAAGTGAGACAACGAGGTTGAGATTATTTTTCCCTCGTTGTCAAGTTGTATGAGGGGCAATGGAGTTGAATTTATTTTTCCTTCGTTGTCAGCTTTAAGTGGGACAACGGACTTGAGTTTATTTTTTCCTTATTGCATGGCTGTATACTGGGCAACAGGCTTGGATCTATTTTCCCTCATTGCAGGGTTGTGAGCGGGGCAATGTGCTTGAATTTGTTTTTCCCTCGTTGTCGGGCTTTAAGCGGGACAACGAGCTTGAGTTTGTTTTTCCCTCTTTGTTGGGCTGTAAGCGGGACAACGGGCTTGAGTTTATTTTTTCCTCGTTGCTGGGCTATATGAGGGGTAAAGAGTTTGAATATGTTTTTCCTTTGTTGCTGGGCGTTAAGCGAGGCAACGGGTTTGAATTTGTTTTTCCCTCATTGCCAGGCTTTAAGCGACACAATGGGCTTGAGTTTATTTTTTCCTCATTGTCGGGCTATATGTGGGATAACGAGCTTGAATTTGTTTTGACCTCATTGCCAAGCCGTGAGCGGGGCAACGGGCTTGAATTTGTTTTTCCCTCGTTGTTGGGGTTTAAGCTAGACAATAGGCTTGAATTTGTTTTTCCCTTCTTGTTTTGCCCTCATTACAAGGCCATGAGCGGGGCAACGAGCTTGATTTTGTTTTTCCTTCGTCGTCGGGCTTTAAGCGGGACAACGAGTTTGAGTTTATTTTTTCCTCCTTCCTGGGCTCTATGCGGGGCAACGGGCTTGGATCTATTTTCCCTCGTTGCTGGGCCGTGAGCAGGGCAATGGGTTTGAATTTGTTTTTCCCTTGTTGTCGGGCTGTAAGAGGGACAATAGGCTTGAGTATATTTTTTCCTCGTTGTCAGGTAGTGTGCAAGGTAATGGGCTTGAATTTGTTTTTCCCTCATTATCGGGCTTTAAGCGAGACAACGGGCTTGAGTTTTTTTTTCCTCGTTCCTGGCCTGTATGTGAGGCAACGGGCATGAATATGTTTTTCCCTCGTTGTCGGTCCGTGAGCGGGGAACCGGCTTGAATTTGTTTTTCCCTCGTTGCCAGGGTTTAAGCGAGACAAAAGGCTTGAGTTTGTTTTTCCCTCATTGTCAAGCTATAAGCAGGACAACGAGTTGAGTCTATTTTTCCCTCGTTGTCAGGCTGTGACTGGGGTAACGGGCTAGAATTTGTTTTTCCCTCGTTGCTGGGCTTTAAGTGGGACAATGGGATTGAGTTTATTTTGTCCTCGTTGTAGGGCTGCATACGGGGCAATGGGCTTGGATCTGTTTCCCCTCATTGTCAGGCCGTGAGTGGGGCAACAGGCTTGAATTTGTTTTCCCATCATTCCTAGGCTTTGAACGGGACAACAAATGTAACACCCCGCCTTGCACGGGCATGTCACTATAAGGCAATTCCCGGGATTTCTTTTTTTTTTCGAGTTAACCATATGCGGTGCCATGGGAACAATCTTCATAGGCAGATGCAACACTCGTCACATACAATGGTCGGTGTCCACGGTAGTTTCAAGATCAATCTTCACATGCAAGTAAAAATCCTGAGAACCCCAATCTTGCCTGTTTAACTAACAAGAGAAATAGTCTTAAAACTAAATGAGACATAATATAACACAGCGGAATAATTACATCAAAAGGTCGTGGCCTACCACGAGTTCCATACAAGGTGTTCCCACCCGAAATACATATTAAAATGTTACAAAATGATTACAACACTTATAATGTGATCGTTCTTACATATATCAAAATAAGTACTAATACTTCCAAAATGATACAATGACTATCAAACTAAACACCGTTGGCCCCACCGACCATGTCCTCGATCTCGCAGTAGTCCTTGGATAGAACGAAGCAACAAGATTGAGTTCATTTTTCCCTCGTTGTCAGGATGTAAGCAGGACAACAGGCCTGGATTTATTTTTCCCCCGTTGCCAAGCTGTAAGCGGGGCAACAAGCTTAAATTTGTTTTTTCCTCATTGTTGGGGTGTAAGTGGGACAATGGGCTTGAGTTTGTTCTTCCCTCGTTGTCAAGCTTTAGGTGAGACAACGAGGTTGAGATTATTTTTCCCTCGTTGTCAGGCTATATGAGGGGCAATGGAGTTGAATTTATTTTTCCTTCGTTGTCGGCTTTAAGTGGGACAACGGACTTGAGTTTATTTTTTCCTTATTGCATGGCTGTATACTGGGCAACAGGCTTGGATCTGTTTTCCCTCATTGCAAGGTTGTGAGCAGGGCAACGTGCTTAAATTTATTTTTCCCTCATTGTCGGGCTTTAAGCGAGATAATGAGCTTGAGTTTGTTTTTCCCTCTTTATTGGGCTATAAGCGGGACAACGGGCTTGAGTTTATTTTTTCCTCGTTGTTGGGCTGTATGAGGGGTAAAGAGCTTGAATATGTTTTTCGCTTGTTGTTGGGCATTGAGCGAGGCAACGGGTTTGATTTGTTTTTCCCTCATTGCCAGGCTTTAAGCGACACAATGGGCTTGAGTTTATTTTTTCCTCATTGTCGGGCTATATGTGGGGCAATGAGCTTGAATTTGTTTTGCCCTCATTGCCAAGCCGTGAGCGGGGCAACGGGCTTGAATTTGTTTTGCCCTCGTTGTAGGGGTTTAAGCTGGACAATAGGCTTGAGTTTCTTTTTTCCTTGTTGTTTTGCTCTCATTACAGGGCCATGAACGGGGCAACGGGCTTGATTTTGTTTTTCCTTCATTGTCGGGCTTTAAGCGAGACAACGAGTTTGAGTTTATTTTTTCCTCGTTGCTGGGCTCTATGCGGGGCAACGGGCTTGGATCTGTTTTCCCTTGTTGCCAGGCCGTGAGCGGGGCAATGGGTTTGAATTCGTTTTTCCCTTGTTGTCGGGCTGTAAGAGGGACAATAGGCTTGAGTCTATTTTTTCCTCGTTATCAGGCAGTGTGTGAGGTAATGGGCTTGAATTTGTTTTTCCCTCGTTATTGAGCTTTAAACGAGATAACGGGCTTGAGTTTTTTTTTTCCTCGTTGCTAGCCTGTATGTGAGGCAATGGGCATGAATATGTTTTTCCCTCATTGTCGATCCGTGAGCGGGTAACAGGCTTGAATTTGTTTTTCCCTTGTTGCCAGGCTTTAAGCGAGACAAAAGGCTTGAGTTTGTTTTTTCCTCGTTGTCGAGCTATAAGGGGACAACAAGGTTGAGTCGATTTTTCCCTCGTTGTCAGGCCGTGAGCAGGGCAACGGGCTGGAATTTGTTTTTCCCTCGTTGCTGGGCTTTAAGTGGGACAATGGGCTTGAGTTTATTTTGTTCTCGTTGTATGGCTGCATACGGGGCAATGGTTTTGGATATGTTTCCCCTCATTGTTAGGTCGTGAGTGGGGTAACAGGCTTGAATTTGTTTTTCCATCATTCCCAAGCTTTGAACGGGACAACAAATGTAACACCCCGCCTTGCACGGGCATGTCACTATAAGGCAATTCCCAAGATTTCTTTTTTTTTTTTCGAGTCAGCCATATGCGGCGCCATGGGAACAATCTTCACACGTAGATGCAACACCTATCACATACAATGGCCGGCGTCCACGGTAGTTTCAAGAACAATCTTCACATGCAGGTAAAAATCCTGAGAACCCCAATCTTGCCCGTTTAACTAACAAGAGAAATAGTCTTAAAACTAAACGAGACATAATATAACACAGCGGAATAATTACATCAAAAGGTTGTGTTCTACCACGAGTTCTATACAAGGTGTTCCCACCCAAAATACATATTACAATGTTACAAAATGATTACAACACTTATCATGCGATCGTTCTTACATATATCAAAATAAGTTCTAATACTTCCAAAATGATACAATGACTATCAAACTAAACACCGTAAGCCCCACCGGCCATGTCCTCGACCTCGCAGTAGTCCTTGGCTGGAACGTTGAATGTTCCAGGGACATAACCCAGGTTAGATGATAAAACATCTAAGTGATGGCATGAAACAGTTTACATAATGCATGAAAGACATACGAGCATGGCATATACAGACAACAACAACATGCAACATGTCTAACTTGAGAAATCTCCTTGACATACTCAACCTCCCGTGGAAAATTCAGTCCACACACCGTTGGAGTTGACCTTGCCATGACATACTTAATCCCTCAAGTGTCCTACCATGTCATTTGTTCACTAGGATTAACATTGCCCCATTCTCAAGTAGACGCCATCCCGTCCCATGCGGACACAACAACGACATGAAAACCAATACCCCAATAATATGAAAATCACACACCATGCACCGAATCTTTTATAAGAAAAATAGTTGATGCAACATACCTTATGATCAATATGCAAATGATGCCACAAGTACATAAGTGAAACGCATTTGTAAAAGAACCCAAGTTCTGGAGGGTATAACTGCTCACTAGAACTGGTTAAATCACGTGTAACCTAAGTTCGAGAGGGTAAAATCGCTAACTTGAACCCACTACACACACTCCAGCACTCATTCAAGACGATGTAAAGCTAGAATCAAACCACTCACTTCAATTCAAAAAAGTATGATTTTTTCCTCAAAAAATGTGCCGTGTCTCGAAAAATGTGCAATCCTTCCTTCCAACAAACCAATCGTTTCCTATTCACCATTAAGATCTTAGAAATCATTATTTCTATTTTTTCTTAATTTTCTCTATTTTTTTCCTATTTTTCAAACATTTCTCCCTCTCGAAAAATCAGAATAAATGCCAAACACACAATTATTCCAAATATTTTTGCATAAACCCACCTAAAATAATTTTATAAAAATTATAAAATTAAATTCAAGGAAAACCTGTGCCTCACGTGCCCTCATGCGCTGGTGCGTGGGTGCCACTGGAGTTCACGCATGCACATGCGCGGGCTATCTTTTCCAGTCTTCTTCTCTAGCATGGGTTGTCGGGGATGGTCTCCGATGCTCGATCTGATGGCAGGGCTTTGAAGCTCTCCTCAAGGTGACCTCGATGGCACCCTCCACTGGTCAAAACAGACACCAAAAGAAGCCTTAAATGGCGGTTGTAGGTCACGGTCTGGCGAGACCCAACTTTCCGGCCAAGGCGTTGAAACCTGATCAAACGCACACGAAACCTCTCAAAATTCTCCTGAAACGATCCCCACAACTCAAGGAATAAAAACCCCTTATCCCATAAGCTTGATTCAGCCTGAAACGAGAGTGATTTTGGCCTTTTTTTTTTTTGAAACCCTCAGCCTCCACCCCTTTTTATACTCGTTCTTGACCCAATTCCCCACCATATCTTGCTCGTTCTTATCCCTTAAGCCCAAATCTATCCTACAAACCAATTGAACATCCCCAAATCATAAGCTAAAGCCCTCGAAAGATTCGGCCAAACTGGAAATCTCATCCCCTATTATTTCCGATCACGTCAAGGCCATTTCCGGCTAATAGCAACCTCCAACGGCTTCATCATCGCCTGGAGACTACCCTAAAGTCTTCAGGAGACCTTCTCGATGCCTCCAGAGGAAGCTAAGGGCAGCCACAGGCGTCCGGTTTGATTCACGCCATGCAATTTCTAAAATTTACACTTTTGCCCCCAAGTTCTTTCTAATTGCATTTTCACCCTCTTTTTTGATATCCCTGAAGTTCTTGTTAATTCCTTGACTACCCACAAGTTCAAAACTATTCACTTCCCTAAATAATTTATAGAAATTTTATCGTTTCGACCTCTCTCGGGAAGTTTACAAAATCTGTACTTTTACCCAGACACCCCTAATCGCCCGTTTTCGACCTCAAACCTTCGTAAATCTCTTGATTTTGTCAAGTATCACTCATTTGGACATTTTTACCTTCATTAAATTGCTTTGACATAGTCCCTCGCCTTTCATTTATATTTTGAATATTACACGTAGGCCTGAACCTTTGCTAAATACCATTTTAACTCGTAATTTTCAAAAATACTCTTAATATTAAATATTGGTTATTACAACAAACTTGAGTTTTTTTTTCCCTCATTGTCGGGCTGTAAGCAGGACAACGGGCTTGAGTTTGTTTTTCCCTCGTTGTCAGGCTGTAAGCAGGACAACGGGCTTGCGCTAACTTGATTTTTTATTCTGCAAGTGAGTTATGCAACTATATACCTAACAATATAAGAGCATAAGTAGTGAACAAATAATCATTTTTTACATAGTTCAGCCAAGTGTGCATACGTCCATGACCCCAATTAGGGCTTATGTTATTTCAATATGATTTTTCAATTCTCTAAAATGATTCGTAGCATGTCCTTGGGTTCGGTGGTACCTACAATACTCTTTTTTATTGTTTCCCATGGGTCTATCAACTCTTTGAGGTAGCTTGAGGAGAGTTGCCTCCTCTATTGCAAGTATGGCTAATCGAGGCTGTAGAAGCCTAGTGTAGTGATTAAACTGGGGTCTAGGTACATTTACTCTCCTAGCCTTCTCATGTCATTTGATAGAGTCTTCTTCTCCTTTGCATTCCTTTCTCTTTCGCTCATTTTTTTCATTTCCCCCCACATTTCTATTGATCTCCATGTGGAGGATATATCTGTTTGCTCTGATAAACAAGTATGCCAGAGACATAGGAGGATCTACGGAGAACAACTCCTGAAGTGAGGCGATTCATGTCCCTTGGAGCATGGAAGACACTGCCACCTAGGCTGGCAAGTCGGGAACTTCGAAAGTGGCATTGAAAAATTTATCCACGAACTACCATAGAGTTTCTTTATTCCTCTATCGAATACTGAGCAAGTATGTGGCATCCTTTTTACTTTAACTATTAATCACAATTGCCTTAACAAATTCTGTTATGAGTTGACTGAATGAAGAGATAAAGGCCTCAAGTAAACTATTGAACCATGTTCGGGTATACCCCGATAGAGTTAGGGAGAAGGCCTGGCACATTATGTCATTGTCCCATCCGTGGAATATCATCAACGACTCAGTTTTGGATGTGATCATAGGGATCATCCTTGCCGAAATAAGGGGTGATTTGGGGCATCTTGAATTTTCTGGGCAGTGGCTTCTCCAATATATCTGTAGTAAATGAACATTTTCTGCGTTGTTGCTCCTCTATGGCTGAGATCAATTTCTTTTGTTCAAGTACTTCTCCGACTACCTTTTTCACGTCGTCTCGTATACTTGCTGCTGTTTGGTTATCCAGTCTTGTTGGCGTACGGGCCATAGTTTCATGGTGCCTCTGTCTTTACGGGTTGCTAGCCCTATTCTCCATTCTAGGGTTCTCATTGTTGGAAATGTATGCCCTAAAGACACGTTTTATTTAATTTATGATAATGATGATTCTTTTAGTCAGTTTATGGCACATATATTATTTGCATTTAATTGTTGAAAAAGTGTTCATGCTATTAAGTAAGTGATTCATGTGATGGGTCGTTCTTCACAGTTAGGCATGAATCATGGGTACTTAATAAGCAAGAAAAATATTACTCTTGATCTTTTGATAGAACTGGGCATTCTATCATGATAAGATCATTGTGCAATAGATCCTAATGGAGGATGGCTTGCCTTAGCCAGTAAACAGTCCATTTACTCTAATTGTACAAGCGCATTTGGAATGCGTAGAGTGGACCTGTGATAGAAGCTAATGACAAAGTACTAATTATCATGGAGCTAGTCTATCACTGCTACTACGTGAACGAGTACTCTAATACTTGAGTAGTAGTTGGTGGTCTAGTGAACCTAGAGCTATATTCTTAGATTCACTGTAGGTGAGGTCTATCAAAGATCAATAACCTTGTGAGTTGGGAGTATGGTTTCTAATTAGCTAAGACAGACTAATACAAGATAGTTTCTGTGATTCACCCCTTGTGATTGTCCAAGAATAATCAAATAATCTAGGGCCCTGGGAACGTGACTTAAGAGTGTGTGCTTCTAGGTAGCTCCCAGTGATAAGCAAGTACATTCAAGTAGTCACGGATTATTGGACTAGTGATCTAAGGATGGTAGAAATCATTTAGAGAGGTGTTAGTAAATTATTCCTTTCTAAATGATGGGTGTTACGCAGAGGGGTATTTTCGTCATTACACTAGTAGGTCAAAGACATTGCACATGCAAAATTATTCGTGGGGTCAGTGTTACCATATGGTGATAGTTGGAACACTTAGAATGACAAAATATAGCTATTTGGTAGCAGGGATATTTTGGTCATTTTAGTAGCCATGAATAATTTGTCTTTTGGTCCCCGGGGTAGCTCGATATAACTCATGTATTATTTAATACATTTGGCTTGTTGGGTGAATTACATTGAGAGAATTATTTTATTCAGAATGGTCCATAATTAATTGGGCTAGAATAAAATAATAGTTCATTAGTTTTTTAATTAATTAATTGGGCTAACCCAATTAGAAAATTAATTAAATAAACTTGGCCCACTAAGGTTTTAACCCTAGGGTTCTCCCTATATATATTCTCTCTTTAGTTGTTTTTCATCTAATGGTTTTTTACTCTTCTTCACCAAAAGAGAGGCCACGAGTTTGAGTCATACCTTGGAAGATCGAAAGAGAACGTTCAAGTTCTGATGCGAAGGAGCCGACGGATTGCAGGACAGCCGTCATCTCTACCACGCGGAGAAGCTCCCGCTCCTCCTCCTTCTGTCGCTCCATTCCGTCCGGTAATCCGAAGGAAAAGTAAGTTTCCTAGATTCTAATCAATAGAGGAAAGTTTTTTTTAAAAAAAAATGCTTCCGTTGCATGCTATGTATCCTCGTTGATGGTCCTTCACTCATTTCTTTTAGGCACAACATGAGGATTTCTTCTTGCTGGTGGTGATCTCGGTCTACCTTCCCGACGAGGAGAGGACCAAGAATGAGAATCGGGAGTGGCTTCCTGATAAAAATCAGCTCTCGCAACAGGATGAGATTCAGTGGAGGAATAGATTCTGGCATAAATTTTCTCAAGGTGTCGGGTAGTGACCCTCTAGGAATCATGCCTTGGAGTATCCCAACCATGTCTTGGAGTGTCTGCATACCCTCAACATGTTGTTATCTTAATGCTTCATACTCATTCCAAGGAATGATGCGTAGTGGTGGTTGCGAAGTCCCAACTTGATCGATGGGTATTCTTTTGAGCTGATGTTAAGCAGAGGTAGGGCTGGCTGGTACCCTACTTACAGATTTGGGGATGCAGAGTGGGCACCTCCCTGTGGTTGAGAGTTGGGGGACGCGGAGATGCTCTTTGCGGGTGAGAGTTTGGAATAGAGGGAGGTGCTCCCTATGGGTGAGAGTCCTAGGAGGCGAGTGCACTCCCTGTTGTTGAGAGTTCCGTGGATGTCCACGGGTATTTACCATATCTTATGTTGACTTTTTGTCCTTCTTCCCACAAACGATGCCAATTTTTGTTGCCAAAATACAACAATTTTTTTTTTTTTTAGTGGGAGAATGTAAGGTGTGTGGTTGGTCACGAGAGTCTCAAGAGACTTGAGAGTCTTGAGGGTTCTAAGAGTCGAGTGTCCTGAGAGTCTCATCACCACCGTGCACTAAGAGTCTCGTCACTAATGTGCGCTGAGAGCCTCGTAACCAACTTACGTTGAGAGTCATGTCACCAATGCATTGAGGGTCTAATGACTGAGTGGGTCTTGATGATCAGGAGGGTCTTGGTGATCAGGTGGATCTTAGTGACCGAGTGAGCCCTGATGAACGAGTGGCCCTTGATGACCAAGAGAGTCTTGATGACCAAGAGACCTGCAAGACAAAAGCACCATTAAAGGCACGGGTGGTTGTCCCGGCCCAATCCCTCCGATGCTTAAGTTAATTCTTGAGAGCAAGAGCAGAAAAATGTATTCAAAGTGTAAGTGTTAGAATACTTGAAGTAGGAGGCATGGCCTCTTATTTATAGAGGAGGGAGAGGGGAACACGTGGTGGCCATCCTAAGACTCTCATGGCCCATTCCGAGAGTTTCGGTCGATCCTGAGAGACTCGCAGCCCATTTTGGACTCTCGGCGCATTTTAGAGTCTTGACGCATTTTAGAGTCTCGACGCATTTTGAACTGTTGGTCACAATTTGGACTCTCGGCGCATTTTGGAGTCTAAGCGCATATTGGACTCTCGGCGCATTTTAGAGTTTCAGGGTCGTGAGGTCCATGCCACTCGATCATTTGACCGAGTGACTTGGTTTTTGCATGCATTTGGAGGGTAAAAGAGAGAGGGGGGGATTGGTCCACCTACCCACTCGATCATGACCGAATGGGTCTTCAGCGCAGGTACATCAACATCAAACCCAATTTTCACCTTCATGCAGCCTATATCTATCAAAACTCAAAATATAAAAGTTGTACATAATTCTCTTTAAGTTCCACAAGATTTTAAATCATCTCAATCAGAGTTCGGACGAGAGGGTTACACTCGAAAAATCAAAGCAGTGTCACACCT
The DNA here is from genome assembly GCA_036245055.1 of Diospyros kaki. Taxonomy (NCBI): domain Eukaryota; kingdom Viridiplantae; phylum Streptophyta; class Magnoliopsida; order Ericales; family Ebenaceae; genus Diospyros; species Diospyros kaki. The sequence goes on along the minus strand of BSEG01000010.1, from coordinate 25,515,982 downwards.
ACTAGGTCATGACTGAGTGAGTCCTCTCCACTTGGTCTTAGCTAATTTCAGCCTTGATACGACTCATTCTCTCAAAACTCAAAACACAAAAGTTGTAGATAATTCTCTTAGCTTTCCATAGGATTTTGAATCACCTCAATCTGAGCTCGGACGAGAGAGTTACACTCAAAAAACAAAGTAGTGTCACACCAACTCGGTCATGACCGAGTGAGTCCTTCCCACTTAGTCTTGGCTCGACCTCTTGCTCCTTTGGCTTGTTTCCTTGATCTCTTGCAACTTGTTTTCCCTTTAGGGCTTCATGTTCACGTCTCACGACTCTTTTAGGTCCCATGAGTCCCCAAGTTTGTAGGGTATATCAGATGGTAATGTATGTAGTAGATTCAGACTGACTTTTAAAATCCCACCATGGTAAAATAGGTTAATAGCTTGAAATGAGTTTAAAATATCTTGAAAAATTTTGTAAAATCATCATGGTTATTGTAAATTGTTTTCAGTTTATCTCTAAGAAATTTGAAAACAATGAAAATAAACCTAACTTTATCTGGTGCCTAAAAGTGATGAATATTTATGTAAATATGAAGGGATCACAACTTTAGTACCAATTCAATCCATAGATTAGATTTGTTACTAAAGACAAAGTTACAATTTTCCATTTACTTTTGTTTTAACAGTGATATTTTCATCATTTTCGTAATAATTTTTAACCTGAAAGTTGTAATTTTTCTTAACTAATTGAGACTAAATTATATATTTAAGGAGATAGCTTTGACCATCAATAAGAATATCAGTGAAAGAGAGTTTCTTCTGTTCAAGACTTCAGTTCACATTGTGGCTAACGTTCTGCAAGAGATGGACAAAAAACTGTAGAAGATTAATACATGCCAGGCAACTTTCTTTCTGTGTTACTTATGCATGCCAAGCAATTGGAAAACAAAAATAAACGAAAGATCAGGAAAATTAATATAATTTGCTTCAATGTGAGAGATTTATTAATAATTCAAATATAAAGATAACTAACCATACTCATAGCTTTGAAATAGCTTTACCAAACTAGTCCGGTGATGAGTCTCTCTACCTAAACCCACCCACCAACTACAAAGAATTTGAGCCAATCATTTGTCACTCAAATACACATACCTACCACAACACAACACCACAAAACCACCAATTCCAACATAAATTGAAGAATTTATGTCAAGAAAAAGAAAAGGAATAGAATTGCATTCAAATCACTTATCATGAGGAATTATTCATTAGAGCCAAAAAGTAAAAGTAGTTTATGATATTTTAAAAAATATAAAAAAATTAATATAGTTTAAAAAAATTAAAAATAATATATAAAATGTACACTTATTTTTAACACGTTCATTCATAAAAATTTCAAACAACATGAGCTAATAGAAGACTGCCATCATTGACAAATATATACCCATGGGCTACAAAAATTTAAAAATAAAATAAAAATGAGCATAGCATAGCATGTGAACAAATCTGAAACATAGTTTTGACAATAGTATTTCAGCAGTTAATAAAATCTAAAACTTCCAAAATTCAAGTAAATGACATAATAATTGAATCGCATGACAATACTCATAAGAAATAACCTAAAAATTTATGATTATTTTTCCTTTTTCGTAGGTAGAATTATTACTCTCACCGCATAAAAAAATTCCATAAAGACACACAGATTCATCCAGTACATCACAAATCAGATAAAAAATTTTAGCATTGAAAATTTAAGCTATTGTCTTGTTTATTAATTTCTTGAGTAGAATATGATGGCAAAACACAATTATTGTCTTGGGCTTGGCTGCCCAAAAGAATTAGCCACACAATAAGCGCTATCTATCATATTAGGTTAATTTCTTGAATAACATCTTAGGAACAATAATCTCTCTGTGTGTGGTATATTAAAATTGGAAGCCGCAATTTGTTGGGCATGGTGGCACTCAGAAAGTATAATTGTGGCATCAATGAATACACGAGAATGATGATAAATGTCCTTCTTGTGTGAGCGTATATATATACACATGAGAATAACTAAAATCAATCTATATAATATTAAAAATGAGGTCGTTATTTGCAGTCCACCTGGTTTAGGCATTTTACCAAACACATTGTGTGCTTGTGGAACAAAAACATAAACAATGAATCCAAGCAATAAGGACAAAAACAAACGAATCAATTCTGGACATAGAGATGATTATAAGGAGGAAAAGTACAAACTAGATTGACGTACATTGAGTTGGATCAGGAGAGTACGAATTGCCTTTTTTGGTTGCTGAGGAAGCTGCCGGAGTTGGATCTGATGATCTACCCTTGTGTTTAGTTTTGATGATGAAAAACAATACTTTGTTCTATCCCCAAGTCATGAGTCTAGTTTATGGTTTTCAACAAAAATCAATTTCAAATACTTTGTTAAAATGAAAACCAAAATGATTTATGATTTTCTATATCAGTTGGAGATTTGGAAAGTCAAATATTTAGTCTTAAAAGAATCTCCTAAAATGATTTTCAAAATAGCTTTGAAGTCGTTGGTCAAGATAGAGCTAAAATTGTTTTACGGCAAAAGACCAACTTGAACATAAATGTGTTTGATGAAAATCTAATCTTAAGTATGAAAAATGATTTATGTTAATCTCATATTTCAAAATAAGTTTTCATATTTTGAAGCGCGCATGAAAGGTTTTGGTTTGAAATTTAAACATATGAAAAATCCTTTAGTTCATGCATCATGTCTTGAAACTCGTTTTGATAACGTTTCAAAATTTTTCTAAGTCTGGAAGACTAGCACCTTATAAGGAGACATATAAGAAAATGATTTCATTTTGAAAAACTATCTCCCAATATTTTGTTATCTTCTATCCATTAGTGCTAAAATGATTTTTAACAAATTTTTCAAGAAATGGAAAGTGTATATCTTAGAGGTGGTAAAATCGCAAAATCCTAAGTTTGTACTAAAACCCAAATTCTACTTTCTTATTCTTATGGATTTTGATTTTTTAGATATTTTTATTGAATCCAAATGGGGGGTACTTTCTTATTTACATTTATGTATTAAAGTAAATGGAAGGTAAAATATAAATAAACTAAAATGAGGACATTTACTTAAACTACAGAAATGTAAATTAAGTTGTACTGTATGTATATCCTGAAGGATGGCTTCATCTGTCAACATATATCTCATCATCTATCGACTGACCTCTTAGTTTTATCCCATCTGTCGACCGATGCTCTTGCATCTGTCGACCGACAGAATGTCATTTCGTAATGCTTCAAGCCATCTGTCGACCGTTCCTTTTCATTTGTCGACTGGATTTTAAATATTTGCTAATCTGTTGACCGATTCCTTGCATCTGTCGGCCGTTTGTGTCGCAGAAACCCCCAACGGCTAGTTTATCCACTCTCCCAAAGTGGTTTTCCCACTACCAACAGCAAGATTCATGCATGGGCTTTCAAGAGACTATAAATACAAGTCAAATGGATGATTCAAGCAAACCAAGAGATTACATTACACGCTCCCAAGTGCCAAGATCATTGTTGTGCTTCATTGGTAAATTCGTTCTCTTTTCAAGGCTTTGTATTCATTTGGTTAAATTCATTATCAAGCCTTGTATTTATATTTGAGAGAGTAACTGAGAATTTTGTTTCTCAGATCCTCTTCTATCTTATATCTCTTTGTAATTTTCCTAGCTTGTTTTGCTAGAGGGACTACATTGCTTGTAAGAGGATTCTGATTCCTAGCTTGTTGTGCTAGATGACTTGCTTATTGAAGCAAAGGGTAGAATACCTAGCTTGTTGTGCTAGAGGACTTTCTTGTTGAAGCAAGGGGTTGTATTTCCTAGCTTGTTGCTAGAGGGCCTATCCGAAGAGATAGGAGGTTTTTAGTGGATTGATTGAAAAATCCTTAGTGAGGAGCTAAGATAGTGGAGTAGGCTTGGTTTAAGCCGAACCACTATATATCGTTGTGTCTCTTATATGCTTGTGCTATTTGTTTCATTTATTATTTCAAGCATTTCATTAATCCTCACTTTCACTAAAATCACATTTTTCATTAAAAGGATTTTCAAGTTTAGTCAATTTGTTTTAAAAAATCCAATTCACCCCCCTCTTGGTGTTGGTGCCATAGCTATTCAAATCTAACAAGATCAGGAGACGATGGAGATGCTGCTGGAGGGGGTGACGACGAAGAATCAGGGAAGAGTTTGCACAAAATCGTTCGTGGCGTCGGTTTGAACATTTGATTAATTGTGGGAGGATTTGGATTTAACAGGAAGAAACGGAAGATTTGGAATGACAACAAGAATTTGGATTTGGAAGGCTTAATTCTGTGGAGTGGGTTTGCACAAGGATTTGGATTTGGATGCTTCATTCTATACGTGCAAGTGAATCCCGCTAATATTCATTTAATTTGGGTTTTCTAAATGTATATAGATATATTTTAGGCCGTAATATTATCAACGTTAAAAGAAAACGAACGCAGAGTTAGAGGCAACTTAATTATGCATCGGAAAACACTAACACTTTCTCCTAAGACAGCATACTACAACATCTAGACGACATGTTCTATGTGGCTAGATGTTGATGGTTATATAGTAATTCGTATTAGACATTGACATAGGGTATTAAGTATGTGTTAATGAATGCCTAGTTGCATTATTTCACATATATAAGTTAAATATTTTTCAAAAATTATTTTGAAGTAAAAGCAATATCAAGATGAACATCGGCTTGATGTGAATGAATGAATGGTTAAATGAGCTTCATGTTGATTTAGTTAATATGTAATTAATTATTCATTTGGTTATGTACTGAGACATAATTCTCGAGTAACTTCTTTTTGTTTTTATTTGAAATTGTTGTAAATGAAGACGAATTTAAGGAGTTGATGATGAAAACATTAAGGTGTTGATGGATTCAGAAGAAAGAAGCGTTGAAGCCAAGCAGTTCATCATATCAAGATGGATGTGATGTATGGAATGTTAAAGCTCGGAGACTCGAGTTTATTTTGTTCATAAGTCAGTGGTCAATCTAATTTATTTATTGCTTATTTATAATGTATGTTGTTCATTTTATTATGCATTTGATGTATGATGGAATTAATGTTAACAATGAGACATTCACATTAGAAGGTCCAAAAATCTTCTCATATGCAAACCAATATTAGATTTAAGCGATAAATTTGATTCATCGTGTCTTTCCATTGTCGTGGGGGTTTATCAATCTGATTGAGTGAATCCAATAATTAAAATGTGAGGGTGTATTTCATGAAAAATTGTTTCTCTCCTATTTACCATGAAATGGGGTTGTGTTCAACAGGTTTGGGAAGTGCATGATGAGATTTAACTAGTTCATCAGATCAAAAACTAAAATATGAGGTTTATGGTGGATTAAAAGCCAAAGGTCTAGCTCAACGTATGATGTGAGGACAAGTGTTACTTACTCAATTATATGAGTAATCTAAAAATTAAAATATGAGGGGTATTTATATGAAAAAAATTCGACTACCTGTTATTAGGCTCTATATAAGGGTCACGTTTTTTATTTAGAAAGTGCAAGATTCGAAATGTATGTGGGTATATTTTAGACGGAATGATTCCTGCTAATTTTTTATATTTTATATATTTCAATTGTTATTATTTTTAATTTTAAAAAAATTAAACTTCTCTTTTTTATTATTTTCAATTTTGTAGCAAAATCTTATTTTTTCGTGTAATTTAGAATCTAGATAAAACTTCGTAGTGAAAAACTATATTTAGTGGCAAAAAATTTGACTCATTTAAATTGTTTATGATTTAAAAATTATGTAACAAAATATTAACATTTGACTACGAAACTAATAGTATAGATAAAAAATTTGGTAATAGAAACATAATTTGATAAGAAAAAATTTAACTCAATTTAATAGTTTCATCACAAAATGTTAATATTTTGTAACAATTTTTTATGTAAAAAATAAAAAATCATAGTGAAAGACTTATTTTGTTGTACTAAGATATGCCACGTAGAATATTATAATTTTTTATTTAATTTGACAAAAGATATATATACACACGCGGGGGCTTATATTTTATTGTAGCAAAAGATAAATAATAAAACTTCAAAGCTTCTTTATATATATAGGCACCTCTTGTTTCTTATATATATACGTATATATATTCAGTTCAAGGCTATCATTCGAAAGCAACTACACAAGATCATGGACAAAGAGATTAATGCTTGGCGCGACTACTTCGAAAGCACCGGCGTGGACATCTTCAAGATTATCAAATGGTCCATCACCGTTGCTTCATCCTGTCATTCCGTCGAGTTCTTTCAATGGAGGGATTCAATCGCCGGGATTCTTTACTCCAAGACGAACCAGAACCAGAACCAAAACTGGCCAAGATCCCAGGACGCTTTTGCCTTTGTTCAAGAACGGAGAAGCCTTGGCAAGATCGCTACTACTGCAGCCAGCGACGGGTCAAAAGGCTCGGATTCTGAGTGTGCTAGAGGGTCTCGCCCTATAATCAAGATTAAATGCTCTGCGAGGGGCGACAAACTGGCGGCACCTGATCAGTATGATAAAAACCAGAAAACAGATAAGCCAGAGACGGAGGATGTTCGGCCAATGACCAAGAGGAAGCAGCTCCTACAAGATGACATTGAAAATACGAAGAAGAAAATTCAGCCGCCGAAGAAGGAAACCACCATGAGCAACTCAGTTACAGTGCCTACAGCGAAACAAAGTAAGCCGCCATCTTGCTTAAACTACGAGGAGTTCGAGCAGAAACTGGAAGCCACCAAGAAGAAGCTGCGTCTGCGGTATGAACAAGCTAAGAATGAGAAAACAAGGAAGATGATTCGAATAATTGAACCCCCAAAACTTCCAAGACGCAAGAATCAGCAGCAGCTGGCATGGTGAAGTCATATATAGTCGTTAGGGGAGGAATTAGGAGCCGAGAAAGAATTCATAATTAATTGTCTAAAACTTAGATAGAAAGAACTACGTGAGGCTTGATCCCCCACCCCGCCCCCGGTTAATTAATTTGGGGTACGTAGGCAGCCTTTCGCTTATTGGCGCAGCCTCTTTCTTTTTTTTGTATTGATTATATCTTTATTGATTGTTAATTTAAACACATGGCATATCTTTTGTCAAGCTTGGCCCAAAATGCTTTCCCTTGTCTCTTACTAAATAAGATTTAAAGGTTGATATGTGTATGGAGGTTGAGTCTTATAGAATACATATTAAACATTCATTACGGTTAACAAATTTTGAATGTTGATAACAAATGCGTAAGAGTCATATTTTGTAGAATTAAACTGGAAAGCTTAAAATAATGCATTATTTCTGATCTCATTCATTAATTTGTGGTCAAATATCATAGTGTTTTGAGAGTATAACAAAAAAGAAGAAAAAATTAAAAGATAGAGAAGGCTATTATTATTTTATTATGACCATTTGAGTTACAATAACAGAAGAAATGAATTGAGTCTAAATTTGTTTGGTCCAAATTGATGATATGTAGTGCAAATACAAATTGATCTTGTTATTGAATAATCATCTAATAGATTAGGAATGGGATAGATTGGGGATAGGTTTACGCTTAAACTTGAATAGTTGTCACTACATAAGTTTAGTTTAATTGAGGATGAAGTTAGCCCTGTTAATAGAATAAAAAGTACAATAATTTATTTAGTATTTTAAAAATATTATAATTAAATTAGTTTTAAATAAAAAAAATAAAGATCTAAGTATCATTTAGAAAAAAATCAAGTAATTGGGTCGGTAGTAGGATTGAGGAAGAAAGAGAATATGAGTTTAAAAGAGGCGTCTTGACTGAAATGATATCTTTGCTACAAACCAAACAAAGCAAAAGGGAACTTAACCTCTTGAAATGATATCATGATATTTGTTGTTAATGCCAATGCTACCATCGGTGCTACTTCTACCATCGGTGAGTTTATTTATGTGATTTGGAAAAATGATTTTATCTGGAACACCTAGTTTTAGTTGAATTGGCATAAAATTGAAATTGAAGTTGAATCATTACCATACCATTTTCATTCCTATCATATGTTTGATCATAAACATATACAATAGCATTTATTTTGCTTATTATCTCTATATATACATTCTTGTTATATCTTAAAATTTTGAACATTGACCTAAATTTAAAACTTATTATTATATCAAAAGTTAGTCGAACTAACCCAAGACAATATAGTTGTTTCAAAGTTGCATTCTCCAACCATGAAATCAAGGTTGAAACAACACCTAAAGATTTTAGGAGGAAATGTACATTATCATGTAAATGATAATTGTAGATAAAACTTTTGTGGCAAAAAATTAAGTTATTTTTTGTTAGTTATCTGGTCAAAAAGATATTAGGATGAAATGCACATTATCATTTAAATGATAAATTGTAGATAAAACTTTTATGGTAAAAAATTATATTTGGTTGTAAAACTGGTTTTAACAGTCAATTTCCCATCGTTGAAGAGTTTTAATGACAGAAAAAATCTCATCGTCGCTCGTCGTTAAAGCTTCCTTCATTAAAAGTATTTATGATCGAAACAAAAATACCATCTTTAATATTAGTGAGAGACTTAAGCCCTATCATTAAAAATAATAATGACAATGAATATTTCTATCGTTATAACAATGTATATGGTCGTTGAAAATAATATTAGCGATTGATATTTCCATTGTTATTATAATATTTATCGATCACTAAACATAATATCAATTATGGATATCCCCCTCGTTATTATAATATTTTCCTGTCATTAAACATAATCTAAACGATGAATACTTTCGTCGTTACAGCTATATTTACCAGTCACTAAGCATAATATCAATGATGAATATTTTCATCATTATATCTATATTTATTTGTCATTATTACTATTATTACAATTCTAATAACTATTATTACTATTATATAAGAATTTATTTTGTACCTATTAATTTTGGAAAGAGAGATACTAATAATAAAAATGTAGTTCTCAATCAATTTAGTGAAAACAATACATATGCAAAATACAATCATTTATATTGATTATGTACTAATTACAATCATCTTAACGGCTTCCATTTGCTCCACAAACAAAAAAAATAAGAAAAAAAATCATGGGTTTCATATTATCCTAATCTCTCCCTATAATCAAAATCAAAAATTGTTACAAGTGTCACAAGAATTCATGTATTAATCACAACTATATTCATTGCTCAACTTGTATCTTCAAGTACCTACGAATTGCAATGAGAGAAAATCATATTACACGTCATTCTCCAGAATAGCATTACTAAATTTCTAACACTATCTCTACTTAATAAACTCCATAAAAACATGAATACATTAATTCCATGATTAACACTACTTCTTCTCAATAATCAATATTATTAGCAATTAATTAAGTTCACCATGAATCTCATGTAGGAAATTTAAGAATGCAATACCTATTGAATAAAAAGTTGTCAAAAAGCTTTCATATGTCTAGCTTTGAACATTGCCCTGCAAGAATTAAAACCATTCATTAAAAGAAAAAAAATACTATAGGATCAAAAGTAATCATGTACATAAAAATAGTCTTATATCATAAAGTCATGAAAAAATAAATAAATCTCTACGAAGTGAATAAAACCTCATGAACATCTTTGCCAAGAGTAGATGGGGGAAATTCAGTTGAAGCATTTGGGTTTTGTTGCATAAAAGATTTAACCCTTCGCAATCTCTCTTCAAACTCTACAATATGACTCTTTAGGATGCAATTTTCTCCATCCATTAAGTTTAGTTTGAAGCTCTTCCATCTTCTTTTTACTAGGATCTTTGAAGTTTTTCCATTTGATTCCACCTCCATAAGAGTCAAATAAGTAAAGAAGTATGCCTAATTCAAATTTGTCAACATCCTATAAAATGGTATTAGACTCATCCTCTTCAATATGAACATTCATATACATGTAATAGACACACTTTCAGACAATGAAAATGCACAAGTTAAATAATACCACAAGAAAAGTTGGAGAATAATTTACTTAAAAATATTGTTTAGTAGTTGATATTTTTATTTTTGAATTGGCTAATGTCATGTTCACAAATAATCCACATATTAATATATAAGCATTTTTTTATTTATTTTTTGACGTACAAATCTACAAGAAAAAATGGAAGGGCAGGACCATTCAAGATGTAATATTATTAGTCTTGTTTTCTCGAACAGCCAAACTCCAATTCATGCATACTTTCCTTGCATATCCTATAGCAGGAGGATGTTGAAGCAAATGCATTTTGCTACTCAATTGTAGTAAGAGCTTTTGCCTCGGATGGGTTCTCACATTTATGGCAAGCAAATTCATGCATTGGTAATTAAACATGGTTATGAAGCGAATATTCTTGTAATGAATTCTGTTTTAGACATGTACCATAGGTGCAGCTATTTAATGGAAGCAATTCAGTGTTTTCGTGGGATGACTGCAAGAAATTTGACTTCCTAGAACACATAATTAATTGCTGGATATGAGAAATTCAATCCTATGGTTGCCTGTGCTAATTTAACAGTTTTGAGCCGTAAGCTGCAAGTCCATGGAGCTATTATTTCGATGGGCCTTGAAAGAAACATGGCATTGGCTAATGCACTTGTAGTTGTAGATATGTATGGCAAATGTGGATCATCATTTCAAAGATCACTTAAAATTTTTCCAAAAAATAAAAAAAGAAACTAAAAATCAAAGCAAGAAAAATAGTGTTTTCACATTTATATTATGATTCTATTTTCTTCCCCTTAATATCTTTTCACCCCTAGAACAGTTAAGAGTAAGGGGAAAAAAAATTACAAAAAGTCAAAGATCAAATTAAAAACAAACTATATCCAACAAACAAGATGGTAATTTTTATTATTTCTTGAAATCAAAATAAAAACTAAACACACATGAACAACAAAAAAGAAGTATTGCTTGGTAGAAACCATTCACAACCAGGTAACAAGTACCATTACCACCATGGTAAACAAAACAACCATTAATAAATGACAATAACAATAGAAATCATGGTAAACAAAACAAGAAATAAGGCAGGTAACATGTACTGCTTAAGAGCAAACAAGGCAGTTAACAAGTACAGCTAAGTTCACTGCGCATGCCCTATAGGCAATAATCTTAAAGGAGAATCCTATAGAAACATTTGATTAAAGGAAGCAAAAAAATAAAGCATTACAGTACCAGAGAACAGGTGAACATTGTCAATTAGATCAACATGATATAGGAAGATTTGTTTGCATTTCGGGGTGCGTCCATAAGTTACGAAGCTCAAAGAAACAGGTTAGTTAAGTTCACTTGATCATAGGAATGGTGTTGGTTTATGTTTTAGAGACTCAATGTTATTGATTCTAACAATCTCTTTGAAATTCTCTGCCTTATTTTTCTAGATAGGAACTCCCCTAGAGAAGGATCTGGGCAGTTGGGGGCACCACTTTTCTGCATCATCAGTGCTTGATGCTATTTTTCAAGCCTCAGCCAGAGAAAAGGTGCTAAGAGTTGTAGTTTTGTATATTATATTGAGTTTTTTTTTTCCCATTGGATAACTCTTCGCTTCCCATAACTCTCTTGGACTCATAAGTTGAAACAAAACCTGAAGCAACCATTCGCTAGTTGTCGTCCTAAGCAGCTGAAACATGCCGACTGGTGTTCATACCAATTTTTCCCATCACCGCTCCTTTGATGTTGGATGTTTGAAGTCTACAGAAATGGTTAACTATGCCTGTGACTTCCTTTAATAATTCATTACCATTTAATACAAGTAGGGACAGAAGACACGCCTCCATAGTTACAATTAATGTATTCCAGACAAGCCCACTGCCATTCACATTTGTAAAATTATCTGCAATCACCTCTGAATGTAGCAATGTAAGAATAATAGATCTAGGAGTTGCTACAACACAAATTCCAGTCCTCAATCCTCCCTTCAATAGAGGTGACAAAAATCTTAAGCGACCGGCTGTAGCAAGAATGAATAGAGTTGTAGGAGCTTTGTTATCCACTGCAAAACTCTTGGCTTCCCTAGCCCTTTCCCTTTATTGAAATCTTGTTAGGGATTTAGTTGTTGAAGCCATGCTCTCTTACATTTCCAAAATAGTATTTTGCTTTATCTGTACAAAACACTATAACCCTCCTTGAGAATCGGCATTGTCCAACTTATTCAAAACCTCATTTCCGACCATATAGTTTGAATCAATTCTTTTCGGTAGCTGTCCTTCAATTACACATTATCCCCATATCCACACACCTTCACAACATTAGAAGACATCTCCGTTGAGGACATACCCCAAACATACCATTTCCAACAATAGTAAGGGACTCAAATTTCCTTGCCTTTCCTGTCTAGACATACTGATTGCATAGGAAATGATGAGAAAGTCCCACAGGTTCCTCAATGGCTAAAACCAGGCCTCCATCACTACCTTCATCCCAAACAGGATTTATAATCAGGTTAACCAATGAAACAATATCCCTAATCAGAATATTAGCTGCATGGAAGTCATCTTCATAGCAGTTCCCATCCCCAATCTAATTAATAGCCTGTTTCTCAACCGAATCATCAGCATCTTGCCCTTGTAAAATGTGGCCTCCATCGATCTTCTTATCCACCCTCCTTTCATCCCCGAAATCTTGAGTAACCATTGACAAGTTCACATCAATTCTTTCCTCAAGTCCCTGTAAATTAGAATCTTGCTAAGGGACTCCAACACCAACTTCCCTAATATCGACAGATTTTTTAGTTGAACCTCTTGATTCCGTGTAAACAATTTAGCCACATTTATTTTATTTCATTTGTCGAAATATTCCTCTTCATGGACTTCTTTTTCAAAGGGATCAAATGGTCCCTTTGGATCTGCTGTCCTAACCACATGATCGTCATAGTTTCCTTTTAGATAATGCTTTCCACCACAAAAATTATTCTTGATATCGCAGTCATCCTTCTTGTCATTGCTTCCGAAATTAAAATTCTTCTTCTCCAACCCAAAATCTAAAGTAGGCAGTGAATCAATCTTCCACAATCTTAACTTCTCCTTAAGCGGCTTCATTTCCAAGAACTCATGAGAAGAATAAGGATTATTTGTAGGATCTGGTAGCTTGTCTATAATAATTGGATCAGAATATTCTTTGGAAAGAAAACAAGCTGGTAGTTTAACCTGATTTCATCTGGAAAACATAATCATGCCCTAGTCCCTCATCCAATTTCTGAATTCATCAATAATTTCATGCTTGTGATTGACCTCCTCTCGTAGCAAACCAACAACATTATCTAGCTTCCTATCCACTACCAATCCTACAAATCCAACATGGATGTGCCTGTAATACCCTGAATTTTTAAACTCAAATATTAGGTGATACCTAAGGTTATTAGGTTCTAATACTTGAGGAAATCGGTCATTTCAAAGGATTATAGAAGCCTTGAGACAAAGGTTCAATTTCTGAACCAGTGGCAAAATCGTAAATATTGAAGTAAGGTAAAAGTGTAATTTATCTATTTTCTAGGGACCAAAAAGTTCAATTTAAAAATGGCCCAGGGACCAAGTTGCAAGGGTTTAAGCGCAATTACGTGAAAAGTTTGGGCTAAAGTGTCGTTTGTTGAAACCTTAAATTGTCGCTTCAAAATATATTGGATTTCAAACTCAAATCAAATGTAGCTTTGGATCGCTTTGAAGTCCAAGTCCAAGTCTTTGTTAAAGTAAGTCTTCTCCAAGTTTTCTTTAAGTCTTTGCTAAGTCTTTTCCAAGTATTTTCTAAGTCTTCTCCAAGTCTTTTGCTTAGTCTCCAAGTTAGGGACATGTGGCAAGCTTCCATTGGTTATTTGGAAGAAAATATAAGATCACATGATGTCTCATAATGACCCCTTGAGGCGGCATTGAGTGATTGGCCATAAAAACTGTTTAGCCTCCAAGTTTGATAAAGTCTCCAAACCTTATCTTCAAGGACACATGGCAAGCAACCATTGGACTACTTGGAAGCTAAGTTAAGGACTCATGATGACCCTTGAGGTGGCGACGTGTGATTGGCCCAGGATGTCTATAAATATAAGGCCTTTGGGGGTATTCTTTGAGACATTCAACAAGAGGGAAACTTTGGGGAAATATTGGTGGGACTGAGAAAGAGTAAGGATTTTAGAGGAATTGTCTAAAGAAAATAGGGGGAGGTTCTACCAAAATCAAAGTAGAAACAACCTCGCCAGAAGGTTCAGAGTTCATACCAAAATTACCGAAAAACAGCAAGAAAACCCATTCCCGTAAGATGGTGAATAGTATCCCAACAAGGTAAACCTTAAAGGTGAGTGGTTTATGCATGCTTTTTGCTTGTTCTTGATCACTCTTGGTTTCATTTGTGAGGGGTTCTTGTGCATGCCTTTTACCTTCTCTTGATCACTCTTGGTTTCATCTGTGGATGGTTTGTTGCTCACGTCTTATGTTCCATGTGTTCGAGCATCTCCTTTCTACTTTGTTGCATTGGGTTTGAAAACGATGGCTTCCATGTGTGGCTTGCATATCATATTCCTTCTACTTTGTCGTACATCATGTCATTTGGGTGACCGTGGTGAGTTGGTGGCTTGTCGTGTGTGAACTACCACGGGGGCCTGTGTAAGGTAGCTGACCATGTGGGCCTGTGTAAGGGGGCTACCTCGAGCTTGTGTAAGGGGGCTGAAGGGTTCATGCATGGCAAGTAAGGAGGATATGTAACGACCCACTCCCACTTACGGGCGTCACCGATAAATAATCGACTGGATTACTCACCCGACGAACCACAACTGAAGGGTTGGACTATGTTTCAACAGGAAACGCCCTAGGTGGGAACTAGGCTTCGTCCTTCTCTTTGCTCCACTCAAGAATCAGTCCCAACTCAATCAAGAAAACACAGCGGACCGAGACCCGAAACCCGAGTGAGCTTCACCTTTCTTCAGCTCACCCCATAGCAAGCCAGAGGTGACCCAGGCACAAAGCTAGCATACAAACACTTTGCTGAGTATTGGGGGTTTATGAGAACGTACCTTGCTGATCTTTACTTGGTCCAAAACTCATCTGGGCCAACTAAGCCATATCCAAAGAACAATCTCACAATCATTTATCACACTATGATGATTACAACAATTTAATACATCTAGTGCTCAATGTCGCTTACACTCAATTGCATGAATACGTATAAAAAATTACAAGGGATTACACAACAACACATCTCAGGCAACAAGTTAATTGCCACAACAACCTCCCGGCGCCATCCCTGCTTGCCTCTGGACTTGCAATATCTACACATGAGGTAAAACCTCATGATTCATAAAGACTCAGTAAGGGTGCAATGCATGTAAATATGAATATAATCATGTTTATGTATGCCAAATGCATGCAAATGAGGCTAGGCCCACTCATCCTCACAACCCTCCAAGGGTTGAGGCATTAACCTATCAGCCCTTACAACACTAGTCCTCCTTATGGCCACAGGTCCACTAGGTCTCGCATCACGCAAGTGTTGACCACTACATGCAAATGCAACATAAAAACATTATCGAAAACATTTACCAACTTGCAAGGCCACCTCCACATGGGGCCGTCCCTTACCTGGCTCGAAGTCTCATCTCTGCCTCGGCACGAACTCCAGCCTAAATCTCAAGTTCCTCTAGGGTCACAGGCTTCCCGGTCGAACCTAGAGGCAAACACACAAAACCAACCCTACATCAGACATTAAACAATGTCCTACTTTTGCTTACCCCGCAGAAACCCATACATTAACAAAATTTCAAATAACCCCAACACAGGGTTTATACCCACCAACACTTCACGATACATTATCACCACAGCATCCCAATAACATGCTAATGCTTGGAAAGAAATTTAATAAATTTACCTCGACTAATCTGGAGAGAAATTCGAAAGCGCCCACATCGACGTTACCTCACGGGCTCCCATTTGCGCCCAAAATCCCATTTTCGAGCTTCCGACACACTCCTCAAGCCCCGATTTAATTTCCAGAACTTTCCCCCATTTTCTGGAATTTTTTAGCTATTTTTCCAGATTTTCCTTCTTTCTTTTTATTTTCTTTTCTTTTTATTTTCTTTTCTTTCCATTTTTCTCTTCTTCTCTAGCTTCTCTCACGCGGCACTGTTCATTGTCTTCTTCCTCACGAACGGCTGCGCCTCCACGCACAGCCATCGCCGAATGCTGCCAGCCACTGCCTTGGCCAGCCCCTTGCGTCGCCCGCTACTCCCAGACCATCGCGCGACCCTCGACTGGTCACCATTGTCGCGACTGGTTTCCCCTACACGCACGCTACCTGCTCGCTGAAGCTTCCATGGCCGACGCTCCCTTTGCTCCAGCCATCGCCAACTTCTTCTGCCACCATTGGCCACCACTGGCTGCCTCTGCGCGAGCCACCGCTGCCATCGTCCACTTCCCGAGCTCCATCACGCACGCCTGGCTGCTCTGCTCGATGCTACCTTCTTCATCCATCATCGGCCATGGCAGTCACTGCCATGGCCGATCGGCCCCTCTCGCTCTCACTCGCACTCTCACTCTCACTCTCTCGGACATGCTCTCCTTCTCGGCTTCTCATGATCTCTCTCTATTTCCTTCCTCTCGGCCATTTCCTTCCTCTGTTTCCTTGAAGCTTCCACACACACACACGCGCGATATATATATATGCTAATTACATATAAATCCTCCAAAATCTTATAATTTCACTTAAGCAATTAATAATTGCACTTGAGGATTTTTATAAATAACACTTGCACCCTCTAATACTTTAATTAATTTTAATTAAGCCACTTAGATTCCTAATTTTCTCAAAATTAATTATCGACAATTACTCGAGAATATCGATTTCGTCTATGTGTCTGCACGAGACCTTTATTCCATCCGAAAACGCCTAATGGTTGTCTTACTCGCAAAATCGGACCACCCCTAGGGCTCCCTCAGCTTCCCAGAAGTCCCCTACAATAATTTGGTACTGGCACCCATTCGAGCTTATACCGAAATTATTTCAAAAAAAATTATTCCCAGTCAGACCACAACCAGCGCCATTAGCCTCACCTTGAGACGTTCACCAATCTCTTGCCCTCTTCCCTGGACATCCAAGTCCCGAGGCACTCCCTGCCGCTAACTCCGTAATTCTATTAATTAATTACTCGAAATTGACTCTTGGGCTTTCCGAACCACCCGAGGCCCTGCCAAAATAATCAAAATTTATTTATTTCTAATATCATGTAATACTGGGTATTACAGGATATCTCGTGCTTATGTAAGGGGGCTGAGAGGTTACATCTCATGTTTTGTTGCTTTAAGAATATCTTGCCTATTTTTGTATGCATCTCGATATTTGTATCTGTGGCTAGTTGTTGAGACATCACAGGGGATCTCGTACTCTTACGGTGAACCTAGACCTCAAGCTCTTGCGGTGAGCTATGATCTTGGGAGATTTCGTTCTTATTTCACCATATTACTTGGCATAACTACATATTGCTCTTGCATGCGTCGTTTCCTTTCTTATACCACTCACTTAGATGTAACAATCTAACTTGGGTGTTTCGTACCCCTAAGATATTCAACATCCCAAGTATATCAGTCGTGTCAGGTCCCCGGAGATAAGCAAGAGAAAAGAGCTACGAGGAGGCCGAAGTTTAGTTTAACTTCCTATTACTCATATTCTATGGATCTTATGTAATTTTTGGGTTTGTTTTGAGAGTTGTGTATCGCAGTTGTATAAACAAAGATTATGTAAGGCTTGAATTTATTTATTATGTTGTTAAAGTTGTAAGTCGTGATTACTATGTATTGTAATCGCAGTAAGATATATTTATTGAATTTTGGAATTCACATAAGAGGATTTACTATTGGAAATCCTTTTTATCTAGTTTTGCTAGCTATCAGGTTCGATCCTTCACTTCCGTTGGTAAGGATTTCCATAACGCCCTCGGGGGATATTAGCTTGTATTTAGCTTCATTATATATCTGAAAAGTAGGGGTGTTACACTACCTCTCTATCATCGTTGTTGTTACTTGTTGCAATTTAGATCCTCTCGATTTCACCCATATGTAATCCTTCATGAGAATTCAACTCACTGATAGGATCGCCGACCAAGGAACAGCTCTGGATGATTCCATTGTGAATTGAATAGGTACTATTAATCGCTAGAATTGAGAGGCGACCATTGTAGATGCGTATAAACTCACTTCCAAAACTTCCTCCATTGAAATCTATGAAGCTTAATTCACTTATGTAATTTGAATATGGACCATCGATCGCTGCTGTAGTGTAACGACCCATTAGAGGGTCCAAAATTTATTTAGAGTTATTTTGGTATTTAGTTATTTCTTAAGTTAAAGGAATTTTTCAAATTAATTTTAATGTGGCAATTTAGAATATTTTTAAATGAGAAAATAGCTTTTAAATAGTATTTAATTCTTTATTTATTATGAAAATTAAATGCTATGACATAATGGTGAATTGAGGAGTTGTTATTAGAATTTAATTAATTAATAAGAGTTATTATGAGAATGGGAATCCAGTCGTGAGAAGGCTTTGGGTTTAAAGCCTCCTAGTCTCAATAGGAGAAGGTTTTAAGAGTCTCCAAGTTCATGTGGGAGATTGAGAGATGGCTTCTAAGGCTTCTCATGCCATTATATGTAGATCATAAGTCTTATGTTATTTTCATGTTGCTTAGAATAAGATCAGAGAGCAAGAGCCAACAATGGGCTCAAGCATTTGCTTAGGAGGTTTTCGTTGCCGTCATTCGATCGATCAAAGAGATTAAGGTAAGTTCTTCTCCTCGTAAACCTTCCGTACAGGAATATGTTTAGCATTCGATCTTAGTTTTTCAATAGCTCTTATTTGAGTTCTCATAATTCTTTTACAGTCAGTATACGTATATATATATATATGTGCGAGCAGTGAGTTTATACCAGTTCATGCATTTTTATTTGCAACGATTCCATTCAATATGATCGCTAAATCATTCCTAAAGTTGTTTCAATCAATTGGGACTTGTTTACCCGAGTTTTATTCAGAATGGTGTAGTTTTGATTAAGTTTGAATCAATAACGAAGTCTCTGTGTTCGTCGTTTCTGGGTTTAAAAGTTGCAGACATTCGGATAGGTTCCCTCATATTCGAATAGATTTTTCAGAGCTTGTGAGTAGCATCCGAATAGGTTATAGGCTATTCAGATGGATCAAAAAATTTTATGTGAGTGACATCCGGATAGTTCTTGTTCATATCCGGATGTGTCCAACAGTGATTGTGAGTAGTATCCGGATGCCTTGAGTCGTATCCGGATGTGTTTAATTGTATGTGAGTGAAATTCGAATGCTTTGTGTCGTATCCGGATAAGTCTAAGGTTTTTTTGTGAGCGATATCCGAATACCTTGCGTGGTATCTGGATGTGTCCAAATATGTATGTGTCTTGTATCTGGATGGGTCCTTACTCATTCGAATGTCTCTCACAACTCAATTCAAGTTCATGTGTCTTGTATCCAGATGAGTCTTTACTTATCCAGATGTCTCTCACAATTCTATTCAATTCATGTGTCTCACATCCGGATGGGTGAAATTCATATCCCAGTGGGCCTAGGGTGTATAACACTCACACCGAAATTTCATCTTTTCTCCTAATGGTTTCAATATCTTTAAAAACCCCAAAGTTAAGCATGCTCGAGTAAGGGTAATTCTATGATGGGCGACCCCCCTAGGAAGTCTTCATGTTGTAATAAATAAACTATTAAATAATTAAATAAATGTCAGAAAATATTACAATTCAAGGGGAAACACGAGTAAATCTTTATATTCCAATATATTAGATCAGATTGCATGTTTAACATTTATTTTGACATTATCAGCATTATTTTCTAAGATAATGTGCATACATCTTGGTATGAGCATTGAGCATGACTTTCTATGGAGCACTACATATTGTATGCTAGCATATATGTGAGCATTGAATTATGCGCGCCAGGCGAGTAGTCCGCGGGGATCCCACCAGTTCAGTTTTAGTTTGTGTGTCGCTCGCCTGATGTCGACTAGGGAGCTAGGGGCATATTACCCACAGTATGTGCTTATAGCTTTTATGTTTGCAGCTTCAGATTAACCAGGTATATATTACAATTATGTGGGCCTGTGTGCCAAAGTTGCATACCTGCATCTTTTTACAGTTTATGTGCATTACATTTATGAATGCAAACAAATAATGATATACTCAGTACAAGTTCAATAAGTTTTTATTCAGTATCAATATTCTTCCATTCAGGTTCAGTTATTCTTTCTAGTTTATTATTTACTGAGCTTTGTAGCTCACCTTATACTCTTCACCGTTCCAGGTCCTAGCGGGGGAGTACCAGATGTGGGGCCTAGCAGCAATATCCAGTAGTGTGTGTACGTGGAGCCGCTCAAGACCAAAGATGTCTGGGAGTTTATTAGTTGCTGTTTGATCAGTTTGTTAGTTTAGAGTGTTTGACAATTTAGTATTAGTTTATTTTTCAGTTGAGGGATTTTCCCCTTAGACAGTGTTTATAGTTTTCAGTTTTGTTAACTCAGAGTTTTATTTCAGTTGATTGAGATATTCATATTAGTATCAAATTTCAGTTATTAGTTAATTTAATTTTATTTCCCAGTAGCACCTCTTCTCAGGTAGTTCTAAGAGAGGGGGCGTTATAGTATTGGTATCAGAGCGGTGTTTTGAGGAGTCTCCAGTACACACATAGGATGTTGGGTAGAATTAGGACTTGTGTCCGTCAGTTAGATAAGTTGGCCCAATTTATAGTATTCTAACCCTAAGTGGTGATGTAGGAAGATGAGTAATAGAAGAGGACGACCCCGTACCTGTAGACAGGCGACTTTTACGCCAGACGAGGTTCCAGTTCCCACACCAAGCTCATCAGGGGAGTCTGGTAGTGACTTGCGACAGGGTATAGCCGAGATGCAAGGCATGTTGGCAGGTTTGATGAGGGTAGTCGATACCCTAGTGACGAATCAAGCGAGGCAACTGCATGTACCCTAAGAAGCAGGAGGTAGTGGAGGCGATCTGCTAGTCGCCCCAACAGCTCCAGTTGCAGAGACAGACACCGGGAGCCAATTACTAAGGGATTTCATGTCTTTTCGACCACCAACATTTCATGGAGGTACAGATGCAGCAGCGGTAGAGAATAAGAGGCTATCGAAAGAGAAACATCTTTGATCTATTGGTTGTGTGGACAACCGATGAGTACGACTTAACACATTCATGTTCAAAGGCGATGCAGAGAGATGGTGGGAGACTGCTTGCCAGAGGTTTGGTAATTGAGAACCCGCATGAGTCGAGTTTCAGCAAGTGTTCAATGACGCTTATTGCCGAGAATGGGTCAAGGAACAGAAAGTCTACGAGTTCGTTGAGTTGGTGCAAGGTAGTACTACAGTGGCCCAGTACAAGGCAGAGTTTACAACCTTGTCTCGATATGCTCCGAAGTTGGTGTCCACTGAAGCAAAGAAGGCCGCTAAGTTCCAGAGAGGATTGTGTGTAGATATTCGACATGCTTTTAGAGGAGCTCTAAGCTTTGATTATGCCACGGTAGTCCAGTGAGCGTATGCTATCAAGCGAGATCGCAACGAGTGGAAAGCAACACAAGCAGCTAAGAAGGGTACAGGTACATCTCAGGGTTCATCCAATAATAATAAGAAGAAGAAGTGGACAATCGGACAAGGAAATAAGACAGAGAATAACCCACAGTGTGGTCAGTATGGGAGGAAGCACAGGGGATCGTGCCTAGCTGGGAAGAACGTATGTTACAAGTGTGGACAAGAAGGACATAGGAAGAAAGATTGTACAGGGAATCAAGTAGCGCTCCCCATACCAGAGGTGACTTGTTTCAGGTGTGCACAAAAAAGACACACAGCTAACCGATGTACACAACCGCCCTAGAATAGAGGCCAGCAAGCGAATCAGAGGCCACCAGTAGCTAGAGGGCCAGGAGCACCTATACCAGCACTACCAGCACTACCACTAGCTCAGCATCCATTGCCTGCAGATAGACAGGTGCGGGGTAAAGTTTATGCCCTTACCACAGCTGAGACAGAGTAGGGCAACGAAACTATCCAAGGTATTTTATCCTTATATGGTTATGTTGTGCGTGCATTATTTGATACTAGTTTCACACATTCTTTTATTGTACTGCGCACAGTATGTTATGTTCCCCATTCCCAAATTTCTTTGTTGTATCACCTGATTGTGTCTACGCCGGGAGACACTACAAAAAACAGGTTTTTTTGCGGCGGTTTTTTAGCGGCGGTTTACCAACCGCCGCTAAATTCCTATTTAGCGGCGGTTTTCTTAGCATTTAGCGGCGGTTTTTCGAAAACCGCCGCTAAAATACAAAAAAAAATTACTAATTAAAAAATAAAAAAAATTTAATTTTTGCGGCGGTTAGAAACCGCCGCGAAATTCCTTAAATAAAAAAATAAAAATTAAATTTAACGGCGGTTTTCCGGAAACTGCCGCTAAAATACAAAACAAAATTAATAATTAAAAAATAAAAAAAAATTAATTTTTGCGGCGGTTAAAAACCGCCGCGAAATGCCTTAAATAAAAAAATAAAAATTAAATTTAACGGCGGTTTTCCGAAAATCGTCGCTAAAATACTAAACAAAATTAATAAATAAAAAATAAAAAAAATTAATTTTTGCGGCGGTTAGAAACCGCCGCGAAATGCCTTAAATAAAAAATAAAAATTAAATTTAACGGCGGTTTTCCGAAAACCGCCGCTAAAATACAAAACAAAATTAATAAATAAAAAATAAAAAAATTAATTTTTGCGGCGGTTCAAAACCGCCGCTAAATTCCTTAAATAAGAAAATTAAAATTAAATTTAACGGCGATTTTCCGAAAACTGCCGCTAAAATACAAAACAAAATTAATAAATAAAAAATAAAAAAAATTAATTTTTGCGACGGTTAGAAACCGCCGCGAAATGCCTTAAATAAAAAAATAAAAATTAAATTTAACGGCGGTTTTCCGAAAACCGCCGCTAAAATACAAAACAAAATTAATAATTTAAAAATAAAAAAAAATTAATTTTTGCGCTAAATTCCTTAAATAAAAAAATAAAAATTAAATTTAACGGCGGTTTTCCGAAAATCGCCGCTAAAATACAAAACAAAATTAATAAATAAAAAATAAAAAAATTAATTTTTGCGGCGGTTCAAAACCGCCGCTAAATTCCTTAAATAAGAAAATTAAAATTAAATTTAACGGCGGTTTTCCGAAAACCGCCGCTAAAATACAAAACAAAATTAATAATTTAAAAATAAAAAAAATTAATTTTTGCGGCATTATGCCTTAAATAAAAAAATAAAAATTAAATTTTTGAACATATATATAATGTATATTTATTATAATATACATTATATAATGTATATTTATTATTTATCATATATCATATATTTATTTATGACATATAAACACATATATATATAATGTATATTATAATTATATTGTATAATATAATATAAATATATATGGCTTGTTTACTATAAATATTATTTGTGCGAGTATATGTTGAAGGAGCTTGCTGGATCGAGTGGTTACGCGCGCAAAGGATCATCCCGGCCACCCGGGTTCAAAACTTGGGAGTAACAGAGTTCAAAATTACTATAAACATATTTTCAATTGTTTTGAAATAATAAATAGTAATAAAATTTTCTCCCAAATTAATGATTTGCATTTAGTACTTATTGCATTAATAATTTACATTTTGTAATTTATATATTTATATATATAAAAGTAGGATAGTTTTCAAAAAAGAAATTTCTCCCCAAAACTTGCATTAATGATTTACAAATAATACTTATTGCATTAATAATTTACATTTTGTAATTTACATCTTTATATATATAAAAGAAGGATAGTTTTCAAAAAAGAAATTTCCCCCTAAAACTTGCATTAATGATTTACAAATAATACTTATTGCATTAATAATTTGTATTTTATAATTTGCATTAATAATTTAAAATTTTCAATTGTTTTGAAATAATAAATAGTAATAAAATTTTCTCCCAAATTAATGATTTGCATTTAGTACTTATTGCATTAATAATTTACATTTTGTAATTTGCATCTTTATATATATAAAAGAAGAATAGTTTTCAAAAAAGAAATTTCCCCTCAAAACTTGCATTAATGATTTACAAATAATACTTATTGCATTAATAATTTGTATTTTGTAATTTGCATTAATAATTTAAAATTTTCAATTGTTTTGAAATAATAAATAGTAATAAAATTTTCCCCCAAATTAATGATTTGCATTTAGTACTTATTGTATTAATAATTTACATTTTGTAATTTACATCTTTATATATATAAAAGTAGGATAGTCTTCAAAAAAGAAATTTTCTTCCAAAACTTGCATTAATGATTTACAATTAATACTGATTGAATTAATAATTTGTATTTTGTAATTTGCATCAATAATTTAAATCTTTTAATTACTTTGAAATAATAAGTAGTAATAAAATTTTCTCCCAAAACTTGCATTTAATACTTATTACATTAATAATTTACATTTTGTAATTTGCATTAATAATTTAAATCTTTCAATTGTTTTGAAAAAATATATACTAATTATTGTAAAATTAATAATAAATTTTAAATATACAAGTTTTTCAATGCTAATTGTTTTCTATTAAATTTGCATGAATTTTATGAGAAATATTAATAGACAACTTAAACTATTAATTTAGTCATAGAAAAGTATCTATTTATATCTTTATTCTATATACATTTATATAATATTAAAATATGATAGTCAAATAAAGTATTTTGCCAAATGTCAATTATTAGGGTCGTCAAGTATTAGGGTTTTTCAATGCTAATTAATATTTAAGGTATCACAATTTTAAGACTATGGAAGAAATAAAAATTCATTTTTTAAAAATTTTTGTTATTATTGAAAAAACTTATTCTTACTCATATTTAATTTATATTTATAATTATAATATAATAAATAGAAAATAATGAATGTCTTTAAGTGGAAATATTATAGATTTTATAATATTTATTTATAAATAAATATAATATAATAAAAAAATTTATAAGTATATTGAATTAAAAATATTCTCCATTAGCATATTGAATAGTGAATAATTAAGTAAATTTAAATTTTTTCAAAGTGATTAAAGATTAAAAAATTTATAATTATCAATTTAGTTAAAATTATTTAAAATAATAAATTATATATCATGCGAGTTCACCACTAGTTAACTAAAAATTTAATTTAAAAAAATAAAAATAAAGTTAACAAAATTTTACTAATTTTAAAAAATATATAATTTTTTATTTTTAATAAATTAATTTAGTTAATTTAATTCAATTAATTTATTTTTTTATTCATTCCTTTATTCTTTTAAAAAATGATAAATTAATTAATGTTTTTCTTTTTATATTAAAAAATATAAAATATAATTCTGAAAAATAGTGGTATATAATTTATATATGCAATTATATAACAAAGGAAGTTGGTAGCTCAGGCGGTTTCAAGCATCTAAGGGCATAAAAGAGGTTGTGGGTTCGAAACTGGGGAAGGGAGAGGCTGGAAATTTAATTTCCAGCCTTGCCACGTGGCGCGCGGATATGCGGCCACGTGGCTAGGTGGTGGGTAACCGAGTGGGCGCGGGCGGGTGAGTTCAAAATTTTTAATTTCATTCTAAATTTAGCGGCGGTTTCTAAAACCGCCGCTAAAATTAAAAATTTTAAATTTTTTTAATTTTAGCGGCGGTTTTAGAAACCGCCGCTAAATTTAAAATTTTAATTTTTTTTAATTTTTTATTTTTTAAAATTTTAATTTTTTAATTTTTGCGGCGGTTGAAGAACCGCCGCTAAAATAAAAAAATTTAATTTTTTTTTAATTTTAGCGGCGGTTTCTAAAACCGCCGCTAAAATTAAAAAATTTTAATTTTTTTTAATTTTAGCGGCGGTTTTAGAAACCGCCGCTAAAATTAACAAAAACCGCCGCTAAATCACTGATTTAGCGGCGGTTATTCCAGCGGTTGGTCAAAACCGCCGCTAAAGGCTCCACGACGGTTGTTTCAGCGGCGGTTTTGAAAACCGCCGCTAAATCACTTAGCGGCGGTTAAAAACCGCCGCTAAATGCAAAAAAAACCGCCGCTAAATGCCAGTTTTTTTGTAGTGAGATAAGATTATGGTAGCTAGAGAAATGTTTGAGAATTGTGAGATCGAAGTTCATAATAAGAAGCTATTGGGAGATTTGGTAATTCTCAATCTTAAGGATTTTGATTTGATCCTTGGCATGGATTGGTTGTCTCGACATTATGCAAGAGTCGATTGTCGGCAAAAGATTATTGACTTTGAACTACCTCAACAGTCGGTTCTTATATATAGAGGAGTCAAGCCTATGGCTACGATTCCTATGATCTCAATAATGAAAGTCGAGAAGCTGATGCGTGATGGATGTGAAGCTTATTTAGCCTTTGTAACCACTGACGAGGGAAGCAAAAAGAAGTTATCTGAGGTGCTAGTAGTACGTGAGTTCCTAGATGTTTTCCCTAATGAGTTACCAGGATTACCTCCTCGAAGAGGAGTGGACTTTACTATCGAATTATTACCTTGTACGCAGCCTATCTCCAAGGCTCCATATCGGATGGCACCTAATGAGCTAAAGGAGTTGAAGGCCCAGTTAGAAGAATTAATAGAGAAGGGTTTTATCCGACCCAATTCATCCTCGTGGGGCGTACCAGTATTGTTCGTGAGGAAGAAAGATAGATCCTTGAGATTATGTATTTACTATCGACAATTGAATCAGGTGACAGTGAAGAATAAGTGTCTCTTACCTCGAGTGCTTGTTACATCAATTGCAAGGAGCTAAGGTGTTCTGAAAGATAGATTTAAGATCGGGATACCATCAAGTGCGAGTTAGAGATGAGGATATTTAGAAGACTGCTTTTAGGACTCGCTATGGACATTACGAGGTCGTGGTGATGCCATTTGGGTTGACAAATGCCCCCAGCTGTTTTCATGAATTTGATGAATCGGGTTCTATGTGAGTACCTAGATCGATTCATTATTGTCTTCATCAATGATATCCTAGTCTACTCACCTAATGTGGAGGAGCATACAGAGCATCTTACTCTAGTATTACGGAGGCTTAAAGAGGAGCAACTATATGCCAAGTTCAGCAAGTGTGACTTTTGGCTCACTTAGATTGGATTTCTAGGTCATGTGGTGTCTGGAGATGGTATTTTAGTGGATCCAGACAAAACTAAAGCAGTTATGGATTGGCTGAGGTCGACGACAGTGACAGAGATACATAGTTTTCTGGGACTTGTAGACTATTATAGGCGATTCATTAAGGGATTTGCTCATTTATCTTCCCCTATGACTAAGCTAACAAGAAAAGGAGAAAAGTTTGAACGGAATGACGCGTGTGAACGTACCTTCCAAGAATTAAAGATGAAGTTGACTATTGCACCAATCTTAGCTATACCAAGAAGTGGAGAGAAGCACTCCATTTACAGCAATGCATGCCATTCGGGTTTAGGTTGCGTATTAATGCAAGAGGGTCGAGTTAATGCTTATGCATCCAGACAATTGAAGAAACACGAAGTAAACTACCCCACTCATGATTTGGAGTTGGCAGCGGTAGTATTTGCATTGAAGATATGGTGACATTATTTATATGGTGAGAAAGTTGAAATTTATATAGATCATAAGAGTTTACATTATCTTCTATCCCAAAAAGAATTGAACATGAGGTAGAGACGTTGGGTCGAGTTATTTAAAGACTTCGACTGTGAAATTCTATACCATCCAGGAAAAGCTAATGTAGTAGCCGATGCTTTGAGTCAGCAAAGCCGATGCTTTGAGTCAGCAATGAGCTTCTATGGCTATAATGATGGTTCAAGAATGGAAGTTATTGGAGCAATTGAGTGCTCTACCTATTTCAGCCCCAGAGGATAGTACAATTATGAGTTACGCTTATATGAGGGTGCAATCCAAGTTATTCGATTTAATTACGAACCACCAATCGAAAGATGAGAAGTTGGCGCAGATTTTGGCAGATATTGAGAAATTTTCTCCTTTGGGATATACTCTACGGAGTGATGGTATACTTTTATTTCAGGGACGTATTTGTATACGCAATGATGAAAATCTCAAGCAAGAAATTTTGAATGAAGCGCATAAGAGTCGTTACACTATTTATCCAGGTGTTGCGAAGATGTACCACGACCTTAAGCGACAGTATTGGTGGAGTGGTATGAAGAAAGATGTAGCGAAGTATATTTCACAGTATTTAGTATGCCAACAAGTTAAAGTAGAACATTAAAAACCCGCAGGTTTATTTCTTCCATTACCTATTCCGGAGTGGAAGTGGGATAATATTGCTATGGATTTTGTGATGGGTTTACCCAGGACTACTAGGGGCTATGATGCTATATGGGTGATTGTTGATTGATTGACTAAATCAACCCATTTTCTACCTATTAAGAAGACTTACCCATTGAACAAATTTGCCAAGATTTATATTGAGGAGATCGTGAAATTGCACAGTGTTCCATCCAGCATTGTATTAGATCGAGATCCTCGTTTTACTTCTCATTTTTGGGGAGCTTTGCATGAGGCATCAGGATCTCAGTTGAAGTTTAGTACGATATTTCATCTGTAGACAGACGGTCAGTCAGAGAGGACTATCAGGACTTTTGAGAACATGTTGAGAGCTTATGATATTTTAAGGAATACCTCAGGTATTACCTCAGGTAATCCGCAGACAAAGGTAATACCTGAGTTAATACCTCAAGTATTACCTTATTTTTAATTTTGAAAATCTGGGGTGTTACAATGAGGAATTATTCATTAGAGTCGAAAAGTAAAAGAAGTTTATGATATTTTAAGGAATATAAAAATAATTAATATAGTTAAAAAAATTAAAAATAATATATAAAATGTACACTTATTTTTAACACGTTCGTTCATAAAAATTTCAAACAACATGCACTAATAGAAGACTACCATCATTGACAAATATATACCCATGGGCCACAAAAATTTAAAAATAAAATAAAAATGAGCATAGCATAGCATGTGAACAAATCTGAAACATAGTTTTGACAATAGTATTCCAGCAGTTAATAAAATCTAAAACTTCCAAAATTCAGGTAAGTGACATAATAATTGAACTGCATGACAATACTCATAAGAAATAACCTGAAAATTTATAATTATTTTTGCTTTTTTGTAGGTAGAATTAGTACTCTCAGCGCATAAAATAATTCCATAAAGACACACAAATGTAATACCCTAAGTCATATTTGAATAAATTAGATTAATTTAGTCTATATGATATTAAGTTTATGTAATTAATTTGATTTAAATTAAATTTGATTAGCTTAAGTATGTATGTGAAATATAAATAAATGTATAAATATGTAAATAAAAATAGTAAGATTTAAGATAAATGTGATTAAATAAAATTATAATATGATCATAATTTATGTAAATGTAGGTATATAGGCAGGTCGTGTGTATATATGATACATATATATATATATGTATATATAAATAAATAAATAAATAAATCCAGAAAATTCAAATTTTGCAGAAGTAGCGCGCGGCCATAAATAGCCAGGGTATGGCCAGAGCATGGCCGCGCTTACAAATTGAGTTTCAAGGGTAAGGGAGGGGTTTTTAATGCCGACAAGACCAAGGTATGGCCTCTGGGGGGAAGTGAAGCACGTCGAAAATGGGCTATAAATAGCGAAGTCTGCGCTGCCCAATCCATCCGAAAATTTCGAGGCTTAGATCGGTCGATTGGGAGAGAGTTCGAAAGATTGGTGAGTGGTGTTTTGATCTTCAAGTCGTAGGCATCGTTTCTGTTAAGTTTGGTGGCCAACGGAGCAGTGAAGAGGAAGACCCAAGCATCGCCGGAAAATCGCGTCTTCGCCGGAGCCGCGCCTTTGATAGAAAAATGAAGGTACTTTTATTGTTTTTTTCTCGTTTTTGATAGCAAATTTAGATTCAGGGGGTCGAGTTTAAGGCGGGAGGAGGCTTCTTTCGAAGCTTCGTGCACTGGCAGCGTCGCCGGTGGCATTAGAGCCACCGGGGAAGATGACCGAAAAGGGGGGGTCGGGCGCGTGAGTGCACGCGCCCGCAGTTGAGGCAAGGGCGTGTGCAGCCCACGCGCCCGTCCGAGAAAAAAAAAGAAAAGGAAATAAGAAAAGAAAATAAAATAAAATAGAAGAAATAAAATTCTGAAATTTTTTTATTAAATCTGGAATGTTGTTATGATTTATTTAGTATAGAATTTTCTGAAAATGTTAAATTTATTAATAATTTAAGTAGATTTTTCTATTAAGGAAATATAGAAAAAATAGGATTTTGATTCTGAAAATTTCAAGAAAATTTCAGAATATTATAAGTATTATTTAAGAAATATTAGTGAAAATAAATTGAATAAAATGAAAGATTGGGTAATTATTATGTAATAATTACATATTTAGCTATTATGAAATAATGGAAAAATAGGAATTTAAGTTATAAAATTCCAAGAAAATTCCAGAATACTAGGAATATTATTTAAGGAATATTAGTAAAAAGAGATTAAATTTTTATGAAGTCTAGATAATTATTATGTAATTTTGAAGAGATAAAGCTTAGGAATAAAAGAAAAAATGGAAGAAATTATGAATAAATAGCAAATGGTATTCTAAAAAATAAATTTATGTTGTAGGGGTCCTTGTGAGCAAGGAGATTAAGGGATAGCCGCTTGGAACGTAGTTCGAGAAAAATTAGCTGTAAGTATGTTGTTTGAATTTTATACAGTATAGATGTAAATGCTTTTATCATATTGGCATGTTATGATATGAAATCATCACGTAGATTGCATCATTGGCATGACTATGAAATGCAAACATGCACAATGACACTGTTGATCACACGCATATGAGGCTGTAGGGAGTACGAACTGGCACCGCTGGCCTATTAAGGGTGCACCCATACACCCCGGCTTCGAAAGAGACGGCCGCTAAAATGATAGGCAGCATGAGGGGTGCAGTTGACACCTACGATGAAAGACATTGCATACACTCATGACATTGCATTTGGTATCCTTACTTAGATGATTCATCATCTAACATGGGTTCTCCCCTAGAACATTCAACGTTCCAGCCAGGACTTGCAGAGATGATTCTGAGATGGGTGATGAGTAGTGATACGAGACATCAAGATTCGAGTAAATGTACCATGTTATAATATGATTAGTTTAAGAATTGTGTACATAGTTTTATCGTTAAACACTTTATGTATTAACTTGTAATTAATGCCATGTTTAGTTATTAAATTATGCATTGCTATGAGTAGGTTCGATTCAGCTTCCGCTTTGCATTTATTTTCTAGCACTAGATACAGTCTTAGGGAATTTTGAAAATAATGTTAAAAAAAAAAATAGACCAAATTTCCTAAGGCATAACATGCCCAAGAAGGCGGGCTGTTACAGTTGGTATCAGAGCTCAACTAAGAAGTGTACCTTGGAAGAAAATTTAGACTAGGCTTAGTAGGTGGAAGTACCAACTCGAAGACAGTTAGGGGTACTAACGGAAGTTGTGATGACAAATGGCTGGCAATTTCTCAGAGCAGGTCTTGGTTGATCACTGGGCTCATCGTATAGCACACCGGATCCCAGAGCCAAAAGAGGGAATCATGGAACACCTCGTCCAGATGGAAGAAATTATTAATGACGTGCCCCCAAGCTGCCGACTTTGGCCTGATCTCGCTCAGTTTCAAATAAATATGATGGTCGGCGTATTGGAAAACGAGCTGCAGGAATTCACAGATTGGGTCCGGCATCAAGACGAGCAGTTTCTCGAATTCTGTCTTTACTGCGCATGGGTTGGCGAGCTACTCGTAGAAATGTACGAACCAGTACCAATGAGGGAGCTCGACGAAGACATGGAAGACCCGCTCGAGGAAGGAGAGGAAGAGAATGTGGAGAACCTGGTTGAGCCTGGAGAAGCAGAAGGTGTGGGAAATCTGGTTAACGGGGAGGAAGAAGACGAAGAAGAAGAAGACGATATACCCATATTCTGGGCTGAAGACGACTTCGAGGTCTCAGACTTGGAGGATGAGGAAGAGGTCGTGGAAGTAGTGGGCAACCCTGAGGCACCCCCATACGACTCCGAAGATGAAGAGAATGTTTGGATCTGGAGGTCATCAGGACCAAAATAGATCCATCTCAGAAACACTCTAACTACTTACATGACTTGTATAGTGCTATGTGTAATCTATGTAAATATATAACATGTACATATAACGTTTTGCAGCCGAATGTATAATATAGAACTAATCGGATGGCAAGATCCTATTGTTTAATCTCGAATGCTATTTTCCTTTCAGATGGTGAACACTCGAAGAAGATTAGCAGTTGGGCCTAGGAATCCCAACCCACAAGTTGGCAACACTGAAGGAAACACCATTAGGCACCCAAAAGGTGACTCCAGTCAAGAGACTGGGAGTAGCAGACTGGATCAGATGGAGCGAATTCTGGGAAGTGTGGTGGGTTTCATACATGAGACTCACTCCCGGGATGGTCATGTGGCCAACATGCTCGACTTATACCGACGGAAAAACCCTCCCGTCTTTCAAGGGAAAATTGGTGCCGACCCCAGTGAAGGGGAACTTTTGGATCAAGTAAACAGAGAAGTTGCTGGACCACCTTCACTGTAGCGAAGAAGAGAAAGTTAATTGTGCCACCTCGAGCCAGGGCACCTTACGTCACTTGGGAAAGATTCAAGGAACTCTTCAACAAGAAGTACTTCCCTCTGAATTTAAGAATGAAGAAAGAAAGAGAGTTCATGGAGCTGAGACAGACTGGGGACATATCTGTCGCCCAGTACGAGGACCCTTTCAGTCGATTTATCCGATACATGCCTATTTACGAAGGAGACGAAAGGATCAAGGCTCAGAAGTTTTTGGGAGGGCTAAACCTGAAACTTCAGAGGGCATTGAGTAGTGCAAGTACCCAGACCTATGCAGAAGC
This sequence comes from Diospyros kaki, assembly GCA_036245055.1. Taxonomy (NCBI): domain Eukaryota; kingdom Viridiplantae; phylum Streptophyta; class Magnoliopsida; order Ericales; family Ebenaceae; genus Diospyros; species Diospyros kaki. The sequence continues at coordinate 25,482,957 of BSEG01000010.1, read as the reverse complement.
GGTACTGCAAGCCTATACCAACGAGGCTAACTTGAGCCGGATTGACGTTATCCAAGGAGAGAGTCAGCAAGGGAGCAGTCATAGAGCCGGCAAGAAGCTGGAACCCTAGAAGCCAAAGTTTAAGCCTAATACCCCATGCGTAAAATGCCAGAAGTAGCATCCAAGAAGGTCGTGCCGACTCGGGACAAAGGGTTGTTACAATTGTGGAGAAATAGGGCATCTCAACCAAAACTGCCCAAAGAAAGGAATCACTTGCTTCAACTGCCAGCAGACAGGTCATTTCGCAAAGGACTGCCCCAAGCCACGACTGATAAGTCAACCTCAAAGGACGTCCGAAAATGCCAGAGCACATCAAGGAAGGGTGTTTCACCTAACTCGGCAGGAGGCAGCAGAAGATCCTGCCGTAATTGAAGATACCATGCTATTATCTAGAATCCCCATGCATGCATTAATAGATTCAGGTGCAAGTCACTCATTCATTTCGCATGCATTTGCTAAAATAGTAGGAGACAAACCAGAAAATTTGAATTGTCGAATGATTGTTGCAACCCCAATGGGGAAGTCTCTAGAAACTTCATCAGGGTACAAAGATAGAAAGATTCAAATAGGAGAGGTTGAGTTCCCAGTGGATATAATTCTTCTGGAATTTCAAGATTTTGATGTGATTCTAGGAATGGACTTCCTAACTAAGTACAGCGCCACCTTGGACTGTAAAGCTAAGACAGTCTGCCTCAAGAGCGATGACTTGAATGTCAAGTTTCGAGGGCAAAGAAGGGTAAGTGAACAGAAGTGGATCTCGGTTCTGAAGGCTGAGAGACTGTTACGTCAAGGGGCACAAGGATACTTGGCTTGTGTTCAAGAAAAAAGTAAGGAGCCCTTAAAAATTGAAGAAGTGCGACTCATTAAAGAATTCGGGGATGTGTTTCCCGAAGAATTGCCTGGACTGCCACCTCAGCGAGAGATTGAGTTCTCGATAGAAATCGTGCCAGGAGCAGGTCCAATCTCGATACCCCAGTATAAAATGGCTCCTGCAGAATTGAGGGAATTAAAAACTCAACTTCAAGAATTCTTAGACAAGGGATTTATCAGACTAAGTATGTCGCCATGGGGAGCACCAGTACTTTTCGTCAAGAAAAAGGACGAGAGTCTAAGAATGTGTATCGACTATCGGCAGCTCAACAAGATAACGGTCAAGAATAAGTACCCACTCCCCAGAATCGAGGAGTTGTTCGATCAATTACAAGGGGCCAAGGTCTTCTCAAAGATTGACCTAAGATTAGGATACTATCAATTAAGGATCAAGGCCGAAGACATGCTGAAGACAGCTTTTCGTTCTCGATATGGGTACTATGAATTTTTGGTAAAGCCGTTCAGACTAACCAATGCCCCAACAGCTTTTATGGACATCATGAATCAAGTCTTCAGGCCATTCCTGGACAAGTTCGTGATCATGTTTATAGACGACATACTGATATATTCTCCCTCAGAAGAAGAACACAAATCACATTTAAGGATAATATTGTAAACGTTGCGAGAACATAAATTGTATGCCAAGTTCTCAAAATGTGAATTTTGGTTGTACCAGGTGTCATTTTTAGGACATGTTATATCGGTTGAGGGAATATCGGTTGACCCGGTCAAGATAGCAGCTGTGACAAATTGGAAGCAACCCTAGTCAGTTACCGAAGTTAAGAGTTTCTTGGGACTGGCAGGGTACTATAGAAAGTTTGTGGAAGGGTTTTCAAAAATTGCGACACCCCTCACCAAGTTAACTCAGAAGGGGGTAAAGTTCGACTGGAACGAACGGTGCGAAGAAAGTTTTCAGACACTTAAGGCTAAGCTGACAACCGCTCCAGTCCTGGTTATACCAAATGGATCAGGAGGTTTTATGGTCTACACTGACACCTCAAGAAACGGTTTAGGGTGTGTGCTAATGCAGCATAGGAGAGTCATTGTTTATGGGTCTCTACAGCTAAAGAACCATGAAACAAACTACCCAACTCATGATTTGGAATTAGCTGCAGTCGTATTTGCTCTAAAGATTTAGAGACATTATTTGTATAGTGAGAAGTTCAAAATTTTTACTGATCATAAGAGCCTACAATACGTCTTCTCACAGAAAGAGCTAAACATGAGGCAACGAAGATGGATGGAGCTGTTAAAAGATTACGACTGTACTATTTAATACCATCCTGGTAAAGCTAATGTTGTGGCAGATGCCCTAAGTAGGAAAGAAACCGGTTATGTAGCCGGAATAATGGTGGCAGAATGGAAGCTAGTTGAAGCATTTAGCCTGATGACGGTAGGAGTAGTTTCCTAAGAAAACTCAGCCTACGCAGCTAGTCTCACATTATAACCAGAATTAATGGATCAGATACGGCAAGCCTACCCCGAGGACTCTCGAATAAAAATGTGGGTTGACGAGCATGGGCGAGCAAAGAGACCAGAATTTGAGGTAAGAGAAAACATCCTTCGATTTCAAGGAAGGATATATGTACCTCGTGTGAGGGAATTACGACAGACAATTTTGGGAGAAGCCCATCGATCCAGATATTCGATCCACCCTGGAGCCACCAAGATGTACCAAGACTTAAAGGCTGTGTATTGGTGGCCAGGAATGAAGAAAAGTGTGGCTAGGTACGTTAGTCAATGTGACACATGCCAGAGAATCAAGATTGAGCACCAAAAGCTTGGTGGGAGTCCTAACAGAAACGATGGATTTCGTGACTGGATTGCCAAGGAGTTCTAACATAAACGATGATATTTGGGTGATAGTTGACAGATTATCTAAGTCTGCTCATTTCTTGTCCATAAGGGTAAGTCAACCAATTAGTAAATTAGCTCAATAGTATGTGAGTGAGATTGTTAGATTACACAGAGTGCCAGTAAGCATTGTATCAGACCGTGACCAAAGATTCACTTCTAGGTTTTGGGGAAGTCTGCAAGAGAGTTTGGGTACTCAGCTTAGGCTAAGTACAGCCTATCATCCCCAGACAGATGGTCAATCAGAAAGGACCATTCAAACCCTAGAAGATATGCTGCGAGCTTGTGCAGTGGATTTTTCAGGTAGTTGGGAAGAGCATTTACCATTAGTAGAATTTGCTTATAATAACAACTACCACAGCAGCATTGGAATGGCTCCCTATGAAGCCTTGTATGGTCGAAAATGTAGATCCCTGATCTACTGGACTGAAGTAGGCGAACGGCAAATCTTGGGACCCAAGATAGTTCAGAAAATGACAGAAAAGATAAAAATCATTCAAGAAAGAATTAAGGAAGCTTAGAATCGCCAAAAGTCCTACGCAGATACAAGAAGAAGGAAATTGGAGTTTCAAGTAGGCGACAAAGTATACCTGAAGATATCTCCACTAAGAATGGTGACTAGAAACAACAAGAAAAAGGGCAAGTTAAGCCCTCGATATATAGGGCCATACGATATAGTGGAAAGAATTGGACCAGTCGCTTATCGACTCGCTCTACCCATGGCTCTATCAAACCTCCACGACGTGTTTCACGTATCACAACTGTGAAAACATGAGCCAGATCCTTCCCAGATAATGCCAGCTGAAGCTATCGAGATTCAAGAAAATCTTTCGTACATAGAAAAACCAGTCAGTATTTTGGACCGCAGGGATCAAGTTCTAAGGAACAAATCAATTCCCCTGGTGCAAGTTTTGTGGAGAAACCCCGTGAGCAAAGAAATAACTTGGGAACGAGAAGAAGATATGAAACTCAACTATCCATACCTGTTTGAAGACCCTATAGTTAGAATGAGTGAGGAATGATCAAATTTCGAGGACAAAATTTTTGTAAGGAAGGGAGAATGTAATACCCTAAGTCATATTTGAATACATTAGATTAATTTAGTCTATATGATATTAAGTTTATGTAATTAATTTGATTTAAATTAAATTTGATTAGCTTAAGTATGTATGTGAAATATAAATAAATGTATAAATATGTAAATGAAAATAGTAAGATTTAAGATTAATGTGATTAAATGAAATTATAATATGATCATAATTTATGTAAATGTAAGTATATAGGCAGGTTGTGTGTATATATGATATATATATAGGTATATATAAATAAATAAATAAATAAATAAATAAAATACAAAAAATCCAAATTTTGCAGAAGCAGTGCGCGGCCAGAGCATGGTCGTGCCTGCAAATTGAGTTTCAGGGGCAAGAGAAGGGTTTTTAATGCCGACAAGACCGGGGTATGGCCTCTGGGACGCGTGGTCGTCGATGGGGAAGCAAAGCACGTCGAAAATGGGCTATAAATAGCCAAGTTCGCATTGCCCAATCCATCCAAAAATTTCGAGGCTTAGATCAGTCGATTGGGAGAGAGTTCAAGAGATTGGTGAGTGGGGTTTTGATCTTCAAGTCGTGGGCATCGTTTCTGCTAAGTTTGGTGGGTAACGGAGCAGTGAAGAGGAAGACCCAAGCATCGCCAGAAAATCACGCCTTCACTGGAGCCTCGCCTTCGATCGAAAAATTAAGGTACTTTTAATATTTTTTTCTCGTTTTTGATAGCAAATTTGGATTCAGGGGGTCGAGTTTAAGGGGGGAGGAGGCTTCTTTCGAAGCTTTGTGCACTAGCAGCGTCGCCGGCCGCGTTAGAGCCGCCGAGGAAGATGACCGGAAAGGGGGGGTCGGGCGTGTGAGTGCACGCGCCCGCGGTTGAGGCAAGGGGGCGTGCAGCCCACGCGCCCGTCCGGAAAAAAAAAGAAATAGAAAAAAGAAATAGAAAAGGAAATAAGAAAAGAAAAGAAAAGAACATAAAATAGAAGAAATAAAATTCTGAAATTCTTTTATTAAATCTGGAATGTTGTTATGATTTATTTAGTATAGAATTTTCTGGAAATGTTAAATTTATTAATAATTTAAATAGATTTTTCTATTAAGGAAATAAAGAAAAAATAGGATTTTGATTCTAAAAATTTCAAGAAAATTTCAGAATGTTATAAGTATTATTTAAGAAATATTAGTGAAAATAAATTGAATAAAATGAAAGATTAGGTAATTATTATGTAATAATTACATATTTAGCTAATATGAAATAATGGAAAAATAGGAATTTAAGTTATAAAATTCCAAGAAAATTCTAGAATACTAGGAATATTATTTAAGGAATATTAGTAAAAAGAGATTAAATTTTTATGAAGCCTAGATAATTATTATGTAATTTTGAAGAGATAAAGCTTAGGAATAAAAGAAAAAATGGAAGAAATTATGAAAAAATAACAAATGGTATTCTAACAAATAAATTTATGTTGTAGGGGTCCTTGTGAGCAAGGATATTAAGGGATAGCTGCTTGGAACGTAGTTCGAGACAAATTAGCTGTAAGTATGTTGTTTGAATTTTATACAGTATAGATGTAAATGCTTTTATCATATTGGCATGCTATGATATGAAATCATCACCTAGACTGCATCACTGACATGACTATGAAGTGCATATATGCACAATGACACTGTTGATCACACGCATATGAGGCCGTAGGGAGTATGAACTGGCACCGCTGGCCTATTAAGGGTGCACCCATACACCCCGGCTTCGAAGAGGCGGCCGCTAAAATGATAGGCAGCATGAGGGGTGCAGTTGACACCTACGATGAAAGACATTACATACACTCATGACATTGCATTTGGTATCCTTACTTAGATGATTCATCATCTAACATGGGTTCGCCCCTGGAACATTCAACGTTCCAGTCGGGACTTGCAGAGATGATTCCGAGATGGGTGATGAGTAGTGATACGAGGCATCAAGATTCAAGTAAATGTACCATGTTATAATATGATTAGTTTAAGAATTGTGTTCATAGTTTTATCGTCAAACACTTTATGTATTAACTTGTATTGAATGCCATGTTCAGTTATTAAATTATGCATTGCCATGAGCAGGTTCGATTCACCTTCTGCTTTGCATTTATTTTCTAGCACTAGATACGGTCTTAGGGAATTTTGAAAATAATGTTAAAAAAAAAAATAGACTAAATTTCCTAAGGCATAACATGCCCAAGAAGGCGGGCTGTTACAGATTCATCCAGTACATCACAAATCAGATAAAAAAATTTAGCATTCAAAATTTAAGTTATTGTCTTATTTATTAATTTCTTGAGTAGAATATGATGGCAAATCACAATTATTGTCTTGGGCTTGGTTGCCCAAAAGATTTAGCCACACAATAAGTGCTATCATATTAGGTTAATTTCTTGAATAACTTCTTAGGAACAATAATCTCTCTGTGTGTGGTATATTAAAATTGGAAGCTGCAATTTGTTGGGCATGGTGGCACTTAGAAAGTATAATTGTGGCATCAATGAATATATGAGAATGATGATAAATGTCCTTCTAGTGCGAGCGTATATATATACTCACGAGTATAACTAAAATCAATCTATATAATATTGAAAATGAGGTCATTATTTACAGTCCACCTGGTTTATGCATTTTACTAAACACATTGTGTGCTTGTGGAACAAAAACATAAACAATGAATCCAAGTAATAAGGACAAAAACAAAAGAATCAATTCTGGACATAGAGATGATTATAAGGAGGAAAAGTATAAACCAGATTGGCGTACGTTGAGTTGGATCAGGAGAGTCCGAACTGCCTTTTTTGGTTGCTGAGGAAGCTGTCGGAGTTGGATCAAGAGACGGTGGATGACAAGCTCATAATTTTATAATTTTATTCTCCTAACATTTAGTTTATTTGACATATTTTAGGTCTTATAGTGCTTGTTTATAATAATATTTTATATATAAGACATTAGTGGAAAAGTTTAATAAATTATGTTTAAAAAATAAAAATAAAAATAAATCTCACACATTTATTATTTATTATTATTTCTTACATGTATTTATATAAATGTTATATATTAATTTTGCAGGAAAAATAAGGAAGAATTGGAGCAAGCAGTGAAGTCTACAATTGGAGGGTGCCATGTGTATGCATTTATATATTATTATATAGAATGCCATGTCATATAACATTAAATAATAAAAGGCTTGAAGCGGCATTTGAAGGCCTAAGAAGCGCCGAATTGCATAATCAATTGAAACAGGGCCCATGTTCAATTTGGAGAAGGCTAGGGCGCTGTAAATATATATTAATAATATATTATGGGCAACAGGAAGGAGACAGAGGCAGGAAAATTGGAATTGGCACAGCACTGAATTGGAGAAGAGGATTGCATGCAAAGAAGAACAAACAAAAGAGGGCGCTCGTTCTCTTATCCCTCGTATGTTTTCCTTTTTTAGGTGTTTTCTTTTACTTTTAATAGGTTGCTAAACTCTTATTCCAATTCAAGGATAATCGAAGTTTGATTATGCAAAAATTGTGAGATCGAATTGATTTTTATTATTCTTTTATTCTTTCTCTATTTATATATCTTCTATGTTTGTTGAAATTATTGTTTCGATTAATTAATACAAAGGGCCCGTTGTATAATTGTTAGAACAATATATCGCCAATTAGAAGTCTGAATCTGTAATTGTCTAGATGTTCTAATATTGGTGGCAATTAACATAATTGATTAAGGATAGGTCTTCAATTTATGTTAAGGAGATAAATAATCTAGCTTAAATGAATCGAGCTTGTGTATTCATTGGTTAGAATTGGTCGTCTTTCTAGTAATTAAAACTGTTGATAAATTAAACCTTAAGAGCTTGTTTAGGGTTGTTTATTAACAAGGGAAATAATCAATGAGCTTGTCTTGATTATCATCAAAGTAAGGAGGGATAGGTTATTAGAGATTGTTAATAACCATAACCGATTTAGTGAAAGAATGGAGAATTTTATTTTTGCATCAATGATCAATTTCTCAAATCAATTCTAAGATTATACCTTGGACTGGAAACTTGCTTAAACTAATTTTTTGGTTAATTCATATCCCTACATTTGTTTGATTTTAAATTGTTTAAATTCCAAAATTCAAAACCCCCCCAATCGTTTCTTCTATTTATTTTAATTTTTCAAATGAATAGATCTAACCAATCCCTGTGGATACGACCTTGCTCATCACTATCACAATTTACCTTTTTAAGAGCAAGAATTTATTATTTGTTGGATTCGACACCCATCAGTGGAGATACTGTCAGAGGGGGTCACGTTGAAGAATCAGGGGAGAGTTTGCATAGAATCGTGCGTGGCGTGGGTTTGAAGATGTGATTAATCGTGGGAGGATTTGGATTTAACGGGAAGAAACGGAAGATTTGGAATGATAACAAGGATTTGGATTTGGAATGTTTAATTCTGTGGAGTGGGTTTGCACAAGGATTTGGATTTGGATGCTTCATTCTATACGTGCAAGTGAATCCCGCTAATATTCATTTAATTTGAGTTTTCTAAATGTATATAGATATATTTTAGCCAGCAATATTATCAACGTTAAAAGAAAACGAACACAGAGTTAGAGGTAACTTGATTATGCACCGGAACATGCTAACACTCTTTCCTAAGACAGTAAACTATAACATCTAGACAACATGTTCTACGTGGCTAGATGTTGATGGTTATATAGTAATTCGTATTGGACATTGACATAGGGTATTAAGTATGTGTTAATGAATGCCTGGTTGCATTATTTGACATATATAAGTTAAATATTTTTCAAAAATTATTTTGAAGTAAAAGCAATATCAAGATGAACACGGGCTTGATGTGAATGAATGAATGGTTAAATGAGCTTCATGTTGATTTAGTTAATATGTAATTAATTATTCATTTGGTTATGTACTAAGACATAATTCTTGAGTAATTTCTTTTAGTTTTTATTTTGCAATTGTTGTAAATGAAGATGAATTTAAGGAGTTGATGATAAAAACATCAAAGTGCTGATGGATTCAGAAGAAAGAAGCGTTGAAGCCAAGCAGTTCATCATATCAAGATGGATGTGATGTGTGGAAGGTTAAAGCTTGGAGACTCGAGTTTATTTTGTGCGTAAGTCAATGGTTAATCTAATTTATTTATTGCTTATTTATTATGTATGTTGTACATTTTATTATGCGTTTGATGTATGATGGAATTAATGTTAACAATGAGACATTCACATTAGAAGGTCCGAAAATCTTCTCATATGCAAACTAATATTAGATTTAAGTGATAAATTTGATTTATCGTGTCTTTCCATTGTTGTGGGGGGTTTATCAATCTGATCATTGGGTGTGTCCAATAATTAAAATGTGAGGGTGTATTTCATAAAAAATTGTTTGACTCTCCTATATATTTACCATGAAATGGGGTTGTGTTCAACAGGTTTGGAAAGTGCATGATGAGATTTAACTAGTTCATTAGATCAAAAACTAAAATATGAGGTTTATGGTGGATTAAAAGCCAAAAGTCGAGCTCAACGTATGATGTGATGACAAGTTTTACTTACTCAATTATATGAGTAATCTAAAAATTAAAATATGAGGGGTATTTATGTGAAAAAAATTCGACTACCTATTATTGGGCTCTGTATAAAGATTACGTTTTTTATTTAGAAAGTGCAGGATTCAAAATGTATGTGGGTATATTTTAGAGGGAGTGATTCCCGCGAATTTTTTATATTTTATATATTTCAATTTTGTAGCAAAATCTTATTTTTTTCGTGTAATTTAGAATCTAGATAAAACTTTGTAGTGAAAAACTGTATTTAGTGGCAAAAAATTTGACTCATTTAAATTGTTTACGATTTAAAAATTATGTAACAAAATATTAACATTTGACTAAGAAACTTATAATATAAATAAAAATTTTGGTAATAAAAACATAATTTGATAAGAAAAATTTTAACTCAATTTAATAGTTTCATCACAAAATGTTAATATTTTGTCAAAAAAAAATTTATGTAAAAAAAAAAATCATAGTTAAAAACTTATTTTGTTGTACTAAGATATGCCACGTAGAATATTATAATTTTTTATTTAATTTGACAAGATATATACACACACACGCGGGGGCTTATATTTTATTGTAGCAAAAGATAAATAATAAAAATTCAAAGCTTCTTTATATATATAGGCACCTCTTGTTGCTTATATATATACGTTTATATATTCAGTTCAGGGCTGTCATTCGAAAGCAACTGCAATAGATCATGGACAAAGAGATTAATGCTTGGCGCGACTACTTCGAAAGCACCGGCGTGGACATCTTCAAGATTATCAAATGGTCCATCACCGTTGCTTCATCCTGTCATTCCGTCGAGTTCTTTCAACGAAGGGATTCAATCGCCGGGATTCTTTACTCCAAGACGAACCAGAACCAGAACCAAAACTGGCCAAGATCCCAGGACGCTTCTGCCTTTGTTCAAGAATGGAGAAGCCTTGGCAAGATCGCTACGACTGCAGCCAGCGACGGGTCAAAAGGCTCGGATTCTGAGTGTGCTAGAGGGTCTCGCCCTATAATCAAGATTAAATGCTCTGCGAGGGGCGACAAACTGGCGGCACCTGATCAGTATGATAAAAACCCGAAAACAGATAAGCCAGAGACGGAGGATGTTCGGCCAATGACGAAGAGGAAGCAGCTCCTACAAGATGACGTTGAAAATACGAAGAAGAAAATTCAGCCGCCGAAGAAGGAAACCACCATGAGCAACTCAGTTACAGTGCCTGCAGCGAAACAAAGTAAGCCGCCATCTTGCTTAAACTACGAGGAGTTCGAGCAGAAACTGGAAGCCACCAAGAAGAAGCTGCGTCTGCGGTATGAACAAGCTAAGAATGAGAAAACAAGGAAGATGATTCGAATAATTGAACCCCCAAAACTTCCAAGACGCAAGAATCAGCAGCAGCTGGCATGGAGAAGTCATATATATAGTCGTTAGGGGAGGAATTAGGAGCCGAGAAAGAATTCATAATTAATTGTCTAAAACTTAGATAGAAAGAACTACGTGAGGCTTGATCCCCCACCCCACCCCTTCCTGGTTAATTAATTTGGGGTACGTAGGCAGCCTTTCGCTTATTGGCGCAGCCTCTTTCTTTTTTCTGTATTGATTGTTAATTTAAACACATGGCATATCTTTTGTCAAGCTTGGCCCAAACTGCGTTCCCTTGTCTCTTACTAAATACGATTTAAAGGTTGACTTGTGTGTTGAGGTTGAGTCTTATAGAATACATATTAAACATTCATTACGGTTAACAAATTTTGAATGTTGATAACAAATGCGTAAGAGTCATATTTTGTAGAATTGAACTGGAAAGCTTAAAATAATGCATTATTTATGATCTCATTCATTAATTTGTGGTCAAATATCATAGTGTTTTGATAACTGCAGTTTACTTCTTTTTTTTTTGGATAAAATTTTATATAAAATAATTTTTGATAGAGTGGAACAATTAATGATTAATTTTTATTTTTTAATCAAAATACATTATAAGTACATAGAAAAACACTTTATTAACAGAATTTCATAATAGCAAAACATGATATTTGTTTAGATAATAGTATAGATAATATGGTTAAAATGATGCTGAGTATAACAAAAAAGAAGAAAAAATTAAAAGATATAGAAAGCTATTATTATTTTATTATGATCATTTGAGTTACAATAACAGAAGAAATGAATTGAGTCTAAATTTGTTTGGTCCAAATTGATGATATGTAGTCCAAATACAAATTGATCTTGTTATTGAATAATCATCTAATAGATTAGGAATGGGATAGATTGGGGATAGGTTTAAGCTTAAACTTGAATAGTTGTCACTACATAAGTTTATTTTAATTGAGGATGAAGTTAGTACTGTTAATAGAATAAAAAGTACAATAATTTATTTAGTATTTTAAAAATATTATAATTAAATTAGTTTTAAATAAAAAAGAATAAATATCTAAGTATCATTTACAAAAAAAATCAAGTAGTTGGGTCAGTAGTAGGATTGAGGAAGAAAGAGAATATGAGTTTAAAAGAGGCGTCTTGACTGAAATGATATCTTTGCTACAAACCAAACAAAGCAAAAGGGAACTCAACCTCTAGGATTGAGGAAGAAAGAGAATATGAGTTTTGATATGCCCAATAAATATCGACAAGTAAATGCGGATTAAATGCTAGAGGAAAAGGAAAAATTAAAAGCAAAATTTGGAGAAGCAAGTGAAGACGAGACCCACCCGATTTTGGTGGTGAAAACCGAGTGAGTCTTAGTTCCTTTGAACCGAGTGAGTCCAACTCGGTTCTTAGCCTCGTGTTATCTCAAATCCCGAGCGAAATGTACCCAGAATATGTCATTCGGGAAGCTCCAGATGGTTGCCACATGTCCCCCCAGGAAGCCCGGGATGATTGCCACGTGTCCCTCACTCCCTCCTCTATAAATAGGAGGCTTGCCTCTTCATTGATGGGGGGATTCATTGGTGGAGAGAGAAGGAGTCTATTTTGCTCTCAAACATTTTAGGGGCATTCGGTTCTTTGGAGGCACTTGGTTCTTGGGCAGTCGGTTCTTGGACACTCGGTTCTTTGGGCACTCGGTTCTTTGGAGGCACTCGGTTCTTGGGCAGTCTGTTCTTGGGCAGTCGGTTCTTGGGAGGCACTCGGTTCTTTGGAGGCACTCGGTTATTTGGGGCACTCGGTTATTTTGGGCACTCGGTTATTTTGGACACCTGGTTATTTTGCGCTCCCGTTACTTTGGGCTCCCGTTACTTTTGGGCTCCCGTTACTTTTAGGCTCCCGTTACTTTTGGGCTCCCGTTACTTTGGGCTCCCGTTACTTTTGGGCACCCGTTACTTTTGGGCACCCGTTACATTTGGGCAGTCGATTTTAACCAAGACCCAGTCGGTTTTAACCCGATGCCAATCATTTCTTCAGCTGTTCAACTCCAAGGAAGAGGCAAACGATTTTAATTAGCAGCTAGTCAGTTATAATCAGCAGCCAGTCGTTTCTTCAGCCAGACGGTTATAATCAGTAACCAATCGATTATTTGAACAGTACTATTCATGAAAGGACAATTATTCACCCGCAACTATTCATCATCATAAACATGAACATTTATACACATATCAGTAATGTCATGCATAATATTTGTGACATGCATCAGGCATATTTCTTAGAATATTGTCTGATTTGGCCGTCGGAGGGCCCGCGCAGGGAATTCCCCCGCGTGGCCTTCTAATTGTTGTTCTGCCCGCAGGCTAAATTCTGGACGACTTTATCCTAGCTTTGGAAAACCAATCTATTGAAGGCCTCACCGGGTCCCACGTCGCTTGTCACACGAAGATCCCTTCGGGTACTTGAAAAAGAAGATTCTGAGGACTATTCTAGGTCCAGGCCTTGTAGAATTTCAACTACAGCCCAATCCGGATCCGTTAAAGCCTTGTGAATGACACCCCTGACCATTGACATTGATGGATACTTTCGCTCAAGTTGATCCCTAGATAAATAAATATTATTGTTGTAACTTGGCCACAACAAGTTTAAAAGAGGCGACTTAACTGAAATGATATCTTTGCTACAAACCAAACAAAACAAAAGGGAACTCAACCTCTTGAAAAGGACCAATCAACACATCATTTAACAAAAAAAATATAAGAGGAAGCAAGAAAACTCACTCTTGTTTACAAATTTAATTTAATGTGTGTGTGAGGGGAGGGGGGGGAGGCGACCTGAAAATCAGTTTTGATTAATATTTGAAATTCAGAATAACAAAATAATCCCTAAACAAAAAATCAGTTTTGTTGTCAATGCCAATGCTACCATCGGTGCTACTTCTACCATCGGTGAGTTTATTTATGTGGTTTGGAAAAATGATTTTATCTGGAACACCTAGTTTTAGTTGAATTGGCATAAAATTGAAATTGAAGTTAAATCATTACCATACCATTTTCATTCCTATCATATGTTTGATCATAAACATATACAATAGCATTTATTCTGCTTATTATCTCTATATATACATTCTTGTTATATCTTAAAATTTTGAACACTGACCTAAATTTAAAACTTATTATTATATCAAAAGTTAGTCGAACTAACCCAAGACAATATAGTTGTTTCAAAGTTGCATTCTCCAACCATGAAATCAAGGTTGAAACAACACCTAAAGATTTTAGGAGGAAATGTACACTATCATGTAAATGATAATTGTAGATAAAACTTTTGTGGCCAAAAAATAAGTTATTTTTTGTTAGTTATTTGGTCAGAAAGATATTAGGATGAAATGCACATTATCATGTAAATGATAATTGTAGATAAAACTTTCATGGTAAAAAATTATATTTGGTTGTAAAACTGGTTTTAACAGTCAGTTTCCCATAGTTGAAGAGTTTTAATGATGGGAAAAATCTCATCGTCACTCGTTGTTAAAGCTTCCTTCATTAAAAGTATTAACGATCGAAACAAAAATATCGTCATTAATATAAGTAATGAGGGACTTAAGTCCTATCAGTAAAAATAATAATGACGATGAATATTTCTATCGCTATAACAATGTTTATGGTCGTTGAAAATAATATTAGCGATGGATATTTCGGTTGATATTATAATATTTATCGATCACTAAACATAATATCAATTATGGATATCCCCCTCGTTATTATAATATTTTCTTGTCATTAAACATAATCTAAATGATGAATACTTTCGTCGTTACAACTATATTTACCAGTCATTAAACATAATATCAATAATGAATATTTTCGTCGTTATATCTATATTTATTTGTCATTGTTACTATTATTACAATTCTAATAACTATTTTTACTATTATATAAGAATTTATTTTGTACCTATTAATTTTGGAAATAGAGATACTAATAATAAAAATGTAGTTCTCAATCAATTTAGTAAAAACAAGACATATGCAAAATACAATCATGTATATTGATTATGTACTAATTAGAATCATCTTAACGACTTCCATTTGCTCCACAATAATAAAAAATAAGAAGAAAAATTATGGGTTTCATATTAGCCTAATCTCTCCCTATAATCAAAATCAAAAAATTGTTACAAGTGTCACAAGAATTCATGTATTAATCACAACCATATTCATTGCTCAACTTGTATCTTCAGGTACCTACAAATTGCAATGAGAGAAAATCATATTACACGTCATTCTCCAGAATAGCACTACTAAATTTCTAACACTATCTCTACTTAATAAATTCCATAAAAACATGAATATATTAATTCCATGATTAACACTATCTCTTCTCAATAATCAATAATATTAGCAATTAATTAAGTTCACCATGAATCTCATGTAGGAAATTTAAGAATGTAATACCTATTAAATAAAAAGTTGTCAAAAGGCTTTCATATGGTCTAGCTTTGAACATTACCCTGCAAAAATTAAAACCAGTCATGAAAAGAAAAAAAAAAACTATAGGATCAAAAGTAATCATGCACCTAAAAATAGTCTTATATCATAAAGTCATGAAAAAATAAATAAATCTCTACGAAGTGAATAAAACCTCATGAACATCTTCGCCAATAGTAGTTTGGGGAAATTTAGTTGAAGCATTTGGGTTTTGTTGCATAAAAGATTTAACACTTCACAATCTCTCTTTCAAACTCTACAATATGCCTCTTTAGGATGCAATTTTCTCTATTGTTATCATTAAGTTTAGTTTGAAGCTCTTCCATCTTCTTTTAACTAGGATCTTTGAAGTTTTTCCATTTGATTCCACCTCCATAAGAGTCAAATAAGTAAATAAGTATGCCTAATTCAAATTTGTTAACATCCCATCAAATGGTATTAGATTTATCCTCTTTAATATGAACATTCATATACGTGTAATAGACACACTTTTAGACAATGAAAATGCACAAGTTAAATAATACCATAAGTAAAGTTGGAGAATAATTTACTTAAAAATATTGTTTGGCAGTTGATATTTTTATTTTGAATTGGCTAATGTCATGTTCACAAACAATCCGCATACTAATATATAAGCATTTTTTTCTTTATTTTTTAACGTACATATCTACAAGAAAAAATGGAAGGGCAGGACCATTCAAGATGTAATATTATTAGTCTTGTTTTCTTGAACAGCCAAACTCCAATTCATGCATACTTTCCTTGCATATCCTGTAGCAGGAGGATGTTGAAGCAAATGCATTTTGCTACTCAATTGTAGTAAGAGCTCTTGCCTCGGATGGGTTCTCACATTTGTGGCAAGCAAATTCATGCATTGGTAATTAAACATGGTTATGAAGCGAATATTCCTGTAATGAATTGTGTTTTAGACATGTACCATAGGTGTAGCTGTTTAACGGAAGCAATTCAATGTTTTCATGGGATGACTGAAAGAAATTTAACTTCCTATAACACACTAATTATGGGATATGAGAAATTCAATCCTATGGTTGCCTGTGCTAATTTAACAGTTTTGAGCTATTATTTCGATGGGCCTTGAAAGAAACATAGCGTTGGCTAATGCACTTGTAGTTGTAGATATGTATGGCAAATACAGATCATCATTTCAAAGATTATTTAAAATTTTTCCAAAAAAAAAAACCAAAAATCAAAGCAAGAAAAACAGTGTTTTCACATTTATATTATGATTCCATTTTCTTCCCCTTAATATCTTTTCACCCCTAGAACAGTTAAGAGTAAGAGAAAAAAAATTACAAAAAGTCAAATATCAAATTAAAACAAACTATATCCAACAAGCAAGATGGTAATTTTTATTATTTCTTGAAATGAAAATAAAAACTAAATACACATGAACAACAAAAAAAGAAGTACTGCTTGGTAGAAACCATTCACAACTAGGTAACAAGTACCATTACGTCCATGGTAAACAAAACAACCATTAATAAATGACAATAATAATAGAAATCATGGTAAACAAAACAAGAACCAAGGCAGGTAACATGTACTGCTTAAGAGCAAACAAGGTAGTTAACAAGTACAGCCAAGTTCACTGCGCATGCCCTATAGGCAGCAATCTTAAAGGAGAATCCTTCAAAAACATTTGATTGAAGGAAGCAAAAAAATAAAGCATTGCAGTACTAGAGAATAGGTGAACATTGTCAATCAGATCAACATGATATAGGAAAATTTGTTTGCATTTCGGGGTGCTTCCATAAGTTACAAAGCTCAAAGAAACAGGTTAGTTAAGTTCACTTGATCATAGGAATATTATTGGTTTATGTTTTCAGAGACTCAATGTTATAGATTCTAACAATCTCTCTGAAATTCTCTGCCTTATTTTTCCAGATAGGAACTCCCTTGGAGGAGGATCTGGGTAGTTGGGGGCACCACTTTTCTGCATCATCAGTGCCTGATGCTATTTTTCAAGCCTCAGCCAGAGAGGAGGTGCTAAGAGTTGTAGTTTTGTATATTATATTGAGTTTTTTTTTCCCATTGGATAACTCTTCGCTTCCCATAGCTCTCTTGGACTCATAAGTTGAAATAAAACCTGAAGCAACCATTCGCTAGTTGTCGTAGTGAGCAACAGAAACTTGCCAACTGGTGTTCATACCAATTTTTCCCATCACCGCTCCTTTGATGTTGGATGTTTGAAGTCTATAGAAATGGCTAACTATGCCTGTGACTTCCTTTAATAATTCAATACCATTTAATATAAGTAGGGACAGAAGACACGCCTCGATAGCTACAATTAATGTATTCCAGACAAGCCCACTGCCATTCACAATTGTAAAATTATCTGCAATCACCTCTGAATGTAGCAATGTAAGAATAACAAATCTAGGAGTTGCTACAACACAAATTCCAGTCCTCAATCCTCCCTTCAAAAGAGGTGACAAAAATCCTAAGCGATCGGCTGTAGCAAGAATGAATAGAGTTGTAAGAGCTTTGTTATCCACCGTAAAACTCTTGGCTTCCTTAGCCCTTTCCCTTTGTTGAAATCTTGTTAGGGATTTAGTTGCTGAAGCCATCCTCTCTTACATTTCCAAAATAGTATTTTGCTTTATTGGTACAAAACACTGTAACCCTCCTTGAGAATAGGCATTGTCCAACTTATGCAAAACCTCATTTCTGACCATATAGTTTGAATCAATTCTTTTCAGTAGCTATCTTTCAATTACACGTTGTCCCCATATCCACACACCTTCACAACATTAGAAGACATCTCCGTTGAGGACATACCCCCAAACATACCATTTCCAGCAATAGTAAGGGACTCAAATTTCCTTGTCTTTCCTGTCCAGACATACTGATTGCATAGGAAGTGATGAGAAAGTCCCACAAATTCCTCAATGGCTGAAACCAGGCCTCCATCACTACCTTCATCCCAAACAGGATTTATAATCAGGTTAACCAATGAAACAATATCCCTAATCAGAATATCAGTTGCATGGAGGT
Source organism: Diospyros kaki (assembly GCA_036245055.1). Lineage (NCBI taxonomy): Eukaryota > Viridiplantae > Streptophyta > Magnoliopsida > Ericales > Ebenaceae > Diospyros > Diospyros kaki. Next base: position 25,464,702 of record BSEG01000010.1, on the reverse strand, counting down.
CATCTTCATAGTAGTTCCCATCCCCAATCTGATTAATAGCCTATTTTTCAACTGAATCATCAGCATCTTGCCCTTGTAAAATGTGGCCTCCACCAATCTTCTTATCCACCCTCTTTTTATCCCCAAAATCTTGAGTAACCATTAACAGGTTCACGTCAGTTCTTTCCTCAAGTCCCTGTAAATTAGAATCTTGCTAAGGGACTCTAACACCAACATCCCTAATATCAACTGATTTTTCAGTTGAACCTCTTGATTTCGTGTAAACAATTCAGCCACATCTATTTTTGTTTCCTTTGCTGAAATATTCCTCTTCATGGACTTCTTTTTCAAAGGGATCAAATGGTCCCTTTGGATCTACTGTCCTAACCACATGATCGTCATAGTTTCCCTTTAGATAATGCTTTCCACCGCAAAAATTATTCTTGATATCGTAGTCATGCTTCTTGTCATTGCTTCCTAAATTAAAATTCTTCTTCTCCAGCCCAAAATCTAAAGTAGGCAGTGAATCAATCTTCCACAATCTTGACTTCTCCTTAGGCAACTTCATTTCCAAGAACTCATGAGGAGAATAAGGATTATATGTAGGATCCGGTAGCTTGTCTATAATAATTGGATTAGAATATTCTTTGGAAAGCAAACAAACAGGTAGTTTAACCCGATTCCATCTGGAAAAAATAATCATGCACTAGTCCCTCATCCAATTTCTGAATTCATAAAAAATTTCATGCCTATGATTGATCTCCTCTCATAGCAAACCAACAACGCTATCTAGCTTCCTATCCACTACCAATCCTATAAATCCAACATGGATCTGCCTCTCTGTCATCGCTGTTGTTACTTGCTGTAATTTAGATCCTCTCGATTTCACCCATATGTAATCCTTCATGAGAATTCAACTCACTGATAGGATCGCCGACCAAGGAACAGCTCTGGATGATTCCACTATGAATCGATTAGGTACTATTACTTGCTAGAATTGAGAAGCGACCGTTACAGATGCGTATAAACTCACTTCCAAAATTTCCTCTATCAAAATCTATGAAGCTTAATTCGCTTGCGTAATTTGAATATGAACCATTGATCGCTGCTGTAGTTTATGAAATGGCTTCCAAAACGGTAGTATCTGCTTCACCCCTCCGCTTTGAGCAACAAACAGCTCGATCCAACCCATAGAAAGTCATTGGCTCTACTATTGACTTCCAAGAATCCAATTAACTCTATTGAATTAGTTGCACTAAATAGCCAAAATCTCCTATGGAATTAGCTTTGCTGCATTGTGGCTATGAATCGCCCATCCACTTCAACTATGCTACTCTAATCTACGTTCAATTTTTGGAATCACAACTGTAGCGGCTCAGGAAAATAGCAACGAATCAACCTGCTACTCTGCCTTCAATAGTTGAACCTTCCGCTTTTCTTCCACAACCGAGGTTACCTTTATCACCTTCACAATCTATACCTTAATCATGCCCAAAATCTACCACTGGAATTGCTGACTGTGAGTTGATCAAAAATTGCCTATGCTACTTGCCTCCCTTAATCAAGTGACGCTTACAGATTTCTCAAGTTGAGAGCCACTCCTTTATCAGACTAACTAGAACTGAATTCCCTTGAATTCAATTTGCTCCACCTAATGCTCACACCCACTATAATTGGTCGACTCAATTGTTCGATAAATTCTACTGATGTGTCTGGTTTTTGTAGTCATTTTCAAACTCTGAAAATCAAACCTCCTTGTGTTGGATAGCAGTTCGAACAACTGTTGATTTTTGTCGAAATTAATCAATAAGAAAACTGTCAAGGAATGATGCTCTGATACCAATTATCATTTACCTAGGGTTTACCTAAGAGGATTGGATTGGAAATTGGAAGAATGAGGGGGAAATTTAGAAAAAGAATAACAAGAATCAAAAGAACAAGACATGAGGGAGAGAAAGATCGAGAGAGAGAGAGAGAGAGAGATAGAGAGAGAGAGTTTGGAGGAGGGAAATAAAAAATGTTTCAAATGTATTCATTTATGCCCTTGAATTTTGTTGGATTAGTCTTATATACTGATTTAGATAGCAGTGATTTGGCGCCAATAAGGATGCCAAATATTCAAACCAATTATAACTTAAGGTTGTTGCCTTCTACGTACAACTACAACTACTTCTAAGTACAACTAGTTCAATCCAAACTAATAGCAGATAAAAAAAGGGAATTCATTTATTATTTATTACTACTATACCCCTAGGTCCTAACACCTATCTACATGTTATGATGATATATATATGTGTGTGTATAAGGAGATAACTTTTCTACTTCCTTTAATTCTAAAACCAAGACTTTTTCATGTTCCCTTAGCCTCACTACAAAAAAATTGATTTTTAGCGGCCGATTTTTTTGCGGCGGTTTCTAAAACCACCGCAAAGAATGAAATTTTGCGGCAGTTTGCAAACCGCCGCAAAATACTATTCATTTTGTGGCAGTTTTGAAAAACCGTCACAAAATTCATTAAAACATTCAATTTTGCGGCGGTTTTCAAAAAACCGCCGCTAAATTTAGAAAATAATTAAATAATTAAAAATAAAATTTAATTTAGTGGCGGTTTCTGAAAAACCGCCTCTAAATTCAAAAATAATTAAATAATTTATAATTCAAATTAAATTAATATTTGTGGCAATTTTCAAAACCGTCGCAAAATTCATTAAAAAATTTAATTTAGCGGCAGTTTCTGAAAAACCACCGCTAAATTAAAAAATAATTAAATAATTTATAATTAATATTAAATTAATATTTGCGGCGGTTTTGAAAACCGCCGCAAAATTCATTAAAAAATTTAATTTAGCGGCGGTTTCTGAAAAACTATCGCTAAATTCAAAACTAATTAAATAATTTATAATTAAAATTAAATTAATTTTTGCGACAGTTTCCAAAACCGCTGCAAAATTCATTAAAAGTTTTAATTTAGCGACGGTTTTTGAAAAATCGCCGCTAAATTCAAAAATAATTAAATAATTTATAATTAAAATTAAATTAATATTTGCAGCGATTTTTCAAAACCGTCGCAAAATTCATTAAAATATTTAATTTAGTTTTCAAAAAAGAAATTTTCCCCCAAAACTTGCATTAATAATTTGCAATTAATACTTATTGTATTAATAATTTATATTTTATAATTTGCATTGATAATTTAAAATTTTCAATTGCTTTGAAATAATAAGTAGTAATAAAATTTTTCCCCAAACCTTGCATTAGTAATTTATATTTAATACTTATTGCATTAATAATTTACATTTTGTAATTTGCATCTTTATATATATAAAAGTAGGATAGTTTTCAAAAAAGAAATTTTCCCCCAAAACTTGCATTAATGATTTACAAATAATACTTATTGCATTAATAATTTGTATTTTAGAATTTGCATTAATAATTTAAAATTTTCAATTGTTTTGAAATAATAAATCGTAATAAAATTTTCCCCCAAATTAATGATTAGCGTTTAGTACTTATTGAATTAATAATTTACATTTTGTAATTTGCATCTTTATATATATAAAAGTAGGATAGTTTTCAAAAAGAAATTTTCCCCCCAAAACTTGCATTAATGATTTACAAATAATACTTACTGCATTAATAATTTGTATTTTAGAATTTGCATTAATAATTTAAAATTTTCAATTATTTTGAAATAATAAATCGTAATAAAATTTTCCCCCAAATTAATGATTTGCGTTTAGTACTTATTGAATTAATAATTTACATTTTGTAATTTGCATCTTTATATATATAAAAGTAGGATAGTCTTCAAAAAAGAAATTTTCCTCCAAAACTTGCATTTATGATTTACAATTAATACCGATTGAATTAATAATTTGTATTTTGTAATTTGCATTAATAATTTAAATCTTTCAATTGCTTTGAAATAATAAGTAGTAATAAAATTTTCTCCCAAAACTTGCATTAATGATTTGCATTTAATACTTATTACATTAATAATTTACATTTTGTAATTTGCATTAATAATTTAAATCTTTCAATTGTTTCGAAATAATATATACTAATTATTGCAAAATTAATAATAAATTTTAAATATACAAGTTTTTCAATGCTAATTGTTTTGTATTAAATTTGCATGAGTTTTATGAGAAATATTAATAGACAACTTAAACTATTAATTAAGTCATAGAAAAGTATCTATTTATTGAATATATTATTTTTATATCTTTATTCTATGTATATTTATATAATATTAAAATATGATAGTCAAATAAAGTATTTTGCCAAATGTCAATCAATAGTGAATTGTTTTCCTAAAAAATTTGCATTAAATCAAGGGTAGTGATTAATTAATTATTAATTACTTTAATAATTATATTATAGTCTTGAAAATTTGTTGTCTTAACAAATTCATAAAAAAATATTTAAGGTTGTCAAGTATTAGGGTTTTTCAATGCTAATTAATATTTAAGGTATCACATTTTTAAGACTATGGAAGAAATCAAAATTCATTTTTTTTAAATTTTGTTATTATTGAAAAAACTTATTCTTACTCATATTTAAGATTTTTAATTTATATTTATAATTATAATATAATAAATAGAAAATAACGAACGTCTTTAAGTGGAAATATTATAGATTTTATAATATTTATTTATAAATAAATATAATATAATAAAAAAATTTATAAGTATATTGAATTAAAAGTGTTCTCCATTAGCATATTGAATAGTGAATAATTAAGCAAACTTAAATTTTGTCAACATGATTAAAGATTAAAAAAATTATAATTATCAATTTAATTAAAATTATTTAAAATAATAAATTTATTTTTTTTATTTTTAAATTAAACTCTCCCATATATCACGCTGGTTCACCACTAGTTAACTAAAAATTTAATTTAAAAAAATAAAAATAAAAATAAATTTAACAAAATTTTAATAATTTTAAAAAATATATATTTTTTATTTTTAATAAATTAATTTAGTTAATTTAATTCAATTAATTTATTTTTAATTTATTCCTTTATTCTTTTAAAAAATAATAAATTAATTAATGTTTTTCTTTCTATATTAAAAAATATAAAATATAATTCTAGAAAATAGTGGTATATAATTTATATATGCGATTATATAACAAGGGAGGTTGGTAGATCAGGCGGTTTCAAGCATGCAATGGCATAGGGGAGGTTGTGGGTTCGAAATTGGGGAAGGGGGGAGGCTGGAAATTTAATTTCCAACCTCGCCACGTGGCGCGCGGATATGCGGCCACGTGGCTGGGCGGGTGAGAGAAATTAAAAATTTTAAATTTTTTTTAATTTTAGCAGCAGTTTTAGAAACCGTCGCTAAAATTAAAAATTTTAATTTTTTTTAATTTTTGCGGCGGTTGAAAAACCGCCGCTATATATTTTAAAAACCGCTGCTAAATCATTGATTTTACGGCGGTTTTAAAACCGCCGCAAAATTAGTGATTTGCGGTAGTTATTCCAGCGGTTGGTCAAAATCGCCGCTAAATGTTCCACGACCGCTGGTTTAGCCTAAATGCAAAAAAAATCGCCACTAAATGCCAGTTTTTTTGTAGTGCCTTAATTTCCCTTAGCCTTTATCCTTTTATTACCATTGATCAAAATATCAGAATTCCAAAACCCAAACCTTTTCTTATTCCCTTAGGGTTGTTGAATCATTGTAGGAAATTATATAGGGATGGTGTTGTTGTAAAAATACAACAATTTATTTATTTTTTTCATGGGAGAATATAAGGTGCATGGTTGATCATGGGAGTCTTGAGAGACTTGAGAGTCTTGAGGGTTCTGAGAGTCAAGTGTCCTGAGAGTCTCGTCAACAACGTGTGCTGAGAGTCTCGTCACCACCTTGCGCTAAGAGTCTTGTCACCAACGTGCGTTGAGAGTTTCGTTAACGTGCGCTGAGAGTCTCGTCACCACCGTGCTCTGAGAGTCTGGTCACCAACATTCTCTGAGAGTCTCGACACCAATGTGTGTTGAGAGTCTCATCACCAACGTGCGCTGAGAGTCTCATCACCAATGCATTAAGGGTCTAATAACCGAGTGGGTCTTGATGATCAAGTGAGTCTTGGTGATCAGGTGGGTCTTGGTGACCGAGTGAGTCCAGATGACCAAGTGACCCTTGATGACCGAGAGAGTCTTGATGATCGAGAGACCTGCAAGACGAGAGCACTGTTGGGGGGTGTGGGTGGTTGTCCCCGCACAATCCCTCCAATGCTTAAGTCAATTCTTGAGAGCAAGAGAGCAAAAATGTATTCAAAGTGTGAGTGTGAGCATACCTGAAGTAAGAGGCATGGCCTCCTATTTATATAGAAAGGAAAGGGGGACACTTGGTGTCCATTTCACGAGTCTCACGGCTCATTCTGAGAGTTGCGACCCATCTTGAGAGGCTCGCAGCCCATTTTGGACTCTTGGGGCATTTTCGACTCTCAGTGCATTTTGAACTCTTGGTCACAATTTGGACTCTCGGTGCATATTGAAGTCTTCACGCATTTTGGAGTCTCGACGCATATTGGACTCTCGGTGCATTTTGGGCTCTTGGGTTGTGAGGCGCCTGCCTACTCAGTCATGACTTGGTTTTTACATGCATTTGGAGGGTAAAAGAGACAGAGGGGGATTGGTCCACCCACCCACTTAGTCATGACCGAGTGGGTCTTCATTGCAGGTGCATCAATATGAAACCCAATTTTCACCTTGATACAACCTGTATCTATCAAAACTCAAAATATGAAAGTTGTAGATAATTCTCTTTTCTTTCCACAGGATTTTGAATCACCTCAATCAAATCTAGGACTAAAGAGTTACGCCTAAAAAACCAAAGTAGTGTCACACCTACTCGATCATGACTGAGTGAGTCCTCTCTACTTGGTCTCAGCTGATTTTAGCCTTGATTTTACTTGTATCTCTCAAAACTTAAAACATGAAAGTTGTAGATAATTATCTTGGCTTTCCATAGGATATTGAATCACCTCAATCGAAGCTCAGACAAGAGAGTTAGCCTAAAAAACCAAAGTAATGTCTCACCCACTTGGTCATGACCGAGTGAGTCTTTTCCACTTGGTCTTGACTCGACCTCTTGCTCCTTCGTCTTGTTTCCATGATCTCTTGCAACCCGTTTTCCCTTTGGGGCTTCATGTTCATGTCTTGCCACTCTTTTAGGTCTCGTAACTCTCTAATTTTGCCGGCCATATCAATTGTTCCATACTCTTTCGGCTGGGAGTTCCGAGTGGAAGAGTATCTTGTCATGCAAACTTTTTGAACATTACTTCTCTTTTAGCCGCTTCATCTTCTGCACATCCTTTTGAGTTTGTTCGCGCACCGTGCCTTTGAATTTTTGGGCTCTTGAGCTTTTTAATTCCTTTGCGAAGTATGAGGTAGATACACTAGTAAGTTCACGTTCCATAGATGTCGAACTATGCACCGGACAACGAGTTTGATTCTGCTCCCAATTATTATGTTAGGCATAGGATAATAGGCTTGTAGTTGCTCCCTTGTTGTTGGGTTGTGAGCAGGATAATGGGCTTGAGTTCGTTTTCCCTCGTTGTCGGGCCTTTTGCTACTTCACCTTCACAACATTAGAAGACATCTCTGTTGAGGACATACCTCCAAACATACCATTTCTAGCAATAGTAAGGGACTCAAATTTCCTTACCCTTCCTATTCGGACGTATTGATTGCATAAGAAGTGATGAGAAAGTCCCACAGGTTCCTTAATGGCTGAAACAAGGCCTCCATCAATACCTTTATCCCAAACATGATTTGTTATCAGGTTATCCAATGAAACAATATCCCTGATCAGAATATCAGCTGGATGGAAGTCATCTTCATAGTAATTCCCATCCCCAATCTGATTAATAGCCTGTTTTTCAATCGAATCATCAGCCCCTGCCCTTGTAAAATGTGGTCTACATTGTTCTTCTTATCTACCCTCCTTTCATCCCTGAATCTTGAGTTACCATTAATAGGTTCACATCAGTTGGTTCCACAAATCCTTGTAAATTAGAATCCTGCTAAGGGACTCTAGAACCAACTTCCCTAATATCGACTGATTTTTCAATCGAACCTCCTGATTCCATGTAGACAATTCAGCCACATCTATTTCGTTCCATTTGCCAAAATATTCCACTTCATGGTGTTCTTTTTCAAAGGGATCACATGGTCCCTCTGGATCTGCTGTCATAATCACCTAATTGTCATAGTTTCCCCTTAGATAATGCTTTCCACCGCAAACATTATTCTCCATATTGCAATCATCCTTCTTGTCATTGCTGCCCAAAATCAAAAGTAGGCAGTGAATCAATCTTCCACATTCTTGACTTCTCCTTAGGCGCCTTCATTTCCAAGGACTCATGAGGAGAATAAGGATTATTCATAGGATCCAGTAGCTTGTTTATAATAATTGGATCATAATATTCTTTGGACAGCAAACAAGCAGATAGTCTAACCCGATTCCATCTGGAAAACATCATCATGCACTAGTCCCTCATCCAATTTCTGAATTCATTAATAATTTCATGCCTGTTATATATTGATCTCCTCTTGCAACAAACAAGCAACACTATCGAGCTTTCTATCCACTACCAATCCTACAAATGCAACATGGATCTACCTCTCTGTCATTGTTGTTGTTACTTGCTGCAATTGAGATCCTCTCGATTTCACCAATATGTCATCCACCATTAGAATTCAAATCACTGATAGGATCGCCGGCCAAGGAATAGCTCTGGATGATTCCACTGAGAATCGAATAGCTACTATTAACTGTTAGAATTAAGAGGTGATCGTTGCAGATGCCTATAAACTCACTTCCCAAACTTCCTTCATCGAAATCAATGAAGCTGAATTTTCTTGCGCAATTTGAATATGGACCATCGATCGCTATTGTAGTTTATGAAATGGCTTCTAAAATTGTCATATCTGCTTCACCCTTCCGCTTCGAGCAACAAACAGCTTGGTCAACCATAGAGAGTTGTTGGCTTTGCTATTGACTTCCAAGAATCCAATTAACTTTATTGAATTAGCCGCACTGAATCGCCAAAATCGCCTATGGAATTAGCTTCGCTGCATTGTGGCTATGAATCACCCATCCGTTTCCAACTGTCCCACTCTAATCTATATTTAATTTTTAGAATCACAACTATAGTGGTTTGGAAAAATAGCAGCGAATCAACCTTCTACTTTGCCTTTAATAGATGAACCTTCCGTTTTTCTTCCATAACCGAGGTTACCTTCATCGCCTTTACAATCTATACCTTAATCGCGCCCAAAATCCACCACTGGAATTGTCGACCGCGAGGTAATAAAAAATTCCCTAGGTTGCTTACCTCCCTTAATCGAGTGATACTTATAGATTTATCAAGCTGAGAGCCACTCCTTCGTCAAACTAACTTGAACTGAATTCCCTTGAATTCAATTCGCTCCACCTTAAGCTCACACCCACTTTAATTGATTGACTCAGTTCTTCGACCAATTCTACTGTTGTTTCTAGTTTTTGTAGTCATCTTCAAACTCTAAGAATCAATCCTCCTTGCATTGGATAGTAGTTCGGACAACAAACATTGATTTCTGTCGAAATTAATCACCAAGAAAATCGTCAAGGAACGATACTCTGATACAAATTGTCATGTACCTAAGGTTTATCTTAGGGGATTGGATTGGAAATTGGAAGCATGAGAGGGAAATTTAGAAGAAGAATAGCAAGAATCAAAAGAACAAGACGTGAGGGAGAGAAAGATCGAGAGAGTCGAGACAAAGAGTTTGGAGGAGGGAAATTGAAAATGTTTCAAATGTATTCATTGATGCCCTTGAATTATGATGGATTACTCTTATACACTGATCTAGATAGCAGTGATTGGGGGCCAAAAAGGCTGCCAAATATTCAAACCAATTATAACTGAAGGTTGTTTCCTTCTAGGTACAATTACAACTACTTTTAAGTACAACTAGTTCAATCCAAACTAATAGCAGAGTCATTTTCATAATAATTTTTAACCTGAAAGTTGTAAATTTTCTTATTTAGTTGAGAGTAAATTATATATATATATATATATAAGAAGATAGCTTTTAGCATCAATAAGAATATTAGTGAAAGAGAGTTTCTTCCGTTCAGGGCTTTAGTTCACATTGTGGTTGACATTCTGCAAGAGATGAACAAAAAACTATAGAAGATTAATGCATGCCAAGTGTCTTTCTTTCTATGTTACTTATGCATGCCAAGCAATTGGAAAACAAAAATAAACGAAAGATCAGGCAAATTAATATAATTTGCTTCAATGTGAGAGATTTATTAATAATTCGAATAAAGAAAACTAACCATACTCATAGCTTAGAAACAACTTTACCAAACTAGTCCAGTGATGAGTCTCTCTACCTAAACCCACCCACCAACTACAAAGAATTTGAGCCAATCATTTGTCACTCAAATACGCATACCCACCACAACACAACACCACAAAACCACAAATTCCAACATAAATTGAAGAATTTATGTCAAGAAAAGGAAAGGAAAAGGAATAAAATTGCATTCAAATCACTTATCATGAGGAATTATTCATTAGAGTCGAAAAGTAGAAGAAGTTTATGATATTTTAAAGAATACAAAAATAATTAATATAGTGTAAAAAATTTTTAAAAAAATATATAAAATGTACACTTATTTTTAACACGTTCGTTCATAAAAATTTCAAACAACATGCGCTAATAGAAGACTGCCATCATTGACAAATATATACCCATGGGCCACAAAATTTTAAAAATAAAATAAAAATGAGCACAGCATAGCATGTGAACAAATCTGAAACATAGTTTTGACAATAGTTTTCTAGCAGTTAATAAAATCTAAAACTTCCAAAATTCAGGTAAATGACATAATATTTGAATCGCATGACAATACTCATAAGAAATAACTTGAAAATTTATAATTATTTTTGCTTTTTCGCAGGTAGAATTAGTACTCTCTCCGCATAAAATAATTCCATAAAGACACATAGATTCATCCAGTACATCACAAATCAGATAAAAAGTTTTAGCATTCAAAATTTAAGTTATTGTCTTGTTTATTAATTTCTTGAGTAGAATATGATGGCAAATCACAGTCATTGTCTTGGGCTTGGCTTCCCAAAATAATTAGCCACACAATAAGTTTCTATCATATTAGGTTAATTTCTTGAATAACTTCTTAGGAAAAATAATCTCTCTGTGTGTGCGCGGTATATTAAAATTAGCTGCTACAATTTGTTGGGCATGGTGGTAACTTGTTGATTACGCAGAAGAGTTTACAAATCAATGTCATGTACCCACATAAATAAAGAAATGTAATCAAGAGGAAGAACAGAATAACTAACATGCACATACCTATTGCACGTAGCGTTAGCCAGTAGGATGCAAGTTGTAATGCAAGTTGTGCTTAGGCAGGAGACTTCAAATTGTTGAGAGAGATCAGTATAAATAGAGACTAATCTCATCTAAGAGGATATGAATGAATTGAATCTTTAATTTCCCTCTTACATTTCCCTCTCTTTCTCTCTCTCTCTTCGATCAAGGCTTTTACCAATTCTCTAGAATTCCTTGTGGAATTCTTGAGAAATCCTTGTCAGATCCGTTAGACCTAACAATTTGGTATTAGAGCTCGTCTGGACCAATTCCAACTACTGTGAATTCAGAAAGATGGCGAAGGGCACAAGATGAAGAACATGGAGATGCAGCTACAACAATTTGGCTTCACGGTGTCGGATCTGCAAGCGATGGTGGATCAGCTGGAACTTGGATCCAATTGCAACTATGAAGCAATCATATCCATTGATTGCAAATTAGATGGAGCGGTTAATCAAATTAGTGAAGAAGTGGGAGTGCATATCAGGGAACAATTGCAAGGGTTTATGGTAATGTTCACCCGACAACACTCGGTAAGTCTATCACCTGATTTTCCTCCCCGAGAAAGAGTAGAATCGATTCTTCCCAATCATGGGATGAGTCAAAGGAGACCAGAGACATCCAAGATGGAGGAGGATCCACTGGGAACGGGAGAAAATGTAGTTGGAAGAAGACAAGGAGTTGTTGGGGCTTAAGGCCATATGGGAATTCCTATGCCTATAAATTGGATATTCCCATGTTTGATGGAAACACGCCTAGATGGTGGGTTAGGAAGTGTGAAAGAGCTTTTGAATGGTATAGCATACCGGAGCAGCAGAGGGTGACTAGCTACAGCTTATCTCAACGATGTAGGGGATGAATTGTATCAAGGATGGGCCAAGGTGAAAGAGGAATGCCATTGGGTTGAGTTTGTGGAGGAATTATATGAGAGGTTTGGAGAAAAGGGAATGACAGATATAGTAGAAGAATTCAATAAGATTCGACAAGGAGGATTAGTGGCAGATTATCAAATGAGGTTTGAAGAGTTAAAAGCATTGATGCTCAACCACAATCCTTATCTCACGGAGGGATATTTTGTCTCAAGCTTTATTAGTGGGTTGAGTGAGGAGTTGAGACCTATGGTGAAGGTCTTGCAACCAAAGACCCTCAAACATGCCACAGATAATGCAAGGTTACATGAGTTGACAATGGAAGTGCTTATGAAGAAACAGAGGTTGCTAAATAGGGGAGGAACACACAATGTGTTGACTCTCGTAGGAAGAATCAAGGAAGAGATAATTTCATGGGAATGCAGGAGGTGAAGGGCTTGCCATCTATGGGCCCTAAATTACAAGGCGATAGGTTAATGGAATAGAGGAGATAGGCTAACCTCTATTTCAAATGTGGGGATAGGTATTTCCCCCGGCATTAGTGCAAGAAGCAGCTGCTGTTACTAGAAGGCGAAGAGGATAGTATTGAGGAAGAGGATGTAACAGAAATACATGACGAATGAGAGGAAGATAATGGTGAAATTTCATTGCACGCATTGAGGGGATTGGCTAACAATAAGATCATTAAGGTGGAAGGAAGAGTGGGAGAATACAAGTTGATGATCCTCATAGATAGTGGGAGTACCCACAATTTTCTGGATGAAGGGACTGCAAAAAGATTGAAATGCCCCCTCATTAGTACACAACCTCTCACAGTAACTGTAGCAAATGGAAGTAAAGTGGTGAGTAAATCCGCATGTGCTGGATTTTGTTGGGCAATGCAAGGAGAAAATTTTGAAACTAGTCTTAAACTGCTCAAATTGGGGGGTTGTGATGTGGTTTTAGGTGTGGATTGGATGAAGTATGTGAGTCCCATATGCTTTGATTTTAATAGGATGGAGGTGACATTTGAGAAGGAGGGAAGAAGAATGACAATAGTAGGGAGCAAAGAAGTGGGAATGTGTAAAATGATTACAGGAAAACGACTGTAGAGGATACTGAAGCAAAAAAAGAGCAATGTGGCCTAACTCTTCTCTATCCAAGCACTCAAAGAAGAAGAAGAGGAACCAGGAAAAACGGGAGAATTGATGCTGGTTGTCAACAGTCCAGCCCAACAAACATGGGAGGTAAACTAACTTGACTTCCTTGATTTACTTTTGGTTGAATATGAGGATCTATTTAAAAAGCCTGAGACCTTACCTCCACCTCAAACCGACGACCACTCCATCATCCTAAAACCTCAATCAGAACCCTGTAATGCCCGAGCCTATTGTTGCCCCTGACACAAAAAACAAAAATAGAGAGAATGGTTAAAGAAATGCTGCAACATTCTCTCATTCAACCCAACCATAGCCCCTTTGCATCCCCGGTTCTATTAGTAAAAAAAGAAAGACAGATTGTGGCACTTTTGTGTAGATTACCGATAGTTGAATGCCTTAACTATCAAAGATAAATTTCCCACCCCCTTCATTGAAGATCTCCTAAATGAACTAAGGGATGCCACCATTTTTTCTAAATTAGATTTGAGGGCAGGCTACCACTAGATTAGGATGAACCCTCAAGACATTCATAAGACAACTGTTTGAACCCACCAAGGCCATTATGAATTCTTAGTAATGCCTTTTGGTCTCACAAACGCAACAGCCACTTTCCAATCCTTAATGAACTAGATATTTGAACCGCACCTGAGAAGCTTTATCCTTGTATTTTTTGATGACATACTAGTGTATACCCACTCTTTTGACCAACACCTTACATACCTCAAGTCTACTTTTGAGATCCTTAAGAGTCAACCAATTGTATATTAAGAAGTCGAAGTGTTCATTTGCTCAAAGACAAGTTTAATACTTGGGTTATATCATGTCCGGAAGGGGAGTTAGCACTAATCCACACAAGGTGGAAGCTATGCAAGCATGGCCCAGATCAACCACCCTCGAAGCATTAAGGGGATTCCTAGGCCTGACTAGGTACTACAGGAGGTTTGTGAAAGGATATGGGTTGATAAATAGACCCCTAACGCAGCTACTAAAGAAGGAAGGGTTTAGATGGGGGCCGGAAGCTGAGATAGCCTTTAAATAGTTGAAGCAAGCAATGAGCGAGGCACTGGTATTGGGATTATCGGACTTCAGCAAGACCTTTGTGGTTGAGACCGATGCATGTGATAATGGTATAGGTGCGGTACTGACACAGGAGGGCCAACCTATAGCATTTCTCAACCAAGCACTAGCCCCAAGGCACGTGGGCTTGAGTATTTACGAGAAGGAATTTGGGGCCGTCTTAATGGTAGTGGAGAAATGGAGGCATTATTTGGAGGGGAGACAATTTGTTATTAAGACTGACCACCAGAGTTTGAAGTACCTACTACAACAAGAACTCCACACACAGCTACAAAAGAAAGGTATGGCGAAGATGATGGGTCTTGATTACATTATACAATATAAGAAGGGAAAAGATAATGTGGTGGCAGATGCTCTATCATGATGTCAAGAGCAAAGAGAGGTAGCAGCCATCATGAGGGTAATATCGGGGTGGTACCAGGAGGTGGCCAATAGCTTTGATTCAGATGATCAGATCAAAAGAATTCTAGAGCAATTGATATTAGATCCTAACAGCAGAATCGGATACACGCTATATAATGGTGTGCTCATGTATAATGGAAGGATAGTGGTTGGAGACTGCCAACAAGTGAAGGATAAGATTCTTCAAGCCTTACATGGGTCCCCCTTGGGGGGGCACTCAGGAATTCAGAACACTTACCACAAGGTAAAACAACTATTCTTTTGGCCTAAGTTAAAAGTGACAGTAACTCAATTTGTAATGACTTGTGACACTTGCAAAAGGTGCAAGTATGAAACTGTCGCAACACCAGGGTTACTACAACCCTTAAGCATTCTAGAGCAAGCTTGGGAGAGTGTTTCTATGGATTTTATTGAAGGTCTTCCCAGATTAGAGAGTAGAGATTCTATATTGGTGGTGGTTGATAGATTTACGAAATTTGTACACTTCATCGGCCTATCACACCCTTACACCACTCAAGAAGTTGCACGAGTGTTCCTTGATCAAGTCATCAAGCTACATGGGGTTCCTAGAAATATCATATCTAATCAGGACAGAGTATTTACTAGCCTTTTTTGGCAGACATTGCTAAAATCAATGGGAACCTAGTTGAACATGTCATCAGCCTATCACCCTCAAATGGATGGGTAGACCGAGAAGGTTAATCAATGCCTTGAAAATTACCTAAGGTGTTTGTGTTTTCAACAACCCAAGAAATGGCATAAGTGGCTAGCTCTAGCCCAGTGGTGGTATAATTCTAATCACCATAGTTCCATCAAAATGTCACTGTTTGAAGCCCTCTTTGGGTACAAACCCCCCTACTACTGACACCAACTAAGCTAACTAATGTTGCAATAGTGGATGACCACCTCTAGAAAAGGCAGGAGTTACTACAACAGCTAAGAAGAGACATAGCCATGGCACAAAACAGAATGAAACAACAAGCAGACAAAGGAAGGAGCGAAAGGGAATTTTCAATAGGAGAAGAGGTGTACTTGAAGCTCAGAAGTCCTCAGATTAAAGCCATCACAGATGAACCAATAACAAAGCTAAGTCTGAGGTACTACGACTTTTTTCCCATCTTAGCAAGGGTGGGTAAGGTAGCCTACATACTTCAATTTCCGGATAACTCTCAAATCCACCCAGTATTTCACGTGTCTCTACTTAAGAAATACGTGAGGGGCCAACCGACAAGCCTTGAACTACCAATTACAACCCGAAACTAGGAACCTACAACTGAGCCAGAAGCTATCCTCGACAGAAGGGTGATCCATCAGCAAGGGACACCCTTAATTCAAGTACTGGTCAAATGGCACCATCTACCCAGAGATGACAACACGTGGGGAGTATCTTTTAGAGTTACTTAAGAAATTCCCTAGGGTAGTAAGTTTACTTTGTATTTCTTGAGGACAAGAAATTCCTTAAGGGGAGGGTAATTGTTATGTACCTGCCTAAATAAATAAATGTAATCGGGAGGAAGAACAGAATAACTAACACGCACATGCCTACTGCAAGTAGCGTTGGCCGTTAGGATGCAAGTTGTAATGCAAGTTGTGCTAGGCGGGAGACTTCAAATTGTTGAGAGAGATCAGTATAAATAGAGACAGATCTCATCTAAGAGGATATGAATGAATTGAATCTCGAATTTTCCTCTAAAATTTCCCTCTCTTTCTCTCTCTCGTTTTGTCTCTCTCTTTCTCTCTCTTCGATCAAGACTTTTACCAATTCTCTAGAATTCCTTGTGAAATTCTTGAGAAATCCTTATCATATCCGTTAGACCTGACAATCAAGTATATCAAATAAGTAAAAGAAAATAGAAAATATGTCTAGATCATCAGATTAGTATCAAATTGATCCAAAAGGTATGAAGAAGTAGGTTTAAATTATCCCCCATATATGTATCAAGGAAAAAGTATTAAATTAAAATACAATGCTTTGTTTATTACTTATCCTAAAGCAAAATGGACACTTAGATTTTATTCTTTGACTTACTTTTTTAGTAAACGTTTATTGGTACATTCAATTTTTCTTTTAAGAAGAGGTGGAACATATACTATGGATAATAATACCAAATCAGAAAATCCATTATAGTCACAAAATAGCCCCCCAGTAAAACTATAACAGAATCAAAAAATTGGAACTGACCCAATTGATTAGACAAGATTAATCGACAATTAATTAGTCAGTGAATCGATTTAGGAGGCTAAAATAACTACCTAATCAAACAATAAATTGAACTGTTGCCTAACTAATTAATCAACTAGGTTATATAATTTCCATCTAACTTTCTTATTCTTTGGGTTTAGGTTTTAATTTCTAATGCGCTTGTCTTTTCTAAATTCGATCCCTCAATTCAGTTTAAACAGCATTAGGAATTTAGAAACAGGGCTTTGGGTAGGGGTATGAGAAACTAAAATGGCAGTTAGTCGGCAGTCATTAACTAGGAAATAACAAACATAAGGTGATGAATCCATGTAAGATGGCACTCGAAAAGTATAATTGTGGCATCAATGATACCAGAATGATAATAAATGTCCTTCTTGTGCGAGCGTATAAATATACACACACGAGAATAACTAAAATGAATCTATATAATATTCAAAATGAGGTCGTTATTTGCAGTCCACTTGGTTTAGGCATTTTATCAAACACATGGTGTGCTTGGGGAACTAACACATAAACAATGAATCCAAGCAATAAGGACAAAAACAAAAGAATCAATTCTGGACATAGAGATGATTATAAGGAGGAAAAGCACAAACTAGATTGACGTATGTACGGTGGAGATGCTGCCTGAAGGGGTCACAGTGAAGAATTAGGGGAGAGCTTGCACAAAATCGTGCGTGGTGTGGGTTTGAACATGTGATTAATCGTGGGAAGATTTGGATTTGATGAGAAGAAATAGAAGATTTGGATTGACAACAAGGATTTGGATTTGGGAGGCTTAATTCTGTGGAGTGGGTTTGCATAAGGATTTGGATTTACATGCTTCATTTTGTACGTGCAAGTGAATCCTGCTAATATTCATTTAATTTGAGTTTTCTAAATGTATATAGATATATTTTAGGCAGCAATATTAACAACGTTAAAAGAAAACGAACACAGAGTTAGAGATTACTTGATTATGCATTAGAACACGTTAGCACTCTCTCCTAAGATAGCATACTGCAACGTCTAGACAACATATTCTAAGTGGCTAGATGTTGATTGTT
Organism: Diospyros kaki; assembly: GCA_036245055.1. Lineage (NCBI taxonomy): Eukaryota > Viridiplantae > Streptophyta > Magnoliopsida > Ericales > Ebenaceae > Diospyros > Diospyros kaki. The sequence continues at coordinate 25,446,595 of BSEG01000010.1, read as the reverse complement.
ATATTGTAATTCGTATTGGACATTGACATAAGGTATTAAGTATGTGTTAATGAATGCATGGTTGCATTATTTGAAGCAGAAGCAATATCAGGATGAACATGGGCTTGATGTGAATGAATGAATGGTTAAATGAGCTTCATATTGATTTAGTTAATATGTAATAAATTATTCATTTGGTTATGTATTGAGACATAATTCTCGAGTAACTTATTTTAGTCTTTCTTTTCCAATTGTTGTAAATGAAGATGAAATTAAGGAGTTGATGATGAAAACATCAAGGTGTTGATGGATTCAGAGGAAAGAAGCGTTGAAGCCAAGCAATTCATCATATCAAGATGGATGTGATGTATGGAATGTCAAAGTTCGGAGACTCGAGTTTATTTTGTGCATAAGTCCATGGTCATTCTAGTTTATTTATTGCTTATTTATTATATATGTTGTTCATTTTATTATGCATTTGATGTATGATAGAATTAATGTTAATGATGAGACATTCACATTAAAAGGTTCGAAAATCTTTCCATATGAAAACTAATATTAGATTTAAGCGATAAATTTGATTCATTGTGTCTTTCTATTATCGTGGGGGTTTATCAATCTGATTGGGTGTGTCCAATAATTAAAATGTGAGGGTGTATTTCATGAAAAATTGTTTGACTCTCCTATTTTCCATGAAATGGGGTTGTGTTCAACGGGTTTGGGAAATGCAAGATGAGATTTAACTAGTTCATCAGGTCAAAAACTAAAATATGAGGTTTATGGTTGAGTAAAAGCCAAAGGTTGAGCTCAACGTATGATGTGATGACAAGTGTTACTTACTTAATTATATGAGTAATCTAAAAATTAAAATGTGAGTGATATTTATATAAAAAAATTTGACTACCTATTATTGGTCCTTGTATAAGGATCACGTTTTTTATTTAGAAAGTGTAGGATTCGAAATGTATGTGGGTATATTTTAGGCGGAGTGATTTCCACTAATTTTTTATATTTTATATATTTCAATTTTTATTATTTCTAATTTCAAAAAAAAAAACTAAACTTCTCTTTTAACTATAATTTAATAATTTTATAGTAAAATCTTTTTTTTCGCATAATTTAGAATCTAGAGAAAACTTTGTTGTGAAAAACTATATTTAGTAGTAAAAAATTTGACTCATTTGAATTGTTTATGATTTAAAAATTATGTAACAAAATATTAACTTTTGACTACAAAACTTATAGTGTAGATAAATTTTTTTTATAATATTATAATTTTTTATTATAATATTATAAAAATTTTATTGTAGCAAAAGATAAATAATAAAAATTCAAAGCTTCTTTATATATATAGGCACCTCTTGTTGCTTATATATATATACGTATATATATTCAGTTTAGGGCTAACATTCGAAAGCAACTACAAGAGATCATGGAAGAAGAGATTAATGCTTGGCGAGACTACTTCGAAAGCACCGGCGTGGACATCTTCAAGATCATCAAATGGTCCATCACCGTTGCTTCATTCTGTCATTCCGACGAGTTCTTTCAACGAAGGGATTCAATCGCCGGAATTCTTTACTCCAAGACGAACCAGAACTAGAACCGAAATCGGCCAAGATCCCAGGACGCTTCTGCCTTTGTTCAAGAACGGAGAAGCCTTGGCAAGATTGCTACTACTGCAGCCAGCGACGGGTCAAAAGGCTCGGATTGTGAGTGTGCTAGAGGGTCTCACCCTATAATCAAGATTAAATGCTCTGCGAGGGGCGACAAACCGGCGGCACCTGATCAGGATGATAAAAACCCGAAAACCAATAGGCCAGAGACGGAGGATGTTCGGCCAATGACCAAGAGGAAGCAGCTCCTACAAGATGACGTTGAAAATACAAAGAAGAAAATTCAGCCGCCGAAGAAGGAAACCACCATGAGCAACTCAGTTACAGTGCCTGCAGCGAAACAAAGTAAGCCGCCATCTTGCTTAAACTACGAGGAGTTCGAGTAGAAACTGGAAGCCACCAAGAAGAAGCTGCGTCTGCGGTATGAACAAGCTAAGAATGAGAAAACAAGGAAGACGATTCGAATAATTGATCCCCCAAAACTTCCAAGACGCAAGAATCAGCAGCAACTAGCATGGAGAAGTCATAAATAGTCGTTAGGGGAGGAATTAGGAGCCGAGAAAGAATTCATAATTAATTGTCTAAAGCTTAGATAGAAAGAACTACGTATTGATTATATCTTTACGTAGGTAGCCTTTTGCTTATTGGCGCAACCTCTTTCTTTCTTCTGTATTGATTATATCTTTATGGATTGTTAATTTAAACACATGGCATATCTTTTGTCAAGCTTGGGCCAAAATGCTTTCCCTTCTCTCTTACTAAATAAGATTGAAAGGTTGATATGTGAATTGAAGTTGAGTCTTATAGAATACGTATTAAACATAAATTTTGAATGTTGATAATAAATGCGTAAGAGTCATATTCTACTCTCTAGTATAGCATAATTAGAGAAAAATATCTGTTCTATATAAGTTTTTTTATGTTTGCTGTACTATAAGTTGATTAATATTTGAAACTCAGAATAACAAAATAATTCCCAAATAAAAAATTAGTTTGAAAAAACCAATAAAAAATTAATCATATAACTCCTAAAAAATTAGTTTGCCACTCTCTATATGTTTGCTGTACTAATAAAAAATTAGTTTTGCTACTTCTAGTAATTAATCATATAACTCGTCATTCTCTAGAATAGCAGTACTCAATTTCTAAAACTATCTCTATTTAATAAACCCAATAAAAACATGAATACATTAATTTCATGATTAACACTATCTCTTCTCAATAATCAATATTATTAACAATTAATTAGGTTCATCATGAATCTCATGTAGAAAATTTAAGAATGTAATACTTATTTAATTAAAAGTTGTCGAAAAACTTTCATATGGTCTAGCTTTGAATATTATCTTGCAAAAATTTAAACCATTTAGTAAAAGAAAAAAAAATTGTAGGATAAAAAGTAATCATGTACCTAAAAATAGTCTTACATCATAAAGTCATGAAAAAATAAATAAATCCCTACGAAGTGAATAGAACCTCGTGAATATCTTCCCCAAGAGTAGATGGGGAAAATTCAGTTGAAGCATTTGAATTTTGTTGCATAAAAGATTCAACCCTTCACAATCTCTTTTCAAACTCTACAATATTCCCATTTAGGATGTAATTTTCTTCATCCTTGTCATTAAGTTTAGTTTGAAGCTCTTCCATCTTCTTTTCATTAGGATCTTTGAAGTATTTCCATTTGATTCCACCCCCATAAGAATCAAATAAGTATGCCTAATTCAAATCGGTTCACATCCTATAAAATGGTACTAAATTCATCCTCTTTAATATGAACATTCATATACATGAGTAGTAGACACACTTTCAAACACTGAAAATACACAAGTTAAATAATACCACAAGTAAATTTGGAAAATAATTTACTTAAAAATATTGTTTGGCAGTTGACATTTTTATTTTTGAATTGGCTAATGTCTTTTTCACAAACAATCCGCATATTAATATAGAAGCATTTTTTTCTTTATTTTTTAGCATACATATCTACAAGAAAAAATGGAAGGGTAGGACCATTCAAGATGTAATATTATTAGTCTTGTTTTCTCGAACAACCTAACTCCAATTCATGCATACTTTCCTTGCATATCCTGTAGTAGGAGGATGTTGAAGCAAATGCATTTTGCTACTCTATTGTAGTAAGAGCTTTTGCTTCGGATGGGTTCTCACATTTGTGGCAAGCAAATTCATGCATCGATAATTAAACATGGTTATGAAGCGAATATTTTTGTAATGAATTTTGTTTTAGACATGTACCATAGGTGCAGCTGTTTAACGGAAGCAAATTAGTGTTTTCATGGGATGAATGAAAGAAATTTGACTTCTTGGAACACACTAATTGCTGGATATGAGAAATTCAATCCTATGGCTACCTGTGCTAATTTAACAGTTTTGAGCTAGAGGTAGCAAGTCCATAGAGCTATTATTTCGAAGGGCCTTGAAAGAAACATGGCATTGGCTAATGCACTTGTAATTGTAGATATGTATGGAAAATGTGGATCATCATTGCAAAGATCATTTAAAAATTTTCAAAAAAAAAATAAAAAACCCAAAATGAAAGCAAGAAAAACAGTGTTTTCACATTTATATTATCATTCCATTTTCTTCCCCTTAATATCTTTTCACCCCTAGAACAGTTAAGAGTAAGAGAAAAAAACTTACAAAAAGTCAAAGATCAAATTAAAAACAAACTATATCCAACAAGCAAGATGGTAATTTTTATTATTTTTTGAAATGAAAATAAAAACTAAACACACATGAACAACAAAAAAGGAAGTACTACTTGGTAGAAACCATTCACAGCCAAGTAACAAGTACCATGGTAAACAAAACAACTATTAATAAATGACAGTAATAATAGAAATCATGGTAAACAAAACAAGAAACAAGGCAGGTAACATGTATTACTTAAGAGGAAATAAGGCAGTTAACAAGTACAACCAAGTTCACTATGCATGCCCTATAAGCAGTAATCTTAAAGGAGAATTCTGCAGAAACATTTGATTAAAGGAAGCATAAAAATAGAGCATTGCAATACTAGATAACAAGTGAACATTGTTAATCAGATCAACATGATATAGGAAGATTTGTTTGCATTTTAGGGTGCCTCCATAAGTTATGAAGCTCAAAGAAACAGGTTAGTTAAGTTCAATTGATCATGGGAATGGTGTTGGTTTATGTTTTCGGAGACTCAATGTTACTGATTCTAACAATCTCTCTAAAATTCTCTGCCTTATTTTTCCAGATAGGAACTCCCCTAGAGCAGGATTTGGGCAATTGGGGGCACCACTTTTCTGCATCATCAGCGCCTGATGCTATTTTTCATGCCTCAGCCAGAGATGAGGTGCTAAGAGTTGTTGTTTTGTATATTATTGAGTTCTTTTTTTCCCCATTGGATAACTCTTCGCTTCCCATAGCTCTCTTAGACTCATCAGCTAAAACAAAACCCGAAGCAACCACTCGTTGGTTGTCGTAGTGAGCAGTTGAAACTTGCCGACTGTTGTTCATACCAATTTTTCCCATCACCACTCATTTGATGTTGGTTGTTTGGAGTCCAGAGAAATGGCTAACTATGGCTGTGACTTCCTTTAATAATTCATTACCATCTAATATAAGTAGGGACAAAAGACACGTCTCCATAGCTGCAACTAATGTATTCTAGACAAGCCCACTGCATTCATATTTGTAAAAATATCAGCAATCACCTTTAAATGTAGCAATGTAGAAATGACAGATCTAGGAGTTGCTGCAACACAAATTCCAATCCTTAATCCTCCCTTTAATAGAGGTGACAAAAATCCTAAGCCATCGGCTATAACAGGAACGAATAGAGCCGCAGGAGCTTTGTTATCCACCGCAAAACTCTTGGCTTCCTTAGCCCCTTCCCTTTGTTGAAATCTTGTTAGGGATTTATTTGCTGAAGCCATGCACTCTTGCATTTTCAAAACAATATTTTGCTTTATCTGTACAAAACACTGCAACCCTCCTTGAGAATCGGCATTGTCCAACTTATGTAAAACTTTATTTCCGACCATATAGTTTGAATCAATTCTTTTCAGTAGTTGTCCTTCAATTACACGTCCCCATATCCACACACCTTCACAACATTAGAAGACATCTCCGTTGAGGACATGCCTCCAAACATACCATTTCCAACAATAGTAAGGGACTAAAATTTCCTTACCCTTCCCGTCCGGACATACTGATTGCATAGGAAGTGATGAGAACGTCCCACAGGTTCCTCAATGGATGAAATTAGGCCTTCATCACTACCTTCATCCCAAACATTATTTATAATCAGGTTATCCAATGAAACAATATCCCTGATCAGAATATCAACTGCATGGAAGTCATCTTCACAGCAGTTCTCATCCCCAATATCTGATTAATAGCCTGTTTTTCAACCGAATCATCAGCCTCCTACCCTTGTAAAATTTGGTCTACACCGATCTTCTTATCCACCCTCCTTTCATCCCTGGAATCTTGAGTTACCATTAACAGGTTCACGTCAGTTGGTTCCTCAAGTCCCTGTAAATTAGAATCTTGCTAAGGGACTCCAGCACCAACTTCCCTAATATCGACTGATTTTTCAATCGAACCTCCTGATTCCATGTAGACAATTCAGCCACATTTATTTCGTTCCGTTTGCCAAAATATTCCTCTTTGTGGACTTTTTTTTCAAAGGGATTAGATGGTCCCTATGGATCTACTGTCTTAACCACATGATTATCATAGTTTCCCTTTAGATAATGCTTTCCACTGCAAAAATTATTCTGGATATCATAGTTATCCTTCTTATCATTGTTGCGTAAATCATAATACTTCTTTTCCAGCCCAAAATCTAATGTAGGCAGTGAAATTGACGGCTTCATTTCCAAGAACTCATGAGGAGAATAAGGATTATTCGTAGGATCTGGTAGCTTGTCTATAATAATTGGATCAGAATATTCTTTGGAAAGCAAACAAACAAGTAGTCTAACTCGATTCCATCTGGCAAACATCATTATGCACTAGTCCCTCATCCAATTTCAGAATTCATCAATAATTTCATGCATGTGATTGATCTCCTCTCGTAGCAAACCAATAACACTGTCTAGCTTCCTATCCACTACCGATCCTACAGATCCAACATAGATCTGCCTCTCCGTCATCGTTGTTGTTACTTGCTGCAATTGAGATCCTCTCGATTTCACCCATATGTAATCCTCCATCAGAATTCAAATCATTGATAGGATCGTTGGGCAAGGAACAGCTCTAAATGATTCACTGAGAATTGGATAGCTACTATTAATCACTAGAATTGAGACGCAACTGTTGTAGATGCCTATAAACTCACTTCCAAAACTTCTTCCATCGAAATCAATGAAGCTGAATTCGCTTGCGTAATTTGAATATGGACCATCGATTGCTATTGTAGTTGATGAAATGGCTTCCAAAATCATAGTATCTGTTTCACCCTTCCGCTTCGAGCAACAAACAACTCAATCCAACCCATAGAGAGTCGTTGGCTCTACTATTAGCTTTCAAGAATCTAATTAACTTTATTGAATTAGTTGCACTGAATTGCCAAAATCTCTTGTGGAATTAGCTTTGCTACATTGTGGCTATGAATCGCCCATCCGCTTCAACTGTGCCACTCTAATCTACGTTCAATTTTTGGAATCACAGCTGCAACGGCTTAGAAAAATAGCAGTAAATCAACCTGCTACCCCGCCTTCAATAGTTGAACCTTCTATTTTTCTTCCACAACCGAGGTTGCCTTCATCACCTTCACAATCTATACCTTAATCCCGCCTAAAATTGAACACTGGAATTGCCAATCGTGAGGTGATCAAAAATTGCCTAGGCTACTTGCCTCCCTTGATCGAGCGACACTTACAGATTTCTCAAGCCGAGAGCCACTCCTTCATCAGACTAACTGGCACTAAATTCCCTTGAATTCAATTCGCTCCACTTAAAGCTCACACCCACTGTAATTGATCGACTAAATTATTCAATCAATTCTATTGATGCGTCTGGTTTTTGTAGTCATTTTCAAACTCTGAGAATCAATCCTCCTTGCATTAGACAATAGTTCGAATAACAACCGTTGATTTTCGACGAAATTAATCAATAAGAAAACTATCAAGGAACGATGCTCAGATACCCATTGTCTTGAACCTAGGGTTTACCTAAGGGGATTGGATTGGAAATTGCAAGAATGAAGGAGAAATTTAGAAGAAGAATTGCAAGAATCAAAAGAACAAGATGTGAGGGAGAGAAAGATCGAGAGAGAAAGTTTGGAGGAGGGAAATAAAAAATGTTTCAAATGTATTCATTCATGCCCCTGAATTATGTTGGATTAGTCTTATATATTGATCTAGATAATAGTGATTTGGCGCCAATACGGCTACCAAATATTCACACCAATTATAACTTACGGGTGTTTCCTTCTAGGTACAACTACAACTACTTCTAAGTACAACTAGTTCAATCCAAACTAATAGAAGATACAAACAAAGGAATTCATCTATTATTTATTATCTATTACTACTATACCCTTGGGTCCTGACACCTGTCTAAATGTTATGATGATATATAGATGTATATAAGGAGATAACTTTTTCCCCTAATTCTAAAACCTAGACTTTTTCATGTTCCCTTAGCCTTAATTTCCCTCAGCCTTTATCCTTATATTACCATTGATCAGAATATAAGAATTCCAAACCCAAACCTTTTCTTATTCCCTTAGGGTTGTTGAATCATTGCAGGAAATTATATAGGGATGGTGTTGTTGCAAAAATACAACAATTTAATATTTTTTTTTGGGAGAATATAAGGTGCATGGTTGATCATGGGAGTCTCAAGAGACTTGAGAGTCTTGAGGGTTTTGAGAGTCAAGTGTCCTGAGAGTCTCGACAACAACACGCGCTGAGAGTCTCGTCACCACCGTGTGCAAAGAGTCTTCTCACCCATGTGCGTTGAGAGTCTCGTCAACATACTCTTAGAGTCTTATCACCACTTTGCTCTAAGTGCCTCATCACCAACGTGTACTGAGAGTCTTGTCACCATTGTGTGCTAAGAGTCTCATCACCAACGTGCTCTTAGAGTCTTGTGACTATTGTGCGCTGAGAGTCTTGTGACTACCGTGCGCTGAGAGTCTCATCACCAATGTGTTGAGGGTCTGATAACCGAGTGGGTCTTGATGATCAGGTGGGTTTTGGTGACCGAGTGAGCCCTGATGACCAAGTAACCCTTGATGACCGAGAGAACTGCAAGATGAGAGCACCGTTAAAGGGGCAGGTGGTTGTCCCCGCCCAATCCCTTTGATGCGTAGGTCAATTCTTGAGAGCAAGAGTACAAAATGTATTCAAAGTATGAGTGTGAGCATACCAGAAGTAGGAGGTGCATCCTCTTATTTATAGAGGAGGGAGAGGGGGACACATGGTAACCATCCCAATAGTCTCACAGCTCATTCCGAGAGTTGTGGCCCATCCTGAGAGACTCGCGGCCCATTTTGGACTCTTGGGGCATTTTGGAGTCTTAGTCACAATTTGGACTCTTGACACTAATTTGGCTTATAACTCTCAAAACTCAAAACATGAAAGTTGTAGATAATTCTCTTGGATTTCCATAGGATTTTGAATCATCTCAATCGGAGCTTAGACAAGATAGTTATACCGAAAAAACCAAAGTAGTGTCACACTCACCCGGTCATGACCGAGTGAGTCCTTCTTACTTGGTCTCGGCTTGACCTCTTGCTCCTTCGGCTTGTTTCCTTGATCTCTTGCAACCCATTTTCCCTTTGGGGCTTCATGTCCACGTCTCACCACTCTTTTAGGTCTCGTGACTCTCCAAATTTGTTTCATGTCTTGCATTCATTCTTGAAAAATGTATTTTTGAACTCTCATTTAGATGATTCATCATCTAATATGGACTTTGTCATTGGAATATTCAAACGTTCCAGGTGAAGGTAGCAGTGCAAAAGGAAAGGGAATTGTCGAGGAATGACGGCGAGTGGTAGATAGTTTATATTTTGTCGTATTCAGTTATACTGTTTATTTTGATGACATCATGTAAAAGTTGGTTCAACTTTATATTATAAATAAAGTAGTTTTGGATTGTGTTTATTGAGGTTTTGATCTGGCTTCTGCATTTGAGATGATGTACCCATCTTGTTTTATTGATGGTTCATAGTTGATATACTGAGAAGGTGTAATGGGATCTTCCAGGTACAATTTTGTGTTGAGTTTCGGTTGTTTGAAAAAAAAAATCCTTGGAATCTTACGTTACGTAACGCTTCGGAGAAGTGGGGCATTACATAAATGCTCTAAATGCACTAGCTCACCTAGGGAACCCAAGCTGGCTCTTAAACCAATCGGGTCATGCAAATGCTCACACATCCTATCACACACAAAACATATCCCACCAGTGAATGTAACCTAACCTCATGGAGCACAAACATAATCTAGACCATAACCAATTTTCTAAGAACCTAGCCCCAACGGGTTCAACATCATTCCCAAAGAAGGCGGGGCGCTACAAAACCTCGTGACGGACATAAGAAATGACATTAATGAATCAGTTACTTACCTTATTTAATCACCAATAGACCCATTATTAATATATAAGACATGAGATAGTGGCCAGATGGATTATCATTATTATTACATGGAACCGAGTCAAAGTGAGGGAGGGAATAAAAACGAGAAACCACGGAGACTTAACTAAGAACTAAAGAACATAGGGTAAGGGTTAGGAGATTGCCTGCAGATAGCCAATCCTAGCTTCTCTCGTATTCCCGTTGTGAAGTAATACAGTTAAAGTAAATAATGAGTATCTAGGCCCCAAATAATTAATTTCAACCGTGAAGAATTGACACTCTCATGTATACAAAGCCCTATTAATTTATTCAACTTACCTGATCACTTTAAACGCGGATTAAACCCATTTGTTTCCACCTTTTTCCCTAAATGTTTCTTCTTTCGCACACTGCTAGCTGAGGCTTCCTTTCTTCCTTTTCCCTTTTGTTTCTATTTGTTTGGAGACACCCAAAACGGGCTTAAAAATGGTGCAAAATGAGTGGCTAGGGGAGAGCCACTTGGTAGCTACTGGGAGCACCACCGCCTCCCTGAAACAACGTTCTTTCGAGGAGGATTTTGCTAAAAAATCAGCAAATCCCTCCCAGCCTTGCATGCGTGCCCGCGGGATCAATCCCGCGTCCAGCCCCCGGTCGTCATCGTGCGCGACCGCTCGCACCACATGCCAACTTCAACATATATGCGACCCCCATTAATTTTAAAGTGAACTCACAGCCATTTCTGCAATTTTCATTTTAGCGCCCACAGTTTCCATTAATTACACACGCACCCCCTTAATAATTTCCCTTACACCCGAACTTCCATTTCCACTTATTTCACTTACACCCAAACTTTCCAAATAAATCCCCCAACTTAATTTATTTTATTCTTTCATTATTCCTGTAGATACTCCCAAATAAAATAATTAATTTCCTATTTGTCCATTTCCTCAAAACCATATAAATTATTATTTCCTTGTAAATTCTCAAATAATTCATAAATACCTCAAATACTATAATCAATACTTATTATTCATCTCCAAAATTCTGGGACGTTACAATACCCAAGTTGGCTCTTAGACCAACTGGGTCATGCAATTGCTCACACATCTCATCACTCACAAGGCATGTCCCCAAATGAATGCAACCTAGTCCCTATGCAACACATATCATGATATGTACAAACCAAAGAAAGAAATTGGAAGTACTAGCTCTTCTGGCTCGTTTAACGCTTATCGTAATAGTCGATGACAGACGCCCATACATCCAGCCATCAACTGCCACGACCCACGGTCGACAGTCAGTGGCTTTGTACCCCATACCCTTAAGACACACATAGATGATATTAAACTTAGTTACTTAAGTTTATCATTTTAGACACTTTATCTATGACAACATAAACACCATTATGTCATCCAATTCTCAGCTCTCCTCATACACAGGAGACCATCTCCACATTCATAATAAATTATTAACATAACCCCATTAAAGCATAATCAACTCTTCAAAGAACCTAACCCAACGGTTCGGCATATTCCCAAGGAAAGCGGAGCGATACGAAGCTTCGGGATGGACGAATTAAAAGATACCAAGACATCATTTACTTAACCCATTTAATCACCAATAGACCCATTATTAACATATAAGCTGTGGAATGGTTGCCACATAAATTATTATTATTAATGCGTGGAACCTAGTCACGGTGAGGGAGGGAATAGAATACGAAGACTCTGGCAGTAAATGAAGAAGATAAGGGAAAGGTTAGGAGCTTACCTTTAAACTACCGATTCTCGGTTTTCTTGTACTCTCGTTAGGAAGTAAAATGTTCTACCTAAAATAACAAGATAACAACTCCAATTAATTAAATCTACCCGAGTAATCTGCATAAACTAACCATACAAAATACATAATTTAAATATATGATATGCTCAATACTTTTACGTATTTACCTGAATATTTTAAACACTAAATAATACCAAAATTGTCTATTTCCCCCCCCGCATAATTTCTCCCATTTCTTCCTCTGTTGTGCCCCATTTCTTCTTCCCCTTCTTCCTTCCATTTCTTCTCTGCTCGTTGGCTCAAAGAAGGCTAAAATTGGCCTTTAAATTGGCCAAAACAAAGGGCAAAGGTGTAGCCATGTGGCAGTCGTTGGGCCACGAGGGGAGGCCACCGCCTTAGGGCCAATACGACGACGTTTCGACCCTTCCCTTTGGCTGAAAAATTCAGCCATTTTCCTCACGCACGTAGCCCTCCATGCAGAATCGAACCCGCGACCACCCGCATGCCCCCTCGTGCGCGTACCAACTAATCTAGCTGCCATCTTCAACATATATACACCTTTAATTAATCTTAAGGTGACTTCCAGCCCATTTTCCGAATTCATACTTCAACCCTTAATTTCCTAGAAACTCCATTTTCACCCCGAATTATAATTTCCACTTATTTCATGTCTACCCCATAATTTCCAGAAATCACCCAATTTAATTTATTTTAATCTTTTCTTATTTCCATAAATATTTCCAAATAAAATAATTAATTACCTTAATTTCTTATTTCCTCAAAATAACATAAATAAATACTTCCTCTTAAATCTCCAAATATTTAATAATAACCTCAAATGCCAGAATTAAAAATTATTGTTTATCTCCAAATTTTGAGATGCTACACTTGATCATAAGAATGGTGTTGGTTTATGTTTTCTGAGACTCAATGTTACTAATTCTAATAATCTCTCTGAAATTCATCACCTTATTTTTCCAGGTAAGAACTCCCCTGAAGGAGGATTTGGCTAGTTGGGGGCACCGCTTTTCTGCATCATCAACGCTTGATGCTATTTTTCAAGCCTCAGACAGAGAAGAGGTGCTAAGAGTTGTAGTTTTGTATATTACTCACTTCCCATAGCTCTCTTGGAGTCATCAGTTGAAACAAAACCTAAAGCAACCACTCACTGGTTGTCGTAGTAAGCAGCTAAAACGTGCTGATTGCTGTTCATACCAATTTTTCCCATCACCGCTCTTTCGATGTTGGCTGTTTAGAGTCTAGAGAAATGGCTAACTATGACTGTGACTTCCTTTAATAATTCATTACCAACTAATATAAGTAGGGATAGAAGACACGCCTCCATAGTTGTAGTTAATGTATTCTAGACAGGCCCACTGTTATTCACATTTGTAAAAATATCTGCAATCACCTTTAAATGCAGCAATGTAGGAATGATAGATCAAGGAGTTGCTGCAACACAAATTCCAATCCTTAATCCTCCCTTCAATAGAGGTGATCAAAATCCTAAGCGGTAGGTTGTAGCAAGAACGAACAGAGCCACAGAGCTTTGTTCTCCACTGCAAAACTCTTGGCTTCCTTTGCCCTTTCCCTTTGTTAAAATCTTGTTAGGGATTTATTTGTTGAAGCCACGCTCTTTCGCATTTCCAAAACAATATTTTGCTTTATTGGTACAAAACACAGTAACCCTCATTGAGAATCGGCATTGTCCAACTTATGTTAAACTTCATTTCCGACCATACAGCTTAAATCAATTATTTTCGGTAGTTGTCCTTCAATTAGAAGTTGTCCGCATACTTATCAAATCCAGACACCTTAACAATATTAGAAGAAATCTTTTTATACCTCCAAACATACCATTTCCAACAATAGTAAGGGACGCAAATTTCCATGCCCTTCCTATCTGAACATGTTGATTGCATAGGAAGTGATGAGAAAGTCCCACAGGTACCTCAATGGCTGAAACCAGGCCTCTATCACTACCTTTATCCAAACATGATTTATAATCAGGTCATCCAATGAAACAATATCCCTAATCGAAATATCAACTGCATGGAAGTCATCTTCACAGCAATTCCCATCCCCAATCTGATTAATATCCTATTTTTTAGCCGAATCATCAGCCTCCTACCCTTGTAAAATGTGGTCTACACCGATCTTCTTATCCACCCTCCTTTCATCCCCAAAATCTTGAGTTACCATTGATTGGTTCACATTAGTTGGTTCCTCAAATCCCTATAAATTAGAATCCTGCTAAGGGACTCCAGCACCAACTTCCCTAATATCGACTGATTTTTTTCAATCAAACCTCCTGATTCCATGCAAACAATTCAGCCACATCTATTTCGTTCCGTTTGCCAAAATATTCCTCTTATGGACTTCGTTTTCAAAGGGATCAAATGGTCCCTTTGGATCTACTGTCCTAACCACCTGATAATCATAGTTTCCATTTAGATAATGCTTTCCACTATAAAAATTATTCTTGATATCACAATCATCCTTCTTGTTATTGCTGCCTAAATCAGAATACTTCTTCTCCAGCCTAAAATCTAAAGCAGGCAGTGAATTAATCTTCCATAATCTTAACTTTTCCTTAGGAGGTTTCGTTTCCAAGAACTCATGAGGAGAATAAGGATTATTTGTAGGATCTGGTAGCTTGTCTATAATAATTGGATTAGAATATTCTTTGGAAAGCAAACAAACAGGTACTCTAACCCGATTGCATCTGGAAAACATCATCATGCGCTAGTCTCTCATCCAATTTTTGAATTCATCAATAAATTCATGCCTGTGATTGATCCCCTTTCGCTATAAACCAGCAATATTGTCTAGCTTCCTATCCACTATCGATCCTATAGATCTAACATGGATCTGCCTCTCTGTCATCGTTGTTGTTACTCGCTGCAATTGAGATCCTCTCAATTTCACCCATATGTCATCTGCCATTAAAATTCAAATCATTGATAGGATCACTGGCCAAGGAATAGCTCTGGATGATTCCACCGAGAATCGAATAGCTATTATTAACAGCTAGAATTGGGAGGTGACTATTGCAGACGCCTATAAACTCACTTCCAAAACTTCCTCCATCGAAATCAATGAAGCTGCATTCGCTTGTGCAATTTGAATATGGACCATTGATCGTTGCTGTAGGCTATGAAATGGCTTCCAAAACAATAGTATTCGCTTCACCTTTCCACTTTGTGCAACAAACAGCTCGATCCAACCCAAAAGATTCGCTGGCTCTACTATTGACTTCCAAGAATCCAATTAACTCTATTGAATTAGCTGCACTGAATCACCAAAATCTCCTATGGAATTAGCTTCACTGCGTTGCAGCTATGAATCTCCTATCTGCTTCAACTGTGCAACTCTAACTTACGTTCAATTTTTGAAATGACAACTGCAGCGGCTCCAAAAAATAGCAGTGAATCAACTTGCTACTCCGCCTTCAATAGTTGAACCTTCCACTTTTCTTCCACAATTGAGGTTGCCTTCATCACCTTCACAATTTATACCTTAATCGCGCCCAAAATGCACGACTAGAATTTTCGACCGTGAGGTGATCAAAAATTGCCCAGGCTGCTTGCCTCCCTTCATCGAGCATGTCACCAACAGTGTCCCGCTCTGTTTTTTTGCGATATGTCCTTCATTTGAGCTCCATTTCGTCTCCTATTTGAACCTACACCTTCCTCTCTTCATCCTATATAGGATTATGGCTTCAAATCGCTCAATCGAAGACATTTTTTGACTGCTCAAAACCTATTTTTTGGCAAAGGCCATTTTTCCAATGAAGCTCCGTATCTCCCCCAACTCTCAACGTAAATTGCTGAAATTCTCCATGAATGACCATTTGGACATGGGGAACAAAATCCCTTTATCTATTTCCCTCAATTTTGCCTGAAACTCTCAGATCTCAGAGTTTAATTTTTCCCTTCTATCGGTCATCTCCAAAAACATTTATTTATAGGCGATTTCGATCCTTCAAATGCTCATGCTTGGTAAATCCAACCTCTTTGAGGTTCCTACCTGCCCCAGATTAGTCCAAAAACACCATTAATCGACCACCAAACGCATTGAAATTTTAGCCAAGAAATGACCAGAAATCATGCAAAATAGGCCACCCCATGGCAAATGTCGGCCTAGGCTTGATCCAAGAGCATCCTTAACCACTTTCCTCGAGTCTTTCGCCATCGAATTTGTTTATGGGAGGTGGTGGTGGAAGCTTGGTTGGCCATGGAAGATTTCCCTTTGTAATATTTTACAAAAATTACACTATGACCCCGGCCTCTTTTCATTTTACAGTTTGGTCCTTTCCTTGAAGCCCCTATGCTTCCCAATAATGCCATTATGACCCACAAGTTCGATACTTTTCATTGCATCTTCGAAGATTCTATAAAATTGCCATCGACCTCCCTCAAGCAAAATTAAGAAATTATACTTAGGCTCGAATTTACGTTTTGACTATAAACCCAATTGTTTCTTCCCAAAAATATTGAAGGGTTATTCTACATACTAAATATGAATCTCCTTGGGGTTCCGTTGACTTACCAAAAGTCTGTTACGAAAATTCGATTTTCAACCTAAATCATAGTTGTATTTTAGTTGTACCGAACTTGTTTCTAATCTGATTTCTTTCAGTGCCATAAATCATACCTTGAGATGTTTGTCAATACCATATCATTTTCATTAGACATCTTAGCTCTAGGGTACTCCTTGTAGTAAATTCGGTCACTCATAACTGTACCAAAAATTACATTATAGCCTTAATCTTCTGAAAATTTCATTTTCACCCTTAGATAAATTACTCTTAAGTTCTTTACAAATTTTTGGGTATTACACATGGTAATCTTCAACTATAATAGGTTCACTTGAAGTGAGACTTCACTGCCACCTATATTATCCTGAACTGTTGCTAGGCGTTTCTCAGGAACTCTTAGATCATCACTGGGATTGGAGATTTTTGTGATTGGTCAAGGTGTTGGCCGATGCCAAACAAGTTTTGGTGTTATCTGTTTGCTAGCAGATTGTAAAATTAGAAAGTCACACACCATATAGTATGGCACTTATTGTGTCTCGCACATTATTAATATTTAATGATGGTTTTGGATGAGTCATTTAGTGTTAATGACAATGATTCATTCATAGTTAACGATTCGGTGCATTGTATATTTGATTTTTTTATTCATGCTATTGACTACTGGGGGACTTGACTCCCTGAAACTGATAGTCAACTCCTATGAAGCTATAGTCGACTCCCACACCTTCCCAACCAATTTTGAGTATGTTACACGTGACACAAAAATTGGGAGAGTGGTAGGGGTAACTAGGAAGAGAAAATTTGATAGGAGAAAGGAAAGGAATTATAGAGAGTTATCTTTTACTTGGATTTTGTTCGCTCTTCTATTCTTCTGTTTCCTCTGTTATATTATGTCCTGCTTCTGTTTAACTTACTGGTGCATGATTATCATGCGTAAGAGACATACGGGTACTGATGAATCAAAATCCTTCGGCTAGCAAGGGAAGAGGTGATCATTTTGGTATTAAGTAGCTAGCTAGGTGTGGATCGACTAGGCCACCACAACTTGAGGTGGATTTAGTCTCAGTACAAAAAGTGTTTCTATTTCCCATCCCTACATCAGGCTACAAGTATTCATTTATTTTATTTCTTATGAGAAAATTACATGTTGCTTAAATATCCAAGTTGTGTATGATGTGTGTATTTATAGCTTTCATTTTATTTGTCTGATGTATAAAAAAAATTTAATTTTACCTGCTCCACCATACATGATTCCTTTAGCTGTATCAGAGCCCCAACTTGGTATTTAATATATATATGTTGTTGTATGTGTCAAATATAACAAATTGTTTGGCATTTAATGGTTAAAGAGTATTTACTTTTGGACTGTGTGATCAGGAAAGTCGACTGCCCATTGCAAGAAGTTGACTCCTGGAAGGGCGTAGTCGACTCACCATAGATGTATGTGACAGTCGACTCCTGTAAGGTTTAAGTTGACTCCCATATACGACAACATCATGCTCTCCGTGCCTAGATGTTAAAGGTTATGTGATAATTTGCATTGTACATTGACATGGGGTTTTAAGTATGTGCTAATGAATGCCTAGTTGCATTATTTGACATATGCAAATTAAATGTTTTTCAAAAATTATTTTGAAGCAGTGTAAGCATAACGAATGTATATTCAGAATGAACATGGGCTTGATGTGAATGAATGAATGGTTATAGGAGTTTCACATTGATTTAGTTAATATGTAATTATTTATTCATTCGATTATGTACTACGACATCAAGGAGTTGATGAAGACATCAAGGTGTTGATGAATTTAGAAGAAAGAAGCGTTGAAACCAAGTAGTTCATTATATCAAGATGGATGTGATATGTAGCATGTTAAACCTTGAAGGGTTGGGTTTTATTCTGTGCACAAGCCCATGGTCATTCTGGTCTATTTATTGCTTATTTATTATGCATGTTGTTGGTTTTATTATGCATTTGATATATGATGGAATGAATATTAACGATGAGACCTTTAGATTATAAGGTTCGAAAATCTTCCCATGTGCAAACCAATATTAGATTAATTAAGTGTTGAATCTAA
Source organism: Diospyros kaki (assembly GCA_036245055.1). NCBI lineage: Eukaryota > Viridiplantae > Streptophyta > Magnoliopsida > Ericales > Ebenaceae > Diospyros > Diospyros kaki. The sequence continues at coordinate 25,428,046 of BSEG01000010.1, read as the reverse complement.
TTCATCATGGCTTTCCATTGCCATAGGGGTTCATCAGTTTGATTGGGTGTGTCCAATAACTAAAATGTGAGAATGTATTTCATGAAAGATTGTTTAACTCTCCTATTTACCATGAGATGGGGCGGCATTCAGTAGGTTTGGGAAGTGTAAGATTCGAGCAAGAAGGGATCTAACTAGTCCATTAAGTCAAAAACTAAAATGTAAGATTTATGATGGGTTAGAAGTCAAATGTCAAGCTCAACATATGATGTTGTGACAAGTGTTGCCTACTCAATTATGTGAATTGGACCGTCCGGGCCCAATCTCAGCCCTCTTCTTAGTCTCAATCTCGGCCCTCCTCTTAGCCCCAATCTTGACCCTTTTCTTAGGCCCAATCTCTACCCTCTCCTTAGGCCTAATCTTGGTCCTCCCTCTAGAGCTAGCCTTGGCCCAGCGCCAACTTGCCACGGCATCATTACGACTCCCATTGGGTATCCGCGTGGTCGCCTCAGATCTTGTCCTCATTAATGGCGAATCCTATCCACATTAATGATGGTCTCGTCGCCACCATGCTACCACTTGGGAACCTCCACCGGCACTAGTTAGTTAGTCCCATCACTTGTAAATGCACGACGCATGCATGCATGAGGACATCTCCTCCTCCTATATTAACTAACTCTCTTCAGAGTCAAGATATGTTCTGACCTCTGACCTATTAATACACTGTCTTTCCTTACTCTCTTACTCACTCGAGCATCGGAGTGCTTGTAGGTGCCAGTCGCCCCCTCAAACGGACCTGTTGCTGGAGCCCACACCCTGCCATTGCGATCCTGCCTCCAATCATCCTCTTTTGGTCAAGAAGGAACATTTGGTGATGAACGTTGCCCCCAACGCAATTATACCCGAACAGCTGGGGCTTCATCCAAGGCTTTGAGGTAGTGGTCGGGTTCCTTGGCTGCAAACCTAACAAGGCGATCTTCTTTCACTACTATCATTGGAAAGGAGCCTATCGGGGTGATCTGATCGAGGTGAATCAGGAACCCTATTTTGTTGCTTAGCATCTCCCTCTGTCTGATCAGCCTAGGCCACCCCCCTCCAAAGCTTCAACTTCGACTGCTGGATCCACCGAGCTCAGATCGACAATTCGACCACCTACTACCTCCTTAGAAGGGTCGCACCAAGTAAAATCCACCCCCGGGCAGAGTAAGTGCACCAACTCTAAGTCAAAGCCCCTCAGATATTGTAGAAGAGCCTCCCTCCTTGTACAAGCCTCCAAAGGGGCAACCTCTTAGCAAAAGGCGTCTAGTTCTGCCTACAACTCCTTAATCCTCTTATCCTGCTCGACCAACTTCTGTCAAACCTCGTCCCTCTAACAAGCCACTCTTAGATATCTAGATGTTACCCTTTCCACCTCCTCATTAACCGAAGCTGCTCGCCCATAAAGGCTGTCAAAGTAAGTTTTGGCCTTAGCCTTTCTTAATTTTGACTCCATGATTAACAGGTAAGTGGCACCGATAGCTCGCAGTTGCAACATCTCCACCCATCGATACAACCCCTCTTCCCTAAGAGAGGCGAGCCTCTTCCTATACTCCACCTCTGAAAGAGAATTTGGTTCCGATTGCTAGAATAAGGTGTAGTAGTGGAAAAAGACAGCCCTGTTAGGTTTGTGGCCAAGGAACTCAACCAGTGCCTCAAAGCTACAGATGAAGCCCTAACTGTTCAGGTGCAGTTGCGTCGGGGTAATGTTCATCGCCTCTAATACCAAACTCTGAAACTCGGTTAAAGGAAGCCGCAACCACAACCTCATGAATAGCACCTCGTACATATATAGAAACCTAGAGTCTGGGGTAGAATGACAGACATGTTCCTCCCGGCCATAGGGAAGGCATAAGAGCTTTTTCCCCTGAACCCCCCTTTCCCCGTCCTTCTTCTCTCCCTCTCCACTCTAGGAGGTGATCTTTCCCTTCACCACGGCCAAAGAAAAATCCATAGAGAACTTCGATGCGATCTAGGCAACCTCCTTCTGCACCCAGTCATACGGATGAGCGGAACTTGAAGTAGAGATAGTCATCCTTGAATAAACTAATCAATTAGGAGGAGCGATCGAACGTCGAAATAAGAATCCCAAGATTGACGATGGGTTCGTGAACAAAAGTAATGGAAGTGCCCATACAGGGCAGCAGATACAAATAGGCATCACACGAGGTACTGAACAGATGGCCAACGGCTAATGAAACCCCGTCGTGTGTCCCGTAATGAGTACCCGATAGACCTGCCCCACCTAGGGCCACGAACTCTTTTGTGCCTACAGGCGGTGTTTCACGCCCTCGGATAAGCGCCTTGATTCTCGAAGCCCATGGAGCCCTGAGCAATCAAACAAGGCTTCTAAAACTAAAGCCCAAAGCCAAGACGCCAAACCCTTAAAGGAAACTGCAGCCTGGCCCCATCCCACGAACCAAAATTACGGTCATGACAAGCTAGCTAGGACATCAAAACCGCGAGGACTAAACAAGGCACACACGAAGAGAAAGATAGGAACAAATCATCTCGATAAGGAAAGAAGCGCGATTTCTTATTAACCAAGAAGCACTCAACAAAATTACAAGGCAAACGCCAAATATCTACGCTACGTACAAAATCATGGCTCGACTAGACTTAACTCGAGAAGGCCAAAACCTGAAAGATCTGGCTCTAAGAAAGTAGCTTGGACATCGAATAGGGCCACTTCATATCCTTCCCTCCTAGAGTCCCCATCAAGACCCTTCTGACGCTTCTTATGCCAGACCAATTCTTCAAAAATTGTAAGCTCCCTAGGTCTAGTTCCTAAAGTCGTGGTCTGAGCAACCATAGCAATAGGTTGCGCGGTAGGTGCAGCAGGTACCGGCATAACAAAAGCCCTCCCAGCTACCTTATTCACTAGAACGAAGCCTGACACAGCTTTACCTCCCTCCTTGCGAAGCATGTACGCCCATCTCTTCCCTAGTATCTTTCTTACCATATGTGGAAGCCATTCGCCCTACAAAGCACATAAACATAAAGAAAAATCGAATAAGGTGTCACTCACAAGGTTCACCAAAACCCCTACGCCTATCTACTTCTTCCTGTTACTGAGAAAGTGAGGAAACCTTGGCCCAAAGGGGATCCTTATAAAGATTGTTGAAGAACACCTACGACACATCCCACAGATTTACTATCACAAAACCGCCACCTATCACGCATCTATAGGATTTCCAGTTACCACCCAAATAGCACCCTCAACTCCCAGGCAAAATGTCGTGAATCCTGAGGCCATGCACATTGTGGGTCAATACATAGAAGAAGACTAATTTGCTTTCAAGGTTAAGTCGACCTCAAAATGACTCCAGGACCGCCATTCAAGCAAAGCCAAAATCAACCCGACCGACTGCCTCGATCACACTTAATCCAACCCTTTAAAACTAACATAGCAAAAACTGCCCAGGCCTCTCTTTTCTAGCTCGAATGCTCGTTACTCGAGCATCCGACCTGGGGGGTTGTGGACCATCCGGGCCCAGTCTCGACCCTCTTCTTAGGTCCAATCTCGGCCTTCTTCTTAGCCCCAATCTCAGCCCTCTCCTTAGGCCCAATCTTGGTCCTCCCTCTAGACCCAGCCTTGGCCTAGTGCCACCCTGCCACGCCATCATTACAACTCCCACTAGGTATCTGCATGGCCATCTCAAATCCTGTTCTCATTAATGGTGGATCTCATCCACATTAATGAGGGTCCTATCGCCACCATGCTACCACCTGCGAACCTTCATGGACGTCGGATAGTCAATCTCATCACCTATAAACGCACGACGCATGCACGCAGGAGGACATCTCCTCCTCCTATATCAACTAGCTCTCTTTAGAGCAAAGTATGTTCTAACGTCTAACCTATTGATACACTATCTCTCCTTACTCTCTTACTCGCTCGAGCGTCAGAGTGCTTGCAAGTGCCAATCGCCCCACAGACGGACCCGTTGCCAGAGCTCGTACCCTACCATTGCGATCCCGCCTCCGATCGTCGTCTTTTGGTCAAGAAGGAACATGAATAATCTAAAAACTAAAATGCAAGGGGTACTTATATGAAAAAAAATTTGACTACTTGTTATTGGGTCTTGTATAAAGATCATGTTTTCTATCTGAAAAATGCAAGATTCGAAATGTATGTGGGTATATTTTAGGTAGAATGATTCTAGCTATTTTTTATATTTTATATATTTTATTTTTATTATTTTTAATTTGAAAAAAAAATAAACTTATCTTTTAACTACAATTTGATAATTTTTTAGCAAAATCTGTTTTTTTCACTATGCAAATTAGAATCTAGATAAAACTTTGTAGTGAAAAACTATATTTGGTGGTAAAAAATTTGACTTATTTAAAGTGCACATGATTTAAAATTTATGTAACAAAATATTGACTTTTGACTACGAAACTTATAGCGTAGATAAAATTTTCATAACCCAAAATTATATTTGGTGGGAAAAATTTTAGCTCCTTTAAATTATTTACAATTTAATAGTTTCGTCACAAAATATTAACATTTTGCCACGAAAATATTAACAATTTGCCAGGAAAAATCTCATCATCGCTGTCGTTAAAGCTTCCGCCATTAAAAGTTATACGATAAAAAAAAAGTACCATCGTTAATATAAATAGTGAGGGACTTAAGTCCTGTCATTAAAAATAATAATGATGATGAATACTTCTATCGCTATAACAATGTGTATAGTCGTTGAAAATAATATTAGCGATGAATATATTTCCGTTGTTATTACAATATTTATCGATCACTAAACATAATATCAATTATGGATATCCCCCCTCGTTATTACAATATTTACCTGTCATTAAACATAATCTAAACTATGAATATTTCCATCGTTATAGCTATATTTATCGATCACTAAACATAATATCAATGATGAATGTTTTCATCATTAAATCTATATTTATCTGTCATTATTACTATTATTACAATTCTAATGACTATTTTTACTATTATATAAGAATTTATTTTGCACCTATTAATTTTGGAAAAAGAGATACTAATAATAAAAATGTGGTTCTTAATCAATTTAGTAAAAACAAGATATATGCAAAATACAATTATTTATACTGATTATGTACTAATTACAATCATCTTAAGGGCTTCCATTTGCTCCACAATCATAAAAAAATGAGAAAAAAAAATGTGGGTTTCATATTATCCTAATCTCTCCCTATAATCAAAATCAAAAAATTGTTATAACTTTCACTAGAATTCATGTATTAATCACAACTAGTACCAAGTGTTCATTGCTCAACTTGTATCTTCAAGTACCTACAAATTGCGAAGAGAGAAAATCATATTACTCGTCATTCTTCAGAATAACAGTACTAAATTTCTAACACTATCTATACTTAATAAACCCAATAAAAACATGAATACATGAATTCCATGATTAACACTATCTTTTCTCAATAATCAATATTATTTGCAATTAATTAGGTTCACCATGAATCTCATGTAGAAAATTTTGAATGTACTACTTATTTAATAAAAGTTGTCGAAAAACTTTCATATGGTCTAGCTTTGAATATTATCCTGCAAAATTTAAACTATTTAATAAAAGAAAAAAATGTAGAATAAAAAGTAATCATGTACCTAAAAATAGTCTTACATCATTAAGTCATGAAAAACTAAATAAATCCCCACGAAGAGAATATAACCTCATGAACATCTTTGCCAAGCGTAAATAGGTGAAATTCAGTTGAAGCGTTTGAGTTTTGTTGCATAGAAGATTCAACCATTCACAATCTCTCTTCAAACTCTACAATTTGCCTCTTTAGGATGCAATTTTCTTCATCCTTGTCATTATGTTTAGCTTGAAGCTCTTCCATATTCTTTTTATTAGGATTTTTGAAGTTTTTCCATTTGATTCCACCCTATAAGAATCAAATAAGTATGCCCAATTCAAATCTGTCAACATCCTATAAAATGGTATTGGATTCATCCTCTTCAATATGAACATTCATTTTCATGTGTAGTAGACACACTCTCAGACAAGGAAAATACACAAGTTAAATAATACCACAAGTAAAGTAGGGAAATAATTTACTTTGGCAGTTGACATTTTTATATTTGAATTGGCTAATGTCTTGTTCACAAACAATCTGCTTCACCCTTCTGCTTACGAAATGACTGCTATAGTTTATGAAATGGCTTCCAAAAATGTCATATCCGCTTCACCCTTCCACTTCAAGCAACAAACAGCTCGATCCAACCCATAGAGAGTTGTTGGCTCTATTATTGATTTCCAAGAATCCAATTAACTCTATTGAATTACTGCACTGAATCGCCAAAATCTCTTGTGGAATTAGCTTCGTTGCATTGTGGCTATGAATTGCCCATCCGCTTCAACTGTGCCACTCTAATCTACATTCAATTTTCGTAATCACAACTATAGCGGCTCGAAAAAATTACAGCAAATCAACCTGCTACTCTACCTTCAATGGTTGAACCTTCCATTTTTCTTCCATAATCGAGGTTCCCTTCATCACCTTCACAATCTATACCTTAATCACGCCCAAAATCCACCACTAGAATTGCCGACCATGAGGTGATCGAAAATTGCATAGGCTGCTTGCCTCCCTTTATCGAGTGATACTTACAAATTTGTCAAGCCAAGAGCCACTCCTCTGTCAGACTAACTGGAACTAAATTCCCTTGAATTCAATTCACTCCACCTAAAGCTCACACCCACTGTAATCGATCGACTCAATTGTTCAATTAATTCTACTACTGCTTTTGATTTTCATAGTTGTCTTCAAATTCTGAGAATCAATCCTCCTTGCGTTGTACACAAGTCGAACCGCAGCTAATGTTTTCTTTTGAAACAAGAAAATTGTCGAGGAACAATGCTTTGATACCAATTGTCATGTACCTAGGGTTTACCTAAGGGGATTGGATTGGAAATTGGAAGAATGAGGGGGAAATTTAGAAGAAGAATAACAAGAATCAAAAGAACAAGATGAGAGAGAGAGAGAGAGTTTAGAGGAGGGAAATCAGAAATGTTTCAAATGTATTCATCCATGCCCCTTAATTATGATGGATTAGTCTTATATACTGATCTAGATAGTAGTGATTTGGCGCCAATAAGGCTGCCAAATATTCAACCAATTATAACTTAAGGTTGTTGCCTTCTAGGTACAACTACAACTACTTCTAAGTACAACTAGTTCAATCCAAACTAATAGTAGATACAAACAAAGGAATTCATTTATTATCTATTACTACTACACCCCTGGGTCCTGACACCTATCTACATGATATGATGATATATATATGTATATAAGGAGATAGCTTTTCTTCTTCCCTTAATTCTAAAACTTAGACTTTTTCATGTTCCCTTAGCCTTAATTTCCCTCAACCTTTATATCCTTTTATTACCATTGATTAGAATATCAGAATTCCAAAACCCAAACCTTTTCTTGTTCCCTTACGGTTGTTGAATCATTGTAGACAATTATATAGGGTTGGTAATGTATGTAGTACATTCAGTTTGACTTTTAAAATCCCACCAAGCTAAAAGAATTCAACTGCTTGAAAGGAGTTTAAAATATCTTGAAAACTTTTGTAAAATCATCGTGGTTATTGTAAATTGTTTTCAGTTTATCTCTAAGAAATTTGAAAATAATGAAAATAAACCTAAGTTTGTCTAATGCCTAAGAGTGATAAATTTTTATGTAAATATGAAGGGACCACAACTTTGGTACCAATTCAATCCATAGATTAGATTCATTAATAAGGACAAAGTTACAATTTTACACTTACTATTGTTTTAACAGTGATATTTTTGTCATTTTTGTAATAATTTTTAATCAGAAAGGTTCAATTTTTCTTATCTAATTGAGACTAAATTATATATATATATATATATATAAGGAGATAGCTTTTACCATCAATAAGAATATCAGTGAAAGAGAGTTTCTTCCGTTCAAGGCTTTAGGTCACATTGTGGTTAACATTCTGCAAGAGATGGACAAAAGCCTATAGAAGATTGATGCATGCCAAGCATCTTTCTTTCTGTGTTACTTATGCATGCCAAGCACTTGGAAAACAAAAATAAACAAAAGATCAGGAAAATTAATATAATTTGCTTCAATGTGAGAGATTTATTAATAATTCGAATAAAGATAACTAAGCATACTCATAGCTTAGAAATAGTTTTACCAAACTAGTCTAGTGATGAGTCTGTCTACCTAAACCCACCCACCAACTACAAAGAATTTGAGCCAATCATTTATCACTCAAATACACATACCCACCACAACACATCACCACAAAACCACCAATTCCAACATACTAACCAATTGAAGAATTTATGTTAAGAAGAGGAAAAGGAGTAGAATTGCATTCAAATCACTTATCATGAGGAATTATTCATTAGATTCAAAATGTAAAAGAAGTTTATGATAGTTTAAAAAATACAAAAATAATTAATATAGTTTAAAAAATTTAAAAATAATATATAAATTGTACACTTATTTTTAACACATTCGTTCATAAAAATTTCAAACAACATGCGCTAATAGAAAACTGCCATCATTGACAAATATATACCCACGCGCCACAAAAATTTAAAAATAAAATAAAAACGATCATAGCATAGCATATTACCAAATCTAAAACATAGTTTTGACAATAGTTTTCCACTTGTTAATAAAATCTAAAACTTCCAAAATTCAGGTAAAATTTGTTAATAATTATTTTTTGCTTAATGGGGTCAATTGACTCCATTTTGTTTTTCTTTTTCGTAGGTAGCATTAGTACTCTCTCTGCATAAAATAATTTGATAAAGACACATAGATTCATCCAGTACATCACAAATCAGATAAAAAGTTTTAGTATTCAAAATTTAAGTTATTGTCTTGTTTATTAATTTCTTGAGTAGAATATGATGGCAAATCACAGTTATTGTCTTAGGCTTGGCTGCCCAAAAGAATTAGCCACACAATAATCGCTATCATATTAGGTTAATTTCTTGAATAACTTCTTAGGAACAATAATCTCTCTTTGTGTGTGTATAGTATATTAAAATTGGCAGCTACAATTTGTTAGGCATGGTGGTAACTTGTTGATTACGCAAAAGAGTTTACAAATCAAGTATATATCAAATAAGTAAAAGAAAATAGAAAATGTGTGTAGATCATCATGTTAGTATCAAATTGTTCCAAAATGTATGAAGAAGTAGGTTCAAATTATTCCCCATATATGTATCAAGGAAAAAGTATTAAACTAAAATACAATGCTGTGTGTATTACTTATCCTAAAGCAAAAGGGACACTTAGAATTTATTCTTTGACTTACTTTTTTACTAAAGGTTTATTGGTACATTCAATTTTTTTTTAAGAAGAGGTGGAACATATATTATGGATAATAATAACAAAATAGAAAATCCATTATAGTCACAAAATAGCCCCCAAGTAAAACTATAATAAAACCAAAAAATTGGAAAAATTGGAACTGAACCAATTGATTAGACAAGATTAATCGATGATTAATTAGTCAATGAATCGATTTATGTGGCCAAAATAACTTCCTAATCAAATAACTGCGAACGATAGGGAGGCTGGGCGAGCAAGAGAGAGAAAGGTAGTGAGAGAGAGGGCGAGCGAGCAAATAGGTCAACGGTGGTGAGTGGCGGTGCTTAGCGTGGAGGCAGCTTTCCAAAAATATGTATGTATATGTGCATATATATATATATATGTGTGTGTGTGTGTGTATCTATGTGTATATATATATTTATGTATATATGTCTGTGGGGGATGTGTATATATGTGTATGTATGATTGCGTCTTTGTGTGTGTGATTGTGTGTGTGTATATGTGTGTGATTGTCTATATCTCTGTGTGATTGTGTAAAAAAATCATGTAAAAATTACTAAGTTTGGAAAATAAAAAATTTTAAATTTTGTGATTTGATTTCATTGGGGGAAATGATTTAATTAATCTAAAATAGGTTATTATTTTGATTTTTTTGCATATGATTCAATATTTTTTAATACATTTTCACCATTGAATTTCATGAAAAATGTGTCATTTTTCATGGAAAATAATGCTTGTCAAACACAAAATGTCAGGAAAATAACTAAATTCTATAGAAAATATTACCAATCAAATACCAAAAGATGGAAAATAACATCATTTTTCAAGTAGAAAATTATACCAATCAAATACCTTAAACTTCCAATTTCTAGAAATTCATTTTTCCTAGAATTCATTTTCTTTCCACCCAAATTCTACCCTTGCAATCAAATTCTATAGGTTTTAATTTCTCATGCCTTTGTCTTTTCTAAATTCAATCCCTCAATTCAGTTTAAACAACATCAGGAATTTAGAAATAGGGCTTTGGGCAGGGGTATGAGAAACTAAAATGACAGTTAGTTGGTAGTCATTAACTGGGAAATAGCAAACATAAGGTGATGAATCCATGTAAGATGACACTCAGAAAGTATAAATATGGCATCAATGAATATACGAGAATGATGATAAATGTCCTTCTTGTGCGAGAGTATATATATATTGTAACGCCCCGCTCCTACCTACGGGTGTTACTCACGAATAATCAACCTATTATTCACAAGCTAGGGCAAAGACGAAGAGACGGCTACGTTTCGAAGAGAAACGACCTAGGTGGGAAGCTAGACTTCTCCCTCTCTTCACTCCACTCAAGGTTTCGGAAAGATAACTAAATGACCCTGCGAAGAATAAACCCAAAACCTCGAGAAATGCCACCTTCTCAAGCTCTTAATGAAGAGCTATGATGGCTTCCCAGGATCGAAAGAAGTGAACTCACTCACTAAATTCATACAAATTATGGCATAAGCCTTAATTATAAGGAAATAATAATTTCTTTGCCCCAACTCTTAACCGATTTATTTCACATTCATTTCCTTTAGAAAATTATTGGGTTAACATTTCTTTGGAAAAATTTATAAAATTTCCTTATCAAATCTCCATTACTTTTCCCTTGATTTATTTCAAAATACCAAATTTTCCAAACACTTAGGAAATAAATTTTTGAAATACAACATCAAGGCATTCTCATCATTTTTCTAAAATTTAAGGAAAATACTCCATTATTTAATTCTTCAAAATATGAAAATTTATCCCACATTTGCCTCATATTCATATTAATTTAATAATTAATTTAGAGGCTAAAATACTCTTTTATTTGTTTATTTAAAATAAATTTTATTTCATAATTAATAAAATGTCAGAATTAATTAAATAAACAGAAATTAAATTTAAAATAAAAAAAATATGGCAAAGCAGCAAGGAGGGGGGGCAGCAGCACCAGCCGCGCCCCCAGCGCGCGGGCCGCGCGCGCTGGCCGCACGGCCGCACGCGCGCACGTCCTGGCCGCGCGCATGGGCCGCGGGCGCAGTGGCCGCCTGGCCGCGCACGCGGCCGCGCCCAGGCGCGCCCTGGTGCGCGCCTAAGGCACCAGCACACTGCCTCCTCTTATTTTTATAAAAAAAAATATTTTTTTTAAAAAAAACACCATATTTTCCAGAATACTTTTTCATACCAAGGGGCTTCCAAAACACTCAAGTTTACCCCTTTTTACCCACATTTAGCATTCATTACATATTTAACACATAAATACAACATTTAACAAAATAACACATCATAACTCCACAAAACTACATCAACCACTACACATGCTTTCTTCTTCTTTGCTCAATACCTTCAACCTTGCAAAACTCCCTTTCCCTTAGAAGATTCTCCACCTACATAGAGGTCAAAGGACCTTATGAGCCAATGCTCAGTAAGGGTGCTATGCAAATGTAAATGTAGTATGAGAAACATAAACATGTAATGCAAATGCAATGCATATTAAGGGTAGTTCTCCATGCCCTCATAACCACTTAGGTTAAGGCACCAACCAACCCCTCACTCCCATCACAAGTCCTCCTTATGGCCATAGGTCCACTAGGGCACAAAACATGCAAAGAAACATTACATGCAATTCATTCACACATGTACAAATGCAAGCAAAAACCCCTCCACATGGGGTTATCCCTTACCTTGTTTTCCTTGAAGCTTCACACTTCCATAATCCAAGACTCTCTTAGACTTTAATCACCCTAACAAAACAATAAAGAAGTTTTGTTTTTAACTCTTATATGAAAGCATTCAACTTATCAAGAGAGGGACTAGATTTACCTTTGCTAGAATTTCTCTTCTTTCTCTTTGCCTTGGTTCCTTCTTGCTTCCTTCACTTCACATGTGGGGAAAAGCTTTGAACCAAATTCCCACTCCCTATTTATAGAACTTCTTCTTAATCCATGCCCAATCTCAAGATTATATCCTAGCCATTGATTTCTTCTTATTTCAAGAGACTAAATCTCCACCTTTAACACTAGCACAATCCTTGTGCTTCTCCTAAATTAAATCCTAGCCATTGATCTTTGGAGAACACTTCTCTTGACTCAAAGAAAACACAAATCCAAGAAACTTAGTCTCCTTTAATCTTATCCATTGATCTTTCTTTGGAGATTAAATCTCATCCCTTGGATCAATCCAATTTTCCATAATTCTCCCATTTTCCAAATAATTAAATCATGACTAATTTCCCAAGATTGACGAATTTTCAAATTTTGCATTTAATTTAAATCCACAACATTTCAAGCATTTAATGGTGACTTAAATAATTTCTTTTTGATTTAAATTTAAAGGCTCTTGAAAGACATAATCTAATTACTTTAGCATTTATTTAAATCTACCATTTTCCACCATTAATGTTTGACACATTTCTTTTTAATTTAGATTTTCTTTTAATTCCCTCCATCATGGCTCCCATTAAATGTTGAGAGACTAATTTATTTTCCTTTTGCATTTAATTTAAATATCACTCTTGATTCATAAGATCATGCCATGTGTCACCAAATTCTTTAAATCAAATAAATCTTAATTCCCAAATTTAATTTAAATCTCCTTCCATAAGATTTTGCCAAGTGTCACAATCTAACCATACTTGGCTTCAATTAAATTTCCTAATTATCCACACACTTATTCAAGAATTAAATTCTCCCAAAAATAATTCTCCAATATAAATAATTTCTCCAAAAATAATTTATTTACTATGGGACGAGACTCCAAATTACCATTTTGCCCCTCATAAGGCATCCTACACATTATGTGCCTTCTCATTAATTTAAGGGCAATTATGAAATTTTCCATATACCAATATTCTCTTAAGTGATAAAATATATCATGACTCATCAAGGGTATTACATATATACACACACGAGAATAACTAAAATCAATCTATATAATATTCAAAATGAGGTCGTTATTTCTAGTCCACCTGTTTTAGGCATTTTATCAAACACATGGTGTGCTTGTAGAACTAAAACATAAACAATGAATCCAAGCAACAAGGGAAAAACCAATTTAGGGAAAAAATAAAAGAATCAATTCTGGACATAGAGATGATTGTAAGGAGAAAAAGCACAAACTGAATTGACGTTCATTGAGTTGGATCAAGAGAGTCCGAACTGCCTCTTTTAGTTGCTAAGGAAGCTACTGGAGTCAGATCAGGAGATGGTGGAGATGCTGCCGGAGGGTATCACAGCGAAGAACCAGGGGAGCGTTTGCACAGAATCGTGTGTGGTGTGGGTTTGAACATGTGATTAATCGTGGGAGGATTTGGATTTGATGGGAAGAAACAGAAGATTTAGATTTGGGAGGCTTAATTCTGTGGAGTGGGTTTGCACAAGGATTTGGATGCTTCATTCTATACATGCAAGTGAATCCAGCTAATATTCATTTAATTTGGGTTTTCTAAATGTATATAGATATATTTTAGGCAGTAATACTAATAACGTTAAAAGAAAACGAACTCAGAGTTAGAGGTAGTTTGACTATACATCGGGACACGCTAACACTTTCTCCTATGACAACATATTACAATATCTAAACAACATGCTCTACGTGCCTAGATATTGATGATTATGTGATAATTTGCATTGGACATTGACATGGGATGTTAATTGTTATGTGCTAATGAATGTCTGATTGCAATATTTGACATATGCAAGTTAAATGTTTTCCAAAAATTGTTTTGAAGCATAAGCAATATGAATGTATGTTTAGGATGAACATGGGCTTGATGTGAATGAATGAATGGTTAAATGAGCTTCATGTTGATTTAGTCAATATGTAATTAATTATTCATTCAGTTATGTGTTGAGGCATAATTCTCAGGTAACTTGTTTTAGTCTTTATTTTGCAATTGTTGTAAATGAAGACGACTTCAAGGAGTTGATGATGAAGACATCAAGGTCTTGATAGATTTAGAAGAAAGAAGCATTGAAGCGAAGTAGTTCATCACATCAAGATGGATGTGATGTGTGGCATGTTAAACCTCGGAGGCTCAGGTTTATTCTGTGCACAAGTCCGTGGTCATTCTAGTCTATTTATTGCTTATTTATTATGCATGTTGTTCATTTTATTATGCATTTTATGTATGATGGAATGAATGTTAACGATGAGACCTTCATATTAGAAGGTTCAAAAATCTTCCCATGTACAAACCACTATTAGATTTAAGCGATGAATCTGATTGGGTGTGTTCAATAACTAAAATGTGATGGTGTATTTCATGAAAGATTGTTTGACTTTCCTATTTATTATGAAATGAAACGGTGTTCAATAGGTCTCACCTAACTAACAACTAAAATGTGAGTGATTGTGATTTTCAACTGATTGCACTTAGCTAGATAATGCGTGGGATCTGATTAGTCCATCAGGTCAAAAATTAAAATGTGAGGTTTATAGTGGATTAGAAGTCAAAGTTGAGCTCCACATATGATGTGGTGGCAAGTGTTGTCTACTCAATTATGTGAGTATTCCAAAACATAAATGTGAGAGTATTCATATGAAAAAGAATTCGACTGCCTGTTATTAGATCTTATATAAGGATCACGTTTTCTATTTGGGAAGTGCACAATTTGAATTGTGTGGGAATATTTTAGGCGGAATGATTCTCACTAATTTTTTATATTTTATATATTTCAATTTTTATTATGTTTAATTGAAAAAAATTAAACTCATCTTTTAACTACAATTTAATATTTTATAGCAAAATCTTATTTGTTTTGCTACACAATTTAGAATCTAGATAAAACTTTGTAGTGAAAAATTATATTTGATGACAAAAAATCTAACTCATTTAAAGTGACTGCAAAACTTAAAGCGTAAATAAAATTTTCGTAACCAAAAATAATATTTGGTAGAAAAAATTTTAACTTAATTTAATAATTTCATCACAAAATATTAACATTTTGTCATGAAATTTTCTATGTAAAAAAAAATCATAGTGAAAAACTTATTTTGTTGTACTAAATAAGATATGCCAGGTAGAATATTATAATTTTTTATTTAATTTGACAAAAGATATATATACACACACGCAAGGGTTTATATTTTACTGTAGCAAAAGATAAATAATAAAAATTCAAAGCTTCTTTATATATATAGGCACCTCTTGTTGCTTATATATGTACGTATATACATTCAGTTCAGGGCTAACATTCGAAAGCAACTGCAAGAGATCATGGACAAATAGATTAATGCTTGGCGCGACTACTTCGAAAGCACCGGCGTGGACATCTTCAAGATTATCAAATGGTCCATCACTACCGTTGCTTCATCCTGTCATTCCGACGAGTTCTTTCAACGAAGGGATTCAATCGCCGGCATTCTTTACGCCAAGACCAACCAGAACCAGAACCAAAACCGGCCAAGATCCCAGGATGCTTCTGCCTTTGTTCAAGAATGGAGAAGCCATGGCAAGATCGCTACTACTACAGCCAGCGACGGGTCAAAAGGCTCGGATTGTGAGTGTGCTAGAGGGCCTCGCCCTATAATCAAGATTAAATGCTCTGGGAGGCGCGACAAACCGGCGGCACCTGATCAGGACGATAAAAACCCGAAAACCAATAAGCCAGAGATGGAGGATGTTCGGCCCATGACCAAGAGGAAACAGCTCCTACAAGATGACGTTGAAAATACAAAGAAGAAAATTCAGCCGCCGAAGAAGGAAACCACCACGGGCAACTCAATTACAGTGCCTGCAGCAAAACAGAGTAAGCCGCCATCTTGCTTAAACTACGAGGAGTTCGAGCAGAAACTGGAAGCCACCAAGAAGAAGCTGCGTCTGTGGTATGAACAAGCTAAGAATGAGAAAACAAGGAAGATGATTCGAATAATTGATCCCCCAAAACTTCCAAGACGCAAGAATCAGTAGCAGCTAGCATGGAGAAGTCATATATAGTTGTTAGGGGAGGAATTAGGAGCCGAGAAAGAATTCATAATTAATTGTCTAAAACTTAGATAGAAAGAACTACGTGAGGCTTGATCCCCCCCTCCCCCTTCCGGGTTAATTAATTTGGGGTACGTAGGCAGCCTTTCGCTTATTGTGCAGCCTCTTTCTTTCTTCTGTATTGATTATATCTTTATTGATTGTTAATTTAAACACATGGCATATCTTTTGTCAAGCTTGGGGCAAAATGCTTTCCCTTGTCTCATACTAAATAAGATTGAAAGGTTGATATACATATTAAACATTCATTACTGTTAAGCAGTCTCATAGTAATAAATTTTGTATGTTGATAACAAATGTGTAAGAGCCAGTATTCTACTCTCTAGTATAGCATATTTGAGAAAAATATCTGTTCTATATAAGTCTTTCCATGATTGTTGTACTATAAGTTGATTAACATTTGAAACTCAGAATAACAAAATAATCCCTAAATAAAAAATTAGTTTTGCTGTTAATTCCACTGCTGCCATCGGTGCTGCTTCTAGTAATTAATTAATTAATGATGTGAGTTCATTTATGTGATTTGGAAAAATGACTTCATCTGGAACACCTAGTTTTAGTTGAATTGACATAAAAATAATTGAAATTGAAGATGATTTGTTACCATACCATTTTCTTTCCTATAGCATATACAATAGCATTTATTCTGCTTATTATCTCCACATACATACAATCTTGTTATATCTTAAAATTTGAAACTTATTATTATATCAAAAGTTAGTCTGACTAACCCAAGACAATATAGTTTTTTCAAAGTTCAATTCCCCAACCATGAAATCAAGGTTGAAACAACACCTGAAGATATTAGGATGAAATGTACATTATCATGTAAATGATAATGCAGATAAAACTTTCATGGTAAAAAATTATAATTGGTTATAAAACTGGTTTTAAAAGTCAATTTTCCATCGTTAAATAGTTTAAATGACAGGAAAAATCTCATTGTCACCCATCGTTAAAGCTGTTGTCATTAAAAGCATTAACGATTAGAAACAAAAATATCGTCGTTTATATAAGTAGTGACGGACTTAAGTTCTATCATTAAAAACAATAATGAAATGAATATTTCTGTCACTATAAGAATGTATATGGTTGTTGAAAATAATATTAGTGATGATATTTCCGTTGTTATTACAATATTTATCGATCACTAAACATAATATTAATGATGAATATTTTCGTCATTATATCTATATTTATCTGTCATTATTACTATTATTACAATTCTAATGACTATTTTTACTATTATATAAGAATTTATTTTGTACATATTAATTTTCGAAAGAGAGATACTAATAATAAAAATGTGGTTCTCAATCAATTTAGTAAAAACAAGATATATGCAAAATACAATTATTTATATTGATTATGTACTAATTACAATCATCTTAAGGGCTTCCGTTTGCTCCACAATCATAAAAAATGAGAAAAAAAAATTATGGGTTTCATATTATCCTAATCTCTCCCTATAATCAAAATCAAGAAAATGTTACAAATGTCACTAGAATTTATGTATTAATCACAATCACTACCAAGTGTTCATTGCTCAACTTGTATCATCAAGTACCTACAAATTGCGAAGAGAGAAAATCATATTACTTGTCATTCTCCAAAATAGTAGTACTAAATTTCTAACACTATTTTTACTTAATAAACTCAATAAAAACATAAATATATTAATTTCATGATTAACACTATCTCTTCTCAATAATCAATATTATTAGCAATTAATTAGGTTCACCATGAATCTCATGTAAAAAATTTAAGAATGTAATACTTATTTAATAAAAAGTTATCGAAAAAGCTTTCATATGGTCTAGTTTTGAATATTATTTTGCAAAAATTTAATCCATTTAGTAAAATAAAAAAAAAAACTATAGGATAAAAAGTAATCATGTACCTAAAAATAGTCTTACATCATAAAGTCATTAAAAAATAAACAAATCCCTACGAAGCGAATAGAACCTCATGAACATCTTCGCCAAGAGTAGATGGGAGAAATTCAGTTGAAGCATTTGAGTTTTGTTGCATAAAAGATTCAACCCTTCACAATCTCTCTTCAAACTCTACAATATGCATCTTTAGGATGCAATTTTCTTCATCCTTGTCATTAAGTTTAGTTTGAAGCTCTTCCATCTTCTTTTTAATAGGATCTTTGAAGTTTTTCCATTTGATTCCACCCCCATAAGAATCAAATAAGTATGCCTAATTCAAATCCATCAACATCCTATAGAATGGTACTGGATTCTTCCTCTTCAATATGAACATTCATATACATGTGTAGTAGACACACTTTTCAGACAATGAAAATACACAAGTTAAATAATACCACAAGTAATGTTGGGAAATAATTTACTTAAAAATACTGTTTGGCAATTGACATTTTTATTTTTGAATTGGCTAATGTCTTGTTCACAAACAATCCGCATATTAATATAGAAGCATTTTTTCTTTATTTTTTAGCGTACATATCTATAAGAAAAAATGGAAGTGCAGGACCATTCAAGATGTAATATTATTAGTCTTGTTTTCTTGAATAGGAGGATGATGAGGCAAATGCATTTTGCTACTCAATTGTAGTAAGAGCTTTTGCCTCGGATGGGTTCTCACATTTGTGGCAAGCAAATTCATGCATCAACAATTAAACATGATTATGAAGCAAATATTCCTGTAATGAATTCTGTTTTAGACATGTACCATAGGTGAAGCTGTTTAATGAAAGCAAATCAGTGTTTTCATGGGATGACTGAAAGAAATTTGACTTCCTGGAACACATTAATTGTTGGATATGAGAAATTCAATCCTATCGAAGCGCTCTATATATTTTTGGTCATGGACAATGAAGGTTTCGATCCTAATTGCTTCATATTCACCAGTGCTATGGCTGCTTGTGCTAATTT
Source organism: Diospyros kaki (assembly GCA_036245055.1). NCBI lineage: Eukaryota > Viridiplantae > Streptophyta > Magnoliopsida > Ericales > Ebenaceae > Diospyros > Diospyros kaki. The sequence continues at coordinate 25,408,786 of BSEG01000010.1, read as the reverse complement.
AACAAGTTTGAGCTGTAGGCAGCAAGTCCATGGAGCTATTATTCCGAAGGGCCTTGAAAGAAACATGACATTGGCTAATGCACTTGTAGATATGCATGGCCAATGTGGATCATCATTCCATAGATCATTTAAATTTTTTCCAAAAACAAAAAAAAAAAAGAGAAATCAAAGCAAGAAAAATAGTGTTTCCACATTTATATTATTATTCCATTTTCTTCCCCTTAATATCTTTTCACCCCTAGAACAATTAAGAGTAAGAGAAAAAAAATTACAAAAAGTCAAAGATCAAATTAAAAACAAACTATATCCAACAAGCAAGATGGTAATTTTTATTATTTCTTGAAATGAAAATAAAAACTAAACACGCATGAACAACAAAAAAAGAAGTACTGCTTGGTAGAAACCATTCACAGGTAGGTAACAAGTACCATTACGACCATGGTAAAGAAAATAACCATTAATAAATGACAGTAATAATAGAAATCATGGTAAACAAAACAAGAAACAAGGCAGGTAACATGTATTGCTTAAGAGGAAGTAAGGCAGTTAACAAGTATAGCCAAGTTCACTATTCATGCCCTATAAGCATCAATCTTAAAGGAGAATCCTACAGAAACATTTTATTAAAGGAAGCATAAAAATAGAGCATTGCAGTACCAGAGGACAAGTGGACATTGTCAATCACATCAACATGATATAGGAAGATTTGTTTGCATTTCGGGGTGCCTCCATAAGTTGCAATGCTCAAAGAAACAGGTTAGTTAAGTTCACTTGATGTAATGACCCGCCTCCCTGAGCCTCCGCTAGCATAGAGGATCCGTGAGAGAGTCATTACTTGAGTGATATAGAACCATAACACAAACTAACAACTCAAACACCATCCTTTTTAAAACCATATATTTTTAATCACATAGCATCTCATAGACATTCTTACATAAACATTCATACCGTGAGCCTATCTGGCTTACATAACATATATCCATCTCAAAATTATAAAACATTACTTTAACACGAGCACAATGACACCCAGGATCTAGACTCGGGAGAACTCTGCACTTGCTACCATGACTGAGCGATCTAGACCCAATCCCGCTGAACATACCTACAACCTCAAGACTTTCTTACTTGGAATGATAGAAAGCAAATGTGAGTCACAAAACTCAGCAAGTTCATGAAAGAAAGGTAACTGGTTACGGATAGGACTCTTCCCCAACATCCCATGCAATTTATGCTGATGCAACAACACCATGCCATGATCAATACATGCCTCAATTCCAAATGCATGACCATAAAGTAAACTACACAAACGGTCCTTGGGGCCCACATACAACACACATTGGCACCCAAGTCCAACATACAAACCTGTTAGCAGCCCATCATAGGCTACCATATCATTATTCCATTGTGTGTCGTATACCACTTCCCATAAACACTCACACTGTAGGGCGTACCCCACTTCCCATAATCACTCACACTGTAGGCTGTACCCCACTTCCCATAATTACTCACAATGTGGGTCATACCCCACTTCCCATAATCACTTATAGCCACACATCCTCACTATGCAATTCAACAAATAGGAAATGCAATGGCTTTTATAGCATAAACATGATGACAAGGCCCCCATAAACCAAGCATCAAGCCATGATACGCCCACATAGGAATACACACATGCGGAATGCTTAAATGCATTGGCTCACCTAGGGTACTTGTAACGGCCATCCTCTCGGAGCCCTCACTAGCATAGAGGATCTGTGAGAGGGTCATTACTTGAGTGATATAGAACAATAACACAGACTAAAAACTCAGACACCACCTTTATTAAAACCATATCTTTTAAATTGCATAGCTCTCGTAGTCATTTTTACGTAAACATTCATGTCGTGACCCCACCTGACTTACATAACATATATCCATCTCAAAATTATAAAACATTACTCTAACACAAGTACAATGACAGCCAGGACCTAGTCTCTAGAGGACTCGGCACTTGCTATCATGACTCGACAATCTGGACCCAATCCCTGTCGAACATACCTGATACCTTGGATAATTCTCTTACCTAGAATGATGGAAAACAAAGCTGAGTTGTGAGACTGAGCAAGCTCATGAAAGAAAGGTTGTAGGGTAAAGGCATGACTTTTCCCTTAGCACCCCGTGCAATTCATGCCAATACAACAACACACCATGCCATGATCTATATATGCTTTAATTCTAAATGCATAACATAAAATCAACTGCACATAAAGGGCCCTTGGGGCCCATATAATCCACACATTGGCACTCAAGTCTCGCATACAAACCTGTTGCAGCCTACCATAGGCTACAATATCATCATTCAATAAGACCTGTCTTTTCCTAATCTTGGTCGACTTTTACTAACATTCATAGCATAGCTTTCCTATCATCCATCATATCATCCTATCATGTCATGGTCCACTGCCATGACCTATGATCTGTGGTGGGCACCACCCATTTTCATCATTCATAGCCACACATCTTCACCATGCAATGCAACAATTAGAAAATGCAATGCTTTTGTAGCATAAATGTGATATCAAGGCCCTCATAAACCAAGCATCAGGCCATGCTACACCCACATAGGAATTCACATGTGCAATATTGTAATACTCAAGAAATCCTTGAGGATATGATAGTATTTGATGAAGGGTATAAGTGGAATTATCGAAATAATGAGGTTGTAAGATACACTATCGCAGTCTTAAGCAACCGAATCAGACGAAGAGAGTACTCTAGACCCTAGATCATCAAGGAAAATTGTTTAGTAAGGATGAGTGATTCGAGTTATGATTTTAGGTGATAAAAGAAATGGGATAGGGAACAGTTTTCGGTACAGCTGTCGACCGGGCTGAGAAAACTGAATCGACGTAGGGATCATTCAAAAAGTCAATGGAGTATGTTAACGACTAATATTTTATGTGTAGAACAACCCTTAAGCAATATTGGGTTGAAACGAATGGATTTAGGGTCAAAATGAGCAACTGGGCCAAAGTGTAATTTTTCAATTTTGCTTGAGGAAGGTGAAGACGATAGATTTTTGGGAATTTCAAGGATGAAATGGATAGTATAGAACTTGTGGGACTTATTGGTATATTTGGATTTGTCAGGGGTGTTATGGAAAAGGAAGAAATATCAATTGAAGAAACTACGGGGTTGAAGTGCAATAAAATGAAAATGGAGCTGTGAACGCGGCAAGCTAAAGTTGGTCGCCGCCTTTCATGCACATGGTTGTTTTCAATGATGGGACGGTCGAGGGTGGCTTGGGGGAGGTCGTATACGGGGGTAGGAGGCTTGGGGACCAAGCCATGACCGGTGATTGACCGAAAGAATGTCAGTTTTTGGGTATAAATAGGGGCCTAGGGTTTTGAGTTCTTGGCATCAAATTGGCTGCAATTTTGAATGTGTTTGAGGGATTTGCTACAGGGGTTTTGATCCTTGCATCAAGGAGAAGGATTCTGGAGACTTTGGAGGAGTTTCCATTGCGTTTAAAGGTTGTTCGAAGCCCACTAGAAAATTTGAAGCGGTCCACCTTGCCAGACTTGCAATTGGCCTTTTGGAGGCCTTTTCGGTGTTGTTTCAACAAGAAAAATGTACCATTAGGATTGATTCTTCAAGGGCTTTAAGGGGTACCCTTTTCATGGCCATCGGAGCATCCATTGATGGTCTTATAATTGGAGAAGACGATGGTGCGTGAACTACATGTGCCACACACCACTTGCACCCATGCGCTAGGCACCTGAGGGCACGTGATAGGGGAAAAATTGATATTTTTTCTTCCAGTATTTTCTTTTAATAATTTTAGGAATTATTGTGTTGAAAAATTGAGAAAAATGGTTGATGAAATAATTATTTTGGAATTATCGAGATGAAAATTGGGAGAAAATATACGAAATTATGGAAAATTGAGGAAAATGGATTTTAATGCTTCCTTAATTAAATATGGTGTTTTAGGAGTGTCGTGGCTAGAGGTTGAGTACAAGTATGAGTATTTGTGTTTTGGCACGCAAAATGAGATTGTGCACGAGGATCAAGGCGATCTGAATGCATTCGAGGTGAGTAGTTCTATCCTAAAACTGTGGGTGTTTTACCCTAAAAGCTTGGTTTTTATTCTATCTAAAAGTGTTGTTACTTGTTCATGCAAAATGGTTTTGTTGCATGCAAATGGTAACGAGTAACGGTTGGTTTTATGAGGGAGGTTTGTCCCTAAACATTTTGTACTTGTGCATTGCATTTTATAAAACTGTTGTTTATATGATGCTTTGAAATTGTGAAATGTGGCATTGTCTTGAGTTTTATCTATACGTATGGAATGTCAGCCTAAGATGTTGTCTGGATAGTGTAGCCATAATTCTCCAAGGGCGTGATGGAATAATAGGGGTATCTGATGCTAGTCTGCATGTCAGGATAGCTGCCTTAGTTTTCATGCCAGACCATTTGATCAAGGAAGTTGCGTTAGGATGATTAGGTGGTCCATACTGTGTTGTTCATGTGGGATGTCAGCCTAGGATGTTGTCTAGATAGTGTAGCTATAATTCTCCAAGGGCGTAACGAAATGATAGGGGTATCTTGTGCTGGTGAGTATGTCGAGATAGCTGCCTTGGTTTTCGTGCCAGGCCATTTGGTCAGGGAAGTCACACTAGGATGACTAGGTGGTCCATGTGAAATGTTGGAGTTAGGATTGTATGGTGGTTCTCGGATGCTTAGAGTGGGAATGTAATCTGGAGAAATGCGTTGGCTTGCCCTTTTAAGCTAGAATCGCGTCGTTGTGTCATTGAGTCGGTGTGGTGGCATAGCTTTTAGAGAGATTACTCTTTTCCCATGGTAGGGTTAAGCCCTTGGGATTCTCATGGGCTAGGGCTTATCAGGTGTATTGGTTTATTTCATGTCTTGCATTCATGCATGAAAAATGTATTTTTGAACTCTCACTTAGATGATTCATCATCTAATATGGACTTTGTCTCTGGAATATTCAAACGTTCCAGGTGAAGGCAGCCGTGCAATGGGAAAGGGAATTGCCGAGGAATGATGGTGAGTAATAGATAGTTTATATTTTGTCATATTCAGTTATGCTGTGTATTTTGATGACATCATGTAAACGTTGGTTCAACTTTATATTATAAATAAAGTGGTTTTGGATTGTGTGTATTGAGTTTTTGACTAGCTTCTGCATTTGAGATGATGTTCCTATCTTAGTTTATTGATGGTTCATAGTCGATATACTAAGAAGGTGTAACATGATCTTTGGGGTACAGTTCTGTGTTGAGTTTCTGTTGTTTGAAAAAAATATATATATATATATCCCCAAAATCTTACATTACCTAATGCTTTGGAGAAGTGGGGTGTTACAATTAGTATCAGAGCGAAGGTTTGAAATTTAAGGGACTCTAACTAGAGTGAAGGTTATTTGGGGATTATAGATTTCGTTGGAAATTTAGAAACTATCGATTTGAGGTTAATGGTTGAAATCCTTACGTGGAGTAATGGGATAACTAGTAGTTATCAAGGATAATCGAGTTAGAATAATTTGGTTTTGATCGAGGATCCTAGGGATATTAAACTTAGGATGATTCGATAAGTGCTATAGAGGATCAAGTTTAAGGATTCTGAGGATCGATTTTTGGAATAGGGATCCCAAAATGGATGTTGTGAGGATCGAGGTAAGGTTACCTCAAGGAAATGATTCGTGGGAACGAGTCAAGTGTTTTTAGTTCAAAGGTTGACTTAAAGAATGAAATGGTTGGGATATATGATTGAATCCCATAAAGGCTATTGGAGATTAGAAATTCTAATTATTCATGAATTAAGATTCAGACAGGGTACCTTTGATGATTATGGGACTCGAATGATTGGTTAGCAAGATAGAGATTATCTTTAAGTGTGATTTTGCACTGATTAAGGAAGTGTTTTTCTTTTTCAGATGTTGAAAACTCGGAGAGTCACGGATCTCAGCGGGCGAGACGAAAGTGACAATAGTAGTAGTCATCGCAGTCGTTCTACGAATCATGTCGCGAGCGATGGATGACAAGAAGAGCGATAAGGACCTAGTGAGAATAGACTTGATCAAATGGAAAGAATCTTAGAGGGCATGCTGACACATGTAACAAGGAATGAGTCACCGAGTCATTCAACTCATGTGTTGGATCAGTATCGCTGACAGAGACCCCCAATGTTCAAGGGAAAAGCAGAAGATGACCCTTGCATGGTCGAATTCTAGATAGAGCAAACAGAGAAGCTTCTCCAACATTTGTAATGCAGTGATGAAGAGAAGGTTAACTGTGCTACGTTCATGCTAGAGGAAGATGTTAAACGATGGTGGCAATCACCCTAGCGAGCTTTACAGAGGACACCCAGGCAAGTGGAGCAAGATCCAAGGCCGAGGCAAGCTCAACCTGTGACTTGGGCTAGATTCAAGGAGGTGTTTAATGTAAAATATTTTACTCGGAGTTGGAGAGAGGAAAAGACTTGGGAGTTCATGAAGTTGAAGTAGACTGATGAGATGATGGTGACCCAATATGACGTCAAGTTTACTCAACTGATCTGATACGTGCCTATGTACGAAGCCGATGAGTGGCAAAAGGCACAAAAATTTGTGGGTGGCTTGAAAGTAGGATTGTAACAAGCTCTCAGCTCATGGACAATGGACACTTATAGTGAGGCACTAGATAGAGCCTTGTCCACTGAGACTAATTTACTATGAGTTGGTTTAATTAGATCGAACGAGAAGAAGAAAGATCTGAAAGATGGGAAACATAAACCAGATGGAAGGAACTCCAAAGACAGTGAGCCGTGTCCCGATGCAACAAGGTACACTCAGGGAGATAATGTTTCCAAAGACTTGTCCGCTGTTTAACGTGTGGCAAAGGACACAAGGAAAAGAACTGCCCTAAGAATAAAGAGGCACCTCCGACTGGGAATTGAATGAGGATCACATGTTTCACATGTCAACAACTCGATTATTACTCGAGCAAATGTCCAAAGAGGCAGAAGGTGGAGCAAGTGGGAAAAGCGAACGAGGCACATAAACCTCACCCTGGACGAGTTTTCTACCTGTCAAGGGATGACGATGATATCTCCCCGACAAAAGAGAAAGGTATGCCGAGTTAGTTCAATGTTATAAATTTCTGTGTGATCATGGCAGCTGCGTTAGTTCAATGTTATCAATGTCTGTGCGATCATGGCATATGCATTAGCATTAGAGTAGGTTGGGAGAATTAGAAATCAAAATAAAATAGGTCTTGAGGATGTGATTGGAAATAATATTAAGTGTTATGAATTATTTTGAGATGCATGTAGCTGCCTATTCTGAGTTACAACGGGATATTCTGGAAAATAAGAAACGTGTCTGGTAAGCATGGACTATATAAGAATGTAAGTTAAGATTGATTGCCAAGGATTAGAAATGATACAGTTAGGACTTTTCAAAATTGGGAGTCAATAGTAATAGTAGTGATTCAATTTATCATGGTAAAAATTTCAGGACAAAATTTATTAAAGGGGGGAGAATGTAATACCCAGGAAATCCTTAAAGATATAGATGGTATTTAATGAAGGGTATAAGTGGAATTATCAAAATAATGAGGCTGTAAGATACACTATCCTAGTCTTACGCAACCAAATCAGACGAAGAAAGTACCTCGGACCCTAGATGATCAAGGAAAATTGTGTAGTAAGGACGAGTGATTTGAGTTATGATTTTAGGTGATAAAAGAAATGGGATCGAGAATAGTTTTCGGTATAGCTGTTGATCGGGCTAAGAAAATTGAATCGACGTAAGGATCATTTGAAAAGTTAATGGAGTATGTTAACGACTAATATTTTATGTGTAGAACAACCCTTAAGCGATATCGGGTTGAAACGAACGGATTTAGGGTCAAAACGAGCAACGGGGCCAAAGTGTAATTTTTAATTTTACCCGAGGGAGGTCAAGACGATAGATTTTTTTGAATTTCAAGGATGAAATGGATAGTACAGAACTTGTGGGGGTTAGTGGTATATTTGGATTTGTTAGGGGTGTTATGGAGAGGGCAGAAATATCAATTAAAGAAACTAGATGGTTGAAATGCAATAAAATGAAAATGGAGGTGTGAACGCAGCAAGCCAAAGTCAGCCGCAGCCTTCCACACACATGGTGGCTGTTTTCGACGATGGGGTGACTGAGGGTGGCTTGGGGGAGGTCGTATACGGCGGTAGAAGGCTTGGGGACCAAGCCATGGCCAGTGATTGGCTGAAATAAGGTCGATTTTTTGGTATAAATAGGGGCCCAGGGTTTTGAGTTTTTGGCATTAAATTGACTGCAATTTTGAATGTGTTTGAGGGATTTGATAAGGGAGTTTTAATCCTTGCATCAAGGACAAGAATTCTGGAGACTTTGGAGGAGTTTACATTACGTTTAAAGGCTGTTCGAAGTTCGCCAAAAAATTCGAAGCGGTCCGCCTCGTCGGACCTGGAACTGGCCTTTTGGAGGCCTTTTCGGTGTTGTTTCAGTCAAAAAAAGGTACCATCAAGATCGATTCTTCAAGGGCTTCAAAGGAGTATCCTTTTCGTGGCCATCAGAGCATCCATCGGTGGCCGGAGAATTGGAGAAGATGGTGGTGCGTGAGGGCGCGTGACAAGGGAAAAATCGGTATTTCTTCTTACAGTATTTTTCTTTAATAATTTTAGGAATTATTGTGTTGAAAAATTGGGAAAAATGGTTAAGGAAATAATTAGTTTGGAATTATTGAGGTGAAAATTGGGAGAAAATAGAGGAAATTATGAAAAATTTGAGGAAAATAGATTTTAATGCTTCCTTAATTAAATATGGTGTTTTAGGAGTGTTGTGGCTCGAGGTTGAGTACAAGTACGAGTATTTGTGTTTTGGCACTTAAAACAAGGTTGTGCACAAGGATCAAGGCGATCCGAATACATTCGATGTGAGTAGTTCTATCCTAAAACTGTGGGTGTTTTACCCTAAAAGCTTGGTTTTTATTCTATCTAAAGGTGTTGTAACTTATTCATGCAAAATAGTTTTGTTGCATGCAAACAGTAACCGGTGACGATTGGTTTTATAAGGGAGGTTTATCCCTAAATGTTTTATACTTGTGCATTGCATTTTATAAAACTGTTGTTTATACGATGCTTTGAAATTGTGAAATGTGGCATTTTCTTGAGTTCTATCTGTACATAGGGAATGTCAGCCCAAGATGTTGTCTGGATAGTGTAGCCATAATTCTCTAAGGGCGTGACGGAATAATAACGGTATCTGATGCTAGTGTGCATGTCAGGATAGCCGCCTTGGTTTTCGTGCCATACCGTTTGATCAGGGAAGTTGCACTAGGATAATTAGGTGGTCCATACTATGTTGTTCATGTGGGATGTCAGTCGAGGATGTTGTCTAGATAGAGTAGCTATAATTCTCCAAGGGCATGACAGAATGATAGTGATATCTTGTGTTGGTGAGTATGTCGGGATAGCCGCCTTCGTTTCTATGCTAGGCCATTTGGTCAGGGAAGTTGCATTAGGATGACTAGGTGGTCTATGTGAAATGTTGGAGTTAGGATTGTATGGTGGTTCCCGGATGCTTAGAGTGAGAATGTAATCTGGAGAGATGCGTTGGCTTGCCCTTTTAAGCTAGAATCGCGTCGTCGTGTCGTTGAGTCAGTGTGGTGGCATAACTTTTAGAGAGATTGTTCTTTTCCTATTGTAGGGTTAAGCGCTTGGGATTCTCTTGGGCTAGGGCTTATCAGGTGTATTAGTTTATTTCATGTCTTGCATTCATTCATGAAAAATGTATTTTTGAACTCTCACTTAGATGATTCATCATCTAATATGGACTTTGAGATAATGTACCCGTCTTAGTTTACTGATGGTTCATGGTTGATATACTGAGAAGGTGTAACGGGATCTTCGGGGTATGATTTTGTGTTGAGTTTTTGTTGTTTGAAAAAAAAAAATCCTTGGAATCTTACGTTACCTAATGCTCCGGAGAAGTGGGGTGTTACATAAATGGTCTAAATTCACTAGCTCACCTAGGGAACCCAAGCTAGCTCTTAGACCAACCGGGTCATGCAAATGCTCACACATCCCATTACACACAAAACATGTCCCACCAGTGAATGTAACCTAACCTCATGGAGCACACACATTATGATATGCACAAAGTCAAGGCGAGAATCTGGTAGTACTAGCTCTTCTAGTCCGTCTAGCGTTTATCGTAACAGCCGATAACTAGCGCCCATACATCCAACCATCAACTGTCAAACCCACGGTCGACAGTCAGTGGTTTTATACCCCATACCCTTAGACACATGAACAGACATTTCTTAACATCTCTTAAACTTCTCCCGTGACATCTCATGTACTCGTAACATAACCATTAACATACCACTCTTATTCTCATTCCTTCTCATTCATAGAAAACCATCTCGACATACATAATAGACTCTTAACATATTCCCATAGTCTAGACCATAACTAGTTTTCTAAGAACCTAGTCCCAACAAGTTCAGCATCATTCCCAAAGATGGTGGGGCGATACAAAACCCGTGACGGACATAAGAAATGACATCAATAAATCATTTACTTAGCTTATTTAATCACTAATAGACCCATTATTAATATATAAGACATGAGATAGTGGCCACACGGATTATCATTATTATTACGTTGAATTGAGTCAAGGTGAGGGAGGGAATAAAAACGAGAAACCACGGAGACTCAACTAAGAACTAAAGAACATAGGGTAAGGGTTAGGAGCTTGCCTGCAGATAGTCGATCCTAGCTTCTCTTGTATTCCTGTTGTGAAGTAATACAGTTAAAGTAAATAATGAGTATCTAGGCCCCAAATAATTAATTTCAACCGTGAAGAATTGACACTCTCATGTATACAAAGCCCTATTAATTTATTCAACTTACCTGATCACTTTAAACGCGGATTAAACCCATTTGTTTTCCACCTTTTTCCCTAAATGTTTCTTCTTTCGCACACTGTTAGCTGACGCTTCCTTTCTTCCTTTTTCCTTTTGTTTCTGTTTGTTTGGAGACACCCAAAATGGGCTTAAAAATGGTGCAAAACGAGTGGCTAGGGGAGAGCCACTTGGCGGCTGCTCGGAGCACCACCACCTCCCTGAAACAACGTTGTTTCGAGGAGGATTTTGCTGAAAAATCAGTAAATCCCTCCCAGCCTTGCATGTGTGCCTGCGGGATTGATCCCGCGTCTATCCCCTGGTTACCATCGCACGCGACCGCTCGTGCCACACTCCGACTTCAAAATATATGCGACCCCCATTAATTTTAAAGTGAACTCACAGCCATTTCTACAATTTTCATTTCAGCGCCCATAGTTTCCATTAATTACACACGCACCCCCTTAATAATTTCCCTTACACCCGAACTTCCATTTCCACTTATTTCACTTACACCCAAAATTTCCAAACAAATCCCCTAACTTAATTTATTTTATTCTTTCATTATTCCTATAGATACTCCCAAACAAAATAATTAATTTCCAAATCGTCCATTTCCTCAAAACAATATAAATTATTATTTCCTTGTAAATTCTCAAATAATCCATAAATACCTCAAATACTATAATCAATACTTATTATTCATCTCCAAAATTTTGGGACGTTATAATACCCAAGTTGGCTCTTAGACCAATCAGGTCATGCAATTGCTCACACATCCCATCACACACAAGGCATGTCCCCAAGTGAATGCAACCTAGTCCCTATGCAGCAGATATCATGATATGCACACACCAAAGCAGGAAACTAGAAGTACCGGCTCTTTTAGCCCGTCTAGCGCTTATCGTAATTGCCGATGACTGGCGCCCATACATCCAGCCATCAACTGCCACGACGCACGGTCGACAGTCAGTGGCTTTGTACCCCATACCCTTAAGACACACATAGATGATATTAAACTTAGTCACTTAAGTTTATCATTTCACACACTTTATCCATGACAACATAAACACCATTATGTCATCTAGTTCTCAGCTCTCCTCATACACAAGAGACCATATCTACATTCATAATAAATTATTAACATAACCCCATTAAAGCATAATCAGCTCTTCTAAGAACCTAACCCAACGGGTTCGGCATCATTCCCAAGGAAAGCGGAGCGATACGAAGCTTCGAGACGGACGAATTGAAAGATACCAAGACATCATGTACTTAACCCATTTAATCACCAATAGACCCATTATTAACATATAAGCTGTGGAATGGTTGCAACATAGATTATCATTATTAATGCGTGGAACCAAGTCACGGTGAGGGAGGGAATAGAATACGAAAAATAACGAAGACTCTCGTAGTAAATGAAGAACATAAGGGAAAGGTTAGGAGCTTGCCTTTAAACTGTCGATTCTTGGTTTTCTTGTACTCTCATTACGAAGTAAAACGTTCTACCTAAAATAACAAGATAACAGCTCCAATTAATTAAATCTACCCGAGTAATCTGCATAAAGTAACCATACAAAATACATAATTTAAATATATGATATGCTCAGTACTTTTACTTACTTACCTAAATATTTTAAACACTAAATAATACCAAAATTGTCTATTTTCCCCCCATAATTTCTCCCATTTCTTCCTCTGTTGCACCCCATTTCTTCTTCCCCTTCTTCCTTCAAATTCTTCTCTGCTCGTTGGCTCAAAAAAGGCCGAAATTAGCCTTTAAATTGGCTAAAACAAAGGGCAAAGATGCGGCCACGTGGCAGCCATTGGGCCACGAGGCGAGGCCACCGCCTTAGGGCCAAAATGACGACATTTTGGCCCTTCCCTTTGGCTGAAAAATTCAGCCATTTTCCTCGTGCACGTAGCCCCTAATGCGGAATCTAACCCGAGACCACCTGCATGCCCCCTCACGCACGTACCAGCTGATCCAGCTGCCATCTTCAACATATATACACCTTTAATTAATCTTAAGGTCACTTCCAGCCCATTTTCTGAATTCACACTTCAACCCTTAATTTCCTAGAAACTCCACTTTCACCCTGAATTATAATTTCCACTTATTTCACATCCACCCCATAATTTCCAGAAATCACCCAATTTAATTTATTTTAATCTTTTCTTATTTCCATAAATATTCCCAAATAAAATAATTAATTACTTAATTTCTTATTTCCTCAAAACAATATAAATAAATACTTCCTCTTAAATCTCCAAATATTCAATAATAACCTCAAATGCCAGAATTAAAAATTATTATTTATCTCCAAATTTTGGGATGCTACACTTGATCATAGGAATGGTGCTGGTTTATGTTTTCTGAGACTCAATGTTACTGATTCTAACAATCTCTCTGAAATTCATCACCTTATTTTTCCAAGTAAGAACTCCCCTGGAGGAGGATTTAGCCAGTTGGGGGCACCACTTTTCTGCATCATCAGTGCTTGATGCTATTTTTCAAGCCTCAGACAGAGAAGAGGTGCTAAGAGTTGTAGTTTTGTATATTACTCGCTTCCCATAGCTCTCTTGGACTCATCAGTTGAAACAAAACCCGAAGCAACCACTCACTAGTTGTCGTAGTGAGCAACTGAAACGTGCCGACTGCTGTTCATACCAATTTTTCCCATCACCGCTCCTTCGATGTTGGCTATTTGGAGTCCAGAGAAATGGCTAACTATGACTGTGACTTCCTTTAATAATTCATTACCAACTAATATAAGTAGGGATAGAAGACATGCCTCCATAGTTGTAGTTAACGTATTCTAGATAGGCCCACTGCCATTTACATTTGTAAAAATATCTACAATCACCATTAAATGCATCAATGTAGGAATGACAAATCTAGGAGTTGCTGCAACATAAATTCCAATCATCAATCCTCCCTTCAACAGAGGTGATCAAAATCCTAAGCGGCCGGCTGTAGCAAGAACGAACAGAGCCACAAGAGCTTTGTTCTCCATTGCAAAACTCTTGGCTTCCTTTGCCCTTTCCCTTTGTTGAAATCTTGTTAAGGATTTATTTGTTGAAGCCATGCTCTTTTGCATTTCCAAAACAATATTTTTCTTTATTGGTACAAAACACTGTAACCCTCCTTCAGAATCGGGATTGTCCAACTTATGCAAAACTTCATTTCCGACCGTACAACTTAAATCAATTCTTTTCGGTAGTTGTCCTTCAATTACAAGTTGTCCCCATACTTATCAAATCCAGACACCTTAACAATATTAGAAGAAATCTTTTTTATACCTCCAAACATACCATTTCCATCAATAGTAAAGGACTCAAATTTCCATGCCCTTCTTGTTCGAACATGCTGATTGCATAGGAAGTGATAAGAAAGTCTCACAAGTTCCTCAATGGCTGAAACCAAGCCTCCATCACTACCTTTATCCAAACTTGATTTATAATCAGGTCATCCAGTGAAACAATATCCCTAATCAAAATATCAAATGCATGTAAGTCATCTTCACAGCAATTCCCATCCCCAATCTGATTAATAGCCTATTTTTCAATCGAATCATCAGCCTCCTACCCTTGTAAAATTTGGTCTACACAGATCTTATCCGCCCTCCTTTCATCCCCAGAATCTTGAGTTACCATTGATAGGTTCACGTTAGTTGGTTCCTCAAATCACTATAAATTAGAATCCTGCTAAGAGACTCCAGCACCAACTTCGCTAATATCGACTGATTTTTTTAGTCGAACCTCCTAATTCCATGCAAACAATTCAGCCACATCTATTTCATTCCATTTGTCAAAAAGTTCCTCTTCATGGACTTCGTTTTCAAAGGGATCAAATGGTCCCTTTGGATCTGCTGTCCTAACCACCCGATCGTCATAATTTTCCTTTAGATAATGCTTTCCACTGTAAAAATTATTCTTGATATCGCAATCATCCTTCTTGTTATTGCTGCCTAAATCAGAATACTTCTTCTCCAGCCCAAAATCTAAAGTAAGCAGTGAATCAATCATCCACAATCTTAACTTTTCCTTAGGAGGTTTCATTTCCAACAACTCATGAGGAGAATAAGGATTATTCGTAGGATCTGGTAGCTTGTCTATAATAATTGGATGAGAATATTCTTTGGAAAGCAAACAAGCAGGTAGTCTAACCCGATTGCATTTGGAAAACATCATCATGCACTAGTCTCTCATCCAATTTCTGAATTCATTAATAATTTCATGCCTGTGATTGATCTCCTTTCGCTACAAACTAGCAATATTCTCTAGCTTCCTCTCCACTACCGATCCTATAGATCTAACATGGGTCTGCCTCTCTGTCATCGTTATTGTTACTTGTTGCAATTGAGATCCTCTCAATTTCACCCATATGTCATCCGCCATCAAAATTCAAATCATTGATAGGATCATTGGCCAAGGAATAGCTCTGGATGATTTCATTGAGAATCGAATAGCTAGTATTAACCTCTAGAATTGAGAGGTGACTATTGCAAATGCCTATAAACTCACTTCCAAAACTTCCTCCATCAAAATCAATGAAGCTGCATTCGCTTGCGCAATTTGAATATGGACCATTGATCGTTGTTGTTGTCTATGAAATGGCTTCGAAAACAATAGTATTCGCTTCACCTTTCCACTTTGCGCAACAAACAGTTCTATCCAACCCAAAGAGAGTCGTTGGCTCTACTATTGACTTCCAAGAATCCAATTAACTCTATTGAATTAGCTGCACTGAATCACCAAAATCTCCTATGGAATTAGCTTCACTGCATTGTAGCTATGAATCGCCCATCCGCTTCAACTGTGCCACTCTAATTTACATTCATTTTTCAAAATGACCACTGCAACGGCTACGAAAAATAACAGTGAATCAACTTGCTACTCTGCCTTCAATAGTTGAACCTTCCATTTTTCTTCCACAATCGAGGTTGCCTTCATCACCTTCACAATCTATACCTTAATCGTGACCAAAATTCACCACTAGAATTTTCGACCGTGAGGTGATCAAACATTGCCTAGGCTGCTTGCCTCTCTTCATCGAGCACGTCAGCAACTGCGTCCTGCTCTATTTTTTTGTGATATGTCCTTCGTTTGAGCTCTGTTTCACCTCCTATTTGAACCTACACCTTTCTCTCTTCATCCTATATAGGATTATGGTTTCAAATCGCTAGATCGAAGACATTTTTTGACTGCTCAAACCCATTTTTTGGTGAAGGCCATTTTTCCAATGAAGCTCCGTATCTCCCCCAACTCTCAAGGAAAATTGCTCAAATACTACATAAATGACCCTCTAAACATGGGGACCAAAAGCCCTTTATCTGTTTCCCTAAATTTTTCCAAAAACTCTCAGATCTTAGAGTTTAATTTTTGCCTTCTATCGGCCATCTCCAAAAACCTCTATTTATAGGCGACTTCGATCCTTCAAATACTCGTGCTTGGTAAATCCAACCTCCCTAAGTTTCCTACCTGCCCCAGATTAGTCCAAAAGCACCATTACTCGACCACCAGATGCATTAAAATTTTAGCCAAGAAATGACCAAAAATCATGCAAAATTGGCCACCCTCGTGGCCAATGTCGGCCTAGGCTTGACCCAAGAGCATCCTTAACCACTTTCCTCGAGTCTTTTTCCATCGAATTTGGTGATTGGAGGTGGTGGTGGAAGCTTGGTTGGCCATAGCAGATTTCCCTTTGCAATATTTTGTAAAAATTACACCTTGACCCCAGCCTTTTTCCATTTTGCACTTTGGTCCTTTCCTTGAAACCCCTGTGCTTCCCAATAGTGCCATTATGACCACAAGTTCTATACTTTCCATTGCATCTCCGAAAATTCTGTAAAATTGCCATTTTGACCTCTCTCAAGAAAAATTAAGAAATTATACTTAGGCCCAAATTTACGTTTTGACTGTAAACCCATTTGTTTCTTCCCAAAAATATTGAAGGGTTATTCTACATACTAAATATGAATCTCCTTGGGGTTTTGTTGACTTACTGAAAGCCTCCTACAAAAATTTGATTTTTCAACCTAAATCGTAGCTGTATTTTAGTTGTACCGAAACTCGTTTCTAATCTGATTTCTTTCAGTTCCATAAATCATACCTCGAGATTTTCGTCAATACCATATCATTTTCATTAGACATCTCAGCTCCAGGGCACTTCCTACAGTCAATTTGGTCACTCATAATTGTACCAAAAATTACATTATAGCCTTAATCTTCTCATTTTCACCCTTAGATAAATTACTCTTGATTTCTTTGAAAATTTTTGGGTATTACACACGGTAATCTTCAACTATAATAGGTTCACTTGAAGTGAGACTTCACTGCCACCTATATTATCCTAAACTGTTGCTAGGCGTTTCTCAAGAACTCTTAGATCATCACCGGGATTGGAGATTCTTGTGATGGGTCAAGGTGTTGGCCGATGCCAAACAAGTTTTGGTGTTATCTGTTTGCTAACAGATAGTAAAATTAGAAAGTCACACACCATATAGTATGGCACCTATTGTGTCTCGTACATTATTAATATTTAATGATGGTTTTGGATGAGTCATTAAGTGTTAATGACAACGATTCATTCATAGTTAATGAGCCGGTGCATTGTATATTTGATTTTTTTTATTCGTGCTATTGACTACTAGGGGAGTTGACTCACTGAAATCGGTAGTCAACTCCTATGAAGCTATAGTCGACTCCCACACCTTTCCAACCAATTTTGAGTATGTTACATGTGACACAAAAATTGGGAGAGTGGTGGGGGTGACTAGGAAAAGTAAATTTGATAGGGGAAATGAGAGGAATTATAGAGAGTTATCTTTTACTTGGATTTTTTTCACTCTTCTATTCTTTTGTTTCCTCTATTATATTATGTTCTGCTTCCGTTTAACTCACTGGTGCATGATTGTCATGCGTAAGAGACATACGGGTACCGATGAATCAAAATCCTTTGGCTAGCAAGGGAAAAGCTGATCATTTTGGTATTGGGGAGCTAGCTAGGTGTGGATAGACTAGGCCACCACAGCTTGAGGTGGATTCAGTCTCAGTACAAAAAGTGTTTCTATTTCCCATCCCTACATCAGGCTACAGGTATTCATTTATTGTATTTCTTATGAGAAAATTATGTGTTGCTTAAATATCCAAGTTGTGTATGATGTGTGTATTTATAGCTTTCATTTTATATATCTTATGTATAAAAAAATTTTAATTTTACCTGCTCCACCATACATGATTCCTTTAGCTTTAATAAAGCCCCAACTTGGTATTTAATGTATATATGTGGTTGTATGTGTCAAATATAACAAATTGGTTGGCATTTAATGGTTACAGAGTATTTAATTTTGGATTGTGTGATCAGGAGAGTCGACTGCCCATTGCAAGAAGTTGACTCCTGGAAGCGCGTAGTCAACTCACCATAGATGTATGTGACAGTCGACTCCCATAAGGTTGAAGTTGACTCCCATATATGGCAACATCATGCTCTCTGTGCCTAGATGTTAGAGGTTATGTGATAATTTGCATTGTATATTAACATGGGGTTTTAAGTATATGTGCTAATGAATGCCTAGTTGCATTATTTTACATATGCAAATTAAATGTTTTTCAAAAATTATTTTGAAGCAATGGAAGCATAACGAATGTATATTCAGAATGAACATGGGCTTGATGTGAATGAATGAATGGTTATAGGAGTTTCATATTGATTTAGTTAATATGTAATTATTTATTCATTTGATTATGTACTATGACGTCAAGGAGTTGACGAAGACATCAAGGTGTTGATGGATTCAGAAGAAAGAAGCGTTGAAGCCAAGTAGTTCGTTATATCAAGATGGATGTGATATGTAGCATGCTAAACCTTAGAGGCTTGGGTTTATTCTGTGCACAAGCCCATGGTCATTTTGGTCTATTTATTTCTTATTTATTATGCATGTTGTTGGTTTTATTATGCATTTGATATATGATGGAATGAATATTAACGATGAGACCTTTAGATTATAAGGTTCAAAAATCTTCCCATGTGCAAACCAATATTAGATTAATTAAGTGTTGAATCTAATTCATCATGGCTTTCCATTGTCGTAGGGGTTCATCAGTCTAATTGGGTGTGTCCAATAACTAAAATGTGAGAATGTATTTCATGAAAAATTGTTTGAAACTCCTATTTACCATGAGATGGGGCGGTGTTCAGTAGGTTTGGGAAGTGCAGGATTCGAGCAAGAAGAGATCTATCTAGTCCATTAAGTTAAAAACTAAAATGTGAGATTTATGATGGGTTAGAAGTCAAATGTCAAGCTCAACATATGATGTTGTGACAAGTGTTACCTACTCAATTATGTGAATTGGACCGTCCGAGCCCAATCTTGGCCCTCTTCTTAGTCTCAATCTCAGCCCTTTTCTTAGCCCCAGTCTTGGCCCTTTTCTTAGGCCCAATCTCGACCCTCTCCTTAGGCCCAATCTCGACCCAATCTTGGTCCTCCCTCTAGACCTAGCCTTGGCCCAGTGCCAGCTTGCCACAATATCATTGCGACTCCCATTGGGTATCCGCGCGGTCGCCTCAGATCCTGTCCTCATTAATGGCGGGTCCCATCCACATTAATGATGGTCCCGTCGCCACCATGCTACCACTTGGGAACCTCCACTGACACTGGTTAGTTAGTCCTATCACCTATAAACGCACGACGCATGCATGCAGGAGGACATCTCCTCCTATATCAACCAACTCTCTTCAGAGCCAAGATATGTTCTGACGTCTGTCCTATTAATACTGATGTGGATGAGATGGCCTTAGCATTTTATGACAAGTGTGATTTGGGCGATTTTAAAAGCTAACTTGAAGGAAATCGGGCTAATGATTTTGAGTCATCAGCTTTGCTGATGAGGCCTATGCTCTTTCGGGCAAATTCCTTCGTTTAAGCCTCGGAATTAGCAATTTTTTTATTTTTGGAAATAATGGATTCCCTAATAACTTTCATTAGGGAGTGAATTTTTATATGCCATTTTGAGAGATTTTCCTTATTTCTTGCTGATTTTTAATTCTGTAATAAAATCTTAATCTTGCTTTTTTTGGTAAGATTCGAGATTTAGGGTTTTTGAATGTTTTCCTAGTTATAGCCTATAAATTCTTTGTTATAGGAGATTTTGAATCAATTAATTGATTTTTAATAAAATTTTGGTTGAGATTTTTCCCTTAATTCTCTTCAATTTATTCGATATTCTTTAAGAATCAACGAGTTATTGATTGAGTCCTATAATCCGGTATTCGTGAGTGAATCAATGGATTATTAGAAGGTTTCCGCTACATCAGTTGGTATCTGAGCCTGGTTCATTCCTTGACAGTCACCATGCCGCCAAGACGGGCCGCTTGCAACCAAAACGTAGAAGAAGTATATGCCCAAGATAACACAAGAGAAATCCAGCGTTTGAATGGGCTCGTGAATACTATGATGGAGTAGATCACGCAAATTAATCAGACGATGCAAGAGTTTATGATTGGACATGGAGGTGAACGGAGGCGGCAGGAAGATATCAATCCATTTGGTCCTCTTAATCAGGGAGGGGTGATGCAAATGATGGTGATAGCGAGGAAGATTTCGAAGAGGAACCCCACAGGCATCGTAGAGCTGGCGTGGGCGAAGACAATAGATGTTGGGAATCTGGGATGAGAACTGAAATTCCATAATTTTATGGTGAAATTAAAGCCGATGAATTCTTAGATTGGGTGGAAACGACGGAGGAGATCTTAGAATTTAAGGAGGTGCCAGGGAATAAACATGTGCCATTAGTCATAACGCGATTCAGAGGCAGAGCAATAGTGTGGTGGAAACAGGTGAAATTAACCAGGACTAGAATGGGAAAACCTAAAATTTCCACATGGGACAAGCTGAAGAAGAAGATGAGGGAGGAGTTTCTGCCCTATAATTACCAAAGGTTGATGTACCAGAGGTTGCAGAATTTGAGGCAAGGAACTAGGACTGCGGATGAATATACCACAGACTTCTACCAATTGGTTGCAAGGAATGAGCTACAAGAAACAGAATATCAGTTGGTGTCAAGGTATGTTGGAGGATTTAGATTACAGATTCAAGATGTAGTCAACATGTTTGATCCTGTATCTGTTTCAGCAACACATCAAAGAGCACTGCAGATGGATAAACAAGCCCGACGAGCAGAAAATCTGGCAAACAGTAGCAACATGGCTGCTAGCAATAGCCGAACAGGAGGTAGCGGTAGTGTCCGGAACATGAATCAGGGTACTGGAGGAGGGATTAGAGCCACCCCTAGCACAGGCCAACCAAACAGAAACAACCCTAGCAGCAATTAACCTAACAGATCTGGTAGCAACAGTGGGATTAGGTGTTTCAGTTGTGGTCAAATGGGTCATCGACAATCAGAGTGCAAGAAAACAGTTGGGAGGAAGGCGCTGATGGTTGAGGTAGGGGATGAAGATGGTGAGTTCACGGATATGGAGTAAGAACCAGTATTTGATAAAGAAACCTATGAGGAAGAGGAAGAGGTGGCTGGTGACACAGGGACTGCTCTAGTGGTTCGACGATCCTGCCTAACTCCCAAAGCTACCAACGAAGACAACTGGCTGAGAAATAATATTTTTCAGTCTACATGTACCATCTTGGGCAAGGTATGTCATTTTGTTATTGATGCTGGTAGTTGTGAGAATATAATTTCTGTTGAGGTTGTCCAGAAGTTGAATTTGAAAACTGAAAAGCACCCAGCTCCATACAAGATGGCTTGGCTTAAGAAAGGTAGTGAGGTTACAGTGTCTTTACGTGCTTTGGTATCCTTTTCAATAGGCTTAAAATATAAAGACTCTGTATGGTGTGATGTAATTGCTATGGATGCTTGTCATTTATTATTGGGGAGACCTTGGCAGTTTGATAGGAGGGTAGTTCATGATGGTAGGGCAAATACTTATAGCTTTGTATTTGAAGGGTCAAAAATTGTGTTATTTCCCACCAAGTTCTCGGAAAAAATTAAACCTGTGGTTGAGGGTACTAACACTACAAGAAATAATATTTTTAGTGGAGGCCAAGACCGTCACTAAAAGCATAAAAACTCATCACTAAAAGTTTTAGTGGCCACTAAATTGGCCGTCACAACCTGTCAGTAAAAAGTCTGTCACAAATAGTATTAGTGGCGATTATTAACTGGCCGTCACTAAAAATATCGTTTAGTGGCGGCCGAATGTGACGGTCACAAAAAAATTTTTAGTGACAATCGCAAGCCTCCCCCACTAATGTCATTTTTTGTGACGGTCATGGCGGTCACAAATAATGACTCTTCAGTGACGGCCATCGTTGTCATAAGTAATGAATTTTTTGTGACGGCTTTACTGGTTGTCACAAATGATTAGATTTTAGTGATAGTGTTGGTTGCCACAAAATGAACATTTTTTAGTGACCACGTTATATTGGTTGCCACAAAAAGTGTTTGACAGATACTTTTAGTGAGAATTATGGCTGCCACAAAAAAAGATATTTTTAGTGACCACTTTTGTTGGCCGTCACAAAAAGTGATTTTTATAAATTTTTCTCACAATCCATTGCTTGTTTTTCTATATTTTAAACCCTATTAATTTAATACATTGTATCCAAAATAAACACCATTATAATCATCAAGAAACTTCAGAAAACAACTCTAGTTAATTAATAATTGGCTAGTACTTTACATTTACATTGTTATCAAAAAAAAATATCTATCAATTTACAATCACATTGTCATCGGAAAAAGACATCTAGCACTTTACATCAAAAAAAGAAATCAAACAATTAAGTCTAGTCAATTGTTATTTCTAATCCTTCCTGCCCTAACATCTTCCATAAAAGTTTCAAAAATTGATTGCCTTTCTTTGACTTGGTCCAATTCTGTCGACAACGCTTCATTTTTTTCTTTCAAAAGTTGCATTTCATTTTTCAAACCATTATTATGTTGTCGCATTTGTTCTAGTTCTGTAACAAGCTCATGACGAGATGGAATCTTTCCAAGGATAGAAGAAGGAGTTGGTCCGAATCCATACCCACGAACACGCCCATGTCTTTCTCTTCCCATTACTTCAGAAAAAATTTCATTTTCATCAATAGCTTGAGAAGGTTCTTCCTCAGCTCTTTGGGTTACTAAAGATTGAATTTTTTCCTGAAATTAGATAATAAATAAAAAAGATATGTTATAATATAATACTAAAATATATATCACAATAACAACATAAACTATTTAAAATAAAATTTACCACTATTTCTTTTGATGTGGAATCAACCATTGACCCGTCTTTTTTCTTGTGTGTCACCTTGAACATTTCCCATGCAGATGGTTCGTGTCCTAATATTTCAGCCTGTATTAAATAGACAAGTTAATCAACCAAAAAAAAAATGTTAATGAGAAAGATGCATAAATGATTTAAATTATACCTGTTCAGCTCTAACTCAAGCAAAACTTCTAGTGCCTGTAGTTTTAGTCATTGTTTGCTTTGACCGATTAGACTTATTACAAGCACAAGAAACCTATATGTAAGACCAAATACAATAATCATGTTTTAAACAATTAAAGTAACTTGTGCATAAAAAAAGTAAAGGGTATAGAATACCTGAAACTCATGTGAGCTCAACCAACTGACAAATTGTCTCCATTGTCCTTGGTTGACTGTTGTTGGAGCAAACTTAATTCGATCATCATCATTGTCATATGCATCATAATAGTTAACCTTCAACTTATATCTATGGTTTGCAAAAGCCCTTCCCATCTTTCTAAAGATCCAATTTTTTCTTATTTCGTTTTCATCAAATTCAAATTTCTCCTACACAAGTTAAAAGAAAAAGTTGTTTGAAACGTTATAAGTCATGAAGAACGATTTAATACAATATCATATAAGTATAATATAGAATAATTATTAATCTTACCAACACATAAGAATACATTTTATTCTTATTATCTTGTGGAACATCTTCCCAACGCTTGCAAGAAATTGGTACATCTTCACATACTTTAACAATCTTGCTAATATGACTTGCAAACACATTAGCATTTAATCCAATGGCTTGACCATAATTATTGAATTCCAATGGAAATTTTTGACCAGGAGCCAAAGATGTTAGTATTTTATTCTTTGTTTTCCCTCGACCTCTTTTTCTTGCATTAGATGATGATGATCCTATACAATAAATATATGATAAATAAAAACAAATAATTATTTTATCATTTTACAAATGAGAAAATCAAACTATTTAAACATAGATAATTATTTCTTACCAGCCCAACTTTGTCTTGTAGATGGATCAAAATTAGGTGGTGTGACGAAAGTTTGTTCGTTGGTTTCGACTATACCCTCCATTGGCTACAACATAGACTTATATATAGAAAGTGACTAAAGAAAAAAGAAACATTGAAATACACTAAGATTTAGAAAAATAAAGGGAAAAAAAAAAACATATCAAAACTAAGCAAGCAAGACATATACAATCAATCATCATCACTTAAAACTGGTTTTTGTTTCCTTCTTCCTCTAGTCTTTCTCTTTCCCTTAATTGAAGGATACATTCTTTTCCTTCGTTGTCTTGATGTCCCTTCTTCAAATGAAATCTCTAATAGAATGTCACTTCTATGGCATGAAAACTCATAGTCATTTAGATCCGCATCTTGGGTTGAACATTGGCCAATGTTTGATAGATCATTTTGTTGAAATGGTTCATCACTAGTGGCTTCATAGGCATCCATATCATAAAAGTTTCGAGGTTGTGATCGTCATACCAATTAGGTTCCCCCATTTCCTTTACATAAAACACCTGTTCAGCTTGGCAAACAAGTATAAATGGTTCATTAGTCTGTAATGATCTATCAAAATTTAAGGAAGTGAACCCGTAATTATCTGTCTTGATTCCTCTTCCTTTATTGCATACATCTCTCCAATCACACTTGAATAGTACTACTCGTAAACCACCAAGATATTACAATTCGATAATATTCATTAACACGCCATAGTAATCCACATTACCAAGGGTTGGGTTACCATCTCTCGCAGTTGCAAAACTATTAGTTTCCCCTTTCACGAAAACTCCACTATTTTGAGTTTTCAATTCTTTCTCTCGATCTCGGGTGTGGAACCGAAAACCATTAACAATGTAGCCTTTGTATGACAATGCACTATGATTTGGTCCTCGAGCAAGTGATAACAAATGATTGGTGACTTTGTCACTTTTTGAATTATACATTTGTGTCACCTATCCATTTAAAGCGAAATTAGTTAAATAACAATATAGTTCAAATGGATGGCATTGAACATCTAACCACAAAACATTTAAATGATACATTTTGGATCTTAATATACTTACTTGATGCTCAAACCAACTTGGAAATTCTCTATTGTGAATGTTTTCCACGTTTCTGGGATGGGAATGGGCTAGAGATTGGACCACCAATTGTTCGTGTTCTCTATTTTAAATTACACACAAAAAGCAGTAAGAGAAATTCCATGGAAAAATAATTGTCATAAATTAATTATTGGTATAGAATATGTCAAAATTATCACTTACTCTATGAATGATTGGATTTCATCACAATTTTTAAGGACATATAATCGAGCTTGGGACCATTCCTCTCTTCCAAGCTCACATTGAGTCGCTTTTCCTAAAGCACGACCTATTTGAGTAAAAACAGATAATCCACAAATTGTTTTCACACCATCCCCGTCAGCATTTCTTTCAACGCGATTGAATTTCGTTTCACATCCTTTTAGGTATCTAGAACAAAAATTTAGGCATTCTTGTGCAAGATATCCCTCTGCAATTGAACCCTCTGGACAACTCTTATTACGGACATAAGATTTCAATGTGCGTAAATACCTGTCAAAGAAATTGATAACTTTTCTTAAACTCCTTAATAAGTGGGTAAAATTTTTTTTTTCCAAAAAAACTAGTATGAATAAGAACATTTACAAACCTTTCAATTGGATACATCCAACGATACTGGACAAGGCCGGCAATCTTAGCTTCACTAGGTAAGTGAATAGGCAAGTGTTCCATAATGTTGAAAAAAGTTGGAAGGAAGATTCGTTCTGATTTGCAAAGAGTTTCAGCAATTTGGAGCTCAAGTTCATTTAACCTTTCAACCCTCAATACTTTGGAACAAATCTCTTGAAAAAAGTTGCTCAATTCAGTCAATGCACCAAAAACATCTTTAGGGAGAAGGCCTCGTATAGCAAGAGGGAGTAATCGTTGCATAAGAATGTGGCAATCATGACTCTTTAAGGAAAAGATTTTGCGCTCCTTGATATTAACACACCTTGAGATATTCGACGAATAACCATCTGGTACTTTAACTTCTTTCAAAACTTCACACAACATCAATTTTTCTTTTGAAGACAATATGTAGCATGCAAGAGGTATTTTATCATCTTCACTGAGTAGGTGGAGTGTCTCTCTATTGCCCATCTCTTTCAAGTCCATGCGAGCTTTCTTACCATCTGTCGATTTTCCTTGAATATGCATGATCGTTCCAATGACATTATCACATACATTTTTTTCAATGTGCATAACATCTAGATTGTGACGCAACAAAAGTTCTTTCCAATAAGGCAGCTCAAAGAAGATACTTTTTTTCTTCCAATGTTTTAGCCAAGTATCATTAGAATTATCCCATTTTCCTTTTTCAACAGTGCATAATTGTTCAAACACATCATATCCGGACAGTTGTGGAGGTCGGTCCCTTCGTTCCACCTTCCCATTGAAATGAATTTTATTATTACACCATTTATGGTTCCTAGGTAAAAATCAACGGTGGCCCATATAGCAAAATTTTTT
Organism: Diospyros kaki; assembly: GCA_036245055.1. Lineage (NCBI taxonomy): Eukaryota > Viridiplantae > Streptophyta > Magnoliopsida > Ericales > Ebenaceae > Diospyros > Diospyros kaki. The sequence goes on along the minus strand of BSEG01000010.1, from coordinate 25,382,061 downwards.
CCCATAACTTAGCCAATGAGACTCGGTGTGTTTGTTGCAACAAGGACAAGCCCACTTTCCCTTTGTACTATATCCAGACAAATTTGCATAGGCAGGAAAGTCATTAATAGTCCATAAAATAGCTGCATGCATCTGAAAATTTTGTTTCTTTGAGGCATCATACGTTTGAACACCGGCCTCCCATAACTCCTTCAATTCTTCAATCAAAGGTTGCAAATAAACATCAATGTTGTTTCCAGGGGCTTTTGGACCAGGAATAAGTAAGGTTAATATGAGATAAGGCTGTTTCATACACATCCAAGGGGGCAAATTATATGGAACTACAATCACAGGCCATGTACTATGAGCAATGCTCATTGAGCCAAATGGATTAAATCCATCACTTGCCAATCCAAGTCTAACATTACGAGGTTCAATTGAAAACGAAGGATAATGCTCATCTAACTTTTTTCAAGCTTTAGAATCAGCTGGATGACGTAATAACCCATCTTTAACACGTTTATCTTCATGCCATCACATATCTAAAGCTGTTTTGGATGACATATATAGCCTCTGGAGCCTTGGGGTCAATGGAAAATACCTCAAGGTTTTTGTAGGTACCTTTTTCCCAGTTACATCTTTTTTTCCTACCACTGACTTCCACCTAGGAGCACCACATTTCACACATTCATGACTATTTGCATATTCTTTTCGAAAAAGTATGCAATCATTTGGGCATGCATCTATCTTTTCATAATCGAGTCCTAAAGCTCGGATGAATTTCCTAGCTTCATAATAAGAAGAAGGCACAGTTTCACTCACTGGAAATGTAGATCTTATTATCTCAAGTAGCATATTGAATGAATTGTTACTCCACCCACTTAAACATTTCAAATGCAACAGTTTCACAAGAAATGAAAGCTTTGACACATGGGTGCATCCTGGAAATAGAGGTTGTTCGACATCATATAATAATTCATAAAAAAAATTTGCACTCGAGTTCGGTTCATTCTCGATAGATGAATTGTGACCCATATCAATATTAACACCTGGAAATCCAAAGGCTTCTTCCAGCATAGGACGCATATCGTCATTATTATTGTTGTCATCATCATCCTCATCACTAATCTCTACTTCAACCAATACCTCTTCCCCATGGTAGTACCAATTAACGTAATTCTTAACTATTCCATATCTAACTAGATGAAACTGGACATCATCTTGACAAAAAAAATATGTATTGTTGCATTGCACACAGGGACACCGAATTTTTCCATCTATGCATGGGTTTCTGAACGCGAATTCAAGGAAATAATTAACTCCATTCAAGTATTGGTCACAAAGTCTGTCATCCAATTGCATCCAACTCCTATCCATCACACTTATTAAAAATAAATATAAAAAAGTTATATTTTTATTTAAAAAACTAATAAAGGAAACTACAACAAATGTAAGGTACAAGTTTAACGTAAAATTTATAAAAGTTGCTAAACATCCATTAGATAGTCTAAACATAATGGACAAATAAACACATAAAATAGGGTGATCTCCCACCACCCAGAGGGAGTGATAAAATCCCCATCACTCATGAGGTATGTACATACACAATGTCAATGTACATATATATATATTCACTAATATTCAATACCTATAAATTAGGGTGATCTCCCACCACCCGGAGGGAGTGATAAAATCCCCATCACTCACGAGGTATGTACATACACAATGTGAATGTACACATATATATATATTCACTAATATTCCATACCTATAAATTTGGGTGATCTCCCACCACCCGGAGGGAGTGATAAAATCCCCATTACTCATGGGATACATACATCTTATGATGCAAACACAATCCCAAATAATGCAACGATTTGAAAACAAACTAACACTGCAAGGGAAATGAGAAGGGTGACAATATTAGATTAACAAACACAAATGTGAAAGTAAATAAAAGTTTATGATCAAATTAACTCATCTATACCCGTGCTTGTCCTATATCCTCATGAAAGAGTGTTCATTGAAAGAATATTACATAATAATCAAGTATAAAACATTAATTAATCAAGTGAACCACAATAATATTCTATAATAATTATGTACTTCAGCACCATTGTCTATGAAATTAATTAAGGATTCATTGATTATGTTTCTAGTCTCCCAAACTACTCATAAATGTATAATTTGCTTAAAGTGTACGAGTTCAGAATATGATTGCCAGCTTTATGACATATCATTTCCCACTTATGGACACATGACTTGGAATTATAATGATAACTTATATCATTCTTTTGGCTTTGTTAGATTTATCACATTGTCATTGTATTCCATTTGTATAATTTATGGACACATTTCTGTGAGTTGCTAGTTGCTAGTTTAACATGTATTGGATGCCATGTCTCTTATGGTGTTCTAAGAATAATAAAACAAACCATGATCTTTATCAAGTAATATACTGTATAATATCATGAGTTGGAGAATGATTTTATTGTATAGGTTATTCCCAGGTATATTAGAGCATTCCCTTCAGGGCTTTTGTTATCATATTTATGTGTACACGTTACACATACAAAATGGAAAATGAACACAATTATTGTTTTGACATCTTGATGTAGGATGACTGCAGAGTATACTCCTACATTAGCACAGACTAAAGGAGTCAGCAACAGAGGGCTTCATCTATGGCCAGCCATTGTTGATTTTTAATGGCTATAAAGATTACCTGTAAACTGTAAGTGAGGCTAGTTTGGTTTATGGTTTTAGGTTGATGAACAAATTTGGTAGGTTTGTAAAATAGGTTTTCGAGGAGGGAAATAAATATAGGCCAGATCTGGCTAGGAATTAAAATGCATAAATTGTGAGACAGGATGAGGATTATATTTACAAATTGTAAGATAATTCTGCTCAAAATTTGTTAATAACGTTTTCTCTATTAACTTAGCTTTATGAAGGATTCTTTAATCTAAAAGAATTTGACTTACAGGGGGAACTAAGACTTTGACTTATGAAATCATGTATGACAACTCAAAATTGTATAGAAAGACAAGGGCCTAATAATGTGAGTGTGATTATGAAAACTTTACTGATGACCTATATAGAAACCGAAAAGATTTACTTTTTCTAGATAATTATGAAATGGGATTCTTAATGTGATTACGTATTTAACTGCACAAGGGTCTGTTCAGTAAGTTCCTCTGTTTTATTCTCTACATTGTTTCTACCACAGGGTATGTGATGCCTTGAGACCTTAGTGACCTTCTTTATGGGTGGATTCCAGAGGCAGTAATCCCATTTTCCTATTCCCTAAGTTCTGTGTGTTTTTGTGAACTACTGATTTTATGTGGACTGTTTTTCAATATTTAACCTTCATGGTAACTTAGTGTTATGGTGACCCATAACAATGTCTCAGTTAAGTTTAAATAATTACACATAATTCTATTATTACAAATTGATTAAAAATAAAAATACCAAACTTATCCTTGATAAAATGGCGTTAATTGATATAAGTTGAGAGGGAAAAATAAAATAAAATAAAAAAGATAAGAGAAATCTCTAATTTATCTATCTATCTTAGAATAATGGAAGCAAGCAAAGTGATCACTGAAAGGGTAAATGGTTAGCATTATCCAGAGGGTATCTAAAAGACATTTTTTTACATTGAAATCTAGATATATGTTATTAAAAGGGAACACATTTTTTAGATTGAAGTCTAAATTAGTTTATTATGGGAGTGTAATATGGGGTTTATATCTAAAATAGTTAGTTGGTTGAGTCAAGTCAATATATACAAGAAGAGATTATTTACCAATTATTATATATACTATATATTGTGTTGGCACTTTGAGTTTCAGCCATCAATGAATCTCTACACGTTCAAGTTACCCATTAATTAGGGAATATAGCAAACGCAAATAAGGTTTCTTTATTTCATGTCCCTTTCTGCTCAATTTTGTGCAAACATCCCACCATACTGTGAACTTAGTGGGATTTATTGGTGACATATGAGATTGAATGACTATATCTGTGCACTAGGTATTTGTAGGATGGAATTGTTATTTATGACCAATTGTCATTTCTTTTATGTTGTAACTCCTAAATAACATCATTTATATGTTGTAGTCTTTAAGATCTAATCAGCACCAACTTGTAGAATTAAACTATTGAGGGAAAAGATTCAGACTCTTTACTCCTTCAATTAGGGAATACAGCAAATGCAAATGAGGTGTCTTGTAACAATGGACTGGACTCAAAATGATAGTGGAGGATCTCAGCTCCAATATATTTATTTTATATGGATAAGGATTACAAAAACCATGGGAATGAAATCACAATCAAAATGCTGAAATCACAATCAATATGGCCAAAAGTGTTGCCGAGACTCCTATATTCCTTAGTCTAACTTCAAAGACTCAAGCGTTCAGAAATTAGCAGGAAGAAAAAAAAATCTGAAGATTCAAAGTATACAAAGAAACATTTATACAAACACCGCCTTAAATTGGTCATATAAATAGTTTCGAGCAAACTGGATTCAGAAGATTCAAAGTATTCAATCAATGAATTAAAGCTGCCAATATTGGACATACACTCAGATATTCTGTGATGCAAAAATGGACATTCCAGTTGGAGTTGGATGGGAGTTGACCAGAAATTAAAACAAAACAATATGGAAACGAAAGATACTCAAGCTAAATAATCAAAGAAATTTCGTGATGCTCCTGCATTAATAGGGAGAGAAGAAGAAAGGGAGAGACATAGAGAAGAGAGGAAGAATACCTGACAAAATCAGAGATAGATCTGCTAGAGCTGGAGGCTGCAATGGAGACGACAGCGGATGCGATGGCGGCGTTGAGGTAACGGAAACGAAGAATGAGATGGAGGTAAGATGCTGTAGTGAAGGAGACGGAGGGGATGGAGAGAAGGAGATAGAGAGGAAGATGGAGATGGAGGGAAATGGGGGTGAGAGAGATGAGGGAGGGAAATGGGGGCAAGAGAGATGAGGGAGGGAAAGGGGTGGGTAATAAAAATATATTTTTATTTATTTTTAAAGTTTTATAAATAATTTTAAAATTTAAAAGTTATTTTTTAACTTTTGTTTATATTTTGAAAAAAAAAACAAACAAAATATCTTTTTCTGTTTTTGTAAATTTTAGATATTTTTTAAACTTTTGTTTATATTTTAAAGAAAAAGAAAAATAAATAAAATATCTTTTTATTTTTTTGTAAATTTTTTAGTAGTAAAAAATATACTTTTTAAAAATATTAAAAGAAGAATGAAATAAAAACATACTTTGTTTTTAATTATTAATTATATTTTATATTTTAGAATATAAAAATATATTTTCTTAGAATAATTATATTATTAATAATTAATTATAAAAGTATATTAAAATAAAAATATACTTTTTAAGAATATCAAAAAAGAATGTTATTAAAAAATAAAAACATAATAGAAGAATGTTATTAAAAATGAAAATATTTTTTATTAATTATATTTTATGTTATTATACTTTTTTATATTAATAATTTACTTTTAGTAACTATCAAACCAAGTATATTATGCCAAAAGTTTTTAGTGGCCACCATGTTTGGTTGTCATAAATAATTCACTTTTAGTGACTACCACATTAAGCCGTCACAAATAGTCATCTTTTAGTGGCCACAAGTCTCGTCCCTCACAAATAGTCATCTTTACGAAACTTTTAGTGGCGGTCACTTTTAGTCATCACAAATAATGAACCTTTAGTGGCGGCCTTCACCGGCTGTCACAAATAAGACTGGCACAATGTGTTCACAAATAAGCTTTTAGTGGCCGCCATGTTAGGCTGTCACAAATACTCCACTTTTAGTGGCCGCCATCCCTGGCTGTCACTAATAATGTACTTTTAGTGGCCTCCCATACTGACCCTCACAAATAATCTTATTTTTTGTTAGAAATAATCTACTTTTAGTGGCCACCACACATGGCCATCACAAATAATCCACTTTTAGTGGCCCCCACACATGGCCCTCACAAATAATATTTGTTTTTTTGTTAGAAATAATTCACTTTTAGTGGCCAGCACATACGATGCTCACAAATAATCCCCTTTTAGTGGCCGCCACACATGGCCCTCACCAATAATCTTTGTTTTTTTGTTAGAAATAATTCACTTTTAGTGGCCGCCGCACATGACCCTCACAAATAATCCACTTTTGGTGGCCGCCACACATCGCCCTCACAAATAATCTTTGTTTTTTGGTAGAAATAATTCACTTTTAGTGGCCGCCGCACATGACCCTCACAAATAATCCACTTTTAGTGGCCGCCACACATGACCCTCACAAATAATCCACTTTTAGTGGCCACTACACATGGTCCTCACAAATAATCTTTGTCTTTTTGTTAGAAAGAATTTACTTTTAGTGGCCGCCACACATAACCCTCACAAATAATCTTCTTAATAATCCACTTTTAGTGGCCGCCAATGATGGCCCTCATAAATAACCCACTTTTAGTGGCCGCTACACATGGCCCTCACAACCGACTGTCACAATAATGCACTTTTAGTGACCATAAGTTGTGGCCGTCACAAATAATGAGCTCTTTAGTGACCAATTTTTTTGGTTGCCACTAAACATGCTCTTTTATTGACAAACAACTTTTGATCGCCACTAATAGTTGTATTTGTGATAAATATCTTTTAGCCGTCACTAAAAGTGGCCACTAAAAACTAATTTTCTTGTAGTGTAATCTGCTGTCCTTGGCAAGATTCAGTGAGGAATTGCAGGAGTCGAAGGTGTTATATGTGTTGATTGGAAAAGACATAGGAACTGAGTTGCCCGTTCCCACAAAAGTAACTGCATTAATCTCTGAATTTTATGATGTCTTTCCTGAGGAGCTGCCTGAAGGGTTGCCGCCATTGTGGGATATTCAACATCAAATTGATCTTGAGCCAGGGGAAACTTTACCAAATAGACCCCATTACAGAATGAGTCCAAAAGAGCAGGAAGAATTGCGCAGACAAGTGGAGGAGTTACTGATCAAAGGGCATGTGAGAGAAAGCATCAGTCCTTGTGCGGTTCCAGCATTGTTGACTCCCAAGAAGGATGGGTCGTGGCGCATGTGTGTAGACAGCAGAGCTATTAATAAGATCACAGTAAGGTATCTCTTTCCTATTCCTCGTTTGGATGACTTGTTAGATCAAATTAGTGGTGCCAAAATTTTTACTAAACTAGATTTGAAGAGTGGATATCACCAAATTCGTATCAGAGCTGGTGATGAGTGGAAAACAACCTTCAAGACTCATGGGGGCTTGTATGAATGGCTGGTCATGCCTTTTGGATTGTCTAATGCCCTTAGTACCTTCATGCCTGTGATGAACCAGATTCTAAGGCCTTTTATTGGGGAATATGTTGTCGTATATTTTGATGATATCTTGATTTATAGTGCTAATGTCGAAGTGCATTTTCAGCATTTGCGAGAAGTGTTATGTGTTCTTCGCAGGGAGAAGTTTTACGCTGCTGTTAAAAAGTGTGTTTTCATGACACCAAAGGTGTTATTTTTGGGATATGTGGTTTCTGGAGATGGATTACAGGTTGATGAGTCCAAGATAGAGGTGGTCCGACATTGGCCTCGACCTAAAACACTTACTGAAGTTCGAAGCTTCCATGGATTAGCTTCTTTTTATAGGCATTTTATTCCTCACTTCAGTAGTATAATGGCTCCGGTTACAGATTGCATGAAGGGTGGTAAATTTGAATGGACAGATGCGGCTGAAGAGGCGTTCCAACAGATTAAGCAACGCCTTACAATAGCCCCAATTTTGGTGCTGCTAGATTTTTCCCAACCATTCGAGTTGCATTGTGATGCTTCCAAGGTGGGCATTGGAGCTGTGTTGAGCCAAAACAGCAGGCCAGTAGCTTATTTCAGTGAAAAATTATTGGGTTCCAAGCTTAATTACAGTACCTATGATGTGGAATTCTTTGTTGTGGTTCAAGCAGTCAAGCATTGGAAACACTATCTTCTCCACAGAGAGTTCATCTTATATACAGATCATGAAGCATTGAAGCACCTACACAAGTAGGATAAGGTATCTTGTAGACGTGCTTCCTGGGTAGCTTATTTGCAGCAGTTTACTTTTGTGATTAAACATAAGGTAGGCTTGACAAATAGGGTGGCAGATGCTTTGAGCCGCCGATAGAGTTTGTTGACCAACATGAGAGTTGAGGTACCTAGTTTTGATGACTTTTGTGACCTGTTTGCCATTGATGCATATTTTTTTCCTATTTTGCAAGCTGTTCAAGCAGGAGAAAAATCAGTCTTTCTACTGTATGATGGGTTTTTATTCAAGGGCAACCAGCTGTGTATCCCACATTGCAGTTTGCGCTTAAAGATCATTCAAGAATTGCATGGAGAAGGTCATGTGGGGCGTGATAAGACTTTGCAACTAGTTCAGGCCTCCTACTTTTGGCCTACCATTCGTAAAAAGGTGGAGAAATATGTCCAAAGGTGCTGGATTTGTCAAGTCTCCAAGGGGGCATCCACTAATGCGGGTCTTTATAGGCCTTTAACAGTTCCTACACATACATGGGTTGATCTTAGTATGGATTTTGTGTTGAGATTGCCAAGAACTCAGCGAGGTAATGATTCCATCTTTGTTGTGGTTGATCGCTTTTTCAAGATGGCTCATTTTCTTCCTTGTAAGAAGACAACGGATGTTGTGCATGTCGCCCAATTGTTCTTTAGAGAAATCTATCGCTTGCATGGATTACCCGAGTCTATTGTTTCTGATAGGGACACTAGATTCCTTAGTCATTTTTAGCGCAGTTTGTGGAAGATGGTCAATACTCGGTTGAATTTTAGCATTGCCTATCATCCTCAAACGGATGGGCAAACGGAGGTGGTAAATCGTTCTTTGGGAAATCTGTTGCTGTGTTTAGTAGGTGAGGATGTGAAGAGCTGGGATCAGAAATTATGCCAAGCAGAATTCGTAGACAACCATGCTATTAACAGGAGTACCGGGTTTAGTCCATTTCGTGTTGTGTTTTCTATCCTTCCTAAAGGTCCTTTGGATTTATTACCTGTGCCACAGTTTACAAAACTTCATGGCAAAGCTGTTGATTTTGTGGATAGTTTGCAGGATATTCACAGAGCTGTTTGAGAGAATCTGGAAAATTCCAATGCACGGTATAAGCAAGCTGTTGATTGCAAACGAAGGCATGTGGAATTTGAAGTTGGGGATTTTGTATGGGCTGCTTTAACTAAGGATCGATTCTCTATGGGAGACTACAATAAGCTTGCTGCCAAGAAGATAGGACCCGTGGAGATTGTGGAAAAAATAAATCCTAATGCCTATCGCTTGAAGCTTCCTAGCCATATTCGTACTGCAAATGTTTTTAATGTCAAGCATCTGCTTCCTTATTATGGGGATTCTTCTGATGATGATGCTGTGAATTCAAGGGCGAATTTCCTTTACCCTGGGGGGAATGATGTGGATGAGATGGCCTTAGCATTTTATGACAAGTGTGATTTGGGCGATTTTAAAGGCTAACTTGAAGGAAATCGGGCTAATGATTTCGAGTCATCAGCTTTGCTAATGAGGCCTATGCTTTTTCGGGCAAATTCCTTCGTTTAAGCCTCGAAATTAGCAATTTTTCTATTTTTGGAAATAATGGATTCCCTAATAACTTTCATTAGGGAGTGAATTTTTATATGCCGTTTTGAGAGATTTTCCTTATTTCTTGCTGATTTTTAATTCTGTAATAAAATCTCAATCTTGCTTTTTTTGGTAAGATTCGAGATTTAGGGTTTTTGAATGTTTTCCTAGTTATAGCCTATAAATTCTTTGTTATAGGAGATTTTGAATCAATTGATTGATTTTTAATAAAATTTTTGTTGAGATTTTTCCCTTAATTCTCTTCAATTTATTCGGTATTCTTTAAGAATCAACGAGTTATTGATTGAGTCCTATAATCCGGTATTCGTGAGTGAATCAATGGATTATTAGAAGGCTTCTGCTACGTCAAATACACTATCTCTCCTTACTCTCTTACTCACTCGAGCGTCGGAGTGCTTGTAGGTACCAATTGCCCCCTGGACGGACCCGTTGCCGGAGCCCGCACCCTACCGTTGCGATCCTGCCTCCGATCATCCTCTTTCGGTTAGGAAGGAACATCTGGTGATAAACGTTGCCCCGACACAACTGCTCCCGAACAGTTGGGGCTTCATCTGAGGCTTTGAGGTACTGGTCGAGTTCCTTGGCCGTAAACCTAACAACGTGATCTTCTTTCACTACTATCATTGGAAACGAGCCTATCGGGGTGATCCGATCGAGGTGAATCGAGAACCCTATTTTGTTGCTTGGCATCTCCCTCTACCTGATCAGCCACGGCCACCCCCTAAGCCCCCTCCAAAGCTTCAACTTCGACGGTTGGATCCATCAAGCTCAAATCAAAAATTCGACCACCTACTACCTCCTTAGAAGGGTCGCACCCAGTAAAACCCACCCCCGAGCAGAGTAATGAAACTTGCGCCAACGTTGAGTCGAAGCCCCTCAGATATTACAGAAGAGCCTCCCTCCTTGTACAAGCTCCAAGAGGCAAACCTCTTAGTAGGAAGTGTCTATTTTCACCTACAACTCCTTAATCCTCTTGTCCCGCTTGACTAACTTTTATCGAACCTCGTCCCTCTAACCAGCCACTCTTAGATATCTAGATGTTACCCTTTCCACCTCCTCAGTAACCGAAGCAGCCCACCCATAAAGGCTATCAGAGTCAGTTTTGGCCTTAACCTTTCTTAATTTTAACTCCATGATTAATAGGTAAGTGGCATCGGTAGCTCGCAGTTGCAACATCTCCACCCATCGATACAACCCCTCCTCCCCAAGAAAGGCGAGCCTGTTCCCATACTCCACCTCTAAAAGAGAATTTGGTTGTGATTGCTAGAATAAGGTGTAGAAGTGGAAAAAGACAGCCCTGTTAGGTTTGTGGCCAAGGAACTTGACCAGTGCCTCAAAGCTGTGGATGAAGCCCCAACTGTTTGGGTGCAGTTGCGTCGAGGTAATGTTCATTGCCTCCAATACCAAACTCTGAAACTCGGTTAGGGAAGCCGCAACCACAGCCTCATGAATAGCACCTCGTACATATATAGAAACCCGGAGTCCAGGGTAAAATGATAGACATGTTCCTCCCAGCCACAGGGAAGGCAGACGAGCTTTTTCCCCTGAACCCCCTTTTCCCTATCCTTCTTCTCTCCTTGTCCACTCCAAGAGGTGATCTTTCCCTTGACCACGACCAAAGACAAATCCATAGATAACTTTAACGCGATCTAGGCAACCTCCTCATGCACCTAGTCATACGGACGAGCGGAACTCGAAGTAGAGATAGTTTTCCGTGAATAAACTAACTGATTAGGAGGAGCGATCGAACATCGAAATAAGAATCCCAAGATAGACGATGGGTTCGTGAACGAAAGTAAGGGACGTGCCCATACGGGACAACAGATACAAATAGTCATCACACTAGGTACCGAAAAGATGGCCAACAACTAATGAAACCCTGTCGGGTGTCCCGTAATGAGTACCCGACGGACCTGCCCCACCTAGGCAGTGTCTCACGCCCTCAGATAGGTGCCTTGATTCTTGAAGCCCATGAAGCCCCAGGCAATCAAACAAGGCTTCTAAAACTAAAGCCCAAAACTGAGGCGCCAAACCCTTAATGGGAACGGCAGCCTGGCCCCATCCCACGGACCAAAATTACAGTCACGACAAGTTAGCTAGGATATCAAAACCACGAGGACTAAGCAAGGCACACACGAAGAGAAAGACAGGAACAAATCATCTCGATAAAGAAAGAAGCTCGATTTGTTATTAACCAAGAAGTACTCAACAAAATTACAAGGAAAACACCAAAAATCTACGCTACGTACAAAATCATGGCTCAACTCGACTTAACTCGAGAAGGTCAAAACTTGGAAGATCTAGCTCTGGGAAAGCATCTTGGACATTGGATAGGGCCGCTTCATATCCTTCCCTTCTCGACTCCCTATCAGGACCCTTCTGACGCTTCTTATGCTAGACTAGCTCTTCAGAAATTGTAAGCTCCCTAGGGCCAATGCCCAGAGTCGTGGTCTCAGCAACCATAGCAATAGGTTGCGCGGTAGGTGCAGCAGGTACCTGCATAATAAAAGCCCTCCCAACTTCCTTATTCGCTGGAACGCAGCCTGACACAGCTTTACCTTCCTCCTTGCGAAGCATGTATGCCCATCTCTTCCCTGGTATCTTTTTTACCATATGTGGAAGCCATTTGCCCTACAAAGCACACAAGTATAAAGAACAATCAAATAAGTTGTCACTCGCAAGGTTCACCAAAACCCCTGTGCTTAACTCTTTCTTCCTGTTACTAAGAAAGTGAGGAAACCCTGGCCCAAAGGGGATCCTTATAAAGATTGTTGAAGAACACCTACGACACATCCCACAGATTTACTATCACAAAACTGCCACCTGTCACGCATCTATAGGATTTCCAGTTACCACCCAAATAACACCCTCATCTCCTAGGAAAAATGCCTCGAATCCTAAGGCCACGCACATCGCGGGTCAGCACATAGAAGAATACTACTTTGCTTTCAAGGTCAAGTCGACCTCGAAATGACTCCAGGACTGCCATTCAAGCAAAGCCGAAATCAACCCAACTGACCGCCTCAGTCACACTTAATCCAACCCTCTAAAACTAGCACATGCAGCAAAAATTACCCAGGCCTCCCTTTTCTAGCTCAAATGCTCGTTACTCGAGCATCCGACTTGGGGGGTTGTGGACTGTCCGGGCCCAATCTCGGCCCTCTTCTTAGGTCCAATCTCGGCCTTCTTCTTAGCCCCAATCTTGGCCCTCTTCTTAGGCTCAATCTCGGCCCTCTCCTTAGGCCCAATCTTGGTCCCCCCTCTAAACCTAGCCTTGGCCTAGCGCCAGCCTGCCACGACATCATTACGACTCCCACTGGGTATCTGCACGGCCGTCTCGGATCTTGTTCTCATTAATGGTAGATCCCATCCACATTAATGAGGGTCTTGTCACCACCATGCTACCACCTACGAACCTTCATGAACGTCGGATAGTCAATCCCATCACCTGTAAATGCACGACGCATGCATGCAGGAGGACATCTCCTCCTCCTCTATCAACTAGCTCTCTTCGAAGTAAAGTATGTTCTAACGTCTGACCTATTGATACACTGTCTCTCCTTACTCTCTTATTCGCTCGAGTGTCGAAGTACATGTAGGTGCCAACCGCCCCACAAACGGACCCGTCGCCAGAGCCCGCGCCCTGCCATTGCGATCCTACCTCCGACCGTCGTCTTTTGGTCAAGAAGGAACATGAATAATCTAAAAACTAAAATGTAAGGGGTACTTATATGAAAAAAAATTCGACTACTTGTTATTGGGTCCTGCATAAAGATCATGTTTTCTATCTAAAAAATGCAAGATTCGAAATGTATGTGGGTATATTTTAGGCGGAATGATTCTAGCTATTTTTTTTATATTTTATATATTTTATTTTTATTATTTTTAATTTGAAAAAGTTGGTACTTATATGAAAAAAAAATTGACTACTTGTTATTGGGTCCTATATAAAGATCACGTTTTCTATCTGAAAAATGCAAGATTCAAATGTATGTGGGTATATTTTAGGCGGAATGATTCTAGCTATTTTTTATATTTTATATATTTTATTTTTATTATTTTTAATTTAAAAAAAAAATTAAACTTATCTTTTAACTACAATTTGATAATTTTGTAGCAAAATCTGTTTTTTTTCACTATGCAAATTAGAATCTAGATAAAACTTTGTAGTGAAAAACTATATTTGGTGGTAAAAAATTTAACTCATTTAAAGTGCTTATGATTTAAAATTTATGTAACAAAATATTAACTTTTGACTACAAAACTTATAGCATAGATAAAATTTTTGTAACCCAAAATTATATTTGGTGGGAAAAATTTTAGCTCCTTTAAATTATTTACAATTTAATAGTTTCATCACAAAATATTAACATTTTACCAAGAAAAATATTAACATTTTTCCAAGAAAAATCTCATCATCGTCGTCCTTCAAGCTTCCACCATTAAAAGTATTAACGATAAAAAGAAAAAGTACCATCATTAATATAAGTAGTGAGGGACTTAAGTCCTGTCATTAAAAATAATAATGATGAAGAATACTTCTATCGCTATAACAATGTGTATAGTCATTGAAAATAATATTAGCGATAAATATATTTCCATTGTTATTACAATATTTATCAATCACTAAACATAATATCAATGATGAATATTTTCATCATTAAATCTATATTTATCTGTCATTATTACTATTATTACAATTCTAATGACTATTTTTACTATTATATAAGAATTTATTTTGCACCTATTAATTTTGGAAAAAGAGATACTAATAATAAAAATGTGGTTCTTAATCAATTTAGTAAAAACAAGATATATGCAAAATATAATTATTTATATTGATTATGTCCTAATTACAATCATCTTAAGGGCTTCCCTTTGCCCCACAATCATAAAAAAATGAGAAAAAAAAATTGTGGGTTTCATATTACCCTAATCACTCCCTATAATCAAAATCAAAAAATTGGTACAACTTTTACTAGAATTCATGTATTAATCATAACCAGTACCAAGTGTTCATTGCTCAACTTGTATCTTCAACTACCTACAAATTGCGAAGAGAGAAAATCATATTACTCGTCATCTCCAGAATAACAGTACTAAATTTCTAACACTATCTATACTTAATAAACCCAATAAAAACATGAATACATTAATTCCATGATTAACACTATCTTTTCTCAATAATCAATATTATTCGCAATTAATTAGGTTCACCATGAAGAATTTATGTCAAGAAGAGGAAAAGGAGAATAATTGCATTCAAATCACTTATCATGAGGAATTATTCATTAGAGTCAAAATGTAAAAGAAGTTTATGATATTTTAAGAAATACGAAAATAATTAATATAGTTTAAAAAATTTAAAAATAATATATAAAATGTACACTTATTTTTAACACGTTCGTTCATAAAAATTTCAAACAACATGCGCTAATAGAAAACTGCCATCATTGACAAATATATACCCACATGCCACAAAAATTTAAAAATAAAATAAAAATGATCATAGCATAGCATAACATAGCATATGACCAAATCTAAAACATACTTTTGACAATAGTTTTCCACTTGTTAATAAAATCTAAAACTTCCAGAATTCAGGTAGAATTAGTTAATAATTATTTTTTCCTTAATGGGGTCAATTGACCCCATTTTGTTTTTTCTTTTTTGCAAGTAGCATTAGTACTCTCTCTGCATAAAATAATTCAATAAAGACACATAGATTCATTCAGTACATCACAAAGCAAATAAAAAGTTTTAGCACTCAAAATTTAAGTTATTGTCTTGTTTATTAATTTCTTGAGTAGAATATGATGGCAAATCATAGTTATTGTCTTAGGCTTCGCTGCCCAAAAGAATTAGCCACATAATAATCGCTATCATATTAGGTTAATTTCTTGAATAACTTCTTAGGAACAATAATCTCTCTCTCTCTCTCTATGTATAGTATATTAAAATTGGCGGCTACAATTTGTCAGACATGGTGGTAACTTGTTGATTACGCAAAAGAGTGTACAAATCAAATATATATCAAATAAGTAAAAGAAAATAGAAAATGTGTCTGGATAATCAAATTAGTATCAAATTGTTCCAAAATGTATGAAGAAGTAGGTTCAAATTATCCCCCATATATGTATCAAGGAAAAAGTATTAAACTAAAATACAATGCTTTGTTTATTACTTATCCTAAAGCAAAATGGACACTTAGAATTTATTCTTTGACTTAATTTTTTACTAAAGGTTTATTGGTACATTCAATTTGTTTTTTAAGAAGAGGTGGAACATATATTATGGATAATAATACCAAAATAGAAAATCCATTATAGTCATAAAATAGCCCCCAAGTAAAACTATAACCGAACCAAAAAATTGGAAAAATTGGAACTGAACCAATTGATTAGACAAGATTAATTGATGATTGTCAGTGAATCGATTTAGGCAGCCAAAATAACTGCCTAATCAAACAATAAATTGAATTGTTACCCAACTAATTAATCAACTAGGTTATATAATTTCCTTCTAACTTTCTTACTCTTAGGCCCCGTTTGATAGCCATTTTTTTTCCTAGGAAAAGACATTTTTTCCACCCAATTTTCTACTTGTGTAGTCTTTGACAACCAAAATTTTTTGGCAACTCATTTTCTAATTTCTTGTCACGTTATTGGTTTTTCCTTCAAATAGGAGCTCCAATTTTCCAGGCAATTGAAGCAGCCAACCCACTGTGCTCCTATTTTCATCCCCTTCAACTTCCCCTAGAAGAAGATCTACAACGAGAGAACGAACGAGAGGGAGGGCGGGCGAGCGAGAGAGAGAAAGGCAGCAAGAGAGACGGCGAGCGAGCAAGTAGGTCAACGATGGTGAGTGGCGGTGGTGAGCGGGGAGGCAACTTTCCAGAAATATGTATGTATGTGTGCATATATATATGTGTGTGTGTGTATCTGTATGTGTATATATATATTTATGTATATATATGTCTGTGGGGGATGTGTATATATGTGTATGTATGATTGCGTCTTTGTGTGTGTGATTGTGTGTGTGTATATGTGTGTGGTTGTCTATATGTCTGTGTGATTGTGTAAAAAATCATGTAAAAATTAGCAAGTTTGGAAAATAAAAAATTTTTAATTTTGTGATTTGATTTCATTGGGGGAAATGATTTAATTAATCTAAAATAGGTTATTATTTTGATTTTTTTGCATACGATTCAATATTTTTTAATACATTTTCACCATTGAATTTCATGAAAAATGTGTCATTTTTCATGGAAAATAATGCCTATCAAAGACCAAATGTCAGGAAAATGACTAAATTCTATAGAAAATATTACCAATCAAACACCAAAAGATGGAAAATAACATTATTTTTCAAGTAGAAAATTATACCAATCAAACATCTTAAACTTCCAATTTCTAGAAATTCATTTTTCCTAGAATTCATTTTCTTTCCATCCAAATTCTACCCTTGCAATCAAATTCTATAGGTTTAATTTCTCATGCCTTTGTCTTTTCTAAATTCAATCCCTCAATTCAGTTTAAACAGTATCAGGAATTTAGAAATAAGGCTTTGGGTAGGGGTATGAGAAACTAAAATGACAGTTAGTTGGTAGTCATTAACTGGGAAATAGCAAACATAAGGTGATGAATCCATGTAAGATGACACTCAGAAAGTATAAATGTGGCATCAATGAATATACGAGAATGATGATAAATGTCCTTCTTGTGCGAGAGTATATATATATATATATACACACACACAAGAATAACTAAAATCAATCTATATAATATTCAAAATGAGGTTTTTATTTCCAGTCCACTCGTTTTAGGCATTTTATGAAACGCATGGTGTGCTTGTAGAACTAAAACATAAACAATGAATCCAAGCAAAAAGGGAAAAACCAATTTAGGGAAAAAACAAAAGAATCAATTCTGGACATAGAGATGATTGTAAGGAGGAAAAGCGCAAATCGAATTGACATTCATTGAATTGGATCAGGAGAGTTCGAACTGCCTCTTTTAGTTGCTGAGGAAGATGCTGGAGTCGGATCAGGAGACGGTGGAGATGTTACCAGAGGGGATCACAATGAAGAACCAGGGGAGCGTTTACACAGAATCGTGCATGGTGTGGGTTTGAACATGTGATTAATCATGGGAGGATTTGGATTTGATGGGAAGAAACGGAAGATTTAGATCTGGGAGGCTTAATTCTGCGGAGTGGGGTTTGCACAAGGATTTGGATGCTTCATGCTGTACATGCAAGTGAATCCAGCTAATATTCATTTAATTTGGGTTTTCTAAATGTATATAGATATATTATAGGCAGTAATACTAATAACGTTAAAAGAAAATGAACTCAGAGTTAGAGGTAGTTTGACTATACATCGGGACACGCTAACACTTTCTCCTATGACAACATATTACAATATCTAGATAGCATGCTCTACGTGCCTAGATATTGATGATTATGTGATAATTTGCATTGGACATTGACATGGGATGTTAATTGTTATGTGCTAATGAATGTCTGATTGCAATATTTGACATATGCAAGTTAAATGTTTTCCAAAAATTGTTTTGAAGCATAAGCAATATGAATGTATGTTCAGGATGAACATGGGCTTGATGTGAATGAATGAATGGTTAAATGAGCTTCATGTTGATTTAGTTAATATGTAATTAATTATTCATTCAATTATGTGTTGAGGCATAATTCTCGAGTAACTTGTTTTAGTCTTTATTTTGCAATTACTGTAAATGAAGACGACTTCAAGGAGTTGATGATGAAGACATCAAGGTGTTGATAGATTCAGAAGAGAGAAGCATTGAAGCCAAGTAGTTCATCACATCAAGATGGATGTGATGTGTGGCATGTTAAACCTCGAAGACTCAAGTTTATTCTGTGCACAAGTTCGTGGTCGTTCTAGTCTATTTATTGCTTATTTATTATGCATGTTGTTTATTTTATTATGCATTTTATGTATGATGGAATGAATGTTAACGATGAGACCTTCATATTAGAAGGTTTGAAAATCTTCCCATGTACAAACTACTATTAGATTTAAGCGATGAATCTGATTGGGTGTGTTCAATAACTAAAATGTGAGGGTGTATTTCATGAAAGATTGTTTGACTTTCTTATTTATTATGAAATGAAACGGTGTTCAATAGGTCTCACCTAACCAACAACTAAAATGTGAGTGATTGTGATTTTCAACTGATTGTAGTTAGCTAGATAATGCGTGGGATCTGATTTGTCTATCAGGTCAAAAATTAAAATGTGAGGTTTATAGTGGATTAGAAGTCAAAGTTGAGCTCCACATATGATGTGGTGAGAAGTGTTGTCTACTCAATTATGTGAGTATTCCAAAACATAAATGTGAGGGTATTCATATGAAAAAGAATTCGACCGCCTGTTATTAGATCTTATATAAGAATCACGTTTTCAATTTGGGAAGGGCAGAATTTGAATTGTGTCGGTATATTTTAGGTGGAATGATTCTCGCTAATTTTTTATATCTTATATATTTCAATTTTTAATATTTTTAATTTAAAAAAAATTAAACTCATCTTTTAACTATAATTTAATAATTTTATAGCAAAATCTTATATTTTTTGCTACACAAGTGAGAAGCTAGATAAAACTTTGTAGTGAAAAATTATATTTGATGACAAAAAATCTGATTCATTTAAAGTGACTGCAAAACTTAAAGCGTAGATAAAATTTTCGTAACCAAAAATAATATTTAGTAGAAAAAATTTTAACTTAATTTAATAATTTCATCACAAAATATTAACATTTTGTCATGAAATTTTCTATGTAAAAAAAAATCATAGTGAAAAACTTATTTTGTTGTACTAAATAAGATATGCCACGTAGAATATTATAATTTTTTATTTAATTTGACAAAAGATATATATACACACATGCGGGGGTTTATATTTTATTGTAGCAAAAGATAAGTAATAAAAATTCAAAGCTTCTTTATATATATAGGCACCTCTTGTTGCTTATATATATAGGCATGCACATTCAGTTCAGGGCTAACATTCGAAAGCAACTGCAAGAGATCATGGAGAAAGAGATTAATGCTTGGCGCGACTACTTCAAAAGCACCGGCGTGGACATCTTCAAGATTATCAAATGGTCCATCACCGTTGCTTCATCCTGTCATTTCGACGAGTTCTTTCAACGAAGGGATTCAATCGCCGAGATTCTTTACGCCAAGACCAACTAGAACCAGAACCAAAATCAAAACTGTCCAAGATCCCAGGACGCTTCTGCCTTTGTTCAAGAATGGAGAAACCAAGGCAAGATCCCTACTACTGCAGCCAGCGACGGGTCAAAAGGTTCGGATTGTGAGTGTGCTAGAGGGCCTCACCCTATAATCAAGATTAAATGCTCTGTGAGGCGCGACAAACCGGCGGCACCTGATCAGGATGATAAAAACCCGAAAACTGATAAGCCAGAGATGGAGGATGTTCGGCCCATGACCAAAAGGAAGCAGCTCCTACGAGATGACGTTGAAAATACAAAGAAGAAGGAAACCACCATGAGCAACTCAGTTACAGTGCCTGCAGTGAAACAGAGTAAGCCGTCATCTTGCTTAAACTACGAGGAGTTCGAGCAGAAACTGGAAGCCACCAAGAAGAAGCTGCATCTACGGTATGAACAAGCTAAGAATGAGAAAACAAGGAAGATGATTCGAATAATTGATCCCCCGAAACTTCCAAGATGCAAGAATCAGCAGCAGTTAGCATGGAGAAGTCATATATAGTTGTTAGGGGAGGAATTAGGAGCCGAGAAAGAATTCGTAATTAATTGTCTAAAACTTAGATAGAAAGAACTACGTGAGGCTTGATCCCCTCTGGGTTAATTAATTTGGGGTACGTAGGCAGCCTTTCGCTTATTGGCGCAGCCTCTTTCTTTCTTCTGTATTGATTATATCTTTATTGATTGTTAATTTAAACACATGGCATATCTTTTGACAAGCTTGGGGCAAAATGCTTTCCCTTGTCTCATACTAAATAAGATTGAAAGGTTGATATACATATTAAACATTCATTACTGTTAAGCAGTCTCATAGTAATAAATTTTGTATGTTGATAACAAATGTGTAAGAGCCAGTATTCTACTCTCTAGTATAGCATATTAGAGAAAAATATCTGTTCTATATAAGTCTTTCCATGATTGTTGTACTATAAGTTGATTAACATTTGAAACTCAGAATAACAAAATAATCCCTAAATAAAAAATCAGTTTTGCTGTTAATTCCACTGCTGCCATCGGTCCTGCTTCTAGTAATTAATTAATTAATGATGTGAGTTCATTTATGTGATTTCGAAAAATAACTTCATCTGGAACACCTAGTTTTAGTTGAATTGACATAAAATTAATTGAAATTGAAGATGATTTGTTACCATACCATTTTCATTCCTATAGCATATACAGTAGCATTTATTCTGCTTATTATCTCCACATACATACAATCTTATTATATCTTAAAATTTGAAACTTATTATTATATCAGAAGTTAGTCTGACTAACCATGAAATCAAGGTTGAAACAACACCTGAAGATATTAGAGGAAATGCACATTAACATATAAATGATAATTGTAAATAAAACTTTTGTGGCTAAAAATTAAGTTATTGTTTGTTAGTTATCAGGTCAAAAAGATATTAGGATGAAATGTACATTATCATGTAAATGATAATTGCAGATAAAACTTTCATAGTAAATTAAAAATTATATTTGGTCATAAAACTGGTTTTAAAAGTCAATTTTTCATCGTTAAAGAGTTTAAAAGACAGGAAAAATCTCATCGTCACCCATCGTTAAGTCTTTTGTCATTAAAAGCATTAACGATCAAAACAAAAATATCATCGTTAATATAAGTAGTGATGGACTTAAGTTCTATCATTAAAAATAATAATGAAATGAATATTTCTGTCGCTATAACAATGTGTATGGTTGTTGAAAATAATACTAGTGATGATATTTCCATTGTTATTACAATATTTATCGATCACTAAACATAATATCAATTACGGATATCCCCCTCATTATTACAATATTTACCTGTCATTAAACATAATCTAAACAATGAATACTTTTGTCGTTATAGCTATATTTATCGATCACTAAACATAATATCAATGATGAATATTTTTATTATTATATCTATATTTATCTGTCATTATTACTATTATTACAATTCTAATGACTATTTTTACTATTATATAAGAATTTATTTTATACCTATTAATTTTGAAAAGAGAGATACTAATAATAAAATGTGGTTCTCAATCAATTTAGTAAAAACAAGACATATGCAAAATTCAATCATTTATATTGATTATGTACTAATTACAATCATTAACGACTTCTATTCGCTCCACAATCATAAAAAACGAGAAAAAAAATTATGAATTTCATATTATCCTAATCTCTCCCTATAACCAAAATCAAAAAATTGTTACAAGTGTCACTAGAATTCATGTATTAATCACAACCAATACCAAGCGTTCATTGCTCAACTTGTATCTTCAAGTACCTACAAATTGCAAAGAGAGAAAATCATATTATTCGTCATTCTCCAGAATAGTACTACTAAATTTCTAACACTATCTCTACTTAATAAACTCCATAAAAACATGAATACATTAATTCCATGATTGACACTATCTCTTCTCAATAATCAATATTATTAGCAATTAATTAGGTTCACCATGAATCTCATGTAGGAAATTTATGAAGGTAATACCTACTTAATAAAAAGTTGTCGAAAAACTTTCATATGGTCTAGCTTTGAACATTGTCCTGGAAAAGTTTAAACCATTCAGTTAAAAAAAAAAAAAACAAAACTGTAGAATCAAAAGTAATCATGTTCCTAAAAATAGTCTTATATCATAAAGTCATGAAAAAAATAAATAAATCCCTATGAAGTGAATAGAAGCTCATGAACATCTTCGCCAAGAGTAGCATTTGGGTTTTGTTGCATAAAAGATTCAACTCTTCACAATCTCTCTTCAAACTCTATAATATGCCTCTTTAGGATGCAATTTTCTTCATCCCTGTCATTAAGTTTAGTTTGAAGCTCTTCTATCTTCTTTTTATTAGGATCTTTGAAATTTTTCCATTTGATTCCACCCCCATAAGAATCAAATAAGTAAATAAGTATGCTTAATTCAAATCTATCAACATCCTATAAAATGGTATTGGATTCATTCTCTTTAATATGAACATTCATATACATGTGTAGTACTAGACACACTTTCAAACAATGAAAATACACAAGTTAAATAATACCACAAGTAAAGTTGGAGAACAATTTACTTAAAAATATTGTTTGGCAGTTTATATTTTTATATTTGAATTGGCTAATGTCTTGTTCACAAACAATCTGCATATTAATATACAAGCATTTTTTTCTTTATTTTTTGACGTACATATCTACAAGAAAAAATGGGAGGGCAAGACCATTGAAGATGTAATATTATTAGTCTTGTTTTCTTGAACAGCCTAACTCCAATTCATGCATACTTTCCTTGCATCTCTTGTAGTAGGAGGATGTTGAAGCAAATGCATTTTGCTACTCAATTGTAGTAAGAGCTTTTGCCTAGGATGGGTTCTCACATTTGTGGCAAGCAAATTCATGCATCGGTAATTAAACATGGTTATGAAGCGAATATTCCTGTAATGAATTTTGTTTTAGACATGTACCATAGGTGCAGTTGTTTAACGGAAGCAAATTAGTGTTTTCATGGGATGACTGAAAGAAATTTGACTTTCTAGAACACATTAATTGCTGGATATGAGAAATTCAATCCTATCCTATCGAAGCGCTCTATATATTTTCGGTCATGGACAGTCGAGTTTTCAGTCACAATTGCTTCACATTCACCAGTGCTATGGCTGCCTGTGCTAATATAACAGTCTTGAGCTGTAGGCAGCAATTCCATGGAGCTATTATTTTGAAGGGTCTTGAAAGAAACATGGCATTGGCTAATGCACTTGTAGTTGTAGATATGTATGGCCAATGTGGATCATCATTTCAAAGTTCATTTAAAATTTTTCCAAAAAAAAAAACCAAAAATCAAAGTAAGAAAAACAGTGTTTTCACATTTATATTATGATTTCATTTTCTTCCCCTTAATATCTTTCCACCCCTAGAACAGTTAAGAGTAAGGGAAAACAAATTACAAAAGTCAACGATCAAATTAAAAACATACTATATGCAACAAGCAAGATGGTAATTTTTATTATTTCTTGAAATCAAAATAAAATCTAAACACACATGAACAAAAAAGAAAAAGAAAAAAAGAAGTACTGCTTGGAAGAAACCATTCAGAGCCAAGTAACATGTACCATTACGGCCATGGTAAACAAAACAACCATTAATAAATGATAGTAATAATAGAAATCATGGTAAACAAAACAAGAAACAAGGTAGGTAACATATACTGCTTAAGAGGAAACAAGGCAGTTAACAATTATAGCCAAGTTCACTACGCATGCCCTATAAGCAGCAATCTTAAAGGAGAATCCTATATAAACATTTGATTAAAGGAAGCATAAAAATAGAGCATTGCAGTACCAGAGAACAAGTGAACATTGTCAATCAGATCAAGATGATATACGAGGATTTGCTTGCATTTCGGGGTGCCCCATAAGTTGCAAAGCTCAAAGAAACAGGTTAGTTAAGTTCACTTGATCATAGAAATGGTGTTGGTTTATGTTTTCCGAGATTCAAAGTTACTAATTCTAACAATCTCTCTGAAATTCTCTACCTTATTTTTCCAAGTAGGAACTCCCCTAGAGGAGGATCTAGGCAGTTGGGGGCACCACTTTTCTATATCATCGGTGCCTGATGCTATTTTTCAAGCCTCAGCCAAAGAGGAGAGGTGTTAAGGGTTGCAATTTTGTATATTAATGAGTTTTTTTTCCCCATTGGATAACTCTTCGCTTCCTTTGGATGGCGCAATCTTGAAAAAATCTTATAAGCCTAACACATTATCCATAGCTCTCTTGGACTCATCGGCTGAAACAAAACCCAAAGCAACCACTCGCTATTTGTCGTAGTGAGCAGTTGAAACGTGCAGACTGCTGTTCATACCAATTTTTCCCATCACTGCTCCTTCGATGTTGGCTATTTGGAGTCTAGAGAAATGGCTAACTATGCCAATGACTTCCTTTAATAATTCATTACCATCTAATATAAGTATGGACGGAAGACACACCTCCATAGCTATAGTTAATATATTCTAGACAAGCCCACTGCCATTCTCATTTGTAAAAATATATACAATCACCTTTAAATGCAATAATGTAGGAATGACAGATCTAGGAGTTGCTGCAAGACAAATTTCAATCCTCAATCCCCCCTTTAACAGAGGTGACAAAAATCCTAAGCAGCTATGTTGGGTTTTTGCGTGGAGAATTATTTCTTAAAGATGAAGAATAGATTCTATTAGAATGAAGATGATTTTCTACTATTTTATTCTAAGTTAGATTATTTTTCTGTTATAAGGGATATATTAGTCTTTTGTATAGGCTAAGTAGTTAGCCTTGTAATTACCAACCCTATAGTTTATAAATAGAAGGCGAGAGTCTTTCAGTCAGACAAAACAAATCATTCGATCTAGTGGTTTTTTTCTCTGTATACAAGTGATATCGCCGAGAGAAAGAGAAAGGCTTAAAGTGAAAGTTTGTCCTTGTATTCTCTTGTGTGAGCAGTGAACTTGTGCGAGAGAGAGAAAGAAGGTTCCTGTATCTTGTTTCAGGCAGTTTCTAGTGAATTTGTCTCTCAAGAGAAGGCTGGATATAGGATTGTACTTTGCATTCTGAACATTTTGTGCCTCTTGATTGGTTTGATTGCTCTTTATATTTCAGTTTCTTCACTATTTACGTTTCATGTTATCTATATTCTATTGTGGGTTTGATTTCTGGGAGGATTTGACAGAGTTGAGAGAAGCCTCTATCATCTAAGGGTAATTCTGCATAGTCCTAGGTTAAAGAATTGGTATTAGAGCTAGTTTTTTAGGTTCAAGAACAGTCATAGAACCATCAAGATTTCATCCATTTCTATTCTCTATCATAGAATAGTGTCAAAGATGTCGAGCACTAGGTATGATATTGAGAAGTTTGATGGGTAGAATGATTTCGACCTCTAAAGGATGAAAACAAGGGCATTACTAGGGAATCTAAGACTAGAAGAGGCTTTAGATGAGGAAGAAACATTGCTTGAAACCTCCATTGAAGAACAAAAAAAGGAAAAATCAAAAGAAAGGAAAGAAATTGACAAGAAAGCTTTTAACACCTTGATTTTATGTTTAGGGGACAAAGTCTTGAGGGAAGTGGCCAAAATGGCCACGGCATCAGACCTTTGGAAAAGATTGAAGACCTTTTACTTTACTAAAACCCTATCTATGAGGTTATATTTGAAAACCAAATTTTTCTCCTTTAGAATGGATGAAGGTAAGAAACTACAGAAGCACATAGATGAGTTTAATAAGTTATGTTTGGATCTTGAAAACATAGACATCAAATATGATGATGAGGATAAGGCCTTAGTCATATTGCACTTTCTACCAAAGTCATATGAAACTTTTGTTGACATCTTAAAACATGGTGGAGATAAATTGTCTCTAGATGATGTGGCTGGAGCCTTAAGTTCCAAGGAATTACAACATAAGGTTAAAGGAAAGAACTCTATACATGATGCTCTTATAGTTGGGACTAGACCAGAAAACAGGGACCCTAAATTTAAGGGTAGGTCTAGGTCAAAATCTAGGAATGGCAGGAAAATGATAAGATGCTATCACTGCTATGATGAGGGACATATTAAGAAGAACTGTCCCAAAAGAAAGAGTGAACTCCTAGAGAAAAACCCTAGAATTTCTTTATTTGTGTGTGAGGTTGACTATGATAGTGCAGATGCCCTATAAGTGTCTAGAAATACTGGAAAAGTAGCATAGTTTCTAGGTTTAGGGTGGACTCATCATAGGAAATGGTTTTTTCAATCTATAGAGTCATAGTAGGTGATAAGGTGTTAGTAGGTAATAATCAAGAGTAAACTTTCAAGGGATTGAAGATTAGTTTCTAGGATCTAGGGGGACCTATCTAAGCCTTGTCTCATAGTGGAGCTGGCTAGGTAAGGTGAACCTAGTAAAAATGGTGTATCCCTAAGAAATTCCCGAGCGCATATGAGCTTGCTGGAATTAAAATAAGCTTGCTAGAAAATTTCTTCTGGTATGAAAGGGTTAGGTATTGTAGAGTTGTGAAATAGGTATGCCTAGGACTTCTAAAGCTAGGGTTCTTACCTATGTGGGAAAACTCTACCAATAGGACATAAAATTAGTTGATGCCAATGGTAAGGGATGGAATCTGGAATGCTGTATGAAGAAAAACAGCAAGGAGAATCCTTTGGGAATGTCCTAATCTAACCAATGAATCAGGGTATAGCAATAGGGAAATCTAGAAATTGTTTTGTCATATTCATTGTGTAAGCTTGGGCTAGATTGTGAGAGAGAGGAAGCTAGTGTTTAAGATGGCTTTGGCTCTTGCAGTGATAGTGCATGTGATCAGTGAGGGGGTTCTCTTGTATGGTGACGCCCATGTTGATCAAAATATGGATTAAGCAAGGAAAGAGAAATAGAATCATCTTGTAGAAATGAGCAAGGGAATAGAAGGTCTAATGTTGCCTAGGATGGGTAAAAGATAGAACCACAAGTAATCTATCAATAAGGTATGGAATGTTGCGTTTAAGGAGTCTTATGCATTGTTTTTTGAGTGCTAAGGAATAGGGTGGAAAATAGAATCTCTATATATAGAAGAGGGATGCACTCTTATCCAAATGAATGGCATGGAGCCATGTAAATTTGGGGAGAAAATTAAACTTGGACTTAAATGGAATCTCCCTTAGGTTAAAGGGGTGGAATGTTGTTGTAGTGTCTATTTGTAAATTAAGGAAGTGCTGGGAAATTGGAAAAGTCTAGGGAAATGGCTAGACATGGCCATTGGTTATAACAGCACATGATGAAGGCTTAATTGGGATCAAATAGGTGTCAGTAATCAGCTAGTATCCATGGAAAATTAAGGGAGAAATTGGTTTTATAGAGTAGCCCAAGGGATTAGAGGTTAGAAGGAAAAGTAAGCAAAGTTTATTACTTAGAAGGTCTCTCTATGAGTTAAGTAATTCCTAAGCAAAAATATTATAAGAATTGGAGTCTCTTATGATGGTCTAAGGGGTTAAAATGAGTGCATGGAAAAGTTGTGAGTATTCCAATGGTATGCCTAGTGAAATGTAAGGAAACTTCTCTGGAAATTTGTCTATGAGGACTCTAATGAGAGTTGCAGGTTTAGTTTTTACAACTAGAATTTATCCAAAGGTGATCCATTGTTATGTTTTATTGCATTGATTTGCTTTCTTTGATGTTTGTTTTGTGTTTGAGTGAGCAGGTGCAACGTGAAGAACCTAAGATAGTAGATTGATGGAGCCGGATTCTAGAAGATAATCCTGCAAAAATGGTGGAGATTTGTTAGGTTTTTGCATGGAGAATTATTTCTAGAAGATGAAGAATAGATTCTATTAGAATGAAGATGATTTCTGACTGTTTTATTCTAAGTTAGATTAGTTGTTCTATTATGAGGGATATGTTAGTCTTTTGTATAGGCTAAGTAGTTAGCCTTGTAATTACCACCCCTATAGTTTATAAATAGAAGGCGAGAGTCTTTCAATCAGATATAACAAATTATTCTAGTGGTTTTTTTCTCTATATATGAGTGATATTGTCAAGAGAGAGAGAAAGTCTTAGAGGTAAAGTTTGTCCTTGTATTCTCTTCCACAATCTTGACTTCTCCTTAGGAAGCTTTATTTCCAGGAACTCATGGCGAGAACAAGGATTATTCGTAGGATCTGCTAGCTTGTCTATAATAATTGGATCAAAATATTCTTTGGAAAGCAAACAAGAAGTTAGTCTAACCTAATTCCGTCTGGCGAACATCATCATGCACTGGTCCCTCATCCAATTTTTGAATTCAACAACAATTTCATGCCTGTGATTGATCTCCTCTCGCAGCAAACTGACAACACTGTCTAGCTTTCTATCCACTACCGATCCTACAGATTCAACATGGATCTTCCTCTCCATCACCGTTGTTGTTACTCACTGCAATTGAGATCCTCTCGATTTCACCCTGATGTCATCTGCCATCAGAATTCAAATCACTGATAGGATAGCTGGCCGAGGAACAGCTCTAGATGATTCCACTGAGAATTGAATAGCTACTATTAACCACCGGAATTAAGAGGCGAATGTTGCAAATGCCTATAAACTCACTTCCAAAACTTCCTCCATTGAAATCAATGAAGTTGAATTCGCCTGCGCAATTTGAATATGGACCATCAATCGCTGTTGTAGTTTATGAAATGGCTTCCAAAATCGTCATATCTGCTTCACCCTTCCGCTTCGAGCAACAAACAGCTCAATCCAACCCATAGAGAGTCGTTGGCTCTATTATTGACTTCCAAGAATCCAATTAACTTTATTGAATTAGCTTCACTGAATCTGCAAAATCTCTTGTGGAATTAGCTTTGCTGCATTGCGACTATGGATCGCCCATCCGCTTCAACTATGCCACTCTAATTTATGTTCAATTTTCGAAATCGCAACTGCAGCAGCTCGGGAAAATAGCAACGAATCAACTTGCTACTCTGCCTTCAATAGTTGAACCTTCTACTTTTCTTCCATAGCCGAGGTTGCCTTAATAACCTTCGCAATCTATACCTTAATCACGTCCAAAATCCACCACTTGAATTGCTAACTATGAGGTGATCGAAAATCGCCTAGGCTGCTTACCTCCCTTGATCAAGCAACACTTATAGATTTCTCAACCTGAGAACCACTCCTCCGTTGGACTAACTAGAACTAAATTCCCTTGAATTCAATTCACTCCACCTAAAGCTCTACCTAAAGCTCACACCCACTATAATTCATCGACTCAGTCCTTCGATCAATTCGCTGCTTCTAGTTTTCATAGTCATCTTAAAACTCCGAGAATCAATCCTCCTTGCATTGGACAGGAGTTCGGATAGCAGTCGTTGATTTTCATCAAAATTAATCAACACGAAAACAATCTAGGAACGATACTCTAATACCAATTGTCATGTACCTAGGGTTTACCTTAGGGATTGGATTGGAAATTGGAAGAATGAAGAGGAAATTTATAAGAAGAATAACGAGAATTAAAAGAACAAGACGTGAGGGAGAGAAAGTTCAAGAGAGAGAGAGAGAGAATTTGGAGGAGGGAAATCAGAAATGTTTCAAATGTATTCATTCATGCCCTTGAATTATGCTAGATTAGTCTTATATACTGATCCAGATAGCATTGATTTGGCGCCAATAAGGCTGCCAAATATTCAAACCAATTATAACTGAAGGTTGTTGTCTTCTAGGTACAACTGCAACTACTTCTAAGTACAACTAGTTCAATCCAAACTAATAGTAGATATAAACAAAGGAATTCATTTATTATCTATTACTACAATACCCTTGGGTCTTGACACCTATCTACATGATATGATGATATATATATATATGTATATAAGGAGATAGCTTGTCTTCTTCCCTTAATTCTAAAACCCAGACTTTTTCATGTTCCCTTAGCCTTAATTTCCCTCAGCCATTATCCTTATATTACCATTGATCAGAATATTAGAATTCCAAAACCCAAACCTTTTCTTGTTCCCTTAGGGCTGTTGAATCATTGTAGGCAATTATATAGGGTTGGTAATGTATGTAGTACATTTAGACTGACTTTTAAAATCCCACCAAGGCAAAAGAGGTCAACAGCTTGACAGGAGTTTAAAATATCTTCAAAAATTTTGTAAAATCATCGTGGCTATCGTAAATTATTTTCAGTTTATCTCTAAAAAATTTAAAAACAATGAAAATAAACCTAACTTTGTCCTATGCCTAAGAGTGATAAATTTTTATGTAAATATGAAGGGACCACAACTTTGGTACCAATTCAATCCATAGATTAGATTAGTTAATAAAGACAAAGTTACAATTTTACATTTACTTTTGTTTTAATAATGATATTTTCGTCACTTTCGTAATAACTTTCTATCAAAAAGTTGTAATTTTTCTTATTTAATTGAGACTAAATTATATATTTAAGGAGATAGGTTTGACCATCAATAAGAATATCAACGAAAGAGAGTTTCTTCCGTTCAAGGGTTCAGTTCACATTGTGGCTAACATTTTGCAAGAGATGGACAAAAACTATAGAAGATTAATACATGACAGGCATCTTTCTTTCTGTGTTACTTATGCATGCCAAGCACTTGGAAAACAAAAATAAACGAAAGATCACGCAAATTAATATAATTTGCTTTAATGTGAGAGATTTATTAATAATTCGAATAAAGATAACTAACCATACTCATAGCTTAGAAATAGCTCTACCAAACTAGTCCAGTGATGAGTCTCTCCACCTAAACCCACCCATCAACTACAAAGAGTTTGAGCCAATCATTTGTCACTCAAATACACATACCCACCACAACACAACACCACAAAACCACCAATTCCAGCATACTATGCAATTGAAGAATTTATGTCAAGAAGAGAAAAAGGAATAGAATTGCAATCAAATCACTTATCATGAGGAATTATTCATTAGAGTCAAAATGTAAAAGAAGTTTATGATATTTTAAAATATACAAAAATAATTAATATAGTTTAAAAAATTTAAAAATAATATATAAAATGTACAATTATTTTTAACTCATTCGTTCATAAAAATTTCAAACAACATACGCTAATAGAAGACTGCCATCATTGACAAATATATACCCATGTGCCACAAAAATTTAAAAATAAAATAAAAATGAGCATAGCATAGCATATGACCAAATCTGAAACATAGTTTTGACAATAGTTTTCCAGTGGTTAATAAAATCTAAAACTTCCAAAATTCAGGTACATGACATAATAATTGAACCGCATGACGATACTCATAAGAAATAGCCTGAAAATTTATAATTATTTTTTGCTTAGTGGGGTTAATTGACCCCATTTTGTTTTTTTCTTTTTCACAGGTAAAATTAGTACTCTCTCCGCATAAAATAATTCCATAAAGACACAGATTCATCTAGTACATCACAAATCAGTTAAAAAGTTTTAGAATTTCAAAAGGACTCAAGAGTAAATTATCTTGGGGCAAAAGTTAAATTTACGGATAGATTGAGGGTATAAGGGTAATTTCTTATCATATGGATGATCGAATCGACTGTAGGGAGTGCCTTGGAGCCGAGATACTAAAGAAAAATGATATGACATTGATGATAATATTGAGGCATTATTTATGGCAACGAAAGAAATCAGATCGGGAACAATTTTCAGTATAGCTAAAATGTAACTACTATTTAGGCTGCAAAATTGAATTGCTGTAAGGGACTTTCGGGAAGTGCAAGTACGAGTATTTGTATTTTGGCATGCAAAACGAGGTTGTGCACGTGGATCAAGGCATTTTGAATACATTTGAGGTGAGTAGTTCTATCCTAAAATTGTGGGTGTTTTACCCTAAAAGCTTGGTTTTTATTCTACAACAAATTTTGGTTTTCTCTACGAAATTTTTCGTAGTTAAAAATTCAATATTGGTAGCAAAAACCAATTAGCTATGAAATTTTATTCGTAGCGTGAATCGTAGCCAAAGCCTTGTAGCTAATAGTATTTACCTACGATTTAAGGTTTCGTAGAGAATAATACACCTTTTGCTACAATCAGGTAAACGTAGAGAAAACATTGATTTTCTACTATGGTATATATTATAGCTAATTATACCAATTTTCGTTGGTAATGATGTTGATTTTCGTAGTTAATGATGTTAACTTTCGTAGCAAATAACATATATTTTCCTACGAATGTCAAATCGTAGAGCAAACACTTATTTTTAACGACAACAAATCGTAACTAATTATACCAATTTTCATAGCCAATTGATTTTCATATACAAATTTTCGTAATAAAATTTCGTAGCAAATTAATTTTCATATATCAATTTTCGTAGCCAATTGATATTCATATACCAATTTTCGTAGAAAATTAATTTTCTCTACCAATATTTTTGTAATCAAAAATTAAATTTTCATAGTTAATTCTATATAAAACTAATAACCTACTACAATATCACTAAATTCAATTTCATAGCCAAAAAAAATAAAATCTCCCATTTTAGAAATAATATTTTTCTCTAAACCTACACCAACCCTTACAATTTAGATTAAATTTAAAACACAATACATAACTTCGAAATCTTTCAATTAATCACATAAAATAAAATTAATGTCAGCCACAATCTCCAATTATTTTGAATGTGGATAGTACATATAACCAATACATGAAATATTGATAGCAACATTTAAATCTAAAATGAAAATAGTTAAAAATTTGACACTAAAAATTTATCCCCAAGTATATTTCTTTCTTGCTTTCTTCCTTTGCTGCATCCACTTTCTTCCTCTACTATGCATGGTAAGAACCTGAAAAACAAAAGTGAACATAAATCAAAGGAATAAATAAATAAAATGCTTTTTGAATTCAACTCTTTGATAGAAAAAGAAAGGGTCGTGCATACATACTGAGAGAATAACTCTAGTAATTCTAATAGAATTAAGATCCCAAAACAAGAAATTTCGGCAGAATCTCCCCTATAAATAGGACTTAGCCAACCTGTAGAGGGACACTGCATTCACAACATAACAAAAGACACATAATCACACTCATTCAACACCTCAACTACCACCAAATAATTCAAGTTTCAATCCCCAACTCCACAACAACAAAAATGTTAACCAAGTAAGTAAATAACTCGATCCAAATTGTAGATTTGGGTCCAACCAAATCCCCAACCAAACCAAAACTAATTTATTCAAAATTTTAGGATTAAACAATTAAAAGAATGGATAAATAAATGAATAATGAATAAGCGTCTCAAAACTACTAGTCCAAAACTAAAATCCTATGTCATGGGTTACTGTGTGAGTCTACCTCCAAGCGATCTCAATTCCTCTAGCTCTCATCACCTGAAACATGGGAAAAATAAATGGGTGAGCTAAAGTTCAACAAGTAAACTCCATGCACATGTTGCATGCTTATAACATACAAAGTTTGGATAAATTTAAAAATATGTATCCCCATTTACTTTAACTTCTCAAGACAATACTTGCATCTTTTGTGCTCCTGCTATTTTACATTATTTATCTCAACCACCATCAAATCACTTATCACTAATTCACAACACCACAAATATTCACAACACCACTAATTCCAACATATACAATACACAATTGAAGAATAAATTCCAACATATACAATACACAAAAGGAATAAGATAGCATTTAAATCACTTACCATGAGAAATTAATCGGTAGAGTCAAAATTACATCCAAGTAACTTCTTAAAAAGGAGATCATGTTGCTCTAACTTTGCCATAGTAGTGTTTAATTGTTCCTTCAATTGGTCTCATTCTGCTTCAAATTGTCTAAGGGCCTCTTCCAATTCCAACATTTTTTGTGTATTTGAGTTTGTTGTTCTTGTCGGTTTTGGTCCATATTCGAGTCCCTTGATGTATCCTGACTTTGTGCCAAGAATGTCACAAATTTCAGATGGACTTAATGAAGTACCATCAGCAACTGATTGACTAAGAAGTTCTTGCATTTCATTCTGCAAAATTATTAAGAATTAGAATGCTAGAACCTCAAAACTTATGTATCAATTATCGAAATTAGAATGTAAAATTGTTATCCAAAGAAGTAACTTACATAATTTGTTTCTGCTGCTGGACTCATCCATCCTTTCCCTTCACTATAGTAAGTGCGTTTATAAAATGTTATTCGATCACATTCCTCACCATCAAGCTCGTTCAAACTCTACGTTTTTTATGTCAATAAGAAAAAGTTTGTTGTATAAAGGATATATATTGAATAATAAAATTAATTCTTACAATTTCATTTCAAAGAGTAACAAAGGCTCGTGAACCTTGGTTGTGAGATGTAATTCTTTTTTTCCTATTCTCCTTATTCTTCGCACATCTTTCCTGTATATGAACAAAATCATGTGAAATACCAAAAGGTAAGTGCAGAATTTGAGTTTGAACATTAAGGCAATACACACCTGAACCTTGGGGCTTGACCAATATGCACAAAGATCATCCCAATTCTCTTGGGTAAGCCTAGCGGGTTTGTTTTGTTTTGTTTCTTCTAATGTTTTAAATTTTTGAAAATGCTTGTGAAGATGATATCTTTGATCCCTACTTCGATTCTTCAATATATCTTCCACTTTTTTCCTTACATCCTCTTCTCCTATATCAATAATATCCAACCTCATCTAGAAAAAATAAAAGCAAAATAATTTAAGTTATTACACAAATAATTGAAATAACCTAAATTAAAATTAAATAAAAACAAAATGGTGATCGTTAAGGATAAAAGAAATAATTGAGTAGAAGTTTACTTACATCAAGCCGCTCATATGCAGAAGTCAAATGATCATGATTGTTTTTAAGATCCTTCCACTTTGTTGGCATGGGCAAAAAGTCTCGAGCTATAATACCAAGCTCACTTGATAGCTTTGCAGATTCAATCCTATCAACTGGTCGTCCTTTATCCATGGAAATATGTATAGGCACTTTTTTCTTAATTATTTTGTTAATCTTTCTTAAGCCTTTGCCTTTTGTCGGACCTCGGCCTGTACTAGTTGCATTAGAAGTGGAACCTACAATAGACATCACTATTTAAGTAGATATAACACAAAATAAGTACCATATTACAACCATAACTTAATGTTTTAGAATTACCAGTATTGTCTAATGGAGTTAGTGAAGTGCTACCTGGTTGAGGACCATCTTTCATTGAAGTAAAGGACGGTCCATGTGGCTCTTGAGGAGATGAGTCATTTGAGGTATTAATACATTGAGGTGACCCAGTTGAAGTCGTTGAAAGAGGTGCTCTATGTATCCCTTTAGGCATGCCACTAGATTTCTTAATCACTTTTTCCTTTCCAATGTTGAGTGGAGTATTGAACGGAGATGATGACTTTGTAGTATGGGGTAGTTGTGATGATTCATTTGGATTACCATTACAAGATGGTATAACTCGATTGCTAATGGGGCCAACTTCAGTAAGAACTGGATTAGACAACCTCTGAGAGAGGAAAAATCTGGATGATTTATGTGTTGTATCTTTAGCTGGTGGAATGACTCTATTTAGGCTCAGTGGAGGGATAAATGTCGCAGTTGACCTTGACAAATTTAACAATCTAGATATCCCTTGAGGTTTAGGGCTTGAAGATGTAACTTCACTAGCAGTAGACTTTTTGGACTTACCATGAAATAATGCAGATGCCATGATTAACTAAACCTATAAAACCATAAGAATTACATTTAGCATAAAATATTTATAGCAAAATCCTAAATGTTTACAAAATAACAAGTAAACAATCAATCTGGCTTCCTACATTCAACTTATGACTACTATTAAAAATCAGCAAAATAAAACAATTAAACTTTTGCAATCCACTTTATAAGGGTTGGGAGAGGACCTTCTAACATATTAACAAATAACCAAATGAAAGAAACTTCAGTTATCAACTTATCTTTAAATGAAGGAATTCTAAATGCATAGTTGAGAACTTTTTTCTACTTCAGTTATCAACTAGTAATTAAGCTCATACTATTTTTCTGCTTCAACAAATTAACACATTCTGCTAATATTTTAAATCTATAAAAGTTTAGAGAGCCTTTAATATAAAAGAAACTCCAAAGGTTTTTACAAAGTGAGTATGTTTACAAGTTAATCAAGTTAACTATCCATCTATCTACATAGAAAAAGGTGATAAAACATAAATTAAACCTGGGTAAGTTGCAATTTTTGGGTTGCCAAAGCCACTTGGTAGAAATTATCAGGTAATGGAAAGAAATCACCTGTTACTCTTGCAGCTAATAAGAAAATTTGAGAAGTTGATCTTGTGTACAAAACCTGACAAAAACATACAAAATAAAATAATTAATGAGAAACTAAAGTAAATAAACAGTTCAACTTTAGTATAAATAAAAGTATTGAACCTCTAAATACACATTTATGTAATTTTATAAAATAAATTACTATTGAAAAATGCATTATATAAAATTGGAAGAAAAGAAAATTTCATATAGAATATTAAACTAAAAGTGAAAATCAAAGTTCAAGGTCACTATATTCATCAATAGGCTCCAACTCCTCATTGTTGCTACAATAGCTGGTTGTGTCGTCTTCATCATCTTCAGTATCAGCATCCAACATTAAATCATTAGCTTCATCAGCTTCTTGCTCCATTTGCATGTTGCCTCCCAAGCTGTGGACACCACTAGCTTCTACTATACTTGGATTGACGTCATCTCTAAGCAATGGTGTTGTTCCATGATCTTCGATTGAAATTGCAACACCCCCTAATGATTCTCCATCTTGTCGTACCTCATCATTGGCAATATCTTCTTCAGCATCTATGTTTTCATTCTCAAGCATGTCATATACATGTCTGTGTTGAAATCGCTGCACAATTTTCCAACTTTCCCCTAACTTCATGTCATTGATGTAAAAAACTTGGTTCACTTGAGATGCTAGCACAAAAGGATCATGTTGATACCATTTTTTTGTGACATTGATGCTTGTTATGCTACCATCTTTCTGTATGCATGACCTTTTATTACTAACATCAAACCAATCACACTTAAAGAGGATGACCTTCTTTTCTTTGATATAATCTATTTGAATGATATCTTTGAGAACTCCATAGAAGCTAAGGACATCATCTCCATGGTTTCCTTCAACAACTACCCCACTATTTTGACTTCTAAGGTGACTATCACGCTCCTGAACATGAAACCTAACCCCATTTATTATACAACCAGTATATTTCATAACAACTTGAGGTTCACATGCCAATGAATATAATGCCTCAGTTGCTTCAGGTGCTTTAATGTTGTATAATTTGGCTTTTATCAAGATTTACTGCATTTTCTTGCTCAAGCTTCTTGTTGTGCATTCTAATTACAAGACTTGTTAGTTTAGAGGTAATATTAACCAAATTAAACACATACAATAGTATACTTACTCGATATATGGTTTTGCTTCCTCACAATTGTTCAACACATACCAATGAGCTAAATTGAGCTCTTTCTCAATTAGACTGCCATATATTTCTCCTCCAATTGGCCTAAATCTTTGTGAGAAAATAGGCAACTCACAATTCTCAGCCACATCATAATTTCTTTCTTCCTGATTAAATTGAGTCTCAATTCCTTGCAAGTACATTGAACAAAATGTCAAACATTCATTCACAATGTAAGCTTCTGCAATAGAACCTTCAGGACATGCTCTATTTCTTACATAACTCTTTAGAGTCCCCAAGAATCTAGAAATATATAAATGTTGAAATAAAAAAAGTGTTACTACTACATAGTTAGGAATAAAATTATAACAAATGTATAGGGAGTATATTTTCTTTTTTTAAATAGATTTTCCCCCCAAAAAAAAGGCTTTTCAACAAACAAATGTAAGGAAAACGGCATCACCTTTCAATTGGGAACATCCATCGATATGGAATTGGTCCTCCGAGGATGGCTTCATTTGGGAGGTGAATTGCCAAATGTACCATTATGTCAAAAAAGGCCGGAGGGAAAATCATTTCAAGCTTGCAAAGTATTAATGTAATCTCTTGCTGCATGGTCTCTAATTCATCTATCTTCAATGTCTTACAATAGATTCTTTTAAAGAAATCTCCCAGTTCAACCAATACATTAGACACATCCTTGCTCAAATATCCACGTATTCCACAAGGTAGCAAACGTTGCAATAGAACATGATAATCGTGACTTTTCAGACCTGATATCTTGCCATCACTCACATTAGCACATCAAGAAATGTTAGAAGCATAGCTATCTGGAAATTTAACTGACTTCAAAAATTCACAAAACTTCTGTTTTTCTTCCTTGGACAGCGTATAACAAGCAGGTGGTACTGTATATGATCCATCATCTCTCTTCTTCAAGTGTAATTCTTTCCTAATTTTCATATCCTCCAAATCTTGTTTTGCCTTTAGTGTATCTTTTGTTTTCCCTTCAATGTTAAACAAAGTCCCTAAAATATTTTCACATATATTCTTTTCAACATGCATCACATCCAGGTTATGCCTTAACTTCAAATTTTTCCAGTAAGGAAGCTGGAAAAAAATACTTCTTTTAGTCCAATTCAATTCTTCAGGATTACGCTTCCTTTTTTTATTATTTGGATGCTTTCCTAGTGTGACATTGATTGATTCTAATTGATGTAGCACATCTTCACTAGATAAATCCTCATGTGCCATTCCATATTCTGCCTTGCCATTAAATTTCCTACTTTTCCTCCAACAGTGGTCACGTGGCAAGTATCGGCGATGACCCATATAACATATTTTGCTTCTCAATTTTTGAGAATATGTATGCTTGTTACAAACAGGGCATGCTAAGTAACCCTTGGTGCTCCATCCTGACAAATTCCCATATGCAGGGAAGTCATTAATGGTCCACAACACAGTAGCATGCATTTGGAAATTTTTCCTAGAAGCAGCATCATACGTTAATACACCATGGGTCCACAACTCTTTTAATTCATCTATCAATGGTTGCATGTAGACATCAATGTCCTTTCCAGATGCTTGAGGTCCAGGAATAAGTAAGGACATCATAAAAAATGACTCTTTCATGCATTTCCAAGGAGGTAAGTTATATGGAATAAGGATTATTGGCCACATGCTATAAGAGTTACTCATATTACCAAAAGGATTAAAGCCATCAGTTGCTAGGCCTAACCTAACATTGCGAGGATTCTCAACAAACCATGGATACTCCTTATCCAATTCTTTCCAAGCTTTTGAGTTAGACGGATGTCTCAACAAATTCTTATCATCAATCCAATTATTCTTGTGCCACCTCATATCTGTAGCTGTCTTGCTTGACATAAATAATCGTTGGAGCCTTGGTTTCAATGGAAAGTATCATAGTATCTTATGTGGTATCTTTTTTCCTTTAGCATCATTAAGCTTCCATCTAGAGGTACCACAAACTGGGCATTCTTGTCGATTTTGAAACTCTTTCCAAAATAGTGCACAATCATACTTACATGCATGAATAGGAACATATCCTAATCCTAAGTCTTGTAAGACTTTTTTTGCTTCATATTCAGAATTTGGAAGCACCTCACCCTTAGGAAATATGCTTTTCAAATATGCTAACAACGTGTCTACTGATTTCTTGCTCCATTTATTGAATACCTTCAAATGGAGAATCATAATGATGAAAGAGAGTTTTGATGCTTTAGAGCAACCTAGATATAATTCTTGCTGGGATTCATTTAATAATTGCTCAAAGTTTTCAAGGCCTCCATTAATAAAATTACCATCAACGTCACTTCTAAGATTGTTTTCCGTAAAATTTCCTAAGTTAGCTAGCATATCTTCCACTCCATCATCTTCCGCGTATGTCATTTCATCATTTTCTTCTATATCCCTATCATCATCATGAACCCTATCAGGAATTTTATACTCAGAGCGTTCCCCATGATAGATCCACCGAATATAATCTCTGTCTATACCTCGCTCTACGAGATGTCTAAGTACTTCTTTTTGGTTTCTTTTGTCTAAGTTTAAACAATTTTCACAATTATCTGTAACAAATTTCATGAAAGACTGAACTCCATGCACATAGACCTATGACCATTTTTCGGCCGACATCCAGCTTTTATCCATAACTTCGAAGACTTTCTGAATCACATAAAAAAATAAAAAAAATTAAGAATAAAACAATATCAACAAACATAAATGATGGTTTTCCACTTTTTTAGAACCATTTGTTGTGTTAGATAAATCTAATGGTATTTTTTATGTTAATCGGTGTAAATAAATACATATGGGCTCTATTATTTCAATATATTTTAGCCTATTTAAGCCATTCCAATTTTCAGATCTTGCGTCATCAAACATACAATATTTATACAATCAATATATAATTGTAATTACCATCATAGAATGTCTTTTATAATTGTCTTTCTATGTAAACAACAAAGAAGAAAGCAAAAAAAATAGCAACAAACAAAGACATATAATATTAATACAACATGAAAATTAATGTTTAATTTATAATTATTTTCACACATGCTTTATTAACAATGTGATTAGGATTAGGCTACAAATGAAGTTAAAACAACATTAGCGTATTTGTAAAAGTTTGATTGTGTGTCTTCGAAGAAATTGGCATAGAATTCGCTTACGGACTCCAATTTCAGCCCATAAGAAGGGTGGGGATTGTGGCAGTTATGGGAATATGGGTCTAAGGTTGAAAGTGATGTTACTAGCTGAGGCTGTTAGAAAGAAGTGGGAATGGTGGACTAGAGGATTATATTTTAGCACTGTTACATTTTGGGTACTTATTCCTAAGTATCTAGATTGAGGGTCTAGCTGGAATTAATCATAAAAGGAAAAAACTGGATGGGTCTGATGATGATGACGCAGGCATGCTGGGGTTAACCATAAAATAGTGAAGAAAGAGAAGAATTCTGTCTAAGGCTCTCTCATAATATCTCCTATATGTCAATTTAATTGTCATTTTATTGGTATTACTCTTTTCTATCAATTGAACTAAACCAAAGAAACTGAAGTAGATAATTGCAGTTCTGGATGCATTTATAGTTATGAGGACACCCATGTTGTTTGTGAGTGTGGGCGCTTACTCTGCTTGACATTTTGGCAGAGGAAGAGCCCTTCTTTGGTTTATGATCTCGTACGATCTTTACAACAAATATGTCAAGTCTTTATCCCACTACAGGAGGCTTGGGAGCATCCTCACTCCACCTTTTGTGGTTTGGTGGTGCCCCGGCTATTCAAGTCACAAGTTTATTGGGGTAGGCGGTTCTTAGCAAGGGCTTTACGCAAAAGGCATGAATGGTCTTGGCCTGGTGAATTGCCTTATGTCCATGGGTGAGGTCAGTACAGGGGATGGGTGGTTGGGTGCTCCAACTCCCTCAGGCCATTGGTGTCCCTTGTGCCTGGGTTTCCTCTTTTTGGTTAGCAAAAGTAAAAAAGTTTTTTATGTTTTTATTAACCATATATGTTCATAAAGGTCTCAACTTATTTTTATTTGTTTTTGTCACTGTTCCTTTCCCCGGATTTTCAGGTCCTTGAGTTGTGCAGGTTGCTGTTTGAAATTATTTGACGAATCAAAACCCTGATCTTCTTGTTAAAATTTTTAGGTACTTATACAGAGGCTTGTCCACGGGAGATCGGCCCACATGTGACCAATGTTTACGGATTCATGAAAAGTTGACTCAACGAGCTAGATTAGGTTGCATATTACGTGCCCTAGCAGACACTGTGAATATTGTTTAATTCCCTATTGTATCGTTCATGGGACTTAAAAAGGCATAGAATTCGCCTACGGACTCCGATTTTAGCCCATAATATATGCTTTTGGGGTAGCTCGACGAGACGAATGCAACTAGCAGCCTTACTGCTATTGATTATGTTTTCTCGCCATTTGAATCTTCCTTTTATGCTAAAATGCAATTTTTTAGTTATTCTATAGTCTTTTATTCTTTTTAAGGGCAATGCAACTAGGTAGAGCACTATGCTGTACAACCAGAAAAATAAACAAAGTATACAACAGTGATCAAATCACTATTATCAAACACAACATAGAGAAAGCTAAAATTTGTTGTAGTAACCAAACCATAGTAATTCTAACTTAACAGGC
Organism: Diospyros kaki; assembly: GCA_036245055.1. NCBI lineage: Eukaryota > Viridiplantae > Streptophyta > Magnoliopsida > Ericales > Ebenaceae > Diospyros > Diospyros kaki. The sequence goes on along the minus strand of BSEG01000010.1, from coordinate 25,339,597 downwards.
CAAGACTCGAGATCCCTTTTCAGTATGTGTTTGTATATATATATATACACGTAAACATACAAAGTATCAAATTAACTAAAATATTGTACACATAGAATGATTAAAAGTGACTAGATCACTTATTAGACATTTTATCAAACATAAGGCATGCTTCTACAGTTAAAACATAATCAATGAAACCAAGCAATAAGGTCAAAACTAATTTAGGGAAAGAAATAGATTGATGTACCAGAATGATGTCCCTGCCCTGCAATAAGGTTATGGATTTGGCGGGGATGAAAGGTTGGTTCTTCCTTGGACTCGTCTGCTTTGGATTTGGATTTGACGAGGATGAACAGTTCGTTCTTCGCTGGGATTGAAGGCTTTGGATTTGGCTAGGATGAACGGTTCGTTCTTCGTTGGGATTGAAGCTCTAGTGTGGGTTTGTGTACAAAATCATGGTGCGGGTTGCTCTAAGGATTTGGATTTGACGGGAATCAACAAACAGAACTAGGTTACTCTGCCTTCTGGAATGGTTTTCACAAGAGGGAGGGTTTGCACACACAGAGAGAGGTTTCATGAGTGGGAGGGTGGGAAGGTTTGCACGATTTACAAAAAGAATGAGGGTTTGCACAGAGAAGGAGGTCGGAGAGGTTGCGCGAGAGAGAGGGAGCGTTTGCACAGGGAGAGAGGGGTTTTCATTGAAATTTTGGACGAGAGGGAACATTTGCTACGATTAATTTTTATATTTTTTTTAAAAAAAATTATTCCCCGCTCTTTTTTTAGTACCAAATGTTCCTCGCTCTTTTTTATATTTTTTTAATTTTTATTATTTTTAATTTAAAAAAATTAAACTTATCATTTAACTACAATCTAATAATTTTGTAGAAAAATCTTATTTTTTAGCTACGGAATTTAGGATCGTAGATAAACTTTGGTATTAAAATATTATATTTGGTGGCAAAAAATTTAACTTATTTAAATTGTCTACAGTTTGATAATTATGTAGCAAAATATAAACTTATAGCTACGAAATTTATAGCGTAGTAAAAATTTTCGTAGCTAAAAACTATATTTGGTGGGAAAAATTTTAAGTCCTTTGAATACTCTAAAATTTATTAGTTTCGTAGCAAAATATTGACATTTTACTACGAAATTTGATACGTAGAAAAAAAAATCGTAGCAAAAAGATAGTTTTGTTGTAGTGATGCTTTGAAATTGTGAAATGTGGCATTGTCTTGAGTTTTGTGTGTACGTATGGAATGTCAGCCTAACATGTTGTCTGGATAGTGTAGCCATAATTCTCTAAGGGCGTGATAGAATAATAAGGGTATCTGATGCTAGTGTGCATATAAGGATAACCACCTTAGTTTTTGTGCCAGACTATTTGATCAGGGAAGTTGCACTAGGATGACTAGGTGGTCCATATTGTGTTGTTGATATTGGATGTCAGCCTAGGATGTTATCTGGATAGTGTAGCCATAATTCTCCAAGAGCGTGACGAAATGATAGGGGTATCTTGTGCTAGTGAGTATGTCGGGATAACTGCCTTGGTTTTCGTGCCAGGCCATTTAGTCAGGCAAGTTGCACTAGGATGACTAGGTGGTCCATGTGAAATTTTGGAGTTGGGATTGTATGGTGGTTCTCAGATGCTTAGAGTAGGAATGTAATCTGGAGAGATGCGTTGGCTTGCCCTTTTAAGCTAGAATCACGTCGTCATGTCGTTGAGTCGGTGTGGTGGCATAGCTTTCAGAGAGATTGCTCTTTTCCCGTGGTAAGGTTAATCGCTTGGGATTCTCTTGGGCTAGGGCTTATCAGGTGTATTGGTTTATTTCATGTCTTGCATTCATTCATGAAAAATGTATTTTTAAACTGTCACTTAGATGATTCATCATTTAATATAGACTTTATCCCTGGAATATTCAAACATTCCAGGTGAAGGCAACGGTGCAAAGGGAAAGAGAATTGTCGAGGAACGACGGCTAGTAGTAGATAGTTTATATTTTGTCGTATTTAGTTATGTTGTTTATTTTGTTGACATCATGTAAACGTTGGTTCAACTTTATATTATAAATAAAGTGGTTTTGGATTGTTTCTATTGAGTTTTCAATTTAGCTTTTGCATTTGAGATGATGTACCTGTCTTAGTTTATTGATGGTTCATAGTCGATATACTGAGAAGGTATAACGGGATCTTCGGGGTACAGTTTTGTGTTGAGTTTCTGTTGTTTAAAAAAAAAAATATCCCCAGAATCTTACATTACGTAATGCTTTGGAGAAGTGGGGTGTTACAATTGGTATCAGAGTGAAGGATTGAAATTTAAGGGACTCTGACTAGAGTGAAGGCTATTTGAGGATTATAGATTTCGTTGGAAATTTAGAAACTATCGATTTGAGGTCAATGGTTGAAATCCTTATGTGGAGTAATGGGATAACTAGTACTTATCAAGGATAATTGAGTTAGAATAATTCGGTTTCGATCGAGGATCCTAGGGATATTGAACTTAGGATGATTCGATAAGTGCTATAGAGGATCATGTTTAAGGATTCTGAGGATCAATTTTGGGAATAGGGATTCCAAAATGGATGTTGTGAGGATCAAGGTAAGGTTACCTCAAGGAAATGATTCATGGGAACAAGTCAAGTGTGTTTAGTTCAAAGGTTGACTTAAAAAATGAAATGGCTGGGATATACGATTGAATCCCGTAAAGGCTATTGGAGATTAGAAATTCTGATTATTCATGAATTAAGATTCGGACAGGGTACTTTTGATGATTGCAGGACCCGAATGATCGGTTAGCAAGATAGAGATTATCTTTAAGTGTGATTTAGCACTGATTAAGGGAGTGTTTTTCTTTTTCAAATGTTGAAAACTCGGAGAGTCACGAATCTCAGCGGGCGAGACGAAAGTGACAGTAGTAGCTGTCATTGCAGTCATTCTACGAATCATGTCGCGAGCGATGGACGATAAGAAAAGTGATAAGGACCTAGTGAGAATAGACTTGATCGAATGGAAAGAATCTTAGAGGGTATGCTGGCACATGTAATGAGGAACAAGTTGCCGAGTCATACAACTCATGTGTTGGATCAATATCGTAGACAAAGGCCCCCAGTGTTCAAGGGAAAAGCAGAAGATGACCCTTGCATGGTCGAGTTCTGGATGGAGAAAATGGAGAAGCTGCTCCAACATTTGTAATGCAGTGATGAAGAGAAGGTTAACTGTGCTACGTTCATGCTAGAGGAAGATGCTGGACGATGGTGGCAATCAGCCCAGCGAGCTTTGCAGAAGACACCCAAGCAAGTGGAGCAAGATCCAAGGCCGAGGCAAGCTCAACCTGTGACTTGGGCTAGATTTAAGGAGGTGTTTAACGCAAAATATTTTACTCGTAGCTGGAGAGAGGAAAAGACTTGGGAGTTCATGAAGCTGAAGCAGACTGACGAGATGACGGTGACCCAATATGACGTCAAGTTTACTCAACTGATCCGATACGTGCCTATGTACGAAGCCGATAAGTGGCTGAAGACACATAAATTTGTGGGTGGCTTGAGAGTATGATTGCGACAAGCTCTCAGCTCATGGACAATGGACACTTACAGTGAGGCGCTAGATAGAGCCTTGTCCACTAAGACTAATTTACTACGAGTTGGTTTAATTAGATCGGACGAGAAGAAGAAAGATCTGAAAGATGGGAAACATAAATCAGATGGAAGGAACTCCAGAGACAGCGAGCCGTGTCCCCGATGCAACAAGGTACACTCAGGGAGATAATGTTTCCAAAGGCTTGTCCGTTGTTTTATGTGTGGCGAAGAAGGACACAAGGAAAAGAACTACCCTAAGAATAAAGAGGCACCTCCGATCGAGAATTGAATGAGGATCACACGTTTCACGTGTCAATAACCCAGTCATTACTCGAGGGAATGTCCGAAAAGGCAGAAGGTGGAGCAAGTGGGAAAAGAGAACAAGGCACAAAAACCTCACCCTATATAAGTTTTCTACCTGTCAAGGGATGATGATGATATCTACTCGACAAAAGAGAAAGGTACGCCGAGTTAGTTCAATGTTATAAATTTCTGTGTGATCATGGTAGCCACGTTAGTTCAATGTTATCAATGTCTGTGTGATCATGGCATATGCATTAGCATTAGAGTAGGTTGGGAGAATTAGAAATCAAAATAAAATAGGTCTTGAGGATGTGATTGGAAATAATATTGAGTGTTATGAATTATTTTGAGATGCATGTAGCTGCCTGTTCTGAGTTATAACGGGATATTCTGGAAAATAAGAAACGTGTCTGGTTAGCATGGGTCGTATAAGAATGTAAGTTAAGATCGATTGCCAAGGATTAGAAATGATACATCCAGGACTTTTCAAAATTGGGAGTCATTAGTAATAGTAGTGATTCAATTTATCACGATAAAAATTCGAGGACGAAATTTATTAAGGGGGGAGAATGTAATACTCGGGAAATCCTTGAGGATATAGATGGTATTTAATGAAGGGTATAAGTGGAATTATCGAAATAATGAGGCTATAAGATACACTATCGTAGTCTTAAGCAACCAAATCAGACGAAGGGAGTACCTTGGACCCTAGATGATCAAGAAAAATTATATAGTAAGGACAAGTGATTCAAGTTATGATTTTAGATGATTAAAGAAATGGGATCGAGAATAGTTTTCGGTACAACTGTCGATCGGGCTGAGAAAATCGAATCGACGTAGGGATCATTTGAAAAGTTAATAGAGTATGTTAACGACTAATATTTTATGTGTAAAACAACCCTTAAGCGATATCGGGTTGAAACGAATGGATTTAGGGTCAAAACGAGCAATGGGGCCAAAGTGTAATTTTTTAATTTTACCCGAGGGAGGTCAAGATCATAGATTTTTGGGAATTTCAAGGATGAAATGTATAGTATAGAACTTGTGGAAGTTATTGGTATATTTGGATTTGTCAGGGGTGTTATTGAGAGGGCAAAAATATCAATTGAAGAACTAAGGGGTTGAAGTGCAATAAAATGAAAATGGAGGTGTGAACGCAGCAAACCAAAGTCTGCTGCCACCTTCCACACACATGGTCACTGTTTCCCGCGATGGGAAGGCCGAGAGTGGCTTGGGGGATGTCGTAAACGGTGGTAGGATGCTTGGGGACCATGCCATGGCCAGTGATTGGCCGAAAGAAGGTCAATTTTTGGGTATAAATAGGGGCCCAAGGTTTTGAGTTTTTGGTATTAAATTGGCTGTAATTTTGAATGTGTTGAGGGATTTGATAAGGGAGTTTTGATCCTTGCATCAAGGAGAAGGATTTTGGAGACTTTGGAGGAGTTTCCATTGCATTTAAAGGCTATTCGAAGTTCGCCAGAAAATTCGAAGCGGTCCACCTCGTCGGACCTGCAACTAGCCTTTTGGTGACCTTTCTGGTGTCGTTTCGGTCGGAAAAAGGTACCATCAAGATCGATTCTTCAAGGGATTCAAGAGAGTACCCTTTTCGTGGCCATCGGAGCATCCATCGGCGGCCGGAGAATTGGAGAAACGCGTGAGCTACATGCGCCACACACCACTCGCACCCACGCACTAGGCGTGTGAGGGCTTGTGATAAGGGAAAAATCGGTATTTCTTCTTACAGTATTTTTCTTTAAAAATTTTAGGAATTATTGTGTTGAAAAATTGGGAGAAATGGTTGAGAAAATAATTATTTTGGAATTATCGAGGTGAAAATTGGGAGAAAATAGAGGAAATTTTGGAAAAATTGAGGAAAATGGATTTTAATGATTCCTTAATTAAATATGGTGTTTTAGGAGTGTTGTGGGTCGAGGTTGAGTACAAGTACGAGTATTTGTGTTTTGGCACGCAAAACGAGGTTATGCACGAGGATCAAGGCGATCTGAATACATTCGAGGTGAGTAATTCTATCCTAAAACTGCGGGTGTTTTACCGTAAAAGATTGGTTTTTATTCTATCTAAAAGTGTTGTGACTTGTTCATGCAAAATGATTTTGTTGCATGGAAACGGTAACTTGTGACGGTTGGTTTTATGGGGGAGGTTTGTCCCTAAACGTTTTGTACTTGTGCATTGTATTTTATAAAACTGTTTTTTATATGATGCTTTGAAATTGTGAAATGTGGCATTTTCTTAAGTTTTGTCTGTACGTAGGGAATGTCAGCCCAAGATGTTGTCTGGATAGTGTAGCCATAATTCTCCAAGGGCATGACGAAATAATAAGGGTATCTGATGCTAGTGTGCATGTCAGGATAGCTTCCTTGGTTTTCGTGTCAAACCGTTTGATTAGGGAAGTTGCACTAGGATAACTAGGTGGTCCATATTGCGTTGTTCATGTAGGATGTCAACTGAGGATGTTGTCTGGATAGTGTAGCCATAATTCTCCAAGGGCGTGACAGAGTGATAGTGGTATCTTGTGCTGGTGAGTATGCCGAGATAGCCGGCTTGGTTTCCGTGTCAGGCCATTTGATCAGGCAAGTTGCACTAGGATGACTAGGTGGTTCATGTGAAATTTTGGAGTTGGGATTGTATGGTGGTTGCCGGATGCTTAGAGTAGGAATGTAATATGGAGAGATGCGCTGGCTTGCCCTTTTATGCTAGAATCGCGTTGTCGTGTCGTTGAGTTGGTGTGGTGGCATAACTTTTGGAGAGATTGCTCTTTTCCTATGGTAGGGTTAAGTGCTTGGGATTCTCTTTGGCTAGGGCTTATTAGGTGTATTGGCTTATTTCATGTCTTGCATTCATTCATGAAAAATGTATTTTTGAACTCTCACTTAGATGATTCATCATCTAATATGGATTTTGTCTCTGGAATATTCAAACATTCCAGGTGAAGGCAGCGGTGCAAAAGGAAAGGGAATTGCCGAGGAATGACGGCGAGTGGTAGATAGTTTATATTTTGTCGTATTCAGTTATACATTTTATTTTGATAACATCATGTAAACGTTGGTTCAACTTTATATTATAAATAAAGTAGTTTTGGATTGTGTCTATTGCGATTTCGATCTAGCTTCCGCATTTGAGATGATGTACCCATCTTAGTTTATTGATGGTTCATAGGTGATATACTGAGAAGGCGTAACGGGATTTTTGAGGTACGGTTTTGTGTTGAGTTTTCGTTGTTTGGAAAAAAAAAAAAAAAAGTCCTTGGAATCTTACGTTACCTAATGCTCCGAAGAAGTGGGGTGTTACATAAATACTCTAAATGCACTAGCTCACCTAGGGAACCCAAGCTGGCTCTTAGACCAACCGGGTCATGCAAATGCTCACACATCCCATCACACACAAAACATGTCCCACCAGTGAATGTAACCTAACCTCATGGAGCACACACATTATGATATGCACAAAGTCAAGGCGGGAATCTGGTAGTACTAGCTCTTCTGGCTTGTCTAGCGCTTATCGTAACAGCCAATGACTGGCGCCCATACATCCAGCCATCAACTGCCACGACCCACGATCGACAGTCAGTGGCTTTGTACCCCATACCCTTAGACACTCGAACAGACATTTCTTAACATCTCTTAAACTTCTCCTGTGACATCTCATATACTCGTAACATAACTATTAACATACAACTCTTATTCTCATTCCTTCTCATTCATAGAAAACCATCTCAACATACATAATAGACTCTTAACATATTCCCATAATCTAGACCATAACCAATTTTCTAAGAACCTAGCCCCAACGGGTTCAGCATCATTCCCAAAGAAGGCGGGGCAATACAAAACCCCGGGACAGACATAAGAAATGACATCAATGAATCATTTACTTAGCTTATTTAATCACCAATAGACTCATTATTAATATATAAGACATGAGATAGTGGCCACATGGATTATCATTATTATTACGTGGAACCGAGTCAAGGTGAGGGAGGGAATAAAAACGAGAAACCACGGAGACTCAACTAAGAACTAAAGAACATAGGGTAAGGGTTAGGAGCTTGCCTGCAGATAGTCGATCCTAGCTTCTCTCGTATTCCCGTTGTGAAGTATTACAGTTAAAGTAAATAATGAGTATCTAGGCCCCAAATAATTAATTTCAACCATGAAGAATTGACACTCTCATGTATACAAAGCCCTATTAATTTATTCAACTTACCTGATCACTTTAAACGCATTTGTTTTCCACCTTTTTCCCTAAATGTTTCTTCTTTCGCACACTGCTAGCTGAGGCTTCCTTTCTTCCTTTTCCCTTTTGTTTCTGTTTGTTTGGAGATGCCCAAAATGGGCTTAAAAATGGTGCAAAACGAGTGGCTAAGGGAGAGCCACTTGGCGGTTGCTGGGAGCACCACTGCCTCCCTGAAACGACGTTGTTTCGAGGAGGATTTTGCTGAAAAATCAGCAAATCCCTCCCAGCCTTGCATGCGTCCAGCCCCTGGTCGTCATTGCACACGACCGCTTGCGTCACACGCCGACTTCAACATATATGCGACCCCCATTAATTTTAAAGTGAACTCACAGCCATTTCTGCAATTTTCATTTCAGCGCCCATAGTTTCCATTAATTACACATGCACCCCCTTAATAATTTTCCTTACACCCAAACTTCCATTTCCACTTATTTCACTTACACCCAAAATTTCCAAAAAAATCCCCCAACTTAATTTATTTTATTCTTTCATTATTCCTGTAGATACTCCCAAATAAAATAATTAATTTCCTAATCGTCCATTTCCTCAAAACCATATAAATTATTATTTCCTTGTAAATTCTCAAATAATCCATAAATACCTCAAATACTATAATCAATACTTATTATTCATCTCCAAATTCTGGGACGTTACAATACCCAAGTTAGCTCTTAGACCAACTGGGTCATGCAATTGCTCACACATCCCATCACACACAAGGCATGTCCCCAAGTGAATGCAACCCAGTCCCTATGCAGCACATGTCATGATATGCACAAACCAAAGCAGGAAACTAGAAGTACCAGCTCTTCTGGCTCGTCTAGCGCTTATCGTAATAGTTGATGACTGGCGCCCATACATCTAGCCATCAACTGCCACGACCCGCGGTCGACAGTCAATGGCTTTGTACCCCATACCCTTAAGACACACATAGATTATATTAAACTTAGTCACTTAAGTTTATCATTTCACACACTTTATCCATGACAACATAAACACCATTATGTCATCCAGTTCTTAACTCTCCTCATACACAAGAGACCATCTCCACATTCAAAATAAATTATTAACATAACCCCATTAAAGCATAATCAACTCTTCTAAGAACCTATCCCAACGGTTTTGGCATTATTCCCAAGGAAAGCAGAGCGATATGAAGCTTCGGGACAGACGAATTGAAAGATACCAAGTCATCATTTACTTAACCCATTTAATCACCAATAGACCCATTATTAACATATAAGCTGTGGAATGGTTGCCACATAAATTATTATTATTAATGCGTGGAACAGAGTCACTGTGAGGGAGGGAATAGAATACCAAAAATAATGACGACTCTCGCAGTAAATGAAGAACATAAGAGAAAGGTTAGGAGCTTGCCTTTAAACTACCGATTCTTGGTTTTCTTATACTCTCGTTACGAAGTAAAACATTCTACCTAAAATAACAAGATAACAGCTCCAATTAATTAAATCTACCCAAGTAATTTGCATAAACTAACCATACAAAATACATAATTTAAATATATGATATACTCAGTACTTTTACTTACTTACCTGAATATTTTAAACACTAAATAATACCAAAATTGTCTATTTCCCCCCATAATTTCTCCCATTTCTTCCTCTGTTGCGCCCCATTTCTTCTTCCCCTTCTTCCTTCTATTTCTTCTCTGCTTGTTAGCTCAAAGAAGGCCGAAATTGGCCTTTAAATTGGGCAAACCAAAGGGTAAAGGTGCGGCCACGTGGTAACCATTGGGCCACGAGGGGAGACCACCACCTTAGGGCCAAAACGATGACGTTTCGACCCTTCCCTTTGGCTGAAAAATTCAGCCATTTTCCTCGCGCACGCAGCCTCCCATGCAGAATCGAACCCGCGACCACCCGCATGCCCCCTCGCGCGCGTACCAGCTGATCCAGCTGCCATCTTCAACATATATACACCTTTAATTAATCTTAAGGTGACTTCCAGCCCATTTTCTGAATTCACACTTCAACCCTTAATTTCCTAGAAACTCCACTTTCACCCCGAATTATAATTTCCACTTATTTCACGTCCACCCCATAATTTCTAGAAATCACCCAATTCAATTTATTTTAACCTTTTCTTATTTCCATAAATATTCTCAAATAAAATAATTAATTACCTTAATTTCTTATTTCCTCAAACAACATAAATAAAGACTTCCTCTTAAATCTCCAAATATTCAATAATAACCTCAAATGCCAGAATTAAAAATTATTATTTATCTCCAAATTTTGGGATGCTACACTTGATCATAAGAATGGTGTTGGTTTATGTTTTCTGAGACTAAATGTTACTGATTCTAATAATCTCTTTGAAATTCATCACCTTATTTTTCCAGGTAAGAACTCCCCTGGAGGAGGATCTGGCTAGTTGGGGGCACCACTTTTCTGCATCATCAGCGCTTGATGCTATTTTTCAAGCCTCAGATAGAGAAGAGGTGCTAAGTGTTGTAGTTTTGTATATTACTCACTTCCCATAGCTCTCTTGGACTCATCAGTTGAAACAAAACCCTAAGCAACCACTCACTAGTTGTCGTAGTGAGCAGCTGAAACGTGCCGACTTAAGGGCTTCCATTTGCTCCACAATCATAAAAAAATGAGAAAAAAAATATGTGGGTTTCATATTATCCTAATCTCTCCCTATAATCAAAATCAAAAAATTGTTACAACTTTCACTAGAATTCATGTATTAATCACAACCAGTACCAAGTGTTCATTGCTCAACTTGTATCTTCAAGTACCTACAAATTGCGAAGAGAGAAAATCATATTACTCGTCATCCTCCAGAATAACAGTACTAAATTTCTAACACTATCTATTCTTAATAAACCCAATAAAAACATGAATACATGAATTCCATGATTAACATTATTTTTTCTCAATAATCAATATTATTCGCAATTAATTAGGTTCACCATGAATCTCATGTAGAAAATTTAGAATGCGCAACTTATTTAATAAAAGTTGTCGAAAAACTTTCATATGGTCTAACTTTGAATATTATCCTGAAAAAATTTAAACTATTTAATAAAAGAAAAAAATGTAGAATAAAAAGTAATCATGTACCTAAAAATAGTCATACATCATAAAGTCATGAAAAAATAAATAAATCCCTACGAAGTGAATATAACCTCATGAACATCTTCGCCAAGAGTAAATAGGGGAAATTCAGTTGAAGCATTTGAGTTTTGTTGCATAAAAGATTCAACCCTTCACAATCTCTCTTCAAACTCTACAATATGCCTCTTTACGATGCAATTTTCTTCATCCTTGTCATTATGTTTATCTTGAAGCTCTTCCATATTCTTTTTATTAGGATTTTTGAAGTTTTTCCATTTGATTCCACCCCATAAGAATCAAATAAGTATGCCTAATTCAAAGTAGGGAAATAATTTGCTTTGGCAGTTGACATTTTTATTTTTGAATTGGCTAATGTCTTGTTCACAAACAATTCGCTTCACCCTTCCGCTTATGAAATGACTGCTATAGTTTATGAAATGGCTTCCAAAAATGTCGTATCCGCTTTACCCTTCCACTTCAAGCAACAAACAGCTCGATCCAACCCATAGAGAGTTGTTGGCTCTGTTACTGATTTCCAAGAATCCAATTAACTCTATTGAATTAGCTGCACTGAATCGCCAAAATCTTCTGTGGAATTAGCTTCGCTGCGTTGTAGCTATGAATTGCCAATCCGCTTCAACTGTGCCACTCTAATCTACATTCAATTTTCGTAATCACAACTGTATTGGCTCGAAAAAATTACAGCGAATCAACCTGCTACTCTACCTTCAATAGTTGAACCTTCCGTTTTTCTTCCATAATCGAGGTTGCCTTGATCACCTTCACAATCTATACCTTAATCGAGCCCAAAATCCACCACTAGAATTGCCAACCATGAGGTGATCGAAAATTGCCTAGTCTGCTTGCCTCCCTTTATCGAGTGACACTTACAGATTTGTCAAGCCAAGAGCCACTCCTCCGTCAGACTAACTGGAACTAAATTCCCTTGAATTCAATTCGCTCCACCTAAAGCTCACACCCACTGTAATTGATCAACTCAATTGTTCAATCAATTCTACTACTACTTCTGGTTTTCGTAGTTGTCTTCAAATTCTGAGAATCAATCCTCCTTGCGTTGGACAACAGTCGGACAACAGCTATTGTTTTCTTTCGAAACAAGAAAATCATCGAGGAACAACGCTTTGATACCAATTGTCATGTACCTAGGGTTTACCTAAGGGGATTGGATTGGAAATTGGAAGAATGAGGGGGAAATTTAGAAGAAGAATAGCAAGAATCAAAAGAACAAGACGTGAGAGAGAGAGAGTTCGGAGGAGGGAAATCAGAAATGTTTGAAATGTATTCATTAATGCCCCTTAATTATGATGGATTAGTCTTATATACTGATCTAGATAGTAGTGATTTGGCGGCAATAAAGCTGTCAAATATTCAACCAATTATAACTTAAGGTTGTTGCCTTCTAGGTACAACTACAACTACTTCTAAGTACAACTAGTTCAATCCAAACTAATAGCAGATTCAAACAAAGGAATTCATTTATTATCTATTACTACTATACCTATCTACATGATATGATGATATATATATATATATGTATATAAGGAGATAGCTTTTCTTCTTCCCTTAATTCTAAAACTCAGACTTTTTCATGTTCCCTTAGTCTTAATTTCCCTCAGCCTTTATATCCTTATATTACCATTGATCAGAATATCAGAATTCCAAAACCCAAACCTTTTCTTGTTCCCTTACGGTTGTTGAATCATTGTAGGCAATTATATAGGGTTGGTAATGTATGTAGTACATTCAGTCTGACATTTAAAATCCCACCAAGCTAAAAGAGTTCAACTGCTTGAAAGGAGTTTAAAATATCTTGAAAACTTTTGTAAAATCATCGTGGTTATCGTAAATTGTTTTCAGTTTATCTCTAAGAAATTTGAAAATAATGAAAATAAACCTAAGTTTATCCGGTGCCTAAGAGTGATAAATTTTTATGTAAATATGAAGGGACCACAACTTTGGTACCAATTCAATCCATAGATTAGATTCGTCAATAAAGACAAAGTTACAATTTTACACTTACTGTTGTTTTAATAGTGATATTTTCGTCATTTTCGTAATAATTTTTAATCAGAAAGGTTCAATTTTTCTTATCTAATTGAGACTAAATTATATATATATATATAAGGAGATAGCTTTTACCATCAATAAGAATATCAGTCAAAGAGAGTTTCTTCTGTTCAAGGCTTTAGTTCACATTGTGGTTAACATTCTGCAAGAGATGGACAAAAGCCTGTAGAAGATTGATGCATGCCAAGCGTCTTTCTTTCTGTGTTACTTATGCATGCCAAGCACTTGGAAAACAAAAATAAATGAAAGATCGGGAAAATTAATAATTCGAATAAAGATAACTAACCATACTCATAGCTTAAAAATAGCTTTACCAAACTAGTCTAGTGATGAGTCTGTTTACCAAACCCACCCACCAACTACAAAGAATTTGAGCCAATCATTTGTCACTCAAATACACATACCCACCACAACACATCACCACAAAACCACCAATTCCAACATACTAAGGAATTGAAGAATTTATGTCAAGAAGAGGAAAAGGAGTAGAATTGCATTCAAATCACTTATCATGAGGAATTATTCACTAGAGTCAAAATGTAAAAGAAGTTTATGATAGTTTAAAAAATACAAAAATAATTAATATAGTTTAAAAAAATTTAAAAATAATATATAAAATGTACACTTATTTTTAACATGTTTGTTCATAAAAATTTCAAACAACATGCACTAATAGCATAGCATATGACCAAATCTAAAACATAGTTTTGACAATAGTTTTCCATTTGTTAATAAAATCTAAAACTTCCAAAATTCAGGTAGAATTAATTAATAATTATTTTTTGCTTAATGGGGTCAATTGACCCCATTTTCTTTTTTCTTTTTCGCAGGTAGCATTAGTACTCTTTGCATAAAATAATTCGATAAAGACACAGATTCATCCAATATTGTTTGTAAATTAAGTTATTGTGGCCAAAAATTAAGTTATTGTTTGTTAGTTATCAGGTAAAAAAGATATTAGGATGAAATGTACATTATCATGTACATGATAATTGCAGATAAAATTTTCATGGTAAAAAATTATATTTGGTTATAAAACTAGTTTTAAAAGTCAATTTTCCATCGTTAAACAGTTTAAATGATAGGAAAAATCTCATCATCACCTGTTGTTAAATCTTTTGTCATTCAAAGCATTAACGATCAAAACAAAAATATCATCATTAATATAAGTAGTGACGGACTTAAGTTCTATCATTAAAAATAATAATGAAATGAATATTTCTATTTCCATAACAATGTGTATGGTTGTTGAAAATAATATTAGTGATGATATTTCCGTTGTTATTACAATATTTATCGATCACTAAACATAATATCAGTTATGGATATCCCCCTCATTATTACAATATTTACCTGTCATTAAACATAATCTAAACAATGAATACTTTCGTCGTTATAGCTATATTTATCAATCACTAAACATAATATCAATGATGAATATTTTTATTATTATATCTATATATATCTGTCATTATTACTATTATTACAATTCTAATGACTATTTTTACTAGTATATAAGAATTTATTTTATACCTATTAATTTTGAAAAGAGAGATACTAATAATAAAAAAGTGGTTCTCAATCAATTTAGAAAAAACAAGACATATGCAAAATACAATCATTTATATTGATTATGTACTAATTACAATCATTAACGACTTCTATTGGCTCCACAATCATAAAAAACGAGAAAAAAAATTATGAATTTCATATTATCCTAACCTCTCCCTATAATCAAAATCAAAAAATTGTTACAAGTGTCACTAGAATTCATGTATTAATCACAACCAATACCAAGCGTTCATTGCTCAACTTGTATCTTCAAGTACCTACAAATTGCAAAGAAAGAAAATCATATTATTCGTCATTCTCCATAATAGTACTACTAAATTTCTAACACTATCTCTACTTAATAAACTCCATAAAAACATGAATACATTAATTCCATGATTGACACTATCTCTTCTCAATAATCAATATTATTAGCAATTAATTAGGTTCACCTTGAATCTCATGTAGGAAATTTATGAAGGTAATACCTATTTAAAAAAAAGTTGTCGAAAAACTTTCATATGGTCTAGCTTTGAACATTGTCTTGGAAAAATTTAAACCACTCCGTAAAAGAAAAAAAAAACTATAGAATCAAAAGTAATCATGTTCCTAAAAATAGTCTTATATCATAAAGTCATGAAAAAATAAATAAATCCCTATGAAGTGAATAGAACCTCATGAACATCTTCGCCAAGAGTAGTATTTGGGTTTTGTTGCATAAAAGATTCAACTCTTCACAATCTCTCTTCAAACTCTATAATATGCCTCTTTAGGATGCAATTTTCTTCATCCTTGTCATTAAGTTTAGTTTGAAGCTCTTCTATCTTCTTTTTATTAGCATCTTTGAAAATTTTCCATTTGATTCCACCCCCATAAGAATCAAATAAGTAAATAAGTATGCTTAATTCAAATACGTCAACATCCTATAAAATGTACTGGATTCATTCTCTTCAATATGAACATTCATATACATGTGTAGTAGACACACTTTCAGACAATGAAAATACACAAGTTAAATAATACCACAAGTAAAGTTGGAGAATAATTTACTTAAAAATATTGTTTGGTAGTTGATATTTTTATATTTGAATTGGCTAATGTCTTGTTCACAAACAATCCGCATACTAATATACAAGCATTTTTTTCTTTATTTTTTGACGTACATAACTACAAGAAAAAATGGAAGGGCAAGACCATTCAAGATGTAATATTATTAGTCTTGTTTTCTTGAACAGCCTAACTCCAATTCATGCATACTTTCCTTGCATCTCTTGTAGTAGGAGGATGTTGAAGCAAATGCATTTTGCTACTCAATTGTAGTAAGAGCTTTTGCCTTGGATGGGTTCTCACATTTGTGGCAAACAAATTCATGCATTAGTAATTAAACATGGTTATGAAGCGAATATTCTTGTAATGAATTTTGATTTAGACATGTACCATAGGTGCAGCTATTTAACGGAAGCAAATTAGTGTTTTCATGGGACGACTGAAATAAATTTGACTTCCTAGAACACATTAATTGCTGGATATGAGAAATTCAATCCTATCCTATCGAAGCGCTCTATATATTTTCGGTCATGGATAGTCAAGTTTTCAGTCTCAATTGCTTCACATTCACCAGTGCTATGGCTACCTGTGCTAATATAACAATTTTGAGCTGTAGGCAGCAATTCCATGGAGCTATTATTCTGAAGGGTCATGAAAGAAACATTGGCATTGGCTAATGCACTTGTAGTTGTAGATATGTATGGCAAATGTGGATCATCATTTCAAAGTTCATTTAAAATTTTTCCAAAAAAAAGAACCAAAAATCAAAGCAAGAAAAATAGTGTTTTCACATTTATATTATGATTTCATTTTCTTCCTCTTAATATCTTTCCACCCCTAGAACAGTTAAGAGTAAGAGAAAAAAATTACAAAAAGTCAACGATCAAATTAAAAACATACTATATGCAACAAGCAAGATGGTAATTTTTATTATTTCTTGAAATCAAAATAAAATCTAAACACACATGAATAAAAAAAAAAAAAACAAAGAAGTACTGCTTGGAAGAAACCATTCACAGCCAAGTAACATGTACCATTACAGCCATGGTAAACAAAACAACCATTAATAAATGACAGTAATAATAGAAATCATGGTAAATAAAACAAGAAACAAGGCATGTAACATGTACTGCTTAAGAGGAAACAAGGCAGTTAACAAGTATAGAAATAGAGAATCCTATATAAACATTTGATTAAAGGAAGCATAAAAATAGAGAATTTCAGTACTAGAGAACAAGTGAACATTGTCAATCAGATCAAGATGATATAAGAGGATTTGCTTGCATTTCGGGGTGCCCCATAAGTTGCAAAGCTCAAAGAAACAGGTTAGTTAAGTTCACTTGATCATAGAAATGGTGTTGGTTCATGTTTTTTGAGATTCAATGTTACTAATTCTAACAATCTCTCTGAAATTATCTACCTTATTTTTCAAGTAGGAACTCCCCTGGAGGAGGATCTGGGCAGTTGGGGGCACCACTTTTCTGCATCATCGGTGCCTGATGCTATTTTTCAAGCCTCAGCCAATGAGGAAAGGTGCTAAGGGTTATAGTTTTATATATTAATGATTTTTTTTCCCTATTGGATAGCTCTTCGCTACCATTGGATGGCGCAAGCTTAAAAAACTTCTATAAGCCTAACACATTGTCCATAGCTCTCTTAGACTCATCGACTGAAACAAAACCCACAGCAACCACTCGCTAGTTGTTGTAGTGAGCAGCTAAAACGTGCCAACTATTGTTCATACCAATTTTTCCCATCACTTCTCCTTTGATGTTGGTTGTTTGGAGTCTAGAGAAATGGCTAACTATGCCAATGACTTCCTTTAATAACTCATTACCATCTAATATAAGTAGGGAAGGAAGACACACCTCCATAGCTACAGTTAATATATTCCAGACAAGCCCACAGCCATTCTCATTTGTAAAAATATATGCAATCACCTTTAAATGCAATAATGTAGGAATGATAGATCTAGGAGTTGCTGCAACACAAATTTCAATCCTCAATCCTCCCTTCAACAGAGGTGACAAAAATCCTAAGAGGCTATGTTTGGTTTTTGCATGGAGAATTATTTCTTAAAGATGAAGAATAGATTCTATTAGAACGAAGATGATTTTCTACTGTTTTATTCTAAGTTAGATTATTTTTCTATTATGAGGGATATATTAGTCTTTTGTATAGGCTAAGTAGTTAGCCTTGTAATTGCCACCCCTATAGTTTATAAATAGGAGGCGAGAGTCTTTCAGTCGGACAAAACAAATCATTCGATCTAGTGGTTTTTTTCTCTGTAGATATTGTCGAGAGAGAGAGAAAGGCTTAAAGGGAACGTTTGTCCTTGTATTCTCTTGTGTGAGCAGTGAACTTGTGCGAGAGAGAGAAATAAGGTTCTTGTATCTTGTTTCAAACGGTTTCTAGTGGAGTTGTCTCTCAAGAGAAGGTTGGATGTAGGATTGCACTTTGCATTCTGAACTAGGATAATTTTGTGCCTCTTGATTGGTTTAATTGCTCTTTTTATTTCAGTTTCTTTGTTGTTTATGTTTCATGTTATCTATATTCTGTTGTAGGTTTGATTTCTGGGAGGATTTGAGAGAGTTGAGAGTGGCCTATATCATCTAAGGGTAATTCTGCATAGTCCTAGGTTAAAGAATTTATATTATAGCTAGTTTTTTAGGTTTAAGAACAGTCCTAGAAACACCAAGATTTCATCCATTTTTATTCTCTATCATAGAACAGTGTCAAAGATGTCGACCACTAGGTATGATATTGAGAAGTTTGATGGGAAGAACGATTTCGGCCTTTGGAGGATGAAAATGAGGGCATTACTAGGGAATCTAAGACTAGAAGAGGCTTTAGATGAGGAAGAAACATTGTTTGAAACCTCCATTGAAGATCGAAAAAAGGAAAAATCAAAAGAAAGGAAAGAAATTGACAAGAAAGCTTTTAACACCTTGATTTTATGTTTAGTTATGTTTAGGGGACAAAGTCCTGAGGGAAGTCACCAAAATGACCACGGCATCAAACCTTTGGAAAAGATTGGAGACCTTTTACTTGACTAAAACCCTGTCTACTAGGTTATATTTGAAAACCAAATTTTTCTCCATTAGAATGGATGAAGGTAAGAAACTACAAGAGCACATAGATGAGTTTAATAAGTTATGTTTGGATCTTGAAAACATAGACATCAAATATGATGATGAGGATAAGGCCTTAGTTATATTGCACTTTCTACCAAAGTCATATGAAACCTTTGTTAACGTCTTAAAACATGGTAAAGACAAATTGTCTCTAGATGATGTGACTGGAGCCTTAAGTTCCAAGGAATTACAACATAAGGTTGAAGGAAAGAACTCTATACATGATGCTCATATAGTTGGGACTAGACCAGAAAACAGCGACCCTAAATTTAAGGGTAGGTCTAGGTCAAAATCTAGGAATGGCAGGAAAATGATAAGATGCTTTCACTGCTACGATGAGGGACATATTAAGAAGAATTGTGCCAAAAGAAAGAGTGAACTCCTAGAGAAAAACCCTAGAATTTCTTCATCTATGTGTGAGGTTGACTATGATAGTGCAGATGCCCTATAAGTGTCTAGAGATACTGGAAAAGTAGCATAGTTTCTAGGTTTAGGGTGGACTCATCATAGGAAATGGTTTTTTCAATCTATACAGTCATAGTAGGTGATAAGGTGTTAGTAGGTAATAATCAAGAGTAAACTTTCAAGGGATTGAAGGTCAGTTTCTAGGATCTAGGGGGACCTATCTAAGCCTTGTCTCATGGTGGAGCTAGCTAAGTGAGGTGAACCTAGTAGAAATGGTGTGTCCTTAAGAAATTCCCAAGCGCATATGAGCTTGCTAGGATTAAAATAAGCTTGCTAGAAAATTGCTTCTGGTATGAAAGGGTTAGGTATTGTAGAGTTGTAAAATAGGTATGCCTAGGACTTCTAAAGTTAGGGTTCTTACCTATGTGGGAAAACTCTACCAATAGGACATAAAATCAGATGATGCTAAGGGAAAGGGATGGAATCTAGAATGCTGTGTAAAGAAAAACAGCAAAGAGAATCCTTTGGGAATGTCCTAATCTAACCTATGAATCAGGGTATAGCAATAGGGAAATCTAGAAATTTTTTTGTCATATTCATTGTGTAAGCTTGGGCTAGATTGTGAGAGAGAGGAAGCTAGTGTTTAAGATGGCGTTGGCTCTTGCAGTGAGAGTGCATGTGATCAGTGAGGGGGTTGTCTTGTATGGTGATGCCCATGTTGATCAAAATATGGATTAAGCAAGGAAAGAGAAATAGAATCATCTTGTAGAAATGAGCAAGGGAATAGAAGGTCTAATGTTGCCTAGGATGGGAAAAAGATAGAACCACAAGTAATCTATCAATAAGGTATGGAATGTTGGGTTTAAGGAGTCTTATGCATTATTTTTTTAGTGCTAAGGAATAGGGTGGAAAATAGAATCTCTATATATAGAAGAGGGATGCACTCTTGTCCAAATGAATGGCATAGAGCCATGTAAATTTGGGGAGAAAATTAAACTTGGACTTAAATGGAATATCCCTTAGGTTAAAGAGGTCGAGTGTTGTTGTAGTGTTTATTTCTAAATTAAGGAAGTGTTGGGAAATTGGAAAAGTCTAGGGAAATGGCTAGACATGGCCATTGGTTATATCAGCACATGATGAAGGCTTAATTGGGATCAAATCGGTGTCACTAATCAGCTAGTATCCATGGAAAATTAAGGGAGAAATTCATCTTATAGAGTAGCCTAAGGGATTAGAGGTTAGAAGGAAAAGTAAGCAAAATTTATTGCTTAGAAGGTTTCTCTATGAGTTAAGTAATTCCTAAGCAAAAATATTATAACAATTTGAGTCTCTTATGATGGTCTAAGGGGTTAAAATGAGTGCATGGAAAAGTTGTGAGTATTCCAATGGTATGCCTAGTGAAATGTAAGGAAACTTCTCTGGAAATTTGTTTTTGACAACTCTCAAGATGTAGTTGAGAACTTAGGTCAGCTTTTGAAAGTGTGGGAGAAAGGATAAGCTGGAATTCTAAGGCATAGAGGTTGGAATAGAAATGGACAACTTGTGGCAACCTAGGTCTCCCAATCATAAGCATATTGTAATAGGCTGGTAGTTATAAGAGTCTCAAGAGAGTTGAGCAGTTCTCAAAAGTTTGAAACAAACATAAGAGAAAGTCAGTGGTAAATCCTAAAAGGCCGATTTTGGGAGGTAGGAGGAAGTCTAGCAATGTTAAGGCCAATCCGGGTACGGTTCACTGTGTTGTGATGCTGTGTAAAAGGATGGAACCTTTAGGATTAAGGAATAACATCATGTTTGGATTTGGTTTATGGTGGAGTGTGCCTAGCTAGAAATTATGCATTTAGGGTGTCTATGTTGCATTTTGTAAGCAACAGGAACCCTAAAATATAGCGTATGTAGGACGAGTTAAAACAGCCAATGGCAGTCCATTTGGCTTAGTCTTTAGTCCCACAATGGAGTATATCAATCATATTGATGTTAGGAAAAGTTATTCATTAGAAAATCTTTTGAGGATAAAATCTAATGAGAGTTGCAGGTTTAGTTATTACAACTGCAATTTATCCAAAGGTGATCCATTGTTATGTTTTACAGCATTGATTTGCTTTCTTTGATGTTTGTTTTGTGTTTGAGTGAGCAGGTGTAATGTGAAGAACCTAAGATAGTAGATTGATGAAGCCAAATTCTAGAAGATAATCACGCAAAAATGGTGGAGATTTGTTAGGTTTTTGCATGGAGAATTATTTCTAGAAGATGAAGAATAGATTCTATTAGAATGAAGATGATTTATGACTATTTTATTCTAAGTTAGATTAGTTGTTCTATTATGAGGGATATATTAGTCTTTTGTATAGGCTAAGTAGTTAGCCTTGTAATTACCACCCCTATAGTTTATAAATAGAAGGCAAGAGTCTTTCAATCGGATATAACAAATCATTCTAATGGTTTTTTTCTCTGTATACGAGTGATATTGTCGAGAGAGCGAGAAAGGCTTGGAGGTAAAGTTTGTCCTTGTATTCTTTTCTGTGAGCAATTAACTTGTGTGAGAGAGAGAAAGAAGGTTCTTGTATCTTCTTTCAAGCGGTTTCTAGTGGATTTGTCTCTCGAGAGAAGGCTGGATGTAGGATTGCATTTTGCATTCCCAACTAGGATAATTTTGTGCCTCTTGATTCGTTTGATTACTCTTTTTATTTTAGTTTCTTTGCCGTTTACATTTCATGTTATATATATTCTGTTGTGGGTTTGATTTCTAGGAGGATGTGGGAGAGTTGAGAGAGGCCTATATCATCTAAGGGTAATTCGAGATAGTCCTAGGTTAACAGGCCAACTATAGCAAGAACGAACAGAGTCGCAGGAGCTTTGTTCTCCACCGCAAAACTCTTAGCTTCCTTAACCCCCCTTTCCCTCTGCTGAAATCTTGTTAGGGATTTATTTGCTGAAGCCATGCTCTCTTGCATTTCCAAAACAATATTTTACTTTATCGGTACAAAACACTGTAACCCTCATTGAGAATTGACATTCTCCAACTTATGCAAAACCTCATTTCTGACCATATAGCTTGAATCAATTCTTTTTGGTAGTTGTCCTTCAATTACAAGTTGTCCCCTTACTTATCAAATCCACACACCTTCACAACATTAGAAAATATCTTAGTTGAGAACATACCTGCAAACATACCATTTCCAACAATAGTAAGGGACTCAAATTTCCTTGCCCTTCTTGTCCGGATATACTAATTGCATACAAAGTGATGAGAAAGTCCCACAGGTTCTTGAATGGCTAAAATCGGACCTCCATCACTATCTTCATCCCAAACATGATTTATAATCAGGTTATCAAATGAAACAATATCCCTAATCAGAATATCAACTGCATAGAAGTCATCTTCACAACAGTTCCCATCCCCAATCTGATTAATAGCCTATTTTTCCACCAAATAATCAACGTCCTACCCTTGTAAAGTGTGGTTTACACCAATTTTCTTATCCACCCTCCTTTCATCCCCGGAATCTTGAGTTACCATTGACAGGTTTACGTCAGTTGGTTCCTCAAATCCTTCTAAATCAGAATCCTGGTAAGGGACTACAACACCAACTTCCTTAATATCGACTGATTTTTTAGTCGAACCTCTTCATAGACTTCTTTTTCAAAGAGATCAGATGGTCCCTTTAGATCTGCTATTCGAACCACCTGATCGTCATAGTTTCTCTTTAGATAATGTTTTCCACCTCAAAAATTATTCCTGATATTGTAATCATCCTTCTTGTCATTGCTACCTAAATCAAAATACTTCTTCTCCAGCCCAAAATCTAAAGTAGGTGGTGAATCAATCTTTCACAATCTTGACTTCTCCTTAGGAAGCTTTATTTCCAGGAACTCATGACGAGAACAAGGATTATTCATAGGATCTGCTAGCTTGTCTATAATAATTGGATCAAAATATTCTTTGAAAAGCAAACAAGAAGGTAGTCTAACCTGATTCTGTTTAGCAAACATCATCATGCACTGGTCCTTCATCCAATTTTTGAATTCAACAATAATTTCATGCCTGTGATTGATCTCCTCTTGCAGCAAACTGGCAACACTGTCTAGCTTTCTATCCACTACCGATCCTATAGATTCAACATAGATCTTCCTCTCCGTCATCGTTGTTGTTACTTACTGCAATTGAGATCCTCTCGATTTCACCCTGATGTCATCTGCTATCAGAATTCAAATCACTAATAGGATCGTCGGCTGAGGAACAACTCTAGATGATTCCACTGAGAATCGAATAGCTACTCTTAACCGCCGAAATTAAGAGGCGAATGTTACAGATGCCTATAAACTCACTTCCAATACTTCCTCCATTGAAATCAATGAAGTTGAATTCTCCTGCGCAATTTGAATATGGACCATCAATCGCTGTTGTAGTTTATGAAATGGCTTCCAAAATCGTCATATTTGCTTCACCCTTTCGCTTCGAGCAACAAACAGCTCAATCCAACTCGTAGAGAGTCGTTGGCTCTATTATTGACTTCCAAGAATCCAATTAACTTTATTGAATTAGCTTCACTAAATCGGCAAAATCTCTTGTGGAATTAGCTTCGCTGCATTGCGATTATGAATCGCCCATCCGCTTCAACTATGCCACTCTAATTTATGTTCAATTTTCGAAATCGCAACTGCAGTAGCTCAAGAAAATAGCAACGAATCAACCTACCACTCTGCCTTTAATAGTTGAACCTTTTGCTTTTCTTCCATAGCCGAGGTTTCCTTCATCACCTTCGCAATCTATACCTTAATCACGCTCAAAATCCACCACTTGAATTGTTGACCATGAGGTGATCAAAAATCGCCTAGGCTGCTTGCCTCCCTTGATCGAGCGACACTTATAGATTTCTCAAGCTGAGAGCCACTCCTTCGTTGGACTAACTAGAATTGAATTCCCTTGAATTCAATTCACTCCACCTAAAGCTCACACCCATTATAATTGATCGACTCATTCCTTCGATCAATTCTACTGCTGCTTCTAGTTTTCGTAGTCGTCTTCAAACTCCGAGAATCAATACTCCTTGTGTTGGATAGCAGTTCGGATAGCAGCCATTGATTTTCGTCGAAATTAATCAACAAGGAAACCATCTAGGAACGATGCTCTAATACAATTTGTCATGTACCTAGGGTTTACCTTAGGGGATTGGATTGGAAATTGGAAGAATGAAGGGGAAATTTATAAGAAGAAAAGAGAGAATTAAAAGAACAAGACGTGAGGGAGAGAAAGATCAAGAGAAAGAGAGAGAGAGAGAGAATTTGGAGGAGGGAAATCAGAAATGTTTCAAATGTATTCATTCATGCCCTTGAATTATGCTAGATTAGTCTTATATACTGATCCAAATAGCAGTGATTTGGCGCCAATAAGGCTGCCAAATATTCAAACCAATTATAACTAAAGGCTGTTGTCTTCTAGGTACAACTGCAACTACTTCTAAGTACAACTAGTTCAATCCAAACTAATAGTAGATATAAACAAAGGAATTCATCTATTATCTATTACTACAATACCCTTGGGTCCTGACACCTATCTACATGATACGATGATATATATATATATATGTATATAAGGAGATAGCTTGTCTTTTTCCCTTAATTCTAAAACCCAGACTTTTTCATGTTCCCTTAGCCTTTATCCTTATATTACCATTGATCAGAATATTAGAATTCCAAAACCCAAACCTTTTCTTGTTCCGTTAGGGTTGTTGAATCATTGTAGGCAATTATATAGGGTTGGTAATGTATGTAGTACATTCAGACTGACTTTTAAAATCCCACCAAGCTAAAAGAGGTCAACAGCTTGAAAGGAGTTTAAAATATCTTGAAAAATTTTGTAAAATCATCGTTGTTATCATAAATTATTTTCAGTTGATCTCTAAAAAATTTGAAAACAATGAAAATAAACCTAACTTTGTCCCATGCCTAAGAGTTATAAATTTTTATGTAAATATGAAGGGACCACAACTTTGGTACCAATTCAATCCATAGATTAGATTAGTTAATAAAGACAAAGTTACAATTTTACATTTACTTTTGTTTTAATAGTGATATTTTCGTCACTTTCGTAATAATTTTCAATCTAAAAGTTGTAATTTTTCTTATTTAATTGAGACTAAATTATATATTTAAGGAGATAGCTTTGACCATCAATAAGAATATCAATGAAAGATAGTTTCTTCCGTTCAAGGGTTCAGTTCACATTGTGGCTAACATTCTACAAGAGATGGACAAAAACTATAGAAGATTAATACATGTCAGGCGTCTTTCTTTTTGTGTTACTTATACATGCCAAGCACTTGAAAAACAAAAATAAACGAAAGATCAGGCAAATTAATATAATTTTCTTCAATGTGAGAGATTTATTAATAATTCGAATAAAGATAACTAACCATACTCATAGCTTTAAAATAGCTCTACAAAACTAGTCCAGTGATGAGTCTCTCCACCTAAACCCACCCACCAACTACAAAGAATTTGAGCCAATCATTTGCCACTCAAATACACATACCCACCACAACACAACACCACAAAACCACCAATTCCAGCATACTATGCAATTGAAGAATTTATGTCAAGAACAGAAAAAGGAATAGAATTGCAATCAAATCACTTATCATGAGGAATTATTCATTAGAGTCAAAATGTAAAAGAAGTTTATGATATTTTAAAAAATACAAAAATAATTAATATAGTTTAAAAAAATTTAAAAATAATATATAAAATGTATAATTATTTTTAACTCGTTCGTTCATAAAAATTTCAAACAACATACACTAATAGAAGACTGCCATCATTGACAAATATATACCCATGTGCCACAAAAATTTAAAAATAAAATAAAAATGAGCATAGCATAGCATATGACAAAATCTGAAACATAGTTTTGACAATAGTTTTCCAGTGGTTAATAAAATCTAAAATTTCCAAAATTCAAGTACATGACAAAATAATTGAACCGCATGACGATACTCATAAGAAATAGCCTGAAAATTTATAATTATTTTTTGCTTAGTGGGGTCAATTGACCCCATTTTTTTTCTTTTCGCAGGTAAAATTAGTACTCTCGTCGCATAAAATAATTCCATAAAGACACATAGATTCATCCAGTACATCAAAAATCAGTTAAAAAGTTTTAGAATTAAAAATTTAAGTTATTGTCTTGTTAATTATTAATTTCTTAAGTAGAATATGATGGCAAATCACAATTATTGTCTTCGGCTTGGCTGTCCAAAAGATTTAGCTACACAATAATTGCGATCATATTAGGTTAATTTCTTGACTACCTTCTTAGGGACAATAATCTGGGTGTGTGTGTGTGTGTGTGTGTGTGTGTGTGTGTGTGTAGTATATTAAAATTGGTAGCTACAATTTGTTAGGCATGGTGGTAACTCTTTGATTACGCAAAAGAGTTTACAAATCAAGTATATATCAAATAAGTAAAAGAAAATAGAAAATGTGTCTAGATCATCAGATTAGTATCAAATTGTTACAAAAGGTATGAAGAAGTAGGTTCAAATTATCCCCCATTTATGTATCAAGGAAAAAGTATTAAATTAAAATACAATGCTTTGTTTATTATTGATCCTAAAGCAAAATGGACACTTAGATTTTATTCTTTGACTTACTTTTTTACTAAACATTTATTGGTACATTCAATTTGTTTTTTAAGAAGAGGTGGAACAAATACTATGGATAATAATACCAAATCAGAAAATCCATTATAGTCACAAAATAGCCCCCTAGTAAAACTATAATAGAACCAAAAAATTGGAGCTGAACCAATTGATTAGACAAGATTAATCGACAATTAATTAGTCAATGAATCAATTTAGGTGGCTAAAATAACTGCCTAATCAAACAATAAATTGAACTATTGCCCAACTACTTAATCAACTAGGTTATATAATTTCCTTCAAACTTTCTTATTCTTACGATTTAGGTTTTAATTTCTCATGCCCTTGTCTTTTCTAAATTCAATCCCTCAATTCAGTTTAAAATGCATCAAGAATTTAGAAACAGGGCTTTGGGTAGGGGTATGAGAAACTAAAATGGCAATTAGTCAGCAATCATTAACTAGGAAATAGCAAACATAAAGTGATGAATCCATGTAAGATGGCACTCAGAAAGTATAATTGTGGCATCAATGAATATACAAGAATGATGATAAATGTCCTTGTGTGAGCGTATAAATATATACACATGAGAATAACTAAAATCAATCTATATAATATTCAAAATGAGGTCATTATTTGCAGTCCACCTGGTTTAGGCATTTTATAAAACACATGGTGTGCTTGTGGAACTAAAACATAAACAATGAATCCATCCAATTTAGGACAAAAACAAAAGAATCAATTTCGGACATAGAGATGATTATAAGGAGGAAAAGCACAAACCAGATTGACGTACGTTGAGTTGGATCAGGAGAGTCCGAACTGCCTCTTTTTGTTACTAAGGAAGTTATCGGAGTCGGATTAGGAGACGGTGGAGATGCTGTCGAAGGGGGTCACGACGAAGAATCAGGGGAGAGTTTGTACAGAATCGTGTGTGGCATGGGTTTGAACATGTGATTAATCATGGGAGGATTTGGATTTGATGGGAAGAAATAGAAGATTTGGATTGACAACAAGGATTTGGATTTGGGAGGCTTAATTCTGTGGAGTGTGTTTGCACAAGGATTTGGATTTGGATGCTTCATTTTGTACTTGTAAGTGAATCTCGCTAATATTCATTTAATTTGGGTTTTTTAAATGTATATAGATATATTTTAGGCAGCCATATTAACAATGTCAAAAGAAAACGAACGCAGAGTTAGAGGTAATTTGATTATGCATCGGAACACACTAACACTCTCTCCTAAGAGAGCATACTACAACATATAGACAACATGTTTTACATGGCTAGATGTTGATGGTTATATAGTAATTCATATTGGACATTGACATAGGGTATTAAGTATGTGTTAATGAATGCCTGGTTGCATTATTTGACATATATAAGTTAAATATTTTTCAAAAATTATTTTAAAGAAGAAGCAATATTAGGATAAACATGGGCTTGATGTGAATGAATGAATGGTTAAATGAGCTTCAAGTTGATTTAGTTAATATGTAATTAATTATTCATTCGGTTATGTACTGAGACATAATTCTCGAGTAACTTCTTTTAGTTTTGATTTTACAATTGTTGTAAATGAAGACGAATTTAAGGAGTTGATGATGAAGACATTAAGGTGATGATGGATTTAGAAGAAAGAAGTGTTGAACTCAAGTAGTTCGTCATATCAAGATGGATGTGATATGTGGCATGTTAAAGCTCGAAAACTTGAATTTATTTTGTGCATAAGTCTATGGTCATTCTGGTCTATTGATTTCTTATTTATTATGTATGTTGTTCATTTTATTATGCATTTGATGTATGATGGAATTAATGTTGATGATGAAATCTTCAGATTAGAAGGTCTGAAAATCTTCGCATATGCAAAGTAATAAATCGTCGAAAATCAGATTTAAGCGATAAATTTAATTCATCGTGTCTTTCCATTGTCATGGGGGTTTATCAATCTAATTGGGTGTGTCCAGTAACTAAAAAGTGAGGGTGTATTTCATGAAAGATTGTTTGATTCTTCTATTTACCATGAAATGGGATTGCGTTCAACAGGTTTTGGAAGTGCAAGATTCGAGCAGGATGAGATCTAACTAGTTTATCAGGTCAAAAACTAAAATATGAGATTAATGGTGGATTAGAAACCAAAGGTCGAGCTCAACATATGATGTGGTGACAAGTGTTGCCTACTCAATTATGTGAATAATCTAAAAACTAAAATGTGAGGGATATTTGAAAAAAAAATTGACTATCTGTTATTAGGCCCAATATAAGAATCACGTTTTTTGTTCAGAATGTGCAGGATTCGAAATGTATGTGGGTATATGTAATAGCCAAAAATTTCAAAAGGACTCAAGAATAAATTATCTTGGGGCAAAAGTTAAATTTACGGATAGATTGAGGGTATAAGGGTAATTTCTTATCATATGGATGACTGAATCGACTGTAGGGAGTGCCTTGGAGCCGAGATACTAAAGAAAAATGATATGACATTGATGAGAATATCGAGACATGATTTTTAGCAACGAAAGAAATCAGATCGGGAACAATTTTTGATATAGCTAAAATGTAACTACTATTTAGGCTGCAAAATCGAATTGTTGTAGGGGGCTTTCGAGAAGTCAACGGAAACTTGAGGGGGTTTTGGTCTTTCATAAGGAACAACCCTTCAGCAGTTTCAAGAAGAAACAAAAGGGTTTTTAGCCAAAATGAATATTTGAGCCTAAGTGCAGTTTTCTAAAATTATCGAAGGGAGGTCAAAACGATGTTTTTTCAGAATCTTTGGGCATGATATGGAATTATTAGGACTTGAGGGTATTAAATGCAACTATGGAAATTTCAGGGGCTATGTGGAAAGGGGCAAAAGGGTGAAAGCCAAAAGATGAAAGGCCAAACTGCAATTAAGCAAGGTTTGCCCAAATGGGAAATTGACTAGCCGCCTTGTCGGTTGGCGACAGTCAATTTTGGCCATGGGCCAACCATGAGGGATTGTTGGGGAAGCTTGAGGGTCAATCGTGGCTTGACAACAGCCACGAGGGTGGCTGAAAATTTGAGATTTTCAACTGGAAATCTGGTCGCACGGTCGTGCACCTGCAAATGGATTTTTTGGTCGGCTAGGGTTGCTTCCAGGCTTATCTAGGGGAGGTAGAGACTCCTAAGGCATGGTATTAAGCATCCAAGGGCATTTCATTACTCAGATTTAGCTATAAATAGCCGAGAAGTGGCCGAGGGTTTTCAATGTTTTTGGCTTCAAATCGGCAAGGTTTTGAACGAATTGAGCCACAAGATTAAGGGGCTTTTGTTTCCCATAGTGGTAGATTGATTCTAGAGATTTTGAGGTGTTTTGGTTAAGGTTTGAAGGGGTTTCGAGGCTTCGTCAGAAAAGGAAATGGATCGCCTTGGCCGAGACTTCAAGCGGTCGGTTGACGGCCTTCTGGTGGTTCTTTTAGGCCAAAAGTGGCACCATGAGATCGATTGGTCGAGGAGAGTTTGGTGGTGCAAAGATCCAGTTTTTCTGCTGTATCATGGCCGGGGAACATGACCTGCGCGTGGCTTACACGTGCTGGTCATCACGAGCATACCACGCACCATCACGTAAGGGTGCATGGGTGCTTGGAAAAATGGGCAAAAATTTCCCAAAAATCGAGAAAAATAAGTTATGAGGTTTTGTGTAAAAAGATTCGAATTTGGCCTTCTCGATATCTCAGTTTCTGCAATTACTAATCTAGTTTTGCATGCAAACGAGGGTTTGAGGTAAGTTCTCGAATTTTCATTTGAAGTTCTTAGACTTTTATGATTTGTTGTGGAGAAAGATTGGAGAAAATAGTTCCAAGGGTATTCATTCAAATTTTTAGAAAGGAAAATAGAAGAAAATGAAGGAAAATAAGAAGTGTTCGTTTTGTGTTTCCTAATGAGGCCCAAGGCTGTGACAATTTTTCGGGTGGGTTTTATCTTCATAGGCTTTGACCCAGGATTGAAGAACCCAAGTCCGTCACCACTTTTAGACAGCCCATTTTAGAAGCCGAGCCTCAAGCCCTATTCCCACTTTAGAGGAGAAATGGGCCTTAGCCCATTTGCTCAAGTGGGAGGGAAGCCCACTATTCTGAACCCAAAAGCCTAAGCCCTAAGTCCACATATAAAAGGCCCATTTTGTGCGGCCCATTCCCTGTTGTTTCTTTTCTCTCGATCGAACCTTAGCTCTTCTCTCTCTCTCTCTCTCTCTCTCTCTCTCGGATCTCCTTGCTTGGCTGATTGCTTCCTTTGTGGTTTCTTTTTTGCGACTGATCTTCGATGGCTCTGTTTTCATATCGGTCCGATGCTTCTTTCCATTTAGAGAGACAGCATTTGTCCTTGTTAATCTTGGCCGATTTACTGGTGTCGCATGCCCTATTTAGGGAGTTTCTATCATCAATTCTCGGTAAGCTTTTCTCTTTGCTTTATGCTTTCTACCCTCTGTCTTTGTGACCGATCTACCTTCTATGGTAACCTACTGTGTGTGGCATTGATCGATTAGGTGAGAGAGGGCTTTGTTTGTGTTAGGTCGAGAGTTGTTGGGGCTTTCTGGGTTTTCAGTTTGAGGGCTAGTTTGAGGGTTTCGTTGTGGCTTGTGGTTCCTATTCGTTGGCGTTACCAAAGTGGTGAACGAACTCACAAATCTGAGCCTTGAATCGATCTTATACAGGGAGTTTTTACTTCGTGTTCATCTTCTTATTGCTATTATCGATACTTTGTGTATTGTTCTTTACATTTGATTAGATCTGGTTCGATGTTATTGCACTAACCTTACTGTCTTGTAGAGATTTTTCACAACAAGAAGAAATTGAAATATTGAGATATTTTATGATAAATATGATTAATAGGATTTTTGTGTTCGAGATAAAGTGATTTGTGCAACTTTTGAGGATTGGCACGAAAATTGAGGTCGAACATGTAAATTTAGGCAATGCGAGTTTTTCAAGGTAGATCGAATTTCATGCAAAAGGTGAGTGGTTTTATCCCAAGAACTTATATTTATGATATGAGTGCTTATATATGCATGTTATTTTATGAATGTTATGATCATTTTGTCATGTTGCATGGAAAGTCGTGATATTTGCATGGCACGATATTATTGGCATGTTGATATTTGTGCATGGGAATGGGATGTCGCCCTGATAGTATAGCCATAAATCTTCAAGGGCAATTGATGAAATAACATTAGGATTATCTTGTCGAAGGTGCTAAGATTCTGCCAAGGATTCCGTGCCAGGCTATTGGGTAAGAGAAGTTACACTAGGGCAAATGATTGTTCATGTTATTGCATCATGCATTCATATATATGTTTTTGGACCCTTACTAGAAGTTTTATCTTCTAATTGGGTTATACCCCTAGAACATTTAACGTTCCAGTTGAGACTTGCAGCTTAGGCAAAAAGGTTATTGAGATATGATAGCACAAGGTAACGTGTCCAATGGATTCAACAGGTGATTCCGGTAATTTGTCTATCTACATATGTTTTGGATGAGTTTAGAAATAGCAATGTATATTGAGGTATCATTTGATTGCACCTAGCGTGTTTAGATGTCATCTCGGGAAAGGAGTCTCCATGTGTTTATTTATTAAGGTTGTTAAAGATATGATGTAATGGTATGGATTCTTATGTTATGATCAAAGTGAATGTACCATATCAGGTTACGATTATTGCTTCCACATTTGTAATGATATGTTGGGGGTTTCTCTTTGAAATACGATATTTGAGCTTTAAGAAATATATTTAAGGAAGAGAATATGTATTTATATGTTGGGCCCCAGCATAGTGACACGATCGAGAAAAGTGGGGTGTTAAAGTATATTTTAGGTGGAATGATTCCTGCTAATTTTTTATATTTTATATATTTCAATTTTTATTATTTTTAATTTAAAAAAAAATTAAACTTCTCTTTTAACTACAATTTAATAATTTTGTAACAAAATCTTATATTTTTTTTCTTAATTTAGAATCTAGATAAAACTTTCTAGTGAAAAACTATATTTGGTGGCAAAAATTTTGACTCATTTAAATTGTCTACGATTTAAAAATTATGTTTCAAAATATTAACTTTTGACTACGAAACTTATAGCGTAGATAAAAATTTTTGTAACCCAAAACAATATTTGATAGGAAAATGTTATTACTTTGTAACAAAATGTTAATATTTTGTTGATATTAAATTTAACTCAATTTAATAGTTTCATCACAAAATGTTAATATTTTGTAACAAAATTGTTTATGTAAAAAAAAATCATAGTGAAAAACTTATTTTGTTGTACTAAATAAGATATGCCACGGGGGTTTATATATCATAGTGAATTTTTTTTTATTTAATTTGACAAAATTAAATAAAAAATATTATGTAGCAAAATATTAACTTTTGACTACAAAACTTATAGTGTAGATAAAAGTTTTGGTAATAAAAACATAATTTGATAAGAAAAATTTTAACTCAATTTAATAGTTTCATCACAAAATGTTAATATTTTGTCACAAACTTTTTTATGTAAAAAAAAAAAAATCATAGTGAAAAACTTATTTTGTTGTACTAAGATATGCCACGTAGAATATTATAATTTTTTATTTAATTTGACAAAAGATATATTTACACACACGCGGGGGTTTATATTTTATTGTAGCAAAAGATAAATAATAAAAATTCAAAGCTTCTTTATATATATAGGCACCTCTTGTTGCTTATATATATACGTATATACATTCAGTTCAGCGCTAACATTCGAAAGCAACTGCAAGAGATCATGGAGAAAGAGATTAATGCTTGGCGCGACTACTTCGAAAGCACCGGCGTGGACATCTTCAAGATTATCAAATGGTCCATCATCGTTGCTTCATCCTGTCATTCCGATGAGTTCTTTCAACGAAGGGATTCAATCGTCGGGATTCTTTAAGCCAAGACCAAATAGAACCAGAACCAAAACCGGCTAAGATCCCAGGACGCTTCTGCCTGTGTTCAAGAACGGAGAAGCCATGGCAAGATCGCTACTACTGCAGCCAGCGACGGGTCAAAAGGCTCGGATTGTGATTGTGCTAGAGGGCCTCGCCCTATAATCAAGATTAAATGCTCTGCGAGGCGCGACAAACCGGCGGCACCTGATGAGGATGATAAAAACCCGAAAATCGATAAGCCAGAGATGGAGGATGTTCGGCCCATGACTAAGAGGAAGCAGCTCCTACAAGATGACGTTGAAAATACAAAGAAGAAAATTCAGCCGCCGAAGAAGGAAACCACCACGGGCAACTCAGTTACAGTGCTTGCAGCGAAACAGAGTAAGCCGCCATCTTGCTTAAACTACGAGGAGTTCGAGCAGAAACTGGAAGCCACCAAGAAGAAGCCGCGTCTGCGGTATGAACAAGCTAAGAATGAGAAAATAAGGAAGATGATTCGAATAATTGATCCCCCAAAACTTCCAAGACGCAAGAATCAGCAGCAGCTAGCATGGAGAAGTCATATATAGTTGTTAGGGGAGGAATTACGAGCCGAGAAAGAATTCATAATTAATTGTCTAAAACTTAGATAGAAAGAACTACGTGAGGCTTGATCCCCCCCTCCCCCTTCCGGGTTAATTAATTTGGGGTACGTAGGCAGCCTTTCGCTTATTGGCGCAGCCTCTTTCTTTCTTCTGTATTGATTATGTAACATCCCAGATTTTTAAAATAAAAAAATGAGGTAATACCTGAGATTGTTAGGTTCTAATACTTGAGGAAATAGGCCCTTTCAAGGAATTGAGGAAGCCTTGAGGGAAAAATTCAGTTTCTAAACCAGTGGCAAAATCGTAAATACTGGAGTCGGGTAAAAGTGTAATTTACCTAAAATCTTGGGGTGCTAAGTGTAATTTATCCATTTTCTAGGGACCAAAAAGTGCAATTAAAAATGGTTCGGGGACCAAGTTGCAAGGGCCTAAGTGCAAATTATTTGAAAAGTCCGGGCCAATGTGTAGATCTTGAAACCTTAAAAATATCAACCATGGGCCAATCATGGATGGCCAAGTGTCCCCCTAGGTGTCACAATTGGATTGGTTGAAATCTTATAATTATGGGTGTAATGATTATGGGTGTAATGATGAGCATAGTGTGAACACTCAAAACAAATGGAATTTTGGATTCCAAACTCTATTAAATTCAATTAAGAGACGAGAGGTGCATTTGAGTTGGAATGCACATGGGATAAATGATGAAGCCTTATCTTCAATGACACATGGCAATCAACCATTGGGTTACTTGGAAGTTAAGTTAAGGTCACATGATGGCTCATAATGACACTTTGAGGTGGCATTGTATGATTGGTTAAGAAAAAGCTTACTTATCTTTTAAAGTTTGCAAAAGTCTCCAAACATTATCTCTAAGGACATGTGGCAAGCATTCATTGGCCACTTGGAGATAGGATTTTAAGAGTAATGATGAGAAATGTGAAAAATGAATTAAACCATGTGGGATGTAATGATGGGAATATTGGAAAATCAAATTAAACATGTGATGGCTCATATCCCAAGAGAGACGTGTCGTAAGGGCATGAAAATGCACAAAACTTTAGGGACACATGGCATATTTTAATTGGATACTTATGGGTGGAATGATGACGCGACACGTGGCGTGAATTGGTTCGCCGAAGTTTCCTATAAATAAGGGCTTTGGGGTTATTCATTTGGGCACCAAGAAAGGAGGAAAAGGAAGGGAGTGTGAGAGAGGAAATGCTACCAAAAAGAAGGGAGAAAGTCGAGGGAGAATAAGCCTTGACAGAATTTTTGGGTCTTTCTCGAAGTCCGTGCCAAGCAGTAAGAAAACTGCGAGAAAACCCCTTTCTCGTTGTAAACCGTGCTTCCTAAGGTAACCGATCAAGGTGAGTGATTCCTGCATGTTTTGTGGCATTTTGAGCATTTGTTGCTTCACTTGTGTGTTGACTTGCACATCATGCCTTTGTGGCTTACATGTCATATTTTCCCTTGTTTATGCATATTCCTTCTGCTTTGTCATATATTATGTTCATATTGGTGACTGTGGCTAGTTGTTGGGACATCATGGAAGACCTCGTGCTCTGGTGATGAGCCAGGAGTGACTGTGATGACCGCGGAGGTGATTGCAACACCTTGGCATTGCTACCACAGGGGTGGATTTCATAACAGCATTATTGCATTTGCACGCATGTACTTTCTTTTCTGAGTCACTCACTTAGATGTCATTATCTAACTTGGGTGTTTCATACCCCTGGGACATTCAACGTCCCAGGTATATCAGATGTGCCAGGAGATGCAGGTTCTCGTTCGAGCAAGGGCAAGGTGGTGGAGCTTGGCTAGCTTTGGTTTTTATTCCATTATGTACCCTTGCATTACGAATTATGTATTGTAAATAGCAGCTAGGATACTCAAGGCTGTAAGAAGTGCGTGTGTGGGTGTCCTATAATTGTTTCTACAATGATGTGTTATCTTTTTGGAGTATTGGAAGTCGTGAGCATTTCTTGTACTTGTAAAGTAAATCTAGTGGAAACCCATTTATTTAGCTTTGGTTAAGCTTTCAGGTTCGATCCAACGCTTCCGTTGGTAAGGGTTTCCCTAACGCTCGTGGTGATGTTAGCTTATATTTTACATTGTTGTGTATTTGGAAAAGTGGGGCGTTACAGTTGGTATCAGAGCTAGAATATATGGTTCTTACTTAAGTGTGATTGATTAATTCTGAGGATATCTAGGTTGCGGTGACTTTGAAGTTTTGATTCAGATTTGAATTGACTAACCTTGAGGATATTTTAGGTTGTGGTGACTTTGAGGTTTTGATTTAGATTTGAATTGACTAACTTTGAGGATGTTTTGATCTATGGCAGGAATAGATCTAAAACCAAGGAAGAATGATTTTTGGTTTTCGAGGTAAAGGATTGCATTTAGATGTACCTGGATGGACAAAATAGTGGAATGAGGAGTCTATATACGTGTATAAATGCGGGTAGACGTAAATAGCGTTGTATGATGTTCTCCTGTTATTGATCTTTGAGTTTCATGACAGGATAGTCTGCTCGTTGTTCGAGGTTATCCCTGTTAAGGACAACATGATCTGAAGAGAAAGTAAGTTGGGCAAGATACGAGTAAGTATTTGGTTATGCGGTAAACCTTGGGAAGGACTAATTAAATTATTGAGGGAAGATAAAACCCTTTATATGGGAGTTTATTTGAGGTCTATTGGGTGCTAAGGAGATCGTTTGATCATTTTGGGAGATGAGAAATTTTTATTAACAAAACCTGGTGGACCTAGGTCTCGAGGATTTCTAGAGGTTATTTTGTAAGTCAAATTATATATGAGAATTCTTGAAACTTAAGGAATGTATGGAATCAAGGTCATGAAGACACTTTGTCAATTTGAGGATTTTGGGGGTTTCTTTGGAAGATTATTTTATTTTCTACAGAAATTTTGGGATTCAAGAGATACACCTGATGGTACTAACTTTAGAGTTGCTTGGTGACATGATAGATTATATGGTTGTTTTGAGGATCTTAGAAGGTAAAATAGTAAATGAGATGTTTTAAATGATGTTACTAATCTTTGGGGCTTTGGTGACAGGACTGGTTACATGGAATTTGAGGTTGTCTCAATGACTATGGTAAAGTCCAACGAGTAAGTACTTTGATTTGAGGATTGTTAGACTTACTAAATGTTTGCAGATATTTTAGGTACTTGAAAATCTTGAGGATTTTGGACAATAAGTACATGAGAAACCATCCTAATGTCTATGTGGTGAAATGAAAAGCCTATATACATATACACCTATGAAGATAAATAGTGATATGTGGTGTTTATGGCAATTAACGGACGCTACTAACTTTTGAGCTCCTTGGTGTTAAGATAGGGCATGGAGCAAGTTTTTGGATGACTGTCAAAAGAATCTGAGGTATTCTCATTATTTGGTAAGACTAAGCCCTTAGCCAGAAGCTTGGATGACTCATGAGATCTTTGGAGACATTCCCATATGTGGGCGGTTAGAAGTTTTTATTCACAACTATCTTGTAGAAATTTGATGAGTTTGAAAATCATAAATGACTTGCGAGATTTTGGGAGACATACCATTTTGCTATATGGTTGTTTTGCAGGTGCTCGATGGATTTAAGATCTTGAGGATTTTAGATAATAAATTCTTGGGAGACTATTCTATTATCTAATTATTTATAGAAATTTGGAACAAGGTAATGATATACTCATTGGGGATTTGTGACTTTATGGGATTCAATTGAGGATAGGATACAACCCATTGAGAATTAAAAAGGACGATATAGTAAGATTGCCTTAGATCTTGCTATAGATTATTATGGGTATCTGGTGATAGCAATTGGGATATTTTATATGAAACTTATTTGAATTGTAGGGATTTGATAAACTTGGGGAGTTTTCAAGGATTTTGGAGGATAACAAGCACTTGGGAAACTACTTTATCGTCTATGGAAATTTTGGAGTTTGGAGGACTATTTGGTCTTATAAAAATATTGGTAATTTCCCGAGTCAAGGTTATGAACTTGATAAAGGTCTAGTGGACACCTAGTGCGTGAAATCCTTATACAAATTTGAGGATATAGGTAACTGGAATTTGTTGGATTAGTAATCAGCTTGGTCCACAATGGTCAGGGAATTTGAAAGACTTATGATTTCTGAGTTTTGGTTAGTTGGTTACATATG
This sequence comes from Diospyros kaki, assembly GCA_036245055.1. Classification (NCBI taxonomy): domain Eukaryota; kingdom Viridiplantae; phylum Streptophyta; class Magnoliopsida; order Ericales; family Ebenaceae; genus Diospyros; species Diospyros kaki. The sequence goes on along the minus strand of BSEG01000010.1, from coordinate 25,300,862 downwards.
TTTCGGAATTATTTTATTGCTAAGGTTTACTTGTTAACCTTATGATTTTGAGTGTGGTTATTCCAGATGAAGAATACTCGATGTTCTCAAAGTTTTGGGAAGAAATGTGACTTGGAGGTTCAAGGATGTTACACCTGCAGGGAAAAAGGCCATTTGTCCCGATATTGTCCGGACGGGCCCATATGCTTTAATTGCCAACAGATTGGCCATCTCTCTAGGAATTGCCCGCAAGGGGGAAAGAATCAATCAAAACAAGATGAGCAAAGGATGGTCAGTAAATTCATGCAATTATGTATTTAAGGTATGGATTGATAATACATTTTAAGGATTTGGTGGTTTGAGGAAGCCAAAGAAAATTTAAATTTGTTACGTTTATAGATGAGGGAAATGTCCTAGTAACCCAGTAAGATAATTTCTTGGAACTAATGAGTCTTATTGGAAAATGATGATATGATGTGTCAACTTATAGTTTGACAGGAAATGGAATGTCCAATAGTGGATTAGGTAATTAAGAAGATTAATTATTCCCTTATGGTTATTGTGGGACTACAAGGATATGTGGTATTTCTATTTGGGATGATTTTATGGATTCGATACCTTGGATGTTCAAAATCATAGTAGGATTGGTTTATGACTATGTTGGTTGAGTATATTTTGATTTACTTAAGCCGCAGGGAAATCGAGCAATACTCGAGGATTGTCCTATAAGGCGCTGCAGGTAATTTTTTTTTTTCTAAGTTATGAGAAACAGGTTAGCCGTGAGTCTTTCAAGGATCGAGGCAAGACAAGATTGAAAGCGACGATCGAGCGAAAAGGAAAAGATCATCTGTTCCACTTTATGCTTTGGACGAAGCGGGCTATTGGTGGAAAGCAATGATAAGAATTTTGTTGGATCGTGAAAAGCAAGGTACGCCGAATATAGCGTGGGTATGATTTAAAGAACTTTTAAAAGTTAAGTATTTTCCTTTGTGAGAGAAAATGGAGGAAAGCTTCGGATCATGGGTTTAAGTCATTGATCTGAGAGGAAAAGACTTAGGTACCAAGAGAGTGACTACTACACGGTATGTTATGTGGGCTTGGAGATTCAAAAGCTTGTGCTTGAGGAGGGTGATAAAACTGTGGTTGCATACATGGGTAGGGTAGGTCGTAACTATGAGTGGTATGTTTCCTCAATAAAGGCATGTGTTGTGATGTCGGCTTGCTCAGGGAAGCGTGTTTCCCAGAACAGTAAGCATGGGGATGCGTGATCCCTAGATTTGGCCTTTGGGGGAGAAATTTATTCTGGTTACTGACCTGACCTTCGATTTAGTATGCAGACAGTTGTACATCCCAATAGTTACGAGCAATTGGCTCTGGTTTGATTATCTTGAATCTTGCCCTGTTGGAATATTGGATGATGTGGTAGTAGATACACTCTGGTACACTTGGGAGCATGGGTTCCAATAGAAGGGAAATTATGAGTAGTGTTGTGTTACTCATGATTTGGAGATTTGGGCTGGTACTGAAAGAAGTATCAGAAGTGACAGGAGTTGGGTCAATTACAACTCTCGGAGACGGGATAGGAGGCTCTAGCCTAACAATAGCACCATGGGTGTGTGGCCTGTAACAGCGGATCTGAGCCTAAGGACCAAGGCAGAGGACTAGGGATGGGCTTGTGACTGATTACCGGTGCGGCTTGTGGGCTGGCTCGCGGTAAGGGTGTGAGACCCATGAGTCAGGGCTACTTAGTGGACTGCGGAGACGGTCAGATGACAAAGTTTAGGCAGCACCGTGGTTGTTATGTTGGAACTAGAATCCAAGTCCCAAGGGACCGGAGCACTGTAATAGGATCCTTAATTGTCTGTAGATGGTTGAAAGCTTTTTAGATTGACAATCTATTCGGAAAGGGATTCCCGAGAATAGTAGTGTTCGTGATAAGACTTATGAAGGGATTCAATCGGGAATGGGTCAAAAACACTGACGCCGTTTTGTGGATAAAATACTTTGATTTCTAAGTCGAATTCAGGTGCATACGTCAAAAGGTTGGGGAAACCATGCTTGGTGAGACACACCAAATCGGGTACATTATCCATTCTGATGTGAGTCTTGAGGAAGTGAGATGATATCTTTTGAGGAAGGCGTTATAGGGAACCATAATCTTGAGAAATGATGTGGAATTTCGAGGACGAAATTTATTTTTAAGGGGGGGAGGATGTAACATCCCAGATTTTTAAAATAAAAAAATGAGGTAATACCTGAGATTGTTAGGTTCTAATACTTGAGGAAATAGGCCCTTTCAAGGAATTGAGGAAGCCTTGAGGGAAAAATTCAGTTTCTAAACCAGTGGCAAAATCGTAAATACTGGAGTCGGGTAAAAGTGTAATTTACCTAAAATCTTGGGGTGCTAAGTGTAATTTATCCATTTTCTAGGGACCAAAAAGTGCAATTAAAAATGGTTCGGGGACCAAGTTGCAAGGGCCTAAGTGCAAATTATTTGAAAAGTCCGGGCCAATGTGTAGATCTTGAAACCTTAAAAATATCAACCATGGGCCAATCATGGATGGCCAAGTGTCCCCCTAGGTGTCACAATTGGATTGGTTGAAATCTTATAATTATGGGTGTAATGATTATGGGTGTAATGATGAGCATAGTGTGAACACTCAAAACAAATGGAATTTTGGATTCCAAACTCTATTAAATTCAATTAAGAGACGAGAGGTGCATTTGAGTTGGAATGCACATGGGATAAATGATGAAGCCTTATCTTCAATGACACATGGCAATCAACCATTGGGTTACTTGGAAGTTAAGTTAAGGTCACATGATGGCTCATAATGACACTTTGAGGTGGCATTGTATGATTGGTTAAGAAAAAGCTTACTTATCTTTTAAAGTTTGCAAAAGTCTCCAAACATTATCTCTAAGGACATGTGGCAAGCATTCATTGGCCACTTGGAGATAGGATTTTAAGAGTAATGATGAGAAATGTGAAAAATGAATTAAACCATGTGGGATGTAATGATGGGAATATTGGAAAATCAAATTAAACATGTGATGGCTCATATCCCAAGAGAGACGTGTCGTAAGGGCATGAAAATGCACAAAACTTTAGGGACACATGGCATATTTTAATTGGATACTTATGGGTGGAATGATGACGCGACACGTGGCGTGAATTGGTTCGCCGAAGTTTCCTATAAATAAGGGCTTTGGGGTTATTCATTTGGGCACCAAGAAAGGAGGAAAAGGAAGGGAGTGTGAGAGAGGAAATGCTACCAAAAAGAAGGGAGAAAGTCGAGGGAGAATAAGCCTTGACAGAATTTTTGGGTCTTTCTCGAAGTCCGTGCCAAGCAGTAAGAAAACTGCGAGAAAACCCCTTTCTCGTTGTAAACCGTGCTTCCTAAGGTAACCGATCAAGGTGAGTGATTCCTGCATGTTTTGTGGCATTTTGAGCATTTGTTGCTTCACTTGTGTGTTGACTTGCACATCATGCCTTTGTGGCTTACATGTCATATTTTCCCTTGTTTATGCATATTCCTTCTGCTTTGTCATATATTATGTTCATATTGGTGACTGTGGCTAGTTGTTGGGACATCATGGAAGACCTCGTGCTCTGGTGATGAGCCAGGAGTGACTGTGATGACCGCGGAGGTGATTGCAACACCTTGGCATTGCTACCACAGGGGTGGATTTCATAACAGCATTATTGCATTTGCACGCATGTACTTTCTTTTCTGAGTCACTCACTTAGATGTCATTATCTAACTTGGGTGTTTCATACCCCTGGGACATTCAACGTCCCAGGTATATCAGATGTGCCAGGAGATGCAGGTTCTCGTTCGAGCAAGGGCAAGGTGGTGGAGCTTGGCTAGCTTTGGTTTTTATTCCATTATGTACCCTTGCATTACGAATTATGTATTGTAAATAGCAGCTAGGATACTCAAGGCTGTAAGAAGTGCGTGTGTGGGTGTCCTATAATTGTTTCTACAATGATGTGTTATCTTTTTGGAGTATTGGAAGTCGTGAGCATTTCTTGTACTTGTAAAGTAAATCTAGTGGAAACCCATTTATTTAGCTTTGGTTAAGCTTTCAGGTTCGATCCAACGCTTCCGTTGGTAAGGGTTTCCCTAACGCTCGTGGTGATGTTAGCTTATATTTTACATTGTTGTGTATTTGGAAAAGTGGGGCGTTACAGATTATATCTTTATTGATTGTTAATTTAAACACATGGCATATCTTTTGTCAAGCTTGGGCCAAAATGCTTTCCCTTGTCTCATACTAAATAAGATTGAAAGGTTGATATACATATTAAACATTCATTACTGTTAAACAGTCTCATAGTAATAAATTTTGTATGTTGATAACAAATGTGTAAGAGCCAATATTCTACTCTCTAGTATAGCATATTAGAGAAAAATATCTGTTCTATATAAGTCTTTCCATGATTGTTGTACTATAAGTTGATTAACATTTGAAACTCAAAATAACAAAATAATCCCTAAATAAAAAATCAGTTTTGCTGTTAATTCCACTGCTGCCATCGGTGCTGCTTCTAGTAATTAATTAATTAATGATGTGAGTTCATTTATGTGATTTGGAAAAATGACTTCATCTGGAACACCTAGTTTTAGTTGAATTGACATGAAATTAATTGAAATTGAAGATGATTTGTTACCATACCATTTTCATTCCTATAGCATATACAATAGCATTTATTCTGCTTATTATCTCCACATACATACAATCTTGTTATATCTTAAAATTTGAAACTTATCATTTTATCAAAAGTTAGTCTGACTAACCCAAGACAATATAGTTTTTTCAAAGTTGCATTCCCCAACCATGAAATCAAGGTTGAAACAACACCTGAAGATATTAGAGGAAATGCACATTAACATATAAATGATAATTGTAAATAAAACTTTTGTGGCCAAAAATTAAGTTATTTTTTGTTAGTTATCAGGTCAAAAAGATATTAGGATGAAATGTACATTATCATGTAAATGATAATTGCAGATAAAACTTTCATGGTAAAAAATTATATTTGGTTATAAAACTAGTTTTAAAAGTCAATTTTCCATCGTTAAAGAGTTTAAATGACAGGAAAAATCTCATCGTCACCCGTCGTTAAAGCTTTTGTCATTAAAAACATTAACGATCGAAACAAAAATATCGTCGTTAATATAAGTAGTGACGGACTTAAGTTCTATCATTAAAAATAATAATGAAATGAATATTTCTGTTGCTATAACAATGTGAATATATGGTTGTTGAAAATAATATTAGTGATGATATTTCCGTTGTTATTACAATTTTTATCGATCACTAAACATAATATCTGATGTACTCGGAAAGACGAAGCAGGTAAAGCGGAGCCGAGGAAGCAAAAAAGGCCTTAGTGGCCCAGCCAAGGGGAAGGCCACTCGGCATAGCTGAGTAGCCTCCCCCACTGGGCCTAGTCGAGTGGCTAAGGCCACTCGCAACAACCGAGTGGACTAGGCCACTCGACAACCCCTACTCGGCACAACCGAGTGGGGAGCCACTCGGCCCTACTGAGTGAGGGCCACTCGGCATGGCCGAGTGGCCCACATCTCACTCGGCCTAACTGAGTGGGGTCCACTCGGCTAGGTCGAGAGACCCCCACTCGGGTGATGACCAAGTGGGGGGTCACTCGACACCCTACCGGATGACCCATTGTAATCGAAGATTCAGCCCATGGCCGCCCTCTTGACTAGACAAATGGGCCCCAAAAATTCTGAAACGGGCCCCGAGATTCCCGCCAAAAATATCGCAAGATCTCTCTCTCTCCTCCACTATAAATATAAGACCCGATTTTCATCACAAGGTACGCTATTTTGAGCAATTGAATTTACGATTTTCCATTTTCTCTCGAGATCTAATTTAAGCATCGGAGGGTTTGCGGGGGGACCCCCACCCGCGCCCTAACGGTGCTCTCGTTTTGTAGGTCTCTCGTCACTAGCAAGGCCTCTCGTCATTCCGAGGCCTCTCATCACACCGAGGCCTCTCGTCATTAGCAAGGCCTCTCGTCATTCCGAGGCCTCTCATCACACCGAGGCCTCTCGTCATTAGCAAGGCCTCTCGTCACTCCGAGGCCTCTCGTCATCAGCAAGGCCTCTCATCACTTTGAGATCTCTCGTCACCATCAAGGCCTCTCGTCATCAGCAAGGCCTCTCGTCACTCCGAGGCCTCTCGTCATCAGTAAGGCCTCTCATCACTCCGAGATCTCTCGTCACCATCAAGGCCTCTCGTCATCAGCAAGGCCTCTCATCACTCCGAGGCCTCTCGTCACACCGAGGCCTCTCGTCATCAGCAAGGCCTCTCGTCACTTCGAAATCTCTTGTCACCATCAAGGCCTCTCGTCATCAGCAAGGCCTGTCGTCACATCGAGGCCTATTGTTATCAGTAAGGCCTCTCGTCACTCCTAGATCTTTTGTCACCATCAAGGCCTCTCGTCATCAGCAAGGCCTCTCATCACACCGAGGCCTCTCGTCATCAGCAAGGCCTCTCGTCACTCCAAGGCCTCTCGTCATTCTGAGGCCTCTCGTCATTAGCAAGGCCTCTCGTCACCATCAAGGCCTCTCGTCATCAGTAAGGCCTCTCGTCATTCCGAGGACTCTCGTCACACCAAGGCCTCTCGTCATCAGCAAGGCCTCTCGTCACTTCAAGGCCTCTCGTCATCCCAAGACCTCTAGTCATCCCCAAGGCCACCAGATTACTTTGGGGCGACCAAATCTTTAGCCCACCAGATCATCAGCCCACAAGACTATCAGCCCACAAGATCATCAGCTCAACAAAACATCAACTCCGTCGGTTTATCAGGCTTGGAATTCCATCAGATCCAATTCCTTGTCTAGACTCTGATCAGTAAAGGCACGACTCCCGAGACTCTTGCGTCTGTCCGTAATTAAAAAAAATAGATTGTTGTATTTTGGCAACAACAATTGGCGCCGTCTGTGGAAAACGCAAGACAAAAAAGTCAACTCAAGAATGGCAAACACCCGTGGACACCGACAGACTCTTTCTCAAGGCGTAGAAACATGCCTACCGCCATGGAACTCTCAGCAATAGGGAGTGCCTCCTCCCCCTCATAACGCTCAAATCGAAGGAGGTGATCGCTGCATTTCTCCCAGCCCGCATGTGGGGAACTAATCAGTCCCACCACCACTACTTATCGGCTCATGGCCACCTCTTACTGATCAAGCTGGGGCTTCACGACAGCCATCACGCACGGTACCATGGGAAGAGTATGTAGCATTGAGACAACAACACGTAGAGGGCATCCAAGCACTTCGAGACATGGATGGTATCCTCCAAGGTATGATGCTGGTAGGGCCATTATCTGATACTCTGAAAAAGTTTATGCCTTCTCCAGACCTCAACCCGAGGTAGGGGTCGATTCCTACCAAGAAGCGACTCCCGATTCTCATTCTCGATCTACGCCTAGACGAGAGGGTAGGCCTAGGTCGCCACCTCCAAGAAAGAACCCTCATTCGGTACCTCGAATAAATGAAAACCCCAGAATGGAAGACAGAACCAGAAGCCCTCAAAGACGGAGGTATCATGAAACAGTGGCCAGTACGCCAACAAGACATGACAATTAGATAACAGCTACAATGAGGGATGATATGAAAAGAGTAGTAGAAGAGGTGCTTGAACGGAAAAAATTAATCCCTGCAACAGAAGAACACCAACGGAGAAAAAGTCCTTTTACGACAGATATATTGGAGAGACCGCTGCCTCGAAAATTTAAAATGCCACAAATCACCCTCTACTCAGGGAAAGACGACCCATATGATCATGTTCAGAATTATGAGTCATTGATGATATTGCATGGATGGGACGACGATATAATGTGCCGAGCAGTTTCCTTAACACTGTCAGGACATGCTCGAACATGATTTAACAGCCTTCCAGAAGCCTTCATTTCCTCATTTGGGCATCTTAGGACAGAGTTTACCAAAGCTTTTGTGATTAACAGTCGAAGGAAAAAGGATGCCACCTATTTGCTCAGCATACGACAAGGGAATAAGGAATCCTTACGTCAATTTGTGGATAGATTTCGTAATGCCACCTTTGAAGTCCCCAACTTGCTGGCCCAAGTGGCAGTGTCTGCTATGCTCCAAGGAACGCGTCTTGCCTCTCTCCAAGAGTCACTTTCTTTAGACCCCCCAATGTCCCTAGCCCATCTATTTGTCAGAGCAAATAGGTATATCATCCACACTGAAATTATGAGGAATGTGGCAGGGAATGAAGACAAAGAAAGGAAGAGAAATGAGCGAGAAGAGGAAGAAGAGTCTATCCGACGACAAGAAAGGGTTAGGCGTCCGAATGTACCTAAACCTCACTTCAATCATTATACTCGGCTTTTACAGTCCCGATCAACTATATTAGCTGCAGTCGAGGGAGAAGGACTCCTTAAACTACCCTGCAGAGTTGACCGACCTATGGGGAAAAATCAAGGAGAGTATTGCAGATATCACCGAACTCGGGGACATTCCACTGATCATTGCCGAGAATTGAAGAACCAGATTGAGATGCTCATCCGTGAGGGGCACTTGGAAAGATATGTGAGAAATGAGGAAGAAGAAAACAGAGAACCCCAACAAAGGGAAGACAGGCGTGATGGACATGAAAGGCCAAACCCAAGGCAACAAGAGAGAGGAAGAGATCATCGGCAAGATACTCGTGTAGACAATGAGCCAACTCAACAGGCCATTCACGTTATTTCAGGGGGGGAAACCCTAGGTGGAGACACATTAGCCTCCCGAAAGGCATACGTAGGTCAAGCCTACCAAGTTAACTCAGTGATGGAAGTAAGAGATGATGAAGAGCCAATCAGCTTTGCCCCAACTGATCGAGGTGATATAATACTCCCACATGATGATCCCATGGTTATCTCAGCAGTCGTAGCCAAGCACCCCATCAGTAGAATTTTAGTAGACAATAGCAGTTCTGTCAATCTAATTTACTGGAACTCTTTTGAACAAATGCATTTATCCCATGATCAATTAAGGAAAGTATCCTCACCTTTATATAGCTTTACTGGAGAAGCGGTACCAATTGCAGGATCTATTCAATTACCAATCACGTTAGGTGAAGACCCCCAACTTGTAACTCGACAAGCGAACTTTATGGTGGTTAAAACTTCCTCGGCGGCATACAATATGATCTTAGGACGCCCATTACTCAACAATCTGAGGGCCGTGGTATCCTCATGCTATCTATTGATGAAATTCCCCACACCCGCTAGGGTGGGACAGGTTAGGGGAGATCAAAAGAAAGCACGAACTTGCTATGTGTCGTCTACAAAAGGGAAAAGAGCTGAAGAAACCTTATCCATAGCCAAGAAAGCCATACATAAATCCTTGGAGGAAGGAGTTGCACGTAAACCTCAACCTGTTGAAGAATTAGAAGTAATACACCTAAGTGAATCAGATTCTGAGAAAGTGGCATATGTGGGATCCCAACTTCTGAAACGTGTGAAAGAAGAAATCACCAGATGCCTACGAGAAAATTCAGACGTGTTTGTTTGGAAACCGGAGGATATGCTAGGGATCAGTCCCGAAATAATATGCCACCACTTGAATGTGGATCCCCACTTCAAGCCAGTTCGACAAAAGAAGCGAAACATTGCCCCTGATAGGCTACATGCGCTAGAAGAGGAAGTTGACAAATTGCTAAAAGTGGGATTCATTCGAGAAGTATTGTATCCAGAATGGTTGGCCAATGTTGTTATGGTCCCGAAACCTAATGGAAAATGGCGTGTTTGTGTGGATTTCACCAATCTTAATAAGGCGTGCCCCAAAGACTCCTACCCACTACCACGGATCGAATGCCTTGTGGATGAAACATCTAGATACCAGTTTTTAAGCTTTTTGGATGCATTCTCAGGGTACCATCAAATAAGGATGTACCTTCTAGATCAGGAAAAGACGTCATTCATCACTGAAAAGGGGACATACTGCTACCAGGTCATGCCTTTTGGACTTAAGAACGCCGGAGCCACTTATCAGCGCATGGTAAATAAGGTCTTCAAAAAACTGCTGGGCGACACAATGGAAGCCTATGTTGACGACATGATAGTGAAAAGTCGAGAGAATGAATCCCATGTAGAAAAACTAACGCGGGTGCTTGGGGTCTTTAGGCAATACAACATGCAGTTAAATTCAGCGAAGTGTGCATTTGGAGTACAGTCTGGAAAATTCTTGGGATACATGATCACACAAAGAGGAATCTAGGTGAACCCTGAGAAAATTCAAGCAATATTGGATATGGAACCACCTGCGACAACTAAAGAAGTTCAGCGATTGACAGGGCGAATGGCAGCTCTGGGACGTTTTCTCTCCAAGTCAGTCGAAAGGGAGCTACCCTTCTTGCGAACACTAAGAGCAGGGAAAAAATTTGAGTGGACAGAACAATGTCAAAAATCATTCAAAGCGTTGAAAGAATATTTGAAAGGAGTTCCCCTATTAACACGACCAGAGACTGGAGAGACATTGTACTTATACTTGGGGGTCAGTGATGAAGCCATTAGTGCAATATTAATCAGGAAAGAAGGACAGGTGGATTGACCAATATATTATGTCAGCAAGGTATTACAAGGCCCCGAGACACGTTATCCCGTGGCGGAGAAAATGGCATTAGCCCTGCTAAATGCATCCAGAAAGTTGAGGCCATACTTCCAGCCTCATTCGATTATCGTACTTACAGATCATCCTTTACGAAGTATTTTACAAAAACCCGAATGTTCTGGTCGCCTTACCAAATGGTCCATTGAGTTAAGCGAATATGATATCCAATATCAACCTCGACAAGCTATAAAAGGACAGGCGCTGGCTGACTTTATTGTGGAATGCACTCACTCCAGCAAAGTAGGAGAAAATGAGCAGGCAGTATGGATGTTGTTTGTTGATGGAGCATCTGGTTCACAAGGAAGCGGAGCTGGAATAGTACTAGTATCCCCTGAGGGGGAAACGTTGGAATATTCTCTGCGATTTGCTTTTTTAAGTACCAACAATGTGGCTGAGTATGAAGCCTTAATCGCCAGAATGAGATAGCAAAGAAATTGGAGGTAACACGACTGGTTGCCCATAGTGATTCTCAGTTAATTGTGCAGCAGTTTCAGGGACAATTTGAAACCAAGGAGCAAATAATGGCTCAGTACTTGCGCAAAGTCAAAGACTTGGCCCAAACATTCCAGAGCTTCCAATTAACACAAATAAATAGATCCCTTAATGGGCACGCTGATGCTTTATCTAAATTAGCATCCACTAGAGAAATAACAGGAAGAGCAGTATTTGTGGAAATGTTACACCATCCGAGTATTGAAGAAAAGGAAGTATCATGCGTGGAGACGGGGACAGACTGGAGATCGCCCTTCTATCATTATCTCACTAACAATGAATTACCAGACGATCCACGAGAAACGAGAAGGCTTAAGATGCGGGCTTCAAGATTTACCATCATAGATGGGATATTATATAAACGAGCTTACACTACACCTCTTCTCAAATGCTTAGGCCCTTAAGAGGCCGAATATATCCTAGCAGAGGCTCATAGTGGAATGTGTGGAGAACATCTGGGAGCAAGAGCTCTGGCAACCAAAATATTAAGAGCTGGGTTCTTTTGGCCCACACTAAGGTCAGACGCGCTGAAGAAAGTCAAGTCATGTGACAAATGCCAACGACATGCTCCAGTCCAATCTGCTCTAATATCCCAGCTGTAGCCTGCATTCCAACCTATACCGTTCGCTCAGTGGGGCTTGGATATCTTGGGACCTTTCCCTCAAGCACCTGGGCAAAGAAAATTTTTAATAGTAGCTACTGACTATTTCACCTAATGGATTGAAGCTGAGCCGTTGGCCACTATTACAGCACGAAAAGTAGAGGCAATGGTATGGAAAGACATTATTTTCCGATTTGGAATACCCAGAATCATCATCACAGATCATGGGAAACAATTCGATTGTGACTCTTTTAGAAAATTTTGTGAAAATCTAGGGATTCAACTAAGATTTGCCTCAGTGGCGTACCCCCAAGCCAATGGACAAGCTGAGGTCAGTAACTGAACCATATTACACGGCTTAAAAACTCGACTTGAATGAGCCAAAGGCACATGGGCAGACGAGCTACCAAACATTTTATGGGATTATTGGACGACTAGCCGAGTCGCTACTGGAGAAACTCCATTCAATCTTGTATATGGGATAGAGGCCTTAATCCCCATAGAAATTTCTGGGAAGTCCCCAAGGTTAATGGCATATGAAGAGGAGGATGGTGTGAGGAATTCTGAAGCATTGCGAGAAAATTTGGATCTGATTGAAGAGCAGAGAGATAACGCTGCCATGAAGATAGCCGCATATCAGACAAGAATAGCCAGTTATTTCAATTCTCGGGTTAAGAATAGACCCATGAAAGAAGGAGATTTAGTACTTCGAAGATCCGTTGTAACCAACGCGCTAAGAGAAGATGGAAAGCTACGAGCCAATTGGGAAGGACCATATCGTATCCTAAAGCTGATCGGACCCAACACTTGCATTTTACAAACTCTTGCAGGAGACACCGTAGGAAAAACATGGAATCTAAATTATCTGAAATTGTATACAAACGATGTACTTGAGCAACTATCCGTAAATAATATGAGTCCTGAACAGGACCGTGGACGTAGGTACACTTTGCCGAACCATGTAAAAATGCTTGTGTGAGTATGATTGCCATTTTAAATTTATAGAAACGCGATCAAGCCCGTTGTTTCGCCTACGGCCCTACAACAAGGTAAAATTCGATCAAGCCCGTTATGCCGCCTACGGCTCGGCAACGAAGTAAAACGCGATCGAGCCCGTTGTCCTGCCTATGGCCTAACAACGAGGTAAAATTTGATCAAGCCTGTTGCCTCACCTACAGGCCGGCAACGAGGTCAAACGCAATCAAGCCCGTTATCCTGCCTATGGCCTGACAACGAGGTAAAATTCGATCAAGCCTGTTGCCCCGCTTATGGCCCGGCAAAGAGGTCAAACACAATCGAGCCCGTTGTCTTGCCTATGGCCCGACAACGAGGTAAAATTCGATCAAGCCCGTTGCCCTGCCTACGGTTCGGCAACGAGGTCAAACGTAATCGAGCCCATTGTCCTGCCTATGGCCCGACAACGAGGTAAAATTCGATCAAGCCCGTTGCCCCACCTACGGCCCGGCAACGAGGTCAAACGCAATCGAGCCCGTTGTCCTGCCTATAGCCCAACAACGAGGTAAAATTCGATCAAGCCCGTTGCCCCGCCTACGGCCCAGTAACGAGGTCAAACGCAATCGAGCCCGTTAGCCCGCCTATGGCCTGCCAACGAGGTAAAATTCGATCAAGCCCGTTGCCCCGCCTATGACCCGACAACGAGGTAAAATTCGATCAAGCCCGTTACCCCATTTATGGCCCGGCAACGAGGAAAAATATGCTCAAGATCGCCACATCGTTCATAATTCAAAAACGAAAGAGTAAATCAAGCAATAAAAGAACAGGGCACGTGGGATAGAACCAAGAAAATATTTCATTGATAATGCAATAAAAAAATGGGGGGCCAGCAACAGCGAAAAGCGAACTATAATGGGGACCTACTCGCGGGAGCGAGATCTGCGAGACGAACGCCGAGTAGATCCAAAGGACACAACAGGAACCCCGGACGTCGTCGCAGCACGCGCCTCCTCCTCACAGTGGAGTCTACGTAGCTCCCTCAACCTACTCAATCCAGCCATCTCTGCAAAAATCAAGGCGAAGCAAAACCATTCAATATGGGAAAAATAAATACAATAAAGAAGAAAGGAAGGCAATGTCAAAAAGATATTCTACCCCCAAGAGTGTTTTCCTCCTGAGGATCAAAAGGATGATGCGAAGACGATTCAGGCGTTTCCATCTCCTCCTCCTCGACTCCTTCCATTTCCTGGTTGGATAGCGTAGAAGACTGAGGAGGAGCAGTTGGCATTACGACCCCCCAGCCCGCGATTCTGAAATTCTCCACCGTCAAGAGGCTCATCAAATAGATGGGGCCTTGTGCTGTCAGCATCTCTACAAGACGACGATATACACCCCAAACTTCCTTGCAAGGAGGGAACCCTTGGCTAGCATCCTGATGGTTCCAGTATAGAGGTGCATCCCAGGTAGGCGGAGGTTCTATCACTACCCATCGCTCTTCAAACCGATTGATCTTATTTGGAAGAGCGTCGAACAGCTCGGAGCCTGAAACCTTTTGGAGCATATAAAGGGCACGGTTCTTGTTAGCTCTTCGCAATCGATAAAAACAACTAAAGAGCATCAAGGAAGGGGTACATCCCTCTGCTGGCAAAGCACAGAAAAATCGACCTTTTGGGCCCAACCATTAGGGTGAAGTTGGGCAGGAACAATCTGATAATGACGTAACTATGCCATGGCGAAAGGTGGAAGGGGAAAGCGAAGCCCCACCTCAAATGAAGCAAAGTGAATGCCTAGGGAGCCCTCATCTACTTGAGAAGTATCTGGCTCGTCGAGGCGAGGGTACCTCACCATAAAACTAGAAGGTGTGGCATCATAAATCTTCTCAAAAGCATCATATTGAAGTCGAGAACTTGAAGTGTCAGGGATGTGCGCGGGGCCAGGGGGTGATGCCGATCTTCTCCTCGACATATTTAAGAAATTCGAGACCATTACCTTGTTACAATGGAAAAGACGGAAGGTCACAGCAAACAAAACACCTACACAAAAGACAAAGAACATCAGTACAAGGCAGAAAAAAGAAGCAATCAAAGGAAAATCAAGTGATTAAATGCATAAAAGAACGAGAGAAGGCCGGAACCACTCGACCACAACCGAGTGGGGGGCCACTCGGTCATGACCGAGTGGCCACTCGTCACCCGCTACGGCCACTTGGTCATGACCAAGTGGCTCACTATCGCACACACGGCCACTCGGTCATGACCGAGTGGCTCCCAATCGCACCCTTCCATCAATAAAAATGAGACGTGGCCCAGAAAACGTGCCGAGACCTGAGAGAATTTGAGTTTGAAAGTGACAGATGAGAATTGAATGAAAACTTGAACCCCTATTTATAGGGGCTCAAAAAGTGAAAAACACCGAAATTTCCAAAAAGATACAGAAAACGAAGAATAAAAGCGCATAAATGGTCTACCAAAGAAAAGCAAAGAAGGCAAAAAATCACGTTACAATTTCCAGGAAACTTATAATCTTTTATCCAACCTCTCGACTAAAAGAGTAGGGAGCAATTGATGTACCCGGAAAGACGAAGCAGGTAAAGCAGAGCCGAGGAAGCAAAAAAGGCCTTAGTGGCCCAGCCAAGGGGAAGGCCACTCGGCACAACCGAGTGGGGGGCAAATCGGCCCTGCCGAGTGAGGGCCACTGGCTGCACTCCTCACCCTACAATTTAAATAGCCTTAATCAGTTTAGATGTTTAGTATTGAAATGGTGAGGAGGTTTAAACTCACTAGTGTATGAGTGTAGTTGTAGCACAAATATAAATTCCGGACAAGTCCAGGTCGATTCACTGGGAGGTTTATTTAACAAAAGAATGGTTCATTCAGGTTGATTCATCCAAAGAGAGCTAAGTTTTCTTGATTGTGAAAAGGTTTTTTTTGGAATATTAAAAAGGGTCTTGGGTTGAGGCGAGTTCAGAACCAATGCCTAATAAATCTCTTATAGCAATTTAAATAGCAACATTAATCTGAAATAAACAGAGGATCATTTGGGAGTTATAATTCAAGATACGAATGATTCTTAGCTAAGCAACCCTCATACATGATATGATGGTTCTAGGTTAAGACGTCACTGTAAATCGTCTGAGCTTGGGTATATCTCATCTCCAATTCTAGCAACTCTCGTACATGGCATGAGAATTCTAAGGTAGGATGATGACCCAATCCAAATTCACAAAACCATTTACACACTCAACTCGAGTTTAACTCAGATAAATCTTGCATTCATCGAGGTTTATCTTATCTTGAGATTCAAGAACATTGGCCACTGTCCTCGCCTTAACCCAAGATTAGGTTTAGCTACTCATTTCTATTTAAAAGTTAATTGGCAGGAGTTTAAATGACGGGAATTAAAAAATAGTATTTAAAAGACAATTTTTTAACCGACCATATAGGCAGTATATAATTGAAAGACAATAATTGAAAGACTATTTTAATCAACCATATAGGCGGTATATAATTGAAAGACAATAATTGAAATTACAGGAATTTAAAGGCAGAAATTAACCGACCATTTAGGCGGTGGATAATAAAGTAACAATAAACGACATAAGAATTTAAATAAGAAAGAGAAGAAGTAAGATCTGCAAGAGAAAATAAGAGAGAGAATAAGAGAGAACAAAAGCAATTAAAACAACTAAAATTTCATTCAAGAATAATCATCCCTTACAAGTGCACCTAAGTGCTCTATTTATAGGCTAAAAGATGTAATGGAAACCACTTAATTATATCATTTAATAATACAAAATATCTAATTGATGATGTAAGCAATGATGTCATTCCAACCCATGATGTAAGCGATGATGTCATCTCAACCATGATGTAAGCGATGATGTCATCCTATCCCATGATGTAAGCGATGATGTCATCCATTTATGGGACTTGGGCTTTTCATATTTTTAGGCTTGGGCCTTCTTTGTGTTGAGCTTGAGCTTGGGCTTGGGCCTTTCTTATGTTGGATTCTATTTGATTATTTGGCCAAGTGCACTTGAAACATCCTCTAGACTCCATAGTTAGCCCATGATTTTGAGCAACAATAATGGGTAATCCAACGTCTTCGATTTATGCCTCTAATTAATTATAGAAGACAGCTTTCTTACTTCATCCTGTAATAATATGTAATGCAAATAATTATTTATTTTAAGCATAATTATAAAGTCAAAATGGGGATATAATTCATTAGGATTTAGGAAATATTAACCCCTAATCAGCCACTCGGCCATGTCGAGTGGTCCACATCTCACTCGGCCCAGCCGAGTGGGGGGTCACCCGACACCCTACCGGATGACCCATTGTGATCGAAGATTCAGCCCATGGCCGCCCTCTTGACTAGACAAATGGGCCCCAAAAATTCCGAAACGGGCCCCGAGATTCCCACCGAAAATATCACGAGATCTCTCTCTCTCCTCCACTATAAATATAAGACTCGATTTTCATCACAAGGTATGCTATTTTGAGCAATTGAAGTACGATTTTCCATTTTCTCTCGAGATCTAATTTAAGCATCGGAGTGTTTGTGCGGGGACCCCTACCTGCGCCCTAACGGTGCTCTCGTTTTGTAGCTCTCTCGTCACTAGCAAGGCCTCTCGTCATTCCGAGGCCTCTCATCACACCGAGGCCTCTCGTCATTAGCAAGGCCTCTCATCACACCGAGGCTTCTCGTCATTAGCAAGGCTTCTCGTCACTCCGAGGCCTCTCGTCACCATCAAGGCCTCTCGTCATCAGCAAGGCCTCTCGTCACTCCGAGGCCTCTCGTCATCCTAAGACCTCTAGTTATCCCCAAGGCCACCAGATTACTTTGGGGCCACCAAATCTTCAACCCACCAGATCATCAACCCACAAGACTATCAGCCCACAAGATCATCAGCTCAACAAAACATCAGCTCCGTCGGTTTATCAGGCTTGGAATTCCATCAGATCCAATTCCTCGCCCAGACTCTGATCAATAAAGGCATGACTCCCGAGACTCTTGCGTCTGTCTGCAATTAAAAAAAATAGATTGTTGTATTTTGGCAACAACAATATCAATTATTGATATCCCCCTCGTTATTACAATATTTACATGTCATTAAACATAATCTAAACAATGAATGCCTGTGTTGTTATAGCTATATTTATCGATCACTAAACATAATATCAATGATGAATATTTTTATCATTATATCTATATTTATCTGTCATTATTACTATTATTACAATTCTAATGACTATTTTTACTATTATATAAGAATTTATTTTATACCTATTAATTTTGAAAAGAGAGATACTAATAATAAAAATGTGGTTCTCAATCAATTTAGTAAAAACAAGGCATATGCAAAATAAAATCATTTATATTGATTATGTACTAATTACAATCATTAATGACTTCTATGCGCTCCACAATCATAAAAAATGAGAAAAAAATTATGAATTTCATATTATCCTAATCTCTCCCTATAATCAAAATCAAAAAATTATTACAAGTGTCACTAGAATTCATGTATTAATCACAACCAATACCAAGCATTCATTGCTCAACTTGTATCTTCAAGTACCTACAAATTGCAAAGAGAGAAAATCATATTATTCGTCATTCTCCAGAATAGTACTACTAAATTTCTAACACTATCTCTACTTAATAAACTCCATAAAAACATGAATACATTAATTCCATGATTGACACTATCTCTTCTCAATAATCAATATTATTAGCAATTAATTAGGTTCACCATGAATCTCATGTAGGAAATTTATGAAGGTAATACCTATTTAATAAAAAGTTGTCGAAAAACTTTCATATGGTCTACCTTTGAACATTGTCCTGGAAAAATTTAAACCATTCAGTAAAAGAAAAAAAAAACTATAGAATCAAAAGTAATCATGTACCTAAAAATAGTCTTATATCATAAAGTCTTGAAAAAATAAATAAATCCCTATGAAGTGAATAGAACCTCATGAACATCTTCGCCAAGAGTAGCATTTGGGTTTTGTTGCATAAAAGATTCAACTCTTCGTAATCTCTCTTCAAACTCTATAATATGCCTCTTTAGGATGCAATTTTCTTCATCCTTGTCATTAAGTTTAGTTTAAAGCTCTTCTATCTTCTTTTTATTAGGATCTTTGAAATTTTTCCATTTGATCCCACTCCCATAAGAATCAAATAAGTAAATAAGTATGCTTAATTCAAATCTGTCAACATCCTATAAAATGGTATTGGATTCATTCTCTTCAATATGAACATTCATATACATGTGTAGTAGACACACTTTCAGACAATCAAAATACACAAGTTAAATAATACCACAAGTAAAGTTGGAGAATAATTTACTTAAAAATATTGTTTGGCAGTTGATATTTTTATTTTTGAATTGGCTAATGTCTTGTTCATATACATGTAATATCATTAGTCTTGTTTTCTTGAACAGCCTAACTCCAATTCATGCATACTTTCCTTGCATCTCTTGTAGTAGGAGGATGTTGAAGCAAATGCATTTTGCTACTCAATTGTAGTAAGAGCTTTTGCCTTGGATGGGTTCTCACATTTGTGGAAAGCAAATTCATGCATCGGTAATTAAACATGGTTATGAAGCGAATATTCCTGTAATGTATTTTGTTTTAGACATGTACGATAGGTGCAGCTGTTTAACGGAAGCAAATCAGTGTTTTCATGGGATGACTGAAAGAAATTTGACTTCCAAGAACACATTAATTGTTGGATATGAGAAATTCAATCCTATCCTATCGAAGCACTCTATATATTTTCGGTTATGGATAGTCAAGTTTTCAGTCTCAATTGCTTCACATTCACCAGTGCTATGGCTGCCTGTGCTAATATAACAGTTTTGAGCTGTAAGCAAAAATTACATGTAGCTATTATTCTGAAGGGTCTTAAAAGAAACATGGCATTGGCTAATGCACTTGTAGTTGTAGATATGTATGGAAAATGTGGATCATCATTTCAAAGTTCATTTAAAATTTTTCCAAAAAAAAAAAAACCAAAAATCAAAGCAAGAAAAACAGTGTTTTAACATTTATATTATGATTTCATTTTCTTCCCCTTAATATCTTTCCACCCCTAGAACAGTTAAGAGTAAGAGAAAAAAAATTACAAAAAGTCAACGATCAAATTAAAAACATACTATATGCAACAAGCAAGATGGTAATTTTTATTATTTCTTGAAATCAAAATAAAATCTAAACACATATGAACAAAAAAAAAAGTATTGCTTGGAAGAAACCATTCACAACCAAGTAACATGTACCATTACAGCCATGGTAAACAAAACAACCATTAATAAATGATAGTAATAATAGAAATCATGGTAAATAAAACAAGAAACAAGGCAGGTAACACGTACTACTTAAGAGGAAACAAGGCAGTTAACAAGTACAGCCAAGTCCACTGCGAATGCCCTATAAGCAGCAATCTTAAAGGAGAATCCTATATAAACATTTGATTAAAGGAAGCATAAAAATAGAGCATTGCAGTACCAGAGAACAAGTGAACATTGTCAATCAGATCAAGATGATATAGGAGGATTTGCTTGCATTTCGGGGTGCCCCATAAGTTGCGAAGCTCAAAGAAACAGGATTTGGTTTATGTTTTTCGAGATTCAATGTTACTAATTCTAACAATCTATCTGAAATTCTCTACCTTATTTTTCCAGGTAGGAACTCCCCTGGAGGAGGATCTGGACAGTTGGGGGCACCACTTTTCTTCATCATCGGTGCCTGATGCTATTTTTCAAGCCTCAGCCAAAGAGGAGAAGTGCTAAGAGTTGCAGTTTTGTATATTGTTGAGTTTTTTTCCCCATTGGATAACTCTTTGCTTCCCTTGGATGGCGCAATCTTGAAAAACTTCTATAAGCCTTAAACATTGTCCATAGCTCTCTTGGACTCATCGGCTGAAACAAAACCCAAAGTAACCACTCGCTAGTTGTCATAGTGAGCAATTGAAACGTGCCGACTGCTGTTCATTCCAATTTTTCCCATCACCACTCTTTCGATGTTGGCTTTTTGGAGTCTAAAGAAATGGCTAACTCTGCCAATGACTTCCTTTAATAATTCATTACCATCTAATATAAGTAGGGACGGAAGACACACCTCCATAGCTACAGTTAATATATTCCAGACAAGCCCAATGCCATTCTCATTTGTAAAAATATATGCAATCACCTTTAAATGCAATAATGTAGGAATGACAGATCTAGGAGTTGTTGCAAGACAAATTTCAATCCTCAATCCTTCCTTCAACAGAGGTGACAAAAATCCTAAGCAGCTATGTTGGGTTTTTGCATGGAGAATTATTTCTTAAGGATGAAGAATAGATTCTATTAGAATGAAGATGATTTTCTACTATTTTATTCTAAGTTAGATTATTTTTCTATTATGAGGGATATATTAGACTTTTGAATAGGCTAAGTAGTTAGCCTTGTAATTACCACCCCTATAGTTTATAAATAGGAGGCGAGAGTCTTTCAGTCGGATAAAACAAATCATTCAATCTAGTGGTTTTCTTCTATGTATATGAGTGATATTACCAAGAGAGAGAGAAATGCTTAAAGGGAAAGTTTGTCCTTGTATTCTCTTGTGTGAGCAGTGAACTTGTGCGAGAGAGAGAAAGAAGGTTCTTGTATCTTGTTTCAAGCAGTTTCTAGTGGATTTGTCTCTCAAGAGAAGGTTGGATGTAGGATTGCACTTTGCATTCTGAACCAGGATAATTTTGTGCCTCTTGATTGGTTTGATTGCTCTTTTTATTTTAGTTTCTTTGCTGTTTACATTTCATGTTATCTATATTATGTTGTGGGTTTGATTTCTGGGAGGATTTGAGAGAGTTGAAAGAGGCTTATATCATCTAAGAGTAATTCTGCATAGTCTTAAGTTAAAGAATTGATATTAGAGCTAGTTTTTTAGGTTCAAGAACAGTCCTAGAACTGTCAAGATTTCATCCATTTTTATTCTGTATCATAGAATAGTGTCAAAGATGTCAACCACTAGGTATGATATTGAGAAGTTTGATGGGAAGAACGATTTCAGCCTTTGGTGGATGAAAATGAGGGCATTATTAGGGAATCTAAGACTAGAAGAGGCTTTAGATGAGGAAGAAACATTGTCTGAAACCTCCATTGGAGAACAAAAAAAGGAAAAATCAAAAGAAAGGAAAGAAATTGACAAGAAAGCTTTTAACACCTTGATTTTATGTTTAGTTATGTTTAGGGGACAAAGTCTTGAGGGAAGTGGCCAAAATGACCATGGCATCAGACCTTTGGAAAAGATTGGAGACCTTTTACTTGACTAAAACCCTGTATACTATGGATTAAGCAAGGAAAGAGAAATAGAATCATCTTGTAGAAATGAGCAAGGGAATAGAAGGTCTAATGTTGCCTAGGATGGGTAAAAGATAGAACCACAAGTAATCTACCAATAAGGTATGGAATGTTGGGTTTAGGAGTCTTATGCATTGTTTTTTGAGTGCTAATGAATAGTGTGGAAAATAGAATCTCTATATATAGAAGAGGGATGCACTCTTATCCAAATGAATGGCATGGAGCTATGTAAATTTGGGGAGAAAATTAAACTTGGACTTAAATGGAATATCCCTTAGGTTAAAGGGGTGTAGTGTTGTTGTAGTGTCTATTTGTAAATTAAGGAAGTGCTGGGAAATTGGAAAAGTCTAGGGAAATGGCTAGACATGGCCATTGGTTATAGCAGCACATGATAAAGGCTTAATTGGGATCAAATAGGTGTCACTAATCAGCTAGTATCCATGGAAAATTAAGGGAGAAATTGGTCTTATAGAGTAGCCCAAGGGATTAGAGGTTAGTAGGAAAAGTAAGCAAAGTTTATTGCTTAGAAGGTCTCTCTATGAGTTAAGTAATTCCTAAGCAAAAATATTATAAGAATTGGAGTCTCTTATGATGGTGTAAGGGGTTAAAATGAGTGCATGGAAAAGCTGTGAGTATTCCAATGGTATGCCTAGTGAAATGTAAGGAAACTTCTCTAGAAATTTATCTATGAGGACTCTCAAGATGTAGCTGAGAACTTAGGTCAGCATTTGAGAGTGTGGGAGAAAGGATAAGCTGGAATTCTAAGGCATAGAGATTGGAATAGAAATGGACAGCTTGTGGTAGCCTAGGTCTCCCAATCATAAGCATATCTTAGTAGGCTGGTAGTTAGAAGAGTCTCAAGAGAGTTGAGCAGTTCTCAAAAGTTTGAAACAAACATAAGAGAAAGTCAGTGATAAATCCTAAAAGGCCGATTTTAGGAGCTAGGAGGAAGTCTAATAAAGTTAAGGCCAATCTAGGTATGGTTCACTGTGTTGTGATGCTGTGTAAAAGGATGGAACCTTTGGGATTAAGGAATAACATCATGTATGGATTTGGTTTATGGTGGAGTGTGACTAGCTAGAAATTATGCATTTAGGGTGTCTATGTTGCATTTTGTATGTAGCAGGAACCCTAAAATATAGTCTATGTAGGATGAGTTAAAACAACCAATGGCAGTCCATTTAGCTTAGTCTTTAGTCCCACCATGGAGTATATCAATCATATTGATGTTAGGAAAAGTTATTCATTAGGAAATCCTTTGAGGATAAAATCCAATGAGAGTTGTAGGTTTAGTTATTACAGCTGGAATTTATCCAAAGGTGATCCATTGTTATGTTTTACAGCATTGATTTGCTTTCTTTGATGTTTGTTTTGTGTTTGAGTGAGCAGGTGCAACGTGAAGAACCTAAGATAGTAGATTGATGGAGCCGGATTCTAGAAGATAATCATGCAAAAATGGTGGAGATTTGTTTGGTTTTTGCATGGAGAATTATTTCTAGAAGATGAAGAATAGATTCGATTAGAATGAAGATGATTTTCGACTGTTTTATTCTAAGTTAGATTAGTTGTTCTATTATGAGGGATATATTAGTCTTTTGTATAGGCTAAGTAGTTAGCCTTGTAATTACCACCCCTATAGTTTATAAATAAAAGGCTAGAGTCTTTCAATTGGATATAACAAATCATTCTAGTGGTTTTTTTATCTATATACGAGTGATATTGCCGAGAGAGAGAGAGAAAGGCTTAGAGGTAAAATTTGTCCTTGTATTCTCTTATGTGAGCAATGAACTTGTGTGAGAGAGAGAAAGAAGGTTCTTGTATCTTGTTTCTAGTGGATTTGTCTCTCGAGAGAAGGCTGGATGTAGGATTGCACTTTGCATTCCGAACTAGGATAATTTTGTGCCTCTTGATTAGTTTGATTACTCTTTTTATTTCAGTTTCTTTGTTGTTTACGTTTCATGTTATCTATATTCTGTTGTGGGTTTGATTTCTAGGAGGATTTTGGAGAGTTGAGAGAGGCCTATAGCATCTAAGGGTAATTCGGCATAGTCCTAGTTTAACAAGCCAACTATAGCAAGAGCGAACAGAGCCACAAGAGCTTTGTTCTCCATCGCAAAACTCTTGGCTTCCTTAGCCCTTTCCCTTTGCTGAAATCTTTTTAGGGATTTATTTGTTGAAGCCATGCTCTCTTGCATTTCCAAAACAATATTTTGCTTTATCGGTACAAAACACTGTAACCCTCATTGAGAATTGACATTATCCAACTTATGCAAAACCTCATTTCCGACCATATAGCTTGAATCAATTCTTTTTGGTAGTTGTCCTTCAATTACAAGTTGTCCCCTTACTTATCAAATCCACACACCTTCACAACATTAGAAAATATCTCAGTTGAGAACATACCTGCAAACATACCATTTCCAACAATAGTAAGGGACTTAAATTTCCTTACCTTTCTTGTCCGGATATACTAATTGCATACGAAGTGATGAGAAAGTCCCACAGGTTCCTGAATGGATGAAACCGGACCTCCATCACTACCTTCATCCCAAACATGATTTATAATCAGGTTATCCAATGAAACAATATCCCTAATCAGAATATCAATTGCATAGAAGTCATCTTCACAGCAGTTCCCATCCCCAATCTGATCAATAGCCCATTTTTCAACTGAATCATCAACGTCCTACCATTGTAAAGTGTGGTCTACACCAATTTTCTTATCCACCCTCCTTTCATCGCTGGAATCTTGAGTTACCATTGACAGGTTTACGTCAGTTGGTTCCTCAAATCCTTGTAAATCAAAATCCTAGTAAGGGACTACAACACCAACTTCCCTAATATCGACTGATTTTTTAGTCTAACCTCTTCATAGACTTCTTTTTCGAAGAGATCAGATGGTCCCTTTAGATCTGCTATCTGAACCACCTAATCATCATAGTTTCCCTTTAGATAATGCTTTCCACCACAAAAATTATTCCCGATATTGTAGTCATCCTTCTTGTCATTGCTGCCTAAATCAGAATACTTCTTCTCCAACCCAAAATCTAAAGTAGGTAGTGAATCAATTTTCCACAATCTTAACTTCTCCTTAGGAAGCTTTATTTCCAAGAACTCATGACGAGAACAAGGATTATTCGTAGGATCTGCTAGCTTGTCTATAATAATTGGATCAAAATATTCTTTGAAAAGCATACAGGAAAGTAGTCTAACCTGATTCCATCTAGCGAACATCATCATGCACTAGTCCCTCATCCAATTTTTGAATTCAACAATAATTTGATGCCTGTGATTGATCTCCTCTCGCAGCAAATCGATAACACTGTCTAGCTTTCTATCCACTACAGATCCTACAGATTCAACATGGATCTTCCTCTCCGTCATCGTTGTTATTACTTATTGTAATTGATATCCTCTTGATTTCACCTTGATGTCATCTGCCATCAGAATTCAAATCATTGATAGGATCGCCGGCCGAGGAACAGCTCTAGATGATTCCACTGAGAATCGAATAGCTACTATTAACCACCAGAATTAAGAGGCGAATGTTATAGATGCCTATAAACTCACTTCCAAAGCTTCCTCCATTGAAATCAATGAAGCTGAATTCGCCTACGCAATTTGAATATGGACCATCAATCGTTGTTGTAGTTCATGAAATGGCTTCCAAAATCATCATATCTGCTTCACCCTTCCGCTTCGAGCAACAAACAGCTCAATCCAACCCGTAGAGAGTCGTTGGCTCTATTATTGACTTCCAAGAATCCAATTAACTTTATTAAATTAGCTTCACTGAATAGGAAAAATCTCTTGTGGAATTAGCTTTGCTGCATTGCGGCTATGAATCGCCCATCCACTTCAACTATGCCACTCTAATTTATGTTCAATTTTTGAAATTGCAACTGCAGCAGCTTGGGAAAATAGCAACGAATCAACCTGCTACTCTGCCTTCAATAGTTGAACCTTCTGCTTTTCTTCCATAGCCAAGGTTGCCTTCATCACCTTCACAATCTATACCTTAATCACGCCCAAAATCCACCACTTGAATTGATAACCATGAGGTGATCGAAAATCGCCTAAGCTGTTTGCCTTCCTTGATCGAGCGATACTTATAGATTTCTCAAGCTGAGAGCCACTCACCTTCGTTGGACTAACTAGAACTGAATTCTCTTGAATTCAATTCACTCCACCTAAAGCTCACACCCACTATAATTGATTAACTTAGTCATTCGATCAATTCTACTACTGCTTCTGGTTTTCATAGTCGTCTCCAAACTCCGAGAATCAATCCTCCTTATGTTGGACAGTAGTTTGGATAGCAGCTGTTGACTTTCGTCGAAATTAATCAACAAGAAAACCATCTAGAAACGATGCTCTGATACCAATTGTCATGTACCTAGGGTTTACCTTAGGGGATTGGATTGGAAATTGGAAGAATGAAGAGGAAATTTATAAGAAGAATAGCGAGAATTAAAAGAACAAGACGTGAGAGAAAGAAAGAGAGAGAGAGAGAGAGAGAGAGAGAATTTGGAGGAGGGAAATCAAAAATGTTTCAAATGTATTCATTCATGCCCTTGAATTATGCTGGATTAGTCTTATATACTGATTCAGATAGCAGTGATTTGGTGCCAATAAGGCTGCCAAATATTCAAACCAATTATAACTGAAGGATGTTGTCTTCTAGGTACAACTGCAACTACTTCTAAGTACAACTAGTTCAATCCAAACTAATAGTAGATATAAACAAAGGAATTCATCTATTATCTATTACTACAATACCCTTGGGTCCTAACACTTATCTACATGATATGATGATATATATATATATGTATATAAGGAGATAGCTTTTCTTCTTCCCTTAATTCTAAAACCCAGACTTTTTCATGTTCCCTTAGCCTTAATTTCCCTCAGCCTTTATCCTTATATTACCATTGATCAGAATATTAGAATTCCAAAACCCAAACCTTTTCTTGTTCCCTTAGGGTTGTTGAATCATTGTAGG
The DNA here is from genome assembly GCA_036245055.1 of Diospyros kaki. NCBI lineage: Eukaryota > Viridiplantae > Streptophyta > Magnoliopsida > Ericales > Ebenaceae > Diospyros > Diospyros kaki. The sequence continues at coordinate 25,273,827 of BSEG01000010.1, read as the reverse complement.
CAATTATATAGGGTTGGTAATGTATGTAGTACATTTAGACTGACTTTTAAAATCCCACCAAGCTAAAAGAGGTCAATTGCTTGAAAGGAGTTTAAAATATCTTGAAAAATTTTGTAAAATCATCGTGGTTATCGTAAATTGTTTTCAGTTTGCCTCTAAGAAATTTGAAAACAATGAAAATACACCTAAGTTTGTCTGGTGCCTAAGAGTGATAAATTTTTATTTTTTATGTAAACGTGAAGGGACCACAACTTTGGTACCAATTCAATCCATAGATTAGATTAGTTAATAAAGACAAAGTTTCAATTTTACATTTACTTTTGTTTTAATAGCGATATTTTCACCATTTTCGTAATAATTTTTAATCTGAAAGTTATCATTTTTCTTATCTAATTGAGACTAAATTATATGTATATATATATATATATAAGAAGATACCTTTTACCATCAATAAGAATATCAGTGAAAGAGAGTTTCTTCCATTCAAGGCTTCAGTTCACATTGTGGCTAACATTCTGCAAGAGATGGACAAAAAGCTGTAGAAGATTAATGCATGCCAAGCGTCTTTCTTTTTGTGTTACTTATGCATGCCAAGCACTTGAAAAACAAAAAAAAGTGAAAGATTAGACAAATTAATATAATTTGCTTCAATGAGTGATTTATTAATAATTCGAATAAAGATAACTAACCATATTCATAGCTTAGAAATAGCTCTACCAAACTAGTCCAGTGATGAGTCTCTCCACCTAAACCCACCCACCAACTACAAATTAAAGAATTTGAGCCAATCATTTGTCACTTAAATACACATACCCACCACAACACAACACCACAAAACCACCAATTCTAGCATACTATGCAATTGAAGAATTTATGTCAAGAAGAGGGAAAGGAATAGAATTGCATTCAAATCACTTATCATGAGAAATTATTCATTAGAGTCAAAATGTAAAAGAAGTTTATGATATTTTAAAAAATACAAAAATAATTAATATAGTTTAAAAAACTTTAAAAATAATATATAAAATGTACACATATTTTTAACACGTTCATTCATAAAAATTTCAAACAACATTCGCTAATAGAAGACTACAATCATTGACAAATATATACCCACGTGCCACAAAAATTTATAAATAAAATAAAAATGAGCATAGCGTAGCATATGAATCTGAAACATAGTTTTGACAATAGTTTTCCATTGGTTAATAAAATCTAAAACTTCCAAAATTCAAGTACATGGCATAATAATTGAACCGCATGACGATACTCATAAGAAATAGCTTGAAAATTTATAATTATCTTTTGCTTAGTTGGGTCAATTGACCCCATTTTGTTTTTTCTTTTTCGCAGGTAGCATTAGTACTCTCTCTACATAAAATAATTCCATAAAGATACATAGATTCATCCAGAACATCACAAATCAGATAAAAAGTTTTAGCATTCAAAAAAAAGTTATTATTCTGTTTATTAATTTCTTGAGTAGAATATGATGGCAAATCACAGTTATTGTCTTGGGCTTGGCTCCCAAAGGAATTTGCCACACAATAATCACTATCATATTAGATTAATTTCTTGAATAACTTCTTAGGAACAATAATTTGTGTGTGTGTGTATAGTATATTAAAATTCGCAGCTACAATTTGTTAGGCATGGTGGTAACTTGTTGATTATGCAAAAGAGTTTACAAATCAAGTATATATCAAATAAGTAAAAGAAAATAGAAAATATGTCTAGATCATCAGATTAGTATCAAATTGTTCCAAAATGTATGAAGAAGTAGGTTCAAATTATCCCCTATATTTGTATCAAGGAAAAAGTATTAAACTAAAATACAATGCTTAGTTTATTACTCATCTTAAAGCAAGATGGACACTTAGATTTTATTCTTTGACTTACTTTTTTACTAAACGTTTATTGGCACATTCAATTTGTTTTTTAAGAAGAGGTAGAACATATGTTATGGATAATAATACCAAAATAGAAAATCCATTATAGTCACAAAATAGCCCCCAAGTAAAACTATAACAGAACCAAAAAATTGGGATTGGACCAATTGATTAGACAAGATAATCGACAACTAATTAGTCAGTGAATCGATTTAGGCTGCCAAAATAACTACCTAATCAAACAATAAATTGAACTATTGCCCAACTAAATAATCAACCAGGTTATATAATTTCCTTCTAACTTTCTTACTCTTAGGGTTTAGGTTTTAATTTCTCATGCCCTTGTCTTTTCTAAATTCGAGCCCTCAATCCAATTTAAACAGCATCAAGAATTTAGAAATAGGGCTTTGGGTAGGGGTATGAGAAACTAAAATGACAGTTAGTCTGCAGTCATTAACTAGGAAATAGCAAACATAAGGTGATGAAAAAATGACCTTCTTGTGTGAGCGTATATATATATATACACACACACAAGAATTAAATTTATCTTTTATTTCATAAAAATTAAATTTATCTTTTAATTACAATTTAATAATTTTGTAGAAAAATCTTATTTTTTTGCTACAACTTTTAGAATCTAGATAAAATTTTATAGTGAAAAACTATATTTAGTGACAAAAAATTTGACTCATTTAAGGTGACTGAAATTTATAGTGTAGATAAAATTTTGATAACCAAAAACAATAGTTGGTAGGAAAAATTTTAGCTCAATTCAATAGTTTCATCACAAAATATTAACATTTTGTCACGAAATTTTATATGTAAAAAAAAATCATAGTGAAAAACTTATTTTGTTGTACTAAATAAGACATGCCACGTAGAATATTATAATTTTTTATTTAATTTGACAAAAGATATATATACACACACGCGGGGGTTTATATTTTATTGTAGCAAAAGATAAATAATAAAAATTCAAAGCTTCTTTATATATACAGGCACCTGTTGTTGCTTTTATATATACGTATATACATTCAGTTCAGTGCTAACATTCGAAAGCAACTGCAAGAGATCATGGAGAAAGAGATTAATGCTTGGCGCGACTACTTCGAAAGCAGCGACGTGGACATCTTTAAGATTATCAAATGGTCCATCACCGTTGCTTCATCTTGTCATTCCGACTAGTTCTTTCAACGAAGGGATTCAATCGCTGGGATTCTTTACGCCAAGGCCAACCAGAACCAGAACCAAAACCGGCCAAGATCCCTGGACGCTTCTGCCTTTGTTCAAGAATGGGGAAGCCTTGGCAAGATCGCTACTACTGCAGCCAGCGACGGGTCAAAAGGCTCGGATTGTGAGTGTGCTAGAGGGCCTCGCCCTATAATCCAGATTAAATGCTCTGCGAGGCGCGACAAACCGGCGGCACCTGATGAGGATGATAAAAACTCGAAAACCGATAAGCCAGAGATGGAGGACGTTCGGCCCATGACCAAGAGGAAGCAGCTCCTACTAGATGACGTTGAAAATACAAAGAAGAAAATTCAGCCACCGAAGAAGGAAACCACCATGAGCAACTCAGTAATAGTGCCTGCAGCGAAACAGGGTAAGCTGCCATCTTGCTTAAACTACGAGGAGTTCGAGCAGAAACTGGAAGCCACCAAGAAGAAGCTGCATCTGCGGTATGAACAAGCTAAGAATGAGAAAACAAGGAAGATGGTTTGAATAATTGATCCCCCAAAACCAAAACGTCTAAGACGCAAGAATCAGCAGCAGCTAAGAATGAGAAGTCATATATAGTTGTTAGGGGAGGAATTAGGAGCCGAGAAAGAATTCATAATTAATTGTCTAAAACTTAGATAGAAAGAACTACGTGAGGCTTGATCCCTCCCCCTTCCGGGTTAATTAATTTGGGGTACGTAGGCAGCCTTTCGCTTATTGGCACAACCTCTTTCTTTCTTCTGTATTAATTATATCTTTATTGATTGTTAATTTAAACACATGGCATATCTATTGTCAAGCTTGGGCCAAAATGCTTTCCCTTGTCTCATACTAAATAAGATTGAAAGGTTGATATACATATTAAACATTCATTACTGTTAAGCAGTCTCATAGTAATAAATTTTGTATGTTGATAACAAATGTGTAAGAGCCAGTATTCTACTCTCTAGTATAGCATATTAGAGAAAAATATATGTTCTATATAAGTCTTTCCATGATTGTTGTACTATAAGTTGATTAACATTTGAAACTCAAAATAACAAAATAATCCCTAAATAAAAAATCAGTTTTGCTGTTAATTCCACTGCTGCCATCGGTGCTGCTTCTAGTAATTAATTAATTAATGATGTGAGTTCATTTATGTGATTTGGAAAAATGACTTCATCTGCTTCAGTTTTAGTTGAATTGACATAAAATTAATTGAAATTGAAGATGAATTCTTACCATACCATTTTCATTCCTATAGCATATACTATAGCATTTATTCTGCTTATTATCTCCACATACATACAATCTTGTTATATCTTAAAATTTGAAACTTATTATTATATCAAAAGTTAGTGTGACTAACCCAAGACAATATAGTTTTTTCAAAGTTGCATTCCCCAACCATGAAATCAAGGTTGAAACAACACCTGAAGATATTAGGATGAAATGTACATTATCATGTAAATGATAATGCAGATAAAACTTTCATGGTAAAAAATTATATTTGGTTATAAAACTAGTTTTAAAAGTCAATTTTCCATCGTTAAATAGTTTAAATGACAGGAAAAATCTCATCGTCATCCATCGTTAAAGCTTTTGTCATTAAAAGCATTAACGATTCGAAACAAAAGTATCGTTGTTAATATAAGTAGTGACGGACTTAAGTTCTATCATTAAAAACAATAATGAAATGAATATTTCTGTCACTATAAGAATGTGTATGGTTGTTGAAAATAATATTAGTGATGATATTTCCGTTGTTATTTATCGATCACTAAACATAATATCAATTATGGATATCCCCCTCGTTATTACAATATTTACTTGTCATTAAACATAATCTAAACAATGAATACTTCCTTCGTTATAGCTATATTTATCGATCACTAAACATAATATTAATGATGAATATTTTCGTCATTATATCTATATTTATCTGTCATTATTACTATTATTACAATTCTAATGACTATTTTTACTATTATATAAGAATTTATTTTGTACATATTAATTTTCGAAAGAGAGATACTAATAATAAAAATGTGGTTCTTAATCAATTTAGTTAAAACAAGATATATGCAAAATACAATTATTTATATTGATTATGTACTAATTACAATCATCTTAAGGGCTTCCGTTTGCTCCACAATCATAAAAAATGAGAAAAAAAATTATGGGTTTCATATTATCCTAATCTCTCCCTATAATCAAAATCAAAAAAATGTTACAAATGTCACTAGAATTTATGTATTAATCACAACCACTACCAAGTGTTCATTGCTCAACTTGTATTTTCAAGTACCTACAAATTGCGAAGAGAGAAAATCATATTACTTGTCATTCTCCAAAATAGTAGTACTAAATTTCTAACACTATCCTTACTTAATAAACTCAATAAAAACATGAATATATTAATTTCATGATTAACACTATCTCTTCTCAATAATCAATATTATTAGCAATTAATTAGGTTCACCATGAATCTCATGTAAAAATTTAAGAATGTACTACTTATTTAATAAAAAGTTGTCGAAAAGCTTTCATATGGTCTAGTTTTGAATATTATTTTGCAAAAATTTAATCCATTTAGTAAAATAAAAAAAAAACTATAGGATAAAAAGTAATCATGTACCTAAAAATAGTCTTACATCATAAAGTCATGAAAAAATGAACAAATCCCTACGAAGCGAATAGAACCTCATGAACATCTTCGCCAAGAGTAGATGGGAGAAATTCAGTTGAAGCATTTGAGTTTTGTTGCATAAAAGATTCAACCCTTCACAATCTCTCTTCAAACTCTACAATATGCATCTTTAGGATGCAATTTTCTTCATCCTTGTCATTAAGTTTAGTTTGAAGCTCTTCCATCTTCTTTTTAATAGGATCTTTGAAGTTTTTCCATTTGATTCCACCCCCATAAGAATCAAATAAGTATGCCTAATTCAAATCCATCAACATCCTATAGAATGGTACTGGATTCTTCCTCTTCAATATGAACATTCATATACATGTGTAGTAGACACACTTTCAGACAATGAAAATACACAAGTTAAATAATACCACAAGTAAAGTTGGGAAATAATTTACTTAAAAATACTGTTTGGCAGTTGACATTTTTATTTTTGAATCGGCTAATGTCTTGTTCACAAACAATCCGCATATTAATATAGAAGCATTTTTTTCTTTATTTTTTGGCGTACATATCTACAAGAAAAAATGGAAGTGCAGGACCATTCAAGATGTAATATTATTAGTCTTGTTTTCTTGAATAGGAGGATGATGAGGCAAATGCATTTTGCTACTCAATTGTAGTAAGAGCTTTTGCCTCGGATGGGTTCTCACATTTGTGGCAAGCAAATTCATGCATCAACAATTAAACATGATTATGAAGAGAATATTCCTGTAATGAATTCTGTTTTAGACTTGTACCATAGGTGAAGCTGTTTAATGAAAGCAAATCAGTGTTTTCATGGGATGACTGAAAGAAATTTGACTTCCTGGAACACATTAATTATTGGATATGAGAAATTCAATCCTATCGAAGCACTCTATATATTTTTGGTCATGGACAATGAAGGTTTCGATCCTAATTGCTTCATATTCACCAGTGCTATGGCTGCTTGTGCTAATTTAACAATTTTGAGTTGTAGGCAGCAAGTCCATGGAGCTATTATTCCGAAGGGCCTTGAAAGAAACATGACATTGGCTAATGCACTTGTAGATATGCATGGCCAATGTGGATCATCATTCCATAGATCATTTAAATTTTTTCCAAAAACAAAAAAGAAAAGAAATATCAAAGCAAGAAAAACAGTGTTTCCACATTTATATTATTATTCCATTTTCTTCCCCTTAATATCTTTTCACCCCTAGAACAATTAAGAGTAAGAGAAAAAAAATTACAAAAAGTCAAAGATCAAATTAAAAACAAACTATATCCAACAAGCAAGATGGTAATTTTTATTATTTCTTGAAATGAAAATAAAAACTAAACACACATGAACAACAAAAAAAGAAGTACTACTTGGTAGAAACCATTCACAGGTAGGTAACAAGTACCATTACGACCATGGTAAAGAAAATAACCATTAATAAATGACAGTAATAATAGAAATCATGATAAACAAAACAAGAAACAAGGCAGGCAACATGTATTGCTTAAGAGGAAGTAAGGCAGTTAACAAGTATAGTCAAGTTCACTATGCATGCCCTATAAGCATCAATCTTAAAGGAGAATCCTGCAGAAACATTTTATTAAAGGAAGCGTAAAAATAGAGCATTACAGTACCAGAGGACAAGTGAACATTGTCAATCACATCAACATGATATAGGAAGATTTGTTTGCATTTCGAGGTGCTTCCATAAGTTGCGATGCTCAAAGAAATAGGTTAGTTAAGTTCACTTGATGTAACGACCCACCTCCTTGAGCCTCCGCTAGCATAGAGGATCTGTGAGAGAGTCATTACTTGAGTGATATAGAACCATAACACAAACTAACAACTCAAACACCATCCTTTTTAAAACCATATATTTTTAATCACATAGCATCTCATAGACATTCTTACATAAACATTCATACCGTGAGCCTATCTGGCTTGCATAACATATATCCATCTCAAAATTATAAAACATTACTTTAACACGAGCACAATGACACCCAGGATCTAGTCTCGGGAGAACTCTGCACTTGCTACCATGACTGAGCGATCTAGACCCAATCCCGCTGAACATACCTGCAACTTCAGGACTCTCTTACTTGGAATGATAGAAAGCAAACGTGAGTCACAAGACTCAGCAAGTTCATGAAAGAAAGGTAACTGGTTACGGATAGGACTCTTCCCTAACATCCCATGCAATTTATGCCGATGCAACAACACCATGACATGATCAATACATGCCTCAATTCCAAATGCATGACCATAAAGTAAAGTGCACATAAACGGTACTTGGGGCCCACATACAACACACACTAGTGTCCAAGTCCAACATACAAACCTGTTAGCAGCCCATCATAGGCTACCATATCATTATTCCACTGTGGGTTATATACCACTTCCCATAAACACTGACACTGTAGGGCGTACCCCACTTCCCATAATCACTCACACTGTAGGTTGTACCCCACTTCCCATAATTACTCACACTGTGGGTCATACCCCACTTCCCATAATCACTTATAGCCACACATCCTCACTATGCAATTCAACAAATAGGAAATGCAATGGCTTTTATAGCATAAACGTGATGACAAGGCCCCCATAAACCAAGAATCAAGCCATGTTACGCCCACATAGGAATACACACATGCGGAATGCTCTAAATGCATTGGCTCACCTAGGGTACCTATAACGGCCATCCTCCCGGAGCCCTCACTAGCATAGAGGATCTGTGAGAGGGTCATTACTTGAGTGATATAGAACAATAACACAGACTAAAAACTCAGGCACCACCCTTATTAAAACCATATCTTTTAAATTGCATAGCTCTCATAGTCATTTTTACGTAAACATTCATGTCATGACCCCACCTGACTTACATAGCATATATCCATCTCAAAATTATAAAACATTACTCTAACACAAGTACAATGACAGCCAGGACCTAGTCTCTAGAGGACTCGGCACTTGCTATCATGACTCTACAATCTGGACCCAATCCCCGTCGAACATACCTGATACCTTGGACAATTCTCTTACCTAGAATGATGGAAAACAAAGCTAAGTCGCGAGACTGAGCAAGCTCATGAAAGAAAGGCTGTAGGGTAAAGACATGACTTTTCCCCTAGCACCCCGTGCAATTCATGCCAATGCAGCAACACACCATGCCATGATCTATATATGCTTTAATTCTAAATGCATAACATAAAATCAACTTCACATAAAGGGCCCTTGGGGCCCATATAATCCACACATTGGCACTCAAGTCCCGCATACAAACCTGTTGTAGCCTACCATAGGCTACCATATCATCATTCAATAAGACCTGCCTTTTCCTAATCTTGGTCGGCTTTTACTAACATTCATAACATTGCTTTCCTATCATCCATCATATCATCCTATCATGTCGTGATCCATTGCCATGACCTACGATCTGTGGTGGGTACCACCCATTTTCATCATTCATAGCCACACATCTTCACCATGCAATGCAATAATTAGAAAATGCAATGCTTTTGTAGCATAAATGTGATGTTAAGGCCCTCATAAACCAAACATCAGGCCATGCTACGCCCACATAGGAATTCACATGTGAAATATTGTAATACTCAAGAAATCCTTGAGGATATGATAGTATTTGATGAAGGGTATAAGTGAAATTATCGAAATAATGAGGCTGTAAGATACACTATCGCAGTCTTAAGCAACCGAATCAGACGAAGAGAGTACTCCAGACCCTAGATGATCAATGAAAATAGTATAGTAAGGACGAGTGATTCGAGTTATGATTTTAGGTGATAACAGAAATGGGATAGGGAACAGTTTTCGGTACAACTGTCGACCGGGCTGAGAAAATTGAATCGACGTAGGGATCATCCAAAAAGTCAATGGAGTATGTTAACAACTAATATTTTATGTGTAGAACAACCCTTAAGCAATATTGGGTTGAAACGAATGGATTTAGGGTCAAAATGAGCAATTGGGCCAAAGTGTAATTTTTCAATTTTGCTCGAGAAAGGTGAAGACGATAGATTTTTGGGAATTTCAAGGATGAAATGGATAGTACAGAACTTGTGGGACTTATTGGTATATTTGGATTTGTCAGGGGTGTTATGGAGAAGGCAGAAATATCAATTGAAGAAACTACAGGGTTGAAGTGCAATAAAATGAAAATAGAGGTGTGAACGCGGCAAGCTAAAGTCGGTCGTCGTCTTTCATGCACATGGTTGTTGTTTTCAATGATGGGACGGCCGAGGGTGGCTTGGGGGAGGTCGTATACGGGGGTAGGAGGCTTGGGGACCAAGCTATGGCCGGTGATTGACCGAAAGAATGTCAGTTTTTGGGTATAAATAGGGGCCTAGGGTTTTGAGTTCTTTGCATCAAATTGGCTGCAATTTTGAATGTGTTTAAGGGATTTGATATGGGGGTTTTGATCCTTGCATCAAGGAGAAGGATTCTGGAGACTTTGGAGGAGTTTCCATTACGTTTAAAGGTTGTTCGAAGCCTGCTAGAAAATTCGAAGCGGTCCACCTCGCTAGACCTGCAACTGGCCTTTTGGAGGCCTTTTCGGTGTTGTTTCAACAAGAAAAATGTACCATTAGGATTGATTCTTCAGGGGCTTCAAGGGGTACCCTTTTCATGGCCATCAGAGCATCCATTAATGGTTGGATAATTGGAGAAGACGGTGGTGCATGAACAACACGCTCCACACACCACTTGCACCCATGCGCTAGGCACATGAGGGCATGTGATAGGGGAGAAATCGGTATTTCTTCTTCCAGTATTTTCTTTTAATAATTTTAGGAATTATTGTGTTGAAAAATTGAGAAAAATGGTTGAGAAAATAATTATTTTGGAATTATCGAGATGAAAATTGGGAGAAAATAGACGAAATTATGGAAAATTGAGGAAAATGGATTTTAATGCTTCCTTAATTAAATATGGTGTTTTAGGAGTGTCGTGGCTAGAGGTTGAGTACAAGTATGAGTATTTGTGTTTTGGCACGCAAAACGAGATTGTGCACGAGGATCAAGGCGATCTGAATGCATTCGAGATGAGTAGTTCTATCCTAAAACTATGGGTGTTTTACCCTAAAAGCTTGGTTTTTATTCTATCTAAAAGTGTTGTTACTTGTTCATGCAAAATGGTTTTGTTGCATGCAAACGGTAACCGGTAACGGTTGGTTTTATGAGGGAGGTTTGTCCCTAAACGTTTTGTAGTTGTGCATTGCATTTTATAAAATTGTTGTTTATATGATGCTTTGAAATTGTGAAATGTGGCATTGTCTTGACTTTTATCTGTATGTATGGAATGTTAGTCTAAGATGTTGTTTGGATAGTGTAGCCATAATTCTCCAAGGGCGTGGTGGAATAATAGGGGTATCTGATGCTAGTGTGCATGTCAGGATAACCGCCTTAGTTTTCATGCCAGACCATTTGATCAGGGAAGTTGCACTAGGATGACTAGGTGGTCCATACTGTGTTGTTCATGTGGGATGTCATCCTAGGATGTTGTTTGGATAGTGTAGCTATAATTCTCCAAGGGCGTGACGAAATGATAGAGGTATCTTGTGCTGGTGAGTATGTCGAGATAGCTGCCTTGGTTTTTGTGCCAGGCCATTTGGTCAGGGAAGTCGCACTAGGATAACTAGGTGGTCCATGTGAAATGTTGGAGTTAGGATTGTATGGTGGTTCCCAGATGCTTAGAGTGGGAATGTAATCTGGAGAGATGCGTTGGCTTGCCCTTTTAAGCTAGAATCGCATCGTTGTGTCATTGAGTCGGTGTGGTGGCATAGCTTTTAGAGAGATTGCTCTTTTCCCATGGTAGGGTTAAGCGCTTGGGATTCTCATGGGCTAGGGCTTATCAGGTGTATTGGTTTATTTCATGTTTTGAATTCATTCATGAAAAATGTATTTTTGAACTCTCACTTAGATAATTCATCATCTAATATGGACTTTGTCTCTAGAATATTCAAACGTTCTAGGTGAAGGCAGCGGTGCAAAGGGAAAGGGAATTGCCGAGGAATGACAGCGAGTAGTAGATAGTTTATATTTTGTCATATTCAGTTATGCTATGTATTTTGATGACATCATGTAAACGTTGGTTCAACTTTATATTATAAATAAAGTGGTTTTGGATTATGTCTATTGAGTTTTCGATCTAGCTTCTGCATTTGAGATGATGTGCCTGTCTTAGTTTATTGATGGTTCATAGTCGATATACTAAGAAGGTGTAACATGATCTTTAGGGTACAGTTTTGTGTTGAGTTTCTGTTGTTTGAAAAAAAAAAAATATATCCCCAAAATCTTATACTACCTAATGCTCTGGAGAAGTGGGGTGTTACAATTGGTATCAGAGCGAAGGTTTGAAATTTAAGGGACTCTAACTAGAGTGAAGGTTATTTGGGGATTATAGATTTCGTTGGAAATTTAGAAACTATCGATTTAAGGTCAATGGTTGAAATCCTTACGTGGAGTAATGGGATAACTAGTAGTTATCAAGGATAATCGAGTTAGAATAATTCGGTTTTGATCGAAGATCCTAGGGATATTAAACTTAGGATGATTCGATAAGTGCTATAGAGGATCAAGTTTAAGGATTCTGAGGATCAGTTTTTGGAATAGGGATCCCGAAATGGATGTTGTGAGGATCGAGGTAAGGTTACCTCAAGGAAATGATTCGTGGGAACGAGTTAAGTGTTTTTAGTTCAAAGGTTGACTTAAAGAATGAAATGGCTGGGATATATGATTGAATCCCATAAAGGCTATTGGAGATTAGAAATTCTAATTATTCATGAATTAAGATTCGGACAGGGTACCTTTGATGATTGTGGGACCCGAATGATTGGTTAGCAAGATAGAGATTATCTTTAAGTGTGATTTAGCACTGATTAAGGAAGTGCTTTTCTTTTTCAGATGTTGAAAACTTGGAGAGTCACGGATCTCAGCGGGCGAGACGAAAGTGACAGTAGTAGTAGTCATCGCAGTCATTCTGTGAATCATGTCACGAGCGATGGATGACAAGAAGAGCGATAAGGACCTAGTGAGAATAGACTTGATCAAATGGAAAGAATCTTGGAGGGCATGCTAACACATGTAACAAGGAACGAGTCGCCAAGTCATTCAACTCATGTGTTGGATCAGTATCGCTGACAGAGACCCCCAGTGTTCAAGGGAAAAGCAAAAGATGACCCTTGCATGGTCGAGTTCTAGATAGAGCAAACGGAGAAGCTGCTCCAACATTTGCAATGCAGTGATGAAGAGAAGGTTAACTGTGCTACGTTCATGCTAGAGGAAGATGTTGGACGATGGTGGCAATCACCCCAGCAAGCTTTGCAGAGAACACCTAGGCAAGTGGAGCAAGATCCAAGGCCGAGGCAAGCTCAACCTGTGACTTGGGCTAGATTCAAGGAGGCATTTAATGTAAAATATTTTACTCGGAGCTAGAGAGAGGAAAAGACTTGGGAGTTCATGAAGTTGAAGTAGACTGATGGGATGATGGTGACTGATAGAGCGCATATTTTCATATTATTTTGCCCTCATATTTAGTCTTTTTGCACGTTAGTTGTGTCATTTTATTCATCTTGATTTTATTTTATTTTATTTTATAGGAATTGGGCTTCACACTGTTTTATCTTATTTTGGACAGATTTGGGCTTCCTGGGTCATGAAGAATTTTGATGGCAAGAAGGGAAACAAGGAGAATGGAGACAAAGAAGCAAAAGTGTGCTCACAGATTTGACCTTCTATGTTTCTTTTAAGTTTTTGGCAAAGTTATAATCCTAGAACGTGAATGATGTCTTCAGAGATATTGTATAGGACTTCTTGGGCTTTCTGGAATGGTATGCTTTGTCTAAATCGAAGTTCGTTTGGGCCTCTAAACATTGCTTCAAAGTTGAGACCAGAAAGTTGGGTCAAATTAGGAAAGCTGCACAGATGCTGAATCTTTAAAAGGCCATAACTTGGGCGTCCAATATCCAAATCAAGTGATTTAAAAGCCAAAATTTATCTACTCTTCCTTATCTATAATTTTTATGAAGGGGCCAAAGCCCAGAACGCACGTTATCCTATTCAAAATCGGCTGTGAATTTGCAGTAACCTAGGGTTTCCTCCCTAATCCCATTTAGCATAGGTTTTCTTTTCCAAAACCCTATAAATAAGAGCTAACTAAGAGGCATTAGGGTGTGGCGGATTTTGGGGGAATTCTCATGATTTCAACCAAGAAGATGGAAGGCTAATTTGCTTGTGATTCACTACATTCTCGTACCCCTTGCCCGGTTTGAGTCTCGGTCATATTGTTGAATCCAGTTTGGAACTCGATTTTCATGTTTTTATGGATGATTTTGTTTCTTTTCCTTCTCTAAGTTTATGTATGTTTCTTTTATGCGATTGTGTGAATGCATGCATGATCTTTCGATGGGCTAAATTGATGTACTCGGTTGAGGCTTTGATTAGAAAGAAACGAAACGGTATATTTGTATGAGCGATTGCTCGATTTGGTTTAATCTTTTACGGTTGTTGAAGAGTTTTTCAAATCAAAAGAAAATAAAACCAAACAGATTGTTTTCATAAGTGAGACGAGGATTACCATGGTAAGGAGGTAGGGTTTATAGCGGGTTACGTTTTATTTCATCGTTGTTTCATTCTTGAACGTTTATATTTCGGTTTTCATCATAACCCCCCTCGTTTAATCTTGTTTTGACAGATCTGTTTGAGGTTCGTTGGGAGACAACTTTGGGTTGCACCCTTATTGCAAATCCAAATCATTATTCATCTAATCTATAGGTGTTCGACAGCACCGATCAGATTTTGGCACCATTGTCGGGGACCCGTCAAACTGTTCTGCCATAACAAGATTTGTTTTCTGTCTTTCTTTTTCTTTTTAATTCTCTTTCATTATTTGTTGCTTTCTTTTGTTGCTTCTTTGTGTCTTGCTCCTTGGTTTCTCTTTCCTTTTGTTTCTTTGTTGATTCTTTGTGTTTTTTCTTTGTTCTTTCTGTGTTTTTCTTTTCGGTTTGCTTGTTTTCTGTTTGTTGCCATAAATAGCACTGTTCACCGCCAACTACTATCTTGAAATGCCCTGATTTTTGGTGTCCAAAGGAATAGGGGTGTGGGGAGAAATAGTCACTGATATGCAGTGAGGAGGGCGTATTATGGCCAAAATCCAACCTTTAGACCACTTTTTGGGCCATTTTGTGTTTTCTTGGTGTGTTTATGTGATTTTTCCTTGTGTGTTTTGTTTTGTTTTTGTTCTTGTTGATATTTAATGCATGACCAGATCATCTAAGGGTGACCTAATTGATTTAGATCCAGAAATTGATAGAAACCTTAGGCGACAAGCAAGAGAACTTAGATCCCAAGATAGGGTAGTGACTAATAGTGTCTTTCCCATTGTTTCTGATACTGTGTTTGAGTTCCAACCTAAACTGATTAATATGGTCGCCAATGAAAACAATGGCAATGAGAATGGGAATAATGGGAATAATATTAACAGAACTATTAGAGAATTGGCTGCCCCTGATGTGCATTATCAACCCTTGTGTATTCAGTATCCCCAATTGGAGGCAAACTTTAAACTGAAATCTGGATTGATACATTTTCTTCCTAAGTTTCATGGTCTTGTAGGTGAAGATCCACACAAGCATTTGAAGGAGTTTCATGTTGTATGCTCCACCATGAAGCCGTAAGGGGTTGATGAAGAACAAATAAAGCTAAGGGCATTCCCTTTCTCTCTTGATGGAGCTGCCAAAGACTGGCTGTATTACTTGCCATTACCAATTGGGATGGCCTGAGGAGAATATTTCTGGAGAAGTTCTTCCCTGCTTCCAGAACAGCAGCCATCCGGAAGGACATTTGTGGCATTTGACAGATAGATGGAGAAAGCTTACACGAGTATTGGGAGAGATTCAAGAAGCTGTGTGCTAGTTGTCCTCATCATCAGATAAGTGACCAGCTCCTCATTCAATATTTTTATGAAGGCTTGCTCCCCATGGACAGGTACTTAGTGGATGCTACATCTGGAGGAGCCTTAGTGGAAAAGACACCAGCTGCAGCCCGGGACTTAATTTCAAAGATGGCTCAAAATTCACAACAATTTGGTACCAGGTTGAACACTCCCATGAAGACTGTCAATGAGGTTAATTTTGCTGCACCTATGGACCAAAGGAGAATAGAAAATAGGCTGGAGGAACTCACTTCAATGGTTCGCCAGTTAGCCCTTGATCGAAACCAGCCCCAACAGGTATGTGGCATTTGTTCATTATCTTCACATGTAACTGATCAGTGCCCACAATTGCAGGATAACACAGAATCATGCAATGGAATCTTCCCTGGAAGACCGTTTCAGCACCAACCACAACATAAGTATGATCCATACTTAGCCACATATAATCCTAGATGGAGGGATCACCCAAATTTCAGATATGGAGGGTCTTCAAACCAGTCATTCCAGCAGCATCCATACCAGAATCACAACTTGCAGCAGCAACAATTTTAGCAGCCACAAAGATTAAATCATTCTCAAGGTCCAAGTTCCAGCAACCATGCCCCACCAAGGCCCAAGTCAAAACCTAGCTTGGATGATCTTGTTAAGCAACTAGCAGCCAATACACTCCAATTCCAGTAAAAAACAGAAACCATAATTCAAAATTTGGAGACCCAAATAGGCCAGCTAGCAACAAACATCAATGAGATAAGGAGTCAAGGCTCGGGTCAGCTACCTTCACAGTCAATATCCAATCAAAAGGGGAATGTGAGTGTGATCATGCTGCGTAGTGGTAAAGAAGTGGATGTTCCAGAGAAGGCACAAGAAGAAACTGGTAGAAAAGAAGAGCAGCAGCCCTCCTCAATCCAAGAAGCCAAGCAGCCTAATTCCAACTATCAAGAACAAGGAGAGTCTTCCAACAACCAGCCCTTGCCATTCCCACATCGAGCAACACAAAACAAGAAAAGAGCAGAGGCCGAATTGGATAAAGAGATTCTGGAGACATTCCAGAAAGTGGAAGTCAATATACCCTTCCTTGAAGCCATCAGACAGATCCCCAAATGTGCAAAATTTCTCAAAGATTTGTGTACGCACAAGAGGAGATTAAGAGGGAACGAACAAGTTAACCTTGGGAGGAATGTTTCAGCTCTCATACAACCTACCATGCCAAGGAAGTGCAAAGATCCAAGGACATTTTCCATTCCTTGTACTATAGGAGACATGCAATTTAGTAATGCTTTGCTAGATTTAGGTGCATCCATTAATGTTATGCCTAACTCTATCTATGCTTCTTTGCAGTGTGGTCCTTTGAAGCCAACAAGAGTGGTTGTCCAGCTAGCTAATAGAAGCACAGCCTACCCCTCTGGAGTCTTGGAGGATGTCTTGGTTAAGGTTAAGGATTGTATCTTCCCTGCTGATTTTTATGTTTTAAATATGGAAGATGACAATTTTCATGAGCATGCACCTCTCATCCTAGGTAGACCATTTTTAAAAACTGCAAGGACTATCATCAATGTGCATGAGGGTACACTTTCCATGGAATTTGCTGGTAGCACAATTCATTTTAACATACTTGATGCCATGAAATGTCCCCCTGAAGATCATTCCACTTTGCAAGTTAACTTGATTCAATTGTTGGTTGATGAAGAATGCATTAAGTCTTGTGATTTGATTGATGCATTCCCCGCTATTCATGACCTTCCAGATTCCTTCATCTGTCCTGATTGTAGTAATGAGAGTGATCCATGTGATGCATGTTCTGAGATTGCAGCATTTCTAGATAATCATGATTCTGATATTCAAATTGAGCATGCACAATCTGATTCTTATACTTCTCCTGGGGAGGATAGTGTTTCTGCTAACCATGTTGAACAAGTAGACAATACCCTTGAGATAAAGGCAAGCAGGTTAGTCCCTTCATTGTAGCAGCCACCATCCCTTGAGTGCAAGCCTTTGCCCAAGCATCTCAAGTATGCCTTCTTGGAGGATGGCGAGAAGCTGCCAGTCATCATCGCCAATAACTTGCAGCCTGACCAAGAGAAAAGATTGTTGGATCTACTCAGGAGGAACAAATGAGCAATAGGCTGAACCTTGGCAGACATACCAGGTATTAGTCCTTCTTTGTGCATGCACAGGATTCATTTAGAGGAAGGAGCCCGACCAGTGAGGCAGCCACAGAGGAGACTCAATCCCACCATCTTAGATGTGGTCAAGAAAGAGGTAAGTAAGTTACTTTTGGTTGGTATCATTTATCCTATCTCTGATAGCAAGTGGGTGAGTTTAGTGCAGGTTGTCCCCAAGAAGACAGGTTTTACAGTGGTGGCTAATGAAAGAAATGAGCTAGTGCCCATGCGAGTGCAGAACAGCTGGAGGGTCTGCATCGACTATAGGAAGCTCAACCAAGCAACCAGAAAATATCATTTTCCCCTTCCATTCATCGACCAAATGTTGGAAAGGTTAGCAGGTAAATCTCATTGTTGTTTTCTTGATAAATTTTTTGGTTATTTTCAGATATGCATAGCACCAGAGGATCAGGAGAAGACCACCTTCACTTGTCCTTTTGGCACTTTTGCCTATCGAAGGATGCCATTTGGCCTATGTAATGCTCCAGGTACGTTCCAGCGGTGCATGATGAGTTTATTTTCTGAATTTCTTGAGCATTGTATGGAAGTATTCATGGATGACCTTTTTGTTTATGGCACCTCATTTGATGACTGCTTGGTTAGCTTGGGTAAAGTTTTGGAAAGGTGTGTTGAGAAAAACCTTGTTTTGAATTATGAAAAATGTCACTTCATGGTTGAGCAGGGCATAGTCTTAGGTCATGTGATCTCCAAACAGGGTATAGCAGTCGATAGTGCCAAGGTGGATATCATTGCTTCTTTACCTTACCCCGCGTTTGTGCGGGAAGTTCGCTCTTTCCTTGGCCATGCAGGGTTTTACAGGAGATTCATCCAAGATTTCAGTAAGATTGCAATTCCATTATCCCACCTCCTCCAAAAGGATGTGGATTTCAAGTTTGATGAACAATGCAAGCAAGCCTTCGAGGAACTTAAGAGGCGATTGACTTCTCCACCGATCATCCAGCCACCCAACTGGGAGTTGCCCTTCGAGCTCATGTGTGATGCTTCCAACTTTGCAGTGGGCGCCGTTCTCTCTTAGCGGGTAAATAAGAAGTCACATGTCATTGCTACTCTAGGAATTTGATATTGAGATCAAAGATAAAAGTGGAGCTGAAAACTTGGTAGCCGACTACCTGAGCCGGATACCTGCTTCTCCTGACTCACCTGACATGGATCATCCGCCTATTAGAGATAATTTTCTAGATGAGTTACTTTATCACTTACATGGTACTGAACCTTGGTATGCTGATATGGTAAATTTCCTAGTTGCTTCCGAATTACCTGCATATTTTAAGAAAGCACAATTACATAAATTTAAAAGCGAGGCTAAGTACTATGTATGGGATGATCCATATTTGTGGAGCTTGTGTAGTGACCAAGTCCTTAGGAGGTGTGTCCCTGATCATGAATTTGCATATGTCCTACATTTCTGTCACACTCTTGCATGTGGTGGTCATTTTGGTCCACAACATACTGCTAGAAAAGTCTTAGATCCAGGGTTATATTGGCCATCCCTTTTCAGAGATGCATATGGATTCTGTAAGAACTGTACACGTTGCCAACACACAGGTTCAATTTCACGTAGAAATGAAATGCCTCAGAAACCTTTATTATTCTGTGAGATATTTGATGTATGGGGCATTGATTTCATGGGTTTTTTTCCTGTTTATTTTGGTTTTGTGTACATTCTTTTCGCTGTGGATTATGTTTCGAAATGGGTGGAAGCTAAAGCCACTCGTACTGATGATTCTTCTGTGGTTGCAGATTTTGTTAGATCTCATATTTTCTGCAGGTTTGGCATTCCTAGGGCCATCATCAGTGATCAAGGATCCCACTTCTACAATAGAAAGATGCAATCCATGCTCCGAAAGTATGGAGTTTTACATAAAGTGGTGACGCCCTACCATCCACAGACCAATGGGCAGGCTGAAGTTTCAAACAGAGAGATCAAGCAGATTCTAGAGAAGACAGTCCAGCCCGACAGGAAAGACTGGAGCCAAAGGTTGGAAGATGCACTTTGGGCCTATCGCACGGCCTACAAGACTCCGATCGGCATGTCCCCATATCGACTGGTCTTTGGAAAAACATGTCATCTGCCGGTAGAGATCGAGCATAAGGCATATTGGGTGGTGAAGCAATGCAACATGGACATGAAAGAAGTTGGTTCCCAGCAGAAGCTTCAATTGAAAGAGCTTGAGGAATTGAGGTTAGAGGCATATGAGAACTCCAGGATCTACAAGGAAAAGACCAAAACTGCACACGACAAATTGATTGCCAAGAAGGAGTTCAATGTTGGCAATAAAGTCCTCCTCTACAATTCACGCTTAAAGCTGATGCCTGGTAAGTTGCGTTCTAGATGAGTTGGTCCTTTTATGGTTACTCATGTTTTTCCTTATGGTGCAGTTGAGATTATGGACGAGTCGACTACGAAGAAATTCACAGTCAATGGGCAGAGGCTTAAGCATTTCTACGACGGTTTTACAGAATACATAGTAGAGGAGCTATCTCTCTTGGACCTTCCCTCGACTTGATACCACCAGGCTGTTTCTCTCTCCTTACTTTTCTTACTTGTCCTATACCTGATTCTTGCTGCATGCTTACATTGAGGACAATGTAAGTTTGAGTGTGGGGGGGGGAGTTTTAGAATAGAAGTTTCTTTTCAAAAAAAAATAATAATAATAAAAAAAAGAGACAAAATGAGGCAAATTGAGTTTGAAAGAATTTGGCATGATTAGAAAGTCGATCTTATCTTTTTGGGCTTTCAAGTAAATTGGCAATGAGTTTGGCTTGGTGAGTTGATTGAGGTAGTCTTTGTGAGAATATTTGTGCATGTTCTTTCTTATGCTATGCATGCATTCACTAATTATGGGTATCACTCTAGAGCTTGTTCTGAATCTTTATTGAAGCCATCAGTGCTCATGCATGTGAAAAGATGATTAAGGCATTCTTTCATTTTACTTGCCATACCCCAAAAAAAAAAAAAAAAAAGATCATTTCCCTTTCTTTAGGTTGAAGAACATTCATTGCATCCCTTGATTTTGGCAAAAGTTTTAAGCAAGTCCTTTGGAATCAAAAGAAAATAGATAGAAAGGCCAAAGGCCAAGGTGAGATGGAGCGTAAAACGCACTCACCAAGGTTGGGATGGAGCGTAAAACGCACCCACCATTCAAAAAAAAAAAAGTTCTATTTTCTGTTTGCTTAATAGTTCTTCATTGATCTTGGGTTGTCTTGAATGCTTTTTTTATTCCTAAGGTTTACTTTTCATTGTTATCTTCCTATCCCTTTCACCTTACCATGTTGGAGCCATGAATAAAAGTCCTTTTGATTTGCATGCATAAAGCACTGAGAGTGGAGATTTAGAAGATGAGCATATCTGGTAGTGGATTTATGATTGGGTGGAGTTAGGCATAGCATTTGAGGAACTTGAGAGCATGTTCTTATGAGGGTCTGCTTGTTTTGACTCATCTTACCAAATAAAATTGCCATGCTACTTGTTTGTCTGGGAAGTGTAAGAAAGATGATCTTTGAGTGTTGAATTCCTATAAAACTTATTGTGCCTCTCATTTTTCATTTTTCGCATCCTTTTTGTTTGAAAGAGTGAATGTTAGCATTTAGTGTTTTGCCCAGGAGTGCAAAAGTCTAAGTGTGGGGGAATTTGATAGAGCGCATATTTTCATATTATTTAGCCCTCATATTTAGTCTTTTTACACGTTAGTTGTGTCATTTTATTCATCTTGATTTTGTTTTATTTTATTTTATAGGAATTGGGCTTCACACTGTTTTATCTTATTTTGGACAGATTTGGGCTTCCTGGGTCATGAGGAATTTTGATGGCAAGAAGGGAAACAAGGAGATTGGAGACAAAGAAGCAAAAGTGTGCTCACAGATTTGACCTTCTATGCTTCGTTTAAGTTTTTGGCCAAGTTATAATCTCAGAACGTGAATGATTTCTTCATAGATATTGTAGAGGACTTCTTGGGCTTTCTGGAATGGTATGGTTTTTCCAAATCCAAGTTCGTTTGGGCCTCCAAACATCGCTTCAAAGTCGGGACCAGAAAGTTGGGTCAAATTAGGAAAGCTGCACAGATGCTGAATCTTTAAAAGGCCATAACTTGGGCGTCCAATATCCAAATCAAGTGATTTAAAAGCCAAAATTTATCTACTCTTCCTGATCTACAATTTTGATGAGGGGCCAAAGCCCAGAACGCACATTATCCTATTCGAAATCAGCTGTGAAGTTGTGGTAACCTAGGGTTTCATCCCTAATCCCATTTAGCCTAGGTTTTCTTTTCCAAAACCCTATAAATAAGAGCTAACTAAGAGGTATTAGGGTGTGGAGGATTTTGGGGGAATTCTCACAATTTCAACCAAGAAGATGGAAGGCTAATTCGCTTGTGATTCGCTACATTCTCGTACCCCTTGCCCGATTTGAGTCTCGGTCATATTGTTGAATCTGGTTTGGAACTCGATTTTCATGTTTTTATGGATGATTTTGTTTCTTTTCCTTCTCTAAGTTTATGTATGTTTATTTTATGCGATTGTGTGAATGCATGCATGATCTTTGGATGGGCTAAATTGATGTACTCGGTCGAGGCTTTGATTAGAAAGAAACGAAACGGTATATTTGTATGAGCGATTGCTCGATTTGGTTTAATTTTTTACGGTTGTAGAAAAGTTTTTCAAATCAAAAGAAAATCAAACCAAACAGATTGTTTTCATAAGTGAGACGAGGATTACCATGGTAAGGAGGTAGGGTTTGTAGCGGGTTACGTTTTATTTCATCGTTGTTTCATTCTTGAACGTTTATATTTCGGTTTTCATCATAACCCCCCTCGTTTAATCTTGTTTTGACAGATCCGTTTGAGGTTCTTTGGGAGACGACTTTGGGTTGCACCCTTATTGCAAATCTGAATCATTATTCATCTAATCTATCGGTGTTCGACAGCACTGATCAGTGACCCAATATGACGTCAAGTTTACTCAACTGATCCGATACGTGCCTATGTACGAAGCCGATGAGTGGCAAAAGGCACAAAAATTTGTGGGTGGCTTGAAAGTAGGATTGTAACAAGCTCTCAGCTCATGGACAATGGACACTTACAGTGAGGCACTAGATAGAGCCTTGTCCACTGAGACTAATTTACTATGAGTTTGTTTATTTAGATCGGACGAGAAGAAGAAAGATCTGAAAGATGGGAAACATAAATCAGATGGAAGGAACTCTAAAGACAGTGAGCCGTGTCCCGATGCAACAAGGTACACTCAAGGAGATAATGTTTCCAAAGACTTGTCCGCTGTTTAACGTGTGGCAAAGAAGGACACAAGGAAAAGAACTGCCCTAAGAATAAAGAGGCACCTTCGACCGGGAATTGAATGAGGATCACATGTTTCACGTGTCAACAACTCTGTTATTACTCGAGCAAATGTCCAAAGAGGCAGAAGGTGGAGCAAGTGGGAAAAGCGAACGAGGCACATAAACCTCGCCCTGGATGAGTTTTCTACCTGTCAAGGGATGATGATGATATCTTCCCGACAAAAGAGAAAGGTACGCTGAGTTAATTCAATGTTATAAATTTCTGTGTGATCATGGCGGCTGCGTTAGTTCAATGTTATCAATGTCTGTGCGATCATGGCATATGCATTAGCATTAGAGTAGGTTGGGAGAATTAGAAATCAAAATAAAATAGGTCTTGATGATGTGATTGGAAATAATATTAAGTGTTATAAATTATTTTGAGATGCGTGTAGCTGCCTGTTCTGAGTTACAACGGGATATTCTGGAAAATAAAAAACGTGTCTGGTAAGCATGGACTATATAAGAATGTAAGTTAAGATTGATTGCCAAGGATTAGAAATGATACAGCTAGGACTTTTCAAAATTGGGAGTCAATAGTAATAGTAGTGATTCAATTTATCATGGTAAAAATTAGAGGACAAAATTTATTAAAGGAGGGAGAATGTAATACTAGGGAAATCCTTAAGGATATAGATGGTATTTAATGAAGGGTATAAGTGGAATTATCGAAATAATGAGGCTGTAAGATACACTATCCTAGTCTTAAGCAACCAAATTAGACGAAGGAAGTACCTCGGATCCTAGATGATCAAGGAAAATTGTGTAGTAAGGACGAGTGATTTGAGTTATGATTTTAGGTGATAAAAGAAATGGGATCGGGAATAGTTTTCGGTACAGCTGTTGATCGGGTTGAGAAAATCGAATCGACGTAAGGATCACTCGAAAAGTCAATGGAGTATGTTAACGACTAATATTTTATGTGTAGAACAACCCTTGAGCGATATCAGGTTGAAACGAATGGATTTAGGGTCAAAACGAGCAACGGGGCCAAAGTGTAATTTTTAATTTTGCCCGAGGGAGGTCAAGACGATAGATTGTTTGGATTTTCAAGGATGAAATGGATAGTACAGAACTTGTGGGGGTTAGTGGTATATTTGGATTTGTTAGGGGTGTTATGGAGAGGGCAGAAATATCAATTAAAGAAACTACGGGGTTGAAATGTAATAAAATGAAAATGGAGGTGTGAACGCAGCAAGCCAAAGTCAGCCGCTGCCTTCCACGTACATGGTGGCTATTTCTGACGATGGGGCGACTGAGGGTGGCTTGAGGGAGGTCGTATATGGCGGTAGGAGGCTTGGGGACCACGCCATGGCCAGTGATTGGCTGAAATAAGGTCGATTTTTGGGTATAAATAGGGGCCCAGGGTTTTGAGTTTTTGGCATTAAATTGGCCGCAATTTTGAATGTGTTTGAGGGATTTGATAAGGGAGTTTTAATCCTTGAATCAAGGAGAAGGATTCTGGAGACTTTGGAGGAGTTTACATTACGTTTAAAGGCTGTTCGAAGTTCGCCAGAAAATTCGAAGCGGTCCGCCTCGTTGGACCTGCAACTGGCCTTTTGGAGGCCTTTTCGGTGTTGTTTCGGTCAAAAAAAGGTACCATCAAGATCGATCCTTCAAGGGCTTCAAGGGAGTATCCTTTTCGTGGCCATCGGAGCATCCAACGGCGGCCGGAGAATTGGAGAAGATGGTGGTGCGTGAGGGCACGTGACAAGGGAAAAATCGGTATTTCTTCTTACAGTATTTTTCTTTAATAATTTTAGGAATTATTGTGTTGAAAAATTGGGAAAAATGGTTAAGGAAATAATTATTTTGGAATTATCGAGGTGAAAATTGGGACAAAATAGAGGAAATTATGAAAAAATTGATGAAAAAATTGAGGAAAATAGATTTTAATGCTTCCTTAATTAAATATGGTGTTTTAGGAGTGTTGTGGCTCGAGGTTGAGTACAAGTACGAGTATTTGTGTTTTGGCACGCAAAACGAGGTTGTGCACAAGGATCAAGGCGATCCGAATACATTCGAGGTGAGTAGTTCTATCCTAAAACTGTGGGTGTTTTACCCTAAAAGCTTGGTTTTTATTCTATCTAAAGGTGTTGTAACTTATTCATGCAAAATGGTTTTGTTGCATGCAAACGGTCACCAGTGACGGTTGGTTTTATGAGGGAGGTTTATCCCTAAACGTTTTGTATTTGTGCATTGCATTTTATAAAACTGTTGTTTATACTATGCTTTGAAATTGTGAAATGTGGCATTTTCTTGAGTTCTATCTGTACATAGGGAATGCCAGCCCAAGATGTTGTCTGGATAGTGTAGCCATAATTCTCCAAGGGCGTGACGAAATAATAAGGGTATCTGATGCTAGCGTGCATGTTAGGATAGCTGCCTTGGTTTTTGTGCCATACCGTTTGATCAGGGAAGTTGCACTAGGATAATTAGGTGGTCCATACTGTGTTGTTCATGTGGGATGTCAGCCGAGGATGTTGTCTAGATAGAGTAGCCATAATTCTCCAAGGGCGTGACAGAATTATAGTGATATCTTGTGTTGGTGAGTATGTCGGGATAGCCGCCTTCGTTTCTATGCTAGGCCATTTAGTCAAGGAAGTTGCATTAGGATGACTAGGTGGTCCATGTGAAATGTTGGAGTTAGGATTGTATGGTGGTTCCCGAATGCTTAGAGTGAGAATGTAATCTGGAGAGATGCGTTGGCTTGCCCTTTTAAGCTAGAATTGTGTCGTCGTGTCGTTGAGTCAGTGTGGTGGCATAGCTTTTAGAGAGATTGTTCTTTTCCTATGGTAGGGTTAAGCGCTTAGGATTCTCTTGGGCTAGGGCTTATCAGGTGTATTAGTTTATTTCATGTCTTGCATTCATTCATGAAAAATGTATTTTTAAACTCTCACTTAGATGATTCATCATCTAATATGGACTTTGAGATAATGTACCCATCTTAGTTTATTGATGGTTCATAGTTGATATACTAAGATGGTGTAATGGGATCTTCGGGGTATGATTTTGTGCTGAGTTTTTGTTGTTTGAAAAAAAAAATCCTTGGAATCTTACGTTACCTAATGCTCCGGAGAAGTGGGGTGTTACATAAATGCTCTAAATTCACTAGCTCACCTAGGGAACCCAAGCTAGCTCTTAGACCAACCGAGTCATGCATATGCTCACATATCCCATTGCACACAAAACATGTCCCACCAGTGAATGTAACCTAACCTCATGGAGCACATACATTATGATATGCACAAAGTCAAGGCGAGAATCTGGTAGTACTAGCTCTTCTGGCCCATCTAGCGCTTATCGTAACAGCCGATAACTGGCGCCCATACATCCAACCATCAACTGTCAGACCCACAGTTGATAGTCAGTGGTTTTGTACTGTAACACCCCAAATTTTTCGGGCATGTTATAACTTAGGATTTCGGGATTATAAAAATTTTTTCATATCACAATAGCTGTCATACACCACATAATATCCCAAAAACCCTAATTTTTACCTTCTCAGCTCAACAAATCCAATAATCAAATAGCTAAGACAGGTATTAAAATCTCAAATGCTGAAGCTAGATCGAACCTGATATGGTTCAAAACCATAACATTTTATTTATCATAAAATTCTTCAAGATGTCTACAAAATGTATTAATATACATCGTCTCTAGCAAATGATAACTAAACATCTTAAACATATCCAAAATTACATAAGCTCGCACATAAACAAAAGTATGCTAAACATGTTACAGGTAGTAAATTAAACATATGCTTCAGCTACTTCCTTTCCCTAAGAGCTGCTCGTTGAACCTGGAATGTTTGAATATTCCAAGGACACAGTCCAATTAGAAGATGAATCTTCTAGTGAGAAACTCCAAAAACAGTTTATATAGATGTATGATCAGGTATAAAATGTATAAGAAAACAAGGAAAACTACTCCGAAGTGCCTCATGAACACGTCAGCCTCCTCTAACAAGAGCTTTCTCATTGGCGCACGCATAGCGCCTCTCGGGAAGTCCCAACCATGCCACTTTGGCCCAACTTCATAGAACTCATGCAAGCATGATCGGGGCTATCGAACACCAATAGATTAGATAGTATGATGATGCGGATTTGCAATAGAGGTGCAACCCTAAGTCGTCTCCCAACGAACCTCAAACGGATCTGTCAAAACAAGGCTAAACAAGGGGGGAGTTTTTGATGAAAAACAGAAAAACAAAATGAGCAAGAACACAATAAATCAAGATGCAATCAGTTGCAAGCCAATCCTTCTATCCCAGTTTTCATTGCCTTTTCAATAAACCATTTGTTTAGTTTTAATCCTCAAATCAAAAATCAGAAAATTCTTTAACAACCGCCAAAGATTTGGAAAAACCAATAATCAGATTCACAGATTCAAGACTGATTAAAGTACCATCCAATCAGGTTGTTCTTAATTCCAGTTAAAGCCTCAACCGAGCACAAAAACCTTGGATTCTCAAACAAAGACAATGCATGCATTCATCCAACCGGTATCAACACATACACAAATTTAAGAGAGAACGGAAACAAGATAACAACAAAGTAAAAACTAAAAACAATAGATTTCCATTAAAACCAAAGACTCAAACCGGGAACAAGGATGGTGTTGCAACTTGATTACAAGATCCTTAGCCTTCCATCTTCACAAAAACAATGGAGAGAAGAGAAGTCGGCCACTGTTCACGCCCTTCCAAGAATCCCCCTTTCATGGCCTCTTAAGGTGTTTAAATAGAGCTTTAGGAGGAAACCCTAGATTACCGCCAGTTTACGGCCAATTTCGGATAGGTTAACGTGTGTTCTGGGCTTCGGCCTCTTCATAAGAATTTTATATCAGAAAGAGTAGATGAACTTGGGATTTTGAATCACTTGATTTGGATATCGGACGCCCAAGATATGGCCTTTTAAAGAATCAGTATCTGTGCAACTTTCCTAATTTGCCCCCAACTTCTTGGCCCCGACTTTGAAGCGCTGTTTGAAGGCCCAAACGAGCTCGGATTTGGACAGACCATACCATTACAGAAAGCTCAAGAAGTCCCCTTAAATATCTCTGAAGACATCATCTTCATTATGGAATTTTATCTTGGCCAAAATACTGAAGGAAGTACAGGAGGTCAAATCTGCCAAAATTGCCCTTACTTCTCTATCTCCAATTTCCAAGATATCTCATTGCCATCAAGATGTCTCATGCCCCATCTCATGCTCCATGGCCCTAAACCTGGCAAAATAAAATAAAATAGTGTGAAGCCCAATTCCTATAAAATAAAATGAAATAAAATCAAGATGAATGAAATAACACAACTAATGTGCAGAAAGGACTAAATATGAGGGCTAAATAGTATGGAAATATGTGCTCTATCAAATTCCCCCACACTTGGACTTTTGCACTCCTGGGCAAAACACTAAACACTAACAAAAAGGATGGCAAAGAATGCAAAATGAGAGGCATGGCAAGTTTTATAGGAATTCAACATTTCAAAGATCATCTTTCTTACACTTCCCAAACAAACAAGTAGCACGGCAATTTTACTTGGCAAGGTGAGTTAAAATAAGCAGACCCTGATAGAATAAGAACATGCTCTCAAGTTCCTCAAATGCTATTCCCAAATCCACCAAATCATAATTCCACTACCAGATATGCTCATCTTCTATATCTCCACTCTCAGTGCTTTATGCATGCAAATCAAAAGGACTTTGGAAAGGGATAGGTAAGCTCTAGGAAGAAAGAAAACATTCAAGACAATCCCAAGATCAATGAAGAACTATTAAGCAAGAAGAAAATAGAACCTTTTTTTTTCGCATGGTGGGTGCGTTTTACGCTCCATCCCACCTTGGTGAGTGCATTTTACGCTCCATCTCACCTTGGCCTTTGGCCTTTCTATCTATTTTTTTTTTCTTTTGATTCCAAAGGACTTGCTTAATTTCTTTTTTTAATCGAGGGATGCAATGAATGTTCTTCAACCTAAAGAAGGGAAAAGATCACTCTCTCTTTTTTTTTTTTTTTTTTTTTAGGTATCACGGGAAAAATGAAAGAATGCCTTAATCATCTTTTCACATGCATGAGCACTGATAGCTTCAATAAAGATTCAAAACAAGTTCTGGAATGATACCCACACTTAAACATTACATTGTCCTCAATGTAAGCATGCAGCAAGAAACAGGTATAGGACAAGTAAATAATAAAGAAAATAAGGAGAGAGGAACAGCCTGATTTTGTTAATTGTAGGCGGCGTTGAGGAGATGCAGCTCCTCCATAGTATGCTCCTGAAAGCTCTCGTAGAATGGCTTAAGCCGCTGCCCGTTGACTGTGAATTGCCTTGTGGTTGACTCATCCATAAGCTCAACTGCACCATAAGGAAAAACATGAGTAACCACAAAAGGACCAATCTAACGAGAATGCAACTTACCTGGCATTAATTTGAGATGGGAGTTGTATAGGAGGACTTTCTTGCCAACTTCAAACTCTTTCTTGTTAATCAATTTGTCATGAGCAGCCTTAGTTTTTTCCTTGTAAATTCTGGAGTTCTCATATGCTTCCAATCTCAATTCCTCAAGCTCTTGCAATTGAAGCTTTCGTTGGGAACCAGCCTCTGTCATATCCATGTTGCATTGCTTTACCGCCCAATAGGCCTTATGCTCGATCTCTACCGGCAGATGACATGCTTTTCCAAAGACCAATTGATATGGGGACATGCCAATAGAAGTCTTGTAGGCCGTGCGGTAGGCCCAAAGTGCATCTTCCAACCTTTTGCTCTAGTCTCTCCTGTTGGGCTGGACTGTCTTCTCTAGAATATGCTTGATCTCTCTGTTTGAAACCTCAGCCTGCCCATTAGTCTGTGGATGGTAGGGCGTTGCCACTTTATGTAAAACTCCATACTTTCGAAGCATGGATTGCATCGTTCTATTGTAGAAGTGGGATCCTTGATCACTGATGATGGCCTTGGGAATGCCAAACCTGCAGAAAATATGAGATCTAACAAAATCTGCAACCACAGAAGAATCATCAGTCCTGGTGGCTTTAGCTTCCACCCATTTCGAAACATAATCCACAGCCAAAAGAATGTACAGAAAACCAAAGGAGACAGGAAAAGGACCCATGAAATCAATGCCCCAAACATCAAAGATCTCACAAAATAGTAAGGGTTGCTGAGGCATTTCATTCCTACGTGATATTGATCCTGTGTGCTGGCAACGTGTGCAATTCTTACAAAATGTATGAGCATCTCGAAAAAGGGATGGCCAATACAAACCTGAGTCTAGGACCTTTCTAGCTGTGCGTTGAGGACCAAAGTGACCACCACATGCAAGTGAATGACAGAAATGCAAGACTGAAGCAAACTCAATATCGGGCACACATCTGCTAAGGACTTGGTCACTACACATGCGCCATAGATATGGATCATCCCATACATAGTACTAGGCCTGACTTTTAAATTTACTTAGCTGATCTCTCTTAAGATGGGTAGGGATATCAGATGCAGCTAGAAAATTAACAATGTCAGCATACCAGGGCTCAGTACCATGCAAGTGATAGAGTAACTCATCTGGGAAGTCATCTTTGATAGGCTGATAGTCCATGGTAGTGGTATCTGAAGAGGAAGGAAGCCTGCTCAAATGATCAGCCACAAGATTCTCAGCTCCACTCTTGTCTTTGATCTCAACATTGAACTCTTGAAGTAGGAGCATCCACCGTATCAACCTGGGTTTGGCATCGTGCTTCTTCAAGAGATATTTCAAAGCTGCATGATCAGAAAACACAACAACATTAGAACCCAGGAGATAAGAGCGAAATTTATCTAAAGCAAACACAATGGCAAGAAGCTCCTTTTCAGTAGTGGTGTAGTTTGCTTGGGCGTTGTCCAGAGTACGCGAGGCATAAGCAATGACGTGCGACTTCTTCTCCACTCGTTGTGAAAGGACGGCACCAACTGCATAATTGGAAGCATCACACATGAGCTCGAATGGTAAGTCCCAGTTGGGTGGCTGAATGATGGGTGGAGAAATCAAGCGCCTCTTAAGCTCCTCAAAGGCCATCTTGCAAGACTCGTCAAATTTGAATTCCACATCCTTCTGAAGCAGGTTGGACATTGGAAGGGCAATCTTGCTGAAGTCCTGGATGAATCTCCTGTAGAATCCTGCATGTCCAAGAAAAGAACGTACCTCCCGCACAGACGCAGGGTAAGGCAAAGAAGAAATGATATCAACCTTGGACTTATCAACCTCTATACCCCTCTTGGACACAACATGACCCAAAACAATCCCCTGCTCAACCATGAAATGACATTTTTCAAAATTTAGGACAAGATTCTTCTCAACACATCTCTCCAAGACTCTACCCAAACTAATTAGACACTCATCAAAGGAGGTCCCATAAACAGAAAAGTCATCCATGAAAACTTCCATGCAATGCTCAAGTAAATCTGAAAATATACTCACCATGCATCGCTGGAACGTATCTGGGGCATTACATAAACCAAATGGCATCCTCCGGTATGCAAAAGTGCCAAAGGGGCAGGTGAAGGTAGTCTTCTCCTGATCCTCCGGTGCTATACAAATCTGAAAATAGCCAGAAAAACCATCAAGAAAGCAGTAATGGGACTTTCCAGCTAACCTCTCTAGCATCTGATCAATGAATGGGAGTGGGAAATGATCCTTCCTAGTAGCTTGGTTGAGCCTCCTATAGTCAATGCAGACTCTCCAACTGTTCTGCACTCGCATGGGTACTAGCTCATTCTTCTCATTGGCTACCACTGTGAATCCTGTCTTCTTTGGAACTACCTGCACTGGACTCACCCACTTGCTATCAGAGATAGGATAAATAATGCCAGCCGAAAGTAGTTTACTTACCTCTTTCTTGACCACATCTAGAATGGTGGGATTGAGTCTCCTTTGGGGCTGTCTCACTGGTCGAGCTTCTTCCTCTAAATGAATCCTGTGCATGCATAAGGAAGGGGATATACTGGGAATGTCTGCAAGTGTCCAACCTATGGCTCTCTTATGTTGCTTCAACAGATTCAGCAACTTCTCCTCTTGGTCAGGCTGAAGGTTGTTGGCGATGATCACGGGTAGCTTGTCTCCATCCGCCAAGTAGGCATACTTCAGATTCTCGGGCAGGGGCTTACACTCCAAGGTGGGTGGCTGTTGAATTGAAGGCACCAGTCTGCTTATGTTGCCACCTACCTGCACTACATTCTCAACAACAGAAACTTCCTCTATGGGAGGCACATGAGAATCACATATAGTATGAGAAGGTGCACTTTCAACAATACTCAAAAACTCATCTATTTCAGAACAAATACTACACTTACTGGGTCCATCATGACACTGAAGGCAATGCATATCATCAGGAAAATTATGGATGGTGGGGAATTCAGACTCAAGATCATACAACTCAACACATGATTTCTCCACCATTAAGTCAATAAAGTTAACATGCAAGGCAGAATGATCTTCTAAGGGATACTTCATGGCATCAATGATATTGAATTGAATAGTGTTACCAGCGAACTCCATAGATAAAGTACCCTCATGCACATTAATTATTGTTCTTGCAGTTTTCAAGAAGGGTCTACCTAGAATGAGTGGTGCCTGTCCAGGTGTGTGATCATCCTCCATATTCAAAACATAGAAGTCAGTAGGGAATATGAAATCCTTTACCTTCACTAACACATCCTCTAATACTCCCTCAGGGTATGTTGTGCTCCTATTGGCCAACTGGACCACCACTCCTGTAGATGTCAATGTGCCTGCACCTGCTTGCAAAGAAGAATACACAGATTTAGGCATCACATTAATAGAGGCTCCTAAATCCAACATAGCATTATGAAATTGCAAATTTCCAATAGTGCAAGGAATGGTGAAAGTCCCTGGATCTTTGCATTTCTGAGGCATGGCAGGTTGAATCAATGCTGACACATTTCTTCCCAAGTTGATCTTTTCATTTCCTTTCAGTTTCCTTTTGTGGGTGCACAAGTCTTTGAGAAATTTGGCATACTTGGGAATCTGTCTGATGGCCTCCAAGAGTGGTATGTTCACCTCAACTTTTTTGAAAGTCTCCATGATTTCCTTGTCTAACTTAGCTTCTGCTCTCTTTTTATTTTGAGTGGCTCGGTGAGGAAATGGCAATGGATGGCTGTAGGAAGTCTCTCCTCTATCTTGATCAATGGTGGTGGGCTGCTTGTCCTTTTGAATGGGAGGAGGCTGATCTTCCTTTTGGCTTTCTTGTTGCTGCCCAAATTCTGGTTGTGGAGAGGGTTGGCTGCTCAACTCCTTACCACTGCGGAGAACGATAGCACTTACATTGCCCCTTGGATTTGAAACAGGCTATGAAGGCAACTGACCCGAACCTTGACTCCGTAGCTCACTGATATTGGTTGCAAGCTGTCCAATCTGTGTCTCCAAATTTTGTATGGCAGTGTCGGTCCTTTGCTGAAACTGGAGATTGTTGGCAACGAGCTGCTTCATGATATCTTCCAAGCTTGATTCGGATTTAGGGACTGGTTGTGGTTGTTGCATTGGTTGACTTGGTCTTTGTGCATTGAATCTGTGCTGCTGAGGTTGCTGATGATGTGGCTGGAATGGCTGGTTGGAAGGACCTCCATACCTCAAGTTTGGATGATCTCTCCACCCTGGATTATAGGTGGCAGCATATGGATCATATCTGTGTTGTTGTGGCTGCTGATGATGCTGTGGCTGGAAGGGTCTTCCTGGAAAGATGCCAGCACAAGCTTCTGTATTCTCCTTCAATTGAGGACATTGGTCTGTAACATGGGAAGATAATGAACAAATACCACATACCTGCTAAGATTGGGACTGTCCTTTATCAAGGGCTAGCTGTCTGACCATGGAGGCCAATTCCTCCAGTTTGTTCTCTATCCTCTGTTGGTCATTGATGGCAGCAACACCAATCTCATTGGCCTGTCTCATGGGAATGGCTGACCTGGTACCAAACTGTTGGGCATTCTGTGCCATCTTGGAGATTAGCTCTTGAGCAGCTGCTGGTGTCTTTTCAGAGAGGGCTCCTCCACTAGCTGCATCCACCAAATACCTATCCATTGGAATAAGACCTTCATAGAAGTATTGGATCAGCAGCTGGTCACTGATTTGATGGTGTGGACAACTAGAACACAGTTTCTTGAATCGCTCCCAATACTCATGTAATGTCTCCCCATGATTCTGCCTTATGCCACAAATTTCTTTTCGAATGGCGGCTGTTCGAGATGCTGGAAAGAACTTCTCCAAAAAGATCCTTTTTAGCCCATCCCAACTTGTGATGGCAGCAGGTGGTAGGTAGTATAACCAATCCTTTGCAGCTCCATCCAATGAAAATGGGAAGGCCCTAAGTTTTATCTGCTCCTCATCAACTCCTTGTGGCCTCATTGTGGAACAGACAACATGGAATTCTTTGAGGTGCTTGTGCGGATCTTCACCTGCAAGGCCATGAAACTTGGGAAGCAAATGGATTAGCCCAGATTTCAATTCAAAGGTTGCATCCAATTGGGGATATTAAATGCATAAAGATTGATAGTGCACATCAGGGGCAGCCAATTCTCTAATGGTTCTACCATCCAAATGACCAAGATTTATATTATTTCCATTATTTCCATTCCCATTACCCGCCATTGTGTTTAAGTCAGGGATAGGTATAGAAACAGAAACAGAAACAGAAAGAATATCAGATGCAACAGAAGGAATATTAGATGCAATGGCAGAAGAGGCAAGAGGATTATCAGCTATCCGAAGCTCTAACTCTCTAGCCTTCCTTTGCTTCCTAAGGGTCCTTTCTATTTCAAGGTCTAGGTCAATTGGTATGCCCTTAGCGGATCTGGTCATGCACTAAAGATCAGCACAAAAACACACTCAAGATGACTCACAAAAATAGCACACAGAAACTGACCTATGCACACAAAAAAAATGCAAAAACGTAGGGCACATAAAATCTATCAATCAAGAAGCCCTAAGATGATTTTTTTATGCAATTTTTCACAAAATTTCAACACAAAAACATTGAGGGACCTAAAAACACTGAAAACCTCACAAAATCAGCCACTGAGAAACACAAAATGGCCCAAAAAGTGGTCTAAACGTTGGAATTTGGCCAAAAAATGGTCTCCTCACTGTACACCAGTGACATTGATTCCTCACACCCCCATTTCTTTGGACACCAAAAATCAGCCCAATCGGAGCAAGTGAAAAAATGTAAACAGTAACTGTTTGCCTCAAAATCGTTTTTTTTCCCTAAAACTGGCTCCTATTTTGCCTCAAAAACCACTCTAAATGCAAGAAAACATCAAGGGAAGCATATAGACATGAAAGAACATCAAGTAAGGATGAGAAAGGAAGAAGATAGAACCGGTATCTTGATCTCAATCCTTAAATATTGCTATCTGTCATGGAGGCTGTCAAAATCGCTAAATAAGAGTTTGCTGTCTTGCACTTGCTAATTTTTTTGCTATCTCTTGCACTTGGATGCAGCTTGCTGGTCTCCTACAAAACAGATAATAAGATTTTTCTATTAGCAAAGAGAATAAGAGAATAAGAGAAGAAGAAAAGAAGAGAATAAGAGAAGAAGAGAATAAGAGTTTTCTATTTTTTTGCTGGTCTTCTTGATCTTCTTGATTTATTTATGGCATAAACTTGGTACGTGGCGTTGTATCTAGCAGTGCCGAGTATGGTTAACTCGCTTTGGACCAGTAGCCCGCAACCAGCTAGTTTCCAACCTATATACCAAGTAGCAACCACAATTTTTTTTTTTTAAATCAGTCTTCTTTGACAGAAACGAAATTGGTTCCCCGACAACGACGCCAAAATCTGATCGGGGCTGTCGAACACCAATAGATTAGATAGTATGATGATGCGGATTTGCAATAGAGGTGCAACCCTAAGTCGTCTCCCAACGAACCTCAAACGGATCTGTCAAAACAAGGCTAAACAAGGGGGGAGTTTTTGATGAAAAACAGAAAAACAAAATGAGCAAGAACACAATAAATCAAGATGCAATCAGTTGCAAGCCAATCCTTCTATCCCAGTTTTCATTGCCTTTTCAATAAACCATTTGTTTAGTTTTAATCCTCAAATCAAAAATCAGAAAATTCTTTAACAACCGCCAAAGATTTGGAAAAACCAATAATCAGATTCACAGATTCAAGACTGATTGAAGTACCATCCAATCAGGTTGTTCTTGATTCCAGTTAAAGCCTCAACCGAGCACAAAAACCTTGGATTCTCAAACAAAGACAATGCATGCATTCATCCAACAGGTATCAACACATACACAAATTTAAGAGAGAACGGAAACAAGATAACAACAAAGTAAAAACTAAAAACAATAGATTTCCATTAAAACCAAAGACTCAAACCGGGAACAAGGATGGTGTTGCAACTTGATTACAAGATCCTTAGCCTTCCATCTTCACAAAAACAATGGAGAGAAGAGAAGTCGGCCACTGTTCACGCCCTTCCAAGAATCCCCCTTTCATGGCCTCTTAAGGTGTTTAAATAGAGCTTTAGGAGGAAACCCTAGATTACCGCCAGTTCACGGCCGATTTCGGATAGGTTAACGTGTGTTCTGGGCTTCGGCCTCTCCATAATAATTTTATATCAGAAAGAGTAGATGAACTTGGGCTTTTGAATCACTTGATTTGGATATCGGACGCCCAAGATATGGCCTTTTAAAGAATCAGTATCTGTGCAGCTTTCCTAATTTGCCCCCAACTTCTTGGCCCCGACTTTGAAGCGCTGTTTGAAGGCCCAAACGAGCTCGGATTTGGACAAACCATACCATTACAGAAATCTCAAGAAGTCCCCTTCAATATCTCTGAAGAAATAATCTTCATTATGGAATTTTATCTTGGCCAAAATACTGAAGGAAGTGCAGGAGGTCAAATCTGCCAAAATTGCCCTTACTTCTCTATCTCCAATTTCCAAGATATCTCATTGCCATCAAGATGTCTCATGCCCCATCTCATTCTCCATGGCCCTAAACCTGGCAAAATAAAATAAAATAGTGTGAAGCCCAATTCCTATAAAATAAAATGAAATAAAATCAAGATGAATGAAATAACACAACTAATGTGCAGAAAGGACTAAATATGAGGGTTAAATAGTATGGAAATATGTGCTCTATCAAAGCACCACATCCGTTGTGCCTTAGACTCACGGTCTTCCCCACGAGAGTTTTTTAGATGGCGCACGCATAGGGCCTCTCGGGGGATCTCTGACTTTTGCCTTCGGCTAACAACAAATAGGTACAACAGTATGGCCACACGAATTTTATAAATGCAACAGTTAAAAAGACAACAACATATATTTTCAAGAAAATTCAGTTCATAGATGCAACATGATTTCACATAAGCAAATAATAAGAGTTTACGTATAAGAACTTCATGAAACACGTGTCATGCAATAAAAGTCTCTCATAAGAGAATAAAAAATAGGATTTGGAGTATAGGAGTCTCACGGAGTCTCACCTTATTGGTTTATCTCTTCGATGGTATAATTTCACAGCAAACGGCTTAGATTTCTGTAGAAAAAATGCATTTTGGTAAACCTAATCTTAAATACTTTTATATAGGGTTGAAGGGTATTAAAGTAGGGGCATAACTGAAACATTACATGTAAAAAGGACCTCTCACGCACTTCCACGCGCCCCAAGAAGGCTGTCCACGAGCCCCCACGCGTAGGCACCAGATTCCGAACAGCAACGCGTCGTTTTTGTATTTCGGCCATATCTCCCTCGTTTTAACTTCGATTCGACCCCCGTTTGAATCTACGCGACCCTCTCTTCCCCCTCTACAGGATTATCAAAAAAAATAAAACTTATCTCACATTTTTGCTGACTGATTTTGGCAAACTTCGGCAAAGACCCGCAACTTCGATGAGGCTCATTCTCCTCGGCTTCTCCTTCGATTTCTTCCCGCCTTCTTTTCGAACTTCCTACTCTCTCTCTAGAACAAGCTCCTCCTCTTAGAGTGCTTCAACTCTCAAGCTTGCTTGGAATGGTTTGAGAACAATCCATGGTGCCTTTTTATAGATTTCTCCAACCACTCATATCATGCCACTTGTCACAATTTTAGCCATGGACTCCAAAGACTCAAAAACATATTTGAATGGCTTTTGAAATCCAAAACTAGAATTAATCCAACTTTTGAAATCCAAGCTAAAACCCCAAACTTCTTTCGAATAACACTTTGGCCCTTATTTCAAGTTCTTAACTTCAATTTTTTACCACATAAGCTCTTAATTTTATCCTTATTTCGTTTAGATAATTCTCTAATTACAATTACACTCTCAAAGATCAAATTTATCGAGATACTTAAAATCTCGAATTTAATAACTCAAAATGACTTGATATATACGATTTTTCAGAGCCCCTTACCATCATTCGGCTATTTTAGGCTACAACTTAACTTAACCGAAAAACTGTCTCTGATTTAATTTCTTTCAGCGTCATAAATCTCGCCTCGAGACGCTTGTCAAAAATATACCTTTGTCCTTAGGTATCTAAGCTCCAGGGCACTCCTTACGATCGATTCGGTCACTTGTTACCATCTTAAGCATATTTTTTGATATTTTAAACTCACTTAAAATACGTGGTAGCCTTACGAAAATATGGGGTATTACATGTACCCCATACCCTTAGACACACAAACAGACATTTCTTAACATCTCTTAAACTCCTCCCGTGACATCTCATGTACTCGTAACATAACCATTAACATACCACTCTTATTCTCATTCCTTCTCATTCATAGAAAACCATCTCGACATACATAATAGACTCTTAACATATTCCCATAATCTAGACCATAACCAGTTTTCTAAGAACCTAGTCCCAACGGGTTTAGCATCATTCCCAAAGATGGCGGGGCGATACAAAACCCCGTGATGAACATAAGAAATGACATCAATGAATCATTTACTTAGCTTATTTAATCACTAATAGACCCATTATTAATATATAAGACATGAGATAGTGGCCACATGGATTATCATTATTATTAGGTTGAATCGAGTCAAGGTAAGGGAGGGAATAAAAACGAGAAACCACGGAGACTCAACTAAGAACTAAAGAACATAGGGTAAGGGTTAGGAACTTGCCTGCAGATAGCCGATCCTAGCTTCTCTCGTATTCCTGTTGTGAAGTAATACAGTTAAAGTAAATAATGAGTATCTAGGCCCCAAATAATTAATTTCAACCGTGAAGAATTAACACTCTCATGTATACAAAGCCCTATTAATTTATTCAACTTACCTGATCAATTTAAACGCGGATTAAACCCATTTGTTTTCCACCTTTTTCCCTAAATGTTTCTTCTTTCGCACACTGTTAGCTGAGGCTTCCTTTCTTCCTTTTCCCTTTTGTTTCTGTTTGTTTGGAGACACCCAAAATGGGCTTAAAAATGGTGCAAAACGAATGGCTAGGGGAGAGCCACTTGGTGGCTGCTCAGAGCACCACCACTTCCCTGAAACAACGTTGTTTCGAGGAGGATTTTGCTGAAAAATCAGCAAATCCCTCCCAGCCTTGCGTGTGTGCCTGCGGGATCGATCCCGCGTCTAGCCCCTGGTCGCTATCGCGCGCGACCGCTCGTGCCACACTCCGACTTCAACATATATGCGACCCCTATTAATTTTAAAGTGAACTCACAGCCATTTCTGCAATTTTCATTTCAGCGCCCATAGTTTCCATTAATTACACACGCGCCCCCTTAATAATTTCCCTTACACCCAAACTTTCATTTCCACTTATTTCACTTACACCCAAAATTTCCAAATAAATCCCCTAACTTAATTTATTTTATTCTTTCATTATTCTTGTAGATACTCCCAAACAAAATAATTAATTTCCAAATCATCCATTTCCTCAAAACAATATAAATTATTATTTCCTTGTAAATTCTCAAATAATCCATAAATACCTCAAATACTATAATCAATACTTATTATTCATCTCCAAAATTTTGAGACGTTACAATACCCAAGTTGGCTCTTAGACCAATCAGGTCATGCAATTGCTCACACATCCCATCACACACAAGGCATGTCCCCAAGTGAATGCAACCCAGTCCCTATGCAGCACATATCATGATATGCATAAACCAAAGCAGGAAACTGGAAGTACCAGCTCTTTTAGCCTGTCTAGCGCTTATCATAATTGCTGATGATTGGCACCCATACATCCAGCCATGAACTGCCATGACGCATGGTCGACAGTCAGTGGCTTTGTACACCATACCCTTAAGACACACATAGATGATATTAAACTTAGTCACTTAAGTTTATCATTTCACACACTTTATCCATGACAACATAAACACCATTATGTCATCCAGTTCTCAGCTCTCCTCATACACAGGAGACCATATCCACATTCATAATAAATTATTAACATAACCCCATTAAAGCATAATCAACTCTTCTAAGAACCTAACCCAATGGGTTCGGCATCATTCCCAAGGAAAGTGGAGCGATACGAAGCTTCGAGACGGACGAATTGAAAGATACCAAGACATCATTTATTTAACCCATTTAATCACCAATAGACCCATTATTAACATATAAGCTGTGGAATGGTTGCCACATAGATTATCATTATTAATGTGTGGAACCAAGTCACGGTGAGGGAGGGAATAGAATACGAAAAATAACGAAGAATCTTGTAGTAAATGAAGAACATAAGGGAAAGGTTAGGAGCTTGCCTTTAAACTGTCGATTCTTGGTTTTCTTGTACTCTCGTTACGAAGTAAAACGTTCTACCTAAAATAACAAGATAGCAGCTCCAATTAATTAAATCTACCCGAGTAATCTGCATAAAGTAACCATACAAAATACATAATTTAAATATATGATATGCTCAGTACTTTTACTTACTTACCTGAATATTTTAAACACTAAATAATACCAAAATTGTCTATTTCCCCCCATACTTTCTCCCATTTCTTCCTCTGTTGCGCCCCATTTCTTCTTCCCCTTCTTCCTTCCAATTCTTCTCTACACGTTGGCTCAAAAAAGGTCGAAATTGGCCTTTAAATTGGCTAAAACAAAGGGCAAAGGTGCGGCCATGTGGCAGCCATTGGACCACGAGGCGAGGCCACCGCCTTAGGGCCAAAATTACAACGTTTCGGCTCTCCCCTTTGGCTGAAAAATTCAGCCATTTTCCTCGTGCGTGTAGCCCCAATGCAGAATCGAACCCGGGACCACCTGCATGACCCCTCACGCACGTACCAGCTGATCCAACTACCATCTTCAACATATATACACCTTTAATTAATCTTAAGGTCACTTCCAGCCCATTTTCTGAATTCACACTTCAACCCTTAATTTCCTGGAAACTCCATTTTCACCTTGAATTATAATTTTCACTTATTTCATATCCACCCCATAATTTCCAGAAATCACCCAATTTAATTTATTTTAATCTTTTCTTATTTCCATAAATATTCCCAAATAAAATAATTAATTACTTAATTTCTTATTTCCTCAAAACAATATAAATAAATACTTCTTCTTAAATCTCCAAATATTCAATAATAACCTCAAATGCCAGAATTAAAAATTATTATTTATCTCCAAATTTTGGGATGCTACACTTGATCATAGGAATGGTGTTGGTTTATGTTTTCTGAGACTCAATGTTACTGATTCTAACAATCTCTCTGAAATTCATCACCTTATTTTTCCAAGTAAGAACTCCCCTGGAAGAGGATTTGGCCAGTTGGGGGCACCACTTTTCTGCATCATCAGTGCTTGATGCTATTTTTCAAGCCTCAGACAGAGAAGAGGTGCTAAGAGTTGTAGTTTTGTATATTACTTGCTTCCCATAGCTCTCTTGGACTCATCAGTTGAAACAAAACCTGAAGCAACCACTCACTAGTTGTCGTAGTGAGCAGCTGAAACGTGCCGACTGCTGTTCATACCAATTTTTCCCATCACCGCTCCTTCAATGTTGGCTATTTGGAGTCCAGAGAAATGGCTAACTATGACTGTGACTTCCTTTAATAATTCATTACCAACTAATATAAGTAGGGATAGAAGACATGCCTCCATAGTTGTAGTTAACGTATTCTAGATAGGCCCACTGCCATTCACATTTGTAAAAATATCTACAATCACCTTTAAATGCAGCAATGTAGGAATGACAAATCTAGGAGTTGCTGCAACACAAATTCCAATCATCAATCCTCCCTTCAACAGAGGTGATCAAAATCCTAAGGGGCCAGTTGTAGCAAGAACGAACAGAGCCACAGGAGCTTTGTTCTCCACCGCAAAACTCTTGGCTTCCTTTGCCCTTTCCCTTTGTTGAAATCTTGTTAGGGATTTATTTGTTGAAACCATGCTCTTTTGCATTTCCAAAACAATATTTTTATTTATTGGTACAAAACACTGTAACCCTCCTTTAGAATCGGCATTGTCCAACTTATGCAAAACTTCATTTCCGACCATACAGCTTAAATCAATTCTTTTTGGTAGTTGTCCTTCAATTACAAGTTGTCCCCATACTTATCAAATCCAGACACCTTAACAATATTAGAAGAAATCTTTTTTATACCTCCAAACATACCATTTCCAGCAATAGTAAGGGACTCAAATTTCCATGCCCTTCTTGTTCGAACATGCTGATTGCATAGGAAGTGATAAGAAAGTCTCACAAGTTCCTCAATGGCTGAAACCAAGCCTCCATCACTACCTTTATCCAAAATTGATTTATAATCAGGTCATCCAGTGAAACAATATCCCTAATCAAAATATCAAATGCATGGAAGTCATCTTCACAGAAATTCCCATCCCCAATCTGATTAATAGCCTATTTTTCAGTCGAATCATCAGCCTCCTACCCTTGTAAAATGTGGTCTACACAGATCTTCTTATCCATCCTCCTTTCATCCCCTGAATCTTGAGTTACCATTGATAGGTTCACGTTAGTTGGTTCCTCAAATCCCTATAAATTAGAATCCTGCTATGGGACTCCAGCACCAACTTCGCTAATATCGACTGATTTTTTTAGTCAAACCTCCTAATTCCATGCAAACAATTCAGCCACATCTATTTCATTTCGTTTGTCAAAATATTCCTCTTCATGGACTTCATTTTCAAAGGGATCAAATGGTCCCTTTGGATCTGCTGTCCTAACCACCTGATCATCATAATTTCCCTTTAGATAATGCTTTCCAC
The DNA here is from genome assembly GCA_036245055.1 of Diospyros kaki. Classification (NCBI taxonomy): domain Eukaryota; kingdom Viridiplantae; phylum Streptophyta; class Magnoliopsida; order Ericales; family Ebenaceae; genus Diospyros; species Diospyros kaki. The sequence goes on along the minus strand of BSEG01000010.1, from coordinate 25,230,441 downwards.
TGTAAAAATTATTCTTGATATCGCAATCATCCTTCTTGTTATTGCTGCCTAAATCAGAATACTTCTTCTCCATCCCTAAATCTAAAGTAAGCAGTGAATCAATCATCCACAATCTTAACTTTTCCTTAGGAGGTTTCATTTCCAAGAACTCATGAGGAGAATAAGGATTATTCGTAGGATCTGGTAGCTTGTCTATAATAATTGGATCAAAATATTCTTTGGAAAGCAAACAAACAGGTAGTCTAACCCGATTGCATCTGGAAAACATCATCATGCACTAGTCTCTCATCTAATTTCTGAATTCATTAATAATTTCATGTGTGTGATTGATCTCCTTTCGCTACAAACCAGCAATATTGTCTAGCTTCCTCTCCACTACCGATCCTATAGATCTAACATGGGTCTGCCTCTCTGTCATCGTTGTTGTTACTTGTTGCAATTGAGATCCTCTCAATTTCACCCATATGTCATCCGCCATCAAAATTCATATCATTGATAGGATCACTGGCCAAGGAATAGCTCTGGATGATTCCATTGAGAATCGAATAGCTATTATTAACCTCTAGAATTAAGAGGCGACTGTTGCAAACGCCTATAAACTCACTTTTAAAACTTCATCCATCAAAATCAATGAAGCTGCATTCGCTTGCGCAATTTGAATATGGACCATTAATCGTTGTTGTAGTCTATGAAATGGCTTCCAAAACAATAGTATTCGCTTCACCTTTCCACTTTGCGCAACAAACAGTTCTATCCAACCCAAAGAGAGTCGTTGGCTCTACTATTGACTTCCAAGAATCCAATTAACTCTATTGAATTAGCTGCACTGAATCACCAAAATCTCCTATGGAATTAGCTTCACTACATTGTAGCTATGAATCGCCCATCTGCTTCAACTGTGCCACTCTAATTTATGTTCATTTTTCGGAATGACAACTGCAACGGCTACGAAAAATAATAGTGAATCAACCTGCTACTCTGCCTTCAATAGTTGAACCTTCCGTTTTTCTTCCACAATCGAGGTTGCCTTCATCACCTTCACAATCTATACCTTAATCGCGCCCAAAATTCACCACTGGAATTTTCGACCGTGAGGTGATCAAAAATTGCCTAGGCTGCTTGCCTCTCTTCATCGAGCACGTCAACAACTGTGTCCCGCTCTATTTTTTTGTGATATGTCCTTTGTTTGAGCTCTGTTTCGCCTCCTATTTGAACCTACACCTTTCTCTCTTCATCCTATATAGGATTATGGCTTCAAATCGCTAGATCGAAGACATTTTTTGATTGCTCAAACCCATTTTTTGGCCAAGGACATTTTTCCAATGAAGCTTCGTATCTCCCTCAACTCTCAAGGAAAATTGCTCAAATACTACATAAATGACCCTCTAAACATGGGGAACAAAAGCCCTTTATCGGATCTTAGAGTTTAATTTTTGCCTTCTATCGGCCATCTCCAAAAACCTCAATTTATAGGCGATTTCGATCCTTCAAATGCTCGTGCTTGGTAAATCCAACCTCCCTAAGTTTCCTACCTACCCCAGATTAGTCCAAAAGCACCATTACTCGACCACCAGATGCATCGAAATTTTAGCCAAGAAATGACTAGAAATCATGCAAAATTAGCCACCCTCGTGGCCAATGTCAACCTAGGCTTGATCCAAGAGCATCCTTAACCACTTTCCTCGAGTCTTTTGCCATCGAATTTGGTGATTGGAGGTGGTGGTGGAAGCTTGGTTGGCCATGGCAGATTTCCCTTTGCAATATTTTGTAAAAATTGCACTTTGACCCCAGCCTCTTTCCATTTTGCACTTTGGTCCTTTCCTTGAAGCCCCTATGCTTCCCAATAGTGCCATTATGACCCACAAGTTCTATACTTTCCATTACATCTCCGAAAATTTTGTAAAATTGCCATTTTGACCTCTCTCAAGAAAAATTAAGAAATTATACTTAGGCCCGAATTTACGTTTTGACTGTAAATGTAATACCCCGAGAGCCCAGAAAAGTTAGAATATATCGAGGATAGTGTAAGAAAGGAAACAATACCAGTTGGATACCTTTTGGGCTGAATGTTGGCAAAGAACTCCCAAGTTAAGCGTGCTTGACCTTGGGCAATCCAGGGATGGGTGACCCCCCTGGGAAGTTCGTGTAGGCCCATCAGGGTAAGTTGTTCTGGTTCTTCCTATCACTCGAGCGGGACGTTACAAGTGGTATCAGAGCCGACCCCCGAGCCTCTGAGCGTGGTGGTGGGGCAAACCTCAGCGAGAAGGCTGAGTCCCGATGGGGGTGTGAGGCCCCTATGGGGGGTGCGTGTAGGCACCTTAGGCGAATCCCACATCGGCCATGCACGGGGGGAGATCTGGGACCGGTTGTAAGGTCGCATGACGAGGATGTCATGTGCTTAAGAGGGGGAGAATGTAATACCCCGAGAGCCTAGAGAAGTTAGAATATATCGAGGAAAGTGTAAGAAATGAAACAACACCAGCTGGATACCTTTTGGGCTGAATGTTGGCAAAGAACTCCCAAGTTAAGCGTGCTTGACCTGGGGCAATCCAGGGATGGGTGACCCCCCTGGGAAGTTCGTGTAGGCCTATCAGGGTAAGTTATTCCGGTTCTTCCTATCGCTCGAGCGAGACGTTACAGTAAACCCATTTGTTTCTTCCCAAAAATATTGAAGGGTTATTCTACATACTAAATATGAATCTCCTTGGGGTTCCGTTGACTTACCGAAAGTCTCCTACAAAAATTTGATTTTTCAACCTAAATTGTAGCTGTATTTTATTTGTATCGAAACTCGTTTCTAATCTGATTTCTTTCAGTGCCATAAATCATACCTCGAGATGTTCATCAATACCATATCATTTTCATTAGCCATCTCAGCTCCAGGGCACTTCCTACAGTCAATTCGGTCACTCATAACTGTACCAAAAATTACATTATAGCCTTAATCTTCTAAAAATTTCATTTTCACCCTTAGATAAATTACTCTTGAGTTCTTTGAAAATTTTTGGGTATTACACACGGTAATCTTAAACTATAATAGGTTCACTTGAAGTGAGACTTCACTGCCACCTATATTGTCCTAAACTGTTGTTAGGCGTTTCTCAGGAACTCTTAGATCATCACCGGGATTGGAGATTCTTGTGATGGGTGAAGGTGTTGGCCGATGCCAAACAAGTTTTGGTGTTATCTGTTTGCTAGCAGATAGTAAAATTAGAAAGTCACACACCATATAGTATGGCACCTATTGTGTCTCGTACATTATTAATATTTAATGATGGTTTTAGATGAGTCATTAAGTGTTAATGACAATGATTCATTCATAGTTAATGAGCCGGTGCATTGTATATTTGATTTTGTTTATTCATGTTATTGACTACTGGGGGAGTTGACTCCCTGAAATCGGTAGTCAACTCCTATGAAGCTATAGTCGACTCCTACACCTTTTCAACCAATTTTGAGTATGTTACATGTGACACAAAAATTGGGAGAGTAGTGGGGGTGACTAGGAAAAGTAAATTTGATAGGGGAAAAGAAAGGAATTATAAAGAGTTATCTTTTACTTGGATTTTGTTCTCTCTTCTATTCTTTTGTTTCCTCTATTATATTATGTTCTGCTTCCGTTTAACTCACTGGTGCATGATTGTCATGCGTAAGAGACATACGGGTACCGATGAATCAAAATCATTTGGCTAGCAAGGGAAGAGCTGATCATTTTGGTATTGGGGAGCTAGCTAGGTGTGGATAGACTAGGCCACCACAGCTTGAGGTGGATTCAGTCTCAATACAAAAAGTGTTTCTATTTCCCATCCCTACATCAGGCTACAGGTATTCATTTATTGTATTTCTTATGAGAAAATTATGTGTTGCTTAAATATCCAAGTTGTGTATGATGTGTGTATTTATAGCTTTCATTTTATATGTCTTATGTATAAAAAAATTTTAATTTTACCTGCTCCACCATACATGATTCCTTTAGCTTTAATAAAGCCCCAACTTGGTATTTAATGTATATATGTGGTTGTATGTGTCAAATATAACAAATTGGTTGGCATTTAATGGTTATAGAGTATTTAATTTTGGACTGTGTGATCAGGAGAGTCGACTGCCCATTGCAAGAAGTTGACTCCTAGAAGCGCGTAGTCGACTCACCATAGATGTATGTGACAGTCGACTCCCGTAAGGTTGAAGTTGACTCTCATATATGGCAACATCATGCTCTCTGTGCCTAGATGTTAAAGGTTATGTGATAATTTGCATTGTACATTAACATGGGGTTTTAAGTATGTGCTAATGAATGCCTAGTTGCATTATTTGACATATGCAAATTAAATGTTTTTCAAAAATTATTTTAAAGCAGTGGAAGCATAACGAATGTATATTCAGAATGAACATGGGCTTGATGTGAATGAATGAATGGTTATAGGAGTTTCGTATTGATTTAGTTAATATGTAATTATTTATTCATTTGATTATGTACTACGACATCAAGGAGTTGACGAAGACATCAAGGTGTTGATGGATTCAGAAGAAAGAAGCGTTGAAGCCAAGTAGTTCGTTATATCAAGATGGATGTGATATGTAGCATGTTAAACCTCAGAGGCTTGGTTTATTCTGTGCACAAGCCCATGGTCATTCTGGTTTATTTATTGCTTATTTATTATGCATGTTGTTGGTTTTATTATGCATTTGATATATGATGGAATGAATATTAACGATGAGACCTTTAGATTAGAAGGTTCAAAAATCTTCCCATGTGCAAACTAATATTAGATTAATTAAGTGTTGAATCTGATTCATTATGGCTTTCCATTGTCGTAGGGGTTCATCAGTCTGATTGGGTGTGTCCAATAACTAAAATGTGAGAATGTATTTCATGAAAAATTGTTTGACTCTCCTATTTACCATGAGATGGGGCGGTGTTCAGTAGGTTTGGGAAGTGCAGGATTCGAGCAAGAAGAGATCTATCTAGTCCATTAAGTTAAAAACTAAAATGTGAGATTTATGATGGGTTAGAAGTCAAATGTCAAGCTCAACATATGATGTTGTGACAAGTGTTACCTACTCAATTATGTGAATTGGACCGTCCGGGCCCAATCTTGGCCATCTTCTTAGTCTCAATCTCAGCCCTTTTCTTAGCCCCAATCTTGACCCTTTTCTTAGGCCCAATCTTGACCCTCTCCTTAGGCCCAATCTCGACCCAATCTTGGTCCTCCCTCTAGACCTAGCCTTGGCCCAGTGCCAGCTTGCCACGGCATCATTGCGACTCTCATTGGGTATCCGCGCGGTCACCTCAGATCCTGTCCTCATTAATGGCGTGTCCCATCCACATTAATGATGGTCCCGTTGCCACCATGCTACCACTTGGGAACCTCCACCGGCACTGGTTAGTTAGTCCTATCACCTATAAACGCACGACGCATGCATGCAGGAGGACATCTCCTCCTATATGAACCAACTATCTTCAGAGCCAAGATATGTTTTGACCTCTGTCCTATTAATACACTGTCTCTCCTTACTCTCTTTTTCACTCGAGCGTCGGAGTGCTTGTAGGTACCAGTTGCCCCCTCCCGGACGGACCCGTTGCCGGAGCCCGCACCCTGCCGTTATGATCCTATCTCCGATCATCCTCTTTCGGTTAGGAAGGAACATCTAGCGATCGAACGTCGAAATAAGAATCCCAAGACAGACGATGGGTTCGTGAACGAAACTAAGGGACGTGCCCATATGAGGCAGAAGATACAAATAGTCATCACACGAGGTACCGAAAAGATGGCCGACGGCTAATGAAACCCCGTCGCGTGTCCTGTAATGAGTACCCGACGGACCTGCCCCACCTAGGCGGTGTCTCACGCCCTCGGATAGGTGCCTTGATTCTTAAAGCCCATGGAGCCCCAAGCAATTAAACAAGGCTTCTAAAACTAAAGCCCAAAATTGAGGCGCCAAACCCTTAAAGGGAACGGAAGCCTGGCCCCATCCCACGGACCAAAATTATGGTCACGACAAGTTAGCTAGGACATCAAAACACGAGGACTGAGCAAGGCACACACGAAGAGAAAGACAGGAACAAATCATCTCCATAAGGAAAGAAGCATGATTTGTTATTAACTAAGAAGTACTCAACAAAATTACAAGGAAAACACCAAAAATCTACGCTACGTACAAAATCATGGCTCAACTCGACTTAACTCGAGAAGGCCAAAACCTGAAAGATCTAGCTCTGGGAAAGCATCTTGGACATCGGATAGGGATGCTTCATATCCTTCCCTCCTTGACTCCCTATCAGGACCCTTCTGACGCTTCTTATGCCAGACTAGCTCTTTAGAAATTGTAAGCTCCCTAGGGCTAATGCCCAGAGTCGTGGTCTCACCAACCATAGCAATAGGTTGCGCGGTAGGTGCAACAAGTACTGGCACAACAAAAGCCCACCCAACTACCTTATTCGCTGGAACGCAGCCTGACACAGCTTTACCTCCCTCCTTGCGAAGCATGTATGCCCATCTCTTCCCTGATATCTTTCTTACCATATGTGGAAGCCATTTGCCCTACAAAGCATACAAGTATAAAGAACAATCGAATAAGCTGTCTGTAATACCCTTGATGAGTCATGATATATTTTATCACTTAAGAGAATATTGGTATATGGAAAATTCCATAAATGCCCTTGAATTAATTAGAAGGCACATAATGTGTAGGATGCCTTATGAGGGGCAAAACGGTAATTTGGAGTTCCGTCCCATAGTAAAATAAATTATTTTGGAGAAATTATTTATATTAGAGAATTAATTTTTGGGAGAATTTAATTCTTGATTAAGTGTATGGATAATTAGGAAATTTAATTAGAAGCCAAGTATGGTTAGATTTGTGACACTTGGCAAAATCTTATGGAAGGAGATTTAAATTAAATTTGGGAATTGAGATTTATTTAATTTAGAGAATTTGGTGACACATGGCATGATCTTATGAATCAAGAGTGATATTTAAAATAAATGCAAAAGGAAATTAAATTAGTCTCTCAAACATTAATGAGAGCCATGATGGAGGGAATTAAAAGAAAATCTTAATTAAAAAGAAATGTGTCAAGCATTAATGGTGGAAAATAGTAAATTTAAATAAATGCTAAAGTAATTACATTATGTCTTTCAAGAGCCTTTAAAATTAATTCTAAAAGAAATTATTTAAGTCACCATTAAATGCTTGAAAAGTTGTGAATTTAATTAAATGCAAAAAATTAGGAAATTAGTCAATCTTGGGAAATTAGTCATGATTTAATTATTTGGAAATGGGAGAATTATGGAAAATTGAATTGATCCAAGGGATGAGATTTAATCTCCAAAGAAAGATCAATGGATGAGATTCAAGAAGACAAAGTCTCTTGGATTTGTGTTTTCTTCAAGTCTAGAGAAGAGTTCTCCTAAGATCAATGGCTAGGATTTAATTTGGGAAAAGCACAAGGATTGTGCTAGTGTTAAAGGTGGAGATTTAGTCTCTTGAAATAAGAAGAAATCAATGGCTAGGATATAATCTTGAGATTGGGCATGGATTAAGAAGAAGTTCTATAAATAGGGAGTGGGAAATTGGTTCAAAGCTTTTCCCCACATGTGAAGTGAAGGAAGCAAGAAGGAACCAAGGCAAAGAGAAAGAAGAGAAATTCTAGCAAAGGTAAGTCTAGTCCCTCTCTTGATATAGTTAAAAGCTTTCATATAAGAGATAAAAACAAAACTTCTTTATTGTTTGTTAGGGTGATTAAAGTCTAAGAGAGTCTTGGATTGTGGAAGTGTGAAGCTTCAAGGAAAACAAGGTAAGGGATAACCCCATGTGGAGGGGTTTTTGCTTGCATTTGTACATGTGTGAATGAGTTACATGTAATGGTTATTTGCATGTTTTGTGCCCTAGTGGACCTATGGCCATAAGGAGGACTTGTGAGGGGAGTGAGGGGTTGGTTGGTGCCTTAACCTAAGTGGTTATGAGGGCATGGAGAACTACCCTTAATATGCATTGCATTTGCATTACATGTTTATGTTTCTCATACTACATTTACATTTGCATAGCACCCTTACTGAGCATTGGCTCATAAGGTCCTTTGACCTCTATTGTAGGTGGAGAATCTTCTAAGGGAAAGGGAATTTTGAAAGGTTGAAGGCATTGAAGCAAAGATGGAAGCATGTGTAGTAGTTTTTATGTATTTTGTTGTATTTGTTGTATTTATGTGTTAAATATGTAATGTATGCTAGATGTGGGTAAAAAGGGGTAAACTTGAGTGTTTTGGAAGCCCCTTGGTATGAAAAGGTATTCTGGAAAATATGGTGTTTTTTTTTTAAAAAAAAAATATCTTTTTTATAAAAATAAAGAGGAGGCAGTGTGCTGGTGCCGTAGGCGCGCAGCAGGGCGCGCCTGGGCGCGGCCGGGCGCGGCCGCGCGCGCGGCCCATGCGCGCGGCCGGGCGGCCGTGCGCGCGTGCGCCCGCGCGGCCATGCGCGCGCGCGGCCCGCGCGCTGGGGGCGCGGCTGGTGCTGCTGCCCGCCCCCACCTTGCTGCTATGCCATTTTTTTTATTTTAAATTTACTTTCTGTTTATTTAATTAATTCTGACATTTTATTAATTATGAAATAAAATGTGTTTTAAATAAACAAATAAAGGAGTATTTTAGCCTCTAATTTAATTATTAAATTAATATGAGTTTGAGGCAAATGTGGGATAAATTTCTATATTTTGGGAAATTAAATTATGGAGTATTTTCCTTCAATTTTAGAAAATGAATGAGAATGCCTTGATGTTGTATTTCAAAATTTATTTCCTAAGTGTTTGGAAAATTTGGTATTTTGAAATAATTAAAGGGAAAAGCAATGGAGATTTGATAAGGAAATTTTATGAATTTTTCCAAAGAAATGTTAACCCAATAATTTTCTAAAGGAAATGAAGGTGAAATAAATGGGTTAATAGTTGGGGCAAAGAAATTATTATTTTCTTATAGTTAAGGCTTATGCCATAATTTGTATGAATTAAATGAGTGAGTTATTTCTTTCGATCCTGGGAAGCCATCATTTGCTCTTCATTGAGAGCTTGCGAAGGTGGCACTTCTCGAGGTTTTAGGTTTATTATTCGCGAGGTCGTTTAGTTATCTTCCCGAAACCTTGAGTGGAGTGAAGAGAGGGCGAAGTCTAGTTTCCCACCTAGGCCGTTTCTCTTCGAAACATAGCCATCTCTTCGTCTTTGCCCTAGCATGTGAATAATAGGTTGATTATTCGTGAGTAACACCCGTAGGTGGGAGCGGGGCGTTACACTGTCACTCGCAAGGTTCACCAAAACCCCCGCGCCTAACTCTTTCTTCCTGTTACTAAGAAAGTGAGGAAACCTTGGCCCAAAGGGGATCCTTATAAAGATTGTTGAAGAACACCTACGACACATCCCATAGATTTACTATCACAAAACTGCCACCTGTCACGCATCTATAGGATTTCCAATTACCACCCAAATAACACCCTCATCTCCTAGGAAAAATGCCTCGAATCTTGAGGCCACGCACATCGCGGGTCAGCACATAGAAGAATACTACTTTGCTTTCAAGGTCAAGTCGACCTCGAAATGACTCCAGGACCGCCATTCAAGCAAAGCCGAAATCAACCCAACTGACCGCCTCGGTCACACTTAATCCAACCCTCTAAAACTAGCACATGCAGCAAAAACTGCCCAGGCCTCCATTTTCTAGCTCAAATGCTCGTTACTCGAGCATCCGACTTGGGGGGTTGTGGATTGTTCGGGCCCAATCTCGGCCCTCTTCTTAGGTCCAATCTTGGCCTTTTTCTTAGCCCCAATCTCGTCCCTCTTCTTAGGCTCAATCTCAGCCCTCTTCTTAGGCTCAATCTCGGCCCTCTCCTTAAGCCAATCTTGGTCCTCCCTCTAGACCCAGCCTTGGCCTAGCACCAGCCTGCCACGACATCATTACGACTCCCACTGGGTATCCGCACGGCCATCTTAGATCTTGCTCTCATTAATGGTGGATCCCATCCACATTAATGAGGGTCCTGTCGCCACCATGCTACCACCTGTGAACCTTCATGAACGTCGGATAGTCAATCCCATCACCTGTAAATGCACGACGCATGCATGCAGGAGGACATCTCCTCCTCCTATATCAACTAGCTCTCTTCAGAGTAAAGTATGTTCTAACGTCTGACCTATTGATACACTGTCTCTCCTTACTCTCTTACTTGCTCGAGTGTCGGAGTGCTTGTAGGTGCCAATTGCCCCACAGACGGACCCGTCGCCAGAGCCCACGCCTTGCCATTGCGATCCTGCCTCCGACCGTCATCTTTTGGTCAGGAAGGAACATGAATAATCTAAAAACTAAAATGTAAGGGGTACTTATATGAAAAAAAATTCAACTACTTGTTATTGGGTCCTGTATAAAGATCATGTTTTCTATCTAAAAAATGCAAGATTCGAAATGTATGTGGGTATATTTTAGACGGAATGATTCTAGCTATTTTTTATTATTTTTAATTTGAAAAAGTTGGTACTTATATGAAAAAAAATTTGACTACTTGTTATTGGGTCCTATATAAAGATCACGTTTTCTATCTGAAAAATGCAAGATTCAAAATGTATGTGGGTATATTTTAGGCGGAATGATTCTAGCTATTTTTTATATTTTATATATTTCATTTTTATTTTTTTTTAATTTGAAAAAAATTAAACTTATCTTTTAACTACAATTTGATAATTTTGTAGCAAAATCTGTTTTTTTTTTCACTATGCAAATTAGAATCTAGATAAAACTTTGTAGTGAAAAACTATATTTGGTGGTAAAAAATTTGACTCATTTAAAGTGCTTATGATTTAAAATTTATGTCACAAAATATTAACTTTTGACTACAAAACTTATAGCATAGATAAAATTTTCGTAACCCAAAATTATATTTGGTGGGAAAAATTTTAGTTCCTTTAAATTATTTACAATTTAATAGTTTCGTCACAAAATATTATCATTTTGCTAAGAAAAATATTAACATTTTTCCAGGAAAAATCTCATCATCGCCGCCGTTAAAGCTTCCACCATTAAAAGTATTAATGATAAAAAGAAAAAGTACCATCATTAATATAAGTAGTGAGGGACTTAAGTCCTGTCATTAAAAATAATAATGATGAAGAATACTTCTATTGCTATAACAATGTGTATAGTCATTGAAAATAGTATTAGCGATAAATATATTTCCATTGTTATTACAATATTTATCAATCACTAAACATAATATCAATGATGAATATTTTCATCATTAAATCTATATTTATCTATCATTATTACTATTATTACAATTCTAATGACTATTTTTACTATTATATAAGAATTTATTTTGTACCTATTAATTTTGGAAAAAGAGATACTAATAATAAAAATGTGGTTCTTAATCAATTTAGTAAAAACAAGATATATGCAAAATACAATTATTTATATTGATTATGTACTAATTACAATCATCTTAAGGGCTTCCCTTTGCCCCACAATCATAAAAAAATGAGAAAAAAAAAATTGTGGGTTTCATATTACCCTAATCGCTCCCTATAATCAAAATAAAAAAATTGGTACAACTTTCACTAGAATTCATGTATTAATCATAACCAGTACCAAGTGTTCATTGCTCAACTTGTATCTTCAACTACCTACAAATTGCGAAGAGAGAAAATCATATTACTCGTCATTCTCCATAATAATAGTACTAAATTTCTAACACTATCTATACTTAATAAACCCAATAAAAACATGAATACATTAATTCCATGATTAACACTATCTTTTCTCAATAATCAATATTATTCGCAATTAATTAGGTTCACCATGAATCTCATGTAAACAATTTTGAATGTACTACTTATTTAATAAAAGTTGTCGAAAAACTTTCATATGATCTAGCTTTGAATATTATCCTGCAAAAATTTAAACTATTTAATAAAAGAAAAAATGTAGAATAAAAAGTAATCATGTACCTAAAAATAGTTTTACATAATAAAGTCATGGAAAAATAAATAAATCCCTATGAAGTGAATATAACCTAATGAACATCTTCGCCAAGAGTAAATGGGGGAAATTCAGTTGAAGCATTTGAGTTTTGTTGCATAAAAGATTCAACGCTTCACAATCTCTCTTCAAACTCTACAATATGCCTCTTTAGGATGCAATTTTCTTCATCCTTGTCATTATGTTTAGCTTGAAGCTCTTCCATATTCTTTTTATTAGGATTTTTTAAGTTTTCCATTTGATTCCACCCCATAAGAATCAAAGAAGTATGCCTAATTCAAATCTATCAACATCCTATAAAATGGTCCTGGATTCATCATCTTCAATATGAACATTCATATACATGTGTAGTAGACACACTCTTAGACAATGAAAATACACAAGTTAAATAATACCACAAGTAAAGTAGGGAAATAATTTACTTTGGCAGTTTGACATTTTTATTTTTGAATTAGCTAATGTCTTGTTCACAAACAATCCTCTTCACCCTTCCGCTTATGAAATGATTGCTATAGTTTATGAAATGGCTTCCAAAAATGTTGTATCTGTTTCACCCTTCCACTTCAAGCAACAAACAGCTCGATCCAACCCATAGAGAGTTGTTGGCTCTGTTATTGATTTCCAAGAATCCAATTAACTCTATTGAATTAGCTGCACTGAATCGCCAAAAATCTCTTGTGGAATTAGCTTCGCTGCATTGTGGCTATGAATCACCCATTCGCTTCAACTGTGCCACTTTAATCTACTTTCAATTTTAGTAATCACAACTATAGCGGCTCAAAAAAATTGCAGCGAATCAACCTGCTACTCTACCTTCAATAGTTGAACCTTCCATTTTTCTTCCATAATCGAGGTTGCCTTCATCTATACCTTAATCGCACCCATAATCCACCATTAGAATTGCTGACCATGAGGTGATCGAAAATTGCCTAGGCTGCTTGCCTCCCTTTATCGAGTGACACTTATAAATTTGTCAAGCCAAGACCCACTCCTCCGTCAAACTAACTAGAATTGAATTCCCTTGAATTCAATTCGCTCCACCTAAAGCTCACACCTACTATAATTGATCGACTCAGTTGTTCGATCAATTCTACTATTTCTTTTGATTTTTGTAGTTGTCTTCAAATTCTAAGAATCAATCCTCCTTGCATTGGACAACAGTTAGACAACAACCGTTGTTTTCTGTCGAAACAAGAAAATCGTCGAGGAACGATGCTTTGATACCAATTATCATGTACCTAGGGTTTACCTAAGAGGATTGGCTTGGAAATTGGAAGAATGAGGGAGAAATTTAGAAGAAGAATAGCAAGAATCAAAAGAACAAGACGTGAGAAAGAGAGAGAGAGAGTTTGGAGGAGGGAAATCAGAAATGTTTCAAATGTATTCATTCATGCCCCTTAATTATGATGGATTAGTCTTATCTACTGATTTAGATAGCAGTGATTTGGCGCCAATAAAGCTATCAAATATTTAACCAATTATAAATGAAGGTTGTTGCCTTCTAGGTACAACTACAACTACTTCTAAGTACAACTAATTCAATTCAAACTAATAGCAGATACAAACAAAGGAATTCATTTATTATCTATTACTACTATACCCCTGGGTCTTGACACCTATCTACATGATATGATGATATATATATATATGTATATAAGGAGATAGATTTTCTTCTTCCCTTAATTCTAAAACTCAGACTTTTTCATGTTCCCTTAGCCTTAATTTCCCTCAGCCTTTATATCCTTATATTACCATTGATCAGAATATCAGAATTCCATAACCCAAACCTTTTCTTGTTCCCTTATGGTTGTTGAATCATTGTAGGCAATTATATAGGGTTGGTAATGTATATAGTACTTTCAAACTGACTTTTAAAATCCCACCAAGCTAAAAGAGTTCAACTACTTGAAAGGAGTTTAAAATATCTTGAAAACTTTTGTAAAATCATCATGGTTATCGTAAATTATTTTTAGTTTGTCTCTAAGAAATTCGAAAATAATGAAAATAAACCTAAGTTTGTCCAGTGCCTAAGAGTGATAAATTGTTATGTAAATATGAAGGGACACAACTTTGGTACCAATTCAATCCATAGATTAGATTCGTTAATAAAGACAAAGTTACAATTTTACACCTACTTTTGTTTTAACAGTGATATTTTCGTCATTTTTGTAATAGTTTTTAATCAAAAAGGTTCAATTTTTCTTATCTAATTGAGACTAAATTATATATATATAAGGAGATAGCTTTTACAATCAATAAGAATATTAGTGAAAGAAAGTTTCTTCCATTCAAGGCTTTAGTTCACATTGTGGTTAGCATTCTACAAGAGATGGACAAAAGCCTGTAGAAGATTGATGCATGCCAAGCGTCTTTCTTTCTGTGTTACTTATGCATGCCAAGCATTTGGAAAACAAAAATAAATGAAAGATCAGGAAAATTAATATAATTTGCTTCAATGTGAGAGATTTATTAATAATTCGAATAAAGATAACTAACCATACTCATAGCTTAGAAATAGCTTTACCAAACTAGTCTAGTGATGAGTCTGTCTACCTAAACCCACCTGCCAACTACAAAGAATTTGAGCCAATCATTTGTCACTCAAATACACATACTCACCACAACACATCACCACAAAGCCACCAATTCCAACATATTGTGCAATTGAAGAATTTATGTCAAGAAGAGGAAAAGGAGAATAATTGCATTCAAATCACTTATCATGAGGAATTATTCATTAGAGTCAAAATGTAAAAGAAGTTTATGATATTTAAGAAATACGAAAATAATTAATATAGTTTAAAAAATTTAAAAATAATATATAAAATGTACACTTATTTTTAACACGTTCGTTCATAAAAATTTCAAACAACATGCGCTAATAGAAAACTGCCATCATTGACAAATATATACCCACATGCCACAAAAATTTAAAAATAAAATAAAAACGATCATAGCATAGCATAACATAGCATATGACCAAATCTGAAACATACTTTTGACAATAGTTTTCCACTTGTTAATAAAATCTAAAACTTCCAGAATTCAGGTAGAATTAGTTAATAATTATTTTTTGCTTAATGGGGTCAATTGACCCCATTTTGTTTTTTCTTTTTCGCAAGTAGCATTACTACTCTCTCTGCATAAAATAATTCGATAAAGACACATAGATTCATCCAGTACATCACAAATCAGATAACAAGTTTTAGCACTCAAAATTTAAGTTATTGTCTTGTTTATTAATTTCTTGAGTAGAATATGATGGCAAATCACTGTTATTGTCTTAGGCTTGGCTTCCCAAAAGAATTAGCCACACAATAATCGCTATCATATTAGGTTAATTTCTTGAATAACTTTTTAGGAACAATAATCTCTCTCTCTCTCTCTGTGTGTATAGTATATTAAAATTGGCGGCTACAATTTGCCAGACATGGTGGTAACTTGTTGATTACGCAAAAGAGTTTACAAATCAAGTATATATCAAATAAGTAAAAGAAAATAGAAAATGTGTCTAGATCATCAAATTAGTATCAAATTGTTCCAAAATGTATGAAGAAGTAGGTTCAAATTATCCCCCATATATGTATCAAGGAAAAAGTATTAAACTAAAATACAATGCTTTGTTTATTACTTATCCTAAAGCAAAATGGACACTTAGAATTTATTCTTTGACTTAATTTTTTACTAAAGGTTTATTGGTACATTCAATTTGTTTTTTAAGAAGAGGTGGAACATATATTATGGATAATAATACCAAAACAGAAAATCCATTATAGTCACAAAATAACCCCCAAGTAAAACTATAACCGAACCAAAAAATTGGAAAAATTGGAACTGAACCAATTGATTAGACAAGATTAATTGATGATTAATTAGTCAATGAATCGATTTAGGCGGCCAAAATAACTGCCTAATCAAACAATAAATTGAATTGTTACCCAACTAATTAATCAACTAGGTTATATAATTTCCTTCTAACTTTCTTACTCTTAAGCCCCGTTTGATAGCCATTTTTTTTCCTAGGAAAAGACATTTTTTCCACCCAATTTTCTACTTGTGTAGTGTTTGACAACCAAAATTTTTTGGCAACTCATTTTCTAATTTCTTGTCACGTTATTGGTTTTTCCTTCAAATCATGGAAACCATTTTCCTTAGGGGGGAGGAGCTCCGATTTTCTAGGCAATTGAAGCAGCCAACCCACTGTGCTCCTGTCTTCATCCCCTTCAACTTCCCCTAGAAGAAGACCTGCAACGAGAGAGCAAACGAGAGGGAGGGTGGGCGAGCGAGAGAGAGAAAGGAAACAAGAGAGACGACGAGTGAGCAAGTAGGTCAACGGTGGTGAGTGGCGGTGGTGAGCGAGGAGGCAGCTTTCTAGAAATATGCATGTATGTGTGCATATATGTGTGTGTGTGTGTGTGTATCTGTGTGTGTATATATATATTTATGTATATACATGTCTGTGGGGGATGTGTATATATGTGTATGTATGATTGCGTCTTTGTGTGTGTGATTGTGTGTGTGTATATGTGTGTGGTCGTCTATATGTCTGTGTGATTGTGTAAAAAATCATGTAAAAATTAGCAAGTTTGGAAAATAAAAAATTTTTAATTTTGTGATTTGATTTCATTGGGGGAAATGATTTAATTAATCTAAAATAGGTTATTATTTTGATTTTTTTGCATACGATTCAATATTTTTTAATACATTTTCACCATTGAATTTCATGAAAAATGTGTCATTTTTCATGGAAAATAATGCCTATCAAAGACCAAATGTCAGGAAAATGACTAAATTCTATAGAAAATATTACCAATCAAACACCAAAAGATGGAAAATAACATTATTTTTCAAGTAGAAAATTATACCAATCAAACATCTTAAACTTCCAATTTCTAGAAATTCATTTTTCCTAGAATTCATTTTCTTTCCATCCAAATTCTACCCTTGCAATCAAATTCTATAGGTTTTAATTTCTCATGCCTTTGTCTTTTCTAAATTCAATCCCTCAATTCAATTTAAACAGTATCAGGAATTTAGAAATAAGGCTTTGGGTAGGGGTATGAGAAACTAAAATGACAGTTAGTAGGTAGTCATTAACTGGGAAATAGCAAACATAAGGTGATGAATCCATGTAAGATGACACTCAGAAAGTATAAATGTAGCATCAATAAATATACGAGAATGATGATAAATGTCCTTCTTGTGCGAGAGTATATATATATATACACACACACACACAAGAATAACTAAAATCAATCTATATAATATTCAAAATGAGGTCGTTATTTCCAGTCCACCTATTTTAGGCATTTTATCAAACACATGGTGTGCTTGTAGAACTAAAACATAAACAATGAATCCAAGCAATAAGGAAAAAACCAATTTAGGGAAAAAACAAAAGAATCAATTCTGGACATAGAGATGATTGTAAGGAGGAAAAGCACAAACTGGATTGGCGTTCATTGAGTTGGATCAAGAGAGTCCGAACTACCTCTTTTAGTTGCTGAGGAAGCTATTGGAGTCAGATCAGGAGACGGTGGAGATGCTACAGGAGGGGATCACAGTGAAGAACCAAGGGAGCGTTTGCACAGAATCGTGTGTGGTGTGGGTTTGAACATGTGATTAATCGTGGGAGGATTTGGATTTGATGGGAAGAAACAAAAGATTTAGATTTGGGAGGCTTAATTCTGTGGAGTGGGTTTGCACAAGCATTTGGATGCTTCATTCTGTACGTGCAAGTGAATCCAGCTAATATTCATTTAATTTGGGTTTTCTAAATTTATATAGATATATTTTAGGCAGAAATACTAATAACGTTAAAAGAAAACGAACTCAGAGTTAGAGGCAGTTTGACTATACATCGGGACACGCTAACACTTTCTCCTATGACAACATATTACAATATCTAGACATCATGCTCTATGTGCCTAGATATTGATGATTATGTGATAATTTGCATTGGACATTGACATGGGATGTTAATTGTTATGTGCTAATGAATGTCTGATTGCAATATTTGACATATGCAAGTTAAATGTTTTCCAAAAATTGTTTTGAAGCATAAGCAATATGAATGTATGTTCAGGATGAACATGGGCTTGATGTGAATGAATGAATGGTTAAATGAGCTTCATTTTGATTTAGTCAATATGTAATTAATTATTCATTCAGTTATGTGTTGAGTCATAATTCTCGAGTAACTTGTTTTAGTCTTTACTTTGCAATTGTTGTAAATGAAGATGACTTCAAGGAGTTGATGACGAAGACATCAACGTGTTGATAGATTCAGAAGAAAGAAGCATTGAAGCCAAGTAGTTCATCACATCAAGATGGATGTGATGTGTGGCATGTTAAATCTCGAAGACTCAAGTTTATTCTGTGCACAAGTTCGTGGTCATTCTAGTCTATTTATTGCTTATTTATTATGCATGTTGTTCATTTTATTATGCATTTTATGTATGATGGAACGAATGTTAACGATGAGACCTTCATATTAGAAGGTCCGAAAATCTTCCCATGTACAAACCACTATTAGATTTAAGCGATGAATCTGATTGGGTGTGTTCAATAACTAAAATGTGAGGGTGTATTTCTTGAAAGATTGTTTGACTTTCCTATTTATTATGAAATGAAACGGTGTTTAATAAGTCTCCCCTAACCAACAACTAAAATGTGAGTGATTGTGATTTTCAATCGATTGCACTTAGCTAGATAATGCATGGGATCTGATTAGTCCATTAAAATGTGAGGTTTATAGTGGATTAGAAGTCAAAGTTGAGCTCCACATATGATGTGGTGGCAAGTGTTGTCTACTCAATTATGTGAGTATTCCAAAACATAAATGTGAGGGCATTCATATGAAAAAGAATTCGACCACATGTTATTAGATCTTATATAAGGATCACGTTTTCTATTTAGGAAGTGTAGAATTTGAAGTGTGGGTAAATTTTAGGCGGAATGATTCTCGCTAATTTTTTATATTTTATATATTTTAATTTTTATTATTTTTAATTTAAAAAAATTAAACTCATCTTTTAACTACAATTTAATAATTTTATAGCAAAATCTTATTTTTTTTGCTACACAATTTAGAATCTAGATAAAACTTTGTAGTGAAAAATTACATTTGATGACAAAAAATCTGACTCATTTAAAGTGACTACAAAACTTAAAGCGTAGATAAAATTTTTGTAACCAAAAATAATATTTGGTAGAAAAATTTTTAACTTAATTTAATAATTTCATCACAAAATATTAACATTTTGTCATGAAATTTTCTATGTAAAAAAAAATCATAGTGAAAAACTTATTTTGTTGTACTAAATAAGATATGCCAGGTAGAATACTATAATTTTTTATTTGATTTGACAAAAGATGGGTTTATATTTTATCGTAGCAATAGATAAATAATAAAAATTCAAATCTTCTTTATATATATAGGCACCTGTTGTTGCTTATATATATACGTATATACATTCAGTTCAGTGCTAACATTCGAAAGCAACTGCAAGAGATCATGGAGAAAGAGATTAATGCTTGGCGCGACTACTTCGAAAGCACCGGCGTGGACATCTTCAAGATTATCAAATGGTCCATCACCGTTGCTTCATCCTATCATTCCGACGAGTTCTTTCAACGAAGGGATTCAATCGCAGGGATTCTTTACGCCAAGGCCAACCAGAACCAGAACCAAAATCGCCAAGATCCCAGGACGTTTCTGCCTTTGTTCAAGAACGGAGAAGCCTTGGCAAGATCGCTACTACTGCAGCTAGCGACGGGTCAAAAGGCTCGTAGGCCTTTAAAACCCAAATTTTTCCAGAAAATTTCTCACCTCTAAATGCATTTAAAATATGCACTTTTCACATTCCAAAGCTTATTTTCCTTCATGATTAAAGCTTAAGCAACATCCTTGATGCTTCCACAACCTACATCAACCATCCACTATTTGCAACAAGGCTTACAAGAAAATATCCATTTTCTTCTTCCACAAAGCTTACACAATTAAGTGGAAAATATTACATCTTACCTCATTCATGGAGGTTCATACACATGAAACCAAAAATGAAACCTAATTTATTTTACATTTCAACCAAAATACATAGGCTACATAACTTTAGCCTTCCCCATTCTTAGCCATTTCTCTCCTATTTTCACCTTTCCCTTGAGGCTTTCAACATCTTCAAAGAGGTTCAACAAACCTCATGAGCTCAAAAGCTCAGTAAGGGTTCATATGCAAGGTAAATACAAGCATAACAAGTCTATGTAATGGAAAATGCATGCAAGCATGGTTAGGTTATTCCATCCTCACAACCCAACATGGTTTGAGGCATCAACCCACCACTTCTTTCCCACCCCATGGCCATAGGTCTCATGAACAATAAAAGCATGCAAAAAGATACATAAAAGTTTATGCAACCTACTTACAGTGTAATGCAAGGCCTCCTCCACATGGGGCCATCCCTTACCTCTTCTTGGATATTTAAATCTTCATTTCAAGAGAGCTTCCATCTTTATTTTCTCTCATCTAAGATGGCATTCAAACAAGGGAATCACTCACTTTGTATTCAAGAACACTAATTAGAGAGGAGAAGAATGCACTCACCTTGATTTCTTCTCTTCTTCTTCACTTTTTCTTCCATGGGAGACCAAGACTTCCCTTCTTGCCATTTTATACTAGTTCCCCCATATTTCAAGAATGCATCCTAGCCATTAGATTTATTTGGTGAGAATAAATCCTCACCCTCCAAACTAACACAATCCATGGCATTAAGTCTTGCTTAAAATCCACCATTGGATCTTTTCTCACTTTACAAGACAACATCTTATCCATCCAAAGGAAGCACAATCCATGTGCTTTGCTAGGTTTTAATCCTAGCCTTTGATTTAATTTGGAGATTAAATCTCCACCTTCCAATCATTTCTCTTTAAAAATCTCTACACCCATTTGGCAATCCATGCCAACTTCCAAGATTTAATGGCAACCCTTGGATCACTTTCCCATTTCAAGAATTAATCTCATCCTTTGAAATATCCATTCTTTCCCATTTAAATTAATGGCACTATTTTCATAACCATCACACTTGAATGACATAAATAAATTTTTTTCCCATTTAATTTAATGGGACAGTTTTCCACCATCACATGAGAGACATAATTGTTCATTTTCCATTTAAATAAACCCCATCATTTTCAAAACATTAATGGGTGACCATTTTCTCATTTTCCATTGAATTTATTTAATTCACCATAATTTCAAACATTAATGGTGACTAATTTCACATTTTCTTTTTGGATTTTCTTTAATCCAACGCCATAATGCCTCTCATTAAATGCTTGAAAGACCAATTATCATTTCTTTTTTCATTTAATTTAATCTCTTATCCAACTCATAAATCCACATATATACATACTCCCACATTTCTAATATATTTGATTTCTCTCAAATTTCCAAGATTATGCCAAGTGTCACTCTAAGACACAAACTTGGTTTCCATTTCTTGATCTTGGACATCCATGTGGCATTTTCTCATTTATTCACCATGTAGGGAAAATTAATTATTTCTCCTCAAATAATTCAATATCCCTTTTCCCTATTTCCTTTATGGAATTAAATTCCAAAATTCCAAAATACCCTTTGTGAATTTATTAATCCCTTATCTCCACATAAATACAAAATTGGGATTTAATTTACCTACTCACCTAATTCCACATAGGAATTATTTCCAATTTGCCAAAATACCATTTTTATTGGATTTCACTTTCCAAATTACCAAATACCCCTCTCATAGGGCACCCTCAATCTCAAGGATCCAACACCTTATCAAGGGCATTTTTGGAATTTCACACTTCCATTCTTATTCTCTTAACACCGGTTACACCGGGTGTTACAGTGAGCTACATGCGCCACACACCATGCACAGCTATGCATTAGGCGCGTGAGAAGGGGTATTCCAGTAATTTCAGTTCCAATACTTTTCTTAATTTATTTTAGGATTAGTCATGTGGAAAAATTTGAAAAAATGTTTGAAGAGATAATTATTTTGGAATTATCGAGGTGAAAATTGGGAGAAAATAGAGAAAATTATGGAAAAATTGAGGAAATGGATTTTGATGCTCCTTTAATTAAATATGATGTTTTAAGAGTGTCGTGGCTCAAGGTTGAGTACAAGTACAAGTATTTGTGATTTTACACGCAAAACGAGGTTATGCACAAGGATCGAGGCAATTCGAATACATTCGAGGTGAGTGTCCTACCTGGAAACTTGTTTACTGTAAGTCCTTCACTACCAAACTTGACTTGGTCATGCAAAATAGTTTTGTTGCATGCAAACAGTAACCAATGAAGATTGATTTTATGATGGAGGTTCATCCCTAAATGTTTGAAACTTGTGCATTGCATTTTATAAAACTGTTGTTTATATGATGCTTTGAATTGTTAAATGTGGTATTGTCTTGCGTTTTGTTGTTCATATGGAATGTCAGCCTAGGATGTTGTCTGGATAGTGTAGCCATAATTCTCTAAGGGCATGACGAAATAATAGAGATATCTTGTGCTGTTGTTTATGATGGGATAACCGTCTTAGTTTTCGTGCCAAGACATTTGGTCAGGGAAGTTGCACTAGGATGACTAGATGGTCCATATTGTGTTGTTCATGTGGGATGTCAACCTAGGATATTGTCTGGATAGTGTAGCCATAATTCTCCAATGGCGTAACGAAATAATACGAGTATCTTGTGCTGGTGAGTATCCCAAGATAGCTGCCTTGGTTTCTATGCCAAGTCATTTGGTCAGGGAAGTTGCACTAGGATGACTAGGTGGTCCATGTGAAATTTTGGAGTTGGGATTATGTGGTGGTTCTTGGATGCTTAAAATAGAAATTTATCTCTGACATAAATGTAGTGAGCCGGGTTCATACGTTGATGTGACCCTCCTAGGCTAGGAGTTGGTAACGATTGTTCCCGAGATGTTAGAGAGATGTGTTGACTTACCTCTCTTAAGCTAGAATCACGTCGTGTCGATGTGTCGGTATGGTGGGATAGCTTTTAGAAAGATTGCTCTTTTCCCATGGTAGGGTTAAGCGCTTTGGATTCTCTTGGGTTAGGGCTTATCGGGTGTATTGGTTTATTTCATGCCTTGCATTCATTCATGAAAAATGTGCTTTTTAACTCTCACTTAGATGATTCATCATCTAATATGGACTATGTCCCTAGAATATTCAAATGTTCTAGGTGAAGGCAACGGTGCGAAAGGGAAAGGGATTGCCAAGGAGTGACGGCGATCAGTGGATAGTTTTATATTATGTCGTTTCAATTATGTTGGTTATTTTCATTTCGTCATGTAAAACGTTGGTTTGACTTTATGACATGAATAAAATGGTTTCGATTTTGTTATATTGAGGTTTCAATCTAGCTTTCACATTTGAGATGATGTACCTGTCTTAGTTTATTAATGGTTCATAGTTAATATACTGAGAAGGTGAAGTATGATCTTCAGGGAACGGTTTTGTGTTGAGTTTTCGTTGATTGAAAAAAATATTTTTGAAATCTTACGTTACCTAACGCTCTGGAGAAGTGGAGTGTTACAGTTCTCGAATCATTGTAGCTAATTATATAGGGTTGATAATATATGTAGTACATTTAGGCTAATACATTCAAAGTCGCACAAAGTTTTGCACCAAGTTGAGAGAGGTCATTATAGCCAATTATAGAGGGTGGTTATCCTAAATTGTTTTTAGTTTATCTCCAAGAAATTTGAAAATGATGAAAATAAATCTAAGTATGTATGGTGCCTAAGAGTAATAAATTTTTAATAGGGATTTGTTTTCGATATATAAAACTTTGCCTACTAGTAATGTGTTGATGAGAAACAATTTTCTTGGGTAAAATTACTGGCATTAGAATAGTTAAAATTAAGATATTTGATAGCATTATTAGAATTTTAACTAATATCAAACATGTTTCCAACCTTAAGATGAATCTTATCTCATTAAATACTTTTGATTTAAATGG
Source organism: Diospyros kaki (assembly GCA_036245055.1). Taxonomy (NCBI): domain Eukaryota; kingdom Viridiplantae; phylum Streptophyta; class Magnoliopsida; order Ericales; family Ebenaceae; genus Diospyros; species Diospyros kaki. The sequence continues at coordinate 25,206,419 of BSEG01000010.1, read as the reverse complement.
ATACAAGTGTTAGAAAAATAAATATTAACTAATTAAAGTGAACATACCATCCAATATTTTTTGTGAATCGGATAAGACCTCAAATAATAACAATCTTAAAAGAAAACGAAAGCAGAGTTAGAGTAGCCTGATTATAGATCGGAACACGCTAACATGCTCTCCTAAGAGTAGAAACGCCTCCTTTTGCACCAAATATAATTCAGTGTTATCCTCCCAAGATACAACGATCTCTTCGGGGATTCTTGTGAAGCAAAATCACTCTTGCGAACTCCCTTTATCCCGTATGCTTCAAGAAAAAATATATAAATTATATGATAGTAGCTTGTTGCCAGTGAAGAAAGGAGTTAATTTTTTTTTTCTTCTAATGTTTCATGACTACCAAAGCTTTAAGTGTGAGAGAAAAAGGAAATTGAAAGTGAGAATGAAAAATCAACAAAAGGTATTTTTCTTATTTCCACCACCTTTTCAAGTGATTATATAAATTGAATTCTCCTAACAAATTTTTTTTCACATTGGGATGTTGCTGATTTTTTTTTATATTTTTTTTATCTATTCTTTTAGATGAATGTGGAGCTTATTTAGGGATTGATTGACCTCTTCTTATATAACAATCCTCCACATGATTATTTATTTTTATAGAGGGAATAGATAATTAAAAATAAGTTAGAGTATTTTTACTATATAATAGGTGTAGGTGTCTTTTGACTTGAATCTACACTTAGTGTAAGCTCAACTTTTATCTCAGAGAATAAGAGTAAACAAATCTTGAACTCTATTATATAATTCAAATTTAAATAATAACCACCACACACATAGTGTGGGAATATAAGAAGTTCTAGTCGCAATGCATGCGTACCTTGCTTTTCATTGAGTATCTTTAAGGAAATGTCCAAATTCCTATAGTAGCAACCCCACTACCACACTCAATTAGGTGAGTTCTTGCCCATGACCAACACCTTGCAGAAACCTGCCATGAACCCATTTAGAGGTTAACCTCTTCCTAAAACCATCACAGTTTGAGCAGTGCCACCATAGTAGTAAAGAATAAGTCAAAATTTGTTAGAGTCATTATGTTAGCTTGTAGTTAGGAAACTATTATTTGACTTGGTCTATTTGTTATCCTAGTAGTTCCTATTTCTTAGCATGAGGGGTACCTTGTCTTCACTATGTGGAGAGAGTATTTGTCTTCTTATATGCCTATAAATAGTCTTGCTACATAATTCAATGGGAATGGCATTTTTAAGTCTTTACTTGACTTTTATTCCAGCAATATTTTCCCCTTTTTTTCCCAAAAATTTCTAGTATCCAAGCCTCGTTACAAGAGCATCATGGGCGTGTCACTCTGCTAGAAAAGTTATGGCAGCCAATTTAAATTTCAACCTCTTTCAACCCCTTATTCCTATATTCAAAGGGGAATGCTACGAGTTTTGGAGCATCAAAATGAAGACTCTTTCCAAATCTTAGGACCTTTGGGATTTAGTAGAGAGTGGGTACGATGTCAAGGACAAAGACAAAGGTTGGCTGAAAGACAACAAAAAGAAGGAATCAAAGGTTCTATTCATTATTCAGCAAGCAGTCCATGACACACTTTTCTCAAGAATTGCAGCAATTAATACCTCAAGGGAAGCTTGGGAAATAGTGCAGAAAGAGTTTCAAGGCTCTTCAAAGGTAATAGCCGTTAAACTCCAAACTCTTCGACATGAGTTTGAGACAGTGCAAGATTTTTTGTCTAGAGATCTTATGGTGATAAGATTACTGATGTAATTATAGTGTCTAAAGTTTTAAGATTTTTAACTCCAAAGTTTGATAATATAGTTGTGCAACTAAGGAGTCAAAGGATTTATTTGTTTTTTCCTTTGATGAACTAATGGGCTCTTTGCAAGCTCATGACTCAAGACTAAACAGATCACAAGATAAGAATGAAGAAAAGGCATTTCAAGTAAAAAAGGGAAGCTAGCAAAAAAGATGAGTATGCTGGTAGAGGACATGGGAGATGATTTTTTTGAGGTAGAGGATGTGGAAGAGGAAAATTGGCAAGAAAGGCAATCCCAAGGTGAAGAAAAGAGGAACAAGAATGGTGTCCAATGCTATAATTGCAAGAAATTTGGGCATGTGAAGGCAAACTATATGAATCAAGCAAGCTATGTGGAGGAAGAAAGTCAAGAAAGTAAGTTATTTATGGTCCAGTTATTTATTAATGAAGTTTCACATCATGCTTGGTTTGTGGATAGTGGATGCTTGATCATATGACTAGCAATAGGTTGTTGTTCAAAGAGCTTGATGAGTCACAAAACTGCAAGTTAAACTTGGAGATAACAAGCAGATGCAAGTTGAAGGAAAAGGCATTGTTGCAGTGGAGACAAGTAATAGTAAAGTGAAATTACTTCTTTGTGTTCCTAACTTAACACATAATCTATTAAGTGTTGGATAATTAATGAATGGTGGATATGCAATTGTGTTTGATTATGGAGCATGTGTGATTAAAGATAAATTTAGGTAGCCTATGGTGAACATATGCATGATAGAAGATAAGATGTTTCCACTCAAAATTTCTAATATGGAAAAACAAACTCTTGTTGTTAACAAGAAGGATGAATCAAAGATGTGGCATTTACGATATGGACATCGCAATATCAAAGGATTACAATTATTGAATAAGAAAGGTATGGTTCTTGACTTACCTCAAATTGGGTCTCTTCATTTATGTGATGGGTGTATTTATGGGAAGCAAGCAAGGAAGTCCTTTCCAAGTGGACAATCATGAGGAGCCTCTAAATGTCTTGAATTTGTACATGTTAATTTATGTGGCCCTATGAGAACCACATCACTTAGAGGGAGTAAGTATTTTTTACTCTTCATTGATGATTATAGTCAAATGAGTTAGGTTTATTTCCTAACTGATGTACCCAGAAAGACGAGGCAGGCAAAGCGGCAGCGAGGAAGCAAAAAAGACGCCCTTGGCCCAACCAAGGGGGAAGCCACTCGGCATGGCCGAGTGGCCAAGGCCACTCGCTGCAACCGAGTGGCCAAGGCTACTAGGTAACCTGCCAAGAGAGACCCCCACTCGAGTGGGGGGTCACCCGACACCCTGCCGGGTGACCCTTCGTGATGGAAGATTCAGCCCATGGCCGCCCTCTTGACTAGCCAGATGGGCCCTGAGAATTCCGAAACGGGCCCTGAGATTCCCGCCGAAAATATCACGAGATCTTTCTCTCTCTTCCACTATAAATATAAGACCCAGCTTTCAACACAAGGTATGTTATTTTGAGCAATTGAAGTATGATTTTCCATTTTCTCGGGTTATTTCAACACTAGCCAGCTTTCAACACTAGCCAGATGGGCCAGTTATTTCAATTCTCGGGTTAAGAATAGACCCATGAAAGAAAGAGATTTAGTACTTCGAAGATCTGTTGTAACCAACGCGCTAAGGGAAGATGGAAAGCTACGAGCCAATTGGGAAGGACCATATCGTATCCTAAAGCTAATCGGATCCAACACTTGCATTTTACAAACTCTTGCAGGAGACACCGTAGGAAAAACATGGAATCTGAATTATCTGAAGTTGTATACAAACGATGTACCTGAGCAACTATCTGCAATAATATAAGTCCTGAACAGGACTGTGGACGTAGGCACACTTTGTCGAACCACGTAAAAATGCTTGTGTGTGTATGATTGCCATTTTAAATTTACAAAAATGTAATCGAGCCCATTGTCCTGCCTACGGCCCGGTAATGAGGTAAAATTCGATCAAGCCCGTTGCACTGCCTACGGCCCGGCAACGAGGTAAAACGCGATCGAACCCGTTGCCCCGCCTACAGCCCAGCAACGAGGTAAAACGCGATCGAGCCCGTTACCCAGCCATAGGTGGGGCAACGAGGTAAAATTTGATCAAGCCCGTTGCCCCGCCTATGGCCCAGCAACGAGGTAAAACGCGATCGAGCCCGTTGCCCTGCCTATGGCTCGGCAACGAGGTAAAATTCGATCAAGCCTGTTGCCCCACCTATGGTCTGATAACGAGGTAAAACGCGATCGAGCCCGTTGCCTCGCCTATGGCCGGGCAACGAGGTAAAATTCGATCAAGCCCGTTGCCCCGCCTATGGCCTGGCAACGAGGTAAAACGCGATCGAGCCCGTTGCCCCGCCTATGGCCCGACAACAAGCAAACCCGTTGCCCCGCCTATGGCCCAGCAATGAGGTAATATTCGATCAAACCCGTTGCCCCGCCTATGGCCCGACAATGAGGTAAAATTTGATCAAGCCCATTGCCCCGCCTATGGCCCGGCAACGAGGCAAAACGCGATCGAGCCCGTTGCCCCGCCTATGGCCCGACAACGAGGTAAAATTCGATTAAACCCATTGCCCTACCAATGGCCCTACAATGAGGTAAAACGCGATCGAACCCGTTGCCCCGCCTATGGCCCGGTAACGATGTAAAATTCGATCAAGCCCGTTGCGCCGCCCATGGCCCAGCAATGAATTCAAACGCGATTGAGCCCGTTGCCCCGTCTATGGCCCGGCAATGAGGTAAAATTCGATCAAGTTCGTTGCCCCGCCCATTGCCCGGCAACGAGGTCAAACGCGATCGAGCCCGTCACCCCGCCTATGGCCCGACAACGAGGTTAAATTCGATCAAGCCCATTACCCCGCCCATGACCAGGCAACAAGGTCAAACGCGATCGATCCCGTTGCCCCGCCTATGGCCCGATAACGAGGTAAAATTCGATCAAGCCCGTTGCCCCGCTTACGGCCCGACAACGAGGAAAAATATGCTCAAGATCGCCACATCGTTCATAATTCAAAAATGAAAGAGTAAATCAAGCAATAAAAGAACAGGGCACGTTGGATAGAACCAAGAAGAAAATATTTCATTGATAATGCAATAGTTCTCCTACAAAAGAAAAAAAAGGGGGGCAGCAACAGTGAAAAGCGAACTACAATGGGGACCTACTCACGGGAGCGAGATCTGCGAGACGAATGTCGAGTAGATCAAAAGGACACAACAGGAACCTCAAGAGACGTTGTGGGAAGTTCCCCTTCCTCAGCCTCGGCCATGTGAGGGACGTCTTCAACAACTACGCCAGAAGCTTCTTCAATGGCTCTGGGATCAGCCGTTGCACTTCCTTCCCCACGTTTAAAAGGAAACGGAACCCAGGGGCCCGTCAAATTATCCAAATCATCCACCAAGTAAGAGTCCAAGTAAGAAGAAGGACTCAGGGGCTCATTTGGTTCATATTGACGCCAATCCACTTCATGAGACTCTTCAACCTAGGGGGTAAGAAAAAGTTCAGGAAACTCTCCTGGGCGCTGAGACTCCAGATGGGCGCGAGCCAGATAAAACCCATATTTCAAGAAGCCTGAAGCATATCTCCCCTTCCTATCCTGACAATCTTTTAAGAGACGATATTCCTTCACTGCTTGAGTTCGAATATCCCGGGCATCTTTATGGCTTATCTTCAGTTCGGACAGGCGTAAGGAGTGTTCCTGCATAAGCGCTTCATGTCGCGCCATCAACTCCACATTCTTTTGCTCTTCAGCTCCAAGCTTAGAGCGTAAATCTTGAATCTCCCCGTGGAGGCTCGAGGTACCAACGGAAGCCTCGGACAGCCAATCACTCATACGCCCAATCTCTTCCTCCGCATTCTTCTTCCCAAGCTCTGCCCGACGAGCACAACCCTTTAGCTCTTGACACTCCTCATTCCAGGAAGTTTGGCGTCGCCTCCAATCTGACATTTGGGCCTCCACCTGCTCACGGTAGGCCCTGCCCCTAGCATTGGAAGCGACCATCCCCTGGACCCCTTGCACCAGAAGCCGCTCTACCTCATCCCTGGTTTGGGCATAGTTGCCACCAATAAACCGTCGTTCTTCTCAAGGGAGAATGGTAGAATAAATGAGACATGGCCCAGAAAACACACCGAAACCTGCGAGAATTTGAGTTTGAAAGTGACACGCTTGAGAATCGAATGAAGACTTGAACCCCTATTTATAGGGGCTCAAAAAGTGAAAAACACTAAAGCTTCCAAAAAAATATAGAAAACGAAGAATAAAAGCGCATAAACGGTCTACCAAAGATAAGCAAAAAAGGCAAAACATCATGCTGCAATTTTTGAAAACCTTATACTCTTTTACCCGACCTCTCGACTAAAAGAACAGGGAGCAATTGATGTACCCGGAAATATGAGGCAGGAAAAGTGGTAGCGAGAAAGTAAAAAAGACCCCCTTGGCCCAGCCAAGGGGGAAGCCACTCGGCATGGCCGAGTGGCCAAGGCCACTCGGCAACCTGCCGAGAGAGACCCCCACCCGAGTGGGGGGTCACCTAACACCCTGCCGGGTGACCCTTCGTAATGGAAGATTCAGCCCATGGCCGCCCTCTTGACTAGCCAGATGGGCCCCAAGAATTTAGAAACGGGCCCCAAGATTCCCACCGAAAATATCGCGAGATCTCTCTCTCTCCTCCACTATAAATATAAGACCCGGTTTTCAACACAAGGTACGCTATTTTGAGCAATTGAAGTATGATTTTCCATTTTCTCTCGAGATCTAATTTAAGCATCGGAGGGTTTGCACGGGGACCCCCACCCGCGCCCTGACGGTGCTCTCATTTTGTAGGTCTCTCGTCATCAGCAAGGCCTCTCGTCATCAGCAAGGCCTCTCATCACCAGCAAGGCCTCTCGTCACCAGCAAGGCCACTCGTCACTCTAAGGCCTCTCGTCACTCCAAGGCCTCTCGTCATCAGCAAGGCCTCTCGTCACCAACAAGGCCTCTCGTCACTCCAAGGCCTCTCGTCACTCTAAGGCCTCTCGTCATTGAAGGACCGTCAACGAGGATCAAAGCATGCAACGGAAGCAATTTAAGCATAAAAACAATCCTCGTAACGATAAGAATCTAGAAGACTTACTTTTCCTTTGGATTACTGGACGGAACAGAGCAATAGGAGGAGGAGGCGCGACTGCTTCTTCACGTGGTGGAGACGTCGACTGTCTTGCAATCCGTCGGCTCCTTTGCATCAGATCTCTTGATCTTCCAAGGTATGACTCAAACTCGTGGCCTCTCTTGGTGACGAAGAGAAAAAATGACTTAGGGTTAAAAAACCAACAAAGAGAGAATATATATAGGGAGAACCCTAGGGTTAAAACCCTAGTGGGCCAAGTCCAATTAATTAATTTTCTAATTGGGTTAACCCAATTAATTAATTAAAACCAATGAACTTATTATTTTATTCTAGCCCAATGGATCATTCTAAATAAAATAATTCTCTCAATGTAATTTACCCAACAAGCCAAATGTATTAAATAATACATGAGTTATATCAAGTTACCCCGGGGACCAAAAGACAAATTATTCATGGCTACTAAAATGACCAAAATATCCCTGCTACCCAGTAGCTACATTTTGTCATTCTAAGTGTTCCAACTATCACCATATGGTAACACTGACCCCACGAATAATTTTGCATGTGCGATGTCTTTGACCTACTAGTGTAATGACGAAAATACCCCTCTGTGTAACACCCATCATTTAGAAAGGAATAATGTAACAACACCTCTCTAAATGACTTCTACCATCCTTAGATCACTAGTCCAATAATCCATGACTACTTGTATGTACTTGCTTATCACTGGGAGCTACCCAGAAGCACACACTCTTAAGTCACGTTCCCAGGGCCCTGGATTATTTGATTATTCTTGGACAATCACAAGGGGGTGAATCACAGAAACTATCTTGTATTAGTCTGTCTTAGCTAATTAGAAACCACACTCCCAACTCACAAGGTTGCTGATCTTTGATAGACCTCACCTATAGTGAATCTAAGAATATAGCTCTAGGTTCACTAGACCACCAACTAATACTCAAGTATTAGAGTACTCGTCCACGTAGTAGCAGTGATAGACTAGCTCCATGATAATCAGTACTTTGTCATTAGCTTCTATCACAGGTCCACTCTACGCATTCCAAATGCGCTTGTACAATTAGAGTAAACGGACTGTTTATTGGCTAAGGCAAGCCATCCTCCATTAGGATCTATTGCACAATGATCTTATCATGATAGAATGCCCAGTTCTATCAAAAGATCAAGAGTAATATTTTTCTTGCTTATTAAGTACCCATGATTCATGCCTAACTGTGAAGAACGACCCATCACATGAATCACTTACTTAATAGCATGGACACTTTTCCAACAATTAAATGCAAATAATATATGTGCAATAAACTGACTAAAAGAAACATCATTACCATAAATTAAATAAAACGTGTCTTTAGGGCATACATTTCCAACAGTCATCAGCAAGGCCTCTCGTCACTCCAAGGCCTCTCGTCATCCCGAGACCTCTCGTCACCCTGAGGTCTCTCGTCATCCTCAAGGCCACCAGATCATCAGCCCATAAGATCATCAACTCAACAAACCATTAGCTCCGTCGGTTTATTAGACTTGGAATTCCATCAGATCCAATTCCTCGTCCAGACTCTCATCAGTGAAGGCACGACTCCTGAGACTCTTGCGTCTGTCCGCAATTAAAAATAGATTGTTGTATTTTGGAAACAACACTAACTAACAAATCAGAGACTTTTGAGCATTTAAGAAAATTTAAGGCTATTGGGGAGAAGCAAAGCAACTCTTAAATAAAGGCTTTACCCACAAATAGAGGGGGAGAATTTTTCATCTAATGAATTTAATATGTTTTGTAAAGAGAATGGCATTCGTAGGGAATTGACAGCACCCTGCATTCTAGAGTAAAATGGAGTAGCTAAACATAAGAATCGCATAGTTGTGGAAATGGCTAGAAGCTTACTGCAAGCTAACAGGCTTTCGAATATGTAGGCAAAAGTTGTGGCAACTTACTGAATATTTCTCCCACAAAATCTGTCTTGAATCAGACACCATATGAAGCTTAGAGAGGTACAAAGCCAACGGTAAGCCATTTGAGGATTTTTGGGTATGTTGCATATGTTTTGGTTAACACTCAAGTTCATCACAAACTTGATGAGAAATCTGAAAAATGTATTTTTGTGGGTAATTGTAATCAATCCAAAGCATATCTTTTGTATAATCCTCTTAGTAGGAAGGTGATTATAAGTAGAAATGTAGTTTTTAATGAAGATACAAGTTGGATAGAAAGTACAAAAAATGAGGTAACTCAAATATAGATTCAAGATAAAAGTGAGAGAATTCAGCAAGTGAAGGTGTTGAACCAACCTTAACAAGTCCTCCAGTTCACTGACAACAAGATCAATGTCCACCTAGCACTCCAAGAATTGCTCAGCCATCAAGAATGACTACTATAAGCATGACCGGAGCTCTTCTAAGGAAGGTAAAACCTTGGGAAAGTGTTCATGATTCTAATACATTTTCTCTCTTAGTGACATAACCCATGAGCTATGATGAAGCATTTGGAATAGACGAATGGTAAAAATCCATAAAAGAGGAGATGACGTCTGTTGAGAAGAACAAAACTTGGGAGTTAGTAGATAACCCACAAGGAAAAGATGCAAATGGTGTCAAATGGGTCTACAAAGTGAAGTATAATGCTGATAAAACTATTCAAAAGCATAAAGCTTGTCTAGTAGCAAAAGGATACACCCAAGAAGAAGGTATTGATTTCGAAGAAACTTTGTCTCCAGTAACTCGATTTGAAACTATGAGAATTGTTTTCGCTTTAGCTACATAGTTGCATTTGCCTGTTTATCAATTGGATGTTAAGTCAACATTTTTAAATGGATACTTGAAAGAAGAAGTCTATGTCACTCAACCTGAAGGGTTTGTGGTTAAAGACAAGGAGACAAAGCTGCGCAGGTTAAGAATGGCGCTTTACGAGTTGAAACAAACTCGAAGAGCTTGGTATAGCAAGATTGATAGCTATGTCCATCAAAATGGTTTCACAAGAAGTGAAAATGAGCCCACTCTCTATGTGAAGAAGCAAGGTAGATATGATTTTATCATTGTTTGTGTTTACATCAATGATATCACTTATATGGACTCTTTTAACTCTCTTGTAGCTAAATTTAAATAAAACATGATGGAAATGTTTGAAATGATAGACATGGGGTTATTGCATTATTTCCTTGGACTTTAGGTGCAACAAGGTGCAAATAGGATTTTTATTTCACAAAGGAAATATGCAATGGATCTTCACAAAAGTTTAATTTGCTAAATTTCAAACCATCAGCTACATCAATGAACATGAATGAAAAATTGCAACTTGGAAAAGGAACTGAAAAGGACAATGCAAAGATTTTCAGAATTCTAGTAAGAGGTTCAATTTATTTGATTCATACTAGACCAGATATTGCATTTCTTGTTGGTGTGATTTCTAGGTTTATGCAAAGTCCTATTGTTGTTTCCTAACTACAACAATTAAATTTATTTGTTTTGGGATCAGTCAAAGCAGAGTCCTTACCATGGCCAAGGGTCTAGGGTATCACCAGTGAGGCCAAATTTGATTTGGATCGGGTCAGAGCTAGAGTGCAATGGGGGCACGAGCCTGGAAGGGTCTTCGAGGGACAGGCAGTGAGAGGCCCTAAAGAGGTCTTTGGGAGGTTGGCCTTTCAGTCATCTAGAAAAAAGGAAGAGACTTTGCCTACGGGTAGTACATCAACAGTCAGAAAGCCATGAGGGAGACTTTCCCATGTGGGCTCTCCAATACCTAAGTTAGACTGGAATCTGAGAGTATGTCTAATGTATGCTCTAAATAGAATGTATGATGATGCCTAGTGTATATTTTTGGATGCATGAGTTTGTGCTCCAAAGGGGTTCATAAGTTATATCACTGTTCCCGAATGGGATTTAGAGAAAAATTGTCAACTCAATGGCTTAACATCGATATGAGAACATAAAGTGGCAAAAGGTCAGGTTAGGGGTTCAAAAGATCCTGAATTCATTAAGGAGCTGCTGATTTATAGGCAAAATGGTGGGATGCATGGTTGAGCCAGATGGCTCTTCTGAAAGGGTACCTTCGAGAGGCTTGGAAGGCCTGGAAGAGATTTTGGGGTGAACTACCCCGATAGCTATCTCCAGGTGGCTCCAAAGGGTCATGGGGCCACTAAATGGCTTGGTCTGGGATACCTCGAAGGGTGTCCAAGGACTTTAGCAGAAAATGATGCAGGCTGATCCCTAGAACCCATTAGGGTTAGGGTCCCATATGGACCACACTTGTTCCTCGAAGAGCTTGAGTAATCTAGAGCTTCCTAAAGACTCTATACTCACTCGAAGACCTTTGCTCGCTCTTTGCTCTAGAAGCTATCTACTTCTTCTGAAGACTCGCTCTTTCTGCTAAAAATTCTAACATTTTATGGTAAAAATGGATTTTGAACTAGCTCCCATTGATATTACTATCTCCCCATGAATGAAACCTTCAGTCTTGAAAAGCAGATATGCTAGGGATATTGCGAGATCATTTTGCATCCCCCGATCATGGAAGCCAAGGGCTCATAGCAGCAAAGAATTTACCACCAATGTTAAGGGAGGAGATGTAGCGATTCATTTAGATAATTTACTGCCAATATTTGCGAGAGAAGATTCTGGTGTCAACCCAGTTTCACCCAAATGGTAGGGTCATGCTGACGAGATTTTTTATTTTGTGTAAGGAATGTAGGGTGAAACCATGACGTCTTTATTATGTTGTTTTTACTGCGCTTGCATTATTCAAGGGGATAAAGAATTTGTGACCCTTCAATGAACTTGTTTTAGAACTAAATTGTTTAGGGGTGGACCTAGAAAGATAGATGATTTTGAGACTCGATAGATTATGGTCAACACTGCCTGGGGGTCGTCTTGATACTAGCGTACCACGAGAATAAGGAGTGAGAGATGCGATTAGGCATATGTAGATTAGCTGGTGGAGGATCACCAAGTTGAAATCAATAAGTTGGCCGAGGGAGGCCTGATATTTTTAACAGATTTAATAAATGATAGGAGCCTTATTGAGGCAAGATGGATAGTTGTTGAAGGGTGTGATAACGCAAGCCCTTTAAAACCAGCTCAAACTCAAGCGGTCATGTCCCAACCACCCTCTTCGTTAAACAATAATGAGGGAGAAAAAAAGAGATGAGAGAAATGGCAAAGATGTGAATATTGCTAAGGACTCGGAGGTGATCGAAAGGGAGGCAGACCCTAAGGGTGCTCACCTAGACCTTTATCTTTTATTCAACATTTTTTATGTTATTTTGATATTGATTTGATAATTGCACTAATGATTTGATTTATGGTCGAGTAAAAATGAGGTGGCTTCAAAGGTTTACGTGGGCTAGGTAGGAAGCCGAGTGACATGAATGGGAGGTCCTATAAGAGACACAACTACCAGCCTCTCAGGCCCTTTTATCAGAAGAAGCCAAGAGAGAATAAACTTTATAGACTTAAAGGAACAAGAGGGCAAGAATAGATGACATAGCCTAACTCGGCGGGAACTTCCATAGACCCACTTTCACAATTTTTTTTGAGTTTTATGATGAAGGATTTGCAGCTATCTTCCACGCCTACTAATGGGACTGCTCTAGAAGAAGGATAAATTCCAGAAGCATTACCACTAAGCTCGAGGGCCCAGGTGGCTATCTCGGCTCTTGCATGGGAGTAGGAAGCTAGGGAAGATGTTGTGGCCTAAGAGGAACTAGAGAGGCATCATGGACAGAATTGAGTGATCAACAATTATTCTTTTTTGCAACCAATAGAGCGACAGGGGAGGAGAACATTGGCTTTGGAGATTGGGGCACATCCACCCCTTTCCCAAACTTATGCCCCATTTACCAAGGAATGGTGCAAGCTAGGCAACAACAAGTAGAGGGGTAAGAATTTTTGGTCCACTAGGGGCTCTTAGATACTAACATGATTGCGGAGCTGAACAATTCGACGAGGTTGATGTATACCTCAATTATGCCACGAGATGATGCGAGGTTCACAGGAGATACTCTGAGCTAGATTGACTTAGCAGAGATGTATTTAACTGAGGTAAGAGAGACTTGGGATTTTTTTTTAAGGTCCCTTTATTTGTATCGCAACTTATGATATTTAGGTTTTTGCTTAATAGGGGATACACGCTAGGCAAAGGCCACGGTGATGGCTTGGGTCGATATGCTCAAGGCTTAAGATGAAAGGGAAGAGATGGTCTAGAGCACTCTATATTTCCAAGGCACGACGAGGAGCCTAAAAAGCGAAGTCCAGGGCCTTAAAAAACGCGAGAGGCGAGTCTCTTGACTAGAGTATGAGGCAAAAGAGATAAGAAAGAGAATGCCTCCTTGAATAAGGATAATGAGTATTTGAGGAAGAATGAGACATTGTTATCAGCGACAAACTCTAAGTTATCTGTAGAGCTGAAGTAAGCCATTTAGGAAAGAGAGGAGGCCTACTCCCAGTTTTTGGAAGAGAAGTGGCAGGCTGATGAGCTATCTGATTAGCTAAGGGGGATGATGATCGATGCAATCAAAGCTAGAGCAGTTAAGGAATATTGAGCGTCTCGGGTGTCAAGACCTGCTCCCGAATTTACCTACTAGCATAGGAAGTCTAAAAAAAGCTCCATTCAAAATGGATATAGATACAAAAAAATCACTCACACATTTTTTTTTTCTTTCCTTACTCACTGAACATTAGGAGCTAGATAACATTTCCAACAATAATTTGATTTACATATCTTTTTGGACACATTAGCCATACAACTCAAAATACAAGGGTATTAATGTGATTTACGAAATACAATTCCTCACTTAACATGCCCTCAAAGAAACAATCCCCAAGAACCTTTTGGCTAGGATATCTCTATACACATGTAACATTGGGCTCAAATCTCATTAGACTCAGCTTCAAAAATTGCTTTCCCTTTTCCTGGAATGATAAGAAAAAAATAAGGTGAGCCACAAGGCTCAGTAAGTATATAGCAAAGGGAAGCATCAATAGATCAATATATGAAGGCATGAATAACTCAGAGCCAAGGGAAAATCACTACCCGACATCTAGACATCAATTGGATTCATGCCTTCTACACTTGACAACAACATCCTCAAATAAATACAATTTCTTACATTTTATCAAAACACATTTTCAATCCCATAAGGTAACCATGTATATGCATAAAAAATTGGCACAAAAGGCCCCCCTTAATCATGTGCATCATATCTATATAAACGACACATAATCCATGCCATGTGGTTATATAACACAATACCCAACCATAACATAAATGCATGGATGCACACATATGGTCCTTGGGGCCCACATAAAATGCATACTCTAGCGCCCAAGACCCTGATTACAAACCTCCTAGCAGCTAATTACAAACTATCAAATCAATAACTTGAACACAAGTTCTCATACCACGTCCATAAATATCATCTCCATCACCGTCATCATCATGCTAAAGCACTCACAATTACATTAAGATCACAAGCTGTTGTAGGACTCAAATCCTTTAGTCTTACACATCACAAGATACAGTTGTTATGGGACTCAAACCTTCTAGTCTTACGCATCACAAGATACAGCTGTTGTGGGACTCAAACCCTCCAATCGTACGCATTAGAAGATGTAGTTATTATGGGACTTAAACCCCTAATCTTATGCATCACAATCACAAACCAATTTCCACCACCACTTCCCACCATGAAATACAACACATAAGGAATATGATAGCTTTTGCAGCATTAATGTGATGGTAAGGCCCCCCCAACCCAATCATCAGGCCATGCTGCTACCAATTAGCCCCCCTTAGTCCAGTGTCCCTAGTCCAATACTACTAGTAATCTCCTGTAACACCCCAAATTTCTTGAGCGTGTTATAACTTAGGATTTTGGGATTATAAAAGTTTTTCATATCACAATAGCTGTCATACACCACATAATATCCCAAAAATCCTAATTTTTACCTTCTCAGCTTAACAAACCCAATAATTAAATAGCTAAGACAGGTATTAAAATCTCAAATGCGGAAGCTAGATCGAACCTGATATGGTTCAAAACCATAACATTTTATTTATCATAAAATTCTTCAAGACGTCCACAAAATGTATTAATATACATCGTCTCTAGCAAATGATAACTAAACATCTTAAACATATCCAAAAATACATAAGCTCGCACATAAACAAAAGTATGCTAAACATGTTACAAGTAGTAAATTAAACATCTTCTTCAGCTACCTCCTTTCCCTTAGAGCTGCTCGTCAAACCTGGAACGTTTGAATATTCCAGGGACATAGTCCAATTAGAAGATGAATCTTCTAGTGAGAAACTCCAAAAACAGTTTATATCGATGCATGATCAGGTATAAAATGTATGAGAATACAACGAGAACTACTCTGAAGTGCCTCGTGAACATGTCAGCCTCCTCCAACGAGAGCTTTCTCAATGGCGCATGCATAGCGCCTCTCGGGAGGTCCCTAACCATGTCACTTCGGCCCAACTTCATAGAACTCATGCAAGCACCACATCCATTGTGCCTTAGACTCACGGTCTTCCCCACGAGAGCTTTCTCGATGGCGCATGCATAGTGCCTCTCGGGGGATCTCCGACTTTTGCCCTCGGCTAACAACAAATAGGTACAATAGTATGGCCACACGAATTTTATAAATGCAACAGTTAAAAAGCCAAAAACATATATTTTCAAGAAAATTCAGTTCATAGATGCAACATGATTTCACGTAAGCAAATAATAAGAGTTTACGTACAAGAACTTCATGAAACACGTGTCATGCAATAGAAGTATCTCATAAAAGAAATAAAAATAGGATTTGGAGTATAGGAGTCTCACGGAGTCTCACATAAACCAATTTGTCACACAAAACTAGGTTTTTAAGTCGGAGCACTCACCTTATTTGGTTATCTCTTCGACGGTATAATTTTACAGCAAACGGCTTATGTTTCTGCAGAAAACACACGTTTTAGTAAATATAACCTCAAATATTTTTACATAGGATTGAAGGGTATTAAATTAGGGGCATAACTAAAAAATTTAATGTAAAAAAGACCCCTCACGCGCCCTCACGCGCTCAAAGAAGGCTGGACACGCGCCCCCACGCCCAACATTATCCGGCTCGTGTAACTCACGCGCAGGCACCAGATTCCGAACAACAACGCGTCGTTTTCGTATTTCGGCCATATCTCCCTCGTTTTAACTCCGATTCGACCCCCGTTTGAACCTACGCGACCCTCTCTTCCCCCTCTACAGGATTATCAAAAAAAATCGGACTTACCTCGCCTTTTTTCTGACTGATTTTGGTGAACTCCGGCGAAGACCCTCAACTCCGATGAGGCTCGTTCTCCCCGGCTTCTCCTTCGATTCCTTCCCGTCTTCTTCCCGAACTTCCTACTCTCTCTCTAGAGCAAGCTCCTCCTCTTAGAGTGCTTCAACTCTCAAGCTTGCTTGGAATGGTTTGAGAGCAATCCATGGTGCCTTTTTATAGATTTCTCCAACCACTCATATCATGCCACTTGTCACAATTTTAGCCATGGACTCCAAAGATTCAAAGACATATTTGAATGGCTTTTGAAATCCAAAACTAGAATTAATCCAACTTTTGAAATCCAAGCTAAAACCCTGAACTTCCTTCAAATAACACTTTGGCCCTTATTTCAAGTTTTCAACTTTAACATTTCACCACCTAAGCTCATAATTTCATCATTCTTTCATTTGGATAATTTCTCTAATTAGAATTATACCCTCACATATCAAATTTATCGAGATACTTAAAATCTCGAATTTAATAACTCAAAATTACTTGATATATATGATTTTTCGGAGCCCCTTACCATCATTCGGCTATTTTAGGCTACAACTTAGCTTAACTGAAAAACCGTATCTGATTTAATTTCTTTCAGTGCAATAAGTCTCACCTCGAGACGCTCGTTAAAATTATACCTTTGTCCTTAGGTATCTAAGCTCCAGGGCACTCCCTACGACCGATTCGGTCACTTGTTGCCATTTTAAGCATATTTTTCGGTATTTTAAACTCGCTTAAAATACGTGGCAACCTTACGAAAATATGGGGTATTACATCTCCTGTCCAGTGTCCCTGGTCCAGTACCCCCCAGCCTTTGGCTAGTACATGATCCCAACACACAACCCAAGTTGCTTTGATGCAGATGCTCGCCTAGCATACACAAGTCAACACTCAATAGGCCAATTGTGTCATGCCAATGCTCACATTCTCAACACACACAAAGCATGACCCCCCAATGAATGCGACCCATGACCCAACATCATAATGCGAAGCAATATAGTAACACAATGCAATGCAATGTAGCCATAAGCAAAGCTCTAACAAGTAACATTCACACATCCTCAATTTTTACCCACTAAGATTCTCAGTTATTTCACACAATTTAACATTTAAATAGGTTCCACCACATCATTAAATACAATTGTTTGATAATATTGATAAACAGATCAAGGTGGAAGTATTTGATTCTAGAATTTAAGATTGAACCAATTTTAAGGAAGGAGAAAGTACGAATCAAGCATACATTTCAAAGGAATCCCACAGGCTCAATTGTTTTCAAAATGGATAAAATCCTATACCAAATCGAAGCTTATCAAGTCTAGATTACAACAAACAAATAAAATCTCAATTCCAATATTTCTACAAAGAGTTATGTCCAAAAGAGCATAAGGTACATAGAACTCCTCGTGCTGAAAAAATGTGGGTGATGAAATGGCTAAGTGTCTTAGGTCAATCAAAGTTCAACTTGGGTCAATAGAAGTTGGGCAGAATGCTAGATTTTAATCTTTAGTAAACCAAAATCTAACTTAGGTCGACCGAAGTTGGAGAAAATGAAGGTTTCTAAACTTTGGTCAACCGAACTCTGACTTAAGTCAACCGAAGTTCAACTTTAGTCGACCGAAGTTGGGTAGAATGCTTATTCATAATCTTAGGTCAACTGAACCTTCAATCAAAGCTACAAACAAGCTATTAGATGACTTACGTCAATCGAAAAAGCAACTTCAGTCTATCGAATTCAAGACAAGGGTCATGAACAAACACGAATGCAGAACAAAAGAGCACATAAGATACACCTAACCCCATAGTTGGTTTCCTAACCCACAAATGCCATTTCTTAAAGGAAAACATGGGGTGAACAAACCCTATAAAGACTATTAATGAGACTCAACAACACTTTAAGAGAAAACCCATAATTTTGAAAGAAATGGAATTGTTGTTGCCAAAATACAACAATCTATTTTTTTTTTATTGTGGACAGACGCAAGAGTCTCGGGAGTCGTGCCTTCACTGATGAAAAATCTGGACGAGGAATTGGATCTGATGGAGTCTCAGGTCTGACAAACCAACAGAGCTGATGGTCTGATGAGATGATAATCTTGTGGGTTGATGATCTGGCGGCCTCAAAATGATCTGGTGGCCTCTAGGTGATGAGAGGTCTCGGAGCGATCGGGTGGCCTCAAGGTGACGAGAGGCCTCAGAGCGATCTGGTGGCCTCAAGGTGACGAGAGGCCTCGGAGCGATCTGGTGGCCTCAAGGTGACGAGAGGTCTCGGAGCGATCGGGTGGCCTTAAGGTGACGAGAGGCCTCAGAGCGATCTGGTGGCCTCAAGGTGACGAGAGGCCTCGGAGCGATCTGGTGGCCTCAAGGTGACGAGAGGCCTCGGAGTGATCTGGTGGCCTCAAGGTGACGAGAGGCCTCGGAGCGACGGGAGATCCCAAGGTGACGGGAGACTTCAAGGTGACGAGAGGTCTCGGAGTGACCGAGTGGCCTGAAGGTGATCGAGTGGCTGAAGGTGACCGAGTGGCCTGAAGGTGACCGAGTGGCTGAAGGTGACCGAGTGGCCAAAGTGACCGAGTGGCCTTGTGATCGAGTGGCCAAAGTGACCGAGTGGCTGAAGGTGACCGACTGGCCTTGTGACCGAGTGGCCTAGTGACCGAGTGGCCAAAGTGACCGAGTGGCCTTGTGATCGAGTGGCCTGGTGACCGAGTGGCCTACAAAACGAGAGCACCGTTAGGGCGCGGGTGGGGGTCCCCGCGCAAACCCTCCGATGCTTAAGTTAGATCTCGAGAGAAAATGCAAAAATGTACTTCAATTGCTCAAAATAGCGTACCTTCGAATGAGAGCCAGGTCTCATATTTATAGTGGAGGAGAGAGAGAAGATGTGCGAGAATCTCGCGGCCCATTTCGATGATTTCGCGGCCCATCCGAGAGGAAAAAAAGGAGAGACTGGCCCAAGCCCACTTGACCATGATCGGGTGGGGGGTCACTCGGTCATGACCGAGTGGGGGGCCACTCGGTCATGACCGAGTGGGGGGGGCCACCCGATCATGCATTCTTCTCCCCTTTTTCTTGGCTCGGTTTTGAGTGGTTCCCATACCTCAACTTCATGCCCGATTTTCTTCATGATATAACTCGAATCTCTCAAAACTCAAAACATGAAAGTTGTAGATAATTCTCTTAGATTTCCATAGAACTTTAAATCAGGTCAATCGGAGTTCGTATGAGAAAGTTATGGCCGAAAAACTGAAGTGATGTCATACCCACTCGGCATGACCGAGTGGGTCATGGCCGAGTGGGGGCCACTCGGTCATGCCCCCACTCGGCCATGACCGAGTGGGTCATGGCCGAGTGGGGGCCACTCGGTCATGCTCCTTTTTTGCCCAACCGAGTGGGGGGCCACTCGGTCATGCCTTCTTTTGCCCATTTGACTTGGTTCGAGTCCATCTTCCTTCAATACTTGACTCCGAGCCTTCATAGTGTAGGTACATCAACTTCATACTCAATTTAACCCTTGATTAAACCTGAATTTATCAAAACTCAAAACATGAAAGTTGTATAAAAGTCTCTTAGCTTTCCATAGAACTTTGAATCAAGTCAATCGGAGCTCGTATGAGAAAGTTATGGCCGAAAAACTGAAGTGATGTCATACCCACTCGGCATGACCGAGTGGGTCATGGCCGAGTGGGGGCCACTCGGTCATGCCCCCACTCGGCCATGACCGAGTGGGGGCCACTCGGTCATGCTCCTTTTTTGCCCAACCGAGTGGGGGGCCACTCGGTCATGCCTTCTTTTGCCCATTTGACTCGGTTCGAGTCCATCTTCCTTCAATACTTGACTCCGAGCCTTCATAGTGTAGGTGCATCGACTTCATACCCGATTTACCCGCGGATTGATCCAGAATCTATCAAAACTCAAAACATGAAAGTTGTAGATAGTTATCTTATCTTTCCATAGGACTTTGAATCAGCCCAATCGGAGCTCGTATGAGAAAGTTATGGCTGAAAAACTGAAGCAGTGTCATACCGACTCGGTATAACCGAGTGGGCCCTCCCCACTTGGTCTCGGCTCGACCTCTTGCTCCTTCGGCTTATTTCCTCGATCTCCTACAACCCGTTGGGCCTTTGGGCTTCATGTCCACATCTCACAACCTTTTTAGGTCTTGTAATTCTCCAAGTTTACAGGGCATATCAGGAATAAAATCCATTAACTACAAAAATGGTCCTCAAGACTACCACAAGGATAAAATCCATGATCATTTACACAAAAGAAACATCTCATCCATCATTTAAAAGAAATAGATATTGGATGTTTACTTGAAAGAAGAAGCAAAAGAGTAGGAACTTGCCTTAAGTTGGTTGGTGCCCAAAGAGAAGAAGAACCAGTTGCAAAAACCCCTCCTTTGAGCTTCTAGACTACCAAGAAGAGAAGAAAAAGGTAATAAGAAGAAGAAAACAAAGAAAAAAAATGAGAAAGTTGGGAGGAGGAGGAAGAAGATTATAAGAAGAAGAAAAAAAAAGAGGGGCATGGCATGCTCGTCTGTCCCCCAACTACTCCCATCACTCTCTTTTCTTTGCTTCCACATTTTCCCTCACTTGCACACACACATACACAAACTAAAATATCTTACCCTTTTAGGTAATTTCCCTTTTCCATTTGCTTTTTTCCCTTTTCTTTAATCAACTCACACTATTATACACATGGGCCCAAGCCCAAATCAATGGCCCAACACATTTATTAAGCCCACTGGGCTAACTCTTCAACTTGGTCCCAACCCATTTCATTTAACTTAAATAAAATACAACACAATTTGTACTTGGGCTTAACCCAATTTCAACAGCCCAATCCATTAGAGATGGGTTTATTTTAAATCTTCCAACAATCCATCCCATTTAAGCCTTTCAATCATTAGCCCAACCCATTTGTTGACATGATCAACACCATATATACTTCATTTTAATTTTTCACTTACATTTCATTTTTCCATGAATTAACATTTCCATTAATTTTCCTTTTTATAAACACATAAATATTTTGACCCATTTAATTTGGAAAATTCCTAAAATGCATCACACATAATAAAATTATATTTCTTATAAAATTCTAGACCCATTAATGGGTCGTTACATTGGGTGTGCTTTGAGGAGAAGGAGAGGTATGCTTTGGGCTTCACAAAGTATGGATTCTACTTAGCCCGAGAGTATTTAGAGATAACACGCCTAAACACTGACCTTTTTGATGTCATCTATTCTAGCGAGAAGATAGTGGAGGTTCGCGATTGGAAGTTGTATGGGGATCCTAATCTCGCACCCCTAGAGGCATTTTTGGATGAAGAGGCGAAGCCTCTTGAGAAGCCTGTTGGTCCATCGAGCCTGTATGTGGCAAAGCTAGATATACCAATTGGGCAAGAAGCTCCCCGAGGAGCGAAAATAATAGATGCTCCAAGAAATATTGAATTTATTGATTTAGAATTCATAAATGGGGCTCCTAGCCAAGGCATTGGATTTCCTAAAGCTTTGAATTAGGATGGGATTGGCTGCCATCTTTTTTGGCTCATTACTTCTATTGTATTTTTGGGAATTACATAGATATGAATACAATGAGCATTCTTCTTTTTTGAGATATCGGTTTCATGTGATTGATTGAAAGTCTCATTGTGCATATGAATTATGCAAATGCATGAGAGATGAGATAAGTAAGAAAAGATAGAGTAGTAATTTAATTGTTACTGTTATGGGCATATTCCTCTACAGAGCGAGGTCCAGGTACTTATGCTCCTGTATACATATGTAAAGAGAATCTAGCTCCCCCGATGGGAGTATTGCTATTTTCCAACTTATAAAGGGTGAAATAGTTATATGTTTATGAATAAATGACAAAAGAGATAGTGAAATATTTTGAGTGGTAATAATATACTTGTCAGGGCGATGGGAAATAATTAGGCCCAAGATGTATTTAAGTATTAGAAGAACCAAAGTAAGGCGTGCAACATCCCATATCTGACATCATTCAAGAGTACTAATGTCGTCACTTGCAACTAGGGGTAAGACACATGTCCAAGTCCATCAACTACCTTTTACCTATAGGTCTTGTTCGTAGCTGAGAGGTCACCATTATGCCCTGGGGCTAATCGGGAATGAGGACACCAACACATAAAGTCCCTTTATGGAAAGGTCTGGCTATGAGGAGCGATACAAGTGATCGAGGCTGTTGAACTGATCAGATTAATGTATGTATTAGGACTGGTTTGCAGATAGGATGCTCCCCAGGTCATCTCCCAACGAACAATCAAAACAAGATCAAACGGGGGGGGGGGGGGGTTTGTGATGAAAACCGAACTTAAAAACATTCAAGAATGAAATAAAGATGAACTAAAACATAACCCGCTACAAACCCTACCTCCTTACCACGGTAATCCTCGTCTCACTTATGAAAACAATCTGTTTGGTTTGATTTTCTTTTGATTTGAAAAACTCTTCTACAACCGTAAAAGATTAAATCAAAACGAGCAATCGCTCATACAAATATACCGTTTCTTTCTAATCAAAGCCTCAACCGAGTGCGTCAATTAAACCCATCCAAAGATCATGCATGCATTCACACAACTGCATAAAAGAAACATACATAAACTTAGAGAAGGAAAAGAAACAAAATCATCAATAAAAACATGAAAATCGAGTTCCAAACCGGATTCGACTATATGACCGAGACTCAAACCGGGCAATGGGTACGAGAATGTAGCAGATTACAAGCGAATTAGCCTTCCATAGCTTCTAGGTTGAACCCGTGAGAATCCTCCAAAATTGGCCACCCCCTAATGCCTCTTCGCTAGCTCTTATTTATAGGGTTTTGGAAAAGAAAACCTAGGTTAAATGGGCTTAGGGTTTATTTATTACATATGGCCCATAATTTAATTAATTAAAAGGGCCCAATAGATTCTGAATTTGCTCATAACCCGTAATGAAATATGGTTGCCTCTTTAAAACTCAATGTCCGTCCACCTTGCAAAGCCCACTTACGCCTCTATTGAAATAGCTCAAATCTGCAGCCCAAATATGCCAAATAAGAATAAAAATAGTGTGAGGCCCAATAAAACAAAATAAACACAAGATAAATGAAATAACCTAAATAGAGTGCAATGAAGATGGAGTAAGAGGGATAAATAATATAAAATATGCGCGCCATCAACAAGGTCCTAGGTGCCTTAGAGCAGTGAAAGGGGTAAGTACCAGTAGACCTACACAATGGAAAGACAAATGTCTTACAACTCTGTTCCTTCCACCAATGGGTGCATCAATGCACTGGGCCAATGGAGTAGTCATGAAAGGTTGCAACCCTAGACTTTGCATCCAAAGACTATAAGACTATCCATGAGAATGCGAGAATGTAGGGCCCTTAAGAAAGAATATCAGGTGGAGAGGATAGGGGCCTTAATGTCATGAAGCAGACCAAGAGGTGTTATATTTTCGTGATGTAGTTCAGTGGGAATTTTCCTAAACCACTTATGTCTGCAATATCAGTATTTTATTGAAGCAGGTGCCTACTTCTGTAATTATGGAGTTTTGTCTAAGCGATTCTATGAGAATGCCTACTTTCACGATTATGGAGTTTGTTGAAGCAATTCGGTGAGAGTGCCTACTTCCGAGTTAACGATAAGCTGGCCCCTTTTTTTGACAAATTGTGATGATATAAGCATTTCTTTGCTCGAAAACTTTGTTCATTCACTTTTGTCTAACACTAAACTTGAAATTTATAAGAGGCGTATACTGGGTCAAGCCTAAGGGTTTCCATCCCCTTAGCGCCCCATTATGGCTCCTATACTTTTCTGAAATGTTGTATAATAAAGGATGCACATATGTGCGT
Source organism: Diospyros kaki (assembly GCA_036245055.1). Taxonomy (NCBI): domain Eukaryota; kingdom Viridiplantae; phylum Streptophyta; class Magnoliopsida; order Ericales; family Ebenaceae; genus Diospyros; species Diospyros kaki. The sequence goes on along the minus strand of BSEG01000010.1, from coordinate 25,182,362 downwards.
TACCTTATATCTTTTTTGGATATTACAAGGGTATTTTGTCTACACAATTCGGTATAGGCACCTACGTCCACAGTTTACAATGAGTGAGTTACTAATATCTTCTTTTAGTTACCCTTGCTCAAGACTTGATAGATTCCCTTTTCAATCTTGGAGCCTCCTGGCCTTTATGTTGCACAGTCGCAAGCTCTTCAATCTATCTTCGCCTAACTTAGATGAGATAGGGTGGAACTTTTAGCGAAAGGGAGTCTAGGAGTGGTTACAGAAAAAGACCACCATAGAGTTGTCTTATTGGATTTCCATAACAACTTCTGCGGGGTGGTTACAAAAGATGTTGATAATCAATATCCTCTCATAGGTACTTCATGTAACTTTACGAATTCCTATCTACCCCCTAGTGCTAAAGTTTCCCCAAACTTGGAAAAAATATCCTAGGAAGTTGGGAGTTTGGGGAGTCACCTCCTCTAGCTCATATCTAGGGAACTGGCATGCCAAAGGGGCTACCCCCTTGGTTCATATAACCCTCTTGTAAACACATCCCAAGAGGTCTTGCCCGATAGGAGAGGCCTTCATAATTCTGAACTTCAGAGGAAGCTCTTCTTACTGGGCTTAGAAGGGAGGATATGGCCTCATCATTAAGTTCAAGCTCGGGGATCAACAGGCTCCTGAGCTTGGCCATTAAATATCCTCAAAGGGGATAATTCCCACTTCCCACTTACCTTGCATATGTCTCTGTCTTGGGAATAACACGGTTGAGGGATCAGAGACATAGGGTGGGGAGGTGTGCTTTTCTCTCAAGGGACAACACAATAGCGAGAGAAAAGCCTTGGAAGGCTTACAATAGCAAAAGAAAATCCTCACGAAAAGCTCCCCAATGTCTCCTCCCTAATATATTTGAAGCGTGGCTCATGGGGAGGCGTTGCAAGATGAAATATGAGTACAACATCTTCGCTTAATTGACCCTTATGGTGGTAGCTAAGGGATGGATTTTTGTTCGTTTCCCATAGACGATGCCAAATTGTTATTGCCTAACTACAACAATTAAATTTATTTATCTTGGGGTTAGCCACAATAGAGTCCTTCACCATGGCTAAGGGACCACGGTATCACTAGCGAGGCCAAAACAAATTTAAATTAGGTCAGAGCTAGAGTTTGATGGGGGCACGAGCTCGAAAGGGTCTTCAGGCCTTCAGGGCGAGATGCCCTAAAGGGTCTTTGGGGGACAAGCAATGAAAGGCCTTGAAAAGGTCTTCGAGAGGTTAGCATTCTAGTCGTCTGGAAAGAAGGATGAGACTTTACTTGCGGGTACAACAACAGTAAAAAATCCACGTGGGAGAGTCCCCCACAAGGGCCCTCCGATGCCTAGGTTAGACTAGAATCTAAGAGTATGTCCAATGTATATGTTTGAATGCATGATTTTGTGCCTCGAAAGGGTTTGTAAGTTATATCACTATTCCCAGATAGGGTTTAAAGTGAGAATGTGTCAGCTCAATGGCTTGACATCAGTATGAGAACACAAAGTGGCAAAAGGTTGGGTTTGGGGGGTCCAAAAGATCCTAATTTCATTAAGGAGCCACCTATTTATAGGAAAAATGGTGGGACCCATAGTTAAGTCAGACAGCACTTCCAAAAGGGTACCTTTGGGAGGCTTGGAGCTCTTGGAGAAGACTTCGAGGTGAACTACCATAATGGCTATCTCCGGGTGGCTTCGAAAGGGCTTCGGCCCACCGGATGGCTTAGTCCTGGAGACCCCGAAAGGCATCTAAGGACTTTAGTAAAAAATTATGCAGGCCAATCCTGGGAACTCATTAGGGTCGGGAGGCTACCACCTCAGAGACTCTCTAGGGGAGAAGATGCTTTAACAATGCTTATGAGACTTAGGAAATTTTAGAAAATTATAAGGCACCACACAACACCTACAAAGCATCATTTTGGAGCAGCAAAAAGGGTTATGCACTATATTGTTGGAACCATCAAGTATGGGATATGGTATTCACATGTTACTAATTTTAGATTATATGGATTCACGGATAGTGATTGGGTAAGTTCATTAGATGATAGAAAGATCATTTTAGCAAATGTTTTCTCTCTTGGATTAGATGTCATCATATGGAGTTCAAAGAAACAAGATGCAACAACATTGTCTACATTAGAAACTAAGTATGTGCAGCAAAGTCAATAGCATGTCAAGTAGTTTGGATTAAAAGAATTCTTACAGATCTTGATCAAGTTCAAGAAAAAACAACTACACTATTTTGTGATAATAAGTCATCAATTGCTATGACAAAGAATCCAACATTTCTTAGGAGAATAAAACATATTGATATCCGTTTCTATTTCAGCCGTGACTTAGTTGCAAAAGGTGTAACTAAGATGGAGCACTATGGAACAAATGATCGGTTGGTAGATCTTTTCGCGAAAGCACTGTCAAGGGAGAAATTTGTCTACTTCAGATCATGCCTAAGAGTATGTGATTTTGAATTAAGGAGAAGTGTTAAAGAATAAGTCAAAATCTGTTGTAATCATTATGTTAGCTTGTAGTTAGGAAAGTGTTATTTGACTTAGTCTATTTGTTATCTTAGTAGTTCCTATTTCTTAGCATGAGGTGTCCCTTATCTTTACTACGTGGAGAAAGTATTTATCTTCTTGTATGCCTATAAATAGGCTTCCTACAGAATTCAACGGGAACAACATTTTTATCTCTTTACTTGACTTTTATTCCAACAATAGTTTTCCCCTTTTTTTCCCCAACAAATGGAATTAGGGATACCCCTCAAACAATATATATATATATAATCCAATGCTCAACCAAATCATCCTACAACTTCATTTGGTAACAAGATTTCTTAAATGATTCTTGGTCCTTAGATTAATCAGATGAGGACTTTGGTTAGATGAATATATACTAGCATGTAGTTTGCTACCCTTGATTAGTATGAGTTACTAATGGTAAGGGATGGCGTGTCACATGCCATATGACATGGGGATATCTCTAGTAAAGTCGTGAGAGGTTGTTGGAGTACAACGCACTAAATGCGATGTTGATAACTGACCACATGGCATTGTGGATAATGGTTATGTCGTCTAAGTTATGATAGTGTAGTTGATCCTTAGACTTGAACTAACACAGTTGTCTTATGTATCAATGTACAAGATTTGCTAATGGACCTAACCATCCAATTGTGAGGTGTAGAGGTTTATCTATGTGGTTTCGTATTGTTGGCATATAAAGGGAGGTGTTAGGGATATGATACGTCACCCTCATTGTTATTGATGAAATGGACATCTTATGTGGTCTACTATTAGTGTGATGGGACAGTCCCTGGAAAAGGAAGATTGAATATTAGGAAATGTGTTTCTTGAAGTGTCACCTAGTCACACTAATAAGATTTGATACATAATTACTAAGTTTGTAAGTTTATCGTACCATAGCTCTCGCTCAGTCAGGACGTTAAGTGACGAAATGATTATAGCACATGGTAATCGTCAACTATAATAAGTTCACTTGAAGTGAGACTTCATTGCCACCTACATTGTCCTGAATCGCTGCTAGGCACTTCTCAAGAACTCTCGGATCATCATCGGTGAAAGAACTGATAGACACCCAAGAGGGCGGTGAATTGGGTTTTAAAGAATTTTTCTTAATTAAAAAGACTTTAAGAAAACAGTTTGAATTTTTCAAACTGAAGCTTTGAGTATATCCTTTACAGAAAAATATGTGAGATAAGAGTAAGATAAAGTTAGTATAAGAAAACTTACCATTTTTAAGATTTAGAAAGCTTTTGATGAAGTAAGAAAAATGATCTCAACCTTTTCTGAAAACAAACTTTTATTGAAAGAAGATTGATAGTGTTGAAATAAAATGAAGGAATGAAAATAATGCAAATATAGTTTGAATAAAATAAACTTTGCAAGATTAAGTTATGATATTGAAAATGCAAACTAAGAATTGTGGAAACTGGAATTTATCTTGCTAAATAAAATGAAAGAATGCAGTCCACAACAAGTTTCATAATGGTTCGGCCTAACTAGCCTACTCCACTTCCTTGACTTCTCACTAAGAATTTATCAACTCACTTAGCTTTTCCACACTCAACTATAACCTAAGCCAATCTTAAACTTCATCTCTTTTTATAGTAGTTGTCAAAAGAATGTGCAATTGATAAGGAGTTAATTTTTTCTAAATCTTAATGAATTATAACCCTATTTTTATCTTATATTAATGTTTAAATAGAATAAATATATACATTATGTACTATTGTAAGGATAATATGAAGAAATTGACATTTATTGCGTAATTAAAGATGTTAAAGAGTTAATCGGATGGCCAACATTACTACTCAAATTCAAGTGCAATTGGGTCAACTATTAAATAGAGTCCAACACAAGGAAGGCCTAAGCATTTTAATCACAAGGAGGACCCAAATCCAACATAAAGAAGACCAAAAACCCAACTTGTGAAAATCTATTTTTATTTTTATTTTTTATTTTTAAATATATGTTTTATGAGTGCTTCTTTAAATGTGTCTTTTAGCTAACATCTATTTAACTTTAGGTGTCTCTTTTAGCTAAAATCTATTTAACTTTAGGTGTGTCTTTTAGTTAATTTTCTTCCAGTAGTTAGGTGAATGTTTTGTGAGTGCCTATTAGATATAATTATGTCTAGTTGTATAATTTTAAATTGTACGGTTTGTATTACATCTTGTGGGCTATCAATAGCTCACTTGTTTGCACTTGTATGAAGCCATTTTTTTATTCTTGAATCAAAACATTGTTATGTTCTTAAAATTTCTCTCTCAATTCTTCAACTTTAGTGTCTATATAATTGTGTTATATTATTTTTCTGTCATCTTTATTATCCACCGCCTGATTTTGGCTGATTAATTTTTGCTATTTAATTTATGTCATTTAATTTCTGCAATTTTAATTCTCGTCTCTTTATTATCCACCGCCTGAGTATAGCCAATTTCTGCTTTCTATTCCTCTTATTTTAAGCGGTGTAATATAGTTTGCTTTTGAAATTTTATTTTATGTTCTATTATTTTTATCTTTATTATCCACTGCTTGAGTATGGCCAATTAAATCCAAACTTGAGTTAAAACAACGACAATGTCCAACACCAATGATTCCCAAAGAAAACTGTGCTTCAAATATGTAATATTAATCTGATTTAATTTGAGCAGTATGCATATAATGGATCTTTGATTTCACGTTGGAACATAACCCTAACTTAGAATTTTCATGCCATGTATGGAGATTACTAGACCTAGAACTGTTTTCATACCCAAGCCCAAATGATTAATCTATAGTTACAAATTTTGTCTGTTAAATACAATTCAATTTATGGTAATTTCTTAACTTAGAATCTCTCATGCCATGTATGGAGATTGCTTAACCAAGAATTATCATTATCTTAAATTGTAGTTACTAACAGACATATTATTTTCATTTTGATTTATGGTAATTGCTTAACATAAAATCCCTCATATCATATATGGGGATTGCTAGACTTAAAATTATCATCATCTCTGAATGTACTTAATGGAAAAAGCTCAAATTTGAACTCAGATTAATATTACTGATCATTTTTATTAAATTGAGAATTAATTGGTGTTGGCATTGAAATTGTCTTGACACAAGTACTTTTACTTTCTATTTTTAATTCAAAATATGCATTGTTATCTTTCATCACTGTTAAATTAGGTTATTCACTGCCATGCTGTTAGTGTAAGTGCTCTAGACCCAATTAGATTAGGCAAATTGTACACTGACATTTGTAATCATATTTATTATTGAATGAAGAGTTATTTAGTCTACAAGAAGTCGTTCTATTAGTTTCCTGTTATTAATGTAATGATCGGATGAAACTAGATAGAAGTCCATATGATGTACACTGTGATTAATCTATAAAGATGTGAGATGATGCATCACAGTTTCTCGACATCATTAAATGTCCTAAGTTGTAGCAATGTCAAGAATGGAGATTAACAATTGTAGTAATACCTGTATGTGTTATGTTTTTTCTATGTGATAGCAATGAGGGTCTCACATCCATAGGCATGGGGATGCCTAGACAAGTACATAGGTGATCAATGTTGGAGAACATGTCACTAGACATGACTCGCCGTGAAAATCCATTTTGGTTATATGTTGATGGCATTCTCATATGAGATGGGTGTAAATAATCCTTAGACCTGAGGTTATCACAGTCATCTCATAAGAAGACCGGTATGCTTTGACTTCATTTCGATGGGCCTTGACAAAGGCTGCATGTGAGCGATCGTTGGGCATATCGTGAGGCTTATGTATATGGGTGCATAATCAAGATGGGACTCATCTATCCATTGATAGAGAATGATGTATCTAAGGCACCTTTGGTGGATATTTACTTTAAATCCATGGCCATGGTGAAAGAGATCAATAAAGAGTTATTGATTCACTTACTTTCTATTAAGTGAAGATATCCGGATTACCAAGGAAAAACTCATGTGATTATAATCAAGCAACACATTGCTATACTTGAGATCACATAAGATACATTGACGAGAGGATCAAATTACAAGGTAACCATGCTCGTGAAAGGTTATTTGCGGATTATGAATCCTCCTAAATAATTGGGTAGGCATGATACCTTGCTAAAGGCCAATCTTGTCTTATGTGTTCGTACTGACACATTGCCAACATATTCGGAAGCCTAATGAGTCATATGCAATAGGCACGGTCCTTGGCTTAAACCAGGAGACGAACGTATGGTTATATAAGTAGGACACTTTGGTAAGAAGTTATGCCGTCATAGGTTTTCACAGGAAAAGAACAAATAGACATAATGACGTCAATATGACGAGGGGTCGTCATGAAGGAAAAGAGTTTCCTAAAATGATAATTGATTAAATTAGAAAAAGTTTCTAATTTAATAATCTGGGCTTAATTTAATACTTGGGCTAGATAAAGTATTTGGGCCAAATATTAAATCAAATTAAATATTTGGCCTAAATTAGATTTGAGTTAAATATTAAATAATAAATATTATATTTGGGCTAAATTAGATTTGGGCCAAATATTAAATATTAAATATTGGAGCTTGAATTAAATTTGGGCCAAATATTTTATAAATGGATTTGGGCCACTTTAATTTCTAGTTGGATTAGGATAGCCCACTTAAGTTTCTAGTTGAACTAGGATTAATGGGCTAGCCCAATCCATGTCTATTAGGGTTTGGGAAACCCTAAGAGGTTGCTCCTCTATAAATAACCTTTTATGGGATGCCCAAATTAAGCTTTTATTTTTATGGCTTTCAAGTGTTCAAAATCCATTCTTTTCGCGCCCAAGCCTCCTGTTGCTGGCAGCCTATTTGACAGGCGTGGCAAGTAGTTGGGCAGCCCCCTCGGCTGCCTTGAGTCGTCTTTTGGCCCTTCCCCAGGGTCCACGTGAAGCACCCAGGCCGACCCTTTGGTGGCCTAGTGCGTTTCGTACCCTTAGGTGGGGCTCGACCAAATTGTTTGGTTATTTTTATTATTTTTATTAGATCTATGTGTGTATGACACCTATGGGTTATGATTAAAAATGGGTTGGGGCCGTTAATTGGATTATTTATTAATTATTGGGCTGCTAGTGTATGTTTGACATGCATTGGTTGATCTAAGGCCTATTGAGTTTTGTTAGTTAGACTAATGGATGGAACCCAAGCCCGACACAATTAAAAATAATTTTTTTTTCCAAAATTATACAAATTTTCAATTTATTGAAAGCGCTTCATTAAGATTGAAATAGATGCGACAATTAATTAACATAATTGTGAATGTATCAATTAGATTGATTGCATGGGTGTATGGTATGGATCGAGTTAACCATTTATTTTATGTTGGGAATGAATGCTTGTAAATTTGATTTTTTAAAATAGGGTTTACGTGTCCTGTCTTTCTTATACTCTGATGTACATTCTCTTCTCATCTTACTCCCCCCGAATGTAACTCAGGGTTTCTGATTCTATGTAATGTATGTAGAATAGAATAGAGTAGTGATAGTTGTAGTTTGTTTGAAGAGTAAGAGATGATGGAGCCAAATTGAAGTCAATATTCAAAGACCAATGATGGCTTGAAGAATGTGCTTGAGAAGCAAGTTGTGATTCTTCACCTAGGTTTGACCCGCTAGCATCCCTTTTGTGGCTCAAGGGGGCTCGTCGTAGTTATCCATATCATACACCGGTTTGAGTTGTTTATTATGCATTATTAATTTGATTGATTGCATGTGATGAGACCTAAATAAATAAATAATAAATCCCTCATTAATATTAAGCCAACTTGCCTTCCATCATTATGAAGTATTAGGTTTCTAGCTGGCACTTGATTTGTTGAGTCACTCAATGTCATGTGTCACCTATGATTCCTATGTTTCATGGGTCATGAGATGTCCCTGAATGATGGGTCTGATTTAACTAGAAAGGTGGGGTTTGTTGAGTCACTCAACGCCTTACTGAGTATAGAGGCAAAGATTGAGAGTCACATAAGATGTGCTTGACAAGGAGTTGTCAACCCAATGATTCTAGGAGTTGCATGGAGATGCAATTGGTAGCAAGTACCTACCTAATCAATCCTAGCACAATTTGTTGAGTCACTCAAGGTTGTGCGAGGGGAGGTGGGATCCTAGCCCATTAGGAAATCTTCTAACGAGATTTCCCAAGTTATGTCTTGAGGGTGGCGAACTCGTAGAAAATAGTGGGAGTAATCATAAAATGTTACTTCTTGCAATTTATGATTTCGTAATTAAAAATGATTATAACATTTATCTCTATAGTTCAGGTTGTTGATCCAGAATGTTTAGAAACGTGTCGATAAGATCGATACTCGATGGTAATAATACCTTTAACGGGACAAGTTTCCTCGATTGGGAGATGAATGTGAGGATAGTCCTCACTCATGAGAAGATCCTCTGTACGATAGAAACACCTCTTCCTCCCGAACCATCACTCGAGGATACCCTAGCACATGAGGCCTGGAAGACACACAAGAGTGATATGATCACCGTTCAATGTATCATCCTGGCAGCCATAACCCCGAAACATAGGTGACAGCATAAGCGTTATACTACCTATGAGATCATGGCTAGGCTCAAGGATCTCTATGAGGAGTGAACTAGGCATGAACATTATGGCGTTGCCAAAAAGCTCTTCAGGTGTCGTATAGCTGAGGGATCATCTGTTGAAAATCATGTCACTGAGATGATAGGCTATATTGACAGATTGTCAGAGCTTGGTGTGGGTATGGATGCAGAGCTTACCCTTGATTTTGTGCTACAGTCCCTTCCTGATTATTATGGACAGTTCATCATGAATTTTAACATAATGAATATGGATAAAACTCTTAGAGAGTTACTGTCCATGTTGAGGGAGACCGAGCCCAAGATAAACAAGAAGGCCAAGGGAAGTGTTCTCTTAGTTGGAGGTCCCAAGGGCCGCAAGGGCAAGCCAAGAGTAAGAAAACCAAACAGAAGAAGAGTTCTTCCACAGCACCATCTGGAAGAGTCAAGAAGGCCAAAGCCCATCAGGGCAAGGAGGATGCAGTCTGTTTCCAGTGTAACAAGCTAAGCCATTAGAAATAGAACTGTACGGAATACCTTGTACAGGTGTAGAAGAAGAAGAGTTCTACTTCGGGTACTTCAGGTATTTATGTTATTGAAGTTAATTTATCTACTTCTAATCAATCCACATGGGTATTAAATACTGGATCTGGTGCTCATATTTGCACTTCTGTGCAGGGGCTTAAAGGTATGATGGAAAGCCAATTGGATAAATGGAAATAGGAGAGGTTTGATTTTTTTTTATAATCACCTCATTCCTAAACTTAAAATTATTATGGCTTAAAATCTAAGTTTGTCAAATATTTTAAAATATGAAAAATCATCTAGTGGCATATAAAAGAATTGAGCTTAATGAAAATTTTTGTGTTTGCGTCTAGGTTTTATCCCATGGTGTTTAAATGCTTGAAATTATTTGAGATTTTGTTAAATAACCCTCATTTTCATTATTGATCCAAATTGCATGACCTATTATGATAGATATATTTTTTTTTTGGAGTCATTCAATGTAAGCAAAATTGGTTCATTTGGAAGAAAAATGAGGTTTTGGACAATTTAGTCCTTATTTTTTAAAAGAATTATTTTTTGAAAGGGTCTAAATATGTTGTGTGCTTTATGTGCTTAAGTGGTTCATTTATGTGTATTAGGCCTTGTGGAATATATTGGTATGTGTTTTGTTAATTATTTTTCGCCTATGTTTCAAAAGGAGAAAATGAGATTAATGGATTAAATTTTCATCTCCCATTTTTTAAGCATAAGTATGCCTAAATATGTTTTTTAAAATCAATTGGTATCCTAGTGCTTCATTGTTTTATTACTTGGTATCATTTTGTTTCATTGTTCTTCAACAAGTGGTATCAAGAGGATATTTTCTTTTGCAACAATTGGTTTCAAATAGTTTATATTATTTCAACAATTGGTATCGTATCTTGCCATTAATTGGTATCAACATGCTTTATAATGATCCATATTTTCATCAATTGGTATCAATTTTTTTTGGCAATATGATTTCAAACAATTGGTCTTAATGTTTCACTTGGTATCAACCTTAAATTAGTATCAAAATCTTTTAAATTGTTTCAAATCAAAGGCATACAATATTTGTCTAGTCATTTGTTTTAATTGATATTTCTTTGGCTAGTGTAAATGTTTGGATTGCTTGATTGTTATTTCATGCTTAATTGTCATATTCTATATGCTCTGATCCCTTATGCTTCATTGCTTTATTATTTTCCCTATATCTCAATTTATACTAACTCTTTTCACTTTTTGATGATTTCAAAAAAGGGGGAGAAGTATGTAGTGAGGGGGAGGTATGCCAAAAGGGGAGGTAAGTTGTAAGGGGGAGAGCTCTAGAAAGTGATTATTTGTTGAAAAAACCTTCTAAAGTGGTCTTTCATTGAAAAAATCTTGGTTCATGTTTTTCAAAAACAATTCTTTTATTTTTTGTTTCATTGGTATCTTTTAGTATAAAACTTAAGGGGAGTTGTTTTGCAAAAATATTTTCATAAAATTATAGTGTTTTTGTAATCATCAAAAAGGGGGAGATTGTTGAGCCAAATTGCTCCAATCAACCTATTGTGTGTTTTGATGATTAATAAAATATAATTTTAGTAAAACTATTTTTGGTATATTTAAAACCTCTAATGTATTTTTTATATGTCTTGAGTATTATATTATTTTGTGTATCAAAATGAACCGAGTAATGATATTTTTCTAAGTCTGGAATATTAGCACCCTATAAGAGAACATATTAGAAAATGTTTTTATTTTGTATTTTGAAAAACTAACTCCCGATATTTTCATATCTAATGTTCAATAGTGTTAAAATGGTTTTTAACGAATTTTTCAACAAATAGAAAATATCTATTTTGGGGTGGTGAAATCGCTAAATTCCGATTTTGTACTAAAACCCAAAATCTACTTTCTTATCTATTTGGATTTTGATTTTTTAGATATTTTTATTGAATCCAAATGGGGGGTACTTTGTTATTTACATTTATGTATTAAAGTAAATGCTTAAACTAAAGAAATGGAAATAACTTGTAGTATATTCATGCTATATGGATTATGCCTTCAAACAATTGCTATATGTTTAAAATCCATTTTCTATAAAATCTGGCCTGAAAGTCGACTCTTATATATCTAGAGTCGACTCCTCTTTAGCTGGAGTTGACTCTTGCAAAGTGAGACTCAACCCAACCGAGAGCAGTTCATGCAGAGCCGACCTAGCAGCATGGTGTTTTTCGAAGAGTCGACTCCTACTTCAAATAAGAGTCGACTCCTGTTTTAGAGAAGTCGACTCTCGGCTCCAACGGTCAAATTTTTCCTAGCCGTTACAGATCTGTTGGAAGCTCTAGTATAAATATCAAGGTGAGATTTTTGGAGAAGGCTAATGCACAATCAATATCTATCATCCTAAAGCACTCCCAAGCTCTCAAGCATTCATTTCAAAGTAATCCAAGGCTCAAGCTCAAAGATACATCCATTGGAGCCCAAGGCAAAGGAGAAAAATATATTCTCTCCAAGTGGTAAAAATTGTATCATTGTATTTGCATATTTGCCTTGTATATTGTTCTTATACTGGTATCCATTTTAGTCCAAGTATGTTGGACATAGGATTGATTATCTATATTTATTGTGGATTGTGAGTGGCCTCCTAGAGCCCAAGTAATCTAGGTGGGTTTTATTATATTAGTTTCCGAGGTGAGCTAAGGGGAAAACCTCGGTGTTGTGTAAAAGTTCCCTAGGTGAGCTTGTTGAAAACCTAGGTGTGGTTTTAGTGGAACCTCAAGTGTCGGGTTGACCTTGAGAGAGTGGAGTAGGTGTTGGAGACACCAAACCACTATATTTCTTGTGTCGACTATTGTGGTTGTTTGTATATTTATATTGCTATCATTTTCAAACAACATATATATTTATAGAAGAGTATTTTGTTTATAAGAAAATCTCAAGAGTTTTAAAAGGGAAGAATTTTATTCAATTAATTTTAACCACTCAATTCACGCCCCCTCTTGAGTGGGCATTGTGTGTGTAAAGGGACCAACAGGATTTGGGAGAAGCAACCTATATTCTGGGAATAAGGATCTATAGAGATAGATCTAGGAGGTTGCTAGGACTCTCCCAAAGCACGTACATTGACAAAGTGCTAAAGAGGTTTAGCATGGAAGATTCTAAGAGGGGGAATCTTCCCATGTCACACGGAATACATCTTTCCAAGGCTATGTGTTCGAAGACACAAGATGAAAGAGATAGAATGAGTCGAGCACCATATGCCTCAGCCATTGGCTCGATCATGTATGCCATGTTATGTACGAGGCTTGATGTCGCATATGCTTTGAGCATATGCAGTAGATATCAGGCTAATAAAGGTGTGAAACACTAGATTGCAGTGAAGAACATCCTTAAGTACTTGAGAAGGACTAAGGAGATGTTCTTGGTATGAGAGCTTACCATGAAAAGGTTCACGAATGCTAGTTTCCAGTCCGACCATGATGATTTTAAGTCACAGTTGGGATTCATATTCTGCCTAAACGGCGAGGGCATTTGTTGGAAGAGTTCCAAACAGGAGACAGTTGCAGATTCAACAACCAAAGCCGAGTACATAGCAGTCGCCGAAGCAGCTAAGGAGGTTGTATGGTTCCATAAGTTCATTGGTGAACTTGGAGTGGTGCCCAACATTGTTGATCTAATAACAGTGTATTGTGACAACAATGGAGCCATCGCTCAAGCAAAGGAACCACGGTCTCATCAACGGACCAAACATGTATTGCGGCGTTACCATCTGATAAGAGAAGTTATCAGCCGGTGTGACATGCGTATAGAGAAAGTACCGACAGACGACAATGTCACAGATCCCTTAACTAAAGCTCTGTCCTAATAGAAATATGAAAGTCATGTTTGATCATTAGGTATGAGATACATGAGTGATTGGCTCTAGTGCAAGTGGGAGATTGTTAGTATAGGTGCTCTAGACCCAATCAGATTGGGCAAATTGTACACTGACATTTGTAATCATATTTATTATTAAATAAAGAGTTATTTATTCTACAAGAAGTTGTTCTATTAGTTTCTTGTTATTAATGTAATGATCTGATGAAACTAGATAAAAGTCCATATGATGTATACTGTGATTAATCTATAAAGATGTGAGATGATGCATCATTGTTTCTCGACATCATTAAATGTCCTAAATTATAGCAATGTCAAGAATAGACATTGACAATTGCGATAAGACTTGTATGTGCTATGTTTTTGCTATGTGATAGCAATGGGGGTCTCACACCCATAGGCATGGGGATGCGTAGACAAGTACATAGGTGACCAATGTTGGAGAACATGTCACTAGACATGACTAGCCATGAGAATCCATTTTGGTTATATGTTGATGGCATTCTCATACGAGATGGGTGTAAATAATCGTTCGACCTGAGGTTATCACGGTTATCTCATAAGAAGACTGGTATGCTTTCACTTCGTTTCGATGAGCCTTGACAAAGGCTACATGTGGGCGATTGTTGGGCATATTGTGAGGCTTATGGACATCGGTGCATAATCAAGATGGGACTCGTCTATCCCTTGATAGACGATGATGTATCTAAGGCGTCTTTGGTGGATATTCACTTTAAATCCATGGCCATGGTGAAAGAGATCAATAAGGAGTTATTGATTCACTTTCTATTAAGAGAAAATATCCAGATGACTAAAGAAAAACTCATGTGATTATAATCAAGAAACACATTGCCATACTTGAGATCACTTATGATACATTGACGAGAGGATCGAATTACATGGTAACCATGCTCGTGAAAGGTTATTTGCGGATTATGAATCCTTCTAAATAATTAGGTAGGCATGATGCCCTACTAGAGGCCAATCTTGTCTTATGTGTTCGTACCGACACATTGCCAATATATTCGGAAGCCTAATGAGTCATACGCAATAGGCACGATCCCTGGCTTAAACTAAGAGAGCGGACGTATGGTTAAGTGGGACACTTTGGCAAGAAGTTGTGCCGTCGTAGGTTCTCACGGGAAAAGAACAAATAGACGTAATGACGTCGATATGATGAGGGGTCATCATAAAGGAAAATAGTTTCTTAAAATGACAATTGATTAAATTAGAAAAAAGTTTCTAATTTAATAATTTGGGCTTAATTTAATACTTGGACTAAATAAAGTATTCGGGCCAAATATTAAATCAAATTAAATATTTAGCCTAAATTAGATTTGGGTCAAATATTAAATAATAAATATTATATTTGGCCTAAATTAGATTTGGGCCAAATATTAAATATTAAACATTTGAGATTGAATTAGATTTGAGCCAAATATTTTATAAATGGATTTGGGCCACTTTAATTTCTAGTTAGATTAGGATAGCCCACTTAAGTTTCTAGTTGAACTAAGATTAATGGGCTATAAACCCTAGGAGGTTGCTTCTCTATAAATAGCCCTTTTATGGGATACCCAAATTAAGCTTTTATTTTTATGGTTTTCAAGAGTTGAAAATCCATTCTTTTCCCGTCCATTCATAAGCCTTGTTAGGAGAAGGAGCTAGCACTCCCATTCCGCTCTCCTCGCCAATGGATGCGCGTCACGTATCACAAGTCAGAGGCCGGACGCTTGGACGGCTCGAATCCACAAACGACTCGAAAATCTAAAGGTTAGATTTAATTTATTGTGTATGTGATTGTTTGATTTCGACGTTGATCCAATCGCCGAGATCGGGGTAAGGTTCAAATTTTTGAACTACGCTGCTTGCCCCGTAGTGATATTGCTTTACTTTCACATGCTTTATTTCTGATTATGTGTATAAGTATTCCAACAAAATAACCAAAAAAAAATTAATAATTAATAACCAACTTATTCTGGTATTTTTTTTGTTTTCCATCCATATAATCTCCCTATGGATTGACCTGGTACTCACCAGAATATAAATTTAAAACTCTACCCAACTCACACTCACACACTGGCAAGGATAAACGCCTCACCCATTATTGTTGAAAATAATAATGTCATATTTAATTTAAAATAATGTGCAAGGTGAGAGAGCAGTCAGTTTTTGGCACTGTTGTCGGGGATATTTGGGGTATGGAAACAAATATTTTCATAATAGTGGACTAAAAAAAAAAATTACTGTTGTACTGTGTGAGACTGAGACCAAGTAAAATTTTAGAATATTATTTTGATTCATATCATTTTGTAGAATTTTTACCTACAATTTAACTGTCGAATTTATATTCACTCATATCTCAACACTTTTATGATATACCTACACACAGTTATGAGAAGAGTTATTACTAAGACCATTTAGAGAGTCATAACCTGACCTTTGATGAATATCCTTTCTCTTCCCATCCTTAACCATTTCAAATGAACAAAGGATCTACATTTAGTACCTACCAATCTTTGGAAGACACCTTTGATCAATTTATGCAGAATCAAATAGAAACTAATGCACAAGTGGCCAAATTCCAAGAACAGACCAATAGAGCCATGGAAGACATTAGGAGCCAATTGACCCAATTAATTCAAACTTTGAGCGTAATGGAACTTGGTCGATGTCCATCCCAACCCAATTCAAATTCAATGAGTAAATCGACTAGTGACAATGAGAGTTATTAGCAGAACCTAAAGGTGATTGTTTTAAGGAGTGAGGAAATAATTAAAAATTTTGATGATCGTAGGACAATACACACTATGGTTCTAGAAGAAGTGGTTGATCAATGTGAGCTGGATGTTAATGAAGCCTGGGAGGTAGAAGAGAGAAAAATGGAGGAAAAAGGGAAAGATGTTATAGATGAAACCCAATTTGAGATTGAACCTCTTGCCCCTCAAAGTCTGACCATCACACTAAAGGATCCGCAAAATGTAGATGAGTATGAGGTGTTTGAAAAGGTAGAATTCATTCTTCCATTGTTGGATGCAATAACACAAACACTTTCAATTGTTGAACTTCTCAAGGACTTGAGCGTTGTACAGAGAAACATTCACGAGTTTGAGAAAGTGTGCCTAACAGAACAAGTTAGTGTTATCTTTCCATCAAGAGCTTTCCTGAAAGTGGGTGTTGGATGAAGTGTGAGAATGAGAATTCAATAGAGTAGGGGAATAATAATAATAAAGAGTGTTATTGTTTATATAGTTGTCGTTTTTGTCGTCTTTTGCTTTGATTTCCATAGTGAGCAGATGGGATCAATCCGATTTTGAAGACCATCAGGTATTCCTAACCTCTTCTCTTGTTATTGGTGATTGAAAGGTAATTCTAAATTCAAGTTGGAGGGTAAGGTATACATAGGAATTGATTTATTAGTGTTTAAAATTGATCCATTGTGCAAATAATTTTGTTTAACTCATTGTGTGGTATATATCATTTTATTAGGCCCCTAAAAAAGATAATAATAATAGAAAAATAAAATAAAATAAAAATGAGAGAGAAAAGAGGGAGACAGACTTGACATTGGTGGCAACCACTTTTCTCGGGTAGTGCAATTACACTGCCTTATAAAGAAAGAGGCACATTGCCAAACGTTGAAAAAAAAGATGCTAAGCTTTGAAAAAAAAGATGCAAGGCGTGACAGTGTAATTATGGCACTCCTTAAGCCGAGTGTGGTGGTTGGAATAGTGACATCCACTACCCTATAAGAGACCCCATATCTATATGAGGTAACTCACACTTCTGCAAGCTCAGTTTTCTCTCCTTTGTGTTGTTCTCTGATCAGGTACTCTCATCCCTTTTGTAAGGTTCATAATTTTGTTTTATTTTCCTCTTACTATAGTTGTGTTTAAAAAAAAGAAAAAAATAGATCTTCAGCTCTTGAAAATTCGCAAGTACTACCCATCTCTTCCACAAAATGATTTGAAAAAAAAATTATGCTATTAGGTGTGAAAGACTTAGGCTGTTGATGTGTAAAAACATCCCTGAAAATATTCGTTGGTTCATTGAAGTGAAAGTTTGATTTGCTGGTGAAACTTCACCAAGTTTTAAGCACTTTCAATGTAACACCCCCTCAGCTCAAATATCACAAGAAGGTATACACCTAACTGCCTAAAGGGTGTAGGAAACCCCAAGCAACAAAAGTTATGGATTGAACTTGCTAAGAGAATTGAAAGGGTTTCCTAGGTTGATATAAACACATACAATCCTTTCATTAAGTAGTACAACCATCAACTGATACAACGCTTTATTTATAACTTGATCAAGATTACATATCAAGCCACAAGATAAAAGAAAAACATTAAGCGTCCATAATTTCCTTTCTATTTACCTTGCTTACCTCCTTAGTTCCTAACATGTCAAACATACCTGGAACGTAGAATGTTCAAGAGGCATCAACCCAAGTTAGATAACAAATATCTAAGTGAAGTGGTTCAAGAAAGAAGTAAAACATGTATGTAATGCACATATGCAAAGTGAAATCCCTTTTTGTGGAAGCCATGACAAGGTGTTGCAATCACCCCCACGCATGCCATGCTCATATCAAACACAAATATGTGACTCCACAGAGCCACTCATGATGGCCACTAGCTTGCTACAAGACCTTATGCTATGTAGTGATGTAATAAGTAAAGAAACATGTTAAATAAGAAAATCAAGTGAGTAGGTTCACATCTAACACAAGTGATTCAATAAATGATCAATATGTAGCAAGGACTACGTAAGAAATCATTCACCTTAGCTGCTGGCCTTGTCGAGTTACTGTTCACAAGGGTTTCGGCTTGGTTTGGCTACAGTTTCACACAGTTTGAGTTAATAACCTAAAATATTTTTATATAGGATGATAGGAAATAAATTAAGGAATAAAATTATAAATTTTAAGGTCAAGAGGGGCCCTCACGCACCCCTAGAAGGGTGGCCACGCGCAGCAGCAGCTGGCACGCGTGATGCACCCGCAGCCCCCTTCCTCGTGACGGACCCTGCAACTGAAAATTAAAAATGCCATAGCTTGTTTATTTTAGCTCTGTTTCACCCTCCGCTTAATCTACGGACTCCCCTTTTTTTACTCTACGACCCTATGGAAAGAAAATTGACTTACCTCTTTGAATTTCCTGCTATATTGGCTAATTTCCAATGATATGTCAGTTACCCGCCACCACCCTTCTTCTTCTTTACTTCTCTTGATCTTTTTCTCTTTGTTTTACTTGGTGAACTCCCTATACTTGCCACACCCCACTTCCATGCAAGTCTCTCCCCTTTATATAAGCTTCCGAGATATCCATATCTCAAGATATCCCTTTCTTCTTAAGTTATATCCCTTTCTTCTTAAGTCACCATGACTAAATCTCTCATTATCTCTTAGAATATCCTTTAACTCTAATTTCCATTTTTCATCAAATCCTAAGCCTCCAAATCAAGCCCCCATGTGTCCTTAGGATAAGAATTCATCATTGCCATCATTACCTTTCGTTAAAAACAAACTTACCTTTAACAAGTTGTAACATTTGCACTTAGGCCCGTTTTCCTCCTTTCTCTTATTACGTTATTGCCCTAAAACCACTTCTGTTTACATTTTAACCCTCATCTTCCATTGGAAACACTTTTGTGAAAGGAAACTAGTCGACTGCGTGGCTTTGATTCTGCCTTATTCAATCCGTAGAGTCACAAGCATGAACTCCTCCAAGTCAGTCCACATGATTGACCCTTTCCACAAACGCCTCGAGTAATGCTAGCAATCCTAGGCACCTCCAATGAGAGATCCAAATTTTCTACCTCTTTTCCAGCTTCATAAGTGGCATATTTATAGAGTTAAAAACCCTAATTGTGCCTTGGAAAACCCCTAAATAATTTAAACCCAGCCCTTAATCATATTGGGCCGAATCTCTCTTTTAAATTGTGGAACGGGCTTGACCTAAGTGTGTAACCCCTTAGGTCCACCATTGGGCTAGATGTAGGGCCAATTCTATTGGGCTATTTCAAGGCTTAACTTATTAGTTTAATTAAACTCTTTAATTAAACTAATGGGCTCTTTTAATTAACACATCTCATGGGCTTCTTAATTAAACTATTTAATTAATAGTTTTAGAAGTAATCATATTACTTCAAAAACCCTACATATCATGGTTAGCGTCTAGCAATATGCCATGAATACCTAGCCAACGATGAAAAAACACGGATCTTTTCAATTACAATTACCATGCAGTAAAATCCTTTCATCAATCTATGTCCCGATTGAATTTAGGGTATGGTTTTATTACGAAACCCTAATCATTCAATAACTATGTATCCATTCCAGATTTATGACTTGTTCGGTGAAATCAAAACACCTTTTGATTTTCACCTCACCTTGGCCAAGGATTTCCTCAGTCATTAAATCATCGAAATACATAAGACATCTTCTCATCTTATCGATAAGTGATGAATCCTATTTCAACATTCACAAGCCTTCATATGTGTTAAGGTTATGCCCAGTGATAATTTGTTAATGACTCCATTAGAATCCAAAAAAGAATCAAAGCGTAACCAGTCAAATATAAGACTACCATGATGTCTCAAGTCTAAGGACCAATCGGCACTATTGCACCACAGAAATTCCAATTCAACAATAAACAATTACCACTAGCAATTCTGTAGTGGGTCAGTTCAGTGTACTTATTCTTATAATAAGCACCAACATATATGCACTAGTATCCACACACCAATGTCTATGAAATAAGACATTCTCCTAATTGAGCATGCATCATATGTGCTAGTCTATCCGAGTTATTAGTGTTCAATCCTAATAACTGTATGACTAGGAACATTTAAGATCAAGGCTTATAAGGAATATGTTTTATGATCGTCATCTCTATGCATGACCATATTCCATGAGCCTATTTGATCTATGGACTTTGTCAAGTATGGATTTCAATAATAACGACAACCAACAATGACAAATAAAAAGCATAATGCCTTGCAATAATAATTAATTGAAGATAAAGAGTCATAATGAGAAATATGATCAATTACATGTAAATATAATTGACTTGTGGGGCAGAACTCTAACAATCTCCCACTTGCCCTAAAGCCAATTTCCCATGTATCTTAAGCCCATCTTCTCAAGATGACGTTCAAACACTTGTTGTGATAATGGTTTTGTAAGGGGATTTGCTACATTCTCCGCTGATGTAACCTTCTCCATTTTGATGTCACCACGACCAATTATCTCACGAATTAAATGATATCTCAATAGTATGTGTTTGGATCTTTGATGGGACCTCGGTTCCTTTGCTTCAAGAATTGCACCGTTGTTATCACAGTACACTAGAACTAGATCAACAATAGTAGGAACCACTCCCAATGCTAAGATAAAATTTCTCATCCAAACCGTTTCCTTTGCAGCATCTGATGCTGCAATATATTCAGCCTCAGTGGTAGAATCTGCAGTTGTTTCTTTTTTGGAACTCTTCCAACAAACTGCTCCACCATTAAGGGTGAATACATAACTAGACACAGATTTTGAGTCATCTATGTCAGACTGAAAACTTGAATCTGTAAAGCATTCCAATTTCAGTTCACCTCCTCCATAAACCATGAAAGTGTCTTTCGTCCTTCTCAAGTACTTAAGAACCCCTTTCACAGCTTTCCAATGCTCCTTACCTGGATTAGACTGATATCTACTCGTGATGCTCAGAGCATGTGCGACATCAGGTCTAGTACATAGCATAGCATACATTATGCTACCTATGGCAGAAACATAGGGTATAGATGTCATTCTTTTCCTCTCCTCTGGAGTCTTTGGAGACATAGACTTGGAGAGAGAAATCCCATGGCGCATTGGAAGAAATCCCCTTTTAGATCCTTCCATGTTAAACCTTTTTAACATTTTATCTATATACATTGATTGGGACAAACCAATCATCCTTTTTTATCTATCTCTATAGATCTTAATCCCCAAAATATAAGATGCTTCGCCCAAATCTTTCATGGAGAAATTAGTAGATAACCAAGCTTTTGTTGCTTGTAACATACCTACATCATTCCCAATGAGTAGTATGTCATCAACATATAGTACCAGAAAAGTGACTGCACTCCCACTAACCTTCTTGTACACACATGGTTCATCCAAGTTTCTGATGAAATCAAACAAATTGATTGTCTCATCAAAACATATATTTCAACTATGGGAAGCTTGTTTTAGTCCATAAATGCACCTTTGAAGCTTGCAGACTTTTTGCTCATTTCCATTGGATATGAATCCCTCTGCCTGTACCATATAAATATCCTCCTCAATGTCACCATTAAGGAAGGTTGTTTTCACATCCATTTGCCATATCTCATAGTCATAATACATGGTTATGGCAAGTAAAATCCAAATGGATTTAAGCATCGCAACTGGTGAGAAGGTTTCCTCAAAATCAATACCTTGAGTTTGAGTGTAACCTTTTGCCACCAAACGAGCTTTATAAGTCTCTACCTTTCCATCAACTCCAAGCTTTCACTTGTAGATTAGATCCATTTATAGCCAATAGGTATAATACCTTCAGGATGATCCACCAAAGTCCACACTTTGTTAGAGTACATGGAATCCATTTCAAATTTCATAGCTTCTTTCCATTTTCCCGAGTCGATATCAGATATCGCCTCCTTGTAGGTTCTTGGATCCTCATCCAATAGAAGGTTATCCTCATTACCCTCAACTAAGAAACCATACCATTAGGAGGTCTTGAGATCCTTTGGGATCTTCGTGGAGATTGTGTACTTTGAGGTTCAAAGTTATTTTCTGCTTCCACTTGTGGGATAGTAGTTTGTGATTCTTGAATTTCTTCAAGATCTATCATATTGCCATTATTCCCATCTAATAGGAATTCATTTTCTAGGAAAGTGGCATTCCTTGAAACAAACAATTTTTGTTCAAGGGGATGATAGAAATAATATCCAATTGATTCTTTTGGATATCCCACAAACATACACTTAGTGGATCTAGTATCCAACTTATCTCCCATTGTCTTCTTGACATAGGTAGGACACCCCCATATTCTTAAATATTTGTAACTGAGTGTCTTACCAAACCACATCTCATATGGTATCTTAGACACTAATTTAGAGGGAACTCTATTCAGTAAATGGGCAGTTGTCTCAAGAGCATAACCCCAAAAGGATAAAGGTAGATTAGCGAAACTCATCATGGATCTAACCATATCTAATAACGTTCGATTCCTTCGTTTAGAAACTCCATTGAGTTGTGGTGTTCCTGGTGGAGTCCACTGGGAGAGAATCCTATTCTCTTTAAGATGATCAATAAACGCAATACTCAAGTATTCTCCCCCTCGATCAGATTGAAGGACCTTAATACTTTTCTTGTTTGTTTTTCTACTTCATTCTTGAATTCTTCAAACTTTTCAAAGGCTTCTGACTTGTGCTTCATAAGGAATACATAGCCATACCAAGAGAAATCATCGGTGAAGGTAATGAAGTATGAAAAACCACCTCTTGCACTAACATTTAGTGGCCCGCAAACATCTGAATGGATCAAATCTGATAGATTAGATGCACGTTCCACTTGTCCAACAAATGGTGATTTTGTCATCTTTCCTTTAAGACACGATTCACAAGTTGGAAGTAATTGTAAGTTAAATAAGTTCAACAACCCATTTTTAACCAACTCATTTATCCTGTCTTTGGAAATATGACCTAATCTAAAATGCCACATGTAAGCATAATTTTGATCATCAACCTTTCTTTTGTTACTTTGGTTTAGACAAATCATGGAATCATTAATTTGAATAGTATACAAATTATTTGACAATACACCAATAACATATAAAAAACCATTTTTGAAAATTGAACAAACTCCATTTGAAATTGTAAAATTAAAACCTTCCTTGTCCAAAACAGGAATAGAAATAATGTTCTTGATAATGTCTGGCACATAAAAACAATCATTCAAAACTAACTTTATTCCAGATTCTAAAACTAAATAAACTGTCCCTATGGCTATAGCAGTGATCGTGCTGTCGAACAACGATAGATTAGATGAAATATAGATTCGGATTTGCAATAAGGGTGCAACCCAAAGTCGTCTCCCAACGAACCTCAAACGGATCTGTCAAAACAAGACTAAATGAGGGGGGTTGTGATGAAAACTGAAATGTAAACGTTCGAGAATGAAACAACGATGAAGTAAAACGTAACCCGCTACAAACCCTACCTCCTTACCACGGTAATCCTCGTCTCATTTATGAAAACAATCTATTTTAGTTTGATTTTCTTTTGATTTGAAAAACTCTTCTACAACCGTAAAAGATTAAATCCAATCGAGCAATCGTTCATACAAATATACCGTTTCTTTCTAATCAAAACCTCAACTGAGTACGTCAATTAAAACCATCCAAAGATCATGCATGCATTCACACAATCGCATAAAAGAAACATACATAAACTTAGAGAAGGAAAGAAATAGAATCATCAATTAAAACATGAAAATCGAGTTCCAAACCGGATTCGACTATATGACCGAGACTCAAACTAGGCAAGGGGTACGAGAATGTAGTGAATTACAAGCGAATTAGCCTTCCATCTTCTTGGTTGAAATCGTGAGAATTCTCTCAAAATTGGCCACCCCTAATTCCTCTTAGTTAGCTCTTATTTATAGAGTTTTGGAAAAGAAAACCTAGGTTAAATAGGCTTAGGGTTTATTTATTACAAATGGCCCATAATTTAATTAATTAAAAGGGCCCAATGGAATCTAAATTTGCCATAACCCATAATGAAATATGGTTGCCTCTTTAACTCTCAATGTCCGTCCACCTTGCAAATCTCACTTGCGCCTCTATTGAAATAGCTCAAATCTGCGGCCCAAATCTGCCAAATAAGAACAAAAATAGTGTGAGGCCCAATAACACAAAATAAACACAAGACAAATGAAATAACATAAATAGAGTGCAATGAAGATGGACTAAGAGGGATAAATAATATAAAATATGTGCGCCATCAAGCAGCAACTCTTGCTCCATTCCCAAGCTATAGAGAAGCCTCATCTTTATTTAGTCTCCTACTTGTTGTCATCAACTGCAAATCATTGCAAATATGACTACCACATCTGGTATCTAATACCCAAGAAGCATCATTAACTGAAAGGTTAATTTCAACAAAGTACATACTTGAATCAGAACGTTTCTGTTTCTATTCTGCAAGATAAGTCTTGCAATTCCTTTTCTAGTGCCCAAGCTTTCCACAATAGAAGCAATTTCCTTTCTTTGATTAACTTGGCTTTGCTTTCTTGACACCACCCTTAGGCTTTGTCTTTCCCCTTTGAGAACTCTTTTCTTTACCTTTTGACCAATTCTTCTTTGGTTTTGAGGAATGTGAGGAACCAATAAGCATGACAGGTGTATCCTTTTTCATTGTCATTTCAGTAGTTTTCAACATGTTAAGCAGCTTAGGAAGAGTAATCTCAAGCTTATACATATTGAAATTCATGACAAAATGATCAAATGAATTAGGAAGAGATTATAAGATCAAATCTACATATAGATCATTATCCATAACAACATTCAAAGACTCAAGCTTTTCAATGAGGTTTATCATTCTCAATACATGAGTATTGATTGATTCACCTTCCGTCATATGGGCCCTGAAAAGCTCATTTGAGATCTGATATCTCAGATACCTAGTCTATTCACCATACAACTCTTGTAGGTGCAAATGAATCTCTGCTACATGCTCTATGTTCTCGTGCTGCTTTTGCAGCTCATTGGACATCAATGCCATCATATATCAACGAGCCTGAAGATCGTCATCTTTCCACTTCTGCCAAGTGGTTAGTTCCTCTAGGGTGGAAGCCTCTGAAACTTTTTCAAGTGGGGTCTTATCCATCACATATGTTATTTTCTCAGAATCCAAAACAATGTTGAGATTCCTTAGCCAATCCAGATAATTGGGACCTGTCAACTTGTTAGTGTCTAGCAAACCTGCAAGTGGATTCTTGGCCATTTTTGATTTCACAAATCTACAAATATAAACATGATCATACATTTAAACATTCAATCAATTACATGCACATATGATTAAGGACTTTTTTCATAAGTGATACTCCCACTATTTTAATCAAATCTTAGCACCCTCAAAGTAAGATTTGGAAAGCTTAAAACATAGGCTTTCTAGAGGGCTTGAGACCCAATTAAAATTGTCATAAACTCGAATAATATCGTAGCTCTTATAGTAATTTTAAAAGGTAGGTAACTCTTACCGATTACGTCTCATGTAACCCTAAAACTATTTTGCCTCATATTTGCATAAACTCAAATATTATTGACGCTCTTATACAAAACATGTTAAGTCAGACCATCATTAAACACAAGTGTGACAAATAGTGATACCCCCAAATAATATTGATGATAGTATTTCTACATATCACCTAATGTTAATCAACATGCATAACACATAATATAGATTGTCATACTTGGTATGCCCCAAATAATATTGACGATGCATATCAAACATGAAAACCTCATATTATATACCAATGATGGAAGGCCATGGAGAAAATAAACTCTTTTGATTTCCTTGTTCATGACTTAATATTCATACTTAAAACAATTTTAAGTGAGGATCTTTAATCTTTCATTTAGATCATAATATATGCATTTAACACATTGCATAATTAATTCATCACAAGCATGCATCTAATACACAATGATACTAACATGTTATTAGCATGTATCTTAGAAATAATAAAATCATCTCATGCAATGAAGATAATATTTGAATACAAGTTAAATGGACATGTAAACAAAACAGATTTTCAGCCTTTGCATATCTAATACACATAACAAAAACATACAGTAATAAATTGTTGCACGGATTAGATCATATCACGAAACCCTTGCCATCAGTATGTATATCAACATAATGTTGTTCATTTAAGATCATATCAGAAAGTCTTGTTGTTCGTTGCTGTTCGTTTAAGATCATATCAGAAACGATTGTTGTTCATTCAAGATCACATCAAAAACGATTGCTCCCAGCAAACTATTTGAACACATACAGATCATATCAAACGATAAACAAATACTGATCGCATCAATATTGTTGTTCTTTTTTTTATCATATCAGGATGCTTCTATTCGATCAGATCATTATCTAGAATTAATCATATCAGAACAGATAATGAACTATTCAAACAGATAACAAACCGCTTCTGGATTTCTAGTTGATCATATCAAAACAAATCCATCCGACTCCTTTCAAACATGTTGTTCTATAAAACACCCCCACCATCTAAATCGACTTTAATCTTATTACCGATCAATTACAGATCTTATTTAAACCCTTGAAAACATGCAGATTCGCAACATGACTAAAAACAACAAGATCATGGCAGATTTAAACCGTTTCTATACATCAGATTCATATCATATAAAAACCAATCACTGAACTTAATAATCTACCATCTTAGCATGCTGTTTGATACATAAATAGACCATCAAGATATGGTAGAATCAATAACAATACAGGAATCATTACTTCATCAATAATCCATCAAGACGTGGCAGATTAAAAACGAAACTGTTTCTTTGCTACCACAATCAAAGACTAATTCAAACATGTAGAATGACGAAAATGTTTAAAGGTTCGAGATAACTTATATGCTCTGATACCACTAAAAGGAAACCAGCCAACCGCGTGGCTTTGATTTTGCCTTGTTCGATCCATAGAGTCGTAAGCACGAACTCCTCTAAGTCAGTCCACAAGATCGACCCTTTCCACAAACGCCTCGATTAATGCTAGCAACCCTAGGCGCCTCCAATGAGAGATTTGAATTTTCTACCTCTTTTCCAGCTTCATAAGTGGCATATTTATAGAGTTAAAAACCCTAATTGTGCCTTGAAAAACCCCTAAACAATTTAGGCCCGGCCCTTAATCATATTAGGCCAAATCTCTCTTTTAAATTGTGGAACGGGCTCGACCTAAGTATGTGACCCCTTAGCTCAACCTTTGGGCTAGATGTAGGGCCAATTCTATTGGGCTATTTCAAGGCCCAACTTATTAGTTTAATTAAAATAGGCTGTTTTAATTAACACATCTCATGGGCTTCTTAATTAAACTCTTTAATTAACAGTTTTAGAATTAATCATATTAATTCTAAAACCCTACATATCATGGTTAATGTCTAGCAACATGACATGAATACCTAGCTAACGATGAAAAACACAGACTTTTTCAATTGCAATTACCATGCAGTAAAATCCTTTCATCAATCTATGTCCCGATTGAATTTAGGGTATGGTTTTATGATGAAACCCTAATCATTCAATAACTATGTATCCATTCTAGATTTATGACTTGTTCGGTGAAATCAAAACACCTTTTGATTTCCACCTCACCTTAGCCAAGGATTTCCTCAGTCATAAAATCATCGGAATACATAGGACATCTTCTCATCTTATCCACAAGTGATGAATCCTATTTCGACATTCACAAGCCTTCATATGTGATAAGATAACGCCCAGTGATAATTTGTTAATGACTATTAGAATCCAAAAAAGAACCAAAGCGTAACTAGTCAAATATAAGACTACCATGATGTCTCAAGTCTAAGGACCAATCTGTACTATTGCAACACAGAAATTCCAATTCGACAATAAACAATTACCATTCAGAATTTTGTAGTGGATCAATTCAATGTATTTATTCTTATAATAAGCACCCACATATATGCACTAGTGTTCACACACCAATGTCCATGAAACAAGACATTTTCCTAATTGAGCATGCATCATATCTGTTAGTCTATTCGAGTTATTAGTGTTCAATTCTAATAACTCTATGACTAGGAACATTTAAGATCAAGGCTTATAAGGAATATGTTTCATGATCGTCATCTCTATGCATGACCATATTCCATGAGCCTATTTGATCTATGGACTTTGTCAAGTATGGATTTCAATAATAACGACAACCAACAATGACAAATAAAAAACATAATGCCTTGCAATAATAATTGATTAAAGATAAAGAGTCACAATGAGAAATATGATCAATTACATGTAAATATAATTAGCTTGTGGGGCATAACTAACATTTTGCCCCCCTTAAACATAAAATCCTACCTTGCTAACTCTTTCCCCTAGGTACTTCTGACCCCTTTTTACGTTCACAAATCAATAAAATTATAGATTTCTCTCTTTTCCCGAATCATTTCATTACTACAATTTCCATTACAACATCCAAGCTTTACATCAAGCTTCGGGCTATTACATCCTCTTCCTCTTAGAATAAATTTTGTCCTCAAAATTTCCTCAAGTCTCCATAAACTCAAAGAGGTTTGGATAATTCTGCCTAATTTCTTCTTCTCTTTCCCGAGTAGCTTCTTCAATGTTGTCATGCTTCCACAGGACCTTTACTAGCGATGTCGTCTTATTCCTTAGTACCTACTCCTTTGTATCCAAAATTTCGACTGATTCTTCGGGATAGGTTAAATCTTCTCGTAGCGTGATAGTCTTTATAGGAATCCTCTGGGTGGGATCAGGCTCATGTTTTTGGAGTCGAGAGACATGGAAAACATTATGTATGTTGGACATCATTGGAGGTAATGCCAATCGATAAGCGACTACCCCGACTCATTCTAAGATCTCATATGGTCCAATGTACCTAGGGCTTAACTTTCCGTTTTTCTTTCCCTGGGAAATTATTTGAAAGGGTATAGCCTTCAAGTATACTTTATCACCTAGTTGAAACTCTAAGTCCCTCCTCCGGTGGTCTACAAAGACTTTTGTCTGCTCTCTGGGCCATTTTGATCCTCTCTCAAATTATCTTGATTTTCTCATTTGTCTGTTGCATAATTTCAAGTCCTGTTATCTTCCCTTCTCTTGCTTCTATCCAGCATAGAGGAGTTATACATTTTCGATCATAAAGGGCTTCGTGGGGGGCCATACTGATACTACTATGGAAGCTGTTATTATATGAAAACTCAATTAGAGGCAGATGTTCTTCCCATCCCTTTGAGAAGTTAATTACACGCGCTCTCAGTATGTCTTCCAGGGTTTGGATGGTTCGTTCTAATTGGCCATCTGTCTGCTGGTAGTATGCAGTACTCATCTGCAAACGTGATCCTAGACACTTTTGCAAGCTTCCCCAGAATCGATAGGTAAACCTTGGATCTCTATCGGAGACGATGCTGACCAGTACCCCATGTAACTTGACAATTTCCTTTACGTACAATTGAGCTAGTTTGCTAACAGGCTGCTCTGTCTTCATCGAAAAGAAGTGAGCATATTTCGTCAGCCTATCCAAAATCACCCAAATTCCATCATTCCCTGTGGGTCCTTTTGGCAATCTTGTTACAAAGTCCATAGTGATATGCTCCCATTTCCACTCAGGAATTTTCAAAGGTTGCAATTTCCCAGCTAGTCTTTGATGCTCAATTTTGATTCTTTGATAGGTATCACATCGAGCCACTTGTCGTGCCACATCCATTTTCATTCCTAGCCACTAATACACATTTTTCAATTCCTTGTACATTTTCGTAGCGCTAGGATGAATTGTATATTTCGCTTGATGAGCTTCATCAAGTATAGTTTTCCTTAATTCCCTGACTCTAGGTACATAAACTCTGTTGGCGAATCGTAATATGCCATTTAAGAAACTAAAACTTGGATTCTTGACTTGCCCTTGGTCGTCGACCCACAGTTTTAGTCTCAGGTCTTCCTTAGTGGCTTGTCGAACCTGTTTCAATAGTTGAGAACGAATCACTAGGCTAGCGACATAAATAGAAGTTTCCTTAGGAATTATGTTCACCGCCAATTGGCTAAAAGCCTCCACCAATTCCCATTCCCGAGTCATCAGATTGGCCATCAAGATAGGCTCTTTTCTGCTCAATGCATCGGCCATAATGTTTGCCTTCCCAGGATGGTACTGAAGCGAACAATCATAATCCTTTAGAAACTCCATCCACCGCCGCTGCCTCATGTTCAGGTCTTTCTAGGAGAACAGATACTTCAAGGTTTTATAATCTATGAAGACCTCAAATTTTTCTCCATACAAATAATGCCGCCAGAGTTTTAAAGCAAACATGACCGCTGCAAGCTCCAAATCATTGGCGGGGTAATGCTACTCTTACTTTTTCAGCTATCGAGACGCATAGGCTATCACTCTTCCATTTTGCATGAGAACACATCCTAGCCCAATCTTAAAGGCATCGGTATAGACTGTAAAACCTCATGTATCATTTGGCATCACTAAAACAGGAATAGAGGTTAGTCTCTCCTTAAGTTCCTTAAAACTATGTTCACATATCTCATTTCATTCAAATTTAATTCCCTTCCATGTCAGTTGAGTTAACGGTAAAGCAAGACGAGAAAATCCTTCAACAAATTTTCTATAGTAGCCAACTAAACCCAGAAAACTTCGTACCTCGTTGACTGTTTTAGGTTGTGGCCAGTTTCTTATTGCTTCATCCATCAAGGGATCCATAGCTATTCCTTTTCAAGCTATGACATGACCAAGGAAAGCAACTTGATTTAACCAAAACTCACATTTTGAAAACTTAGCATATAGCTGGTGCTTTCGTAGTGTTCCTAACACAATCCGCAAATGTTGTTCGTGTTCCTCTCTGCTAGCAGAATAAATCAGAATGTCATCAATAAACACAATTACAAACTGCTCTAAATATGGTTTGAACACTCAGTTCATTAAATCCATAAAGGCAGCAGGTGCATTGGTTAATGCAAAAGGCATCATCAGGTACTTATAGTGTCCATATCGGGATCTAAAGGCAGTTTTCGGAACATCTTCCTTCTTAATCCTTAACTGATAATAACCAAACCTTATTTCGAAAATATTTTAGCACCCTACAATTGATCAAACAATTCATCAATCCTAGGGAGGGGATACTTATTTAGTCACTTTGTTTAGCTACATATAATCAATGCACATTCTCAGGCTTCCATCATTCTTTTTAATAAACAACACTAGTGCTCCCCAGGGTGAGGTGTTGGGTTGAATGAATCTTTTGTCCAAAAGGTCCTATAACTGATTTTTAAGCTCTTTTACTTCTATAGGGGCCATTCTATATGGTGGTATGGAAATGGGATCTGTTCCTGGCACAATTTCTATAGAGAATTCAATTTCTCGGTGAGGGCGTAACCCAGGTAAGTCTTCAGGAAACACATTAGAAAATTCATTTACCACTGGCGTCTCCTCAAGTTCGACTTTCTTATTTTCTATTTGCACACCAGCCAAGTACCCATAGGCTCCGTTCTCAAGCATTTCGGTAGCTTTGAGGGTTGTTATCCATTTAATCTTTTCATCACTCTCCTATCCCCGAAATTTTTCCCAATTTCCCTGGTTATTTTGAAGTTCTACTATTTTTATCTGACAATCAATTTGGGCCTTGTATGTGGACATGAAATCCATTACAAGGATTATATCAAAATCTTAGATCTCTAATGATGTGAGTTCAAGTGCAAATTTACTATCACCTAACTCAACCTTTCCTTCCTTATACCCCGTGATAGTTCTCACTTGTTTTCCTAAAGGAGTAGCCACAAGCATAGGACACACCAAATCCTCCAGTTCCAAATTCAAACATTGTACCAATGCATGTGAAATGAATGAATGTGTAGATCTAGGATCAACTAACACTTGTACTGGTGTATTGAGAAAGATCATTGTACCTTGTATGACCGATGGGCTTGTGTTAGCGTCTTTCCTTGTTAGATGATACACCCAGCCTCGTCGCAGTTCTTGGCCTCCCCTACCTGCTCCCGCTTGATCGATCTGCTTCCTTTGGGGGCAGTCCTTTGAGATATGACTGATCTTCTAACAATTGAAGCACTTAGGTCCCTTGGGACAATCACGAGCCAAGTGGTCACTCCTCCCACATGAGTAACATCCCTGAGTTCGGCTCTGGCATGCCCTTCCAGGATGGAACTTTTGACACTTCAGACATCTACTCTTAGGCTTAAATTTCCTCCTCAGACTCCTAAGTGATGCTTTCTTCCCGCATTCTTGTCCTCAGGCTCCTGCACTTCCACCTTTAAGGCATTCATTCAAACAAGGTTACTTTTGACTATTAAAGCGTGTATGACCACCTCTACATAAGTACGAGCCCCTGTGGAACTTAATGCTAGTTGTATCTCAAGTTTTAGCCTACCAAGAAATTTTTGAGATTTTACCTCCTTGTCCAAATTATAAATGGACATGTATTTAATTCATTGAGAAAAGTTGTCTTCAAATTGGGCGACTGACATATCCCCAGTTTGTTTTAGATTCATAAATTCTAGGCTCTTTTCCAACTTTTTGCATAAAGGGAAATACTTGGTGTAAAATAATTCCTTAAATTGAGCCCATATGACAACTGGCATACCTTGTCTCGTAGGGCCAGGTAAAGTTCTTTACATCGTCTGCCACCAATGAACTGCCTCATCTCGGAGCATGAAAATGGCACAAATTATTTTCTCTCCTTCCCCACATCCAATGAAGTCAAAAATCTTCTCGAGCTATTCTACCCAATACTCACTCTCGCTTGGGTTAGTGTTTGCCCTTCCTTGGAAAATAGGGGGACTTATGTAACGCCCCACTTTTTCAGCGTTAAATAACTCATGAAATTTCAGGAATATTTTTTTTTTAACATAAACTCAATATAAATCATTTCCCGACAATCCCGATCTATCTTCTCGGCATACTAAAGTAATAATCAATAAGTTAAGACAAGTAATCATCATAAATACGAAAGCTAAAATCGAAACCTGATATAGTACAAAATCAAAATCCACTTTAATCATAAAATAAGAATCTGTACCATTGCATCTTCAAATACTTAATTACATGGAGACTCACCATCAAGAGATAACAACTAAGTACCTCAAATAATACAATCTAATGATACCTAAAAAATACATTAAACCATAACAATTATACATGATCATCAATATAATAATATATCCTGAATCCTCATGAGGAAGCAAATAAAGGGATAGCTCACCAAACCCATCGGCCATGTCATCACATTTCGTTATGTCTCAATCATCTCCTTGCCATATCTGTAAGTCCTAACTAGAACGTTTGAATGTTCCAAGAGCATAACCCGATTAGAAGATGAATCTTCTAATGAGGGTTTAAAAACATGATACGTGAATGCAGGATGCAAATACATGAACAAACATTTTCCCTAGTGTAACTTCCCAAGCCCAGCCTGGCACGGAACCCTAGGCAAAATCCTGAACCACTACAGGATAAACCTAACATTGTTCCATCAATTACCCTTGGGGAATTACAACTACACTCTTAGGGTAACATCCCAATCCCATGCATGAGTTTCAATATGACAATAATATCGTGTCATGCATACATCACGACTTCCCATGCAACAGTATATGAACAAATATGACGAAAATGATCATAACATACGTAAATATCATGCATAGAAAGGTAATCATATCGTATATGGGTTATAGGGACAAAACCACTCACTTTTAGAGATAAACTTGAATTTTCTCAAAAAGCGTACATTACCTTGATATGCGTGCCTAGCCTCAATTTCTGTGCCAACTCTTGAAAGTTGTTCCAATCACTTTTCCTTGAGCACATAAATCATAAAAAGCATATTTAATAACTAAATATCTTAATATTTCAATTTCTTTCATTTTTCCTTTATTTTCTTCCATTTTTTCTTCTAAAAATCAATAAATACCCTCGAGACTATCTCCTCAAATTTCTTTCCACAAAAATTCATAATATCCAATGAACTTCAAAGGAAAATTACTGAACTTACCTGGATCTTGCATTTTCACGCAAAACGAGGCTGGTCGATGCGAAAATTAAGACATCGGGAAGGCAAACACTAAAACTTTTTGCACAAACCCCCGTAAAATATTTTTCTAGAATTTTCCCAAAATTTTCCATCCCTCCACTTGCCTGCACGTGTCCACACGCGCTAGGGTGAGTGGCGGAGCGTGAAAGACAGCGCATGTCTGCCACGCGCCAGTCATCGTCTCCGACGACAGCTTGCTGAAAAATCTGGATGACTCCACTAGTTGGTTCTCCTTTTCTACTCGATCATGATGGCACCATTTGTGGATTGAAAGGAGCACCCGAAGTGCCTCAATCGAAGGCATAAAGCCTCGGCCATCACTACCACCTCCCAACTCCGATGACTTCGATTACCCCCTCAAACCATCACCAAAACACTTGAAAATCTCTAGAATGGGTCTTAGGCTATGGGCAACAAAAGCCCCTTAATTTGGTCTCCCAATTCATTTGAAAAAGCCCTTGATTTGAAGCTTTATTTCTCTTCATTTTTGGCCATCGCATAACACCTATTTATAGGCAAAATTGAGCGTCCAAATGACTTTGCTCGGCTAACCCAAGGCACTTAGAACATCTACTTCCCTCATATGGCCTTGTAACGAGCCTTACCTGACCACAAAAAGTGATTTGTAGGCACTCAACAAGCTGACCAAACTTTTGATCAATTTCTTTGCTTTTCTAGCTAACCCAGTAGCCGTTATCGGCCTATTCCTTTATCAAAAAGCCTCTCCCAATCATCCCTCATGCAACCCTCTAGCCAAAATCAGCCATGGCCAACCGGCAAGATGCTGGTCAGTTTCCCATTGCAAGCTTTTTCATTTTTTTTTCACTTTAGCCCCTTCAATTTTCGTTATTCTCACTTTGGCCCTTTTCACTTAACCCCTAAGCTTTCCATGATTGCTTTTAAGACCCTTAAGTCCTAAAACATCCATTTAACCCCTAAAGATTCCGAAAAAACATTGTTTCGGCCTCCCTCTGATAATTTAAAAAAACTACACTTAGGCCCGAATCTTTGTTTTGACCCTAAACCCTTTCGTTTCTTCTTGAAACCGTTGAAAGGTTGTTCCTTATGAAAAATCGAAGCTCCCTTGAGTTTCCGTTAACTTCCTGAAAGTCTCCTTCAACGATTCCATTTTGCAGCCTAAATGGCAGCAGCATTTTAGTTGTACCAAAAATCGTACCCGATTTGATTTCTTTTGATACCATAAATCATGCCTCGAGATGCTCGTTAATGCCACATCATTTTTCTTTGGCATCTCGGTTCCAGGGTACTCCCTATAGTCAATTCAGTCAATTTTTTGGGCTATTTAGATACCAATCTTCCCCGAAATTTTGTTTTTTGAATAAAACACTTATTCTCCAATAATCCCAATTTCTTAGGTATTATAACTTAATCGTTGAAACCTATGGATGGTATCCGACACTCGAGGAATATTTGACCCGGTGGTTGAGTCCCATGCATATACGTAACCAAATGTTCTAGAACTCTCTCCACTGGATCTATACAGTCTTCACTTTCCTGACCTTCACATTGAGACGAGTTTCCCTAGGATAACTCTGTTGAGTATAGATTTTGATGATTGATGATTGGCAACCTATATAGAGATTTCATTATATATGGAAACAAGTTTTTAGAGAGCTTTCTAGAAATTTGAGTATTTGAGCTATATATGGAAAGTTCTTCTTGGAATGGAAAGTCTAGAAGATATATATATATATATATGGAATCCTTGTTTATATATGGGAAGTTCAAAAGATCTATATGGAAGTTTTTGAGGAGATTGGAGTAGTCCACTATATGGAGTTGCCATATATGTAACTTGGCGACATGGCATTGTTAATGTGGCATCTTGATGACATGCCAGCCACGTGGAGCACACTCATCAAGGTTACATCATCTCGTTAGTCTAAATATGGTAAGAGAATCATGGAGTAGATTTAAAGGTTCTTAGAAGCTTCTTTACTCAGTTAAATATGGAAGAATTTTTGAATTGCATTCAAATGGAGAAGTTAAAAATTCAGCCTTATTGTTCAACATTAATGGAGGAAATTAAGGTTTGAAAGTTAAACCTTGATTGATATTACTTTCCTTTATTGCTGATTCTCTCTCATTAAAATGATCCTCTACTCAAATCATGGAATCAATTATCCTACTCATTATGACTAATTGATATCCTCATTATGGCAAATTGATTCTCTTCTTATTGTCAACATTTTTACTATGGAAACTTGATCAATTAAGGGCTTTTGAAGTTATGATTGATATCTTCATTGTTGGACAAATTTGTTTCATTATTTGAGAATATTTGGATGGATTTTCCACCATTTGGAGGTTTAAATTCAAATTTCAAATTAACTATGCTTTTTATGGAAGCTAAGGGGCCCATTGTAGAATCAAAGGTGATTGAAGATCAACTAGAAGTCATAATTGATCATTTCTGATTTATGGACGATTTGGAAAGAATTATAAAGGATTTTGATGATATTTTAATCCTTAAAATCATTCATGCATTATTGGAATTGATTTGCTCATTCAAGGCTGATTGGAGATCAATAAAAGTTAAAGATCTTGATGATCAATCAAGTTAGCTGATTATGGAAGGCAAATCAAGAATTCAAATGAAGGGCTGAGATTGGATTGAAGACTTGACACATGGAGGGCTGAGATTGATCAAGGAAAGCCTTCTCTAGCATAAAAGGGTCTCTTGAAGGCTTTGGAACAACTTTTGGAAGCCCTATCATTTTCTACATCATTGGCATGATTTTCATTCTCTCTAAGTCTTTCTTTTCCTCTATATTCTTGAGAGAAAACTAAGAGAGTTCTCTACACTTCATTGTATTATTTTTGAGAGAACCCTATTCCTCAATCTCTACTATTCTTGTATCTTGTGAAGAGCGTACAAAATCCAAACTAGTGAGTCTGAGACTCCAGAAATAGTTTGGTGGTGGTGAAGCCAAGTGAAGGCTTTGGTGGTTGTAAGAAAAATTTCATATAGTGGATTTGATTGAAAATCCTAAGGAAGGGAATCCTTAGGTAGTGGATGTAAGCCATAAGGGCCGAACCACTATACATCTCTGTGTTCTTCTTCTTTTCACTCTTACTTATTCTTGTTTGATAATATTCTGATTTGCTTAAATTGATTATTCTTTGTACTAATTCAATATTCCATTTGGTTTATTTAAAGACTTGTTATTGTGTGCATTCAAATCACTTATTTTCACCAAGTTGTAATTTGAAGAGTTTATTGGATCAAAGCACATACTAGCACAGCTGGCGGATATCATATTATCCATCTAGTATTTAAGTGCTCCCATACTCTCAACTAAAATTTTGGTTTATATTAAATTTGTTTTCTCATATATATGCGTGCATAAGTTTTGCATTAGAATTTTAAAAAGGTGTCAATTCACCCCCCCTCTTGACTAGGTTAGAACTCAACAAACTTTACTCTCTCTTCCTAGGGATGTCGTGCCTTCTCCTCCCAGGTGCCACCTCTTTGTCTGAGGGTTTGGGATCGTCGAGTGTTCACCATCTAAAACATCCACAAAGTTTATAAGAATGATATTTAAGGATCACATGTTTGAGTCCATGAAGCAAATTAGCTAGACTTGTCTTACAGAAATCATAATTGGAGCTTCTAAAATTCTCAAAGAAAATAACACTAACCCTTATGATCAGACCTACCACTATCCCAAAAAATACTTTTCTAATGCCCTTAGGTTCTTAAAATACTCGTATCTCCCAGGTGTTTGTGAAGTCTTTCTCAAACTCTATCCTTCTTTAATTACTTCAAATGAAATTTATACATTATTTCTTAATTTGGTCAAATTCACTTAATCCTCATGCCTTATCCAAAATCCAAAAGGGTTTTACGTAGTCCATATTTTTGTTTACCATTTCTATTTCTACCACATAGGTAAACGTACAACTACACGTAACTACCACACTTTACATTAGACCATCACACTTTATACTACCACTATTTCATTACATCCTTGTTATACACAACTGCTAGAGTACCATCTACGCCATCCAAGTTTACTATTCTATTTTGTCATACAATCCAAAATTCCCGCACGTAAGGGGTAAGTGCTATACCTATTCTATCATCACTAGTATAATACAGTATATTCAATTTGGTGTCTATCATACATATCTACAACCAACAAAATTTCCTAGTCCATGGTAAAACTATTATTCTTCTTACTCTGACGTAGTTAGAGGAGTGCATTCCCTTTCCTTGGGAAAGTCTACAAGGTCATCCGAGTCTACTGGCATGTCTCCAATTCCTTGATTTAGTTCTGCCTCGAGCAGGTGATTGACAAATGTCTCAATATCAGGGTAAAGGGCTTGTCCCAAAAGTTGATGAACTATTTCCTCCATTTTTGGGGTTAGTATAGATACCAAAATATCCCAACTGAAGATCTACTATGTATGGGAGCATTAGTCTTGGTGGAACTTGCTGTATAATGGGAACAACCATATCAAGAAAAATCCCTAGAGCATCTACAGGATGCATGATGCGTCCCTAGAGCACCGCAGTCCACCAACCCATAATGGCCCTTTGGTGTTGGTTCTCTATCACATTGCGGTCCATATCCTGTCACACATCAAAAACCTCAATGTTAGTCAGATCATATCTTATCCAAAATCACAGTAATCTTGCTCTGATACCACTGTAACACCCCCTTGGCTCAAATATCACAGGAAGGCATACACCTAACTGCCTAAGCGGTGTTAGGAAACCCCAAGCAATGAAAGTTATGGATCGAACCTGCCAAGAGAATTGAAAGGGTTTTCTAGGCTGATATAAACACATACAAGCCTTTTATTTAGGTGGAGTTTAAGTTTAACATTAAGTAGTACAACCATCAACTGATACAATGCTTTATTTATAACTTGATCAAGATTACACATCAAGCCACAAGATAAAAGAAAAACATCAAGCTTCCATAATTTCCTTCCCATTTTCCTCGCTTGCCTCCTTAGTTCCTGACATGTTAAACATACCTGGAACGTAGAATGTTCCAGGGCTATCAACCCAAGTTAGATAAAAAATATCTAAGTGAAGTAGTTTCATGAAAGAAGTAAAACATGTATGTAATGCACATATGCAAAGTGAAATCCCTTTTTATGGAAGCCATGCCAAGGTGTTGCAATCACCCGCGCAGGCCATTCTCACATCAAACACAAATATGTGACACCACAAAGCCACTCATGACGGCCACTAGCTTGGCATAACACCTCATGCTATGTAGTGATGTAATAAGTAAATAAACATGCTAAACAAGAAAATCAAGTGAGTAGGTTCACATCCAACACAAGTGATTCAATAAATGATCAATATGTAGCAAGGAATATGAAAGAAACCATTCACCTCAGCTGTTGGCATTGTCGGGTTACTGTTCAGAGGGGTTTCAGCTCGATTTGGCTACAGTTTCACACAGTTCGAGTTATCAACCTAAAATAGTTTTACATAGGATGATAGGAAATAAATTAAGGAATAAAATTGGAAATTTTCAGGTCAAGAGGGGCCCTCATACGCCCTTAGAAGCGCGGCCACATGCAGCAGCAACTGGCGCGTGCGATGCACATGTTGCCCCTTCCTCACGACAGACCCTGCAACTGAAAATTAAAAATGCCATAACTTGCTTATTTTAGCTCTGTTTCACCCTCCACTTGAACCTACGGACTCCCTTTTTCGTTCTTTACGACCCTATTGAAAGAAAATCGACTTACCTCTTTGATTTTTCCACTATATTGGCTGATTTTCGATGAGATGTCGGTTGCCCACCACCACCCTTCTTCTTCTTTGCTTCTCTTGATCTTTTCCTCTTTGTTTTACTTGGTGAACTCCCTATACTTGCCACACCCCACTTCCACACAAATCTCCCCCCTTTATATAGGCTTTCAAGATATCCATATCTCAAGATATCCCTTTTTTCCTAAGTTATATCCCTTTCTTCTTAAGTTATCATGACTAAATCTCTCATTATCTCTTAAAATATCCTTTAACTCTAATTTCCATTTTTCATCCAATCCTAAGCCTCCAAATCAAGCCCTCGTGTGTCCTTAGGATAAGAATTCATCATTACCTTTCTTTAAAAACAAACTTACCTTTAATAAGTTGTAACATTTGTACTTAGGCCCGGTTTCCTCCTTTCTCTTATTATGTTAATGCCTTGAAACCACTTATGTTTGTTGTATCATATTTTTTGGTATATGAGAAAATGTGTTTGATGCGAAATCTATCTTTGAGAAAATCATATTTTGCAATAGGCTTTCATATTTTGAAACAATGCATAAAAAATTTTTATGTGCGAAAGCTTAAATGATTTAAAGAATCAAAATACATGAATGATGTTTCGAAACCAAGTGTTTATGTTTCAAAACATTATTCTCACATGCTTCTCTAAATGTTTTGAAATAGTCTTAGCCCAAGGTTAAATGTTTGCTAAATCCTCATATCATATTTCGAAACCTATCCTGAATTTTAAGAAGTATGTTTCAAAACCTACCCTATCATGTTTCGAAACCTATGTCTCTGTCTGCAGAGCATTTAATCATTTTTGAGTTAGATATGTTTTGAAAGAAGTTTTTGAAGTATGTTTTGAAAGAAGTTTTTGAAGTATGTTTTGAAACCTCATATCTATGTTTCAAAACCTCTGACTCTATGTCAGCAGAATATTTTCAAAACCAAGTAGCATGGGAGCTGAATGTTTGTTTAATGAAAAAGAATTTAAATATTTTTTTTAAAGTAATTTCTCCATGCCTTGCGATCTCTTTTTTAAATGACTAAGTGGAGAATGTTTTTATATCCCAATGGCCATAAGATTCCCCTAGGATATTGTCTCCCACTTGTCTG
Organism: Diospyros kaki; assembly: GCA_036245055.1. Lineage (NCBI taxonomy): Eukaryota > Viridiplantae > Streptophyta > Magnoliopsida > Ericales > Ebenaceae > Diospyros > Diospyros kaki. The sequence goes on along the minus strand of BSEG01000010.1, from coordinate 25,141,200 downwards.
TGTCTCTAAGTGCTTTGTCCAACTAGAAGCTATGATGTTTCAAAACCTTGGTCTATTTCTGTAATGTTTCGAAACACAGTATGTATGTTTCAAAACCTACTTTTATGATATTGTCTCTAACGGTTATTTTCAGTCAGAACTTTGTTTCTTAATATATATAGCATGTCTTTAAAGATGAAAAGACACACACAACAGCCAAGAACAAGAGAGAGCAAGCACTTATTCATTCATACTCTCAAGAGATACAAGTTACACTCACAAGCACATCTGAAAGAAAATAGTTGAGTTCAAGTGTGTTGTGTGAAGTGAAAAAGGAGAAGCAAGCTAAAGCATTCTTTCATCTAAGCTCTCCTACTCTCAAACCAAGAAGGTTTGTACAGCAATGTTTTGGTAAGTCGTTTTCATTACATAAATCCATTGGGATGTAAGAGGTAAACTTCATTTATCTTGTTTAAAGTTATAAGGCTTGAGTTGTGCTTAAAACTCACAAGTTGTAAGGTTCGAGTTTATCTCTAAAAAGCTCATTGTGGTGAAGGTTTGAGTTAAAACATAAAAAGTCACTGTGTAAGATTTTAGGGTGAACTAATGTAAAACCCTTAGTGTGTTGATCACTAGTGAAAGTGATTGTGGTTGAAAATCCTTCAAGTGGGTAAGCTTGAAGGTAGTAAAGTAGGCAGGTGTCGAACCACTATAAATCTTGTGTGCAAGTGTCTTGATTATTTTTTTTTATTATTGGTACTGTCTGTGCATTCAAAAGAATCAATTTTCAAAAGGTAAAGAAGTTTCAAAATAAGCAAATAAGAGAGCAAGGTTTTGAAACATACTATAGTAGGTTTCGAAACACACATTCCAATAACTTAGATTTCGAAACATACTCGCTTATGTTTTGAAACATACTTAACAGAGAGGTCAGTTTCAAAACATACTCCTTCAGATTTCGTTATCTGGTTCATGTGTAATTGTGAATTTGCTATTGCTTGCTTCTAGTCTTGTGTGAATTGGTTATCTTTATCTACTCTTATTCTAAAAAAAAAAAATGTGTGTTTTAAATAATGCTATCCCTAATGCTTTGGAGTTATACACTGATAGCTGATTAAGTTTGTAATACGAAACATGAATGCACTAATTTTTTTTTCTTGAAAACGTATATGCATTAGAACAAGTAATTTGCATTCATCGGGTATTCAAATATTAGAAATTGGTTACTGGTCATAAAGTCAAAGGTAATAGTAATTAGCTGATTAGTACACTGTATGATCCCTCAACAAAAGTGGAGACTATTACCCGAGTGAGTGTTTAAGCATAATAAACATTGATTCTGAGTGAAATAACACTTACTCTAAATGTGTTTTATTGTTTATCTCATCTTTTCAATAGCTTCAAAACATCAATTTGCTTTGGATGTCTAGAATGATAAAAGATGAATTTGGTTGATTTCAAACTTTGAATTAGGGGACTGAGTAACATTATTTTGTAGAAGCATGATAGGTGGATCAATTTGTTGCAACTTGAGCCTATTAACATTTTTCTTTCTTTATATTAATCTCCATTGCTAGCCCACTTAGCCATTTTTAAACACAATTTCTTTTCTTACCCTCATCTAAACCATAACCACATGAAGTTTGTCCAAACCTTGCTTGTTTTTAGGAATCAGTCTATCTTAGTACTTTCATATATAAAAAAAAGAAAAAAAAAGCTAAAAAAAAGAAAGAAAAAAAAAAGGAAGTTCTCTTAGCTATTCAGCACAAGTGTTTTAAAATAAATGTTGAAGAAAACAATATGTCCAGTTTGATATTAGTGTCAAAAAAAAAAATCTCGACACACCCTTTGCACACTTTACCATTTTCTTTGACAACCCGTATTAACCTCATAGCCCCATTACAACCCGGTCTGGTCCCTCTTGATGCTATAAATCATGTGATCTCAGGATTTGAGTTCGAAGTAGGGAATTATGTTTACATTTAGAAGTTATTCATCTACGACATTATTCCAGTCATGAAGCTATGTCAATTTCCTTGTTCTTTCATGAAAATACATTCCTTGTATTTCGGATGACACCGAGTTTTGAACTTGTTCTGCATTTACTCTTATAACAGTGCACCCCCTTGTGTGTACACTTGAGGAATCATTTTTATTGAAGGGAAAATCTACAGTAAGGTTTAAAGTCAAAACTTCGAGGGAGTAAGTCTGTGTGTTGGTCATCCTGATTGTCATTCTTGAGATTGTATGACCTTTAACCAAAAATATGATTTAGAATGTTCTACTTATGCCAAACTACTTATTCTATTTTATGCATTTCAGTTTTGAATTTGAAAATTTTATATTCATATAATTATTATGAATAAATCTTGGTAGGAGTATAGTCTGATTGCTAAGGGACTAGCAATGTTTAAGTTGGGGGTATGATGAGGAGTTAATTTATTATAAATCTTAATGAATTATATCCCTATTTTTATCTTATATTAATGTTTAAATTGAATAATTATACACATTATATACTATTATCAGGATGATATCAAGAAATTGACATTTGTCGCGTAATTGAAGATGTTAAAGAGTCAATCGGATGACCAACGTTACTACTCAAATTCAAGTGCAATTGGGTCAACTATTAAATAGAGCCCAACACAAGGAAGGCCCAAACATTTTAATCACAAGGATTTAATCACAAAGAAGGCCCAAATCCAACATAAAGAAGACCAAAAACCCAATTTATGAAAATCTATTTTTATTTTTATTTTTATTTTTTATTTTTAAATATATGTTTTATGAGTACTTTTTTAAGTGTGTCTTTTAGCTAACATCTATTTAGCTTTAGGTGTGTCCTTTAGCTAATTTTCTTTCATTACTTAGGTGAATGTTTTGTGAGTGTCCATTAGATATAATTATGTCTAGTTGTACATGTAATACCCAGTATTTAATATCAAAAGTGTTTTCAGAAATTATGGGGTCAAAATGAAATTTACTATAGTTTCGGGCCCAAGTGCAATATCCAAAACATGAACGAAAGGCGAGAATCTATATCAACTCAAGTCAAGGAAGGTAAAATTGTCCAAATAAGTAGTATTTGACAAAATCAAGAGATTCGCGAAGGTTTGAGGTCGAAAACACAAGATTAAGGGCATTCGAACAAAAGCGCAGATTATGTAAATTACCTGAGAGAGGTCAAATCAATGAGTTTTTCAAAAAGTTCTTGAGGGAAATGAATAAATTGGAACTTGAGGGCAGTAGAGGAATTAACAAAAAGTATAGGGGCATCATGGACAGGGGAGAAATGAGGTTGAAAAATAATCAAAGAGCAAAAGTACAAATAATGGAAATTGGTGGTGTGAAACCGACCGCTGCATGTGGCCCTACCAGCCTCCCTAGGACATCAAGAAGCTCAGGGATAGCCTCCAAGTGATGATGAAGCAAGTGGGGGTCGCTATTGGCTAGAAATGGCTATGAAGTGATCGGTTTTAATGGCGGAGTTGACCTGCGTTTTGATCGAATTTTTCGAGATGATTTTCTCATGATTTAGGGCTATTCAATGGGATTAAAGGCTAGATTTGGGGCTTAAGAGATAAGATTAAGCAAGATTTGGTGGGAATCAGTGTCAAAAATGAGTATAAAAGGGGTAGGAGGCCGAAAGTTTCAAAAGACAAAATTGAAGAAATTACTTGCGATTTTGCTTGAATCGAGCCTCAAGGATAAGGGGCTTTTCTTCTTTGAGTTATGTAAAAGATTTCCGGACAGTGCATTTTAAGGGGGTTTCCTTGTTTTGGCCGAAAAGTCCGGCCTCACCGGACCATGACCTGCAATTGGGTTTTAAACCCTTTTTCGGTGACTTTTTTCGAGGTTTAAAGGTTCCATCGAGGTCATCTCATGATAGAGCACATATTTTCATATTATTTAGCCCTCATATTTAGTCTTTTTGCACGTTAGTTGTGTCATTTTATTTATCTTGATTTTGTTTTATTTTATTTTATAAGAATTGGGCTTCACACTATTTTTTCTTATTTTGAACAGATTAGGGCTTCCTGGGTTATGAGGAATTTTGATGGCAAGAAGGGAAACAAGGAGATTGGAGACAAAGAAGCAAAAGTGTGCTGACATATTTAACCTTCTATGCTTCTTTCAAGTTTTTGGCCAAGTTACAATCCTAGAACGTGAATGATGTCTTCATAGCTATTGTAGAGGACTTCTTGGGATTTCCGGAATGGTATGTTTTGTCCAAATCCAAGTTCGTTTGGGCCTCCAAACATCGCTTCAAAGTCGAGACCATAAAGTTGGGTCAAATTAGGAAAGCTGCACAGATGTTGAATCTTTAAAAGGCCATAACTTGGGCGTCCGATATCCAAATCAAGTGATTTAAAAGCCCAAATTCATATAATCTTCCTGATCTACAATTTTTGTGAAGGTTCCGAAGCCTAGAAAGCACGTTATCCCATTATAAATTGGCTGTGAAGTTGCGGTAACCTAGGGTTTCCTCCTTAAGCCCATTTAGCCTAGGTTTTCTTTTCAAAAACCCTATAAATAAGAGCTATCTAAGAGACATTAAGGGTGACCGATTTTGGGAGATTTCTCACGATTTCAACCAAGAAGATGGAAGGCTAATTCGCTTGTGATTCGCTACATTCTCATACCCCTTGCCCGGTTTGAGTCTCGGTCATATTGTTGAATCTGGTTTGGAACTTGATTTCATGTTTTTATGGATGATTTTGTTTCTTTTCCTTCTCTAAGTTTATGTATGTTTCTTTTATGCGATTGTGTGAATGCATGCATGATCTTTGGATGGTTTTAATTGACGTACTCGGTTGAGGCTTTGATTAGAAAGAACGGTATATTTGTATGAGCGATTGCTCGATTGGATTTAATCTTTTACGCTTGTAGAAGAGTTTTTCAAATCAAAAGAAAATAAAATCAAAACAGATTGTTTTCGTAAATAAGACGAGGATTACCGTGGTAAGGAGGTAGGGTTTGTAGCGGGTTACGTTTTACTTCATTGTTGTTTCATTCTTGAACGTTTATATTTCAGTTTTCATCACAACCCCCCTCGTTTAATCTTGTTTTGACATATCCGTTTGAGGTTCATTAGGAGACGACTTTGGGTTGCACCTTTATTGCAAATCCGAATCATTATTCATCTAATCTATCGGTGTTCAACAGCCCGATCAGATTTTGGCGCCGTTGCCGGGGAACCGTCAAACTGTTCTGCCATAACAAGATTTGTTTTCTATCTTTCTTTTTCTTTTTAATTCTCTTTCATTCTTTGTTGCTTTCTTTTGTTGCTTCTTCGTGTCTTACTCTTTGGTTTCTCTTTTCTTTTGTTTCTTTGTTTCTTCTTTGTGTTTTTCTTTTCGATTTTCTTCTTTTCTGTTTTCTGTTTTCTCGGAATGCCCTGATTTCATTCTTTGTTGCTTTCTTTTCTGTTTTCTGTCATTCCTTTTTATTGTTTTCTTTCTATTCTCTTTGTTTTCTTCTTTTGTTTCTCTGTTCCTTTATTTCTTTGTTCATCCTTTTCGGTTTTCTTTGTTCTTCTCTTCTGTTCTGCTCTGGGTTTTTCTCTTTTCTGTTTTTTTTTTGCCATAAACAGCACTGTTCACCGCCGACGACTATCTCGGAATGACCTGATTTTTTTTTCCAAAGGAATGGGGGTGTGGGGAGAAATAGTCACTGCTTTGCAATGTGGAGGGCCTATTTTGGCCAAAATCCAACGTTTAGACCACTTTTTGGGCCATTTTGTGTTTTCTTGGTGTGTTTATGTGATTTTTCCTTGTGTGTTTTGTTTTGTTTTTGTTCTTGTTGATATTTAATACATGACCAGATCATCTAAGGGTGACCTAATTGATTTAGATCCAGAAATTGATAGAACCCTTAGGCGACAAGCAAGAGAACTTAGATCCCAAGATAGGGCAGTGACTAATAGTGTCTTTCCCATTGTTTCTGATACTGTGTTTGAGTTCCAACCTAAACTGATCAATATGGCCGCCAATGAAAACAATGGCAATGAGAATAGGAATAATGGGAATAATGCTACCAGAAGAATTAGAGAATTGGCTGCCCCTGATGTGCATTATCAACCTTTGTGTATTCAGTATCCTCAATTGGAGGCAAACTTTGAACTGAAATCTGGATTGATACATTTGGTTCCTAAGTTTCATGGTCTTGCAGGTGAAGATCCACACAAGCATTTGAAGGAGTTTCATGTTGTATGCTCCACCATGAGGCCGCAAGGGGTTGATGAAGAACAAATAAAGCTAAGGGCATTCCCTTTCTCTCTTGATGGAGCTGCCAAAGACTGGCTGTATTACTTGCCACCTGTTGCCATTACCAATTGGGATGGCCTGAGGAGAAGATTTCTGGAGAAGTTCTTCCCTGCTTCCAGAACAGCAGCCATCCGGAAGGAAATTTGTGGCATTCGACAGATAGATGGAGAAAGCTTGCATGAGTATTGGGAGAGATTCAAGAAGTTGTGTGCTAGTTGCCCTCATCATCAGATAAGTGACTAGCTCCTCATTCAATATTTTTATGAAGGTTTGCTCCCCATGGACAGGTACTTAGTGGATGCTGCATCTGGAGGAGCCTTAGTGGAAAAGACACCAGCTGCAGCCCAGGACTTAATTTCAAAGATGGCTCAAAATGCACAACAATTTGGTACCAGGTTGAACACTCCCATGAAGACTGTCAATGAGGTTGGTTTTGCTACACCTATGGACCAAAGGAGAATAGAAAATAGGCTGGAGGAACTCACTTCAATGGTTCGCCAGTTAGCCCTTGATCGAAACCAGCCCTAACAGGTATGTGGCATTTGTTCATTATCTTTACATGTAACTGATCAGTGCCCATAATTGTAGGATAACACAGAATCATGCAATGGAATCTTCCCTGGAAGACCGTTTCAGCACCAGCCACAACATAAGTATGATCCATACTCAGCCACATATAATCCTGGATGGAGGGATCACCCAAATTTCAGATATGGAGGGTCTTTAAACTAGTCATTCCAGCAGCATCTGTACCAGAATCACAACTTGCAGTAGCAACAACTTCAGCAGCCACAAAGATTAAATCATTCTCAAGGTCTAAGTTCCAGCAACCATGCCCCACCAAGGCCCAAGTCAGAACCTAGCTTGGATGATCTTGTTAAGCAACTAGCAGCAAATACACTCCAATTCCAGCAAAAAATAGAAACCAAAATTCAAAATTTGGAGACCCAAATAGGCTAGCTAGCAACAAACATCAATGAGTTAAGGAGTCAAGGTTCGGGGCAGCTTCCTTCACAACCAGTTGCCAATCCGAGGGGTAATGTTAGTGCCATCATGCTTCGAAGTGGGAAAGAAGTGATCATCCCAACGCCTCCACCATCATCAAATATGAAGCAACATGTAGAGGGTAGCAATAAGCAGCAGCCCTGCTCAATCCAAGAAGCCAAGCAGCCCAACTCCAGCTATCAAGAACAAGGAGAGTCTTCCAACAACCAGCCCCTTCCATTCCCACATCGAGCAACACAAAACAAGAAAAGAGCAGAGGCCGAATTAGATAAAGAGATTTTGGAGACATTCCAGAAAGTGGAAGTCAATATACCCCTCCTTGAAGCCATCAGACAGATCCCCAAGTATGCAAAATTTCTCAACGATTTGTGTATGCACAAGAGGAGATTAAGAGGGAACGAACAAGTCAACCTTGGGAGGAATGTTTCAGCTCTCATACAACCTACCATGCCAAGGAAGTGCAAAGATCCAGAGACGTTTTTCATTCCTTGTACTATAGGAGACATGCAATTTAGTAATGCTTTGCTAGATTTAGGTGCATCCATTAATGTTATTCCTAACTCTATCTATGCTGCTTTGTAGTGTGGTCCTTTAAAGCCAACAGGAGTGGTTGTCCAGCTAGCTAATAGAAGCACAGCCTACCCCTCTGGAGTCTTGGAGGATGTCCTGGTTAAGGTTAAGGATTGTATCTTCCCTGCTGATTTTTATGTTTTAAATATGGAATATGACAATTTGCATGAGCATGCACCTCTTATATTAGGTAGGCCATTTTTAAAAACTGCAAGGACTATCATCAATGTGCATGAGGGTACACTTTCCATGGAATTTGCTGGTAGCACCATTCATTTTAACATACTTGATGCCATGAAATGTCCCCCTGAAGATCATTCCACTTTGCAAGTTAACTTGATTCAATTGTTGGTTGATGAAGCATGCACTAAGTCTTGTGATTTGATTGATGCATTCCCCACTATTCATGACCTTCCAGATTCCTTCATTTGTCCTGATTGTAGTAATGAGAGCGATCCATGTGATGCATGTTCTGAGATTGCTGTATTTCTACATAATCATGATTCTGATATTCAAATTGAGCATGCACAATCTGATTCTTATACTTTTCATGGGGAGTGTAATACCCTGTTTCAGTGTAAGCTTGCCACGTCATTTAAGTGAGTTTAAAATACCAAAAAATAGGCCGGATAGCAAAATAAATTGTCGAATCGACTGGAGGGAATGCCCCGGAGTGTAATTAGCTAAGGAAAATAGCATGGTCTCGATAAGCATTCCAATATAGGATTTATGGAAGCAAAAGAAATCGGAATCGAGACGATTTTTGGTACAGCTAAAAATGCAGCTCCAAATTAGGCTAAAATACCAAATTGTCACAAGAGACGTCTAGGAATTCAACGGAACCCTAAGGAGGCTCCGATTTTGCATGACGATCAACCCTTCGGTGGTTTTAGGTCGAATCAATTGCCCGGTGAGGACCCGGGGGCGAAATTAATTTTTGTCAGGTAAATCCAAAGTTATTTATTTTGGTTTTAAAGCATTATAATGCAAATTAATTTGAGCGTTAGGGGTGTATTTGCAATTTAAGATATTTCTCGAGTGTAATAAATATTAAATATATATTTTTCTTATAATTATAATAGTATAATAAGTATTATATATACTATAAATATGCATGCGTGAGGCGTGGGAGGCAGCTTGTTGGATTGTCTTCAATTGGAAGGCTTCGAGATGGTTGTCTGTGAGGCATGGGGAGCAAGCTCAGAATTGGGCTGAGAGTTGTCGAGAGGGAGATTGGCGCCCAAGCTTCCTAAGATTATATATATATATATAGAGAGAGAGAGAGAGAGAGATGAAGGAGGAAGAAATGGCAGCAAAGAGCTTGGGTGGGCTGTGGCTGAAAACAAAGAAGAGAAAGCCGAGAGTAGCATGAGAGAAAGTGAGAGAGGTCGAGTGAGTGATGGGAGGGAGAAGGCCAAATTGGCCATGGCAGCAAGCGGCCATGGCCGCAACCCGCGAGCAGCGGAGCAGGGGTAGCCTTCAGCAGTCGCGATGTGCGGTGAGTAGGACAGCTGGGGAGGCTGGGCGATGGCGTCTCGCGGTAGTGCACGGTGAGCTGGGACGACCAGCAACGGCTAGTGAGGCCGGTTGGCTGAGAAAGGTGGCGGGTGGCAGTGTCCGTTCGCTGGAGCTGCAGGAGCAGTAAATAAAGAAGAAGAAGCCGTGAAGGAGAAGAAGAAGAGGAAGAGGAAGAAGAAGAAGAAGAAAGAGAGAAAGGAGAAAAGAAGGAATGAAGGAGTTGCAGAGGGTGTGCGTGCGTGAAGGAAGGAGGAAGATGAACAGTAAGAAGAAAGGAGAAAAAGAAAAAAAAAAGAAAAGAAAAGGGAGAAAAAAAGAAAATTAGAAAAAAAATGCTGAAAAATCCTAGAAAAATAGGAAATGAAGATGTAATGATATTCCGGAGCTTTTGGCTAGAAAAATAGTTCAGCCACGCATTTCGAGGCAGTGCACGAAAATCGAGGCGAAGCCCTAAAAATTGAGATGTGGCACAAAAATCGAGGTAAATGTTCGAGAATGAGGTAAAGTGAGAGAATTGAGGTGGCGTGCAAGAATCGAGAACTTGCACGACAATCGAGATCAGTCACGCATTTCAAGGTCATGACACGCATATCGAGGTAGCTCGGGAGGCTAAGTTAAGGTAAACAGAATTCCCTACAAATTCCAGTAAATTAAGAAAATGATTTTAGGAATTTCTATTGAGTAATATTTGAAAAAAATAATTGAGGAATAATTAGTTTAAATTATTGTTGAGAAATTATTTATTTAGGAATTATTTATTATTTATTTATGAATTATTTATTATTTACGAATTATTTCTTAGCAATTAGTTAGTTAGAAATTATTTAATGAGGAATTATTTAGTGAGAAAAATGTTTAAGGAATTATTGAGGAAAATAGGAGAAATGGAGAAAATTACGAGGAAATTAGGAAAAATAGATTATTGATATTATTGAATGAATATGATGGCCATGGTATGTTGAGGATTCGAATTGAGTATGTTAGAAGTCTGGCACGAGAATCGAGACGTCATGAGATGCGTATGAGGTAAGTAGTACTTACCAAAATGAATTTAGTTTTATGAAATATGCTTGGTATGAAAGGGGTTCAACCCAAAACCTTATTTTATGCGTACGATTTTATCATGTTGTCATTTCTTGATGTGATTATGTCATGTAGATTGCATTTACATGTATTGATGTTGAAATGTGCATACATTCACGATGATATTATTGATCATGCATCGCATAAAGGGCTTGGGATTATGAACTGACACCGCTGCTCTACCAAGTGTGCACCCATACACATCGGTCCAAGAAAGGGACTGTAAAAATGGGGAGCAGCAGTTGGGTGCGGTTGACTCAAGTCGAAAACGATGATGACATTTTGCATTTTGCATACATGCACGAAAATGATTTTTGTACTGCTTACTTAGATGGTTCATCATCTAATTGGACTTTGCCCCTAGAACATTCAAACGTTCCAGATGGAGATTGTAGCAGGTATGAAGATGAATGAGGCATGAAATGATACTTAGCTAAGTGCATGATGAACGAATGATGAGATGAATGATGTAATGTAGTCCATGTGTTTAAGTCCTGCTACTTTGAAATCCGAAAGCTTTGAAAATCCATGATGTAAGATATGATGATGATTGGCGTATGAGGAATGATGATGTAACCTTATGGTTGATGATGACGATGTATAACCCATTTAGGGTTCATGTTAATAAGAATGCATGTTATGAGTTAATGTTAGTTGAGACCTATATTATGTTTTAGGTCTTGTATTGAGAATTAAGTTTGGGAAACGGTGATGTAAAGAATTGATTTATGATCTAATGTTAAACTAAGATGTCAGGTTCGATTCTAGCTTCTGCAATTGAGGTATGTATGTGATGATTCTCTCTCTTTCAAGAATAAATTAATGTAGGGAAATTCTGGGATGATGCGAGGAATGACGCGATTTAGTATGAGTTCAAAAGAAAAAAAATTATCATCTCAGGATTATCCCAAGAAATAACGCGCTCGGGAAAAACGGGGCGTTACAGGGAGGATAGTGTTTCTGCTAACCATGTTGAACAGGTAGACAGTACCCTTGAGATAAAGGCAAGCAGGTTAGTCCCTTCATTGCAGCAGGCACCATCCCTTGAGTGCAAGCCTTTGCCCTAGCATCTCAAGTATGCCTTCTTGGAGGATGGCGAGAAGCTACCAGTCATCATCGCCAATAACTTGCAGCCTGACCAAGAGAAAGGGTTATTGGATGTGCTAAAGAGGAACAAGCAGGCCATAGGTTGGACATTGACAGACATACCTGGGATTAGCCCTTCCATATGCATGCATAGGATTCATCTAGAGGAAGGAGCTAAACCTGTGAGACAGCCCCAAAGGAGACTTAATCCCACCATCCTGGATGTGGTAAAGAAAGAGGTAAGCAAACTACTCTCAGTTGGTATCATTTATCCTATCTCTAATAGCCAGTGGGTGAGTCCAGTGCAGGTAGTTCCCAAGAAGACGGGCATCACAGTGGTGCCTAATGAGAGGAATGAGCTTGTTCCGATGCGAGCACAAAATAGTTGGAGAGTGTGCATTGATTACAGAAGACTCAACCTCGCTACGAAGAAGGATCACTTCCCTCTCCCATTTATTGACCAAATGTTGGAGCGGTTGGCAGGTAAGTCACACTATTGTTTTCTTGATGGTTTCTCTGGATATTTTCAGATTTACATAGCACCGGAGGATCAAGAAAAGACCACCTTCACCTGCCCCTTCAGCACATTTGCCTATAGGAGGATGCCATTTGGTCTTTGTAATGCTCCAGGTACCTTTCAGCGATGAATGGTAAGTATATTCTTCAGATTTTCTAGAGGATTGCATGGAAGTGTTCATGGATGATTTTTCAGTTTATGGCTCATCTTTTGATGATTGCTTGGTTAGCTTGGGTAGAGTCCTAGAGAGGTGCATTGAAAAGAACCTTGTTTTAAATTTTGAAAAATGTCATTTCATGGTAGAACAAGGAATTGTTTTAGGGCATGTTCTGTCTAAGAAGGGTATAGAAGTGGATTGGTCTAAGGTTGATATTATTTCTTCTTTGCCTTACCCCACCTCTGTACGAGAGGTGTGTTCCTTCCTCGGACATACAGGATTCTACCGAAGGTTCATCAAGGATTTTAGCAAGGTTGCACTTCCACTTTCCCACCTACTCCAGAAAGATGTGAATTTCCACTTCGATGAGCCCTGCAATCGAGCATTTGAGGAACTGAAGAGCCAATTGATTTCTCCACCCATCATACAGCTAGCCGACTGGGAGTTACCCTTCGAGTTGATGTGCGACGCCTCCAACTTTGCAGTGGGTGCCGTAATTTCCCAGTGTGTAGAGAAGAAATCTCATGTCATAGCCTACGCTTCGCATACACTGGATGCAACATAGGCTAATTATACCACTACGGAAAAAGAGCTATTGTCTATTGTTTTTGCATTGGATAAATTTAGATCCTATTTACTTGGTTCTAAAGTTATTATCTTTTCTGACCATGCAGCTCTTAGGTACCTCTTGAAGAAGCCTGATGCCAAACCTCGTTTGATAAGGTGGATGCTTTTGCTCCAAGAATATGACATTAAGATCAAGGATAGAAATGGAGTGGAGAACTTGGTAGCCGATCACCTCAGTCGCATCCCTTCTTCAGATTCCACAGTCATGGACTCCCAACCCATCAGAGATGATTTTCCAGATGAGTTACTCTACCACATTCATGGTGCTGAGCCTTGGTATGCTGATTTGGTAAACTATTTAGTTGCTTCTGAATTACCTGCATATCTTAAGAAAGAACAACTAAATAAATTTAAGAGTCAGGCTAGGTACTATGTGTGGGATGATCCATATCTGTAGCGCATGTGTAGTGACCAGGTCATCAGGAGATGTGTGCCTAACCATGAGTTTGCTTCTGTCTTAAAATTTTGTCACACACTTGCATGTGGTGGTCCCTTTGGTGCCCAACGTATAGCTAGGAAAGTCCTAGATTCTGGATTATATTGGCCTTCACTCTTTAAGAATTCATATGAGTTCTGTAAGAATTGTACACGCTGCCAACACACAGGCACTATATCACGTAGGAATGAAATGCCTCAACAACCTTTATTGTTTTGTGAAATCTTTGATGTTTGGGGCATTGACTTCATGGGTCCATTTCCTGTGTCATTTGGTTATGTGTACATTCTGTTAGCTGTGGATTATGTTTCTAAGTGGGTGGAAGCTAAAGCCACCAGGACTGATGATTCTTTTGTGGTTGCAGATTTTGTTAGATCTCATATTTTTTGCAGGTTTGGCATGCCCATGGCCATCATCAGCGACCAAGGATTCCACTTTTACAATAGAAAGATGGACACCCTACTTCGTAAGTATGGGGTAATACACAAAGTGGCGACTCCTTATCATCCACAGACTAATGAGTAAGCTGAAGTGTCCAACAGAGAGATCAAGCACATCTTGGAGAAGACAGTCCAGCCCAATAGGAAAGATTGGTCCAAGAGATTGGAGGATGCATTATGGGCTTACCGTACCACATTCAAGACTCCCATTGGCATGTCCCCCTACAGGTTGGTTTTTGGAAAAACGTGTCACTTGCCGGTGGAAGTGGAGCATAAGGCATATTGGGCGGTGAAGTAATGCAATATGGACATCAGTCAAGCGGGGTCCCAAAGGAAGCTCCAACTCCAGGAACTTGAAGAGATTCGACTGGAAGCATATGAGAACTCAAGGATCTACAAGGAAAAAACAAAGGTTGCACATGACAAGCTGATCATAAGGAAGGAGTTTCAAGTCGGTCAGAAAGTTTTGCTATACAATTCCCGTCTTAAGTTGATGCCAGGTAAGTTACGTTCTCGTTGGACTAGTCCTTTCATAGTTACTCATGTTTTTCCCTTTGGTGCAGTTGAAATCAAGGATGTGTCCAATGCGAAGCAATTCACAGTGAACGGGCATCGCCTTAAGCCATTCCATGAGGACTTTCAGGAGCACATTGTGGAAGAGCTGCATCTCCTCAACGCCACCTCCATTTGATACATCAGGCTGTTTCTCTCTCCCTAATCTTTTACACTTACTTGTCTTATTCTTAATTGAAATTGCATGTTTACATTGAGGGCAATGTAAAGTCTAAGTGTGGGGGGGGGTAGCAATTTCTTATTTTAGCAGCATTTTCTTTATCTTTTCATATTTCTTTTTCTTTGGCTCTAGTTGAGTCTATTTTGCGTGGAAATGCAAGTTAAGCAATTAAGTCTAAAAGAACCCAGCATGATTAGAACTTCAATCTTATCTTCCTTGATTTCAAGTGACTTGGCAATGAGTTTGATTTGATAGATTGATTGGGTAGTCTACAGCCGTGAGGATTTTGAGCCTATTGTCTTTCTTGTGTGTGCATTCACCTGTCATGATCTCCACTCTAGAACTTGTTTTGATTCTTGGTTGAGGCTATATTTGTTCATGCACGATCCAAATATGATTAAGGCATTCTTTTCTTTCAAACCCAATCGGCCATTTGGTTAACCCAATTGAATCCAAAAAAAAAAACCATTGTTTTCCCTTTGCTTGCCCCTTTGAGCCATTTTTTTTACCCATCATATTTTTTTTCTTTTCTCTTTTGAGCCTTCCAATCTTAGGAAAAAGACATTAAATGCATTCTAGAGAGAGAGATTGAATTTATCAAGCTAGTCAAAAAATGGTGAGAAGGAGTGTAAAATGCACTCACCTCTTTGTTTCTTTGCTTAAAAAAAAATGATAAGAAAAAGAAGAAAGCAAAGTTGAGACGGAGCGTAAAACACACTCAACCAAATAAAGATGCAAAGTTTTTCATAATGTCTATGCTTGAAAATTCTATCTCTTGATCTTGGAGTTGCATGAAGTGTTTTCTCAACCTAAGGCATGTTTTCCTTCATTGTTGTCTTTCCATTTCTTTCTTCCCCAATTACAACCCTTGAATAAAGTCCTTTTGATTTGTGGTATGCATGTGACATGGATAGTGGAGATTGAGAAGATAAACAAACTTATGGTAGTGGAATTTTGATTGGGTGAATTTGAGCGAAATAGTTACCACCACCTCTTGAGAGATTTGAGAGCATACACTTGTCTTGTGAGAGACTACTTCTTTTGATTTGTCCTATTGAATGAATTACCATACTACTTGTTTTCTTGGAAGTTTAGGAGAGATGATATTTGAATGCTGAATTCTTGAATACTTACCTCGCATGTAACTTTGCACCATTCCACATCTTTTTGTTATTGAATGTTAGGGTCTAGTGTTTTGCCCAGGAGTGCAAATGTCTAAGTGTGGGGGAATTTGATAGAGCGCATATTTTCATATTATTTAGCCCTCATATTTAGTCGTTTTGCATGTTAGTTGTGTCATTTTATTCATCTTGATTTTGTTTTATTTTATTTTATAGGAATTGGGCTTCACACTATTTTTTCTTATTTTGAACAGATTAGGGCTTCCTGGGTCATGAGGAATTTTGATGGCAAAAATGGAAACAAGGAGATTGGAGATAAAGAAGCAAAAGTGTGCTAACAGATTTGACCTTCTATACTTCTTTCAAGTTTTTGGCCAAGTTACAATCCCATAACGTGAATGATGTCTTCAGAGATATTGTATAGGACTTCTTGGGATTTCTGGAATGGTATGGTTTGTCCAAATCCAAGTTTTTTTGGGCCTCCAAACATCGCTTCAAAGTCGGGACATGAAAGTTGGGTCAAATTAGGAAAGCTGCACAGATACTGAACCTTTAAAAGGCCATAACTTGGGCATCCGATATCCAAATCAAGTGATTTAAAATCCCAAATTCATCTACTCTTCTTGATCTACAATTTTTATGAAGGGGCCGAATCCAAAAACGCACGTTATCCCATTAGAAATTGGCTGTGAAGTTGCGATAACCTAGGGTTTCCTCCCTAAGCCCATTTAGCCTAGGTTTTCTTTTCCAAAACCCTATAAATAGGAGCTATCTCAGAGGCATTAAGGGTGGACGATTTTGGGAGATTTCTCATGATTTCAACCAAGAAGATGGAAGGCTAATTCGCTTGTGATTCACTACATTCTCGTACCCCTTGCCCGGTTTGAGTCTCGGTCATATTGTTGAATCCGATTTGGAACTTGATTTTCATGTTTCTATGGATGATTTTGTTTCTTTTCCTTCTCTAAGTTTATGTATGTTTCTTTTATGCGATTGTGTGAATGCATGCATGATCTTTGGATGGTTTTAATTGACATACTCAATTAAGGCTTTGATTAAAAAGAAACAGTATATTTGTATGAGTGATTGCTCGATTGGATTTAATCTTTTATAGTTGTAGAAGAGTTTTTCAAATAAAAAAAAATCAAACCAAAACAGATTGTTTTCATAAATGAGACGAGGATTACCATGGTAAGGAGGTAGGGTTTGTAGTGGGTTACGTTTTACTTCATCGTTGTTTCATTCTTGAACGTTTATATTTTGGTTTTCATCACAACCCCCCTCGTTTAATCTTATTTTAACAGATCCGTTTGAGGTTTGTTGGGAGACAACTTTGGGTTGCACCCTTATTGCAAATCCGAATCATTATTCATCTAATCTATCGGTGTTCGATAGCCCGATCACCTCATCAAGCTCTTCAAGCCCCTGTAGTCGTTTTGGCCATAGGAGGTCATCGGAAGCCTGCCATCACTGTAGAAGACAACCGGAATAGGCTACACGTGGGCTTCACTCGCCGAGGCTAGGGGTGGTGCATGAGGTATCATTTTCCTTTGACACTATTTTTGTAATTTTTAGAAAAATATTTTAGGAATTTTCATGAGAAAATATTTGGTGAAATTAGGTGTTAGGTATTTTTTATGAATTTTCCAAGGTAAGAAAGGTTTAGAAAAATAAGAAAATTGAGAAAATTATGGAAAAAATAGAAATATTAATTTCTAAAGTCATAATGGTAATTAGGAGATGGTTTGATTATTAGAGGGAAGGATTACACGATTTTTGAGGTAAGACACTCTTTTTGAGGCAAAAATTGGCTTTTTCTAAATTAAGGTGTGTGGTTTGATTCCAGTCTTACCCTTGTTTGGAAGTGTGTTGGTGTGCGTCTAGTGGGTTCAGGTAAGCGATTTTACCCTCCCAGCTTAGGTTACATGTGATTGAACCAATTCTAGTGATCGGTTATACCCTCCAAAACTTGGGATCTTATGCATAAGTGTTTTACTTATGCACTTATGGCATCGTATACATATTGAACATGTGGTATATCGCATCAACTATTTTTACTTGTAAAAGAATCGGTGCATGGCGTGTGATTTTTCATATCATCGGGATATTGATTTTCGTGTCGTTGTTATGTCTGTGGGGGACGGGATGGGGTCTTTTTGAGAATGGGGCAAGGTTAATCCTAATGATTGGATGACACGGTAGGGCACTCGAGGATTAAGTATGTCATGGCAAGGTTAACCCCAAAGGTGTGTGGAATGGATTTTCTATAAGAGGTTGAGTATGCCAGGGAGATTTCTCAAGTTAGACGTGTTACATGTTGTTGTTATATGTATATGACATGCTCGTATGTCTTTCATGCGTTCAGTAAACTGTATCGTGCCATCACTTAGATATTTTATCATCTAATATGGGTTATGCCTCTGGAACATTCAACGTTCCATCCAAGGACTCTGGCGAGGGCAAGGACGTGGTCTGTTGAGGGCCAATGGTTTTTAGTATGACAATCATTGTATCATTTTGAGGAGATAGTATTTTCCTTGGTATATGTGTGAATGGTTGTATGATAATGTTGTTATCATTTGGTAGATTTTTAATACGTATTATGTTGGGAAAATACTATGTAAGTACTTCATGAAAGGCCATGATGTTTTAATGTTATTATATCTGCTGCGTAATACTATGTCTTATTTAGTTTAATATTATTGATCTTGTTAGTTAAACGGGCAAGATTGGGGTTTTTGGGATCTTATCTGCATGTGAAGATTGTTCTTGAAATCACCGCAGGTGCCAGCCATCATATGTGTCGGGCAAGTTTTTTGCATGTAAAGATTGTTCATAATACACCATGGGTGATGGGCTTGGAAAAAAAAAGGATTCTTGGGAATTGCCTTATAATGACGCGCCTATTTAAGGCACGGTGTTACAATTGGTATCAGAGCTGTAACACCCCAAATTTCTCGAGCGTGTTATAACTTAGGATTTCGGGAATATAAAAATTTTTTATATCACAATAGCTGTCATACATCACACAATATCCCAAAAACCCTAATTTTCACCTTCTCAGCTTAACAAACCCAATAATCAAATACCTAAGACAGACATTAAAATCTTGAATGTGAAAGCTAGATCGAACCTGATATGGTCCACAACCATAATACTTGATTTATCATAAAATTGTTCAAGAGGTCTACAAAATATATTATATAGATATCATCAAGTGATAACTGAACATCTTAAACATATCCAAAGTTACATAGGTTCGCATATAAACAAAAATATGTTAATCATGTTACAGACATTAATTTAAGCTAATTCTTCAGCTACCTCATTTCCCTTAGAGCCGCTCGTCGAACCTGGAACGTTTGAATATTCCAGGGACATAGTCCAATTAGAAGATGAATCTTCTAGTGAGAAACTCCAAAAACAGTTTATATCGATGCATGATCAGGTATAAAATGTATGAGAAGATAACGAGAACTACTCTGAAGTGCCTCGTGAACATGTTAGCCTCCTCGTGAACATGTCACTTCGGCCTGACCTCATAGCACTCATGCAAGCACCACATCCGTTATCCCTTAGGCTTACGGTCTTCCCCATGAGAGCTTTCTTGATGGCGCATGCACAGTGCATCTCGAGGGATATTCGACTTTTTCCCTCGGCCAACAACAAATAGGTACAACAGTATGGCCACACGAATTTTATAAATGCAATAGTTAAAAAGCCAATAGCATATATTTTCAGAAAAAATCAGTTTATATATGCAACATGATTTTACGTAGGAGAACAATAAGAGTTTACGTACAAGAACTTTACAAAACATGTCTCATGTAATAGAAGTCTCTTATAAGAGAATAAAAATATAATTTAGAGTATAGGAGTCTAACCTTGTTGGTTTATCTCTTCGACGATATAATTTCACGGCAAACGACCTAGGTTTCTACAGAAAATGCACGTTTCGGTAAGCCTAAACCCAAATATTTTTACATAAGGTTGAAGAGCATTAAATTAGGGACAAAACTAGAAATTTTGAAGAAAAATGGGCCCCTCACGTGCCCTGGAAAAGTGGGCCACGTGCCCTCATGCGCAGCTATTTTCCAACGCATGTATCTCACGCGCTACACAGCAGTTTCGGACAGCTCTGCCTCAATTTGGTATTCCAGCCATAACTTCCTCATTTTAACTCCAATTCGACCCTCATTTGAACCTACGCGACCCTCTCTTCCCCCTCTGTAGGATTATCAAAAAACAATTAGACTTACCTCACTTTTTTTTGACTAATTTTGGTGAATTTCGGCGAAGGCTTGTAACTCCGACGAGGCTCATTCTCCCCAGCTTCTCCTTCGATTCCTTCCCGCCTTCTTACCGAACTTCCTACTCTCTCTCTAGAGAAAGCTCCTTCTCTTAGAGTGCCTCAACTCTCAAAGTTGTTTGGAATGATTTGAGAACAACCCATGGTGCCTTTTTATAGATTTCTTCAACCAATCACATTATGCCACTTGTCACAATCTTAGCCATGGACTCCAAAGACTCAAACCTATAATTGAATGGCTTTTGAAATCAAATCTAGAATGAATTTAACTTTTGAAATCCAAGCTAATTCTCCAAAGTTCTTCTAAATGACATTTTGGCCCTTATTTCAAGTCCTCAACTTTAATATTTTACCACATAAGCTCTTAATTTTTATCCTTATTTCGTTTGAATAATTTTCTAATTACAATTACACCCTCAAACATCAAATTTATCAAGATACTTAAAATATCAAAATTAATAAGTCAAAAATTACTCAATATATACGATTTCCCAAAGCCCCTTACAATCATTTGACTATTTTAGGCTACAACTTAACTTAACCGAAAAACCGTCTTTGATTTAATTTCTTTCAGCGTCATAAATCTTGCATCGAGACGCTCGTCAAAAATATACCTTTATCCTCAGGTATCTAAGATTTAGGGCACTCCCTATGATTGATTTGGTCACTCGTTGTCATTTCAAACATATTTTTCGGTATTTTAAACTCACTTAAAATACGTGGCATCTTCACAAAAATATGGGGTATTATAAGAGCCCTAGGTTAAAACCCTAGGATGATTAAGCTAGGTGGTTGAACTTAGCATGGTTAGAATGGTTGAACGAGAACTTAGGATAGGATTATGCATTCTAAGAGACATATGAAACTTAGTAGGAAACAATGTGGAAAACTTTAGGAAACACACATTCGAGGTTTCTGAGTAAAATTTATGTGTTATTAGCAACAATGGTGGATCAAGTGTTGTTATCACACTGGGCGCAAAGGATCGAAGCTCGAGGCAATCCACCAAATGAGGATGTGATTGTGTTTCTGAATGCAATGGAGGAAATCATTGATGATGTACCCCCGAGCTACCGACAATTGATAAATCTGGCAGATTACTAGATCAACTACCTAATCGGCATAATGGTGGGGGAATGGAAGACATATGCCCAGTGCATATGGCAACATTTGGATTTTCTAACCCTAGGTGAATTCTACGCAAGGATTCGGGATCAACATGCGGAGCTGCACAAGGAAGCTATGGACAAAAGGATCAGGAAGATGGCGTTGCGGAATCTGATGAGGAGTCTTAGGAGGGTGATGAAGGACTCCCGGTGGAATCCGATGATGATGAGGGCCACAAGGAGCCGTGGATCTAGAGGCCTAAGGACTAGCTAAAAAGGGACGAAGGAACAACTAAAGGAAGGAGAAATATATAATATAATAAGATGTTATGTTTATTTTCTTTTCGGTTGTGTTAGGATGTTATGTTGTGTGGATTCTATTAAGAAATAAAACTATCCCTCTTTTTAAGAAACGATCTTATCTTGCGCATAACTCATGTTCCGTGATTCACTCCAGTTAGTGAATACACGACGACTTCGAGATGCGGTCCACAATGGGAATGGGAGAAAGGAGGAAGATAATCTCGAAAATCAAGGTGATCACAGAAATCACTTGGGAAGAAATAAGAGATATGTTGGGGAATTGAGCTCTAGAAAGGACCGGTTCAAGCAAATGGAACGATTCTTAGCAAATATGCTAACCTACGTGAGTCGAAAGGAGCCTACCTAACACATAACCACAGCGTTGGAACGGTATCAACATTTAAGGCCCCCTGTGTTCAAAGGTAGGACTTGCAATGATCCCAGCTCAGCCGAGTACTGGCTCGAGCAGACAGAGAAATTACTTCAACACCTCTAGTGCAGCAAAGAGGAAAACGTAAGGTGCGCAACCTACATGCTGGAAGAAGAGGCGGGATGGTGGTGGCAATCTACCAAGCGTTCTATAATAAGATCTCAACAAGAACGCGAGGATGAGGATGAGGATGCGCTAATCTATACTTGGGCAAGACTCAAGGAGGAGTTTAATGGCAAGTACTTCCCTAAGAGTTGGAAGAAGGAAAGGATCTGGGAGTTTATGAGGCTCAAGCAGACTGATGAAATGTCTGTAAACCATTATGATAACCGATTCATGCAACTGATCAAATACATGCCCATGTACAAGACCGACGAGAGTCAGAAGGCACAAAAGTTCATTTCAGGGTTGCAAGTAAATCTCCAACAAGTGTTGAACAGGAGGGATATTGATTCCTATAAAGAAGCGTTACACCGAGCCCTAACCATTGAGAGGAATCTGACGCGAGTAAAGATAATCAAGTCTGAGGAAGGAAGCAAGGGCGATAAGTCAAGAAGTTCAATGGCTCAACCTAAGGATGAAGGGAAATGCCCTCGAAGTAAAAGGAAACACCTTGGGAAGAGATGCGTCATAAGATGCTATGGATGCAGCGAAGAAGGTCACATCGGAAGGAACTGCCCGAAGAGCAAAGGAACTCCTAGGTTGGGGATCAGAGGAAGATTTTATGTTACAATTGCGAGCAATCGGGACACATCTCGCGAGAGTGCTCGAAGAGGCAAAAGATGGAGCTATTGAGTGGAGGAGCATAAAATGTTCGTCCAGGCTGAGTGTACAATCTGACTTGTAAGGATGCTGAGGCCGATCCTACAATTATTGAAGGTATACTACTCTTTCTGAATATTCCAGTTTATGTTTTAACAGATTCGGGTGCCACGTATTCGTTTGTTTCACATGCATCAGTAGACAATCTAAAGCTAAAACATAGAGAATTGGGTTATCAAAGGGTAATAGTTACTCCTGTGGGTACGACCCTAGAAACTGCGATAGGTTGCCAGGGATGTATTTTCAATATGGGAGGGGAAAGTCTCAAGATAGACTTAGCAGTATTGGATATACAAGATTTTGACATGATCATAGGAATGGATTTCCTATCGGTACATGAGACTAAGGTAGATTGTAAGAATAAGACAGTGAACTTACTCAAACCTAGGGGAGAATGGATTACGTTTCAAGGCCAGAATAGTAAGAGTAAGAGAAAGCACGGCATGACCTTACAAGTATTGCAATCAGCCAAACCCGAACCAACAAAGAAAAATCTTGAGTTGGAATCAATGAGAGTCGTGAATGAATACCCTGAGGTTTTGTTGTGTGATTTTATGCACAATTAATTCAGGCAAGTGTAGCCTAGTCAAATATGCATATAGTGATGAAAAGAGTGTCAATCCCACAAAAACTAGATCACACTACCAAAACAATTTTAATTTTGCTTAAGTTGAACTAATTAATTAATTAGATAAATAAAAAGAAAATGAATGAAAAACTGAATTCTTTATGAGAAAAATTAATTAATGAATGCACTAGAATTTAGATTTTATTTAATCTGGGTTATATAATTATCTATTCAATCCGATTCAAAACCAAAAATACCCTTAGAGTATTTTATAATTATTTGCATGTGATGGTGGATTTCCCTCAATTAATTAATAAGCTTTCTCAAGTCATATTAATCCTTTATTAATTCAATTTTACTGTCAGATTTTTGAGCAGATATCAACAAAATAAATAAGCATTAAGTTTTTTAGAAACCTCTAATCTCATAAGCGGATTTGACTCACTAACCTTTCTCGATTCCCACACATGAGCTAATCATCTTTCGATCTCATAGTCAAGTATGTGATTTATATTGCTTATGAATCTAACTTATAACAATCTTTTAGTCAGTCGTGCATAAATCATTAAATCATTAAAAGGTAATCAATATTTTAAAACATTAAACACAATAATATAAATTTCTCACGCAAATAATAATCTGGTTTTGAATCGAACCAAACAAATACTCACATAAATCCAGAATTAAAATCTATCCAAACCCTAACTAAAATAATTTAATTAGATATTATTAAAATATAAATAAATATTAAAATTGAAAGGAGAAAGAAATTTTTTGCCCCAGATCTGAAACAGTTCTAGGTGTGACTGTTGCTGGGCGTGAAACGTCTGCTTGCTGTTCCGTTCTTCTCCTGTGTTCGTTGTGCGCCGCTTCAATTTCCCGCATTCACTGTGCGCCTCTCCAGCTGCCTCCCCCCTTCAATAATATCTTATTATTATGTATATATATATATGAGGCGCTGGGCGCCCCAAGCCATCCAAAATCTAGCCACTTTAAATATTATAATAGTATATATATACATGCACATGGAGCCCTAGTCCCCACATTCACCAATTTCACGCCAAACTGCCACTTTCTTATTTAAATAATATAATAGATAACTAATATATAATAGATATATATAATTCACGCCATTTTAGTATAGTATATAATAGATATATATAAGTAATATAATTTAATATATAATATAACATAATATGTATTTCATTTTTAATAAATAATTAATTAATTATAATATAATATAAAATATATAGATAAAGTACTATAATATATATTTAATTATTAATAAATAAATAAATATTTTTTTATTATATTATAATATTAATTTAATATAATATTAACTTTACTAATTACTTTATAATATTTTCTTTTTTCTTTCTTTTTATGCCAAAATCTTCAAAATAATATCCTTTGCTAGGTTCCTACAAAAAGAGATTAAAATAATGTAAAATCTATATAAACACACATTTATGTAGGAAAAATAACATAAGATTAAGATAAAAAATAGATAAAAATATGTATACAATTAAGCCCTATCAGGTTTTTCCCAAAGATTTATCAGGATTACCTCCCCATAGAGAGATTGAATTCTCGATAGACCTTGTACTACGAACACAGCCTATATCTATACTTCCGTACAAGATGGCCCTAACTAAGATGAGAGAATTGAAAGAGTAATTACAGGACTCGACCAACAAAGGATTCATTAGACCAAGTGTATTACCTTGGGGAGCCCCAATACTCTTCGTAAAGAAAAAGGATGGTACCTTACAGATGTGTATTGATTACCGGTAGTTGAACAAGGTAACCATAAAGAATAAGTACCCGCTACCTAAGATTGAGGAACTGTTTGACCAACTTCAAGAAGCTAAGGTATTCTCAAAGATAGACCTCCAGTGAGGGTACTACCAAGTGAAGATCAAGCCGGAAGATGTACTTAAGACTACTTTTCGATCTCGGTATGGTCACTAAGAATATTTGGTGATATCATTCGGATTGACAAATGCACCTACTGCATTCATGGATTGATGAACCAAACTTTTAGACCCTACTTGGACAAGTTTGTGATAATGTTCATAAATGATATCCTGATATACTCTGCAAGTAAGAGTGAGCATGAAGAACATTTGAGGATAGTTATGCAGACCTTAAAGAACCATAAGTTGTACGCCAAGTTCTCAAAATGTGAATTTTGGCTTACTCAGGTAGCGTTTCTTGGACATATAATTTATGCAGAAGGTATAGCTGTCGATCCAACAAAGATTGAAGCAATTCAAAATTGGCAAGCACCCAAGACTGTCAGAGAAATTTAGAGTTTTCTTGGACTAGCTGGATACTATAGAAGATTCGTGGAAGGATTCTCGAAGATATCTGCTCCACTTACCCGATTGATGCAGAAGGAAGTTAAATTTGAATGGGACGAAAAGTGTGAGCAAGGCTTTCAAGAGCTTAAGGCGCGATTGACTACGGCACCAATTCTAGCAATGCCAATGGAGTTAAGAAAGTATGTGGTATATAGTGATGCTTCTGGGATAAGTTTGGGATGTGTTCTAATGCAAGACGAGAAGGTAATCACTTACGGATCCCGATAACTAAAAAGGCACGAACAGAACTACCCAACCCATAACTTGGAGTTAGCAGCTATAATTTATGCCTTAAAGTTATGGAGACACTATCTATATGGAACACAGTTTGAGATTTTTATGGATCACAAAAGTCTGAAGTACATATTCTCTCAAAATGAGTTAAATATGCGATAAAGAAGATGGATGGAGTACTTGAAAGATTAGGATTGTATCATCTCCTACCATCCAGGGAAGGAAAACGTAGTTGTAGATGCTCTTAGCAGAAGAAGCTCAGAAATTATGGCTAACATGATGGCTAAGGAATGGAAAATGATTGAAGAATTCAGTCATCTAATAGTAAGTGTTAAGCCTAAACCAATCGAAGGGTATTTGACAAATCTGACAATCCAACTGGAAGTAGTAAATCAAATCAGATCAGCTCTTCAGACAGACACAAGAAGAAGTCAGTGGATAGACGAAAATAATCAAGTGAAGGCACCTGAATTCAATTACCGCGATGGTATACTTTAGTTCCAAAGAAGGACCTATGTGCCGAGAGATCTAGACTTGAGGCAAATTATCTTAAGAGAAGCTCATCGAGCTAGGTACATTATACATCCAAGGTCCACAAAGATGTATAAGGACCTTAGGAAAATTTATTGGTGGCCTAGAATGGAAAAGGATGTGGCACGGTACATGGCACAATATGATACTTGCCAGCGCATTAAAATTGAACATCAACGCCCAAGAGGAATGCTATAACCTCTAGACATTCCCAAGTGGAAATGGGATCACATCACCATGGACTTTGTGACCAACCTACCTCGAAGTCCCAAAGGAAATTATGTTATTTGGGTGATAGTGGATCGATTGACCAAGTTGGCACATTTCTTGCCTATAAAAATAGGGCAGCTGATTCATGCTTTAGCTCAGCTGTACATTGAGGAGATGGTACGATTGCATGGAATCCTTGCAAGCATAGTGTCAGATCGAGATCCACGATTTACATCAAGATTTTGGGAAAGTTTCCATAAATGTATAGGGACGTAGCTGAAGCTTAGCACTATTTATCATCCCTAGACTGACGGACAATTCAAACGCTTGAGGACATGTTCAGGGCATGCATTTTAGATTTCTTAGAAAGTTGAGAGAAACATCTACCATTGGTGGAATTCGCTTACAACAACGGGCACCATAGTAGCATTGGAATGGCCCATTTCGAGCTGTTGTACGGGCGAAAATGTAGAACTCCACTCTATTGGGTTTAAACCGGAGAAACGAGATTGATTGGACCTGAGATAGTTCAAACTACTACTAAAAAGATCAAGAGAAACTAGGAGAAAATGAGAACAAGTCAAAGTCGTCAAAAGTCGTACGCTAACCAATGAAGATGAAATTTGGAATTCTTAATTGGTGATAAGGTATATTTGAAGGTCTCCCCATTCAAATCAGTGATTCGAGGGAAAAGAAAAGGGAAACTAAACCCAAGATATTTCGGCCCATATGAAATTTTGGAGAAAATTGGATCAGTGGCTTACAGAATAGCTTTACCCATGGCATTAGCAAACGTCAACAACGTGTTCCATGTGTCCCAACTGCGAAAGCACGAGTTAGATCCTACACAGGTTCTTCGAAATGAGACCATCGAGATACAAAATGATTTAACTTACCCTGAAGAGCCAATTCAAATCTTAGATCAAAGAGATCAAGTCTTAAGAAACAAGGTTATTTCGTTGGTAAAAGTACTATGGAGCAACCATAACGAAGAAGAAGCCACCTAAGAATGCGAAGAAGAGATAAAAATTTCTTATCTCTATTTATTTAATGTTGAGAGTGAGTGATTTCGAGGACGAAATTCCTTTTTAGAGGGGGGAAGATGTAATACCCAGTATTTAATATCAAAAGTGTTTTAGAAAATTACGGGGTCAAAATGGAATTCATCATACTTTCGACCAAAGTGCAATATCCAAAACATGAACGAAAAGTGAGAGTCTATATCAAAGAAAGTCAAGGAAGGTAAAATTGCCCAAATAAGTAGTATTTGACAAAATCAAGAGATTTGTTGTCACGACCTGATTTCTAAATAGCCATGACTGGCACTAATCCCTAGGCCCAACTGCCCCACCGTGGATTAGTAAGCCTCTTCTCTAACTTGATTTTCTAAAAGCATTAATACTACAAACAAAATATAGAAACATAGAGTAAAACACCTTTTTCAATTTTCTATAAAAATATTTAAATATTACATGTACAGCAGCTACACAAAATATGAATATCCATCATCCTACTGTCAACAATACATGTACGGTCTCATATCTTGGGCCTTTGGCACAATTATATACCACAAAATAAAGACAAAGAACAGACTCGACAATGCGTTTATGTCTCCACAGAGCATCCTATATCACATCAGGAATCAAATAGGGGTCTAACATCATACCAGAAGATCTGTGGACCAATATTCAAAAGAAGAATCCCCTAAAAATATTTTAATAAAAAGAGGTGAGTCTTGTGGACTTACGAGTATAAGGTATGTCATGCCCACTAGGAGAGTATGCAATAAAAATGCTAAGATGAATATCATGGATACGATAACATAATACTAAGGTGAACAACGAGTATATGTAGTATAAGTTACATAATCTAAGTTTCAAAAGAAAAACATTGTGTAGGAAAAATAAGTGCCTAAAGATAACCCCCATAAGTTGTTTCCTAACCACCTAAGTCCCCTATACTTTTTATATGAGATGCACGCACTGATTAATCTAAGGACACACTAGTAGAAACTAGCCTAACGCCTATACACATATGCACATAAGTATATATACTGGCACATACATCATCATCACACTATATCATCATAATAGCCCACTTGATAGCAATGTTGAAACATACTATCTATGTCTCTCATGGTCTTGGTATGCCAAGCCTCACAGTACCATGATCTTTTCCTACTGTGAGTCACCAGGGAATCTGCTAAATAGTCCTTTAATAGTAATGCAAATAATACCCTACTTAAAGCACAAGTTATAACCATTTATCATTTCATGTGGTGCCTAAAATACACCATATCATTCAATATTTCATATTCTCAAGACAAGAAATCAGTCAGGGTATCTTTCTGTTTATGTCTCTTCTAATAGGATGAAAATATTTCATGCTATTTAGGAACATAAAAAAAAATATTTTTCTGTAATTCACATATAGAAATCATATAGAAGTTATGCATAGAACAATATATGTACGTTCATAAAAATACGGTAAACATAACATATCCTGTCTACTCGCTTGAGAAATGATAACTCAAGTCCAAGTCTGGGGAGAAGATCAAGCAAAATCCTAGGAATCCAAGCCTACAATAAAAAGAATGGGGTGGTCACATTTGGGTAATAAAAGTAGTGATGTAATAAGAATTACCAAAAATCCTAACCATTACCTAACACCCTAAATCAGTTATTTTATACCTTGACTCATACAATATTTGAATTTGGCGCTATGGAATTCGTCGAGCTTAGCCATCGACTACATCATCATGCCTCGCCTTGCATGCTACACGTAAGTGTATAATGGAACTACACACCCACTTATAGGCTGCAATAAATTAATGTATATATGTATATTTCTATATTCACCCATAAACTAAATTTCTTTTAATATAGATAATATTTTTTAAAGTTTCTACTTTTCAAAAATATATATATTTATATTTACAACTCAATTGATAAATTTTTTAAAAACATAATAATTAATTAATAAATAATTTAATAAATGCCTTAAAAGAAATAAATTACAATGTGCTAGCCTCAGAATAAAATGAATCAATAAGAAATCAGGATTCGGGATAAACCCAAGTCATCATCATAGGCTAGCCTACAACGTACTCAGGGTCAGTCTTGCTCAGCCTCGAGTCATCTAATAGGGCTTCGTCCTTAAGACTCCGATCAACAAAGTGACTCGCCAGCCACATCGCCAATTCCAAGAGACCTAAGGAGAACCCAAATTAGATTGACGTCGATATCCTGAGTAGGACCAACCTAACCAAGTCATCCTAGGTTCACGAACAAACGACAAGAAGGGAGAACAAGCCGAGTGGGCCAGCCCAAGGGCTACTACAACTGGGTCAAGCCATGCCTGACACATTGGGCCATCCTATAACCCAATCGGGCCCTGCCATCCTAAGCCAAAACCTAACTCGACCTGCCCTACCCCAAAAATCCTCTTTTCTTTTCTTTTTTTTCTTTTCTTTTCTTCTTTTTTTTCTTTTCTTCCTTTCTTTTTCTTTCATCTCGATACTCTGTCACCACCGGCGACCAATGCCAGCCGATGAAAAATGGCTGACCAACATATCGATTTGAAGCCCTCGCCACGAACATCAACATATCTCAAAATGAGAACCATCGAACAGTTGGATCTTTACAGATCTAAAAATAATTTTTTGGCCAAATAGGGACGCATTCTGGCCATCATCGTTCGCTGGTCGCTGACCATTTTTTTGACCATCGGAGGCTACCATGAAGTGCGCAGCACCAAGGGGACCAACATACCCAAAAATGAGAGAGATCGGACGGCTAGATTTTCAAAGATCTAAAATTTAATTTTCAGCCCAAAAGAACAAACCACTGCCAACATCGCTGGCCACTGTGGTTGGTGATTTTCGATAATCTGAGACCGCCATCCAACCCCCTAGAGCAATCCGACCAACATATCCCAAAACCAAGAAAATCCAACAGTCCGATCTTCGTAGATCTGACCTTAAATAACCGGCCAAAACCCACATCGCGTCCCAATACACAAACCCTTGAAACAGCAAGAAAACCATCAAGATCAAAGAATAGTACTTACCTCCTTATAGATCGGGAGCACTTAAACGGTAAAACTGAAGTCGAATCGAAGATCGAGCGGCTCGATCACTTGAAATCAACAAAGATCCGAGAGTGAACGAGAGAGAAAAAAGGAGAGAGA
The DNA here is from genome assembly GCA_036245055.1 of Diospyros kaki. NCBI lineage: Eukaryota > Viridiplantae > Streptophyta > Magnoliopsida > Ericales > Ebenaceae > Diospyros > Diospyros kaki. The sequence continues at coordinate 25,110,595 of BSEG01000010.1, read as the reverse complement.
GATTTTTGGGGGGGCTGCCCGCGCGCCTCCCCCTTTTCTTTGTATATTTTCCCTTATTTATTTATTTATTTTTTATTATATATATGTATTTTTTTATTTTTTCAAAATTAAATTTTTAATATTATTATTATTATTATTTTATTTTTTTCTAGATCTTCACAATCGCAAAGGTTTGAGATCAAAAACACGCTATTAAAGGCATCCAGGCAAAAGTGCAGATTATGTTAATTGCCCGAGGGAGGTCAAATCGATGAGTTTTTCAAAAGTTCTTGAGGGAAATGAATAGGGGCATCATGGATAAGGGAGAAATGAGATTGGAAAATAATCAATGGGCAAATGTGCAAATAATGGAAATTGGTAGTGTGAAATTGACCGCCGCATGTGGCCGCCTTCCAGCCGCCCTAGGATGTCGGGAAGCTCACCTGGAGGCTCGGGGATAGCTTCTAGGTGATGACAAAGCAAATGGGGGTCGCCATTGGCCGAAAATAGCTACGAAGTGACCAATTTTAATGGTGGAAGTGACCGGCGTTTTGATTGGATTTTTTGAGGTGATTTTCTCATGATTTAGGGCTATTCAATGGGATTAAAGGCTAGATCTGGGGCTTAAGGGATAAGATCAGGCAAGATTTGGTGGGAATCGGCATCGAAAACAGGTATAAAAAGAGTAGGAGGTCAAGAGTTTCAAAAGACAAAATTGAAGAAATTACTCACGCCTTTGCTTGAATCGAGCCTCAGGGATAAGGGACTTTTGTTCATTGAGTTGTGAAAGGGATTTCTGGAGAGTTGGGAGAAGATTGGTGTGCGTTTTAAGGGGATTTCACTGTTTTGGCTGGAAAGTCAGGCCTCGCTAGACCGCGACCTGCAATTGGATTTTAAACCTTTTTTTGGTAACTTTTTCCGATGTTTGAAAGTTCCATCAAGGTCATCTCATCAAGATCTTCAAGACCCTGTAGTCGTTTTGGCCATAGGAGGTCGTCGGAAACCTGTCATCGCTAGAGAAAACAACCAAAACAGGCTGCTCGTGGGCTTCACTCATCGAGGCTAGGGGTGGCGCGTAAGGGTGCGTGAGGTACCTTTTTCCTTCAAAATTATTTTTTTAAATTTTAAAAAAATATTATAAGAATTTTCATGAAAAAATATTTGGTGAAATCAGGTGTTAGGTATTTTTTATGAATTTTCAAAGGTAAGAAAGGTTTAGAAAAATAAGAAAATTGAGAAAATTATGGAAAAAAAAGAAATATTAATTTCTATAGTCATAATGGTAATTAGGAGACGGTTTAACTGTTAAAGGGAAGGATTGCATGATTTTTTATGTATGACACGCTTTTCAAGGCAAAAATTGGCATTTTCTAAATTAATGTGAGTGGTTTGATTCCAATCTAACCCTTGTTTAGAAGTGTGTTTGTGTGTGTGTAGTGGGTTCAGGTGAGGGATTTTACCCTCCCGAGCTTAGGTTACATGTGATTGAACCAGTTCCAGTGAGCAGTTATACCCTCCAAAACTTGGGATGTTATGCATAGGCGTTTTACTTATGCACTTGTGGCATTGTATGCATATTGAACATATGGTATATTACATCAATTGTTTTTACTTGTAAAAGAGTCGGTGCATGGCATGTGGTTTTCATATCATCGGGGTATTGATTTTCGCGTAGTTGTTATGTTCGTGGGAGACGAGATGGGGTCTTCTTGAGAATGGGGCAAGGTTAATCTCAATGATTGGGTGACACGATAGGGCACTTGGGAATTAAGTATGTCACGGCAAGGTCACCCCCAAAGGTGTATGGAATGGATTTTCCATGGGAGGTTGAGTATACTAGGGAGATTTCTCAAGTTAGATGTGTTGCATGTTGTTGTTGTCTATATATACCATGCTCGTATGTCTTTCATGCATTCAATAAACTGTATCATGCCATCACTTAGATGTTTTATCATCTAATTTGGATTATGCCCCTGGAACATTCAACGTTCCAGCCAGGGACTACAGCGAGGGCGAGGTTGTGGCCAGTTGAGAGCCAATGGTTTTTAGTATCATAATCATTGTATCATTTATAGTCGATAGTATTTGCCTTGGTATATGTGTGAACGATTGTATAATAATGTTGTTATCATGTGGTAGATTTGTAATGTGTATTCTGTTGGGAAAATACTATGTAAGTACTTCGTGGAAGGCCACGGTGTTTTAATGTTATTATATCTACTGCGTAATATTATGTCTCATTTAGTTTAAGATTATTGATCTTGTTAGTTAAATGAGCAAGACTGGGGTTTTCGGGATCTTATCTGCATGTGAAGATTGTTCTTGAAATCACCGCAGGTGCTGGCCATCGTATGTGTTTAGCATGTTTTCTACATATGAAGATTGTTCTTGATACACCGCGTGTGGTGGGCTTGGAAAAAAAAAATTCCAGGAATTGCCTTATTGTGACGTGCCCGTGTAAGGCAGGGTGTTACAATATAATTTTAAATTGTGTGGTTTGTATTGCATCTTGTGATCTATAAATAGCTCACTTGGTTGCACTTGTATGAAGCCATTTTTTTATTCTTGAATCAAAGCATAATTGTGTTCTTAGAATTTCTCTCTCAATTTTTCAACTTTAGTTTCTATATAGTTGTATTCTATGATTTTTCTGTCATCTTTATTATCCACCGCCTGATTGTGGTCAGTTAATTTCTGCTATTTAATTTTTGTCATTTAATTTCTGCAATTTTAATTCCCGTCTCTTTATTGTCCACCGCCTAAGTATAGCCGATTAATTTCTGCTTTCTATTCCTCTTATTTTAAGTGGTGTAGTATAGTTTGCTTCTAAAGTTTTATTTTATGTTCTGTTATTTTTTACCTTTATTATCCACTGCCTGAGTATGGCCGGTTAAATCAAATCTTGAGTTAAGGTAAAGACAGTGTCTAATGCCAACAATTCCCAAAGAAAACTGCGTTTCAAATATGCAATATTAATCTAATTTAATTTGAGCAGTGTGTGTATAATAGATCTTTGAGTTTGGGTTGGAACATAAGCCTAACTTAGAATTTCCATGCCATGTATGGAGATTGCTAGATTTGAAAATATTTTCATACCCAAGGCCAAATGATTAATCTATAGTTACAAATTATGTCTATTAAATACAATTTAATTTATGATAATTGCTTAACTTAGAATCTCTCATGTATGGAGATTGTTTAACCAAGAATTATCATTATCTTAAATTGTAGTTACTGACACATATTATTTGCATTTTGATTTATGGTAATTGCTTAACACAGAATCCCTCATATCATGTATAGAGATTGCTAGACTAAAATTATCATCATCTCTAAATGCACTTAATGGAAAAAACTCAAATTAATATTATTTATTGTTTCTATTAAATTGGAAATTAATCGGTGTTGGCATTGAAATTGTCTTGACCTAAGTACTTTTACTTTCTATTTTTAATTCAAAATATGCATTGTTATCTTTCATCCTTGTTAAATTAGGTTATTCACTGTCATGCTCTATTTCTGATCATGTGTATAAGTATTCCAACAAAATAACCAAAAGAAAAATAATAATAATTAATAACCAACTTATTCTAGTATTTTTTTTGTTTTTCATCCATATAATCTTCCTATGAATCAACCTAGTAGTCACCAAAATATAAATTTAAAATTGTACTCAACACATACTTGCACACTAGCGAGGATAAACGCCTCACCCATTTTTGTTGAAAATAATAATGTAATATTTAATTTAAAATAATATGCAAGGTGAGGGAACAGTTAGCAATCTGCAAGGATAGCTTTATCTTTTCATAAAATAATCATTAGAATATTTAAATATCATGCTCAATTATTTATGGAATATTTGGAGCCTTTTCAGAGACTAAATGGTCCAGTCTATGCCTTAAAAGCACGTTCAACGACTAGTCTAACGATTATAAAATTTGAGTTCAGCAGTCATTCACTCCACTAACTCGGGCTCTCGCTCGACTATTGAAATTCTATACTCTATTATATAAGCTTCGTACTTGAGTATATTTTGACAACACTCTATAACTCTTCAGATATTCGAGTAAGCTCATCAAATACTTGAGTAAATGATAGAGTGCATATTTTCATATTATTTAGCCCTCATATTTAGTCTTTTTGCACGTTAGTTGTGTCATTTTATTCATCTTGATTTTATTTTATTTTATTTTATAGGAATTGGGCTTCACACTATTTTTCTTATTTTGAATAGATTAGGGCTTCCAGGGTCATGAGGAATTTTGATGGCAAGAAGGGAAACAAGGAGATTGGAGACAAAGAAGCAAAAGTGTACTGACAGATTTGACCTTCTATACTTCTTTCAAGTTTTTGGCCAAGTTACAATCCCAAAACGTGAATGATGTCTTCAGATATATTGTAGAGAACTTATTGGGCTTTCTGGAATGTTATGGTTTGTCCAAATCCAAGTTTGTTTTGGCCTCCAAACATCGCTTCAAAGTCGGGACCAGAAAGTTGGGTCAAATTAGGAAAGCTGCACAGATGCTGAATCTTTAAAAGGCCATAACTTGGGCGTCCGATATCTAAATCAAGTGATTTAAAAGCCCAAATTAATCTACTCTTCCTGATCTAAAATTTTGATGAAGAGTCCGAAGCCCATAACGTATGTCATCCTATTCAAAATCGGCTGTGAAGTTGCAGTAACCTAGGGTTTCCTCCCTAAGCCCATTTAGCCTAGGTTTTCTTTTCCAAAACCCTATAAATAAGAGCTACCTACGAGGCATTGAGGGTGGCCAATTTTGGGAGATTTCTCATGATTTCAACCAAGAGGATGGAAGGCTAATTTGCTTGTGATTCACTACATTCTCGTACCCTTTGCCCGGTTTGAGTCTCGGTCATATTGTTGAATCCGGTTTGGAACTCGATTTTCATGTTTTTATTGATGATTCTATTTCTTTTCCATCTCTAAGTCTATGTATGTTTATTTTATACGGTTGTGTGAATGCATGCATGATCTTTGGATGGGTTTAATTGACGTTCTTGGTTGAGGCTTTGATTAGAAAGAAACGGTATATTTGTATGAGCGATTGCTCGATTGGATTTAATCTTTTACAGTTGTAGAAGAGTTTTTCAAATCAAAAGAAAATCAAACCAAAACAGATTGTTTTCATAAATGAGACGAGGATTACCGTGGTAAGGAGGTAGGGTTTGTAGCGGGTTACGTTTTACTTCATCGTTGTTTCATTCTTGAACGTTTATATTTCGGTTTTCATCACAACCCCCCTCGTTTAGTCTTGTTTTGACAGATCCGTTTGAGGTTCATTGGGAGACGTCTTTGGGTTGCACCCTTATTGTAAATCCGAATCTATATTTCATCTAATCTATCGTTGTTCGACAGCACCGATCAGATTTTAGCGCCGTTGCCGGGGAACCGTCAAACTGTTCTGCCATAACAAGATTTGTTTTCTGTCTTTCTTTTTCTTTTTAATTCTCTTTCATTCTTTGTTGCTTTCTTTTGTTGCTTCTTTGTGTCTTGCTCATTGGTTTCTCTTTCCTTTTGTTTCTTTGTTGATTCTTCCTGTTTTTCTTTTCGGTTCTTTTCTTTTCTATTTCCTGTTTTCTTTGTTTTTTGTTTTCTGTCTTTTTCGTTATGTTCTTTGTGTTTGCTTCTTTTGTTTCTCTGTTCTTTTATTTCTTTGTTGATTCTTTGTGTTTTTCTTTGTTGATTCTTTGTGTTTTTCTTTTCAGTTTGCTTGTTTTCTATTTTTTTTTTGCCATAAACAGCACTGTTCACCGCCGACGACTATCTCGGAATGCCCTGATTTTTGGTGTCCAAAGGAATGGGGGTGTGGGGAGAAATAGTCACAGCTTTGCAGTGAGGAGGGAATTTTTTGGCCAAATTCCAACGTTTAGACCACTTTTTGGGCCATTTTGTGTTTTCTTGGTGTGTTTATGTGATTTTTCCTTGTGTGTTTTGTTTTTTTTTTGTTCTTGTTGATATTTAATGCATGACTAGATCATCTAAGGGTGACCTAATTGATTTAGATCTAAAAATTGATAGAACCCTTAGGCGACAAGCAAAAGAACTTAGATCTCAAGATAGGGCAATGACTAATAGTGTCTTTCCCATTGTTTCTGATACTGTGTTTGAGTTCCAACCTAAACTGATCAATATGGCCGCCAATGAAAACAATGGCAATGAGAATGGGAATAATGGGAATAATGCTAATAGAACTATTAGAGAATTGGCTGCCCCTGATGTGCATTATCAACCCTTGTGTATTCAGTATCCCCAATTGGAGGCAAACTTTGAACTGAAATCTGGATTGATACATTTGCTTCCTAAGTTTCATGGTCTTGCAGGTGAAGATCCACACAAGCATTTGAAGGAGTTTCATGTTGTATGCTCCACCATGAGGCCGCAAGGGGTTGATGAAGAACAAATAAAGCTAAGGGCATTCCCTTTCTCTCTTAATGGAGCTGCCAAAGACTGGCTGTATTACTTGCCACCTGCTGCCATTACCAATTGGGATGGCCTGAGGAGAATATTTCTGGAGAAGTTCTTCCCTGCTTCCAGAACAGCAACCATCCGAAATGACATTTGTGGCATTCGACAGATAGATGGAGAAAGCTTGCATGAGTATTGGGAGAAATTCAAGAAGCTGTGTGCTAGTTGTCCTCATCATCAGATAAGTAACCAGCTCCTCATTCAATATTTTTATGAAGGCTTGCTCCCCATGGACAGGTACTTAGTGGATGCTGCATCTAGAGGAGCCTTAGTGGAAAAGACACCAGCTGCAGCCCGGGACTTAATTTCAAAGATGGCTCAAAATGCACAACAATTTGGTACCAGGTTGAACACTCCCATGAAGACTGTCAATGAGATTGGTTTTTCTGCACCTATGGACCAAAGGAGAATAGAAAATAGGCTGGAGGAACTCACTTCAATGGTTTTCCAGTTAGCCCTTGATCGAAACCAGCCCCAACAGGTATGTGGCATTTGTTCATTATCTCCACATGTAACTTATCAGTGCCCACAATTGCAGGATAACACAGAATCATGCAATGGAATCTTCCCTGGAAGACCGTTTCAACACCAGCCACAACATAAGTATAATCCATACTCAGCCACATATAATCCTGGATGGAGGGATCACCCAAATTTTAGATACGGAGGGTCTTCAAACCAGTCATTTCAGCAGCATCCATACCAGAATCACAACTTGCAACAGCAATAATTTCAGTAGCCACAAAGATTAAATCATTCTCAAGGTCCAAGTTCCAGCAACCATGCCCCACCAAGGCCCAAGTCAGAACCTAGCTTGGATGATCTTGTTAAGCAACTAGCAGCCAATACACTCCAATTCCAACAAAAAACAGAAACCACAATTTAAAATTTGGAGACCCAAATAGGCCAGCTAGCAACAAACATCAATGAGTTAAGGAGTCAAGGTTCGGGGCAGCTCTCTTCACAACTAGTTGTCAATCCGAGGGGTAATGTTAGTGCCATCATGCTTCGAAGTGAGAAAGAAGTAATCATCCCAACCCCTCCACCATCATCAAATATGAAGCAACATGTAGAGGGTAGTAATGAGCAGCAGCCCTCCTCAATCCAAGAAGCCAAGCAGCCCAACTCTAGCTATCAAGAACAAGGAGAGTCTTCCAACAACCAGCCCCTGCCATTTCCACATCGAGCAACACAAAACAAGAAAAGAGCAGAGGCCGAATTAGATAAAGAGATTCTGGAGACATTCCACAAAGTGGAAGTCAATATACCCCTCCTTAAAGCCATCAGACAGATCCCCAAGTATGCAAAATTTCTTAAAGATTTGTGTACGCACAAGAGGAGATTAAGAGGGAACGAACAAGTCAACCTTGGGATGAATGTTTCAGCTCTCATACAACCTGCCATGCCAAGGAAGTGCAAAGATCCAGAGACGTTTTCCATTCCTTATACTATAGGAGACATGCAATTTAGTAATGCTTTGCTAGATTTAGGTGCATCCATTAATGTTATGCCTAACTCTATCTATGCTTCTTTGCAGTGTGGTCCTTTGAAGCCAACAGGAGTGGTTGTCCAACTAGCTAATAGAAGCACAGCCTACCCCTCTGGAGTCTTGGAGGATGTCCTGGTTAAGGTTAAGGATTGTATCTTCCCTGCTGATTTTTATGTTTTAAATATGGAAGATAACAATTTGCATGAGCATGCACCTCTTATATTAGGTAGGCCATTTTTGAAAACTGCAAGGACTATCATCAATGTGCATGAGGGTACACTTTCCATGGAATTTGCTAGTAGCACCATTCATTTTAACATACTTGATGCCAAGAAATGTCCTTCTGAAGATCATTCCACCTTGCAAGTTAACTTGATTCAATTTTTGGTTGATGAAGCATGCACTAAGTCTTGTGATTTGATTGATGCATTCCCTACTATTCATGACCTTCCAGATTCCTTCATCTATCCTGATTGTAGTAATGAGAGTGATCCATGTGATGCATGTTCTGAGATTGCTGCATTTCTAGATAATCATGATTCTGATATTCAAATTGAGCATGCACAATTTGATTCTTATACTTCTAATGGGGAGGATAGTGTTTCTGCTAACCATGTTGAATAGGTAGACAGTACCCTTGAGATAAAGGCAAGCAGGTTAGTCTCTTCATTGCAGTAGCCACCATCCCTTGAGTGCAAGCCTTTGCCCGAGCATCTCAAGTATGCCTTCTTGGAGGATGGTGAGAAGCTGCCAGTCATCATCGCCAATAACTTGCAGCCTGACCAAGAGAAAAGGTTATTAGATGTGCTAAAGAGGAACAAGCAGGCCATAGGTTGGACATTGGCAGACATACCTGGGATTAGCCCTTCCATATGCATGCATAGGATTCATCTAGAGGAAGGAGCTAAACCTGTGAGACAGCCCCAAAGGAGACTCAACCCCACCATCCTGGATGTGGTAAAGAAAGAGGTAAGTAAACTATTCTCAGTTGGTATCATTTATCCTATCTCTGATAGCCAGTGGGTGAGTCTAGTGCAGGTAGTTCCCAAGAAGACGGGCATCACAGTGGTGCCTAATGAGAGGAATGAGCTTGTTCCAATGCGAGTACAAAGTAGTTGGAGAGTGTGCATTGATTACAGAAGACTCAACCTCGCCACGAAGAAGGATCACTTCCCTCTCCCATTTATTGACCAAATATTGGAGCGACTGGCAGGTAAGTCACACTATTATTTTCTTGATAGTTTTTCTGGATATTTTTAGATTTGCATAGCACCGGAGGATCAGGAAAAGACCACCTTCACCTGCCCCTTCGGCACATACGAGGATGTCATTTGGTCTTTGTAATGCTCCAGGTACCTTTCAACGATGCATGGTAAGTATATTTTCAGATTTTCTAGAGGATTGCATGAAAGTGTTCATTGATGATTTTTCAGTTTATGGCTCATCTTTTGATGATTGCTTGGTTAGCTTGGGCAGAGTCCTAGAGAGGTGCATTGAAAAGAACCTTGTTTTAAATTTTGAAAAATGTCATTTCATGGTAGAACAAGGAATTGTTTTAGAACATATTCTGTCTAAGAAGGGTATAGAAGTGGATCAGTCTAAAGTTGATATTATTGCTTCTTTGCCTTACCCTACCTCTGTACTAGAGGTGCATTCCTTCCTCGGACATGCAGGATTCTACCGGAGGTTCATCAAGGATTTTAGCAAGGTTGCACTTCCATTTTCCCACCTACTCCAAAAAGATGTGAATTTCCACTTCGATGAGCCCTGCAAGCGGGCATTTGAAGAACTGAAGAGCCGATTGATTTCTCCACCCATCATACAGCCACCCGACTGGGAGTTACCCTTCGAGTTGATGTGCGACGCCTCCAACTTTGTAGTGGGTGTCGTCCTTTCCCAGCGTGTAGAGAATAAATCCCATGTCATAGCCTACGCTTTGCGTACATTGGATGCGGCAAAGGCTAATTATACCACTACGGAAAAAGAGCTCTTGTCTATTGTTTTTGCATTGGATAAATTTAGATCCTATTTACTTAATTCTAGAGTTATTGTCTTTTCTGACCATACAGCTCTTAGGTACCTCTTGAAGAAGCCTAATGTCAAACCTCGTTTGATAAGGTGGATGCTTTTGTTCCAAGAATTTGACATTGAGATCAAGGATAGAAGTGGAGTAGAGAACTTGGTAGCCGATCACCTCAGTCGCATCCATTCTTCAGATTCCACAGTCATGGACTCCCAACCCATTAGAGATGATTTTCCAAATGAGTTACTCTACCACATTCATGGTGCTGAGCCTTGGTATGCTGATTTGGTAAACTATTTAGTTGCTTCTGAATTACCTGAAGGACGATCACGATGATACATAGCATGCAACGGAAGCGTTTTTAAAAAAAACTTCCTCGTATTGATTAGAATCTAGGAAACTTACTTTTCCTTCGGGTCACCGGACGGAATGAAGCGACAGGAGAAGGAAGGGTGGGAGCTTCTTCGCGTGGTGGAGATGACGGCTGTCCTGCAATCCTTCGGCTCCTTCGCATCAGAACTTGAATGCTTTCTTGATCTTCCAAGGTATGACTCAAGAACTCTTGGCCTTTCTTTTGGTGAAGAAGAGTAAAAAACCTTAGGTGAAAAACAACCAATGAGAGAATATATAGAGGGAGAACCCTAGGGTTAAAACCCTAATGGGCCAAACCCTAGTGGGCCAAGTTCATTTAATTAATTTTCTAATTGGGTTAGCCCAATTAATTAATTAAAAAAACCAATGAACTATTATTTTATTCTAGCCCAATTAATTATGGACCATTCTGAATAAAATAATTCTCTCTCAATGTAATTCACCCAACAAGTCAAATGTATTAAATAATACATGAGTTATATCGAGCTACCCCGGGGACCAAAAGATAAATTATTCATGGCTACTAAAATGACCAAAATACCCCTGCTATCCAGTAGCTATATTTTGTCATTCTAAGTGTTCCAACTATCACCATATGGTAACACTGACCCCACGAATAATTTTGCATGTGCAATGTCTTTGACCTACTAGTGTAATGACGAAAATACCCCTCTGCGTAACACCCATCATTTAGAAAGGAATAATGTACTAACGCCTCTCTAAATGATTTCTACAATCCTTAGATCACTAGTCCAATAATCTGTGACTACTCGAATGTACTTGCTTATCACTGGGAGCTACCCAGAAGCACACACTCTTAAGTCACGTTCCCAGGGCCCTGGATTATTTGATTATTCTTGGACAATCACAAGGGGGTGAATCACAGAAACTATCTTGTATTAGTCTGTCTTAGCTATTAGAAACCATACTCCCAACTCACAAGGTTATTGATCTTTGATAGACCTCACCTACAGTGAATCTAAGAATATAGCTCTAGGTTCACTAAACCACCAACTAATACTCAAGTATCAGAGTACTCGTCCACGTAGTAGCAGTGATAGACTAGCTCCATGATAATTAGTACTTTGTCATTAGCTTCTATCACATGTCCACTCTACGCATTCCAAATGCGCTTGTACAATTAGAGTAAACGGATTGTTTACTGGCTAAGGCAAGCCATCCTCCATTAGGATCTATTGCACAATGATCTTATCATGATAGAATGGCCAGTTCTATCAAAAGATCAAGAGTAATATTTTTCTTGCTTATTAAGTACCCATGATTCATGCCTAACTGTGAAGAACGACCCATCACATGAATCACTTACTTAATAGCATGGACACTTTTCCAACAATTAAATGCAAATAATATATGTGCCATAAACTGACTAAAAGAAACATCATTACCATAATTTAAACAAAACGTGTCTTTAGGGCATACATTTCCAACATTACCTGCATATCTTAAGAAAGAACAACTAAATAAATTTAAGAGTCAGGCTAGGTACTATGTGTGGGATGATCCATATCTGTGGCGCATGTGTAGTGACCAGGTCATCAGGAGATGTGTGCTTAACCATGAGTTTGCTTCTGTCTTAAAATTTTGTCACACACTTGCATGTGGTGGTCACTTTGGCACCCAACGTACAGCTAGGAAAGTCCTAGATTCTGGATTATATTGGCCTTCACTCTTTAAGGATTCATATGAGTTCTCTAAGAATTGTACATGTTGCCAACACACAGGCACTATATCACGTAGGAATGAAATGCCTCAACAACCCTTATTGTTTTGTGAAATCTTTGATGTTTGGGGCATTGACTTCATGGGTCCATTTCCTGTGTCATTTGGTTATGTGTACATTCTGTTAGCTGTGGATTATGTTTCTAAGTGGGTGGGAGCTAAAGCCACCAGGACTGATGATGCTTCTGTGGTTGCATATTTTGTTCGTTCTCACATCTTTTGCAGGTTTGGCATGCCCAGGGCCATCATCAGCGACCAAGGATCCCACTTTTGTAATAGAAAGATGGACACCCTACTTCGTAAGTATGGGGTAATACACAAAGTGGCGACTCCTTATCATCCACAGACTAATGGACAAGCTGAAGTGTCCAACAAAGAGATCAAGCACATCTTGGAGAAGACAGTCCAGCCCAATAGGAAAGATTGGTCCAAGAGATTGGAGGATGCATTATGGGCTTACCGTACCGCATTCAAGACTCCCATTGGCATGTCCCCCTACAGGTTGGTTTTTCGAAAAGCATGTCACTTGCCGGTGGAAGTGGAGCATAAGGCATATTGGGCGATGAAGCAATGCAATATGGACATTAGTCAAGCGGGGTCCCAAAGGAAGCTCCAACTCCAGGAACTTGAAGAGATTCGACTAGAAGCATATGAGAACTCAAGGATCTACAAGGCGAAAACAAAGGTTGCACATGACAAGCTGATCATGAGGAAGGAGTTTCAAGTCGGTCAGAAAGTTCTGCTATACAATTCTCGTCTTAAGTTGATGCCAGGTAAGTTACGTTCCCGTTGGACTGGTCCTTTCATAGTTACTCATGTTTTTCCCTTTGGTGCAGTTGCAATCAAGGACGAGTCCAATGCAAAGCAATTCACAGTGAACGGGCAACGGCTTAAGCCATTCCATGAGGACTTTCAGGAGCACATTGTGGAGGAGCTGCATCTCCTCAATACCACCTCTATTTGATACATCAGGCTGTTTCTCTCTCCCTAATCTTTTACATTTACTTGTCCTATTCTTGATTGGAATTGCATGTTTACATTGAGGGCAATGTAAAGTCTAAGTGTGGGGGGGGGAGCAATTTCTTATTTTAGCAACATTTTCTTTATCTTTTCATATTTCTTTTTCTTTGGGTCTAGTTGAGTCTGTTTTGCGTGGAAATGCAAGTTAAGCAATTAAGTCTAAAAGATCCCAGAATGATTAGAACTCTAATCTTATCTTCCTTGATTTCAAGTGACTTGGCAATGAGTTTGATTTGATAGATTGATTGGGTAGTCTACAGCCGTGAGGATTTTGAGCCTATTGTCTTTCTTATGTGTGCATTCACCTGTCATGATCTCCACTCTAGAACTTGTTTTGATTCTTGGTTGAGGCTATATTTGTTCATGCACAACCCAAATATGATTAAGGCATTCTTTTCTTTCAAACCCATTCGGCTATTTGGTTAACCCAATTAATAAAAAAAAAAAAAAACATTGTTTCCCCTTTGGATGCCCCTTTGAGCCATTCTTTTTACCCTTCATTTTTTTTTCCTTTTCCCTTTTGAGCCTTCCAATCTTAGGAAAAAGACATTAAATGCATTCTAGAGAGAGAGATTGAATTCATCAAGCAAGTCATAAGGCCAAAGGCCATTTGCATCTGCGAAAAAAAAAAAGAGAAAAAGAAAAGCAAGCAAAAGGATAAAATGGTGAGAAGGAGCGTGAAACGCACTCACCTCTTTGTTTCTTTGCTTCAAAAAAAATGATGAGAAAAAAAAGAAAGCAAAGTTGAGACGGAGCGTAAAACGCACTCAACCAAATAAAGATGCAAAGTTTTTCATAATGTCTATGCTTGGAAATTCTATCTCTTGATCTTGGAGTTGCATGAAGTGTTTTCTCAACCTAAGGCATGTTTTCCTTCATTGTTGTCTTTCCATTTCTTCCTTCCCCACATTAGAACCCTTGAATAAAGTCCTTTTGATTTGTGGTATGCATGTGACATGGATATTGGAGATTGAGAAGATAAACAAGCTTATGGTAGTGGAATTGTGATTGGGTGAATTTGAGCGAAATAGTTACCACCGCCTCTTGAGAGATTTGAGAGCATGCACTTGTCCTGTGAGAGACTGCTTCTTTTGATTTGTCCTATTGAATGAATTGCCATACTACTTGTTTTCTTGGAAGTTTAGGAGAGATGATATTTGAATGCTGAATTCTTGAAGACTTGTCTCACATGTAACTTTGCACCATTCCACATCTTTGGTTTTGAATCATAGAGTCTAGTGTTTTGCCCAGGAGTGCAAAAGTCTAAGTGTGGGGAAATTTGATAGAGCGCATATTTTCATATTATTTAGCCCTCATATTTAGTCTTTTTGCACGTTAGTTGTGTCATTTTATTCATCTTGATTTTGTTTTATTTTATTTTATAGGAATTGGGCTTCACACTATTTTTTCTTATTTTGAACAGATTAGGGCTTCCTAGGTCATGAGGAGTTTTGATGGCAAGAAGGGAAACAAGGAGATTGGAGACAAAGAAGCAAAAGTGTGCTGACAGATTTGACCTTCTATGCTTATTTCAAATTTTTGGCCAAGTTACAATCCCAGAATGTGAATGATGTCTTCATAGATATTGTAGAGAACTTATTGGGCTTTCTATAATGGTATTGTTTGTCCAAATCCAAGTTCTTTTGGGCCTCCAAACATCGCTTCAAAGTCGGGACCAGAAAGTTGGGTCAAATTAGGAAAGCTGCACAGATGCTGAATCTTTAAAAGGCCATAACTTGGGCGTACGATATCCAAATCAAGTGATTTAAAATCCCAAATTCATCTGCTCTTCATGATCTACAATTTTTATGAAGGGGACGAAGCCCAGAACGCACGTTATCCTATTCAAAATCGGCTGTGAAGTTGCAGTAACCTAGGGTTTCCTCCCTAAGCCCATTTAGCCTAGGTTTTCTTTTCCAAAACCCTATAAATAAGAGCTAGCTAAGAGGCATTGAGGGTGGCCGATTTTGGGAGATTTCTCACGATTTCAACCTCAAGATTTCAACCAAGAGGATGGAAGGCCAATTTTCTTGTGATTCGCTACATTCTCGTACCCCTTGCCCGGTTTGAGTCTTGGTCATATTGTTGAATCTGGTTTGGAACTCGATTTTCATGTTTTTATTGATGATTCTGTTTCTTTTCCATCTCTAAGTCTATGTATGTTTCTTTTATACAGTTGTATGAATGCATGCATGATCTTTGGATGGGTTTAATTGACGTTCTCGGTTGAGGCTTTGATTAGAAAGAAACGGTATATTTGTATGAGCGATTGCTCGATTAGATTTAATCTTTTACGGTTGTAGAAGAGTTTTTCAAATCAAAAGAAAATCAAACCAAAACAGATTGTTTTCATAAATGAGACGAGGATTACCGTGGTAAGGAGGTAGGGTTTGTAGCGGGTTACGTTTTACTTCATCGTTATTTCATTCTTGAACGTTTATATTTCGGTTTTCATCATAACCCCCTTCGTTTAGTCTTGTTTTGACCGATCCGTTTGAGGTTCGTTGGGAGACGACTTTGGGTTGCACCCTTATTGCAAATCCGAATCTATATTTCATCTAATCTATCGTTGTTCGACAGCACCGATCAGTAAACAAGCGCTGTAACGCCTCATTTTGGGTATTCTAATTATGGGATTATTTAGCCTAAATAGCTTAAGTTATTTATTACCTGTAATCGAGAGTATGTGATAGTACGCCTAGGAAGCCAACATCGTGATATTAGAAAGGCTGGGTATAAAGATTTCTTGTCTAGTTATTTCCAATAAATTATATAGATTATTTAAGTAATATGGGTGTTAGTGAAATTTGTGTTAGTTTGGTTATTGTAGAAAATTCAAATGTTGTGTATTGTTGAGATGTTAAAAATTCTAAGTCAAATGGTGAAGTGGAAGAATGGAAGTCAAGAGTCCAAGTGGGTGTTGAAAACTCAAAACGGATATTAGGAGATTGAAGAAGTGAATTCTTAAATGGCACATGAATGCTATTGAAGAGAGCTTCTAGAAGCATGAAGTTGATGAAGCCAAAGTCAAGACTTAAGGATTAAGGGAGAAGACTTTCTTGAAGCCTTAAGAGTGAAGATTGGGAGTGTAAATAGTTGGAAATGGGGAATATTTAAGGTGTAAAACACTTATAATCTTTGAGTTAAGAGAAAAATTAGTGGTGGAGCAATTAAGTAAAATTTAATGGAAAATATATAGACATAAAATCTGAAATTTTAAGACAAAAAGGAAGCCATTTGGATGGAAGCTCTCATGGGTTTGCTCTCTCTCAAACTCAACCTTTTCCCTTCAATCACCAAGCTTGATTCCATCTTCCTAAAGGCTTCAAGTCCATCAAGAAATAATCCAAGAAGCATTCAAGGCAAGTTCCCCCTCCTTTTTTTTTTTCATTTATTGAGCACGTAATCCTCTTTTGGGGGATGAGTTTGGGGAGTATTGGGTTGTCGTTAAATCTTCCAATTTGAGATCTTGAGGTAAGAAATTGGGTGCTTCTAAGAGTTGCAAACTATGAAGTTTTAGTATTGGTGATGGTTTTGGGAAGAAAAGCAAGTTTTGGAAAAAGATGATTTTTGGCTTTATTTTGGTTGATTCTTGAATTCGATGGCTTTAAATTCTTGTGCATGTTTGTTGTGAGCCAATGTAAGGTTGGTATTCCCCCACAATTTCTAAGGAATGGTGATTTTTTATTAGGGTTAGAAACTAGCAAGAATTGGTCTCTTGCTAGCCTTGTTCTCTGATTCATTTTTGGTCCTTGTAACTGTTCGAGTCAACTCGTTTGATCAAAAATGCACAAAAAAATTCCAAATCAATTCTAAGGCAAATATCTTCATATTTTCATGTCTCCCAAGGTCCCTGATGAAATTTAAAGGAGTAATTGGCCATGATAGCATAATGTAAATGTGTTTAATTTTTTAGAATGTTAAATCTTGGCATAACATGACTTGAAAAGTATGGGATTTGTGCATCATGAGCATGACTTCGTGTAAGCATATGATAACATGATACATGAGTGAGCATGAAACACGAATTATAATTGTTGCGCGTGCATATGTGTGTGGGCACTACAGTGTTGCATTGCATGGCAAGTTAATGCGCACAATGCGGATGATTCCATGGGATATATCCCTCAACAACCGGTGGGCTTATGTTATGCCTGATTAGCATTTTATGCTCTTTCGGTGACAACTAGGGGGTGAGTCCATTAGTGACAACCATGGGTGTAACACTCGAGATTTTTAAACTCAAATATAATGTAATACCCGAGATTTTTAGATTCAGACACTTGAGGAAATATGACATTTTAAGGGATTGTGAAAGTCTGGAGACAAAGTTCAGTTTTTGAACCAAAGGTAAAATCATAATCATTGAGGTTCTGGTAAAAGTATAATTTACCTAAAGACTAGGGATATTAGCGTAATTAATCCTTTTTTCAAGGACAAATGTAATTAAAAATTGGCCCCGAACCAAGTTAAAAAGGGTCTAAGTGCAATTACCTAAAAAGTTTGGGCCAAAGTGTAATTCTTGGAACTTCGCGACTGGGTCACTAGGGTAACGAACTGGACCAGCTAACCATTAGAAGTCATGATAAGGCAGTTAAATCAAAGCATGAGGTGGCAGAGCAAAGGTGTAAATGGTTGAGAAAGTACGTATGTGAGTTTACATTTCAATTCAACTTTGGATTTCAAACAACATTAAATCTACCTTTGAATCACTTTGGAATCCAAGACTTAGCCTCCAAGTTTGTTTAGTCTCCAAGCTAGGAATATGTGAAAAATACTCATGATGACTTTAGAGATAGGATAAAAGCTCATGATGACCTTGCAAGGTGGTAACGCGTGATTGGCTATAGAAGTTTGTTTAGCCTCCAGTCTCCAAAATCTTAGCCTAAAGGACATGTGACAAGCAACCAATGGATTTTTTGGAAGCAAAGATAAAGACCTCATGATGATGCATAATGAGTCCCTTAAGGTGGAAGATAAGACTCATGATGACCCTTGAGGTGGCAACATGTGATTAGCCAGAAAAGTTTATAGATAGGCCATGGGTGGATTTGAACTAAAGTATTCCAATTTGGTTTAGTTTGGAATTTCAAATCCATGGCAATAAATACCCTTCTCCCTTCCATTTACTCCTCTAAATTTCTTTCTTTTTACGACCTAGACAACAAGGTACGAGGATTTTATTAATAGAGAAAGCATTAAGATCTACTTTCTCGTCCAACTAAGTTTTAAGGTAAGTACACTATGAACTATCTATGATATTTAAGCACGCTCATGAATCATTTTTATGTGATCCCTCATGTTATGTTTCAAGCAAATTTCATGTTCTCAAGCAAGTTACGGGATTAGGATTTAGTAGCGCTACGCATGAAGGTTCTTACCCCTACAAGTTGGTAGAACCTATCATGTCCCCTTATGATATACGTTCATGTTTCAAGTTCATGTCATGTTTAAATACGCTTGATGGCTCTCTTGTACGTACATAGTGAACATCTTAAATATAATGCTACTTTATGGTATGAGTATCACCATGTATATATCATGCTTGAATTCAGTTATATTGTTCTTCTTATATTTTATACTTGTTGAGCCTTACAGTTCACAATTGTATTATTCACCATTCTAGGTAATGGCAAAGAGGTAGCTGATGGGGGTTTGAGTAAGGTGATCAATTATCTATGTGTGCCAGGGCACCCTCAATTGAAAGATCTTGGGAGTGTTTTGAGAGGCTAGTGCGTCATTGTTATCCTTTGCAGTGAATGTAAAATACCCGTAGGATGTATGTTTTGTAAAAATGTTAAAAGTCTCCTTGCTTGGTTTAATTGGTAAATGAATGAATGGCATGTATGGTTTGATGTTTGTCTTAGTATATCTCTTCATGCATGTAATAAGGTGAATGTTAGGTTCTTATCCTCCTATCTAACTCTCTCTCTCTCTCTCTCTCTTTGGGGCTCTCTGAGTGTTAGGTTATCGGGGAGAGAGGGTGTTACAAGTACTGCTTGTTGCCAATCGAGAGTTTCATAAAATACTCGACTTTTTCACATTGTTCAATCAACATACACTCGATTGCTTTAAAAAATACTCGATTAAAGCCTTATAAACATGAATATTTGACCTAGAGATCATCATACTCGACTAATACAAGAATATATTCAATTATGCACAACTCTTAGTCGATTTACAAGATAAATCACTCGGTTGTCACTTAATCAATTGATTGCCTTTGATATAGCTGAAACCTTGTAATTAACACTTGATTACCAAAAGCATTCACTCAAGAGATATTCAAAAATGCTCGATTAAGCTTAATGTGTTACTCGATTATAAATCAAACAATATATATTGTCTTGAATAACATCAAAATAATTTTCTCCTTAATAACAACTAAATGAGAAACATAAATCATTAATATATGAAACATAAGTTTCTCGTCAACATCTAAATATCATAAACATTGAGCTTAAATGCAAAACTCAAATTTCTCAAAAACATATAACCTTAAGCTCAAACAAACACAAGTGTTGTTTGGGAAAGGATAAAACTAACTTTTCAATCATATTCACTTGATTACATAAAAACCTTCAGAGGAGCCAAGATAATGAAATACTCTCATCTCATGAAATTTCACTAGATTCTTAAAAGATGATAAGGTGAGAACACTATACATTACTCGACTAAAAACATCCTATTTCTAGATTCAAATAAGAATTATTTTAGCATGAAACATAAGGATGCAAAACACATAGAAACATCATTTTTCGTAATAACTTTACAAAATATATTCTCATGAAAAATTCACAGGTCAAGTAACTTATATTCACTTGATTGAATTAAAGCGCATAAAACATTTCAAATATGTTGAACACAATATATGCTACTCAACAATAAGGCACATCATTAACACAAAGATATTCTAGTATGATCATTCTAATAACTCATTTATATATCAAGACAAGAGCACACATAAAATGCAACATATCAAGATGCTCTAACTCTAGCATCATGATTTATCAATCATTCACAAGAACACATATACACTTAACAAAGCATACATGATTTCTTATTCTATAAGCCCTCAATCGTATATACTACTAATGCATAAATTGAATAATTTTTGAAAGATATAAACTTTAGAATTCTATTACTCAAATGTATTGAATCTAAATATAAGCAACACTAGAAAGCATTAATTAGAAAACATGCAACATTTAAACTATATCTAGATGCTTTAAAATAGAATCACTCAATTCAAATGATTAACTATCACTTGATTATCAGCTAGAGAAGACAACTTAATAAAATGTTATTAATAGCTACATAAAACAAAGTAACCAAAAGTCAGCTAGCTCATATCAAATATCACATAGGCAATGATAACTCTATGAATTAGAATTTAGAATCACTGCCTAAGCATAGCAAAGATGATTGATATTAAAATATCAACTAAGGCACATTAGTCTTAGACTTGAGTAATACTTTGCATAATTTGAAAGCTTAAGATATTCCTCAACCTTAAACTTGCTCTAAGTGTCATGAGGCTATATATATATATATATATATATAACATTTATCCATGACACTAATGTATTGGAATACTTAAAATATCCTTTGAAATCCTAGAGCAAGCAACATAACAACATATTAAGCATATAAGGAAGAGTAAAATTAATCACATATATAATAAGACAATATACTAAGACATAACCTTATCATGAATAATAAGACAATATAAATCCTATGAATCAAAATTCAAGTACCCACACTTGAGTATATGATCTTTTACACAAAAGATATGATACTGAAATGATGTTTAACACTTAAACATTAGACAACGTATATAGAATACATTACTCTAAAACTTGAGTAATGTTGCCATATGTAACACTTAGCAAATGAAATATCATGAGTCTTCACAAAGCACTTATGCATTCTAAAAGATAAGCTTATTAAAAAAATATATCAATAAAGCATATGGTTAACACAAGTTTAGCATATGATGAAATTACATGTTGCTTAAATATTCAAACTGTGTATGGTGTGTATTTATAGCTTCCGTTGTGTATGTCTGATGCATATAAAATTTTTAATTTTACCCACACCACCATACGTGAATTCCTTTAGTGGTATCAGAGCCTCAAGTTGGTATTTAATGCATATACATGTATGTGTCAAATATAGCAAATTAGTTGGCATTTAATGGATGCAGAGTATTTAATTTTGGACCATGCATTCAAGAAAGTCAATTGCCCGTTGTAAGAAGTCAACACTTGGAAGCACATAATCGACTCTGCATGCATGTATGTGCTAGTTGATTTCTGTAAGGTTGAAGTTGACTCCTGCATACTACAATGTTGTTTTGCCTTTGATATGGTTTTAATAGTGAAAAACAAATATTGATTTTATGTTGAAATTTGTTTAGTGCATCTATTTTTCTTTTCAAGCACCAAAATGAAAATCAAGTTTTCATGAAAATCAATTTTATCCTATGCCAAAAATCTTATATTTAATATTCTTGATGGCATTTGGTTTTGAAAAATAAGTTTTTATTGTGAAAATAATTTTTTTATATCCAAATTAGCCACATTGCATCTGAAATTCATGTTTTAATTTTGTAGGCCAGCACGTCAACCATTTTTGAAAATGAATCAACCATTTTAAAAAATAGTCAACTATTTTTTCAAGCTTGTCGACCGTTTTTTCTTAAAATGTCGACCATTTTTATGCAAGCTCTTGGTCGTGTGTGGTCGAGAACTACTACATCATGTTTAGTCGATCATTTTTGGCCTTGTCGATCGTTTCTTTTGTTTTTTTATCTAACTGGTCAACATTTTCTTAGAACTTGTCAAAATGCTTTCATCATAGGTCTCTCTAACAGTTAATTTTGTAAACTCCAACGGTCACAAATAACTAATTTCTTTTGAAGCATTGAATAGGCATATAAATTCAGCCTAAGAGAGCTTTGGATGAAACTAATGAGATAGAATAAATTCATTTGAGATAACATTTATACTTTTACTTCTCAATTATTTTTATACTTTTATTTTTTTTCTCAAAAAGCTTTATATATCATATTGTATAATTTATTCAAATTTTTATATTTATTTTTAAAAATTTATTATAATTAAAAGTGTCTATTCTTAAATGTATCATTCTTAATTTCTTCTTTCCTTTTCCTTTAGGCTGTAGGACGGGGAAGTTACTCTCATCCATTTGCTTTGGAGTGCCATGAAACTATGAAATGACCAAAAACCCCTGCACTTTGCCCCGAATATCTGACCTACCTGCCGCCACCCCAACATAAGAACCCACACCACATCGCAACAAAAACCGCCTCTTTGGCACAATCACGAATCAGGATCACGATCAGCAATGGCCAAAGGCGACGACGCAGTGAGCAGGAAGAAGAACAAAGTGACCCGAAAGAAAAACAGGCAAAAGGACTCTTCTTCTTCACTCTCCAATCGCGTGGCCGCCATTGTCGCCGCCAAAAAGCGTCGACAGACCGGCAAACGCCGCCTCTGTCAGGTGACCCCGTTGCTTCATCACTTGCGTCCCTGACCTTTTCTTGGATCCTTCATTTTTTTTCTGCTTTCTTGAATATCAAGCGTTTGGTCCTTCTGTTGTTTTATTTCTGTGATTTATTGGTGATTGAATGTTTGAATCATAATCGGGTTTTTACCTTTAAAGTCTGCTATGGTAACTAACTACTTATTACATTGGGCATTACGTTCTCTTGTAAGTGACTGTTTATTGGTAGGAGAAAAGACTAGTACGTATAGTTGATTGGGCTTCTCTCCCTCTTGGGGCCGGCCGGAGGGGGCTGTATTGCTGGAATTTCTATACTTCAGGATTAGAGTTTGATATCTCCAAGTGGAACGTAATTCATCAAAAAGACTAATCAAAATACTGCACTTCAGTTGATCAGGTTGATGGTATCGAGTTTTGATGTTTACCCTCCTTTTGCCCTAAACGAGAATTATTATATTCATGATTGTGTCACTCAAAGTTGATTTTTGGAAGCATCTTTGGTTGTAGAATTGATCTTGAGCCGCCAATATTGGGAAAGAATCAGCTTGTATATTTGTCCGACAAAAGATCAATTTGTATGTTTGTTTGCTGTTTTGACCATTCATATTGTTGGCATTATTATACTTCACCATCAGAACTAAATTTGACTGAATTTCCAATTTAAGAGCAGTTGCCTGTTTGTATGATTATATTATAATGGAATTGGTTTATGGAAGGCAAGCTTTGGTGGCTATGGCAAGGTCTCTCCTTTGTGATTGGGAAGGTCATGGGATTGGGTTGTAGAAACACTTTCTTTTCAAAAAAGAAAAAAATGTGAACGGGAGGTTGCATGCAAATATGACTCCTCCAACCCTCGTAAGGCAGGGAGCTTCATGCATTCAAGAGCCCTTTTCACGGAATTGTTTTTTTTACTAAAAATGCCGTGCAACTCCAAGCTATTAGGGGCTTTTTATCACATCAGATTGAATATCATTTTGATTCCTGTTATTAGCATCGCTATTAAGCTGTTCGTGGAGACACTGACGGTATTGATTACATATTGTTTCTTGGAAAAGGACGGTCTGTAACACACTATTTTATTATTTTTTTTATTTTAGTTGTTTTATTTTTGATTTATTATCTTCAAGCATATTTTTACTGCATTATTGTTTATCTCAGATTTTAATGTTTATTAATCACTAAATTTGACACTAGAGAGTTCTCTTAGACTGATAAATTTTGTATCTTTCTGATGAAAAATATGAAATATTTCTGAATGTTGTGTTTTTATTTTGCAGTTCATTCGTTTGATTGAATTGGGCTTCATATACATAAACTGACTCTTCTCTGTTTTCTATTGATGTTCTCTAAGCATTTATTATCATGTCCTGCTGAGAATTTGAAATTTCTTCAAATAGATTGTATGAGGAGAGTAAGTTGCTTGCTATTTTTTTTTTTGTGTGTGTAAAACTGGTAGTCTTTCTATTTTTCTGGTACCAGCATTTGATAATCTATTCTCTTAACATTATCATTAAATGCAAACAGCATGATCTTGTCATGTATTTCTTAGCCTGTTTCAATCTATTGTGACTCTGCAGGGAATGTGTTTTAGCCTGCCTACTCCTGAGGATCCCTTTAATGAGAGTCATGGGAAAATGGATTCTAAAATAAGGGAAACCAAGAAAGTTGTGCCTGCCAAAGTGGAACGCAGAGTGGCTTTTAGTGGTAATGGTGTTGCATCAAGAATAGGAACAAAATCAGAGCAGCAAGAGAACAGAGTGATCAAGTTGAAGAATTTGGATAATGAGCAGAGAGTCTCACTCCCATCCATTGACAATATGGAGTTGAAAAATGTTCTCAAGCCTGAAAAGGTGGGGATACAGCTAAGACAGACTGGAGGTGACTGTGCTAAAGATGAACAGGCCCTTAACCTTTCCGATTGTCCAACCAAATACCTAATTCTATGCTTGAATGCTATTCAAGATGCATCAAGGCATGATGGATTCTTCATTACTGAAGAGGACAAGCCTTTGTTTGCTGACTCTTGGGGAATTGAGTTTTGGAAATTTTTTTATTTAGCTGGGAATAACATAATGGAGATAAGTGGCATTTGTTCTACCATAGAACAAATAGCCTGGATAGCTGCAACTGCTGCTGATAGCATTGCGAAAAAGGAGAAAGAAGGTTTATCAGTGATAACTCCATTTCTTTTATTTCTCGTACCTTCTCAAGAGAAAGCAATTAAGGTTTGTTCTCACTTTTGTTACTCTGGATTTCTAAATCCTTCCTCACCATGCATTATCTTTTTGGCTGAAAGTTTTGGAAGCATGGGTTGATTACAGTATCATTTAAGATTATCTTTCACTTGGACATATATAGTTGTAAATTTCTTCTTTATGGAATTTCAGATAAATCCTCATTTTGGATATAAGCCAAGCATATCAAATGAGGAAACTGGTTAATTTGTGCAGTTTTCCAATGCTGGTAGAAGAATTTTGATACATCCTGCTCATGTTTTTGTATGAAATACAAGACATTGTGTTTGTTATTTATTAACTGTTAGCTTGTTAATGATTTTATGAAGGCAAATTGATGAAAATCATAGAGACAAATATTTTGGTAAACAATATTTTGGGTGTAAAAAGTAGAAATTAATATTGTCTTATTAATTTCTTTATTTTAATTTGTTTCCTATTTTCTTTTAATTTCTTTTATTTCCTAGAATACTAATTAGATTAGGATTACGTTTATAAGCTTAATTACCAAGGAATTCTACTTAAAATGGAATCCTCGTTAGAATAGTTTTCTATCTATTCAGTGTCTATACATCGTCCTTTAGTGAAGTATTGAAGAAGAGACTTTGATAAATAATATTGAATATTGCTATTGGTTTCAAGTAATCGAAATTACTCTTATTTCTTTTGGTTTGGGTTCCACATCACAAATTAAACTGGATTATTAACAGAAAGGGTAAAGAATAAAATCTTTGGATTAGCAAAAAGGAAAAAGAATAAAATTTCTGCAGTGCTTCTGAAAATTTGAATATAAAATAAAATAAAATAACAAAATCTTTGAACATCACATGCTGTTATTTTGATCTATATTGTTTTTCTTGTGATCCAAAAGAAGAATTCTAGCCAAGTCACCTTATGACTCTGATGATTACTGAGACCCTTGAATTATAAGTACGGTCAGCTGATGGATTCTTTTATTGTGCTTAGGTACGATCTGTTTGCAAACCTCTGAAACCTCTTGGAATACATACTGTGAGTCTGCATCTTGGTACCTCCCTGGATCACCAAATTCGTGGGTAAGTACAGATTCTCCTAGTAATTTTTCATAAAAGGCACCATGCTGGTAGTATTGATTGAGAATGTTCATCTCTAGCAGACCTCAATTAATGGCATTCTGTGGCCAAAGCTTCCTTGCAAAATTGGAATTTTATTCTGGGTGTACTTGCAACAGTATCATAGCTGGTTTATGAATTGCCTTCTAGATATATCTGCACAAATATACAATTAAATTATATTTAAACAGTGATCTCGACATGGAAGTGTCATTTACCAGCATGATTGATACTTCCAAGTAAGCATATTGATGGGTTAGTGCAGTGGAATATTTTATCTCAAAGTGTCATAACTGAAGGTCATCCTCGTCAGTTTATGTGTTCGCATATTCACATTTTTACTTGCTTCCCTTGACCTGTCTATATTTCATGTTTATTCTGATAGTTCACTCCAATGTTACTATGTAAAGGGAAAATAGGAATTTGGTTTCCCCATATTTTCCAGCCGTGTCTCATGTTGGAATGACAAATCCCTTTAAAATTCTAGTTATATCCTGTTTTGACCAATTTTATGATAACTCATATACAACTTCCATTTTGTCCTGTCAAGTAAACTTATATACAACTTCACCTTGAGAAAAATGTGCGACTTTGTAACTAGTATCATATTACCATTTTCTTTATAATAGTTTTCTTGCAAATATTTTTGAAGAGAAACATGTGAGAAATGAACGAGGAAGAAGAGTATGTTGATACAAAAAAGATTTAAAAAAAGGTGAAAAAATGAGTAGGAAAGATTAATTTAGTGCTCATGTACATGCTATGCCCCTCGGCTGTTTTACATGCTACGTCACAGTCTAGTTAAGGAATTAGGGGCGAGTCTTTGTTTCATCTTTCTATCTTGTCTCGTATAAAGCTGCATTTTTCTCACTCAGGCTAAAGAGTTGCGAGCCAGAGTTCCTTGTGTCTACCCCCGAGAGACTTCTGGAGCTCGTATCTTTGAAGGCCATTGATCTATCTGGAGTTTCCTTACTGGTAATGTTGTAGACTCCCAACACCTTTTCTAATTTGTTTTTACAATTTTTTATAGTTACACCAAGCCATGTATTTTCTGTAAATAACAATATAGAGAAGACAACAAAATTGAATTCTAGACTAGAGGCTTGCTGCAGCAGTGTGCAATGCATTCTGTTAGCCCAGCAGCCTGGATCGCCATCACTGCAATGACTGCTGTCTGCTGATCCATTATGTGTGTTTTGGTTCGTGTACAGGTTGTGGATGGACTGGAAACGTACGTAAAAGTTGGCCATCTCGACATGGTCAAATCCATCAGGCGATCCTTGGCGGCGAGCACCCGTACTGTGGTCTTCAATGATGGCTTGAGCAATGCAAATGCAGCAGCAGTAGCAGACTATCTGGGGGATTGATTGAGTGAGTGACTGGGTGGTGGATAGCCATCATGGGCAATTGCCGCCAGTGAAGGTCGTCAAGGAACGAATGTGTGCAGCATGTTGGGGAAAAGCAATGAAATGCCAAAGTCTATTTTTCTTCAAGGTGCAAACAGTGCACCAAACACCATTTGTATCCATAACCATTGTTGGTTTGGCTTCTATGTTCCTTCCCCTCTTTAAAGCTCTGCAAAAATCAGTCGTAGTTTTTAGGAAATCAAAATTGTTATTTCTTGAAAAAAAAAAAAAAAGAATAATGCCACGAGATTAGTTAGGTCTTGGGGTAAACTTCATATTTGTGATTTTCGCCCTAAATGTAGAAACTGCAGTCTCGAGTTTTGCTGTATTTGTAGAAAATTCTATTCATGTTTTAAAAAATTGACAAATGCCCATAAAATGACTATATGTTTTACATAGTCTCTCTCTCTCTCTCTCTCTCTCACACACACACAAATGACTTTGGTGGCCAGTAAATCAACCACCATCGTTCCTGGCCAGGTTCGTGAGCCCAACTTTCTTTGGGTTCCTTCCATGAAATTTCCCATAGAATGGAATTAGAACTAGTGGTAGTCGAACAAAGAAAAAGAGCAGGACTACTTTCGCTTGGGTTGAAAAGGGAGAGAGAGAGAGAGATTTAGGTAGGTTGTCCAATTAATGTCGAGATTCTACCAACATTATAAATAAAAAAGAAAAAATAATAATTAGAGTACTTGCATATAATTAAGATGCTTTTGTTAGCACTATATGTATTCTTTTCTTTTCTTTTTTTTGGTTATTCTACGTATGTTAGTGAGAAAAATGGAAAAAATTTAGAGCAAAGGATAGAGGAAGATCTAAAAGACTTTGTAGAAAATTTTCAAAAATAATATAAGATTTAATAATATCATTATAGAAGATATATATGATAAGGATAGAGATGCATTCTAGTCTAAAATTTTATGTAATCAACCCACTTAGAAGGCGTTTGGCTTATATATTTATTAGTACCCAGCTTATATTTATTTGATAAAGTTGAAAAAACTAATTGTATAGTATAAATTGTCTAAAAAAACTTTTGTTAATCAAGTAAAAAGACCAGAATATCCTATCAAAAAAGCTCTTATAACTTATAATTTAAGCTGAGTCAAACACTGACTTAGAGAAATTAAAATTTGTAATTCATTCATAATTTTATTAAGGATGACAACTTTTAGTTGATTGGCTAGCTATTTGACAAATTTGATCCACCTAAGACTACTGTGGAGTTGAAATTTTTGTTCATGAACTCGGTCACTTGTGTAATGAATTTGATATATGGAATTAAAGACCATTGTGGCTTCAAAAACCTGTGTTGGAAGGTAGAGTGAGTTTGACCAAGTCCAGATTCATGATTTTGTTAAGCTTTCTATCTAGTCGAGCGTATAGAATGCGTATAGGCAAATGAAAAATACTCACACGAGCCCAATTAGGGGCAAATAGACTAAAAGCATATTTATGTTTAAATTTTTGTGCTTTTCTTATAAATTTTTAATTTTTTTGTAATTTCAAATATATTCCTGAATTTTTTGTGGTTTCAAATGTTCTCTTTAATTGTGTAAAATAACTCATTTAAACACCTGACCAACAAATGATATACACATGCACTGAGATAGTAGTTTTTTGATATCTCATCAACTCCTTATATCTTTTTCTCCAACTCCATCTTTTCTCTCTTCGACGTCTTTTACATCTCCTTTGATTAGGCTATGTAGGCCAATTAGTTTAAATGGGTCACTTACGTGCCCAGGTCGATGATAACCTTGCCATATGAGGGGATCAAAGATAAGTCAAGTCTGAGGGTAACATTTCTTGCTAGAGACAATCGAATGAGACACAGCCAGAGGAGAAGCAAGAAATGCCACAGAGAGAGAGAGAGAGTTAGTTGAGAAGACGCCAAAGAAAGAGATGGAGTTAAAGAGATGCCATCAGAGAGAGAGAAGGGGGGAGAGTAGATGAGACACTGAAAAGAGAGAAGATGTCAAAAAAAGAGAGAGAAAGAAAGAGGAGTTAAGGAGATCCCAAGAAAGTGCTATGTCAACATGCGTGTATATATATTATTTGTTGGCCAAATGTTTAAATGAGTGTTTTGACACATTTTTAGTGGTATATTTAGAACCACAAAAAGTTTTAAAGTTTCACAAGAAAAAAACACAAAAGTTGAAGGGTATAATTATGCTTTCAACCGCCGGCAAGTATAAAAGCCTTGATTTGCATGTATGTGGTAAAATTGTAATAATCACTTCTAAGGTTTGATATAATTGTAAAAATCACCTCTTATATTTTGAAAATAGTGAAAATTTCTCATTCTATTAAACAAAAGGATAAAATGATCATTTTAACATTTATTCTCTCATTTTTCCTTTCTTTCTCTTTCCCTTATCTTTTGAAAAACTAAAAATAGTAAAAAAAATAACCAGTGGTAATCAATTGCCAACAACCTTAATCAACCTAGATGAACGAGGTCAGATTGTGAAACATAAATGAACCTCATTTGTGTTTGTGCTAGAGAAAGAGAGAGAGATGTAAAGTCGAACCCTAATAGAGCAAAACCTTAACCCCATCGATAATGTTCGATTGAAAAAGAAGAGAAAATAGGCAAGGGAGAAATCAAATCCTAAGCAAAACAATGGGTGAGAGAGAAAAGGAAGAAATCAGTGAAGAGAAAAAGAGGGTGTGATCTGAGGTTCAATAGACAAAAACACACGCACACAAATAGGCTGGGAAAAAAGGAAAAAGGGAAGGAGAAGAAAAGTTACCTCATGTTGGACGAGAGTAGAGGTGGTTGGCGGTGATGGTTGTGTAGAGGCAATTCAATCACAAGAGAAAAGAGGAAGAAAGAAGAAAAAAAAAATGAAGAAAAAGACCAATTGCTCAAGAAGATAATGGAAGAGAGAAAAAGAGAGATTTTTTTTTAAATATAAAAACATTTGAGTTATTCATGATTATTTAACTAAGATTACTTAAAGGTAAGAGAAGATTGTAATATGATATTAAATTTTAGAAGTGTTTAATATATTTTCTCAAACGTCAAGAATATTCTTACAATTTTCTTAACCCTCAAATATAACATGTATAATTTTCCTTTTAGATATATTTATTAATTAGAAAAAGATGTATTAATTTTTGAAAGAACACCCTAGAAGGGGGTGAATTGGGTGTATTGAACATTTTTGAAAATTTAGAAAAATATGCATCAAAGCTTAATTGAAAAAACATTTTTCATAACAAAATACAGCAATCGAATATATAGATAGGTGGCTACATTTGAAAAAAAGGTATAAGAAAACTATTTTGCTGGAAACAATATGAATTTGTCTGCTTTTCTAAATTTTAACATTCAAATCTCTTGAAAAAATATATGCTTCTAGAAGTAAACATAAAGGCAGTGATTATGAAAACAAACTTGTATGCTTTCAATGAAAACTGAAACTATTATGCTAGAAACAAATAAGTTAATTTCAAACATGTAAACATATGCAGTCGAATGTATAGACAAGTGGAAAAAATATAAGAAAACTATTTTGCTGCCAACAATGTGAATCTGTCTGCTTTTCTAAATTTTGAACTTCTCCGGGAAAAACATATGTATTTTAGAAGTAGACATAAAGGCAGTGATGATGAAAACAAACTTTTATACTTTCTATGGAAATTGAAACTATTATGCTAGAAACAAATAAGTTGATTTCAAATATGTAAACATATGCAGTCGAATATATAGGCAGGTGGCTGCATTTGAAAAGAAATATAAGAAAACTATTTTTGCTAGCAACAATATGAATCTGTTTGCTTTTCTAAATTTTAACCTTCAAATTTCTTGAAAAAAACATATGTATTCCAGAAGAAAACATAAAAGCAATGATGATGAAAACAAATTTTTATGTTTTCAAAGAAAACTAAAATTGTTATGTTAGAAACAAATAAGCTAATTTCAAATATGTAAATATTATATGGCAGAAAAAAAACAAGACAGCATCATCAAAACATCGGAAGCAATCCACAAGACACACCAATTTATAGTGGTTCGGCCAATAAGGCTAGTTTACTACCTTTGCTCCTAATTATTAAGGATTTAAAACATCCACCAAGTGATTAGTTTTTAAGGGGATTAACTATAACTCATATATAATTTTTGCAAGTTCAATTGAAACTCCCGCTTTTAATGGACTAAGAAGTAACCCCAACTTTTATAAGAGTAGCTGTAACTTTTACTTTTCACAGGCTGAGTAGAAACTCCAGTTTTTCAAAAGCTAAACTAAAAGCTCAACTTTTCAATGATAAGTTGGAACCTTTGCTTGTACAAGTGCAATAGTAACCTCTATTTATAAAGACAAAGCAACAACCATACACACCTTCTATGGGATAAGGTAGAACCTTTACAAACCCTTGTTGGAGAGTTGCAAAGTAAACTCACAACAGGTTGTCCCTCAAATTGATAAAAAACAATGCTTATGAGGATTAATACAAGAATGAGTGAAGGAAATAGGAATTAAGCACTCCACTCTTTTTGATTTTTTGCTAGTAAGGATAGGCTTCATATAGTGCAACCAGACTTTACTTGAGTTGAAAGAAATATATGATCATGAAGACAAAACTCAAGTAATGATATGGCCTGAAAACATATTCAACATGGTTGAACTTTAGCACCTTTTAGCTCAACATCATCAAGGATATGGCTAGAAAGTCAGCTACATCATCTCGTGCATTCCATGGCCTTATATAGAAGCTTGAAGTCTTGTATTAAGCATTTGTAATTTGCACATGTTCACAGTTTCTTTGATTTTAACCAAAAACAGTCAAATTAATTAAAACAAATATATATAATATTAAGATAAATCATTTTGCACACCATTCATAAGTATATTTATCATTCCACTATAAGAGAACATAATCTGACCTTATAAAATAATGAAATAAAGCTTAAACGGTAAAACTGTCCTCTTTGACTTCTTTAAGTAACAATTAGTTAACGATCATAAAATTCAATTTTAGCTTGCCGCCACCCAACTAATGAAAAGAAGTATTCAAGTGAATTAGCATATTATGCAAATGATTTTCTACTTGAGTCGATTGAATTCAAGTTCACTCAAATAGACAAATACTTAGTCGATTGCACTTTAGACTATAGAGAACCATTCTCTGTCCATGTTAATTCACTCGATTGGATGATACTAGATACTTGATTGGTTGAATACCAGTACTCAAACACCTATTAGTCTTTAATTGGTTTTCAAATAACTATAGAAGGAACACTCGATTGATTAATTTTTTATTTTCAATTTTTCATATTATTACTTGAGTATATCAATTCTAGCAGTTGATTTGATAACAAGATGCATAACCCTACTCTTTGTTCTGTTCTAAGTATTTGACTAGTGCTTAATCTACTCGATTGCTATTTAAATTTAGAACTTAATAACCTACAACAAATCTAGGACTTGATTGGTAAAGGCTTAACTCAATTTAAGAATTAAACACAAGCGCCTGATATTTTAGCATATTTTTCTTCACTTGATTAGTGATTAGTACACTTGATTGTTGATGTGCAAGCACAGAGGTTTGATATTTTAACATTTTAACTCTATTCAATTGGTGAATATATTTTTCTTGTTTATGTAAGCTCAAATATGTTCTACATGATACTTAACAAGAGTTCCCTCTAGTGGTAGTGAAGGATAGATGAAATTTAACCTTGCTCATTCCATTCACTCAGATGCTAGCTAATCTCCAACTCAAATAGTTATGAATTCAAGATTCACTTGAATCATGCTTAAGAGCTCAAAACACTTATCCATCCAAGTAGAAACATATGATTATATTCTAGTGTTGTCTATAAAAGATGGTTAAAACTATATTTCTAATCACATTCACTTGAATACTTATTTTATAGATTAAATTAGGCACATAAAACATTACTTTAATGTATTGCTTATCAAGCATAAAACATTTAGTATTTAAGTTCTTCAAGAGTTCCTTATAGGATTTCAACACTCGAGAATTTTAGAAATTTGATATTAAATATCAAATAGGCAATCTAAGATCTACAGATCAATCCACAAACATTAAGAATATAACCATGTGAGGCAAATTACTTTCTCAAGAAATGTTGTCACATATTTTGAACACTTAAAATACCATGAGCTCCACATGATACTTATGCATTATAGATATTTAAAATGATCCTAGAACAACATATTAACAGATAAAGTCTGTTTAACATATTAAGGTTTTCAACCTCAGCATATCAAAACAACAAAGCCTAACACATCAGATATGTGAGCATAGATAGAGCACATAGATAAACCATAAATATCCTATTGAAAGGTTCATTTATTTTATAAATATCAAAGCAGGCTCTTAAGAAATATGAGAACATTTAAGATTACATTAAAGTTTTGCATAGAACATCCATCATCAAAACACATTCAACAACAAACTTAACAATTTGATGATGTTTTAATGATAACTATTGATTTTACAAAACTTTAAATAAATAAACTTGAAACACTCTTTTTGAAGTCAAAGGTCAAAACTACCGACTAGGTAATATTACATGTTGACCGATTATTATATTATTTTCTTAGCAAAGCTTTTTGTAGTTAAAATAGTCGATCAGTTTTTACAAACCATCAATCAGTTCTTATTGATTCTTGAAAATTGTTGACCTTCCATTATACACATTCTTAGTCGTTTACTGTTGACAATTACTACATCATTTTTAATCAAAAGTTCTAAGAATTGTCGATCGATTTTTATAAACTATCTACTGACCCATTTATAAATTTGAAAATCAATCGATCACTTATAAATTAGTTGACCAGTTTTGTCATGAAACTTCAACCACTAATTGTACTTAATCTCTATAAGTTGTTTGTTTGTTTTTTTTTTTTTTTTTTTTGTCTCTAATGGCTATATCTTCAAGAAGGAACAACAAATCCTATAAATAGAAGAAGATTTGAAACTTAAAGATAGAGATTGAGAATTAGGCTTTCAAGTTCCATATTATGCATTCTCAAGTGTTCTTGTCCTTCATCTTTTACTCTTATTTTTAGTCAAAGCCACTTCTCTCATTGTAAATTCTCTTCAAAACCTAGTATTAGCTAGCTTGTTAATTATCTTAGAGAGTGGTATGTTTTTAAGAGTGGTTTCTCTCATTATTTTTGTTGTATTATTTACTTCCTAGCAGGTTATGGTAAAATAACTAACTTGGGAACTGATTGGTGTAAAAGGTTACAGTTTTGCAATCTAAAAGTTTATAGTGGATTTCAAAATCTCTTATAGGGAGATAGAATAGTGGATGTAGGCTGACTTGAGCCAAACTTGTAAACACCCCCGCCCAGATATCCTAACCACCCAGACTACCCGAATGAGAGCGCTTACGGAAAAGAAAATAATGAAATACAAGACGGGAATTACCCTGGTATGCATACACAAGAAGTAAAACAGCGAAAGCAAAATTATACACATGCACACACACGAGTACCCCACTAGTATAACAATCACATATATAGTATATAAATACATACAGACACCTGTGCCAACAAATAGAGAATGCAATGAATGACCCGGCACAATAAAAAATAAAGGGACCAAAATCCTCTCAAAACATCAGAGACAACGGGGGAAACTGATTGTACACCATACCTACACAGCTGCTAGGTACTGCGATCCTCGCCCTCGACTTTAGTTTTGCTCTTACCTGGAATGATGGAAAGCAATGTGAGTCATAAGACTCAGCAAGTTTATAGGAAAAGACTGGCTATAAGTTAAATAGAAGGAGTATTGAACCCCTCAAACATAGTCTCACACATATACACAAGCCATGAGACGTAACAACATAATAGTATTACATAATGAAAGCACATACCGGTCCTTGGGGCCCACATAAGACTCCCGGCACCCAAGTCTCATACCAACCTGCCACTGCCCTGAAAGGAAAGATAAGTCTTCAACAAACTTGTGCCCACTTCCTTGGGTTGGTGCTCCCGACACCCGAGCCTCTAAATAACTGAGCCCTAGGCTCCTTTGGAACGGTACTCCCGTCCGAGACTGCTGAACACATAGTAACCATGCAATGCGCATATAAGATGCAAGACGTAGTAAACATTAACTAGATACACTGGCGCCCATACATCCAGGCATCAGGCAGATGCTTCACCCACATAGTAAATCACACATGATGTATATGCCCGTGCTAGATGCAATCTAACAATACTAGGATGTCCGTGTCTAAAAATAAACAAAACATGAAAACCCCAACATACACCTCGTACCCATGTGCATACCAAAACCATGCAATAGCAAAATATATCAAGTCATACAGTAACAACATAATGGCAAACACAACAAAAAATAGGTTTTTTGTGGTGGTTTTCAAAATCGCTGCAAAACATGGTATTTTGCGACGGTTTTTCAACCGCAGCAAAATATGTTTTTTACGACAGTTTATCCAAAATTTTGCGGCAGTTCTGAAAAACCTCCACAAAATTAATTAATTTAAAATTATAAAATTAAATTTAGCGACAGTTTTAAACAACCATCGCAAAATTCAGGACTAAAAAAATAAATTAAATTTAGCGGCAGTTTTGTCAAAATCGCCACCAAATTCATTAATAAAAAAATTTTAAAAAAATTAAATTTAGCTGCAATTTTGTCAAAATCGACGCCAAATTCATTAATAAAAAAAATTGAAAAATAAATTTTACGACGGTTTTAATCAACTACCGTAAAATTTAGCAATAAGAAAATAAAAAATTAAATTTAGCGACGGTTCTGTTAAAATCGTTGTCAAATTCATTAATAAAAAATTCAAAAAAATTAAATTTAGCAACTGTTTTTTCAGAACCGCCATAAAATTCATTAATAAAAAAATTCAAAAATAAATTTCAAGGCACCTCAAAATTCAACAATAAAAAAAGAAAAAATTAAATTTCAAAAAATATTAATAATTTAAAAATTAAATTAAATTAAATTTTACAAAATAATCTATTTTTTTATTTTTTAATCAATTAATTTATTTCTATCAATTAATTTATTTTATTTAATTCAATTTAATTAAATAATTTATTTATTTTAAATTTATCAATTAATTTATTTATTTTAAATAATTAATCAATTAATTAATTTAATTTAATTAATTAGTTTAAAACATTTTATGTTCAATTAATTAATTTATTATGTTAACTCTTTTTTAGGTGTTTTGAGAATTTAATTAATTAATTTAATTTAATTCAATTCAATAAAAAATAAAATTATTTTTATTTTATTTAATTTGGGGTCAAGTGTAATTTCAAAAACTTGAGTTTGTGGGTGTAAGGGGAATTCTAAAAAATAGTGGTTCGATTACTTTATAATTAATATGCGCGAGTATATTTCAAGGTGGCTTTGTAGATCAGGTGGCTTCGCGCACGCGCGCGTACGGCATGTCATGGGATCGAAACTTGGGAAAGGCATTTGCTGAAATAAATTCCAACAGGCGTGGTGGGTGGGGCAGTGGCGTGGGTGGGCACGCAAGGGCAGGCCTCACGTGCGTGCGCTATTTTTGCCCGCATACAGAAAACAGCGGCGGTTTTAAAACCGCTGCTAAAAATATCACTTAGCGGCAGTTATACCAGTGCTTGTTAAAAATCGCCACTAAATGTTACACGACAGCTGTATTGGCAGCGGTTAAAAATGGCCGCTAAATGCAAAAATAACCGCCGCTAAATGCTAGTTTTTTTGTAGTGAGAGCTAGTCAGCAGTGCCTGGCATCGATTGACGGTCAGTGGCTAGGAGTGTCCGATCGATGCCCTAAGAACGACCATACAATAGTCAACTCCCATATCACCAGACAGTCGATCGTTGCCCCTACTACTCAATAGCTCTAACCTACTCCCAGTCACGGAATCCATAACTATATCCGAACATCTAAAAACCTAATCCCCAAATGAGTTCGGCATCATTCCCAAAGGCATGGGGGTGGCACAAACCCTCGTAGGCAACCAACAAATGAAATTCCCAAATATAGCTTAGTAAATTGAATTTACACCAAAAGGCTCATAACTCCACAATTAATAAAAGGGCCGAAACGAACGAAGGGAGAGTAAATAAATTCACAACGGAAAGAACCTCGTAGAGGGAGTAGGAAACTTGCCTCGTAGAAAAGATCTTTGGGCTTTTTCTGTCCAAATGCGGGAAAAATTATACAAACTGCAACATCGCATAATTTTGCCAAAATTAATAAAATTGAGCTCTAAATGAAATTCCAATCGTTCAGAATTTATTACTCAGTTTCTTGAATTACCTAATATCCTCAGACTAAGAAAAAGATCGGATTTTCCTTATAAACTTCCAATTTTTTCCTCTTTTCTTCACTGCTCCCGCATTTCTACTGCTACCCAATTTCGTTCTGATTTTGCTTCAAAATGACTCCAATTTAGGCATTAAATGAGGCTACCGCGCAAAGCATTAAAGGGTAGATTTTTTGCTTTAATTTAAAAGGAAAAAAGCTTGGTGGAGGGGCAGCAACGTGGGCAGTAGAGGCTGCTGCCTCCTTCTCCATACAGCGCTGTTTGGCACCCTCAATTGGCTAGAAATAAATTCCAGCAAAACAACAAACAACCCCCCCTCCCATGCTCGATCCCGCAATCTAGCCTTCCCTCTTGCGCACGCCTGCCGTCCCAACTAGCTGCTCCTTCAATTAAATATGCATCACTTTAATCTTAAATGCTAACTTAAGGCTAGTTAAATTAACATACCAGCACTTCACGCAACCCTCACATTCCTTAGCTTTTAATAATTTATTATTCTTATGATTGTTAATATTATTATTCTTATACTTACTATTATTATTATTATGATGCTTAACAACATATTAATCTTTACACTAAATTAACACATTAAACTACTAATTAAATTAAACTACGATTTACTGGTCGTTACAAAACCACTCTAAATCTTGTTATCTCTGTTGTGCTTTTATATTTCCTTAAAGTTCCGTTGCATTACACTTTAATTTTTATATTATTTCCAACATTCTTCTTATTCACTATTTTCAGAAAATCAATCTCTAAAACAATTTGTTTTTTGAAACACCAAATCACCCCCTTCATGGGTGTGTGATGCCATTCTATTACACAAATCTAACAATTGATATTAGAGTTTGGTCTCCTTGTTCTCAAGTTTAATCACCTAGTAAGGATCATAAGATGACACAATTTATTGAAGCTCAACATTTTGAAAGCCAAAGCACATCAAGACCACCATTATGTTGGGTCAAGCTTCCCTCCTAGTTGGAGGACGACCTAGTAATGGATGGGTATTCCTAAAAAGATGACAATTGATATTACAGTTTGGTCTCCTTATTCTCAAGTTTAATCACCTAGTAAAGATCATAAGATGACACAATTTATTGTAGCTCAACATTTTAAAAGCCAAAGCACATCAAGATCACCATTATGTTGGGTCAAGCTTCCCTCCTAATTGGAGAACGACCTAGTAATGGATGGGTATTCCTAAAAAGATGAACCAATAATGATTGGGTGAATTCATAAAAGGACCCAGTAATGGTTGGGTATTGCTAAAAGGATGGCTTGATAATGGTTGGATCGATATTCTTAAAATGATGCCCCGATTTTTGTCACTAATATTTTTATCTCATGGGACTAAAATACCCCTTAATGAGACTAGGGTTATGTGTCTCTTAGGCTATAAAAGTCAAGCATAAGGGAGAGAAGAAAGAAGAAGAAGAAAAATGGAAGAGTTCTTGGTTTGACTTAGATTTCAATTTTTATGTATGCAACTATAATCAGATAGATGATCAGATGGTGTTTTATGGTCAGATTGAGCTAAAATTTGGAGGGTATACGTTCTAGAATTGTGATTCTAGGATTTGAAGGTAGAGATCTAATTTGGAGGCTAGGATCCTTAGGAATTAAGATATTTTCGTACTACCTTGTGGTTCAGCTCGAATTTCAATTTTTGCAAGCACATATGTTATTAAACAAATGATCAGACAATCTTTTATG
Organism: Diospyros kaki; assembly: GCA_036245055.1. Classification (NCBI taxonomy): domain Eukaryota; kingdom Viridiplantae; phylum Streptophyta; class Magnoliopsida; order Ericales; family Ebenaceae; genus Diospyros; species Diospyros kaki. The sequence goes on along the minus strand of BSEG01000010.1, from coordinate 25,071,221 downwards.
GTCCGATTGAGCTGAAATTTGGAGGGTACATTCTAGACTCGTGGTTATAGAATTTGAACGGTGGATCTGATTTGGAGGTTGGGATTCTTGGGAATCTAGCCATTTTCGTACTGTCTTGTGGTTCAACTTGTTCTTCCCTAACTCTTTTGTTATTTCATTGATTTAAGATAAGTTTGATTTTGTATTTTGTCTCTTGCCGATTGTGATTGTTGAGAGGATTTTGTAACCTAGATTTGGTGATATTAGTGGAATTTTGGGTGGATTTCGGTCTCGTAGTTTTAACTCCTCATATTGAGTGGGTTTTTCATGTAAATTGGTTGTACGTGTCTCCTTTATTTTTGTGATTGCACTTGGTACTTGGCTGGTTGCTTTGTTTGCTCATAGGTTTTCACAAGTTAGGGATAGGGTATATTGATCCCAACACATTCTTTGATAGATCCAACTATAGATATTAGAAGAAGAGGATTTCATATTACTTGATGCAAAATTTCAGTGTTTATGATACCATCATGAAGGAGTCACAATACTTTCAGGGGAAAAAATGAGGGAGTGGACCGAAGAAGATAAAAAGATCATGGAGACAAATGCCAAGGGCATGAACATCTTATTTTGTGCACTCAACTCAAAATAATTCAACCAGGCATTTGCATGCAAAATGGCCAAAGAGATTTAGGACAAGTTGGAAATCACTCATGAAAGTATCAATCAAGTTAAGGAAATAAAAGTAAATATACTTATTCATGAATATGAGCTTTTTATATTAAAATCTTGAAAATCTATCAAGGATATATTTACAAGATTTAATAATATTGTCACAAGTTTGGAAACTCTTGGAAAGACTTACCTGAATAAGGAGAGAAAGTTAGAAAAAAAAAAAACTAAGAAGTCTACCCACAGAGTGGCGGATCCCATGGTGATGACCATTCAAGAGGCTAAAGATTTAAATGCCTTATATTTTGATGAATTGATTGGATCTCTCATGACTTATAAGATTAAGATGAAGAGAAAAAATAATGAAGATTTGAAGAAAAAGAATAAGTCTCTTCCTTTCAAATTTTCACAATCTTCTAGTGAGGATGAAGAAAGTGATGAGATGATGACGTAATAATACTTACAAGATAGTTCAAGAGGTTTATTAGAGGGAAGAAGTTGGTGGAAAGAAGAAACCCAAGGGAAAAGAAGGTTAGGTTTAAAGGGGAGCAAAATAGAAGAGAAATCAAATGTTTTGGGTGTAAAAGGCATGGACATGTCAAAGCCGAATGTCCATTGATCAAGAAAAATGAGAAGAAATCTAAGAGGAAAACTTTGCAACGTGGAGTGAAGAAGATAAACCCACATCAAGCAATGAATCAAGTGATGAAGATGATGACAATATTTTCTTGATGGTTCAACATGAGAATCTTGAGCTAACATCTCAAAATTTTGATATTTTAGAAAATAATTTATCTTGTGAAGAATTGCAAGATATGCTTTGATGAATTAGCCTATGATTTTAAGAAATTAAACTTGAAAAATGCTTTGTTGAAAAAGAAAATTTTGTCTTTAGAAGCATAAGTAAATTCTTTGAAAAGTGAGAATGAACTTTTGAAAACTCAAAATGATGAATATCAAGAGAAAAACCAAGGTTTAAAGGTATTTCTTGAAAATCTCAACAAAAAAGTGGAAGAATTGAAAAACGGCCTAACTAATCAAAGAAAGGATTTTCATAAAAAAAAGAAAAGAACAATACAATCTTATAAAATAGAAAACAAAATTCCTTTGCCCCACATTCTAATATTCTTTTTCATTACAGTAGAAAATACGAGTATTCTATCAACAAGTGTTTCATAAGAAACCATCCCACAAGTTTAATTTAAATAAATATGGATTCCAAATGAAACTTTCCATACTAATAATGATGGATCCAAAATGATTTAGATGTCAAAAGTTTGTGGGTAAGTGAATTTTGTAGGCTTGCTTAACTTCCAAATAGACCTGCGAGGTCAAAGAATCAAAGAAAGAATTAGGTGTAAAGGAAAGAGAGAAGCCATCTCTCAAATGAAGTATTTTGATTGCCCAGCAAGAGTAAGAAGATTTAAAATTCAATCCTGCATGGTATATCTTAACTCTCCATGCACTTGTATTAATTATGACTACCAGCTTTGTGCATGAGTTGATGTGATAATTTTTTTTTTAAAAAAAATTAATCCTTTTTGTATATTTCTTGTGCATAAATCCTTGAATACATTATATTTCTACATTTGAAATAAATTTTTAAATTAATTTTCTATGAAAGGCATCACTTGTCGAAATAAGAGAGAACAGATTTTTTTTGATAATATGCAACCATTAAGTTTACTCATAAAGGGGGAGTTACATGAACATAAATGTGATGAGCACTGTTATGTTGTTGCCTGATGTGGGCTTGTTGTAGAGGGGGTGGGTGTGTGGGCCCCCCCTAAAAAAAAAAGAGTCCACGTCTCTCTCTCAATTTGCATGCCTCGAGCAAATGTTATATTGTCTTGACGCTAGCAACATGATAATGTCGTAAATGTGAGTGTCAAAATTGTTCTTTGAAAATTTTTATTTATGTCAAAATGGGAAGTTATTTGTTTTCTTTTAAAGGGGGGTTATTGCTCATCTTTTTTTATTATTGACAAAAAGAAGGAGATAAATGAGTGTTTAAAAATATTTTGTAATATTTTTATTAAAATTTTGTCATCATAAAAATTAGGGATATTGTTGTATTAATTTTGATGATATTTTGACGATAAATATTGGTTTCACAAAAATTTAAATAAATAGCATTGAAATACTCATTTTCAAGTTAAAGGTTAAAATTGTCGACTAGCTAGGTAATGTTACATGTTGACTGATTATTATATAATTTTCTTAACAAAGCTTTTCATTGTTAAAATAATCAGCCAATTCTTGAAAACTACGAACAATCAATTATACATGCTCTTAGTCATTTGTTGTTAACAGTTATTTCATCATTTTTAATCGAGAGTTCAAAGAATTATTGACTAATTTTTATAAACTATCGACTATCCCATTTATTATAAATTTAAAAATCCGTCAAACCCAAATTAATTGACCAATTTTGACATAGAAACTTCAACAGCTAATTGTATTTAATCTATACAAATTATTACTTTTTATTTTTAACAATTATACCATCAAAAAGGGAGAACAAAACCTATAAATAGAAGATGATTTGAAATTTAAAGATAGAGATTGAGAATTGGGTTTTCAAGTTTCATGTTATACATTCTCAAGTGTTTTTTTTTGTTTCATCTTTCACTCTCATTTTCAGTAAAAGCCATTAATAAGTTCTTTCCAAATTCTTGTACTAGTTTGTTATCTTAGAGAGTGGTTGTTTTCATTATCTTTATTATATTATTTATTTTCTAACAGATTGTGCTAAAAGAACTAGATTGACAGTTAGTTAGTGTAAAAGGTTATGGTTTGTCACCTAAAAGTTTTATAATAATTTCAAAACCTCTAATCGAGAGTTACAAGAGTGTATATAGTTGGGTTGAATCAAATCACTCTAAATCTTATTCTCTCGTGTTTTTATACTTCCTTAAAATTTTTCATTACATTGTACTTAATTGTTATATTTTTAGCATTCTTGTTATTTTAAAAAATAATTTTTAAAACACTCAATTCACCATCTTCTTAAGTATTCATTTGAGTATACATCCAATCTATTGCCTTTTTTTTTTTTTTTTTTATCATACCTGCCAATATCATACCATACAATATACTAAATTTTCTATCAATATAATGTGATATCGATATTAGGTGATCGTAAGGTGCCGTTTTGAATTTATAATGAATTAATGATATAAATATTATATATAAAATTTTGAATAAAAAATCATAAACTAACATAAACATGTTTAATCTAAACAAAATAACAATTTTACCTAAACAAGATAAAATACTATTTCCATTTTTTACACAACTTTAAGACTAAGGGTTCTAACTTTCCATCTTCATCTACACTAAAAGAGCGTTTGTTAAAATGAGCAAGATAAGAACTATCAAGATAAGATTGAAATGTTTTACGGATCAAGATATAAAATGGTCAAGATAAAATTGAGAATCATTCTAAAATTTCTATCAGAGTGTTTGTTAATTTTTTTGGAATCCACTGATAATTGTATTTTTTTTCTTTTTATGTGTTTGTTAATGCATATGATAAGCACTAAGATAAGAGTTTTTTTTACCAAACTATTCCTATTACCAAATTTATTCAAAATTGTTTGTTAACATCAATAACAAATTTATGATCAAAATAGTATTTTATAATTAATATGAATTGTCAAAAAATAAAAATAATATTTTATTTTCCAAATCCATGTTAAAAAATATATTTAAAAAGAGTTGAAAAGTAGAAATAATTATTGTTGAAATTACAATAATTCCACCTAGATAATTAAAAATGGTCAAAACATATTTTTATAATAGATAATAAAATATAAATTAAATTAAATAATTTAAAAATTGGTGAAAGAAGTTGTATTAGTTAATAAAATATATATATAGAGAGAAATTTAAATTTAAAAATAATGAAAAGAATAATGTCATTTAAATTTTAAAAATTATCAAAACATATAAAAATTTAAAAATATATTAAATAATATTAATTATAAGACTTAAATAAATAAGTTATTTTAATAAGTTTAAATCTTTAAAATGCATTAAATGATATTAACTATCTTACAAGGTGTATACAAGTAATTGAACATTATCTTGAAAGAGTTAGATAAATTTATTTGAGGGGAATGTCAGATAAATTTATCTTGAAAGGGAGAGATAAGAGGCCACATGAGAGAATTTTTGAAAATGGTGAGATAAGTTTAACAAATATGTTGGAAAGACTAAACAGCCGCAATATTTTTCATATCTGATATTTTCTTCCTTTATACAAACACTCCCCAAGTAAGAATAAAAGGTCAATTATAAAAAATAAAAAAATTATTTTAAAGAGAAAAAAAAATGCTCGAAGAAAGATACCAAAACAATATGACAGTATCTTAAGATTTTATATTAACTGACACCGTCTGATACAGGTACAACTAATATTAATTGAGATTTATTCTAGTGAAAAGATACCACCAAGCATATTTAGCATTTAGCATTTTGTGATTGGGTGCGATACATACCATCTGATACCATACCGACGAAAATAATACAGTACTAAAAACTATGATTTTTATTTTTATACATTATTTACTTCACAACTATAGACTATAGTTTCGGTTTTATACTTTAACAAAGCAACCCATGTTTTTTGGGGTCCAACGGAACGATTCTAGGTTTCAAATTGAGAACCAATTAAAGACGAAAGTTAATTATATTTACAGCATATATAATCTGATACGTTCCAAATAGAATAAACAAAAAGAGAATTAAGATGACAGTAGGACGAGATCTGTCAAAGTGTCCATCATCCAACAAAAATTCCAATCCCAGAGATATATTTCTGAGAATTTATTTATTTCCCATCTCACGTTACAACAACGAGGGCAACTCAAATCTTGGCACCCTGACCACAAAAATCTGATCAAATTTAATACCTCATAGGTCAAAAAACCATCACAAAAATGCAATGCAACGAGAGAGAGAGAGAGAGAGAGAGAGAGAGAGAGAGAGAGAGAGAGAGAGAGATGCAGAAACGATGTTTGAGTGAAGGGGATAACCACAGAACAAACTTAAGCTGAAATAAGAGCACGCGCGCAGATTGACCTACTGTTTTTATTCTATTCTTAGATTCAAGCTATCAAAAGAACGCATGAACTCTACAAAATAAAAAAAAATAAAAAAAAATTGGAACAACCCTATTGCCTGAATTTAACTCGGTTCAGAAAATTGATTGAATTTTCAAAACAGGATCCAGACCTGCTGCTACAAACCCAGATTGATTAGCTGAAGACGCCTCCTCAAACTTCACGGCACGTCCAGTTTAGTCTCTGATGGCTTCCAGTATGTCGTAGTGGCCGTAGCCATGGAACAGAATGGTAATGGGACTCTCTCCTCCTTTCTGGTACTCTTCTTCCCCATAGTTTGCTATCTTTACCAAACCACCCGCGCTTCTATCTATCATGAATACGGATATCGGCGTCCTGAGGCCACAACAGGTACAGAGAGGATGGTGTAATATTAAGATAGATTAGAAGCAAATGGAAAAAAGGATTAAGCACAAATATCTAATAACAGAGACGGACTTCCATTCTTAAGGGATGTCACAAACATTTCGGCACTATTATGATATGACTCTTCTTTGACGTCAGATAAAAATGCACAGAGTTGTGCTCAGCAGCAACAACAAAAAAATTACCAAGTCTTTATCTTATTATATCAGCCTAGCCGCATGAGCTCTTAACTCACTGGTCATTTCTATCTATGGCCTTACAAAAGATAAAAGGCCATAGATAAGGAAACAAAACAGGGGCAATAATTGTAGATCTTGATATTGTATTTGTAAAGGGAGAAAGAAGTGAAACTACCTCCATACTTGGATTTTATGTGCGTAATAGGTAAATGAACAAAAGGAAAATCCTTCGAATAATTCCTTTTCAATTTCAACTATTTTTCCTCATTGCTAGGGCTGAGCACATATCGAATCGGTTATGATTTCTGGGAAAAGTGTAACTGTAACTGTGTCCTTAATTGCCGGGCAACCATAACCATTGGATTTTATCTATAACCATGCTAAATAAATAATTTTTTAAAGAAAGTGAGATCTATAGAGTTCAAAATAAAATTACATTATACAATAAATAGATACAAATAATACAAAACAACAACAATACAAATAACTTAAATAGATAAATAATAATAATCTAAGCAAAAAAATATATATAAATAAAATTATACAACAAAAATCCAAGTTCAACAACAATTTAAACAATTCAAGTGCTATAATAATATGACCAACAAAAAAATAAAGTTACAACAAAAAAAATAGCAATAGCATAAGATTGATGTCAATAATTAAACTTCTATGGATATTTTAATAACTAATATTGTTTTGCTTACGGTAAAATTTTCATAACCATAATAGTAACTGTAACCATCAGTTTTTCTAATCTTGTAATTGTAGCTGTGTCTGTGTCCATTCCCCTCCTGGTTTGTAACCTTGTTCGTTGGACATGGTTAACATGGTTATAATTTTTTTCTCAGATCAACCTAACCCCAACCCATCCCTACTCATTGCTCTAGAAACCAAAGAAAAAGAAAAAGAAAAAGAAAGAACATAGGATCTATAACTTCCTTTTCTTTTCCCTCGGCAACTCAGTATCCGAGCAGTGTAAAAAGGAAAGTATTAAAGAAATTGAGCCTTATTATTATTAGTATTTTGAAACTCTTATGCATAATTTATCCCAATTACCAACACTCTTAATTCTGGAACTTTTTCAAGAACTTCCAGAAATTCCCTCTCTTCTAATTAACTTTCCTCTGGCTTGTCAAGCCTAATCTATTCTGTAACCAGTCAAACTAATTAATTAACAAATGTCAATTATTATGGGAAAAATTCCAAGGGCACACAATATTTTCTCTATCAGAAAATGCTTCAGGTAGCTAAAACAAATGCTTCGGTAAAACAGTGGACAGAACTCACTGAAGAACATGGGATGCCATAAGTAACTCTGGCTCTCCACCCCATACATATGGATGTTGAATCCTATCCACATATGCATCAAAATCTCCTTCAATGAACCTAAAACACATGGAGAGAACAAATGAACACTTCCATTCAAGATGACCCAGGTACAATGGTGTTATCAACACAATTATGAAGCCTTACCATTCAGTCTCTTTGCGCCTCCTTAAGAGCTCTTTGACAACCTACAAATAACAATATATCAGGAGAAGACGCTAAACAAGCTAGGGTTTTTGTTTGAGATGAGGTTAGAACCTACCTGAGCTCGTAGATCATCAGCTAGTTCCTTCTGTCGATGCTCATCAAGAGCTTCTTCTCCATTTCTCAAGCAAGCCACATGAGCTATTGCTCTAAACAGGCATCGGCCATCAGCTGTCACCCCTGAATTACCCAAGAATTTTCAGATCACTCACTTCAACATACACACTAACAGAACTCATTATAACTGAATTTGTTGGTTAAAACTTGATGACATGTTTTAAAACTTAATTCATTCGTTCACAACTCGAAGAATTTGCTAACTCACCTACATGAGCAAATGCAGAATTTTAGAAATGGAAAGATAGAAATAACATAAGCACAAACTAACAGAAGGTATTCACTGAATCTTTTCTTGTAAAAGTGGTCTCCTTCTAGTAATTGAACTTCTTTGTTTTGGGTATATTTAAGACTCTTGGTTTAAATAGGAGATGCAGGACAAGTAGCCAACTTAACCCAAGTATTATAGTTGGTTATTTATTCAAATCACCTGTTGATGCTTAGCAAAGAGATGCAGAAAGAATGGATTGTTAGAGTAGATGATTTAGAATAATGTGATGTGAATGTAATGGGAGAACGTACATGGTTGGAGTAAAAATTGCTTATAATTTTTAGACACAGTTTATATATATATAACACATAAATACAAAACTTAAAGATCATGTCTAGAAATTAATATATCGAATCACCCATAATTGTTCCTTTACTTTTGCAATTACAAATACCGCTACAGAACAAAGATTTCTACTATGGTTGAAGTCACAGTAATCAGACCTCCCTGTGTAAGTGGAAGCCTCGTGCAATGGTTCAAGTCCGACCCAACATGGTACGTAAATTGTAAAAGCATATGGTATATACAACTCCCAAAGCAAAAATAAGGTCATTTCAATTCATTTTCTTCTATTTTTAAGACTGAAATTTAGACAACATCCGTTCAGTGATTCAAAAGAACGCAATCGCGTAATGATTGAATTCAATGCAAACTATAACAAATTCTAATTTTGCTCCAAAAGCGAGCTTCAAATCAAAAACCTAAAACTCACACCACTCCCAGTGTTTATAATTGATTAACAAATATATAATCATTAGAAAGGGAACTAGACTCATCATATACATATAATCGAAGAGTTAGAATTCTAAATTAACCTGTGACTCTGTAATTAACAGAGTTCTCGCCGTTCGTTTCAGAGAGGATGATTTCCGTGCTACGACCTTCGATATCTTCGCCGGAGGTGGCCGGCGGAGGACTCACATCGGTGCAGTCCAGCGGCGCGGCGAGGCAGGCGCAGACGCCGAAGAGGAGCCAAGCAGAGTCGGGGCGGTGGAGCCACCGGGCGGGACGCGCGTCCCACGCCACATTCCACGAGCCTTCGCCCCTCATCTGCTCTTGGTGGAAGGCCAGCGGCTTAATACCACCGCCGGAGGGCAGAATCGCGTGCCATATCGAAGCAGCGCCGCCACCGTCGATTCGGCAGGCACTGGAGTGGTGGCGGCGCGGCTGCTGGCTTCCACCGAGGTATCCAACAAGCCTTGTAGCGCTTCCAGAGAGGCGGTAGTGGTGAGCCGCCGCGGAGGTGTGCGCGGCCAATGACAGCGATGCGAGGATCCAAGGCTTGGGGCGTGCGCAGAGTACCCCGAGCATCACCGGAATGGGACCAATCGCTAACGTGCGGTCGCGGGTGAATCGACGGCAATCCTACACAGTCATCGGAACAAGAAGTCGGCTATGCACATAGTCGTCAGCCATGACTCAAGCACAGCTCTCCATTAAAAACTTGGCGACGGCGGAGCGTTTTAGAGAGAGAGGAGAGAGGGTGGGGTGGGGGAGAGAGAGAGAGAGAGAGAGAGAGAGAAAAATTTTTTGGGCTCTGTTTGGAACTTGCGCAAAAGGGTGATCCTTTCTTTCCTATTTTTATACTACTACACTCAAATTGATTTTAGTTATCAATATTTTTTTCTCATCTTTTAAGCCTAATAATGGCACGTGGTATGGACAAATATATATATTATTTTATTTTTTATAATGTATATTTATTATATTTTATTTTTAAATAAGGTATATTCATTACATTTTATTTTTAATCTTTACATAATTTTATTAATTGATGATAAATATATTGTATTTTGAACTATTTAATCAATTAATAAAATTATTTAAAAATTAAATACACCTTATTAAGCTACGTTATGTTACCTAAAAAGCAAAAGTAAAGGACTTCTTATTTTTCATAAAAAGAAAAATAATTTATAGTAAAAATAAGATTTATTGCTTATTATTAGTCTCTGCAAATTTAATGTCTACGTAGAGCAGTGTTGTTAATATATTAGGAAATTTTATCAGAAATTAAATGCAGCAAGGTTATCTTTTCCAATAAATTGTCTATCCCCATGTTGCGTGGAAGCCAAACAGATCCTTATTCTTTCGGGGGGGCCGGTGCTCGAGTGGGGCCCACAAAAAGGAGGGCTGGGGTTGGTTTTCCCATTTGGAGATTCCAGATAGTTTCCCATTTGGAGATTCCAGATAGTTTGCCAAACGGAGCCTTAGTCCGTCCGATTTTTCCAAAAAGAAAATCTGTAAAATTCCGAACCTACCCTCCCATTTGAACACCCCTCGAGTCCACGGGACAAGGGTAATTTCGTCCAAGCGATGGGCGACAAAGCCAGGTAATTGTTCACGTGTTTACCAGGAAATTTGGGAGTTGTTTGTTATACTAAGCAGGGAAAAAGTTCAAGTCTGCCAACAACACGACACTCTTCTTGAATTCTTCCCAAATCAATTAAATTAAATTAAATTAAATACACGTGAATATGAATATGAACAGAATAAGCACCTTAAGAATTCAATCTATAAAGCTCTAAAAATAAACTTATTAAATTACGCTAATTCTAAATTAATAATATTAAGTTAAGAAAAAAAAAAACTCTTGCTGATGGCATAATTTGAAGGGCATTTTTAAGATAGTTGTCATGTTTTCATTCTTTGTTTTTAATTTTTATCTTTAAATTCTTAAGTTGTGTTCTCTTTATTATTTTTAAAAATATATTTTTGAAAATAAAAATAAATTTATAAAAAAAACTTAAAACAACAAAAAGTTATTTTGAGTGTTTTCATCTAAATTAAACTCTAAACTTAAACATATTTATTTATTTATTTATTCATATTTTTATTATTATAATGAAAAAAATATTACAAAATTCATTAACTTTAAAATGTATATATTTTTAATAATATATTAATATTAAATATTTATAATTTAATGAATAATTAAATTTATAGAATAAAATATCATTAAAAAATTATTTTCAAAATTTCAAAGAGAACGTATTTTTTAATTTTTTGTTTTAAAAATAATTTTTTAAAATGACAAAGAGAATGTATTTTCAATTTTTGAAAAACAGACTACTAAAATAGAAAAGTAAAAATAAATTTAAAACTCAAAATTGAAAATTAAAAAGCAAAGAAAACTTAGCCTTATTTTCTTAACAAAAAAATGAAAATTAATTATATTACTTGATAATATTGTCAATTTCTTATATTTTTAAATTACAAATTGATTTTAGTTAGGTTAAATTATCTCATTTGACAATTTTGATGAGAAATAAATAGGTGATGGCACGTGTTATAGGATGAAAAATATAGGGATTAATAGTGTAATTTATTTAATTTTTTTCTTAGGAAATAAATGCTCTTTTTGGCTCGACTCAAAGGAATAGTGGTCAAACGTGAGCTTGTGATGGCAAGAAATGGATTGCGATGTTTGGTTCAAAAGGCGGCTAGCACCTGCAAGTACTCCGACGTTCAAATAAGTAAAAGATCAAATTGACAGAGTATCAGTAGATTTGAGAAAAATAAAAATTGGCTCTTGATAGAGCTGATTTATATAAAATGAGGAGAGATCTTCCTGCATGCAAGCTTGCATCGAACATTGTAAGGTGATAGAATTGGATATTTGGCGTCGACGGGGCTCCCTGAGGGTAGTATGATGCTAACAGGACTTTTATTAAATGCGAATGAAATATGTCATTAATGAGGATAGAGCCTAGAATAGGTGTGTGACTATCTAGCATGTAGTGGTAATGATGACTGCTACAGATTGACGCAAGACCAAGATCGGGCCGAGGGCTAAGATATGGTTGAGATTGAACCGTATGCCAAGATAAAGTTGGATTGGGTCAGGTTTAATTTGAATTGGTACGGTAAAACAAATAAAGAAAAGAATTTACATATTGGTATGGAATCAGGCTATTTTCATGAGGGCTCAAATAAGAAATTAAAAAATTGTCACTAACTAAAGTGAGAGGAAAGTTTACGTTAGGGTAAGGGAGAAGGGAAATTGAGAAAATTATTTTTTTTTAAATAAATGAAAATAAATAAGTATACTTGGTTAGCGATGGCATGGAAGCCACGTGGCGCTGTGCGGTCCAACAACTTTTAGGTGGTGCTTAGCGTGGCCGTGGAGGCACTGGAGGTTGAAGTTGGAACGACCCTTTTTTCATGGATGTTGACACAGCAAACCTCCCTCCCTCCCCCCCACCCAGCAAAACTTCAATTTTAATTTCTTAGGATTACTTTCACGATTCTCCTCATTTGTTTCTTTAATTTTGATAAAATAATAAATTAAAAATAAAAAATTTACTTCATTACATAAAATAAGAAATCAAATCTATAATTTATTAATATAAATTCTAACTTATCATGATCAAATTAGTTAACATGTGCCTTGAAAACTTCAATTTTAATTTCTTTCACTATCGTGTGTTTGTTGTTTTGTAGATCCACCACTTTCATTGAATTGTACATTGATGTATGAAGTGCTTTGGGGCAACTGGCCCTCATGAATGTAGTTAATAGTACTTATTCCTCACTGTACTATATCTATCTTTTTCTTTCTTCTCCTTTACTATTGTTTAAAGACTTTTTCATTTTTTTCTTTTTTTTCTTTTTTTTTAATCCTGTTTATATTTTCATTGCATTAGTTCATAAAGATGATAGATTGCTTTTAACTCTTTGGTTTGGTTCTGGTGATTTCGGGTGTTTTCTGATGTGCATTTATATTTAAATAACATTTATTAAAACAAGTAAGATAAGATTCTATCAAAATAAGATTAGAATATTTTTCGAACTAATACATGAAATAGTTAAGATAAGGTTGTGAACTAATTCAAAAATTTATCAAATTATTTGTTAATTTTTTTGAAATGTACTGAAATATATATGCATCATTTTTTCTTATCTGTAAGATTCAAAATATATTTATATAAAAGAAAAAGAGAGATAAACATATCTAAAAATTATGGATAACCACAACTACAACCAAAAACATGTGATGTCGGTGCAAAATGTGCACTAGTGTATATTGACGGATAAATCACACCAAATGTCATAAAATTTTGGCGTCTTTTTCAATTTGATCACTAAATTTCAATTCCTTGTAAAGTGATAACAAAACTTTAAAATATTTTGTAATATGGTCACTAAAGTGATTTTTGGATAATTTCTCGCCAAAATTGCTGATGTGGCAATGACTACATTATCGCCATGTCAGCAATTTCGGATAAGAACCATCAAAAAATCACTTTAGTGATCACATTGTAAAATATTTTAAAATTTTGTTATTACTTTGTAAGAAATTAAAATTTAATAAGCAAATTGAAAAAGACGTCAAAGTTTTGTGACATTTAGAGTGATTTACCCGTATATTAACTTGGTTAAGACACAACATTTTTTATCAAAAGAAAAAACATACAAAATTAATTTTAATATTAATATTATTGTAGTCTACTATGATACATGAAAACTACAAATTGTTCACATACTCCATATACAACTTTCTATGGGATTGGCTAATAGAAACAAATTAACGCTCTCGACACGTTATGTGGGTAGTTGAAGCCTACTGCCACCCACCTATAGGGACACTTATGACTTACTCGTCCTACCAACATGGCTAGCTAGAGTTAAGAAAAAAAGTTGATAGAGAGAGGTCAAACTTAGATAAATACATTTTTAATAATAATAAATTAACTAGTAAGTATTTAAATATTAAATTTATTTTATTTAAATTGTACTATACCCTGTGGGAAGCAAAATCATTTATGATTTATAATCCAAGATGAAAAAGAGGGGAAAAATGTTTTCTGTAACGGGGAACATATTAATGAGCCCCATGTGTTTATACTCAAGACTCATTCTATCCCTACTTACAGTCGTTTTAAAGAACAAAAGAGCAATTGTGCTTGCTTGTTACAATTGATTTGTTAGTTGTTGTTTTAATTTGAAAAGTATTTTAATTTTTTTATCAATTTTTTTGAAATGCATTGAGAGCACATAGCCAAGGCCGGCCCATAGGAGTTGAAGGCCCTAGGCCATTTAAAATTTGGAGTCCCTTTAAAAGATAATAAAAAATATAAAAATTTTATTGAGACCCCTTTTTAATACTAAAATATTTATCATTAGAAAGGGCCTTTTTTGGATAAAAAATATTTTTAATGTTAAAATATTTAAATATTTTTAATGTTAAAATATTTAAATATTTTTACTGTTGAACTTGCATAGGGGCCTAATAGTTAAATATTTTTAATTACTTTTTTAGGGGGCCCTAGGCATAGGGTTCACTGGCCTATGCCTTAAGTCGGCCCTGTATATATAGGTAATTTTTTTTTATCTTTAAAGTTCAAAATGAATTTATCTAGATAGTAAAAAATAAATTTATCTGAATATTTTCAGATAAAAAATCACATAACTTATTTTTTAATAGTTGATAAATAAATTTAACAAATATTTTTTATTCAAAATACTTTCTATATCTTACTTCTCTCATCTTATATCTTAATTAACAAATACTAATTAAATAGATAAACTGAGCCCAAAGAATGTCTCAAGTATCGGAGCCTCCTGATTTTTGCGATAAAAAAATTCGACAAATCAAACTGAATTAACCCAAAAGGAGTAGAGCATATCCCCCCAAAACAAGCACACTCCAAGAGACGGTACACCGGTTGAGAGTGAAACTGCCAGCTAGATAAACTCCTAGAATTAATTAGGATAGCAAATTAAAATTAGTCAAGATACAAAACTACTATTATAATAGGCTATACAAATTATATATTTTAAAATTATTACGTAATCACTTCATTATCAACAATATTAACCATATCCTTAAATAATTTAATTAGTAATTGTTGTGCATTTGGCAAAACTCCTACGAGTTTCTTCGAGTAATCATTTCTTTCAGTACTAATTTAAGTATCGGAGAATATATGTGAATAAGAAATTTTTACTTGTTTTTTAATTTATTCTTATGAGTGCAGTTATACCTCGAACACACAAGAAGTTACTCCCGAATTGATTAATCCTCTATTGGAAGCACACCTTAGCTCATTCGAGACTCCAACTAAAGGTACCCCATAGATACACTAAGGCGATTCTCCTAGGCCATGTTGTCCTTTTAGACTACCCCTACTAGACGATCAAAGATCGGAGTCACCCGCCGCATATTTTCATGAGTTTACATCTATCAATTGTTTGCCTCACTTTGTTGTGACTATAGCGTTCTTGCACTATAAATCTCAATTATTGTATTTCGATAACAATAATAATAGATATCCAAAAATCTCAATTTAATAAAAATCAAATCAGAAGTTGCAACTTAATCTCTACCATTCTACTTGCAAAAAGAAATTTGGAACTTATGTGTCAAAAAGACAAAAAATTATCTTTAATATGAGTTCCATTTGGAGCACAAAATTAAGTGATAAAGTATATATTAACTTTTAAAACTACATGATTATACTAATTTAATGTCAAAAACTTATAAGCAGCCAATTTAACAATTGATTTGTTATTTGTTAGAAGAGTCAAATGTTATTTTCTTTCAATTATTTTTTGTGATATTCTAATGAAAAGAGTGCTAATAGAAATTTTTATTTTTTAGTGAGGTCAAACTGTAATGATCCTTATATTTTAAGTACATGTAGTAACAAAAGAAAATAAAAGTTCAATCGGGTCAATTGACCCCCCCGGGGGCTCCACCTTCACAAGGGACAGTAATTAAGTGTAAATAGAATCTATAACAGAGTTTGTCACACACGCAAGGGATGCCACAAAAAAATACACTTTGGCCATCACTTATCTAACATAAGTGATGAACCAAGGTCCATTGCCAAAAGTCTAACAAAATAATAAATAAAAATAATGGAAGGAATCACAAAGGGTTCAGGAGATTCTTTTGGAAGAAGGGTTCCTGGGAGACTTATTACGCAAATTTTGCGAGCTCCATCCTCTGAGAGACCAGCTAGTCCCCTAGGAACCCCTATCATAGAATATTCCTAGAACAACGTGTAAACCATTATCATCAAAATCTTATTCTAAAAGTTTGAAATGAATAAAGATTATCTGTAATAATCATAATCCCAATTTATCAAGGATTGTTATTTTTTCTCAACAATTTCATCTATAAAATAGAGAAGAGAGGTAAGTTAGGTTTTACCCATTTACAAATTCAAATTGTCGACCCTTACGAAAACAAGTATAAATTGAAAATCTTAGTACAAAATCATGTGAATCCAATTTGGTGGGCTAAATACCTCATAGAGACACATTCTCAATTAAATTCACATCAAGATTCAGATTACAAGACCCTCAAAATATTTTTCCAAATCCACAAACAGAATTATTTTTTTTTCTCTGGCAATATGTAGTAAAATATTTCAAAAATCATTTAAAAATAGGAAACGATGTCGTAAAATTATAAAATTTACACAAGATGTATTAAACTCTTATACTTTTATCATATAAAAAAATAAGCTCATTACAGCAACGTTTGGTGTTCTAAAATATTTTTCTATGTTTCAAAACACTGTTCTCGTATAAATCTGTTCATGTATACGAAAAATGTCATAAAACTTTTACGAGCCTCCAAATGATGTCATTTAAAGTTCAGATGATAGACAACTCACAGTGGGTCATTTTTCAATTTGAATCTCCCCAAAATTCAACATATAAAATTTTTAACAAATTTTTAAATTAGGAGTAGGAAAGCTGTATAATCTGGACAACATTGTTATTCCATTAAATCTATTAAAATTGCATGCCTATAATACCTAATTGATATAAAATTGAACTAGTTATATGTATTCAGCCACATATATATATTATATAAAAAATATACATCTCATTAAAGGTTGATTTGTGAAAAATTAAATAAAATGATAGTTACCTTCTTCTTCTTCTTGGGGAAAGGTGATGTGTGTTGAGAGAAAGAGAAGTGAGATGTGTGAGGCAGATCTAGAGAGAGAGACGTGAGGTTTGGGAGAGGGAAAAAGATGTATTAGGGTTTCTCTTTTTATTTGGTTTTGAGTTGGGTGGGCTTTATTTGGGTTTTGGATTATTTCCTTTTTTTTTCCTCAATTATTGGGCCAAGAATGAGTCTCTTATAAATTAAACACAACATTAAATTAATTTGTGTTCTAGGTCCTATTGAGTGCTATTAAAAATTTCCAATCCAAATAAATATATTTAACCACTTGAATTGAATTTAATAAAAATAATACACTTGGAAATTTTTAAATCAATGGTAACACATTGAACTGCATAATAAAAAATTATGATTTTTTATTTATTTATTATTATTATTTTTTTAATTGACTCATTGAGCGTGATCGTGCTCATTTCCTTCCACTGCATAACAAGACCTAATAATTGACAATAATAATTATAATTTAATCATTTATGATGGCATAAACAATAAAATTACGCAAAATTCATAAATGCATGTAAAATGACACTCGGTGTTACAACTCCTTACCCCTTAAAAATAAATTTCATCCTCGAAATTAAAACTTACCAAAAAGGTGCGGATACTTGGCACACATCTCATCCTCACGCTCCCAAGTGGCCTCTTCCACCGCATGATTTCTCCACAAGACCTTGACTAACGTTATCTTCTTCTTCCTTAGTTCCTTGTCGGCCCTCTCTAAGATTTTCATCGGTGATTCCTCGTACGTTAAATCTTCACGAAGATCCAGTGACTCATAACTAAGAACGTGAGAGGTGTTTGGGATATACTTCCTCAACATGGAGACATGGAATACATTGTGTACCCCCAATAATACTGGTGGCAGTGCAACCCGATAAGCTAAGTCACCGACCCTTTCTAGTATTTCAAAGGGTCCAACGAAGCGCGGGCTTAACTTTCCTTTCTGTCCAAATCTCATAACTCCTTTCATTGGCTCCACTTTCAAAAAGATCATATCACCACAACAAATTCCAATGGCTTCCTTCTTTTATCAACATAGCTCTTCTGTCTACTCTACGCTGTTTTCATCCGTTGGCGAATTTTCTCAACAATCTTAGTAGTCTGTTGTACTATCTCTGGGCCCAATAATTTTCTTTCTCCAACCTCATCCCAGTGACACAGGCGATCTACATTTTATCTCGTACAATGCCTCATAAGGCACCATACCGATTGCTGCTTGGTAGTTATTGTTGTAAGAAAACTCGATTAATGGGAGGAATTCGTCCCAGGTACCCCGAAAATCAATTATAGAAGCTCTCAACATATCCTCAAGGGTTTGAATTATTCTTTCTAACTGCCCATCTGTCTGCAGATGAAAGGTTGTGCTAAACCTCAATTATGTACCCATGGCCTTATGTAGGATTTTCCAAAATGTGGAGGTAAATTTCGGGTCGCGATCAGATACAATAGATAACAGAACTACGTGAAGTCTGACAATTTCTTCCGCGTACAACTCTGCATAGTTTTCCATATTATAAGTAGTTTTTACTAGCAAGAAGTGTCCTGACTTAGTAAGACGATCTACAATCACCCAGATAGAATTATAACCCTTTTTTGTCTTAGGTAAGCCAACAACAAAGTCCATGCCTACTCGTTCCCATTTCTACTCTAGAATCATAAGGGGCTATAACAGGCCTAAGGATCGTTGGTGTTCAGCCTTAACTTGTTGGCAAGTAAGGCAACATTAAACATAAGTTGCCACATCACAACTCATGCCAATCCACCAAAAATAT
Source organism: Diospyros kaki (assembly GCA_036245055.1). Taxonomy (NCBI): domain Eukaryota; kingdom Viridiplantae; phylum Streptophyta; class Magnoliopsida; order Ericales; family Ebenaceae; genus Diospyros; species Diospyros kaki. The sequence goes on along the minus strand of BSEG01000010.1, from coordinate 25,052,280 downwards.
TTTCTCAAATCTCGAACCATCTTTGTACTTCCAGGGTGAATCAAATAGAGGGTGTTATGAGCTTTTCTCATAATCTCTTGCTTCAGTTCTTCATTGTTAGGGACCACCAATCTGTTACCATACCGAAGAGCACCATTTATAGTTATTACATAGTCAAAGCGTTTTCCCTTAGCCACTTCAGTTCGAATTTTCAACATTCGGGGATCCTCAAATTGTAAGGTTTTGATCCTCTCAAGAAGTGTCGATTCCAGAGTCATATTGGCGAGATAGCTTGACCTGCCTCGCAGAACGATCTCCAACTCAAGCCTGTTATAGCCCCTTATGATTCCAGAGTGGAAATAGGAACGAGTAGGCATGGACTTTGTTGTTGGCTTACCTAAGACAAAAAAGGGTTATAATTCTATCTGGGTGATTGTAGATCGTCATACTAAGTCAGCATACTTCTTGCAAGTAAAAACTACTTATAATATGGAAAAGTATGCAGAGCTGTACGTGGCAGAAATTGTTAGACTTCACGGAGTTCCGTTATCCATTGTATTTGATCGCGACCCAAAATTTATCACCACATTTTGGAAAAGCCTACATAAGGCCATGGGTACACAATTGAGGTTCAACACAACCTTTCATCCGCAGACAGATAGGCAGTCAGAGAGAACAATTCAAACCCTTGAGGATATGTTGAGAGCTTGTATAATTGATTTTTGGGGTACCTGGGATGAATTCCTCCCATTAGTCGAGTTTTCTTACAACAATAGCTACAAAGTAACAATCAGTATGGCGCCTTATGAGGCATTGTATAGGAGAAAATGTAGATTACTCGTTCACTGGGATGAGGTTGGAGAAAGAAAATTATTGGGCCCAGAGATAGTACAACAGACTGCTGAGATTGTTGAGAAAATTTGCCAACGGATGAAAACAACGCAGAGTAGACAGAAGAGTTATGCTGATAAAAGAATGAAGCCATTGGAATTTGTTGCGGGTGATATGATCTTTTTGAAAGTAACGCCAATGAAAGGAGTTATGAGATTTGGAAAGAAAGAAAAGTTAAGCCTGCACTTCGTTGGACCCTTTGAAATCATAGAAAGGGTCGGTGACTTGGCTTATCGGGTTGCACTGCCACCAACATTATCGAGGGTACATAATGTATTCCATGTCTCCATGTTGAGGAAGTATATCCCAAACACCAGTTGGATACCTTTTGGGTTGAATGTAGGCAAAGAACTCCCCGCTTAAGCGTGCTTGAGTTGGGAAAGCTCAAGGATGGGTGACCCCTTAGGAAGGTCGCGTAGGCCCATCAGGGTAAATTATTCCGGTTCTTCCTATTGCTCGATGCAGGATGTTACATGTTGTCATTGTTGTCCCTCCTCCATGGATTACTGCACCTTAGCCTTGGGGGTCTTCCTTCCAGATTGCTCCTAGGTTTGCCTTGGACCATCAAGAATGAACCTGTCTAATTGTCCTTCGTGCATTAGCTGTTCAATTTAGTTTCACAACTCATGGGATTGTTTAGTGGAGTGATCCGATCACTAATGAAATTTATAGTAAGTATTTAGGTTTCTACCCAACTGTTTATTGGAAGGAGGAGGGAAAGTAATCAAACCTACATGCCCCACGGAAGAAAGGATAGTAGTATGGGAGTCAGAGAGAGGTATAGAATCCTGGAACTTCATTTTGGCAAAGATATTAGTTTTCTAGGCTTTCATCTATGTTTTCCCAAGCCTTTCGCCAAATGGTTTCTCTCTTTTCTTGTCTTTATCACTTGATGAAACACCAAAAGTGTTGAGAATCTCCACTTGCACCATGAAATAATTGGAACACGAAAGTAGTTCAGCTAGTGAGATGGGTTGATCAAAGGCCAAGGACTCCCTTAATAGTGCAAAAATTGTTCATGTCCCGATTGCCATGCCAACTTTCAATTCATGAACTTCTAAGATGGCATTTTTAAAGTGATTAATGTATTGCCTAAATATCTCATGGGCTTTGGCAAATAGGTTGGATCCTTTTTTTTTTTTTTGGGGGGGGGGAGGGGCAGGGGGGCATTAAAAACAAAGGTTGTAATGAATTCTCACTATAGCTAATCAAATGAAGAAATTAACCTTTCTATAGGAGTTTGTTGAACTAGACATAAGCATGGTCAGTTAGGGTCAAAGGGAAAGTGTGACACATTGTAGTGTCATCCCACCCATTGAAAAGGGTGAGGAATTCATATCACTGCATGTGGTGATTAGGATTTCCCCTTCTAAAGTAGACAAGCAGTTGCATGAGCTTAAATCACGAAGGGAAATGTCGCCTCAATAACTCAATAGAGAAGGGGAATCTTCATTGGTGCATGTCACTATAAGCTGATACGACCCTCATCTGCTCAAGAATCTCTTCCATAATCTTCTCACCTCTAACCCCCAAGGAGTTTGAGGGACATGATGAGAAAAAATCTCTGACACGGGATTCTTGTCGGCCTTAGTGGAAGTAGTTCTCCCCACCGTTTCATTCTAGACAATAGCTTTTCTTGTATGCCTACGCCTTTATGCATACAATTCTTCAAGAGTAGGAACATGAGGCTGAGCTCCTTAGGGGAACTGAGGCAGCATTTCTAAATGCCTTGAGGGTGAGTAAGGCTTGTTCCCTCCTACAACCAAATGCCTTGCCAATGGGGGTAACTCAGCAATAGGCATAATGACTTGCAAAAAAGTTGTAAGGTCCATAAGAGCCTTAGCATTCTTTTTGTGCCTTTTCCTCAAATCATTATAATTCTACCTAAGATCTTGGTATTCCATGAGGAGACATCATTATGCCTCATGACAATACCATAGTTATCTCTATTGTAATAGCTGAACACCTAATTGGAAGACTACTTGTGGATAGTGGTAGCTTAGTAAATCTAATTTATTGGAATTGTTTTTAAAAAATGAATATCTCCTTCGACAAGCTAAAAGCCATATCTTCTCCCCTATATAGTTTTACTAGAGAAGTAGTACCAATAGCTAGGGAAATACAATTTGTAGTGGCACTAGGTCATGAACCACAAAGTATAATGAGATAAGCATACTTTATGGTAGTCAAAATATTCTTGTTGACTTACAATATTATATTAGGACGTTCGCTCCTACATGACATGTGTTATTGTCATAATAAAACTAGTAAAATTTAGCAAATGGGAAAGGTAGAGAAGAACAACCAACAAAGGACTTGGTTGGTACCTGAGAGATAAGTGGCTAGCTACTTGTCCAAGGGAGAGTTCACCATTGTTCAGGGGAACTTGAGCCTTAATCAAGGGGAGAGATCACTTAGTCTGAGTGCCTTGAATAAGTAACTGTTAGGCTTGAATAAGTAGCTCAAGAAGTGAAGCTAGAGAATGAAACAATTACCTAGGGGAACTTTCACTATCAGGGAAAGATGATTTGCAAGGCAACAACCATCAAAAGGCAAGTGGAGATTTCTCTCTCGTGGGCCCTTTGATGCCTAAGTTAGAATTAATCTTCATGATGCTTTAAACAAGCAAGTAAGATAGATGAAAAAGAAAGTGAGGTTCTATAAACAAACAACTTTAGTCATCTGAGAAGATTATGGGATGTTCCTTTGGATACACAGTAGGTTAGCTATTGTTTAGAGTGTGAGAAGTTGAAAGGTTGTGCAAAAGATCCTTAAAGTGTTGAGTTAGGGGTAGTTATACCCCCTTGATGTCAATGAAGCGGACACATGGAACGCATGCACTGGGGGGGTGTAGGTGGTTGTCTCGAGTTAGACATGGAATGGGCCTGGTGAGAAACCTCCCCCCTGGAGAAGTAGTCCTTTAGGAGAAGGAATTCCTTAATGGCAATCTGTCATTATGCAGGGTAAAGACAGGGTATAGTTGTCCAAAAGAATGGTCTTTCTCGCTGTTCCCCAGGAAAGTGGCTCAACCTAGTTTATGCAGTGTGAGGTCTTATTCAATGAAGGTATGTTTGCCGGGTAAACTTCTTCTCCCAAAAGAGTCCCTTTTGTTGTCTTCTCCCAAGAGAGCACATTTCCTTCGAGATAACTACTTGGCCTCAGAGAATAGGCTACAACAACATGAGAGTGGTAATCTCTTCAGGATATCTCTTGATGAAATTCTCAACACAACACAAAATGGGGCAAGTCTGGAGCGACTGAAAGAAGGAGAAGAATTGCTATGTTTCCTCCACCAAAGGGAAAGAAAAAGAAAAAACTCTTACCATCACTAAATAATCTATAAGCAAACATCAACTAGTCGAAAAATTAAAAACAATACAACTAAAAGATGAGGATACTGAAAAACTAGTATACGTGGATAGTTAGTTACTAGACAAGGCAAAGAAGAAATCATGGGATGTTAATTGGTAAATGGTAACATATTTGCATGGATACCGACAAACATGCCTAGGATTAGCCCGAAGGTAATCTCCCATCACCTATATGTTATTCCCAATATTAAACCTATCAAACAAAAGAAAAATAATATCATCCCAAAACGATAACAAGCCCTTGAAGAAGAAATTGCAAAGCTACTAGAAGCCAGAATTATTCAAGAAGTCCATTATGACAACTAGCTAGCAAATGTGGTCATGGTAAAGAAAGGTAATGGAAAATAAAGGGTATGTGTGGACTTCACTAATATCAACAAAGCTTGCTTGAAAGATTCATACCCTCTCCCATGAATTGATAAGCTAGTAGATGAAACATTAGGCTTTGAGTTATTAAGCTTCTCAAATGCCTTCTATAGATAGCATCAAATTATAATGTAAACACTAGATAAGGAAAAAACCCTTTTATTATTGAAAAAATCACCTATTGTTACAAGGTTATGCCATTCGAGTTGAAAAATGTGAGAGCTACATATCAGAGAATGGTTAACAAGGTCTTTAAGGACTTGATGGAAAATACTATGGAGACATATGTTAATGATATGATCGTTAAAAGCAAGAAGACTGAGCCACATAAGGCAGAACTTGCTCAAATATTCGAAGTGCTTAGAAAATATAATATGAGACTCAACATCGGAAAGTTCTCATTTAGAGTACAATCTGGAAAATTCCTAAGGTATATGATAATGCAAAGAGGAATCAAGGTTGATCTTGAAAAAATACAAGCTATCTTAGACATGAAATTCCAGCCTCAATCAAAGAAGTTCATCGATTGACCGAGAGGACAATTTCCCTAATTATATTCCTCTCAAATTTGGCAAAAATAAGTCTTCTATTCTTCCAAACTCTAGGGGCTAGAAAAATCTTTGAATAGACAAGTGAATGCCAAAAGGCCTTAGAAGCACTAAATAATATTTAAAGGAAGTCTTGCTATTGACTAAACTAGAGACTGGGGAGCCATTCATGTATTTGGGAGTGAGTGACACAACGATCATTGTATTATTATTAAGAAAAGATGGTCAGTTAGACCGACCTATGTATTACATCAACAAAGTACTCCAAGATGTAAAAACTTGATACCCTCACACTAAAAGGGTCACACTGGCATTAATTATGGCTTCCAAAAAGTTCAGACCCTATTTTCAAGCTTGCTTCCTTACAATTCTAACAAATAAACCACTCTGGTAGATATTACAAAGGCTTGAATGTTCAAGGCACCTTACTAAATGGGCAATAAATCTTGTTGTGTATAATATTCACTTCCACTGAAGATAAGCAATCAAAGGACAAGCTCTAGCAGACTTTATAGTAGAATGTATGAATGATGAGGAACTCCCCAAGAATAACACACTAGACTAGAAATTATTTATAGATGGGGCCTCAACTTCATAAAAAAATGGAGCTAGAGTGGTCTTGATATCCCCTGAAGAAGAAATCTTAGAATACTCATTGCACTTTGCCTTCCCCAACTCAAATAAAATTGTAGAATATGAAGCTTTAATTATAGGGATTAATGTGGTAAGAAACCTAGAAGTAGAAAAATTAACTACACACATGAACTCACAATTAGTGGTCTAACAATTTCACAGGCAATTTAAAGGTAAATAACCAATAATGTCTCAGTATTTAAAGAAGGTCCAAGTATTTGCATAACTTTTCAAGAACTTTGATCTATTTTATATCAACAGATTGCTAAATATTCATGTTGATACCCTATCTAAGTTAGCATCAATAAAAGAAACAACTAAAAGAATGATACATGTGGAGGTCCTTAAAAGACCTATCACTGAAGAAAATGAAGTTCTTATTATTGATAATGTAGATAACTAGAGATCGTCAATTTCAAAATTTTTAATAACAAACTCCCACCTGACCCAATAATTACAAGACAAATGAAGGTTCGAGGAATGCGATTTACTCTAATTTATGGGGTATTATACAAGAAAGGTTTCATGATGCTTCTGCTAAAATGTTTAGGTGCCCAAGAGGTCGAATATTCTTTGGAAGAAGTTCATAAAGGAATTTATGGGGAACACTTAGGATCACGAGCATTGGCTACTAAAATTCTCTTAGCAGGCATTTTCTAGCCAATTATGCAAAATGATGCCTTGGAGAAAGTTCAAAAATGCGATGAATTCCAAGGACATGCTTTAATTCGTTCTACCCCTATATCTATAATTATAATTTTTATCTAACTCTCTTCATACAATGGGGATTGGATATTCTAGATCATTTTCCACAAGCAACAACCTGTTGAAAATTTCTCCTTGTAGCCACTAACTATTTCACAAAATGGGTAGAGGCTAAGGCCCTAGCTATCATTATCGAGAAGAAAGTAGAATCAATAGTATGGAAAGACATTATAGGTCGATTTGGGCTACCTAGAATTATTAAAATAGATCATGACAAGTAATTCGATTGCAAAGCCTTTAAAACATTATGTGGTTACCTGAAATCCAATTAGAATAGCCTCAATAGCATATCTATAGGCTAACAGACAGGAAGAGGTCAGCAATAGAATTATTCTACATGGGTTAACTATTGTAACTCACTAGTCAAAACCCAACCTTTAGCAAATAGAGATCTCATATTTCAAAGTCAATTGTGACTAATGCCCTTCGAGAAAAAGGAAGACTTTACACTAATTGAGAAGGCCCATATAGAATCTAAAAGGTGATCAAGCCAGAAACATGTAGACTACAAACTTTATAGAGGAGTGAAATAGGCAAAAGATTGAACACAAATCATTTGAAGTTATATTGTCCATCTGATGTATGATGCATTTTTAAATTGCTTCAATAAAAATTTTCACCATGTTGTAGTTCCTTTTTGTGTGAATTTGTTTTTTAGGACAAATTCACAAAAAAAAGTTAAAAATGATGGATGGATAAGCAAACTTAGAATTAGAAGCGCAAAATGAGTAAGAATGATCTAGACTCATAAATGCCTAAAGCATGAGAATGATCTAAGGCTCACCATCGAAGAAACTGAAGAACTATTAAGACATGCAGTGAGCCCATTGCTCATTATGATACATGCAGAATAAATACACAAAGAACTATTAGGACATACAGTGAGCTACGGGCTCATTGTGATGCACACAGCATAAATACATGAAGAGATGTTAAGACATGCAAGGAGCTCATAGCTCATTGTGATGGACGCAATATAAAACTTGAAAAACTATATGACCTAGTGTGAAAAACCTTGTAGTATGTGGTTTAACCTTGGCCAAGTTTAACCCAACAGAAGATTGTTTTGGTTTCAATGGGAAGCCCGAAAGACTTGACATGAAAAACCTCGTATCTTGTGGTTAAACCCTGATCTAGTTTAACATGGGTCAACATGCAATGAGTTACAAGACTCTGTGATGCACGCAATCTAAAGACAAAAAACCATTATGACATACAATGAGCCACAAGACTCATTATGATGCATGTGATCTAAAGAAAAATGTTCTTAAGACATGCAATGAGCTATGAGACTCATTGTGATGCACGCATTCTAAAGTTAAAGTATTATATAAACCAACACTTTGAAGGTGAGGACTGGGGCTCATCAATATCAAGAATTGTAGAATCAAGCATCAAAAACCTAAAGTTTGATGATCATCTTAGTCTCAAACATAGGAATCCTTTGATAGAAGAAGTTCTCTCAAAGGATTAGGGAGCAAGCATATGCTACTTTTTGATGAAAAACGAAGTACAAATCACAAGTAATATAAAATGACATGACACGACAAAGAAGAAACAAAATAAAAAAGATAAAATTCATTTCATTCAAAGGAAGGAAAAAAGTATAAAAGAAATAAAAATACATTGAAAGGAGTAAAAAGCAAAAAAACCCAAATCTTATGATTTCGTGAAGCTTGAAATACTTTCCACTTTAGACATGGAGGAATATGAAGGAATGCCAAAAGGAACAAGAGCCAAAAATGATAAGTTTGAAATGCTATGGCACACACCCAAGAGAGGGGGTGAATTAGGTAATTTAAAAACTTAATAGAACTTGAAAAACTTTTTGATCCAATTGAGGCTTTAGTGATTTAAAACATAAAACATATAAAGTGACAAATGTAAAGCTTAAAGACTGTGAAGCAAGAAAGATAAATGACATAAAAGATTTATGGTGGCTCAGCTTAAACCAAACCTAATCCACTCCCTTAACTCCTCACTAAGGATTTTAAATCAATTCACTAAAACTTTCTACTTGAACCCAAATAAGCCCTTTAGTCCAAGACTAGGATATACAACCTCCTACACTTAAGGTAAGCCCTCTAGCACACTTGCTAGGAAATCAATCTCCCACTTACAAAAGTAGGCCCTCTAGTTATACAAACTAGGAAATATAATAATTGAATAATAAAGAGAGAATCTAAGAGATAAACTCTTAGTTATAAGATCACACAAAAAACAAACAAAGCTTGAATGAATTGATACAAATTAAAATCAAAGGCTTGAAGAGAGAAAAATGAAGCACAATCAATATAAATGCAAATGAGTATAAGATGTAAACTCAAATCACTTCATTCCCATCCATTAGCCTCTTCTAGATCATCATTTAGTTGTATTTATAGGCATCCCAAGAGCTTCAAGAGAAAACTAGCCGTTTTGAGTTTTTGGAATTTGAAAAACTAGCCATTTGAAGCTTTCTATGAATTAATCAGTTGACAAATGACTTAAATTGATCAATAGATTGAGTTTATAGCTACTGTTAGTCGACATATTGAAGGCATTAGTTGATAGATGCAGAGGTTAGTCGATAGATGACAATGAATCAGTCAACAGATTCAAAACATTTAGTGAACAGATTGCTTATATATACATATATATATATATATATATTAGTTTGCGCACTTAAAGAAACAAGGGAAGTCATAAGAGGAGTGGCAGCACATGCATCTTTAGGTGCTTGGGTTTGGAGGTGCCTTGGGTTCGATTCCTTGGAATTGTAACGCTAGGATTTAAACTTTTTGTTCTTTGAAAATATTTTTGATACAACATTTTTAATCAAATAAAATAAACATAATATACCAAATTCCATCAAGAAATTTATCATAAGATTTTTGGTATTACATTGTTGAAACTAATTTTCATTCAACATTTTTTAATCAATTAAAAACATAACATTCCAAAATGACAAAAGAAATTTATCACAAGATATTTTGGCATTGGATTTAATTTTCATTCAAGAATTTTGATCAAATAAAGACATAATATTTCAATTGTTATCAAACAATTTATAACAAGATTTTTGATATTTAATTGTATGATGAAATTAATTATTTGTTTTATTTTGGTGCTTAATAAATAACATAAAAGAAATTTAGAGCACCAAGTAAATAAAAATTAATAAAATAATTCCATCATAAAATACAATTGAATTTCATCATTTAAATCATGTCAAAAACAAAAACATCAATTTGTAAAGAGCATGCATGGTCTCTTGCCTTTGAAAATATTTTGCTTTATTTATCCAATGGTTCAAAACCAATTTGTAAAAAAATCATTTAGGAGATTCTTTTAAATCTTATTACTTGTTTTTGCAAATCTCCATACATGAATTCATTTGGTTTTCATTTTAACAAAACACTTGAAATTGATTTTTGTTTCCAAATCATATACTTTGATTTAGAGTATAAAATCATTTGATATTTTTCATCATCAAAACTAAACACAAGAGTAGAATATCAAAATAAACATTTGCGGCACCAGCAAACAACTTAGTAACTTAGAGAGTGGGTAGAGTGAAGCCTTCAATAATTGGTGTAGAATCTTTAGCTATGCTTGGGGCCACCACATCCAAATCCACAAGAGTCTTAATCACCTTGAGATTCTCTTGGTCGCCAGAGTATGGCCCCCAAGGACTAGAGAGATTCTCCAAGTCATCCACTAAACATGAATTGAGATAAATGTTTGAACTCTCGGGCTCCAAATCATACCAACGCTAATTGAGAGAATCAAAACCAATTTGCTAGAGGGCTTACTAGATTATAAGTAGGAGGTTGCATTTTCCTAGCGGTTTGCTAGAGTGCTTACTTAGTTTGAGTAGGAGATTTTTAGTGGATTTTCAGAATCTCTAACAGGTGGTTGGGGGAGTTGATGTAGGTAGGTTTTGCTAAACCACAATAAATCTTTGTGTCCATCTCTTTTCTTGCTTTTAATTTCTTACAATTTGCAAATCTTAATATATACTCATTATTTCATAGCACTAAAAAACCATTTTCACTTAAAAAGTTTGTAATCATCCTACTTTTAAATCACCCAATTCACCCCCCCTCTTGGGCGTGTAGTAACATAATTATGCTAATCTAACAATTGGTATCAAAGCAGGTCCCTTTTGTTTTTGCAGGTTTAATCACCTAAGGGAGATCCTAAGATAGCACAATTCATTAGAGCTCAACATTTTGGAAGCCAAAGAACATCAAGGTCATCATTCTTTGATAGATCAAACTATGGATATTGAAAGAAGAGGATCTCATACTACTTGATGCAAGACCTTAATGTTTATGATACCATCATGAATGGAGTCACACTATCTTCAATGGAAAACATAAGGGAATTAACTGAAGAATAAAAGATGATTGTGGGGATAAATGCCAAGGCAATGAACATCCTCCTTTATGCTCTCAGCCCGAAAGAATTCAACCATATATTTGCATGCAAAACGACCAAGGAGATTTGGGACAAGTTAGAAGTTATTCATGAAGATACAAATCAAGTTAAGGAAACAAAGATAAATTTACTTATTCATGAGTGTGAGCTTTTTTTTAATGAAATCTTGGGAATTCATTAAGGATATGTTTACTAGATTTAATGATATTGTCACAAGTTTGAAAGCTCTAGGAAAAACTTACTCAAATGAGGAGAAGGTTAGAAAAATTCTTAAGAGTCTACCCAAGGAATGGAATCCCAAGGTAACAGCCATTCAAGAGGCCAAAGATTTAGATGTTTTATCTTTTGATGATTTGACTGGATCTCTCATGACTCATGAAATTATGATGAAAAGAAAAGATTTGAAGAAAATGATAAGTTTCTTGCTTTCAAGTCTTCCCAATTTTCAAGTGAGGAAGAAGGAAGTGTTGAGGATGATGATATAATAATACTTACAAGAACGTTCAAGAGATTTATTAGAGGGAAAAAGTTGATGGAAAAAGAAACCCAAGGGAAAAGAAGGATAAGTTTAAGGGGAAGCAATGTAGAAGAGAAGTAAAATGTTTTGTATGTAAAAGGTTTGGACATATAAAAAATGTCCATTGATTAAGGAGAGTGAGAAGATATCCAAGAAGAAAGTCCTTGCAACTTAGAAGTGATGAAGATCAATCCTCATCAAGCAATGAATCAAGTGATGACAATAGAAGATAATTTCTCTTTTGAAGAATTGCAAAATGCTTTTGATGAATTAATCCAAGATTTTAAGAAATTAGGTTTGAAAAATGCTTTGTTGAAAAATAAAATTTTGTCTTTAGAAAATAAGGCAAATTCTTTGAAAAATGAAAATGCTCTTTTGAAAACTCAAAGTGATGAATATCAAGAGAAAAACCAAAGTTAAAGGTATCTCTTAAAATTGTGAACAAAGAAAATGAAGAATTGAAAAATGCCCTTAACAATTAGGGAAAAGATTTTCATAAAACAAGAAAAGGGCAAAATAAGTTTGTAAAATGAAAAGAAAAATTTTCTACCTCACATTCGAATATTAATGTCGTTATTGTGGAAAATGTGGGCATTCTACAAACAAGTGTTTTATATGAAACTATTCCTCAAAATTTTAAAAAACAAAATATGGGGTTCCCAAGGGAACTTTATATGCTAACAATGGTAGACCCCAACCAAAGGAAACTTTAAATGCTAACAATGGTGGACCCAAAATGGTTTCGACACCAAAATCTTGTGAATGGTTAAATTTTGCAAATATGCTTGAAATCCAAATGGAGATGTAAGATCAAAATATTAAAGGATAAATCAAGCATGACGGAAAAAGGGAAATCAAGAAGGAGATCACCTCTCAAATGAAGTATCTTGATTACCAACCAAGAGTAAGAACCATTTAAAATTCAAATAATATGCAATCATGCTTATCTTTTTGTTTTGGCTTACAAAACTATTTTCTAAATTTTAAAATCATATTTGGTTTTCACTTTAAAGGGGAGTTATATTGGAAAAATTGTTATCAAATTTTTTATATATGTCAAAAAGGGGGAGAGAAATGAGTGTTTAATAATATTCTGCAATATCTTTATTAAAAGTGGTTGTTTTTTATATGGTTTTCAAGACTATTTTTTGAGATTTGCTTTTTATGAACATTTGATATTATGAAAATTATGAATGAGTTATATATGTTTGATGTCTCATTCTCTTGTGTTCTTCTTAGATCTACAAGTCTTATATGATTATCATATATATTCTTGATGGATATATTGCTAATTCTCTCTATGTTTAAGGGGTAGTGTTCGATTAAGGGGGAGTACTCACAATAAGGGTGAGTGTTATAATTTTTTTTGTAAATAAAACTGTTGTTTTACCCCAATTCTCACAACTCTTTTGCAAATGGAAAATTCTTTTAAAAGTCTCAAACTTTTGTAAAATGTTTTTTTTATTAATAACAAAAAGAGGGAGAATTTTGGATTTCTCATAAAAAAAAAAATCATCATCAAAAAGGGAGAGATTGTTGATTTGCTTTTGTTGATGTTTTGATGATGAAAAACTTTATATTTTTTTAACTTGAAAATGAAAAATCAAAATCTTTGGTGACATAAATTTTCAACTTGAAAGACGATATTAGATTCTTAAAGAGAATCTATTTTGAAGTCAAATGATTTATTAAAAGTGCATTGTCAAAATATTTTCAAAAAGGGGGAGAATTTTGGATTTCTAATAAAAGTTGTCATCATAAAAAAAATGGAGATTATTAATTTGCTTTTGTTGATGTTTTGATGATGAAAAACTTTATATTTTTGGAACTTGAAAATGAAAAATTAAAATCTTTTGTGGCATGAATTTTCAACTTGGGAGACAATATTAGATTCTTAAAGAGAATTTATTTTGAAGTCAAATGATTTATAAAAAGTAGAGTGTCAAAATATTTTTAAAAAGTTAAACACTCTCTATACTTTTTATGACAAGTCAAAAAGAGTTGACCGTCTTAGAAAAGAGTTAATCGGTTTAAGCCTTAGGTGTATGAAAGGCAAAACGGAGTCAACCATTTTAGAAAATAGTTGACCAATTACTTAGAGCAGTCAACATGTTTTTCAAGAAAGTCGACCATTCTTAAAAGAGGTTGACCTTATGCCCAAAGCCATAAGAAGATCTCAAATTTCCCGATGGAAACAGTTCACTAGTTCAAAAAGCTATCGACCGCTTCTTCATTAACATGTTTAAACAGTTAGTTTTTGCAGGCCTTAAATGCTCCAATAGCTCGTCAAACAACTAATTAATTCCAAGATCGGACGAATGCTATAAATACCAACCCAAGGATGCACTAGAAAGGGTGACCAACTTATATAAGCTTATAACTATTCTCATTCTTTCACTAGTGCTTATTCTTTCAACTTTTCTCTCAACTAAGGTTGTGTATCATTTGTATTATCTTGTTGAATCCTTATTGTATATTTAGAGAGATCTAGTAACCAAGAGTTTCAATTCTCATATCATTTCTTTGTATATCTTGTAGTATTTTCCAGAGATTTCCTAGAGGGACTAGTTGGATTAAGTAGGAGGTTGTATTTCCTAACGGTTTACTAGAGGGCCTACTTAGTTTAAGTAGGAGGTTTTTAGTGGATTTGCAAAATCTCCAATGGATAGATAGGGGAGTGGATGTAGGCGGGTTTTTACTGACCCATGATAAATCTTTGCGTCCATCCCTTTTCTTGCTTTTAATTTCTTACTATTTGCAAATCTTTATTTATTCTCATTGTTTCATTACACTAAAAAAAAAATTCACTTAAAAAGTTTGTAAAAAACCACCTACTTTTAAATCACCTAACTCACCCCCTAGAGGGGGTGTGTGGTGACATAATTGTGTCAATCTAACAGATCCTTGAAAAATCATTGTAAAGAGGTTATAGTTGATCCTAGTTAAAAAGCTATTTAGTAATTTAGTTGAAATCCTTGGTGAGGAGCCCAAGTAGGGGATATGGGCAGTGAGCCAAATCACTCTAAAAATATCATGTGCTACATTCTCTACTTTATGGCCTAATCACCTGATTTATCCTAAACTTACGGTTATATTACAATTTTATCCAGTTTTAACATTTTCTTCAATTTGATCATCGAACTTTAACTTTGGTTTCAATTTTATCCTCAATTGGTCAGGCGTGTGCCCCAGCATATGTGGTGACTGAGGTAACGTGTTGATGTGTCCTTAATATGGACACATCAGTACAATGGCATCGTTTTGCCGTTCTGATCCATCAATGCAAATGACAAAATGTTGTCGTTTTTTTATGCTATTGCACAAGGAAAAATGACTCTGTTTTGCCTTGTGCATAAAACAGTCCCTTGTCATTTTACCTTAGTTAGAAGAGAAGGAGGAGGAAAACAACAATGATGGCGATGCATGCGAGGGAGATAAAAGGTGATGCACAGCTAGAAAGTAATGGTGATAGCGGAGGAAGCGACCCACACCGTCACTGAAGGAATCAACGGAAAATGGCGAGGAACTAATTACACAGTCATGGAAACGACCCACGCTAACGCTGAAAGAATCAACACACGGTAATGGTAGCCAACTCAATGGAACAAACGCAGGGTAACGGAGGTGGAAGCGATGCACGATGACGGTCACATTGACTCATGACAATGGTGATGGAACTGGCCCTCACCGATGGCGGTGGCTACAAAGAGGGTATTATCAGCTAGACAATGCACCCTATCAATTTACTTGATCCATTAGTAATGTTTTTTACATACTTTATAGTGTATAAATTGGATGATGTTAAAAAAGTTAAAACCTTTCAGCTACAATCATTTAATTTAATCAAATATTATTGTCTCAATTAAGATGACTTCCAATTTGGAAATGGGTGAAGCTTTAATCAACTCCTCTACCTCGCATCAAAGAATCGTGTGTGGGTATGGTGTATCTATTTGGTGTTACACATCATGGAGTAAGGCCAATCTTGGAAGGAAATTCTTGAGGTGTCGATTATGGAAGGTAATTTGTTCTCCTATAAATGAAAAAAATATTAATGTGAATGGAATTGATTATTAGACAATTTGGTGGACAGGATGATAATTCTGGATGGTTTAAATGGATTAATAATGAATGCACAACTCATGAGAAAGCATTATGTGGAGTTTTGTTAGATAAGTTAAATGGAATGAAACGTAATATGGTAGAAATTGTTGAAAATGAGAGAATAGTACAAGAACAAGTGAGAGTTATTGAAGAAAAAGCCTTAAGGTGAAAAGAAAAGCTACAAAAGCCTAAGAAAGACCATAGGTGTATTATGAAAAAAAAAAAATCAATAGAAAATGAAGCTCTAAGAGTATAGGACAAAAGAAATTAAGTTTGTTAGGGGTCAGATAGTGTTAGAGTTAGGTTGTTTTTTGATGATTTCATGGGTGATGGAAAATGAAGGTTTAGGTATTTGACTTTAGTGTAATCAGTGTATGAACAGTTGTAAGGCATGAAGTATGCTAGGAAAGTGCTAGGGTTGGGTTGCTTCTTTGTTAATGTATTTCCATCTAAGTGATATAAGTACGTTTGTTGTTTGTTAAGTATGTATTTGCATGTAATTGTTATCTTAGTTATTAGAAAACTACTATGTTAATTAATTATCTTGATGCTTGTGTCTTAGTTTGTGTTAAAACACGAACACAATTTTAGGCATTTTGGATAGTATGAGTCAATAGATGTGCCAATTAAGACACATCCTTAAAAAGCATGTTTCATAAAAAAAAAAAAAAAAAAGCATTAGCATTCGGAAAACACCAACAAATACAAAACACCAGGAAAAAAATTACCTCCTAACAAAAGCATTCATATCTTAATAATAGTAACCTGTTCCAAAACACCAACAATTATGCTTGTTTCATACCAAAAGCATTCATATCAAATATGCTTGTTTTATAACAAATACGCCTAAAAAACACCAACAACAACAATCACAATCACAAAAAGCATTCATAATTTCCTCCAAAATAGTTCAAAACAACAGGCTGGTTGTAAACTTGTCTCTAAAAAACATGAACACCACAAGCATTAATAACACCAACAACATCATCACATTTTGTAAACCTGTCCCATCTTTGAATAATAACAAAAACACTGTTGGGTTTGTGTTTCCTAATGAGGCCCAAGGCGATGATGTTTCAGGTTAGCTTCACAGGATTCGACTCGAGATTAAACCAATGGTTCAACACCCTTATTGGCAACCTAAATAGAAGTCGTTCCATAAGCCCTTAACCCTCTCTTTGGAGGAGAAATGGGCCTTGGCCCATTTGCTCAAGAGAGGGGGAAGCCCATGAAGCCCAAGTCCTTAAGCCCATTACCCTTTGCCCTAGGGTTCCCATATATAAGGGATTTGTTCCCTTATTTGTGCCTTGTGTGTCGCGGCCGATTGTGTTCTCTCCTTCCCCTCTTGTGGGTTGATCATGCCTTGCCGCCTTCCTTGTATGGTCGATCCTTCTTGGGTTGTTTTTCCTTCTTCGTCCGACGATCATTTCCTTGTTGAGTGTTGCACCTTTCCTTGTTCGTCTTGGACAATTTGTTAATGAGGTGTATTTATGGGGATCAGTCACCTCTTCTATAGGTAAGTGTTCTCAGCCATTGTTAAACCCTTATCTTCGTGATTACTCTCTGTTCCTTCGTGGATTCTACTATGTGTGGAAGCTTGTGTGACTTGGGTGAGGGGTTTTGATCGACCGAGAGGCTTGGGGGTTTGAGGGTTTCGGTTCTTGGGGGGTTTTGGCTCCTTTGTGGCTTGGTGTCCCTATTCTTGGAGTTACCTAAGTGGTGTTGACGAGTATATAACTGAGCCTTGATCCATTATTTTTTGTGACTTCCATTCGTTGGCCAAAACAGGGAGTTTACTTCGTGTTCTTCTTATTGTTGCTATCACTTTACTTTCTTTGGTTTTAGTCTTATGCACTAACTTTGTTTTGTAGGTGCTTCTGCCCCAACAATTAGTATCAGAGCCTTGTGTGGCTCATAGGTTGCTCAAAATCAAGACCTAATAAAAAAAACCCCTTTTGGTTTTGGGTTTGATTTCACGGTAAGAGTTTTATCAGAACCAAATCTATGTTTTCTCGATTGTTGTGTGTAGGATTCGATTTAGGGGTGAAAGAGCCCATAACTGAAAATCGATTGACTAAGGAGAGTCCCCTTTAATCGGCGGTGGCTAATGGCAGCTGGCGGCAGGCGACAAATGCCAACTCCGACAACGATGTGTGGCGGTTCTGGCGGTGGTGCAAGATAGCTCTAACAGAGGCAATGGTTCTAACTCTCTCTTTTTTACAGACTGTTAAAAACAGTCTGCTCGGTGAGAAATTTCCAAACCTTATTTAAATTTTCAGCAACTAGCAACCATCATGTAGGGGTGGCCATTAGGATTGGGGGTTACCCTGTGGTGGTAACCATTGCATGTTGCTAGAATTAAAGTAATCTGTGTGATTATCTGTGTTAATTTGTGTGATTATCTGTGTTAATCTGTGTGATTACTGAAATTGCTAAGTGCTTGAAAAATCTATTCCTAATTAGTCTTTGATTCTTTGTGAATCTGCTAGCTAAGTTTTTAAATTAAAACTTTGTGTTTTCTTTAAAGTCTCCTTAGGTTGCATATCTAATTTCTTATACTCTTAGTGGGTATCCAGTGTTTGTTTTGAAATTTTATGTGAGATTTACTTATGGTTGTTTTAACTGCTTCGTGCTTTAAAAATTGTGCCTATTAAATCCGTATTATCCCTATTAAAAATCTGTCTCTTGATTGAATCTATTTTGTGCATACCCATTGTTTAGGATACAGTGTGAAAAACTTAGTGTTTTGTAGGTTGCACTACTTATTTGTGTCAAGCATTTTCTTGGTGAATATGGCCACACATCACTTTGAGATGGGGGTTTTCAATGGGAAGGGGGATTTCTCAATATGACAACAGAAAATGAAGGGTATCTTAGTACAATTAAAGGTTTCTAAGGCTATAGATGGAAAATATCCTGAAAAATTCACAACTAAACAAAAACTAGAAGCTGATGAAATTGCTTATTCTTCCATAATTTTGCATCTTTCTGACTCAGTTTTAAGAAAAGTAGGAAAACTTGAGACCACTAAAGAACTTTGGGAAAAATTGGAGAAATTATATGTTAAGAAATCCACCCCTAATAAGCTTTATTTGCTTGAAAGTTTCTTTAATTTTAAGGGTGACCCCTCTAGGGACCTAGATGACAACTTAAATGTCTTTAACAAGTTGGGTCAAGATATCATAAATTGTGGTGAAATAGTGTCAGAGGAATACAAGGCAATTATTTTGTTAAATACCATTAAGTATGGTAGGAACACGTTAACACCTGAAATTGTCATAGATTCTCTTAGGAGTAAAGAAATGGAACTAAAACATAAGAGTGAGAGAAAATATGGTAAGCTCCACATGATGAGAGGTAGGTCTCAGTTAAGGAGTCAAGAGGAAGGTAGCAAGAAAGGGAAAGGTAGGTCAAAATCCAAAAGCCAAGGGAAGGGTAAGAAGCGTTACGATTGTGGAAAAATCAGACACTTCATTAAGGATTGTTATGCCGAGAAAGGCAAACAAAAGGAAAAAGCCAATGTAGTGACCTCCTATGACCCTAGTGAGGTTGGTGAGGTATACATGCTTCCAGATTCTAGTGCTAAAATAGTGGGCAAGGACTGTGTGTCTACCATTCCATTTTAAGGAAGGGTTGAGTATCCTTATTCCCACCACCTTGAGCGATGTGGAGAGTCATATCATAGCCTAAGTAGGAGGATGAGAGAGATCTTACCCTAAGTGGGAGGATTAGAAAGATCCTTAGCCTAAGTGGGAGGATGAGGTAGATCCTAGCCTAGGTGGGAGGATGAATCCTATCCTATGTGGGAGGATGAGAGAAATCCTAGCCTAAGTGGGAGGATGAGAGAAATCTTAGCCTAAGTAGGAGGATTAGTGAGATCCAAACCTAAGTGGGATGGAGAGCTAGCTCATGTTTATGCATTTGTTGCATGTTTACGAATCTATTTCCTACATGGATGAATGCATTTGTTTCATGTTTTTGCATTTGTTGCAAGATTTTGCATTTGTTGCATGTGTTTGTTTCTTATTGCCTATGTGTGCTGGCCTCATTAGGAATCAAGGTGGAGATTGTTGGGTTTTTGTTTCCTAATTAGGCCCAAGGTGATGATGTTTCGGGTTAGCTTCATAGGCTTCAGTCCGAGATTGAAGTAATGGTTCAACACCCTTATTGGCAGCCCAAATAGAAGTCGAGCCATAAGCCCTTAACCCTTTCTTTGGAGGAGAAATGGGCCTTGGCCCATTTGCTTAAGAGAGGGGGAATCCCATGAAGCCCAAGTCCTTAAGCCCATTACCCTTTGCCCTAGGGTTCCCATATATAAGGGATTTGTTCCCTTATTTGTGCCCTGTGTGTGGCGGTCAATTGTATTCTCTCCTTCCCCTCTTATGGGCCGATCATGCCTTGCCTCCTTCCTTCTATGGCTGATCTTTCTTGGGTTTTTTTTCTTTCTTGGTCCAGCGATCCTTTCTTTGTTAAGTGTCGCGCCTTTTCTTATTCATCTTAGACAATTTGTCGATGAGGTGTATTTATGGGGATCGATTGCCTTTTCTATAGGTAAGTGTTCTTGGCCATTGCTAAACCCATATCTTCATGATTACTCTCCGTTCCTTGGTGGATTCTACTATGTGTGGAAGCTTGTGTGACTTGGGTGAGGGTTGTTGATCGGCCGAGAGGCTTGGGGGTTTGAGGGTTTCGGTTCTTAGAGGGTTTGGGCTCCTTTATGGCTTGGTGTCCCTATTCTTGGAGTTACCTAAGTAGTGTTAACAAGTCCATAAATGAGCCTTGATCCATTGTTTTTTGTGACTACCATTCATTGGTTGAAACAGGGAGTTTACTTCGTGTTCTTCTTATTGTTGCTATCAGTTTACTTTCTTTGGTTTTGGTTTTGTGCACTAACTTTGTTTTGTAGGTGCTTCTACCCCAACAAACACCAATAGAAATTACTATTTCAATCAATAATAATTTGGTTGGTGCTCTTTCTAGAACTACTCTTGACTTGACTTGCAATCCTAGATGACTACCTCACTGGTACCTTTGGTCTTAGTGGTTGGGAACAAGGCAAACAAGTGGTAGTATTTGGTTGGATAGATTGAGATTAAAATGGAGTATCTGGATGAGAAGGAAGATGAGTGCTTGATTGGACATAATTGCTTCAACACCTGGAGCAGACAACTCCACATTGGGCATTGCCTGATCAGCTGCTCATTTGAGGACTACCTCAATAGTAGCTTTTTTGCAGATTGCCTTAGCAACAGCTACTGTTATGGAAGGCCCACTAACAAATCTAACATTTGTTTCCCCTAGCATCTATGGAAAATATTAAATATAATAATAAGAATTTAATATATGAAAATTAAATTTAAAATGAAAACATTGAGAAGCTTTACCCTTAAATACATATTCCTAGTCTTAGAGAACAACCCCACTCCATATCCTTTTCCAGTTTGTGGAAATCAATCACCAATATGTAAAACAAATAAAATTATTGAGACTAAAGTTAACAATTATACATGAACTCTCTCTTTGTTCATTACTTGCCTATAACTTGTTTGACTGGCTTGTGTTTCCATCTTTTGTTGTGCCTCAACAGGAATAGATTAAGTCTATGATAAACTAGGAGTATGCTAAGCTTGAGATGAAATAGTTTGGTTCTTTTTGGCCTTTTTCCTTCTTGATGACTGTAATAATATAAAAGTATTACAACTCAAATATATAAAAATGTAACACAAGAAGAATATAAAAATAAAAGAGTTAGAAAACTCACTGAATTTTCTTGCCTAGATGGATGAGGTGGAGGATTGTCTTTTCTTATACATCCTCTTTTATTGTGCCCATATTCATAGCAAATCTAACATTGCATTTTAACCCCAACTCTCGACATCTTTTAGGAGGATTTTTCTCTCTCATCAACTATTTTTTTCCTTCTAATTTTAGGTCTATTAGGAACCTTCTTGTAAGGTGGGGGTTTCGTTTTTTCTTTGTCTATAGTAGGCCACATCCTTCTGCCATTTAAAGGCTCCAATGCATACTTGTAAGCCGTGAAGTAAACTTTTTCCTTATAATAGTCATCCACAAAATCAACATCTTGCCTCATGTAATGAATGCAGGAAATAGCATGACAGCAAGGAATACAACTGACGCTCCATAATCTACATGAACAAGTATATTCATTTAAATCCACAATAAATTGATCTTCCTCAACTCTAACTTGGAACTTATTGTTTAAGGCTGGTTTAGGAGTGCACCATCTTAAATCTAGCTTTACTTTTTCAATCTTCTTTCTAATTCTAGGCAATAACACATCATCACAGTTTAACATCATGTTCATTTTTTTGGGCATCCTCTCCATAAGTGATGTCCTAATCTCCTCTAACATCCAAATAAGAGGCATTGTTCTTACCTTACAAGTAAAACCATTAAAGGTTTCAACAATGTTGTTATCCATTTAGGGATAATGCTTATAAAAGCCTTACAGAAGTGGTGCACCCCTTTGCTCAAGAAATCTACAACAACTTATGGTACTGTGTCGCCTAATTCCTTGATAGTAGTATTGAATTCAGTCTCATAAGTTGCATTCATAGCCTCCCAAAATAGAAATTTCAGCTCTTGTCCCTTGTGCACTTTTTCCAATTTGCATAGATGTGCCTTGCACAATTTTGATGCTCAACATATACGAATAGATTGGCCACAAAATTTAATAAGCCCTATATAAAATACAAACAAATTATGAGTTAATAGCATATACAAAAAGCAACAACATTGTTATTAAGTACAAGACAAAGAGAAACAAGTTATAGTGATTAACCTTTTGTTGGTCATTAATGATAGTATAACCAAGCCCAATGTCCATCCTTAGATCTATTTCCAATAGGGATAAAAACCACATCCAAGTAGCTTCATTCTCAACTCTCACAACTGCCCATGCAATTGGAAACATCTGGTTGTTTCCATCTCTTCCAATTGCAGTTAAAAGGGCCCCACCACTTAGTGTCTTCAAAAAAGCACCATTTACACTAATCACAGGCCTACAACCCTCATTAAATCTTTTTCTCAAACTACTGAAACCTATATACAACCATTTAAATATAGGTTCATTATTCTCATTATCCTCATTATCTCTACTACTCCCAGCTCAAATGTGCCTTTAGGATCCACCATTTTTAACTCAAGAAAATAATCCCTCAACCATTCATAATGTTCTTCCAAGGTTCCTTTAATTTTGCTCAAAGCCTTTTTCCTTACCTTATAACACAAAACTTTATTGACAAACATGCCATATCACTCCATCAAATCCTTCTCCATTGCCTGCACTTAAGACTTAGGATTCTTCCTAAACTCGGATAAATATTCCATTACCAACCACTTTATCGTGGCTTGCCTGTTGCTCATGGATCTAAAACATGTCTAGCTAGAATAAGAAGTCTTAACTATAAAAGTTTTATCACGTTTGTTCTAAGAGGCATATATCCTCCACTTACATGCCTCATTACACTTTGCTTCCATCCTTGTATCAAATTTTCTCACCCATCATATATTGTACCCTTGATTAGTTCCATACTTCTAAACAGCTTGTTTGAATTGTGCAACATTGTCAAACCTCATACCAAGAGAAATGTCAAACTCCTTATGATCACACCCAGAGTTGTAAATGTTCAATTTCTTCTTCCTTCGCACCCTAACAATCAAGTCCCCTTCCTCACTATTGTTTGGTGTCTTGTTATCATCATCAGTGTCATTGTATACACTATGGTAGCCACTATCATTACCACCATTCTTCCTATCTCCATCATCATCTTCACTAGTCCTAATAAAGTAATGTGTGGTCCTAATATTCATATTATCAAGACCTAAACCATATCCATGGTCTATACTAGTTTCTTTCAATCTCCTTTTGTTTTTCCTTACAATGTCATAGTCATCGTCGTCAGAGGACTGTACCTTGATAAGCTTCCTGATTCTTTTGCCTCAATGGGCTGGTAGTCATCATCTTAACTGTCATCATCACCTTCACCTTCATCATCCTCTTTCTATATTTCATTAGCTATTACATCTCTATCTGTTATCTATCCACACACTTCAACTAGATGTAACCCATCTTCAACTACAACATTCTTATTATTGGTAGCTTGAACATATACCTTTAAGAACCCATACCCTAAACCAACCTTAGTCATCTAGAAGAATTCCTCATCACTTGCCCCAAACACCAACCCTTCCCAACCTTTAGATCTAGGCTTCTGATATGCCACATTCATTATGTAACTATACCCCAAGTGTTTTATTCTATTTATTAAATCCCTCAATATCAACCCTTCCACATTTTGAATAAGAAAAAGCCTCACCACCTTCATACATCATCACGGGTTCACTAAATCTTCCCATATTGTAGCAAACAAACTGTTAACTTTAATCCATTAAGTCTTATTCTCACTACAAGACTAGGCCCACTACCTATTATGTTTGTTCTTCATTTGTTGATCAATACCATGTCTAATAGCCAAAAGAACAAATAGACAGCTATGACAAGAAAGTTAAATATGGTTAAATTGCTCCTTATTGGGCCTTTTGATTTGTTAAGGGAAAACAAAGATTTGAAGTCAAACTTGAGACTGAAAAGGAAAAAGACTGAAAAAAGAAAAAAGATTATGTGTCCCACTTACAGTGGATATGAAACAATTGTGAGCATGACTCTAGTTAATGGGTTCATATCTGTCATAAGTATCAAAACATAATGGACAAAACATGTTCCATATTATTATCAAATAATGTAATAGACAATAATGGACAAAACAATTAACAAATAATTTAATAATGTAATTGTTGCGTAACATGGACAAAGCATAGAAGAAGCATGGACAAAACACATGACCACAGATTCTTACCTTTGTTGTCTTTTATTCCTTTTGCCCATGGTGAGAACAAAACACAAGTAGGGGACCATAGATTAGGGACCATGGATTCACAATTTTCCACAGACTTCACCTAACACATATAATCAAAAACTATCATTAAAGTCTGGCAATATGTTGTATAAAACAAAGGAACCTATATGCAATTGGACCAAGAGAGAGAAGTTGGGTTAGTCGAGTGAGTATTTTGGCGTGCGACCTAGAGAGAGAAGCTAGGTTACCTGAGAGAGAGAAGTCGATGCCTAGCCATTGTCAATGATTTTCATCGCCATCAATTCCGTCATCATTGAACTTGTGCATCGATTCTATCACCATCTAAGCCATGCCTCGATTCCTAATAGAAACTGATGCCTAGCAGAAGTCATGCGTTGATTCTGTCACCATCGTTGTGGTTCGTTTCCTCTGATGTTATCATCACCTTTGTGCGTCACCTTTTGTCTCCCTCGTGTGCGTCGTTGTTGCCCTTATCATCGATTTCCTCATCCTCTTCTTTTAAAACCCTAAGTTGCGATGGGTAATGGGTGTTTTACGCATAAGGAAAAACAACATCATTTTGCCTTGTGCAATAGCACGACAAAACAATGTTATTTTTTCGTTTGCATTGATGGATCATAATGGAAAAACAACACTATTTTTTTAATGTGTCCATATTTGGACGTATCATCACACCACCTCAGCCTCTACATATGCTGGGGCACACGCCTGGCCAATTGAGAATAAAATTGAAACTAAAGTTAAAAGTTATTTTACCAAATTTAAGCAAAGATCAAAACTGGATAAAATTGTAATATGACCCTAAGTTCAGCACTATTTCATTGCACTAAAAAAACCATTTTCACTTAAAAAGTTTGGAAAAATCCACCTACTTTTAAATCACCTAACTCACCCCCTCGAGGTGTGTGGTGACATAATTGTGTCAATCTAACAAATTCTTGAGAAATCATTGTAAAGAGGTTATAGTTGATCCCAATTAAAAATCTATTTAGTGATTTGATTGAAATATTTGGTGAGGAGCCAAGATAGTGGGTGTAGGCAATGAGCCAAACCACTCTAAAAATATCGTGTGCTACATTCCTCTACTTTTATTTATTTTCAGCACATCTTATTTCAACAAGTCTCAATCTCTTGCATTATTGCTTGTGTCTGTTATACACATTTCAATTATTTCTACACTCAAAGAAACTATCTTTAAAGACCCAAGAAGTTGAAACTGCTTTGCCTATTCACGAGCATTGAGTTTACTTTAAACTTATCATATATTATTTTACATCAAGTTTAACATTTGGAAACAGCTTTCATTAGGAATCAAAGATTTAGAAAGTCCAAATAGCTTTTTCATAAAAAATTTCTTCAAACTGAAAAAGGGTATAAGCACACACAATTCACCCCCTCTTTGGTGTACATTATTCTTACATTATTTATAGAGGAGGTGAATTCCATGTTGATGGATTCATAGATCCAAATTTTTAATCTGATATTGATGATAGAAAGTTTATATCAAGGTTCATATTTGTATGTAATGGTGGAGCAGTAAGTTGAAAGAGTTCCAAACAATAAACAACTACAAACTCCACTACTGAACTGAATATGTAATGGTATGTGATGTTGAGAAAGAAGCTATTTGGATAAAGAAGTTCTTGTCAGAACTGGAAATGGTTCTATCTGTTGAGTTACTGATATCTTTATAGTGTGACAATTGTTGTTTCCAAACTACAATAATTAAATTTATTTGTCTTAACAAGTCTAGACGAGATCAGCAGCTTTATATGGTTGAGACTTCAAGGACCCAGATAGGGTCTTCAAGATTGTTAGACTCGGGAGAATCTTCAAGGGACCAAGGACAAGAGGGACTAGAAAGGTCTCCAAGGAAGTCTATAGTAGGTCTTCAGGGATTGGTATCTTGGTTGAGTATGCAATCACAGAAGACGTCAGAAAAATGCATGAGGATCTTCCCCACGCAAGCCCTCCAATGCCTAAGTTAGACAGTGTAGTCCGTGATCTTCATGTAAAGGTATATAAGAGTGTGTATGTTATGCATTTAAAGGGAGCTTTTAGTGTCCCGAAGGGTAGTGTAGGGTAAGGGTCCTGCAGGTGAGTCTTAGAATGAGAAAAGGTAAGGGTCTAAAAATATCCTTTTTCCATGGAGGAGGCAGGTATTTATAGACACTTGATAGGGTCCATAGATGAGTCTTCAAACTCTCTCAGGAGATGCATTGGGTGAGGCTGGAGGGCCTGGAGATATCTTCGGGGTGAAGATGCCTCGATGAATGTCTCCAGGTGGACCCAAAGTGCTCTTCGGGGCAACGAGGTAACTTGGGCATGAAAGACTTTAAAGGAGTCTTTAGGCCATGCAGATCAAAAGGCCAAACTATCCCAAGGACTCTCTGGAGGCCCCGGGGGACTATCACCCCAGAGACTTCAACAAGATACTTTTTAGAACTCGGGATTTTCTAGGGCACCCCACAACAACAATGGAGTCATTGCATAGACTAAGGAACCAAGGTCTCACTAAAAAACCAAACACATTGAAAGACAATTTCTTATTACTAGAGAGATTATGGTATATGGAGACGTGTTGTTCCAGAAAATAGCTTCAATAGATGATGACTTCTCGATTCCTTCTTCCTCTTTCATCATCTTCTCTTCCCTGCACATGGCCCGACAACGAGGCAAAAAGTAAAGGCATGTTGCCCTATTGAAAGCTCAGCAACGAGGAAGATAACAAACCCATTTTCTTGCACGTAGCCTGGTAATGGATATTCCTTCTAAATCACAGACGTAGGTGTCAAGCCAAACCATAAAAACAAATTATGGATGTTATTTCTAATTGTGGATGTAAGTATTATGCTAAACCGCAAGAATAAAACTAATTCCAAACATAGACATTACGTCGAATCATAGGAACAAAATATATTGCAAACGTAGACATTACACCCACAATACCAACAAGCATATACACGCAAAACAAGGGATCTATAACATTACAACAAAAAAGGCCCATTGCCTCGCTTATAGCCCGACAATGAGGAAAACACAAGCTCGTTGCCCCGTGCATAGCCTAACAATAAGAAAAAAAAAAAAAAGGTCTCACTGCCCCGCTCACTACCTGGCAACAAAGAGACAAACACATCCCATTGTCCAATATGTAGCCCAATAATGGAGGAAAACTAAAACAGTTGCCCCATGAATAACTTGACAATAAGAAGACATAAGACCGTTGTATTGTAATTAGCCATACATCAAGGAAACATAATATCAGTGGCGTTACAAGCGACTTACGTGGCTTCGCTTGGTAACCAAATGGCGCAATAACCATTGTCCTATAAGAAAAGATGTCATATTTTTTGTTCCGCAAGTAATCCGACAACCAAGAAATGGAATGCCAATCATCATGAACATCCTCGGATTCGAAGAAAATTCCCAAATATGCTAATGTGTCTCTAAATGAAATCTAGATACATATATGAGCCAATAATGGCACGGTCACTCTTGAGATGATTTGAAGATCTTTTAGAGCCCCCTCCATCTCAGGAGTCAGGAGCACAAGAAGGAATCGTGTCTACGCTTCTAGAGGATGAAGAACCGAAATCACAAACCCTTGTTGTGAGAGTAAAAGCTTCAACACTTCATCTGCCTTGTCATCTTTGCACCATTGGCACTTATGGGAAGTCAAAATACAAAAACGCCAGAACTACAAATGACACGGGGACTTGAAAAGTCAAGTGCATAGAGAAGAGGTAAAAGTCAAAGAAGTAAAAGGAAGGCATATACGAGATTAATAGGGCTAGATACTCTTTCGTCTAAGGCACCTGGACAAAAGAGTAAGGAGCAATTGATGTGCATTGCAAAAATAAATGGACGAAGTGGATTAGTGAAAATAAATGAAAGAATAAAAAAAAAATGAGACAGCGCCACGTGACTAAGTAGAAGACCCTGCCCGCATGATCGTGACCTGTCAGGCAGCTACTATGACACGCTCATGCGCAGCCCAACGCCCGCCTGCTCTGGTGACCCTTACCCTGGGACGCAGGGCACCCCAAATAACCTTACCTAGGGTGCCCCTTACAGCCTTGCATGGCCTCGTGTGGCCTCGGGTGGCCAAGCACTGGCTCGTGCTCGTGTTCGCACCCCTGGGTGACCCTCACCTAAGGGTCCCCTATGCCCGTACCCCTGAGTAACCCTCATTCGAGGGTGCCATAGGCGTGCCCTCGTACCCATGCCTATGATCCATGTGCCATCACCACCACGAGACTCAGTCAAAACTACCTCCAAGTTACTCACCAAGAAAATCAGGTCATCCAACACCTGGTAGCCTCTTCCATCATTATAAATAGAGGGATCCTCCCCCTCATTCGGTATGTGATCTCTCACACTGACATTTTCTTCTTGCATTCAACTACTCTATACTTTCGAGAAGTTAACTTAGGCATTGGAGGGCTTGTGCGGGGATCCTCACCCTCGCCTCTAATCGATCTTCTTTTTAGATAGGTCATCCATCATTTTCAATCTACTCGAGAGACTCATCTATCGCTCTCGATAGCCACCCATCATCCAAATAATCCACATGTGAGTCATCCTAAGCTGGTTTTCCATCTATAAATTCATTGTTGTAATTGAACAACAATAATAATAATATAAATTTTTTTTAAAAAAAATAAATAGATTGCAACGCAAAATGCTTTGTGCACTGTAAATAAGTATTTTCAAACACATTATCAAAGTAAGAGGAATGAGTAAACTTTTCTTTCATTATTTGACATAATGAATTGATTTCATGAATGCTATTTTGAATACTTTATAAAACAAAAATATTGAAATTGGCTATACATATGCTTGTTAGGTATTTTTTAAAAGAGCATGTTATATGTGAATGTTTTGATGCATTTGAAATATATAGTTGAACATATAATATATGTCAAATTTTGCACACATGCTTGATAAATGAAGGAATATAATTCTCGAATATGAAACATGGATAACATTTTATTTAGTTTTGCTTACACATTACAAATCTATGTTCTTATAACCTTTTAAATTACATAGATTTCATTTTGGGTAAGATTTTTGTATGAAAATAAATTCTCATGTAGTAGTATGTAGACCATTGAAATATAAGGTAATCTTGTCATGAAATGATTTGGACTGCGAAATCAACATATGGTTAGGCTAATCATGCTTACTATTTTGGCTTAAACGAGAATCCTATTGTGTGGTTATGTCTTAAACTATATTTTCTCCAAACACTATGATGTGCTTTCGAGCTTTTGGCATAAGAATAATTGGGAAAATATATTTTTATATTTAGTTATGAATTTTCCCATGAAACTAGTCCGAATAGGCTAATACAGAACAGTATTATAAGCCAATCTACTTGTATAGCTTCTTGGGAATAATAGACAACATATTACGTTACAAGAAAGCTCTAGATGGTGGCCAATAAATTCTAGTTTTTAGAAAACTTAATTTCACATTTGTTTGATTTTTGTGAAAAAAGATATGTCACATTTGGTAACGTTTGAGAAGTGTACTCTCTCAATTAGACCAATTGAATTGGAGTCAAATTTGGTAAGGTCAAACCTTAATAAAATCAAATGAATTTTTTATATTTTGTAATCCATTGAGTGAGTTTTCCAATGGTGTATGGATCATGTGAAAGGTAGAGATTTGTATGGTTGAAAGTGAACAGTGATGCTCATGAACCACCTGAAACTCGACTTAATTAGGACTCATCCAATCTAATTTATTTAGTTAAATAAAAAAGGTTGAGCTTGATTTTTAAGCTCGTTTAGTAAACGAACTAAACTTCAGGTTTAAGTTGCTCAACTCTTGGGCTTGTGAACAAGCCCATTTGTGATTCGTTTGTAAGCTCACTTACAAGCTTGCTTATAAGTCTGTTTATAGGCTCATTTGTAGGTTTATTTAAAGTATATTTTGAAATAATGTGTGTTTTTTTATAATTGATAATTTTTGTTGCTATATTATTAATATTATTTAAGATTTAAAAATATATTAAGTATGTTAATTTTATATGTTTTACATAGACAAACCTAAAATCAAACTAATAATGACTTATAAATTTAAAACTTATGAAAAGACTTGTACTAAGCTCGAATATCAAAGCTTGTTTAATATAAAATGAGCTTAGCACAAGCTCGACAAGCTTTTAAACAAATAAGCCTGAGCTTATATGGGTTCTACTTGGCCTAATTCATTTGTAATTCTAAAAATTTGATTAGTTAAATACTCGAAATATAAAGTGTCACAGTAAGAGTGAAAAAATAAACAATTGACTTTATATAATTTTTTAAATGAACAAATAATGTCATTTGAAGTTAATAATTTTATATAAGGTCATCTTAAGAGTGATCTAATTGATGTAAATTTTTTATAGATTAACATGAAGTTTTAATATTTTAAGGATTTTAATTCAATGAGATGTTGATTAGAAACCATATTAAAAGAAGACTTTAGGAGTCTCTTATGCCTAAAGGAGGGTGAAATATGACTTAAAAGAATATCAAATGACAATATCACTAAAGTTTGATCAACACATGTTTAGATATCTTAAGACTCTAATTATCACCATTAATTATGATTTTAAATTAAACAACTATATTTTTAAATAAATTAAAGATGAGACTCTCTAATGATCATTAGGTAAACTTACTTAACCAAAAGAAAAATGAGTTAAGAAATTTACTAGATGACCCAAGAGAAACAGACCTAATTTAACAATTGGATTTGAATAAATTATTTCTTTTCAAAAAAGATTCCACCAAATTTTCTTTTAATAGCACATCCAAGAAAGCAAAACATTATAGGTGAAGTTTTTCGACCGAAGTTTCGATAACCCCTAAAACTCATTTTTTTTCTCTCAATTTTTTCTCAATCTCTTCCTTTCTTCTCTACCTCCCTCTACCCCTTTATTTCCCTAACAAAACACCAAAAAGCCATCGATTTTGCTGGAGAAGCTTAGGCTCCAATGAGTAGTAATTTATTGTGACTAGCTTGAACTCCCCAAAAACCACATCAAAAAATTTTTACGACCACAAATCAAACCCTTGTGACCCCAAGAACAAAAGCCCCCTAACAAATCCTCACAAAAAACCTCTCACACCTACTCAATCAATTGAAACCTAAAGCATTTTTTTGTGAAAAAGAACCCTCAACCACCCCATTGTATTTACAACCGAAACTAACCCAAAGCCAATCAATCGAAGGTCATGGCCAATCATAGGGCTATCATAACCATATGTTTCAACTAAGGTTGTAATCGAGCCAAGCCAAGCAAAGCCAAGCTTGCTCAAGCTTGGCTTGTTAAAAAACATTGCACTTAAGCTCGAGCTTAAATTTTGAGCTCGAGCTAGTTTGTTTAATATAATAAACGAACTTCTAGTGAGTCAAGCTCTATATCAAGCTCTACAATAGAGGAACTACTACACTTACAAGTAAATAGAGCAACAATGCAAGACAAATAGTGGAAATGGCAATGAAGGCAGCAAAGTTGGTGATAATTGGGAGAAATAGATGTTGATGGTGAGGGAGATGGATAGCAAAGTCTACGAGAATGGCTGAGAATGACGGCATCAACAATGAGAATGACAAGAAAAAAAGAATTGATAGTAAGGAGACAGATGGTAAAGGCAATGAGAATGGTAAAGAAGGATGGCATCAACGGTGAGAACGGTAAAAAAAAGATGGCAAAGACGGTGAGGAGGCTCCTCTGGTGAGAGGAAAAATGGTTGAGGTGATAAAAACAACGTCTACAACAAGGAAGATGGATGGTCCAAGATGCTAAAATTCGACCTAGGGCTAGAATCTCAACGTAAAGATTCACAAATTGACAAATAGAAAATAAAGAAGAAGGTTCAGGATTAAGCCCAAACCAAGTGTAGAAATGGATTTTTTTCATCTCTACTCCAATCTTTGTCAAATTTTTTATTAGAGGTGGAAAACTTTAGTCTCTAAAACCATTTTGAAGCATCTTCAATTAAAAAATAATATTTTCAATAAATATGAAAAAATTGTCTTTATTCAAAAAATAATAAAATATTTTATTTGTGAACTTATTCACGAACTTGTTCATAAGCTTTGTTCGCAAGCTAAACACAAATAAGTTCTTATCAAGCCGAACGTCTAGCTACTCATGAGTTGCTTGGCTCATTTAAGACCCTAGTTCCAACCCTCCAAGTGGTGCCAAGGTGTTGCAACATTCACAGGGCAAAAGTTAAAAAATTGCACTTCAACCCCTTTTTCATGACACATGCCCAAATAACTTTTGTTTATTACATTTTGAAATCCTTTAGATTATAAAATTGTAATTTGGCACCCTCAAAAATTAAAAATTTATCTCCTAAGTCTCACGATATTTCAAATGTAATTGCAATGTAATCCCTTTAATATTACCTTATCTTATCCTTAGTAATCATTACTATCAAAAACTTTATCTCTTACTATTCTAAGTCATTTGGGGAGTAATTGTGGATTGACAAAGCCCTTACGTCAACTCTTTGTGTGAATGTCCCAATCTAATGCTTAAGGAGAATCCTACTTCTATCGGCTTTTTTATATACTCCTTGTCCACCTTATTGATTCGAACTACTTCTCTTGTCTTTCTCGTTTTATAGATCTTTTACCTTAGACTCTCGTTGTGAGGATTAGGGTATGCCCTAACTTGTAACTATTGACACTTTTGTATTTTTTCTTTTTATACAATTCTTATTTACAGAAAAAAAAAATGTTCTAATTGATTTTATCTTTTAATCTCAACCATATGTTTAATGTATTATATTATGTTATTAATTTCATGTATATGTGTGTATATATATTATTCTCCTACATATATATATTATTCTTTCTAAAATTTTAGGGTATTATATATATATATATATATATTGTGACGGTCAAAACCACTACAAAATGGCTGAAAAAATAGCCCTTTTAACATGAAAAAATCAATTGTTTTTTGCATTTTTGTGATTTTATCCAAAATTTTCAATTTTGACAAAAAATACTCGATTTGAGAAATTGGGTGCAATTTATCCCACGGTCAAATTGATTAGAGAGGCGTGTGGCTTTGCTCAAATGGCATGCCACCTAGCAATTTGAGCGGGCCTCAAGTTCATTGTTGAAAAAAAATAAAAAATAAAAATCAAATTGATTGGGTCAAGACCCATCTTCTCCCCCTCCATTGGTTTGCCTTGCCTTTGCTCAACTACCGCCTTCTTCCTCCACCGCTAGCCACTCCTTTCTCCTATATCCTTCATCATCATGGCCATGACTTTGCGTCTTCCCCATGGCCAACTTCACATCAATCTTCTTCCCCATGGCTGACAATCGATCGATCCAAACACAATGACCATCGATGACCATGACCAACTCCTCGTGGGTCGTGCCTCACCATCGTGAATGCGCCATGGTTGTGATCGTGGTGATGGGTTGCCGCAACTACCTTCGCCTCGACGATTCACCACGGTCGTGGCCAAAGTTGATGTCTGCCATGGTCAACGATCTATATCTCGCCTTGGGCGCTGGCTTGTTATGGTTGTCTTCTCGTCACTGATGGTGTTCATCATCGCCATGGCTTCTGATCTTCTCCCAGATCCACAGCCCTTTGTCTTCTCAATCGGTCATCCCCTTTGTTTTTATTTGATTTGATTTTTTCTTTTTCAACAACATTCAATGTGGGGCCCATTCAAATTGCCAAGTGGCATTCCACCTGGGCAAAGCCACACGCTCTCCAATCAATTTTGAGCGTGGGATAAAATTGCATCCAATTTCTCAAATTGAGTCCTTGTTGTCAAAATTAAAAGTTTTGGGTAAAATCTCAAAAATGCGAATATGTTTGGTTTTTTTATGCTAAAAGGCCAAAAAAATGCCACAAAATATCTGATTTTTTGTACTGTTATGTAGTTTTTCACTGAGTATTCTCTTGCTGATACTTGAATTGATTTCATTATTATGTTGAGGTCTTAGCCTTAAATCGATGTTATGTTCTTAGAAGTGATGTAGTGAATTGATTGTTCGGTTGGGGTAGATGACATAAAATGACCCCAAAACAAGAATACTATGTGGTTTATAACATACATTGACAAGTTTAGAATTCTAGAAAAAGAAATAGAAAAGACCATCTCAATTAGAGATGAGATTAAAACTATTTTGGGATTAAATATTAGAACTTTGAGACCAAGAAAAGATCGTTATAACCTGATTAATTAACTCCGCATTAAGGCCAAACATAAATTTGTTTAGGGTACTGTAATGAGCTTTAAATATTCTGAAAAAATAAATTATAGAAGAACAAGATGCCTAAGATCTAGTACTGATTGGAGTGTCCCACTAAATTAACTTTCCTCACACAAAGGGCTTTGTGGGTCTGGGGATGTTTAGATGTCTGGAATGGGTATTTTGGTCATTTCATTAATATATTATAAAATCTAGAAATTAGATCAGAAACAATTTAGGAGAAACAAATTAGAATGGTGAAGTAGGGATTGAGCACTCATTAGCTTAAAATGGGTTGGGGTGTGATTGGGATTGGGATTGGCCACTTTTATTAGCTTTCACATCCCCCACTGTTTGTTAAAGCAAGCAAATCTCTTAAAAAGAAAGTGAAAATAATGCTTTCTTTACATTACATTTACATGTGTTTGTGTTGTTGCATTCAGTGCCCACTTCACCCACAACTTTGTCTCAGTGACCACCTTTCCTAAATCTGGTTATTGCAGTGGAGATTAGGCAGAATTCTTTATTTTTTTTATATATATATATTTAATTATTATTTTTAGAAAAAAATAAAAAATTAACATTTTTTTCAAAATTTTGACAAAATAAAAATAATACTATGCTGCAGATATTATTTATTTCATCTAGTAAATAAATATGTATATATAATAACTCAGTTAATATTGAGAACAACGCCCTTTTTTAAGCCCTGAATTAGAAAATTTTATTTTTTTTATTTTTTCTAGTCAGTGAATATTCTGTCATCTTTCACTGTTACTATCATTAACAAATTATGGTGATGTTTTCTCTCTTTCTACAAATATTGGGATAGAACGTAAACAAAATACGAGTATATATGGATATATGTATGAATACGAGTACAAATATGAGTATAAGTATGGGAACAAGAATAAAGTTATAAGGGACAAAGTAGAGGGGTTCTTTACTCAAAAATCACTAGTTGCCAATATAACTCCCAAAAGTGGAGGATAAGATGCTAAGTTTTTTATTTATGAAAGCTATCAAATGATAGGTAACCAAATGCCCCTTAAATTTGAGTTGAAATGCAATTCTAACAACCAAAGTCCTCTCAACAAATTTCTTGAAAAGTACTTTTGTAAAGTTTAAAAAAACAAATATATAACTCACTTTGAGAATAAAGACTTGATTCGTGTAATTTGTATTTGATATAAACACCAAATTAGTCTATACCAAATCATCCTTTCCTTGGAAATTAGCTAACACCTTGATAATGACTTTAAAGGAATAGATGTTGACAAACCATTGACTAGACTTTGAAAGAATATACATTAGACAATATTTAAATATTGATTAGGTAAAAGACTAATGTCACTTTATTAATTTAAAAGTAAACGGAATGAATATGACTCTTAGATCAAAATATAAAAGTTAACTCGAATGTCAGTAAAAAATATTTACGTGAATCATATTTACTTTATTTTTTTTTCTTTTATATGAAAATCAAGATTATAATTATAAGAAACTGATGAAGAATTTAAAAGTTGAGTTTACTTAAATTATTTAATAAATGAATCCATAACCTATGTATTAACTCATTTGAAAGCCCCGACTTATAACTTAAGTAAAGAATAAACTCAACTAAGGCCTCATGAGTCATCAAATCAAGAATTAAATAATATAAACTAGATAATAATTTATAGCATAAAATACATGAATCATCCTTAATTACATTTTAGAAACTACACTAATTAATACATATATATGGTTTTAAATTGTATAACATCACGCACACTAATATATTTTAAAAGTATTGAAGGACCTGTTACATGGGACCGAATTATGAGCGAGATTGAGTGAAAATTGCTTAGTGCCCATGTTATGTAACGTGACGTATATATATATTTTAAATATAAGGATAAGATTTGAAAATATTTACACCGTTGACTAAGAATTTAATTTGAAAAATCATTGTTTAGTATTAAAAGTGCACGGACCATGAAACTCCGCGAATCCTCAATATATGAAACGAATAATTTTTTCCTTTGGTAAGAATCTCTAAGATGAGAAAGAAATATTATATTATGTATAGTTAACACGAATTCATATTTCCTTAAATAAAAAAAGTCACGTGGCACACACACACATGCAGAGCCCATCAATCAAAGGCATCTATTTCAGTGTCCCAATTGGATAAAAAGACAAAAAGTGGATTGTTACATGTTCTGTCCAATCTCCCATGTGTTAGGGCCACCCTAGGGGGGGTTCCATGTCAGTACTAGGAAACAAGTCAAGTCTAAGATTCCCGACGCTTCACCTTTTAATAATTTATAATTATAAAAATATCACAATCATCTTTACTTTTAAATAATTTATAATTATAAAAAAATCACTTTCATCGTAATCATATGTTTTACATAAAATTTTTAAATAATATTTTTATTTCTTATAAATAATAATATAATATCTTTACTTATCAAATATCTCGTCAAATTTTTTATTTAAATGTCTTCGAGTCTTATATTTACGTTTGTAAATTTATTTTTTTGAGCACAATCTTATTTTTAAACAAGTATAAAAGATTATTCTCGTTATCTTAATAATTTTATTTATAATTTTTTATTTTGTTGGAGGAAAAGTTGATGGGGCCACTAACTTTACTTAGAGGCACTCATGAAGAAAGAAATATGAAGATTGTGTTGTAAATGTGTATTTTTGTGTTTTTTTTTTTTATGTATTTCATTGCATATATATACATACATTTGTTAAACATCATAATTTCCTAAGACCACATTATGCTAAAACTGAATTGATTCATTTTATTCAATTCGCTTTATTATTTAATAAAATTTCAGTTTAATATAGCTTTATATATCATATAAAAAGCTCAATTTTTGTTTTCATTCACTTGTATTTGGATCCTCAATTGAATAAATCAAAAGATATGCTATTCAAATGAACATACACCAAAACTTTTGCTTATTTATGAAATATTGTTAGTTATGGAAGACCTTCGTTTGGTTGAAATCTTAGGATGAATTCATTTAATTTTATTATTTTGGTAACTTCAGCTAATAAGATTAATAAATCATTTTTTTTCTTAAATTGCGATTGATTCGATGTTTTTAAAAGTTAAATTCTAACTCTTCAATCATAATGAATCAACATAATTAAATATACACCTTAATAGTAACTAATCAAAATAGTTGAATATACACTAATTGCACGTGAAGGAAAGAGATTAAGGGAAAGAAACTTATCAGTGGCGGTGAATAATAGAGATTAACGATTATAGATAGGTTTGAAAAGGAGAGGAGAGGAAAAAGAAAAAGAAAATGAGGAAGAAGAAAGAAGGGTCTTATATATATAAAGATAACAAACCCAATGTGTTATTTTGACCGACATTGGCGATGAACCTAGTAGGTTCTGTGCTGATATTAATTTTTTATATTTATTATATTTTTATCTTTTAATCAAAAGAGAGAAAAGAAATAATAAAGGATAAATTAGTTATTTTATCTTTTATATTTAATAATAAGGATGGTCGTTACTAATTCTCAAACATGAAAAAATTATTTGTAATAATTTTGTCAAACCCGACAAGCGTTTTAATTTTTGCAATTTTTTCTAAATCCTAATATCTTTGTAATCTCAACATTTATGGCATTGACCAAAAAACATTAATCAATGCTACAAATATAGTTTCATCGTTTTTTTAATGTTTTAGATGTAATTGATCAAAATGACATGACTTTTTAAGTTGTTTATGAGAATGCTAAGTCCATAATTTGTGCATTTAATATTTGAGTAAGCAATCCCTGACATATATTTTGAAAATTTATGCATTTAGTATTTAAATAAAGAAACCTCAAAAGTGCACGTGTGATATAGCAAAACAAAGAAATTGCACGTGCCAGTGACATGTTGTGAATTATTATATAGAAAGTTATTGAAAGACAAAGTTAACAAATAATAAAAATATTATTTACTCTCAAATATGGTGATATATAAAGACCATCATTGGAAAAATTTATACGACTCATATTTATATTGTATACAGTAAGTCATAAAAATTATTAATGATGTTTCGTTGTATTGATATTCATATCTACGCGTCGAAAAGAGAAAGTACACGTGATTTTTGCATGTTTATTTAGTGTATGTGATTTTTATGTGGATATTTGCACGTGATTTATGAGTCATCATGCGTGCCCAATAAATTTACCTAACCTACATACGAAATGTAGTGTTGCTCGATGCTTTAGAAAATTGTGCCAATAAATTTATATGATTTGGATTGTTGTGATGTTGCCAACTCATCTGACTTTCATGATGATAGGCTTCTCTAACTAGGCTAATCTATTGCTTGCAAAAATAATTCATCATTTAAACGATCAGTTAGTTTGTCGAAAAAGACCCT
This sequence comes from Diospyros kaki, assembly GCA_036245055.1. Classification (NCBI taxonomy): domain Eukaryota; kingdom Viridiplantae; phylum Streptophyta; class Magnoliopsida; order Ericales; family Ebenaceae; genus Diospyros; species Diospyros kaki. Next base: position 25,013,155 of record BSEG01000010.1, on the reverse strand, counting down.
CTAATATTTAAGTCAATCATTTAATTAAGGCAAGACTATTGGGATAACCGAATGTACCTAAACTCCATGCTGAAAAGGCTCATTAAATAGTTGTAACTAAGGAAATGGGGTGATACCAATTTCTAAAAAGTTGTAGAAGATGAAGTCATCACTTTTTCACCTACCTTTTATGGTATTTATGGGTGTTGATACCCTTCATTCTAAAAGGCCATTGGTAGCAATTCCGATTGTGTAGGAGCATTACCATTAGTGGTCTCAATTTGTTAAAATCATGACTATAGTAACCCTAGTTAGTTGGGGTGAGCTGACGTGGAGGGGCCATAATGTTTAGTTGAGGTCCAACCTTGCTATGATTTGTTTGAAGGCAAAACTTGTGGAGCCAATATGAAGCTTCTTATCTTAGTCCAATAAGCCGCTGATTATGAGGTGTTTTGGCTTGTCGATTTGACCGCTTATAAGTTTTATTTTCAGCTTATAACTTACACAACTTATTTAATTATACATTTATTAAAATTTAAAAGTTTAAATATTATCGAATTTATAAGTTATGTGTTAAAATGAGACCTACTAAGTCTGATAAAACACTCATTATGTTGAGAAAACACTCATTATATTGAGGAAAATCAAATCGAGAGTGTAGCTATCGAGTAGCCAAAGAGACAACGATTGCGTGCGACAAAATCAATGATTTGGCCTTTAGAGTCTATATTACATGATGATGTGAATGTTATAATGACATAATCATTATTCTTTTAAAAGGGAGAGATTAACAAAAATTAAAAAGTACCACTTTAGTGATTTTGTTGTTGGTGGTTTTCACAAGTCAAATTTGCTTTTTAAAGTTAAAATAATGATATAGATATAAAATCATCATTACGAGAATTATAAAATCATATTTGCACATTAAAAGTGAAAGATAAATATTTATAAAAATACCACAGTACTTTAACTTAGTGACATTTTCTATTTATTATTTTTGAGGTTAAAACCATTTCCTTGAATCAAGATAATGTTACAAATATAGAATCATCATAAGGAGAATTTTACAATAATATGGATGCATTGAGATGAGTATGAAAAAAATTGTAAAACATTTTACTTGTCTTTTCTTAAACCCAAAATTAGTTTTTAAAGTTAAAATAATGTTTTTCTTAAACCCAAAATTAGTTTTTAAAGTCAAAATAATGTTACAAATATAGAATCGTCATAGAGAGAATCATATGATTATATCCATACCTAAGTGGAAGTCAAGGAAATATGAAAACTCTAGTAACACTCCATTTTAGTGATACTTTCTATTTTTTTATTTTTTTCTTCAAGTCAAAATAATTCTCTAAGTTAAAATAATGTTTCAAATATAGAATGACCATAAAGATACTTATACAACTCATATCCACGCATTAGAAGCGAAAGTAAAAGATTTATAAAAATATCACCAACTCTATAGTGTAGTGACATTTTCTATTTGTTGTTTCTCACATTAAATTTATTTTTTTCGAGGTCAAAATAACATCATAGATATAGAAGCATCGGACTCAAAAATATATGATCGTATCTATTTATTGGAAAGACAGTAAAAAAAATTTAAAATATACTATTACATTATGTTTTAGTAATATTTTCTATTTGTCAACCTCTAGGTTGTCCAAGTTGATTTTCGCCGTGATCTTAGGGTTACTTGATATAAGTTCAAATCTCGTTTACCACATATAAAATACATTTTACAGTTGGATTATTTAGGGGCCACCCCCACCACAATACTTGGTGGATTTTTGTTGCCTTTCTTGTTGCATATAGTTGATACGATACTCTATTTATAACACTATATGGTGGGATCTATGCAATCATTATGTGCTCTTGTGAGAAATGCAGGGCTCCACCTACAATGTGTGACATTTTGTCTAAATCAGAGCGATTTGTATAGACTCATGATTAGAATTTATCGAGTTGAAGGTCTAAGTAGCTCGTATTACAAAAATATAGATATTTTTTATTTTTTATTTTTGAAGTCAAAATTGTTTTCTTCTAAAGAAAAATAATGTTTCAAATATATGATAATCCTAACACTCTAGTTTAGTGATATTTTCTGTTTATTGTTTTCTCAAGTCAAAATCATCTTTTGAAGGCAAATAATGGTACAAATGTGTGTGTATATGTATATAATCATTATCGAGGGAATTATCTAACTCATATGTATCCATTAAAAAAGAAAGTAAAAAGAAAATAGTAAAAATACTATTGACACTTAGCTCTAGTAGTATTTTGAATTTGTCATTTTCTAAAGTCAAAATTATTTTTCAAAAGTCAAAATAATAATGTTATTTATATAGATTTATCGCAGAAAGAATCACACAACATTTACTCACATATGAAAAGAGAGTAAAAAATTTATAAAAACACTATTTGGCGCTTTGTTCTAGAGATATATTTTTAATTTCTCATTTTTTAAATTAAATTAACATTATAAATATAGAATCATTATAGAAAAAATTATACAATCATTTTTTATGCATTGAGAAAAGAATAAAAAATTGTAAAAGTACCACTAACGCTCCAATTAATTAATGATAGTTTCTATTCTTGTTTTTAAGTCAAATCGTTCTTTAAAATCAAAATAATGTTACAAATATAGAATCGTCTAAAAGAAATTATGTGATCATATCTATGCAATGAAAAAGAAAGTCAATGTGAGTGATTTTTATGTGCTTATCTAGTGCACATGATCCATGAGCTATTGCTAATGTACGATAAAATTAGTCAATCTACATTTGAAAAGTGTTTACTTGTATTTCCTACCTAGAAAAAGGAAGTCAAAAAATTGTAAAACTGCCACTAACACTCTAGTTTAAGAATATTTTATAAAAATATTACATACAATATTTTAGTTCAATTGATATTTTTTATTTGTTGCTTTCTCATCTCAAAATTATTTTTTAAAGTCAAAATAGCGTTACAGATATAGAATCATCATATGAGATTTGAACAATCATACATCTATGCATTTAAAAGAGATTCAAAAAATTATAACAATATCATTGATCGATACTCTATTTTATGACATTTTATATTTGTCATCTTCTCGAGTTAAAGATCTCTTTCTGGAGTTCAAATAATGTTACAAATATAGAATTATCATAAAGATAATTATATGATTCATATCCTCTCATTAGAAAAAAAAAAAAAGAGTAAAAAATTTGTAAAATTGTTCCAAGGAGCGACTCTAAAGATGACAAACATTTGGTGGCAATATATATATAGTTTTGGTGATATTTATGGGTATAGACATTTACGGTTATTTTCATATACTTGAAAAAATTATAAAAATATTATAGACACTTTAGTTTAGTGATATTTCTATTGTCGTTTTCACAACTCAAAAACATTCTTTAAAGTCCAAATAATGTTATAGATATAAATCCTCATAAAAAGAATTACAATACATTGAAAAACAAAAAAGGAATTCTAACGAGACCATATTTGCCGTTTCCTCAAGTCAAAATCATTTTTTAAAGTCAAAACAACGTTTCAGATATAATACAATTATTAATAGAAATATAAGATTATATCTATGCATTAAAAAATAGGTGTCATGGAATTGTAAGAACACTACTAGCACTCACTTTGACCGTCTATTATTTTTCAAGTCAAATTTATTTTTTGAAATTAAGATAATATTACAGACATAAAACTATCGTAAAGAGAAATATATATCTATACATTGAAAAGTGAAAGTCAAAAGAATTGTTAAAACACTATCGACAATCCACTTAATTATATTCTTTGACTCTTGCTAAGATCAAATCCTAGAGTCAAAATAGTGGTATAAATATAGAATTATTATAAACATGAGCATATGACTCATATCTATGTCTTGAGAATTAAAAATTAAATAATTGTAGTAACACTACTAACACCCCTTTTTAATTGTATTTTTTATTTGACATGTTTCAAGTCTAAGTCACTTTTTAAATTCAAAATAACATCATAACTATAAAGCTACTATAAAGAGAAATATACGATTATATCCATGCATTGAAAAGTGAAAGTCAAATAATTATAAAAATACGAGAAAATATAAGAATTGTAAGAACACTAATGGTACTCTATTTAATATTTTTTCGTTTTCAAGTTAAAATTATTTTTTGAAATTAAAATACCCTTACAGATATGGAATTATTATAAAAAAATAAATAAGATCATATTTATGTATTGAAAATTAAAAGTCAAAGAATTGTAAAAAAGGCTTCTAACACTCTGTTCTTAACTATATTTTCTATTTTCAAGCAAAAATCGATTCTTAAAGTAAAAAAGAAAAAAAAAACATGGTTTTGGTTGGACCAACCTAAAATTACTACAGACATTTCCTATTTAGTGATATTTTCTATATAAAAATGTCAATTTCTTTTTTACTTTTAATATTTTTAAATTCAAAACACTTTAACTCATGATGTAAATGTGCGGTGAATTAAATCTTATTTGTACCAAACTGGGAGGGGGTGCCCCAATAAAAAAATGACCAGCTCAGCCTTGAGCACTTTTTTTTATACATAAAATACACTCTCTCTCCTCTCTCTCTCTCTCTCTATATATATATGTGTGTGTGTTTGTTTGTGCGTATTTGCTTTCTTCTCTCTCTCTCTCTCGGCCCCTTCGCTGGTTTACCTAGGACTGACTTGGCTCCGGCATTGACTGGAGTCTCCGGCGGCGGACTGCGGCTGCGCAACAGAAGCAGAGATCGGCAAGCTAAGAAGCGGGCGGTGAATTTTTCGGGCTGTTTGGCCTGGCATTCTCATCCAATTCATGCTGGATTGACCGAACGCGCCCAAAACGAGTAGGTGGCTCTACATTTTCTGCAAAATCGTGGCGAGAGATTCTGTGCTGATTTGATGCGTTTTTCGTTTCCTGTTTAATTTCCATTCGTGCTAGTAATTAAACTCGTGAAATTCACTCAGATTCCCCAATTCCGCAGCTACTCGCGAATTGTTGCTGCCGATTTCTTTCCCATTTGATTCTGCATTCTATCTGTGTGTTTCGCGAATCATTTTGGTGCTGTGAGTTTGCTGATTAGTAAAGGTTGCTGGATTGGTGGCTTCGAGGAGAGGTCTTTTTGTTTTTTCGGAAAGCTCGGTTCCTGGATTAGCTGGCATTTGATTCTATTCTATGGGCATTTGATAACATGGCTTTTGTTTTCATATCTGCATTTGCATCAAATGGTGTTTCATGTGATTGAGGGCTTTTGGCAGGGAGATGCAGGCAATGAGAAAACTAGCAACTCTCTCTGTGAATCGGATAAAGACGTTAGTTTTCATGGTGGAACTAGAGGTTTCATGCTGGAATCTCTAGGTTAGAAGAGTGCAGAAGTGATTAGGAAGATTGAATTGCTCGGCTTTTTCAATGAATTCTAGGAATTCTGGAAAGGGGTTTCTTGTTCGCACTGAAAATGGTGTCCCCGTCGGCGGTGGGGCTCCTTGGGTGCCTCTGACGCCAGGAAAGCCCATCCTGTCGGGATCAACAGTTACTCCCGCGGACAGGCAAGGGAATCACCCCGGGAGAATGAATTGTTATGAAGTAGCCGGACTTTCTGCCGGTGGGCATTTACAACCGGCGATGAATTACAATGGGGATGTTCAACATCAAAAGTTTGATCTACTTGGGCTGATTGGCCAGAGCCAGAATAGCGGTTCCTGTGGCTTCGCCCTTTCCCCATCCCCAGCCGAGAACAGGAGATTTGGTCCTAGTGGTGGCTCCTATCCACAGACCTATAGAAATGATAGTGCAACATGGGGCAACAATCCTTTGGCAGAGGTATTCTCAACAAATTACATGGTTTCTATGGCCCCTGCAAATGGAGCATCAAACAGAAATGCATATGCAGCAAATTCGCCGGCGATTCTGACTTCATATCCCCAAGTTGACAGCAGCTGGGACAAGTATTCAGCCTCTGCAAATGGAACATCGATCACAAAAATGATTGCGGCAAACACACCAACCATTCTGAATTCATACACTCAAGTTGACAGCAGTTGGACGAAAGGGAACTTCACTAATCTGTTACTTGGAAATGAAATTTTTGACCTGGATCTGAGCCAGCCAACCGTTGCTGGCAGTTCACCACTGATGGCTAATGGCAAGTTGCTTGAACCTTATACCTTTGTGATTTCTCCCATCTTTTCTGTTTGTATTAGAAGTGTAATTTAACCTTTTGTTTTGTTAATCTGAATTAAAAGATAAGGAGTAAGATGAAATGAGACAAGCAATGTGAAAGCATCTGAAACTAGATCTCACCCTGCAAATTCTTTACCTTTGCAACTTCTCTTCTTATGACATCAATCAAGAAATCCTCATTGGAATGATTTATTTTTTATTTGTTTACTTTACAAATCATTTTATTTTCCCTATGATAAGTACAAAATCTGCTTAGATTTACCCAGCAGTTTCTTACACAGTATATGACAAAAGATAAAATTGATTGGCATGCTAATATTCATATAACTCACCCCGACCCCAACCTAACAAGATTGATGATTGATGAGTTGTTATATGCGTAGGAACTTCTTGTCAAAATACACTTGTAAGGATTTCACCTCTCAATGCCACCTCAATCCTTCAGCTATTTTGACAAGGAAGTGACTTTCTTACATGACTTCGTTTTTCATTGAGATTCATAGTTGGCACAAAAATATCACCATTTGTATTGTCTGATAACACGTTCCAATATCTGCAAGCACAAGTTGCTTAAGGTGTCATTGGCCTGCCGATTTCTCAGTTTCCCAACGCTAACACGTAGTATTCGTTTTGCTGATAAACCATACTGATGAACCACCATTTTCCATTTTTGAGTAAAAAAGAATGATCCTCTGGCGTCAGAAATTGTATGCTTGACTATTTTGGTCAAGGAAATGCATCCTTAAATATTGTTTGCTTATACTTAAAAGCCAAAAAAAAATCAAATCTAGCTTGCTTATGAACAGTGGACAACTAACAAGAAACTGTTGTGACAGGTGGATTTCATGTCCCTTTCCGGCCCAACTATAACCTGAACTCGCCACAGAGATCGGAAGCTGATGCAACATCAAGCACAACAAATTCTTTGGCTTTCACACCAGTAACACCAGATCACACAAAGCAATTTGATAACCACCCTCATTCTGAGTTGTGGAACTTTTCAGTTGTTGAAAGCTCCAGCCAAGAAAAGGATAAGCTAGAGAATCTGTTGACATTTACAGGAATTGAAGCAGTTGAGAACAATTGCAATGAACTCTTGCAGAATATCGTGGACTTGTCATCTGCTGCTATTTCTACACAGAAGGAGAACGGTTCTGAAGGAGGAAATTCAGGCATTGACTTGAATAAGACACCCCAGCCAAAAACACCAAAAAGGCGGAAACATAGACCAAAGGTAATTGTGGAAGGCAAACCCAAAAGGACACCAACTCCAAAATCTCCAAAGAACACAAACTCCAGCGCCAACCCATCTGGAAAGAGGAAGTATGTTCGCAAGAAGGGCCTTGAATCCACAGAAACTCAACAGGCAGATGCTACACGCACAGGTTCAGTTCAACCATCAGGAAAACGGAAATATGTGCGTAAGAAGGGAGTTGACGCAGCAGCAACTCAGCAGGTTGATGCAGATCAAGAAGTGGTTCCTGCATCGGAGTCTAATGCAAAATCGTGCAGGAAGAGGCTAAATTTTGACTTAGAATATGATAAAATGGGTGCAAACCATGATGAAGCAGCTGATCTCCAGGTGGAGGTACATCAAGAGAATCCAGTCCGGTTTAATTTGAATTTGGATTCTCAAGCAACAGAACGTACTGGAATCGATAGCATTGCTGTTGAGAATCCCGTTGAGGAATCGACTGAGCTAAACATACAGAGCGGATATACAGCAGCAGAACTGCCAGCAGGAAGTTACAGCCTTGCTAATTCTGTGAATCAAACACCACCAGAAATTCTAACATTGCCAGAGAGAAGTAATGTTTCTGTTGCACCAACTGCAATCAACAAACTAAATGTTATCGCAAGAAATATGCGAAATGCAAGTCAATGCAAAACAAGCAACAAAAACAGTCCGAGTCAGGTGCATCAATGCCTCCAAGGAGAAGTCAACAGGAATCCCTCTCAAGGAAATACCACTCCCATGAACGTCAAGGAAACTGGCAACATCACATGGCAGACTACTCTCCACATGGTAGGAAAAGATGTGAGAAATTCCAATCAAAAAGGAGGCTCAAAACGGGAACATATTCATGCATTTGATCAGGAAGCTCTCTCTTGTCAAAATCAGATGGCTTCCCCAGTTTGTCAGGAGAATAACAGCTACAACTTTGGAACCAGGTTTTTGGAAACTCAAAAGAAAATGAGAACAGAGAATGGATTTCATCCAATTGTGTCTAGCGCACCTTATGCTGCTGTTGTTAAAGATGGCCCGAGACAAATTGAAACAGAAAGAAACAATGGTGTATGTGTGAATGGTAATATCTCACTAACCAAAGGTGGGATACCTGTGTCATACTTGGACAGTGACAAAATGTTAGAGAAACTAACAAACAGGATCAATTCCAATTGTGTTGATGAACGTGTTCATTACATAACTGCTCAGACTACTAATATTCAGAAGCACCTTGCTGCAAGGGAACGGCATTTAACTGCAGACAGCATGGCCCAGAAAAGAACTCAGGTCCACAAAATTACCTCCCTCAGTGGGATGTCGAGCTTGGAAATGCTGTCATCAACTCGGACCAAAAATTGTCCAACATCTGGTTATGAGCAAGGAATTGAAGTTTGCCATACAAATGTATCAGTTAACAGCCACAATACATCACCAGCCTCATCCAACTGGGTCTCATTCTGTACAAATAAAGTACTTTTGGAAGACCAAAAAGATGCCTCACCTGACTATTGGCAATCCTCAAGGGAAGAAAGAGGTAACTGTTCAGAAACTTGAATCACTTAAAATAGTAATGCATAAATCTCCAAAATATTGCATCCCAAGTAATAAAGTAACTTTTTTGGATATGTGGTGCAGATCATCCAGACAGAGAGCAATACTTGGTTGCAATTGATAAAATCACATGCAGACTTCAAGGCCTAAGTATAACCGATAAAAGCAAGGAAAAAGATGGCCAACAGCAAAATGCACTTGTCCCATATAAAGGTGATGGCACAATGGTTCCATACAAGGGATCTGATCAGATCAAGAAACACAGACCACGGGCCAAAGTGGATCTTGATCCAGAGACAAATAGAATTTGGAATCTATTAATGGGAAAGGAAGGAGGTGAAGCCACCGAATCAGTTGACAAGGAGAAATGGTGGGAAGAAGAAAGGAAAGTATTCCAAGGACGAGCAGACTCATTCATTGCACGCATGCATCTTGTCCAAGGTAATATTACCTATTTACACACTAGAACTAGAACTTTCAAATGTTTTACGTTGCTAGATTTTATAATTCAAACCTTAAGTGGACTCCATTAACTTATTTTTAAAAAAAGGAAAAGAAAACAGCAGCATTTTTTTATAATCATTGATACTCCAGATAATACTTCGAATCATGTGAACAAACTTGCAGTGATGCCACATGAGATGGGGATAACTAAAACAGGAAAGCAAGATATAAATCTTGTTGCCACAACTAATGGGGGAGGGTGAATAGGGTTTATAAGGAGTTGACAAATATATATAATTAAAATAAAGAAAAAAATAAATGAATGTAGGAATAGAGAGAGAAAACATGATTTATAGTCGTTTGACTTATCCTCAACCTACGTCCACTCTTGTAACTCCAACTAGAAATTTCAATACACTATTTTGAAACCAATTGTTAGTTGATCCAATACTAGCCCACCTTTAGGAGTTTCTCTACCCAAAAACAAACCCAAGAGTTCTACCTCAAAAATTCTCAAGAAAATCCCCGCTAGCTGATATTGTGCTAGCACACCAACAAGAATCCCCCCAAGGAATTCTCACTTGCAATGAGTAATTTGTTACACAAAAGATCTCTCCAAAGATCAAATATATGAAAGCGAGCTCCCTTGACTAATATAAAACAATGAAACTCAATACTCTCAAATAGATGAAGAGCTGTAGGCACACTCTTTAAATGCTTGAATGAAGTGGTGGTTGTGATAATTGAATTCTTCTTGAGTTGTCAGTTTCCTCTTCAAATTTGAGAGAATATAAAGAGATTTTGAACTTTGAAATGTTGACCCATATTTTTCTACAAAAGACCACTGAGTGAGAGATTCTGTCAATTGAAAAAAATTGTATTGTTGGTGCACGACAATCAACTGTGAGATCAATTAACCACCTCTTAAGGTTGGGTCTCAGAGAGTCCATTTAGACAGTCAACTGTGAAATCAACTGGCCACTTAGACAATCAACTGTTGGATTGAATTTGAATGATAAGATGTAGACAGTATGGAAAACTGGAAGATCAGCTATCCACTTGGACAATCAACCATGCAAACTAGTGGGCATCTTACCTCAGGTGTTGACTTTCATAGTTGACTATTTGTTATCGTATCTCTCATTATATTGACCAATCTCCCCCACCCCTCCACCCCAAAAAAAAGGCATCTTAACCACCATAAACATGAATATCACAAAAACCATGTTCTAACCTCTATCATTTATACCCATCACATGCGTGGATATACCTACTTCTGTCATACCAAAATCAAAGTAGTGTCAAAAAATCTGAAGTGATGACCAAATACAAAGTGAGAGATGATGAAGAAATTAACTGACACTGGCCAGTGTAGGTCTTCGAGGTGTGAATGGATATGGGAATAACACTGTATGACAAGGCCAATTAGCCTTGGCAAATAAATGACTGACATTGCTGAGATTTCACCTTTGTTTATAAATCTTAAAGAAAAGGAAACTACCAAAAACTGTTCTCTGTTTATTTCTTTTTCATGTTTTATTGCTTGGTCAAGTTTTCAATACAGTTAACATCATTTTAGGATGATGCACTGAGATAAAGATTTTCTGGTGAATCTACCTCAACCTGGCATTATTTTGAATTGCTACTACAGGCATCTTACATGATTTATTACAATTATGTCTGAATCAACAACTATAGAAAAGTCTTCTCTAGATTTGCAAGTGCATATAAAGTTAAAAGAGACACTTACCATACTAATAAGGTAATGCTGCCCTTTGCAGGTGATAGACGTTTCTCACGGTGGAAAGGGTCAGTTGTTGACTCGGTAATAGGAGTATTCCTTACACAGAATGTTTCAGACCATCTTTCAAGGTAAACTCAGCTATTCAATCAAGTCCTAAGGTGCAGACGCTATAGACCATAACTGAAAATGCCTTGCTTTTCCATTGGATGCAGCTCTGCCTTCATGTCTCTTGCAGCAAGATTCCCCATCCAATCAACCACCACTGATAAAGTATGCCATAAAAGTGGAACTAGCATATTGGCTGAAGTACCAGAGATCCAGGTTCCAGACACAGAGACCATGATGAATCATTCTGGTAACTTAGTAAGGCAATCAGTCTACAGCCAATCATCTGTAACATACTGTGAATCAATAAAGCCCAGAACAGAAGATCCAACACAGACAACAGGAAGAACAAGCCTGGCAACTGAGCATAATAGTATAGCAGAGGAAAAAGCCAGCTCATCACAAAATTCTTCTGACTCTTTCATTCTTCAAACCAATGGTGAAATCCATTCCTGCTCAGGGTCCAACTCAGAAGCAGAAGATTCAGCAAGTAGGGGAAAGTCTAACAAGATCCACTATTCTCCTCTTCTACATATGAGGGGAACTGACTCGTTCCAGGTACCGCACAGTCCTGTAAGTGAAAGCTTGTGCTTTGATGACCATCCGTTGGATTGGCATATCCACTCAGAATATATAGACAAGCGAGTACCAAGATTGGGCAAGCCCAATAACCTGAAGAACTCTTCCAGCTTTATCCACCCAATCGATTCTAATAGCCCTCAGATGCAAGGGGCAATTCTGCCCCCAAATTGTTTTCACTTTCCCATGTCATTGCACTTCGCAACAACAGAAGTAGACTGCTCAGGAATGCTGAAAGAAGAAAGCATCTCTTCTTTGACTTCAAGTAGAAGAATTGGAGATCCTGCTGAAAGATTAAGTAAAACTTCTGTCCAACAGGATGGAGCACCAATGAATCAAGCATCAATATTTTCCCCACATGCACATCTAACCAAGCACATGACACCCAGAGAGAATAGCTTTCAGACAGTACCTGACAATAGGGACAAGATTTGTGTCAACAGTCCTCAACAAGACAAGTCTGGTGCCTATAAATTGGAAAACGCATTGGTCAAAGAGGTCAGACCTACTGAAGAAGTTAATAGGGGGCAGAGTGTTACCAGACATCAAGTCCCTGATGAGACTGCATACACAGGACAAGCTTTTGGCATGGAGGGTAGTACTGTAGTCAGTAAGGATAAACTCTTAAAAACAAAAGCAATTGAAGCAAATGCAAAGGAGCAAGCATATTCTTCTGGCGAGACAACTACAGGGACAAGTAGAAATCTGCCAAACACAAGAAAAGGAAAGACTGAGGGTGAGAAAAGGAAATCATTTGACTGGGAAAGCTTGAGAAAGTTCGTGCAGCACAATGACGGAAGAAAAGAAAGAACCAAGGACCAGATGGACTCCCTGAACTATGAATCAGTGCGATGTGCTGATGTTAATGAGATTTCTAACTCAATCAGAGAACGAGGAATGAACAATATGCTAGCAGAAAGAATCAAGGTATGGATATAAATCCCATTTTGAAGATTGCTAAATTTGTTGAAGTCCGTTTCAAAAGCTCCAACTATGTGAGATGATAGGCTAACTGGCTGATATTGTTTGTATGATTATACAGGATTTCCTAAACCGGCTAGTCAGAGAACATGGAAGCATTGACCTTGAGTGGTTGAGAGATGTTCCTCCAGACAAAGCAAAGTAAGCCATATCGAACTGCCAGTATGCTATGCATAAGCCAGCCAGCCGATTATGAAATAAGATCCAATGACCATTAAGTAAAATATTTTAAGGGGGTTATGACAGGCTATGTTTAAACTCATCCAAAACAAATCATGCAAGGATTCTTATTGGCAATAGTATGAGCATCATACTCACTAATTCATACTCACTAAGTGCAATGGCCCAACAAAAGAATCAAACCTATGGTTTAAAATTTTGCTCGAGTAATTTTTTTCTCTTTTTTTTTTTTTTTACCCTTCTGTCTTGTATCTCCCAGTGTAGTCAAAGGCAAGTGCCCGGCTCACCTAGGCACTTGGGCAATGCAAGGCGCTGGGGAAGCACCTCGCCTACTGCTAGGCAAGGCTCCTTCACTCAGGCGCCGCCTAGGTGAGCACCTCTGTTGAGGCATCAGGCGCCACAAGTGCTTGCCTAGGCTGTAACCAATCAAAATCAAAAGAAAAACTGAAGCATTGTCTGTAAAAAGCATGCAAAAGGCCTCTCAGTTATAATAGGAAGAGAAATGAACAAACAAAAGAAGAAAAGCAAATGCACCTAGCTCCTCTGTTGTTCACCTAACCGATCAAAACTCACACTGTGAGTTTGTCCATTTTTCTTTTAGACTTTTAGTCAATACTCAGTTAATGTTTGCTATAACTGCAATCTTGTAGCACTGTAACTTTGCATACAACATTGTTTGTGTTAATGTTATATATTATTTAACTTTATATTAATTATACTATAACTTATATTTTGTGTGTTAATCTCATATATTATTCTGTATTTATGTTTGCTTTCCTATAAGTATTTAACATTGTTTATTTTTTATATAAACATTGAACATTTATTATAAAACTTAGATTTTGTGTGTTAATGTTACATATTATATTGTCTGATTATCTTATTCACATTATATATTTTTCCTTAATTTTTTTTTTTTTTTTGTAAATTTAGTGCCAAGCACCTCAGTCAATATAAGGTTCATAGCACCTTAAAGGTGCCTTTGGCCCTTGACTACCTTGGTATCTCCTTGTCACTTAATGTTCCATTTTCTATTTCATATACTAATAATTTGAGCAATATCTCAGCTAAATTTTACAAGTAGGGGCTTTGGTTGGATACCGTTTACTTCCCAATTGGGGCCATAATGGGATACTAAATTTTTGGTTTTAAGAGAAATACATAACATAAAGAATTGTTATTAAGGTCTTCCATGAACTTAAATGAAATGTATTTGTACATGTTGAATACTAGAAAAATAAAGCTTAGACTATTTGCGGCCGCGTGCACACTGCGAGAGAGAGACAACAAACAGTTCTAATGCACTTATCTCAGTTGCCCATTCAGTACCCATACGTCATACATTGTCTTTCACTACAATATGCAGAGAGTTATATGTTACACAGTTCATATTTTGATCTCTATAATATCATGTTTTGCAGAGATTACCTTTTGAGTATCCGGGGATTAGGCCTGAAAAGTGTTGAGTGTGTGCGGCTATTAACTCTTCATCATGTTGCATTTCCGGTAAGATTCATGTGGAAACTACTAATAAAGTAGACAGACACAAAAAGGACCTTATGCTAATGTTTTATATGTCAGGTTGACACAAATGTTGGAAGGATAGCCGTGAGACTAGGATGGGTCCCTCTCCAACCCCTGCCTGAATCACTTCAACTGCATCTCCTAGAACTGTAAGGAGCATGCACCAGCTAATTAACACTGAAAATTTTCTATTGCAAAGAAACACTAAGTCACTAATCATCTGGAAACCAGGTACCCAGTTCTGGAGTCAATTCAAAAATATCTGTGGCCGAGACTTTGCAAGTTGGATCAGCGAACACTGTAATTTCATAACTTCAAACAAACTATCATCTTCCTACTTTCTATGGAACAAATGAAGGTGACTTGTTTTGTATTCTGTACATTTAGCTAATTAGCATACCATGAATTGCAGGTATGAGCTACATTACCAGATGATTACATTTGGAAAGGTACCTTATCATGATCTTATTTTTCCTAAAAGCATTAGTTATTTTTACAAGCACTTCAGGTGGCAATTTGTTCCTTGACATTCGCACAGGTTTTCTGCACGAAGAGCAAGCCAAATTGCAATGCATGTCCAATGAGAGGAGAGTGCAGGCACTTCGCAAGTGCTTTTGCAAGGTAAGCATTTGAAAATTTTTGTTCAAACAGCTACTTTTGGGTGACAACCAGTGATAGTATCATCAACTCCACAATGTTGAAGCCCAAGAATATGCAATTTCCAAAGTAATATAATGACTGCAAGCAACTCATGAGAAGGAAAGGGTAGTAGTTGTCCATTACTAGTGTAATTTTAGTGTGTAAAAACATACATTAAAAAGTAGGTGGCTAAAAATCTGCTTACACAAGATTTGAATGAGGGAATTGAAATGGCAATAACACTTAAAAAGTGAACATTATTCAAGGACAAACGTTAATTGTTAGAAAAACATTGACTGAACTATCTGACATTCCTAATTTTTAGCACACTTGGGAATAAGGGGGAAAACATCATAAGAGTAGTCTTAAATTTGGGTTAAATATCTTAACTCCTAAAATACATAATAAAAATGCAGTTTTAAACACAGCAACAAGTTTATGGGCACTCCGGACGAATTCTTTAGTTCCTATCAAGAACAATTTTAATTTGTCATTTGGGAATACCAACCCAATTCTAAACATGTTAAAATATAAAAAAAAAGTGAACAAATCTCCAACATGAAATGCATTCTTCACTCCTGTAGATTCATTAAGGCTAACTAGAGGTATTTCAGGTGCAACTTACAGAATGCTAATAAAAGCTGCATAAATCATATAAGAAATACCCATTTGTTAATATTTGAGGCAAATACGAAGCCATAATTTTCCCTTGGGTTGCGTTTGCGCGGGGCGGGGGGTGTTGTTCCTGCAGAGATTTACTATATGGAATAAGTTTCTCAATGTTTACTCCATATTATCTACTGTGGAAAACAGAATAAGGTGTGCAACAAATTCTAACATAATAGGCATTAAAATCTACAGGAATATATATATAGCTACTTAAATAACTTAGAAATGTTATTTAAAAGAAATCCTATTACTATTTGGTGCTTGGGAGGAAAAATAAATGAGTAGCCACTTCTATTTCTCTCTCTATCTCTCTTATAGGGCATTTGGAGCATTTTCTTTAGTGTGCCTTTGAATTATATGACCTACTCAGTACTATATGTAGCAGAAGAGAGTATTTCATACTTTTCCCCCAGTTCCACCAAGCCCCTTAATCCCCTTTTCTCTCAGAGAAAGACAGGAACCCCATATTTCTGTATAAATCTGGACATGCCGCAATTTAATCAACAGTAGAATTCACAATAACAATTTGAACTCATATTTCTGTATGAATGTGATAAAAATACTTGGGACACTTTTTGGTGCAGTGCAAGACTTGCCCTCCCAGGTCCAGAAGTGAAAAGTGTAGTGAGTTCAACTATTCCCACTGCTATTCCAAAAAGTGCTGCTGTGACAATCAAGCACATGCCACTACCACCAGCAAGCAGCAGTGAAGGTAAAGAGACAGGGCTAGTTGTGACTAACTGTGAACCAATTGTCGAGGAACCAGCAACACCAGAACCAGAAATAACAGAAGTAACAGAAAGTGACATTGAAGATGCATTCTATGAGGATCCTGATGAAATCCCCACCATCAAACTCAACATTGAAGAGTTCACACTTAACCTGCACCAGTATATGCAAGAGAATATGGAACTGCAAGGTAGCGATATGTCCAAAGCTTTAGTTGCTTTGGATCCTGAAGCTGCTTCCATCCCGACTCCCAAACTGAAGAATGTAAGTCGACTGCGGACAGAGCACCAAGTGTAAGTAGCCATCCTCAAATCCAATCCTACATTGTGGTGTACAAATATAATCAGATGGCATTTATTAAGTACATCAGAACTAGATTGCTAAAACTAACTAGATTGATTCGATATGCCACCAAAAATGAATTGCTTAAGATCATATTTGTGCAGAAAAGCTATAATCAGCAAGTGATTTCAGTTGACCAATATTACCACATCCCAACGATGGTAGCTGAAAACTCTTTCCAAGTGAAAGACCCAACTAAGAAAAATATATTATTAGGTTGGTAAGGCTGTGGCTCAGCAATGAAGTACCTAGTTAGACCTTGATAGAAGACAGATTGCAGGAGATAATGCAATCATCCAATGATTAGTCTAGATTCAACATGGGTCGATGTCACCTCAGCACAACAAACATAAGCAATCCTAACTAGTGAAAATTTCAAGTATCCCATTACCATTGCATGTATGGCTGGTCAAAATTCCTACTGTTGCACAACTTTAACTACTTCCGTCTTGCTACAGGTATGAACTTCCAGATTCACACCCTCTCCTAAAAGGGGTAAGTTATTTCTTCCATTTTTATCTACCAATTTGCCCATGTGCAAAATAGCTTGCTCCCAACTGATTGTCTTCCTCTATACCATTCAGCTGGATACGCGAGAACCAGATGATCCAAGCCCATACCTTCTTGCTATATGGACACCAGGTAACATCATACATTGCTTTTGCAACTCCACATATGTTCATCCGTTACAAAGTTTACCATAAGATGTCCTACACCATTGAGACTATCATAATTTAAAGCCTAAATATGGTCCGCAACAGTCTGAACCCAAGTGACACTGATAGAATTGATTGAGAATATTTAGTATCTAAATCCTTACATGTCAATGCTATTTGTTATCTTTTAGCACTAATTGCTTGCATATACTTTGGCATCATTGATATTAGGTGAAACAGCAAATTCAATTCAGCCACCAGAAAGCAGGTGTGAATCTCAAGAATCAGGAAAACTCTGCAATGAGAAAACGTGCTTCGCATGCAATTCTGTAAGAGAAGCAAATTCACTAACAGTCAGAGGGACACTTCTGGTGAGAAAATCTAACCTAGCAGTAGTTGCACATTCATTGCTACAAGTTACGCTCAAGGCCATTAGGATCTTGTACCATTAGCAGTTTACTCACATTTACCTTGTGTCCAGATTCCATGTCGAACTGCAATGAGAGGGAGCTTTCCACTCAATGGCACATATTTCCAAGTTAATGAGGTAATCAAAATGCTGATATCTCATCTTTACTAGTAGTAATTGCTTGCATGGTAGTACTACCACTTCAGATAGGAAATGCTGCAACTTCATAACCTCATAACAACCAACAATTGAACCTGGAATAAAGACTACCTAACATGACCTCCCTTTTAGAAGTGTTAAAAGGCATTTATCTCATACCATAACAAAGCCCCGCTATTATCAGGTGTTTGCAGATCATGAATCCAGTCTGAACCCAATTGATGTTCCAAGGGCATGGTTATGGAATTTGCCAAGACGGACAGTTTACTTTGGTACCTCTGTGTCAACAATTTTTAAAGGTAAATCAATTTTTGCTATAAATAAATTAAATGCATCAACTTTCAAACTATCAACTTGCAAAAAATGGCTTCTAAAATAAATGTTTTTTTCTCCAGGCCTTACAACAGAGGGAATTCAATACTGTTTTTGGAGAGGTACAAATGCTAACCTTTGTCTACATTGGTTGAATACAATAAGCATTTGATAATTTACAACCTTAAGAAATCAAACATTCGAGCTATAATAAACTGAAGAAGCAAGCATGATAAACATACACATCATTGCATTATATCTTCACTATTCAAAATCCAATTACCTATAGTTGTAGTTAGTTCATGTATAGTAAGATTTCCTCTCTTCTCATCAATTGCAAGAAGCACATTCCATCAAACACATGTTACAACTCTCGGGTAGAACTCACCCTCAAAAGCTAGCTGTCAAGGAAAAGGTTCCCAAGAGGTTATAAACCCCACACCAAGAGCCTACACTTCCGATGTGGGGCAAGTCCCATACCTTGTAGTGGACCATAATAACACACCACAACAAAATAGATAAATATGAAAACAAGATATGCCTTTCACTTCATTTAAAGATAGTTATCGTATTTTGTCATTTTGTTGGTTTAGTTTTTAAGACATCTTTTTCTAGACGTTGAAACTTGGTGTTTAGTTATTATGACCAAAAGTCATAAGTAACCAGTCCTAGGTACTGTATTTATTACCTGTCACATCAGTGGATGTGACCAGTCAATTTAGTCATAGACTGCCAATCAACAGTTGACTCTCCTCCCACCATAACTGACCTTCCAAACATTCTGTGTTCCACCACCAACTCTCAGTTGATTTTCTTGTTTAGCAATTGAACCCGGAGGCGGTAGTCAACTCATCAGTCAACTATCCCAGCCTCCATTTGACCCTTCATGGTTTCTGTATCTCCACAGTAGATGGAACACTCAACTGTTAGTCAACTGTCTTGCCCCCCCAGTTGATTGATTTTTCCCTCTCTGCTATACATATACATGGTTTCAGTCCTCTACCAAGCCTACATGAAAGTAGAGTATGATATGAACTGGATTGAACATAACTTCATCATTTTATATCACATAAACAACGTGGTACATCAACATTTAGGCATCTAACATAGAGTGACATGCTTCAAAAGTACAAACATAGTTTTGTGCAAATCCTTTTCCCTCACCTACCCACATGTTGATCCTCCTCCTCCCCTTCTCTTGCATGGTTGGGAGTGTTAATTTATAATCCATGACAAATACATCTGTTCTCTGCTCATTTGAGTGATTTTTCCTTTTTTTTTTTTTTGTTTATCTTCTTACCCTTTTTTGGCAGGATTTGTGTGTGTAAGAGGATTTGACCAGAAAACAAGGGGGCCTCGACCCCTCATGGCCAGGCTGCACTTCCCAGCAAGCAAGTTGGTTAAGACAAAAAAATGAAGACAAATAAAATAAAAGCCATAATGGAGAGAGGAGCACCAGTTTAAGGTGCTAGCCAAAGTCTATTCAGTACAGGGGTAAGAATTCATTGTTAGGCATGGAAACAGACAACTGACTAACATATTGTTGTACATTTCAATTGTTCCTCCTCTAACATAAGATGCATTCACCTGCTAATTCAGGCAGGCAGGAGAAGAAATTTTCAAGTTATTTAAAGAGATCCCCATAAAAGTAGGCATCAGTTTGTATATAATTGAAACTACAATTGTTCCCATTAAATGTGCTCAAAATGAGCCCTCATTCAAAGACTAGCCAATGTCACAAAGGAAGAAGAATAAGAAATAAGAACAATGTTGCTTGTGATGTTCAATCTCATACTCTGTTTAATGTGCAACAAAATAGAAACAGTGTGAGAATTATACAAAGACATTGTTATATGCATCGGCGTTTACTTATGGTGAAATGTGCATTGGATATTGAAGCCACTCATATTGTTAGACATTAGTTTGATATTAATATGTCAAAAAAATATTGTTAATAGATGAATATAATTCAAGTATATCCATTAATGTGATAGGTATAAATGATAGAAAAGGTAGAACATGGTATCCTGCAATTAACGTATACAGTGGTTAAGATTCTATAATTTTTTTAAGTTTACAAGACTGACCCAGGGCTATAAGAAAATAAATTAAATTAAGACGGAAATTTGGCCCTTTTTGATTATTTGGTAGGGACGAGTTTTGATGAACTTTGATAATGCCAAACCCTTGATCTTGAAGATGAAAAACACTAAATTGCAGAAAAATTGTGAATTTGTTCAAGAAACCACATTCAACTTTTTTATTCGTAAGGATTTTGACTTTTTTTTATAATTTTATTCAATTCAAATGGAAAATTCTTCCTTATTTACATTATACCTAAGGTAAATGTCCTTATTTTCCATTAGTTTGACTTAAATGGCAGTGAATGTAACTATGTACAAAAAAGTAGATAGACAAACCAGTTGAAACAAAACAGAGATCGGACATTTTAGAGCCTTCAGTTACCCTTACACTTGACTATGCAAGCAATGACTGAGGTAAGATAAGATGGTCAGTGATTTGCCAAGAATGCAACAGTCGATGTGAGAAAGTTATTAATTTGCGCAATCAACATAGTAGTCCATCCAAATGAAAAACAGACCTTCCAGTTTTGCACAATCTTTGTATCTATATCTTTTTGCTCAAAAATCGACCCTATAGTCAATTGTCCAAGCAGATAGCTGTAAGAGTTGGGTCAGTCGATATTGATCTCACAGTTGACCATTACCCAACAATAGAGCATTTGAAATCTAAAATTTTTGAATTCGATAAAATCTATTAATCAACGCCCTTTTATCTAGAGGAGTTGCACTCTTATCTAGAGGCAAGAGTTAAGAATTCGTGGCTTGAAACCTATTCATATACTCTCAATGAAGAGAAAGGAAACAGGAACTAAAGAATATTTGTACTTACAATCCTACACTATATTCAAACATCCAAAGATGTGCCTACAATTGATCTATTTGAGAGTATTTTTGAGTTTTATTGTTTCATATTTTCATGAAGAGAGCTTTCTTTTTTGTACATTTGATCTTGGGGAGATCGTTTCTTTGCAACAGTTTACTATTGTTAGTGTGAGAACTCCTCTGGGGAATTCTTTTTGGTGAGCTTGCATCGTATTGTATCAACTAATAGGAATTTTTTGAGAGGTTTTGGGATAAAAATCTTGGAATTTTTTTTGGATAAAAAAATGCTTAGCAAGAAGCAGATCAACTACTGATTGTGCCTTGTGGTTTCAAGACAGAATGAAATCTCTGGTTGAAGCTATAGGAGTGAGGCCGGAAAAAAGCTGAAGCACTATAAATCTATGTGTTCTATATCTCTAGCCCTATACCCATTTATTTTATTTTCTTCACTTTAATTTTTATATATTTGTCAAAATCCTCATAAACACAGTCTCGTGTTGAACTCCATTAATTGTGCTAATACATATCAACTTCAAAGAAAATCTAAAAGGCAAATGTCTAAAGATAAAAGCCTCCTGAGAAACAAAGTTCAGGAGTGTCACGTTAGCTAGCTAATTAGCTGTTGTCGTAGGGCCGTTAGGCCTTGTGAAAATAAAACTGTGTTTGGCATAGCTGGAGGAATGTTCCAGCATGCCTTTGGACATGTTGTAAAGGCAAGTGGGCAAGTTGGGCAACCATTTTGGCGCCCAAACTCGGCTCCAGATCAGTATAAATACTACTGATCCGCGCCTAATCCCAGATGATGAATGAATTTGGAAATTAGTTTCCTTCTCAATTTTCATTTCTCTCTCTCCCTGTTCTCTCAATTCTCCCCCATAAATTCCCAATTTCCCCGTATCACTCATTCTCAAGCAATTGAGAATTCTCTTGTCAGATCGGGAATCTGACAAAGAGAAGTAGCTTTTAACATGATAAAAACATAAAACAAGCAATGAAACAACAGAAAGCCTATTGTTACACCAAAGGGATTGGAGCAACATTGAAGGAACAAATCAATCAATCATAGAAAATCCAATCATTATTCGTAGTGCATGATAATGCATCAGCTGCATTAATAACAACAAAATTGTTATTTTGACAACCATTATTGAAAAGTTAACAACAAAAATAATTTTAATGTACAAACTGAGAGGACGAAAAATGCAATATTCATAGGAAATATGCTCCTTGGCAGTGTCCAACATTGTTAAATGGAAGAATATTTTTCGATGCCATAATTATTTGGCCAATCCTGCCATTTTGGGTTACCTGGACTTCTTTTCGTCAAATATCATTAAAGAGTAAGAGGAACAAAGTGTGCAACATAGGTCGGGGTTCAATATCTTCATCTTAGCTATATCTGGTTGAAACAAGTATCCAAAGGGACTGAACCAGTACGTACAGCATTTTCCCTAAGCAATGTGTTCTTGGTAAACCAATTAAGAGATATAGCAACCACTTAGCAATTATAATCGACCAAAAAACTACCAATTGAAGTTGAATATATCTACAACATTATATTATCCTTGAGATTACCACTCTCATTCAAGTTAATTTTTCCATAATTATGGACAAGTGAAAAAAAAGAAAAGAAATGAGCGGGTTGTAATATGTTAACTATGCATCCACTATAAGCAGCTTGTTTTATGTCTAAAGCAATTTGACTTTGGCCATATGATATTCTCTTCCTTTGAAGGATAAGTTTATTAATTTTTTTTTTAACTTCAACTTGAAATTGAATAGTTTCCAAAAATAATAAATTCAAATTACCCAGAGTTCCTCAAATTTAATCTCTGTTCTACTTGCTATTTAGGTACATCCACGAAAAATATCTACAAAGTTGTGAAATTGGTCACAACTTTAAGCAAATATTCAATCAAGATAACCAAGTTATGTAATTTATCCCCCGATTTTGAATAACCTCCCTGAGTATGTAGCTCTAGTTACCCCACCTGAAAAGGCATTTGAAATGTTTCATCAAAGTACATTAAGTTATCAGTCTTATGCAAAAAATCAACATCCTAAAGTACATTAACACCGTTGATTATATCTAACGTATTAGTTCCAAACTTTATTTGTTCACTTATCAAAATGACAAGTTAGAAGTGCCTTTCCTTCCCCGAAAGAACAATTCATCTAGTCATTACTAATAAATGCTTATCAAGGCATTTTAGTTATTTGCCATAGCCCCTCCAAGGATTATATGAACAAAAACTCAATTCTCAGTATGGAAAGAAAATATTCTCCAACTTCAGAGGTCTCCAAGATGTACGAATAGGCATATTTCTAAAACCTGTGTCATTATACACTTTAACTAGACCGCCAGTCCAACAGATAAGAATCCAGTCTTTTAAGCAATCAAACAACTTATGCTCAGTCTAACAATGTTTATATTTCTTCTACATAGGATACAGATGGACTATTAAACTTGTAGCTAAAACTTGCCATAAGGGCAACATGAACAACAATGCACATATCAAGTATATTATGATTCTAATAAGCTAACATTCGCACCAGTAGGTCGTGGATTTAATTCCTTGCCCTGCGCAGTGAAGTAAAGCCTCCATCTGTGATTTACCTCTTCTGCCGAAATTGAAGGCACGAGCGGCAGGGGACTACGCAAGAGCGGTAATCCCAAGTATACTATGATTCTAACAAAAAATTTGAAAGTATAACTTATTCTAATGTATGTGAATTAGCAAGTGATCAAATTTTCACACATAATCTTGAAATTCTATTGCTACACATAAAAGGTTAAACCCAGTTATGGTTGAATTCTTTAGCTTTAAATAACCCATAAAAACAAAAATTTATTGATACCTGGGACATCAACAAAACCACGTTTGAAGATAAAACTATCTTCAAGCAAGCTAAATGTCAACTCCAATTTGATTTGTGACATCAAACCGTTGTCAGTGATCTCCTATTGAGGCCAAAGGCATCTCTTTCATTTCAGGATAAGTCTAATCTGGGACATGCAGTCCACTCATATTAAACAAGTAAAGGTTACAAAATTAAGGTAAGCAATTGTACATTTTGGCAAAAATAAATTTATTTGCCCTTAAAACTCTTTGTTCTATGATGTAATCACCTCCAACTCATTCCAAAGT
Organism: Diospyros kaki; assembly: GCA_036245055.1. Taxonomy (NCBI): domain Eukaryota; kingdom Viridiplantae; phylum Streptophyta; class Magnoliopsida; order Ericales; family Ebenaceae; genus Diospyros; species Diospyros kaki. Next base: position 24,988,684 of record BSEG01000010.1, on the reverse strand, counting down.
CCAAATTTTTCCTTGCTAACCAAGGATGGGGCACAACCAAAGGCAGAGTACTGAAAAACCAGAAAAACTCTTTCAGCTGTTATTAGAGTAGATGCGAACTGTTCTGGATTGAAACAAAAACAAAAGCAAAAACGAAAAAGAAAGGCATTAAAAAGATCCATCAAAATTTAAACCTAGGCCACAACATTAAAATTCAATTAAGTTTTCCAACAACTTTAATATCCGATGAGGAAAAAATTCTCAATGAGAACTTTAGCCATAAGTGTCCTCCACTGTCAGCCAACAAGACCAACAAACTGAATATCCAAATCTAATCATATTACGCACTTACTCTATAGTCCAAAACTTACCATCCTACTAAACAGGGTTACAATATTATTTTAAAATGTCAATTTTTAGAGAGAAAAACAATCTGATTGACTAGTCAGAGCAAAATCCACTTTCCACAACGTTCCGTGTCTGATTGCAGAGAAATCAACACTGACAGGATTACTGTTAATACGGTAAACAATAAGAGTGAAGTAATAACGTCCTCTTCGTTATTTTTTTCTTTTCTGTTGTGTGTTTGTTCTTATCTTTCTTGACATACAAACAGGCAGAGAAACAAAAAGAAAAGAACACTGGAACATGCGTACCTCTCCCAGAACAGATTGAAATATTGAGGAGAAAACAGAGAATCTGTACAAAATGATTGACAGGGAGTTGATGATAATGTCATGCAGTGGGGAAGAAGTGTGTTTCGGCGACGTTACCTCTTTCGATTTGTTTGCCGCCTCTTGCTCTTCCCTCCATTCTCTCTTCAGTTCGAATTGCTTCGGTGACCTTCCGTTCACCAACTTATTGGGAAGGGTAATAAATTGCAATGGTGTTCCTAAAATCCAATTAGGGAAGGAGTCCATTGGCTGAACGGAGAGGGTAATAGCGTATTTTACAATAATATGTGGGTTCTGTTATCGAATTATTAATACTAAATTATATCAAATACCCTTTAAAATATGTGATAATAAATTATAAACATGTATGATTATATTTCTAAAATTTTGTGCATCATCTATAGATAAAATTATTATGTAACTAAATAATTCATAATCTTAATGCAAATTGAAACTGATTGAAATTAAAGATGAGTTTTGCATAATGATAGGATTTCAAGTGTGAATGATTGACCTTAAATTTTGTTCTTCTCCCTTCTTCTTTCTCTTTCTCGTTAATTTTATTTTCTTTCTATTATTTTTTTAAAAAAAATCATAATTATAAAATGGACTCTTAATATTTAAAAAATACAACAAATATCCTTAAAGTTTAATATTATGTTGCAATTTTTCCCTGTTGCTATTTAACGACAAAGACAATAGCGGACGATAACTAAGACAATAATTGTAATTCTCTATTTCTTTCTATATGTAATGAATTTGAATTCATTGAGAATTATTCGGGTTGATCCGAGATAAACCCAAATGGCTTGAGTTCATCATCCTTCTATATTTGAACGATGGGATGGTGAGATCGTTTGGCAACAATGGTTCAACACAAATGGCAATAATGTAAGAGTCGATGAAGCTAGGTAGGGTTCATTGCAAATAAACCCAGATCTAGCATAGTTTCATTGTAATGAACTTAGGCCAATTTGGATTCACCATTATCATCATCATTCTTTTTTTTTTTATATGCACTGAATTTTTTTTTTTTTTATCTCTTACAATGGCCTATAAAAACTACTGGTTTCCAATTATTTTTTTTATTTTTTTAAATTAGAGGAGAAATAAGAAAGATGAAGGGCAAAATGGTCATTTAAAAGTTTTTTAACAGTATGAGTGGTTATTACTATTACTCAAATGTGAAGAGATTTCTTGCAATTTCTCAAAACCTCATGGACCTTCTTTCCTATTTACTCTTTGGTTTTTCTCTTATCTCTTAGTAACATTGTTAAATGAGTCAAATTAGCTAATTTCAAAAATGTTTTTTTTTTAAGTAAAAGAGAAAAGTGAAACAATTAGGTAGTAATTTTCTCTAGCCATTTGAGGGACGTCAATCACCGTTTAATCTATGATATAGTCATACTCACTTTGTGTTATTTGCGGTTGCGAGGTTGTCCAAGTAATTGTCGAGCCCTAACTTGTTTAGAACTAGCTCTTTTTACAAGAAAAGAGGGTGAGATTTGGTCTTCTAGTGGATCCTCCTACACTTAAGTTAGTCAGTATACTTAGGATCACTAGATCCTCCTACACTTAAGTTAGTTAGTATACTTAGGAATGATCCAATGATGATGCAATAAATACGCAATAAATGTTGTAACTAAATCCTTGGACATTGCGCCTTTACATAAGCAAATTTTGTAGTTAGTATAACCAAAATGAGACCACGTGGATGGTTGAATGTGACTCTAGATGAATGAGGTGAACAAGTTATGGGCGTAGCCTTGGGCGCTAGCCTATTTTAGTACTAGTTTGGGTTGTCCAAGGCTAGGCTTTGAGATAGGTCTAACCTTTCAAACATTCTTTAATTTAGGATTCAATCTTATATTTGTATTATTTTGGGATTTTCTTCATAAATTAGAGTGCCCATCATCACTTGCCAACCACTCACTATCCTAAGTTAGTAGTTTAGGTTAGGGAGTAATACAGAAGGTCCTTCTGTTTTTTATTGTCACTTAATGCAATCGATATTGAGGTGAGGTCTTTTCAACTTTTGATTCACCTCTTTAAGAATTGATGTTAAGGATGAAGCTCTTTTCAGCTTTTGCCTAACACTTCATTCAACATTTATTGGTTGGCTTAACCATTATTTAGCATATGCCAACTAGAGTACAGAAGCTTGTTCCCATTTTTTTTCTTTAGGAAAAAGATGAATGAGAGGGTGCCACCTCACCAAGGCCATAAGAGAGAGCGTTAATTGGTATTTCCTCGAGACCTATATAAGGCTTGGGATTTCAATCTCTTAGTTTTTCTTAAACATTAGAGTCATCGGTCTTTTTTCCTTAGTTTCGTATTTTCAATTAACTAGGTATATCTTCTTCATTTGAGCACATAGATATAGAAAAGTTGAGCTCGAGTAGTGAGCTAAGATTGAGCTTTTCTAATTGTGAGAACTTTTCTAATGTGATTATCCATGGAGTGGTAGTGTCATCTAGGGCAAAGAATGAGGGTTCCAAGATGTTTAGCTTGGACTCGGATGTCGCCCTTACCAAAGAGGTTACTCATCTCGGTAAGGAGGCAATCGTGGCTCTTATAAGGGCAATATAAACTTATGGAGGACAAGTATTCCTATACTCTTCCAAAATTTTGCCAAACCCATGAGGCCTCCAAGTGTAACACTCTACCTTCTAGGGTATTAATATATGCTAGGATTTTTTTTTTTTTTCATATACCTTAAACATAAATCAACAATAAATCCTCAACATATCCTTTATATATACCATTCTCAAACAAAGCGAATGAATGATACATTTTAAATATAAGTGGAAGCAAGATCAGAACATGCATGAAACCTCGAAAACATAACATGGGTTTGTAACATCGTTTTCTTAACACATCCTTACAAGCATTTATTTAAAATCTAAATAATACATCCGAATGAAAAATATGGTCCTAGTCCCACATAGGACCCACCAAATTTTCGTCAAGCTCAGGTCTTGATCATTTCCTTGCCCTTCCAGCCGCTTGCCTTGCTTGGAACGTGGAATATTCTAGGGACATAGTCCAATATTAGAAGATGAAATCTTTTAAGTGAGGGTTAGATAAGCATGAATGAATAAATGATACATGGACATTTATAAACAGATACCCTAGTATAACTTTCCTAGCCTACTAGCCTGGCACGAAACCCTAGGTAGAATCCCGAACCTCTACAGTATAAGTCTAACGTTATTCTATCAATTACCCTTAGGGAATTATGGCTACACTCTTAGGGCAACATCCCAATCCAATGCACGAATTTCAACATGACAATAATATCTTGCCATGTGAATATCACAACTTTTCATGCAATAGATTATGAACAAATATGATAAAGATGATCCTAACATACATAAATATCATGCATAAAATGGTATTAATGTCGTATACGGGTTATAGAGACAAAATCACTCACCTTTTGTAAATTCCGGGTTACCTCGAAAAGCGTGCAACCATCTCAATTTTCATGCCAACTTTGAAATTCGCACCAATTGTTTCACCTCAAATCCCAAGGCACTCTAGGCAAGATATTTATTTAAATCATCAATAAAAACTAATTTTTCCTCATTTTTCTTTCCATTTTCTCTATTTTTTTCAATTAATTTCTCTAACAATCCAAAATAAATACCTATATCACTTTTTTTCCAAATCTTCTTCCACGATAAATCCTAAAATAATTTTCTAACAATATTAAAAAAAATTACAGAAAGATCCAAGCTCACATGCGCCCGCACATGTCAGTGCGTGGTAAGGCGAGTGAGATTGGTTCGTGAAGCCCACCTGCTAGTCATCTTCTCCAGCGTCAGTACATCGGCGATCCCAGATTTTTGCACCACGACGAAGCCTATGCCAATTCAATCCAGAAGGTACCTTGATTGGATCCAAATAAGGTCGGGAAACGGCTCAACCGGAGGCTCGAAGTCTCAGCCAGGCGAACTGCCTAGGTTTTCGGCGAAGCCCAGGATCTCCTTCGTTTTTGCTCCGTTGCTCACCAAATTCTCCAAAAATGCTCTCCAACCTATGGGCAACAAAAACCCTCTATCCTTGCCTCTCAATTTGTTCAAAAAGCCTTCGATTTGAGCTCTTATTCTCTAAAATTTTTGGCCATCATGAGCTCTATTTATAGGCAAAGTTGAAGCTCGAAATGGCCTTAGTTGCCTTGCCCATTACCTTAAACGTCCTCACCTCTCCTGGATCGACCTGAAAGCATCCACTTGAGACTGAAAAAGCAACTTGTAGGCATCGATTAATCCGGTCAGCTTTCTTGGCAGAATTTCTCAAAAATTCGGCCACCCCGGTGGCTATTATCGACTCATCATCACTCCCTGGCCATCCCTGAACCCTCGTGGCCTAGTCGGATTCCATGGCCAAGACTTCCAATTTTTGCACTTTTGCCCCATTATTTTGTTTTTTTTTTTTGGCCCTCTTTCACAAAAGCCCCTCAACTTTTGAATATTTCCATTAAGTCCCTCAAGTTCTAATCTTTCCATTTCTCCCTTGAAACTTTTGAAAAATGTCAATTTGACACTCCCTAGGCAATTTTGGAAAATTACACTTAGGCATGTTTCTTTATTTTGGCTTTAACCTACTCGTTTCTTCCTGATATCACTGAAGGGTTGTTCTACTCGACAAATCAAAGCTTCCTGAGGCTTCCGTCATCATTTCGGGAGTCTCCTACGAGAATTCTATTTTTCAGCCCGATCCATAGTTGTACTGAAAACGGTGTCTGATTCAATTTCTTTTGCTCTTAAAAATCATGCCTCAATATGCTCATTAGAGGCGTTCCTATTTCCTTAGACATTTAAGCTTCAGGGTATTCCCTTCGACTGATTTGGCAATTTTTTTGGGCTTTTCAGCTATTTGTTTTCCCCGAATTTTTATTTTTCATTTAAAATAATAACCCAAAGTTCTTGGGTATGACACCAAGGGTACCTTAGTCATCTATGCTAATGCCCTTAAGGTTAGCCTTCACATCCCCATTCATCTTGTTGTAAATGAGGTGTATTCCTTCTCGAGATGAATTACTCCCAACTGGTTCCAAACATTGGAAGATCTTTTTTTTCTTTTTTCATTTGTTGTGTAGCCAAGCAAATTCCTCCTACTACTTGGCTTTTTTTTTCTCCTTGTTTTGAGTCACAACTTACAGGCAAGGGCGATACTCTTTCATCACCATTGCTCACAAACGGTTCATTGTTGATACCCCTTCTTCAATCAAGGGTCCTTTTTGTCAAGCCTTGAAAGGCCTATTTATCTTCCCATCATTCCAAATGAAAAGGGAAATAAGTGGCCAAACCATCAAATTAACCGAGGAAGAGGGTGCAACCATCAAGGAGTGTTGAATTTGATTTCGACGATGTTTTATGAATATTGTTGTGCCATGAGAAATTAGTAGAAAAAATGAGGGATTTTTTAATGAAAAATTGAAGGCACGCCACGAAGTGGCCTCGCGACATGAGATAGGCCGCAAGGCCCGCGAAAAGAGGTTGGCCTCGAGGATGGCTCGCAGAAGGGAAATACCGCAAGGGTTAGCTCACGGTAGCCTTGCCGCAAGCCAACCTCGCGGCAAAGGTTGGCCACAAGGCTTAGCTAGAGGCAAGGTTTAGTCGCGAGCAACGTAGTAGCAGGCTGGCTACGAGGCCGAGATCGCGGCAAGAGGCTGGCCATAAGAACCAACTTCGCCCCCTCTTAATGAAACCTAAGTCCCACTCAGCAGTCACCACATGTCAACACTAGCCATCCTTCAGAATCGTGCCCTATAAATACCTAGCTACAGGACATTGAAAAGAACTTCCAATTTTGGTAAAATTTAGACACTTTGAATGCATCTTTACTGTTTTTGTGAATAGTCATTAGGATCCAACATTGACTTTGGCATCAGAAGGTCTTCGCGGAGGAAGATCCCCGTAAGCCTTCTAACCCATTTTTGTAGCATCAACAGGCCCAAATCCTTATGGCGAGACCTTGCGGTGAAATCAAATCCTTGCGGTGAGACCAAATCCTTGTGACGAGACCAAATCCTTGCGACAAGAGCTAGCAGCAAAGGTAAAATTCTTGTGGCAAAAGAGCTAATGCCAACGCCTTGTGGTAGAAGAGCTAGTGGAGAAACCTTGTGGTGAAAGAGCTAGTGGCGAACAATTGTGGCAAAAGAGCTAGTGGCGAACCCTTGTGGCAAAAGAGCTAGTGGCGAAGCCTTGTGGCAAAGGAGCTTGTGGCGAAATCCTTGCGGCGAGCATCCTAGCGACAAAATCCCTTGAGGCAACTTCTCCTACGGCAACCTAACTTTACCCAACAATGAGCTCGAGTGGACCCCACATCATAAATTTTAATTGTTTATATTTTAGCAACAACAATTTGTCGTCGTCTGTGAGAAACGCAACAAAAAGCCAATCTTAACACAAGATATCGAAAGGGACACGATCAGCCAATTTGGAAAATACGCCTAACCACACCCGAAGAAGCAAGACAGGAGCCACGAAAATCCCTAATCAAGTGCACCCTATAGTACCATAATTTTCAGAAGATCACCCTGACAAAGAAGTGCGTTCAGAAAACTTTCCTATGCTCAAAGGCGACCAGACCGCCGGACTAGGGGGCATGGAGCATTCAAAACGGCGAGAAGTACACGTAGTTGGATTGAGGAGACATGCGACAGGTTAAGAGAAATAAGTCCCACATGAGGCGCCCGCTAGTAAAGAACAACACTCATTTGGGCAATCTTCAATTTCAAATGGAAACCTCGTGGTGACTTCAGAGATAACTCCACCCATAGTCTTACTCTCAGATTATGAACTATTGCAGAAGAATTTTGAGGAGCTGAAGCAACAGAATGATGAACTCAGGATGAACAATGAGGAGAATATGAGAAGACAGTAGGGAGTCACTGCTTTGTTACGAGAACTAATGCCAGACATTCACATTCCTCACATTGGACAAACTGATAAGAGGGTAGAACACCGGAGATCCCAAGACAACCCTCTAAGGACTACTCGAGAGGGGATAAGAATCAGAACTTCAGGGCTGAATAGCCAAGTCCTAGAAATAACAAACTTGAGAAAGAAACATGATATGAGGGCAAGGAAAGCTACCATGTATAAAGATATAGCAGAAAACACCTACTCAAGAGTTCCTTATGAGCCATATCTTTCCAAAATGAAGCAAAACAAGAAACACTTTGAGCGTCTGACATCAAACGTCTCATAAAATAGGGGCTAGAGCAGAAGCGGATAATGATGGTGCTAAAGGTAACTCTCCCAAGGGGGTTTCCTCTATCTGAGGAATTTCAAAGGTAACTAGTGCAACCAGGGTTCGAACTGCCGCAACTTTTGGTATACTCAGGAATGGAGGACCCTGAGAATCACTTACAACACTTTGTCGTAGTGGCCATGTTACATGGATGGAATGAGATCACTAGGTGCAGGGCTTTCCTGCTCTCCCTAGAAGGACAAGCTTAGCAATGGTTTACTAAATTACCAACAGGACATATACGATCGTTCAAACAGTTGAAGAAAGAATTCCTAAATGCATTCTCCGTCTATCTCCCGAAGAAGAAGGGTGTTATATATCTAATAAGCTTGCAGCAGAAGTTGAGTGAATTCCTAAAGCAGTATATTAGAGCCACGATGCAAGAAGTAAGAGATCTCCTAGTCGGATTGGCGGCGTCAACACTGCTAAACGAAACTACATACGCCCCGCTTAAAAGATCCTTAGCCTTCTCCGAGCCAAATTCTCTGACCAAATTATTTGACCGAGTAGAACAGTTTATCGACCAAATGGAAATTTTGGACGCAAGGGAAGGTAATAGAAGAGGAAAGGAAGCCCAACCTGAGTTGCGAAGGACCTTAAAAAATTTAGAAAATGTTAAGCCCCAACATGTGCACACTACTAAGGCTACAAGGTGAGGCAATAGGAAAAGCTTGGAACACCGTGTACTTCAAGAGGTACTTCCCAGCTTTAACCCCAGGGAAGGGGACGAAGCGTTAGACGCAGAGTCGAGCCTATCACTAGAAGCGTTACTCTACTCGGTTGAGAGCCAGGATTGTCTTTAATTTTCCATTATAATAAAATTCCCTGATAAATAAAAGAATATACCCCATGTATTCTTGTGGAGTAGGCAAAACTATAAGCCGAACCAAGTAAAATCTCTATGGGCCCAGATTATTTGTATCTGTCATAGAATGTGATGCGGGTATGGCGGCTCAAGCACAACCCGCTCTCGAAGGTCGAGTCGCCTAGTGGCAATCGGGTGCCAATGACCACGAGCTGGCCCGGGATCACCGAAAGATTTGATACTTATGCCCGTAGACTCACCCAGATCCCTCATTTGAGTTTGGTGCTATGCCTTTTTGGCTAGACCCAACTCCTTTGCTGATTTGGCGCTTAGGTTTCCTGGCAAACTCGGATTTCTGGTAGGTATCTCGCGCCGGACCACTGGCCAAACCCAGATCCCCTAAGGTAGACTGACCCTAGAAAGGTGGAAAATAAATGAAGTGATCATATGATGGCTCTAGCATGAGCCCGCTCTCGAAGGTCAAGTCACATAGTGGCAATCTGGTGCCAGTGACCACGAGTTGGCCCAGGATCACCAGAACATCCGATGCCTATGCCCCCAGACTCACCCAGATCCCTCGTTTGAGTTAGGTGCTATGCCTTTTTTGCTAGACCCAACTCCTTGGTTGATCTGGCACCTAGATCTCCCGGCAAACTTGGATGTCTGGTAGGAATCTCACGCCGGACCACAGGCCAAACCCAAATCCCCTAAGGTAGATTGGCCCAAGGAAGGCGTGCAGAGGGATGGAACAACCTTATAACAGTTCTGCCATGATACCACTTATCGAAGTTGAGTCACTTAGTTGCAATCTGGTGACGATGACTACGAGTTGGCCCGGGATCACCAGAACATTCGATGCCTATGCCCGCAGACTCACCCGAATCTCTCGTTTAAGTTCGGTGCAACACCTTTTTGGCTAGACCTAACTCCTTGGTTGATCTAGCGCCTAGGTCTCCTGGCAAACTCGGATGTCTGGTAGGAATCCAGCGCTAGACCACTGGCCAAACCCAGATTTCCTGAGGTAAACTAACCCTGAGAGACTAACATGGAGGACACAATAGCTAGTGCACTATGATCTGTCTTGGGATTACCAGATGCATCGAAGCCTGTGCCCGTAGGCTCACCGAGATCCCTTGATTGAGTCTGATGCTATACTCCTAAGCGAGACCCGACTCTTTGGCTAATCCGACGTCTAAGCTTCTCGAAAAACTCGGGCACTCGGGGAGAATCCTAGAGCGGAACCTATCCTCGAGGGCCTGGTTGCCGAGAGATAATCTGGTACCTGAGATCCTAACTGATGTAAGATTTTTGGATATCCTAGAACCCTTGACTAAGTTCAGGTGCTAAAGCTAACTCCTTGGCTGATATTTTACTCTTCAATTTTGTCTAAAGACAAAATAGAAGAATAGGGGGCAATTGTTGTGTCATGAGAAACTAGTAAAAAAAAGATGGATTTTTTAATGAAAAATTGAAGGCATGCCACGAAGCAGCCTCGACGCAAGAGGTAGGCTGCAAAGCCCACGGTAGGAGGTTAGCTGCGAGGATAGCTAGCGGCAGCCTTGTCGCAAGTCTCGTGGCAAGGACGAGCTGCGAGGTTCAGCACATGACAGCCTAGCTGTGAGCTGCCTCACAACAGCCTTGCCACAAGGCTCGTGGCAAGGGCTGGTCGCGAGGCCCAGCTCGAGGCAGCTTGCCGCAAACAACCTAGCAACAGGCTAGCCATGAGGCCCCGCTCGCGATAGCCTTGCCACGAGCAGCTCGCGGCAAGAGGCTGGCCATAAGGACTAGCTTCACCCCTTCTCAATAAAACCTAAGTCCCACTCAGTAGTCGTCACGTGTCAACACCAGCCATCCTTGAGAATTGTACCCTATAAATACCCAACTATACGACATTGAAAAGAACTTCCAATTTCAATAAAATTTAGAAACTTTGAATGCAACTTTACTATTTTCGTGAATAGTCATTGGGATCCAAGACTAACTTTGGCACCGGAGGGTATTCGCGGGGAAAGATTCCCGCGAGCCTTCTAACCCATTTTTGGAGCATCAAGAAGCCCAAATCCTTGCGGCGAGACCAAATCCTTGCGGTGAGACCTTGCAGCAAAACCAAATCCTGGCGGTGAGACCAAATCCTTGCAACGAGACCAAATCCTTGTGGCGAATCCTTGTAGCGAGACCTAGCGGCCAAGGTAAAATCCTTGTGTAAGAAAAGCTAGTGCGAAGCCTTGTAGCGAAAAAGCTAATGGCGAAGCCTTTTGGCAGAAGAGCTAGTGGCGAAGCCTTATGGCTAAAAAAGTAGTGGCGAAACCTTGTGGCAAAAGAGCTAGTGGCAAAGCCTTGTGGCAAAAGAGTTAGTGGCAAAGGAGCTTGGGGTGAAATCCTTGCGGCGAGCATCCTGGTGGCAAAATCCCTTAAGGCAACTTCTCTTACGGCAACCTAGCTTCACCTGACAATGAGCTCGAGTAGACCCCACATCATAAATTTTAATTATTGTATTTTGGCAACAAGAAATATTTAATGTAAAACTTTAATGAACATTTGAGGATGTTTCGGGATTGTTTAAGCTAAAAGAAAAACTTTAATAAATCTCAATAAGATTATCCTTAATATATTACTCTAGAGTTTTAAAGGACAATGTAACGCCCCATTTTTTTCGAGCGTGTTAAAATTCAGGACAATTCTGGAATAATAATTTTTTTTTCAATACTACTAAAATTAAATTATATCATTGCTCTTATCCATCCCAAAATTTTTATTCATTTACCTCCCAGGAGAATCATCATAAATATCAAGTGCAGAAAATAGAATCGAACCTAACATCATAACATTAATCATAAACCAATTCTTACATCACAGGAAACATAAATTTCTCAACATGACTAATTAATACATAACATAAGTTCTCAACTAACATTAAGCCTAAATAGGGTTCTACATCATCACTCCTCAAAACGTTCAGAATTTGAAGTAGCAAAACTTAAATACATGAGCTATATAACATACCTTCGACTCATCATACGACTCATCATGCACTTTGCTAAGTGTCATTTCATGCCTCATTCATCCTCATTTCTGCTACAATTTCTATCTGTAACGTTTGAATATTCCAAGGGTAAAGCCCAAGTTAGATGATGAATCATCTAAGTAAGGGAACAAAACATTTAATGCACATAACATCATAACTCTTATGTCTGAGTCGACTGCACCTTAAGATTACCCGCCATTTTTCTAGTCTCCCTGCCAGACCGGGGTGTATGGATGCACCCTTGGCAAAGTAACGGAGCCAGTACCTAATCTCAAACCCATGCAACGTATGACCGTGAATCTCATCATGCTCATATGCATACTTCATAAATCAAACATGTAAATGCAATCTACATGACATACTCACAACAAGACATGACAACATAATAAGATCATAAAACCAGATCCAGTTGGGAAGTGTCACTTACCTTCTCAAGCTTATCGGACTACCTCGATATTCGTGACTTGTCTCAAAATATGTGCATCATCTTGATTTACGTGCCAACCTCAAAATTCGCACAAATCACTTCAACTTAAGCCTCAAAACACCCTAATCATCATATTTATTTAAATAAGTATTAAAACCTATTTCTTCATAATTTCTTTATTTTTCTCTCTATTTTTTTCTATTTTTCCTCAATAAATTCAAACTAGACATTTCTCAATTATTTTCTCAAATATTACACTATAACAATTCATAATAAAACATTCCTAATTTTTAGATTTTTTTTAGAAAATTTTACTCACATTGAGTTAACCTCTCAGGCTTCCTCGATATGCATGGTCGGATCTCGAAAAGCATACCCGATAAATTTTCTAGTTCCAGACGCTCTTCTACCTCCAAATTAATTTCTAAAATATTCAAAAAAAATTCTGAAAACTTTTTCCATTTTTTCATAATTTTTCTTTCTTTTTCTTTTTTTCTTCTTTTTTTTCTTCTTTCCTCCTTTCTTCTTCTTCCCTTTCACTGCATCTTCCATGTGTGCACAGTGCACCTCCTGCGCACGGCTACCCAGTGCCCATCGCCGCCTGCCTGCCTCGCCGCCTGCCCCTGAGCCCTCGCAACCGCCCCTGGCAGCGTTGCCCAGCTGCTGTAACGTCGCAGCTACGGCTACCATGGCCATCCGCTAGCCACCAACGCACCTAGGGCCACCTCGCGCTACTACTCTGCAACCGCCCACTCCGAGCGGCCATAGCTATGGTCACTACTGCCTTCCACTGTAGCTCACGAGTCAGCCACAACTGGCCACTAAGATCGGCCATCTCCAGCTTTCTCTCTCGGCCATTCATTGCAAATGGAAGAAACCCATTTTTTTCATTTCAATCTAGTGGTGAAGGCTTGCCCCCAATCCTATACATACAAACATTTTTATATATATACATACACATTTATTTCTCCAGACAAATGCCTCTGATTTCTCGCCCGATTTCCTCAATCATGTTGCCAAAATATCTCTAGCAAATATCGGCCATTTGCTTCACAGTTGGCATCACACACTCACGTATATTTATATTTATATATAACATATTATATATATATGCTATGCTGTACAGAAAAATCACACATTTACCATAAATTTTATCTCTATTTCACTTAGAAAATTTCCTAATTGCAATCATATCCTAGAACATCAAATTAATTTGCATTATGATATCAAAAACGCAAAATTAATAACTCTAAAGTTACTTGATAAAGACGATTTTGTCCCAACACCCTCACCGGACTATTATTTTATCTCGAAACCACTATAGGATTGAATTTTACGTAAAAATGGAGCTCTCTCAGGATTCCGTTGACTTCCCGGAAGACCTCTACAGCCATTCAATTTTTTAGTCAAAATCGAAATTGTATTTTAGCTGTACCGAAAATCGTCTCAATTCCAATTTCTTTTAACACCATAAATCCTACTTCGGGACGCTCATTGAAACCATATCATTTTCTTTAAACAATTACTCTCTGGGGCACTCCATTCAGTTGATTCGGCACTTATAACTGCTATCAAGCCAATTTTTTGGTATTTTAAACTTACTTAAATTACGTGGCAAGATCACAAAAGTATGGGTTCTTATAGACAACCGAAGTGTCCATAACACACAAGTGAAATCAAATGGCTTGTGGCTCTTAGAATATACTTAATGATTTAAGATGATGTCTTAAGTATTCAAACTTGTGTTAATCAAGTAACACATAGAGTAATCTTAGATTACGAACATTACTCTAGGAGACATCATTACTTAAGGTTTAAAAAAATGTTTCAAATATATACCTGATGTTTAAGTGTTAAACATCAAGTCCTTGAGTAAATGAATGTATCCTTTAAGTATGAATACTCAAGTAAAGACGACTGTGACACTTGAGTTTTGAAAAGTCATTTGAAAATTCTTCAAATAGTTCAAATTGATTACTCATTAAATATTTGAAGAACTTAAAGATTAAGTGTTTGTTTCTTGTTAAGCAAATCATTTAGGTGGTTGAAGGATTTAGATCTTGTTAACTGAGTATTGAGTGACTAATACTCAAGTATTTAATGTTAAGAAATCAAATTTTGGAATCAATAATCAAAGTTGTTAAAGATTACAAAACATTAGGACATTAATCGAGTAAGACTACTCATTAATTGATTAACATATCTTTTACTTGAGTAAAGCCTAATTGTAATTGAGTAAAAATGTTTAGAAATGTTAGTTGCAGCTAACTTTCAAATATTATTCAAGTAATAAGAATTGGCAATCAAGTAAATTATGTTGTAACTAGATGATTAGTCAACTAATGCATTAGCTTAATAGACTAATTTTCTTTAATCGAGTAAGGGAAGATTTTAGTTGAGTAACAAGTGATCATACTCAACTAACTCACCAGTTTAACAAAGTAAAACTTGAATACTTGAAGGCATAATTGATTATATGCTTGATGTACTCAAGTATTATACTAAAAAGCTTCAAACAGGTAATCCAAATGATAATCGATTAACTGAGATATTAGTCAAGTAACTATATTCAATAATCAAGTTAGAATTAAGGCTAAAGTGACAATTCCTTATACTTGAATCATTTATTGACTAAGAGGAAATTTGATACTCGAGTAATTTAATTTTTTTTAGTCAAGTATCTTACTCAAGTGATAATTTGGGTGAAAAACGTAAAGTCTCCGTACTTGAACAATAATCGACAAAGTGGATAGGTTTAATCTAATATTTCTTATCTTAGCCTAATAAATTAATGCCTTAGTCAAGTATAATCTACTAGACAGAGGGTAAGTCTCTGGATCTGATTTAATAATTGACTAAGATGTATTTTGTACTCAAGTAATGACATGTTACAATCGAGTATCAAGAAAGTTTGATAGAGTAACAGAACTAAAGATAAAAAGTTAATCAAATATAATATATTATGTACTTGAGTAATATCACTCTGTAATCAAGTATCAAGAGTGCTTATTTGAGTGATAGATTTAAAGTCAAAAAGTTAATCGATTATAATTTACTTTGTACTCGAGTAATAACATTCTATAATTGAGTAATTAAGTAACTTTGTCAAGTAAGTTTATCAGATAGAGAAGTGGGTCTTTGTATTTGATTTATTAATTGACTAAGTAAATCGTATAATCAAGTAATGTTCGAGCTTAATCGACTGTCCTTTAAGCATACTTCAGTATTTGCTGATCATACTCGACAAATATTGATTTTTACTTGACTACTTATTTGAAAATATAGTCATTAAAGAGCATTAAATGTGCACAAAGTTTACTTTTTAAGATATATTCAATTTATTTAATATTATCTGATTTCTCTTCCAGGCCAATGCAATGTAAAATGAATTTATACTATATACATATTGTTGTTGCCTTAATACAATAATTAAATTTATTTGTCTGAGAGAATAACTAGGCAGAGTCCTGGCGAGAAGGTAGGGCCCACAACGTCAAGAAGGTTTAATAGGAGCCTTACTTGATTCGTTATCCGGTAGAGTAGAAAGGGAATTGGGAGTCTTTAGATGGCTTCTGGGATTCTTTGGGGACCTTATTCCCCGATGGGTCTAGGTCTCCAAAGAGATAGTCTTCCGATGGGTTTGGAGGGTCTTTAAATGGGTTAACATTAGAAGAGTCTACAACAAAGGAACAGTTTGAAGGCACGTAGGGAGCTTTCCTACGTAGGCCCTCTGATACCTAAGTTAGATGATGATGTCATAGAATATAAGTATGTGTGTATGTATGTAGTGATATTCTAAATGGGAGTCTCCTAATGGGTAGTCTCCAGATGGGTTTAGGTTTGACTAGGGTCAAAGTCTCTAGGTCTTCCCATTTGTCATGTAGTAGTCGGGTATTTATAGACATTGGTGGTGGGGTCCACATGACATGTGGCATGCTGACGTGTAACCTAACTTTTCGGGGGAGAAATGCATTAAATGAGGCCATTACGCCTGGAGGTACCTTTGGCGGGGAAACACTCAAAGAGTATCCTTTAAATGGGTCTTGAAGACTCATTGGAGTCATCCGGTGACTTGAACCTAGAAGACTCTTTGGATGAGTGTTAAGCTTCTATGATGCTAAGGGCTAGGCCAATCCAAAGACTCTTCAAAGCCTCTAGAAGACTTTTTGGGGCTATATGGGTCTTCGACCTTCTTGGGATACTTTTAGGATTTTTGGTTTTGATTTTCCTAGGGCACCCCACAACACTTATGATGCTCAAAATAATAAATCTTTTTATATGTATATTTGTGTGAACTAACTTGATTGTTATAAGTTAAACCAAAAGAGCTATTGAGAAGATAGACATTTCAAATTCAAATTCAAGCTCAAAGCTTCTATATAAACCCTAGTGCACGATATTGGGTTGTTGCTTCCATTACGGTTGCTTGAGTGCTTAATCCTAATGAAGATATTCTCCTAAGAACTGCTCAAGCCTTGTTTGGTTGTACTTCATGAAAAAACTTCTTGACTAGAATGGAAAAGAAGAAGGAATAGCCGAGTTAATCATACTCTTTATCGTTCTTGATCTTCTTCATATTCAAGAGAGTTGAGTGCTTGAATTGTATTATTCCCATCACTCTTCTTGTATTTTCTCATAAGCCTTGTTTCTTATTCTTTGAGGGTAGATCTTTATTGTGCGTTTATGCTCAATAATCTTTCAAAGTAAATGATGTAAGGGTTATTCACAACAAGAAAAATGGGTTTTAACGACAGGACAATCAATCGTTGAAAGTTGATTTAGTGTCGTTAAAAAGTTGTATTTTCTTATCATCACCTTTCGTTATTACCTTCGTGGATAAAAGTATTTAACGACGAGAATGATAAACTTATCGACGAGAATGATAAAAAGTTGTATTAGTAAATGATGTAAGGATAAAACTGTATGATTCCTATCGTTAAAAATAATCATCAACTATCGAATTATAACCCAATAATGACAGTATTTCCTGTCATTAATAATCTGAACAATTAGCAATTGTATGATTCTTGTGATTAAAAATAACTATTTAGCTATCAAAACACAAACTAATAACAATAATATTTTTCTTCGTTAATAGTTTGAACAATTAGTGACTACATGATTCCTATCATTAAAAAAAAAATATTTAGCTACCAAAATACAAATCAGTTATGACAGTATTTTTCATCTTTAATAGTTTGAAAATGACAAGAGCGCTAGTCATCAATAATGAGAATATCTGTTTTGATACAAACCACTAAACCTATATATCATCATCCATGCCAAATTGGAATAAAACCCATATAAAATTAAACCTGTTATTCAAATAACACCAAAGTAATATATATTCAACCAAAATAAGAAGCATCATTATCCATTAGGATTTACACACCAAAAGTAGTATCTAAGTGTTTATTGCCAACGATCTATATAGAAAAAGATGTTCAACTAAAAGCAATATTTTGACTATCATATTTACTGCACAAAAAATGTACAGAGTTGATTGAAATTATAGTTATAGAACTATTCGTGTAGACCAAGACAAAAGTTGTTTCTTTTAACATCCTGTTGTCTCATTGACCTTTAAAAAAAAATAGAACATTAAATTAGAGTCAAAGAAGTATTTATGTTTTGTTTATAAAATGTTAGAAATAGAATTAACAAAGCCTAAATCATCTTCATCACAAGTTACATAACATACAACCACTAAAATGCACCAAAACACAACAAAATTTGACAAATATACTCTAAATTTTCTAATTGATGCTATATGTACAAGACTTAAAAACTCACAAGCTTCTAAGTAAAAAAAAATTACACTTACAAGGATAAAAATTATTTTAATATAATTTGTAAAAAAACAAAAGCTACAACATTCCCATTGTGTACATAAATTCTTTGTTATATTTGGAACAATATATGTCAATAACTTTCACACGTTAATATCTTGTTGAAGGTATATGTAAATTGATGTTGCTGTATAAATTTCCCAAGAATTGGTCCACAATAAAACTATTGCATAATTTCAAGAATATTTAACAAAAAATAAACTATACTAATTAACATGTGTACTTAATGCACTTCTTTCCCTCCTTTAGCAACCAATTTTCTCCCTCTGTGCTCTCCATCTCAAGAACAACCAGCTTCCTTACTTCTTTCTCTCTTATGTTCTCTTGCCTAGTGTTCATAGCAAACTCAATAGGGATTGCTAGAATTTCACAACATTTCTCTTCAATAAACTATTGTCTATGGTTAAGAAACTATGACCAACATTAATATTCACCAAATTGGGTCCAAAAGAAGCCAGGTCAAAATTCAGTAATAAAGAAATATATATTACTTGAGTAGATTGAGATGTAGAAGATTGATCTTGACTCCTAGATTGTATGAATTCCTTAACTAAATGCAACTTCTAGAGCTTCCACACAATTCTTATGTCTCTTATTCTCTTCTTCCAATTCATTCTTGCTTGAAGATGCAGGTTTTAGTTATTTAGGTCTCACCCCACAACCATAAAAAAGAACATGATTCTTCAATTGGGGGGGCCAAAACAAGCCTCAAAGATTTTCAAGATTAGACATTTCAAGATTAGATTGGATAGTTTGAACTAATTGATCCTAACAAAACATGTTAATGGTATAATTTAATACATATTAAATATACTTACATATGTTTCTTGTTCTTTCGACTCCACCATCTTCTCACCTTTCTTCCTAGTTGCAAACCACATATCTACTAAATTTGGTTGTTGACCATTTTTTCCTCCCTAAATAAAATGAAAAGTGCAGAGTAACCACTATTTAATAAAACAATGGATATGTATAAAGGAAAATTGTTGAAGTTATATGTTATAGTACCATTTGGTATGAAATCTCTTGGATTGGCTTGCTTCCAGTCCTATAACAACATAAAATGTATCAACAAGATAGAAAATGATACTCCTCAAAAAACTAGAAGTAGAATTACAAAAGAAATCAAGGTTGTTTACCTTGAAGGATGAAATTTGAAAATGGTTTTTGACAAGCCATTCTCAGTCTTCTTGATCTTGAATCCCCTTAGGCTTTTTCTTTTTCCCCATAATGTCTTGTGCACTATTGTACAGCTTGATATATTTTCTATTCAAAGAGGACCTTCAATTATTTCACAATGAACACACGTGACTAACTGCATGTTCACTGTGATCCTCCATATTATCATTTTTAAACTTTTCCTACGAAGAAAAGTTAAACAAATCGATAATCAATATTAAAGTATCACATGTGGCTCTTCTCTTGTTCTCCAATTTTCTTCCAACTATGAACTCTAGCAGGGTGAATATTAAAATCATGAACAATCTGTCCCAAGTGTCTTGAAAAAGACTTGTGATTAGGTCTAACAGTTCGATTTTGATAGAAAGATACTTCTAGTCAGTCATCATTTTGTAGGGCTGCAACTTTTTTGTTCTTGTTCATTCCTCAAACTGTTTTCTCTTTATCTGACATAAATTTGTTAAAGTTACATAATTATGTATTAATGTGTATAAATACCAAAATTATGATAAATAAATATCTTCTGGACCGTCCGGGCCCAATTTTGGCCCTCTTCTTAGGCCCAATATCGACCCCAATCTTGGTCTTCTCCCTAGACCCATCCCTGGCCCAGCGCTAGCCTGCCATGACATCATTGCAAACCCACTGGATATTCGCGTGTCCGTCTCAGATTAATGGCGAATTCCATCCACATTATTGAGGGTCCCGTTGCCACCATACTACCACCTAGGAACCTCCATCGGCGTCGAATAGCCAGTCTCATCACCTGCAAATGCACGACTCATGCAGGAGGACATCTCCTCCTTCTATATCAACTAGCTCTCTTCAGAGCCAAGGTATGTTATGATCTCTGACCTACTGATACACTGCCCCTTTTTACTCTCTAACTCACTTAACCGTTAGAGTGCTTGCAGGTGCCAGCTACCCCTAGGACGGACCCATCGTCGGAACTCGCGCCTCGCCTCTGATCGTCCTTTCTTGGTCAGGAAGGAAGATTTGGCACCCTCCGTGGGGCTCGGTAAAATTACCTACCCCATAAGCTCACTAAAAGCCTCTCAAACCAATCTACCCACTGCCACGCCATGGCACGAGCTGGAAACACCTATACCCAAAGGTTAAGTGACGATCACTGCCGCCTAAATACCCGTACCCTTTCCAGCATTGACCCACCCCAGGCAGTCAGATAACCGAAGTTGTCAACACTATTGCTAGAGGTTTTACTAACGGAGCCCCGAGCTCGACACGAGGCCAATACCCTCATGCGGCCATGACAATAAACGATACTAAGAAGAAATAAAGAAGAATGGCCTGACACCTTGCATTCTACTTCATGGATAAAGATCTTGAATGAGTAGATCTGCACCCCGACGATCCCATGGAGAGTAGGTAGGAATCAAGGGTTACATAGACCTACCAACCTCATTCGGGATGACCCCGCTGGTGAAGGGCATCACTATTCCGTACCTGGTGGTGGATTGCTGGGCACTGTACAACGCACTCCTAGGCCGACCATCTCTATAATACCCCATATTTTTCTGAAGATGCCACGTATTGTAAGTGAGTTTAAAATACCAAAAAATACGTTTGAAATGGCAACAAGTGATCGAATCAGCTGCAGGGAATGCCCTAGAGCTTAGATACCTAAAGAGGAAGGTATATTTTTGACGAGCATCTCGAGGCGAGATTTATAACGCTGAAAGAAATCAAATCAAAGACAATTTTTTGATTAAGCTAAGTTGTAGTCTAAAAAGACCGAATGATGGTAAAGGCTTCCTGAAAATCGTACATATCGAGTAATTTTGAGTTATTAATCTTGAGATTTTAAGTATCTCGATAAATTTGATGTTTGAGGGTATAATTGTAATTAGAGAATTATCCAAATGAAATAAGGATGAAATTAGGAGCTCATGTGGTAAAATATTAAAGTTGAGAACTTTAAATATGGGCCAAAATGTCATTTGAAAGAAGTTTGAGGTATTAGCTTGGATTTCAAAAGTTAAATTTATTCTAGCTTTGGATTTCAAAAGCCACTCAATTATATCTTTGAGTCTTTGGAGTCCATGGCTTAGATTGTGACAAGTGGCATAATGTGATTGGTTTAAGAAATCTATAAATAGAGGCCATGAGTTGATCTCAAATCATTCCAAGGAAGTTTAAGAGTTGAGGAATTCTAAGTGGAGGAGCTTACTCTAGAGACAGGGGAGGAAGTTCTACAAGAAGGCGGGAAGAAAGCGACGGAGAACAAGCCTCGTCGGAGTTGCAGGTCTTCGCTGGAATTCTACAAAATTAGTTGGAAAAAAAAAAAACAAAACAAGGTAAGTCCCCCTTTTTTTTTATAATCCTATATAGGGGGAAGAGAGGGTCATGTAGGTTCAAACGAGGGTCGAATCAGAGTTAAAATGAGAAAGTTATGGCCGAAAAACCAAACCAAGGAGGAGCTGTCCGAAAGTCCTGGGCTGCGCGTGAGTTACAAACGCCAGAAAGTGGCTGCGCGTGAGGGCGCGTGGCCCACCTTTCCAGGGCACATGAAGGCCCATTTTTCTTCAACTTTTCCAGTTTTGTCCCTAGTTTAATGACCCTCATCCCTATGTAAAAATATTTGAGGTTAGGTTTATCGAAACGCGTGTTTTCTGCAGAAACTTAGGCCGTTTGAAGTGAAATCATACCGTCCAAGAGATAAACCAACAAGGTGAGACTTTTATACTCCAAATCCTATTTTTTATTCTCTTATGAGAGACTTCCATTGCATAATATGTGTTTTGTGAAGTTTTTGTACGTAAACTCTTATTGTTCTCTTACATGAAATCATGTTGCACATATGAAATATATTTTTCTGAAAGATATATGTTGTTGGCTTTTTAACTGTTGCATTTATAAAATTCGTGTGGCCATACTATTGCACCTATTTGTTGTTGGCAAGCAAAAAAGTCAGAGATCCCCCGAGAGGCGCTATGCATGCGCCATCGAGAAAGCTCTCATGGGGAAGACTGTGAGTCCAAGGGACAACAAATGTGGTGTTTGCATGTTTTCTATGAGGTCATACCGAGGTGACATGGTTAGGGACCTCCCAAGAGGCACTATGCATGCGCCATTGAGAAAGCTCTCATTGGAGTAGGCTGACATGTTTACAAGGCACTTCAGAGTTTTTTTCCTCATACGTTTTATACTTGTTCATGCATTGATATAAACTGTTTTGGAGTTTCTCACTAGAAGATTCATCTTCTAATTTTACTATATCTCTGGAATATTCAAACGTTCCAGGTTCAACAAGCGGCTCTAAGGGAAAAGAGGTAGCTGAAGAATAAGTTTAATTTGCTGCTTGTAGCATGTTTATCATACCTATGTTTATATGCGAACCTATGTATGATTTGGATATGTTTAATATGTTTAGTTATCATTTGCAAGAGATGATGTCCATGTAATACATTTTGTAGACGTCTTAAACGATTTTATTTATGATAAATAAAGCATTACAATTGTGAACCATATCAAGTTTGATCTAGCTTTCGTATTTAAAATTTTAACACCTATCTTAGGTATTTAATATTGGGTTTGTTAAGATAAGGAGATGAAAATTAGGGTTTTTGGGAATTTGTGTGATGTATGACAGCAATACCTAAACATACCTTGAGAGCTAGCACTAGCATTGGTGACAGCGACTCGAAAGCTCAGGCTATACTTCCAAAGCCATCAGATCAAGGTCTAGACCGATCAACCGATCCGACAAATAGTCTAGAAGCCGGAGCTTTCGGGAAGAATGATCACATGGTCAGTTGAACTTTCCAAATTTAGCATATAGTACCGGCCACGAAAGCACATCAAATCCCAAGTACTCTTCAATTTATGTGCCGAACTCTCCCCTCCCTTGCAAAACCTGGAACCTAACCCCTAGATATTATTTATTGATGGAGCTTCTAACATAAAAGGAAGTGAGGCTGGGGTCATCCTAGAAGGACCCAACGGTCTGATCCTCGAACAATCGCCCCGTTTCAACTTCAATACGACCAACAACCAAGCAGAATATGAGGTTCTCATAGCCGGTTTAAGCCTAGCCAAAGAAATCTGAGCATCCCGGTTAATCTCCAAGAGTGACTCCCAACTGGTAGCCAACCAAGTCAAGGGCGAATTCCAGACGAAAGAGCCATAGCTTGGCTGATACCGCCACAAGGTTAGAACCCTGGCTGAATCTTCCGTCTATTTCGAAATTGAATATATTCCTAGGGAACAAAACGCAGAAGCATATCTACTCTCAAAGCTTGCCAGCACCAAGAAACTTGGAAATAACCAATCAGTCATATAGGAGGCCTTGGATTCACCCACCGTCGACCTTACTGACGTACAAACGTTAGAAGCAGTGCGCGAATTTTAGGGCACCACCATCATCTAATTCCTGTGTCACGGGCCACTCCCCGCAAATGTCGAAGAAGCCAAGAGACTCGAAAGAATAGCTTGCTACTTCACCCTGCTCGGGAACCAGTTGTACTGAATGGGTTATTCCCTGCCACTTCTCAAATGTGTCAACCTCGACCAATCCACCGGCATGATGACTAAGATACATGAAGGAGTATGTGAGGAGCTACCTCGGCGGGCGGTCCCTGGTAGCAAAAATATTGAGAGTCGGATACTAATGGCCAACAATGCGGAACGACTGTCTGGCCTATGTAAAACATTGTATCAAGTGTCAAAAGTTTGCAAACACATATCATTCCCCCCCGGAAGAGATCGACAACCTTGGCAGCCCCTAGTCGTTTTACAAATGGGCAATAGATATCCTTGGACCTCCAACCGCAGCAGGACAACTCAAATTTATGGTAGTAGCGATCGACTGCTTCACAAAATGGATTGAGGCTGAGCCCCTGGCCACAATCATCACCGAAAGGATCTGAAGGTTCATCTGCAAGAATATTATTTGTCGATATGGAGTCCCTAGGGGGCTAAGCTCAGACAACGACACTCAATTCACTAACGACAAACTCCAAGAATTCTACTAGGAGCTACGTATCTATCAGGTCTTCACCTCGGTCAAGCACCCTGAAACCAATGGCTAAGCTGAGGCTGCCAACAAGGTCATACTGGCAGGACTAAAAAATCTACTCAACGACAAGAAAGAAGCCTGACAAGACGAGCTTCCTATAGTCTCGTGGTCATACCACACTACCGCTCAAACCTTGACTAAGCACACCCCTTTTCGACTCACTTACGAGTCAAAAGCTATGATCTCTATTAAGGTTGAGGAACCTAGCCCTAGGTCACAATACTTTCTGGAGGACACCAATGGTGAAGAGCAGCGGGCCGATCCCTACCTTGTCCAGGAAATCCGAGACCAGGCTCAAATTCGTGAGCAGGACGCTAAGCAAAAAGCGACTCGAAAATACAACAAAGGAGTTCAGCCTAGATGATTTCAAGAGGGAGACTTGGTCCAAAGGAAGATTGAAGGCCCAAAAAAACAACCCTCGCAGGGGAAACTTGGTACCAATTGGGAGGGTTCTTACCGAGTCACTAAAAACCTTGGCGCAAAAGCTTACCACTTAGCCGAGCTCTCAGGAAGGCCCTTGACCAGGTCATGAAGCGCAGCAAGCTTGCGGAAATATTACAACTGAATGGCTATCTTCTTGTAAAACATTCAAAAATATATACTCATTTATCACCTGTCAAAATCTTCATATAGGCCCAGACCCAAAAGTTTCTTTTCTTATCGTAGGCCTCAAGTTACCTCGATCTACTGCCTTTGGGCTCGAGTTATCTCGGCCTATCTATAACAAAGCTTTGTATCAAACAGGCCCCGGTGGACCTCGAGTTACCTCGGTCTGCTTTCTTTGGCCTTGAGTTACCTCGGCTTATCTACACAAAGATTTGTATCAAACAAGCCCCGGCAGACCTGAAGTTACCTTGGTCTGCTATATTTGGCCTCAAGTTACCTCTGCTTATCTACAACAAAGCTTTGTATCAAACAAGTCCCAGCGGATCTCGAGTTACCTCGGCCTATCTACAACAAGCTTTGTATCAAAAAAGCCCCGGTGGACCTCGAGTTACCTCAGTCTACTGTCTTTGGTCTCGAGTTACCTCGGCCTATCTACAACAAAACTTTGTATCAAACAAGCCCCAACGGATCTTGAGTTACCTCGGTTTGCTACCTTTGGCCTCGAGTTACCTCGGTCTATCTACAACAAGCTTTGTATCAACCAAGCTTGGCAGACCTCGAGTTACCTTGGTCTTCTTCCTTTGGCCTCGAGTTAGCTCAGCCTATCTATAGCAAAACTTTGTATCAAACAAGCCCTGATGGAGTTCGAGTTACCTCGGTTTGCTGCCTTGGGCCTCAAGTTACCTCGGCCTATTTACAACAAAGTTTTGTATCAAACAAGCCTCGACTTGCCTCAAATTACCTCGGTCTGCTGCCTTTGTCTATTCCGCAAAACCGCTCAAGGTAGCATGAAGCTTATTCAAGTAAAAGCGAATCGGAAGCTTTATTGATCCCGCTAAAAGCCCACAACGGAATAGGCGAGCACGTCAATCCTAAAATCATTCGATACTCACAGCAATCAAGCAACCAAACGTTGCAGCAAACAAAGCGAAGTAAAAGTACAAGGTACCCACATTCGAGAAAACTTTCATTTCATTACACCATTTCATTACAAAATATGTCCACAATACAAAACTTTTATTACCCTTTCGACGGTTCACTTACAACAACAATACAATTAAACCAGTTCAAAATTCTATCCTAACGAAGCTTTAGCACAACAAGACCAACCCAGCTAACCAAGCTTTAGCACAACAAGACGAACGCAACTAAGCCAGGTTCGGCACAACAAAGTTGACTCTGTCGTCAAATACCGTCCTCCATAAAGCCCTTAGCAGCTTCCCAACGAGGATCACCAGAAAATCGACAACAACTTCATGGCTACACCTCACTAGACATCGAATGGAGCCCTCCCTCGCAGGCCACATCTTAGTGATGCGGATCCACGCAAACGAAGGCAGGCGCAAGGACCTCAAGGGGAGGTCCAATAAATGCTACAAAATTGGCATAGTGATCATGAGCCCAGAGAACCTGAAATCCTAGGGACGGTAGGAAAGTAGAGGTGGTAGAGGGCGAACTCCTCAAGGCTCAGAAATAAGTCTGCTCTTGTACCGCAACCACCACAGGTTACTGACCCATATACCGCGAACACCACAAGCCACAAGTCACGGCTAACTCCAGCTATCGTCACATCACCTGAATCGACTATGTCGTTGCCAAAAATAATGCCGTACTCCAGTAGAGTCTTAACTCGACTTAACATCATCAACCATCTGGCCTAGAGATACCTAACTAAAAGGAGGATGTAAAGCATTAAGTAGAGGATACACAAGAAAAAAGAGGGAACGACCCCCTTTTTATAGGCATAGAAAGGAATACCGACCGTCGTCCACACCACTTATGATAACGCCACTCAGTAATGCCTTACATTTACTAACAGGTAAACCCCTTGGAAACCGATGCACCTCCTAGGGAAGTGCCCCTAGAAAGTGACGTGTTCTGCACCACCATGTGACTATCTTGCCCTTTCAGGCCACGCGCCTCGATACCGTGTCATACACATTCTCGCAACACGACGCCCGGACCGCCACAATCTAGGCCTCCCGACACCGATTCGCTCTGACGACTTGATCCTGAACCTATTAAAAAAAGGCAAGGAAAAAGAGGAAAAGGGCAAGTCGAGCCATATGTGAAAATATCTCTTTTATTCAAATAACGCCAGGGTTACAATGTCAACCAATTACATGCTAAAGAAATAAAAAGAAGTAAGACCCGTCGTAAGGACCAACAATAGGTTGATCTCCCCAGATGAATCGGGAACCCCGCTCGGCTGCTCGATATCTCCTTCTGCCCATTCAGCCGCGGCCACCCCTTGAGTCCCCTCCAAAGCTTCGTCTCTGATGGTTGGATCCGACGAGCCCAGATTCACAAGTCGACCACCCACTACCTTCTTAGAGGAGTCGTACCCAGTAAAATCCACCCCTGGGTAGAGTAGTGAATCTTGCGCCAACACCACATCAAAACCACCTAGATACTGAAGAAGGGCCTCTCTCCTCGCACAAGCCTCCAAACGGGTAATCTCCTACCGAGAAACGCTTAATTCCACCTCCAACTCCTTAATCCTCTCGTTCCGCTTAACTAGCCTCTACTGAACATTGTCTCTTTAACCAGATGACACCCTCCCCACCTTCTCATTGGCTAAAGTAGCTTGCTCACAAAGGCTATCAGTATCCACCTTGGCCTTAGCCTTTCTTATTTTCAACTCTATAAATAAAAATTGAGTGGCGCTGGCAGCGCGTAGTTGCAGCATCTCCACCCATCGGTACAACCCCTCCTCGCCAAGGGATGCAAGCCTCTTCCGATCGGCCTCCATGAGGAGCTGGTCCTGGACAAATCTCCCCGATTAAAAGGCATGGCTCCAAAGACTTTGAGGATCATGCTCGGCGTCAGCAATGCCACAAGCTTGGCCGCGGAGCACGTGCCAATCAGGGAGGCCACAACTCTCTATCCGCTCGATCTGGACTCGACGAGACTGTAGCGTCAACTAACGGATTTGAGCCCAAGAGGCTCTCAACATCGATAGTTAGCCCCATACCCGAAGAGCTGGGCCCCATAGCGGCTTGGTTTAATGCGTTAGAAGCCTGACTAGAAGACTGTAGTTTGGCAGCTACCCGACGTCTCTTCCGCTAAAGGTTAGCCTCCTCGACCTCCGGTGGGGAGGGAGAGCCGACGGTAACGGCGACAATCGGTCGGCCGCGAACAGGGCTCCTTAGCTTCGCAACAGTGACAAGCATTCTGGACGATATCCCGATGCCTTTTTCCATCGTTCGCCTCGCCACCTCTTCCGTCGTCAAACAAGACGCCTTTTCTACTGAAACATAAGCTCCCGATAAGAGTTGCAGTGGGAACAGAGCAAAATCCAAATGCGCAATAACAACATACCCATATACTCGACCAAGGCCTAAGGGTCCTCTCCCAGTTCCATGAGCTTCGCAGATTCCAGTTGGGTCGAAAGCATCAAGGCGTCCGGCAAGGATTGATCCTCAAGGTCAAGACTCCCGTACTCCACCTCTAAAAGGGGATTCGATTCCAATTTCCAAAATAAGGGCTATTTTTCCTTGCCCTCCTCATCCAAGAAAAAATTGAACTCTTTCTCACTTGAACCCACCTTGAAAAAACCATCCTTGAAATGCTTGAAAGATGTGATAAAGGCCTTTAAGATCGATTTCCTGGTACGACTCATCAGAGAAATCCAGCCACCCCGATAAGTCTATTTCCAATGATATAGTAGTGGAAGAAGATCGCCTTATTAGGTGTGCGACCAAAGAACTCGTCCAGTGACTGCTATGCTACCCTGCACATTTATTTATCAAAACAACAACCAAATTCGTCAAACATTAATCCTTTTATTAAAGCAGGTATAAGCCGATTATACTCGCTAGTGTGCGAGTTTGCGTATAGTATAATTTTAAATTTATATTTCGGTGAGTTCGAGTCGGTTTACAGGGAGATTATTTATGGATGAAAACAAAAAAAAATCACAAAAGATTTGATTTTAGGAGGTGATTAAGATGATCTAGAGGCAAGGATTAAAACTAAACAAATACTGAATTTAGGCAGCTTGGGTCAAGATAATTTCAGTGTCAAAACTAATTAATTCCCAATTTAATAGAAAAGACCAATAATATTTATCAGAATTAATTTTTGCAGATCTGTCAGTAATTTAAGTTCAAGATAATGATAATTCTTGTTTAAACAATCTCCATACATGGCATGAAAATTCTAAGTTAAGCAATTACCATAATTTGAATTATATTCCATAGACAGAATTTATGGATACAGATTAATCATTTGGGCTTGGGTATGAAAACATTTCCAGGTCTAGCAATCTCAATACGTGGCATGGAAATTCTAAGTTAGGCTTATGCTTTAATCCAAACTCAAAGATACACTATATGCATACTGCTCAAATTAAATAAGATTAATATTACACATTTGAAATGCAACTTTCTTTGGGAATTATTGGTGTTGGACACCGTCCTTGCCTTAAACCAAAATTGGATTTAACTACTCATCTTCATTTGAAAATAAATTGCCAAGAATTTAAATGATAAGAATTAAAATTGTAATATTTAAAATATAATATTTAACCGACCATATAGAAGGTATATAACTAAGAGACAGTAATTGAAAGACAATATTTAACTGACCATATAGGCAGTGTATAATTAAGAGACAGTAATTGAAATACAATATTTAACCGACCATATAGGTGATGTATAATAAAGACAACAAAAAGAATAACATAACACGCACTATTCAGACACACTACCATACCATATCATTATGCGGACACACTGCCATATCATCATTACGCGGACACACCGCCATATCATTACGCGGACACACCACCACACTTTCATGGACACACCCCCATATCATTATGCGGATATACCATCATTGTAATACCTGGGAAATTATTAAGAGTGTAAATGGGATTTAATGAAGGGTATAACTGGAATTATCAAAAGAATAGGGCTATAGGACACACTAACGTAGTTTTAGATAACCAAATCAGTTGGAGGGAGTACCCCAGACCCTAGATAGCCAAGGAAAATGGTATAGTATCGACGAGCGATTTAAAATATGATTTTTAGTGATGAAATAAATTGGATCAGGAACAGTTTTCGGTACAGCTATCGACCGAGCTGAGAAAACCGAATCGACGTAAGAGACATCTGAAAAGTCAACATAGCATGTCAAAGACCTATATTTAATATATAGAATAATCCTTAAGATATTTCGGGTTAAATCGAATGGATTTAAGGTCAAATCAATCAATCGGGTCTAAGTGCAGTTTTCTAAATTTGCCCGAGGGAGGTCAAAACGGTAATTTTTTTGAAAGTTTCAAGAATGAAATGAATAGTACAAGACTTGTGGTCCTTAGTGGTATATTTGGAAAGATCAGGGGTGTATTGGTAGGGGCTAAAAAGTCAAATGAAGAAATTAGGGGCCAAAGCGCAAAAAAATGGAAATTGCATAGTGTGAACGCGCAAGGCAAAAACGGTCGCCGCCTTCCGCCGCACGTGGAGGTCGTTTCAGGCGATGGGACGGCCAAGGGTGGTTCGGGGGAGGTAGTATCCGGCGCAAGGAAGCTTGTAAGCCAAGCCTCGACCGCTGATTGGCCGAAATTTGGCCGGAGGTTTGCTATAAAAACCTAGGTTTTTGGCCAAAATTAAACATTCAAATTGCTCGCGATTGGGAGCAAATCAAAGGGATTGGTTAAGGGGCTTTTGCTCCTTACATCATTTAGAAGGGTTCTGGAGCGTTTGGAGGATTTTCATCAAGGTTGGAGGCTGTTCGAAGAAGCGAGGCGGTCCGCCTCGCCGGACCTGCAACTGCCGATTTGGCAGTGTTACCGGCGTCCTTTCGGCCGGTAATCGGTGCCACAAGGATCGACTTCAAGAGGGCTTTGAGAAGGTATGCTTAGATCTGGGATTGGAGCAGTCGCCGGCGTCGGAAATTTGGGGAAGACGATCGGTGCGTGGCTGCACGCACCATCCTTCACGCACAGCCACGCGCATGGCGCGTGAGGGCGCGTGTGACAGGGTGAAATCGGTAATTTTATTTCATTATTTTTATTTAATTATTTTAGGATTTATCATGTTGAAATATTTGGAAAAATAGTTGAAGAAATAATTATTTGGAATTATTGAGATAAAATTGGGAGAAAATGGAGAAAATTATGAAAAAATTGAGGAAAATAGATTTTAATGCTTCCTTAATTAAATATGATGTTTAGGAAGTATATTGGGTTGAGGTTGAGCACAAGTTCGAGTATTTTGGGTTTGACACGCAAATCGAGGCCGCGCACGAGAATCAAGGTGATCCGAATGAGTTCGAGGTGAGTGGTTTGTCTCTAGTTTTACCCTTGTTTGGGAATGTATTGGTAAGAGTGTTGTGAGCTCGGGTGAGCGGTTTCACTAGGACTCAGGATGCTATGCTTATGCGTTTCACTTACATATTTATGTCATCATTTGCATATTGAACATGTGAAACATTGCATCAACTGTTTTTACTTACAAAAGAGTCGGTGCATGGCGAGCGATTTTCATATCATCGGGGTATTGATATTCGTGTCAATGTTGTTTTCTGTATGGGACGGGATGGAGTCTTCTTGAGAATGGGACACAGTTGGTCCTGGTGATCGGGTGACACGGTAGGACATCCGGGGCCAGTACTGGTGATCGGGTGACACGGTAGGGCATCCGGGACTGGTAACCGAGTGACACGGTAGGGCACCCGGGGATTAAGTGTGTCAGGGGATTTCTCAAGTTAGACGTGTCTTGCATATTTACGTTTGTCTGAGTATGCCATGCTCGTGTGTCTCTCATGCATTGTATAAACTGTTTTATGCCATCACTTAGATGTTTATCATCTAACTTGGGCTATGCCCCTGGAACGTTTAATGTTCCAGCCAGGGACTGCGGCGAGGCAAGAATGTGGCCGGTTGAGGGCCAATGGTGTTTAGTTTGTTAGTCGTTGTAACGTTTGGAGGTTTTAGTATGTATTACAGGTTGTAAATGAACAGTTGTATATTAGCAATGTTATCAATTGATCTGTATTACGTATTTTGCCATGGAAATACAATGTAAGAACTATGGTGTTTTGGTATTAATGTATCCGCTGCGTTGTATTAAGACTCGTTTAGTTTAAGATTATTGATCTTGATAGTTAAACGGGCAAGGCTGGGGTTCGCGGGGTTTTATATCTGCATGTGAAGATTGTTCTTGATATACCGCGCGTGTTGAACTTGAAGAAAAAAAAAAGAAATCCCGAGAATACCCTTATAGTGACATGCCTGGCGAGACGGGGTGTTACAATTGGTATCAGAGCCCGGGAATACCCTAGGACGATTTGACTAGGTTGTTGAACTTAGCATGGTTAGAACTATTGAATGAGAACTTAGAACAGGATTATGGATTCTAAGAGACATTCGGAACATAGTTGAAAATGGTATGGAGACTCTAAAATGTGAAATTTGAGGTTTTCAATTTGAATATACTTTCAACGTCAAATGGAGATAAACAAGATCTATTCACATCTTTTGGAAATTAGGAAGACAGTAATGAGGGTCGCCGAAATGAAAGAAATATATGATCTCAAACCTTTGAGGAATAAATACTTTGATGATTCTGGTACAACTCGAGGTATAGTATAAAATCTCTTTCGGAAGAATCTTAGTGAAATGTCTTAATACCCTCCCGATTGGGACATGTTTAATGATGGTGATGTCATTCCCTGACAAAGATAAGTGAAGTGACAGAGGTTATTAAGAGAACCTGTCGAGGGCGTGAGAAAAAGAAACGACCTGAAGATCTTAAGGTTAAGTTGGATATCCAAATTGAGGACCTAAGAAGAACGGATTCAGTTAAGGCTAACTAATGAAAATCCCGAGTAGAGACGTATGGGAATGGAACTAGTAGATCAAAAAGACAATCCCTACTTGGAGATTTGGGGTTTGTCGGTTGAGGTCTTTGAAATTATTAATTGGAGAATACTAGATTTTGCTAAGGGATGGAACGTTGAATTGGGAGTTAGTATCCAACAAAATGGGTCGAATGTAAGGTCGATTCGATAAACCATAACTAAGGATTCATAAGATCTAGATACCGTAGATTGGAGATCATTAGTTAAAATCAATCTCACTAAATGTTGGGATAACTGGTAGGTATTAAGAAGAAACAAGTTGTGGACAATTAGTTTGATATGACATAACCTAATGGTAAGTCAGGTTTTGATCTAATGGTATAGGGATTCAAGGAAAAGAATGACTTGGTATAAATCGAGGATCCTAAGGAACGACCCGATAAGAAACTCAGGATGATTCGATAAGTGCTTTAGAGAACATAGTTTGAGGATTTTAGGAATCCAGAAGTGTTGATAGGGATATTGAGATAGAAAAAAAAATGGAATTGATGATAGAGAAAATAAGGAAATAATATCTTAAGAAAACGACTCATAGGGATGAGTCATATGTTATTCAAGGACAAAGACAGTTAAGGCGTAAATTTAAGTTTTATGAAAGTTTTGGAAATGACAGAAAAGAGAACTATATTGAGGATATTAGTTTAAGATCAGACGAGGAAAGTGAATTGGAACTAAATGAGGATCGAATTCTTGTTTGAGGTGTTTAGAAGTTTTTCTCGATAGTAATTGGCTTAAATAAAATGCTCTGGGTTATAATAGGAAATTTCCATTTAAGCGCAAGTTTGATGATTTAGGATTGTGAAATTTCGAATAGTAACTACAAGACAAATAGGGATCGACGGTAAAACAGCTATAGTTAGGGTCAAGGTGCGATCAAAAAATTACTTGGATATCAAACGCAAGATCCGCATGTTTCAAGGATTAGAATTTTCCCTTGGTAGTTGAAAGAATCTTTTGGCTTATAGAGAATTTGCAGAATGGAACCATACCTGATGATTTTGAGATTGTAAATAATATAGGGAACCACGATAGATTAGAGATTTGTGATTTAAAACGAACCTTGGGAATAGAAAAATCTTAGGGTAAGGGAATTATGCGTATAACTATTAAGGTTGCTAAAAGAAAATTTACGAGTACCATATATACTTGGTGATAAAATGGTATTTCAAGCTATGGAGACGATTATATTTTAAGACGATTATATTTCAAGACGATTATATTTTAAGCTTAAAGTGACTCTAGCTAATTTAAGAAGATACAAACTCAAAGAAAATAGTTAGCATAACGATGAATATCAAGGATTGAGAGGTAGTCATAAAAGTCTTGGTTTGAGTTTTAAGGTACCAAGCAATGAGATAGGTTTGCTAAAGCTTGATTAAGCTTGTAAAGATATCTTGGGACTTGATTAGGTTTTGACAAAACGGAAATTGGTCCTAATAGATTCAAAGAAATAGGAATGATTGACATAATGACCTGTATAGTGAGTGTTAGTTGGAAGTCAATTGTGGAATAAACATATAAGGAGAATGAAATTTCTAAAGCCAATCTTGTGATAGATTAAGTATACGGCAGTGACAAGAATATGGTTGAATGATCTAGTATAAGTTTAGAAAATGATAAACTGGAAATACAATTGATGTTGGAGTGTTTGATAAATTATGAACGTCTGCAAGAGCAGCAACAGGAGCGCGAGGTTCCGTTACATGCGTAACAAATTTGGAAAGTAAAAGAGATTAAATTGTGAGAAAGAAATCCGAAGTCTTAGGAATGGTTAGGACAAGGGTGCTCGATACGATTGAGTGTTACTTTGAAAAAGAACATTAGGAATCCAAAAGATCAGGGAGTTGGATTAGTACCAATAGAATCACTGTAGCTCTCAGAGATGGAATGAGGAATTCTAGCATAACATAACACCATTGGTGTTGGTCTGTAACAATGGATCTGAGCCTAGGGACCAAGGCAGAGGACTGGTGGTTGGCTTGCGGTTTGGGGTGTGATACCTACGAGTCGGAGCAACACAGTGAACTGTGGAGACGGTCAGGTGCCAAAGTTTGGGCGACACTGAGAATGTTATGTATGGTTTAGAGTCCAAGTTCCAAGGGACCAGAGCATCGCGGCAGAATTCTTAATTGTGGAGAAAAGATTGAAGGCTTGGGTGGTGATCTAAGCGGGATAATTTCTATGTGGGTTATGATAGTCAATAACCAAAAGAGAATCGGAAGAAGGAAATGTAATATCGAGCGACAAAACAATGATTGGTGAGCTGTTAATAGAGATTTAAAGGATTCTTCAAAGATAATTACATCCACGACAAAAATTCGTAAAGTTAAGGATACTAAGATGTGACGAGTGCGTTCGAGAAATTCGGGAGTAGTGATGAAACAATAATTTTGTTCATAGGACGGGGTAGGTTCTAACTAGGAATGGAACAAACCTTGTTATAGGCATGTGTTACAAACTTGCTTAGGAAAAAGTATTTCTCGAATGTGGCATTTGGAAAAAAAAAATTAATTAAAACTTTAGTTATTGACTTAACTTTTAGTTTCGTGTGCTTATTAGTACGCATCATAGGAATTGTGAGTAATTGGCTTCGATTTAGTTGTTTCGAACAATGCTTTTGGTGACACAAAAAGATTGGAGTAATAGTAAGTATACCTAGGTACCCTTGAGAACATGAGTGGATTTTTTAAAATGAAGTCAAAATCAACATAAAGAAAGGGTAAGATATAAGTTAATGAGTAAACAAAAGTGCTTATTGTTCCAAGAAACGTGTTATGATTTGAGGAAACATATAGTAAGCTGTTATAAAGGAAGACATGAGTTTTTAGTTTCACTACGAAAATTTTATTTGGGTAGTAAGAAAGTAGGCTAAGCTATTAAAGTTATGCTAGGTATTGCTAAAGACTCGATGAGAACCAAAAGTTGTTCAGTAAGGTTATTATTTAAGGAGTTGTGTGAAAACTAGGTCGCCAAAAAGGGACAAGATTAAATCCGCTCCTAGAATCGAGGTTAATAGAAATCATGATTAACTCAATAGAGAGATTGTTCTCATGTGGAGAAATATGGAAAGCACCGTTTAGTTGAAAAAGAACACTTAGCAATACTAAGTTGAAGAGCCACAAATGAAGGACGTGTATATATAGAAGGTTGTCGATGAATTGAAACGACACGGGAATTCTGAGTTGAAATAAATTAATCTGATTAATGGATAGTGTTTGGAAGAGAAGTAGTAACATGTCAGGATGTTAAGTTATTATAAGAGAAATTGTGTTTTTGGGAGACTTAAGTGGATAATTTGCATGACCAGCCGTAAGAGACTGAGAAATTATCTCTAAAGATAATATGCGATCGAGATAATTGAGAGAAAGATACGCTGGGTAAGTTCATTGTTATCAATTTCTGTGCCATCATGGCAGCCGAGTTAGTTCAATCTTGGTGTGATCATTGGGTTGGGAGATTTAGGAGCCAGATAAAATATATTTTGGGAACACGATTGGGAATGGTACTGGGTTTATAAATCATTTTGGGAGTTGAGTAGCCGCTGATATGGAGCTACAACGGGATATTCTAGAAGATAAGAAACGAGTTTGGTAAACTCAAACCATATGAAGATATAAATTAT
Source organism: Diospyros kaki (assembly GCA_036245055.1). Lineage (NCBI taxonomy): Eukaryota > Viridiplantae > Streptophyta > Magnoliopsida > Ericales > Ebenaceae > Diospyros > Diospyros kaki. Next base: position 24,952,351 of record BSEG01000010.1, on the reverse strand, counting down.
GAATGATTGTTAAGGATTAAGAAAGGTATTTGGACATTGCAATCGGAAGTCATTAGCAATAGCAGTGATACAATTATCAATGACCAAATTTCGAGGACAAAATTTATTAAAGGGGGGAGAATGTAATACCCGGGAAATTATTAAGAGTGTAAATGGGATTTAATGAAGGGTATAACTGGAATTATCAAAAGAATAGGGCTATAGGACACACTAACGCAGTTTTAGATAACCAAATCAGTTGGAGGGAGTACCCCGGACCCTAGATAGCCAAGGAAAATGGTATAGTATCGACGAGCGATTTAAAATATGATTTTTAGTGATGAAATAAATTGGATCAGGAACAGTTTTCGGTACAGCTATCGACCGAGCTGAGAAAACTGAATCGACGTAGGAGACATCCGGAAAGTCAACAGAGCATGTCAAAAACCTATATTTAATATATAGAACAATCCTTAAGATATTTCGAGTTAAATCGAATGGATTTAAGGTCAAATCAATCAATCGGGTCTAAGTGCAGTTTTCTAAATTTGCCCGAGGGAGGTCAAAACGGTAATTTTTTTGAAAGTTTCAAGAATGAAATGAATAGTACAAGACTTGTGGTCCTTAGTGGTATATTTGGAAAGATCAGGGGTGTATTGGTAGGGGCTAAAAAGTCAAATGAAGAAATTAGGGGCCAAAGTGCAAAAAAATGGAAATTGCATAGTGTGAACGCGCAAGGCAAAAACGGCTGCCGCCTTCCGCCGCAGGTGGAGGTCGTTTCAGGCGATGGGACGGCCAAGGGTGGTTCGGGGGAGGTAGTATCCAGCGCAAGGAAGCTTGTAAGCCAAGCCTCGACCGCTGATTGGCCGGAATTTGGCCGGAGGTTTGCTATAAAAACCTAGGTTTTTGGCCGAAATTAAACATTCAAATTGCTCGCGATTGGGAGCAAATCGAAGGGATTGGTTAAGGGGCTTTTGCTCCTTACATCATTTAGAAGGGTTCTGGAGCGTTTGGAGGATTTTCGTCAAGGTTGGAGGCTGTTCGAAGAAACGAGGCGGTCCGCCTCGCCGGACCTGCAACTGCCGATTTGGCAGTGTTACCGGCGTCCTTTCGACCGGTAATCGGTGCCACAAGGATCGACTTCAAGAGGGCTTTGAGAAGGTATGCTTAGATCTGGGATTGGAGCAGTCGCCGGCGTCAGAAATTTGGGGAAGACGATCGGCGCGTGGCTGCACGCGTCATCCTTCACGCACAGCCACGCGCATGGCGCGTGAGGGCACGTGTGACAGGGTGAAATCAGTAATTTTATTTCATTATTGTTATTTAATTATTTTAGGATTTATCATGTTGAAATATTTGGAAAAATAGTTGAAGAAATAATTATTTGGAATTATTGAGATAAAAATTGGGAGAAAATGGAGAAAATTATGAAAAAATTGAGGAAAATAGATTTTAATGTTTCCTTAATTAAATATGATGTTTAGGAAGTATATTGGGTTGAGGTTGAGCACAAGTTCGAGTATTTTGGGTTTGGCACGCAAATCGAGGCCATGCACGAGAATCAAGGTGATCCGAATGAGTTCGAGGTGAGTGGTTTGTCTCTAGTTTTACCCTTGTTTGGGAATGTATTGGTAAGAGTGTTGTGAGCTCGGGTGAGCGGTCTCACTAGGACTCAGGATGCTATGCTTATGCGTTTCACTTACATATTTATGTCATCATTTGCATATTGAACATGTGAAACATTGCATCAACTGTTTTTACTTACAAAAGAGTCGGTGCATGACGAGCGATTTTCATATCATCGAGGTATTGATATTCGTGTCAATGTTGTTTTCTGTATGGGACGGGATGGAGTCTTCTTGAGAATGGGACACAGTTGGTCCTGGTGATCGGGTGACACGGTAGGACATCCGGGGCCAGTACTGGTGATCGGGTGACACGGTAGGGCATCCGGGACTGGTAACCGAGTGACACGGTAGGGCACCCGGGGATTAAGTGTGTCAGGGGATTTCTCAAGTTAGACGTGTCTTGCATATTTACGTTTGTCTGAGTATGCCATGCTCGTGTGTCTCTCATGCATTGTATAAACTGTTTTATGCCATCACTTAGATGTTTATCATCTAACTTGGGCTATGCCCCTGGAACGTTTAATGTTCCAGCCAGGGACTGCTGCGAGGCAAGAATGTGGCCGGTTGAGGGCCAATGGTGCTTAGTTTGTTAGTCGTTGTAACGTTTGGAGGTTTTAGTATGTATTACAGGTTGTAAATGAGCAGTTGTATATTAGCAATGTTATCAATTGATCTGTATTACGTATTTTGCCATGGAAATACAATGTAAGAACTATGGTGTTTTGGTATTAATGTATCTGCTGCGTTGTATTAAGACTCGTTTAGTTTAAGATTATTGATCTTGATAGTTAAACGGGCAAGGCTGGGGTTCGCGGGGTTTTATATCTGCATGTGAAGATTGTTCTTGATATACCGCGCGTGTTGAACTTGAAGAAAAAAAAAAAGAAATCCCGGGAATACCCTTATAGTGACATGTCTTGCGAGACGGGGTGTTACAATCATACTTTCGTGGACACACCGTCATACGTTCATGGACACACTACCATATCATGCAACACATAAAAAAATGCAATGCAACATATAATAAATGCAATGGCATTTGTAGCATAAATGTGATGTCAAGGCCCCCATAAACCAATCATCAAGTCATGCTACGCCCACATAAGAACACACACATCATGATGTGCACAAAGTCAAGGCAAGAATCTGGCAGTACCAGCTCTTTTATCCCGTCTATCACTTATCGTAACAGCTAATAACTAGCGCCCGTACATCCAGCCATCAACTGTCATGACCCACGATCGACAATCAGTGGCTTTGTACCCCATACCCTTAGACACACATAGACAATGTTGAACATACATTCTTTAGACATAACATTTCATAACCTTTCCCCATTACTTTTCATGCACGTAATAACATTAACATTAACATACCATTCTTGTATTTTGTCATGCATAGGATCTTGAATTGACATACTTATTACTAAACATTACTCTTTTTTCATTAAGACTCTTAACATAACCTCATAATCTTGACCATAACCAACTTTCTAAGAACCTAGCCCCAACAGGTTAGGCATTATTCTCAAAGAAAGTCAAGCAAAACAAAGCCCTGTGACGAACGTAAGCAATGACACTATAGAACCACTTATTTAACTTATTTCATCATTAATGGACCCATTAATAAAGCACTAGTCATAGGATGGCCACCATGCTAATTTACATTATTAATGCATGGAATTGATTCATGGTAAGAGAAGGAATAAGATATGAAAAGCAACGAAAACTTGCATAGAAACTTAAGAATGTAAGGAGAAGGTTAGGAGCTTGCCTTAAGTGAAGCTTTATTCCTTTTTCTTCCATTCACCTTATGGCTTGGCCTCTTCTTCCTCTTCCCAAGCTTCTCCTCCAATCTCCCTCATATGGACAAGCCTCTTTCACTCATTTATAGGCATTTCTATGCCTTGGCAGCCATCCTTCCCTTATTCCCCAAGGCCATGCCCTCATAATTACCCTCAAGGCCATACCCTCATAATTACCCAAGGCCATACCTAATCATACCAATTCACCATACCTCACATCATCTCACCTTACTATACCTAACCATACCTTACATTAATTAGTTTTACTAACTTACCATACCTAACCTCACTTTATCTCACATCACCTGGCCATGCCTCACATCTCTTCACTATACCTCATCATACTAACTTACCATATCTCATCATACCAGCTCACCATACCTCCATCACTTCACCATGCCTCACTATACCCCATACCTCTAATTAATTTATTAGTTTTACTAACTCACCACATATGGCTCCATGCTTAATATGGATTGAGGAAAGCCTTAACCAACTCAAAACATATCCAAAGTATGTGATATTATATATCAAATCGAATTCCTCAAAGTTTAGATTATAACGCTTTAAACGAATCTCAATTCGAACTTCTACATCAAAAGTTATGGACAAAACAATACAAGATGCGCAGAGATTCCATTGTAAAGGTTTCGAAATATAGGGTGCATGTTTCGAAATAAAAGTTTTTCTTTGCATGTTTCAAAATATAAAAGGCATGTTTCGAAATATATATGGCATGTTTCGAAATATAAAGGGTCTGTTTCGAAATATAGGTTTATGTTTGGCTATTTTGAAATTTTTAACTCGAAAAGTCAACTAAACTCACTCGAAATCGAAAACCTATGAACGACAAACTCCCTAAACACCCACGACATTGCTTTAAACCCTACATAAGTCCTCCTTACTCTCTATCCTAAAACTCGAATCGTTACAGTATATGTACATTTACTCAAAAACAAAGATGATAGATACTTAAAACACATTGCTCTTTGATTTGTGAAAATGCTTTTACATATTTTGAGTACTTAAGATATTTCCCAACCTTAAGTTTACTCTTAGCATCATGGGGTCCACATGACACTTATGCATTATGGATACTTTAAATATTCTTTTAAATCCTAGAGGAACCTATTAACATATCAAACATATTGACAAATAAGAGACAAAAAAAATAAATAAATAAAAAAAAAATTAAACACAAATATATTAAGGTCATTAGCATAACCTTAACTTGAAAGATTAGACAATTTAAATTTTATAAATCAAAACTCAAATACCATCAATTGAGTATGTGATTATTTAATCAAAAATCTTGATACTTTACACTTAAACATCTAATTTAAAATATATAACACATTATTCTAAAAATTTGAGTAATGCTACTATATAAAACACTTAACATATCATGAGCTTTCAAAAATACTTATGCATTATCTTTAGGATGACTCCAAAGAGAGACATATTAAAAGATATATCAATAAAGTATATGGCTAAAACAATTATAACACATATAAGAAGATTAATAGATAAATCATACTAAAAGATAATCCTATCAAAATTTCTTGACCTTACACATGTTCAAGGCAACCTTAACATATATTCTATCAAAATAGGTTTACCATATCCTTAACTAATATTCTAAATAAAATAATGTCTATATATAGATATACATTAAAGTTTTGACATAATGCAATCATCATCAAAACATTCATAACATAAAATTCAACAAAAAAGAATGGGGTTGAATTAAACTCACCCTTAAAAATAAAATATTTTATTAATAAAAAAGAATATTGAAAATATAAATAAAGTAAAAATGCATAATATAGTACCTAGAATGGTTCAATTCCAACTACCTACTCCACTATCTTAAAACCTTGTTAAGGATTTTAACTAACTTACTATTGGTAGCTTTTCATAGGCTAAACTATGACCTTTACACAACTTTTTAACAAACTCAAGTTGAAACCTTTACAACTTATGTTTTTTATGTATCAAGCACTTAATCTCTAATAAAGAGAATAAATAAGGTTTTCAAAGAAAACACTCTTTCAAAAGCTATCAAGGATTTTATACTCTATATAAAATAGGTTTCACTTGAGTTCAGAGAATAAGGACAAAACTATAAAATTCTAACTCACTGAAACAAAATGATATGGCTTTGAAGAGCTTGTGCTCTTCGATCAAGACTTTCATTGTTTTCTATTTCGTGTAGCATTCCTATTTTATTGTCTTGAACCTCCTCGTGTTTATAGTTGTCCTTCTTTAACACACTTAACAGATTGTCCAATGGATATTTCATTAGACCATAAAACTTGTAGAGAACATCCCATTTTTTTGTCCATAGCAATAATTAAAATTAAATTTGAAGATCAAACATAGATAAAATTAATGAAAGAACGTTTAAACAACATTTAATAAAGTTCTGATTATTTGAAAATAAAGAATATTAACCTATTCTCTTTATTGTTTTCAGGCCATTTTCAATTTTTTCAATTTTCTAAAATAGTAAAAACATGTTTATTTTCATATTTTCAAAAATGCATTTTCAAAAACAAGGAAAAATTTTATAAAGAAAACTCAAAACAACAAAAAGTCATTTTGGTTGTTTTCATCATAAATACGCTCAAAATTTTCAAAACACGAAAAATGCTACAGACAAAAAAACGTGTTTACTTTCATATTTTCAATAACACATTTTAAAAAATAAGAAAAAAAATTGTAAAGAAAACTCAAAATAACAAAAAAGTCATTTCTCCTGTTTTCATCAAAAACACGCTCAAAATTTCTAAAACGCGAAAAACGTTACAGATAAAAGAACGCATTTCCAACAATCTCAAAACAGACACTCAAATCACAAAACTGAAAGTGAATTTAAAAATGAGAAACTGAAATACAAAGATAACAAAATATTTTGAATTTTGAATTCCTAGTGTATTTTACTTGGCTAATTAATTCCTATTACTAGAGTAACTTTTGAATGTTAGTTTAAGCTTAACTCCTTGGAGATTATTACTCTACTATTATAAAATATTATTTGAGTAAAATCATATTAATTGATTAACTAATTGTGTTACTTGATTAACTCTTTGTTTTTAAATTTGATTTCAGTTGTTTGTAGTTTTATTATTCTTAAACATATGTTTTGAAATAAGCATTAAAATCAAAGTTTTAACAAATATAAAATAAATAAATAACAGATAAATCACCTAATTATTTTCTTATCTAGCATAATTGAAAAATGTAATTTATCTTTTTTTATTTGAGATATGATTCATTTCTAAGTGAGTGAGTAATTTATTTATATCACCAGTTATTTATAAATAAATATCTTTTCCCACAAGTTTATATATAGTTTTAGATACTAGCTCTCTCTCTCTCTACACACACACAGACATTGCTCATGAGCTAGATTTTGTAGGGTTTATGCCATGGATATTAGTGATTATTTTGGTAATAACCACACACTATAGGCATTGAAGATTTGTTTGGAAACCTAGAAGCTCATACTACAAGCTTGATCTTAAGGTAATGAGATATAAATAATATATTTTCCTGTTGTGTTTAGTTGATATTGTTTATGTAATCACTATAAAATAATATCTAAATAGAGAAAAAAACAAGTGTCGTCTTATAAAAGTTTACCTTTTAACTTTTTGAAAGATGTTGAGAAATTGTATTCATTAAGATATAAAGATACAATCCAAAATAATCAAGAAAAAAGACCTGGAACAGCCAATGAGTACAATCAAATACCCAACACTTAAAACACCAAACAACCCAAGGAAATAGTTCAAGAAATGGACCAACAACTGAGATAGCAAGCTAAATAAAGCTTATTACAAAACAACAAAAGAGAGTTGTTTTTCCTTCATTCTTTACCTAGATTAGCAACACTTTATTTGTACACATATGAATGAAGAACTAAACCCACCACCACTAACAAAAGGGTAATAATAAACTTAAATGAACTAAATAACAAAATAGGATTTTTATTTGCATTAACGTTGTTTGAGTAAAAGAAGTTTCTTTAAGTTTCATGTCTTCTAGCATCAAAAGCAAATTGTAGGGACTAGAGGGTTTCTCTTTCATGTTTTAGAAGGTTTGGAAGAAAATATGTAGAGGAAGGTAGGAATTTTTTAAAAATAATGAACATCACATTTGCAAGTAATAAATGGCAAAATTGACTTTTTCTATCTTTAGCAAACTTTTGGGTGAAGTTTTAAATTGAAATCATTATCATTTTCCTTGTGGGATTACAATAAGGTTATATTTGTAAATGTGCTTAAAGATCTCTAGTTTTTTTTTTTTTGGAGCTGAAAAGATGTCTAACCACCGCCTCAATATTAAGCTCACCAACAAGTTCAGGGGCTGCACAGTGTATTGTTATGCATCGAGGGTTGGACTAAGATGTATGTTAATGCAAAGTAGCTTAATTAGTAAAATATATATTAGTTAGTTGTCAACATGCAAATTCTTTTGTGTTCCACAAAATATATTAGCTGACTACAAATGAATGGGATAATACTCTGGCACATATGTGAGATCGACATGTATCAATAGAGCACATACCTTCTGGATAGTGAAATGAGATGCACACAAAATAAAGAACAACTAAAAATAAATTTAATTAGTTAATCTTACTAGCTTTATAAATTCTGAAATTGTTCAAAATTTGATTGTTCATATTGTTTAGTCATTCATTATATTTTGATTTGATGAGAAAATGTTTGTTGATGGGGATTAATAAAACAGTGTATTAGGAGATATAAGATGATAGAAGAAATAATCGAGTAAGCCTCGTAATCAATCAAGTATATATCAATTATTTATCAAGTACAAGTCCATGTTACTCAAATAATATATCGTTAATCATTTAAGTTGTTATTGTCTAACTATAATAATTAAATTTATTTATCTTGGCATTAGTTAAAGTAGAATCCATCACAATGACAGAGGGTCTGAGATGCCACAAGTGAGGCCAAATAGATTTGGAATGGATCAAAGCTGGAACTCGACGAGGTAGGAACTCGGATAGGTCCACAAAGGCTTCCAGATGTGCTATTGGATAGGCCATCAAGGAGTCAAGGGAAAGGGATCCCAATGGGTCTTTAGGAGGGCAGAGCTTCTGGTCCTTTATGTAAGGTCCCATATTTGTAATGAATAAAATGTATCATGTTTTGTTATTCCATGACGTTAGAATAGTTGTACTCAAAGATTTAGAAGACAAACTATCGATCTTGATCAGTCGAATCAATGGAGGGAAATGCCCAAGATATAAATAACCAAAAAGAAAGACATATCTATGCTAATTGTTTCAAAGTAAGATTTGTGACAGTGAAAGAAACCAAATCGGATATAATTTTCGGTACACTTACGATTTAAGTTAAAAAATCGAATCGATATAGGAGACTCTCGGGAAGTTAACGGAACCCTAAAGGGATTCCGATTTTTCATAAGGATCAATGTTGAAGTGGTTTCAGGACAAATCAAAGGTCCAACATGGGCCTAGGGATGAAATCGTCCTTATCAAGTAAGATTTAAGTTATTAATTTTGGATTTTCAGTATGATAATGCAAATTAATTTGATATTTAAGGATGTAAATGCAGTTAGAGAATTATCTAAGTGAAATAGAGATGAATTTTAAGATTTAAATGTGTAAATTTCTTATTATTTTAGTGTAATATATGTATATATATGTATATATATGCGCGCGTGTGTGTGATAGCCTTTGTGAAAGTTAAATGGTTAAGCTTTATGCAAGTTGAAAGTAAACCAAGATTGCTATGGCGCAAGTAGCGTAATTCAAAAATTTTGGACCTTACCCGATCCCGGCGATTGGATCAACGTCGAAATTATAACATTCACAAACAAAACAAAATAAAATAAATCTAACCTTTAGATTTTTAAGTCATTCGCGGATTCGAGCCATCTAAGCGTCCGGCCTCTAACTTGTGATACGCGGCACACGTCCATTGACGAGAAAAGCGGAATGAGAGTGCTAGCTCATTCTCCTAACATGGCTTGTGAATGGATAGGAAAAGAATGGATTTTTAACTCTTGAAAACCATAAAATAAAAACTTAATTTGGGCATCCCATAAAGGGCTATTTATAGGGGAGTAACCTCCTAGGGTTTCCTAAACCCTAATAGACATGGATTGGGTTACTCAATTATTCATAGTTCAATTAGAATCTTAAGTGGGCTAATCCTAGTCCAACTAGAAATATAATTAAAGTGGCCCAAATCTAATTCAAGCCCAAATATTTAATATTTAATATTTAATATTTAGCCCAAATCTAATTTAGGCCAAATATAATATTTATTATTTAATATTTGACCAAAATCTAATTTAACCCAAATATTTAATTTAATTTAATTTAATATTTGGCCCAAATACTTTATTTAGCCCAAGTATTAAATTAAGCCCAAATTATTAAATTAGAAATTTCTTTCTAATTTAATCAATTGTTATTTTAAGAAACTCTTTTCTTTTATGACGACCCCTTATCATATCGACGTCATTATGTCTATTTGTTCTTTTCCCGTGAGAACCTACGACGGCACAACTTCTTACCAAAGTGTCCCACTTAACTATACGTCCACTCTCCTAGTTTAAGCCAGGGACCGTGCTTATTGCGTATGACTCATTAGACTTCCGAATATGTTAGTAACATGTCAATACGAACACATAAGACAAGATTGACCTCTAGTAAGGCATCATGCCCACTCAATTATTTAGAAGAATTCATAATCCGCAAGTAACCTTTCACAAGCGCGGTTGCCGTGTAATTTGATCCTCTCGTCAATATATCTTATGTGATCTCAAGTATGACAATGTGTTGCTTGATTATGATCACATGAGTTTTTCTTCGGTTATCCAGATATCTTCACTTAATAGAAAATGAATCAATAACTCCTTATTGATATTTTCTACCATGGCCATGGATTTAACGTGAATATCCACCGAATGCGCCTTAGATACATCATCATCTATCAAGGGATAGACGAGTCCCATCTTGGTTATGCACCCATTTCCATTAGCCTCACGATATGCCCAACGATCGTCCACGTGCAATCTTTATCTAGGCCCATCGAAACGATGTGAAAGCATACCAGTCTTCTTATGAGATGACCGTGATAACCTCAGATTCAAGGATTAGTTACACTCATCTCGTATGAGAATACCATCAACATATAACCAAAATTGATTCTCATGATGAGTCACGTCCCGTGACACGTTCTCCAACATTAGTCACCTATGTACTTGTCTAGGCATCCCCATGCCTATGGATGTGAGACCCCCATTACTATCACATAGCAAAAACATAGCACATACAAGTCTTACCGTAATTGTCAATGTCTATTCTTGACATTGCTACAACTTGAGACATTTAATGATGTCGAGAAACTGTGATGCATCATCTCATATCTTTATAGATTAATCACAATATACATCATATGGACTTTTATCTAGTTTCATCCGATCATTACAATAACAACAAGAAATTAATAGAACGACTTTTTGAAGAATAAATAATTCTTTATTCAATAATAAATATGATTACAAATGTCAATGTACAATTTGCCTAATCTGATTGGGTCTAGAGCACCTACACTAACACAAGTGGTACAAGTGGAGTGTAAAAAGTGATGTGTGAAAGCTTAATGGTTAAGTTTTGTGCAAGTGGTGCAAGTGGGATGTAAAAAATGATGGGAGAGTGATAGACATCAAACTTAATAGTTAAGTTTTCTCTGCAAGTGGATGGCTATATATAGATGGAGAAATGTGAAGGAGAGTAAGCAAATGGCAATGGCCAAATAAAGGTAGAAAGTGAAGATGGGCGAGAGCTTGGAATTAGAAAAGAAATTATTCAGGCACACATTTTGAGATCATGACACACATATCGAGAAAGCTTGAGGGGCTAAGTTAATATGAGTTAAATTTCTTAGAAAATTCAAGAAAATTAAGGAAGTTATTTTATGAATTGTTATAGAGAAATATTTGAGAAATGTTTAGTTTGGATTTATCGAGGAAAAATAGGAGGAAATAGAGGAAAATTATGAGAAAATTAAGAAAAATAGAATATTGATGTATTCTTGAATAAATATGATTTATAGGATCATTGTGGTTTGAGTTTAAGTGATTTCTAAGTTTTTTCGATGTGGTGTACGTTTTTTCGAGGTATTCTAAACTTTGTGCAAAAAGGCAAGTGGCTTAATCCAAAACCAATGTTATGCAAATGATTATATCATATTGACATGCTATGTTAAGTTATGCATCATGTAGAGTGCATATACATGTATTGATGATGCATTATGCATATGTTCACGATGATATTATTGATCATGGAACGCATAAGGGTTTGGGATTAAGGACTGGCGCCGCTACTTTGCCAATGGTACACCCATACATCTCGGCCTGATAAGGAGGCTATTAGAATGGAGAGTAGCAGTTGGGTGCAATCGACTCAAACTAAAGGAATGATGTTATGTTGCATTTTGCATTCATGTATGAAATATGTTTATTATTCCCTTGCTTAGATGATTCATCATCTAACTTGGGCTGTGCCCCTGAAATATTCAAACGTCCCAAATGGAGATTGTAACAGAAACGAGGATGAATGAGGCATGATATGGCACTTAGCAAAGTGCAAGATGTAATGATTGAATGTTATGTAGCCCATGTGTTTAAGTTTTATTACATTGAATTCTGAACATTTTAAGAAATAATGATGTATAACCTTATTTATAGTTAATGATAAAGTTAGGGTTCGAGGCATATGATGACGTGGCCGATGGATTCTACATGAAAATTTGATTATGTTATGTTTCAAGTCATGTTGAAAAACTTATGTTCTTTTGATAAATAGTCTTGTATTATGAAATATGTCCAAAGCAATCATGTATTATTAATATGGTTCGATGTATGCTTAGGTTCGATTTATGCTTCCCATATTGGTGAATACCTAGCCTAGCATTTATGATGTATGATGATTCTCGTGCTAGGTGGGTAAATGGAAAGTTTGAGAATTAATATGATGTTGAGATTGTTCTTAAGAAAAAAAAAATCCCAAATTTCTTAAGTTATAACATGCCCGAGAAAGTGTGGTGTTACACTTCAGGTGAGAGCTAGGCTGGGACATAGCCTGTGATCACAAATAGAAGTTAGAAAGGCATGCAGGAGACTCCCCCATGTTGGACCTCCGATGCCAAAGTTAGACAATAATCTGAAATATGTCCAAAGTATGATGTATGATGCAAGTGTATGTCTCTATTTCGTGTCTCGAAGGGATTTTTATGTTCCTGGATGGGTTCTAGAGAAAGATTGAGTGATGACCAACTAGTCTAAGAGAGTGTTGGGGTAGAGGTATGAAAGGAGTTCAAAGGATTAATGGAGTTAAAAAAAAATTATTTGTCTTCAAAGAGGCAAGTATTTATAGAAGAAATGGTAGGACCTATGGTTGAGCCAGAAAACTCTTCTAGGGAGTGCCTTAAGAAGGCTAGAGGGCCTAGAGAAGTCTTCGGGGTGAGACATCCTGACGGCTATCTCTGAGTGACCCTGAAAAGGGTTTTGGGCCACCGGAGACCCCAAAAGATGTCCTCGAATTTAAGCAAAAATAATGCCTGTTAGGTCAATCTGGAGGGACCCATCAAGGGTTTGGGAGGTTTCCGTCCCGGAAACTGCCCGGTGAAGAATAAACTTGGAAATTACTTTGAGACTTGGGAGAATTTTAGGGCACCCCACAACAATAGCTCTCCACTTTTGCCTTGGACTGAAAGGTGAAAAGAAAAGTAAAATATGAGTGGGTGTCTAATGGATCATTGGGGAAGACTCTCCAAGGGACTCATGACACTTGGCCTATCGAAGGTCGCAACTATAAATAGATGATGGTGGCAAATGGGCCATACTTTTATCTCGAATAGCCTGAGTCAGCTGGAGCTCCCGAAGACTCTTTGCCATCCCGGAGACCTTTGCTTGGCCTTGGGAGTTTTTTGCTTCTTCAGAAGACTCATTCTAGCTAAAAAATTCAACTCTTGAAGTAAAATGGATTTTGAACAACCTCCTACTAATATTATCATCTCCCTATGGATAAGACCCTTGGTTGTAAAGGGCAAACACACTAAAGATTTTGCACAATCATTCCGTATCCCCAAGTCATGGAAACTAAGGGGTCCTATGAGATGAGAACTTACTGCTATTGTTAGGGGAGAAGATGTAGTGATACATTTAGATAGTTTGTGAGCAGGACTTAGGATTCCCATACACCCATTCAAGATGCAAATTTTAAGGGAGGAAATATTAGTGTCGGCCCAGTTGCATCCGAATGGTTGGTTTGTGCCGACAGGATTTTTCATCTTGTGAAAGGAACGGAGGTGGAACCCACAATGTCCTTATTGTGCTGCTTTTATCACGCTCGCACTATAAGAAGGGAGAAGGAATTCATATCCCTCAAGTATACGCATTTTAAGATTAAATTGCTTAGAGGTCAATCTCAAAAGATAGATGATTTTGAGACTAGGTGGATAATGGTCACATTGCTTGCGAGACACTGGGGTCGTCATGATATTAGCACACCGAGGGATTGAGGAAAGCAAGGCGCAATTGGGTGGAAGTAGATTCATTGGTGAAAGCCATTTATTGTAAAGGTTTATAGTTTAGACTATGCAAAAGTTATCTAAAAGTAAGTTTAGATTGACTAAATCCTTGGTTGCTGAATCATTCTAATTTTTTTGTATGTTGCAATCTTTTATTTTCTGCTCGTTTTCATTTTTAAATTACTTAATTTCTCAAAAAATGTGAAACCTTAATTCACTCCCTTTTAAACTAACTTGGTTTTACACATATTAATGTAGAGACTTTCCAATAACAATTTATTACATCCAAAACAACGTGAGGAAAATGGAAATACAACTTCTCATTGTGGTTTTTGCATGGGTTTTTGGGTTAATATATTTTGGAAAGACTCCATCATATTAATTCTACTTAGCCTAGATAAGATGTGGCACAAAGAAAATAAAAAATAGTTAGTTTGAGCAAGAAAATGGTCATAAATAGAAAAAAAAAAAACAAACAGTCATGGCCTTAAATGGAATCACTTTAGCATTGAGTAAATTAAAGTGTAGAATTTATTAAATAATTTAGTTTGGGAAATTGTAGTATTTTTTTAAAAAAAATCCTAACTTTTAATGTGGACTTTGACTTGGTGGATGATTGCAATATTTTGTTAAAGGGTAAATTTTACATATCATTTTTAGGGTTTGTTTAAATCACATCAATCATTTTTGTGTTCTTGAAAATGACACCCATCTCGCTTGGGGTTAATTACTATGCATAACATCTCTTTTTATTAATTAACAATAGTTAATTTTATAAAAAATTTTAAAATACCCCATTTTTTGTACTTTTTTTTGTCATCAAATTATAATAATTAAATTTATTTGTTTTAGAATCAGTCGAAATAGAGTTATTTACTGAGGCAGAAGGTTTGAGATGTCACAGGCAAGGTCAACTGGGTTTGCTCCAGGTCCACAGCCTAGGAGGCCAAAGCTTTAAGAGCCCGAATGGGGTCTGCCTTCGGGATGGCTAGCTTGGATGGGTCTTAGAGGGGGACCAAATAAGGGTCCTAAAGAGTCTTTGGGGAAAGGGTTTTTAGGGTATTCGAAAAGCAAGGTCTTGCTTCACAAAAGACATCAGAAAAGCACACGCCTTCTGATATCTAAGTCAGATAATAGTCCAAAAAGAATGAGAAGTGTACAAGTAAATATCCAATGTGTATATGTAAAGTGTCTTCTGGTGTCCCGAAAAATGTGTTCTGAATGGGGTTTAGAGAGAGAAAAAGTAGGGTTCAAATGATTTTGAAAAGATCTGTTTGCCTTGGAGGAGACAAATATTTATAGACAATAGGTGGGGTCTATGGTTGAGTCTTCACACTTTTTTTGAAAATGCATCAAGGAGGCCAGAAGATTTGGAGACATCTTCAGGGTTGAAATGCCTCGATGGCGATCTCTGGATGGTCCTGAAAGAGGCTTTGGGGCCACCGGGTGGTTCTGGTTCGAGAGACCTCGAAGGTATCTGCTGACTTATGCAAAGAAGCAGGTCAGACCATCTTGGGGGACTCAAGTGAATACTTCCCCAGAGACTCTTCGGGGAACTAGGATAAATCGGGAAATCACTTAAAATTTATGAATTTTAGGGTACCCTGCAACACTTTTATAAAATCACACAAAAATTAAAAAAAAAATTATAGAATATTTTTGGTGTTGGCAATTGGATCGAGGTTTTAAACTCCCATGATTGTAGGGTTGTTTATGCCAAAACCTTGATTGATGGCCTTTTGCAAATGACATGGAGATGGTCGTTTGGTGGCCAATAAGAGAGAAAGGGAGGAGAAAGGAGGAGAGAGCTATGGGACTTACTATTTGTTAAAATTTACGTCCAATAAGAGATAAGAGAGAAATGAAATAAAATGAGAGAAAAGAAAGAGTTATGAAAAAAGAAAAAAAAAGAATTGTATAAATATATTTTATATAATTTGTAGTGAAAGAAAGTGCTAAATAATTTCTTTCTTTCTTTTCTTGTTATTTGTCGATATAAAGGGATGTCTTGCTTAATAAAAAATTATTTAAAATAAAAATAATATATTTTTCCCATTATTAGCTTCAGGCTAGTAATGAAAGATCTAGTAAAATGTAGATTTGATAAGTTAAGTTGATTTTTAATAATTCATGAATGAAATTATCATATTCCTATAATTTAAATAGATGCAAGGTATAGAAATTTTCTTTTTGTAGTTGAAAATCTTTTTGTTGAAATGTTTTTTTTTATTTTAAGAAATAAGTTATTGTTCAGTAACATATAAGATTAATGATAAGTAACAATAGTATTAATTTTAAGGGAAACCGTACTATTTTAAAAAGATAAAAATAATAAATATAATTTAAATAAATTTTGAAGATAATATGTAAAATTTATTCTTTGTTAAATCACTTGAAAACTGTAGCAGAAAATACTTTGAAAATTTTTAAAAAACAAATTCAATGCTGGATGCTGTCAGTCATGTACCATCGCCACTTGCGAAGAAGGGTCACCGTCACGGCACCCCAGCACGGGCGCACGAAAGAGCGGATAGAATCAACACACCCGATTATTCTCTTTCTTTCTCCCACCACGTCCATGTCAATCTTCCAGAAGGTGCCACGTCTCTGGACCCCCCCCCCCCCCCGCGGTTGTTCAATGTATCCGTACCTAATCTCACTTTTCTTGAGACCCATCCCACTCGTACTGGACACCTCAAAGTGCACGAACCTGTAGTAGTTTGTTTCCCATGGAAATCGCGAATTATTTTCCCGGGAAACAAAGGGGCCGGTCGGTCGAACTCTCGGACAGTGATTCAGGGTTTTTGTCTGATAATTCGTTCGAGTTGGAGATGTTTGATGGAGCGGGCTCCTTCAAGAGCTGGGCTCAGCAGACGGAAGAGGGCTACCAGCTGCAGCAAGCTCTGGCGCTCCGCCTCTCGTCGGAGGCTACTTCCACCGACGATCCCAATTTCTTGGACCACGCTGTCGACGGCAGGGTTGGTCTGGCCTTCGCGGAGGTCCTCTCGCATCGTTTTTGGGTAATGCAGTTTTCTCGGTTTGTTCTTTCTTCGTCCGAGAATTGGTTTGTATGGACAAAAATTGTGGGGTTTGCATTGGCTGATTGAAATTTCTGTATTGTGATGAGTTTGTGATTATTTGGTGGGTAATTGTTTTACACTCTGCCCTATATTTCGAGGTTAATTTGAAATCAACCCTTGGTTCGAAGCTGCCCCTAAACCCGGGCCTTCGGCTGAGGAACATGTTAGCCTTCTTCCGTACATAATTTAGTTTTATAAAAAATCCTTAAGTTAATTTATAAATAAAGTTCTCAATTTCATAACCACTTTTTTCCAAAAGAAATGCATTTTGCGAGACATTTTTGATGTAGACATTATAGGGTGGCAAATAGGTGTATGATCTGTTAACATGACTCCAAACTGGGGTTTGGGTTTGCCTTAAACTGGTTTGTGTTAAAATCGTGTTAATATAAACTTGACACTGAACTATTCGTGTAACTTGAAATGACCTATAAACTTGTGTATCTTGTAGAACCCATTTTAAAAAAAAATATAATTATTATTGTTGAAATATAATTTTAGTGTGCAATGAACGATGTTAATTGTTTTGTTTATTTTTTTTATTGTTGAAATATAATTTGGATTATATTTTGTATTGAATTTTTTTCCACATTTATTATTTGAAATTTAGAGTTAGAGTTCATATTGGATATTGTAATGAATTATCAATTTTATGATGTGTTACGAAATAAGACAAACAAAATTAAATTCTGTCATGCCCATTGGGTCAAAATCAAAGACACGCAGATTTAATGTGATTCAATAATGTGCCTACTCCACGACGGGAGGAGCAGATGTCCACTGTGAGTAATGGATGCATGAGATGAATTGTTTCACTTTTAATCCAAAACCCCAATACGCCAGTCTCACCAAGATATTTGTAATGCTCATTGCTCACAACTTTGCACTCAAATTTTCACAACTCTAAATACCCCACCATAATTTGATAATCAGGTATGACTCTATTTATAGAGAGAATAAGATAGGTTAGATATCTTAGCTAAACTCATGGAGATTTGAATTGATTACAAAAATCCTATCTTTATCATACTTTGGGTTGGGTTATCCAAATCTAACTTCAATGCAATCTCAACAATTTCTCACTGAGATTCACATCTATCTAAATTCACTTTGTTTTGTGTTAAATAAGATAAGTAAGGGGTATTGGTGTAATTAACTTAAAATACTTGTATATATATATTCTCTTATATTATACATTTTGTAATACACATTATTTTATTCACATTGGTTACAAAAATTTTATCTTTGTCGTACTTTGGGTTGGGTTATACAACTCTAAATTCAAGTCAATTTCAACAATTCTCTTCACCTTGGCTTGAATTCTTTAAACTTAGTGATTTAATTTTCTTTTCACCTGTAGATGTAGGCAATTTGCCTAACCGCATTAAGTTTGTGTTTCTTTAATTTTGATTCTGTGTAAGCCTGACAGAATTTAATATGTCTTATATTCTTAATAAGTGGCATCAGAGCTGATTACCTGACTGATTTTTGATTTTATATAGGTATGGCTAAACTTAATTCTATATGTCTTATTCATAGGTAAATTCCTGTGCGTGGATATTTATTCAACTACCTGTTCTGATGGTGCAACAGATAAAAAATGCAAAACTCTTGGGAACCAATGTAAATGTTTAATCTCATAATGCCAAATGTTTTTCTCTTTGGGTAATAATTGACCCAATGGATACACATTGCAGTTAGAGTCATCTTAGGATAGCATCTAGGTCTTTTCCCAAAGCCAATCAATTTAGGATTACCATATCAGTCATAGCAATAGGAATCTCAAACTGTTGAGAACTAGAGTCATTTCTCTAGTTGTCAGATTCATCCTAGCTCACTCTAGTGGACGGATCTTTTCCTTGAACTTCATGCCATCACGTAGCTAATACATCCAGTGAAGGGAATCTATCCCAGCTATCCATTGAGAAACTAGAGTAGTCCTCTAGCTGCTAGGGTCATCTTGGCTCCACCACAATGGATGCGTTTTTTTTTGGACTTCATTTAATATTGCCCTTTTGTGCTTACAAAATTTATATTTTTTCAGTAACTTGTGCCCAAACTTTTATATACATTTCTTTTTAAAATGTTCTCTAAACATTTTTCAAGAATTATTCTAGACATTATAAATGGAGACTCTTCAACTAGTTCTTCTTTGAATGATATGTTTTCATTTTTATTTATTTATTTTGTATGGATCTTTTAGATAATCATTTCCATGTAGGCATATTTTATATATTTATTCATTACTTAGCCCTACTTTTCTACTGTTTTATTGGTATGTCATAATGCATTACATTGATTTTTCTTATAAATGTACGTGTTTCATAGTTTACTTGTCTATTAGAATATATTTTGTCATATCCACACCTTAGGTTTGTATTGTTTCAAGCTCATGTACCACCAACTATATGCATATGGTTTTCACAAAATCTGTTTTCAATAGGTGAATGGCTGCATGTCTTACTATGATAAAGTTCCAGATGGGTTTTACTTGATCCACGGGATGGATCCATATGTATGGTCTTTAAGCACTGATATACAAGAGAGTGGTCGAGTTCCATCTTTTGATTCCTTGAGGACTCTTGATCCTCGTGACAGTTTTTCGATCGAGGTAGTTTTGATTGACAAATCTAGGGATCCTGGTTTGAAGGAACTGCAGAATAGGGTACTAAACTTATCTAGCAGCTGGATTACTGGAGAAGATGTGGTCAATCAGCTTGCTGGGCTTGTCTGCGATCGCATGGGGTAATTTTTCTCACTTCCTTTTTCTTTTTAATGCTCAGAATAAATAAATATTTTCAATGATTAATTGTTCCAACATTTCATGTCACAAGGGGTGCAGCTTCATCAGAAGTACATTGTCTCAGTACCCGCTGGAAAGAGTGCACAGGAAATTTGAGGAGTTGCCTAGGCTCAATTGTGCTTCCAATTGGAAGCTTGTCTATTGGCTTTTGTGTTCATCGGGCTCTTCTATTTAAAGTAAATATTTTGACTTAATTTAAGTTAGTGAGTTGCCTTACGTGTTCATATTTTGATTTCCTGTAATTTTTAGTTTTTATTATTGTTAATGGAGTTGTTCAATCTTTGCTTCCCTGCCTTATTTTCATGGTGTTTGCTCATTTGCACCTACAGTGTTAATTGTTTGTGCAATGTGCATTCGTGTAGGTGTTAGCTGACATGGTAAACTTACCATGCAGAATAGCTAAGGGGTGTAAATACTGCACGAGAGATTTCGCTTGCTCCTGTCTTGTGCAATTTGAAATTGGCAGGTATGCTGTGTTCAATTTGTTCAATGGCCACTCATTGATGCTGTTTTTTGATTTATTTAACTTCCAAATGCCAATCTTCAAACATTAAGTTGTAGACTTGACACATACGGTGCTCAAGTACTATTCAGAAGTAATTTACCCTACTGGGTATTGGAGTTAAAATTTATACCCTTGTCTAGAAAATAAAAAGAGGCTGATTTAGAGTAACCACATAGACCTGGTAATCATTATGATGGAAAACCCAAACCAAAGAAATAAGAGTAATCTTGATCACTCGTAACCAGTAGCAATATTCAATATTATTCATTGAAGTCTACTTTTCAGTGCTTCACTAAAGGATTATTTATAGATAACTAAAAGACAAAAACCTATTCTAACTACGTTTTCTTGATATAATCTAATTAAGATTATAAGGTAATCTCGATTTAATTAGGATTCCAGGAAATAAAAAAAATTAAAAGAAACTAGAAAACAAATTAAAATAAAGAAACTAATAAAACAATATTGATTTCTACTTTGATGCCTAAAATATTGTTTCTCATAATATTTGTTTCTATGATCTTCATTATTCTCCCCCGGTTGAAAAGAACTCGGTCCTAACGAGCTAAGACTATAAATACCACTCTTAGAGCTTAGGATCGGGACTCAAAAATCCTCTTTAATAATCTAAGTGTTATTTGAATCTGGTCGATCTTTCCATTTGACGAGAAAACCGCGATAACCACCCACCATCATGAGAAGAGGCCACAATCCCATTGTCAAGCACCACATCAATCACATCCTTTTGTTGCAGTATACTTGGGATACAAGGAACCTGGTGACTTGTAGGAACACTAGTAGGCAAGAGAGGAGGCTCAAATGTGCCTTGGTAAGGAGTTAAATCTTTCACATTGAAAACAAGACTAATATTCATATTATTAGGTAAGTTGAATAAATATGCATTAGGTCCAAATTTTCAAATGATAGGAAATGGGCCACTAGCTCGAGCATGTAGTTTCTTGAAGGAATGTTTAGGGAAGTGCTCAGGGTGAATACGGACCATGATATAGTCACCTTTGTTAAATTCTTGAATCCTATGATGTACATTAGCAGCAAGTTTATAGTTAACATTACTCATTGTAATTTTCCTTCTAATCTCAGCATGTATGTCATGGATGTGTTGGGAAAAAATTTAGTTAGGCTCAGAAATTTGGGTATTTGGGGGTAGGGGCACAAGGTCAATAGGGGTGTGAGGGGAGTAAACATGAACAATCTCAAGAGGACTTTAACTAGTGGACCTATTAATAGAGTTGTTATTAGCCAAGTTTAGCAGTTGGCAAAACCAAATCCTAATTACAGGCTTCTCTCCTACAAGACACTGTCAGGAGCCTAGGTTTAACCTTGGGTTTTAAGAGGAAATTGAAAGAAACCGAGGGAAAGAGAACAGAAGAGGGGGGGGGGGAGAAATCAGAGGAACAGAGGAAAAATTCAGAAAGAAAAAAGAAAGAGATAGAGAGAGATTAGGGGGAAATTAGGGAAGAAATTGAGAGAGAATTGATGAGAGAGAAGTCTGGAGTTCTGATTATCGTTCAACTATCCTATTCTCTAACTGATTCTTTTCTATCTTTTAGTTATAATAACAACTGAAATGTACAATCAGTTTCAACAAGAAAGTACAACTAGAAAGAAATACATATAATATATAGTTACTATTATATCCTTGGGGTTGTGGCAATTCCCCCTTCATTGAGAGATTTCTTGTCCCCTAGAAATTATAGCAACTGGCCACTGGATTCTTCATCTAATCCCTGCTTTCACCATCTGGTTCATCTTTTTCTTTTTCCTTTCTTTCTTCTAAGCCTTTTCCTCTTTTCTCTTACGTTCCTTTTCTTTTGTTTTTCTTGCAAATATAAAATGTAATCTTCAAAGATCTCCCTCTCAAAGCTCTCTTCTCCAATTGATCTGTAAGTTCCAATGATTTCCTTGACCTTAATACAGAAATTACATCAGTGAGTTTTAGCAATAAGTATTCCGGCAATAACCTGCTCTTCCATCATCCTTCGAATCGTATAACAGTTTTTCTATTCAGTCTGCTTCAATTGTTCCTTCTCTTCCAAAACCAACATTAGAAACTGGTCTTACACCATCTGAAATGACAGCTAGACTGTCACATTGTTCAAAATAAAAAATATTCAGAATAGCAGTAAGATATTCTCCTGCTGGAAGTGTCTTAACATTCTTGATACCTAGTTTAACCAAAGCTATGGACCCCTCAGCTGTCACGATCCTAAGGATATACTAGTAAATGTCTAATATAGGTATTTCTTTCTTGTTGTTCTTGTCGTACTTTAGGCTGCTGTAGTAGTTGTACCTTTCAGTTGTATTGTCATTGAAATGATAGTAAATCCTATAAATAGGTTAGAGCAGTAGAGAATCAAGAGTTTTGTGGAATGATAATCATATTGTCTCTCTCAAATTCTCTCTCTCTCTCTCTCTCTCAGTTCTTCCTAATTTCTCTCTTGATCTCCTATGTTCTCCCTCAATTCTCCCTGGTGTCTCTGACTTTTTGTTCGAATTCTCCCTCCAATTCTATCTGTTCTCAGTTTTTATCTAAAAAAACCCTAGGTTAAACCTAGGTGCATGACATCAGCCTTCTCCAGAGTCAAAGACAGAGGAACAATATTCCTAGGACCTTCTTTCTCAGAACCATTACTCTTCTCTCTGGCTATGTCCAATAAATCCTCAGTTGCTAGTTTTGCATTGAGATCAGGTATTGGAGGAGTACCTTATAATCTTCAAGAACAACACACTTATAATCTTCAAAATCGAAAGTTGATGTGCTCGTAACCTTTCCCAACTTCACGACATCTTTTCCTTCTTGCTTGCTGGTGTACACCAAAGGTTAATCTTAAACAGATTTCTCCTCCAATGGTGTCGCAATGACTTTTCCAGCAATTGTCATTCATGTCTTGGCATCTTTGACTTGATTTATAGTCGGAATATCTAATGACTCAATGTCTTTTACCAATTCTGGTTGTTGCTCATCTTCTTATAAGTCAGGAGTCTGAGGAAGGACTCCAGCACCAATATCCTCCTTATTAGTACTTTCCTAATCAAAACACTCCTCCTCAAGATCAAAAGTAGTCAAAGAATCGTTGCTCCACAATTTTGACATATATAGCCTCCAACTGGAATATAACCAACCAGGAATGTACACCCGGTGATGCATGGCTGCTAGTAACCAACTAAGTACAATCTTTACAGCATAAGAGGGAATTACATTACTGTTTAACCTCTAGGAATGTGTGAAATACCCCCCCCCCCCCCGCGGAAACATTTCTTATCCTCAAGAAATTATAAAAGTTGGGAAACTCGAGGGAATTGCTTGAGAAGATTAGGCAGGTATTCCCAAGTTGTGTGATCAGGTTGCAGATGGGTCCACTGCACCAAGACTTGGGTTAAAGGTAGGGAATTTTGATAGATTACTCTCTTCTCTAGCACTGCAAGTAGCTCCACTTTCTGATGAGTCTTCTTCTAGAGGATGGAGGCCCAAGCTAGTCAGATTAGTAGGCCCCATGGATTTTTTTGACAAGGAGACATGAAAAATCGAGTGAATTAGCACTCCTTCCAATAATTGTAGCTTGTATGCAACCTTCCCTACATTGGTCATTATAGGAAATGGTCCATAGTCCTTGGGACTTAATTTTGTCGCAAGGGTTGTAGAAAAAAGCTGCTGTTGGAATCTTTTGACCTTCAAATAGACCATGTCCCCCAACTCGAAAGTTCTCTCACTCCTCCTCCTATCTGCCATTTGCTTCATCCCGTTCTTTGCTATCGTTAATTATTTCTTTATCACCTGGAGTGCCTCTTGTCTTTGCTGCAAGTATCGGTCCAGCGGTATTTCAGTACTTGAGTATTGCATGACAACAGGTATCATGGGTGTGCCATGTCCCTAAGGGTATAGTAGTAATAGATAATAGATGTATTCCTTTTGTTTGTACCTGTTGTTAGTTTGGATTGAACCAGTTGTACTTAGAAATAGCTTGCAGTTGTACTTAGAAGGAAAATCATTGCTATCTGGATCAGTATATAAGACTGATCTAGCATAATTCATAGGTAGGAATGAATACATTTGAAATATTTCTGATTTCTCTCCTCCAAATTCTCTCCATCTCTCTCGATCTTTTTTTCCTTTACTTTCTATTCTTCTGATTCTCCTTACATTTATGCTAAATTTTCCCCTCATTTTTCCCCAAATTCTTACCAACTGGTGAGAGAACTCTATCAGATCTCCAGGATTTGACAGGGTGGTTTATATTCGAAGAGTGCCTCAAATGGGGATCTCTTCAAGGAATGGTGAAAGTTATTATACCACCATTGGGCTAGTGGCAGACACTTGTTCCAACTCTTTTGGCTTAGAGAAGCAAATGCACTTGAGGTAAGTTTCTAGGCATTGGTTTACTCTTTCAATTTGTCCATCAGTTTCGAGATGGCATGTCGTTGACATGTGTAGCCCCACTCCCAATTGTTTGAATAGCTCCTTAAAAAAGTTGCTGGTGAATATTTTGTCCTTGTCCAAGATGATAGACAACCCATGTATCTTCACCACTGAATCTAACAGTAGCCTTGCTACCTCAGGGGCTGTAAAGGGATGAACCATCCTTATGAAATGGCTAAATTTCGTTAGTTTGTCTACCACCACCAGTACAACATTCTTCCTTTTTGACTTAACGCGAGCCTTCCACAAAGTCTATAGAAATTTGTTGTCACTTCTGTTTCGGTATGTCAAATGGCTACAACAGTCCCGGATAAGGGACTTGCTCATGCTTATAATGCTAACAAATAGGGCTAGGGCATAACACATATTTGGTCACATCCCTTTTTTGCCCAAGCCAGTAAAACAACTGCCTTACCTTGTGGTAAGTGACATTTAAGCTTGAGTGTCCTATGGGTGAGTTGTGCAGTGACGACAGGATCCTCTACTTGAGTTGGTCATCTTTTCTTATCACCAACCTTCCTTTGTACCTTAGTAACCTAGCCAATAAGGTATAACCATTTCGATTGGTGGGCTGAGTTGTTAACTAAGTCACGAGATCCTTTGCCCATGTGGTTTGCTCATAATTTACTGTTATTTCCTTCACCCAATTAGGCACCACGACTAAGGTAGCTTGGTAACCCATTTTTCCTCCTTCCTTGACAATATATCTTCCATTGTGTTTTCTTCCCCTTTTTTGTATTGTATGATGTAGTCAAGGCCTAGTAGCTTATTCACTCCTTTTTTTTGTAACTAAGTATGTAGCTTTTGTTGCATTTGGAATTTGAGGCTCTTATGGTCAGTTTTTATTACAAACCAGTTCCCTCTAGGTAATACATCCATTTGTCCACTGCCATTAGCACTACTATCAACTCTTTGTCATAAATGCTTAGTCCCAAGTGTTTTAGGGCTAACGCTTGGCTAAGAAAAACCAAGAGTTTTCCCTCTTGCACCAACATTGCACCTACCCCTGTCTCACAGGCATCTGTCTCCAAAATAAAAGCTTAGTAAAGTCAGGTAAGGCTAATATAGGGTCTGTGTCATTGCCTTCTTTAGTGTGTGAAGGGGTGTGAAAGGTTGCCTTTGCTCTTGAATTCCATCCAAAGCTATTCTTCTTGAGTAACTTAGTCAATGACTTGCTCATAACACCATAATCTTTGATGAATCTCTTGTAATATCCTGTTAAGCTTGGGAACCCCCTTTAGTCTTTGACAGTTTGTGGTTTTGGCCACCCCACCATGACAACAATTTTCTTTGTGTCTGTGCTTACCCCTTCCCCACTAATTATGTTGCCTAGGTATTCCACTTTCCTCTCAGCAAAAGCACACTTGGACCTCTTTTCAAATAGTTGATTAGATCTGAGGATTTTGAAGGCTATTCTTAAGTGGCTCAAATGTTGGTCAAGAGAAGAGTTGTATATGAGAATGTCATTAAAAAAGACAAGTTTTCTTAGGTAAGGGTTAAAGATGTGATTCATCAAGGTTTGGAATGTGGTAGGGGCATTAGTTAATCCAAATGGCATAACTAAAAATTCATAAAGGCCTTGATGAGCCTTGAAGGTAGTCTTAGGAATATTTGTTAGACTCATTCTAATTTGGTGGTATCCGGATTTGAATTGTGGCTCTAGATAATTCATCTAGGAGATCCTCTATTATTGGAATTGGGAATTTGTTTTTGATACTGAGGGAGTTCAATTTGTGGTAATCAACTTAGAATCGCCAAGAGCCATCATTCCTTTTTAACAAGGAGGAGGGGGGAAGCAAAAGGGCTTTGACTCGGCTGGATTATTGATTTGGTCAACATTTCCTTGACCAACCTTTCTATTTCAGCTTTTTGGAAGGGAGAATACCTATAGGACTAGACATTCACATGCTCTATATTGGGTTTCAAATGGATAGTATGATTTAAGGAATCGATTTGTGGGTTGGGTGGAAGGTTCAACAAACAAACCTCAAACTCAATCAACAATGAATGTAAAGGGTCACAAGGTTGTACCTTGTTGAGAGAATGTAGTGTGGAAGTAGGTTTACGCCATGGATGGTCCCTTCCTTTTGCTGCTGCATTTTCTCCTACATCTCCCTCCTCGGCCCTCGACTCCATTGCATATTGTGGAAAGCAGTTGGGCTATGGCAGCTTCCCCATGCTGAAATAATTTTGGCATCCTTCGGCCTATCACCAATTTGCATCACCCTCTTCCAAACTCCCTGTTAGGGTTAAACTCTTGCTTGCCAATTCGAAGGTTACTTCCAGCTTATTGAAATAAAAAATCAAGGGCCTCATTGTTTTCATCCAATCCACCCCTAGCACAATGTGGCAACCACTTAATTTTAAGATTAGCTGCTTCGCAGTGAATTCATGACTTTGCATCATCCATTTGAATCTACTTTACCATTTTCCTGCCATTGGAAATGGTAACCGCTAAGGGAAGAGTTGCCTGCATGGGACGTTGCAAGTTTAAGGCAATATCCTCATCCAAGAAGTTGTGTGCGCTTCTACTGTCGATGAGGATCATCACTTTCCTCTCTCCCACTGAACCTTTCACCTTAATTATCTTTTCTAACGAGTAGCCTTCTAAGGCATGCAATGGTATCTCCCCACCTTCCTCTCCAATAGCTCCATTTCCTGTAGCCTCCAATTTACATGCATCCTCTACTCCTTCCTCTTCTTCTTGACCCCCCATTTGCAATAACTGTTTCCTACATTGATATCCGGGAGAATACCTTTCTCCACAATGAAACCAAGCTACCATTTTTGTTCCACCGAGAGGGAGCTAGGGAGGGCTTGGGCATAGCCTTAGGAAGCAGGTTACCCTTATGTCCTATTTGATGGCTAGGCTTGGACATGCCGCCTCCACTATTATGTAAGTTACTCCCAGCATATGCCTTAGATAGGGTTCTTTGCTTCTTAAAAATTGCCTCTAAGGCTAATTCCTAGGGCCGGGCTTTCTCTGCAGCCTGTTTGACGATGGTCGACCATAACATCTTAACACTTGGTCTAAGTTCATCACTTAGTCTGTTGATAAAAGTAGACACAAAATATGGCTAACCCAAGTTAGGATGAGAGAGGATTAGTAATGAGCAACGACTTCAACTCCTCAAATCTGGTTTGGTAATCCTCTGTTGATCCGTCCTATTTTAGTTTGTTGAATTCTTCTACGATGTCTATCATTGTCCTTTCCCCAAAGCAATCACAAAAGTCTACCATGAAATCATGTCAAACCAGATCGATTCTTCTTTTGCTTTAGCCTTGAAACCACGCTTCCACCACATCATTCAGGTAGGCGGTAGCCAGATTCACCTTTTGGCCTTCTTCCACTCAGTAGTGATGGAAGAACAACTCTTAGCGTCGAACCCACCATCACGGCTTGTCACCTTCAAATGTCAGAATGTCTAGCCTCAACATTGGGGTGTGATACTGATTTACATGTGCTCCCCTAGTGGAGTTTTCTGGTATAAATTCCGATCATTCCTCTGTTTCCAAAGGATCAGGAGCTTGCTGCCGGATTCTTGATCCCATCAGAATCGGAGCTGAGGTGCACCTTGGAGGGAAGTTCGTCAGCAAACTTACATTCAACAATCGTGAGAACATGCTCAGTACAGTACTTAACTGTTGGCCAAACCCAAAGAACTCTTCTTTGAGGCTCATGAAATCTGCTCAAAGGTTAGTAACCCCCTCTCTAGTGGCCAAATTTTCTAACTTGCTTCAATTCATCTCCTCCCGAGTTTGGTGAAGGTCTAACTCCATCATATCCAACTTACCCTCCAACTGTTCTTGATTCTGATGAAGACACATCTCCAGACCATCCAAACGAGTCTCCAATTGCTTCATTCTTGTCCGTTCTTCCATCATTCAATCTACTAATCACTTCTTCAGTCGAAACAGTAGCTATCGATATGAATTCTGATAGCCTCGACCTGCTCCTTGCCGTTGACTTGCTCTTTGTCTAAGGCCGGAAATCGCCTTGATACCATTTATCAGATTCCCAGATCTAATAAGGGATCTTTTAGGTATGATTAGGAATGGAGAAGAATTTAGGGGGAGAGAGAGAGAGAGAGGATTCACGTCATTCATTTCATAATCCTATTCTCTAGTTGTGGCCTTGTATATATAGCCTCCACCTGGAATATAACCATCTGGGAATGTACACCCGGTGATGCATGGCTACTCCTAACCAACTAAGTACAATCTTTACAGCATAAGAGGGAATTACATTACTGTTCTACCCCTAGGAATGTGACAAATGTGAATCCTTCACTGCCCGTTGCTGCACGGTAAGCCTGAACCTACCCAATTTCATACCCTAACCTGATTTGAGAACCCATTACCCATACCTGACCCAATTAAAAACCCAGTAACCCACAATCCAATTTCCCAGCAACTTACCCCTTTTAACTTACTCGTTCAGCCAGCCCAACTACAATTACACAGCCCACTTTGCTGTCAACTGGGCCACTAACCAGTCCAAACTACAATTACAGTCCACTTTGATGTGAACCCGGCCACTAACCAGTCCGAACTACAATTACACAGTCCACTTTGCTTTGAACCCAGCCACTAACCAGTCCAGCATTGCAGGAATAATATTTTCTACCTAAAATTAAATTCAACCTTACCTGGGATAAAGGCATATTTTTTACATTGAAATTTGATTAATATTCATCTATTGGGTATCTTTAGTAAACTATTTTAGCTCCATTTAATTTTCTTTCATAGCCAACCAAGAGAGAGAGAGAGAGAGAGAGAGAGAGCCCCTCGCCCCCCAAAAAAAGTCCCTTATCCTATTCGTTGCATCTTGAGCATTATTTTTTTTTGTATTGATATTGTCATTTAAATTAAATTTCTCGGTCTTTATTTTGCATCCTAGTAGGTTTCTTATCTGCATTTAAGTTGAATTTTGAGTCTTCTTAGAATTCATTTAATTTATTGAATCACTTATTTGCCTGTCCCTGTTACTATTTGTTTATTTGCCCATGGTCCCCAAGAAACACCAACGGTCCTTCAGTCATTACACAATTCCATAAAATCCATTAAAACTAGAACGAACAATCTCGAGAGTCTTTCAAATATAATGGGAACATTTACTAAACAGATGACACAAGTCCTCAAAATACTAGGAAAGCAAAAGATAAGAGATGATTTTGTGGAGTCCCCACATTCTAATAAGTTAGTACATGGTGCACTTAATACCCTAGGATACACATTGCTTCCAATAAGATTCCTCACTCACATGAGACATTGTCTCCTTTTAAACCTAGGCAACCCCATGATAGAAAAACAATTCATGAAGCACCTAGGTATGACGGTAGGCGTCTAAACTTTGAAGAATCTATAAGTGGCAATCCTAGAATCAACGCACATCACAAAAGGAATCTAGAGAGAGAATATAGGCAATCACCTCCACCCCATAAGAATAGATAGGAGGACAATAGAGAAAACAATAGGCATGTGAAAGTGGATGTTCAAGAGTATAAAAATGGGTTAGACCCTAATGTGTTTTTAGATTGGTTAGATGGCATGGAAAATTACTTCACTTGGTATAATATGACTACTATTGAGAGAGTTCATTTCACCAAAATAAAATTGATTGGCTCTACAAAGAAATATTGGCAAAATGTTCAACATAATTTTGAGAGATTAGGTGAGCCTCCCATCGCCCAATGGGTAGTCATAAAGCAAAAGTTAAAAGACAAATATCTACCCTCTTCCCATAAGGGTCAATTACAACAACTGCCACTAATCAAATTTACGTGTAATTGAATACTTGACCCAATTTGAAAATTTTCTCATTCGATGTGATTTAAATAAGGATTCTTTCTTTACCATGCAAAGGTTTATAAATGGATTGAGGATGAACATCTAGAAAGAGATTATGTTGCACTGCCTCAAGACTATAGAGGAAGTCTATCATAAAGCCATTCAGATAGAAAAATCCCTTAAAGCCCCTCTTGTTCCTCAAGTCTCCACACAATTATCTAACTCCCATCCATTAAGGTCAATTCCTCCATCGTCGCTTGGAGATACTATTGTCAGTAAGGCAATCTCTTGTTCAACCTCTAGGGATAGCTTTGCTAGGAATAGAAATTTTCCTTATAATAATTCCCAACCTAGTACTTCCCGTCCTCATAACCCTTCCATTCGATTCCACCATTGTCATAAGAAGGGTCACATAGCTACTCGTTATCCTAAATGTGCCTTAATTCTAGAGCAAGAGCAAGAATTTACTAATCACTTGAGGATAAAGATGGAATTGTTAACCCACTAGATTTTTCCGAAGGAGAGGAAGCAACTGATAACAATCTTGATTTGGTAGAACAACTTAACATTGTGAGGTGTGTACTAACTGAGAGTGTTTATGATGATGAATGGAAACACACTAGTATTTTTCAGACATGCGTTACGAGTGGTGAGTGAACTTGTATGCTAGTATTGATGGGGGTAGTACCATGAATGTGGTTTCTAAGTCTGCAATTACTCTACTTAACCTTAAGGTATAACCACATCCAAAACTATTTAAAGTTGCACTAGTGAATAAACAAACTTTACTAGTCATCGTAAGATGTCTTGTTCCTATTCAATTGGGTGATTACATAGATAAAATTCTCTGTGATGTTTTACCTATAGATGTTGCCCATATTCTTTTAGGTACCCTTGGCTTTATGGATTTATGAATGGTTAGTTATGCCCTTTGGCCTGTCAAATGCTCCTAGTACTTTCATCAAAGTTATGACACAAGTACTCAAACCTTTTATAGGAAAATTTTTGGTTATCTACTTTGATGACATCTTGATCTTTAGCAAGTCCTGAGATGAGCATCTAAACCACCTCAAACAAGTGTTCCTAACTCTTAGGGTTGCCAAGTTGTATGTTAACCTTAAGAATTGTTCCTTTCTATGACCTCAAATGCTATTCTTAAGCTTCATTATCTATGCCTTGGGTGTACCTGTTGACCCTAAGAAAGTTTGAGCTATTAGAGAGTGGCTTGAACCTAGGACAGTGTCAAAGATTGGTAGTTTCGATAGCTTGGCTAATTTTTATAGGAGTTTCATTAAGGGATTTAGTAATATCATGGCTCCAATTATAGATTGTTTGAAGAAAGGAGAGTTTTTGTGACCTAGTTCAACCAACAAAGCCTTTAAGGAAATCAAAGAAAGGATGGCCACAATACTTGTCTTACAACACCCTAATTTTAGTAAAGTTTTTGAGATTGCATATGATGCATCTAGCATTGGTATTGGAGGTGTTCTTAGTAAAGAGGGTTGCCCAATAGCATTCTTTAGTGAGAGACTCAATGAAGCTAAATAGAAATATTCCACTTATGACAAGAGTTCTATGTTGTTCTCCAGTCTCTTCACTGCTGGAGGTACTATTTATTGCCACAAGAATTTGTTCTATATTCTGATCACCAGACATTAAGATACTTGCAGTCTCAAAGAAGTTAAACTCATGCTAAGTGGGTAGAATTCCTTAGTGAGTACACCTTTGTCCTCAAGCATTGTTCTAGGGTAGATAACAAAGTAGTTGATGCCCTTAGCCAAGTAGTTAGTCGTCTTCAAGTGATGAGTACAGAGGTTATTAGTTTTGATAAAGTAAAGGGCACTTACCCTAATTGCCTTTATTTTGGCTCTGTTTATCTCCAGGTTAATCAAGGTAATCGTCGCCCCCTTGTTGATTTTGTCATTCATGATGGTTATCTTTTCAAAGGAACTAAGTTTGTGCATTCCACACACTTCATTTAGAGACTTTCTCCCATGGGAAATGCACGCAGGGGGATTAGCTGGTCATTTTGGAGGAGATAAGACTATTGCACTTATTGAAGATAGATTTTATTCTGTCTTTGAAAAGGGATGTCTCTAGGAACAATGTCACAGATATCAACTAGCTAAAACTAGGGAGAACAACACAAGTTTATACACTCCTTTTCCTATCCCACATACCTCTAGGCAGGATGTGAGTATGGATTTCATTTTAGGTCTACCCAAGACTTTTAGGGGACATGACTCAATTCTAGTAGTAGTGGATAGGTTTTCTAAGATGGCACATTTTCTTCCTTGAAGTAAGTTCACAAATGCTTCCCACATTGCTAAATTGTTCTTTAGAGAAGTTGTTAAGTGGCATGGTTTGCCTCCTTCAGTTGTATCTAATAGAAATATCTAATTTGTTAATTATTTTTGCAAGACACTATGGAAAGTTTTTGGGGCAAGTTTGAAATTTACTTCAGGCCTTCATCCCCAAGCTAATGGACAAATGAAGTTGTGAATCGTAGTTTGGGAGACTTGCTTAGGTGTCTGTCACGACTCCAAGGATATAATAGTAATTATATATAATATGTATTTCTTTCTAGTTGTCCTTTGCTGTTGAAGCTGATTGTACCTTTCAGTTGTTATTATAATTGAAAGATAGAAAAGCCTATAAATAGGCTAAGGGTCATGCTATTTGTACATCATTTATGTATACTTTGGACTACACAATGCACGTAAATGACATAAATACCCCTCGCCTCACTGCACCTCACCGCCTTGGATGGGGGCATTTTAGACATTGGTACATCATTGTGTAGACCAAGATGTACACAATGATGTACCAATAGCATTTTCTATAGGCTAAATCAGTTAGAGAATAGGATAGTTGAATGATAATCAAATTTCCAAACTTCTCTCTTATCATTTCTATCTCTCTATTCCGTCTCTGATTTCCCCCTAATCTCTGTCTTTCTCTGTTCTTTCTGAATTCTTCCTCTATTCTTCTAATTTCTCCCTCCCTTTCTGTTCTCTTTCTCTCAGTTTCCTCCATTTTTCTCTTAAAACCCTAGGTTATACCTAGTTTCCTTACATTTGGTATCAGAACCAACTGTTCTTTGTTGTGATTCCAATGATTATCGATCTTTAATTGAGGTAGACCCAGGCGATCCTAGAGGTTGTTTTCAGAGACAGATCCAATTGATTCTCTAAATTAATAGCAAAGTAATGGTCCTCGGTTACTAAATTGTAATCACGACGATTTTGGAAGGTAGATCAGAGCCGGTTGATTCTTGGCTATGATTTCGACAATTCTTAGAAACAGTTCTAGGTTCGGATTTTGAGGGCAAAGTGTAGTGCCCCACATTTTTGAGGTCGCGACTTAAAAATATAAATTAAAAAAAACATTACTTTCCATGTGGGATACCCCAAGTTATGGTTTACTTCATGCACGTCACACTCTTATGCTCACAGAATGCAAATGGCCTTCAGGCTCGCACATGTCAATATGCTCAACATCATATGTAGTATCAAGACCCATAATGCCTATCAACCATATGTTGCCCTCTTTGGCATGGCAGCACACGCCTACCTTGTTCGGACGTCACCGACATAGCGATAGCAATGCCCTTGCTCAGAGGCCGAGGGGACAAATACCGTCATGTAAAAGCAACTTACTTGATATACATATAATCACATAAATATCATGTCATGCATGAACGCATGATTCCGCATATTTTATGGAACCACCCATACCATTTGATGCACACAGCTGATATTATAGATCATTAAACCCATATATGTATGGTCCTGACACAGTTATGGCATTAGGATTCAGACCAATACTTACAGGTCGACACATTAATATTTCATATGATTCCGGGGTCAGGTTATGAACCCCTGTATAGCGTAAGTATTTGTACCATTTCACTTTCAGGATTAAGGGCAAAGCTCGTCACTACTTACACTATTGGCTGGTCCAGAATATTCGGTAATATTAAAGATTGAATGGAGGCTGGTCAGTTGACCGCCACCACCATATGAGTCAGTCATGCGGACACACCGATATTGCCCCAACGACACCAAGTCTCCCTAACTCTTTAAGAACCTAGCTCCACATTGGTTCGGCATTATTCCCAAGGAAACAGGGCGATACAAAGCCCTGTTACGATTAGAAGTAAACATCGCAAGGAGTCTTTTATTTAACTTAAAACCACCGCCACCAAACTCACCAATAAGTCACAAGTTATAAAATGGTGACCATGCGTATTCATGAATTTAATATTTGGAACTGAATCAGGGTAAGGGAGGGAATAGATTACACCAAACGGTGGGGTCTTGCATAAGAATTAGAGGGCATGCTAAAAGGGTTTAGAACTTGCCAATAGTTAACAGTTCCAATCTTTCCTGCACTCTCGCTGCAAAGTAACATGTTTACAAAGAGTAATGAGACTATGGACCAAATTAATTAATTTTAACTGTGTAAAATTTATAATTTAGTCGTGCAGAGCTTCTAATAATTTTTCTCACTTACCTGGCCACTTTAAACTTCAATTAAACTGGATTTTTTTCCAAATTTTCCCCACTTTCAGTCGTTGCTCGTGCCCCCCTTCTTCTTCTTCCAATTTCCTCTGCTGTTTCATGCTCGAATTCTGCCCAAATTGGGCTTTAAAAGAAGCAAAATGAGTGGCTAAGATGCGGCCACGTGGCACCACCAGCAGCCACGCATGGCAGCTACTGCCCCAGCCCGAAACAACGTCGTTACGGGCTGGCCTTACCTGGAAAAACCAGCATTTTCCCTTTCGCATGCGTGCACACCCACGAAATTGAACCCACGTCACTCGCGCGCAACCGCTCGCGCTACACACCTCCTTACCCATATTATGCACATAATTAATCTTAAAGACTATGACTGTGAGATACTCTACCATCCAGGTAAGGCGAATGTTGTAGCTGACGCATTGAGCTGCCGAGGAGCGTCCACTGCATCAGTGTTGGTTCAGGAGTGGACTCTATTGGAGCAGTTGAGCTAGCTCACTATCACAAATTCGAGTGGTGCTCCTGGTATTTACTGTGCGTTCATGGCTATTCGTTCAGATTTGATGGACCGGTTCTGTAACATGCAACAGTATGACGAGAGGTTGATGCATATCATGGCGGACATGGATAGATTTAGGCCTTTGGGGTACAGTCTGAGAGATGATGGTTTGCTGCTATATCAGGGCAGAATTTGTGTCCCAGTGGACGAAGAACTTAGACAGGAGATACTATCAGAGGCATATTGTTCACGTTATACTATTCATTCGGGAGCAGGCAAGATGTATCAAGACTTGCGTCGCCGGTACTAGTGGAGTGGTATGAAGATGCATGTGGCAGAGTTTGTGTCTCATTGTTTAGTGTGTCAGTAGGTGAAGGCTAAGCACCAGAGACCAGCAGGGTTGCTTCGTCCATTGTCCATTCCTGAGTGGAAGTAGGATAGGATTGTTATGGACTTTGTTTTGGGGCTGCCACGTATTAGCAGGGGTCACGACACAGTATGGGTGATTGTTGACAGGTTGACCAAGTCTGCAAATATTATGGTGTTTAGAGGATTCCCAAATATCATTATGAATTAAATGGAAGGGTTTATACAATTGAATAGGATTATGTGATCTAGGTTGTTTAGCAAGAGTGCATTGTTCACATGTAAGAACCTGCTCTTTGTTGCTGAAAAAATTAGGATACAAAAATTTAAGGTAAGGTAGGCTAGGGTGTCCTAAGCCTTTATCCATAACAAGACTTTGGCATTGGTGCTTACACTTAGGACAACTTTATTTGAAGAGGAATCAGGAAGATCTATTGCAAGACAATAAAGACCGTCCATCACTTTAGCATTGCCAATCATCCTCCTTGAGGCTTGATCCTGAAAAACACAGTAGGAAGGATAGAAAATTACATTGCAATTCATATCCTTAGTGATCTGGCTAACTGATAGGAAATTATGTTTCAAACCAGGAACATGTAGCACAGAATTGAGCTTTAGTTTTGACATACATACTGTTCCCATATCCAAAACAGGTGAAGTGGTTCCGTTGGCTATAAATATATTGAGGGATGAGTCACATAGGGTATAATCAGTCATAAACCTTGTTGAATTTGTTATATGGTCTGATGCACCCGTGTCAGTCATCCATATATTCTTAGAAAAATGCTGTTGGACAGTTGGCATTTTAATTTCATCATATTGCTTTATTGTTTTTATCAGTTTTTTTCGTTTCTGATCCCTTCATTTTCTCTTTTGACCTTGTCAAAGTTTAGTTGCTATTTTTTTTGAAGTTAGTGGCTGCGTATGGCTTAGATAATGGCAACATTTTCTCATCAGTTTTACCCACTATGTTTAGTGGCAAGTCTTTAGGGAAGTTTGTTATTTTCCTTGTATATAAAGACTGCAATCAATGAAAGAAAAGTACGCTAGTATTTTTTCAGTCACTTTGTGTTCTTATTTTTTCAATTACTACTTCTCTGTTTTTTCAACAGTTGTATTAGAGCTATAGTTTCATTACTCCGCCAGGGGATATTATCCACTGCCGGTCCCAAGCCCGGATAAAGGAGGAGGGTTGCGTTAGGTAGCCGACAACCAGCGTAAAACCTAGTCGGATCCAAATATGAATTCTAGACAAACTATCTGTTGGGATGTAACCCACATAGAAGTCTAGAATTCATATAGCCAACCCCACATAGTGGGATAACGGCTGGATATGTTGTTGTTGTTGTTGTATTAGAGCTATAGTTGATCTTACAGGATCAAAACACCAATTTCAATCCAAAATATAGATGGCATCCAACAGTCTAACTTTAAACCCTCTTATCATCCTCACTGGTGAAAACTACCACATTTGGTCAGTGAAGATCCCAGTTTATCTAGAAGCCTATGCCCTCTGGGTAATTGTGACTGAAGATAAGCCAATTGCTCCTCTACCAACAAATCCCACCATGGCTCAAATCAAACTCAACAGTGAAGAAAAGGCAAAGAAACCCAAGGCCAAGTCACTCATTCAGAACTCAGTGGCAGATTGTGTTTTCTATAGGATTATGGTGTGTGATTCTGCTAAAGAGTCTTGGGACAGGTTGAAAGAAGAATACCAAGAGAGTGATAGAACACGCCAGATGCAGGTGCTAGGAATTTGAGACATTAAATATGCAAGAGGATGAAACAATTGGTAAGTAAGCTGATCGAATCTCCTTCATTGTTAATAACATCAGATTACTTGGTGAGGAATTCGTAGAAAAAAGGATTGTGGAGAAAGTGCTTGTAACCCTTC
Organism: Diospyros kaki; assembly: GCA_036245055.1. Taxonomy (NCBI): domain Eukaryota; kingdom Viridiplantae; phylum Streptophyta; class Magnoliopsida; order Ericales; family Ebenaceae; genus Diospyros; species Diospyros kaki. Next base: position 24,914,443 of record BSEG01000010.1, on the reverse strand, counting down.
CTGAGAGGTTTGAATCAAAGATCTCCTCCCTTGAAGAATCCAAGGACTTAAGCAAGATCTCATTAGGTGAACTAATGAGTGCTCTTCAAGCACAAGAGCAAAGAAGAACTATTAGGCAGGAAAAATTCGCTGAAGGTGCTTTCCATTTGCAAAAACAAGTAGTTAGTAAGGGCAAGAAACAATTCAACCAGAAGAACAAAGGCTAAAATGTAGGTGGCAGCAGCAATGAAGGTTCAAAACAGAAAAATTTTCCTCCCTGCATACACTGCAAGAAGACCATGCATGCTGAGAAATACTGCTGGTGGAGGCCTGATGCAACTTGTGGGAATTGCAAGCAGTTAGGGCATATTACAAAGGTCTGTAAATTCAAAACTAAAGACTCAAAACCTCAACAAATTCGTTTCGCATATGCAACTAATGCACAGGAGGAGCAACTATTCGTTGTTTCTTGCTTCTCAACAAATGATTCATCTGATCCTTGGCTCATTGACAGTGGTGCACACATCACTTGTGCAATGATCCTGAGATGTTCAAAAATCTTGATGAGTGTCACAATCCTAGGGTTTGGCTAGGGTTGTGATAGGAATTAGGAGAGATTTGGGGGAGAGAAATCAGTAAGAGGAGATTTAGAGCTGAAAACAGAAGAAATGGGAAGGAAGGGAAGAAGAACCGAGAGAGAGAGAAATTAAGAGAGAGAAACTGAGTTTTGAAATGTATTCTTCAATTCAATGATAAAACCCTCCTCTAACTACTCAAGCCTATTTATAGGCTTACAATTGAAAATGCTAACAACAATAGAAAATACAACTAATAAGGAAAACACATGTATTACTAATATATCCTAGGGGTTCCTTGGGGTCATGACAATCCCCACCCCTTCAAACAATTCTTGTCCCCAAGAATTGGCTGCTCTTGACCCTATTATTCACCCAATTCTAGCCTTAATAATTTGTTTTCTTCTTCGCCTTGTCTTGTTCTCATCTGTCACTTTTATTTTCTTTTGTCTTGCCATATCTTTTCCTCCGAAAACAGCAATATCATGATTCGTTGCAGCACTTGTTCCAGCCATCCTCCCATTCTTTGTTGCTCTCAAAATTAATTCCATTTGACCTATCACACCTTCCACCATAATCTCTCTAACTGTAGAGAGTAAGTCAAATTGCTTTGCAGGCCGAAATTTGGTTCGATGCTGCTGCTTTCCAATGGAAATGAGAACTATTGAAGCAGCAAAAGTCTTGTTTCTGTCCACAAAGAATTTCCCCATGATCTTCCCAATGTCTTCTTTCTCTTTAGTAGAGGTATCCTCAATTGGGGTATCTTTAACTCCAAGCAGATTTTTCTGGAAGTTACCACTTATCCTTAGGTCTTTATTAGCCTCATACTTTTCATCAGCTGCAAGGACACTATCACCATTGCCATCCTTCCCTTCTAGTTTTGATATATTATCCTCCAGCAAATATGAACAGTGATTCCCACAGATAGCATTGTCCCATCCCTCTTCCTTGCTGAAATCCTTAGTTACAATTGGTCGGTCCAACTCCAATTTTTCCTCCGACTCATGCTTGAACTGATTTGCAGCCTTATAAGCTCCACCATCAAATTTCTTTCTGAAAGAATTCTGATTTGGGACACCATCCGATCCTTCCATCCCTGCTCTAATCACCAAAGGTAACGGATCAGCTTTAGCTTCCTCAAATGCTGCCCTATTAATCTGTTCATCACAGATTCTCTTGGGATAATGACATTCACCACCCATATCATTACTAATGTTGCATTTCCCCTTTATAATTCTGCTGGAATCGGTACACTTCTTCCACTCCACCTTGGAAATAGGTAGTGAATCAGCTTCTCGACTTCTTGCTTTCTCCTTCGGCTGCTCCATTTTAAGGAAATCTTCTTTGTTAAAACTCCCATGATAATCCTCAAAGTATTCGGTGGGAAAATTGTAATGATACTCCTTAGATAGTATCATTGCAAACTCTTGCAACTTTTCACGTATCATTTGGCCGAATTCTTGGCTCGATTCACGTACCTTACTTCTTGTTCCTTTGTCTAATTGACTGCTAACTGAAAATGCAGCCTCCTTTGGCTGCCATTGAGGCTCCATTCCAGCTGAAAAGGAAACTTTCTCCTGCTGCAATTGAGACTCCATTAGACTCCTTCGTGCGCCACTTCCCAAGGCTTCATGAGCAGGACATTCCATTGAAAATGCAGCATCCTTCGGCTGCAATTGAGGCTGCTCTCTTGCATGAAAATTAACCACTGAAAATGCAGCATCATTTGGCTGTAGAGGAGACTCCAATTGTTTCATACGCAAGCTATCCGTTATGGCAGAATTCTCAAGAGCAGGACCAGTCAAAGGCCAAGGCATGGGAGCTTGATACATCCTTAATCCAACTCTTCTGTGAACAAATCGGGTTCTTAGTTAGAATTGCCTCAAACGCAATTCACTGCCTATGCAGTGTCGGACTTCTAATCGGAATCCCCTAAATTACCACTCGATTAGTTCCGATAATGATTGAGGTTGTCTTCCCAAACTGCTACTATCACAGCTCGGAAAGCAATAGCGAATTAAACCGCTGCCCGCCTTCCCAGTCGAACCTTCTATCTTTCCTCAGTAAAGAGATCTACGGCTAAGAATGTTCAACGGAACTCACCGGAAGCCACTCCTCCTACTTCTTCTTCAGATCCGAGCCGACCTCTCCTCCTTGTGCGTCGGAATCAATTCCGCAATTCACCAGTAAAATGACGATTCCGCCAAGCTCTATAAGTTTCCCCTGCCTCGTCTCCTCGTCTGCGCACTTCGATTATTGCTTCACCTCCTTTCACTGGAAATCGCTGCTTCAACAATCGAACAACCTTCCAGATCGATGAAATTCTGCAAGATCGCCGAAGTTTCCCACTAGAATCGTCTAGGCTGCTCGCAATTGCTACCGATTCGACAATCGCTTTCCTCGACGCCTCCTTCTCGCCCAATCACCGACCACGGTTCGCAACCACTGGCTTGGTTTCGTAATTAACCGGAATTGCTTCACCTAATTGCCAACGACAATCACCGTTGTAGATCGATAGCAAAGTCAGATCCTCATTCCGTCCACTCTTTGTTATTTCTGGAATCGCCTAGCCCAGCCTCGACTTGGCTTCCAAGTCCGTTGAAGCTGCGTCCCCTTCCACTTCGAGCAAGACTCACTGAAATTCGTGGCCAATCGTCAATGGTCAGCTTCGTCTTCCAGACTCGAACGCTCTTTCGGAATTCTTCAAGCCGAGAGACACTCCCCTGTCGGACTCACTGGAAGCTGAATTCGCTTAGCTTTGCTTCATCGTTCGGACAAGTCAGATCGGAATGACTGAAATGGTCTCCTCGTTTGATCGATGTTAATCTGGCTCGTTGAAAATCACTCGAGGCTTTGCTTCAATTCTAGCTGGATTACCTCCAAACCGGATCGACCACTATTGAATTTTCGAACTCCAGCCGAGGACGACTGCTCTGCTTCAATTCCCCTGAAATGCGATACCCCTGGCCTGCAATCGAATTGCCGACCAGAGCCTACACTCGCGCCTTCTTCTCAAACTTCCTCGCTTGGTCAACACTCTTCGAATCTCTCAGGCGACGCCAATCCTCCTGCTCCGTGTTCTAGGAGAGTCGATCTCATAGTTCAATCACTTCATCGAAATCACTGAATTTCAATCACTGGCCGTCTTCGTCTTCAAAAGTCGAACAGAAATGCGCCAAAATTTCCAGGCAACAATCACCTCTAACCAGCCTAGGAGAATCGCGCACCCAATCACCGACCGCAATTGACAACGGTCGCGGCACCACTTCCTCGTCTGACTCACATGCACGCCTTCCTTTCTGTTGTCTACTCACGATTGAAATGAATTCAATATCGCCAACGTAGTCGTCTTCCAATTTCGAACAGTATTTACTGGAATATTATTCCAGATTGCCTTACAGCAATCGTCCTTTCACATGCAATGAACAACTCTGGACTCACAATGGAGATCGCTTCACCGAGAGTGTCGGACTTCCACTCAAGGTCGCCTGGCCTGCTCGTCTACTAATTGGATCAGCTGAAATTACTCCAGGAGTTATCGGAAGCACCGTCGGAACAGCTTCCTTCACATCGAATCAAATTACAGCCAAGGATTGTTGGCTCTGATACCAATTGTCACAATCCTAGGGTTTGGCTAGGGTTGTGATAGGAATTAGGAGAGATTTGGGGGAGAGAAATCAGTAAGAGGAGATTTAGAGCTGAAAACAGAAGAAATGGGAAGGAAGGGAAGAAGAACCGAGAGAGAGAAACTGAGTTTTGAAATGTATTCTTCAATTCAATGATAAAACCCTCCTCTAACTACTCAAGCCTATTTATAGGCTTACAATTGAAAATGCTAACAACAATAGAAAATACAACTAATAAGGAAAACACATGTTGTTGTAACATTTGTATTAGATTAGATTAAATGTATTTTGTATTGCTGCATATTTTATCTTCTGTTGTAGTGTTAGATTTAATTGCTCTTCTAGAAGGTTTGTTTCTAGAAGGTGGCAGCCGTTTATAAAGTTTGTTAGTTGTTAGGCGGCTGTTAGTTAGTTTTTCTTTTTTGGTGCAGTCCGCTTCCCTTATATTCTATAAATAGGGGTCGTGGCTTGTAGTCTTAGGTGTGTGCCAGAATTATAGGAGTTTTCTACTTCTGTTTTCTATCTTGGTTGGGTTTGAGTGCGAGAGATTGGGAGTGGCTGGAATTTAGCTTGTATTCCCTAAGTTTTACCCTTTAGCTTTCAGTGTATATGGGCTTAGGGCTGGGTTCTCGTTGTAATCATTCCTTAAGGTTTCAAGATAGTGGATTTCGGTGGTGCATAGCAGTCTGGATGTAGGTCTTGGATTTCAAGACCGAACCAGGATAAATGTTGCTGTTTTCTTTTGTGATTGTGTTGCCTTCTTTTGTGTTTTTCGAATATCAGTTCTCTTGAGTGTTATAGGAAGCTATTTGGGTTGAGAGAATAGAGTAGTGTGCTGTGAGGTACTCTAACAACTTGGTATCAGAGCCAAGAAGTGTTCTTCGGCAATCAGATTCTCAAGAAACTCAAGGAATTTCGCTTCTTTCAAGAATCTGATATGGCTCCCTCAACCTCCAGATTTGACATCGAAAAATTCGATGGATCAAACGATTTCAGCCTATGGAGGATAAAGATGGAGGCGCTTCTCTGCAGTCAAGGACTCGAAGGAGCCCTGGAGCAAGAAGTAAAAGCAACAGACACATCCACTAGAAAAGAAGTTCCAGCACTGACGGAGGAACAAGAAACAGCCAAGAAAGAGATCAACAAAAAGGCCTACAGCGTTCTGATCCTAAGTCTAGGTGATAAAGTCCTCAGGGAAGTCTCGAAATGGAAGACCTCCGCCGAAATTTGGAAGAAGCTTGAAGACTTATACCTCCAAAGATCGTTGTCCAGTCGCCTCTTCTTAAAGGCCAGGTTTTTTAATTTCAAAATGCAAGAATCAAATAAATTGCTTGACCACATAGATGACTTTAACAAACTGTGCCTAGACTTAGAAAATATAGGAGTTAAGTATGAAGAGGAAGACAAGGCCCTAGTTCTTCTATATTCCCTGCCAAAATCCTACGAAAATTTTGTAGACATTCTTCAACATGGTAGAGATAAACTTTCATTAGAAGATGTTATAGGAGCCTTAAATTCAAAAGAACTAAGGTTCAAAATGAATGAGAAAACCACTTCAGGAGATGCATTATCAGTAAGGTCTAGAGGCTCTAAAAGGGAAAACAAGAAGAGGGGTAAATCTAGGTCTAAGTCTAGAAATGGGAAAGGCCCGATAAAGTGTTATTACTGTCAGGAAGAAGGACACATTAAACGGCTATGCCCAAAGAGAAAGAAAGACTTAGCTGAGAAGGGAAAATCAGGAGATGGTGGAGCAAACTGTTGTGACTTAGGTTATGACAGTTCCGAAGCTTTAATAGTCAGTGAGCTTGCAGACAGCCAAGAATGGGTGTTAGATTCTGGTTGTTCTTTTCACATGACTCCTAGAAAACTTTGGTTGCAAAACTTTAGAGAAGTTAATGGTGGAAAGGTCTTGCTCGGCAATGACCATGAATGTAAGGTTCAAGGAGTGGGAGACATTAGATTAAAACTTCATGATGGCTCCACAAAAACTCTCACCTCAGTAAGATACGTCCCAGATTTAAAGAGAAACTTAGTTTCTCTTGGAGAACTAGATAGAAATGGTTATAAGTTTAAAGGAGATGGAGGATCTTTTCAGATTTCAAAGGGATCATTAATATGCATGAAGGCAGTTTTAAAGAATGGGATTTATCTATTGCAGGCCACCACTTTATGTGGTGAAGTTTCAGCAGCCAGTAAAAACTCTAGATCCAAAGCAAGTTTGTGGCATTTAAGAATGTCACATATAAGTGAGCAAGGGCTCAAGGAACTTGCTAGCCAAGGTATATTAGACATTGGACAGTCTCTAGAACTATCTAAATGTGAATCCTGCATTCTAGGTAAATCAGCAAAAGTAAAATTCAACAAAACTGCAATCCACTCTTCAAAAGCCCCCTTAGATTACATACATTCTGATTTATGGGGTCCAGCCCAAACCGAATCCAATGGAGGTTCTAAATATTTCCTATCTATAATAGATGATTTTTCAAGGATGTTGTGGGTGTATATCCTAAAATCAAAAGATAACACTTTTGAAACTTTTAAATCATGGAAAAATATGGTAGAAAATCAGAAGGGTAGATCAGTTAAGGTTATTAGAACCGATAATGGATTGGAATTTTGCAATAAGGAGTTTGATCAAATGTGCAAGGAAGGTGGTATAATTAGGCATCTTACAGCTCCCGGAAATCCCAAGCAAAATGGGGTTGCCGAGAGAATGAATAGAACCCTTTTAGAAAGGGTAAGATGTATGCTATTCCATGCCCAATTACCCAAGTCCTTTTGGGGAGAAGCAGTAGCTGCTGCTGCCCATGTTCTTAATAGGACACCCTCAAAAGCAATCAGCCTTCAAACTCCCTATGAAAAATGGACCGGCCATAAACCTAGCTTAACCCATCTTAGAGTATTCGGGTGTCTAGCATATGCTCATGTAAAGCAAGGTAAGCTAGAACCTAGGGCTAAGAAATGCATTTTTATTGGTTACCCATCAGGTGTCAAAGGCTACAAACTATGGAATCTAGAATTAGATGGCCCTAAAACCATAGTTACAAGAGATGTAACCTTTGATGAAGAGTCTACCATAAAAATAGGAAGAAATGAATTTCAACAAAATCAGATAGAACCTGACAGAACAGTTCAGGTGGAGATCCCAAGTGAAATCCCAAATCCGGTTCAGGAAAACTCAGATTATGAGCAGATTGATCATGAACCTTTAGATAACCAAGATCTAGACCAAGGATCCCCTCAAATAGAAGAAGAAGAATGTGACAGTGAAGCAGATTCAAGCCTTAGAGATACTGCAAACCCTGAAAGATATAATGTGGCTCGAGATAGGCAACCTAGATCCCGTAGACCACCCCAAAGATATGGTTTTTCAGACTTGGTAGCCTATGCCTTTAATAGTGCAGTTGAAACCATAGGAGAAGAACCCCTTACCTATGAAGAAGCAATGGCTTCTAAAGATGCAGAAAAATGGCAGGAAGCCATGAGATCCGAAATTGCATCATTAAACAAGAACAACACCTGGAAACTGGTAGAAAAACCAAAAGGGCAGCGAGTGGTAGGTTGTAGATGGCTGTATAAAATTAAAGAAGGATCAGGAGATCAATCAAAACCTAGGTTCAAAGCTAGGCTAGTGGCTAGGGGGTTCACTCAAGTTCAAGGAGTGGATTTTAATGAAGTATTCTCTCCAGTCGTGAGGCATACTTCTATAAGAATACTCCTTGCAATCACTGCTCAAATGAATTTGTATCTTGAGCAAATGGATGTCACCACAGCCTTCCTCCATGGGGACCTAGAAGAAAGAATTTTTATGAGCCAACCGAAAGGTTTTGAAGCCAAGGGAGAGGTGGAGAAAGTATGCTTGCTTAAAAAATCCTTATATGGACTTAAGCAGTCCCCAAGGCAATGGTACCGAAAGTTTGACTCGGTTATGTTAGGCCAAGGGTATTTTAGGAGTTCCTATGATTGTTGTATCTACTTCAAACACATATCTGCTAGTATTTCCATATATTTACTGCTCTATGTAGATGACATGCTTATAGCAAGTCATTCTTCTCAAGAAATCCAGCTCCTCAAAGGAAAATTAAGAGCTGAATTTGAAATGAAAGAGCTGGGTGAGGCTAGAAAAATTCTAGGAATGGAAATTACTAGAGATAAGCTTCATAGGAAGATCTATCTTTCCCAGAAATCCTACTTAGAAAAACTCTTAGTAAGGTTTGGTATGGCTGAAGTCAAGACTGTCAGCCTACCTTTTACAGCCCACTTCAAATTATCCTCAGATCAGTCTCCTAATCATGAGGAAGAGAGAAGGGAAATGGATCATGTTCCATATGCTAGTGCTGTAGGCAGTATTATGTATAGCATGGTGTGCACCCGCCCTGATCTAGCCCACGGAATGAGTGTCATTAGCAGATTTATGGCAAATCCAGGGAAAACTCACTGGATGGCAGTGAAATGGATGTTTAGGTACATTAAAGGGTCTATAAGAAATGCTTTAACCTATGGTGGAGCTAAATTAGGAGACCAAGCCAGCATCCTAGGATTCTCGGATGCTGACTATGTTGCTGACCTAGACAAAAGGAGATCAACAACCGGCTATGTTTTCCAACTGTGGAATTCAACAATAAGCTGGAAATCAGGTTTACAGCACGTAGTAGCCCTGTCCACTACAGAGGCTGAATACATAGCTGTAGCTGATGCCTTAAAAGAAGCTATATGGCTCAAGGGTCTAGTTAGTGAGCTCCTAGGTATAGATGTCAAAGCAACTTTGATGTGTGACAGTCAAAGTGCAATACATTTGTCTAAAAACCAAGCCCATCATGAAAGAACTAAGCATATAGATATAAGGCACCATTTCATAAGACAAATTATTGAAGATAAAACTGTTTTTCTAACCAAGATTGCAGGAGAAGACAATGCAACAGATATGTTTACAAAGCCAGTTCCTTCAGCTAAACTTAAACACTGCATGAAGATCCTTCAGATAGATCCAGGAGGGCAGTGCTGATCCTAGAAGTGAAGGCCATTTCAAGGCTGAAGATAAAGTCTAATCAAAGTGCAAATGGGTGGAGAATTTGTTGTAACATTTGTATTAGATTAGATTAAATGTATTTTGTATTGATGCATATTTTATCTTCTGTTGTAGTGTTAGATTTAATTGCTCTTCTAGAAGGTTTGTTTCTAGAAGGTGGCAGCCGTTTATAAAGTTTGTTAGTTGTTAGGCGGCTGTTAGTTAGTTTTTCTTTTTTGGTGCAGTCCGCTTCCCTTATATTCTATAAATAGGGGTCGTGGCTTGTAGTCTTAGGTGTGCGCCAGAATTATAGGAGTTTTCTACTTCTGTTTTCTATCTTGGTTGGGTTTGAGTGCGAGAGATTGGGAGTGGCTGGAATTTAGCTTGTATTCCCTAAGTTTTACCCTTTAGCTTTCAGTGTATATGGGCTTAGGGCTGGGTTCTCGTTGTAATCATTCCTTAAGGTTTCAAGATAGTGGATTTCGGTGGTGCATAGCAGTCTGGATGTAGGTCTTGGATTTCAAAACCGAACCAGGATAAATCTTGCTGTTTTCTTTTGTGATTGTGTTGCCTTCTTTTGTGTTTTTCGAATATCAGTTCTCTTGAGTGTTATAGGAAGCTATTTGGGTTGAGAGAATAGAGTAGTGTGCTGTGAGGTACTCTAACACATGTATTACTAATATATCCTAGGGGTTCCTTGGGGTCATGACAATGAGACTTACAAGTCTAGAGTGAAAGTAGGCAATGGAGAATTTCTGGAAGTTAAAAGCAGAGGCCCAGTCAATGTACAAACAAGTTCAGGTATCAAAACTATACCTGATGTTCTGCTTATACCTGAAATCAGTCAAAATCTACTGAGTGTTGGTCAAATGCTTGAGAAAAATTACTCTCTTCACTTCAAGGATCATAAATGTGCTATCTTTGATCCTTCTGGAGAACAAAAGTTTTGTTGTTGGTTGGGAAAAGGTTTTTGAACACACCTACTCCAGCACCACTCAGGTGGTTTCAAATCTTTGGCACAAAAGATTTGGGCACTATAATCAGAAGAGTCTCTTAGATATGAAGTAGAAGGAAATGGTTGAAAACATGCTTGCAGTCATTGGTGAAATTCAAATGTGTGAAACTTGCCAACTTGGCAAGCAGTCAAGGCTACCATTTCCTAAAGGACTAGCATGGAGAGCCAGTCAAAAGCTTCAGCTCATCCACACTGATGTGTGTGGTCCTATGAAAACAACCTCACTTTGTGGTAACATATACTTTATTCTTTTCATTGATGACTATACTAGGATGTGTTGGGTTTATTTTATTAAACTCAAAAGTGAAGTATTTACTGTTTTTCAAAGATTTAAGGCTCTAGCAGAAAATCAAAGTAGTTTGCTGATTAAATGCCTGAGATTTGACAATGGTACTGAGTATATTTCGAATTAGTTTGTTGAGTATTGTAATAGTGCAGGCATAGTTCATCAGTTTACCACACCATACACACCACAACAAAATGGTGTGTGTGAGAGGAAGAACAAAATAGTAATGGAGATGGCTAGATGTCTCTTACTTGAGAAGAAGATACCAAACAAACTATGGGTAGAGGCAGTAAATACCTGTGTATTTGCTGAATAGATTGCCTACTAAGGCATTAGAGAACAAGACACCGTATGAAGTGTGGAATGGTGTCAAACCTGCTGTAGATCATCTTTGAGTCTTTGGTAGCATTTGTTATTTCCAAATATCCGAGCAAAAAAGAAGCAAACTTGACAACAAAGCTTAGAAGGGCATTCTTGTGGGTTATGGGATAGCAATCAAAGGATACAGGATTCTCTGCTTGCAAACAGGAAAAGTCATCCTGAGCAAAAACGTGAAGTTTGATGAAGTGGCAACATGGGATTGGGAAAATCAGGAAAATTTGCGTTTTGATTCTCCATTTTATGTCCAGAGTCAACTTAAAGTTTATGATTTGGTGGATGATCTTCCAGTTAGGGGTACAAGGACCTTGGAGGATATATACCAAAAGTGCAATACGACAATCATTGAACCGACCAGCCATGTTGAAGCACAAGATTCTCTAGCATGGAGGAGAGCAATGGAAGCAGAAATGGAAATGATCAACAAGAATGAAACTTGGCAGCTGGTTGAAAGGCCTAAGGATCGCATGGTGATTGGAGTTAAATGGGTTTTTAAAACAAAACTCAATCTAGATGGGTCAATTTGTTAATACAAGGCTAGATTGGTCGTGAAGGGCTATGCTCAACAATATGGAGTAGACTACCAAGACAGTAGCAAGGTATGATACAATCAGACTTCTTATTGCTCTTGCTGCTTCCAACTCTTGGCAGATTCACCAACTCGATGTCAAGTCAGCTTTCTTGAATGGCTTTCTTGCTGAAGAGATTTTTGTAGAGCAACTAGATGGATATGTTGTTCAAGGGAAAGAGGATCATGTGTATCTTCTTAAGAAGGCCTTACATGGTTTAAAGCAAGCCCCTTGGGTTTGGTACGACAGAATGGACAGCAACCTTATGCAGCTTGGATTCAAGATAAGTCAAAATGAAGCAACCTTGTATGTGAAATCCTGTGGTAATCATCTCTTAATTGTCTCAATTTATGTTGATGATATGCTTATCACAGGAAGTTAACTTGGACTGATCCAAGAGTTCAAGGAAGAAATGCAGAAAGTGTTTGAGATGACTGACCTTGGAATTATGAATTATTTTCTTGGAATGGAAGTGTTGCAATCCAGTCATGGCATTTTCACATGTCAACAGAAATACACTTCTGATATCCTAAAGAGGTTTAAGATGGAGGATTGTAAACCAGTGGGGACACCTATGACAACTAGTATCAAGCTAAGCAAGGATGATGACTTTGAGAAGGTGGATGAAAGCTTGTATAGAAGCTTAATTGGCAGCCTTCAATACCTCACAGCAAGTAGACCTGATATACTATTTGTTGTGAGTGTTCTTTCAGGATTCATGCATTCAACAAAGGAGACTCACTTCGCAGCTGCAAAACGTGTACTTAGGTACTTCAAAGGTACGATTGCTCTTGGTACTTTCTGTCCAAAAACCTCGGGAGAGGCTTTGAAATTGATTGGCTACACTGACAGTGATTGGGGAGGCTGTGTTGATGATTCAAGAAGCACATCAGGGTACTTATTTTCTCTAAGTTCTGGTTTTTTCACTTGGAGCTCAAAGAAGCAGGAGACAACAGCTTAGTCTACTGCAGAAGCTGAGTACATTGCTGCTGCCTTGGCTGTCAACCAGGCTATCTGGTTGAGGAAGATGTTGAAGGATTTGGAACATGAACAAGTTGAAGCAACCAGGATTATGTGTGATAACATTTCTGCAGTCTCAATTTCAAAGAATCCAGTCTTTCATGGACGAACCAAGCATATCAAGATTAAGTTTCACTTTATCAAAGAGGCCCAACAATCAAATGAAGTGGTGCTTGTTCACTGTTCATCTGAAGAACAGCTTGTGGACATTTTTACCAAGCCACTGCCTAAAGAAAGGTTTGAAGCTTTAAGACAAAAAATTGGAGTTTGTCATCAAAATGCCAAGGAGGAGTGTTAGACGGTTGGCATTTTAATTTCAACATATTGCTTTATTGTTTTTTATCAGTTTTTTCCGTTTTTTATCATTTTCTCTTTTGACCTTGTCAAAGTTTAGTTTCTATTTTTTCTGAAGTTAGCGGCTGCGTATGGCTCAGATAATGGCAGCATTTTCTCATCAGTTTTACCCTCTATGTTTAGTGGCAAGTCTTTAGGAAGTTTGTTATTTTCCTTGTATATAAAGACTGCAATCAATGAAAGAAAAGTACGCTAGTATTTTTTCAATCACTTTGTGTCCTTGTTTTTTCAATTACTGCTACTCTATTTTTTCAACAAATGCTTAGAAACCAATGAATAGTGTTGGAGATTACCTTGCAATGCTAGAGAGGCAGTGGACTGAGGATTATTAGTGCTTGGTTGGGCTGTACCTTGATTTAGGAGCCTGTACAAGATTTGAATTTGGTATTCGGATAGATTCAAACTTAGTTTATTTTCTGTTGGAGCCTCAGCATTGTAAGCTGATCTAGGATTATCTCTCCTTGGTCGTGGCTTCCAATTTTCTGGTTTGCCATGAATCTTCCAGCAATTTTCCTTAGTATGGTTGGGCCTTTTACAATGGTCACACCACAATTTTTCCTTCACTTGATTCCTTGTAAAAAAATTCCCCTTGTTTAACAGACGCAAGGGCTGAATTCTGGTGGGGCAAAACTGGGTCTGATGCGTGTTGAAGCATCACCTTTCGCCTGCTCTCTTCCTTCAAACTTCAGAAAAAACTTCCTTGAGAGATGGTAGGGGCTTTGTGCCCAATATCCTTCCCGAACTTCATCCAAATCAGGGTTAAGGCCATGTTGGAAGTCAAAGATTCTATCTTTTTCGATCATCTTATTGTATTGAGTACTATCAGCCGGAGATTCCCAACTGAGTGTATAAAACATATCCATCTCATGCTATAACTCCACCAAAGTATTAAAGTATTCAGTCACACTATTCATACTTTGTTTGGTTGTTCTAATAGCCGATTGAATTTCAAAACATTAAGAGAAATCCTCCAAATCTGAATATATCTCTTAAGACTGATTCCCAAACTTCCTTGGCTGTTTTGTAGAATAGGTATGTTCTCCCTATTTTCGGCTCCATAGAATTTATCAACCAAGCCATGATAGTGGAATTTTCTACCTCCCAAAGACCATAGTTGGCTGCTGTAGATGGTGGGGTAGAAATCGATTCAGTTAGATAACCAAATTTTCCCTTTCCTTTGATCACTAACATCACCGATTGAGACCGTTCCCTAAAATTACTCCCATTTAGTTTATGTTGAGTAATTTGTAGAGGGTTTTCAATAGATGTTGCAGTGAGATTAGATGGCGCCGGAGGTGGGATAGAAGTACTTGGAGAAGAAGTGGCAGAGGCCTCGATTACGGTTGGGTTTGGATTGGTTTCGGCCATGGATAAAACTGGAGTGAGTCATTGTCGTTTTCTGATCGAACAGGGATCTGATACCATGAAACAAGTCTTTGGAAAATTCTAGAATGCTTGCTTAAATTAATTCCGAGAGGTTTTAGAGAATATATACAAGTTCTAGCCTAATCTCTTTCCTATAAAGTAGGAAAGGATTTGAGCCATCTACTCCTAAAATCTAGGAAACAGTATCTCCTAAAAATTAGGAGATAAAAACAGATACAAGATATAATATTTACATATATTTACAACAATTATCTACTAGTAAAACATCCTAGGATAATCTTGATATCTGTTGAGTCTTGTAAAGCTTCTCCACTCCTCTTCAATTTAGACTTCTTCTTCTTCTTTTGCTGAATTCTCGTCCAACAAGGATGCTAGGTGCTAAGGACGGAAGAAATTCATTGCAAATCCTCTAGGTTGAGGGAAAGGAACTTAAAAACTTGGATCCATTATAGGCATGACTAAAGTGGTGTTTGGAGATGAAGAGTTCTTATTATTTTAGATTCTATTTATATAGGGAAAGTTACTTCTATCTGGATTCCTCGTTCGATACTGTAATGTGAGTAGAGGTAGCCATTTGTGTCCTGGTCCAACATTACATGAAATTGGCTATGCCAAGCATAGCCTGCTCATACTGTACTGAGTTGTGTTAGGGCACAACTAGTATGTTAAGACCATGTTGGGCCTTGCTTTTGTGGCCTGCTGCACTGACACATGGGCCACACCTCTTTTCTGGAAATAGTCCAATTTTGCTTTACCATTTTGTTTCCTTAACATAATACATTGAGTATCATCTCTGTTACTTTATTTTTATAACAGCTTGACATCAATCATTGATCCTTATCTATTAGGTGAATGTGTGATTTTCAGGGAATATATAGTTGATCTGATTGAAAGGCCTGGATCTTTAGGCCCTCCTGATTCCTTGCTTAATGGTACATCTTCTGTTGTGGTTTCTTCACCATTATGTCATCCAAGGTATAGACCTGTCAAAGGTGCTGACAGCTTCAAGATGCTGGCCAAACACTATTTTTCTGACTGTCAATCACTTAGTATTTCATTTGACGATGTTTCATCAGGTAATTTTCTTGTTCCATTTCGTTTCCTGTATGTTAGTATGACATAATTGCCTCAAACAATATTGCTGTTCCGTCTTAATGATATGTCAGCATTCGTGAACCACAGATTGACACCTAACTAGAAGTAAACCTTCAGTTTTAGTATATTATAAATAGTGTGCTACCCATATCACAGAACTGGTATCTCATAAGGAAAAAAAAAAAAAAAGAATGATTATTTTCTGTATTCCATTTCTTTGGCCTATGGTGGGATTGATGACGATTAGGAGACCTCTAAACAAAAAATGTGGACATCTTGAAAGTAAATAGGACTATGATTCTTGGGCAGTGGGGCATAGATGTCAAGGGCACAAGGACACTGGGGTGCAGATTAATGCTTGGGGCCTAGGTGTGAGGCACATGGGGTACGCATTTATTTAAAATGCTTATAAGATACGTATATGCTATTCTTTTTAATAAATAAAGGAGGTAGATGCAAACTCATAGAATCATAAATGACAAATAATCAAATCCTATAACTGGATAGAGTTATTAACAATACTTATAACTGACTTACTGTCACTATGAAGTCTTGTTGGTGAAGTTAGGGGCATTTGTAGGTCTTCCATCAATCATGTCAACCAAATTAACTCACAAGTGCCTTGAGCAATTGCCCTAAATTTTGCAACTGATTGCTTTTTACTCCTCCAACTAACTAGGTTCCCCCAAAGTTTAGTACAAAAACCAGATGTTGATCAACTGTCCACCACAAATCTTGGCCAGTCAGCATCAGTAAATCCTTTAGCCCCTCTAGTATCGCTCTTTTGAAACAATAATCCCTTACTTGGTGTTTCCTTTAAGTATCTCAAAATATGATAAATTGCATTCATATGTTGTTGAGTAAGTGAGTGTATAAATTGACTCGCAATCCTCACAGCATATGCAATATCTGGACGAGTGAGAGATAGGTAAATTAGCCTTCCAACTAACCTTTGATACCTTCCTTTATCAACAAGAGGATCATCATTAGTTATTCTATATTTCTAGTTTCTCTCAAGGGGTGTATAGGTTGGTTTGCTTCCCAGCATCCTAGTATCTATTAGGAGATCAAGAGTATACTTTAGAGATTAAAATGCCTTGATTGCTCCTGGCTACTTTGATTCCAAGGAAGTACTTCATGATTCCCAAGTCTTTAACCTCAAATTCATCTCTTAACTTGTGTTTTAGGATAGTAATTTCCTGAATATCATCACCAGTGATGATACACAATCAAAATAGCCCTTTTTCCATTTGCTGCATATTTAGTAAACAATGTATGATCTGCTTCCCCTCGCTTGTACGCAAACTTAATAAGAGTAGAACTAAATTTCTTAAACCATGCACTTGGGGATTGTTTTAATCCATAGAGCAATTGGTACAGTTTACATACCTTGCCCACTTTCTCTCCTTTCTCAAATTTGGGTGAAATCTTCATATAGATTTCTTCCTCCAACTCTCCATTTAGGGAAGCATTTTTTTTTTCTAGCTGAAACAATTCCCAATCAAGATTAATAGCAAGAGATAACTACACTCTTATAGAATTTAATTTTACCACCGGAGGAAAAGTCTCCTCATAATCTATCCCATAGGTTTGGGAGAACCCTTGAGCCATCAGCTTTGATTTATACCTGTTTATACTCCCATCTGATCTATATTTGACAGAAAATACCCATTTACATCCAACAATCTTCTTATTCTTGGGAGTTTCAACAATATCCCATGTATGATTGTATAAGAGCCTTCATTTCCTCCATAACAGCTTCCTTCCACTTGGGATCTTTTAAAGCCTCTTTAATGTTTTGTGGGATAGCCACTTCATCAATTGTTGTGATAAAAGCCTTGAATTGGGGGGACAATCTAGAGTATGTTAAGTAATTAGAGATGGGATACTTAACACAAGATATTACCCTCTTTCAAATAGCAATAGGAATATCCAAATCACAGTCAACTTTAATGTTTTCCTCACTTATTGGACCACCATCCGGTTCTAATAATTGGCTGAGTTGAGGAGCAGGACCTTTTGGTCTACTCTGGTCTCCTAGAGTAGACCTTTGTAGGTTTATTTGCATGTGCTTCTCCTCTTGGACTAGTAACCACAGGCCCAGCTGGTTGAGTGAGATGGTGGTCTAAAGGAAGATCAGGTGAGGAGGTGGAATCGGGGCTGATTGATTTAGGCTGTTTATCTGTAGCTAGTTGAGGGAAATTAGCTGCAACAGCTTGTGTTAGGTCAGTACCTGAAGAGGGTGAAAGAAAAGAAGGAAGAGACATAGGCATAGGTACGCTGGGATCCCAATGACCTTTTTCCCTTGGTGTTTCCATTTGAATGGAGGCACTTGGGTAGTAGAATTCTTGTTCAGCAAATGTTACATCACAAGAGATAAAAAACTTTTGTGATAGGGGACAATAACATTTGTATGCCTTTTTGAGTGGGAGAGTAGCCAAGAAAAACACATTTAATGGCTTTTGGTTCAAGTTTATGATGGTTAAGTCTGATATGATGAATGTACACAATGCAGCCAAATACTTTTGGAGGGAGAGAACTTATGATTCGAACATGAGGAAATATGCTCAGCAAATTGTGTAAGGGAGTCTGATAGTTAAGAACTTTAGAAGGCAGTCTATTTATCAGATCTTAAGCTGTTAGAACAGCTTCTTCCCAATACCTGTTGGGAATAGCACTAGTAAACATTAAGGAACGAGCCATTTCAAGCAAATGACTATTTTTCCTCTTAGTCACCCCATTTTGTTGAGGAGTATAAGGGCAGGTGCTTTGATGAAAAATCCCTTATGTGGTAAGGTATTGGGTAAAAAGATAAGAAAAATACTCACGACTATTATTAGTCCTAAGGATGCAAATAGAGGACTGAAATACATTAAGAATTAGTTTGTAAAAGCTTTGAAAGACATCACACATCTCGGATTTTTCTTTTATGAGATATACCTAACAAACCCTAGTATGGTCATCAATGAAAGTGACAAACCATCGGGCACCAGACAAGCTTGAAATTCTTGCTGGTCCTTAGATGTCACTGTGAATCAAGTAAAAGGGTTTGGATGGTGTGCGAGGATGAGTTAAATAAGTGTTGTGTGTTTGTTTGGCAAGAATACAAAGTTCACACTGAAGCACTAACTTTTCTTTATTGATGAATAAACTTGGATACAAACGTCTTAGATATGAAAAATTTGGATGACCAAGGCGTTTGTGTCACAACAAAATTTCAGAACTAGAACTAACAATTAAAAGAAAGCTTATGTGGTGATTGATCCATGGGATAAGCATTGTTTTTCGATACCCAATAGAGCCCATTATTATCCTCAAGGTTGGAGGAGGCCATAATATCTTAATTCTCGGCTAGGAAGAACCTAACTCTAATACCATGAACATAACCAAATAGCCGAAGTAGATTAGCCTTAGGTTTGAATAGGGATTAAATCAATCAAACTCATTGTTTGTATTGAATGAATGCCATATATATACTAGTGTAAGGCTACGATTTCTACTCCTAATCCTACAAGATATAGGATACAATTCTAATTTAAATAGGTAGGTTACAGATAATATCTTCTTCTTTCCCTTATCTCCTTTAGATTTATTCGGCTGCTTATCATCCTTTTATTCAAACACCAATCCATCCTTATCTTAAGCTCTTTAATCGGATTCTCCAACAGATCCTTGTCTTGGGGCCCACTTTTTGATCGTCACTTTGGCACCCTGTGACATCGGTCCCTAATTTACAGTGATCTAGAATAAATTGGCAACCCAAATTTACACCTAATTACATGTTTCCTTTAGTATTTTTTTTTTTTCCGGATCTTTCTAAGATCTGATTATAACTTTTTTCGATAAGGCTTCCATACAAGCAGCCACACTATTGCAAAAAAATTTAGACAAACATTCTTTTTGTTTGATAAAAAAAAGGGTATTTCTACAGCGCACTTCGAAGCTCAAGTAAAAAAGCAACCTACCCGCACTTTAATCTCGCAGCCCCAAGCATGTTGCACTTTGTGCTTAAGTGCACTTTTTTGAACACTGGACAATGGATCGAGCTCGAATATCGAATATATGGATTGTGCTAAAAAAGAAAACCCATTTTCATCATCTTCTTTTTTTTTGTGTAGAAACCTCATCTCCAGTTGGAGCAAGAGTGCTTCAGCAGTGAATAGGAAAAGAGGAATTTTGTTGCAAATTTTAGACTTCACTGAGGGTATTTTGTCTTTGACTTGGTCAAAATGAGCTTATTTCTTGCAGCTTATAAGTTATTGGAAAAAAGAAGTTAGGATTTTCAACTTCCAAAAGACTGCTTAAAGAGCTTATAAGCTCTTTCAGTCTATTGAAATGGGTAAAAAAAAATTTGAAAAGCTCAATGGGAGCTTATAAGCAAAGCCTTAGAATCCACATGATTCAAAGTAAACTCACTTCCAATGAAGCAAATTCAAACAAAAATCACAATTCTGAATTCCTAATATTTGAAATGTGAGCAAACTCAGCAATTCAAATCACAACTACTCTTTAATATCCCTCATGGCCAGCTCAAAATATATTAGCTATGAGATGTGGCATAAATTAATGTATTGTGTTTAGATGATTTTTCATCTGAGATGATAAAATACTGTAACTTTTGAGTATGCCAGTGATCCTTTATGCTAGTTGCTGCAAGGTGACATTTTGATCCCAGTGATTGTTATGACATACATGTGGGTGTTTTGCTTCTCTTCATGCAGGTACCACTATTAATCAAGATAACACAGATCCACAGTTCACAAAGCCTCAGGAAATGAAAAACTTACCTGTTTCATCATATTCAAGTAATGACCATGAATCATTTGCATATGCTCTACCGGGAAGAGATGCTTGGACAGTCGCCCATAAAGACTTCCAGATACAAAACTCATTCAATCCTTTTCTGAATGTTATATGCTCAAAACACTTGGTCAAAGGACCTGAGGAAAAATATGATTTCTTTTCTTACCATTAGCTGTACATCGAAGATACATATATACACAAGGAAGGAATCTGATCCAATCTCTAACTGATTTGAATCTCCTAGGAATCATCAATCAACCAAAAAGGAAACAAGGAAAACAGAGAAGATTGCCTAACTGTACATTCCCTAGCTAAACATTGCCTAAATAGAGAAGATTTGTGGCATTAATGCTGAAATATCCGTAAATCTACACTCCCTCTCAAGCTAGGGTGAGGATATTATTCATCCCAAGCTTGGAACTTAGATATTGGAAGCATTTCCATGGCAAGGCTTTAGTTAGGATATCGGCAACCTGAGAACTTGTTGGTGTGTAGACTAGCTTGATGACATTCTCTTCAAGTTTCTCTTTGATGAAGTGACGATCAATTTCCACATGCTTAGTCCTGTCATGGTGCTTAGGGTTCTTGGCAATACTGATGGTAGATTGATTGTCAGAAAAAAAGTTTCATAGGGCCTACAATCTTCACTTCAATTTCTTCAAGTAATCTTTTTATCCAAATCCCTTCACAAATACTATGTGCCTTGGCGCGAAATTTTGCTGCTGCACTACTCCTAGAGACTACTAATTGTTTCTTGCTTCTCCAAGTGAAAGGTTTTCCCACACATAGTTGCAGTACTTGGATGTAGACCTTCGATCTGTGATTGAACCAACCAAGTTTGTGTCACTACAGGTTTCTACCTCTCGATTGAAGCCTTTTCCTGAAGGAGAGACCCTTTTTCGGGAGTTAGCTTCAAGTATCTCAAGATTCTGTAAACTACCTCCATATGTTCTTCCCTTGGATCACTCACGAATTGGCTCACAACACTAACTGAGAACCGAATGTCAGGTTTTGTGTGAAAAAGATATATAAGTCTACCAACTAACCTTTGATACCTGCTCTTATCCATTAGAGCACCCTTCTCTCCTTTTCCGAGCTTGGTGGTGGCTTCCATTGGGGGTGTTAGCAGGCTTACACCCTAACATCCCACACTCCTCTAACAGACCCAATACATATTTTCTTTGACACTTAGAGATTCCATTGCTAGATCTAGCCACTTCCGTTTCTTGGAAATATCAGAGATTTCCTAAGTCTTTGATCTCAAACTCCATGGGAAGTGTTCTCTTTAGACCAACCATTTCTTCTGTGAAATCACCACTGAGAATGATATCATCAGCATATTCAATTAAGATGGATATTTTACCTTCAGGAGACGTTTTCACGAATAGTGTGTGGTTGGCTTGACTTTGGGAGTAGCCGTGAAGCTTCACTCTTGTAAACCTCTCAAACAACGCTCTTGGTGACTGGTTGAAATCATATAGCAATCTTTTTAACTTGCAAATTTGACTGTGTGTAGCCTGTCCCTTAAAACCTAGGGGAATCTTTATATACACATCTTCTTCTAAGTCACCATTTAGGAATACATTTTTCATATCAACTTGAAACATTGGTCAGTCTAGGTTTGCTGTTAGGGATAGGAGAACGTAAATAGTATTGAGTTTAGCCATTTCTCAAAGGTCTCTTAGTAGTCAATACCATAAAGACTGTGCGAACCCTTTCGCAACAAGACAAGCTTTATACCTATCAACACTCCCGTCTTCATTATACTTAACTTTGAAAATCCATTTGCATCCAACTGAGTTTTTTCCTGAAGACAAATTAGTGATCTTCCAAGTCTGCTTCTTCTCTAAGGCACACAACTCATCCAGAACTACTGACTTCCATGAGGGGTCTTTGAGAGCCTCTTGGATGTTGTTGGGGACTTGAATTGAATCCAAATTACTAATAAATGCGCGAAAATTTGGTGAGAGACTCTTGTAAGAGATGTAATTATGAAGGGGATGTTGCGTTGATCTCACTCCTTTCCTTAGTGCAATTGGCCAATTCAAATCATTCTCATGTGTCTCATTAGGAATATTTTCAGAAAATGTGTTACCTTCATTCACTGAATCCGAATTGGGCTCTTGGTCAAGTTCAATCAATGATTGTTGTTCTCCCTAATTTTGAGCATTTGTTCTCTTGGGGTAGACATGAAGCTCTGTATTTGTTGGTAAGTCTACTGCAACAGGATTGGACTCAGGAAAATTTGACTCAGATTGAGAGGGAAGCTGGACTATCGTGGGAGGTTCAGTGACACTAGAATTAGGAGACAAGGATGTAAGAGGTGTATGAGTAGAGAAAATCTCAACATCTCAAGATTGGCATTCATTTGTCAACTCACTCTCCCCCTAAATGGTAGGATTAGGATAAAAGGGTTGATTTTCAAAGAAAAAAAAGTAACATCCATATAATGGTAGTATCGTCTAGTGGAAGGTGAGAAACACGTATATCCTTTTTGATTTGGTGTGTGTCCTAAAAAAATACACTTGAGGGCTTGAGGTCTAACTTTCAAATGATTATGAGTATGAATGTGGACAAAAACTAAACAATCGAAGACTTTAAGTGGAATGGTGGACACAAACTGGGAATGTCAATATAAAGTGAGGAGTGCTTATAGTGGAGTTTGGAATTTAAGGACTCGAGAAGGCATCCGACTAATCAAGTAGGTGGCTGTGAGAATGGCAGCCCCCCGAAAAATGCTTCAGAACATTGGTTGAAAGCATGAGAGATCGAACAACTTCAAGGAGGTGTCTATTCTTCCGTTTGGCAATACCATTTTGTTGAGAGGTGTTAACACAAGAACTTGGATGGATGATTCCTTGGTTCAAAAAATAATCACCTAGGACAAAGTTAAAGTATTCTTTTGCATTGTCTATCCACAAAATTTGAATTTTTGTATGAAACTACGTTTGAATCATGATGTTGAAGTTTTTGAAGACTTGATCAACCTCAGATTTTTCTTTTGGAAGAAAAAAAACGTGTTAATCTGGTGTGGTCATCAATGAATGACACAAACCATCGATACCCCAAAATATGTTTTGTGTGAGAGGGACCCTACACATCACTGTGAATCATAGCAAATGGATGAGAAGGTTTGTATAATTGATTTGGAAACAAACTGCGAGTATGCTTTGAAAGTTGACACACCTCACATTGAAACAAATTGGGATTTTTATTCTTGAACAACGAAGGGAACAACTTTTCAAGGTATGCAAAATTTGGTTGCCCTAAGCGAAAATGCCACAAAAAGGCTTGATTATTTGAATTGGGAATAGAAACATTAAAGGAAGAACTTTGAAAATCTAGACTACCAACATGTAGAGCTTGTCCACTAGGAGAGTTATTGCTTGTTAGCATGTACAACCCCGAACACTGCCCAGCATTGCCAATCATCCTTCTTGAATCCAAATCCTAAAATTGACACAAATTTTTGAAAAATTTAGTGACAATTATAATCCTGAGTAAACTTGTTGATGGATAATAGATTACAATCTAAATTGAGAACAAACAACAGCAAGTGATGGGTGAAATTCTTGGTCAACTTCACTATTCCTATTCTGGCCACTTAGGATTCCATCAGCAATCCGAACAGCCCACTTCTCTTGACAAGGACTAATTTTAGTGAAAAGTCTTTTGAGTCTCTGGTCATATGGTTTGATGCTCTGGAATCTACAATCCACACATTTGAATGACTTCTTTTAACATTTAGGGCATGAATGATACTACCTTTATGAGCCACAGTTCCTGTTACAATGATCGAGGAGGAGAGACTGCTTTGTAGCTGGCCAAAAGTTTCTAAAGTAACTCCATTTGTTCTTTGCTAAAGAGAGATATCTCTGCCCTTTCTTCCAAATTCACCATATTCCCCTTGCTTTCTCTTCAATTTGTTGGCTTCATGTCCTCCGGTTTGTCATTTAAATCCCAACACATATCTTTTGTGTGGCCAAGTTTATGATAGTGCTCACATTTTGGCCGATCCTTCTTCTGTTTGTTGTAGTGTGATTGAGGTTGACAAGCAGCAAGAGCAGTCGCTTCGGAGGATGGATTTTGGGTCCCCAACATGACTTTCTTTTACTGTCTTCCCATCTCACCTTGGCAAATGCTTCTTGAAGGCCTGGGGTTGGTCTTGTAGACAAGATCCTTCCACGAATGTCATCCAAGTTCTTATTTAGACCAATTAAAAACTTGTATAGATGCTTCTGTTCAACAATCTTCTTATGGTACAATCCACTTTTGGGCACCTCCATTTGTGCTCCTCGAGCTTATCCAACTGTTGCCAATGTCGGTTGAGGATGTTGAAGTATTGAAGTATTGAGTGACAATGAGGTCTCCTTGTCGTTGATCATGAAGAATATTCTCATTTTTGAACAACTCGGATGTGTTCTCCATGTGCAAGTATGCCTCCCTTGCAGCTTCCCAAATCTTTGCAGTTGTTTCGTAAAGGAGAATTTTTTTTCCAATTTCATTCGTCATGGAATTGAGGAGCCATGACATAGCCAGGTTGTTTCCGTCTTCCACAACCGATACTTTGGATCTTCCTTCTTTGGCTGCACGGCTTCACCAATAAGATAATCATCTCTCCCTTTTTCGGAAATAAAGATCAGGATTGACTGGAACCATTGAAGGTAGTTTTGGCCATTCAATCTATGGCTGGTGATGGTGAACGATGTGTTGTTGATGGTTCCCGTGTGGCTCAGGATGATTTCCAACAACGAGGAACCCTTCTCAATAGCCATACTACTACCGGACAATAGGTTTCCAAAGGTGGCTTGAAGACTAGTTGTAGCAGAGGAGATTGCAGCAATGTTGGACAGGGGCCAGAATGAACAGGAACAACAATGGTGGACGACACTAGAGATGGACAAACGGACTGGGGAAAAGCCCTTGACCAACCAGTTTCTTTATCTTGGTTGGAGACGGAAGGGATGCTGGCGATTTAAGGATGAAAAAGATAAAGGAACAAGAAGACCTAGACCCGCTCTAATACCATGAGGGAAAAGATTATTTCTTTTCTTACCATTACCTGTACATCAAAGATAGATATATATACAAGAAAGGAATCTGATCTAATCCCTAACTGATTTGAATCTCCTACAAATCATCAATCAACCAAAAAGGAAACAAGGAAAACAGAGAAGATTGCCTAACTGTACATTCCCTAACTAAGCATTGCCTAAATAGAGAAGATTTGTGGCATTAATGCTGAAATATCTGTAAATCTACAGGACCTTTTCTTCCAAGGCGGGTCCTACCAGATGGGCATGGGGAAGACGCTCAACCAATTTTAGCCTTCTCTGATTTAAGGTTTGACATGGATACTAAATTATGGTTCATAGAATCAAATCATTTAGTGAACAGTAAATCAAGTTGTGAATTTTCTTTCAGTGAGGAGGATTTGGAAATTTCCTGGAGTGAACTTATTTTGAAGAAGAAAATTGGATCAGGTAGCTTTTACAGATTTAAAAATGTCAAAGTTGCAAGTCTTTGTAGAAGCTCAATAATATTGTAGCTTAGCTAAAAAAAAAAAAAATTGAGGTAGCACACTTGGAAGTTATTGATGAAATTCATTTCAGGTTCTTTTGGAACTGTTCATCTCGCTGAGTGGCGTGGTTCAGTAAGCATTCTTTTCCCATTGTTCTCATTTTATACATTCTATTATGTCTTTACATTCATCACTTTTCATGTGATTTAAAGAATGGAATATTAAATGGAATGAGAAATGGGGATGGGATGGGCATATATTGTTACCCCCCTCATTAGTGAAATATGCATTTGGATTTCAAAGTTGGGAATAAGACAGTGCATTATAACATTAATATTGATAGTTATTATCAATACAAAAAATAATATGAATATTAATAATGCAATATAGTGTTACAATTAATTTTATAATATTTGAAATTTCATGAATGTTGTGTGCTTATAATATTATGAATATATTTATTATATTTTAATATTTAATAACATTATTTTATCTCAAACACTATGTTTGAGATATGGAGAAACCTAATGTATGGAACGTAAATTTAGTAAAAATATAAGTGTGGTTGATGTTGTCTCTTGAGACTTGAAAATCAAGTCATCTTAAGAAAAGATCATTTTAGATATCTTTTATCAATCATCCAATAAGATAAAGAGATTAATGAGGATGTTATCCATGTAATTAAGGTAGGATGATTAGGATGGAAAGTGTGCCCGACTTTTTTATGATAATAAAATGCTATTAATGCTAAAAAGAAAATTTTATAGAAAGGCTATAAAACTAGATTTGTTGTATGGCACGGGATGGTGGGCAAGTAGTACAACATTATCATGTGAAAAATATGAGTGTAATGGATTGTAATGTTATGATGGATGCTCGACCATACAAGAAAGGATATAATTAAAAATAAAGTTATTTGTAGTAAGTTTAGAGTGACTCTTTCTAAAGATAAGATGTGTGTGACATGATTAAGATGGTTTTATTATATGAGAGAATAAGATCAACACATATCTATAAGGATAGTGGACGGAGTGGAAGAAGTCTAGCAAAATGATGCGAAAAAACCAAGACTTTGTGTGATACACTTAAATATGATATGTATTATAAGGTCTTACAAAAGATATGTTATTGTTAGTAATATTACTATTCATGATATTGTATCATATAATAATATGATTGTAACACTACTGCAATCCTAGTTTATAATAATAATATTAATAGTATGGGATTTTTAAAATATTGCAATATTGTTTTTAAAACAAGTGAAAATACCTTTTTATGGTATTTATTTTTGTTATACTTTTTGTTTTTCTATATCATCACTTTGAAATAAATAGTTATCAAACTTTTTTTTAAAAATTTTGTGTTCAAGAATAAAAATAAAAATGAATATGAAAATAAAAAATAGAAACAATAGTGTTGTTTAGGCCTTAAATGAAGCATTCATGTATTGGGTCAATTATGAGGCATGATAAGGAAAACTTGGGTAATGATCTCCTATCTTTTTGATGATAATGATAAGTGCGAATAAGATAATGTGTGTATGCCTCAAAATGTATAATATAAGAGAATATATATATATATATATCTTAATATACTGAAGAATACAAATCGCTGCATCCAGTGACTGTCACGGAGTGAATCCAAAAACTGACTTATTACACTCATAGCAAATGAAATATTTGAACGTGTGACTGTGAAATAATTAAGCTTCCCAACTAGTCAACAGTAGCGCCTAGGATCAGAAAGAGGCTCCCTTTGTCCCGGTAACAATTTGATATTCGAGTCCATAGGGATATCTGTTGGCCTACATCCAAGCAACCCTATCTCCTCTAGCATATCCAAGGCATACTTTCTTTGAGAAATATAGATGCCTTGCTTTAACCGAGCTACCTCAATACCCAAAAAATATTTCAAGGGACCTAAATCCTTAGTTTGAAACTGTTGGTGAAAATGTGCCTTCAATTTAGTGATATCAACATGATCCTCCCTTGTAAGTATTATATCATCAACATATACTACTAAAAGAATGTGGCGACCAAATTGAGAGTGATAAAAAATAGAATGATCAGCTCCACTACGAGTTAACCCAAACTCAAGAATAGCTGAACTGAATCGACCAAACTAAGTTCGGAGAGATTGTTTTGGGCCGTATAAGGATTTTCGAAGACGACACACCAGCTCAGACTCCCCCTGAGCAACAAAGTTAGGAGGTTGCTCCATATACACCTCTTCCTGTAAATTGCCATGAAGGAAAGCATTCAACATATACTACTTGAAGAATGTGGCGACCAAATTGAGAGTGATAAAAAACAGAATGATCAGCTCTACTACGAGTTAACCCAAACTCAAGAATAGCTGAACTGAATCGACCAAACCAAGTTCGAAGAGACTGTTTTGGGCCGTATAAGGATTTTCGAAGGCGACACACCAGCCCAGACTCCCTCTGAGCAACAAAGTTAGGAGGTTGCTCCATATACATCTCTTCCTGTAAATTGCCATGAAGGAAAGCATTCTTGATGTCCAGTTGATGAAGAGGCCAGTGAAACATAGTAGCAAGGGACAAGAAAAGGCAAATAGAGGAAATCTTACCAACAGGAGAAAATGTATTGCCATAATCAAGGCCAAAAACATAAGTGTCGCCTTCAGCCACAAGGTGAGCCTTAACCGTCAAAACCAACTTTAACAATGTAAACCCAATAACAACCAACAGTAGACTTACCCTTGGGAAGAGGCACCAAGTCCCAAGTCCCAGTGGAATGTAGGATAGACATTTCTTCAACCATAGCAGTCCACCACTCGGGATGGGAAAGAGCTTCTAGAATAGATTTAGGAAGAGAAACAGAAGATAAAGCAGAAATAAGAGAAGAATATCTAGGGGACAAAGAATTATAACTAACATAATGTGAGATGGGATGGAGAGTAGTGTAATGTCGAGTACCTTTACGGAGAGCAGTAGGTAAGTCAAGATTAGAAACCAAGGGAGACGAACTAGAGGAGGAAGAACCAATGGGCATAGAGGATGAGTTAGTGGACAACTCCCTTGGATTGGAGACGACAGGCGCTATTGGTGGGGCCATAGGTTGAGGACGCCGCTGATAGACTTAAAGATTGGGGCGATCAAGGCGAGATGCAAAGGGCGATGGATAAGGAGACGAGGAAAGGTCAAGAAAAGGAATAGGCAAAGGTAAGCTAGTACACAGACTCGGAGAACTTAGATGAAGGGAGAAAATAAGGAGATGACTCAAGAAAGGTAACATTCGCTAAAACAAAATAACGAGCTAATTGAGGAGAGTGATACCCCTTCTGAAGGTGTGAATAACCAAGAAAAACACATTTGACAGAACGAACAGATAGCTTATCACGACCTGAGATAAGATGGTGAACAAAGCAGGTACTCCCAAAGGTACGATGAGGAGGAGAATATAAGTCAACTTAAGAAAAAAGAACAGAGCGAGGAATCTAGTCATTAAGGACAGAGGAAGGCATTCGGTTAATTAAGTAACATGCAGTTAAGACAGCTTCATCTCAGTATTGAAGCGGAACAGGCATATGAAGAAGAAGTGTGCGAGCTGTCACAATTAAATGACAATTCTTTCGTTCAGCCACACTATTTTGTTGTGAGGTCCCAGAACACAAAGTTTGGTGAAGAATCCCATTGAATGCCATATAGGATTTAAATGATGAGAACAAATATTCAAGGGTATTATCACTCCAGAGAATACGGATAGCGATATTAAACTGAGTTCTAATTTTAACACAAAAAGTAGTGAAGACATAAAATAATTCTAAACTAGTTTTCATTAAATATAGCCATATACTTCGAGAAAATCATCAATAAAGGTTACAAAATAACAAAAACCTTGTTTTGAATTGGCACAACTAGGACCCCATACATCTGAATGAACCATTGAAAAAGGAGAACTAACACATTTATTGACTCTAGTCTAGAAATAACTACGACTATGTTTCCCAAGTTGACAAGACTCACTCTCTAAGGAAGAAAGACTAGAGAGACTAGGAATCATCTTATTGAGATTGGGTAGAGATGGGTGCCCTAATTGACAATGGACCTGTAGTGGGGAAGCAATCATCGTGCATACCAATGATGAAGCATGGTGAGACAGATAGTAGAGTTCTTGAGACTCAAGCCTCATGCTAATCATCTGTCTAGTCCTCCGATCCTGAACAGGAACAGAATTAGACAAAAGGGTTATAGAGCAATTAAGACTACGAGTGAGTTAACTAACAGAAAGTAAATTAAAGGGACACTGTGGTGAATGTAAACAGATAACAATGGTAAAGTAGGAAGGGGTGTTGTTGTGCCGATACCTGTGACTGAGGTGTGAGAGCCATCATCCAATGTAATATGAGGTAGAAACTTCAAAGTTTGAATATGGGATAGAATAGAACGATTACCAAGCATGTGATTGGTTGCACTGGAGTCGAAGATCCATGGGCCAAGAGAAGATGAGGACTTAGTGAAGAAAGTAGTAGGGTTACCGGTATGAGCAAGGGATGTGACAGGTGAAGTGGCATGTTGTGTTGCCTAAAAGTAAAGGAATTGAGCATACTCCTCGTCAGAGATAGTTACTAGTGAGGAATCAATAGGTGTGATAGATGTCTGACCCTTTGAAGCTCCAACAATAATGTTAGCAGTACTAGCTGCTTGAGTTAGGCGACCATGTAAGCGATAACAAATCTCCCGAGTGTGACCAAGACGATTACAATAGGAGCATTGGGGCCGAGGACGCCACCACCACAACGTCCACCTGAATGACCTCCATAACTAGGATGAGAATCAGTCTAGGTAGTAGCAACGACAAAGTGATCTCTAGGTATAAACGTGCCACGACCAGTAGTTAATAGAAGAGGCTCTAGGTAACCTGGCAAATACCTCTGTCAAATGAGGTAAAGAGGCACTGTTGAGAATTTGTGTCTTAATTGATTTAAGTTTCGATCGAATCCCATGAAGACTGAGAACAATAAATATTTGATCACGTTGCTACTACTGCTGTTTCTTGATATATCTGTATCAAAGGGCATTAACTCGTTAAAATCAGTAATAGAAGCTTGGAACTTACCCAAATAGGTGGTCATGTCTAAATCAGCTTGTCGTAGATTGAACAAAGCACCAATCACATCATAAATACAAGTGATGTCACTTGTATATAGCTCATGAGCACAAGTCCATAAAGCACCACACTCATGAAGAGGTCGAAATATAGGCATCGAAGTCTGCTTCAATAGTCTGCCACAACAAACTTAGTAACTATGCATCCACCTTTCACCAAAGAGGTTGATTTTCCTTGGGACTAATTGAGATGGTCTTTGATAAATGATCCTCAAGGCCATGTCCATGAAACCAAATTTCGATCGTTGGTGACCAAGCAGAATAATTTTGTCCATTCAATTTCTCCGTAGTAATAATTGGTGTGCCCGAAAAATGGGGAATGGCTATAGTTGTGGACGTGGTGGAGAGGCTTGTGGATGAAAAGTGTGCTATAGATGAAGATATGATACGAAAAGAATATCCCGCTGTTAATCTTGGCCAAATCTATGCAAAAACCAAATCTGGATATGTTAATCTGGCTAATCAGATCTAAAGCGGGTCATAGCTGGGTGGGTTGGATCTAGGCCAAAGCTGGGCAAGATTTGGGTGAGAAGGTTGAACCTTTTCAATGGTAGAAGCTTGCAAGGATTGAACGCAACAAGGAAATTGGAACACCGGCCGGCAACACGCGAGGAAGGCTGTGATGGCAAAAGGTCGACAATGATGGTAGATCGGCGAAACGACCACTATGGAGGTAAGATCTAAAACCGACCACGATGGGAAGAGGCGAGATCTAAAATTGGCCACGACGGAAGGAGCAACGATGATAGAGGGAAACAACCACGCGAGATTTGAGAAACTAGCCGCAATGCACGAGATCTAAGAAGTCGGCGTTGGATAGCGATGGCAACGGTGGAAGCGGACGAAGTGACTGGTAATGGTGGCATTGGTTGGCGACAACGACGACGATGGCTGGATCTAGGGTTGGGTTAGGGTTTATCTAGTGGCTTTGATACCATGTGAATAAAATACTATGTGTATGCCACAAAATATATAATACAAGAGAATATATATATATATACAAATATTTTAAGTTAATTATACTAATATCCCTTATCTTATTTTAACAATAAGAAATAGGGAGTTCTTGAATTTTCAAAAGCTTGAATTATTTGAGCTCAAAAATCAATTCCTTCACACCCTCTACCCCTGTAGGCCTAATATATCGATTAAATTCATGACTTTCAAACTATTCGTATAATATTTAATATTGAAAGCCATTTAACTGGAAATTCTCAATATAGTGAAACATAACCAAATATGTTATAAAAACTTGGATAAATTGATCATACACTCTCTGTAACTTTAAAATTCACCCAACTAGTCCTTAACTTTCCAAAATTAGCCACAGCACCCCCCATTACCAACAATATTAAGTAAATTGGTCGTACACTCCCTAAACTTTTGGCCTTTAGCCCGAACACCAATTGAACTTTTTATTTTGGTGAAAATAGTATCCCAAATTTTTATTTAATTAAGTAAATTAGATCAAATTTAATACAAAATAAAAAATAAAACAAACTAATCGTCATGAGTTGCACTGAACTTACAGAAAGAGAGTAGGGGAGGGAGAGCAATTGACTGTGGATTCCAAGGAACCATAGCATATAGTTTTGGATTTTATTTTTATTTTGTGCTAAATTTGACTTAATTCAACTTAATTAAATAGATATTATGAATAATTTTAACTTAGTGTAGTTTAATTAACATTGATTCTTATGAAAAGGGTGTCCTAGACATTTTTAAAAAGTTCAGGGACCAATTTGGAGAAAAATAAAGTTCAGGAGCTGTTTGGGCCAAAGGTATATGGTCAATTTAATAACATTAGCAACAGAGGAGATGTTGTGGCTAATTTAGAAAAATTTAGGGACCAATTTGATGAACTATAAAGTTCAGGGTGTATCCAGGCCAAAGGTCCAAAGTTCAAGGATGTATGGTTAATTTACCCAAAATAAATCAATATGCCGATAACTCACTTTTTTGTTTTTGTTTTTGAATGTTTTTAACTATTTCATCATTCTTTAGAAAATCAAATTGAAACAAAACTCAATTCAAGGTTCTAGACCATGACTTGTGATTGGGCAACTAGATAACTTTGAATTAGAGTGATAGATGATCACCATTCATTAATTCACAAAGAAACACCCCTGAATCAATCGTGTTTATGGCATTTTATCTTTTGTGAGATGTGTATGAGTTGAATTGGGAGATTTGATTTAGCATCAAATGTTCATCAATTCATGAAGAAAATACCCCCATATCTGTGTGTTTTTCATAAGTTCATGTATCTTTTGGACATTTTTTTTAATGATCAATTTGTGAGAATTTCCTGGATATTCGGGCCAAAGGTCCAAAGTTCAAGGGGTAAACAGTTAATTTACCCTAAAAATTTTTATACATCTTCATAGTAAAAAACTAGAAAAGTCATAACTTTATCCATATCACTCCCATTTTGGCATATAAACTTTACATAACCACAAAATAATTAACAAAACTATACGCGTCCGTACATTTGTCTAGAATAGGCCTTATATATACTACATAACCATGAAAAAAAAAAATACCTATTTAGCTGTATTTGTCATCAAGAACAAGAGCATGGAAGACACCAAACAAATCGATAAATGCTAAGGTCTTCAATGCAACGCCAAGAACTGATAATGACAAAAAGATTTCAGAGAAGTTAACTGATAATAGATTTCCCTTTGGAGGTCCCCTCAGGCCTATTATCTCCCTCCTTTATCTTGGTCTCCCCTTTGTTTTCCTCTTTCCATGTCAATCATCTTGTTTTTCTTATTTCTCCTGAAGATACACCATTCTCCATGCCACCAACCCATACATGAGGTCACTGACATGTTCATTGTTGTTGATGTATCATGTATGTAACCCTCACCATGGTCAACTCTTTTCTTCAAACCTCAAATTTCATTTCTCTTCCTTCATGTTGGCATCCACCGGTTTTGATCCTTTTTCTGAATATCTTTAGAGTTAGTATCCAAAACATCAAATCTTCATAAAAGAGCGTAATCAAATTCCTTGCGCGAAATAATGATTGACTTGTAAACTTGTTTATTTTATTGCATATAGCGTAGTACAAAATATATGTTTTTGGTGATTGTTCACTGTGTTTTGTGATTATTTGTAGGCAGAGATGAGGTTATCTGTTTTGTTAGTGTGGTTTGGTGTTCAATGAGGTTTCCTTTTCCTCTTTTTTAATGTATACACATACACAAACATTTGTCATCCACATTCTCATATGAGTTAAATGATAAAAACTTGAACCTTATAAATAAATGATGGGATTTTCTTTTCCTCTTGTCAATGTTAACACATATACAAATGTTTATTATCTACTTTCTTATACAAGTTAGATGAGAAAAACTTGCTGCTTACAAATAAATGAGGTGATAAAATTTCAAAAGAATAAACTCAAGTTTTGCAGAAGATCAAAGTATCTATGTTGCAGTTTAGAAGTTTTTTAATTGGCATTGATCTCTGATAATTAACATTCATGAAAAGAGAGATGTGGGAGGAGCAGAGAATTGAAAAGTACACAGAAAAAGAAAAATGGTAGATGTACCTGTACCATGACACAAGTGTTTGAATCTGTATCATCACCAATTTCACCCAGAAGTGCTTGGTAGAATTTAAAATTTGGGCATCTAAAAGTAAATAATATACTTAGGACTCAATACCTATCAGTGTGGAATTGAGTCTTTAGAAACTCCTTCCACAGCACTGGCATTCTTCCCAATCATGCACTGGAGGAATCTAGTACAATTTCCTATGTTTTGTCCATAAAAGCCTAGCTTGTCATCTTATTTGTTAGTTCCAAGAAACATGACATATGACATAAATCTTTAGTTTGGTTCAGATGTGAAATTTTCTCCTTACATCAAAGTATCTTAAGGGAAGATAGTTCATTTAAGCCGTAAGTAGGGATGGCAATGGGTCAATAAATGGGTTCATTTACATCTTTCTAACTTCCATGTTGGATTTAGAACTTTGAAGTTGCCTGTCTTATTCTGTGCCTTTACTTCTAGGATGTTGCTGTCAAGATTCTCATAGAACAAGATTTCCATGCAGAGCACTTCAGGGAATTTCTGAGAGAGGTAGTTGCTTTTGCTACTTTGTGCTGTTTATCAATTAATTTTCCATTAACTAATGAACAAAGGTGTGGTATTCACATTTCACGTGTTTGCTGAGGTCTTTTACTTTTATTTGTTAGGTTGCAATCATGAAAAGCTTGCGGCACCCAAATATTGTTCTCTTTATGGGTGCTGTGACTCAGCCTCCAAACCTGTCCATAGTTACAGAATATTTGTCTAGGTTTGCTGCAAAAAAGTCTGGCATTTTTGCATAATTTATTCCCTTCAAAACAAAAAGGTTTGCTTAGTAAGTACTTTTTATAATTGATTTCCCCTATTTGAATTGCAGAGGCAGTTTGTACGAACTTCTACAAATGTGTGCTGCAGGAATCAAACTGAATGATAAGCGTTGCTTGAATATGGCTTATGATGTGGTATGGGTTAATAGATTACACTTCAGATCTGTACCCATTGATTGTTCTGTATCATATGCAATTTCATGATAAAGTTGATATTCTTACCGATATTGGAGGAGCACTTAGCTAAATGGGGTTGCCAACTATCAGGTTTTACTTGGGAGTGTCTTCTGATAAACTTTCTGTGGACTAAATCAAATGTTTCCCTAACCCCTGCCATTTGGGGAATGAAAGAGCCAAATATATCAGATGTGTCTGGATGGGTGTGTAACCTGTCTGTGACTCTGGACTCAAAATTTAAACTAAATTCAAAATAATAGCTGTCACATCGTCTGCATGTAAAAAGTCGGGTGGTTTTCTTAGTTTCCTTTTCTTTTCCCCATTCTTATGTGGCACATCACATCAAACAGAGAACGCCTTAATGCAACAAAAGATTTTTTTCTACTATAATAACATGTTTAAATTTTTTATCACTGACATCTGAAAATTTAACTTATTAAAGGGAAGGGTAAGTTTTTCTTTTATGTTATTTTTTTAACTCTCAACAGTAATTGGAGAACTGCAGGGTAAGGGACAAATTTATACAATGGGATACAAACTGATTCATAATTCATAATCTAACCTGGGTTTGTTTCTTACTATAGCTACTTGCCTCACAAACCATATTAGGGTGCAATGATGCCTGAAAAGTATTGGTTGGACTTTACTCAGAATTAATTTTTTGATTCGCATTCTTATTATTCAAAAAATAAAATAAAAAGGAATTTCATCTTATTTCCACCTCACTATATATTCATGGGCCTATTTTGTCTTGGATCTAGCAGCTGGTTTTTGCTTTTTTGCAGGCACAGGGAATGAATTACCTTCATCAGCATAAACCCCCTATTGTCCACAGAGATCTAAAGTCTCCAAATCTTTTAGTGGACAGCAAATATACTGTAAAGGTAAGATTCAGATAGTGTATTGAGACACTGGAAATTGTTTGTTTCGCTTTCTTTGGTTCAGTATCTTTTTTCCGTTCCACTAGCTTTTCAATCAGCTAAAGCTACAAGATCAATTGTTCTGATTCTTATAGGCTATTTGTTACCGAAATTTCCATGAGAAACCTATTTTCAAATAAAAAAATGTTCTGTTTCTGTTGGCAGATAGTTAAAATAAAAGGCTGATAGTTCCAACTGGTTGCTCGTTCTGTGTTGATGTAAGCCTTGTTTGGCCAATAATATGAAAAATTTTATCATCTTATGGTCTGGTATCCAGATCATGATTTTTCTATCCCTGAAGGGAAAAGCTCTTTCCTGTTGGACCAGTTGTTGGAAATGAAGAATTTGAAACCCCAACACCATGGTTTGTAGCCATGTTCAATCCTCTGAGCTGTAGCCCCCAACTCATCTCTACACATTGTGCCCTCAAAGTAAAGGAATGTCAATAATCTGCGTGTACTCAAGTTTGTTCAAATCTCCAAAGTCCTTAATCGCATTTTATTTGAGCACTTTTATTTATTTCCTTAAAGGAAATCTTGTCTTAACACATTTCAATTGAATCACTCAAATCAAATCATTATTCAATGTATGTTACAAGGAGGACAACTTAACATTTCTCTGATCAGTGGTTAAAAGCTTATGACTAAGTCCTCATAGAAGTTTTATGGAGGGTCTTAGAGGAGGGAGGAGTTTGAATTACTTATATACATGTTATTAAAGATGTATCATGGATCAAAAACACGCGTGAAAACATGTTGAGGAGATGGTAAGTGTTTTTTCCACTTACAATTGGATTACATAAAAGTTCTACATTACGTCCTTATCCATTTGTGGTGTTAATAAGTGATTCATTAAACATGTCCAAGTAGGGGCGCCTTTGTGTATGCTATTTGCACATGACATTGTCTTGGTGGATGAGACAAAGGAACCTTTGAATTATAAGCTTGAGATATGCAGGAACACTTTAGAATGTAGAGGTTTTAAGTGGAGCTGATTTGAAAATTGATTATTTGGATTGTAAATTTAGTTAAAATACATGTGTGGATGATGTTATGGGGAAACTTAAAGATCAAATCAATCCAAGAAATCAATTAAAATATCTTGGGTCATTCATCCAAAAAGATGGAGAAATTAATGAGGATATTAACCATAGAATTAAGGCATGATAGTTAAAATGGTCAAGTTTATTCAACAATAATGTGATAATAAAATTTTGTTAAAGCTGAAATAAAAATTTTGTACGACTGTTATAAGACCACCTTTGTTGTATGTC
The DNA here is from genome assembly GCA_036245055.1 of Diospyros kaki. NCBI lineage: Eukaryota > Viridiplantae > Streptophyta > Magnoliopsida > Ericales > Ebenaceae > Diospyros > Diospyros kaki. The sequence continues at coordinate 24,876,958 of BSEG01000010.1, read as the reverse complement.
ACCAAATGTTGGGTAGTAAAGCACTAATATGTGCTGATATGAGTGTAATAGAGATGAGGGTGTTATGATAAATGTGTGGCTACATAAGACACGATAAAATTAGAAATAAGGTTATTAGTAATAAGGTCGGAGTGACTCTTATTGAAGATAAAATGTATGAGACACAATTAAAATGGTTTGGTCATGTAAAAAGAAGATTAATAGAGGCTTCTGGGAGGAGAGTGGATGAAATGGAACGACTCCAGTGAAAGAGGTAGAAGAAGACTAGAAAATAAACTTAGTAGGAGCCTGCATGCTCAGTTCTAAGGGCTTTATAGAAATGATTGATGAGTTAGAATTCATGTAGCCAACCCTCCTAGTGGGATTAAGGCTTCATATGTTGCTCCTGTTGTTTTAAGCTTATCACTGAAATGACCAAAAGTACGACTTCTTATCATGTTACTCTATGCCGTCGAAGCTAACTTTCATAGCTACCCAGGTTTTCCATGGGGAAGGGCATCTTCTTTGAAGTTTTATGTGAATACACCTCAGAAATAGGTCACATGGAGAGACCGAAAAATCTTCTGGTTAGCAGCAACAATTTTTTTTTTTTTTTTTTTCAGGCTGTTAAGGGCTTGACATTTATTTATGTTATCATAAGTCTTTAAGATTCTATCCATTTGAAGGTTTAAAGCTTAGGAAGCATGACCACTTCATCTTGGATGCGGTACCTGCATCCAAGATGTATTGGACGTTGATACTCATAAGACATGCCAAGGCATGTGTTCAGACACAACAAATGGTGTGCCTTAATTTTTTATTATTATTTTTGTTCTCGGAAACATTTAGGCATGCAATTAACATGCATGTCTATGAGTTTGAATCATGTATGGGAAAAAGTATATGAAAAAGTTTAAGAATAGAGATTTGAGTGTGTATTACTCCATAAAAAAAAATCTGTTTCTTATGTATGGTTAATGTTGCTTATATTATCAGTATCTTGAATTCTATGATATCATTATGTTGGGTTAGTTTTTTTTTTTTTTTTTTCAATTTTTTTGTATGTTATCATTAATATAGTCTTTCTATGAAAAAAGCTAGGGGATGGCTGCAATACAACCCTCCCCAACCCTCACAAAGCAGGAGTCTCATGCATTGAGGATGCCCCTGTTATCTCTAATATAGATTGAATACCTTCTTAGTATTAGTTTGGTGGTTATTAAGTTGATAAACATAAAAAATAGAGAATATAAAAAGTACTATATTTTGATTGTATTCCTGGCATGTCCATATCCTTATGACTTTCAAAGTCTTGTATCTCACTCCCGTCTCCCTATCCATTAGGATGCTAACATTTATGATTATGCAGGTCTGTGATTTTGGCCTCTCTCGATCAAAAGCCAGGACATTTCTGTCTTCTAAAACAGCTGCTGGGACTGTAAGTTTTATTGGAATTGAGAAGTTTATGACATTTTCCTGTAAATGTTCATGAATCAAAGTGAGCACTTGAGTACTAGTTACTGAATTATGCATCTTGTTTCTTTTTATTAGCCTGAATGGATGGCACCAGAAGTCCTCCGTGATGAGCCATCAAATGAGAAATCAGATGTTTACAGTTTTGGTGTGATTCTATGGGAACTTGTGACCCTTCAACAGCCATGGAGAAACCTAACTCCAGCACAGGTGTTTATGCAGTACTTGGCGCATATCCCGCATTCTTTTAAAAATTACAAGACGAACATAAGAAATTGGCTTGTGCCAAGCTTTTGTGAACTTGCTAATACGTATTTAGAAGCATTTCAAATGAATTTACACTGGCTAGTGAGGTGTGTAACTAGAACTAATGTTGAGCCAATGGACTTCGTCCAATATATGCATTTATGTCTCTTCAAGTTAAGTTGGGCAAGAATTTGTTCATGTATCCAATAGAAAAACTTGTAATGGTTTTGCCTTGATGATTCTGCTTTAACAACCCATGGAAGACTCTGTCTTTCTTCTTGGGCTTTCTTTGGAGTGACTGTCTACCTTTACTCTTCGGAGTGGCTTGTCTATCTTTCATGCTAACTCAGTATGCTACCAAATTATTCATTTTGGTCGAATATGTTCATCCTTTCAGCAATGAACTATGTCAATTAAATTCCAATAATTAAAATGGAACATTCCTCCTGGAAACAGATTGATGCATAAATGTAGCTACTCCTATTTTATTGATGGGATCTAGGTTTAACTCAATCTTTTGCAGGTTGTTGCAGCTGTTGGATTTAAGGGCATGAGGCTTCAAATTCCCAGTGAAGTCAATCCTCATGTGGCGGACTTAATTGAAGCTTGTTGGGCTCAGTGAGTACATAATACATGTTTATGGAATTTGTAAAATTTTCATCCATGGTGGAATATTTATGGATTTTATATTCCTGCAAGTGCAGTCTGGATGGGATGATTCTCATCAAGATGCATTCCCCTCTCTCTCTCTCTCTCTCTCTGATGACAAATTATTTGCACTGCAGTGAACCATCGAGGCGTCCATCATTCTCCACCATTATGAGCTTATTGCAGCGATTGATCTCAAACTTGAGACATCAACCAACTCACCAGTATATTCCAAACATTACCTAAAGCTGGCGGGGTACCATAAGAATAAATTTTTCTGCTGGTGTCTGATCTTTTGATATTCTGGTGGTAGCAAGCAGCATTTACCTTATTACGCCAGGTTTGTTTCTTCAATAATTGAAACATGTAAGAGTCACATGCTTTTGTTATTCTGTCATGTCTTAGGTTAGCATGTGTGACGCAACATATAATATAATAATGTGGTGATATTTGGTTATGAAGCTTAATCTTGAGAGCTGTTAACTACTTCTTTACAACAATGTCAAGGAAAAACATCTATTTAGTCCAATAACTTTTTTGAAGTAGGATCAACATTTCAATGAAGCCTCTAATAACAAAATCCTTGTGCAGTTTTCCTTCATGTGCTTTTCTTTAATTGATTTCTAAGGCGATGGGTAGAAATGACCGACAAATTAGAATTTATGTAGTTGACCTCTCATATTGAGATTAAGGCCTAATATGTTAGTTTCTAATGTTTTCTTTTTACTGCTGTCGCCCAGGATGTTCATACCTTAAATCTACCTTCACTCAAGAGTAGTATGCGCCTCTCCAGCAAAGTATTAACTGCTGTTGTATTAGAAGAGAACTGCTTGAAGGATCGGGCAACACACATGCTTCATTCAAGCACCTATAATCATCTATTTAGTTGTTTAAGCTGTAAGCCGCAGGCTGCTGATTTCTGAAAAACAGTTGGCTTGTAACCCCACCAATAGCGGCCATATGTCAAGCCTTTCGTCATCAGCATTTTACTAAGAGTGGTCTGGTTTGTCAATCTGACTCTTCTAGTGTATGCTGCTTGAAGTAGAATACAGAATGATGGTTTAACACCATTGCCACATACGGTAAACTAGTGTGTTTCTCTAGGCTTCATTGGTATAAATGTGTAGATTGGACCTGTTTTGGCTGTTTGTGGTGGTGCCTTCCCATTAATCAGATGTTTCTTACAGATTTCACCTGTTACAGGTTTTCCAGTGTTGTGTGGATTTTGATATATGCATATATTCTTAATGTATAGCTTGGGGGGGTTTCATCTCTAAAGGGGTCTCCTCTGAAGGGGTAGTCTCTTTTCAGATAGAGTGACTACTACTAATTAATTAGTGTAGTTCTTTTTTTTTTTTTTTGTTATTAGTATTATTTTTATAAATCATGTTGTGCATTTATCAGAACATTGGTGGTTAAATTTTTGGTTTTGCTCTTTTTCAATTTCCAGATGTTATAATGGCCTCAAAGTAGAACAAGAGAACAGGGTGTGTGGTGTGTACAACCGCTCTTTTTCTTTATAAGCCTCTGGATGTATCACAAAGTTTATTAAGCTGCCAATTGCCAATCTTATTAAAGTAATAAATTTAAGAGCTAAATTAGCAAAGAAAAGGAAATTCAAGGCTTAAGGATAAGGTAGATAGATTGAATGTAAACCATAAAATTAAAAAAGATAGGGACTTGCATTACATTACATTAGTGGTACTCTTAATACTCTTTTCAAGGCCTCCCCTCCCCATTAGATTATTAATTAAGTGGTCAACTTGTTCACTTAGGTGATTCAAACTCAAAAAATAAAAGAAACTAAAATGCTAACATTTTTTCAATATAATTTTTTTTAGTAATAAAATTTAAAATCTAATCTAACAGCTTGTCTACATTTTGCATTGTCAACCTAACCTAACCTAGTATGGTATGGTAGGAGTAGTAGTACCCATTGGCAGTGGGAGATCTGTTTGCTGGCAATGGCAATGGTATATTTCACCCACTGTTTAAGTCTCTATTTTTCATCCTTATTGGTATTTGTATATCTTTTTTATATATACAAATTGATGTGACAATCACTGATATGGCAAAAATTATTATTTATTGATTAATGGTTTTTATTGACCAAGTAAAAAAAAAAAAGATTAAAGTAAAATTAAAATTGTATATCGCTATTAAAAAAATTTAAAACTAATTTTCAAATTAGAAAAAAAAAATATAAATGTTGAGGTGTTTTTTTTTTTTTTTTTAATGATTTGCCCTATTTATAATGAAATTTTAAATTTTTAATTACTGTCATTCAAAATTAAAATAAAAACTCGCCATTAATCTCCAGTTACCCATTCATTCTGAGGGATTGAAATACAGAGACATACATATATATAATTACGATTGAAATTACAGATATATATATATTATTATATATATATATATTATTATATATATCAAAGCAGGGTAACGAGGATGAAAATGAGAAGAGCGGCAATGAAAGAATACTTGAGAGCAGCCACCACTATGGCCACCGATATCAACAGCAGCTGCCACAGCACCTGGACGCTCGCCCACGTCAGTATCCCCGTCAATCCAACGGCCAGGATGTTGTCCGGGTCTCGGTCCACCACCAAATCCACCCACCTCAGATTGAATCTTGGCTGCCCGTTCCTCCTCGGATCCTCCTCACCGTCGCCGCCATTCTTCTTCGCCTCCTCCTCTTCCTTGGTATTGGCGGAGAGGCCGCCGTTTCCGTTTCCGTTTCCGTTCTCTGCGCGCACCGCGAATTTTCTCGGATTGTGTCTTGGGAGGGTTTTTTGCGGCGGGGATTTGGGTGTTGAAGATCGCGATTTGAGGGGTTTGGGTGGTGTTGATGTGATTGAAAGAAGAGCGTTTGGCGGATGCAGTCGAGCACTGAACCCTAACATATTTCCCCGGTAGATCGATCGATTCCTAGAGAGAATGAAATTATATATAGGGAAAAAAAGGAAGAGAAAAAACACACACATATATATATATGTACATAAATAAATGTTTATATATAGATATAGATATAGATACAGGATTAATTATATTAATAATTAATTCTGTTGTTAGTTGATCATTAAATTTTAAAATATTATTCATGAGTCATTAGTATTTTAAATCTGTTATTAGTTAGTCACTGAACTTTAAAATATTATCTATTAGTTACAGATATTTTAAATCTGTTATTAGTTAGTCAATAAATTTTAAAATATTATTAGTTAATCACTAATATTTCAAAATTGTTTCTCATCTGTTATTTATGAACTTAAAATTCAGTGACTAACGAGTGACAGATGAAAAATAATTTTAAAATATTTATGATTAATAGATAATATTTTAAATTTTAGTTACTAAGTAATAATGGTTTTAAAATATCAGTAACTAATAGATAACATTTTAAAGTTCAGTAACTAAGTAATAACAGTTTTAAAATATTAATAACTAATAAGTAATATTTTAAAGTTCAGTGATCAAATAATAATAAAATGTAAAGTTGAGTTATTATTGGTGTAATTAACCCTGTAGGTACATGCACATATTCATATATATTGCTAATTTTTAGAAAATATTTTATCATATAAATCATAATACTCCAAAAAAAAACCAAGATAAAAATACTTTTTTTATATAAACGAGCCAAAGCCAAAATGACGGAAATCATTTTCCAATCCGACAAGCTGGGAAAGAAGGGCAAATTAGACGCATGTAGAAGAATAATAAATTAGGCAAAAAGAAGAGAACGACCACAGTCGGAGTCGAACCCACGACCTTTTGATCCGAAGTCAAACGCGCTAATCCACTGCGCTATGCGGTCGGCTATGACAACTGAGGAACTGAAGCATACTTAAACACTTATTTCTCTCTCTGGTGATGCAGAAATTAGGGAAATTTTGCTTTGATTTCCCGTTCCTCCCGGCTACTGAATAAATAAATAAATAGGTTTTGTAATGCTTAAAATTAAGTCTATCGTTTGATTTTTGTTCTGATTGTGTTTAACTTTAAATATAAATTCAATAATTATAGTAATAATAATTCCTAGTTATATTAGTTTGATAAAATACTTTATTTTTTATATAAACTTAGTATGGTAAAAGGTATTATGTAAATAATATTATCATATTATATATATTTAAAATACACTAACTATCCTTAATAGTTATTTATTTAAACAAAATATATAAATGTATATATTATTTTATAATATAATGATATGATTATTATTGTTATTGTCGAAATACAATAATAAATTTATAACTGGAAAAGAGTTTTCAATCTTCAGAAGACTTGTAAAAAAGAATTTGATCAAAAAATACAAGGTGTTCTCCATGTGAATCCTCTAATATTTAAATTAGTTAGATGATCAATTGAACTAATTTAAACATCAAATGGCCTATGAGAAAGATACCTCACCTCCCTCACGGTCTTTTGTTTTATAGGTTTTTTGAAAATTGAAGGTTGAAGACAAAAACTCTCCTACAAATATAAATTTATTATTATATCTCAACAACAATAATTAGTGTTATTTGTAAAAATAGATCAAAAAGTAAAGACAAAATAACAATGGCTCAAACAATAAACATTGCAAATTGGCAGACTCAAGAAGGACCTGATGTTTAGTCCTCCAGAAACTCGCCAAGACCTCGGGAGACCCTCCTAGCAGGTCTCTTAGGAGCACACTGACCCAGCAACTCCCAAAGGCACCAAGAGACTTTTCCGACCAATCTCCTAATGGCCTCTGGTTCAGCTCCTCCCAACCATACCTCTTACAGACCATGAAGCCTTTTAGGGACAGTACGAGGAAAGTATGCAAGCTCTCTAAAGAGATGGCAAGATTGCTACAGGACATCATGCCTCGCGCCTTTCTACCACAAACCTTGCACCAGCCCCGATGACCCTCTTAAAGATAAGGAAAAACTTACCTCTCTTAGGTTAAATCTTATTATTTCATTTGAATGTCGAAATAAAATTGATTTTTAATCACTCAATTGGAGAAATCAACGCACTTTCCAAGGTTAAATAGCAATGTCTTTTAAAATATCACAGTGGCAATGATTAATTATTGCTTTTGGGTCAACGATTAAGTATCAATAAATGGACTATATTTTAAAATAAGGTACATTGTTATATTTTATTAAAAATATAAAATTATTTGAATATTAAAAATAAGATGTAATAAAGAGTCTAAGCTTCTCTTATACGTCACTTGTGAACTTAGATTTCATGTGACTAATTTGATATTTTGACCATGTTAGTTTTCTATAATCTTCTCAATACTATGAAGTGGGTGAGGAAGCTTACCTTTAGCTCCTCAAAGCAATAGATAGACCTGTGGGGAAAGTCCAAGTACTAGATCAAACATTTCCCGTTTAGGGCTATTGAAAAGGCCAGATACCACATATTGTTTGAGGCAACCTAGACAAGCATGTGCAAGGTGAAGAGCTTCAAATGGTTCGATGGGTTAGTGGTCCCATTGTAGAGCTTGACAATCAGGATCCAAAATTTTTTGGGTGGCATTTTTGCCATGATAGCCTGACTGAGAGGTTGCAAAAGGCCTCTACCCTACCGTTCTTTCTTTTCCTTGATTCGAGCCATTTTCTTCTCTAAATGTGTAAGGCTTCTCCCTTACAAAGTTTCTTCTCAAGTTTGAGAGGAAGTCAAACCTTCGGGCTTTGATGGTTGCGCTCTTTTTCTCAAAGAGTTATGGATTCTTTCTCTTTGTTAATTGTGACATTTTGAGAGACTTGTCGATCCTCCCTCTAGGAGGAGCGTCACTTTTTCCAAGAGTGCAAGTGGTCATCTCCCAAGCGTTGATCATTATGCTAGGAATGTTCATTCTCGTGGTGAGGTCTTTTTCCTCCCTATTGCTCGAGGAAGGCCATCAATAGCTCCATTAAGTGTTGCACCTAGTTCTCAAGGTAGGTGGTTGTTACCTTAATTGTCTAGGGGCAATTAATCTAGGATGATCAGAATTCGAGCCTCGATATGGCTTGGATTTTGTTACTTGCACCCAGTGTAAGTGGGCACTTAGGGAGGTGGCATACTATGTGAGGGTAAACTAAGTAATGACTCAGTATCAAATGCGTGGCCACGGAAGGCTAGCACATATGGATGGAGATTGAAGAAGTCGATCCCACAATGGGCACCCAAATGATGATGTCTCAAAGCCAATCCCCACTTGATCCGTCTAGTAGCAATGCCTTTGGTTGGTTCTCCTCAACCCTAAGACGTTCCTAGCTATTCTCAATCCCAAACATGTTTGGGATTTGCTTTACTTAAAAAGAATAGAGTAAGGTTTAGTCCCTTGAAATGTCCTCTGACAATTAAATTGGTCACAAAATCTAAGATTGAGTGACGCAATAATAGTATAATAAATTAAGTACCTAACTGTTGGAAATTTGCGCCTGCATATATATGGACATATTATGGAGCTGGTAAAGGATAACAATTGTACGTGTCACATGAACGATTGCATGTTAACTTGGTGGATGACTATGATGGCACCTGCACTTTAATTAAAACTCATGGGTTGGCTGGGCTGGCAAGTGGCGTAGGCCTAGGATCCAGGCTTAGGTTGAGTTTGATTGTCTGGGCCTGATAAACTTTCCAGTTAAATGTAAGCTTTGTGTCCGGCACAATCTTAGCGGGTGGACATTTTTTGTATTTTGCCAATGAATTGGAATGGCCCTGGCCTCGTCAAAGACCAATTCCCACGGCACGGTATTCAAAACTTAAGAAGTAAGGTTGTTGTTGTTGAAGCCTAGCTAGGCAGCTCTAATTCCCTGGACGTACTGCAGTGCAGGGCCACCATCAGATTCAGATGGATGGAAGTAGTATATATCATGATCTGGTTGTGGATGTAGTAGAAAGAAAGCCGCAGGTATAACTAATAATAATATTAACCACCGACTTGCTGGTTCTGACTTGGATCTGAGCGGCAAGAGCATCATCCATCCTCCTCCTCCTTATCGATTATTTTCCATTAGTTAATTAATCAACTCACAGTAACATCGACGGTGATAGTGATAGTGCTAGTGCTAGTGCTTGCATGCCTTATTTATTACGCTCACAGAGCTGATATATATATATATATATGGATAAAACCACCTTCAGTTCCTGCTCCATGCACGCACACTAAGAGAGAGAGAGAGAGAGAGAGAGAGAGAGAGAGGGTTCCTAGGGTTGGGAGATATGGCTCACACATCAACAGATGGGATGGGATAGGAATGGGATGAATTCAATCCAAAATGCATTGAATTCCCTAGTTTTAATTTTACAGGATATATATACACAGACAGACACAGACAGACACAGACACAGCGGACGAGAGAGAGAAGAGCAGATGAGAGCGTCTCGTCTCGTGTGGTCTCATGGAAACTGTTGGCTGGGCTGACACCCAGATTTTATGTTTTGACCTTGGTGAGTCTGCTCTGGTCTGGTCTGCTCTGGTCGTCCTTCCCGTCTCTGACTGACTGTCAATCATATTTAATGAGTGGTTGCAACCGTTCCTGCTGCTAACTACGAGTACGAACGATCTATTTCTAAATGATTATTATTATTATGAGCTTGTAGTTTACAAATGAAACTTGATCGAGTAAATGCTGTTTGACTTTTGTAATTTTGTTTTCCATTATTATATTATTATTATTCGTTGAAGCTATTTCTAAATTTTCTACTGTGAGTGATCAGATGGAGGAGAAAATAAAAGAAAAGAATATATATATATATATTGATATTAATATGATATAATAAAATAAAATATAAAAATTAATATAGAATAATATTGCCACAAATTATAAATTTTAAAGGTATAAATACCATTTCCCATGTCTGAACAGCTGGAAACAAATAAAAATTTGAGTTTCGACTATACAATGAAGAAGAAGAAGAAGAAAAGAAGAAAAATTTTGGGAGGCAGTCATATTTGCTTGAATGTCCTCCGATTGCCCACTGCCCGCCTTCCTCCTTCCCGAGGGGTACTAATCTCCTACCATAGGACCCATTAAGTCCTAAAATCTTTATTCATACAATAAAAGAAAACAGTTTGTTTTCAATTATTATTTTACTAAAATATTTAAAGATATGCATATATGTAGGCATATAGGATTTGCACATGTATATGTAGGCATTCAACGAGCAACCACCCATGCTGGTCTGGTGGAAAGCTTGAATTGCCATAATTGAAGCCACCTACAATTTCATGCTCTCTGTGGTTCTTATACCCTTACTCCCCCCTCTCTCCTTGTCCACCTATCTCGCCATGGCCATGGATTCCATCTCCTCTTCTTCCTTCTCTCCCTACTACCATCTCTTCTTCACTGCTTCTGCCTTCCTTCTCTCCGGCCTCATCTTCCTCCTCTCCCGCAAATCCAAGGCCAAGCGGCTCCGCCTCCCGCCGGGCCCCCCCGGCTGGCCCGTTGTCGGCAACCTCTTCCAGGTCGCCCGCTCTGGCAAGCCCTTCTTCCAGTACGTCCGAGATCTCCTTCCCAGGTACGGCCCCATTTTCACCCTCAAGATGGGCGCCCGCACCATGATAATCATTAGCAGCGCCGACCTCGCCTACGAGGCTCTGGTCCAGAAGGGCCAGGTCTTCGCCACCCGCCCCAGGGAGAACCCCACCCGCACCATCTTCAGCTGCAACAAGTTCACCGTTAACGCCGCCCTCTACGGCTCCGTCTGGCGCTCGCTGAGGAAGAACATGGTCCAGGGCATGCTTAGTTCCGCCAGGCTCAAGGAGTTTCGCGATGTCAGGGATGCCACCATGGACAAGCTCATTGCCCGCCTCCGATCCGAGGCCGAGGCCAACAATGGCGCCGTTTGGGTCCTCAAAAACGCCAGGTTCGCGGTGTTCTGCATCCTCCTGTCGATGTGTTTCGGCGTCGAGATGGACGAGGAGATGATCGAACGCATCGACCAGATGATGAAGACGGTTCTGATCACTCTCGACCCGAGGCTCGACGACTACTTGCCGCTCCTTAGCCCCTTCTTCTCCAAGCAACGCAAGCGAGCCCTGGAAGTTCGCGAGGAGCAAATCAAAACCCTAGTCCCCTTGATCGAGAAGCGGCAGTCGGTGCTCCAAAACCCCGGTTCGCATCCAAACGCGGCTTCCTTCTCGTACATCGACACCCTGTTCGACCTCAAAATCGAGAACCGGAAATCCTCTCCGACCTACCCCGAGATCGTGACGCTTTGCTCGGAGCTCATCAACGGCGGTACGGACACCACCGCCACGGCTATCGAGTGGGCCGTGGCCCGAATGATCGAGAACCCGAGCATCCAATCCAAACTGTTCGACGAAATCCGGAGCACAGTGGGGGACCGACCCGTGAACGAGAAAGACATCGAGAAAATGACTTACCTAAACGCCGTCGTAAAGGAGTTACTGCGGAAACACCCTCCCACCTACTTCTCGCTAACCCACTCCGTGACGGAGCCGGCGAAATTGGGCGGCTACGACATTCCGACCGACACGAACGTCGAGTTCTTCTTGCCGGGTATTTCGGACGACCCGAAGATCTGGGCCAGCCCGGAGAAGTTCGACCCGGATAGGTTCCTGGCGGGCGGGGAGGACGCGGACATAACGGGGGTGACCGGAGTGAAGATGATGCCGTTCGGGGTGGGGCGGAGAATCTGCCCCGGGCTGGGCATGGCGACGGTGCACGTAAATTTGATGATAGCCCGAATGGTGCAGGAATTCGAATGGTCGGGTTACCCGGAAAGTAGTAACGGGAAGGTGGACTTGAGTGAGAAATTAGAGTTCACTGTGGTGATGAAGCATACTCTGAGGGCCAGGATCACGCCCCGCTCACGTGCTGGATAAACTTGCTGGTTATTAATTAAGAGAGTTTATGGCTAGCTAATTAAATTATAAAATAATAATATTTTCATAATTATTATAATTTTATCATAAAGCCCGTGTGATATGAATGTTACTATATATCTAATTTCTTCTTCATCTTTTTTCTTTTTAATTTTGATTGTTGTTGTGGTGCTTAATTTTGAATTTCTTGTAGACTATGGTTTATGAATTAATGCATTTGGAAGTTAAATTTTTACTCTTAATAATACAGAAGAGGAGACACCTTATGATTAGCCTATCACTTGGGTTCAAATATTAAGGGTATGTTATAATTATGACTAAAGTTAAATTTACTCTTAATATTTTTTTTAGTATTTAAATATTTTTATTAATTAAAAAAATATTTTAAAATAAATTATTTTTATAATATAAATATTGAATGACAAAAACAAAGTGTTTTATTTATACCTATTGTAGCTTTTCTTCTGGGGGAGTTCTCCCAGAAAAAGGCAACATCCCCACTCTCCAAAAAGGTTCTCTTAGGACAATTTTTCACATAATATCGTGTGACAATTTTTCGAGAACTCACTTTTCAGAGCCATATCTTGCAAATCAATAGTCCATCCAATTGAGCCAAGCTCCAAGAGGATATTTAAGGAGACTTGTCTCTTGCACAACTGCACCCCACATTGTCTCGCACAACATGACTCGTCTGCTTCAAGCGCTCATTCTTCTTTCTTTTCTCCATGAGAGTTTCTCATGAAGGCTCTCTCCCGAACTTAACCCCAAGAGAACATTGCATGGGCTAAGGAAAACACCATGTTTTTCATCTAGAATAGCACCTTGTCCTCACATGTGCATGTCATATGTCCCAATTACGACCAACGACAATAAATAGCACTATTTCACACCTTTCTTTTTAGGGCATTTCTCTCCCTACTTCTCTTTCACTTTGGGCAACCTTTTACATTCCAGACACCTGATAACACTATTTCTCCTAAAGAAATTCCTTCTCCTGGATATTTTGTAAAGCATTTCACTACATACATCATTCTAGACTCCACCATGACACTATCTGACTTAAACATTGAAGGGCTCGTGTAGAGAAAATCATCATATGCCTCCTAACACGTTCCTATCTTGCAAATCATTTTCATGGGATACATCAACTCTCTCAAATGGAGACTCCTCCTGAACCATTATGGTTTCTACTCTTACCTTGCTCTCCAAGATAACGGATCGAGCCTTCTTCAAAGTCCATCCTAGCTCTTTAACAGTAGATCAATCCTGCCCCAGATGACCATCTATTTTCTCCCATGTTGTGGTCCCTTGATATAAGATATTATTTTCTACCAAATCTTATCAATTGCTTGATAAGTTTTTCCAAAATAAATAAACGTTGATTGTTGTTTTCAAACAACAACTAACAAGCAATAAAACCCTATACATAATTCATAGTTAGTTAAATAGAGGCTAAATTACAATGTCACTTCAAAAACTTTACACCTTATAACAAATTGATTATTGTATTTTATTTTTTGTCACCATAATTATTAAACTTTGATTTTTGTTATAATTTAATTTCTCTTTTAACTTTTTATCAAAATTTGTTAAAGAAAATCAAATGATATATATTAATATAAAATTCAAAATTACTTGACGTGAGGTTTATTTTAATTTTAATATTATATAATTTTTAAATTTATATTAATATATATCACATCAATTTTCGTAAAACTTTAAATTATAAAAAATATTAAATTTTATAAAGTATAAAAACAAATTTAGTATAAAATAAAAAAAAAACTAATAATATAATTTACCAGTTAAATAAATGAAAGCATAGCTGGAAGTATTTGACTTTTGAGAGTGAGATGGTGGCCACCTTAATTAGCAGACAGCATTTATTCCGAGGAGGAGGCTGAATGGAAACCCTCCACCCTCTTTATGGCATGCCACCCATTCAGCCAGCCTAAGCCACATACCCTGTGAATGGAAACCCTCCACCCTCTCTACTGCACATCTCCTCGTTTTCTCTCTAGGAAAATGCTTTTTGGTACATCAAGTACTATATATATATATATATAACCATAATATCCCTCACACCTCACTATAAGGTAAGATGAGGTGAGATGACACATGATTAAAATACTTCTCACTTAAAGCGGTGAGATAATGTCATACAGTGAAACACGAAAGGTATTTTGATCATTTATGAGCGTGTGTATGGTTCAAGGTGTAATTTTTGATGTATAAGTAGCACAGTTATTTTCTTTAATTGTTAAGATAAAATATATTTATTATATTTTAATTTTATCTTTTAAATTTTATTAGTTAATAGAATATTTTAAATTATTCAATAACATCCATATTCTATAAAACATAATATAAAAAATGATATACAAAAACAAAAGGTCAGCAGAATACAATTTTGTTAATATACAATACAATCTTTATTTTGTACATCTCATCTTTTATATTGTATAGGTACCAATATCTTTGGGTACCATAGAATTTCTCTAAATTACAATTTATTTATCACCAATTCATAAGAATGTTTAAAAGTTGTAAACAATATTATATAATAAAATCACTTTATCTGAAAATAAAATATATTTATTTTACAATAATGATTGTGTATGGGATGAAAATGTAAAATAGGAGTATACATCTAAGGAGGAGATGAATTGGATGTTTTAAAACTTTTCGAGTTTGATATATGTTTTATACAAAATTTGGTTTATGTCTTTTTGTAACTTTGCAAATAGTGTTGTAAATGTAATTAGAAAATGCTTAAAATGTGAAAATCAAAACAGACAACACATAGAATTTAATTATTATAGTTCAGTACAACTTGACCAACTCCACTACCTTGCCTTCTCATTAAGAATTTTCAAACACTCATTATCTAACTTTTACTAGGCTTAACTAGAACCTTTTACACAGCTTTTCACAATTTCAGTTGGAACATTCACTATAGCTTTTATAAGGTTTAGCTATAACCTTTTCAAACCTTTTATAAGGATAAAACACTAACCCTTTAGCTTTTTAGTTGGGTTCTGCAATAACATTTATAATAGTTTCTTTTAAAAAATATTGAGCAAAAGCTCATGACCCGCAAGGGATAAAGATTTTGAGACTTGTGACTTGTAAGATATTTCTATTTCTTTTCATTTCATCAGTTAGATTAGGACTTTGAAGTTCAAACATTGTTAATTTTGATAAAAGAATACTCAAACATCTTTTTATGAAAATTTGATTATCTAAAATAAAAAATTGTGCGCATTTAATGTTGTTTGTAACAACTATTTTTTTTTTTAAATTCATCACAACATTAGTCAAATAAAACTAATATTACTAAAGTGAGATAAATAATTACTTGAGTAAACTTAAAAATTAGTCAATTAAGTTCATACATTACTTGACAGCTGAATAATGTTACTCGATTAAACTTATTAGCTGTATTAATCATTACTCATCTAAAATATATATTACTCGACTACAAGATGATGATATTAGATTAAAAGCATATCTTACTTGATTAACATTTCAATCATTTGTCAATTTTAAATGTTACTCGATTAATAACTTTTGATACTCAATTAAAATATGACATTACTCGAGTGCAAATTACTCTTAGTTGACTAAGAATTCAAGTACAAATACTCACACTCTGCTTGATAATTTTTACTCTACTAAGACAATTACTCAACTAAGTATGAAGTTACTTGATTAATAATACTTTTTAGTCAACTAAATGTTCCTGTATAAAGACTTGACATTTTACTCATGAATTGTTATTCGAGTAAATTATTTAGTTACTCCACTAATATATCAATTAGTCGATTTACATTTTAGTTACTCAATTAATACTATTCTTTCATATATTCAAGTAAAATAAGTATATAATCGATTAAATCATTGAGTATTTTAGTCTTACTCAATTAAAATAATAAGTTAGTCAAGTACAATAATTGTTTCTCAACTAAAATATATCACTTCAAAGTCTAAAATATCTTACTCAACTAACAATATTGAATACTCATGCAATGTTTGAAAGTTTGCTAACACTAACTTTCTCAAACATAATTACTCCATTAATGATGAGATTTACTTGAATAAGTGACATGTTAATCAATTAATAAATATTATTATTTGATTAATAACATAATTTCAGTTTGAGCTTTTGTTTCAAATTCTTCAAACACTTGAATGATTTGTTTATCAAGCAACAAGTATTTCAACTCTAAGTTCTTTAAGTGTTTTTCCAATGTCATTTAATTTCCACTTAAGTATGCATTCGTTTACTCAAGGACTTGATGAAACCTTAAGCTTACTTTATATGTTACTCGATTAATAATGTATGACACCATGGACATTCAAACCCTAGAGTAACATGTTAAGGATAATCTTATTAAGGCTCATTGAAGTTTTTCATTTAACTTTTCATCATCAAAATATTCTCAAATGTTCATTAAAGTTTTGCATTAAATATTTATCATCAAAACATTCTCAAAATCAAACTCAACAATTTCCCTCTTTTTGATGATGACAATAAAATGAATACACCAAAGCTTAATGTATCATGCAAGGGAGACATTGTGGTTTTCAAGACGCAATGGAAATGATACAAAACAACCATTGTAAGACTAGGTATAGACAACAATATTCAAATACACATGCATCAAAATGAAATATAGAAGTAACTTTTATCTCATTCTGTTAAGATGCTATCGTCAGTTGCTTCTGTGACGCACTAGGTTTAAGCACCCCCGCCTGAATATCCCAAGCAATTGAACTACCTGAACGGGAATGCCTACGGAAGGAGAAAGAATGGAATATAAGACAAAGACCATCATAGCATGCATACATAAAAATTAAAATAGCGAAAACTAAGCTATACACATGCATGCACTACGGGTACTCCGCTAGCACAGCGAACACATGATAGAGTAAATCCTACTCAAATATCGACTTCTGTGTCGACATACATGAGACACGAGAAATGACCTGACACAATCATAAATAATAGAGTAAATCTTACTCAAATATCAAAGTTGACGGGGACTGACGAAACTGCCTGTACACCATACCGACTTTATTGTTAAATGCTAACTCCTTTGTCCTGGAGCATGTTGCCACTACCTGGAATGATAGAAAGCAAAGTGAGTCGAGAGACTCAGCAAGCATAAAGAAAGGAAGACAGTAAGCTGAACATAACTAGTAAACTCACCCTAGAACACCAACCCCCAAGCACACACAAGGTATGAGACGCCCAACATAGTACAAAAGCGTAAATAAAAGCATGTATCAGTCCTTGGGGCCCACACAAGGCACACAACACCCAAGTCCCATACCAACTTGTTTCTACCATGAAAGACAACATATATCTCCAACAAACATGTGCGCGTCATCCTGGGTCGGTGCTCCCATCACCCAAATGCTCGTGTCAGTCCTCTCGACACCCGAGCTGTAGAATAACCAAGCCGTAAGCTCCCTCGGAACGATCCTCTCATCTGAGACCTGTGAACTGTCGATAACCATGCAATGCACATAAAAATGCAATGGCGTAGTGAGCATCAACGTGATACACTGGCGCCCATACATCCAGATATTAGGCCATACTCTGCCCACATAGTAAACCACACGTGATGCATATGCCCGTGCCAGATGCAATCTAACCATGCTAGAATGTCCATGTCCAAGCATACTCAATAAATGAATACCCCAACATGCATCCTTTACCCATGTGCATATCAAACCATAAACGATAATATAACATATCGAATTATGCAGTAAATCACGTACTGGCAGAGCTAGTCAGCAGTGTCCGGCACTGGTCAACGATCAGTGACTAGGAGTGTCGGCTTGACGGTCCATTTTAGAGCCGTACAATAGTCTACTCTAATGTCATTCAACAGCTGACCCCTATTCTACTGCTCAATAGCTCTAACCGATCCACACCCAAGAAATCCATAATTAAACCATACCTTTAAGAACCTAGTCCCCAAGTTGAGTTCAACATCATTCCAAAAGGAATAAGGGAAGTACTCAATACCCCATAAGCACACAACAAATAAAACTCCAATGAGTCTCATATTTAATTTAAATTAATTCAAGCTAATAAAATCCTCAATTTGTATAATTAATACGTGAAAAAAAATGAATTAAGGGAAGGCGTGGGGTTCATAAAATGGAAAGAGATCGCAAAGGTATAAAGGAGCTTGCCTCTATTTAGCTGTTTACGACATTTTCACGTTCGCATGCCACCAAATTAATACACGCTGCAAATTAATATAAACTCCCAAAATTAATAAAATCGGACCCAAAATAAAATTTCAACTGTACAGAATGTTTAATACATATTTCTCTACTAACCTAGCTAATTAAATCGCGTTTAATCCTAAATTTTCCCCCCAAATTCCCTCTATTCTTAGCCTCGGCACCTGTTCTTTCTTCTTCAATTGCTCTCTGGAATTGCTGGCTTGAAAAAGGTCGAAATTGGCCTTTAAATTGGCCAAAACAAAGGGCCGGGGCGCGGCCATGTGGCGCAACCAGCAACCGCACATGCCAGCACCACCTTAGGGCCGAAACGACATAGTTTTGGCCCTCCCCTAACCGAATTAAATGGGAAAAAACCCCTAACCTCGCGCGCACGCCTCTGCGAATCGAACCCGCAACCGCCTCTTACCCCTTGCGCGCGCCAACCACTTGATCCAGTTGCTTCTTCATTATATATACTCACATCATTAAATTTGAAATGAAACTCGGCCACTTCTGCAGATCACATTCAGCACTCACAACTTCCATTAATTACACACACACCCCCAAACTCCAATTCCTTCTTATTTCACTCACACCCTAAAACTTCCAAAAATCAACCAATTTAATTTATTTCATTCTTTCATTATTTTCATAAATACCCCCAAATAAAATAATTAGTTATCATAATTACCCATTTCCCCAAAACAACATAAATAAACATTTTCTCTTAAATCCTCAAATATTCCATAATAACTTCACATACCAAAATTAATAATCATTATTTATTTCCCTAATTTCGGGATGTTACACCAAGACTCGAACTCTTTTGGTCACGAATAGCTTCTCCAAGCCGATTTGCTTTAGTACTTGCCTCCTTGGCTGACCAAGCCACCTCCCAAATTGATCCACACCTAAGTTACCCCATAACCCTTTATCTTACCCACATGCTAGACAAGCAAGAACAAATGTGACTTTGACTGATCTAGGTTCTCCTCAGATGACCCAATCATCTCACGACCTTTAGACCAATAGAAAACAAAGAGCAATAAAGAGGAAAATGATAGAATAGATGAAGACGAAGATGAAACAGTGGATGGGCTTGCATCTACTTCTTTTCTCTCAAAAAAATGGACGAATGAGATGGAAAGAATGGAGTGGCGTATCTCATACGTTGCTCCTTTTGCCCTTCTTTTTTCCTTCTTTTACTTTCAATTTCTTCTTTCTTCATTTTTTTAGATTTGCGTCTCCAAGATGCAATCATGGCCTCAGTAGAGCATTTAATGCTCTATCGATTGAAATGATGGAAGAAAAGCACGTGGGATTTAATCCCACAGAGCGAAACTGTCAACTGATCTAAGAATAGTTGTTGACTGTTTTGTGCTCTTTTTTCAAATTTTTTCCAAATTACATCTAGACCCGCCATTAACTCTTAATGACCTTTTCACTAACTCTTAATGGAACCAAAGCCCCCATTAACTCTTAACGGTCTCCCTTTGACTCTTAATAGATTGTTGATAAATTTGTTAACTCTTAACAAAACATCCATCATCATCATCATCGTTAAATCTTAATGATAATTGAGAACACATGACAACAAAGAATCACTAATCCAATGCATTACTTAGTATGTGTGTGACCTTCGAGATTCACCACCATATAACAATCAAGACACACCAAACTTTTTGGCGCTAACTGAACACTTCGATCTACTATGAGAAATTCTCTATTTCCTCATAGCATCCCAAAGTCCTGAGTGACCTCTAGCATAATATTAGGACAATCTTAATGGCAATGAAGTTAATATTTCAATGAACCTATTAGGGATCTCGATTATCATGCACTATAATCCTTTCACTAACTAACATTTTAACCGAGTGAGAGCCATAGACTAATTAAACTCACATGACTCGGTAGCTATGCTAAGATGTAGTACGGTGTGGTCGGTATGACATATCGAAACTCCTTTCAACATCAAAAACTCTTTCTGATCATATGGACCCTTGCTAGGATTTTTCCAACCACAACCAACTGCGACCGCATAAGATGTTTACCCCCATTTCTAGAGGTCAATGGATCCCATTGGTGAGCATCTGTCTCCATACACCATTACACAGATACCACACAGAGAGCATTCCTATCTCTCACACCAGATGGCTCCGCTTAACGACAAAATTTTCAACACTAGTGCACAAGATAAGTTTGTACCTCTAGTATGAGGATCGGATATGCACAATCGAAAATCAACAACAAATCATTAATCCTCTTAGCCATGTGATATGTCGCAAACATCACATTTAACAGATGTTCAACTAACATCCACTCACATGTCTACTAGTCACATTCCATGCAGTATAACATGTGACTTGCCCTTCTTTATCATTAATATCTCATACTAATCAAAGATAGTAGTCCATGTGCTAGTCCATAATCGATTCATCGTAGTCTCCATATGATAAATTTAAAAACTAGGAATACAATTAAGAAATACTGTGTTATAGATCCTTGTCATATATTTTTAATAACCCAAGAATATGACTATCAGGAAATCTAGGGACTCATTCACACACATTTAGAGAGAACAATGAATGAAGAAATGGTCATTTTATTTATTACAAGAATATAATACATGTATCCTTATTACATACTAAATGTCATAAAAAAATCTAGCATTAGGGCATATATCACTAATAGATAAAACTTTATTGTTTTTTGAACATTTAACTCAAATGTTCCATTTTTCTCCCCCTTTTATCATTAAGAAAAAGAATAAGTGAATAATATAAGATATCAATGTACTGTCCCTCTTTTTATCATTTGACTCTTCTTTGGATGATATGAATTCCTGATAGGGAATAAATTATCAAAAACAGTCAAAATCAAGAGAGAAAACTCCTAAGTTTATTGCTAGTGTCTTTGACTTAATGAATTTTCAAGATAGATTGAAAATGCCGATACCACTTGAAAATTACAAAGGAGAATTAATTAAAATAGGAGTGTAGGAGAATTTTTATACTGAGATTTTAGTTTCTCCCTCTGTCTTTGAGATTGCTCCCCTTGATTTATCGCTCCCTACAAACAATGTTCTTCCCTTTTTTGTTTTCCCTTTAAGGATATATTTTTCTCCCCATTTTTGTTGTTAGTTATATATATATATCAAATATTTGATACCACTTGAGAAGAGATATTTATCTCAAAGATTATACATCTATCTCTCATTCTTTTTGTCAATATTAATTTTTGAAATAAGAATTCAAATGAATCGTACGGCTTGATTCATTTAATAATTCCTATGTCTCCCCTTGAGACTTTGATTTCTATTGAGATTTTGGGACCTGAGGAAATATAATGGTCTTAAAAAAACTTTTCGAAAACTTAAGCATTGAGATCATTGTCATATATCCGAACTTGCTTAAGCAACCACTTATGAAAGCATTTGAAAAATGTCTTTTGTATGCATAAAAGTGCTTCTAACAAATTTATCTTTGGTACAACTTTTTATTACACGCACAGATCTTATTTCAAGATCAAAGTGAGATAAATATGTTTTTCTAAAAAAGACAAATACTAATAATTTAAAACAGAATGGGACATAAATGAGTACAAAGTCATATTCAATTCCCCTTTTCAAAAGTAAATGCTTACATAGACTCCCCCTTACTAAATGTATAAAACACTTTGCAAGCTCAAGACAAGGTTTTCATGTAAACATCGTCAAAATGAAATAATCAAGAACATTGTATCTCATGAATGAAAAAGTGTAATTCATGACAATGTTCTAGATGCAAGGTAGAGTAATGTGAATAAAAAAATGTAATTTTTCCCAATTCACTTCATCAAACCTTTGCAGTTCAACTTCACACTTTATATATAGAAAATATTTTCAGTATTTTTACCAAAATACAATAATTAGAATTTTTAGAAATGAGATGCCTATGGATGTCGATGGTCTCGGGATTCGATCGAAGCTTGGTCTTAAGGTTTAGGTGGGCTTTTGAAGGAATACTTTCGAAAAGGGGTCTTTCGAAGAGTCTTCCCGAAGACTGGCTCGCAATAGGCTCCAGGCGAGTAGTTGTTAATGGTGTGGCAGTCTGACGCTTCTGAAGGGTCCTTCCGAAGATCCCCCCTAATGGCATGGTGAGAAGTGTGGGTCTCTTGGATGGATCAAGGGTCTTCTGATAGAGAATGCTTGTGAAAGAGGCTTCTGAAGGATTCTTTTGAAGGGACCTGAGAAGGGTATTTCCAAAGGAACGAGCAAGGTCTTCGAAGAGCTTGGTCTCAACAAGGTCTTTTGAAGGAATGTCGCTTCCAATGGGTCAACCCATGAGTTATCCTTCCGAAGGAATGGATGTAATGCTTCCGAAGGAACTATAGAGGGTAAATAAGGGTTAGAAGGCTAGCGGGGTTTTCCTCTCGCGAAGACCCTCTGATACTTAAGTCAATTACGGAAGGAAAATAATCTTACAGAAGGAAAAATAGGCTAAGTTTCTGAAGGAAAGTGAAAGCAATATACCGATGTCTGGATTCTCTTTTGAGAACTATAGCTCGACTTTTATAGGGTTCGAGATTCGAGGACACATGCCATTTCTGAGGTTTTTTTCCCTAGGACCCTTCCGAATGAGTGCTTCCGAAGGAGTTCGTTAGCAGTTGGTTTTCCTCAAGAATCAAGTAGCGGAAGGTTTCATTGAGCTTCCTTCCGAAGGGTCCTTCCAAAGGACCCTTTCGAAGTAGCTTCATATCTTCTTACAAGGCTCTGCCTTTCTTCCTTTCGATTATTGGGGTATAATATTCAGAAATATAAACTTTTTTGAAAAGTAATACTTTCTTCTAAAAGTATTGAACGCTTTGATGCATATGAAAATATCATAAATGAATTTAAAACAATCATGTATATTAAAAATAAAGTCCCATCAAAATTAATAGTTTACTCAAGTAATACTTCTTGTGTTACTCGAGCGATATACATCTTGTGTTACTCAAGTAATACTTTCTTCTAAAAGTATTGAACGCTTTGATGCATATGAAAATATCATGAATGAATTTAAAACAATCATGTATATTAAAAATAAAGTCCTATCAAAATTAATAGTTTACTCAAGTAAAACTTCTTGTGTTACTCGAGCGATATACATCTTGTCATTATATATGTTATTCGAATATTTTCCTTTATTACTTGAGTAATTTCCTAAACCTCAATTTGCTATACAAGTTACTCGATTAAACTTTTTATCTGTTCGTTGTACATCTTGTATTACTCAATTAATCTTTAGTTTTATTCGAGTAATATCCTAAGATTGCACCTCCTTACATATTATTACTCAATAACTTGAGTAATTATGGATGAACTTAAAATTTTCACCTTAAAAGTTCATACCTCAATTAACCTTATTTCACATAAACCTTGTGAGTTTTCTTCAATTATTGCTTAAGCTCAATTTATTTCATATATAACTTGATTTCTCATGTACTTCATTTTGAAGTAATTTCATTCCCATGATTTTTAAGAACTTTCCTAAGAGCATAGTTTCACTAGAATATCAACCAAGATATAAAGCTGAAAACTATAGCTTACTACATCTTACCAAATTACTCGATTAATATTACTCGAGTAATTTGTAAGTGTTTGTTGATTGTCACCAATCACTCAATTTAGACATTACTTGAATAATGATTCATATTACTCAATTAATTTTCTTACATCTATCAGGAAAATATAACTTCAATTATTCCTAAGATCTAATAAGAATGAACAAATATAAATTATATGCAAACAATTTGATCATAAAAAATCATTTTATAATTTTGAAAAAAAATTGAATACTCCCCCTCAATATATGCTATAAGTTCATACTTTATGGGAGTAGCACAAGATATAATTGAAAAATCATTTTTATAGATATAACTTGATTCTCATTTTATTTATCCAAGAATAATATTTTGAAAGCACACAGTGAGAAATCAAGGAATCATTTTGTTTTTGCTAATGGCATAATCTTTTAAGAACAATCAAAATCCAAAGCCAATTAGCAAATTGTTGTTCTATAAAGTACCAGAGCATTATGTAGGACTATACGTTGACCAAACTGTACCTTTACACAAAGTTGATCGATCTGGTAGCCCTTGCTTTGACTTTAGAGGTGGCCATTTTTTAGTAAGGATATAATTGAATCGAACTTAATCGAGTTTCACTAAGGTCAACCTCGACTTGGTGAGCCAACTTTTAGGCTCGAGCTTAGGCTCGGCTCTTCAATTAGACTCAAGCTTGACACAAGCTCGAGCACCTATTGGTGACAACAGAAGAGAAAAGGAATTGCAAGATGAGAAGAAGGGATGGCAAGCTGATGGACAACAACTGCTGGTCGAAAAAGAAGAGGAGATGCAAGTAAGAGGCAGAGAGGAATAGACGAAGGTGATTGCTAGCCAAAAAAAAGAGAGGAGACGTAGGCAATAGGGAGAAAGGAATAGGCGAAGGCAACTGCTGCTTAGAGAAAAAGATGAGACACATGCAAGAGGTAGAAAGGAATAGTCAAATGCAGTTGCTACCTGAAGAAAAAGGGGAAATGTAGGCGAGAGGTAGAGAGAAATAGGCGAAGGTAGCTGCTAGGGTTTGCTTAGGTCTCCCTCACCCTTGCTTGCCATTTTATATCCTAATCCGAAAAGGTCAGGCTGACTCGCATCTTCTGAAAACATTTCCTCTTAACTTTATATATAATATAATATTAATTTATAAATTAATAATTTAAGAATAATATTAATTATTATTGTAAAGTCAATGAATTATTATTTGACATTAAGAATAATTTAAGTTAATATTAGAGTTAAATAATATTAAACATACTCAATTTAATTATATTATTATAATAATTTAAAGTTTGATAACTTTATGTTAAATATTATATTTATAAAATTATAAATAAATGTATTAATGTATTTATAAATGAGATTGTTTACCATCTATTCGTGAATTTCTAATTGAGGACGAGTCTTTAATTGAATTTATTAGTATTCATAATCCTTTAATCGAACATATTCATGAGTTTTAATTAACCGAGTTTTACTAAGCTCAATTTTGACTCGTTTACAAATTTAGACTTAAACTCAACTCCTTTAATCTAACAAACGAAATCAAACGAGTTTTTATTAAATCAAATACCAAATCACTCACGAAGTGCTAGGCTCATTTGTGACCCTACTTTTAATTATGATTCCATGACTTATTCTTTGCAAGACATTATTGGCTTGTGTCTTTCCCCTCTAATAAATGTCTCTTCTAGGTTGTCTTTGATAGATAATCATTTTCCTTTGATCTTAACAACCTTTTCTTGAGACATATTTTCTTCCTCTCCACAGCTGTCCTCTTGGATACTACACAAATAGATCTTTAGGAATACATTTTGGTACTCATTTTTCTTTGCGTCATTTGGGGTTAGTATGATAATCATTTAATAGTTTATTATCTTTGGGAACCCATACTATTTTAGGTCCACAATATAATTTCCTTTTTATAGGACAATTATACACAATGTAGCCTAATTAACAACAATAATGACATTTCTTATGAAAAGAATTATAACTTTATGCTTTCAAGAAATGTATTTCATTACTCTACTTTTTCTTGATTTTCATAGACTTTGTTTCAGAGTTTTCATATAATGAATTTTCACAAGAAATTGACTATCTCGCATGAAACTCTTTTTGTAAAAATGCTTTGTTGGAAGCTACTAAAGATTCAACTTCATTTTTTTTAAACTTCCAACTCTTTAGTTAGTTAATGCATTTGATTTTGAAAATTTTTTGTTTTCTAAAGAAATGTTTTCAAATTTAACATGCAATTAATTGAAAGCATTTAGCAATTTTTCATATGAAAGTGCATCATGAGATTTGTTCCTTCCTGATCAAAGAGAGTGGTCAAAGACAGGATCGCAACGGCAGGGAGCAGACTCTTGTGACGGGTCTGTCTGGGGGGTGGCTGACACTTGCAAACACTCCGACGTTCAAGTGAGTAAGAGAGTAAAGAAAATGACAATGTATCGATAAGTCAGAGAGTAGAACATATTTTGACTCTGAAAAGAGTTAGTTGATATAGGAGGAAGAGACGTCCTCTTGCATATATGTTTCGTGCGTTTGCAAGTGATGCGACTGAGTATCCGGCATCGGTGGAGATCCCAGGTGATAGCATGGTGTCGACGAGACCCTCATTAATTGGATGAGATCTGCCATTAATGAGGATGAAATCTGGTGTGGATGCACTGATATTCAGTAGAGGTTGCAATGATGTTAATGCATACTGACGCTAAACCAAGATTGGGCTGAGATTGGGCCGAGAGAGAGATGGGTCGAGATTGGGCCATGAGAGATGGATTGAGGTTGGGTCATGAGGGATGGGATGAGATTGGACCGTGTGATGGATGGGCTGAGATTGGGCCAGATTGGGCCGGGATAATCCAAGATTCAATATTGTCATTTAATGTATTATACTCATGATCACTATCAATATTTAAAACAATTGTATTATCCTATTTTCCTTTAAGGACGTCTCTGAGGATATGCTTTCACAAGAGTTTACTTCCATTTCATTTGTTTGTTGATGATTTGAATGATCTTCACACTGCAAGCTTTCATCAACACTTTTATAGAAATCAGTAGAGAGATACATTGAATCAACAATATTCAATATATTCCTAGCGTTTAAACACCTCAAAATTTTAACATAAATGTTTTCATGTAAAGCATGATGTAAAATGTTCATAGCTTTAATATTTAAAAGAATAGTTTTTGTTATGCTCAATCTATTTAGATTTTGGTTTTAAAACAAACCCATTTTTTGTAATACTCCATAATTTATAATTAATGAATATTATATAAATAGAAATCATTTTCTTTCACTCATCATAAAACGACCTGTCAAAGTAAGGTGGTATATCTATGGGATATGCCTCCTTAAACATTGAAGGTTTTGGGTTGGCCACGGATCACTCCTAGTTGTTAAACCAAAAAATAACAACAGGTACTTGATATCAAATAAAAATGTAAAAAAAGAGTGTACACACAAGAGAGAGGTGAATTGAATGTTTCAAAACATGTCGAGTTTGATATAAGTTTTATATAAAGACTGGTTTATAGCTTTTTTGTAGCTTTGCAAATAGTACTGTAAATGTAAACAAAAAATACTTGAAATGTGAACATCAAAAGTATAAGAATTAAAACAGATAACACACTAAATTTATAATGGTTCGACACAATCCAACCTACTCCATTATTTTCGTTCCTCATCAAAGATTTTTAAGCACTCAATCAAAGTCATTTCTACTAGTTTTCCAAAGACATTTCGTATATCAGAGAGACATTCTTTCAGATACCATGTTTAGCCCAAAAATGATACTTTGAACTTTTGAAATTTTTTGTCATTTAGTGGGCTTTTGTTTACGATACATCAACCTTTTTTTAGTGTATTTGTTTATCTATGGGGTGGGAATTCAGATTTTTCCCATCGTCTTATTTACAAAATAATTAATTTTTTTTCTTTATTTCTATATCTTTAAAAGAGCATATAAAAGATCTTTTGTCAAAATAAAATTAATAAATCATTGAAATTAATTGATTAAGTTTAATTTAGTTTAAAACTTTTTATTTTCAATTTTCTAAATAATTATTTCTCTAAATTAGTCTATGTATCCCCATGTATCTCTTGCTTTCAACCCAATCGATGTATAAAAATCCTTTTGGAATATTCACTATTCGAGTAAAAGAGGTAGGAAGGGAAGAGACGACAACAGTGTCGACGAGGCAGAGATGGCACCGACGAGGAGTTGCAGAGGA
Source organism: Diospyros kaki (assembly GCA_036245055.1). Classification (NCBI taxonomy): domain Eukaryota; kingdom Viridiplantae; phylum Streptophyta; class Magnoliopsida; order Ericales; family Ebenaceae; genus Diospyros; species Diospyros kaki. Next base: position 24,848,733 of record BSEG01000010.1, on the reverse strand, counting down.
TGGCAACAATGTCGAAGTTGGAGTCATAAAGGCAAAGGCAGCGATGGCGATGATGTCTGAGTAGAGTCATAAACGGCACCGGAATCATAGAAGGCTAGAGGCATAGACAGTGATGATGACATGGAATCGCAGAGGCTGAGACTGCTATGACGACGATGACATCAAAGTGCAGAGCGCCAGAGGCTAAACGAGCGAGCGACTGAGCATGAGGGACTCTAGGGAGGTTAGCATTTAGCGCTAGTTTGGCAATGCGGTTTGACCGCTTATAAGCGCTTCATTTAGCTTATACGCTATGAAGCTTATTATGTTACCTGTTTGGGATGTTGCAACAGCTTAAAAGCGAAACAGCTGAAATGCTCAATCAACAGCGTTTTGGAGAAGCCATCAGCCACCCGCTTTTGCAAAGAAGCTCTGTGGAGCGTTTTGGGTTGACCAAGAATATTACCATTTCACCCTCCAACAATATACAAAATTACAGCCCCTATCCCTATAGCTTCCCGACTCCCTTTCACTGCACTCACCTCCTCTTTCATTACTGCGGAATCTCCTCCATAAATGCTCGCCGTCGCCGCCCAGTGCCACCCTGCTAGCAGATCACCGCCAGCGCCAGCGCCGCAAGCTTCCATCGCCGCCCATCGCTGCCTTCGCCGCAAGCCGCCTCGCTGCCCAGCGCCACCATCGCCGCAAGCCACCCTGCTACCAAATCGCCGCAAGCCTCCATCGCTGCCTAGCAGATCGTCACCTTCGCCAGCGCCCATCGCGTCGCCGGCCGTCCATCGGCCTCGTCTCCTCCGCGCTGCTGCCATGCCCTAACTATATATATATATAACAGTTATATATATAACAGTGATATAAGCATATATATATAACAATAATACATAATAATATATATTATTATTATATAACATATATAATACATATAATTTATAATTTATAATCTTAATATATTTTTAATAATTATGTATAATTTCTTAACATTTAATGATAAAAATATATATTTTTAAAATTTTTCATAATTTTTAACATGTAATTGTAAATATATTAGGAATTAGAGATTAATTTAATTTTTATTAAAAAATTATATTTTTTAAATTTTATTTACATTATTTAGTGTCATGTCTATTTTAGTCTTTTTATCAAGTTTTAATAACTTATCAGCTTTACAAACCAAACACATAACTTTACACTAATAGCTTAAAAGTATATTTATCCAAACACATTATCAGCTTAAACGCTACTTAGTTTAAACGCTATAACCAGCTTAAACACTATTCAGCTTAAAAGCTTAAAAAAAAATTGCATAGCCAAACTAAGCCTTAGTCTGCATTTTGTGCCCTCATAGTCGGGCTCTTTTTCATTATTCTTCATAATATAAGATGATTCGCTATGTAATTATATTATTATAATATATAATTTCATTTTTATAAACTTGTATATGCCATCTATATATTCTATTATATATAAGTAGACTTTTTATTTTGGTGTTTGAATTTTTCTTAATAAAGCGAATACTCTTTACGTTGGTTAAATAAGATAAAAAATATATCAATTATTTCTTTAACTCAAACCTATTACTTTAAAATAAAGTTGAATAAGACCAAATTTACCATTGTACTAATATTCATTTTTATTTAAGATTTACTTAAATTAAATGTTGTGTTTCCATACTGTACTTGTTGGTTTCACCATGTCAACTAAGTTATGGAACACAACTATATCAATTATCTTCATTCACCACCATCTCATGAAATTTCTTCATGTGAAGATGGTGTTCAAACTTCATTTCATTATTACCCCGCCAGGGGATATTATCCACTGCCGGTCCCAAGCCCGGATAAAGGAGGAGGGTTGCGTTAGGTAGTCGACAGCCAGCGTAAAACCTAGTCGGATCCAAATATGAATTCTAGACAAACTATCTGTTGGAATGTAACCCACATAGAAGTCTAGAATTCATGTAGCCAACCCCACATAGTGGGATAACGGCTGGATATGTTGTTGTTGTTGTTTACTTAAAAATTAAAAATTAAACTATAATCTTAAGTGTCACTTATTAAAAAATAAATTTTTTTATTTAAAGTATTTTATTTATTTTTTTTACTTACATGCCTATAGGAGAAGCAACCACTCTAATATGACTTAATTATACTATGCAATTTACCTTGGTGATGTAACATTGAAAAGATTTGTGAGTTTAAGAAGGGAGTGAATTAAGTTCACCCTTAAGAAATGTGAATTAAAACAAATTATTGATAGTGTAAAGAAAGTAGGAATGCAGCCTACAACATTTAGAATGGTTTGGCCCAAAATGACTATTCCATTACCTTAATACCTTGTTAAAGATTTTAATCAACTTGTTATTGGTAGTTTTACATAGCTTTTTAACAGGTTTAAACTAAAATCTTTACAACTCGTGCTTTTTATGAATCAATCACATAGCCCTCAACAAAGAAAATGAATAAGGTTTTCAAAAAAGCACTCTCTAAGAAGCTATTAAAGATTGTACACTATATCAAGTAGGCTTCTTACTTAGCTTTAAAGAATAAGGATATATAATTTGAAGAACACTCTGAGTCAGAAAAATAATCTATCGTAGAAAAGCTTTGAGCTTTTGATCAAGACTTGAATGTTTCTTTTAAGTTCAGCATTCAACCTCATTTTTCTTCTCTCTTTTGTTGTCTTGAAGCTCCTTATGTGTATAACCCGAAGCCCCCTACATAATCACATGTTGGAGTTCTCGAGTCATAGTTACTCAAAACCATGCTCCACTCATAGCTATTGAGGGTCAACTCCATGCCACATCATACTGTAACTATGCAATGCAACAAATAATAGATGCAATGAATAGTAACCATCAACGTGATACATTGGGCCCCATAAGCCAGGTATTAGGCCATGCTTCGCCCACATGGAAATACACATCTAATGCAATACTTGTGCACCTAGCTATTCTAAAATTTTTGTGTCCAAACACTTACAGCTTATGTACCCCCTAATGATGTAAGCCTAATCTCATGCGCTATAATGTCGTGCAGTATAATAGCAGATCCAGTCAACAGTGATCAGATATGGGTTGACAATCCGTGACTAAGAACAACTGGTCAACAGCCTTTCTCGAGCCGATTGATGATCTGTTATATCGTCGCCGAACAATCGACACTTGCCTCACCGCTAGACAACTCATGTCCCCTGTTACAACTGCTCACACCCGAGGGACCCATAACTGTATCCCAACCTCTAAAAACCTAATCCCAAATTGGTTCGACATCGTTCCCAAGAGAATAGAAGCAATATAATACCCCATAAGCATTTAACACATAAAATCTCAGAAGTCTCTTATTTAATTTAATTTATATTAAAGAAATCTATAATCCTTATAAATAATACTCGAAACCAAATCGAATCAAGGGGGAGAATGAAACTCATAAAGTGAAGGAAACCTACAAAGGAAATATAAAATGTGCCTTTTAATAGCAGATTTCAGTGTTTTTTTGCTCATGCGTCACTAAATTAATACACCTTGTAAATTAATATAATTCTACCAAAATTAATAAATTCATACTCTAAATTAAATTCCAACCATATAGAATTTATAATTTATCTTCCCTACTTAGCATCCTCAAACTTCAATTGTATAATTTTTCCCTCTAATTTCTTCTTGATTTTCCTCCTTTTCCGCTACTATTTGCTATTGTTTTCTTTCCAATTTCCTCTGCTCTATTGTTGTTTGAACTATGCCCGAATCACGCTGAAATCGAAAGTTTAAAATGCAAAAATATGGGTGTGTGACAGCCAATGGTGCCACCGCCTCAACCTAAGACGATGTCGTTTCAGGCTGGCTGTGGCTGAAAAAATCCATCCATTTTTCCCTCCTCCATTTTTCCCTCTAGCGTGCCTAGTCCAGCTCGAACCCAGGTGGCCACCCATGCGAGTGCCATATCGCCTAGTTTCTCCTTCAATATATATATATATATACACCAAATTAATTTTAAAGTGATCCCAGCCAAATTTTAGAAATTGCACCAAGAACCCATAATTTTTAGAAATTAACATCTACACCCCACTTAATAATAACACTTATACTCCAATTCTTTTCAAATAATTTTTTATTTTCCTAAAATAAAATAATTTAACATTTTCTTTAAATTAACATCATAAATTAATAAAATAAATTAAATTACAATTTAACATGTCGTTACATATAAACTTGAGGAACACTCTTGAGACAGAAAAGGAATGCATCTTAGAAGACCTATGAGCTTTTGATCAAGACTTAATGTTTCTTTTAAGTTCAAAGCTTTCAGACTCATTTTTCTTCTCTCTTTTGTTGTCTTGATACTCCTTATGTGTATAGTTTTCCTTCTTCAATACATTTGGCAGATTATCCAGTGGATAAAACATTGAACCAGAAAATATGTAGAGAACATCTTCGCCATTTTTTGTCCACAATAATGGTTAAAATTAAATTTACAGGTCAATCATAAGTAAATTCAATGAAGGAATGTTTAGATAGCATTTAATGAAATTTTGATTATCTAAAAATGAAGAATAGTCATATTTAATGCAATCACAATAACTATATTTTTCAAATTTTAGAGATTATTAGTCGAGTAAGTTTAATGAATTAATACTCAAGTAAGATCAGATATTACTCTCATATTTTTTGCATTTAGTTGATTAAGTGATTTATTACTCAACTATTAAGCAATCTTACTCAATTAAGATTTGTAGTTATGTCAGTACTTGACTATGCAAGTTTGTTACTTGACTAAATAAGTTACTATTTAATTAAAAATAACTCTGAGTCGATTAACTTTTTAAGTATCTTATTGTCCAAGAATCGATTGACTTTTTAAGTACCTTACTGTTCAAGAATAATACTCAATTAAATATTTATGTTATTCAACTAAAAAAATTAATATTTGATTAAAAATAACTCTTAATCGATTAACTTTTTAAGCACCTTATTGTCCAAGAATAATACTTGATTAAATATTTATGTTACTTAACTAAAGAAGTTAATATTTGATTAAAAATCATTCTTAGTCGATTAACTTTTTAAGTATCTTATTGTCCAAGAATAATACTTGATTAAATATTTATGTTAATCAATTAAAGAAACTAATACTCAACTAAAATAATCTTTTAGTCAATTAATCTTTTTTTGTACCTTTCTATTCAAAAATTGTTTGATGAATGATACTCGACTAACACAAGTGATGCTCAACTAAATTATAATTTTAGTCTATTAACACATTTGTTACTCGACTAAATATTTTTGTTACTCAATTAAAAAGTATGATTACTTCACTAATTTAAATAATTAGTCAACTAAGATTTTGATTCCTAAATTTTAGTTATATCTTACTTGACTAAATTAATTTTTATTACTTGACTAATTTTTCAATGTTAGTTTATTATAAATTTTTCGGAGATAATTACTTGACTAATACAAAATAGTACTCGAGTAAAATAATGTTAATCGATTAATTCAATGTGGTACTTGCTTAATTCTCTGTTTTTAGATTTCATTTTGATTCTTTGTATTTTTATTATTCTTTGAGTATATATTTTGAAATAAACATCAAAATCAAGGGTTGAAAAAACATCACAATTATATATTAAATATTTTCTCAATTATACTATGCAAAACTAAGACATAGGTTGCACGAAAATAGAAACGAAAAACGTTTTCGATCTGAAACGAAAATAAAGAAGCGATATTTTTTTTAAAAAGCGAGAAACAAAAATGCGAGCTAAAATGTAAATTTAAAAAATATAAATTTTTTTTATAAATATAATTTTTAATATAAAAAATAATTCAAACATAATACAAAAATAAAAATATCATCTAGAGATCTTAGCAAAAATAAAAATATACTTCTAGTACTCCTCCCCCATATTTGAATGTCTAGCAACCCATTTAGGAAGAGAACAAGATTTTATCAGCCAATAAAAAATAGAGATGAGAGAAGGAAGACCTTGAAAAAAGTGCGGTTCCATCTGGTGACCATGGCAAAACAAGTTCACGAACATGGCCTTGCTCATTATTCCCATCCCCAAAAACCCAATATCTTCTTCCATTTTCTTCTCCTTCTTCTTCTTCTTCTTCTCATTCTCCTGTTTTTTCTCTTGATTTTCTGCTTCTTTATATTACCCACAAATGAAAAACCAATAAACTGACATTAGTGTTATTCCCACTTACTCAGCATTAAACCTACATTAAACATGAAGTAACAGCAATCTATGAAGTAACGGCAATCGAGAGAGTGAACGATCGGTAGCGACCGCGAGAACGAATGACGACCTTCAGCGAGGCTCAATCTTTGGGATTTGATGGCGAGGGATGGCGAGGTCAGCGACCGAAAATTAGGAACATTAAGAGACCATTGGAACAACAAGCTCTAACAATCGAGAGAGGAAACTTTAGGATTCGAAAATAAAGAACTGAAAGAAGAAGAAGGAGAAGAAGAAGACAGAGAGGAAACTTTAGTATTCGAGAACTTTGGTTGCCAAAAATGCATTTTCAATCATTTTCTGTAATTTACGAAATGATTCCAAAATATTTTACAAATTACATAAAAGACCAAAAAAAAAACATTAGTCTACGAGCTATTTCCGTATTTCCGTGTTAGTATCCGTGTTTCAGATACTAACTAACCATCATGTTGAAAACAAATTCAAGAAGACTTCTCCTAGCATGGGCCGCACATGCATGATAGATGCTGTAAGAGGTGGTTTAAACCTATATACAGTGCTTGCATTAATTTTGTTGGGAAAATGTCGAGCCTTTCAAGTCTTCTCATAAATGTAAGTTTCTACAAGGACTTAGGTGGTCTCTACTACTACATTAATCAATCTAGCTAGGTGGCATGTACGAAGGAAGTAAACTCACCTACATGTTAAAAGAGGTGGCAACATTAAGGACCGTTTGGCTACGGAATGAAAATGAGAATGGGACTTTTTCAAAAAGTTTTTTGGCTGCACCCAAAGAATGGACCTAAAAGGAAAGGAATTGATCGATATATTCACCCTACTATTATGGATTAGGGGTGGTTGTACAATTGACATAATTACCCTTGTGTTGTTTATGAATTCATCATATGCACCCTCCTCTCCTCTCCACCTACCCAACTGCTCTCACTCACAAGTCCTCCAATTCAAAGTTAATTTCTCACCGTCGCCCGTCGGAAACTCATGTACTCTACTGCTTATTAGCATTAATTGTAAAGGTGGTGGCTTCCCACCGACTGCTTATAGTTTTTTTTTTAAAAAAAAATTATTGGAGTGTCTTTTTAATTTTTATAAAATGCATTAAAACCCTACAAAATTTGAAATAATTACATGTGTTTCACGTTAAATACACAACAATCTAAATTTTTTTAATTATTATTATATAGAGCATATTATGTAATATGATATAATATATTAAGATACCATATGGATCGATTATGCGTAAATTTAGCAATATATAACTAATTATCTTACAAAAGTAATAAGATTTTTATTTTTATCTTCATAATATTGTAATTATACATATCATAAAATTATAAATATATTACAATATTAGAAAGTAGGGTCTACATTACTATGAATTGGGGATGCCCAAACATGAATGGTGGTGGTCGGGGATGTTGCTATTGCCCACCAATTGTACTTTTATTTTTATATTACAATAAATAGTCGTCACTTAATGATGGGAGAAAGTGTTGCATGATAAATAAAGTCGAGAAAAATTGGTGATTCGTTAAAAACATAAGGGCGATTGGTGTTTTATTGCAAAATCTTAGTAGTATTGTGTGAAATTTACCTTTTTTGTATAGATAAGTGTATTTCAATATCAATTACATATTATAAATTATTGATTTTGAATGCAACTATGCTACACACAACATGAATTGAATCTTGTATCTAAGGATTCTAAAGTCTAGTCTTTACCAACAATTCAAGACCTTATTAATCCAAAAAAATCAATGTTTTATTGAAAACTATATATGATGTTGAGAATATTTCCCAACCCCCAATTTTAGAAGAAAGAAATAAAGACATAAAAGTTGAAACGAGTATTAGTCAACAAGTAAATTTGTATGTTTTTTATCTACTACGTATAATTTAGAGATTTTTATGTGAATCTATTAAATTTATCCCATAAATATGCGCCCAAAAATAGTAATTATGTATCTCATCATGGCCAGCAGGGTCCAAATGGTTTCGTGGCCATAGAAGCATATCAAACACACTTTTCCATCATCCTGGACATGGAGTACCAAATGAAAAAAAAAAACTATATGGGGCGGAATTAATGAACAAAAGCTACCTGGGGAAGCCACCCCACATATCAAAATCAATTTAATATGGACAACACAAGGACATTAATTTACAGCATGTGCTCTTCATTGCTAGCTTTCATTATTGTATTGAGAGTTACGATAATAATATTATTATACCTTAACTATTATCCTTAGAGCGGTTGTTAACATTACCCTTGTCTTTATCATTGCCTTGGCAGCCTCGTACTTCTCCTCCTCCTCTTCCTCCTGTTGCTGCTTCTTCAGCAACATCAACGTTCACATCTAGAGTCCTGACCCTAAAGCGTTGGAGCCTCACTTGTGTTTCCAGCTCGCTCATCTTCATAACCACCTTTGATTTCATTTCTTGTGTCTCTGAGTATGGCATTTAATCATGGTGTGTGAGCACACACAAATATATATATATATATATATAGTCCAAGAATAGGCATATTCTTTCTTGGTTGTGAAGGCCAAACATTTGGCATATAGCAAGCAACGCGTAGTGATGATGCATTTCTACAGAGTTTCCTTTCTTCTCATTAATTACTTTTTCCTGGAACTTGGGAGGAAGAAGATATACAGAGATAGTAATACAAATGAATGGTCAGACTGACTCTTCTCTCAATAGAACTTTCCTCTCCTCCCTCTTGCCGCCCTCTCTGGTTCCTTCGCATCGAGGAGAAATTCCTTTTTAGATTTATATATCAAGTGATCGGACAGTAGACTAATAAGTCAATTAAAAATTAGAAATACTATTTAAATACTCAATTATGACATTTTTAATAATACTTGTGCATAAAAGTGTTATGTTTTATGTCAAATCAATGCAAATATATAAGGCATTAATGCATGAGTATTATCAAATGTGCCACAACTAAGTGTTTGGATAACATTTTCAATGAAAAACAGGCAGCATCTTATCACCATCAAATTAAAATTTAAAATTTTATATTTATTTTTATCAAGAATCTCACCCAATAAACATGTGATGTACAAAAAGAAATACTAAATTATATTCAACACTTTTGAGGTTTAATAAAAGGATAAGAGACACCCTTCATATTTGAGAAATGATGATAGAAACCCTATATAGCTTTATAATTCTAGTTGCATTTTCCCCCTAACTTTACTTCATGGATGCTAAAAATCTTAATATGACAAAAAAACCCCACATTTTCTACCCTCTTATTCTCGTCTCTTTGTGTGGTGAACTGGCTAGAAATCTAGTTGCATGTCAGTCCTTCTCTCTCTCTCTGTATGGTTTGGTAATGGTTTAACCATCACCGAACTAAATCTTAAAGAAAGAAAACCCTTTTCTCAACTAAGTATGATAGAAATCTTTTCTTTTCCAGGCCACCATTCGTCTAGTGAGCCTATGCACTTCTTTAATGTTCCTAGTAGGATCTTCAAGATAACCCTTACCTTGGCAAGGTTGGATTCAATTCCTTGCCAAGGTAAACCATATATGAGAATGGATATTCACCTGGCATGGAGATTAGAATCCACACCGCACCCATGACCGTACTAATATGGCATACGATAAGAAGATTCAAATTCAATTGCTGTCTCAATAATACACAACATAACATGATAAAATGAAGCATACAACAAGGATGTATTCCTTATTTCTCATAAACCATGACCTTGAGCTCCCATATTGACATTCTACCCAAGTATACACGTTCCCCACCTAAGACTACAACATTCAACAACAAACAACATAGCATTTCATTGATAACCCCACAAACTGCTAGTCCTGAGGCTTCCTAATCGAGCTGCAACAAGCAGGAACTTGAAGTTCCTCCAAATATTTGGTCGAACATGTTATAAAAACGAGAAGCCATTATCCAAAGGCATCCCAGCTACTCTACCCGAAACAAGTTGCTGCCGTTCATTAGACAGAGGCATTCCAGGTCCTCTACTTGAAAAGAGATGCGGCCGTTCATTAGACACAGGCATTCCTGATCTTCCACTTGAAACAAATTGCAGCCGTTGATTATCAATCAGAGACATTCCAGGTACTCCAGTTGGAACAAATTGTGGCCGTTCATTATACAGAGGCATTCCAGGTTCTGCACTTGACATGAGTTGCAGCCCTCCGTTAGACGAGGGAATCCCCGCTCCTCTACTTGAAACGAGTTGCAGGCCTTCATTAGACAAAGGCATTCCAGGTTCCCTACTTGAAACGAGTTGCAGGCCTTCATTAGACAAAGGCATTCCAGGTTCCCTACTTGAACCGAGTTGTAGCCCTCCATTAGAGGAGGGAATCCCCGCTCCTCTACTTGAAATGAGTTGCAGCCCTCCATTAGACACAGGCATTCCAGGTTCCCTACTTGAAACGAGTTGCAGACCTCTGTTAGACGAGGGAATCCCTGCTCCTCTACTTGACATGAGTTGTGGCACTTCATTAGCAGGCATCCGTAGCATAAGGTCTGGATAGAAGGGATAGCTGGGAGAAGTGTTTGTTCCAGAAGAAGGAAGACCTATACCCACGTTTAGATCATTATAGGGATATCTATTGGAGGAATGTAGACCTGTATCCCAAGTCATCCCAGAGAATGCCTTCTGAGAAGAAAACCTTGACCAAGATTCCACTGGCTCCCCACTTGGAGTATTATACGTACTCATTCGGACACTGGTGGGGATGGCAACATGTCTATCACTAACAGAAACACTGGGCCTCAACTCTGTATATGGACTGGTGACAAACCGATCATCAACACTTGGCATGCTTCCAGAATCATGAGAGTAATTCGTCAAACTCAACTGCACATTAGAATCCAGGACACTGGCTTTAGTAGTTCCTTCTAAGTGAAAATCAGATGGCACTCTGAAAAGCCCAGTACAACCGGCAGGAACCTCTGGTTTGTCCCAAGCAGAAAACCTAATTGGTTTCTTAAATGACACATCATCTACTGATAACGAGGTATTCAGTTGGTGCTTCAGTGACAACTTGGCTTGTTGAAGAGACTCCAGCACAGATCCTAATTTATTAGGTCCTTCACGTGGCATCAATGCATAATTAACATTTTTGCTCCCTGAAGTATCTTGTTTAAGGACACTACTGCCTGAATGAGAAGGAACAATTTCTGCTGACTTGTTTCCAGGGGAACCGTTCAGATGAGAACTGCAAAGACAGCTTGAAGGCAGAATACTATAGTTTCCAGAAGATTGTTGATCTTGCTTATGTGTAGCTGCAGGAAATACAAAATCTGAAGCTGGGGATTCATTACCAAGCTTGAAGCTGGGATTTTGATCCTGAAAGCATTCCATATCAGCACATGGAGTTGACTGCAAGCCATCAGATTGACTGTCAACTAATTCTTTAGGGAGGCATATATTTTCCACCTTCAAATGTATCTCTTGGCTCTCAGAGGCAATGGTCTGAACAGTACATGGAGGAGATTGCACTTTAGTCTCTTCTCTTTCATCAGTAATGTCAGACTGATCCCCAGGTTCACATGAATCCTAAACATTTTTGTGATTAAAAAAAAAAAAAAAAAAAACGTCACAACCTAGCATGACATATCTAACCAAACAACAACAGAAGGAGAATGATCAATTTTATGCACATAGCGAATCCATGAATCACAAAGATAGTGTGATAGGAACTAGCATGAAAAAGAGTAAACAGGCATTAACGAGGAAATTGAAACAAACTGTGCATAGATCAATCAAACATCCAAAAACTAAGGATTTAATGTTTATCCTGGCGGGGTTACCAAAAAAGAAAATCTGAATATAGGAGCGAAGATTGCAAATTGTATACATTCAAAGCATTTTGTTTAATATATATAGCAAGAGTAAGAAGCTGAGACAACACAACATGGCACAAACAAACACAAAGACAAAAACTTTTGAAACAATAGGACACAACAGGCTGGAGACACGTCAACAATAAGTAAATATACATCTTATATACAAAACAACAAAACCACCAAACTTAAACCCACTAGTTGGGGTTGGCTAACAACTTATACACATACATGAAAATAATTTTTTTTTTTGTTACAATTGTATTCTATAATTTCAAATAGAAGTAACATTTGCATTCTGTATGTCAGGAGAAAAAGTAGTGAATAAAAAGTCTAAATACTAATTTGAAAAACTCTATTTGTGAATAAATTGATCGGGTTGAGCTTCAAGTAATAGATATAACTTGTACCGTGGTTCATTTTGTTTAATGCTGGACATGCATGCTCTGACCATGGAGACATGTCCCCAAGTATAGGTTCTACAACAACAATACTCACAAGTATGTTCTCATAAGTCACAAGCCAATGTTCAACATGGCTTCAGAAACAACAATCATACCTTGTTTCAAATGTTTGGCTTTTTAGCTTGAAAATAAATGGCTCGTACATCTAGCAGAAGCCTTGTTTCTCTCACTCCCAATAAAATTCTATTGCCAAAAGTGAAAAGTAGTAGAACAAAGCTAGAACACTCAGAACTCAGCTCTTTCAGTCAGCGCATTGTGTTTCTTGAACTTGTTCCAGAACTTCTCTCATGCTTAGGATTTTCTTTTATCAATGTTTCCCTAGTGTTATCAAAGTTTGAGGCCAATTCAGTTAGTTTAATTGAACTGCTAACTGGTGAATGCAGTTTTTCTTCATTATTTCTTCCTCATCCACTTTTCAAGGAAATGTAAGTACTTAAAAGATGTTGCTCTCTATCAAGTTCCTATCATCAGCTAATTAATTCAAGAAGAATACAGAATACAGCAGTATTCATAGATGCAGAAATTCTTTATCACCAATAAACATACACTGAAACAATCAAGAACCTCGTTCTCCGAGATTGATGCTTGTGCTTTAAGTATAGCAGGCTCAAACAATTTACTGACACTTGGCCTTTCTAAATGATAAGATCTCAAGACGGATCCAATTGTGGTTACTCTCACCACTCTAACACGTTACATGTGCCTCCTAGCCCCATTAGTCTGACTGTGTTCACGGCATATGAATGACTGTATGACCTATATACCTTTGGGAATCAAGACTCCATGAACTGACTAATGGTAATAGTACATTGTGACTGACCTATTGGATTATGTTTGGGCAGTCATGGTGTTCTCAGCTCGTTGCAATGCTTCTCTACCTAAATCCTGCCAACTCACCATAAGAATCTACCCAACACCTGTAGGCTCAGCAGTAGGTAGAGAAGATGAATACAAATAAGAAAACAAAACAGGGACACACCAATATTGCATTCTTATAACAATTAAGACCATTTCACCACAGGGACACAACAAATATTAGGTTATATTTTATGTGTATAAAAGATAGGTCATATTCTATATAATAAGAAATAAGATGATTAAAAAGTCTAAATATATAATGTACAGACTCTTTTTACAAAGTTTGGTAATTTAAGATTCTTAAAATTAAAAATTTTAATTGAGGGAAGACCAATAAATATAAATTACATTAATTTTGTTTTACACTTGATATTTCACTTATTTATTCAAAACTGTAATGTGTAATAATTTCTTTTTTTTTTTTAAACTAATAGACACTAATTATCATAATGGACATGAAAGTCCACCCAGGGTCTTGTAATGATCCGTTAGTGGGTCCGGAGGATATGCAAGGAAATAAAATATTTGCTTTATTTGAACCATAATTTTTGAAGGATTATATGTGGTATTTTTAGGTGACTTGGCAAGAAGGAAAAAAATCATGGAAAAGTCAAAGATTTGACTTTGTCGGAAATGGGACCCATGACTATTTAAGGTATGTATGTAAAAATGTTGTGTGGAAATGTTATGTGGAGTGTAGCCAATGTTTAAATTACCATTTGAAAATAAGTAAATTACCATTTGAAAATAAACAATTTCCATTAAAGTTATTAAGTAATAGGGGCATTTTGGTCATTGTGCCTTATGTGTGGATATATATATATATAAAGCATGGCTTCATTTTAGCATGAAAACTGAAGGTAATTGAGAGAAGAGAAGAGAGGGTGATCGGGAAGCAAGGGGAGAGATAGGGTTTCAAATTTCTCTTCTTCTTCTTTGAGAAATTGGAGCAAGAAAGGGCTAGAGCAAGCTAGTGGTAGGTCCTTCTTCTTCTTTTACTTGAGTTCTCTTGGAGTGAAATATTTGTTATTGTAGGGACTTCTTTCAAGCAAGACCCAAAAGGAAAAGTTTCTAAAGGTAAGTTCTACTGCTTTCTTTTTCTTCTAAACATTTGATTTTGGCATATCAAGAGTTCTAAGATGAAACCCCCATGTTTTTCAAAGGGGTCTTCTTGGATAACATCTATGTCAAAAGCTTGTAAATCTTTATTTTCTCTTGCTTGATCTTGTTGGTCTCTTTTGAGTTTTGAAATAGAGTTTGTTTCACCCTATAATCCTCAAGAAATGATGCTTTTATTGGTTGAGTTTTGATTTAGGCAAGATTTTGCGTGTATCTTACTATATTTGTGGTTTTTTGTTCGTGGTTCACGTTCCAAGCCTTTGTCGGTCGACCGTTTGCCTTAATCGGTTGATCGTTTCTACAAAAAAACCTTTGACAGTCGACAGATGCTTCTCCATCGGTCGATCGTTTTTGGCCTGTGGCAACCTGCACATACTCTACTATTTTGGGTATAACTTTCAGTAGAAATATCTAATTCGAGATCGTTTGTTGCGTTGTAAACTAGATTTGATAAGATTCGATTTGGTTTATAATTCGAATTATTTGGCCAAGTTTTGAGTGGTTTCTTCTTGATCCCAAAACATGTCTAGATGTTCTTAAAAATAATTATGCATTCATTGGTGAGGTGTTATGCGAGTTGGGATTCGTGAAAAGCATGTTTGAGCATGATAATGAGCTAGTATTGGCCCATATGGGAAACTTGTGATTGGGAAGCCTTACGCATATATGACTTAAATGGGAAGTTTCGGGGGTTAAATGTACATATAAGGGCTGGTAAATGAGTTAAGAAGTGGATCATTTAGTGTTATGAATTGAGATAGAATTCACGGATGTTTTCTTATGATGTGTGGACATTTGCCTTGAGGATTGTATTGTGAATTTGGTTGTGGAAGAGGATGTCTAAGTATATACCATGAGTGTAATTATAGTTCCGGAAGAGATAGGAAGTATTGTATGAAATCATGCACATGTATGCTCTATGTAGTTGAACGTGATTCTGGAAAATAATAGGTGTGATTATATGGACTGGCCTTCCTTCTAGACTGGAGCACCGCGACGATGAGCCCACTACACACTTGGCGTGTGGAATCGTAGGCATGTGCTAGTTCGACGAGAGTGAGTTGAGAGTGGATCAAGAGTGTTGCTATGATAAGGTCATTGCATACTTGGCGTGTGGTATCACAGATGTGAGCCGATGCCACAAAGCTAAGTTGAATAAAGGCACGACTATAATGAGGCCACTGTATACCTGGCGTGTGATATCATAGGTGGGAGCTACATAACAGAGGACTGTAGAGCAGACTAAGGGCATTGCTATGATGAGGTCACTGCAAACTTGGCGTGTGGTATCATAGACGTGTGCTAGTGCCGCAGAGTTGAGACTGGGTTGAGGGCACTGTTACGGTGAGACCACTGCATACTTGGCGTGCAATACCGTAGATGTGTGCTAGTGCCGTAGAGTGGATTGGATTTATGGGCCCAAAGTGGGTTACCACATGATGTGAGAATTGTGATGTTGCAAGATATTAAGTGTTGTGCTTAGTGCGTTACTTGGGTCCAAGAGACTAAATGGTAGGAAGGTTTCAAATTGTGCCCTACCCATAATACAGTAGGGGTTTCTATTGGTATGGATTATGTTGTTTCCTATTACGGCTCCACCTGGGCTATTCCGTATTACAATTCTACTATATATTGTTTGTTATTGCTTACTGAGTGTCCATTACGGTATATATCATGTTCCATTTCATTGTATTATACTTGCTAGGCCTTGCAACTCATTCTTTCTCTTTGCATCATTCTAGGTACAGGTAAAGCGAAGGATGAGAAGGGTCCTAGCAGGGCATGATCTATTGGATTAGATGTGTACAAAACTCACCTAAATAAAAGGTCTTTGGGGTATTTGTTGGTTTATGCCATGCTAGTGGCTGTATTTTTGTTATTTGGGCTTGTTGTATCCCCCTTGAGACAGCTTAGCAAAATGTAAATGGTAATGCTTATTTTGTTCTGTATGACAAAATAAAGGTGGATTCATTGCTAATTGATGTTGATGGTATGCATGATCTTGATTAAGTTTTACTCTGGTGTCGGGAGCAGTCGGCTCAAGTTTAGAATTTAAATTTTTCATGTAGTTCAATTGTGTTAGCTAGGTTACTGTTATTATTTTCCTTTAGAGCATGTTAGTCGGGTGAGCTTCTAGAAGAAGTTAGTTACCGCAGGCAGGGGAATCCCAAGTTGTTATGGGAATGGACCCCACCTGGCAGAGAATCGTCCTTAGGCGTGTCCTTATATCCGCCTGCCTCAGCTAGTGAATGGCATGAAATGAACAACTGAATTTCCATTGTCCTTCTCCCATTTCTCTCGTTCTCACTATTCTCTCTGTTCTCCTTCTTCTTCCTGAAATTCTCTCCCTCTCTTCTTCTTCTTTCTCACTAAATTGCTGCCCAGAAGCGAGCAGCACACTAACCTAGTTCCAACGGGAATTAGGATACGGTTTCACAACTGCCAAGCCGTGACAATCTTGGTATCAGAGCACGATTCCTAACGGATTCTGTAGCTGGAGTGATGGCGAAAGGGACCCGCATGAAAAACTTTGAGTCGCAACTGCAGCAGGTCAGCTTGACAGTATCGGAGTTTCAAGGGCGGATCGACCAGCTAGAGACTCGAGGAGAAAGGAACCATGAAGCGATAGTGGCAATGGATCGCAAGCTGGAAGGATCACTGGCGGGACTAGAACAGAGGTTGGAAGGATCCATGACGAGGCTACGGGAGGACATGCAACAGTTCATGCTCATGTTTACACGACAGAATACGGTAAGGATGGCTCCCGACTTCCCTCCGCGAGAGAGAGACGACCCTGTTTTACCAAGAAATAGAGCTTATCGGAGGGAAGGTACATCCGAGATTGGGGTCGAACCTGACGAAGAGTTAGAAGGGGTCGGGGGCAGAGAAGGTATCGAGCAACCTCACGGCCACCATCAGGGGTTCACCATGCCTAGGATGGAGGTACCCGTGTTCGAAGGAGCTAATCCTCGATGGTGGTTGAGGAAGTGTGAGAGAGTGTTCAACTGGCACAATATACCCAGAGGACAGAGGGTGCTGCTGGCCGCTGCTTACTTTAATGAGGCGGTGGATGCCTGGTTTCAGGGTTGTCTCAGCGTGAGGGAAGACTATACGTGGGAGGAATTCTCTGAAAAGCTGTGCGAGCGATTTGGAGAACGGAATATGACAGACACGATAGAAGAGTTCAACAAGCTTAAACAAACGGGTAATGTAGATGCCTATTTGCACAAGTTTGAAGAGCTAAGATCATTTATGATCAGACACAACCCACATCTCTCCGAAGCTTACTTTGTGTCAAGCTTCTTGAGCGGCCTGAATGAAGAGCTACGACTGATGGTCAAGATGATGAGGCCGAGGACGGTGGAGCAGGCGTCTGAAAGCGCCCGATTACAAGAAATGTCAGTGGATGCACTAATGAGGAAGCAGAGATTGCAGCAGCGAGGAGTAAATATCGGAGCCAACCATTTCGGAGGAAGAAGTTACCCCCGCGAGGTGGCAAGAGGCAACATGGTGGTTAAAGGAGCAGGCGGGTCAAGCTCGGTACCTTCTGGAGAACAATTGAGAGAGCAAAGGAGGCTGGCTGGCCTTTGCTTTTGTTGTGGTGACAAGTATCACCCAGGACAGCCCTGCAAGAGGCAAATCCTCCTATTGGAAGGAGACGAGGAAGAAAACCACGAAGAGGAAGTGGATGGGGATAGTAAGGAGGATGTAGCCGGGGACAATGGGGAAATTTCTATCCACGCCTTGAAAGGAGTGGCTAATAACAAGATCATTAAGGTGGGAGGACGCTGTAGAGGTAATGATCTTATGATTTTAATAGATAGTGGAAGCACTCATAGCTTCTTGGATGAAAACACCGCAGGAAGGCTGAAATGTCAGCTCACAGGAGCTCTTCCTTTGAGTGTAACAGTAGCTAACGGCCAAAGGGTGTTGAGTAATTCTGCATGTAATGGGTTCTGTTGGGAAATGCAAGGAGAAAAGTTCGAAACGGACCTAAGGCTCCTATAGCTAGGGGGTTGCGATGTAGTCCTCGGGGTGGACTGGATGAAAGGGGTGAGCCCCATCAGTTTCGATTTTAATAGAATGGAAGTCTCCTTTGAGAAGGAAGGAAGGAAAATGACATTGTCCGAAGGGAAGGAGTTGGGAGTGTGCAAGATGATGTCGGGCAAGAGAATACAGAGGGTGATCAAGGGAAAATGGGGGCGATGGCCACAACTTTTCTCCATCTTGGCAGCAGAGGAATTCCAGGCAGGCCCTGCCCTGCAAGGAGAGATGTGCTTAACGATCAGTACGAACACGGAAGAGCCCGGTCAGGTACGTTACTTAGATCTCCTTAATAGACTGCTGGTTGAGTATGAGGATCTATTCTTTGAGCCTCAATCACTACCTCCTACCCGAGTCCATGACCATGCCATCCACCTAAAACCACTATCTGAGCCTATTAACATTAGAGCTTACCGTTACCCCCCACTCCAGAAAAACGAAATCGAAAAATTGGTGAGGGAAATGCTTAAACAAGCCATCATTCGACCCAGCCAAAGTCCCTTCGCTTCCCCTGTCCTCTTAGTTAAAAAGAAGGATGGAACATGGCGGTTTTGTGTGGACTACCGCCAATTAAACGCTATAACTGTCAAAGATAAATTTCCCATTCCTTTGATAGAAGACCTGTTGGATGAGCTGCACAATGCTCGGTTCTTCTCTAAACTAGACTTGCGCTCGGGCTATCACCAAATTCGAATGAAGCCCGAGGACATCCACAAGACAGCTTTTAAAACTCATCATGGGCATTTTGAATTCTTGGTGATGCCCTTTGGACTCACCAACGCCCCCGCAACTTTTCAATCCCTCATGAATACCATTTTTGAACCTCATCTTCGAAAATTCATACTAGTATTCTTTGATGACATACTCATATATAGTCCCACATTTGAACTGCACTTATCTCACCTTAGGGCCACCCTCAATATCCTCCGATCTCACCAGCTGTTTATTAAGAGGTCCAAGTGCGCATTTGGCCAAGGGCAGGTGGAGTATTTGGGACATATCATATCCCAAGGAGGAGTGAGCACAGACCCCCGCAAGGTGGAGGCTATGGTGACTTGGCCAAGACCGAGCTCAATCAGGGCTTTAAGAGGGTTCTTGGGTTTGACAGGGTATTACCGACGGTTTGTAAAGGACTACGGGATAATCAGCAAACCGCTAACGGAATTGTTAAAGAAAGGAGGGTTCAGCTGGGGACCCAAGGCAGAGGAGGCCTTTGAAGAATTGAAAATAGCCATGAGCAAAGTGCCGGCTCTCGGTCTGCCTGATTTCAGCAAGGTTTTCGTTCTGGAGACTGATGCTAGTGGAGCTGGGATTCGTGCGGTTCTGGTTCAAGAGGGGAGACCACTAGCATTCCTAAGCCAAGTGTTAGGTCCTAAACATTTGGCACTCAGCATATATGAGAAGGAATTCTTAGCAGTTCTAATGGCCGTGGACAAATGGAGACATTACTTGGAGGGAGGAAGATTTGTAATAAAGACTGACCATGAGAGTTTGAAGTTCTTGCTGCAACAAAGACTTCAAACACAGCTGCAAAAGAAGGGAATGTCTAAGCTCATGGGATTGGACTACCTTATTCAGTACCGAAAGGGAAAAGAAAATGTTGCTGCCGACGCACTCTCTAGATGCCATGAAGAAGGAAGTTCGGCAGCCATAACCGAAGTGATTCCCCAATGGCACCTTGAGGTGATTGACAGTTATGATGGGGATGAGAGGCTTAAACCTCTGCTGGAAGGGCTAGCACTGGGGGCAGACGTGGGAAAGGATTACACACTAACCCAAGGAATGTTGAGATACCAAGGAAGGGTAGTCATCGGGGATAAGTCAAACCTAAAGGAGAAGATATTTCAGGCTTTGCATGCATCGCCCATGGGGGGACACTCTGGAGAACAGAACACATACTTAAGGGTGAGGCGAGTTTTCTATTGGCCAAGGATGAAATCGGAAATTAAGGGGATGGTGCAAGCTTGTGACACTTGTAAAAAGTGTAAATCTGAGACGGTTGCCCACCCTGGGCTATTGCAGCCTTTGCCTATACCCGAGCAAGCTTGGTCAAGCATATCAATGGACTTTGTGGAAGGGTTGCCGAGATCCGAGGGAAAGGATAGCATCTTAGTGGTGGTGGATAGGCTGACCAAGTTTTCACACTTCATTGGGTTAACTCATCCATACACAGCTAAAGAAGTGGCGAGAGTTTTCTTGGACAGGGTGGTTAAATTACACGGAACCCCCAAGACCATAATTTCTGATAGGGATCGAATATTTACCAGCCTAATGTGGCAGGAACTTATGCGATCCATAGGGACAAAACTGAGCATGTCCACTGCCTATCACCCTCAAACGGACGGCCAAACCGAGAGGGTGAACCAAAGCCTCGAGACTTATTTGCGGTGCATTTGTTTAATGCAACCCAAGGAATGGCACAAATGGCTAGCATTGGCTCAATGGTGGTACAATACTTCCCACCATTCGTCCATTAAGATGACTCCCTTCGAGGCTTTGTTCGGATATCAACCATCGGTTATACCGGCAGTGGAAGGTGACTCCCGGGTAGCTTCAGTGGACGACTACTTGCGAAAGAGAAAGGAAGTGGCACAACAGCTGAAGCAAGAATTAGCTTCAGCTCAGAATCGCATGAAGCAGTTCGCGGACAGAAGAAGGAGTGAACGAGAGTTTGAGGTGGGAAACAGAGTATATCTGAGGTTGAAATATCCCCACCTCAAGTCCCGCACTCGGAAGAAGGTAACCAAGCTCAGTCCTAAATACTTCGGGCCATTTCCTATCGAGGCCAGGGTGGGCAAAGTGGCATACCGACTTCAACTGCCAGCAGGATCGCTCATCCACCCGGTATTTCATGTATCTCTCCTTAAGAAGGCAGTGGGTGAACAACCTGTCAGTGCAACCCTCCCCACTATTCCTGAAGAGGTCGGGCAAACCGTGGAACCAGAGGCTATTCTAGAACGCAGAGTAATCTACAAACATGGGGCTCCACTCATGCAGGTACTGGTTAGGTGGCAAGGAAGGCCTCCGGAAGACAACACCTGGGAGTATCTACCCGATCTCCTCAAGCAATTCCCAAGGACAGCAAATCTCCTCAACATTTCTTGAGGACAAGAAAATTGTTAAGGCGGGGGAAATGTCGGGAGCAGTCGGCTCAAGTTTAGAATTTAAATTTTTCATGTAGTTCAATTGTGTTAGCTAGGTTACTGTTATTATTTTCCTTTAGAGCATGTTAGTC
Source organism: Diospyros kaki (assembly GCA_036245055.1). NCBI lineage: Eukaryota > Viridiplantae > Streptophyta > Magnoliopsida > Ericales > Ebenaceae > Diospyros > Diospyros kaki. The sequence goes on along the minus strand of BSEG01000010.1, from coordinate 24,826,970 downwards.
GGGTGAGCTTCTAGAAGAAGTTAGTTACCGCAGGCAGGGGAATCCCAAGTTGTTATGGGAATGGACCCCACCTGGCAGAGAATCGTCCTTAGGCGTGTCCTTATATCCGCCTGCCTCAGCTAGTGAATGGCATGAAATGAACAACTGAATTTCCATTGTCCTTCTCCCATTTCTCTCGTTCTCACTATTCTCTCTGTTCTCCTTCTTCTTCCTGAAATTCTCTCCCTCTCTTCTTCTTCTTTCTCACTAAATTGCTGCCCAGAAGCGAGCAGCACACTAACCTAGTTCCAACGGGAATTAGGATATGGTTTCACAACTGCCAAGCCGTGACATCTGGTTCCATCTTGCGAGAACTTTCCCTCGGAATTCCTATGCCAGCGGACTTTTGGAGAAGGGCCCTCACAGTTTGGTAACACCGCCTTTATATTGGGCCCTCAAGTCTGTACAGGTCTATAGAGCATACAGAAGCAAAAGAACTAAATCTTAATTAGGCAAGTTTGGACAAGTGTTTAACATTGGAAGTGTTCAACAAGTGTCATGTTCGACAGTAGTGTCTTGACACGATACTTCAGCTTTGTAGAGTGTCCATGCTCCTTTGGCCATAGGATTTTTCCATAAGAGCACCTTATTGATAATTACTCGAAGCTATACTCATATTTTGATTTCCAGGCATACTTGTTGGCTCTCATATGATGCTTGTCCATGTATGTTAGGAGTGCTAATGATTCCTCTATGCCACTCCTACACCTACACTATCTCCAGTGGCTCCTATGTCTTAGTGACTCCAACAACTTAAGAGACCCTCCCTCCCTCCCTCAACTGCCTTAGCTATCTTCCTTCCAAGCTTCATTAATTCCAACACTTGCTAATCACCCATTGTAATTGTAAGGCCATCAAAACTGAACACAAAAATATATGAAAATCAAAGCTGAAAATTGTTAACTGAAAACTAAAGTCTTTGTTAAATAGCCCATAAGCTAGTCATCAGAGGATGGTAATTGAGAAGACAACCAAAAGTTAATATCATTTTAAACTAACCCGCAACATAATGTGTATTCTACTAATAAAAAGTCCAAATATTCAAAATGAAAAATCAAAGCAACTATCTTCTTTACATCCCCTTTCTTACAAATGTGCAAGTTCCACATAACACTCATTTATATGAAATAAAATATTTGATATTTTAGACTTGAAGGCACGACTACAATACAACGAGAATCTGAAACAGTTGTTATACTCACAGTAACTACTACTAAGCATGGAACACTTTGAGATGGTTCCCATAGTAATGTTGAACAAACATAATCAGGAGGAGGTATATCAAAATGTATGAGACATACCATAAGGTACCCTTGGTTATGATATTTTATTGAACATATTCAAATCCTTAAAAGCTGGTTGAAGTCAAGGTTTCTACTTAAAAATTGAATGTTAAAACACCTGTGCTTGTGTTTCTTTTTTTTTTTTTTTTCCTCTTTTCTTTTTTTGAGCCTATTTAATTTAGACTCATAGCTATCTGTATTTGTGATATAGTGGCACAGAATTGATGAAATGTTATTTTGTTAGTTAAATAATGCCTAAATGTATTAATTGAAATAAATACACTCTTACACCTCCCGACCAAAATGTATTATGGAATGAAAATCAAAGAGTGGATGAACTGTAAATAAAAATATGTTACTTTTATCAACATATGTAATATAAACATACAAGAATACAATTTTCCAGCCATGTACATGCATCCATGATTCTTAAATCCACAAAGCATTAAACAATTGAATTCTTCAATACCATGGCTCAAGAAAGTTCCCCTTTTTTACATTCACAGCTGATAAGAGAGAAAAGCAGAGCTCTTAGGAATATACTATGAAAATGGCATATATGTATTAATCATTTCAAGCCACCAGATCACACATGTGATCTATGTAAATTGAAGGTTATAACATTATTATAATTCATCACCATTCATAGATATGAATATAGATGTAACACAATAAACATAGAAACTGTAAATGTCCCATAGTCTCTTGAGTTATCCCAAAGTCAAGAGGTCAAGCATATCTCACCCTATCACACAATTTATTTATCAAAACAACAAGGAAGCTCTAGAAAAAAGAAAGAAGATTTTTGTAGAGTGAAGAAACCTTGGAGACGGAAAATGTTATGATGTAAAAGAGGAATTCCAACGTTCAAAAAGGTGTACTAATCAAACTATGCATAAGCGAAAGCACATAGATGCTGGTGAAAGAAAGGAGCTAATAAGGCATACCGGTGTACTATTGTTATTTTCTCTGAACTTTTCTTCCCATTCTCTTTGAGCTTTCTCCTCCTCCTCATACTGCCCTATAAGTTGTGCTTGTTCTTCTAGTGCTCTTTCCATGTCTTTTTCACTACCATCTACAGTCAAATAGTAGCTGGCATTGGCTGCAGATTGTTGATTTTCTAAATCCCCAGAAACTGGACCTTCACGAAGGATTTCTATGTCCTGCTTATTGGAACATTCTCTCTGGATCTCAGATTCAATGTCAGAGCGAGTGGAAACACCTTGTGGACAAGTAGCACCACCAGTATCATGAGGAGCCATCATTTCATTGTTAATTCGTGATTCCTCCACAGCAGACCTGAAAAATCAATACATCAGGAGGAACTTTGAAGGGGCAACTGCTTAAGAAGAACCCAAGAAAAGAGATGAAATAGTTTCATTAAAAGAACAAGCAACCCTGCGTCAATTCCTTTTTGGTTGGCAGCATGCTATCATCATCACAAGTCTTAATCCTAAGAGATGGAGTACGCTACAGATATTCTGACTCTTCAATCATCTTTATTCAGATGGAACAAATTTTATAAGCCAGTAAAGCTCACCAGAATTGCTAAGAAACAACAACATGCCTAAGTGTTTCTCTAAATAGCAAAGTCAACATTGGGCCCATTTGTTTACAAAATTACTATCTGAACACCAACGTATGCATTTGCAAATTTTTCTAACTAGCACCACAAAGAAACTTGAGATTAACACAATTCTGTATATATGCAAAACAAGATCCAAAAACAATGTTTAGAGTCTGGATAGAAAAAAGGTGCAGGGGTATAACACCCGAATTTTTAGATGGCGATAAATCCAAAAGGAAACAAGATTTCTGAAGCCATTGTAGATTGGGATAATTTAATCATAATGTCAAAGAAATTGGGAGGGATTCTAAATGGAGATTGAGATGAGGGGTTATTAGAGTTGTGGAGGGATTTTGTTTGGGTTGGAATTTGAATTGAGGATAAACTAGATTTCAAAAACCAAGTCTTGGATGGATTGGCATAAATTAGAATGATATATATATATATATATTATTGAAAGAAAATTTGAGAAAGATTGGGATTTATTAACCTTAACGAATTGGGAACAAACCAATTCCTTATTGAGAAGGAATTAGGATTGATGATGTAAAATTTGAGGACAAATTAGAAGAAAGACCTTGTATTATTTGATTAGTATTTGATAAGGACTATGATTAACTAGGGAATTAGATAAAAGGGGAAATTGAATCCAAAACCAAAAAAGAATAGGATAAACCCTAAGAAGGTTATAAATGTGAACTTAGAGGAGGATTGAATCATCAAAAACTTGGAGATATGAGAATCAATCCAAAGCAAAGTCACTGAATATTTGTGGATTTTCTCTACAAAGGATTAGGCGAGTGGTTATTTCTACAATAGTATGCTTTGAAAATCATTCCCATGCATGTTGAAAATTGTTTCAACAAATATATTCTCCATTTCGTCACTTGATATATGTGCTTGAACTGTTGATTTAGAAACAAATTGAGAATGGGAAGTTATCAAATCATTTTGAAAAGATTATGATGGTGTTAGCACGTTGATATAAATTGTTATGAAACCATCAGGAAAGTCCAAGGGTTAGTCTTAGCAATTGAAATTTGACTACTGAAGTTTAGTTACTCAACAAGAGAAGATGAACTAATTATTCTAGTCACGCTCCACCTAGTACTTGGGGGTAGATCCCAAGGAAATTAATGGGTCGCCTTGCACATTGATTGAATCCAGGTGTATACTACCCATTTTGATATTTATTGGGGTTTGAATTGATTGTTGAATATTATGGTTCCCTTGATTTATTGGTGACTTATATATTGGGGAAATTGTTAACTACACCATGTGACATGTGTGATTTTATTGGTAATACTTGTTGTATAGGGAATATTGGTAAATATTTATGAATTGAAATTTGTTTTTATTGTATGCATATGGAATCCTCTATTTTGGATATTGATCTATTATGTGAGATAACCTTCACTGGACTTTAAGCTCACCATTCTCCCTAACATATTTTTCGATGAGTGAGATTAGTGGTGTGGGGCTAGACGGGACTTGGATTGGGGCATCCAATGGACTCGGTTTGGGATAGTTTAATTTTCAATTATTGTCAGTGGTTAAGGTTATGTAAACTGAACAAATTTAGAGGACTTAGGAACAAAACACTCTTAAGTAACAGGGATGAACAAAACTTACAGTTTCACACCTTTCATTAGATCACATGATGCTTTTAAATACAGAAACCTTCTATCATCTATCTCCTAAAATCTAACAAGTTAAAATACAAGTTTAAATATACAATACAACAACAAATAAAGATAGAATTAAACTTTGAAAATCTTCTCCTAACTTTCAAGAATAGTTGTAATCTTTATCTTCTTTTGATCTCATCCTTCTTCTTTATCTTTTATCCAAACAACCTGTTCTGATCCCTTTTATTTAGGAATTATCCCCTTTAATTTTGGAATTTTCTTTTTCTATCGGATTTTCTTCCTTAACACTCCCCCTCAAACTGGTGAATAAATGTATTTCATTCCCTTGCCTCTAATTAGCTCAAACCCTCGTTCATTCATTGCTTTAGTGAGGATATTAGCTTCTTGTAAACCTGTAGGAATATATACTAGATTGATCTCACAATCTTCAATTTCCTGCTTGATAAAATGTCTATCAATTCTCACATGTTTCATCCGGTCATGTTGGACCGGATTATTTACTATACTGATGGCAAACTTGTTGTCACGATATAGCCTTGTAGGAGTAGAGTTTGGTACCTACAAATCTTCCATAAACTTCCCTAACCATATTACCTCACTTATGCCTTGAGCTATACCTCGGTATTCTGCCTCAACACTACTTCTAGTCACTACACTTTGTTTCTTGCTTCTCCATGTCACAAGTTTCCCCCATACTGTAGTACAATACCCAAAAGTGGATTTACTGTCCTCTAAGGAACCAACCCAATCAACATCCACAAATTCTTGTATTTCTCGATCTTCATTCTTCCTAAATAAGATCCCTTTACCAGGAGTCCCTTTAAGGTATCTTCGGATATGATAAGTAGTATTAAGATGTTTGCTAGTGGGTGAATGCATAAATTGACTCATTACACTAATTACATATGTAATATTAGGTTGTGTAAGAGATAAGTAAATTAGCCTTCCCACTAACCTTTGTGTCAAGCCTCAAGGAAGAGGCTTTGAATTCAACTAGTTTAAGAAGAGAGAAAGGAAGATCGAAGAGAGAATTAAGAGAGAAAGTGAGAGAGAGAAATTAGAGGGAAAGAATTCAATTCACATTCAACAATGAATTCCCATCCTCCTGTGTAAGAGCCTTATATAGGCTGTTCCCAATGGTTATATTCAAGGTATTATGGGAAGAGCTGTAAAATGTAAACCCTAGGGTATAGAAACTTAGAAAGCAAGACTCGAGAGAGATAGTAAAAGAGAAATGTACTGTCGGAATTTGGTTCATTAAAGTATGTCAACCTCTAAACCAAGATGCAATACATAGACTGTATTTATACAGCCTTAGAACCGACAGAAAGACTACCGCCACAAGCATAAAACAAAAACTAAAATAGCAACCCTATCAGAATTAATGAAACAAATATAAAGAGAATGATATCTGAATACAACATTCTCTTCAACACTCCCCTTCAAATCATGCTCCTGCACTTGCTCTTCAGTAGAAAATGTTCTGTGGAATGCTGTCATTGCTATTACTCGCTGAGTACCAATACTGACAGGAGACCAGGCAAGATTAAGCTTACTGCATAACACCTGAAACCTATCCCTTGGTAAACTCTTGGTTAAAATATCAGCCACCTGGTCAGACATAGGAACATAGCGAATTTCTACGTCACCTTGTTCAACCTTTTCCCTCACAAAATGCACATCAACACCAACATGCTTTGTCCGCGAGTGGAAGACAGGGTTTTCAGCCATGCTTTTTGCTGCTAAGTTGTCGCACCATAGAACTGGAGTAGAACTAATCGGATAACCCAACTCAGCAAACAAAGACTTAAGCCATAAAATTTCCATTACTCCCAAAGCAACAAATCTGTGCTCAGCTTCCCCTACAGAACGAGCAACAATCGACTGCTTTTTAGAGCCCCAAACGATAAGATTTTGACCAAGATAGACACAAAAGCCACTAGTACTTCTTCGAGTGACTTTACACCCAGAACGATCAGCATCAATAAACACTGTGAGATGCAAATTTCCAGGTGTAGATGAGAAAAATAAACCAAGACCAGTTGTACCCTTGATATACTGAAGCAATCTTTTACAAGCCAACCAGTGTTGACTCTTAGGTTTGGAAGAAAACTGACTCAACTTATTTACAGCAAATGCAAGGTCAAGTCTTGTATATGTCAAATATTGAAGAGAGCTTATAATAGTTCGATACAAGGCTGGATTGTGAAAATCTGCACCTTCATTGGTTAAGGAAATTCCAACATTCATAGGTGTGTCACAAGGCTTACAATCGGCCATACTAGCCTTCTTAAATAAATCCAGAACATATTTAGTTTGAGTAAGGAAAAGACCACTGGCATTTCTATAGGCTTCAAATCCTAGAAAATAGTTGACAGCTCCTAGAGTTTTCAAGGCAAATTGACAATCAAGATCATGAATACACTGCTGAAGAGCATCCGGACTAGAGCTAGTAAGAAGGATATCATCAACATATACAAGCACAAACAGTACATAATCAACCGTCCGCTTGATGAACAAAGAAGCATCTACAATTGAACGAACAAAACCCCAGCTAATTAATGCTTCTTTCAGCTTATTATACCAAGCTCGAGGAGCTTGTTTCAACCCATATAGGGACTTAATCAACCAACAAACATGTGTAGGCTTTGAGACATTCACAAACCCTTCTGGTTGAGCCATATATACCGTTTTTTCCAAGTCACCATTCAAAAATGCATTGTTCACATCTACTTGCTGAATTTCCCAACCAAATGACACAACTAGAGAAAACAATACCCGAATTGTGGGTGCCTTAACCACTGGACTAAATGTTTCAATATAGTCAACGCCAGGATTTTGTAAGAAACCTTTAGCAACAAGTCTGGTTTTATACTTTAAAACAGACCCATCAGGTTTAAATTTTACCCGAAAAATCCATTTGTTTCCAACCAAATTCATATAAGTTGTATAAGGAACCAATTCCCAAGTGTGATTCTGTTGCAGAGCATTGTACTCTGCTTCCATGGCTTTAGCCCATCGTGAGTCTAATAGAGCCTCGCTAACTGATGTTGGCTCAAGGGAACTCACTAAAACATGAGGAGATGTGGGAACAAGTTGCCTAGACTTAAAACGAGTAAGCATAGGATGAATTGATGGAGCTGGAGGAGGTTTAGTTTTAGTAACCCGGGATACAGGTGGAGCAGAGGGTATATGAGAAATAGAAGATAACGAAGGTGATGTGGTGGCTGCAGGCAAATTGTCTGTTATATGCAGAACTGGATCCGAGGAAGTAGTACCTACGGGACACTTACCAGAAACAAAAGGAGAAACAATAGGAGATATAATAGGATGAAGAAACTCTATGGTAGGATTGTGAGGATTAAAGTTTGCAGATGATTCATCAATGTGAGGAGAAGAAGAAAATATAGTTAGATAAGGAAAGTCTTGTTCATTAAACTGAACATGACGAGTAGTGTAAATGCGACCTGAGGGATGCAGACATCTGTAACCAGCTTGAATAGAACTATATCCAATAAAGATACACTTAGTTGAATGAAACTCAAACTTATGTTTGTTATAAGGTCGCAGCAAGGGAAAACAGGCACAGCCAAATGGCTTAAGGAAATGATAGTTAGGAGGTTTTTGATACAACTCAAAAGGAACCTGAGATTGAAGAGATGCAGAAGATAGAAGGTTAATTACATGAACAGCAGTGAGGAAAGCTTCTACCCAAAACTTTAGAGGCATTTTAGCATGAGCTAATAGAGTTAAGCCCATTTCAGCTATATGCCTATGTTTTCTTTCAGCAATTCCATTTTGTTGATGAGTGTGAGGGCAGGAAAACCTAGGTTGAATGCCATTATGATGAAGATAGGGTAAACAAGCCCAATATTCCCCTCCATTATCGGTTTGCAATGCCTGAAGTTTAGTTTGAAATTGATTCTCAGCCAACTTATGAAAGGTACTGAAAACTGATAAAACATCTGATTTGAGCTTTGAAGGGTATAGTCAAGTGTATCGAGTATAAGTATCTACAAAGATGATGTAATACCGAAAACCTTCCATAGACAACATGGGTGCTGGTCCCCAGAGATCAGAATAAACCAGCTGTAAGGGACGAACAGTAGTAATGTTGTGAGAAGCAAACGGAAGTTGATGTAATTTGCCTATTTTGCAAGAATCACAAAAGGACAAACTGGAAGATGAACAAGAAATTCCAATTTTATTCAACACTTGTTGTAATACATTCAAAGAGGGATGTCCCAATCGATTATGCCAAGCTTGACTACTACTAGTGTTTTGAGCTACACAAGCATCTTTGGATGTTTCATGAACAAATGAATTTCGTCCTTTACATGTACTGAAAACATTACATGAATTGGATGAAAAATCAGCTGAAGGAACAGATATTTGCTCTAAAGAACGGGCTGGAGTGCTGGTTGCAGCAAAGCATGATACTGGAACTAACAGATATAACCCATCCTTAAGTTGGCCCCGTAAAAGAACTCTCCCGGATCCTTTGTCCTTAATAAAACATACATTAGAATGAAATTCAGCAACCACATTATGATCTCTAGTTAGTTGAGAAACACTAAGAAGATTTTTATGTATACTAGAAACATGAACAACATTAGGAATACAAAGAAATGAATTTGAAGTAGTATTTAACATTCCTGAACCAACATGAGTAATTGGCAACTGCTTACCATTGCCTATGGTAACTTTTTCTCCACCATGATAAGGAGAGTGGACAGACAGATTATTTAGGTTAGAGGTAATATGATTTGTGGCTCCTGAGTCCACAAACCAAGCTGGATCAGAAAGAGACAATTGAGGAGAATTAAACTGAGAAAATTGGTATGAAAGAAACTGATCCGAAGATCCATGAGGCAGTGAGCCTGTTATTGAGCCAGTATCATTAGCGTAGGCTCCATTAGGATCACTAAAAGCTGCCATGTAAGCACTTGAATCAAACTAATTTCCAAGATAAAAATTTCCACTAGATCTTCCACCAATAAAATTTCCAGTAGGCTAACTCTGATTATTCACTCGAGTAAAGTTAGGATCAAACCGGTAATAGCACTTATCAACATAATGTCCTGGCTTACCACACAGCTGACAGTAGAATTTTCTATTTGAAAACCTGCCTCGACCTCTACCTCCTCTAAACCCTGAACCTCCTCCTCGTTGTGTATTTCTGCCTCGACTAAAACCAAAATTTCCATTACTTTGATGTGTTGCCACATTAACATTCATGTTAGAAGACATGGACTCAAACTATAGAGACGATTGAGGCACATTTTTAGCAACCAAACTTTGTTCATGCATAAGAAACAAATATTGAACCTTTTCTAGATCTATCTCATCCATCTGATATGTTATTAAACTCACCACAGTGTCATAATCTTGATCAAGACCATTTAGAATTGCAAGAAGCACTTCATTATCACCAAGTGGTTCTCCTATGGCGGCTAGAGAATGACTGATGGTCTTAATTTTCAAGACATAATCATTGATTGATAAATTTTCCTTTTTAACAGACCTCAGCTGTTGTTTTAACTGGAAGGATTTTGCTATTGTTTGACTAACATATAATTTCTCAAGATAGAGCCATACCTCGGCAGATGATTCGCATTGAATCACCTGCGCTAATACTTCCTCGGTGATTGTAGAGAAAAGCCATCCGAGAAGCAGCTGGTCAGATCTGAGCCAGTTAACATATTCTGGATTCACCTCCGAGTTCGTTGCTGCAGTGTCGCTTGTGGAGTCATTTATGTATTTCGAAGGAGGAGACGCTTTATTCAAGTATGACACTAGATTGAAGGCGTGGACGGTGGCTAAGATTTGAGCCTTCCAAAATATATAGTTCTTGGAATCGAGTTTCAGAGGAATGAAACTAAAGGCTTTTGACACTGCTGTGAAATCGAACTGAGACATGGACGAAGCACTCGAGGTAGATCAAATAGGAGGAGAGGTAGAGGAAGAACGATTCTCATGAATAGACGCCATTAGTTGGTTATTGGCTCTGATACCATGTAAAATGTAAACCCTAGGGTATAGAAACTTAGAAAGCAAGACTCGAGAGAGATAGTAAAAGAGAAATGTACTGTCGGAATTTGGTTCATTAAAGTATGTCAACCTCTAAACCAAGATGCAATACATAGACTATATTTATACAGCCTTAGAACCGACAGAAAGACTACCGCCACAAGCATAAAACAGCAACCCTATCAGAATTAATGAAACAAATATAAAGAGAATGCTATCTGAATACAACATTCTCTTCAACAAGAGCCACCTTAACAAAATCGGTTAGCTCCTTCTAATGCTACAACTGCAATTTTAAAAATGCAAACGAAAATTACAATGCAGCCCTTGGGGTTGTGACACTCTCCCCCCCCCCCCCCTTCAAACACATTCTTGTCCCCAAGAATCCTTTACAGTAGGCCGGTCACTCGTGGAAATCTTGTCAACAACTTAGGTAGATACTCCCATGTAGTATGGTCTGGTTGTAACTGGGACCATTAGACTAAAACTTGTGTTAAGGGTGTTGCTCCCTGATAGACCACCCACTTGTCTAGGATGGCTTATAGCTCTAGGGTCTCTTTTAATTCATCTTTTGTTGTCGGTAGTTGTTGGCTGGTGGCCCTCGGTTCAATGGATTTCTTGAGTAAGGACACATGAAACACTAGATGCACGTTGATTCCCTCAAGTATCCTTCGCTTGTAGGCTACCTTCCCCACTCTAGCTTTAATGAGATAGGGTCTAAAATACCTGGGACTGAGCTTTATTGTCGGTGTTGAAGTGAAGGGATGTTGCAGGAACCTTTTCACTTTAAGGAACACCTTGTCCCTGATCTCAAAAGCCTTGTCACCTCTCCTCTTGTCCACTGCCTGCTTCATCCTATTTTGGGCCTCAACTAGCTCCTTCTTTAGGATAGAGAGCATGTCCTTCCTCTACTGTAAGTATTGCTCCACCGCTGCTAGGCTAGAAGAATTGCTAGCTATAGTCGGCAGGAGAAGGGGCTTGTACCCAAACACAGCCTCAAAGAGGCTTCTCTTGATGGCACTATGAAAACAAGAATTGTACCGTCGCTGAGCTAGTGGTAGCCACCTATTCCAACTCTTAGGCCTCGTAAAACGCATGCACCTTATATAGGCTTTTGAGACATTGGTTGACCCTCTCCGTTTGGACGTCGGTCTGAGGGTGGTAAGCAGTGGACAACTGCAACTCTACTCCCAGTTTCTTGAATAATTCTTACCATAAATTGCTGGTGAAGATTTTATACCTATTAGATACTATTGTCTTAGGGACCCCATGTAGCTTTACCACTGAATCCAAGAACACCCTAGCCACCTCTTAGGCTGAGAAAGGATGTGTGAGACTAAGGAAATGCCCAAATTTAGTCAATCTGTCTACCACTACTAAAATCATGTCCTTGCCTTCAGATTTGGGTAACCCTTCCACAAATCCATGGAGATCCCTTCCCATGCTTGTTCTGGAACCTCTAAAGGCTACAACATGCCTGGGTATGGCACTTGCTCGTGCTTACACCTCTGGCACGTCTCACATGCCAGCACAAATTCTACCATGTCCCTCTTTTGTTTTGGCCAAAAGAACAGTTGTCTAACCTTGTGGTAAGTGACCCTGATCCCAGAATGACCCCCTAAGGGTGAGCAATGAAGGGACTTCAATATCTTTTCTTTTAACCCCTTATCATCTCCCACAACCAGCCTGCCCTGAAATCTGATGAGACCATTGGACAATGAATATCCTTTCTCCCCTGTATTTTGAATAGCCAATTTGGTTAGGAGTTCTTTCACCCACCCAGTGTGTTCATAACTTTGCACCACTTCTTTCATCCATTCTGGCACAACTGCTGTGATAGTATGGCATTGGCCCTCTCGGTCACTATCCTCCCTTCGTGATAGGGCATCAGCCACTATATTTTCCTTCCCATTGCAGTAGAGTATGGCATAGTCCAATCCCATAAGCTTAGATACTCCTTTCTTCTGAAGTTGGGACTGTAGTCTTTGAAGGGATAGGAATCTGAGGCTCTTGTGATCTGTTTTAATCACAAAGAAGTTACCCTCTAGGTAATGCCTCCATTTGTCCATGGCCTTCAGCACTGCTAACAGCTCCTTCTCATACACACTCCACCCCAAATGCTTAGGTTCCAGAGCCTGACTGATGTAGGCAATAGGCCTTCCCTCCTGCATTAGTACAACCCTATTCCCTTATCACAAGCATCCGTCTCTACTGTGAATTGTTTGGAAAAATCGGGTAGGACTAATACGAGTGCTTGTGTTATTGCTTTTTTGAGTGTCAAGAAAGCAACTTCAGTTTAGGGATTCCAATGGAACCCTTCTTTCTTCAATAGATTCGTCAGAGGTCTACTAATCACCCCATAATGCCTTATAAATTTTCGATAATAGCCTGTTAATCCCAGAAAACCCCTTAGTTCTCTTACAGATATAGGCCTTGGCCACTCCACCATTGTTGTGACCTTACTAGGGTCAATTTTAACCCCCTCCTCCGATATAATATACCCCAAATATCCCACCTCATTCTGATAGGATTCCAATGGAATTCCAATATCAATATATTCCAATCGCTTTCAACAGAAAAACAAGAATGAAACAGGGCATTCGAGAGGCCCTTACTCTCCCAATTCACTACCAAAATTTTTTCCCCACAATTCTCCATCTCCTAAACTACTTATACCTCTTTCCCATGCTTTCCTAACCGAATTTCCCCGTTCACACTTCTGATTATTCTTTCAGCAGTGGATTACAATTTTACCCCCCCTTCCCATGCGCACATGCTGGTTGTTACACCTGCATGTGCGGTCCCCTTCCTTCCAGCCTCAAGCCTTCAGTTGTTTGTTACGCCTATGATAGGTGTGTTGTACCGGTGGCCTATCATTACTCCCCTCTCGGACTTTCACCTTGTCCTCAAGGTGAAAAGCTGAAAATTGTTGCTGAATCATGTTGTAGGGCTCCCAAGTTGCCTCTAGCGGTGGTAAGCTCTTCCACTGGATCAAGACATCCAGCCCGCGCAAGTTAGAACCCTTCCCAGGTCGCACTCCCAACACTGCTTCTGGTTCAACCTTCATTTCTAAGTCAGCCTGCAGCTCTAGAGGAATCTACTCTATTGCACCGGAACTGCCCTTAGCTTCTTTCAATTGAGACACATGGAAAACCGGGTGAACCCGGCAGTTGACTGGAAGTTTGAGTCTATAGGCCATTGACCCAACTTTCTGCTCAATTTCAAATGGTCCATAGTACCTCGGAGCCAGCTTCTCATTAGGTCTGCCAGCTAGGGACTTCCTTCTATACGGCCTTAATCTCAAGTAGACAAAATCACCGACTGCAAATTGCACATCCCTTCTCCTTCGGTCAGCTCCCTTCTTCATAATCACCTGAGCTCGTTCCAGCTGGTTCTTGAGCTCAGCCAATGCTAAATCTCTCTCCAGCAACTGCTGTTCCACTGCTGAAACTGGGGTTGATCCCTTGTCAAATCGGATCAATGTTGGTGGCTCCCTCCCATAAACAACTTGGAAAGGAGTAATCCGTGAAGCAGTGTGGTATGAGGTGTTGTACCACAATTCCGCCCACGGCAGCCACACATACCACCCTAAAGGCCTTGCTGATGCAAAACAGCGCAAATAAGTTTCTAAGGTCCGGTTGAGTACTTCCGTTTGCCCATCCGTTTGTGGGTGGTAGGCTGTACTACGTTGAAGCTTAGTACCTTGAAGTCGAAATAACTCCTCCCAAAATCGACTCATAAAAACCTTATCTCGATCCGAAACAATAGACCTAGGCATACCATGCAACCGTACTACCTCTTTTATGAAAATTCCAGCTATTACTCCAGCTGTAAAAGGATGTTTGAGACCAATAAAATGGCCATATTTGCTGAGTCTATCTACAACCACCAATATAGCGTTCATATGACCCGATTTCGGTAGGCCCTCAATAAAATCCATGGCTATATCCTCCCAAATCTAGCAAGGAACCGGAAGAGGCTGCAAAAGACCCCTTGGAGATAAGGACTCATATTTACTTTGCTGGCAAATGGCACACCTTTCCACATATTGGCGTATGTCCCGCTTCATGCCCGCCCAAAAAACACACGCTGCAATCTGCTTATAAGTCTTTAGGAACCCGGAATGACCCCCTACACTGCCATCATGTCCCTCTTGGAGCACCAAGGGAATTAGGGAAGACTTCTTAGGCAGGAACAACCGCCCCTTATAGAGGAGCTAGTCGCCTACCAGCTGAAATTCTGAGCTGTAAGCTGGATCCGCTTTTAATTTCTGTATGATACCCTATAAATAAGTATCCTTCTCCACTTCTTGGACCAGCTGATCGAGTTGCACCACCCTTGGCACCGTTAGAGCGAAAAGAGCTGCTGGGTGGCTGATTCTCGAAAGGCTATCTGCAGCCTTGTTCTCCAATCCGGGCCGGTAGTGTATCTCAAAATGGAAGCCCATTAGTTTCAGCATCCACCTTTGATACTCCGAGCTCACCATTCGCTGTTCAAACAAAAACTTCAAGCTTTTTTGATCCGTTCTCACTATGAACTTCCTTCCCCAAAGATAATGTCTCCATTTATGGATTGCAAACACCATAGCCATCAACTCTCTTTCGTAAACTGATTTTTTTTCTCTCCGATGGTTTAAGTGCATGGCTGTAATATGCAATTGGTCTATGGTTCTGCATCAACACTGCCCCTACTCCATGCCCTGAAGCATCGGATTCAATAATGAAGGGCTGATCGAAGTCTGGTAGTGCAAGAACTGGCAGCGTCACCATTGCTGTTTTGAGTTGCTGGAATGCTCGTTCAGCCTCTCCATCCCAACGAAAGTTGTTCTTCTTTAGTTTCTCGGTGAGGGGCCATGCCATCTTACCATAATCCTTCACGAACCTCCTATAGTACCCCGTAAGACCAAGGAATCCCCGCAACTCCTTCAAAGAACTTGGTGCTGGCCAGTCGATCATGGCCTGCAGCTTGCAACGATCAGCCGACACGCCTTGTTGGGAGATGATATGGCCCAGGTATTCAACCTCCAACTGCCCAAAGGAGCACCTCTTTTTGTTGGCAAACAGCTGATTTGCAGCCAGCACTTTCAGCACACTACGTAAGTGCTGCAAATGTTGGTCAAAATTTTGGCTATAGATTAAAATATCATAAAAAAAAACCAACACAAACCGACGCAAATACTCCCTGAAGACATCATTCATCAAGGATTGGAAGGTGGCCGGGGCATTTGTCAATCCGAAGGGCATGACGAGGAACTTATAATGGCCCTCATGTGTTCGAAAAGCGGTCTTTGGTTCGTCACCAGCCTTGACTCGAATCTGGTGGTAACCAGATTTGAGATCTAATTTCGAAAAAACCTTCGCGCCATGTAGTTCATCCAGCAATTCATCAATGACTGGAATAGGAAATTTGTCGGGGATTGTCACCTTGTTGAGAGCCCGGTAGTCTACACAAAACCGCCATCCCCCATCCTTCTTCTTAACGAGCAATACCAGGCTGGAAAACGGGCTAACACTTGGTTTGATAATACCAACTGCCAGCATCTCTCGTACCATCTTTTCTATCTCATTCTTTTGAAGATACGGGTAGTGGTAAGGCCGAACACTAATCGGGGGGGTGTCGGGTAGGAGATTGATGGCATGATCTCTGTTTCTAGTGGGTGGCAGTCCCATTGGGCTCAAAAAAACTCCTTCAAACTCAGCCAATAATTCCTCCAAACTTGCGGGCAGCCCCACTTGCAGCTCATTGGATTCAGCAGCCACCTCCCCAATTTCCAGCAACACTCCCTCTCCACTCTCCTTCAACGCCTTCATCATAGCTTTTAGGGAGACTAATGTTTTACTTAAGCTAGGATCACCCTGCAAGGTCACTGCCATCCCTCCTACTGAAAACTTCATGGTCAGATTCCTCCAATCCACACTCATCTTACCCACCGAAGCCAGCCATTTCATGCCAAGAATGACATCCGAACTTCCTAACTCAAGGGGGAGGAATTCTTCCACTATCTGCAAGTTATTCAAAGACAATTTGACCCCCTTGCAAACTCCTGCACCTTGTACAGCCATTCCAGTTCCCATTATCACCCCATATCCCGCCGTTTCCGTCCTCGGTAAATTCAAGCGTTGCACCAACTCGGAAGAGATGAAGTTATGGGTCGCTCCTCCATCCACCAGAACTACCACTGGCTGCCCTTCTATAAGCCCCCTTAGCTTCATTGTTTGAGGGGTAGTTAATCCAACCACTAAATTCATAGATAATTCAATCACCTCTCTTCCATATTCCACTCCTTCGTCACCTCCCTGCTCCTTTTCTTCTTCTGCCGCAGCCTCACCTACTTCTTCATCATAGAGCATCAGCACTTGGAGCTCTTTGTTCTTGCATCTATGGCCAATCGAGTACTTCTCATCGCAGCGAAAGCAAAGGCCCTTCTCACGCTGTGCCTTCCACTTAGCCTCACTCAGTTCTTGAAAGGAAAATTGCCACCATTACTTGCGGACTGAATCCGGGGACCAGGCTGGTTCACGGACCTTTGGGAGGAACCCACACCTTTCGCGGGTACCGATGACAGCCGACTCGCGATTGTGGTTGTGGTGGAATAACTGCTCCTCGTTGACCCAGCTGCCCGATGGTAATGTTGAAGAGCTAAGTTCTTATCCTCAATGCTTTGTGCTACCAGCATAATTCGATCAAGCCCCCACGGTTGTAATACTCTGATCTCGGCTCGTATCTGTGGGTTGAGGCCGTTGAGGAATTGGCCTTCCAAAAACGCCTCCGGCACATCAGGTACTGCCGCAGCCATAGTCTCAAACTTCAAACGATACTCCTTTACCGATCCCTCCTGCCGAAGAGCCAAGAACCGCTCCTCTAACGAACCCTCCTGAGTGGGGCGAAACCGGCTCAGAAGTCCTTGTTTCAGGCCCTCCCAGCTCCGGATTCCTCTTCGCCTGGTCTCCCATTGAAACCACGACAGTGCTGCGGCTTCAAAACACAGGGCTGCGGAGTCAATCTTCTCTTCATCCGTGAGTTGGTTGACAGCAAAATACCTCTCGGCTTGAAAGATCCACTCATCTGAATTGTCTCCTTCGAAGAGAGGCATCTCCAATTGTCTTCCACGCAAGTCCGCCCGGTACTCGCCCCCACTATCCCTTCCCGGATTGCAACCCCCCATCACTCCAGGGGTTACTTCGGAATCCAAAGTGAATTCCGAAGGCCCTTCCCGCTCTCTGGACTTGTTCTTCCTCTCCTGCTCCAGCTCATCCCATCTCGTTCGCATGAAAGCGAACTGTTCAAGCAGCATCGCTACATTACGCTCCACCGACTGTACATTCCCTCCAATGTCGTCGACCACCTTTTTGACGCCTTCCATCGTCGATTCCAACTCGCCAACACACTGTCAAGTTCACCATCAGGTGCAGACTGTCTCTGATACCAAATTGATAGGATTCCAATGGAATTCCAATATCAATATATTCCAATCGCTTTCAACAGAAAAACAAGAATGAAACAGGGCATTCGAGAGGTCCTTACTCTCCCAATTCACTACCAAAAGTTTTTCCCCACAATTCTCCATCTCCTAAACTACTTATACCTCTTTCCCATGCTTTCCTAACCGAATTTCCCCGTTCACACTGTTGATTATTCTTTCAGCAGTGGATTACAATTTTACCCCCCCTTCCCATGCGCACATGCTGGTTGTTACACCTGCATGTGCGGTCCCCTTCCTTCCAGCCTCAAGCCTTCAGTTGTTTGTTACGCCTATGATAGGTGTATTGTACCGGTGGCCTATCACATTCCTAACAAAAATACACTTAGATAGCTTGACACACAATTGGTTCGTTCTAAGGACTTCAAATGCAGTTTGAAGGTGGGTTATATGTTGTTCAAGGCTTGGACTGTAGATTAGTATATCGTAAAAAAAAACTAGGATGAACTTTCAAAAATAATGGGTAAAAATCTGGTTCATGAGTGCTTAAAAGGTAGCAAGAGCATTAGTAAGGCCAAAAGGCATGACTACAAATTCATATAGACCTTGGTGGGTTCAAAAGATTGTTTTGGGTATATCAATAGGTTTCGTCTAGATTTGATGATATCCGAATTGAAGCTCTAGCTTAGAGAAAATTTTGGCTCTTGCTACTTCATTCAACAGGTCTAAGGGGAATAGGGAATTTGTTCTTAATGGTGTGAGAATTGAGTCGACGGTAGTCAACACAAATCTCCATGAGCCATCTTTTTTTTTTAACCAACACAGGTGATGCGAAAGAGCTTTGGCTCGGTTGTATAAATGAGTGGCTAGCATGCTGGAAATTTTTCGTTCAATCTCAGCCTTTTTGGTGGGTGAATAATGGTAAGGCCGAATGTTTACTGGGGTAGTTTGAGGTTTTAGGGGGGTGGCATAGTCCAAAGGTCTTTGGGGTGGTAAAGAGTTAGGCTCTTTGAACAAGTCCTTATATCTCTCCAAAAGTAAGTTCAAGCTATCTACGGTAGTTACCTGGGAATAGCTTGTATAGCATCCTCCCTTCTCACACAATTGAGGCCCCATCTCTTCCTCTGATTCTTCCCTTTCTACAACTTAGATTGAGTAGAGTTGTGTGATTTGCCCCCATTTTTTCTAAAATAACTTCTGTAGCTTACTCCCTTTAATCATCTTGTACTCCCCTTATTCCAGACTACCAGTCAACTTGAGTTTCTTACCCTCCATTTCCACCGTTACCTCTAGCTTGTTGAAGTCAAAGATAAGTGGACTAACCGTCCTCATCCAATCCACTCCGAGGACAATATCGCAACCTCCCAACTCTAGTATCCTCAAATCAGCAGCCTTAAACTCATAGCCATGCATCACCCATTTGAAGTCAACGCACTTACAATGGTTGAACATCTTGTGCTCGTTGGCTACGGTCACTGAAAGTGGGGTGGATTGAGTTATTTTGCATTTCAGCTCGCTAGCAGTAGCTTCGTTCAAGAAGCCGTGAGTGCTGCCACTATCAATCAACACCATCAGCCTCTTACTCCCTACCTGTCCCACCACCTTGATAATCTTTCCAGTAGGGCCTCCCTAAGAGCATGAAAGGAAATTTCTCCCCCTTCTTGTCCTTGATCTTCTTCATACCCATCCTCTACCTCTTTATCTTTTTCTTCCTGTTCTTCTTCCCCTTGGTTTTCCTCTTCCTTCCCTTCTATCCCTTCCATATTAAGCAGGTGCCTCCTACACTGATGACCAAGGTTGTACTTGTCACCACATTTGAAACATAATCCCAGCATTCTCCTCTGTTCCATTGTTGGGGCTCTGTTAGCCGAAATATTAGGACCCCTTTTTGCTCCTCCTGTAGACACTGCAGGCATCAATGCCTTAGTGTTGCCCCCTGCTAGGTAGCCAACAACTGGCATTGCCCTTGGCACTGACTTGTTCCTCTTATAAATGGCCTCTAGCGTTAATTCCTGTAACCTTGCCTTATTCGCCGCCACCCTCACGGTGGCCGGTAAAAACATTTTTACCATGGATCTTAGTTCGTCTTTAAGGCCACTAATGAAACTAGAGACAAAATATTGATCTGTGAGAGTGGGTTAAGCACTCCACATTAACGCCCCTAGCTCTTCAAATTTTTCCCGATACCATGACCGTCCCTTCTTACTTGAGTTTGTTGAACTCCTCAATGACATTGGTCATGTTCCTTTCTCCAAATCTCATGCACAACTCTTCTACGAATTCAATCCATCTCGCCCCCATACCCCTGGATTTGGACCATCCTTGGTACCAACTATCAGCCACATCATTAAGATATGCCACAGCCATGGTGATCCTCTGGTTCTCTAGTATGTGATAGAACTGAAAATACCTCTCACACCTTTGGATCCACCAGCATGGTTTGGATCCTTCAAAAAGAGGTATCTCTAGCCTTGGTAGGTGACCTTAGCTAGATCTAGAGGAATTCAATTCTCTTACCTGATCATGCATCTCCTCAAAGTGTAAATCTCCTGCTTCTGAAACTCTTTGTGGCCTAGGCAAGATGTTAGGTCCCAACAATCCCGTCTCCGACTCTACTCGAGGAGGAAACTCCAGTGGTAACCGGAATTGCAGAAGCGTGGATAGCATGTTAATCGTGTTGTTAATCCGTTGATCCATAGACTCCCTCTGCCTTGCTAATTCCCTCAAAACTTGATCATTGGATGCCACCATATCGTCTCGCAGCTCTTCTCGAATTGTTCGCATTTCTTCTCTACTCTGCGTCACCACTTCCTGTGTCTGGGTGAGCTCAACCTCAATCGCCTCCATTCTATTCTCCAACTACTTCATTCTAGTGCCTTCTGCCATATCTCCCGACTTCTCCTGAATCGTGATCTTGCTCAGTCTCGTTCAACCTTCACCGAATAACAACTGAGGATGACCGGCTCCGATACCAATTGTCAAGCCTCGAGGAAGAGGCTTTGAATTTGGCTAGTTTAAGAAGAGAGAAAGGAAGATCGAAGAGAGAATTAAGAGGGAAAGTGAGAGAGAGAAATAGAGAGAGAGAGATTAGAGGAAAAGAATTCAATTCACATTCAACAATGAATTCTCATCCTCCTACGTAAGAGTCTTATATAGGTTGTTCCCAACGATTATATTCAAATCGAGGGTATTATGGGAAGAGCTACCTTAACAAAATCAGTTAGCTCCCCCCAATGCTACAACTGAAATTTTAAAATTACAATGCAACCCTTAGGGTCATGACACTTTGGTATCTACCTTTATCCACTGTTGTTTCTATCCCATCCTCCTTAGCTTTCCAATTGGGTTCCAAAGGTGTGTTGGCTAGCTTACAGCAAAGCTTACCTATCTCCTTTAGTAGATCCAATGTGTACGTTCTTTGAGAAATAAAGATTCCCTCCTTACTCCTTGCTACTTCCATCCCTAAGAAATACCTTAGTGGTCCAAGGTCTTTTGACTTCAAATACCTGCTGCAACTAACCTTTTAATGCCTCTATTTCCTGTTGATCGTCACCTGTAATAATAATATTGTTCACATAAACTATTAAGATAGTTTCAGACCATTAGTAGCATGTTTAGTGAACAAAGTGTGATCAGACTGCCCTTTTTGATACCCTAGCTAGTTTAAAGTTGTGCTAAACCTTTTAAGCCATGCCCTAGGGGATTGTTTCAGCCCATACAAAGACTTCTTTAACCTGCAAACTTTTCCTTTTTCTTCAAAACCAGGAGGAATTCTCATATGTATCTCTTCTTCTAGATCTCCATTGAGAAATGCATTTTTGATGTCTAATTGGTGTAATTCCCAATCTAAATTAGTTACAAGGGATAATAACAAACGTATAGAATTAAGCTTTGTGATTGGTGCAAAAGTCTCTTCATAATCTATACCGTGTGTTTAGGTGAAGCCTTGGCCACTAGCTTGGCCTTATACCTCTCAATACTTCGGTCAAATTTGTGTTTTAATGTGAACACCCATTTGCTTCCTACCACCTTCTTGTTTTGAGGCAGACTCACCACTTCACACATGCCATTCTTCTCCAGTGCATTCATGTCCTCCATTACAGCCCTTTTCCAATTTGGTATTTGTAAAGCCTCACTGATATTTTTAGGGATTTACACTTCATCAACCCTAACAGTAAATGCCCTGAAATTTGGAGACAACTGAGAGTATACCAAATGATTAGAAATTGGATATTTAGTGCATGATCTCACCCCTTTTCTCTAAGCTATTGGAGCATCCAAATCATATAGTTTTGGCTCTACATTTTCTATTCTTTTATCCTCCTCAATAGGGCACTGCTATTTAAGCTCTTTCATCCTCTTCAGGTACCAAACCTTTTTCCAGGGTTAATGAATGGCTTTGCTTTGGTTCAAGAGTCCTTTGAGAGAGTACACCTAAAGTGGTGGTTGTGGCTTAGGAAGTTCTTGAAATGGTTGTTCTCCCCTTTGATTAGTTACATAATTAGGAATAGGAGTAATGGAGTTAACTATCTCAGGAAAATGAGATAAAATATCAACATCCCTACCTTGCTCTACACTAGGAATCTCCCCCTGTAGAGGCATGCTAGAATAGTAATAGTGATTCTCAATAAAGGAGACATCACAAGACATAAAAAATTCTTAGTGTTAGGACAATAACACTTGTAGCCTTGTTGTGTGGAAGAGTAGCCATCAAACACACACTTTAAAGATTTGGGGTTTAATTTAGAATGATAGTGATGAAGAAATGTTGTACATCCAAATACTTTTGGAGATAAAGAACTAAGCATTTGAGTAAGGAGAGGATAGCAAGCAATAAGAGTGCTTAAGGGAGTTTTGAATTTGAGAAGCCTAGTGGGGAGTCTATTGATGAGATAGACAACAGTGAGAATGGTTTCTCCCTAATAGGACTCCCTAATAGGAAGTAGGAATTGAGCTAGTAAACATTAGGGTTCTAGCTGTTTCAAGCAAATGCCTATTCTTCCTCTCAGCCACTCCATTTTGTTGTGGATTATAGGGACATGTGCTCTAATGAATAATTCCATTCTCATTCAAATAGGCTTCAAATTT
The DNA here is from genome assembly GCA_036245055.1 of Diospyros kaki. Classification (NCBI taxonomy): domain Eukaryota; kingdom Viridiplantae; phylum Streptophyta; class Magnoliopsida; order Ericales; family Ebenaceae; genus Diospyros; species Diospyros kaki. The sequence goes on along the minus strand of BSEG01000010.1, from coordinate 24,803,894 downwards.
GATTGAGAAATATTCCCTTCCATTATCCGATCAAAAGATATGGATTGAGGTTTGGAAAACATTAAGAATCATTTGATGAAATTTTCTGAATACTTTGCATACTTCAGATTTTTCCTTCAGTAAAAATACCTAACACACCCTAGTATAATCATCTATAAAGGTGACAAACCAGTGAGTGTTAGTTAGATTTGGAATTTTTGTTGGTCCCCATATATCACTATGTACTAAATAGAATAGTTTAGTTGGTGGGTAAGAATGAATAGGATGTGAAGCTTTTGTTTGTTTAGCAAGAATGCATTGCTCACAATTGAAAAACTCACTCATTTTATTGACAAACAAATGAGGATACAAAATTTTTAAGTATCTAAAGTTTGGATGGCCTAATCATTTGTGTCATAATTGGATACTAGAATTGGAGACAGCAGAAGATAAAAATGAATTATGTAACTTAGAAAAGGTAGAAGTACCAACAGCTCCTTTCACATAATATAGGCCTTCTTTCTCCTCAGCATTGTCAATCATCTTCCCCGGAATTAGGTCCTAAAATACACAATGAGGTAGAGAGAAAGTTACTTTACAATTCATGTCCTTAGTAATTTTGCTGATAGACAACAAATTGCATCTCAATTTAGGCACATATAGGACAGATTTCAACCATAAATCACCTAGATATACTGAGCCTTCTCTCTTAGCATAAGAGATAGTACCATCTGCCATAGTTACCTTTATAGTTCTATCACACTGTTTGTAATCAGACAATTCATGCAAGGAACCAGTCATATGGTCTGGGGCTTCGGTATCCACAATCCAATCATTTATATGTAGTAATTTAGAGAGAACACTTATGGAAAATACCTTGTTTAGCAAGGGAAGCTGTTGGGTTAGGGATTTCCATAGAATCTTATGGTCTTGTAACCCGTGTCTGGTTCAAAACCTATTGCAATACTTCCAATTGATCTGGGGTTAAGGTAACATTAGTGACTTTACCTTCTTCAGCATCAACTACATAAGTTGTTTGTTGCTTCTTCTGACCTTTCCCGTTCCAGTGTGCTAACTTTCCATGTATTTTCCAACACAAGTTTCTTTGGTGTAGTAGGGCTTGTGGCAGTGATCACACCATTGTTTTTCCTTTTGAGGGTGTCCACGAGTTAGTGTTGCTCTTTGTTTAGAAGCAGCAAGGGTTGAACCACTTTGGTTGTTAACTTCAAGTAATGAACTAAGCATTACCTTCTTCTAACTTTCTTCTCTCGTTACTTATGCAAAATGCTCCCTAATAGATGGAAACTGTTTGGTTCCTAACAACCTTCCTCTGACTTCATCTAAGTCAAAATTAAGGCCATGTAGGAAGTCAAACACCATTTCCTTCTCTACCATTTTACCATTTTAGAATACTTAACCCCATCCTTGGTACACTCCCAATTGATGTCATAGAACAAGTCCATCTCCTGCCATAATTTAGGTAACATGTTATAGTAATTGGTTACCGAATGATTATCTTGGCGAGTAGTTCTTATGGCTGATTGAACTTCAAAGCATTGTGTTGTATTTTCTATTTCTGAGTAAAGGCTTTGAACAGCCTCCCATATTTCTTTGGCTATTTTGTAAAACAAATAGGTCCTCCCTATCTTTGGCTCCATGGAATTGATGAGCCAAGTCATAACTATGGAATTTTCAGCATCCCATGCTTCATAGTTTGCAACTTCAGGATCTGGTTTTGGAATTTCCCCGATTAGATACCCACTTTCCCTTTACCTTTCATAACCAACAAGACCGATTGGGACCACTCCCAAAAGATAGTCCCATTGAGCTTATGTTGAGTGATTTGAAAGGTGTGGTGGTCTAGAGAAATAGGGGCAGCAGTTGGAAGTAAGGATCGAGTGGTTGTAGGGCAAGTAGTTGAGGCTTCACTGGTTAGCGAGGAACTAGCCATCTTGAAGCAGTTTGTGTGGAAGAAAAAGCTACATATGTAGTTACCGAACTAATAGCTCTGATACCATAAACAAACTTATAGGTCTTGGGAACAAAACACTCCAAGTAACAGAGGTGAACGAAACTTACAGTTTCACACCTTTCATTAGATCACATGATGCTTTTAAATACAAAAACCTTCTATCATCTATCTCTTAAAAACTAGGAATTTAAAATACAAGTTTAAATTTACAATACAACAACAGATAAAGATAGAATTAAACTTTGAAAAATCTTCTCCTAGCTTTCAGGAATAACTGCAGTGTTTATCTTCTTTTGATCTCATCCTTCTTCTTCTTTATCTTTTATTCAAACAACCTGTTCTTATCCCTTTTATTTTGGAATTATCCCCTTTAATTTTGAAATTCTTCTTTTTCCATCGGATTTTCTTCCTAAACACAAACTTTTAAGAATGCTAGTGGTTTTCATTTCAGTGTATTTCTTTTGTAAGATATTGGATATTTTCGTTGGAATAATATGGAAGCATTTTTAAGCTTCATGAACTTTAAGTCTTGACTTAGGGTTCATGGCCGGTCTTGCAACCCGTAGCCGGGGGTGTTGCAATGGGGCTCTCCACTTTGCAAACATCAGGGAAGGGATGAGAGAAAAAAAAAAAACTGACCTCGTCTCTCTCCGTCGTATTTGGCGACATGATTTACCAAGACGACGCCTTGGAGAGCCAGATGTAGGGGATGTAAAAGTGCCTCGCCTTCTACCAGAAGAATCCATATACTTTTTCTCACAAGAATGTGAAGAATTCTTGCCGCTTTCCCAAGACAAGCTTTTACTGCGTGAAGGAGAAGAATAAAGCTCACAACTGGAGAACTCATCACCACGATTTCCACTCCTCATCTCCGAACTAACTGAGCTTTCCTCCTCTGGGGAATTAGCACACACTTTAGACTCAGAATGAACCACTTCATTGTCAGAGCTTGTGTTAAATTCCTCGGAGACATCAGAGACATCACTTATACCATGGTTCCCCAAAATGGCAAGAACATCATTTGTTGCCTTTTCAGCCTTCTTTCTCTGGAGACACACAATCTTAAGCTGTTCCTCCAGTTCCACTACCTATAATCATGCATAACCAACAATATACAAGTTAGAAAAAGGCAGATTGCCCATGCAGGCAAATAATACTAATAGCATGTCAAAACATACATAACATCTCTTCATGGAGTTAAAAAATTAACCAAACTAACCCTTTGTGCTAGTTCATCAGCTCTCTGCCTTGCAGTTCTGGAAACAGATCTTTCAGCTAGTAAGCGTGCCCGAAGAAACTCAATTGTCATTGAAGTTGAATCCTCCATGCTACCATTGTTCCTGATTATTTAAAGAGCAAGTATATCAAGAAAGAGGAGAAGGAGGGACAAATTGGAAGAAACTGCCTGCTCAAGAAAGAAATTCGCTTTTTAGTTCTAAACATTTTCCCCCCCTACTTCATCTATGAACAACAAACAGAGCACGACAAATGTACTTCACAACTAAGTGACTGAACCAGAGCATCGTTGATGTATTCCAATTTTTCCATGATCTCAAAGAAACAAATCGTTCAAGCTGAAAGCATACTAAGCAATCAACATAGCAAACGGAAAATTGGAAGAAAATGAAGGATACGAAACCCCAGAAAGCCAAATCTTCATGAAGGAGCCTAATAGAACTACATGGCAACCTAATTACCGACAGGAATAAAAGCGAAATTCGTAAGAAACGCACTACTCCTACAAAACTCTCACGATCTCATTTCCAGAGCAAACAAACAAAAATCCCAGAAAATCAATGCATTTATGCTGAATCAACCCAAAAACGACGGAATACAAAACAACAGCTAAGAAAACCAAGAACAGGACAATCCTCACCTCGGATCTTGATCTGGGTCTCGCTGGTTCGGCGGATTCGGCATTATCAGAAGCAAAACCCAACCCAGAACCCCCGAAAAGCTCCGATTGCAAAGACGCAAGCCCTGGTTAGAGTTATACCCAATAAAGAAGTGGAGAAATTGAGCTGAAAAAATTGATACGCAAAATTGGAGAAACGGAGAAGAGAGATTGAGATTTAGAGTAGGAGTGATGCCAATTGACCCGGAAGAGACGACTCCGGAGGGGAGGGTTGAAAACCCAAATTGGTCTAGTGGTTAGAGAGAGAGAGAGAAGAAAAGCATAGGGGAGTGAGATGCGTGGGGTCTGCGTTGGGATTTGATTTTGATTTTGATTTTCATCTTAGGGAATGATCCTTGAAACTTGTGCCCTCCGAAGGGAAAATCGCAGCAAATGGTCGCTGTCAAATTTTATTCATCTTGGGAGAATTACCTGTGATGTGACCCTGCCCCGCACAACAGGATAATTGCTCTGAAGAAGAGGTGAGGAGGTGTCTCTCATTTCCTACCTTTTCTGCCCTTTTAAACTATTATTATTAATTTCCAAGTCCCAGTCCCAATGTTGAGTTCCGCGATTAAAATATTCATTTTACGTTTACTAGATTAGATTGTCTAATAGGAGCAGAGTCCCGTGTGGAGATGGAGATGTTGAGCAAACAATTACTTATAGGGAGAGAATTACCAAATGAAAGTTTCACCCTTTAGAAATGGCATTTGGCTTATTATAGTTTAATTTGTATTTGAATAAAGATCATTGGCGGATAGTTCTAGTGTTTTGCTCTATTATGATTATTATGATATTATAATCATAATAAAATATTTTATTATGATATTATAATTATGATATTAAGTAAGAGTAATGTTATTTATTTAGATTAACTTTAACATATTGTATTTTAAGTTAAAATCTCCTAAATAACTTTTTTAAATTACCACTGACTTGTCTCTTAATTCTATAATTATTAGATACTTTATTTTTCAAAGTTTATTTTGCTTTATGATTTTTTTTCTATGGGCTTTATGAATTTTAAAGTATATACTATTTCCAAATGAAGGTAATCATCATAAGAAACTTTACTTGCAAAAAAGCACAAAAGCTTTAAGCTTAATGATTATATATACTGAAAATCCATGTGACTTAGAGGCACAAAGGCAGGGTTAAGGTTCGCATCTTGGTTCTAAGCCAACATGGAAGCATAATCAACAATAGAATATATTTTTCAACCCTACTCTCAACCCTTACTACTAGTACAAGTCAAGGAAGGATCCCACTGACCAGAGTCGTCTAATAGTTCCACAATTCTAGTGGGTGAGGGCTGAAAGTTCATAAAATGGACTGAATTAAAAGTGCAAAGACAAGTTGAAAACTCAAAATAGAGAACTTGGAATCCCAACCTCACTATTTCTATCACTTTTTCACTCTTGTTTGTTTTGCTATTTTCTTTATCAATTTATCCCTTTTTATCTATTACTAGTTTGAGCATCAAAGTGTCTCTTTGAGGACACCATAGACAATCCCTAACACCTAACCTTTGTCTTATACAGGGCCGGCCCAAGGCATAGGCCACTGAGGCCTATGCCTAGGGCCCCCCAAAAATTTGGGGCCCCAAACAGCCACTGCCTAGCAATCCCCCCACCCCCAAACACACAGAATTTGGGGCCCAAACAGCCACCGCCCAGCAATTCCCATCCCCCCCCACCACACACACACAGAATTTGGATTTTTGGGGGCCCCAAACAGCCATCCCCCCCTCACACACACAGAGAACAAACCACCTCCAAAAAATACAAAAAATTAATTTTGCCTAGGGCCCCACTGAGCCTTGGGCCGGCCCTGGTCTTATAGATCTAAGGTTCCAACAAACTCAACCCTCACAACGTTATTTGTTAAACAATCTTCTAATATACATCATTAATGAAGTTCATAAGCTTTATCCTTAATTTCCCATAGGTTGTAAAGGGTAGATCCTCTACTTTCCAAAAAGGCATTAGTAGATGGATTAGTAGAGTATCATTTGACACAATGATATCTATCTTTCCATATTTCTACAACCTATAATGGCCCACTTTTTCAGCATGTTATTGCCTTAGAAATTTAGAACTTTTTTTTCAAAATTTCATTTACACCCATCAATTTTCATGAATTCCTCTTTTAGCCCTTTAACAATAATAAAAACTCTTAATTAGAGTTCTACACATAATATAGTCTAGATTAAACCTTATCAAGATGTATTGAAAAATAAATATCAAATTCATAAACCAAGTTCCTACATCTCATATTTCATTGTTTGAACAATTTAATGAAACTAAACATTACAATGATAAAATATTCTAAATATGGAACTACATCTTCTATTTTCCCATTGAAACACTTGAATCATATATATATGACACGTTTGAATATATCAAATTAGATGATGAACCACCTAATGACACCTCCAAAGTAGTTTTTTGTGCATATGAATCAATGCATGATATGTATATACTTTCTACACCAATTATGACAAAAGAAATGATAATTTTCATTTATTGTTTATCAATTGAATCTACACGGTTTGGTTCAAGATGAAACTAATCAACCCTTGGTAATGATGTATCTCCTCGTTTACCTACCAAGTCATAAAGGGTTATAATATGACCATATATGCATGTATTTTATTAAAATCATGTTTTAATTCAATAAGTAGAAATTTCAACATCATACTACAATAGATTTAAATTTCATGGTAATAGTGCAATTAATGTAAATTTATCAATCATAAGTGTGATAACGTGTGAATTATAGGATACAAGTGCAATTTAAGTGAAAACATGGGGCATATGCATAATAAATAAAACATAGTGAGTTTAAGTGAAATAGCACAAAAAATTAGGGGTAGAAGTGTCACCTTAGAAACTTGAAAAAGTTTCAAAATTTACCCTCAGTTCCCATCTACTTTTCCATTAATTTGCCCATTGGTAGAGTTTCAAAATTTACCCTCACTTCTCATCTACTTTTTCATTAATTTGCCCATTGGTAGAGATGCTTCGACCACCCTTTTAAGCACCTCAAAACACCTCATTTTACATAGGAAAGCTAAATGTAATTTTGTTGGTTGTTGTTCACTGCTTCTTCTCATTGAGAAAAATTGGAAAGGGTTGAAACCATTGCAACCACAACCCAATTCATCGAATTGATTATCTAGCCACTCTTTCTCTCTCTCTCTTACTTGTTTTCCTATCTTTCTTACTTTTCTCGCTTGTGTCCTTCAAAGTCGAATGAGACCTTGACTTTTATAGTCGAGTTTAATGACATTAACATAGGATCGTCACCTCACTAGTCACCTTTACCACTGCCACCTAACACTTTCATCGTTATTGCCAGTCACCTCCACCAACTACCATGTCATCATGTTGTTGAATCAACCACCTCTATCAACTATTTAAATTCGACCATCTCATCATCTTCATTGTAGTAGGTTTCCATATTTGTACATTCATGCATATGTTGGTCAAATTTTGTTCATTTTTTCCCTATTTCCTTGGATTTCACATGAATTCCTTCAAATTTATTTAGTATTTTGATCTCCAACAAACTTGCAATCACATTTGAGTAAGTAAACTCAAATTTGATAGAACTTATGCATTACTCAATGAATAAATTGGTGATTTTCTTTAATTCATTTGGGTTATTATGATAATTTTTTGCTTCCATTAAATTTCTCGTCTATAGTGAAAAATTGGAGCCAAAATATTAAAATGTTTTTTTTTTATGACATCTCTGAGCATTGTAAAAAGGTGTCATCCAATTCAAAGCTATTTTATTAAAATTTGGGTTAAAGTAACTTACTTGAACTGATTGTCATGTCTTGGACAACTTTTTTAAAATCTTCTAAACTCAATTATTTTCAAATTTAACTGTTGGTAATAAAATCTAGATATATCATCAAGTTTTTTATTGTGCCTACTTCAATACCCATCTTTAAGTTTGTTTCAACTTAAGCTTGTTTGGATTTTATTTGGGTTCAAAATAGGTTATTCGGCCAATTAGTTATGTGTTTCTACCAATTTCAGTCTCGAATAACTTTTAATCTACTTAGCAATTCATAACAAACTTGAGGCCCACAGGTTTGTCATAACCTTGCTTGTGATGCTCAATATCATGGTCAACCCAATTTGATCTAGTTTGGTTGAATTCGCATTCAAAGTTAGCTCTTTAACCGAGTAAAAATGGCCTATATAAGCAATTTTGGAGAATTACGCTTATGCTTTATTTTTTAAAAAATTCACTTTTGTTCCTCTTAAATTTCTCTCAAGTCTTGATAATTTTTCTAATTATTAGTAAGCCTCATTTTGAATCTAATTTCAATTAATTTAAAAATAATTTTAATATCCAAAATTTTCTAAAATTTTTGAATGCTACATCTTACTAGATATACACCTAAAAGATGTTCACCTAGTGTATTCCTTCATTTACACCTTTAAAAGGAACTAGATTAAAAAGAACATAAAAGTAAAATACCTTTACACGTGAATCTTCTCTTCTTATTTCATCAACCGTTGGTTGTCATCACCATAAAAAAAAAAAAAAAAATCAATAACCATGACCTAAATTGCACTACGAAGACTAGAGAAGGAAAAATGACTCCTTAAAAGAAAACCAAACTCACTTTTGTTTTTGTCATTGACGTATATGTATAAAATATGATACTTTTAACTCCCTTTAATAAACAAGTATCCGACTGCCACTATAATTCTTAATTTGATAAGTCACTTTAACTTTTAAATCAAAACTAATCTAGTCAAATGACAATTATCCACATCTACAATAATTTTAATTTAATTGAATTTTGAGATATACATGTTATCCTTTGTGGATAGGTTCCTCATGGGGTTGGACCCATGAACTTGGCCTAGGTCACCTCACATGGGCACTCTATATACCCGATCCAAACTATATCTCCCACTTGCATATGGTGGGAGTAAACCAACCCATCTAATGTTTTCTTCTTAGTTCCCTTTCTCATGTCAGTTCATACTAGCAAGAGGGTCATGTAACTAATGAGTATACTTGCAATTTGGGAGCCTAACAACGTGCCTATTAACGTAAAGGCTACACCCCAAAACAAATCAATATATATATATATGAACATGTAGTGTCTCAAATTTAACTTGTTACATTAGTACACAACATTCTCATTCCCTCCCAAAGCAATGCTGGACTCTCAAGGCAACATAATTAGTTGATCAGTGATTATCAAAGTCCAGAAGGATGTAACATGGTTAGTCTTCCTATCCTTCATATATTTCTACACTTCAACCCAATCACTTTCCTAGAAATGCCCTGCTAGGCTAAATCAATCATGACCATTGGTAATACTCTAGAGTAGCAAATATTGGATTAAAAATTTAAAATATAGATGTAAGTCCTTAAAGGCATCTGATGGAAGGTGTCATCAACCTTCAAGAACTCACACATTGAAAGAGTACGAATCCATACATTTCATTCTTCCTCCATGGTTGAGGTAACAGGCATGGTATGAAGCATCTATTGTGATGTTCAACTCCTACGTACTAAAGCGTATGTTGTTATGCCTTAATTTCAACATCACGTGAATCTTGGTTTAATCTTCCACTGGAGACTAACTTTAGTCTTCAAAGTCCTCTCATTTTGCAAGCTTGTGACCAAGTTCTCATATCCAGCTTTATTATAGGTCGTCTATGAACAATATCAAATATTCATGGCAACTCCATTGAAACTTAATTCTAAATAGTAGTCACATTTTTCCTTATTTCTCAAGCATAAAGGCAATTGCAATTGTACGAGAGAACCAATTTCAAGTCCATTAGACATACTTGTATATGTGGTCCTCTAAGACCATGATGCCATATGTATATTACATTTTGAATGTAATTAACACTTTAGGCACACAATATTTAAGGAAAAAATATTTAGATTTTATTTATCATTTCATGAAGATATTGGATGTCTCAAAAGCTGACTTTCATTGTTACACTTTAAAAAAAAATGTATTTTAAAACCTACGTAACCCTAAAGATCTCACATACCCCGTAAAACATTTTTGGCTATTAGCTTATTCAATGGATTTGTTATCATGATACATGTTCAAATGTATTGTAGTTGTGATTTCTTGCGTGATATGATGTCTCTAACAAATTTGTACTTAGTGTTATTATGTTTAGTCTTACAATGGTGTTTTGGATCATTAGGGTAAAGTATTGTAGCTTAGCTATATCATAGTTGACAAGCATGGACCCATCATTTCCATCATCAAATCCTAAGTCCAGTATGAACTCATGCAACCAGACAACTTCTTTGACTGCCATAGCACATGCTATGAGTTCTACTTTATCGTGGACAAACCAATGTAGGTTTATTTCTTACTGCTTTATGAATAACTCCACTATTAAGTAAGAACACATAAAGAGACATGGATTTTTGCTCATCTAGCTCACCGCCCTAATCAACATCTGTGAAGCCTTTTAGGTACAAGTCTTTTCCTTGGAAACATAAACTATAGTCTAGGGATGCCTCTTAAGTATCTCAAAATCCTCTTAAGCATTAACAAATGTGATCTTCCAGGATTTGATTGTGACATATGCATATCATAGCATATATTGGACTTCCAACAACACTACTATATGAAACTTATACCATATTCTTAATCTTTTCAAGAGTTTTTGGATACATTTTGAGACCAAGTTTGTCTGATTTCAATATGGAAGTGTCGATAAGATTACAATTTTTCATACCAATGAGCTCAAGGATTTATTAATATAAGTTTTTTGAGATAGCATAAGAACCCTTGTTGAGCGATCCCCATGGATCTTAACTTTAAGTATGTAATATGTTTCTCCTATGTCCTTTAAATCAAAATTACATAATAACCATTCTTTAGTGGAAACAACAATTCTCATATCATTTTTCACTATTAGTATATCATCAACATATAAGGATAGAATCACAAATTTATCTTTCAATTCTTCATTGAGAAAAATTGTCTTAACATTCATTTGGTGTAATTCTAAGTTTAAATATATGCAAATATGCCAAAATAAGACAAATTGAGGTTAACTTTACTACCAATGAGAATGTTTCCTCATAATCTATACTCTTCTATTAGGTATATCTTTTCACTACTAGACATGTCTTATATCTCTTTATAATACCATTTTCCTTTCTTTTGATCTTGAGAACTCATTTGCTCCCAATAACTTTACATGGAGGTGGTAGATCAACCATGTCCTAAACTTTGATTATTATCTATTACCTCAACTTTCTCTTCCATTATTGTTTTCCTCTATTGTTCCTTAACAAGGCACGAGAAAGTCTCAAACACAATTTTGGGCTCATCATAATCATTAAGGGTGATTATGTAAGCCATTCTTTCAATGTCAAAAATATCAATGAAGGACTTATCCACGACTACTCTTTTTAAATTGAGATTCTTCCATAGTATTTGTTTTGATCCCACTCAACCTAATTACTTGTGGTTCACAAATCTCATGCTTAACTGATTGTTGGACCAAATCGTTGTTTTCAGAATCCTCTAATTCATAAAAGTTAAATCCCTTTCCTTATTAATCTCACATTTGATAGGGAACTTATTATCTAAGAATGTCACATTTTGTGATTCAATTTTTGTCCAGCTATCATTTATTTGTTCACCAATGAAAATATACCCTTTAAGGTGTTCGACGCATCTCATAAAGATACATTTATTCCTTTTTGGACTTAATTTTACATACTTATTAGAAGAATCATGAAAATATGCTATAGACCTCCATGGCCTTAAATGACTTAGATCTAACCTTTTACCAATCCACAATTCATAAGGTGTGGTGGTTAAAGATTTAGAAGGCATACACTTGAGAATATAGGTGACAATCAATAAAGCATGACCTCAATAGGAGATAGGCAAACTAGCTTGCGTGATCATTGATCTCACCATGTTAAAGAATATTCTATTCCTCCTTTCTTCTATACCATTTTATTTTGGAGTTCGAGGTTTGGTCAATTTCTTAATAATTTCTCTTTTATTACACAATTTCTTAAATTGTTCATGTCCTTGGTGGAGCCTTAAGGTCTTAAGCCTTCTTTTTAATTGATTCTCAACCTAATTGCAAAATAATATAAAGCAATCAATTGCTTCAAACTTATGGGATATTAGGTAGATATAACCAAAATGTATGAAATTGTTTATAAAAGTAATGAAATTAGGCCTATGCCTTGCCTTTACACTCATTAGACCATTATATGTCAAATGGATAAGCTGAAAAGGTTGTTCGTCTCTAGCCTCTTTTTTAAATGGTTTTCTTGTTCTCTTTCCAGCTCAGCAATATTGTTCCATGTCAACAATGTTCATTTTGTCTTTCCTAATGTGACCTAGTCTAATATGCCAAACATATCCATCCATATTCGTATCGCTAGAACTAGAGATAAGTGAAGAACAATAATAATTATTATTAGAACATTATTAATAGTATCCAATTTTTTTTTCTAAAACTAATAAAATCAATACCATCATAAAGATTCATCATAAAACCATGAAAATCCAAATGAAAACCAAAATTTTGATGTAAGAACTATAAAAACTAAATTTGATCATATTCCAAGTGTGCAAAGGACATCACGTAGGTAAAGGTTCACCGACCACACAAACTCAATTTGCAAGTGTCAATCCCTTTGACATCCACTTTAGAGTTATCACCTACATAGATTCACTTATTGCCTATATTAGAATTTGACAATATTTCACGTATGCCTCCTGACTCTTGGTTATGTTTGGAGCTAATGATTCTAGAAGCTATGTTCAATTTCCACCTCTTTTCTCCTTTTCTATTTTTTTTTCTTCCCATTGTTCTCTACCCACCTACCACGTATTCTCTTTTCTTTCCCTTGTTCTTCTTTTTCTCTATTCTTTTTCTTACTAGCTAGGTCACATGGAAAAAATGGAAAAGCTTCCACCTTTATATATTCTATATGGAAGAAAATGGATTTACTTCTTTATGATTCTTTAAACAAACTTTATTTCATATTAGTACTAGGTTGCATACTAATCCTTCTTTTTGTAAAGCTTCTTGTCTAGTTTTTAAGCAATTCTTAGGCACCATCACTTTTTGGTCTCATAGTGTGGCTTTCTTTTTCCCGATATGCCCCTTACCTCTTGTTGCGGTGAGATATTATTGTTCCTTGTGGCAATGTTTGTCTCATCTTGGGCTTTGGGAGACATGTTAACACTCTTGGTGGTTTTTAGAGTAGGTTAAACGGTTGTGGCGATTTAGCAACCAAGACCAGCAGTTCCTTTATGAGTCATAGCTTTGATTCAAGTTGTGGCTATGGTTCTTTTAGTTGTCTTTTTTCTTAACTTCTAAAAGAATCAACTCGACAAATTTGAGAGTAACATCGCCTTAGTTGAGAGTTTCTCAACTTTTTAGTTCGTTTATAGTTCCCATAGTACTCAAGTATTCTTGTCTACACATTGTACTACTATTTGAAGGGTCCTATGTATTTGCTCCATTTGTGACTAGAAGGCTTACATCTTGAATTAGGCTCATAAATAGGTTAGATTCCAGTAAAAATTGCCAAATCTAAACTCAAGTTGATGTTTCTAGGACCTAATATTCGATCCAATTACTTGACGAATCTTAATATGTAGATCTATCTCTAGAATTATCTAAAACCTAAGTTTTAATCTATTTATCTAAAATCGATTAATTGTAATATATATATATAGTACACATTTGCATGTATAATACATTATATGAATACATTTCAACTTCATGAAATAATATATTTCATGAATATATTGATATAAATATATATTATTTATATAATATATAAAGCATTTAGTTTTAAATCAATTTGATATTGAGTAATCGGATTGGAACTAGCATATCCATATTCAATTCGTTTAAGATATATATATATATATATATAACCAGATTTGGATTTAGATCGAGGTAATTAGAACTATATGCAATATCAAACATGACTAAATGGGTCAAAATTGAATCAAGTCAAAGTTCAAACCCGGTCCGTTTATAGACCTATCTCAAATGCACAATTGCTTTCCCCATTCGATGGTGGTGGTTGACTTTCATTAGGGTTGCAGTCTTGGTTTTTGTGTGCGGTTGCTACTATTGGCTCACATTTGCCAAGTAACCATCATTGTGGTGGTAGAATTCCTCCTCTTCGACACTAAATCATGTCTAAACTCTCATAGATGGCACCAATTGAAATTTTTCTAAGCAATGAAATTTGTCACTAGTAGATTTGTATGCCTTCCACAATGGTTTGATCCATCACATCGCGAACGAAAATATGAGCTTTTAAGTCAATAATACTTGGGAAGATTGGTCCTAAAAGATGGGACCGTCCAATACTTAAGTTAATAAAAATATGAAAAGATTTAAAAGAATTCGTTAACCAAGGGAGACAAAGAAAGTCTAAGAGTAAGAGATTAAGTTTATCCTAACACTTATTCGTAAAACCCTTCTACACCTATAGGCTTTCCTGTATTGGATTTATAATTGTCCTCGTGACGTTGTGGTTGGTCAAATATTACAAAGATTGAGGAGGAGGGTGTTATGCTAGAAATGTGCCCTTCAACTGATGTGTCGTAGATGCCTTCCCACAGGGGTACGTGGTGGATGCTGTCAAGATTGTGAGCATTATTCATGGTTGGACTTCTCTTAGCACTTAATGGATAGAAAGGCTCACAACCATGTAAATGGCACTATTAACTACTTGTGTGACCTTTTTCTCCATATATCATAACTTAAAAGAGATCTGTGTGTACGTATAAGTGAAGAGTGACCTCAAAGCATCACTTTCATCCTTATTCTAAAAATTAAAAATTGCTATATGAGCTGGTAGCATCAACTTATTACATGTCAATAGTAATAATACTTTGTCTGCACTCTAATATAGAATTTATCCTCCAACTATTGTCCACGCACATGATGGTCTTCCACATTGACAAAGTCATTATTTATAATTTATGACTCAACTAAATTTTAGTTACCATTGAGGGTAAAAAAAAAAAGACAATGTTTGAGGCCTACTTTGATGTATTTTGCCGTGTCTTGTTCTTGGAATTATTGTTCTTGCGTAATCTTTCGCCGCTCTTGTCCTCGATTTCGACGAATAAGGTAAATTGTAAGTGGAGGCACAAAACAAAAAACCCAACCTACAATCTACTGGTGCAAATTTCATCTTATCGTAAGCCAACCACTTAACTTATGATTTGGAGATTTTTCATGTCTTGTTCTTAACCAAATAGCTGTTATATTGTTCTTTGTTCTAAGTGGGGTATGCCCCAATCTTTGTTGTAATCGCTATTACGTTTTTTTATTATTTAATAAATTTATTATTTTCAAAAACAAAATCAATTATCACTATTTGGAGATGAATTAAGTCATAAATCAATGAATGGACAAGCTATTATTGTCCACTTGGAGGCTTTAGGCTATTCTTTTCTCTATACGTGCATGAGTATTATTGCTTTGGGCCAAATGTCAAATATGACATTAGAGTTTGATTACTAAAGTTCCAGGTGGTTCAAACGAATCAGTTAGTTTATTTTTCGGACTCAAGATTAATTTGATTATTATATTTTAAAAAGTGTCAAATAAGTTGTCATATCTTTAGATTTAAAGCTATATATTAGCCATTAAGATAAATGTTTTTCTTACATTGTTTAATAATACTTTCATTTTATTAACAGCCCAACTCTATTTTCAGTCACAGTAATCCCACACAATTGCAAATTCATATTTGAAGAATCCTATATACTTGATTAAAATATAGTGATTAATTTAACTCAATTATTAAAATATAATAAATTTATTAAATTTTTAAAAATATGATAATTAATTTGATTCTAAAATATAATTAAAATAGAATGACTTGCACTGCACCCTATAACTTTTGTGCAGCTCACTGTATCAAAAGACCATCTTTAACCTACATTTCATAAAGCTCTAAATTCAATTAAGGGAGTGTTTGGCTTACCCTTTTCTTCAATAACTTTTAAGTTGTATAAAACTTAAAAGTATAGTAACATTTAAACTGATAATATATTTGGATAAATGTAATTTCAAACTATTAGTTAATAATTATATTTTTGGTTTGAAATAACTGATAAGCTATCAGAACTAGACAAAAAAATGAAAATAGATATATTGTTAAATAATAAAAATAAAATATACAAAAATATTAATTTTTAATAAAAATAAATTATAAGTTGATATCTAACTGATAAATTTTACCATTAGATGTTAATAAATTATATATAATTATTAAAAAAAATACTAATACAATGTTTTATTAAAGTCAATATATATTATGTGTTATATATATATGTATAGTGAAATGGTGGCCAGAGATGGCAAGACGACTAAAAAGAAGGAGATAGGCAATTCAAGGAGGTAGCGATGGTCACAGAAGAAGACGACTATGGATGCGACAGAGACGACGATGGACGTAGAAGGAGGAGATCCAGGCAACAGTGACGACCAATTTGCAAGCAAGAGGAGGCAATCGACGTGACGAATGAGAAGATCTTGTAATGGTGACAACGACGAGATAGAGGCGATGACCGATCTGCTGGAGGTGGCGTTGCTGTAATATCGGTAATGGAGAAGGCAGATAAGGTGACAAGAGAAGGAATTGCAAATGTGTAGAATGTTTGAGGGTAAATGGGTAATTTACTTGGTCAACGCAAAAAGCTCCTAGAAGCTTATTTGAAAAAGTTGGGAAGGGGGGATTTTTAGAAAATGCTATTGAATTAGCTTAAAAGCTAGATAGCGTTTAAGGTCTTAAGAAGTTGTTTGGCTTATTATTTTTTTAGTAGCTTTTAAGTTATGTAAACCTTAAAAGTTGGATAGCATTTAACCTGATAACGTATTTGGATAAATGTGCTTTTAAGTTATTAGTTAATAGTTATATGTTTGGTTTGAAATAGTTGATAAAATATCAGAACTTAACAAAAAGACGAAAATAGATATGTTGTTGAATAATACAAATAAAAGTCATAAAAATACTAATTTTAATAAAAATATTAAATATATTAATTCATTATATATTAATATTAATATTAATATTAATATTAATATTAATATATATGTTAACATATATATATATATTTAATTATATATAGTATATGTTATATATATATAGTGAATAAAATCGCAGATAGATGAAGAAGGCGACGATTAGAAGAGGCAATGATGAACGCAATAGAAGGGATGAATGATGAGTTAGGGCGACGGTATGGGGCGATGGCGACAATGACAACAGTGAATAATGACGATGGTGGCAGTCGGAGATGGGTTTGGCGTTGACGGGATCTGAGAAATGGCAAAGGGATAAAGACGGATATAGGTTTGTAATGTGTGTTTTGTTTAAGGGTAAATGCGTAATTTAATCGATCAATGCAATAAGCTCTTAGTAGTGTTTTTGGAAAAGCTTGGGGGGAGCTTTTGCCAAATGCTAGTGATTGAGCTTTTAAGTTACATAGCGTTTAAGTTGCTAAATGTTGCTAAACACTTCAAAAAATAAGCAATACAGCTTATAAACTAAATCAATAACTTTTAAGCAGTTAAAATAGTAAGCCAAACACCCTCTAAATGTTGCCGAACACATAAAAAATAAGTTACATATCTTATAAACTAATCATAAGGGGTCACCCCGGTAAGCCAAACACCCCTAAGTTAATAATGACTAGTATTAAAAAGATAAAAAGACAAACCAAACCACTAGGAAAATGGATGACTATGGGCCTTGGCCAATGGCCACGAAGACAATTTCCAACCCACTTCTTTATCTTAATTCTTATTATATTATAAATAATTTACTCCTTATTCTAATTTTACCTCAAAAACTATGTATACTCCAATCACACTCTATATTCTCTTCTTTATTTCACTCTCTCTTTCATTTATTTATTAATAAACTTCAATTCTATTTATTTTTCCTTATTTATAATTTTTATACATACACAAAATCAATAATCAAATACACAAATTAATAACCAAATACACAAAATAATCAGATACACGTATAAATAAAATTAATAATTAAATACAAAAATTAATCAAATATACAATATTAATCATCTAATGTAAAAAAAATAAAAAAAAATTAAAATCACAACAAAAACTCAAAAACTCTACTGGATCTGCTCCGCATTCTACTAGAGGAAGACGTTGAACATTCTACTCGTCGACGGTGCTTTTGGTGGTAGTTGTCGTCGTTTTCGCCAATCGTTCTTCTACTGACGGTCCTTGCTGCCACTTTAGCTGATCGTTTTTCTACTGGTGGTTGCTGTCACCTCCATTGTGATACCCCATATTGCAAAGTGTCAAGTAAGTTAAAGGAACTGAAAATTAGTTTGAAAATTTAGTTAAATAATTGTCGAATCAATGGAAGGGAGTACCTTATAACGTAAATATCTAAGGAAAAAGGTATGTCATTGACAAATGTCTTGAGACATGATTTGTGACACTTAAAGAAATCGGAACAAAGATAATTTCTCAGTATGACTAATTTTAGGTTGGAAAATCGAATGATCGTAAGGGATGTAATATTTGAGATTTTTAGATTTAGATACTTGAGAAAATATGATATTTTAAGAGATTGTAAATGTTTGGAGACAAAAATTCAATTTCTGAGCCAGGGGCAAAATCATAATTTTTGAGGTTCGGGTAAAAAATTTTGGGTCAAAGTGTAATTCTTAAAACTTTTTTACTATGGGCATTTGAAAGATTCAAGAAAAGTCTCACAATGATTTTATAGATAATGATGAAGTCTCATGATGACGTTAGAGATAAGATGAAGCATCATGATGACGTTAGAGATAAGATGAAGGCTCATGATGACTTTAAGGATAAGATTTGGATAAGATTTGATTGGATAAGATTTTGTTTGATATAATTTGATTTGGATAAAGATTTGATTTGAATAAGATTTGATTCGGATAAAAATGTTTGTATAAAATCTTAGAAGATTTGGAATGATTATAGAAAATTTTAGAAGATTTAGAATGATTGTAGAAGATCTTAGAAGATTTGGCAATGATTATATAAAATTTTAGAAGATTTAGAATAATTGCAGAATATCTTAGAAGATTTGGAATAATTGCAGAAGATCTTGAAAGATTTGGAATGATTGAAAAAGATTTTGAAAAATTTGAAATGATTGCAAAATATGTATTTCTTGATAGCTAAGTTTCCAAAACCTATAAATAAGGGGTTCATGGCCAAGGGTTTCGCATTCGAAATTGTGATAATCTCGTGCTAAATAAGAGTGCTTCGGGTTTAGGGGATAGAAGGCTTTTATAGCATACACGAGGCATCACACGGCAGAGCACTTGGGCAACACGTGAGGGTGTGTAAGGAGATGGTTTGGTCAAAAAACTTGAGGAGTTGCACGAAAATCGAGGTTAGACACAAGATTCAAGGTGTTTTAAGTTTTGTTTGAGGTGAGTGTTTGCCCCCAAAACTTGATTTACCGTGGGTGCTTCTACCCTAAAACCTGGTATTGTGTTACCTAAATGTGATGTGATTTTATGCAAAATGGTTTTATTGTATGCAAACGATAATCGGTGACGGTTGATTTATGAGAGAGGTTCGTCCCTAAATGTTTTGAACTTGTGCATTGCATTTTATAAAATGTTATTTATATGATGCATTGAATTATGAGATATGGCATTATCTTGTGTTTTGTGTGTTCGTATGGAATGTCAGCCTAAGATGTTGTCTGGATAGTGTAGTCATAATTCTCCAAGAGCGTGACGGAATAATAAGGGTATCTAATGCTGGTGTGCATGTCGAGATAGCAGCCTTGGTTTCCGTGCCAGGTCGTTTGGTCAGGGAAGTTGCACTAGGATGACTAGGTGGTCTATATTGTGTTGTTCATGTGGAATGTTAGCCTAGGATATTGTTTGGATAGTGTAGTCATAATTCTCCAAAGGCGTGATAGAATAATAGGGGCATTTTGTGCTGGTGAGTATGCCAGGATAGTCGCCTTGGTTTCTGTGCCAGGCCAGAAACCAATTTTGGAGTTGAGATTGTGTGGTGGTTCATGTGAAATTTTGGTTCATGTGAGATTGTGTGGTGGTTTATGTGAAAAATTACACTAGGATGACTATGTGGTTCATGTGAAATTTTGGAGTTGAGATTGTGTGGTGGTTCTTGGATGCTTAGAGTAGGAACGTAATCTCCAACGTAAATGTGGTGAGCCAGGTTCCTGCGTTGATATGACCTTCCTGGACCGAGAGTTGGTAACGATTGTTCCCGAGATGTTGGAGAGATGCGTTGACTTACCCCTTTTAAGCTAGAATCGCATCGTGTTAATGTGTCAGTATGGTGGCATAGCTTTTAGAGAGATTGCTCTTTTCCCGTGATAGGGTTAAGCGCTTGGGATTCTCTTGGAGTAAAGCTTACCGGGTTATATTCGTTTATTTCATGTCTTGCATTCATTCATAAAAAATGTGTTTTTGAACTCTCACTTAGATGATTCATATCTAATATGGACTACATCCCTAGAACATTTAAACGTTCCAAGTGAAGGCAGTGATGCGAAAGGGAAAGGGATTGCCAAAGAGTGACGACGATTAGTGGATAATTTACTTTATGTCGTTTTCAATTATATTAACTTTTGATAACATTATGTAAACGTTGGTTCGATTTTATATTATAAATAAAGTTGTTTTAATTGTGTATATTAAGGTTTCAATCTAATTTTTGCATTTGAAATGATGTATTTGTCTTAGTTTATTGATGATTTATAGTTGATATACTGAAAAGATGTAACAAAATTTTCAAAGAATAATTTTGTGTTGAGTTTTCATTGATTGAAAAAAAAAAAAAATCCTAAAATTTTTACATTACTTAATACTCCAGATGTGGGGGTGTTACATCCATCGATTATTCAACAAGTCTTTGCCGAATCTGCTTTTGCCGCATCAACAACTTTTTTCGACGGCCAATTTCGTTGTCCCCGCATACGCTGGCCTTCTTTCGATGTTGATAGCCGTTGCAAAATTTTGGCGTGGATTTGGGTCGCCAACCTTGACAATGATTTTGAGATTCGCCAATTTTCTGACAATAGCAAACCACGTGGGAGAGCCAAATTTAAGTTTGGATAGCTACAAATGGCTTGGCGAAGCCGTGGGTGATGGCCTACACTGTGGCCGGTAATAATAATAGACGCATCTGGGGCTCACACATAGTCCAGGCTTTCACGCAAACCCTGTGGCCGTTAATAATAGTGACTATATAAACCAAACCACAAAGTTAATAATGACTAGTAGTATTAAAAAGATAAAAAAGGCAAACCAAACCACTAGGTTAGAGTGTGGGCGTTGGCCAATGGCCACTAACCCTGTGGCCGTTAAGAAGAATGGAAGCATCTGGGGCTTTCACGCATGGTCGAAAGCAAAGCCCAGATGGAACACATACAACTGTACACGGAAGCACCAACGCTACAGAGCTCCCAGTCTTCTCTCTCCTTTTCACACCCAAACCCAAGTTAATGTCTTCTGTTAAAATTATTATTAAAATTTAAAGTTACATGAATGATATTGATGGCCTAACTTAAAAAGAAAAGGAAAGGAAAGGAAAGGATACACGTTGTAGTCGGTTATTGATTGTAATTTATTTATATAATATACGTAATAAAATAAGGGATAATGCTATACGGCCAATGTGGCCGACTTTATGTGTTTCAACGGTATACTTGTAATTGACTCAAGGGATATAAATGTAATTTTATCCCACATTGTCTACAACATTGTCGGCCACATTGGCTGTATAGCATTGTCCTAAAATAAGTTAGATGTGAAGGAATTTTTGTGTATATTGCAACAACATCGGCCTTAGCCTTAGCCTTAGCCTTAGCCGGAGAGATCAGAGCAGCCAGACATGGATGCAAAGCAGAGCAAGATCCGTGTTCTAATGTTGCCATGGCTGGCGCAGGGCCACATATCTCCATTCCTAGAGCTTGCCAACAGACTCTCCAAAAGAAACTTCCACGTCTACTTATGTTCCACCCCAATCAATCTCTCCTTCATCACCAAAAGGCTCGCCGCCGGAGAATCCTCTTCCTCCGTCGAACCCGTCGAACTCCACCTCCCATCTCTTCCTGACCTTCCTCCCACCCGCCACACCACCAATGGCCTACCGCCTCACCTCTTCCCCTCCCTTAAAACCGCCTTCGACATGGCCGCACCCAGCTTCGCCGCCATCCTCCAAAACCTAGCCCCAGATCTGCTCATCTACGATTTCCAGGCCTGGCCGCCGGCCGCCGCCGCCTCCCTCAATATTCCGGCAGTTCAGTTCTTTACTACCGCAGCTTCGGCGGCTTCTGTCGCCCATCACATTTCCAAATTCCCCGAAGCCGAGTACCCTTTTCAGGATCTGAAGCTCGAGCAATCCCACGCTGCCCAGCAGTTTCTCAATCTCGTCAAGGCCAATTCAAACAAGGAAGAAGGGGTTATGGAAGCCATTGAACGATCTTGCGGCATTATTTTGTATAATACTTTCAGAGAGCTTGAAGGGAAATACATCGACTATCTCTCGACTTTATCCGGGAAGAAGATCGTTCCCGTCGGGCCTCTGGTTCAAGAGATCGACGCTGGATCCGAGAACACAGAGATCCTGAAATGGCTCGACGAGAAAGAATCATCATCAACAGTGTTTGTTTCGTTTGGAAGTGAATTTTTTCCTTCCAAAGAAGACATGGAAGAGCTAGCCCACGGTCTGGAGCAGAGCGAGGTGAACTTCATATGGGTTATCAGGTTTCCGGCCGGCAAGAAAGCGACGGCGGAAGAGGCGCTCCCGGAGGGTTTTTCCGGGAGGGTGGGGAAGAGAGGGTTGGTGGTGGAGGGCTGGGCTCCGCAGGCAAAAATTCTCGGGCACCGGAGCACCGGCGGCTTTGTGACTCACTGTGGGTGGAACTCGACGCTGGAAGCACTAAGCTTTGGGGTGCCGATGGTGGGCGTTCCGATGCATCTGGACCAGCCGGTGGTGGCGAGGATGGTGGCGGTGGACGTGGCGAGAGGCGAGAAAGGGAGGCTGAATAGGGAAGAGATAGCGAGAGGGATTAGGAAGGTTGTAGTGGAGGAGAATGGGGAAGTGATAAGGGATAAAGCAAGAGAATTTAGTGACATTATTAGAAGGAAAGGTGAGGAAGGGGTTGATGAGGCTGCAGATGAGTTTAGGAGAATTTGCAAGGAGAGGAGATCATCATTTTCATAATAATTAAGTTAAGGGAAGAACTAATGGGTGTAATATGCGTTGGTAGTTTTATGTGTTATTTTGGATTGTTTTCTCTTTCATAGTACATTTATTTAAATGTTTTGAAGTTTTGTGTATATTTGATCATTAGAGGTAAGTTCAATCATTTTGGTGCGCAAATTTAGACAAAATTTGGATTACTTTGGTGGCTGGCTAACCACAATTAGTAACCTAGACTGACCATAACAATTTAATGTTTAATGTTAGGTTGTTAGACTTATGTGGCAGGCTCATAGTTTAATGCTTTTGTTTTTACCAAAGAAAAAAGGGGCATTTTTTTCCAATGAATATACTAAATTAGTGTTTTAATGGTCATATTTTTGTTTTGGGTAATTAAATTTGGACCCAAGCTTTTAGAGCATGGATCATCTAATCGGGAACCCTCTGTAATTTAGAAATAATTTAAAGGTTTTTGCAATGTAATTTGTTTGTTGAGACACCTTTCTATCACTAATGCCATTATTTAAACTCTAGTTTAACATAAATTAAGTTAATTAAACACTAACTAGGTTAAATGAACAAAAATTAAAAAGAGAGAGAGAGAGAGAGAGAGAGAGAGATGATGAGCTAGAAGCATGATTTTTGAAGATCCAAAAGGACTTGTTGATGGGTTTGATTTAGACTCTAGGTCAAAACCAAATCTATTATGGGTTTGATTATTTCGATGTAAATTCAATAGGTTCTAAATTTCATAACTTATGATGATGGTATTTGGAACCGAACACCACAATTATCTCGATGCAAGCATCTACAAGAAACGACAAGATTTGTTCTTTCAATATAATCTCCAACGCTTAAGTCAGTATAATAAATGAGCAGTAAATGTATATGAATATTATGAGTTTTGAGTTCATATATTAATAATGTTTTGATAATGATTTGAAGATAAAATATTAATGTAAAACTTTAATTATATATCAAATATTCAAGTGAGCCCCTATGCATGATTTAAGTGAATCCATAACTACTCGAGTAAAAGTTTCATAAGTATTTGAATGAATGAAATGAGAAAAACTATTTTAATCACCTTTCAAACCACCACTCGAATGAACTAGTGTTAGCTATTGAGTATAACAAGTTTAGGCTTACTTAAATTGAATATCCAAACAAGCTTGGTAAGTCTCAAATCAAGTATTAGCTTATGAACCTCAAATGGCTATATATATTGTTCAATTGAGTGTTCCAAAAGATTTCAAGTATTTGAATAATCAATCGAGTTAATCTTATTCACCAATTGATTGGTGACAATGTGTTAAAATATCAAGTCTTGGTGCTTCTATCTTAAATCAATTTAAATTTTTATCAAAACAAGTGATAAATTTATTGTAGGATATTAAGCTTTTGAATTAAGTCAGCAATCGTATAAGTTAAGTACCAGTCGAATACTTAAATAGAACATAGAGTAGGCTTTAGACTCTTATTTATCAAATCAATTGCTAGGAATCACATACTTAAGTGATAACATGAAAAATTAAATATCTAAAATTGCACAAATCGAGTGTTTCTTTTAAAGCCTAATAGAAAATTGATTAAAAACTATCGGGTGTTCAAATAATGTTATACATCTAATCGAGTATGTAGTTTTACCCATGTTATGAGTGTTTCCCGTAATACTTCTTATGGGCTGGGCTTGACCCAATGGGCCGGCCCAATTGCCTGAACCCAAATAGGCCCTAGTTCATTAGAACAAGCTCATACGTCGCTAAAACCCGAACTCAAATTGCGGAACCAAACGAGCTCCCAGCAATCTTACAACAAGGCTTCTAGCGAGCTATCAGCAATATACTCAACGAGCTCCTAGCGATGCTTCTAGCTCACTGGCCTAACAATTAGCTTGCCGGTCAAACTATTCAGCTTGCATAACAACATTGCTACTGAATAACCAGAGGCAAGGACCCACTTACTTTATTCAATGCAAACCAAATCTCTGGTAATATGTGTTGCAAATCAGTGCAACTTACTGATATCATAGACGTTAGATATTTTTAATTTTGTTGAATAAGTCTTATTTAGTTTCAAGTCTTCCATTTATTTAGGAAGTGAATTGTGTCTTTCTCTTTTTTAGGAGTTAGTGGTTTTCAAGCAGATAAACACATTGGTGTTGGTTGAGATATTTTTGGATAATATTTAGTATTTATAAGGTCAATAATCAGTGTGTATTTTTACACTTCTTCGTTCAGCTATTCCTTTGAGTAATAAAATTCCTTCTACTCCTCTGGTTTTGATTTGTTATTTGTTATGTTATCAGTTATTGTTCTCAGTTCTATTTTTGTTACATGGTATCAGAGCCAAGTTGTCTGCTAAGTGTTTGATTTTATTACTCAGTAAAGATGAATGGTGGAAGTAGTGCCTCTGTAAACAAGCTTGTTGGTAACAACTATAGTTACTGGAAATTATACATGGAAGCTTATCTACAAGGGTAGGATTTGTGGGATCTTATCTCTGGTATGGATGTTGTAATTCCAAGAGATACGCCACAGAATGTTGAGTTACGGAGAAAGTGGAAGATTAACTGTGGCAAAGCTTTGTTTGCTTTGCGAACAGTTATCAGTAAGGAGTATATTGAGCATGTTCGCATTTTGACGACACCAAAACAAGTGTGGGACACACTTGAAAGGTTATTCACTCAAAAGAACAATATAAGGTTGCAGTAATTGGAGAACAAACTTGCTGGGATGACTAAAGGAAATTTTTCAGTTTCGAAATATTTTCTGAAAATTAAAACCTTGTGTTCTGAAATTTTAGAACTGGATAAAGATGAGTCGGTGAGTGATGCTCGTTTGCGTCGCTATCTTATCTACGGACTGCGGAAAGAGTTTATGCCCTTTATCTATTCAATACAAGGGTGGGCAAATCAGCCCTCTATCATTGATTTGGAGAATCTGCTCTCAAATCAGGAAGCATTGGTGAAACAAATGCTAAGCAGTAGCAGCAACAAGCCTCTCTTTTAAGTGAAGGATATTCTTTACACCAAGGACCAAGGGAAAAAAAATTGTTCTACCAAGCATTCTTCATATGATTGCAAACAGTCCAAAACTGAGGGGCAATCCAAGGAAAGTTCAAAAGCTTGTTATAGGTGTGGCAAGCTGGGACACATCAAGCGCGATTGTCGGGTAAGAGTCGTGTGTAGTTGGTGTGGAAAATCAGGCCACATTAAACAAAATTGCTGTGTTAATCTCACAAAAGCAGGAGCAAATGTTGCACATGAAGCTAATGAAGTTGAACAGTCTAAATGGGAGCAGTGCTTATCCATTGAAGCTATTGATAAACCAACCAACATGACTTTCGTGGTGCATTAAACCGACATAGATGCTAATGTCTCCATAGACTACAACAAGGATTGGATCATTGATTCTGGTTGTTCTCATCATGCAACTGGAAATGCTTCTTTACTTTCTGATGTTCATCCACATTGTGGGAAACGAGTCATTGTAACGACTGATAATTCATTACATCCTGTAATGAAAGAAGGACATTTTAATGTCAAGGATGATATTTCAAATGCTAAAGGTGTCTCTCTCAAGGATGTTTATCATGGTCCAGGCTTAAAAAAGAATCTCGCCTCGGTTTCTCAATTAGCTAATTCTGGGAGGCATGTTCTCTTTGGTCCAGATGATGTGCAGATTCTTTCAAATGTAAAATATATTGTTGCTGATGTTTTACTTACTGGGAAAAGGAAAGAATCATTATATGTATTGTCTGCAAGTGATGCCTATGTTGAAAAGACAAGTTAGAATGCAAGTGCAACACTTTGGCATGCTCGATTGCCATGTTGGTTATCAATTGTTGCAGAAAATCTCTACAAAGAAACTTCTTGATGGAGTTCCCATCTTCAAGGAAATTCATCAAGATGTGGTTTGTGCTGGTTGCCAATATGGAAAATCACGTCGTCTCCCTTTCCCGAATTCAAAGAATAGAGCTTCTGGTGCTCTACAGCTGGTACATTCAGATCTGATGGGGCCAACAAGAACACCTAGTTACCATGGTTTTCACTATGTAATGATACTTGTGGATGATTTTTCTCGGTTCACTTGGGTGTTTTTCTTATACCATAAAAGTAAGACTCTATCCAAATTTATTCAGTTCAAAGAGCAAGTGGAGAAAGAGTTTGGGCTGTCAATAAAGTGTCTATGCACCAATAATGGAGGAGAATACATGTCTGATCAATTCCTAAATTATTGTAGAGAGCATGGCATTCGGCGTCAAATGACTTGTCCAGAAACTCCATAGCAAAATGGAGTTGCTAAGCGCAAGTTGGCACATCTCACATCCATGTGCTTGTCTTGGTTGCATGTAAAGAACCCTCCGAGAGAGTTATGGGCAGCAGCTATTCAATCAGCCTGTCATGTCATAAATTGTCTACCTCCATGGCCAAGGACAGAATTATCTCCTTTTGAAGCACTATACCATCACAAACCCAATGTGAGTTATTTTCGAGTTTTTAGATCAGTTTGTTATGTTCATGTCTCAAAAACTAATAAGACTAAGCTTGATCCAAAGGCAAGGCGTTGTATTTTTGTTGGTTATGACACTCATAGAAAAGAATGGAGATGTATGGATCCAGAAACAAAGAAAGTTGTTGTTTCTCGTGATGTGGTGTTTGACGAAGTTTCATCACATCAAATCGAGGCAAATACAAATAGAGGCAAAACTAACCTTTCACCTTTCTTTGATGAGGATCCATCTAGCGAAAGGGGGAACAATACTACTCATTCTAAGGAAAATATTCAGCAAGATGAGGTTGCAGGGAATGTGATTCAGAGGTCTTCTAAACAAAGAAAGCAACCTGATTATTTAACTGATTATGAAGTTCAGTCAAATCATTGCTCTATTGTGTCTTGTTTTATGTTGGGAGGTTCATGTGAAAATGAGCCTAAGTCTTACAATGAAGCTAAAGGTATTCCTGAATGGGAAGAAGCAATACAGGAGGAAATATCAGCTCTAAACAAGAACCGCACATGGGAGCTTGTTCCTAAGCCAAAGAACGCTGATTTGGTTACTTGTAAATGAGTATACAAGTTGAAGAAAAAAACTGATGGCACTATTGACAGGCATAAAGCCCGTCTAGTTGCTTGTGGTTTTTCTCAACAATATAGTTTAGACTTTGAAGAGACTTTCAACCCTGTTGCAAAAATGGTGACTATTCAGACAATTATTTCATTAGTTGCTTGCAAAGGTTGGAAACTGTGGTAACTAGATGTGAAAAATGCATTCCTCTACAGAGAGTTAGACCGTGATATTTTTATGGAGCAGCCACATGGCTTTACTTCTAAGGAGTTCCCTGATTATGTTTGCCGACTCAAGAAAGCTTTATATGGGCTTAAGCAAGCTCCACGTGCATGGTTTGGTAAGATTGCTCAATATCTTGACTTTTGCGGGTTTAAGTCTTCTAATGCTGATCCCAGCATATTTATTAGAAAAACACCTGCAATGTGTATGATGCTTCTTCTTTATGTGGATGATATGATCATTACTGGAGATAACCATGCTGAAATAACTCGTCTGCAAGATGCATTGTCTATTCGTTTTGAAATGAAGAGTTTGGGTGAAGCTAGATGTTTCCTTGGCCTAGAGGTTGAGCAATCGGATGGCAATTTTGTTTCTCAAAAAGGATATGCAACAAGTTTATTGAATCGTTTTAACATGGGGGAGTCAAAAGCAATGACAACTCTAATGGAACCTGGTTTGAAGTTGACTAAAGTGGAGGGAAAATTATTGGAAGATGTAACAAATTTTCGACAGCTTGTTGGTAGTTTATTCTATCTAACTATCACAAGACCTGATATTGCATATTCTGTCGGTGTTATTTCTCAGTTTATGGATGAACCATGTGAGGGTCATTTCATTGCAGCAAAGAGGATTCTTCGCTATGTAAAAGGCACTCTAAATTTTGGGTTACTGTATAAGCAACATGAACATTTCTCTTTGATTGGTTTTTAGATGTAGATTGGGCTGGTGATGTTAACGATAGGCGCTCCACAACTGGGTATTGTTTTAATACAGGTTCAGCAGCAGTCTCATGGTGTAGTAAAAAGCAAACTAATGTTGCTCTTTCTAGTTGTGAAGCTGAATATGTAGTAGCTACTATGGGCACTCAGGAATGTATTTGGCTTCAGAGGCTTATTCAGGAAATGTTTTCTGCATTTGATTATCCAATTCCTATTCAATGTGACAATGAAAGTGCAATTAAGCTTGCTGGAAATCCAGTTTTCCATGCCCGCACAAAGCACATTGAAACACATTATCATTTTGTTTGAGAAAAGGTTCTGACTCAAGACATTCAGTTGTGGAAAATACGAACTGAAGACCAAGTTGCTGATATATTTACCAAAGCACTTGTCAAAGCAAAGTTTGAAGTATTTCGAAGTGCTCTTGGTGTTGTTGATAGTAGATTTGCACTAAGGGGGAGTGTTGCAAATCAGTGCAACTTACTGATATCATAGACGTTAGATATTTTTAATCTTGCTGAATAAGTCTTATTCAGTTTCAAGTCTTCCATTTATTTAGGAAGTGAATTGTGTCTTTCTCTTTTTAGGAGTTAGTGGTTTTCAAGCAGATAAACACGTTAGTGTTGGTTGAGATATTTTTGGATAATATTTAGTATTTATAGAGTCAATAATCAATGTGTATTTTTACACTTCTTCATTTAGCTATTCCTTTGAGTAATAAAATTCCTTCTACTCCTCTGGTTTTGATTTGTTACTTGTTCTGTTATCAGTTACTGTTCTCAGTTCTGTTTTTGTTACAATACAGAGCCCTACTCTTGGTTTTATGGAATTGATAAAGACATCTTGTCTCCATGATGTCATTCTTCCACTTTTGTATTTTAATGCAATTGTAAAGACCCCTCACTATAAATAAGGGTCGAAAATACCATTGTAGAGGGGACAACAAGAATAACATACAATTGTTCTGCCATAATACCTAGATGACTGTCGTGGAGTAGGCATTATTCTAGTCGAACCACGTAAAAATTCCCTGTGTCCGTCGTATTTTGTTCTTTCTCCTTGCATTTTAGCTTATTTACTCATTGTGAGCCTACGAATCACGGTCGGCTGATTCTGAACGTCGACATTTTGGCGCTAGAGGAAGGGCCCACTCTGATCTCCAGCCATGGCAAGAGGAAGAAAAGCACGAAGCTCTGACGCGGTGGCTGATTTGTTGGAGAATCACCATGATCAAACACTGGATGTTCCATCAGGTAGAGGACCCGTTGTTTCTGTAGCAGGTGCCCTTTTTCCACTACCAATTGAAGTCACCATTGGTATGCCCCCATGGGCTCCGGTTCAACCCGTCACTCAAACCACCGGGATGGAAACGAACCAAGTCTGGCAGCAACGCTAGGAGGCGTTAGAGAATATAGTCATGTAGCTCACTGACGTTGTTAGGGTCCTGGCCCAAGCTTAGGCGGAAGCTGTCCAGAGACCACCGAAAATCCCTTCACCTCAGAGGGCTCGCCAGTCTCGACAAGAGAGACCTTTACTAGGTGAAGAGGATATTGAAGACAACTATCCACCTCCAAATCGTCATTCTCCAGAGCGGGATAGTAAGTGATCGTAGGCTTAGCGATCTGTAGACCCGGACTTTACCGTTGAGGAGCTATTTCAAAGGGTCTGGTAGTTGGAGGGGCAACAAGGGGTTCGCAGCCAGAATAATGGCTATGGGAACAAGACGCCATTCACTAGGGAAGTTGAGCTCGAACCTCTCCCTCATAGATTCAAAGTCCTGAGTATGTCATAGTATAATGGGGACATTGACCCCTTTGACCAACTAGATGCATTTAATGTCCAGATGGATTTGCAGACAACCAGCTCGCTAGTCAAATGTTGCGTCTTCCCAGCGACTTTGGGCGATATTTGATGTGGGAATTTATTCACACATTTATTGGTCATAATTGAGCAGTGTTTTAAGTTTTTTTTTATGTTTTTTTATTTATAATTGTCTAGTATTTTGAATTTCTTTTATATATATTTAATTTTTAGTAATTCTTATTATTTTGTAGGAATATTACTTGAAGTTTGAGTTAAAAATAAAATAAAAATAAAAAATAAAAAATAAAAGATATTATAAATTAAATAAAAAATAAATATTATAATATAATTAAAGTTAATATAATATTAAATATTATATATTATATTATATATTATTATTATTAAAGTTACATGAAGTTGCAGAGATGGGCTGGGGCATGTAGTTTTAAATATAATAATATTATAATATTATAAGTGGAATGTGGAGTCTTAGGGCTCTGCGTGAAACATATATATATATATAATAATAAGGAAGGGATTGATTTGGTAGAACTTGAGAGGTGGTAGAATTAGAGAACGCAAGGGAGATTTGGCAAGGCAGAGACTTGGGAGGTGACTGTGGCGCACAGGAGGACTTGCGAGTAGAACTGGAAGGCATAGATTGGAGCGTAGGGAGTTAAGGAAGATTGGAGATTGAGGCTCTGGCGAACTCAGCAGCGCAGGCTAACGCAGTGGGGATGTGGGCAATGCAAATTCGCCAATTGAGCTTCTTTCTTCTTCTGGCTTAATTTAATTTATTCTCTTAATGGTTTCACTCCTATTTGGATTTTAATTAATTCTGTCATGAACTAATTTATTAAACTAAGGCTATGTATTGGCCGAAACTATGATGATGTATTTTTTATAATTTTATGTGATTGAATAAATTGAGTTATGTTGAGTTGTGTGGTATTGGATTTAATGCTTGTGAATAATTGGCCACTATTTACATGATTTGATGCCTAATTTTGAGACCGAAAGAAGATAGTTTAGGGATTGCATCGTAGGTACCATACACCATAAAGTAAAATCGACTAGAAATAGAATTCGGTTTCTTTGTGCGGCTTTTAGTGATACCCTAGAAATTTCACAAATTGTAATGTGTTTTCATTTGGTTAAACTTTCATAGAAATATAGGAAGTTATTGAATGAGAATAGACTCGTTATAACCTAGAAATAGGGTAACGAATGCGTTAGGAGATTTCGTTGTCACATACTCAGCCAATTTATTCGCATAAAAGTATATGATTTGCATTACATAGTTAGGTTCATACATGTACCTTAGTTATTAAAATCCACTTATTTCTTTGTTTCAAGTTGCCTTCCAAATTAATCTTATTTTATTATTTTTTTTCTTTCCTGTTCTTTATTAAATCTGAAATTTTTATTGTTTAAATAATAAAAAAAGTTTAAAAATTTGGTATTTGAAATATTTCCTCGTGAGAACGATATTCTTACTTACTATTATATTACTTGTTTGACCCATACACTTGCGGTATATTTTAGGGTGATCAAGTTTTTGGCGCCGTTGTCGGGGAAAGTATTTTTCAATATCAAATTTAAAAAATTTCTTTATTAATTTAGACTGTATGCAGTTTTTGTTTTTCTTTTGAGTGTCTTTATCTTTTGTGATTTTTTTATTTTTTATTTTATTTTATTTTATTTTTTGCCTATCTTACATTGTCTTGTTTTACATTGTAGGCTGAGTTGTGCATGCTAAGAAATCGTGGAGAAATTCATCCATTTGATCCAGAGATAGAAAGAACCTGCCGAGCAATAAAGAAAAGGACGAGACTAGCACGATAATTAACAATCATGGCAGAAAACTAGAACCAGAACCTGAACCTGAACCTGAATCAAGATAAAAGATTACTACGTGATTATGCCATGCCAGACCCAGTTGGAGCTCAAACTAGCATACTGAGACCAACTGTCAATGCCAATAACTTTGAAATCAAACCAGGACTCATTTAGATGGTTCAACAGGGGCAATTTGGTGGAAATCCAACTGAAGATCCTAATGCACATTTAGCAAACTTTTTAGAGATATGCGACACCATCAAAATGAATGGTGTCAGTGAGGATGCAATCAGACTGAGGTTGTTTCCTTTTTCGTTGAGAGATAAAGCTAAGGTGTGGTTAAATTCCAAAGCTCCAAATTCATTTACTACATGGGTAGCCATATCGCAAGCTTTATTGAGTAAATATTTTCCACCAGGTAAGACTACTAAACTCAAGAATGATATTACTAGTTTTGTTCAATTTGATGATGAATCTTTATATGAGGCACGGGAAAGGTTTAAGGAATTGCAAAGACGGTGTCCACACCATGGTCTGCCTGACTGGCTGATTGTGTAGACATTCTATAATGGTCTATCTCATTCTGTTAGAATCACTATAGATGCTGCCGCAGGGGGTGCACTAATGGGTAAGTCTACTAAGGATGCATATGAGCTACTTGAAGAAATGGCTTCCAACAATTATCAATGGTCTACTGTGAGAGGTATGCCTAAGAAAGCCTCAGGTATGTATGAAGTTGATGGCATTAATATGTTAAACGCCAAGGTGGACTATCTTATAAAAATGTTTGGTAAGTTGGGGAATGTCAATGTTGTTTATTCTAATTTCAATTTTGCCAGTAATTGTGATTGGTATGAGAATTCTCACTTGGGTTTTGATTGTATGCAGGTTGAGCAAGCGCAGTATATTTCAAATTCTAACAGGAAAAACCAACAAAATAACCCATATTCTTATAGCTATAATGCAGGTTGAAGAAATCATCCCAATTTTTCCTAGAGGGATCAGGGCAGCAGTAGCAATTCTAGGCCTATCAATCCTCCTGGTTTTCAACCAAGACCTCAAGGAGTGATGCAACAGCAACCAGAAAACAAGCCATCTTGGGAGTTGGAAATTGAAAACTTAGCGAATGCCACTGTGGATAGATTTGAAAAGCTGGAGGCAAAAGTAGACTAGATGGCCAATTTCAACAGAAATTTGGAGGTTTAATTGGGGCAGATATCAAATGCCATAAATTCGAGAGATCAAGGTAAATTACCCAGCAAAACTGATGTGAATCCAAGAAATGAGGTCAAGGCAGTGACATTAAGAAGTGGTAAGCAACTTGGTGAGGTAAGTAGCGACCATGTTATAGGGGATATTGGTAAAAAGAATAATGTTGAGATTAGTTATGAGAATGAGCAGAACGAGATGCCACCCTTAACACCACCTGTTAAGCCTTATGTGCTTCCTATCCCTTTTCCTCAAAGGCTTAAACAAAACAAGGTTGAAAAACAGTTTGAAAAATTTCTTGAAGTTTTTAAGCAATTGCACATTAACATTCCATTTGCAGATGCTTTAGCGCAGATTCCTACTTATGCAAAATTTCTGAAAGAAATTATGTCAAACAAGAGGAAGTTGGAGGATTATAAAACCATTGTCTTGACTGAAGAATGCAGTGTTGTGATTCGAAAGAAGCTGCAACCAAAGCTGAGAGATCTAGGGAGTTTTTCTATCCCTTGTACTATTGGTGATATTGATTTTTCTAAAGCTTTGTGTGATTTAAGTGCAAGTGTTTCATTGATGCCTTTATCTGTGTGCAGGAAACTTGGATTGAAGGAGACTCAGCCAACTACCATTTCTTTACAGTTAGCTGATCGGTCAGTGAAATACCCATCAGGAATTCTAGAAAATGTGCTTGTGAAGATAAAAAAAAATTATTATTCCAATTGATTTCATTATTCTGGATATGGATAAAGACATGGAAATCCCTACCATTCTTGGACGTCTTTTCTTAGCCACAACAGGAGTTTTTATTGATGTGAAAAATGGTAGGTTGAGATTGAAAATAGGTGAAGAAGAGGTAGAGTTTGATCTATTTAAAACAGGTAAATACCCTTCTTTCACTGATCATGTATTAAGAATAGATTCTGTTGATGAGCTAACTATAGAGGTTTTTCAGACAGAAATGCCTAAGGAACCTCTCGAGAATTGTTTAGTGTGTGCAGGAACAACGAGAGATGACAATGTCGAGATTGCACAGGTAGCGACTGATTTGGAGAGTCTATGTGCCAAGTTTAAGCACAAAGGTAAGTATTTTGAGGAGTTAGGAAAAGGTAAGCCACTCCCTCCCCCTTCTAATGTGCAGGCACCAATTCTTGAGTTGAATCCATTACTATTGCATCTCAGGTATGTGTTTTTAGGAGAAAATGATACTTTACCTGTGATTGTAAATGCTTCTTTATCTGATAGTCAACTTGACAAACTGTTGCATGTCTTGAGATTAAGAAAGAATGCCATAGGATGGACAATTTCTGACCTTAGGGGGATTAGCCCTTCAGTGTATGTACATAAAATATTGATGGAGGATAACCATAAACTTGTCATTGAAAATCAGAGACGGTTAAAACCTAACATGAAAGAAGTAGTGAGGACTGAAATTTTGAAATGGTTAGATGCAGGAATTGTTTATCCTATCTCTGATAGTGTATGGGTTAGTCCAGTGCAGGTGGTACCTAAAAAGGGTGGGATAACTGTTGTGCATAACGAGAATAATAAATTAATTCCCACGAGATCAGTAACTGGTTGGAGAGTTTGCATAGATTATAGAAAACTAAATAGTGCAACCCAGAAAGATTATTTTCCTTTACCGTTTCTTGATCAAATGCTTGAAAGACTTGCTGGGTATGACTATTATTGTTTTCTTGATGGTTATTCTGGGTATAACCAGATTCCAGTAACCCCCGAAGACCAAGAAAAAACCACTTTTACCTGTCCATACGGCATTTTCGCATTTCATAGGATGCCTTTTGGATTATGCAATGCACCTGCTACATTCCAATGTTGTATGATGGCCATTTTTTCTGATTTCGTTGAGCGGATTATGGAAATTTTCATGGATGATTTTTTTGTTTTTGGCTCTTTTTTTGATGATTGTTTGGCTAACTTGTCTCAAGTTTTGCAGCGATGTGAAGAAACCAATCTAGTTTTGAATTGGAAAAAGTGTCATTTCATGGTGCAGGAAGGCATTGTTTTAAGTCATAAAATTTCTGCGAGGGGAATTGAGGTGGATAGGGCAGAGATTGATATTATTGAAAAACTACCACCACCTACTAATATGAAGGGAGTTAGGAGTTTCCTTGGGCATGTAGGATTTACCGATGTTTTATTAAAGATTTTTCTAAAATTACTAAACTTTTGTGTAACTTGTTGAATAAGGACGTTGTCTTGATTTTGATATTGATTGTTTAAATGCTTTCAACAGGTTGAAAAAGGAGTTGGTGTCGGCACTTATCATGGCGCCGCCAGATTAGAGCTTGCCATTCGAATTAATGTGTGATGCAAGCGATTTTGCTTTGGGAGCTGTTCTTGGTCAACGAAGAAACAAAAAGTTGCATGTTATTTCTTATGCTAGTAGAGTTTTAAATGATGCTCAGTTGAATTATGCAACTACAGAAAAAGAATTGCTTGTTGTTGTATTTGCTTTTGATAAATTTCGATGTTATCTTGTAGGTTCCAAGGTGATCGTGTATACAGACCATTCAACAATCAAGTACTTGTTAACCAAGAAAGATGCCAAACCGCATCTGATCTGATGGGTTTTGTTGTTGCAAGAATTTGACATTGACATCTGGGACAAGAAAGGCATGGAAAACGTAGTGGCAGATCACTTGTCTAGATTGGAGGTGCAGTGCCAAGCCAATGAGATGTCAATCAATGATTACTTCCCTGATGAGCAGTTACTAGCACTATCAATGGTTCCATGGTATGCCGATTTAGTAAATTATCTGGTGAGTGGCATTATTCCTTTTGGCATGAGTTACCATCAAAAGAAAAAGTTCTTGTGGGATGTGAAACACTATTTCTGGGAAGAGCCACTGTTATACAAGCATTGTGCTGATGGCATGATTAGAAGATGTGTGCCAGAAGAGGAGATTTGAGATATCCTTGATCATTGCCATTCCTTAGAGTGTGGTGGACATTTTAGTTGCCCTAAAACGGTGGCAAAGATATAGCAGTCCGGGTTCTATTGGCTAACCATGTATCAAGATGCTAGGCAGTATGTGGCTAGTTGTGACAGATGTCAACAAATAGGTAACATCACAAAAAGAAATGAGATGCCTTTGACTAGTATGATAGAGGTGGAGCTGTTTGATGTGTGGGGAATAGACTTCATGGGGCCGTTTCCATTATCCTTCAACAATTAGTACATTATAGTCGATGTGGACTATGTCTCCAAGTAGGTTGAAGCTATTCGAACCTAAACAAATGACTCTCGGGTAGTGATGAAATTTATGAAGAAGAACATCTTTTCCAGATTTGGAGTTCCTAGAGCCATTATTAGTGATGAAGGTTCTCACTTCTATAACAGGTCTTTTGACATATTATTAAGCAAGTATGGAGTAACACACAAGGTTGCACTCACCTATCATTCGCAAGCAAATGGGCAAATGGAACTAGCCAACTGGAAGCTAAAGCATATTCTGGAGAAAACTGTGAGCCGTTCAAGGAAAGATTGGGCTACTAAATTGGATGATGCACTTTAGGCATACCAAACAGCTTTTAAGACACCTTTAGGCATGTCACCATTTTGAATAGTCTTTGGGAAGTCATGCCACCTACTAGTTGAGTTGGAGCACAAAGCATACTGGGCTATTCAAGAGCTGAACATGGATTTGAAGGCTACGGGAGAGAAGAGATTGTTATAGTTGAGTGAGTTGGAAGAATTTAGGTTGAATGCTTATGAGAATGCCAAGCTCTACAAAGAAAAGACCAAGTATTGGCATGACAAGCATATCTTGATGAGAAATTTTGAGATTGTGCAACAACTACTCTTTTTTAACTCACGATTAAAATTGTTTCCTGGCAAGCTTCGGTCTTGGTGATCTGGGCCATTCATGGTGACAAGAGTGTATCCTTATGGAGCAGTTGAGGTTCATAGCGAAGCCACTAGTGCATTCAAAGTAAATGGGCAACGATTGAAGCCGTATTTTGTGGGTGACGTGGTACCCAAAGGAGTCACTTACTCCTTGAAAGACTCCAATTCTGGTTGACCTTGCAACAGTTGAGCTAATGACAATAAAAAAGCGCTTCTTGGAAGGCAACCCAAGCTCTTTTTCCTTTTTTTTTTTATTATTTCATTTTAATTTGTTGAATAAATATGGCCAATAAACCATACTTGTGATGTTGTGCAGGTTCAAAAGAAAGGAAAATAAAGCTGATTCAATTTGAACTGGCATGAGTATTCGTAACGCTCAATTATGTGGTCAGGAGAGTATTTATTTTTCATTCTAGTTCTTCTTTGTCTTTCACATTGAGGACAATGTGTTAAATAAGTTTGGGGGGATGGAATTATTGATTGTTAATACATGCTATTTGTTTTGCTTTAGTGTTTTTGACTATTTGTTTTGCTTGAGTGTTTTTTATATGAATTTTTTTTTTTTTTTTTGCGAAACTTGTGTTAGGTGCATATTTAGCCAACCCCTAAACTAGAAAATTTTGTGAAAGATAAAATAAGCAGAACTTGTTATTTGGAATCATGATTTGCATTTGGGTTCTTTATTGTGTTTAACATTGAGTCTTTGATTTGGAATGAACAATATCTTATAAAGCAAAATTAAGTACACTTGGGTTCTAAGATCATTGAAGTACATGTTTTTTGCGAAGTTGTGTGAGTTGTGTGACTATGCATGAAAGATAAATGCAATGTTTTTCTTGTGATTATTCCTTCTGAGCTAGGCCTAAACAAAGTTTAAGTAAATAGGGTGAATAATGTTGAGCGAGATGGAGCATAAAATGCACTCGTTCAGTTAAAAAAAAAAGAAAAAGAAAAGAAAAAACGAGATGGAGCATAAAATACACTCGTTCAATTAGAAAAAAAGAAAAAAGAAGAGAAAAAAAAAGAAAAAGAAAGAAAGAAAGAGAAAGAAGAAAAAATAAACCCTACTTTGCTACCTTTGTTTGTAGTAGTGAGAAGAGATGGTTGCAAGAATAGTTGTTGTACTATTCAATTGTGCAGGTTACATGACAAAACATAATTGAGTTTAGAATTTTATATGGTTTCTTGAACTGGGGAACGTAAATATGCTTAGTTTCCTTTATTTGCTATTGTTACATTTTGGATTGAGAATTTAAATGTGGGCGTAATAAAGGATTTGAATGTGATGAATGATTCCAACCGTAAGTTTTGTGTTTGAGTATATAATTTATTTTCTTTGCTTGAGGACAAACAATAATTCAAGTTTGGGGGTATTTGATTTGGAATTTATTCACACATTTATTAATCATAATTGAGTAGTGTTTTAAGTATTTTATATGTGTTTTATCTATAATTGTCTACTATTTTTTTTTCTTTTATATATATTTAATTTTTAGTAATTCTTATTATTTTGCAGGAATATTACTTGAAGTTTGAGTTAAAAATAAAATAAAAATAAAAAATAAAAAATAAAAAAATAAAATATATTATAAAATTAATATTACAATTTAAATAAAAAATAAATATTGTAATATAATTAAAGTTAATATAATATTAAATATTATTATTATTAAAGTTACGTGAAGTTGCAGAGATGGGCTGGGGCATGAAGTTTTAAATATAATAATATTATAATATTATAAGTGGAATGTGGAGTCTAAGGGCTCTGTGTGAAACGTATAATAATAATAATAATAATAATAATAATAATAATAATAATAAGGGGATGGATTTGGCAGAACTTGGGAGGCAGTAGAATTAGAGAACGCAAGGGAGATTTGGCAGGGCAGAGACTTGGGAGGTGACTGCGACTCACGGGAGGACTTGCGGGTGAAACTAGAAGGCATAGATTGGAGTGCAGGGAGTTAAGGAAGATTGGAGATTGAGGCTCTGGCGGACTCAACAGCGCAGGCAAACACAGTGGGGATGTGGGCAACGCAAATCCGCTAACTGAGCTTCTTTCTTCTTCTACCTTAATTTAATTTATTCTCTTAATGGTTTCACTGCTATTTAGAATTTAATTAATTCTGTCATGAACTAATTTATTAAACTAAGGCTATGTATTGGCCGAAACTATGATGATGCATTTTTTATAATTTTATGTGATTGAATAAATTGATTTATGTTGAGTTGTGTGGTATTGAATTTAATGCTTGTGAATAATTGACCACTATTTACATGATTTGATGCCTAATCTTAAGACCGAAAGAAGATAGTTTAGGGATTGCATCGTAGGTACCATACACCATAAAGTAAAACTGACTAGAAATAAAATTCAGTTTCTTTGTAAGGCTTTTAGCGATACGCTAGGAATTTCACAAATTGTAATGCGTTTTCATTTGATTAAACTTTCATTGAAATATAGGAAGTTATTGAGTAAGAATAGACTCGTTATAACCTAGAAATAGGGTAATGAATGCGTTAGGAGATTTTGTCATCACATACTCGGTTTACCAATTTATTCACATAAAAATATATGATTTGCATTGCATAGTTAGGTTCATACATGTACCTTAGTTATTAAAATTCACTTATTTCTTTGTTTCAAGTTGCCTTCCAAATTAATCTTTTTTATTAATTTAATTAATTTTTTTCCTGTTCTTTATTAAATCTAAAATTTTTATTGTCTAAATAATAAAGAAAGTTTAAAAATTTGGTATTTGAAATCTTTCCTCGTGAGAATGATATTCTTACTTACTATTATATTACTTGTTCGACCCATACACTTGCGGTATATTTTAGGGTGATCAATATTCCTCGTGCTTAATTCATGGGCTTTCCACTTCATAGTATCGGCAGTTGGGAGGAGTGCCAACGGAGGTTTCTCAATCAATAAAGGACGTTAAAAAGGTAGCTCGCCTCGCTATGTCACCTCGCTATAGTATTCCAAATGACGAGCGAATCCTTAAAGGACTATATTGCCAAGTTCAGGCGTGAGGTGAGTAATATCGAAGATCGCTCCGATGAAAGCGTTCTAACTACGATCTCTGCAAGCCTCCACAAATATGGGAAGCATCTACGAGAGCGTTTTTGGAATGAAATATTGAAGACGGAAGTGATTTCAAATAGGCAAGAAGAATGTTGTGTATCTAATGGTGGATGTGGAACGTCCTCTCATTTAGAACTTGAGATCACTAGTTGTGCGCGGCTCCTTGTGCTCATGTTCTTAAATTCGTGGGGGAGGGAATGAGGGTAAATTCGAAGAATGTGTCTTGAGAAGGCCAGAATTCGAACTTATGACCCACCAAAATAATATTAACATATCACTTACTCGTCCTTTACCATCCGAGCTTTGCCTCAAAGCCTCTAATTTGAAACTTAAAAGCATAGAAGCATGGTTAAACAGTGAGAAGTATTTAAGAAAGCCCAAACACTTAAAACTAATTAAGAATTTACTTTTTATTATCTATCCATTAGAGATGGGCCGAACTGCAATGCATGATTTTTAATTACAATTGAAGAAGAGTATTTTAATGCCTTACAACACAGAAGAGAACTTTCCACAACACAGCTTGAGCAGCTCCTCCACCGCTGCATCCATCTCCACCTCCCCCTTCATCCTCATTTCCACCCTAAACTCTTCCAGTACTCTCTTCCTAATGGCTTCCCTGCTTTTCCCAGCCACCACCTCTCTCCCCACTCTCCCCACCTCCCCTCTTTCCACCCTTCCTCCCCCATCTCTCCTCACTTCCACCCCAACCCTTACCTCCTCCACCATCCTACAATTCAATGGCTGATCCAAATGCATCGGCAACCCTACCATCGGAACCCCAAACGCTATCCCCTCCATTAACAAGCTCCATCCATAGTGGCTCAAAAACCCTCCCACGCTTCCATGCCCTAAAATTCTTGCCTGTGGGGCCCACCCCTCCACCACCCTTCCTCTATCTTTTATCCTCTCCATAAACCCTTTTGGGAGCGCTTCTTCGACCTTGCTTTTTCTCGCTGACTGGAAATCGGATGACCCAGATGAAGTTGACAGCGCTTAGCTCCAGCCCGTGAGCGATCTCTTTAATCTTGTCGCTGGAGAGGAAGTACTCGCTGCCAAAAGAAAAGAACAGAGTTGATCTCGGTTGCTTTTTATCTAGCCATCGGATTATCTCCAGCTTGTTACCATCTTCGACTTCGAGGGCTAGGTCTTGTATAAGGGGGCTAACGTGGATCATTCTCTTGTTCCTTAAAATCAAGAGGTAATCGATGTATTTACCTTCCAGGGCCCTGGAAGTCTTGATCAAGACGATGTTTGTCAATCGCTCGCAGCACTTGCTCGCTCTCTTAGCATCCGTTATGCCGTTCGCGACAGATTTGGTTACGTGGTCAAGCTTAGCTTTCTCGTAGCCTCAAATGTATATCGTCGGAGAAGGGAACTCAGAGTTGGGGTTGAGTTCGAGATGGAAGAAGTAGGAAGAAGCAGCAGCGCTGATGCTGAAAAGAGGACCACTGGAATACCGCTTTCTGAAGCCACTTCCGACGCCTAGGGCTGGAGAAAGTCGTAGATGAGCAAGTCCGATTTTATGGAATCCAAGACTCGGTAGAATTCTGGCTTGGCCATGTTGAAGGCTATTTTGAGAGCGGACATGAGGCGGGGAGGGAGGCCATTGGTGGTGTGGCGGTAGGGTGGAAGCTCCAGTGATGGTAGAAGATTGAGCTCCACTAGCTCAATTTCGGGCGAGGAGTACTTCTTCCAGTAGAGGTTTTCTTTGATTAGAGCGAGGTTTAAGGGTGTGGAGGAAACGTAAATGTAGAAGTTTCACTTGGAGAGGACCTTGGCTAGCTCTAGGAAGGGGGATAGATGGCCGTGAGCCAGCCAGGGAAGCATCACAACCCGAATGGTTCTTCTGTTAGGATTCGGATCTAGATCTATCTCAATTAAATATATATATATATCCAGTAACGAAACAAATATGGGATCGCATTGCATCTATATATATATATGTATGTATTGTGCAGTTTGCATGTATGTGTTGGGCGATGGATAATCGGATACGAATGGGCATTGAGAGAAAGTAACGTGGCAGGGGTTGAAGAGGAAGGGGAAGACGTGGCCTAAGAGAAGAGGCCACACATGTGTATTAATCTGACCGGACCACGTGTGCTAAAGAACATACTTTTTTACAAATAATACAAAAAATAATAACCAAAAATATAGCACGATATATATATATATAATGTAGCTGATGAATCCAGAATAGCAATATGGCTTCGCATGGGCTCTTTCTTGAGGGACCTAGAAAAGTAGCTTTTTTTAAAAAAAAATAAAAAACATTAAAACTGTGTTTGCATATATGTATATGTACATATATATATGTATGTAAATATAATTGATACATCATGGTAAAAATATTACAAAAAATTAAAAATAAAAAATAAAAAATAAAAGAAATGGGCAGGTAAACTCAGAGAAATGGGAAGAGACCCATTTGGTGGCAACAACAAGAGTGAGAGACCTCTTGCCTTTCTTTCGATGATAGTGGCAAAGGTGAGAGACGTCTCTTGTCCTTCTTTGGCAGAACTAGTTGAAGGTCTCCTACTCATCGACAACAATAGCATGGGCTTGGTCTCCCACCCCTCCAAGTACGCTAATCATCAAAATGTTTCCCTAAGATGGGGGGGGTCCCATGCAACGCACAAACCAAAATAATTTCGACATCCAAAAATTCATTTGAGAGCATAAGCATCATATGTAAAAGACGATGTTATCTGTAAGAGTCCTAATGTTGGTAGACTTAGGATTACTCCATGCTCTACTATAAATAAACAATCCCTCATTCCAAAATACATGTATTTGATATTGGTGTGCATATTGCTCTTAGATCTTCAGTATTTTTAGTATCTGACTTAAGTATCAGAGTGTTTGCGCAAGTACTTCCCTGTGCCCTCTGTTGTTCTCTTTCTTATAGATCAGTTAGCATGACGACAATGTTTCCAATCGAATAAATTTATTGTTGTATCTCGACAACAATAGTAACATATATATGATACGTGTACATTCATATGTATAATAAGTACGCATATAAATATAACATGTATACATACAAATGTGCATATGCATGTATAATATGTATTGATAAGAAGGATTAAAGATTTACCCTCAAGACGTTTTTTTTTTTTCCAAAAAAAGACCTATTATGGTATGTTTCGTGTCCTATTAGTTAAAACATGTCACATGTTTCATCTACTAGAGCCCGACACATGGTTTGCTAGCTCTCCTACTACCCAGGGAAGCGATCCATGCTCAAAATATCCTATTTAGTGTCTAGAACTCTTGGAGAAAGGTTCTTGCCAAGAATCCAACTTAGCCATTACAAGCTCGACCTATACAATGGGTAATTAAGGTCTTAATAAGTAAAAACATCTAACTTTAGAAGTTCTTCAATATTTACTTACATTCATTTCCAAGTACTAACTTGATTGTCGAAAATTATATTGAAAGATAAAGTCTCACCTTTGGAGGAGTTTGGATTTCAACATGCTTGGTGATCTTCCTTAGTATTATCAATTGGCAATCACTTAGAAGCATACATAACCACACTCCTGAAGATCCCCACCATGCCTCCTCACTGAGTACCCTCAACTCGAAGCTGTTAAAATGGGCAACAAAGAGCTCCCTCAAGTGTCAATAGAGCTCTTACTCGTCCTCCTCCTCTAATGTAAGTTACTGCCAAATGCATCAGTAATCTTGAGTTATTGGTTCAACTATTAATGTAGATGCTCGAAGGGGTTATTCAGGACTAGCAAAAGCAACAACAACGTAACCCCTCATCTCATCACTCCCAACAACAAGATTAGGAGTAGGAGCAAAAGTAGAAGAGATCTAAGCACAAGTAGTCTGCGAAAACCTCCAGGGAAGAGAAGCTTGAGACCTCCATCTTCTATATCTACAACCATTCTCAATACGAAAAGCTCAAGCAAGAGCATAATACAACTTTTAGAGAAGGATATCTAGTCTTTGACAAAAAGGCAAGTGGTCCTGCCAATATGAAGTTCAAACCAACCCCTCAAATGCACAATAATA
The DNA here is from genome assembly GCA_036245055.1 of Diospyros kaki. NCBI lineage: Eukaryota > Viridiplantae > Streptophyta > Magnoliopsida > Ericales > Ebenaceae > Diospyros > Diospyros kaki. The sequence continues at coordinate 24,758,970 of BSEG01000010.1, read as the reverse complement.
GTTGAGACTCTTCTTGAGAAGTTTATAATTCCCTCTATTAAGCTATACAATGGTTTGCCAACCCTAGAGATCATATAGATTTATCCTCGTCCCTTATGTTCATATAGTTAGCATCTAATGTAGTGCAGGGCATTCTCTACTACATTAAAAGGCAATGCTTATCAAGTCTATCAAGTAACTCTAATACATGTTTTGTGTAACTCTATTAATGATATTCTTCAAGTCAAAAAGGTCAAACAACTCAAAATAAAGAAGAAGAAAGTGAAAGTGACTCCTAGGAACCAACCAAACGACCATTGGTCCAAGCATATGACTACTTAGGTTTACTCAATACCAAAAAGAGTTCAATTTAGTACACCTCCCTCAACTTTTTTTGTTTGACCACACTAAGAAACATCGAGCATAAGGACAGTCTCCCTTGGCCAGTAAAAATGTAGACACCATTGAGAAAAAGGAACCAAGACAAATATTGTTAGCTCCATCGTGTTCATGACATGGATGAGTGTCTGCAACTAAAAGGTGCTATCTAAAATCTCATAGATAAGGGATTCCTCAACAATTACATTGCAAGTTCGTTTGAAATCCTCTAACAAGATGTTTATTTATAGACAGGCTACAAGATGGATAACCTTATATTAGTCTAAACCCCATAATTGGGTTTAATGGAGAAGTGATGGAGGCATATGGCCTTATTTAGTTGTCTGCCACTAGAGGGATTGCCCTTAAAGAGTCCAAATGGTACTAGATGTCCTTGTCGCCAACATGCCATCTACCTAGAATATGATACTTGGAAGATCAAGCCTAAGCACCCTTCAAGCTATTCCATCTACTCACCATATGACGCTTAAGTTCCCAATGCCAAGAGGCATTGGTGAGGTTTGGGTGATTAGAAAATTACCCAAGAATGCTACTCAACTTCCCTATAGAGGCAAACTATGTGACAAGAAATCACGGTGGTTGCTAACTTCCTCTTAGAAATTTCGAAAGAGCCAAAGACTATCAAGCCCATGGATAAGCTTATCGACATACTTCTAAGGTAGGAACTATTAAGTTTACACAATTATATCACCACACACTCAAAAGGGGGGTGAATAAGGTGTTAAAAAATTACTTAACGTTTTAAATTTTTTTGCTTGAAATGAGGATGAAGTTCTATGAAACAGTAAATGTAAAATGGTATTTGCAAATCTTAATGAATTTAAAGTAAGAATGTAAAAGTGACGCAAGAGATTTATAGTGGTTCGACTCAACTAGCTTACTTCATTACCTTAGCTCTTCACTAAAGATTTTCAAATTCACTAAAACCTCTACTTGAACTCAAATAGGCCCTTTAGCAACCAACAAGGCAAATACAACCTCCTACTTAATACAAAGTAGGCCCTTTAACAATACAACTAGGAAATATACAATACTTGATACAAAGAGATAGTCTAAGAGATAAATGTCCTAGTTATAATGTCTCTCAAATATATGTAAGGTAAAGGCTAAAACAAGATAAGACAACTGATATATATAGCTTCTTGAGTGAAAATTTCAAATACAATGAAAACTTTAAGAAGAAAGATAGGGCTTTAATGCTTGCACTATTTCATTAGCCTTCTTTAATGCTTCCTCGAGCTCTATTTATAGCTTTCTTCCTAGTTTGAATTAAATGAGTCATTATGGTAGTTGTTGGAAGCATTTAATGCCTATAAAAACTAGTTGCTAAAGAAATGTGTGATAAAAATGGTTGACAGATTTAGAAGATTGATCGATTCTTTTTTAAGAATACACATAGACTGATCGACAAGATTAAGAGACTGGTTGATTGACTTCAAAATGGGCGACAAAATCTAATCCAGTGGTTATCGACTAATGATGGCTAAGAGCATGCAAACAGTCGGTCGACACTTTTCAACAAAATGGTTAATAGTTTACTTTTCCTTTAACAGTCCAAAGGATTGTAGGATTAAGGTGGATGACATATATAACAAGACAGTCGACAGATTTGACATATAAAAGTGACAATTTCTTTTGGCATAAATTTTGATTTCTAAAGATAATAGTTTTCACCATCAAAACATCATCCAAAGCAAAAACAATAAGAACAACCAGACAACAAGAACAACCAGACAAGGTCATCAAGATTAGCTCTAAGACCCATGAAAAAAATGTTATCTCATCGTTTTGTGAGTTTATTGACCTACAAGCATGGCTGGGCCAAGATATGTTAAGGATTGATTCGAACATTAATATGTATAAGCTTTGTTTCAACTTGGCACATCACCTAATAAAGTAAAAGAGATGGCAGTTCACCACAAAATAAATAAAGGTTATAGAAGTCGAGGTAGATAAGCTCCTCTTTACTTGGTACATTAGGGAATTTAGTTACTTAAATTGGTTAGCTAATGTGGTCCTCGTGTCCAAAAGATAGGAAAAATGGCAATTCTATGTCCATTTCATATATCTCAACAAGGCTTTCCCCAAAGATAGTTATTTGTTATCACAGATTGATGTGCTAATAAACGGGATTGGGTGCTAGCTCATCAGTTTTCTAGATACCTTTTAGGGATACCACCAGATTCTACTACACCCCAAGGACCAAGAAAAGACATCCTTTGATACGAATAAGACCACTTACTGTTACAAGGTGATGTCGATTGGCTTGAAGAATGTTGGTGTCACATACTAGCACCTCATAAACAAACTTGGGAGAAACATGAAGATTTACGTGGATGACATATTTATCAAAAGCCTTCATTCCTAGGAACACATTACAAACCTACAAGAGTGCTTTATTATACTATGACATTATAAAATAAAGTTTTATACGACCAAGTGCGCATTCAAGGTTACCGTAGGCATATTCCTTGGCTTTATAGTGCATGATCGAAAAATTGAAGTAAACCCTGATAAATTGAAATTCATTCTTAACATAGCCCCTCTAAGAACCATTAAACAAGTACAAAGTTTAACAAACAAGATGTATTGAAAAATTTGGTGTTTTGATTTATTGAGAAGATTTAGTAAATTTGGGTTAAGTATGATGATTAAAAAAATTGGAAAAATTCTTAAGTTTGATAAAAAAAAATTAGTCAAGTACTCTGTTTAAAATAATCGAGTAAATTGAAAGATTACCTAAGAGGAGGGGTGAATTAGGTGCTTTGACTATTTTTAAAAAATAATGAAATCATTTTGAGAAATATGATGCAATAAAATTATTTAAAGAAAACACTTATATTAAACTATAAACAAATGTAACAGCGAATGGAAAAAGCTTGAATGAATATGCAACATATAGGATTTTCGTAAAGATGATTTGAGAAAACTTTAGGCATTTGATAAGTTTACATATGAAAATATTAATATGAAGATGTATGCACATAAGAAAGGATTTAAGAAACATTTTTGTTATTGAAAGAAATTAGTTTGAAACATATGAAACAAATGTATATAATGAGAAATGTTTATGTAGTTAGAAAATATCAAATAAGTTCTTATATGAAGTGAAACTAATGTTTGAAAAACTTTTCATAAATGTTATGAAAACTGAAATAAAGTTTGTATTAGAGCAAAAATTCTTATATAGCTTAAAGTAGGATAAAAGATGTGTTTTGTACAAGATGAGTGTAGGTTTAGAGAAGAATTTATACTAATGAAAAGAAGCTCTTTATAAGATTTGAGATTGAAAAGTATTTAAGATGATGTTAACCATCAAAACACTTTGATGATAGATATGAAAGCTATGAAATATGCAATTTTATGTATGCAAAGTGAATGCATAGCAAATAAAAATTAATTTATGAAAAAATGTAAACAATAGAAAAAATGAAACATTCACTAAAGATAGAAGTTTTTACGGGTTCAACTATAACCTTTACTTTTACGGGTTAAGTAGAAACCTCAACTGTTACAGGCTAACCAGTAACCTTCACTTTTAACGAGCTAAGTAGGAACCCTCACTTTTCATAGGCTAAGAAGTACCCATTGCATGAGGCTTTTTCTTTCTAGGTTAAGCCACAACCACTACATTTTAAAAGATTAGGCATAACCTATACATGAGGTTTTTTCTTAAGAGGTTTAGCCACAACCATTGCTTTACCTTTCAAGGCGCAAGCATAACCTTTACTAGTTTTACAGAATATGTGAAAAGATTTCTCAAGAGAAATATAAGATTTACAATTATGTCACTTTTCTCTTGTACAAAAGTGAGTTCGAAAGAATGAATGAATAAAACACTAAATTCTCTTATACAATCTAGTTTAGAAAGATATACAATTAATCTTAGCAGATAAATGCTTAGAGTGTTAGAAGATAAACTAAATAAGCACTCACTCAAGCCTAGAATAATGGCCTGAAAAGAATTTGGCATGTTGTGATTAGATTTGCTTTATGTTGTTTGAGCATAAGCACCCACGCCTATGTCAACATCATAGGATTTCTTGATGGCTCAACAACAGCTTGATAAATCGCATACATTGGCCTTTTATAGAAGCTTAATGGTTAAATTCAGCATTGAGACCTACACAACTCACAGCTTATTTGATTTGACCATTAACAGTTAAATTTGTTAGAAACAATATGCATATTATAAAGATAAGCTTTTAACACTCTTGCATAAATATATTCTAACATTCTTTTATAAAAGAATACAATTAAACGCCTGGGAATAAACAAATAATGTAAGGGCCCACTCCCAAATTGTAATAGCTCGCCTCCCAGAGTGCCCACTAGCATAGAGGATTTGTGAGAATGTCGCTAGTAGTATGATATAAAAGCCACTCAAACCCAAATTATCATAAATAAAAACCATCAAGCATATATAAGTAACCAGATTAAAAGACATATCCACTTAATATGATACAACAAGTCATAACCACAAACATAATACATCCTAGTAGCACAAGAGTCTAGCTAACCCTAGCAATATAACACCCAAGACACCCTAGGACCTTTCCTTTGGTGAGCTCTGTACACATCTATAGACACAGTATCAGCCTCTGTTAGACTCGCCATCAACCCCTATCTTTCCCTTTACCTGAATAATGCAAAGAAATGAATAAGCCACAAGGCTCAACAAGTATAACAACGAGTAAAGAAAGCATGAATCAACAACTCATCATTAGCAGCCCAGTTCAAAACAAAAGTATAAGCTAACGAATCATGCCAAAGCCATGCATACCAAACAACCCATGAGTTCCTATATAACACAAGCAATATCGTGACATCTCATCCTACACCCACAACCACCACTGACACTTGGGGCCAAAAAGCTCACTCCTAGGGTCGGCTCTCTAGCCACACAACCCTTGAGGATATTTAGCTCCCACCTAAGGTCATAACCGTAGCACAAACCACAAGGTCATTGGGGCTAAAAAGCTCACTCCTGGGGTGATGCTCATGTAACGACCCGTTAGCGGGCCTAGAGTTTAATTAGAAATATTTAATTAATTAGTGAGGTATTTAGTTAAGAGAATTTGTTAATTAATTGTTTAATGTGGTAATGTAGATTTTAAGTGAGAAAATATCATTTAATTATATTTACTTATTGTGAAAAATTAAATGCAAGGACATGGGTGTCATTTAAGGATTTGTTATTAGAAATGAATTAATTAATTAAGAGTTATTATGAGATTGAGCGTCCATGTGTGAGAAGGCTTGAGTTTAGAAGTCTCCAAGTTTCAATAGGAGATTGAAAAAAAGGCTTTTACGGCCCTCTCTATTATGTATATATATATGCATAGGGCTTGGTTGTCTTCACACCATGGAGAACAGAAGCCAAGAAGAGAGAGTTGGGCGCAACAGTCTTCGATTTTCATTAGAATCGTTTGAATCTAATCCGAGCTATATCAAGGCAAGTATCTATCCTTGTAAACCTTCCTTACAGAATTATGATTTAGTATTACTCTCAATTCTTCAAGTTTATTCGGTCTGTTCTATCAGATTGTTATCAGTTATAGAGTATATATATATATATATACATTTATAGTGAATGCATGAAATAGATGTGAATAGTTATATAGAGATTCTTCCAAATATCATTGTTGAATCACCCTTAATGTTGTTTCATACTAGTTGGGATTTGTTTTCCAAAGATTTTATTCGGAATGGTGTAGATTTGTTAAGTTTGAAGCAAAAACAGAGTCCCTGTGAGCGTTTGTTTCGGGTTTAAAAGTTGTAGACATCCGGATAGGTTTTCTCATATCCGGATGGGTTTTTCAAAGTATGTGAGTGACATTTGGATGGGCCAGAGGCTATCCGGATGTGTCAAAAAGATTTATGTGAGTGACATCCGGATGGCCATTATTCACATCCAGATGGTCTCAGTAATATCCGGATGCTTTGTTCTCGTATTCGAATGTGCCAGTGTTTATTTTGTGAGTGATATTCAGATACCTCGTGTTGTATCCAGATGCGTCTAATTCAGGTGATATCAGGATACATTGAGTCATATCCGGATGTGTCCAGTATGATATCCGGATGCCTTTCTCATACATCCAGATGAGTCAAGTTGATATCCAGATATCTCGTTTTATATCCGAACACCCCTCTAAGAAGTTGAAATTTTTTATATTCGAATAAGCTCTAGTAATATCTGAATGTCTCAGTGAGATATTCGGATAGCGAGAATCATATCTGGATGTCCTAGTCCATATCCGAATACTTTCCATCATATTCGAATAGCTCGTTCTTTGTATTTCTAATATATCCGGATAGCTTGTTTCATATCTGGATGTCTCCATTCACATCCGGATGTCTTCATTCATATCCGAATGACCTTTCCAGATTTTTCAAATGGGCTTACAGTGAGTTCTAATTCAAATTTTATTCAGTTAATGTATTCAATACCTCCCAATATTGAATTCAGATGCCAGAATAAGACAAGTTAAACATACTCATACCATAATTCATAGTTCATAGAATCCTCATATTCCAATATATTAGATCATATAGCATGATTAGTATTTGTTACGACATGATCAGCATTACTTCATGAGATTATGTGCATACATTTTGGTATGAGCATTAAGCATGACTTTCTATGAGCACTACATATTGTGTGCTAGCATGTATGTAAGCATTGCATTATGCTCGCCAAGCGGCTAGTCCGCGGGAATCCCACCAGTTTAGTTTCAGTTTGTGTGTCGTTCACCTGATGTCGACCAGGGAGCTAGGGGCATATTGCCCGCAGTATGTGCTTACAGTTTTTATGTTTGCAGGTTTCAGACTAGTCAGATATGTGTTACAGTTATGTGAGCCTATGTGCCAAAGTTGCATACCTGCATTTATTTTACAGTTTATGTGCATTATATCTTGTAAATGAAATCCAGTGATTATTATATCTCTCAGTACAAGTTCAGTAAGTATGTTCCTAGTATCGATGTTCTTCGATTCAGCTTCAGTTATTCTTTCTAGTTTACTACTTGCTGAGCTTTGTAGCTCATCTTGTACTCTTCAACATTCCAGGTCTTAACGGGGGAGTACCAGATGTGGGGCCTAGCAACAATGTCCAATAGTGTGTGTACATGGAGCCGCTCAAGACCAAAGATGTCTGAGAGTTATTAGTTTAATAGTGTTGATAGTTACTATTAGTTTATTTTTCAGTTGATAGTTTTGTAGTGTCATGTCAATTTAGATTTATTTCAGTTAAGGGATTGTTCCTTAGACATAACTTAGGTTTTAAGTTTTTATTGATTCAGAGTTTTTATTTCAAATGATTTAGATATTCATTTATGGTATTAGATTCCAGTTTATCAGTTAGCTTTATTTATTTCCCCGTAACATCTCTTCTCGGACAGTTCTAGGAGAATGGGTGTTACAGCTCATGAGTACATACACCTCTGAGGACATTCCACTCCCACCTAATATCTCTATCCACCCTTATACCATGCACATTAACTACATATCTTTAAGTACACATGCTTGTGTAGTGTCTTTAATTCCTTTCAATGCACACAAATGGGTTCGATGCTATGCCAATGAATGCATAACCACTCAAAACATGCAAGTTAAGCACGGACATGAACACTAGCTACATCCTAACAAGGAATGCATCATTCCCAAAAGTTTATAAGGTGAAACGAACCCTATTTCGAAACTCAAATGAGACCAACAAGATTAAACAAGAGGCTAGGGAAATTTACAATCATTTTGTCACAGGCATTAACCAAAGCCAAGCCTTTAGGAAATCTGATTTTTAGACTCACACTTCCAATACCTCAAAGTCCAAATGTTTAGGGGAAGAATGAGAGAAGAAGAACTTGCATGAACAAGAAGACTTACAAATACGGTTAGAGACTTACCTCCAGAATAAAGTAAGGAGGAAAGAGAACTTACAGAAGGGAAAAACAATAATAAGAACTTGTAAGAAGAACTTGCACTAACAAGAATAAAAGAAAAGAACTTGCAATACGAGAATAAAGGAAGAGAACTTGCCTTTTTGAAGAGCAACCAAATAGAAAAGCTTGCGCAATTGCTGAAAATCTACCCCAACTTGTAGCTTTAATCCAAATAACAGAAGAAAATGGAGGAGAATATGGAAGGAAGAAGAATATATATAGCCATGGACTTGAAATCCCATCCAAAACCAAATTGGAATGAGATTTGAAATTCAAAAAAATCCAAAACCAAATTGGAATGAGATTTGAAATCCAAAACAATCCAAACCTAAATTGGAATGGAATTTGAAATCCAAAACAATCCAAAACTAAATTGGAATGAAATTTTGAAATCTGAAACTAAAATGGAATGAGATTGGAAATCCAAAACAATCCAAAACTATATTGGAATGGAATTTGAAATCCAAAGCAATCCAAAACTAAATTGGAATGGAATTTGAAATCCAAAACAATCCTAAACTAAATTAGAAGTTTGAAATCCAAAACTATATTGAAGTGAGATTTGAAATCCAAAACTATATTGAAATGGAATTTGAAATCCAAAGCAATCCAAAACTAAATTGGAATGAAATTTGAAATCCAAAACAATCCTAATCTAAATTGGAATGATGTTTGAAATCCAAAACAATCCAAAACTATATTATAGTGAGATTTAAAATGCAAAACTATCCAAAACTATATTGAAGTGAGATTTGAAATCCATTCAAAACTAAATTGGAATGAAGACTCACATCCACAATCTTTAAATCCCACATTTTCCCTTTACCTTTCTCATTCCTAATACCCTCATTAAACCCAATAAATTCTACCAACTCTCAATTACTCCTTACAAAGATAGTAAATTTAACATTTTTCCATTAATTCCTCAAGGCCACAGATCACCTTAAATACATATATTATTTATCATATTATTTTCCCAAAAATTCAGGTCGTTGCATAGATATCCCATTAGCATAGGAATCTAAAAGAAGGTCTCCACAGAATTGATACAGATATAACTCAAAATGATTATAATTCCAATCTTGCTCATTAACAATAGGAGCCAAATAAATAAATACATCATCTTGCAATTAATAATCAATTTAGGGCTCAACGACCCATACATTTCAAAATGAAAGGGAAACAAAATTATCTAATCACAAAATAAATCCCTTTTTCTTACACCCTCAAAATGGACTCCCAATGATCTTTTGGCTAGAATGTCTTTGTACATGCACTAAGCCACTGACTTAGGTGTCATTCACATCGCCCTCAACTATGACCTTGCCCTTACTTGAAATGACGCAAAAGCAAGGATGAGTCACAAGGTTCAGCAAGTATAATATAAAGCATTATGAGTCAAGGCATGAACAACAAGAAACAAGTAAGGAGTAACCACTTATAACAATTCATAAACTATATCATGCCTTACCCTTCATATTGCAACCCATACATACAAGTACAAGCATACAATCACATTTTTGAACATCAAATATTAACACATACATAGGTGCACACGAATCATACGGTCCTTGGGGCCCATTCAAACATATCTCCACCCAAGGTCTATTCATTCAACAAAGCTCCTTATGGTACTTGGGGCCCATTTTACTTTTAGCTCAACCCAAGACGAACATAATCCTTGGGGCCCATTCAATAGCTCAACCCAAGGCTATGCACTCATATACTCACCATGTAGTCCTTGGGGCCCATTCAAGATTAGCTCAACCCAGGGTTATGCTCTCATATACTCACCATGTGGTCCTTAGGGCCAATTCAAGATTAGCTCAACCCAAGACCAACACGGTCCTTGGGGCCCATCCAATAGCTCAACCCAAGGTCGATAGTTATCAAGAAATGGGCGACTGTTTCTGTGTTTTGGAAAGAAACGATCGATAGCCAACGAGGGTCGATTGCAAGTTTCGTTCCCTACAAACCACAAATTATCGATAGCCTAGGACAAATGGTCAACAGCCAAAATTCACCCTCTCGACTTCCAACGGTCGATAGTCGCTGCATTAAAATTGTCGACATAAATAAAAAAACAGTCAATAGTTTCACCCAAACTATTGATAGCCAACCATTTTCCTCTAAAACGATCGACAACCTTTACATACCATTGATCACTCAATACCGAGAAGCAACACGATGGCCAAAACCAAGAACAAGAAAATGCAAGCAAGAACACCAAATCTTGCCTTGCCCTAAACCTAACCAAATAATGTATCATTCCATGAAGAAATGAAGGGTGAAACAAAACCCTATTGAGACTTTAAAAGAGAGCCATCAACCATACAAAGTGATCCACAAGATTTACAACCAAGAAGAAAAATCCACCAAGTCGAAAAATAACTTTCAAGAACCCAACCCCAAGGAGAAAATGAATGAACCGTTAACTAATGAACTAAAAAAGGATTTGAAATCCTTATCTCAGAGAGAAGAAGAAGAAAAGAACTTGCATTAACAAAGAAGAAGAAGAAGAAAGAACTTGCCTTGGATGATTGGACCGAAAAAGCAACCTTCTGAAATCGCACTTTAACCCTCTTGAATCTCCTAGAAATTTGAAAGAATGAGAAGAAAGAAAAAAGGAACGAGAGAAAGAGAATGAAAGAAGGAGAAGTTCTATTTCCCATTTTGCCCACCCCCACTCATCTCTTTTCCCATTATGCCCTCATCTTTATACGTACAAGTATATATTACACCATTTCACAATTGAATAATATACATATAACATATATACATTCACATACTCGGCAGCTTCTTCCAATCCAAACCCCAAATTAAGTTTGACTTATCAAACATTTCTAACTAACCTATTTCTTGACTTTTTTACACACACACACACACACACACATAATTTCTTCTTTTTATTGCCTTTGACTTTTCAATATTCAATTTTCTTTACTTATTTTGGACTTTCCACATTTATATCATTTTAAACCCATTGATCAAAATATTTAACAAAATATAACACACATAGAAATAATAACAAAATAACTTAGACTCAATAACAGGTCATAACAAATAAAGTTCCAACGGTCAAAACTATTCCCTTTTACTATTAAAGCAATAGCTATAAAATTTGAAATAAGATGCCAGTTACTCGACTAATGAGAAGCACTCGATTGGACAATTCATGTAATCGATTATATAGAAACCTCACTCAAGTATGACCAAGTCATTATTCGACTGACTCTCAAGTCACAAAGATTTTGAATTAAGCACTTAACTACTAGGCTAAGCTTACTTGACTAATACAAGGACATACTCGAATATAGATAATTGATACTCAATTAAAATTAAGCGCAAAGACTTAGCCATACTTCATCCAATCTTTTACTCTATTAAACAATATAGATAATCGATTATAAAAAATACATTAGTCAATTGAGAGAAAGATTTACTCGACTAAGGAGATATTTGGAGTTTTGATAATAGAAAGATACTCGATTGGTTTCGGAAAAACAGAGAGCTTGTATAAAATACTGGAGTAGGAAATCTTAATAGTCGATTGAAAATACATTTTGCTAAAATATATAATCAACTAATTTGAAAGACACACAGAGCACTACTTGACTGAAAATATGCTCAGATTTCAATGGTTAGAAAAATACTTGATTATACAAATATCATACTCGATTATAGCTTTAAGAAATAAGATTTTGTATAACACATACTCAAGTAGGTTTTCATAAAACTTGATTGAATACTTGAATATATTGAAAAATATACTAAGCAATATTCAATTGATTGAAAACCTATTTTTGGATTGAAGAAAAGTATAGAAGGTTTAAAAGAATGTTTAAATACTTTGCCTTCAAAAGCTTCAAAAACATATGTACTAAGTTTATCAAAAGGATTTTTATACCTAAGATGAATTTTCAAAATATTTTCTCAAATATTTAATATCAAGCTTGATCATTACAAAATCATGTCTTTCTATTTTGAAGAATATAAGAATATATGAGACTGAAGTTTTTTAATTTAAACAAAAATATTTTTATAAGGTTCATATTCCTTAATCAACTAAAAGCATATTTAGTTTTTTTGAAAGAATAACTATATGAAGTTTTCTAGTCTAAATTAATTTATAAAAAAATGTTTTAAAAATCATTTATAAATCAATTCTACTGAAAATATATTTTTCAAGATTATTTTCTCCATAAATTAAAATATAAATTTCTCAACATAAATGATCGAGTATGTGAATGATTAGCAAATTTTTCAAGAATAAGATAATCGAGTAAGCCATTTGTGTAATTGAGTAGTGCTTAGTTCATTCAAAAAATAATTGATTACAAATGAAAGAATAATCGAGTAAAGATAAGAAGTATTCGACTAACTTAACCTTTATACTTGAGTATGTAGTGCAATTCTCTGTCATCTTCAAATTAATCGAGTAAGGTGTTTTTGTAATCGAGTGACAATCAATTTATACTCGAGTGAATCTTCTTTGTAATCAAGTGATTTTTAGTAAAAAAAAATTGGGCATCTTTTTACTCGACTAAATGATTTTTGTAATCAAGTAATAAATCTTTTGTACTTGAGTATATATCCTTTGTAATTGAGTAATCATAGGTTGAAAATGGGCGAAGTTTTTGGACTTAAAATTTAATCAAGTAAAATTCTTTGTACTCGAGTAAGGATCATTATTAATCAAGTATACATTGTTTTGTAATCGAGTAGATAATTCACTTTTCTATGGCTAAAAAATAATCAAGTAATGGTAACTTCACACTTGAGTAAACATAAAAAGTAATCGATTACATAATACATATAGTTGAATAACGATCAAACTTAGTTGAGTAATGGCTAGTTTGTACTTGAGTAGTGCTTCATAGATTTTGAAAAATATAGTTGTTACACTACATTTAATGAAGCTTGTCTCTACTTTTCAGTGCATTAAATGCTCTTCAAACAACTTGTACATATTTTATGAATTGCTAACAGTTTGTTTGAGGTTTATAGAGACAAAAAGTGGCAGTTGTAAGACAAACGAACATTCTATTTGTTTAATTCCCTATTAGTATCATTCTACACAAAAAAACTATAAATAGGAGATGAAGCATGTTGAAGAAGGTTACCAGTTTACAAGAGCTAGAAGACAACTTGCAACATGCAAGAGCTTTCTGATCTTTCATTCTCGTGCTTTCAAAGATTATTCTTTGTGAGATTTTAAAAGAGAGAGTGTATCAATTTCTACATTTTGTTTCTCTCTTTCATTCAAGAGAAAAATATATATTCTTGTACTATCTTTCATTTTCTCTTGAGAAATCTTTTTCACATTTTATTTTGAATCTTGTAAAGGTTAAGTCTGAACTTGTAAAAGGCATTGGTTGTAGCTGAACCAAGTGTTAAAAAGCCATCTTGTAAAAGTTAGTAGCTGAGCCTACTCAAAAGCTACAAAGGTAAAATTGTGTTTATCAAAGTCCTTGGTGAGAAACTGAGGTAGTGGATTAGGCATTTTTACTTTGCTTATGTTTTTTAAAGTTTTTCAAAAAGGTAAAAAAGTTTTATTCACCCCTTCTTAAGCTAACTGCTTCAATAAGTGGTATCAAAGCAGATCTCATACAAAGGTCTAGCTAACCTAGAACAAAGATCAGAATGGCCAAAAAATCCAACAACTCTTTCTAGGAAAGTCGATCCTACAATAAGCCTCCATTCTTCAATGGAAATCACTACGCCTATTGGAAGAACATGATGGGGACTTTCATCATTTCAAGAGATGTTGAGGCTTGAAGAGTAATAGTCAATGGCTTCCAAATGCCAACTGTTGCAGTAGGGATTAAACACCATCATTCCAAAGCTGGAAGATGATTGGACATGAGGATGATCAAGTTGAATGCAACAACAAAGAGCATGTTGAAGTGCACTCTCAATCTTGAGGAATACAACAAGATTTTAGTATGTGAGACAACCAAAGAGATATGAGACAAGCTTGAGGTAACACATAAAGCAACTTCTAAGGTAAAAAGGTCCAAAATTAGAATGTTAAAGCATGATTATGAATTGTTTTTAATGCAGTCTGGTGAAACTATTAAGGATATGTATACTAGACTGAATAATATTGTATCTAATCTTTAGAACTTAAGAAAACCAATTTCTAATGAAGATATTGTTTAGAAAATTTGATAATGTTTACCACATGAATGGCATCCTAAGGTCATTACTATACAAGAAGCACATGATTTAGAAAAAAATGTCTTTAGATAAACTGCTAGGATTCTTAATGACACATTAACTAAGTATGAGAAGGCAAGAAAAAATCCCTAACAATAAAAATAAAGGAGTTGCACACACACTTAGTTCATTAGCTTGTTTTCTTGTAGCTTCAATATCTATTTATGGCTTTCTAGTCATCCAATGCATTGAATAGCCGTTTAATGACCATTGAGTTGCATTTAAAGCTTGAAAAACTAGCCATTTTAATTTGTTAAACAAGAAACTATCGACAGATATGAAATTAGTTGAATACTTCTATCGAAACATTTAAAATTTCAAAATAGGCTTTTAAATAAGCTTTCAACATTTTGAAGAGAAATTGACTTATTTAATCAAAGGTCAACAGATTTCAAACACAAAGTCGACAATTTGAGGTAAAAGTCGATATAATACAGTCACTATCGACTAAATTTTAACAAAGAGCATGAAATTTCCTTGTCAATAGATCATGGGAACTATCAACTGTTTTTGACCAAAAACCAAAAGTGGTAAACTATTTCCTTAAGAACTTCAACAGTTTTTTTATCTTAAGATAGCCCATATTTTAAAGTCATAAAACAGTTAACATATTACTTAGAGAAGTTGACAAACTGTCGACTTCTCAAGGAATATGTTAATTGTTTTGCCTTAATCTTAAAAAAAGTGTATGACTTTTGAAAACATATTCATTTGATTTCAAGAACATATTTTTTGAATGGCAAAGTGATATTTTCCAAGATAAAATATTTGCCAATATGGATTTTATACTGCTTGACATAATGTTTGAAAAATTAACATCCTTAGTCCATGAACTATTCATTTTGGAAAAAAAAAAAACTAACATCCTAAATCCATGAACTTTTCATTTTGAAGTTTCAAAGATATATAAAATGTTTTATTTTCAAATTCCAAAAGCATGAAGTTTTTCATCATCAAAATCATATTAAAAACATAACACCACCAAAAACATTGAAAAAATTATATATTTAAGCATAGAGATACATGTATGCTGAAGAACAAGTAGGAACAATTTGTGAGACACCCACACCAAAGAAAGAATGCTACTATGAAACATTGTACAAAAGGATAGGATGAGTCATTGGAGGCCCAAACCTCGAAGGTCTCCAAACAGAGGTCTTATAACGTTCACTCCTCTTAATAAACCACCATGCAAAGTCTTTGTCGAGATTATTGAGGATAGGAGTATTAGGTGGTTTAAACAAGTTAAGTGCAGCAACCTAAAGGCAGATCTAATAAAGAATTGTGAATTTTACAAGCAAAGGGGTCACCATGCCGACAAATGTTGCAAACTAAAAAGGGAAATCAAGTTCCTTATTCAACAAGGATAATATAAGAGATATGTGGTCAAGCTCATTCACATTTCAATGGAACAATATTGTGTAAGACAACCAAAACACGAGAATCCTCCAAAACCAACTAAAATTGTAGAAACCATTCATACCATCTTGGAGGGGGTCCCACAATAAAAGAATGATCTAGAGCGAAAAGTTTGTCATCAATTAATTTTCAATTAACTTTTGATGATTAACAAAAATGATATTTTGTACCTAATTATTTTTTATTAATTTATAAAATACTTTGGCATAATATATGTGTTATCAAAATTAGTATTTTCCATTAAAATTACTTTTCAAGTAAGTAAAAATTCATACAAATATTTTTTTTTTCAAAATTTGGACCAAAATTTAATTCTTTTTACTATTGCTACAATATGCTACAGTTTTCTACAGTGTGCTATAGTATTCTGACCGTTGGCAACAACAAATCCGATCGTTGTGAATAGTAAATCAGACCGTTTTTTAACAGTATTTTCTAGAATGTCTATAAATGCCCTCGAACTCATTTTGGAGATCAATTTATTGCTCATTTTGCATATTCGAAGCACCCACAAGCTCCCAAACACTCTCGAGCAAAAATTCAAGCAATCCAAGGCTCTTGAAGCTACATTACACATCCATCAAAGAGCCGCAAGGCAAAGAGAGAAAAGCGTTTCAAGTCTTCTACTACAAATCCAAATTTCTCCAACCAAGGTTACTAATTAAATTATTTATATTTCATTCCCTCGTATATTTGTGCTTAATTACTTATTTATTTGGGTCCAATTGTGGACAAATATTTGTATCCATAAAAACTTGTTGTGGATTATATTGGTTTCCTAGAACCGTTAAAATCTAGGTGTATCTAGTTTTCAAGGTAAACTGAGGAGAAAACCTTAGTGGCGGTTTTCTTAGAATCCGTTGTAATATAGGAGTATATCTAGTTTTCAAGGTAAGTTAGTGTGGAAACCTTGGCGAGATTAGTGGAACACCAAAGGTGGTTGAGATCTTAAGAGAGTAGAATAGGTGTGTGTAGAGATATCGAACCACTATATATTGTCTTGCACCTTATTTATTTATTCTTATTATATCTTGTGGCTTGCAATTCATTAATCTCAAACTCATATATACATAGTTACGAAAGCTTAATTTGTTAAAAATTAAATAATAAGAATTTTAATTAAGAAAATTATCAAAAATTTTAAATATTCAATTCACCCCCCTTCTTGAGTAGCCATACCCCAAGGGACTTACATTCTGAAGTTTAAAAATAGAGCCGTTAAATATGCTTTTAAGGTACAGATTGGACTGTTTAGGCTTCAAAAAGGCTCTAAATATTCTATAAATAATTGAGCATGATATTTAAATATTCTAATGATTATTTTATGAATAAAGAAAACTGTCATTATAGATATCTTCCTATCTTTGACAACAACTATAAAAGGAGATGACGTTAAAGATAAAGGCTGTTGTTCTTGAATACCTCTACTGACTTGAGCCAAAGAAATTCTTCAAGCTTTCATCCTCAAAAAGAAAAATATAGAATGAGTGCTTAAATTCTGTTTATTCTTTCTATCTTTCTTTTCATTGTAAGAAGCCATTCTTATCATTTGTACTCTATCTTTGTAAAAACTTCTCAAGTGTTATATTGTAAACTTCTTATATCTTGTTGTGGTTACACCTGATCCCTAAAAGATAAGAGGTTTTACCTGATCCTATAAAAAGGTAGTGGTTTCGATTGAGCCTAAAAAAACTGTTGTATTGGTTATTATTGAGCTAGTTAAAAGCGAAAGTTACAGCTTCACCTATGAAAAATCGAGGTTATAGTTAAGCCTGGAAAAACTATGTGGATTGTTAAGTCCTTGGTGAGGAATCAAAGGAGTGGAGTAGGCTGGTTGGTCGAATACTATAAATCTATACGTGCTTAACTGTTTTCATTCCTTCGTTTCATTACAACATTTCCATTTTTATTTCAACAAATTTTATTTCTATCTTCAACAAGTGTTTTCTTTGAGTCATTTTTCAACATCCTTTATATCAGTTTTAAAAATCTGAGCAATAGTTTTTTAAAACATTAATGTTGTGTTCTCTTTGTTGTTTTCAACCCATTTTCAATTTTCAATTTTCTAAAACACTCGAAACGTGTTTACGTTGCTATTTTTAAAAATTCGTTTTTGAAAACAAGAAAAAAATTTGTAAAGAAAACCCAAAACATCAAAATATTGTTTTGCCTGTTTTCAACCAAAATAACCAAAATGCGAAAAACGCAGAAGCTTCTCTTTTTCATTCTTTTCTTTTTTTATTATTCTCCTTGCATGCTCAAGATTATGTGGCGGCAACGAGCAACAATAGAGGTAACGATGCGCGAGGACAAGCACTAGCAGCAGTGATGGTGACGACGAGCAAGCAATGACAGTGACAGTGGCGATGAGCAACATCAAAGGCGATGACGACAAGGATGAGCAGCTACGACAGCGACAATGGCGATGAGCAACAGCAAAGGGGATAGCGGCGACGATGGCAACGAGTAATGGCAACGATGGCAATGAGGATGAGTAGTAGTGACAGCGTGGGTTTCTTCATGATCGATGATTGCTTCGTGGTTTTCTTTAAATTTTGGATTGGAATCTCTGGAGACCAAATTTATAGAGGTGGGTTTGTGGATTTTGATTTTGTTTTATTTATCAATATATTGGATGATTAATAGTGTGTATTTACTTATTGATTTGTATATTTAATTATTGATTTTTTGTATGTACATATTTAATTATTTTGTTTTTGTGTGTATATAATTATTTTGTGTATTTAGTTATTAATTTATGTATTTAATTATTAATTTTGTGTATGTGTGAAAATTATAGATAAGGTAAAATAAATAGAATTAAAATTTATTAAAATAAATAAATAAAATAGTGAGTGAAATAGAGAGGATAATAATGACTAAAAATAATTTTTTTCAAAATTTCAAAGTAAATTCATTTTTTAGTTTTCTGTTTTGAAAAATAATTTTTTAGAATGATAAACAGAATGCGTTTTCAATTTTTTGAAAACAGACTATCAAAACAAAAAACTAAAAATGAATTCAAAACTTAAAATTAAAAATTATAATTCAAAAAGAACACAGCTTAAAAGTTTTAATCCTTTTGTATTAAATTTATTCTACTTTAACTCACATAATTTGTCGTCAAAATTTTATTTAAAGCATCAATCTTTAGATATTGAAAAGCTCAAACTGTTTTATCCAAAGAGTCTTTAAAATCTAAGAAAAAGTTTTTAAAACCTAATTCACCTCACTCTTAGGTGTCTATTTATTCTTTCATTGAGTATTAAGTATTATTCTTAGGCAGAAAGGTACTTAAAAAGTTAATCGACTAAAAACTATTCTTAATCGAGTATTATTTTCTTTAATTGAGTAACAAAGTTGAATAATCGAGTAATGACATATCTCTTTCATAATCTTAATCGAATAATGAATTACTTAATCGACTAAATGCTAAAAACATTTGAGTAACCCAGACCTCACTCAAGTAACCATTAACCTTAGTTGACTAACAATCTCTAAAATTTGAAAAATATTGTTGTTATGATTGCATTTAAAGCGACTATTTTTTATTTTTAAACAATCAAAACTTCACTAAATTTCGTTTGAACATTCTTTCATTAAAATTATCCATGATTGAACTTCAAAGTTGAATTTTACTCATTACTATGGACAAGAAAATGGATATTCTCTGTAGGTTTTCAAGTTCAATGCTTTATCTACTAGACAATCTGACAAGTGCATTAAAGGAGGAAAATTGTAAATTTCAAGAGCTTTAAGACAAGAAAAGTAATGCTAAACTAAAGAAAATATTCAAGTGTTAATCAAAAGCTCAAAGCTCTTTCAAATTATATTCTTTTCTGTTTTTTGCTTCAAAAAGTTAGAACTTCAAGTGATATATCCTTATTCTCTGAATCCAAGTGAGAAACCTACTTGATACATAGAAAGCGTATAATATGCGAAAGCTTCTCTAAGTGTTTTTTTTTTTAAACCTTTATCAATCTTCTTGTTGAGGGTTAAGTGCTTGATCCATAAAACGCACAGATTGTAAAGGTTCAAACTTTAGCTTGTTAGAAAGTTGCATAAAGGTTATTACTTAACCTGTAAAAGTTATTGATAGTAAGTTAATTAAAACCCTTAACAAGGTGTCAAGGCAGTGGAGTAAACAGTTGTGATCAAACCACTCAAGTATTATGTTTTGTATTATTACTTTCTTTACATTTTAAGTAAATTTATCTTTGGGTGAGCTTAATTTACCACCCTTTTAAACTAATCAATCTTTTCATATTATAAAAATGAAAATACATAAAATTGAATTCAAAGTTTAAGAGGCAATTAAACTTATAATAATTCTTTTTATTTCTAAAATAAATGAGATTTGTAAATAAGTGAAAGAAATAGTTTGCAAGAAAGAAAAATGAATTATAGGAAACTATTGCATTTGTGCAGTAAGTCACATCGTTTGAGAAAGAAAGACCATTGTTGACAAAAAGAGATGAGGTGTTACGCTTGTAGTGGCCCCTTCCTATTTTAGACGTTGTTTGTTATACTACTGTTATTATTTCTGATGCATTAAATGGATGATTTCACCACCCTCACTTGTTGCCAATGTCACTATAGCCTTTCTTTGGTGTGGTGACATCTTATTTGAACAAGTGACAAATAGATAACCTCCTTGTTGCAGCATGAAAGATACCCTTATTCGACATGATAATGTTGGCACTATCGTAACCTTCTTGGTGCCTAAGGGGATTGTTGCCTTATCAAACACCATCGGTTGCTAACTGTCGCTAAGTAATTTACTCATGATGTAAGTCTCATAACTACTACCACAATCGATGTAACTAAAGTTGGCATTTTTCTCTAATTCGGTGGTGACAATAGTTACATATGGCACTAGGTTTTGAAATTAGAAACCCTAAATTTCTTATTTAATATGCATATGCCACAATGGGGTGTTATTATGTATATTTAATAACATATATAAATAATTAATTAGGTAAATAATAAATTTTTGGCTCTTTCATATTAAACACCTCTATCATAGAAATTATGGCTAAAAAAGAAGTCATGTAAAACAACCATAAAATGCCTTTTATAACAAGATATAAACAACATAACTCTGATACCAATGTAAATAATATTATATATTCATAGTGAAATTGAATACTAAGAAATATAAAAAGAATGTTAGCTTAAGAGAGGAGTGAGTTAAGTTCACCTAAAAATTTAAAGTGTAAATTATTAAGCAAGTAAATGATATGCAAAGAATGAAGAAGAAAGTACACAAGAATTTTAGAATGGTTTGGCGCCAATTGCTTATGTCTACTATCTTGACTTCTCATCAAGGATTTGAACACTTATCATTGTGTACCTGTTTAAAAAGACGAGCATTATCCTCTATTACACGATAGCTTTTACTTGGCTCAGCTTATAACCACATATGTCTTTTTCTAGGCTTAAGTGCTAATCCTTACAGCAAACGATTAGAGAATAAGAATAGTTTGGAGGCTAAGCTTACAATACAATCAGTGTTTTCAAAGATATACATGAAAATACAATGTAGGTGAGAACACTTTATGACAACACAAAGAAAAGAGTGAAGAAGATAAAGAGAAATTGTTTCGTTGTTCTTTTCTTGCAAGGAATGTTTTGAATTGATAATCTTTTCTCTTTTTGAATTCTAAATATATTTTTGATAGCATTAATGACAGTCCAACAACTATAAAATTTGAATTTTAAATTTCTTGAGTTGTCTTACTCAAGTATTGAGAGGGTTATTCGAGTAATGCACAGAATAAATTTGACTTTCTCATTTGGAGCCAAAGTTTCTTAAATAGTATGTCTGGGTTACTCGAGTGAGATTTTAAGCATATTTTGAACATTTTCAGGTTACTCGAGTAATATATATATATATATATATGTTAGTTGAGTAATATTTCAAACCTTTCGATTTCTCTATGGGTTGCTTGAGTAATATATACTTGTTACACAACCAATTCTTTAAGACTGTCAGTTCCTTTGCAGGTTACTCGAGTAACAAATACTTGTTACTTGACTAATTCTTTGAGATTCTCAGTTTCTTTGCAAATTACTTGAATAACAAAGTTGGTACTCAAGTAATGTTCTGAGTGTAATATTAATCTAACTTTTTATGTGCAATACTTGACTAACACATTGTCAAACACTTAAAACTTCTATTTTTATTCAAGTATACTTCGATGCATTTATTTATTTTGACTCAAGGATACAAGTGTAAACACTGATCATGGGTTTTGTTGAGCATTAAAATATTGATTCGCGAATCATGCAATGGATTCAACAAAAATGTCTTGATACTTTTGGATGGTACTTTTACTACAATTTCTGATGTTCCTATCAACAAATTTTTTATGCCCACGAGGAATGACTATTATTATAACAGTCACTAACACCCATGGTGTAGGAGAGAGGGGGTTGTATGTTTAATTTACGGGATGAGACCTTTATTTATAACCAATAAGTGATAGAGATTAATAACTTTTTCAGTTATCCCAAATAAGTGAGAAGGTGAATCACATTTTAGATAAAAGATAACATAAATCATATTTTTCAATTATCCTGGATAAGAGAAAGAATTCAATAATTTATCTAATCTCTATTCATTTGGTACAAATATAAGATAATTATCACCAATAGATAATTAAATCCATATGGGCATATTATGTCTTTCTAACATTAACAATTCTCTTAACATATATGATAAGAAAGTTGTTGGTTTTGCGTAAACAATAGCACCTCACACTCAAGAGAGGGGATGAATTATGTGTTTTAAAAATTTATAGATTTTTTTTAAATGAGATTTTAGTGTAGTAGAACAATAAGTATAAAACAATGTTTGGAAAAGTTGAAAAACTAGAAATCAAGATACAATAGACGCAACAAATTGGTTGACAACTTGGAAAAATTGACATAAAGTTGATGAAGCAAATAATCAAGAAACTCAAAGTTTGATTAAAAATGATGACTCTATTTTTGATAAAAATATTAGACAAATTATTATTCAATTATGTAAAATAAAGCTAGCATATGACAGTGAAAAAAAAAGGAGAAATACTCTATTTTCTATATTATTTTTGCATGGTTTTGACTTTTTTTTAATCAACATAATTTTTGTCTTAAACTACAATTATATTCTTCTTAGATATCTCTTTAATGTTTACATTAATTTTTCAAACTCCAATAAAAATGCAAACCCCTATGATAGAGTATTGAATACTAAGTTTGCCATAAAAGATTCTTACATTAGAATATTGTTTTTTCATTCATAAACAGTACAAAATTGGTGGTCTCTTTTTCGTAAAAACTCTTCAATTTTTATTTTATTTTCTCCATTAACCCCTCACCCCACATCACTATACACACTTCTATAATATTTATTGAAAAAACAACTCTGGGTATCTAGTTACAAGCTAAGACAAACACTTTTTAGTTTTACTTTTATCTACCAAAGGGATTTTTTAATATAAAAGGGGTGTTAAATGCCATATGAGAAAGTTAGGGGTGTACGATATTGTACAAAACCACATAAGGTTAAGGTGGGGTAAAATTAATAAACACTCACTAAATTTTAAAGTTGTAATTATTTGCTACTCAACTTTAAATTGTAACCACTTACTCACTCAATTTTACTCATTGTTAACCATCCATCATTCGTTATAATCTCGTCAAATATTACACTAACGGAATCTGACGTGGCTAACGGAATCCAAAATTACCCAATCAAATATTAATTTTTAGTTAAGTCAGCTCCCCGTCAGCTCCAAGTCATTTGCCAACTCATTTAAGTGAGATTAATTAACTGGAAGCTTAGAGACGGAACCAATAAGTAACCAAATTGAATTAAAATTAAGGGTTTCTGCTAGTCACCAGATACGCCGCACGCACACCACAAAATCAAGGGCTTCCGCCATCGTTTTTCCTCGCCGCATGGTTGCTCGGTGCTCGTGGCTGCTCTTCTCCTTCGCTACAAGATTGCTGGGTGCTCGTGGGTCCTCGCCGTGCGATTGCTCGATGCTCATGGGTTCTCCCTCACCGCGAGATTGCTCCATGCTCGTGGCCGCCATTCTCCCTTACCGCGCGGTTGCTCGGTTGGAAGTGCTTCTTGCTTCTTTTGGAAGTGACTCTCTCAGGATTTCACAGTTAACTTGTGGGTTGTCTACTATAAACATTTCACTTGTCTATTATCTTAATCAACTTTATATATATATATATATATATAATATTATGCACCTTTTATTCTGCTCCTCGTCCTACTCCATAGCCAAGCAACTTATTCAAACTAAATTGCATATAAATTGGTGCTAGTGTTGAAATTTTGAACATGTCATTATTTAATTACAATTATGCCCTTATTTGAGTCAACATGCTGGTATTGAAAATGATTTGTTGGCTTTACCATATTTCCCATAATGGCATTGGCTATTTGTTTTCCCGTGGTTATTTGATAGAATTTCACAGTTAACTTCTATCCTCTCCATCTCAATCTCTTTTGTGTATTTAAATCCTCTCTCGCCCTAAGGTGACCCACAACCAGTGCTACTTGCTTTGTGTATTTACAACCAGTGCTTCTGTTTTCCAAAACAAAGGTGACCCACAAGTAAGGAGAATGGACCACATAAGCATTGTTGAGGATGCTTTATTGGAGACCCGAGATGGTGGGCCACATGAAGGTATTTTTTTTTTTAACTGAAAGATTATACATTCCAAATAAATTATTCATCTTTTGGATTTATCTGTTCTAATTTTTTTCCTTTTCCATCCCTTATTATGCTACATGTGAATGCTCTCCCAGAACCATAATTGTAGAAATGAAATCTAGTTGCAGAGCTTGAGGATGAGTTGGACGATGCTGGAACAGAGCTTTTTGACTCCGAAGATGATGTGAACGATGGTGATTTTCAGTATGACAGTAATGCTCCATAGCGAGTATCGTTTGGTCTGAACTGTGACCCTATTGTTGAAGAGGAATATGCAGACGTAATTGGAGAGGATAACAACTCTGATTGTTCATATGATCCATTGTCCGAGGATTTGAACATCGACTACTCATCAGGTGAGGAGGACAACATTAGACTCCCTGTATTTAACGAAGAGAAAGAGATGTGGGATCCTCAATTTGAGGTAGGGAAGACATTTAAGGATGTCACATAGTTTAGGAAAGCTGTAAAACACCATGGGGTAGCCACTAGGTGCAATTTGAGGTTAAAAACGAATGATGATAAGAGAGCACAAGTCATATGCAAAAGTGGGTGTAAGTGGAGGATTTGGGCATTGGAGAATAAGAAGTTGAATTGCATACAAATAAAGACTTATAATCCCATCCACGCCTGTATTAGAAATGGCACAAATAGGCACTGCACAGCTAAGTATGTAGTTGAGAGATATTTGGAAACCTTTAAGTCGGATCCAAAATGGAAGATTAAGTTAATTATGAAAAGAGATAGGGATGACTTGAAAATAAATATTGCAAGACAGACTGCTTGGAGGGCTAGGAGATGGGTTAGGATTTTGATTGAAGGGACGGATGGCCACAGTTTGGGTTACTATGGAGCTTTGTAGAGGAGTTGTTGAGAACAAACCCAGGTTCCACCTATAGGATTGCAGTGCATGAATCCAAATTCTAGGGAATTTATGTATGCCTAAATGCATGCAAGAAAGGATTTGTTGTAGGGTGCAGGCAACTAATAGGATTGGATGGATGATTTTTGAAGGGTACATTTGGGGGTCAGATGTTGGTTGCAGTTGCCTTAGATGCCAATGATTGCATCTATCCAATTGCATTTGCTATTGTTCAAAGGGAGAATACTTCCACCTGGAGATGGTTTATGAGACATCTAGGTGGGGACTTAAAGATTGTTAACTGCAACGAATGGACCTTTATGAGTGACCGCCAAAAAGGATTGCAGAATGTGATTGAAGAGATGTATCCGAATGCAGAACATAGATTTTGTGTGCGCCACATGTACACTAATTTCTTCAGAAAGGACTTTAAGGGATTGGCTTTGAAAGAGATCCTTTGGAAGGCTGCAAAATCAACTACAGTTGCAGACTACAACTTTTGGATGCAAAAGATGCAGAAAGAGTCCAAACTTGCATATGAGTGGTTTTTGGACAGGCCTGCAAACGAATGGAGCAAGTCACATTTTCTAACGAAGGTAAAGAGTGATATATTATTGAACAACCTATGCGAGTGCTTCAATAAGCTACTTTTGGAAGATAGAGAAAAGTCAATTGTGACAATGCTAATAGACATGCACATTAGCACAATGAAGAGGATTCAAACAAGAAGGGACAAGATGAGGAGAGTCATACGTCCTCTATGCCTTAAAATTCATGACAAATTAGTGAAGAACCTTGAAGTTGCAGATGGTAGCGAGGTGGATTGGTCCGGGAGAGCACAGTGGTATGTAAGAAGTAAGGATGGTGAGTTTGTAGTTGATCTCCTTGCTCACACTTGCACTTGTAGGTGATGGGATCTCACCGACATTCCATGTGGCCATGCTTGTGTGGCAATCATAGAGAAAATGGACCTTCTTGTGCACTACCTAAATGATTGCTACAAGGTGAGCACTTACCTAACTTGCTATGAGAACTCGTTATGCCACTTAATGGTAAGAAGTTGTGGCCTCTTGTGGATAAAGCACCTCTCAGCCCCCTCGAATGGAAAGTGACCAAAAGAGGTAGAAGACAGAAGAAGAGGAGGCTGCAAGCTGAAGAGGTTGTTGTTAAGCTGAAAAATGGAACTAGTAAGATCAAGAGAACAGGGTCAATTGTTATGACTTGTAGTTTATGTGGTTTACCATGTCATAACAAGGGGTACCACAACAAAGCAGATACACCTCGCGAGGTTGGTTTACTACACATGCTGAATATAATATAAAACAATTAATTATATACACTAACTTTTGAACTTTGAATGCACAGGATTGGTTTGGGCAGCCAGGGGATCAGCTTGTTGATGGATATAGTCAAAGTGTAGACTAGCCACCACAATCTAGGGTATTGCCTCTGATTTGTTGCCTAGCATATTTAACTTAATAAATAGTGGAGTAATTGTTGTATTTTCTTTAACTCTAATTCATTATGTTTTCATTTACTAGCATCTTTAACTATTGTATTTTTCAATTATGCAGTTATGCAGAGTAAATTTCAACCTAGAAGATCTACTACAATGCCTTCAACTAGAGTAGCTCTTGACCCTTTGATGGAGGCATCCCAATTTCAATTCATGCCAACTCCAGGTATAAGGCCATCAAATGCATCTCGCATGAACAACGATGAACCTATCCCACATGCACTTTATTCAGCAAACATTGTTGAAGATCAAGGTTAAAGTTTTTCCGTAGACACTATGGTAGATGACCTACAACAAATGGAGCATGAGGAGCAAGCAAAGATGAAGGTTATGGCAGCAAGGAATAGAAGAATTGCAAGGAGCGCATTGCCCTTTGTTGCTCTTAGGAGCAAGAAACCAGCATCCACATCTTAGCTTGATAATTTATTATTATTATTTTTTGCTATTGTTACACCCACAATGATATATTATATCAAATTGGCATAAATGTAATGAGTGAACTTGGTGACCACTTTTTAGGATTGAGTTTTTGTTTTCTTAAGATGGTTATAGAGTCACATTATTTGGATAGGTAGGTGTTTTGTTTGAGGCGATGTGGATTAAAGATAGTTGATTTTGGCATAGAAAAAATACGATTTTTGTAATTAGTTTTTGGATCTTGGTCTCATTATTGAATATTTTTTTTGTGGCACATGGACTTCCCCCCAACTGTAATCCTGAAAGGAATGGATCACTACTGTGTGTGTTTGCAATTAGTTGACAACTGTGATCAGGGGAGAATGGACAACTACGGGTTGATAATGTTTACTATGGTACCACGTTTTTGTGCTAAATATAATACTAATCAAATATTAATAAACGTTTGTACAAGATAAGTTGGTGGCATCATACAATTAAAACATCAACTGTAGTTCTTACATACAAGTTCCAGTATACAAATTCCAATTGCTCTTGGAATGGCCTACCAAATCACAAAGGCGTAACCAGGTGTTCATTGGACAATGTGCTTGATTTATAGTCATCTACAACAAATTGCTAATCATCTTCGTCACTTTCATAGTTTTGGCATAGAGACAGCAGTCCAGTGCTTGGAGTAGTTCGGTTCTCTTCTTCTGACTTGTTGGCCAGTTTCGTCGGCGCACCAAATTTGGAGGATGAAGATGGTGCTAGAGACTCTGGAATAATGCTTGAATTATTTGCTTTTCTATCTTCCTCTTATTTGATGTCTAGCTTTGCTGGCTCATTACTCTTGGAGGCTGAAGATGGTTTTCTGACAATAGAAACTGTGACTAATGAAGACTTGAAAATGAATTTACCATCACTGGTTCTTTGAGAACCCCCTTGCTTTTTTGTCAAATAACCACCGGAAAACACAAATGAGCCAATGCCATTATGGGAAATATGGTAAAGCCAACAAAGCATTTTCAATATCAGCATGTTAACTCAAATGAGGGTATAATTGCAATTAAATAATGACATGTTCAGAATTTCAACACTACCACCAATTTATATGCAATTCAATTTGAAAAAGTTGCTTGGCTATGGAGTAGGATGAGGAGCATAATAAAAGGTGCATAATATTATATATATATATAAAGTTGATTAAAATAATAGACAAGTGAAATGTTTATAGTAGACGTTAACTGTGAAATCCTGAGAGAGTCACTTCCAAAAGAAGCAAAAAACACTTCCAACCGAGCAATCGCGTGGCAAGGGAGAACGACGGCCACGAGCACGGAGCAATCGCGCGGCGAGGGAGAACCCACGAGCACCCAGCAATCTTGCAGCGAAGTAGAAGAGCGGCCATGAGCACCGAGCAACCGTGCGATGAGGAAAAACAATGGCAGAGAATGGCAGAAGCCCTTGATTTTGTGCTGTGCGTGCGGCGTATCTAGTGACTAGTAGAAACCCTTAATTTTAATTCAATTTGGTCACTTACTGGTTCCGTCTCAAAGCTTCTAGTTAATTAATCTCACTTAAATGAGTTGGCAAATGACTTGGAGCTAACGGGGAGCTGACTTGGCTAAAAATGAATATTTGATTGGATAATTTTGAATTTCGTAAGCCACGTCAGATTCCGTTAGTGTAATATTTGACAGGATTATAATGAATGATAGATAATTAACAATGAGTAAAGTTGAGTGAGTAAATAGTTACAATTTAAAGTTGAGTGAGCAAATAATTACAACTTTAAAATTTAGGGAACGTTTATTAATTTTACCCGGTTAAGGTGCCATCGTGGGTTTTGGGTCGGGTTCGGTTTGAGCTACGGCCGCCCCATTTGAAGTTTGCGGGATCTCCGAAATCATGATCTCGACGGCAAAGCGTCCATGGGATCACTGATCAGTGAGGAAGAGAAAGAGGTCCAATTCTAGAGAGAGAGAGAGAGAGAGAGGGAGACAGAGGAGCGAAGAGGAAAAAGAAAAGGAAATGCATTACTGGATTCAAGCTTCGTCTTCTGATTTCAGCGGAACACTTCCCAAGCCTCGAAGGTAATAGCAATTCCATCTCTCTATATCCGAATCACTAGGTTTCTTTGGTTAATTTCTTCGTAATCTGATCTGTTTAGACTGTGTTTACTTGAATTTCAGCGGCCACACCGCTGTGAATATTGGGAAGTCTAAAGTCGTCGTTTTCGGTGGCCTTGTCGACAAGAAGTTCCTCAACGACATCGCTGTTTACGATATCGGTACTCTCTTTTCTGTTTTTTATTTTATTTTTTTCCTTTTATCCTCAAGTCACTAAGTCACTATCAGATTAAGGGAACCTTCTCGCTTGTTCTTGTTTCATCTGCTTGGTGTCTGTTGAATTCAGGTTTCTTCGATTTTAGAGTACTTTTTTTACGGCTTAGCCTTTCTATCCTTTTCTGTTTGGAACTTGTGGAAGTGAAGGAGAAGGAAGAGACAAATATAGAAAGCGATTATTTTCCTCTCTTTTGACCATAAAAAAACGCATACGGAGAGTATTGTTGGATTTATTTGTCTGAAATCCTGGTTCTAATTGACGAAAGAAGGTGGCTAGAAAGTGATAATGGTTACTGATCATAAGAGGACTCTTGAAAAGTTTTGAACCTTGAACTAGTCATTAGCTACATACATTGCCTTCACTATGTTAGAAGGTGGAAATATTTTGTTTCTGTGGCAGTTTGGATGCCAATTGCCAAATGCATTATCAATTTTGCTATTTACTTTTTGTAGACCCACTTTCCATTGCTATATTTGTTCAGTTATTACAGCAGAGCATGCTAGAATTTCACAATGAATTTGAAATATAAACTTGTTAAAAGAAAGATTCAGACAATAAAACTTATAATTTTTTTAGAAGTATAGCAACATGTACGATAGGACATTAGATTTAGTGATTTACAATTATGGATATGGAAAAACTTGAACAAAGGAAAAACTACTGCATTGGATTCCTTAAAACCATCAGAAAAAATTACATCAATTTTTCACACACTTCTGCTTCAGAAAATTATTTAAGATGTTATATGCAATTTGGTAATGCATGTCCAAATCCACTCAAGAAAGTGAGTATCTTAAGACAGAAGTAATCCTCTATTCTCATCCAAGTGTGCACACAACCATGATGATGTGCTTTGAAAAATTTAAACTTATGTTGTTTCCAACCTATGTGGAGGGTATGACTTGCCATGTCTTCAGGCAAAGAAAATTTGCAACGCTATGTTAGCATTCAATAAACACAACAAGCAAAACTTCTCTGCACTCGCAATATAAAATAATAAGGGTACTAGGTACTCTTAAGATATTGGATGAGAACAATGTAGAGCATGAGAATCCATGACATCTTATTCTAAGTTCTTGAGAGATTTGAAGATGACTTGATGCATCTATTTTTTTTTCTTCCTCTACTTATCATCTCACCCAATCGATCCCATAACCTTGTTCATATGCATTTTACTTGCATTTTATTAGTTACCTCTTTCTCTATTTCATGCTTATTGAATATGACATCCTAGCAGAAAATAGAGGAAGTTTCAATTGCTCCAGTTCCTTCTAAAGACCAGTTTATCAAGAATATATGCAGAAGACACCGTGTGGTAGTACTTACAAGCATTGTTGACTACTCCTTGTTGCAACATATAAAAAACCACACTTATCAAATTATTGATTGATCAAATATTTTATTTTTTGCATTGCTTGATCTTATCCAACACATGATTTGATGCTATTCTAAATACATAAATCCATCTTGTTTAACAGGTCAACTAGAAAGGTGGACTCGTTTTTTTTTACCCTCCTAGATGGTTCACTCATTTTCTTATCTTTTTTCTTCCTTTTCAAATGATAATGATGGTGCTGCTTATTGGTCCCTTATAATCTTCATTTTTTGAAGTTTTCTCTTGAAAACAATTGTTGTCTTGACGTTTCAGTTAAGTAAATAATAAACTATGATAGAGAATTCTATTGAGAGCAATTAGTGGTGCATTGAAATGTTACCTTGACCTTTTGTGAGAGTATAGTACAATAATCTAGTAAATCATTCTAAGAATTTGATGATACCGATCTTCTAAAAGTAGATTTTGGCCACCAACTCATGTGAATGTAGCAACTGGCTGTTTAGTTCACATATAACTATTGTGGATCCCAGCTGGAAAATATTGGATGCTAGTGCCCTCTATCTGGTACATGAAGTTGGCAAGCACTGTGTGCAAATTACATACATTTGAAGTAGATAGGTGGTAAGAATGATTGCTCTTGCCAGTTTATGGAGATAGACTAGTTCAAATATTAACTATAGTTTCTGGAATCATTGTATCTCATTTAGAGACCTGATAATGACAGCATGAATGGTACAAAATCCAAGCAGAGGTTGAACATAGGGTCTTGAGAAGGGACACGAGGGAGCCAAGGGTCTATAGTTTTCTTTCTTTCTCAGCATATTTAACAGCTTTTTGCTACCGCCACCTCTTGTTTCCATTGATTGGCTGTGTCTATAGTTTCCTTTTTCTCTCGGTATATTTAACAGCTTTTGGCTACCTCTTGTTTCCACTGATTGGCTGTGAAAAAGAGCAATATTCCCCGTGCATTTCCTGTGGGACCTATGGATGTTTGAACTATTGAAGCACAAATTTGCATATAAAAAAAGCCATGGAAATTGTTATTAGGATATTTGATAGGGCTGGAGTTTGATAAAGTCTAGAAGAGCCTAGAGATGCATTCACAAGTGGCCCCAATGCTTGATTTAAGCTCCAAAACTAACCTTTATGGATGGAGTAGAAGGTATATGGATGAGGAAACAAACTTCCCCTGGTTGGTTGGAAAATTATCTCAAGAAGCTGCAGACTAGAGTTGTTTAAACAAATATCCATTCGTCTTTGGAGCCTTAATCTACTCATCCTAGAGCTCACAGTCCACTTCAGTCTCAGCCTTTCAATTTGTTAGAATTATTAGTATAATTGTATATATTGTAATTATTATATGTGTGTGTTTTATTTGTAATTAGATTAAGCCCATAGTTTAAGCCCGTAGGTGTTTAAGGCTTGTTATGCCTATTATAAATAACAAGTTAAGAGAGGTTAATCTCTTAGATTTTTCTCTCATAATTATTTTCTCACATGGTATCAGAGCCACGGGTGAGAAAAACTTTAGTCGTCTTGTGTATCGTTTTCCAGCAATCTTCAAACCCTAGCCATCATTGTCATCGTCACTGCCCATACCGGAACCCCACTATCCGGCCACCACTTGCTAACACCGTCACCATCCTAAGGTTCGCCGCTATCAGATCGCCCCCATCCGTTGTCGCCACGCGCTGCCTCCGCCTCCACGCGCCGGCGCATCTTCCAGTCAATTCTCTTTGGCTTCTCCAGATTTGATCCCTGATGACCCCTCAAGCTATTTCCGGTGTCAAAGTCCTCTCCATGTTTGATCTCAGTGACGCGGTTTCTACCGGTGCTACTCTCGCTTCGGCATCTGTTGCCCCTGCTGCCTCTCAATCCTTCACTGTTTTCAATCTTGAGACAACCAATATTACCACTGTCAAGTTGATAGGGTCTGCCAATTATCTCTCATGAGCAGCCTCTGTCAAAATGTGGTTCAAAGGGTAAGGCCAAGCAGATCATCTTACCGCAAAGGCTAAAACTGTGCTAGAAGCTAATCGGGCTAGATGAGAACAAGTTGATACTCAGTTATGTAGCCTCTTATGGCAGTCTATTGATCCATCCATCATGCAACTCTTTCGCCCATTTGAAACTTGTGTTGATGTGTGGAAGGAAGCTGAAGAGTGTTATACAAACGATATCCAACATTTGTACATTGTGGTCTCTAATATCAAGAATCTCAAGCAGGTGAAAGCATATTGTATTAGTAGTTTTCGCGCTTTTGTATATTGTATTAGCAGTAGCTATTTGCTTTATTTTACTTTGTTGTATTTGTTTTATTAATTCATTAAGCTCGGTAAGTTGCTAAGTCAGTGTAAGAGGCTTGCTGTTATACATATACAACAACGCGCTTCGTTTGGGTTGGTTGTTCAATTTTAATGAATTATGAAGTTAGTTCCTCCTTCGAATTCTCTCTCTGCTCTGTTTGTAGTTTGCCCTAGAGTTTCTTAAGATCTTTTCATGGTATCAGAGTAATAGAGGAGAGTCATGGCATCCAATCCTTCTCATAGTACCTCTTATTGTCTTCCTCCTCCTCGATCCTCCTCCTCGCTTTCTACTGCTTTGCAATCTGATTTTGGTGCAATTGCGAAGGCTCTAAATTTCGTTCCGATTAAGCTCGATTCAGGAAATTATATTTTTTGGAAAGCTCAAGTGTTGGCTAGCATTCGAGTGTTTGATCTAATACCGTCATTGCACAAATTGACTCCTTCTCCTAAGTATGTTGTTGATCTAGAAAGTAGTAATGCTGAGGCTACGAAATTGAACGAGGATTATATGAGTTGGTTGAGATCTGATCAACTTTTACTTGGTTAGCTGTTTTCAACCATTGAACGAGAAGTTTTGGCTCAGGTAATTTAGTGCGAATCTGCTGTAGAGGTATGGTCTATGTTCACGTATTCTTTCCCGTAAGTGAACGGAATCGTAACAAGTAATATAATGATGAATAAATTATTGTTCCCACGAGGATTAACTTTTGATCCCTACTTTAACCACTATTAACTTTAATAAGCCCCACACAATTAAAAGAATACTCAGTGGAAGTTTTATATTAACTAAAACTAACTCACTAAATGGAAAACACAAAATAATTCTTTAGGTTTTAAATGCAGGAATCTAATGCACTAGGGTTCATGAATCCACCGTAATTCTTCAATTGGTTTAATCTTCCAGTAATCAGGTTTTATAATTCTTGCTTTCGGTTGAAAATCGATGATTCTAAGTTAATCAAAAGCCTCTCTCGATGGTCAATCAAATCTATGTTTGCATATGAGATTAATTATCTCTAATTAATCTACAAATATACAAACATGCATTTATCCACAATGATCATCTAAATAAGATTTCATAAGACATAACGGTATCTCTACCTATTATCGAACCTTATGTCGTTTATTACCAAGTGCTAATCTATATTGAATGTCTCGAAAGCAATATAAATCACAAACACGTTCTAATGGCGGCCAATCATCAAAACGGAATTAGTGCATAACAAACGATCAACCAGAAAGACAAGAATATAATAAAACCCAAATACTTTTAATTAAACCATCATTGAACTAGGTTTCATCAATCACCCTAGTCACAAGGTACTTAGCCTAACATAGTTTCAACCAATGAAAGAATAATAAAAACGGAATTCATGATGTTGGAGAGAAGAAAGAACAGAAAAATACAACCAAAACCAAAGTTCTTCGAGAAAATCTCCTTCTTCTTCCTTGGCTTGCCGTCTTCTCTCCCTTCCAAAAGCTCCCAAATCTTCTAAGAATCCGTCTTTATATAGTGCTTTTTAGGTCTTCAAAGTTGTGCCTCTTGAAAGAGCCCATCTCCATTTGATTTGAAAGGAAACGGGCTTAAAATGGCATTTTCGCGAAGCTTTGAGCCTTACTGCGGCCTTACCACAGAATGCTTGCCGCGGTAGGGCGGTTAGCCACAGAATAATTTTCCAACCACGACCTTACCACGGAATGCTTTTTGCGATAAGGCCGTGAGCCACAGAAAGTTTCAGTAGCCACTACCCTACCACGGTATGCATTGTGTGATAACGATGTGAGCCACAGAAAGAAATTCTTACCATGACCCTACCACGCAATGCTTTGCGCGACAACACTGTGAGCCGTTTCTCCTTGATTTCCAATACTTTACCAATGACGTCCTACTTTCGATGCCTTGTGATCTCATCAACCTCAATCTCGAGTGAACCTTTGATCTTGCCTTTAATGCCATTTTAGTTCCAAAACTGCGACAACATCATCACTTTTTGCTCCAATTATCTTCAACACATGCTCTACATCTAAATAATCACATATAGAACCAAATCAAGTAGAAATCATGCTCATTGAATGTATAAATGCTATGTTTATAGACCAAAATAAGTGTATAAAAGACACTTATTAGTCGACACTAGAAAATTTATATTCTAGACAGATAATTACAAAATCTTTTCAATTAAAGCAACAATTACGTTCCATCAAGAAATCAGATCTCTCCATTAATGACTACATATTAAAGATCAAGATGATAGGTCATTCTTTAGCAAACAAGGTATGGTCTCCTTGACTTTGTCGATATCCCATTGACAACATTGCTTTTGTAAATCTACTAAATCAAGCTCTGGGGGATTGTTTTAACCCATCAAGTGCCTTTTTGAATCTACACACCTTTTTGTTTGTTTCAATGTCAAATCCCGAAAAGCAGACCTTGTAAATTTCTTCCTCTAGATCCCCATGTAGGAAGGCATTCTTTACATCAAACTGATACAAATTCCCGTCGAAATTTGTTGCCAATGATAGCAAGACCCTCACGGTGTTCATTTTAGTTATTGGTGCAAATGTATCTTGGTAGTTAACACCATGTGTTTGAGTGCAACCCTTTGCAACTAGTTGAGCTTTGTATCTCTCCAAAGACCCATCTACCTTGTATTTCACAAAGAACACTCATTTGCATCCAACTGGTTTTTTTCCTCTTGGTAGATCAGCCACGTTTTATGTTTTTCTAGTGCATCCATTTTCACTTTCATGGCATGTCTCCACTCCTTACTTTCTAGTGCCTAAAAAAAAAACACAGTTCGTGGTATCTTGATTGAGTTAAGATGGGTGAGGAAACTTTTATGCGAATGTGACATTCTATCAGTGTTCTAAAATGTAGCCTAAGCCTAAGCCTCGCTGAGGCGTTAGGCATCCCCTGGCCGCCGTGATTACATGCAAATTGGCACCCCTAGGCGCCAGGCTCGATTAATCGGGCCCAATTAGCACCTAGTCGCCTGGGTCGCCTAGATGTGCATTTAGATTTCGTCTCTCGTGGACTCGTTAATTTCTTTCTGTTGTCGCTACCGCTGCTGCCAATCGTCTTGTCGCCGCTGTTGCTAATCGTCTCTTCATGCGTTTGGATCCGATGCCTATCTCCTTGCCGGTTCTCACTCTTCTTCCTTCGGTACGATCCGAGACCTAGCTTCGATTTTTAGCTCTTTCATCTTTTGTTTAGCTTCTTTCATCGAGAAGCTTCGATTTTCAACTCTTTCGAGGTTTGAAGCTTCTTTCATCATTTTTGCAGCTCTTCTCAATAAGCTTTGATTTTCAGCTCTCTCTCTAGAAATTTGTGTTTTGATAGGATTCTAGGGTTTGTAGCTAGTTGTTGGATATGTGCACAACTGAACCTGCAATTGGATTCAGCTGGGTGTAAATAATTAAGCATTGTTTGAGATTCTTAAAGTTAAAAAAGGCAGTTTTCCTAGGCCCCGCCTAGGCGCTAGGTCCCAGTCTGGTGCTCGACTAACACCTAGCGTGTTTTAAAACACTACATTCTATCAAAGGTCACAAAATAAGACAAGGGGTGGCTTGTGCTTTTTTGGTTGCCTTTTCTGAGAGCAATGGGAAGATCAAGATTACTCTCACTGCTGTGTGGCTCTACGAGGGCAGAACATGGTTAGAATCAATAATAGGAGGAGGAGAAGTACTAACTTCTGTGTTTATCCCAAGGTCGGAATCTGGTTCAGATAGTTGAGTGGGCTTTGGTGGAGTTATGATACTCTTTCTTCTTGAATAGATTGACTCAATAGGTGACCTTTGTTTCGATTTCAAGGGAGTTGGTGGTTGGGGATTAGACTCAAAGTCGGTCTGGGTTTCAATGCGAGTAGGTTTTGGAGAGGTTAATGTTAGTGAAGAAACTGGAACAGCTTGTTCCTCTAATTTTTCTTATTGAATCCGAGAGAATAGATTACAATATATACATGGACTTTGGCTAAGATTTCCTAAAAAATCTCCTAGACTTTAGCTTCTAGATATTAGGATGAGAACTCCTAATATTTAGGACTAGATTAAATCATAAGATAATCATAATATATGAATAGATAACTAAGATAATTACAAAGGCGATAACCACTTCTTCCAACCCATGTGATAAGCCTAATCAGCTTATTCTTCATCTACAGCAGTAGCAGTTTAAATGGCATTGATGCACAGCTGGAATTCTACACTCCCCCTCAAGCTGGGCTGTGTATATCGAGCATGCCTAGCTTGGATTTCAGTTTCTCAAACATTTGTCTTGGTAGAGCCTTTGTTAGTATATCAGCAGTTTGATCCACTGTTGGAATATAAGTTAAGTTTACTATGCCTGCTTCCACCTTCTCTTTAATGAAGTGTCGATCCAATTCTATATGCTTGGTTCGATCATGATGGACTGGATTTTTTGCAATACTTATTGAGGCCTTGTTATCACATAGTACTCTCATAGACATATTGAGTTCCATGTTTAGCTCCCTTAGTAACCTCATAAGCCATATTCCTTCACATATTCCATGAGACATTGCCCGATATTCAGCTTCAGCACTACTTCTTGCAACCACTGACTGTTTTTTGCTCCTCCATGTAACAAGATTTCCCCACACATAGGAACAATAGCCTGTTGTAGATCTTCGGTCACTTATGGAACCAGCCCAGTCTGCATCAGTGAACACATCTATCCCTCTATTTCTGGTTTTCTTGAAGTATAGTCCCTCACCTGGATTTCTTTTTAAATACTGAAGAATCCGATGGACAGCCTTAAGGTGAACTTTTGTTGGATTATTCATGCTTCGACTTACCATGCCCACTGCAAATCCGATGTCAGGTCGAGTATGGGAGAGGTAGATTAGTTTCCCCACCAGTCGTTGGTATCTCTCTTTGTCAGTTAAACTGTCTCCTTGACTTTCATCAAACTTGTAAGTTGCATCCATTGGTGTTTCAACTGGTTTGCACCCGATCATACCTGTCTCCTTTAATAGATCTAATACATATTTCCTTTGGGTCATAGAAATCCCTTCTTTTGATCGGGCTATTTCCATCCCTAGAAAGTACTTTAGAAATCCCAAGTCTTTTACTTCAAATTCCTTTGCTAATAGTCTCTTAGCATTGTTAATTTCTTCACCGAAATCTCCTGTGATAATTATGTCATCCACATACACAATAATAATAGCTTTCTTCCCTTCCTTTGAAAATTTCACAAACAATGTATGATCAGATTGGCATTGGAGGAATTCATACCTTTTTAGAACTTTAGTGAGTCGGTCAAACCATGCTCTTGGAGATTGCTTAAGCCCGTATAGAGATTTTCTAAGTTTGCAAACTTTTCCATCCTTACCTTGGTTATCAAATCCTGGAGGTATTTCCATATATACGTCTTCTTCCAAATCACCATTTAAAAAGGCATTCTTGATGTCAAGTTGGTGAAGCGGCCATTCCAAGTTTGCTTCTAAGGTAAGAAGGACTCGAACTGAATTTAATTTGGCAACTGGAGCAAATGTCTCCTCATAGTCTATTCCATAGGATTGGGTGAATCCTTTGGCAACTAGGCGGGCCTTGAATCGGTTTAAACTCCCATCAGCATTATATTTAACTGTAAAAATCCATTTGCAGCCAACTGGTTGTTTACCTTTAGGAAGATCAGTTATTACCCAAGTGTCATTCTTTTCAAGTGCTGTAATTTCATCCATTACTGCCATCTTCCACTCAGGTTCCCGGAGAGCCTCATAAATATCCTTTGGAATCTGTACATTGTCTAATTGGGTAGAAAATGCACGAAAACTGGGCGATAGTTTGTCATATGAGACAAATTTTGCTATTGGATGTCGGGTACATGATCTAACTCCTTTCCGTAGGGCTATGGGCATGTTTAGCTCAGCTGATATCTCCTGTACTTGGGTCTCAATGTTAGCTTCAGGAATAGGAACAGAAAGAGTATTACCTGTATCAACTTCTAGAGATTCAGAATTTGGAGTTGATTCTTGGTCAGTGATGGGTATGTTGCAGTGCTCTACTTTTCCTTGAGGTTTCTGACGTCTTGAATACACAATTAGTTCCTTAGGATCATTGGAAGGCTGAGACAAGGGGGTTATAAAGGCAGTTTGAAGCTCCAGAAACTGATATTCCTCATAAGGATGATGCTCTCCCTGAATATCAGTTCTGGTGTAGAAGGGTTGATTTTCGAAGAAGGTGATATCCATAGTATTGTAAAATTTTCTGGTGGCTGGGGAATAGCATTTGTAACCTTTTTGATGGGATGAATAGCCAAGAAATACACACTTTATGGACTTTGGGTCGAGTTTGCTGCGTTGTGGCTGAGTGTTATGAATAAATGCAGTGCACCCAAATACTTTCAATGGGATGGATGAGAGTAATTTGGTGTGAGGGTAGGCTGTAAGAAGAGTTTGAGATGGGGTTTTGAAGTTCAACACGCGGGAAGGCATCCGGTTTATAAGATAGGTGGCAGTGAGTACTGCTTCACCCCAAAAGTGTTTAGGAATGTTGGATGTCAACATAAGAGATCTGGTGACTTCCAAAAGATGCCTATTTTTTCTTTCTGCAACTCCATTTTGTTGTGGAGTGTCAACACATGAAGTTTGGTGAACAATACCATGTTTTGATAGGTAGGCATTAAGATTGGAATGGAGATACTCCCGCCCATTATCAGTTTTGAACACTTGAATCTTGGTTTGAAACTGATTCATGATCATGCTGTGGAAGTGTTCAAAGATATTTCCAAGTTCTGATTTCTCTTTCATTAGGAACACCCAAGTGAGTCTAGTGTGGTCATCGATGAATGTGACAAACCACTTAGCACCGGTGATATTTTGGACTCTAGATGGCCCCCAAATATCACTATGTATCATA
Source organism: Diospyros kaki (assembly GCA_036245055.1). Lineage (NCBI taxonomy): Eukaryota > Viridiplantae > Streptophyta > Magnoliopsida > Ericales > Ebenaceae > Diospyros > Diospyros kaki. Next base: position 24,718,656 of record BSEG01000010.1, on the reverse strand, counting down.
GAAAAAGGATGAGAGGATTTGTAAGACCGAGCAGGATATGTAGCATGAGTATGCTTAGAAAGTTGACAAATCTCACATTGATAAAGAACAGCCTTCTTATTGAATACTAAGGGAAATAATTTCTTGAGATACATGAAATTTGGATGTCCTAATCGATAATGCCATAACATGGCTGGACTGAGAGTATTTATGCTAGAGTTTAGTGCACTACATGGCTTAGGAACTGATTGTGATGGTTGAACATCTTCACCTCGAAGTAAGTAGAGTCCTGAACACATCCTAGCATTGCCAATCCTCTTCTCCAAGTCCGATTCCTGAAATTCACACAAGTTGGAAGAGAATTTAGTGATGCAATTTCTTTCTTTTGTCAACTTACTTACTGACAGTAAGTTACAACTAAGATTAGGGACATAAAGAACTGATTCAAGGCTGATGCTTCCTGAAATCATAACAGATCCTATGCCTTTTACTTGGGATAGAGTTCCATCTGCTATGCGAACAGTATACTTACTATCAGGACAAGAAGTATACTTATGAAATAAAGAGATATCTCCTGTCATATGGTCTGTTGCACCTGAGTCAACTATCCAGGCCTTTGGGTTGTCTTGTTGAACACTCAGGGCATGAAGGAAGTTACCTTTTGAGGCTAGCGTACCAGATCCAGTAGTATTATTTTGAAGAGTTTGTTGCAGTATCTTTTGAAGAGCTTCCAATTGTTCTTTACTGAAGGGATTAACCTCGGCGTTTGTTTGTGATTCAGCAGTATTTCCACGACCTTCTCTCTCTCGGGCTGGTTTCCAGTTTGCTGGTTTTCCATGAAGCTTCCAGCATATATCCTTAGTATGTCCAACTTTCTTACAGTGTTCGCACACTGGTCTGTTCTTCGGCTGTTTGTCTCGGTTGAAGGAATTTCCTTGGGCTATCATGGCAGAGTTCTCTGCTGGGAGAAAAGGGTGATGAGATCCCAGCATTAGTTTCTTCCGGCTTTCCTCCCTTCGGACTTCTGAGAAGACCTCCCTGACACTAGGAAGAGGCTTAATACTTAGTATTCTTCCTCTTACATCATCCAGTTCTTTGTTGAGTCCAAGGAGGAACTGGTAGACTCGATCTTTTTCAACAATCTTCTTATATTGTTGAGAATCTTCTGAGCACTTCCACGATCTTTCTTCAAGAATATCTAGTTGCTGCCATTGGCGAGTTAAAGCATTGAAATAGTCTGTGACAGACATATCTCTTTGCCTTAACTCATGAAGTATACTCTTTATTCCGAACACTTCTGATGTATTATCAGCATTGGAGTAGGTCTCCTTAACTGCATCCCATATCTCCTTAGCAGTTTTGTAATATAGGAAGTTCTCCCCTGTTGCATTCGTCATGGAGTTAATTAACCATGACATGACCATGCTGTTTTCCACCTTCCAAATCTTGTAGGTAGAGTCGGTTTCTTGAGGTTGTACCACAGTTCCGGTGAGGTATTCTTCCTTGCCTCTTCCACAAACGAACAGCATAACTGATTGTGACCATTGGATGAAGTTCTGGCCATTCAATTTGTGTCCAGTAATCTGAAGAATAGGGCCTTCAGGGATGCTGGACATTGGAACAGCCATTCCTCCGGATCCAGATGAGATTTCAGATGTTGAAATCTCGCCTGTGTTAGCCATGACGGCTCTTCAAGAAGCAAGCTCGCAATGGATCAGATTTACCGCTCTGATACCATGAAGAAACTGGAATAGCTTGTTCCTCTAATTTTTCTTATTGAATCCTAGCGAATAGATTACAATATATACATGGACTTTGGCTAAGATTTCCTAAAAAATCTCCTAGACTTTAGCTTCTAGATATTAGGATGAGAACTCCTAATATTTAGGACTAGATTAAATCATAAGATAATCATAATATATGAATAGATAACTAAGATAATTACAAAGGCGATAACCACTTCTTCCAACCCATGTGATAAGCCTAATCAGCTTATTCTTCATCTACAGCAGTAGCAGTTTAAATGGCATTGATGCACAGCTGGAATTCTACAGTTAGTGATTTAGGTTGTTGGGTTGCCGAACTGGGGAAGGACAAGAAATTAATCCTATCGTGGTCTTCCACAGGCAAAGGCTCCCCTTACAGACCACAATTGTTAAAGAATCGCTCATGTTCAACAAAAGTAACATCAGCGAGACAAAGGTTTTCCCAGAGGAAGGGTGGTAACATTTGTAGCCTTTCTGAGTAGAAGAATACCCAATGAAGACACATTTGAGAGCTTAGGGGTCAAGTTTGTTACGATTATGGCAGTGAATATTGACAAACACAACGCAACCAAAAACTTGAGTGGGTAAGAAGGTAGAAGCAGTGAAATGGGGATAGAACTTGGAGAACACTTGCCAAGGACTCTGAAAACTGAGAGTATGAGAGAGGGTGTGTAGTTGATTGAGTAGAAGTAAGTACAGCTTCCCTCCATAGATAGTTGGGGACTTTGTTGTGGAACATCAGGGCATGTGTAGTGGACAGCAGATGACCATTTTTTTACTTGGCCACACTGTTTTGTTGAGGGGTATCAACACACGAAGATTCATGGATGATGTCTTTGGTGTGAAGTATGAAGATAAAGTTCGATTGAAATAATCTCGCGCATTATCCAACCTTATCTTTTTGATTTTCACCCCAAACTAATTTTGAATCATATTGTGAAAGATTGGAAAAATAACCCCACATCAGATTTTCTCTTTAAAAGATAAACCCAAGTTACATTAGTGCAATCGTCAATAAAGGTAACGAACCAAGTAGCGGTAGAAATATTGTGCAGATGAGAGGGTTTCCAAATATCTGTATGGATTAGAAAGAAAGGTAGGGATGTTCTTTTATGACTAAGAGGAAAGTGCATACGTTTGTGCTTGACAAGTCATAAGTATCACAATGAAGTGTGCTGACATCAACACTTTTAAACAAAGATGGAAACATGACTGGAAAAACCTTGAATGAAGGGTGATCTAAACGATGATGTTGTAGTCAGATTTGACTTAGAGTGGAACTATTGGACATTAAAGAAGTAGAATAGTGAACTGTATTGAACCCACTGATTTTATCTACCTTTTCAAGATAGTAGAGCCCATTTCTTTCCTTAGCATGCCCAATCGTCCTCCCTGAATTTTGATCTTGGAAAACATAGCAATTGGGAAGAAAGGTTAGGTTGCAATTAGAGTCATGAAGCAGGTGCTGAACGAAGATGAGATTGGTAGTGAGTTTTGGAACATGTAATGCATTTTTTAAGATGAGGGAAGGACTAAGATGAATGTCACCAATCCCTATCACGGTGATGGAAGATCCATTATGTTAGGTCTACTGCAAGATATGAGACTTGTCTCACATCGGAAGTTTAGGCTTTTGGTGTGGGGTTTATAACGTCTTGGGCACCCTCCCCTTGATAACTAGTTTTTAAGGGTGAGTTCTACCCAATGGGTGTAATAGTGGTATCAGAGCTGGTCCCATGTTTCTCAGTTGCAATCGCGCGGTTACGGAGGTGACGTCGGCATTGCAGTGTTTGTCTGGAACTAGCCGTGGTTAGTGCACAACTTGTCGTCGTGGGTGTCGTACTGCGGAGCGTGGTGGTATATTATGGTCCATTACAAGGTATGGGATTTGCCCCACATTAGAAGTTTAGGCTCTTGGTGTGGGCTTTATAGCCTCTTGGGCACCCTCTCATTGACAACTAGCTTTTGAGGATGAGTTCTACCCAAAGGGCGTAACACATCAATTGTAATAATTTTCTGTGAGCTGGAACAGGGAGTGTAAGTGGAGGAGCTGGACGAAAAAGTCACATGATCGGTCATGTTGTAATCAATTATCCATGAAGAGGATTGACTATTGTTTGAAGCTCTGTAACCATGAGAGGCAAGAGACATACCTAATTGTGCAAATGAGCAAACATCGGGGTTGGTGGAGCATGTACCTAGGTCTTGAGAAAGGCCTTCAGCCTCTCAATGTCCTGTTTGTCGAGTCCCATTGTGCTAGAGGATTCCGGGGATTCCGGCTCCTCCTTTGGCTGAGACAGGTCCTTTGACTGGGACAGGTTTACCTGCCCCTTCCGTTGGCTGCCATATCCACGATCAGCTTCTTGGAGTCTGCCATGAAGCTTGTAGCATTCATCCTTAACATGCCCCTTCATCTTGCAGTAGTTGCACACAAGATTATACCTATTATTCTACCTGGATTCAGACTTTTTACCCATTGGCAGCGAAGCAATTTGCTTGGCTGCAGGATTATCCTTGTAGCCCCATATGGTTAACGCTGATCCTTCCACCGCTTGGTCTTTAAGCATCACCTCCCTCTACTCTCCTCTGCTCGGATAATGGCAATGGTCTCATTCAGTGGTGGTAATTTTTCCTTGCCAAAGATCTTAATCCGAACTTGATCATATTTAGGTCGGCGCCCAGCCAAGAAGTCATAGATGTGATCCTTTTCTATAAACTGCTGTAAAGTGGCAGCATCATCTTGGTCTTTCATTAGAAGGGATTGATAGTAATCCATCTCCTGCCATAGGTTCTTCAGCATATTTGTATACTTGGTGACAGAAAGGTTACCTTACTTGGCAGACATCAACTTGATCTTAATTTCGTCAATCTGGGCTGAGTCATTCTTCTTGAAGTATGTTTGTGGGATGGTCTCCCAAAGCTCCTTTTCCATGGATAGGAACATACATGTATCACTGATTTTCGGATCCATTGCGTTCCAAAGCCACACCATAACCATCGAGTCATGTTTGCCCCATGCTGCGAACTGAGGGTCGTAGGATTTTGGTCCCGTACCAAGGAGATGGCTGAACTTTCCTTTCCCTTTGAGGAATGTGCGAACTAGTTGTGACCACGTCAAATAGTTCTTTCCATTCAATCTGTAAGAAGAGTAGAGATTTTGTAACTCTCCTGAAGATGTGTTGCTGATTGGGTTGTCAGTCAGAATTGGCTTCGCGGGACTGCTAGTGGCTGAGTGGTCAGTCATAGTGGCATAGGGAGGTTGAGCAATCTGGTTTGACTATTGAGGTTACGACAGCAGAAAACACCCGTGTCGACCAGTGGCTTGGACAAGGATGGTATCCTGCGACAGCAATGGCAACAAGGCCCAGTGATGTGATGGAGTGCTCCGCGGGACTTCACGTGTATTGAACTTAGGACCGTCGCTGTGGTGGTCAAAGTTGACAGGGAGAACACTAAGAAGTCCTACAACTGATGAGGGTAGGATGGCTGGCCTGCGATAAAGCCTGGAGAGGCAGAACAAGCCGAGATGTAGGGCGGTGGAAAACTGAAACAAGCTCCCTAGGAATGTGGCTCTGATACCATGTGAAGAAAGATGATTTCTCACTTGATTGATTAAAAGACTGTACTTGCGTTGAATATATACACAAAGGAGATCTAATCATATCTCTAAACTAGGTAACTCCTAAGAATCTGCAATCAGCCTAATCAAAGAAATTTGGAAACTATATATTCTTCTAACTGTACATTGCCTAAAATAGGAGGATCTTGGAATATTATAACAGTTTGTTATTCCCATATTGGAGGAATGTCGTCCCTGTGATGCAAGGCTAATCTAATGTTATCTTAATGAGAATTTCACCACAGGCATGCCAATGGGCTTCATGAAATAGAGATAGACAAAATGGATGAAAGTGAGAGAAGATAGAAACCGTAAAAGCTAGGGACCAAAGACGAGAGATTTGGATAGAAGGAAGATAAGTCAAGACCCTTCAGTATTTAACTTCTATGCATCCTGAAAGAATATAAGACGTGTGGAGTTGAGAGGAAAATACCTTTTCATATTTTCCTGAAAGAATACGTTCATTTTACATCAAGACCTTTTCATAGGCATTGCAAGACTTACTACAAGTAGATATTCTCTAAAACTGAGCCTACTTATATTTCTGACTTAATCTTCTAAGAGATAATAACAAAGTATAATATGATTAAACCAAATACCTCTTGTACGAGATTTATCACCAATACTGCTCATCTTCTTCCAGGTCCCACATTGTTTGGACCATATTGAGTATTTGCCTGGAATAGCACCATATAAGTGAGAAGCTGCTTAAATTTTAAATGTCTGATTGCTTAATTGTTTGCTTGGCCAACTGTCATCCACCTGCACTGGTTGCTCTTGAAATTTAGGGTTGCGCAGAGACAGCAGAATATGAGAAGTTGTGTTCATTCTACTTGCACCATGATTTTTCTGGAAGATGTGTAATGGTTATGAATTTGAGCTTTTTGAATGTTTCAGAAAACAAATTATGGTTTCAACCAGAGTGCACTGGCAGTGGGGCAGATGGGGAGGTGGGACCCAGCCCACGAGCATTTCACATTGCTGTTGCAATTGATTGCCACATGTTTATTTTTGGTGGGAGGTCTGGTAGTAAAAGGTCTGTGTATGTCTACAAAATATGTGTCCTTGCGATTGCAAATCAATGTTTCATTGGCAATACCGGATGTGTGCCACTTTGCTGACAAACTCTATTTTCAGGTTGGGTGATTTTTGGGTCCTGGATACTGGTAAGAATCTATATCCTTGATGTATTAACTACTTCCATGTGATGTCAAAGAAATATGACTAAAATTTTTATAATTAGATATATATGTATCTTTGAAATATGACGTATGTTGTTATGATTGGATATTTTGTATATATGTGTGTATACCGTTTTTCATCTTCTGCTTTTGTTGAAGAATAACTAAACTTATATATGTTTAGATATATGGCAATGGTCTGAACTTACCAGTTTTGGTGACTTGCCTTCACCACGAGATTTTGCTGCTGCTTCTTCTGTTGGAAACCGTAAGATTGTGATGTGAGTATTGATAGATTTTGCATATTCGATGACATCCTTGATACAGGTTTGTTTAGCTTGCGAATCTTAAAGGTTAAATTATATGCAGGTATGGAGGCTGGGATGGTAAAAAATGGTTGTCAGATATCTATGTCTTGGACACAAGTAAATTTCTTCCCTCAAAAGTGCTAGGGATATTTTCAATTTAATGTCATATTATAATTCTATCTCTGTGTTAAACCCTTCTTTTGTTCTAAGTAGTATCACTTGAGTGGACGGAGCTATCAGTTTCTGGAACCTTGCCGCCACCTAGATGTGGGCACACTGCTACTATGGTTGAGAAGCGGTTACTGGTTTATGGTGGCAGAGGTGAGATACTTACCTCCAATTTTCTTCTGCTGATGTCCCAATGTTTCTTCACTTCAAGAAGTCTTAATATATCTACAAAGCACCTTTTCCTAGTTGCAAAAAAATGCGGTAGTGTCAAAAAATGTGGGGGGTAAAAATTGAAGATGGTTGATATTTCGCAGTTAAACCCTAACAACACCCCCCCCCCCCCAAAAAAAAAAAAAAAAAAAAAAACACACACACACACAGACACACAAAAAGAAGCAAAAAATAATTCCAGTTCAGTTTTGAATAGATTAAGATGGTGTCTTTTTCTAAGGTTTTGTTTTGAGGAGGAAATGACAAGTAGGTGGCATTCTGTATCCTTATATAATGCTTGGTATCTGCTTACAGATCTTATTGGCTGATATGCTCAGATGCCATTCTAATCAATCATGTAGGGGGGTTCTATCACGGGGAAAAGATTGCTAGTATCATAGGCATGAAGTAGTCCCACCACCATGCAATGTTTGTTTGCTACATTGACACATCAGTTTTTTGACTCGTGTAGGAGGTGGAGGGCCCATCATGGGCGATTTATGGGCTTTAAAGGGTCTGGTTGAAGGAGGTATCATATTTCTATCCTTCTACTTCTAGATTCAAATCTGCTGTTCCTGTTTCTAGATACTGAGCATGAGATATATATATATATATTCTGTCATTGTATGGCTTTATATATGCCATATCTTGAAAAGTTCTCTTCTTTCTCAAGATTGTTCTCTACTTAAGCTGTATGCCATGCCTTCATTAAGTATGAAGTTATCTTTCCTTCATGGAAGTGCAATATGATACATCATTTCCATTCAAGCACTTACAATGCACTCATGATTTGTTCATATGCTTGAAAATAGGTGATTACCACTAGGACATCCTGTGTATTCTTTTTTTTTTTATTAGTCTAATTTAGATGCAAGAATAATTAGTCAACTTGAGAATTGAGCATAGCATATTGTTCTCCTAGCCTTAGAATGAAGTTTCCTTAAATGTTCTCAATCTTCAAGATCAACTGCTAGGATGTGCTCTATGTAGCACTTGCTCTTGAAGGTAAATCTCCAATAGCATGAATGAGCTTTTAAATAGTATGGCTGCCTCAATCAAATAATAATTCTAAAAGATTGAACTAGAAGTAATTTATGATTGAAATAAGACCCATTACCAGCTATTAGGACTAGTATATTGACTTGTTTCCAGCTTTCTTTAACTTGTTCCAGAGCTATCTTTTGATAGAGCATGGGAGGACAGAAGGTTATTAACAAGTTTATTAATCCCTTCACAAAGTGGGACATCTACTATTTGTTCATTTTTGTGCCTTCATGATTAAGGCCTTCTTATTTTCCTTGGAAAGTCTTATGGAAAATGAGCACCCCTCCTGAAATTTCCTTCTTTGTCTAGACAACTGTGAGCTTCCCTTGATGCCATTAAATTGACAATTTGAGAATGCATTGGTGGGTGGTGTTGGGTTAGTGTTATCTTTGTTGGAGCGTTGGTGAGTCCATGGACCTATTCTTCTACATTGCCCTGTGACATGTGAAGTTTTGAGCTTTATGTTTTCTATCTTGGGTTTATAGTGGGTTATGCTGGAAAGCATCCATCAACAACAGTAGCAATAGCAACAACAACAACAATCACAAACATACTTCAATCCCACTAGGTGTTCAAGGTGTTTCTTCATAAATCAAGTTTGTTATCATGCCTTCCTTTGTCTCATCCATTAAGACAATGTTATGTCTGCAAATGACATACACCAATGCACTTCTTCTTGGATATGCTTTGTGAGCTCATCCATCACAGGAGCAAAGAGACAAGGGTTCAATGCAGATCCCTAGTGTAATCCAATTGTTATGGGAAATGTCTCAGTATCTCCTCCACAAGTCCTAAGTTATGTTTTTGCTTATATAAACAATTTGAACTCCTTTCTTCTCCAACACTCTTCCCAAGATTTCTTTGCAGACTGTCATAGGCTTTTTCCAAGTTTATAAATACCATATGTAGATTATTATTTATTTCATCTTCGGGCCTTATAAAGTGTCTGAGTAAGTAAATAACTTCCATTTTTATCCGACCAGGCAGAAAACCAATTTGGTTTGAGAGACCTTGGTTTCTCTCCTTAACCTTTGTTTAGTTACCCTATCTTGAAGTTTCATAGTGTGGCTTATTAGCTTGATCCCTCAATAACTTTCACAACTTCACAGCTCCTATATTCTTATAAATATGCACAAAATTACTATTACTATTTCTCCTCTTGGCCGACATCCTTTTTGATGTAAAGATCTCATCAAATAATTTTGTTAATCCAAAAATGCCCTCTTCTCCCATGGATTTCCATATTTTTTTGGGATCTAGTTCTAGTAGTTTACTATTTTTCATCTTTTTCAATGCTTGTTTTATTTCGTTTGGACAAATAAATCTATGGAAGGTGTAATTTCTTGTCTTCTTCAGAGTTACTAAGATGACCTAACATGCCACCAGTTTCTCCACATTCATTGAATAACTTTGAGAAATAGTTCTTCTATCTCTCTTTGATCGCTCCCTCATTTAGAGAAATTTCTCTAACCATTGGTCACATCTGTGATTCTATGATGGTATAAAACCGCTGGTTTGACCAGCGATTCTGCTTCACAGATGCCAAGCATGATCCCCTCTTGTGCCGCTGGTAAGATGTGAGGGAGGATGCTAGATTGGTTAAAAATTTGAAATGGCTCCTATTTTGGCAATTTTTTTAGAACAGGTGTTATTTTGGTAAAAAATTCCCCAACACACACATGTATATGCCCCCCAATGCGTCCAAACCTGATATCCCCAAGGCACAGGGAAAGAGGTAGAGAGAGATGTGTAAATGCATTTTGGGCCAATGTGATACAACTTTTGTAAAGGAAACTGTAATTTCCAGGATGTGGGGGGTAGCACTTGTAATTAAACCAAACTTCAGGAGTGCTGAGTGCAATTTACTCGTTTATTTTTGTTACTTGTTTAGCTTATGGATTTCTTAGCAAGTAGTCATGAGACTAGCATAGCATGTGACTTTTTAATATAGTTGGTATCTTATTCATAATTTCATACTTAAAAATATAGATACTTGTGGTTCATTTAATTAATTTAATACGGATTTTTTTGAATTATTTAATTGTAAACTTAATATAGGAAGATGTATACATCTCAAAACTATTCAATGGTTCAATGTATTAAGCTCGTATATACATTTATACAACTATCAGCTTTTGTTCCCAAATATTGTTACACTTTTCAATTCTTTTTACTGTTTTCCTTTTTTAGAAACATTTCCAGAACATTTATGGTTCCCAGCTAATCAACACTGCATATAGAAATATTTCTTGATCCTTGGTCACACCTAAGACTTCTCATCTATGTAGAGGCAAATTTCCTTTTTTGCTTCCTGTTTCCAACATGTTTCTTTATGGTTCTCAGTGTGCAACATGTTTCTGTATGTTTGTGTTATTCCTTTTGCCCAACTTTATCACTTCCTATTTCTTAATATCCTAGTATCAGGTAGCTAAGTTTGGTTGTTTTCTCGTCAAGAAGATTATGCTGTGGACATTCTTACCTTTTTGCGGTTTTCTTGATCTCTCCTTACTGAATTATGTTATGTTTGTTGGGGAAGGAAGAAAATGAAACTCCTGGATGGACCCAACTGAAGCTTCCTGGTCAAGCTCCTTCACCTCGCTGCGGTCATACTGTCACATCTGGAGGACACTATGTAAGTACCTCCATTAACCTTTTACATTTATTGGGAGGCCTATTTTACTTGCTAATCTCAAATTATAAAATAGCTTCATGTCAACATTTGATGATGGAGTTGGCACTTGGTTTTTGATCCATTAGCATAAGCCCTTAGTATGCAAACATCGAGACCACTAATTTCTGATATGTTGCAAATCTTATCTATGTGCTAGTGGGGCATGTCCCATCCTGTCCTGTCCATTAAATGCGGCATTAAATTTTTTGGATGTGGGTTCATGATTCTATCAAATATCAATGTCAATCCCATAGTACATCTTCATCTCTAACTTAAAATGTTATGTGACAAGGACAAAGGAAAAATTACATGACACAGTCAGGGAAACTGCTTATGCTTGTACTTAGGACATCAGAGCTTGCTTTCAACACATTGGAAATGGCTAGAAATATTCATTTCCTTTAAGCTATTAGAGTTTTGCTCAGAACTAGTTGCATTACAAACTACTTGTGCAAGTTAGGGGGGGAGAGAGAGAGAGAGGTTGAAATCTCTATTCACAGTTAGGAATATATACAGCTCTAGAAAACTAATTAACTCGGTACAACTAGGTGAAACACAACACTATGTACAACACAGAAAAGCTGCATTCTTCTAACACTCCCCCCTCAAGGAGGTGCATATATATGATATGTGCCTACATTTGAGAGAGAGAGAGAGAGAGAGAGAGAGAGAGAGGTTGAAATCTCTATTCACAGATAGGTGTATATACAGCTCTAGAAAACTATTTAACTCAGTACAACTAGGTGAAACACAACACTATGTACAACACAACAAAGCTGCATTCTTCTAACACTCCCCCTCAAGGGGGTGCATATATATCATATGTGCCTAGCTTGGTACAAATGTAGTCAAGTTGTGGACAACATAATGCCTTTGAAAGAAGATCAGCCAACTGGTCATTAGAGTGCCAACAAATGAGGTGCTAATTTCCCTAGAAACTAGCGTCAGTCTCGCCCAATGATAGTCGATTTCTATGTGTTCAGTTTGCTCATTGAAAACAGGATTAGAGGTGATATGTAGGGTTGCCTCATTATCACAATCAAGCTGTAAAGGCCTGGATCTCCAAATCTTAACTCCTTAAAGGAGTTGCTTAAGCCAAACCAGCTCACATGTAGCTAAAACCACGGCCTGATACTCAGCTTTAACACTTGATCTAGCCACAACATTTTGCTTCTTACTCTTCCAAGACACCAAATTACCTCCAACCAGGATGCAATAGCTTGAGGTAGAGTGTCTATCTATGAGACAATTGACCCAAGATACACACTAAGGCGTTCTAGTGGCTGTCACAAGAAATGTCCAATAGCAAACTCACCACACTAACAACAAAAGAGATGTTTGGCCATGTGATGGTGAGGTAATCAAGTTTCCCAACTACTCTCCTATATTGCCAATGATCCTCCAATGGCTCCCCCTATCCTATTACAAGCCTAACGTTAGGATCCATTGGAGTATCTATAGGTCGGGTGATGTAGATCCCAAACGAAGAAACAAGAGTAATCCTGACTACTCAAAACTAATATCAATATTTACTAATATTATTCATCAAAGTCTGTTTTTCAGTATATCACTAAAGGATTATTTATGGATAACTAATAGATAAAAACCTATTCTAACTAGGATTACTTGATATAATCTAATTAAAATTATAAAGATAATTCCAATCTAATTAGGATTCTAGGAAATAAAAGAAATTAAAATAAACTAGGAAACAAATTAAAGTAAATAAACTAATAAAACAATATCAATTTCTACTTTTATTCCTAAAATATTATTTCCCAAAACAATGCTCAACGACAAAGGTGTACTCACTAAGGAATTCTATGCACTTAGCATGCCTAGAGTTCAACTTCCTTTGAGATTGTAAGTATGTTAATGCTTGATGATTAGAATATGGAACAAATTTTTGTGGCAATAGATGGTACCTCGAGTAGCGAAGAGACTGGACAATAACATAGAACCCTTTGTCATAAGTGAAATATTTTTGCTTAGCTTCATTGAGTTTCTCATTCACTACCATCTCATGAAATTTCTCCATGTGAAGATGGTGTTCAAACTTCATTTCATCATTACTCCGCCAGGGGATATTATCCACTGCCGGTCCCAAGCCCGGATAAAGGAGGAGGGTTGCGTTAGGTAGCCGACAGCCAGCGTAAAACCTAGTCGGATCCAAATATGAATTCTAGACAAACTATCTGTTGGGATGTAACCCACATATAAGTCTAGAATTCATGTAGCCAACTCCACATAGTGGGATAACGGCTGGATATGTTGTTGTTGTTGTTTAGCTTCATTGTGTTTCTCACTAAAGAATGCTGTTGGTTGACCCTCTTGAATAAGAACACCTCCAATACTAATGTCAAATGCATCACAAGCAACCTCAAAAATTTTACTAAAATCATGGTGTCATAAGACAAGTGTTGTGGCCATCCTTTATTTGATTTCCTTAAAGGTTTTATCTGTTGAACTAGGCCACAAAAACTCTCATTTCTTCAAACAATCTATAATTGGAGCCATGATAGTATTGAATCCTTTAATGAATTTCCTATTACAAGTAACTAGACCATGGAAACTATGAATCTTTGACTACTATCCTAGGTTCAAACCACTCTCTAATAGCTCGAACTTTCTCAGGAGCAACAACTACACACTAGGCAAAGATAATGAAGCCTAAGAAGAGCACTCAAGGTTGTAGAAAGGAACACTTTTTAAGATTAACATACAATTTGACAACCCTAAGAGTAGGAAAACTTGTTTGAGGTGGGTTAGATGCTCATCTTGGAACTTGCTAAAGATCAAGATGTCTTCAAAGTAGACAACCAAGAATTTTCCTATGAAAGGTTTGGGTACTTGTGTCATAACTCTCATGAAGGTACTAGGAGCATTGGATAGGCTAATGAGCATAACTAACCATTCATAAAGTCCATCCTAGATCTTAATGGTAGTTTTCCAACTCATCTCCAGGCCAGATACAAATTTGATGATGCCCACTAACTAACTAGAACCAGCCAACATATCTAACATATCTTTCGATCTTGTAATGGGAAATCTATACTTATGGTGATTTTATTAATGTCTTTACTATCCACACACGTTCTCCAAGATTCATCTTTATTTGGGGTTAAAAGGTCAGGTAAAACACAATGGGCTAAGGCTATGTTGGACAAATCCTTTAGTCAAAAGGTCTTCCACTTGCCTATTAAATTCAGCTCCTTTTGGGTTCATTCTATAATGGGGAAAATTAGGTAATTGAGACTCGAGAATTAGATCAATGGCATGTTGGATATCCCTCATAAGTGGTAGGTCTCTAGGGAGCTCATTGGGCATGATATTAGGAAATTCTTCTAACACTGGCTTCATCTTAGATGGAAACTCCAAACTCACAAAGGAACTCAAAATAGGACTCCTTAGCTATGATGGCTAACCCCTATCCACTTTTTTGACAATCTTTTTCAAATGCCATATGAGCTATAAGATGAATGTGCTTTTTACTAGGAACTAGTGGTGATTGCTTGGGCTTGGTCATGGTCCTAGTGGTGCTACTAAAAGGTTTAACCGGGATCAATGTGAGTTTCTTACCCTTATAGTTAAAGACATGTATTTTCTCGCCCATAATGAACTACACTCATGTCATAAAGTCAAGGGTGACCTAGAAGGATATGGGTAACATCCATACGCAAAACATCATAGAAAATTTCATTGTTGTAACCACCCAATAGAATAGGTACAAGTCATCTCTTGGTGATTGGCAAAGTTGTGTTTTTCACCCATACAACTTTAAATGGTTTTGGATGTGGTTCTACCTTAAGGCTGAGTTGAGTAATTGCAGACTTAGAAACCATGTTCATGGTACTACCCCATCAATTACTAGTATACAAGTTCTCTCACCACTTGTAATGCATATTTGAAAAATACTAATGTGTTTCCATTCATCATCATGAACACTCTTAGTACACATCTCACAATGTTACTCACAATGTTAACCTATTCTACCAAATCAAGATCGTCATCAACCTCTTCCTCTCTTTCGGAAAAATCTAGTGGATTAACCATTCCATCTTCATCATCAAGTTGATCGGCATGTTCAGGACAATGAGCAGCTATGTGACCTTTCTTATGATAATGATGCCATTAAATGGAAAGGTTACGAGGACAGGAAGTACTAGGTTGGGAATTATTGAAAGGAAAATTTCTATTTCTAGCAATACTTTCCCTAGAGGCTGAATAAGAGACTGCCTTACTAACATTAGTATCTCTAAGGGAAGGCAGAGAGAAGGATCTTAATGGATGGGGGTTAGAGAATTGTGTGGACACTCGATGAAGAGGAGTGGCTTTAAGGTATTTTTCTATCTATACGGCTTTAAGATAGGCTTCCTTTGCATAATCTCTTTTTGGAGTCATCCTCAATCCATTTATAAACCTTTGCAATGTAAATAAAGAATCCTCATTTAAATCACATTGAATGAGAAGATTTTCAAATTTGGTCAAGTATTCAGTTACACTTAAATTTAACTTTTTTAGATTTAGGAGTTATTGCTGTAATTGATCCTTATGGAAGAAGGGTATATATTTCTCTTTTAACTTTTGCTTCATGATGGCCCATTGGTGATGGGAGGCTCATGTAATCTCTCAAAATTATGTTGAACAAATATTTCTTTGTAGAATCAATCAATCTCATTCTTGTGAAACGAACTCTCTCAATATTAGTCATGTTATACCAAGTGAAGTAATCTTCCATGTTATCCAACCAATCTAAAAACGGATTGGGGTCTAACCTACCGTCATACTCCTAAATATCCGCTTTCACATTCCTATTGTTTTCTCTATTGTCTTCATGTCTATTCCTATGGGGCCGAGGTGTTTGCTTATATTCTTTTTCTAGATTCCTTTCATGATGCGTGTTGATTCTTGGGTTGCTACCAATAGGTTCTTCAAAGTTTAGACACTTGCAATCATACATAGGTGCTTCATGACTTGTATTTCTATTATGGGGTTGCCTTGGTTTGAAAGGAGGCAATGTCTTATGTGAGTGAGGAATCTTATTGGAAGCAATGTGTATCCCCGGGATATTGAGTGCGCCATGTGCAAACTCATTTGAATAGGGGGACTTTACAAGATTGTCCCCTATCTTTTGCTTACCTAGATTTTTTAGGACTTGTGCCATATTGTCATGTACCTAGGAGTATAGGAGGGTCAATGTTGTAATAGGAATATAATAAAAGGGAGGTAATCTTGTAATAGGTCATAATAACTGTTGGGTATATTGCTAGCAAGTGGCTAGGCTGTTAGAAATCAATGATGCCTATATAAGGCTGTTGTTAGGAGTTTATTGGATAGACTTGATTTGAAGAATGAATTTCAAACTCTATTTTCTCTCTTAATTCTCTCTCTCGGTTCTTCTTCTCTTTCCTCCCCATTTCTCTCTGTTTCAGTTCTAAATCTCCCTCCCTTTTTGTTTTCTCTTTCCTAAATTCCTCCAAATTCTTATCACAACCCTAGCCAAACCCTAGGGCTGTGACACATATGTTCAGTAAGTGTTTGTCAAGACCCTAGGTTTCGAATCTAGGGTTTTTAGTTGTAGCCATGGAAGAAGAAAGAGAGAGAGAGAGGGGGAGAGATGAGAGAAATTAGGGAGAAAATAGAGAGAAAAATAGAGGGAAACAGATAATGGATAGAGAGAAAATGAGAGAACTTGAAATCAATTCATTTATAATGTCTCAGTATAAGATGGTATAGCTTTATATATAGCTATCCTCAATAGTTAATTGGTTACATTTGTAACTAATTTTCGCTTGTAACAGTTGCAGTGGTTTGTTGCCAACTACTGTAACTATAATGATTGTAGTTGAAACAATTGTTGCCACAATTTTTGCTTCACACACTCGCACTCAACTCTCAAGAAAGACACCAATCCTCACACGGCTTTGACAGAATTGAATAGAACAAGAAACTCACACAATCACACCCATTACACCAAGGATTTATCCTGGTTCGGATCTCCTATTAACTAGGAAGACCCTACGTCCAGACTGACGAGGCTTTGGTTTCCACTATCTTGAAATTAGAAAGAAGTTACACGTAGTGCCCTCACAACTATATGAACCGAGTTGTCCTCCCTCGAGATTACAAAGACTTAGGCTTTTCTCTCTAGCAGTACACAATCTCACAAGATACAAATGAAAGACAAAGTTTTAAAAGACTCACCTCGAACCTCTATTTATGGACTATAGAGGCACTAGTTACAAGGAAACAGTTACAAAAGACTATCTAACCGGTAGTTGCCTTATGTGGCAGTTACCGTTACAAACTCCTGAATGCTTCTAGAAACCAGCCTTTATGCACTTCCTTTCTTGTATTCTTTCTATATTCCAGGCCTTAAGGCTAATCTTAGGCAAACATTTTAACACTACTTAACCTGTTTTCTTCCATCTCCTATCTATAGCTACTCCTTATACAGTTTTTCAGTTATAACAAAAATAAATGCTAACTGTTATTCCCTCGAGAACTAATCTGCTACAACCATTACTCTCTTGTAAGTATGCACCCAAGGTCTTGACAGTGTTCCCACTATATTTGAATGACTCTTGAATTGTTCATTCTGGTTGCAATGGATTTTATGGAAGTTTGTTTTGACTAAAGATCAGATGGTGCATTGGAAGAAGGTTGTTCATGTTTGTTGGGGACCATGCAAATCGTAAGGGGGAAGCCAAGGTTTACATTTTATACATGCAAAAGTTGGCATGCTTAAAATGTTCTATATAGAAATTCTTATGGAATTTTACTAAGGCTTGTTTTCTACAAAATTTGGTTGTATCATTTTTCTACAAAATCTGGTTGTGTAATTTTTTTTTGTATAAAAATTTGCTTACCATAAAATTTGTTTTCTTGTCAATTTTTTTTTTCATATTTTTTTTCTTTTTACAACTTTGTTAAGTTTTTTTTCTATAAAATCTTTATACACAATTGTAATAGAAGTGTTTGGTTATATAAAAATTTTTACTTGTATGAAATTTGGTTTATTAAAGTTTGCTTGTATAAAGTTTTTATATTCGTGGCTTTGCCAAAGTTTGCTTGCATAAAAATTTTTTTGTATGAAAATTTTTATACAACTGTTTAGAAGTTTACTTGTACAATTTTTTTGGGCATAAAATACTCAATAGAGATTTGTCAATTTTTTCCTATAAAAATGTGCTTTGGCTATGAGAAAATAGGATGGATATGGATCATAGGATTGTCAAAAAGATTATTCTGTCCCTTTTAGTAAGACTATATAGTTTTTGAATAAATTAAAATTATGTATTTAATGGGCAAAATGATAATTTAATTTAGTCATTAACATTCATTAGGAGAAAAATGTTAATGAGGGTGGTCATTATAATTTTTAAAAAGAGAGGGGTATCATCTAGTTTTGCACCAAATCTTGTGTAAATGTAACCCTGGGGTTTATGCACCGATAGAAATGATATTGGAGAGAGACACAAGAAAGATTGTAATATGAACTTCTGAATTCGAAAACTGGAAATGAGAAAGAGTGCATGAGCTGCTTAAATAGGCAGCTTAGCACATTCGAAGGAGACACCGCCTCATTACAACAATAACACAACAACAACACATAACAACTAAAAACATAAGATATAAAACTGAAACAGCAAGCACTCATTACAACAAGACTTTAGATGCTTCCACACTCCCCTTCAAATCAAGCTCCATGAAGATTGAGCATTTATTCTTAGATAGTCTTGTATCACCACTTGAACCAGCATATACAGGAGACACCTTCATTCCAAGTTTTTGACACAAATATATGAACCGGCCTTTAGACAGTCCTTTAGTGAGAACATCAGTTACTTGATCTGCTGTTGGAACATATCTAACTTCCACTTCACCATTTTCTACCTTCTCACGAACAAAATGTACATTAATCTCGACATACTTGGTTCTAGAATGAAAAATCGGATTTTTAGCCATGCTCTTAGCAGCCAAATTGTCACTTCATACTATAGGAGTAGTAGTACATGGATAGCCTAATTTTAGAAATAGTGATTTCAACCACATCAACTCAGTTACTCCTAAGGCAATTGCTCGGTACTCAGCCTCCCCAACTGATCTAGCAACAACTGACTGTTTCTTTGATCCCCATACAATAAGATTGCTTCCAAGATAAACACAAATTTCATTAGTAGATCGTCGAGTCACCTTGCAACCAGCATGGTCTGCATTTGTATAAACTTGTAAAGACATATTATTCAATGAAGGAGAGAAGAACAACCCTAAGCCCATAGTCCCTTTAAGAAACCGAAGTAATCTCTTACAAGCTAACCAATGTTGAGCCTTAGGATTGGATAGAAATTGATTCAACTTATTAACTGTAAATGCTATGTTAGGGCGGGTATATGTTAAGTACTGCAATGAGCCAATAAGGGTTCTGTATAAGTATAGATTAGAAAAGGACTCTCCTTCATTAGTTAAAGAATTTCCAGCAGCCATAGAAGTTGCACAAGGCTTGCAATCTTGCATAGAAGCCTTTTTCAACAAATCACCAACATATTTTGTTTGAGTTAGATATATACCACTGCTGTCCTTGTATGCTTCAAACCCTAAAAAGTAATTCACCAAGCCAAGAGTCTTAAGAGCAAAATATGTGTCCATGTCACAAATACAAGATCTAAGGGCTGTGGAATTTGAGCCTGTGATGAGTATATCATCAACATATACCAAAACAAACAGAACATAATCAGCTGTCTTTTTGATGAATAAAGAAGCATCCAAAACAGCCCTAACAAATCCCCAACTCTGTAATGCTGTTTTTAGTTTAAGATATCATGCTCGAGGGGCTTGTTTAAGCCCATACAATGACTTTTTCAACTGACACACATGACTAGGAAATTAAGAACATATGAAACCTTCCGGTTCAACCATAAAAACTGTCTCAGTCAAATCACCATTGAGAAAGGCATTATTAACGTCAACTTGTTGGATTTCCCAACCAAAAGTGACTACTAAAGAAAAGAGAACTCTAATGGTTGGAGCTTTAACTACCAGGCTAAACGTTTTAGGATAATCCACACTCGGAGTTTGAAGAAATCTCTTAGCAACCAGCCTAGCTTTGTACTTAAGTATAAATCCATCAACAATATACTTCACCTGGAAAACCCACTTACAATCAATTAAGTTCATATTAGAAGAAAAGGGAATCAACTCCTAGGTATCATTCTTTTGTAGAGCAGTATACTCTTGTTCCATAACCTTAACCCATCATGAGACTAAAAGAGCCTCACGAACGGAACTAGGTTCAATAGAACTCACTAAGGCTTTTGTTGAATGGGCAACTAGTAGTTTGGATTTAGATCTTGTGATCATAGGGTGAGCAGAGGGTGTTGGAATAGGTTTAGCTTTTGGTAAGGAAACTGAAGGTGCTGGTAACTGACTAACAGATGGTGAAAGATCTGGTGAGACATTAGGTGATGAGCAATGGTTCGGTTAAACCGAATTAACCGAACCGAACCGACCAAATTAGTCGGTTCGGTTCGGTTTTTTTGATAAAATAATTTAATTCGGTTAATTCGGTTCGATTTTTTATATAAAACGGTTCGGTTCGGTTTGCAATAATTTAATTTTCGGTTAAACCGAATTAACCGGTTAAACCGTGTGATTTCACACCCCCCGCCCCCAGTTCGGTTCAACGCCCCCCCCTCTCCAAACAGAACCGACACAACATTCCCCCCTCTCTCTCTCGCTATCTCCCCCCAGCCTCGCCTAACCGCAGCCCTCTTCTCTCTCTCTCTCTCTCTCTCTCTCTCTCGCAGGCGATCGAATCGAAGCCTAACCCTCGCCTTCGTTCGAATCGAAGCCTAACCCTCGCCTTCGTTTGAATCGAACCCTAACCCACACCCGATCGAATCGAACCCTAACTCTCACCCCACCATCGCCTTCGTTTGAATCGAACCCTAACCCACACCCGATCGAATCGAACCCTAACTCTCACCCCACCATCGCCTTCGTTCGAATCGAACCCTAACCCACACCCGATCGAAGAGGGCTTCCAAGATCTGGGCCATGGTGGCAGCGCTAGCAGTGGTGGCTGCCGAAGTGGCGGAGGGGCAATCGGCAACAACGACGTGTGCTTCGAAGCTCGTCGACCAGGCCCTTTTTCTTCTCAATCGCTACAAGCCTACAAGATCGCCGGCGACCCTCTTGCGTCAAAGACTCAAAGGTACACTATTAGTCTATTTATGATTCAGTGATTCTTGTTCTGGAAAATTCTGATTGGGAAACTCTGAATATTTTCGATTCTTGTTCATTTGTTTTGGAACTGGAAAATCGTTGGGACTGGAAAAAAATCGTTGGGAAATTCTGATTGGGACTGGAAATCGTTTTGGTTTTAAGTTCGGTTATACTGCATTATCAGATTGGTTTTGGTTTTGATTTTCGATCCCAGATTAGAAACTCTCTGCCTATTGTCGGTTCGGTTCGGTTATCGGATTTGGTTGTTCGGTTATTTCGGTTTCGGTTAGTTCGGTTATACTAGGATTATCGGTCGGTTCGGTTCGGTTATTAGAGACAATTCGGTTCGGTTCGGTTAGTAATTTTTGGGCGGTTCGGTTCGGTTATAACCGATTGCACACCCCTATATGTCAAGAAAATGACAATAAAAAATGAGGTTGGTAACAAAGTTGGAGTGGCGCCAATTGAAGACAAGATGCTGAACACACAATTAAGATAGTTTATTCATGTGGGAAGAAGACCAATTTATCTCTTGTGAGGAGAGTGGATGAACTAGAAGATCTTTGTAACAAAAAAGGTGAGGAAGATTAAGAAAAACTTGGTGAAAAGCTCCTAGTTATGACATGAGATATAATGCTTTTGAGAAGATATTATTATTAATAAAAATGACCGGTTATAATTAGATGCATGTTCTTGTGATTGTTCAAATTATTGGTTAACCTCATTACTTCTAGCAACCAGCAGGTGACTTTATAAAGTTTGGTTTCCAATTCAGTAGCTATATTTCTTATTGTCCTTATTTTTGCAGCTTTTGTTATTTGGAGGGCATGGGACTGGTGGTTGGTTAAGTCGTTATGACATTTATCACAATGACTGCATTGTCTTAGACAGAGGTGAGTGCTTCTCTTGTTGTATGGTATAGTTGTTGGGATCGGAATTTGTTCTCCTGCAGGTGGCTCCAAGATGATTAAGTTTCAAGGTATACAAACTGAAGGACATTAAAAACAAATTGTTCAATTCCTCATTTATCGTCTCCAACAGTCCAAAGATATTTTTATCTGAATACTGGGGGTTTTGGGGTTGAATTGAAACCTCCTTTGATTATATATCATGCTGTGTGAGGAATGACATAAACCAGGTATGAACAAACAAACAGAAAAAGGCATGCCACCGTGGTGGTAGCCCAATGGTTTGAGAGTTTTCCTGTCTCTTGGGTTTGGGGTTTGAACCTTAAACCCATTTTGCTTTTGGGATGACCCAAACCCATGATGCTAAAATGTGCAGTGGATGTGCAGCATGACCCCGTGCATTGTGGTGGGGCTAGGGTGATGGAGTCATCTTCTTGACAGTAGCTATTGATTAAAATTGAGCATTCACTAACGAGCAAGGGCCTTCATGGTCACACCCAGGGGGTGCTACACCTATTGCCCCACCTTCCTCGATTACTTAGCAAATAAAAATAAAAAAAACGAAAAAGAACAGAAAAAGTCACACAAATACACATATGTTTTATTGTGGTTTGGCGCCCCCCATTCCTGTGTCCACTCTACAAGGTCCAACTTGACCTTGTGTTCCACTAATCACCTCCCTGAGGTTTTTCTCACCAACTTCACATCATGAACTTGGGCAAATAATCCCCTCATTTTCAGGTTCCAAGTAGCCACTACACAACTTTAGCGAGCCTTTGCTTACCTAAACATTACAACAAAAATAGCGTTTAAAGAGTTGCACCCAACACCCATAGGTTGGACAAAATGGATACAATAAAGCTTAAAACTAAAATAGTAGAAGAGAATTTACAACCCTTTGAAGAACCAAGACTTTGTTCTTTCAAATCTGATTTCTCAACATGTTAGAAATCCCTAGAATGTCTCTATGTTTAAATGTGAATATTGATTCCTTTGATCCCTTCTTTTTATTCAGGATCAGATTATTCCCTCCTTTTATTTAGGATCTGATTTTGATCCTTTCCTTCTATTTAGGATCTGATTTCCCTGTTAATTGTTAGTTGTGCTTTCCATCTAGGGATCAGCTCTGTATACATGTATCAGAATTCTGTATATGCACAATACATAAGAATTCTCATATTTTTTTTTTCTCATTCTACATGGTATCTTAGCCCCACGCTTTTAGGTTCACCTATTACTCCACCGTTGAAATTACCGGCCTTCATTGCTGGTCCTCTTCTAACCGTTCAAGCTTTCATCACCGATCAATAAAACAACATTCATTGCTGATTTGTTCTTTTACCTTGAATCTTCACGTTCTGTCAAAGCATGGTAGATCCGGGCCTTCATCCACACTCTGAAGAGCAAAGATGTCAGAAATTTCACGAACGAAACCTGTTGCATTACCGGTTGAAGCCTCTACGCTGCACTCAAATGGGGAACTCCAAAATATGAATCCCTTGTATCAGCTGGACGCAAGGAACTATCTACAATGGTCACAAATAGTGAAGACTTTCTTAAAAGGACGAGGGAAAATTAGTCATCTCAATGGTAGCGATCCAAGCAATGAGGATTTGAACTTTCAGGCATGGGATGAAGAAGATTCAATAATAATGTCATGGCTTTGGAATTCAATGCAACCAGAAATAAGCAAACATTATATGTTCCTCACTACTGCCAAGGCAGGTTGGGACTCCATTCAAAAAACTTACTCAAAGATGCAAGATGCAGTGGGTTTGTATGAGATCAAGACTAAGATTTCAGGTATGACACTATGCAATCTTTCAGTTACTGATTGCTATAATATGATGAATGGTATATGGCTGGAGTTAGATCATCATGACAATTTGAAAATGAAATGTAGTGAAGATACTTAGATCCTCCTAGAAGCTATGAAAAGTTATTGAATTTTCCAATTTTTAGCTGGATTGAATGTAGAGTTTGATCAAATCTGGGTCCAAATCCTTGGAAAGGAGAAACTGCCTTCTCTCAGCGAGGTATACTCGATGGCCAAGGAGAGGAAAGCTAAAGAATAGTCATGGTGGATTCTTAGCTGACTTCTGGATCAGCTATGGTTTCTATCAAGAATTATGATGGACGCAGATCTCCCAATGAAATGAATGAGAAGGGCTATGAAGGGAAGCAGGAATCCACAAAATCCAACAGGGAAGGATCATGGTATACTCACTGTAAGAAGTCAAAGACACACTAAGGAGACATGCTTCAAATTACATGGCAAGGAGCAAGTTCTGAACTAAATTAAGGACCAAAGGGGTCAGGAAAACTATACTATCAAAGAAGGAGAGATGCCCTCAAAAAGGGAAATTGAATTCAAGGGATTCAACAAGGAGGAGATAGAAAAGTTAAAAAGTTTTCTTGACAACCTTTCCCCTTGTTCTTGTTCTCTCGCTCAATCCAGTAAGTGCTTACTTAGTATCAATGCTAATGGAAATCCTCACTCTTTAACTTTTGGGTCATTGACTTAGAGGTGGCGGATCATATGACCTACAATACTGCTACCCTTTTCCTATCAACCATGGTCTGGAGACAGGAATATCACAGTTGTAGATGGCAGTCCCATTGCAATTACAGGTCTTGGCCATACACGCGTAACACCTTCTCTCTCCCCTTAATAATGGTTTACATGTCCCAAGACTTTTCATGAATCTCATATCCATCCATCAACTAACTGAGTCTTTGAATTGTTTGGTTATTTTTTACTCTACTCATTGTGTATTTCAGGAATGGGATTTGGGGAAGATGATTAGATATGGTATGGAGTGGGATGGGCTGTACTACCTTGAGAAGGCATGTTGGATCCATTGGATAGTGGTGTTTGGTTCTCTCTTAGTTGCTCTTCTCAAAGTTCTACTGAAGGTCATGTGGTTTCAAACTTGTCAAAAATTTGATTAGAGTATTGTAGGCTCGGTCATTCGATTAGAGCATTGTAGGCTCGGTCATCCCCCCTTTGCCTTTCTTAAATAGATGTTTTCATTTCTCTTTAATGATGTTGATGTTAGTTCCCTTCGTTGTGACTCTTGTGCATTTGCCAAACACCACAAGGTATCATTTCCAATAAGAAATAAAGTGGTCTCCTAACCTTAGGATGATGGAATTCCTTAACTGGATCTTCCAAACCCGCTGACTTACCCAGCCATGTCGATGCAACCAAACCTTAACCTAGCTAGGTTGACTCACCCAATAGGTTAATTTGTGCATATTCCTAGACCCGACCACGATCCTTCAGCTGCAAAACTAGGTGAGCAACCAGAATCTGATCACTAGCTGACTTAGCCTCCAAAGAAGAAATTTACAAGTCCAACACATGTTTACTTGAGTCAATTCAGCTCCAATGCGAGTTCCATCATTTGACCAAGACCCACGATTGAGGTAGGTTAGCAAACTCACTGACACTTCCTCTCTTCATGATATAGTTGAACCTTCCACAGATAAACTCATTGATACATCTTCTCTTCATGATACTTGTACTGAACTTGATCTTCCTATTGCTTTGAGAAAAAGGAAACCAAAGTTGTACATAGCACACTATTTCACATTTTATTTCCTATGACAAACGCTTTCTTCAACATAAAAACCTTTTTCACTAGTCTCAATTCTAATCGATATCCCAAGAAGTGTGCAAGAGGAATTGAAAGACAAGAATTTGTATCCAAGCCATGAAAGAAGAAATGAATGCTTTGGAGAAAAATAAAACATGGGATATTGTCATGAGACCAAAGGGAGCAGTTCCAGTAGGGTGTAAATGGGTGTATACTTTAAAGCATAAGGCTGATGGTTCCCTGGAAATGTACAAAGCAAGATTAGTGGCTAGAGGATATACTTAGAAGCAGGGGATTGACTACCTAGAAACCTTTGCCCTTGTGGCAAAGATGAATACAATCCGTGTTTTCCTATCCTTGGCTGCCTATTTTGGTTGGAGTTTACAATAATTTGATGTAAAAAATGTCTTTTTACATGGAGACCTTGAGGAAGTGGTGTACATGGAACTACCGCCTGGGTTCAATTAGAATGTTGAACAAAAAGGCACTTTATGGCTTAAAGCAATCTCCAAGGGTGTGGTTTGAGAGATTTGCACAAGCAATGAAGAAGATGGAGTACAAACAAAGTTGGGGGGATTATACTTGAAGGGGGGCGAGGCCCAAAAAACCAAGGCTTGGTGGATCAACGCAAGGGACATTGGTTTTTAAATTTTTTCATAAACCTAACAAACAATGGAAGCAAAAACTGCCCTTGCGAGACCCGGTATAAATCATCCATATGCTCAAAACATAAAACCAACCATAGGGGGATTTCAAAAATACCTCTAGGATGATCTTCCACCCCGGTTGTCCACAAAAGAAGCTCGAAGCTGCTCCCACAAACTTGCAAGCCAATTGACAAACTTGCCTCCTCGAGCGAAGAGGTCCTAGTTCGTCTATGCCCGAGCTACCATCGAACCCTTCTTTAGAGCACGACTAACACCCTCTTGAAGGGATTCCTCAAGTGTTGCCTTTGTTATCTAATAGCAAGTAGATCTTAAAAGGAGAAGAAGAAGCCACACCAAAGATAAAGATGAAGAGAAACCTACTTGAGAGAGAGCCTCTAGATATTTTTCTCAACTTCTCCAACCTTTTATTCGTGCAAGCTAGCTTCTACTTTATTCTACCACCTTCCAAGATATTTATGCACGACATAGGGAGTCGGGTCCGGCTTAAAACATTCAACAACTTATAAGGCATGGTTGACGGTTTCACAAGAAACTGTTGATCGCCTCACAAGCAACAATCAACTGTTCCAACCGGTCAATAGCCACAAGGCTACCGGTCGGCTGACCATAACTGCCACCATGCAATGTTAAACTTTGCCTTGCTATTAACACTTAATAGCCTTTTCACTAATCTTAGTGAAACCAAGGCGTCGTTAACTCTTAGCGGTGTGCCCCGTTAACACTTAGTGGTCTCCCATAAAGTTGGATCTCTTTGGTTAACAATTAACCGCAACTATCAACATTAACTCTTTAATAAAGAGGAACACACTTATAGCAATGGATCCCTAATTGGCACAACACTCGTGCGTCTGACTTTCTAGGTCTATAGCCATATAACAATCAAGACACGTTAACTCCTTGACGCTGGTCAAACACTCGACTTACTAAGAGAATCTTTCCAAATCCTCAAAGCATTCTGAAAGATCTTGAGTATCCCCTAGCCAAGACTCAGGACAATCCTAAGGGCAATGAAGTCTGAACTTCAAATGAACCCATTAAGGTTCTTTGATTACCGTGCACTTTAATCCTTCCATTGACTAACATTCTAACTGAGTGAGAGTCATGGACTGATTGAACTCACAAGGCTTGGTAAATATGATAGATCTAGTACGGTGTGATCAAAGTAACATTTTGGAACAACTTTCGACATCGGAAACAATTTCTGATCATGCTCATCCTGGCCAGAAGTGCATCAACCACTACCAACTGAGACCACATAGGATGCTCACCCCCATCTGATGAAGGACAATGGATCCCATCAACGAACATCTGCCTCCATACACCACTGCTTGAAGACCACACAGAGAACATTCCCACCTCTTACTCCTAATAGTTCTGCTCAACGGTAAATCTCCGACACCAATGCACAAGACAACTCCGTTGCCTTCAGTCAAAGAATCAAATACACGATCGAGAACCAGCAACAGATCATTAATTCTTAAAGCCATGTGATTTGTCGTAGGCATCACATTTAGTAGATGTTCAACTAATACCCGCCTACATGTCTATTATCTGCATCTCAAGCAAGATGGCATATGATTGACCACCCATACTCATTAGCATCTTATGCTAAATAATAGTAGTAGCACATGTGCTAGTCCATAATGGATAAATCATATTCCGCTTTTGATAAATCTTAGGATCAGGAATTCTTTTAAGAAATCTTGAACTAGAAATTTGTGTCATATCATTCTTAACACTTAAGAATCAAATCTTTTCCAGGAAGTCTGAAGGACTGATTCATAAATTAAAACGGAGAGTATGAATGAAGATATGCCCTTATATATATGAAACATATATTATACAAGATAACATCATTAGTGCCATTCACATACATCACATGTAGTGTAAATCTAGCATTTAGGACACTAACACTAACACCCGGTTTATCAAGAACTCACCTAAAGGGGAGGTTACTGCATTTTTGGTGCACATGGATGATATTATAGTGACAGGGAATGACATGGTTGAGAAAAGTTGTTTAAAGGACCAATTGGCTAGGGAATTTGAAATCAAGGATCTTGGAAGATTAAAATACTTCCTTGGGATAAAGGTAGCTTATTTTAAGGAAGGTATCTTCTTATCTTAGAAAAAGTATGTGTTAAATCTATTGAAAGATATTGGAACTCTAGGAGGAAAAGCTGCAAGTATTCCAATTGACTGGATCACACACAAGGCCAAACATATCCTTTGCTATTAGTACAGTTAGCTAGTTTATGAATGATCCAAGAGAGGAGCATATGCAAGCTGTTCAAAAGATCCTTCACCATCTGAAATCAACCCCATAAGAGGTATTTTGTTTCATAATCTTGTACCAATAAGTCAATCTTTCCAAAATAAGCATAGTTGTTCATTTACTATTGTAAATGTATGTCACGAGACTATAATCTAAATAAGGAGATTACGAAGGTAGAGGGATAATATGGAGTAGATTGGTAGTTACAGCACATGGGTCTAATTCAAATGTAATCCAAATGTTGGCCCCAAGGCTTGGTAAATATAAACCAACCTTAGCGGCCAGGAGAATCATCCATTGAGAATTCAATTGATTCATTTCCCTCTCTGTCTCTCTCTATTTCTTTCTCTCTCTCTATCTCCTTGTTCTTCCTTCTTTCCTTCTGATCTATCAATTCCCGCACAATTCTCATTGAATTGCAAGAGAATTCTCATTGAATTGCACAATTTGGTATCAGAGTATCGTCTTAGGTGATCGAAGTAGGAGATGGCAGACGGAACCAGGATAAAGCAGATGGAGTTGTAGCTCCACCAGGTGTCGATGACGATGGAGGAAAGGCAAAGTAGGATGGAGGTGCTGGAAAATTCTGCAGATCAGAGAATTGAAGGCGCAGTGAATGTGTGGCACGAGGAAAGCAGATCGCAGGTGGCGAGGTTGGAGGATCAAATGAGGGAGCAGGGTTAGGCCCTCAGAGATCAGATGCAATAGTTTGTTCTGATGCTTACTCACCAAACTTTGGTAAGTATTTCACCTGAATTTCCCCCGAGAGAAAGATCTAAGTCAATCTTACATGGCTAGGGAGGTAACTTCTAATCAGAGGGATCGACGGAGTTGCAGGTTGAACCACAGGTGATGGAGGAAAATGTAAGAGTCAGGAGGCAAGGCAATGGAACGGGATTGCACCAGACCGGTCTCCCTACACCTAGGATGGAGATATCTCTATTTGATGCCCAAAATCCAAGGTGGTGGGCAAGGTGTTGTGAAAGGGTGTTCAGCTTGTACAATGTAGCTGAAACCTAAAAGGTGACACTGGCAGCCGCTTATCTAAATGATGTGGGAGATGCATGGTATCAGGGTGAAGGAAGAGTACACCTTGGGGGGGGGGGAATTTGTGGAAGGGTTGTGTGAGCGGTGTGGTGAGAAGGGAATGCTGGATGTGGTTGAAGAGTTCAATAAGATGAGACAAAGGGGATTGGTGCAAGCCTATCAACAAAGGTTTGAAGAGTTGAAGGCCCTCATGTTACTCTCAAATCCTACTTTGTGTCAAGCTTCATTAGCAGCTTGAACGAAGAAATCCGTCCCACAGTCAAGATGTTTCAACCTAAGATTGTCCAACAAGCTGTTGAGTGTTCCAATTTAGCAATTGACAGTGGAGGCACTGGTTAAGAAGCAGAAGGGTGTAAATAAAGGATGGCAGATGGTGCCCTTGCAAAAAGTAACAGAGGATAGGGTAGGAATGGGGGAACCATGCGCTAAGGCAGCAAGGGGTTGGCAACCCTACCAACACCCCCTCAACCATTTCTAGGAAACTTGGTGGAGCAGAGGCGATTGGCAGGTCTCTGCTTTAGGTGTGGAGACAAATACACACCAGGCCACCAATATAAAAGGCAATTGTTGCTGCTAGAGGGGACAGAAAAAGAAGTGGGAGAAGAAGAGGATGAATACAATCAGGGAGAGGATGGGGAAGAGGAGAAGGTGGAGATCTCCTTACATGCTTTAAGGGGAGTGTGATAGAAACTCACTCTTTTGATTGAATTTAGTACTAAAACAGTAGAAAATTCAATGTTTACAAGGATTATAGCAATTGCTAGAACGTGTATAAGCTAAAACAACAAATCGGCCTATTCGAGAGGGCCTTCTCTCTCCCATAACTATTGTCCATAATTTTCCTCCCCTTTCTTTCTCCTTTCTCCTCCTGTTTTATACCTTTTCTTCATTTCGTTGCAGCCACGTGAATGAATTTTCTTCCCCTAACCGACTTTGGACTCTTTCGCCCCTGAGTCAATTTCCATGGCTCCCCTAATTTCCCCTTGATTCCCCCCCCCCCCTCCTTTTACGCCTCTGATAGGTATGAATAACGGGAGTCCTAACATTACCCTCGCCCAAGAGACACACCTTGTCCTCAAGGTGGAATTCAAGGAATTGTTGTTATATCTGATGGTAGGGCTCCCAAGTTGCTTCCAAGGGTGGTGGCTCCCAAGTTGCTTCCAAGGTTGGCAGCTCCTTCCATTGGATAAGAACATCAAGGCTCCTCAAATTCTTCCCTATGCCTGGCCTTACTCCCAACAGAAATTCTAGCTCCACCTTCATCTCTGGCTCGGTAGTGAGCTAGTTTGGAATTGTTGTCATCTCCTACACTAGTCCTTCTGCCTTGCCAAGCTGGATGACATGGAATACGGGGTGGATCACGCAAGAAGGTGGTAGGGATAGCCTGTATGCCACCTTCTCAATCTTCTTCTTCACAGCAAATGGCCTATAAAATTTTGGTGACAGTTTTTCGTTCACCCTAGTAGCCAATGTCTTCTGTTTATAAGGACGGATTTTCACATAAACCAATTTGTTGACCTCAAAGTGCACGTCTCGTTGCCTTTTATCTGTTATATCCTTCATTCTTGCTTGTGCTCGCTGCAATTGGGCCTATAGATCCTCCAAAACTACATCCCGCTCTAGCAACTGTTGCTCGATTATTGACACAGCCGTGGTCCCTTTCTCATACTGTAGCAAGGGGGGAGGTTCACGCCTGTAGACTATCTGAAACGGAGTTTGTTTCGAGGAGACATGATAAGAGGTATTATACCAATATTCTGCCCAAGGAAGCCAACTGCACTATGCCTTGGGTTTGGAGGAGGAAAAATATCGGAGGTATGTCTCCAAAGTGCGATTTAGGACCTCCATTTAACCATCAGACTGAGAGTGGTAGGAGGTGCTTCAATTCAACTGAGTGCCTTCCAACCTAGATAGTTCTTCCCAAAAATGGTTGACAAATATTTTATCTTTTTTGGAAACGATAGAGTTTGGAACTTCATTCAACTTGACAATCTCCTTCACAAAAACCCCTGCTATGCTAGCTGCTATAAATGGGTGCCTTGGAGCAATAAAATGTTCGTATTTACTGAGTCGATCCACCACCACCAAGATAGAATCCATCCCCGCTGATTTGGGCAACCCTTTGATAAAATCCATGGATGCATCTTCCCAAATTTGACGAGGGGTTGGAAGTGGCTGTAGCAAACCTCTTGGCGACAGTGCCACATATTTATTTTGCTGGCACATAGGGCAATGTCTAACAAATCGCTGAATATCTCACTTCATCCTTGCCCAATACACATTGACTAATATCCTATTATAGGTCTTGAGAAACCCGAAGTGGGCCCCAATCTGTCCACCGTGTCCTTCCTTTAACACTAGAGGAATGAGAGTGGAGCTCTTAGGAAGGTATAATTTCCGTTTGTACAACAACTGTCCATCCACCCATGCAAACTCGGGTTTGTTAGTGAGATCTTCCAGCACTTCCCTAATAATTTCCTGAATAGAGGCAGGAAAGGGTATCCGTAGCTCGATTCTTCAACCTTGGGCGATATTGAATCTCAAAGTCGTATCCCATCAGTTTCACAACCCACTTTTGGCACTCCGAATTGGCTACCTGCTATTCCATCAAGAATTTAAGGCTTCGCTGATCTGTTCGTGTGACGAACCTTCGCCCCAATAAATAATGTCTCCACTTCCTCATCGTGAAAACTATCGCCATCAACTCCCTCTCATACACCGACTTGTTTCGACCATTGGGATTTAAGGCGTGATTGAAGAAAGCGATTGGCCGCTGCTCCTGCATCAGGACTTCCCCAAATCCATGTCCCGACGCGTCTGTCTCCATGATGAATTCCTTTGAAAAGTCCAGTAAAGCCAACACCGATAATTCTATCATTGCCCTTTTAAGAGATTGGAAAGCCTGCTCCTACCTCATCCCAAGAGAAATTATCCTTCCGGAGGCGATTTGTCAGCGGCCATGCAAGCTTGTCGTAATTCCTTATGATCCTCTGATAATACCTCGTTAAGGCCCAAAAATCCTCAGAGTTGTCGCAATGACTTGGGGCTGGGCTATTCCAAAACCGCTTTAACTTTAGCATTATCAGCAACCACACCTTGTGAGATGA
This sequence comes from Diospyros kaki, assembly GCA_036245055.1. Classification (NCBI taxonomy): domain Eukaryota; kingdom Viridiplantae; phylum Streptophyta; class Magnoliopsida; order Ericales; family Ebenaceae; genus Diospyros; species Diospyros kaki. Next base: position 24,685,882 of record BSEG01000010.1, on the reverse strand, counting down.
CGTGCCCTAAATATTCAACCTCCCGTTGCCCAGACTTACACTTTTGGGCATTAGCATACAGCTGGTGAGCAGTTAGAACCCCTAATACACACCTTAGGTGTTCCTTTGTTAACCCATATTCTTACTGTAGACCAAAATGTCATCAGAAAACACCAAAACAAATTGTTTTAAGTGTTTCTTAAAAATCTCATTCATCAGGGATTGGAATGTGACGGGTGTATTTGTTAATCCAAATTGTATGACTAAAAATTCATAATGACCCTCATGGGTGTGAAAAGCAGTCTTCGGGATGTCATCAAGTGCGATTCGTATCTAATGATATTCCAATTTCAAGTCTAGCTTAGAAAAAACAGCGGCCCTATGTAATCCGTCCAATAACTTTTCAATGACAAGAAAAGGAAATTTATCAGGAATTGTTACCTTGTTTAAAGCCCTATAGTCCGCACAAAATCTCCAACCACAATCCTTCTTCTTGACTAGCAACACAGGGCTGGAAAATGGGCTGATACTCGACTTGATAAGACCTGCTGCTAACATTTCTCAAGCTAGCTTCTCAATCTCATTTTTTTCTGGAGATGGGGGTAACAATAAGGTCGTATGCTTACCAGAGGGACTCCGAATTGCAACATAATCATGTGATCCCTCCTCCAGTGCGAGGGTAGCCCACACGACTCCTCAAACACCTCCTTGAATTCTGCCAGCAGCTCCTGCAAATCTCCAGGAATCGACTCTTTCACCATTTTGTCCTCAGCTGTCAAACTCCCCAACTCCAACAACACTCCTCCATTTTCTCAGAATGCCTTCATCATCGACTTCAAGGTTACCAATGTTTTGCTGAGTCTAGGCCCATGTAGTGTTACCATCATACCCCTCGATCTAAACTTCATAACTAATGAGCCCCAATCTACTTGGGTCTCCCCAAGTGTGGCTAAACACTTTATTCTAAGAATTACATCTGAGCTTTCTAGCTCTAATGGTAGGAAATCCTTGACTACCTCAACATTTTGCAACGTTAGTGTAACCCCCTTACACACTCCAGCCCATTGTACAGCCATGCTTGACCCCATGATCACTCCATAGCCTCTCATTTGAGTCCAGAGCAGCCCCAACTTCTGTACTAGTTTAGTAGCTATGAAGTTGTGGGAAGCCCCACTATCAACTAAGACCACCTGTTCTTGCCCTTCAATTTCTCCCTTAATCTTCATGCTCTGTGGAGGTGTTAACCCCACTACAAAATTTAGGGATAGCTCCACCATTTCCCCCATTTTGATTACGTCTCCTATTTCCCCGAAATTCTCCCTTGTTTCAACCCCCTCTGTTTCTTTTTCTCCCTTTTTTGTTTCCTCCTCATAGATTACCATCACCTACAGCTCTCTGTTCTTGCACTTGTGCCCCATCGAGTACTTCTTATCGCAACGAAAACATAGACCCTTCGCCTGTTTGGCTTGCAACTCACTCTCACTCAGCTGTTTAAAAGGAGGGTTGCTCTACTTACCGACGGCCGATGGTCGGTGTGAGGAAGTTGGGCTAGGTGTCGCCGACTTTGGCTGTGCCGGCAGAGGGGTCCAAATCACCGTCGGCTGAGGGTTTGTTGTTAGGGTGGAAGGGGCCAGTGCCTGAGATGGGCCTGATCCAAAATAACCTCACGGACCACCTGACTCCTTTCCTCAATCCGTTGGGCCAGATCCATCATCTATTCTTGTCTCATTGGCTGCAGAACCCTCATCTCCGCTCGGATATCTAGCCTCATGCCATTTATAAAATGGCCTTCCAGAAACGCTTCCAGCAGCTCTTCGAGCGGTGAGGCTAGAGTCTCGAAACAGAGGCTATAGTCCTTGATGGATCCTAACTGCCTAAGCATGAGGAACCTCTCCTCCATGGCGCCTTCTTGAGTCGATCGGAAGCGACTTACCAGCATCGCCTTGAGCTCCTCCCAACTCCTCACATGCTGTCGCCATTGCTCCCATTGAAACCAGGTGAGAGCAGCCCCAATTTGTCTGCTTCGGTCAATCGGTCCATGGTGAAGTAACACTCTGTCCTAAAAACCCAACCATCAAGGTCGTCTCCCTCAAATATGGGTATCTCCAAGTGTCGACTGCTCACCTCCGATCTTCCGAAGCCCTCGATCACATTGCCTTCGTCCCTTGGCCTTTCTCCCAACACCAGCGTCTCTCTCGTCCACTGTAAAAGAGGAACCCATGGGTACGTTCTCTTCACCTCGTTTCCCCTTCTTATCCTTCCCCTACGCTTCCCATTTCTCTATCAGTGAGTTGAATTGGTCTAACATCATCGTCATGTTCTTCTCTATGTTTTGCACCCTCTGGAATTCATTTCTTATGGAATCAAATGTGACTTGCAATCCCTCCATTCGTCCTTCTATCTGTTGTTGATACGTCTCCAATCTTCCCTCCAGCTCTCCCACTCTCTCAAAAACGGATACCCCCATGGATCAGTGCTCTGATAGCAGAATGATAGAAACTCACTCTTTTGATTGAATTTAGTACTAGAATAGTAGAAAGGTCAGTGTTTACAAGGATTACAACAATTGCTGGAATGTGTAAAAGCTAAAACAACAAATCGACCTATTCGAGATGGCCTTCTCTCTCCCACAACTATTATCCAGAATTTTCCTCCCTTCTCTCTCTCCTTTCTCCTCCCCTTTTATACCTTCTCTTCATTCCATTGCAGCCATGTGAATGAATATTCTTCCCTTAATCGACTTTGGACTCTTTTTCCCTGGAGTCAATTTCCTTGACTGCCCTTGATTTCCCCCTGATTCCCCCCATCCTCTTATGCCTCTGATAGGTATGAATAACGGGGGTCCTAATGGAGTGGTTACTAATAAAATTTTCAAGGTGGAGGGAAAGGCAAGAGATAGCCGTTTGATGATTCTGATTAATAGCGGAAGCACTCACAGCTTCCTGGACAAGGGGATAGCTAAGAAATTGAAATGCAGCCTCACGAGGACTCAGTTGCTGTCAATCACCATAGCTAACGGCCAGAAGGTTTTGTGTTTTCAGCATGTGCTGGGTTCTGTTGGTAGATGTAGGGGGAAGACTTTGAGGCTGACCTACGCTTATTAAAGTTGGAGGGATGTGATATGGTCCTAGGGGTTGATTGGATGAGGGAAGTCAGCCCCATCTGTTTGACTTTAACAAGATGGAGGTGACATTCGAGATGGAGGGAAGGACGATGACCCTAATCGGCAATGTGGAGACAGGAACATGTAAGATGATTTCCCACAAATGGCTACACAAATTATTTAAGAGAAAGTGGACACAAGTAGCCCAACTCTTCTCTGTACATGCTGTGGAGTGGAAGGAGGACAGAGAAGGTGAAGGGCATTACGTGTTGAATTCAGTGGATACCACACAGGCTCCTTGGGAGGTAACTCAATTAGATTCTCTTGAGTATCCACCGGCTCCTTGGGAGGTAACTCAATTAGATTCTCTTGATTTACTCTTAGATGAATTTGAGAACTTGTTTGAGGAACCTAAGTCTCTACCACCTCCAAGACCAATAGACCACGCTATCAACCTCGAACCCAATGTTGAGCCAATTAACATCTGCTCATATAGATACCCCCTAAAACAAAAGGTTGAAATTGAATGCATGATCAAAGACATGCTAAATACCTTTGTTATACATCCAAGTACCATCCCCTATGCCTCTCCCTTGCTATTAGTCAAAAAGAAAGATGGTAGTTGGCGGTTTTGTATTGAATGGAGAATAGCTATGCCACTAGGGCGAACTTGCTTCTGAACATCCTTTGCAACCTTTTCCCCAAAATCATCTTGCAAACCCATGATTCATGGCTACCTGTTAGGCTCCTTCTTCTTCCATCTTTCTCAAAAGACACCTCCATCTTATTGAAATTGACACTGTAGGGACTTAGGCCTTTCATCCAGTCCACCCCAAGCACAACATCACACTCCCCTAACTTCAATAGTCTCAAATCAATCACAAAGTCTTCCCCATTCATCTCCTAGCAGAATCCCATGCAAGCTGTTTGACTTAGGACCTTCCATTTGCCACAGTTGCTGAAAGGGGATAAGTGTTAGTGACATCACACTTTAGCTTCCTTGCCATGGCCTCATCCAAAAAACCATGGGTACTCCCATTGTCAATGAGTACCATTAGTGGCCAATTGTGTGCTCTTCCCTCTACCTTGATGATTTTGTTGTTGGCTAACCCCTTGAGTGCATGTAAGGAGATCTCTCCTTTATCCTCTCTCTCAGCCTTTGAGGGTTCTCCTCCTTCCACTTCTTCATCCTCTTCTCCTTCCAGCAAGAGCAATTGTCTTTTGCACCTATGCCTTAAGAAGTACTTATCCCCACATCAGTAGCATAACCTGGCCTAATGTCTCAATTCTACTAACTTCCCTCCTTGTGTGGGAATAGGGGTAGCGGCTAGTAATGCTAACATACCCTTGTTACCTTGCCTCGTCTCCTTTCCCATTGCTCTGTTCCCTACCTGCCAAACACTTGAGCTAACTCCTCTCATTTGAACCTTCTGCTTCTTCATCAAAGCCTCTATGGTCAGCTCTTGTAGCTAGGCACTTTCAGCCGCTTGCTTGACAGTTTAGGGTTGCATCATTTTCACCATTGGCCTCACCTCATCACCTAGGCCACTAATGAAACTTGACACAAAATAATCTTCAATTAAGTGAAGGTTATGTATCATCGTCAATGACCTTAGCTCTTCAAACTTGAGTTGGTAGGTCTGCATTGTCCCTTCTTGTTTGAGTTTATTAAACTCTTCAATCACATCCATCGTACTCCTATCTCTAAATCTTTCACACAAATCATCTGTAAATTCATTTCAGGTACTACCCTCCTTCACCTTGATCCATCCTTGGAACTAGGCATCTCCCATGTCATTAAGGTAGACAAAAGTTAAGGAAATATTCTGTTGTCCAGGCACATGGTATAGGGTAAACATCCTCTTACAACGTCTCACCCACCACCTAGGATTCTCCCTTTCAAAGAGTGGTATTTCCAACTTTGGTATCAGAAAACTCGGCTAATTACGATTAGCCTAAGTTCGTGGCCTCCTTTGTAATGTATTTTTCCCCTACAATCTCTAGTTCCAACTCAAACTCCGGTAATCCTACTGGTCGGTGTTCCATTCCTACTCCAGGAAGGATTGGCTTCGATCGCTCCTTAGGAGGAAATTCGGTTGAGAGTCTTACCAGTTGTTGACTCAAAAACATCCTCATGAATTGATGCATCTGCTCGATCATCTGATCACACACCTGTTCTCGTAAGAGAGGGCTTTGTTTTCGATTCTCTTCCCGCCATCTTTCCATTGCTCTATTAATCCTGGTCTCCACCCCTGTTTCGATCAAGGATTCCAAAGTCCCCTTCCGCATTTGCATATCCGCCATCGCGACCGTGACTTGTTGCAGCTAGGACTCCATCTGCTTCATCCTTGTTCCATCGGCCATGGCGATGAATTTTCAGGGAACTGAACGCCGCCCAAGAGCATTGCTCTGATACCAAATTGTCAGCTCCTAGAGGATCTGACTTAGAATTTCCAATCAAGTAAGAAAGATTGAGAGAGAGAGAGCGAGAGAGAGAGAGATCAGAGAGGTTTAGGGAGAATAGAAGGATAGAACAAAGGGAGAAAGAGAGAAAACAAAGAATAATTAGAAAATTCAGAGATTTTTCATATATCTCTTGAGGGTGTAATCAACTCTTATTTATAGCTGATTCTAACCACCCATGTGCGGGTAACTGCTTACATGTGCTGGAATGTACAAGCTGCTCAATGCTGCAACAAACTAAGTACAATCCTTCACTGCATACTTTCTAACATACTACTCTCCTTCTATAGTATATTCTAATTACAGTATTTCCCCCCTACATCGCTAGTCCATGACATCCTCTTATTTATATAATTGCTATATGCAGATAAGGAATCTAGAAAAGGAAACTACAAATAAGGAAATAAAGTTCTAATTATAGCGTATGTACAAGATATAACTTCCAATTAATAATTGTTGTCTTCCCTGATTTCTTCCATAAAATCAGTCTTCCATAATCCTGTACCAATAAGTCAATCTTTTCAAAATAAGCACAGCTGTTCATTTACAGCTGTAACACCTGTATGGCTGTAACAGCTGTATGTAGTATTACAAGACTTCCAACAAGCATCAACTGGCAGACACTTTCACTAACGCATTACACAACAAGGACTTCCTTTCCATAGTTTGCAAGATGGACATGAAGGACATTCATATACCACCTTGAGGGGGAGTGTTGGAAGTTTTGTATTACTGCATACAGCTGTTACACAGCTATGCTTATTTTGGAAAGATTGATTATTGGTACCGGATTATGGAAGACTGATTCTATGGAGGAAATCAGGGAAGACAACAATTATTGATTGGAAGTTATATCTTGTAGGTAGGCTGTAATTAAAAGATTATTTCCTTGTATAGAGTTTTCTTTTCTAGACTCCTAATCTGCAAATACCAATGATATAAATAAGAGGGTTGCGGAGAGGTAGGGTGTCTTTTGACCCTTTCAAATTAGCCTAATTGCCTGCTTACACCCAACTCTACCCCTAACCCACAATTATCTTTGTTCTGACTCTATTATTAACATATACAGATACACAAACACCATCCCCCAACCACTCCCTTTTTCTATGACTAGAAAAATGGATTATACAATTCAGGGGTTGTTTAGTTGTGGAAAAAAAGGCCTGTTTTCTGGAAAATTTTCACAGAAAATAAAAAAACTGGAAAACATGTTCAAATGAGAAAATTTTCTCCTTTGTCAATTAGCAAAAGGAAAAAAAAAGGGCAGAGAGAGAGAGGGGGAAATTTTCCAAATAGAAAAACAGAAAACAAAAATTAAAAACTCGTTTTCCAGTTTCCTAAATTTATACTAACTGCTAGTAAACATCTTTAGGTTGTTTTCTTCTGTTTTCGTCACAAAAGAGTGACAGATTTCTCTTATTCTCCAAATAGAAAGCATGATATTCTAGCTCAATCAAAATCAATGTTAATTTTATTTACTCTAATATCAATAAAAACCATCACTATATGAATTTTAAATTTTAACAATAATATTATAATAGAAAATATCATCATGATCAATAAATAGTAAAATTCATTAACGAAAAATAATTTATATTCTATAATATTATAATTTCAAAATTGATTACTAATTAATAATATTATATTTTTATAATATTGAAATATTAGTATATATCATGAAAATATTAATAAATAGTAAATCTAGTAATAATAAATTGTCAAAATATTGGTGACAACAAAATAAAGGAAAATTTCCACCTCTGCTAGGCTAGAGCCATTAGACTGCCACATAGCTGGAAGTTGGGGGGCTCATAGGTTAACTGTTCGCATGTCCACCCTCACCAAATGTAGACAAATGCATTGGTCAGTGAAAAACAATGGTGTCTGATAAAACCATAGAAGAAGAGAAATCAGGTTTTCTTACTTCGATGTCCTGCTGTAGGAGGTCAGATGCCAAGGGAAAAAAGAGACTGCAGAGAAAAAGGGAAAAAAAAAAAAACTCACTCCCATTGAAGGCCTTCTTTGTGAGGTTTCCTGAATATAGTACAAAACCATTTGAACGAAAAATAGATAAATAAAAGTTAAGTCGAACCTAGGGCTAAATGCAGTAAGGTAGAAATTCAGTAAAGAGAGGGTTCTTCCAAAGTTGTGATTGAATGATCAAGTCTCCTCTGACCGACGACGCCACTATAAAACCAGCTGTGTTGTCCCAGAGGAGTAATTTTACATTGTGCTTTTTGAGCACCCACTCCATTTTCTTTTTTCTGTCAGCTCTTCGTTGAGTGTAGGAAAACAGCAACCAGGAACCACACAAATCTTTCATGTAATGGCTATGGGGAATCCCTATTTCTGGTTAGTCCCAACATTCAATATGGAAGCATCTGGGAAGAACTTGCACCAATCTGACAGGTTCCTACCAAACAGGATTGGAAGAAATCTGTATACTTCAGGATTCATTGGCTTCAACTTGAAATCATACTCTTCATTTTCAGACTTTGTGCAGAACTTCCAACTAATACTCCAGCCAAGTTGGAAATGATAATGCTTGAAGGTAGGAGTTAACATCAACCACCCACTTGGCTGCTACTTTAGGAATGAAAGACTTTGCTAAGACAGCAGGAACACCAGCCTAACCACCATCAATGAGCTGATGAATGCACAGATGCTGCACTGCTCTGAAGACTGAAATCAGAGAGGACTTCCTTTTATTTCTGTGGAGTCATCTCATTTCAACCCTCCCTACTTGCTTACAGAGTATTACCTCCATTGCTGTTACAGTCAATCTCCATGGTGACTGCAAAATTGCAACCAAGGAGTTGACCCAAGAATAACAGAACCTGTCAAAACAATAGACCTTTCAGGGCCTCTACTGCATTCAATGGTAATAAACAAGCCATCTCCTTCCCTAGAAATCACAAAAGAGGTCCTATGTATCTGCAGAAACTTCCAGCATCCCCACTACATATGCCCTCCCTCCCTCCCTCTATGCGCGCGCACACACACACACACACACACACACACACATATATAAAAGACAGATGATAATTCAACACATTATTGATTGCAAATTGTTCCTAACCCCATTTTTACTTCTTATTTAGCTTTTATGGAGTTGTAGTGGATCTTGGTTTGGCATTCCTCATGTCATTTCATTTGTAGTTTCTGTGCAGTGGAAGCGTCTTCCTACAAGCAATGAACCCCCTGCTGCACGAGCTTACCATTCCATGACGTGTATTGGTTCACGTTATTTGTTATTTGGTGGCTTTGATGGAAAAACAACATTTGGTGATTTATGGTGGCTGGTTGCTGAAGGTGCTTGATTTCAACTAGTGTGCTAGTATTTTTTTCAGTTTGACTCCTTGCCTTTTTGGGACTTAATTGGGATGACTACTACCACTTCTACATGACCTTAATTCCAGTCATTTGAAGGAGAAATGTCAATCAATAAATATTGCATATTTTATTTGCTGCTAAAAATTTTGTTTCAAGCGTCGTGTAGGATCATGTGGTTTTGCTTTATGTTACCTCTTTTGTCATATTCAGCTTAAGAGTCTTTTAGGATGCCAGTGAGATGTGCTATGAGCTTACTCATATTCTAGAGTGAAATCTTGAAATGTTGGTTTATTGAAAGGAATGAGGACTAAAGGGATTGGATCATGGACAAAAGGATGCTTAAAATAGAAAGAAAATGATGAGAATTACTGTGAGTTGATAGTAATATTTTGGGTACAAATTGATGTATAAAAATTCACTTACCATTTGATTTTTATACAGAAATTGTGTGCTACGTACAGATGCTGTTTGTGTATCTACTTATTAATAGTTTATCTTTGTGTTCTGTCAAGATTTAGATCTGAACCCCTAAAATTTGATCCTTTTTCAAAACTGATTACCATATGTTTTGTAGAGGACCCTATTGCAAAAAGATTGTCAGCATCGCCACCAAGAATTCCTGAGAATAAGGATGTTTCCCTAGAAATTGATGCCTTGCAACCTGCAGTTAAGGTAAGCTTGTAAAAATTTTAATGTGACAGTCCATATCTGACTTTCTTTTCTTTCCTTATTTTGCCTTCTCATTTGCCTTCTCATTTTCCTTCCTAGGGATGTTATCCACTGTCGGTCCCAAGCCCTAATAAAGGAGGAGGGTTGTGTTAGGTAGCCGACAGCCAACGTAAAACTTAGTCGGATCCAAAACATGAACTCTAGACAAATTATGAAAAACTATTGGAGCATAACCCTTCATAGCGACGCGCTACATTGCCCGCATGTAGTGTCAAGTGAGCTAGGGCTGCTGCATCGGCGTCCGGATGTAGTGACAAATGAGCAAGGGTCCCCGCATTTGCTTGGACGGATGTGGGTAAGGAAAGTAGTACAAAATCAAAATCAAATCCAAAATCAAGGCCAAAACCAAAATCATAGATTAAGGATTGGGTCATGGAACATAGGAATATTAACAGACAAAGCTATGGAAGTGGTAGATGTGATGATTAGGGGAAAGATTAATATTATGTGCCTTCAAGAGACGAGATGGGTAGGGAAAAAAGCAAAATCTTTATCAGGAACAGGATATAAAATATGGTACACAAGAAATGATCGAGCGAAAAATGGAGTAGACATTATTATGGATAAAAGCTTAGTAGGTGAGGTAGTAGATGTAAAGAGAATAGGGGATATGATTATTATGGTGAAGGTTAGTCTAGGAAGAATGACTATAAATATCTTTAGTATATATGCACCACAAACAGGGTTAGGTGAGGAGATAAAAGCAAAATTCTGGGAGGACCTAGAGGGACTCATACAAATGATACAAAGAGGAGAGAGAGTGATTATAGGAGGTGACTTAAATGGTCATGTGTGTAGAGACGGAAATGGCTTTAGAGAGGTACATGGAGGGTATGGATTCGGAGAAATTTATAATGAGGGTAAGTCTATTCTAGATTTTACTATGGCATATGGGCTCATCATAACCAATACTAGGTTCAAAAAACGGGATGAACACTTAATCATATATAAAAATGTCACATCAAGCACCCAAATAGATTACTTCATCATGAGACAAGAGGATCAGCTATGTTGTAAGGATTGTAAGGTGATACCGGGAGAGTGTTTGACTACTCAACATAGAGTTTTAGTACTTGACGTCCAAGTAAGAAATTGGAAGAGAAAAAATCACATAAAACAAAATCCAAGAATTAGGTAGTGGGATTTAAAAGGGGAGAAACAACTAATCTCCAAAAAACAAATTAAGGGGTAGAAGGGAATGGAATGGAGAAAGATAAACAAACCAAATGTGGAGAGAAATGGCTAATGCCCTGAGAAGCACGGTAAAGGTAGTCTTTGGAGAGACAAATGGTATAGCCCCTAATCTTAAGGAGTTTTGGTGGTGGAATGAAGAGGCATAATTGAAAATTAAAAATAAAAAAACTTGCTATAAGGCTGTATATTAGTGCAACAATGAAGAAAATAAAAAAAATTATAAAGAAACAAAAAAGGCAACAGAAAGAGTTGCTAGTGAAGCAAGGTCAAAAGCATATTAGAATCTATATAAACAACTTGATACAAAAGATGGAGAAAGGGATATATATAAATTAACTAAAGTAAGAGAAAGAAAAACAAGGGATCTAAATCAAGTGAAATGCATAAAAGATGAAAACCAAAATGTATTAGTGAATGAGGGAGCGATTAAGGAGAGATGGAAGGAGTATTTCACAAAATTATTCAATGATGGTGGCAACACCAAAGTTATGTTGGGACATCTTAGTAACTCCAAAGGGAACGTGAGCTATACATTTGATCGACGCATAAGTTCAAATGAAATAAGGCAAGCATTAAAAAAGATGAAAAATCATAAGGCGGTGGGATCGGATAATATACCAATAGAAGCATGGAAATGCATGAGAGAAGAGGGCATCTCCTAACTAACAAAATTATTTAACGCAATCCTTAAATAAAAAAAAATGCCAGATGAGTGGAGGAAGAGTTCTTTGGTTCCTATATACAAGAACAAAGGAGATGTTCAAAACTGTGAAAATTATAGAGGAATTAAGTTAATGAGCCATATCATGAAACTCTAGGAGAGAGTAATAAAGCAGAGGATCAGAAAAAAAACAGAGATCTCGAAAAATCAGTTTGGTTTCATGCTTGGTAGGTCAACAATGGAAGCTATATACCTACTGAGGTGCCTAATGGAAAGATATCGGGATCATTAGAAAGACTTGCATATGGTGTTTATAGATCTAGAAAAGGCCTATGATAGGGTCTTTAGAGAAGTATTATGGAGGATTTTAGAGAAGAAAGGAGTCCGAATAGCCTATATACAAGCCCTCAAGGACATGTATCACGATGCAGAGACAAGGGTCAGAACATGCAAATGGAATACTGAACCGTTTAAAATTATAATGGAACTGCATCAAGGTTCTACACTAGGTCCATACTTATTTGCTTTAGTAATGGATGAACTCACTAAAGACATTCAGACAGAGGTGCCATGGTGTATGCTATTTGTAGATGACATAGTGTTGGTGGATGAAACAAAAGAATGAGTGAACACTAAGTTTGAGTTGTGGAGAAACAATCTAGAATCCAAGGGATTTAAATTAAGTAGAAGGAAAACAAAATATATGGAATGTAAATTTAGTAAGAATGCAAGAGTAGATGATGTTATAATAAAATTGGAAGACAAATCTTACAAAGAAAAGACCATTTTTTATATTTGGGATCAGTGATTCAAAAGGATGGAGAAATTCACGGGGATGTCACAGATAGAATTAAGGCAAGTTGGCTAAAATGGAGAAATGCATCGGGGGTGTTATGTGATGGTAAAATCCCATTAAAACTGAAAGGAAAATTCTATAGGATAGCTATAAGACCAGTCTTGTTGTATGGCTCAGAATGTTGGACAGTCAAATACCAGCATGAGCAAAAGACGAGCGTAGCGGAAATGGGGATCTTAAGATGGATGTGCGGCCATACAAGAAAGGATAAAATTAGAAATGAGGTTATTCGTAATAAGATAGGAGTAGTGCCAATTGAGGAAAAGATGAGAGAAACTAGACTAAGATGGTTTGGTCATGTGAGAAGGAGACCAAGAGACGCTCCTGTGAGGAGAGTTGATGAAATGGAACAATTAGTTAAAAAAAGAGATAAATGCAGACTCAAGAAGATTTTGGGAGAGACATTAAAGTTTGATATGAAGTGTTTGGACCTAAATGAAGATATGACAAAAGACAGAAATACATGAAAGTCTAGAATTCATGTAGTCGACTCCACATAGAGGGATAAAGGCTGGATATGTTGTTGTTGTTGTTTACTCTTTGTCCATGATACATAATACATAATTACATTTAAGTGGAAAATCTGTCTTCAACATTAAGCAAGCTTGTACATTGAGGGGCTGTTATTTACCAGTCAAGGGTATGCAGACAATATAGATATTTTGATTGAAAAAAAAAATTGTGTTCTATTATTATATAATTAGCATTATTAAAATTATTAGTTTTATTCAACTAGGGAGCATGCTCGTGGATGATTACAAGACAATTCTCAAGTCTGAAAATGCTTTTGTTTCACCACAATATAACATGTTCAGTAAACATCTATATACAATGTTGAAGAAATAAAAACAGGACCGGGCCGGGCCTTAAAGATTCCAAGATAATCATCCATTATCATCTTCCTATTTATTTTGTTTTATTTATTGTTTTGTATTATCTTGTGTTATTTCTTAGATTTATTTTAAGTGTTGTAATCTAGATTATAGGGATGTAATCTAGTCCTAAATCTTAGGAGAATTCTTAGGAAACTACTTGTATAAATATTTCTGATTCATATCAATAAAACATGTGGGAATACCGCTTCCCTTTCTCCCTTTCTACATGGTATTAGAGCCTCGTTAATAGGCTGATACAGTAAACCCTAATGCCTTCATTGCATAGCCACTTCGTTCTTCCAAAGTGCCTTCATTGCACTGTTCAAGTCAGAACTCCTTTGTTCGGCCATCATCTTGCACCACCATTTGGTTCACCATCTCTAGATTGGCCAACCCCAGAAAAATCACTGGCAACCAGAACCCATGCACCGACCCACGTGCCACAGTTCATGCTCGCTCTGACCCCACGGGCCGGCGCATGAAGGTGCGTCCGCCAGCCATTCACTTCTAGCTCCTCTAAATTTATCCTCTGACGTCTTTTAAACCCATCCCTGGTGTCGAAATCCTTTGTGTTCGTGCCTTCCAGTTGTGGTCGTGTTCCTTCGTGTTCGTACCTTTGTGTTCAACTGTTTGTTTCCCTCGTCCATCATGTCAGACACTTCAACAACAACAAATCCAACTCGAACAGTCACCACCGGAGACATCCTTCCATTGGATCAGCCCCTTATTGCTGGAGAGTTACTAGGCATTCATCCATCCTATCGATTAGATTGTAGGAACTTCCTCCAATGGTTTCAATTAGTCAAGACACTTCTTAAAGGGCGAGGAAAAAGCAGTCACCTGTCAGCAAACCCTCCAGCAGCTAACGATCCCAACTTCAATACATGGGATGTAGGAGATTCCCGTATCATGTCATGGTTGTGGAGTTTGATGCAACCGGAGATCAGCAAGAACTTCATGTTCCTTAATACTGCCCGTGAAGTTTGGGAGACCATACAACCGACCTACTCGCAGGTGAGGGATGCATCAGTGATCTTTGTTGTTAAAACAAAGATCAATGGTACCAAACAAGGCCATGCAACTGTCTCCGAATACTACAATCTGATGAGAGGTCTTTGGTTAGAGCTTGATTAATATCAAGCCATTAAGATGGTATGCCAAGAGGACACTGCCACTCTCAATCGAATCCTTGAACGAGACCAGATAGTAGAGTTCCTAGCAGGCCTAAATCCCGAGTTTGATCAGGTTCAAGTACAAGTCCTTGGTAAGGATAAGTTATCTAATTTAAATGAAGTTTTTGCTATTGTTTGGAGTGAAGAGAATAGAAGATCTGCCATGCTTTCTGTCCATAGCACAGAAGGATCAGCCTTGGTTAGCAAGTAAGATGGAGGTGGTAACAAATATGGAAAAACAGCATACCAGGCTCCTAGAAGGTTGGATTATAGGCCTGGGGGTCAAAACCGAACCTCCAACCGTGATGGACAGTGGTGCACATTTTGTAGGAAGGCAAGGCACACTAGAGAAACCTATTTTAAGCTACATGGAAAGGAGGCTGTGTTAAGCCGGATAGGAGGATTCAAGAACATGGGGCAGCATCAAGGCTATTTATCTAACAAAGATCTAGAAGAGGAGGCAGCAAAGAAAGATATTTTAGAAGTGGAAGAATCTACACAATTGAATCCAGAGGGATTAGGCAAACTAAAAGCTTTCCTTCGGACGTTCCAAGATGGAGCCTTATGCTCCTTGGTTATGCAAGGTAACCTTTCCTTTGAGTCTTTCATTTATTCTAAAACTAATAAGAATAGCTTATAGATCCTAAATTCGGGAGCTACCAACCACATGACCCCTAACATTCAGTTTTTTGAAACATATGAAGCTCTTGAACCCACTAAACAAATCACAATTGCCGATGGTACTACTATCCCTATAGTAGGAAAAGGCAAAGTATCATCAATTTTTTGGCTGCCACTTAACCAAGTTCTTCATGTCCCAAGCCTAACAACAAGTTTGATCTCTATTACCAAACTAACCAATGATTTAAATTGCTTTGCTGTTTTCTCACCACGTGTAAGTTTCAGGACAAGGGCACGGGGAAGACGATTGGTGTGGCTAGGGTTCACAATGGGCTCTACATCTTGGATGGGAAGGGTGAAGGCTCTATAAGGAAGCAACATAGTTTGGCCTACTCCTCCTCTCAGTCTGCCTCTTAACATTTCTACTATATGGCTTCATCATTTTAGATTAGGATATCCCTCATTTATTGTGTTAAAACAAATGTTTCTGTCTTTATTCAATTCCTTAGATCCTAGCAATTTTCAATGTGATGAATGTATTATTGCAAAACATCATCGAGTTTCTTATTCTATTAGCAATAAATTGGCTTCTATGCCATTCTATTTGGTCCATTTTGATGTTTGGGGGCCATCCAAAATACCTAATTATTCTGGGGTAAAGTGGTCCATTACATTTATTGATGATTGCACACGCATGTGTTGGGTGTTTCTTCTAAAAGAAAAGGCCACCATAGGATCAGTGTTACCCTCATTTTGTAAAATGATCCATACCCAATTTGGCACTCCTATCAAACGATTTCGCACTGACAATGCTTGGGATTATTCTAACACCCACTTGCATAACTATTTTCAAATGGAGGACATTGTTCATGAGTCATCTTGTGTTGATACTCCCCAACAAAATGGGGTGGTAGAGAGAAAGATGAGGCATCTTCTCAATGTCACACAAAGCATCCTTCATCACCATCATGTGCCCAAATATTTCTGGGGGAAAGCAGTTCTGACAGCCACATATGTCATCAATAGGGTGTCTTCTAGGGTTATTAATGGCCTCAATCCTTTCCAAAAGTTAATGACCTTTTTTCCTGAAATAAATCAAGGTAAAATTAATAAGCACTCACTAAACTTTAAAGTTGTAATTATTTACTCACTGAACTTTAAATTGTAACTAGTTACTCACTGAACTTTACTCAACGTCAACCATCCATCACTCGTTATAACTCCGTCAACTATTACAAACGAAAAATGCTAACGGAAACTGACGTGACAAAAATTAATTTAACATATACTCACTAAACTTTAAAAATGTAACTATTTACTCACTGAACTTTGTTCAATGTCAACCATCTATCACCCCGTTACATTATCGTATGATTTTGAAACACTCGTTACATCACCGTCTAATCTTGAAATATATTAAAAGATTTTTATATGCATTTAAGATCACTTTCTTCTCAAACTAGAAGCCAAAAACCAAACTAGTGATTCAAATTAAAAAAGCTACTGATGCAAACCAAAAGTAAAAAAAATGTTTGCTTAGATTTTTTTTATCTCCATTACGAACAACGAAATTCACAAAAAATGTATTTAATAATGAGGCCAAGAGACAAAAACTGATTACAAAAATTGTTTTAGACCATACATATTTATTCTATCATATTTTTAGTCTCAAAATAATTTTATTAGTTAATAAAACACGATACATTTTTTATTGACTAATAATAATGTTTTTGAATTCAAAATAAGATACAATAAATGTACATTTACCCTATAAGTTTGAAGATTACTGGTTTTTGGCATAGAATAAATATGATTTTTGTAATCAATTTTTGGCTCACGGGCTCATTATTAAACAAACATTTTTTTTACTTTTGATTTGCATCAATAGTTTTTTTAATTTGAATCATTAGTTTAGTTTTTGACTTTTGGTTCAAGAAGTAAGTGATCTCAAATGCATACAAAATCTTTTAATATGTTTCAAGATCAGACGGTGATGTAACGAGGTGATGGATGATTGACGTTAAACAAAGTTCAGTGAGTAAATAGTTACATTTTTAAAGTTCAGTGAGTATATGTTAAATTAATTTTTGCCACGTCAAATTCCGTTAGCCACGTCAGATTTTGTTAACATTTTTCGTTTATAATAGTTGATGGAGTTATAACGAGTGACGGATGGTTGACGTTGAGTAAAGTTCAGTGAGTAAATAATTACAACTTTAAAGTTTAGTGAGTGTTTATTAATATTGCCCCTAAAGGTGTTTGGGTGTGCTTACTTTGTCCACATCCTTAAAATTCACAGGGATAAATTAGACCCTAAAGCTCTTAAATGTGTGTTTCTTGGGTATTCTCCTATTCAAAAGAAGTATAAGTGTTATCATCCTAAATCTCGAAAATTATATGTCTCTAAGGATGTCACATTCAATGAATCACAGCCTTTCTTTGAGTCTACCCTAGTCAGACCAACCATCATTGATCAACCTAACCTAGATTGGAAAAATTTTAACCCTACCCTTGGAACAACACCATTAGGCACTGATTTCTCTCACCATTCAGTTCCTGCCTCTCCAATCTTACCCAATTCTCCTAGGGAGGAGGAAGGTTCTAGACATGTTGATACTATTAGATACAAAGGCTCTCCCTATGTCTATAAGAGATGGCAGCCCATTGGTGATCCTCAGCCACACTTGACATCAACTCTGAACCTGAGCTTGGATAGCACACCAGGTGAAAACCCCACATCCAGCAATCCTAACCCAAGCTCAACGTTCTTGGAGCATACAGACCTCGACCTTCCCATTGCTATTCAAAAAGGGGTTAGGGCATGTATTAAACACCCATTGACCAACTATTTATCCTACCATCGCCTATCACCTGCCCATAAAAGCTTCTTGACTTCTTTGGATGCAATTGCTATTCCCAAATCCGTAGAGTGAAGCCATGAGAGATGTCAACAACTGGAAAGCAGCCATGGTGGAAGAGATGAAGGCACTATAAAAGAACCATACCTGGGAACTAGTGAGTAGACCAAAAGATGTAAAACCGGTGGGATGTAGATGGATCTTCAATTTAAAGTACAAAGCTAATGGATCACTTGACAGGTATAAAGCACGACTGGTTGCCAAGGGCTATACTCAGTCCTATGGCATTGATTATTTGGAAACATTTGCCCCTATTGCCCGAATGACAACTATTAGAATCCTCTTAGCATTGGCATCTACCTATGGATGGAAATTACAACAACTTGATGTCAAGAATGTATTCTTGCATGGCGACTTAGAAGAAGAAGTCTTCATGGATATACCACCCAAATTCAAGCAAGAGTAAACAGGAACCAACCACGTGTGTAAACTCAAGAAGGCCTTGTATGGCCTCAAACAATCCCCACGTGCATGGTTTGGTAGATTCTCAAAGGCCATGTTATCTATGGGGTATCACTAGAGTCGAGGGGACCATACTTTATTCATCAAACACAGGAAATAAGGTGACAACACTACTGGTATATGTGAATGATATAGTGGTAACAGGAAATGATTTACATGAACAGGGATGTCTTAAGGAAAATCTAGCCCGGGAATTTGAAATAAATGACCTTGGTCCATTGAGGTATTTCTTAGGCATTGAAGTAGCGCACTCAAAGGAAGGTATTTTCTTATCCCAAAGAAAATATGTATTTCATCTACTTTCTGAAACATGATTGCTAGGAGGAAAAGGGTCAAAAATTCCAATTGATCCAAATATAAAATTGGGGGCTAATACTGGAAGCAACAAAGAAGTAGATAAAGGAAGATTTCAACGCCTAGTAGGGAGATTGATATATCTTTCACATACTAGGCCTGACATATCCTTTGCAGTCAGCCTAGTAAGCCAATTTTTGCATAGCCCTACTGAAGAACACATGCATGCCATGAGAAAGATTTTGAATTATCTTAAAGCTACTCCAGGCAAAGGGATTCTATTCACTTCAGGGGGAGACCTAAGGATCCAAGGGTATACCGATGCTGATTATGGGGGCTCTCTTGTGGACAGGAGATCAACAATTGGATATTGCATATTCCTAGGAGGAAATTTGGTTTCTTGGAGGAGTAAGAAGCAAGGGGCGGTTGCTAGATCAAGTGCAGAAGCTGAATTTCGAGCCATGGCCTTGGGTGTGTGTGAACTATTATGGCTTCGGATTATCCTAGAAGATTTGAAGATTCCAATGACAAAGCCAATCGAATTGTTGGGAGATAATCAATTAGCTATTAGCATAGATTATAATCCTGTTCAACATGACAATACTAAGCATATAGAGATTGACAGGCATTTCTTGAAAGAAAAGTTGGACTCAGGTATTCTACAAATCACCTATGTTCCATCTAATCAACAAGTGGCAGATGTCTTCACCAAAAGTCTCCATAGTACTCAGTTTGAAGCCTTAGTGAGCAAGCTGGGGATGACTGATATTCACTCCCCAGCTTGAGGGGAAGTGTTGAAGAAATAAAAACAGGACCGGGCCGGGCCTTAAAGATTCCAAGATAATCATCCATTATCATCTTCCTATTTATTTTGTTTTATTTATTGCTTTGTATTATCTTGTGTTATTTCTTAGATTTTTCTTTTAGTATTGTAATCTAGATAATAGGGATGTAATCTAGTCCTAAATTTTAGGAGAATTCATAGGAAACTACTTGTATAAATATTTCTAATTCATATCAATAAAACATGTGGGAATACCGCTTCCCCTTCTCCCTTTCTACTTACAAACTTAAGACATTTGCTACAATAAATTCTCACCATGTATATAAACACATATATATAAACAAGGTATTAATATACTTGCTTATGCAATCCAATTTGGTTCTTCCAATTAAGCATATCTTTCTTATGCATATAACTAAAATACCCTAAGGACATATTGTGTAATACCCTGTGTATTACATGCTCCTCTCAATCAAGGAGGGATGAGGAGTGAAAGGAGAAATTCAAGGAGCTTGAGTGGGCACAAGTGGACCCCATAGGGTGAATCTAGGAATATTTCAAGAATTCCCAAGGGCTCAAGGAAATTTAAGATTTAAAGTTTGGGGCCTGAATGAGGAAATTAATAAATGTCAGGATATTGTCACAGAAATGCTGTGACACTCAGCAGCTTCCTTGGTTCAGTGTGAACCTAGGTAGTGAACTAAAACAGAGAGGAAGAGGGAAATATAGAAGAGAAGTGAAGGGAGAAAGAGAAATAAGAGAGAGGATAACAGATTCTTTGATTGAATTCTTGAATACCTTTTACAGAAGAGAGAATAGGCTTATATAGCTTAACTGAGAGTGCTGCCACAGAGGATCACTCCACCTTTAACAAACTATTTTGTCCTATTCTAACATTTAGACACATGACAGATTCTGCCATAACAATCTTCCTAGTTGGAAAGTAAACCATAACAAACTATCTAGCTAGAAAGTAAATGCATGCAAGAGAATAAAAATACTAAGGTAGTATATATAGGTAATAACTGATCCTTAGCTCAAAATTTTAACCGCAACCACAACCGTTTCTGGTCTTGTGACAGTACCCCTCCCATCAACATTTCTTGTCCTCAAGAAATACTCAAAAGGCCAGCTGTCCTTGGAAATTGTTGCATCAACGTAGGTAGGTACTCCCAGGTGTCCTCCTTGGGCAATTTTCCCTGCCACCTGACCCTGACTTGAATGAGAGGGGCCCCTTGATGGTAGATTACCCTCCTTTCTATTTTGGCCTCAGGTTCCCTCGGGCCCTCTTTCTCCTTAGGTAGAGTTGGTAGCTCTTGGCTAACTCTCTCATTTTCAGTGGAATTTTTAAGCAAGGAGACGTGAAAGACTGGATGGATCTTGGTCCCCTCTGGCAGCTGCAACTAGTAGGCTACCTTGCCTATTTGGGGTGTGATAAGGAATGGTCCAAAGTACTTAGGGCTAAGTTTAGATACCTACCCTTGAGTGATGGCTTCAGATGTGGGTATCTTAGTCTCAAGTAGACTCTTCCCCCTACTTTAAACTCCCGGTCACTTCTCCGTTTATCCGCATTTTGCTTCATCCTGTTTTGGGTTGTTGCTAGCTCTTGTTTTAGTTGTTCCAACGCCTCCCTTCTCTGCTGTAGGTATTCTTCTATGATGATGGTTGTTGTTTGCCCTCCAGTGGCTGGTAGGGGAGGGGGTTTATACCCGTAGACAGCCTCAAATGGAGTCATTTTGGTAGAGGCATGGTGGCAGGAGTTGTACTACCATTGCGCCATGGCCAGCCACCTATGCCAATTCTTGGGCTATCTCATACACATGCATCTTAGGTAGGTTTCTAAGCTTTGGTTAACCCTTTCAGTCTGGCCGTCAGTTTGTGGGTGGTATGTTGTTGATAGGTTGAGTTCGGTACCCACATTTTTCATCAATTCCCTCCAAAAATGGCTTGTAAACACCTTATTCCTATCTGAAATAATGGTCTTGGGGACCTCGTGTAAAGCCACCACCTGATCCATAAACACCCTGGCTACCTCTTGGGTCGTGTAAGCATGAGATAATCCTGCAAAGTGTGCAAATTTAGTTAGTCGATCCACCACCACTAGCACACAATCCTTCCCTTCTGATCTTGGTAGGCCCTCTATGAAATCCATGGACAAACTTAGCCACGATTGCTCTGGAATCTGCAAAGGCTGCAATAACCTCGGGTAGGCTACATTCTCATGCTTGCACTTTTGACATATGTCACAACCCAACACATGTTTCTTCACAGTTCTCTTAAGTTGAGGCCAATAAAATAATTGCTTAACCCTCAAATAAGTATTTTGGATACCCAAATGTCCCCCCATGGGAGATTTGTGTAATGATTGCAAGATGCTTCTCTTAAGCTCAGCCTTATCGCCCACGACTATTCGACCCTTGTACCTCAACAATCCATCCTTGAGAACATATCCTTCCACTTCACTACCCCCTACTGCTACCTTCTCTAGAATTTCCTTGATGTGTTCATCCCCATCATAACTGCTCACCACTTCACTACACCACTCGAGTATTACCATAGTGATGGTAACTGCTTCCCCTTCTTCGTGACACCTTGATAGAGCATCTGCAGCCTGATTTTCTTTGCCCTTCTTGTATTGTATAGAGTAGTCAAGTCCCATTAGCTTGGCCATTCCCTTCTTTTGTAACTGAGTTTGCAACTTCTGTTGCAACAAGAATTTAAGAGACTCGTGATCAGTCTTAATTACAAACTTTCTCTTCTCCAAATAATGCCTCAACTTCTCCACTGCCATGACAACAGCCAAAAACTCCTTCTCGTAGATGCTTAGGTTCGGGTGTCTTTGGCTTAGAGCTTGGCTGAGGAATGTTAGGGGCCGGCCATCCTACATAAGTACTGCCCCAATACCTAACCCGCTAACATTTGTTTCTAGCACAAACGGCTTGCTGAAGTCTAGCAGTCCCAAGGTTGAGACTCTACTCATTGCGACCTTCAATTTACCGAAGGTTGCCTCAGCCTCAGACCCCTAGTGGAAGTTTCCCTTCTTCAACAACTCGATTAGGGGCTTACTTATGACTCCATAACCCTTCACAAACTTGGGATAATATCCTGTCAAGCCCAAGAATCCTCTGAGTGCTCTTAAGGTATTGGCTTTGGGCTAATTCAGCATAGCCTCCACTTTCTTTGGGTCGGTACTGACCCTCTTTCCCGAAATCAGGTGTCCCAAGTACTCCACTTGAGGCTGGGCGAATGCACACTTAGACCTTTTGATGAATAACTGATGGCATCTCAGGACTTCGAAGTTGGTTTTTAGGTGGGCTATGTGTTGGTCTAAGGTAGGACTATAAACTAAGATGTCATCGAAGAAAACAAGTATGAATTTTCTTAGGTAAGGGTCAAATATTTGGTTCAGATTGGAAAGTTGTCGGGGCATTGGTGAGCCCAAATGGCATCACTAAGAACTCGAAATGGCCATAATGGGTTCGGAAGGCAGTCTTATGTATATCCTCGGGCTTCATCTTGATTTAATGGTAGCCCAACCTTAGATCCAACTTTGAAAAGAATTTAACTTGGTGTAATTCGTTCATTAGGTCTTCTACAAGGGGTATGGGAAATTTATCCTTGATGGTCAAGGCGTTTAGTTGACGGTAGTCCACACAAAAACGCCAAGAACCATCTTTTTTCTTTACCAAGAGGACCGGTGAGGCAAATGGGCTCTAGCTGGGTCTGATGAAGGACTGGTTCAACATTTCCCTCACCATTTTTTCAATTTCAATCTTTTGGATAGGTGCATAATGATAGGCTCTCATGTTGATAGGTTCGACATTGGATTTGAGGTTAATTGCATGGTCTAGGGTGCGGTTAGGAGGTAGGGTGTTTGGTTCTTCGAATAAGTCCCTAAATTCCATCAATAATTCATCAATAAGGGGCAGAGTGCTTACCTAATCGGAATTACCTGATAGGCGACTGACCGAGAGTTGCAACTCTCCATAATCTTCCCCTCCTTGTTGTTCTTCCACTTCTATGATTGAGAACAGCTACGAAAGCTAACCCCATTTGCTCTGCAGGACCCTCTTAAGTCTCTTTCCAGTGATCATTTTGCATGCAGCTACCTCCTTCCCACTGGTGAGAGTCATCATTCTGCCTTCCTTTTTAAATGACACTTCCATCTTGTTGAAATCAAAGCATATGGGGCTCACTCCTTTCATCCAATCCACCCCCAAGACTACATCACAACCTCCTAGTTGCAGCAATCTGAGGTTTGCCTCGAATTTCTCTTCTTGCATTTCTCATATGAACCCCAAGCAGGCCGTGTTACTCACCACTTGATTCCCATTAGCAATCGTCACACTCAAAGGTAGTGTACCTGTGAGTTGACACTTGAGCTTTTTGGCAATGTTATCATCGAGGAAGCTGTGTGTGCTTCCGCTATCAATTAGGGTGGACAAGCTACCTTCCTTAACCTTCCCTTCAACCTTAATTATCTTGTTATTAATGACTCCCTTGAGTGCATGGAGGGATATCTCTCTGTTGTCCTCTATCACCTCTTCATCGGTTCCATCCACCTCCTCTCCATTTTCCTTGTCTACTTCTTCTCCTTTACCTTCTAATAACAAGAACTGGCGCTTGCATTGGTGCCCCGGAAAGTACCTATCTCCACATCTGCAACAGGCTCCTTAAGTAGGTCCCCACATCACCCACCTGTTTTAGTTTATTAAACTCCTCAATGGTGTCTGGCATGCTTTTCTCCCCAAATCTCTCACACAACCTTTCAAAGAACTCCTTCCAGGTATAGTTCTATCGCCCTCGAGTCCAACCTTGAAACCATGCGTCCACCCCATCATCAAAGTAGGCTGCTACTAGAGTAACCCTTCTTTCCATCAGTACATTGTACCACTTGAACAACCTCTCACACTTTCTAATCCACCACCTAGGATTAATCCCTTCAAACACGGGTATCTCCATCTAGGGCATGGGAAACGCTTGTGGTGGAGGAATATTCTGGTCCACCCGTCCCCCTCCTAACAAGGTCTCCGCGTCATCACCTTGCTCCACGACAATCTCATGGGCTACATTTTCTTGATTTGCCCTCTCATTCTGTAAAATGGGGTCATTCCTATCCCTATGAGGAAAATCGGGAGACAACCTTACTTGATTTTGACGGGTAAACATCAACATGAATTGTTGAAGTTGATTACCCATCTCCTCTCTCATTTGATTGATATCTTCTCTCATCCGGTTAAGTCCTCCTTCCATCTTACGATCAATTGTCATGATCGCATCATGGTTTTGTTGGTTGCTAACTTCCAATCGGTCCACCCAATCCTGAAATTCTCCCACTACCAAACTGAGTTCCTAGAGCTACCGGAATCCATGTTCCTCATGCATGTTCCTTCGGCCATCTCTCGCGCTTGTCGTGCCTCTTTACCGGAATCGTGCTCTAATACCAAATGTCACGGCAATGCTGTGACACTCAACAGCTTCCTTGGTTCAGTGTGAACCTAGGTAGCGAACTAAAACAGAGAGGAAGAAGGAAGAGGGAAATATAGAAGAGAAGTGAAGGGAGAAAGAGAAATAAGAGAGAGGATAGCAGATTATTTGATTGAATTTTTGAATACCTTTTACAGAAGAGAGAATAGGCTTATATAGCTTAGCCGAGAGTGCTGCCATAGAGGATCACTCCACCTCTAACAAAATATTTTGTCCTATTCTAGCATTTAGGCACATGGCAGATTCTGCTATAACAATCTTCCTAACTGAAAAGTAAACCATAACAAACTATCTAGCTGGAAAGTAAATACATGCAAGAGAATAAAAATACTAAGGTAGTACATATAGGTAATAACCGATCCTTAGCTCAAAATTTTAACCGCAACCACAACCGTTTCTGGTCTTGTGACAGATATGTGACAAGGGCATTTATGGAAGTTTGGGAAAGTAGAATTTAAAGAACCAAAGGGGGTTTATGTGAGAATTATTAGAACCTTGTGAAATAAGTTGGAGCTTGGGGGTGAATGCAATAAACCCAAAAAGTTGGATATGTATGTGTGTGTTAGCACATTGTTGGCTATTCCACTGAGAGGAAGAAAGAAAAGAAAGGAAGAGAAAAAGGAAAGAGGAGGAGGAAACCACCGGGAAGCCACTGGACAAGCTGTTAAAAAAGTCATGGTAGAAGCCGAAGGGTTGCCGGAAACATAGTAGGCACATGCGGCAGCTTGTCAGTAAGTTTAAACTTAGCGTTTCTCCATTTCTCTTTCATTTTTCCTGCAGTTCGAAGCTATAATCTTCTTCCTTACACCTGTTAAGGCCTTCAGGTTGGCCTTGCATGTGTCGATCTGAGCTAAAACAGGTTAGAAATCAAGGTTTAAAGTTGAAGGGGGTGTGATTGGGGCTGA
Source organism: Diospyros kaki (assembly GCA_036245055.1). NCBI lineage: Eukaryota > Viridiplantae > Streptophyta > Magnoliopsida > Ericales > Ebenaceae > Diospyros > Diospyros kaki. The sequence continues at coordinate 24,660,046 of BSEG01000010.1, read as the reverse complement.
ACTGTAATTTCTGAAAGTTATGGGATTTGCTGCAATGAGCTATAATTTGGCATTCTTCCAGATGATTGAGTTGTTGCTCCCTGTAGCACCCTGGGACAGGGTGGGGTGATGCATATTGCAAACACAATATTTTTCCAAATACCATGTGTAAGTATCATGGTTTTGTTAATGACAGCGTCTGTAAAGGTGATCATGACAATATTGCGGTTGCATTGTAACTGGCATAATGTAGTGGTACTCAACTGAATGTATGGAAGTCTTTCTTCTTTGCACAACTCTTTAAATTATTGATATGCACTCCTTTTTTTTTTCTATTACATTCAATGTGATTTAAATGGTTTTGGAGAATTTTACCTATTTGTCTTTTTATAATTAATAATTTCATGTGTGCCAAGTGAAGCAAGGATTTTAGAGATAATGAAATCAGAGGACAACAACGTACCAAGCCTTACAGAGAAAAAAAAAATTAAATAGGGAAAAAGAAAAAACCAGGAAAACAAATGAAAGAACACAAAACTTAAATATTCCAATCATGAGAGGCCTAGCATGAAGTTTAAACCCCTCATCCTGATCAGGGATGCACCATGCTAAAAGAAAAGTCTGGTCTTCTGCTTCCTAACTTCATAATCCCACTCGAGATATAGAAGGCAAAGTTCAATATACTGCCCGTGGGCACCCGGGGGGGGGGGGGGGTGGAGGGGAATAAAGAACCTTGGATTTATTTATTTGTTATTTTTTAGTAGAAGAACTTATCTTTGTTGGAGCAATTTTGCAAAGTAGCCTAAAACAACAAGTATCATTATTTTTTTTTAATTTTTTTATTCTACTTAAAGACCATGTTACATTTGCTGTGAAGGTGGCCATAACTGGCTGTTACACCCATTACAACAGCCTATGGAATTTGCAGAGACTGTAGAGGCTGTGAACTTTATTCATACTGCTAAATCAGGGTGCAATAGAATTGGTAAAATGCCAAATTAGGCTGAAATTTTTATGTAATGGTGTTCTATAATGAGTGTGATTGTTTTTACCATGACATGTACATGTTTGTCAATTTTGCATATGTAATCAAATACAAATAATTCTCCATGTTTCACAGGAAAGCAAAAAGATAGTTTCTCCAGTCTCAGAACTGCAGAAAAGGTTGAAGATTTGTGTCTCACTTCCTGGCTCCAAGCTTCAAATCATAGAAGAAGCAGAAGACAAGGAATTTCTGGAACTGGCATCACAATTGGTTGCAGATAAATTTGCCTCTAAGGGACATATTTCACACAATCAGGTAAGTTTTCTGTATTTATGATATATCCTTCAGTGTATATAACTAACTTTTCCAATGTGGTTATCCAAAGGCAATTGAGGCTGTTCGTGACCATTGGAGAAAATCCACACCACAGTTAATACAACTAAAGGAGTTGGGCCCCTTGCTTCGTGACTATCAACGCTTGATTGCACGTCATCATATGTAAGGATGGATTTTTCTACATCTTTTTTTTTTTTTTTAATACTTGGCCTGTAAGATTATAGAAGATTGGTGGGTAGTTCTTTTTACTTGTCATTTTGGTTTTACTTCTAGAGCCAGATCAGTATGCTTCTGGCCAAGTTCAAAAGTTCTAACAAATCATACTTTGAGGTCAGGACAGATATAAATATAGGCTTTGGCCTTTACTGCTTGAAAATACATGATCATTAAGAAAAGAGAACTCACAGTAATGCACATGCGGAAAAATAAAGACCCTCAGCTTTTAAATTGAGTGCCTTATCTTTCTCCTGTGTACTGCACTAAATATATGAGGAAAAGGATCTTTCCAGCTATGTCATGTTTGGTCTCTACGTGAACAGCACAATCACAGGAAAGTAAAGAGAGAGCTTTTACAATTTACTCAATGTTTATCCTTTGACTGGTAAAAGGGAGGATAGTTGGATATGGCACCCATTTATAAGGGGAAAATGTTACTGTTCGTTCATTCTATTATCATTTTTTGTAACAAAGGGAGAACTGATTTTCCTTGGAAAGCTATATGGAGCATGTTTGTTTCTCCTAAAGTTGTCCTCTTCATTCAGCAGTTGCTGGATGCTATCAGACACCTAACTATCAGACCCTGCAACCCTTTGGTTGTGCTTGCTTTCCTTACCTTCATCCTTACAACAAGCACAAATTTGCCTTTCATTCTACCAAGTGTCTTCATTGGTTATACCCAAGCTGACTACAAGTGTTTGCATCCATCAGGGAGAGTGTATGTATCTCATCATGTGAAGTTCAATGCCAATGACTTTCCATTTCCTCTCTTGTTTCCTACTCCTACCTTATCTAAGTCTTTGTATCCTTCTTTGGATTCTTCTACTGGTTTTCTTCACTCAGTAGTTTATGCTTCTTCTTCAAAGTGTCCTTGGACAGTACAATCTTCTGTAGCTCCAACATTGACCGACTCTCAGTCAATTTCTTTAGATCCTTCAGCCACATCTACATCTCCACCTTCTTTAGTCCCACCTTTGTTTATTCCTTCTTCTGGTCCTATTTCCAACCTTCCTAAGCCTAATGTTGCCCCAGCTCCCTCTATCCATCCTATGCTTACTTGATTAAAGGCCAAACGACTTGTGACCTCTTCCCCTCATGTCCTAGTGAGTAACCTAGAACCTAGCTTAGTTCATGAGGCACTCTTAGAATCATATGGGTTAAGGCCATGGAGGAGGAGTTCACTGCCTTGCAACGGAATCATACTCGGACCTTGGTTCCCCCTTCATCACACATGAATTTAGTAGGCTACAAGTGGGTTTACCAAGTTAAATATAATGCTAATGGCTCTATCCTCAAATATAAGGCTCGGTTTGTGGCCAAGGGGTTTCATCAAACCCTTGGTGTGGACTATGAAGAAACCTTCAGTCCAGTGATTAAGGCACCCACAATTCGTGTCCTATTCTCTTTGGCTGTTACCTATGGTTGAGACATTCAATAGGTGGATGTAAGTAATGTCTTTCTTAATGGGGACCTAACTGAAACAATGTACATGGCTTAGCCTGAGGGCTTTATTGATCAGCGTCTTCCTCATCATGTCTGTCAGCTAAATAAGTCTCTTTATGGGCTCGAGTAAGCCCCTAGGGCCTGGTACTCTAAGTTGAGAATAGCCTTACAAAATTGGGGTTTTGTGAGGTCTACCTCTGATGCCTCCTTGTTTATTAAACAGACTACCAGTTATGTGCTTTTTGTTCTGATTTATGTTGATGATATCCTCCTCACAACCTCAGATTCCACGGCTCTTAACTCTTGTATTCATAATTTGGACACTCAATTTGCTCTTAAGACCCTAGGCTTAGTGAATTATTTTCTAGGGTTTGAAGCTTATAGAGATACCAATGGTTTATATCTCACTCAGTCCAAATATGTGGTTGATCTGTTGAAGAAGACTACTATGCCAGATTGCAAGCCGTGTAGCACCCCTATGGCTGCTGGTGTTTTATTAACTGATGATGGGGAGACCTTTCCTAATCTTGCCCTATATCGGACTTTAGTTGGCTCACTACAATATCTTACATAGACACGCCCAGACATAGCCTTTACAGTTAATAAATTGAGCCAGTGTTTTTCTAATCCTAAGATCCAACACTAGTTGGCTTGCAAGAGGCTGTTGCGATACCTCAAAGGTACTATAGGTATGGGGTTGGTTTTTACACCCTCACTAGATGACTTGACTCTAGCAGTGTTCACTAACGCCAGCCATACCGGTTGCAAGGTCACTAGGCGCTCCACCAGTGGGTTTTGTGTCTACTTTGGCTGGAATCTTATTGTTTGGGGATCCAAAAAGCTATCAATTGTTGCTCTCTCAGTTGGTGAGGCAGAATATCAGGCTGTTGCCCTTGGAGTAACTGAACTCATGTGGCTGAAATCTCTATTCTTTAAGCTAGGGTATCCTTGTTTGTCTACTCTTATTGTTCGGAGTGATAATCTTGCTACCAAGAGCATAGCTGGAAATCCAATTTTCCATTCCAGAACTAAACATGTTGAGATTGATGTTCACTTTGTGCGTGAAAAGATTGAAAAGGGTGACATGGAAATTAGATATGTTCCTACCTCTAATCAAGTGGCTAACATTCTCACTAAAGGGCTACCTAAGGCTCGGTTTGAGTTCTTATGTGCTAAGCTTGGTATTCGGATGCCCCCTGTGTGTACCAATTCCTCTACGGCTACTTTGGCATTTGTGGAGTCTGATTTGAAGGGTGCGTGTGGAAGCACCAGTCAAGACCAAAATTCCTGATGTCTACGGAGTCTGATTTGAAGGGGAGTGTGGAAGCACCTAATGTCTTGTTGTGATGGTTATGGTTTCTGTATTGCTGAGTGTTATGATTGCTGTTATGATTGCTGTATTACATTTGACTCTGTTTTTGGTTATTATTAGTTGGTAGCCGGTAGCCTTTGCATTAGTACTTAGTTGTGAGGCGGTTCTTTCTGTTTTGTTATGAGCTGCATATATAACAGCTCACTGCTCTTGTAATGATTATTCTTGATCCTTAATACATTTCGCTCGAGGTATTCTTCTTCTCGTGTCCTGTTTGTTCTCTGTACCTAGGGTTTCATTACATTTTAATAGTTGGCTTTTGTTTATGTAGAATAGAGACAAATGTAGGACAAGTACACAACAAGATATGATTATATGAGCACACTGATACAGATGGTTCAGGGAAAAAGAAAGAGTGAACAGATATAGTAGGGATGCAATCATGTATATGATAAGGTTTAATATCCTATGCTATGTTATTACGTAGGTAGTATAATTTTAGAGAGGCATTCTTAAACTCAGTCCATTTTGAACTTATTTCCCAAACCCAACTTCTATATTAATGCACAACTTTATAGACCCAAAAATTATCATTCTACTAAATTCTTGGGTGCTTCATATGCATTGTGAAGTTATGGGTGGATTTGGGAAATAACTGGCTTTGAGAAGCTAGGTCTAAAAGGGATAGAGCTTTGGGAAGTCCTGGATTATATCAACTGGGGTTGGTTAAAAGAAGAAAAAGAATTCATTGTCAGGTTCAGATCCTAACAGAGGCTTCTCTTCTGAAATGGAGGAGAATTAGAGAGGTTTAGTAGGGAAATTTGAGAACAGAAAGGGAGGATATAGAAGAATGAGAGAGGTGGGAATTGAATTTCTGTATTGATCGATGTCCCCTTCTGAGCGGGAGCAGGGCTTTATATATAGCCCTCTGCCAGAACTAAGCAAATCAATGTAACTGCCTACTTCAGGGTTATTACATTTAGGTCCTCTAAAAACAAACTACTTACAGTATTACCCCCCATAGCCCTTATAACTTTCGGGCACATAACGTTCATTTATCCCGTGAAGTCATGAGTACTCTTAGATTGGAAAGGAAGTTGATAGGTCGCCGGTGCACCGGACCTACCAAAGATGCCACAAGCAGCAGCATGCATGAAGATTAGAATAAGGGGTCAGCACATGCAGGTGTAACAACCAGCATGTGTGCATGGGAGGGGTAGAATTGTAATCCACATGCTGAGGGAATAATCAGCATGTGCCGGGGAACACAGTTAGAAGGGAGGTGCGGAGAGGTATAATTAGAGGGAAGGAAGAGAGAGAGGGGGTTGGTTTTGGCTGGATAAAGAGAATTCTGGAGAGAGAGGGCCTCTCGAATGCCCTGGGTGGTTCTTGTTCTTGGCTGGAATTCCTGATAGCTATTGATATTAGATTACTGTATGGATTTTCTATCTGGAAACCTATCAGAAGTTTAAAAGGAATATAATTTAGGAAATCCTGAGATTATACCAACTGGAGTTTGGTTTTAAAAAACTCATTGACCCCTGATTACAGGGCTTAGAATAGGTTCCCTGCTCCAGTTAAATCACTGTTGGCCATAAAAAATGAACTCTGATAAAGTCATGTAAATATCTCTTGAAATGCCTAAAAATGAATATTATAAAGAATGGATTTTGAAAATCAAATTACTAAATTATGGCACAGGCCTACGGTTCTCTTTCTTTCTCTCCTTCTATTCCCTTGAAGGTGTATTGAGTGTGCATCACACCTTAACTTGTATCAGCCAACTCCCCCTTCCCCCCTTCAAATCCCCCAGGCAGGCCTGCCTGAGAGTCCATAGAAGGTGCACTACGTTTCCATGGAACCCCAAGTGCAGGGCCTGAATAATGTACAGTTTGTGACAAAACAATTATCCTCTCTCTCTCTCTCTCTCTCTCTCTCTATATATATATATATATATATACCCACACACCAGAATATTCATCATTCACCCCTGCTACCGTCATCAGCAGCACCAAAATTCATCACATGTTAATCCTTTGTCCTTTATGATGACCTCTATGATCATTATCAACTGTAAACCTGCTATCACCAGTCTCCCTATGTCGTAACCACCATGATACTTACCATTGTTCTCCTTTTCCAACCATACCACTCCGTCACCCCAAACCACATCCTCTTGGATCCACTGTCTTTGTGATCAACTTTATATACGCAATATATATATATATGTGTGTGTGTGTGTGTGTGTGTAGGAAATATCAACGCATGTGCATACTCCTATAATGTAGTATATGTATCAACAAGGATCTTCAAGCATTTGATGTGTCTTCTTGGAAATGTTTGGAGATATGTTTGAGGTGTGTGCCATTTTGGGTGGAGATAGATACTCATTCAAACTATAGCACTCCCGTCACCCCAAACCACAACCTCTTGGATCCACAGTCTCTGTGATCAACTTTATATACGCAATATATATATATATATATGTATGTGTAGGAAATATGGACATATGTGCATTCTCCTATAATGTAGTATATGTATCAACAAGGATCTTCAAGCATTTGATGTGTCTTCTTCTTGGAAATGCTTGGAGATATGTTTGAGGTATGTGCCATTTTGGGTGGAGATACTCATTCCCACCACCCAACTTAAATCCAATAAAGTTTATACCTTCCCCTTTCTGAACATGCAAAAACTGAATAGAAACAACCTAAAAAAGTGAAAACTTCATATACTCAAATTAAGCTCTCTTAGATGTCATATCATGGATGCTATGCATTTTTGCTATCCCCAACTCTTATTGCCCCATTACAGCATCATATTTATGGTGACAGTTGCTGCGTCATATTTCTTTCTTACAAGTACAATTTTAACTCAATTATTCTCTTCAGAAAGAAGCTAAATCTTTCATATTCCTTTTGCACTGGCTTACTGAGATTGAAACATAGCCTTAAGTAGTCCCAATACTCCACGAATGAGACTTCAGTGAAAACAATGGACTGGACTATATCTATCTGTTTTGCATGTGAAACCTAAGTGACTTTTTCTGTACTTGTTTTCTGTCCTGGTTATTAATCAGTGAACTCAAGTTAATTGGACTGTGATAGTGTGTTTGATTTCATAGCCAAAAAATGACATCCCTATTGCACAAGGCTCCCAAATTTGCAAGGTTTGGGGGAGGATTTATTTATATGCAGCCTTCCCCCTCCTTTTCTCTCAAGAGGCTATTTCCATGGCTTCAGCCCATGACCTGGTCACAAAGGAGCAACTTCACTGTTGCCACCAATGGTCACCCTTGTTTGATTCTCATAGTTCCAATTTTAAATTGCAAGAAATAATTGTGAACCAGGAATCATTTTTTTGAAAGAAGATTAGATTAGATTAGATTAGATTAATGCATAATAGCAAGGCCTCTAATATGAACAAACCCAAAAAAACTGAACTAGACAGATTAGGAATACATATGAACAACCCCAAAAAGCCTGAACTAGACAGAGAATGAGATACTGAAATCAAAACCCCTGCAACGACAGAATGGCTACCAAGATACATCTAGAAATCATCTACCCTGGACAATGGAAATAGCCAGGAGAGACTGATGCCAGACAAATTTGAGCTGAAGCTTGATTGCACTGAATGGTCAAAAACAGAAACATGACCTCAGAGCCCCATTGCTTCCAAGTTAACCACATTTTCCCATGAAAAGATGAAAAAACAAACTGCTTCTGCTCAACTAAAACCACTCATCCTTTAGGAAAGCCTTCAAAATATCAAAGACACAGCAAAGAGAAGCTGAAGAAGACAAGGATTACCGTATTTCCAACCCCACCATAAACTGACTTCAATAAATGAAGACCCACGAAATCTGACCAGAAGTAGAACTCATTAAAACAGAAGATAGTTTGATTCTTCCAATCTGCTCAAGGCAAACATGCATCATTTCCTGACCCCTAACACCATAAGCCTTATCTATGATAGAATAAAAGTAAAATGAGAAACTTTGCATTCCCAACTTTTATTGGTCACTCAAGGAGGTCATGTTCTTCTTGTTTCCTGCCAATATTGTTTGGTTTACTGTGAACTTGAACCTGGTTTAGCTCAATCATTTTGTTGGTTGTCACGTTTTTGACAGAATGAACGTTGAATCTGATATGCAGTCTGTAGTATCTGATTTTCTTGGAAAGGAGAGACATAATTTCTACCATATAAAAAATGTTTCCCAGGTACGATTCTTGCAAGAAGAGATTCTCAGCTTTTGCTTTAAACTGATTCCTTATTTTGTTACTGGTGGCTAGCAAAAAGTTATCATGTTTGTAAGAGAACTCTCTCTCTCTCTCTGTAAGAAAACTGTAAGTATCTTTTCAGGTGAATTCTACAAGTGTTAGCAATCTACTCAAATCATGTGCATCCATAGAGCTATCTTGTATAGAGAGGACAATCAGTATCTTGGCTCCTGATCCAAACATTTATATCATGGAAGATGGGTTGCAGTGGATTTTTTTTATTTTTTTTTTTGAAGGTTTTAATTTTATAAGAAAAGGAGGAATCTGTTCAGATCCTGATGCATTCTTCATGAGGCTTTGCCCAAATAATATACTCAACTAGGCCTCTTTCCCAACTACTGCAGTTTGCTGTGGTTATTTTTCTCCATCCTGTCAAGGCAATAATTTTGGTTAGACTGCAATATCTGTCATGCTTGTTCTTTTAGTTTCTTAAACCTAATTTAATTTTTGCCTCCCACATCCACTAACATTATAGCACTTGATATTGTCACCTTTTCTGACTGGAGCATCTTTGAGGTTCCACTTTGCATGCCCAAACTAACATTTCCTTTTATCTTCAATAGACAGTGTCCTTATCACTTTATGGTGTCATGTAGTTCTTTCACACTTCTTGACATTTTCATCTTAGTTATATTCTGTTAGTAACTCGTTTATTTTTTCATCATTCCCCCCTGAAGTTTCTTCAATTCATTCTCTAATCGTTGTTTAACTACACTAGTCTCATCCATTTCTTATATTTTACTGCACTTTATTTATAAAGGAGCCTTTCTTGAAAATGTTATCTGTGACACCTTACTAAGAATTTTCTTGTTATTTTTGTTTTCAATAAGGAAGAAGAATATTTGCTAAATTAAGTGCAACGTAATTATGTTGTCTGACTTATCCACAATAGAATTTATATTGCTTCGATTTTAGAGTATTACTGTCTAGCATGGTTCTCTCTGGAAAGTGATAACATCAAATGCATGCTGTGATTTTAATTTTTCAATAAAATTATCCCCCAAATTCACTTAGTATAAGAACTGGTGTTCACAGTCTTGTTCTGACCAGAATGGTATACAATGGAACATAAACAAATCATCTGGGGTAATTATAGGTTCTAGGATTACTCCCGAGTGGTCTCTGATCACGTATGGTCATGGATTCAGCTTTTGTCTCATGGACTCATATTCTAGGGACTTAGGATTAACTTGCACTATGTGGGTTGTGATCAAGCAATGATTGAAACCTATAAAGGCCACATATTCTGATTTCCCACAGTGTGTGAATATTAATTTCTTTCAACGTACCACGTAACGCCTATATTTTTCACTCATTTGGTGATTTTATATTTCCTTTTTTTTCATTCCTTTCTCTTGTGCTTTCCTCATATTAATTACATTTTTATTTCTCCCAGTTGCGTATGGATGATATCCCGAAACTGTTGGCGGAGTACAAACGGCTTCCATCTGATTGAAGAACAACCTAGAGATCTTCTGTACGGACATTATCATTAAACTCTTCTCTTATAGAACGTAAATAGAAATTTGGCATAGCATCCTGCGAGTTTTCTCCTGAACTAGTTGTGATTGATTTTCTCTTTTCTCTGGTGTTGATTTAAATTGTGTGGTCTTCTCGTCAACTCAGATCAGGAAGCAAGTATAGGTTGTAATCTCATCCATAATGGAATGAAAGGGAAACAGCTTGTTGTATGACCTTTATGAAATAAAAATTGCTTGTTAGCTGTCAACTGAATGTGTGTTCATTTGATTGTGTTGATTTGTAAACCCACCATCTCATCTAAAGGTTTAAGCTAGTAAATAGAGTGTTAATTTATCTTTTATATTATTATTTTTACTAATAACATGATCTCTTGTATGTGGCTAGGTTTCACTGCATAATTGGTCCAAACACATGCCACCTCGACATGAAGCCTATGGCATTATTACTCTCTAGCCAATGCCAATCCAACCTTTGCATAACCACACAACACCTCCACAGACAATTGACTATCTTTGTTGCTTTTTAAATCTATTTGGTTGCATACCATTCTAAGTGGACCTCTTAACTTGTAGCACATGCTATATAATAGCTCCTTCCTTGAGGTGTTCATAATACTTAGTATGCTTCCACTTCTATTGCTTATTAATCTACCTGAAATATTTGTATTAGTTTTTTTTTTTTTGGATTTTAAAAAATCAGTTTTTGTATGACAACAAAAATAGTATTCAAAGCATTGGTGATTGCCGAAATTTTTAATATTTTCAAATCATAAACAATTGAACCCAAAGCAGACCCAAACAAAATATTGGGTCTTCTTGCTTACAATTTCCAAGTTTTTATTTTCTTTATTTGACTATTTGTAAAACAACTCATGTGGAGGGGCCACAATCCCTTGTTCAACTTAAATTATACAATTTAAAATATGGTAACAAAGCTCAATGAGTTGGATCAATAATCTTGCTGATCTCCTCCAGTTTCTCCATCCTCAATTTCTCACTTTCATCCACCAGCTGTAGAATACCATAGCAGAGAAAGCAAAGCTACTACATTCAAAAGATGTAAATGCAAATTGTTTCTTGGAAGGAAAATGGGCAGAAACAAAGGCAGAAGAAATTTCAGGGTTCCTTTCTTTGTGGGTTTTGTGCTTTTGCTTACTCTTTGTTCATTATTTTTAGGTTTTTAAAAACTCTTTTTTATTTTCAGATGATTAGAACTTATAGAATAAAAGAAAATATCTTTGTTGTTTCCAAGTTTAAAAGTATTTTGTTATCAATTTTTTGAAACTTGTTACAGTTCATCAATATGGAAGCATGCATGAAGCTATGTGATATAATGGCTCAGAATTTTTACCTCCATTAATGTGGCTGTGAGTTGAGCTTTTTCAGTGCTTTTTTCATGGAAAGCTTCCAATGCTTCTTTGTATTCCTTCTCCTGTCCCCAGTTTGCAACACAAAAGTTACTCTCTTATGATCAAATAAAGATGTTTCTCATCCCCTAGATTTTAAAGGTTTTCATCTTCATTTTGAACTGTTGACCTTCAGAGAAAACCAAAAAGAAAAAGATATATTCTTAAATGATCATGCTATAGGTACATCATTGTGTACATCTTAGACTACACAATATATTATAAATGATAAAAATATTTTCTGCACCTTATCGTCTCACTATGCCTCACCGCCTTAAGTGAGGGATATTTTAATCATACATCTTACTATCTCATGTAGCCTCACCACCTTATCTTATTGCCTTGAGTGAGGAGTATTTTAGATATTTTAGCATCATTGTATAATTTAAAATATATATAATAATGTACCAATAACATTTCTCATTCTTAAAAGAGTAATAACAGTAGGAGGAGGAGGTACCTTCCTTTGGCAGGTGTGGCCAAGTGACCTTAGGTCTCTGTTAGCCGTGTCTATCCTCTTCCGAACTATTGCAACTTCTTTCCTGGTGGGATCTCCCAATACTTGAAGCTCCTAACAAATCCAAGGATTTAGTTTGAATTAATTTATTCTTATCAAAGAAAGTTTGGCAAGAGATTTAAATAAACTATAGTTATGGGTTGTACATTTAATTTCAATTAAAAGATATAAATGGGACACTGTCATCAAATTTATCTATCGAATGAGGGAGAGAGGGACAGCTCATATCTGAAGAGGTGATAAAATCCCATTTCACCAAGGCCCAAGGCCACCTTCAATGCTCTACTTTGAGCCTATTCTAATATTATTTCAAATCAGCTGGTCTACTTACTTCCATCTGTTCTAAAATTCTTTTAAATTATTAGTTATGTTATGTCAAGTTTTAAGTAAATATGTGACAGTCTATGGTTATTATTAAACAAAAATTAAAAGTTGGATCTTAGTCTTACTTCCCAAATTTGGGCTAAGCGCCTGGACTCTTGCTCAACGCGGCCCAACTGGAGCTCCACCTTCTGCCGGACCTCCATCTTCCTCCTCTCGATCGCTTCTTCCCGAGCTTCAAACCCCGCCATCTGTTCCTCGTTTTCCGTCGACAGCCTCCCGCTATCGCCATTGTTTCCGGCTGATGGGTGGTTCATTTTCATGCTTTCTTCCTGATCAGTTTCTTATCGCCGGCTGGCTAGCAAGCCGGTTTTATAATTTTATAGTCTACCGACTGTATAGATGTCCAAATGAAACTGTTGTCATCTTCCCTCTCATTTTGCTTTTGCTTCAAATCTCTCTTTGCCCGCCACATGTTTGCTTCGTTGCCAAGGCATAAATTAGGCCCAAGAACTTATAGATCATAATTCTATCAGTTTTGGGACTAAATCGAAGCCACCCGCGAAGACTAATGATTTCTTTTTTTTTTTTAATTTATGGACATCAATAATAAACCACATATTAAAGAATTCGTATAATCATCATACCCATTGTATAAATGTTGCAGTAGCTTGCTTATTTTTCCTCAGTTGTCGTTGATACATAGAGAGATAGGGCTGGCTTGCCGTGCCAGTTGCTTGAAGGATGAGCAAAGCCAGGACGGTTTTACTTGTGACCCACTTCTATTTCCTTCCCTTCTCTCTTTGGATTCTCATATTCTAAGTCTTGAGTTGTTTCGTTGCTGTTCCAATCATTCTCATCACACCATTTGCGAGCTTGAAATGGTGATACTAATGGTATTACTAAATAAAGTTCCAAGTACAAATATTAAAAATGGTCTTTTTTTTATTACCAATCGAGAGTCATCGCAAAATGAGTCTTGATTGATAATGTGACAGTTCTTCCCTATCCCTCTCACCTAAAAATAAAAATAAAAGAGAATGATAAGCTTAGGATATGAATTTTTGCTGCTCAGTGGTCACTGTCATTCTCTCTATATATATATTTTGTTAGGATTCTATATGTTTGACCGTGACATCTTTCTCTCAATTTAAATCCTTGGACATTATCATGGGAGATTACGTAAGTGATTAAGGTAAGATTAGGATTCATATTCATGAACTCAAAACCTGCAAAGTCCCAATTTTTTTATTAATTAATTGCTCAAATCTTATATGTGAATACATGATGATCAGGAGGGAGGGTAGGTGGGAGGGGGAGGGATGAGGGGCAGCAGAGCAAAGAGGCAGTCCACTTTTCTCTTTTAAGTTTAGGGTTTTTGGGGTCTTGCTGATATATGTATGTATATTGTTATGTATGAATAATAATAATAATATATAATGTAGATCGTAAAGATAAATATAAAAGCGATTTTCAGTCTTGGACTGAGATTGGACCAATTTATATCGAATCAAAAGCCAGTCTAAATTAGTCGTCCACGGAAGATCAATTAAACCTATTTTATATATATGTTCCATCTAGGACTGGACCAATTAACTATTCCAACTCAGTCCAGACCAAGACTTCAATATCCCTAGTAAATATTTTACAACTTAGAAAATAGTAGTCATATGCATCCCTTGGATTTTACAACTAGAAATTGTAGGAATTTTTATTATAATTTGTTGTGAATTCTTGTTTACTATTAACGTCAATCATCTTTACCCAATTTTTGAGGAGAAGAATGAAAAGAAGATATTGTTGGAATATTTTTGTATATCAATTTGTCACTAATTAAAATTTTTGAATTGTGAAAAACTAAATTAATTAGACTAGTAAAATCTCACTTCCAGTGATTCCAGTGATTTGTTTAAGTTTCAAGACCTAGGTCCATTTTAGTAATATTTTGTGTGTGATGTGAAGGTGTAGAGCTTGTTTATTATTGGGTTGTCCAATGGAATAGGGCTAGATCGCTCTCTCATCCTGAATACAATTTTTCATATATAAATAAAAAAATTAGATGGTTTGCTCCATCAATAGCCACCGTATAATTATAAGAGAGGGAGAGGGGGCACCCAATCTATACACGTGAACCAAGTGTTGGCTCTATCTATCAATAATCAAATTTGTTTTATTGAGACTTTGGTTGGGAATAACTACAAGAGATGGAAAAGTAATGTTGAATTTGCTCTTAGACTTTTTGATCTCAACTTAATAGAGGTCAATGTTAAATAATTTCTTGAGGGCATATGACAATACTTTAAAGAATTTGCGAAGGTCAAGTTTGGGGAAATAATGCAAAAGTTGTGCAATATAAGGTATGATGTGATTAATGGGGTTAAAGCCCTTATTCTTCATATACAAGACATAGTCAATCATCTTACAAACCTTAAAGTTTCCACTGCTAAAACTTCATTTGTCCATCAAGCTAGCCTTGAATTCTCTTCTTATCCCTTTCAGTAGCCTCAAGATCATTTATAATACCTAAAAGGAGACATGCAGTGTTAACCAACTTATTAGGGTTTGCGCTCAAGAGGAAGACAAGATGAAAAGGGATAAAGAGAGTGTGAATTTGGTGCATCAACCACACCAAAATAAAGGGCATACTTTAAACCTTTCTACCATAAGAGGGAATGATTTAATGACAAGAATAAAAGTTAATGGCACAATCAAACAAAAGGTAAAAATAATAACAATCCTACGGGTCCTAAATTTGACATCAAGAAAGAGGTTAAATGTTGATTTTGTGTATGTAAGTTTATTGTTATATACTAGACGAAGCCTAGTTAATTTTCTATAAATTAAGTTTAAGTTGTAAACCATATATGTAGGGTTTGAGATTCATTGGTATTAGGAGCAGATCCAAAGAGTCGGTAGACAGTGGGTTGTGTAGGGTTGGCAGAGACAAATGGCATGGCCACATAATTGCATAGAAATAATGTAACACTGACAGTTTTGTGTATATATATATATATATTGATATCTGAACTAAGGCTGGTATGAGCTTAACCTCAATCCAACCCTCTCTCAGATCTGCCCTTGATTGGTATGTTATAGATTATGTGCTTGCTAGTATTGTAACTGTTGTGGTCCGTTAGCAAGTTCAAATATTGTGACATGCATGCATAGGGTGGAATCCCACATTATTGACAAGTGTAAAACAACAAACAAGTTCATTTTGCCAAATGACGGAACTTGAACAAAATTTTTGGGGCTTGCCAAGCTAAAATTATCTATGTGAATTTTTTTTTTTTTACACTAAATTATCTTATATGAAACATATTTTTTGAAAGAAACTAGCACGGAATAATACATTCAAAAGAGTTAAATAAATCAAAAGAAAAAGTGAGTAAAAGACTTGCAAGTAATTCATATAAAAGTAGCTATCTTCTTCAAAGTGGTACTCGACCTGTTTCAAAGACTCAAAATCATCAATGATAGAACTAAAATTAAAAAATTCAACAATATATCTTTTAATATGGAGAATTAAATTGCTATTAGAAACACATCTTCCATTCTATTACGAAGTCTAGTTAGTTTTAACTAGTTTCATTGTCTATTACGAAACTTAGTTAGTTTTAACTAGTTTCATTATCCAAAAGGCTCGTTCTATAGCAATTGTTGATATTGGAAGAGTTAAAATGAGAAGAACCCATCTATCAAGCAAAAAATAGACATTTGATTTTTTTTATTTTCACCGAAATAGAATAAAATATTGGCATTTGTAGAAAGATCCTACAAACTTGGAACTTGTGGTGCCTCAAGAATAAAATGTTGCAACTAAAATCTCAAATTGATTGTCAATTGCATGGCATTGACATTAATGTCTTGAGATTGTTGTTGCAGAGCCAAACAAAGAATGACATTCTTGTTCTTTTTTTTCGGCCTTTTTTTTCTTTTTTGGGCTTTTGCTTTTGGCCTTTTTGGTGCTTCGATTTTTTGGTTACTGCCGTACAAACACTTGACTTTTGGTGTTTTTAATTGTCACATTTAATAGATAAAAGTCTTGTAAATTTTTTTATCACGAACATGTAACCAAGGCAAATCTTGGGGGTTGGTTCAAGTCACTTGCTTGTCACTTTTTATAGGTAAAAATCTTGTAAAACTTTTCCTCACCAACATGTAACCAAAGCAAATCTCAATAGGCCCCTCCCCCTATCTTTCACTGAGGTAATCTCCAAGGGCAGAATGATTTGCTGATTGTTGGCATTGAGCTCCAACGGTGCTCTCTATAGTTATTGTTTCTCCTCAAATGTTTGTTCAACTTTAAAATACTTGCTACAGTTGGAGAGTCAAATATTTGCTACCTTCTTCGCCATCTCTCTCCTCTCCCCAACGGTCATTGACGTAGTTCTGGATTTCTCCCCGAAGGGTGGCAACAACCATCAATAGCGATGGCAAAAAAGAAGAACGAGTGTTGCAGGCGCACGAACGAATTACAACCACAAAATCCAATGGCGACAACGATAAGTAGCAATAGCAACGACGGCAATATCAGTGCCTTCTTCTTGCGCAAAATTAACCTAATTTGTGATTTAATATATATATATATATATATATTTTGCATTTATTTTTATATTAAATTATTGATATTTTGTGTATTTGATTATTGATTATTAATTTTATATATGCGTGAATTTGATTATTTTTTGTATTAAGTGTTCAAAGATAATACCATGCTTAGATTAAATGAATTTGTTGTCCAAAATGTGACAAGTTATCTAAATTAGAAATAACTATATTAAATATATTTATATTTTTTTATACAAATGTTAAATATATTTATAGTTTTTTATTCAAAATTATACACTAGTAAATTATCTCACCATAGAGACAAATCACATAAAATTTGTAGCATATTTTTTCTAAATTTTTCAACGTAATGTTTTGTATCTCTTGGAATATGATCATTGTAAGAATTTTAACTTTAACATATTAAAATCTTAAATTTTGAATTATGGAAATATTTCAAATGATTTTATTAAATAATTGTTTTTAAAAAATACTAGTAAATTTATTTACAAATATATTAAATATTATAAAAATCTAATACCATCATATTTAATATTAAAATATCAAAAATATAATAAAATTTATAATAATGAAAATTATAAGTAAGGTAAAATAAATAAAATTGAAGTTTATTAATAAATAAATAAAATATGGAGTGAAATTGATAAGAGAATAAGGAATATGGTTGGAGCACACATAGTTTCTGATATAAAATTAGAATAGAGAGTAAATTATTTATAATATAATAAGGAGTGAGATAAGGAAGTGGGTTGAAGATAGCTTAAGGTGATGGATGAAAAATGAGTACTCGCAATGGAAGATCTTATCTTGTTGCATGAATGGTATTTTGATGATAAATCATTTACAAAATAGTTTAATGAATAAACATTTTTTATGATGCATGAAAAATCTATAAACTTTAATGGGGCACGTTAAAACTGTCAACTAGGTAATGATACTTGTCGACTAGTTTTCCTATTATCTCTCTAACAAAACTTTCAAAGTTAAAACAATTGATCAACAATTATTAACTGTTGATAGATTCTCATAACTATCAACTAGTAATTTCAACTGTTGACCATCCATTTTACAGGCCCTTAGTTGTTTGTTATCGATTGCTTTTGTAAATAATTCAATTGAAAGTTTTCTTATACTATTGACAGTTTGTCTAATTTGTTTATCACTAACTTGTTCAAAAATTCAAAAAATCCGTATACCAATTGCTAAAATCAATCGACCACTTTTATTGCAAAATTTTAAATTGTTATTTTGCTTTTAATCTTGTTTTGATGATGTAAAATTTTATATCTTTGGAATTTGAAAATGAGATATATTTTATCTTTGGAAATCAAAAATGCAAAATCCAAATAATGTCAAAGGACAAATGAGATTTTCATAGTTAAAAATTGTTGACAGTTTTTACAAACCGTTGATCGTTTTAAAAAAGTCATCCGTTTTTAGCCTTAGATGAATGAGTAATGCAAAAACAGTTAATCATTCTCTTAAACTGTAGACAAAGCAAATTTTCACTCTCTGTTTTTTTCATATAAGTTCAAAAAATGTCGACTGTCACTGTATAATATTGACTTCTTGTCAAAACAACTATTTTCCCGAAGTCATGAATATGTTTCATTTTTCTCGAAGAAAACTATTGACCAGTTTGATAAATTGTCGATCGTTTCTTCACTAACATGTTTAAACGACTAGTGTTTACAGGTATTAAAAGCTCCTAACAACTCTTGCAATGGTTAGTTAATTCAATGCACAAGAGAAGCCTATAAATACCAACCCAAGAATGCACTAGAGAGATTGATTAAGTAATAAGAGCTTATAAGTGTTGCTATTCTTCTCAATAGTGCTTATACTTTCAATTTTCCTCGCTACCAAGGCTATGTATCTATTGTATCATCTTGTTCAAACTTTATTATAATTCTTAGAGAGATCTTTGTAACTGAGAGTGTTAACTCTCATATCATTCTACTTGTAATTGTGTTGTAATTCCTAGTGGTTGTGTTTGAGGGCCTACTTAGGTATAAGTAGGAGGTTGTAATTCCTAACGGTATACTAAAAGGTCTACTTGGTTTAAGTAGGACATTTTAATAATTTGAAAAATCTTCAACAAATACTTAGGGGAGTGGATGTAGGCGGGATTTGTCGAACCACAATAAATCTTAGTGTATCTTGCATACTTTGTTTTATACCTTATTGCATACAATTCACTATTTTTTTATTTATTTTTGAAAACCATTACAAATTTTTAAAAATCATAAACACCTAATTCCCCCCCCCCTTCTTCTTGGGTGTGAGGTGTCATTAGATTACTCAAAACTAATATAAATGGCTAATTGTACTCAATCTCTCCAGGTTAAGTTTTTCTCTAACAACTATAACTTTAAAAAAAGACGATGAAGCCTATAAATAGAAGAATATTTTAAGCTTAAACAACTTGTTGATCAATTGAGCTTTCAAGTCTTCAAGATTATACACTCTCTCTCAACCTTTTTATGCTTAAATTGTTTTCACTCTCATTTTTCTATTAAAGACTAATTTCTTCATTGTAACAATTTCTACAAGCCTTATTTTAGATAGATTTCAAAGAATTGGTGTGGGATTTGATTCTCTTCATATTGCTCTTTTAGTGTATTTTTCCTAGAACATATAGCTAAAAGAATTAGCTCGTTTGCTAGTTGGTGTAAAGGAGTGTGGTTTGCAACCTAAAAGATTTATAGAGGATTTATGAATCTCTAACTAGAAGTTAAAGTAATGGATGTAGGCCTTGTTAAGTCAAACCACTCTAAATTCTTTCTCTATTGCACTTTTCATTTTGTACTATCTTGCCATTTCTTATTTCATTATACAAGTTATTGTTCAATTGACAAAAATGAATATTTATCTTCAAAGTTTTTCAAAACAAACAACTTTTTTAAATCACCCAATTCACCCCCCATCTTGGGTGCAAGATGCTATTGATGGGAGAAAAACACTTCAAATCAAATAATCATAGCGAATATAAAATAATTCTCCCTTCTTGTGTGAATCTAGTAGGAGTCAAATCAAGCAGATATAGAGTAATCTTAAAATAAGCGTAGCAACAAGAACACTAAAATTTTTACATGAAAAAATGTAACACCCCGCTTTTCCCGAGTGTGTCAGTATGTTGGGGCTCAACATATAAATACACATTCTCTTTCTTAAATACATTCCTTAAACCTCAAGTACCGTATTTCAAAGAGAAATCCCCCAATATATCATTATAAGTGCGAAAGCAATAATCGAAATCTGATACAGTGCATAATCATAACATAAGAATCTGTACCATAGTTTAACATCATATCTTCAATTCTCAAATATATGGAGACTCGTTTCCCGAGATAACAACTAAACACCTTAGGTGCAATCAAATGATACCTCAAATATACATTGTCATTTCTCAACTCATCTGAAACATATCCAGATCTTCATGAACAGACAAATTTCCAAAACAACATGTTGAATCCATCGGACACATCACCCCATGCCATCTCATCTCAACCACTTCATTGCCTAAACTGCAAGTCTCAACTGGAACGTTTGAATGTTCCAAGGGCATAACCCAATTAGAAGATGAATCTTCTAGTGAGGGTTCAAAAATAAATACATGAATGCATGATGCAATAACATAAACAATCATATACCCTAGTGTAACTTCTCTGGCTTACTAGCCGGGCACGGAACCCTAGGTAGAATCCCGACTGTTTTGCAGGATAATCCTAACGTTGTTCCATCAATTGCCCTCGGAGAATTACGGCTACACTATCAGGGCAACATCCCAATCCCATTCATGAGTATCAATATACCAATAATATCGTGGCATGTAAAAATCACGACTTTCCATGCAATATAACAAAATGATCATAACTTTCATAAATATGATGCATAATACAAGGAAACATATCATATATAAGTTCTTGGGACAAAACCACTCACCTTTAGCATGAAGTTCAGAATATCTCGAAAAACGCGTATGGCCTTGATTTGCGTGCCCGACCTCAATTTTTATGCCAAACCTCAAAAATTACACAAATCACTTTATCTTGAGCACAACAATCCTATAAATCATATTTATTCACGAAATATATCAATACTTCAATTTCTTCATATTTTTCTTCATTTTTCTCCCATTTTCCTCTGTAAAATTCCAAATAAATACATTCTTAACTATTTTTCTCTACTTTTTTTCCATAACAATTCATAATATTCTAAGAACTTCAAAAGAAAATTCCAGAACTTACCTCAAAGCTTTTTGTACAACCCTTTAAATCTTGATTTTATAGGAATTTAGAGATTTTTTTTAGAATTTTTCATGCTTGGACGTGCCCTCACGCACCCCAAGAAGAAGCTCAACGTGTCCCAACTCACAGGGCCTGGTTGGCACGTGCATTGCATGCGCTGGTCATCTTCTTCCTCCAACATGCCGGTAGCTGCGTCCTGCTCTGGTTTTTTTGGCCATTTCTCCCTCATTCGAGCTCTATGTCGCCTCTCATTTGAACCTACACCTTCCTCTTTTCATCATCTACAAGATTATAGCTTCAAATCGATCGATTGGAGCCATTTTTTGACTGCTCAACTCAATTTTCTAGCGAATCTCGATTTTCCATTGAAGCTTCATATCTCCCTCATCTCTCAACAAAAATAGCTCAAACTTTTCAAAAATGATCCTCTGGACATGGGAAACAAAAACCCCTTATCCGTTGCCCTCAATTTTTCCCTGAACTCTCAGATTTGAGAGTTTAACTTTTCAAAGCTTTTGGCCACTTTTATTTATAGGCGACCCCAAGCATCCAAACACTTATGGCTACTCAATCAGACGTCTCCAAGGCCTCTTCCTCCCCTAGATCAGCCTAAACTCGCTAAAATCCGACCGCAAAATAAGATTGCAGAGCTTTCAAAATTTAGCCGAATGTTTGGTCGGAAATCTCCAAAATCCGACCAACCCGTGCTTCTTTGTCGACCTAGGCCCGGCCCAGAGGCCTACCCGACCGGTTTCCTCGAGTTCCCCATGGTCGGAAGTGGCTGGTTGGCGATTAGAAGAGGCTGGTCGATGACTAGAAGAGGCTAGTCGGCTACCAGAAGAGGTTGGTCAACCATGGTAGGTTGCTCCATCATCCAAGTTTGGAAAATTGCACTTTAACCCCTACATTTTCCCATTTTGCACTTTGGTCATTTTCTTGAAGCCCCTGAGCTTTCCAATATCTTCATTACGGCCCTCAAGTCCTAAACCTTCTATTTCATTCTCGAATATTCAAAAACAACGTCTTTTCGACCTCCTTCTGGCAATTTCGGGAAACTACACTTAGGACGAATCTTCATTTTGGCAGTAAACCATTTTGTTTTTTCCTGAATTCATTGAATGGTTGTTCTATATACCAAATATGAACCTCCTTAAGGTTCTTTTGACTTTACAGAAGTCCCCTACAATTATTCGATTTTTCAGCCTAAATCGCAGTTGTATTTTAGCTGTACCAAAAATTATTTTTTATCCAATTTCTTTCGATGCCATAAATCATGCCTCAAAATACTCGTCAATGCTGTGTTATTTTCCTTCGGCATCTCGGCTCCAAGGCACTCCCTACAATTGATTCAGTCATTCATATCGGTAAGAAATTACCTTATAACCTCAATATAATGATAATTGTTTTTCACCTCTTGTTACTATCATAGAACCTTTACCGAGTTTCCATTTACCACCATCAAATGTATTGTAGTACCTATCATCATCGAGTTTACCAGTAGAGATCAAATTCAATCACATGTCAGGAACATGTTTTACATCTCTAAGGATTAATCTCATACTATTGTCAATCTCCAAACATACATCTCCAATACCCACAACTTTTGCCAAACCATCATTTCTTATCTTTACAACTCCATAATCACCAGTTTTGTAAGATGTGAAGAAATCTCTACGAGATGTAATGTGAATGGTAGCACCACTATCAACTACCCAAGAGGTATTATGACAAGCTAAATTGACAACATCAGTATCATAGACAAGGTAGAAATCACCTGAGACAGTAGCTGCTTGATCATCATAAACTTCATCATCTTTCTTCTTTTCTTTACTTTTGTCACGTTTGTTGTCTCTTTTCAACAATCGAAAATGTTTCTTAATATGTCCATTTTTACCACAATTATAGCACTCAACATTGGCAAATTTATTGGACTTACCTCGATTTTTGCCTCTGTTTTTAGAACCCTGATTTGGACTTTTCCCTTGTTTTTTAGTAATTAAAGCATCTGACTACGAAGAACTGTCGTTTGTCTTTCTTCTCATCTCCTCGTTCAAGACACTACTCTTTGCCAAGTCCATGCAGATCACACCATTTAGCTAAGTTAGATAATGATGTCTTGAATGTTTCCCAAGAATCTGGCAAAGTACCAAGGAGCCACAATCCTTGTATCTCATCTTCAAATGTAATACCCATCGCAGCTAACTGATTAATAATACCCTGAAAAACATTCAAATGATCTATCAAAGGAGTTCCATCTCGATACCGCAAAGCCATCATTTGTTTTATCAAGAAAATATTGTTATTTTCAGTCTTTCAAGCATACAATTACTCGAGCTTACTCCATAAAGTTCGTGCATGTGTCTCCCCATAAATATGGTTTAACACATTATCATCAACCCATTGTCTTATATACCCACATACCTGCCTATGAAGTAAAGTCCAATCTTTTTCAGTTTTATCTGTAGGTTTGTCAGTTCCAAATACAGGAATATGGTAAACTTTCACATAAAGAAGATCTTCCATTTTTCTTTTCCATATGGCATAATTAGAACCATTCAAGTTGATCATTCTTCTTGTATTAACATCCATTATTCAAATCACAAGACAACTAACCAAGCTATGATACCACTTGATGGGAGAAAAACACGTCAAATCAAATAATCACAGTGGATATGAAATAATTCTCCCTTCTTATGTGAATATAGTACGAGTCAAATCAAGCAAATATGGAGTAATCTTGAAATAAGTGCAGCAACAAGAACATCAAAATTTTTAGGTGGAAAATCCCCTCAATGTGAGGAGTAAAAACCACGGGACCGGAGTCCACCCAAAATCTTCCACTATCAACAAATAATGGGTACAATGAATCTTCTTTAGATAACACTAGAGGCACATCACATAATCCTCAAGAATTCAATAATTCTTGGCACACTAAAATAATCCTAAGAGCAACAAAACAATTAATCCAACCACAACTCTTTCAAGAATAAAGATTCTTGGAATACTTTTCAAAAACAGGCAAGGAAAGATCTCACCAAAATTGCCACTATTCGGACATTGTTTCTCCCAGATGGACCGTCGGATCTCGTTCTTAACTGTTGGATTTGAAGAACAATGAGTTGTGAAGCTGCTGTCCGAAACTTGTGATGATCGGACCACGGGAGGTAGAGATATTGAGGATTAACTAAGGACTGTGCAAGCTACCCAAAAACTATTTTCTACCCACTATTGCTCTCGGTTTTCCTCTCTGCCACTCTGATTTTGCTACTATGGCTTGCTTCATTCTGCAATTCCAATTCATCCAAGAAGTGTTAGGCTTCCTACCTCTTTTGAATTTGCAACCAAGGAATGTTAAGCTACCTACCTTTAATTTAGAGAATTCACGCAACTTTTGACAATTTGATCCACCAAGCATGTAGCGGATGCCTAACAAATCTCCCCCTCCGCCTCATGTAGTGGAAGAAATCGCCATCCCAACAATAGAGCAACAAACATCAAGCTTCTCAATTGGCAAGGCCTTCGTCATCATGTCTGAGCCATTATAATCTATATGAATCTTCTCAAGTTCTAACAACTTGGAATTTAATAAATCTCTAATCCAATGATACCTGACATTAATATGCTTCGATCTTGCATGAAATGCAACATTCTTGCCAAGGTGAATTGCACTCTGACTATCACAGAATAATACATATTTCTCCTACTTGAACCCAAGCTCTCTAACAAAATTTTTCATCCACAACAACTCTCTACTGGCTTCGGTTGCTGCAATGAACTCTACTTCTGTGGTTGAAAGTGCAACGCATTGTGTGTGAAGATAATTCCTATAGTAGTGTTGTGGGTAGTTTGATCTAAGCAAAAGTCTACTAGATCTCATATTGTGTGTGCATTTAGTGTTATTAGTAGGTGTTTGTCTAATTTTGGACATGACCATTGAGTAGCTACAAAGAATTTGATGTTGCAGAAAACTACAAATCACATACTTATCTATAGAAAAGTTGATTATCTTAAGATTGTAAGCCATGTAGATGCAGCTTTAACTGATTGTTTAGATGAAATAATATTAAATCTACAACAAACTATATCTTTATACTTGAGGTAGTGTTATATCTTAAAGAAGTTACAAGCAATCTTTGGTAGCTTCATCATCCATACAAGCTGAGGTAATTGCATGCTATAAAGATGGGGCTCATGCTAAATGGCTAAGGAATTTTATCATAAGGATGAAGTTGTTGATTCCATCTCTAGGTATATCAAGATTTATTTAGATAATGCCTCAATAGTGTTTTTTTATAAAGAACACAAAGAATTCAAGTAGAACAAAGTATATAGATTTGAAGTTCAACAAGTTAAAGGAATGGGTTGATAATGGTAATGTTAAATATGAACATATTACAACAAATTGTATGCTTGTTAATCCATTAACCAAGGTTTTAAGCCTATTGAGCATATAGGAATTTTATTTTCTTTTGATGTATTTGGTAAGTAGAAGTTGATGTATACATTTTTTTGTTGCTATGAATGCATACAATTCATGTTTTGTTTACATATCATATATAGTCTGATGTTAATTTATTTATATGGACGTGCACATTTTAGAGTATTATTATATTAGATATCATATGCTCATGTAGGTGTAAAGATTATCTTGAAATATACATTATATTCTTCAAAATATAATGTTCCTTTCAATTTAGAGGCATATAATAAAAGCCAACTTTTGGTTGTATAGTAAGCAAAAAGTGGTTTTGATTCCTACATATATTTTTGGATCACATAAACCACACAATGCTCTAATTAAAACCTATGTAATGATACATTGACATTTGTGATCATGGGAGTCCTACTCTACTTAATGGTGTAATCATGGTTCAATATTAATTGTTTTATTAAACTAGGTTCTAGTTTGAGATATTTTATATATGTGGTCAATAAAGTTCATTTAACTCAATAGTTGTTTTGCTAAATAAAACTCAATTAATGTAAAAGTGATAGAATGTTGGAATTTTTTTGCATATAAGTTGTCACTAATTGGAATATTTGGATTATGAAAAATAAGTTAATTAGACCGATAAAGTCCCCCTTATAGCTATTCATTCAGAATTTGGGGTCTAGGTTCATCCTATTATTATTATGTGTGTGTTATTGAGGGTGTAGAGTTTGTTTGTTATTGGGTTATTTGATGGAAAGTCCATTAATGAAAGCCCAAGGTTATGTTCCTATCTCCCATGGTGAATATAGCTTTCTATATATAATTAGAAAAAATTGGGTGGTTGTCCCTATTGATAACCACCATATAGTTATAGGACAGGGAAAAATAACACCTAATTTAAACAAGTGAATCACAATATGTTGAATCAATTTGTTAATGACTACAAAATACCCAAAAAAGGAACACAATAACTGCAAATTTCAATATTTCTTTTAACCCACTATTGATTATGTGTTCTATTATCTCGTATTGTATGATTGTATACTCCAATGGAGAATAAAAAATATCATGAAGAACTAGCATGCTATCATCTTGCAACTTTACCTAGTAGGTACCAATTTCTAGCACCTCTTCACTAGTGTTGTTCCCCATGTATATTCTTTGTCTCTTTGAAAGTTCACTACAAGAAAATTGGTCTTCTGTGATGACCTTAGGTGGTCACAAAAAGATATAATTTCATCACACAATCTTTTTAGTGATGATCAAGTATTCGTCACGAACTCGTCACCGTAGGTCCCTCGCCGATTATCTTTGGTGACGAAATAATCATTTCATCACGATAAATACATTATTGGTGACGAAAAAACTCGTCGCCCAACTCATCACTTAAGATCATCTCTTCATATCTAGTCACCAAAAATACTTTTTAGTGACGAATTATTTCATCACTATTGACATAAAAATTTCCATCACTAGAACATATTTGTGACTACCATTAATTCTCACAAATTTTTTTTATCTCATCACCAGAACTCTCATAACGTTATCTCCTCACCAAAAAACAAAATTATTCGTTATTAGAAAGTTTTTGTGACAAAATACTTAGTCACCAAAAGGTACTTGTGATAAAGTGGAGTCCTCACAGAAAATATTCTATGATGGTTGGTAAAATATTTGTGATTTACATCAAGAGACTTAGACATCACCAAAAAAGATTCATGATGAAAGCATCTCATTGCAAAAACTCTTTTACTACAATATAATATCATCACCAAAAACTTTTGGCAGCGAGAGTCTATCAAGGAAATAGCATCACTAAAAATTATAGCTAACTCACCCAATCTGTCACTAAAAATTTCCTGTCATGATATTCTCATCATATAGTCCCACAAACATCCCTGTTAATAAATTCTCAACCTATTTAAAATACCAAACACAACTACCACAAATTTCAATGAATTAAATCATCTAAATTGTTAGTCCATCAAAACATATCCCACAAATGAAAAAACTCATCAAATCTAATATTCAAAAACATGTTCCAAGCATAATTCATTAAATAAAGACAAACGAGAAAAAGGTATATCAAGTCAAAATAAACTTTCAACTTCTTTGGATCCTTAAAGTCCCATACATCTAAGAGTTGTTGCCATCTTCTACATTTGATGGTTCATCTAGAGGTTTTTCTTCAACTTTTTCTAAAACAATGGCCAACATACTCTTCAACCGATGGATCTCCTCTTTCTGTGCTTCAAACTCAATTTCGCTTGACTCATTATACTGTAACAAGTTCTTCACTTGTTGTTTAAGTTATTCTATTTCTGAATGATTCGTTGGAGCTATCCGAGTCTTTTTAGATGGTTTAGCAGTAAAGTAACCTGATTTCAACCTTATTGATGAAGCATAAATTTCTTTTTGAGTAAGTGTTGAACTTTCTTCTTCTTGTGATGTAGAGGCCCATCTTGTTGTTTCTCCAACATCATCTCCTAATGTAGTGAGAAAGATAATTAGTATAATATCATAAGCCGATCATTGACAAGATTCATCCACTCCTTACTAGGTGCCATTATCTCGTAAAAGAATGATAAAATCTTGTACTTCACCTAAACAATATAACAATAAATCGCTTAGCTAAGCCTTAAGAAATAGAGTTGGCTATTCATAACAAAATTTAGCTTCTCATTATTAGAGTTAGACTTTAAACTTGTATGAACTTTTAGAAAATTAAACTTTAAAAGCAAGTAAACAAATGATGAGCCTAGCTAGGTAATTAAATATCCACTTTACTAAACATACCAAAGGGAAACATGGGACTCAGGTAGAGACATACACAAGAAGTTCATGCGGGGTAGAAGTGCGCATATACAAAAACAGGAAAATTAACTGCTATAATGTAAGTAGTATATCAAATGAGTACCATTAGATGGCAGACAGTTGCTGCTCATAACTCTTTTGAAAACTAAAAACCTTAGTTAAGCAATAAATATAAACATTTTCCTTGTATTCAAAATGTTTGAAAGTACTCAAAATTTATGAAAACAAAAATGAGTAACCAAACTCTTTTTTTTCTATTTACATTGTCAAAATAGTGTAAACAGAAACTCAAAACAAAAGCATACTAATCATTTCCCAACCACAGCCAGATACCACTACATAACTACAAGCAATACTAGGAGAGAAGCAAGATGTAGAATATGACACATTAGTAATGATAATAGACCTAATTCAATCAGGCTATACGATAAAATAATAAATACAATCTAAATTTTTATGTACATTATTAGGCCCCAAAGGTCAATTATTTTGACAAAAGCAATTCTCATAAATATTTCTCAAGATGATAAAAGTTTAGTGCTTAATAATCCAATTTGTCATGGAAGTAAAAGTTTAGGCCAACTTATTACTTGAACTATTAAAAACTTGTTGGATCAAACACCATGAATTCTAGACAAAAGTTGAAATTATTAAACCAAAAGAAAATTAAGAGAAAAAGGTAAAGAATATAAATTTAAAGCTACCATGTTAACAAAAATTAACTATGAAACACACCTAAATATGATAAAATGACTATGGAAAGTACATGATGCTTAATGAGCATTTGCACAGAGAACAAATAACAAAGTAGATATGGTCTTAATAAACTTAAACAAATAAAAAGTCACAGAGCACTGAGCATATGCAAGTGATAAGAGCCACATAAAAAAGAAAAGCAAAGAAAAGACCAACACACACCTCAAAATTGTCCATGTGTTGGCTACAGATTTTGGCATCCCAATAGTCAACTCCCATTTCTCCCCAATATTTGCCAACTTTGAGGTCTGTGTGCATCTCCACGGCTTCAGCTTGCTACGAGTATTGTTATAAACAATAACAAGGATCAGATGTACAGTTATTGTGTCCGGTTTAAATCAATTACCCAAATAAGTAAGAAAGGTCCTAAACAAGAAAATAGAATGGTTGAAACAAAGTATTAACGTTTGACATATCTGGGGGATCAAAACAATAGTAGGCACCAAGAAAACCCCAATACTGCGCGAAGGCTTTTGGAGAAGGTATGCATAGCTGCGAAAAAGCATTATGGCAATCAACGTTTTGCTAGACCTTGTACCCAGAAACATAATCGTATTCTGCTTTATGGCTTTTGCCAATGCTTCCATTTGGTAACAGTAAAACAGATTAATAAGCCAAAGTTTGAAAATCAAGAATTTAAGAAAACCATCATTTCTTCAAGATAGAACTCCAATTATCACCTTCTAGCAAAAGGCAGTGGACCAGACAATATCTCTCGGCTTCCACTTGCTGGCGTTTCAACTTCCTCCATTTTTTTTTCTTTTCCTGTTTTCTTTTCTTGCGATTTTTTCTAGGTTTATTCTCTTAAAACAACTCTTGTGAGCACAAATATCACTTCAACTTTAAATAACAGTGGGACGAATTCTATTTGGTTTCCACACACAACAAATGCATTCACAGAGCATCTTTCTTTCTATGTGTCGTCGGGTGGTTCGACATACAACTGAGATTGCATATCAACAAAACCCAAATTGCAGATTAATCCAATACGCAAAATTAACGCAAATCACAACAGGAGAATCGAGAAACTCACAGAGAATAATCAAAAGGTCTGGCGGACTATGTGAGAGGCAAATTTAGCACCAACGAGGAGGCTGCGATGGAATTGGAGATGGCAGCGGCGGCGTTTAGGCGGCGAGGCGATGGAGGGAGGTAGCCGGAAGTATCACAATGGGTCCTTCAGAGGCTGTGAGATTTTGGGAATTAGGGATTGGGGGGAAGTCTGATTTGGGAATTGCAGGGGAAAAGGTGGTGCAGCTCCGCCAACATTTTGGTTTTTAATTTTTATTTTTTTAATATTTAATTATTAATTAATAAAAATTAAAATAATTTAAGATTATGATAACTGATAAAATAATTTAAATTATTACATTAAAATATAATTATATTATAAATAAATCTAATAATTATAATAAATTAATTTGATATATTGTACTCTTTTTAATATGTTCATAATTTTTCAATATATTACATTATCAATAAATAACTAATGCCCAATTATAATAGTTTGTTAATTATATTTGTGTATTTACAGAAAATATAATTATATTGAAATTTCTTATATAAGTATTAGTTAAATCTAAATAATTCTTTTTTGTTATTTCTTGGTTAGAATTAAAATTTTTTGTCAATAACGACGAGAAAGTTGTTTATTAACGATGAATTATTCAGCCCCACGTTAAAATTTATCTTATATCAACGGAATTTATATTTACTCAATAATAATACTATATTAATTACCAAAAATAATCTTGTCGTTAGCTTTTTATCGTTAATAAGTCCTTTTTTTTGTAGTGGATTATTAAATAACTTAAATAATAATTTATTAATATTATTAATGATAATTATGAAGGGTGGAAAGTTGTAATGATGAACTTTAGTGCTGATTTTTTAGTTATCACAAAAATTACTTTTGGTGATGACTATTTTTCATCACCAAAAGTAATAATATCATCGCCGAAAATTTTTTCACCATGTGGTGGGAAAAATTTGAGGGTCGAAAACTAGAATGCCAATTTTGGGCGATGACCTTTTATTGTCCTCACCAAAAGTTCACTTTTGGCGACGACCCAAAAATCTCATCACCAAAAGTGATCTTTGGCGAGGAAATTTTCCTCATCACAAAAAAACCCGTCATGAAATATCCATTTTCTTGTAGTGGTTGGTAATAATCCACATAACCACCACAGTCTCTCGCTATGTGGGTTGTTGTTCCTATGGCTACAATCCAACCATGGAAAGAATGAACGATAAACATATTTGTACAAACAAAAAATAGATGTATGAGAGACAAGGTCAATGAGTACCTTTTCTTTCTTTTACTTAGTGCAATCACAGGCAAAGTGTGCAAGTTTGTCACAATTATAACAAGCATTCCTCTCTTTCCCTTTGTCTCCACCAAGCTTACCCCTTGTGGCACTCAATGGTCTTATCCTTCTTAAGACTAAATATTTTTCCTTATCTTTAAGGGTCTTTCTTCCCAAGCTATTCTCACTTAGACCTAGATGTCTTATGAAATTTTGACTCTACCTGAGAAGCTCATGTGTCAACATGAGCTTTATTTGATTCCAAAAGTTGGGAAGAGATTGGGTGATAGCTAGGGCCTGTTACTCATTAGTAAAGTTGTTTCTAGCAGACTTTAGGCCACAAATCATATTTGGCATCATTCTTAGATACTAATTGCACTTGAAGGCATCTTGTACAAGTCAAATTTGAAGGTCAAACCCTGCATCCTTGTGGTGCTAGTATTGCCATATTTTGCTTTCAAAGCAAACCACGTCTTTTGTTGTTTTATATTCTTCAAACTTTCTAATTAAATCATTATGCATGTTACTTATCATTGTAAAGCGCAATGATAATTCTTGTAGCAAACTTGGTAAGATGGGAGTTCTATCTAATACGTTGGAGATTTCTTGTTTGGCTCAATCATACTTTTAGTCAAAATTTCTAAAAGACCCACTCTTTTAACGAGCATCTAAGTCATTGGTGCCATATATTATAATTATTTTCATCTAGTTTCTCTCCCTTACTAAGATTGGCAATAACATTTTTGGGGGCAATACCTACAAACAAAAGTCATATAAAAAATTATTTTGTGAGTAGAGCGCATGCAAGTAATTACAACTATTAATATAAATTAGGAAAATAAAACTCATTACGAGTCGTAAGATCAAAATTGAGCATAAATCCCAAAATCATCTTCGTCCTAACAAATAATTTATACTTGCATCCTTAATTTATTATTTAATGTGCAATTATAGGGAGTATTTGTTGGGGATCTCACATGATTGTGTGGGTTTTTTAAAAATTTTACATCACATGTATATAACGGAATCAAACACGTACCATATGAAAAGTTTGGATGTTTAAGCAATGTACATTATCCATTGAATGCAAAGGCTAAACAATTCAATAACATACCTATTTAAGGATTGAAAAAATGAAGTAGTAAAAACGTACAAAAACTAACCTTATTCATTCTCAAGTGTGAAGGACCTAGTTGGTCCACACCAAGTTGTTTCCAAAATCCTTGAAACTTCATTTTGTGCTAACTAAAAGCCACTAGGATTATGCTAGCTTTTATATCCTCCTTGGTCTCTAAATATTATCTCAACCTTAGAGCAAATTGATAAAAAAAAAAAAAAAAAAGAAACTTGAAGAAAAAAATAAGCAAGAACAGTTGAGAGGAAGCAGAAAGTTTTCTTTAAAAAAAAATTCAATCTTTTTCCACTCCTTCATTTTCTTCTAATCTCATATTTTATAAATTTCCATGCACAAAAAAAAAAAACCAACCAGTGGTCTCCACCACTTCACCCATGAATCATATGTTAGTAATAGGTGGCAAGGAAGTTTGTGGACAATCCACTAACTCCCAAAACTTCCAGGCACTATTTGTTGAACAGAAATTGTTAACAATATTCATCAAGCAGTCGAAAGGTTTCAAGTTTTGAAAAACTATCAACCAATTAAGAAAAGAGTTGACAGTTTAGTGTTGTATGTTAAAACATTCTTCCTTTATTGCATGTAACACTATCATTAACTCTTAGTGACAATAAGATTTTCCATTAACACTTAGTGGCATCGAGAACACAATAAAAGCCTCACGTATCTTATTTTGGTCACTTCACTTTTTGAGAGTGTGACTTTCTAGATTCATCGCCAAGTAGCAATTAAGAAATATTTAACTCTTTTGATGTCAATCAAACTTTTCAATCTATTTTGTGAATCTCTCCATCTTCTCAAAACATCTTGACAATCTTGAATGACATCTAGCAACATATCAAGATAATCTAAATGGAAATGAAGTCAATACATAATAAACCCATTTTGTTGATAATTACCGTGTAATTTAATCCTTCTAGTACTAATGTCTCGACTGAATAAGAGTTATGGACTGATCACTAACTTAGTTCTATGCAATAGACATTAGTTGAAGTGATGAGATGACACATTGAAACACCTTTTCAATCATTCATGCTTTGGCCAAGGATGTAATATCCGAGAATTTCTTGAGAACTCAAGTGTAATTATTTTGGGGAGTAAGTGAAATTTTTTGAAATTTAGGGGGCAAGTGTAATTTTTAAAGTTGTGTGGATTAAGTGTAAATTTTAGAAACTTGAGGCCAAGGGGGTGAAAGTACAAGAAAGTAGATGAATAAGGGCAAAACAACAAAAATGGTGTGAAACCTGCAAAGGGGTCGCACTAGCCACTAGCGGTAAAGGTCAAATCACCGTCGTTTGAGGGTGTTTTAGGCCATCATGGCCTAGACCTAGGCCTTCCGGTGCAAGGCACGACCGTGATTGGTCAGAAAGTTGATTAGATAGGCTATGAATAGCAAGAAAATGGGTTGAGGGTTTCATCAATCTTTGCTTGAAAAATCAAATGCTTTGGGACGAAATTAAAAGGCTTGGATAATGGGCTTTTGTTTTTGAGGTGTTAGGGATCATTTATGGAGAGTTTGGGGAGCTTTCATGTTGATTTGAGGTGGTTTTGAAGCTCGTCAAAAAGTTGTGAAGGTTGCTGAAGTTGAGAGTTTAACGGCCAATCGAGGCATTTTTGGTCGAATTTCCAAGTCGAAGGTAGTCCCAATGTGTTCGGGGGAAGAAATAAGGCCAGGCAAGGGAAGAAATCGAAGAGTTTAGAGCAAAACCAGGTGACTGGCAGCAAGGAAGCAACTGGGGAAAATGATCAGCAAATCAAGCGCATAAAGTGCACGCGTTAGGTGAATGGCTACGGGTGTGTGAGAAAGTAAGAAAAATAGAGAAAAATCAGGAAAAAATTTTAAAAAATTCTTAAAAATTGATAAATTTAGTTTTATTAATTTTTCAAAAAATTTGGCCAAGAAGTTTGTCAGGGCATGAGTATCGAGGATAAGGCATGCATACCGAGAAAGCCTAAGAAGCTAAATTAAGATAAGTGATTTTTCCAAAAATTTACACGTGGTATAATTGCTTAAGTATGGAACTTACAAAGGATTTGCCTAGTTTATGGTATTTATGTGCACTTTATTATACATATGCATATTCTTGTATATTGTCTTAGTAATGGTGATTTGTACTGACCATGATATTATTGGCATATTAATAATTGTGTCATCCATATTGATCTCGATGGGATGGAATGTTACTCTAGTAGTATAGCCGCATTTTTCCTAGTGAGACTTGTTGGAATGGCCGCAAGAGTCTCCCGCACCAGGGACGGAATTTTCCCAAAGTGAGAATTACTGGGATGACTGCCTAGGGTTCCACCCCAAGGGTAGAATGCTGGTGAAAGTTATGCTAGGGTATTGATTTATTCATGTCCTTGCTTCATTTGTTCATGAAATTTATTTTCACCCTCACTAAGAAGATTCATCTTCTAATTTGGATTTTGTCCCTGGAATATTCCATGTTCTAGGTGAATTGAGCAGTAAGAAGGGAAAATGAGTGGTTGAAGCGTAATTTAGTTTTAATTTATATTATTCCCTATGTTAAAGCAGTGTTATATGTTATTTCCCTTATCAGATATTATAATTTATTGGTTGTTAAGAGCGATAGTGTATGTCTGAGTTTGTATGGAATTATGATATCCTTCAAGTTTCAATTCTATAACTTCCACAAATGTTTAAGTTACCATTCCTTAACTTATCATATGGAATGTTGTATGTGTTTATATATGGGGATTTTATATCGAGGAATTTGTGTGAAAAAATTCCCGAGAATAACAGCACGCCCAGAAAGAGTAGGTTGTTACAAAGGACTTCTCCTAACACAAAACAACAAAAGATCGCATAGGACTTCTGCATCCATATATCAATGAAATGAGACTATACAATGAACATTCCCATCTTGCAATTGGATGAGTTTTCATCACCAATAAATCTCACACACTAATACACAAGACAACCATGTTGCTTTAAATTAAAGGATTAGTTACCCAATCGCAACAGATGACAAATCACTAATTCTCTTAGCCATGTGAGTTGTTATCAACATTATGTTCAGTGCATTATTCAACCAACAACCACCCATTTGTTTTCTATAAGTATCCCATGCCTTATGACATGTGACTCACCACCCTTTATCATTAGTAACTCATATTAATCAAAATATTAAACTTCTATACAAGTTCATATTCACTTGCTCAAAATCCCTATTCAAGAAAGCTAAGGACTATGAACACTTTTAAATTTTAAGAATTACATTTTCAACAGGAAATTTATAGACTCATTCATATAAAATTGAAAAGTCATGAATGAAAATAAAATCATCATTTATTTAAATACAAAGATAAATAAACAAAATTTCACATTTAGATGTCATCTAAATCTAGTATTAAGACACATTACCAACAGTATTAAGCTGTGTATAGCCAGTGTTTATTGTATTCCGATGTGCATCTCTGATATATGAAAAAATTTAAATTGTACCTATACCGCCATACGTGTTATCCGACAATGGTATCAGAGCCTTAGCTTGGTATTTAATGCATATACGTGATTGTATGTGTCAAATATAGCAAATTGATTGGCGATTAATAGCTGCAGAATGTTGATTTACAGCTGTGCGTCTTAAGAAAGTCGACTTTCTCATGTAGGAGTTGACTCCCCTGAAGAACACAATCGACTTTCATATGGTAAAGTCGACTTCTACTATAGGTATGTTAAAGTTGACTCACGTGAGGTAGAAGTTGACTCCTGGATACTATAAGGCCTAGATAGCATGTTCTAATGGCCTCGTTGTTAATGATTGCTTGCTAATTCGCATTGGATATCGACGTGGGGTGTTAGATATGCATGTGATGTAAATATTTTCAAAATTGTTTTGAATGAGCGGAATTGGATATATGTTCAGGATGAACATAGGCTTGTTGTGAATAAATGAATGTTACAGGGGATTCAATTGATTGGTTTTAATTTGTAATAATAATTTGTTTGGTTATGTACTAAGGCATTAGCTTCGAGTAACTTCTTTTAGTCTTTATTTTCAAATGTTGTAAATGAAGAAAGATGGTATCAAAGAGTTGATGGAACCCAGAAGTGATGAAGCAAGCAATTCGTCATATCAAACTAGATGTGATGCGTGGGATGGCTTAAACCTAGGAGGCTTGAATTTATTCTGTGCACAAGCCCATGGTCATTCTGGTTTATTTATTGTTCATTTTATTATGCAATTGTTGTATGATGGAATGAATGGTATATGATGAGACCTTAAGATAGACGTCCCGAAAATCTTCCCATGTGCAAACTAATATTAGATTTAAGCGATGAATCTGATTCATTGTGCATTTCCACTGTCGTAGGGGTTCATCAGTTTGATTGGGTATATTCAATAACTAAAATATGAGAATACATTTCATGAAAGATTATTTGATTTCTCCTATTAACCATGAGATGAGGTGGTGTTCAACAAGTCTCACCTAATCAAGTAACTAAAATGTGAGAGAGGGTAATGTTCAACTCATTACACTTAGCCAGACAATGGGTGGGATCTAACTAGTCCATCAGGCCAAATAACTAAAATGTGAGGTTTATGATGGGTTAAAAGACGAAGATCGAGCTCCACATATGATGTGGTGACAAGTGTTGCCTACTCAATTATGAGAATACTTCAAGTAACTAAAATATGAGGGGTATTCTTATAAAAGAGAATTCGACCACCCACTATTGGATCTTGTTTCAAGATCGCATTTTCTGTTTGGGAAGTGCAGGATTCAAAAAGGTCAATAGGAGTACCCATTTAATATAAAAGTCCTTAATTAAATAGAGTTTTTACAAAAATATAAACTAATATATCTATTTATCTTCTGTAGATAAAATGGCAAGTCTTAATCCGTTATCACGAATTCTAGACACCAATAGGCTCACTGGCCCAAACTTTTTCTGACTGATTTCGAAATTTAAAAATAATTCTCAGTATGGAAAAGATAGATGATGTCTTATACTATACTCCATTTATGAAAATCCTTGAAGGAGTGACTAAGGAGGAGAGGGTAACTTGGGAGAATTTGAGGGAACACAAGTTGAGAGTCTGGAACTATATACTCGCATCCATGTCCAATGATTTGCAGCGACAGCTCAAGAATTTTCTGGGTACTGCAAGCATGATTCAGAATCTGAAGGACTTGTATGGCGAGCATAGTAGAATAGCTCAATATGAGATATCGAAAAGATGTTTCAGGAGTGGATGGTTGAGGGGGCCGATGTGGGAGACCATGTTATCAACATAATCAACTGGGTTGGTCAGTTGAATATCCTGCAATTCCTTATATATATCCTCATTTCCATATCGACTTGATCCTACAATCATAGTCTTTTTCTTCCTTCATCACTTATTTCTATATGAATAAGATTGAGTGTACCCTTCCTGAGTTGTTAAACATGTTGACGACTGTCCAGTCATAGATGAAGGGTAAAGGCAAAGAATGAGTTCTCGTTGTTGCCTCATCTTTTTCCCAAAAGAAACCAAAATCTAGGAAGAGAAAGAGAAATGTTCTCAGGGTAAAGAAGGGTGGAGGACAAACTTAATCTACAGGTAAGGAGGTCATGGGCAAGGGTACTTGTTACTTTTGTAGTCAAAAGGGATACTAGAAAAGTAACTACCTAGACTATCTATGGAGATTAAAGGGTAAGTGCCCCAAAGGTCAAGGTATATATCTTCTTCTTGGAGTGTTATTGAGACTGATCTTATGATTGGTTGATACCTTGCTTCTTGGATTATGGATTCTAGTGCTACTTCTCATATTTGTTTGTTTGCGTATGATCTTAGTCAAAGTAGGGCGCTTGGGAAATGCGAAATGGTTTTCAAAGTAAGCAATGGGGCAAGTGTTATTGCATTGGCCATAAGGACTACTTCTGTATCTTTTCCTTCTGGACATGTACTAGTTTTGTATGATTGTTTACATATTTCAAATGCTATACAAAATGTTATTTTAATTCCTAAGCTTGTACAACAAAATTATAAATTTTCTTTTGCCAACAATTGTTGTTATATACATTATAGTATTGTGTGTGTGGGTAAGGTTGCACTGGTGAACGGTTTATATTTCTTGGAAACACATGTATGTGAATATAATTAGCAAATAGTTGTTAAACCTAATACCACATTAAAAAAGAAACGTTCTCAAGATAATCACATAAATCCCAAACAATTGTGGCACCTTAAACTGGGTCATATCGACAAGAATTGGCTTATAAAGTTAGCTCATTGAGGGTTTATTACTGATTTAGGTTCTGAACCCGGGCCAACTTGTGAATCATATATTCTTGAAAAAATGACTAAATCTCCTTTTGTTAGACAAGGGGAAAGGGCTACTGAATTGTTAGAGTTAATACATTCAGATGTATGTGGGCCCATAAATGTTATGGCTCACGGCGACTATGTCTACTTTGTAACTTTTATTGATGATTTATCACGGTATGGTTATGTGTATTTAATGAAATATAAGTCTAAAGTCTTTGAAAAGTTCAAAGAGTTCAAGGTAGAAGTAAAAAACCAATTAGAAAAGAATATTAAGATTCTTCGATTAAATCGAGAAGGTGAATACTTGAATACTGAATTTGTTGATTATCCTAAAGCTTGTGGTATAGTTTCACAGTTGACACCTCCATATACTCCACAGTTGAATGGTGTGGTTGAATGTAGAAATCAGACTTTGTTAGACATGGTTCTGTCTATGCTTAGATACACAGATTTGCCAATTTCATTGTAGGGTTATGCCTTTCTTTTCGCAGTTTACTTGTTAAATCAAACTCCAACTAAAGTTGTTCTAACCACACTATATGAGATATGAGTTGGGAAACCTTCAAGTCTTAAACATATTATGATTTAGAGTTGTCCTGTTTATGTTAAGAGGTTGAGGACAAAGAAGTTGGATCCTAGATCTAAGAAGGGTCATTTTATGGGGTATCTTAAAGATAGTTTTGGGTATTATATTTATTTTCCAACTGACCCAAGGATTGTAGTTGTAAGAGATGTCATCTTCTTGGAAAAAGAGTTTATCCAAGACGGTGGTATGGGAAAGAAAATAGATTTGGCGAAGAGGAATCTTTTATTCCACAAATGCCTACTCAGATTACTAAGGTGAATTAAGTCAGACAGATCATCCATAGGTTCCTCATAAGTGAAGTAGTGCATCCCATCCTCTGAATCCATGGTATGGTTTATTGATGGAGGAGGTGCAAGAATTATTCTTGTATAGGGATAATGACAAGATAGTTGATCCTACCACTTATGAGGATACGATATCTGATATTGATGCCTCGAAGTGCCAGACAATTACGGATTCAACCAAGTTTGGGTCTTGGTAGATCCACCTAAGGGAATTGTTCCCATTGGGTGCAAATGGATCTTTATGCAAAAGATCGGAGCAAATGGTCAAGTTTCTACCTATAAAGCACGGTTAGTGGCTAAGGGCTACTGTTAGCGCCAAAGAATTGACTATGACTAGACTTTTTCACCAGTCACGATGCTTAAGTCCATCAAGATGATGTCATCTATTGCTACATACTATGATTGAAATCTGGTAAATAGATGTCAAAACGGCTTTTCTAAATGGGTTTCTTGAAGATGAAATCTATATAAAACTGCCGTGTGATTTTGAATTAGCCGATCCACATCAGGTGTGTTCGCTTAAGAGATCAATCTATGGTCTGAAGCAAGATTCGAGGAGTTGGAACATCCATTTTGATCATGAGATCAAAGAGTTTGGTTACATGAGAAATCCGGATGAACCATGTGTATATAAGAAGGCTAGTAGGAGCAATGTTGTGTTCCTAGTCTTGTATATGGATTATATTTTTATTATGGGTAACAGTATGGGCATGATAATGTCTACTAAAACCTGGTTGTCTAGAGTGTTCTCCATGAAGGATTTGAGATATGTTACCTATATTTTAGGGATTAGACTTTAAAGATATAATCAAGAAATTGATAGGTCTCTTGTAGAGCTTATATAAAGAGAAAATGCTAAAAAGGTTTAGCATGTTGAATTCTAAGAAATGACAGTTATTTGTCCATACTGGAATTCATCTCTTTAAAGGAATGTCCTTGAACACTCCTGAAAAGAGGGATCGTATGAGTAAGGTACCTTATGCTTCAGCGATTGGGAGTATTATGTATACAATGATATGTATAAGACTTGATATTGCTTACGCAGTTATCGTTGTTGGCTAATATTAGTCTGATCCCAGTGAGAGTCATTGGATCGTAGTGAAACATATTCTGAAATACTTTAGAAGAACCAAAGATATGCTCTTGATTTATAGAGGTGGTGATATCCATGTTGATGGATTCACATATTCGAATTTTCAATCAAATGTTGATGATCACAAATCGACGTCTGGTTTTGTTTATCTCTTGAATATTGGTGTTGTGAGTTGGAAGAGTTCCAAGCAGGAAGTCATAGCGAATTCAACCACTAAAGTTGAATATGTGGCGGCATGTGATGCTGCTAAGGAAGCTGTCCAAATCTGAAAAATTTCTTTCCGAGGTTGGTGTGGTTCCATCTATTCTATCACCAATATCTTTGTATTGTGATAATAATGGAGCCATTACACAGGTAAAGGAATATCAGTCTCATCAAAAGTCCAAACACATTAAACATCAATTTCATCTTATTCGAGAGATTATATCACATGGGGACGTGTAGTTGCAGAAGATAGATTCAACGGATAATGTAGCTAACCCACTCACCAAGGCTATGAATTAATCACAGTTGAATCAGTCAACGATCTAAAAATCGGCCTAGGCGGTTGCCTAGGCATCGCTGAGGCGCTAGGCAACCGCTAGATGCTGTGATTATGGCTTAATCAACCCCCTTAGGCGCTAACCCAGCTAATCGGTACCGAGTGACCGCCTAGCCGCATGAACTGCCTGGGCTGATTATGGCCTAATCGGCCGTCTGGGCAACATGAATCGCTTGGGCCTCCTAATCCATTTTGTATAAATTGATTGATAGGTTTTTTGTTTCCCCTTACCTTTTCTCTTTTTTCTTATCACTTTCCCCTTCTCTCTCTCTCTCTCGTGTACCGCTGTCGACCGTCTCTTGCTGAGTTGTCGTCACTGTCACCGCTTGCCTTTTTTATCTCAGCCTTTCTCATTGCACATCGTCGTCGTCTCTTGCAAACTGTCGTCGCTTTCCATTTCTATCTTAGCCTCTCTCATCGCACACCACCACCGTGTCTTATGGATGGTGGACTCGCTACCGCCGATCGTTGTTCCAATCTCTAGTTTTCGGTTCTCTCTCTCGTCTTCCTCAGTCTCGAGTAAGCAATAAGCAAGCAGCAAGTGTCGCTACAATAGTTGTTGCTTGTTGTTTCCTTTGTTTTTGTTATTTAACTTATGTTAATATTTTTTAATGTGTGCCTTTGTTTTTGAATATTTGTTAATGTTTTAAATATTTTAATATTTGCAAGCAACAAGCACCAAGCGTTGCTACATTATTTGATGCTTGCTCTATCTGATTTTATTGATTTGTTAATGTTTCATAAAGCCATTAGCTAGTTGTGTTTGTTACATTATTGTTGTTGTAACAGCTACTTGATGTTGTTAGCTTTGTTTGTTAGTTAGTTGTCTGTTTTAATTCAATGTCAATTTACTTAGGAAAAAAAAGAAGAAAAAATAAAGTCATGTCAGATGAGATTGGGAGTACAGGAGCATCGTCCGATGTCGTCTTAGTTCTTAAAAAGAAGTCAAATGATGTCGGATGGGAGTATGGAATGTTAATTGATCAGAAGAATATGAATAAAGTTAAATGCAAATTGTGCGGTAAAGTTATGTCTAGAAGAGTTCACAGAGTAAAAGAACACATTGGCCACATTTCCGAAAATGTTTCTGCATGTCCAAAATTTTTTCCAGATGATAAAGCCAAATGCAAGAATGTTATTGCAGAGGCAACGAGTAAGAAAAAGAATAAGAAAAATGAGGAAGATTTGATGAGATCTTCTGTTAATATTTCTGAAAATGGGAAAAGGAGGATGATGAAGATGAATTGTAAGAGTTAAGGAGCAAAAAAACGCCTCGTACTCTTGGCCCTATGGATAAGTTTGCAAGCTCCATCAGTCTTGAAATTTGTTTGAGTGCAAAAATGACGCAAATACAACAAAATATTAGTGAAGCACTCTTTAAAGAGAGAACATAGACTGTTCGTGGATATTGTGCTAGATGGGTGTACGAAACTGGTATACCTTTTAATGTTATTGATCATGATAGCTTCAAATTGTTTGTTGACGCAGTTGGTTAATTTGGGTCAGGTTTCAAACCTCCCAATCAATACCAGTTGAGGGAACAATTATTAAAAGAAGAAGTTGACAGAATGAAAGAGTTAATGAAGAAGCATGAAGAAGAGTGGGCATAAAATGGGTGATCTATTATGACAGATGCTTTGACAGACAGAAAAATGAGGAGCATCATGAACCTATGTGTTAATTCTAGCATGGGTACTGCTTTTCTTTCTTCAAAAGAATCATCAGATGAAGAACATACAAGTGAACTCATCTTTGAGTATGTGAACAAGTGTATTGAGCAAGTTGGGCCACAAAATGTCATCTATGTAGTAACTAACAATGCTGCGAACAATATGGGAGAGACAAAATTATTGAAGCTAAAGAGGCCAAAAATCTTTTGGACATCATGTGCTACTCACACCATCAATTTGATGCTTGAAAGTATTGAAAAACTGTCGAGGTATAAGAAAGTCATTGATCAGACCAAGAGTTTAACAATCTTCATTTATGCACACTATAAAACCTTGTTCTTAATGAGATTATTTACAAAGAAGAGGGATATAATGAGACCGGGAGTCACTAGATTTGTTTCTTTTTTCCTTACTTTGTAGAGTTTGATAGAGAAAAAGGTCCAATTGAGGACAATATTTACCAGCTCTGAATGAGATGAGTGTAAATAGTCAAAGATTGTTAAAAGGAAAGCAGCCTATGCTACTGTGATGACCATTGCTTTCTGGAATGGTGTAACTTTATGCCTTAAGGTTTTTGCACCTTTGGTGAAGATGCTTCAAATTGTTGATGCAAATAGAAAGCCTTCTATGGGCTTTTATACGGAGAGATTAAGCAAGCAAAGGAAGATATTAAGGAGGCCCTAAATAATTTTGAGAAGAACTATCAGCCTGTTATAGAGATTATTGAAGTAAGGGTGAAAGATAGGCTAGATAGTCCATTTCATTTGGCAGCTTACCTTTTGAATCCCTACTACCTTTTCAAGAATAAGAATATACATCTTGATAATGAAGTGATGGATGGGCTTTTTAATTGTGCAGAGATGTTTTATCATGATGATGATCATTGCGAATTGCAAGGTCATGTTATAAATATTGAGTTGCCAAAGTATACTCGTAAAGAGAGAGTTTTTGGAAAAGTGCGGGCAGTTCAAGAGTGTGCAAAAAATGATAACAATTATAATCTAGGTATAAAGTTCATTTAATCCTTTTCTTAGTTTCTATTGTGTATTAGTGTATAAATTTATTTACTTTATACTTGTTAACCTACGTAGTTACATGATGGATGACTTATAAAAATCAAATTCTAAACTTGTAACGAATGGCAATAAGAATCCTCTCGTTAACCAGTAATTCATCCAATTGTAAAATAAATTGGAACACTTTTGAAGAAGTTAGTATATATTTTAAAATATTTTTAATATTTTAATTTCATTATTCCTATGAAAGTATGAACTATATTTCTTTAATATCAATTAGTTATCTATCATTTAAATTGATATTGCTTTTATTTTATTTATATAGATACATACGAAGAAAAAAAATAAATTGAATGTGTATTAATTGAACAATTTTGTCTATGTTCAATTTAATGTAAATTTAATTATAAAAAAATAAAAAATACTAATTTAATTATAAAAAACTTTATGGATTGGGCATTACGGCATGCCATATAAATCTTCAGGCAGAAGGACGTTGAAGCCCCGATCGCCACTTCCTCTTTGGAGTCCCCATCTCATGCATGGCCTGTATCTCCCAATTCACTGCTGAAGGTTTTGAAATCTCTCTTCCACTTCTAACGCTCACAATGATTTGATTTACTCTTTGGTTTAAG
Source organism: Diospyros kaki (assembly GCA_036245055.1). Classification (NCBI taxonomy): domain Eukaryota; kingdom Viridiplantae; phylum Streptophyta; class Magnoliopsida; order Ericales; family Ebenaceae; genus Diospyros; species Diospyros kaki. The sequence continues at coordinate 24,615,399 of BSEG01000010.1, read as the reverse complement.
GTTTGCATCAACTGTTCTTGATGATTATATAACCGGCAATCTGCCGTTTGGAGTTTGATTTCTACGAATTTAAGATTTAGGGTTTTCCATTCAAAACCGGATTCGGATCGATTGCCGAAGCATTTTCAGATCTGACATCTGATCTTTCTCTTGGATCGACTTTCAGGTATTCTTAGTTTTTAGCTTTTGTTGGTTAGTTAAAAATCTGCAACCTCGAAGGCGTGAAGACTTTTCGGTCTCATCTCACTCCATGTCGAAGTTAAGGGGTCGCGAAATTGAATTGGGTCAAGGCCGTTCTGGCCTCTCTCGCCGAGACTTGCCGGAGTGGTCAGCGGGATTTCGGAGGAGTTTGAGCCCACGGAAAATGGAGGAACCACGACGGAGATTAGGGGCTGCAGATAGGAGGAGCGGTTCATTGGAAAGAAGGGATTACGGTTACGATCTTGGTGGTGGCAGAGGCAAGCGACTGAGGTCCAGGTCGCCGCCTTTTGGGCTGGTTCACAAAAGGTCTCAGTTTGATGCGGGAGTTTCAAGTGCGGATTTCTCACGGGAAACGTTCCGGGGAAAATATGAATTTGTTGATTTTGTGGATTCTCATGCCAACACTGGTTTGAAGTCGGGGCACGGATACAATTATGGTTCTCGTAGACCAATTACGGAGGACAGTGTAGGCGATAGGTATTTGGTTAGTGGACGTGAGATTTCAAGTCAGAAATCTATGGTTTCACGAGATGATGCTGTAGATAATTTGTATGGACTGCCTAAAGATTTGGGGCACACATCAAAATATGGGGGAAGTGTTGGAAGTTTTACCCGGTCATCAGAATATTTGGATATGGGCAGGTTCAAGGATGAAAGACCTTTGTATCCAGACGATTTTCTTGTGGATAAATCGTCAGGCATTGAATCATACAGGGGAAAAGAAAGATCCTTGCTTTATGCAAGGGATGCTTCTTATGCGCAGGTACCAGTGTCTCTGACAAAGGATTCTATTGGTTCCTCTCACTTCAAGGAGCTGTATGGAACATCATCAGGGCTTTCTAGGGCCAATTTCCAGGGATCATACCAAGCTGGTTTGCCCTTGCTGGAAAGTGAATGTCCTGTGATCTCTTCTAAACTAAAAGAACCTCAAGGCTTCTTTGACTATGACCATAGGTCCAGTTTAGACTCGCGAAAAGACCTTGGCATGGAACATAAGGATTTGATACGTAACCCACATGGTGCATTTAGTCCCACGAGAGATGACTATCAGGAGTATTTGGATCCTAGATCTGGGGGATGGGATAGGGATGGTTATGGACGCCCGTTTGATGAATTTTGCAGAGGCATGTCAACACATGAGCAAAGAGATTATGATGATAAAAATTTGTTAAGATCAGCTATGAAGGACCCTGCTGCAGAAGGTGCTGATAATACTGAATATAATTACGGAAATCAAAGAGACAGCAGTTTGCTAGACCACCTTTCAACACAAAAGATGAAAGGTTCAAACTACCTTGGCATGAGTATCTCAACTTCAAGGGGTGGGGACTATTATGATTCCAGAAGTCCTCCATTGGAATTTGGAAGGAGAATGTCAAGAGATGGGCAATTGTCACATTTTGGTGGCTCAGATAACCAAGAACTCTCTCTCTTGAGATTGCGTCATGGCATTGGAAGAGATGCAGGTCCAGCATCACGCCATGAAAGAATGAGATATTCTTCTGAGTTTGAATATGAAGCAGAAAGGGGTAAAGTTGCTGCTAGGATACATGCAACTGAAGCTGAGGAGCTTGGTACATATGACGCATCTGAAATGGTGTTCCAGAGAAATTACAGTGAAGATGCAGATATAAGTAGGCATAATTCTAGAAATATTGTTTCAGGTAACTGGCGCAATACTAGTAGAATGAGGCATCTAATTGATAGAAGTGAGGAAAGGTATTGTGATGATTCAAGTGTTTCTTTGACATCTAGGCTTGTTGGGGCAGATTATGATACAGTTTCTGGATTTGACAATCAGTTGTCATCTCATGACTGTATGGAACATGTGGAAGAGCATTATTTCAAACAACATAAGCATGGTGGTAGATATACAAAGGGTCACCCTAGACCTGGCCATCGAAGCTTGAATAATCCTCATCCTTTTAACAAAAGATATGCCCTCTCCAAACCCCACAATGTTTGGATTAGGGGCAAGGATGATAACCAGGTGGATGAGTATGAAAATGAAGTTCACCAATCAGAGGATTGGATGAATTCTATGAAATCTGAGCCACCTGAGGATTCTAATGAGTTTAAGGAACTGGTCCATAAGTCCTTCCTAATTTTCAGCAAAAAGTTGAATGCGAAATCTGTTATTCAGAAAAGATATAAGGAGCAAGGAAAAGCTGGTAGTTTGTTCTGCATTGTATGTGGCAGAAGGTCTGTTCTTTGTTAAAGCTGACCTCTTACTTTGGTATATTGAGATTTGAGTCTTGTAATCTTGTTCTTACTACTGCAATCAACTGAGTAACTGCGGGATAGCCTAGGTAGCTGGTGAATTAGAGAACCAAAAAGAGGGTAAGGAGACAAAAAAAAAAAAAAATGATTAGCTGAGATAGCCAGCCTGGGTGCACTAAACCACAATATTTGTTTCCTTGTTCAGATGCATTCTGAAGTTAGGTGAATGGTAACATTATTTGGAAACCAGTCTTTCAACTGTTTTCCTTTGAGTTAGATTGCAGGACAATGTGGACATTGCATCAGTCTTTTCAGGACATATTCAATCAGTCCTATAGGTTGACCACCTTTACTGAGGATTTAAAAGTGACTTGTATGATGGTTTTTGGTGGAATGAGTGAAATATTAGGCACAACATGTTCTGTGGACTTAGGTTGCTCTTTAAAAGATAAGGTCGTGGGATGTTGGACCATCTTTCTGTAAACTATTTCCTTTAAGAGCAAGTGGCTTGCAAGGGTGGGTTGGTTGGTTGGTGGTGGCTGGAGCAAATGTTTATATGATAGGTTGAGTTTTAAATGAGACAATAGATACTTACACAAGGGGGAGAAGGTCAGCTTTGTATACAATCTTACCCCTAATGTTTAAAATGTTGAGAGTAAAAGTAATAATATAAAAGATAAAGTTAACTCTTTATCTAATAGGTTAAGTTTTTAGATGACAAAGTAGTTAACAATTCAACATGGTATCAGAGTAGACAAAAGTCAAGAGTTCAAACCTCACTGCTAACCTAATATTTAAATTATTACATGTGTTTAGACCTATTATACAGTGAAACCTGGCCACATATAGGGGGGGCGGTAATTGAGAGTAAAAGTAATAATATAAAAGATAAAGTTAACTCTTTATCAAACAACTTAAGATTTTAGAAGAAATGGTAATTAATAATTCAACATAAAAGAGGTTTTTTCCGCGACTCAAAACTGCGACCTTCTTGTCAAAAAGAAGCAACTTTAATGTTGTTGGAATCAATATAGTCGACTCAATTTAGCAGGATTAATGTTTTTCATGTTATTATTATTATTATTATTTTTGTACCAGTTGGCTATTCTAGTGAACCTTGTGAATTAAGTCAAGTAGTTTGGGGGTCTTCTAAAAGTTCCACTGAAAGATGATAGTTTTTGAAACCAATGCTGCATTGATATTCCTGTGATGTTGAAAAGCATATGGACGCATCTGGATCAAAGGACGATTTCTTGCAGAATTATGTTTTGTCACTTGCAAGAGATCACCAAAGTCTCTGACTCTATGATGACGGGACAAATCTGAAGGTGCTGACCATGTAATGTGTGAAATTTTAAGCTTACCTTATTTGGCAGAAGGTAATTCTGTTGCTTGTACCATGTTGGAAATGGTTGTTGCTAAGAACTGCTTTTGTTTCTAATAGCAGCTTGCTTGTTAGCAGTGGGTTTTCATGATCAATTTTTTTAGATGCTCTTGTTGACAATATGTTGAGGTTGAGGCAAATGGGACAATCTCAATAGCAGTCTGTGCGTGTGTACTATATTGTGTTTGTAGACTACACTCAAGCACACACATGGGTAGAGTTGATTATTTCTTTAAGCCTTCATAACACATTTGAAGTTTAAATATGAAGAGGTTTTTTTTTTTTTTTTCTTTAGGGTTTAGGGTATGGGAAATGACATTATTTTTTTAAATATGAGAGCTGTACAGATAGAGGTTGGGCAGATGTCATGACTTAGCTAGTTATTTTTATTTTTATTTCTTGCAGATTATGTTATTTTGCTAGAGAGTTAGTTATTGCTTTTATTATCTGATTATTCTCGATTATGAAGTGATTTAGGAGGTTATGGAATGATTAAAGGAGCAGTTACTTGTATTGGAGGACTGGTAACTGCCTTGTGGAAACTTTGGATAGCTTATATATAAAACTATAACCACATGGCTGATCATTATGTTGTTATGAATTAAAGACCTCCCTTTTCTCGGCAATTCTCCCTCACTAGTCTCTCGGGTTCTCCCTGTTTCTCCCTACTTTCTGTCCAATTCCCCTTTATCTCTCTCGGATTCTCCCTGTTTCTCCTTCATCTCTCTCTATTTCTTCCTCATTCTGTCTTTTTCTCCCTTATTTCTATCTCTATTTCTCCTACTCTTTCGATTATATCTTAGAAGTAAACCTAGTTAGGGCCAGGGTCCTGACAGCAGAGTCATTGCAAAACTTTTAGCCCATGCCTATGACATTTGGGTCCAATATTTATATGGGGAGTCAGACTAGAGTAGCAGCCCCTTACAACTCATGGACTAAGGACAGCTGGCTGATCTTATGTGGTCTGATACAATGTTACTGAAGCAACCAAACTGGTAGTGGATTGAGAATATGGGTATATGGTCTGTATGGTAGGTGTATGATAGAGCTCGTCCTCTTAGATTGAATTTAGCCAAATTCGTAGGAAACCAAACTCCCAATTACAGTTGAGTTTACAACCTCTATAAAAGAAAACGAATACAAATTCAAAGAAGAAAACAATAGATGTCAACTAATTCGAGAGGGTTGTCTTCTCTCCCAGTAATCCTTTCAATTTCTCCAGACACTTCTCTTTCTCTCCTCACTTTTATACCTACTCCTCTGCTCGTTCCAACCACATGCCCGATTATTCCCCTCTAACTAACTAATGACTCTTTTACCCTTGAGTCATTTTACTTGGTTGCCCCTATGGTCCCCCCACTTTTCCCTTCATTCTTTCTTCTCTGATAAGTTTGTTTAATGGGGGTCCTAACAACACTCCCGCCCATAAGTCCCCTAAACAGCATAACCAAGAATTCATAATGTCCCTCATATGTGCGGAAGGCGGTCTTAGGAATGTCCTTATGATTGATTCGTATTTGATGATACCTCGATGTTAAGTCCAACTTGGAAAAAATAGCAACCCCATTCAATTCATCCAATAGTTCTTCAATAATGGGAAATCTATCGGGAATGGTCACCTTGTTTAAAGCTCTGTAGTCAACACAAAATCTCCAACCTCTATCCTTCTTCTTGACCAACAATATCGGATTGGAAAATGGACTCACACTCAGCCTGATAAGCCCTGCTGCCAACATCTCCCTAACCAGCCTCTCGATCTCATTTTTCTGAAAGTGGGGATACCAATAGGGCCGAACATTCACTGGTGGCACCCCCGGTTGCAGTGTAATCACATGGTCTAGCTTCTAGTGCGAGGGAAGACCCTGGCTCCTCAAACACTTGTTTGAACTCTGTGAGCAGCTCCTGCAAGCTGTCTAGCACTACCCCTCCAGCCTTGTTTTCCACAGCAATCAAACTCCCTAATTCAAGTAGCACCCCTTCCCCATTTTCTCTGAACGCCCTCATCATCGATTTCAATGTTACCAAGGTCTTACTAAGGCTAGGATCCTCGTGCAGTGTCACGGTAGCCCCCCTGCCTTAAATCTCATCACCAATGAGCCCCAATCAACTTGTCTCTCTCCGAGGAAGGCCAACCACTTCATTCTGAGGATCACGTCTGAACTCCCCTGCTCCAATGGCAGAAAATCCTGCACTATTTCCATATTTTGCAGTGTTAAGATTACCCCCTTACACACTCCAGCCCCCTAAATAGCCATACCTGACCCCATGATCACACCATAACCTCTTGTTTGTGTCCGGGTCAGCCCTAATTTCTGCACCAATTCAGTTGCTATAAAATTATGGGAAGCCCCGCTATCAATTAAGACCACCACCTCTAATTTGACTGTGTCTCCCCCTTTCCCTGAATTACCCCTTGTTTCAGCCTCCTCTTATCTCTTCTTCTTCCTCATCCCTTTCCTCCTCATAAATCACCATCACTTGCAGCTCCCTATTCTTGCATTTATGGCCACCGAATACTTCTCGTCGCAATTAGAGCATAACCCCTTCGCCCATTTAGCCTATAACTCACTCTCGCTCAACCTCTTGAAAGGGGGAGTGCTCCACTTTCCTGCAGCCGGTGATTGGCATGAGGCAGCTGCATTGGTTGTCGGTGATCTCGGTGACGCCAGTGGGGGAGGCGTAAGCACCACCCATTGGTGATTCGGAGATGGGCCAAAATGGATGGAATGAATCAGTCCCCTGCTTTGGTCAATTCCAAAAGGGTTTCCTGAACCACCTGATTCCTCTCTTCAATTCGTTGGGCCACATCCATCATCTGTTCTAGCCTATTTGGCCTTAACACTCTCATTTCAGCTCGAATATCTGGCTTCAGTCCGCTGAGAAATTGGCCCTCCAGCAAAGCCTTCGGCATGCCTTCAAGTGGCGAGGCCAACGTCTCAAAGCTGAGATGATAGTCCTTGACGGACCCCCACTGCTTGAGAGCAAGGAACCTCTCCTCCATCGTGCCCTCTTGCATGGACCAAAAACGGCTTCTCAATATCACCTTGAGTTCCTCCCAGCTCCTGACTCTACGCTGCCTTTGCTCCCATTGAAACCAGGCGAGTGCAGGCCCATCAAAATAGAGAGTCTAATTTCTTTGCTTTCGTCAACTGGTTGGCGGTGAAGTATCTCTCGGCCTTGAAAACCCACCCATCAAGGTCACCCCTTTCGAATATCGGCATCTCCAGCCTTCAACTTTTGTCGTCTTGCCTCCAAGGAGCTTCATCCTCCATTCTGACCTCGCGGCTGCGTTCCCCCTGTGCTAGTGAGCCTTCCATGGTAAGGGACGAGTCCACAGGTACGTCCTCCTCGCCCCGTTTCCCCTTTCGTCCCCTCTCCTGCTCTCCCCATTTCTCCGGCAACAAGTTAAATTGCTCCAGCACCATCACCAAACTCTTCTCGATTCCATGCACCCTTTGATACTTGGTCTTAAGCGAATCCATTCTTGGCTGTAGACCATCCATCCTCCCTTCTATTTGCTGCTGGTAAGTCTCCAACCTCCCCTCTAGGTCACCCACCCTCTTTGATACAGACATCCCCATGGATCACACTTTGATACCAAATGATAGAGCCTTGTCCTCTTAGATTGAATTTAGCCAAATTCGTAGGATACAAAACTCCCAATTACAGTTGGGTTTACAACCTTTATAAAAGAAAATGTTTACAAATTCAAAGAAGAAAACAATAGATGTCGACCGATTCGAGAGGGTCGTCTTCTCTCCCAAGAATCCTTTCAATTTCTCCACACGCTTCTCTCTCTTTCTCTCTTCCCTTTTATACCTACTCCTCTATTCGTTCCAGCCACGTGCCTGATTATTCCCCTCTAACTAACTTATGACTCTTTTACCCTTAAGTCATTTTACTTGGTTACCCCTGTGGCCCCCCCACTTTTCCCCTCATTCTTTCTTCTTTGATAAGTTTGTTTAATGGGGGTCCTAACAGTGTATTAGGCAGTCCACACGCCATGTTTATCTTGTAGTAAAATATATCTCTTATACAGGTTAGTATCCTGACTTCATAACCTCCAAACATTAAACCCCATGATCCCTAGAAGGAAAGAACATACTGCCTCTTGGGCCCTTCCCATATCTAAGCAAATGTTATGAATTCACATGGGCTAGAACATATTGTCTCTTGGTCATTTCCCGTACCCTTGAAAGAAAAGGTGTAGGCACTTGATTACCTCAGTTTTATATGAACCACTTGGTATGCTCAAAGTTGCAAATTGGGATACCTGTGTTTGGGTGACTTCTGGTCATTAGATGGTAAGCATGGATTAGGGCTCAATGTAACTAAGGTACCTAGTTAGTGTTTTAGTACTCGTTAACCAAACAACTTTGACCAGGGATAACAAAAATAATGAAAACACAACCCTTGGATGCAAAGCTGTGGTATACATCAAACATCTTGAGATAGGAATTTTGGATTATGCAATTCAGTGGCTTGAGAGAGAGTTTGATATGTCACATCTTTCAAATGGATGGTTCAGTGCGAATAGGCTGACTCATGAGAGAAAAAGAAAATCAAACATCCTAAGTGTATCCAAATTTGGAATTCAAAGCAAATGAGGAAAAGTAACTTAAAGTTCCTACCAAACTAGGAGTACGAAATAACTAAGATCCCAAAATAACTAGAAATATGAAGTTCTAAAATACTTAGAATTCTATGCCTGCATCATTCCCAAGTGCTATGACTCAAAACCATTTGTGATCAAAACAATAGATTTTCTCTTCAAAAATCGGCATGGTGTCTATGTTGACTTTTGGAAACAAAGAAGGCAGCTGGTTCCTGCCTGGTGCTGACAAAGCAGTGTTCAAGAAGGTTTAAACATAACTCTTTTCCTTCTTTCTTCTGTTTTTGTTGGAATCTGCTGCAATCTCTTCTAGTAATGCTTTGTGAAGCTGCAACTGGTAATCTACTTTTTCTTCTTCCTTTGAGAACCATCAACAAATGGAATCACAAAGATTCTGGCGTAGGCTTCCAATAAGCTTGTTTGCTTGGTGTGTTGAAGAAGGTTGTGGCTTTAAGGGGTTACCACTCCACAATGGTAGTGAATTAATGGTGGATGATGAGGCCACTATTGTTGAAATTTTTGGAGATGGCTGCTGGCCATAACTGCAAGGTATATATAGATGAGAAACTTTTGGTCACAATATAGGATATAAAAATATGGTTATATATAGAAATGATTTGCAAGCTAGAATTTAAGTAGCTAAGTCTACCTAGTGAGATTAAGGCTCAGTAATATTGTTGTATTGAAGTTAGGTTGTAAGACCAATTTGATTAAGAACCAAAGAAGAAGAAAATAAAAGAAGAAGAAACAAAGAAAAAGGAGAAATAAATATGAAATATCTTTATAATCAACACCAATAGAAGGGTATACTCATGAGGCCACTCTATTTTAGGGTAAGTTTTTATTATTCATGAATTTTGTTTGGAATGAAGATTCTTCCATGCGACAGATCAAATATGAAGACATTCTATTTTAGGATAATTTTTTATTATTCATGAATTTGCTAGGGTCAATAACTGTATATCATGTCTTCCAAACAAGTATTTCTTATTTCAACATTGTAGAATCGTGATGTTCCTACTGTTTCCCTTTGAATGGAAGGGTCATTTGTTCACTACTAACCCTGTCCCAATAACATGGTGCCACTGCTTGGTCTTGAATTAAAGGTAGCTTGTTAACTGTTATCCCTGTCACAATAAATGGTAATATATGTAATTTTGTTGTGTATGCTCTTCCAGCCAATCAAAAGAGTTCACGGATACAAATCGCTTGGCAAAGCATGCATTCATGTCTCACAAGTTTGGGTTGAGGGCACAGCACCTGGGCCTTCACAAAGCAATTTGTGTTCTGATGGGGTGGAACAGTGAGGTGGTCCGTGATGTTATCACCTTTGTTCCAGAGGCTCTTCCTGATACTAAAGCCATGGCACAGAAGGAGGACCTCATTATCTGGCCGCCAGTCATCATCATTCACAACTGTTCCATTGTGAAAGAAAATGCTGATAAGGGAAAAGTCATAACTCTAGAAGCTGTTGGAGATTTTCTAAGAGGTGAGGTTATAGCATATCATGTGCCGTTTAATTGCAATCTTGGAGAAAACCAATGAAGAGGTTGTTACGATAATAACGGTGGTGATTTGCAACAATTCTGGGTATTTACATTAATCAGGATGCTTTTGAAAAGTTATATTTATGTATACCAGCATGTATTTATTTGTAACACTGATATTCTAGAACATTCTACATATACATTTTTCGTTGTGATTGTGATTTGCAAGCGCAATGTATTGTTTTATCCCTCATCTTCTTCGTGTAATTGCAGGTAAAGGTTTTAGCGGGGGAAAGTTCAAGATGTGCCTTGGGAACCCAGAGAACCATTCTGTCATAGTAGTGACATTCTTGGGCACATTTTCTGGGCTGGAAGATGCGGAGAGACTCCATTCCTATTTTCTGCAGAATAAGCATGGCAGAGCAGACTATGAGCTAGTGGCTTCTAGTTCCAGGAAGGGCAAAACCAGCAGCAGCGGGGCAGGAGCAACGGAGTCGCAAAGCATGGAGGAGGTTCTGCTTTACGGATTCATGGGTATTGCCGAGGACTTGATCAAGATTGATCCAGGCACCCACCGTAAGTGCTGGATAAAAAGCAAGAAGGAGATTCAGGATCTTGCAAATGCTCCAGTCAGACCTGAATTATGAGGAACTGGTAAAAGACTATCTGTTTGAATTCCTGGTTTTAAGTGTTGGTTCTTGGTGGAAACAGACTTTTGTGTAGTGAGTTTCACCTTTTGGGCCTGCCTGATTGATATTTCTTTGTGTGTGTTAATAATGTTTTGACTCAATGCTCAACCCTTGCGTGACTCGACGAAATGGCCTCATCTACTAAGGGCCTGTTATCAAGGACATGGGAGGGGAGGGGAGGGTTTTAGTAGTCATCCTGATCAGTCGGCCCTTGTATTAAGCTGAATATTTTGACGCCCCTATCATAGAGAAAGGGGAAGAATGAAGATTGAAAGTTAAAATAAGCAGGAAGGCAAGAAGGTGAGGTCCCTAATCAGTTTGCCGAAGGCCATAAAGCCCTGTTAATTGTACCACACAAAGAGTGAATTAATGCTATCTGCTGAGTGCTGATCCCATGTTTTTTGCTGTCTTTGACCTGCAGAGCAGAGAATTTAGAGACATGACTATGAATATGTATGTATGTATGTATGCATAAACGAACAACACCAACATTATTCCAGCTAAGAAAGAAAGAAACCAATTAAAACCCGTTGGTGCAGATTTGGTTTGAGGTTCTCAAATTATAAAGCGCGCAGGTATAAAATACATATATCCATCCTACTTTCTTTTTAAATATTATATATGCAAACCATTATCATATATTAATTACTAGTTTGCTCAAAACCTAGCAGCCTTCCCCCCCTCCTCCTCCTCCTCCTGTACCGCTACCTCCTCAACCTTGCCCGCTTGAGTTTGCATCAAACAGCTCCTCCTGCACCCTTACCCAGCCTAACAACAGGCGACGACAACAACGAATCATCATCTGCTTAGTTTGCAACTCCAACTCCAAACCCTTGGGCATTTCTGAGTGCCATTGTAGCTTTGTAGGTTGCCAAGTCTGCATGCTGCAGGCTCGCCTGTGCATGCCGACGCTTACAACGTGCTGCAGCAGCAGATCGACCAGCTGCAGCAAATGCATTGTCGAGTATATTCTCCAACTTCGAAGGTCCCATAGCTTCCAGATTTTCCGCCTGCGCTGTACGTCTAGACGATGTGCTCTCTGCTGCAGCCTTTCGGCGCTTTGCGGCCTTTGGTGGCGTCTTCGGTGTCCCCATAAACTGCTGCTTTTTCGGACGTTCATCAACCACTAAACCCACAGATTCACTGGACGCTCCTTCAGCTTCTTGGAATTGGAATTGGACTTGGACTTCAATCAATGAATCTTCTTCTTCCAAAACATTTACATTCCCCTCTACTGCCGTTGCTGCAGGTTCTGTTGCTGCCATCATTGGGGAGGCCAAGATGTCTGACAAAAGCATCATTTTGCGACGCTTCTTCAATCTTGAACGCGCAGATGGCGTAGCGGCAGCTTTGGCCTCTTGCACTTCAAGCAACGACGAGTTCTGTCCTTCCGAAGCCTTCTTCCCTGCTGTCAAATTACCAAAAAAAGATCATTAGCAGAAGCGGTACAGAATCAATCTTCCCATCAACAAATTATATTCCACTCCCGAAAGACATCATCATCAAGCTGTGTATGTTTTTGCAAACTCACTCCAATCAACAACAACAACCAATACACATACACCAAGCTAAGAGCATCACCCAAGTACAAGCGCAAAAGAATCAAAAACAAAGTATTACAACCACCAAAATGCATGTCTATTATATCCATATTACGACTTCACAAGCCTGGAATAATATATATATATATATATAGTTTATGCAGTAATTGCCTAGTTTTCATCCTCTTCTATTTTACAAATCATGCACGCATAATGAACAATCCATAAGGCACCAAGCAATCTACCGAGTGCTGAAAAACGAACCTTTGATGGCAGTTCGCCCCCTTCTTCTTCCACCACGTCTTTCTTGTCGATTAATTGACCTCTTAAGTAAAGTGGACCTTGGTAGAACTTCATCTTCCTGGGCCTGATAAAGCTGTTAAAGAGATATCGTCAATCCAGATCATCCAACAGAGACAACAGACCAGTACAACCACACAATGACAACGAGAAAAAAACAGAATAAAAATGAGGAAGAATAAGGTTCATGATCACATAATCAAGTTTCAGCAATAAAAACTTCCAATGCACTCCCTTTTTAACTCTCTCGAAGAGATGATGCTACTTCTGGTGGTTTTATCTGGAAGCTTTTACAAAGCTGGGTCAGGGTACAGAAAATGCAAAACACCCAAGAAAAAAGAGACAAAATTTACAATGGTGAAACTCCTCTTATTAGGTAATTCAAGACTACATGTTTATTGAGGTGCAGTGTAAGATACTAATGCGCCATTAATAACGGTTCTCCATTTTCAACGCTTCAGTTCAGGAAAAGAAACCAAAAAAAAAAAAAAGAAAAAAAAATTGGAAAAAAGAAAAAGCTAGCATATCAGATGACAGAGTGCAATCTAGTTCAGAATATTCAACCAAGTTATGGTCTCATAATGTGATAGCATAACTCAATGCCCAGAAGAGATGAGGATAAGATATTCTACAGGAACAACAAATTTTTCACACCTTGTGGGGTACCTTGAACAGCAAGAACCACAAAACATAGTGAAACCAAATATTAAGTCTAAGCACTCTTTAAAGAAATACAGCATGCCTTTCCAAGAAGTCATTTCAAAAGCTCCCCATTTTCCAGTTCATGCAAAACGAAAGCAAATATAATATAAACCTTTTCAAGAGAGAGAGGAAGCACATGCAATTGAAAGCGAAAAATAGTGCACACTACGAAATGACATCACATGCTGGTTCAAACTCCTGTGTGCATCATCCTCAAAAACTGCTGCTGTCAAAAACCGCGGATAACTTGATTGGGAGTTCTCTAAACAAACAAGATACGGAAAGAAGAAAATTATCCAGATTTTAACCAAAAAGGAAAGAAGACAAATTTGAAAAAGGTAAACATATTAGCATTAGCATAGTTCTAGAGAGGGTTGAGGGTGTGTGCATGTGAGTGGTTTTTCTTGGGGGTGGTAGGGGTTTGGGGATTGGAGAAATCATTTCAAATGTCAAGGCACCCATGGGTGCCATTTGGAACATACGTGGAAATAAGTGGAATGCTGTAAAAAGAGAAGAGACATATAAGGGAATTCTTGATCTCAAATCAATAAAAGCACATTTTAGATGCGTAATGATTTGTAGTGGTATATATATAGGGGAAATCATAAAGAACACAATTTGTAAGGCGATGCTATAAATGGTAAATATAATAGAAAACCACATTATATATATATGTGTGTGTGTGTGTGTGTATTTCCAATTCAAAAGGCCATATCTAGAAGAATGCTGATTTACCTGGAAAACCTTGACAAGTGCAGTGCCTTTCTTCTTCCTTTTCTGCATCCAATAACCATAGATAGCTTCAGCTACCTCCTTTCGCTCTAGATCCAAACAAAGATTGGCTGCTGCTCTCTCATCAGAGAAATCTTCTGGTCTAAGATATGAGGCTTTCTCTAAAGCATCGATTATTACCTCAAAATGTTGATCTGAGACATGTTCCCAGTACTCATTCACGACCAAAGACTCGTCATTGAACTTTCTGAGCCACTCCTCATCCTCAGAGTCCATTTCATAGTTTGCTGTCTGCTTTGCCAAAGCTCTAGACAACTCAGCTTCTTCCATACTGATGTATGAATTTGGTCGCCTGAAAGGGATGCTGTTGCTCTCAGTGTCAGCATAATCTGATACTTCATAGACCCCAGGAATATGGACAATATCAGCGATAGGGACCACCTTGTTACGATCATAACATTCTCTGTATAATTCCCTAAAGATCAGCCACTCTCGCCTATCCAAGAACTCTAGTTTCCACTTGCGAGCATCTTCTGTCCATATTATGTCATGAGTGAAACGATTATAACCACAGGGTCTCATAGCTTTTCCTGCAGTAAGGCTATATTGTGTTATTCCATCTTTCTTAATTGAAAGTGACCACCGTTCTGAAGCGGAACCTTCCAGCTGAACAATAGCACCTTCTACCCTGTGACCTTTGTACCGTTCAATAACCAAAATATTCCCAGAGCAGCACAGTGAACCAATATCTTTTTCCAAGGAAGATCTTAGTTCCTTGATGCTTGGTTTGGAACTCTTCCTACGAGATTTAGGTCCACTACCAGAAGCCATAGGATCCAACAAATTGCTATCACGTTTAGGACTACAGAACTTAGAAACCAACGCAACACTAGATATACGACCACGGGAAACTGAAGTATTCTTCTTTCTCCTGGAACGCAGTAAACTCTTTTTTTGGATACTGCACGTCTTAGCAGCAAGCCTAAATTGCACAGTTTTACCACCTAACCTAGTAACTCCTCTGCAGTGCACAGCACTCCTTTTTGCAGAGTTATCATTTCCAGATGTTACAGAATCAACAGCTGGATAATTATCATTTCCAGATGTTACAGAATCAACAGCAGGATAATTATCATTTCCAGATGTTACAGAATCAACAGCAGGATAATTATCATTTCCAGATATTACAGAAGGAACAGCAGGATAATCTCTCTCTGGAGAGGTGTCTTGGAGTACCACTAGTTCAGTCATTCTACCATGCACCAGGTCTGGATGTGTTACAGGAATGCAAGGCAAGGGTGCAGATCTAAGAAGCAGGGTGAAATGCAAATGCAAAGCAGCCTGGAACTGCACAAAAATCCACAGCAAACAATGGTATGAAACACTTGGCTTCAAAAATTGTGCAAATTCCAGAGCTTTTGATGTAAGAAGAATCCTGAAAGCAAACAAAGGAGGGGAAGGAAAGGAAATATATAAATGGAAGAATCAAAAAATGTAAAAGAGCTCCATTTTAAATTGGATACAATTTTCATCCTTTGAGAAGAAGCCTTAACCAAAAGCTACTCAGAAAGAGTCAAACAATGAGATTTCTTCTTCCTTGTTCATTTGGCACATTATATGATAAAAATTGAATGGTTAGTCTCCAAATCAAGACGCATCCCTTAGAATGGATTTGTCAGTGAAGACCCAAAAAAGAAATTTATTGAAACTAATAATCTAATTCCAGGCATTTTTTGATGCACCACTAAGAAATGCCAAGGGAAAGATGACAGAATTTTGACATTTACATGCCAATCAGAATAAAAATGCCTTAAAACTTTAAATATTACTTGACTACACCTTATCTCAATCATGTTAGAGTCGGTAACACTACATTTATAATGTCAATTGACTTCTATAAATCACATTTGACTATACAAATACATGGAAAAGAACAATGTGGCGAAATTTTACAGATGCCCTTCCTACTGTAGCCCTTTATCTACAAAATGTAACTATATAAAAATAAAATAGTTATATAAAAGTGATTATATAAAAACAATGTAATTATAGAGCAAAATCTAACTACATACCGGCAAAAAACTAATACCATGGGATGAGAAAACACAAGCAAGAGGTTCAGATAGAAGAAACCCAGAAAGATGAAGCAACCTCAGTTTGGCCTTCCTCACGTATCCAAAAACTAAACTCAGAATGCAAGAAAACCAACTCGTGTAACCATGAGACGGCAATTCGATAACAGCAGCAAGCACTTGACTTGTGAGTTGTGACAGAAGCCTGCTGCCCAGTACTATCCTTCTTCTTCCTCCGATCAAAAATTTTCCCAAACCTCTTATCTGCCAAAGCCATCTTCTCCCCGGAGCCACCTTCAAAATCAAAACCTTTTGAGTCCATCCTCTTCCTTTTCCTGCGGTAAAACGAACCCCACATCCTATTTACACCAGTGTCATCATCAGGGACACTTCCGACCGATTTGGGCTTCGGCAACTCATCACCAACGTCGGCTTCTTCCACCTCTGGCTTCACAGCAAGAGCAGGTCGCCACCCGCTTAGCTTGCAATGAGTTAGATCGTCATCGTCTTCGTCTTCGCCCCCACTGCCGCCAGAATTGTCAGAAAGCTTACCCCACTCCTCTCCATTCGAGTTCTTGCTCCCCAAAAGCCGCCGACCGGACTTCAAAACCCTCGCCCCCACAACCCTCGTCGTCCTCCTCATCTCCGCCGAAGGCATCGCCACTTTCCCAACCCGGCCCAATTCACTACCCAACCCGAATCAGATTGAGCCTCCAAACAAGGAAGGCTCCAAAACTGAGATAAAAATTCAGAGAATCTCCGAAGAATCAGCCACCGAACCCTCCAATTTCCTCTCTTCTCTAAAGAAGCCATGGACACACCAACAGCTACGGACGCTAAACAGTACCCCCGACACAGAGAGATAGAGAGAATTGGGAGCTAAAATCTCACTTTCTTGGCCGAACCGAACCAAAATTCGAAAGGCTACAGAGAATTGTCAGATGGGGCTCCGAGAAACGGAGGTTTCAGCCTGAGATTTAACACTGAGAGCTGGAACCGGTATTTTAGATTCTGAGCGGTTGTTTGGTGAAAGGACGGTTATGCCCCGGAGCTGGCGGCAGAAAATGGAAAGATGGAAGGGTATTTCGGGAAATTTCGAGGCGGGAAGCGGTAGTCCGTCATGTAGGGTCATTCATAAAATTCTGGTAAAACTGCGGCGTCCGTTACTACACTGAATCCGGAAACTGTAGAAAGGATTATTCTTATATCAAAAACACTGATAACTTACTAAAATTATAAATTATTTTTTCTCTTTAATTTTTATTTTTCATGAAGAACTAGGAAATGCATTTCAAAATCAAAATCCAAGTCAACAGTAGAGATTTTACGAGTGAAATTTTTTTATTGTCATTAAAAAAATAAACTCAATTACACAAGATGATTCGACACGCAACAAAAAACGAAATAAAACATCTATACTATATATTGTGTAACAACAATGGATAATACATGGTTTAGAATGATAAGTCATCACTTACCTTTTCTTATTCAGTAGAGTGATCTCTGAATAAACAACTAAACCATATACTAATGTACACCATCTTAATTGACAATCGCACTACTATCCTCTTAACTTCCTCTTTTCTTTCAAGTTCCTGCTTCACATCAACCTCCTACAAAACTTTAGACGAGCAAATACTATAGATGACATGTATTCAGTCGAATAAAATCAAGAACATTTTAACTAAGTCATATTTATTGTCGTGCATAAGCGGAAGGCCAATCAATTAAGAGATATAATACTGATCATGACAGCTAAAATTGCTGGAAACAAGCCAAAAACAAAAACTGGATACATAATGATAGAAAGAAGTTAAGCAGAGCTATCTCACTTTCCTTGCATAAGACAGTAAATGGGCAAATAATTTCTCCAGAAAGAGGAAATGAGAAAAGGGGCACTAGAACCTTCTTTCTCATGGGAAGGAAACAAATAATTGATATCGTATGCACTGGCATCTGACAGGGGGAAAGAAGCGATCACCATCACATCTAATAATCAAGTACATACCAACATTGATAAGATGAGAACTCCCTTTGTTACTATCTTGGTAGGTATTTATCCTCTTTATAGATTGTATGCAAAATCAGTGGGGTAGTGTGTTTCTATATATATAATATATATATTTGGAGGACACTTGGTAGGAGGGTCAAGCTGGCCTCTAATGGACAATTAGGAGGATGGGACTGGACTTGGAAAATATATCAGGTAAGCCTTAAAGTTAATGTTTGGGAAACAATATGCATGCTAATTAAAGGAAACTTAACAAAGGAACACTGAAATGCTGAAAGGAACACAAATCATGCTGAAGAAACACTAGAAAATGCAAGTTCGCCTCAAAATCCATTAAATGTGGCGAATAACAGCATAGGGCCTCCATTTTTGGGCTAGTAATAGAAGAAACTAAGGAGAAACATCGTCAGGCAAGTTTACTACTGAGACGGTTGAGAAAAAAGCATCAAAACAGAGCACACAGCTATCGAATCTTTCTAGTATCCAAACTCTCAGAGCTAAGCACAGTAGTACTAATATTTCTCTCAAATGATTCCTTATTTTTTATCCTAAAGCATTGTTATCCGTTATTATGCTAGACGTCTACCCTCCAAAAAGCCAACGACAACCGAGAGACTCATCTCTACTAGTGTTTTAAACAAATTTGACTGAGGTAAACGCAGGAGCAAGCAGAAACTATTTATATCACTGTGATCTTCTCTTATCTTTCCCAGAAAGGAAAAGGAAACAAAGTTAAAATGTTCTTCCATAGTCCCTCCGTTCATCAAAACAAAAACATGTCTGGTCAAAGGTTAAACAACTCCACTCAATGCCATAAACAATCCCCCAAATTCAAAAGCATACATGTCATATATGTGTAGGACACATTCAGGTATCATAATTAATAACATAAGATTAAAGAATTTCTAGAATGGAAAATAAAAATCTGAGGAAAAATAGTCCTTATTATTTAAAGGAAACTTGTAGTTGCAAAAATTATTACAGTTTCTTTGTCTTCAAAGCTGTGTTTATTTGTTTTAGTCACTTTCATGCAGTGTTTCCTAGTTTCTAGTGAACTAACAACTACATGAAGAAGTATAACCATTTTCTCAATAGCTGATAGTTCATATCTAGAAGAAATTCATGAGAACAAAAGTTCACAAATTTTTGATAATTTAGCCTCATTACTTTGACCATCAATTACCAAAATGATAGAAATGAAATGACACCAACCATGACTTCAGAAAACTGACTGTTTGAAGAAAATAATTGTGCATATGAAACTCAACGAAATGGTGATGTTCTCATAAAAATTCCAAGGAGCATAAAACCCCCTGGCATATGCAAAATTAATTACAGCAAAAATACTGCTATTTATATGAAATTATTAGACTTCTATCCAAACCAAATTAATTACCAAACTACTACTCCAAGGTAACAACCGTTGGTTGAACTAGCAAGTTTTTGCTAGTCTTTTTGAAAGAACCGCTGGTTCAACCAACGTTTATTTAAAAGAACCGTTAGTTAAACCAGCGGTTTACTATTGTCTAAAGGGCTGCTAATTGGACCAACGGTTCTTCTAAAGAAGCATTGGTTCAACCAGCGATTTTATGTTGACGTGAAACAACCAGTAGTATTTTGTTAAATATGTTGGAGATAATCCAAAAATTAAATAGATAAAGCTGGACGAAGGAAAGGAATTCAAAGATGCAAAAGAAGAAGATAGGGCAGAAGATATATCCGAAAATATAGGGATTTGATTTATTCCAAACCTGTTATTGTATTTTTAATTTTTAAATACTCTAATCTTTAGCTAAGTGATAAGAAGAAGAGCTGTATTTAAAGTAGCCTTGTATCCTAGAAAAGATAGAAGAGTTTTTCTGTGCATTCGAGTATTTTTTCAGAAATCCAAGTCTGAAATTGTTCATGGTATCAGAGCCAGGTTCTCGATAATCAGCACAGCAACTTTTTCTCCAATGGCAGACTCCTCAACCACAGGCGCAATCTCCAATATAGGTCCTCCTGCAGCCTTGCGATCGGTTCTTCCAATCTCTTCTTCTTCTTCTTTCTCGTTAGATCACCATACTCTCCAAATCACACAACATAAACTTAATGGGACCAATTTTCGAGAATGGTCTCAGTCGGTTATGTTGGTTATGAAAGGCAAGGGAAAAATGGGGTATCTCACAGGAGTAATACCCCAACCAGATCCTGAAACTGCCGAGCATGAAGCATGGGATGCTGAAAACTCTATAGTGATGGCTTGGCTCATTAATTCCATGGAGCCAAAGATAGGGCGAACCTATCTATTCTACAAGACAGCAAAGGATGTATGGGATGCTGTCCAAAGCCTATATTCAGACATGGAGAACACAGCACAATGCTTTGAGGTGAGATCAGCTTTGAGAACCACTCGCCAAGGTAACCATTCGGTGACTGAATACTATAATATTCTATCTGAATTATGGCAAGAAAAAGATCTGTTTTATGAAATACAATGGGAGTGTACAAAGGATGGAGTAAAATATGCAAAGCTTGTGGAGAAAGAGCGGGTATTTGATTTCCTACATGGATTAAATCCGGACTTAGATGAAGTCCGCGGAAGGCTCCTAGGGATGAAACCTTTCCCCTCCATCAAGGAGGCCTTTGCTGAGGTTAGGAGGGAGGAAAGCCGGAAAAAGGTCATGTTGAACGCAGCTCCTGAGGGTAATAATCAGGATGGATCAGCACTCACAGCCTTGAAGCAAAAGACAGCAACACCCCGAGGAGATCATACAAAAGACCGATCTTGGTGTGATCACTGCAAGAGGCCGTACCATACTAAAGAAACCTGCTGGAAAATACACGGGAAGCCTGCTAATTGGAAGGGGAGAAATCAGCATCAGAAGAGACCACAAGCAGCCTATGCAGTGGATGTAGAAGAAGGTAAAAGTTTTACCTTAACCTCTAATCAATTGGAGGTTTTACAGCAGGTTTTTAAACAAACAGGGATTTCAAAACCCTCCAATTTTGAGGAAGGGATGAATTCAACCATCTCCCAAGTGACACAAGGTAAGAGTTATAATTGCTATCTTTCTAAGTTACTAAATAGGACTGATTGGATTGTTGATACGGGGGCCTCCGATCATATGACCGGATCCATGTGTGGCATGGTGGATTACAAACGGTGTGATAGGAATATAAAGGTGACTATGGCTGATGGTACAATATCATATGTTGAAGGAAAAGGTTCAGTATACTTAAATGATTTATGGCTGCAATCTGTCTTATATGTGCCTTCTTTAAGATGCAATCTGCTATCTATCAGCAAAGTTACTAGAGATATGAACTGCAACGTAATTTTTTCTCCTACTCAATGTGTGTTTCAGGACCTAATTTCGGGGAAGATGATTGGCAATGCTGAGGAGAGAGAGGGCCTTTACTATGTGAAAGGACCAGCTACTGCTGCTGCTACTGTTCTTATTCCTAGGTTACAAAATTCATTTGTTTCTTCTGCTGTTTCAGATGTTAATATTCACTTATGGCACAAGAGATTAGGCCACCCGAATTTCCGTTATTTGAAGCTTTTGTTTCCTCGTTTATTTAGCAATAAAATGAGTGATTCTTTCAACTGTGAACAGTGTATTCTTGCTAAACAAACAAAATCTTCACATCCTATTCATGCCTATAAACCAACCAAACCTTTCTACATAATCCATAGTGATGTATGGGGACCAACTAGGATACCAAACTTGACTAACACTCGTTGGTTTGTAACCTTCATTGATGACCATACTAGGGTATGTTGGGTATTCTTAATGAAGGAAAAATCTGAAGTTTACACTGTTTTCAGAAAATTCCATCACATGGTCCGCAACTTATTTCACACTTCCATCCATATTCTTCGATCGGATAATGGAAAAGAATATTTCTCATCCGAGTTTGAGACATATTTAAGTGACAATGGCATTTTTCACCAAAGTACATGTCCTTATAATCCCCAACAAAATGGTGTGGCAGAAAGGAAGAACCGACATTTGCTTGAAACAGCCCGAACACTTATGTTTTCCAGTTCTGTGCCTACATCTTATTGGGGAGAATCCATTCTCACTTCCGCTTTTCTCATTAATCGGATACCTTCTAAAGTTCTCAGCTTTAAAACCCCTCTAAACACTCTCATTACTTCATATCCTCACCTTACCCGCATTCTAAATTCTTTGCCCCCTAAAGTTTTTGGCTGCACTGCCTATGTTCACAACTACAGTTCTAAATTACATCCCAAATCCTTGAAGTGTGTATTTGTTGGTTATTCTCCTACACAACAAGGATACAAGTGTTATTGTCCTAACACAAAAAAATTCCTTGTGTCTTGTGATGTCTTATTCCTAGAACATCAGCCTTATTACCCTACAAACGATCTGCAGGGGGAGATTTCAAGTGCAGATCAAAGTAGGGATAATTGTTGGGATGTGAGTTTTTTTCCTGAAACAGTGACTTCATCTATTCCTATTCCGAATGATGTAACAGATTCAGGGGGAGAAGAACAGCAGCAGCAGCAACATATTTCAGCAACAGGTCCAAAAACAGGATTGCCAATAAAAGTATATTCAAGGAGAAAGGATCTTGAACCAAGGCAAGGTCAATCATCAGCCCCGGGACAAGGTCCAACACAAGGAGAAGAAGAGAGGACTGAATCAGTAGCACCATTTGAGGCTCCCAGCAAGTCCAACAATGCAGAACCGGAGACTGCAGAAGCTGGACCAGATGGCTTAGATATTCCAATTGCTTGGAGAAAAGGAGTAAGGTCATGTACTCGACATTCTATAACTAACCATTTGGTGTACTCTCAACTGTCCCAAAGTTTCAGGGCATTTACCATCAAAGTGGACGAAGTGCAGATTCCAAAAAATATTGATGATGCCCTACAGAAACCGGATTGGAAAGCAGCTGTATTGGAGGAAATAGATGCCCTAGTGAAAAATGGTACATGGAAAGTGGTAGATTTGCCTCAAAATAAGAAGATAGTAGGGAGCAGATGGGTATTTGCTGTAAAACATAGAGCTGATGGAAGCATTGAACGATATAAAGCCAGATTGGTGGCTCAAGGATTCACTCAAACTCAAGGTATAGATTATGAAGAGACCTTTGCACCCGTTGCAAAGCTCAATTCTATACGTGTGTTACTTTCAATTGCAGCTAACTTAGATTGGGAACTACACCAACTTGATATAAAGAATGCATTTCTTAATGGAGATCTAGAAGAAGAGGTGTATATGAGAATGCCTCCCGGATTTGAAGAAAAAGGGAAGGCTTGCAGATTAGTAAAATCGTTATATGGGCTGAAACAATCTCCTAGAGCCTGGTTCAAGCGGTTTAGTACTACATTGCATCAGCTAGGGTATCAACAAGGGCAATCTGACCATACTCTATTTACTAAACATGCTGATAATGGCCTTAAAACTGTCTTAATTGTCTATGTGGATGACATTATCATTACAGGTGACGATAAGCAGGAGATTTCAGCATTAAAAAGGCAATTACAGCAGTTTTTTGAAGTAAAAGACCTTGGGAAGATGAGATATTTTCTTGGAATGGAAGTAGCAAGGAGTAAGGAGGGAATCTTTATATCCCAAAGAAAATACACTCTAGACCTATTAAAAGAAACAGGCAAGTTGGGGTGTAAACCAGCCAATACACCGCTGGAACCCAACTGGAAATATAATGAAGATGGGGCTGAGAAAGCAGTTGATAAAGAAAGGTATCAAAGATTAGTAGGAAGGTTGATATACTTGTCTCTTACACGGCCAGACATCTCATATGCAGTAAGTAAAGTAAGTCAATACATGCATTCACCAACCAACAAACATCTTGATGCAGCTTATCATATTCTAAGATACCTAAAAGGAACTCCCGGCAAGGGTATTTTGTTTAGAAAGACCGAAGACCGAGGAATTCAAGGATTCGTAGATGCTGACTGGGCTGGTTCCTTAGAAGATAGCAAATCAACCTCTAGTTATTGCACAAAACTATGGGGAAATCTTGTTACATGGAGAAGCAAAAAACAAAGTGTGGTAGCTAGGAGTAGTGCTGAAGCAGAATACCGAGCTATAGCCCAAGGCATTTGTGAAGTAATATGGCTAGGAAAGATCATGAATGACTTAAAGATGTCTAATACTGATCCTACAAGACTATACTGTGACAGTAAATCTGCTATTAGTATAGTAAATAACCCAGTCCAACATGACCGGATGAAGCATGTAAGAATTGATAGGCATTTCATCAGACAAGAGATTGAAGAAGGAGGAATAAACATAGTATATATCCCTACCGGTCTACAAGAAGCTGATATTCTTACCAAGGCAATGAACAAACAAGGATTTGAAGTGATAAGAGGCAAGCTGGGAATGAAGGATATCTATTCTCCAGCTTGAGGGGGAGTGTTGGAGATAATCCAAAAATTAAATAGATAAAGCTGGACGAAGGAAAGGAATTCAAAGATGCAAAAGAAGAAGATAGGGCAGAAGATATATCCGAAAATATAGGGATTTGATTTATTCCAAATCTGTTATTGTATTTTTAATTTTTAAATACTCTAATCTTTAGCTAAGTGATAAGAAGAAGAGCTGTATTTAAAGTAGCCTTGTATCCTAGAAAAGATAGAAGAGTTTTTCTGTGCATTCGAGTATTTTTTCAGAAATCCAAGTCTGAAATTGTTCAAAATAAATTTCAGAGCAATCGTATTTTCGTAATTTTTTTAAATAAATAGTAGTAGTTTTGGGGAAAAAAAATTGCAATAGAAACAAGACATTTATAATAAAATGATTACACTGAAAATAATACTAACAAACAAAAACAAAAGGAAGGGTGAAAAGACAACTGAAAGTTCAACTGCAAAACACATGAGGAATAAATCACCAAGCAACTACAAGTAAAAGAATGAGTACACTCAGATACTATCTTAATTGAACTAAAGATGTCTAAGTGTTAAAATGATTTCTCCCTTTGTGTGCGATCAGTGGGTGTGTGTCTCAAGGGAGAGGTTTTAACAGTAATGCCGCTCAAAGGATAGGATAGACAGTTTATTACATCAACTCCCCTCAGTAGTTTTACTTATTAAAATATAAAAGAAAAAAAGAACAGGAAAAGAAAGAAAACATTAGCACTTAGTAGATGGTGTGAATCCATGATTGATAAAGAAGATCAAGCATGGTAAATGGAAAGACATTTTACTCACATGAAATGACTGATGGAATAATGCAATGCCTGGTATGACATTCTTTTTCATTGTTAAACTGTGAGCAGTTAAGCAAATGTAAGATTTGAATGCTTGAATGCTATTAACCAAGCCATGAATTTATACTGTCTCTTGAAAGTTTACAACAAAAAATACTATTGTTGGTTATATTAAATTGTTCATCAACATCGTTCTACTATCCAATGAAACTGAAAACCAGTCCCAAGATACATCTCAATAAGATCCTGTCCAAGCTACAATATTGTGTGTTTAAGCCAATTTTCAGATTATAGAAAGAGAATAGGGGAATAGGTAGTCAAATATGGTAAAACACTTCAGACAGGCAATCACTAGAGATACATTCGAATAGTTCGTGCCAATTTGCTAGCAGCTCTAAAGCATTGCTTCCATACAAGTTCAAGTTAAACCCATGAAGAAAAGAGGCACTTGAAGTTCCATCATTCCAAAAGAGCAATAATAGTACAAAGACGCACTTGATTTTTAGGAAAGATGGTTGTTCCATAGTGGTGATTCAACTTAATCTAGTCCAGCAGATGTTCTGATGTTCTAATATAGAGGAAATCTAAAGCACAAAGTAATTTCTTTCCAAAATTTTTCATGCCCGAGTCTTGAGTTTCTAATGGTTGACAGTCAACATATCATTTTGAATGCATTCCTCATCTTCTATAAGAAGTGAACAAAGTCCAAAAGCTACACAAATGTCAAGTATAGCTTTCAAGTACAAACATATAGAAAATAAGGCTAAACTACAGGACCAAATTTTTGTTTATGGCCACTCTCATGCATGCACAGACAAGTGGGTATCAGCCTCCAAAAAGCTTATTAATTAAATAATAATACAGCCGTGACTTTACTGGTTCTTAGCAAGGTAGGTCATAGCATACAGCAGATGAAAAGGACAAGAATCTGAATTTAGTATTAGAGATACAGAATGTAAATAAGAAAAAATGTCATTTCTATGTCATTTGATACATTATGGGAACGGCAGGAAGTTTCAGGAGAGAAGCTGGGGTCAGTTTCTCTTAATTGTTATCATTTGGTTTTCTCCAGGTATTCAAAATAGAATTTGTGGCAAACCAAAGTAGCAACAAGTATCCATCCCAGAAGAAAGGACAAAAATACGTATAGGTACAAACACACACACACACACACATATATATATGTATCCAATAATAGTGTTAATAAGAAGTAAGTCTTGCCTTCAAGTCATAGAACTGGTGTAATCATCTAAGCAGAATGGAGCATTCTGTACACACAAGGCAGCAACACTTGGCCAGTTTTGTAAAACTTCTCTTTGCTTTTGAAGCTTAGTGAGTTTTTTCTTTCCAACTTCTTATCTTCCTGCTCCAGCCTGCATTAAAAAGAATCTATCATTTATATTTGATAAAATGAGTACCTACATAATACTTCCATGTTGTCCTAAATGAGTGCCGGCATAATACTTGCATTTTAGACAATACTCCATATATAAACATGACCGAAGAACATGGTTAAATGTAAACAAGGACAAAAAAGTGAGACAAAAGTGAGATTAAGTATAACCTATTTGGGACAAAATGAAACAGATTGACTAGGACGACTTGGCACCAAAACGAGAAAGCACAATAGGAAGAGCGTCTAAGGACTTAATTCAATTAGTCAGATGGTGACTAGGCTACAAGGCATTAGCTATTTAGCTCTCTCTCCACTAAGAAGTGGAACAACACTGTCCTAGCAAAGATGAAGCAAACGTGATAAGAGGACAAATTCTGAGAATCTCTCCTAGCAACTTTAGCTCCTAAGTTAGACGATGAAGTGATACAAAGATCTTCAAAAGATTTTTGACTGAAAATGTCCCCCGCACACTAACTGATATAAAATTACTGAGCTATGGAGTAAATCATAATTGCACAAATATTACTAGGACACTAGCTACTCAAGTCAATGATTATCTTTTACACCGCTTGCAGTTGACATTAATTACCAAGCATGGACCTGACAGCAGGGTCTTTTACTCTAATTGATATATGTAAAAATTTCAATAAAATCTTCTTGTAGTAGAAGCAAAACCACAAGCTGGTGTACTTATATAAAACAAAACCGATACTAACTATCACAAGATTCACAACCAATACTGCTACTTGGCTTAGTACTAATGGTTAATGAGAAACATTCAGTGGTTCAAACTCTCACATAACACTGATGGAAATTACACTGGAAAGAAAACAATACAAAAATTAGAGCTTGAAAATAGAAGATGGCAACCACTACCAGTCAATTACTGTTGAATCCAGGAACTGATATCATCTTTCAGAACCTGCAAAACAGATTAAATTAAATTAATATCCAAAATCACTTCATAAAGAATATTTGATAATAAAAAATTAAAAAAATAAAAGAGAAGAAGAAAAAGGAAGAAAGAAAACTGATTAATACGGATTTCTATAAGTACCCTTGTAACATTTTAATACTAAGCATATACTGCTAGAAACACATGATATTAGCATTTTCCTAATCAATATTTTATCACAAAGATGTTAAGAGAAAAAATGCTATGAAGCTGTTCTTGATCAATAATTATACTAACAGATAGTTGGATAGCTAATAACTGTAAAAACCAAATAAGTAAATATGGAATTCCAAGTTTACAGAGTCTCATTATATGACAACCAGGATACTCAGTAGTGGTCCTCAAGGAAGGGTGCAGTAGATTCATACCTAATCCAAGCCTCTTATTTGCAGAAAAGAGCCACTATATAAGATTACTTCGACTTATTGAAGACCATAACAACAACAAAAGCAAGCTTGTTCCATCGGTCAATCCATTGTCAATTTTACAGATTTCTAATGGAAAAATACAGGAAATACAAATTACAATAAAGAATTTTATTAACATCAATGACAAAATGAAACAGAAACCCAGAGAAAATGAAGCACCATAAAATAATGCATAGCCACAAAAGGAGGCAATTTCACATTTGAGTAAAGACTGCAAGCCTGTGACTTTAACTTAATGGTTATTCTTTTAGTTTGTAAAGGAATTGCAAACATAATTCATTAACTAAACTTCTGCAAAAATCTATTTTTTGTCCCTCTTAAACAGGATCTTAGTATACATTGTATTAGAAGATTGAAAGCAGATAAAGGCAATGGTATAGGGATTGAAGAAAGGTAGTGATGGGAAATATCACCACTATGAATAAGCAGATAAGACAGATGATTCACTTATAGGCAAAACATTCAATGAGTGTAAGGCAATAATTAGAATCAACAAAACTTGAATTCCATTTAGGAAAAACAAAATTGAATTCTATCAAAATAGAGTCTACATGAATGGTGAAATTTGTTTCCAAAAGTAATATAATGCAATTAGAACATTTAATATTTAAGGCCTATTGCCATATATATGCACAAATAGAATGACGAATTCATCCATAGAACACTAAATCGCTTATAAAAGCATTGTGTAAGTCTATACCAAATTTGAATTGCATCAAAACCTCTAAATGAAGATACGTTTTCACAAATGTGTCTTGCAAATTCAAACACTGAAAGCATTCAAGGCTTGCTTACACCGATACACACACAGATAGACGGTTTGCAAATAAATAAAACACCTAATAAATTTGTTGTACAACTGCTATAAATCCCGGATTCCTTGAAAACAATGTCTAAGCCAAGAAAAATATAGTGTATGTAAGTTATCTTATTTTCCTTTTAATTTCTATAAAAGAAAAAAAAATCGTTATTCTAAAGCAAAGGGCTAACATTTAAGGTTTATTCACAGAGATGCATGCATATAGATAAAAGTTCTGACAGATTGATAGAAGACCAATAACCACATGACCACATGCACGAGTCATTCAATTAGAACAATTAATAATATCAATGTTTATTCATATAAAAAAATAAGCAGATAGATGACAAATAAAACATTCAATGAATGTTATTTATAAGACAACAAATAGAATGAACAAACTTTGAATTCCATTTAGAAAAAAAGAAAAAAGAAGAAAATTTGAATTCCGTCAAAATAAACATTCAATGAATGGTGAAATCTGTTTCCGAAAGTAATATCATGCAATTAGAACATTTAATATTTAAGGCCTATTGCCATATATATGCACAAATAGAACAACGAATTCATCTATAGAACACTAAATCACTTATAAAAGCATTCCATAAGTCTATACCAAATTTGAATTGCCTCAAAACCTCTAAATGAAGACACATTTTCACAAATGTATCTTGCGAATTCAAACACTAAAAGCATTCAAGACTCGCTTACACAGATACACACACAGATAGACGGTTTGCAAATACATAAAACACCTAATAAATTTGTTGTACAACCACTACAAAACCTAAATTCCTTGAAAACAATGTCTAAGCCAAGAAAAATATAGTGTATGTAAGTTAGGTTATTTTTCTTTTAATTCCCATAAAAGAAAAAAAAATCCTCATTCTAAAACAGAGGGCTAACATTTAATGTTCATTCACAGAGATGTACGCATATAGATAAAAATTCTAACAGATTGATAGAACACCAATAACCACATGACCCCGCGCACGAGTTTTCCCAAATAGTTTCACTCAATTAGAACAATTAACAACATCAATGTTTATTCATATAAAAAAATAAGCAGATAGATGGATGATTCGCTGACAGATAAAACGTTCGATGAATGCTATGTGTTAAGGCAACAAATAGAATGAACAAATTTTGAATTCCGTTTAGAAAAAAAAGAACAAAAAGAAATTTTGAATTCCGTCAAAATAGAGTCTACATGAATGGTGAAATTTGTTTCTAAAAGTAATATGATGCAATTAGAACGTTTAATATTTAAGGCCTATTTCCATATATATGCACAAAAGAACGACGAATTCATCGATAGAACACTAAATCGCTTATAAAAGCATTGCGTAAGTCTATACCAAATTTGAATTGCATCAAAACCTCTAAATGAAGACACGTTTTCACAAATGTGTCTTGCAAATTCAAACACTGAAAGCATTCAGGGCTCACTTACACCGATACACACGCAGATAAATGGTTTGCAAATACATAAAACACCTAATAAATTTGTTGTACAACCGCTATGAAACCTGGATTCCTTGAATACAATGTCTAAGTCAAGAAAAATATAGTGTATGTAAGTTATCTTATTTTCCTTTTAATTTCTATAAAAGAAAAAAAATCGTTATTCTAAAGCAGAGGGCTAACATTTAAGGTTCATTCACAGAGATGCATGCATATAGATAAAAGTTCTGACAGATTGATAGAAGACCAATAACCACATGACCACATGCACGAGTATTCAATTAGAACAATTAATAATATCAATGTTTATTCATATAAAAAAATAAGCAGATAGATGACAGATAAAACATTCAATGGATGTTATTTATAAGACAATAAATAGAATGAACAAACTTTGAATTCCGTTTAGAAAAAAAGAAAAAAGAAGGAAATTTGAATTCCGTCAAAATAAACATTCAATGAATGGTGAAATTTGTTTTCGAAAGTAATATCATGCAATTAGAACATTTAATATTTAAGGCCTATTGCCATATATATTCACAAATAGAACGACGAATTCATCCATAGAACACTAAATCACTTATAAAAGCATTCCGTAAGTCTATACCAAATTTGAATTGCATCAAACCTCTAAATGAAGACACGTTTTCACAAATGTATCTTGCGAATTCAAACACTAAAAGCATTCAGGGCTCACTTACACAGATACACACATAGATAGACAATTTGCTAATACATAAAACACCTAATAAATTTGTTGTACAACCACTACGAAACCTGAATTCCTTGAAAACAATGTCTAAGCCAAGAAAAATATAGTGTATGTAAGTTAGGTTATTTTTCTTTTAATTCCCATAAAAGAAAAAAAAAATCCTCATTCTAAAACAAAGGGCTAACATTTAAGGTTCGTTCACAGAGATGCACGCATATAGATAAAAGTTCTAACAGATTGATAGAACACCAATAACCACATGACCCCGCGCATGAGTTTTCCCAAATAGTTTCACTCAATTAGAACAATTAACAACATCAATGTTTATTCATATAAAAAAATAAGCAGATAGATGGATGATTCGCTAACAGATAAAATGTTCGATGAATGCTATGTGTTAAGGCAATAAATAGAATGAACAAACTTTGAATTCCATTTAGAAAAAAAAAAAAAGAACTAAAAGAAAATTTGAATTCTGTCAAAATGGAGTCTACATGAGTCTACATGAATGGTGAAATTTGTTTCTAAAAGTAATATGATGCAATTAGAACGTTTAATATTTAAGGCCTATTGCCATATATATGCACAAAAGAAGGACGAATTCATCGATAGAACACTAAATCGCTATTAAAATCTTTGCCTAGGTCTATACCAAATTTGAATTCCACCAATACCTTCTAAATGAAGCTGATCGCACGCCCTCACAAATGTATCTTGGGAATTCAAACACTAAAAGCATTTAGGGCTCGCTTACACCGATACACACGCAGATGGACGGTTCGCAAATACATGAAACACCTAATAAATTTGTTGTACAACCACTACGAAACCTGAATCCCTTGAAAACGATGTCTAAGCAATGATGCTCAACCGGGGGTTTTCCCATTTGCAAAATTGGGAAACTTAACAAGCAAGTCTTGCTAACAAAGAGACTGATGGAATCACAGGCAAAATCCAACACAACCACTCATAAATTCTTAGTAGAAGGCAACAATTCAAGTCAATTAAACTTCAATTCCATCAAAAAACCAAAAACCACAACAAAAAAGAAAGAAAGTTACAAATGTGCAGATTCAAGACCACCGAACACATATCCGAGCAAAACAAAAGGACAAAATCCGCAGCACCACGCACAAATTGTAAAGAAATTCTTCAGAATTCAGAGATTACCTTGATAGCAAGAGCTCCTCCTCATATCTAACCTTGCAAGAAAATGCAATTCTGATAAGAACAGAGAGAGAGAGAGGGGAGATAAAAGGGAAATGGATGCCGCTGAACACTTGCCTATTACTTGAATGAATGGACTTTGAGTTTGAGAGAGAGAGAGAGAGAGAGAGAGAGAGATGCATGTAACGGCAGAGCCTGTTGCAATATAATATATATAAACATATACGTGGATTTTGCGTACATCGGCCAGAGCCTCAAGTGGGTCCCACTAAGTGACGCCAGCCATGCAATCCAACCTTTTCAAGTTTTTCTAGACGGTGGCGCGCGCGATCCTCAATTAACATAGGCGATCCTCAATTAACATATTGCTGCCACACAAAAATCTAATGCCTTGTTTGGAATGAATCATTTTGAAGCCTGTGATTCATTTCTCATTACACCTTTATTTACTCTTATTTTAATAAATGAAAATCATTTTTTTCATTCCACACATAAAAAATATATATATCTTTAATACATAGAAAATTACATAAATGTTTGACCAAATTTTATAAAATTCATTCCAGAGAATATCTTTAATGTTGGGGTCGACAAATTAATTTTTATTTGCTATGGTCTAAACACCACCGAAAAATAAGATAAAACTTCTAAACAAATAAAACCTCGAGAAGTGTGCAAGCAATACTTTTTGAGCCTCTTACTATCATAATCTTTTTTAAAAAATATATAAATTATTAAAATAAAAGTTCCCGTGATTTTGTTGTTACACTAAATGATCATTAATGAGTGGTATAATTTCTTTACTTAATTATTTACAGGGAAAAGGATAATTATGGATGGTGATGAATGAATTTCAGTCCCTATTGCAAGGAAAATGGCATCTTTGTAGTTTGTTTAATTAAAGGTACCACATTAATAAGTCACTCCTTATGTTAAAATTTATTTTATTTCCAATTTTTTTTTCCTAATGTACATCATTAATAATTTATGAAAGAGCATATGGTTAAAGATTTTTCTATAAATAAATACAACCTCACAAAAAGGATATAAGTAACTTAATTGGCGGGCAACTGCATTGAGTTGAGTGTGCAATGGTTTCTTTGAACAACTTAGAATGTATTTTTCAAATTAAATCAATATTAACGATTTATCTATCTTATAGATAAATCATTCAAATCACAACTTGAATCCTCATATGTTTGAAATCATTCAAATCACAACTTATAGTGCTCTGGATAGTTTGGACAGTTTAAATTATAATAATAATGAGA
The DNA here is from genome assembly GCA_036245055.1 of Diospyros kaki. Taxonomy (NCBI): domain Eukaryota; kingdom Viridiplantae; phylum Streptophyta; class Magnoliopsida; order Ericales; family Ebenaceae; genus Diospyros; species Diospyros kaki. The sequence goes on along the minus strand of BSEG01000010.1, from coordinate 24,582,065 downwards.
ACTAATAAAAAAAAAAAGATGAAATATACCAACAATTATGATATTGTTTATTTTTAATTTTTTAAAAAATTAAAAAAAAAAGAAAACAGATGTTATTTTCTTGGGGAAAGAGTTCATCCAAGATGATAGCATGGGTAAGAAAATAAATTTAGTAGAAGAGGAATCTTCTATTCCACAAATATCTGAACATGTTATTGAGCAAAGTAAACCAAGTCAAATTAATGATTCACAGGTTTTCCATAAGTCTAGTAGAGTATCCCATCCTCCAAATCGATGGTATGGCTTATCGATGGAAGAGATACAGGAATTCTATAAATAGGAGAAAGAGTTGTTTAAAGAATGTTATCAAAAATTCTTGCACTATCTATACAACTTCTAAGAACTTCAAAAATTCTTCCTATTCTTCAATCCTGCTTCTCACATGCTTCTATCTAATATCTTTCTGTGAGAATTCCTAGAGATTGAGTTATATTCAAAAATCTTGTAACTCTTTGTCAAGAGAAAAGTATTTGAGCTTACTATTCTATTCATTTTTTTCTTGAGATATTCTTTCACAATCTTTTGTGAACTTGTAAAAGGTTCCACCTTAGCCTTTAAAAAGTAATGGTTCTGAATTGACCTATTTGAAAATCCAAGTGTAAAGGTTTGTAATGAGTTTGCTAAAACTATAAGGTAATATAATACACTAGTGGGTGTGGTTGCAAAATCCTTGGTCACATATCAAGGTAATGGACCAAGTAGTTGAGGTTGAACCACTCTACATCACGTGTACTGTTTTCTTTATTTCATTTACAACATTTCTTCTTTGATTTCTTTTTGTCAAGTTTATTTTTGAAAAAGGGTGAAAAAGCTTAATTCACCCATCCTCTTAAGCTAACTATTCTATCAACTATCTTTTATATTGTCCTGAATCGTTGTTAGGCGCTTCTCATGACCTCTATGATCTTTACCGAGATGTAGAGAGATTCCTATGATGGGTCAATGTGTTAGCGGGTACCAAACGAGATTTGGCCCTATTTGTTTGCTTGCGGGTAGTGAATTTAGAAAGTCACACACCATGTAATGTTGCATCTAGTATCAGTATTATGTACTCATTGTGTCTCAAATATGTCATTAAGTGTTAATGACAACAGCAAGTCAAAGGTTAACTTGTTGGTGTTAGTGTTGTGTGTCCTAATACTGGATTTGGATGACATCTAGGAGACTTGTAATGTATACATTTATTGTTTCTTTGTATTTATTAATAAAAGGCAAGTCATTATCATTCGTAAACTCTCCAGTTTAATACATGAATGAGTCCCTAGATCTCCTATTTGAGAATCTTATTCTCAAGATGTTGAGACTGTGTGACAGGATTCTCTGGTGACAAGGCTTCTTAAATGATTCTTAATCCTTAGATTAATCAGATGGGGACTCTGATTAATCAAGTATTCAATGTTTACTACCTTGTCTAATATGAGATACTAATAAGAGGATGGTATGTCACATGCCATATGACATAGAGATGTCTCTAGTAAACCTGTAGGTGGTTGTTGGGAAACAACGCACTAATGTGACACTGATGACTAATCACATGGTATTGTGAAAAATAATCATGTCGTCTAGTTGCGATAGTGTAGCTGATCTTTAGATTTGAACTGACATGGTTGTTTTATATATTAGTGTGTAGGATTTCCTAATGGGTCAAACCATCCAATTGTGTAGTGGAGAGGTTTATTCATGTGATTCCATATTGCTGGTATATAGAGACAGGTGTTGGGCATAGAATTTGTCATCCTCGTCATAACTGATGAGGTGAATGTCCTATGTGATCTACTATTAATGTAAGGGGGTTAATTACACCAATAATCACTCAACTTTGTATTTTGTTACTATTTAGTCACTGAACTTTAAAATGTTATCTATTAGTCACTAATATTTCAAAACTGTTACTGCTTAGTCACTGAACTCTAAAATGTTACCTGCTAGTCATTAATATTTCAAAATCATTTCTTACTCGTCACTTATTAGTCACTGAACTTTAAGTTCACGAGTGACAGATGAGAAACAGTTTTGAAATATTAGTGACTAGTAGGTAACATTTTAAAGTTCAGTGACTAAGAAGTAACAGTTTTAAAATATTAGTGACTAACAGATAACATTTCAAGTTCAGTAACCAAATAGTAACAGAATGCAAAGTTGAGTGATTATTGGTGTAATTAACCCAATGTGAGGGGATAGTCTCTAGCCAGGGCAAATTGGTTATCAGGAAAGGTGTTTCCTAAGATGTCATCTAGTCGCATTGACGAGGTTAGACACATAGTTATTGAGTTTGTGAATTCATCACTCCATGGCTCTCGCTCAATCAGGACGTTAGGTGATGAAAGAATTATCACACATGGTAATCACCAACTGTAATAGGTTCAATTGAAATGAGACTTCACTGTCACCTATATTATCCTAGACCGTTACTAGGCGCTATCCAAGACCTCTCGAATCATTATCGGGATATAGAAAGATTCCTGTGATGGGTCAAGGTGTTGACCGATACCGAAATATGTTTTAGTGCAATTTGTTTACTAATGGATAGTGGACCTAGAAAGTCACACGCCATATAGTGTTGCATCTGGTATCGATATCGTGCATTTAATGTGTATCAGTTATTTCATTAAGTGTTGATGACGTGGTGGGTCAAAAGTTAACTTGCTGGAGCACTAAGGGTTGATTGTCCTATGTTCGGGTGTCAACTATTGTGGCAGCTGATTGCCTAGTGGACAAGAGTTGACTCCCAATGTTGTCTTAACCAAAATTGGTATGCTTCACGACGTGCAATTGGGGCTACTTGTTTGATTTACTAAAGGCGATGAATTGAGGCATGAATGTTGAAGGAAATAACAGAAGCCATGGACTTGTTGCTCTTTGTAATTTTGCTTTCGTTCTTCTTCTGCTCCGTTCCGTTGAGATTAATTGTGCGTGATTGTCACTCTAGAAATTTGAGGCACATGTGCTGAAGATACAAGGAGCCTCTGGTCTAGCATGGGTAAAGGTGACCAAAACAGTACCAAATTGCATACTAGGTGTGGACAGCCTAGGACCACCACAACTTGAGATGGAATCGGTCTCAGTACAAAAACAAGTTTATGTACCCCAACCTGACATTGGACTTCAAGTCTTTATATATTGTATTTCATGCGATGAAATGACATGTTTCTTAAATATCCAAACTTCGTTTGGTGTGTGTTTATTACTTTCATTGCGTATATCTGATGCATGTAAAATTTGTATTTTTACCCGCATCACCATACGTGTATTCCTTTCAGCTGGAGCACTAAGAGTCAACTGCTCCAGGTTTGGTAGTCAACTATTGGCAGTCGACTAGCCAGTGGATAGGAGTTGACTCCCAGTGCCACCTGAACTTTCTCAATACATTCCATGTGGCGATGAATTAGAGAGGTGTGGGTGTAAGGCAACAGCTACAATTGAGATGGGATTTTGGAATTACAAAGGCTGTAATTTAGCCAACTTCTTTTGCTCTCTATAACTTTTTCTTCTTTACTACTTCCATTAAGATTACAGGTGTGTGATCTTCACGCGTGAGAGACACACAGGTGCTAGTGGTAAAGAATCCTCAAACTAGCACGACAAGAAGTGCACGGAGTGATATCGAAAATCAAGTTAGGTGTGGCCAGAATAGGACCACCATAACATGAGGTGGATTTAGTCTTGATATAGAAATGATTTTTGTATCCAACCTGACATCGGGTTTTTGGTGTTTATTTATTGTATTTCATATGATGAATTAATATGTTTCTTAAATATCCAAGCTATGTATGATGTGTGTATTTATTGATTTCATTGTGTACGTTTGATGCACATAAAATTTTTAATTTTACCCACACCACCATATGTGAATTCCTTCACCATTGGGGTGACCAAGAACAACAACTTTTCTAAAGGGATGTCCTCGCTATTTGAAAGATCACCCAAGCTATGCAAAATGAGGGCGAGCAAGGGAAGTATGCCTTGGAGGTGGATGATCGATGAACCAACCTTGCTCTAGAGAATACTGTTGGTTGGTATCTAGGTTCCCCTGCCTTTGTTGAGAAAGACTTGTTACAGGGCCCAATACACGTGGCCTTGGGGAGATGACTGAAGGATATTTCCTAGTAGTGGTCCCTTATTATCTAAGAGGACTAGTATGAGTAGCTTTAAGTTGTGACGCTCTAACATGAGATGTCTTCACTATTCTCACCATCTCAAAAGACTTTTGGTGCCTTTTCCACAGACAGTGCCAAATTGTTATTATTAGAAGACAACAATCAAAACTTGTTTGTTTTGGAGAAGCTCAACAAGGAACCGACAGAGCCTAACGAGAAAATGGAGAGAAACTTATGCTATAATATAGCGTTGGAAAGGGCTAAGAGCTACTCGAGGGACAGCTCAATCTGTTGTCTTGAAGAACAAGAGAATACGTAGGGTAAGGCTCAATCCGTTGTTTGGGAGAACAAAAATGACACCTGGGAAATCACTTCGAGGAAGTCACTCAAAGAAGGGCCACCTTAAGGGTCTTCGGAGAAGAGGGGACTCAAAGGGTTTTCAAAGAGTGTCAAACTTGAGGGGTTACTAACGAAGGTACCGAGAGTTGGGTCTCTGGGAGAGCTATGAAGGTTTTCAGGAGGGGCTTTCCAAAAGAGTCTCTGCAGTTCGAGAGCTGATGGGTGTCTGGAGGTGATGCTTGGTCTTCAAATCTACGAGGCATGAAGCAGTCAGAAGGCACATGGGAATCTCTCTTGCACATGCCTTTCGATGCCTTAGTTAGGTGTAGCCATGATGTTGAAAAGATGATGCAGGTGCAGTATGATATGCAGATGTGGGTTTCGGAAGAGTAAGGACTCTTTGGAACAGGTGTTATTGAGGTGCCTATGTGTTTGGTCTTAGGTTTCAAAATCAAGATCCTCGAAGATGTAGGGTCACAGAGTATTTTTACTCGTTGAGTAACTAGGATAGATGGTATGCATGCACGAAGACATGTGGCAGGACCCTTCGGGTTAGGGTACACTAGTCTTTGGGTGTTTCAAGTTAGATTGAAAGGCAACAAGAGACCCCTTCGAAGACTAGTCTTCAGAGGAAGAAAGCTCGAAAGAGGGCATGCCATGTTACTAAGGAAAAACCTAAGTCCAGTTATGGGAGAAGGTCTCCTGAAGTCCTCTAAGAAGTAGCTTGACTGAATGGCGATTCAGGTGGATGGGCTTAGTCTTCAGGGAAGCAAGTCCTCAAAGGGTCTTTGGGAGTGCCCCAAAGACCTCCCGAGTAATGCAACCATCTCCGATAGTGGGGAGTGTTGCCTTTCTGAAGGGGTCCCCCGAAGGCTATGTAACAACACTACCATTAGACAAAGGTCATCACAACACATTGATGGCATTGAACTTTCACTACCAATAGATATTTAACCCATAATTTCAAGCAATATGTCCACATTATACACACATATTATGCATACAAGATGTTACAGTGCACATTGTGCTAGCATGAAAATATTAATTACATACATCATAACATTATGAAAGAGTCATAATTGAGATCTTATGTCAATCAAGATAACAAATTCTCAAGCTCTTCTCAAGTTAAGCATATTTTTTTCATTTTCTTAATCTTTCTTTCATCCTCTAGCTATTTTTAAACACTTTCTCTCTATAAAATACTTCTCCTTTGAGAGACTCCCATTTTACACTTTCTCATCTAAGTATAGTGGATGGAAGAAGCTAGATAAAACTATCATTTTCCTCTTTTTCCTTGCATGCATGTGGAAACACTTCTCCCTTGAGAAACTCTCATTTTACACTTTCTTATGTTAATGGAAGTAGTTAGGCACAACTGTCAATTGTCCTTTCCCCCTCTTGTCCTTTCATGTTATGTTATTCATGTAGGGAAATACTTCACTAGTTTGCTTCAACTTTTCTTCTGCCTCATGCTACTTCTAGAAACTCTTACAAACCTTTATAGGTTTGTCCACTTTTCTACATATGGGCATGTTTGGTGTTTGTTGTGTTGTGGTTGGTGTATTGTGCTATTCTTTATATAAAAGTAGTGTTAATAAAAGTATCATTTGGTAATCGAGTATACTACCATACTTACTAATGCTAAAAGTAGGTAACAAGTGTTTAGTTAACATTTTCTCATTATTCTGTAGACATACAAAATAATGAAAGAGGACATAAGTGTTCACTAAGCATTTAAATAATTATTTTAAACTAAAGCTCTTTTTGGTTTGACATAAAATATTAAATAAATGATCTAATATAATGCATGCACACAAAATAGACAATCTAATTCAAAGAGAATAACATAATTAAACACAAAAGGGTTAATTGGAACAACTAATTATGACAACAAATAAACAATAATTATTATCTCCCAGCTCCCTCTTAATAGTTAAATAAAACATCTTACAAAATAATCAATCTCAAACCTAATATTCTCAACATATATACATTTCTACTTCTCATTAAATTAAATTTATTAGTGTCTCCAACAATATCCAATTGAACACAATAAGTCAAATTCAACACAACTAAATAAAACAAAGTTGAATTAGAACCATGCACATAGCAAATGAAGAAGCATGTCCAACAAATCATTATTGAATTGCTATATATGAATGTGTACCAAGTTGGATCTTTAATCCAACGTTGGGCTTTTATGTGAATAATTATGCATTGTAGATTGTCAAATAATGTTAAGCCCAATTAAAAGTGATATATTAAGTTTTGGACTTTTGGGCTTTAATGTATCTGATAGGGTGTGGGTTTTTAATGTGTAAAGATTTAAAGGGTAATTTCTATTTTGTTGATGGGTTGAAATAGAAATATCAAAAGATAACAGGGAAGTTATCTATATATAAATAACGATTATGGTCCTCGGATCACATGAATCATTTTTTGTTGTTTCTGTATCCCATCATCAGAGACATGTTGCAAAGAAAAAGTTAAAGGGTTCTCTCAAAAGTCATATTAATCTGGAAGGCTAACAGCACAGCTCTAAAGAGAATAATCTTTATGGATTCAGGTACACTTTCACCTATTGTTTTACTTATTCTTGGTGGTTTGACATGAATATTCTTGGGATTTGGGTGATAGTTTTCACAAAGGTTTATTTCTCTCCAACAAGTGGTATCAGAGCCCTTTTCATGTTAAAAAATTGATAATCGTATTATTTTTTTATTTATGATTTACTTTTGGTGTCATAGTATTTGAGTTCTTTTTGGATATACCAGTTTTTAAAATAAATTTTTGGATTTAGTAACGATGCATGCCTCTGGCCATGCCGATAAGGAAAAGCTACGGCTATCTAGTTGTGACATTAAGAAAAAGAAAGTTGTGGCCAGTGGTCACATTAAGAAAGTCGCAACCAATGGTTGCATCAAGGAAAGTCGTGGTCATGTGGCTACAGCATTAAGCAGAGCCACAACCATGTGGTTGCGGCCCTAAAGTCTCCCTAAGAAAACCCCTAGGGTTTCCAAACACAGGTCCATGAGGCTTGTGAAGGTTTTGGGTTGTGGGCTAAGCCCACAGTAAATTAATTAATTAATTAATTCTAGTTAATTAATTAATTAATTAAATTCAATAAATTAGTTTAAAACAGTTTTTTTATTAATTAATTTTTCATCATTTTTTCAAAACATTTTTTATTTTAAAAAAAACTATTTTAAGGAAATAAGGGACTGGGTGAGGCTGGTGTAGGATCCAGGACGGGTTGACTTGACCCGATCCAGTCCTGATATTGTCAACAATCAACCTAGTCAATGTTTGACTATTGACTTTAACCCATTTTTTTTTAATTAAGGGATTATTTTGATGCAATTTTAAATTCGGATATTGGCATGGTTTTATATATACTTTTTGAAATAAATTAATTGAAAAAACATGTCGTCGAAGTGACCTCTCTTGTAGAAATTAATTTGTTTTGAAATATAAACAATTGTGTGTATGTAACTTGTGTGAATATTTATTATCTCAAAGGAAGGTTGATGTTTAATAGAATTACATATGCAACTGTGATAATAAATGCGTGATAATTGTTCAGTTTTATATGTGACCAATAAATCAGTCCAAAGGAAGATTTATTGTTTGATATGCTATTATTATCAGTATTTGATTACTACACCAAAATATCACTTACAAGTTAATATTTTGTCAAAAGACAAAATTATTAATGGATTGCCTAGTATCTTGAGATGGGATTTGTCTTTATTTGAATTTATTTTTGTTTTGAGACTTATATGAGCTTGTTTTGTTTGTTTGTTGTTCTCTGTTCAAAAATCACTCCTGCTAATATCACTGCTAGTGTCAATTCTATTCCTATGTTCAATGGCTCTAACTTCAAGTCATGGCAAGAAAACCTCAAGATAGTTCTTAGAGTCATGGATCTTAACCTTGCGATAAGCGTTGATTCTCCCGCACCTCTTATGGATACGAGTTCTTATAATCAAAGGAAAGAGATGGAAAAATGGGAGAGATCGAATCGCATGTGCATGATGATCATCAAGAAGGCCATTCCGAAAGCATTCAGCGACACAATATCTGAAAAGATCGCTACGGCTAAAGATTTCCTTACAGACATTGAAAAAAGGTTTGCTAAGAATGAAAAGGCTAAAATTGGTACTCTTAACAAACCTAATTTTAATGAGGTATAGGGGCAAAGGCAATATCAGGGAGTACATCATGGAGATGTCTCATCTTGCTTCTAAGTTAAAAGCACTCAACCTTGAACTCTCAGAGGAATTGTTTGTGCATCTGGTTTTGATTTCACTTTCGACACAGTTTAACCAGTTTAAGGTGAGTTATAACTATTAGAAAGAGACTTGGTCTATGAATGAGCTTATCTCACACTATGTTCAAGAAAAGGAAAGACTGAAGCATGATAAGGCAGAAAGTGCTTACCTAGCCTCAACCTTTAAGGATAAAGCAAGGAAATGGAAGAAGGATACGAAAGCTGCAAGTACAACACCTCACAAGAAACAACAAAAGAAACCGACTGACTCAGTTGGTAAGGGTTGTTTCTTCTATGGAGCTGAAGGGCATCGAAAAAAGCATTACACCAACTATCACGCATGGCGTGCTAAGAAATGTATGTTTTTTAATTTGGTTTATTTTGAGGTTAATTTAACTTTGGTACCTAGACACACGTAATGGATAGATTTTGGTGCTACAACTCACATTAGTGTGTCTATGTAGGGTTTCCTTAGTTGTCAAAAGGCAAATGATGCTGAAATATACATCTATGTGGGCGTGATGGCAAGACGGTTCAAGTTAAGGCAATAAGAAAATTTAGATATTGTTAAAAAATGGAATTTATTTGGATCTTCATGAAACATTTATTGTATCATCTTTTAGACGAAATTTGATTTATGTTTCTACTTTGGATGAATCTGGCTATTCTTATTCATTTGGAAATGGAAAATTTAGTTTGTTTCATGATTTAAAATTTGTTGGTTCCGGTTTTTTTTCAAACTACGATAATCTTTATTTAATTGATACAATTGCTTTATATAATGAATCCCTGCAATTAAGTACACGAGGTGTAAAGAGAAAATTAACCACTGAGAATTTGGTTGTGTTATGGCATAAGAGATTAGTCATATCTCCAGACGGAGAATAAAGAGACTCGTGTCAAACGAAATTCTAGATCCCTTAGATTTCACAAATTTTGATGTTTGTGTTAATTGTATAAAGGGAAAACAAACCAACAAAATGAGATTTCAAGCCAACAGGACTATAGAAGTCTTAGAACTTATACATGCGGATATTTGTGGGTCATTTCCTATGGTTGCTTAGAATGGTCAACAATATTTTATAATGTTCATATATGATTTTTCTAGATATGGCTACATATATCTCATTCATGAAAAGTCACAGTCACTGGACGTGTTCAAAAATTATAAGGTTGAAGTTGAGAACCAGCTCAACAAAAGGATTAAAAGCATCAAATCTAATCGTGGCGATGAGTACTATGGCAAATATGATGGTTCAAGAGAACAATGTCTAGGCCCATTTGCTAAGTTCCTAGAGGAATGCAATATCGTCCCACAGTACACCATGCCGGGTTCTCCTACTATAAATGGTATTGCTGAAAGACGAAACAGGACACTTAAGGATATGGTGATGAGTATAATTAGTCATTATACCTTACCGGAATCACTCTAGGGAGAAACACTTAAGACTGCAGCATATATTCTTAACAGAGTTTCAACTAAAGCGACTGCCAAAACCCCCTATGAACTTTGGACGAGTAAGAAGCCTAGTTTAAAGCACTTGCACATTTGGGGATGTCCAGCTAAGGCTAGGCCTTCTAGGCCAAATGAAACGAAATTAGACTCAAAGACGGTGAGTTGCTATTTTATTGGATAATTTGAAAGATCTAGGGGGTACAAGTTTAATGATCCCATGACTAAGTCAATTTTTGAGTCAGGAAATGCCTGGTTCTTTGAGGATGTTGAGTTTGCAGGGAGAGATGCAGGTAGGGACATTGTTTTTGGAGAGGAATATGTTGATATTCCCATAGGTGTTATTAGTATTGATTAGGATTTCATTTCTGACCTTATTAAAGACACAACAGATCAAGAAAATGTCGGAGAACCTCTCATTCAAGAAATTGTTCTAGAAGAACAAACTCAAGGATCTTAAGAACCTATGCCATTAAGAAAATCCACTAGAGAGAGGAGAAGTGCAGTGCCGGATGACTACATTGTATTTCTTCAAGAACATAAGGTGGACATTGGAGTGATGGAAGATGATCCAATCAACTTTCATCAAGCCATGGAAAGTTTTAACTCTCAAAAGTGGATTAATGCCATGAATGAGGAGATTAAGTCCATGAAGGATAATGACGTGTGGGATCTTGCCCATTACCAGAAGGTGCAAAACCCATTGGTTGCAAATGGATATTTAAAACCAAAAGGGATTCGTAAGGCGACGTGGAAAGGTACAAGGCTTGTCTTGTCGCAAAGGGCTTTACACAGAAAGAAGGCATCGAATATAAAGAGACTTTCTCTCTAGTATCTTCAAAAAACTCTTTTAGAATTATAATTGTATTAGTGACGCATTTTAATCTTGAGTTACACCAGATTGATGTGAAGACAGTATTTCTCAATGTTAATATTGATGAGATGATCTATATGGTGTAGCCAGAAAACTGTGTCAAGATACTTAAAGAATATGGTTTGCAAACTTAAGAAATCCATCTATGGACTCAAATAGGCATCTTAATAATAGTATTTCAAGTTTCATCAAGTGATCATCTCGTTTGGTTTTGAGATGAATTTGGTCGTTGATTGTATATACTATAAGTTCTGTAGGAGCAAACATATTTTCCTGGTTTTATGTGTCGATGACATCTTGCTTGACAGTAACGATATAAGCTTATTGCATGAAACCAAGAGATTTCTATCTAAGAATTTTGAGATGAAAGATTTTGGTGACACCTCTTTTGTATTAGGCATTCAGATACACCGGAATCGCTCTCGAGGTATTCTTGGATTATCACAAAAGGGTTATATCAAAAAGGTTCTCAAAAGGCATGGCATGCAAAATTGCAAACCAGGTGATACCCCTGTGGCTAAGGGAGACAAGTTTAGTCTCACTCAATGCCCTAAAAATGATTTTGAGAAAAAGAAAATGCAGAAGATTCCCTACGCCTCAACAGTAGAAAGTCTAATGTATACTCAAGTTTGTACATGTCTAGATATTGCATACGTTACTGGGATATCGGGCAGATATTTAAACAATCTAGGAATAGACCATTGGAAAGCAGCTAAACGGGTCTTATGATACTTACAGAGAACAAAAGACTATATGCTCAAGTATTGGAGGTGGGGTTAACTTGAGATCGTTGGATATACTGACTCTGATTTTGTTAGACACTAAGATAGTATGAAATCTATGCTGGCTTATGTCTACCTGCTTGCTATAGGTGTTATCTCCTGAAAGAGTGCTAAACAGTCAATTATAACATTTTCTACCATGGCAGCAGAATTCATAGCATGTTATCAGGCGTCCAATCACAGAATATGGCTGCAGATTTTTGTCACGAGACTGGGCATAGTGGATGGTGTCGAAAGACCATTCAAATTATTTTGTGACAATAAGTCATCAGTTCTGTATTCTAACAACAATAGGAGCTCGATGAAGTCGAAGCATATAAACATCAAGTTCCTAGTTGTTAAAAAAAGAGTTCAAAGTGGACAGTTGTCTATAAAGCACATTGGAACAAACTCCATGGTTGCGGATCTGCTTGCTGAGGGATTACCACCCAAAGTGTTTCATGAGCATAATGCTCGTATGGGTGTCATGTCAATCGAGGATATTCAGGTTTAGTGGGAGTTTGTAATTTCATATGTTTTTATGATATAATCACATTTTCAGTTATTTCAGTTTATGGATATGTTAAGGTTGTTTTCTGCAGAAATAAAATTTCAATTTATTTACACTCTAATTTTGATATAGTTTGATCTCACTAAGGTTTAAGGGTGGACCAAACGAAAATAGGCATGCTAAGATCACATTACATGAAATTTCCATACTACATATCCATATCACAATCCATGTCATACAGTTGTATCGACATACGTGACCATTGATGGGTTGAGTTATGACAGCTGTAACAAAGGCCGTTTTGATCCCAGGTTGGTATGATTGATAGATGGGATTGGTTATAGATACATTTCAGTAATGACAATAAAGTTGAGCTCATTCGATTATTTTTCTAAAGCATAATTATGAGGTTACTTATATGGCCCAAGTGGGAGATTGTTGGATCTTTAATCCAACGTTATGCTTATACGTGAATAATTATGCATTGCAAACTGTCAAATAATGTTAAGCCCAATTAAAAGTGATATTAAGTTTTGGGCTATTTGGGCTTTAATGTATCTGACAGGGTGTGGGTCTTTAATATGTAGAGACTTAAAAGGTAATTTCTATTTTGTTGATGGGTTGAAATAGAAATATCAAAAGATAACAAAGAAGTTATCTACATATAAATAATGATTATGGTCCTTGAATCACACGAATCATTTTTTATTATTTCTATATCCATCATCAGAGACAGGTTGCAAAGAGAAAGTTAAAGGGTTCTCTCAAAAATCGTATTGATCTAGAAGGCTAATTGCATGGCTCTAGAGAGAATAATCTTTATGAATTCTGGTACACTTCCACCTATTGTTTTATTTATTCTTAGTGGTTTGACATGAATATTCTTGAGATTTGGGCGATAGATTTCACAAAGGTTTATTTCTCTCCAACATACCATTGTACAATATATACATATACATATATATATATTTATTAAATGAAGAAGCATGTATTTATCAGTATTAAAAAAGCAAATATAATTTTCAATCAAAGTAAAAACAACTTCTAATTGAACCATAAAAAGAAATAAAAAAATAGCATTATACTAATAGTCATACCAATTTAAGAAAAAATCTCTACACTTACTAGAAAGGTTAAAAAACAAACAAGAGTGGAAGTAAAAAAACATACCTATTTCGCTGCTTGTGAGAGATTCACAAAGATGAGAAAATGAGGAGAAGATTGTGGAAAGAAAGATAAAGTTTGAATGACTTTTCATTTACTTGTAAATATGTTAAAAGATTACAAGTAAAATTGTAATATGATCTTTAAAAGTGATAAGTTCCATCAAAAGTTGTTGTGTTTTTGTTTAAAAGTAGCTTAACTTGCTATTTTTTAAAAACAAAAAAATAGTTGTGATTCAAAAGTACTACATTTTACCAAAGAGTCATTCTCAAAAAGAATTAGATAAAAATAACGATTATACTTCAAAAGCACAACAATACAAAACACTAATCTTGTTTAATGAAATATATGAATTACCTTAATTAGGCCTTTAATCCAATTTTCATAAATCTCAACCAAGATTAATGATTTTTACATCATTATAATTCTCTCATTATGTCTAATAATGTATTCTAACTAATTATCTTTTCATTTAGACTCTCAAATTTGACTTTAAAGTCAATTACTTACTTGAGTTTTAATCTATCTATTTCCTAAGTCGACTTTTCATTGTTGCACATAAACCATCACAATTAATCTTCTAGTCAATTATAAGTCAACTCCCAACCTTCCTACCACTTATTTTCCCTTCTTTTTCTAATAGCAACGACCAAGGTGTCATAATAAATTTTGAAAACTAATTCAGCCACTCTAGTTATTTATGATCAAACTCCAACCTTCTTAGGAGATGTCCTAAAGGCCCAAGGATTTGACTCTTTCCTTCACTAAAAGTGCTTTCATTCAAATATAAGTTCATTATTTGAATAGCTTGGGTTGTAACGTTAATATATTGGAGAAATCTTGATGTTTGTATAACCCAAATTAACCTTAAAGTTTAGGAAATGAGGCCAATTGTAGTTCAAGTGGTCAGCTGCATAGGATTTAGCTGTTGAGTGCCATAAAGTTGTGTGTCCAATTCCTAGGAGCAACGCGGTATTTGTATCATTTGAGCTACACGAAGGGCCACGAGCATGGGTCTTCGACCCAGACTAACCTAGCCCGACTAGATTGTTCTGTTTAATCGGTTGCCCATAAGTTATAAGAGAAAATTAAGGCCTTTGCGAAAGGCTTAAGTATCGGGTTTCTCTTATTTTTAAATTAAAAAAGAAAAAAGTATAAGTCAATTTTGATAGAAATCTTAGAAAAGCCTTGTTTTTTAAATGTCTTAAAAGAGCCTATATTAGGTTGAAATGGCTAGGGTGTGGGACTTGAATGGGGGAAAAAATGTGCAAGAGACATGAGTTAAATGGGTGAAATTGGGCCGAGTAAGGTCTTCTGGAATGGGTTGGCCGGAATTGGGCAAGGATAGGGGCAACCCCCAATTCAAGTGGTCCAACTTGGGGCCCAAAAAAGATAGCACTAAACCCAGAGTAAAATAAAGAGATTGAAGACCTAATTGAGTAAGGGTATGAGAGCCCAATGTTCTTTGTTAAAAAGAAAATGAAAAAGAAATACTTAAGCCGGTCAAAATAACTAAACAGGTTGGGTCATGATTTGTCACTCTAACTTGATCTATTAATTTATTGGGTTAAAAACCCACAATCATAACTTGGACATGTTAACTAAATAAATAAATAGGTTAATCTGTTAAATACTTATTAAGATTGACATGTACAAATTAATTTGATCTATTAATTTGTTTAATTATTAATTAAAATTTAAATATTAATTAAAATATTAAAATTAAAATAAAACAACTCACAAATTATTAATTAAGTGATTATTTTTTTTCTGATTCTTTCGAATAATCCAAAATAGTCAAAACTTAAATCAAGAAAAATACATCTATATAATTTAAAAAATAATCAAAATTCTACCTTATTATCGGATCAATTTTGGGTTGACTTATTATCAATCCAAATCCATTAAGTTTTTGTTGGGTCATCCTAATAATAATCCAAATTCACTAATTTCATGTCAAGTTTTGGTTGAATTATAATCATATGATCTTTTGACAGTTTTAAAAATAGCACAATTAATTTAAGATTAATATAAGATATACTCAAGTCCAAACAAAGCCATGTGGGGTGGATGAGCCTAAAAGTCAAAGCCTAGCGAAATTAAGATGGAAGGGAAGGTTGGTAGGGGTGTGGTCGGCTTAATTACATCAATAATCACTCGATTATATATTTTGTTACTGTTTGGTTACTGAATTTTGAAATGTTACATGTTAGTTATTAATATTTCAAAACTGTTACTGTTTAATCTGTAACAGCCCACTTCTTTAGGGCGTGTTATGCCTTAGGAAATTAGGTCTATTATTTTATTTTATTTTTTTTTATCATTACATTATCCCGAAATTTCCTAAGACCTTATCTAGTGTGAGATATCTACACTAGAAAATAAATACAAAGCGGAAGCTGAACCGAACTTGCTCATGGCATTACATAAATAACCGAACATAATGTTTATTACAAAATTATTACATAAGCTTCTAAAAATATATGCATGTACATAATTCTTAAACTATTCATATTACAACATAGCCCGACACATTTCCTTGTTTCCTGACGTCTCGCGTTACTATACATCTCCAATCTCGGTATCATTGCTGCAAGGCCCGTCTGGAACGTTGAATGTTCCAGGGGCGAACCCAAGTTAGATGATGAACCATCTAAGTAAGGGTACATAATGTTATAACATGAGTGTATGCAATATCTTTCATCGTAGGTGTCAACTACATTCCTTAAACTATCTACCATTCTTACGGCTCCTCTTTCGGAGCCGGGGTATATGGGGGTACCCTTAGTAGTGGTGCCAGTTCGTACTCCCTACGGCCTCATATGCGTGTGATCAACAATATCAACGTGTAATTATGCATTTCATAATCATGTATGCAATCTACGTGATAGATGTTGAGTTACATAGATCTTATCATATGCGCAGCGGAAATTAAAATTTAGTTTGAAGGTATCCCGTTTTTCAGAAATTATGGTTTAATAAAATTGAAGGCATAAACGAAAAATACCTCTTGGATGAAATCTTATTTCACTGTTAGATTTCCCGCCGTATAATCCTCCAAGTGTAGGATGCCGAGTCGGTCCACCCGAAATCACTTCTATTCAAGAATATCAAGAGAAAGATAAGTAAAAGAAATTTTTCACAAAAATTTCTTACTTACCTCTTGGATTCAAGAACCATTCTTCCAAAACTCTCTCAACTCTCAAAATGATTCAAGTGCAACTTATGAGAGAAATCAAGAGTTTAGAGCTATTTATAGTTCCAATTAAATAACCATTCTCCATTAAATGATTTGGGCTTCTCAAGTCCAATCCATTTAATGTAATTGGGCCAAGCCCAATCCAATAGTATTTATTTGAATCCAATAGTGCCATTGGGCCAAGCCTAATGTACTAGCAAAAGGCCTAACCCAATTAATAATCAAATAATTGTATTCATAATATAATTATTTAATTATTCTTATTTATCCAATAAATAAATGCACTATTATTAGTAATTATAAAATTACTAATTTATTTATTTTCTCTTTGAAAGTAATTTCTTTTGGGTGGGACTTTCTGGGTTCACAAATAAATTGGCAACAAGAATAATCAACAATTAATTCTCGTAAATCATGAGTGACATCTAGCAATATATCATGATTACCCAATTTATTGTGAAGCGGGTATTGTGAATCTTTTACCACGTTACCATACAATACGGTCCTTCTATCATCCTATATCCCGACAAGATATGAGATCATGGTCAGTAGGTCGAATCTCTTAATCTTGTCATATGACCAAATCCAAAATCAATCTTGACAAATTATGACACAATCCGTATGGAACAAATTCCATCGTCATATTACCTCGGCCAAGGATTTATCGTCAAGTGATTATTGGATCACATAGGATATCTTCCTCATAAATCTCAAGGTGATAGATTCCATGTCTGATGCACATATATCTCATGTATCACTGAATCAGGCACATAGATACGTATGATTATCCTTGATTAGAACAACCATATAATATCGCTGATATCCTAATCCACCAATACACAGATATCCATGTCATCTCAGGTCTAAGGACTAGTTGTAAAATCGCAGCTAACATTAAATCATTGACCCGTGAGAAATAACCCATGTGATTTAATGTTAACAGTCCCGTTCAGTAAACTCGTTCTTGTAACGAGCACCCACTTATCTTCCTTCTATAGCTCATACAGAATGGCACGAGACTCACCAACCTTATCTTTCAGTATCTCATACTGAAACAAGGAGGAAGACAATGTGCTGGCCTTTACGAGTTGCTATCATCCATGATAGAAATTCTATGGCCAGGAACATGTTTATAGTATAATAAATTGTGGATTATCCGTAACTCGTATTCTTAACACTTAAGAATGGTATCCACTTCTTATCATACTAATGGATATATGTTTTTATAATTTAAATCATATTGCAATTTAAATAAAAACATAAACTTGCCATTTAAATAATATTTAAAGAATTACAAGATCGAGTCCCTTTGTGTCACTAGAACAGGTCTTTAGGGCTCATATCTAACAATAGATACATATCAAGACATGTCAATATGATGAAACATTTTTGAGAAACATAAACCACTTGTAAACTAAACATTTTTCATAAAACTAACTTTAATTGAGAGTACCACTTACCTTCTAGAGCTTATCAGGCTACCTCGAAATCTGTACCTTGTCTCGATTTGCGTGCCAACCTCAAAATTCGCACCAGACACCTCAACTTTGACCTCAAAGCATCCTAATCACCATAGGTATTTGAATAAATATTAAATCCTATTTTTCCATAATTTCTGGCATTTTCTTTAATTTTCTCTCTATTTCTTCCTATTTTTCCTCAATAATTCCAAATTAAATATTTCTAGAAATATTTTCTCAAATATTTCACTACGAAAATTCATAAAATAATATTTTGAAATTTCTGAAATTTTCTAGAGAATTTTACTCACCTTGACTTAGCATCTCCGATTTCCTCGATTTGCGTACAATATTCACGAAAAGCGTGTCCGGGCCGTTTTTCTCACCAAAATCTCTGGGATATCACTGAAATATAATTTCCTATTTTTCAGGATTTTTTCTAGAATTTTTCCCATCCTTTTTCATATTTTCTTTTCTTTTCTTTCTTTTTCTTTTCTTTTTTCTTTTCTCTCTCCTCCCTTCTTCTTCTTCCTCCTCTTC
Organism: Diospyros kaki; assembly: GCA_036245055.1. Lineage (NCBI taxonomy): Eukaryota > Viridiplantae > Streptophyta > Magnoliopsida > Ericales > Ebenaceae > Diospyros > Diospyros kaki. The sequence continues at coordinate 24,563,355 of BSEG01000010.1, read as the reverse complement.
CCGCCTCCTGCGCCTGCAACTTCTTCTTCTTTCTTCTTTTTCTTCTTCCTTCTCTTCTTCTTCTTCTTCTTCTTCTTCTTTCTCTTCTCTTCTTCTTCCTCTGTTTCTTTTCCAGCGCATGGACTGCATCTTCTTCTTCATGCGACAGCTGCCCACGCGCTGCCGCCTCCCTTTCAGGCCGCTTCTGCCTCCCCCAGTCGCTGCACCGACCGCACCGTCGCCCGCCGCTACGAGCTGCCATCGCGGCAGCTCCCCTGCCTCGCGTCCAGCCGCGAAGCTCGCGGCCATGGCCGCCTGCAACTGTGCGGCCAGCTTTGGCCGCACTCGGCCTCACTGGCCGTCGCTTCGTCCTCAACCGAGCTCGCCTCCATGGCTTCCTCACGCCACCGCGTGCTCAGATTGCGGTTGGAAGCTCCTTTGCGCGCTGGTCTACCTCACGCTCGAGCTACCATGGCTGGAGCTTCACGCAACCAGCTGGAACGCATGGCTACGTCGGCCACTTCCGCCACCGCTGCTTGCCGCGAGCTCATCACCTTCAACCGCCACCCAACTCCCTCTCAATCTCTTTGCTTCTCTTGTTGCTTCGATGCCCCTCAAATGGCCAAAGCGACTGTGAATTTATAGCCCCCACTGCCTTGGCCCCTACTCCACTCATATATATATATATATATATATTACACCATTATATTAAGAAAATTACACTTTTAATTCCCCAAATTTAATCTAATATCACTTGGGTAATTTTCTTATTGTAACCATGCCCTTAAACATTAATTAAATTTGCATTTCAACACAAAATTAATACTTCAAAGCTTAGTAAAAAATGACGATTCGCCCCAGTGTCCTCACCGGGCTGTTGTTTCATCCTGAAACCACTGAAGGGTTGCTCGTTACGCAAAATTGGAGCCCTCTTAGGGTTCCGTTGATTTTTCGGGAGCCTCCTACAATGATTCGATTTTATAGCCTAAATGATAGCTGTATTTTAGCTATACCAAAAACTGTTCCAAATTCGATTTCTTTTGATACCATAAATCCTATCTTGATACGCTCGTCGAGACCATATAATTTTCTTTAGATAATTTCACTCTGAGGCATTCCCTACAGTTGATTTGGTACCTAAAATTGCTAAAAAATCAATTTTTCGGTATTCTAAACTCATCGAAATTACGTGGCAACTTCATACGAACATGGGGTATTACATAATCACTGAATTTTAAAATGTTACCTGTTAGTTATTAATATTTCAAAATCGTTTCTTACCTATCACTCATTAGCCACTGAATTTTAAGTTCACGAGTGACGGATGAGAAACAATTTTGAAATATTAATGACTAATAGGTAATATTTTAAAGTTCAACGACTAAACAATAACAATTTTGAAGTATTAGTGACTAACAGGTAATATTTCAAAGTTCAGTGACTAAACAGTAATAAAATGCAAAATTGAGTAATTATTGGTGTAATTAACTCGGGTGTGGTCGGTTGTCTAATATAAAATGAAAGTATTAGGACAACAAACTCTCCATTGAAGTTAGATAGTTGTATAGTTAGGATTAGGCTAAAATTGAATTATAGACAAAATAAAATTTAAGTTAAAAATTAAAAAATATTTTTCACATCTAAATAGGCTCTGAGTAGATTTAATTTAAAAATTATTATTTTTTTTTTATAAAACATTCACCTCTAGTCATCACATGATCGTTACAGAACATTACAACACAACACACGCTCTAAACAGAATCTGGTCTTGCACCCTATGTGAGCTTATATTACTTAAATATATACTTAATAAAATATAGATGATTAATATTTTTTAAAAATTATTATGTAGAGTTGGTCTGCCTTCAAATTTCATTGTAGTATGAGCATTGTCTTTGCCGGAAGGTGGTTGTCGACTTAGTTCATTCCTCTCAAGACTATTCTACTATTCTCTCTGACCCCTTTACTTTTTTGGAGCGATTGTTACTGGTCTCCTTTGTATTTTGTCTTCTTCATTACATATGATTTTTGCCTCACATATTTGAGCATCACTTTGTTGTTAGTTGTTGCTTCCTGTTTTAGCTAGTGTATTGCTGTATTGTCTTTTTGTTCTGAGCGGGGTATGCTCTAGCTAGTTGTTGTAAATATTTTTATTTCTTATTTATAGAAAAAGTTAAAATAAAAACTCTATTTTTTTCACCATCAAAGTAATCGCAAGCACCATTCATATCTCTGTGTCAACCAAAATTTAGAAAAATAAATTTAACCACATTAATCAAAATTAGTGAAAATAACTGAAATAATATAAAATTTTAATTGCTAATGCCTAAAGGGCCTCTCACATCACAACATGTGTTTCAAATTTTGTAAATAAAGTTAGATATTAGGGATATTTTAATAAATGAATATAAATTTCAAATTATTTGATATCTTCACTAAAAATCCAACTATTATTTCTAAAATCAAAAACCAAATCAAACATTAAACATGTAATGACACTAATAACTAATCTTTGGCTAATTTAAAAGGTCAGCTGAATCAACTTTGTTCTATTCAAGAATATGAGTTTATTCTTAAGGATAGGCCCAAATCTAAAGAAAGAGACTCAAAAATCTATTAGAAAAAGAAATTCATATAAACAAGTTACAAGAACATGAGGTCATGGTGAAGGAAATCTCATATATGGTGGTACGAATAAAAGTAAAATTTTTATCATGTATTAAATATATATAGCAGAATAAAATATACACGTCATACACTGCTTGGATATTTAAACAACACGCATATTCATCACATGAACATAAATAAATGTATACATGTAGTCAGATGTAAAAATAGAGTACAAAAATTGTTTCTGTACTAAGACCGATTTCACCTCAAGCTGTGGTAATCTTAGTCTGTCAACACCTAGTATATAGTCTGATACCATTCCAATCACATCTTCCCATACTAGACACAAGGGTTCCTCGTATCACTAGTACCCGTGTCTCAAAATTTCAGTATAACAATCACACACTTGAAATTAATCAAAAGCAGAAACAAAAAAAGGTAGAACCAAAAATTGCAGAGTTGGGGAAAGAAAGCAAGCAGTAACATATATATATATATATTGAATTTAACCTGTCTTTAATTTTGTCGACCACCGCCACCAACCTGTCCAATTTTGTGCCACATAACAACCCAATTGATTGGAAGCTAGAGAATCGAAAGTCAACTTTCCTAGCTAGAAGAGTCGACTTTCGTTACTTGTGAAAGTTGACTTTTCTAAAGACAAGAGTCGACTCACACTGCCCTAAAAGTTGACTTTTTTGAAGGCAAGTGACGACTCTCATGGCTTGTTGATCAATTTTTTATCAGCCAATCCCTGAGACGTTCTAGATACACGATGTTGATACCAAACGCAACACTATATAGTGTGTGACTTTCTAGATTCACTATTCGTTAGCAATTAGATGGCATCAAAAACCTTTTCAATACTGGTCAACCTCTTGACCCATCATCCGAATTTTTCCATATCTTGACAACGATCCGAGAGTTCCTAAATAACACATAGCAGCGATTCAAGACAGTATAAGTGGCAGTGAAGTCTCACTTCAAGTGAACCTATTACAGTTGATGATTACCGTATGCTATAATCATTCCATCACCTAACATCCTAACTGAGAGAAAGTCATGGAGTGATAAACTCACAAATTCAATAATTATGTGTTTGACTTCGTCAATGTGACTAGATGATACCTTAGGAAACTCATTTCTTGACATTCAATCTACCCTGACCAGAGACTGTCCCGTTACATTAATAGTAGATCATATAAGACGTTCACCTCATCAATTACCGACAAGGGTAACGGATCCTATCCCCAACACTTATCTCCATAAATTAGTAATACGGAACCACATAGATGAACGTTCTTACCTCCCAATTGGATGGTTCGACTCATTAGCAAATCTTGCACACCAATATACAAACACAACAATGCTGATTCAAGTCCGAGGATTAGCAACACCATCATAATTTAACGACTTGACAATTATTTCTCATACCATGTGGTTAGTTATCGGCGTCACATTCTGCTTATCGTTCCCCAACGACTACTCAAAGGTTTATTAATGATATCTTATGTCATAGAGTGTGTGGCACACTATCCTTATCCTCCCATTAGCATCTCATACTAAATGAGATAGCAACACTTGTACTAATCCATACTCGACTAATCGGAGTCCACATCCAAAGAATTTAAGAACTGTGAATAGTTTAAGAAGTTATATTACCAGATAATCATGTCAGACAGTATCAACGTCTTAAGAATAAAATTCTCAAACAGAAGATTTAGAAACTCATTCATATAATTGATTTGAGATAATATGAATGAATAAAATATTGTATTTTATTAATATATACAAAGAAACAATAAATGCATTAATTATAACCCTACTAAATGTCATCTAAATCTAGCATTAAGGAACACAACACTAACACATGGGATGATCGACATTGAAGGACACCACTTCAAGTAACTAAGGGACCTAAATGAGAGATTCGTGAGAAACTAAAGTGGAAGACTCGCAGGTGACCCGTGAGAGACGTGAGATAATTGCTTCACAAGAAACTTGCAAAAGATTGAAGCAAGAGATTTGGTTGAGGGACTAGTATGGTTAAGAGGGCAGTGAGGTCACTTGAGGACTAGTATGATCGAGTGACTGGGAATATTGAGCCAAACTTACCTTTGATGCTCTCGCTTACAAATCCAAAAGAGAGTCCAAAATATCCACCGAAGATTATGGCTCTTCTTCCATCTGTCAATCTCCTCCCCTATAAATAGGAGACTTATTTTTAGGAGTGTTCAAAAAATCCGTTGGACCACGGTTTCCGGTCGAACTGAACCAAACCGGCCAGTTTTTTGAATGTGTGGTTCGGTTTGGTTTGGAAATCTGCCAAACCGCGCGGTTTGCAATTTGGTAGACCGGCGATTCGATTTAAAACCAAACCGCCCGCGTATATATATAATATAATTAAAAAAATATAAAATAAAAATATAAAATGGCTAGGGCGTCATCGGCCTCCTTCCTTCCTCTCATCTTTCTTTCCCCTTTCCCCCAAACCCTAACCCAAGCCCACCCAACCGCCGCAGTCTCTGTCCCCTTGGACCTTCGGATCGCCGGCGATCGGCGCCAACCTACCAGTGACCCCCATGTCGCAGGCTCTGGTCGCACTTCGCAGTAGACCAGACGCTCATCTTGACATCACCACCGTTGCCTCGCAGCAGTTCGACTCCGAGCATCCCATCTCCTTCTTCCCCCATCGTTTTCGATAGCCGATTCGCCGGTTGCTGGTATCACCTCTTGACACCGTCGTTGCCTTGCAGCAGTCCCGTCGCCTTCTTCCCCCTTTTCGATCGCCGATTTTTCGGTTGAGGTAGACTCTTTCCACATTATATTGAATGTTTTGGGGAATTATAACAGGCACCTAAGGATCTTAGGTAGATTAAATGATTAGTATTCAAGTGATTCCATGGGTAATATAGGTCAATAACTCTTTAGTGGCATGGGAAAGATGAGAGATTGATTAATGAGAGATATTGGGAAATTAGATTCTTGAGTTTTTGCTCTTTACTAGAATAAGTTGGCACCCATTAAAGGAGAATCTTGGCAATTGCTAGAGGATTGTTCATAAGTCTTGGGCTGGCAGAAGTTGGGTTCGAGGGCCCATCTTTGTCCAAGACTAGAACTAGGGGAGATGGCTATTGTGTTTCAATAACAAATAATTTTAGTGTAATTTTAATTAATATCTTTAATAACGTAAATAATTCTAGTGTAATTTTAATTTAATCTAATTAATGTACTTTAAATGCTTTAGGATGAATTTTATATAGGTGTTATGACTTTAGAGATTGTCAAACACTTGTGTTGATATTTATTCGAATAATTCCGATAATGATGGTTAAGTTAGCCTATTCACTATCTATAAACTAAATATTCTTGTAGGAATATTACAACACCAAAGAAGATATAACTTAAAAAGAAAAAAAGTTTGAAACTCTACCTTTGATGAGATGACAACAAATGAGGGAACACACCCTTTTATGATTTATATGTGTAAGATAGCCGAAGAAATTGAGACAAATTAAAACCATCCAAAATTTAAGGTCTAAAAAGTATTCAGTTGATTGGATTAATAGAAAATGAGCTTCTAAAGGATGTCTTTAACTTTAAAATCGTTGATAGTTTATTGGCAGTATTAACAAAATGTAAGAGATCATAAAATCTAGACACTTTTTCAAATTTTAACATTAATCAATTAATTACTCGGCCAAAATTAAAACAATCCACCCCCTTATGGTTGAATTTGAATGAATAGAAACTCATGGCATTTTGAATAATTCGAAAAACTTTAATAATTATTACCTAATGACAGCATATAAATCTGTGGTTGGGTAGTGTTTGGAATCTCAAAAGATAATTAATTAATTACTTGGTGAAGCTGCATGCCAACTTAATCCTTTATTATTTCCTTGCAAATCCTTTATGAAGCTGCATGTTGATGTGTTGAATGTCCAGTGCCTTGTTTAAATTCAATTTCCAGCGTAATTAATTTTCTCTTAAGTTCTTAATTTTTGAATACATGTATACCCTAGTAAGAAGAAGTCTCTACTCTCATGAGATCAACAAAGACTTATCTACTTATCTCAATTGTTCCTTTGTCTCTAATAGTTGAGTTCGAAGAGTTGCTTAGTCGATCAATGAATCCAAGTTGCTTAGTTGACTTGTACCTAGCTAGGATTTAGTTAATGTGAATTCCAAATAATTCATTTTCAAGAAAATATCTCAAATTTTTGATTGCTTCAATGGCAGATGGAATCAGCTAGTAATACCGATCCTGAATGTGTGAGAAACATCAATGAAAATCAAATGACTAATACGAAGATTGAATCAAGTAGTGGCTTTAAACCTCCGTTGCCACCTAAGGACTCTAAGGACAAAGCTGTAAAAAGGAAACCTAGGCAGCAATCTGAAATATGGGAACATTTTACTAAAAATGAGGATGATTATTCTGAGCCTAGAGCTGTGTGCAACTATTATGCAAGTGATACTAGAAGAAATGGGACAAGTACTCTTTGGAACCATATAAACAATCAGTGTAAGAAGAATCCTTACAAATTAGAAGATAAGAAGCAAAAGATTTTACATTTTCTAAAGAAGAGTGATAGTGATGATGGAAATGGATCAGGTAGTAATCTTGTAGCTACAGGATTTAGTCAGGCAGCTTGTAGGATGGCATGTGCCAAAATGATTATCATTGATGAATTGCCATTTCGGTTTGTGGAGCATGAAGGGTTTAGATCATTTTGTAGTATTGCATGCCCTAAGTTTGATCCTCCTTCACGCATTACAATTGCTAGGGATATAATTAGTCTCTACAATGAAGAGAAGAAAAAATTGAAGTCATTTTTTGTTAATAATTCACAAAGAGTCTCTCTTACCACTGATACATGGACTTCCATTCAAAATGTTAATTATATGGTGCTTATAGCTCATTTTATAGATTCTGAATGGAAAATGCAAAAAAGAATATTGAATTTTTGTCAAATTTCAAATCATAAGGGAGAGACAATTGGTAAAACAATTGAGGCATGTTTGAAAGAATGGGGGATTGAGAAGGTTTTTACAATCACAGTTGACAATGCTGCTTCTAACAATGGGGCTATTAGGCACATGAGAAAAAGATTATAGATTTGGAAGAGTGCTGTTTGTGATGAGAAATTTTTACACGTGAGGTGTTCGACTCATATTTTGAATTTGATAGTGGGTGATGGCTTAAAGGAATTGGATTACTCTATTATGGTTGTATGTAATGCAGTTAGGTATGTTAGAGCTTCTCCTTCAAGATTGGAAAGATTCAAAACTTGTGTGAAGAATACATGTAAAGAAGAGAGAGCTATTGTGTGTTTGGATGTGCCAACAAGGTGGAACTCCACCTATTTAATGTTGGATCATGTACTAAAATATGTTGATGCATTTAACTTGTTGGAAGAAGAAGATTTGCTTTATTCTCAATATTTTTGTGAAGAGGATAGAAATGAAAAAAAACATATTGGGCCACCAAATTCTACAGATTGGGAGAATTGTGCAATATTTTGTAAGTTTTTGAAGACTTTTTATGATGCTACCCTCACGTTTAGTGCTTCCTTGAATGTTACTGCAAATAATTATTTCCATGAAATTTGTAATGTGCTTGGTAGACTAAACAAATGGAGTTCATGTTACGAATCAATCTTGAAAGATATGGCTTCTAGCATGAAGAGAAAATTTGATAAGTATTGGGGCAACATTGAAAATCAAAATATGATTCTTTATGTGGCGGTTGTACTTGATCCTAGGTACAAAATGAAATATGTGGCATTTTGTTTGCACAAACTTTATTATGAAGATGAAGTTCAAACTATTATGGATTCTATCAAAAGCACTCTAGGGAAGTTAGTGAATTTTTATGCATCAATTGAATCAGATGAACAAGGTGGGACAACTTCTAGACCAAGGTTTCCAGTTGTGGATCCTAATGAGGATGATACTATTAACATGTTTAAATTCGATTTTGAGAAAGAATGTTTTCAAGATAATGCTACTAAAATGAAAAATGAGCTTGAAAAGTACCTAGCTGAGCCAAATGAGGATATAAGAAACAAAACTTTTGATATATTGGCATGGTGGAAGGTATCTTCGACAAAGTTCCATGTCCTATCACTGATTGCTAGAGATGTTCTTGCCATTCAAGTGTCAACAGTAGCTTCTGAGTCAGCTTTTAGCACTGGAGGTAGGGTGCTTGATTGCTTTCGAAGTTTGTTGAGTCCATCTATGGTAGAAGCGTTGATTTGTTGTCAGAATTGGTTGAGAGCTACATCTTTACCATTGGATATGAACCCAGTATTAGAAGAGCATGCTACTTATGAATCTGTTGAATTTGGTAATTTTTTATCTACTCATCAAACATGTTTATTATTTTATTTGTATTAACTATTAACTTTAACATTTTAATTTTCTAATTTTATTGTTCTCCTTAATATTGCAAATAAGTGTCATGACAAAAAATTTTCTCAGCCTTGATTAGTGATGAAGTTGAAGACTTTGGAGCAGGTATTGATATATGGTTTATTATTATTGTTAGTCATCTGGATTTTATTGTTGATAATAGAACTCCTTGGAGGAATTGACTATAGGATTCTATCTTGATTTTCTTTGGGAGGGTTAGGGGTGTGCTTTTTAGGGTCTTTTTAATTATTCAGATAGTTGGAGAGGGGAAGTTTCAATTTTTATTTGTCATATTTTCAAGCTTCAAACCTTTCAAAAGTTTCCATTACCTCTTTAACATACTGTCAAAGGAAATCATGATTTCTTTGAGACCTCATATGGTGTATAATTTGGCATCCATAGTTTACATTTTCATAGATCTAACCCAGTACCATTTGTCAAAACATTTCCTTAAAGTTTATGGAAATCAAACCTTTTTAAATAATTATTTTGGACGACATTGTGTGGCTCACTTGGGTATGCATGAGATGTGTTAATTGATATTTCAGAATAGCAAGAATGGGAAGCTAGGGATCCCAGAAACATGAGATGTGTTAAGTTCATGAAAGCCTTGGAGATTTGGGTGTTAACCCAGTATTTCTTAAACAATCGAGTAGGTTTGATTGTGTTCTTCGACCATCCCGAATCCTCATGGTAATAATACTAGGTTGGAACAGGTCACTTTCATTTTTGATACTAGGCTGGAGGCTGTTTGGTAACTTGAAGATTTAGCCAATACAGTAGCCAAAACTAGGTATTTTTCATCTTTTTGTAGATGTTCCAGATATAAAACTTCTTATGATATTTGTCTTCTCCATTAATTAATGAATGGCATTGCCATTTTCTATTCCCCTATTTTACTGGCAATTTTCTTTTGCAGGTTACAATAGATTCGGCTGCACCTATTGATGATGCTGGCCCAGTGGAGATTTGTTGGATAACATAATACTAAACCATACGTGGGTTATGGTGGTTCTATGCGTACTTATGGACGGATGTATCAAAACCTGGTGTTAGAATGAGTTGTCCATTTTGTTGCTGGTAGGCTGGTATGAATATTGAATAGTGTTGTTTGTAAATTAGGAATTTGTTGCTGGTAAACAAGGATTAAATTATGAGTTAAATTATATTTTTAACTGCATTATAAGGTAGTCACATTGACCATATGGATTAAATTAGGTCAGATCAGTGTAAACAGGGAATTTGCAGCAAAAACATGGAATTTAGTATCAGTTCGATTCGAACTGAACCGAACCAAACTAGCCCAAATTGGACCAAACCGGCCCAGACCGACCCAAATGGAAAAAATTTGAACCTGCGAAAACCGAACCGAACCGAACCACAAACTGCGGTTTGGTTCGGTTCGATTTTCCGCACCAAATCAAACCGATCGGTTTGATTTGGTACAAAACCAACTTTGCGGTTTGGTGTTTTGAATCGGTTTAAAATCTGCCAAACCGAACCACGAACACCCCTACTCATTTTCTACTTAATGTATGCTCACAACTCTACAGAGACTATAACTTTACTTGCCTTCTACATTCTATACTCTTATTCAAGTATTGGTTTAAACATCGGAGGGTTTACAAGTGAATTTAATTTGCACCCCTAACTAGTTATTTTCTTTGTAAGTCTCTAAGAGACTACATTTGAGACATTTTCTTGTATTAAAAAATTTATTATTATATTTTTACTAAAAAAACTCAAAAATCATTATTCAAAGTATAAAATTGAACTTTTAGATACTTAAAACTGAATTTAACTAAATTTTTATAAAGAAAAGATTGAATCAAATTAAATGAAATTTATCAAATGATAGTGATGTGCAGTAGTTATCCATGACATGATAATGGGAAACATGAGAGGCCAAGAGCATGCCCCGTCTGATCAGGCTATCGTCTGACACGTGGCATGTGCTGCACTTTTCGATCCCACGTGAAAGTAAGTACCCTGTAAATAAATATCTCTATACATTATTTGTGGCCCAAAATACAAAAATTTAATGAACTGTTGAACGCTCACATCACCAAATTTTCTAGTCAAAGTATCATCACAAATCGCGTGCGCTTGTAAGAAAGATTCATAAATCCACGCATTGTTGCTTGTCACGCTTTCCGATCTCCGATTTCCGATTGCTTCACGCGGCCCATTACTTCGTTTCGTCCCTGTTGGTCTTCGATCAGGTGCCGAGGGAAACTCCTTTTGCTTTTAATTTTCCGGGAAAATTTTTGTTTGTTCTCTTTCTGGAACAATTTTGGTGTATGGGTTGTGACAATGCATGCTTCTGTTACTTTTTTCTTTGTTGAATTTTACCGTGGATTGGTTTTTGTGTTGCCTTCGTTGAATCAAATGTTGGTGAACGTGAAATGGTTATGCTACTGCTTGCATGTTTTCCTGAAGTAAGATGGAGACGGGTTTACTACAAATCTGTACCCATTTGGGTTTACTTTTTCTAATAACTTCTCTTATAAATCATTTATTGGTCGTGTGATCGATAAATCTCTTTATAGTTGTAAATTCGAAGGCCTAGTTTTGAAACCCCGTGAAGTATGTGATGGATATGTTGGTAATATATCCTCCGGGAGTTGAAAAGTTGGGCTTTTCGCTAAGCTGTGTTTTATTGAAAAAAAAAAAAAATTATGGAAAACCGAAGGAAGTAAAAAGTTTGTTCCATGTCTATATTACTTTTGGAAAAATCACCTTTGCAGAGGCATGTAGCATTATTTGGCTCATTATAAAGTGTGGAGTAGCAGTATTGCTTAAGTACAACGGAAAATGGGCGAGAGCCACTGCATAGGCACCCTGGATGTAGCATTAGATTTCTATGGTTTTCTCGCATTTTTGCAGATTGATGCAGGTAAAGAAGTTAGTCCATTATTAAAAGTTAAACATTGAATCATAGGATATTGGAACCTTAATAGGGAAATCAACGGATGTTGTAGACGTGATGATTTGGAGAAAAATTAATATTATTTGCCTCGAAGAGGTGAATATGTTGATTAGAACACTAAAACATTAGTTGAGCCAAGATATAAATTTTGGTACACAAGGACAAACCTTACGAGAAATGAAGTGTCGATTATTATGGATGAGACTTTAAAGGATTATGTAGTAGATGTAAAGAGATAGGGAGATGGGATTATTGTATTTAAAGTGGTTTTAGGAGAGGTAACTATAAATATTATCAATGCATATGCACCACAAATTGAATGGGAAGAAGAGATGAAGGCAAGATCTTGAAAGGATTGTTACAACCCTCAGGTAGAACTCACCCTCAAAAGTTAGCTGTTAAGGGGAGGGTTTCCATGAGGTTATAAACCCCACATCAGGAGCCTGGACTTTCAATGTGGGACAAGTCCCATAGCCTGCAGTGGATCATAACATACCACCACGCTCCGTAGCTCGACGCCCACAACGGCAGCCTGTGCACTAGCCACTACTAGTCCTGGGCAAACATTGCAATGCTAGCATCATCTCCGTCGCCGCTCGCTTACACTAGGAGCCATGGGGCCAGCTCTGATACCATTGTTACCACCCTCGGGTAGAACTCACCTTTAAAAGTTAGCCCGTTAAGGGGAGGGTGCCCAAGAGGTTATAAACCTCACACCAGGAGCCTGAACTTTCAATGTGGGATAAGTCCTATACCCTGCAGTGGACCATAACATACCACCACGCTCTGCAGTTCAGGGTTCACGACGGTAGGCTGTGGATGTCAGATCCTAAATCTGACAGTGAGAATTCTCTCTAATTAAGAGAGAAACTCGCGGGAATTAAGAGGGAAAGTAGAGTCGAGATTTGGGAGGGAAAAGTTAGAGAGAAGAGAGAGAATGAAAGAGAATTTTGAGAGGGAAATAGACTGATTCAATTATCCAAAAGTGATAACAATTGAGCTGAGGTAGGATAGTTATACTGCTCAGCTGGGGAATAGGCGCCAAAACGGTTGTCCAAGTCCCTTCTAAAATCAGCAACTTGCCTACCCACTTATAGACATTTAGCTTTGCCGCACATGCTCCCAACAAGCTAAACCCTCTCCTAATCAACGAAATAGCTACTAATTATTACAATGTATTCAATGTAGCAGCTAGGTACGTGACATCTTCTCCCTCCCTTCAAACATTTCTTGTCCTCAAGAAATGTGCAATAGGGTGGCTGTGTTTGGAAACTGCTTCAGTAAATCTGGGAGGTACTCCCAGGTGTTGTTGTTCGAATGTAGGGAGGACCATTTTACCAACACCTGGATGATAGGTGCCTCCTACTTGTAGATGAAACGTCTGTCTAGGATAGCCATAGGGACCATTGGCTTTGCTTCTTCACAGAGATTGGACAAAAGGGAAGGATTGGTGACTTGTGACCCCACGCCTTTCTTGAGAAGAGAGACATGGAATACTGGGTGCATTTGGGCCCCCTACAGTAGTTGTAGGCGATAGGCCACTGGCCTTACCTTTTCCAGCATTGGAAATGGACCATAGAATTTGGGGCTCAATTTAGATATCGGTTAGTGGGAGAGAGCTTTAAGGTGTTGATGGCTAAGTTTCAAGTACACCTCCCCCCCTTTTGAAAATTCCCCCTCACTTCTTCTATCCGCCATCTATTTCATCCTATTTTGGGCCTTGGTCAGTTCTATCTTTAGTAGCCCTAGGATTTCTTGTCTTTGTTGCATGTAGACTTCCACTGTTGCCACTGTTGTTGGTTCTTCCACCTCTGGCAATAATGCTGGCTTATAGTCGTATAGGGCTTCAAAAGGAGTCATGTTAATAGAGCTATGATGGTATGAATTGTACCACCATTGGGCCACAGCTAACCATTTGTGCCACTCTTTTTGTCTTAGAAAATAGAGGCACCTTAGATAGGACTCGAGGCTCTAGTTTACTCGTTTAGACTGTCCATCCGTTTGAGAATGGTAAGCAGTTGACATGTGTAACTTAGTGCCCAAAGATTTCATTAACTCCATCCAAAATAAGCTGGTGAAGATCTTATCCCTGTTGGATACAATGGACTGTGGCACTCCATGTAACTTCACCACGTTATCCAAAAACGTTCTTGCAACGTCTTGGGCTGTGAAAGGGTGGGATAAACCAAGGAAATGACTGAACTTGGTAAATCTGTCGACCACCACTAAGATTCAATCCTTTCCTTCTGATTTTGGTTGCCCTTCAATGAAATCCATGGTAACATTGATCCAAGCCTTTTCGGGAATGGCCAAAGGGTGGAGTAACATTGGATGGGGCATTGTTTCGTGTTTACATCTTCTGCAAATATCACAGTTCATCACAGGCTCCATCACAAACTTCTTAAGTTGTGGCCAATAGAAAATTTGCTTAACTCTCCTGTAGGTATTTTGAATTCCTGAATGGCCTCCAAGCAGGGAGCTATGTAGGGACTATAATATCTAGTTCTTTAAGGCTTCACTCTCCCCAATCACCAGTCTACCCTTGTATCTGATTAACCCATTGGACAACACGTAGTTAGGTCTGCAGTTTCCATTTGTACTTAGTTTCTCTAAAAGCTCTCTTGCCTATGTGCCGTGGTTATAGCTATTAGTTACTTCCTGCAACCAATCAGGCACCACCGAGGTTACAACAGTTAGCACCCTTCCTTCTTGGCAGTGAAATAAAGCATCTGCTGCCACATTCTCCTTTCCTCTTCTAAATTGAATGACATAGTCCAGCCCCATTAACTTTGCCATTCCTTTCTTCTGTGAGTGGGAACGCAGCTTCTGTTGTAGGAGAAACTTGAGGCTTTTATGGTCCGTTTTGATAATGAACCTACCCCTTTCCAAGTAATGCCGCCACTTATCCACTGTCATTAGTACGACTAGCAATTCCTTGTCATATATGCTGAGCCCTTGGTGTCTAGGGCTCAAAGCCTGACTAAGGAAGGCTATAGGTCTACCTTCTTGAGATAGGACTGCTCTTATTCTCACCCCACTTGCATCCGTTTCCAATGTAAAAGGCTTGTTGAAGTTAGACATTCCAAGCACTGGTACCTCACTCATGGCCTTCTTGAATAGTTCAATGCTTTATCCGCCCTCTGATCCCACCTAAACCCTTCCTTCTTCAACTGTTTTGTTAATGGCTTGTTGATCTGACCATAATTCCTTACAAACTTTCTGTAATATCTTGTAAGCCCCAAGAATCCCCTTAGTGATATGACATTATTGGGCTTCGGCCAAGCTGTGATGGCCTCAATTTTGTTGGGATCAATACCTACACCCTCCTTAGATATAACATGCCCTAGGTATTCAATATGAGTTTGTGAAAAAGCACACTTGGACCTTTTGAGGTACAATTGGTTGAATCACAAGACTTTAAAAGTAGTCCTAAGGTGCTCTAAGTGAAGGTTAAAGGTAGGACTGCATATTAGGATATCGTCAAAAAATACCAGCACAAATTTTCGGAGATAGGGTTCAAATATTTGGTTCATTAGGGCTTGAAAAATGGTTGGGGCGTTAGTAAGGCCAAAAGGCATAACAGTGAACTCGTAGTGGCCATGATGGGTTCTAAAAGCGGTTTTGGCAATGTCTGCTGGGTCCATTCTTATTTGATGGTACCTGGACCTTAGGTCTAATTTGGAGAAAATAGAGACATCTTTGAGTTCATCAAGTAAGTCTTCAATAATGGGTATGGAAAATTTATCTTTGATGGTGATGGTGTTTAGTTGTCTATAATTAATGCAAAAATGCCATGTACCATTTTTCTTTTTGACCAAGAGAACAGGGGATGCAAAAGGGTTGCAGCTGGGTCTTATGATAGATTGGGACAACATGTCTTTCACCAATCTTTCAATTTTTGTTTTCAGTTTTGGGGGATATCTGTAAGACTTGATATTAACAGGTTCAACTTGAGGTACAAGTGGTATAGAATGGTCTAGGGATCTTTGAGGGGGTAAAGACTTAGGCTCTACAAATAGGTCTTGATATTCAGTCAGTAATAACTCAAGTAAGGCCAACTCAGTTACCTGCCATTGGCTGTGAGACTGTTGATGGTTGAATTCTGAGCTATCTTCCTCCGGTTCCTCATAGGTCACCCCTACCTCCCTAGCCTCAATGGCAAAGAGATGATCCACTTGAGACACTTTCTTTCGGAACAGTTGGTGCAGCTTCTCACCACTTACCAGTTTGCATGTGCCCGTCTTCAAATTACCTTGGAGAATTGCCCTACTTCCTTCCTTCTCTAAGGATACCTCCATCTTATTAAAATCAAAGCTGATTGGATTTACTCCCTTCATCCAATCTACCCCAAGTACTATATGGCAGCCCCCCAATTTCAATAATCTCATATCAGTCTCAAATAATTCACCCTGCATTTCCCAACAAAACCCTAAGCAAGCAGACTTGCTTATCACTTTTTCTCCATTGGCCATTGTAATTGACAGTAGTTGTGTGTTGGCCAAAGGATACTTCATCTTCTTGGTTGTACCCTCATCAATGAAGCTATGGGTACTCCCTTTATCGATCAACACCATCAGGGTCCCCTCCTGTGCTCGACCCTTTACCTTGATTATCTTGCTACTAGCCACTCCTTTGATGGCATGCAGTGAGATTGCCCCATTGTCCTCCTCGTGCACATCAGCTATGACTTCCATATCCTCTTCCTCTTCTTCTTCTCCTCCTTCCAACAATAATAGTTGCTTCTTACACTGATGTCCCGGTGTATACTTGTCTCCACATTTGATACACAACCTTGCTAACCTCCTTTGTTCCAACAATTTATCTCTATTTTGAAAATTTTGGGAAACCAGGGGTAACGCAGGATACCGTACTCCTTGTCCAGTCCTCATGAGTTCTTTGCCCGTAGGCCTTCCCCCATATGGCATTGCTCCTGCCATTGCTCCTCTGTTCTGTCCCCTTTGTTTCTTTAGCAGTGCTTCAAATGTCATCTCCTGTAGGAAGGCCCCTTCTGTTGCCTCTTGCACTGTCCTTGGTCGAAGTACATGCACCGCCGTCCTCAATTCATCGTTTAGTCCCCCTGTGAAGCTTGACACGAAATACTCTTCGGTCAAGAAGGGGTTCCTGTTCAACATTAGGAACTTAAGCTCCTCAAACTTCGCCTGGTATTCCAACATCGTTCCCTCCTACCTCAGACGGTTGAATTCTTGCACCACATCCCATCTGCCTCACTCACCAAATCTTTCTCACAACCCTTGTGCAAAATCCTCCTAGTTATAAGTTTCCCTCACCTTAGAGCACCCTTGGAACCACACATCCCCTGCATCATGGGGGTAGGCCGAGGCTACTGACACCCTCTGCCTCTTGGCCACTTGATGAATTTCAAATAGCTTTTTGCACCTCCGCACCCACCACCTAGGTTTGGTTCCCTCAAACACTGGCAATTCCAGCTTGGGAACTAGAAATCCAGACTAATGTGAATGATTCGGTACCTCTTGCCTCCCTTCTGGCATGAAGTCTCCTTCCATGGCCGAATCTCCATCCAATCCCAATGATCCGGCACGATGGTTACTAGTACCAATTCCTGGAAGAATTGGCTCCAATCTCTCCCTCGGTGGTAAATCAGGCAAAATCCTCACCTGAGTTTGGCCCAAAAACATCAATATAAACAGTTGCAGTTGATCGCGCAACATGTTTCCTTGCTCCCTCTCCTGCATCTCCTTCTTGATTTGCAAGCGCATGTCTCCCCTGAGCCGTTTTTCCAACGTATCCAACTTCCGATCTACCGCCACCCCAACCTTCTCCTCTATCGTATCCACCTGACCTTGGACCTCTGCCATTGACACGGAGACTTGCTACAATTGCATCTCCATTTGCCTCATCCTTGTTCCATTAGCCATTGCTCTGTTAACTCCGGCCCGGGACTTGCTCTAATACCAAGATGTCAGATCCTGAATCTAACAGTGAGAATTCTCGCTAATTAAGAGAGAAACTCGCGGGAATTATGAGGGAAAGTAGAGTTGAGAATTGGGAGGGAAAAGTTAGAGAGAAGAGAGAGAACAAAAGAGAATTTTGAGAGGGAAATAGACTGATTCAATTATCCAAAAGTGATTACAGTTGAGCTGAGGCAGGGTAGTTATGCTGCTTAGCTGGGGAATAGGCACCAAAACGGTTGCCCAAGTCCCTTCTAGAATCAGCAACTTGCCTACCCACTTGTAGATAGTTAGCTTTGCCGCACATGCTGCCAACAAGCTAAATCCTCTCCTAATCAACGAAATAGCTACGACTATAGCTACTAATAATTACAATGTATTCAATGTAGCAGCTAGGTACGTGACAAGGATTTAGAGAGTTCATTGCAAGGAATATCTAGAGTCTGGAAGTTCATTACAGGAGGTGACTTGGATGGCCATCTAGGTAGAGAAGTGAATGAATATAAAGATGTGCAAAAAGCTATTTGGATAAAGAAACAATGAGCAAAAAGCTATTTGGATTTTTCCATGGCATATGATCTCATTATAACTAATGCCATTTTCAGGCAACATGATGAACATTTAATCACATATAACAAAATGGCTTGTCAATTACTCAAATAGACTTCTTTCTTATGGGACAAATAGATTACTTATTTTGTAAGGATTCTAAAGTTTTACTAGGAGAGTGCCTAAGCATTCATGATGGACCTATTTTTCTAGATTTCCATATAAAGAAATGGGTAAGGAAGGATGATAAGAAGCAAAGCTCAAGAATCAAATGGTGGGATTAAAAGCCAAAAAACAAGTTATCGTCAAGAAAAAAGTGTGACATTAAAGATTGGATTGTGGAAGGTGACACAATTCTGATGTGGAATGAGATGCTACTATAATTTGACATACAACAAAAATTAGTCCACGAGAGTCAAAAGTAAAAGGTTTAACCCTAAAGAAGCCGTGGACTCTGGTGGTGTAGTAAAGAGGTACAAGAAAAAATCATGACCAATAAAACTTGCCATAAGTCTTGGCATACACACCCAAATGAGAAATTTTCAAGATATATATTGTAGCTATAGAGAAGGAAAAGGAGACAATTGTCAATGTAGCAAGGTTAAAAGTTTATAAGAATTGTATGACTGACTTGATACAAAAGAAGGAAGAAAAGATATATATAAATTTGTTCTAGTTAAAGAAAAAGATAAAAATAAACTTCTCAAAGTTAAGGAGAGATGGAGTGTTTCTCAAAGTTATTTAATGAATGAGGAGAAATGAAAATTATGTTTGGACATCTTAATAATTGTAAAAAAGATAGAAATTATATGTTTTGTAGATGCATGTATTTGAAAGAAGTGAGACAAGCCATAAGAAAGATGAAGAATGATAAAGAAATTGGACTGTACAATATCTCGATAGAGGCATGAAAATGCATGGGAGATGAAAGTGTTTTATAATCAATAAAATTATTTGATGTCATCCTTAAATCTAAGACGATGCTTGACAAATGGAGGATTCTACTGCTTATTTATAAGAACAAAAGAAACATTCAAAGTTATAGAAATTATAGATGGATTAAGTTAATGAGTCACATTATGAAATTTTGGAAGAAGGTAATTGAGTAAAGGTTAAGAAGCGAAGCTGAGGTGTCTAAAAATTAATTTAGTTTCTGCCTGGCAGGTTTTAAATGGAAGCTAACTGTATATATGCCTAGGCCCCTAATGGAAAAGTTTAAAATAAACAAAGGGACATATAATATTTATAGATTTAGAAATTACAAAATTCTTGGAGAAAGGTTTAAAAGAAGAAAAGTGTTTGAATTGCTTCTATACAAATTATTGACATATATCACGGACCAGAAATGCATGTTAAACATTTGGACGAGATACTAATGCATTTCCAATCACAATTTGATTATAGTAAGGATTTGTGTTGAGCCCTTACCTATTTGCCCTAGTGATGGATGAATTAACTGAACACATCCAAAACAAAGATACATTGGTGCGTTGTAGATGACATTGTTTTGGTGGATAAGACAAAAGAAGACATGATACTAAGCTTGAGATATGAAGAGGAACATTAGAATGTAAAGGCTTTATGTTAAGTAGATCGAAAACTGAACATTTGGAATGTCAATTTGTTGAAAATATAAGTTTTGATGATGTTATGGTGAGACTTGAAGATCGAGTCATTTTGAGAAGAAATTAGTTCAAATATATTCAAGCAATTGTCCAAAAAAATGGGGAGATCATATATTCTACTTATGGAATTAAGGCAGGATGGTTAAATGGAGAAGTGTGTTTGGTGTTTTATGGAATAATAATATCCCATTAAATTTAAAAAAAGAATTTTATTAAACAACTATAATTTCAATTTTGTTTCTATATTATGAAATATTGGATAGTAAAACACTAACATATGTAAAATAGGAGTGTAATGAAGATGAGGAAGTTATGATGAACGTATGACCATACAAGAAAAGATAAAATTAAAAATAAGGTTATATATTATAAGGTCTGAATGGCTCCCATTGAAGATAAGATGTGTAAGCAATGATTAAAATGATTTGGTCTCATGAGAAGAAGATTAACAAATACTCCTGTGAGGAGAGTGGATTGAATAAAAGAAAATTTTATTCGAAGAGATAAAGGAAGGCCAAAAAATAACTTTGCAGGAAATTCTTAGGTATGATATGCATAATAATGACCTAATAGAAGATATGAGCTGTATGACCATGGATAGAGATTATTTGCTTGCTAGGATCCATATAGACGACTCCATCTAGTGGGTTTAAGGTTGATATGTTGTTATTGTTATTGTTTTTAGTAGTTTTCTCTGTTTGCAAATAGCGAGAGGATTACTTGAAATTCATCTTATTTTCCTTTGCACTTGTTTTCCCTTGATCTAAAATGCAACTCTGCATTGTTTTATGTACTAATATCCATGTATGTTTACTCTTTCTGGTATCAATGATATACTGTGATTCTACTTGCTGATACTCTAATTTGTTGGTTTTATACTTCATAACTTTTACTTTTATCTGTCTTGACATTTTTCTGATTTGAATTTTATTTCTTCCTTTTTCTTGTTTCCTAAGGTGGCTTATTCAGGGATATTGCATTGCCTTCAGCATAAAAGATCAAAGTTGGTTACTGTTAATTTGATTAAATGGCAGTTATGTCAATGGGCACTTCTGAAGCAGTTTTGTACATGTCAGGGGATGCTGTACCTCGTTTTTTATCTTCTGACCAATGCAATAGTGTACCAGACACAAAATTTCTTTCTAAATCCTTTCTTGAACATAGAAAGAAAAGGGGTTCAAGGAATATGCAACTTCTCATTTGTTCAAGCAAGCTGCAGAGTAGTTTTGGTAAACAGCATTATCCAGGCCTGGGCAGAGCCAGTTATAGAAATGTTTTCATAGATAGATCTGATCTTTTCAGTTGCAACTGCCAGCAGGCTGAAGGTATGAGTGGAGTAAGTGCTGAGAATGGAAATGGGACATGGTATGTGGATAATGCAAAGAAATTAAATACAATTAATGGTATAGTAAATGGATCGAACATTTTGGACTTCGAGAAGGTTCAGGAATCAAAGCAGGAAAAAGAAGTCCTTAATTCCAATGGTAATGAGCCTGCATTTGAAACGATCAGAGATGCTTCACACAACATTTATGTTGACTCTATTGAGGATGAGGCATGGGAACTGCTCAGGGAATCTGTGGTTTATTATTGTGGCAGTCCTATAGGAACAATAGCTGCAAAAGACCCTACCAGTTCCAATGCTCTGAATTATGACCAAGTTTTTATCCGTGATTTTATACCATCTGGCATAGCTTTCTTGTTGAAGGGAGAGTATGACATTGTTCGGAACTTCATCCTTCATACATTACAGCTGCAGGTAAGTTTGTGCTAATGATTCTGTTACCCACTTCACCTACAGACATTTTTTGTGGTTCTTTTTTTTTCCTTTTTCTTTGTCTCTTTTTCATTGCATCTTGTTTTGTGGTATTATAACTCTGTCACTTATGGAATGGTAAGTAGCAGCCCTGTCTTGTCAGTTTAATATGCTTTTGTTGTTTCTCCTGATGTGTCAGCACTTCTGTATTATTGCCATGAATTTTTGTCAAGAATGTAATTATTTATTATTGAAGGCATATGGTTTCCAAAACAAAGATGTCTGGCAGTACTTCTTCTTCTCTCTAACTCCTCTACTTATGATCTGCATGCTTGTTATCTTCTCTGGACACTGTCATGGTGAGAGCCATGTCATTTAGCAGCCCCATTTTAAGAAATAAGAATCTAAATTCATGAGTCTATTTTATTTGTCCTTGTTAGAAGTCAAATAACAATTTTATTTTCAATTGGTTAATTGGGGCAAACTAATAACTCTAGAGGCAGGCCCTAGATTTAACTAGATATTTGTTGGTTTTGGTGCTAAGATACAATCTACAATGATCACAGTCCATGATACCAAGTGTTTTCCCAGAAGCTCATTTAGTAGCATGTGCCTATTTCCTTGCAAGATGCAGATGTCCATAGAATGAGAAAAGGGTAAAACACCATATATTCACTTCTGTACTATGCTATATGAACTTCTTTTAATCTGTAATTTACCCATAAGCTCAAAATTTAGTTTCAAGGTATGAGTGGGTGTCTACGTAGTTCTCAAAGGCTCAAGGCACACTTTAGGTGCAAGAGTGCTTGGAGCCTAGGCATGAGGTGTGTGCAGGCGTGAGCCTTTTGGATGTAAGGTGCACATTTATTAAAAATTTGTATGGAAATACTTATGCATCATTATTTTTAATATATACCTATAAAGAGGTAAATGCAAACTTATAAAATCATAAATAACAAATAACAAACACTATATTACTATAATAACAACTGATATTATTTCAACCACTATAACAAGTTAATAACAACTATGTTATTTCAAAAAAGTACTAGAAGTCTAAAACATTAACATAAAGCATTGTTTCGAATTGAAGTTTCAACACAAAAGACATTCATAAAATGATGTACAATTTGCAAACATAACAAATCACAAGTAATATTTAGATCATTCTATCATAACAAAACATCAGAGAGAAGCATTGTTTCAAGTCTTTAAAGTTAAAACTACACTCATTCCTCATTCCTCATCAAAATAAAAAAGAAAAAAAAACATATATATGTGATTATTTGTGCTTTCAGGTTGACAAAAAACAGATTCTTGAATGACAATCATACTAAAAAGTTTCCAAAATAAAAAAGAAACAACAAAAAGAAAGCCCCTCAAGTTTGCATCGACAAGTTTAATATTGAGATTTGATGGTCAAATGTGTTATTAGATCTCTTTCAACACTTTCTCCTTTCTCACTTTAGGGTTTAGGGTTTTATGTTAAATAGCTATTGAGATTTGAGAGGTTTTGTTTTAATGTTAGGGTTTTTTATTAACAGTTGATGGGGTGTTTTATTGTTTACGCAAATTTCTTTTAAATTTTTTTTCTAGTTATTACTAGTTAGATTTTAACAAGTTTGTTAGGAAAAAAAAAAAAAAGAGAAATGACATAGATGCAAAAGGCATGTGCCTTGTGCCTTAGGGAAAAACGTTTGCCTTAGCCTAGGTGCATGTCTCATAGACTGAAGCGCCCTGCTAAGACTTGAGCCTACTGTCACGACCCTAGTGTTCAAGCCTCGCCAACACCTAACCCCTAGGGGCTGAGGGGCAGAGCCAACCTTACCCTTGGGTGACAAGCAATAATAACACAAATAGGCATCTTGGTAGAGCCACATACCTGCACCCATGTGGATATATATATATATATATATATATATCAACAGGATAATGGAGACCACCCTCGGTTTATGACTGCCTCTTGCACTGAGGAGTGTGGGGATGAGATACTACATGTACCTTTGACAACTATGATTGGATCTCATCATTCTCTCATTAGAGGGTTGTGTTGGGAAGGGCATCTAGCATAAAATTTTTCCACATTATTCTTTTGAATGCATTTTGATATGGATGCTTTTATTAGAAGGCATTATCAAAAAAGGAAATCAACAGCAGTGAATCCATAGTGATTGCTTGCCAATTAAAAGTTTATTTTTGATTCCTTTCTTGTTCTATTTTGATAGCCAAGATCCTAAATCAGATCGTATAATTTAGAATCTATTTTTCCTTAGTAATTAGCTGCCTGTTATTTAGGATTTATCTTTCCATTGTTATTGAGCTGCCTATATAGAGGGCTTTACTATGGAATAAAGAGGGGGCTTTACTAATGAATGAAGTTTTCCAGCCTCATTTGCGTAAGTTTGTCTTGGTCTTCTTTGACGACATTCTAATTTATAGCAAAACATGGGTTGAGCATAGGCAACATGTGAGAATAGTTTTTGAACTCTTACACACTAATATGTTGTTCTTAAAGAAGTCCAAGTGTTCTTTTGGTGAGTCACAAGTGACCTATCTAGGACATGTCATCCATGGCGCTGGAGTGGAAGTTGATGTGACGAAAATTAAGGCCATCACTGATTGGCCGACACCGCAATCCATCAAGGCTGGAAAATTGAATTTCGGGTGGAATTTATGGCTGGAAAATTGAACAAAGCTGCAGATGCCTTGTCTAGACGAGATGAAGACTCCCTCCAACTCATGGCAGTCTCTTTTCCTCAAGCTGAGATCTTTGATGCAGTTCGACAAGAAGTAGCAGCCTCTCAGGAATTGTTACAGCTGCAACAATGCATTGAACACGGGGAGTTGGGGTAAGATTGGATTGTACGCGATGGGCTGATTTTTTTTCAGGGCAAGGTATATCTTCTACCTACCTTCCCACTTGTTTCCACCATTATTTCAGCTATCCATGATATGACTCATGAGGGTGGGCAAAAGACCATCCAACGTCTTCGTTTGGATTTTTATTGGAAGGGCATATATGAAGCGGGTTGTATTCAAATTTGTGCAGCACTGTATAGTGTGCCAGCGTTATAAATGGCAAAACTTGCAGCCCGCTGAACTACTTCAGCCTCTTATGGTGCCACAACAGGTTTGGGCTGCCATCTCTATGGATTTCGTGGAGGGGTTACCTAAGGTTCAGGGTAAATCAGTTCTTATGGTGGTGGTTGATCGGCTTTCAAAGTATTCCCATTTTTTACCCTTAGCTCATCCATTCATTGCTATATCTGTTGCTACTACTTTCTTTGCAGAAGTGTTTAGACTCCATGGGTTGCCTGAATCAATACTCTCAGACCAAGACAAGGTTTTCCTTAGTACATTTTGGAAGGAGCTATTTCGCCTTAGTGGTTCCAAACTGGCCTTCTCTTCTGCTTACCATCCTCAATTTGATGGTCAAATCGAGGTGGTTAATTGAACTATAGAGATGTACTTACGATGTCTCACAGGAGATCGACCGAAACAGTGGGTTGATTGGATACCCTAGGCTGAATACTGCTACAACACCTCTTATCACACTGCTCTTGGCACCACCCCATTTCGGTTCGTTTATGGCAGGGAGCCTCCTCGCTTCTTTCTTATTCAGCGGGTTCTACGAGGGTTGAAGCAGTTGATCGAGCTCTCCAAGAGCGAGATGTAGTACTTACAGCTGCTCGTGATAGGCTTTTGCAAGCCCAACAGAGGATGAAGAACACTTATGATTCTGGGCATCGAGAGTTGAGTTTTACAATTGGAGAATGGGTATGGCTGCGACTTCGACTTCAACCATATTGTCAATTCACTGTAGCAAGACAGAAGTATCATAAACTTTTTCCGAAGTATTTTGGACCCTTCCGAATCCTAGCCAAAGTAGGCCCTGTTGCTTACAAGCTTGAGCTTCCAGTGGGCAGTCGAACACATGATGTGTTCCACGTGTCTCTCCTCAAGGAGTATAAAGGACCTCCACCAGTTGCGATGGGAAATTTACCACCAATACGAGATGGCAAGGTTTTAGCCACCCCCGAGCTATTATTCGAAGCAGGGTCAATAGAGGCAACCGGGAGTTGTTAGTACAGTGGGCAGGATGTGCTCATGAGGATGCGACATGGGAACAGGTTGAACACTTCCAGGCAGCTTATCCAGACTTTGAGCTTGAGGACAAGCTCAAGTTCGAGAGGGGAAGTGATGATATGGATGCTTTTATTGGAAGGCATTATCAAAAAAGGAAATCAACAGCAGTGAATCCATAGTGATTGCTTGCCAATTAAAAGTTTATTTTTGATTCCTTTCTTGTTTTATTTTGATAGCCAAGATCCTAAATCAGATCCTATAATTTAGGATCTATTTTTCCTTAGTAATTAGCTGCCTGTTATTTAGGATTTGTCTTTCCATTGTTATTGAGCTGCCTATATAGAGGGCTTTACTATGGAATAAAGAGGGGGATATCGATTCTCTCAAAAGAAATTAGTTTCTCTTAGGAGGGGGCTCCGTCAAGGACGAGTCTGCCTTCACCAATTCACCATAGTTCCAAAAAGGGATTCTCTCGTGTCTAGACCCGTGACTAGATCCCACGCCAAGGCACATGACACATTTGTATTGTCAATGTGACTTCTAGACATCAATTGGGGAAATTTGCAAAAATAGGACTGCCGGTAAAGAACTTTGCAAAAATAGGACTCTTAATTTTTTTTTACAAAATTAGGACTTTTGAGAGTTAAATGGACTAAAATACCCTTGATTTAAATTGGCCTATGTTCCCTTCGTCTTCTTCCTCTCGTGTGCACATCCCCAATTGCCCTGCCGATCAGAACATCTTTCTCGCTCGTCTTCTTCATCATTTCTCTCCCTGGTCCTATGTTCTAAGCATCTAAGGTTACTACTTCTTTGTCAGTCTTCTATATATATATATATCTATCATTTTTTTTTCTTTTACCACTCTCTGTAATCTGAATATATATGTAATATTGTTCATGTTCAACAATTAGATTCAAGAGATGTGGGTCTCTTTCCTTCTCTCTGATTGTGGTCGTGACTGATATTTCACTACAATTATTTTAGTTTCTTGGGTCATGACAGATATCTTTAATTGATAAGTGTTAAAGATATATGTTAAGGATATCCGTAACAGATATTTGTAGTTAAAGATATCTGTTAAAGATATCTTTAAACCGATATCTTTAACAGAACCGATATCTTTAAACCGATATCTTTAGAACCGATATCTTTAACAAAATCGATATCTTTAACAGAACCGATATCTTTAGAACCGATATCTTTAAATCGATATCTTTAACAGAACCGATATCTTTAAACCGATATCTTTAACAAAACCGATATCTTTAACAGATATCTTTAACTTTAACAAATATCTATTACGGATATCCTTAACATATATCTTTAACACTTCCATTAAAGATATCTGTCATGATCACGACAAAAAACTAAAATAGTCGTAGTGAAATATCAATCACGACCGCAATCAGAGAGAAGGAAAGAGACCCACATCTCTTGAATCTAATTGTTGAACATGAACAATATATACATATATATTCAGATTACAGAGAGTAGTAAAATAAAATAAAAATGATAGATATATATATATATATATAGAAGACCGACAAAGAAGTAGTAACCCTAGATGCTTAGAACATAGGACCAGAGAGAAAAATGATGAAGAAGACGAGCGAGGGAGATGTTCTGATCGGCAGGGCGATTGAGGATGTGCACGCAAGAGGAAGAAGACGAAGAGAACATAGGGCAATTTAAATCAGGGATATTTTAGTCCATTTAACTCTTAAAAGTCCTAATTTTGTAAAAAAAAATTAAGAGTCCTATTTTTGCAAAGTTCTTTACCGGCAGTCCTATTTTTGCAAATTTCCCCATCAATTGACATTATGAATGTTGTGCCACAAGCTCTAACTTGGTTAGAATAAGGTGTAGTTGATGATGAGGATGACAAAAAGTTCATTAAACTATTTTATATACTAGCATTGATAAATGAAAAATAAAAAATAATGTTGCATTGTACCAATGCCAATAATTGATATAAAACCTAAAACAAAAGGAAAAAAATAAAATAAAAAAGAGACTGCTCAGGGGGGAAGTTTTGCATCTTGAACTATGGGGTTCAGACAAGTTAGCATCTAGTGAATACATATTTGTAAGGTATGTGCCACGTTCCTGTGCCTATCCAATCAGTGCAGAAAAGATTTGCATGATGGTTTTTGTACTTAATTAATAGAGAAAGTGGCATACCTATCCCTTCCTATAGAGAACCTGCTTTCCTGGTAATATAATTACACAGTGCTCACAACACTTGTGTATATTGGTTTTGCTACAAGATGGATGAACATAGGAACATTTGTGTAGAAGATGTGGCTTTTGCTAAAGATAAGTCAATAAGGAACATTTTTCTGCTTATTTTAAATTTGAAGTTATATGGAAGCAGAGATCACACTAGATGCCAATGCACCTGCATATAACATTCCTAGTTGAGTATATGGATTTATTAGATATTTTCAGGTAACACGTACAACTGAAAATAGATGATGACATGGCTTAAGGATTACTTCATGAACATATATATCATATATTGATCATCCTAGTGTAGACCTGTACGTGACTCCATGATACTTATTTCACAGAGCTGGGAGAAAACTATGGATTGCCATAGTCCTGGTCAAGGATTAATGCCTGCTAGTTTCAAGGTGCGCACAGTCCCCTTGGAAGGTGATGACTCAGCAATGGAGGAGGTATTAGATCCAGACTTTGGAGAGGCAGCAATTGGTCGTGTTGCACCAGTTGATTCTGGTAAATAAAACATATATTTTAAAGGAGCTTACTGAAGAAAATAAAAATCAGTATTAGGACTTCACAAATGAACTTTTATGCATTTTATGATAACAATTGTAGGACTATGGTGGATTATACTGTTACGCGCTTATGGAAAATGCTCTGGCGATCTCAGTGTTCAGGAGAGAATCGATGTCCAGACTGGAATTAAGATGATTCTGAGGCTGTGTCTTGCTGATGGCTTTGATATGTTCCCAACTTTATTAGTGACAGATGGTTCTTGTATGATAGATCGCCGCATGGGGATTCATGGTCACCCTCTGGAAATTCAGGTAAATAAATTGTTCAAGTTGTTCTTGATGCATCAATAGTCATCAAAAGAAAATTTTCTGGATATAGCTATTATGTTTATGTATACGTATCAGCCTGCTGCATCTGTTAATGTCTAATGTGATTGTCTATTTGCCTTCGGAATAAAAAAATATCCTTTTTCCGTAAATGGATACTCTGATATATGTTGATTGATAGGGAAGTTGACAATCATCTGGGTTTCGAACAATATAGGAAAAAAATAAGAAAGAAAACATGGACAGAATGAGAAACGACCAGTACTTAATGAAATGTTTTGTAAATAAATAAATTGTAATCAATTGGAAACAGATAGACTCTTTTTATGTCACTTTGAAATTCTAATAAATTTGAATATATTAACTTTTACTTTTGGCCATTTTGATTATATTTTCATCTGTTCTTTCCTTGAAACTGTTGGCAATTGTTGGCAATTTGAATATATTACTTTTGGCAATTTGCCAACTTCATGCAAGCATTAGATTCTCATTGGGGTCTTCTTTTGACTACAACGGTGATATGCACACAGCATGAGCTCAACTACTCAATAAAGGCACATTGTCAATGCACAAGCGCACGCAATATTGTGGAAGTTTCCTTTCATTTTATTCTTTTGTGCACCCTTCCTAGGTTCAAGCCTCATTTTCCCCTTGGCTTGATTGGCACATTATCCGGCCCTAGGCCATAGGCTTACATTAGCTAACATTTTCTACCATTACACAAGGGGACATTACTTCGCATTCATGGCACTGAAACCCTTTTACCAACATGTGCTACATTCAAAATTTCCAACATACCCACATTATGCATACATATCATATTACACATTAGACTGCCATAAAACCATTTCATGCATAAACAACTCAACATGCCACATTTTGGAAACCATATAATGCTCCTTACCTTAGCCAGCACGAGCTTTCTACCTTGGCTCCTTGATTCTCCCAACAAGCTCTCCTTTCTTGCAGAAATACTTTTTTCTATCCTCAGTTTTTCTCCCACTTTTCTCTTCTTTCCCTATATTTTCTACATCACGTTGGAAGCCTCTCTCTAGCTTGGAGAGCTTCTCTCTCTACCACATTGTTCTGAGACCAAAATGGTTGACGCCTATTTATGGGAGAGTTCAAGCAGATGAAGCTGCTGCTAGACGGCTACTTATTATGCTATGCTGCCACATGTCCCTTTAAGGTGGCACTCTCCTATCTTGACACAGTATTCTGATTTGTAATTTTCTTTCCCACATAGAACCTTCTAGAAGCCTCCCATACATTCTAGAATAGCCTTAATTTCCCTTAATTACTTTAATTAACTACTAATCTAAATTTCACAAATCTCAACCAAAATTAAATATATTTATCCCATTGAAAACCTCATTATGCTCGACAACATATCTGAAATTCACTTAATTATCACTTCATTTAATCACCCCAAATTGAGTTCAGATTCAGCTGCTTACCTGGACTTTATCCTGCTTCCAGCAGTCTATCCAAAAGTCAATTGATGGTAGACTCCGCGCATCAGTTCTCGCTAAACTTGGCCCTCCAATCGACTCTCAGCCTGTGCTCCATCTTTTTTCTTCTTTTAATCATCAATTGAAGTATGGGGTGTAACAATAACGGCCTATGGGGTAGGTCATTATATGTGCTGCCTTTGAGTCTAGAGTCCCTAGGGAACTAGGTGCCAACTTATCATGATTGAATCTGGAGAGACATGATGGATGGCTCAATCCATTGGGGGAGAGATTAAGAGATTCATGTTCCGCCTCAACAAAGTTGGCATTTTGAGGGTCATACATGGAGTGCTTGATCCCTTGAGGGAGAGATTGTGGAGATTCTAATAATTGACATGGCTGGGATTTAGCATTCCGCATTGGAGTACGTGATATATGTGCAAACATATTTCAACCATGAACAACAGATCAGAAGCTTAATGTCTTTTTTTTTTTTCTGTAAATAAGAGATGTATAGAACAAAACAAAGAAGGCCAAAAGGCTACAAACCAAGGCCAGGGCATACCCCGGACCACCAAAAAACCAGAAGCGAAAGAACATCAACAATCACCCTCTGGGCCAGAAAGAGAAAAAGGAGAAGAATGATAAACAAAGAAGAAAATGTAACATATGTACAGTGTAGATAATCTGGCCAGATGAAAGACGAAACCATCTGAAAATGGCAAAGCAACGGAAAAGGTCTCTGACAGAGCAACGACTGATGAATAAACAGACCCATATGAGCAAGGCATGAAGGAAGCACAAGCACGCGAGGGCTAAACACCATAGATGAGGTGCCAAGGACGAAGCAAGCAACCTCCAAAGCAAAGCATCTCAACGGGGGAGAGATGTCTGGTCTCTCGGAAGCCTCCAAACGTGACGAAGAGCCTGACTCTGAAGGGATGATCTGAAGCGAATGGTTGTCAGCCGGGCCCACACAGCACACTGAATCAAATGAGCCAGCTGAGAAGCTGATCTCTCCTGGTCACGAAAACACCTGTTGTTGCGCTCCCTCCAAATGAAATAAACCATAGCATGAAGCACTAATCTGTTTGCCACCTGCCAAGGACTCTTGCCACTCCATCTATCCGCTGCCCAAAGAACTCCAATGTCCCACATGCGCCAAGGCCAGCTGAATTTCTTCGATCTACGAAAAAAGGACAGCACCTCTCGCGAGAAGCTACATTGGAAGAAAAGATGGCTATGACTTTCAGCATCCGCCCTGCAAAGAAAACATCTATTCGGGAAAGACAAAAAAAGGTTAATACGATCAAGAGTAAATAAACGTTCCCGAATCGCAAGCCAAAAGATAAACGAGTGGGAAGGGATACTAACAGACGACCAAACTAAACGATACCAAGGAACCTGGGGGCGTTGAATCTGAATCGCCTGGAAGGCAGTCCTTACTGAGAAGAGTCCATTAGCTGCTGGAAGCCAATAAAGCTCATCATGATGGCCAGGGCTAGGCAGCCTAGGAAGGTGGCTCCCACAGAACTCAGGGAATATGGAACTAAGGGTCTCTATCCGAAACCAGGCACCGTTCTCAATGAAATCTGAAACCTTAGCCAGGATAGAGATGCCTAATTGACGAGGTAACTGGCGAGGGAAACGATCAATAAGCACACCCAACGGGTGCCATTGATCATACCAAAAGAACGTGCTACAACCATCCCCTATCTTTCGCCCAAAAAAAGGCTTCAGGATTCCTCGTAATAAGAGCAGCTTCCTCCAATACCACGGGCAGGCATACGGAGTTTTAAGAAGCCAAAAACAAGTACCTTTTACCCGATAAGAGTGCACCCATTGCACCCATAAGGATTCCCTATCCTCACTCAACAGGCGCCACATAAGCTTGGCTACCAAGGATTGATTCCACACATAGAGAGGCTTGAGGCCAAGGCCACCCTGCCTCTTCGGGTAGCAAATGTCGCGCCAAGCAACTTTCGCTTTATGGGGGTTCGCCTCATTACCACTCCAGAGGAAGTTACGAATGAGTTGCTCTATATCATTAATCACCTTCTTCGGGAGGATAAACACCGAGGCCCAGTACACGTAGATAGTGGAAAGGACTGATTGCGCTAACTGCAATCGGCCCCCAAAAGAGAGAACCCTGTTGCGCCAAGAACAAATTCTGTTTTTCACTCTATCAATAACGGGCTGACAGTCTCCATAGGAGAGCTTAGAGGAGAGAAGAGGGACCCCCAAATATCGCATAGGCAGCCTCCCTCTACGAAACCCAGAGGCATTATAAATAGCTTCGCGAAGGGAGGGGTCCTTACAAGCGACAAAGCAATCACTCTTGGAAGGATTAGCAACTAGGCCCGACAAAGAGGAAAAACGCTCCAGACACGACTTCAAGATTCTGACCGAGAATGGGTCACCGTGAGAGAATAGGAGCAAATCGTCTGCAAACATGAGCATCACCAAACTAGTCTGCTCACATTTCCAATGGTATTGAAAATCTGTAGCCCTCGAGTGGTGCTTGATAATACCTTGCAGGACTTGCATAACTAAAACAAAGAGGTAAGGGGATAGGGGATCCCCTTGCCTCAGCCCCCTTCCCCCGGGAAAAAAACCATGTAACTGACCATTGATCTTAACCGAATAACGGGGGGTCGTGATGCACTCTCGAATCCAGCCACAAAATTGAGAAGGGAAGTTCATCAACTGAAGGGTCATTAGGAGAAAATCCCACTCAACAGTATCATAAGCTTTAGCCAGATCAACTTTCATAGCACAACGGGGGGGCCCCTGGTGGAGGTGGTATTGAAAAACCAACTCCTGGGCGAGCAAAATATTATCCCCAATCGAACGCCCAGGCACAAAGGCCGCTTGAGAAACATCCACCAAACCCGAGAGCACTGGCTTGATCCTATTAGCCAGGATTTTAGTAATGACTTTATATAAGACATTGCAGCATGAAATAGGTCTAAAGTGGGAAGGCGTCTCAGGGTGAGAGACCTTGGGAATTAGACTAATAATGGTTGCATTGACCTGACCTAGGAGGCGACCTGAGACAAAAAAACTTTGAATAGCCTTCACCACATCCGCACCTACAATTTCCCAGGACTTCTTAAAGAACTTGACTGTGAAACCATCCGGCCCTGGGGCTTTATCCTCACCCATACTGAAGAGGGTAGCCTTAACCTCCTCGGCTGAAACCTCAGCAATAAGCCTAGCCCCTTGGTTATGCTCCAAACGCTTGTTAATGAAGAGGGCCACATCAGAAGGGTTAAGGGGAGAGTTCCGAGACCTTTGCCCATAGAGATTATGGAAGTAGAACACTAAAACGTCCGCAACCTCCTCTTTGGACTCTGTGAGGGTGCCATCCTCTCTCAGGAGGTTCATAATACGGTGATTATTACGCCTAGCGAGCATAGATTGGAAGAAGAAACGGGAGCATCTATCTCCCTCAGCTGACCACCTAATCCGAGCACGAAGGCGAAAGTGGTCTGCCTCATGAGCAAGGGCTACTAGAAGGTCCCTATTCAACTCAAGCTCCTGTTGATGAATGACAGGGTCATGGGGATTATCTTGTAACAGATGTTGGACACTAAGAAGATGATTTCTAAGGGACGAGACTAGGTCAGAAACATGACCCCTAGACTTATTGAGAGTCTTCATAGCATTCTTGACTGCTTTGAGTTTTTGAACAACCTGAAACATGGGAACACCAGGGATAGGCCTAATCCAGCTAGCCTCCACTCTATCCAAGAAGAGAGGGTGATCAACAAGATGGTTAAGGAACCTGAAAGGGCTGCCCCTATGCTGAAGATCACCTAACAAATCCACCACAACAGGGCTATGGTCAGAAATCCCTGGCTGGAAAAAGAGAGCTTTGCTATCCGGATAATGAACAAGCCAGTCATCATTAACTAGGGCTCTGTCAAGCTTCCTTAAAATGCACTCATCACCAAACCTCTTATTAGTCCACGTCAACTTAGGGCCACTAAAAGCCAGATCCTGAAGCGAGCTACAAGAAAGGAAATCGTTGAATCTGCGCATACCCAAGGAGAAAGAAGTGTTGCCGCCCCTCATCTCAGAGCAATTGCGACAGACATTGAAATCCCCCAAAAGGAGCCAAGGGTTAGAAGAAGCTGGAGCCCCAATGCCTGTGAGGGAATTCCATAACCTGGCCTGGTCCACCTCCTTGTTCCTGGCATAAATGCAAGACAAGATAAAAGGGATAGTGATCTCCGAGCTCGTCACTTCGATATGGATAACCTGGTCCGACTTGAATAAGGTCCGCACACTAAGGGCATTCGGATCATAGCCTATCCAGATACGACCCCCATCACACATATCATAATTAAAATCCCAATTCCAGAAAGGCATAACATTGTGAGAGATATCCAGAGCGTGCCTCTCTTGGACTCTAGTCTCTAAAAGAGCAACAAGCGCCAACTTCTGGGAAGAGATAAAGGATCGCACTTCAAATTGCTTAGGGGCTTGATTCAGACCCCTCACATTCCATGCAGCAACATGCATTATTAACACTCTTGAGGGGTTGGATCCAAGCTCACGGATCCTAGCGTTTGCTCTCCATTCTCACGCATCTTCTTCCTATCCCTCTTAGCCTGAGCTCTGGTCTTGGATTGATGCCCCTCAGAGCTAGTGCTCCCACCTCGCTCAGGCTCTAAGATCTGTTCCTTGCTACCCTCATGATCGGGCTCTAGGATCTGTTCCTTGCTACCCTCACACTCACTTGAATTTCCTTGAGTGTTTTCTTCTGCTACCTCTCTATCTGACTCCATTGGAGAGGGAACATCCATATCCTCTCCTTCCAGAGCACAGAATTGGTTTTTAATTTGGGTATCAACATCCTTGGGGTCATAAGGGACTGTAACGGTATGGAACTCAAGGCACTCTGCCATGGTCATAGAGGCATAATCAGGGGGATTTGACCTAGATGATGAGGCTGTCTCCTTACCCTTATCTTGGACCTTGCCCTTCTTATTTTGAACTCTAACGAATCCATCCCCCTCATTGACTTTTTTACTAACTTCAACATGATTAGGGTCGGGTCTAGGTTTATTAGGACATCGGGAATCTGAGTGACCGAACACCTTACAATGAGAACAAATTGATGGAATCCACTGATATTCGATCGGGAGTCTAGAAATACGACGTTCACCCGTGGTTTCATCATAGCCCTGATTTATATCAATATACTTGGGAAATATAGAGGAGGCACTAACCTCCACACACACCCTAGCATACCCTAATCTTGATCTATCCTTTGTCATCGGGTCAGCATATAACGGCCTTCCAATTTGACTTGCCATTATAGAAATACCTTTTAAGGACCAACCTTCTAGGGGAAGATTATGAATCTTAATCCATAAAGGGATAGAAGAATGAGATTCCTTTGCTAAATTCATTCCTGATTCCCAACATTTAATAATGAATGGGCAACCCGCAAAATGGTAAGGACCCTCATCAAAAACCCTCAACATGCTTTCTTGGGAATCAAAACGAAAAAAATAAAATCCGCTATTATTTGAGAGAACCTCTAAAAGACCACAATTTTGCCACAAACGCTTGGCAATATTTTGAACAACCGGGAATGGCAATCGTTTTTCAATAAAATATCCAACTAGCGTATTCATCCAATATTCAGAACATTCATCAATGACATCGCTAGGTAACTTAATAAGAGGAATTTCGGACTGCGTACCTGAGGGCGGGAAATATTCCAATCGCGTGGGGGTTCGGTGGGCCTTGATATCCGCTATATCGGCCCAAGATTTATTGGGTATTTTTCTTGATAAATTGCCTTGCAATGTTGGCCCAGCTGGGCCCAATTTCTGTCGGCCCACATGCTGGGGTTGGGGGCCCTTAAAATGCAGCCCAGCTGTGTTATGCTGCTGCCCAAAAGATGGGGGCCCAAATGTCTTGGGCTGGAGTTCACGACCAAGCCCAGAGTTCTGATGGCCCATCCCATTAAAATGGGCATTTTGCTGGAGAGTGGACTGCCTTTGTCGGCCACCTCCTTGAGAGAAAGCCCAGCGCATGTGAGGTCCACCATCTGCTGCAACATCCTCCAACGTTCGGCCTGCATCCATGCTGCTGTTCCTGAACGCACGCCACCTTTGCTGTGACCGATCAGCATTTCGAGAATTGGACCCATGCTGGAAATGGGTGGGAGCTCGGGGAAGACCACTGTTCAGCGCCTGACCCTTACCAATTTGGGCTTCTGCTTCTTCGCCATCTGTTCGTGCCGGAGCTTGCGTCTTCTTCATCTGCTGGTTGGCACGGGCGGAGACTGGAACGGCCTTCCTTTCATCCCGAGGGCTCGCCTCCTTCCTCCTAGCTCCCAGTCGCGAGCTACCTGGGGTCGCATGAACATCATTCAAATGCTCCTGAACGCCCTCACCAGCTTCAGCACGAGATGAAGATGCAAGAGATGACTTCACCGCTAGCGATGAAGACGCAAGGGATGACCGCACGTTAGCAGCACCCTCTGTACATGGAGGCGATGGTGCTCGACTACCCATCAACGGAGGGAAAGACAATGGGTCTCCCAGATCGATCCTTCCAGCCGAAACGCCTTGCCCCCGAGCTCCTTCCAGCAGCTCATCTTCTAGCAGGTCATCTTCCTCAGCGAAGAAAACCTGTCCATCCGCCACCACTAAGTGTCCTTCTTCGTTGTAAGGTTCATGATTATTCTGGACCTGCTCGCTTCCATCCTCCATTTCCGTCATCATGCTGGCTGTTTCATAACCATTAAACTCCTCACCCGAACTCGCCTCCGACCTGGCAGCTTGTTGACCTCTGTTTCCAGCCCTTGGAAGATCTTCACCATTCGTTGCCAACATTCTCGCTAAGGTCGGATTGCTCGATCTAGACCTGTAGTATTGCTTAGAAATTCCCCCAATGCTTCGGCCTACGGGAGGCCGACTTCTTGGGCGTGATCTCACCGGCGGGGACCGGTGAGAACGCGCCATATGCGCTGTACCTTTAGGAATAGCCACGGGAAACTTCAAAACCTCTCAAGGTAGAGAGAGAAACGGGGTAAGTAGTTATGGGATGACCTTTATTTCAGAAGCTTAATGTCATCCAATATGGATCATAGTTTGATTGGAGTCTGATGGAATTGTATGCTCTTCAAAAAGAGGAAGGCTGGCTTACATGTGCAAGGACTAATGGAATGGCTGCGAGGCTTTTTCCACATGTCAAGAGGTTGGTCTCATTAATAGATGCTGTGAGAAGTCAGAGGTAGAACTCCAACCTGAAAAGCCAGCTTAATAGGTGGAGGGATCTTCCTCCTTATATATAGCCTAGGTCTCCCTTGCTGAGGCGATGTGGGATTCTCACACTCCCCCCCACGCCGAAATTTCTCCAGTAACTGATACATGCCCAGGTGATCGGGCAGGGTACTGGTCCATGAC
The DNA here is from genome assembly GCA_036245055.1 of Diospyros kaki. NCBI lineage: Eukaryota > Viridiplantae > Streptophyta > Magnoliopsida > Ericales > Ebenaceae > Diospyros > Diospyros kaki. The sequence continues at coordinate 24,525,525 of BSEG01000010.1, read as the reverse complement.
CACGATCGAGGGTAGTCCCCCAGCCAAGGGTCGACTCTGATACTATGTGAGAAGTTATAGGTAGAACTCCAACCTGAAAAGCTAGCTTAACAGGTGGAGGGATCCTCCTCCTTATATATAGCCCAGGTCTCCCTTGTGGAGGCGATGTGAGATTCTCAACAGATGCCTTAGATGTGCTATACTTTCTATAGAAAATGCGCCTTCTAACTTTATAGTGTGCTCCCTTCCGTTTTTATATTCTTTATTTCTGGTTAGTTTTAAGTTAAAAGACTCGAGTTGTAATGTATTAATTTAGTAATATATTATTTGGGTTCATGAAGCATTCTAAACTTGGTGACAAGTGATGATCTGGGCTTCTGGAAATTCAGAGATGTGGTGACTTCCTGCAATGATCAAGAAAGGATTAGTTTAGAGCTTCATGCTTCACTATTTCCTAGATGATGCAGTGAGTGGCAGATGATGAACTGAAAAAAATCTAAATCTAAAAATTCATATCGATCCTGTCACCTATGTGACAGATTGTTTTTTTAGATATGACCAGTAGTAGTGTTCATTAAATTGATCTGCTTGTGGAAAGTAGGACAAACTATTTGAAAAGGCAGACAATGAGGAGTACAAGATTAGGTAGAAATGTAAGCACAGACCTGTATGCATTCTTTTTTTTTTTTTCCACATCAAGTAAATGAGACCTGTATGCTTTTCATATCCAACATGAATCTGAAATATTTTAACCATCTTGATCATGAATGTATGTTTTATCTCCTTCCTTTCTGCTCTATTATTAGCTTTCTTCCCAGTATACAAGCAGTATTATTCTGGTATGATGTATGGTATCGCAGGCACTATTTTACTCAGCATTACTGTGTGCCCGTGAGATGCTTGCTCCGGAAGATGGATCAGCTGACCTAATCCGAGCACTGAACAATCGCCTTGTGGCATTATCATTCCATATTAGAGAGTATTACTGGATCGATATGAGAAAACTCAATGAGATTTACCGTTACAAGACAGAAGAGTATTCATATGATGCTGTTAACAAATTTAATATCTACCCCGATCAGATTTCTCCCTGGCTGGCGGAATGGATGCCAAAAAAAGGAGGTTATTTAATTGGAAACTTGCAACCTGCTCATATGGATTTTCGTTTCTTTTCTCTAGGAAACTTGTGGTCAGTGGTGAGCAGTCTTGCAACCGTGGATCAATCCCATGCAATATTGGATCTCATTGAAGCCAAATGGCCAGACCTGGTTGCGGACATGCCATTCAAGATTGGTTATCCTGCTCTTGAAGGTCAAGAGTGGCAGATTATAACGGGATGTGATCCAAAGAACACGTAATATTTCAACCTTGAACTAAAAGCCTTGTATTCTTTTTGTTGTATAAATTGGTATCTCACTGCCCATTTTGCTTCTTTGATGCAGTCCTTGGTCTTACCACAATGGAGGTTCCTGGCCAACTTTGCTGTGGCAGGTAGTTTGTTGTTATAAATCTTCAATGTGGTGCTAAATCGTGATGTTTTATTGAGGTCTTGAATTAGTTGATTTTTTTTTAGCTAATTCTGAATTATTTGATTTAGAGGAGATTGTGGTATTCAAAGTTATGACTTCATATTATATAAAATTGTAAGAAGCCCTCACAATCCCTTATTAATCTCCTGCATGGTTCCTGAAATGGTCTATTGAATATTAATTTTCTGCCAAATTTGAGGTCTTTATTCTTTAAAGATGCTTACAAAACCTCGGTTTTTGCATAATGTGTCAGTCAGAACATGGGTGTATGCTTGAACATGTTTTGACTTTTTTCCATTTTGAAGCTGTCTAGGGCCTTGTTGAATGACCAGCTGGTCATGCAATTATCATATAGAGCTTGCGTCATTATTACACCACACATTTTGGATTCTATATCTTATCGTTGACAGCCTTGAACTTTTTTAGATGATAATAACCATTTATACAAGGGTCTCGTTGTCCTTGTGCATCTATGTTTTGGATGATCCAGAAATTATTGCTGAATTCCTCTTTCTCACTGAAGATCGATTTTAACATTGCAGTACCAGTTAAAAGAAGTTTTAAAAGATTTGGTGTAAATATAATCTGCATTTTGCAGCTCACTGTTGCATGCATTAAGATGAATAGACCCGAAATTGCTGCAAAAGCTGTGGAGGTTGCTGAGAAGCGTATTTCAAGAGACAAGTGGCCTGAATATTATGACACTAAAAAAGCCAGGTTCATTGGAAAGCAAGCGCGGCTGTTCCAGACATGGTCTATTGCTGGATATCTTGTGGCAAAACAACTTCTGGCTAATCCTAATGCAGCTAAGATTCTGATCACTGAAGAAGATATTGAGCTTGTCAATGCATTCTCTTGCATGATCAGTACCAACCCGCGCAGAAAACGTGGTCCAAAGAGGCCAAATCAAACCTATATTGTATGAGCACACCTTGTGACTCAGTATTATTGGGGGGAAAAAAAGTTGATTTATACTAGCTTGTAAAGAAGGGCTTCGATGAAGGTCTTAAAACAGTTTCCCATTAACCATTATTTATAGGCCATTAAGCGTGGTATAGTTTTCCTTTTCATCATTCCATGGGTGGGTAAGCACCAATATATAGCATATTCATCAATTACTGTAATCTATTATTGTAAAGATCATTCTGCTCCGATATAAAAATAGAGGCAGCATTACAAAAATCAACTTTAACATGTTGTCAAACCATTTCCTTTGAAAGCTTCTATAACAGACACATCACTGCCATGGATGAATTGTCAACCCTGATAGCTCCTCCCTGTTCTGTTCTTTTTCACTTTGCTCTTTTATCTTCCAAATTTTAGAAGTTATTGAAATCTTGTAAATGCACATGCAATATTCTCTAGTTTTCCCCATTCTTGGAGACATGTGAGAAGAACTGGCAGGAGGTCAAGGTAATGGATAAGCCTCTTTGTATCTTCAAAATGGCAAGACTAGTTGCCACTATGTGCTATACTTAATGCTTGCTTGTCCTAAAGAGTCCGTTGCAGGAAAGAATTTGTTATAGATTTCATTGTCAATTAATTACTCAAGGGGGGACAATGCCATATAGCTGCAATGAGCTAATTCTTCAGCTTTGCTCTCTATTCAACATTTCCGCGGCATAACTTTTTTGGATCTTGCTGCTCTTGGAGGACCAAACAACACCTGCATTTCTGAAGATCCCACCAGGTAAGAATAACTGGATTTCTGAAGATTGCACCAGGTGAGTTTAGCCTGAGTTTGCAGCGATGAAATTGATGTATACTTTACTCTTCTCTGATTAATAAATTTTGTTTGTAACATGGATATTATGGACCTTTGTCATTGGTTCCATTTATTTGTCAACAGTAGCTGGTGGACCTGACTTGTGAAAATTGTGTTCGACTGTAGTGCTTATGCTCTCTGGCTTTCCAGTGTGTTCACTCTTATCTTGACTAATCCCACCTCTAGCTCTCGTCAGTGAACAATTTCACGATTACCTGTAAAGATGATAAGAATGGTAAAACTCTAGGCTGTTAGTATATATAGTGTATGTTACAAGGATATTTGTGTTGATATGTGTGTATTTTTTATATATTTCCATTCTTATACCTGGTATATACATATATATATATATATATATCATTCTCATGGTATTAGAGCCTAACCTTTCCTTAAAAAGACCACCCTAATCTTAAAAACATAACAAAACTCTAACCCTAATCTCAAGCAACAGCGCTGCTGCTGCCGCCGCCGCCGACAGTCAGTCCTCGCCGCTGCTGTTGTCATCGGTCACTGGCTGTGTTTCTCTCTTTCGTCCGGCTCCAGCCCCCCCTGATTTGCCTCTGTCAGAACTTGTGTAGTTAACCCAACATAGTGGAGTTAAAACAATATGTTGCAATAGCTCCATGGAGGATCCTCTCCACTGGATTTAAATATCAACTAAACTTTAATTATAGGTCAATCATTTTGGAATCCTATTTTAAAAATGTTGTGATAGTTCCATGAGCTAGAACTCTACGCAAGGATTCTTTAGTTTGTTAGAATCTAGTAGGCTTGAAGTTCTGAGTTATAGATCCAACTTTTTCGGAATCCCTTTTTCCATTGTGGTTTCTGTAAAAAAGTCATTTTACGCTTGTAGTAGTTTCATTAGTTCGATCTCTCCTATGGGAGGATACTGTATGACATTGGACTGTAGTAGACCCAGCTAGGGTTTTTGTTCTGATCCTCGAGAGTGGGTAGGTGCTGTTAGGCTCATGCCGAGGGGGAGGGGGGTTGCTCCTTTCCTTTCTATAGTTTTGTATGCAAGTATTGTGAGCTGGTGTCAAAAAAGAAAGGAAAGATAGGCATAAACAGAGGGGGGAAAGGTGAGCACCAATTTTGGTCAAGGCTGGCTTCTCCAAATGGTGACACACGCACGCCCTTGCCTTGCCCGTTGGCTTCATACACCTTTAAGGACTTGATCTTCTCTTGAATTGAAGGCATGCTTCATACTACAGCTTTCAGTTTTCTATGAATAAAATCTCTATATATTCTTCATTCATGTGACAACTAAGATGTTGACTCAACCAAATCATCATAATGGGCATACTTCCTCCTTTTTTTGGCTCAATTTTACTAGTACATTAATATGTTAGATTCTTTTGGGTTGACACATTCTAATAGGTGGATGGAGTTGACACATTCTAGCTAGTAGGTGGATGGAATGAGCGAGGTTTGTGGCCAAGAGATAAAAGAAGACAAAAAGAAAAAGAAAGGTGGGCGAAAAAGTAAGGGAATGGAACGAAAATGAGTAAAATGAAGTGTAAGATATGTTTTGGGTCGTTTAGGAGTATAGGGGGATGAAAAATAATGAGAATGGATGGAACAGGATATTAAACAACAAATGGTCATTATATTATTATTTTGTGAACAGAAACTGTGAGTAAGTTTTCCTTTTATATTTTCCCTTGAATTGGGAGAGAAAGAATAGTGCTTCGAGGGAGGATGGATAGTGGTATTCTAGTCCTTTTCCATTCCATTCTCTTGATATGTCTATTTTGAAAAATAGTAATTATTTTTTATTCAACTTCGTCATGCATCATCAAACATGAAATTCAACAGTGAAATATCCAAAATGTCCTTGGCTTGCTTTTAAAGGTTGAATGCCTTGAAATCAGTGCACCGACTCAGCATTAATATTATAATCCACGTAAAAAAAATAGCAACTCTTGAAAGATAAAAGAAAGTAATTAAAGGAAAAATAGTATTAGTACATCAAGGCTTATCTCCTAAAATACGTAATGTAGTTAAAATGTCTAAAATATTATTGGTGATGAGGTGAGACGGTAAAATGCATAATTAAAATATCTCTCACATAAGGTGACGATATGAAAGGGATATTTTTATTATTTGTGATGTATTATGTAGCTTAAAATATAATTGAAAGGGTATTAATAATATGATGCAAAGTAGGGGTGGCAAAACGAGTTAACGGGTCGTAATCGTGTCGTGTTGAGACATACGTATAACACGTATCAGGTTAACCCGAACACGATCCGTTTAATAATCGTGTCAAATTTCTTAAACCAGAACACGACACGTTTATTAAACGTGTAACACGACACGACCTGTTTAACCCATTTAACTAAACGTGTCGTGTCACCTGTTAACCTGTTTAACCCGTTTAATTTAAACGGATCATGCTGTGTCACTTATTAAACATGTTATTTAGTTTTAAACGTATTATTTTGTGTATAATCGTGTTAACGTGTTTAGATCATCTCACTAATTCTTTTAATTAAACGTGTCATTTTGTATATAATTATATTAACGTGTTCAGGTCAACTCGTTTAATTAAATAAGTCATTACATGTCTAAATGGATTAGACGGATTGACCCGTTTAAGACACGAAAATAATCTTGTTATAAATAAGTTAACCTGTTTATCCCAATTAACTTTAACCCTAATCTACTTAACTCAGTCACGTGTAATCAGGTCATATCCAAAATTATCGACCCTAATCCAAGGAGAGAGAGATTGGTTAAACAAAATAGGATACTTAGAAAAGCAACCGTTTTGTTGCAAAGGGGCTGCACTTTTGCGGCCGTTACTTTCATATTAGAAACTTCCCCCGTCCCGTCCGTGTCCCTTTCTTTTTGTTTCAAATCCTAACAGTAACAGAGACATGTTGTTGAAATTAAAGTCCTTAAATTATTAATCCAACAGTTGATAGCTTGGAATGGGTCAAGAAGAGATGAGATGATGCCAGTCTTAGCAGCTATTGTTATTAACTACTAGGAGGAGGCGGTTTTGAGTTTGACTAATCATTCTTGGAATGTCTAATAATGGCTTAATCAAATCAGGACATTACTGTTCCCTCTTCTCTTTGGTTAATATGAATTAGAGCAATGGGTTTAGGGAAGTAGTCAACATCTCATCATGCCAGCTGTACCCTCTCAACATCAATAATCAAAAGAGAATCACTAATTATGCAAATTGTAATGGTGTTGTAGTAGAATTGATACAGAACTAAAAGTTTAAATGTAAAAGATTTAACATTATATTTTTAGGAATATAATAATGATAATATGAAAGCTAATTACTTAAAGAAGCAATAAAACAAATTTAACATACCTTGGGAACACACAATTAAGCACATATTATCTGACTTAACAATCATTCTGTGATAATAATTCGAATATATTCGATAGAATTTTTTTATTTGGGACTTCCATTCCAATTTCCAAGCATGATGATGATGAATGACGAATGATGAAAGAAACAACCCCCCACCCCCCAAAAGGCCAAGGTTGAACATTCAAAATAAGCCAGAAAAATCCAGTTATTATGCCATCAAGCAAATTCCGGCCATTAATGGACCCATCCGCCGGCTAAGGCATCACGACCCTTATTGTGCCGGCCAAACCCATCAAAATCCCTTTTATTTCTTCCTTATATTTCCTCCCATCCAACACTCTCTCGCTCTCGATCACTCTCTCCCGTGCCCGCCAATTCACCAGTGTTGTCTATTATTTATTACTGTAATATTGTTTCAACCATGCAACAGTGTGTGGATGAACTTGCTGACGACGTCGACGCCCTTAGCTTCGAGTCGTCCAGCACCGGCACGGACGTGAAGCTCCATACTGCACCTTCCGGCGACCCACGTTGGGACGCCATCCGCCGCGGCCACGGCCAGTCCCTGGCGGCCGCCTTCGCCATCGGTGACTTCCGCTTCCTTCGGCGGCTGGGAAGCGGTGATATTGGTAGCGTCTACCTGGCGGAGCTGAATTGCGCCAGCGGGTGCCTGTTTGCGGCCAAAGTGATGGACAAAGAAGAACTGGCGAGCAGGAATAAGGAAGGGAGAGCGGGGGTAGAGAGGGAAATACTGGAATTGTTGGACCATCCATTTTTGCCCACACTCTATGCCACCGTCGACTCTCCCCGGTGGTCTTGCTTGCTCACGGAGTTCTGCCCCGGCGGCGACCTCCATGTTCTCCGGCAACGCCAGCCCCTCAAAAGATTCGACGAAGCTGCAGTCCGGTAATATATATATATATAAATAGTTCAATAATATGCATATATACGCGCCATGAGTGCGATGCGGCACAATATTTGACAGCTTCGTCATTGAATTTCAAGTAAACTTGTAAATGAGTCGAGCAGCTTAGGAGTGCGTGGCTCCACCTCCAATTCAATAAGAGCTCGTTAATAAGAGTCTGTTTGTGTGTATTATAAATGAGTTGAGCTTTCAACTTCAACTTAGAGCTTGATTCATAAACAAAACGAGTTTTAGCAAATAAAACTAAACTCAATTCGGGTTGCAAAATGCTCACAAACAAGTTTGTGAACAAGTATGCGAGCAAACTCGCAAACAGCCTACTTATATTTGTTTAAATAATGTTATTGTATTTGTTTTGAGAATTTATAATTATATTTGTTATGTTTTTTTATGTAAAAATAAGTTTTAATAATTTTAATTTTAAAAAAAATTTCTAATGAGTTCAAACTCAGCTTGTCAAAAGTTTGTTTATTTAAACGATCATTTATCATGTTAAAAGTTTGTTTAACATAATAAAACAATGTTCTAATAAGTCAAGTTTGGTAAATTCTTAACAAACTCAAGTTCGACTACATTTTTGAACTTGAGTCGAGCTCAAGTTCATCAGAATTCTAATTAACAAGCTAAGTTGTTCTACTAGATTACAACTCTAATTTCAAGCATGATCACATATATAAATATATATACATGTTTAATTTTTTTTAGTCAATAAATTAAAGATAAATTTGAGTGTAATGATATAATTGATTTTATGTTAAATGAAAAAAGTTATGAATTTAAATTTTAATTAGATTATAAATTAATTATACATAGCTCTAAGATAAGAGGACAAGTTAATATTAGTTTTAGAATAATAAAATTAGTGTTATCGAATACCTCTTGACATTAGAGCGCATGATATATGATATGACATGGTGTTGGTGGTTGCAGGTTCTACGCATCAGAAGTGGTGGCCGCGCTCGAGTATCTCCATATGATGGGCATCGTGTACCGTGATCTAAAGCCTGAGAACGTTCTCGTCCGATCTGACGGCCACATCATGCTCACCGATTTCGATCTCTCCCTCCGATGCCACACCTCTGCATCAACCACATCCACTGGCTACAAACTCCTCGGCGACCATGCAGCATTCGCCAATTCCTCTTGCATTTTGCCTAATTGCATTGTGCCGGCCGTGTCATGCTTCCAGTATCCGAGGAGCAAGCATCGGAGGCGTCGCCGGGACAGACTCTGCTGTGGCGGTGCGATGGTGGAGATCGTGGCGGAGCCGGTGGAAGCTCGATCCATGTCTTTTGTCGGGACGCATGAGTACTTGGCACCAGAGATTGTGGCGGGGGAAGGGCACGGCAATGCAGTGGACTGGTGGACGTTAGGGGTATTTATGTTTGAGCTGTGGTACGGTGTGACGCCATTTAAGGGCGGGGATCACGACCTAACCCTAGCTAACATTGTGGCTAGGGCGCTGGAGTTCCCAAAAGAGCCGGTGGTGACGACGCCGGCGAAGGATTTGATGACGCAACTGATGGCGAAGGATCCGACGAAGCGGTTAGGATCAGCCACCGGAGCCACCGCCATCAAACGCCATCCATTCTTTTCTGGCGTGAATTGGGCGCTGCTGCGATGTACAGCTCCACCTTTCCTTCCTGGCGCTGCCGACTTTGACATTGATGCTTCTTCGGTCGAGTATTACTAGTTTCAAAACCACCCTCGCTAATTTTTTGTGTAATTTGTTACTAAAAGACACTTGGGGCAAATAATTGATAATTAGAAAGTTATTATTATTCATATGTGTAATTTATTATTTATTTAGAAAAAAAATTGTGTAATTATTATTTTTTATTTATTTGTAAGTGTGAATTGTGCGTCTTTGGATTATCATCTTTGTGCAGTCGATTTCAACAATGTAAAGATTTTTGTCTCATTATGCAAGATAATGATTTACTAATGCGAATCTCAACTTATCGTGACGAAGGCTAGCAATAAGCTGACCTGAGCTAAGTTAGATCTAGCTCGAGCTCAAATCGATTGATTTTAGCTTGGGTTATAGCTTAGATCCAACTCAATATGAGCTGATTTTTTTAGCTCGATGATGGCTATGAGCTGACTCAGTTCAGCTCGAAACTTACTATCATATAATGTATATATATATATTTATATTTAAATAATATATTTATAAAATTATTAAGTATATATTTATATTATTGAGTATTAAGTAATGATTATTTTTTTATTTAATAAATTTATAAAATTAATATATATAAGTATATCGAGGTGCCTTGTGTGCCAAATGAATCGAGCTAATGGTAACTCAATCTCGACTCATTTACTAAATGAGCCGAATATTTGAGCTCAAACTTTATTCATTTGTAACACAAGCTATCTTATTGAGCCAATTATTGAGTCGAATCTTGAGCCAATTCACGAGTAGCTTGGCTTATTGCTAGCCCTAATCGTGACCCAACAAATTATTTCAAACAAACATTGGGAAGAGAAGCCAGAAAATAACAGTGTGCGTTGAGAATAACAGTGTGCTGTCTTTCTATCATTTCAAACTGCCAAACTGCTAGTTGAAATTTATTTTAAATCAAGCAATGTAGAAGAGAAGCCAGAAAATTATTCCTTAAATTAAATAAAAATAACATTAGGAAGATATGCAAACAATGCAATATTAGCCAAATTGTGTTTCATTTGGAAGTAGAATTGCCCAAGGGTTTGACTGTTCGCACTTCAAACAAATTTCCCATAATCCTAACATCATTGACAATGTGATAGTAGGACTTAGAAAGTGTTTAAAATTGTTTGCACCTACCACGGGATAAAAATAAAATCATGGTTATGTACGTGCCTTGTTAATCAAACCATATCGGAACTTGCGAGAAAAAAATTTCACCACACAGTAATTATGTCATCTCAACCCAATATACATACATATATATTAACATCTCAACCCAATGTACATGCATACATATACATACATGTATGTATATAAATGTGAACATATATATATATACACACACATATAAACATATATATCTTCAAGCCAATATGCATATGTACATTAACATACAAATATATACACATGATATCAGGGGCAGAGTCAGAATTTTTATTCAATGGAGGCGAACTAAATACAAAAAATATAATTTCCAAGATAAGATAATAATGATAACATTAAAATGTAAAAAAAAAATTATAATTGTTGTTTGCGACTTTTCATATTTTGATAACACCGTATAATGACCTCATTATCAATTTTGTTAAATACATCCTTTTCAACATACACAACTAATCTATTATTCATCCATTGGTCTCCAATCCTACTACGCAATCGATTCTTCACGATGTTCATTACAAAAAATACCCTTTCAACTGTAGTAGTAGCAACCAGAAGAGTTAATGCCAAAGTCACAAGTTTATAAACTAATGGGTACACTATATTTTTTTTCATCACAACCAACTTTTGTCCAAGTTCACCGAGTCCTTGTAATTCTTCAAACTCTTTGTTGGAATGCATATCAAAAATATAAGTTTAAAACTGATCATCAAGTGCTATGAGCTCTACTCTTGAAAAATTTTTAGAATAATACTCAACAAGATGAATTAATTTTTCTTTGTCAAAAGCAGAAAATGAATCATTTGGGCATAAGTATGCGATACAAATAAGTAACTCAGTAATAACCTCAGAAAAACAGTTGTATCGCATATCAATAATAATATAGAACAAGTCCACACGAAAGTGATGCAAATTTGTCATTTCTTTAGTGTTACGTTGTGAACAACCTCGGCATATAAAAATACTATCCATGTCGGGAACATCAATATTATGCTTTTCACAAAAAGAAACCACTACTTTCAAAAACAAATCCCACTCATTGTCCCTCATCACTTGGAGTCTTTGTTTGCATATTTTCACCAAAATAATAACATTTACAATATCTTGATCTTTTCTTTGTAATACCTTGGACAATTCATTTGAAATCGCTAAGATGGTTCTCGTGAGATGTAGATTAAAAGCAAATTCAAATAACTGTATTGAGTCCAATAAATCATCTGCCTTACATTTTTGTTCAGTAGATCTATCATCAACAATCATTTCAAGAACATCAACTATAGGCGAGAACATGGAAATCAAACTAATCAAAGTACCATAATGCGATCCCTAATGAGTATCACCAAAACAAGTAATAGTACTTTGTTGATTAAGACTCCAGCCACTTGAAATCTTGCCATTATGGAGTGCTTCAAAAATTATGGCTTCTTGTTTCTCTTGCAAAAGGTCACAACGTTTCGATGACGCTCCAACAATATTCACCACTCTAGAAACCAAATTAAAGAGCGAAATAACTTGCACATGTTTCTTTGCTACAGTTACAAGTGTCAATTGAAGTTGATGAGCAAAACAATGAACATAGAAAGCACACGAGTTCTCTTTCAAAATAAGTGCTTTGAGACCATTAAACTGACCTTGCATGTTGCTAGCCCCATCATAACCTTGCCCCCGCAATCTAGATATACTTAACCCATATCTAGAAAATAATTTATCTATGGCAGCCTTAAGTGATAGGGCAATAGTACTGGAAACATGTTCAATCCTAATAAACCATTCAACTACATGTCCTGATTTATTCACATAACGCAAAACAATAGACATCTGTTCATTTACTGAGATATCCCGAGATTCATCAATTAGTATTGAAAAGAATGCATCACCAACATCTTTTATAATAAGATCAATCGTTTCAATACCAGCAGCTTTTGCAATATCTTTTTGAACATCAGGTGATGTTAACTTGAGATTTTTAGGAGTATTTTTCAAAGTAATAGCGTTAATCTCCTTATTATGATTAGCTAGAAATTGCAATAGTTCAAGAAAGTTACCTTGATTATTTGAATATTCAGACTTGTCATGACCACGAAAGGCTAGTCCTTGTTGTAGAAAAAGTCGAATACAATCAATTGATGCATTCAAACGAATTCAATAATCACACTGTGTTTGTTCTGACTGCATGAAAAAAATTGTTTCAATATTTTGCTCTTGATTCATTAAGCCTTCACAGTTATTTCGAGATTGATTATGTGCACTATTGGCATCTCTAACATGAATTTGAAGTCTATCTTCCTTTTTAAAATTACTCAACCCTTCTTTTACAAAAGAATCACCACCTCCTTATTCCCCATTATTTGTTTTAAAAAGCTAACAATATAAGCAAAATGCAGCATCATTGCTTATACTATATTCCAACCAATTACTAAATTCATTGAACCAAACGATAATGAATTGTCTTAATTTTTTGTGTGGAAATGCATGATTTCGAGACTGACACGGACCTTTTTGCAAGTATACTCTTCTAATTTGATCTCTAAGATTAACATTGTGATCCATTATTGGAGTTCTTAGCCCAGGATCCGTTGGAAGTTGTGCAATATCAATTTACTCAATACTTCCTTTGTTAACTTGTTTATTTTCTTCAATATGAATTTTCTCTTCCACACTTACTTTCTTTGTGGCAGAATTTTCTTCAATACTTGCTTTATGTGTATAATTATTCTCTTGAATATCATGATTATCATCTACCTTAACACTTATTTTCTTTACCCCACTGTTTTTTTCAATTGAAAATAGAGACTTTCTTTTAAAATATCTTTCCATATCTTCCTAAAAAATAAACAAGAATTTCATAAATAACCAATGATTAATAATATGTCCACAGAACCTACGTCAAGCCTTTCTAAATCATCCAAATTATCATTATTTTTTCATCTTATAAAAATAAAAGAGAAACAACAATGTATATGAATAAGGGATGATGGATTATATGAACAACATTTTATTCTTGTAAAGAAATGTGTAAAATGTGCATACCTTGAGTAGAAGACTAGAAGTGAGGTTGTTACCGACTGGAATGCATTCTATTCATAGCTTTCATTCTCACATTTTTTATAATCAAGCTCCAGCCCCCACTGATGGTTCTTTCTCAACCCAAAAGTGTCACTGTTAGCACATTTCATAAGTAATATGAATATATGATAATATGATCTCTTTTTGTTTAAGCTCCAAAGAGTAAAAAAATAACAATTAATGAAAAAAACATAAAATTAAAAGAAAATGAAATTATATGATTATTGAAAGATTAGTTATTCATCTATCATCACCGATGTTTCTAGTAGTGGAAGTCTATTATCTATATATCTAATACTAGCCACATCCGCCGCCACTGGCAACAGCCGGCGACCACCGTCGGCTGGCGATTTTCACGATCAAATGCTACCGTTTGAAACGCCAAGCCAAGGAAGTTAATATATCAAAAAATGGGCTAAATCTAACGGTTGGATTGTCGTAGATCTGATTTTTAATTTTTGATCAAAACAAAAAAATAATCCACATTTTCACGAATTTATACTAAAAATAAATCTGATGAAACTAAAAATCTTATCTTCTTGTAGATCGGGGTTGCTTTCACGGTGAAAATGTGGTTGAATCTAAGATCGAACGGCTAGATTTCAATAAATCTGTGATTTACGCACTTGGAAAAGAGAAAGAGAGAGAGAGAGAGAGAGAGAGAGAGATTGTAATGAGAAGAAGAACAAAAATGAAGCTGGGAGAGCGGAAGTGGTAGGACCATGGGAGGCTGGAGCCCTAATGCCTAATGGGGTCACAAGTGGGCTTGGGCTGCATGGCTCTTTTGGGCCTTTATTAATTTTTTTTTTTGTCTGGCCCAGTGGGGGCAACTGCACCCACTGGGCCTCACTTGCCCCCTCCCCTGCATGATATATACACATTCCTTTCATATACATATAGATAAATTGAAGAACTTACACACACACACACATACATATATATATGCACATTCTTTTTGTTATTGTCAAAAAATAACAATGAATGTGTAATGTGAGAAATGCAATCTTGATAGTCTTGTGTGATTATGATCAGAAGACTTTGTGGTGAATGATCAAAATGATCAGGAGGCCAAATGATCAGGTTGCCTAGAGAAATTATGGTTTGTTGATGAGCAGTTATTTGTTGGGGAACAGGAGACCTCTGATGATCGAGAGGTTTTTGAAACGAACAAATGATGAAAGGTGCGAGAGGTTGTTCTCGGATAAACTCTCTGATGCTTAAATTAGTTTACGAGTGCTTGAGCACAAAAATGGGATCCGAGTAGTAAAGTGAGCGTACTTGAGAGAAGAGATGGGCCTTCTATCTATAGAGGAGGAGGATGGGGATGTAACAACCATCTCGGGTTTCTTGAGTGTTATATTTTGGGTATATTCATGAAATATTCTTGACATATTCTTGGCATATTTCCCAATATCTTAGAATATTTTTGACATATTCGATTCAAGAAACGTCCTGAGAGAGTCCGTCAATTACAGAAAAAACTCCCGAGGGTGAAATGTTGAGTGAACTTTATGTTCGAGCGAGCACTTAGTCATTACTTTACCACCACTTTGCTTGATTTTCCTTGTTTATATTACATAATTGCTTTGCTTCACTAACAGATTGTACTTCCTTGCTCTTGTGTTCACATGTTAGAGTTGCATATTTCAAGGAGTAAGTTGCACATTTCAAGGAGTAAGTTGCTTGTTGGCCAATTAACTAATTCCTAAGTCTTCAAACACACACACACACACACACACACTCTCTCTCTCTCTTTCTCTCTCTCTCTCTCTCGCCTAATGCAATTTGTCCCCTACCATTTCTTTCTCACTCATTCTCTCATTCTCTCTCCCCCACCCGCCCATCCATCTTCTCACGACCCCCTCACCAGCCAGTCGAACCTCTGTCTACACCCGTTGATCACACTGTCACCCTCACCCGCAGGCCACTTCTTTCTCCTCCCTATTATCTGTCTCCTTTGCCCTTCCTTTCTCTGTCTTTCTCTCACTTTCCCACCCGTTCAATTGCATTTCTGGCATCCCTTTGGCTTGCTCCGACCATCTCTCTCTCTTTCCCATTTGTCGCACATCTCCATTGGCCCTGATCTATAAGGAGGTAAGTCTTTTAAACCTATCCACAATGATTTTCTGTAGGAGTCCATGATATATACGTATATACGCATGATTTGAGTCTGACCAAAGTTTAAACTTAGATATATGGAGATTCAGCCGTTGGATGCTACTGGTTTTTGGGTATGTGGGTCGATGAGGATAAGGATGTTGGGTGGTTGACTTTGATTGCCAAAAGCCACCGGTCACTGTGGCCAGTAGTGACTTGCAGTGCGTTTACGTGGGTGTTGGGTTTGATCGAAAGTTTAGGCTTAGATCTATGGAGATTTAGTAGTTGAATTTTGATGATTTTTTGGTATGTTGGTCGATGGGGAAAAGGGTGTCGGGTGGTTGCTTATGATCGTCGAAAACCATCGGCCACGATGGCCAGTGGCAACTGGCAGTGAGTTATTTTTTATTTTTTTACTGTAAGTGTTGCGTTTATTTAATTTAGTTGTTATGTAATTTGGGTTCACCCTTTCGATCCTATCAGACTTGGGCCTCGCAGTAGTACTTTGACTCGGCTTGCGCTTCGGATCATGTATTTTTTCAAACGACAAAAGCATTTTATTCGATCTATAGTGGTTTTATATTATGGTTATTTGTTTCTTCAGCAAGATGTTTCATGTTTTTTGGTCAATGTTTATCAGTTAGATTAATTTTCCAGCCATTAGGTTTTGTGACCTATGATAATTTTTTGAATTCCAATTATGGAGTAAATTAAGCCTTAAAATTTTATCTATTATCTTGCTGGTGCAGTGCAGGTTCCATTGCTATTTTCAATCAAGGTTAAAAAGTAACTATATTTCCACTTGTTAGTATTACCACCACTTCTTTTGTTGCTGAAAAAGATACTGTTGGACTCCAAAGAGGAGATATAGTTACTTTTTTACAAAATCATGCTTTGGACACTTATTCAATGTTGCAAACATGAAAATAACTCTGCAAATGGTTCACCAGTTGATTCTTAGGTCGGTTAAGACCTCCAAAGAGAATGAAGTATGGTTCAAATTTGGGAACCAGCTTGCAAGATTTGGGCTCGAAGAGTTCACTTTAGTTACAGGCCTTAAAGTTAGAGAATTGGAATTTGAGCATGAGAGCTTAGGCCTACAATGTCATCTTTTGCAGAATCACTTCAAGAAAAATAAAGGAAAAATAACAAGAAAACAATTGTTGAGTGCGTTCCAAAAATGTAATGATCAGCCTGACAAGTTCAAGCTGGGCCTTCTTTTAATTTTGGAATATGTTTTGTTGGCCACTGAAGAGAATACAAATTTGAACTTGTGGTGGTTTTATTTGATTGATGATCTAGAACGATTCAACAACTACGCTTGGGGAAACACTATCGGATTGGTTCTACACTAGCAAAATATGACCATAACAGCAGATAAGCCGTTTTAGTTTATAATAACGCCGTATATGTCATTACGCGTCAAAACACTATCGGATTGGTTCTACACTAGCAAAATCAGTACATTTATTGTACTTAAGCAAAACTTAGATTTTTTCAGGTGATGGAATCGAGAAGAAGGCTAGATATGAATATAACAGTACATAAGCCGTTTCAGTTTCACCATAACGCCGCATATGTCGTAAGAGGCCAAAATGAGTGTTGTCGAGATCATGATCACAACTAAGCATCCAAACTCCATTAAAGATGTTATTATAATTAATTAGGATTAATTATGTCGTGATTGATGGTCTCTAAGTTTGTATATCTTGTGCTCTTCCAAAAATCATTTTTTTTAATGTTATATGTATTTAAATGGTTCCACGGCCAAGTACCATAAATTGTCATCAAAATAAGATAAATTTTCGACAAAGTGTTCATTGGCCAAGATTTTATATGATAAAAGCATCTCTATGCTTTCTTTTCTGTTGGTCGACAAAGAGTATAACATCGGTCGACCAAGCATATGTTTCATTTTCTGTTGGTTGACAAAGAGTATAGCATTGGTGGACCAAGCGTGCGTTTTTTATTCTGTTGGTCAACAAAGCACTCGATATCGGTCAACCAAGTGGGTCGATCTATTTAAGGGTTAGGCGAGCATCCGCATTCTAAACCTTAGTTTTTCTTTTAAATCCGGCCGATTTTTTCCCTCTCTCACTCCCTTGATTGAACTCTGCCCTTGTGTGATTTCTCTCCATTCTCGGCCATTTCATTTTCTTTGATTCCTTCCCCTTTCCCCTTCATTCGTCGGTCTTCATCGGTTTTCCTTCCTACGATTGTCTCGGACAATCTCACGACAAGTGCATCTATTTCATTTCTCATGGCCAGAACAAAGAATCCGGGCAAGGACAAATGGAAAGGCAAGGAAACTACATCTTCGAGCCATCCACTGCCTTCATTTATGCCTCAAATCCATCATTTCATCTCAGCAAGTCAACAAGAAAGGTATTCAACTCATTTTGAATCCAGGGAAATTATTGCAGGACGATACTTGGATATAGGGTTTTTGCAAGCAACTGGTTTTCGATATATTGAAACTCTTAAGGAATTTGGTTTGTGGAATTTTTTGATTATCCATAGAAGTATCTATGAGGATTTAGTTAGGGCTTTTTATTCAAATGTCAGCAATTTGTATCATAAACGTCAATCACATAAGAAATTCAAGACAAATATAGGGGATACGAATTTTGAAATTACTACTCTTGTGATCCATAACAAGTTTGAAATTCCTTTGGATGGTGAAGATTATGCTTCTTGGACCCAGGATTATGTCAAGGCTAGTCAAGAAGTCATTGGAGATGACACCCTCACTACTAGAATCACTTACACAAACATGATGGATTTGAACACTAGGCTCTTACATCTTATTTGTTGCCAGATGAAATATCCTAAAAATGGCAGTTTTTCATTTGTCACTAGAATGGATTTATGGCTGTTACAATGCATTAAGGCAAAGAGAAGGCCAAATCTGTGTCTATTAATGATCCACTTGATGATAGAATCATTTTCAGGAAAAAATAGATCTTTGCCCTATGGTATGACTATTAGTGAATTGTTGGATAAAGATGTAGGCAATCTGGACAATGAGAGAAAAACCTACTTAACTCCATTTCAACACATCACCGGAAACACAGCTATTAGAATTGGATATCATAGGGTGAAAGAGGACTGGGTAAAATCTGAGAAGGCAGAGAATAATGAGAAAAAAAAAGAGAAAAACATCTGAAGGACCATCAGTCGATTCTCAAGATGAGACAGTGATTCAGGGGCTAGCAGATCTCAAATTGGATATTGCAAGAGTGGACCATAACTTCTTAGAATTCAGGGATGAAGTCAGAGTTGATTTGCAGAACCTGCATCAGCAGCAGTAGGAGATGTCATCCCAGTTGGGCAATTTAGTACAAATGATGCTCAGGCAGTTTCCTCATCCTACTTCATCTGCGTCTCTACCGTCTGCTTCTCCTCATCCATCAAATCCATCATCTCATTCTTCCATGCCCCCTGATCCTTAAATATTGCTTTTGTTAGACATTTAGCTCTCTGAGTATTTCTCATTGGTACTTCAGCTTAATGTGTAATCTTAGAAATATTTTATTTTCTATGCATATCTTCTGACTTTACATCATGCATAGTGCCTTCAGCTTAATGAAGTATCTCTTGTTTTCATGCAATGAAGCATTTCGTATTTGATAATGACAAATCTAAGTACGAATACCATAAGATTCATTATGTTTGGAATTAATATATTCAATGTTTCTATAATCAATTTCATGAAGTTGTGAAAAATGAAATGAAGTAGTTGGGCTATGCCATTATTCTCATTTTAAAGCAAATCAAGTTGAAAAGATCTCAAGTGGTTTTCTAAGCATTAATTTCTCAAGAGATTGACTTGGTCGACCAACATCAAGCCTTGGTCGACTAACAGTGTGTTTGTAATAGTCTTGGTCGGTTGATTATAAGCATTGGTCGATTAACAGTATATATGTTGTGGTCTTGGTCAACCAACATCAAGCCTTGGTCGACTAACAGTGTGTTTGTTATTGTCTTAGTCGACTGATTATAAGCATTGGTCAACTAATAGTTTATATGTTGTGGTCTTGGTCGACCTACATCAAGCCTTGGTCGACTAACAGTATGTTTGTTTTTTCTTGGCCGACTGATTATAAGCATTGGTTGACTAACAGTGGTCTTGGTCGGGCAACATCAAGCCTTGGTCGACTAACCTTAACCCTTGGTCGACTAACTGGTTTCCATTTGACATGTCTCTTTGGTCGACCAACCTATTTTATTTGTGGACCAACCTTAATATTTTTAACAAATCTGTCGACTAACCATTTCTCTTTTGTCGACTAAGTCTTCCAACGACTAGTTTTTTAGCCGCCCAACCACTCACAACGGTCCAAATTTTGAACTTATCCACCATCAAGTATAAATAGGTGGTTGAAGACGCATTGAATGTTGTTGAACACATTAGAAGATTTTGAACTATCGAGTTTTTACTGTTCCATCGAACATTTAATTTTTCTCTTTGTATTCTCATTTAAGAGGCCTTGAATTTGCATTTTTGCTCCTACTCACTTTGTTCATTCATTGATAAGATTTCAATTTTATTCTTCACAAAACTAGAGTGTCTTTTAACGACATCTTTATTTTTCAAAAGAAATTTTAATTATACCAATTCACTCCCCTCTTAGTGAGTGGCATATCAGTTTATTTATATCAAAATGGACGAAACCACCAGAATTACCACCAGAATCCCTACTATTACTTAACCATTACAGTAAATAATAAACACCAACAAATGAACGAAACCAACTGTATTAGAATCCCAACCAGGTCTTGGGAAGACAGATAACCAACTGTATCAGATTCTTGTTTTCTCCTTTTGGAGTTTGCAATTCCCCTGTTCTGTTCCAGTAGAGGAAATAGAACACCAAAGTCACATTACAGATGAAAAAACACAGTGAATGCAGCATCTTTTGTTAATAAACCAAAGGTAGAAATGATCATCAGTCTTATGCTTACTATATACATGGATAGTCCCCTAAAAAAAGAAACTACACTGGAGTAAAAGGACTTCTCCCACCCCCATTTTTGGGTGAGTAGGGGCATACATTAATTAAACAAATAACTGGTTACACATATCTTAGTATCTTTTACAACCTCAAAAGAAAAAACTGAAAAACCTAAACTGTCCAAGAAAATTCACCATCAAGCTTCAAGGGCTTCTGCTTGTTCAGCATCAGGGTTTGGTTTATTTGACGCATTCTCCAATTGAGTACTCATTTTCGTTGCTAGTCTCAAAAATCTTCTGCTAGGAGCCACTCAAATTGGTCTTCCCATACACAACTGTTATAAAACAGGTGTTCAAAAATAAAGTTTTGCACAACAGACAAAGTCTAATATGCTTTGAATTGACAATCCAACCCCCCCAAAAAAAAATTAAATTAAATAAATAAATAAAAGAAAGAAGATAAGCAGCAGAATATAGGGAAATGACATCTTATAAAACAAATTAGGCAGGCACGAGTAATTTCTCCAAAACATACCTTTCCTTGAAAAGCAGTGAGAGTAGCTTCAGCCTCCTTGGAATTGGAGAATACAAATCCATACCCAACAGACCTTCTTGGATTTTCATGAAATATAATTTCTGCAAAAACAACATTGGCATTTTCAGGATTGAAAAACTCTTTAAGATCCTCAACCGTGATTTCGTATGAAAAATTTGCAACAAACAAGTTGTGGATAGGCACGGACTTACGCTGCATGGTAGAAGAAGGTTTATTTTTTCATGGCCTCGCCCAATTGAGCTTAGGATGCGTTGTTTAGTTCACACTAGCAACTTCAAAATCTGAACAAAACCAAAGCTAAAGAAAGATTCTCCAAGGAATTTTTGAGTTTTCAAACAAACTAACCTTATCCTTAGTGAACCACTGCTTTTTACAATGTTGATTACTTCATAATATTTGATGTTGACGAACTCACAACTTGTTGCCTTGTTGTTATTGTCGGAGATGCAAACATTTGTAATGAAGAAGCCTATATCTGTATATATATCATGGGTTATGTTAACAAGTCTTTTAGAAAAGTGTTCTCAATATAAAGACTTACAAGTTAAAATAGGTTATTAATACATATAGAATTGATGTACCTCCTGTGACATTAAGAAATCATTTGAGAGGAATTCCCTTTGTTGAGATGTTGTAACATTCCACGGTTGAAACATGTCTTGAAGTGGTAAGCTTTCATGTGGATATATGTCTCTTAGATGCATCCATTGCCAACTATTATTGTTACAATATCCTTGTTGCACCATTCCAAACACCCCCTACATAAATATAAAAGAAAAATATTGATCATTCACATAAAATAACGTAATTAAAAGGAGAATTAACAACAACATTTCCTTTATAAAAATAAGATCATTGTTTACCGCATCTACAACATGATTAGAGTTTAAGGCTCCTCCAATCATGACGTGGGCTGCATCCCTATTACCTGTCATGCCATCTTAAAAAGACATCGTGTTATTTTTCTTTATCACATACATAAATAAGTATAAATGATTATATTAATGCAAGTATACAAGTAAGTTTGGTTAACAACTGACCCATTACTTTTGGTGAATTCTTCTTTCGTGATTTGCTTTCCAATGGACCTTTAATTCTTTTGCTAGATTGGCCTTTAAAGCGTCTTTTTGTTGGCTCTCTCAATTGTGCCTCTTGTTGCATGTTTGATACCGATTTATGATCTGAGTCGATCAGAATACTCTTGTTCACATCTTCATCGGAGGCTATAAAGGCGTCAATCTTTGCTTCTACTTCTAGCAATAGTGATTTGCTTAATGAAAAAACATCAATACACCTTGAACCCTTGGACACAATTCTTTGTGAAATATGTGATAACTCACTATAATGAGCTGTCAGCATTGGATAGTTGTCATTTGGAATTATCTCTCCCATGGGATCACAAATAACTTCATATGGAGCTGCCCGTGTCCATCTTTTCAAATAGTATTCAGGAGGTAAACTTTTGAACTCTAAGTGGCGGAACAACTTTAATGCATGCGAACAAAAGATTCCATCAAACTCAAATTTTCTACATGTGCATGACACTGCTTGTTCCAAGTGGTTGTATTTAAGTGTGCAAATCCTTTTTCGACCTTTAATCTCTTTAGCTCTATAGGTACGAATAGTTCCATCATCATTCTCCAATTCCAATGACAAATCAATAGTTTGCTTAATACATTCTTGAAACTAGTAAAATATTTTTTTTGTATATTTTTTTGCTGCTTCACGCTCTACAGACCAATTACAAATAAAATTAGGTGTTGTTTGTTGTGTTAAATGTTCAGCCTCCCTTTCTTTTTCACGGCGATTATCCATGGCCCTAGAAAATAGACTTACAAACTCCCGCAGAACAATTCTACCATGATTAAAATAATCCCTCAAAAACTTATTGATACTTTCACTTCTCTATGAAGTAGTCATGCCAGCACAAAAGTGATCATGACTATATACTTGAGCCCATTTCTTTCTCAACTTGTATGTTCTTTGCAACCACTCATTACCTCTTAGCCTATGATCTTCAAGCAATTTGTCCCAACTTTCTTCGAATTCTTCAACTATTTCTGGATTGTAAATACAAGCTTTGAATTGTGGTGCAAATGTTTTACATCCATTATTACTCAAATTCTTTGCAGCATTTTGACATAAATGCCACAAGCACAATCCATGGTGGGCTTCAGGCAATACCGAATCAACAACACTTGATATAGCTGCAGACTGATATACCGAATCAATCCATGGTGGGCTTCAGGAATGCATTTTCTTCATAAGTTCAGCTTGTGAAAAATTGATTTTCCTTTGAGACCTCAAATAATGGGAATGCTGAAGTGGGACAAGATCATGAGTATGCTCCGATTTGAACTCAATTAGTCCATACTTATCGTCGGGAACCCGTTTAATCACAAATTTTGCCTTACAGTCAAGTCGCCGAATATCTTTTTTTTTTTTTTTTTTTTTTTTCAGGTGTCCTGATTTTTTTGGAAGTGCCTTCACACGAACAAACTAGTGCTTGCCGTTGGATTTTATTTTTGTCAGATCTATTCTTGTTTGTTCTTAATATCCTTACACTGAAGCCAACTCGCCTTGCATATGTATTATAGAAATCATATGCTTTTTTTGTTGTGTCAAATGTCATTCCAATTTTTGGATCTACATCGCAATTTCTATCTTCTTCAAACTGATCATTTGAAACCCCATATCCTTCATCAATTATAGGAGATTTCTCATCATCACTAAAATTCAAGTCTTGAATACTTATTCCCTCACAAGAACTAGTGACATTTGCATCCATCACTAAAATCCAAGTCTTTAACTATGACAAACTAGGTTGTATGTTTTAAACAAATGAAAGAAAATATAATAGTGAGATAAACTACATTTGTGACTTTTTAGCACTTCATACTTAAAATAATAGCACTTCCATAATCACAAACAATCATACAATGTTGTCAGTGCTAGTGAAAGAAGATTGATAACAGTTAACAAATGTTTGTAAAGAGAATAAGTTATGAATTTGATATTCAGATGAAACATACTAAGGCGATGTTCGGAAGTAGAAAGAGAGAGAGAATAAGTCCGAATGTTCTTAACTGTAAACTTAAATATTGAATAGGACTTCAGAGATGCACGAAAACAAGTGAAACAATGTAAAAAAATCCATTCAAAGATGCACGAAAGCAAATCGTTAAAAGAGAACAGGGAGACGTCGGAGCATTTCCAAACAAAAAACTAAAGTAACATTTACCTGAAGAAGGGCGAGAACAGAGAGACGCCGCTGTTAGGGGGACGTTGGAGGTCCGACATCGGTGGTGCTGCTGGTGAGGACGCCGGTGCTATTGCTGGGGAGAGGGAGAGTGAGAGTAAGAGGGAGAGGGAGAGGGACGGGTGAAGGTTGAGAGAGAGAGAAAGACCCAGATGGGTAATATTTAGGCGGTAATATTTGGCTGCTTGGAGGGTAAAATTTTTGGCTGTCCTCTGTTATTTTTTACTCTAAAAATAACGAGGGTGATGGTCACCCCCGTTAAAGGGGGTGAACAAAATCACACTCGAGTGTCATAGCTGTGGGGGCCGGCGGGTCATTTTCATACCGCCAATTTCATTTGGGGGGGGGGGGGATCGCCCCGTGGGGGTTGTGGGTAAGATAATGAGAGTTGATGGGGCGTAGGTGTAATTTCAAAATTCTTATTAAAACCACTTCAAACTCTTAACGGCCGAGACGGCAGACTACAAGAGAAGGAAGCAGAGTTGCCTTCTTGAGAGAGTCGAGGGAAGGAAGCAGAGTGCTCCCTTATTTTCCAGTGAAGCGAACTTTTGAGAATCCATTCCTTTTCTTGTCTCTTTCTGCTCAATGCATGAAGGCAATTTTTAATGGCTTCGTAAGGCCTTTGTATGCATATGCATTTACTCGAGCCGACAAATGGATGATTTTGCATACATACATTACATGACTTTGTATATTGAACTCCCATCTCTCTGCAATTCCCATCTCTCTGTTAGGGTTTCACCTCTGGAGGAAAAATGGATGCCATAGCTCTCCAAGATCAGATCCATGCTCAAATTCAAGCCTTGGAAGAACAAGTAAGGCCCTCCCTCCCTCTGTCTCGTTTTTTATTTTTGTCAATCTTGGGAATTGCTTGAAAACATCATGTTTGAGGACTGGGTATGGTATCAGGGCTTCATGGACGGGCAGCTGCGATATTGTTACACTCTGAAGAACGTGAATAGCCAGACATTTTTCGCGGAATTGTTGACTCGCTTTTTAATGGATGGTCTCACGGCCGTACGAGCCATGTCCGGGCTTCTGTATGTCTCATCCATTTTACCTATCAGTAAATTTAGTTTCTGTTTGGTTTGAGTTTCTGCTACATCTTTTCATTTTTTCTTTTGACTTGTTTGTAGGGAGCAACCTACTTTGGATTATGATAAGCTGTACCGGTATAATATGAAACTCAAAGGAGGTGCAATGAGGTAATGGCAAAGTTTTTTTACTTACTTTTATCCCCTTTCTTTCTCCCATCTAATGAAGAACTAAATTTCAGTACTTGAAATGAATTAAACAAATTTGTTTTTAGTCAATATATTCATGAAGTTTGCCGGAATATAAATATGTAACTATATTTCAATTACATAAAATGTTATCCAATTTTTTTCCTTTCCAGAACAAGACTTGTTCTGGAAATCCTAGCTACTTGTGGTATGATATTGCAGAAGAATAAACCTTAATCAGTTAGTTATGTAATTTAATAGAGAGAATGCATAATTTCCTAGTCACGTGGTAACATAAATTTATTCTGTTATTTTAAAGGGACCATCATTTTCTACATCTGAGGTTTTAGTATGTGATTAACAACAGTCTCTCCCAAGTTCCAAGTTCAATAAAAGGCAATTATGAACCCCTAGAGGAATTATGAAAATGCAGTCCGTGGTTAAGAAATAAGTAGGGTAGGAAGGATCTCATTCTCGTGGAGAATGATTCTTATAAGAAAAAAATGGTAATGTGGCACATAATGCATACCTGTCCTTTGCTGTTTGTTTATCCCCCCAGATTTTACTCAGAATCTTTTGTGTTTACTTTTTAGCAAAAATATTTGAGGAATACAATATTGTGAAATTTCCATTTCTTTGGGGATGTCTATAGGGGCAAAGTTTGGGGCTCAGGGCCAACTTGTGGTGATAACGGCCTCTTTAGGCATCCAGAAAATTTCAGCATGTAGAAGAAAAATAGAAGAATTTATGTGCTGCCCACCCAATTCCCCAATAGTAGGATAAAGCTTGATAAGTTGTTGTTGTCACCCAATTCACCCCTGCCTTCCAAACCCCCAGTTCAGAAGCTTATAATCTTTTGTGATATCAAGTTAAAAAAAAAAGAAAAAGAAAGCATTTTGACCAGATTCATTTACTTTGTTTTTTGGTGGCCATCTACTCCCTACTCATGGAGTTCTTTGAAAGTATATCTTTAACTAAATTAAACAAATGCATTATTATTTTGAAATATAGTTGTATGATCTATTAATAAAATTTAGACTGTGATTGTGTATTTGTACCATTAATTTTGTGTAGAATTCTTTCCTTCTTTCTTTTTCTTTCTTTCAATCTTTCGTATTTCTTTGATTATTTTTTATGTTGCACATTTATATCAACTTTATTTTTTAATAAAAATGTAAATGAAGACCTCTTCAATGTCAAGAAAGTATGATATTTTTATTGTACTTTTGATTGCGTATATACCTGGCTGCCCTGCAGTTCTGAAGTTCCTAGGTTTGCCTTTTGATATAGGTCGTCAAACTGGTCATTAAGGATATTGCAATTATATAATATGGATAATGCACGCTTTTGTTTATTACTATTGAACCATTTGCAATTCCATATATGATGGTTCTCAATAAGATGCATCCCTTTCCTTTTTCTTATTGACTTACCATTATGCTGATTGTGCATGTTGTTTAATTTGGTGTTTCAGCATTGGTGCATGTCAGGTGACAACTGCATGCAGTAATCTTTGTGAAGCTATTGACAGTGGGAGTGACGAGGGGTAAGAAGGCTTTTTCCCAAAATAACCACATGTCCTTTCTGCACTCTTTCAATTTCTATTATGCATGCAGCATGCCAGTTAATTTTTTTAATCCTTAATTTGTTTTATGAACATAGTTCTGAACATATGGTGGTCCTTGTTTAGTTTTCCTACAGATTTATTATAGAATTGTTCAAAGACATCTTATATTTTAGGAATTTTTTGGTGCTAAAATATGAATGTAAATTTGCACACTTGGAAGAAAAAAAAAAAGGAGAGAAAATGGAGTCCTAGAGAGCTCGGTCAAGGGTTTTTATTGGTCCCTAATTGGCAAAGAAAGAGTAAGGAAAACAGGTTAAAACGAGATCTTAAACTTGTACCTAAATAACCCCTAAATGGCTGTCGAAAGATTTTACATATAATGGACTAAAGAAGGGCTTGAATGGCTAGGCTAAGGGAGGGAAATCTCACTGGTTTTGAGCTGCCAAATTGTGATACAATGGGCCTTAAGTAGGACTTCACATTGGGCCAGAAACTTGATAGAATCATGCTTGCTTAATTGATTTAAAGAGAGTTAAACTCTTTAAGAATGGCTTAAAAATTGGGCTTGAGTAAACTGACCAATTGGACCTAAAGTGTACTACACTAAGACATTAGAAAGAGGTTCAAAAGGGTTGATAAAATGGGCTCAATATGGAAACCTACCTCAGGCCAAATTATAAGAATGGGCCAAGATTAGAAGAAATAAAAAAGGAAAGGGAAATGTGTGGCACCCCACGCTGAACTTCTTCCTTTGGCACCATTGTGTCACACAAATAAAGGGGCCTTAAAATCCCTTGGCTAACATTCCATTCCATATCTCAAGGGCCTTAAGAACACACTTGGCCAACATGTTCACATGCCCACACATTTGTCATACATTCCAGCATGCCATAATGCACATTAGGATGCCATAAATCAGTTCATGCATGATGGCATTAATGAAAACTCTGTAACCATGCACTTATATCCCAACCTTATTTTCTTTTGATTCTAGGAAAGCCTTCTCCTCCAAATTTTCTTACGTCCTCACTTTCTCGACACTTTCCTACTTAAACACTCTTTCTCTTGGAGCAGGGGCACAACTACCCTTTGTTTAGTGGGGTCAATTGACCCTAGTGAACTTGTATTTTCCTTTGTCATATGTGTAGAAATTTGGTAGAGAAGATAAGAGCTACCGTGCCTTTTCTCCATTACCTCTAAAAATATAAATATACAAGTCTCTTATGTACATAAGACTTCTATTACTCATTCTTTTCCTAAGATATCTCCTAATTTACAACACTAGATTACAACAGAACTTAACTAATTTACAGCTAGAATAACTTGGGATAACTTGGGTGAATTATCCTTATTTATAAGTGTTTGAATAGTTGGAATAATTATCTCCTAGCTTCTCTATCTCCTTGAAGCCTTATCTTCTTACACCCCCCTCAAACTGAGGAATATATATCAAATATTCCTAGCTTGCCGCAAATTGATTCAAAGTCTTGCTTTTGCATTGCTTTGGTTAGAATATCTGCATGCTGGTCTGCAGTGGAACATATGTTCATCAGATATCTCCTTTTATCTGTTGCTTTACAAAATGTCGGTCAATTCGGACATGCTTCATCCTGTCATGTTGTACCAGATTGTTGACAATGTTGATAGCTGATTTGCTATCACTGTCTAGTAGCTTAGGAGAGGACACTGGCATAGAGAGATCTTCCATCAGCCTTTCTACCCATACCATCTCACAAATTGCTTGGGCAATAGCTCTATACTTGGCTTCAGCACTGCTGCGAGCTACAACTTGCTATTTCTTACTCCACCTAGTTACTAAATTGCCCCACAATCTTGTACAATATTCGGAAGTAGATTTACTATCTTCCACTGCCCCTGCCCAGTCAGAATCAACATAACTATTTATTCATTTTTTTTGGTTCTTCTAGAATAGAAATCCTTTTCCCGGAGTCCCCTTTAGATATCTAAGAATGTAATAGGCTACTTCCAAATGTCTCTTAGTGGGGAGATGCATGAATTAACTAACAATACCTACAACATAGGTAATGTCCGGCCGTGTATGACATAGATAAATAAGCTTGCCTACCAAACATTGGTACCTCCCTTTGTCAACTTGATAATCTTCATTTTCTTCCCTATTCTTCCAGTTAGGCTCTAAAGGCGTGCTTGCAGGTTTACATCCCAGTTTGCCGATTTCTTGTAACAAATCTAGAGTGTATTTCCTCTAAGATACAAAGACGCCCTCCTTACTTCTTGCTACTTCCAATCCTAGAAAGTACCATAGTTCCCCAAGTTCCTTCACCTCAAAAGTCCTTCTAAGATGCTTCATTAGCCTTTCAATTTCTAGGTGGTTGTCTCCTGTAATGATGATATCGTCTACATAGACAATAAGTATTGTTTTCTTCCCATCTTCTGCAATCTTGGTAAATAGGGTATGATCTGCTAAGCCTTGTTTGTATCCAAGTTGATGTAATGTATCCCTAAACCTCTTAAACCAAGCACAAGGTGATTGCTTTAGCTCGTATAGGGATTTTTCCAATTTACATACCTTGTTTCTGGTGTGATCCATCTCAAATCTTGGTGGTATTCTCATCTAAATCTCCTCTTCCAATTCCCCATTTAGGAAGGCATTTTTTTTATGTCTAATTGATGTAGCTTCCAATCCAAATTTACTGCCAAGGATAACAAAACTTGGATTGAGTTTAGTTTTGCTATAGGGGCAAAAGTTTCTTCGTAATCCAAGCCTTGAGTTTGAGTAAATCCTTGTGCAACCAACTTGGCCTTGTATCTCTCAAGGCTCGCGTTTGATTTATACTTCAATGTGAACACCCATTTGTTGCCAACTGCCTTCTTTCCTTCTGGAAGATCCATGATTTTCCATGTGCCATTCTTTTCCAAGGCTTCCATTTCTTCCATAACAACCACTCTCCATTTTTCATCCTGCATGGATTAATGGATATTCTTTGGAATAGAGATGTTATCGAGATTGATAGTAAATGCCTTATATGAGGGAGATAGTTTCAGATACTTGAGGCATTCTGTGATTGGATGTTTGGTCCATGTCCTTCTTCCTTTTCTTAGGGAAATGGGAATGCTCAGATCATCTTCACGTTGCTGTTGGTGAGTTTCATCATCACTCATGATCATCTTTCCTGGACTTACCTCTGGGTTGGAGTGATTGGTTGACTGAAGAGCTAGAGGTCGCCTTGAGTGAACCTTAAGAGGAGGTTTATGTAGGCCTTGATCACCTTGTTGAATCTCGGTCTCCCCCCCCCCCCCCCGCGCGATGCTTTAGGAATGGGGAGGTCAATTCTGAAGTTGAACAATGTTTAGGTATAGGCTGATGAATTGCAGTAGTAGCGACTGAATTGAAAATGGGATTTGTAGGTGAAGGAGTAGATGGATGAAGAGGCATAGATATGACTTCACTCCAAACCTTTTCTAGGGTACTATTGGATTTAGTGTCATAGAAAAAAGGCTTATTCTCAAGGAAGGAAACATCACATGAGACAATAAATTTTCTGGTAACTGGATGATAGCACGTATATCCTTGCTGAGTAGGGGAATATCCAACGAATACACATTTCAGTGCCTTTGGGTCAAGTTTGGAGTAGTTGAGCTGATTTTGATGCACGAAAGAAGTACGTCCAAATACCTTAGAAGAGAAAGTGTTTAAGGCCCTGGTATAGTGAGGAAAGAATTCAAGGGAGTTTTGAATTGAAGGACTTTAGAGGGAAGTTGATTGATTAGATAAGCTGCTATAAGGATTGCTTCTCCCCAATAAGAGTTTGGAACCGATTGAGTGAACATAAGTGCTCTTGTTGTTTCAAGCAAGTGTCGGCTCTTCCTTTCGACTATCCCATTTTGTTGGGGATTATAGGGATAAGAACTTTGGTGGACAATACCATGTTCATTTAGGTAATGATCAAAGTTGTTTGAGAAGTATTCTCGACCATTGTCGATTCTTAAAAGATGAATAGAGGATTGAAAAACATTTTTGACCATTTGATGAAACTTTTTGAACACTAGATAAGTTTCAGACTTGTCCTTTATTAAGAAAACCCAACATACCCGTGTGTGATCATCAATCAAAGTGATGAACCAATGAGTATTTGTTAGGTTTGGGATTTTTCCAGTCCCCAAATGTCACTATGTATCAAGTGAAATGGTTGTGAGGGTTTATAGGCTTGCTTGGTGTGAATACTTCGAGTTTGTTTTGCAAGGATACAATTTTCACAAGAGAAATTCTGAATTTTATTGATAAAAAACGAAGGGTACAAGAGTCTAAGGTACTTGAGGCTAGGGTGTCCTAATCTTTGATGCCATAACATTAAATTAGTTTTAGAAACGGTAGCTAAAGAGGATTGAACAAGTGACCTAAATTCCTCTTGGTGATCATGCCTTGATATTTGATATAGACTTCATTTTTCTTCAGCTTTGCCAATCCTCTTCCTTGAAGATATGCCCTGAAAAACACAATGAAGATGAGAAAAAATCATTGAACAATTTTTATCTTGAGTAATCTTGCTGACTGAGATGATTATATCTTAAGTTAGGCACATAAAGCATTGATTTTAGACTTAGCCCTGCTACATACGCTGTCCCTCTACCTTGGACTAAAGACTTAGTCCCGTTATCCATAAATACTGTAATACTCTGATAATAAGATTCATAATCTGATAAAACTCCAAGATCACCGGTCATATGGTCTGAAGCACCAGTATCTATGATCCAAACCCTAGTAGATAACCTTTTAGAGAATAGAGAATGATTGATTTTACCTTGCTTAGCCTAGAGAACTCCTGAGTTGCTGTTATTGTCCGGATTTTCAGCCGTCTTTTGGACCTTGTTTTGATTCAGCAACTGTTGGAGGACTTCTAGTTGTTCTGGTGTTAGAGAGAATGAGGCTAAGGTCTCTTTTTCAGATTCCATCATGTAAGTAGACTGTCCTACCTTTCTTTAGCTCCTAGGTTCCAATTGGCTGGTTTCCCTTGCAGCTTTCAGCAGGTCTCTCTAGTATGCCAGGGCTTGTTACAATGGTCACACCATTGTTTATCTTTCTAATCCTCTCCCTTAGCTGTAATAGGAAACCTTCCGCAAGTTGTATTCAAGGTAGAATTCTGAAGTAGTCCTTCATTTGTTGAATGGCCAGGAAGCATTACCTTCTTTTTGCTCTCCTCTCTTCTTACCTTAGCAAAACACCTCTCTCATAGAGGGAAATGGCTTGGTTCCAAGTAATCTTCCTTTTACTTAATCTAAATCCAAGTTTAGACCATATAGGAAGTCAAATATTCGTTCTTATTCCACCATTTTTTCAAACTTCACTCCATTAGTTGAGCATTCCTACTTGATCTAATGGAAGAGATCCATCTCTTGCCATAACTCGATCAATGTATTGTAATACTCAGTTATAGAACTATTACCTTGCTTTGTAGATCGAATCATGGACTGAACTTGAAAGGTTTGAGTCGTATTCTCAAGATCTGAATAGATTTCTTGGACCACCTTCCATATTTCATTAGCCGTCTCATAAAAGAGATAAGTCCTTCCAACCTTCGGCTCCATTGAATTTACTAGCCATGCCATGACAATGGGATTCTCAGCCCCCTCTGATTTTGGTAGTCCCTCTACAAAGTCCATTGAAATCAGTTCCCACGCTTAGGACGGTATTTCCAACGGTTGTAGGAGACCCGGATAAGGGATTTGCTTATGTTTGCACCTTTGACAAGTAGTGCATTCCATGACAAACCTGGTCACGTCTTTCTTTAACCCCTTCTAGTAAAAGAGTTTTCGGACCCGTCGGTAAGTTACATTGAGTCCTGAGTGCCCACCTATGGGGGAGTCATGACGGCTCTAAAGGATCTTTTTCTTCGACTGCTCGTCATTCCCAATAACCACTCTGTTTTGGAACCTTAGTAGTCCACCTTTTAATTGGTAGTTAGGGTCAGAAGTTGTCTGCACTAAGATCTTAGTAAGCAAATCTTTGATCCAAGGAGTCTGGTCATAGCTGTGGGTAATGTCTTGCACCCAATCCGGGACTAAGGCCGAGATGGCCTGAAAGGAGGCTGAGTCATCTCTCTTTGACAGAGCATCAGTTGCTCTGTTCTCTTTCCCTTTATGGTAGAGAATGATGAAGTCAAATCCCATGAGTTTGGTAATTCCTTTTCTTTGTAACTAATTATGTATTGTTTGTTGGGATAAGAATTTTAGACTCTTATGGTTTGTCTTAATGGTGAATTTCTTGCCTTCTAAGTAATATCTCCATTTCTCCACAACCATTAATACTGCCAGCAGCTCCTTGTCATATATACTCAACCCCATGTGCCTTGGGGCCAATGCTTGACTTATATAGGCCACTGGTCTTCCTTCTTAGCTAAGCACAACCCCTATACCGATGTCACATGCGTCCGTTTCCATAATAAACTCATTGGAAAAATATGGTAGAGCTAATGTTGGGGCCTGAGTCATGGCTGCTTTAAGAGATTCAATTGCTTCCTTTGCTTCCGGTCCCCACCCGAAACTATTCTTCTTTAGCAGATTGGTTAATGCCTTGCTAATCACCCCATAGCCTTTTATAAACCATCTATAGTACCCGGTAAGGCCTAGGAATCCTCTCAGTTCCTTCAGGGTCTTAGGCCGGGGCCAACTCTTTATAGCTTCAATCTTGTGAGGATCGTTACTAACTCCATGTCCAGATATGACATGACCCAAGTACTCAACCTTCTCTTCTACAAATGAACATTTAGACCTTTTCACATACAATTTATGGAATCTAAGGATCTGAAATGCCAGCTTGAGATGAGATAGGTGTTGGTTTAGGGTGGAGCTGTATATGAGGATGTCATCGAAGAATACCAATACAAATTTACGTAGACAGGGAGCAAGGATATGGTTCATTAATGCTTGAAATGTAGCAGGGGCATTAGTTAGGCCAAGGGGCATTACCAAGAATTCGTAATACCCTTGATGGGTTCTAAAAGCGGTCTTAGGGAAATCAACCGGGTTCATTCTAATTTGGTGGTAATCGGAGGTCAAATCAAGCTTAGAAAAAATGGATGCTCTAGTTAATTTGTCCAATAGATCTTCAATAATGGGAATAGGGAATTGATTCTTGATGGTTAATGAGTTAAGCTGCCTATAATCCACACAGAACCTCCAAGTGCCATATTTTTTTTGACTAGGAGGATTGGTGAGGCATATGGGCTTTGGCTTGGTTGTACGAGGTTTTTGGACAACATTTCTCTTATAAGTTTTTCTATTTCTGCCTTTTGTATAGGAGAGTATCGGTAGGCTTTTAGGTTTACTGGTTCACTGTTGGGTTTAAGGTGAATGGAGTGGTCAAGGATTTGATGGGGTGGAAGGGTTTGGGATGTGGCAAATAGATCCTCAAATTCCATTAACAAGTTGTGAATGGGTCTAAGTGGATGTACCTTACTGTCCTCAGCTTTCAAGGGATTGTCCATGTGTGAGGCATGCTTTTGATCTCCAATGGCCCTTACCCCAACGCCCATAGCATAAATTGAATATAGTTGTCCCACGGTTGTACTCCCCTGTTCCAGCAACTTTTGCATTCTTTTCCCTGAAACGGCCTTACATTCCCCAGTTTCCTAACTACCATGTAAAGTCGCTTGTTGGCCTTCCCAGTTAAAGGTAACCTCCAGGCTGTTAAAATCAAACACTAAGGGGCTTATTGTCTTCATCCAATCTACCCCTAAAAAACATGACACCCTTTGTCCAATCGTAATTGATAGATTTGCCTCAAGCTCCATATGAATCCACTGATTCTGGAAATTGCTTGGTCATATATGATTTTGCTTCACCTACAATTCATTAACTGCTGGAGTTCGATAAACCTCAATTCCGAGTTGATTGTTTGATCTCTATCACTCGAAATTCGCCTTGGCTAATTGCTAAAGCTTCTGGATCGCAGCCGAGAGTCGTCGAAATTACTTAACAGAGAGAACCGCTGAGGAGCGGTGGCTCTGATACTGAATGTCATGACCCTAAGGTTGAGCTAGGGTCTAGGAAGGAATTGGGAGAGAAACGGAGAAGAATTGGAGGGAGATATAGAGCAGAAATTAAGAGAAAGAGAGGGAAAACAAGGAAGAACTAGATAGAGAAAGTAAGGAGGGAAATATGAATTCACTAAATCATTCCAACCTCATTCCTTTACATGCTATGGCCTATTTATAGGCTATTCAACTGATAGAATATTGTAGAACAACACCCGTGTGCACTTTAACAGAATGAATAGCATCTCCTAACCAACAATTGTAACTAATAATAACATTGCCCCTCTAATTCCTCTTGGGTCATGACATTCCCTCAAAAGTCCTTCAATTCAAAACTCCCTTGAATGTTTTTCTTGAATTCTTTCCTCACTATACAAGGGCCTTAAACATTCTCTCTCCTAAGGTATTTGGATGTACTTCTTTCGTGCATCAAAATCAGCTCAACCAATCCAAACTTGACCTAATGGCACTGAAATGTGTGTTCGTTGGATATTCCCCTACTCAACAAGGATACAAGTGCTATCATCTAGTTACCAAAAAATTTATTGTCTCATGTGATGTTTCCTTCCTTGAGAATAAGCCTTTTTCTGTGACACTAAATCCAACAGTACCCCAGAAGAGGTTTGGAGTGAAGCCATATCTATGCCTCTTCATCCATCTACTCTTGTACCTACAGATCCTAATTTTAGTTCAGTCCATATTGCAATTCATCAGCCTAGACCTAAACATTGTTCAACTTCAGATTTGACCTCCCCATTCCTAAATTATCAAGGAGGGGAGAGAGAGGAGATCGATATTCAACATGGTGATCAAGGCCTACATAAACCTCCTCTTAAGGTTGTCACGAGAAAAACCTTTCGAGCCTTTTTTTAAATTTTTTGCTTTGTTAATTGTTACTGCTATTTACTGTTTTGTTGCTGTAATTCCTTATGTAGTAATAACCTTTATTTTTCTGCTGTAAGTTCTAGAAGGAGGTGGTTACTGCCATGTGCAGAAAGGGTCAGAGAATTTCAAGGTTTGTTATGAGAGTAGGATTCACCTGGCAGGAGAATCTCTCTTCCTAGGCGCTGGGGATATATTTGCCTACCCTCAACGAGAGAAAGGCATGAATGGAAAATCATAATTCTTATTGTTCTCCCCTCCAAATTCTCAGTTCTCTCTATTTATCTCTCTATATTCTTTCTTCTGTTCTTCCCTCTAAATTGCTCCCACTCTTCTCTTCTCTCTATTACTGCTTCTTGTTTGGGTATTGAGTTCTCCTAATTCATATTGGAATTGGGAGATAGCATATTGTCAGGCCAAGTCGTGATAAAGGTTTACTCAAGGAGACCTCCAGCTTTTTAGTCAACCAATCACTCCAACCCAGAGGTAAATCTAGGAAAGATGATCATGAGTGATGATGAAACTCACTAACAACAACGTGAAGATGATCTGAGCATTCCTATTGCCCTAAGAAAAGGAAGAAGGACATGCACCAAACATCCAATTACAGAATTCCTCGGGTATCCGAAACTATCTCCCTCATATAAGGCATTTACTATCAGTCTCGATAACATATCTATTCCAAAGAATATCCATTAAGCCATGTAGGATGAAAAATGGAGAGTGGCTGTTATGGAAGAAATGACAGCCTTGGAAAAGAATGGCACATGGAAAATCATAGATCTTCCAAAAGGAAAGAAGGCAGTTGGCAGCAAATGGGTGTTCACATTGAAGTATAAATCAGACGGGAATCTTGAGAGATACAATGCCAAGCTGGTTGCACAAGGATTTACTCAAACTCAAAGCTTGGATTACGAAGAAACTTTTGCCCCTATAGCAAAACTAAACTCAATCCAAGTTTTGTTATCCTTGGTAGTAAATTTGGATTGGAAGCTACATCAATTAAACCTAAAAAAAATGCCTTCCTAAATGGGGAATTGGAAGAGGAGATTTACATGATAATACCACCAGGATTTGAGATGGATCACACCAGAAACAAGGTATGTAAATTGGAAAAATCCCTATACGGGCTAAAGCAATCACCTTGTGCTTGGTTTAAGAGGTTTAGGGATACATTACATCAACTTGGATACAAATAAGGCTTAGCAGATCATACCCTATTTACCAAGATTGCAGAAGATGGGAAGAGAACAATACTTATTGTCTATGTAGACGATATCATCATTACAGGAGACAACCACCTAGAAATTGAAAGGCTAAATAAGCAACTTAGAATGACTTTTGAGGTGAATGAACTCGGGGAACTACGATACTTTCTAGGATTGGAAGTAGCAAGAAGCAAGGAGGGCATCTTTGTATCTTAGAGGAAATACACTCTAGATTTGCTACAAGAAACCGACAAGCTAGGATGTAATCCTGCAAGCACGCCTCTAGAGCCTAATTGGAAGAATAGGGAAGAAAAAGGAAGATTATCATGTTGACAAAGGGAGGTACCAATGTTTGGTAGGAAAGCTTATTCATCTATGTCATACATAGGGTTGGCAACGGTTCGGTTTTTGCCAAAACCATAACCAAACCAAACTTAAACTATTAAAACCAAAACCAAACTTTACCATTGGTTTTAAAAATTAAAAACCATAACCAAACCATTCGATTTCAGTTCGGTTTTGGTTTTAACCATGGTTTTTTTAGTTTGATCCATAATCTCCCGCTAGGTTTTATTTTTTTTTTAAATATTTAATTATTTATTTTTATTAATAATTATTTGATTGATAAAATAAAATAATTTAAGATTAGGTTTTATTTTTATTTATTAATTACTTTATAAATGTTAAATATTTTATATATTTGTAATGCATTAGTTAAAATACTTGTATAAAAATGCATTAGTCAATATATATATTATGTGTATATATAATATATTAAATAAATAAATATATATTATATATATGTATATTCGATTCGGTTTGGTTCGGTTACCCACACATTCGATTCGGTTTTGGTTTAGATTTTGGTTTGGATTTAGTAAAAACCATAAGCAAACCATACCCATTGAAATAGTGTTCGGTTTTTCCCCAAACCAAACCATTACCCAGTCAAACAGTTTTTAACCGCGTTGACTGGTTCGGTTTCAGTTTAGTTTCCCATGATTTCGGTTGCAATTGCCATCCCTAGTCATACACCGATGGACATTACCTAGTTGTAGGTATTGTTAGTTAATTCATGCATCTCCCCACTAAGAGACATTTGGAAGCAGCCTATCACATTCTTAGATTTCTAAGGGGGACTCTTGGAAAAGGGCTGCTATTTCATAAGAATCAAGAAAAAGGAATAATTTGTTATGCTGATTCTGACTGGGCATGGTGGTGGAAGATAGCAAATCTACTTCTGGATATTTTACAAGAGTATGGGGCAATCTAGTAACTTGGAGAAGTAAGAAACAACAGGTTGTAGCTCGCAACAGTATTTAAGCCTAGTATAGAGTTATTACCCAAGCAATTTGTAAGATGGTATGGGTAGAAAGGCTGATGAAAGATCTCTCTATGCCAATTTCCTCTCCTAAGCTACTATACAGTGATAGCAAATCAGCTATCAACATTGTCAACAATCCGGTACAATATGACCGGATGGAGAATGTCCGAATTGACCGAACATTTTGTAAAGCAGCATATAGAAGAAGGAGATATCAGATTAAAATATGTTCCGACTGCAGACCAGCATGCAGATATTCTGACTAAGGCAATACAAAAGCAAGACTTTGAATCAATTCGTGGCAAGCTGAGAATATTTGATATATATTCCTCAGCTTGAGGGGGGGGGGGTGTTGGAAGATAGGTTTATGGTGATAAGGCTTCAAGGAGATAGAGAAGGTAGGAGATAATTATCCCAGCTATTGGATAATTATTCCAGCTATTCAAACTCTTATAAATAAGGATAATTCACCCGAATTATCCCAAGTTATCCTAGCTGTAAATTAGTTAAGTTTCATTGTAATCTAGTGGTTTAAATTAGGAGATATCTTAGGAGAAGAATGGGTAATAGATGTCTTATGAACATAGGAGACTTGTATATTTATTCTTTCAGTGTTAATGGAGAAGGACATGGTAGTTCTTATTTTCTCTACCGAATTTCTTCAGTTTCTTTGTTTTTTGATTTGATTGTATGTAGTAGCTGTAGTTTCCTTTTCTGTAAAATTCTTTCCCTGTACATATTTCCTAAACTAGTTTAGGAAGCTGTTTAATTAGGAAATCTCCTAATTAGCATTAGGGAACTAAAGCCTAAACAATTGATAGGTGTGTATATATGCGGCTAAGGTTATTGGAATGAATAAGATTGGTTTTTCTCCCTTCTTCTTCACATCTAATTTATCTTATAATTAATCAAAGTTGGTCACTGGAGTAATAATCAAGTCAAGTATTGATTACCTTTATACGTGTATAACATATATGTCATGGTTACCTTTATCAAATCAGAAACCAAACCAGTGAAGATTAGTCAAACGCTCATTGGTTCAAACAATTTCATATAATTAAATGCGTTTTATAATTCAGATAACCAGATATATGAATATAGTTTTGCGCAACAAAAAAGTAATGTGCTGATGAAGTGGAAAAATGGTTATTTATCACTTGTTCCAGCCACTATTCACAAGTTTGAGTCATGCTGGTAGCAAAATAATGTTTGTTCAAAAGTCATTTCAAGGCTTATCATTGAAGTGCACTCACTCACTCCCAACTTTTTAGCAAATTGATTCAATTTCTCAAACTGAACAACCAGAGCTCAAACTAACTAGTCTAATCTGGTGTGATAACTATGAGTATATACTCTCTTTTGTCCTACTAATCTAAACTTTTTTGATCCTAAAGTAACCCAAGATTTTTACCTAGAATCCACTCATTTGTTTCTGTACAATCTTGTTCACAACAAAATAACTAGGAGACATCCACTAGTAAAGTTCCTAGTGAATTCACCCATCTATATTGCAAACAGATAAGGTCTATATGCTGAATCTTAGTGGAATCCCATTAGTTTTGCAAATTCACTTCTTTTCCCTTTCATTGTCCTCAGACTTAGCCATGACTAGATGATCTGGATTATACTTATTTTTATTCTGCTATCTAATTGATTTCCTTTTGTATCTCATGATAGTCCAGTTTTCTTTTTTCCTGGAATGCTGGCATATAATGTTTTCTGGTTAATGAAAACAGAAGGGTTTCATTCTTTTTGTTTTTGGGTATGTTTGCATTAACATCACGAACACAATAAGAGATTTCATAGTAGATATCCTGGGTATAAGATGAAATAAAATTTGATAGTACATTACTTGTTTATGCTCTAATGTTTACCATATATTGGAATATGGTTTCTGATTCAGTAAGTTATTTATTCTGTAACTTTCCACTCCTCAGGTGTCTATCAGCTTTCAAAAGTCTCATGCATGAATACAATACTTTGCAGGGCAAGATGGAGACAATTGTTCAGGTTAGTCAATTTTTATGTTTATTAAGTTTCTTTGTTAAGATCCCTATATGTACACTTTAAATATTGCCCAAAATGCCCACCTTTTCTTTGTGCTGAAAAAATTATGTTAGTATGAATATTCAGATACTTTCTAATAAAATTGGTATTGTATTGTTAATTATATGTAATTCAATACTTACACAACCCCCCCCCCCCCCCCCCCAACAAAAAGAAGAAGAAGAAGAAGTGAGGCAATAAGTCTAGCATCTAATTTAGGTTCTGCCAAATGAATCAACAATCAATGAATAGGGGGGAAGCAAGGAAAGAAACAAACACCATGCTACCCCAAGTGTTCATAAGCATGATATGGTTAATATAAAACATATGGGCATGGGACTTGTTGTGATTCATGCCATTTGTGGAACATGATATCTGAAGAATCAAATATCTTTAGCCTCATACCTAGTCTAAGCTGCAATGAATCTTTAAGATTTCCTTCTCCTTTGACCAAATATCCGGTATGGTACCTCTTCCATTTTATTTTTTTCTTGATTGTGGCTTCTATAGCTTTTCAAATGGGCTATCTTAGGGTTTCTCTATTGCTTTTATGTGGGTCAGGTCCAATCTAAATGGACTGTCTTAGGGGATTTTTATTTAGAAATAGTCATCGTCGTCGTCGTCATCATCATCATCATCATCAATTGCACCTTATCTTAAGTTCTTAACCATGTTAGGGTTGGTGGCACGATATTCATAATGCCAATTGACAATACAAATCCATGCAAAAAAAGAATGTGAAAAGTTTTTATGTCAGATGCCCTTGCTGATGCCACCCTCTAGCAAGGGAATGATTAAAATTCTAGCACTATTTTCACATGGAAAGTATAATGAAATGATGGTGAATGAAGATAAAAATTGATATGGTTGTGTTCCATCACATAATTCATATTGTGAAACAAACTTGTAAAATATGGAAACATGACTATCTTCAAAACAAGTACTATTTATTAAAATAAAATCCTAAGCTACTACCCAAACTATATTCATTACCAACCCACTACCATAATACCAAGTTTGGCCTAGGTAAGCATCACTGGTTCAACGAACGGTTTTTTACTTTTTCTAAAAAAAGAATGATGCCGTTCAACCAGAATTTTTATGCTGAACTGGAAAAATCAGTAGTGTTTTGGGAAATTCTTTGGGGGTTAGTAGTAATTTGGGATTTTTTTTTAAAGTATTAGTTGAGAAAAAAAAATCATCTTAGGGCTCATGTTTGGACATCATCAGACAACTTAAGCATTATCCACATCATTTAAAAAAAAAATTACTTTTAGGTTTGTTACAATTTTTGTCAAGAGAGACGTGAAAGGGCTTTCAATCTTATTTCCCTTTGAAGGGATAGATGAAATTATATACAAGACTTCCTGCTAAACTAGGAAGTTTCTAAAAAACAGAATAAGAAAGTTTCCAAATCTGAATTTGGAAACCTATACAATTTAGGATACAACAAACTAAAGAAAGTTACAACAATCTATCTTCTAGAAGATATACACTCTTGTTTTAGAAAGAAAAGGTATTCAAATAGCAATCAAGCTGATATGATCTTTCCCGAGAATGCGAACAAGTTCAGCTCTTTCATCCCTGATACTCCCCCTCAAG
Source organism: Diospyros kaki (assembly GCA_036245055.1). Classification (NCBI taxonomy): domain Eukaryota; kingdom Viridiplantae; phylum Streptophyta; class Magnoliopsida; order Ericales; family Ebenaceae; genus Diospyros; species Diospyros kaki. The sequence goes on along the minus strand of BSEG01000010.1, from coordinate 24,483,364 downwards.
ATTGTGAGTGGATGTCATACATTCCAATCTTGCTGATCAACATGTGAATACAGCTGCAGGTAGTCCTTTAGTTAACAAATCCGCCAATTGGTCACTTGAGGAGATATACGGGGCTCAAATTAGGACACTGTCTAATTTCTGCTTAATGAAATGTCTATCCACTTCAACATGTTCTGTTCTGTCATGTTGGACTGGATTATGAGAAATGCTTATTGTTGATTTATTATCACAGTAGAGCCTCATAGGAGTTCTCCATTTGATTCTAAGATCATCCAACAATATTTTCAGTCATAGTAACTCACACATCCCTAGAGCCATAGATCTGAATTCAGCTTCTGCACTTGACTGAGCCACTACACTTTGTTTTTTGCTTCTCCACATCACAAGGTTATCCCCTAGAAAAGTGTAATAGCCTGTTGTGGATCTCCTATCCACAATGGATCCTGCATAATTAGCATCCGTGTAAGCCTCAAGTGGCATAGTCTCTCTCTCTCTCTCTTCTTAAATATAATACCTTTCCCGGCTGTTCCCTTCAAGTAGGGTAGTATCCTATACACTTCCCTTAGGTGAGTCTCTTTTGGGTTATGCATGAATTGACTGACCACACCCATTGCATAGGCAATGTCTGGTCGAGCAAAAGCCAAATAAATCAGCCTTCCAACCAGCCTTTGATAGGATCCCTTATCAACCACACTATCTTCCGGAACTCCCCCTAAGCTTTGGTTAGGTTCAATGGGAGTGTCTATTGCCTTACAACCCAGCATTCCAGTTTCATTTAGGAGGTCTACTATGTACTTTTGTTGAGAAATAAAAATTCCCTCCTTTGAATGTGCCACTTCTATGCCCAAAAAATAGTTCAATCTCCCTAAGTCTTTAATTTCAAACTCATTGATTAAACACTCCCTTAGCTTATTCATTCCTCATCATTGTCGATGACTACAATGTTAGCCACATATACTATTAGCACTGTCACTCCCCCTGTCGCCGAGTGGTGGATGAATAGTGTATAATCCCCTTAGCTTTGCCTATATCCCATACTAAGCATCACTCTTGCAAACCGGCCAAACTAGGCCCTTGGGGAATTGTTTTAGTCCATATATAGCCTTTTTCAATTTGCACACTTCCTTCTCCTGTGTTGTTAAGCCATAACTTGGTGTTAATTCCATGTAAACCTCCTTTTCTAGATCTCCATGCAAAAATGCATTTTTTACATTATATTATTGCAGTGGCTAGCTTAGATTAGCAGCTAAGGATAGAAGAACCCTAACTGTATTCAACTTTGCAATCGGTGCAAAGGTATAACCTAATAAAACAATATGGAATGCAATGATATCTTCACGCACGCCATCTAATTTACACACAACATCTTAAATACACACCAAAATATAGAAAAGTAAAACCCATGAAACATGGATACGTGTTTTCTCAATTTGTGGGATCCCATAAAGTATGGATCTATTGTCCCCATTTCATACATTTCTACACTCCCCCTCAAGCTGTCTTGAAAATATCTTCCATGGCAAGCTTGCTTACTAATTTTTCAAATTGATTTTTGTGTAACCCCTTTGTAAGAACATTGACGACTTGATCAACTGTTGGAATGTTGGGCATACAAATTACCCCATTATCAATTTTCTCCTTAATAAAGTGCTTATCCACCTCTACATACTTTGTCCTGTCATGGAGTACTGGCTACATAGGCCTGTCCTTTTGGTTGTCTTCCTCTAGTTGGCTTACCATGAACCTTCCGACATTTTTCAATAGTGTGTCTAGGCTTCTTGCAATAGGTGCACCACAGATCATCCTTGTTTGTGGTTTTAGCTGAGTCTAAAGCCTTCCTCTCTTATCTTGCTAATCTCTCTTGACTGAGGCCTTTCAAAGTTAACAGGGTTGAACACTCCATAGGATTTCTCTCCAGCATTACCCCCCTGCCTTCCTTTGCACACACTATTGATATTACCTCATTTAACGAAGGCAAATCAAACTTGCTAAGGATTTGGATGCTAATTGCATCATACTCTACATTGAGTCTGATAGAGCACCGATACACCACACATATCAGCGTAGGGGTAAGAAAGGAGACAAGAGGGCAATTGAGGAAAAAGACATAGGGGTAGAAGTGTTAGAGGCGGTTAGGGATAACAACCTCACGTGGCTCTAACCGTTGGGGGAATCCATATAAAAGGGAGAGGAAAGAAGAGAGAGGGTGTGACGGAATTTGAAGAAGATTCTGGGAGAGGAGGCCCTCTTGAATTAGCCTTTGTTTTCTTTTTATGTTCTTCTTCCTTCTTTTTGTTAGTTTTTCTGGAATTGAGCATTGTAAATCAGATTGTTATCTACTGATTTGGATAGTGAAACTGGAGTTTGAGTGGGTTTCTATCATTTTTGGTATCAGAGCAATCGATTCATAGGGATGATTGTTTCAGAAAGAGTGGGTGAGCTAAAGGGGCGTATGGCGGGTTTACATGAGGGTTTAGAATCGGTGAAGGCGGAACTCATAAGGGTGCAAAATATCAAGAAGAACATGGCATGGATGATGGATCGATTCAACCTATTAATGACGCAATGGGATGAGCAGGAGAGAGAAAGAGGAAGGGGAAGCGAGATGGGGAAGACCAACCTGCGGGTTTGTCCTTGTCAATGGAGGTAACACCAATGGTTGAAGGGAGAAGTGGCGAAGGGGGCGACTAGGTCGATGGTGTCGAAAGGAAGGAGTACCGTGGGAGACGCCTGGAAATGCCCATCTTTGAGGGAGATGATCAAGATGGCTAAGTCTTTAGGGTTGAGCGCTATTTCACTGTAAACCAGCTGACCAATGCGGAGAAGTTGGAGTTGGCAACTTTATGCTTTGAAGGAGGGGCTCTATCGTGGTTCTAGTGGGAGCAAAGGAAGCGACGAGTAAGAAGTTGGGAAGAGCTTAAGGGGTTGCTAAGTTAGGTCCACACAAGAAGGGACCGTGGAGGAGCGGTTTATGGCCACGGTCAGAGACTATTGGATTTGTTTTGAAACTTTAGCATCACCCATTGAAGGGATGCCCGAAGCTATTTTGGAGGGACACTTCGTTTATGGGCTCAAACCAAAGATTAGGGCAAAAATTTGGGTGTTAAGGCCCTTGGGCCTCGAGAATATCATGGAAATGGCCCAGCGGATTGAAGACCGGAATCAGGTGCTCCAAGGGAATCGTTTTGGTTACGGCCCAAGTAAGGTAGCCCCACACCCAGCTCTGACCCCTATGGTGCAACGAACTGTGGGGTTCCAAACCTCCAATCCTCCCAGGATAGTCATAGCTAGCCCTTCTAATTCCTCAAGATCGTTGACCACTGGGAAGTTGACAACACCACCCTTCAAACGATTGAGTGAGACTGAGCTACAAGCCAAGTGTGTAAAGGGATTATGTTTTCGTTGTGACGAGAAATATTCAATTGGGCATAGGTGTAAGAACAAGGAGCTACAAGTGATGGTTATTTATGAAAAAGAGAGGGAAGAAGAAGAAGAAGAGATAAAACAAGATGAGGCAGGGGAGGCTTCCAGGGAGTGGGAAGATACTTTCAAGGACGGGGAGATGGTGGAGTTATCACTAAACATAGTGGTAGGGTTAACTCCTCAAACGGTGAAGATTAAAGGAACAATAGAAGGCCAAGAAGTGATTGTCTTAATCAATAGTGGGGCTTCCCACAATTTCATAGCAGTTGACTTGGTGCAAAAATTGGGACTCTTTAGGATGCCCACTCGAGGATATGGGGTGATAATGGGCTCCGGTATGGCAGTGCAGGGGGCGGGAGTATGTAAGAGGGTTCCCTTGTTGTTACAAAATATGAAGATAGTGGAGGACTACCTTCCTTTGGAGCTGGGCAACTCTAATGCTATTATGGGGATGAAATGGTTGGCCACATTGGGAGAGACACAAGTGGATTGGGGTTCTTTGATCATGAGGTTTAAGGTGGGAGACACGGCCATTACCTTACATGGGGATCCCAACCTCAGCAAGACTTTAGTGACCATGAAATCCATGATGAAGGCATTCCAAAAGGGTGGGGAAGGAGTATTATTGGAGTTGGGTTGTTTAATGGCTGAAGTAGTGGAAGTTAAAATCCCTAACAGCTTGTAGGGGGTACTATCCGACTTCAAGGCAGTCTTTGAAGAGTTGTGTGGGCTGTCCCCACACCGAAGGCGGGATCATACCATCACACTGCAGCTTGGGGTTTCCCTGGTAAGTGTGAGACCTTATCGATACCCCCATCTCTTGAAGATTGAGATTGAAAAACTTGTTTGAGAGATGTTGGCTACTGGTATCATCAAGCCAAGCATCAGCCCCTTTTCCAGCCCCGTATTGCTGGTTATGAAGAAGGACGGGGGTTGGATGTTTTGTGTGGACTACCGGGCTTTAAACAAGGTAACTATCCTTGATAAATTTCCAATTCTGGTTATTGAAGAACTCCCAGATGAGTTGAATGGAGCTGCAGTTTTTTCTAAGTTGGATTTAAAATCGAGTTACCATCAAATACGTATCGCACCTAATGACATCCCGAAAATGGATTTTTGCACTCATGAGGGCCATTATGAGTTTATGGTGATGTTGTTTGGATTAAGAAATGCAGCCTCTACATTTTAGTTGTTGATGAATGAGATTTTAGGGAACAATTGAAACAATTTGTTCTCGTATTTTTTGATGACATTTTATTGTACAACAAAATGATGCAGGAACATCAAGATCATTTACATTGCGTATTGGGAATATTAGCTGAAAACAAGTTGTATGCCAATGCAAAAAATGCCAGTTCGGACAGTTGGAGATTGACTACTAAGGCCACATTATTTCGCAACAGGGGGTTGTTGTGGATAGTTCAAAAATTCAGGCGATTATGGATTGGCCTAGCCCTTGTTCACAGTAAGAACTCTGTGGTTTCTTGGGGCTTATGGGGTATTATCGCCGGTTTGTACGAAATTATGGGAAATTAGCTTGGTCGATAACGATACAACTTCGAAAAGATAACTTCTATTGGGATGAGAGTTCGGAGCAAGCTTTTTAGTCCCTAAAGAAAGCCATGACAGCTTTACCTGTGCTCACTCTACCAGATTTTTCGAAGGAGTTTATAGTGGAAACTGATACCTTAGGGCATGGACTCGAGGCTATATTGATGTAGGAACACAAGTCGCTTGCTTTCTTTAGTCATGCTTTAAACCCCAACGGTCAGAATAAGTCGGTCTAGGAGAAGGAGTTGATGGCTATTGTATTTGTAGTATGAAATGGCGACATTATTTATTGGGGAGGAAATTCATTGTAACATCCCGCATCGAGCGATAGGAAACACCGAAACAACTTACTCTGATGGGCCTACGCGAACTTCCCAAGGGTCACCCATCCTTAAGCTTCCCTAGTTCAAGCACACTTAACCTGGGAGTTCTTTGCCTACATCAACCCAAAAGGTATCCAGCTGGTGTTATTTCTTTCTTTATTTATCCTCGATATATACTACCCTTCTCTGGCCTCTTGGGATATTACATTCTCCCCCCTTGAGCACATGACATCCTTATCATGCGACTTTACAATTGGTCCCAGATCTTCTCCCCTTTGGAGGCTGTCATCCTAGAAGCCTACTAGAAGCCGCTCCTTGTACAGGCCCTCGAGCCCCAGCACCACTCCTCGCCCTCATCGGACCACCTTCACCAAGGGTCGGCTCTGATACCACCCTGTAACATCCCACATCGAGCGAGAGGAAGGACCGAAATAACTTGCCCTAATGGGCCTACGCGAACTTCCCAGGGGTCACCCATCCTTAAGCTTTCCCAACTCAAGCACGCTTAACTCGGGAGTTCTTTGCCTACATTCAGACCAAAAGGTATCCAGTTGGTGTTGTTTCCTTCCTTACTTATCTTTAATATATACTACCCTTCTCTGGGCTCTTGGGATATTACATTCATCATCCGAACAAATCAGAAAAGTCTCTAAGGTTCTTGATGGAACAACGGTTAGTGAGCCTGGAATGTCAAAAATGGGTGATGAAGTTAATAGGATACCACTTTGAGATACAATACTGACCTAGTTTGGAGAACCGTGTTGCTGATGTACTCTCCTGGTTTTCCTTCCCAGTCACGCTCATGACTCTTACTGCTCGTTGGGTTCTGCAGTTAAATCAACTCAAAGAAGAAGTGGCCAAAAATAGCTATTTCTAGCAGATCATTAGGGAGCTGCAAGCTAAGCCTTAGAGTAGGCCAGGCTATTCCATGGTGGATGGGCATTTATTATTCAAAGGCAGGTTGTTACTTCCCTTTGGTTCGACTTTGATTCCTTCATTGATGAAGAAGGGCCACGATGGGCAGATTGGAGGCCACTTGGATTTCTTGAGAACTTACAAAAGGCTGGCTGCTAATGTTTATTGGATAGGAATGAAAAAAGATATCCATCGGTATATTCGCCAATGTCCCATATGCCAGCAGCACAAGTACATGGCTCTCTCACCGGGGGGCCTACTTCAACCACTCCCTATTCCCCATCAAATTTGGGAGGATATGTCAATGGACTTCATAGAAGGACTGCCGAAATCAGGGGGAGTGGACTCCATTTTAGTGGTGGTGGATCGGCTTAGCAAGTATGGGCATTTTATTATATTGAAACTCCCTTTTTCAGCAACCAGTGTAGCAGGTGTTTTTGTTAAGGAAATCATATGACTACATGGGATTCCTAATTCTATCGTCTCGCATAGAGACAAGGTCTTTATCAGCCATTTTTAGAGAGAGCTATTTCGGCTACAGGGCACACAGTTGAGTAGGAGTACAGCAATTGTAACACCCCGCCTTACAAGGCATGTCACAGGTGTAGGGTATAGATTTTTTTTTTTTTTTTAATACTCAACTTGCACACGAACCCCACCATACACATAGGTCTAGCTACTTGAACTAAATGTCTAATAGCTAGGTAAGGCAACAGAGTAGCAGTGGAAATAATATCGATAAACTAAAACACCTTTAAGGTTCGTACATCATCATAATGCTTACAAGTCAAAATAAACTACAAAGGCTACAAAATCTATGATTATTAAACTCAACACGGAGTCTTCAAGTAGTCAGGGGGCGATGCCCTTGCCTTTGTTGCAAACCCCAGCTGGGACATTGAATATCCCAGGGGTAAAACCCGTTAGATGTTGAAACCATCTAAGTGAATGGCATGTACAGTAGGTTATAAACAATGATATGAGATGCATGCAAAATCATGGCACGGCATATAAACACATACAACGGTCCCTCTTATGTAATCTCTGGGTGCATATCGGCGTTCACCCCTGGGGTGCATATCGGCGTTCACCATTTGTGGAATCACACATTTAAATAACAAACCATCCACAAGCCGGTGAGATTACATGGCAACTTACAGCGAGGTGACCAAACAAGGCCAAAGGCCACACATAAACCACATAATGTCACATAGCATGATCGTTTCAAAACATGTGCCGTGCTTTACAAAATGACAGTTTATAATGCATCTTGTAGTACATTTGCATGCTCGATATGCTTAGAAAAATAGATAGCCATTCATAGGTAGCAAATAGGGCTTAGTCACACTTAGAAACCATTTCAAAGGGTAAAAATCCACTCACCTTTAATGAAATGACGATTATGCCCCTATCGTCGTTTTGTCTTGGAATCCTCAAAATACTCGGCCAATACTCTTCCTGATAGTCACATATTCAAGAATGACATATCATAATCACATACTAATTTCTTTGTATTTCTCCAACACCTTGGCCTATTTATTTTTAATTTCTTTCCCCTCTAATAAATCAAAATAAATACCATAGGCCAACTTTTATCAAAATTAATACCCTAGATGTTTTTTATTTATTTTTCTAGGAATTTTAAAAAAAAATGCAGCACTTACCTCTAGGGCACGCGCCCTCACGCGCTAGGGCGTGTGTCGGCGCGTGGAGAGCCGCGCGTGAAGCTCACGCGGCAGTTGTCTTCCTCGCAGCTCCGGTGGCCGGCGACGGTCGGAATGGCCAACGATGGGTACTGGCCGGTAGCCCTCTTCAAGGCGAGTCCAACGGCACCGGTGGCAGGTCGAGAGGATGGCCGGAGGTCGGTCGTTCGATCGATTTACAGTCCGGCAAGGCCTTCTTCGCGTTTTCCGATCAACCTCTAATTCACCCTTCAAATCACAACGAAAACTCCCCAAACTTGGCAGGGAGAACGCCCAGAGTGTCACGAACACAAGCCCTCTATCAGGAAGCCTTGATTCGTTCGTTAAAGCTTCCGATTGTGCGTTTCTAGGGTTCGGCCATACCGAGTATTTATAGGCCAAATTTCGGTCGAAATCCCACCAATTTTGAGGCAATGATGCCTCTGAAACCTAGATCTAGGGCCTAGACCTTATTATCTTGCTTGCAAGCCACGAAAAACCAACAAAAATCGGTGAAAATGTGGCTCAAATTCATCGAACCAAACGGCCATGAAGTTTCGGTCATCTTCCAGCTTCTTCCGGCGACCCAGCAGCCAATCTCGGCTGTCCACCTGGCCGGCGAGGATCCCGAGGCCATGTGCAAGCTGGCCGGTCGCTCTGACACCGGCCGGCGGCTGTTTTGCGGCGGCCGACTTGTTCCCTGTTCACATTGCCTATTTGGCATTTTACCATCCTACCCCTTGGTCTTTTCTCAATTCCAGCCTTGCCCTATTTCCTCTTTTCCCATTCTGCCCTCCTTCTTTTCTTCAAATTCCAGATCTGTCCCTTAGCCAGCTTTTACTCATTTGCCCCTTACTTTCTTAGTTATTTCCAAACTTGCCCCTTGGTCAATTTCAGGAAATTTCCCTTGGCCCCATGACTTTTAGTTTTGTTATTTGGGCCCCCAATGTTTCCTAAATTTTTCCTTTTGGTTTTCTATGATTCCTTGTAATATTTACTTAGGCCCACAAGTTCTGAAAATTTGCGGTTTGACCCGTATTTTCCTGAAATTGCAATTGACCACTGATTCGAGTTTTCCTCGAGATCTTGAAAGTCTCACACAGGTTCTTGGGCGATCGCGGGTCCCTCTAGGGTTCCCTTCTTACTCCCTTCGGCCTTTTCGGCACGTCATTCAATTTGTCGCGTCCTTTGCCCGTACGTCCTTGGGCTTGTTTTGTACCCCAAATTTTGAATCTCATGTGGCCATTCCCACTTTTATGGTGAATCACATGATCTTTTGCCTACAGTTCGTATTCAATAAAGCTTATCGCTAATCGAGGCGCAAAATGACCGTTTTGCCCTTGTTCAGAAAAATACTTTTATTTCTAAATTTTCTTGGGTATTACAGCCTAGCACCTCCAATCCGATGGCCAAACGAAAGTCCTTAATAGGACATTGGAAATTTATCTCCGATGTTTCGCCTCTTCTACACCTAAGGTGTGGTACACTTGGCTTCTTTGGGCTAAGTATTGGTATAATACTTCCTATCAAGCTTCTTCTAAGCTAACCCCTTTTCAGATAGTCTATGGGTGTGAGCCGCCTCCACTTCTACGGTTTGAGAAGGGTATCACAACCATATTTGGATTGGAACAACAACTAGTAGAAAGGGATTTAGCGCTGGAAGAGCTTAAAGGCCAATTGCTGTGAGCTCAAGCAAAGATGAAATCCATAGCGGAAAAGAAGCGGAGGGACATTCAATTCGGAGTGGGAGACTTGGTTTACCTAAAAATTCGGCCATATAGGCAAAAGACCTTGGCTACCAAGCTAAATGAAAAGCTATCACCAAGGTATTATGGACCCTTTGTTGTGGAAAAGAGGATAGAGAAGGTGGCATACAAGCTAGAACTTCCACCCACCTATGCCATCCATCCCGTATTTCATGTATCTTAACTACGTAAGGCTGAGGGGATAATACCAGCAGTTGTCTCCATTCCAGCTCATTAGACAGCTGAGTTAGAGATGATAGTACTACTAGAATTTCTATTGGGAATACGGCCGAGTAGAGGGAAGAAATTAAGGGGCCTTGATGTGCTAATTCAGTGGAAAGGGCTGCCACCTTTAGAAGCTACTTGGGAACCACACAATCAAATATTGCAACAGTTTCCCGAGTTTCACCTTGAGCACAAGGTGAATCTTATGGACGAGAGTCACAATAGAGCACCGATACACCACACCTATCAGCATAGGGGTAAGAAAGGAGACAAGAGGGCAATTGAGGAAAAGGACACAGGGGTAGAAGCGTCAGAGGCGGTTAGGGATAACAACCTCACGTGGCTGTAACTGTCGGGGGAATCCATATAAAAGGGAGAGAAAATAAGAGAGAGGGTGTGAAGGAATTTGAAGAAGATTCTGGGAGAGGAGACCCTCTTGAATTGTCCTTTGTTTTCTTTTTTTCTATTCTTCTTCCTTCTTTTTGTTAGTTTTTCTGGAATTGAGCACTATAAATTGGATTGTTATCTACTGATTTTGATAGTGAAATTGGAGTTTGAGTGGGTTTCTATCAGAGTCCTACAAGAAAGTCATAGGTTCTCTCCTTCTCCACAAACCTCTTTTGGATATCAACATCTTCACTATTCTTCATTTGGATACACTGACAGTGATCCAATTCTTTTCACAAGGTTTGCAGTAAGTTTGCATACTTGGTTATAGATTGAGTCCTTTGTTTAGTGGTTGCTACTTTAGTCCTAATTTCATAGATTTGAGAAGCATCATTTACCTTGGAATATGTGATCTTCACAGCTTCCCAGATCTCCTTAGTCGTGGTAAGAAACATCATCGTGTCACTGATTTCTAGAATCATTGAGTTCCAGAGCCAAGACATCACTAGTGAGTCCTCATCCCAAGAAGCGCATGCAGGATCACTCTCCTTAGGCCTGGTCCCAGGCAAGGTACTCAACTTTCCCTTGCTTTTCAGGAACGTTCTAATTAGCTGGGACCACTTATAACAACAATATATCTAGCATTTATCCCACTATGTGGGGTCGGCTACATGAATTCTAGACTTCAATGTGGGTTACGCCCTAACAGATAGTTTGTCTAGAATTCATATTTGGATCTAACTAGGTTTTATGTTGGCTGTCGGCTACCTAACGCAACCCTCCTCCTTTATCTGGGCTTGGGACCGGCAGTGGATAACATCCCCTGGCGGAGTAAGCTGGGACCACTTGATGTAGTTTTTTTTCCATTCAACCAGTAGGCTGCTTGGATATTTTGTAACTCACCATCGGTGATCACACCACTATTGGAACTGCCAGAGAAAGAGACTTCATTGGTGCTATCAAATTCTATGGTTTCGGTCATGACTCAAGTTTATGAAAGAAGATTGGATCAAAGAAGATTTCAGCTACAAATGACCGAGGAAGACCTTATTTCGAGGATAGAACCTAAGGCTCTGATACCATGTTGAAAAGAAGAATAAAACATCCAATCTCATTCATTCTGAGGGAAAACTTCGGCATATATACATGCCAATCACTCGTATAGGCAGTTTCCTAAATCTAATTAGGAAGATTCCTAATTAGATAGCTTCCTGAACTAGCTTAGGAAATATACAGAAAAGGAAACAACTTACAACTGTAAAATACAATCAAATCAAAAAGACAATCAGCATAATAGATGATACCAACAATATTAGGAAGGAATCTACTTGTTTTCTAACACAATCATCCACAAAAATAACAAATCAATGTGCCCTAGAAATATTGGGAACAATTGAAGGGCCCCAAACATCACTATGAATTAGAGAGAAAGGAAGATTAGCTCTTTTATTAGATGGAGGAAAGGACACTCACTGGTGCTTTGCAAATTCACATACAACACAATGAAAATTTCTAACATCTAGGCCCTTAGAAAAATCTGGGAACATCACCCTAAGAGTCACAATTGATCTTTGTTGGACTGAGCTAGGCATGACACAAGAGGAACTTTCTCCTTTTTGTCCTGCTCACCTGGTTCCTTAAGGTTGTAAAGTCCAACCCTAGCTCTAGCAACCCCAATCATCTTCTTTGTGCCTTGTTCTTGAATATCACAGAGAGTTGAATGAAAAATAACAATGCAATTAGTGTCTAAGATGAGTTTTTGGATAGAGAAAAGCTTAGTGAATAATTTAGGAACATGAAGGACATTTTTTAGGGTGAGATGTTCATTAAGAAGGACATCCCTTTGGCCAGCAAATGTGGTTAATGAACCATCTGCCATTATAATTTTTCTGGAGCTTGAACAAGGGCTATAGGTGATGAAAAGATGGGAGAAAGTGGTCATGTGATCCATAGCTCTAGAGTCTAGGATCCAAGAATTAGGGTGGACAATTTCTAAAGCATATAGAGTAAAAGAAGGGGAATAAATACTTGTGAGTGCAAGAGAACAGGTACCTTTCTCAACCTTCTTGTCGATGGATTCCAAAAAACTCCTCAATTTTTCAATCTCAGCCTTATTAAGCTCTAGGGCATCTCTCTGTTCTAGATCCTTCTGCTCAAGTTGTTGGTGGCTACTCGCCATGCACACCTGTCCTTGCCCTTGGCCCCTCAGTTGTCCTCCTTTGGATGGTTTTTCGTGGAGTTTCCAACATTTTTCTACGGTGTGTCGGGGCTTTTTGCAATAGGCACACCATAAGGAATCCTTGTCCATAGCCTTCTTCTCCTTTCTTTTTGCAGTAGGTACACCAGAAGGAATCCCCATCCACAACCTTCTTCTCCTCTCTAGGTCCTTTACTCTGATTAAGAGCCTTCAGAGACACCAGGGCAAAACTTTCTATCGAGGAATTTTCCACCATAACTCCCCTTCTTCCTTCTTTTGCACGAACTATAGAAATAACTTCATTTAAAGATGATAAATCCTCCTTACTGAGGATTTGTACCCTTACTGCATCAAACTCCATATTGAGGCTAACCAGTAAGTCATATGTCCTCTCCTTCTCCACAAACCTCTTCTGTAATGCAACATCTTCACTGCACTTCATCTTCAGGCATTGGTAATGGTCCAATTCCTGCCATAGGGTTTGCAACAGGTTTGCATATTCTGTAATGGACCTTGTACCTTGCTTGGTGGCTGCCACTTTAGTCCTTATCTCGTAGATTTGTGTTGCATCGTGAACCTTGGAGTAGGTAAGCTTTACTGCCTCCCAAATATCCTTCGCTGTTGTTAGGAACATCATGGTATAGCTAATCTTTGGGACCATGGAGTTCCATAGCTAGGACATCACTAGGGAATCCTTTTCATCCCATGCTACAAACGTGGGATCTCCCTCCTTCAAACCTATTCCCAAAAGATGGCTTAGCTTCCCTTTTCCCTTTAGGAACAAGTGGATCAGTTGGGACCACTTCAAGTAGTTCTTATCGTTCAATCGGTAAGCTGCTTGAAGATTTTGCAATTCTCCCCCTGAGCCTCAACTATTGGTTCCAGGAAACGGAATCTTCGTTATACTGCTGGAATCAGCTGAATCTGGCATAGGGAGTATTGGACATATTGTCCTATGAAGAATATTGATGAAGGCCATAATAGCCACACAGAACGGTGACTATAATCCTATGGCTCTGATACCATGTCAAGAAAGACGTAAAAGGGGCTTTCAATCTTATATCTCTTTGAATGGATAGATGAAATTATATACAAGACTTCTTGCTAAACTAGGAAGTTTCTAAAAAACAGAATAAGAAAGTTTCCAAATCTAAATTTGGAAACCTATACAATTTAGGATACAAGTTGATTTGATCTTGCCCAAGAATGAGGACAAGATCAGCTCCTTCATCGTTGACAATTTTAAAATAAACTTTTAATTTTAGCAATTCACTAACTGATTGTAGAACATAGTTAGGAACTATTAGCTTTTATTGTTAAATGATGACTTGGCGTATGAGCTGGATAGAAGGAAAGATGACTTGGATAATAATGTGGCTTTGATTGATGACTTCGGTGAAAACTGAGGAACATGGTGGAATATTGTTGAGGGATGAACACAAATTGAGGAATGATGTGGCAATTAGAAGCTTCATGGCAGTGTCTACATCATCTTTCTTTCTATCCAACTCATCCACCAAGTCACCATTTTACGATAAAGGCTAAAAGTTTCTAATGGCATTCTATAATTGTAACAAACTGAAAAGTTCAGTTATTGAGTTATTAAAATTAAAAGTTCACTAGAAAATTGTAACAAACCTAAAAGTTTAGTATTTTTCTAATTTACACAAACAAGTCCTAAATTACTACCCAAACTAAATTAATTCCAAACCTACTACTATAATACTGAGTTTGGCCAACATAAGCATCGTTGGTTCAACCAGCGGTTTCTTATTGTTTTTTTTTTTTTCTCAAGAACATGAACTAGGGTAGTATTTTTGGAAATTGTTTGGTATTGTGGTTTGGGAATTTTTCCTGAAGTGGAATTATTTTTGTGAAAAAATCATCTTGGGATTCATATTTGGACATCATCAGACAACTTAAACATTATCAACATTCCTTTTCAATCCTTCCTCAACAATCATGGTTTCCATAATTTGGATAGTTTTGAAGGATCAAGCTCATTATTTTGTTTTCTTGAAGCTTGATGTATGTAAAATTTCATAGAGAGAAGATGGATAGAGAGGAGGTAGGGAAGGGTCATGAATTACAAATAGGCAAATTTTGTGTTCAAATAAGATTTATGCACAAAATATTTTTTTTTTGGGCCAAGTAAACACATGTAACATAACAACAACAACATATCCAACCTTTATCCCACTATGTGGGGTCGGCTACATGAATTCTAGACTTCCATGTATTTTTGTCTTTTGTCATATCTTCATTTAGGCTCATACACTTCATATCAAACTTTAATGTCTCTCCCAAAGTTTTCTTAGGTCTGCCTCTACTGCTTTTTTTGGCTAATTGTTCTATTTCATCAACTCTCCTCACAGGAGAGTCTCTTGGTCTTCTTCTCACATGACCAAACCATCTTAGTCTAGTCTCTTTCATCTTCTCTTCGATTGACACTACTCCTACCTTATTAGCAATAATCTCATTTGTAATTTTATCTTTTCTTGTATGGCCGCACATCCATCTTAGCATTCTCATCTCCGCTACGCTCGTCTTTTGCTCATGCTGATATTTGACTGCCCAACATTCTGAACTGGTCTTATAGCTGTCCTATAGAATTTTCCTTTCTGTTTTAATAGGATTTTTCCATCACATAACAACCCTGATGCATTTCTTCATTTTAGCCAACTTGCCTTAATTATATGTGTGACATCCTTGTGAATTTTTCCATCTTTTTGAATCACTGATCCCAAAAGAATGGGTAACAAAGTAGGGGTTACCGTTATCTAGCTATGACAAATCATCCAAAAGTTGCACAAAGATGGACAAAAAAAACATCATGTCCACTTTTAGCTAGAAAAAGTGAGAAGATAAAGCTAAAACTTTGTGTGAAACAAAGAACTCCTTGATATAATTGTGTAGCAATGGCACCAATACCCAAGAAAGGGGGGTGAATTGGATTGTTTAAAAATTTGTTTGAAAACTCGAATTCTTCTTTATGAAAAATTTGATTTTAATGCAAGTGAGGATTAATGAAATGCCTAGAGTAATGAATGAAACAATGAACACAATCGAAAGAGGTACACAACGATTTATAGTGCTTCAGCTTAACCCAAACCTAATCCACTCCCTTAGCTTCCCACTAAGAATTTTAAAACTAATTCACTATACTCCTCCTATCACTCCGGATAGGCTGTCTAGCAACAAGTTAGGAATGTACAACCTCTTGCCTTGACAAACAAGTCCTCTAGCAACAAGCTAGGCAAAAATAATCCTCCTACAAACAAGTGTAGGTCCTCTAGCAAAACAAGTTAGGAAAAACAAACTTCCTACTCAAACACAAGTAGGTCCTCTACCTAGATGAGCTAGGAACACGAGATTGATACAAGAAGAGAGGATCTAAGAGTATTCACTCTTAGTTACAATTTCCCTCAAGAATGAATGCAAGACTTGAAATAAAATTATACAAAGTGAATAGTCTTGGAGAGAAAAATGAATAAGCAATGAAGCACAAAAATGAATGAGCACTTTAGAGGTTGTAATACGATCACTTGGGCAGTTTGAATCATCCATCTAGTTTCTATTTATAGTACTTGATGAGATCTTGCAAGGATATAGTCATTGGTAGTGGGAAGAGCACTTTGGATTAGTGGACAAACTAGTCGTTGGAGATTTCTACGATAGAAATGGTCAACAGATGCAAGGCATCGGTTAACAGATAAGCTCAAATTCAAAAATCGATCGACAGCTTATTAGAAACTGTTGACAGTTCCTCATATATGCATTTTGTGGGTATAGATGATATTGTATCGGTCGACAGATGCAAGGCATATTTCAGGAACATTAAAACTAGACATTTTGTCGGTCGATAGTTCATTGAAAAACGGTCGATAGATTAGCTAAAATTAAAGGATCGATCAACAGATGATATCATATTGGTTGATAGATGAAGGCAAGATTCAAGATATTAAGAACAAGTATTCTATCAGTCGACAACCCTAAGACAAACGGTTAACAGCCAGAAGCTTTTCAAGAAGAACGGTCGACAGTCTCTTTTGAACTGTCAATAGATTGGGCTAAAATTGCAAAATGGTTGATAGGTTTCCTTAACTGGTCAACAGATGACCTCTTTTTCCTTTGAAAAGATTTGCTTCATTTTAGTTCATTTTGTCCAATAGTTCAAGTCAATCTTTTGAAACTAATATAGGCGTTTTAACATGAGACTAATATTTGCAAATTTCCATGCATAAGAATATAGTTTGATTAATCATGTTGACAAAGTTCATGAAACAGTTTTTCCATTATATGTTAAATTTATTTTTGTTTAACTTAGGATTCGAAACCAATTGGTGTTTTTCATCATCAAAACCAATCACAAGAGTAAAACATCACTCCCTACATCCTAAAAGGCTCTTGTATTCCTCTCTCCAAAGGTCCTCCCTGGTGTATAAAAGGCTAGTCACAGAAACATAACTTATCGGATAATCAAGCACTTCCTCTGCCAACAACTCAAAAAAACTGCTACAAAGGTGGCCATCTCGTTTTTTAAATCTAGTGTTTGGAAAAAATTCAAAAATGCCCTACTTTCATTATTTATTTCTTCAAATGTGTAACCTTCATGTACATCTCTATACTCATTCCTTTCTCTGTCCACATGACAATTTAAGTCACCTCCTACAATGAGCTTGTCTCTTCTAGCTATTTCTTGTACTAACCCCTCTAAATCTTTCCAAATTTTGTCTTTATCTCATCTACTAACCCAATTTGCAATTCATATGACCTAAGCATATTCATAGTTTTCTTGGCAGCAATAATCCTATCTCTTCCTATTCTCTTCACATCAATTATTCCATCCTTTAAAGTCTTGTCCATAACAATCCCCAATCCATTCTTTGCTTGATCTTTGCTTGAGTACCAAAGTTTATGCCCACATTTTGTTAACATTTTAGCCTTTCTTCCAACCCATCTTGCCTCTTGGAGGCACATAATATTATTTTTTCTCCTAATTGTCACACCCACCACTTTCATAGATTTTCTTGTCAAAGCCTCCATATTCCATGATCGATCCTTAATTTATGATCTTGGACTATTTACTCCCGTCCATGCATGAAATGCAAAAACCCTTATAGATTTAACACTACATGTAGACACTAATGCAACAACTAACTCTTTTTTCACCACACACAAACAGTGCAGCGTGTTGCTGTGAAAGGTTATGTTGATTGTTGGATTGATTTAACACTACATCCTCTGTCCTCATGGACAATTGACTGTTGGATTGATTAACGTAGGTAATTCAAAATAAAGAAAGTTAGAATCTTAGGGAGATCAATTGTTATCTAGGTCGACTCCTCAAGCTTCATTAGAAAACAAATTTCTTGGAAGGTCAACTAAACCACTTATAGTCGATTGTTAAGTTGACTGTAGATCCTACTTCTAGTGACCAAATTACCTCAATTGGTTTTGACTGACAGTTGACTGTTGGGTTGACTGTTATTGTGACATTAGGAGATGCCCTGGAAACATTGACTCTAATGCATGAACAAATAACTATTAGATTGGCTACCAATGTTAGAACACAAACCTGGTCAACTAGTTCTTCACAAAGTAGACTGGGGTTTGACTGTTGTGTTTTGTAGTGTGTGAGTGTAAGTGTGTGTGTGTGGGTGGTTGTCCCACATTGGTTGTGTAAATAGATGGGAGTGGGTATTTATACTCCTCCATCTCACTTGGGTTTGGGCCCTAAGGGGTGTTAGAGTATATTACAGCTTTCCACCTTATTTTCTCAACTCAATTAAATCCTAGCTAACTCAAGAACTCACTGAAAACTAGAACACATAAAGAGAGAACACACAAACACACGAAACAACAAGAGTTTATCCTGGTTCAGTCTTAAAATCCAAGACCTACATCCAGACTGCTATGCACCACCGAAATCTGCTATCTTGAAAGCCTCAAGGAATGATTACAACGAGAACCTAACCCTAAGCCCATATACACTGAAAGTTATAGGGAAAAACTTGGGAATACAAGCTAAATACCAGCTACTCCCAACCTCTCGCACTCAAACCCAAACCAAGATAGAAAACAGAAACTGAAATCCTAGATTTCTGGCGCACCCTGACTATAGACCACGACTCCTATTTATAGAATATAGGGGAGTGGATTACATGGGTATACCAACTAGCTGCAACCTAACAAACTAACTAACAAACTTATATATATATCTGGCTGCCACCTTCTAGAAACAAACCTTCTAGAAGAGTAGTTATATCTAACCCCACAACAGGAAATGAAATATGCAGCAATACCATAAAAAAAAAATACATTTAATCTAATCTAATACAAATGTTACAACAAGGGGCACCCAAATTTTGTGAGTGGGCGAACCCCTTAGCCCTCGCGCACGCCGCCGCCGTCGTCCGTCCGATTAGACGGGCAGGCGGGTCGGGTCATATAAATATATTTTTATATCGCATCGCCGGAGTCTGCCTGTGACCGGAGCAAGGCGTATTTGTCTACAGGTCGGCACTTTCGAGCATGCCTCAGTCCTTTGCCTCTTCCAGTGTGCTTTTTCGGTGGTGTCTCTTTCTTCCCCGTTACACTCGCCTCACCGGAATCTAGGTTTGTTATGCTTCCCTTTACTGCTTTGCTATTGTTTAATTGTATTGCTATGGTTATTTGTCGTGAGAACGTTAAAACAAGTGAATTTCCAAAGCTGCTTATTTGGTGTGAGAACATTATTTGTATTGCTATGGTTATCCCTGTTGTTGCCACTGCTTATTTGGGGCTTTTAGTTAACAGTGTAATTTTGGTTTAAATCTATTCTATTGACGTAACAATCTGAAGACAGATATTAATCTGGTGACTATTAGGTTTAAAAATACACACCATTATGGCTGCCCCCAACCCCAATGTCTCTACTGTTGCTGCATCGGCCTCTGCTGCCATCAATATCTCGGCTTCTGTCCTGGCCGTCGCCATTGGACCGACTGTCCCAAAGCAATGCTACATGTCGAGCAGCCCCAGCAATTCAAAGGAGAGGACTTTAAAAGATGGCAGCAGGAGATGGTCTTCTATTTGACCACCCTAAATCTGGCTCATATCCTCTAGGAAGATTGTCTAGTCACTCCCAAGGGAGAAGAGACGGTGGAAACACAGGCCGCCAAGGAGGCATGGCAACACTCAGATTTCCTCTGCCGGAACTACATACTGAGCGGGCTAGCTGATTCTCTCTACAACGTCTACTGCACGGCGTACCCAACGTCCAAGTAGCTCTGGAGGCATTGGACAAGAAGTGCAAGCTAGAAGACACAGGCACTAAGAAGTTTCTGGTTGGAAAATTTCTCGACTATAAGATGGTCGACACCAAGACGGTGGTTAGCCAGTTGTAAGAACTGCAAGTACTTTTCAGTGACTTGCTGAGTAAAGGATTGGTTATAAATGAACCATTCCAAGTTGTTGCTGTGATCGAGAAGCAACCACCCTCATGGAAAGACTTCAAGAATTACCTCAAGCACAAACGAAAAGAGTTGTCCATGGAGGATCTGGCAGTCAGACTCCGCTTCGAAGAGGACAATCGAAAGGGAGATAAAGTCTCTCTCAGGCTGGAAGCAAAAGCTAACGTGGTAGAAGCCTCAAAGCCCCAACCCAAGAAACAACAAAGCAAGAAAAAGAACGGGAACATGGGTCCCAAGAATAAGACCCTCACCAAGCGCATTCAAGGGAGCTGCTAGGTGTGCGGCAAGATGGGCCATAGGACCATTAACTGCTGTCACAAAAAGGGACAGAGCTCTGGCAACAACCAGCGCAAGAACAGTCAGGCCAACATGATGGAGGAGGATGTCAACCTGATTGCGGTTGTGACAGATGTCTGCATGGTGTCGAATGCCAAGGGCTGGTGGGTAGACACCGGGGCCACAAAGCACATCTGCGGGGATAGATCTCTGTTCGCCACATATGAGAAGACCGACGGCTCTGAGAAGTTATACATAGGGAATGCTTTTGCTTCTCTTGTGGTTGGAAAAGGCAAGGTCCTGCTGAAGTGGACCTCTGGAAAGATACTCACCCTCAACGATGTGTGCCACGTGCCGATAATCTAGAAGAACTTGGTGTCTGGAACCCTGCTGAATAAAAATGGGTTCAAACTAGTGTTTGAGTCAAACAAGTTCACTCTAACTAAGGGGGGTATGTATGTGGGATGGGGTTATTTACTTGATGGTATGTTCAAACTTAATGTACTAGTCGAGGTTCCCAAAATTAATGAGAATAAGAACAAGGCTTCCGCTTATTCTGTTGAGTTGTGTGATGTGTGGCACTCAAGGTTAGGGCACGTCAATTATCATTCTCTCTAAAGAATGGTAAATTTAGGACTATTGCCTAACTTCAGCATTCACAAAGGACACAAATGTGAAGTCTGTGTCGAGTCAAAGTTTACAAGGAAGCCATTTCCATATGTGGAAAGAAATAATGAGTTACTCGATTTAATTCACAGTGATCTATGTGACATGAAAAGTACTCCTACTAGAGGTGGGAAGAAGTACTTTGTCACATTCATAGATGATTGTAGCAAATACTACTTTGTGTATTTGTTACATAGTAAAGATGAGACTTTAGATGTCTTCAAGGCATATAAGGGAGAGGTTGAAAATCAACTTGAGAAGAAGGTAAAGGTGTTGAGATTACATAGAGGTGGGGAGTATGAATCATCTCCTCTCTCTGAGTTCTGTGAGGTTAATGGCATAATCCACCAAACCACAACACCTTATACACCACAGCAAAATGGTGTAGCTGAAAGGAAAAATCGAACTTTGAAGGACATGGTTAATTGCATGCTCAACAGTTCAGGTTTACCCCACAACTTGTGGGGGGAGGCGTTGCTTACAGTAAACCTCTTATTGAATAGAATTCCCCACAAGAAGACCGACAAGTTTCCTTATGAAGTGTGGAATGGAAAGCAACCCTCGTACAAAATGATATTTTACTCTTAAATAATAAAATAGTTTTGATAATGACTATATGAAAATCAATATATGAAATTAAATCTATGTGAATGAGAAAATCAATCTCTTAATCTCTTTGAAGCAAAGTTATGAAAATCTATGTAGGAGAAATGATTGAGTTTGGTTGAGTATGTTTTAAAATCAAAATAAATATACTTTTGAATATTTTATTCTTAGTAATGAAATGGTTTTGATAAATGACTATATGAAAATCAATTTCTACTATGTGGATTATATGAATGAGAAAATGCATTTTTAGTATATAAGTCTTAAAGCAAGATATGAAATCCTTTTGAAGAAATATTGAGTATGGTTGAAAGAGTGATTTGTTTCAAATTATACTTTTGATAATCTCAACTTGCTTGTTAAGAATGATTTGCTTCAAATTATACTTTTGATAATCTCAACTTGCTTTCAAGATAATCAAAATGAGCTTTTAAAAGAATCAAATAAGGATGTGTTAAAAATTCAAGTTTTTCAAAAGGATAGTCCACTATCAGGTTCATTCTGTTGACTATGCCTCAAAATAATCGACTATTTTGATTGGTCTGTCGACTATTCAAGCATCTGTCGACTATTTTTAGCATCTGCCGACTATCGAGTAAGAATAGTCGACTATGCCTTCTAGTCTGTCGACTATTTTTGTTCATGAAATTCAAAAATTTCTTCATATTTCAGTATCTGTCGACTATCCTTTTCTCTGTCGACTATTGTTTCACAGAATTTTATAATGGCTATTTTTTCAAATCCCAACGGCTCCAAACGGCTATATTTCTCTTTAACTTTGTGGGACACTTATATATTCATGTCATGGATGATCAAGAGAGGGCTAATAAACGGAAACGAGATGATCTAGCAATTGCAAACAATTTTATTCGAGCTTACAGTGTTTGGGCTTTCATTGTTTTATTTTTCTCTCCAAGGCTTTGTTGTTCTATCATTGTAAATTTATTATTAAGCCTTGTTTTTCATTGTGAGAGAACTTGTAACTAAGAGTGTTAACTCTTAGCTTATCTCTTTCATTTGTATCGTTTCTATTTTCCTAACTTGTGTAGCTAGAGGGCCCATTAAATTGGGAGGTTGTATTTCCTAGCTTGTGTAGCTAGAGGGCCTACTTGTGTAAGTAGGAGGTTTTAGTGAATTGGTTTAAAATCCTTAGTGGGAGCTAAGGTAGTGGATTAGGCTTGATTTAAGCCGAACCACTATAAATCCTTTGTGTCTTTTATTCTTCTTGCTTTACATTTATCATCTCATATGTTCTATGTTTTAAGTCACTAAAACCTCAATTGGGTCAAAAAGTTTTCATGTTCAATCAAGAGTTTTAATTATACCAATTCACCCCCCCTCTTGGTGTGTGCCATAGCATCTCTCGTTCTAACACAAAATTCTAAAAGTGTGGGGGTGTTTGGCTAAGGTGCAAGTTCCTTTACCGAAGAGGGTTAAATTTGGACCAAAGACGATAGATTGTGTCTTTATCGGCTATGCATTGCATAGTGCGGCCTACAGGTTCCTGGTCATAAAATCAGAAATTCCTGATATTAATAATAACATCATAATGGAATCTATAGAAGTGGAGTTCTTTAAAAACATATTCCCTTTTAAGGAAGAAAGACACAGTGATGGTGGTTCCAAGAGGAAGTATGAGGCGAGCTCTTCTGAGGGTCAAGGTGGTCAGGAGACCGAGGTTGAACCTAGAAGAAACAAAAGAGCTAAGAAAGCTACTTCCTTTGGACTAGATTTCTTAACCTATATGGTAGAAGATGAGCCTCAAACTTTTAATGAGGCTATGACATCTTCTGATGCTCCGTATTGGAAGGAAGCTATCAATAGTGAGATGGAGTCCATTATGCAGAATCAGACATGGGTATTGGTCAACTTACCTCCGGGAAGTAAGCCAATTGGTTGCAAATGGATATTTAAGAAGAAACTAAAGGTTGAGGGTACTATTGATAAGTACAAGGCCCGTCTAGTGGCTAAAGACTATCGCCAAAAGGAAGGGCAAGACTTCTTTGATACCTATTCTCCTGTAACCAGAATCACATCTATAAGGGTGTTGATCACGATTGCAGCGTTACATAATTTGAAAATCCACCAAATGGATGTAAAGACTACATTTTTGAATGGAGATTTAGAAGAAGAAGTTTATATGGAATAACCCGAAGGGTTTGTTGTAAAAGGACATGAAAAGAAAGTGTGCAAGCTTATAAAATCTTTTTATGGACTGAAACAAGCACTGAAACAGTGGCATGAGAAGTTCAATCACACCATGCTTGTGAATGGATTCAAGATAAATGAGTGTGATAAATGTATTTATGTTAAAACCATAAATCACGAGTGTGTCATTGTGTGCGTGCATGTGGATGATATGCTGATAATGGGTACTGATAGAAGTGTCATAGAGTCCACGAAAAGGATGCTGAACTCTTACTTTGATATGAAAGACCTTGGTCTTACTGATGTCATTCTTGGAATTCAGATAATAAAGAATGCCGAAGGGTATATACTTTCTCAATCATACTATATCGAGAAAGTGTTGTGCAGATTTGGTCATTTCGAGAGTAAGCCCGTGATTACTCCATTTGATCCAAATTCTCAACTAAAGAAGAACACTGGTGAAGGTGTATCTCCTTTGGAGTATGCTAGGGTCATCGAAAGTTTGATGCATATCATGAATTGTACAAAACCTGATATTGTCTACTCGGTAGGTAGGTTGGCAAGATACACGAGCAATCTTGGACGTGATCATTGGGATGCCCTGGTCAGGGTACTCAGGTATCTGAAGTACACATTTGAGGATGGATTGCATTACACGAGATATCCACCTGTACTGGAAGGATTTAGTGACGCTAGTTGGATCATTGATAACATGGAGACTAAGTCAACTAGTGGGTACATGTTTACCCTAGGTGGAGCCGCTGTGTTGTGGAAGTCTTCAAAACAGATGTGCATAGCACGGTCTACCATGGAGTCAGAGTTTATCGCTCTAGATAAAGCAGGTGAAGAAGCTGAATGGCTTCGAAATTTTTTTGAAGACGTTCCACTATGGCCTAAGCCTGTAAATGCCATATGTGTCTATTGTGACAACTTAGCTGCTTCAATGTGAGCTAAAAATAGTGTCTATAATGGGAAGTCAAGACATATTAGGCGCAAGCATAATACTATAAGGCAATTGCTTACTAATGGAATAATTTCCATTAACTATGTCAAGTCGAAGGAAAACTTGGCCAATCCTTTGACTAAAGGGGTGGCGAGGAAGGAAGTCCCCTGTATGACGAAGGGAATGGGGTTAAAGCCTGTGAAATGAGTTTTTCGGTGGTAACCTAACCCAGTTGATTGGAGATCCCAAGATCTGGGTTAAATCGGCAAACTGGATAGAACAGTTCATAGTCTACACACTGTGGAACTTATAGTTCCAACCCCAGTTCCTGGTAGTGAAGAGAGTGTGTGGTCTGTCGATGATACAGGTAATGTTGGTATCTTGTTATAAGAGGAGTAGTGACAGAATACTCTTAATCAATGATTACCTATGTGAGAGTAGAAGTGGGTCGCTTCTATGA
Source organism: Diospyros kaki (assembly GCA_036245055.1). NCBI lineage: Eukaryota > Viridiplantae > Streptophyta > Magnoliopsida > Ericales > Ebenaceae > Diospyros > Diospyros kaki. The sequence continues at coordinate 24,458,363 of BSEG01000010.1, read as the reverse complement.
GAACTGTTCTAAAGGCTTGGGTTCTCTAGAGCTCTCATGAATTCAAGATACTATCCAGAACTAAAACAGAAACAATCGTATAGAATTCGAAGGTGTAAGACGAGTTGTGTGTGATATCTATTGTCTTGATTTTCCACTAGGAGGGTAGTTCAAGAGCTGGGCTCACTACTTCTTTGGCAAGTTCGACAGATACTCACTAAGGAAGGTTTAAATCCAAAAGACACCTTGCCTGATGCATAACTTGTTGTTTGCTCTCTGTGGCGTCGTGTCGGTTTGTTTGGTTTAGCACACTTAAACTCATGTGGGGGATTGTTGTGTTTTGTAGTGTGTGTGTGGGTGGTTGTCCCACATTGGTTGTGTAAATAGATGGGAGTGGGTATTTATACTCCTCCCTCTCACTTGGGTTTGGGCCCTAAGGGGCACTCAGATTTTGTGAGTAAGCGAACCCCTTAGCCCTGGCGCACGCTGCCACCGCCGTCCGGACGGGCAGGTCGGGTCATATAAATATATTTTTATATAAAGGGAAAAAAATATTTCTTTTTTATTTTATTTTTTCCTCTTCTAGTGGCTGTCTGTTGAGTTCCGAAGCATCTCCATTTATGTATTCTGTTGCTGCTTCATCTTCCCCAAGCGTTGGGCATTGATGGCAGTTTTCAATGCTGGTTTAATTGCTGAGTCAGTTCGGTGCCCTCGATCTTGCTATAAAAGGCAGGTCGCATCTCAAGCATTGCAACCTTCAGTCCATGAGTCTCAGTTACAGAGAGCAAACTCCTTCAGCTGTTCTGCCAAATCTGGCTGGTCGTGGTCGCCTTCCGCCGGAGTTGACCGTTGTATCCTGCTTTGACAGTCGCCGGAGTCTATCTGTGACCGGAGCAGGGCGTATCTGTCTTCAGGTCAGTGCTTTCAAGCGTGCCTCAGTCCTTTGCCTCTTCCAGTGTGCATTTCCGGTGGTGTCTCTTTCTTCCCCTTTGCACTCGCCACGCCGGAATCTGGGTTTGCTGTTCTTCCCTTTACTGCTTTGCCACTGTTTAGTTGTATTGTTGTGGTTATCTGTTGTGAGAACGTTACAGCAACGAGTGAATTTCCTAGGCTGCTGGTGTGATTTTATCCCTGTTGTTGCCACTGCTTATTTGGGGCTTTTAGTTAACAGTGTAATTTTGGTTTAAATCTGTACTGTTGACGTAACATTGACTACTAGGACTAATGACCAAAAGAGTTCAACTAGACATCTATTTAATCAATTATTGGATCGACTGTTAAAACCAATGACAAAAGAATGTCAATTGAAAGTTAACTGTGGAGATCAACAACCAAAAGAGATTGGTTGTTCCATCCAACAGTTGACTATTGGCTCCACTGTTGGAGCCAGTACTTGAAAAAATTTGACTGTCACCTTGATAGATGACTACCTGATGTAGAACAGAAGAGAATGGAGAAGAGAAGAGAGAAAAGAGAGAAAAGTGAAGACGACGAAAAAGAAGAAGAAGAAGAAGGTTGGGGAGACAGAAAGAGCAGTTGAGAGGGAAAATTCTGAGAGGACTGTGTCCAATAACGGCCTACCATTCAAAATACATACATATGCATGTGTGTGTGTGTGTGTCCAATATAAAATAAAAAACTACCCACAAATACTAGAAATTAAAGAAACAATTCCCAACATAATCACAAATATAAACGTCTTAAAATCTACTTCTTCGCCTAAGATACACCCGTCCGAATCTTCCTCGAGACTGTCCCGCGTCACCACTACCCCATAGCTGGCATCCAGGGAAGACTTATGGCTGAAAAGCACTCAAATTTAATTTTGAAAAAAAAAAAACCGTTAAATAGGCTTCATAAGGTTTGTCAGGCATCAAAATAATTAATCAGATGTCCTTGACCTTCAACTAATGCTAGTTAGCTTAACGTGCTCTTCTTATAATCAGCTTTTGAATTGCTGATAAAAGTGGTTTGAAACTGACATTTCAGAATTGAAGTAACTGGGGTCTTTTGTCAATCATAAATCATTTAGACTTTAGCTCTGTAAATTTTTCCCCACTCATTCTATTTGTTATAAGAATGTTTAATTTGACTAGAAGGTGTTGACATGACCTTTTTCTGCATTTCTTTACTTGTCTTTTATCTTTTTAAATGCGTAATTTTCTGCCATGCAGCTGGAGATGAGCATGATTTCTCAGGGGATGGAATGAGCATTGGTCGGTTACTGCAAGGTGCTTTTCTTGAGGAATATCTTTGAGATGGAGTTGGTATCTGGCATCTAGTGGCTGTGCTCTGATTGTCCAAATTTGTAGTTTTAAGTTTTTCAAGTACCCTGATTTTACCTTCTTCAACAGTATTCCGTGTGCTTTGTTGCTTTTACGCCTTTTGAAATGACATGTTTGATGGTTGCTAAATGTAATCCCACCTTCCCTTCCAAAAGTTAAATTTTGTTTTCCGAAGTTTGGATATGGATCTACCTGCTTGCCATGGGTATTACCGTTGCATTAAATATTTCTCCTGCTTATGAGGGATTATTATAAGCAACAGTTATCAAATCGGGAAAGTTCTTTCCTTTTCCTTTTCCTTTTCCTTTTCATTTTTGCTTAATAAAACGGATAAGAGAAGACATAACTTTGTTAAAATGTGATTTAACTAACGATTATTTCTATTAGACTTTAAATACATTTAGCCAACGATTATTTTTTCTAGTGGTTTCCCCCTTCCCATATTTTTTTGAAATCAAGAACAATGAACTTTGAAATACTATTATCTCTTTTAAAAGTTCATTTTTACTTGTAAAAAATATTTAGAAGTTGCAAAGAATATTCTTTTGATATTTCTCAAAATTAAAGAGTTCAAAATTATTTTTTTTAAATAGTAATTTACATCAATAGTATAAGGTAAACTATGCTTGCATTATAAATATTTTGCTACCATTTTATTCCACATGCAATACAATGACATTATCAAGGCACTTGACCTATACAGTAAACAATTACACAGATAATGGAGAAAAAAAACACACACACACAAACAAGCTATTGTATCAATTTTGGCATAAAATCTTCTTATTGTAGCATTTTAGTCAACTCATTAATTAAGGATGTTTGGGGAATCATAATAATTTTCAATTAAGTAATAAAAAATCCACGGATCTCAAATTTTACAGGTTCATTCCTTTTTGTTATAGCTATATAAACAAGAATTACTACGAGAAAATTCCAGTTGTTGGAGCCCCAAATGTGTGTTGATGTGGTAGCATACTGTGGTGGGATCCCTAATTTTTTTTTCAATTTTCTTTGCCATTTCGGTCATTGCCTTGCATGGACGAATATAGACCCTACCTACAAGTTTAAGCTTCTATGGAGGAAGAAGCAAATAACATTTACCCTTTTAAAGGTGGAAACAAACGTAAAATTAAGACCGTATGGAAGCAGCAGATTCAGTTTATGTTCACTGATTCTTAAGATAAAAAGAAGTGAACTTTCCACCAAGATGATGCCCACTAAAGTAGTTAAAATCGAAATTTTAAGTGGGATCGAAAAAAGGTTCATAAAATCGAATTATAAAATTGAATGGTAAAATTGTAAGATTTTAGAGATAATTAAAAATATCCTTTAATTTTTATAAATATATGTTTATAATAACATAATTTTATAAAAAAAATTTAATATCATTTAATAACTTGATTATTCCTTATTATAATTCAAAAGATGATGTTTCTAAAATATAACTCAAAACTAGAATGTTAGTATAGGCAATTTAGAGGCAAAATATAGTTTAAAATTCTTTAGAGAATGAATCCAATATTCTCCATTAGATTTAAGTTATAATTTATACTTGAAGCGTAAAATCGTTTGGGGATCTCTGAAACATAAAATCGTAAAATTGTACACCTAAAATCGGGATTTTATAGTATTTTATCCAAATAAAATTTTACATGAGATTTAAATAGTTTGGGGGTCTTCGAAGAGTAAAATCATAAAATCGTAAGAGTAAAATCGAGATTTTAACAACAATGATGACCACTCAAAAGCGGCCATAATCAAAGAGATCAATTTTCCCAGCCCCCAGTCACATTGTTAGGTATTAGCAAAAGCAAAACATGCCACTGTGCAGGGGATGTTCACAAAATGGCACTAATATTCGATCTGAAATAAAAATTGAATCGATTATCACTATTCCAAACAAAATGGACATATTACGTCCCTTGTGCAGGTTGGACATTGGAGATGGAAGAGTAGTTGATCTTAAAGAAAAGGTTAGGGTTTCAGCAACAGTGCAGCAAATGTCCTGGACCTACGGACTCCCTGCTCACTCAATTATACTTCTGAACTCTAGTTTTCTTTCTGCAATTCTGTTCAAACATTGTAGCATCAACCTAAGACAGGAGCTTGAGCACTTCTCTGTACCTTTGTTTCATGCATGTCATGACTACAGAACATTGCAAGGATCTCTCGTTGACATACCTCATCCTGCATCCGTAAAATGAAGGCATTACAATTTTGTAAAGTATTGACACGGTTCTTAATATCATGCAGGCCCTTATAGAAAAATCAAAAAGTTCATTGTCTCAATACTCATAATTATGCTAATTTAGGAGGCTCGTAAATTTGAAATTTTTTTTACTATTTTGTTCTTATGTCATTTGTGAATTTACTATTATGCCAATTTAGGGGGGCTCAATTGTCTCTTCTATTTCATTTGTGAATTTTTATTAATTTGTTAGATTATAATTTAAAAATTAAATTTAATATTATTATTGCTTAAGTTTAAAAATTAAATTTGATTAATATTTTTACCTCTAAAACTGCAAGAAGATTAGTTTTTAATTGATTAATTAGAAAATTTTTGATTTTATTCTGATATGATATGAAGATTTCTTTTATATTTTATTATAAAAAATAAAATTTAAATGTATAGTATGATTCGGGGATTCATTTTTTATATTTCGACTCAGGTCTCAAAATCTCAAGTACGACACTGGTATCACAATCACCTCTAACCTTCGTTATTGTCTCACTATAAGCAAGAGATGGAACATTATGATGAGTACATAGCACTTGAAGAGATAATGGTGAACACAATGACCGGGGCTGGATCTCTTGAAACAAGTCAAGAAGTGCGAGGTCCAAAGGTATGATTTTGATGAGGAGCAGTAGAAAATGAAATGCTGGCCAGGCAAGAATCTAACATATTATTGATGAACACTTCCATTACATTTTGCCCTTGCTTTCAGATGCTTTCACTTTCTTATTAACATAAGAACCAATATTCTTTCTTCACCAAAAATTGGAAAGGATCATATATCCATCCCAGCTTCCATGTTGGAGATGCCACTTCAGCTGTTGAATGACTTGTGCCTGAATATGGGAAGTTTCAGATAAATTGCTCACATTATCAGTATTTACAATCTGCACTGCATCTGAAGACATTTGCAATAGTGAGAACAGCAAATCAGACTTACAAAACAAAACAAAACAAAAAAAAGAGAGAGAAAATAAGAAAGAAAATAGAGAACAATAAAGACCAAAAAAAAAAAACAAAGGGAAAGAACTTTAGTATCATGATACAAGCTGCAATCTTGATCACAAATGACTTGGAGACTTAGGGAAAAGGTATTCGGGAGGGAGGCAGCACACAACCCCTTCTACGAGGAGGAATACAAACTGATCGGAATCAATTTTGAGTCAATGCTTAAAATACCACCTTCTCCAAACTTATTCTTAAACTACCACCTTCTCCAAACTTATTCCCAGAATACCACCTTCCCCGCCATCTGTGTGCCACACTCACCAAGCACTAAATGATAGAACTGCATGTGACAGGACAGGAGTGGCTATACATAAGACCCGCTTATGCCACAAGTGGTTCTCTGTCCGATATCCAACACATACTTGTTCACGTAACAATTTAAGGAAAGAAAAGGCTGCTTCTTGGACAAGTAGGTTAAAAATGCCTCTTCCATAAGTGGTTTTCTAAAGATAAAACTACACCATTTCGTTTGACCCTGACCCTGATATATCCTCGTGTCGTGCCCTTGTTCCTCACTTCATCATTTCTGCTCAGAGCCACTGAAGAGACCCTAGAACCGCTACTCGTGTGAGCAGCACGTTGCTGTTTTGATTGACTGGTGTACCTCCTGCCCTTATTCCTCATTTCATTATTTCTGGTGGTGAGAGCAGCTCAACGTGTTCTTCTCCCACAGCCAACGATCGACGATTGGCAACCCAATTCCTAGCCTTCTCCAACATCTCATTTAACTTTCACATAAGATTTTTACTGCATATCAATTTAAAAGGTTTTTTTTATCTGATTCTTGTAATTTGTAAATACACATCATCACAAACCACATAATATTCAGAATTCAAATTTAACATTTGATTACTAGTCCAATGGCTTATTAACTAAAGAAACGAGGATTTAGGCATGTGAATGTGTGGGTGCCTCTGTAGTTTTGTTGTGAATTAAATGCAAAAGGATAAAGAAAGAAGCTTTAGAATCTATAACTAATTCAAAGCTAAAGCAAATTATCTAGACGATAAGAAATACCTAACATAACCCACTTTGCTGCATAAGTAAATCTTGATATGGAATTTAATGGAATTGGAAGTTTAATGGGGCAGCTAATACTTGTAACATTTTTTCGACCTATTTTGAGGCAAGCACATCAAACAAGTGGCATAATATGGGACACTATTTTGATTTACTAGATAGATCTCCTAGTTAAGATATTTGGGCAAACATCTCATACCATTCTCTTTTTATTTATTTTTAATTTCTAATGAGTGCATCCCATACTCATATATAAATATACTTGCTATGTGTCTAAGATAGGTGCTTCACAATTTTACACTTTTACTCCGACATTGCTTTATCAATGAACCTTGTTATTGAAGCCTACCTCTTCAGAATAACTAATATTTATTTTCATTATCTAGCAAGACTACACAGGACATGCATGGATTAGGGCCCATCAATAAGAGCTTGTTGCACCTTTAGGACTAGCGTTGCTTGTAGGTCATATGGGATGGGATGCGATGGGGAGAGACAACTAACATGCTCAACTAGAAAATAGTTCCAGAAGAGGCATTGTGTACCCCATGGTTGAGCCATCAAGCACATTAAAAGGGTAAGGTTTGGATATGTGCACTACTTAGGTGTAACCTTCCAAATAGATTGGGTGTTCATTATTGCCCTTATGGAGAGATGGAGGTCCAAGCCATACTTTTCACCTAGTTGTTGGAAAGGCCGCCATCACTCTCCAAGATATGGCCATCATCATGGGCCTTCGAGTCGATAGGCCATTAGTTACAAGATTGGCACACCAAGAATGAGAGGCATTATGTTAGGACTAACTTAGAGTGAGGCCTCCACGGCAGGTTATGCACAGGTCATTAGTAAAGCTCACATGGTTACAGGACACATTCTCTACCATGTCGGATGATGCTCCTAAGGACGCATTAGAGGGGTATGGACGAGCCTACCTATTATATGTCTTTGGCGAGTAGTTGTTCCTTGAAAGTCAGCCTAGCATGCACAACTCATCTACTTATAATGCTAAGAAATCTAGACACTTGTGGGAGAGACTTGTTGGGGTGGGGGTATTTGCCTATTTGTACAGAGGGTTGTGTTGTGCTTTTCAACATGGTGTCCACAAGATTTGTGGCCCACTCTCGCTACTGCAGCTCTAGGCATGGAGGCAACTCTAGGTTGGATGCCTGACTATTGTGTAAGTTTGGAGATAGACCTTGAGACAGATCCACTAGGATTTCAATGGAAAGTCTAGAAGACCTCCATCAACAATCTTAAATCCCATCACCTAAAATGTATAGAGATGAGTTGCACTATCAAGTTGACAATCAGGTACAATTTCAAGATTTAGCCTTGTTTGTTTACCTTTTGATTTGTTACTTTATGCATGACATGTAACTATCAGTTTTTAATATATGTTTTCTATAGATCACTTAACAACCCTACACTAACAATGTCCTACATGGTTTTCCGATGCTCAACATTGAGGTGTGACATATTTGGATGGCAGAGGGGCTCTTAATATGTTTTGGCATTATTGAGTGGCATTATTAGGGTTGGGTTATGCTAGTTTGGTATGGTTTAGATCATGCCAGTATTCCCCAACATAGACTAGAGGCTGCATGACAAGGATAGTCGGGGCCAACATAACACAAACTAGGAGATTACCCACTCTTAGTACATAGAGTTACGGGCTCATTAGGGCAATCATATTTTCATTTCTATACTAGGTCCCCTAGATTATCTAACACATTTGGGGTACCTCATGTGGTACTGGCACATCATTGTGTAGATCATATCGTTGCTACAGAGGGAGCCACAGTTGTTGAGATTCCATATGGTAGGGATAGATTATTTGATTTTGGTAAGAGATTGTTAGTTTACTTCTTCATATCATAGTGTACCTTGCATTAAATTGGCATATTTAATATATCATGTGGTTATGTTGGTACTTATGGTTTGAGACTATTAATAGTGTGCACAAGAAGGCAATTGCTGGCACTGGTAGGCCTACATTAAAGGGTACTTATGGAGTCTTGGTGTGTGTTGTGGTTGACCTAAGTAGGTGAAGAACATGATCTTACATGTTGTAGGTCTGGCTGAGGAAGACAATGCTCGTTGCAAGATGAGCACAACCACAAGACAAGGATCACATGCCAACTGTTGATGACCAAGGAGATGGGAAGGAGGTTGAATATGAGAAAATACTTACACCCTTAGCACTAGATAGTGTCTTGTATGCAAGTCATACACAATCTTGGGAATAGATTGGATAATGGCTTGCATAAAAGGAATCAACTCATTGCATGCATTGTCATAATCACCGAATATATAGTTGGCCCTTTGCTTCACATCCCAAGCCTTTTTGTAGGAAATTTGGTATTTGTACAGCTCAACAATATGTTATTGCAACATTATAATGGACACATCCAAGTCCCTTTAGACTAAACCCATAACCACGTTGGCAACAAAAGTGGCGTTCAATTCTCAATGGTCCTTATCCAAGTTTGTATTCACACAAGTATGGAGGCCATCTACAGGAGCAATTTCCCAAAATCCTAACTATGCCTGGTACAACACCTTAATTTCTCGAGGTACCTATTAGACAACTAGCATTTGATGGACTATTGGATTGTGTCTAAATGAGAGATCACGTGTGTCCGCCTTTCTTGCAGATAACAATCCTTCATGTAATGTACCAAGTCATTTTTTGGTGTTGTACCTTAACCCTTTCTAGAGATTGCCACTAACATGAGAGGAAGAATTCCTTGTGCCATCCATCTCATTGTTATAAAATTCCCGAATGATCCAATCCACATTCATGAATCCAGGTGTAGGACATGCATTCAAATGAGAAATTGATACACCACCTTCATCATTAATAGGGTTATCATCATCATTAGATTCTACTTCCAAGTGAGCATCCACTGCATCTATATTGTCTCCATTGTTGTTATGCTAAATTTCACAATGTGGGGAGAGGGGTGCCCTATCATCCTACTACATAATCATTTCTTTAATATTGCTATAATACCACCTATAACTGGTGTCCACCATTAGACTCCCCACCAACAACCACAGGTGGCGACAACCCAATATCCATGGGGTGATCCGCTTCCATAATAAGGGCACTATAGAAAGGAGTGCTCGCCATTGTATTGGTTGCAACGCATCCTTGCTATTGATTGATTCGTCATACTTGTCATCTACGTTATGGCTTCACAACAACATGCATCCGACCAATCCGCAGGTTGGCCCATACTTTGATTGGTATTTGTAGTGAATTGCCATCATGTATGGGAGAACATTAGTCTAACCCATCATGTCATAGGCAATCTAACCACAATGTTGAAGTTGTATTCAAGCATGAATCCACAATTTTTACATATTGTGGCCAAGAGTTCATCACAATTCCCCCCACGTGATATGTGAAAATACTCCACATTTCCACCATCATATGTCATGCCATGTTGCCCCTAGCCCCACTTCCCACCCCATGAACAATGGACCATTACAATCTCACTACTCATCCTACAAATGGACAACAACATGAAGTTATATAGTGTCATTCACAATTTCTCCACAATCGCATTGTAATACCACCCACAAAAAAAAAAAAAAAAAAACATTTATTTTACAAAATTTTAGTATTTCCTAGTTATTACACAATAGCCATGTGTAGAAACATTTTAGTACATACTATTTTCTACATTACACATTTTTGTCTTACATTCCATAGTATATATATACACAAACCATCAAATATATATACATAGAAACACATAATGTTATGAACAATATACATATTTTTGTGGAAAAGAGACTATGAAGTTTGAGATTAGCCAACTACCTTGTCAAATGTGATGTTGATTCAAGAAGAAGTAATGTGCAAAATTGGAGACTTGGAGAGGAAAAGGGCTCCCATTTGGCACACAGTCGAACTGCAATAAAAATTTGCAATATGGAGAAACGACTTAGGGTTTTATGGGCTTCGTGATCAAAACGTCGTCATTTGGGTGTTAGGACAATTGTTGGTGGGATTAGCAGCTTTCAGAAAGAGGAGCTAATGCAACTAGCAGTTTTATTATGATTTGTTGCGTGAAAAGAATGTTTGAGTGATGTAGGGGGCATAGAGAACCCCCTGTGGAAGAAGTGACTCTATAATATAGTTGTTTTTGTTATATTTGGAGAGGAAAAAGTATTGAATTTTATTATTCACAATGTGATATATATATATATACCAATGTACAAGGTACAACCATGGGACATAATATCTTCTTAATATATATGTACAACACTAGTTCTTACACTCCCCTCAAGCGGGCACATATATATCATATGTGTCTAGCTTGGTACAAATGTAGACAAGCCGTGGACCTCGTAATGCCTTGGTATGAAGATCCGCCAGCTGGTCATTAGAGCCAACAAATGAGGTACTAATATCTCCAGAAATCAATTTCTATCTCACAAAGTGACAGTCTATCTCTATGTGTTTGGTCAATTCATGAAAAATTGGATTAGAGGCAATATGAAGAACTGTTTGATTATCACAAATAAGTTGCATAGGCCTTGAATCTCCAAAGTTCAACTTCGTAAGAAATTGCTTGAGCCAAATCAACTCATATGTGGCCATAGCCTGATATTCTGCTTCTGCGCTAGATCTAACCACAACATTTTGCTTCTTACTCTTCCAAGACACCAAATTTCCTCTAACCAGGATATATAACTCATGGTAGAATGCCTATCTCGAGGACAACTAGTCCAATTTGCATTAGTATATCCAACAACCTGCTTATATCCTTTGTTCTCAAACAACAAGCCTTTACCAGGAGCACTTTTAATGTATCTCAAGATACATACTAAAGCGTGCTAGTGACTATCACACGGAGAGTCCAAGAATTGACTTACCACACTAACAACAAAAGAGATATTTGGTTGTGTAATGGTGAGGTAATTAAGCTTCCCAACCAGTCTCTTATATCGCTAAGGATCCTTCAATGGCTCCCCCTGTCTTGGTACAAGCTTAACATTAGAATCTATAGGAGTATCTATAGGCTGAGAATCAAGCATACCAATACTTTCCAAAATATCTAAAGCATACTTTCTTTGAGAGACGCACACACCATGGGCAGATTGAGCTACCTTAATGCTAAGAAAATACTTCAACCTGTCCAAATCCTTGGTCTGAAAATAAGAATGCAAATGGGTTTTTAATTACCCAATACCAACGTCATCATCTCTTGTAATAACAATGTCATCTACATACACCACCAATAATATGACTCCACTAGGAGAATAGCGATAGAAAACAGAATAATCAGCTTCACTTCTACTCATACCAAAAGACTGGATGACCGAATTGAAGATACCAAACCAGCACTGAGGAGATTGCTTCAGGCCATATAAGGACCTCTTTAGGCGACATATCAGTCAGGACTTCCCCTAAGCAACAAAACCAGGAGGTTACTCCATATACACTTCCTCTTGAAGGTCACCATGAAGAAAAACATTTTTAATATCCAGCTGATAAAGAGGCCATTGTTGAATAGTGGTCATAGCAAGAAAAACATGAACATAAGCAATCTCATCTATGAGAGAGAATGTATCACCATAATCTAGACAAAAAATTTGAGTATAGCCCTTAGCAACCAACCGAACCTTTAGAGAATCAATAGAGCCATTCGGACCAATCTTAACTGTAGACACCCACCCTAGAGGTAGAGGAACTAGATCCCATGTCTCATTATCCAACAAGGCAGACATCTCCTCATCCATAACATGTCTCCACCCAGGGTGAGAAATAGCTTCAACATCTGTCTTAGGAATAGAAACAGAAGAAAGAGCATATACAAAAGCAAAATAAACAGATGAAAAACGGTGATAGCTCACGAAAGTATAATGGGATGAGGATTGCGAGTGGAATGTGTACCACGACGAACAGGAGCTTGGGTAGAGTCGAAGGGAGATGGCATAATGGCACTAACTAGAGGAAGATATGAATTTGGAGGAATACCATCATCTGTAACAGGAGGAGCAGGAGCTGAAGGCACTGATGGAGGCTTAAAACGATGCTGGTAAGTTTGGAGAGGAACGGGAGGAACAAAAACAAGTACCTGGACCAGAAGAGGAAAAAAAGGGATAAGAAGAACCTTATGAAAGGAGGAGGAAGACCCATCAGATGAAGAAGAGAAAAAAGGTGTAGACTCAAAGAATGTGACATCAGAAGAGAGAAAGTATCTACTATGTTCAAGGGAGTAGCACTTGTATCCTTTTTGATGATGAGAGTAGCCTAGGAACACAAACTTGATTAAGCAGGGAGACAATTTATCACGACCACGGGAAAGAAAATGAACAAAACAAGTTGATCCAAAGACACGAGGGGGGATATGATAGATGGGATCACGAGGAAAAAGTACAGTATGTGGAATGGCCTTATTCAGAACAGTGGATGGCATCTGGTTGATCAGATAACTAGAAGTGAGAAAAGCGACATATCAAAAGACAACAAGAACATGCATGTGAAGGAGAAGCGTCCGAGCAGTCTCAATGAGATGATGATTTTAATAAATGTAAAAATGAGAATGATCATTAATAAATGTAACAAAATAGGAAAAACCTTTTTTAAACTTAACCCTACTAGGACTCCAAATGTCTAAATGTACAAGATCAAAAAGAGCATCAACTCGTTTATTAAGACGACTAGAATAAGAAGAACGAACATGTTTCCTAGTTGACAAGACTTGCATTCTAGAACAGTCAACAAAAATAATGAAGGAATCATCTGTCGACGAGTAGATAAGTGAGGATGACTAATCTGAGAATGAATCTGAAGAGGAGATGCCCCTGTAGTAGCATAAGCAGCCATCATAGATGACGATAAGGCAAGATGGTAAAACCCCTCAAACTCATGTCCATTGCCAATCATCTGTCCCGTACCCCGATCCTGCAAAAGAACAGAATCAGAATCAAAGATAACACAACAATTCAAAGAACGAGTGAGACGACGAATAGAAATGAGATAATATGGAAAACTAGGGACATGTAAAACAGAATCAAGAGAAATAGACGAAAGTGGATTAGCCCTACCAATACCAGTGGGAAGGGTTTTAGACCTATCAGCCACAATGATAGGAGGAAGGGACATAGAGGAATCAAAATGAGAGAATAAGAATTTATTACCAGAAATATGCTTTGAAGCAGTAGAATCAAGAATCCAAAGACTAAGCTGAGCATGAGTAAGACATATATGAGAAGTACCATTGGGTGATTGAGGAGAAGAAAGAGGTCCCTAGGCAAAAAAAGCTACGGGAGACGAGGCCTGCTGAGTTGCTTGAAACTGACGATACTCAGCAAACTCCTCAGCAAAGATCATGTATGTAGAAGTTGGTCACTTAGTATGAGAGGTATCGAGTACCATGAACTGTGTTTCTACACCTTGAGGAATTGCAACATTGGCCTTGGGTGGTCGACCATGGAGTGCATAACATGAATCCTTATAATGACTAAGGCAATGACAATAATTACAATAAGGGCATTTACCACTGAGACCATGCCCAACACCTCTACCACAACAACCTCCAGATCCAATCTTAGAGGAAGATCCATGAATCTGAGAGGTAAGGATAGATCGCTCTCCAAATGAAGCCTCAAAAAATGTCTGTGTACTACAAAAGATCCAGGCAAATACCTCTTCCATGGTAGGTATAGTGGGACTACTTAGGATCTGAGTGCGAACACCCTCCATATTGGGCCCAAGGCCTGCAAGGGTAAGCACCATAAACAACTTGTCTCTCTGTTTTTTCTTCTCATTGAGATCAGTTGTAACCAGGAGCATAACGTTAAAATTTGTCACAATAGACCGAATACAACCCAAGTAAGTAGGCACATCTGAGTCTCCCTTCTAAATACAAAACAAATTACTAATGATAGTGTATAAATGTATAATATCATTAGTATATAGCTGCTGAGCATGAGACTAAATATCGAAACAGTTCTTGTAGACACAAACTAAAGGGAATAAATCAACATCTATTGACTGCCACAACAATGTAACCAATTGTGATCTATGCGATTCCATGCAGTCCTCTCTGCTTTAGCAATGTTAGAAAGCCTCGTAGTTAAATGGTCACTAACACCATGCCCATGAAACCACATTCGAACAGATGCTGACCAAGACATATAGTTCTTACCATTCAATTTGTCAGTGGTAATGGATGTAATACTAGATCAAGACAGTACAGGTACAGTCCTAGTCGAAAAGGAACTCACCACTCCAAGATTTGAAAAGGCCATATTGGAAAACCCAAGCCCAACCAGATAGACAGATTAAAAGCTATTGCAAACCAAATATGACCCCAGATCTGAAACTAGAGAGTTGTTGCAAACCAAATCTAAAACTACAAAACCTAGATCTAAAACCAAAGAGCTGTTGAGATTTGAAACTGTAGCCTAAAACTGGTTTAGGTGTCTAACGGGGACGAAAGAGGCCAATGGTCTGATAGACTGCCAGGAAAATGAAAAAGACTGGCCAGAAGCGGATATGAGGTTGTTGTTCATGGAAGAGGCCGACGTTTTGATAGACAACCACGAGAACGAAGAAGAAGACCGGCTAGAAGCAAATCTGAGGTCGCAGTCGATCGTGTTACAGGAGGAAGACAAGGCGGCGATCGACGTAGAGGCGGTGTGTCACTCGCGGCAGTGGCGGTCAGACAGAGGTGAGATCTGAGACTAGCCGCGATGGAACGAGTAGTAGCGACGATGGCCGATCGGTGAAGCAACAACGGTGGCAGTAACGATGGAAGATTGGCGAAGTAGTGACAACGGTAGATAGAAACAGCCACGCAAGATCTAATCCACGATGCACGAGATTTGAGAAGCCAATGACGGACGAAGTGACTGGAGGTGGTGGCATCAATTAGCGGTAGTGACAGCGACAACAAGCGATGGTTGGATCTAGGGTTGGGTTAGGGTTTGAAGCTCTGATACCATGTTATATTTTGAGAGGAAAAAGTATTGTATTTTATTATTCTACCAATATAGAAGATACAGAATATCTTCTTAATATATATGTAAAACACTATTTAGCATATATATAATATATTACAATACCAGTTTTAACAGTTTTCACCTCCAAGCGATTTTATTATAAGGTAATGCCTAGTTTAGTGTGGCACAAGGGTGGCAGGGAAAGTGGTATTTTGGGAATAAGATTGAAATAGATGGTAGTTTGGGAATAAGTTTTCAAAAAGGTTGTATTTTAGGGATTGACTTTCAATTTTTTTGCCCACAACATTATGCAAACCTCTTCCACCAATACTATGTAACCTTCGTAAGAGAAAAAGTGTCAGATTCGCAAGGATCTGGCAATATTTGAAGATTGATCTCTCTTGGATGGTAGAGATCACATTAGAAATGAGAGGAATCTCGTGAAGTAGGGAGAATGAGAATTAGTAGGGAGAATGAGAATTAGAAAAACAAAGAGATAGAGAAAGATAAAAGAATTGAGAAGAAAATTGAGAGAGAATCAAGATTTCATTCAAATTCTACATAGCTCTAATAGTAGGGTCAGCCACAATTTTTAGCCTTCCTGCACATGCTCATCCTTCTCGCTAGAATAACCGCCTAAGTATTACACGCCACTATTACCCGTGTACAATAGTTTATAGCACCTACTAAATTCTGTTTATAGCACCACTAAATTCTGTTTATTACAGTATGCCCCCCAGATACATGACAAAAACATATGTAAATAAAGTATGGACATATCTTTTAGTATTCAGAACACTTCAAAAATTTTAAATAACTCCTATTTTTTAGTTGATACATTCTACTCAATAAAGTTTCTCAAGAACTCTAGACATTTCAAGCTTGATTACTGAGGATAAGCACATCCTTTCTGCCAAATACCATTGTTGTGCATGACTCTTCTATCATACTCCTCTATATATATGTCATTTTATTTCCATACCTGCAGTAGCGTGAAGTAGTGCAGTCCCACAGTAGAAATGCAGTTGCTCAAACAGATTCTCCAATTCCTTATCATTCAATTGAAGGCGTCCCCAATGCTCAAGACTTCCTGCATTGACAATAGAAAAATTAAAAACTACACAATTTGTAACTTGTAAGGAACACAACTTTATGACTTAGTAAATCCTTCAAGATGACTTCGAGTAATGAAAGTTTTGGTCATGATCCTTGAATTACCTACACAGATTCAGAAGAGAGGAATTTCCAAGATTGAAGTTCCAAATTATGCGCAGATATAATTACAGCTTTAGCGTTGCTTCCTAGATCAGACTTTTCCTCCCTATATTCTTGTTGTTCGACCACTGGCATCATAGACAAAAAATATGATCATATATGCACATTAAAAAAGAAAAAAATACAGCGTAAAGAAGGCAGTATAATATATATATATATATATATATATATATTTGTATATTTGAAACTAGATTACCATAATATGATAAAGGAAGTTTTCCATTTGAGTAAGAAGACAACATGTCAATGTGTTTATAAGCCTATTTTGAAATCTTATGGCTTCAACTTCTATATCTGTGACATCTACACTTCCATATATCTTCTTCATTTCCAGTCTGCATCAACATGAGGCACACATTATCAGCAACTGATGAGAATCACAGCAGGTTTTTAGCTCTCCTGGAGGGCAATGGGATCAATCTCGATGAAGTTCAGGTAAGCAGATCATACACCATGCTGTTATAGGACCTTCCATTTATGGTTGCATTTTCAACCCAACACATGCAATTAGATACATTTGGGCCACCAGAGCAGATACAAGAAGGACAGAATGATCAGGACAATAAATGAACTGAGTGACCTTTTCTCAGCATGATTGCTTTATCTTGTGAGAATACCCACAACCTAGACAAGCTAAGCAACATTTTCTAATGGAAAAATTCAATGAGAAAAAAAAAACTCATTTGAGCTTTTCCTCCTATAGGGAGGTAATTTTCCACACTGAGATCATCCAAGAGATGCCCTCAGCAAATCCGCTCAAGAAGCTGTCAATTCAGACATTCTCATGTTGAAACTCTCAAGCTTTATGCATCAAATGGAACTAAAAAAGGAAGCACCTGAACAAGTGCTTAAGACTGATTGGCCTAAAAAGACCTCATTTGATAATGTCCAATGTCCAAAGACAAACAAGAGATATTGCAGGAGAATTAAGGCCAGGTAGGAAGCAAAGTTCAAATCAAATACTGGACTGTCTCCAAAATGGTTGATGGGGGCAGGACCAAGGATAGGATAAGTAGCAGACTACCTTCAGAATGAAGGACGCACGAGGAGCAATTTGTTAACCTCTCATCCAAAGATTTCCCACAGCACCAGCCTATCTGACTGCTGCTCTCACTAAATTCACCACTCTCCATGAGGTAATGTGACACCTGAGTCCTTGACTGTCCACATGAACTGACAATTACACTTGCTACGCTGACTTAATTTGCTTTTTGTTTCAGTGTAGTTCACTTATCATTTGTCAACCCACTCAAAGAGTAGCAAGTGCAAACTTAAGTCAATGAATGATATACAGAAAAGAAAACTCAAGTCAATGAATGGACTGAAATAGTTTGTCATCAAGCACTTCTATGTCAACAGTTCCTGGTGTACAGACTTCCCACGATGGAATTGCAACAAGGCAGCAGGCACATATCCTGCATCAAACAACTGGGCAGTCAATCCATTCAAAATTTTATGGACACTACATCCATGAATATCCACATTATGTCCTGCGCTGAATGAATATACATTGTTTTTCAACTCAGTCCAACTGTATCCAGGATCCTTCTTTAATGCTTTCTCTTTCATAATCCTCCTCATCTTTGCTGTTTCATTCCACATCTTTTCCTCTGCAAATATATTTGAGAGCATTATAAAGGCTGAAATATCATCTGGATCAATGCTTAAAATTTTCTCAGCAGCATATTGTCCTAGCACTAAGTCTTTGCTAGTTTTGCAGCCTGACAAGAGACAGCGCCAAACCACCTTATCTGCTACTTCTGGGAAATGCTTTATGAAAGCTAAAGCTCTTTTTGTCTGTCCTTTGCGTGCTAAAAGACTAACCATACAAGCTAAATGATCCCTTCTTGGGGTGATTCCATAATCTCTTTTCATGGAATCAAAGTACTGCAATCCTTCCTCCAAAAGACCTGCATGCCCACAGGCAGACAGCACTCCTATAAAAGTAATATCATTTGGCTTGACCGCAGATTTCTGCATCACATCATATATGTCTAAAGCTTCCCTACCAAATCCATGTTGGGCGTACCCCACAAGCATAGCATTCCAAGAAACTAAGTTCTTTGAATGCAGATTATCAAAAACTTTCCGAGCATCCCTTAAGCGTCCACACTTAGCATACATGTCAATCAGGGCACTTCCCACCACAACAGCAGAATCAAAGCCAGGTTTTAAGATGCGGCAATGAGTTTGCCTGCCCCATTCAGAAGCTGGAAGATCACCGCATATGTTCAAAAGGCTCGAGTATGTGTAAAGATTAAGTTCAAATCCTTCACATAACATGCAATTCAAAAGCTCAATGGCTTTTCCATAGTGACTGCAATTTACACATCCAGATATCAGGGCATTCCAAGAAACAATATCACGTGCTTCCATGTCTTCAAAAGTCTTCCAAGATTCATTGAGAAACCCACTTTTTGAGTAGAAGTTCACAACTGCATTACCCACATGTGTAAATGAGTAAAATCCCGATTTTATGATCAAACAGTGGAGTTCTTTTCCAACTTCAACTTCCATTGCATCGGCAAATGCTCCAAGCACAGATGAGAATGTTATCTCATTTGGTCTGAAACCTGAAGAGTGCAAAATAAGGAAAAGATCAATGGCTTCCCTTCCCTTCCCTTGTTGAACATACCCTAGTATTAATGCAGTCCATGTTGTCAAATGCGGCTCATTTACTTCACAAAATGCTTGATGGGCTAAGTCCAATTCACCACATTTAACATAAAAGTTTGTTAACCCAGTCACAACAAACTGATCCATTCTGATCCCACCCTTTATGGCATGTGAATGCATTTGCATACCAAGTTCCAATTTTTCTAGCGCAGCACAAGCGCTTAAAACAGTCACACAAGAGAATTCACTGATCTTTATTCCTGCCTCCAAAGACCGCAAGAAAATCTTCAGGCCCTTCACATTTTCCCCACACTGGCAATAGCCTGAAAGTAAGGAATGCCAAGAGACTGAATTTGGCTCAGGAATGGCATCAAATACACACTGAGCCGATTCCAACAGTCCACATTTCCCATACAAATTGACCAAACTGTTGCTAACAAAGCTGTTTAATTCTTCCCCACTCCTATAAATTCTTGCATGAATTTCTTTACCAGCCCTGGAATTTCCTATTCTAGCACAAGCAGACACTACGCTCACATAATTGTATTGATTCAGGTCAAAACCAACGGAAATCATTAGCCTAAGAGAATCCAGTGCTTCTTCCACAAAACCCATTTGTGAATACCAGGATATCAGAGTTGTCCACGTAATATGATTTCGTTCAGGCATTCTGGCAAACACTTGACGAGCATCATCAATAAGATCAGATTTCAGGTACAGCGACAACAAATGGTTGTTTGTGTAAATATCTGGACGAAATCCAGATGTGATAAGCTTGCCGTGGATTGTTCTGCCTTTGAGAACGGACCCTGTGTTTCCATATAAGCGCAACAGCCGAGAGAATGACATTGGAAGATTCTGAATTGGCAATACCGCCTCAATTGATCAACAGATATCCTCAATCATCCCATCAGATCCAGATCTGGCATACCGCCTTCTTCCTTTTACAGGCAGAAAAGTCTAATTTTTAGAAATAAAAGGATCCTCTGCCGCCATGATCCAGGTCTCGACCATGCACGTGCAACTGATTATTTCTCGGTTGATTCACACACACACACACATATATATAGGGGATGTTTTCCAATACATTCTCACAATTTTTTTGTATATGACAAATTACGAAATTAATTAAATGTTCTTCATTATATATACATATATATAACACACATAATAAAAGATATTTAAATAATTTCACATTCATATCTTGAAATATATTTTTCTAACTAAGATAGTTTTGATAATACTCTTGCATTGATGAGTTGTATATTTGTATCGATTGACATAAAGTTTACACATCAATGCATCAGTCTTTTTATATTTTCAAAAGTGTCAAATTGAGTATCCAAATAGGAATTTCATAATTATTATTTTCAATCACTTGCCCAAAGAGAGTAATTGAGTATTTTGAGTTCAAGAAATTTTAAAGGACCCTACTTGGAAAACATTACAGAACTCATTCACAATTAGCTCAAGGATCATTTTCAATTTCGAGTTGGAAATTTCCACTTGAGCATTTGTTTGGGGATGAAGTAGTAATTTTATGTTTCACCCCATATTTCGCCAAGAAAGCTTCGAATTGCTAGTTACAAAAATACTTTCCCCCATCACTTATAATGGTTAGAAGGGTTTCAAAGCGAGTAAAAGTATTCTTTTTAAGAAAATTCACCACTGCCTGACCATCATTAGTAGATAACACCACTATTTTTACCCACTTGGAGACATATTCCACTACTACTAAGTTATACGAAGAATGAGGGCGAAAGCGGCCCTATGAAGTCAGTGCCCCAAATGTCAAACAATTCAACTTCAAGAATGCCACGCAGAGGCATTTCTTGCTTTCTTGATATGTTCCCTATACTTTGGCATCGGTCACACTTTTTCACCAAGGTATGAGCATCTTTGAATAGAGTTGACCAGTAAAACTTGGATTGTAGTACTTGGTTGCAGTTTTCGTAGCCTCAAAGTGTCCACCATATGGTGAAGCATGACATTGCTCAAGGAGCATTTCCATCTCATCTTTTGGAACACACATTCAAATTAGTTGTTCAACGCCTCTTTGATAAAAAAATAAGATCTTCCCAAAAGTAGTATTTGAGCTATGAAAAAACATTTTTTGCTGCTAGTAGCCATAATCAGAAGCCACAATATTACTTGCAAGATAATTCACATAGTCAGCATACAATGGTGCATCTGTTTCGCTATTTGCCTATTCCATCCCAAAAATCTGTTCATCTGAAAACCTTTCATTTATGCATTCTTCTTTGGTCTAATAGGGCCGATCCACTCTAGAGAGGTGGTCGACTACCACATTCTCACATTCTTTCTTATCTTGAATCTCCAAATCAAACACATGAAGAAATAGTATCCATCAAATTAGCCTTGGTTCTGTATCTTTTTTGGCAAATAGATACTTCAAAGCTACATGATTTGTATAAACAATCACTTTTGATCCGATGAGATAGGATCAAAATTTCTCAAATGCGAAGAGTACTGCTAGTAGCTCTTTTTTTTGTAGTGGCATATTTCATTTGAGCATCATTGAGAGTTCGAGTAGCATAGTAAATAACGTGTAGAATTTTATCCCTTCGTTATCCCAAAATTGCTCCAACTACATAATCACTAACATTACACATGAGTTCAAAAGGCAGGTCCCAATCTGGTGCCACAGTCACAAGTGTTGAGGTCAACTTTTTCTTAAGAATGTTAAATGAATTTAGACACTCCTCATAAAAGTGAAATTTTATGTCCTTTTCCAACAAGTTACATAAGGGCTTTGTAATCTTGGAAAAATCTTTCATAAATCGTTTGTAAAATCCAACACATCCCAAAAAAGCTTCTGATACTCTTGACTGAAGTTTATGAGGGGGAGTTTCTCAATGACTTGAATTTTCGCCTTGTGGACCTTTATACCCCTGAATGAAATTTGATGTTCTAACACAATTTCTTCTTGGACCATGACCTCTCCTAATTAAGCATCAAATTCGTTTCTTCACAACATTTTAAAACAAAAGTTAAATTCTTTAAACATTCATGATATAAAGATCCGAAAATTGAGAAATCATCCGTGAATATTTCAATAAATTTTTCCACCATATCTAAGAAGATTAACATCATGCAACGTTGAAATGTGGTAAGAGCATTACACAAGCTAAAAGGCATCCTTTTATAAGCAACGTGTTGCATGGACAAGTAAATGTTGAATTCTCCTGATCTTCTAGAGCTATTGGAATTTGATTGTATCACAAATAGCCATCAAGGAAGCAATAGTGAGAGTGACCTGCTAGTTGCTCCAACATTTTATCAATGAATGGCAAGAGGGAGTGATATTTTCGGGTTGATTCATTTAACTTACAATAGTCTATGCAAACCTGCCATCCGATAGTTGGTCAAACTGGTATGAGCTCGTTGTTTTAATTCTTTTTCCACTATAATACCTCCCTTTTTTAGCACCACCTAAACACGACTAACCCATGCACTATCTGATATAGAATAAATAATCCCAGCATCAAGCAACTTCAATACCTTGGCTCTTACCACTTCTTAACGATGAGGATTTAGTCTACGCTAATGTTGTACTACTGGCTTATACGTTTCTTCCATGAGTATTTTGTGCATGCAAATAGATGGGTTAATGCCTTTGATATTTGTTATAGTCTATCTAATGGCTTATTTGTATTCTCGAACCACCCAGAGTAATTTATGCTCCTCTTCCTAGTTAATAAAGTTTGCAATGATAACTGGAAAAGTAGAGGATTCACCCACATAGGCATACAAAAGATGAGAAGGTAGCTGTTTTAACTCAAGTTTAGGAGCCTACTGAATAGAAGGCAAAGGTTATGGAGGACATGTACCCAATTCCATGTATCGTTTCCCCTTTATGATGGGTTCTAATCCCTGCAAATATCTAACACACTTTTCAATAGTAGCTAAATTAGAGTCCTCATCATGTGAATGCATGTTGCATGATTCTTAAGGATCTGATGAGTTATTCAATGTGAAAGTTTTAGTTGCTTCTCTGTCTACAATATCAATCTAGAAACAAGAATCTGAAGGGCTAGGGAATTTAAGTGCTTTAACACGTCGAATGTAATATGTTCCTTATTCAGCCTCAGCATTAGTTGCCTTTTTTGCACATCAATTAATGTTCGTCTAGTAGCTAGGAAGGGTCAACCCAAAATAAGTGGGATATCCATATCTTCTCCCATATCTGAAATGATGAAAACAACAGGGAATATAAACTTATCCACTTTTACCAATATCTCTTCACTAATTCCACGTGGATGTTTCACAAATCGATCTACAAGGTGCAATGATATTGTTGTGGGCATTGTTTCTCCTAACTCAAGCTTCCTGAAAATAGAGTAAGGCATTAAGTTAATACTAGTGCCCAAATCGCATAAAGCTTGTTCAATGTATAAACTACCAATGGTACAAGGAATAGTAAAACTCCCTGGATCTTTTAGTTTTTGTGGTAGCTTGTTTTGTAACATGGAACTGCTTTCCTTTGTTAACATGACAACTTCATGCTCCTCTAGTTTCCTTTTATTTGATAAGATTTCCTTCATGAATTTCGCATAGCTAGGCATTTGAGCTAGGGTATCAACAAATGGTATGTTTATGAGGAGCTTCTTGAATACCTCTAAGAACTTCTCAAATTTCTTATGCAGTTTGTTTTTGTGCAACCTCTGGGAATGGAATTGGAGGAACATAAGGTTTTACCGGTGGAGGCAATATTTTGTCTTGTTCAGATGTTACTTCAAGTTGATCTACTTTCTCCTGGACTGTCTCAATTTCTTTTTCCACTCCTAGTTATTTGACATGAATTTCTTGTAGCTGAACTCCACTCCTTGTGATTGCACTTGATTGCTCATTTGGGTTAACTTTTGTGCTTCTAGGCCATATGTCTGTTTTCCTTTCTGTGAGGATTTTAGCTAACTGTCCAATTTGATTCTCTATATTCTTTATAGCTGCATCAATCCGTTCTTGAAGCTTTGAGACAGTTTCTTCCCATCCCCCATTTTCCTCTTGTGGTTGTCCTTAATTTGGTGAAATTTGAATATTTTGATTGTTACCATAGGAGAAGTGAGGATGGTGTCTCCATCCTAAAATGTATGTTTGAGAGAACAGGTTACTCCGTTAAAGCTAAAAATTCTTCTAGTGTTGAAAATTTTGCGTATATGCTTCATGCTCAGTTGGTGAAGGGTCAGTGATGATTAATGGACACTCGGATGACTGATGATTTTCCCTACAAGTTACACAAATAGGGAGAGATAATTCATATTAGCAGATAAAGAGTATTTAACACTTTCATCTACTTTGACAATGCATCAATTTTAGCAAGCATCAACATATTCACATCTACCTCATGCATTTTAGTTGTTCTTTTATGTGAACTCATGTCCGACCACATTACAAACTAATCACTTATCGTTCCGTATAGATCATGTAATTCCTTGATTGATTTGTTTCAAATAAAACCACATGTTGTAGAATCAACTGCTGAGCGACTATAAGGAGTTAGCCTAGAGTAAAAATAGTGATTTTGTGCTAGTAGAGGGCAACCATTATTGGGGCACTTCCTAAGCAACTCTTTGAACCTTTCCCATCCCTCATGAAAGTTTTCAAACTTAGCTTGTTAGAAGGTTGAGATCTCATGTTTGAGCTGAAGGACCATCACGAGGATACATAGCATGCAACAGAAGCGTTTTTTTAAATAAAAACTTTCCTCGTATTGATTAGAATCTAGGAAACTTACTTTTCCTACGGATCACCGGACGGAATGAAGCGACAGGAGGATGAGGGGCGGGAGCTTCTTCGCGTGGTGGAGATGACGGCTGTCCTGCAATCCTTCGGCTCCTTCGCATCAGAACTTGAACGTTCTCTTGATCTTCCAAGGTATGACTCAAACTCGTGGCCTCTCTTTTGGTGAAGAAGAGTAAAAAAAACCCTAGGTGAAAAACAATCAATGAGAGAATATATAGAGGGTGAACCCTAGGGTTAAAACCCTAGTGGGCCAAACCCTAGTGGGCCAAGTTCATTTAATTAATTTTCTAATTGGGTTAGCCCAATTAATTAATTAAAAAACTAATGAACTATTATTTTATTTTAGCCCAATTAATTATGGACCATTCTAAATAAAATAATTCTCTCTCAATGTAATTCACCCAACAAGCCAAATGTATTAAATAATACATGAGTTATATCGAGCTACCCTTGGGGACCAAAAGACAAATTATTCATGGCTACTAAAATGACCAAAATATCCCTGCTACCTAGTAGCTATATTTTGTCATTCTAAGTGTTCCAACTATCATCATATGGTAACACTGACCCCACGAATAAATTTGCATGTGAAATGTCTTTGACCTACTAGTGTAATGACGAAAATACCCCTCTGTGTAACACCCATCATTTAGAAAGGAATAATGTACTAACACCTCTCTAAATGATTTCTACCATCCTTAGATCACTAGTCCAATAATCCATGACTACTCGAATGTACTTGCTTATCACTGGGAGCTACCCAGAAGCACACACTCTTAAGTCACGTTCCCAGGGCCCTGGATTATTTGATTATTCTTGGACAATCACAAGGGGGTGAATAACAGAAACTATCTTATATTAGTCTATCTTAGCTAATTAGAAACCATACTCCCAACTCACAAGGTTATTGATCTTTGATAGACCTCACCTACAATGAATCTAAGAATATAGCTCTAGGTTCACTAGATCACCAACTAATACTCAAGTATTAGAGTACCCGTCCACGTAGTAGCAGTGATACACTAGCTCCATGATAATTAGTACTTTGTCATTAGCTTCTATCACAGGTCCACTCTACGCATTTCAAATGCGCTTGTACAATTAGAGTAAACGGACTGTTTACTGGCTAAGGCAAGCCATCCTCCATTAGGATCTATTGCACAATGATCTTATCATGATAGAATGCCCAGTTCTATCAAAAGATCAAGAGCAATATTTTTCTTGCTTATTAAGTACCCATGATTCATGCCTAACTGTGAAGAACGACCCATCACATGAATCATTTACTTAATAGCATGGACACTTTTCCAACAATTAAATGCAAATAATATATGTGCCATAAACTGACCAAAAGAAACATCATTACCATAAATTAAATAAAACGTGTCTTTAGGGCATACATTTCCAACATGAGCTTGTTTATCTTGGGAAGTGGGAAATATTTCAATGTAAATTTCTACAGATCTGCCCATGTAGTAATGTTATAAAATGGTAATGAGTCCAACCACTCTTGAGATTTATCTTTCAAAGTGTGAGAAAAGTCTCATCTTAAGTGCTTCTTCACTAATACCTTGATACTTAAAGTTTCCACAATATTCCAAAAAGCGAGAGAGGTGGTAGTGTGGATTTTCATCACTTCATCCGTAGAAAGGTATATTGTTGGAGAATACATTAATCACATCCGATCGCAATTGGAAGTTGTCATGCCCATATAGAGGGTAGATTATACTGGATCGGTTCTTAATGACTGGAGGTATCATAAAATCCCCTATCAGGATATCTTTTTCCTTTGTTCACGCCATCTTCGGTCAAAAGTTCATTCAATCTCTGGATCAAAATCAACAATATTAAGACTTTTTGAATAACGCATGCACTGTCTCAATTCTAAGACAATAAAAATCGAAATAGTTCAGCATTAGAAAATAATGGAAGCAACATGAATGTTAAAGCTAATCATAATTAAAGCAATAATCAAAAGAACCAATCTCTGGCAATAATGCCAAAAACTTGTTCGTCGATTTTCTCCTGTAAGTGGATGACTCGTAACAAGTAATATATTGATGAGTAGACTGTCGAACCCATGAGGATTGACTACTTACTCCTGCTTTAATCATGCTTAACTTTAACGAATCACATACATAATCATAAGACTATTAAAAGTTGGTTCTACACTAACTGGAACTAATTCACTAACTACAAACACACAAGAGCACTTCTTTTAATTTTAAACTCAATAACCCAAGGCATTAGGGTTCACAAATTCACCATCATTCTTTGTATGGTTTAACCATTCATTACTCGAATTTGCTAGTTCTGAATCTAAGTTGAAAATCAATGATCCCCTGTTAATTAAAAGCCTGTCTCAATGGTCACTCGATTCTATACATATATATGAGATTAATTATCTCTAATCAACCTACGAATCAATAAGTAAGCATTCACTCTTATCGATCGTCACATAATGATTTCACAAGGCGCAATAGCATCTCTATCTATTATAGGACCTTATGTTGTTTATTACCATGTGTTAATTTACATTTAATCTCTTGAAAGCAATATAAATCACAAACACACTTTAATGGTGATCAAACATCAAAATGGAATCAAAGTATAATAAACAATTAGCTTGGAAGATAAAAACACAACAAAAATGAGTAACTTCAAATTAAACCAAAAAGAAACGAGATTTCATCGTTAACCCTAGTTGCAAGAGAGCTAGTTGGACGTGATTTCAACAGATAGAAAAATAATACAACCCAATTCTTGAGTTTCCCCAAAATTTCTTCTCTCCTTCTTTAACTTGATCTCTTCTCTCTACTCTGTAATCATCCCCTGAGTTATGGAGAATAAGTCTTTATATAATGCTCATGAGGCCTTTAAAGTTGTGCACAAGAAAGACATCCATCCTCATTTAATTGGAAGAAACGGGCCTAAAACAAACTTTTAGGCTGAACTCATGCCCTACCATGGTATGCATGCAGCGATAAGTCGCAAACACTAGTGGGTTCATCCCATCGTGGTCCTACCATGATATGCATATCGAGGCAGGCCATGAACAACTATGGGTTTCTCCTACCGTGGTTTTACTACACTATGCATGTCGCGGCATGCCACGAGCTGTGTTGCTTGAACCCTTAACTCTTCAACTTCCACTCTTTGCTCTTGAAGCTCTTTGAGTTCATTCATATTAACCCTTAAAAGTATCCAACCATGACCTCACCACCTGGTTCAGCTCCAATCAAGCATCAAAATCATATTTTCTACTTCAAGTTCATCTAAAATAAGCTTTGCACCTATATCACCCAATATTAATCCAAATTAGGTAGCAATCCACCTATTAAATGAATATATGCTACGTTTATAGGCTTAGATAAGCGTGTAAAAGACACTTATCAATTAGCCACAACCAATGCCTTTTACAACGATCAGGCTTTACCTTTACAATTTCACAAAAGAATGTGAATAAAGAATACAAGAAAAGGTATAAAATGATACAAGATTACAGACCCTTCTCTTGGATTTACAAAGACATTGGATAGAAAAAGATGAGCTCAATCTCTCTTATCTTTCAATCAATGTAAAGTAGTGAAGCACTCTTGAAGGCTTAGGATTCTTGAGATGTTTTTTTTCTATTCAAAGTCTCAACTTTTTTCTTTCTTTAGACTTTCAGCTTCTTATATAGTGTTTCATTCTTTAATGCACCTCAATGCTAGGTTTTCCCTTTATCATTTTGGTTATTCTTGTATTTTTTGATTCCTTAGATAGTTCTCGCACTCTCGCACTTTAGTTTTTAGACCGTCCTCACACCTTTACCCTTTAATTTTTGGACCATTCTTGTGCCTTTCTGCTTAGGTTTTTGAATTGTTATCATGCTTTAACACTTCAATTTTTGGACAATTCTCATGCTTTAATGCTTTAGTTTTTGGACCATTCTCATGCTTTAGTGTTTCAATTTTTGGAATCGTTCTCACACTTTACCGCTTTGATTTTTGGACATTTCTCTCGCTTAAGTGCTTTGGTTTTTAGACCGTTCTCATGCTTTAGCATTTTGATTTTTGGAACCATTCTCACATTTTAACGCTTCAATTTTTGGATAGTTCTCATGCTTTAATGCTTCGATATTTGGAACTATTCTCATGCTTTAGCACTTCGGTTTTTGGAACTGTTCTCATGCTTTAACTCTTCAATTTTTAGACTGTTCTCACACTTTTGGATTCCTATTTTTGGACCTTTCTCAGGCTTTAGTGCTTCAGTTTTTAGATAACGAGCCCTAGATCGTTCTCGTGCATTCCACGCCTCAATACTATGTTTTTAATTGATGAGGTAATTCTCACATATTCTACACTTTGATACTAGATTTTGTTTTTTTACTGGAGTTTTGACCCTTTTTAGTGCATTCAATGTCTTGAAAAACAAAATACACAAAAGGAGACTACAACAATATGGAAGTTATTTTATTCATGCATCATTGAATGATATATATATATATATATATATAAATGTTAAGAAATTTAATCCTGCCTATGATACTTTCTTGAAGCAAGCATATGGATTTTGAATTCTTTTGTGTGCTTTGGGCCTTTGAGTAATAAAACATACTTCTAGAGAAGCTTTTGTTCTTTCAATTGCTCTTCCTGCCTTAAATATGCACCTGTCCTCTAAGGTAGTCAGTTTATTCCTCCCTTTAGGATTCCGTGTCTACAAACTCTACCTGTTCCCCTTCCTAAACCAAAGCTTCTATTTGATTCTTCAAGTCTTAGCATTTGTCAGTAGAGTGGCCATGAGTACTGTAGAATTGGAACAAGGCATCCCTTATCCTCCCCATAGACTTGTCAGTCTTCTTAGGGAATTTAATTAGGCCCAATCCTGTAATGAATGCCAAGATATTGGAACATGACTCTATAAATAGGGTGTAATCCTTGGATTGGAGTTGAGAAGTATCATCATGTCTTGTGGCTTTCTCTTTCCTTTGGCTTGCCCCTTTATTAGAGTCTTTTCCTTTCCTCTTCTTGTCCATATCTTCGTTCACTCCAATCATCCTCACACCTCGACTTGGAGTATGCATTTATTAGCCCTTACAAACAAGTCAGCTAGGATCATCAGCTAATCAAGGGCTAAGGATTCTTATAGTGGTACCAATGTCATCCCTTGGAGCATTATAATAGTTACAACACTAGTTTATAGATCATATACCTCTAATGTTGCATTTCTGAAATGATCAACATATTGTTTGAGGGTATCTTTGCTACCTTGTCGGATACTAAGCAAATATGTGTAGTCCTTCTTTCTATGCCTATTAACAATGAAGGTCTTGATGAATTCTTCTCTTAATTAGTCGAAAGTGGAGATAGATCTTTCAACATGACCATTGTACCAAGCGCGAGCATGACTTTTCAAGGTTAGAGGAAAAACCAGACACATGATTGCATCATCCCATCCATGAAGCAACATCAGGGACTCTAGTTCTGAATGTGATCATTAGGGTTGCTCTTACCCCAATATGGAGCTAGCTATGACATTTTAAATTTCCCTAGCAAAGGTCTATCAATTATGCCCAAGGCAAATAAGATTCTCATATTGGTCATTTCTCGGGCACTAAGCGTCATGGGTTATCAGTTTAGTTATTTCTTCTTGATAAGCCTTTTGGCGGACTTCGATCTTCATATGTGGATGTGCTCGCCATAGTTTCTTGGTGCTTCATTTTTCAAGGGCTTCACATATCATCTTTCAGTCTTCGACGATCATTCTTTCTCTCCTTGTTTTGATCTCGGGGAGGAGAAGAAACCCTTGAGTGGGTCCTTTGTAGTGGAGACCTTGATTGATTCCTTCAATGAGGAGAGGATTGAGACTAAGTCTTCGAGATTGCCTCCTGATAAGAAATGTCTTTCAGTGCCCCTTGTAAAGTCCCTAGTGGTGGAACCATTTTGGGCATGAACTTCCTCTAGGTAGATGGCAAGACACTATAGGGGGGGCATGTTTTGCAATATCTTGTCCATTTCTTAGAACGCTTACATCCTTTCCAAATGTTATTGTCGTAGGGCCTCATACTTTGCCCGAGGGATTTCTTAGATGAGCCAAGTTAATCAAAAGGGTGAGTCTTTGGTGGGATATGAGAAAGATTCTCTTGCAATAGATGTAAGTGCGAGACTTGGTGATGAGTCCCTACCTAGTGCTAAGAGTCTTGTGAAGGTTGGTGAGTCTCTACTTGGTGTTGAGAGTCTCGTGAAGGTGGATAAGTCTTAGCACCATGAGAGATGGTCATTCGGTTACTCCTTGTTTAAGCCATCATAAATGAGTTTTCCTTGGTTTCTTGATCTATTTCCACAGATAGCACCAATTGTTGTTATCTAGATATAATAATATTTTTTTTTTTGTGAAAGACTGTCTTATTGAAGTATGCGAGTGGCTCTTTGTCACGGGACTTAGTGACAAGGGAGTCTTCAGATGACTTATGACTTTCTTTGATGATGAGAGTCTCCCTTGGTGACTAGAGTCCTCTTTGGTGATGAGAGTCCCAACGTAATGAGAGAGTCCCAAAGTGATGGGAGAGAGTTGTCTGATGACCGAGAGAGTGTTTGATGCCCAAGAAAGTATCTAATGATCGAGAGACTTGCAGAGAAAGAAACAAGTTTGGGGCCTCACCCATGGACCCTCTCATGCTTAAGTTAGTCTCAGCCTAAAGAGGAATTAGAGTTTTAGTGGTGTATATCTTGAGCAAAGAGGTGACCCATTTATTTATAGAGGGGGAGAGAGTTGACAGATAGCATGTAACCCTTTTCGGTGGGCATCTTTGACCAAGTCTCATAACCTCCCAAGGCTTAGGCATGATGGTCTCTCATATGCCTTCAAGGAGAGTGAGTGACCAAGTAACCTTCATGTGACCGAGTCTCTTGGAAGGGTCCCTTAGTGATGTGTAGAGGGAGGCTTTGTTGTTTTGCCTTTGATGTTTTGGTTTTGATGATGAAAAACAATATTATACTTATGTTGAAAAAATTTGTTCTTGGTGCACCTAAATTATTTTATAAGTTCTATATGCACCATCATGAAAATCAATTTCAACCAATACCAAAAATTTCATTCTCAAATCTCTTCATGACATTTGGTTTGGAAAAACAAGTTTTTATTGTCAAAAGAATCTTTTATATATCAAAATTGGCCATATTGCATTTAAATCTCAAATCCATGTTTTAATTTTAAAGGCCAACATGTCAACCGTTTTTGAAAAACGGTCGACTATTCTTAAAGTGTCATTCGTTTTTATGCAAGCTCTTGGCCAAATGTGGTTGACAACTACTACATCATTTCTGATCAACCATTTTTTGTCCTATTGACCATTTATGTTGAATTTGCACTAATCGATCAACCAATCCATTTTTTCAGTCGATCATTTTATTGAGCCAAATTGTTCCAATCAACCTATTGTGTGTTTTGATGATTAACAAAATATAATTTTAGTAAAACCATTTTTTGTATATTTAAAACCTCTAATGTATTTTTGATATGTCTTAAGTATTATATTATTTTGAGTATCAAAATGAACCAAGTAATGTTATTTTTTTCTAAGTCTAGAATATTAGCACGCTATAAGAGAACATATTAGAAAATGTTTTCATTTTGAAAAACTAACTCCCGGTATTTTCATATCTAATATTCAATAGTGTTAAAATGATTTTTAACTAATTTTTTTAAGAAATAGAAGGTATCTATTTTGGGGGTGGTAAAATCGCTAAATTCTGATTTTGTACTAAAACTCAAAATCTACTTTCTTATCTATTTGGATTTTGATTTTTTAGATATTTTTATTGAATCCAAATGGGGGGTACTTTGTTATTTACATTTATGTATTAAAGTAAATGGACATTTACTTCAACTAAAGAAATGAAAATAACTTGTAGTGTATTCATGCTATATGGATTGTAACACCCCAAATTTCTTGAGCGTGTTATAACTTAAGATTTCGGGAATATAAAATTTTTCATATCTCAATAATTGTCATACATCACATAATATCCCAAAAACCCTAATTTACACCTCCTCAGCTTAACAAATCCAATATTAAATAGCTAAGACGGGTGTTAAAATTTCAGATGCGGAAGCTAGATCGAACCTGATATGGTTCACAACCATAACTCTTTATTTATCATACATAAAATCGTTCAAGACGTCTACAAAGTATATTACATGGACATCATCTCTAGCAAGTGATAACTGAACATCTCAAACATATCCAAAATTACATAGATTCGCACATAAATAAAAATATGCTAAACATGCTACAAGCAATAATTTAAGCTAATTCTTCTGCTACCTCCTTTCCCTTATAGCCGCTCGTCGAACCTGGAACATTTGAATATTCCAAGGACATAGTCCAATTAGAAGATGAATCTTCTAGTGAGAAACTCAAAAAAAAAAAAAACAGTTTATATCGATGCATGATCTGGTATAAAATGCATGAGAAGACAAGGAGAACTATTCTGAAGTGCCTCGTGAACACGTCAGCCTCCTCCAACGAGAGCTTTCTTAATGGCACACGCATAGCGCCTCTCAGGAGGTCCCTAACCATGTCAATTTGGCCCGACCTCATAGAACTCATGCAAGCACCATATTCGTTGTGCCTTAGACTCACGGTCTTCCCCACGAGAGCTTTCTCGATGGCGCACGCATAGCGCCTCTCGGGGGATCTCCGACTTTTACCCTTGGCCAACAACAAACAGGTACAACAGTATGGACACACGAATTTTATAAATGCAATAGTTAAAAAGCTAACAGTATATATTTTCAGGAAAATTCAGTTCATAGATGCAACATGATTTCACGTAAGCAAATAATAAGAGTTTGCGAATAAGAACTTCACGAAACACGTGTCATGCAATAGAAGTCTTTCATAAGAGAAATGAAAATAGGATTTGGAGTGACGGAGTCTCACCTTGTTGGGTTATCTCTTCGACGGTATAATTTTACAGCAAATGGCCTAGGTTTCTGCAGAAAACACACGTTTTGGTAAATCTAATCTTAAATATTTTTACATAGGGTTGAGGGGTATTAAAGTAGGGGAATAACTAGAAAATTTTATGTAAAAAGGACCCCTCACGATCCCTCACGCGCCCCAAGCAAGCTGGACACGCGCCCCCACGCGCAACTATTATTCTGCGCGTGTAACTCACGCGCTGCCTAGCAGAATTCGGACAACTTCGTCCCGTTTTCGTATTTCGGCCATATCTCCCTCCTTTTAACTCCGATTCGACCCCTGTTTGAACCTACGCAACCCTATTTTCCCCCTCTACAGGATTATCAAAACAAATCAGACTTACCTCGCTTTTTTTCTGACTCATTTTGGCGAACTCCGGCGAAGACCCGCAACTCCGACGAGGCTCGTTCTCCGCCACTTCTTCGCCGCTTTTTTCCCGCCTTCTTGCCGAACCTCCTTCTCTCTCTCTAGAGTAAGCTCATCCTCTTAAAGTGCTTCACTCCTCAAATTTGTTTGGAATGGTTTGAGAACAACTCAAGGTGCCTATTTATAGAATCCTTCAACCAATGGTGTTATGCCACTTGTCACAATCTTAGCCATGGACTCCAAAGATTCAAAGCCATAATTGAGTGGCTTTTGAAATCCA
Organism: Diospyros kaki; assembly: GCA_036245055.1. Lineage (NCBI taxonomy): Eukaryota > Viridiplantae > Streptophyta > Magnoliopsida > Ericales > Ebenaceae > Diospyros > Diospyros kaki. The sequence goes on along the minus strand of BSEG01000010.1, from coordinate 24,423,597 downwards.
AAACTAGAATTAATCCAACTTTTGAAATCCAAGCTAAAACCCCAAACTTCTTTCAAATGACACTTTGGCCCATATTTCAAGTTTTCAACTTTAACATTTTACCACCTAAGCTCATAATTTCATCATTCTTTCATTTAGATAATTTCTCTAATTAGAATTATACCCTCAAACATCAAATTTATCGAGATACTTAAAATCTCAAAATTATTAACTCAAAATTACTCAATATATACGATTTTTCGGAAGCCCCTTACCATCATTCGGTATTTTTAGGCTATAACTTAGCTTAACCGAAAAACCTTTCTGATTTGATTTCTTTCAGTGCAATAAGTCTCACCTCGAGATGCTCGTTAAAATTATACCTTTGTTCTTAGGTATTTAAGCTCTAGGGCAGTCCCTGCGACTAATTCGGTCACTTGTTTCCATTTCAAACATATATTTCGGTATTTTAAACTCACTTAAAATACGTGGCAATTTCACGAAAATATAGGGTGTTATATTCTCCCCCCTTAAAAGAATTTCGTCCTCGAAATTTGAAATATACTCGAATTGATTGAAGGTTAAATAATTATGGCATTCTAGAATACAATTTTTGGAAAAAATTTCCTACTCTATTTCCATTTCCTCAAACAGATGAGGATATTTCTTCTTAATTGTTTCCTCAAGTTCCCACGTTGCCTCGTCATCCGAGTGTTTTCCCCACTGAACCTTCACTAACGGAATCTCTTTATTTCGCAACACTTGAGTTTGACGATCTAAAATTGCTCCAGGTGACTCCGGGTAGGTCAAGTCATTCCTTAGCTCAATTGTCTCCACCCGAACTCCGAGAGTTGGATCTGGCACATGCCTTCGAAGTTGGGAGACGTGGAACACATTGTGAACCCCAGACAAGCTAGGCGGAAGCTCCAATCGATAGGCCAAAGGTCCGACTCTTTCCACAATTGGATATGGTCCTATATACCTTGGCTTTAGCTTTCCTTTACCACTTCCACGCGTTACCAAATGCTAGGGTGATACCTTGAGATACACTAGATCTCCCACCTCGAACTCTAGATCCCTTCTTCTTTGATTATTCGAATCTCATCAGTAGTCTGCTGCACAAGTTCGGGCCCCAACATCTGTCGTTCCCCTACTTCGGTCCAACAGATAGGCAACCGACACTTCCTTCCATACAAAGCCTCATAAGGAGCCATCTCGATGCTACCGTGGTAACTATTGTTGTACGCGAATTCTACCAATGGCAGATACTCCTCCCAATTTCCACCAAAATCAAGGGCACAGGATCTCAACATATCTTCAAGTGTTTGAATTGTCCTCTCTGATTGCCCATCAGTTTGGGGGTGATAAGCCGTACTCAATTTAAGCTGGGTCCCCATGCATTCCTGCAAACTCTCCCTAAACCTCGAGGTGAACCTCGGGTCCCGATCTGAAACTATACTTACCGGCGCACCGTGGAGTCGGACTATTTCCTTCACGTACTGCTCGGCGAATTTTCGTACTGGTTGATCCATCTTCGTAGGCAAGAAATGGGCTGACTTTGTCAACCTGTCTACCACCACCCAAATGGCATCATTGCCCCTTCGGCTATTCGAAAATCCTGTCATGAAATCCATCGTGATATGTTCCCATTTCCACTCGTGAACTTCCAAAGGTCTCAACAACCCTGCGGGTTTCTGGTGTTCAATCTTTACCCTTTGGCATATATCACATTGTGCCACCCTCCTTGCCACGCTGGCCTTCATCCCCGGCCACCAGTAGATTTTCCGAAGATCTCGATACATCTTTGTGGCTCCCGAGTGCATGGTATACTTGGCTCTGTGGGCTTCATCCAAAATTTTTTGCCTCAACTCCTGAAGGTTTGGCACGTACACTCTACCCTGAAACCTGAGAATGCCATTTCGCATCTCAAAATCTGGACTCTTGGGCTGGCCTTGCTCATCTACCCATAGACGTATACGTCGGTCACTCCCACTAGCCTCCCATATCTCGGTCTCCAGATCCAATTGAACCGCCAGGCCAGCTACTAGGACAGAAGAACCCTTTGGCACTACACTCACTGTCATCAGGCTAAAAGCCTCAATCAATAGCCACTCCTGGGCCATCAACCCGGCCATGACAGTAGGCACAGTCCTACTCAAAGCATCAGCTACCACATTGGCACGCCCCGGGTGATACAAGATGGTGCAGTCATAGTCCTTTAGGAACTCCATCCATAGTCGCTGCCTCATATTCAACTCTTTCTGTGAGAACACATACCTTAGACTTTTGTGGTCTGTGAATACCTTGAACGTCTCTCCATATAGGTAGTGCCTCCATAGCTTCAAAGCATATACTATCGCTGCCAGCTCCAAGTCATGCGTTGGGTAGTTCACTTCGTACCTCTTCAACTGGTGTGATCCATATGCTATTACTCGACCATGCTGCATCAATACACAACCCAAACCAATCTTCGAGGCATCGGTGTATACAACATATCCACTGGGCCCACTAGGCATTGCTAGAACAGGTGCCGAGGTCAGTCTGTCTTTGAGCTCTTGAAAGCTTTCCTCGCACTTAGCAGTCCATTCAAACTCGACCTCCTTTCGTATGAGCTTCGTCATAGGTGCAGCTATCTTCGAAAACCCTTCCACGGATCTTCGATAGTAGCTTGCCAATCCCAAAAAGCTTCGCACTTCGGTTACACACGTCGGCTACTTCCATCTTTGAATAGCGTCAATCTTGGCTAGATCCACAGAGATTCCTTCGGCTGAGATCACATGCCCAAGAAATGCCACTTGGGATAGCCAGAACTCGCACTTCGAGAACTTGGCATACAATTGGTGTTTCCTGAGGGTTCCTAGCACTATTCTCAAGTGCTCCTCGTGGTCACTTTCATTCGAAGAATACACCAATATATCATCTATGAAGACGATCACAAACCGATCCAGGTAGGGCTTGAACACCCTATTCATAAGATCCATAAACGCTGCTGGAGCGTTAGTTAATCCAAATGGCATTACAAAATACTCAAAATGGCCATACCTCGACTGGAATGCCGTCTTTGGAACATCATCTGGTTTAATTCTTAGCTGATAATATCCGGATCTCAAATCAATCTTCGAGAACACCTTTGCTCCCTGTAGTTGATCAAACAACTCGTCTATCCTTGGGAGCAGATACTTGTTCTTTATCGTGGCCTTATTTAGCTGACGGTAGTCAATGCACATCCTTAGACTCCCGTCTTTCTTTTTCACAAATAGCACTGGTGCGCCCCATGGCGACGTGCTTAGCCTAATGAACCCTTTATCAGTCAACTCCTGTAGCTGACTCTTCAATTCTTTCATCTCTGCCGGAGCCATTCGATATGGCGGAATTGATATTGGCTGGGTTCCTGGCACTAACTTAATTAAGAACTCGATTTCCCGAGATGGAGGTAGTCCCGGTAATTCTTCTGGAAAAACGTCATCATATTCTCGTACTACTCGCACCTCATTGAGTTTCGGTACCTCTCTTTCTTCTAACTGAGCATAAGCTATGAATCCATGAGCTCCTCGGCTTAACAGCTTTGTAGCCTTCCTTACCAAAATCATCTTTACATCCTTGGGATCGCCTTGTCCTCAAAATTTGACCCACCCTCCCTCGGATTTTCTTATGGTCATTATCTTTCTACGACAGTCTATATTGGCGTCGTACTTGGACAAGAAGTCCATCCCTAAGATTACATCAAAGTCATGTACTTCTAACAGAATTAGATCAACCTGGAACTGACCATTATTCAGGCTAAATTCGCATCCTCTCACCATTTCTGAGGACTTCATACTTTTACCCATAGGTGTCGAAATCACCATAAGACACCCCATAGACTCTGTTTCTACCCTCAAACTCCCAGCCAAAGCATGCGATATAAAAGAATGAGTAGACCCTGGATCTATCAATGCATGCACAGGAGTATCCAAAATGAAAAGAGTACCTTGGATAACTGCAAGGTTTGGTTCTACGTCCTCCTTGGTCAAATTATAGACTCGTCCCTATCTAGTCCCTTTCCCTCTTCAATCTTTAGCGGCTGCTCTTTCTTCTTCGGGCAATTCCTCGATATGTGCCCGTGCTGGTTGCAATTGTAACAGATCACATTTACTGGTGCTGCTGCTATGGCCTTACCTTCTTGGACTGTTCCCCTTGAGCAATTTCTGGAAGTATGCCCAGGCTGTCCACAAGTGTAACAGACAATGCTTTGGCCATCACACATCTTGCCCGGGTGCCTCTTCTTGCATTTAAAGCATGCCTTGTCCTTTTTCATGATCTTCCCATCCCGAGGTCCCATAGTCAAGTGCGATTTCTCTGATTGTCCTCCAGCTTGAACCATCGTGGCCTTTAGTTCTGCCACCCGTGTCATATTCTCCTCGGCTATCATAGCTTTGAAAACTATGTCTGCATAAGACTCCACATGGACCAGGCTCATCAGCTGTTAAAATTCAATTAGCAAGCCTTGCAAGAATTTTCATCCCTTCTCCACATCGTCCATCCCGTACAGCGGCATATACTTGATTAACCACAAAAATTCAGCCTCGTATTGGGCCACAAACATATTTGGCCCTTGGCATAAGCTCATAAACTCTCATTCTCTAGCCAACTTCCAGCAAGTGGGAAAGAATTTCCTATTGAATAATTCCTTAAATCGTTCCCACGACATCTGGGGTGCCTCCCCCAATTTTGCATCTGTCGTCGACCCCTGAGATCCCGTCCGGTTAGGTATCGCTCGCTGCATAGACCTCCACCATTGGGCAGCTTCCTCTTCCAGCATATAGGTCGCATACTCGACCTTGTCCTCATTCAAGATTCTCAATCTTTGTAGGATCTTCTCAGTCTGGTCCAACCAGTATTCACTGATTGTAGGGTCATGTGCCGGTTTTCCTCGAAACACTGGCAGGTTTTGTCATAGATACCTCTCCAAGGAGTCTACTCTTCTTTGCTTGGGCTGCAACTCCAAAATTCACCCAACCATTCCTTCAAGGATTCTTTCGATCCTATCTATCCGGCCTTCACCGATATCAACTCGTGCATCTCTTTGACCTTCCACACCACCTCCTAGGTACGGGTTGGTGTTGCTTTCTTCACCATTGCCTCTCTCGCACCTGTTTCTTCTTGTATTCTCCATCTAGCAAGAAAACAGGGCGATTAAATCAATACGGCATGGTTCAATTCAAATTGAATAAGCAACAACAGTATGCCACTAATTATTTCAGAAATCCTAATTCCTAAGACATACGGTGGCTTTACTCATCTAGCCACATGCGAACTTTTTCTTAGGTTCGCTCTGATAACAACTGTAACACCCCAAATTTCTTGAGCATGTTATAACTTAGGATTTCGGGAATATAAAATTTTTCATATCTCAATAACTGTCATACATTACATAATATCCCAAAAACCCTAATTTACACCTCCTCAGCTTAACAAATCCAATATTAAATAGCTAAGACAGGTGTTAAAATTTCAGATGCGGAAGCTAGATCGAACCTGATATGGTTCACAACCATAACTCTTTATTTATCATACATAAAATTGTTCAAGACGTCTACAAAGTATATTACATGGACATCATCTCTAGCAAATGATAATTGAACATCTCAAACATATCCAAAATTACATAGATTCGCACATAAATAAAAATATGTTAAACATGTTATAAGCAGTAATTTAAGCTAATTCTTCAGCTACCTCCTTTCCCTTATAGCCGCTCGTCGAACCTGGAACGTTTGAATATTCCAGGGATATAGTCCAATTAGAAGATGAATCTTCTAGTGAGAAACTCAAAAAAAAAAATTTATATCGATGCATGATCAGGTATAAAATGCATGAGAAGACAAGGAGAACTACTCCGAAGTGCCTCGTGAACACGTCAGCCTCTTCCAACGAGAGCTTTCTCAATGGCGCACACATAGCTCATCTCGGAAGGTCCCTAACCATGTCAATTTGGCCCGACCTCATAGAACTCATGCAAGCACCACATTCGTTGTGCCTTAGACTCACGATCTTCCCCACGAGAGCTTTCTCGATGGCACACGCATAGCGCCTCTCGAGGGATCTCCGACTTTTTCCCTCGTCCAACAACAAACAGGTACAACAGTATGGCCACACGAATTTTATAAATGCAATAGTTAAAAAGCTAACAGCATATATTTTCAGAAAAATTCAGTTCATAGATGCAACATGATTTCACGTAAGCAAATAATAAGAGTTTGTGAATAAGAACTTCACGAAACACGTGTCATGCAATAGAAGTCTCTCATAAGAGAAATGAAAATAGGATTTGGAGTGTAGGAGTCTCACGGAGTCTCACCTTGTTGGGTTATCTCTTCGACGGTATAATTTTACAGCAAACGGCCTAGGTTTCTGCAGAAAACACACATTTTGGTAAATCTAACCTCAAATATTTTTACATAGGGTTGAGGGGTATTAAAGTAGGGGCATAACTGGAAAATTTCATGTAAAAAGGACCCCTCAAGCGCCCTCACGGGCCCCAAGCAAGCCTGACACGCGCCCCCATGCGCAGCTATTATTCTGCGCGTGTAACTCACGCGCTGCCTAGCAGAATTCGGACAGCTTCGTCCCGTTTTTGTATTTCGGCCATATCTCCCTCGTTTTAACTCTGGTTCGACCCTCGTTTGAACCTACGCGACCCTCTTTTCCCCCTCTACAGAATTATCAGAAAAAGGGACTTACCTCGCTTTTTTGCTGACTAATTTTTGCAAACTCCGGCGAAGACCCGCAACTCCGATGAGGCTCGTTCTCCGCCGCTTCTTCGCCGCTTTCTTCCCGTCTTCTTGCCGAACCTGTTAGAGATATGCCCCACAAGCCAATTATATTTACATGTAATTAATCATATTTTATATTGTGACTCTTTATCTTCAATCAATTATTATTGCAAGACATTATGTTTTTTGTTTGTCATTGATGGTTGTCTTTATTATTTCCATATTTGACAAAGTCCATAGATCAAATAGGCTCGTGGAATATGGTCGTGCATAGAGATGACGATCATGAAACATATTCTTTATAAGCCTTAATCTTAAATGTTCCTAGTCGTAGAGTTATTAGGATTGGACACTAATAACTCGGATAGACTAGCATATATGATGCATGCTCAATTAGGAGAATGTCTTGTTTCATGGACATTGGTGTGTGGACACTAGTGCATATATGTGGGTGGTTATTATAAGAATAAGTACACTGAACTGACCCGCTACAAAATTCCTAATGGTAATTGTTGATTGTTGAATTAGAATTTCTGTGTTACAGTAGTGCAGATTGGTCCTTAGACTTGAGACATCATAGTAGTCTTATATTTGACTGGTTACGTTTTGGTTCTTTTTAGATTCCAATGGAGTCATTAACAAATTATCACTGGGCGTAACCTTATCACATATGAAGGCTTGTGAATGTCGAAATAGGATTCATCACTTATCGACAAGATGAGAAGATGTCCTATGTATTCCGATGATTTCATGACTAAGGAAATCCTTGGCCAAGGTGAGATGGAAATCAAAAGGTGTTTTGATTTCATCGAACAAGTCATAAATCTGGAATGGATACATAGTTGTTGAATGACTAGGGTTTCATCATAAAACCATACCCTGAATTCAATCGGGACATAGTTGATGAAAGGATTTTACTGTACGGTAATTGCAATCGAAAATGTCTGTGTTTTTTCATCGTTGGGTAGGCATTCATGGCATGTTGCTAGACGTCAACCATGATATGTAGGGTTTTAGAATTAATATGATTAATTCTAAAACTATTAATTAAAGAGTTTAATTAAAAAGCCCATGAGATGAGTTAATTATGAAGCCCATAAGTTTAATTAAAGAGTTTAATTATTCTAATGAGTTGGGCCTTCATATAACCCAATAGAATTGACCCTACATCTAGCCTAATGGTGGACCTAAGGGGTCACACACTTGGGTCGAGTCCGTTCCACAAATTAAAAGAGAGATATGGCCCAATATGATTATGGGCCAGACCTAAATCGTTTAGGGTTTTTCCAAAGGCATAATTAGGGTTTTTACTCTATAAATAGGCCACTTAAGAAGTTGGAAAAATAAGGAGAAATTCAGATCTCTCATTGGAGGTGCCTAGGGTTTGCTAGCACTACTCGAGGCGTTGTGGAAAAGGGTCGATCGTGTGGACCGACTTGGAGGAGTCTGCGCTTGCAACTCTACGGATCAAATAAGGCAAAATCGTAGCTACGCGGTTGGCCGGTTCCTAACAGAACCTCCTTCTTTCTCTCTAGAGCAAGCTCCTCCTTTTAGAGTACTTCACTCAAATTTTTTTGGAATGGTTTGAGAACAACTCAATGTGCCTATTTATAGAATCCTTCAACCAATGGTGTTATGCCACTTGTCACAATCTTAGCCATGGACTCCAAAGATTCAAAGCCATAATTGAGAGGCTTTTGAAATCCAAAACTAGAATTAATCCAACTTTTGAAATCCAAACTAAAACCCCAAACTTCTTTCAAATGACACTTTGGCCCATATTTCAAGTTTTCAACTTTAACATTTTACCACCTAAGCTCATAATTTCATCATTCTTTCATTTGGATAATTTCTCTAATTAGAATTATACCCTCAAACATCAAATTTATCGTGATACTTAAAATTCCAAAATTATTAACTCAAAATTACTCAATATATACGATTTTTCGGAAGCCCCTTACCATCATTCGGTATTTTTAGGCTATAACTTAGCTTAACCGAAAAACCATTTCTAATTTGATTTCTTTTAGTGCAATAAGTCTCACCTCGAGATGCACGTTAAAATTATACCTTTGTTCTTACGTATCTAAGCTCTAGGGCACTCTCTGCGACTGATTCGGTCTCTTGTTGCCATTTCAAACATATTTTTTGGTATTTTAAACTCACTTAAAATACGTGGCAATTTTATGAAAATATAGGGTGTTATATGGATTATGCCTTCAAATAATTGCTATATTGCTATATGTTTAAAATCCATTTTCTATAAAATCTAGCCTAAAAGTCGACTCTTATATATCTAGACTCGACTCCCCTTCAGCTGGAGTCGACTCTTGCAAAGTGAGAGGTGACCCAGCCGAGAGCAGTTGATGTAGAGTCGACCTAGCAACATGGTGTTTTTCGAAGAGTCGACTCTAGCATTAGAGAAGTTGACTCTTGTATAACTAGAGCCGACTCCTATTTTAGAGAAGTCGACTCTCGGTTCCAACGATCGAATTTTTCCTAGCCGTTACAGATCCGTTGGAAGCTCTAGTATAAATATCAAGGTGAGATTTTTGGAGAAGGCTAATGCACAATCAAGATCTATCACCCTAAAGCATTCATTTCAAAGCAATTCAAGGCTCAAGCTCAAAGACACATCCATTGGAGCCCAAGGCAAAGGAGAAGAAGATATTCTCTCCAAGTTGGTAAAAATTGTATCATTGTATTTGCATATTTGCCTTGTATATTGTTCTTATATTGGTATCCATTTTAGTCCAAGTGTGTTGGACATAGGATTGATTCTTTATATTTATTGTGGATTGTGAGTGGCCTTTTAAAACTCAAGTAATCTAGGTGTGTTTTGCTGTATTAGTTTCCGGGTTGAGTGTAACGCCCCGCTCCCACTTACGGGTGTTACTCGTGAACAATTACCTGAATTGTCCACCTGCCCGATTTTTTAGGAAGGGCGGACTATATTTCAAGAAGAAACGCCCTAGGTGGGAACTAGGCTCGTCCTTCCCTTCTTTTAAACCCCAGGATTTACTAGTAGAATTGGGCTTTAAACAAAACCCGTTTCGTTAAAAAGAAATCTCGCGAAGACGCCCAATCATTATTTTCTCATTTGAATTTAATTCTTTTCCGACCAAGAATTTTACCGGGCTCCAAAAATCACCATTTAAACCAATCCATTGATCGATCACCAATTTTGGGGGAAAAACTCATCATTTTCAATTTTCCAAAATTTCGGTATTATTCTCCAAAATGCCCAAAAAATCCCTTTATTTTGAAAATTTCTTCGAGGCCCAAATTCAATTAAGAAATGGTCCAAAATCCCCCAAAAATCCAAATTTTAAAAAAAAAATTGGCCGGCAGGGCCCGCTGGCCCGCGCAGGGCCCCGCTGGGCGCTGGCTGCGCACGCCCAGCCGCCCATGTGGCCTTGGCTGCGCGCGCGGGACTGCAGCTGGCTGCCCCAGCTGCTGCCTCCTCACTTCTTTTCCCCTTTTTTTTTTTTTTTTTCCTTTGGGCTTTAAAACCCCAAAATTTCTAGAAAAATAAATTAAATAAAATGCTTCACTTTCATCCAAATTTTGCCTTTATTTCTCCATAAATAAGGCTTAATCAATATTCTTGATACTTCCACAACATTCTAACATAAGACTTCACCAAAACTTAGGCTTCCACATGCCCTGAGCCATAATCCAATACCTCACTTTCTAAATGGAAACATACATTCCAAAATATAAAGTACACACATGCTCTTGGGCCTTAACAAGCCATTATCAAACAAATGAAATTACATCTCATAAATTAAACATAACAAGTTAGGCTCCCCTAAGCCATACAATACACTTGAATCATCATTTCCATGTCTCCACATGCCAATCCACCTTGTATTGATTTTTTTTCCATGCTTCCACAACCTATATGTGAGGATAAAAACCTCATGAGCTATTAAGCTCAATAAGGGTGCAATGACAAATAAATATGAACATAACAAGTTTATATGATGCCAAGTGCATGCAAATGTGGCTAGGTTTTTTTGCCCTCACAACCCTCCAAGGTTGAGGCATCAACCCACCATTTCAACCATGTTCTCAAACTAACCTATGGTCATAAGTCTCATGAACATAAAAGAACATGCTAAATGCAACATATACATTTATGAAATATATTTAAAACCCATTGTAAGGCCACCCTCCCATGGGGCCATCCCTTACCTCATTCTTGAATCTTCCAATCTTCATTTCAAGAGAGCTCCCATCATCATCTTCTCCCATCTAAGATGGCATTCCAACAAGAACTTACTTTGCATACAAAGAAAACCAAAATAAAGAGAAGAAAAATGGATCTTACCTTGATCCCTTACTTCTTTTTCTTCACTTTTTCCTCCATGGGAGACTTCTTTCTCTCTCTTTCTTTCCTTCATTCTTCTTCTTCTCTTTTCTTTCCTCATTGGAAGGCTTCTCCTTCCAAGCTCTACAAATGGAGAAAAATTTGAGCATAAAGCCATCTTTCCCCTTTTATACTTATTTCTAACATTTCAAGAATAAATCCTCATCATTGGATCTTTCCCACTTTATGAGAGAAAATCTCATCCCTCCAAAGAAGCACAATCCAAGTGCTTTTTGTCTTCTTTAATCCCATCCATTGGATTTTAATTACTTTTCAAGAGAAGATCTCAACCTTCAATTAAAAGCACAATCCATGCCATTTGGTCTTCTTAAATCTCCACCCTTAGATTTCTTTTCCTTTTTCAAGACCAAATCCCCACCATTCAAGAAAACACAATCCATGTGCTCTTTGACTTTTAATCTCAACCCTTGGAAATTCAAGACCATTTCTCCACCCTTGATCTTGTCTTTAAATCCCAAAAATATAATTTCTTTTCTATTTATTTAATTTGGTCACTTTCCAACCATCACATGAGAGACCACTTTGAAAGACATAAATACTTTCTTATGCATTTAAATAAATCTCATATTTTCCCAAGCATTAATGGTGACCATTTTTCATTTTCTTTTGGATTTTCTTTAATCCATGTAATCATGCCTCTCATTAAATGCTTGAAAGACAATTTATCATTTCTTTTTCATTTAATTAAATCACCCCAATTATACTTGAACCACAAAATGCCAAGTGTCACAACAAGACACTAACATTGGCTTCCAAGTTTAATCTCATCCCTCCATGTGGCATTACCACATTTATTCTCTAATATAGGGAAAAATTAATTACTTTACCACATAATTGAATATCCACCATTTTCCTAATATTCCATAATTAAATTCCTTTATGGAATTAAATTCCAAAATTCTCAAATACCCTTTGTGAATTTATTAATCCCATATATCTCCACATAAACACCAAATTGGGATTTTATTCACTTACATACCTAATTCCACATAGGAATTATTTCTAATTTACCAAAATACCCTTTATATTGGATTTCACTATCCAAATTACCAAAATACCCCTCTCATAGGGCACCCTCAATCTCAAGGATCTAACACCTTCTCAAGGGCATTTTTGGAATTTTTTCACTTTCTTTCTCATTCTTTTAACACCTGTAACACCGGGTGTTACAGTGAGCTAAGGGGAAAACCTCGGTGTTGTGTAAAAGTTCCATAGGTGAGCTTGTTGAAAACCTAGGTGTGGTTTTAGTGGAACCTCAAGTGTCAGGTTCACCTTGAGAGAGTGGAGTAGGTGTTGGAGACACCGAACCACTATATTTCTTGTGTCGATTATTATGGTTGTTTGTGTATTTATATTGCTATCATTTTTAAACAACATATATATTTATAACAAGGGTATTTTGTTTATAAGAAAATTTCAAGAGTTTTAAAAGTGAAGAATTTGATTTAATTAATTTTAATCACTCAATTCACCCCCCTCTTGAGTGGCTATTGTGTGCGTCAAGGGACCAACACATTTTTGTCGTAGATCACTTTAACGGTTACTTTTACAGGCTCCAATGGCTATAAATGGCTAGTTTCTTTTGAAGTTTTGGATAAGCCTATAAATACAACTCATGGATGCTTTGGAGAACTCTAATGGATGTGAATGAATTGATTTCAGCTTACAAAAGTTTATTCATCTTCTCACATGTGCTTGTGCTTTAACTTTTCTCTCTAAAGGCTTGTTCTTCATTTATATCATTTTTGTTTAAGCCTTGTGTGTATTTTGAAAGATCTTGTAACTAAGAATATCTACGCTTAGATTATTTCTTTGTAATCCATTCTTGTACTCCCTAACTTGTGAGTTAGAGGGCCTATTGGGTTTTGGTAGGAGGTTGTAATTCCTATCAGTTTATGCTAGAGGGCCTACTTGTGAAGTATGAGGTTTAGTGGATTAATTTTAAAATTCTTAGTGGGGAGCTAAGATAGTGGAGTAGACTGGATTTAAGCTGAACCACTCTAAATTGCTTGTGTCTTTAGCATATTTTGTTGTTTCTTTTGGTTGTGTTTCATTGTTTTCATAATTATCTTTCAAAACCTCCTAAAAAAATTTAAATTCTTAAACCAATTCACTCCCCCTCTTGGGTGTGTGGTGCCATTCATTATGCCAAACCCAACAATTGGTATCATGGCTTGATCTTATTGTTTTTGTTTTTTAGGTTTAACCACCTAAGGAGGATCCAAAAGATGGCACAAATCGTTGGAGAACAAAACACCGTAAGCCCACCCTACATTAATGGGTCTAATTACGTTTATTGGAAGAAGAGGATCACTTGCTGTGTAATGCAAGACCTCAACATTTATGAGACCATCATAAAAGAGGTCATTCTTTCCCCAATGAAGAAGATGGAAGAATGGACAAGAGAAGAAATAGAGGTTGTGGAGAAAAATGCCAAAGCTATGAACATTCTCTTTTGTGCACTTGGACCGGAGGAGTTTAATAGAATATAAACATGAAAAACAACCAAGGAGATTTGGGACAAATTGGAGGTTATTCATGAAGGTACAAGTTAAGTCAAGAAAACAAAGGTAAATTTACTAATTCATGAGTATGAACTTTTCTCTATGAAATCTTGGAAGCCCATTAAGGACATGTTTACTAGGTTTAATGATATTGTCATTTATTTAAAGGCTTTAGGAAAAGCTTCTTCAAATGGGGAGAAAGTTAGAAATTTTCTTAGGAGTCTACCCAAGGAATGGGATTCTAAAGTGACAGACATTCAAGAGGCTAAAGATTTAGATAGTTTATTTTTTGATGATTTAACTGGATCTGTAATTACTCATGAGATTATAATGAAGAGAGATAATAATAAGGAGAAAAGAGATAAGTCTCTTCTTTTCAATGTTTCACATTCTTCTAGTAAGAAAATGATGACGATGATGATGATGATTTAGTAATACTTACTAGGAAGTTCAAAAGATTCATTAGAGGAAATAAGTTAAAGAAGGAGGTAGAAGAAAGAAAAAGCCTAAGGAAGAAGAAGAGTAAGTTTGAGGAAGAGAAACATAGAAAAGAAGTAAAATGTTTTGGGTTCCAAAAGTTTGGACATATTAAATCCGAATACCTATTATTTAAGAAGAGTGAGAAGAAATACAAGAAAAAGGCCCTTACAACTTGCAGTGATGAAGATCAATCCACATCAATCAATGAATCAAGTGATGGCAATCTATAATTGAAAACACAAAATGAAGACCGTGAGGTAACATCTCAATCTTCCATTAGTTTAAATGATAATTTTTATTTTGAAGAATTACAAAATTCTTTTAAAGAATTAGCACAAGATTTTAAGAAATTGAGTTTGAAAAACAATTTGTTGAAAAAGAAAATTTTGTCTTTAGAAAAAGAAGCAAATTATTTGAAAAATGAGAAGAATATTTTGAAAGCTCAAAATGATGAACTTTAAGAGAAAAACCAATGTTTAAAATTATCTCTTCAAAAAGTCAACAAGGAAAAAGAAGAACTGAAAAATACCCTTGAGATTCAAATAAAAGATTTTCATAAAAGAAGAAAAGGGCAAAATAGTTTTGTAAGAAGAAAACAATTTTTTTCCTCACATTCAAAAATCATTTGTCATTATTGTGGACAATGTGAGCATTTCATAAACAAATGTTTTATAAAAAACCATCCCACAAGATATAAACAAACATGAGTTCTAAAAGGAACTTTCAGTGCTAACTATGGTGACCCCAAAGAGGTTTAGGCACCAAAATCTTGTGGATGAGTTATTTTTGTAGGAATGCTTGACATCCAAATGGGATTTCAAAATCAAAGCACTTATGGATGAATCAAGCATGAAGGAAAGATGGATGAAAAAGAAAATCAACCCCAAATGAAGTATCCTCATTTTTGCCAACCAAGAGTAGAAAATGTTCAGATTTCATCCTTAGTAGTATATCTCTCAACTCTACATGTTTGTGATAAATTTTGATGATTTGTATTCATGGGTTTACTTTTATATTTTTTACTACAATTTTCACAATCATATTAATTTCTCAAATTAAGGGGGACTTATAGTGTAAAAATGATTTAAAATTTTTTATATATGCATTGATTAAGGGGGAGTCTTAAAAGTTTTCTCTTTCCCCAAAATGTTCTTAAATTGTTGTTTTGCCCAATTCCTAGCTCGTCAAATGGTAAAATTCTTTCAATCTTTTTGCAATTTATCCTTTTTGAATTATGACAAAAAGGAGGGAAATTTTGGGTACTTCATGGTAGTTTTTTCATCATCAAAAAATAGGAGATTGTTGTTTTGCCTTTGATATTTTGGCTTTGATAATGAAAAACAATATTATTTTTATGTTGAAAATTTTTGTTCTTGGTGCACCTAAATTATTTTATAAGTTCTATATGCACCATCATGAAAATCAATTTAAACAAATGCCAAAAATTTCGTTCTCAAGTCTCTTAATGGCATTTGACTTGAAAAAATAAGTTTTTATTGTCAAAAGAATCTTTTATATATCAAAATTGACCATATTTCTTTTAAATCTCAAATCCATGTTTTAATTTTGAAGGCCAACATGTCAATCGTTTTTTGAAAAATGGCCAATCGTTCTTAAAGTGTCGACCATGTTTTTAAGCATGTCAACCATTTTTATGCAAGCTCTCGGCCAAATGCAGTCAAAAGCTACTACATCAATTTCGGTAGGCCATTTTTTGTTCTGTTAACCGTTTTTGCTTCTCACGTTGACCATTTTTGTTGAATTTGCACTAACCGGTTGACCGATCCATTATTCCAGTCGACCATTTTTTATCGCAAATCACTTTAACGGCTAATTTTGCAGGCTCCAACGACTATGAACGGTTAGTTTCTTTTGAAGCTTTAGAGAAGCCTATAAATACAACTCATCATGGATGCTTTGGAAAAGACTAATAGATGAGAATGAGTTGATTTGAGCTTACAAAAATTTATTCATCTTCTTACAAATGCTTGTACTTTAATTTTTCTCTTTAAAGGCTTGTTCTTCATTTGTATCATTTTTGTTTAAGCTTCGTGTGTATTTTGAGAGATCTTGTAACTAAGAGTGTCTACTCTCAAAATATCTCTTTGTAATCCTATTGTTGTCAAACTATAACAATTAAATTTATTTATCTTCAGATCGACCAAAGCAGAGTCCTTTGTTGAAGTAGAGGGTCTAAGATGTTACTAGCAAGGTCAATTGGATTTGGATAAGGTCAAAGACACAGTCTTAGAAAGCTGGATCTACAATAACCCGGATAAGGGGTCTTCGGGGCCTTCGAGACTGTTCGCTCAGAAGAGTCTTCGAGGTTATGACGGAAGGGGCCTTGATGGCTCTTTAGGGAAATGAGCCTTCGGGGTCTTTTTGAAATAAAGTTTTTCCCTAACATGTGAGCACAAAGGACGTCAGAAAGACACTCGGGAGACTCCCCCACATAGGCCCTTCGATGCCTAAGTAAGATAATAGTTTGAGAATGATAGGTTTGAAATACTATGGCACACACTCAAGAGGGGGGGTGAATTGGATAAATTAAAAATTTGTTTGAAACTTGAAATCTTTTGGATGGAAAATAAAAATTTAATGCAAGTGAGGATAATGAAATTCTAGCTATGATAAACAAACCAAATAACACAAACAAGAAATGAACATAAAGAACTTATAGTGGTTCAGCTTAACCAAGCCTAATCCACTACCTTAATTCACACTAAGAATTTTCAAACAATCCACTAAAGCCTCCTATCACTTTGGATAGGCCCTCTAGCACCAAGTTAGGAAGTACAACCTTTTGCTTGAAAAAGAAAGCCCTCTAGCAATACAAGCTAGGAAAAACAAGAAAGATACAAAAGAGAATTTCTAAGAGTATACACTCTTAGTTACAATTTCTCTTAATAAAAATACAAGATTTGATTCAAATGAAACAAATTTAGTACAAAGTCTTTGAGAGAAAAAGTCTTTGAGAGAAAAATAAGCACAAACTCTTGTAAGCTTCAAGTAAAATGATTTGCAATCTTTAGATCAACTCATTCTCATTCATTAGCCTTCTCAAGTTCAACCATAACTTCTATTTATAAGCATTCCAAGAGCCTTGTCCAAAACTAACCATTTTTTAACAGTTGGAGTTTGAAAAACTAGCCGTTATAGTTTTCTGCAAAAAGAGTCAGTCAACAGAAGACAAGAGATAGTCGACAAAATTAAGTAATAAAACAAAACATAGTCGACAAAATGATACATTTAGTCAATAGAATGAATTTATTAATTCTGTTACTCGACAAAATAAAAAGTATAGTCGACATATTGAGGCCAATGAAGAATCATATAAATGCATAGACACTGTTAGTCGAAAAAATGGAAAGCTTAGTCGACAAAATGAGACTAACAAAGAAATCTATACAAAATAGCATACTATTAGTCGATAAAAGCAAGGATTAGTCGACACAAACTAAACTTAACACTCTGTTAGTCGAAAGAATGAAGAAGATAGTCGACAGATGCAAAGGTAGAAACACAACTTAGTCGACATAAGGAAGAACTTAGTCGACAAATGTAATGCATTTAGTCGACAGATGAAACACTTAGTCGACAGATGAAAACTTTGAAGATATAATACATTACAATATATTTACATTTCTTTAATTTATATTTTATCTTCCATTTACTTTAATACATAAATGTAAACAAGAAAGTACACCCCATTTGGATTCAATAAAAATATCTAAAAAATCAAAATCCATAAGCATAAGGAAATAGAATTTTTATTTTAGTGCAAACTTGAGATTTAACAAATTTACCACTCTCAAAATACATACTTTCTATTTCTTAAAAAAATCATTAAAAATCATTTTAACAACAATAAATATTAGCTTTCAAAATATCGGGGGATAGTTTTTCAAAATGAAAACATTTTCTTATATGTCTTCTTATAATATGCTAATCTTCTAGACTTAGAGAAATAACATTTTTTGGTTCATTTTGATACACAAAATACTATAATACTTAAAATATGTTTTCAAACTAATATGATACAAGAAATACTATAATACACATACGTTTATCCAATGATTTAAAACCAATTTGTAAAAATCATTTAGGAGATTATTTTAAATCTTAATTAAGACTTGTTTTTGCTAATCTCTAACTAATATAGAAAATCATAGATCATTTTGAATTTCATATTCTTGACAAATCCTAATCTCCAACAAATCATATTCTTGACAAATGATTTGGAGAATAAATTGATTTTGTTTTTCATCATCAAAACCAAACACAAGAGTAAAATATCAGATAAGTATGTTCTAAGGTATGTGGATGAATGTCCAATGTATGTAGCATGTATGTGTTCAGATGTCTCAAAAAGTAGAGATAAAAGTAGGTTTCGGATGGGATTTTAGAGAGAGAAATAGTCGGGTCGAAATGATTCCAAAAGATCTAAAGAGGTTTATTTTCCTAGGAGGAGGCAAATATATATAGACATTATGCGAGACTCACAGTTGAGTTCAGAGACTCTTTAGAGGAGTACGACTAGAGAGGCTGGAGGGTCTAGAGACATTTTCGAGGTAAAGCCCTTATGGTTGTCTCCAAGTGGTCCTGAAAAAGGCTTTGGGGCCACCAAATGATGTCTTCGGACTTATTCAAAATGGATGGGCCAGACCGTTTCAAATGGACCTTTCAGGGGCCCAAAAGGGCTATCATCCTGAAGACTCTTCGGGGAAGGACTCATTAAGAAGATACTTAAGTCTTAGGAAAATTTTAGGGCACTAACTTTTGGGGAAGAACTCATTTGGGAGCTAAGATAGTAGAGTAAATTAGGTTTGAGGCGAACCACTCTAAATCGCTTGTGTCTTTAGCATATTTTGATGTTTCTTTTGTTTGTGTTTCATTGTTTTTATAATTATCTTTCAAAACCTCCTAAAAAATTTAAGATTCTTAAACACCCAATTCACTTTTCTGTTAGGTGTGTGGTGCCATTCATTGTGCCAACCCAACAGGCTCCCAAGGGGTCACTCAGTCGTTTTTGGGTCCCATGCATGGCTCGATTACATGGTCATATGGCTTAGTTTGCAGGTCTTGGCATGATTAATGGCAATCAAAAGAAAGGGGGAGACTCAATTATGACCAAGTGACTTCTTAGCTAAGCCCTCTTTATATCTTGCAAACCATTGGCCCTTGTCTAGCTTTCTCGCAACCTCACTCTATTATTTAACCGAAATGATCGAGTGACCTTCAAAAGACTGAGTGAGTATTAAATGACCTAGTGACTATGGAAAGATCGAGTGACCGTTTAATTGGTCTTTAATCGATCCTCCCCAGGTCCTTTTTTCCATGGCCCATTTAGTCTCCCTTGGCTCAAATTAATCTTCCAAACCATCTTCTTTGCTTGGGCCATCCTCTTAAGTTGCAAACTAATTTTCTTACACCCACCCAGGCAAATTATTTGGCACAACATTGAATACTTGAAACGAAGAAAGAGAAACACGACCTTTCCTTTTTCTTTCGAACCACAAATGAGGAATATGAAGAGTAAATAATTTTTTTAAAAAAAATGTTCTTCACAGAAAACACCTAATTGGACAAAAGTTATGGTTGAAAAAGTTGTCATATAAAACCAAGCATAAAAACATCTACAATAGCAAGATACAAGCAAGAAGGTTTTGATACCAATGTAAGTAATGTTAAATACACGCAACGAAACAATATATTATTTATATATCTTGACACTTTAGGATCAAGCTTATACCATGAGCCTTTTGACATTCCAAATAGCAAATTATCGATGCCTTTAGTGTGTCATTATTACTAAAACAACCATTAACACCCATGATATAAACGTTACAGACTCTTAGAGTAAGATTTGTATATAAAACTGTATATTAAATTTGTGAAAAAAGACACCTATTTATAGGTAACTGGTGATATAGATAAATGGCGCTCTTACTTATCCCAAATAGGTGAGGAGATGAATCCTATCCTTGAAAAGGAAAGAGAAAGATAAAAATCACATCTCTTAATTATCCTAGATAAGCAAAATCATTAAGAGATTTATCTTATATCTATTTATCTAGTGTACAAGTAAAAGATAATTATCACTAATAGATAATTATTGAGTCTATATGGGCACAATCTTATATCTCTAACAAGGGCATATTTGCCGATAGATGCATGTTTGGTGACTTTAATAGTCTATTGTCTTTTATTATGAATTATCCAAAGTGTCTTTTCCTTCTAAAATACAAAATAATAATAATAATAATAATAATTATGAGTAGAAACATCATTTTGGTAGACTTAGGTAGTAGTTGTAAGACCACGTTCCATTTTATATGTTCCTCCATATCCTGTTAGCTTTGGTGTTTATTTGCTTTCTTTTTTTTTTTTGTATCATTTTATCTATTAAAAAAAAAAAAGCACTCAAAAGAATTTTTTGGCCAAACTTTGCCTACATTCAGCTAAATTTGCTCCATTCTTTCACTTGTCATTGACCTTTCCTTCTTCCAACCATATTTTTTATGCGATTGCAACCTCCTTTGTTCAAAAAGTTTTACTAAGATAACCTACACAACTAGCACAGATATAAAGACTTTGACCTATGAAGAGACATGGATAAAACAACTAGAGAACATCAATAATATTCCTCATGCATTGGTACCCAGGGTTTCATCTTCAATCACCCAAGAAATGAAATGATCATTCAATCACCCATGCAAGGTTTCGTTACAACTCAATCAATTTCACATTGATAGCCTAGTAGAGAGATTCTGGATGAAAAAGTTGGTCCATGAATTCATAAGTCCCCTTCATTTAATATTTTTAACTAAAGACTCGCCATGACTGTTCCACTCAATAAAGTTGGTGATGGAGAGAAGACCGAAGAGCTGAATAAACTGCACTCCAACCTTGTTGTGAAGGGTGTATCATGTCCCAAAAGAATGAGAGAGAGGGTTTCTCACATACAATGTACTTCTTGGCTCCACTCTCGTCTACATTGCCACATGAGTATCCTTTCTCCATCCCAACGCAGCATGGCTTCAATGGATTCTCAAACTTTATAGTTCCTACACCAAAAGGAAGCTGTCAAGCTTAAGCAGAAATGACTAGATGACTATTAGCACACGCAATCAAATAAAATTCGTATAGAATTTTTGTATATATTGACCAGGTGTTTCTAGAATAATGTGGGTAGTGACCCTAGTTTTTATTATTATTACTATTATGATAGTCTACTATGGGTTTTTCCTTCCCAATTTAATTATAAAATATATATTATATGGTTTTGTGTTGAAATTTTGTATAAAATTCTATTTATATATGATTTTACCCAAATGGGTTTGAGTACTAAAACACTCATTTTTTTTATTAAAATAAGTATAGACGTTAAGATATAGGTACAAGACTTATTTAAAAAATTATTAAAACAAATATGTAAATATCCAATGAGTCTCAATTACACATTTAAAATTAAAAAGAAGTATAGAAATTGAGATATAGACATAAGATTTATTAAAATAAGTATGTAAATGAGTAAATGGCTCAACAATTGCCATCGCTAACTACAAGCAAAAAATACATGGAATAACATTTGGGAGAAATTCAGGAAAAAAAAATCTTTTGGGAGAAAGGTTATTTTTTGTTGGCTTGTGAGGCTATCATTTTAAAATCAAATACAAAGGTAATAATATACATATAAAAGTTTTATTTAAAATTTTCATATATAATAACTTGATTTATTATATGTGAAGTCTTATCCTAATAATAAAGAAGAGGTTCGTGTTATATATAAATTTTTCTTATAAATTTTTTCATCCAACTTATTATTAATTTTAATAAATTTGTATTTATTGTGTATGACTTATGTGTTACTGATTGTATTCCTGAGTGATTTATGTAATTGAAATAGTTGCAATCGAAAGTGTTAATACTGCATTATTTTAATAATATTTTATTTACACAAAAATATAATCTTTTTAGAGTAAATTACAAAAAAAAACACTCAATTTTTGTTTTGCTTTCAATTTTAGACTTAACTGTTAATATTATCAATTATAGACTATATTACTACTTTTATGATATCTAATTTTTCATTTAATTTTAATTATAGACTATATTACTATTTTCTCGATTTACCATTAATATTGTTAACATAATATGTTAAGTTAAAAAATTTGGTTGACTTGGTGGTAAGAACTTGCCACTTAAGCCCATGACAAAGTGGCAAAACCCACACAATTTTGGTTGACTAATCGTGCATCTATGTAAACTCTCAACCTTTTAGGTGATAAAATTTGTCACTTTATTAACCTCCAAGTCATCTAACACAGCTTGTTATTTTAGAGATTAGTAGTAAAATTTAACTATAATAAACAATAGTCTATATATAATTGAATAAATAAAAACTTAGATATTCTAATTGATAAAATTAAAATAGAATCTAAAAATTAAACAAGAGGAAAATTGAAAACTATTTTAGTATAATTTACTAAAAAAAAAAATATCATTTTTTTAATATGTGTGTGTGGTGTGTACGTGTGTATTTATATATTTATATATACTTGTTAAGGAGAGATGGCAGTTTGTCTTAGAATTCTCGAAAGAGCAATCACCTGCTGTGTGGTGGTTTTGCTGGTGCGTTGCCAATAATGCAGACGTGAAAGCAGCATGGAGATCGATGATTTCAAACGCTGGAACTGGAAGGCCACTTTCATTGTTCAGCTTATGCACAGCTTCCTGCAACAGCTGGTTATGAAACTTGGAAAGGGAATTCTCTGCTTCGCTGCAATTCTGATACGAGTTTGAGGCAGTGAATGCGGGCAAGCAGCCCAGGGGTTCTATCGCTGCAACAGCTATCTTCTTCACTCCCAGTCCATGAATGCGCTTTAGATTTAGGGCAAGTTGGTTGATCACAGACTTGGTTAAGTTTGGAAAACCCTAGGCACCATCATCCATCACCAACAAAAAGTCTGTAAGCTATTTGATTACGTTGGAACAGTTTCAAAACCATATCTATTAGTGAGAACATCTGAATGATTGTAAGTAATTAGTAACAACTCAAATCACTATCTAAATATAGTTAAGGTCATTATACTTAAATTAATTAATTTGGTGACAATCCACAATAGGGACATACTTCTAAATCATTCTTTTTTAAGGTTTGTTTACTGTAGAAACAATTTTTGAAAGGTTGATAGTCTTGTTGTTATCGGCAATTACTCAGTGATTTGAATACGTTTTATACGAATTACATTCAACAATAAGCTTCTTTATATCCTAAAAATTATTTCAGGATATCCCAATGTACACCAATTAATTTTATTGTGAGGACAAATTAAATCTTAAGAAAAATAAGTACACACACCTAAAAAAACATACTTTATGTAACATCACCAATGAATTAATTTCTATTAATATAGTGGATCGTAATACAATAATGTGATTTCTCCACTCTCAGATTAGCAATAAGCCTATATATGTATTTAAACAATAATGTGTCAAACAAGTTATATCCAAGATTATTATACCCAATAGATTCAAACAGCATTTTGGATAAATTATCTCTCTTTGATCGCGCCTGGGCATGGTTTGTTTTAGGAACAAAAGTAACCCATAAAATCATTTAGCTTTAGATCTCACTCACAAGCTAATTAAATATTTAGAAATAGTGGCTTAAATGGTGACTAAAACCTCATAACAAGAATAAGGTTGCGAATTTAAATATTTCGCCTCCTTTAATATAAGCATTTACAGTTATTTCCCATGTATCAAAAGAAAAAAAAAATCTAAAAAAAGAGAGAAAGAAATGCTATATAAACAATAAGTTTGACCAAAAAACGATTACAAACTAATATGCTACATATAAATTCATAATAGTTCTATTCAAAATTAACAATAATTCATAGTAATGAGTAGATTTATTGTTAATAAAGTTATAATAGTTTTATTCAAAATTAACAATAAATCTACTCACCAATGAATTATTGTTAATTTAGATAAAACTATTATGTATTTATGTGTCTCACGTCAATTTATAATTACGGAAGAGTTATTTGTCAAACTTGTTTGTAAATATAATATTTCCCAACAAAAATTATTGACAATTTAGTTAGACATACATTGTAATACCCAGGAATGATTTGAGGATATAAATGGTATTTAGTGAAGGGCATAAATGGACTTTATGGAAAATAAGACTATAGGGTACACTAACACAATTTTGGACGATCAAATTAGTCAGAGGGAGTACCATGGACCCTAGATAGCCAAGGAAAATGGTATAGTATCGACAAGTAATACGAGTTATGATTTTAGGCATCAAAAGAAGTTGGATAGGGAACGGTTCCCGGTACAGCTAAAAAAGGCAATTGCGATTTAGGCTGAAATACCGAATTATCGTACGGGGCGTCCGAGAAGTCAATAGAACCCCGAGGAAGTTCATATTTGGCATATAGAGTAACCCTTCAGTAGTTTTTGGAAGAAACAAAAGGGTTTGTAGCTAAAACGAAGATTCGAGTCTAAGTGCAGTTTTTTTCGAAATTCACAGAGGGAGATCGAAACGATATTTTTTCGGAATTTTAAAGAGAGTGTTTTAGGATATTTCAAAGGGTTATAAATGTCTTTAAAGAGAAATTCAGTTTTTGAGCCGGGGGTAAAATCGTAATTTTTGAGGTTGGGGTAAAAGTGTAATTTACTTAAGAATTAGGGGCATTAGCGCAATTAGTCCATTTTTCAGGGACTAAAACGCAATTAAAAATTAGTCCGGGGACCATGTTGAAAAAGGTCTAAGTGCAATTATCCAAAAGTTGGGGCCAAAGTGTAATTCTTGAAATCTTTTTACTAGAGGCATTTGGGAGATTCAGGAAAAAAGCTTCATAAATGACTTAAGAGATGAGGATGAAGTGTCATGATGATATTAGAGATAAGATGAACGCTCATGATGACTTTAAAGATAAGATTTGATTTGATAGGATAAGATAAGATTTATATAAGATTTGATTGGATAAGATAAGATTTGGATAAGATTTAGTTGGATAAGATTTTGTTGGATATGATTTGAATAAGATTTAATTCGGATAACAATGATTGCAGAAGATTTTAGTAGATTTGGAATTATTATAGAAGATTTACAATGATTGCAGAGAATCTTAGAAGATTTTGGAATGATTACAAAAGATATTAGAAGATTTGGAATAATTATAGAAGATTTACAATGATTACAGAGAATCTTAGAAGATTTTTGAAATGATTGCAAAAGATATCAAAAGATTTGGAATGATTATAGAAAATCTTAGAAGATTTGGAATGATTGGAAAAGATTTTGAAAGATTTGAAATGATTGCGGAATATACATTTCGTGGTGGCTAAGTTTCCTAAACATATAAATAGGGGCTCAAGGCTAAGGATTTTCTCATTCGAAGTTGTGATACATTTGTGCTAAACGAGAGTGCTTCGAGTTTAGTGGATAGAGGGTTTTTAAAGCATACGCGAGGCATCACACGCGCAGAGCACTTGGGCAGCGCGTGAGGACGTGTAAGGAGGTGGTTTGGTTTAAAATACTTGAGGAGTTGCATAAAAGTCGAGGTTCGACACAAGATTCAAGGTGTTTTGAGTTTCGTTCAAGGTGAGTGTTCTACCCGAAAACTTGGTTTTAAGATGTGAGTTGTTCGCTACCAAAATTTGGTTTTCTTGTGAGTGGTTCTCCTTCAAAACTTGATTTACTGTGCTTGTTGTATTTGAACATGTGATTTCATGCAAAATGGTTTTGTGCATTGAAATGGTAACCGGTGACGGTTAGTTTTACAAGGGAGGTTCGTCCCTAAACGTTTTGAACTGTGCATTACATTTTATAAATGTTGTTTATATGATGCATTGAATTGTGAAGTGTGGCATTGTCTTGAGTTTTATGTGTACGTATGGAATGTCAGCCTCGGATGTTGTCTGGATAGTGTAGCCATAATTCTCCAAGGGCGTGACGGAATAATAGGGGTATCTGATGCTGGTGTGCATGTCAGGGTAGCCGCCTTGGTTTCCGTGCCAGGCCGTTTGGCCAGGGAAGTTGCACTAGGACGACTAGGTGGTCCATACTGTGTTGTTCATGTGGGATGTCAGCCTAGGATGTGGTCTGGATAGTGTAGCCGTAATTCTCCAAGGGCGTGACGGAATAATAGGGGTATCTGATGCTAGGTGTGCATGTCAGGATAGCCGCCTTGATTTTCGTGCCAGGCCGTTTGGCCAGGGAAGTTGCACTAGGACGACTAGGTGGTCCATGTGAAATTTTGGAGTTGGGGTTGTGTGGTGGTTCCTGGATGCTTAAGGTGGGAACGTATTCTGGTGAGATGCGTTGGCAGCCCCATTTAAGCTAGAATCGCGTCGTGTCGTCGAGTCGGTATGGTGGCATAGCTTTTAGAGGGATTGCTCTTTTCCCGTGGTAGGGTTAAGCGCGTGGGAATTCTCTTGAGCTAGGGCTTACCGGGTGTATTGGTTTTTCTTCATGTCTTGCATTATTCATGAAAAATGTGTTTTGAACTCTCACTTAGATGATTCATCATCTAATTTGGACTTTGTCCCTGGAATATTCAAACGTTCCAAGTGAAGGCAGCAGTGCAAAAGGGAAAGGGATCGTCGAAGAGTGACGGCGATTAGTTGATAGTTTACATTATGTCTTATCAGTTATGTTATTTACTTTTGAAAACGTCATGTAAACGTTGGTACAACTTTATACATAAATAAAGTGGTTTCGATTATGACCTGTTAAGGTTTCGATCTAGCTTCCGCATTTGTGTTGATGAACCTGTCTTGGTTTATTAATGGTTCATAGTTGATATACTGAGAAGGTGTAACGGGATCTTCGGGGAATGGTTTTTGTGATGGGTTTTTATTTAGAAAAAAATTTATCCCCGGAATCTTACGTTACAGTAACGCCCTCTCCCGAGAATTGGGGTGTTACATACATGAGAAAGTCTGATGGAGCTTTATTAAGTACAATCTTGAAAGTTTGGGATTTTTAGCCATATTTATTCAACGTGTTACTCAATGTATAGAATTGTTTTATATCATTCTTAGGATGACCACCCTTGCACGGCCCCGCTGCACATGCTCTCAATTTCGACAGAAGAGGTAAATTGCAGGTCTAAATCGCAGGTGTAAGGCTTTGTCTCACTACGCAAGGCAAAGATCGAACTCACGACCTACCAATGCAAACTCGGCATATCGCTTGCTCAACCGCTCAACCTATGCCTCAGGGGCTTGTTTTATATCCTTCTTGTTTTTAAGATAAAATTGGCTAAGACAAATTTAGAGTTTAGGCTGTGGCTCAACTTATATTGCAAATATCATCCAAAAGACTTATTAGAGATCTTTTACTAGGTTTTGGTGATAACTTTATTAACAAATGATGCTTTTCTAATCAATGAACTTTTTATGATTTTTCTCAAAACTACAAATGAAAACCATCTCAAACGTATCAAAGTCTAGAAACCCCAACTATTTGTCACCTAATGCTTGCTATAAGCTACTAATTTGCAATTAACTTTTGATATTTCAACATCTTTATCTAGGAAAACCATGAGTTTTGCAATTAACTTTTATATCATCTCAATCACACCATATTGGATCTTACCATAGCTACCGAGTTCTATGAGTTTAATTAGTCCATGACTCTCACTTGGTCAATATGTTAGTTAGTGGACATATTATAGTGCACAATAATCAAAAACCTTAATAGGTTTATCTAAAGTATTGACTTCATTGCCATTAGGATCATCCTGACATTATGCTAAAGGTCACTCGAGACCTTTTGGGGTGTTGTAAGGAAATAGAGAGTTTCTCATAGTAGATCGAAGTTTTTGGCCCGCGTCAAAGAGGTTGACGTGTCCTGATTGTTACATGACTATGAACTTAAAAGGTCACACACAAACTGGGTGGTAATGCATTGGATTAGTGATTCTTAGTTGTCATGTATTTTTAATACGAGTTATATTGCTGTAAGAAGAAAGAAAAGGCTTGTGCGAGAGAAAGTCATTTGTAATCTCTATGAGTAGTGAATTCGTGTGAAAGAGAGGGATCTTGTATTGTTCGAAGTTGGTTTCTAGTAGAATTGCTCTCGTTTTGGTGGTTGGATGTAGGGTCATTTTTGCGGCCTAAACCAAGATATATCGCCTATCTTTTTGATTGGTTTGGTTGTTTCTTTATCTATTTTTCATTCCTTTAATTCTGTTCTTTTAATTTCTATTTCTTATTTATGTTGATTGGGTTAATTTCGGGTGGAGAGTGTGAAAGACTAGTATTTGTAAGCATTAATTGAGTTGTCTAAGGTGCTCCATTTATTTTTGTTAAAAGTTAACGATGATAATGGATGTCTTGTTAAAAGTTAATAAAGGGAGGCATTAAGAGTTAATGGGATCCATTAAGAATGAATGGACATAGTGTTAAGAGTTAAGGAGAGGTTTTAGTTCTATTAAAAGTTAATGAATTGGCTATTAAAAGTTAATGACATGCCTTGATACAATTCGTGGAAACTTGGAATGAACGGCATGAAATAGTTAACAAGTCTTCTTGAATGTACGATTGTTTAACATGAAAACAGTTAACCGATTATCTAAAAAGGTCGACAATTTCTAACAGTAAGATTTGATTTTGCGTGCCATTTTTCTATCATTTCAAAGGAAAGAGCATTTAATGCTCTGTCAGTAATTGTAATAATGGGTTCTCATATGCGTTTATAAAGGAGAGAGAAGAGGGAAACAAAAAGGAAGGAAGAGTGGGTTGCTCCTCACGCGATAGCCATTCTCCCTTTCGTGTTTCTCTAAGAAACTGGAAGAAGGCTCTCGGCTCCTCTCTGTTCTTCATCTTCTTCCTCTTGTTCCATCACTGATTCTTTTCTCCTTGCTCCCTTCATCTTCTTGTTGGTCCGTGGGTCATGAGACCACCATCTTCATATGAGGAGAAACAAGCACAGCTTGGCATCACATTCAACCGTTCTTGTCTAGCACGTGGGTGTGGAAAAGGGGTCCATTACGGCTTAAGTGTGGGCTGCCTTGGCCCCCTACGGTTGTGGGGGTTGGCATGGTTAACCAAAGCATAGGTACGAGTGGACAGAGCTTGGAGGCAGGCTGGTTTGTGGGAGCTTGCTGGAGACCTAAGACTTCAGGTCTTGGCGCATCAGTAGAGCAACTAGCAGCATCTTAATGTGCATGAGGTAACTGTTAGTTCCCTATTTCATTTTAATTCTTTATATTGCATATGATACACCGAGTCTAGCAAAGGCAATTGTTCCATTTCCACTACATTTGTGTTGAGTTTTTAAAAAAGTCTTGAAAACCACTCTAAACCCGTGCATGATACACTAAGTGTTGGTGCATTCTAACAGGATCTAGGGATCTAATGTGGCAACAACACATGATAAAACTATTGGAGGCAAGAGCTACTATAACACAGAGTCACTTGTGCCATTAGCGATTCTGTGTTCCAACACGAGACCATATTGGGGTGAATTAAAACTGTTATAGCCAATAGCAATTATCCTTTAAAACTGTTATACTAGCAGCTCTCCATGGAAGGGTAAGTTTTCTTTTAATATCAAGACTCCTATTTAGTTTGCAGTTATTAGTAAGATCAACTCTATTGATCCCTTTTCAATGAATTCACCATTAAAGTTCAAATAACTATGGTCTATGTGTGATGAGAATCGTTGAAATTTATATTTGTGTATATTCCTTAGGTAGGTATGATATGCATGGTAATGGTCTTTCATAAGATAGGACCAAGTACTAACAAATCAAATTATAAGACATGTAGCCCACCCCATTTGGTTGTACTTTAAGCTTGATATGTTCTTGTTCCTTAGGCAATTGACAATTAGGCATGAAAGGTACCTTTGGCAATGAAATCATCTTTATATAATATATAAGAAGAAAGTGATAACATTGTTATAAATAGAGAACATAACTCAAAATGTCTAGCAACAGAGATTATGGACAATTCTCAAGGTTGAGATGACACAACTAGACAAATTTTAGGGTTAACTATGTGTCGAAACTGTTGGAAGATTTAACTTCAAGTAGCTCTTGGTTTGTTATATTAATCTTTTAGAGGACATACATATATCTTGTTTACTTTCTTTTAGCAATCTTCTTGTTTTAAAGGAGATCCACTACGTACTAGTAGTAGAGATCTTATTTCGCCCCAATTTATGATTTCTTTTCTCAAGTTCTTATAGGTAAAAATTAATTAAAAAGTATTTCAATGCATAAAATTATTAGTGGCACAAGCAACTTTGTGTTGTAGTCGCTTTTGTCACATGCCACTGGGAAAGGTGGTACATATTTTGAGAATTAAGTTTGGAAAAAGAGATATTTTGAGAATAAATTTGCAAGAAGATGATATTTTAGTTATCAACTCTATTTATTATATACACTAATGTATATATGTATATATGCTATATAAGGCATATAGTTTAACAACTCTAGCTACCTTTCATGTATGGTCAAAACCATACCAATTTCGTGAATGACAAAATAAAAAAGGTGCACGTGTTGACCAAAAATTAAGACACGTGTAAACACGATAGCTTGCAAGCATGCATGTTACCAGGGACTAGAGTGAGTTAGCTTAACAACTCTCTGGGTACCTGCAGATCGCCATGCGATGACGCCATGTAAGCAGCGTAGTCGTTGCCACCAAGGGAAACCCAAGCAATAGAGGAGTTTAGGTCGCGTTTGGTGTAGAGTTCCTCCTCCGCCAGCAGTTGTTGAAACAAATCGATTTGGGTCGTCATGTTTGGCTCCTTCACCATTGTGTTCAACACGCCTGTCCCTCCGTACGCGAAGTTCATTCCAAACGCAGCCCGGCTCTTCCCCGCTTTCCTCCATTGGTAAGGCAACGGGGGTGGTATACCAAGGAATGAGGCTGCAAAATAACTCCAAAATAAATAAACATGAATGAAATCATTAAAGCTGAAATACAAGGAAAAGAGTTATTTTAATTAATCATCCCTTGAATCGCAAACTTGAAGCTAATTCACCAAAAATTCAGACTCAAAATAATGAACAGAAAAGGAAAGTGAAGAACGCAATTAAAGTAAGAACAAAGAAAGCAAATTGTGTAATTACAGGAAGAACCGATTGATATAGCTATATTTTTTTTTTTTTATTACCAATGTAATCAGTGAGAACACGACCGTCGGAGAAGCGGCCGGCCGGTGTGCCGGGAAAAGTGAATCCGTATGGTTCCTTCCAGGAGGCTGCGGATGGTTTGGGACAGTTGCCAGTGTCAGCATAGGAGTCTCCGAACACAAAAAGCTTCACAGCCCCAAGGGGGTGACGGCGATGCTGCTTCTCGCGGGCGGCTTCTGAAACTGATGAAACCATCACTTGCAGTTGCGGCAGTGGAAAAGCCGTAGAAATAGTTAATGATAAACACAACACAGTGAAAATGTTAAAACGGGGAAAGACATCACTTATCAGTGTGAAGCCTCTCTCTCTCTCTCTCTCTCTCTCTCTCTCTCTCTCTCTCTCTCTCTCTCTATATATATATATATATTATGCACACACATATATACCAACCTGATGAAGAAATCGTTGAGAGGAGGAAGAGGCAAAAGTATATCAAGAATGTCTGCCTTGCCATGGAGACGCAGAGAGAGAGAGAGAGAGAGTTGATGCGGGAAGGAGGTGACAACGCCACTGAAAAAGGGTATATATTGAATTTCCTGAGACAAAATAATTATATGACGCAGCAACAGTTGCTATTTCGGTATATTTGTAGCCATAAGTAATGACGAAACAAAAAATTGCCATACGAGGGAGGGTTTGAGAGGACAAGTCTTACCATTATTTTGCCTATGAGATATATTCATAATTCAAAAGGATTGCACATTTTGAGAATATTATTGAGAATTTTTTGCGTTGTTGCTATTGACATAATTTTTAAAGCTACCAAAAATATAAAGCAGCCAATTAGCATAAGATATCACGTGAAATGCTAAAGCATTATGTAAGGGAGCATACTTTATAGATTTACATAATCATATTCTTAGCATGCATTGCAGAATTTCCTATATCTGTTTGGAGGTGTCCACTACTTCCTTGCCATATTTGTGTGTGGATCCACCATGGACGATTATATTTGTAAGGTACTGTGAATTATGTCTTTTCCTTGGATTGACATGATTTACTCTCCTCCAATGACTGTCTCTTTTAGCTTGTCTTTGAGTGACAACCTTTTTTCTTGAGACATCTTTCCTTTCTTTACAAAATTATCCTGTTGGATTTTGCATACATGAAATTTTAAGAAAACATTTTGATACCCATTTTTCTTTGAGTACTTCGGAGTTAGTATGATAATCATTTAATGGTTCATTACCCTTGAGAACCCATGTCATTTTAGGTCCACAATATGATTTCCTTTTTAAAAGACAATTATATGCAATATGGCCTACTTTACAGCAATAACGACATTTCTTATGAAAATAATTATAACTTTGTAACCTCAAGAAATATCTTTTCTGTTTATGTTATTCTTTAAATTGTTCTTTTAAATCAAAATTTCCATGTGATAGATTTTTACAAGAATTTGATTTAACAACATGAAACTCTTTTCGTAAAATATTTTGTTGGAAGCTTTTAAAGATTCATTCTCTCTTCTTAGAACTTCCAACTGTTTGGTTACTAAATGCATTTGATTTTGGGAACCTTTGTTTTCTAAAGAAATGTTTTCAAATTTAACACGCAACTCATTGAAAAGCATTTAGTAAATTTTCATATGAAAGTGCATTATGAAATTCAATATTATCATTTAATGTATTATGCTCATGATCACTATCACTATTTAAAACATTGTAAAAGTAGAGGTTACCTCTTCTACTTCATTTTCCTTTAAACATTGTGTTTGAGCCTATGTTTTTACTGGAGCTAGCCTATGCTTTCACGGGAGCTGTCTTCTTTCTCCCATGTTTGTTGTTGATTTGGATGGTCTTCACATTGCAAGCTTTCATCGACACTTTTAAAGAAATCATTTGAGATATATATTGAATCAAGAGTATTCAATATATTTTTAACACTTAAATATTTAGAAATTTTTGCATAAATATTTTCATGTAGAGTATGATGCAAAATATTCATGGCTTTGATATTTAAAAGGAAACAGTTTTTGTCATATTCATTCCACTTTAATTTTGATTTAGAAACAGATCTATTTTTTTTTTAATACTCTGTATTTTATAATCAATGGATATCATATAAACATAAATTATTTTCTTCCATCGATCATAAAACTATCCATTAAAGTAAGGTGGTATATCTATGGAATATTGCCTCCTTAAACATTGAAGTTTTTTGGGATGGCCATGGATCACTCCTGATTGTTAAACAAAAAAATAAGAGCACTTATGATACTAGATGAAATTGTATTAATATAAGAGTGTACACCCAAGAGGAGGTTGAATTGGGTATTTCAAAACTTTTTCAATTTGAAAGAATTTTATACAAAAACTGTTTTCTATTGTTTTTATAACTGGAAAACAATGTTGTAAATGTAAAATGTTCGAAATGTGAAAATCAAATGCAAGAAAATTAAAAACAAACAACAGACAAGATATATGGTGGTTTGACACAACTCGTTCTACTCCACTACCTTGATTCCTTATCAAGGATTTTAAGAATCTACTATGTAACTTTTACCAGACTCAGCTATAACCCTTCAGTAAATTGAGACAAATAGGTACTAAGCAAAAGCTTATTGAGAAAACACTCTCAAACAAATATGAAGAAAAATCTCACACGATGATAACTCTCTAAAAATATGAAAAAATGATCAAGAGAAATTTTAAAGATTACAAATAGAGAGTACAAAAGAAGAAAAATAAAAGCACTTTACTCTCACTCTGTTTCAAGGCTTTGAAGACAAGAGAACAATAGAGATTAGTTTTCAATTCAACTTTTTCTCTTTTTTTCTCCTCTTTCTCATTCTCCTCAAGATAACTATATTCTCGTGCATCCCTTGGATATATATATATATATATATATATATAGTTGCTTGGATTTAGACTTTAAATGCACTTGCAACTTTTAATAACTCTTTTTTGGTCAAATTAGCTTTTCATATATGTATGTATAAAAACAATCTTCTTTTGTCCTTGCAACAGTTAGAATTCAATCTTAAAGCTCAAACGTAGTTAACTTTCATAAAAGATTGTTCAAATATCATTTAATGACAATTTGATTGTCTGAAACTAAAAACTATACACATTTAATGTTGTTTGTAATGGTTAGTTTTTTGAATTTCAACACAGCCTTACTCGATTAATCTTGATTTCGTCGATTAAGTTTAGATGTTATTCAACTATTAGATAATGTTGCTTAATTAAGCTTGTCCGCTATATTAGTCATTACTCAACTAACATGTTTGTTACTTAGCTAAATAATGATATTAATTACTCAATTAAAAGAATATCTTAGTCGATTAATATTTCTATCACTTTTAATTTTAAATTTTTTACTCAATTAAAACATTTCATACTTGATTAAAATATGACATTACTCTTAGTCAATTAAGAATTCAAGTATGGAGATTGACACTCTATCTGAAAATTTTTACTCAACTAAGTATGAAGTTACTCGATTAATAATTTCTTCTTAGTCAACTAAATGCTCAACTACAGAAACTTGACATTTTGCTCATGATTTATTACTTGAGTAAAATTCCTAGTTACTCGACAAAGAAATGAGTTACTCAATTAATATTTTTCTTAGTTGACTAATGATACAAGTTCAAAGACTTGTCATTTTGACCCTGATTTTTTACTCGATTAAAAAATAAAGTTACTCGACTAATGTACCATTCAGTTGATTAAAATTTTGCTTACTCGATTTATGCTATTCCATCACATACTTTAGAAATACCAGTGTATAATTGATTAAACTCTTGAGTGTTCTGATCTTACTCAATTAAAATGATAATTAGATGAGTACAACACTTGCTATTTAACTAAAACATTTCCTTACTCGATTACAAAAATAATTACTCTATTAAGTTCAAATATTAGTTAATTAATCATTGAAACCCTAGAGTCACACTTTAAGGTTAATCCTATTGAGGTTCATTTACATTTAGCTTATCAAACCTCAAAACATCTTTAAATGTTCAGTAAAATTTTGTATTAAATATTCATTATCAAAACATTCTCAAAATCAAACTCAACACTCAAGAATTATGGGTTATATCCCTTTATTGTTGCTATTAATTGCACTTGATATCTTGAGTCCAATTCTCTTTGAAAATGTCTTTTCTCCCAAGAAATATGAGGATGTTCTGCCAAATGGTGATCATTGCACTGGGAGAGTTTGTCCTTAGATTAGCTTTTTTCTCTCGTTATTAACCAAGGGAGCTGCTCAGCGATTCAATGAGGTGCTGCACTTAATTCTTCAGCTGTGCAAGTCTATTTTGGGGAGGTTGATTCCCCTAGTGGTCATGAGATGGCTAGTTCACAATAATAGGGATTCAAGCCCTTTTGTGGCTTTTTTTATGCTCAAGACTAGTGGTTATAAGTGTTAAGCAATGAGGCATATAGTGTGACAAACTAGGCAGCTACTTTATGGACAAGCGGGTAACCACCAAAGTCAAGCACGTATGAATCGATACAATAATTGGGCCCATGGTGGGGGACAAAGTGATAAGTTTTAAAGGTCCAAACACCACCCAATCGGTGATGTGTTCGTGCCTTTTTTGAGTACTCCATGGTTTTGAGGCTTTCCCTCCAATCCTTAAGCCCAAGTGTATCTTAAACTAGCTCTTCCTGTAAGAAAGAAAGATGGGGTCTAGTCCTCCGATAGATCTTCTAACACTCAAATTAGTCATTGTAATACCCTATGTTTATATAAGATTGCCACATAATTTCGATAAGTTTAAGATACTGAAAAATTGGATTGATAGCAGTTATAAGTACCGAATCAATTGCAAGGAATACTTCAGAGCAAAATTGTCTAAGGAAAATTATATGATCTCGATGAGCATTCCGATATAAGATTTATACTATCGAAAGAAATAGAATTGGGAACGATTTTCTGTACAGCTAAAATGCAGCTGCTATTTAGGTTATAAAACTAAATCATCATAGAAGACTCCCGAAAAATCAACGGAACCCTAGGGAGGATCCGATTTTTCATAAAGAACAACCCTTAAGGGGTTTCAGGATGAAACGATAGCACGGTGAGAATACTGGAGCGGAATCGTCTATATCGAGTAAAATTTAAGTTATTCATTTTAGATTTTCGATAACGAAATGCAATGTAATTCAGCGTTTAAGGGCGTATTTGCTATTAGGGAATTACGCAATTGATATTATGAGAAAATTAAAATTTAATGCATAATTTTATATATATTAATGTAATATATGATATATAAATATATATATGTGTATACGCGCATAGCAAAGGCCATGGCTCTATAAATGCAACCATGCCCTGTAAGATTGGAGCCACACCTCTGCAAACTTGGAAGATTTTGCACGCTAGGTTCGCTAGAGTGGTGCCGAAGCTTCCTTAGCTATAAATAGGAAGAAGAGTCGGAGAGCTTGAAGAACAAATCAATGAGAGAAAGAGAGACCAAATTCGACCATGGCAGAGTTTGGATGAATTAAAGAGCTATGGTCGAGAGCAATGGAGAGAATCCGTGAGATCAAGAGAGAGAAAACGGCTGATGGTAGTCAGAAGCCATGGCTGCAAGCTTCAACAGCTATGGCAGCCATGAGCAGCAGTTGGGCAGTACACGAGCGAGCACGATAGCCTGAGGCAGATGCGGCTTGAAGCGCGACGATCGGCAGAAGTGCTTGTCACAGCAACGGTAACGGAAATGGGTGGCGAGCGACGGTCGTGCGCAACCCCTGTTCATGAGTTGCAGAAGTAGGGGAGAGAAGAAGAAAAAGAGAAAAAGAAGAAAAGAAGAAAGAAAGAAAGAAAAGAGAAAAAATGAAGAATAGCGTATGGCAGTTGCAGGGGCGGGAGGAAGAAGGAGGAAGAGGAGGAAGAAAGGAAAAGAAACAAAAAAGAAAAGAAAATAAAATAGAAAAATGATGGGAAAAAAATCCTAGAAAATAGGAAATTATATTTCGGTAATATCCAGGAGATTTTGGCGAGGAAAATGGCTTGAGCACACGTTTCGAGGATGTGGCACGCATATCGAGGAAGCCAAAAAAGCTAAGTTAATGTAAGTAAAATTTCCTAACCAATTTCAAAAATTTAGGAATATTATTTTATGAATTTTCGTAGTGAAATATCTGAGGAAATATTTAAGAAATATTTAGTCGGGATTTATTGAGAAAAAATAAGAAGAAATAGAGAGAAAAATAAAGAAAATGTAAGAAATTATGAAAAAATAGGTTTTAATATTTATTTAAATAAATATGGTGATTATGATGCTTGAGGATTAAAGTTGAAGTGACTTGTGCGAATTTTGAAGTTGGTACACAAATCGAGGTGATGCACGAATTTAGAGGCAAGATGCAGATATCGAGGTTGTCCGATAAGCTTGAGAAGTGTAACGACCCGCTCCCACTTACGGGCGTCACCGGTAAATAATCGACCTGATTACTCACCCGTCAAACCATAACTGAAGGGTTGGACTATGTTTCAACAAGAAACGCCCTAGGTGGGAACTAGGTTTCGTCTTTCCCTTCGCTCTACTCGAGAATCGGTCCCAACTCAATCAAGAAAACACAGCGGACCGAGACCCGAAACCCGAGTGGGCTTCACCTCTCTTCAGCTGGCCCCATAGCAAGCCAGAGATGACTCAGGCACAAAGCTAGCATACAAACACTTCGCTGAGTATTGGGGATTAATGAGAACGTACCTTGTTGATCTTTACTCAGTCCGAAGCTCGGCTTCTCAAACTAAGCCATATACCACGAACAATCTCACAATCATTTATCACACTACGATGATTTCAACTGTTAAATACATCTAGTGCTCAATATCGTTTACATTCGATTCATGAATACATATAAATTTTACAAGAGATTACACAACAACACATCTCAAGCAACAAATTAATTGCCACAATAGCCTCCCGGCGCCATCCCTGCTTGTCTCTGGACTTGCATCATCTACACATGAGGTAAAACCTCATGAGTCATAAAGACTCAGTAAGGGTGCAATGCATGTAAATATGAGTATAATCATGTTTATGTATGCCAAATGCATGCAAATGAGGTTAGGTCCACTCATTCTCACAACCCACTAAGGTTTGAGGCATCAACCTATCAGCCCCCACCACACTAGTCCTCCATATGGCCATAGGTCCACTAGGTCTTGCATCGCACAAGATAACCACTAGATCTTGCATCACACAAGATAACCACTACATGCAAATGCAACATAAAAATATTATCAAACACATTTACCAACTTGCAAGGCCGCCTCCACATGGGGCCGTCCCTTACCTGGCTCGAAGTTTCATCTCTGCCTTGGCACGAATTCCAGCCTGAATCTCAAGTTCCTCTAGAATCACTGCCTTCCCGGTCGAACCTAGAGACAAACAGAAAAATCCCACCATATCAAACATTAACCAACATCTTCGATTTTGCTTACACCGCAGAATCACCCATTAACACTATCTCCAAACAACACCAACCACGGCATGCACCAGCCGTCAATAAATTCCAAACAACCCCAACCCAGGGTTTAATCCAATAATTAATTTACTCAACACAATTTAATATCTCACAGAAAGGAAATATTTTTGAAAAGCATTTATTAACTCACCTCAGTTAATCTGAAAGAGAAAATCGACTAATCGCCCACATTGGCATCGCCTATTGGACTGCCATCTCAAACCCAAAATCTCATTCTCGAGCTTCCAGTATGCTCCACGAGCCTTGAAACAATTTTCAGAATTTTTCTAGATTTTTCTTTGAAATTTCCTCCTATTTTTCCTCATTTTTCAGAATTTTTCATATTTTCTATTTTCTTTTATTCTTTTCCTTCTTCTTCCTTGGTCTTCTTCTTTCCCGCGCCCGAGCACTATTCCTCCTTCTTCTTCGCGC
This sequence comes from Diospyros kaki, assembly GCA_036245055.1. Lineage (NCBI taxonomy): Eukaryota > Viridiplantae > Streptophyta > Magnoliopsida > Ericales > Ebenaceae > Diospyros > Diospyros kaki. The sequence goes on along the minus strand of BSEG01000010.1, from coordinate 24,384,450 downwards.
AAGGCAGCTGCTGCCCACGCCTGGCTCGCCGACCGCCGCTGCTACCCGCGGCCACAGGCTGGCCACCACCTCCGCTGCGATCCGCTGCCACCGGACCAGCCTCCTCGCGCGCCTGAGCCGTTGCCATCGTTCGCCCGCTTCGCTGCTTGCAGCAGCTGCGCGCTGCCATGGCTGCCTAGCTGCTGCAACAGCAGCTTCACGCTGCTATGGCCGTGCCTCCGGCCCTCTCCGACGATTCCCCGTGCCGTCGCAACTGCCATCGGCCTCTCCCCGTGCATGCCCTGCCTATGCGCGACCAGCCTCGCTGCAACCAGCGGCCATTGACGGCCGTTGGAGCTTCTAATGCCGCGACTGAAGCCTCTTGAAGTTGCTGACACCGCCGAACCATGCTGCTGCTGCAACGCTGGCCTCCATCACGGCCATCGGCCTCCTTCGTAAGGACTTGACGCAAGCCTCCCGATTGCTGCTGCCCCCCTCGCGCGTCTGCCATGGCTACACTCGATCGGCCATCCTCCAGCCGCCAGCCATCACTGCATCTCCCTCTCTCGACTGCTCTCAGCCCGACTCTTTGATCTCCCTCTTTCTCCTCTCTTCTCACTCTCAATCTCATCTCTCAATCGGCTCTGCTCCATTCGGCTATTTTAAATGGCAGAGGCATTCACGAAGCTTCAAGGAAGCTTCCTCGCCTATATGTATATATATGTGAATTAAATTACACATTTAACCCCCATTAATCACATTAATTCCACTTAAGGAATTTTAATTACACTTGAGGCTTTTATAATTACACTTGGACCCTCCCAATGCTTAAATTAATTATAATTAAGCTACACAAAATCTCGATTTATCAAAATTAATAGCCGACCGCTACTTGGGAATACCGACCTCGTCCCTGCGCCTACACGGGACCTTTATTCGACCCGAAAACACTTAAGGGTTGCCTTACTCAGAAAACCGAACCACCCCTAGGGTCCCCTCAGCTTCCAGGAGGTCCCCTTCCGATTATTCGGTATTGGCACCCACTCGGCCTTATATAGAATGTATTCCGAAAGTTATTCCCGGTCGGACCACTTCCAGCGTCATAAATCTCGCCTCGAGACGCTCATCAATCTCTTGCCCTCTTCGCTAGACAACAAAGTCCCGAGGCACTCCTTCCCACCAATTCGGGAATTTCTTTAATTAATTTCTCGAGATTAACTCTTGGGCTTCCTGGACCACCCGAGGTCCTGCCAAAATAATCAAAATTTATTTATTTTTAATACCATGTAATACCGAGTATTACAAGAAGGTAAATGGTACTTCCCAACTGCATTTAGTTTATGAAAAATGTTTTTTTTATAAGTGAGTTATATTTCGAACCCTGATCCTCGAACATGCTTTCATCATATTGACATACTCTGATATGTATCCATCATATAAATTGCATACACGACATGTTATGAAGTGCATATGTACACGTTAATATCATTGATCATGCGTATTGTGGTCGTAGGGAGTACGAACTGATATCCGCTGCTTTACCAAGGGTGCACCTATACACCCCGGTTTCGAAAGAGGTGGCTGTAAAAATAGTAGGTAGCATGAGGGGTGCAATTGACACCTACGATGAATAAAACATTGCATTCATGCATGAAATATGTTTTCTATACCCTTACTTAGATGATTCATCATCTAACTTGGGCTTTGTCCTTGAATTATTCAAATGTTCCAGATTGAGATTGTAGCAGATACGAGGATGAATGAGGCATGAAATGACACTTAGCAGAGTGCATGATAAATGAAATGTATATAATGTAGCCTCTGTATTTAAGTTCTACTACTTTGAATTCCGGATGTTCTGAAAGTATGAGCATGTATAACCTTATTTAGGGTTAATATTAGTTGAGAACTTATGTTTTGTATTAAGCTATGTTGAGGAACGATGATTTAATGATCAATGTTAAGATATCAGGTTCGATCATTGCTTCCGCACTTGATGTGTATAATGATTCCCTTTCGAGATTAATGTATGGGAATTCTGGGACAGATTCGAGGAATGATGTGATTTAGGATTAGTTGAAAGAAAAAAAAATTATTATCCCAGAATTGTCCCAAGTTTTAACGCGTCCGAGAAAACGGGGCGTTACAGTCACTATGCTCAAAAATAACATAATAGTGATGTAAAAAAATGTGCTATAAAAGTCATACCTAAACCCTTGGGACACTATACCTTTATTTAAACGGTCTATTCAGCCAATATGGCTAGGATGAGACCATGTGGATGGTTGAATGTGAACAGGGTGGACTAGGTAGACCAATTATAGGTCCAAGCTTATGCCCTGGCTCACCTTGGTGCAAGTTTGGGTTGTCTACTATAAGGCCTTGAGCTAGGCCTAACTTTTTGGGCCTTCTTTAACTTGAAGCCCAATTCTCAAATTTGGGTTATTTTGGGCATTTCAATAGTGTCCACCATCAATGTTAACGTTAACCTAAAAATAAAGAACATTTTGAAGATTATAGGTATCGTTATAAATTGTTTTTCTTGTTATAATAACAAGGAATCCTTTGCCATTACTTTAAAATTGTTGGGGATCTTATATGGGTGTGTAAAGTTTAAAAAATTTCACATCTTAGGTGGGCAACAGGAATATACACAAAAAGCCACATGAATCTAAGGTGTTTTATCAAAATACAATCACTATTCATCCAAAATTGAACTATTTAGTAAAGAATTACCTCTTGAAAGACTAGTGTTTGGTGTAGGAGAAGCTTCACAAGTTGACTTTATCCTTCTCAAGTGTAAAGGGCCTAGTTGGTCCATATCAAGCTAGCTTCCAAAATCCCTTGAACTTTCTCTAGTGCTAGTTGAAAACTACAAAAGGTATGTATAGGCTTGTAGCTCTCATTCACTACAACAAAAATGATTTCTTGAGGTATCTTTTTTAAGGTATTTTTTAAAAAGTGTCCTCTAAAATACCATTTTAAGGCACAATTTAAAAAAGTGCCCCAATACAATAACTTTAATGAGGCACAACAATTAAGTGCCCTAAAAAATACTATTTTAAGGCACAATTTAAAGAAGTGCCCCAATAAAACAATTCTAATGAGGCATGACAATGAAATGCCCTAATAGACAAATATAAGTGTCTTAATAGATAAATTTAATAGGGCAGAATTTTTGAAATGCCCCAATAAAATAATTCTAATGAAACTTAGATATACTATAAAATAAACATAGGCACATATATTAATAAGATGATGTGTAGATTAGCTGGTCACGTATGTGCAAGAAGAATGAAAGGTTCAGGGTTCAAGCCGAGGGAGAAGTAAGTTAGAATTAAGAGAAGGCTTTGTGAGGATATGAAAAATAAATTTATAGTGATTTTTGAGACATTTTTAAGTGTCGCAACAAACTTAAATTTATAGTTATTCTTTAGGCATTTGTAAGTGGCTCAATACGTTTTTGGGGCACAATTACACGGGACATTATGATTAGATCCTTAATAGTTAAAATGCCCTAATAAACTATCTATTAAGGCATTTTTAAATGCCTCTTAATCTAAAATTTGTTGTAGTGCTTAGTTTCAAAAACAAAAGCTCAACTCTTGAGCAATTTGAGAAAAAGAAAAAGAAGTTGTCAAGAAGAAAGAAGCTAAAAATTGGCTTAGCTAAAACCTTTTTCATCTTTTAATCTCTCTTTTAATATGCATTAATGGAAGAAGAATAAGTGGATTTAAGGAAAAGTTCACTCCTAAACCATGCAACCAAAGAGAGTGACAAGTAGCGTGGGAGTTGGTGGACATTCCACTAACTCTTGAACCTTCAACGCATAATCTATCGAATAGAAACTATCAACAATATTCATCAAACAATAAACAATTTTCACTGTTTGAAAAACTATCAACAGTTCAAAAAATGAGTCAACAATTTGATGTTTGTAGTTGCAAGGCTTTACTCAATTGCATACAAATATGTCATTAAGTCTTAATGATAATTAAACATTCCATTAATCTTAATAGCACTGAAAACATAACACAAGTCCCATAATTTTATTTTGATCGCTTTGTTTTTGGGTGTGACTTTCAAAGTTCACTGTCAAATAGCAATTAGGAAATATCAAACTCCTTTGATGTCAATCGAACTCTTCGATCCATTTTGAGAAACTTTCTATCTTCTCAAAACACCCTGAAGATGTTAGAGTGACGTCTAGCAACATATTAAGATAATATAAATAGCAATAAAGTCAATTGAGAGTGAACCTAGTTCATTAACGATAACCTTATTATTCAATCCTTTAATTACTAATGTCCTGACTGATTGAGAACCATGGACTAATCAAACTCACTAACTTAGTACTATGCAACAGATCCCAATTAGTGTGATGAGTTGAATGAAGCTATCACCCTTAAAATTTTCAAATAAACTAAAGTAAAAGATAAAGAAAAATTGAAAGAATGCAGCACACCAAAATTTTAAAACAAAATTTTAAAATGGTTTGGCTACCTACCTACTCCACTATCTTGATTTTTCAGCAAGCATCTAGTCAACCAAACTTACTTTGGTAGCTTTTTCAATAGGCACAACTACAAACCTTTTCCAACAGATGGCTTTAAAACAAGATCAAGCACAACCAATGCCTTTTACAAGGATCAGGCTTAAGTTTTACAACCTCACAAGAAAATGTAAATAAAGTATACAAGAGAAGGGTTGAGATTATAGTGGAATACATACATTTCTCTTGAATTTACAAAGAGATAAAAGATAGGAACGATGAGCACACTCTCTCTTTTCTTTTGATGGATGTGAAGCAATGAAACACACTTGAAAGGTTTGAGTTCTCGAGTTCTCTTTAGTGCATCAATCATGTATTAGCTTTCTACTTTGCTTCTTCAAACACCAGCCCTTTATACAATGTTCCTCGCTTTAATGCTTTTGCTGAAAATACTTGAATACAAAATTGCCTTCTTTGTAACTGCCATTCTTTGTGTCTAAACAATCTCACAAAGCAATTATCAAATCATTTTTAATGAATAAATAGTCTGAAAAACATCCATCAATATTTAATGATCTGATTATACTCTGAAAAGTAGAAATACGCACATTAAATGCTCTTAATGGTTATAAATTCAAAAACTCTCAAATTTTACCCAATTTCACATTGTAGTTTAATTGATTAATTTTTATGGATACTCGAGTACATTCAGTTTCTATTCGATTATTTTTCAAATTTACTCAATTACAAAATGATTATACTCTATTAAAATTTTTGCAATAGAAATTTATAAAGCTTACTCGATTGAATTGCCAAATTTAGTTGATTATACTCTAACATTTACTCGATTACAATTTTGAATACTCGATTACATTAAAGTTCTAGAGATTTGACAAATCATTAGTAAATAAGTACTAATTACAATTTACAATTATTCGAGTGCATTTAGATGTTTATTCGATTATAAAATTTAGTACTCGATTACTTTTGCTCTATCAGAAACTTACAATAATCACTCAATTACAAAAGTTTATTTAATCGATTATGTTTTATCTTTTACTTGATTACAAATTTCAATACTCAATTACGTCAAAATTTCAGAGACTTGATAGATCACTGGAGAACAAGTAGTCAATTACAAATTTAATTTATTCGAGTACATTTAGATGCTTACTCAATTACAAATTTTAAGCAATCGATTAATTTTGTTCTGACAGAAACTTGCAATAATCACTCGATTACAAAGGCATATTTAGTTGAGCATGGATTCATACTCACTCAAATACATTTTAACCTTTAATCGATTTATCTCTTAGCTAAAATTAACTTACTCGATTAGAAATGAATTTTACTCTATTGAGTAGATGAATATGACTCAATAGCCTAGATTAACATTTTATTCAAGTAATAGAGGTTTTGTACTCGATTAATATTTCAATATACTCGATTGATTTTATGCCTTACTCTATTATACTTCTATCATCTTCTATCTCTAATAAATTGTTTTGTTCATCATCTTCAAGATTATCTTCTCATTTTCTCATCACATCAAAACTTAACATATGACTCAATAATGACACATTGAAACTCATTTTCAATCATTTATGCCTCGGCCAAGAACTTATCCTATCACATACCAACAGAAGATCGTATAAGACGTTCACCTCACGTTGGAGATAATGGATCCTATCTGATAAACATTTACCTTTGTATAATAGTCAAATGAGACCACATAATGAACATTCCCACCTTGTAATTAGATGAGTCCACATCACCAGTAAATTTCACACACTAATAAACAAAACAACCATGTTACTTCAAGTTGGAGAATTAGTTACAAAATTCTAACTAATAACAAAGCATTAATTCTCTTAGTCATGTTATTTGTTATCAATATCACATTTGGTGCATCGTTTAACCAACAATCACCCACCTATTTACTATAAACATCTCATGCTTTGTAGCATGTGACTCACCACCCTTTATCACTAATATTTCATACTAATCAAAGTAGTAAACATCTGTACTAGATACTTGATTAAAGTTTCCATTTAAGGAAGTTAAGGACTTGAAACAATTTAAGATTTATTGTACTAAAGAATCTTGTTTTCATATTCATAACTTAAAAATGTGATCTCTAACAAGAAATCAAGAGACTCATTCATACAAAATTGGAGGTCATGGATGAAAATAAATTGTTATTTTATTATGTAAAAGAACACATCAAAATTCGCATTTAGATGTCATCTAAATCTAGCATTAGGGCATATTACTAACAAAATAAAGTTATGTTTTAGAAAAATTAATGGTACTTTATATGGTGTTTGGCTAGGTTTAAAAATTTGTTAAGACCACCTTTTATTCTATAGATCAACTTTTGCAAAAAGTTTTTGTTAACTAGTGTACTGGGGACAACTCATAAAGGTGTGTGTATAATATATTTTATTTTTAGCATTCCAATGCCTTTACTGCTTAGTAAAATATTTCAAAATACGATACAATTAGTAGTAATCAATAAAAATTTCTAAGATAAAAAAATCAAATATATTAAATAAAAAGTTAGCAAAACCCTCTTTTAAAAAGTTATTGGTGGGAGGGGGATTTATTAGAGCAGATTTTGTTGTATTTTTTTTTTTGTTATATTTATATTTTGTATGTTATATTGTTTGATAAACCAATGGCATTCTTGTAATTAGACTGTAATATTTCTAGGTATTTAAAGGGTCGAGATCTATGAATGAAAGATCAATGAAGCATTTTATACATCTTCCCTGTCTCTGTTGTAATATGGTATCAGAGGAAAATTAGGGCTTTTATTTTCCCTTTACTTTGTGTTGATTTCTCTCATCGTCGATTCTCCGAGGTTTTGTGTTCAACGATTTGAGTCTTGTTTTCAACCTCTTCTTTGACGATTCCATTTCAGTCTCGTTGTGATTTGGTTCCCTCATTCTCATCTTTTTTTTTTTTGACATTTTCTCTTGATCGTCGTTTGTTTCTTTCGTTGATTTCCTCCAGCGATCTTGTTATTTTGGATAGATCTAGTTTTTGTTGGTCTTTTATTGTCTGTTTAAAATGCCTCTTCCTTCATGGTGTCTCTCACTCCCAATGCATCTCCCTTGTCAATGAGCCATTCCGCCATTGACAACGGTTCTAGTCATTTCTTCATCCACCATTCAAATAGTCCTGGTTTTGTTCTTGTTTCTCAACCGTTAACTAGAGAGAACTATGTCTCTTGGAGTCGTTCGATGACTATCGCCTTTTCTATGAAGGACAAATTGGGGTTCATCAATGGTACAATTGTGCGACCTTCAAGTGATATCACTCTACTTAATGCCTGGATCAGAAGCAATAATATTGACATTTCATGGATTTTAATTGATGTCTCTAAGTAAATTTCTACAAGTTTAATATACTCAAAATTTGCGTTTGATATATGGAATGACTTAAGGAAAGATTTTAATTGAGCAATGAGCCTAAATGATTCATATGCTCAAGTCCATGGTCAATTGCCCCTTATGAATCCTCTACCTCCTATAAATAAGATATTTGTTTTGACATCTCAAGAAGAAAATCAAAGAGTAATGATGAATGCTGATGGAATTGATTCAACCTTATTTTTTGTTAAACATGAAGCAACCGGGTCTAATTTTGATAAAGACATGTATGTACTCATTGTGGTTATAGCGGACATACTATTGAGAAATGTTATAAGCTTCATGGCTATCCTCCGAGATACAAACCTAGGCAAAGGAACAATCTAAATCAGTCAAAGTCTAATCAAATTAATTCTGCTATTATTAATCAAGTGAATGATAGTGGTATTAATCAAGTTAAGAGCCAAGACATGAGAGGTTTTATGCAATCTTTGACTCCCACATAGTTTTAGCATCTGCTAAATATGTTGAGCAATCATCTATCTAATGTTAAGACTGATGCGGATGTTCCAAAACCTCATGATCAGGCCTTAGGTATATGTTTGTCAACGAATATTACTTCCAACCTAAGTTGTCCTAGGTTTTGGATAATAGACTCAGGGGTTACAAGTCATATATGTTATGATCAATCATTCTTTCATCAATTGAGGCCTATTCACAATGCATTTGTGAGATTACCTTATCATAGACGATTTTCTATCTCTTATATTCACTACAAGAAAAGTAATTTTTAGTGGCCACTTTTAGTGATGGCCAAAAACTATTTGTCACAAATACAACTATTAGTGGCGATCATAAAGCGTTTGTCACTAAAAAGGCATGTTTAGTGGCGGCCGAAAAAATTGGCCACTAAAGAGTTCATTATTTGTGACGGCCATGACTTATGGCCACTAAAAGTATACTATTGTGACAGCTGGTCGTGACGGCCACTAAAAGTTTTGGGTGTTGTAGGTACCAATGATGTTTATTTTGTGAGGGTCGGCATAAAGAGTCACTAAAAGAAGATTATTTGTGACAGCCATATGTGGCGGCCACTAAAAGTTTGGAGATGGAGTCCCTACCGCAAGCTTATTTGTGATAGTCGCTAACGACGGCCACTAAAGCTTCATTATTTGTGACGGCCATATGTGGCGGCCACTAAAAATGGATAACATAAAACAAGCAAGGTTATTTGTGAGGGTCGGTGTGGGCGGCCACCAAAAGTACATTATTTGTGACAGCCACAAGTGACGGCCACTAAAGGTGAAGTATTTGTGACAGTCAACATGGCGGCCACTAAAAGCTTGGAGCTGAAACAAGCTTCATTATTTGTGACAGCTATATGTGGTGGCCACTAAAAGTAAATTATTTGTAACTGTCAACGAGTAAGCAATCTTATTGACCACAAGTATATTATTAGTGATGGCCACAGGTGGCGGCCACTAAAGGTGAACTATTTGTGACAATCGAACATGACGGCCACTAAAAGTTTGGGGATGGAACCACTCAAACAAGTTTATTTGTGACGGACACCAACGAGGCCACTAAAGGTTTATTATTTGTGACGGCCACAATTGGTAGTCACTAAAAGTATATTATCTGTGATGACTAGATGTGGCCGTCACTAAAAACTTGGAAAAAGTGTTTGAGTCATTATATTTATTTGTGAGGGTCGAGATTTGTGGCCACTAAAAGATGACTATTTGTGACGGCATAATGTGATAGCCATTAAAAGTGAATTATTTATGATAATCGAACATAGCAGCCACTAAAAACTTTTGGCATAAGCACAATCGATCTGATTAGGGATATATAGGGACTTAATTAATACATTATATGTTTCATTAAATAATTAGCAAAATCTATATATATTAGCGTAACAAGTTGTAATTATTTCCTGCTCTTTTGTTATTAAGAAGACCGACCGGGAGCGACGAGACAATGGCCAATTAATTTAATGGCTGTCTAAAAAAGTTGTGGGCAGTAACATTAATTAATTAATGGCAGCCAACTATCTTAACTACCTTAATTAATTAATTTAATGGCTGCCTAAAAAAGTGAGAGACTGAACATGCACTTAAGATTCCGTTTTGAGAGACTGAACAGCCAATTATTTAAGATTTCATTAAATAGTTATTATTATTATTTTTTTAATTTCTCTGAATTGGTTGAATGGGGAAAAAACCCATTCCACCCCTTGCGTACACTTTATATGTGTTAATGTAAGGGTACAATTGACTTTTTAGAGTAAAATATAAATCACAACAGATTTATATTAATTAATTTTTTTCTACCCCTTATCTCCCTCCCTTATCTCTCCCGCCTCCATTTCCTTCCATCTCCATCTCCCTCTGTCTCCTCTCCCGCCTCCATTTCCCTCCATCTCCACCTTCCTCTATCTCCTTCTCTCCCGCCTCATTCATTCCCCATCGCCTCCGTCTCCTTCACCGCAACATTTTGCCTCCATCTCCTTCTCTGTCTCCGGCTCCAGCTTCGACTCCGTCGCAGCGTCCTTGTTGCCTCAACGCTGTCGTTGCCGCCGCCGTATCCGCTACCTCAACACCGCCGTCGCATCCGCTGCCTCAACACCGCGCCGTCTCCATCTCCATTGCGGCCTCCAGCTCCAGCAGATCTATCTCTGATTTTGTTACAGTAGAGAACAGATTCTGTATTTGGTGCTTAGAGAACCAACAACTTATTAAATTAATCTATTCTGTTATCTTCTTTCTTTTTTTTGTTTTTCCAATAAATGTGAACAGATTTTGTTTTTTATTTGTCCAGCATTATTTTACCTAATAGTTATTTGTTAACATTATTGGTATCGGATTGTTATATGAAAATGATTTGTGAATTAGAATTTATTTAGTGGGAGCAGTGAAGTGGATGCAGGATGGAGACTGAGGTTCCCTTCCCTTGGCGTCTCTTTCGTCTTTTTCACTCTGACTAATGACTAATAGGCTTTTGATTTTTGTGGTTTTCTAACTTCTAGTGAATTAGCAAGAGTGTTTGATATTTTATAACACTATATAATTCAATGTATTCTACTTCTGTGTATAACATTACAAATGAGGGAGGGAGCAGGTGGATTAGTTATTGTTGGATGCTTCTGTGTATAACATCAATGCGCCTTTGTCTTTTTTCTTTAGAATGTCCAAATATATGAACAAATCAACATCAATACACTTGTTGCCTGTTTTCTTTAGAATACCTAACTATATGAACAAGCGCAATGATCTTTTGTGATAATATGTTTAAAATCAGTATAAGAACACATAATATATTTTGTCCAATGACGATGTTAATGGAACCACTAAGAAAAATTAAATATAAAATAATACCTTATTAGTGATGTGTAAGTATCAATGCATAGGAAAAAGCATGGGGCATTGGGTAATAATCATTTTCCTTTGCAGACAAAAATTGCATTATATATATAATCCATTAGTTTTTTGCTTTCCCAGCTCAAAATTTGAGGTCTTTGATTCATTTCATTAGTAATTGGTTTAATTAATTAATGAATTGAAGGTTGGTCCTTTTTCTAATTTCAGGTTTTTGATTCATTTCATTAGTTTCTTGCTTTCCCAGCTCAAAATTTTTTTTATTGCCTTGCTATTATGGATGAGTACAAGAAATTAGACTGACTTTATTATTGATGTTTGTTAATCTAAATAGAGGTGCAATGTGCAATGTGAAATAATTTCTTTGTTAATCTCATATTGTCACCCTTCTCATTTCCCTTGTAGTGTTGGTTTGTTTTCAAATCGTTGCGTTATTTGGGATTGTATTTGCATCGTAAGAGATATGTATCCCGTGAGTGATAGGGATTTTATCACTCTCTCCGGGTGGTGGGAGATCACCCTAATTTATAGGTATGGAATATTAGTGAATATATATATATATATATATATACCATGATGTAAAAATTGATTCTTGAATTTCAAAGTCAATTTTTTGAGATTTCTAGTTCAGACACATCACCGTGTGCTTGCGGTTATGGTCCCATGCAGCCAAGCCTTAATATCCAAGGTTTTAAATGGGATGGGGGGGGTGATGTTGCTACCAAAGATTATCCTTCATAGGCCATAAAAGATGGCCAAAGTATTTGTATTATTTATACAACATATCTTGAAATTATCTGTTATCAAATTATTTGTATTAATAACTTTTTACTGTGAGATGTGCATTGTGCATGCTTAGGACAATTTTGTTGATGACTATGAATTGCATTCCCTATTTATTCACAGGTGCTACTTATCTTGGCCCTCTGCTCAAATTCTTCCATGATATTTCTAATTGTATGTTATGTTAAATTATTTATAGTGCCTCAATGATGGAAGTCCAGATGTAAGGGATGCAGCATTTTCTGCTTTGGTAGCTATTGCCAAGGTATTCCTTACAATCTCATCTCAGCTATGAAAAATGTCATATATTTGTATTAAACTTGGTTATTGTTCTTTCCTCACACTTTTTTTAATTTGTAAATGTTATTAACCAAGATTTGCTGCTTCAGTAATTAATGGTTTTACATTTTACTTTCTCTTTTAGTTGGTTGGCATGAGGCCTTTAGAAAAATCATTGGAGAAACTTGATGATGTTAGAGGAAAGAAGCTTTCAGAAATGATTGGGGGCTCTGGAGGTGCTCCAGTTGGTACAAGCTCAGGTTTGAAATATTTTTGTTGTTTTGAGTTAGCACAATGTTTTCATTTATAAGTTTGCACTTCATTTGAGCTTTGCATTGCTCTTTTCTTATGTTTATTATGATTTTCCAATTCCTGCTCAAACTTCAGGTGGAAGAATTTCTTTGGTGGAGGTAGGTTTATCATTGCGTTTCAAATTTCTTGTCCATTTGTCATTTTTAATGATGACATTTAAGTATGGAAAACTATAGTTCTGATTTTAGTGGTTTTTCTTTCCATGATGTGCTGGAAATTTCAACTCTCTGCCATTATTAAGCATTAGGAATTATAAGGCTGCTTTGTGAATTTATGTTTGATGCTTGCATTTTTGGGAATGAACTTCCGAACATGTTTTCTCTTTTGGTTACTTAAAAAGGTCCAAGAAACTTAAGTTACACTCAAGGAAAACTTCTGTTATGTTGCATATCTTAAGCATTTCCTAGCAAGTCTACCATTGACACTCAATCTTGTCAATTCCATCATTCTATATTCGGTCGTGTCTGATCTTATGCTTTTTATTTAAGTATTTGTAATTGCTGATATTATACCTTTTATATGACTTGAGAATAATACATGGGATATTCTATTCTGATGGATATGTATGTTACAACAATTTTTATTTAACTACTTTTCTTTTCTTTTTTGGCCAGAATTGATGTATAATTTTCATTGTAATATTCATGCAGGCATCAGATGGGTCATTTGTGCGAAGATCGGCTGCAAGCATGCTTAGAGGAAAGAGGCTTGTTCTGGCAGTTGTGAAAAAAATGGATCTTTAGAAAAATGGGAAGGGGTTTGCCAAACTATAGATATAGGTTGAATGCTGACTATTATGATGCATATAACAATGATGATGATCAAATTAAGTTTGCTCCAACAACAATCGATCAAAGACAATGGAAACAATTTGTCACTTGATTGAGCTCACATGAGTTTCAGGTATTCTATACCCTTTACTTTTTTTATGCACAAGTCATTTTAAATATTTAAAACATGATCATTGTATTTGGTCTTACATATAGGTTTCTTGTGCTCCTAATAAGTCTAATCGGTCAAAGCAAACAATGACTAAAACTATAGGCACTATAAGTTTTGCTCGAGTTAGAGTTGAACAGGTATAATTTAAGTCATTTATACATCTTTCTCATTAACATTTTTTTTTTTTTTGTTGATTAACTTGTCTATTTAATGCAGGCTGAAATATTATGACACGAATCGTTTGCATGGGAAATGAAATGCAACTTTTGAAAGAGAAAAATGAAGCGTTGTAGACATAATTGGACCAAGTTAAAGAAAAACATAAAATTTTTGAAGCTTTTACGGAAGATGTTAGGGCAGGAAGGATTAAAAATAACAATTGACTAGACTTAATTGTTTGATGTCTTTTTTTTTTATGTAAACTGCTAGATGTCTTTTTTTTATGACAATGTGATTGTAAATTGCTAGATATCTTTTTTTTTTTTTATGACAATGTAAATGTAAAGTGTTAGTCAATTATTAATTAAGTAGAGTTGTTTTCAGAAGTTTCTTTTAGAATGGTGTTTATTTTGGATGCAATGTATTAAATTAATAGGGTTTAAAATATAGAAAAACAAGTAGTGGGTTCTGGAAAATTTTTATAAAAATTACTTTTTGTGGTCGCCAACAAAAAATGGTCACTAAAAATGTCTTCTTTTGTGGTAGCCATGACTCTCATTAAAAGTATCTCTCAAACACTTTTTATGGCAACCAATATAATGTGGTCACTAAAAAACGTTCATTTTGTGGCGGCCAACACTATCACTAAAATCTTATCATTTGTGACAACCAGCAAAGTGGTCACAAAAAATTCATTACTTATGACAACGATGGTTGTCACTGAAGAGTCATTATTTGTGACGGCCATGACTGTCACAAAAAATGACTTTAGTGGCGGAAGACTGTGGTTGTCACTAAAAAATTTTTTGTGACCGTCACATCTGGCTGCCACTAAAAGGGTATTTTTAGTGATGGTCAGTCAATAATCGCCACTAATACTATTTGTGACAGACTTTTTAGTGACAGCTTGTGACGACCAATTCGGCGGCCACTAAAACTTTTAGTGACGAGTTTTTATGCTTTTAGTGATGATCTTGGCCTCTACTAAAAATCTTGTTTCTTGTAGTGATTAGAACTGTGAAGTTGTCTCCTTACATATTATTAGAGAATGTTCTCTACATTCCTTAATTCAAGTTTAATCTAATATCAATAAGAGCATTAGCAGCACAATCATCTTTATGTCTCAGGTTCTTATCTGATTCCTGTATCATCCAGGATCTCTGTCATTCGAGTATAATTGGCAAGGGTGAAATCATGAACGGTTTGTATGTGCTTGATTCTAATTCCCTTGCTTTTGATAAACCATTTGTAGATAGGATGTGTAATGCTGATGTTATGGTAGCACATGTTATTATTAGAGATATTTGGCATAGTAGGCTAGGTCATCTTACATTTGAAAAATTGGATACGTTGAATAAATTGTTGAATTTTCCTAATAATAAAAGGGACAGTGTACATGTTCCCTATCCAGCATGTCCATTGGCAAAGTAGAGAAGGTTGTCTTTTGTTTCCAATAATAGCATGTCTAAAAACGCTTTTGATCTTATTCACTGTTATACTTGGGGACCTTATCCAGTTCCCACATATGTTAGTTATAGATATTTTCTTACTCTAATAGATGATTATACAGGGTTTACTTGGGTGTTTCTTATGAAGCAGAAATTTGATACTAAGGTCATTATTCCTAGGTTCATTGTTATGGTAGAAACCCAACTTAATACTATTATCAAGGTTTTTAGATGTGATAATGCACCCGAATTATTGTATATGGATTTCTTTGCACCTAAAGGGGTTCTTCATCAAGTCTCTTGTGTCGAAAGACCTAAACATAATTCTGTTGTAAAGCCTAAACATCAGCATTTACTTAATGTGGCTAGGACTTTATTTTTCCAATCTCGGGTTCCTATAAAATTTTGGGATGAGTGTCAGGCCCTACTCCCGAATTTTTTCATTAGCATAGGAAGTTCGAGAGAAGGTTCATTCAAAATGGATACAGATACACAAAAATTTCAAAAATTTCTTTTCATTTTCATATTTTCTCTATCAATAAAAGCCAAAATAAATATTACAACGTTTTTTACATCATCATCTCGGGTTTACCACTCATACATTTTCAAGATAAAAGGGCACTAAGACTTCAAATACAAAATGAAACACTCTACTCATGCCCTCAAAACTATACGCATGGATCTTGAGGTTAGGACATCTCTATACACATCTAACTGGGATTCGCCCCAAATAACTATCTTTTCTTTTTTTGAAGTGACAAAAGAAACAAAGTGAGCCACAACGCTCAGCAAGTATATAGCAAAGGGAGGCATCAATAGATTAACACATGAAGGCATTAATAACTCAGAGCCAATGAAAAATCACTACCTAACATCAAGACATCAATTGGATTCATGCCTTCTACATTTGACAACAACATCCTCAAAGAAATACAATTTTTTTACATTTTATCAAAACACATTTTCAAGGTGAGCCACAAGGCTCAACAAGTATATAGAAATAATGAAAAATGGATATGACTGAAATTTCCCTGAACATCATACATATCATGCCGTATATGGAAACACACGCCAGTTTCATATACATAAATGACACACAATGCATGCCATGTGGTTTTATAACACAATACCCAACCATAATATAAGTGCATAGATATACACATAGGGTCCTTAGGGCTCACATAAAATGCAGACACTGGTGCCCAAAAACTGGTATACAAACTTGCCAGTAGCTAAGGACAGGCTATCAAATCAATAACATAAGCCCAAGGCTCTCACATCATGTCCATCAATATTATATCCACCTCCATATATCATCATCACGTGTCGAAGTACTCACAATGACATCAAGGTCAGAAGCTATTGTGGGACTCAACCCCCAATTTTACGCATCATAATCACAAGCCAATTTCTACCACCATGCAGTATAATTATGCGGACACACTGTCATACAATGCAACACATAAGGAATGCAATGGCTCTTGCAGCATTAACGCGATGGTAAGGCCCCCATAAGCCAAGCATCAGGCTATGCTACACCTACGTAGGAATTCATACACACGAATGCCTTAATGTATATGCTTGCCTAACTACACAAGTCAGTACTCAACAGGCCAACCGTGTCATGCTAATACTCACGCTCCCAACACATACAAAGCATGACCCCCGAATGACTGCAACCCATGGCCCAACATTATAATGCGAAGCAATATAGTAACACAATGCCATGCAACACAGCCACAAGCAAAGTTATAACAAGTAACATTGTCAAACCCTTAAGTTTTGTCCACCAAGATTCTTGACTATTCCAAACAATTCAATATTTAAATAGGTTCCAGCACATCAATTAAGTGTAATTATTTGATAATATTAATAACTGGGTCAAGGTGGAAGTATTCGTTTCCAAAATTTAAGATTGAACGAATTTCAAGGAAGGAGAAAGCTAAAAGTCAAGCATACATTTCAAATGAATCCATAAGCTTAATAGTTACCCAAATGGTTCAGATCTTATACCAAATCAAATGTTATCGAGTTAGGGTTGCAACAAAAAAATAAAAAAGGGATCATAATTCCGATATCGGAACAAAAAGTTATGGTCTAAAGAGTACAAGGTGTCAAAATTTAAGGGCATGTTCTCTTTGTTGTTTTCAACCCATTTTGAGTTTTCAATTTTTCAAAACATTCAAAACGCATTCTCTTTTCTATTTTCAAAAATACATTTTGGAAAATAAGGAAAAAAATTGTAAAGAAAACCCAAAATAAGATTTTTTTGTTTTGGGTGTTTTCAGTGAAAACACGTTGAAAATGCCAAAACACGGAAAATGCACGCAACACCCCTCCAACCCCCCACCCCCTCAATCTCGGCTTCCCATCTCCAGATCACTTCTCTCTCTCTCTCTCTCTCTCATCTCTTCTCTTCCATTCCTACTCTCCTTTCTCCTCATTTCTTTTCTCTTCCATTCCTTCTCCAGCCTCGACCATTGACCGCACCTGCCATCTTTGTCACCGCCATGAGCTGCCGTTGACTATGCCCGCCACCACCCCCGTCGTTCAATCTTACTGGTCTTCTTCCTCTCTCTCCTCTCTTCGCTCATTTCTCCTTTTCCTTCTCTTGTTTGTTTTTGGGTATGTTGGTCGATGGGCAGTGTTGAGTGGCTACCTCAAATCATCGGAAACCAGTAGCGCGATGGCAGGTGCATTAAACGATTAACTGTAGATCTAAGGAGATTTAACTGTTGGATCTTCCTGATTTTTAGGTATGTTAGTCGATAGGCCCTTGGGTGTAGGGTGATTGCCTCTAATTTCCCGAAACCACCAGTCACGGTGGCTAGTGTCGACTAATAGTGTCGTTTTGTGTTTGTCTGCGAAAATTAAATATTAGACCTACGCAAATCCAACCGTTAAATATGACTCATTTTTTGTGTATGTTAATCCCCTTGGCTTGGAGATTCTAATGGTAGGTTCTGATCATCTGCATCTCCGATCAGCGGTGGTCACTGGCGTTGAAAAAGATGCAAGGCTTTAGAGAAGAAGAAAAGTGAGAAAAAAAAAAGAAATGGAAGAAAAGAAAAAAAAAACATAAAAGAAGATAAAAAAATTTAAAAAATTATTATTAAATTTTGAAAATAAAATTATATATTTATTTAAAATTTTAAAAATGTAATATGTCTATATTATAACTAAAAATATAAGACAACATATGTTCTATTATTAAGTGTATAATTTAACATAAATTATTGTTAAGATGTATGTTAGTAATTTATTAATCAAATTTATTGTTTTATTCTAATAGTAAAATTTTATTAAAAGGAATTAATTTTATTATTTAATAATTAAATTTATTGAATAAAATATCATAATAGTAAAAAAGAAACAGTTTTTCAAAATTTCAAAATAAACGCGTTTTCTAATTTTTTTGATTTTAGAAATAGTTTTTCAAAATGACAAAAAGAACACGTTTTCAAAAATTTTAAAATAGACACTCAAAATACAAAACTGAAAATGAATTCAAAACTCAAAATTGAAATACAAAGAGAACACCACCTAAGTTTCTATTGAGGAAGTTTCGAAATACAGAGTGCAAATTTCGAAATATAAGTTTCTATTTGAGCAAGTTTTGAAATACAAAATGCAGGTTTCGAAATATAAGTTTATGTTTGAGCAAATCTCAAAATACACAAATTATGTTTCAAAATTTTCAGCTCGAATAGTTGACCAAACTCACACGAAACTGAAAATCCACGAACTACAAATACCCACAAACAAACCCTAACCCCTAAGTTATCATACCTTGAATAAAAGATAGGGAAAACAAGTCTCGTAGAAACCAAAACAAGACTCAATGACACCTTCAAAGGAAATCCACAAGATTTGAGAAAAACACGAAACTAATATATTTAACTACCAACTTTCAAAAGCCACCATTAAAGAGATGATGGCAAGAGATTTGTTTAAATATAAGGGTATACCTTGCACCTAAAGATAGGAGAAAATGAGAAAGAAGCTTGCATAATATAAAAAAAAAAAAGTGCAAAAGGAACTTACCTTGTTGATGAAAACCAAAGAAGATAAGAGGTTGCCCGAACGCTAAATTTACTACCTGCTTGAAGCTCCAACGAAGCAAAGAACAAATGAAGAAGAATAGAAAAGAAGAAGAAACAAAAAAAGAGAAGAGAGAGCTTACGAGAAAAACAAAGAAAAAAGAAAGCATGGGTAAGGTGGTATGGAGGAGCAGTGGGTTGCCAATCACTCTCCTTGGCTATTTATCCCTTTTACCCTTCTCTTTTACACATACCATACACAAGACATTAAACCCAATTTAGATATTTGTCATTTTCTTATTTCTTTATCACTTTCTTTATCAAACAAATTATGAAATTCCCCTTTTTATCCTCACATTTTTCATAAAAGCATGCCCCTTTTTGTCATTTCCCACATTTCTCATTTTCATTTAATTATAATGCCACCTTTTATACATATGTGCCTAAGTCCAAATCAATGGCCTAATTAAATAAAATGACTCACTTCCATCTTAGGCCCCAAATAAAATAATACACACATATTTAATTCATTTTAAGGTCAATTGTCTCAACCCAATTTATAAATGAATTTTAAGTTTTCAATTCTATTGGGCCTTTTAACCCTTGGCCCAAACTCATTATCCACACAATCATTCTTTAACTATTAACCATACATTAATTCCAAAAATAATATTTCCACTAACGTAACTTTTTCGCTAATGGCCTCTTAATCCCAATATTTCAAATATTAAATTTGACAATTAATATTCTCATATAAAAATTATTAATCCCAGCATTTAATTCCAATGATGCCCCCAAAATATAACATAAGAAATAAAATTTTAATAAATACTCTAAACCCACTAACGAGTTGTTATAATGAGTGTGTCCTGATTGCAACCTTCTTGATAAATAAAACACCTACTACTATTTTACATTCCCATACTCTTTATCAATTGTTATACCAAGTTCCTATGGATTATGCTTTATTAAGGGTGTTTGGGTGTTGTGTTTTGCTAGTTGGTCTTTTTTCCAGATTTTGTTCTGCCTACACCATTTCTTGATATGTCATTTTCTTCCATTCCATCTTCTGATACTCCAAATTTGTCTAATGATTTGGCTCTTGCATCTTCCTTTGATTTGGAGGTTGTTCCTATTTCCTCATCCACTGTGGCTATTCATGTCCGTGGGACAACCCGAGTCTCTAGGCCTCCTTCTTACCTTCAAGATTTTCATTACAGCTTTTTAACTAGCAAACAACACTATAATTAAGTGGGTCTGCACGCCCGTACCTGGCCCCCCGCCACGTGGCCATGCTGGAAATTTAATTTTTTAGCCTCTCATTTCCTTGGATTCAAACCCGCAACCTCCCGTACGCGCGTGCGCGCGCGAGGCCAGCTGATATGTGAAGCCCCCTTATTAATTATGCGCGCATATAAATTATATACTAAACCAATCCCATTTTTCAGAATTATATTATGTATTTTTAATATAAATTAAAAATAAATTGAAAAACATAAATTAATGGATTATTTTTTAAAAGGATAATGGAAGAAATTTTAAATAAATTAATTAGATTAAATTAGATAAATTAATTAATTAAAAAATAAAATGAAGATTTATATATTTTTTAAAATTATTAAAATTTTGCTGCATGTTTTTTTTATTTTTTTAAAATTAAATTTTTTAATGACTTTTTATTTTTAATTATTTAATTATTTAATTATTTTTGAATTTAGCGACGGCTTCTAAAAACCATCGCTAAATTGATTAAAAAATTATATTTTACGGTGGTTTTGAAAAATCACCATAAATATTAATTTAATTTTTATTTAACTATTTAATTATTTTTAAAATTTAGTATTGGTTTCTAAAATTGCCACTAAATTAAATTATTTAATATTTTTTAAATATTTAATTATTTAATATTTTTTAAATATTTGTGACAGTTTTTCAAAATCACTACAAATATTAATTAAATTTTATTTAATTATTTAATTTTATTTGAATTTAGCTATAGTTTTTGAAAAATTGTCGCAAAATGCAATTTTATTTTTAATTATTTATTTATTTTTTGGATTCAGCGGCGATTTTTTGAAAACCACTGTAAAATTAAGTTTTTAATGAATTTTGTAGCAGTTTTGAAAAACCGTCGCTAAATGTTAAAGAAATTGTCACAAAAAACGTATTTTGTGGCAATTTACAAACCGCCGCAAACAGACTGTATTTTGCAGCGGTTTTGGAAACCACCGCAAAAAAATCGTCGCTAAAAATCAATTTTTTTGTAATGCAATTGCCCCATGCTCAGACTTTTTATCCTTTGAGTAATTACGTTTCTTATGCGAAGATTTCAACCTCTCATGACTCCTTCATTTTCTCAATTTGTTCTCATTTTGGGCCACAATATTATTCTCAAGCAGTTTAGTTTCCTCATTGGAGGGCTACTATGGATGCCGAACTAGAAGCTATGCATGAAAACCAAACTTGGTCAATTGTTTCTCTTTCTCTTGATAAACATTCTATTGGTTGTAAATGGGTGTACAAGATAAGCATAAAATATATGGTTCTATAGAGTGATACAAAGTTCGTTTAGTGGCCAAAAGTTACACTCAACAAGAAGGTTTAGATTTTTGTAACGACCCGATCGAGCGATAGGAAGAACCAGAACAACTTACCCTAATGGGCCTACGCAAACTTCCCATGGAGGTCAACCCATCCTTGGATTACCCCAGGTTAATCATGCTTAATTTGGGTGTTCTTTGCCAACATTCAGTCCAAAAGGTATTCAGCTGGTGTTGTTTCCTTTCTTACAGTATCCTCGATATATACTAACTTCTTTGGGCTCTCGGGGTAATACATTCTCCCCCCTTAAGCACATAACGTCCTCGTCATGCGATCTTACAACCGGTCCCAGATCTCTCCCCCCTACATGGCCGATGTGGGATTCGCCTAAGGTGCCTACACGCACCCCCCCACAGGGGCCTACACGCCCCCATCGGGACTCAGTCTCCTCGTTGGGGTTTGCCCCACCAATGCGCTCAGAGGCTTGGGGGTCGGCTCTGATACCACCTTTAACAACCTGATCGAGGGATAGAAAGGACTAGAACAACTTACCCTAATAGGCCTATGCGAATTTCCTAGGAGGGTCACCCATTCTTGGATTACCCCAAGTTAAGCACGCTTAACTTGGGAGTTTTTTGCCAACATTCAGTCCAAAAGGTATCCAACTGGTGTTGTTTTCTTTCTTACACTATCCTCGATATATGCTAACTTCTCTGGGCTCTCGAGGTATTACAATTTTTTTAACACTTTTTCTCCTGTTATCAAATTGGTAATAGTTAAGGTCTTACTTGCCTTTGCTACTATTCATCAATGGTCTCTTGTTTAGCTAAACGTAAATAATGCCTTCTTAAATGATGATTAGGTTGAGGAAGTGTATGGACTTGCCTCTTGGTTATCAACCCAAAATTTGTGTTTCCTCTCCAGGGGGCAAATTGGTGTGTAAACTGCACAAGTCTATTTATGGCTTGAAACAGACTTCTAGACAATAGTTTTCAAAGTTCTCTGGTGTTCTTATTAAGTATGGGTTCCATTAGTCTCAATCTGATTATTCACTTTTTACTACTAGTACTGGTAATTCTTTTGTACCATTACTCGTTTATGTTGATGATATTATCATCACCGGTCCTAGTGTTGCAACTATTAGTTCTCTCAAGGAGTTTCTTCATAATCAATTTAAACTTAAAGATCTAGATAGGTTTAAGTATTTTCTTAACTTGGAAATTACTCGGTCTTCTAAAAGTATATCTCTACCTCAGCATCATTATACTCTTCAGCTTCTAGAGGATACAGGTTTTCTAACTTGCAAACCAACTTCATTACCTATTGTACCTAATACTAGATTATGTTCATTTGAGGGACATTTTTTATTACCGAATTTTCTGTGTATTGAAGGCTTATCGATAGGTTACTTTATCTTACGATTTCTTGGCTTGATATTACATTTAATGTTCATAAGCTCAATCAATTTATATCATAGCCTCGTCAACCTTACTTGGATGCTGCCCATCATTTGTTACGGTATCTTAAAACAACCCCCAGTAAAGATTTGTTTTTCTTTACTACTTCTTTTCTTTAGCTTAGAGCTTTTTTTTATGCTGATTGGGGGTCTTGTTTGGTTTACCACTAGTTTTTGCATTTTTCTTGGTGATTCTATGGTTTCATAGAAGGCTAAGAAGCAGAGTATTGTTCTCTGTTCATCTATAAAAGCAGAATATCGGGCACATGCATCCACTGCTAGTGAGTTGGTATGGCTCACTTAACTATTGCTGGACTTTCATGTTCATTCTTCGATTCCTACTCTTCTTTTCTATGACAACTAGGCTGCGATCCACATTGCCACCAATCCGATGTTTCATGAGCGCACGAAGCACATCGAATTGGACTTCCATTTTATTCTCGAGAAGCTGGTTAACGGCCTTATTAAGTTGTTCCCCATTCGTTCAAGGCATCAGCTAGCTGATGTGTTCACAAAAGCACTACCAATAGCTCATTTGTTTCTTTTGTTAGCTAAGATGGTCGTTCATGACATACACGGTCTATGTCCATCTTGAGAGGGGGGTATTAGAGTAGATTTTATTGTATTTTCTGTATTTTTTTGTTATATTAATATTTTGTATGCTGTATTGTTTGATAAACCAAAGACATTCTTGTAATTAGACTATGTAATATTTTTAGGTATTTAAAGAGCCTAGATCTATGAATGAAAGATCATTGAGGCATTTTATACATCTTCCTTATCTGTGTTGTAATAAGATTTGACAACAAGAAGCTAGTAAGAAACAAAATCCAATCTCCAATTTGGGCGTCACTCTTCTATTTCTCTCACCTTCTCTGTTGTCGTTATTCCGGCTACCATTGTTGTTGGTCTGGCCTCGTTGCGAATAGGTTTGATGTTGGAAACGTTGGCCATGTCTTTCGCCGTTTGTTTTTTTCATTATTTTATTTTCCCGTATTTGAAGAGTTGTGCAACCACTGGCTTCACAATAAACTTTTGAGGATTTTCTTAGGAAGAACTGAAAACAAAGATTGCATGCATCTCTGTGATATCTTTTTAGTTTGGTTTGTTCTTCCGTAGTAAAGCACTCAAAACTGTAATGTAAATATAAATTTGAGGAATTTATTAAGTAAATATCCAATATAAATTCCTCAAATTTATTAATTAAATATTTATTTTTTGCCAAATTTATTAATCAAAATTCAAATTTATTATTTAAATATAAATTTTTATGATTTTTAATTAAATTCTTTTGCCAAAATAGTTTTTTTTTTTTTGTGTGGCTTTATTTATAAAAGGTTGGAGTCATTCTTTAGATTTTAACAGTTTATGAACTTTTATTTTAGGAAACACAAAATCATAAAATTACATATAGGATAAGATTTTTAACATTTATAATCGTGTTCGTAATCGTAACAATATAATTATAAATCTTCATAATCGAATCTTCATAACCAACAGATTAATTATACTCACAGGTTTTTCCTATAACTAGTATAACAAATAAAATATATAAATTTTCAAAAAAATCAAAAAATTTCATTAAAATAAATAATGGACAGCCAAGTCACAAAAATAATTGAAATTTTCATCCAAAAATAAAAAAAACACACTTAAATTAAACTTAAACTAATGATTACATAATTAAATTAGAATTGTCCTCTAGAAATCTAATAATTAAAATGATAGATAGATGTTATATATTTTTTGGAAATGATTTTACTTTTTTTGAAAATTATTTATTACAATCTATTTTAAGCTCACAGTTTTATTTATTGAATATTGTAATAAATAAATTATAACTTAAGAATATTTTATAGAAGAATATATAAATAAATTAATAATTTATAAACTAATATTAATTTTATATTTAAAAAATTAGAATTATATATAATTATATATGATTATTGATTATAAATATTACAGTTATAGTTATATTTCAATAACTATTAATTAGAAGTTCTTAGTTTTTAATCATAATCATACTCACATTTATTTTCTCAATTTTAATTATATCCTTCAAATATGATAACAATTTTTTTTGAATTAACCTACATACATCCATACATCCATCCTTATCAACAAACTTAAATACATCTTATCTAAATATTTTATCAATTTAAAAATACTAGAACTTAAAGTCATTACACATATAGTCTTTTTTCAAGGCTTCAATTGTTTGTGAGAAAGTATTTTCTTGAAAAACATTTTCTCTATTTTTTAGTGTTTGGGAGCAGAAAAATCCAAAATTCAACTGAAAACACATTTCAATTTACAAAAAACAAGTTATTTATATTATACAAAATTGCAGAAAATGACTTCCCCTTTGCAAAAGGGAAAGTTAGATGTCCAAAACTCTTTATATTTATTTAATTTGTTTCTACCTCATTGTCTCTCTCTTACTTTGCTTATTTGACTCGCCATTTCTCTCCTACATCACCATTTGCCTTGTCATTGCCATCTACCTCATTGTTGCGTCGCAATCTACCTCGCCATCATAGTTTTGTGTCGTTTTCCTCGCCATTTTCCTTGCCATTGATGTCTACATTTTTATCTAATTCACCATCACAGTTTTATGCCGTCTACCTTACCATTGACGTCGCCTAGGTTGCCATATGCCTTATAGTCACCGTTCGACTCTCTCTCTAACACTCTTTTTATTCGGTCTCTCTTTAGCCACCAAGTAGTAAGTTGCAGTTACCCCAACAAGTGGTAAGTCGTTGTTTTGATTCTCTTCTCTATTTCGATTCTCTTCTCTTTTGTTTGAATTGATGATTAGGGTTTGTTTCTTTTGTTGCCTAAAAATTTCAGGTTCATTTTTGTTTTGTTGCTTGAAAAAAAATATTGAAAATTTTCATTTTTGTCTATGATTGAAAAATTTTATGATTTGAATTATGATTTTTGAGAATGAATTTCTCGGAGAGATTTTGGATATTGTTGTTGTTATTGCCGATGCTCCATTCTTGTTGTTAACTCTTATTGATGCTCCATCTTTGATTTTTTATTTTTGATACTTTTGATGGTGGTGTTGTTGCCTTAAACTAGTCTCTGTGATGCTTCATTGTGTTTTATAATAAGATTGGTCCCTAAAAATTTCATCAAGTTTTGATAACGATCTGTGCTTTTGTATCAATTTTTTTATATAGATAGATGCCCAATCTATTCGCGCCATATGTAAGGGGCTATTGCAATTGTAGTTGTTGTAAACTCTTTAGTCATTGATTAGTGTAAAAATAGTAATAGCATATCAAGACAATTAGAAAATTTTATGTACTTAGCTTAATAAATCGAGGTGATAGGCATTATGTTAAACAATTTTATGTACTTATCTTGACAATGCCAGTTGTGGCATTCAAAATGGAGAAGTAACTCCATATTGGGGTGAATTGTGTTCTTGACTATGTTGAAAATCATTTGGGGGTGAATTGTGTTCTTGATCATGTTGAAAATCATTTGAGGATAGTGAAGAAGGGATGGAGAATTATTTTGGTTGGGATGATTCTATGAAGATGATAACTCTTGCAAATGATATATATGATGAGGAAATAATGGTAACAATTTTGCTTCAATTTTTATGTTTATTTTTTTTGTTTGCTTCATATTAATAACTTAAATTTGAACTTTATTTTATTATGTGTTTGATTTTGTAAGTAGATCCTAATCATGAATAGTAGTAGAATAAGAAAATAGAGATGTATAATGAGATAACACTTGTTGTAGGAAAAAATATGATAGTTTTGCCAAGTCATTGAATGATATCAACCTTGATAAGATTTCAAAAAATTCGATCTACTCTATTAGATGAAAATGTTGACATGGAAGAGATACAAAAAACAAAAGATACATTATCATTTAATGTATTTTCTAAAAACAAAAATTCAAGAAAAAAGAGGTTGCAACTCGAATACACTTGCCAAACATTAAAAATGGGCCACTGCAATTTGAGAGTTAAGCAAACATCGACTTGATGTTGATGTTCTATTTGAAATGGTGATGAAAGTAAAAAAAATTGATAAAGTTATCTTTGTCTCTATCTTTGATTTTAGTTGATATTAAGAAATTGTAAAAAAAATTTGTAGGTAAGAGTGATAGATTAAGAAAAGTCTGGGTGCAAAACTTTATCAAAGGAGATCGTAAATCAAGATCGATATCATAAAATGATAATATTATTAATGGTATTGTTTGAATTTAAACTCGTGATTTTTATTTTATTGTGGACATGTAATTTTAATATTATAAAACTTAAACTCATACTTTTTTTAACTTGTTATTTTTATTAAGATTATGTATGTAAAATTTTTATTATTACAAAATTTATGATTACAAGTAAACTTATTTGGATGATATATGATATTATATTATTATTTTTGATCTTTATTATTATTATTATTATTATTATTATATATTTATTATTTTTTATCTTTATGTTATAAATTTGATAATAAGAAGAAAATAAAAGTCAATTTTTCTCAAAGGCATGCTTTTGTTTAGTTTAGTTTTATTTTTTTAGCCTTTTCAAGAGAAAACAGAAAAACCCCGACATCCCCTTAAACCCTTCTTCTCCGCACAGCAAGAAGGGTTCTGCATCACTTAGGGCGCCGATTAGCTCTTTTGGCGGACCCCAATTCTTGAACAATTAATTGTTTGTTTGATTATCCGTGAAGGTATACTTCATATGTTGATTGTTTGTTCGATTACATGTGTTAAATTCTATCTCGGTGACGTTAATAACGTTTGTTCTTCAATACGATCATCGGTTGCTGCTGCTGCTGCTGCGTTTATGCTCGTGTACTTCTTCAACAAAGAATATTGCACAAGATTTGAATCAAAAAGATTATGTGTTGTGTTGCTATTTGCACTCATTTGCATCGAGTTGCTATGAGTTTGAACTGAGTTGCTATTTACATGCTCCTGTTTTTTTCTCTTGCGTTTTGAAACACAAAGATCGAGACCAATCCGATGGTGGCTTTCGATCATATTCGGGACATGAACGACATTTCTCTGAAGCCTTGGTTGCTGCGTTCGCTCATAAGAGAACACTTGCCGGACCAGATGCGTCCAGTTAAGGGCGCTCCGAAGCTATCATATGTTATGTTTATGGTCAAGACTTACCGACTGTTGTCGGAATCTTCCGTTGAAAAACCAAATGACCCGAAGGTGTTCGAGAGCTGGAAAGCTGCTGTAGATTCATGGGTCGATCGCATATTGATGCTTGCATCCAGCGATATGGTGAATTTCTATTCAATCTGTTCTCCACAAAACAATTTTGATAAATATGTACATAGATAAATGCATAAAAGCATACATAAAATATTGTTGTCTGTGTGCCTGTCTGCAACAATATTAACATCTGGGTCAATTTCAACATACCTATTAAAAATAGTTCCCATGTATGCCTGTGCGTAGGTGAACATTTTTGTGTGTGCCTGACCATGCATGAACGGAAACGCAGTATATGGTTTTTTGTTCAAGTATGAATTAACTGTAAATTTGCTTGATTACATATGTTTTAGCCAGATAAATGCTGGACTGGATTATGTCTACTAGGAGTGACTTGTCAAGAATGCAGTTCTGAACGTTTCCTCGCATCATACTCCATTTGGCTCCAGAAGCTCCTATTCAATATTCAGGTATTTCAACTAATTTAATAATTTCAAATTAAAAAAGAATTATTGGTTACATCCTGTATTGTACTGAAAGAATGTATTTTAGGAGTGCAACATTGAACAAATTTAGAGAACTTTGGGATTGATATCCTCTTAAGTAATAGGATTGAAAAAAACCAACTGCTATCCTCTAATTCACGGTTACAAGATGCTATATATACAACAATTCTACTTATCTTCTATCTAAATTTTAGGGAATTAAAATAAAAACACAACAACAGATAAGGGGATAATTTTTCTCCTACTTCTTAGGAATAACTTGAGCTTCATCTCTTCCTATTTCTTAGGAACAGCTGGGGCTTTATCTTCTCTTATTCAAACTGGTCATTTTTATCTGCATTCGGAATCTATCTTCTTATCCTCTGCCATCGTGAATTCCTCCTCAACAAACATAAATGATTTGAGCTGTTTCTCTACTGCATGATGTTAATGTCTGGCACATACAGTCAAGCTTGACAAGCTGCTTCTATTGTGATTTATGGAATTATGAAGTGTGTTAATTTCCTTTATAGAAGAGGACTATTATTTTCAAATGTTTTTGTTTTATTCAAGAATGGTTTTCTTTCTTTCTTTTTTTCCCTTTTTAATTATATTGTAAGTTAGATATATGTAGAATTTGTTTGTATGATTGTCACATTATGCTTTGTTTCATTTTTGACCTGTTTGAGACGTTAATCATGATGTCCTTTCAGTTTCCTCCAGCCTCCTTCAAGAAAATGACAAACTGAATCTGTACAATCAATCATAAACGATTCTTATAGCCGCTGCCATATATTTCAAGGTAACTTGAGTAGTTACAAAATGTGTAGTTGAGACCTAATAGAGAGGTTAAAAGTGGGCATCATATCCATCCACCATGAAGTAATAATTTTGTACACATTAATACTTTGTCCCAAAATAATAAATTTGTAGAATTATCATAAAGGCATATCAATACTGTAACATCGCAGGCCCTCACACAGAAATGCTACCCTCTTTCTTTTGCAAGAACAAGGCTTCATCTAGTTTATAGTGAGGCTGCTCAAATATTGGCTAATCCCAAAATTGTGTGGTGTTCAACAAACTAACCCCTAGAATGGCACCACTTTGAGATCACCAATGTAAAAACTGGAACAGGTTATGGAACTAGAAAGAGTAGAGAGTCAAGGGTCAATAATTGGACCGGGGTTGAGACTAAATCTATTTTAATTAAATAAAAAATATATAATTGAACTATGATAAAAAATAAAAATTATGTCAATATCTTATTGCAGTTGTTAGTAAATTTATTTGTTAGTTCTAAACTTCTATTATCTTGAAAATGGTATTAAAAAAAAATCTTATATCTCTTTTTTTGATAATAAAAATATCATCACTACTCACTAGTTTTATAATTATCATAGAAAATAAAAATTGCATAGCTACTTAGTTTTAAATATTACAGATATGAATGTAAAAACATGCATATCTAGGTTCTTCTACTATCAGTTTATCACTATTCACTAGGTCTTATAACCCTAAATCCATATAATTTATGGACTTTTAAAATAAATGTGTTCTGCCTGAGAAAAAATGTGGTAGACCTTTTTGGTTTCTTGATCGTGATATGTCAGCAACAGAAAGAGGAAAATTGTTAGAGAGAGAGAGAGAGAGAGGCCATCAGCAGATTGCATTTGCCTGTAAAGAAGTGTCAGGTCTAGGAACCTGACCTAGGGTTTCTTAGGTTTTCAGGAAGGAATCAAGAGAGAGTAACTGCGAGAGAGAGAGAGAGAGAGAGAGAGAGAGAGGGGTTTTGGAGGGAATGAATTCTGTTATTTCACATAATAATCCCCCGTCCTCCAAGTAGTAGCCTATTTATAGGCCTTCTAGCTTTCAGTTGTAACAACTGAAAAATACAAGTTACTTTCAGTCAGTTGTAACTGTTAACTGAAAGGTACAACTTGTACAACAGCAAACAAGGTACAACACAGTAATTGCTCCAAGCTGTAATTACTATTATACCCTAGGACCGTGACAAACCCCTCTCAATAGATTTCTTGTCTCCAAGAAATCACAGTAACTGGGCCACTATTTCTTCCTTCTGAATATTCCTGTGAATTAATCAATGGCACGTCAACTTCAGTAACATCCAGTCTACAAACTTGAACTCTTGAATCATCTGTAGATCTACATTTCTGTCCTGTCAACAACAATTTATCTGCAGATACCTTGTATTTGTTCATTGTGTTCTCAGCACTGACAGCTTTCACAAAGTCAGCATTACTTTCAGCAACGTTTCTGAGATGCGAAGGTGTACCATTTCTTCTGTATCTGCTGATAATGCTGGGGACTATTTTTGAAGGGTCTGCATCATATTGAGCATTCTCTTTGACTGAATCTGCCCCTGTAGAAGATACATGAGAAGTTTGATTCCTCTTTGTTTTCATGGCTGTTTTCTTTTTCCTACGTCTAACAGTACTTCGCCATCTGCGAGACTTAACTTTCTTTACTTCTTCACAATTACCATCTGCCTGCACTCCAGCTTTCTTCTCTGTCGTATGAGTATGTGCTTTACAGGTCCGTTCACCTTCTCCATCTTTTCTTGCACTCATTTCATAATTTCCATCATTAGAAAAAGACAATTCTCCAGTGTTCAGTTTCTCTTCAAATGCATGAATTCTCTGAGTGCGACGATTTATAGACTGAGAAGTATCCAATCTCCTCATTTGATGTTTGTTCCTCACTAGCAACATGATGTTCATCCATGTGCTGTAGCTTGCCGTTTCTCTCCCTCTCTGCTACAGCTTGCTCTTCTCTCAACTCTTCTCTGAGGTTGCTAACAATGTCCTCAGCTTCTTAAAGTTTTGCTTCAAGCTCTTTGATCTTTCTCTGTTGACCCAAGGATACTGTCTCAGCTTCACTGATCTAGTTCAATTCGGTCGTTCCTCTGCTTCCTGTAAGTCAGGAGTATGAGGAAGGATTCCAGCTCCTGTAAAATTCAGTTCTGCAGTGTATCTTGGAGGAAAATCCTCTGGTAGGCTGGCCTGAGGCATCTTTGAAAACATTTTCAGGAATCCATCCAGCCTTTGGCTGAAACAAGAAAATTCTTCCTTAACTCCTCTCTCCAGTGTCTGCACAATCTCACGAGTTGCAGCATTCTCGGCCCTGGCTTGACTCACCTCCTCTTGAGTCTGGTGCAAACCGAGCTCCAGAGTGTCCAGCCTCTCTTCCAGTTGTTTCATCTGAGTGCCTTCTGCTATCTCCATAGTTCAATTCTTCAAAATTTTGCATCTGAAACAGACTCCAAGAATAACCTGGATCTGAATTCAGCAATCGAGGATCGGCTGCTTTGATACCAAATGCATGGTTCCTAGACCTGACCTAGGGTTTCTCAGGTTTTTAGGAAGGAATCGAGAGTAAGTGAGAAAGAGAGAGAATTCAGAAAGAATGCAGAGAGAGAGAGAGAGAGAGAGAGGGAAGTTTTGGAGGGAATGAATTTTGTTATTTCACATAATAATCTCCCATCCTCCAAGTAGTAGCCTATTTATAGGCCTTCTAGCTTTCAGTTGTAACAACTAACTGAAAAATACAAGTTACTCTTTCAGTCAGTTGTAACTGTTAACTGAAAGGTACAA
The DNA here is from genome assembly GCA_036245055.1 of Diospyros kaki. Taxonomy (NCBI): domain Eukaryota; kingdom Viridiplantae; phylum Streptophyta; class Magnoliopsida; order Ericales; family Ebenaceae; genus Diospyros; species Diospyros kaki. The sequence continues at coordinate 24,351,970 of BSEG01000010.1, read as the reverse complement.
CTTGTACAGAAGCAAAGAAGGTACAATAAAGTAATTGCTACAAGCTGTAGTTACTATTATACCCTAGGACTGTGACAAGAAGAAGAACCGCTTGCAAGGATTTTCTTCTTCTACAACAGATTGTCTTTTTCTGCAATATTTTTCCTCTGTAACCAATTGTAGTAAGAGGTCATCAGCAGATCTGGGGTTCTGATTTTGAAGGAAGAGAAAGGTTTTCTCTTGTCGATATGGAAGTTTTTCTTTTTTCTTTTGCTAAACATTTAGATTTGCGTTTTCAGATTTGGTTTCTTTCTTTTCTTTTTTTTGCTAGGATATAGGTTTCTTTTTCATTTGTTTATTTTTAGTTATGGTTTTCCAGGTCTGGTTTCTGGCTGCACAGTGAAGATGACGGGCAGTCAAACTGGGAGGGGTTGCCTGATTCCCGGTTTGGCTTCCACTCTAGCAAAAAAATGACCAGTTTACTGGTTTTTCTAGCTTGACTGGCTGGTGCAATCCAGTTTTACAACATTGAGATTTACTATTAATTATTTTTGATTTTTATATTAAAAGATCACCTTATATATATATTTATTTATCCAGGATCATGGGTTTGATACAAGGTTGTGGTTCCATATTATATAATGGGACATATAAGTTGAATAATATAAACCCTATTTCCTTCCGCCTCGAAGTAATATTCTTAGCTAGTTAGCTTGACTAAAGACAAAAGCTCTTGGTCTCAACTTAGCTACTTCAACTAAAAATCAACTATCAATGCACTAAACAATTCTTTTTACCTTTTTTCTTTAGCTTCATTGCAGAGATTTTGTGAAAACTTTGGTAATTAACTCACATTTACTTTGCACTTGCATTTTTAACTATCATCCCTGCCAGAGTTCACTCTTCACTTCCTCTTTGTGTTCTTTATATTCTCTCTATGTGTACATTAAGTTAATTGTCATATTTTCTTATTGTTTATTTTAAGTCCTTCCCAATGATCTATTAGATTGAGGTTTAGAAAGTAGCTTTTTCATTTGCACCCACCTTTGATTCAGCACATGCTTATTTATTTTTAGTGATAAGGTAACATTGAACTACATGATTATTTATGTAAGTACTTATAGTACTGTAAGTACATTACAATACCCTCCCCTAGACATTTCTTGTCCTTAAGAAATGGTCAGCAGGTTGGCTACTTTAGGGAGTTGATTGAGCAGGATTGGGAGGTACTTCCATGTGTTGTTGTCTTCATGTCTGTTGGACCACTTCACTAGTGCTAGCATAATCGGCGCCCCTTGTTGATAGATCACTCTCCTATCCACAATAGCAGCTGGTTCAGGGGAATCATTGATCTCCACAGCTCTCGAGGGTAGGTGGGGACTTATCTGCTGTCCCTCTACTGCCTTCTTCAGCAGAGATACATGGAAGACCAGGTGCATCTAGGTACTCTTTGGTAGCTGAAGCCTGTAGGCTACACTCCCAACCTTGGCTACAATAGGAAAGGGACCAAAGTACTTGGGGCGAGTTCAGAGATGGGGCTTGTGGTTAGTGACTTCAGGTAGGGGCCCTTCAGCTTCAGATATACTTCCTCTTCTACACAAAATTTCATCTCACTTCTCCCTCTGTCAGTCAACTGTTTCATTCGATTTTGAGCCATGGCCAAGTCTTCTTTGAGCTGTTGTATGACTTGTTGTCTTTGTTGCAAGTGTTCATCCATGGCTGCCATACTTGTAGGTCTTGGTAGGCCTAGCAAGAGGGGTGGCTTGTAACCAAAGAGGGCTTCATGTTAAAGGTTTTCCTCGAGTAGAGAGTCTAAGATTCTGTGGAAGCAACAAGTTTCAAGCGTCCCTTATATAGATAGACGGTTTTTCTGATCAATTGTAATTTTGTTATTAGTGGACGAGTAAAACCGGTAATGTCAATCCCAGTTGGTTATATAGGGATGTTCGCCACTTATTCTATAAATAAGGGGGAAGGGGTTAGACGCTTGATTTAATTCAATTCTTATTGTGAGTACCTTTTGTGCGATATAGAGTAAGAGAAAAGGCTAGATACTGTGATATTGTAATCTCGAGTGAGGCAAAGATTGTACTTGGGGTAAGGTTGTACTGATCATTCTGAATAAAAGAAAACTGCTCTCGGTGGGAGGACTTAAGGATGGATGTAGGATCGTTCCAAGAACGTTCTGAACCAGGATAATTCTGGTGTTTCTTGTGTGGTTTGAGTTTCTATTTCTATTTCTTTCAATTCTGATTTCTGTTATTCAATTGGGAGCAGTGACAGTCTATTAATTCACCTAAGAAGCCAACAAATATAACACTTTTTACACTCTCACTCACTGACACAATCATATGACATAAACAAAAATTAAAGAACAAAATTAGAATTAAAAAGATCAAAGTTAAGAACAATCAAACCACATAATAGGCACGGAGAATTTATTCTGGTTCGAACTGATAAATTAGTTCTACATCCAGCAATACCGAGAGCAATCCAATATGAATGAAATCATATACAAGAGTTTCCAAGGCTTTCTCTCACATGAGCACAATCCTCTCCAAGATTACAAGGACTACCAAAATCTAGCCTTTCTCTTGATTTTTCATTGCACTCGTTCACAATAGAGAATTTTATAAATGAATGATGATCTATGTGCTTACCCGTGCCCTCTATATATAGACATAAGGGCGGATATAACAAGGGAATTAAAAAAGATATGACAATACCTAAATTGCCCCTCAACTAATAGTGACCGTTAAACCACTAAGCGGTCAACTAACTAACTTGCGCAAAAGGCCAAGTCGGGATCTCTCTCTCTTCCTTCTAGATCTCCAATACTCAATGCAAAACTAATAATTCTCCACCATTTTGCATGAGTATTGTTAAAAGAGAGTTTTAGGAAGAATAAAACTTGTATTCACCCATGTATGCTGCCGCATATATATATTATATATATATACACAAGAGACATCCTAATAATTCTCCTAAAAACTAAGAAAAGATTACAACCCTAATTAATAGGACTAGATTACAATATTATCTCTATATTTTACAGATTTATATAGGAGATAAATAATAGTATAATCTTGACTTATCTTTAGAATTATCTTCGGCTTCTTATCCTCTTATCTCAACCCATTGCCTAATCCTTTACTTGTTGACACTCCCCCTCAAGATTGAGAATGGATATCATCCATTCCAAGCTTGCCGGTTATCTTCTGAAATACGGCTGCAGGCAATCCTTTAGTGAGAACATCTGCAAGCTGTTCACAAGATGATATATATGGAGTACAAATTAAACCACTGTCAAGCTTTTCTTTAATAAAATGCTTGTCTACTTTAACATACTTGGTTCTATCATGTTGAACTGGGTTGTGGGCAATGCTTATTGCCGACTTGTTGTCACAATAGTCTCATAGGTGTCACCAAGGCGATCTTCAAGTCATCTAGCAAAATCTTTAGCCAGAGCAACTCGCAAACTCCCAGAGCTATAGATTTGAATTCTGCCTCTGCACTTGACCGGACCACCACACTTTGTTTCTTACTTCTCCAAGTTACAAGATTGCCTCCTAGGAAAGTATAATAACCGGACATAGATCTTCTGTCACCACTGATCCTGCATAATCTGCATCAGTATAAGCTTCAAGTGTCATTCCTTGTCCTTTTTTAAACATAATTCCCTTTCTTGGTGTTCCTTTCAAGTAATGAAGGACTCTATAGACTGCCCTTAGGTGAGATTCTTTTGAGTTATACATGAATTGACTAACCACACCCACTGCATATGCAATATCTGGCCGAGTGTGGGCTAGGTAAATTAGCTTCCCTACCAGCCTTTGGTAAGCCCCTTTATCCACCTTTTTATCCCCTGGAACTTCCCCTAACTTGTGGTTGGGGTCAATTGGAGTTTCAATAGCCTTACACCCTAGCAGTCCTGTTTCTGTTAGCAAGTCCACAACATACTTTTGTTAAGAGATAAAGATGCCTTCTTGTGATTGTGTGTTATGGTAGCTAGCTGATTAGTATAAATAAGGGTGTAATTGGGCTACTAGAATGTAAATGACTGTTAAGCATAGCTGGGGAAATGTCCTATCATGCAAAAGTGCGTGAAACGCAACTAGGCGTGGGTTGTAACCACGTGTAGGTGCACATGGGTGCGACCCAACTACTTTTGGCGCCAAAACTAGCTTGATCAATATATATAACTGATCAAGAGCGCCTAAAGGAATATGTTGAATGAATTTGAAAATTAGTTTCCCTCTGTCTCTTCTTTAATTCTCTCTCAAATTCTGATCTCTCTCTTTCCCAATTATCTCTTCACTATCGTTCTCAATCCCTTAAGACTACATTGTCAGATTTGAGAATTTGACAGTGTGCAACTTCTATGCCCAAGAAATACTTTAATCGTCCCAATTCCTTAATTTCAAACTCCTTGATTAGGCATTCTTTGAGTTTAGTCATACCTTTTTCATCATTTTTGGTCACAACAATATCATCCACACGTACAAGTAATACCGTCACTCCCCCTGTGGCCGAGTGATGAATGAAGGGGGTATGGTCTCTTTGACTTTGTTTATACCCAAAGTGAGCATCACGTGAGCAAATCGGCCAAACCAAACCCTAGGGGATTGTTTAAGGCCATATAAGGCCTTATTCAATCGGCACACTGTCACAGAAGGGAGCCTAGGACTGCTACATCAGATAGTTAAAGTCTTGGTTTAATTTTTGCTTACTATTGTCATTTCCTTATTGCTATAATTTTGTTATTTTTCTGCTGCAATTTCCCTAGTGATACTAGCTGGAAGATTCCCCACGTGGATGGGAATTAGAATAGGACAAAGAAGCGGTTATAACCGCATGGAGAAGGGATCTGCTGTAGCAGTCCCCACCCACCGAGTGTTTATATATTCCCAGCTTGCTGGAGAAAGGGGTATTGAATGAAAATATTAGAATTTATTCTCCTCTCTTTTTCCTAATTCTCTCCTTCTTCTCTCTCATTCTTCACTCTCGTCCTCTCCCTCTCTTGCTCTGCTCTGTTTTGTGTTGTTCGAAACCTATTCCTAATCCAATCCGGGCTAGGAGTAATCTACATTCACGGGTGTCCCGTGACACACACGAACTGGCCTCAGGTAGTGGGACTATAATCAGGTGGTAGGTCCAGGTAAACTTCCTCTTCTAGGTCCCCATGTAAGAAGACATTTTTTACATCATATTGAAGTAGTGGCTAGCCTAAGGTAGCAGTTAGAGACAAGAGAACCTGGACTGTATTTAGCTTTGTAACAGGAGCAAATGTGTCTAGGTAGTCAATGTCATAGACTTGAGTATATCCCTTAGCCACTAGTCGTGCCTTATACCGATCTAGGGTCCTATTAGATTTGTACTTAATGGTGTACACCCACTTGCATCCTACCGGTTGTTTTCCTTTTAGTAATTGAACTAGCTCCCATTTTTTATTTTTTTCCAAGGCTGCCATCTCGACTTCCATAGCATTTTGCCAGTTCTCATCCCTTACAGCTTCGAAAAAATGGTGGGGAAGGGGAATGGTATGAAGGCTGGTTAGGAAGGCTTTGTGGGAGGTAGATAGTTTTGAATAGGAGAGGACCAGATGCAGAGGGTGTTGGGTGTAGGTCCTAGTTCCCTTTCTAAGAGCGATAGGCCATTCAAGGTCACTAGGGGAAAATCAGGATCACTCTTAGCTTCAATGGGTTCTGTCGTAGATGTAGAAGAATAAAAAATAGGTGTACTTGTTGGACTGGCAAGAGGTCTAGCAATGCTGGCAGATTTAGGAGAGGAATTGGACTCCTGGTCGTGCATAGGGCTAGGAACCAGCGTCTGCCGCCTGGAGTAGACCTTGAGAGGAGGAAGACTTGGGGTGGGGTGGGGTGGGGTGGGGTGGGGTCTCCTCTGGAATCTTGTCTGATGTAGTCTGTGTGTGAACCAAATTCGAAGGGGATGTAGAATAAGGTAGAAATTCTAGATTAGGGAGACACACAGATGGCTCCTTATCAGAAATGATTTGGTGATCAAAAGATTGATCAAAATAAGGAGAATTTTCCACAAAGGTGACATCGGCAGAGACTAGGAATTTCTTGGAAGGAGGGTGATAACACCTATAGCCTTTTTGGGTGGAGGAATAACCCACAAAGATGCACTTGAGAGCTCTAGGGTCTAGTTTGCCTCTATGAGGATTATGAACATGCACAAAGGAGACACACCCAAAAATCTTTGGTTTCCAGTCACTAGAGATGGGAGTTTTAGGAAAATGTTTGTTTAGGAGTTGAATAGGGCTATAGGACCCGAGATTTTGTGAAGGTAGTCTATTGGTGGGAGTAGTGGCAGTCAAAACAGTTTCTCCCCAATAATTTTTTAGAACATTATGGTGGAAAAGTAGTGCCCTAGTCACAACCAATAGATGCCAATTTTTTCTCTCGGCCACTCCATTTTGTTGAGGGATATATGGACAAGATGATTCATGGATGATCCCTTTTTGTTGACAAAATTGTGTGAGGGAATGGTTGAAAAAATCTTTGGCGTGATCAGATTTTAGCCTCTTGATTGACACCCCAAATTGAGTACCAATCATGTTATAGAAGTTAGGAAAAATAGTGCTTACTTTAGATTTATTTTTCATAAGAAACAACCACATTACCCTAATGCAATCATCTATAAATGTTATGAACCACCGTGCCCCAGAAATATTGGAAACAGGTGCAGGGCCTCAAACATCACTATGAATAAGAGTAAATGGAAGAAAAGTTCTTTTATTAGATGAAGAATAAGTCACCCTTTTGTGTTTAGCAAATTCGCAAATAGAGTAATGAAAATCCCTAATATCAACACTCCTAAATAAGGCTGGAAACATGACTCTTAAGGGTTAAAAATGAAGGATGACCAAGACGATGGTGATGTAACCAGGTCTGGTTTTTATCGGATTGCACCAAACAAGACACGAAATTCACCTTGCCCTTGTTTTTCTGCTCACTTGATCCATCAAGGTAGTATAGGCCAGCCCTAGCTTTAGCAAGCCCAATCATCTTCTTCGACTCTTGTTCCTGAATTTTATGAAACGTGGAGGAGAAGTTAGCACTGCAATTATTGTCTAGGATAAGTTTTTGAATGGAAATAAGGTTGGTGAACAATTTAGGGACATGGAGAACATCCTTAAGAGTAAGATGTTTATTAAGAATAATGTCTCCTTGGCCAGCAACAGTGGTTAAGGATCCATTGGCCAAGGTTATCTTTCTAGAACTTAAACAAGGGCTATAGGTAATGAAATAATGGGGTAAAGGGGTCATATGATCTGTTGCCCCAGAATCAAGGATCCAAGAGTTAGATTGAGTTGTTTCCGAAGCATGTAGGGTAAGAGAATGAGGGGACATACCTATAAGTGCAAGAGAACAGGTACCTTTTTCTTTCTTGTCAAGGGAGTTTAGAAAATTCCTTAACTTCTCAATTTTTGCCCAATTAAACTCCAAACCATCTCCTTGTTCCTTGTGTTCTGCTAGTTTCTGCTCTCCTTGCTGTTGGCTGCTGGCCATATAGGCTTGATTCTGTCCTTCTTTAGATGGTTTCCCATGTTTAGTTGCCACAATCTTAGTCCGAACCTCATAGATTTGTGCTGCATCTTTCACCTTAGAATAGGTGAGGTTGACAGCCTCCCATATATCTTTAGCGGTTGTTAAGAACATCGCAGTATCACTTATCTCTGGTACCATTGAATTCCATTGCCAAGATATCACTAAGGAATCCTCCTTATCCCATGCAGCAAACATGGGATCTCCTTCCATGGGGCCGGTTCCTAAGAGGTGGCTTATCTTCCCTTTTCCCTTGAGAAAGGTTCGGATAAACTGAGACCACTTTAGGTAGTTTCTTTCGTTCAACTGGTAGGCTGCGTGAAGATTTTATATTTCTCCCCCACTGCTTGTACTGCTGGTTCTAGAGAATGGAATTTCTGAAGAGTTGCTCGTGTCAACTGCTTCTGGTATATGATTATTGTTGGAGACGGTAGACATCTTAGGAAGATCTTGGAAACACTAATCGGGTAAAGAAAGACGGCCAAAAATTGGCTGCAATCGTTCAAAAAATGGAACAGAAAAAATGGAATGGCACTGACTGCCAGAGCAGGAAAAAAGGGCAATGAAGGTCGAGAAAAAAAAACCCTTTAGATGGCTGGCTCTGATACCATGTTAAAAGAGAGTTTTAGGAAGAATAAAACTTGTATTCACCCATGTATGCTGCCGTATATATATATACAAGAGACATCCTAATAATTCTCCTAAAAACTAGGAAAGATTATAACCCTAATTAATAGGACTAGATTACAATATCATCTCTATATTTTACAGATTTACATAGGAGATAAACAATAGTATAATCTTGACTTATCTTTAGAATTATCTTTGGTTTCTTATCCTTTTATCTCAACCCATTGCTTAATCCTTTACTTGTTGACAAGTATCATCCAGAAATTGATTTCATCAATTGCTCATCCTTTTAACCTACAAAAAACAGAAACTGATCATTCATTTACAGAAGAAATCTGCAAGAGTCTTAAACAATAGTGTAATTTAGCCATAGACATTGCCTTCGTGAATATATCGGCTCCATTATCCTTGTCAGTCACCTTAATTAGATCCGCTTCCTTTCTTTCAAGGATGTCTCTAATAAAGTGGTATCTCACATCAATATGCTTAGTTCTCTTATGGTGAGCTTGATTCTTAGTTAAGTGTATAGCACTTTGGCTATTACACATTAGAGTAGTCTTAATATCTTTCCCTAGGAATTCATCTACTATACCCTTCAACCATAAGGCCTTTTTTATAGTTTCAGTAACAACTATATACCCGACCTCAGTGGTGAAGAGAGCTACTATAGATTGTAAATTAGTTTTCCAGCTAATGGTTGAGTTCTATAGCTTAAACACATATCTTGTAAGGATCTCCTCTTATCTATATCCACCGCATAATCAATGTCAACGAACCCTAGAATGTTAGGCTTTTCATCTAAACTAGCTCCATCATAAACTAATGCCGTATTAATGGTTCCTTTTAGGTACCTAAATATCCACTTAACGGCTGCCCAATGGTCTTTTCCTGGATTAGCCATGAACCTACTTGCAACACTCATGGCATGTGCTAAATCCAGCTTTATACACACCATGCAATACATAAGACTACCTACAACACTAGAATAGAGAATCCTCTTCATCTCTCTCATGCTGTCATCATCACTCGTTGATTGCATGTGGGACAACTTAAAATGTTGAGCAAAATAAACATTGACTTCCTTTGCCTCAAGCATATGGAACTTCCTAATGAGCTTCTCAAGATAGGACTTTTGCGATAGTTGGACCTTCCTTAGTTGCTTATTTCTAGAGATTTCAATTCTTAAAATCTTCCTAGCCTCTCCTAACTCCTTCATTTCAAAGGCTGATTTCAACTTCAACTTTAAACTTTGGACTTCCACATGTGATTGGCTTGCAATCAACATGTCATCTACGTAAAGGAGGAGATATATGGAGATCTTAGATGAAATATGCCTATAATAAATGCAGCTATCGAAATCACTCCTCTTGAACTTTTGGCTTAACATGAATGTGTCGAATTTTTTGTACCATTGCTTAGGGGATTGCTTAAGTCCATATAAGAATTTTTTCAGCAATCATACTTGCTCCTTCTTACCCCTAATTTCAAATCCTTTAGGCTACTCCATTAGAATATCCTCTTCTAATTCGTCATGGAGGAAAGCAGTGGTCACATCCATCTGCTCTAGGCTTAGGTCTACGTGGGCAGACATATCAAATAAAATTCTAATCGAAGTGTGTCTCACAGCTGGTGAGTTAAAGTCCACCCCTTCCACTTGGGTGAAGCCTCTTGCTACTAACCTAGCCTTATGCCTAGGTTTTGATTCACTCACTGCCCCTTCCTTGATCTTATACAACCATTTACAGCCTAACGCCCTTTTACCCAAGGGTCTATTAACCAAGGTCCAAGTTTTATTTTTTCCAAGTGATTCCATCTTGGATTCCATGGCAGCTAGCCATTTCTTTGAATCCTTAGATCTTACAGCCTCTTCATAAGAGATAGGCTCCTCTCCAGCTATTTCTGATGAACTAGACAGTGCATATGCCACTAAATCCGAGTATCCGAACCTCGATGGAGGTCTCACTACTCTCTTTTGCCTATCTCTAACTACATTATACTTATCCATGCTAGGGTTACCACCTGAGCTTGATGAACCAGCACTATCAGAGTGCTGATTTCCATCAACACTAGAAGAATCATCATCTTCTGATGGCTGGAAGTTATCAGAACTAGAGGATCTTGAGCCAGCACTATGCTGGCCTGCTGCTAAGTCCATTGGACTGTCATAAGCAGCATCATCCAAATCATGGCTGCCACTTGCAGCATCATGACTACTGCTGGCAGCATCCTGGCTGCCATTTGCTGCATCCTGTGAAAGTCTAAGCTAGGGCAGAATCAAATAAGGAGGCGAGAGAAAATATGAGGCCGATGGATCTTCTACTAACAAAACAAATCAATGATACAACCAATACACATTTGCGCTATTTATAAGAATAGCACAACAAACCATGAACAGCAAAACAGTAATAACTAAAATAAAAGCTAGCAGCTATATCAAACAACTGAACCTAACAACTGAAACTAACAAATTGAACTCAAAACATTTAATACTTCTACACTCCCCTTCAATGAAGACTCCGAAGCCTTTATCTGCCTTGCACTGAATGTTATTTCAAGCAATGAGAGATTCCTGTAAGACCTAACTTCTGACGCAGAAGTTCAAGCCGATCTCTCGACAAAGCTTTGGTAAACACATCAGCCACTTGTTCAGTTGTAGGCACATATCGAATTTCCACCTCCTCGTTTTCTACTTTTTCACGTACAAAATGGACATCAACACCAATGTGCTTCGTCCGAGAGTGATAGACAGGATTTTCTGCCATGCTTTTGGCAGCCAAATTGTCACACCAAACAACCGGAGTAGTTTTACAAGAATAACCCAATTCTGAAAGCAATTGCTTAAGCCATAAGAGCTCAGTCACTCCCAAGGCAACAACTCGATACTCTGCTTCACCAATCGACCTAGCCACAACAGACTGCTTTTTAGATCCCCATACTACCAAGTTCGGACCAATGTAGACACAATAGCCACTGGTGGACCGACGAGTAACTGGACATCCAGCATGATCGGCATCAGTGTAGACCACTAAAGAAAGATCTTTTGGTGTGGAAGTAAACACTAACCCCAAGTTTATTGTGCCTTTAATGTATCTCAACAGTCTCTTACACACAAGCCAGTGCTGCAACTTAGGAGCAGCCATAAATTGGCTCAACTTGTTTACAGTGAAGGCAATATCAGGGCGAGTATAGGTAAGATATTGCAAAGAACCAACAATAGTACGATACAAACTAGGTTGAGAAAACTCTTCACCATCATTAATTAACGAAGTGCCAACTGCCATAGGAGAACTGCAGGGCTTACAGTCCTGCATTGACGCCTTTTGCAACAAATCCCGAACATATTTTGACTGATTGAGGTAAAGACCAGTGTTATCTCTATAAGCTTCAAACCCCAAGAAATAATTCACTTCTTCTAGAGTTTTTAGAGCAAAAGCACGACCAAGCTCTGCTATGCAAGCATGCAAAGCAATTGAACAGGAACCCGTGATCAGAATATCATCAACATAGACTAAGATAAACAAAGAGTATGTAGCAGTCCGTTTAATGAATAATGAAGCATCAGATACTGATCTAGCAAAACCCCAGCACTTCAGTGCAGACTTTAGTTTGTTATACCAGGCCCGAGGAGCCTGCTTGAGTCCATAGAGGGATTTCCTTAGCTGATAGACATGCTGAGGAAACTTAGAACTCACAAACCCCTCTGGCTGAACCATATACACTGTTTCACATAAATCACCATTGAGAAATGCATTGTTCACGTCAACTTGTTGTATTTCCCAGCCAAACTGCACAGCCAACGAAAATAGAACCCGAATTGTTGGAGCCTTAACCACGGGACTGAAAGTATCACCATAATCAACTCCTGGATTTTGAAGAAAGCCCTTTGCCACTAACCGAGCTTTATATTTAAGAATGGACCCATCAGAATTATATTTAATCCGGAAAACCCACTTATTGCCAATAAGATTCATATTTTCTGTATAAGGAACCAATTTCCAGGTGTTATTGCTTTCCAAGGCCTGATACTCATCGTCCATAGCCTTAACCCATCGTGAATCTAAAAGAGCTTCACTCACTGAACTAGGTTCTAAAGAACTCACTAAGGCGTGTGGAGAAGGAAAGGCAAGAGACTTGGCTTTAAGTCTAGTGAGCATAGGATGAACGGATGGGGCAGGGGCAGGTTTACGGGATTTAGGACGAGAATTAACAGTCTGAGGAATAGGCACATGCCCATTAGAAGCAGGAGACGGGACAAGAGAGGTAATAGGCGTTGTGATTGAGATAGAAGGACAGGATGTTGACACAGACTGAGCTGCTCTGGGACAAACCAAAGAAGATGATGAAGAAGGAATAATTGGATGAAGAAAAGTAGTGGAAAAACTTTGTGAACTTGGTTGAGAGGACGGCTGAGACAACAAAGGAAACAATTTGAGGAAAGGAAACTCCAAAGGATTAAACTCTACATTACGAGAAATGTAAACTCTGCCTGAAGGATGAAGACACCTATACCCAGCTTGATTTTGATTGTAGCCAATAAAAACACATTTTGCAGAATGGAAATCAAATTTGTGTTTATTATATGGCCGCAAGAGAGGAAAACATGCACAACCAAAAGGTTGTAAAATGTTATAGTTAGGAACACGATTATATAACTTCTCGAAGGGAATCTGAAACTGTATCGAAGAGGATGGAAGTAAATTGATGAGATACACAGCTGTTTGAAAGGATTCAACCCAGAATTTTAATGGTAGACTAGCATAAGACAACATGGTAAGTCCTATTTCAACAATATGCCGATGCTTCCTTTCCACCACACCATGTTGTTGATGAGTGTGAGGACAGGTAAGTCTAGATTGAATACCATGAGCCTGAAGATAAGGAACAAAAGATTTGAATTCCCCCCCATTATCAGTCTGTAACGCACACAGCTTGGTTTTATACTGAAGCTCTGCAAGTTTATGGAAAATGATAAATGCTGACAAAGCATCGGACTTGAGTTTAAGAGGATAAAACCACGTATAACGGGTATAGGCATCAACAAAGATAATATAGTAGCGAAAACCCTCTGTGGACAATATAGGGGCAGGTCCCCAAAGATCAGAATATACTAATTCAAGGGGGGCATTTGCTTTGATATCATGCCCGGAAAATGGAAGCTGACTAAGTTTTCCAATTTTACATGCATCACAAAAAGATAGATCAGTACTAGAACATGGTAGCCCAATTTTATTCATTACCAACCGTAACACATGTAGAGATGGATGACCTAAGCGATCATGCCATTGCTTACACATCATTGTTCTGGGTTTAACCTGAGCTACATTGACAACTTTAGACAACTCATGACCAAATGAGCACTGTCTATTACATTGTTGTCTAGTCTGACTATTTCCATTAGTACTAGAATGACAATTTGACACAAAAGGAATTGAAACACGGGCTAGAGGACGAATAGGCTTGCTGTCACCAGCAGACAGAGAGGCTGGTTCCAGCCGATATAGTCCATCCTTAAGGTGTCCCTGGAGCAGCACACGTCTAGTAACTTTGTCCTTGATAAAACAAACATTAGAGTGAAATTCAGCTAGCATATTATGTTCTCGAGTAAGCTGAGACACACTGAGAAGATTTTTCCTCATACTTGGAACATGGAGAATATTCGGAACACATAAAACAGAATTTGAGTGAGGAAAGGTTTGTAAAGAACCCGTGCCAATATGTTTTATAGGGAGTTGCTTACCATTGCCTATTGTGACTTTATCTCCACCATAGTAGGGAGAATGAACAGATAGATTGTTCAGACTTGAGGTGATATGATTCGTGGCACTGGAATCAACAAACCAAGATTGATCTGGAGGAACAGATGAAGAGTTAAACTGATCAGAAGGTTGCAAATTAGGTTTAGACTGGTTACCATAGTGAGAACTCTAATTGAAACCATATTCAGGTGTGAAGGCTCCGTTAGAGTCACTAAAGGAGGCAACATAAGCACGAGCATCCACTTGAGAGCCATAGCCGCGAGCATCCATTTGTGGAACACTCATGTTTCCACCTTGAGATCTGCCATTATTATAACCAGTCACTCTTTGAAAACTCTTATCAGACCGATAGTAGCACCGATCTACAAAGTGACTTGCCTTGCCACATAACTGACAGAAAATACGCCTGTTTGAATATCTGCCTCGGCCTTTACCACCTCTAAAACCATTACCGCCACCACGGTTAACAAAACCTCCTCTATTATTGTTATTTGATCCGCCACTATTTTGTCCAGTAGAATACGAAGCTACATTTGCACTTAAAGAAGATGCCGAAACATCAAAATTAAGCGAGGTTAGAGGTTGATTCTTAGCTGACAACCGTTGTTCGTGCATTAGAAGTAGATATTGTACTTTCTCCAAGTCTATGTCATCCATTTGATAGGTTACGAGACTCACGACAGTCTCATAATCCTGATCTAAACCATTTAGAATAGCCAACAACAGTTCATTGTCATTCACCGGTTCTCCTATGGTAGTGAGAGCATGGCCTATGGTTTTGATTTTCAAAATAATCATTAATCAACATGCTATCCTTTTTAACAGATCTCAATTGTTGTTTTAGCTGAAACGATTTTGCTAGTGTCTGTCTAGCATATAGATTTTCCAGTAAAATCCATACCTCTGCCGATGATTCTAAATGTATCACCTGAGCGAGCACTTATTCACTAATTGTGGAAAATAACCAGCCAAGCAAGAGTTGATCTGAATGTAGCCAGCTCATGTACTCCGGATTCACCACGGTTTCACCATCCGAAGCGGTCACATTCTTCTGAGGAGCTGTCTTGTTCAATAATGAGACAAGATCAAAGGCTCGAATTGTTGCAAGAATTTGAGCCTTCCAGAAAATGTAGTTCTTAGTGTCCAATTTGAGAGGAATGTAGCTAAAGGCCTTCGCAACTGCTGAGAAGTCAGATTGCGAGGAAGTTGAGAAATTTGATGAAGATTTACAAGAAGGAGGAGAAGAAGAGGCGGTGTCAACAATCCGATCAGAAGCCATCAGCTCTGATACCATGTGAAAGTCTAAGCTAGGGCAGAATCAAATAAGGAGGCGAGAGAAAATATGAGGCCGATGGATCTTCTACTAACAAAACAAATCAATGATACAACCAATACACAGTTGCGCTATTTATAAGAATAGCACAACAAACCATGAACAACAAAACAGTAATAACTAAAATAATAGCTAGCAGCTATACCGAACAACTAAGTTATGGTTTTACCATGTCAACTAAGTTATGGAACACAACTATATCAATTATCTTCATTCACCACCATCTCATGAAATTTCTCCATGTGAAGATGGTGTTCAAACTTCATTTCATCATTACTCCGTCAGGGGATATTATCTATTGCCGGTCCCAAGCCCGGATAAAGAAGGAGGGTTGCGTTAGGTAGCCGACAACTAGCGTAAAACCTAGTCGGATCCAAATATGAATTCTAGACAAACTATCTGTTGGGATGTAACCCACATAGAAGTCTAGAATTCATGTAGCCAACCCCACATAGTGGGATAACGGCTGGATATGTTGTTGTTTTAGCTATACTGAACAACTAAACCTAACAACTGAAACTAACAAACTGAACTCAAAACATTTAATACTTCTACACATCCAACCCAACCTTTGCAGCATCATGAGCAGGCTGTTTCTAAACAACTTATCTTGATTTTCCCTTTTCATCCCCTATCTTATTACTTTCCAAGAAAGAGTTTTCCTTAAATATCACTTCCCTACTAACTATAGTCCTTGGCTCAACTCTTCTCACTGGAGCCTCTATTAGTCTTCTTCTTCTCATATGACCGAACCATCTAATTTTGTCTCTTGCATCTTATCTTTAATAAGAGTCACTCTAACCTTATATAAATAAACTTATTTATAATTTTATCATTTCTTGTATACCACACAACTATCTTATCATCGTCATCTCGATCACGCTCATAGTTTGCATGCATTGGTACTTTATTGCCCAACATTCCATGCCATATAATAAAGTTGGTCTTATAAAAATTTCTTCTTAGCTTTAGTGGAATCTTACTATCACATAAAACACTAGATGAACTTTTCCATCTTAACCAACTTGCTTTAATTCTGTAAGTGACATGCTCATTAATCTCTCCATCTTTTTGAATGATTGATCCAAACTATTTAAATTGGTCTTTTCTTGGTATGATTTGATCTTCCAATTTTTCTATAAATCATCCACTTATATTCGTCTTAAAATTACATTCCATATGTTTGGTTTTCACCCTACTTAATTTTAATCCTTTATATTCTAAAGGGTCCCCCAATAACTCAAGTTTAGTATTCATGCCTTCTTTTGTCTCATCCACTAACACTATGTCATTTGCAAATAGCATGCACCATGGCATCTCTGTTTGAACATGTTTAGTGAGTTCATCCATTACTAGGGCAAATAGGTAAATACTTAATGTAGATCTTTGATGTAATCCTATTATAACCACATGTTCTAATACTTATTTTTGCTCCATCATACATGTCTTTTAATAACTTTCTATAAGTAATTCAGACTCCTTTCTCTAAAACCCTCCCTAAGACTTCTCTAGACACTTTGTCATAATCTTTCTCTAAATCTATAAACACCATATATACCTTTCGGTTTTGCGTGTCAACAAATATGTTGCTCCCATTATTGTCCTACCTAGGCATTAAACCAAACTGGTTTTTAGATGCCTTTGTTTCTCTTCTTAATATTTGCTTAATCATTCTTCCCAAAGTTGCATAGAGTGGTTCATTAACTTGATTTCTCTATAATTTCCACAACTTTTAATTTCTCCCCTATTCTTGTGAATAGGCACTAATGTGCTTTTTCTTCACTCATTTGACATCTTTTTTGATTTAAGGATCATATTAAATAATTTTGTTAACAAAAATTGCCCTCTTCTCCTATGCATTTCAATACTTATATTATTTAGTCCAACTACTTTACCACTCTTCATCTTTTTCAATGCCTGCTTTATTTTATTTGGACATATATGTACACAGAGCTTGTAATTTCTATCTTCTTTAGATTTATTAAGATGCTCCAACATAACACTTGTTTCTCTATCTTCATTGAATAACTCTGAGAAGTACTCCTTCCATCTCTCCTTGATCGCTCCCTCATTTACTAATACCTTCTGATTTTCATCTTCTATAAATTTCACTTGGCTTAGATCTCTTGTTTTTGTTTCTCTTGCTTTAGCTAGTTTATATATATCTCTTTCTCCTCCTTTTGTATCAAGTCCTCGATATAATTCTCATTAACCCTTGACCTTGCTTCCCTAATGGCCTTTTTTACTTCTTTTTTGGACTAACTATATCTCTATAGGTTTTATTCATTAGGTACAACCTTGTAACAAGCTTTCTTAGTTTTGGTTTTCTCTTGTACTTCTTCATTCTGCCACCAAGGCTCTTTTTTATTTGGGACTTTTCCCTTTTGACTCTCCGAGAACCATCTTTGCCATACTTGAATGGTAGTAGCAGTTTCACTTCACATTTGGTTAGCCTCTCCTATGGTCCAATTAGACCTTGTTTGTGTCATTTTTTTCTCTTCCTTTTATTGATATAATTGGGACTAAAAGTCTATGTTGAGTAGTCAAGCATTCTCCTTGTATAACTTTACAATCCTTACACCATAATTGGTCCTCTTGTCTCATAAGAAAGTAGTCTATTTGGGTGGTTGATATGCCCTTTTTATATGTGATCAAGTGTTTATCTCGTTTCTTAAACCTATTGTTGGCTATGACGAGCTCATATGCTCGAGGCAAAATCCAAAGTAGCTTTACCCTCATTATTGATTTTTGCAAATCTATACTCTTTGCGTACATCGTTAAATCCTTTCCCTTCTCTGCCCATATGACCATTAAAGTCACCTACTATAAGACCTCTCCTCTAGGTATCTCTTGTATCAACCCCTCTAAATTTTCCCAAAATTTTTCCTTTATCTCCTCTCCTAACTGAACTTGCTGTGCATATGTACTAACAATATTCATAGTTACCTCTCCTAGTTCAACTTTAGTTGCAATAATCCTATCTCCTATTCCATCCACTACCTCATCATTTAAAGTCTTATACATAATAATCCCCAATCCATCCTTTGGCCATAAAACAAAGTTTATATCCGGATTTTGTTAATATTTTAGCCTTATCTCCAACCTATTTCATCTCTTGGAGGCACATAATATTAATTTTCCTCCTAATTGTTGCATCTACCACTTACATAGATTTACTTGTCAAAGTCCTAATATTCCATGACCCTTAATCTTTTATTTTAGACTATCTTCTTTATTCACATCTGTCCAAGAAAATGCGAGAACCCTTGCAAGTTTAACACTACATCAAGCACTGCTGCAGCGGCTTAGCTCATTTCTCACTGCACGTGAGCAGTGTAGGCATTGCTGTGAAGGAAAAATATGAAAATTTTGCATGTGTTTTGCTAGTGTGTTTTTCCATAAGATTCAGAGTGCAGAAGATTGATAGACCTCTCATGTTTTAGTTGATTTAATGGAGGACTATGAGTTGTACTTAATTGCACTGCATGTTGTTTTATCTAGTCTTTCGTAATTGAATTAGGATGACTACTTTTATGGATAATGAACCATGTTTGTTGTATTTATGAAATGGTTTTATGTTTGCTGTTGATAATTCTTCCATCTTCCCTTGATTGCAAATGCCTATTTAAGTTACCTCCATTGCTTAGATTGCTTATCCATATTAGGAATTTGGGACTATGGCGAAAAGAGCAGAATGCTTTTGATTGCTAAACTATTATAAATCTAAAATGTGACCATGTGTGACAATCCAAGAAGACGACATTGGAGCTTTGACTGTTGGATGATCCATTTTGTATGCATGTTTCATACATTCCTCAAATTTGAAAATTTTCGAAACATGGCTAGCTACTAAATCTGAAAAATTTTAAGGTTTATGCGTGTGTGTGTGTGTACGGTTCATGAATGAACATAGGACAATACTATTTCCACTGGCGAGCTGGCTGCAGAAACTGGCCCTCTAACATACCAAATACAACACATTTGGTCCCTCTTGTTCCAGTCTTTCAGATTATAGAAATATTGCTTCTGGAAATAAGCCTTATAGTTATAAGCCTTCATAAACCTCTTATTGAGTTGGTCTCCAACCTTCTCTTTAACTTCTTGTAAAGAGGCTTCTCCTTATGTCCTATTCTCAACTGGTCAAGGGGAGAGTAGATGGTACGTTGCCATTGCCATAGGATACCTTTATAGTTTTCCCTTATTATGAAAACTTTTGTGCCCAGGGGATGTTTAACTTTCCTTGCTATGTAACTTGTAGTTTAATGCCCTGCCAGATTTGCCTTCTTTACCTGGTCAGCCACCCGTAATTGCTATTCTCCCTTTTTGATGGCATGAGGAAGGGTAAGCTGGTAGTATGCAACTGATGTTTTGTGTGCAAAATCAATACCAAGATGTTGGACCTTCTCCATTTCTAGGGAAGCCTAGAGCCTTGTTTATATGACTTCGGGTGTACAATGGATCACACCGGGCTCAATCCGGAATTTTTGCGTTCCCAGAGGCAGAGTTGTGCCTTGAATGACTAGTGTATAATTTTGATCTATAACTGTGTTATTTATCAGAAAAAAGAAAAGAAGAAAAATTGTATGTTTGAGAATCTGAAGTGTTTGTGTTCTTTCCTATTTAAGCAGACGCCAGCAGATTCTCAGTTCGTGAAGATGGTTTCTTGTGCGTCCCTGTCAGATCTATTCACAAGGTTTGTTTCTTTGTTCTGAAAGAGAAACTTATATATGATTGCTATTGTAGTTAGCTTCTCTCTCCTACATCAACAGATAAATGTACCAATCTACATTTTCATGGCAATGCTTGCTGTTTATTCAAGCAGGGAAAACTATTGTGTTTAGTTGAGCAGGATGTATCACAAAGGGTCAGCTGTTACAAATTCTCAAAATGATGCTGGAGTGAAATTGCTAGTCTCTCCATGCACTTTGCTCAAGGGAGTTGGGGAAATTCATGTTAAAATCTAGGATGAAATGGTTCGCCTCTGGTGTTAGTGTGTCTAGCTTTATTGGTTTTGGTCTTTTATAGTAGAACAACTGTTGGTTGGTGTCAAGATATTCCAAGATCCTCCTATTTTAGGCAATGTACAGTTACGAGATATGCAGCTTCCAAATTTCTTTAATTGTAGATTCTTAGGAGTTACGTAGTTTAGAGATACGATTAGCTCTCCTTTTGCATATATATTCAACGGATGCACAGTTCTTTGGTTAATTAAGAGAGAAATTATCTTTCTTAACATGGTATTAGAGCCTATCGTTTCCCAAGGGAGTTTCGTTTCTCCAGCCTTCATTGCCATCTGTTTTCGAGGCCCTCTGTTTCGCTGGCCTACGTAACCATTCTCTGGCCTTCATCGCTAGTGTTTAATTGCCATTCCTAGGGTTCTTCCCTGTTGGCCTTCATTGCCACTGCCATCAGTTCTTCCTCAGCGGTTCTTCCCTGTCGGCTTCCGTCGCCGCTGCCAGTTGTTCTAGGGTTTTTTTCTCCCTATTCGTCTTCGTCGACTGTCTATCGCTGCCACACTTGTAGGCTCAGTCCACGGAGCACTTTGTCCCATTACTGGCCCTTGTTGCCTTTACTGTTGCGGATACCATCCTTGTGCAAGCCGCCGGTTGATGCCCAGTGTTTGTAACTTCCAATAGTTGAATCCAATCACTTGACCTCCCTTTACCATTATGTTTGATCACTCAGCCATCAGCAGTCTCGCGGATCCAGTTCTGACTAACGACTCAATCAGCAATACCTCTTCTGGAGAGTTACAAACTCTCCATGCCTCTTGCAGATTGAATGGGAGGAACTATTTGAAGTGGTCACAACTGGTTTGCACATTCCTCAGAGGGAAAGGAAAGCTCAGCCATCTCCTTGGTACAGGACAAAAATCTGATGACCCCAAGTTCGCAGCATAGGATGAACAAGAGTCAATGGTTATGGCGTCGCTTTGGAACACAATGGAACTGGAAATCAGTGATACATATATGTTCCTATCCACGGGTAAGGAGATTTGGGAGACCTTCCAACAGACATGCTCTAAGAAGAATGACTCATCCCAGATTTATGAAATTAAGATCAAGTTGATGGCTGCCAAGCTAGGTAACCTTTCTGTCACTGAGTATACAAATATATTGAAGAACCTATGGTAAGAGATGGATCATTATCAATCCCTCCCCATGAAAGACCAGGATGATGCTGCCACTCTACGGCAGTTTATAGAAAAGGATTGCATCTGTGATTTCTTGGCTGGGCTCTGGCCCGAATATGATCAAGTCTGGGTTCAGATATTTGGCAAGACAGAATTACCATCGCTGAATGAGACCATTGCCATTGTCCCAGCAGAGGAGAGTCGGCGGGATGTGATGCTTAAAGATCAAGCAGTGGAAGGATCGACATTAATCATACGGGGCTACAAGGTTAATTCTGCAGCCAAGCAAACTGCCATGCTGCCAGCAGGTAAAAAGTCTAAATAAAAGCAGAATAACATGTATAATCTTGTGGGCAACTACTGCAAGAAGAAGGGGCATGTTAAGGATGAATGCTACAAACTTCACGGCAGACCCCAAGATGCTGATCGGGGATATGGCGGACAATGGAAGGGGCAGGTAAATCTATCCTAGTTAAAGGAGCTGTCTCAGCCAAAGGAGTTGGAGTCCCCAGAATCCTCTAGCACAATGGGACTCAACAAACAGGACATTGAAAGGATGAAGGCCTTTCTTGAAACTCTAGGTACATCCAACACAAACCCTGGTGTCTACTCATTTGCACAATCTGGTATGCCTCTTACCTCTCATGGTTATAGTGCTTCAAATTACAGTATACCCTCTTCATGGACAATTGATTCCAGCGTGACCGATCATATGACTTTTTTCTCCAGCTCTTTCTCCACTTATACTCCCTGTTCCAGCTCATGAAAAATTATTACAGCTGATGGATCTTCCATCACCATGGAAGGGATTGGTGACATTTATATTAGTCCTTCCCTCACCTTAAAAAAAAGCATTACACGTTCCCAAACTCACCACCAATCTAATCTCCATTCACCACCTGCTTCATGACTCAAATTGCAGCCTAACCTTTCTTCCCAATTGCTGTGTTTTCCAGGATTGAAATTCGGGGAGGACGATTGGGCATGCTAAGGAAAGAAGTGGGATCTACTATCTTGAAGAGGCGGATAAAATCAGGGGTTCAATAAGGTTCCCTGTTCTACTTCTTTGCTGTCCAATAGTTCGACTTTGAGTCAAATCTGGCTGCAACATCATCGTTTAGGTCACCCTTCATTCAAGGTGTTGATATTTAGGATTGTTTAACCAAAGCCAACCAAAGAGAATTCCCTCTCAAATTCTTAGAAACTTGCAGAAACAGAAACCAAATTAAAGAATCAAAGCAAAACAGAAATGAAACAGAAATAAGGAAAGATAAAACAAACCAAAGAGCCAAGATTTATCCTGGTTCCGAATGCCTTTGGCAAACCTACATCCAGCAGTCAACACCCACTCCAAGCAGCCTTTATTAGGATGAAAATGATCAGTAGACCAAGCTTCTAAACACTGATCTATCTCCCTGAGTACAAGCACACATTCTCCCAAGAAATACACAAGACTCAAACCGCCTTTCTCTTCCTCAAGATCGGAAACTCCTCACTCGAACATAGACAAAATCTGAAGCTCTCTCCTATGTGATATTGACTGCCTACCTCGCCCTTCTATAAATAGAAAAGGCGAGATTCCCAAGGTAACTAACTACTATGGGAAAATTACAATTAGACCCCCAAAATTACAAAGTAATTACACTTATATTTAAAAGCCCTAATTGATCTAAAACTTCCAGCCGATAGACTTCAACATTTATTGATCTTCTACTGCATCAAAACTCTAGGCAAACTCAACAATTCTCCACCATTTGCCTTGAGTTCTTCACTCGATAGCCTAGAACTTGCTCTTATCTGGATGAAGACAAACACTGATCATATTAAACACAAACAACATTAAGAATGGATAAACAATGATGTAATTTAGACTTAGGGACAGCTTTGGTAAACATGTCAGCTGCATTTTCTTCTCCTGCAACTTTTATTAGGGCTATCTCTTCTTTTTCAAGAATTTCCCTAATGAAATGATACCTAACATCTATGTGTTTGGTTCTTTCATGGTGTGAGGGATTTTTAGCCAAATGAATAGCACTCTGGCTATCACACATTAGCCTAACCTTAACATCTATTCCTAGTGGTTCACTAATGATTCCTTTAAGCCAAAGACCTTTTATTGCTTCTGTTACAGCAATATACTCTATCTCGGTTGTGGATAAAGCCACTATTTATTATAGGTTTGTTTTCCAACTTATGGTTGATCCCCATAGTTGAAATGCATAACCTGTAGAAGACCTTCTCTTATCGATATCTGTAGCAAAATCTGCATCTGTAAACCCTAAGATGTAAGGTTTTGATTCTAATTTTCCTCCACCATAAACCAAAGACATACCTAAAGTCCCTTTAACATACTTAAAAGTCCATTTTACAGCATCCCAATGAGCTTTATCCGGATTGGCCATAAACCTACTAGATACACTCATAGAATGGGCCAAATCTGGTATTGTACAGACCATGCTGTACATTAAGCTCCCAACTACATTAGAGTAAGGAATCTTACTCATTTCCTTAATGTCTTTTCCATCCTTTGGAGACTGCTCATGAGACAATTTAAAGTGTTGGGCAAAAGGTATTGATACACCCTTTGCATCACTCATGTTGTATTTCTTAACCAACTTGCTAAGATATGATTGTTGAGACAAGATTAGCTGCCTATGCTGTCTGTTCCTTTTAATTTCTATGCCTAATATTTTCCTAGCTTCTCATAATTCTTTCATTTCAAAGACTGATTTTAAACTCAGTTTTAAATTCATGATTTCCTTAGTTGATTGACTTGCAATCAACATATCATCTACATATAGGAGAAGATATATGGATACATTATTGGGTATATGTTTAAAATAGACACAGCTATCATATGAGCTCCTCTTAAACCCTTGGGACAACATAAATGAGTCAAACTTCTTAACCATTGCCTAGGGGATTGTTTTAAACCGTAAAGAGATTTCTTAAGAAGACATACTAGTTCTTTCTTACCTCTTACTTCAAATCCCTTAGGCTGCTCCATAAGAATATTTTCCTCTAAATCTCTATGTAGAAAAGCTGTAGTAACATCCATTTGCTCTAAAATTAAGTCTTGATGAGCTGAGATTACAAGCAAGATTCTTATTGAGGTGTGTCTTACAACAGGTGGAAATACCTCATTGAACTCTATACCAGCTACTTAAGTAAAACCTCTAGCCACTAACCTAGCTTTATACCTAGGTTTATCTTCTTTTCCAGCTCCTTCCTTAATTTTATATATCCATTTACAACTAACAACCTGCTTTCCTAAGGGTTTTCTACAAGGACCCAAGTTTTATTCCGTTTAAGAGGGTCCATCGCAAATTTCATGGCTTCCTGCCACTTTTGAGAATCTCTGGACTTTACTGCTGCTTCATATGAAAGGGGTTCTTCCCCTACTTTTGTAGCTGCACTTAACAAGGCATAAGAAACTAAATCAGAATAGCCATACCTTACCGGAGGTCTGGAAACCCTTTTCTGCCTATCTCTAGCTACATTATATCTCTCTGGATCAGGGGGATTTTCTGAGCAGGGGGATTCTTCATAATCCTCTTGTTGACCAGTAGAGGATCCCTCATAATCATCCTGCTAACTTGGAGAAAATTCTCCATACCCTTCATTTTCTTCTTGAAGACTTAACTCCTGATTTGGAGAGTTATTTTGGCCTCTATCCATTGGTTCTTCAGATAGATCTATATCTACTATTTTTTTCTTTCTCATCATCCTTTAATTCTTTCTTTCCCTCAAAGTCTTTTATGTTAGATTCTTCATTGAAAGTAACATCTCTGCTTACAAAGGTCCTAGGCATATTTGGATCTAAACTCCACAATTTGTAGCCCTAACTCCTTCAGGGTATCTTATAAACAAACACCTAATAGCTCTAGGGTCCAGCTTACCTTGTTTGGAATGAGCATAAGCTATACACCCAAACACCCTAATATGATCTATATTAGGCTTGTGACCAGTCCACATTTCATAGGGAGTTTTAAACCCTATGGCTGTGGATGGTGACCTATTAATAACATAGGCTGCCGAGACTAAGGCTTCTCCCCACATTGAAAATAGAGCCCTAGCTGCTATTTCTGTTCCATTGAAAGGGACTAGATTGGAGCTGGGTTGAGTGCAGCTTGGGTAGTAGGTTCCCCTTCTGTACCACGAGATTGCTAGGCTTAGTCATTCCTCCCCCACTGCCTTGTAAATAGCCCTCGGTATAACCCTTAGTTATTAACTAGTGCTTCTTAAAAATCGCCTCCAATGCTAACTCTGGGAGTTGGGCTTTCTCTGTAGCCTGCTTAACGGTGGTTGGTTGTAACATCTTAACAGTAAGCCTAAGTTCATCACTCAACCCGCTGATGAAACTAGACATAAAGTACGGTTCATCCAAAGTTGGGTGAGAGTATTAGCGGGGATCTCAACTCTTCAAACTTAGTTTGGTAGTCCTTAACTGATCCTTCTTGCTTAAGTTTGTTGAACTAGTCTATTATGTCTTTCAGGGTTCTTTCTTCGAAACAAGCACAAAAATACTCTGCCAACTCCTATTGATTCAACTCAATTCTCCTTCTACTTTAGCCTTGAAAGCAAGCATTTGTCGCATCATTAAGGTATGTGGAGGCCAGATTCACCTTTTGGCCTTCTCCCACTCAATAATGTTGGAAGTACCTCTCACAATGTCGGATCCTCCATCGCGATTTGTTACCCTTGAATGCCAAAATCTCCAGCCTCGGCATTTGGAAGGTGATTTTGGTTCACATACATTTCCCTATTGGACGTCTCAGCATGAACTCTGTCCTCTCCTTTGTTTCATTAGGGACGTGCTATTGGATCCTTGATTCGGTTAGGATCAAAGTCGTGGTGGACCTAGGAGGGCAATCCACCAGTAAGCTCGCATTAGGTAGCCTGAAAAATATTCTTAAAACAGTGCTCAACTGTTGGCCAAGCCCAGCGAACTCTTCCTTGATGCTCGTTACATCTTCTCTAACTCTGGTGACCTCCACTTTGATGCTCTTCTCCAACGATAGCATCGCCTCTTGGGTGGTCACTTTTCCTACCCTGCCACGACTCACTTCCTCCCGAGTCTGGCGAAGGCCCAACTCCATCGACTCCAATCGATCCTCCAGCTGCTCTTGATTTTGACGAAACCCAGTCTCCATTGCATCCAATTGGGTCTCCAATTGTTTCTTTCTGGTTCACTCAACCATTTTCTCAATTTTATCGTTTAGCCTTGATCAACCCAATTTCCACGGGTCGAATCTGGTCTGCAGACTACTACCACAATCACCAATCATCAATCACCCACAATCCAATAGCGATTGTGATAATTTTGATCGCTTGGAATTTCTTTGCTCCTCAGCGTTGCAACCTCCGTTAACAAGGCCAGAATCGCCTGGTTTGTTAGAATTAGCTCACTGCTCTGATGCGCTTGGATCTCAACTGCTAAGGATAGCCTAACTCTGATACCAATTGTTAGATCCTCAGATTTGATAAGGGGTCCATTGAGAAGGATTGAGAGCTGGATAGAATTAGGAGGGAGAGAAACAACAAGAGAGAGAATGTTTGAGAGAGAGAGAGAGAGAACAAAAAGTGAGGGAAAGGATTCTTCATTCACATCATAATCCCTATCCTCTAGTTATGGCCTATATATATAACCCAACAATATCATTATTCAGAGTGTACAATCTGGTTAAGCACAACCGTTATAAGAACTAAGTACAAGCATTAGAAACGACAAGTATAATCAAAGAAATACAATGACACTTCAGCCCCTAGGAATGTTACTAAAATTTGATGTGTGTTATTTTTTTTGATCTTTCACACTATGATTCAAAATTAGTTTGGGGTGAAAATCAAACAGATAAGGTTAGATAATGCATGAGACTATTTCAATAAAACCTTTTCTTCATACTTCCACATCGAAGACATCATCCATGAATTTTCGTGTGTTGATATCTCTTAGCAAAATGGCGTGTCTGAATATAAAAATGGCCATCTATTGTCCACTACACGTGCCTTGATGTTCCAAAACAAAGTTCCCATCTATCTTTTGGGGGAAGTTCTCCTTACTCCTTACTACACCTTATTTAATCAATCGCACATCCTCTCATACTCTCGGCTTGCAGAGTCCTTGGCAAGTGTTCTCCTAGTTCTATCCTTATTTCACTGCTTATGCCTTCTTACCTAGTCGGGTTTTTGGCTGTGTTGTGTTTGTCCATATTCACTCCCATAATCGTAGCAAACTTGAATCCTAAGCTCTCAAATGTGTCTTCATTGGGTATTCTTCTACTCAAAAGGGCTATAAATGTTACCACTCCCCTCGGGAAAACTTTGTCTTGGTTGATGTTACTTTTGTTGAACATGTGCGATTCTTTGACAATCGTGGTCTTCAGGGGGAGCCTCCACCTTTGGAAGACCATGATTGGATTAATTTCTTGTCCTTACCCAACTTGGCCATCCAACAACTTGAATCACCACCAGTCAAATCACCATTTGCCTTAGCCTTTCCAAAACCCACTCCCACTCCCATTGAAACCCGAACCAAGTCCGAGTCTGATTCCCAACCGCTAACTCTCTTGGAACCTGAACAAAGGCCACCTATTGAGTCGGTTTATTCAAGAAGGAAGAATATCATGACTTCATTGAAGCGCACTCAATTGTCTGAACCGAATCCTGGCCTTAGGGTAAACACAGAGGTTAGTACTCCTCCTACTATTGATTCTAGCCATGTTTTGCCCCTTTTAGAGCCACATGGCACATGGCAGTGAGAGCGATCTTGATCTTCCCATTGCTCTCAGAAAAGGCAGTTGAAGATGCACAAGCCACCCTTTGGCTCATTTTGCAACCTTTGACAGAATGTCACCTTCACATAAAATCTTCCTCACCCATCTCAACTCAATCAAAATACCACAAACAGTATTTGAAGCACTAGAAAGTGAGGAGTGGAGACATGCCATGAAAGTGGAAATGGATGCACTAGAAAAAAATAAAACGTGGGAGGTGGTTGATCAACTGAGAGGGAAAAAACTAGTTGGCTACAAATGAGTGTTCTCTGTGAAATACAAGGTAGATGGGTCTTTGGAAAGATATAAGACTCGGCTAGTTGCAAAGGGTTACACTCAAACATACGGTGTTTACTATCAAGATACATTTGCTCCACTGGCTAAGATGGACACCATGAGGGTCTTGCTATCATTGACAAGAAATTTTGACTAGAATTTTTATTAGTTTGATGTGAAGAATACCTTCTTACATGGGGATCTAAAGGAAGAAATCTACATGGTCTGTCCTTTGGGATTCGACATTGATACAAACAAGAAGGTATAGACTCAAAAAGGCACTTTATGGGTTAAAACAGTCCCTCAGAGCTTGGTTTGGTAGATTTACAAAAGCTGTGTTGTTAATGGGGTATCGACAAAGTCAAGGGGAGCACACCTTATTTGTGAAAGACACAGCGTCAGGTGGAGTGACTGCACTTCTGGTTTATGTGGATGATAATATTGTTATGGGTAATGATGAGAAGGAAGAAAAAGCCCCGGGAATGCCTATCTAAGGAATTTGAATTTAAGGATTTAGGGTGATTAAGGTACTTCTTGAGAATAGAAATGACACAGTCAAGAGAAAGGATCTTCATAACAACAACAACAACATATCCAGCCTTTATCCCACTATGTGGGGTCGGCTACATGAATTCTAGACTTTCATGTATTTCTGTCTTTTGTCATATCTTCGTTGAGGTTCATACACTCCATATCAAACTTTAATGTCTCTCCCAAAGTCTTCTTGGGTCTGCCTCTATCTCTTTTTTTGACTAATTGTTCCATTTCATCAACTCTCCTCACAGGAGCGTCTCTTGGTCTCGTTCTCACATGACCAAACCATCTTAGTTTAGTCTCTCTCATCTTCTCCTCTATTGGCACTACTCTTACCTTATTACGAATAACTTCATTTCTAATTTTATATTTTCTTGTATGGCCGCACATCCATCCTAACATCCTCATCTCCGCTACGCTCGTCTTTTACTCATGCTGGTATTTGACTGCCCAACATTCTGAGCCGTACAACAAGACTGGTCTTATAGCTGCCTATAGAATTTTCCTTTTAGTTTTAATGGGATTTTACCATCACATAACACTCCCGATGTATTTCTCCATTTTAGCCAACCTACCTTAATTCTATGTGTGACATCCTCGTGAATTTCTCCATCTTTTTGAATCATTGATCCCAAATATCGAAAATGGTATTTTCTTTATAAGATTTGGTCTTCCAATTTTATTATAACATCCTCCACTCTTGCATTCTTACTAAATTTACATTCCATATATTCTATTTTTTTTTGCTTAATTTAAATCTCTGAGATTCTAAATTGTTTCTCCATAACTCAAGCTTAGTCTTCACTCCCTCTTTTGTTTCATCCACCAACACTATGTCGTTTGCAAATAGCATACACCATAGCACCTCTGTCTGAATATCTTTAGTGAGTTCATCCATTACTAAAGCAAATAAGTATGGACTTAGTGCAGAATCTTGATGCAATTCTATTGTAATTTTAAACGGTCTAATATCCCCTCCGCATGTTCTGGCCCTTGTTTCTGCACCATGATACATGTCTTTAAGGGCTTGTATATAAGCTATTCGGACTCTTTTCTTCTCTAAAACCCTCCATAATACTTCTCTAGGGACCCTATCATAGGCATTTTCTAGATCTATAAATACCATATGTAGGTCTTTCTGATGATTCCGATATCTTTCCATTAGGCGCCTCAGTAGGTATATAGCTTCCATTGTTGACCTACCAGGCATGAAACTAAACTGATTTTTCGAGACCTTTGGTTCTTTTCTGAGCCTCTGCTCTATTACTCTCTCCCAGAGTTTCATGGTATGGCTTATTAACTTAATTCTTCTGTAATTTTCACAGTTTTGAACATCTCCTTTGTTCTTATATATAGGGACTAAAGTATTCTTCCTCCACTCATTTGGCATCTTTTTTGATTTAAGGATCGCGTTAAATAATTTCGTTAGCCAGGCGATGCCCTCTTCTCCCATGCATTTCCATGCTTCTATTGGTATATTTTTCGGTCCCACCGCCTTATGATTTTTCATATTTTTTAATGCTTGCTTTATTTCATTTGAACTTATGCGTTGATAAAATGTATAACTCACGTTCCCTTCGGAGTTACTAAGATGTCCCAACCTAACTCTTGTGTCGCCATCATCATTGAATAATTTTGTGAAATACTCCTTCCATCTCTCCTTAATCGCTCCCTCATTCATTAATACATTTTGATTTTCATCTTTTATGCATTTCACTTGATTTAAATCCCTTGTTTTTCTTTCTCTTGGTTTAGCTAATTTATATATATCATTTTCTTTATCTTTTGTATCAAGTCGTTTATATAGATTCTCCTATACTTTTGACCTTGCTTCACTAATAGCTCTTTTTGCTGCCTTTTTTAATTCTTTATAATTTTTTTGATTTTCTTTATTGTTGCATTGATATACAGCCTTATAACAATTTTTCTTATTTTTAATTTTCAATTGTATCTTGTTGGAATAATCTCCCAGCTCCGTATCACTCAATCACACTCTAATCACAACCGAAAACAGTCCCTGAATCACTCACTCGAAGACACACACAAGATTTGCGATAAACCAGAAAACAGATCAACAATCAAACAATCAAGAACACCAAGAATTTTATCTTGGTTCGGTCTTTTGCAAGACCTACGTCCAGACTGTCCTAGGCTCTTTTATCTTCACTATCTTGAATGAACTTTGAAAGGATTACATGCACTAACCAATCTTTCCAGCCTTATACACAAACTGCTGAGAGTTTTCCCTACCCAAAATGCAAAGATATACCCTCTAAGTACTCAAGTAGAAAACCAGCGCATACTCCTCCCTTCCTCCCTTCCTAAGACAGAATAAAAGCTCTCCCCTAAAGCTAACACCCGACCTCTATTTATACAACATAGAGGCGGTTAACAGAAAGTTATCAAAACATATCGTTAGTTACAACTAACTAACTGATTTAACAAATCTTCTAACTAACCATTCTAGAAACAAACCTTCTAGAATAAAACAAGTGATATAAAAAATGCTAACAAAAAGAAAACAACTCTCTCGAGATATACAAGCTAATCTAATATAAGTGATTTACAACATACCTCTTCATTCCACCACCAAGACTCCTTAAGGTTAGGGGCTCTACCATTTGTCTCTCCAAGCACTACCTTTGCTGTGCTTCTCAAGGCATTAGTCATTTCTCTCCACATTTGGTTTGTCTGTCATTTTCCATTCCATTCCATTCTTTTCTGCCCCTTAATTTTTCTTTGAAGATTAGTTGTTTCTCCCTTTTTAGATCCCACCACCTGATTCTTGGATTTTGTTTTATGTGATTTTTTCTCTTCTAATTTCTTACTTGGACGTTAAGTACTAGAAGTCTATATTGAGTAGTCAAACATTCTCCCGGTATCACCTTACAATCCCTACAACATACCCGATCCTCTTGTCTCATGAGGAAGTAATCTATTTGGGTGCTTGATGTGACATTTTTATATATGATTAAGTGTTCGTCCTATTTTTTGAACCTAGTATTGGTTATGATGAGCCCATATGCAATTGCAAAATCTAGAATAAACTTACCCTCATTTTTAATTTCCCCGAATCCATACCCTCCATGTACCTCTTTATAGCTGTTCCCGTCTCTACCCACGTGACCATTTAAGTCACCTCCTATAATCACTCTCTCTCCTCTTGGTATCATTTGTATGAGTCCCTCTAAGTCCTCCTAGAATTTTGCTTTTATCTCCTCACCTAACCCCGTTTGTGGTGCATATGTACTAAAGATATTTATAGTCATTCTTCCTAGGATAACCTTTATCATAATAATCTTATCCTCTATTCTCTTTACATCCACTACCTCATCTACTAAGTTTTTATCCATAATAATCCCCACTCCATTTTTTGCTCGATTATTTCCTGTGTACCATATTTTATATCCAGTTTTTGACAAAGTTTTTGCTTTTTTCCCTACCCATCTCGTCTCTTGAAGGCACATAATATTAATCTTTCTCCTAATCATCACATCTACCACTTCCATAGCTTTGCTTGTTAATGTTCCTATGTTCTATAACCCAATCCTTAATCTATGATTTTGTTTTTGGCTTTGACTTTGAATTTGATTTTGATTTTGGTTTTGATTTTGATTTTGGACTAACTTCTTTACCCACATCTGTCCAAGCAAATGCAGGGACCCTTGCTCATTTGTCACTACATTCGGGCACCGATGTAGCAGCCCTAGCTCACTTGACACTATACGCGCGCAGTGTAGCGCGTCGCTATGAAGGGTAATGCCCACGTCCAAACGATTTTTCATAATTTGTCTAGAGTTCATGTTTTGGATCCGACTAAGTTTTACGTTAGCTGTCAGCTACCTAACACAACCCTCCTCCTTTATTCGGGTTTGGAATTGGTAGTGGATAATATCCCCAAGCGGAGTTAGAAGGGATCTTCATGTCATAGCAAAAATATGTTCTTGACCTACATAATGGGATTGGACAAAAAGAATGCAAGCTTGCAAACACACCAATTGAAGTTGACCTCAAGCTCAGTGAAGCAACTGGAGATGAGTTAGTATATCAAGGAATGTACTAGAGGCTCATTGGGAGACTAATTTACTTATCACACTCGATCTGACATAGCCTATGTAGTCAATGTGGTGAGTTAGTTCATGCACAATCCCAAGAAGACACATCTTCATGCAGTCTATCGCATCACTTGAAAACACATATGAGCAAGGGAATTCTATTCAAGAAGAGTACAAGCCTCAGTCTTGAGGCTTACATGGACGCTGACCATACGGGCTCCATAATTGATAGGAGATCAACATCTGGTTATTGCGCCTTTGTTGGGGAAAGTTGGTCACATGGAGAAGTAAAAAACATTTAGTAGTGGCTAGATCAAGTGTAGAAGTTGAGTTTAGGTCCATGACATTGGGCATTTGTGAGCTTCTTTGGCATACTAGAGGATCTTAGAATTGAGTGAGAAGGTCTTATGAAATTATATTGTGACAAGGCATCGCTCACAATCCCATTCAACATGGTTAAACTAAGCATGTGAAAGTAGACCGGCACTTTATAAAGAAAAGTTAGATAGTGGATTAATTTGCACACCGTATGTCTCATCTAGAGATCAATATATTGATGTTCTCACTAAAGGGCTATCCAGTCATACATTTTAGAAGACTGTTGGCAAGTCGGGAATGATAAACCTATATTCTCTAGTTTGAGGGGGAGTGTCAAGATGTTCCAAGATCCTCCAATTTTAGGCAATGTACAGTTAGGAGAATTAATATACAGCTTCCAAATTTCTTTGATTGTAGATTCTTAGGAGTTACCTAGTTTAGAGATATGATTATATCTCTTTTTGTGTATAAATTCAACGGATGAACAGTTCTTTGGTTAGTTAGTATGCGCATCTAAGTGACAAACATGCATGTTGATCTTATGCTTGCACATGCTGCTACACATTGAACCACAAATTGTAATGGATAAAAGCTCAATTTGGCCCTTGAACTTTTCGTGATTTTTCACTTTAGCCCCTAAACCCTTTTTTGGCTAAAATGCATCCTTGTATTTTACAAATTTGTCCCCTTTGTCCCTATGACTAACAGGGGTCTCAGAACTTTTTTTTGGGTCTCAAATACACGCCAATACTTTACGAATTGACCCGCAGACCAATTCTCCAAGTACAGGGTTTATTTGAGCCAAAAAAAATTCAGGGGCCAAATTGAGCTTTTATCCAATTATAACTAATGATATTCATCTGTATGCCTTGAATCATTTGTTAATTGGTAGTTTTGCATTGCTCATATAGATATTTTGTCTTTTCCCTCCAAATTAGGCTGGGCAGCTTTCCAAGAGTAAAGAAAGATGCCAACTCCCAGGCTATTAAAGTTGTGCAACCTGTTTTGAAGCTTTTGAATGAAGATAGCTCAGAAGCTGTATTGGTTAGTGTTAGCTGCTTCGTTCTTATGTCTTGCTTGGTTATTGAGCTGTACCTGATTCCAGAAATTTGTCTTTAACTTCTTTACCATTGGTGTCTTTTACTTAGAGAAACTAGATAACATTGATATATTAACTGACATGATTAGTATATGTGTTGATGCCATTGATGGTTATCTTAAACATACATTGCACCTTGCTCATTTCAGTCTCTTTTTTTGAAAGAAGATTTGATTATATAATATTAATGCATAAAAGCAAGGCCCCTAGAAGCAGCAATACATACAACCCTACAGAAACGAACAAAACTTGAACTAAATAGAGAATGAGATGCTAAAATCAAAACCCCAGAGATGACAGAAATCACTACTAAGCTACTTCAAGAATTCACCCCCAACGCCTGAACCGCACTGTTCCCAGAAATATGAAACAGGGTTCACCACCCCACCCCAGCAATGTGAACAGATTCAACAGAAATAATGTCTAAGTGCTATTGTAACCCCCCAGAGAATAAAATATAGCCAGGTGAAACTGACGCCAGACCAAAATTTGATCTGTTGCTTAATGGCTCTGAATATTCAAAAATCAGAACATGAACTTGAAGACCCATTGCTCCCTGATCTACTGCATTTGCCCATGAAAGTGGAAGGAAAAGACAAAGGAGACATGGATTACTGAATTTCCAACTCCACCTCAAACAGACTTTAAAAAAGGACGCCCATGAAATCCAACCAGGAGTAAAACTATTTAGAACAGAAAGTGATCTTATAAAACCATTCTGCCCAAAGTAATCAGACATCAACATGTGACCCCTAGCACCACATGCCTTGAGTCTTATGTTCAGAGACTGAAGGAAAAAACATGCTTTTCGGTGGTGAGAAAATGTCATATCTTAAATGTATCTTCATGATACACTGACGATATTGTTGCTAGCAAAAAAATATAGAAAGTATATTTGTGAGTGAATTTTTAACTCTATCTAATATAAGGTGAGATGAGAAGACAACAAACAAGTACAGAATTAGGGTTAAAAACAGTGTAGGATCATATTTGTCAAAGGCTCAAGGTTCTGAGGTGAAAGACTGTTCGGAGCCTGGGCACACAGCTGCTTGGAAATTAACAACAAACATGGGGAAAAATTTGTACTTGGCAAACTAATTTGAACATAGGGTAAAATTTCATTCTATAAATTAAACTGGAACTAAGTTATATGTTCATTCCATTTAAGATATCCCCATTTTTCACACAAGCCAGCCTAAGAGGTGTGCTGTATTTCGTGGTCTATATTTTTCTACCTTGTTCAGGAAGATCATTTCAGTGGTATCTTCTTGGAGTTTGATTGCAACTTTATTTTGTGTATTGAATCTTCTGTTCAGTAGTGGCATTTTGTGATCTAGTTTTATAACTTTCAGACTTGACATCAATCTATTGTGGTCATTTTTGCAGGAAGGAGCTATTTGTTTGTTGTCCACCTTTATAAATTTCTTCCCCTCTTCCATCAGTCGTTTTTATAATGGTGTATGTTTTCTGATCCTCTGATTTCATGATTTCAATTTATATTGTCTTAGTATGTTATTTTGAGTGTTCATCAAATGATTTCTTAGCCTACTTAAAAGAAGCTGTTGAGAGTAGTTCTATTTGTCCTGTACAAAGGAATATTAGCTGCAGTTCTGTAAGTGTAGTTATTGTTTAGTTGAGTTTGTTAGTCAGGACCTGTCCACTTGT
Organism: Diospyros kaki; assembly: GCA_036245055.1. Lineage (NCBI taxonomy): Eukaryota > Viridiplantae > Streptophyta > Magnoliopsida > Ericales > Ebenaceae > Diospyros > Diospyros kaki. The sequence goes on along the minus strand of BSEG01000010.1, from coordinate 24,315,845 downwards.
CTTTGTACAGCTGTCGAGTTAGTTGTATTACTGAATTAGTTGAGTTCACAGTCTATAAATCCTCAACTGCTCTTCTGTTTCTAATGTCAAGAATCACAGTTCTCTCTTTTTAGTTTCTTTCTTTTTCTTCATAGAAGTTCTCACTTCAGAAGTCATTATATGTTGGTTATATTTAAATTGAGAAAATTACAATAACCACCCTTGAGATTTGCTTTAATTGTTGTGACATTCCCAACATTTTGAAAATAGCAATGACCCCTCCTGTCGTTAAAAAAGGGTAAAATGACTGTTTTACTCTTTTTTCTCTCTCCTTGATTTCAAGAAAACTAAGACTGAGAAAGCCACTGCATGTAGGTTATGTTTAAATTGAGAAAATTACAATAACCACCCATGAGGTTTGCGACAATTGTAGAGAAATCCTTGACATTTTGAAAATAGCAATGACTTCTCCTGTCACTAAAAAAGGAGTAAAATAACCATTTTACCCTTCTTTCTCTCTCCTTTTCTCCCTAATTTCAGGAAAAACAAAAATAAAAGAACAGTATTGGTGGCTGTTGGAACCTCGACGATCGTGGGGCTTCATGTCAACGAGAGAGAGGGGGAGGAGTTCTAGACCAGCTTAGGCTTCACACAATGTCATGCAGGAATAGTTTTTTTGGGTTCATCCATGGTGGTCTAAGGTCTGGAGTACCTAAATGGAGAAGAATTAGCAATTGTTTAGACCAGCTTAGGCTCCACACAGTGTGATGCAGTACAACAATGAATCACAGAAAGTTGAAGACAGAGAATTGATTAAGAAGAGAAGAAGCCAAGAAGAGGAGAAAACCCGAGGGAGGGATTATATATGATTCTAATCTCTAAATGAAATATAATTCTATCATCTAAATAACTATGATAAATCAACACAAGGTGAGATAAATAAATCTCAAAGCAAGATAAAACATAATCTAAATCTAAATGATTCAAAGGAGGTCAATGCTATTTTTAGAACCTCAGTGATACTGCCTGGCTTTAGGCCAACCTCAAGGGTGCTGAGAGTATTTTCCCATTTAAGTTTGTTGCATACTGTCGAATTGGGAGCACTGGAAATACTCAATCTTGCTGATAAACAGCACACACGCACACACTTTTATCCCACAACAGAAAATTAATAAGAACACGCAAATCACAAACCACACGATGAACACAGCGTTTTTATCCTGATTCAGATCACAATTGTGATCCTACATCCAGCCTCAGTCCCAAGAGCAATCCACTATGAATCTTGAATGAAATCAGTACAAATATCCCTCCCACACGAGTACATCAATCATGAGATTACAAAGGCTAACTTTATCTAGATTTTCCTCACTTTATTGCACTCGCATAACAGAATGAATGATTGTCCCAAGCAACTTCCTTATGCCTTCTATTTGTAGACATTTTGGGTGGACATAACAAGGCAATATAAAATTTAACACAATGCCTATTATACCCCTCATACATATACTACTGTTAGACACAATCTAACTTAACTAACTTTGCCGCTTGAATCAATCTGACTTCACTGACTTCTTCTAGGCTAGACTCGATGCAAAACTATAACACATACCATACTTGTGTTAACAGTGACTTATGATTTACTTTTACGTATAGCTATTGATAAATACAATAAGACCTGTTTGTGTAAAATCTAAGAACAGTACTGGGAATTTTAGCACTTAGTTGAAAAGCGTGCAACAAAATTTAGAGAATTGGAATTGAAAGCTCAAAGTTGGAGAGCTGTTATTGTGGACCATATGATTAGACGATGCAAAGTGCTGCCAGTTCTTGTTTTTGTTTGTTTTATTTTTGATTGTTTTATTTTTGATTCTTTCACTGAAGTCCTGTTTTTCTTCTTTTAATTTAAGGAGTGCTTACATTTTTTATTTTATCATTTATGTTGATGCAGCTGATATATGTTTTTTTCTGCAGTTGATGTTACTCACTTCCTTTGATTGCTAACATAAGCATATAATTTCTTTTCGCAGTCTGAAACTGCTGTTGTTTCAAAAATTATGTCAGGGGACTGCAGTCAAAAGTTGTTGGAGGTAACAGTAGTTCCAAATGCCCTATCTCAATCTCAATCTCAAGCTCTGGTATATGGTAACAGGAAATGCCCATGAATGCAGACATATTTGCTTTCTATGTTTAGGAACTTGGTGATTGCCTAGCGTTGCTACCAAAATCAAGAGGAGATGAAGATAGTTGGTCACTAATGATGCAGAAGATTTTATTATCAATCAATGTGTACCTAAATGATACTTTTCAAGGTGTAGAAGAAGGTGTGTAGCAACACTATGCTGACAATGATATTACTGGTATCTAGGAATTATAGGGTTGTTTCACTCCTTGCAGAATCAAAAGTTAACGAAATCATGAGGCTATTGGTTCCCCCTGGGAAAGATCCCCCACCTCCCTTAGGTCATTCAGGAGGAGAAGTCTCAGAACATATAACAAAACGACCTGAGCTGTTGCAAATATCCACTGTCTCTACCTTGATGCGTTGTTGTTGTACAATGCTTACTAGATCTTATCCTGTACAGGTATTGCTACTTAATTAGAGTTAACTTTTTCCAGTTAATAAAAAGATGCAGATCCACTTCTTTAACAGTTACTTTAGACTTCCAATGCTCAGTAGTAAAATATTATTGATATAACTATGCTACCATTCTTAGAGATATAGCCTTTCTTTTTTTTTGACAGGTGAAAGTTCCAATCCGACCATTGGTAACCCTTGCTCGTAGAGTCCTGATGGTTGATGGGTCCTTGTCCCATGCCTTATTGCCCTTCGTGACTTCCATGCAACAAGAACGCATTTGTTCTGAACTTCCACTTCTGCATTTGTGCAGTCTGGATCTCCTCAATGCTGTCGTAAAGGGTGTGTGCAGGTGAAGCAATGCTGACCTGAAAAACAAAATGATTTCTGTTTCAGCTTGAAGCTTTCTTGAACTGCATTACTTATTTCTGTTGGTGGCAACCCAAATGTGTTTTTTGGATCCTAAGATATCATCAAAGAGGTCAAAGTGTATCCCCCCAAATTATTATGCTAGTTTTTGGCATGACACGTGAGAATGTGGATAGGTTGCTTATGTCAAATTAAACTTGGTTCCAACTAGAATTATTCTCTATGGGTCCAAATGAATATAGTGTGTCAAGGAGAAGATCCCATGACTTAATAGTTCTGATGAGAGTTTAAAAAAGAAATATCCTTATCGCTATGGGTGGTAGTTACTATTGGCATAAGGCAATCATATTTAATTGCCGAGCAAATTCTAGGAACTTATTTTATGGTGAGAAACAGTAGAGAAGACCCTTGAGTTACAAGGTCGGGCACAAAATTTAAATGAAAGGTTAATAAAATGTCTTGTTCCCCCTAATACATTAGAGGAAACCTTACCATAAGGCTTTAGAGGTTGAGAAATATTACAGGTTTCTAATCTACAGACGAGTGGCTTCTCAAGTTGGAGAGTTCGACAATCTAGTTCTTTCCCATTTGGTAGTTTGAGCAATTATCCAATCTAGGTTGGTAGTTTTGGTTTCTTCTATAGGTTCCAACAAAGGAAATCGTTGAGACACTAGTATGAACACATGATCCTCTTGTTCCATGGCTGGATTGATTATTGCAAGGCTAGATGAAATGATAGACCAACTTGTTGGTTGAGTAATGTTCTTTAAGATTGACTTGAGAAGCGCTTATCATCAAATTTAGATAAGGAGTGGGGATGAATGGAAGAGAACTTTTAAAAATCTAGACAAGTCATGAAGGTGTTAAGTCCTTTTAAAACTTATTTGAACAACTCGTGTTAAATAAGATAAGTAAGGAGTATTAGTGTAATTAACTTAAAATACTTGCATATATAATTATATATATTCTCTTGTATTATAAATTTTGGTATGTATACATTTTTTTATTCGCATGGTAACAGAGCCCTAACCTTAATCCTAGCCACCGCCATTCATTTGTTGTCATTGCTGGTCTTCTTGCGCGTTCGCCAGTCTTTCGTGGCTATTCATCTTCTGTCAGCCATGCCTTCTTTTGCTAGCATTGCGATTGCCATCTTTGCTTGTGCTTCCGTTGAGCGCTGCTTTCGTCGTCATCGGCCTTTCGTGACCATTGCTGCGTCGTTACCATTGACACCACAAAACTGCCCCATGGCCGGCCATCTTAGATTGGTTAATTAGATATGCTTTTGGTCGCCTTCCTTTTTGTTTGGGTCTTCCGTCGTCCATCTTTGTTCTTCAGCCAATTGCCACCATCGGCTTGCCATCGCAACTGTTGATCCATGGCCCTTTCACTAGACGACCATCGGCCTTCCTCGCTGTGTCCGCCATTGTTGGCTACTTCAGCCAACCTAAATCTCAACCTAGACTTGGTTAGATCTGACCCGCTCCAGATCCAATAAGCTAGAACAATGGGTTGTTCTTTCCGTATCTTGACTTCATCTATAACACACTCTTCATCCACAAGCCTCTCCACCTCGTCCACGTCCACAACTGTAGCCATTTCTCATTTTTTGGGCACACTAGTTATTACCATGGAGAAATTGAATGGACAAAATTATTTTGCTTGGTCATCAGCGATTGAAATTTGGTTTCTTGGACATGGCCTTCAAGATCATTTATAGAGGACCATCTCAACTATTACCGAGGGAAATCAACTGTCACGAGCTACTCTTAATACTTTTAAATTTTCGTTATAATTTGAAGAATTGGTAGAATAAGGAGTAACTAACCGCACATTTAGTGGTAGTTGTGGTGGGAGACAATAAGAGCGGGAATCTTTCTTTTCATTTGAATTGTAGGGAGATCAGTATAAAAAGGTTGATCTCACCTGCTGAAAGCATGAATACATTGATTTCAATTTGGAAAATCTCTCTCTCTCTCTCTCTGTGAATTCTTTATTCTTCCCCCTGAATTCTCTCTCTGTCTCTCTGTCAATTCTCTTTCCTATTTGAATTCTTGGAGAAAACTAAGGACCCTTCTCGATCAAGCTTGAACCCTGACAATTTGGTATTGGAGTCGACCCCATGGCTCCCAGTGCAAGCGAGCAGCGACCGGTGTTATTAAAGGTGTGCCTAGGTGCAAGGTGCACCCTGGGCGCCTGAAAGCCTTCCAGGAGGGTGCAGGCCAAGCGCGCCTTAGCCCAAGACACCTTAGGCAAAGGTGTGCGCCTTGGGCTTTTTAGCTATTTTTTAAGCTTTTTATTTCATTGTTTGTTACTTTATTTAATTTTTTACTGTTTAGGGTTTAAATTTATTGTTTCAACTATAAATTTGATAATAAGTAAAAAGGCTACTACTTCAAATACTCCAATTGAATTTGAACTAGATGAAGATGGATGGGGAGAATTAAACAAATTCAAGGCATGCAATAACAAAATGCAACATTAAGTCACCAAAACAAAGAAAGATGCAAATTCAAGTCTAGTATATTATCTACCAAAAAAATGTATGAAACTATCACCACACTTCTAAACCATAGAAATTATCCAACAAGACGAGTAGATGGTGTGGAAGAAGATATTAGAGATGATGCTTCTAATGATGAAAATATAGAAATGTTTGGTCTTTAGAGTGGTTTTTTTTATAACATGCTTGTTAAAATATTATTAGAAGTTAGAACCTATTTTATACCTTTTTCTTCAACTATATATTCTTTTTATTAACTTGTGCCTAGTTCCACCAGGCTCGCGCCTTAGTGCGTAGTTAGAACCTATTTTATATCTTTTTCTTCAACTATATATTCTTTTTATTAACTTGCGCCTAGTTCCACCAGGCTCGCGCCTCGCCTTGTGCCTCAGGCTCCAAGACTCTTGTGCGCCTTAGTGCGCCTTGTGCCTTTAATAACACTAGCGACGATAGAGGTGATGCCAGCATTGCAGTGTTTGCCTGGGACTAGCAGTGGCTAGTGCATAGCCTGCTGTCGTGGGTGCTGGGCTGCAGAGCGTGGTGGTATGTTATGGTTTACTGCAGGGTATGCGACTTGTCCCACATTGGAAGTTCAATCTTCTAGTGTGGGGTTTATAACCTCTTGGGCACCCTTCTCTTAATAGCTAGCTTTTGAGAGTAAGTGCTACCCGAGGATTTTAACATCAATCGATTTGGCGAAAGGTGGATACACAGTTACCCTGATGCCTATATTTTGATGCCTATATTTTGACCTCTTCGCTGTGGCAGACTATTGAGTCGACTTTAATGCCTATATTTTGACCTCTTCGTGAGTGGCTTGTGAGCTGTATACGAGTGACATCACTCATATTTATGATGTGATTGGTGCTTTGTTCAATCTGCAGTAGGCTGATTTAGATATTACCATCTATTTGGTTAAACTCCAAGCTTCCATTACTTTTTTTAACTAGTTGATGCCCTTTGATACAGATATCAAGAAACAACAAGAGCAGTGTTACCAAATATTTATTGTTCTCTATCTTCATGGGATTTGATCGGAGCTTGAATTAATTAATACAGGTTCTTGGCAGTGCCTCTCTACGTCTTTTGACAGAGGTATTTGCCAGGTTACTTAGAGCTTCTTCTATTACTACTGATCGTGGCATGTCTGTACCTAGAGATCACTCTACCCTTGCTACTACCTAGACTGCTTCTCATCCTAGTCATGGAGGTAATTTATGTCAGGAATCGGCCAACCGCGTAGCTTCGATTCTGCCTTATTTGATTCGTAGAGTTGCAAGCGCAAACTCCTCCAAGTCGGTCCACACGATCGACCCTTTCCACGATGTCTCGAGTAGTGCTAGCAAACCCTAGGCGCCTCCAATGAGAGATCCAAATTTCTCCTTATTTTTCCAGCTTCTTAAGTGGCATATTTATAGAGTTAAAAACCCTAATTGTGCCTTTGGAAAACCTCTAAACAATTTAGACCCGACCCTAAATCATATTGGGTCGTATCTCTCTTTTAAATTGTGGAATGGACTCGACTTAAGTGTGTGACCCCTTAGGTCAACCATTGGGTTAGATGTAGGGCCAATTCTATTGGGCTATTTCAAGGCCCAACTTATTAGATTAATTAAACTCTTTAATTAAACTAATGAGCTCTTTTAATTAAGACATCTCATGGGCTTCTTAATTAAACTCTTTAATTAATAGTTTTAGAATTGATCATATTAATTCTAAAACCCTACATATCACGGTTAACGTCTAGCAACATGTCATGAATACCTAGCCAACGATGAAAAACACGAACCTTTTCAATTACAATTACCGTGCAGTAAAATCCTTTCATCAATCTATGTCCTGATTGAATTTAGAGTATAGTTTTATGACGAAACCCTAATCATTCAATGACTATGTATCCATTTCCGATTTATGACTTGTTCGGTGAAATCAAAACACCTTTTGATTTTCACCTCACATTGGCCAAGGATTTCCTTAGTCATGAAATCATCGGAATACATAGGACATCTTCTCATCTTATCGATAAGTGATGAATCCTATTTTGACATTCACAAGCCTTCATATGTGATAAGGTTACGCCCAGTGATAATTTGTTAATGACTCCATTAGAAACCAAAAAGAATCAAAGCGTTACCAGTCAAATATAAGACTACCATGATGTCCTAAGTTTAAGGACCAATTTGCACTATTGCAACACAGAAATTCCAATTCGATAATAAACAATTACCATTAGGAATTCTGTAGTGGGTTAGTTCAATGTACTTATTCTTATAATAAGCATCCACATATATGCATTAGTGTCCACACACCAATGTCCATGAAATAAGACATTCTCCTAATTGAGTATGCATCATATATGCTAGTCTATCCGAGTTATTAGTGTCCAATCCTAATAACTCTATGACTAGGAACATTTAAGATCAAGGCTTATAAGGAATATGTTTCATGATCGTCATCTCTATGCACGATCATATTTCATGAGCCTATTTGATCTATGGACTTTGTCAAGTATGGATTTCAATGATAACGACAACCAACAATGACAAATAAAAACATAATGCCTTGCAATAATAATTGTTTGAAGATAAAGAGTCACAATGAAAAATATGATCAATTACATGTAAATATAATTGGTTTGTGGGGCATGACTCTAATAATTTAGGTGGACATGGTGATGGTGGTGGGCGTCCTCGGCCCCAGTGCTCCTATTGTAATCATCTTGGTCACATTCGAGAGATTTGCTATTGTTTACATGGTCGCTCACCTCAAGCAGCTAGTACTGCTAATATTGTAATCGTTATTTAATTGAGACTGCCTGCACGCTTCTTCTTCATATGCATGTTCTGCTTTAATATTGGGATGGAGCTGTCTTAATTGCATGTTAGTTAATTAATTGAATGCCATCCTTTTACCTTAATGACCAGATTCCTCTTTTTGTTCTTTTTCCTCGGGTTGATTTATATTCTCTTCCTATTTGTATCTTTGGGAGTACCTGCTTTGTTCAACATCTTGTCCCAAGTCGTGATAAGTTATTCGCTCGTTTCGTCAAATGTGTTTTTCTTGGTCTTTTCGGCCTTTAAAAGGGGTGTTGTTACTACTTTCCTTAATTAACTCACTATTTTGTTTCAGCGGATGTTACCTTATTTGAGTCATCTCCTTATTTTCTCCATTCGTTTGAGTTCTCTGAGTCTGTGTATATTGGCTTACATTTACTTGTTCCTTTTCTTGACCTTTTCGCATCTCCTTCTCCACCACCCTTTGCATCTCGCCTTGATCACCCCGATCTTCAGGTCTATCAGCGGCATCCTCGACTTGTGACCCCATCGGCTGCACTTGTCATCGCTAGGTCAATGGAGCCGTCTATTGACTCATCCTCTGTGCCAATTGGTTTTTCTTCCTATGGTTCGTCTCCCTTGATTTCTGATCTTGACTTACCTATTGCTTTTTGTAAAGGTACTTGTCATTGCACTATTCTCCATCCCATTTCACATTTTGTTAGTTATAATTCTTTATTCCCTGGATATTTTGCTTTGTGTTTCTTCTTTATTTTCTGTTTCTCTTCCTCAATTTGTTCTAGAAGCTCTTTCCATCTAGGATGGTGGGATCCTATGGTTGAAGAAATGTTTGCCTTACAATCCACTGGGACTTGATACCTCTTCCCAAGGGTAAGTCTCATGTTGGTTGTCACTGGGTTTACACTGTTAAAATTGGTCCTAATGGCTTGATTGATCGCCTTAACGCTTGACTTGTTGCCAAATAATACACTCAGGTTTTTGGCCTTGATTATGGCGAAACTTTTTCTCCTGTTGCTAAGATCTCCTATGTTCGCCTTTTCTTGTCCCTTGCTACTATGTTTCACTGGCCTCTTCATTAGCTGGATATCAAGAATGTCTTTTTTCATGGCAATTTACTGGAAGAGGTGTATATAAAACAACCTCCTAGCTTTGTTGCTCAGGGGAAGTCTAGGCTGGTGTGTCGCCTTCGAAAATCCTTACGTGGTATAAAATAGTTTTCTCGAGTTTGGTTTGGTTGATTCAGTTTAGTTGTTCTTGAATTTGGGTTAACTCATAGTAGAGCTGATCATTTTGTTTTTTATCGCTCTAAGTTTGGTTGCCACATTTTTCTAGTAGTATACATTGATGATATAGTACTTACAGGGGATGATGATGTTGGTATCATTGAATTGATGGCACATCTTCACCAATAGTTTCAGACTAAGGATTTGGTAGGATTTGGTCCCTTAAATATTTTTTGGGTATTGAGGTAGCTTGATCAAAGCAAGACATCTATATTTCTCAAAGAAAGTATGCTTTGGATATGCTAGAGAAGAGATGGTTGCTTGGATGTAAACCAACAAATACCCCTATGGATCTGAATATTAGATTGTTACTGGGACAAGGGGAGCCTATTTTTGACCCTGGGTGCTACCCTCGAGAAGTTGGGAAGCTTAATTATCTCATAGTCACATGTCTTGATATTTCATTTGCTGTGAGTGTAGTAAGTCAGTTTTTGGATTCACCTTGTGAGACAGTCACTGGGATGTAGTGATTCATATTCTTTGGTATATTAAGACTGTCCTTAGTCGAGGTGTATTGTATTAGAATTATAGAAATAGTCAAATTGTTGGATATACAGATGCTGATTGGGTAGGATTGCCCAGTGACAGGTGATCCACATCTGTATATTGCGTATTTGTTGGTGGAAAGCTAGTCTCTTTAAAAAGTAAGAAACAAACTGTTGTCGCCAAGTCCAGTGTAGAAGTTAAATATAGGGCAATAGTTGTAACAACATTTGAGCTAATATGGCTGAAACAATTAATTGAGGAGTTAGGAGTTACTTAGGTCAAGTCTATGCAATTGATTTGTGATAATCTGGTTATAATGCATATTGCTTCTAATCTTGTTTTTCATTAGAGGACCAAGCATATTGAAATTGATTGCCATGTTGTCAGATAAAATGTGCTCTTTAGAGATTTAGTTACAACATATGTAGGTTATAATGATTAGTTAGCTAATTTACTCACCAAGTCACTTAGAGGTTCTCGTGTGAATTACATTTGTACCAAGCTGTACATGTTCAATATATATGTTTTAGCTTGAGGAGTGTTAAATGAGATAAGTAAGGAGTGTTAATGTAATTAACTTAAAAATATTTATATATAAATATTCTCTTGTATTATACATTTTGGTATATACACATTATTTTATTCACTACTCGTAATGCTTTTTGGCCTTGCCAATGCCTCAAGCCCCTTCATGCACACGACAAAAGAGGTGTTAAATCCTTTCCTAGGTTATGCCATCATTGTTTATTTTTTATGATAAATGATGAGAATGAGTATCTACATCATCTTAAAAATGTGCTTTTTTTGTACGATTATGTTGTGTTCTTGGTAGTGTAGTCAAAGGCTAGCCAAGTGATTAGATGATGCAAGGTGCTACAAAAGCACATCGCCTATTGCTAGGCAAGGCTCCCTCACTCAAGCGTTGCCTAGGCAAGTGCCTCTGGTTACATGTTCTGTTGTTGTTGCCTAGGCTATATGAAACGGAAATCAAAGGAAAAATAGGAGGAAAATGAATGGCCATCTATAGAAGGCTTGCAGAAGGTCTTAGTGTAATATGAAGAGTAAAATGAAGAGGAGAATGAAAAAACAAAAGGAGAAAAGCAAACTCACCCAACTCCTCTATTGAAGCCAATGATCAGTATTTCCAATCTAGTGGTATTGTTGTTTATGCACAAGGTTTTCCTCCTCAACCAAAGCATGGATCGAAAAGGAAGAACATGACCATCAACAAGAAAGTGTGTCTTGACATTTTGCACCACCACGAACATACAATTGAAATGAACTCATCGACAAGATATCCATAAAACCTTTTAGTGAGATCCGCCACTTAAATAATTGAGATCACATCACTTCAGTCCTAGAACAACCGAGTAGCGATAGCTTCTTGCTATCCTCTTGTGCCTATGGCCGTGATGGAGGGATTGGTAGGCGCTGCAGTGTCATCTCCTCAAAACCCAAGCCTCCAAATCTTCAAAACCTTAGTTGGTTTGGAGTTGAAGCTCCTTGCAGAGGCTTCTGTGTTCAAAACGCTGAAAAAGTCTCCAAAATGGCTGGGAGACCCTTTATTTATACTAGACCTCAAGCTTCCAAGGGAAGCCAACTTCTATCTCTTCAAGCTTCCAAGAGAAGCCAACTCTGATTTTGCAAATAACTCCCCCTAAAAGTCACTAATCTTTAGGAACCCCAACAAAATACTTGATCTTACAAAAAAACCCCAAAATTAACTTACACCAAAATATACCGCCAAAAGCTGAAAATGACCAAAATACCCCTACCCAATTAGAGAAAACACATGAAATAAAAACTATGTACAGGTTTGCATCACACAGTATCCATTAAGTTGAGCCTAAATGCATAGTTATTGAATTTGTATATGGATATGATCTTATTATTGTTGTTGAGGGTTGTTTCCTTACAGAGGCAGTGTTATGCCTCCTAGTTGGTTGATAGATTATTGTAACTGTTGTATATCATGTATAGATTTAGAACTTATGAAAAAGTCCCCAGAGAAGTTTTATAAAGGATTGTAGAGTAGAAAGGAGTACAACATTTTCAATTAAAATTGGATTATATTAAGAATATGCATTAAACCCTTTCTACTGGATGATATGCTAGGTAAGTGTGTGAGACTCAATTAAGATGGTTTTGTTATGAGAGAATGTCAGGAACCAGTCCTGACCTAGGGTTTGTTTAAAGACAGAAATGAGAACAAGAGAAAAAGGGAGAAGAAAGGGATAACAACAGAGAGAGAAATTAGGGAGATGATTGAAGAGAGAGAAAAGAATTTAGTTTTCTTATTTCTCAACAACCTCTATATAGTTCTCAAGTAGCTTTATATAACTACTCCTTAGATAGTTTTTTACAACAAAAATAACTGCTAATTGATATTCTCCGGAGAACTAATCTACTACAGCCACTGCTCTCTTGTAAGTATAAACCCAAGGTCTTGATAGAGAAGAAGACCGATATAAGTTTATATAAGGAGAGTGGATAGACAGGAAGACATCTTTAGCAAAAGAGGTAGAAGAGATCAAGAATATGATAGGCCCCCGGTCCATTGGACCTACTAGAGGCTGCCCAAGGGGTAGGGGCAGGGGGTAAAATGCGTGGGGCTCGTGTAACAACAAGCAAGTATGGAGGGTAGTCGGGGAAATCGTTGGTTTGTGTGTAACAGACCAGCATGTGCGGCCAGAGGCAGTTATGCTGAGTATGACAGGGTATAAATAAGAGAGAGAGAGAGAGAGAGAGAGAGAGAGAGAGATGTGTGGAATTTTGTAAGAGAATTCCGGAGAGTTGGGGCCTCTCGAACGCCTTGGTCGTTTCTTTTCCTTCTTTGAGTTGTGTAAATTCCAATCGGAATTGAGTAGTTTCAATAGAAGTTCAGTGAATTCGTTGGTATTCCAACATTTTGGTATCGGAGTCATTGCCGATCATCATGGTAAACTTAAGTGAGAGAGTGGGGGACCTAGAGGAGAAGGTCGACACCATGAGGGGAGAGATTCAAACCATAGACCAGAACGTAGCAGAGATGCTCGAACATTTCACCATCATGCGAACGAGGTGGGATGAACAGGAACGAGAGAGGAAGACTAAGACCCATGAGGGCGAAGGGCCAACGGAATTTACCTAAGATTCCGACATGACCCCTGGAGTCGGCATGAACCAAAGAATAGAGTGTGGCGTGGGGGAGGATGGCGACAAGAAGGGAGAGGCCGACGGCTGGAGTTGTCGATCTTTGAGGGGAACAATCCGAATGAATGGATATTCTGAGTTGAGAGGTACTTTGCGATCAATCAGCTGTTTGAAGATGAGAAGATCGAGTCAGCTGCATTGTGTTTCGAGGTAAGGGCCCTTGTTTGGTTTCAATGGGAGTCCAGGCACAGGGGAATTTGCAGTTGGGAGGGGCTCAAGTAGGGGATTCTTAGCCAATTTCGTTCAACCCAAGAGGGGTCACTAGAGGACAGGTTCTTGGCTCTCCGACAAGATGGGACTGCCAAGGATTATAGGTTGATGTTCGAGACTTTGGCTGTGCTAGTGTCAGATGTTTCTGAGGTGTTCTTGGAAGGCCATTTCATTAATGGCCTTAAACCTGAAATAAGGGCTGGGATCAAGGTACTGCAACCTAGGGGGTTGGATCGGATCATGTCGATGGCTTAATGTATCGAGGATAAGAATGCAGCCATGCTCAGTTGTAGTAGGACGTTCGGGCCAGTTAGGAGTAATTTCCCTACCCACTCTACAACCAACGTCAGTCGACCCTCTCCCATGCAGTCAAGAAGTCTGACTCCCCATTCGAGAGTCGTTAGTCAATCAAGCAACAAGCTGCCAGTGGCTGGAAGTGGCAGCAATGTCCCTTTTAAATGACTTAGCGAGGCCGAGTGGAAATCCAAAAGGGAGAAGGGCCTATGTTTTCATTATGATGAGAAATATTCTATAGGCCACCAGTGTAAGAACAGGGAGTTGCAAGTTATGATGATTTATGATGAAGAGGTGGAAGAGGAGGGAGTTGAGGCAGAAACAGGGGGGGGGGGAAGAAGAATTGGGGCAAGGGGGTGAGATCATTGAACTCTCAATGAATTCAATTGTTGGATTGACAATGCCACAAACAATGAAGTTGAAAGGGGATATCAAAGGGCAGCCAGTTGTAATGCTTATTGATGGAGGAGCGACACATAATTTTATAGCGACCGAGCTGGTGCAGCAGTTGGGTTTGCCAAGAACAGAAACTGTTGAGTGTGGGGTGATTATGGGAACGAGAGTGGCGATGCAAGGGGTCGGCATTTGCATGGGGGTGAAACTGCATCTACAAACTTGCAAATTGTGGAGGATTTTTTGCCCTTAGAGTTGGGAAGCTCGGATGTGATCTTAGGGATGAAGTGGTTAGCCGTAGTGGAGAAAATGAATGTGGATTGGAAAGCTTTAACTATGAAGTTTCAAATGGGGGGTATGGCTGTAACACTAGAGGGAGACCCAAGCTTGAGTAAAACCATGGTGTCCTTGAAGGCCATGATAAAAGCTCTCAAGGAAAGTGGGGAGGGGATGTTGCTGGAATTGGGGACCATTACAACAGAATTTGAAGAAAAATAGTGGGAAATCCCAATGATGTTGCAAGGGATGCTGGAAGAGTTTGGAGGGGTATTTTCTAACCCTAAGGGGCTACCACCATGTAGAAAAAAAAACCATGCTATTAACCTGATTCCAGGAACCGCACCAGTACATGTGAGGCCCTATCGTTACCCTTACTTGCAAAAAACTTGTGGGTGAGATGTTTGGGGCTGGGATTGTTCAGCCAAGTTGCAGTCCATTTTCTAGCCCATTGTTGTGGTTAAGAAGAAGGATGGAGGGTGGCGGTTTTGTGTTGATTATAGGGCCTTGAACAAGGTAACCATTCTCGACAAATTCCCCATACCGGTGATTGAGGAGCTGCTTGACGAGTTGCACGGGGCTATGGTTTTCTCTAAGTTTGACCTAAAATCTGGCTACCATCAGATCAGAGTCAAGTGTCACAGCTGTAGGTGACAATAGGAGAACACGAGTGATAATGAGGAGATGTTACCGATGAGAACAGAGAAATGAGGGAGAGGGAGATAGAGAATAGAAAGAAAGAGTCTGAGAGAGGGATAAGAGCTAGAAGATAGATGGGAATCAAAATGCAATTTTCATATTCGATAATCTTCTTAGGGCAGCCTCGGAGCTGATATAGCTGGGAGGCTGCGTCCACAGGGGATCCTCCCTTCCAAACGGCTATAACCATAAGTTTTGTCCTATTCCAACTCCCTCCCACGTGGGGAATCTTTAGCTAACAAACTTGGTGCTGGAAATTACAATAAACCCCAAAAGTAGAAAGTAAAACAGAAAAATTACACTGCAAGGAAAAAAATTAAAAATGTTGCTGTTTAGGGACGACCGTGACAATTTTTGCCCCCCCAATTTCTTATCCTCAAGAAATTCTAAGGAGACTGGCCGTTCGAGGAAATTGCATTAGGAGCTCGGGTAAGCACTCCCAAGTGCTGTAGTCAGAAGTGCTGCCTCGCCACTTGACCAGCACTTGAATGAGCGGAACCCCTTGCTTGTACACCACCCTCCTCTTGAATATAGCCTCTGGTTCCACCACCCCGGTAGCTTCTCTAGGGAATGTAGGGATGGCCCTACTCACTGGTTGGTTCCCACAAATTTCTTGAGGAGAGAGACATGAAAGACGAGATGAATTTGGGTCCCTTCTGGTAACTTTAGGCGGTATGCCACTTATCCTACCCTGGCTTCTATGGCAAAAGGACCAAAATATTTGGGGCTAAGCTTAGTCACCTTCCCCTTAGTGATGGACTTGAGATGGGAATACCGCAACCTCAAATACACATTATCTCCTACCGCAAACTCCCTTTCACTTCTCTTTCGATCGGCTACTTGCTTCATCCTGTTCCTAGCTGATGCCAACTCTTGCTTAAGTTGTTGAGTGACCTGCCTTCGTTGCTAAAGGTATTCTTCTATTGTTGCTACATTGGATCCCCCCTCTACAACTGGTAAAGTTGGCGGTTGGTACTCGAATAAGGCTTCAAATGGTGACATTTTAATAGAGGAATGATGGCTAGTGTTATACCACCACCATTGGGCTAGGGACAACCACCGATGCCACTCCTTGGGTTGTAAGAGGCAAACACACCTCAAGTAGGTTTCTAAACTTTGATTTACCCTCTCCGTTTGCCCGTCTTATTGGGGTGGTAGGCTGTGGACATGCTCAACTTAGTCCCCAACGCCTTCATGAGTTCCTGCCACATTAGACTGGTGAAGATCTGATCTCAATATGAGATAATGTACTTGGGAGTCCCATGCAACTTTACCACTCGGTCAAGGAAGGCCCTAGCTACATCTTGAGCGGTATACAGATGAGTTAGCCCTATGAAGTGAGCAAACTTGGTCAATCGGTCTACCATTACTAGTATGCTGTCCCTCGCCTCCGATCTCGGTAGGCCTTCCACGAAATCTATTGACACGCTAGTCCAAGCTTCGTCAGGGATGGGTAACGGTTGCAGCAACCCTGGGTAGGCTATGTTCTCGGTCTTACACCTCTTGCAAGTGTTGCAAGATAGCACATATCTTCGAATTTCAGCTTTCATCCCTGGCCAATGGAATACCTCTTAACCCGTACATAAGTGTTCTGCATTCCGGAATGCCCTCCTAGCGGCAACTCATGCAAAGATTGCATGATCTTGTTCTTGAGCCCGATATTATTCCCAATCACCAACCTTTTGTGACGCCTCAACAATCCCCCACTTAACGTATATTCTTCCTCCTCCTGTGTTCCCACCGTTAGTTTTTCTATTATCTCCTTTATCTTTCATCCCCTTCATAACTATCAATCACCTTATTGTACCACTCCAACACCACCTGAGATATGGCTGCAACACTTCCCTCTTCATGGCACCTTGACAGTGTGTCTGCCGCTGTATTTTCCTTCCCTTTCCAATATTGTATGGTGTAATCCAGCCCCATTAGTTTAGACATTCTCTTCTTTTGAAGTTTGGTGTTAAGTTTTTGTTGTACTAGGAACTTTAGGCTTTCATGATCGGTTTTAATGATGAATTTGCCTGCTTCTAGGTAATGCCTCCGTTTGTCAACCGCCATCAAGACAACTATAAACTCCTTTTAATATATGCTGAGCCCCGAATGCTTGGGCCTTAAGGCCTGACTCAAAAACGCCAGTGGTCTTCCTTCTTGAGCTAACACTACTCCAATACCCGTGCCACTTGCATCTGTTTCAAAGATGAATGTTTTGCTAAAGTCCAGTAGCCCCAAGGCTGGCACCTTACTCATGGCTTCCTTCAATTTAACAAACGCTTCCTCCGCAGATGGCCCCCATTCAAAGCCTCCTTTCTTTAGTAATTGCGTCAATGGCTTGCTAAAGGCCCCGTATCCCTTCACATATGTGGGGTTGGCTACATGAATTCTAGACTTCTATGTGGGTTACATCCCAACAGATAGTTTGTCTAGAATTCATATTTAGATCCGACTAGGTTTTACGCTGGCTGTTGACTACCTAACGCAACCCTCTTCCTTTATCCGGGTTTGGGACCGGCAGTAGATAATATCCCCTGGCAGAGTAATGATGAAATGAAGTTTCAACACCATCTTCATATGGGGAAGTTTTATGAGATGGTGGTGAATGAAGATAATTGATATAGTTGTGTTCCATCACTTAGTTGACATGGTGAAACCAACAAATACAATATGGAAACACAACAACAATTGTAAGGTTAAGGAAATCGTAAGATTACATGGCCTCCCAAAGTCCATTGTATCGGATAGGGAGAAAATTTTCATGAGCAGATTTTGGGAGAAATTATTCCACCTCCAAGGTACGAAACTAAATCGAAGCACTGACTATCACCCACAAATCGATGGGCAAACAGAGGTATTGAATCGGACTTTAGAAACATACTTGCGTTGTTTTGCTTCCTCTCAACCAAAATCGTGGTTCATGTGGTTGCCTTGGGCTGAACTATGGTATAACATGTCCTACCATACAGCTTCGAGGAAGACCCCGTTTCAGGTGGTGTATTGTAGAGAATCTCCAACCTCGGTGAGGTTTGAAAGAGGGACCATGCTTGTGTCAATGGTGGAACAACAACTGGCTGAACGGGATAAGATTTTGGATGACTTGAAGACAATTGCTGAGGGCTCAATCTGTGACGAAGAGAGGAGCTAACAGGAAGAGAAGAGAGGTAAAATTCAAGGTGGGGTACTTTGTCTACCTAAAATTGAGGCCATATTGCCGAAAATCGCTGGCTGGTCGTTCCAATGAACAATTAGCTCCTAGATTTTATGGTCCTTTTGAAGTTGAGAAGGAGGTAGGAGCGGTTGCTTACAAATTGACACTGCCCTCCCGTTGCAACATCCACCCTATCTTTCACGTGTCCCAATTGCGTGAGGCAAGAGGGGTGTTGAAGGCTAGTGTGGAAGTTCCTAGGTAGTTGGTGCAGATTTAGAGCTGTTGGTGGAGCCCAAGGCAGTCTTGGGGGTTCGATCTAGAACAGGAAGTAATCTACAAGGCAGAGATGTTCTAATTCAATGGAAGGGACTGCCCCCTTTAGAAGTGACATAGGAATCGTTTGACCTCATTGAGCAATAGTTTCTAGATTTCCACCTTGAGGACAAGGTGAAAGTGAGGGGGGGAGATAATGATAGGCCCCTGGTCCATTAGACCTACCAGAGCCAGCCCAAGGGACAGGGGCAGGGGGGTAAAATGCGTGGGTCTCGCGTAATAGCAAGCAGGTGCGGAGGGTAGTAGGGGAAATCACTGGTTTGTGTGTAACAAACCAGCATGTGCGGCCAAAGTTAGTTATGTTGAGTAGGACATGGTATAAATAAGAGAGAGAGAGAGAGAGAGAGAGAGAGAGAGAGAGAGAGAGAGAGGTGTGCTGAATTTTGTAAGAGAATTCTGGGGAGTTGGGGCCTCTCGAACGCCCTGGTCATTTCTTTTCCTTCTTTGAGTTGTGTAAATTCTGATTGGAATTGAGTAGATTCAATAGAAGTTCAGTGAATTCGTTGGTATTCCAACAGAATAACTTAGTGGGAGCTCATAGATATGAGTTATAAGGGCTTTTACAAAAGATATAGCTATAGATATTGATTGGCGAGCTAGAATTCATGTAATTATGCATATATTAATATTTTCTTTTTGCTTCTTTTCAACTATTATAGGTGTTTATTGAACTTGACCTCTTTTTAGAATTATAATTCTACGTGTTACCTTCATGGGATCTATTTTTGCTAGCATATTATGGGGATAACTTGAATTAGTCTCATTTTTCTTCAATGCCTACTGGCATCTGACTAAAATTTTTATTTGCATTTCTGTTCAGCTCCATATTCAAAGTACACCTACCTGTTTTCTTTTTTGCAGTCAATTGTTACCACATGCAGCAGAAATTGTGCTGCTATTAACAGAGTATTTCACTAGATGTGCATTGCCAGATCTAAGGATAAAGGTCTACTCAATCATAAGGATTTTGCTTATGTCCATGGGGGTTGGTAAGCATTTAGATCCTAAAAATTTCATATTACTTCCATAGTGGAGTACTGTTGTTATCTGGCTAGACCACACTAAAAAATTATGCGTCTGAATTTATTTACTGATGCTATCAGTGTAGCTTCAGCAGTATGTCTTCTTTGTTGATCAAATCTATAGTAATGGTATATGTATGCTCTCAACACACCAATGCATATTCTTTTTAATGAAAGCAGATAATATAAATAATATATTAGCAAAGCTCCTCTAGGACAAAATGAGATTTTAACTTGTATGTATGTGGAGCTAGTGCATTTTGTGTGTGTGTAACAAGTAAAGACGATTAGAGTAGACTGTAACAAAAACATCAAGAGAGATTGCAACAGACAAGTTTTTCAATAAGCCTTGGCTCACTGTTTAGCTTGAAAATCCAATACCAAATTCTGTTGAGCTTCACGTTATACCCTAAATGAACTACTAAACTCACTGTTCAAAGCCCCCAAATGGCCCAACCAGATTCTATCCAGTGAGCACTTTCACCAAAAATACATGCTTATATAAGGTTAAATATCTGAAATTCTGAATCATGAAACTGACGAGTGTAACACTTCCCATGGCTTACCTACAAGCATGTAACATCAATTTACATTAAATTAATTACAAAACCAGTCCACTAAAGGGTTCTGGCAGAATGTATAGCCCCACCAAAAGTTCAGTTTTACATTACTTCACAAATTAAAGAGTAGGAAAATCCTAAAAGCATACAAAAAATCAACATAATATCAATTCTATTGTGGGGCAATCACACTACAAAACATGATATTTACAAAGCTAAAAAAACTGATTTTATACAATCTCTAGCACCTCCTTGCCTTTGGTCGCTGGAAATTTAAGTTTGGTACCTGGCATGTTTAAACATATTGGGGTGGGCCCATGCTCAGTAAGGGTATCCCACCTGTGAATGAAATGACACGAGTGTGCTTGAAAGCCACATCCATGATATAATATATGTATGAGCATGCTTGTTACGCAATGGGAGTGCGACACCCATCCTTGGACAACCAAGTCCTTCAATAGCTCTAAGTCAAGCTAGGATTTAATCTTCAACCAAAAGGATATCAAAAGCCACACAAACTATGTTCATGCTATAACATGAAGCTTTAAAACATGAACTTTCACAAGCCATGCAAGCATACGAAACTAACATTTTCTTCAACCTACCATGTCATCACCCAGATCACATCCACCCTTACCTTGTGTCTCATCTTGAATTTGAAAACCAATCAAAACTGTCTTGTGATTGACTACATAGTTCAACCACCCTCCATCTTGCTTCCCTTGAATTCAACTACTACTGGTTTAGAGAACAAAATATTCTTTTTTTGTTGTATCATGCTTTCATATAGAAGGCTAGACTTGATCTTAATTGTTGATCAAGTTTTAACACAAGGGTCCACATTTAGGCAAGGGTAATCTTGTCATTTCCACCTTTGGATTTTTTTTACACATTTAGATATAATTATATACTTGTATATTTCGTAATTATCTGAAATATTTTATGAAGAATTAATCTCCCTAATTTAATTTAATTCAACGATTATGGAAATTCCCATTTCCATAATTCTTAATTCATGTAATTATCCAAAATTTATGGACTACAAGCAAAAGTGCACACCTTTTCACAAGTGGGTCCCTCTCCCGAGGACATTTTTTTCCCCTTACCCAAGAATTCATCTTGTCGCGGCGTGTCACCATTCCGGGTGGAAAATACAACAACTAGATGTAACTTGCATTGGGAATTGGAGAATGATGTATTGATGGAGTTACCCCCGAGTTTCAAGGAGGAGAAACAGGTACAATGTGCAAGCTTGAAAAGGCCTAATATGTGCTCAAGCAGACCCTCTAGGCGAGGGTTGGTAGGTTTTCCAAGGCTATGAAGTCTATGGGATACTACTACTGTTGTTAAAATCGTGCGATTCACGACTCAATTCAAAAAGAAATCGAGTCAAATCTATAGAGTGAATCGAAAATCCCTTAGAATTGACCGTGAATCGAAAGAATCGGTAGAATCAGATGAATCACAAAACTGAAATAGAGATGAGGTGAAACGACAGTATCTGGAACATTAGGAGCTGGAAGCTGGAAAGTTGGAACAAAGAAGAAGAAAATGTTGCATATGAGCATGAGATGAAACGTTAGAAGCAAAGGCAAGTGCTACAACGACGAGACTTTAAGTTTTGTTCAAGGTACGTTGCTTTCTTCTTCGTCTTCTTCTTTCTTCTTTGCTTTATCCGAGATCATACGAGTCCTAAGAAGAAGATTGCATTGCTTAAAACCAATGCTTCTATGCCTATTACTAGAGAAAATCCAGCTTGGGAGTCTTGATGAGTGTTGAAGGTGTCCACTGTCCACTATCCACCTTGTTCTCGATTTTCTATAGCCACTTCTTTGATCAAACCATTTTTCATGTTTGAAAAGTGATATCACAATTTTTCATGTGCTTGGTACCTTATGGGCATGAGGCTCACGTGCCAACAAGGAGATCACATCACAGGTGTGGACAACTAGGCGCGTGATTTTTTCTGTTATGTTTTGTTGTCTGTTCAAATTTGTTTTGCGTCTTTTAATTTTCAACTAATTCATATTATTTTCAATGTTATTTCTTTTTATATGGTGAAACTTCTAGTTTTCAACTAATTTATATTATTTTCAGTTTTATTTTCTTTTATGGTGTTTTACTGTTTTCTATTTCAGAAGTTTGACTTTATGTTGTTTTTCAATGTTAGAAGAAGAATATTGCTTTCTTTCTTGTTGAATATGACTTCAAGATCAAAAAAGGGATCTACAACAAAGAGTAATGATCCTACCTAGGAATATTGCTCTCGAATTAATGGAAATAGAATGACCTTAAAAGTGCAATTATTGTGGTCTTGAAAGATGGGGAGGGATAAATCGAATGAAACACCATTTTACGGGTGATCATGATAATGTGGCTCCTTGTACACAATGTCTAGATAATGTGAGGGAACTTTGTATTCAGATCTTAGGAGAATTGGAAAGACATAAGGTGAATGAAAAAGAATGTTTCCAAGAAGAAAGAGAAAGAAGTTCAAATGGTAGGAGGAAAAAGAAAAACTAGTATGGATGTCTTTGTCACTAAAGGGAAAGAAAAACAACAAACTTTAAATGCAATGGTTAAGAAAAGGGAGCCTGTTGTTCATAGCATTTGTAGATTTTTGTATGGACATGCATTGCCTTTCGTTTTGGTAAAAGTCCCCTTTTTGCCTTAATGATGGAAACGGTTAGTGAATATGGTAAGGGTTTAAAACTTCCTAGTTATCATGAGGCTAGAGTTACATTTTTAAAGAAGGAAGTTGACAATGTAAACTCAATGCTAGATAAGTATAAAAAGGAATGGAAATGGACCGGTTGTACTTTGATGTCGGATGGGTGGACAGATAGGAAAAGTAGGTCTCTTACAAACTTTTTGGTGAATAGTCCAAGTGGAACAGTTTTTCTTAAATCTATTGACACTTCAAATGTTATAAAAGATGCACAAAAGTTATTTGAGTTGCTTGATTCATTGGTGGAGGAAAATGGGGAGGAAAATGTTGTTCAAGTGGTGATTGATAGTGCTCCGGCCTACGTAGATGTGAGTGACTTGTTGATGGAGAAAAGAAAAAAAATTATTTTGGTCTCCTTGTGCAGTACATTGCATTGATTTGATCTTACATGATATAGGTAGGTTGCCTATTTTCACAGATACAATTAAGAAGGCTAAAGAAGTTTGTGTATACATTTATTGACATGCTTGGGTCCTTGGCATGTTTAGGAAGTTCTCTAAGAAGAGAGAGTTGAAGAGGTCAGGAGTTACAAGGTTTGCCACATCGTTTCTTACATTGAGGAGTTTTAAGGAAAACAAGATTTCTCTTAGGACTATGTTTGCATCAGAAGAGTGGGCTAAAAGTTATTATGCTTCTAAGGTGGATGCAATTAAAGTGGGAGCAATCTTGTTATCCGATGACAAGTTTTGGAAATCGGTCAAGTATTGCTTGAAGTGTGTAAGTCCACTTGTTAAAGTTTTAAGACTTGTTGACGGGGATGTGAAACTAGCAATGGGATACATATATGTGTCACGAACCTAGGGTTTGTGATGGGTTAGAAGAGGAATTGGGGAAGAACAAAGAAGAAAGGAAGGGGGAGATTGAAGAGAATTAGGGAGAAAATTAAGAGAAATGAGGGAGAGCAGAATAGAGAGAAAGTAGTGATTCAATATCAATTTTCAGCATACCCCTTCCTACAGCTTAGGCAATATATATATAGCCTCACTTAGCTACCAAACAAAACTCTCTAACTAACTAAGCTACAAGACAAAAAGGGAAATAACAGAATAATCAATACCCATGTGCTGTAACCAAATTACAAAGATACCCCCTAACTATAATTGTAACTCAATTACAACTTTGCCCCTATAATACCCAAGATCATGACAATTTCCCCCCCTTGAAATGTTTCTTGTCCCCAAGAAACTTATTACCACCTAGCCGTTGCTTCTTCATCCAATGCCTGCCTTCTCTATCTGATTTTTCTTTCTTTCTCTTCTTGTCCTTCTAGGCCTTTTCTTCTTTCTCGTTCTTAAGTATTCAAGATCAATCCCCATTGTAATTCAGCCTAGAACTTCAACAGGAGCAATTTGATAGAGTTCAAGTTCAATACCAGCGGCAGTTGTTCCTACCCCTCCATGGTGCACCACAGCTGCACATTGAAAGATATCATCAGCATCCTTGAAATGCAGCAATGGAAGATTGCAGATTTGCCTTGGACACTCATACCAAGGCTGCTTGTGAGCATTAGCCTTAGGAGCTGCTGTAACTTTAATTTTAGCCAATAAATCATCCTTCCATGCGGTAGACAGCAACTTGGATTTTCTAGTAGGAGCAAAAACCAACACAGCAGCGATAGTTTTGTTTTCTTCAGCAAACCCTTCGATTCCTTCCGCTATATCCCTTAGTTTTCCTCCAGCTAGTGCTGTCTTCACCTTCTCGTTGCCAATTTTAACCCAAGTCAAATCCATATTTTGTTTCGAATGTGATTGTTCCTCAGATTTCGATAAGTCGAAAATCGGAGGAAAGGCTTCAGCAACATCATCCACACCGATGGCTGGTCCTTTAGTCTGATTTGTCTGATCCAATGCTGTCCCATTTTCCACAAACTTCTGATCTGGAGCAGTCCCAAACCCTTCCGCCTCTGCACTAGCCACCCGAGGTAACAAGTTGGCTTTGGCTTCCACTATCACTTCATCAATTGCTTCCCTATTATTTCCTTACAGCCTTTCAGTAGATGCCTCTTGGGGTATTATTTTTTCTTCTAACTTCTCAATCACTGCAACTGAATCCCCTTCCTGCCATTTTGACTTCTTCTTCGGTTGGTCTATTTTGAGAAATTCCTCCTTGTTAAAACTTCCATGATAATCATCGAAGTATTCCGCTGGAAAATTGTAATGATATTTCTTAGATAGTATCATTGCAAATTCTTGCAATTTCTCGCGAAACATTCAGCCGAATTCCTTGCACTCTTCATCAAACCCACTACTGGTTCCATTGTTCAATTGGCTGATCCCCTTCTTATGTTCCTTGTTGCTGCCAATTGAAAATGCAACCTTCTTTGGCGGCCATTGAAGCTCCATTTCAGCTGAAAATGAAGCATTCATCTGCTGCGATTGAGGTTCCACGTATGCACTGCTCCCCTTGGCTTTGTTTCCCTTTGCTCACAGCCTCAAGCACCAACAACCAATGAACTGGATAAGCTGGAAGAGTCCACTTCCCACATGAAATCCGTCAAATCCGCTGCGCCACTCTAATCTGCAGCTGAGTTTCCAATTAAGGCTGACTAACGCGACGAATAAACAGCCTCCAGAAAATCAATTGACTCCAAAATAGTTGCTATGCCTTCGCCTAACTAAATTAATCAACTCTGCTACTCTGAATCACTAAAAGTCTTTGCCGAATTCAACCTGCTGCTCCCGATTTCCGAATAATAATTACCGAAATTATTGGCCGAGGGTCACTCACCTGCTGCGCCTTCCACATTCGAACTGATGGGGCTCACTTGCTTGGAGATTTACACCTTCGTCTCCTCAATCCAAATCGATCAGCTAGCGCCGGGTTACCACTTCAACTCCGGCTTACTGAAATCGCAGTCGCGGATGGACCTCCTGCTCGCCTCCAAGAAAATCGATCCACTCTTCCGCTTTTGTGGCTTACAGTTAATGAACGCCACCGCACCCACTGCTTCCAGAAGTCGTCCAGACTTAATTCGCCTCAAACGGAATCCGCAGAGATTTGGGTTGGCTTCGCCTTCAAGTCTGGAGCGTCACAACAACACTCCTTGCTGAATTAGCTCTAGTACATGGTCAAATGAATAAACCGTCGGGAGCTCGTTTGAGAGTCGGTTTGGCTGCTTTGCTCTCGTTTCGGTAATGAAGGCAGAAGGGTGAAGCAACCGAAGAAGGCCACTCGATTAACTCAAGCAGAAGGAGTCAACGGCCAAGGAACTGCTCTCGCCTAGTATCTCCGAAATCTAGTAGCAACTACAATGGGTTCAAGAAGTCGCCCAGATCCGCTTCTTACCGTCTGGGTCGAAATCACTGACCAATCAAAGCGGCAATACCCCAAAACTCCGGTCGGAATTTCTCGATCAAACCCGCAACACCCAGCCGCACCTACAGGAAGCTTATCAGTCTGGTCGCAACTCTTTGGGTCATCCACTTCACCTCCGACGGACTCATGCTCGCCTCAACAATCGCAACCCTCTGTTGCTTCTCGAGGTCGAGGATCACCGACTCAACAATCCAGACCCAGTTGCTCCAGAATCACCGTCAAAATTGCCTAGGTCAGTTTCGCCTTCACCTGCCTTCCTCAGCTCTGTCGTCAACTTCGGCGGAGCTCCTGCAACCTGACTAACGCTTTAGTCGCACGCGCCTAGGTCATCAGCTTCACCCCACTGTCCGCTTCTCACGAACGACTGTTGTCCGCTTCTTTGGCATGCTCGCTGGTCGACCCAACTCCGTTCGACTGCAAGACCGTCAGCTCTGGTCGAGCTCACCTTCCAACCCAAGTGAGCAGCACACCGCCAAGCCCTAGTTGGATTCGCCTTTAAATGAGAATCGGAACAGAAACACAGCTAGGATGGTACTGCTCTGCTCAATCAATTCCACCGAGAATCGACTACCAAAATTACACGAACCACAGCCGAAGAACGACGGCTCTGATACCAATTGTCACGAACCTAGGGTTTGTGATGGTTTAGAAGAGGAATTGGGGAAGAACAAAGAAGAAAGGAAGGGGGAGATTGAAGAGAATTAGGGAGAAAATTAAGAGAAATGAGGGAGAGCAGAATACAGAGAAAGTAGTGATTCAATATCAATTTTCAGCATACCCCTTCCTATAGCTAAGGCAATATATATATAGTCTCACTTAGCTACCAAACTCTCTAACCAACTAAGCTACAAGACAAAAAGGGAAATAACAGAATAATCAACACCCATGTGCTGTAACCAAATTACAAAGATACCCCCTAACTATAATTGTAACTCAATTACAGCTTTGCCCCTATAATACCCAAGATCGTGACAATATGAAGCAATGGATAGGGCAAGGGAGAAAATTACATAAAATTTCAACCATCAAAAGATGAAGTATGAGCACATTTGGAACATTATAGATATAAGATTGGATTTGCAACTTCATAGGCCACTCCATGCAGCAGGATATTTTCTTTATCCCAAGTGAGTTTCTAAAATCATATTTCCTATAACCAACAAATTCTTGTATATGCTTTTTTGTTTCTTGTATTGCATTTTTTTAAGGTTTCAATATGATGAGTTTTAATGCGGATATGGAAGTTAAAATTGGTTTGTACAAGACAATAGAACAGAAGTATCCGGATATTGAAGCAAGACTCAAAATTGATGAGCAATTAGAAAAGTTTAAAAAAGGAGAAGGATTGTTTAGCATGAGCATGGCTACTTTAACAAGAGACAAGAAGCAACCAAGTATTATCTTGATTTAACATTTGCATTTTCAAATTTCAATTGTTAGCTCCTTTAACTAATTAGACTAATTAGTTTTCTATTTTTCTATCTTAGCTTTATGGTGGGAAAGCTATGGGAAAGAATGCAAAGAGTTACAAGATCTTGTCATACGAGTCTTGAGTCTCACATGTAGTGCTACGGGATGTGAAAGAAATTGGAGTACATTTGAGCATGTGCATTCCAAAAGGAGAAATCGTTTGGAACAACAATGATTAAATGCTCTTGTCTTTGTGAAGTATAACATTCAACTTGAATTGAGGCAAGCCAAGAGGGAGAAAAGAGGTGAAAATTATGATCCTATTTGTTTGAGTGATATGGAGTCCGATGATGAATGGATCACCGAACAAGAAAACCCTTGTTTACTCCAAGATAATTCATGGATGGATGCTAATGAATGCTTTGAAGATGATGGAGGTATTCAACCAAGTAATAATAGAAGAGGTATATATCTATATTTTATAGTTTCCTACTTTCTAAAACTAAGTTAATGTGTTTGTGTAAGTTTGAGTTGAATTCTAATATGTTATATTGTATAACATAGGACCAAGGAATTTGAAGCTAGATAGAAAAGGAGAAGGAAAAGTTGTTGAAGACAAAGTGGAAGAAAAATTGAATTTAGAAATGATTAACGGTGAGGAAGATGTAGAGGATGGAGAGTAAGTGGATTTGACTATGTTTGAAGACAAAGAAGATGATGAAAATGATGAAGATGATGATGTTCTTGAACTTGAAGATTAAGATGATTGATAATTAGTCAAGATTATGAACAATGGAATTTATTAGTAGCCTAATACTAATAGCAGTAGTTTTTTTTCCTTTTTTTTTCTAGCTTGTTAATTTGAAAGTGGTTTGATTTAGTGCAATTTGAATTTAAAGGTAACATGAATATACTTTTGGTATAATTTTAATATATTCTATTTATTTTCTATAGATATATATTATTTATAGTTGAAATTGAAAATGTGTACCGAATTTTACAATTCGATTCGATTCTTAATTCACGATTCATAAAATAAGGATTTCGAGTCTCGATTTGAATCTCAATTCAACAACTATGGATCCTATTAAACCAGAGGAGATCACATTCTCTTTTTCAAACATTCAAGTGAGAAGGTTATAGCCCTCTTAGTATATGTTGATGATATAGTAGTGAAAGGAAATGGCGATGAAGAACAATAGGTTCTCAAAGGAAATTTGGCTAAGGAGTTTGAGTTTAAAGACTTTGGAGTGCTCAAATACTTTTTGGGGATAGAAATTGCTTACTTTAAAGCTGGAAATTTTGTATCCCAACGTAAGTATGTCTTAGATTTGTTGGTTGAAATAGGAATGACAAAAGGAAAAGGGTCCAACATACTTGTGGATCCTAATCTCAGATTATAGGAAAATCCAGAGGGAAAGGCAATAGATAAAGGAAGGTTCCAATGGCTTGTTGGGAGGGTGATCTATCTCTCACATACTAGGCTTTACATAGCATTTGCTGTCAGCCTAGTAAGCTGGTTCATGCACAGCCCAACTGAGGAGCATATGCAAGTTGTGAGGAAGATTTTGTCCTACCTAAAAGCTACCCCAGGTAAAGGCATTTTGTTTAAAACTGGGACTAAAATAAATGTGCAAGGCTTTACTTATGCAGATTATTGTGGCTCTATCGTTGATAGGAGATCCACAACTGAATGTTGTGTGTTTTTGGGGGGAAATCTTGTGTTTTGGAGGTGTAAAAAGTAGAGTGTTGTAGCAAGATCTAGTGCAGAGACAGAGTTTAGGGCTATGGCCCTAGGTTTATGTAAATTGTTGTGACTATGAATTATCGTAGATGACTTGAAGATCAAGATTCAAGGCACTATTGATCTATTTTGTGACAATAAATCAGCTATTAATATTGCTGACAATCCTGTTTAGCATGACAGGACTAAACATATAGAAATAGATTGACACGTCATACAAGAAAAGTTGGATGGTGGTCTAATCCAGATTCTCTATGTATCATCTGAGAATCAAGTGGCTGATGTGTTGACTAAAGAGCTACCTGTAAGAAGATTTGAAGTTCTAATAAGCAAGGTAAGAATGATAGACATTCATTCACCAACTTGAGGGAGAGTGTTGGTTTACATAAATAATCAAGGAAGAGATATTCTAGAAGTGTCTAGATCTAAAATAGGATATTTCCTTTTTCAAGCTTAGGAAACTTTCCTAAGTATGTTCATATGTATCTTTGTGTATCTTTCCTTTTGTAATTAGATTAGCTTCCTTATAGCTAGTTTTCTTATACCGTATTTTTTTCCTCTATAAAGAAGATGTAATCGTGTACATTCAAATTAATTCAAGAATCATTATGATTTCCTACATTTTACTTGCTAGAGAGTAGCTTTAGGAAGGGCATCCTGTGTAAAGTTTTGGCACATTGTTCTTTTGCGTGGATTTGTTATGAATGTTGTGCCACCAATCCTAACTTGGTTAGGATAAGGTGCACTTGATGATGGGGCTTTATTGTCTAACGTTCTCTGCCATACAACAAAGTTAGTCTTATAACTCATCTTATAAAATTTTTCTTTTATCTTCAACAAATGCTTACTATCATGTGAAATGTCAAATGCACTTTTCCATTGTAATTGTATCTATCCTAGCTTAACTTTATGGATAACACCCTAGTTAATTTTTCCATCTGTGCTGATGATTGATTCAAAATATCTAAACTGATCTTTTCTTGGAATGAGTTGATGTTCAAGTTATACCATAATATCACATAATGAGATCATATGTAGTGGCAAAATTCAAAATTATTTTTCCTTTATTATTTCTTTTCTCCAAAGCTATAATCTCCATGCTTGTTCCTATAACCATTCACTTTTTAGTCCAGACGACCATTCAAGTCACCTCCTATTATCTACTCTCCTCTTAGGTATTTTTTGCCATAACCTCTCTGAATTCTCCCAAAATTGACTTTTGCCAACCAAACTTGGGGTGCATATGTACTAATAATATATGAAGTCTCCTCTTAGATAGATTAACTTTAACTATAATAATGCCACCTCCCAATCTCTTCACATATTCTACCTTATCCTTTAAAGTCTTATCTGTAATACTCTCTATTACATTCTGTCTGTCCTTCCTCAAGCACCAAAGCTTGTATCCGAACTTGGTAAACATGTGGCTTTCTTGTCTAGCCCATCTCTCTCTCTTTGAAGGAAAATGATATTTTTTTTTTCCTGATCATCAGATCAATCAATTTCATAAATTTTTCTCAGAGCTAAAACATTCCTTCTTACCAACAAATTGGATGTGGGTCTTACTCTTCTAAACATTCTTGCATCATCATGAGTAGTGAAAAAGACATTGAATATGTTGTAAGATAGAGAGACTTGTCTTGGTAAGTGTTAAAGTGCTGTCCCTGGGATAAATACTACCTCTTCCAAAGTCAATCTCTTTGTTAAGGCTCTTCCCCATCAGTGGCAAACCCAAAATAGGTTGGTTGAGGGCCTGCCTTACAATCTCAACTTGGACCCAAAATCTGCATCCTATCACTTCCCTTAAGGGAGTGATCTTATTTTTGTTCAAATTAAATCATGAGCCAGGGACAACCTCAAAGCATAAAAGGAAATATGCACGGATATCTGAAATCCTCTTATGAGTTTCAACAAAGGCAGGGTATCACCTATAAAAGGAGATGTGATACTGATTAGGGATTATGATTCCTAGCACAATTAAAAACCATGAGCTAACCTCCCAAACAACCCAGCTGAGCATTAGTGCACCATATCTTAGTATTTATTTATGTAAGGGAAGCCTACTTGGTTATACTAATCTGCCTGCTTAATTGTTACAAGCATAATAATGCTTAAAAGGCGAGTTCTAGGTAGCTCAAGTAGTAGAAGGATTGAAGTAGCTGACAGCTCTGCTCAAAGGCCCAGCTGATAGTCCCCCAATTTTCAAAGATGGAAAGAAAAACTCAGAATGATAATCTGACATCCATTTCTGAACCTTGAGAAAAGAAAATATCATGTATACCATTTCTACGAGAGTTGCAATACCCTGTAACAAAAATTCTAAGCATTGATCCTGCTAGTTAGGTAGGAGTTGCAAGACCTTATTAATATAAAATAAAATAGAAAACAAAAAGAAAAATCTAAGTTGCACAACCTTGGATAATGGTACTAACTCTAATAACTTCTCATTTTCTGTTCTCGAATTCCAAATTGAACTTTTGCTTTTCCTTGGATACTCTGGGTTCGTATTCTTCTATTCTTTGTGTAGAGTGTTACCACTATACATAAGTAGGACCAGGCTTTGTCATCAGTGTATATAGCCTTTTCATGTTAACTTGGTTTTCTACAAGTTAAATTGTTGTTCTCGTTAGACTTAGTTTTGAGTAATATACTTGGGCATGGTTGTATACCTGCAGGAGTAGCAGTCCATCTCAGCGAGGAAGTTATCAAGAATGCCATTGCTGATTTGGAGTCTAGTGCCCTTAAGGGTGGTGGAATATCTTCTAGTCTATTTGCAAAGCCATCCAGTGAGGTATTGCTGCCTTTCCAAAAGAAACGGAAGCATGGAAGTACAAGTGATCCTCCTGAAGAGCAGGCTGATAGAGTTGATCTGGAAGCGGGGATGGTCATTGACCCAGCTCCAATATCAGTAAAGATAGCTGCACTAGAAGCACTAGAAGCATTTCTGACTGTGGTATATGTCAAAACTCACTGTGTCTATTTGCTGATGAGAATAGAATCATCCTCAAAATCATTTCCCTTTTCAATTGTTCAGATCACTCTGCCTCTTGTTAATCTGCTATCAATTTTCTTGTTCTCCAATTTATTTTATTTAAAATGTTATTTTTTTTTACATGACCCAATCTTGTTCACACATCTGATAGTAGATTTCAGACTTTAGATTTGTGTTTTTCTGATGTGAATTTTCTTGGGTACTTAATGAAAAAATGAAATTTTATTTTGTGTCTATGTTCTTCTTGCCCCTAGAAAAAAAAAATTTCTGCCCTTTGAAGTTTTGGGGTTTGCCCTTCATGGTGTTAGTTGTGAATGAACAGTCCTTCCATATGATGAAGTTAAAGACTTGAGTTGTAAGTTTCCTGTCTTTGATCAATTTTCTACTACTCTCCTGCATATGTTGTTACTCCTTTAATGATTTTGGTCACCAATAGACTACATTTGTTTTTCTCAATAAAGTATCTTATTCCACTTTATGAGCTTTGTAGTCCTGTATTTTTCTATTGGCTCCATATTTCCAAGCCGCTAAAGTGATCCACATAATATACAATTTTGTCTAATTTTGTTCTTTAAATGGGGAATCATTATATTTCTTATGGTTTTCTGATTGCTCTCTTTCCCTCCCTTGATGAAGAGCCTTCAAATTTGTTTTCCATGTCTACCTCCAACTTATCAAAAAATATATATTTCCAAAGCAAACAAATCTGAAATCCTCCATCCTTTCCTGGGTGCATTGTTTTACTTGAGGAAAGCGTCAGCAGAGTTATGTATGCCACAACTTACAATATTCTATACTTGGTTACCTTTGCATAATGTCGATAACGTTTTTGCTTAAAGGCTAGCTGATTTTGTAGTGCCAGATTCCCATAAGATCTAGGGATTTATGAGTATAAAAGCATTACAACAGCATTATGATTCTTTCCCTTAAGATCATCTGGCAACAGGGCATTCTGTATCAAAATCAATGTGCATTTTGCAGTTTTTTGTACAAAAACTTTTTCTATTACTGCAAGGGCATGCTTTCAGTTCTCTCATGGGTTGTATAATCAGAAGTTAGTTGACTGCAATGAGGGTTGTTTCATTAGAATATACGGAATGAGAAGCTCACTTTGAAGGGGAAGAGGAGTTCTTGAATTTTAGGGGATAAATGTACTGCCATTGCCCCTTTGTTCAATCATGAATCATGAAATTGCTGCTTAAAATCCAGTCCCTCCCACCTCCACCTGCTACATATAAATGATATCTTCGTGATCATCATCAACTACAAGTCCTAACTAATTAGGGTCAATGGCATAGCATTTATAATGTCAAATGATTTCTAAAAGTCACATTGACAATACAAATTCATGTAAAAAAACTATGTGCCAAAATTTTAGGCCGGATGCTCTTCCTCAAACAACTCTCTAGTGATGGAAAGATGAGATAAACTTCCAACATCATCTTCATATAGGAATATTTCATGAGATGGCAGTGACTGAAGATAATTGATGTGGTTGTATTACATCACATAGTTGATATTGTGAAACCAATCTGTACAACATGGAAACACAACTGTGAATTATATACAGTTTAATAATTGTTTGTTTATTTGTCTCCCATCCAGTTTCTTTTTTCATCATCATCTCTTGTTTTCAGTTTTTATTCATCTCCTTGTAGTATTTAGATTTTTTTTTTTTGGATTCAGTTGTATATCTTGTTATACAACTGGATTTCTTAACTAACTTGTGTTTCTGCATCATAAAAAGAATATGTGCATTTTGTCAAAACAGTGACTTAAGTTCTTTATCTGCATGTATGGAGGAAACATTTGACTCTCTCTTCTTGCCCTTTGTTTCTTTTTCATTTCTCCCAATCTAAAAGGAAATACAATCATTGTTAACTATGTGATATTTTTAGGGTGGTACTTTGGGAGCTAACAGCTGGAGACCAAGTGTTGATTATCTTCTTATAAATGTAGCAACATATGCATGCAAAGGAGTATGGGCCAAGGAGGAGAAACATATTTTTCTTTCCAGTGAATCTGCCATAACCTGGGCAGATTTTCAGCTTGCGGCCTTAGGTGCAGTTTTGGCGTCTCTTCTTTCACCTTCTCGTTTTCGGTCCCCAATTCTTCCTCGGAGTCTCGAGCTTTTCCATAGAGGTAAAGTCTGTCAGAAATTTTGAAGATCATGTTCTTTCATAACATTGTCATTCTGGAAGTTTCACATCATGTTGGGTATGTTCATTAATTGCATTCTCATTTAATAACACATTTACAACTTTATAGTTGCCATTATCAAACTTCTCTCTTTATTCTTCATCAATTTGTAATTCGTGATATAACCTTAGCCATGTTGGAAAGTGAGTAAGTTTACTCAATTCATATGGTTGCATTAACAATGTTTTTGGGACATCTAAAAACGGAAATGCAGACTTTCTGTGATTCTTTTGCTAGAACTGCTAGACCACAACACTAGTGCAGAACTAGGGATATACAGGCTAACAAAGATGGTAGACAACTATGAGATAAAACAATAATTTGAAGTATCTGGATCGCTACTTTAGATATGATGAACAAGAACCTGTTACAAAAAATTTATGTATTGCAGGGAAAAGTATATTGGCAACCAATTTAAAATTGAATTTGAGATATTTGTCTGCAATTGTTTGCCCGTCGTTGGCTATGCATCAAAAGTACTATAGGAGAAACAGTGCCATTCATTTTGTATTGGCTTCAATAATAGGAAGATTAATAGAAGTCTCTGATACGCAGGGCTCCAAACACTTTCCTCTACACAGGAGGTGGGGGCACATTTGCCAGATTATCTAATGTGTCTTCTAGCAGTCTCTCTCTCTCTCTTCCCCCCCGGGTGCTAATTATTGACCTGTTCATATGGAAGATGACACAAATTGCCACGTGTCTTCTTGTGCACTTTGTCAACCTTTCAACTTTTACGGTCCTAAAAGTTCATCTTTAGTGGCTTTAGAGTGGTTCTCTTCCATTAACTTAGTGAAAAGGACTCCGCTGCTGCACAAATAATAGGTTTTACTGGCTTCATTTATGTTATTCTTCTCCTTAATCATTCTGTTAGTCCTCAAGACTTTCCTTCTTCTTTGTTGCTTTAACTCAAACTTCCATGGAAATGATTTCTTCAGGCACACGAGGAACCAGAACTAAACTTACTGAATTCTGTGCTCATGCACTTCGCTCCTTGGAAATGCTTATACATCCTCGGGCGCTCTCGCTTTTTGATCTGTCATCCCACAGCACCTCCTTTGATGATGTTCACAGCAAGTTTCCAAATGCATACTCCTATGAGAAACAAAATACTCCAGTTTCAAGAAGCAACCTTGGAAAGAGGCCAGTTGATTTCACCATAGAGGATGATGACCTGTACAAAAGTTGGCTAGCAGAAGATGAGCATGAGATTCCACCGACTGACCCTGGAAAGGATAAAATTTTTACTCTGAAACCTCCGGAGATAACTAGAGATCCATCACCCGAGAAAATTCTCCCTGTACCTGATTCTCAGGGTACTAGAGTTCTTGAAAGAAGTGGACAGGAGGAGTTGGCATCAGCCAGTGCTGCTGCGGAGATCGAAGGAGAAGCGGATGAAGCACCTCTGTTTCAATATCCCGCTAAGCAAGGTGATCTAATGCCTGCTGTCGAAGTCTCTGCAGCGCCTCAACTTGGGGCTTTTTCCGAAAGTGGAGCATCAGTTCCTGCAGAAGGCCCATTGGCAACCCGTGCTGTGGTCGACAGGGCTGAAGCGTTTGCGACAGGAACTGTCACTACTACTTCTATGTTGGAGAGAAGCCAGCAGCTTGCAATCGACTTGGATAGTGAAGCATCAATGGAGTCACTTCCTGATATCGTCGATGCAGATCCAGATTCTGACTAGGATTTCCAAAATTGGGTAAATTATAATGAAATCAATCTGTGAAATATACAGGAGAATGCCTATGGCTACACCACCCATTCTGGATATCTATTTGACTTGGATGCTGAGTGAAGGAATCACTTCCTCATATCATGGCTTTTCAAAAGTTGAAGGTTGTAAGCAAGACATGTAACTGTCAATGGATGGTAATCAGAATTTAGATTATTTTCTCCTCAGTCATGTAACATTACGTTCTGGTTCTGGATTCTATTTTATGTTTTGTTAAAAGACACAGAGAAACTGACCATGGATTTCTGCTTGATATTTCTCAAGCAAATATCAATTTTGACATGTAGTTCTGATTGCATTTGTTTTATTCTTTCTTGTTGTAACTCACAAAACGAGGTCTTCCACAAACCCAAAAGGTAAACCAATTATCCTCAAGGTTGAACCACCTAATTTGATTGTGGTTCTCTTAGAACTAAGTAATAAGCTTGATTATAATTTGAGATTACTTCCACAATCTAGCAAACACTTCAAATCCTTATAAACTTGGGATAAATTTTGTTATAATTGTAACTTGAAATTTAAATTTGACTATGATTAAGATTTCATCTACAATCGAAAATTCATCTTCGTGATTCATCAAGATTTATTTTCATGACTCATCTTGTAATCAGGATATAGATTTATACAAATTAATCTTTATTTATATATATTTATAGATGAGTGTCAAATGTATAAATAGGTACCCTATACTTTAGAATTATTACAATAATATCAATATTGTAGCAACAACTATTGTAATAGTAATATCCTCATAGTGATATTTTGTTTATTTTACTCGTGATTTTTTCTAATTTGAATTTTTTATGTAAAACTTTTGTGTTTATTTATGTGCTTGATGGTTTGATCGTAGTTTATTTTTGTCACAACATAAATGAACTATTAATTGTATTTAAACATGAGATAACTTGAACTTGCATCATGAGTAGACACGATAGATTCTATCAACTTGTGGGGGTGAGAACTTTCATGTGTAGCTACTAAACTCTAGTCCTGAAACTTGCTTATAAACATGGCATGAGAGAACATAACTTGATTTTATGAAAACACGTAAATAGTTCATAATGTACTTACCTTCAAACTTGGTTAGAAAAGAAATAAACCTTAATATTTTTTTCTTAACAAAACCCTCACACCTTGTTATCTAGGTTGTAGTAAGGAATAAAATTAGAGTAAATGGAAGGAAGAACAATACATATAGCCATAGACTTTAAATTCCATCCAAAACTAAATTGAAATAAGATTTGAGATCCAAAACTAAATTGAAATAGAATTTGAAATCCAAAACCCAATTGGAATAAGGTTTGAAATCCAAAACCTTTAACTTCCACATTTGCCCTTTGTATTCATTTAAACCCATTTTCCAATTTATATTTACAACCCAATAAATTCTACAAACTCTCAATCGCTCTCCCATATAAATTCAAACCTTACCTTTTCTCTTAAAGATTTAAATCATAACAACTTAGAAAAATCAACTTATTCATGTCATGTCTGGAAAAGTTAATTTATTTATATCTATAAAATTTCAAAGAATCCTCGAGAATATTCTAAAACTTAGACTATCTATACTTTTCATTTTGGTCCCTAACAATAGTTTCAGGTATCACATACATTACATGGGATGTATGTAAATAACATTTCTTGATTTATTCTTGATATTAATAATAAGATTATATCTTCATTCATACATCTTCTTTTCATCTTTATGAATGAGTCCCTAAACTTTCTGATAAAGGTCCTACTTTCATGAGGTTGAGAGTGTGTGATGTGGATCTCTAGTTTAAGATATCTTAAAGGTATTACCAGTCCTTAGATTTATTAGGAGAGGAATATGATATATCAATTAGTGAATTGAGACATGGGCTACTGCCATTGTTAGCATGGGATGCAAATAGGAATAGGGTGGTGAGTTACACGTCACTTTACGTGGGACGCATATAGTAAACATGTGGGTGGGTATTAGTAGAACATCCGCTGAATGTGATGCCTGTGACAGATCACATGGCTTGAGGATTAATGATCTATCGTTGGCTCTCGATTTTGTATCTAGTCATTAGACCAAATGTGACATAATGTCTTGTGCACTGGTGTTAGGGATTTACCATTGAGTTGAACCATCTATGTAAGAGGTGGGGATGCTCATTGTGTAGTCTCTAAATAGTGGTGTTTGGAGATAGATGTTCATTGATGGGATCCATTGACCTCAATTGAATGGAGACATACATCCTATGTAATCCATATTGATGGTTATGGTTGAAAATCCTCTGGCCAAGGTGAGCATGAGATTCGAAAGAGTTCAAATGTTAGATAGGATCTAACATGCTACTTATACCACACACCTTATCAGATCTATCATGGTTATCGAGTCCTATGAGTTTAATCGGTCCATGACTCTCACTCGATTAGGATGTCAGTCAATGAAAGGACTATAATGCACGATAATCGAGGAGCCTTAATAGGTTCATATGGAGTTAGACTTCATTGTCATTAGGATCATCTTGAGTCTTGGCTAATGGATACTCAGGATCTTTTAGGGTGCTTTGGGGATTTGGAAAGATCCCTTTAGTAGGTCGATGGGATTGGTTGACGTCAAAGAGTTAACATGTCTCGATTTTTATATGGCTGCGAACCTAAAAAGTCACACGCATACCAAGTAATGCATAGATTAGTAATCCATTGTTCTTAATATGTTTTTCATCATTGTGGGATAATGATTTTGGTTCCTATTGTATATGGGAGATTGTTATTGCATAACAAGGGCCTTAGTGGCATTATTGGATAATTGAAGAGCTATTATTTATTAATAGTGGGGCCAGAATGCAATAATCATGAAGTGGGCAGAAGCTGGTCAACTTCGACTGTATCTTTCAATACGGTTGACTAAAGTTGAGCTAAGTAATTCTGGTTGAGTTTGGTTGATTGAACTTGAACTGCCTGGGTTCTGGTTAACTTTAGTTGATCGAACCTGGCAATTCGGTCAGTTTAATTGATCGAACTTGGGCAGCAAGCATCTGGTTTACTTCGATCGATCGAACAATGATCTTTAGTCGACCAGAATTTTGCCACGTGGTTTTAACATGAGCATTTGATGCTCTATCGTGTAAACGGGTACGAAAAGGAGATTTGGAGAGATTTAAAAAGGTGAAGAGAGGGTTTTAAGGGTGGTCACTCTTGGTAGCTCCCCTCTATCTTGTTATCTTCTTCCTCATTTTTTCTCTTACTTGTTATTTCTTCTCCATTGCTATAGCTATCTCATTGTTCCTTGCTCCAAGAGAGAGTGGGTATAACACCTCTTATTCTTCTTCCATTCAAAGGGGTTATTGGATAGCCAAGAAGCAACTCAAGGAGGAATACCCATAGAGCAACAGTTCACCTCTATTGAGAGAGTTCTAGCCTAATTCCATTCGAAGGTTCCGCTTGCATCTTAGGTGTGGACTGACTAGGTCCTTCACAAGTGAGAAGACAGGCTAGTCACCCAGAGTAGAAGCTTAGACGTGGGAGCTCAAATGGATGGCAATGAGGACCAACCACCACCTGGACAACCGCTATCTCTATTCTTCAAAAAGGTATATCGAAAAACCCCCTATGGCATGGTTTTTCTCTTGTAGCATACGGATGAAGTATATCGAGTCTTGCAAGGATTGTTTTCACTTCTGCTTTGTGTTGCTAATAATTCTTAAAAACCCATAAATCCTTGCATAAATTTACTCGTTGTTGGTTTTTGGCCTTGGGCCCTCGTTTCCTTTCATATAGAACTATTCTACCTATATCTAGATGCTTTAGGATAGCATCACTTAATTGCATCTACATTCTTACTCGAGTGACTAACTATCACTCGAATACCAGCCTAAGAAGATGGATTTTAAGCAGCTTAACCAAATGCTGCTTGAAATTAACAATCCTATAAATACTTGAATCAAAGCAACGAACATTCAACTTATAAAATCTCAAATGTCCTTTCATTAAATTTCATAACATTGAGAGTTTTAAGAATTTGATATTAAATATCAAATAAATAACTTCGGCTTTATAAAATAGAACTTAGAATCACTTGCCTAAGTATACATACATTTACTCAAGAGCAAAGACGAAAGAAATCAAGAAAAACACATTGCTTCTAGATTTGTTTAAGATATTTCCCAACCTTAACCTTAAGCTTACTCTAATCACCATGAGGTTCATATGACACTCATTTAATATGGATACTTAACGTATCCCATGAATTTCTAGAGTAACCTCTTGACATAACAAGCATACCAACAAACAAAAATAAGATTAATTACAACCAAAACATATTAAGGATATTAGCACATCCTTATCATGAAGGATAAGACAATATAAATCTTATGAATCAAAACTCAAGCACCATCACTTGAGTATATGATCATAAAAAAAATTTATAAAAAAACTTGATTCGTAACAATTAAACATTAGATATGAAATATGGAATACACTTGTCTTAAACATTGAGTAATGTTGTCACATAAAACATTTACCATATCATGAGTTTCACAAAACCCTCATGTATTGCCTTTAGGATGACCCTAAAGAGAGGCATACCAAAAGATATATCAATAACACACATACGGCTAAAATAAGTTTAACACATGTGAGAACATTAATAGATAAATTATATTAAAAGATAAACCTATCAAGGTTCCTTGACCTTATATATTCTCAAGGCAACCTCAACATGTATTCTATAAAGATAAACTTGATATATCCCTAGGTAATATAATAAAGAGGAACATCATAATTTTCACATGTATAAAATATATTAATAAGCCTATGAGAACATAACATAACAACATTCCTTGAGATAATTCTCAAAGCATCCTTAACATAGAACAAACTTTACATTAAAGTTTTGCATAATATAATCATCATCAAAACATTCAAGAACATATAACTCAACAACTTATTTAGTCAAGTATACTTCATCTTTACTCGATTAAGTCTATATTTTTAATCGATTATTTTTAGGTTTTAACTAAGGATTACTCAATTACAAAATTCTTACACTCGATTATCTTAAACATGGAAATTTTACTTAAGCCTATCTGATCATTGAAATACTTGATTAACATGAGCTTATTACTCGTTTAACAAAGGTCATACCTTCACTTAATTTAAATGATTTACTTGATTAAAAGCTTTACTAACTCAATCATTCCTAATTGTTGTAGTCATCATTCTTTAATCGAATTTACTAATTTTCTCATTAAATCTAAATAACAAATTTCTCAACACACCCCCACAAAGCAAGGGACCAAGTCGGTCCACACCTAGGCTACACCGAAACCCTTCATCTCACCCATGTGCTAGACAAATGAGAACGAAGATGACTGCGAGCTGATCTAGGTTATCCTTAAATGACCCGGTCATCTCATGACCTTTAGACCAACAAAAAATAGGGAGAAAGAGAGAGGAGAGAGATGGAGCAAATGAAGAAGAAGATGAATAATGGCTAGGCTTGCCTCTACTTCTTTTCTCTCAAAGAAACGGATGAAGGAGATGGAGAAAATGGAATTTGGTATCTAATACGCTGTTCTTCTCACTTTTCTTCTTCCTTAAATTTCTT
Source organism: Diospyros kaki (assembly GCA_036245055.1). Lineage (NCBI taxonomy): Eukaryota > Viridiplantae > Streptophyta > Magnoliopsida > Ericales > Ebenaceae > Diospyros > Diospyros kaki. The sequence continues at coordinate 24,274,030 of BSEG01000010.1, read as the reverse complement.
CTCCCTCTGATTTTTGTGCCTCCGAGATGCTTGATGGCATCATACTCTTCCAATTGAAATAATGGGAGAAAAACATGTAGGATCTAATCCCACAGAGCAAAACTGTTGACAGTTCAATGCAAACTGTTGATAGTTCATAAATTGTCGATCGATCCAAGAACAATTGTTGACCGTTTCTTGATCTTTTCTCGAAGTTTCACCAAATTGCATTTAGGCCTACCATTAACTCTTAATGACCCTTTCACTAACTCTTAATGGAACCAAGGCCCTCGTTAACTCTTAATGATTTCCTTTTGTTAAATCTTAACAGATTACAGATCCATTTGTTAACTTTTAACAACACATCCATTATCATCATTAACTCTTAATAATGACTGAGAACACATGACAGTAAGGAATCACTAATCCAATGCATTACCCAATATGTGAGACCTTCTAGGTTCATCACCATGTAGGAATCAAGACATGCCAAACTCTTAGGCATTGAATGAACACTTCATTCTATTATGAGAAACTATTTATTTCCTCACAACAGCCCAAAAGGTCCTAAGTGACCCCTAACATAATATCAAGACAATCATAATGGCAATGAAGTCAATACTTCAATGAACCTATTAGGTCTCTTGATTATCGTGCACTATAATCATTTCACTAACTAACATCTCGATTGAGTGAGAGCAATGGACTAATTAAACTCATAGGACTTGGTAACTATGTTAAGATGCAATATGGTGTGATCAAGATGACACATCGGAATTCTTTCCCACATCGAAAACTCTTTTCAATCATGTGCACCCTAGCCAAGGGTTTTCCAACCACAACCAAGTACGACCACATAGGATGTTCACCCCATAATGGAGGTTAATGGATCCCATTAATGAGAATTCACCTCCATACACTACTGCATAAACACTACATAGAGAGCATTCCAACCTCACACTTGATGGTTTCACTCAACGACAAATCTCCGACATCAGTGCACAAGACAACTTTGTCACCTCTGGTTTGAGGATCAGATACACAATCAAAAACCAAAAACATATCATTAATCCTGTCAACCATGTGATCTATCACAAGAGTCACATTCAACAGATGTTCGACTAACATCCACCCACATGCCTACTAGTCGCATCTCATGTAGTATGGCATGTGACTCATCATTCTTTATCATTAGTATCTCATACTAATCAAAGGTAGTAACTCATGTGCTAGTCCATAATCAATTCATCATCATCCCTATTTGATAAATCTAAGGACTAGGAATTCCTTTAAGAAATCTTGTGTTATAGATCCTTGTCACATTTTCTTAACAACTTAAGAATGAGACCATCAAGAAATCTAAGGATTCGTCCATACACATTTGGAGAGCAATGAATGAAGAAATGACCATTTTATCAAATCACAAGACTTGAAGATTGTTTTCCTACCATGGATACATGGGTTTTTTATGAATGACAAAAAAAGGGGGGAGAAGAGGAATGTTTTTTAGGTTGAATATATGAGGATGAATATTTTTAGCTCAAGATTTATGATAGTAACCCTATTTTAACTATATAACAAATATCCTTATTTTAACTATATAAGTAATGTCTTTTCTTCTTTTTATCTATATGAATGATATTTTGATCTACTTGGATAATTCATAGCACCATATCTTGGATAGATTGACATCTTGTTCTGAATGAATATCTGTGTTACTTAAATGACATCATTGTCTCATGGATTTGTGGGTATTTTCTCAAGAACTAATCATAGTGTTTTTATCATCATCAAAAGGGGGGAGATTGTTAACCTTAAGGGTGTAATCAATGAGTTTTGATGGTAATAGAGTTCATTTTTAGAATATATTCAAGCCTAAATCGTCTAGTTAACCAAATTTCCAAAGTCACCCAAGAATTTTGAAAATCTTTTTAACCAAGGTTGTTTCTTAAGAGGTTTTTTTATTAATACCTAAGCATAACAATCCCACAACACAGTCTCTTCACATTATGAGTCATTACAAGGCAAAAACTTAACAAATAAAAGATTTCCTTATTTGGTTAAAAGACAAACTTGTATTCTTATAAAAAAGTTTAGTTTCTTTCCCAAAAGTTGTATCTAATATTCTATAACTCCAATTTGCTCTCAAATTTTGTTTGTTGCAAGTTATAATCTTGTTCCAAAAATGTCCCCTTTTCTATTCTTATAAAAGCTATTTACTCTTGACGTTTTATTTATCTTTTCTATATCCTTATTATTCAAAATTATTTTTGAATGTCTAAAGATTTGAAGAGACTTTGCAGACCACGAAGTTATTTTTTCTTCTTTGTTATTCGTCATTTATTGTGCATGGTTTCCTAATTGTTAACTCATTCCTAATTAAGTTAAGACTAACTTGTAAAACTTCTTTTTCTTTGTAAAGACTGAAAGTTGTTTTTGTTTCATGAAGGCTTCACATAAATTCAAACTTGGCTATCCATTGTGGTCTCCAATGATTAAAAGACTTATAGAAGAATTATAAAGAGTCATACCTACCAATATTTGAACTCACTTATTACTCTTTGTTTGTCCATTCAACGATGAAGGACTTCGAGTGATTTAAGCATTTATTCTTGTTATAACATTTCTCATTCACCTTTATCTTTTTGTATTTTTAAATCAATGTACTTTAAATTTAATTCACTTGTGTGTTATGAGAGCTCACTGTAATTTGTGAGGGTGCGTAACTTTCTTTAGGAACTATTCTTGATTGCAAGAGAGCTATAGTTCAAAGTTATACCTTGTATACAAAAGCTAGGGCTTATATATATCTTCATAGTTAAACTTTCAAGTTTTTGCTTGAAGGGAGAGAATGTAAGCTCTTACAATCAAACCTCTAAAAAATTTTGTGTTGAGTAATTATGCTTCCTTGTTCTCTACTTAATCATTTCATAATTAAATCACTCTCAAATCAAACTAACTAAAACAAAAAAAAAAAAAAAAATTGGGAAAAATCCTTAAATTTTCACCAAACCCAATTTAACCGCCTTTCACCAAACCCAATTCAACCGCCTCTTGGGTATTTTCGTAGGCAACAAAAACCAAGTTGATCACTTGAAGCAACTAAACAACTTTAGTTTCAACTCTTCTAACCACACAACATATTAGTTATGTGCCCTAATGCTAGATTTAGATGATGTCTAGCACATGTTTGTAATTAAATACATTTAATATATCTTTATATATTATATTAATAAAAGGTAAGTTTATCATCATTCATTAAAATCTCTAATTTGTTATATGAATGAGTCCTTGGATTTTCTGTTTAAGAGTCTTATTCTTAAGATGTAAATAATATGTGACAAGATTCTATGGTAACGGGATTTCATAGATATTCTTGGTCCTTAGATTAATCGGATGGGGATTCTGATTGATCAATTATGGACTGGCATGATGTTTACTACCTTGATTAGTATGAGATACTAATGGTTAAGTATGGTGAGTCACATACTATATGACATGAGAATGTCTCTAATAAACTCATGGGTGGTTATTGGAGAACAATGCACTGAATGTGAGACTAATGACTAATCATATGGCATTGTGGATAATGATTTTGTCAACGAGTTGCGATTGTTAACTGATTCTTAGACTTGAACTGACATGGTTGTCTTGTGTATTAGTGTGTGGGATTTGTTAATGCATTAAACCATCCAATTATGAGGTGGGGAAGTTCATCTACATGGTTCTGCATTATTGGTGCATAGAGGTAGGTGTTCAAGGATAGGATCTGTCACCCTCATCGTTATTGGTGAGGAGAACATACTATGTGATCTACTGTTAGTGTGGCAAGAAATTCCTTGACCAAGGTAGTATGATTAATCAGGAAAGTGTTTCTTTAGCTTTCATCTAGTCATACTAATAAGATCTTATACATAGTTACTAAGTTTGTAAGTTTATCGTACCATGACTCTCTCTCAGTCGGGACATTGAGTCACGAAAAGATTGTATTACATGGTAATCATCAATTGTAATAGGCTCGTTTGAAGTTTGACTTCATTGCCTATTATATTGTGCTGGACCGTTGCTAAGCGCTTCCCAAGACCTTTCAGAACATCACTAGAATATGGAGAGATTTTCACGACAGGTCAAGGTGTTTCGGCCGGCGTCAAAAAGGTATTGGCATTATCTGATTGTTGGTTGATGGTGAACCTAAAAAGTCACACACCATATAGTGTGGCATCTGGTATCGGTACTACGCACCAGTTATGTCTCAAACATCATTAATAGTTAATGGTGGTTTATAAAGATGTCATTAAGTGTTAATGACTAAATTGATTAAAAGTTAATGAATCGGCGTGTGATTTCTTTTGAAATAGCAAGGAAAGTTCACTACCTCAAGGTTGTTTTTCCATCTAGTGGAAATCAGGTGACCACCTCTAAAGAACTGGTTAACCATTTTTGGCGCCAAAGCTACAAATAGTGCCTTCCATCTGTCACTCAATTATAGGGGGTTGGTGGAAAAATTGGGAGGCCTAAATTGGGAGGAAATTACAAAAGGGTTTTACAGTTCTTGGCATCTGCTTCTTTATTTTTTTCTGCTTTTTCTTTTGAAATTATAGAGCGTAATTGTTGTGTGCGTGAAAATTCTAGAGAGTCCAGGGAGACACACAGGTGCTAGTGAATCAAATTCCTCAGGCTAGCATGGGATGAGGATTGCAACATGGTACCAGGTTGCTCGCTAGGTGTGGATAGAGTAGGCCTTCTATGTAGTGAAGAGGAATCGATCTCAATGTAGAAACAATTTCTACACCCACCTAGCATGGAGCTCCAAGTATGTTATTTATTAAATTTCATATGATGAAATATTGTGTTGCTTAAATATCCAAGTTGTGTATAATATGTGTATTTATGACTTCTGTTGTGCATGTTTGATGTGCAAAAATTTTAAATTTACCTACATTTCCATACAATAATTGCAACAGTGGTATCAAAGCCTTAACTTGGTATTTAATGCATATACGATGGTTGTATGTGTCAAGTTTTATGAAATTTATTGACTATGCGTAGGGTTTCGGCTGACTGATTTTGCAGTAAATGCTTTGGTTGTGTTTTATTATAGAACTAGTCGACCACCTAAGGACACGGTCAGGAGTTTCATGTGCGGAATTAGTCGATTGCCTGTATTGTCCTGGTCGACCACTTCTATCAAATATGCTGTGGCAACATCCTTTTACATGCCAAATGTTGTTGGTTGTGTGGGTTACTATAATAACCTGTTAGGGGGTCTAGGCGTTTTTTAGTATTTTATTATGGGTTCAATTTTTTTTTTTTGTGGATTAAATATATTTTTATGGAATAATGTGTAAGTGGAAATAAGAATTTGGTAGCCCATCCAAGTGGGATTCAAATCTGTGGAGAAAGTCCAAATAAATTGGGCCATCGAGATGTGTTTAAGATTTTTAATTATATTAAGAATGGGCTTAGATGTGGAGAATTATTTGGATCAGTGAGTGGGACCATGGAATGGCCCACGGCATGGGCTGAGCCCAATTGAGAAATGAGATTTAAAATTGTTAAAAAGAAAATCAGAATAAAAATTAAATTATCCAGTAAATGTCGATTTTACCCTTGGTCTTCCATTGTCCGTTATTAGAAGAGAAAGACAGTCAGGTCTTCCTACCAAGTCATGGTTGCAGACTATGCATCTTTCCTCCTTCATGCTCCATCTGCAATTGCGCCCTTTTGTACTCTTGCTACGTTTGATCCTATCCTTCTTCAACTTTCTTCCATATATTTTTCCTTTCCTCAGACTTCATGTCCTAGTGTCTTCGTCTTGGCTAATAGGAGTTCAAGAGGAGAGGGGATTCTTCTACATTGCTAAGTCATCAGGCAAGTTCTTCTTACACTCCCACTTTATTTTCAGTGCGAGCTCTCTTATACATTCTATTTTTTTCAATGCAAGTTCTTCTTGCACTCATTTTTTATTTTCTGTGCAAGCTCCCTTATTTATTTATTGTTCTCATGCGAGTTCCCCTGTTAGTCTCTTTATTTTAGTCACTGTGAGGGATTATATGTATATATATATATATGCCTGTTGCTGTGTATGGTTCTCTTTTTGCTGGTGTTCATTGAGTCGTCATAACTGAGTATTTGTTGGGGTCTCTTTGTGGTTTTGAAAATGGGGTTTGTTTCCACCCTAAGTTTCCTTCAGTGAATGGCTATTATTTGCCAAGATATAGGTACGAGGCCTTGTTCGCTTCTATATCTTCTTGAGCTTAATCATGTATACATGGCCAGATTCACCTCGTAGAAGCCTAAATGACGCATCCAAATAGGCATGAACCACCCGAATGCCATCTCCCATATGCGAATGTCAGACACAAACCTTCTTGACACATTCGAGTAGCCCTTGTTGTTATACCTATTTGATTCGGATAGCTTACATATATATATATGCTAGATATATCTAGAAAGAGAGGAATCCATTCCAGTAAACCTTGAGCTCTAGCCCTAAGCTCTTCCTACAAGCTCTTTCTATGAGCTCTAGCCTCAAACCCTTCTTCGAGCTCTAGCCACAAGTCTTTCCATGAGCTCTTGTCACGATCCTTTGCTGCGAGCTCTTTCCATGAGCTCTTGCCTCGAGCCTTGCTGTAAGCTCTTTCTGCAAGCTCCACTTCAAGCCTTTGCTCTAGCCTTACTACGAGCTCTTTCCGACAAGCTCTTGCTCGTGATCATTTACTATGAGCTTTGTCTTTAGCCTTTTCCACGAGTTTTTTCAGTGAACTCTTACCCCAAGCCCTTTGCCGCGAGCTCTCGACGCGATCCTTGTTGTGAGCTCATGCTTATATGCCTCCTTGTAATGAGCTCTTTGCCGCAAGCTCTTTTTGAGAGCTCTTTCCTTGAACTCTTTCCACGAGCTTTTTCCACAATCCTTTTTTCACGAGCTCTTCCATATATGCCCTCTTGTCATAAGACTCATAGCTGTGAGCTTCAACCTTGTCACAAGTCTCCACGTCAGTTATCTTTTGGAAATCAAATTGCCTTGAACAATACTCTCATTTGGCAAATCAAAGTTAATCTTGATAGTAAATAACAATACTCTCCTTTGGCAAATAAAATTTGCTCTTTCCTTTGGCAAATCAAAGTTATCCTAACTTCAAAGATCCTAGTTAGTGATTTGGTGAGGTATATAGTGATGAGGATTTGTTATATTTATTGGCATTTGAGCTTCTTATTATTTTGTATGGCTATCGAGTCTAGAGCTATGAGATATTGAAAATGTAATTAAATCTTATTTAAATTTCCACTACTAGAAATGAAATGAGTTGTTATTTGAGTTCAGTTTTGTTAGAATCATCTCTGTAATGACATTTTTTCGAGTATCCTATGCTAAGCGAGTATATTCAGAAACGGGCCTTACAGTTACCACATTAGACGACGACGTGAGGATGTTAAGCGTGTTGTCCTGAATGCCCATATGTGATTCTGGACATGTGCATGGATATTATTCAAAATTGTTTTAGCATAAGCAGAATGGTTTGAATGTATGAATGTTTGGGATGAACATGGGCTTGAATGTGAATTAGTAAATGTTACAGGAGCTTCATATTAATTCGTTTAATATGTAATAATTTAGTCATTTGGTTATGTAATGAGACATAAGTCTAAAGTAGTTTCTTTTAGTCTTTGTTTTACAAATATTGTAAAGGAAGACAACATCAAGGAGATGATCACTACAAAAAAATTGATTTTTGAGGTGGTTTTTTTAAAATTTTGTGGCGGTTTCATAAAACCGCCGCAAAAATTTAGTAAAACATTTAATTTTGCGATAGTTACCAAAAAATTGTCGCTAAATTTAAAAAATAATTAAATAATTAAAAAATTAAATTTAATTTTGCGACAATTTTTGAGAAACGGCCACTAAATTCAGAAAATTAAATAATTCAAAATTAAAAATAAAATAATATTTGTGGTGCTTTTCAAAAACCGCCGCAAAATTCATTAAAAAATTAAATTTAGTGGCGATTTTCGAAAACTGTCGCTAAATTAAAAAAAAATTAAAATTAAATTTACATTTGCGGCAGTTTTTGAAAACCGTCGTTAAATTCATTAAAAAAAATTAAATTTTGCTTAAGAAAATAATTAAAAATTAAATTAATAAAAATAAAGATAAAATCTTAATAATAAATTTAAAATTGCATTTAAATTAATAGCAAAATTCTTTAAAAATTTAATTTAAAAAAATAAAAATAAATTTAACAAAATTTTAATAATTTTTAAAAAATATATAAAATCTTCTTTTTTATTTTTAATCAATTAATTTATTTAATTTAACTCAATTAATTTATTTTTAATTTATTCTATTATTCTTTTAAAAAATAATCAATTAATAAATATTTTAATATATATTAAAAATATAAAATACAATTCTGAAAATTAGTTGTTCGATTAGTATATACTATATATGTACATATATGTCAAGGGGTGCTTGGCAGATCAAGCGGTTCGCGTGCATGCAAACTGTCGCTAAAATTAAAAATTTAATTTTTTTATTAATTTTCACAGCGATTTTGAAACTATCGCTAAAATTAAAAATTTAATTTTTCGCCGCGATTTCAAAACCACCGCTAAATATTATAGAAACCGTTGCTAAATCCCTTATTTTGCGGCAGTTTTTAAAACTGTCGTAAAAAATATAATTAGCGGCGGTTATTCTAGTGGTTGCTGAAAACCGCTGATAAATGCTCCGCGACTGCTGACTTAGCTACGATTTTGAAAATCGTCGCTAAATGCAAATTTTTTTGTAATGCGTAAGACGTTAAGAGTTGATGGATTCTCAAGACAAGAAGCGAGAAAGTTAAGAGTACTTCATGTCATGTATGATATGATTAAGGTATGGCTTAAACCTTTGAAGCATGAGTTTAATCTGTGCACAAGCCCATGATTATTTTATTTATTATGTTTATGAATCCTTATTCATTTTGTCTTACATATGATGTTTGATGAGATGAATGCTTTTATCAAAGAAATCGTATAAATTTAAAAGGCTGTAGAAATCTTCTCATGTGAAAAAGAATATTAGATTTATGTAGTGAATTCAATTCATCGTGGCTTTCTACTATCGTAGGGGTTCATCAATCTAATGGGGTGTAACCTTAGGGGGAGCATTTTATGTGCATGTAAGTGAAATCATTCTCTATTGTTTCTCTTTAGTTTTTCTACTCCTTTCGTATGCTTTCTAAGAGATATTCTCTTTCTTGGAAAGAATAGAAAAAACTTAAGATGTCCCTATTCTATGTGCTGCTTATTGATACATGTGTAAAATGCTTGTGTTGTTGCCTGACTACAACAATAATTATTTTTTTATGGAGATCATCTTGTTGAAGCATACATGTGACCCTTTGTCGTGTGACTTGTGATGGGAGTGTGTCTTGGTAACAATGAAATCTCAAGAGGACTTGTGTCTCTCAAGATGGCATGAAGGTTGTGACTTTTAGGATGACATGTGGGAGTCTGGAAGCGTTGTGAGAATGAGTGCTCTGAACTGAATGATTCTTAGGGTGATGAATGAGTCTCAGGATGATGAATGACCCCCAAAGTGACGAATGACCTACTAAAAGTGTTGTTTCCATGTGATTCACATGTTTTTTATATTATGACCTTATTTTTTGAAGTTATAGTTTTACTCTACCTTTAGGGTGATTCCTATTTCATGGGATCTATCATTTTCTTCTTTTATTGGTTGTGTGTATCTTAAATATATTTCTACCACTTGAGAAATTTTAGTACTTTATCCTGAAAGGGATAGATTGAATATGTGTTACATGGATAGGATTAGTATTACGGTATCTTATCTTTTTGAGGAAGTGTGATACATGGTAGAGTCTAATGAACAATCACATCACATGTGCTGTACAAGTATAATGAATTAAATTTCTTAACTTATCTAAGTAGATCCAATCCATGTTGAATATCTTAGGATCACTTTCTCACCTCATAAAAAGATAAATATCTAGTTCAATAATTACCAAATAAAGGCTGAAACAAAAACAATTAAAATATTGTTATATCAAATTTCTCTCAAAAAGAGATGGAGATTTTTTTGAGTAATTAGGGATATATTCAAAACCCTAATCTTGTTGCAAGGATGGCTCATCTTGTGCCGCAGGCTCAGTAGAAACACCCACACTACCACCATTATTAGCACAACCAGCACCATCATCTCCTCCTCTATCACTGTTAGTATTAATTTTGTGGACTATGTCGCACAAGGGCTTGCTGATCGCGATAATGTCAGAGTACTCGAGCTTTTCAGTTGGGTTGGTGCTAACCAAAACTTGTAGCCCGACAGTTAGTAAACAACCTTGTCCTGGCAAGCTTTCAAAGTCTGAATTAGGCACACCATTGACTTCACCGGTGACGGAGTAGTCATTTACAAGTAGTGCTCCCATGGGATGTAAGATGAATCCTAGTGGAAGTAGAGGAATGCAGGACTGGTCTTGGTTGCTCATGGCAAGTTGGAGAGAGTCAATGTTGAGGGTGGAAAACACCACTACACCACTGGTATCGCTAATGCTGCTCTCTTATAAAATGAATTCTGTGCTTGTGTCCTACACAAATATATACAGGTAGTAATGTGGTACTAGCAACTTTACATGAAAAAAATACCCATACACACAAGACTCAAAAGGAAGGTATGCATACTTACATTAATGCGAAAAAGAGAAACGCAATTTCCTGGATGTGAGCCACTAGCAATGTGAACCACCTCTTGCAAAGAAGTCACATTTGAAAGAACATCTAGCTGCCACATATGATGAACACAAATGTAATTTTAATTAATGGATTTGAAAAAGAAAATGAGACAAAGGAAGAATGTATTCAGAAGGTGATAATTATGTACCTGCAGAGCCCTACAATGCTCATCTTTGAGTAGATTGAAAGCGAGAAAGGGTGAATATGGAAGCCAAGAAGTGGATGCAACAGCGAGAATCAAACCAATGGGCAAGCAAGGCTCTGTGATACTTCTCGTGGTGATTCTAATAGTGTCATCAGCGCAATCCGAAAGGGCCATCCATGTTTGACCACAAGAACTGCTCATATTCACAAAGAAAGTTTTTGTCATCTTCTCTGAAAGACTCATCAGTTTCTTCCCTGCTTCGGTTATTTGCATCCCTGTAAATATGACCATCATGTCAATTTTAAAAAATAAAAATGTAACACCTATAAAGTAGTATATTAGGGAGGTCTTCAATATATTACTTAGTTTCACATATCCAATAATTACCTTTGAGTAACACTTTTGGGTAAGGATATGTGATGTTAGGTACGATACAAAGAAGAAAGAATGAGTACCTCCAAGATTTGATACATTAGTAGCCACAAGGCTTGCAAGCCTCTCAGATTGTCTTTGCAGGACAGCTAGCCAATGTTGAGCTTCAAATGCCCTTCCGCTATTGAAGAAAAGGTGAAAAATCTTATGGATTGGTGTGTACTCAACCTCTGCTTGTTCTACCCATGTAACCTACATTTATTTCAATAGAGAGTTGTAAAATATAATGATAATAAATCATTCTTTAAGTCTTATATATATATATATATATATTGCTTTGATATGTCAACTTAGAGCATCCATTTTGCAAGTCTTTGATGATGCAACCAGAAGGTCTTCTCTTGTATCTAGGGGAGGAAGGTTGGCAGCTTCCATCCGTGCTTTCAAATGGAAAATCAACAATAACCCAAGTCCCCTCCTCCTTGTTTAGTTGGCAATAACGAAGAAATAGAGCCTCTCTTGTAGGAATTAGAGGAGATGGAAATTGTAGCTCTGCGTACATCTAGAGACACATATACATGTAAATACAAAAAAAAAAATCATTTATTTTTTAGTAATCTACAAATTTTAAGAAAAAAATGAGTTATTATTAAATTAGCATTTCTTATGCAACTAACATTAGTTTTATTATTTTTACTAAAATAGCATTCAGTGGTTTAACAGACTAAAATCGAAGATACTTGCCAATTCTTAAAAAACATAAGTTTTTGGAAGTTAAAGCAAACTCGCGAGTCACACTAGCGAGTTCACCTATTCCATGCCAAATCTTTTGCCAGAGTGTTTGTAAAGAGAATCAAGAAGGACACGCTAGTTAGACTGGCGACTCTTTCTTATTGTATGATATTTTGGTAAAAATCTAAAATCCAATATTAGTTGCCTAAATATATATATATATATATATATAATGTTAATTTAATCAAAAATTCAAAAATAATCCCATGAACTTTTCATATATGTGGAATACTCACAAGAAGAAGGGAGCCACTTGCATGTCCCAAAATGCCTGAATTGACCACTTGAAGAGTTGTTGCTCTAGAGACAATGGAGGGGAAGAGCTTCACCCACTTCCTCTGAAATAACAAATAATGACTTTTTATAGAAATTTCTTATATACAAATTCAATATATAGATGGATGTTGTCCCTTACATCTATAGATTAAAATAGAAATTAAAATATTATTTTGGTGACGTTTTTTGCATAGTTTTTACTAATTAACATGGATATTGACATAATAAAAGTTAATGAGTATTAATAAAAAAATGTCATTCAATATATGTTAAATTATTCATATATGTTAGCTTAATTTAAAAAAGTTATTGAATTGGACATACAACGTCAAGGAAAGCATCAACCAACATGAAGCTACTGATGGCGACAACAGCAGTGTGTCGAGAGGCTTCCACGATAAACTCATTGCCTCTATCTTGCTGAAACTTCAATGGCCATTGAAACATCCTCGCGTGCTCTTCACCATTCAACACTTCTTTTTTGCTACCCTCAAATCTAATCCAAAGAGGGTCAGTTGCTTGACACATCTTCATCAGTTCCTCCATGGATGACATTGCAAGGCCCAATACAATGGATTTGTTTCCTTCGACAGACAGACAGTTGCCAACGAATTGGGAGAAGTTTTTTGTTACCAAAGGGGCTTGGTTGATCACGTCCTTGAAGTTGTCTATTTGTTGCTCCTGGAAAGGAATTGTTGAGGAAGGAGGAAGTGAAGGGGCCAATATCGCTTCTGTTTCTTCCACTGTTTGAATATGCTGGCTTGATGTTATACCAAAGTAACTCACTCTTTGTAACTAGAAAGAAGAACATATATAAGCAAAAAGAAAAAATTAAAGAAGGTATACAAGAAGGAAATTTTTTTTTCTTATGGAAGAAAATTTTATTAAGAATAATATAGTAGTATTATTTTAATTTTTGCTAATATTAAATTATCATAATGATTTTTTTGTTTCTTATAAACAAGTTTGAAAGGGTCGCATTATTTAGTGTATATTTTGGGCATTACTATTTTTGTGGGCCAAATGTGTTGACCACAAAAAAGAAATTAAATTTTATGTATAAAAGTTTTGTTTAAATATCTTTATGTGAAGAAGCATTTGTATTCTTATATAATTTTAAATAAAAATAAAAGTATTATTGTATTTAAATTTTTATATAAAAAGTAGAAAAAATTTTGTGACAAAGACTGTTACACACACATATATATGCATGTGTATTTCAAATATTTTGAATTAGAAAAAATTAAAAGATAGTACAATAAATATGTGAGAGTTATGTACCTCTATTTTGAGTTGCACATTCTCAAGTTGAAGTTGTTCATAGTAACCCATATTGTTGCAGTTAGGGCATATCAATGCTTGTATGGTGGCTTATAGCTGCAAATTTTCGTTCTTCAATCTTTCATTCTCGGCCTTTAGCGTCAAGTTATCATTCCGATCTTCTCGTGCCTAGCACATGAAAAATTATCAGTAAATAATCAAAACTAATTAAGCACAAATTAAAAACCCAATCTAACTGGAAATTGAGATCTTACATATTTAAAAAAATAAAAACCCATTATATAGGATATTGAAATGACAAGTTATGGATGAAATTAATTATAAGATGTGTGGACCTTCATTTGGGTTCGACGGTTCTGAAACCAAAACTTGACTTGGCTCGGCTTGAGCCCTAACTCTTGGCTCACCCTTTCTCTTTCTTTGTAATTTAGGTGTGTGCTCTCCTTAAATAAACTGCGTGCAAGGCATAGGGTTAGGAAAGTGATATCGTGCATGCATAATTAAGTTTAGAGAGAGAGAGAGAGAGAGAGAGACGCTTCCATCTCTTGAATTTGGCGAGGAGTGTAGCGGTGATAGCATTTCTTCTTATGTTGGGGCTTAATGATCATCTCCATCTCGTTTGTTGATGCTCCTTCTGGGGGCTTACTGGAGGAGCCATTCTCCTCATTCTCTCTAGTTGTCCCTCCAGCCAACTCTTCATCATTCTACAACAAGGTTAACCGTTTCTTAGATTCATATATATATATATGGAGAGAGAGAGAGAGAGAGAGAGGAGAGATGATTAATTAGTTTACATACTGAAATAATTAGAGGAGAAGAAGGGTTAAAATTTATGTGAATGTCGCTAAAGTCAGAGCCTTGGCTCAGTAGCAAAGCCCCATCTTCTTCAGCGAGCAGAGATGCAAGAACTTCACAATCTTCATACATTTCTTGAGACTCAGATCGATCATTCCTAGATGAGAAACTAAAGGGAAGATGCATATTTATATAAAAGGAAGATGGGTTGAAATTAGAGATTAGTAGGTTGGTGGGGGTTGAGTTTACTTGATCAGATGAAACTGAAAGAAAATTGACAAAGATTAAATTGAAGGAAAGAAAAGAACAAAAAATATGAAGTCATAATAGGTGGAAAACTTAGAAAGAAATTAAATAATGGTTTGACTCTCTTTTTCTCTCTCCATTTCTGTTCTATGAGTAATTACTTCATTCATTGAAGGGAGTAATTGATAACCATCAAAAGCTGAAAAGGCTATTTTAGCCATATAAGTTTTTACTTTTTGATAAGATTGGGTTGCATGATAATTAATTATCAAGTACATTAAACTCATCATTCTCACATCCATCAAGAAAAGCAGAAGGCACTTTTTATGTTTATTAAAATTACAAAAACTTCCCTTCTTAGAAATTTGAATAAAAGGACCACTTTACATTACGTATCTTTTTCTTTCCTCTCTTTGTCTCTCCTGTCTTGTCCAGAACTTCTTCTCTGCATTCTCTCTCTTCTGTTCTTCTCTCTTCTCTTATCTTACAATAAATATAAAAATGTATTTTTGTTACAAAAATAATATTCTAATTATAAAAATAAATATAAAATAAAAATGTATAAAAATAAATATATTTTCCAATAAGGTAAATATATATAAGTATAAACTAATGTTTTTTAGAAAAAAACTAAAAAAAAAAAAAAAAACCTTTTTAGGCAATCCCCATCATCGAAAATAAGGTGTCCACCCACCAACTTCACAACACCAACACCGTTGTTGGAATGGTGGAGGTTCCTAATTAACCTCACATCATGAAACCCTAGATAGAGTTTTGGGTTTAAAGAACCCAAAGAGAAAAGGAAAGACAGATGGAGATGGAAAGGGAAAGAAAAAGCAGTCATTAGCATCATCAAAGGAAGAGGAGAGAGTTGACCATTTTGAGAAGATTTGTTTAACTCTCTTATTTTATTTTTTTTTTATGACCCAGGTGTCTGGGTTTTGCCTGCCTAGACCTGGAGAAGACCGACATTCTCTCCTGGTTTGGCCTCCAAGTAAATAGGATGCGGTCGCAAACTTATATACTCCCAAACGGACACACGGTCAATCCTTACTAAATGGCCATTTCTACCTCCACCAAGAGTTGATCCCCTCCACTTTACCACTTGCGCCATGCCCTTGGGGCTTAACTTTCCTATTTTAACCATATGATGAAGGGGTGGTGTTCAACAATTTTCACCTAACCAAAAACTAAAATGTGGGAGGGTTATGTTCAAACCATTGCACTTAGCCAAGATAGTGGGTGGGATCTAACTAATTCATTAAGTCTAAAACTATTATGTGAGATTTATGATGGGTTAGAAGCCAAAGATCGAGCTCCACATATGATGTAGAGTTAAGTGTTGCCTACTCAACTGTGTGAGTATTTCACTTTGAAACACCCAAAACTTGTCATAAAAAAAAATAAAACCAATCCTCCATATTCTTTAAATATAATTTTTATAAATTTGAAATAAGATTTCAAATATGTTTAATAATAATAATATTCATATGAACTTCAAGGTTTAGCGTAGAAAAACTTGAGAATTAAGACTTTTATAAACTTAAGTAAAGTTTCAAACATAATAAAATTCAAAACATGTTTCGTGTAAATATAAAGTTTGACACTGAAAACATGATTTCAACAAAAGAAAGAAAGACTTAACAAATATGCTTGGTAGCAATAACATCCTTATAGAGAAATCCAAAACTTAAAATGAGACTCAGCATTTTCATAAACTTATATAAGCTTTAAAAACATACGATATAGCAATAGTGTACATATAACATAGGAGTTCAATACTGAAGATCTTTCTTTTGACAAGAGAAAACAAGATTTCTATTCTTGAAAATTCCTTTTAAACAAGCCACCACACTCCTCGTCCATGCCTTGATCTCCTTATTCATGATCACCTAGGAGAAAAAACATAAGGGGTGAGATTACGCAAATCTCAGTAAGTACAAAAGAACTACAAAGGTGTTTTAAAACATGACATAACATGAACTTGCAACATGAACATGAGGAGACACGATAGAATCTACCAACTTGTTGGGGGTAAGAACCTATGTGCGTAGCTCTATTAAACTTCGGTCCTGCAACTTACTTGAAAACATGACATGAGGGACCCCATAAACATGATTTCCATGAGTTAAACATGTTGATAGTTCATATTGAACTTACCTCAATTTGGTTGGAAAAAACCCAGATTTTTCGATGAGGTTATTTACCTCTCGTTTCTACACCAAATTTGCTCATTCTTTTTGCAGAATTCTTCTCTCACTCTCTAGCACAAAATCCTCTCTTTTGATTCTCTCAACATTCCCCAAATTCTTCTAAGACTTGTGAACTACATTAAGGCCTATTTATAAACTTTTTTTGCCAATCACGCTTTGCCACCTTGTGAGGTCATCACGAGACTTTAAATCCTATCTCCAACTGGCCCATGAATGCTTGCCATGTGCCCCAAATTAGAAGGCTAAGATAACTTGGAGGCTAAGCAAAAACAAAGACTTGGACTTCAAAACGATCCAAAGCTATATTTAAAAGGATTTAAAATTTGAAATCATGACTTCCAATGGTTAGTTGCTTTAGTTTGTTACCCCAATGGTTTTAGTTACGAAGTTTCAAGAATTACACCTTAAACTGAACTTTCTGGATAATTGCACTTAGACCCTTTGCAACTGGGTCCCTGGGCCACGTAAAAATTCCCTTTTTGAACCCTGGAGAATGGATTTATTACGCTAATACCCCAAGAGTTCTGGTAAATTACATTTTTACTTGAACTTCAATATTTACGATTTTGCCCCTGGCTCAAAAACTGAATTTTTGTCTCAAGACTTCCACAATCTCTTGAAATGTCCTATTTCCTCAAGTATTTGAATCTAAAAATCTCGAGAATTACATCATATTTGAGTCTAAAAATCTCGGGTGTTACAATCTACCCTCCTAAAGAATTTTTGTCCTCGAAAATTTAGCTTACTTCTTATCATCAAACAGTTGGAGATATTTGGATCGCATCTCATCCTCTCATTCCTAAGTTGCCTCTTCAATTAAATGATGTTGCCATAATACCTTGACCAGTGGTATTTCTTTATTGCGAAGTTTTCGTACCTCCCGAGTAATAATGCTTATTGGAGCCTCTTCATATTTCAAGTCTTGCTAGATCTCTAATGGTTGATGCTTTATTAATGAGCTGGGTTAAGGACATACTTTTTGAGCATCGATACGTGGAAAACATCATGTATTGTTGAAAGATCTAGTGGTAAAGCTAGCTGGTAAGCCACATTCCCAATCCGCTTCAAGATCTCAAATGGGCCTATATACCTAGTTCTGAGCTTACCTTTATTCCCAAACCGTAAAACTCCTTTTATGGGTGTAACTTTTAAGAATAATAACTTATCACAATGGCGAACTCCAAATCCTTTCTCCTTTTATTAGCATAGCTTTTCTGTCTATCTTAAACCTTCTTCATACTATCCTTGATCTTTTCAATGGCTTGTACAGTTTGTTCCACAATCTCTAGACCCAAAATCTTTCACTCACCAACTTCATTCCAATGAACAGGTGATCTGTATGTCCTTCCATACAACGCCTCTTAGGGTGCCATGCTAATAGATGCATGGTGACTGTTGTTGTATGCGAATTCAATTAATGGTAGATGTTTCTCCCAATGTCCACCAAACTCTAGGGCACAGGTATGAAGCATATCCTCTAAAGTCTGAATTATCCTTTAAGATTGTTCATCTGTCTAAGGATGAAAAGTTGTACTAAAACTTAATTTGGTTCCCATGGCTCTGTGTAAGCTTTTCCAAAAGTTTGATGTGAACCTCAGGTCCCTATCTGATACAATGGAAACTGGGATACCGTGCAATCTTACTATTTCCTTAACATAAAACCAAGCAAATTGGTCCATTGTAAATGTCATTCGAACAGGTAAGAAATGAGCTGATTTGGTAAGTTGATCCACGATCACCTAGATAGCCTTGTGTCCCATTACTGATTTTGGAAAACCTACAACAAAATTCAACGTCACATGTTACCATTTTCACTCTGGAACCTCCAACAATTGTCGTAACCCTGTTTGTCGTTGGTGCTCAACTTTCATCTACTGACATATCAAACACTTTTCGATGAATTTAGCTATATCCTCCTTCATATTCCTCCACCAAAACGCCACCTTTAGCTCATGATACATTTTGGTACTTTCAAGATGTATAGAATAAAGAGTGGAGTGGGCTTTTTCCAGAATTTCTTACCTTAGTTCCTCAAAGTTTGGCACACACATTCACCCTTGGTAGTAGAGCATGTCATCACCAGCTAATGTGAAGTCCTTTTGCTTCTCAATGTTAATCTCAGCCTTGATGTACTCAAAGAATTGGTCTCCTATCTGATGACTCTTAATCCAATCACGGTGAGTTGGTCGAATAGAGAGTGCTGCCATTCGAGCATTAGACCTACATGACATAACAACAATCTTGAGGCTTAACCCCTTGAACTCCTTCCACAATGTCTTCTATGTCGTTAAAGCTACTACTTGGCCCGTTGTCTTTATACTCAAAGTGTCAACCACCACATTTTTTTTTCTCGGGTGGTAGTGAATTTCGCAATCATAATCCTTTACCAATTCTAGCCATCTCTTTTACCTCATATTCAACTCCTTTTGCATGAAGATGTACTTGAGACTCCTATGGTCAATATAGATATTGCATTTATTGTTTGAATAGATGTAACACCCCACTTTCCAAAATACGCAACAATGCGAAATATAAACTGACATCACCTACGGGTGTTATGGAAACCCTTGCCAACGGAAGTATCGGATTGAAGCAGATTTTACTATTAGTGATAATTTTTTAGTGGCACAATGAATTTTCGTCACAAAAAGAACTTTTTTTGTGACGATATAAGCATTTCGTCGCCAAAAGTCGTGAACTATTTTTTTTTGGTGATGATTTTGAGATTTCGTCACAAAAAAACGTCATGCATAAGTTGGCACCAACCTTTAGCGCTAACGCCCAATTGCGAAAAGTGATTTTGTGACGTTTTGTATATTTAGGTGACGAAAAATAAAACGTCAGCATATTAATATTACATTGGGTGACGATATGTTTGTGTCACAAATAAATGGATGACCATCTGTGACGCATTGGATATTGTCACAATTGTAAATAGTATTAGGTTACCTTAACTTTGGTCACCCATTGATAGTAATATTTTAGTTTGTTGCATAAGATGACGATTTTAGGAATGTCACTAATGAGTGTTAGACTTGAGGACAATATGATATACGTCACGTATACAAGAATAACCCATTTGTGATGCATGCAGGGGCGGATTTAAGTGTGAGCTGCCCTGGGTTGAAGCCCAGGGCAGCCCACAAGAAAAAAAAAATTAATAGGTTAAAATTTCTAATTTTTTGGCCCCAACCCACCCCAAATTTAACCCAGCCCACCCCAAATTCGCCCCAGCCCACCCGACCCAGCCCACTTGCCTGCTGAAACCCTTGTCTTCCCCATGCCTTCTTCTTCTCTCGACTCTTGACCTCTCTCTCGCTCTTTGTTCTCTCGCTCTCTCTTTCTCATCTGCCGGTGTTTGCTCGCGCTAGCCCTAAGTTGTCGCTCTCTGCCTTTCTCTTGGTCGCGCTCGCCCTTGGCCCCTCACTCTCTGCATCTCGCTCACCCTCGCTCTCGCTCTCTGCCTCGCGTTTGCTCGCGCTCGCCCTCGGCTCTTTTTTCAGAAAGAGAGATCATCATACTAGTGAAAGTACTTCAACTCATAATGTGCAAAATCAATCTAGTGAATTTACATCCATTCCTTCAAGTTTATCTCCTGAAATTGAAGCTTCTCTATCTTCAAATCCTGAATGTCAATGATCTTCTTGTATTGAACGGGATATGGGAAAAAGAAAACAAATTTGTGAATATCCTATTAATGCACGGGATGAGATTAGACAGGTATATTTACTAGCTGGGCCATATCAACCATCACTTTTGAATTACAAGAAGACCACTTTTGGAAATCAACGTCGGAGTTTTCAGAAAAATTGGTTCAATCAATTTAGGTGGTTAGAATATTCACCTTCAGAAGACAAGGCATATTGTTTCTACTGTTTTCTATTTCTGAATGATGGTCATTCATCTAATAATTCGATGTTGGCTACTGTGGGATTTGACAATTGGAAGAGGGTTAACCAAGGAAATAAATGTGCTTTTCTTACTCATGTTGGTTCTGCACCTTCGTCACCCCACTTGAATTGTGTGAGAATGGCTGAAGATTTAATGAATCCGTCTCAACATATTGAAAGGGTAACTCATTCACAAACAAAAGAGGAATCTCAAAAAAATCGCTTGCGCCTAAGGGCTTCAGTTATAGCTATCCGGTTGCTAGCACTTCAACGTTGTGCCTTTAGAGGTCACGATGAATCTTCATCTTCATTGAACCGTGGGAATTTTATTCAAATGCTTAAGGCTTTTGCACAGTTGAGTATGGAAGTTTATAAAGTTGTATTAGATAATGCTCCGAAAAATGCTCAGTACATTGCTCCAAATATTCAGAAGGATATTTTGCATATTATGGCTAACAGAGTACGACAGATGATTCATGAAGATGTTGGAGATGAACGCTTTTGTATTCTTGTGGATGAAGCAAAAGATGAATCTAACCGAGAGCAATTGGCCATTATTTTGAGGTTTGTGAATAGTTGTGGTATTTTGACAGAACGTTTTTTTGCAATCAAAAGCATTAATAACACCACGTCATTGAACCTAAAAAATGAGATATCTGATATTCTTGCTCGACACGACCTTCAACTTAGCAAAATGAGAGATCAAGGATATGATGGTGCTAATAATATGCGTGGTACTTGGAATGGACTTCAAGCTTTATTTCTTAGAGATTATCCATATGCATATTATGTTCATTGCTTTGCACACAGGTTACAACTGGCATTGATTTCTATAGCTAAGGATGTCAGTGTTATTTGGGAATTCTTTTCTCATTTGGATAATGTTATCAATATTATTAATTCTTCTTCTCAGCGCATTAGTGAGTTGCAAAATGCTCAAAGAAAAGAAGTTGAGCATATGTTGAGTATTGGAGAGCGTGAGTCTGGAAGTGGAGCCAATCAAATAGGTAATTTGCAACGTGCTGGAGCAACACGTTGGAGTTCCCATTATGATTCTGTAAAAAGCATGATAGGCATGTATTCTACAACTTGCAAGGTGCTTGAATATCTTAAAGTTCATTGTTCAAAAGCAAGTACTCGAGCTGAAGTCCGTGGCGCTTATAGACACTTTGCATGTTTTGAATTTGTGTTCAATTTGCTTTTAATGCACAAAATTATGAGAATAACTGATGTTCTTTGTCAAGCTCTTCAAAAAAAAAAAAAAAAATCACTAGACATTTTGGCTGCTATGAGATTTGTTTCTACTACAAAACTTATCCCTGAAGAATTAAGAGAAGAAGGTTGGGAAGTGTTTCTTCAAGAAGTAAAAGATTTTTGTTCAAGACACAATATTGACATACCGGATCTAGATTCTTCATATATGATTGGTCGTTGTAGGGATGAGACTACAGTTGAGCACCATTATCATTTTGATGTTTTCAATGAAGCAATTGATTTTGTATTGATGGAGTTAAGTACACGCTTTAATGATAAATCAGTAGAACTCCTTTCTCTCAGTGTGGCTTTGGATCCCAGAAATTCATTTGAATCATTCAATAGTGATGATATTTGTACGCTTGCAAAGAAGTTCTATCCTGAAGATTTTAGCAGTCAAGATATTTGTGCTTTAGAATATGAGTTGAAGTATTATGTTCATGATGTGATTGCTGACCAAAGGTTTCAAGTATCTACACTTGTTGAATTGTGCTAGGAGTTGACCAACAGTGGAAGGCCAGATACATACATTATGATAACTAGATTGATTCGTCTTGTATTGACATTACCTGTTTCTAGTGCAACTACTGAGCGGGCATTTTCAGCAATGAAACTTTTGAAGACAACACTTCATAACAAAATGGAGGACGACTTCCTTGCTGATTGTATGACTCTCTACATTGAAAGAGAACTTGCTCTTACAATAGATGTAGATTCTGTTGTAGATGAATTTTTTGTTTCAAAACCTCGTCGAGCTCAAGTTTAATGAAAATTTGTTGTATTGACTTTTTGGTTATATAAGAATTTTATTATATTAACTTTTTAAAATTTCAGCCCCCCAACCTAAATTCCTGGATCCGCCCTTGGATGCATGACATATTATCACATTTGTGAATAATATTAGGTGACGTTCAGTTTCGATACCTATTATTAGTATCTTGTAGTTTGTTGCATAAGGTGACGACTTTTGAAATGTCAATAATGAGTATTATAGTTGGTGTTGATTTTCTTTTTGTCATGTATGCAAGAATACTTATTTGTGACGTATTACATATCGTCACATGTGTGAATAGTATTAGGTGACATTATGTTTCATCACCTCTTGTTAGTAATATTTTAATTTGATGCATATGGTGACGATTTTAGAGATGTCACTAATTAGTATTACATTTAGTGATAATTTATTGCGTCACGTATTCAAAAATACCTATTTGTGACACATTACATATCATCATATTGGTGAATACTATTAGGTGACAGTGAGTTTCGTCACCCATTGTTAGTAATTTTTTAAGTTGATATATAAGGTGAAGACATTGGGTGACAATTAACTTAGCATCAAATATGGAAGAATACCTATTTGTGACACATTACAAATAGTCACATTTGTGAGTATCATTGGGTGATGTTGAGTTTCGTCATCAATAGTTATTGATAATTTTTGTATTGTGCACTCATTATTACGTATCATATTGGGTGACGAAAAAATGCATCATGTATGGTTATTCGTCGAATAATGAGTAATTAATTACTTGTTAATAAATAATTATTAATAATTTTTTGACTATTAATACTAAATTTTAAATGAAATATTAAAATTTATTCTAAATAACATTTATATTATTTATTATTTTATCCAATCTTAATATCTTTTAAATTTATTAATATTCATGTTGAAGTTTCTTATCTTTTGTCTAAGACAAAAACAAGTGAGACAAATAAACAATGACGTATTGACAATAATATAATTTTATTTTAGAAAATAAATTTTAAGTTGAATGACTATGGCAATGTTTAAGTATCGATAAATGTATTTTTTTTGTTAGATTATATGCATTTATTGTATTTTATTTTCAAAATTGAAATAATTTTATTGGTTAATGATAAATATATTATGATTTAAATTATTTACTTAACTAATAGAATTATTCGAATGTTAAAAATAATATGTAATAAATATATCTTATTTAAAAATAAAATTAATTTATTATTATTAAGGACACTTGGCTTTAAATAGTGCACTATAATAACAATAATAACTACAAAAATAATAATAATCCAAAAAAAATTGGAATGAGTTTTAAAAATTACTGTTCTTATTATTGTTATTTTAGAATGAGTTTTTACCATAAACTATAAAAATGAACATATTGCCATGTCATATTGTTTTAAGTTCAATTTATTTGTTTTAAATCATTTTGATTTTTGAATATATAAACCATTGTGGTTAGTGGAATCCAATGATTAGTTTTGATTTATAATTGGAATCACCACCCTATTAGGTGGCCGACAACAACAATAAGGCCAGACTTTAGTTCAGTTGGTTTGGTTATCTTGTGAGAAAGTTCAATTCTTGGTTTAGTTCAATTTTTACAAATTTTATTTGGTTAATTATTTAGTTTTGGTTAGTTTGATTATTTGGGGTTTGTTGGTCAATTAGATTCGGTTATTACATGCAGTTAAGTTATTTTCGTTATTACTTTTTTAATTTAGAACTTTTATTGAGATACTAATTAGATGTTAATTACTTTTTATATTTTTGGATGTGTCATGTTGAGATTTATTTTTTGTGACAAAGATTTGCTTATCATATATCAATTCATTTTGTGTAATATGATTTTAGTATTTTTAATTTCAAATTTTAGATTAATTGATAGCGAGTATAATATTTGTCAAAGAAAAAAATTACAGGTTTATACAATTTGCTACAAAAATAATTTTGTCATTTATTAGATTGTGTAATTTTGGGTGATGACTTGTTTTTGTCACCAAATTAACAAACTTAATTTATAAATTTATGACAATAAAACTTTGGCCACCATCTATACATACAATTTTGAGTGACATTTTGTTTTGTTGTCACTAAAGATAATATATAATTGTATGAATTTAAGATATTTTTAAATTGTCATCAATTGGTTATCCTATTCTTTGACAATTTTATTAACGTTACGAAAGTCATGTCTATAGTGACGAAAAGGTCTATTTGTGAGCCAAAAAATTTATTTATTTTTGATAAAATTTTATAAAAATTATATTTTTAATAGGTGACGATATTTATGCATCACCAATTAAGATATAAACTCAATTTATTAGTGACAAAATCAATATTTGTGACGAAAGTAATTGTCTTTCGCAACTATCTTTTGTGTCACTAATTACATGATATTTCGTGACGTTTTAGTTTGCGTTATCAAATCAAATTTTGATCAAACTATTTAGTGATGATTTGATCTAATAGTGATGAAATATAAAAAGATTATAGTAACGATATTAACGTCACTGTTGTTAGAGTATTTAGTGACAATAGAGATTCTGTCACTATAAGAAACCCCATTACAGTAATTTTGTGACGATTTGAACTCTAAGATGATGCAATTTTATTGGTTTTCGTAGCAAAATTATGCGTCACTAAAGAAGATTCCTTTGGTGACGACAAAAATTTCGTCACTTTTTTCTTTATGTATTTGTGATGAAATATAAAAAATGTCACTAATTACTTTTCTCTACGGACCTAACGTGACGATGGTTGTGACACTATAAAATCGTCACCAATACAGTTTTGTGACGAAATTCTAATCATATGTGACGATTTTGTGTCGCCACTAATGTCCAAATTTCCTGTAGTGAAAGCTTAACCAAAAGCTAGATAAAAGGGTTTCCACTAGATTTTCTTTACAAGTACAAGAAATATAAAAGACTCTCAATACCCCAAAAGACACAACTTATCACTGTAGTACAACTGTAGGGCACCTTTACACTTATTACAAACTTAAGTATCCTAACTGTTATTTACAATACATCATTTGGTTACATAATAAATCAAAATCCTAAAGCTAGCGAAGCTCCATCTCCTCACCCACTCTTTGAACTCAAACCTGAAACACTTGATACTTCTGATATACCTGGAACATGGAACGTCCCAGGGGCATAAACCCAAATTAGATATACATCTAAGTGAGTGAATCAGAAAAGAAAAGGTACGTGCATGCAAATGCAATAATGCTATTATGAAATCCACCCTTGTGGTAGCAATGCCAGGGTGTTGCAATCACCCCTGCGGTCGTCATAGTTTCTTTTCCTTAAAAGATCCCTAAAACCACCCTCAAATGTTTCTCATGCTCTTTTTCACTTTGAAAGTACACCAATATATCATCAATAAAGATAATGACAAATTTATCCAAGTACTCATAGAAAACTCGATTCATTAGGTCCATGAAAACTCCAGGTGCATTAGTTAAACCAAAGGGCATGACTAAAAACTCATAATGACCGTATCAAGTTCTGAAAGTTGTCTTCAAGATATCACTCGATTTGATCCTTAACTGGTAATATCCTAACCTTAGATCAATCTTTGAAAATACTCATGCACCTCGTAACTGATCAAACAAATCCTCAATTCTAGGAAGAGGATACTTGTTCTTAATAGTGATTATGTTCAATTCCCGATAATCGATGCACATCCTCATTGATCTATCTTTCTTCTTGACAAACAATACCGGTGTTCCCCAAGGGGATACACTAGGTCGAATAAATCCTTTCCTCAATAGTTCTTCTAACTGGGTTTTCAACTCGTGTAACTTTTTTGGTGCCATCCTATAAGGAGCTTTAGAAATTGGTGCACAACCGGGTATTAGATCAATAGTAAACCGTACTTCTCGTTTTGGTGGCATTTCAGTTAGGTCATCAGGGAAAACCTCTAGAAAGTCTTTTACTACACTATTGTCGTTCATTGTTAATTCTTTTCCTCCCTTATCCACCATTGATATTAAGAATCCAATACGTCTCTTTTGATTGTCATTTTGATTGCAATAGTTTCTTAGCTTTTAATACTGAAATAACACGGGAAAGGTGTTTTATCTCAGCCATTAAAAGGCAAAGTTCTACCCCTTTAGGATACTTACAAATTATTTCATTTTCAAAGTATAAAATGGTCACATGGTGCTTGGAAAACCAGTCAATTCCCAAAATCACATCGAATTCTTACATATATAAGACATATAAGGTCGTTTCTAAAAACTTTCCCTCGACCTCCACCTTAGTTGTTCTTACTACATGATTTGTGCTTAATATGCATCTTGATGGCATCACTACTCCTAAGGGAGTACCTCCATGTTCCACATGTGCATTTAGTTTGCTTGCAAACTTAGGGGATATAAAAGAATGGGTGGAACCAGAAACAAACATAATATAAGAAGATATTCTAGAGATAAGGATGTTACCTGCCACCTCCTCCTGTCTTGTGAGTGTATACACCCTAGCTTGACCCTTAGGGGGATTTCTTGGCTTCTATTGATATGGTTATTGCTGCTGTTTCTTTAGCTGATCCTTAGGACATAATCTAGCCACATGACCCATTTCACCACAATTATAACATGCGTCGGTTCCCATGAGACACGGTCCAGTATGGCATTTCTAACATTTGCCATACACTGGGTTTAGTTGGTAATGTCTTCTTGTTGGACCTCTTCCTTTATTTTTCTTCGAATAATCTTACTTCCCTTATGCTTTTCTAGGGGTCCAAACTACGGTAGCCTATTATTGCTACCAGAACCTTCTTTAAAGTGTCACTACAAAAAAAAAAAAAGTGTTTTAACGAGGGGAAAAGTGGTCGTTAAAAGTCAATTTCCCTTCGTTAAAGAGTTTTAACGATGTGAAAAATCCCGTCGTCGCCCCTCGTTAAAGCTTCCGTCGTTAAAAGTATTAATGATGGAAAAAAAGTATCGTCATTAATATAAGTAGTGAGGGACATAAGTCCCGTCGTTAAAACTCATAATACCAACGAATATTCTAGTCGCTATAACAATGTGGGTGGTCATTGATAATAATATATAACGATAAATATTCCTGTCGTTATTGCAATATTTACCGGTCACTAAAGATAATATGAACGATGGATATTCCCGTAGTTATTGCAATATTTACCGCTCACTAAATATAATATCAACGATGAATAGTCCCGTTGTTATAGCTATATTTACAAATCACTAAAAATAATATTAATGAGAAATTTTTTTTCATCATTATATATATATTTATCTGTCATTATCATTATTATTACAATTCAAATGACTATTTTTATTATTATATAAGAATTTATTTTATATCTATTAATTTTGGCAAGAGTGCCAAAAACATACTAATAATAAAAATATCATCACATTAATTTAGTAAAAAACAAGATATATACAAAAAATGATCATTGACATTCATTATGTACTGATTACAATTATCATAAGAGCTTCTATACCCTCCACAATCATAAAAAATAAGAAAAAAAAACTATGAGTTTCATATTATTCTAATCTCTCCCTATAATGAAAATCAAAAAATTATTACAAGTATGACTAGAACCCATGTATTATTCACAATTAATACCAAGAGTTTCTTGCTCGACTTGTGTCTTCAAATACCTACAAATTGCAAAGAAACAAAATCATATTACTTGTTATTCTCCAGCATTGTATGATGATCTAAACATAAATCTCATAAGTGATAATGTAATCAAATATAAAAGCAAACACAAAATAAACTTCAATTCAAAAGGTAATATTTAACAACTTATAATGCATCAGCTCTAAGAATAGATATGTTTGTTTGTTCGTTGCTATATGGTTTCACTAAACATATGGATCATGCCTAGTGCCCCTATGATCAACGTCCTATATATATATATTTGATTACATCATCAATTCATTTTTTAAACATTTTTGTTCGCAACCAATACAATAATACTTACAGAAGTCAAGATGATCTTTCAGTTTCAGGACATGATGAGATATACCATTACCATCCATCAATAATAATAATAATAATAATAGTAGTAGTAATAATAATAATAATAATAATAATAATAATAATAATAATAATAATACTCAAAAGCAGACAGATATGACTTAATTTAAATGATTTACTTTATTAAAAGCTTTACTAACTCAATCATTCCTAATTGTTGTAGTCATCATCCTTTAACCAAATTTACTCATTTTCTCATCAAATCTAAATAACAAATTTCTCAACACACCCCCACAAAGCAAGGGACCAAGTCGGTCCACACCTAGGCTACATCAAAACCCTTCATCTCACCCATGTGCTAGACAAATGAGAATGAAGATGACTGTGAGTTGATCTAGGTTATCCTTGAATGACCTGGTCATCTCATAACCTTAAGACCAATAGAAAATAGGGAGAAAGAGAAAAGAGAGAGATGGAGCAAATGAAGAAGAAGATGAACAATGGCTAGGCTTGCCTCTACTTCTTTTCTCTCAAAGAAACGGATGAGGGAGATGGAGAAAATGGAATGGGGTATCTCATACGCTGTTCTTCTCTCTTTTCTTCTTCCTTAAATTTCTTCTCCCTCTGATTTTTGTGCCTCCGAGATGCTTGATGGCTTCATACTCTTCCAATTGAAATAATGGGAGAAAAACATGTAGGATCTAATCCCACAGAGAAAAACTATTGACAGTTCAATGCAAACTGTTGATAGTTCATAAATTGTCGATCGATCTAAGAACAACTATTGACTGTTTCCTAATCTTTTCTCAAATTTTCACCAAATTGCATTTAGGCCTACCATTAACTCTTAATGACCCTTTCACTAACTCTTAATGGTTTCCTTTTGTTAAATCTTAACAGATTATAGATCCATTTGTTAACTCTTAACAACACATCCATTATCATCATTAACTCTTAATAATGATTGAGAACACATGACAGTAAGGAATCACTAATCCAATGCATTAACCAATATGTGAGACCTTCTAGGTTCATCACCATGTAGGAATCAAGACATGCCAAACTCTTAGGCATTGACTGAACACTTCATTCTATTATGAGAAACTCTTTATTTCCTCACAACAGCCCAAAAGGTCCTAAGTGACCTCTAACATAATATCAAGACAATCATAATGGTAATGAAGTCAATACTTCAATGAACTTATTAGGTCTCTTGATTATCGTGCACTATAATCATTTCACTAACTAACATCTCAATTGAGTGAGAGCAATGGACTAATTAAACTCACAGGACTTGGTAACTATGCTAAGATGCAGTATGGTGTGATCAAGATGACACATCGGAATTCTTTCCCACATCGGAAACTCTTTTCAATCATGTGCACCCTAGCCAAGGGTTTTCTAACAACAACCAAGTACGACCACATAGGATGTTCACCCCACAACGTTGGTTAATGGATCCCATTAATGAGAATTCACCTCCATACACTACTGCATAAACACTACATCAAGAGCATTCCAACCTCACACTTGATGGTTTCACTCAACGACAAATCTCCGGCATCAGTGCACAAGACAACTTTGTCACCTCTGGTTTGAGGATCAGATACACAATCAAAAACCAACAACATTTCATTAATCCTGTCAACCATGTGATCTATCGCAAGAGTCACATTCAGGAGATGTTCGACTAACATCCACCCACATGCCTACTAGTCGCATCTCATGTAGTATGGCATATGACTCATCATTCTTTATCATTAGTATCTCATACTAATCAAAGGTAGTAACTCATGTGCTAGTCCATAATCAATTCATCATAGTCCCCATTTGATAAATCTAAGGACTAGGAATACCTTTAAGAAATTTTGTGTTATAGGTCCTTATCACATATTCTTAACAACTTAAGAATGAGACCATCAAGAAATCTAAGGATTCGTTCATACACATTTGGAGAGTAATGAATGAAGAAATGACCATTTTATCAAATCACAAGACTTGAAGATTGTTTTCCTACCATGGATACATGGGTTTTTTATGAATGATAAAAGGGGGGGGGGGGAGAAGAGGAATGCCTTTTAGGTTGAATATATGAGGATGAATATTTTTAGCTCAAGATTTATGATAGTAACCCTATTTTAACTATATAACAAATACCCTTATTTTAACTATATAAGTAATGTCTTTTCTTCTTTTTATCTATATGAATGATATTTTGATCTACTTGGATAATTCATAGCACCATATCTTGGATAGATTGACATCTTGTTCTGAATGAATATTCGGGCTACTTAAATGACATCTTTGTCTCATGGATTTGTGGGTATTTTCTCAAGAACTAATCATAGTGTTTTTATCATCATCAAAAGGGGGGAGATTGTTAACCTTAAGGGTGTAATCAATGAGTTTTGATGGTAATAGAGTTCATTTTTAGAATATATTCAAGCCTAAATCATCTAGTTAACCAAATTTCCAAAGTCACCCAAGAATTTTGAAAATCTTTTTAACCAAGGTTGTTTCTTAAGATGTTTTTTATTAATACCTAAGCATAACAATCCCACAACACAGTCTCTTCACATTATGAGTCATTACAAGGCAAAAACTTAAAAAATAAAAGATTTCCTTATTTGGTTAAAAGACAAACCTGTATTCTTATACAAAACTTTAGTTTTTTTCCCAAGAGTCTCGGGAGTCGTGCCTTCACTGATGAGAATCTGGACGAGGAATTAGATTTGATGGAGTTCCAAGTCTGATAAACCGACAGAGCTGATGGTTTGATGAGCTGATGATCTTGTGGGCTGATGATCTGGTGGCCAAAAGTGATCTGGTGACCCCAAAGTGATCTGGCGACCTTGAGATGATGAGTGGCCTCAAGGGTGACGAGAGGCCTCGGGATGATGAGTGACCTCAAAGATGACGAGTGACCTCGGGATGACGAGTGACCTTGAGATGACGAGAGGCCTTGATGGTGATGAGAGTCCTTGATGGTGACGAGAGGCCTTGGTGGTGACGAGAGGTCTTGATGGTGTCGAGTGGCCTACAAAACAAGAGCACAGTTAGGGCGTGGGAGGGGGTCCCCGCGCAAACCCTCCGATGCTTAAATTAGATCTTGAGAGAAAATGGAGAATCGTACTTCAATTGCTCAAAATAGCGTACCCTGTGATGAAAGCTAGGTCTCAAAATAGCCGGTGTTTTTTACTTTTTTAGCTCCTATAAATAGGGGTTCAAGTCTTCATTCGTTTCTCATAAGAATCAAGCGTGTCACTTTCAAACTCAAATTCTCTCAGGTCTCGGCGCATTTTCTGGGCCACATCTCATTTTCATTGTTGGAAGGGTGCGATTGGGGGGCCACTCAGTCATGACTGAGTGGCCATGCATGCGACTGGAGGCCACTCGGCCATGACCGAGTGGCTATGATGAGTGACGGGTGGCCACTCGGTCCTGATCGAGTGGCGTTGTTCTCGGCCGAGGCCACTCGGTCATAACCGAGTGGCCCCCCACTCGGTTGTGGTCGAGTGGTCCTGGCCTCCCCGCGTCCTTTTATGCCTTCAGCCACTTGATTTTCCTTTGATTGCTTCTTTTTTTGCCTCGTACTGATATTTTTTGTTTTGTGTGCAGGTGTTTTGCTTGCTGTGACCTTCCGTCTTTCCTGTTTGTAACAAGGTAACGGTCTTGAATCTCTTTAATATGTCTAGGAGAAGACCGGCATCACTCCTCGGCCCCTCGCACATCCTTGACACTTCAAGTTCTCGACTTCGATATGATGCTTTTGAGAAGATTTATGACGCCACACCTTCTGGTTTTATGGTGAGGTATCCTTGCCTCGACGAGCCAGATCCTTCTCAAGTAGATGAGGGCTCCCTGGGCATTCACTTTGCTTCGTTTGAGGTGGGGCTCCGCTTTCCCCTTCCACCTTTCGCCATGGCATGGTTACGTCATTATCAAATTGTTCTTGCTCAACTTCACCCTAACGGTTCGGCCCAGATGGTAGGTTTTTCTATGCTTTGCTAGCAGAGGGATGTAGTCCCTTCCTTGATGCTCTTCAGTTGTTTTTATCGATTGCAAAGAGCTACTAAGAACCGTGCCCTTTATACGATCCAAAAGGTTTAGGGCTCCAAGCTGTTCTACGCTCTTCCAAATAAGATCACTCGATTTGAAGAGCGATGGGTGGTGATAGAACCTCCGCCTAGCTGGGATGCACCTCTATACTGGAACCATCAGGATGCCAGCTAAGGGTTTCTTCCTTGTAAGGAAGTTCGGGGTGTATATCGTCACCTTGTAGAAATGCTGACAGCATAAGGCCCCGTCGATTTGATGAGCCTCTTGACAGTGGAGAATTTCAGAATCGCGGGCTGGGGGGTCATGACGCCAACTGCTCCTCCTCAGTCTTCGACGCTATCCAACTAGGAAATGGAAGGAGTTGAGAAGGAGGAGATGGAAATGCCTGAATCGTCTTCGCATCCTCCTTTTGATCCTTAGGAGGAAAACACTCCTGGGGGTAGAATATTTTTTTGACATTGCCTTCCTTTTTCCTTTATTGTATTTATTTTTCCCATATTGAAGGTTTTGCTTTGCGTTCATTTTTGCAGAGATGGCTGGATTGAGTAGGTTAATGGAGTTGCATAGACGCCACCGCGAAGAGGAGGCACGTGCTACGACGATGTCCAGAGTTCCTCCCCCTAGTACCGAGGGAGCTACAAGCTCTCACCCTCCTCGATCACGTAGGCCTACTGGCGTTTCTCCCACAGGGGTGGAAAGGCGGCGTCGCCCGAGAAGTGACCCCTCGAGTGCTGAAATTCCTTCTCATACGGAAAGTCCGCCATCGATTCCTCTTTCTCATGAAGAAGCTGTCAATATCCCATCTCCTGCTCCTAATTCTCGAGGGGGGCGAAGTTCGTCTTCTTGGTTTGCTGGTGATATGGCCCGGGTGGAGGAAGAATGTTGCCATCTTTAATTCCAAATAGGAAGGATCGTCGCCGTCTTGAAGGCGAGAAATCATTGAGGCCACCTCCTATACTTCCCCCTCCAGGCGACATGAGGCATACTATGATTCTCAGAGATGGTACGAAACTTACTGGTCGGGATTTTGAAGTTTCTCCAGGGGTATTAGAGACAGACTCCGTTACTGAACCAGGGATTGGTGCTCGTCTTATTTATTCCATCATTCTCCCTCGAGAGGAGCGACAGTTTATTGGTGGCAACTATGCCCAAACCAGGGATGAGGCAGAGCAGCTCCTGGTGCAAGGGATCCAAGGAATGGTCACTTCCAATGCCAGGGACAGGGCCTATCGTGAGCAGGTGGAGGCCCAAATGTCAGATTGGAGGCGACGCCAAACTTCCTGGAATGAGGAGCGTCAAGAGCTAAAAGGTCGTGTTCGTCGGGCAGAGCTTGGGAAGAAGAATGCGGAGGCAGAGATTGGGCGTATGCATGATCGGCTATCCGAGGCTTCCGCTGGTACCTCGAGCCTCCACAGGGAGATTCAAGATTTAAGCTCTAAGGTTAGAGCTAAAGAGCACAAGAATGTGGAGTTGATGGCGCGACATGAAGCGCTTATGCAGGAACACTCCTTACGTCTGTCTGAACTGAAGATAAGCTGTAGGGATGCCCGGGATATTCGTCCTAAAGCAGTGAAGGAATATCGTCTCTCGAAAGATTGTCAGGATAGGAAGGGAAGATATGCTTCAGGTTTCCTGAAATATGGGTTTTATCTAGCTTGTGCCCATCTGGAGTCTCAGCGCCCAGGAGAGAGTTTTCCTGAACTTTTTCTTACCCTCGAGGTTGAAGAGTCTTATGAAGTGGATTGGCGTCAATATGAACCAAATGAGCCCCTGAGTCCTTCTTCTTACTTGGACTCTTACTTGGTGGATGATTTGGATAATTTGACTGGCCCCTGGGTTTTGTTTCCTTTCAAGCGTGGGGAAGGAAGCACGACGGCCGATCCCGGAGCCATTGAAGAAGCTTCTGGCACAGCTGTTGAAGATCTCCCTCACACGGCTGAGGCTGAGGAAGGGGAACTTCCACAGCATCTCTTGAGGTTCCTATTGTGTCCTTTGGGTCTACTCGGCGTTCGTCTCATAGGTCTCGTTCCCGCGAGTAGGTCCCTATTATAGTTCGCTTTTCGCTGTTGCTGCTCCCCCATTTTTTTTTTGTAGGAGAACTATTGCATTATCAATGAAATATTTTCTTCTTGGTTCTATCCAACGTGCTCTATTCTTTTATTGCTTGATTTACTCTTTCATTGCCGTCCCTGGTGATACGAGGCCAAGACTTCTCTTTTGTTTTTGAATTATGCACAATGTGGCGATCTTGAGTGAACGGTATAGGTTGGAACGCAGGCTGCAGCTGGGATATTGGGGCAGATTAGACTGGAGCATGTCGTTGGCATTTGTCACATGATTTGACTTTCTTTAACGCGTCTGACCTTAGTGTGGGCCAAAAGAAACCAGCTCTTAATATTTTGGTTTCCAGAGCTCTTGCTCCCAGATGTTCTCCACACATTCCACTATGAGCTTCTGCCAGGATATATTCGGCCTCTTGAGGGCCTAAGCATTTGAGAGGAGGTGTAGTGTAAGCTCGCTTATATAATATCCCATCTATGATGGTAAATCTTGAAGCCCGCATCTTAAGCCTTCTCGTTTCTTGTGGATCGTCTGGTAATTCATTGTTAGTGAGATAACGATAGAAGGGCGATCTCCAGTCTGTCCCCATCTCAATGCATAATATTTCTTTTTCTTCAATACTCGGATGGTGTAGCATCTCCACAAATACTGCTCTACCGTTATCTCTCTAGTGGATGCTAATTTAGATAAAGCATCAGGGTGCCCATTAAGGGATCTGTTTATTTGTGTTAATTGGAAGCTCTTGAATGTTTGGGCCAGGTCTTTGACTTTACGCAAGTACTGAGCCATTATTTGCTCCCTGGTTTCGAATTGTCCCTGAAACTGCTGCACAATTAACTGAGAATCACTATGGGTAACCAATCGTGTTACTCCAATTTCTTTGCTATCTTCATTCCGACGATTAAGGCTTCATACTCAGCCACGTTGTTGGTACTTGAAAAAGCAAATCATAGAGAATATTCCAACGTTTCTCCCTCAGGGGATACTAGTACTATTCCAGCTCCACTTCCTTGTGAACCAGATGCTCCATCAACAAACAACAACCATACTGCCTGCTCATTTTCTCCTACTTTGCTGGAGTGAGTGCATTCCACAATAAAGTCAGCCAGTGCCTGTCCTTTTATAGCTTGTCGAGGTTGATGTTGGATATCATATTTTCTTAACTCAATGGATCATTTGGTAAGGCAACCAGAGCATTCAGGTTTTTGTAAAATACTTCGTAAAGGCTGATCTGTAAGTACGATAATCGAATGGGCCTGGAAGTATGGCCTCAACTTCCTAGAAGCATTTAGCAGGGCCAATGCCATTTTCTCTGCCACGGGATAACGTGTCTCGGGGCCTTGTAATACCTTGCTGACATAATATATTGGTCGATCCATCTGTCCCTCTTTCCTGATTAATACTACACTAATAGCTTCATCATTGACCCCTAAGTATAAGTACAACGTCTCTCTAGTCTCTGGTCGTGTTAATAGGGGAACTCCTTTCAAATATTCCTTTAATGCTTTAAAGGATTTTTGACATTGTTCTGTCCACTCAAACTTTTTTCCTACTCTTAATGTTCGCAAGAAGGGTAGTTCCCTTTCGACCGACTTGGAGAGAAAACGTCCCAGAGCTGCCATTCGTCCTGTCAATCGCTGAACTTCTTTAGTTGATACGGGTGGTTCCATATCCAATATTGCTTGAATTTTCTTGGGTTAGCCTCAATTCCCCTTTGTGTGATCATGTATCCCAAGAATTTTCCAGACTGCACTCCAAAGGCACACTTTGCTGGGTTTAACCGCATATTGTATTGTCTAAAGACCCCAAGCACCCGTGTTAGCTTTTCTACATGGGATTCTTTCTCTCGACTTTTCACGATCATGTTGTCAACATATGCTTCCATTGTGTCGCCCAACAGTTTTTTAAAGACCTTATTCTCCATGCGCTGATAAGTGGCTCCGGCGTTCTTGAGTCCAAAAGGCATGACTTGGTAGTAGTATGTCCCCTTTTCAGTGATGAAAGATGTCGTCTCCTGGTCTGGAGCGTACATCCTTATCTGATGGTACCCTGAGAAAGCATCCAAAAATCTCAGGAACTGATATCTAGATGTTTCGTCCACAAGGCGGTCGATCCGTGGTAGCAGGTAGGAGTCTTTGGGGCACGCCTTAGTGAGATTGGTGAAATGCATACAAACACGCCATTTTCCATTAGGTTTCGGGACCATAAAAACATTGGCCAACCATTCTGGATACAATATTTCTCGAATGAAACCCGCCTTTAGCAATTTGTCAACTTCCTCTTCTAGCGTATGTAGCCTATCAGGGGCAATGTTTCGCTTCTTTTGTCGAACTGGCTTGAACTGGGGATCCACATTCAAGTGGTGGCATATTACCTCTGGACTGATCCCCGGCATATCTTTCGGTTTCCAAGCAAACATGTCTGAATTTTCTCGCAGGCATCTGGTAATTTCTTCTTTCATATGTTTCGGAAGCTGGGACCCTACATACGCTACTTTCTTAGAATCTGATTCACTCAGATGTATTACTTCTAATTCTTGAACAGGTTGAGGTTTACGTGTAGCTCCTTCCTCCAAGGATTTATGTATGGC
The DNA here is from genome assembly GCA_036245055.1 of Diospyros kaki. NCBI lineage: Eukaryota > Viridiplantae > Streptophyta > Magnoliopsida > Ericales > Ebenaceae > Diospyros > Diospyros kaki. The sequence continues at coordinate 24,236,605 of BSEG01000010.1, read as the reverse complement.
TTTCTCAACTATGGATAAGGTTTCTTCAGCTCTTTTCCCTTTTGTAGACGACACATAGCAAGTTCGTGCTTTCTTTTGATCTCCCCTAACCTGTCCCACCCCAGCGGGTGTGAGAAATTTCATCAATAGATAGCATGAGGATACCACGGCCTTTAGATCGTTGAGTAACGGGCGTCCCAAGATCATATTGTATGCCGCCGAGGAAGTTTTAACCACCATAAAATTCGATTATCGAGTTACAAGTTGGGGGTCCTCACCTAACGTGATAGGTAACTGAATAGATCCCGCAATTGGAACCGCTTCTCCAGTAAAGCTATACAGGGGTGAGGATACTTTTTTCAATCGATCATGAGATAAATGCATTTGTTTAAAACAGTTCCAGTAGATCAGGTTGACAGAACTGCCGCTATCCACTAAAATTCTGCTGATAGGGTGCTTGGCCACGATTGCTGAGATAACCATGGGATCATCATGTGGGATTATTATATCACCTCAATTAGTTAGGGCAAAGGTGATTGGCTTTTCATCATCTCTTACTTCCATCACTGAGTTAACTTGGTAGGTTTGACGTGCGTATGCCTTTCGGGAGGCTGATGTGTCTCCACCTAGGGTTTCCCCCCTGAAATAACGTGAATGGCCTGTTGAGTCGGCTCATTGTCTACACGAGTATCTTGCCGATGATCTCTTCCTCTCTCTTGTTGCCTTGGGTTTGGCCTTTCATGTCCATCACGCCTGTCTTCTCTTTGCCGGGGTTCCCTGTTTTCTTCCTCCTCATTTCTCACATATCTTTGCAAGTACCCCTCACGGATGAGCATCTCAATCTGGTTCTTCAATTCTCGGCAGTGATCAGTGGAATGTCCCTGAGTTCGATGATATCTGCAATACTCTTCTTGATTTTTTCCCATAGGTCGGCCAACCCTGCGGGGTAGTTTAAGGAGTCCTTCTCCCTCGACTGCAGCTAATATAGTTGATCAGGGCTGTAAAAGCCGAGTATAATGATTAAAGTGAGGTTTAGGTACATCCGGGCGCCTAACCCTTTCTTGTCATCGAATAGACTCTTCTTCCCCTTCTCGCTCCTTTCTCTTCCTTTCCTTGTCTTCATTCCCCGCCACATTCCTCATAATTTCAGTGTGGAGGATATACCTGTTTTCTCTGACAAATAGATCAGCCAGGGACGTTGGAGGGTCTAAAGAAAGTGATTCTTGGAGAGAGGCGAGACGCGTTCCTTGGAGCATAGCAGATACTGCCACTTGGGCCGGCAAGTCAGGGACTTCAAGAGTGGCATTACGGAATCTATCCACAAATTGACATAAAGATTCCTTATTCCCTTGTCGTATACTAAGCAAATAGGTGGCATCCTTTTTCCTTCGACTGTTAATCACAAAAGCTTTGGTAAACTCTGTCCTAAGATGCCCAAATGAGGAAATAGAGGCTTCTAGAAGGCTATTAAACCATGTTTGAGCATGTCCTGACAGTGTTAAGGAAAATGCTCTGCACATTATGTCTTCATCCCATCCATGCAATATCATCAGTGACTCATAGTTCTGAACATGATCATATGGGTCGTCTTTTCCTGAGTAGAGGGTGATTTGTGGCATTTTGAATTTTCGAGGCAGTGGTCTCTCCAATATATCTGTCGTAAAAGGACATTTTCTTTGTTGGTGCTCTTCTGTTGCAGGGATCAACTTTTTCCGCTCAAGCACCTCTTCTACTACTCTTTTCATATCATCCCTCATAGTAGCTGTTGTCTGATTGTCATGTCTTGTTGGTGTACTGGCCACTGTTTCATGATATCTCCGTCTTTGAGGGCTTCTAGTTCTGTTTTCCATTCTTAGGTTTTCATTTCTTTGAGGTACGGAGTGAGGGTTCTTTCTTGGAGGTGGCGATCTAGGCCTACCCTTCCGTCTAGGCATAGATCGAGAATGAGAATCGGGAGTAGCTTCTTGGTAGGAATTGGCCCCTACCTCGGGTTGAGGTTCTAGGGATGGCATAAACTTTTTCAGAGTATTAGGTAATGTCCCTACAGGCATCATACCTTGGAGGATACTAGCCATATCTCAAAGTGCTTGCATGCCCTCAACGTGTTGTTGTCTCAATGCTTCATACTCTTCCCACGGGATCATGCGTGATGGCTGTCGTGAAGCCCCAGCTTGATCAGTAGGAGGTGGTCTTGAGCCGATAAGTAGTGGTGATGGGACTATTTGGTTTCCCACGTGCGGGCTGGGGGAAATGGATTGATCACCTCCTTCGGGTTGAGCATTATGTGGGGGAGGGGGTGCTCCCTGTTGTTGAGTGTTCCGTGGTGGTAGGCGTGTTTCTATGCCTTGAGAGAGAGTTCGTCGGTGTCCAAGGGTGTTTGCCATTCTTGAGTTGACTTTTTGTCTTGCGTTTCCCACAGACGGCGCCAATTGTTGTTGCCAAAATACAACAATCTATTTTTTTATTGCGGACAAACGCAAGAGTCTCGGGAGTCGTGCCTTCACTGATGAAAATCTGGACGAAGAATTGGATCTGATGGAGTTCCAAGTCTGATAAACCGACAGAGCTGATGGTTTGATGAGCTGATGATCTTGTGGGCTGATGATCTGGTGGCCTCAAAATGATCTGGTGGCCAAAAGTGATCTGGTGACCCCAAAGTGATCTGGCGACCTTGAGATGACGAGTGGCCTCAAGGGTGACGAGAGGCCTCAGGATGACGAGTGACCTCAAAGATGACGAGTGACCTCGAGATGACGAGTGACCTCAAGATGACGAGAGGCCTTGATGGTGACGAGAGGCCTTGGTGCTGACGAGAGGCCTTGATGGTGATGAGAGGCCTTGGTGGTGACGAGAGGCCTTGGTGGTGATGAGAGGTCTTGATGGTGTCGAGTGGCCTACAAAACGAGAGCACCGTTAGGGCGCGGGAGGGGGTCTCCGCACAAACCCTCCGATGCTTAAATTAGATCTCGAGAGAAAATGGAGAATCGTACTTCAATTGCTCAAAATAGCGTACCCTGTGATGAAAGCCGGGTCTTATGTTTATAGTGGAGGAGAGAGAGAGATCTTGCGATATTTTCAGCGAGAATCTCGAGGCCTATTTCAAAAATTTTGGGGCCCATTTGGCGAATCAAGAGGACGGCAATGGACCAGGCAGGGTGTCGGTGACGCCCCACTCGGTCACCACCCGAGTGGGGGTCTCTCGACCTAGCTGAGTGGACCCTACTCGGCTAGGTCGAGTGAGACATGGGTCACTCGGTATTGCCAAGTGGGCCCCCACTCGGCTGTGCCGAGTGGGGGGCTACCGAGTGGCCTTGGCCACTCGATCATGCCGAGTGGTCTTCCCCTTGGCCCACCCAAGAGGGGCTTTTTTGTTTCCTCGCCGCCGTTTTGTCTGCCTCGTCTTTTCAGGTACATCAGTCTCAAACATCATTAATAGTTTATGGTGGTTTATAAAGATGTCATTAAGTGTTAATAACTCAATTGATTAAAAGTTAATGAATCGACGTGCGATTTCTTTCGAAATAGCAAGGAAAGTTCACTACCTCATGGTTGTTTTTCCATATAGTGGAAATCAATTGACCACCTCTAAAACACTGGTTAACCATTTTTGGAGCCATAGCTACAAATAGTGCCTTCCATCTATCACTCAATTATAGGGGGTTGGTGGAAAAATTGGGAGGTCGAAATTGGGAGGAAATTACAAAAGGGTTTTACTGTGCTTGGCATTTGCTTCTTTATTTTTTTTTTTTGCTTCTTCTTTTGAAATTATAGAGCATAATTGTTACGTGCGTGAAAATTCTAGAGAGTCCAGGGAGACACACAAGTGCTAGTGAATCAAATTCCTCAGGCTAGCATGGGATTAGGATTGCAACATGGTACCAGGTTGCTCGCTAGGTGTGGATAAAGTAGGCCTTCTATGCAGTGAGGAGGAATCGATCTCAATGTAGAAACAATTTCTACACCCACCTAGCATCGAGCTACAAGTATGTTATTTATTACATTTCATATGATGAAATATCGTGTAGCTTAAATACCCAAGTTGTGTATGATATGTGTATTTATGACTTCTGTTGTGCATCTTTGACGTGCAAAAATTTTAAATTTACCTACATTTCCATACAACCATTCCAATAGTGGTATCAAAGCCTTAACTTGGTATTAATTTAATGCATATACGATGGTTGTATGTGTCAAGTTTTATGAAATTTATTGACTATGCATAGGGTTTCAGCTGACTGATTTTGCAGTAAATGCTTTGGTTGTGTTTTATTATAGAACTGGTCGACCACCTAAAGACACGGTCAGCAGTTTCCTGTGCGGAATTAGTCGATTGCCTGTATTGTCCTGGTCGACCACTTCTATCAAATATGATGTGGCAACATGCTTTTACATGCCAAATGTTTTTGGTTGTGTGGGTTACTATAACGATCCGTTAGGGGGTTTAAGCGTTTTTGAGTATTTTATTATAGGCTCATTTTTTTTTTTTGTGGATTAAATATATTTTTATGGAATAATGTGTAAGTGGAAATAAGAATTTGGTAGCCCATCCAAGTGGGATTCAAATATGTGGAGAAAGTCCAAATAAATTGAGCCATCGAGATGTGTTTAACATTTTTAATTATATTAAGAATGAGCTTAGATGTGGAGAATTATTTGGATCAGTGAGTGGGACCATGGAATGGCCCACGGCATGGGCTGAGCCCAATTGAGAAATGGGATTTAAAATTGTTAAAAAGAAAATCAGAATAAAAATTAAATTGGCCAGCAAATGTCGATTTTACCCTTAGTCTTCCATTGTCCGTTATTGGAAGAGAAAGGCAGTCAGGTCTTCTTGCTAAGTCATGGTTGCAGACTGTGCATCTTTCCTTCTTCATGCTCCATCTGCAACTGCGCCCTCTTGTACTCTTGCTACGTTTGATCCTGTCCTTCTTCAACTTTCTTCCATATATTTTTCCTTTCCTCAGACTTCATGTCCTGGTGTCTTTGTCTTAGCTAATAGTAGTTCAGGAGGAGAGGGGATTCTTCTACGTCGGTAAGTCATCAGGCAAGTTCTTCTTGCACTCTCACTTTATTTTTAGTGCGAGCTCTCTTATACATTCTATTTTTTTCAATGCAAGTTCTTCTTGCACTCATTTTTTATTTTCTGTGCAAGCTCCCTTATTTATTTATTGTTCTTATGCGAGTTCCCTTGTTAGTCTCTTCATTTTAGTCACTGTGAGTGATTATATATGTATATATATATGCCTGTTGCTGTGTATGGTTCTCTTTCTGCTGGTGTTCATTGAGTCGTCATATCTAGGTATTTGTTGGGGGTCTCCTTGTGGTTTCGAAAATGGGGTTTGTTTCCACCCCAAGTTTCCGTCAGTGAATGGCTATTATTTGCCTAGATATAGATACGAGGCCTTGTTCGCTTCTATATCTTCTTGGGCTTAATCATGTATACATGGCCAGATTCACCTCGTAGAAGCCTAAATGACGCATCCAAATAGGCATGAACCACCCGAATGCCATCTACCATATGCAAATGTTAGACACAAACCTTCTTGACACATTTGAGTAGCCCTTGTTATTATACCTATTTGATTTGGATAACTTACATATATATATATGTGCTAGATATATACAGAAAGAGAGGAATCCATTCCAGCAAACTTTGAGCTCTAGCCCTAAGCTCTTCCTATGAGCTCTTTCTATGAGCTCTAGCCTCAAACCCTTCTTCGAGCTCTAGCCACAAGTCTTTCCGCGAGCTCTTGGCACAATCCTTTGCTGCAAGCTCTTTCCACGAGCTCTTGCCTCGAGCCTTGCTGTAAGCTCTTTCTGTGAGCTCCACTTCAAGCCCTTCCTCTGGCCTTACTATGAGCTCTTTCCTACAAGCTCTTGCTTGTGATCATTTACTACGAGCTCTGGCTTTAGCCTTTTCCACGAGTTCTTTCTGTGAACTTTTACCCCAAGCCCATTGCCGGGAGCTCTTGACGCGATCCTTGTTGCGAGCTCATGCTTATATGCCTCCTTGTAATGAGCCCTTTGCTGCGAGCTCTTTTTGAGAGCTCTTTCCTTGAACTCTTTCCATGAGCTCTTTCCGCAATCCTTTTTTCACGAGCTCTTCCATATATGCCCTCTTGTTGTAAGACTCATGGCTGTGAGCATCAACCTTGTCACAATCCTCCACCTCGGTTATCTTTTGGAAATCAAATTGCCTTGAACAATACTTTCCTCTGGCAAATCAAAGTTAATTTTGATAGTAAATAAGAGTACACAAGCGCGACCATTGTAAGTGTATGAAATGCATGGTTTGCCTATTTTGAATGATCTCAAATATATCCAAATTATGAGATGCTTAAGTGAAATTCCTTCTAAATATTCCTCAAAATGTGGTTATTAAATTTAACACCCACTGTTTGTGTAAAAGATCAATACTCGTTTGTCAATGAACAAACTCGCGTGGTGTGGTCATTTTGATTGCATGGGGACAAATCATGGATTTGAGCTATGAGCACGAATGCAAGTCAATGCATACTGATGTTGGTTAATGAATTCACAAAGATCATACAATAGGAAAAATAGTTAATAAATCTCTTAAAATTATTCCTGTGTTGTGATTTACATCAAGTATTTTTGTGTCATAAATTATATCTTGAATGTGGTAAACGTTATGAAGTAAGATATGTTGAATTTATCTGATGATGGAAAAAAATACTCGGTATGGGTAAGTGATGTCAAAAGTATGAATATTGCGGAAATAAGAATTTAAATGCATATGGTTGGCAAATGCATACATGATGCATACATGTACATGTTATATATATATGTATATATATTTTGCGCACCTATTGTTTTGCACGAAGGAAGAAAGGGTATCCTAGAGCACTTGGTGTGGGATGAGGTGGCCATAGCCCGACAGATTGGCTCCATATTTATTGTGAGGTTTTTATTGAAATTATGCAATTTTGCATGCATTGATTGATGGCTTGAGAGTCAGGGAGATTGATATTGATAATGAAATGATGTACTCTTGCATGTGTTGAATGATGGCTTGTGAGCCTGTGAGAATTGATAATGACATTGAAAGTTTATGCACATTTGTATAGTGATACATGGTGACATGATATATTAAGTTGAATTGATAAATTCATGAATTATGAATCTGGTATATAATTGTGGAGTCCTTGATTACTCTTCTTGGTGTCTTCATGTTCTTGGATCCTATATATTGTTCATTGTTTTTCGAACTTGCAGAACCTTGTGGCTCACTTGATCTCTTGCCATTCCAAGTGAAGGAAAGAATGTTATTGGCAGCGAGTCCAGTAAGACTACAGCATAGGGATAGTGGTGTATGGAGATGCGTCCTAACTTCAAAGATCCTAGTTAGTGATTTGGTGAGATTTATAGTGATGATGATTTGTTATGTTTATTGGCATTTGAGCTTCTTATTATTTTGTATGGCCATCAAGTCTAGAGTCATGAGATATTGAAAATGTAATTAAATCTTATTTAAATTTTCACTGCTAGAAATGAAATGAATTGTTATTTGAGTTCAGTTTTGTTCTATATCTTCTCTGTAATGACCTTCTTTCGAGTATCCTATGCTAAGCAGGAATATTCAGAAACGGGCCTTACAGTTACCACATTAGATGATGACGTGAGGATGTTAAGTGTATAGTCTTGAATGCCCATATGTAATTTTGGACATGTGCATGGATGTTATTCAAACCTGTTTTAGCAGAAGCAGAATGGTTTGAATGTATGATGTTTGGGATGAACATGGGCTTGAATGTGAATTAGTAAATGTTACAAGAGCTTCATATTAATTCGTTTAATATGTAGTAATTTAGTCATTTGGTTATGTAATGAGACATAAGTCTAAAGTAGTTTCTTTTAGTCTTTGTTTTACAAATATTGTAAAGGAAGACAACATCAAGGAGATGATCACTACAAAAAAATTGATTTTTTGCAGCAGTTTTAAAAATTGCCCCAAAGCATGGTATTTTGTAGTAGTTTTTTAAAAATTTTGCGGCAGTTTCATAAAACTGTCGCAAAATTTACTAAAACATTTAATTTTGCAGCAGTTTTCAAAAAATCATCGCTAAATTTAAAAAATAATTAAAAATTAAAAAATTAAATTCAATTTCATAGTGATTTTTGAGAAACAGCCACTAAATTCAAAAAACTAAATAATTTAAAATTAAAAATAAAATAATATTTGTGGTGGTTTTCAAAAACCGCTGCAAAATTCATTAAAAAATTAAATTTAGCGGCAATTTTTGAAAATTGCCGCTAAATTCAAAAACAAAAAATTAAAATTAAATTTACATTTGTGGCAGTTTTTGAAAACTGCTATTAAATTCTTTAAAAAAATTAAATTTTGCTTTAAGAAAATAATTAAAAATTAAATTAATAAAAATAAATATAAAATCTTAAAAATAAATTTAAAATTGCATTTAAATTAATAGCAAAATTCTTTAAAAATTTAATTTTAAAAAATAAAAATAAATTTAACAAAATTTTTAAAAAACATATAAAATCTTCTTTTTTATTTTTAATCAATTAATTTATTTAATTTAACTCAATTAATTTATTTTTAATTTATTCTATTATTCTTTTAAAAAATAATCAATTAATAAATATTTTTAATATATATTAAAAAATATAAAATATAATTCTGAAAATTAGTTGTTAGATTAGTATATAATATATATATGTGCATATATGTCAAGGGGTGTTTGGCAGATTAGGCAGTTTGCGTGCACGCGTGCGCACTTGAGGTCTTGGGTTCGAAACTTGGGGAGAGGAAGCGCTGAGATTTAATTTTCAGTATCGCCACGTGGCGTGCTCACAAGCGGCCATGTGGTGTGTAAGGGCTGGGCTGGGTAGGCCGGGTGGCCAGGCGCGGGCAATAAAAAAATTAAATTTTTAATTTTTGCGTTAGTTTTGAAACAACCACTAAAATTAAAAATTTAATTTTTTTATTAATTTTCACGGTGATTTTGAAACTGTTGCTACAATTAAAAATTTAATTTTTTTATTAATTTTCGTGGCAATTTTGAAATTGCCGCCAAAATTAAAAATTTATTTTTTTTAAATTTTTTGCTGCAATTTTAAAACCGCCGCTTAATCACTTATTTTGCGACGGTTTTTAAAGCCATCGTAAAAAATATAATTAGCGACGATTATTCTAGTAGTTGCTGAAAACCGCCGCTAAACGCTCCGCGACGGTTGACTTAGTGGCAGTTTTCAAAACCGCCACTAAATACCGATTTTTTTTGTAGTGCGTAAGATGTTAAGAGTTGATGGATTCTCAAGACAAGAAATGACAAAGCTAAGAGCACTTCATGTCATGTATGATATGATTAAGGTATGGCTTAAACCTTTGAAGCTTGAGTTTAATCTATGCACAAGCCCATGATCATTTTATTTATTATGTTTATGAATCTTTATTCATTTTGTCTTACATATTTGGCCTGCTTAATCGGGTTATCATTAGTGTCGATCCATTTGATTAGGCCATATTTGGCATCACTCTACTTACCCAGGCTATATTCAACCAAGGTACATCCAAACAAGCCAATCTCACCCTCAATATTCTACTTGGGCATGACTCGACTCAAAAGGAGGTCTTCCGCAAACCCAAACGGTAAACCAATTATACTCAAGATTGAACCACCTAATTTGATTGTGACTCTCTTAGAACTAAGCAATAAGCTTGATTATAATTTGAGATTACTTTCCACAATCTAGCAAACACTTCAAATCCTTATAAACTTAGGATAAACTCTGTTATAATTGTAACTTGAAATTCAAATTTGACTATGATTAGGACTTCATCTACAATTGAAAATTTATCTCCATGGGTCATCTTCTAATCATGATATATATTTATACAAATTAATCTTTATTTATATATATTTATAGATGAGTGACAAATGTATAAATAGGTACCCAATACTCTAGAATTATTGCAATAATATCAATATTGTAGCAACAATATCACTATTATAGTAGCAACATCATTATAGTGATATTTTGTTTATTTTGCTCGTAGTTTTTCCTAATTTGAATTTTCTATGTAAAACTTTTGTGTTTATTTATGTGTTTGATGATTTGATTGTAGTTTGTTTTTGTCACAACGTAAATAAACTATCAATCATATTTAAATAAGAGATAACTTGAACTTGCATCATGAGGATGCACGATAGATTCTACCAACTTGTGGGGGTAAGAACCTTCATGTGTAGTTACTAAACTCTAGTCCCAAAACTTGTTTGTAAACATGACATGTGGGACCATAACTTGATTTCATGAAAACACGTAAATAGTTTATAATGTATTTACTTTCAAACTTGGTTGGAAGAAAAATAGACCTTAATGTTTTTTTCTTAACAAAACCCTCACACCTTGTTGTCTAGGTTGTAGCTAGGAATAAAATTTGAGGACTAAATGAAAGGAATAAGAATATATATAGCCATGGACTTTAAATTCCATCCAAAACTAAATTGGAATAAAATTTGAGATGCAAAACTAAATTGGAATAGGATTTGAGATCCAAAACTAAATTGGAATAGGATTTGAAATTCAAAACCCAATTGGAATAAGGTTTGAAATCCAAAACCTTTAACTTCCACATTTGTCCTTTCCATTCATTTAAACCCATTTTCAATTTATATTTACAACCCAATAAATTCTACAAACTCTCAATCACTCTCCAATATGAATTCAAACCTTACCTCTTCTCTTAAAGATTTAAATCATAACAACTTACTTAGAAAAATCAACTTATTCATGTCATATCTAGAGAACTTAATTTATTTATATCCATAAAATTTCTAGACTATTCTAGAAATTTGTGTCATAGTAGGGCTAAAATCTAGACTATCTATACTTTTCATTTTGGTCCCTAATGATGGTTTCGGGTATCACGTACCTTAAATGGGATGTATGTGAATGACACTCTTGATTTATTCTTGATATTAATAATAAGGTCATATCTTCATTCATACATATTCTTCTCATCTTTATAAATGAGTCCCTAAACTTTCTGATAAAGGTCCTACTCTCATGGGGTTGAGACTGTGTGATATGGATCTCTACTTCAAGATTTCTTAAAGGTATTCCCAGTCCTTAGATTTATTAGAAAGGGAATATGATATATCGATTAGTGAACTGACACATGAGCTACTACCATTGTTAGCATGGGATGCAAATAGGAATGGAGTGGTGAGTTACACGCCACATTACGTGGGACCATATAGTAGACATGTGGGTGGGTGTTGGTAGAACATCCACTGAATGTGATGCCTGTGACAGATCACATGGCTTGAGAATTAATGATCTATCGTTGACTCTCAATTTTGTATCTAGTCATTAGACCAGAGGTGACATAGTGTCTTGTGCACTAGTGTCAGGGATTTACTGTAACACTCGGTGTTACCGGTGTTAAAAGAATGAGAAAGGAAGTGAGAAACTTCCTAAAATGCCCTTAAGAAGGTAATTGATTTTTGAGAATAAAGGTACCCTAGGAGAGGGGCATTTTGGTAATTTGGATAGTGAAGTCCAATAAAGGGTATTTTGGTAATTTTGGGAGTATAATTCCATGAGGGAATTTTATTATTTAAAGAGGGAATTAATTATAGTGTGTTAATATTTAAGAGGTAATTTATTTTTCCCTAAATTGGGGATTAAATGTGGTGCATGTGCCACATGGATGGCCAAGATGGAGGCTTGGAAACCAAGTTTGGTGTCAATGAGTGACACTTGGCAAGTTCTTGACCAAGAGAAATGAGAGATTTAAATAAATGCAAAAAAATGTAAATTAGTCTTTCAAGCATTTAATGAGAGGCATGATGGTGTTGGATTAAAAGAAAATCTAAAAAGAAATGAAATTAGTCATGCATTAATGGTGGAAAATAGTCTCATAAATTTAAATGAGAAAGAAATATAAATTCAAGGAATGAGATTAATTCTTGGATTTGAAAAGTGATCTAAGGGCCACCATTTAGTCTTGAAGGTTGGCAAGGATTGCCAACATATTAATGAATTAAATTAAAGACTAATTTTAAATGGCTAAGATTAGTTCTTGGATAAGCACATGGATTGTGCTTTCTTTTAATGGTAGAGATTAAGTCTTGAAAAGGCAAAATGATCCAATGGTTGAGATTTAAAGAGACCATGGCATGGATTGTGTTTTCTTCCAAGGGTTGAGATTGAGCCTCAAAAAGAAAAGATTAAGGGCTAGGATGTGCTCTTGAGTTTGGAATATCAAGACTAGGAAAATAATCCAAAAAGAAAGGAAAGGAAAAGGAAGGAAGAAGGAAGAAGGAAGAAGTCTTCCATTGTTGAGAGAAAAAGAAAGAAAGAAAGAGAGATAGGAAGAAGTCACTCATGGAGCAAAGGATGAAGAAGAAGAAGATGAAGGGATAAAGGTAAGTCCCATTTTTCTTCTCTTTATTTTTGGTACGCTTTGTGTGCATAAGTTACTTGTTTGAAATGCCATCTTAGATGGGAAAAGATGATGATGGGAGCTCTCTTGAGATAAAGATTTGAACATTTAAAGAATGAGGTAAGGGATAGCCCCATGGGATAGTGGCTTGCAAGTTGTAAGTAGGTGCTTAAACTTTCAAATGTGTGCATTGACATGTTTTCCTTGTGTGTTCTAGGACCTATGGCCATGAGGTTGTGTGGGGTAGGGTAGGTTAAAGCCTCAAACCAAGGTGGTTATGAGGATGTCGAAGCCCTAACCATGTTGCATACATGCATTGGCATCACATATTATGTTTTTGTTCATACTTATGTTCATTGCACCCTTATTGAGCTTTGTAGCTCCTGAGGTTTTTACCCTCAACTTGTAGGTTGTTCATGTGCCAAGAGAAAAAGGGAATGTTGCAAGCTTGAAGTTGGGAAGCTCATGGTGGGTTTGTAAATATATGGCTTATAAAAGCCTTAGAATGTGTTTTATTTAATTTGTGGGTTTATGGCTTAGGGAAGCCTATTTGTTGTATGTGCTACATGTGATGTAATTTGATGGTTGGTAATGGCTTATGAAGGCCTAAGACCATGGATGTAATTTTATCTTGGAATAAAACATGGGTGTTGGAGAAAATGATTTTTGTTGGAAAAATGGGTATTTTGGTGTATATGTGGGGTGTGAGAAATTTGGAAAAATTTGGGTAAAAAGGGCCAAGAAAATTTTTGAGTCAAGTAGGCGTATCGCGGGTGGTAAGAGGGCAACAAGCGGGCATTAGGCATGTAGCAGGCGGGCGTGCGTGAGGCGCGCTGGGGCACACACGGGAGTGCGGAGGCATGCGCGCGGGCATGCGACAAGCGCGCCTGGCCCGCGCGGTCAGCGCACAACAGGGCCTGCACAGGCCCCGGGCGTGCCAGCAAGCCCCACCAGCCAATTTTTTAAAAAAAATTGAAAATTTGGGGATTTTTGAGGCATTTCTTAATTGATTTTGCGCCACATAGGGATTTTCAAAATAAAGGAATTTTTCGGGCATTTTTTTGAGATAAATGTCGAATTTTGAAAAATGAAAATTTTGAGTTTTTCCTCGAATTTTGGAAAATCAATGGGTTGATTAAAATGGTGATTTTTATGGAGCCTGGTTGAATTCTTGGAAAGAAGAAGAATTAAAATAAATAAATGTGGCGATTGGGGCAATCTTAGTGGAAATTAAATAGCGAAATGTAGTATGGTTAAAACCCAAATCATCTAGTGGATCCTAGGGGTGAGGGAAAGGAATGACAAAGCCTAGTTCCCACCTATGGCGTTTCGTGTTGAAACATAGTCTACCCTTCACGAATGGCCAGGCATGTGAGCAATTCGGTTGATTATTCACGAGTGGCACTCGTAAGTGGGAACGGGGTGTCACATTTACCGTTGAGTTGAACCATCCAATGTAAGAGGTGGGGATGCTCATTGTGTAGTCTCTAAACAGTTGTGTATGGAGACAAATGTTCATTGATGGGATCCATTGACCTCCATTTGGTGGGGATGTACATCCTATGTAATCCACATTGATGGCTGTGGTTGAAAATCCTTTGGCCAGGATGAGCATAAGATTGGAAAGAGTTCAAATGTTAGATGGGATCTAACATGCTACCTATACCACACACCTTATTGGATCTATCATGCTTATCGATGTTAGATATAAACCCTTAAGACCAGTTCTAGTGACACAATAGGGCTTGATCTTGTAATTCTTTAAACCTTATTTAATGGCAAAGTTTTATGTTTAATTCTTTATCCTTTAGTATAATAAGGAGTGGATACAATTCTTAATTGTTAAGAATAATCGAGACGAATAATCCACAATACGTTATACTATAAATATATTCCTGGCCATAGAGTTCCTAACTTGGATAATTAGTAACTCGCAAAGGTCGGCACATCGTCTTCCTCCTTGTTCGGTATAAGATATCGAAAGACAAGATTGGTGGGTCTCGTACCATTCTGTATAAAATACAGAAGGAAGATGAGTGGGTGTTCGTTATAGGAACGAGTTCACTGAACGGGATTGTTAATATTGAATCACATGGGTTTTATCTCACGGGTCAATGATTCAATATTAACTACGGATTTGCATTAGTCCTTAGACCAGAGATGACATGGATATCTGTGTGTTGGTGGATTAGGATATCAACGATATTATATGGTTATCCTAATCAGGGATAGTCGTACGTATCTATGTGCCTAGTTCAGTGACACACGAGGTATGTGTGCATCAGACATGGAATCTATCACCTCGAGATATACGAGGAGGATGTCCTATGCGATCTAGTAGTCACTTGATGATAAATCCTTGACCGAGGTAATATGACGACGGAATTTGGATTCCGTAGAGGGTGTATCATATTAGTCAAGTGTGATTATTGGATTTGGTCGTACGACGAGATCAAGAGATTTAACCTACTGACCGTGATCTCATATCTCGTCAGGATATAGTATGATAGAGGGACTGTATTGTAGGGCACCGTAGTGTAAGGTTCACATTCCCGCTTCACATTAAATTGGGTAATCATGACATATTACTAGATGTCATTCATGTTTTACAAGAATTAATAATTGATTAATTCTTGTTGCCAATTTAATTGTGAACTCAGAAAGTCCCACCCAATAGAAATCGTTTTAAAAGAAAAAGGGGTAAATTTAGTAATTATGGAATTACTAAATTATAAGTGCAATTATTTAAGAAATAAGAATAATTAAATAAGTAATATGATTATTTATTTAATTATTAACTTGGATTGGGCGTTTTGCTAGCACCTAAAGCCTGGCCCAATAGCATTTAGGGTTTTAGGGTTTCTTGTCTATAAATATAACATTAAACCCAGAATCCAATTGATTAATTAGTTGAATCAAAAATGGAAATTTTAGAGAAAATTTCCATGTCCCTTTTTCTCTCAAGTCTATTGAAGTCTTGACAGTTTCGGGTGGATTGACTCGGCATCTCACGCGTGGGAGATATCAGGCGGGTTATCGGCTACGAAATCAGATTTCGTTTCGAGGTAACTTTTCATTTTTGTGTCTTCGATTTAACAGTAAGATTTGAAAAATGTGATACCAATAAAATCAGATTTTATTTTTCCGTTGCGTATGATCAGATCATGTTTTCTAACAATCGGGTCCTATGAGTTTAATCGGTCCATGACTCTCACTTGATTAGGATGTCAGTCAATGAAAGAACTATAGTGCACAATAATCGAGGATCCTTAATAGGTTCATATGGAATTAGACTTCATTGTCATTAGGATCATCTTGAGTCTTGATTAATGGATACTCAGAATCTTTCGGGGTGCTTTGGGGATTTGGAGAGATCCCCTTAGTAGATCGATGGGATTGGCCAACATCAAAGAGTTAACGTGTCTCGATTTTTATATGGCTGTGAACTTAGAAAGTCACACGCATACCAAGTAGTGCATAGATTAGTGATCTATTGTTCTTAGTATGTTTTTCATCATTGTGGGATAATGATTTTGGTCCTATTGTATATGGGAGATTGTTATTGCATAACAAGGGCCTTAGTGGCATTATTGGATAATTCAAGAGCTATTATTTATTAACAGTGGGGCCAGAATGCAATAATCACGAAGTGGGCGAAAGTCAATTGACCGTATCTTTCAATACGGTTGACTGAAGTCGAGCTAAGTAATTCTGGTTGAGTTTGGTTGATTGAACCTGAACTACTTGGGTTCTGGTTGACTTTAGTCGACCGAACCTAGCAGTTCGATTGGTTTGATTGATTGAACTTGGGTAACAAGCATCTGGTCGACTTCGGTCTATCGAACAATAATCTCCAGTCGACTAGAATTTCGCCATGTGGTTTAAACATGAGCATTTGATGCTCTATCATGCAAACAGGTACAAAAAGGAGATTTGGAGAGATTAAAAAAAGTGAAGAGAGGGTTTTAAAGGTGGTCACTCTTGGTAGCTCCCCTTTTATCTCGTTATCTTCTTTCTTTTTTTTCTCTTACTTGCTCCTTCTTCTCCATTGTTATAACTATCTCATTATTCTTGCTCCAAGAGATAGTGGGGTTAGCACCTCTTCTTCTTCTTCTTCCATTCAAAGGGGTTATTGGATAGCCAAGAAGCAACTTAAGGAGGAACGTCCATAGAGCAACAATTCACCTCTATTGAGAGAGTTCTAGCCTAATTCCATTAAAGGGTTTCGCTTGCATCTCAGGTGTGGACCGACTAGGTCCTTCACAAGTGAGAAGGCAGGCTAGTCACCCAGAGTAGACGGTTAGACGTGGGAGCTCAGACAGATGGCAATGAGGAGCAATCACCGCCTAGACAACTGCCATCTCTATTCTTCGAAAAGGTATATCGAAAAACTCCTTATGGCATGGTTTTTTTCTTGTAGCATACAGATGAAGTATATCGAGTCTTGCAAGAATTGTTTTCACTTTTGCTTTGTGTTGCTTGATGTTGTTCTTGGTTTTCAAAATAATTTTTAAAAACCCATAAATCCTTGCATAAATCCACTCATTGTTGGTTTTTAGCCTTGGGCCCTCGTTTCTTTTCATTTAGAACTATTCTACCTATATCTAGATGCTTTAGGATAGCATTACTTAATTGCATCTACATTCTTACTCGAGTGACTAACTATCACTCAAATATCAACCTGAGAAGATGGATTTCAAGTAGCTTAACCAAATGCTGATTGAAATTAACAATCCTATAAATACTTGAATCAAAGCAACAAATATTCAACTTATAAAATCTCAAATGTCCTTCCATTAAATTTCAGACCATTGAGAGCCTTAAGAATTTGATATTAAATATCAAATAAATAACATAGGCTTTATAAAATAGAACTTGGAATCACTTGCCTAAGTATATATACATTTACTCAAGAGCAAAGATGAAAGAAATCAAGAAAAACACATAGCTTCTAGATTTGCTTAAGATATTTCCCAACCTTAACCTTAAGCTTACTCTAATCACCATGAGGTCCATATGACACTCATACAATATGGATACTTAACGTATCCCATGAATTTGTAGAGTAACCTCTTGACATAACAAGCATACCGACAAACAAAAATAAGATTAATCACAACCAAAACATATTAAGGATATTAGAACATCCTTATCATGAAGGATAGGACAATATAAATCTTATGAATCAAAACTCAAGCACCATCACTTGAGTATATGATCATAAAAAAAAAAAAAAACTTGATTCTTAACAATTGAACATTAGATATGAAATATGAAATACATTAGTTTTAAACATTGAGTAATGTTGCTACATAAAACATTTGGCATATCATGAGTTTCAAAAAACCCTCATGTATTGACTTTAGGATGATCCTAAAGAGAGACATACCAAAAGATATATCAATAACACACATACGACTAAAATAAGTTTAACACATGTGAGATCATTAATAGATAAATTGTACTAAAAGATAAATCTATCAAGGTTCCTTGAGTACCTTATATATTCTCAAGGCAACCTCAACATGTATTCCATCAAGATAAACTTGATATATCCCTAGGCAATATACTAAAGAGGAACATCATAATTTCCACATATATAAAATATATTAATAAGCCTATGAGAACATAACATAACAACATTCCTTGAGATATTTCTTAAAGCGTCCTTAACATAGAACAAACTTTACATTAAAGTTTTGCATAAAATAATCATCATCAAAACATTCAAGAACATAAAACTCAATAACTTATTTGGTTAGGTATACTTCAACATTACTCGATTAAGTCTATATTTGTAATTGACTATTTTTAGGGTTTAACTAAGGATTACTCAATTACAAAATTCTTACACTCGATTATCTTAAACATGGAAATTTAACTTAAGCCTATTTGATCATTGAAATACTCGATTAACATGAGCTTATTACTCGATTAACAAAGGTCATACCTTGACTTAATTTGAATGATTTACTCAATTAAAAGCTTTACTAACTCAATCATTCCTAATTGTTGTAGTCATCATCCTTTAACCAAATTTACTAATTTTCTCATTAAATCTAAGCAATAAATTTCTCAACACACCCCCACAAAAGCAAAGGACCAAGTCAGTCCACACCTAGGCTACACCGAAACCCTTCATCTCACCCAAGTGCTAGACAAATAAGAATGAAGATGACTCTGAGCTAATCTAGGTTCTCCTCGAATGACCCAGTCATCTCACGACCTTTAGACCAATAGAAAATAGGGAGAAAGAGAAAGGAGAGCGATAATGAAGAAGAAGATGAACAATGGCTAGGCTTGCCTCTACTTCTTTTGTCTCAAAGATACGGATGAAGGAGATGGGGAAAATGGAGTGGCATATCTCATATGCTCCTCTTCTCTCTTTTCTTCTTCCTTAAATTTCTTCTCTCTCTGATTTTTGTGCCTCTAAGATGCTTCATGGCTTCATACTCTTCCAACTGAAATAATGGGAGAAAAGCATGTACTAATACCATAGAGCAAAACTGTCGACAGTTCAATGCAAACTATCGATCAATCCAAGAACAACTGTTGACCATTTCCTGTTCTTTTCTCAAAGTTTCAACAAATTGCATTTAAGCCCACCATTAACTCTTAATGACCTTTCCACTAACTCTTAATGGAACCAAGGCCCCCGTTAACTCTTAATGGTCTCCCTTTGTTAAATCTTAATAGATTACTAATCCATTTGTTAACTCTTAACAACATATCCATTATCATCATTAACTCTTAATAATGATTGAGAACGCATGACAATAAGAAATCACTGATCCAATGCATTATCCAGTATGTGTGACCTTCTAGGTTCATCACCATATAACAATCAAGACATGTCAAACTCTTTGGCACTGAATGAACACTTCATTCTACTATGAGAAACTCTCTATTTCCTCATAGCACCCCAAAAGGTCCTAAGTGACCTCTAACATAATATCAGGATGATCATAATGGCAATGAAGTCAATACTTCAATGAACCAATTAGGTCTCCTGATTATCGTGCACTATAATCATTCCACTAACTAACATCTCGACCGAGTGACAACAATGGACTAATTAAACTCACAGGACTTGGTAACTATGCTAAGATACAGTGTGGTGTGCTCAAGATGACACATCAGAACTCTTTCCCACATCGAAAACTCTTTTCGATTATGTGTACCCTAGCCAAGGGTTTTCCAACCACAATCAAGTACGACCGCATAGGATGTTCACGCCATAATAGAGGTTAATGGATCCCATTAATGAGCATTCACCTTTATACACTACTGCATAAACACTACATAGAGAGCATTCCCACCTCACACCTTATGGTTTCGCTCAACGATAACAAATCTCCGACACCAGTGCATAAGATAATTTTGTCACCTCTGGTATGAGGATCAGATACACAATCAAAAACCAACAACATATCATTAATCCTCTCAACCATGTGATCTATCGCAAGAGTCACATTCAATAGATGTTCGACTAACATCCACCCACATGCCTACTACTCGCATCTCATATAGTATGGCATGTGAATCATCATTCTTTATCATTAGTATCTCATACTAATCAAAGGTAGTAACTCATGTGCTAGTCTATAATCGATTCATCATAGCCCCTATTTGATAAATCTAAGGACTAGGAATACCTTTAAGAAATCTTGTGCTATAGATCCTTGTCACATATTCTTAACAACTTAAGAATGTGACCATTAAGAAATCTAAGGATTCATTCAATAGACATTTGGAGAGTAATGAATGAAAAAATGACCATTTCATTAATTGCAAGAATATAATACATGTATCCCTATTACATGTTAGATATCATCAAAATCCAACATTAGAGCATACATCACTAATACTTCAAGTCCTACTTAGGGGGAGCCCTCTCTCAATGACATTTTAGCATCTATTCAAGATCTTTCCACTCAAGTTGGTGACCTCTCCATTCACGTTAAAGATTTAAGGCATCAAATCACAAGACTTAAAGATTGTTTTCCTAGCGTGGATACATGAGTTTTTTATGAATGACAAAAAAAAAAAGGGGGGGGGGAGAAGAGGAATGTTTCTTAGGTTGAATATATGAGGATGAATATTTTTAGCTCAAGATTTATGATAGCAACCCTATTTTAACTATATAACAAATACCCTTATTTTAACTATATAAGTAATGTCTTTTCTTCTTTTTATCTATATGAATGATATTTTGATCTACTTGGATAATTCATACCACCATATCTTGGATAGATTGACATTTTGTTCTGAATGAATATTCGTGCTACTTAAATGACATCATTGTCTCATGGATTTGTGGGTATTTTCTCAAGAACTAATCATAGTGTTTTTATCATCTTCAAAAGGGGGAGATTGTTAACCTTAAGGGTGTAATCAAAGAGTTTTGATGGTAATAGAGTTCATTTTTAGAATATAATCAAGCCTATATCATCTAGTTAACCAAATTTCCAAAGTCACCCAGGAATTTTGAAAATCTTTTTAACCAAGGTTGTTTCTTAAGATGTTTTTTTTATTAATACCTAAGCATAACAATCCCACAACACAGTCTCTTCACATTATGAGTCATTACAAGGAAAAAACTTAACAAAAAAAAGATTTCCGTATTTGGTTAAAAGACAAACTTGTATTCTTATCAAAAACTTTAGTTTCTTTCCCAAAAATTGTAGTTAATATTCTATAACTCCAATTTGCTCTCAAATTTTGTTTGTTGCAAGTTATAATCTTGTTCCAAAAATGTCCCCTTTTCTATTCTTATAAAAGCTATTTATTCTTAACGTTTTATTTATCTTTTTTATATCCTTATTATTCCAAATTATTTTTGAATGTCTAAAGATTTGAAGAGACTTTGCAAACCACCAAGTTATTTTTTCTTCTTTGTTATTCGTCATTTATTGTGCATGGTTTCCTAATTGTTAACTCATTCCTAATTAAGTTAAGATTAACTTGTAAAGCTCCTTCCTCTTTGTAAAGACCTAAAGTTGTTTTGGTTTCATGAAGGCTTCACATAAATTCAAACTTGGCCATCCATTGTGGCCTCCAATGATTAAAAACTTATAGAAGAATTATAAAGAGTCATACCTACCAATATTTGAACTCACTTATTACTCTTTGTTTGTCCATTCAAAGATGAAGGACTTCGAGTGATTCAAGCATTTATTCTTCTTACAACATTTCTCATTCAGCTTTATCTTTTTGTATTTTTAAATCAATGTACTTTAAATGTAATTCACTTGTGTGTTATGAGAGCTCACTATAATTTGTGAGGGTGCGTAACTTTCTTTAGGAATTGTTCTTGATTGCAAGAGAGCTGTAATTCAAAGTTATACCTTGTATACAAAAGCTAGGGTTTATATCTTCATAGTTAGACTTTCAAGTTTTCGCTTGAAGAGAGAGAATGTAAGCTCTTACAGTCAAACCTCTAAAAAATTTTGTGTTGAGTAATTATGCTTCCTTGTTCTCTACTTACTTAATCATTTCATAATTAAATCACTCTCAAATCAAACTAACTAAAACAAAAAAATTTTGGGAAAAATCCTTAAGTTTTCACTAAATCCAATTCAACCACTTCTTGGGTATTTTCATAGGCAACAAAAACCAAGTTGATCAGTTGAAGCAACTAAACAACTTCAATTTCAACTCTTCTAACCACACAACATATTAGTGATGTGCCCTAATGCTAGATTTGGATGATGTCTAGCACGTGTTTGTAATTAAATACATTTAATGTATTTTTGTATATTATATTAATAAAAGGTAAGTTTATCATCATTCATTAAAATCTCTAGTTTGTTATATGAATGAGTCGCTGGATTTTCTGTTTAAGAGTCTTATTGTTAAGATGTAAAGAATATGTGATGAGATTCTATGGTAACAAGATTTCGTAGATATTCCTGGTCCTTAGATTAATCAGATGGGGACTCTGATTGATCAATTATGGACTGGCATGATGTTTACTGCCTTGATTAGTATGAGATACTAATGGTTAAGGGTGGTGAGTCACATACTATATGACATGGGGATGTCTCTAATAAACTCATGGGTGGTTATTGAAGAACAATGCATTGACTTTGACATTGATGACTAATCATATGGTATTATGGATAATGATCTTGTCATCGAGTTGTGATTATATAACTGATTCTTAGACTTGAACTGACATGGTTGTCTTGTGTATTAGTGTGTGGGATTTGTTAATACATCGAACCATTCATTTATGAGGTGGAGAAGTTCATCCACGTGGTTCTGCATTGTTGGTGCATAGAGATAGGTGTTCAAGGATATGATCTGTCACCCTCATAGTCATTGATGAGGAGAACATACTATATGGTCTACTGTCAGTGTGACGAGAAATTCCTTGGCCAAGGCAGTATGATTAATCAAGAAAGTGTTTCTTGAGGTGTCATGTAGTCATACTAATGAGATCTTACGCATAGTTACTAAGTTTGTAAGTTTATCGTACCATGACTCTCTCTCGGTCGGGACGTTGAGTGACAAAAGGATTGTATTACATGGTAATTATCAACTGTAATAGGCTCACTTGAAGTTTGATTTCATTGCCTACTATATTGTGCTAGACCGCTGCTAGGCGCTTCCCAGGAGCTTTCAGAATGTCACCAGAATATGGAGAGATTCTCATGACAAGTTGAGGTGTTTTGGCCGGTGTCAAAAGGGTTTTAGCATTATCTGATTGCTAGTTGATGGTGAACCTAGAAGGTTACACACCATATAGTGGCATCATTAATAGTTAGTAGTGGTTTATAAAGATGTCATTAAGTGTTAATGAATCAATTGATTAAAAGTTAATGAATTGGCGTGCAGTTTCTTTAGAAATTGAAGGAATGTTGACTACCTCAAGGTTGTTTTTCCATCTAGTGGAAAGCAGTTAACCACCTCTAAAGAACTAGTTAACCATTTTCGCCGCCAAAGCTGCAGATAGTGCCTTCCACCTGTCACTCAATTATAGGGGGTTGGTGGAAAAGTTGCTAGGCAAAAATTGGGAGGAAATTACAAAGGGGTTTTACAGTGCTTGTCATATGCTTCTTTTTCTGAAATTATAGAGCATAATTGTTACGTGCGTGAAAATTCTAGAGAGTCTAGGAAGACATACAGGTGCTAGTGAATGAAATTCCTTAGGCTAGCACGTGATGAGGATTGCGACATGGTACCGAGTTGTGCGCTAAGTCTGGATAGATTAGGCCTTCTATGCAGTGAGAAGGAATCAATCTCAATGTAGAAATAATTTCTACACCCACCTAGCATCGAGCTACAAATCTGTTATTTATTACATTTCATATGATGAAATATTGTGTTGCTTAAATACCCAACTTGTGTATGATATGTGTATTTATGACATTCGTTGTGCATGTCTGATGTGCACAAATTTTAAATTTACCTACATTACCATACAACAATTCCAACAGTGGTATCAAAGCCTTAACTTGGTATTTAATGCATATACGATAATTGTATGTGTCAAGTTTTATGAAATTTATTGACTCTGCATAGGGTTTCGGCTGGCTGATTTTGGAGTAAATGCTTTGGCTGTGTTTTATTATAGAATTGGTCGACCGCCTAAGGACACGGTCAATAATTTCATGTGCGAAATTAGTTGATTGCTTGTCTTGTCCTAGTCGACCACTTCTATCAAATATGTTGTGGCAACATGCTTTTACATGCCAAATGTTGTTGGTTGTGTGGCTTACCACATTAGACGACAACATGAGAATGTTAAGCTTGTAGTCTTGAATGCCCATATGTAATTCTGGATATATGCATGGATGTTATTCAAAATTGTTTTAGCAGAAGCAGAATGGTTTGAATGTATGAATGTTTGGGATGAACATCGGCTTGAATGTGAATTAGTGAATGTTACAGGAGCTTCATATTAATTCGTTTAATATGTAATAATTTAGTCATTTGGTTATGTAATGAAACATAAGTCTAAAGTAGTTTCTTTTAGTCTTTGTTTTACAAATATTGTAAAAGAAGACAACATCAAGGAGATGATGGGTAAGACGTCAAGAGTTGATGGATTCTCAAGACAAGAAGCGGCAAAGCTAAGAGCACTTCATGTCATGTATGATATGATTGAGGCATGGCTTAAACCTTTGAAGCTTGAGTTTAATCTGTGCACAAGCCCATGATCATTTTATTTATTATGTTTATGCATCCTTATTCATTTTGTCTTACATATGATGTTTGATGAGATGAATGGTTTTATTGAAGAAACCATATAAATTTAAGAGGCTCTAAAAATCTTCCCTTGTGAAAAAGAATATTAGATTTATGCGGTGAATTCGATTCATCGTGGTTTTCTACTATCGTAGGGGTTCATCAATCTAATTGGGTGTGACGTTAAGGGGAGCATTTTATGTGCATATAAGTGAAATCATTCTCTATTGATTCTCTTTAGTTTTTCTACTCCTTTCGTATGCTTCTCTTTCTTAAAAGAATAGATAAAACATAAGATGTCCTTATTCTATGTGTTGCTTATTGATACATGTGTAAAATGCTTGTGTTGTTGCTTGACTACAATAATAATTATTTTTTGTGGGAGATCATCTTGTTGAAGTATACGTGTGACCCTTTGTCGCGTGACTTGTGATGGGAGTGTGTCTTGGTAACAATGAAGTCTCAGGAGGACTTGTGTCTCTCAAGATGGCATGAAGGTTGCGACTTTTAGGATGGCATGTGGGAGTCTGGAAGCGTTGTGGGAGTGAGTCCTTTGAACTAAATCACTCTTAGGGTGATGAATGAGTCTGAGGATGACGAATGACCCCCAAAGTGACGAATGACCTACTAAAAGTGTTGTTTCCATGTGATTCACATGTTTTTTATATTATGACCTTATTTTTTGAAGTTATAGTTTTACTCTACCTTTAGGGTGATTCCTGTTTCATGGGATCTATCATTTTCTTCTTTTATCGGTTGGCTATGTGTATCTTAAATATATTTCTACCACTTGGGAAGTTTTAATACTTTATCCTGAAAGGGATAGATTGAATATGTGTTACATGGATAAGATTAGTATTATTGTATCTTATCTTTTTGAGGAAGTGTGCTACATGGTAAAGTCTAATGAACAATCACATCACACGTGCTATACAAGTATAATGAATTAAATTTCTTAACTTATCTAAGTAAATTCAATCCATGTTGAATATCTTACGATCACTTTCTCACCTCATAAAAAGATAAATATCTAGTTCAATAATTACCAAATAAAGGCTGAAACAAAAACAATTAAAATATTGTTATATCAAATTTCTCTCAAAAAGAGATGGATATTTTTTTGAGTAATTAGGAATATATTCAAAACCCTAATCTTGTTGCAAGGATGGCTCATCTTGTGCCACCGGCTCACTAGAAACGCCCACATTACCACCATTATTAGCACAACCAGCACCATCATCTCCTCCTCTATCACTGTTAGTATTAATTTTGTGGACTATGTCGCACAAGGGCTTGCTGATCGCGATAATGTCAGAGTACTCAAGCTTTTCAGTTGGGTTGGTGCTAACCAAAACTTGTAGCCCGACAGTTAGTAAACAACCTTGTCCTGGCAAGCTTTCAAAGTCTGAATTAGGCACACCATTGACTTCACCGGTGACGGAGTAGTCATTTACAAGTAATGCTCCCATGGGATGTATGATGAATCCTAGTGGAAGTAGAGGAATGCAGGACTGGTCTTGGTTGCTCATGGCAAGTTGGAGAGAGTCAATGTTGAGGGTAGAAAACACCACTACACCACTGGTATCGCTAATGCTGCTCTCTTGTAGAATGAATTCTGTGCTTGTGTCCTAAACAAATATATATAGGTAGTAATGGGGTACTAGCAACTTTACATGAAAAAAATACCCATACACACAAGACTCAAAAAGGAATGTATGCATACTTACATTAATGCGAAAAAGAGAGACGCAATTTCCTGGATGTGAGCCACTAGCAATGTGAACCACCTCTTGCAAAGAAGTCACATTTGAAAGAACATCTAGCTGCCACATATGATGAACACAAATGTAATGTTAATTAATGGATTTGAAAAAGAAAATGAGACAAAGGAAGAACGCATTCAGAAGGTGATGATTATGTACCTGCAGAGCCCTACAATGCTCATCTTTGAGTAGATTGAAAGCGAGAAAGGGTGAATATGGAAGCCAAGAAGTGGATGCAATAGCGAGAATCAAACCAATGGGCTGGCAAGGCTCCGTGATACTCCTCGTGGTGATTCTAATAGTGTCATCAGCACAATCCGAAAGGGCCATCCATGTTTGACCACAAGAACTGCTCATATTCACAAAGAAAGTTTTTGTCATCCTTTCTGCAAGATTCATCAATTTCTTCCCTGCTTCGGTTATTTGCATCCCTGTAAATATGACCATCATGTCAATTTTAAAAAATAAAAATGTAACACCTATAAAGTAGTATATTAGGGAGGTCTTCAATATATTACTTAGTTTCATATATCCAATAATTACCTTTAAGTAACACTTTTGGGTAAGGATATGTGATGTTAGGTACGATACAAAGAAGAAAGAATGAGTACCTCCAAGATTTGATACATTAGTGGCCACAAGGCTTGCAAGCCTCTCAGATTGTCTTTGTAAGACAGCTAGCCAATGTTGAGCTTCAAATGCCCTTCCGCTATTGAAGAAATGGTAAAAAATCTTATGGATTGGTGTGTACTCAACCTCCGCTTGTTCTACCCATGTAACCTACATTTATTTCAATAGAGTTATAAAATATAATGATAATAAATCATTCTTTAAGTCTTATATATATATATATATATTGCTTTGATATGTCACCTTAGAGCATCCATTCGGCAAGTCTTTGATGATGCAACCAGAAGGTCTTCTCTTGTATCTAGGGAAGGAAGGTTGGCAACTTCCATCCATGCTTTCAAATGGAAAATCAACGATAACCCAAGTCCCCTCCTCCTTGTTTAGTTGGCAATAACGAAGAAATAGAGCCTCTCTTGTAAGAACTAGAGGAGATGGAAATTGTAGCTCTGCGTACATCTAGAGACACATATACATGTAAATACATAAAAAAAAATCATTTATTTTTTAGTAATCTACAAATTTTAAGAAAAAAATAAGTTATTATTAAATTAGCATTTCTTATGCAACTAACATTGGTTTTATGATTTTTATTGAAATAGCATTGAATGGTTTCAAAGACTAAAATCGAAAAGACTTGTCAATTCTTAAAAAACATAAATTTTTGGAAGTTAAAGCAAACTCGCGAGTCACACTAGCGATTTCACCTATTCTATGCCAAATCTTTTGTTAAAGTGTTTGCAAAGAGAATTGAGAAGGACACGCTAGTTAGACTGACGAGTCTTTCTTATTGTATGCTATTTTGGTAAAAATCTAAAATCTAATATTAGTTGCCTAAATATATATATATATATAATGTTAATTTAATCAAAAATTCAAAAATAATCCCATGAACTTTTCATATACGTGGAATACTCACAAGATGAAGGGAGCCACTTGCATGTCCCAAAATGCCTGAATTGACCACTTGAAGAGTTGTTGCTCTAGAGACAATGGAGGGGAAGAGCTTCACCCACTTCCTCTGAAATAACAAATAATGACTTTTTATAGAAATTTCTTATATACAAATTCAATATATAGATGGATGTTGTCCCTTACGTATATAGATTAAAATAGAAATTAAAATATTATTTTGGTGACGTTTTTTTGCATAGTTTTTACTAATTAACATGGATATTGACATAATAAAAGTTAATGACTATTAATAAAAAAATGTCATTCAATATATGTTAAATTATTTATATACGTTAGCTTAATTTAAAAAAGTTATTGAATTGGACTTACAACGTCAAGGAAAGCATCAACCAACATGAAGCTACTGATGGCGACAACAGCAGTGTGTCGAGAGGCTTCCACGATAAACTCATTTCCTCTACCTTGCTGAAACTTCAATGGCCATTGAAACATCCTCGCGTGCTCTTCACCATTCAACACTTCTTTTTTGCTACCCTCAAATCTAATCCAAAGAGGGTCAGTTGCCTGACACATCTTCATCAGTTCCTCCATGGATGACATTGCAAGGCCCAATACAATGGATTTGTTTCCTTCCACAAACAGACAGTTGCCAACGAATTGGGAGAAGTTTTTTGTTACCAAAGGGGCTTGGTTGATCACGTCCCTGAAGTTGTCTATTTGTTGCTCCTGGAAAGGAATTGTTGAGGAAGGAGGAAGTGAAGGGGCCAATATCGCTTCTGTTTCTTCCACTGTTTGAATATGCTGGCTTGATGTTATACCAAAGTAACTCACTCTTTGTAACTAGAAAGAAGAACATATATAAGCCAAAAGAAAAAATTAAAGAAGGTATAGAAGAAGGAAAATTGTTTTCTTATGGAAGAAAATTTTATTAAGAATAATATAGTAATATTATTTTAATTTCTGCTAATATTAAATTATCATAATGATTTTTTTGTTTCTTATAAATAAGTTTGAAAGGGTCGCATTATTTTGTGTAAATTTTGGACATTACTATTTTTGTGGGCCAAATGTGTTGACCACAAAAAAGAAATTAAATGTTATGTATAAAAGTTTTGTTTAAATATCTTTATGTGAAGAAGCATTTGTATTCTTATATAATTTTAAATAAAAATAAAAGTATTATTGTATTTAAATTTTTATATAAAAAGTAAAAAAAGTTTTGTGACAAAGATAGTTACATATATATGTATATAAATGCGTGTGCATTTCAAATATCTTGAATTAGAAAAAATTAAAAGATAGTACAATAAGTATGTGAGAGTTGTGTACCTCTATTTTGAGTTGCACATTCTCAAGTTGAAGTTGTTCATAGTAACCCATATTGTTGCAGTTAGGGCATATCAATGCTTGTATGGCGGCTTGTAGCTGCAAATTCTCGTTTTTCAATCTTTCATTCTCGGCTTTTAGCGTCAAGTTATCATTCCGATCTTCTCGTGCCTAGCACATGTAAAATTATCAGTAAATAATCAAAACTAATTAAGCTCAAATTAAAAACCCAATCTAACTGGAAATTGAGATCTTACATATTTAAAAAAAAATAAAAACCCATTATATAAGATACTGAAATGGCAAGTCATGGATGAAATTAATTATAAGATGTGTGTACCTTCATTTGGGTTCGACGGTTCTGAAACCAAAACTTGACTTGGCTCGGCTTGAGCCCTAACTCTTGGCTCACCCTTTCTCTTTCTTTGTAATTTAGGTGTGTGCTCTCCTTAAATAAACTGCGTGCAAGGCATAGGGTTAGGAAAGTGATATCGTGCATGCATAATTAAGTTTAGAGAGAGAGAGAGAGAGAGACGCTTCCATCTCTTGAATTTGGCGAGGAGTGTAGCGGTGATAGCATTTCTTCTTATGTTGGGGCTTAATGATCATCTCCATCTCGTTTGTTGATGCTCCTTCTGGGGGCTTACTGGAGGAGCCATTCTCCTCATTCTCTCTAGTTGTCCCTCCAGCCAACTCTTCATCATTCTACAACAAGGTTAACCGTTTCTTAGATTCATATATATATATATGGAGAGAGAGAGAGAGAGAGAGAGGAGAGATGATTAATTAGTTTACATACTGAAATAATTAGAGGAGAAGAAGGGTTAAAATTTATGTGAATGTCGCTAAAGTCAGAGCCTTGGCTCGGTAGCAAAGCCCCATCTTCTTCAGCGAGCAGATATGCAAGAACTTCACAATCTTCATACATTTCTTGAGACTCAGATCGATCATTCCTAGATGAGAAACTAAAGGGAAGATGCATATTTATATAAAAGGAAGATGGGTTGAAATTAGAGATTAGTAGGTTGGTGGGGGTTGAGTTTACTTGATCAGATGAAACTGAAAGAAAATTGACAAAGATTAAATTGAAGGAAAGAAAAGAACAAAAAATATGAAGTCATAATAGGTGGAAAACTTAGAAAGAAATTAAATAATGGTTTGACTCTCTTTTTCTCTCTCCATTTCTGTTCTATGAGTAATTACTTCATTCATTGAAGGGAGTAATTGATAACCATCAAAAGCTGAAAAGGCTATTTTAGCCATATAAGTTTTTACTTTTTGATAAGATTGGGTTGCATGATAATTAATTATCAAGTACATTAAACTCATCGTTCTCACATCCATCAAGAAAAGCAGAAGGCACTTTTTATGTTTATTAAAATTACAAAAACTTCCCTTCTTAGAAATTTGAATAAAAGGACCACTTTACATTGCGTATCTTTTTCTTTCCTCTCTTTGTCTCTCCTGTCTTGTCCAGAACTTCTTCTCTGCATTCTCTCCCTTCTGTTCTTCTCTCTTCTCTTATCTTACAATAAATATAAAAATGTATTTTTGTTACAAAAATAATATTCTAATTATAAAAATAAATATAAAATAAAAATGTATAAAAATAAATATTTTTTCCAATAAGGTAAATATATATAAGTATAAACTAATGTTTTTTAGAAAAAAACTAAAAAAAAAAAAACCTTTTTAGGCAATCCCCATCATCGAAAATAAGGTGTCCACCCACCAACTTCACAACACCAACACCGTTGTTGGAATGGTGGAGGTTCCTAATTAACCTCACATCATGAAACCCTAGATAGAGTTTTGGGTTTAAAGAACCCAAAGAGAAAAGGAAAGACAGATGGAGATGGAAAGGGAAAGAAAAAGCAGTCATTAGCATCATCAAAGGAATAGGAGAGAGTTGACCATTTTGAGAAGATTTGTTTAACTCTCTTATTTTTTTTTTTTTATGACCCAGGTGTCTGGGTTTTGCCTGCCTAGACCTGGAGAAGACCGACATTCTCTCCTGGTTTGGCCTCCAAGTAAATAGGATGCGGTCGCAAACTTATATACTCCCAAACGGACACACGGTCAATCCTTACTAAATGGCCATTTCTACCTCCACCAAGAGTTGATCCCCTCCACTTTACCACTTGCGCCATGCCCTTGGGGCTTAACTTTCCTATTTTAACCATATGATGAAGAGGTGGTGTTCAACAATTTTCACCTAACCAAAAACTAAAATGTGGGAGGGTTATGTTCAAACCATTGCACTTAGCCAAGATAGTGGGTGGGATCTAACTAATTCATTAAGTCTAAAACTATTATGTGAGATTTATGATGGGTTAGAAGCCAAAGATCGAGCTCCACATATGATGTGGAGTTAAGTGTTGCCTACTCAACTGTGTGAGTATTTCACTTTGAAACACCCAAAACTTGTCATAAAAAAAAAATAAAACCAATCCTCCATATTCTTTAAATATAATTTTTATAAATTTGAAATAAGATTTCAAATATGTTTAATAATAATAATATTCATATGAACTTCAAGGTTTAGCGTAGAAAAACTTGAGAATTAAGACTTTTATAAACTTAAGTAAAGTTTCAAACATAATAAAATTCAAAACATGTTTCGTGTAAATATAAAGTTTGACACTGAAAACATGATTTCAACAAAAGAAAGAAAGACTTAACAAATATGCTTGGTAGCAATAACATCCTTATAGAGAAATCCAAAACTTAAAATGAGACTCAGCATTTTCATAAACTTATATAAGCTTTAAAAACATACGATATAGCAATAGTGTACATATAACATAGGAGTTCAATACTGAAGATCTTTCTTTTGACAAGAGAAAACAAGATTTCTATTCTTGAAAATTCCTTTTAAACAAGCCACCACACTCCTCGTCCATGCCTTGATCTCCTTATTCATGATCACTTAGGAGAAAAAACATAAGGGGTGAGATTACGCAAATCTCAGTAAATACAAAAGAACTACAAAGGTGTTTTAAAACATGACATAACATGAACTTGCAACATGAACATGAGGAGACACGATAGAATCTACCAACTTGTTGGGGGTAAGAACCTATGTGCGTAGCTCTATTAAACTTCGGTCCCGCAACTTACTTGAAAACATGACATGAGGGACCCCATAAACATGATTTCCATGAGTTAAACATGTTGATAGTTCATATTGAACTTACCTCAATTTGGTTGGAAAAAACCCAGATTTTTCAACGAGGTTATTTACCTCTCGTTTCTACACCAAATTTCCTCATTCTTTTTGCAGAATTCTTCTCACTCTCTAGCACAAAATCCTCTCTTTTGATTCTCTCAACATTCCCCAAATTCTTCTAAGACTTGTGAACTACATTAAGGCCTATTTATAAACTTTTTTTGCCAATCACGCTTTGCCACCTTGTGAGGTCATCACGAGACTTTAAATCCTATCTCCAACTGGCCCATGAATGCTTGCCATATGCCCCAAATTAGAAAGCTAAGATAACTTGGAGGCTAAGCAAAAACAAAGACTTGGACTTCAAAACGATCCAAAGCTATAATTAAAAGGATTTAAAATTTGAAATCATGACTTCCAATGGTTAGTTGCTTTAGTTTGTTACCCCAATGGTTTTAGTTACGAAGTTTCAAGAATTACACCTTAAACTGAACTTTCTGGATAATTGCACTTAGACCCTTTGCAACTGGGTCCCTGGGCCATGCAAAAATTCCCTTTTTGAACCCTGGAGAATGGATTTATTACGCTAATACCCCAAGAGTTCTGGTAAATTACATTTTTACTTGAACTTCAATATTTACGATTTTGCCCCTTGCTCAAAAACTGAATTTTTGTCTCAAGACTTCCACAATCCCTTGAAATGTCCTATTTCCTCAAGTATTTGAATCTAAAAATCTCGAGAATTACATCATATTTGAGTCTAAAAATCTCGGGTGTTACAATCTACCCTCCTAAAGAATTTTTGTCCTCGAAAATTTAGCTTACTTCTTATCATCAAACAGTTGGAGATATTTGGATCGCATCTCATCCTCTCATTCCTAAGTTGCCTCTTCAATTAAATGATGTTTCCATAATACCTTGACCAGTGGTATTTCTTTATTGCGAAGTTTTCGTACCTCCCGAGTAATAATGCTTATTGGAGCCTCTTCATATTTCAAGTCTTGCTAGATCTCTAATGGTTGATGCTTTATTAATGAGCTGGGTTCAGGACATACTTTTTGAGCATCAATACGTGGAAAACATCATGTATTGTTGAAAGATCTAGTGGTAAGGCTAGCTGGTAAGCCACATTCCCAATCCGCTTCAAGATCTCAAATGGGCCTATATACCTAGTTCTGAGCTTACCTTTATTCCCAAACCGTAAAACTCCTTTTATGGGTGTAACTTTTAAGAATAATAACTTATCACAATGGCGAACTCCAAATCCTTTCTCCTTTTATCAGCATAGCTTTTCTGTCTATCTTGAACCTTCTTCATACTATCCTTGATCTTTTCAATGGCTTGTACAGTTTGTTCCACAATCTCTAGACCCAAAATCTTTCACTCACCAACTTCATTCCAATGAACAGGTGATCTGTATGTCCTTCCATACAACTCCTCCTAGGGTGCCATGCTAATAGATGCATGGTGACTATTGTTGTATGCAAATTCAATTAATGGTAGATGTTTCTCCCAATGTCCACCAAACTCTAGGGCACAGATATGAAGCATATCCTCTAAAGTCTGAATTATCCTTTAAGATTGTTCATCTGTCTAAGGATGAAAAGCTGTACTAAAACTTAATTTGGTTCCCATGGCTCTGTGTAAGCTTTTCCAAAAGTTTGATGTGAACCTCAGGTCCCTATCTGATACAATGGAAACTGGGATACCGTGTAATCTTACTATTTCCTTAACATAAAACCAAGCAAATTGGTCCATTGTAAATGTCATTCGAACAGGTAAGAAATGAGCTGATTTGGTAAGTTGATCCACGATCACCTAGATAGCCTTGTGTCCCATTATTGATTTTGGAAAACCTACAACAAAATTCAACGTCACATGTTACCATTTTCACTCTGAAACCTCCAACCATTGTCGTAACCCTGTTTGTCGTTGGTGCTCAACTTTCATCTACTGACATATCAAACACTTTTCGATGAATTTAGCTATATTCTCCTTCATATTCCTCCACCAAAACACCACCTTTAGCTCATGATACATTTTTGTACTTTCAAGATGTATAGAATAAAGAGTGGAGTGGGCTTTTTCTAGAATTTCTTACCTTAGTTCCTCAAAGTTTGGCACACACATTCACCCTTGGTAGTAGAGCATGTCATCACCAGCTAATGTGAAGTCCTTTTGCTTCTCAATGTTAATCTCAGCCTTGATGTACTCAAAGAATTGGTCTCCTATCTGATGACTCTTAATCCAATCACGGTGAGTTGGTCGAATAGAGAGTGCTGCCATTCGAGCATTAGACCTACATGACATAACAACAATCTTGAGGCTTAACCCCTTGAACTCCTTCCACAAAGTCTTTTATGTCGTTAAAGCTACTACTTGGCCCGTTGTCTTTATACTCAAAGTGTCAACCACCACATTTTTTTTTTCTCGGGTGGTAGTGAATTTCGCAATCATAATCCTTTACCAATTCTAGCCATCTCTTTTACCTCATATTCAACTCCTTTTGCATGAAGATGTACTTGAGACTCCTATGGTCGATATAGATATTGCATTTATTGTTAGAATAGATGTAACACCCCACTTTCCAAAATACACAACAATGCGAAATATAAACTGACATCACCTACGGATGTTATGGAAACCCTTGCCAACGGAAGTATCAGATCGATGCAGATTTTACTATTAGTGACAATTTTTTAGTGGCGCAATGAATTTTTGTCACAAAAAGAACTTTTTTTGTGACGATATAAGCATTTCGTCGCCAAAAGTCGTGAACTGTTATCTTTTGGTGATGATTTTGAGATTTCGTCACAAAAAAACGTCATGCATAAGTTGGCACCAACCTTTAGCGCTAACGCCCAATTGCGAAAAGTGATTTTGTGACGCTTTGTATATTTAGGTGACGAAAAATAAAACGTCAGCATATTAATATTACATTGGGTGATGATAT
Source organism: Diospyros kaki (assembly GCA_036245055.1). Classification (NCBI taxonomy): domain Eukaryota; kingdom Viridiplantae; phylum Streptophyta; class Magnoliopsida; order Ericales; family Ebenaceae; genus Diospyros; species Diospyros kaki. The sequence goes on along the minus strand of BSEG01000010.1, from coordinate 24,201,248 downwards.
GTTTGTGTCACAAATAAATGGATGACCATCTCTGACGCATTGGATATTGTCACAATTGTAAATAGTATTAGGTTACCTTAACTTTGGTCACCCATTGATAGTAATATTTTAGTTTGTTGCATAAGATGACGACTTTAGGAATGTCACTAATGAGTGTTAGACTTGAGGACAATATGATATACGTCACGTATACAAGAACAACCCATTTGTGATGCATGCAGGGGCGGATTTAAGTGTGAGCTGCCCTGGGTTGAAGCCCAGGGCAGCCCACAAGAAAAAAAAATTTAATAGGTTAAAATTTCTAATTTTTTGGCCCTAGCCCACCCCAAATTCGTCCCACCCCACCCGACCCAGCCCACTTGCCTGCTAAAACCCTTCTCTTCCCCACGCCTTCTTCTTCTCTCGACTCTTGACCTCTCTCTCGCTCTTTGCTCTCTCGCTCTCTGCTCTCTCTTTCTCATCCGCCGGTGTTTGCTCGCGCTAGCCCTAAGCCGTCGCTCTCTGCCTTTCTCTTGGTCGCGCTCGCCCTTGGCCCCTCGCTCTCTGCATCTCGCTCACCCTCTTTCTCGCTCTCTGCCTCTCTTTTGCTCGTGCTCGCCCTCGGCTCTTCTTGCTCTCACTCGCCCTCGCTTTCTATCTCTCTTGCTCGCGCTCGCCCTTAGCCCCTCGCTCTCTACATCTCGCTCACCCTCGCTCTCTCTCTGCCTCACTTTTGCTCGCGCTGGCCCTTGGCTCTTCTTGCTCTTGCTCGCCCTCGCTCTCTACCTCTCTTGCTCTTGCTCGCCCTCGCCCTTTTCTCTTTGCTCTTTCTCGACCCCTCTCGGCTCTCGCCTCTCGCTTTCGCTCTCGTCGGCTAATCCTAGCTACTGTTTGCAGCTTGCGAGTCGTGCGAGTGCGACGCTGCCTCTCGGCTCGCGTCTCGGGTCTCGCCTCTCGCCCTCTACTCTGCGGCCTCTGCTTCTTGGCATCGCCCTTGCTTGCTGCTCGCTGCCTCTGCTCGATTGATAGGTAATTTTTTATTTTTTGCCATATTTTTTTTACTTATTTATGTTTGATTCGTTGATTTGTTGTTGATTGATTGGTTGAAGCTGCTGTCTTTTTTGAGCAAGTTATGAGTTTTTTTTGCTAATTTTGTGTTTGCTTGGAGTTGCTTGTCTCTTTTACTGCTGTATTCAATTAGGAATACAATTGTTATATAATTTATATTGGCCTTGCATTTGCCTCAAATCTTGAGTTAAATGTTTTAATTGTTTGATTATTGAATTGTGTTATTTTTTGTTTGTGTATCTTAGAATTTACAATGGAACAACCTTCTGCCAAGAAAGGAAAAACATTGTTATCTTTTTTCAGAAAGAGAGATCATCATACTAGTGAAAGTACTTCAGCTCATAATGTGCAAAATCAATCTAGTGAATTTACATCCATTCCTTCAAGTTTATCTCCTGAAATTGAAGCTTCAAGTTTATCTCCTGAAATTGAAGCTTCTCCATCTTCAAATCCTGAATGTCAATGATCTTCTTGTATTGAACGGGATATGGGAAAAAGAAAACAAATTTGTGAATATCCTATTAATGCACGGGATGAGATTAGACGGGTATATTTACTAGCTGGGCCATATCAACCATCACTTTTGAATTACAAGAAGACCATTTTTGGAAATCAACGTCGGAGTTTTCAGAAAAATTGGTTCAATCAATTTAGGTGGTTAGAATATTCACCTTCAGAAGACAAGGCATATTGTTTCTACTGTTTTCTATTTTTGAATGATGGTCATTCATCTAATATTTCGATGTTGGCTACTGTGGGATTTGACAATTGGAAGAGGGTTAACCAAGGAAATAAATGTGCTTTTCTTACTCATGTTGGTTCTGCACCTTCATCACCCCACTTGAATTGTGTGAGAATGGCTGAAGATTTAATGAATCCGTCTCAACATATTGAAAGGGTAACTCATTCACAAACAAAAGAGGAATCTCAAAAAAATCGCTTGCGCCTAAGGGCTTCAGTTATAGCTATCCGGTTGCTAGCACTTCAATGTTGTGCCTTTAGAGGTCACGATGAATCTTCATCTTCATTGAACCGTGGGAATTTTATTCAAATGCTTAAGGCTTTTACACAATTGAGTATGGAAGTTTATAAAGTTGTATTAGATAATGCTCCAAAAAATGCTCAGTACATTGCTCCAAATATTCAGAAGGATATTTTGCATATTATGGCTAACAGAGTACGACAGATGATTCATGATGATGTTGGAGATTAACGCTTTTGTATTCTTGTGGATGAAGCAAAAGATGAATCTAACCGAGAGTAATTGACCATTATTTTGAGGTTTGTGAATAGTTGTGGTATTTTGACAGAACGTTTTTTTGCAATCAAAAGCATTAATAACACCACGTCATTGAACCTAAAAAATGAGATATCTGATATTCTTGCTCGACACGACCTTCAACTTAGCAAAATGAGAGATCAAGGATATGATGGTGCTAATAATATGCGTGGTACTTGGAATGGACTTCAAGCTTTATTTCTTACAGATTATCCATATGCATATTATGTTCATTGCTTTGCACACAGGTTACAACTGGCATTGATTTCTGCAGCTAAGGATGTCAGTGTTATTTGGGAATTCTTTTCTCATTTGGATAATGTTATCAATATTATTAATTCTTCTTCTCAGCGCATTAGTGAGTTGCAAAATGCTCAAAGAAAAGAAGTTGAGCATATGTTGAGTATTGGAGAGCGTGAGTCTGGAAATGGAGCCAATCAAATAGGTAATTTGCAACGTGCTGGAGCAACACGTTGGAGTTCCCATTATGATTCTGTAAAAAGCATGATAGGCATGTATTCTGCAACTTGCAAGGTGCTTGAATATCTTAAAGTTCATTGTTCAAAAGCAAGTACTCGAACTGAAGTCCGTGGCGCTTATAGACACTTTGCATGTTTTGAATTTGTGTTCAATTTGCTTTTAATGCACAAAATTATGAGAATAACTGATGTTCTTTGTCAAGCTCTTCAAAAAAAAAAAAATCACTAGACATTTTGGCTGCTATGAGATTTGTTTCTACTGCAAAACTTATCCCTGAAGAATTGAGAGAAGAAGGTTGGGAAGTGTTTCTTCAAGAAGTAAAAGATTTTTGTTCAAGACACAATATTGACATACCGGATCTAGATTCTTCATATATGATTGGTCGTTGTAGGGATGAGACTACAGTTGAGCACCATTATCATTTTGATGTTTTCAATGAAGCAATTGATTTTGTATTGATGGAGTTAAGTACACGCTTTAATGATAAATCAGTAGAACTCCTTTCTCTCAGTGTGGCTTTGGATCCCAGAAATTCATTTGAATCATTCAATAGTGATGATATTTGTACGCTTGCAAAGAAGTTCTATCCTGAAGATTTTAGTAGTCAAGATATTTATGCTTTAGAATATGAGTTGAAGTATTATGTTCATGATGTGATTGCTGACCAAAGGTTTCAAGTATCTACACTTGTTGAATTGTGCTAGGAGTTGACCAACAGTGGAAGGTCAGATACATACATTATGATAACTAGATTGATTCGTCTTGTATTGACATTACATGTTTCTACTGCAACTACTGAGCGGGCATTTTCAACAATGAAACTTTTGAAGACAACACTTTATAACAAAATGGAGGACGACTTCCTTGCTGATTGTATGACTCTCTACATTGAAAGAGAACTTGCTCTTACAATAGATGTAGATTCTGTTGTAGATGAATTTTTTGTTTCAAAACCTCGTCGAGCTCAAGTTTAATGAAAATTTGTTGTATTGACTTTTTGGTTATATAAGAATTTTATTATATTAACTTTTTAAAATTTCAGCCCCCCCAACCTAAATTCCTGGATCCGCCCTTGGATGCATGACATATTATCACATTTGTGAATAATATTAGGTGACGTTCAGTTTTGACACCTATTATCAGTATCTTGTAGTTTGTTGCATAAGGTGACGACTTTTGAAATGTCAATAATGAGTATTATAGTTGGTATTGATTTTCTTTTTGTCATGTATGCAAGAATACTTATTTGTGACGTATTACATATCGTCACATGTGTGAATAGTATTAGGTGACATTATGTTTCGTCACCTCTTGTTAGTAATATTTTAATTTGATGCATATGGTGACGATTTTAGAAATGTCACTAATTAGTATTACATTTAGTGATAATTTATTGCGTCACGTATTCAAAAATACCTATTTGTGACACATTACATATCGTCATATTGGTGAATACTATTAGGTGACAGTGAGTTTCGTCACCCATTGTTAGTAATTTTTTAAGTTGATATATAAGGTGAAGACATTGGGTGACAATTAACTTAGCATCAAATATGGAAGAATACCTATTTGTGACACATTACAAATAGTCACATTTGTGAGTATCATTGGGTGATGTTGAGTTTCGTCATCAATAGTTATTGATAATTTTTGTATTGTGCACTCATTATTACGTATCATATTGGGTGACGAAAAAATGCATCATGTATGGTTATTCGTCGAATAATGAGTAATTAATTACTTGTTAATAAATAATTATTAATAATTTTTTGACTATTAATACTAAATTTTAAATGAAATATTAAAATTTATTCTAAATAACATTTATATTATTTATTATTTTATCCAATCTTAATATCTTTTAAATTTATTAATATTCATGTTGAAGTTTCTTATCTTTTGTCTAAGACAAAAACAAGTGAGACAAATAAACAATGACGTATTGACAATAATATAATTTTATTTTAGAAAATAAATTTTAAGTTGAATGACTATGGCAATGTTTAAGTATCGATAAATGTATTTTTTTTGTTAGATTATATGCATTTATTGTATTTTATTTTCAAAATTGAAATAATTTTATTGGTTGATGATAAATATATTATGATTTAAATTATTTACTTAACTAATAGAATTATTCGAATGTTAAAAATAATATGTAATAAATATATCTTATTTAAAAATAAAATTAATTTATTATTATTAAGGACACTTGGCTTTAAATAGTGCACTATAATAACAATAATAACTACAAAAATAATAATAATCCAAAAAAAAGTGGAATGAGTTTTAAAAATTACTGTTCTTATTATTGTTATTTTAGAATGAGTTTTTACCATAAACTATAAAAATGAACATATTGCCATGTCATATTGTTTTAAGTTCAATTTATTTGTTTTAAATCATTTTGATTTTTGAATATATAAACCATTGTGGTTAGTGCAATCCAATGATTAGTTTTGATTTATAATTGGAATCACCACCCTATTAGGTGGCCGGCAACAACAATAAGGCCAGACTTTAGTTCAATTGGTTTGGTTATCTTGTGAGAAAGTTCAATTCTTGGTTTAGTTCAATTTTTACAAATTTTATTTGGTTAATTATTTAGTTTTGGTTAGTTTGATAATTTGGGATTTGTTGGTCAATTAGATTCGGTTATTACATGTAGTTAAGTTATTTTCGTTATTACTTTTTTAATTTAGAACTTTTATTGAGATACTAATTAGATGTTAATTACTTTTTATATTTTTGGATGTGTCATGTTGAGATTTATTTTTTGTGACAAAGATTTGCTTATCATATATCAATTCATTTTGTGTAATATGATTTTAGTATTTTTAATTTCAAATTTTAGATTAATTGATAGCGAGTATAATATTTGTCAAAGAAAAAAATTACAGGTTTATACAATTTGCTACAAAAATAATTTTGTCATTTATTAGATTGTGTAATTTTGGGTGATGACTTGTTTTTGTCACCAAATTAACAAACTTAATTTATGAATTTATGACAATAAAACTTTGGCCACCATCTATACATACAATTTTGAGTGACATTTTGTTTTGTTGTCACTAAAGATAATATATAATTGTATGAATTTAAGATATTTTTAAATTGTCATCAATTGGTTATCCTATTCTTTGACAATTTTATTAACGTTACGAAAGTCATGTCTATAGTGACGAAAAGGTCTATTTGTGACCCAACAAATTTATTTTTTTGATAAAATTTTATAAAAAAATATATTTAATAGGTGACAATATTTATGCATCACCAATTAAGATATAAAATCAATTTATTAGTGACAAAATCAATATTTGTGACGAAAGTAATTGTCTTTCGCAACTATCTTTTGTGTCACTAATTACATGATATTTCGTGACGTTTTAGTTTGCGTTATCAAATCAAATTTTGATCAAACTATTTAGTGATGATTTGATTTAATAGTGATGAAATATAAAAAGATTATAGTGACGATATTAACGTCACTGTTGTTAGAGTATTTAGTGACAATAGAGATTCTGTCACTATAAGAAACCCCATTACAGTAATTTTGTGACGATTTGAACTCTAAGATGATGCAATTTTATTGGTTTTCGTAGCAAAATTATGCGTCACTAAAGAAGATTCCTTTGGTGACGACAAAAATTTCGTCACTTTTTTCTTTATGTATTTGTGATGAAATATAAAAAACGTCACTAATTACTTTTCTCTACGGACCTAACGTGACGATGGTTGTGACACTATAAAATCGTCACCAATACAGTTTTGTGATGAAATTCTAATCATATGTGACGATTTTGTGTCGCCACTAATGTCCAAATTTCCTGTAGTGAAAGCTTAACCAAAAGCTAGATAAAAGGGTTTCCACTAGATTTTTTTTACAAGTACAAGAAATATAAAAGACTCTCAATACCCCAAAAGACACAACTTATCACTGTAGGACACCTTTACACTTATTACAAACTTAAGTACCCTAACTGTTATTTACAATACATCATTTGGTTACATAATAAATCAAAATCCCAAAGCTAGCGAAGCTCCATCTCCTCACCCACTCTTTGAACTCAAACCTGAAACACTTGATACTTCTGATATACCTGGAACATGGAACGTCCCAGGGGCATAAACCCAAATTAGATATACATCTAAGTGAGTGAATCAGAAAAGAAAATGTATGTGCATGCAAATGCAATAATGCTATTATGAAATCCACCCTTGTGGTAGCAATGCCAGGGTGTTGCAATCACCCCCGCGGTCGTCATAGTCACCCTTTGGCTCATCGTAAGAGGGCGAGATCTTACATGATGACCCAACAACTAGCCACAATTACCAACACGAACGTGATGTATGACAAAGTAGAAGGAATATGCATAACCAAGGAAAAATATGACATGTAAGCCACAAAGGCATGATATGCAAGCCAACATCCACACACAAATGAAACAACAAATGCTCAAAGTGTCATAAAACATGCAAGAATCACTCACCTTGTTGGTTTGGGATTGTCAGTACACTGTTCCCAGCGTTCGATAATGGTTTTCTGCAATTATCACAAGATTTTGTAAACCAAACTCAACATATTTTTATATAGGGTAGTAGAAAATTAAAAGAGGGTCAACTCTGCAGATTTGTAGGTCAAGAGGGGGTCCCATGCGCCCTCACGCGCTGCCGAAAGATGGTTGACATGCCTACACACACATCCCCTTGTTGGCGTGTAAGCTACACGCGCCTCCCTTAAAAATTGCATAGCTTCACTTATTCTTGGTTTTTCGGCCATAACTTTCTCATTTTAGCTCCATTTTGAGCCCCGTTTAAACCTATGTCACCCTTATTCAACCCTCTATCAGATTATGAAAATAAATCAGACTTACCTTGCATTTTTGCTAACGTTTGGCACAGTTTACGGTAGAGACATGAACTTTCCATTTCGTTTCCTCTCCAATTTTCTCCCTCGATTTTGGCAGAACCTTCCCTTTACTTTTGTAGTGTTTCCCCTCTCCAAAATCTCTTTCTTTCCCTTCTTAAAGAATGTCCAAATGAAGACTACAAAGGCCTTATATTTATAGAGTTTCCTGGTGAATCAAAATACACCACGTGTCACGAAATGATAAGGTTCATCATTTCTCCCATGTGCATCCAACCAAAATACGCCATGTGTCCCATTTGGAGGCTAAGCAAAAGACTTTGGACTTGGACTTTACCCAAAACTATATTTGATTTGAGTTTGAAATCCAAGATACTTTGAAACGATATTTTAAGGTTTCAAGAAATGACGCTTTGGCCCAAACTTTTCACAAAATTACGCTTAGACCCTTGCAACTTGGTCCCCGAGCTATTTTTAAACTGCATTTTTTGGTCCCTAAAAAATGGATAAATTACACTTAGCACCCCAAGATTTTAGATAAATTACACTTTTACCTGACTTCAATATTTAGAATTTTGCCACTGGTTCAGAAACTAAACCTTTTTCTCAAGGCTTCTATAATTCTTTGAAATGACCTATTTCCTCAAGTATTAGAACCTAATAACCTTAGGTATCACCTCATATTTGAGTTTTAAAAATCTGGGATATTATAATAAAAGTGCTATGGCACACACCAAGAGGGGGGTGAATTAGTATATATACATAAAAAATTCTTTTCCCCTTTTGATAAACAAAGATGTCCCTGTGAAGACCACATCTTTGTTAAACCTCAAGACCTTGAAATGGTAGAATGAGATATCAACCGTATAAAGACAATCTCGTCTTGACAATGAAGAAAACAAGATTGAAAAATATGTAATCTTTTTCAATGAATGGTTAAATACATGAATCAAGTGAGGAATATTGAAATGCTTGAAAAGATAAATAAATAAAGAACACAAGCACAAGAGAATACAAATGATTTATAGTGGTTCTGTTTAACCAAAGCTTAATCCACTACCTTAGCTCCTCACTAAAAATTTTGCAGTCAATCCACTAAAACCACCTATCACTTCGGATAGGCCCTCTAATCCAAGAATACAAATCAAAGAGAGAAGCTAAGAGTTAATACTCTTAGTTACAAGTTCTCTCACAATGAAAACAAGGCCTAAGAACAAATTTACAATGATAGAACGAAGCCTTGGAGAGAAGAATATAATAATGAAAGCCCAAACACTGTAAATTCGAATAAAAACATTCGTAATCTTTAGATCAACTCGTTCCCATCCATTAGCCTTAGTCGGCTAACCTTCTATCTATAGACTTAAGGAGTTAGTCGATCAAGTCATAATATATACACTGTTTGTCGACCAATCTTATAGCTCAGTCGACCAAGACATAAACAAGCACACTGTTGGTCGACTAATGCTTATAGTTAGTCGACCAAGTGAAAGCATGTAGTCGACAGATGAAGCTTGATGATACAAAACATTACAACATATTTACATTTAAAGTAAATGTCCTCATTTTCTTTAATTTATATTTTACCTTCCATTTACTTTAATATATAAACATAAATAAGAAAGTACCCCTCATTTGGATTCAATAAAAATATCTAAAAAATCAAAATCCATAACCATAAGAAAATAGAATTTCAGTTTTAGTACAATCTGGGGATTTGACAAAATTTTCACTTTCAAAAATACATATATTTTATTTATTGAAAAATTATTAAAAATCATTTTAACAACAATGAATACTAGCTATCAAAATACTGAGAGATAGTTTTTCAAAATGAAAACATTTTCTTATATGTGTCCCTTATAATGTTCTAATCTCCTAAACTTTGAAAAAATTATATTAAAGGTAAAACCATCCACAACCAATTGTTCAAAACTAATTTGGTGAAATCATTTAGGAGATTCTTTTAGATCTTAAAGTTTGTTTGTGCAAATCTCCATCTATACAAAATTATAGATCATTTGGTTTTTCATGTTCTTGACAAATCATAATCTTCAGCAAATCATATTCTTGACAAATGGCTTAGAGAATAAATTGATTTTGTTTTTCATCATCGAAACCAAACACAAGAGTAAAATATCATTTACCTCCATACAAATAGTGTCTCCAGATCTTTAATGCGTGCACTACCAATATCATGTGTAGGATAGTTCTGCTCATAGGGTTTTAACTACCTTGATACATAAGCAACTACCTTACATTTTTGCATCAATACACACCCAATTCCTTGTTTGGACGCATCACTATAGATAACAAAGCCTTCTGACCCTTCAGCGATAGTTAATACTAGAGCATTGACTAGCCTCATCTTTGATTCTTCAAAACTAGATTCACATTTCTCTATCCATTCAAACTTAGTACCTTTGCGAGTCAGCTGCGTCAAAGGCCCTACCAGTTTGGAGAACCCTTCGATGAACCTCTTATAGTATCCAGCTAAACCTATAAAGTTATGAACCTCACTTACATTAGTTGGTCTTGACCAATTCAACACTGCTTTTACTTTGCTGGGGTCCACTTCTATTCCTTGAGTTGTTACTACATACCCGAGGAACACCAGCTGCTTTAACAAAAAATTCGCACTTCTTAAACTTTGCATATAGCTTCTTTTCCTTAAAAGACCCCTAAAACCACCCTCAAATGTTTCTCATGCTCTTCTAAACTTTGAGAGTACACCAAGATATCATCAATAAAGATAATGACAAATTTATCCAAGTACTCATAGAAAACTCGATTCATTAGGTCCATGAAAACTCCAGGTGCATTAGTTAAACCAAAGGGCATGACTAAAAACTCATAATGACTGTATCAAGTTTTGAAAGTTGTCTTCAAGATGTCACTCGATTTGATCCTTAACTGGTGATATCCTGACCTTAGATCAATCTTTGAAAATACTCATGCACCTCGTAACTGATCAAACAAATCCTCACTTCTAGGAAGAGGATACTTGTTCTTAATAGTGATTATGTTCAATTCCCGATAATCGATGCACATCCTCATTGATCCATCTTTCTTCTTGACAAACAATACCGGTGTTCCCCAAGGGGATACACTAGGTCGAATAAATCCTTTCCTCAATAGTTCTTCTAACTGGGTTTTCAACTCGTGTAACTTTTTTGGTGCCATCCAATAAGGAGCTTTAGAAATTGGTGCACAACCGGGTATTAGATCAATAGTAAACCGTACTTCTCGTTCTGGTGGCATTTCAGTTAGGTCATCAGGGAAAACCTCTAGAAAGTCTTTTACTACACTATTGTCGTTCATTGTTAATTCTTTTCCTTCCTTATCCACCATTGATATTAAGAATCCAATATGTCTATTTTGATTGTCATTTTGATTGCAATAGTTTCTTAGCTTTTAATACTGAAATAACACGGGAAAGGTGTTTTATCTCAGCCATTAAAAGGCAAAGTTCTACCCCTTTAGGATACTTACAAATTATTTCATTTTCAAAGTATAAAATGGTCACATGGTGCTTGGAAAACCAGTCAATTCCCAAAATCACATCGAATTCTTACATATATAAGACATATAAGGTCGTTTCTAAAAACTTTCCCTCAACCTCCACCTTAGTTGTTCTTACTACATGATTTGTGCTTAATATGCATCTTGATGGCATCACTACTCCTAAGGGAGTACCTCCATGTTCCACATGTGCATTTAGTTTGCTTGCAAACTTAGGGGATATAAAAGAATGGGTGGAACCAGAAACAAACATAATATAAGAAGATATTCTAGAGATAAAGATGTTACCTGCCACCTCCTCCTGTCCTGTGAGTGTATACACCCTAGCTTGACCCTTAGGGGGATTTCTTAGCTTCTATTGATATGGTTATTGCTGCTGTTTCTTTAGCTGATCCTTAGGACATAATCTAGCCACATGACCCATTTCACCACAATTATAACATGCGTCGGTTCCCATGAGACACGGTCCAGTATGGCATTTCTAACATTTTCCATACACTGGGTTCAGTTGGTAATGTCTTCTTGTTGGACCTCTTCCTTTATTTTTCTTCGAATAATCTTACTTCCCTTATGCTTTTCTAGGGGTTCAAACTACGGTAGCCTATTATTGCTACCAGAACCTTCTTTAAAGTGTCACTACAAAAAAAAAAAAGTGTTTTAACGAGGGGAAAAGTGGTCGTTAAAAGTCAATTTCCCTTCGTTAAAGAGTTTTAACGATGTGAAAAATCCCGTCGTCGCCCCTCGTTAAAGCTTCCGTCGTTAAAAGTATTAACGATGGAAAAAAAGTACCGTCATTAATATAAGTAGTGAGGGACATAAGTCCCGTCGTTAAAACTCATAATAACAACGAATATTCTAGTCGCTATAACAATGTGGGTGGTCATTGATAATAATATATAACGATAAATATTCCTGTCGTTATTGCAATATTTACTGGTCACTAAAGATAATATCAACGATGGATATCCCGTCGTTATTGCAATATTTACCGCTCACTAAATATAATATCAACGATGAATAGTCCCGTTGTTATAACTATATTTACCAATAACTAAAAATAATATTAATGAGAAAAAATATTTTCATCATTATATATATATTTATTTGTCATTATCATTATTATTACAATTCTAATGACTATTTTTATTATTATATAAGAATTTATTTTATATCTATTAATTTTGGCAAGAGTGCCAAAAACATACTAATAATAAAAATATCATCACATTAATTTAGTAAAAAACAAGATATATACAAAAAACGATCATTGACATTCATTATGTACTGATTACAATCATCATAAAAGCTTCTATACCCTCCACAATCATAAAAAATAAGAAAAAAAAACTATGAGTTTCATATTATTCTAATCTCTCCCTATAATGAAAATCAAAAAATTATTACAAGTATGACTAGAACCCATGTATTATTCACAATTAATACCAAGAGTTTCTTGCTCGACTTGTGTCTTCAAATACCTACAAATTGCAAAGAAACAAAATCATATTACATGTTATTCTCCAGCATTGTATGATGATCTAAACATAAATCTCATAAGTGATAATGTAATCAAATATAAAAGCAAACACAAAATAGACTTCAATTCAAAAGGTAATATTTAACAACTCATAATGCATCAACTCTAAGAATAGATATGTTTGTTTGTTCGTTGCTATATGGTTTCACTAAACATATGGATCATGCCTAGTGCCCCTATGATCAACGTCCTATATATATATATATATTTGATTACATCATCAATTCATTTTTTAAACATTTTTGTTCGCAACCAATACAATAATACTTATAGAAGTCAAGATGATCTTTCAGTTTTAGGACATGATGAGATATACCATTACCATCCATCAATAATAATAATAATAATAGTAGTAATAATAATAATAATAATAATAATAATAATAATAATAATAATAATAATAATAATAATAATACTCAAAAGCAGACAGATATGACTTAATTTAAATGATTTACTTTATTAAAAGCTTTACTAACTCAATCATTCCTAATTGTTGTAGTCATCATCCTTTAACCAAATTTACTCATTTTCTCATCAAATCTAAATAACAAATTTCTCAACACACCCCCACAAAGCAAGGGACCAAGTCGGTCCACACCTAGGCTACATCGAAACCCTTCATCTCACCCATGTGCTAGACAAATGAGAATGAAGATGACTGTGAGTTGATCTAGGTTATCCTTGAATGACTTGGTCATCTCATAACCTTTAGACCAATAGAAAATAGGGAGAAAGAGAAAAGAGAGAGATGGAGCAAATGAAGAAGAAGATGAACAATGGCTAGGCTTGCCTCTACTTCTTTTCTCTCAAAGAAAGGGATGAGGGAGATGGAGAAAATGGAATGGGGTATCTCATACGCTGTTCTTCTCTCTTTTCTTCTTCCTTAAATTTCTTCTCCCTCTGATTTTTGTGCCTCCGAGATGCTTGATGGCTTCATACTCTTCCAATTGAAATAATGGGAGAAAAACATGTAGGATCTAATCCCACAGAGCAAAACTATTGACAGTTCAATGCAAACTGTTGATAGTTCATAAATTGTTGATCGATCTAAGAACAACTATTGACTGTTTCCTAATCTTTTCTCAAATTTTCACCAAATTGCATTTAGGCCTACCATTAACTCTTAATGACCCTTTCACTAACTCTTAATGGAACCAAGGCCCCCATTAACTCTTAATGGTTTCCTTTTGTTAAATCTTAACAGATTATAGATCCATTTGTTAACTCTTAACAACACATCCATTATCATCATTAACTCTTAATAATGATTGAGAACACATGACAGTAAGGAATCACTAATCCAATGCATTACCCAATATGTGAGACCTTCTAGGTTCATCACCATGTAGGAATCAAGACATGCCAAACTCTTAGGCATTGACTGAACACTTCATTCTATTATAAGAAACTCTTTATTTCCTCACAACAGCCCAAAAGGTCCTAAGTGACCTCTAACATAATATCAAGACAATCATAATGGTAATGAAGTCAATACTTCAATGAACCTATTAGGTCTCTTGATTATCGTGCACTATAATCATTTCACTAACTAACATCTCAATTGAGTGAGAGCAATGGACTAATTAAACTCACAGGACTTGGTAACTATGCTAAGATGTAGTATGGTGTGATCAAGATGACACATCGGAATTCTTTCCCACATCGGAAACTCTTTTCAATTATGTGCACCCTAGCCAAGGGTTTTCTAACAACAACCAAGTACGACCACATAGGATGTTCACCCCACAACGTTGGTTAATGGATCCCATTAATGAGAATTCACCTCCATACACTACTGCATAAACACTACATCAAGAGCATTCCAACCTCACACTTGATGGTTTCACTCAATGACAAATCTCCGGCATCAGTGCACAAGACAACTTTGTCACCTCCGGTTTGAGGATCAGATACACAATCAAAAACCAACAACATTTCATTAATCCTGTCAACCATGTGATCTATCGCAAGAGTCACATTTAGCAGATGTTCGACTAACATCCACCCACATGCCTACTAGTCGCATCTCATGTAGTATGGCATATGACTCATCATTCTTTATCATTAGTATCTCATACTAATCAAAGGTAGTAACTCATGTGCTGGTCCATAATCAATTCATCATAGTCCCCATTTGATAAATCTAAGGACTAGGAATACCTATAAGAAATTTTGTGTTATAGGTCCTTATCACATATTCTTAACAACTTAAGAATGAGACCATCAAGAAATCTAAGGATTCGTTCATACACATTTGGAGAGTAATGAATGAAGAAATGACCATTTTATCAAATCACAAGACTTGAAGATTGTTTTCCTACCATGGATACATGGGTTTTTTATGAATGATAAAAAAGGGGGGGGGGGGAGAAGAGGAATGCTTTTTAGGTTGAATATATGAGGATGAATATTTTTAGCTCAAGATTTATGATAGTAACCCTATTTTAACTATATAACAAATACCCTTATTTTAACTATATAAGTAATGTCTTTTCTTCTTTTTATCTATATGAATGATATTTTGATCTACTTCGATAATTCATAGCACCATATCTTGGATAGATTGACATCTTGTTCTGAATGAATATTCGGGCTACTTAAATGACATCTTTGTCTCATGGATTTGTGGGTATTTTCTCAAGAACTAATCATAGTGTTTTTATCATCATCAAAAGGGGGGAGATTGTTAACCTTAAGGGTGTAATCAATGAGTTTTGATGGTAATAGAGTTCATTTTTAGAATATATTCAAGCCTAAATCATCTAGTTAACCAAATTTCCAAAGTCACCCAAGAATTTTGAAAATCTTTTTAACCAAGGTTGTTTCTTAAGATGTTTTTTATTAATACCTAAGCATAACAATCCCACAACACAGTCTCTTCACATTATGAGTCATTACAAGGCAAAAACTTAAAAAATAAAAGATTTCCTTATTTGGTTAAAAGACAAACCTGTATTCTTATAAAAAACTTTAGTTTTTTTCCCAAAAGTTGTAGTTAATATTCTATAACTCCAATTTGCTCTCAAATTTTGTTTGTTGCAAGTTATAATCTTGTTCCAAAAATGTCCCCTTTTCTATTCTTATAAAAGCTATTTACTCTTGACATTTTATTTATCTTTTCTATATCCTTATTACTCAAAATTATTTTTGAATGTCTAAAGATTTGAAGAGACTTTGTAGACCACCAAGTTATTTTTTCTTCTTTGTTATTCGTCATTTATTGTGCATGGTTTCCTAATTGTTAACTCATTCCTAATTAAGTTAAGACTAACTTGTAAAGCTTCTTTTTCTTTGTAAAGATTGAAAGTTGTTTTGGTTTCATGAAGGCTTCACATAAATTCAAACTTGGCCATCCATCGTGGTCTCCAATGATTAAAAGACTTATAGAAGAATTATAAAGAGTCATACCTACCAATATTTGAACTCACTTATTACTGTTTGTTTGTCCATTCAACGATGAAGGACTTTGAGTGATTTAAGCATTTATTCTTGTTATAACATTTCTCATTCATCTTTATCTTTTTGTATTTTTAAATCAATGTACTTTAAATTTAATTCACTTGTGTGTTATGAGAGCTCACTGTAATTTGTGAGGGTGCGTAACTTTCTTTAGGAACTATTCTTGATTGCAAGAGAGCTATAGTTCAAAGTTATACCTTGTATACAAAAGCTAGGGCTTATATCTTCATAGTTAAACTTTCAAGTTTTTGCTTAAAGGGAGAGAATGTAAACTCTTACAATCAAACCTCTAAAAAATTTTGTGTTGAGTAATTATGCTTCCTTGTTCTCTACTTAATCATTTCATAATTAAATCACTCTCAAATCAAACTAACTAAAAAAAAAAAAAAATGGGAAAAATCCTTAAATTTTCACCAAACCCAATTCAACCGCCTTTCACCAAACCGAATTCAATCGCCTCTGGGTATTTTCGTAGGCAACAAAAACCAAGTTGATCACTTGAAGCAACTAAACAACTTCAGTTTCAACTCTTCTAACCACTCAACATATTAGTTATGTGCCCTAATGCTAGATTTAGATGATGTCTAGCACGTGTTTGTAATTAAATACATTTAATATATCTTTGTATATTATATTAATAAAAGGTAAGTTTATCATCATTCATTAAAATCTCTAATTTGTTATATGAATGAGTCCTTGGATTTTCTGTTTAAGAGTCTTATTCTTAAGATGTAAATAATATGTGACGAGATTCTATGGTAACGGGATTTCATAGATATTCTTGGTCCTTGATTAATCGGATGGGGATTCTGATTGATCGATTATGGACTGACATGATGTTTACTACCTTGATTAGTATGAGATACTAATGGTTAAGGGTGGTGAGTCACATACTATATGACATGAGAATGTCTCTAATAAACTCATGGGTGGTTATTGGAGAACAATGCATTGAATGTGACACTAATGACTAATCATATGGCATTGTAGATAATGATTTTGTCATCGAGTTGCGATTGTTAATTGATTCTTAGACTTGAACTGACATGGTTATCTTGTGTATTAGTGTGTGGGATTTGTTAATGCATCAAAGCATCCAATTATGAGGTGGGGAAGTTCATCTACATGGTTCTGCATTATTGGTGCATAGAGGTAGGTGTTCAAGGATAGGATCTGTCACCCTCATCGTCATTGGTGAGGAGAACATACTATGTGAGCTACTGTTAGTGTGACAAGAAATTCCTTGACCAAGGCAGTATGATTAATCAGGAAAGTGTTTCCTGAGCTTTCATCTAGTCATACTAATAAGATCTTATACATAGTTACTAGGTTTGTAAGTTTATCGTACCATGACTCTCTCTTGGTTGGGACATTGAGTCACGAAAAAATTGTATTACATGGTAATCATCAATTGTAATAGGCTCGTTTGAAGTTTGACTTCATTGCCTATTATATTGTGCTAGACCGTTGCTAGGTGCTTCCCAAGACCTTTCAGAACATCACTAGAATATGGAGAGATTCTCACGACAGGTCAAGGTGTTTCAGCCGTCGTCAAAAAGGTTTTGGCATTATCTGATTGCTGGTTGATGGTGAACCTAAAAAGTCACACACCATATAGTGTGGCATCTGGTATTGGTACTATGCACCAGTTATGTCTCTGTTCTTGCCAAAATACAACAATCTATTTTTTTATTGCGGATAGACGCAAGAGTCTCGAGAGTCGTGCCTTCACTGATGAGAATCTGGACGAGGAATTGGATTTGATGGAGTTCCAAGTCTGATAAACCGATAGAGCTGATGGTTTGATGAGCTGATGATCGTGTGGGCTGATGATCTGGTGGCCAAAAGTGATCTGGTGACCCCAAAGTGATCTGGCGACCTTGAGATGATAAGTGGCCTCAAGGGTGACGAGAGGCCTCGGGATGACGAGTGACCTCGGGATGACGAGTGACCTCGGGATGACGAGTGACCTTGAGATGACGAGAGGCCTTGATGGTGATGAGAGGCCTTGATGGTGACGAGAGGCCTTGGTGGTGACGAGAGGCCTTGGTGGTGACGAGAGGTCTTGATGGTGTCGAGTAGCCTACAAAACAAGAGCACAGTTAGGGCGCGAGAGGGGGTCCCCGCGTAAACCCTCCGATGCTTAAATTAGATCTTGAGAGAAAATGGAGAATCGTACTTCAATTGCTCAAAATAGCGTACCCTGTGATGAAAGCCATGTCTCAAAATAGCCGGTGTTTTTTACTTTTTGAGCTCCTATAAATAGGGGTTCAAGTCTTCATTCGTTTCTCATAAGAATCAAGCGTGTCACTTTCAAACTCAAATTCTCTCAGGTCTCAGCGTGTTTTCTGGGCCACATCTCATTTTCATTGTTGGAAGGGTGCGATTGGGGGGCCACTCGGTCATGACCGAGTGGCCATGCATGCGACTGGAGACCACTCGGCCATGACCGAGTGGCCATGATGAGTGACGGGTGGCCACTCGGTCATGATCGAGTGGCCGTGTTCTCAGTCGAGGCCACTCGGTCATAACCGAGTGGCCCCCCACTCGGTTGTGGTCGAGTGGTCCCAGCCTCCCCGCGTCCTTTTATGCCTTCGACCACTTGATTTTCCTTTGATTGCTTCTTTTTTTGCCTCGTACTGATATTTTTGTTTTGTGTGCAGGTGTTTTGCTTGTTGTGACCTTCCGTCTTTCCTGTTTGTAACAAGGTAACAGTCTTGAATCTCTTTAATATGTCGAGGAGAAGACCGGCATCACTCCTCGGCCCCTCGCACATCCCTGACACTTCAAGTTCTCGACTTCGATATGATGCTTTTGAGAAGATTTATGACGCCACACCTTCTGGTTTTATGGTGAGGTATCCTCGCCTCGACGAGCCAGATCCTTCTTAAGTAGATGAGGGCTCCCTGGGCATTCACTTTGCTTCGTTTGAGGTGGGGCTCCGCTTTCCCCTTCCACCTTTCACCATGGCATGGTTACGTCATTATCAAATTGTTCCTGCTCAACTTCACCCTAACGGTTGGGCCCAGATGGTAGGTTTTTCTATGCTTTGCTAGCAGAGGGATGTAGTCCCTTCCTTGATGCTCTTCAGTTGTTTTTATCGATTGCAAAGAGCTAGTAAGAACCGTGCCCTTTATACGATCCAAAAGGTTTAGGGCTCCAAGCTATTCTACGCTCTTCCAAATAAGATCAATCGGTTTGAAGAGCGATGGGTGGTGATAGAACCTCCGCCTAGTTGGGATGCACCTCTATACTGGAACCATCAGGATGCCAGCTAAGGGTTTCTTCCTTGTAAGGAAGTTCGGGGTGTATATCGTCACCTTGTAGAAATGCTGACAGCATAAGGCCCCGTCGATTTGATGAGCCTCTTGACAGTGGAGAATTTCAGAATCGCGGGCTGGGGGGTCATGACGCCAACTGCTTCTCCTCAGTCTTCGACGCTATCCAACTAGGAAATGGAAGGAGTCGAGAAGGAGGAGATGGAAATGCCTGAATCGTCTTCGCATCCTCCTTTTGATCCTTAGGAGGAAAACACTCCTGGGGGTAGAATATCTTTTTGACATTGCCTTCCTTTTTCCTTTATTGTATTTATTTTTCCCATATTGAAGGTTTTGCTTTGCGTTCATTTTTGCAGAGATGGCTGGGTTGAGTAGGTTAATGGAGTTGCGTAGACGCCACCGCGAAGAGGAGGCACATGCTACGATGATGTCCAGAGTTCTTCCCCCTAGTACCGAGGGAGCTACAAGCTCTCACCCTCCTCGATCACGTAGGCCTGCTGGCGTTTCTCCCACAGGGGTGGAAAGGCGGCGTCGCCCGAGAAGTGACCCCTCGAGTGCTGAAATTCCTTCTCATACGGAAAGTCCGCCATCGATTCCTCTTTCTCATGAAGAAGCTGTCAATATCCCATCTCCTGCTCCTAATTCTCGAGGGGGGCGAAGTTCGTCTTCTCGGTTTGCTAGTGATATGGCCCGGGTGGAGGAAGAATGTTGCCATCCTGTAATTCCAAATAGGAAGGATCGTCGCCGTCTTGAAGGCGAGAAATCATTGAGGCCACCTTCTATACTTCCCCCTCCAGGCGACATGAGGCATACTATGATTCTCGGAGATGGTACGAAACTTACTGGTCGGGATTTTGAAGTTTCTCCAGGGGTATTAGAGACAGACTCCGTTACAGAACCAGGGATTGGTGCTCGTCTTATTTATTCCATCATTCTCCCTCGAGAGGAGCGACAGTTTATTGGTGGCAACTATGCCCAAACCAAGGAAGAGGCAGAGCGGCTCCTGGTGCAAGGGATCCAAGGAATGGTCGCTTCCAATGCTAAGGACAGGGCCTATCGTGAGCAGGTGGAGGCCCAAATGTCAGATTGGAGGCGACGCCAAACTTCCTGGAATGAGGAGCGTCAAGAGCTAAAAGGTCGTGCTCGTCGGGCAGAGCTTGGGAAGAAGAATGCGGAGGCAGAGATTAGGCGTATGCATGATCGGCTGTCCGAGGCTTCCGCTGGTACCTCGAGCCTCCATAGGGAGATTCAAGATTTAAGCTCTAAGGTTGGAGCTAAAGAGCACAAGAATGTGGAGTTGATGGCGCGACATGAAGCGCTTATGCAGGAACACTCCTTACGTCTGTCTGAACTGAAGATAAGCCGTAGGGATGCCCGGGATATTCGTCCTAAAGCAGTGAAGGAATATCGTCTCTCGAAAGATTG
The DNA here is from genome assembly GCA_036245055.1 of Diospyros kaki. Lineage (NCBI taxonomy): Eukaryota > Viridiplantae > Streptophyta > Magnoliopsida > Ericales > Ebenaceae > Diospyros > Diospyros kaki. The sequence continues at coordinate 24,180,354 of BSEG01000010.1, read as the reverse complement.
TCAGGATAGGAAGGGAAGATATGCTTCAGGTTTCCTGAAATATGGGTTTTATCTAGCTCGTGCCCATCTGGAGTCTCAGCGCCCAGGAGAGAGTTTTTCTGAACTTTTTCTTACCCTCGAGGTTGAAGAGTCTCATGAAGTGGATTGGCGTCAATATGAACCAAATGAGCCCCTGAGTCCTTCTTCTTACTTGGACTCTTACTTGGTGGATGATTTGGATAATTTGACGGGCCCCTAAGTTTTGTTTCCTTTCAAGCGTGGGGAAGGAAGCACGACGGCCGATCCCGGAGCCATTGAAGAAGCTTCTGGCACAGCTGTTGAAGATCTCCCTCACACGGCTGAGGCTGAGGAAGGGGAACTTCCACAGCGTCTCTTGAGGTTCCTGTTGTGTCCTTTGGGTCTACTCGGCGTTCGTCTCGCAGGTCTCGCTCCCGCGAGTAGGTCCCTATTGTAGTTCGCTTTTCGCTGTTGCAGCTCCCCCATTTTTTTTTTTTGTAGGAGAACTATTGCATTATCAATGAAATATTTTCTTCTTGGTTCTATCCAACGTGCTCTATTCTTTTATTGCTTGATTTACTCTTTCATTGCCGTCCCTGGTGATACGAGCCCAAGACTTCTCTTTTGTTTTTGAATTGTGCACAATGTGGCGATCTTAAGCGAACGGTATAGGTTGGAACGTAGGCTGCAGCTGGGATATTGGGGCAGATTGGACTGGAGCATGTCGTTGGCATTTGTCACATGATTTGACTTTCTTTAACGCGTCTGACCTTAGTGTGGGCCAAAAGAAACCAGCTCTTAATATTTTGGTTGCCAGAGCTCTTGCTCCCAGATGTTCTCCACACATTCCACTATGAGCTTCTTCCAGGATATATTCGGCCTCTTGAGGGCCTAAGCATTTGAGAGGAGGTGTAGTGTAAGCTCGCTTATATAATATCCCATCTATGATGGTAAATCTTGAAGCCCGCATCTTAAGCCTTCTCGTTTCTTGTGGATCGTCTGGTAATTCATTGTTAGTGAGATAACGATAGAAGGGCGATCTCCAGTCTGTCCCCATCTCAATGCATGATATTTCTTTTTCTTCAATACTCGGATGGTGTAGCATCTCCACAAATACTGCTCTTCCGTTATCTCTCTAGTGGATGCTAATTTAGATAAAGCATCAGCGTGCCCATTAAGGGATCTGTTTATTTGTGTTAATTGGAAGCTCTTGAATGTTTGGGCCAGGTCTTTGACTTTACGCAAGTACTGAGCCATTATTTGCTCCCTGGTTTCGAATTGTCCCTGAAACTGCTGCACAATTAACTGAGAATCACTATGGGCAACCAATCGTGTTACTCCAATTTCTTTGCTATCCTCATTCCGGCGATTAAGGCTTCATACTCAGCCACGTTGTTGGTACTTGAAAAAGCAAATCACAGAGAATATTCCAACGTTTCTCCCTCAGGGGATACTAGTACTATTCCAGCTCCACTTCCTTGTGAACCAGATGCTCCATCAACAAACAACAACCATACTGCCTGCTCATTTTCTCCTACTTTGCTGGAGTGAGTGCATCCCACAATAAAGTCAGCCAGTGCCTGTCCTTTTATAGCTTGTCGAGGTTGATGTTGGATATCATATTCGCTTAACTCAATGGACCATTTGGTAAGGCAACCAGAGCATTCGGGTTTTTGTAAAATACTTCGTAAAGGCTGATCTGTAAGTACGATAATCGAATGGGCCTGGAAGTATGGCCTCAACTTCCTAGAAGCATTTAGCAGGGCCAATGCCATTTTCTCCGCCACGGGATAACGTGTCTCGAGGCCTTGTAATACCTTGCTGACATAATATATTGGTCGATCCACCTGTCCCTCTTTCCTGATTAATACTACACTAATAGCTTCATCATTGACCCCTAAGTATAAGTACAACGTCTCTCTAGTCTCTGGTCGTGTTAATAGGGGAACTCCTTTCAAATATTCCTTTAATGCTTTAAAGGATTTTTGACATTGTTCTGTCCACTCAAACTTTTTTCCTACTCTTAATGTTCGCAAGAAGGGTAGTTCCCTTTTGGCCGACTTGGAGAGAAAACGTCCCAGAGCTGCCATTCGTCATGTCAATCGCTGAATTTCTTTAGTTGATACGGGTGGTTCCATATCCAATATTGCTTGAATTTTCTCGGGGTTAGCCTCAATTCCCCTTTGTGTGATCATGTATCCCAAGAATTTTCTAGACTGCACTCCAAAGGCACACTTCGCTGGGTTTAACCGCATATTGTATTGTCTAAAGACCCCAAGCACCCGTGTTAGCTTTTCTACATGGGATTCTTTCTCTCGACTTTTCACGATCATGTTGTCAACATATGCTTCCATTGTGTCGCCCGACAGTTTTTAAAGACCTTATTCACCATGCATTGATAAGTGGCTCCGGCGTTCTTGAGTCCAAAAAGCATGACTTGGTAGTAGTATGTCCCCTTTTCAGTGATGAAAGATGTCGTCTCCTGGTCTGGAGCGTACATCCTTATCTGATGGTACCCTGAGAAAGCATCCAAAAAGCTCAGGAACTGATATCTAGATGTTTCGTCCACAAGGCGGTCGATCCGTGGTAGCAGGTAGGAGTCTTTGGGGCACGCCTTAGTGAGATTGGTGAAATGCACACAAACACGCCATTTTCCATTAGGTTTCGGGACCATAACAACATTGGCCAACCATTCTGGATACAATATTTCTCGAATGAAACCCGCCTTTAGCAATTTGTCAACTTCCTCTTCTAGCGCATGTAGCCTATCAGGGGTAATGTTTCGCTTCTTTTGTCGAACTGGCTTGAATTGGGGATCCACATTCAAGTGGTGGCATATTACCTCTGGACTGATCCCCGGCATATCTTTCGGTTTCCAAGCAAACACGTCTGAATTTTCTCGTAGGCATCTGGTAATTTCTTCTTTCATATGTTTCGGAAGCTGGGACGCTACATACGCTACTTTCTCAGAATCTGATTCACTCAGATGTATTACTTTTAATTCTTGAACAGGTTGAGGTTTACGTGCAGCTCCTTCCTCCAAGGATTTATGTATGGCTTTCTCAGCTATGGATAAGGTTTCTTCAGCTCTTTTCCCTTTTGTAGACGACACATAGCAAGTTCGTGCTTTCTTTTGATCTCCCCTAACCTGTCCCACCCCAACGGGTGTGAGAAATTTCATCAATAGATAGCATGAGGATACCACGGCCCTTAGATCGTTGAGTAACGGGCGTCCCAAGATCATATTGTATGCCACCGAGGAAGTTTTAACCACCATAAAATTCGATTATCGAGTTACAAGTTGGGGGTCCTCACCTAACGTGATAGGTAACTGAATAGATCCCACAATTGGAACCGCTTCTCCAGTAAAGCTATACAGGGGTGAGGATACTTTTTTCAATCGATCATGAGATAAATGCATTTGTTTAAAACAGTTCCAGTAGATCAGGTTGATAGAACTGCCGTTATCCACTAAAATTCTGTTGATAGGGTGCTTGGCCACGATTGCTGAGATAACCATGGGATCATCATGTGGGATTATTATATCACCTCAATTAGTTAGGGCAAAGGTGATTGGCTTTTCATCATCTCTTACTTCCATCACTGAGTTAACTTGGTAGGCTTGACCTGCGTATGCCTTTCGGGAGGCTGATGTGTCTCCACCTAGGATTTCCCCCCCTGAAATAACGTGAATGGCCTGTTGAGTCGGCTCATTGTCTACACGAGTATCTTGCCGATGATCTCTTCCTCTCTCTTGTTGCCTTGGGTTTGGCCTTTCATGTCCATCATGCCTGTCTTCTCTTTACCGGGGTTCCCTGTTTTCTTCCTCCTCATTTCTCACATATCTTTGCAAGTACCCCTCACGGATGAGCATCTCAATCTGGTTCTTCAATTCTCGGCAGTGATCAGTGGAATGTCCCCGAGTTCGATGATATCTGCAATACTCTTCTTGATTTTTTCCCATAGGTCGGCCAACCCTGCGGGGTATTTTAAGGAGTCCTTCTCCCTCGACTGTAGCTAATATAGTTGATAAGGGCTGTAAAAGCTGAGTATAATGATTAAAGTGAGGTTTAGGTACATCCGGGCGCCTAACCCTTTCTTGTCGTCGAATAGACTCTTCTTCCCCTTCTCGCTCCTTTCTCTTCCTTTCCTTGTCTTCATTCCCCGCCACATTCCTCATAATTTTAGTGTGGAGGATATACTTATTTTCTCTGACAAATAAATCAGCCAGGGACGTTGGAGGGTCTAAAGAAAGTGATTCTTGGAGAGAGGCGAGACGCGTTCCTTGGAGCATAGCAGATACTACCACTTGGGCCAACAAGTCAGGGACTTCAAGAGTGGCATTACAGAATCCATCCACAAATTGACATAAAGATTCCTTATTCCCTTGTCGTATACTAAGCAAATAGGTGGCATCCTTTTTCCTTTGACTATTAATCACAAAAGCTTTGGTAAACTCTATCCTAAGATGCCCAAATGAGGAAATAGAGGCTTCTAGAAGGCTATTAAACCATGTTTGAGCATGTCCTGACAGTGTTAAGGAAAATGCTCGGCACATTATGTCTTCATCCCATCCATGCAATATCATCAGTGACTCATAGTTCTGAACATGATCATATGGGTCGTCTTTTCCTGAGTAGAGGGTGATTTGTGGCATTTTGAATTTTCGAGGCAGTGGTCTCTCCAATATATCTGTCGTAAAAGGACATTTTCTTCGTTGGTGCTCTTCTGTTGCAGGGATCAACTTTTTCCGCTCAAGCACCTCTTCTACTACTCTTTTCATATCATCCCTCATAGTAGCTATTGTCTGATTGTCATGTCTTGTTGGTGTACTGGCCACTGTTTCATGATATCTCCGTCTTTGAGGGCTTCTGGTTCTGTTTTCCATTCTTGGGTTTTCATTTCTTTGAGGTACGGAGTGAGGGTTCTTTCTTGGAGGTGGCGATCTAGGCCTACCCTTCCGTCTAGGCGTAGATCGAGAATGAGAATCGGGAGTAGCTTCTTGGTAGGAATCGGCCCCTACCTCGGGTTGAGGTTCTAGGGATGGCATAAACTTTTTCAGAGTATTAGGTAATGTCCCTACAGGCATCATACCTTGGAGGATACTAGCCATATCTCGAAGTGCTTGCATGCCCTCAACGTGTTGTTGTCTCAATGCTTCATACTCTTCCCACGGGATCATGGGTGATGGCTGTCGTGAAGCCCCAGGTTGATCAGTAGGAGGTGGTCTTGAGCCGATAAGTAATGGTGATGGGACTGTTTGGTTTCCCACGTGCGGGCTGGGGGAAATGGATTGATCACCTCCTTCGGGTTGAGCATTATGTGGGGGAGGGGGTGCTCCCTGTTGTTGAGTGTTCCGTGGTGGTAGGCGTGTTTCTATGCCTTGAGAGAGAGTTCGTCAGTGTCCACGGGTGTTTGCCATTCTTGAGTTGACTTTTTGTCTTGCGTTTCCCACAGACAGCGCCAATTGTTGTTGCCAAAATACAACAATCTATTTTTTTATTGCGGACAAATGCAAGAGTCTCGAGAGTCGTGCCTTCACTGATGAAAATCTAGACGAGGAATTGGATCTGATGGAGTTCCAAGTCTGATAAACAGACAGAGCTGATGGTTTGATGAGCTGATGATCTTATGGGCTGATGATCTGGTGGCCTCAAAATGATCTGGTGGCCAAAAGTGATCTGGTGACCCCAAAGTGATCTGGCGACCTTGAGATGACGAGTGGCCTCAAGGGTGACGAGAGGCCTCAGGATGACGAGTGACCTCGAGATGACAAGTGACCTCGAGATGACGAGAGGCCTCTCGTTACGAGAGGCCTTGGTGGTGACGAGAGGCCTTGGTGGTGATGAGAGGTCTTGATGGTGTCGAGTGGCCTACAAAATGAGAGCACCGTTAGGGCGCGGGAGGGGGTCCCCGCACAAACCCTCCGATGCTTAAATTAGATCTCGAGAGAAAATGGAGAATCGTACTTCAATTGCTCAAAATAGCGTACCCTGTGATGAAAGCCGGGTCTTATGTTTATAGTGGAGGAGAGAGAGAGATCTTGCGATATTTTCGGCGAGAATCTCGAGGCCTATTTCAAAAATTTTGGGGCCCATTTGGCGAATCAAGAGGACGGCAATGGACCAGGCAGGGTGTCGGTGACGCCCCACTCGGTCACCACCCGAGTGGGGGTCTCTCGACCTAGCTGAGTGGACCCTACTCGGCTAGGTCGAGTGAGACATGGGTCACTCGATATTGCCAAGTGGGCCCCCACTCTGCTGTGCCGAGTGGGGGGCTGCCGAGTGGCCTTGGCCACTCGGTCATGCCGAGTGGGGCAGGCCACTCGGCTATGCCGAGTGGTCTTCCCTTGGCCCACCCAAGAGGGGCTTTTTTGTTTCCTCGCCGTCGTTTTGTCTGCCTCGTCTTTTCAGGTACATCAATCTCAAACATCATTAATAGTTTATGGTGGTTTATAAAGATGTCATTAAGTGTTAATGACTCAATTGATTAAAAGTTAATGAATCGGCGTGCGATTTCTTTCGAAATAGCAAGGAAAGTTCACTACCTCACGGTTGTTTTTCCATATAGTGGAAATCAGTTGACCACCTCTAAAACACTGGTTAACCATTTTTGGAGCCAAAGCTACAAATAGTGCCTTCCATCTATCACTCAATTATGGGGGGTTGGTGGAAAAATTGGGAGGTCGAAATTGGGAGGAAATTACAAAAGGGTTTTACTATGCTTGGCATTTGCTTCTTTATTTTTTTTTTCTGCTTCTTCTTTTGAAATTATAGAGCGTAATTGTTACGTGCGTGAAAATTCTAGAGAGTCCAGGGAGACACACAAGTGCTAGTGAATCAAATTCCTCAGGCTAGCATGGGATGAGGATTGCAACATGGTACCAGGTTGCTCACTAGGTGTGGATAAAGTAGGCCTTCTATGCAGTGAGGAGGAATCGATCTCAATGTAGAAACAATTTCTACACCCACCTAGCATCGAGCTACAAGTATGTTATTTATTACATTTCATATGATGAAATATCGTGTAGCTTAAATACCCAAGTTGTGTATGATATGTGTATTTATGACTTCTGTTGTGCATCTTTGACGTGCAAAAATTTTAAATTTACCTACATTTCCATACAACAATTCCAATAGTGGTATCAAAGCCTTAACTTGGTATTAATTTAATGCATATACGATGGTTGTATGTGTCAAGTTTTATGAAATTTATTGACTATGCATAGGGTTTCAGCTAACTTATTTTGCAGTAAATGCTTTGGTTGTGTTTTATTATAGAACTGGTCGACCACCTAAAGACACGGTCAGCAGTTTCCTGTGCGGAATTAGTCGATTGCCTGTATTGTCCTGGTCGACCACTTCTATCAAATATGATGTGGCAACATGCTTTTACATGCCAAATGTTTTTGGTTGTGTGGGTTACTATAACGATCCGTTAGGGGGTTTAAGCATTTTTGAGTATTTTATTATAGGCTCATTTTTTTTTTGTGGATTAAATATATTTTTATGGAATAATGTGTAAGTGGAAATAAGAATTTGGTAGCCCATCCAAGTGGGATTCAAATATGTGGAGAAAGTCCAAATAAATTGGGCCATCGAGATGTGTTTAACATTTTTAATTATATTAAGAATGGGCTTAGATGTGGAGAATTATTTGGATCAGTGAGTGGGACCATGGAATGACCCACGGCATGGGCTGAGCCCAATTGAGAAATGAGATTTAAAATTGTTAAAAAGAAAATTAGAATAAAAATTAAATTGGCCAGCAAATGTCGATTTTACCCTTAGTCTTCCATTGTTCGTTATTGGAAGAGAAAGGCAGTCAGGTCTTCTTGCTAAGTCATGGTTGCAGACTGTGCATCTTTCCTTCTTCATGCTCCATCTGCAACTGCGCCCTCTTGTACTCTTGCTACGTTTGATCCTGTCCTTCTTCAACTTTCTTCCATATATTTTTCCTTTCCTCAGACTTCATGTCCTGGTGTCTTTGTCTTAGCTAATAGGAGTTCAGGAGGAGAGGGGATTCTTCTACGTCGGTAAGTCATCAGGCAAGTTCTTCTTACACTCTCACTTTATTTTTAGTGCGAGCTTTCTTATACATTTTATTTTTTTCAATGCAAGTTCTTCTTGCACTCATTTTTTATTTTCTGTGCAAGCTCCCTTATTTATTTATTGTTCTTATGCGAGTTCCCTTGTTAGTCTCTTAATTTTAGTCACTGTGAGTGATTATATATGTATATATATATGCCTGTTGTTTTGTATGGTTCTCTTTCTGCTGGTGTTCATTGAGTCGTCATATCTAGGTATTTGTTGGGGGTCTCCTTGTGGTTTCGAAAATGGGGTTTGTTTCCACCCCAAGTTTTCGTCAGTGAATGGCTATTATTTGCCTAGATATAGATACGAGGCCTTGTTCGCTTCTATATCTTCTTGGGCTTAATCATGTATACATGGCCAGATTCACCTCGTAGAAGCCTAAATGACGCATCCAAATAGGCATGAACCACCCGAATGCCATCTACCATATGCAAATGTCAGACACAAACCTTCTTGACACATTCGAGTAGCCCTTGTTATTATACCTATTTGATTTGGATAACTTACATATATATATATATATATGCTAGATATATACAGAAAGACAGGAATCCATTCCAGCAAACTTTGAGCTCTAGCCCTAAGCTCTTCCTATGAGCTCTTTCTATGAGCTCTAGCCTCAAACCCTTCTTCGAGCTCTAGCCACAAGTCTTTCCGCGAGCTCTTGTCATGATCCTTTGCTGCAAGCTCTTGCCTCGAGCCTTGCTGTAAGCTCTTTCTACGAGCTCCACTTCAAGCCCTTCCTTTAGCCTTACTACGAGGTCTTTCCTACAAGCTCTTGCTTGTGATCATTTACTACGAGCTTTGGCTTTAGCCTTTTCCACGAGTTCTTTCTGTGAACTCTTACCCCAAGCCCATTGCCGCGAGCTCTTGACGCGATCCTTGTTGCGAGGTCATGCTTATATGCCTCCTTGTAATGAGCCCTTTGCCGTGAGCTCTTTTCGAGAGCTCTTTCCTTGAACTCTTTCCATGAGCTCTTTCCGCGATCCTTTTTTCACGAGCTCTTCCATATATGCCCTCTTGTTGTAAGACTCATGGCTGTGAGCATCAACCTTGTCACAAGCCTCCACCTCGGTTATCTTTTGGAAATCAAATTGCCTTGAACAATACTTTCCTCTGGCAAATCAAAGTTAATTTTGATAGTAAATAAGAGTACACAAGCGTGACCATTGTAAGTGTATGGAATGCATGGTTTGCCTATTTTGAATGATCTCAAATATATCCAAATTATGAGATGCTTAAGTGAAATTCCTTCTAAATATTCCTCAAAATGTGGTTATTAAATTTAACACCCACTGTTTGTGTAAAAGATCAAGACTCGTTTGTCAATGAACAAACCCGCGTGGTGTGGCATTTTGATTGCATGGGGACAAATCATGGATTTGAGCTATGAGCACGAATGCAAGTCAATGCATACTGATGTTGGTTAATGAATTCACAAAGATCATACAATAGGAAAAATAGTTAATAAATCTATAATATTCCTTAACTGGTGAATCAAGATTTAATCTTAAATAGCATCTCTTAAAATTATTCCTGTGTTGTGATTTACATCAAGTATTTTTGTGTCATAAATTATATCTTGAATGTGGTAAACGTTATGAAGTAAGATATGTTGAATTTATCTGATGATGGAAAAAAATACTCGGTATGGGTAAGTGATGTCAAAAGTATGAATATTACGGAAATAAGAATTTAAATGCATATGGTTGGCAAATGCATACATGATGCATACATGTACATGTTATATATATATGTATATATATTTTGCGCACCTATTGTTTTGCACGAAGGAAGAAAGGGTATCCTAGAGCACTTGGTGTGGGATGAGGTGGCCATAGCCCGACAGATTGGCTCCATATTTATTGTGAGGTTTTTATTGAAATTATGCAATTTTGCATGCATTGATTGATGGCTTGAGAGTCAGGGAGATTGATATTGATAATGAAATGATGTACTCTTGCATGTGTTGAATGATGGCTTGTGAGCCTGTGAGAATTGATAATGACATTGGAAGTTTATGCACATTTGTATAGTGATACATGGTGACATGATATATTAAGTTGAATTGATAAATTCATGAATTATGAATCTGGTATATAATTGTGGAGTCCTTGATTACTCTTCTTGGTGTCTTCATGTTCTTGGATCCTATATATTGTTCATTGTTTCTCGAACTTGCAGAACCTTGTGGCTCACTTGATCTCTTGCCATTCCAAGTGAAGGAAAGAATGTTATTGGCATCGAGTCCAGTAGGACTACAACATAGGGATAGTGGTGTATGGAGATGCGTCCTAACTTCAAAGATCCTAGTTAGTGATTTGGTGAGATTTATAGTGATGATGATTTGTTATGTTTATTGGCATTTGAGCTTCTTATTATTTTGTATGGCCATCAAGTCTAGAGCCATGAGATATTGAAAATGTAATTAAATCTTATTTAAATTTTCACTGCTAGAAATGAAATGAATTGTTATTTGAGTTCAGTTTTGTTCTATATCATCTCTGTAATGACCTTCTTTCGAGTATCCTATGCTAAGCAGGAATATTCAGAAACGGGCCTTACAGTTACCACATTAGATGATGACGTGAGGATGTTAAGCGTATAGTCTTGAATGCCCATATGTAATTTTGGACATGTGCATGGATGTTATTCAAAACTGTTTCAGCAGAAGCATAATGGTTTGAATGTATGATGTTTGGGATGAACATGGGCTTGAATGTGACTTAGTAAATGTTACAAGAGCTTCATATTAATTCGTTTAATATGTAGTAATTTAGTCATTTGGTTATGTAATGAGACATAAGTCTAAAGTAGTTTCTTTTAGTCTTTGTTTTACAAATATTGTAAAGGAAGACAACATCAAGGAGATGATCACTACAAAAAAATTGATTTTTTGCAGTAGTTTTAAAAATTGCCCCAAAGCATGGTATTTTGTAGTAGTTTTTTAAAAATTTTGCGGCAGTTTCATAAAACTGTCGCAAAATTTAGTAAAACATTTAATTTTGCAGCAGTTTCCAAAAAATTATCGCTAAATTTAAAAAATAATTAAAAATTAAAAAATTAAATTCAATTTCGTAGTGATTTTTGAGAAACAGCCACTAAATTCAAAAAAGTAAATAATTTAAAATTAAAAATAAAATAATATTTGTGGTGATTTTCAAAAATCGGTGCAAAATTCATTAAAAAATTAAATTTAGCGGCGATTTTTGAAAACTGCCGCTAAATTCAAAAACAAAAAATTAAAATTAAATTTACATTTGTGGCAGTTTTTGAAAACTGCTATTAAATTCTTTAAAAAAATTAAATTTTGCTTTAAGAAAATAATTAAAAATTAAATTAATAAAAATAAATATAAAATCTTAAAAATAAATTTAAAATTGCATTTAAATTAATAGCAAAATTCTTTAAAAATTTAATTTTAAAAAATAAAAATAAATTTAACAAAATTTTTAAAAAACATATAAAATCTTCTTTTTTATTTTTAATCAATTAATTTATTTAATTTAACTCAATTAATTTATTTTTAATTTATTCTATTATTCTTTTAAAAAATAATCAATTAATAAATATTTTTAATATATATTAAAAAATATAAAATATAATTCTGAAAATTAGTTGTTAGATTAGTATATAATATATATATGTGCATATATGTCAAGGGGTGTTTGGCAGATTAGGCAGTTCGCGTGCACGCGTGCGCACTTGAGGTCTTGGGTTCGAAACTTGGGGAGAGGAAGCGTTGAGATTTAATTTCCAGTATCGCCACGTGGCGTGCTCACAAGCGGCCATGTGGTGCGCAAGGGTTGGGCTGGGTAGGCCGGGTGGCCAGGCGCGGGCAATAAAAAAATTAAATTTTTAATTTTTGCGTTAGTTTTGAAACAACCACTAAAATTAAAAATTTAATTTTTTTATTAATTTTCACGGCGATTTTGAAACTGTTGCTACAATTAAAAATTTAATTTTTTTTATTAATTTTCGTGGCAATTTTGAAATTGCCGCCAAAATTAAAAATTTAATTTTTTTAAATTTTTTGCTGCAATTTTAAAATCGCTGCTAAATCACTTATTTTGCGACGATTTTTAAAGCCATCGTAAAAAATATAATTAGCGATGATTATTCTAGCAGTTGCTGAAAACCGCCGCTAAACGCTCCGCGACGGTTGACTTAGTGGCGGTTTTCAAAACCGCCACTAAATACCGATTTTTTTGTAGTGCGTAAGATGTTAAGAGTTGATGGATTCTCAAGACAAGAAATGACAAAGCTAAGAGCACTTCATGTCATGTATGATATGATTAAGGTATGGCTTAAACCTTTGAAGCTTGAGTTTAATCTATGCACAAGCCCATGATCATTTTATTTATTATGTTTATGAATCTTTATTCATTTTGTCTTACATATGATGTTTGATGAGATGAATGCTTTTATCGAAGAAATCGTATAAATTTAAAAGGCTCTAGAAATCTTCCCATGTGAAAAAGAATATTAGATTTATGCGGTGAATTCGATTCATCCTGGCTTTTTACTATCGTAGGGGTTCATCAATCTAATGGGGTGTGACCTGAGGGGGAGCATTTTATGTGCATATAAGTGAAATCATTCTCTATTGATTCTCTTTAGTTTTTCTACTCCTTTCGTATGCTTTCTAAGTGATATTCTCTTTCTTGGAAAGAATAGAAAAAACTTAAGATGTCCCTATTCTATGTGTTTCTTATTGATACATGTGTAAAATGCTTGTGTTGTTGCCTAACTACAACAATAATTATTTTTTTATGGAGATCATCTTGTTGAAGCATACGTGTGACCCTTTGTCATGTGACTTGTGATGGGAGTGTGTCTTCAAAACAATGAAGTCTTAGGAGGACTTGTGTCTCACAGGACGGCATGAAGGTTGTGACTCTTAGGATCGCATGTGGGAGTCTGGAAGCGTTGTGGGAGTGAGTTCTCTGAATTGAATGACTCTTAGGGTGATGAATGAGTCTGAGGATGACGAATGACCCCCAAAGTGACGAATGACCTACTAAAAGTGTTGTTTCCATGTGATTCACATGTTTTTTATATTATGACCTTATTTTTTGAAGTTATAGTTTTACTCTACCTTTAGGGTGATTCCTATTTCATGGGATCTATCATTTTCTTCTTTTATCGGTTGGCTATGTGTATCTTAAATATATTTCTACCACTTGAGAAGTTTTAATACTTTATCCTGAAAGGGATAGATTGAATATGTGTTACATGGATAGGATTAGTATTATTGTATCTTATCTTTTTGAGGAAGTGTGCTACATGGTAAAGTCTAATGAACAATCACATCACACGTGCTATACAAGTATAATGAATTAAATTTCTTAACTTATCTAAGTAAATTCAATCCATGTTGAATATCTTACGATCACTTTCTCACCTCATAAAAAGATAAATATCTAGTTCAATAATTACCAAATAAAGGCTGAAACAAAAACAATTAAAATATTGTTATATCAAATTTCTCTCAAAAAGAGATGGATATTTTTTTGAGTAATTAGGAATATATTCAAAACCCTAATCTTGTTGCAAGGATGGCTCATCTTGTGCCACCGGCTCACTAGAAACGCCCACATTACCACCATTATTAGCACAACCAGAACCATCATCTCCTCCTCTATCACTGTTAGTATTAATTTTGTGGACTATGTCGCACAAGGGCTTGCTGATCGCGATAATGTCAGAGTACTCAAGCTTTTCAGTTGGGTTGGTGCTAACCAAAACTTGTAGCCCGACAGTTAGTAAACAACCTTGTCCTGGCAAGCTTTCAAAGTCTGAATTAGGCACACCATTGACTTCACCGGTGACGGAGTAGTCATTTACAAGTAGTGCTCCCATGGGATGTATGATGAATCCTAGTGGAAGTAGAGGAATGCAGGACTGGTCTTGGTTGCTCATGGCAAGTTGGAGAGAGTCAATGTTGAGGGTAGAAAACACCACTACACCACTGGTATCGCTAATGCTGCTCTCTTGTAGAATGAATTCTGTGCTTGTGTCCTAAACAAATATATATAGGTAGTAATAGGGTACTAGCAACTTTACATGAAAAAAATACCCATACACACAAGACTCAAAAAGGAATGTATGCATACTTACATTAATGCGAAAAAGAGAGACACAATTTCCTGGATGTGAGCCACTAGCAATGTGAACCACCTCTTGCAAAGAAGTCACATTTGAAAGAACATCTAGCTGCCACATATGATGAACACAAATGTAATGTTAATTAATGGATTTGAAAAAGAAAATGAGACAAAGGAAGAACGCATTCAGAAGGTGATGATTATGTACCTGCAGAGCCCTACAATGCTCATCTTTGAGTAGATTGAAAGCGAGAAAGGGTGAATATGGAAGCCAAGAAGTGGATGCAACAGTGAGAATCAAACCAATGGGCTGGCAAGGCTCCGTGATACTCCTCGTGGTGATTCTAATAGTGTCATCAGCACAATCCGAAAGGGCCATCCATGTTTGACCACAAGAACTGCTCATATTCACAAAGAAAGTTTTTGTCATCCTTTCTGCAAGATTCATCAGTTTCTTCCCTGCTTCGGTTATTTGCATCCCTGTAAATATGACCATCATGTCAATTTTAAAAAATAAAAATGTAACACCTATAAAGTAGTATATTAGGGAGGTCTTCAATATATTACTTAGTTTCATATATCCAATAATTACCTTTAAGTAACACTTTTGGGTAAGGATATGTGATGTTAGGTACGATACAAAGAAGAAAGAATGAGTACCTCCAAGATTTGATACATTAGTGGCCACAAGGCTTGCAAGCCTCTCAGATTGTCTTTGTAAGACAGCTAGCCAATGTTGAGCTTCAAATGCCCTTCCGCTATTGAAGAAATGGTAAAAAATCTTATGGATTGGTGTGTACTCAACCTCCGCTTGTTCTACCCATGTAACCTACATTTATTTCAATAGAGTTATAAAATATAATGATAATAAATCATTCTTTAAGTCTTATATATATATATATATATATTGCTTTGATATGTCACCTTAGAGCATCCATTCGGCAAGTCTTTGATGATGCAACCAGAAGGTCTTCTCTTGTATCTAGGGAAGGAAGGTTGGCAACTTCCATCCATGCTTTCAAATGGAAAATCAACGATAACCCAAGTCCCCTCCTCCTTGTTTAGTTGGCAATAACGAAGAAATAGAGCCTCTCTTGTAAGAACTAGAGGAGATGGAAATTGTAGCTCTGCGTACATCTAGAGACACATATACATGTAAATACATAAAAAAAATCATTTATTTTTTAGTAATCTACAAATTTTAAGAAAAAAATAAGTTATTATTAAATTAGCATTTCTTATGCAACTAACATTGGTTTTATGATTTTTATTGAAATAGCATTGAATGGTTTCAAAGACTAAAATCGAAAAGACTTGTCAATTCTTAAAAAACATAAATTTTTGGAAGTTAAAGCAAACTCGCGAGTCACACTAGCGATTTCACCTATTCTATGCCAAATCTTTTGTTAAAGTGTTTGCAAAGAGAATCGAGAAGGACACGCTAGTTAGACTGACGAGTCTTTCTTATTGTATGCTATTTTGGTAAAAATCTAAAATCTAATATTAGTTGCCTAAATATATATATATATAATGTTAATTTAATCAAAAATTCAAAAATAATCCCATGAACTTTTCATATACGTGGAATACTCACAAGATGAAGGGAGCCACTTGCATGTCCCAAAATGCCTGAATTGACCACTTGAAGAGTTGTTGCTCTAGAGACAATGGAGGGGAAGAGCTTCACCCACTTCCTCTGAAATAACAAATAATGACTTTTTATAGAAATTTCTTATATACAAATTCAATATATAGATGGATGTTGTCCCTTACGTATATAGATTAAAATAGAAATTAAAATATTATTTTGGTGACGTTTTTTTGCATAGTTTTTACTAATTAACATGGATATTGACATAATAAAAGGTAATGACTATTAATAAAAAAATGTCATTCAATATATGTTAAATTATTTATATACGTTAGCTTAATTTAAAAAAGTTATTGAATTGGACTTACAACGTCAAGGAAAGCATCAACCAACATGAAGCTACTGATGGCGACAACAGCAGTGTGTCGAGAGGCTTCCACGATAAACTCATTTCCTCTACCTTGCTGAAACTTCAATGGCCATTGAAACATCCTCGCGTGCTCTTCACCATTCAACACTTCTTTTTTGCTACCCTCAAATCTAATCCAAAGAGGGTCAGTTGCCTGACACATCTTCATCAGTTCCTCCATGGATGACATTGCAAGGCCCAATACAATGGATTTGTTTCCTTCCACAAACAGACAGTTGCCAACGAATTGGGAGAAGTTTTTTGTTACCAAAGGGGCTTGGTTGATCACGTCCCTGAAGTTGTCTATTTGTTGCTCCTGGAAAGGAATTGTTGAGGAAGGAGGAAGTGAAGGGGCCAATATCGCTTCTGTTTCTTCCACTGTTTGAATATGCTGGCTTGATGTTATACCAAAGTAACTCACTCTTTGTAACTAGAAAGAAGAACATATATAAGCAAAAAGAAAAAATTAAAGAAGGTATAGAAGAAGGAAAATTGTTTTCTTATGGAAGAAAATTTTATTAAGAATAATATAGTAATATTATTTTAATTTCTGCTAATATTAAATTATCATAATGATTTTTTTGTTTCTTATAAATAAGTTTGAAAGGGTCGCATTATTTTGTGTAAATTTTGGGCATTACTATTTTTGTGGGCCAAATGTGTTGACCACAAAAAAGAAATTAAATGTTATGTATAAAAGTTTTGTTTAAATATCTTTATGTGAAGAAGCATTTGTATTCTTATATAATTTTAAATAAAAATAAAAGTATTATTGTATTTAAATTTTTATATAAAAAGTAAAAAAAGTTTTGTGACAAAGACAGTTACATATATATGTATATAAATGCGTGTGCATTTCAAATATCTTGAATTAGAAAAAATTAAAAGACAGTACAATAAGTATGTGAGAGTTGTGTACCTCTATTTTGAGTTGCACATTCTCAAGTTGAAGTTGTTCATAGTAACCCATATTGTTGCAGTTAGGGCATATCAATGCTTGTATGGCGGCTTGTAGCTGCAAATTCTCGTTTTTCAATCTTTCATTCTCGGCTTTTAGCGTCAAGTTATCATTCCGATCTTCTCGTGCCTAGCACATGTAAAATTATCAGTAAATAATCAAAACTAATTAAGCTCAAATTAAAAACCCAATCTAACTGGAAATTGAGATCTTACATATTTAAAAAAAAATAAAAACCCATTATATAAGATACTGAAATGGCAAGTCATGGACGAAATTAATTATAAGATGTGTGTACCTTCATTTGGGTTCGACGGTTCTGAAACCAAAACTTGACTTGGCTCGGCTTGAGCCCTAACTCTTGGCTCACCCTTTCTCTTTCTTTGTAATTTAGGTGTGTGCTCTCCTTAAATAAACTGCGTGCAAGGCATAGGGTTAGGAAAGTGATATCGTGCATGCATAATTAAGTTTAGAGAGAGAGAGAGAGAGACGCTTCCATCTCTTGAATTTGGCGAGGAGTGTAGCGGTGATAGCATTTCTTCTTATGTTGGGGCTTAATGATCATCTCCATCTCGTTTGTTGATGCTCCTTCTGGGGGCTTACTGGAGGAGCCATTCTCCTCATTCTCTCTAGTTGTCCCTCCAGCTAACTCTTCATCATTCTACAACAAGGTTAACCGTTTCTTAGATTCATATATATATATGGAGAGAGAGAGAGAGAGAGGAGAGATGATTAATTAGTTTACATACTGAAATAATTAGAGGAGAAGAAGGGTTAAAATTTATGTGAATGTCGCTAAAGTCAGAGCCTTGGCTCGGTAGCAAAGCCCCATCTTCTTCAGCGAGCAGAGATGCAAGAACTTCACAATCTTCATACATTTCTTGAGACTCAGATCGATCATTCCTAGATGAGAAACTAAAGGGAAGATGCATATTTATATAAAAGGAAGATGGGTTGAAATTAGAGATTAGTAGGTTGGTGGGGGTTGAGTTTACTTGATCAGATGAAACTGAAAGAAAATTGACAAAGATTAAATTGAAGGAAAGAAAAGAACAAAAAATATGAAGTCATAATAGGTGGAAAACTTAGAAAGAAATTAAATAATGGTTTGACTCTCTTTTTCTCTCTCCATTTCTGTTCTATGAGTAATTACTTCATTCATTGAAGGGAGTAATTCATAACCATCAAAAGCTGAGAAGGCTATTTTAGCCATATAAGTTTTTACTTTTTGATAAGATTGGGTTGCATGATAATTAATTATCAAGTACATTAAACTCATCGTTCTCACATCCATCAAGAAAAGCAGAAGGCACTTTTTATGTTTATTAAAATTACAAAAACTTCCCTTCTTAGAAATTTGAATAAAATGACCACTTTACATTGCGTATCTTTTTCTTTCCTCTCTTTGTCTCTCCTGTCTTGTCCAGAACTTCTTCTCTACATTCTCTCCCTTCTGTTCTTCTCTCTTCTCTTATCTTACAATAAATATAAAAATGTATTTTTGTTACAAAAATAATATTCTAATTATAAAAATAAATATAAAATAAAAATGTATAAAAATAAATATTTTTTCCAATAAGGTAAATATATATAAGTATAAACTAATGTTTTTTAGAAAAAAACTAAAAAAAAAAAAAAACCTTTTTAGGCAATCCCCATTATCGAAAATAAGGTGTCCACCCACCAACTTCACAACACCAACACCGTTGTTGGAATGGTGGAGGTTCCTAATTAACCTCACATCATGAAACCCTAGATAGAGTTTTGGGTTTAAAGAACCCAAAGAGAAAAGGAAAGACAGATGGAGATGGAAAGGGAAAGAAAAAACAGTCATTAGCATCATCAAAGGAAGAGGAGAGAGTTGACCATTTTGAGAAGATTTGTTTAACTCTCTTATTTTATTTTTTTTTATGACCCAGGTGTCTGGGTTTTGCCTGCCTAGACCTGGAGAAGACCGACATTCTCTCCTGGTTTGGCCTCCAAGTAAATAGGATGCGGTCGCAAACTTATATACTCCCAAACGGACACACGGTCAATCCTTACTAAATGGCCATTTCTACCTCCACCAAGAGTTGATCCCCTCCACTTTACCACTTGCGCCATGCCCTTGGGGCTTAACTTTCCTATTTTAACCATATGATGAAGGGGTGGTGTTCAACAATTTTCACCTAACCAAAAACTAAAATGTGGGAGGGTTATGTTCAAACCATTGCACTTAGCCAAGATAGTGGGTGGGATCTAACTAATTCATTAAGTCTAAAACTATTATGTGAGATTTATGATGGGTTAGAAGCCAAAGATCGAGCTCCACATATGATGTGGAGTTAAGTGTTGCCTACTCAACTGTGTGAGTATTTCACTTTGAAACACCCAAAACTTGTCATAAAAAAAAATAAAACCAATCCTCCATATTCTTTAAATATAATTTTTATAAATTTGAAATAAGATTTCAAATATGTTTAATAATAATAATATTCATATGAACTTCAAGGTTTAGCGTAGAAAAACTTGAGAATTAAGACTTTTATAAACTTAAGTAAAGTTTCAAACATAATAAAATTCAAAACATGTTTCGTGTAAATATAAAGTTTGACACTGAAAACATGATTTCAACAAAAGAAAAAAAGACTTAACAAATATGCTTGGTAGCAATAACATCCTTATAGAGAAATCCAAAACTTAAAATGAGACTCAGCATTTTCATAAACTTATATAAGCTTTAAAAACATACGATATAGCAATAGTGTACATATAACATAGGAGTTCAATACTGAAGATCTTTCTTTTGACAAGAGAAAACAAGATTTCTATTCTTGAAAATTCCTTTTAAACAAGCCACCACACTCCTCGTCCATGCCTTGATCTCCTTATTCATGATCACCTAGGAGAAAAAACATAAGGGGTGAGATTACGCAAATCTCAGTAAGTACAAAAGAACTACAAAGGTGTTTTAAAACATGACATAACATGAACTTGCAACATGAACATGAGGAGACACGATAGAATCTACCAACTTGTTGGGGGTAAGAACCTATGTGCGTAGCTCTATTAAACTTCGGTCCCGCAACTTACTTGAAAACATGACATGAGGGACCCCATAAACATGATTTCCATGAGTTAAACATGTTGATAGTTCATATTGAACTTACCTCAATTTGGTTGGAAAAAACCCAGATTTTTCGACGAGGTTATTTACCTCTCGTTTCTACACCAAATTTGCTCATTCTTTTTGCAGAATTCTTCTCTCACTCTCTAGCACAAAATCCTCTCTTTTGATTCTCTCAACATTCCCCAAATTCTTCTAAGACTTGTGAACTACATTAAGGCCTATTTATAAACTTTTTTTGCCAATCATGCTTTGCCACCTTGTGAGATCATCACGAGACTTTAAATCCTATCTCCAACTGGCCCATGAATGCTTGCCATATGCCCCAAATTAGAAGGCTAAGATAACTTGGAGGCTAAGCAAAAACAAAGACTTGGACTTCAAAACGATCCAAAGCTATATTTAAAAGGATTTAAAATTTGAAATCATGACTTCCAATGGTTAGTTGTTTTAGTTTGTTACCCCAATGGTTTTAGTTACGAAGTTTCAAGAATTACACCTTAAACGGAACTTTTTGGATAATTGCACTTAGACCCTTTGCAACTGGGTCCCTGGGCCACGCAAAAATTCCCTTTTTGAACCTTGGAGAATGGATTTATTACGCTAATACCCCAAGAGTTCTGGTAAATTACATTTTTACTTGAACTTCAATATTTACAATTTTGCCCCTGGCTCAAAAACTGAATTTTTGTCTCAAGACTTCCACAATCCCTTGAAATGTCCTATTTTCTCAAGTATTTGAATCTAAAAATCTCGAGAATTACATCATATTTGAGTCTAAAAATCTCGGGTGTTACAATCTACCCTCCTAAAGAATTTTTGTCCTCGAAAATTTAGCTTACTTCTTATCATCAAACAGTTGGAGATATTTGGATCGCATCTCATCCTCTCATTCCTAAGTTGCCTCTTCAATTAAATGATGTTGCCATAATACCTTGACCAGTGGTATTTCTTTATTGCGAAGTTTTCGTACCTCCCGAGTAATAATGCTTATTGGAGCCTCTTCATATTTCAAGTCTTGCTAGATCTCTAATGGTTGATGCTTTATTAATGAGCTGGGTTAAGGACATACTTTTTGAGCATCGATACGTGGAAAACATCATGTATTGTTGAAAGATCTAGTGGTAAAACTAGCTGGTAAGCCACATTCCCAATCCGCTTCAAGATCTCAAATGGGCCTATATACCTAGTTCTGAGCTTACCTTTATTCCCAAACCGTAAAACTCCTTTTATGGGTGTAACTTTTAAGAATAATAACTTATCACAATGGCGAACTCCAAATCATTTCTCCTTTTATCAGCATAGCTTTTCTGTCTATCTTGAACCTTCTTCATACTATCCTTGATCTTTTCAATGGCTTGTACAGTTTGTTCCACAATCTCTAGACCCAAAATCTTTCACTCACCAACTTCATTCCAATGAACAGGTGATCTGTATGTCCTTCCATACAACGCCTCCTAGGGTGCCATGCTAATAGATGCATGGTGACTGTTGTTGTATGCGAATTCAATTAATGGTAGATGTTTCTCCCAATGTCCACCAAACTCTAGGGCACAGATATGAAGCATATCCTCTAAAGTCTGAATTATCCTTTAAGATTGTTCATCTGTCTAAGGATGAAAAGCTGTACTAAAACTTAATTTGGTTCCCATGGCTCTGTGTAAGCTTTTCCAAAAGTTTGATGTGAACCTCAGGTCCCTATCTGATACAATGGAAACTGGGATACCGTGCAATCTTACTATTTCCTTAACATAAAACCAAGCAAATTGGTCCATTGTAAATGTCATTCGAACAAGTAAGAAATGAGCTGATTTGGTAAGTTGATCCACGATCACCTAGATAGCCTTGTGTCCCATTACTGATTTTGGAAAACCTACAACAAAATTCATCGTAACATGTTACCATTTTCACTCTGGAACCTCTAACGATTGTCGTAACCCTGTTGGTCGTTGGTGCTCAACTTTCATCTACTGACATATCAAACACTTTTCGATGAATTTAGCTATGTCCTCCTTCATATTCCTCCACCAAAACACCACCTTTAGGTCATGATACATTTTTGTACTTTCAAGATGTATAGAATAAAGAGTGGAGTGGGCTTTTTCCATAATTTCTTACCTTAGTTCCTCATAGTTTGGCACACACATTCACCCTTGGTAGTAGAGCATGTCATCACCAGCTATTGTGAAGTCCTTTTGCTTCTCAATGTTAATCTCAGCCTTGATGTACTCAAAGAATTGGTCTCCTATCTGATGACTCTTAATCCAATCACGGAGAGTTGGTCGAATAGAGAGTGCTGCCATTCGAGCATTAGACCTAGATGACATAACAACAATCTTGAGGCTTAACCCCTTGAACTCCTTCCACAAAGTCTTCTATGTCGTTAAAGCTACTACTTGGCCCGTTGTCTTTATACTCAAAGTGTCAACCACCACATTTTTTTTTTCTCGGGTGGTAGTGAATTTCGCAATCATAATTCTTTACCAATTCTAGCCATCTCTTTTACCTTATATTCAACTCCTTTTGCATGAAGATGTACTTGAGACTCCTATGGTCGGTATAGATATTGCATTTATTGTTAGAATAGATGTAACACCCCACTTTCCAAAATACGCAACAATGCGAAATATAAACTGACATCACCTACGGGTGTTATGAAAACCCTTGCCAACGGAAGTATCGGATCGAAGCAGATTTTGCTATTAGTGACAATTTTTTAGTAGCGTAATGAATTTTCGTCACAAAAAGAACTTTTTTTATGACGATATAAGCTTTTCGTCACCAAAAGTCGTGAACTGTTATTTTTTGGTGATGATTTTGAGATTTCGTCACAAAAAAACGTCATGCATAAGTTGGCACCAACCTTTAGCGCTAACGCCCAATTGCGAAAAGTGATTTTGTGATGCTTTGTATATTAAGGTGACGAAAAATAAAACGTCAGCATATTAATATTACATTGGGTGACAATATGTTTGTGTCACAAATAAATGGATGACCATCTCTGACGCATTGGATATTGTCACAATTGTAAATAGTATTAGGTGACATTAACTTTGGTCACCCATTGATAGTAATATTTTAGTTTGTTGCATAAGATGATGACTTTAGGAATGTCACTAATGAGTGTTAGATTTGAGGACGATATGATATATGTCACGTATACAAGAATGACCCATTTGTGATGCATGCATGGGCGGATTTAAGTGTGAGTTGCCTTGGGCTAAAGCCCAGGGCAGCCCACAAGAAAAAAAAAATTAATAGGTTAAAATTTCTAATTTTTTGGCCCCAGCCCACCCCAAATTCGCCCCAGCCCACCTGACCCAGCCCACTTGCCTGCTAAAACCCTTCTCTTCCCCATGCCTTCTTCCTCTCTCGACTCTTGACCTCACTCTCGCTCTCTCGCTCTTTGCTCTCTCGCTCTCTGCTCTCTCTTTCTCGTCCGTCGGCATTTGCTCGCGCTAGTCCTAAGCCGTTGCTCTCTGCCTT
This sequence comes from Diospyros kaki, assembly GCA_036245055.1. Lineage (NCBI taxonomy): Eukaryota > Viridiplantae > Streptophyta > Magnoliopsida > Ericales > Ebenaceae > Diospyros > Diospyros kaki. The sequence continues at coordinate 24,156,607 of BSEG01000010.1, read as the reverse complement.
TCTCTTGCTCGTGCTCGCCCTTGGCCCCTCGCTCTCTGCATCTCGCTCACCCTCACTCTCGCTCTCTGCCTCGCTTTTGCTTGTGCTCGCCCTCGGCTCTTCTTTCTCTCACTCACCCTCGCTCTCTGTCTCTCTTGCTCGCACTCGCCCTTAGCCCCTCGCTCTCTCTCTTTGCCTTGCTTTTGCTCACGCTCGCCCTCGGCTCTTCTTGCTCTCGCTCGCCCTCGCCCTTTTCTCTTTGCTCTTTCTCGACCCCTCTCAGCTCTCGCCTCTCGCTCTCGCTCTCGTCGACTGATCCTAGCTACTGCTTGCAGCTTGCGAGTCGTGCGAGTGCGACGCTGCCTCTCGGCTCGCGTCTCGGGTCTCGCCTCTCGCCCTCTACTCTGCGGCCTCTGCCTCTCGGCCTCGCCCTTGCTTGCTCCTCGCTGCCTTTGCTCGATTGATAGGTAATTTTTTATTTTTTGCCATATTTTTTTTACTTATTTATGTTTGATTCGTTGATTTGTTGTTGATTGATTGGTTGAAGCTGCTGTCTTTTTTGAGCAAGTTATGAGTGTTTTTTTTGCTAATTTTGTGTTTGCTTGGAGTTGCCTGTCTCTTTGACTGTTGTATTCAATTAGGAATACAATTGTTATATAATTTATATTGGCCTTGCATTTGCCTCAAATCTTGAGTTAAATGTTTTAATTGTTTGATTATTGAATTGTGTTATTTTTTGTTTGTGTATCTTAGAATTTAGAATGGAACAACCTTCTGCCAAGAAAGGAAAAACATTGTTATCTTTTTTCAGAAAAAGAGATCATCATACTAGTGAAAGTACTTCAGCTCATAATGTGCAAAATCAATCTAGTGAATTTACATCAATTCCTTCAAGTTTATCTCCTGAAATTGAAGCTTCAAGTTTATCTCCTGAAATTAAAGCTTCTCCATCTTCAAATCCTGAATGTCAATGGTCTTCTTGTATTGAACGGGATCTGGGAAAAAGAAAACAAATTTGTGAATATCCTATTAATGCACGGGATGAGATTAGACGGGTATATCTACTAGCTGGGCCATATCAACCATCACTTTTGAATTACAAGAAGACCACTTTTGGAAATCAACGTCGGAGTTTTCAGAAAAATTGGTTCAATCAATTTAGGTGGTTAGAATATTCACCTTCAGAAGACAAGGCATATTGTTTCTACTATTTTCTATTTCTGAATGATGGTCATTCATCTAATATTTCGACGTTAGCTACTGTGGGATTTGACAATTGGAAGAGGGTTAACCAAGGAAATAAATGTGCTTTTCTTACTCATGTTGGTTCTGCACCTTCGTCACCCCACTTGAATTGTGTGAGAATGGCTAAAGATTTAATGAATCCGTCTCAACATATTGAAAGGGTAACTGATTCACAAACAAAAGAGGAATCTCAAAAAAATCGCTTGCGCCTAAGGGCTTCAGTTATAGCTATCCGGTTGCTAGCACTTCAAGGTTGTGCCTTTAGAGGTCACGATGAATCTTCATCTTCATTGAACCGTGGGAATTTTATTCAAATGCTTAAGGCTTTTGCACAATTGAGTATGGAAGTTGATAAAGTTGTATTAGATAATGCTCTGAAAAATGCTCAGTACATTGCTCCAAATATTCAGAAGGATATTTTGCATATTATGGCTAACAGAGTACAACAGATGATTCGTGAAGATGTTGGAGATGAACGCTTTTGTATTCTTGTGGATGAAGCAAAAGATGAATCTAACCGAGAGCAATTGGCCATTATTTTGAGGTTTGTAAATAGTTGTGGTATTTTGACAGAACGTTTTTTTGCAATCAAAAGCGTTAATAACACCACGTCATTGAACCTAAAAAATGAGATATCTGATATTCTTGCTCGACACGACCTTCAACTTAGCAAAATGAGAGGTCAAGGATATGATGATACTAATAATATGCGTGGTACTTGGAATGGACTTTCAAGCTTTATTTCTTAGAGATTATCCATATGCATATTATGTTCATTGCTTTGCACACAGGTTACAACTGGCATTGATTTCTGCAGCTAAGGATGTCAGTGTTATTTGGGAATTCTTTTCTCATTTGGATAATGTTATCAATATTATTAATTCTTCTTCTCAGCGCATTAGTGAGTTGCAAAATGCTCAAAGAAAAGAAGTTGATCATATGTTGAGTATTGGAGAGCGTGAGTCTGGAAGTGGAGCCAATCAAATAGGTAATTTGCAACGTGCTGGAGCAACACGTTGGAGTTCCCATTATGATTTTGTAAAAAGCATGATAGGCATGTATTCTGCAACTTGCAAGGAGCTTGAATATCTTAAAGTTCATTGTTCAAAAGCAAGTACTTGAGCTGAAGTCCGTGGCGCTTATAGACACTTTTGCATGTTTTGAATTTGTGTTCAATTTGCTTTTAATGCACAAAATTATGAGACTAACTGATGTTCTTTGTCAAGCTCTTCAAAAAAAATCACTAGACATTTTGGCTGCTATGAGATTTGTTTCTACTGCAAAACTTATCCTTTAAGAATTGAGAGAAGAAGGTTGGGAAGTGTTTCTTCAAGAAGTAAAAGATTTTTGTTTAAGACACAATATTGACATACCGGATCTAGATTCTTCATATATGATTGGTCGTTGTAGGGATGAGACTACAGTTGAGCACCATTATCATTTTGATGTTTTCAATAAAGCAATTGATTTTGTATTGATGGAGTTAAGTACACGGTTTAATGATAAATCAGTAGAACTCCTTTCTCTCAGTGTGGCTTTGGATCCCATAAATTCATTTGAATCATTCAATAGTGATGATATTTGTACGCTTGCAAAGAAGTTCTATCCTGAAGATTTTAGCAGTCAAGATATTTGTGCTTTAGAATATGAGTTGAAGTATTATGTTCATGATGTGATTGCTGACCAAAGGTTTCAAGTATCTACACTTGTTGAATTGTGCTAGGAGTTGACCAACAGTGGAAGGTCAGATACATACATTATGATAACTAGATTGATTTGTCTTGTATTGACATTACCTGTTTCTACTGCAACTACTGAGCGGACATTTTCAGCAATGAAACTTTTGAAGACAACACTTCGTAACAAAATGGAGGACGACTTCCTTGTTGATTGTATGACTCTCTACATTGAAAGAGAACTTGCTCTTACAATAGATGTGGATTCTGTTGTAGATGAATTTTTTGTTTCAAAACCTCGTCAAGCTCAAGTTTAATGAAAATTTGTTGTATTGACTTTTTGGTTATATAAGAATTTTATTATATTAACTTTTTAAAATTTCAGCCCCCCCTAACCTAAATTCCTGGATCCACCCCTGGATGCATGACATATTGTCACATTTGTGAATAATATTAGGTGACGTTCAGTTTCGACACCTATTATTAGTATATTGTAGTTTGATGCATAAGGTGACGACTTTTGAAATGTCAATAATGAGTATTATAGTTGGTGTTGATTTTCTTTTTGTCATGTATGCAAGAATACTTATTTGTGACGTATTACATATCGTCACATGTGTGAATAGTATTAGGTGACATTATGTTTCGTCACCTCTTGTTAGTAATATTTTAATTTGATGCATATGGTGACGATTTTAGAAATTTCACTAATTAGTATTACATTTAGTGATAATTTATTGCGTCACGTATTCAAAAATACCTATTTGTGGCACATTACATATCGTCATATTGGTGAATAGTATTAGGTGACGGTGAGTTTCGTCACCCATTGTTAGTAATTTTTTAGGTTGATATATAAGGTGAAGACATTGGGTGACAATTAGCTTAGCATCAAATATGGAAGAATACCTATTTGTGACACATTACAAATAGTCACATTTGTGAGTATCATTGGGTGATGTTGAGTTTCGTCACCAATAGTTATTGATAATTTTTGTGTTGTGCACTCATTATTACGTATCATATTGGGTGACGAAAAAATGCATCATGTATGGTTATTCGTCCAATAATGAGTAATTAATTACTTGTTAATAAATAATTATTAATAATTTTTTGACTATTAATACTAAATTTTAAATGAAATATTAAAATTTATTCTAAATAGCATTTATATTATTTATTATTTTATCCAATCTTAATATCTTTTAAATTTATTAATATTCATGTTGAAGTTTCTTATCTTTTGTCTAAGACAAAAACAAGTGAGACAAATAAACAATGACGTTTTGACAATAATATAATTTTATTTTAGAAAATAAACTTTAAGTTGAATGACTATGGCAATGTTTAAGTATCGATAAATGTATTTTTTTGTTAGATTATATGCATTTATTGTATTTTATTTTCAAAATTGAAATAATTTTATTGGTTAATGATAAATATATTTTGATTTAAATTATTTACTTAACTAATAGAATTATTCGAATGTTAAAAATAATATGTAATAAATATATCTTATTTAAAAATAAAATTAATTTATTGTTATTAAGGACACTTGGCTTTAAATAGTGCACTATAATAACAATAATAACTACAAAAATAATAATAATCCAAAAAAAAGTGGAATGAGTTTTAAAAATTATTGTTCTTATTATTGTTATTTTAGAATGAGTTTTTACCATAAACTATAAAAATGAACATATTGCCATGTCATATTGTTTTAAGTTCAATTTATTTGTTTTAAATCATTTTGATTTTTGAATATATAAACCATTGTGGTTAGTGGAATCCAATTATTAGTTTTGATTTATAATTGGAATCACCACCCTATTAGGTGGCCGACAACAACAATAAGGCCAGACTTTAGTTCAGTTTGTTTGGTTATTTTGTGAGAAAGTTCAATTCTTGGTTTAGTTCAATTTTTACAAATTTTATTTGGTTAATTATTTAGTTTTGGTTAGTTTGATTATTTGGGGTTTGTTGGTCAATTAGATTCGGTTATTACATGCAGTTAAGTTATTTTTGTTATTACTTTTCGATCGATTCGATAATCAAACTAATCGTTTGCACACTTTTATGTGAAACAAAGCTATATATGGATTCAAATTTTTTAAATAATATTAATTTGATACAATAATTTGAATTATTTTATTATCATATTTTATATTATTATGATAAATTATTATTTAAATTATTTAATAATTATAATAATTTAAATTATTTTACACAATTATCATAATCTGAAATTATTTTTTTATCAATTAAATAATTATTAATATTTGTTTATAATTTATTTTATTTTATTTAATAACTAAATCAAAAATAAAAATATATATATAAAACAACAAAAAAACAGTGACAAGAGATTTTCCGCCTCTCCCCTTGCCAAATCTTTAAATCCCTATTACCCATCTCCCTCAAGCATACTGCAGTTTTCATTGATATTGTTAAAAAAAAGTTTTCTGTCATTATTGACTAAAATTTTTATTTTTAATCATAAAATAATAAAAAAATTAAGATTTAACTAACATTATATAAGCAACTCCTAATATAATTTTATTTTTTTATAAATACATAAATATAATTATTGAACTATTATAATTGAGCATTAGTTATTTATTGATAATAAGATATATTAAAAAATTATAATTAAATTTTTTTATATTAAAATAATTTATTATATTTAAATTATTTAATAATTGTCATAATTTAAATTATTTTATTAGCTATCATAATCTTAAATTATATTATTTTTATTAATTAAATAATTATTAATATTATTTTTTATTTAAATATTAAATATTAAATATTAAAAACAAAACCAAGGGAAAGATTCCCGCTTATTTCCCATGGCCAAATACAACCCCCCCCCCCGGGGCCGAGGCACCAAAATCCCTAAATCCTTCTGTGTCCCCGAAGTCCCTAAATTCTTCTCTCATCCTTCTCTGTGTCCCTAAGCCGCAGCCGCTCCAGCCTCGCCATTGCCATTGCTCGCATCGTCACCAGTCGCATCACTTGTACAAGGTTTGATTCTTCTCGCTCGCATTTTACTGTGGATACATAAATCTGATTGTTTCTTAAATCACTAGGTTTGTAGCTGTACTATTCTGATTGCAATAGCATGAACTCTTTGAAGCTTTTATTCCCAACAACAGATGTTACGCGCCCATATTCGATGCTTGGACTTGGGGACATAGTTATCCCAGGTGTGATATTCATGTTGAACTTGAAAATCTATCTTTCTGAAGATTGGCCATGTAGCGTATTTAAATGTTTGAAAATCTATCCGGCTACTTTTGAGAAATTTTGTCCATAGTACATAGATAGACACTCATACGCATGCATATTGGATGCAATTCCTATTTGCATGTCAAGACAACAACTGATTTTGTTGAGACATAAAAAATGAGAGGAGATTTGTCAATTTAATTATACAAAAAGCAAAGGTACCTCTTTAGTTATATTTGTTGAATCCACACCATTGCAAAAGGGAAGGAGACAATCTTGTCCTCTCGTCACAGTCCTTTTCTTATTCATGCTTAATCATATATCTATACACACGCACGCACACACACATATTAGTTTTATTATAGTAAATAGTGTGACTTATTAAATAGGGTAAGTTATATGAATTTTTGGGATTTAGTATAAATACATAAAGAATTACAGATTATATATATTCCTAACTGTTAAATTTATATTACAAGTGGTACTCTAAAAGTTCTGTAAAATTACTAGGATTTGTTAATAATCATCTGGTTGAAGTTTTAAGTGTGTTGAGTGTGATTAATCATGTTAAATATATTTTAAGAATAAAAAATTCCATAAATATATATTATTTCCCTACTGTTAATTATATAATATATCATTTAATGTTAAAATTAGCTAGCCAAAACCTCATAATCAAGTAATCTCATGGTTTATATTAATATTTGTCAGTTCAATATTAATTTGTTAAGAAAATTTGAAGGAAAATTAAAAGAGTTGTTGAATTTTAACAAAAATTAAAATTTGTTGGTTATACCGACCAAAATTAAAGGATAGTTTGATTACTTTGTTATGAAGTGAAAAATTTAAAGACTAGTAATATATTTTAACCTTTTGGAATCAGTAACCTCTCTAGTATGAGCTTACATTTACCTAATGCACGTAATTTACTTTAATCTGTTAGGCATGCATGCCCGGTTCATTTATAGCTGTGACAATAAGCTGTCTCATATAGCAGCCTTAGCTAGCCTATATATAGATGGTTATAGTGGTGCTTTTAATAATTACACTTGTTTGTTTTCTTTTGGTTATTTTTAGTGTTTCCTCACACCCTTTCTTGTTAAACATTTTTGTAGCACTGGCATTGTGTTTTGATGTCTCTAGGGGAAAAGCATGCCAGCATTTCAAGAGTGCTTTTCTCGAATACATGGTTGGTTTGGTCCTTACCATTATAGTCATGAATTGGTTCCAAGCTGCACAAGTGTGTAGCTTTTGCCTTTGCCATTATATAACTGGTCATTGCCTTAGCCATTTAAGGTTTAATTTTTTTATTTTACTAGTCGGATCATTTCTATTCCTTTTTTTTCCCCAACTGGTCTAAGGCTTATATAGTACTAGCTGTTATTGGATTTTTGGCAACTCATTGCATGTGGAATGGTGTGATGTCAAACAGGTTTGTCCACACTTGATTTTGTGATTTTTGTTGTGTTGTCTTTCCATTTTTGTTGGGCAATTACAGCTAGTTACTATAATTTTTCATGAGTTTAGAGATCCAACCGGCTCTTTCAATTCTATCTCCTTTAACGCCAAATCAAGGTAAGAATAAAATAACTATTTTTCTATTTACTTTATTGTTAATTAAACTTCATATGTGTCCAACCTGATAAAATTTATATCTTACATTGCATGTTTCTATCCTTCCAACACAATTACCATTGTGATTGATTTCAGGTTCAAATGAATCGCACGCACAATCAACTAAAAGGTTGGAGTGAAGAGGTTGAAGTATATTGTGGTGGTACTTGTATCGTCACATTTGAACAAGTCTTGTAAAATTTACTTTTTTAATTTAGAACTTTTATTGAGATCCTAATTAGATGTTAATTACTTTTTATATTTTTGGATGTGTCATGTTGAGATTTATTTTGTGACAAAGATTTGCTTATCATATATCAATTCATTTTGTGTAATATGATTTTAGTATTTTTAATTTCAAATTTTAGATTAATTGATAGCGAGTATAATATTTGTCAAAGAAAAAAATTACAGGTTTATACAATTTGCTACAAAAATAATTTTGTCACTTATTAGATTATGTAATTAGATTATGTATTGATAACAAGTTTAATTTATGAATTTATGACAATAAAACTTTGGCCACCATCTATACATACAATTTTGAGTGACATTTTGTTTTGTTGTCACTAAAGATAATATATAATTGTATGAATTTAAAATATTTTTAAATTGTCATCAATTGGTTATCCTATTCTTTGACAATTTTATTAACGTTACAAAAGTCATGTCTATAGTGACGAAAAGGTCTATTTGTGACAAAAAAATTTATTTTTTGTGATAAAATTTTATAAAAAAAAATATATTTAATAGGTGACGATATTTGTGCATCACCAATTAAGATATAAACTCAATTTATTAGTGACAAAATCAATATTTGTGACGAAAGGTAATTGCCTTTCGCAACGATCTTTTGTGTCACCAATTACATGATATTTCGTGACGTTTTAGTTTGCGTTATCAAATCAAATTTTGATCAAACTATTTAGTGATGATTTGATCTAATAGTGATTAAATATAAAAAGATTATAGTGACGATATTAACGTCATTGTTGTCACAGTATTTAGTGACAATAGAAATTCTGTCACTATAAGAAACCCCATTACAGTAATTTTGTGACGATTTGAACTCTAAGATGACGCAATTTTATTGGTTTTCGTGGAAAAATTACGCGTCACTAAAGAAGATTCCTTTGGTGACGACAAAAATTTTGTCACTTTTTCTTTATGTATTTGTGACGAAATATAAAAAACTTCACTAATTACTTTTCTCTACGGACCTAACGTGACGATGGTTGTGACACTATAAAATCGTCACCAATACAGTTTTGTGACGAAATTCTAATCATATGTGATGATTTGGTGTCGCCACTAATGTCCAAATTTCATGTAGTGAAAGCTTAACCAAAAGATAGATAAAAGGGTTTCCACTAGATTTTCTTTACAAGTACAAGAAATATAAAAGACTCTCAATACCTCAAAAGACACAACTTATCACTGCAGTACAATTGTAGGGCACCTTTACACTTATTACAAACTTAAGTACCCTAACTGTTATTTACAATACATCATTTGGTTACATAATAAATCAAAATCCCAAAGCTAGCGAAGCTCTATCTCCTTACCCACTCTTTGAACTCAAACCTGAAACACTTGATACTTTTGATATACCTGGAACGTGGAACGTCCCAGGGGCATAAACCCAAATTAGATACACATCTAAGTGAGTGAATCAGAAAAGAAAAGTATGTACATGCAAATGCAATAATGCTATTATGAAATCCACCCCTGTGGTAGCAATGTCAGGGTGTTGCAATCATCCCACGGTTATCATAGTCACCCTTTGGCTCATCATAAGAGGGCGAGATCTTACATGATGGCCCAACAACTAGCCACAATCACCAACATGAACATGATGTATGATAAAGTATAAGGAATATGCATAACCAAGGAAAAATATGACATGTAAGCCACAAAGGCATGATATGCAAGCCAACATCCACACACAAATGAAACAACAAATGCTCAAAGTGTCATAAAACATGCAAGAATCACTCACCTTGTTGGTTTGGGATTGTTGGTACACTGTTCCCAGCGTTCAATAATGGTTTTCTGCAATTATCACAAGATTTTGTAAACCAAACTCAACATATTTTTATATAGGGTAGTAAGAAATTAAAAGAGGGTCAACTCTGTAGATTTGTAGGTTAAGAGGGGGTCCCATGCGCCCTCACGCGCCGCCGAAAGATTGTTAACATGCCTACACGCGCAGCCCCTTGTTAGCGTGTAAGTTACACGCGCCTCCCTTAAAAATTGCACAGCTTCACCTATTCTTGGTTTTTCGGCCATAACTTTCTCATTTTAGTTCCGTTTTGACCCCCGTTTAAACCTATGTCACCCTTATTCAACCCTTTATCAGATTATGAAAAGAAATCAGACTTACCTTGTAGTTTTGCTAACATTTGGCATGCTTTACGGTAGAGACATGAACTTTTCGTTTAGTTTCCTCTCCAATTTTCTCCCTTGATTTTGGTAGAACCTTCCTTTTACTTTTGTAGTGTTTCCCCTCTCCAAAATCTCTTTCTTTCCCCTCTTAAAGAATGTCCAAATGAAGACTACAAAGGCCTTATATTTATAGAGTTTCCTGACGAATCAAAATTCACCACGTGTCGCGAAATGATAAGGTTCATCATTTCTCCCATGTGCATCCAACCAAAATGCGCCATGTGTCCCACTTGGAGGCTAAGCAACTTGGGGGCTAAGCAAAAGACTTTGGACTTGGACTTTACCCAAAACTATATTTGATTTGAGTTTGAAATCCAAGATATTTTAAAGCGATATTTTAAGGTTTCAAGAAATGACGTTTTGGCCTGAACTTTTCACAAAATTACGCTTAGACCCTTCTAACTTGGTCCTTAGGCTATTTATAAACTGCATTTTTTGGTTCCTAAAAAATGGATAAATTACACTTAGCACCCCAAGATTTTAGATCAATTACACTTTTACCAGACTTCAATATTTAGGATTTTGCCACTAGTTCAGAAACTGAACCTCTGTCTCAAGGCTTCTATAATCCTTTAAAATGACCTATTTCCTCAAGTATTAGAACTTAATAACCTTAGGTATCACCTCATATTTGAGTTTTAAAAATCTGGGATATTATAATAAAAGTGATATGGCACACACCAAGAGGGGGTGAATTAGTATATATATAAAAAAAAATTCTTTTCCCCTTTTGATAAATAGAGATGTCGTCTGTGAAGACCACATCTTTGTTAAACCTCAAGACCTTGAAATGGTACAATGAGATATCAACCGTATAAAGACAATCTCGTCTTGACAATGAGGAAAACAAGATTGAAAAATATGAAATCTTTTTCAATGAATGGTTAAATACATGAATCAAGTGAGGAATATTGAAATACTTGAAAAGATAAATAAATAAAGAACACAAGCACAAGAGAACACAAATGATTTATAGTGGTTCGGCTTAACCCAAGCTTAATCCACTACCTTAGTTCCTCACTAAAAATTTTACAGTCAATCCACTAAAACCACCTATCACTTCGGATAGGCCCTCTAATCCAAGAATAGAAATCAAAGAGAGAAGCTAAGAGTTAATACTCTTAGTTACAAGTTCTCTCACAATGAAAACAAGGCCTAAGAACAAATTTACAATGATAGAACGAAGCCTTGGAGAGAAAAATATAATAATGAAAGCCCAAACACTGTAAATTCGAATAAAAACATTAGTAATCTTTAGATCAACTCGTTCCCATCCATTAGCCTTAGTCGGCTAACCTTCTATCTACAGACTTAAGGAGTTAGTTGATCAAGTCATAATATATACACTGTTTGTCGACCAATCTTATAGCTCAGTCGACCAAGACATAAACAAGCACACTGTTGGTCAACTAATGCTTATAGTTAGTCGACCAAGTGAAAGCATGTAGTCGACAGATGAAGCTTGATGATACAAAACATTACAACATATTTACATTTAAAGTAAATGTCCTCATTTTCTTTAATTTATATTTTACTTTCCATTTACTTTAATACATAAACATAAATAAGAAAGTACCCCCCATTTGGATTCAATAAAAATATCTAAAAAATCAAAATCCATAACCATAAGAAAATAGAATTTAAGTTTTAGTACAATCTGGGGATTTGACAAATTTTCCACTTTAAAAAATACATACATTTTATTTATTGAAAAATTCATTAAAAATCATTTTAACAACAATGAATACTAGCTATAAAAAAACTGATAGATAGTTTTTCAAAATGAAAACATTTTCTTATATGTGTCCCTTATAATGTTCTAATCTCCTAGACTTTGAAAAAATTATATTAAAGGTAAAAACATCCACTAACCAATTGTTCAAAACTAATTTGGTGAAATCATTTAGGAGATTCTTTTAGATCTTAAAGTTTGTTTGTGCAAATCTCCATCTATACAAAATTATAGATCATTTGGTTTTTCATGTTCTTGACAAATCATAATCTTCAGCAAATCATATTCTTGACAAATGGCTTAGAGAATAAATTGATTTTGTTTTTCATCATCGAAACCAAACACAAGAGTAAAATATCATTTACCTCCATACAAATAGTGTCTCCAGATCTTTAATACGTGCACTGCCAATATCATGTGTAGGATAGTTCTGCTCATAGGGTTTTAACTGCCTTGATACATAAGCAACTACCTTACATTTTTGCATCAATACACACCCAATTCCTTGTTTGGACGCATCACTATAGATAACAAAGCCTTCTGACCCTTCAGCGATAGTTAATACTAGAGCATTGACTAGCCTCATCTTTGATTCTTCAAAACTAGATTCACATTTCTCTATCCATTCAAACTTAGTACCTTTACGAGTAAGCTGCGTCAAAGGCCCTACCAGTTTGGCGAACCCTTCGATGAACCTCTTATAGTATCCAACTAAACCTATAAAGTTGCGAACCTCACTTACATTAGTTGGTCTTGACCAATTCAACAATGCTTTTACTTTGCTGGGGTCCACTTCTATTCCTTGAGTTTTTTACTACATGCCCGAGGAACACCACCCGCTTTAACAAAAAATTCGCACTTCTTAAACTTTGCATATAGCTTCTTTTCCTTAAAAGACCCCTAAACCACCCTCAAATGTTTCTCATGGTCTTCTTTACTTTGACAAATTTATCCAAGTACTCATAGAAAACTCGATTCATTAGGTCCAGAAAACTCTAGGTGCATTAGTTAAACCAAAGGGTATGACTAAAAACTCATAATGACTGTATCGAGTTCTGAAAGTTGTCTTCAAGATGTCACTCGATTTGATCTTCAACTGGTGATATCCTGACCTTAGATCAATCTTTGAAAATACTCATGCACCTCGTAACTGATCAAACAAACCCTCAATTCTAGGAAGAGGATACTTGTTCTTAATAGTGATTATGTTCAATTCCCGATAATCGATGCACATCCTCATTGATCCATCTTTCTTCTTGACAAACAATACCGGTGTTCCCTAGGGGGATACACTAGGTTGAATAAATCCTTTCCTCAATAGTTCCTCTAACTGGGTTTTCAACTCGTGTAACTCATTTGGTGCCATCCTATAAGGAGCTTTAGAAATTGGTGCAAAACCGGGTATTGGATCAATAGTAAACCCTACTTCTTGTTCTGGTGGCATTTCAGTTAGGTTATCAGGGAAAACCTCTAGAAAGTCTTTTACTACACCAATGTCGTTCATTATTAATTCTTTTCCTCCCTTAGCCACCATTGACATTAAGAATCCAATACATCCTTTTGATTGTCCTTTTGATTGCAATAGTTTCTTAGCTTTTAATACTGAAATAACACAGGGAAGGTGTTTTATCTCAGCCACTAAAAGGAAAAGTTCTACCCCTTCAGGATACTTACAAATTATTTCATTTTCAAAGTATAAAATGGTCACATGATGCTTGGAAAACCAGTCAATTCCCAAAATCACATCGAATTCTTACATATGTAAGACATATAAGGTTGTTTCTAAAACTTTCCCTCGACCTCCACCTTAGTTGTTCTTACTACATGATTCGTGCTTAATATACATCCTGATGGCATCACTACTCCTAAGGGAGTACCTCCATGTTCCACATGTGCATTTAGTTTGCTTGCAAACTTAGGGGATATAAAAGAATGGGTGGAACCAGAAACAAACATAGTATAAGAAGATATTCTAGAGATAAGGATGTTACCTGCCACCTCCTCCTATTCTGTGAGTGTATACACCCTAGCTTGACCCTTAGGGGGATTTCTTAGCTTCTATTGATATGGTTATTGCTGTTGTTTCTTTAGCTGACCCTTAGAACATAATCTAGCCACATGACCCATTTCACCACAATTATAACATGTGTCGGTTCCCATGAGACACAGTCCAGTATGGCGTTTCTAACATTTTCCATACACTGGGTTCAGTTGGTAATGTCTTCTTGTTGGACCTCTTCCTTTATTTTTCTTCGAATAATCTTACTTCCCTTATGCTTTTCTAGGGGTCCAAACTGCGGTAGCCTATTATTGCTACTAGAACCTTCTTTAAAGTGTCACTACAAAAAAAAAAAAAAAAGTGTTTTAACGAGGGAAAAACTGGTCATTAAAAGTCAATTTCCCTTCGTTGAAGAGTTTTAACGATGTGAAAAATCCCGTCGTCACCCCTCGTTAAATCTTCAATCATTAAAAGTATTAACGATGGAGAAAAAGTACCGTCATTAATATAAGTAGTGAGGACATAAGTCCCGTTGTTAAAACTCATAATAACAACGAATATTCCAGTCGTTATAACAATGTGGCTGGTCATTGATAATAATATATAATAATAAATATTCCCGTCGTTATTGCAATATTTATTGGTCACTAAATATAATATCAACGATGGATATTCCCGTCGTTATTGCAATATTTAACGCTCACTAAATATAATATCAACGATGAATGGTCCCGTTGTTATAGGTATATTTACCAATCACTAAAAATAATATTAATGATCAATATTTTCATCATTATATATATATAAATATTTATTTGTCATTATCATTATTATTACAATTATAATGACTATTTTTATTATTATATAAGAATTTATTTTATATCTATTAATTTTGGAAAGAGTGCCAAAAACATACTAATAATAAAAATATCATCACATTAATTTAGTAAAAAACAAGATATATACAAAAAACGATCATTGACAGTCATTATGTACTGATTACAATCATCATAAGAGCTTCTATACCCTCCACAATCATAAAAAATAAGAAAAAAAAACTATGAGTTTCATATTATTCTAATCTCTCCCTATAATGAAAATCAAAAAATTATTACAAGTATGACTAGAACCCATGTATTATTCACAACTAATACCAAGAGTTTCTTGCTCGACTCGTATCTTCAAATACCTACAAATTGCAAAGAAACAAAATCATCTTACTTGTTATTATCTAGCATTGCATGATGATCTAAACATAAATCTCATAAATCATAATGTAATCAAATATAAAAGCAAACACAAAATAGACTTCAATTCAAAAGGTAATATTTAACAACTTATAATGCATCAGTTCTAAGAATAGATATGTCTGTTTGTTCATTGCTATATGGTTTCACTAAACATATGGATCATGCCTAGTGCCCCTATGATCAATGTCATATATATATATATATATCCGATTACATCATCAATTCATTTTTTTAAACAATTTTGTTCGCAACCAATACAATAATACTTACAGAAGTCAAGATGATCTTTCAGTTTCAGGACATGATGAGATATACCATTACCATCCATCAATAATAATAATAATAATAATAATAATAATAATAATAATAATAATAATAATCAAAATCAGACAGATATGACTTAATTTAAATGATTTACTTTACTAAAAGCTTTACTAACTCAATCATTCCTAATTGTTGTAGTCATCATCCTTTAACCAAATTTACTAATTTTCTCATTAAATCTAAATAACAAATTTCTCAACACACCTGCACAAAGCAAGGGACCAAGTCGGTCCACACCTAGGCTACATCGAAACCCTCCAAAGTCACCCAAGAATTTTGAAAATCTTTTTAACCAAGGTTGTTTCTTACGATGTTTTTTATTAATACCTAAGCATAACAATCCCACAACACAGTCTCTTCACATTATGAGTCATTACAAGGAAAAAACTTAACAAATAAAAGATTTCCTTATTTGGTTAAAAGATAAATCTGTATTCTTATAAAAAACTTTAGTTTTTTTCCCAAAAGTTGTAGTTAATATTCTATAACTCCAATTTGCTCTCAAATTTTGTTTGTTGCAAGTTATAATCTTGTTCCAAAAATGTCCCCTTTTCTATTCTTATGAAAGCTATTTACTCTTGACATTTTATTTATCTTTTCTATATCCTCATTACTCAAAATTATTTTTGAATGTCTTAAGATTTGAAGAGACTTTGCAGACCACCAAGTTATTTTTTCTTCTTTGTTATTCGTCATTTAATGTGCATGGTTTCCTAATTGTTAACTCATTCCTAATTAAGTTAAGCCTAACTTGTAAAGCTTCTTTTTCTTTGTAAAGATTGAAAGTTGTTTTGGTTTCATGAAGGCTTCACATAAATTCAAACTTGGCCATCCATTGTTGTAACGACCCGTTAGTGGGTCCGGGTGTTATATTTTGCAATGAGGAATCCATGATATGAGAATGATAAGTTTTGGTGATTATCATGTGTAATTGTAGGTTATTTCCAAAAAAATATGGAAAAAGTCAAATGTTTGACTTTAGTGAAGTGGGACCCGTTATATTCCGAGGTATGTGTCGGATTATCTCCTTGCAACTTGTGGTGTTTAGTCAATGTCTAATTTACCCTTTCATATTAAGGAGTTAGCTTATTAAATGAAAAAGGGCATTTTGGTAAATGAATAAAAAGGGTATATATATATAGAGAGAGAGAGAGAGAATGGCTTTATTTTGCCCTAATTGAAGAAATCAAATTGGAGAAGGGAGAGGAGCCGAATGGGAGAGCGGGAGAGAAGAACCAAGGTAAGTAAATTCTTCCTCTTCCATTCTTTCTTGGATTTGAAGCCTCCAAGAGTGATTAATCAAGCTAAGATCTCTTCTCTTCCCCTTTTCTCTCCTTTTCTTCCATTTTGAGTGTAGGATCAAGTATATTGAAGAGAAAAATCATCTCAAGCAAGTCTAGCAAAGAGGAGGAGTTCTAAAGGCAAGCTCTTCTCCTCTCAATCTCTTCTACACCCTTTGATCTTGGTAATTTGAAAATTTGGAGTTAAATACCTCTATGATTTGCAAAACCCAAACCCATGTGGATACCTATGTAGAAAGGATTGTAAATCTCCCTCAACCCTTAGTTATTTCACTTGAAGTGTCTTGGAACTTCAAATAGGGTCTTTTCCACCCTATAATCCATGGGGGTTGTGGTGGGATTTGAAGGAGAGTGGTTTATATAAGTGATTTTGGGTTTTTGGCATGTATTTGGGGATGATCAGGAGTTTTTCTTTGAGTTTGGTCGACCAAATGTCTCTAGTCGGTCGACCAATGGGTTGCTGAGGGTTTTGTTGGTCGACCAAGGGCTTAATCGATCGACCAACTGGGTGTTTTGGTCGCTATTGGTCGATCGATTATTTCCATTGGTCGACCAACCTTTCACGTTTTCAGCCTGCGCATGCCCCAGTGTTTCAAGCATAACTTTTAGTAGAAAACTCCGATTGACAAACTGTTTGAAGGGTTATAAACTAGACTCTATAGGATTCATTTTGGTATATAATTCAACCCATTTGGATAAATTTTGGCCAGTCCATTATTGTGAGCTTTGAAGGGCTTGATTCTCCCTTCTGATTATTGCAGGAATGAAGCTAGGTTCCTAGGTTCTCGTTAGAGGTTCGTGTGGATGAAAGTTGAGCATGTGAATCCCTTTATTTTCAAAATAATTATAGTTCTTTCTTATGCATGTAAAGGCATGGGGTATGCATGGGGGGATTCCATTTGGCTTGAGTCCTTGCCACACGATCATGCTATTTATTTGCTAGTTGTTAAGCACAAGCATTTGCATTTGGCGTGTGATTTACTAGTTGGGTGAGGCTTGGTGGGATGCTTGGCTTATGGGGGCTTTGTATCCTGTCTGGTCTACTACGCCACCCTTATGTGCTGCATTTGCATGAGTCTTGGCGCCAGTTTTGAGATACAGTTGTACAGTGTCGGGCTTTCCCGAACCGAGTTATTAAGGACGCCTCGGCGTGCCTAGTTTTTTATTTTTTTTGGACGCTTATGCATGCCAGCGAGTGTGGTCGCTCCCACTCGAGCGAGCTTTAGCTCGTAGTTCAGAGACAGTCTACCTTCAGGGCAATGGCAGGTTTGTATCAGGACTTGGGTGCCAGTGCATTCTTTATTTGGGCCCCAAGATCTAGTATGTGAGCATTGTTACTTTTCAGTTGATACTTGCTTCAGTTTGTGAGCCTACATGACATGTTATGCATGAGTTTAGTTTGTTAAGTACTTGAGAGGCAAGTGTATTCTTAGAGCCTATTCTTGTGCCTTCCTTTCTCATGAGCTTGCTGAGTCATTTGGACTCACCTTGTTTCTTTTCATTCCAGGTAAAGGCAAAGACCCGGTCATGGGCGAGTCTAGCGGTTCCCGACATCTGGGTTAGACAGTGTACAAGGCCATGCAGACCTAGTAGTTGTCAGCCTAGGAGTTTATTTTTGTCTATTTTGTCGCTTCCAGTCTATAGTTTTCTTCAGTTTATTTGGGTTTGTATGGATTGTATTTATTTTTGTGGCCGGTGTGCCAGTGATGTATCTTATGCATGCCTGGGTATGTAAGCCTAGAGATCATTGTTGTATAGCATATTGAGGTTTTGATATGCATGCCAGGATGACAAGTTTCCTTTCTCAATTTTCTTTTGATATTTATCAGCGGCATGCATGACAGGTCCTTTGTGATCAGGTTGCCTCTATTTTAGTAGGGCACCCACTCTGGTTCTTTGGGGACCTGGGTGGGGGCCCTATAATTGTGGTCTCCAATGATTAAAAGACTTATAGAAGAATTATAAAGAGTCATATCTACCAATATTTGAACTCACTTATTACTCTATGTTTGTCCATTCAACGATGAAGGACTTCGAGTGATTTAAGCATTTATTCTTGTTATAACATTTCTCATTCAGGTTTATCTTTTTGTATTTTTAAATCAATGTACTTTAAATTTAATTCACTTGTGTGTTATGAGAGCTCACTGTAATTTGTGAGGGTGCGTAACTTTCTTTAGGAACTCTTCTTGATTGCAAGAGAGCTATAGTTCAAAGTTATACCTTGTATACAAAAGCTAGGGCTTATATCTTCATAGTTAAACTTTCAAGTTTTTGCCTGAAGGGAGAGAATGTAAACTCTTACAATCAAACCTCTAAAAAATTTTGTGTTGAGTAATTATGCTTCCTTGTTTTCTACTTAATCATTTCATAATTAAATCACTCTCAAATCAAACTAACTAAAACAAAAAAAAATTGGGAAAAATCCTTAAATTTTCACCAAACCCAATTCAACTGCCTTTCACCAAACCCAATTCAACCGCCTCTTGGGTATTTTCGTAGGCAACAAAAAACAAGTTGATCACTTGAAGCAACTAAACAACTTCAGTTTCAACTCTTCTAACCACACAACATATTAGTTATGTGCCCTAATACTAGATTTAGATGATGTCTAGCACGTGTTTGTAATTAAATACATTTAATGTATCTTTGTATATTATATTAATAAAAGGTAAGTTTATCATCATTCATTAAAATCTCTAATTTGTTATATGAATGAGTCCTTGTATTTTCTGTTTAAGAGTCTTATTCTTAAGATGTAAATAATATGTGATGAGATTCTATGGTAACGAGATTTCATAGATATTCTTAGTCCTTAGATTAATCGGATGGGGATTCTGATTGATCGATTATCGACTGGCATGATGTTTACAACCTTGATTAGTACGAGATACTAATGGTTAAGGGTGGTGAGTCACATACTATATGACATGAGAATGTCTCTAATAAACTCATAGGTGGTTATTGGAGAACAATGCACTCAATGTGACACTAATAACTAATCATATGGCATTGTGGATAATGATTTTGTCATCAAGTTGCGATTGTTAACTGATTCTTAGACTTGAACTGACATGGTTGTCTTGTGTATTAGTGTGAGGGATTTGTTAATGCATCAAACCATCCAATTATGAGGTGGGGAAGTTCATCTACATGGTTCTGCATTATTGGTGCATAGAGGTAGGTGTTCAAGGATAGGATCTGTCACCCTCATCGTCATTGGTGAGGAGAACATACTATGTGATCTATTGTTAGTGTGACAAGAAATTCCTTGACCAAGGCAGTATGATTAATCAGGAAAGTGTTTCCTGAGCTTTCATCTAGTCATACTAATAAGATCTTATACATAGTTACTAAGTTCGTAAGTTTATCGTACCATGACTCTCTCTTGGTCGGGACATTAAGTCACGAAAAGATTGTATTACATGGTAATCATCAATTGTAATAGGCTCGTTTGAAGTTTGACTTCATTGCCTATTATATTGTGCTAGACCGTTGCTAGGTGCTTCCCAAGACCTTTCAGAACATCACTAGAATATGGAGAGATTCTCACGACAGGTCGAGGTGTTTCGGCCTTCGTCAAAAAGGTTTTGGCATTATCTGATTGCTGGTTGATGGTGAACCTAAAAAGTCACACACCATATAGTGTGGCATCTAGTATCGGTACTATGCACCAGTTATGTCTCAAACATCATTAATAGTAAATAGTGGTTTATAAAGATGTCATTAAGTGTTAATGACTCAATTGATTAAAAGTTAATGAATTGGCATGTGATTTCTTTAGAAATAGCAAGGAAAGTTCACTACCTTAAGGTTGTTTTTCCATCTAGTGGAAATCAGTTGACCACCTCTAAAGAACTGGTTAACCATTTTTTGCGCCAAAGCTACAAATAGTGCCTTCCATCTATCACTTAATTATAGGGGGTTGGTGGAAAAATTGGGAGGCCGAAATTGGGAGGAAATTACAAAAGGGTTTTACAGTGCTTGGCATTTGCTTCTTTATTTTTTTTCTGCTTCTTCTTTTGAAATTATAGAGTGTAATTGTTATGTGCGTGAAAATTCTAGAGAGTCCAGGGAGACACACAGGTGCTAGTGAATCAAATTCCTCAGGCTAGCATGGGATGAGGATTGCAACATGGTACCAGGTTGCTCGCTAGGTGTGGATAGAGTAGGCCTTTTATGTAGTGAGGAGGAATCGATCTCAATGTAGAAACAATTTCTACACCCACCTAGCATCGAGCTACAAGTATGTTATTTATTACATTTCATATGATGAAATATGGTGTTGCTTAAATACCCAAGTTGTGTATGATATGTGTATTTATGACTTCCGTTGTGCTTGTCTGACGTGCAAAAATTTTTAATTTACCTACATTTCCATACAACAATTCTAATAGTGGTATCAAAGCCTTAACTTGGTATTTAATGCATATACAATGGTTGTATGTGTCAAGTTTTATGAAATTTATTGACTATGCGTAGGGTTTTGGCTAACTGATTTTGCAATAAATGCTTTGGTTGTGTTTTGTTATAGAACTGGTCGACCACCTAAGGACACGGTCAGCAGTTTCATGTGCGGAATTAGTCGATTGCCTGGATTGTCCTGGTTGACCACTTCTATCAAATATGACGTGGCAACATGCTTTTACATGCCAAATGTTATTGGTTGTGTGGGTTACTATAACGACCCGTTAGGGGGTCTAGGCGTTTTTGAGTATTTTATTATAGGCTCTTTTTTTTTGTGGATTAAATATATTTTTATGGAATAATGTGTAAGTGGAAATAAGAATTTGGTAGCCCATCCAAGTGGGATTCAAATATGTGGAGAAAGTCCAAATAAATTGGGCCATCGAGATGTGTTTTAAGATTTTTAATTATATTAAGAATGGGCTTAGATGTGGAGAATTATTTGGATCAGTGAGTGGGACCATGGAATGGCCCACGGCATGGGCTGAGCCCAATTGAGAAATGAGATTTAAAATTGTTAAAAAGAAAATCAGAATAAAAATTAAATTGGCCAGCAAATGTCGATTTTACCCTTGGTCTTCCATTGTTCGTTATTGGAAGAGAAAGGCAGTCAGGTCTTTTTGCCAAGTCATGGTTGTAGACTGTGCATCTTTCCTCCTTCATGCTCCATCTGCAACTACGCCCTCTTGTACGTTTGATCCTGTCCTTCTTCAACTTTCTTCCATATATTTTTCCTTTCCTCAGAATTCATGTCCTGGTGTCTTCGTCTTGGCTAATAGGAGTTCAGGAGGAGAGGGGATTCTTCTACATCGGTAAGTCATCAGGCAAGTTCTTCTTGCACTCCCACTTTATTTTCAATGCGAGCTCTCTTATACATTCTATTTTTTTCAATGCAGTTCTACTTGCACTCATTTTTTATTTTCTGTGCAAGCTCCCTTATTTATTTATTGTTCTCATGCGAGTTCCCCTGTTAGTCTCTTCATTTTAGTCACTGTGAGGGACTATATATGTATATATATATGCCTGTTGCTGTGTATGGTTCTCTTTCTGCTGGTGTTCATTGAGTCGTCATATATGGGTATTTGTTGGGGGTCTCCTTGTGGTTTCAAAAATGGGGTTTGTTTCCACCCCAAGTTTCCTTCAGTAAATGGCTATTATTTGCCTAGATATAGATACGAGGCCTTGTTCGCTTTTATATCTTCTTGGGCTTAATCATGTATACATGGCCAGATTCACCTCGTAGAAGCCTAAATGACGCATCCAAATAGGCATGAACCACCCGAGTGCCATCTCCCATATGCGAATGTTAGACACAAACCTTCTTGACACATTCGAGTAGCCCTTGTTATTATACCTATTTGATTTGGATAGCTTACATATATATATATATGCTAGATATATCCAGAAAGAGAGGAATCCATTCCAGCAAACTTTGAGCTCTAACCCTAAGCTCTTCCTACGAGCTCTTTCTATGAGCTCTAGCCTCAAACCCTTCTTTAAGCTCTAGCCACAAGTCTTTCCGCGAGCTCTTGTTACGATCCTTTGCTGCAAGCTCTTGCCTCGAGCCTTGCTGTAAGCTCTTTCTGCGAGCTCCACTTCAAGCCTTTCCTCTAGCCTTACTATGAGCTCTTTCCTACAAGCTCTTGCTCGTGATCATTTACTACAAGATCTGGCTTTAGCCTTTTCCACAAGTTCTTTTTGTGAACTCTTACCCCAAGCCCATTGCTGCGAGCTCTTGACGCGATCCTTGTTGCGAGCTCATGCTTATATGCCTCCTTGTAATGAGCCCTTTGCCACAAGCTCTTTTCGAGAGCTCTTTCCTTGAACTCTTTCCACGAGCTTTTTCCGCGATCCTTTTTTCACGAGCTCTTCCATATATGCCCTCTTGTTGTGAGCATCAACCTTGTCACAAGTCTCCACCTCGGTTATCTTTTGGAAATCAAATTGCCTTGAACAATACTCTCCTTTAGCAAATCAAAGTTAATTTTGATAGTAAATAAGAATACACAAGCGTGACCATTGTAAGTGTATGGAATGCATGGTTTATCTATTTTGAATGATCTCAAATATATCCAAATTATGAGATGCTTAGTGAAATTCCTTCTAAATATTCCTCAAAATGTGGCTATTAAATTTAACACCCACTGTTTGTGTAAAAGATCAATACTAGCTTGTCAATGAATAAACCCGCGTGTTGTGGTCATTTTGATTGCATGGGGACAAATCATGGATTTAAGCTATGAGCACGAATGCAAGTCAATGCATACTGATATTGGTTAATGAATTCTCAAAGATCATACGATAGGAAAAATAGTTATTAAATCTATAATATTCCTTAACTGGTGAATCAAGATTTAATCTTAAATAACATCTCTTAAAATTATTCTTGTGTTGTGATTTACATCAAGTATTTTTGTGTCATAAATTACATCTTGAATGTGGTAAACGTTATGAAGTAAGATATGTTGAATTTATCTGATGATGGAAAAAAATACTCGGTATGGGTAAGTGATGTCAAAAGTATGAATATTGCGGAAATAAGAATTTAAATACATATGGTTGGCAAATGCATACATGATGCATACATGTACATGTTATATATATGTATATATATTTTGCGCATCTATTATTTTGCATGAAGGGAGAGAGGGTACCCTAGAGCACTTGGTGCAGGATGAGGTGGCCATAGCCCGACAGATTAGCTCCATATTTATTGTGAGGTTTTTATTGAAATTATGCAATTTTGCATGCATTGATTGATGGCTTGAGAGCTAGGGAGATTGATATTGATAATGAAATGATGCACTCTTGCATGTGTTGAATGATGGCTTGTGAGCCTGTGAGAATTGATAATGACATTGAAAGTTTATGCACATTTGTATAGTGATATATGGTGACATGATATATTAAGTTGAATTGATAAATTCATGAATTATGAATCTGGTATATAATTATGGAGTCCTTGATTACTCTTCTTGGTGTCATCGTGTTCTTGGATCCTATATATTGTTCATTGTTTCTCGAACTTGCTGAACCTTGTGGCTCACTTGATCTCTTGCCATTCCAGGTGAAGGAAAGAATGTTATTGGCGACGCGTCCACTAGGACTACAGCATAGGGATAGTGGTGTATGGAGACACGTCCTAACTTCAAAGATCCTAGTTAGTGATTTGGTGAGATTTATAGTGCTGATGATTTGTTATGTTTATTGGCATTTGAGCTTCTTATTATTTTGTATGGCCATCGAGTCTAGAGCCATGAGATATTGAAAATGTAATTAAATCTTATTTAAATTTTTACTGCTAGAAATGAAATGAATTGTTATTTGAGTTCAATTTTGTTCTATATCATCTCTGTAATGACCGTCTTTCGAGTATCCTATGCTAAGCAGGAATATTCAGAAACAAGCCTTACACCACATTAGACGATGACGTGAGGATGTTAAGCATGTAGTCTTGAATACCCATATGTAATTTTGGACATGTGCATGGATGTTATTCAAAATTGTTTTAGCAGAAGTAGAATGGTTTGAATGTATGAATGTTTGGGATAAACATGGGCTTGAATGTGAATTAGTAAATGTTACAAGGGCTTCATATTAATTCGTTTAATATGTAATAATTTAGTCATTTGGTTACGTAATGAGACATAAGTCTAAAGTAGTTTCTTTTAGTCTTTGTCTTACAAATATTGTGAAGGAAGACAACATCAAGGAGATGATCACTACAAAAAAATTGATTTTTTGCAGTGGTTTTAAAAATTGCCGTAAAGCATGGTATTTTATGGCAGTTTTTTAAAAATTTTGCAGCGGTTTCATAAAACTGCCGCAAAATTTAGTAAAACATTTAATTTTGCAGCAGTTTCCAAGAAATCGTCGCTAAATTTAAAAAATAATTAAAAAATTCAATTCAATTTCGCGACGATTTTTGAGAACCAGCCACTAAATTCAAAAAAGTAAATAATTCAAAATTAAAAATAAAATAATATTTGCAGCGGTTTTCAAAAACCGCTGCAAAATTCATTAAAAAATTAAATTTAACGACGGTTTTGGAAAATAGCCGCTAAATTCAAAAACAAAAAATTAAAATTAAATTTACATTTGCGGCAGTATTGAAAACCGCTATTAAATTCTTTAAAAAAAATTAAATTTTGCTTAAGAAAATAATTAAAAATTAAATTAATAAAAATAAATATTAAATCTTAAAAATAAATTTAAAATTGCATTTAAATTAATAGCAAAATTCTTTAAAAATTTAATTTTAAAAAATAAAAATAAATTTTTTTAAAAATTTAATTTTAAAAAATAAAAATAAAAATATATAAAATCTTCTTTTTTATTTTTAATCAATTAATTTATTTAATTTAACTCAATTAATTTATTTTTAATTTATTCAATTATTCTTTTAAAAAATAATCAATTAATAAATATTTTTAATATATATTAAAAAATATAAAATATAATTCAGAAAATTAGTTGTTAGATTAATATATAATATATATATATATGTGCATATATGTCAAGGGGTGTTTGGCAGATTAGGCGGTTCGCGTGCATGCGTGCGCACTTGAGGTCTTGGGTTCGAAACTCTGGGAGAGAAAGCGCTGAGATTTAAATTCCAGTATCGCCACGTGACGTGCTCACAAGCGGCCACGTGGTGCGCAAGGGCTGGGCTGGGTAGGCCGGGCGGCCAGGCGCGAGCAATAAAAAAATAAAATTTTTAATTTTTGCATTAGTTTTGAAACAACCGCTAAAATTAAAAATTTAATTTTTTTATTAATTTTCACGGCAATTTTAAAACTGTCGCTACAATTAAAAATTTAATTTTTTTTATTAATTTTCGTAGCAATTATGAAACTGTCGCCAAAATTAAAAATTTTATTTTTTTAAATTTTTTGCTGTGATTTTAAAATTGCCGCTAAATCACTTATTTTGTGGTGGTTTTTAAAACCGCTGTAAAAAATATAATTAGCGACGATTATTCTAGCGGTTGTTGAAAACTACCGCTAAACGCTCCGCGACGGTTGACTTAGTGGCAGTTTTCAAAACCGCCACTAAATACTGATTTTTTTGTAGTGCGTAAGATGTTAATAGTTGATGGATTCTCAAGACAAGAAACGACAAAGTTAAGAGCACTTCATGTCATGTATGATATGATTAAGGTATGGCTTAAACCTTTGAAGCTTGAGTTTAATCTATGCACAAGCCCATGATCATTTTATTTATTATGTTTATGAATCCTTATTCATTTTGTCTTACATATGATGTTTGATGAGATTAATGCTTTTATCGAAGAAATCGTATAAATTTAAAAGGCTCTAGAAATCTTCCCATGTGAAAAAGAATATCAGATTTATGCGGTGAATCCGATTCATCGTGGCTTTCTACTATCGTAGGGGTTCATCAATCTAATGGGGTGTGACCTTAGGGGGAGCATTTTATGTGCATATAAGTGAAATCATTCTCTATTGATTCTCTTTAGTTTTTCTACTCATTTCGTATGCTTTCTAAGAGATATTCTCTTTCTTGGAAAGAATAGAAAAAACTTAAGATGTCCCTATTCTATGTGTTGCTTATTGATACATGTGTAAAATGCTTGTGTTGTTGCCTGACTACAACAATAATTATTTTTTTATGGAGATCATCTTATTGAAGCATATGTGTGACCCTTTGTCATGTGTTGTGATGGCAGTGTGTCTTGGTAACAATGAAGTCTTAGGAGGACTTGTGTCTCACAGGATGGCATGAAGGTTTTGACTCTTAGGATCGCATGTGGGAGTCTGGAAGCGTTGTGGGAGTGAGTCCTCTGAATTGAATGACTCTTAGGGTGATGAATGAGTCTGAGGATGACGAATGACCCCCAAAGTGATGAATGACCTACTAAAAGTGTTGTTTCCATGTGATTCACATGTTTTTTATATTATGACCTTATTTTTTGAAGTTATAGTTTTACTCTACCTTTAGGGTGATTCCTATTTCATGGGATCTATCATTTTCTTCTTTTATCGGTTGGCTATGTGTATCTTAAATATATTTCTACCACTTGAGAAGTTTTAATACTTTATCCTGAAAGGGATAGATTGAATATGTGTTACATGGATAGGATTAGTATTATTGTATCTTATCTTTTTGAGGAAGTTTGCTACATGGTAGAGTCTAATGAACAATCACATCAAACGTGCTATACAAGTGTAATGAATTAAATTTCTTAACTTATCTAAGTAAATTCAATCCATGTTGAATATCTTATGATCACTTTCTCACCTCATAAAAAGATAAATATCTAGTTCAATAATTACCAAATAAAGGCTGAAACAAAAACAATTAAAATATTGTTATATCAAATTTCTCTCAAAAAGAGATGGATATTTTTTTGAGTAATTAGCGATATATTCAAAACCCTAATCTTGTTGCGAGGATGGCTCATCTTGTGCTAGTGGCTCAGTAGAAACGCTCGCACCACCACCATTATTAGCACAACTGGCACCATCATCTCCTCCTCTATCACTGTTAGTATTAATTTTGTGGACTATGTCACACAAGGGCTTGCTGATCGCGATAATGTCAGAGTACTCAAGCTTTTCAGTTGGGTTGGTGCTAACCAAAACTTGTAGCCCGATAGTTAGTAACCAACCTTGTCCTGGCAAGCTTTCAAAGTCTGAATTAGGCACACCATTGACTTCACCGGTGACGGAGTAGTCATTTACAAGTAGTGCTCCCATGGGATGTATGATGAATCCTAGTGGAAGTAGAGGAATGCAGGACTGGTCTTGGTTGCTCATGGCAAGTTGGAGAGAGTCAATGTTGAGGGTAGAAAACACCACTACACCACTGGTATCGCTAATGCTGCTCTCTTGTAGAATGAATTATGTGCTTGTATCCTACACAAATATATACAGGTAGTAATGTGGTACTAGCAACTTTACGTGAAAAAAATACCCATACACACAAGACTCAAAAGGAATGTATGCATACTTACATTAATGCAAAAAAGAGAAACACAATTTCTTGGATGTGAGCCACTAGCAATGTGAACCACCTCTTGCAAAGAAGTCACATTTGAAAGAACATCTAGCTGCCACATACGATGAACACAAATGTAATGTTAATTAATGGATTTGAAAAAGAAAATGAGACAAAGGAAGAATGTATTCAGAAGGTGATGATTATGTACCTGCAGAGCCTTACAATGCTCATCTTTGAGTAGATTGAAAGCGAGAAAGGGTGAATATGGAAGCCAAGAAGTGGATGCAACAGCGAGAATCAAACCAATGGGCTGGCAAGGCTCCGTGATACTCCTCGTGGTGATTCTAATAGTGTCATCAGCACAATCCGAAAGGGCCATCCATGTTTGACCACAAGAACTGCTCATATTCACAAAGAAAGTTTTTGTCATCCTCTTTGCAAGATTCATCAGTTTCTTCCCTGCTTCGGTTATTTGCATCCCTGTAAATATGACCATCATGTCAATTTTAAAAAATAAAAATGTAACACCTATAAAGTAGTATATTAGGGAGGTCTTCAATATATTACTTAGTTTCATATATCCAATAATTACCTTTAAGTAACACTTTTGGATAAGGATATGTGATGTTAGGTACGATACAAAGAAGAAAGAATGAGTACCTCCAAGATTTGATACATTAGTGGCCACAAGGCTTGCAAGCCTTTCAGATTGTCTTTGTAAGACAGCTAGCCAATGTTGAGCTTCAAATGCCCTTCCGCTATTGAAGAAATGGTAAAAAATCTTATGGATTGGTGTGTACTCAACCTCCGCTTGTTCTACCCATGTAACCTACATTTATTTCAATGGAGTTATAAAATATAATGATAATAAATCATTCTTTAAGTCTTATATATATATATATATATTGCTTTGATATGTCACCTTAGAGCATCCATTCGGCAAGTCTTTGATGATGCAACCAGAAGGTCTTCTCTTGTATCTAGGGGAGGAAGGTTGGCAACTTCCATCCATGCTTTCAAATGGAAAATCAACAATAACCCAAGTCCCCTCCTCCTTGTTTAGTTGGCAATAACGAAGAAATAGAGCCTCTCTTGTAGGAACTAGAGGAGATGGAAATTGTAGCTCTGCGTACATCTAGAGACACATATACATGTAAATACATAAAAAAATAATTTATTTTGTAGTAATCTACGAATTTTAAGAAAAAAATGAGTTATTATTAAATTAGCATTTCTTATGCAACTAACATTGGTTTTATTATTTTTACTAAAATAGTATTAAATGGTTTAAGAGACTAAAATCGAAGAGACTTGCCAATTCTTAAAAAACATAAGTTTTTGGAAGTTAAAGCAAACTCGCGAGTCACACTAGCGAGTTCACCTATTCCATGCCAAATCTTTTGCTAGAGTGTTTGCAAAGAGAATCGAGAAGGACACGCTAGTTAGACTGACGAGTCTTTCTTATTGTATGCTATTTTGATAAAAATCTAATATTCAAAATTAGTTGCCTAAATATATATATATAATGTTAATTTAATTAAAAATTCAAAAATAATCCCAGGAACTTTTCATATATGTGGAATACTCACAAGATGAAGGGAGCCACTTGCATGTCCCAAAATGCCTGAATTGACCACTTGAAGAGTTGTTGCTCTAGAGACAATGGAGGGGAAGAGCTTCACCCACTTCCTCTGAAATAACAAATAATGACTTTTTATAGAAATTTCTTATAAACAAATTCAATATATAGATGGATGTTGTCCCTTACGTCTATAGATTAAAATAGAAATTAAAATATTATTTTGGTGACGTTTTTTGCATAGTTTTTACTAATTAACATGGATATTGACATAATAAAAGTTAATGAGTATTAATAAAAAAATGTCATTCAATATATGTTAAATTATTTATATACGTTAGCTTAATTTAAAAAAGTTATTGAATTGGACTTACAACGTCAAGGAAAGCATCAACCAACATGAAGCTACTGATGGGGACAACAGCAGTGTGTCGAGAGGCTTCCCGATAAACTCATTGCCTCTATCTTGCTGAAACTTCAATGGCCATTGAAACAGCCTCGCGTGCTCTTCACCATTCAACACTTCTTTTTTGCTACCCTCAAATCTAATCCAAAGAGGGTCATTTGCCTGACACATCTTCATCAGTTCCTCCATGGATGACATTGCAAGGCCCAATACAATGGATTTGTTTCCTTCCACAAACAGACAGTTGCCAACGAATTGGGAGAAGTTTTTTGTTACCAAAGGGGCTTGGTTGATCACGTCCCTGAAGTTGTCTATTTGTTGCTCCTGGAAAGGAATTGTTGAGGAAGGAGGAAGTGAAGGGGCCAATATCGCTTCTGTTTCTTCCACTGTTTGAATATGCTGGCTTGATGTTATACCAAAGTAACTCACTCTTTGTAACTAGAAAGAAGAACATATATAAGCAAAAAGAAAAAATTAAAGAAGGTATAGAAGAAGGAAAATTGTTTTCTTATGGAAGAAAATTTTATTAAGAATAATATAGTAATATTATTTTAATTTCTGCTAATATTAAATTATCATAATGATTTTTTTGTTTCTTATAAATAAGTTTGAAAGGGTCGCATTATTTTGTGTAAATTTTGGACATTACTATTTTTGTGGGCCAAATGTGTTGGCCACAAAAAAGAAATTAAATGTTATGTATAAAAGTTTTGTTTAAATATCTTTATGTGAAGAAGCATTTGTATTCTTATATAATTTTAAATAAAAATAAAAGTATTATTGTATTTAAATTTTTATATAAAAAGTAAGAAAAGTTTTGTGACAAAGACAGTTACATTTATATAAACACACACACGTGTGTATTTCAAATATCTTGAATTAGAAAAAATTAAAAGGTAATACAATAACTCTGTGAGAGTAGTGTACCTCTATTTTGAGTTGCACATTCTCAAGTTGAAGTTGTTCATCGTAACCCATATTGTTGCAATTAGGGCATATCAATGCTTGTATGGCAGCTTGTAGCTGCAAATTCTCGTTCTTCAATCTTTCATTCTCGGCCTTTAGCATTAAGTTATAATTCCGATCTTCTCGTGCCTAGCACATGAAAAATTATCAGTAAATAATCCAAACTAATTAAGCACAAATTAAAAACCCAATCTAAGTGGAAATTGAGATCTTACATATTTAAAAATAAAATAAAAACCCATTATATGAGATATTGAAATGGCAAGTTATGGATGAAATTAATTATAAGATGTGTGGACCTTCATTTGGGTTCGACGATTCTGAAACCAAAACTTGACTTGGCTCGGCTTGAGCCCTAACTCTTGGCTCACCCTTTCTCTTTGTTTGTAATTTAGGTGTGTGCTCTCCTTAAACAAACTGAGTGCAAGGCATAGGGTTAGGAAAGTGATATCGTGCATGCATAATTAAGTTTAGAGAGAGAGAGAGACGCTTCCATCTCTTGAATTTGGCGAGGAGTGTAGTGGTGATAGCATTTCTTCTTATGTTGGGGCTTAATGATCATCTCCATCTTGTTTGTTGATGCTCCTTCTGGGGGCTTACTAGAGGAGCCATTCTCCTCATTCTCTCTAGTTGTCCCTCCAGCTACCTCTTCATCATTCTACAACAAGGTTAACCATTTCTCAGATTTATATATAAATGGAGAGAGAGAGAGAAAGGAGAGATGATTAATCAGTTTACATACTGAAATAATTAGAGGAGAAGGGTTAAAATTTATGTGAATGTCGCTAAAGTCAAAGCCTTGGCTCGGAAGCAAAGCCCCATCTTCTTCAGCGAGCATAGATGCAAGAACTTCACAATCTTCATACATTTCTTCAGACTCAGATCGATCATTCCTAGATGAGAAACTAAAGGGAAGATGCATATTTATATAAAAGGAAGATGGGTTGAAATTAGAGATTAGTAGGTTGGTGGGGGTTGAGTTTACTTGATCAGATGAAACTGAAAGAAAATTGACAAAGATTAAATTGAAGGAAACAAAAGAACAAAAAATGTGAGGTCATAATAGGTGGAAAACTTAGGAAGAAATTAAATAATGGTTTGACTCTCTTTTTCTCTCTCCATTTCTGTTCTATGAGTAATTACTTCATTAATTGAAAGGAGTAATTGATAACCATCAAAAGCTGAAAAGGCTATTTTAGCCATATAAGTTTTTACTTTATGATAAGATTGGGTTGCATGATAATTAATTATCAAGTACATTAAACTCATCGTTCTCACATCCATCAAGAAAACCAAAAGACACTTTTTATGTTTATTAAAATTACAAAAACTTCCCTTCTTAGAAATTTGAATAAAAGGACCACTTTACGTATATTTTTCTTTCCTCTCTTTATCTCTCCTGTCTTGTCTAGAACTTCTTCTCTGCATTCTCTCCCTTCTCTCCTTCTCTCTCCTCCTATCTTACATAAATATAAAAATGTATTTTTGTTACAAAAATACATTTTTTTATAAAAATAAATATAAACTAAAAATGTATAAAAATAAATATATTTTCCAATAGGGTAAATATATATAAATATAAACTAATATTTTTTAGAAAAAAACTACGAAAAAAAAACCTTTTTAGGTAATCACCATCATCGAAAATAAGGTGTCCACCCACCAACTTCACAACACCAACACCGTTGTTGGAATGGTGGAGGTTCCTAATTAACCTCACATCGTGAAACCCTAGATAAAGTTTTGGGTTTAAAGAACCCAAAAAGAAAATGAAAGAAAGAAGGAGATGGAAAGGGAAAGAGAAAACAATCATTAGCATCATCAAAGGAAGAGGAGAGAGTTGACCATTTTGAGAAGATTTGTTTAACTCTCCTTTTTTTTTTTTTTTTTTTTGATGACCCAGGTGTCCAGTTTTTGCCTACCTAGACCTAGAGAAGACCGGCCTTCCCTCCTGGTTTGGCCTCCAAGTAAATAGGATGTCGTCGCAAACTTATATACTCCCAAGCGGACACACGGTTAGTCCTTACTAAATGGGACACTTCTGCGTCCACCAAGAGTTGATCCCCTCCACTCTCAAGAAAACTTGAGAGTTTTACCACTTACGCCATGCCCTTAGGGCTTAACTTTCCTATTTTAACTATATGATGATAGGGTGGTGTTCAACAATTTTCACCTAACCAAAAACTAAAATGTGGGAGGGTTATGTTCAAACCATTGCACTTAGCTAAGACAGTGGGTGAGATCTAACTAATCCATTAAGTCAAAAACTATTATGTGAGATTTATGGTGGGTTAGAAGCCAAAGATTGAGCTCCACATGTGAAGTGGGGTCAAGTGTTGCCTACTCAATTGTGTGAGTACTTCAAAAACTAAAATAGGAGGGATATTCATATAAAATAGAATTCACACCTGCTATTGGATCGTTTTGAAGGATCACATTTTCTGGTTGGGAAGTGCAAGTGTGACACCCTCACTTTGCTAGAAAACATGATACTTTGAAACACCCAAAACTTGCCATAAAAAGAAAACAACCAAACCTCCATATTCTTTAAATATAATTTTCATAAATTTGAAATAAGATCTCAATGCTTAATAATAATAATATTCATATGAACTTCAAGCTTTAGCGTAGAAAAACTTGAGAATCAAGACTTTTATAAACTTAAGTAAAGTTTCAAACATAATAAAATTAAAAACATGTTTCGACTGAAAACATGGTTTCAACAAAAGAAAGAAAGACTTAACAAATATGCTTGGTAGCATTAACATCCATATCGAGGAATCCGAAACTTAAAACAAGACTCAGTATTTTCATAAACTTATATAAGCTTTAAAGATATACGATATATTAATAGTGTACATATAACATAAGAGTTCAATACTGAAGATCTTTCTTTTGACAAGAGAAAACAAGATTTCTATTCTTGAAAATTCCTTTTAAACGAGCCACCACGCTCCTCGTCCATGCCCTAATCTCCTTATTCATGATCACCTGGGGGGAAAACATAAGGGGTGAGATTACGCAAATCTCAATAAGTACAAAAGAACAACAAACGTGTTTTAAAACATGACATAACATAAACTTGCAACATGAACATGAGGACACACGATAGGATCTACAAACTTGTCAGGGTAAGAACCTATGTGCGTAGCGCTATTAAACTTTGGTCCCATAACTTGCTTAAAAACATGAAACTTGCTTGAAAACATGACACGAGGGATCCCATAAACATGATTTCCATAAGTTAAACATATTGATAGTTCATGTTGTACTTACCTCAATTTGGTTGGAAAAGACCTAGATTTTCCGGCGAGGTTGTTTACCTCTCGTTTCTACACCAAATTCGCTCATTCCTTTTGCAGAATTCTCCCCTCACTCTCTAGCACAAAATTCTCTCTTTTGATTCTCTCAACATTTCCCAAAGTCTTCTAAAACTTGTGAACTACCTTAAGGCCTATTTATAGACATTTTTGGCCAATCACGCGTCGTCACCTTGTGGGGTCATCACGAGGCTTTAAATCGTATCTCCAAGTGGCCCATGAATGTTTGCCACATGTCCCAATTTTGAAATCTAAGTAAACTTGGAGGCTAAGCAAAAGCAAAGACTAGGACTTCAAAATGATCCAAAGCTATATTTAAAAAGATTTGAAATTTGAAATCATGACTTCCAATAGTTAGTTGGTTCAGTTCGTTATCCCAACGGTTTAGTTACGAAGTTTCAAGAATTACACCTTGAGCTGAACTTTTTGGGTAACTGCACTTAGACCCCTTGCAACTGGGTCCCCGACCATCCAAAAATTACCTTTTTGGCCCCTAGAGAATGGATTTATTACGCTAATACCTCAAGAATTTTGGTAAATAATATTTTTACCTGAACTTCAATATTTACGATTTTGCCCCTAGTTTAGAAACCGAATTTTTGTCTCAAGACTTCCACAATCCCTTGAAATGTCCTATTTCCTTAAGTATTTGAATCTAAAAATCTCGACTATTACATCATATTTGAGTCTAAAAATCTCGGGTGTTACAATCTACCCTCTTAAAGAATTTTTGTCCTCGAAAATTTACCTTACTCCTTATCATCAAACAGTTGGGGATATTTGGATCACATCTCATCCTCTCATTCCCAAGTTGTCTCTTCCATTAAATGATGTTTCCATAATACCTTGACCAGTGGTATTTTTTTATTGCGAGGTTTTCGTACGTCCCAAGTAATAATGCTTATTAGAGCCTCTTCATATTTCAAGTCTTGCTGGATCTCTAATGGTTAATGCTTTATTACGTGAGTTGGGTTAGGGACATACTTTTTGAGCATTGATATGTGGAAAACATCATGTATTGTTGAAAGATCTGGTGGTAAAGCTAGCTGGTAAGCCACATTGCCAACCCGCTTCAAGATCTCAAATGGGCCTATATACCTAGTTTTGAGCTTACCTTTATTCCCAAACCGAAAAACACTTTTTATGGGTGTAACTTTTAAGAATAACTTATCACCGATGGCGAACTCCAAATCCTTTCTCCTTTTATCAGCATAGCTTTTTTGTCTATCTTGAGCCTTCTTTATACTATCTTTGATCTTTTCAATGGCTTGTACAGTTTGTTCCACAATCTCTGGACCTAAAATCTTCCGCTCACCAACTTCATTCCAATGAACAGGTGATCTGCATGCCCTTCCATACAACGCCTCATAGGGTGCCATGCCAACAGATGCATGGTGACTGTTGTTGTATGTGAATTCAATTAATGGTAGATGTTTCTCCCAATGTCCACCAAACTCTAGGTCACAGATATGAAGCATATCCTCTAAAGTCTGAATTATCCTTTCAGATTGCCTATCTGTCTGAGGATGAAAAGTTGTACTAAAACTTAATTAGGTTCCCATGGCTCTGTGTAAGCTTTTCCAAAAGTTTGATATGAACCTTAGGTTCCTATCTTATACAATGGAAACTAGGACACCATGCAATCTTACTATTTTCTTAACATATAGCCGAGCAAACTGGTCCATCG
This sequence comes from Diospyros kaki, assembly GCA_036245055.1. Classification (NCBI taxonomy): domain Eukaryota; kingdom Viridiplantae; phylum Streptophyta; class Magnoliopsida; order Ericales; family Ebenaceae; genus Diospyros; species Diospyros kaki. Next base: position 24,120,426 of record BSEG01000010.1, on the reverse strand, counting down.
TAAATGTCATTCGAACAGGTAAGAAATGAGCTGATTTGGTAAGTTGATCCATGATCACCTAGATAGCCTCGTGTCTCATTACTGATTTTGGAAAACCTATAACAAAATTTATTATCACATGTTCCCATTTCCAATCTAGAACCTCCAACGATTGTTGTAACCCTATTGGTCGTTGGTGCTTAGCTTTCATCTATTGACATATCAAACACTTTTCGACGAATTTTGTTATGTCCTCCATCATATTCCTCCACCAAAACACTGTCTTTAGGTCACGATACATTTTTGTACTTCCAGGATGTACAGAATAAGGAGTGGAGTAGGCTTCTTCTAGAATTTCTAGCCTTAGTTCCTCAAAGTTTGGCACACACATTCGCCCTTGGTAGTAGATTGTGTCATCTCCAACTATTGTGAAGTCCTTTCACTTCTCAGTGTTAATCTCAGCCTTAATGTACTTAAAGAATTGGTCTCCCTTCTGATGATTCTTAATCCAATCATGGAGAGTTGGTCGAATAGAGAGTGTTGTCATTCAAGCATTAGACTTAGATGACATAACAACAATCTCAAGGCTTAACCTCGAACTCCTTCCACAAAGGCTTCTGTGTAGTTAAAGCTGCTACTTGGCCTATTTTCTTTATACTCAAAGCGTCAACCACCCCATTTGCTTTTCCTGGGTGGTAGTGAATTTCACAATCATAATCCTTTACCAATTCTAACCATCTCATCTACCTCATATTCAACTCCTTTTGCATGAAGATGTATTTGAGACTCTTATGGTCGATATAGATATTGCATTTACCTCCACACAAATAGTGTCTCAAGATCTTTAATGCGTGTACTACTGCTGCAAGCTCTAGGTCATGTGTAGGATAGTTTTGCTCATAGGGCTTTAACTGCCTTGATGCATAAGCAACTACCTTATATATTTGCATCAATACACACCCAATTCCTTGTTTGGACGCATCACTATAGAAAACAAAGCCTTCCGACCCTTCAACGATAGTTAATACTAGCACATTGACTAGCCTCATCTTTGATTCTTCAAAACTAGATTCATATTTCTCTGTCTATTCAAACTTAGTACCTTTATGAGTTAGCTGTGTCAAAGGCCCTGCCAGTTTGGAGAACCCTTCAATGAACCTCCTATAGTATTCAGCTAAACCTAAAAAGTTGCGAACCTCACTTACATTAGTTGGTCTTGACCAATTCAACACTGCTTTTACTTTGCTGGGGTCCACTTCTATTCCTTGAGTTGTTACTACATGCCTGAGGAACACCACATGTTTTAACAAAAAATTTGCACTTCTTGAACTTTGCATATAGCTTCTTTTCCTTAAAGACCCCTAAAACCACCCTCAAATGTTTCTCATGATCTTCTTCACTTTGAGAGGACACCAAGATATCATCAATAAAGACAATGAAAAATTTATCTAAGAACTCATAGAAAACTCGATTCATTATGTAACGACCCGATAAGGAGGTCTGGGATATTTTGGCATTTTTGAATTATTTTTATATGCGGCGTATTTTGGGCATGAATAATATAAATGTTTAGAATGTTTAATGTGTTGTAAGAGCCAAAATGAATAAATTGTAGGTGTGTGTATGTGTGAAGGTTTAAGTAAAGACAAGTGAGTAGAATTGAAATTTAAAGTAAGAGAGTGTTGAAAAGTCAAAGACCAAGTGGTTGAAAATTCAAAGGTGGAAAAGTCCATAATTGTAGGCTTGAAATTAGATGCAAATGGGGCTGCCGATTAGGGGCTTTGTATGTGTATATTTCATGTATTTTTATTTATTTAATTGGATAAAAGGAAAGAAGGGATAAGGAGGGCATTTGTATAGTTCATGAGGGCAAAATGGGAATGTAGGGATATTATAAGAGAGAGAGAGAGAGAGTAAGCCATTCACTCTTCTCTCCCTCTCGTTTCTTTCTTCTCCTTTCTCCCTTATCTCCAAATTTCTTCTTCTTCATTTGGAGCTTCAAGAATGGGTTTGATAGTCAAGATCAAGAGCTTTGGTGGAGTTTTTGAAGCTCAACATCTTCTTCTCCAAAGGATCTTCCATTTGAGCAAGGCAAGTTCCTCTCCTTTCTTCCTCATCCTATCCATTGGGTTTGATGTGTGGAGGATGAATTCAAGCAAATCTCATGATTATTCTTAAAGGAATGTTGTATAGCCTTTTATTTCAAAGGTTTTGTAAAAACCCTATTTTCCTCAAATTGATTTCATTGGATTCAATTAGGTCTTGAAATAGAGGTGGTAGTACCCTCTGGGATGAGGGATAAGAGTGTGATTGGAGTTTGATGGAGTATGGGGAGGTTTGGAATGGGTTTGAAGAGTTTTGGAGCGCCTATGAACGGTTTCTGGGTGTTTCCCGTGTTTAGGTTTCGAAACATGTCATGTAGGTTTCGAAATATAACTCTCTGGTTTCTATGTTTCGAAACATGTCAAGTAAGTTTCGAAACATAAGTTTCTGCTTTATAGGTTTCGAAACATGTTTCCCAGATTTCGAAACATGGGGTCAGCCTGCGCACCCTGTACAGTTTTAGCCATAACTTTTTGTATAGAAATCCAATTGACAAACCATTTGAAGCGTTGTAAACTAGATTTGATAGGCTTTGTTTTGATATAAGTTTAAGAACATTTGGACAATATTTGAATGGTATAGCCTTGTTTTCAAATCAAGTCTAGTCAATTTAAGCCAACATATGGGAGTTGTTGAGGTGCTTATACATGGAAACCCATGGGGTGAAATGAGCATATAAAAACATGTTAGAGAGGGAATCTATCATGGAAATGTTATTGTCTAAGGTGGGAGTTAATAGTATTTTTGAAAATGAATTACTCCTTGGCTAAGGATATATAGTACATGGTGGTACACATATGTGCAACTTGAAATATTTGTATGGCATTAAAGGTGCTTGTGAACAAAGGATGTCTTAGTAATGCCGGTAGGCTTGTGCCTGACCGTGAGAGCTATGGCTCATGATACCATCTAGGACGGGGGTGGATGATGGTCCACATTTAATGCCGGTAGGCTTTTGCCTGACCGTGGGAGCTACGGCTCATGATACATTCTAGGACGGGGGTGGATGATGGTCCACATTTAATGCCGGTAGGCTTTTGCCTGACCGTGGGAGCTACAGCTCATGATACCGTCTAGGACGGGGGTGGATGATGGTCCACATTTAATGTCGGTAGGCTTGTGCTTGACCGTGGGAGCTACGGCTCGTGATACCGCCTAGTATGGACTAGGGCAGGGGTGGATGACAGTCCACATTTGATGTCGATGACGTGTATCGACCGTGGGAGCTACGGCTCGTGACACCGCCTAGTACGGACTAGGGTGGGGGTGAAGAATGGTCCACATTTATTAAATACAACTTTGGGAAGGGATAAGAGGAATTGTATGAATTCATATGTTGGTGTAGACTATGGTGGTGGTAAAAATCAATTGAACGTAAGATTGATAAGAGAAGGACCCCACAGCGATACCTCCTAGAGATTCCACCATACCTAAATCTATGCATATTATCGATTATACTCGATAAAAATATGGCAGATTAACGTGTGATATCATGGGTGTGGGATAGCACCACAGAATTGAGAATGGGTTGAGAGAGCGACTATGATGGCCACTGCGTACCGAGCGTGTGGCATCACAAACAGGTGCTAGTGCCACATAGTGGATTTGATTTATAAGCCTATAATGGATTGCCTTGTAACATAAAGGTATGATACATTAAGATAATGGGAGTTGTGCTTAGAGAATTAGATGAGTTTCAGAGACTATATAGTAGCAAGGCTACTGGAGAATGCATTGTCCATTATGGTAGGAGTTTTTATTTGGGGTAGAATGTATTGGTCTCGGTAGTAATTCTGACCATGATGTTTATGTTGCAATTCTACCTGTATGGTTCGATACCATGATCCTACCACATATTATTGTTTGTTATTGTTTCCTAAGTCTCTGATATGATATATCTCGTGCTCCATTTCATTGTATTATACTTGCTGGGCCTTGCGGCTCATTCTTTCCCTTCACAACATTCCAGGTGCAGGTAAGCGAAGGATTAAAAAGGTCTTAGTAGAGCATGATGGGTTGGATTAGATGTGTACAGAGCTCACCCGGATAAAAGGTTTTGGGAGCGGTTGGTTGATTTATGCCATTCTAATGGTTGTATTTTTTTTTATTGGAGTTTATTGTATTCCCCTTAGGGGCAGCTAATGGAATGTAAATGATAATGGTTATTTTGTGATAAAAAAAAAATGAATGATCTAGTTGGAGTTTTGTTTTGTTTCTATCTTATATTGGGCCTTCGGGTCACTACACATTAGGTCCATGAAAACTCCAGGGGCATTAGTTAAACCAAAGGGCATGACTAAAAACCAATAATGACCGTATCGAGTTCTGAAAGCTGTCTTCAAGATTTCACTGAATTTGTTCCTCAATTGGTGATATTATGACCTTAGATCAATCTTTGAAAATACTCATGCACCTAGTAACTGATCAAACAAGTCCTCAATTCTAGGAAGAGGCTACTTGTTCTTAATAGTGATTCTATTCAATTCCCAATAATCAATGCACATCCTCATTGATCCGTCTTTCTTCTTGACGAACAATACTGGTGTTCCCCAAGGGGATACGCTAGGTCGAATAAATCATTTTCTCAATAGTTCCTCTAACTGGGTTTTCAACTCGTGTAACTCCTTTGGTGCCATCCTATAAGGAGCTTTAGAAATTGGTCCAGAACCGGGGATTAGATCAATAGTAAACTTTACTTCTCGTTCTGGTGGCATTTCAATTAGGTCATCAGGGAAAACCTCTAGAAAGTCCTTTACTACACTAACGTCGTTCATTGTTAATTCTTTTCATCCCTTAGCCACCACTGACATTAAGAATCCAATACATCCTTTCGACTGTAATAGTTTCTTAGCTTTTAATGCTAAAATAACATGGGGAAGGTGTTTTATCTCAGCCACTGAAAGGAAAAGTTCTACCCCTTTAAGATACTTACAAACTATTTCATTTTCAAAGTATAAAATAGTCACATGGTGCTTGAAAAACCAGTCCATTACCAAAATCACATCGAATTCTTGCATATCTAAGACATATAAGGTCGTTTCTAAAAACTTTCCCTCGATCTCCACCTTAATTGTTCTTACTACATGATTCGTGCTTAATATACATCCTGAGGGCATCGCTACTCTTAAGGGAGTACCTACATGTTCCACATGTGCATTGTGTTCGCTTGCAAACTTAGGGGATATAAAAGAATGGGTGGAACTAGAAACAAATAAAGTACAAGTAGGTATTCTAGAGATAAGGATGTTACCAGCCACCTCCTCCTGTCCTGTGAGTGCATACACCCTAGCTTGACCCTTAAGGAGATTTCCTGGCTTCTGTTGATATGGTTGTTACTACTGTTTCTTTAACTGACCCTTGGGATAGAATTTGGCCACATGACCCATTTCACCACAATTATAACATGCGCCGGTTCCCATGAGACATGGTCCAGCATAGCGCTTCTGACATTTTCCATACACTAGGTTCAGTTGGTTATTTCTTTGTGTTAGACCTCCTCCTTTATTTTTCTTCAAATAATCTTGCTTTCCTTTTCCTTTATCCTCCCACTTATGCTTTTCTAGGTGTCCAAACTGTGATAGCCTATTATTGCTACCAGAACCTTCTTTAAAAGTGCTAGTTGGGCTTTGGCTAGCACCTCATGATATGTGCCTAGCTCAAAAGTTACAACTGCTTGCCAGAGATCATCCCTCAAACCCTGTTCAAAACCCCTTGCTCGTTTCAGTTCTGTATTCACTAGAGTTGGGGAAAAATGTGATAGCTCATCAAAATTCCTTTCATATTCAATCAATGTCATGTTACCTTATTTCAGCATGAGGAACTCTGCTTCCTTCTAGTTACAAATGTTAGATGGGTAATATTTTTTGAGAAAAAGTTCCTTAAATTGACCCCAAGTTCACACATGTTCCTGAGTTCTGGATTTGGCGATCGAATCCCACTAGTGCCTTGCTCCTTGTCGTAACATGAATGTGGCACAAGTCACTTTCCTAGAATCTGGGCAATCGATGAGATTAAAGATCTGCTCAATCGTGGTTATCCAATCCTCAGCCACGAGAGGGTCCATCTCACCCTCGAAAGTTGAGGGTTGAAGCTTCCAGAACTGCTCAACTAGGGGTCGCATTATTTCCTAGATTTTCTTGGAGAGGTGCAACTGGTGGTATAGTAGGTGGCATCATGTTGCGAATGGCGTCAATGAATTGCATAAATTGCTCGTTGAATTGTTGGTTTTGTTAGCCTCGTTTTGTGGCTGCCAGCCCCTATTATTAACACTTCTCGCACAGGTTTCAATAACCTTAAGTGAATGATAAAAAGAATAATTAATTCCTGAATATAGGATCCCTAAGGATAAAGAGTACTATTATGGAATTACGTGTTAACTATGATTCGTTAATCCATCGTTTCATCTACCAATATGCATAACACACAACTAAAGAGCTTCCAGGTAAGAAGAGGAGTCACATGGATGATGTAAGTCCCATACTTCCCTTAGACAGTTTAGGTCTTTGTGATAAAGCCCTTAGTGCGATCACACATATCAATAAACTCAACAATGGATTTGTGTTTAATTACGACTCATTATGCAAGCGCTTCTTGATAGACTTGATTCCTAATTGATTTCATTCTAATAAACACTTCCTAAACTAATATTTCCGCTATAATCATGAACTCTTCAGTTTGAAGCAATATCACTAGCGAAAAAATGCATGTTAATTAATGGTAAATAAGAATCGTATCTCTCACATACTTATTCTAACGTGAGGGTCATACATGTGCATACATATAACAACATATGCTCATAAATATAGCTTGACAGAATAACTGCATAGTTAAGGGGGACGTGGTTTGCATGAGAATAACTATGAGGTGTAAGCATGGTATCCATAAAGAATAAGCATAGCAATTCTTATTACTTACCCAGAGATTGGGAGCTCGGATAGGATGTGGTGGATTTTCAATTTGCCTTAAAAAGTTTCCTTACAAATCCTTCTAAAAAAAAAAAACTCAGAATTTTTCTTTAAAAACAATTTTAGTCTACAGGAAAGTAAATCTTGCTCTGATACCACTATGTGACACCCTTCACTTTGCTAGAAAACATGATACTTTGAAACACCCAAAACTTGCCAAAAAAAAAACCAAATCTCCATATTCTTTAAATATAATTTGAAATAAATTTGAAATAAAATTTTAAATATGCTTAATAATAATAATATTCATATGAACTTCAAGGTTTTAGCACAGAAAAACTTGAGAATCAAGACTTTTATAAACTTAAGTAAAGTTTCAAATATAATAAAATTCAAAACATGGTTTCAATAGAAGAAAAAAAGACTTAGCAAATATGCTTTGTAGAAATAGCATCCATATAGAGAAATCCGAAACTTAAAACGAGACTCGACATTTTCATAAACTTGTATAAGCTTTAAAAACATATGATATAGCAATAGTGTACGTATAACATAAGAGTTCAATACTGAAGATCTTTCTTTTGACAAAAGAGAGAAAATAATATTTCTATTCTTGAAAATTCCTTTTTAACAAGCCACCATGCTCCTCGTCCACGCCCCGATCTCCTTATTCATGATCACCTGGGGGAAAAACATAAGGGATGAGATTACACAAATCTTAGTAAGTACAAAAGAACTACAAACATGTTTTAAAACATAGCATAACATGAACTTGCAACATGAACATGAGGAGACATGATAGGATCTACCAACTTGTCAGGGTAAGAACCTATGTGCATAGCGCTATTAAACTCCGGTCCCATAACTTGTTTGAAAACATGACATAAGGGACCCCATAAACATGATTTCCATGAGTTAAACATGTAGATAGTTCATATTGTACTTACCTTAATTTGGTTGGAAAGGACCCAAATTTTTCGACGAGGGTATTTACCTCTCGTTTCTACACCAAATTCACTCATTCTTTTTGCAGAATTCTTTCCTCACTCTCTAGCACAAAATCCTTTCTTTTGATTCTCTCAACCTTGCCCAAATTCTTCTAAAACTTGTGAACTACCTTAAGGCCTATTTATAGACATTTTCAGCCAATCATGCGTCTCCACCTTGTGGGGTCATCATGAGGCTTTAAATCCTATCTCCAAGTGGCCCATGAATTTTTCCCACATATCCCAAATTTGGAGACTAAGCAAAAGCAAAGACTTGGACTTCAAAATGATCCAAAACTATATTTAAAAAGACTTGAAATTTACAAACATGACTTTCAATTGCTAGTTGGTTTAGTTCGTTACCCCAATGGTCTAGTTATGAAGTTTTAAGAATTACACCTTGGCTTAAACTTTTTGGGTAATTGCATTTAGACCCCTTGCAACTGGGTCCCCAGGCTATCCAAAAATTACCTTTTTGGCCCCTGGAAAATGGATTTATTATGCCAATACCTCAAAGGTTTTGGTAAATTATATTTTTACCTAAACTTTAATATTTATGATTTTGCCTCTGGCTCAAAAATAAAATTTTTGTCTCAAGACTTCCACAATCCCTTGAAATATTCTATTTCCTCAAGTATTTGAATATAAAAATCTTGAGTATTACTTCATATTTGAGTTGAAAAATCTCGAGAGTTACAGCAAGATTCAAAAAATTTAGTGGGAGCACCCATTTAGTTTAAACTCCTTAATTAAATGATTTTTTTTATACAGATCCATCTACTAAAATATCTATTTATTTTCTACAGATAAAATGGTAGGCAACATGAATCCCTTAACCCGTACTAAGAGGTTTACTAACCCTAATTTCTCCAACTAGTTTTATAATCTTAAAATCGTTCTTAGTATGGAAAAGATAGAGGATGTCTTGTTCCTTAGTCCTTCTATTTCTATTCCTGATGATGTGACTGATGAGGAGAGGTTTACTTGAGAGAGTTTGAAGAATCATGACTTCAGAGCTCATAACTATATTCTCACCTCTATGTCCAATGAGTGGCAGCGACACCATGAGAATTTTCCTAATATTACAGGGATGATTTAGAATCTAAGGGACCTTTAGGGCAGCATAGTCAGACAGCTCGATATGAGATATCAAAGAAACTGTTTTGGGCTTGAATGATGGAAGGGTCAAATGTGGGAGAACATGTCATCAACATAATCAATTTGATTGGTCAGCTTAATGTATTGGATTTCCCAATGGATCCTCATCTTAGGATTGATCTGATCTTACAATTGTTGTCAAAATTGTTTTCTTTCTATATCACTTATTTTTATATGAATAAAATTTCATGTTCTCTCCCCAAGTTGTTAAACATGTTAACGACGACACAGTCACAAATATGGGGTAAAGGCAAAGAATGAGTTCTTATCATCGCCTCGTGTTCTTCTCAAAGGAAACCTAAAACTAGGAAGAAGAAAAGAAAGGTTCTTGGGGCAAGGAGGGACATAGGAAAGACAAAGTGGAAAGGCAAGGAGGTAGTTAGCAAACATAATTGTTACTTCTTCTAGAAGAAAGCTCACTGAAAAAGAAATTGCCCTAACTATCTTATAACCTTGAAGGTCAAGCATCAAGAAAGTCAAGGTATTTCTTCTTCCTTGTTTGTAATTGAGACTGATCTTACAATTAATCAGTACCCTACTTCGAATCATTGATTTAGGTGCTACTTCTCATATTTGTTTATCTGCGTAGGATCTTAATTGAAGTAGGATGCTTGGGAAGCGTGAAGTGGTTCTAAAGGTTGGAAATGGAGCAATAGTTGTTGCATTATCCATTGGAACTAGTTTTGTACTTTTACCTTCTGGTCATGTGTTGTATTTATATGACTGTTTACATGTACCGAATCCTATAAGGAATGTTTTGTCTATTCATAAGCTTGTACAATAGAATTATGAATTCTCTTTTGTCAACAATTGTTGTTACATTCATTATGGTAATGAGTGTGTGAGCAAGGCTGTAATGGTAAATGTTTGCATTTTCTAGAAACACGTGAATGTGAACAAAGTCAACAAATAGTTGCTAACACTAATACCACAGTAATAAAGAAACCTTCTTGAGATAATCATGTTAATCCTATACAATTGTGGGACCTTCGGCTTGGTCATAATAGTGAGAGTCGATTGACAAAGTTGGTTCAATGTGGATTGATTTCCAATTTGGGTTCAAAATTTGGGCTAACTTGTGAATCTTGTATTCTTGAGAAAATGAGTAAGTCGTCTTTTGTTTGACAAGGGGAAAGGGCTACTAAATTATTGGGGTTGGTACATACGAATGTGTGTGGGCCCATAAATATTATGGATCAGGGTAGTTATGTCTACTTTGTGACTTTTACCGATGATTTATCTAGGTATTATTATGTGTACTTTTTGAAGTACAAATATGAAGTCATTGAAAAGTTCAAAGAATTCAAAGTGGAAGTAGAAAACCAAAAAGGAAAGAGTATCAAGATTCTTCGATTAGATCAAGAAGGTGAATACTTGAGTACTAAGTTGGTTGATTATGTTAAGGAGTGTGGTATTGTTTCACAATTAACTCCTCCATATACACCATAACTAAATGATGTGGCTAAACATAGAAATCGAACCTTGTTGGACATGTTATGTTCTATGATTAGCTACACAGATTTGCCTATTTCATTGTGGGGTTATACCATTCTTACTGTAATTTATCCATTAAATAAGATATCAACTAAAAGTGTTTCGACCACACCATATGAGATTGGGTTGGGAGACTAGCAAGACTTAAACATGTTAAGATTTGGGGTTACCCAATTTATGTTAAAAGGTTGAAAACATAAAAGTTGGAACCAAGATCTAAGAAATGATGTTTCGTGGGATATCCTAAAGATAGCTTAGGGTATTACGTCTATTTTCGAGTTAAATCCAAGTGTTGAGTTAATCTTATGAATGTTTTGATGATGACTACATTATGCCAAAAATTTAATGTCTTCTTATGATATGTTCTCATAGGCTTATTAATATGTTTCGTATATATATAGAAATTCTTTTACTGGTTAAGGATATCTTAAGCCTATCTTGATAGGTTATATATGTTAAGGTTGCCTTGAATATGTTTATGGTCAAGGAACCTTGATAGGTTTATCTTCTAGTATAATTTATTTATTAATGTTCTCATATATGTTATATTTGTTCTTGCCATATGCTTTATTGATATGTAGCTTAATATGCTTCTCGTTGGGGTTATCTTAAAATTCTTAGGGTTATCCTAAAGATAATGCATGAGTGGTTTGTGAAACTCATGATATGCCAAGTGTTTTATGTGACAACTTACTCAAAGTTTAAGAGTAATGTATTCTATATCGAATGATTAAGTGATCATACACTCAAGTGATGGTAATTGAGTTTTGATTTGTAGAAATTAAGTTGTCTTATCCTTCATGTTAAGATTGTGTTAAAAATCTTAATATGTTTATTTGTGATTAATTTTGTTGTTGTTTCACATTTGTCAATAAGCTTGATATGTTAGTAAGTTACTTTAGGATCTCAAGGGATATCTTGTGTATCCATATTGCATGAGTGCCATGTGGAGCTTATGTTAGTGCAGTGCCATTAATGCTAGATTTAGATGACGTCTAGTATGGTTAATGGGCCTACTAATATAATCTTGCATGGTCATGTCTTCATTCATAAGTCCCCATCTCATCCTTATGAATAGTCCCTAGATTTCCTAGTAGAGGTCCTACTCTCAAGTTGTTGAGACTGTGTGACTTCGATCTCTAGTTCGAGATTTCTTAAAGTTAATCCCAATCCTTAAACTTATCAAAAAGGGACTATGATTTGTCGATTAGTAGAGTGGTACGTGGGATAGTACAATTGTTAGCATCATATGCTAATGGAAATGGGGTGTGGAGTCACACCCCACATTGCATGGGATGCATATACTAGACATATGGGTGGGTGTTGGAGAACATCCATTGAATATGACACATGCAACAGTTCACATGGCTTGAGCATTAATGATCTGTTGTTAGCTCTCGATTGTATATCTGGTCCTTAGACCAAAGGCGACATAGTGTCTTGTGCATTGGTGTCAGAGATTTCTCGCTAACCAAAACCATTCGGTGTGAGAGGTGGGAATGCTCTCTGTGTGGTGATTATGTAGTGGTGTATGGAGGCAGATCCTCAATGATGGGTTCCACTATCCTCCATTGGATGGAGGTGAACATCCTATGCATTTTGAGTCGGTTGGTGATTGTGGGAATCCTTAGCCAAGGCATGTACGACAATAAAAGAGTTTTGATGTCAGAAAAAGTTTCGATACTTCATCTCAATCACCCCTAGGCTAGATCTAGCATAATTACCGAGTCCTGTGAGTTTAATCAATCCATGACTCTCACTCAATCAGGATGTCAGTAGTAGAGGGACTATAGTGTATAGTAATCGAGGTTTTAATAGGTTTACACGAAGCTTTGACTTCATTTCCATTAGGATCATCCTGAGACATGGCTAGATGATACTCAAGATCTTTTAGGGTGCTTTGAGGATTTAGAGAGATTCTCATAGCAGGTCGAAGGGTTCGCCTGACATCAAGGAGTTGATGTGTCTTGACTGGTACATAGCTGTGAATCTAGAAAGTCACACCCTAAGTAGGTACTGTACTAAATTAGTGAATTCGAGCTAGTTGACCATTCTTCTTTCAATAAGAGTTAATGATATTTTTAGTGGAATATTAATTATGAAAATGGTTCTCATTGAATAATTAATTCGTGTATAATATTTTGTGTATAATAGTTATACATGTATTATATTATGGTAGAATTTATTAAAGTAAAGAGGTTTAGTTATTTGATAAATCAATGTAATTTGTCAAATTACAAAAAGGAAATAATTGATGGACGTGGACAGCAGCTGGCAAAGCGCACCATGCACCTGGGAATCAGAAATTGGAAAGGGATATTTGAAATTTGAAGGCATGGTGAAATTGGGATGAGGGCATGAAGGTTGCTTATATATAATGTATATAATGATATGTTATATAATCCATATATTATATAAAAGAAATAAAAGGAAGCATATTGGGGCAGTGCGTTGGACGCACGATGAGCCTAATTCGACAGCCAAACATTCCAATTTTGGATTGCTTTTAAGGCAAGTGGGTGGTATTCTTCCTCTTGTCTTCTCTAGTGCGTTAGACGCACATAAAGTAAAGCTCTCTCTCCATCTCTTTCTCTCTATCCATTCTCGATTTCTTCTATAGTGCATGTGTTGGGCGTGCATGACCCCCTACCTGTTCTGATCGCCCTCTGTTCCGTCCTCCTCATTCCTTCTTCTATTATGTCAATCAGTGTAACCCACACACATATATATGTGGGATATATATTTACAGCAACAAGGGGCACAACTTCTCCTCTCTCGGCTATAATATATATTGGATATTGGATCATACCAGCCAAGTTTTGGCCCTTGGCCCACGGCCCAGTCTCAACCCCAGCCAGCGGCCCAATCTCGGCCCTTAGCCCACGGACTAGCCCACAGCCTGATCCTGGCCCTGACCTAGCTTGCAATAGCATCATTACATTCACACACTGGATACTCCTATACTCGCTCAAGATCCCACCCTCATTTATGACAGATCCCATCCACATTAATGGTAGTCTCATGGCTGCAATCCTCACCCAACAATTTAAATAGCCTTAATCAGTTTGGATGTTTAGTGTTGAAATGGTGAGAAGGTTTAAACCCACCAGTGTGTGAGTGTAGTTGTAGCACAAATATAAATTTTGGACAAGTCCGGGTCGATTCACTGGGAGGTTTATTTAACAAAAGAATTGTTCATTTGGGTTGATTTATCCAAATAGAGCTAAGTTTTCTTGATTTTGAAAAGGTTTTTTTTTTTTTTTTGGAATATTAAAAAGGTCTTAGGTTGAGGCGAGTTCAAAACCAATGCCTAATAAATCTCTTATAGCAATTTAAACAGCAACATTAATCTGAAATAAACAGAGGATCATTTGGTAGTTATAATTCAAGATACGAATGATTCTCAGCTAAGCAACCCTCATACATGATATGAGGGTTCTAGGTTAAGATGTCACTATAAATTGTATTATACTATAAACTATGATTTGATTGTCTGAGCTTGGGTATATCTCATCTCCAATTCTAGCAACTCTCATACATGGCATGAGAGTTCTAAGTTAGGATGATGACCCAATCCAAACTCACAAAATCATTTACACACTCAACTCGAGTTTAACTCAGATAAATCTTGCATTCATTAAGGTTTGGCTTATCTTGAGATTCAAGAACATTGGACACTGTCCTCGCCTTAACCCAAGATTAGATTTAGCTACTCATTTCCATTTAAAAAAATTAATTGACAGGAATTTGAATGACGTAATTTAAATGACAGAATTTAATTGACATGAATTAAAATAGCAGAAACTAATCGGCCATTTAGGCGGTGGATAATTTAAATGACAGGAATTAAAATTGCAGAAATTTAAAGGCATAAATTAATCGGCCATTTAGGCGGTAAATAATAAGGTAACAATAAATGATATAAGAATTTAAAAGAAAAAAGAAAGGAAGTAAGATTACAAGAGAAAACAAAAGAGAGAATAAGAGCAATTCTCTAAGAGAAACTCTAAAAACAAAACTAAACTTTGATTTAAGTAATGAGAACTTCCTCACAAATGCACCAAAGTGAGCTATTTATAGCTCACAAGATGCAATACAAGCCGCACAATTATTCAACAAAACATTCACCTAACTAGTGGAAGAAAATTAGGTAAAAGACAAAAAGACTTTAGGTGGTGGACTTCTCATAAGAATACAAAAGACTTTAGGTAATAAAACACTTATAAAAATTCAAAACAAAGAAAAATCTTCTACAAATTGGGCTTTGTTGGGCCTTTGATTGGTCTTGGGCCTTTCTTATGTTCGATTCTATTTGATAGTTGGACCAAGTGCACTTGAAACATCCTCTAGACTCCATAGTTTACCCATGATTTTGAGCAACAATAATGGGTAATCCAACATTTTCGATTTATGCCCCTAATTAATTGTAGAAGTCAGCTTCCTTGCTTCATCCTGTAATAATATGTAATGCAAATAATTATTTATTTTAAGCATAATTATAAAGTCAAAATGGGGATATAATTCATTAAGATTTAGGAAATATTAACCCCGCATCACACCTCCCAACTTGAATATTGCTAGTCCCTTAGCAATCGGATTATACACCAGCCATGATCTAATTGCAATACTTGCATGAATATAAAAATTTCAAATTCGAAACCAAAATACGTAGAGTAGAACATTCAAAATAAGTCTAACATTCAAAATTAGATTTAGGGTTAAAGGTCATGCAATCTTAGGAATGGCAATCAAGATGATCAATACACATATTTACTCTCTCGAAGTTTTGACTTTAAACCTTACCGTGGATTTTCCGTCTAATAAAACGATTCCTCAGGTGTACACATAAAGGGGTGCACCGTTATAAGAGTAAATGTAGAACAAGTTCAAAATTGGTGTCATCCCAAATACAAAGAACGTATTGTCATGAAAGAACGGAAAAGTTGACATAGCTTCATGATTGGAATAATGCCTTAGATAAATAACTTCTAAATTTAAACATAATTCCTTGCTCTGAACTCGAATCTTGAGATCACATGATTTATAGCATCAAGAGGGACCAAACTGGGTTGTAATTGGGCTATGAGGTTAATATAGGTTGTCAAAGAAAAGGGTAAAGTGTACAAATGATGTGTCAAGATTTTTTTTTTTTTTTTACACTAATGTCAAACTGGATATAATGTTTTCTCCAACATTTATTTTGAGACACTTATGCTGAAAAACTAAGAGAACTTCCTTTTTTCTTTTTTTTTTTTTTAATATGAAAATACCGAGATAAACTGATTCTTAAAAACACACCAGGTTGGACAAATTTCAAGTGGTTACCGTTTAGATGAGGGTAAGAAAAGGAATTGTGCTAAGAACAATTCAAATGGGCTAGCAAATGAGGCTAATGTAAAGAAATAAAAAGGTTAATAGGCCCAAATTGAAAGAAATCGATCCCCCTATCATACTTCTACAAAACAATTTTACTCAGTCAACTAATTCAGAGTTTGAAACCAGCCAAATTCATCCACTATCATACTAGACATTCAAAGCAAAATGATGTTTTGAAGCTATTGAAAAGATGAGATAAGCAATAAAGCGCATTTAGAGTAAGTGTTATTTCACTCAGAATTAACGATTATTAGGCTCAAACACCCACTCAGGTAATAGTCTCCACTTCTGTTGAGGGATCATGCAGTGTGCTAATCAGCTAATTACCATTGCCTTTGACTTTATGACCAATAAACCAATTTCTAATTATTGAACACCTGATGCATGCAAATCATCTATTCTAATTCCATACATATATGTTTTCAAATAAGAAATTAATGCATTCATGATTCATATTGCAAATTCAACTGGCTATCAGTGTATAATTCCAAAGCTTTAGGGATAGCATTATTTAAAGCACACACATTTTTTTTTTAATTTCTAATTCACACAAAACTACAAGCATGCAATTGCAAATTCACAGTTAAATATAGACCAGATAATTCATAAATATATCTTACTCCCCCTAACTTAAATTACAGTAACAGGATTGTTAGGCATACTTGTAATTTCATAAGTACATAGATTTACTGTGAACTGCTAAAATTCAAACAAACAAATGAGCATACCATATATACATATATATATTTTTATATTTTCACATCAAAATAAAAATTTTATGCAAGTCATAAGATAAACAAAATGCGTCTCAAGAGTACAAAAAGTACTCCTTACTCAGCCATCTTATCATAAACTCGCCTAACAATTCCACAGTTTTTTTTTTTTTTAAACACAAGAAAAGAAATTTTGTACAAGTCATAGGAGATGCGTCTCAAGAGTACACAAAGTACTCCTTACTCAGCCATCTTATCATAGACTTGCTTTACAAGGATAATTCTAAATTAATCGAACCTTTTTACTGCTTGTTTCTGATTGCCTTAGACCAATCTATCTGTTGCTCATAAGGATCATGCTGTGGAAAATAAGCATGTAATTTTTCTAGCAGCTCCTCAATGGTGGATGTAGAAATAAGAATCTTTTTTGCTGAAGGAGAAATGAACTTTTGGTCCACACCCTGATCAATAAAAGAGAGCAACCCATCGAAAAAATGATTGACATTTAAAAGTCTAATGGGTTTGGTATGGAGATTACTCTTGGCCCAGGAGATTATACAAAAGATTTCTTCAAGTGTTCCAAAACCTCTTGGTAAAGTAATAAAAGCGTCTGACTAATAAATCTTACAAGCCATGCGCTCAGACATACGTGGTTCAGCCAAAGGGATTGGCATTACACCTACCACATATGATTTTCCAAAAAATGCAACTTCTGAAACATAATCATTCAATCCACGACTTCCCCTCCATATACCAAATTAATTTTTTTCTCTCAATTTTTGGCCTAGTTCGCTTGCTATAAGTCCGTAACAAATATCACTTCCAAGTTGAGAGCCACAAAGTACACATATGGTTTTGATTTGACAAACTAACTGTCCTTCCATGTTTGTTTCTTTTGTATGCCTTGGAAAGAGGTTTGGCAATCAAAAGTAGCTATACAACAATTCAACAAGAAATAAATACAAACAAAAATCATGCGTATGTACAAATAGTTGTGATTGTGGCTCACATCTTCCTCTGGTTTTAGTCCAGAAACGGCTTAAACACTTTCTATGAAGTGGGGATAGGCTTCCCATCCAATTTTCTTATAGATTGGCAAACATGGTCGTTTTTAGTCAGATTCCCAAGACTATAGTGTTGGTGGTCACTTATGAACTGGGTCCATAAAGCAAGAAGTTCTCTTTGCACTATTCCACATGGATACGTCTCAAGAGTCAATCGAATATCATCCAATGACTCCTTACTCAGTCTATCCTTTATGAAACTAATTTTATCTTCTCGATTTACGGACGTAAACCCCACAGATTTGCATCGAGTGTTAAAGGTCCAACGAGCACACTTGTGACAACCATTCACTCTTTTAGCTCTTCGTTTCTTCGCAAAACTACTCTTTCCTAAGCCTGGGAAGTGCTTAAAACTAGGTGAAGTTTCACCAACTAATCGAACTTTTGCTTCGATTAACCAGCGAATATCTTCAGGGATACTATTATACATCAATATCCTAAGTCTTTCACACCTACCAGTATAAATTTTTTTCAAATCATTCATTGGGAGAGATGGATAGTACTTGCGAATTTTTGAAAGCTGAAGATCCATTTTTCTTTTTCTAAAGAAAACTCTAATAAGAAGAAAGTAAAGAACTATAAACATTACAAAAGGGATGAGAGTACCTGATCGGAGGATAACACAAAGGAGAGAGGATTGAGCTCAAGAAGGGTGGCTTGCCTCATACAGATATGGAGTCTCTTATAGAGCAATGGGCATTACTATTCGATACTCGGCTCGAGGTACACCATAATTGCACCGTCAGGTTTGGTGTCGTTTAGCGTCTCATTTTTCAACATTTGGCAGTGTGCATCTTTCTTTATAGGGCAATGTGATTGCACTGTCTGAGAAGAATGGCTACCACCAACGTCAATTCTGTCTCTCCCAAAAAAATTTTTTTTTTTTAGGGGCCCAATAAAATCATATATACCACACAAGATAATATTATCAAGTTAACCAAAATTATTTGCACAACGGATCAATTTCAAACACCAATAAACCTTAAGTACACCTTACCCCCCAACTTAAATTGCGCATTGTCCTCAATCAGCAATAAAAGAATAGAAAATAGGCATACCTGGCGGTCTTCAATGCATGAACTCGTATGCAAAATTTTTATTTAGACTGCACAGAGAGAAGCACTATTGAAGTAATGCAAAAAAGAAACAAATTTTTTATATGTTTTATTTATTTTTTATTTATTTTTATTTATTTTTTTATTTTTTTTTCAAATCTAGAAACATCCACTTAATCTAAACAGAAAAGTGGTCTTTTAACGTCAAATTCCCAGACAAATGTGTTTCTAAAGGTCACTCAACCACTGATGGTGGATCACCCAACTCCGCCATCTCTTCATTTCCTTCAACAAGATCTTTCTCAGCTATGCCTAGATATGGTTTCAGCCTTTAACCATTCACTTTAAAACATTGTCTAGACTCTTTGATTTCAATTTCTATTACCCCATATTCTGATATGGTCTTGATTGTATAGGGTCCTGTCCATTTTGATCTCAACTTCCCTGGGAACAAATGAAGCCTTGAGTTGTAGAGAAGCACCTGTTGACTAACATGAAAATTTTTTCTGTTGATGTGTTGGTCATTCAACTTTTTCATATGCAACTTAGACAATTTGGCATTTTCAAATGCCTCATCCCTAAGTTCTTCAAGTTCATTAAGTTGCAATTTCCTATTTAGGCTCATTTCTGTTGATTCCTCATTAATCTTCCTAATGGCCCAGTAGGCTTTGTGCTCTATTTCAACTGGCAGATGACATGGCTTGCCATATACCAACCTGTAGGGAGACATGCCTAGAATGGTCTTGTATGCAGTTCTATAGGCCCAAAGTGCATCAATCAACCTCGAGGACCAATCCTTGCAGTTAGAATTGACTGTTTTCTCTAAAATCCTTTTTATCTCCCTGTTAGGATCAATTTCGCTTGGTCATTGGTTTGAGGGTGATATGGGGTTGCAACCTTGTGGACTACTCCATATTTTCTCATTAATTCAGCCACTGGTTTGTTGCAGAAGTGAGAACCTCCATCACTTATGATAGCCCTAGGCATTCCAAACCTACTAAAAATATTTTCTTTCAAAAACTTCATTACAACCCGATGATCGTTTGTTCTTGTTGGGATTGTTTCTACCCACTTGGACACATAGTCAACAGCTAACAAGATGTACTCGTGTCCACCTGAATTAACAAATGGTCCCATGAAGTCTATTCCCCAACAATCAAAGATTTCTAACACCTGAATGGGTTGCAAGGGCATCATATTCCTCTTGGTTAGGCTTCCTAGCCTTTGGCATTTATCACATGAGCTACAGAACTGATGCACATCTCTAAACATGGTAGGCCAAAAGAATCCCCTTTGTAAGATCTTGGTCAGTGTTTTTCTTGTGGAGAAATGACCTCCACAAGCAAGAGTATGACAAAAATTCAAAACACTCTGTTGCTCATGATCAGGGAAGCACCTTCTTAAAATTTGGTCAGCACAATACTTATACAAGTAAGGGTCATCTTAGAAATAAGTCCTAACCTTCCTAAAGAATTTTTGTTTATCTAGCATGGTCCAATGATTTGGAATTAGACCAGTGGCTAGATAGTTGGCTAGATCTGCATACCATGGTGTAACAGAGGTTGAGGTATCAATGATAAGGAAGAGCTGTTCATCTGGAAAGGTGTCCCTGATTGGTTCCTTGTCTAGATTAAGGTCTTGGCATGGAAATCTAGATAAATAGTCTGCCACCACATTTTCTACTACCTTTTTATCTTTGATTTCTATGTTGAATTCTTGGAGTAACAAAATCCACCTAATAAGATGTGGTTTGGCATCTTGTTTGGTGAGCAAGTATTTCAAAGCAGCATGGTCAGTGAAAACAATGACCAATAACCCCACCAGATATGATCTGAACTTTTCTAATGCAAAAACTACTGTCAATAGTTCCTTCTCAGTTGTTGTGTAATTTTTTTGGGTTTCATCGAGGGTTTTACTGACATAGTAGATGACATAAGGTTTCTTATCTTTTCTTTGCCCTAGGACTGCTCCTACAGTATAATCACTTGCATCACACATGAGTTCAAAGGGCAATGACCAATCTGGTGGTTGAATAATGGGGGCTGAGATGAGAGCATTTCTTAACCTCTCAAAAGAGGTTTAACAAGATGATGTCCACTTAAATAGGACATTCTGGGAGAGCAAATTACACAGAGGCCGGGCTATGCTGCTAAAAGATGCTATGAATCTCCTATAGAACCCAGCATGCCTAAGGAAAGACCTGATGTCCTTAACACTCTTAGGGATTGGTAGTTTTTGGATGGCTTCTACTTTGGCTTTGTCCACCTCCATTCCCTTAGCAGAAACAATATGCCCTAGGACTATACCTTGTTTGACCATGAAATGACATTTTTCCCAATTAAGCACAAGGTGGGTTTCTTCACAACGAGCTAGAACTCTCTCTAAATTCTCTAAACATGCCTCAAAATTAGCTCCACAGACAGAGAAATCATCCATAAAAACCTCCACAATGTGTTCTTTCATCTCACAAAAAATACTCATCACAAACCTTTGGAAGGTGGTAGGGGCATTACATAGTCCAAAAGGCATACGTCTATAGGCAAATGTCCCAAATGGACATGTGAAAGTGGTCTTTTCCTGGTCCTCCAGGGCAATGTCGATCTGGTTATATCCTGAATAACCATCAAGGAAACAATAGAAAGCTTGCCCAACTATTCTTTCAAGGACTTGGTCCAAGAATGGCAATGGAAAATGGTCTTTTCTAGTCATTGCATTGAGTTTTCTGTAATCAATGCACACTCTCCATCTGGTTTGGATGCGAGTAGGGATCAACTCATTATTTTCATTTCTCACCACTGTGACTCCAGACCTTTTTGGGACCACTTGAGTTGGGCTAACCCACTTTGAATCAGAGATGGGGTATATAATACTCGCATCTAGTAACTTTATCACTTCTTTCCTAAGCACCTCTTTCATGTTAGGATTGAGTCTCCTATGCATTTGCCTAACAGGTTTAGCATCCTCCTCTAGAAATATCCTATGAGTGCAAGTCAAAGGACTAATTCCATGCAAGTCTGAGATGGTCCAACCTAAGGCTTTTTTATGAGCTCTCAAAATGTTTATCAGTTGAATTTCCTGTTGGGATGTCAAACTTGAAGAGATGACTACGGGAAGTGTGTTCTCGTCACCTAGAAATGCATATTTTAACTCACTTGGCAAAGGTTTCATTTCAAGTGTGGGTGAGGTATTATCAGATTGTGACTCCTCTTTGTTCAAAGAACCCAATGGTTCTGATTTGGGAATCCATTGAGCCACAAGCATTGCTTCTTGCTCCCTAGTGTTCTCAAATTCTTTTAACTCTCTCTCTTCTTGATCTTCTTCCTTAGATTTGTTCAAAAATTCTTTTGCAAAATAGTCCTCAGCTAATGTTTGAACCGAATCTATTTCCTCCACCTCATTCTCAACTATGTGTTGTTTGGAAACTCTAAAGATATTCATCTCTACAGTCATGTTTCCAAATGATAACTTAAGTATTCCATTCCTACAATTAATTATGGCATTTGAAGTTGCTAGGAATGGTCTACCAAGAATGATTGGAACAGGGGGTTGAGGGCCTTGATGGGGTTGTGTGTCCAAGACTATAAAATCAATAGGGAAGTAAAATTTGTCCACCTGCACTAATACATCCTCCACTATCCCCCTAGGGACTTTGATTGACCTATCAGCAAGCTGTAGCGTAACTCTTGTTGGCTTGAGTTCTCCTAAGCCCAGTTGTTGATATACACTATAAGGAAGCAAGTTGACACTTGCTCCTAGATCTAAGAGTGCTTGGTCCACCCTCTGGCTTCCAATTATGCAAGAAATGGTTGGGCTACCAGGGTCTTTGTACTTAGGAGGTGTTTTAAGTTGCAGGATGGAACTCACCTATTCAGTTAAGAATGCTTTCTCATGGATATTGATCTTTCTTTTAACAGTAAACAAGTCTTTTAAGAATTTTGCATAAGATGGTGTCTGTATGATTGCATCAAGGAGAGGAATGTTAATCCTCACCTGCTTGAAGACTTCATAAATATCAGCATTTTGTTTTTCCCTCTTTGTTTGAGTAAGTCTTTGAGGGAATGGTGGTGCAGGGTTGCTCTTGAATTCTTCCACCTTATTTTTTTCTTTATCTTCCTTTTTTTTTTTTTTTCAAGTTTTTCCTCCAAAGCTAGAACATTGTCATTTTTTATATTTTCATTTTGTTCTTCTTCTTGTGCATTAGGTTGGTTTATCCTAGGGTCATCTGGTTTGTCAATCATTTTTCCATTCCTAAGGACAGTGACTACTTGCACCTGCTTATGATTATTGTTCCCACTATTTGATGATTCCACTTGATTTGTTTGCCTCACGGGGTTGGGATTTGGTTGAGAAGGGAATTTCCCAGGTTCTCTCATAGTCAAAGTTTCAGTTAGCTTGGTTAGCTGACTCCTCATATCCTCAATTACCCTATTTGTTTGCTCTTGGAACTTTGCTACCTGAGCATTGTTCCCCATCTGCCCTTGCATAAATTGTTGTAGAGTATCCTCTAGGGATCTCTTATGGGGTGGCTGATATGAGCCAGATGGTCCTTGGTTAGGCTAGTAGGGCTATGACTAAGGTTGTGGCTGTGGTTGTGAGGGAAATGGTTGGTGTGGCTGAGGTGCTGAGTCATTTCTCCAAGAGAAATTTGGGTGGTTCCTAGAATTTGGATGGTAGGTGTTCGAGTTTGGGTTGTACCCATGATAATTTCCACCCTGGTTCTAGTTTTGGTATATCCTACCCTCTATTTTCCTTGGTTGTGAGTTTGAAGTTTGGCCGTACAGCACTTCTTTGAAAGCAGGGAGGGTTGGACACTCCTTTGTTCTATGGCTATTGGCTTCACACACTACACAATGCACCTCTACCTCATTGACAACCTTCATTTTTTTCATCTCCAATTCTTCCATTTTCTTTGTCAACAGAGCTAATCTAGCACTGATGTCATCAGTTTCATTTAATTGGAGTTTTCCCTTTGGTTGTGGATTGTATTGATCTCTCAAATCTCCCATGGTTAATGGCCCAACTTCCCAATTTCTAGAGTTTTTAGCTACATGGTCAAAGTATGCAACAGCCTTTTCAGGAGTTTTTTCATAAAAGTCACCATTACACATGGTGGACACCAGCATTTTCAAATAAGAAGTTAAGGCATTAAAGAAGAAACTAACTACCCGCCATTGCTCAAAGGCATGGTGTGGGCAAGAATCCAAGAGGTTCTTGAAACATTCCCAAGTTTGAGAAAATGTTTCATTTGGTTTACAGACGAAATTCATCATTTTCCTTTGGAGTGATGTTGTTCTATTAGTTGGGAAGTATTTTTTTAGAAATTTTGTTTGCATCTCCCTCCAAGTTCCTATTGATCTAGGCTTTAGAGTCCCTAACCACATTTTTGCTTTATCCTTGAGTGAGAACGGGAAAAGCTTTAGTCTAATAGTGTCCTCATGTATATTTTGATCCCCACAGGTACCACATACCTCTTCAAAATCCCTCTTGTGTGTATATGGATTTTCAGAATCCATACCATGAAATGTGGGGAGCATTTGTATGGTACCTGGTTTAAGGACAAATCGATGATGGTTTATTGGTAGGATTATGCAAGAGATAGTGGTTTGCCTTGGAGGGTGCAAATAATCTCATCATCATCCAAGGGACCATGTTCTCCATGATCACTCCCGTGAGCAGATACATTTTCATTTTGTTGAGACATTATGGATTGTAAAAGTGATATTTCAGTCTCTGATAAAGAATGTACTCGGCTTCAGTTGTTGAATCTGTAACTGTCTCCTGTTTGGAACTCTTCCAACAAACAGCCCCGCCGTTTAGGCAGAATATGAATTCCGACTATGATTTAAAATCATCATTGTCGGACTGGAAACTAGCATCCGTGAACCCCTTCACGGTAAGCTTTCCTTCTCCATATACTAAGAACATCTCTTTAGTCCTTCTCAAGTACTTAAGGATGTTCTTCACTGCAATCCAGTGTTTCTCACCTGGATCAACTTGATATCTACTACATATGCTCAAAGCATATGTGACATCAAGCCTCGTACATAACATGGCATACATAATCGAGCCAATGGCTGAGGCATATGGTGCTTGACTCATTCTATCTCTTTCATCTTGTGTCTGAAGGACCGAAAACGAGGATCAAAGCATGCAACGGAAGCGTTTTAAGCATCAAAACTATCCTCGAATTGATTTGAGTCTAGGAGACTTACTTTTCCTATGGATTACCGGTCGGAACGGAGCGATAGAAGGAGGAGGTGCGACAGCTTCTTCAGCCTATTTTTAGTTTTAAATTTTTTAAAATAATAAAAATACATTTATTTTATTATTTTTAAAAATAACAAAAAAAATTATAAAAAAAATCTAAAATAACAAAATATTATTTTGGTTAGTTTTAGCCAAAACAATCTCTAAGTTCAAAATATAAAAAACACAATCCATTTTCTATGTTTTGGCTGTAAAAAAAAAATGGAAAAAAAAAGAAAAAAAATATTCTTAAATTTTAAAAATAAAATTATATATTTATTTAAATTTTAAAAAATATAATATATCTTCATTATAATTAAAAATATAATATAACATATAATATATTATTAAGTATATTACACATATGTATAATAATATTTAATATAAATTATCAATTGAGATGCCAGTAATTTATTAATTAAATTTATTATTTTATTTTAATAGTAAAATTTTATTAAAAAGAGTTAATTTTATCATTTAATAATTAAATTTATTGAATAAAATATTATAAAATATTTTTTTTCAAAATTCTAAAATAAACACATTTTTTAATTTTCTGTGTTAAGAAATAATTTTTTAAAATAATAAAAAGAACACGTTTTCAATTTTCTGAAAACAGACTATCAAAACAAAAAATTGAAAATTAATTTAAAACTCAAAACTAAAAATTAAAAATGCAAAGAAAACGCAACCTTACTTTTCATGTACAAACTAAACCCTCCGGCTCCTCAAAGGTTGTCCTATTTCTCTCCATCCAAAGCCATCACCGGATGCATATATGCGTAGTCATTCAAACTGATATTTTTATTGTAGAATCACAACTCCCTTGCCAGATCCAATCCCAAGGAAGATGAACAAATTGATTTAAAAAAAAAAAAAAAAACCTCAACCCACATCTTTCTGATTGCCCTCCGCATACCGATAGCATAAGAAAACATTTGCACAACCTCCAACTCCCCTTTTAACTCTCCTCCACATATTATCCAGTTTAGTGCTAAGGCAAAGCTCCAAAGCAAATTTCCTAAAAGAGCTTTGTTAAACTTGCCCAAACTAACACAACCTGATTTCATCCTACAACCACCACAACGGCAATCCCTTTACATTGTCACCAGCTTATTGATAACAAGAGACATTGGAGTCAGAAAAAGGGTAAAGTAGGAAGACTAGACAAAACACTTACATAAAGTTAGCTTGAAAAAGAAGGTTAGTTTGCCTCTGTTGGAGATGTATCGCCTCTTGCCAAGCTCTTCTCAAATCTTTCAATCAACCCAATCCTGTATAGCCCTCAACTTGAAGGGTGACCCTAAGGGCAGACCTAATACATGGAGGAAAGAGGACCCCCACCATGCATTCTATGTAAAAGGCTAAACCAACCATCCTTCCCGCAAGCCAACCACTATTAACTCACTTTTGGCAACTTAAGAAGACGAGAGGTATTGTCTGTTCCAAGACAACAACCTCTGCTAAAACTTTTCAATCAACCCATCCCAAATAGCTTTCTGACCCCAAGGACAATGCTAAATACAGAGGGAATAGAACCCACCATGCATCCTAAATTAAAGGCTAAAACCAGCCATTCCTTCCACAATCCCAACTGCCATTAACTTGATTTTTGCAAGGTCACAAAGCCCCAGAACACCTAAAAGCAAGGCAAAGGAACCACCAAGATTCTCTACTCTCTCCACTCACTCAAGCCCCCTAAAAAATGGAAGTAACAGAGACAAAAAAAGGAGGGATAAAGGAACTTCAAAATAGAGCCAACCTATATTACATGGACTTGGGTATCGGTGTCAGACACGAGTATGTACCCAAAGGTTGGACTTGTCAAATTCATGAACTTTAGGATAAAGGGATATGTATCTAAACGTAGGACATAGGTATTGGGACATGACAGAATAATAAATCTTACTTCCCTACCCCTACACTAACAAATCTTTGATCTTTTAGTTTTATAACTAAAAATTAAGGGCATGTTACTTATACATACAAGAGAAAATGGAAACTAGTAAGTAGGTAATTTGGGTGATTTCACACAAATTTTATTTTAAAAGGCTAAAAGCAGATTACCAGAAATAATAAAACAAAATAAATTGTTAATTTTTCATTAAAGGTAATTAAATACATAAAAAACAAGAATTAACAAAGACCCAAAAATGCAGAGTCCGACACATCCCATAGTAGTACCAGTGTCATGTTGTGTCAACACCGTATAATGCCTAAAAATTCAAAGTCCATGTAACACAGGAGCCAACCCTATTAAAAACCTCAAATCCCTCAACCTAGCCCTTGTTTTCAAGTTTTCAAATCCACAACATAGAAAATTACTTGTGAGAACAAAAAACAAAAAAAAGAACGCCTTAATAACCAGGTTAAAAAGAAAAGGGGAGATAGAATTCCCTTGTCTTGGTCCTCTAGAGGATCCAAAAATTAGGAGCACTACTCATAAGAAAGATACAAAAACGAGTCCACTATCTTCATCAATGATTAGCCAAAAAAAAAATCAATATCTATCTTACAATGATCTCAAGAGTCCCACTTTTCAGCTTGGTATTTAAATACCCATTAGCCACCAAGACAATGTCAAAGATTTGATGAGCTCCCACTAAAGTAATTTTTCTTCTCAAAAATAACATCACTAATACCCTTATCCAATATAACAGGCAAAACCTCAGTTAAGATCTTAATAGATTCACTTTTAAAGACCAATGAGCCTAAACTCTTTTATATCCATAGCACCACCCACTTTTGAAAGCTAAGAAGGCAACACTTAAACTTCTCTCAAACCAACATGATCCAAAGAAACCATTTAACACCAACATGATGTCTCCTGCAACACTCTAGCAATGGTGAAAGAAAACTAAAGAAAATTCATATAGGCCAAGGGTCTCCTCCGAGAAAGGCCTCTCCAAACCCCCTTTCCACCCTCTCTAACCAAAATGGTTTGAAGTATAGCCCAATTAGTAGAGGTACCCACCCTCCTCAACGTATAAAGGTTACTATAGAATTCCACCACCTTCAAGGAAGTTGGGAACCTCTTCCTCAATCACCTCCTTTCCATCACTACAACTTGCATTGCATATATTATTTCTTCTATTAACGCAAGCCATTATTTGAAAAACCTCAACATTCTTATGTCTATTCCTAAAGATTATCGTTTATGTTTACTTCCCAACTTATTCCATCCAATAATGTAAGCTGTTTTTTTTTTTTTTTTTCGCCTCTCCCTTCAAAAGAACTCTCCAAATGGGATCCTTTTGTGAAAACTTCTAGATCTTCTTTATTATCCAACACCTTCATTTCTTCCAAAGATCTATCTATTCTAGTTCCAACATTAGCCACATTACATACAAGTGACCACCTTCCTACACCAAATGAAAGCTTGGAGAACACTCTACAACATAACTAGACACCAACCTCTAACAAGGTTAAAGAAAACCTTCTCAAACCACATATTTCCAAACGTAAAAGGCCCTAGAGCCACTTAAGAAACCACAACTCTCTAGAAAGATTGGGGTGTAGTCTGATACACTCCTAGGCAGGGTCACATGTTTCTACTACAAACAACCACTCTCCAATCCTCACAAACCAAAAATCTGTCTAACCATGATAACGAGAAATTATCCCCTTCCTTTGTTAGCATGAACAAACCCACAACTAAAGGCAGGTCCATTAATTCCTCCCTAGCTTATAAAACTAGAGAACATCCTCAAAAACTACTAAAGCCCATCCCATTAGATCTCTCAAAGGGAAAACCAACCACATACACATTAAAATACCTGCCAATACATCATGGTATTCCCCATCCAACTTTGTTCCTAGAGAATTACTCTCAAAAACACTCTATCAAAGTCAAAATGAGTTCTAAGGAGCCTACAAAAGTTGTGACACCACATTCTCATGCTAAAAAATAAGTGGTTTTTTGTTATCCACAATCCACTCCAATATTCAAGAACCATTCAAATCACTTTAACCCCACCATGAGTTGCCATCATAAAGTTTTTTTTTTTTTTGCTTACTCAATTGACCTAAACTCCTGGATTAAATGCTTAATTAAATTGCTTAACTTCGTTTTAATTTTGATTAGGTTTAATTTAAGTTTAACCCTAATTAAGCTAATCGTTAATCACTCCTATTAACCCTCTAGCATGGGTTAGTCACTCCAAGTAAAATTTCATTCAACATGGCCAATAACATGTTTATGTGATCTCACGTAATTTACATTTATTTAACTTGGGCTTCTATGTATATAAAAGGTCTTGGGCATAAGCTTAGCTTAGAGTCCTAATATAAATTTGGACCTTCTCTTTTAAAAAATTAGCAACCTCATTAGGAAGCACACTTGGCCTTAATTTAGACAAATAACTCAGGCCTAACCTAAACAAACTCTTGTGCCCTTCCCTTGAGCCCACTTTTAAGACCGAAATTAAGCCAAAATGAAATCAAAACTTTTCTATTTCCACTTAATTATTCAAGGCAAAGTATATAAGCCAAAAATTAGTGTTTTTAGCCCAAACCATTGCCCAAGAACTTTATAAAAACTTGAAGCCCATTTTTAAGACCCATTTTTGTTTAATCTCCTACAACTTAACCCAAATACCTATGGAAGCATCTAATGTTTTGTAATGACAGATTTGTTGTTGTTATGATTTATGATTAATTGTGTAGTAGTTTGTATTACAGTTGTTATTGCCAAGTGTAAGTGTGAGGCGGTACCTCTCTTATTGTTCAGTGAACTGCATATATAAGCAGCTCACGGTCTCTCTTGTAAGTGGTTAATTCATTCAATCATTTTAGTAAAGTACTCGAGATTATTTTTCTCTCTTCTTGTTCTTCTTCATTTGTGCCCTAGGGATTCATTACATGGTATCAGAGCCAAGTTGCTCTCCTTTAATGGCCTCTAATCATGTTCTCAGTTCATCCTCCTCTCCTTCTTCTCGATCCTCCTCGTTCTTATCTTCCACTTCTCAATTTGATTTCTCAACAAAGTGCAAAGGCTTTTAGCTTTATTCCTATAAAGCTCAATTCCAATAAGTATATATTCTAAAAGGCTCAAATTCTCGCTACAATTCAATATTTTGTTCTAGTTTCGTTTCTCAATAAAACACCTCCTCCACCGAAATGCATGCTCAATCCAAAAGGAGGAGACGTGGTTAATCCAATATACTTGAGCTGGATCCAGTCAGATCGGCTCCTACTAGGATGGCTCTTTTCTACGGTTGGTGAAGAAGTTTTAGCGCTAGTGATTCACTCTGAATCATCTACCGAGCTATTGCTCCATTTGGAAAATCTTTATGCACGTCAAACTATAGCTAAGTCCTTTCAATTGAAGCAAAAGCTAAGGTCAATTAAGAAGAATGAACTTTCTATAAATGATTACATTCTTAAAATTAAGACGATCAACCATGCTCTAACAACTATAGGAAAGCCATTCATTGACAAAAATTTGTTGCTTGCTATACCACGCAGACTAGATTAGGACTACGAAATTGTTGTGAACCTAATTACATATCAGATGGATGACATTGATTTGGAAAAGGTTCAATACTTGCATTTAATGCATGAACAAAGGCTGTCAGTTAATTCATCACATTCAATAAGTTTTGATTCTATGACCTCGACTACGCATGCAAATGTTGCATCATTTCCTACACGGAATGGTGATGGTTTTGGTAATAATAGAGGAAGTTATTCTCAAAGAGGAAATAATTACATGAATAGAGGGGGGAGAGGCCGAGGTAGAGCATCTAAGAGACGGATCTATTGTTAGTTGTGTGGGAAGCCAAGGCATTTTGTAAACAACTGTTATCACCGGTTTGATAAGAATTTTCAGCAGGTGTCTAAACCTTAAACCCTCCATACTGATTTCCATCAACTTTTACCCACACAGTTTTGTCTGTAGTCACATCCTCAAACTTGGTAGTCAAATGATCATCTAAACCTTGACCCATACACCATAGTTCAACAACCTTAAACCAAGACAGATAATTTGAACTACCCATTAACTTGTCAGTAGCTATGATTAGAGAAGGAGAGAGGATATTGGAGAAGAAACTAGATTTATTGGGTCTTGACATGTTTAATGGCAAATCTGATGGATCTAGGTTAAACAAATTTGAAATGGATCTGTTGGATGTAAGCTAAATAGATCCGGTTTGTTGGGTCAGATCTAGGTTAAACAGATTTGAAATGGATCTGTCAAATCTAGGCTAAACAGATCTAAAATGGATTACACTTGGTCGGGTCAAAATAGATCTGGAAGGCCAAATTGAAAAGATCGCACCTGTTGGCAGAACTGAAATTTTGAAAGACGGGTGGTCAGATCTAGAGGAGGTGGCTGGATCTGAGCAATGAAGGTGGCGGCGGGAGCGGTCAAAGCAGATCCAATAGTGAGGAGCTAGATCTGGTGGGATTCGACAAGAGTTGGTGGCCAGCGGTCGCAGGTGATGCAGATTCAGTGGTTGGCAGTCGCGGGTGAGTCAGATCCAATGGCCGATGATCATGGGAGAGTCAGATTTGGAGACCGACAATTGCGGGCGAGTCAAATCTGATGGTCGGCGACTCACAAGAAAGGCTGCAGATCTGGGCGATGGCTGGATCTGGGCAACAGCGGCGGAAGAGGCTAGATTTGGGTAGATCTAGCTAGATCTGGGCAGATCTAGCCGCTACAGATCTAGACGACAGCCAGATATGGGCAACACTGGAAAAAGAGGTCGGACCTGGGGAGATCTGGCCGCATTTGATGGCTACAACAGCTGCAGTTGCGGCGGCTGGCAGAGGAGATCGCAGGTGACGATGGCAAGAGCAGAGTTCGAGGGCGGTGGTGACAGCAGAGGCCACGAACGGCGGTGGCGACAGCAGAGGCCACGAACAGCGGTGACAATGGCAGCGGCAAAGCAAGCTGCGGGCGGCGGTGTCAGCAACGAGGATGCAGATGGCTGTAGGTGCGACAGACGGCTGTGGGCGACAGATCTGAAGTCTGGATCTGGGCAGATCTGGTCGTGACAGCGACAAAGGTAGGGAGCTCACAGGCGCCGGAGCAATAGGTATTGAGAAGAAAGGCACCACTGGAGGGATAACACAGCAGGAAAGAATTCTCTCACCAACTCTGATACCATCTGAAACTTAGAGAGATTGAAAATATTTTTCATGAATTAACTAGAAGAATGTACACATTTATACACAAACATTCATATGTCATGACATAAGCCGTGACATAAGCATGACATAAGTTATGACATAGGACTAACCCTAAGTCTAGAATACACACACAAGTGTTATCTCTATATACAACTCAACAAAAATTATGATCCTATTTGTTTGAGTGATATGGAGTCTGATGATGAATGGATCACTGAACAAGAAAACCCTTGTTTACCCCAAGATAATTCATGGATGGATGAATGCTTTGAAGATGATGGAGGTATTCAACCAAGTAATAATAGAAGAGGTAATCTATACTTAATAGTTTCTTACTTTCTAAAACTAAGTTAATGTGTTTGTGTAAGTTTGAGTTGAATTCTAATATGTTATATTGTATAATATAGGGCCAAGGAACTTGAAGCTAGATAGAAAAGGAAAAAGAAAAGTTGCTGAAGACAACATGGAAGAAGAATTGAATTTAGAAATGATTGACGGTGAGGAAGATGTAGAGGATGGAGAGCAAGTGGATTTGGCTATGTTTGAAGACAAAGAAGATGATAAAAATGATGAAGATCATGATGCTCTTGAACTTGAAGAAGAAGATGATTGATAACTAGCGAAGATTATGGACAATGGAATTTATTAGTAGCCTAATACTAATAGTTGTAGTTTTTTTCTTTTTCTTTTTCTTTTTCTTTTTTTTTTTTTTTTTATAGCTTGTTAATTTGAAAGTGGTTTGATTTAGTGCAATTTGAATTTAAAGACAACATGAATATACTTTTGATATAATTTTAATATATTTTATTTATTTTCTGTGGATATATATTATTTATAATTGAAATTGAAAATGTGTACCGAATCTTACGATTCGATTCAATTCTTGATTCACGATTCATAAAATAAGGAATTCGAATCTCGATTCAACAACTATGATTGGAATTATTTGGCTAGGTTTGAGCCTGTTATGGCCTTGTAAATCTCTATTTAAACAAAGTGTTTTACTGTTTCCATGTAGTCCAACCATGCTTTGATTTTTAGAGCATAACTTTCTATGGATATTTCCGATTTCAAATCTGTTTGTTGTTCCAAAAACTAGACTTCCTGAGCTTCAATTTCGACCTATGGTTTGTGGTATTTGACTAAGTATCGATCCTGAAACAAGTCCTTGAAAATCAGCCTGAAACCTGAAATTTCTGGAATTTTGCTTATTGAAATCCTTTTGTTTGGTTGTTCTTCCTAAGCTTAATATCATGATTCTTGCTTACTCTTATCATGTCTGACCTTGTTCTCTTCCTTGAATATTTGATGAATCTTGTTCAAAAAGCCCAAATAGGGTTCAGTTCACCCTATATTTTTAAAGGAATGATGCTTTTATTGGCTAAGTTACAAACATGCAAGATTTTGGTGTTGCTTGCATAGAAATGCTTTTGCATATGTTAGTTCGGGATGTAGGTGGCAGGGATTGTCGACCGTTTTGCCAAAAATGTCAACCGTTCTTGAGGTGATTCCACTGTGTCGAGCTAATGAATGGGCGCTGGTTGTTGACTGTTAGATTGGAAATGCACAAGTTGTCGATTGGGGCTGGAATGTTGTCGACCAGCTCTATTGGTGTGTGTTTTAATGTCTTGTTCAATGGTCGCATGGACATGGGTGGTAGCATTGGGGGTTCATAAATTGTGTGTGCAAGGGCATGAGCATCACAGGGAGTCTAGCATGCATACCTAGTAGGGCATTTGCATTGCATATGTAGCCAATGTGGGCAAAGCATGGCTTGATGCCTGATTTTGTGGGGGCCTTGTATCACGTTTATACTTACACCGCCATGCATTTCCTATGTGATGCATTGCATGGTTACTGATGTGCGCAACGAATTTATCCGCAGGGTACCCGCGAGCTTTGGCTCGAGAGCTTGCCATGCGAGCTTTGGCTCGAGAGGATGATATGCGAGCATTGGCTCGAGAGGTTGCCATGCGAGCTTCGGCTTGAGAGGATGATATGCAAGCATTGGCTTGAGAGGTTGTTATGGGAGCTCCAGTTCATGGATATGTGCCAGCTAGTACATGGTTGTGGACAAGTTTGTATAAAGAGCCCAAGTGCCAATGTGTGTGTTGTATGTGGGCCGCTCGGCTCATTATGTGTGCATTGATCCATGGGTATATTTGTGACCGGTGGGTCGAATTGTGATTCATGGCATAGTTTGTGTGTGGTGTGTGAGTGAGTCTACCTCTAACCTTGTACCCTCCTATTCCTTTATTCTTGCTGCATCTTATGGGTACTTGGCGTAGTGGCATTTGATACTACTGATGGTTATGTTATGTGTTACTTACTCGCATTGATCGTTCTATCCTATGATGACTTCTGTTACCTCGTGGTTCCATATCGAGAGGCTTATTGCATTAATTCCTGTTGTTGATTCCTGTTGATGATTCCTATTACTTCATATCCATGCCTTTGTTTATTATGTTTGCTGGGCCTTGTGGCTCATTTTTGTTTCGCATCATTCCAAGTATCAAGGTAGACTTGGGTGTGTGCCAGCTGTCGTGGCTAGAGTTTTGTGGGTAACTATGCGTACGGAGCAATCCTAACTGAAAAGATCTTGAAATGTGTTTGGAGCAGGGGCATAACTGCCATGTTCTGATTTAAATGTACGTTCTAAGTATTATGGAAGAAGAGCTCCTGAAATGTGTATTTAAAATTATTTTGCTTCCGTTGTTATAGAACATTTGTCATTATTAAGGCTTGGCAGAGCTTGTATAGAAAAAAAAAATAAGGATAATTTCGAGCGTTACATTTTCTGACAGTAGAAAATGTGACAGAAAATGTGAATGTGAATAACTATATATTCTTAAATAGACCCTAATGGGGATTGGAACGTTCCATTCAAGATCCACAATGTAAAAACAAAGCATTTTTGCATTTGGATATGGATCCATGCAACCTTTTCACTAGCCTAGCAGGATTAAGAGAAAATATTCCCCTTCTAGTTAAGAATCTAAGTCAATTTGTATAGGATTCTCCTTCCCTCCTGCCATCAAACAACTTCAAATTAAGTTCCAACCATGAGGCCACCTCAGTAACATCCAATAAGAGGTCAAATTGTCTTGGAGAGTATAATTCCCAAAAGTTAAAGAATATAATTCAAAAGGAGAAATCCATGTCCTCCATCCCAGACATAGATATAGTTCATCCCTCATAGAGATCCTCCTACCAAAATAAAATACCTCCTACCTCCATTTTATCCATCAGACAAGCACCTTCAAATTTCCCAACACAAGCCAAAAATCATACAAGGCTCCTAATTACTGTTTTCAAAAGTGCTGGTGCACTTAAGCATAAAAGGCCACGGAGCTAAAGCGCAAAGAGAAGCACACGCTTAAGCTAAGTGAAGCGAACAAGTAGAAATATTTGAGAAGAAGAACTTAATTTCTTTATCATTATGATTGGTATAAATATACAGAGAACAATCTTGACTTAGGAAACCTACAGCTAATTAGGAAACCTAAAATGGAAAGATAAATCTATACTAATTAGGTAACCTGTCAACAATTGAAGTTTAAAGCTGAATGATCGGCTATCAAATAGAAAAGGATAAGGAGCCAAGAAGATAGGAGCTGATTAGAAGATAAAGCCTTATTTATTTTTAAGTTTTTTAATCTCTTATGCAAATTTGTAAATTGTAAAGTTATATAGTCCTACTAATTAGGATTGTAATTTGTTCCTAGTTTTTAGGAGAATTATTAGGAGATTTCTTGTATATTTGTTAGCATACACACGAAATGGAAGAATCAAGGAATTCTATTCTCTTCAAAGTTCCTTTTAACATGGTATCAAAGCCGACCTTCTAAGGGGCTTCTTTTTTCCGGACTCTAGTACCTTTCTTAGTTACCACCACCTTGGGTGGATAATCAAGGCCTCCTTTGCCTATGTTCTTCACCCGATAAGCCCTCTTTGGCTTCCTTTTTTACCCGATCTTTGATCATTTATCCCTTCACCCGATAGGATAGGATGTCTACTACCTCTAACACAAATCCAACATCGGAGACGATGGAAACCAGCAGCACCACAGAGGTTCCGTTTGCTGGAACAAGCAGTACAAGCAATGGAGAAGAGTTGCAAAATCTCCAGGCGGCCTACCAGTTAAATAGGAAAAATTATCTGAAGTGGTCCCAGTTAATCCGTACTTTTCTCAAGCGAAAAGGGAAACTAAGTCATCTCTTGGGGACTAGTCCTAAGGAGGAAGATCCTATGTTTGTAGCATGGGATGAGGAGGATTCCTTAATGATGTCGTGGCTATGGAATTCAATGATACCGAAGATAAGCAATACGGTGATGTTCTTAACAACTGCAAGAGACATATGGGAGGCAATCAAGCTCACCTATTCCAAGGTGAAAGATGTTGCACAGATTTACAAAGTGAGGACCAAGATTGTTGCCACCAAACAAAGGGTAAGGTCCATCACTGAGTATGACAATACACTACAAACTTTATGGCAAGAATTTGATCATTACCAATGCCTCAAGATGAAATGCAATGAAGATGTAGCATTACAAAAAAGGTCTGTGGAGAAAGAAAGAACCTAGGATTTCTTGGTTGGACTTAATATGGAGTTTGATGCGGTAAGAATTCAAGTTCTTGGTAAGAAAGATTTACCCCCTTTAAATGAAGTAATTTCTGTAATCCGGGCTGAAAAAGGGAGAAGGGGAGTGATGCTAGACGACTCTCCAATAGAGAGATCAACACTAGTATCACTAAAGGCTCCTAACAAGGGTCCTACAAAGGAGAAGAAAGCTAGGGATAGAGACTCTATGGTGTACCTTCTGTAAAAAAACCTAGGCATACCATAGAGCGATGTTGGAAGTTACATGGAAAACCACGCAAAGGAGGACAACTAGGGGGCCAAAGCCAAGCCTATATGGCTAATATGACTAGCAAACAATAGCAAGCAGAACAAAAAGGATCGGAACAAGGAGAAGGCTTGGATCTCAACCAAGCAAAAATCGAGAAGCGAAGGAATTTTCTAAAATCTCTTGACAAGAAAGAAAAAGGTACATGTTCTCTTGCACTTACAGGTATTACCTCTCATTCTCTTACCCTACATGCTTCGGAAAAAACCCAACATAACTCTTGGATCCTAGACTCCCGGGCAACAGATCATATGACCCATTTTTCCCATTATTTCATTACCTACAACCCTTGTTCAAGTTCCAAGAAAATAACCTTGGCAGATGGGTCTTGAACCACCATTGTGACGCCCATATCATTCTCAATGAGTATCTTACACTCAAGAATGTTCTCCATGTTCCTAAATTATTCACTATCCTTATTTCCATTCAAAAACTGGTCCTGGGCAACAATTGCAGTGCTAATTTTTATCCTACTTTCTGTGAAATTAAGGGACAGGAATCAAAGAAGATGATTGGGCTTGCTAAGTCTAGGGTTGGCCAGTACTATCTGGAGAGACCAAATCAGTAGGAGAAAAAGGAAAAGGTGAATTTTGTGTCATGTTTGGTGCAATCTAGTAGAGATCAGATCTGGTTACATCACTATCGCCTTAGTCACCCCTCATTTTTTACTCTTAGGATCATGTTTCCAACTTTATTTAGGGGTCTCGATGTTAAAAATTTTCAGTATTCAGTTTGTGAACTTGCTAAACATAAGAGGGTGACTTATCATTCATTGAATAAAAGAACTTCTATTCCATTCTCTCTCATTCATAGTGATGTTTGGGGCCTTGCAACTATTCCCAATATTTCTGGGACACGGTGGTTTATAGTGTTTGTGGATGATTGCACCCGAGTGATGTGGTTGTTCCTTATGAAAAATAAATCTGAAGTGAGCACTATTTTTCCTAACTTCTATAACATGATTAGCACTCAATTTGGAGTGAAAATCAAAAGACTAAGATCTGATAATGCTAAAGATTTCTTTAACCAAACCCTATCAATTTTTTTCCAACAAAAAGGGATTATCCATGAGTTCTCTTGTCCCTATACTCCTCAACAAAATGGGGTAACTAAGAGAAAAAATGGGCATCTATTGGCTGTTACTAGAGCACTCCTTTTTCACCACAATGTTCCTAAACACTATTGGAGAGAAGCAGTTCTAACTGCCACATCCCTCATCAATCGGTTGCCTTCCCAAACTCTTGACTCTCTCAACTCCATGCAGCTCATAACCAAACATAACCCTACAACTAAACAGAAAGATTTATTCTCTGCTCAAAAAGAAGACACATTGACTTTACAAAATTTATAGTATAAGGAACTTAGCAAATAGGAAACACATTAATTTTAGACAGCTAGCAGGGCCAATTAATCAGCCACCCGTGATCTCCACAAGACATAAAAGTGAAACAAGCCTTAGGAAATTGAGAATGCTTGCTTAGATTGATATTCAGAGGGCTTTGAAAATATATACAGGTTCCAACTTAATCTCTTTCCTATAAAGTAGGAAAGGAATTGAGTAATATGCTCCTAAAATCTAGGAACAATTATCTCGTAAAGTTTAAGAGATAAAACAGATATAAAATACAAATATACAACAATTATCTACAACTGAAACATAATTTAAACAACTTACGATAATCTAATTTAATCTCTTCACTGAGTGTTGCAAAGCTTTCTCACTCCTCTTTAACTTAGACTTCTCCTTTCACTTGAAACCTCATTCTCGTCCAACACTCCCCCTCAAACTGATGAATAGATGAAAGTCATTCCCAACTTACTAATTAGGGACTCAAAACATGGTCTTGCAACCGCCTTTGTTAAAACATCAGCTACTTGATCAATAGAAGGTATATAAGACAGACTTATCCCTCCTTCTTCAATCTCTCTGTTTATAAAACTTCGTTCTATTCTCACATGCTTCATTCGGTCATGTTGCTTGATCACTAACATTACTGATGGAGACTACTCTCTAAAATTACTCCCATTTAGCTTATGCTAAGTAATTTGTAGAGGATAGTTATCAATAAGTGTTGTAGAGAGATTTGATGAAGATGGAAGTGGGAGAAGGGTTCTCAAAGAATTGGTGGTTGAGGCTTCGGTTAGGGTTGGATTTGGTTGTTTCGGCCATGATTGAAACTGAAAGAAGTCATTGCCGCTTCTGATCGAACCTGAGCTCTAATACCATGAAACAAGCCTTAGAAAATCGAGAATGCTTACTTAGATTGATATTGGCAGGGCCTTGAAAATATATACAGGTTACAACTTAATCTCTTTCCTATAAAATAGGAAAAGATTGGAGTAATCTACTCTTAAAATCTATGAACAACTATCTTCTAAAGTTTAGGAGATAAAACAGATATAAAATACAAATTTACAACAATTATCTACAACTGAAACATAATTTAAACAACTTAAGATAATCTGATTTAATCTCTTCCAGAGTGTTGCAAAGCTTCCACACTCCTCTTTAACTTAGTCTTCTCTTCCCACTTGGAACCTCATTCTCGTTCAACAAAAAGAAATAAGGAGTATAAACTTTTAGAAGCATCAAAAATATAAACTATTAAAAAATCATTAAAAAACTAAATAAGAATGAGGGTTGCAATTTAATAAAAGATGAGATACCATTTTTCATTTATATTTTATACCCGTTTACAAGCTCATATAATCATAGCAAAAAAAACATAAAAAACAAACAAAAATCATCCCAAATTTACAACAATCAATCCCAAATCAATCAACCCCTAATTTACAATAATCTCCAATCAATCAGTCCTTAATTTACAATCAATCAACAATTCCTGTTTTACAGCAATCAGGAATAAATTAGAAATCCCTAATGTACACATATTTAACTATTCCTTCAATATTTATTGCTTGAAAAATACAGCTCAGTCTTCTTTGTTTTTTTTTTTTTGGGGGGGGGGGGAGGGGGAATGTATGCATGATTCAGATCTTATTAAGATCTGATAACAGCCTTTTTTGGGGTAAGGATTCCATACAAGCATCTACACCACTGCAAAAATTTAAACAAATCCAACAATTCATATTCTCTGATTTTAAAAAAAGAAAAAAAAAACAAGTGTATTACTGAAGCACACTTTTTAGCACTTCGCAGCTCAAGTAAAGTGCAACTTAATCGTGCACAGCTAAAGTCGCTAAGCTTCACATACAAAAAGCCCTAAGCATGCTGTGCTTTGCACATAAACTGCACTTTTTAAAACACAGCTCCTAATCTCCAAAGGATGGAGGATACTCCCTAAGAACCCTGCAAAACCTACAGGAGTTCACTGTCTCACACTCTCCCTTTGTTGAGCGTTCAAAAGTCTTCCCTCGCACTCTCTTCTCCACCCCCACCCCACCCCACCCCCAAAAAAAAAACAAAACAAAACCACACCCCACCCCACCCAGTTTGAACTTTTTCCTTCTGTTCAATATCCCTGTGTTTTACACTTTGAAGTTTCTCAATGGGTTTAAAAGGTATATGTTTCCCTCTTCATTTTGTCGGCACGATCATTTTCTTGCTATTAGGCAATGAAATTTTTCATCAAGAATGTAAACAGGCTTCAGAAAAGGTTTAATATATGAAAAATGAATTCACAATAATGACAACCTGTTCATAATATGAAACATATGCCTAAAAGGACAGTCATTACGGATGATAAGAAACTAATTGCTTAATTAAGTATTAACAAAGTAAGGCTTATCCATCCATGAAATGCACTAATGAACTCTTTATCTCCACAAATTTACATAACAATTTCAAAGATGCTCAATCTAAATAATTTGAAGGATGCAAAAGAAGGCAAGAAATAGAGAAAATCAGACCATGACTAAATAACGTTCAATGAAGAAATATTTTAGAGTTTCAACCCCTTTAAATGCATCCACGGTAACAGCAGCAGCAAGCTTTAATCCCACTAAATGGGTTGACACCAACCATCTCAATCTATGATCACATCCACTAACTAACAATAAACAAAAATAGTGCAAATTCATTTGACATTCCTCCAGTACGTATCTTACTAATGGCACAAAAATAAACTATTCTGTTTATGCACCTAACAGTATTCCAAGTTGAAGTGATATATCACCTTGGACAATACATACAAAATCAAAACCCAATTATTCAAGTGGATACTTGGACGGTAACAGTGGCATAGACAAATTGAATTCATAAAACCTAGTTCCTGGCTTGCATCTCCTCCCCATCCCCACACAAGAAAAGCATGTCATTTTGACTTCCTTAAATAATGAAATTTACAACAACAACAACATATCCAGCCTTTATCCCACTATGTGGGGTCGGCTACATGAATTCTAAACTTCCATGTATTTCTATCTTTTGTCATATCTTCATTTAGGTCCATACACCTCATATCAAACTTTAATGTCTCTCCCAAAGTCTTCTTAGGTCTGCCTCTACCTCTTTTTTTGACTAATTGTTCCATTTCATCAACTATCCTCACAGGAGCATCTCTTGGTCTCCTTCTCACATGACCAAACCATCTTAATATAGTCTCTCTCATCTTCTCCTCGATTGGCACTACTCCTACCTTATTACGAATAACTTCATTTCTAATTTTATCGTTTCTTGCATGGCCGCACATCCATCTTAATATCCTCATCTCCGCTACGCTCATATTTTGCTCATACTGGTATTTGACTGCCCAACATTCTGAACCACACAACAACACTGATATTATAGCTATTCTATAGAATTTTCCTTTCAATTTTAATGGGATTTTACCATCACATAACACTCCCGATGCATTTCTCCATTTTAGCCAACCTGCATTAATTCTATGTGTGACATCCTCGTGAATTTCTCCATCTTTTTGAATAACTGATCCCAAATATCGAAAATGGTCTTTTCTTTATAAGATTTGATCTTCCAATTTTATAATAACATCCTCCACTCTTACATTCTTACTAAATTTACATTCCATATATTCTTTTTTCCTTCTACTTAATTTAAATCCCTTAGATTCTAAATTATTTCTCCACAACTCAAGCTTAGTGTCAACTTCTTCTTTTGTTTCATCCACCAACACTATGTCGTCTGCAAATAGCTTACACCATGGCATCTCTGTCTGAATATCTTTAGTGAGTTCATCCATTACTAAAGCAAATAAGTACAGACTTAGTGCAAAACCTTAATGCAGTCTTATTGTAATTTTAAACGGCTCAGTATCCCCTCCGCATATTCTGACCCTTGTCTTTGTACCATGATACATGTCCTTAAGAGCTTGTATATAGGCTATTCGAACTCCTTTCTTCTCTAAAATGCTCCATAATACTTCTCGAGTGACCCTATCATAGGCCTTTTCTAGATCTATAAACACCATATGTAGGTCCTTCTAATGATCCTGATACCTTTCTATTAGGCGCCTTAATAGGTATATAGTTTCCATTGTTGACCTACCAAGCATGAAACCAAACTGATTTTCCGAGACCTTTGTTTCTTTTCTGAGCCTCTGCTCTATTGCTCTCTCCCAGAGTTTTATTTTATGGCTCATTAACTTAATTCCTCTATAATTTTCACAGTTTTGAACATCTCTTTTGTTCTTGTATATAGGAACCAAAGTACTCTTCCTCCACTCATCTAGCATCTTTTTTTATTTAAGGATCGCATTAAATAATTTTGTTAGCTAGGAGATGCCCTCTTCTCTCATGCATTTCCATGCTTCTATTGGTATATTATCCGGTCCCACCGCCTTATAATTTTTCATCTTTTTTAATGCTTGCCTTATTTCATTTGAATTTATACGTCAATAAAATGTATAACTCACGTTCCCTTCGGAGTTACTAAGATGTCCCAACCTAACTCTTGTGTTGCCACCATTATTGAATAATTTTGTGAAATACTCCTTCCATCTCTCCTTAATCGCTCCCTCATTCACTAATACATTTTGATTTTCATTTTTTATGCATTTTACTTAATTTAAAGGGAAAAAAATATAATGACTAACAAGCACAGTTAAAACAAATAAAAGGGGGAAAAAAACGAACAGCGTACACAACAAGCCCCACCATACCAAAAGAAATCAATAAAGGTTTTCATAAAAATAAGAATACAAATTTTGAAGCCATTAACTTCAAGTTCAAATAAAAAGAAATGTAACCGGACATGTAGTTGATCCTCAATTTTTAATTTTTTTCAATTTCGACATTGCCCTAGGAGATTTCTTATATGAAAAAGTGAGACTATATTAACAAGCTGAAAAAATGAAAGAATATAAAGGACAAGTATGGCTACTTAAAGATTCCATACATAGAGAACTCATAAACTCTGCCTATTTACAGGTTAAGTTCTATGTCCTCAGTTAAGAGAGCTTCGCAAAGGCTGACCAGAGAGAGAGAAAGAGAGACTAAAATGTCAACCACACAGCCTTCCCTATTAATATCAAGATCAATGCAAAACAAACATATGTGCTTGCATAGGTATCTAAGTAAGAATCGTATTTGTTGCAGGTAAAAACACAAATATCAAACAAAAAATAAAACATCTTAAAGATAGAAATGAGACAAGGATAGAATATTCCTTTGATTAAGTCAGATTCCCATGTTACAGATGATGGTCCTGTAAACTATTTCTATAGCAGTAAACCTATCCAAAGAAGTAATATTTCCACAGTAAAACGTGACAACCAAGACGTCTGAAGAACATCCCAGATATAATTGCAAAAATGTAATTGGAGTAGTTGAAGTACACGCTAAACCATTAAAATCTATTTAAAATATTATTAGGAGAGAGAAAAGCATGTAGATCAAGAAACACGCATACGCAATCAGTCCGCGGTGCTCATCCCCACAAGAAGCCAGCTCAACCAGAAGCCTAGTGCAAACTCGCGTCGACCATATGACGAACACACCAGCCATCACAAAAATGGCCACCCCTCCTTGGGGAAGGAACAAAGCGATGGCCGATAAAATCACCATAGGCAACATACAGTACCCAACCAAACTCAAACACCGGTACAAATCCAAGTTCCCAT
This sequence comes from Diospyros kaki, assembly GCA_036245055.1. NCBI lineage: Eukaryota > Viridiplantae > Streptophyta > Magnoliopsida > Ericales > Ebenaceae > Diospyros > Diospyros kaki. Next base: position 24,076,263 of record BSEG01000010.1, on the reverse strand, counting down.
TTCGGCCAGCCAACATATTAAACACCACATACAGAAACAGAGCCGCCATAGTAACCCAACCCAGTATAATTCCAAAATGTAGCTTCCCAGCGAGCAATTGGAACAGCCCGAACGCCAACAGAAACAGAAACGGCCCAGACAAATCCGCATCTTCGTGAAGATCCGGTTTAACTCTAAATGGGTTCAGAATCGAGACAGTTTTACTCCAAATCTGCCTCGTATTGATCCCAAGCTCTTCGAGCAGCGGCGGCTCGTCCTCGAACACACTGCCAATTCCCACCGTGTTGCCAAACTGCGGAGCAGAGAAGGAAGTGGACGCCGCGGCGGAGCCAACGTCGAACGACATGAAGGGAATGCTAGGGTTTGCGGATCGCGGCGGCTGGAATGGTGCCGTCGGCCGCCTCTGTTGCACCGCGGCGCCAGGGTTCCCACCGGAAGGGAAAACCACCGGCGGGACATTGAATTCCCTCGACATGATCAAAAATCCGACTGTGCCAAAGCACTGGTAATCACAGGACCCACAGAGGAAAAACCGTTAAGGTTTCGAGATCAGAATATCAATATGATTATGGTCGCACAGAGAAAAGGAAACGTTAGGTTAAAATCAAGGTTAAAGCATCAAGATTGCGATAGATCCAGTGATTTTGACGGTGAAATGGGCGAGGAAGCAACGAAGTTAGGGTTTTCAGGTCCGAGCGAACAGCAGAGACTATCTGTCGGGGCTGTATTGAGTTTGCCGACATTATGAAGAGAAATTGAGAATGAATTATCTCATGTCTCTTTTTTTCTTAAAAATAACAATTATACACTTCCAACACCTAATAAGAGAATAATTGACGTTCATGGTCGGCGATTTTTTATTCGTGTTAAATCGAATTGAAATTTTTAAAAATTTTAAAACGAACCAATCGATGTTAGAGATTTTTGCTCAATCTGATTTGATAGTGTCATAAATGAGACGAGGGGCTCAGCATCCTCTTTAATAAAAGTTTATTTGTATTATAAATGAGTCGGACTTAGAACCAAGCTAAAATTCAATTTGACTCAACTCATGAAGGAGTTCACAAACAAAATTTATGGAGTGTAATTTTGTTCACCCCCTTTAACGGGGTAACTTTACCTCCCGTTAGTTTGGGGGGTAAAAACATCATTTTGAGGGGTCTTCACCCACCCGTTCCTCTGTCTCCTCTTCTCCCATTTCCTTGCTCTCGCAGTTGCCGACCCTCTCACTGTCTTCCGTTGCATCGCCCCCCTCGCCTCACCCTGCTGCCTCATCACCACCTCGCCGCTGCACCTCCCTGCCTCGCCTCTGCACCACCTCGCCGCGCCCATACAATGCGATCAGGAACTGGAAAGCAGATAGATACCGATGGGCATTTCTCACCTCCAATTCTTTAAGACCCTTCTCTGGCTTCTCAATCATGCCCATGTCAACATAAATTGAAACTAGATTGCTATAAGTTGTCCAATCTCCAGAGATTCGGCCATCCCTCTTCATCTCATCAATGACCCTCTCAACACCAGAAATATCATTGACAACAGCAAGAGCCCTCATCCAGACATTATACGTGTATGAATATGGCATTATATCACAGGCTTTCATTTCTTGGATGATGGATGATATCTTTTCTGGGTGGCCAATTTTTGTGTAGAAGGTCATCAGGCTGTTATAAGGCATGGAGGTTAAACCTAACTTCAGTTCTTTCATCTTTTCCAGTAAAGCCTCTGCTTTTTCAGTCAGTAATTCCTTGCAGTAATAGTTCAAAAGAGCACCATAAGTAAGATGGTTCTTTGTTGTTTCGAGAAGATTGATGAAGTAAGTTTCTGCGACAGCTACACCTTGAGTTTTAGCGACAAGATCTAGATGTATAGCTTGATCACTGATTGTTTTGTTCATCCTTCTTTTTTCCATTTCTTCTGAAAGCTGCAAACCCGTAGAAGAACACAGGATAAGGTACATGCAAACATTACAGGAGAAGATAAATTCACAAGAAAATATGAACAAAAAAACTCACGATAATGCCGAAATAGCACAAAATTTACTACAATATCAACAATAGAATGAACCAGAACAAAACATAATCCATGCTCCAAAATATAATATGAATAAAAATAAGTGCAAGTCCTTGAAGTTAAATCCCAACAATAAATTCGTGAAAATAGGACAAGCACACAATAGGTTAGAACAGAATCGAAGAGCACATCAGTTTGTCATCACACCATCATTTCTTTATCCATACCATCTTTGAGACGAAATTGAAAACTTTATTTGAGAAATAGTTTGATCTCATGCATGTTTGTCAAGTTGGCAAAGTTGATTTTAAGCTGATTTAACACATCCAATAACAATTGATGCAACACTAGACTGAATCTAAAAACATAATACAAAAATTTGTATAATTGGCAGCTAAACATGACCTAACATCAACTTCCGCGGTCGGCAAGGCGAGGTGGTTAACACACGAGAAGAGGCGGCGGCGACGACAAGAGGCTGGCTGGTGAAGAAGAGGAAAAGGGGGAGAGAGGAGAAGATAGAGGATAGGAGAATGGGAGACTTGGAGAAGAAGAGGGAAGCAAAGAGGAGAAGCAAAGAGAAGGAAAGGAAAAGGGCATTAGTTTTCACGGGGGTTATCTTAACCCCCATTAAATGGGGTGAACAAAATCACACTCAAGTTTATGAACAAGTTCGAGAACAAGCTATTGAAATAAATAGTTTTTATTATTATTTTAATATTTTATTATTTATTATTATGTTTTTGATAAAGATATTTATGTTTGTTTGAACAATATTATTGTATTTGTTTTGAAAATATATACTTATATTTGTTATATTTTTTGTTACTTAAAATTAAAGTTTAATGCTTTAAATTTACAAAATAATTGGTGAGCTAAATTTGAGCCAAATTTGAATGTAGTAAATTCTTAATAAACTTGAACTCAAACACATTTTTGAGCTTAAGCTTGAGCTCGTTAGAATCCTAATGAGTCAAATTTGAATTGAGCAAAGCTCGACTCAACTCAACTCAATTACAACTCCACGGATCAGTTTTCATCTTTTATTTTATATAAATTTTAAAAAATATAAAAATTATGTATATATTTTTTTCTTCTCCAAACAAACTTGTGACCATTTTGCAATTTTATCTCATTTTGAGTTTTACTTTAATTTGGTTATTGGATTTTAATATTAGTTTCAATTTTATCCTCAATCGGCCAGCATACATGGCAGCTGTAACGGTGTGTTGATGTGTCCATCCAACAAAACAACGTTGTTTTACTTTGTTGATGTTGCAATGCATTGTCGTTTTGCCTTGTGCATTTTGAAACCTCAAGTATTTGTTACTTAGGGTTTCAAAAGAGGAAGAGGAACCTGACGACAATGCACATAGGGGAGACAGAAGGCGACGCATGGTGAGGAAGAGACAGTGACAGCCACTGAAGCAACCCACGCCGATGCTAACAACATTGATGGACGGTGATGGCAATGCATGCGAGGAAGATAGAAGGTGATGCACAGTGAGGAAACGACGCACGATGATGATAACCAACTCGACATAACAGACACATGACAACAAAGGTAGAAGCGATGCACGACAACTAACACAAAACCGATGCACATCAACGGAGATGGAACTGGCCCACCCTGATCGTGACGAAACGACGATAGCTACAAAAAAGGTAATATCAACTAAACATTGCACTCTATTAATTCATTTGATCTATGAGTAATGTTTTTTACATATTGTATAGCCTAGAAATTGGAGGAAATTGACAATGTTAAAACCTTTCAGCTACAATCATTTTACTAAATCAAATTTTATTGTCTTAGTTAAGATGACTTTCAAATTAAAAATGGGTGAAACTTCAATCAATGCATCTATCTTGCATCAAAGAATCGTGTGTGAGCATGGCGTATCTGTTTGGTGTTACACATCATGGAGTAAGGTTAATCCTGGAAGGAAATTCTTAAAGTATCAATTCTGTGAGGTTATTTGTTCTTTTATAAATGAAAAGTTGTTTACTGAGTGATTGTTGGATCATTTGGTGGACAGGATGATGATTGCAGATGGTTTAACTGAATTGATGATGAATGTACAACTCATGAGAAAGCATTATGTGAAGTTTTGTTGGATAAGTTAAATGGAATGAAATGTAACATGGCAAAAATAGTTGAAAATGAGACAATACTACAAGAACAAGCGAGGGTTATTGAAGAAAAATGCTTAAAGAGAAAAGAAAAGCTATTAAAACTTGAGAAAGACCATAGGTGTATTATGGAAGAAAATTTTCAATTGAAAATGAAGCTCCAAAAGTATAGGACAAAAGAAATTAAGTTTGTTAGGAATTTGATAGTGTTAGGGTTAGGTTGTTTTTTGTTGATGTTATGGGTGATGAAAAATGAAAGAAGTAGGTTCAAGTATTTGACTTTAGTGTAATCAGTATATGAATAGTTATAAGGCATGAAGTATGGTGGGAAAGTGTTAGGGTTGGGTTGCTTCTCTGTTAATATATTTCCATCTAAATGACGATCCGAGGAATCTCTCCATATCCCGACAATGATCTGAGAGGTCTTGTGTAACACCCCAATTTTTCTGAGCGTGTTATAACTTAGGATTTTGGGAATATAAAAAATTTTCATATCACAATTGCTGTCATACATCACACAATATCCCAAAAACCCTAATTTTCACTTTCTCAGCTTAATAAACCCAATAATTGAATAGCTAAGATCAGGTGTTAAAAATTCAAATGCGCAAAATAGATCGAACTTGATATGGTTCACAGTCATAATACTTTATTTATCATAAATAAAATCGTTCAAGACATCTTCAAGATACATTACAAGGACATCATCTCTCGCAAGTGTTAACCAACGTTTTAAACATATCTAAAACATACATAGGTTCACACATAAATAAATGTGTGCTAAACATGTTACAGACAGTAAATTAAGCTTATTCCTCTGCTACTTCCTTTCCCTTTGAGTCGCTTGTCAAACCTGGAACGTTTGAATATTCCAGGAACATAGTCCAATTAAAAGATAAATCTTCTAGTGAGAAACTCCAAAAATAGTTTATATCAATACATGAACAAGTATAAAATGTATGAAAAAAATAATGAGGACTACTCTAAAGTGCCTCATGAACATGTCAGCGTCCTGCAACGAGAGCTTTCTTAATGGTGCATGCATAACGCCTCTCGGGAGGTCCCTAACAATGTCACTTCAGTCCGACCTTATAGAACTTATGCAAACACCACATCCGTTGTTCCTTAGACTCACGGTCTTCCCCACGAGAGCTTTCTCGATGGCGCACGCATAGCACCTCTTAGGGGATATCCGACTTTTGTCCTTGACCAACAACAAATAGGTGCAACAGTATGGCCACACGAATTTTATAGATGCAACAGTTAAAAAGCCAACAGCGTATATTTTTCAAAAAAAATACATGTCATATATGCAACATGATTTCACATAAGAGAACAACAAGAGTTTACGTACAAGAACTTCACAAAACACGTCTCATGCAATAGAAGTCTCTCATAAAAAAATAAAAAATAGGATTTGCAGTATAGGAGTCTCACCTTGAAAGTTTTTCTCTTGGAAGATACAATTTTACAGCAAACGGCCTAGGTTTCTACAGAAAACACACGTTTTGGTAAATCTAACCTCAAATATTTTTACATGAAAATGGCAAAAAGTAACCACTATTTAAATATAAAATTTGTTTTTAACCTATTTTTTAAAAAAAAAAACGTTAATGTACTTTCAAGCAAACTAATTACATGAAATAGCCACTTTGTCATATTTAACCATTATTTATTTAAAAAATTAAAAAGAAATAAAAAATAAACACAACAATAGCCAAATACTAAAATACCCCTCACCCCCTCATTACCCATTTCACCCACCCACTTCATCTCTCTCACTAAGCAACTGTCTGCCGTCGCCGCCGCCGTGACAGCCACTCGTCGCTGCTGCTATGATAGCCACTTGACTGCCGATCTCATCTTAGCTGAACATGTTAGAGTTTTCTGTTCATTTTAATGAACAAAGATGCTGGAAATGGTCGCCAACGAAGCTTCATCGTCGGCGACCATGGAGATCGATCGGGCTTCGTTGCAAACAAAGCCCCACGGTCGGGCTTCGTTCGCGACGAAGCCCGTTGGGGTAGAAGCCCGACCGGCTTCGTGGCTTTGTTCCAGATGAAGCCTGATCGGGCTTCGTTTCTCTGCATCTAACGAAGCTCGATCGAGCTTCGTCTGCAAATGAAGCTCGATCGAGCTTCGTTACAAGAAGCCCAAACGGGCTTCGACTTCAAACGAAACCTGATAGGCTTCGTTCTAGAAAGCCCTCTCAGGCTCGTCTCCTGCAACGAAGCCCTATAGGGCTTCCTGTAACAAAGCTCGATCGAGCTTCATCTGCAAACGAAGCTCGATCGCGCTTCATTTGCAAATAAAGGCCGATTCGCAGCGACCAAGCCCACGCCCAAATGGGCTCCCCCGACCGTTGGGCTGTGACGCAGCCCAATTATCGCTGCCCAACGAAGCCCGATCAAGTTTGGGTTGCGATGATCGGGCTGCAACAATTGGGTTTCTTCTTCTTTTACTTGTGCTTTTACATGTGCTAAGATAATTGTTGTTTTTGTATTTTTTTTTTCTTACAGATGGCTGGACAACAAACTATAAAATTTACTTATGTTCATGCTCACCGGATATTACCGCCGGGAATGCGAGTTACTACTCATTGTGGGATCAAATACCTTGAGGCGATGTGTCGTGCTCTAGACCGATACAAGTTATTGGATAGATTCCTACAGGGCCCATTAGGACATTTCTTGAAGATGCCTTTGTCCCTCAATTTGACTGCACCACAGTTGATATATCATGTTCTACTTAGGGAGGTGACATTTTCAGGTGCCCGTCACGATGAGATATTGTTCGAGATTGGCGACACACCATACAGGTACGGGAGGTAGGAGTTCATACTTATTAGTGGACTTCGATTTGGGGCTATTGATAGGGAAAGCCTTGAACCGAAACTTGTTGAGATGGAGAGTTTACGTGCTCGACTATTTCCACAACATAAGAAGGGGGTGACTAGAGACGACCTTGAATTACTTATTAGTACAAGAGAACACATGGTTTCAGAGGATGCCCTAAAATTGATTTAAATTGTTGTGGTCGACATGTTTTTGTTGGGCTAGGATGAGCATGGGCATGTAGATGATTTCTTGTGGACTATGACCGATGATTTACAAGCATTTGAGATGTTCCCTTGGGGTACATATGTCTACAGTAGGAGTCAACATTACATCCGGTTCGCCACAAAAGAAAGAAAATTGACTGGTGAAGGTGGGAAGAAAATCAACCTTTATGGTTTTGTAAGAGCGTTTCAAGTACTATCTTCTTATTGTATATGATTTGTCATACGCACTCCTTATTGTATATGATTTGTCTATAGTAACTAAATGTTTGTTTTGTTTTTTAATTTTTATTTTCATTTTTTTTTTGCTCTCTACAGTGGTGGTTAATCGAAACGTTCCCATGGATTTAGAATAAATGGGTCGTCAGACTATCCGATGCAAACATTCCAAGATGTAAAAAATAGCTATCCAAAAAAAGCCCACAGATAAAAAATTACGATAATTGTCTTAGGAAGGAAGTAAGTGTGCAACTTACCTCTAAATTTACTTTATTTTTAAATCATATCTATCTAAATAATACAATTTTGCAGGCACGAGGATTGAGTCTGACTCTTGAGCTCACTGATGATGAGCGAGAAACGAATTTTTGGAGATCTTTTAACCCTCAACACTCGGTTGGGGTCGATGTCTATAAATTTGGGGGCGGAGAGGGTGAAGAGGAGGAAGAGAATGACGGGGATGAGGACGAGGCGAGTATGATACATTTAGATGAGGAGGGAAATGAAAAGAATGGAGATGAGAAGGATAAGGAGGAGGCAAGATTCCTTGATAGTTCGCACCACGGACAATACGAGACAGGGGTATGATTTTTATTATAATAATAGTTTTAATTTATATTTTTGTAATTGTTTATATATTTTTTATAGGAGGAAAAGGAGGAGAATGATAAGGAGAAGGAAAGATTCCCTGACAATTCACACCACGAACAATACGAGGCAGGGGTATGATTTTTATTATAATAATAGTTTTAATTTATATTTTTTATAATTGTTTATATATTTTTTATAAGAGGAAAAGGGGGAGAAGGATAAGGAGGAGACAAGATTCCCTGATAGTTCACACCACGGACAATACGAGGTAGGGATATGATTTTTATTATAATAATGGTTTTATATTTTTTGTAATTGTTTATATATTTTTTGTTTGCCTTTTGTAGATCACCGAAATGTTAAAACAAACTCTAGATATGTTGCGGAGAATAGATGGGGAAATGAGTCAGGTGAGGACACAATTGTTGAGGCTAGAGAGGGTGCAAGAATCACTAGAGAGGGGGCAAGCAACACTAGAGAAAGGGTAGGCAGCACTATGTGCTCATCTACGCATCCCGCATATTTCCCCAGATCACAGCAATCATGCTCATGAGCAGTCCCAGGGTGGTGATCAAGTAGATCCTGATCATCACGATGAGGAGCAGGCATCTACATCTAGAGAAAGTTCCAAATTTACTTTTACACGTTTTACTTCATTCTAAAATACTATTTTGTAACAGTTAGGTTTTGTTCAATTACAAAAGTAGGAAGTGGTTAGGGTCGATAGATGACCTATGCAAGATAAATTGCCATTGCAGTTTCGTTGACCACCCTTCACCGATCCAACAAAATATAAAAGGAGAAAGAAGGATGCCGCTTTGGAGGGGTCGGACGTGGACCCGACATCGCCGGTACTAGACCTAATGCCGTCAGACATGGAGACAATGCCCCCTGAGAGCTATATTGAGTTCATAGGTTCCAACGAAAATATTAGGTAAGTAACAATATTTATATTTTTTTTATTTTCATCAACAACATATTCTTACTCTTATTTTTCTTGGTTGTTGTAGTCTTCACACCAGTTTCATTCTCAACCTAACACTGGATGACCTCTGAAACATAGAGAATGAGGCCAACTAGTTGGAGGGTTACCATATCGATAGCTACATGTGTTGCCTGAGACGTATACAGTCTCGACGTCAATATGACAAACTACGCTATCATGTCAACCTCATTTTTTGTGAGTTTATACTACTTTTTTTTTTTTTTTTGCATTTTAATTTAGTGTATGACCAATATTTTTATTTTATTTTATTTTATTTTTTAGGCATCCATAGTAAGATTTTGGGAATAGGAGTACGGGGGCAACAGGAGGGTTTTTGCGCCTTTTATCGCATCTGTCCCGAAAGAGTGGACCAGTTTCGTCGACGGGTGCACTGACGAGAGTCTCTCTTGGTGGACGATCAATTATGTAAGTCTTAATTCATTCTATTTAATGATTTATTTATTTATTTTCGTACGACTAACGTATTAAAATAAAATACAGGTGTTGCTCTTTTGTAATGTAGCGAATTCTCATTGGTTTCTTTTAAAAATTTGCTTGAAAGATAGGAGAATTGTCATATATGACTTCAATACCATGAATGAAGATAGTCGTAGGAGCAGGATCGAAGCTATACAACCACTTGTGAGCTTGTTACCCATTCTACTAAAGCAAGTTACATATTATGAACATGTAACCGCAACTGCGATGCTAGATAGAGATTGGGAACTAGAGAATACTGATCCTTAGAAGTTGCCTCAACAACCAGATGGGTAAATTAATTTAAATTATATTACATAGTCAATTTTTCATGAAAATATGGTTATGCTACCAATGTGTGTTATGTTTAATACAGGGCCAGCTGCGGGTGCTACTTTATCAAATACGTCGAGGACATACTGAGGCATAATGAGGATCACTGGTAGATGCACCCAACTGTGGATGTTCGTACCTTCCGGAGATAGATTGGAATATTTTTGTATAGACATAACACGGTAGTACACTTGTAAATTCATAGATTAGAAGATTCTTCGTTTTGTGTTTTGATTTTCATCTAGTTTAAATGTTGTACATATTTTTGTATAGGTATAGCAAATAGCAAATTATATATTGCTCACTTGATAAAATGTGGTTTGCGGTATTGTTGAGGGTAAGGGATAAGTGGTTGTGGCGGCAGTATGTTGTTGGGAAGAGAGACTGAGTCTCTAATGCTGTGATGGTAAATATTGTCATGTCATTATGTTGTTGGACATAGAAACTGAGTCTCTAATGCAGATTCAATGTCCAAGAAACAAGGGAGACTCTATTCAAATTTTTAAATTACACTTGTGGGGTAATTTGAAGATCATTACATCATGTTGGACCAATGATAGTAGTTAGAACAATTCATCATGTATTTGTTGTGCATTCTACTTTCAACTAAATCGAACAACGTAACAAGATATCATTTTAGTGTTATTGGAACCCATAGATTGAGAGGAAAAAAAGAAAAACTTGGAAATGACAAATGAATTTTTAAAGTTGTTCCTCACACAAAGTGAAAAATAATGACGTTGTTATGATATATACATTCGGGCATACCCAAATAACATTAAAAAATATCATTTTATTGCTATTGGAACATACTAAATTGAAGAAAAATAAAAAAATTAAAAAATATCATTTTCGGGTTTTGTGGGCCACAAAACCCAATTGACGGGTTTCGTGGGCCACAAAACCCAATGGTCGGGTTTCGTGGCCCACAAAACCCGATTTTTTTTTTTCGATTGAATTTTTTTTTAAGTTTCCCACTAGTAGTCTCAAATAATAATGATTGTTAAGAAGATACACTCTAATTTTTGAGCAAGTTTATTATCATAGAGTTATTATCTTGCTTTGTCCAATATTATTAGTAGCAATTGATCATGTGTTGGTTGTGTTGATGGTGGATGGACATCTTAACAGAAAAGTGAAAAATAATGTTGTTGTTGTGATATATACATTCGGGCATACCTAAATAACATTAAAAAATATTATTTTAGTGCTAATGGAATATACTAATTTGAAGAAAAATCAAGAAAAATAAAAAAAATTTCATTTTCGACCTTTGTGGGCCACAAAACCCGATGGCCGGGTTTCGTGACCCACAAAACCCGATTTTTTTTTTTGATTGATTTTTTTTTTAAGTTTCCCACTATTAGTCTCAAATAATAATGATTGTTAAAAAGATATACTCTAATTTTTGAGCAAGTTTATTATCATAGAGTTATTATTTTGTTTTGTCCAATATATATTAGTAGCAATTGATCATGTGTTGGTTGTGTTGATGGTGGATGGATATCCTAACATAAAGTGAAAAATAATGTTGTTGTTGTGATATATACATTCGGGTATACCCAAATAACATTAAAAAACATCATTTTAGTGCTAATGGAACATACTAATTTGAAGAAAAATCAAGAAAAATTAAAAAATTTTATTTTCGGCCTTTATGGGCCACAAAACCCGATGGCCGGGTTTCGTGGCCCACAAAACCCGATTTTTTTTTTCGATTGAATTTTTTTTTTTAAGTTTCCCACTAGTAGTCTCAAATAATAATGATTGTTAAGAAGATACACTCTAATTTTTGAGCAATTTTATTATTATAGAGTTATTATCTTGCTTTGCCCAATATTATTAGTAGCAAATGATTATGTGTTGGTTGTGTTGATGGTGGATGGACATCCTAACACAAAGTGAAAAATAATGTTGTTGTGATGTATACATTCGGGCATACCCAAATAATATTAAAAAACATCATTTTAGTGCTAATGGAACATACTAATTTGAAGAAAAATCAAGAAAAATTAAAAAATTTTATTTTCGGGCTTTGTGGGCCACAAAACCCGATGGACGGGTTTCGTGGCCCACAAAACTCGATTTTTTTTTTTGATTGAATTTTTTTTTTAAGTTTCCCACTAGTAGTCTCAAATAATAATGATTGTTAAGAAGATACATTCTAATTTTTGAGCAAGTTTATTATCATAGAGTTATTATCTTGCGTTGTCCAATATATATTAGTAGCAATTGATCATGTGTTGGTTATGTTGATGGTGGATGGACATCATAACACAAAGTGGAAAATAATGTTGTTGTGATATATACATCCAGACATACCCAAATAACATTAAAAAACATCATTTTAGTGCTAATGAAACATACTAATTTAAAAAAAAAATCAAGAAAAATTAAAAAATTTCATTTTCGGGTTTTGTGGTCCACAAAACCCTATTGATGAGTTTCGTGGCCCATAAAACCCGATTTTTTTTTCGATTGAATTTTTTTTTAAGTTTCCCACTAGTAGTCTCAAATAATAATGATTGTTAAGAAGATACATTATAATTTTTGAGCAAGTTTATTATCATAGAGTTATTATCTTGCGTTGTCCAATATATATTAGTAGCAATTGATCATGTGTTGATTGTGTTGATGGTGGATGAATATCCTAACACAAAGTGAAAAATAATGTTGTTGTTGTGATATATACATTCAGACATACCCAAATAACATTAAAAAACATCATTTTAGTGCTAATGGAACATACTAATTTGAAGAAAAAACAAGAAAAATTAAAAAATTTCATTTTCGAGCTTCGTGGGCTACAAAACCCGACGGATGGGTTTTGTGGCCCATGAAGCCCGGAAATGATTTTTTTTTTCGATTGAATTTTTTTTTTAAGTTTCCCACTAGTAGTCTCAAATAATAATTATTGTTAAGAAGATACACTCTAATTTTTGAGCAAGTTTATTATCATAGAGTTATTTATCTTGCTTTGTCCAATATTATTAGTAGCAATTGATCATGTATTGGTTGTGTTGATGGTGGATGGATATCCTAACACAAAGTGAAAAATAATGTTGTTGTTGTGATGTATACATTCGGGCATACTCAAATAACACTAAAAAACATCATTTTAGTGTTAATGGAACATACTAATTTGAAAAAAAATCAAGAAAAATTTAAAAAATTTATTTTCGGCCTTTGTGGGCTACAAAACCCGATGGTCGGGTTTTGTGGCCCATAAAACCTGACGGACGGGTTTTGTGGCCCACAAAGCCTGATTTTTTTTTCCGATTGAATTTTTTTTTTAAGTTTCCCACTAGTAGTCTCAAATAATAATGATTGTTAAGAAGATACACTCTAATTTTTGAGCAAGTTTATTATCATAGAGTTATTATTTTGCTTTGTCCAATATATATTAGTAGCAATTGATCATGTGTTGGTTGTGTTGATGGTGGATGGACATCCTAACACAAAGTGAAAAATAATGACATTGTTGTGATGTATACATTCCGGCTTACCCAAATAACATTAAAAAACCTCATTTTAATGCTAATGGAACATATTAATTTGAAGAAAAATCAAGAAAAATTAAAAAATTTCATTTTTGGGTTTCGTGGGCCACAAAACCCGATGGCCGGGTTTCGTGGCCCACAAAACCCGATTTTTCTTTTTTTTTTTGCAATTGAATTTTTTTTAACGATTCCCACTAGTAGTCTCAAATAATAGTGATTGTTAAGAAATTACACTCTAATTTTTGAGTATTATCATTGCATCATCTTGGTCCAATGTTGTTAGTAATTCTTATTTTAAATTTTTTTTGCAAAGTCTCCCTTGTTTCTGGGCCATTGAAATTGCATTATATACTTAGTTCTTTGCTCAACAATGTACTACAACACAAATTGTCAATCATTAATTATCAGTTTAGATGAAGGAAACTGAAAGATTACATATATGAATAAATCCCAATTTCAAAGATTAATGTAAAAAATAATATTCATTTTTGAACCCCCGACAAAAAGAGATTTGATTGATGTTATCATCCTTTTGTATCGTGCCAGTGATTTTTGAGCATTGCTGAAACGCAGAGGATATATGGTTAGCAAAAATTCCATTAACACGTTGCGAGTAAAAAATATGTTTTTTTTTTTTTCACAAACGATCTAACAACTATTGATAACATATGTGATAGCATTATATCATACCTGAATGAGTTAATGTCCATTGATTGTTTTCTTCATTGCTAATATTATCATCACCTGGAATTGACAATTGTACAAGGCACTGACGACGAGTGTGTCCAGTCTCTTCGCAAATTCTGCATTTCCGACTTGCCCTTGCAGAGGCCCTAACAGCACCCCTGGATTTTGGAGTAGTGGCTATGCTCGACTCTCCAATGGAGGAAGTCCATTCATTAGGGCAACCAAGTCTATTGTGTCCTAGTTCACCGCATTTTCCACATTTTTTTCTTCAACAAGCTTCCCCCATGGAAGGAATCCGACCATTTCTCGGTCTACCTGGTTGTCTTCTTTGCACAGGTAGGAGTATAACCATTTGTTTGACGTACGCTGGAAGAACCCAAGCGGCCTTGTAAGGGAAATGATTGATGGGAGGTGCATACGCGCGTCTGACCCAATCTACGGTGTAATATGAATGACAAAGCATATGGTAGTGCACCTTCATGAAACTGTCGCATAAGGCAAAGAAACACATAGTGTTAACATATCACACTAAATTATGAATATAATACGCAAATAAAAGTCAAACCATGATACCTGCTAGCAGCAATTGCATAAAGACATGGCATTTGATCAATGTCCCACTTGCGACAACTGCATGTACTTGCAACAATGTCAACTATCTCATCGTCTTCCTTTGCATGTTGCACGAGGTATTTGTTCCCTTGTATTACAGGAACTACACGACGTCCTCGGTCTAATATTTTGGCATACGCCAAGTTGACATGTGCCACTGCAGCGGAGATCACAATGGTTTCGAGTCTGGTAGCTGTAGCACGCCTATCATTAAACCATTTCTAAAGCATATGTTTCAAAAATTCATGTGCACTTGTTATAGGCAACCGACGTGCTTTCATTATGCATTTATTGAGAGACATTATAATGTTGGTGGTCATCATGGAATATCTTTTTCTTGGACAATATGCACGTGACCACTTTTTCGGTCTTGCTTCCATCAATGTCAAATGAGTCTGAGGATGCACCGACTGTATTTCTGCCAAGTATGCATCACACTCTATTGTGGTGTAGTTGTATGCTGTAAGGTAGAATGCAATCATCACATCTTTTCGCTGTCTACAACGTTTCTTCAAGTTTTGCTTAAGGTGGAAGAAACAAAAGACATGTGGGATAGAAGGGAAGACATGACTCATTGCATTCGCAATGCTTTGGTGACGATCAGAAACAATGACTAAATCTTCTCGCACTCTGATAGCCTCTCTCAATTTCGTCAAAAACCATATCCATGATCTGTCAGACTCACTATCTCCAAATCCAAAAGCGATGGGATAAATCATTTTCTCCCCATCTTTGCAAGTGGCAATGAATATCACCCCTTTATGTTCACCTTTCAAATGTGTGGCATCAATGGCAAGAACCGATCTTATGTAAGACCGGAAACCATGAAGGCAAGCTCCGAGTCCAAAAAATGAATACAAAAATAATTATTTTCATCTGTCTCTATTGCTGTGATACTGCCAGGATTTGTTCTTTTAACATATGAAAATATGAGGGTAGTTGCTGATATGATTCATCCGCATTACCATAAGTAAGTCTCTTTGCATGTTGTAAAACCTCCAATTTTTAGTGTATTTAATCTGCACACCATGTTGCTCTAGCAACTTCCTCATTAGCATTCTAGATGTATATTCACTACTCGCCACTCTTTTAGAGAACAAACTTCAGATGACAATAGTCTTCACACTTCGAAAATGTGAATCGTAGACGTCCGGAGTACACGCGCAACTCGGCATAAATTTCACCACATGCCAAAACGAACAACCAGGTCTACATCTTGCACGAAGTATAAATTTGTAGTTCACATCCTTACAACTAGCCTCAAATCGAATTGTGCACAAACGTTTGACTAGATAGTTCATCTTCACATCAACACAATATTGTCCAAATGCCAAAATTAGTTTCTATTTACTTTTAAAGAGTGCACCCATGTGTAAAAGATCACCCTAGTATAGAATTGACACTTCGGGTCTTGTTTCCTCAATTACATAATTTTCAACACTAGGAACGATCCAATTTCTTTGTAAATGGTTGTCCTCAAATTGTGAACCTGAAAATCTTACTTCTGGGTACTCCAGACTCACTCCTCTTTCATCACCACCACTATCACTATTGTCACCATCGCTTTCGTCACTATTATCATCAGTTTCATTATCACAATCATCATCCGTGTGTGGAGCGTCATCTGACAAACCATCCATACCATATGTACCAAAATCATCATTTTGTAGTGGAATACGTGCGATGTAAATGGAACGGCACCTGAATCTTGATTACCACCACTACGTAGGTTACAAACTCCAACATCTTTACAAATCATATCAACATACATCACTTTATATTTTCTGTTATCACACTTAATAAACCTGACACCGTAGTCGTCCTCAATAGGGAACTTGGTAGTTGGAAGTTCGCTTGAGTGTTCTGTTACAAAATGAATGGTGATGTCGTACCTTGTTTTATCAATTCCCGTCACCATGTACACAATCTCAACCAATTGAGTAAAAGTCGTATTTTTGTAGATTCCCGCACACATCTTATTACCCCCAATATACTTATTATCATTCCATTCCCCATTCCACATGATGACCAACTACACTAAATCCATTGCTGTAAGATTGAAAGGAGGAAAAAATTAGTCTCACCATTACCATGGATGCAACGGACCCACACATACCCAAATTGGGTTTATTTCCTAATTAAATCAAGTCATAACTATAAGTAAGTAAGTTTATTTGCTTTTTGAGATTTGTATTTTATTTTCTTTTTCTAAAGAGTTGATTTGTACAATTAAACATGATTTTTGACTTATAAACCAACAACCAAGTCATGATAATTTGTCATATGTAGTTTAAGAAAAATATTTAAAAATTTTATGAAAAACATTGGAGGATTTTAACATAACACATTTAGGCACAAATGCTTAAGAAGTTAAATTTTGTTAAATAATATGATTTTAAATATATTATATTAAATTATATTATTTTACTCATATATAATATTAAATTATTTAACAAAATACTCATATTATTTTAAAAATAATATATATAAAAACCATATCGAGTTTGTGGACAACGAAAATCATAATCGGGCTTAGTGGGGTAACAAAGCCCAATAGGACTTAGTGGGGGAACAAAGCCCGATCGGGCTTAGTTGGGGAACAAAGCCCGATCGGGTTTTGTTCCCCCACAAAGACCAATCGAGCTTTATTCCCCCACTAAGCCCTATTGGGTTTTGTTCTAACACTAAGCCCGATCAACTGTTATCGCTCACAAAACTCGTTAACGATGTGCAATTTTGAATTTTTTTTTCACCCAAATTAGTGCAGATTTGGAATGATATCTATCAAAATATGTTTTGCCAACAACTACAATCATTTTACACAACCTTAATAAACAATGTGAACACAAAAATTATTTTAAAAAAATAAAACAAATACAAATCGAATAAATACCTTGAGATTGGGTGAAATTATTTGTTGGAGAGAAAGAAACTTGTTGAATAGGACTTCAGTGAGGTCGCTACAATTGATAAAGAAGATTGAATGACCCAACAAGAAAAAAAATTGAATGTATGAAGAATGATTGAGTTTGGATAGTTTGACAATGGAGAAAAAGAGAGTAATGTGAATGTGGGAAGAAGAGAAAGAAGAAAGGTTATATGAAATAGATAAGGGTATTTTGGTAAATGAGTCTAAGAACAGTAGGGTTTTCTATTTTAAAATCTCATTAAGGGTATTTTTGGTATCTTACATAAAATGGCTATAGAGTGTAATTAGTTTGTTTGAATAGTTAAAAACGTTTTTTTTTCTGTGAAAAGTACAAAAAGGATTTTATATATTTGACTTTGGTCAAATATGAATTCAACCCTATTTTTACATAGGGTTGAAGGGTATTAATTTAGGGACAAAATTGGAAAAGTTGAAGAAAAATGGGGCCCTCACGCACCCTGGAAATGTGGGCCATGCGCCTTCACGTACAGCCACTTTTCAGTGCGTGTAACTCACGCGGGGCCCAACAGTTTCGGACAACTTCACCTCGATTTGGTATTTCAGTCATAACTTCCTCATTTTAACTTCGATTCAACCCCCGTTTGAACCTACGCGGCCCTCTCTTCCCTCTCTACAGGATTATCAAAGAAAAGAGACTTACCTCACTTTTTTTCTAACTGATTTTGGAAAATTCTAGTGAAAATCGAAAACTCCAACGAGGCTCGTTCTCCGTCGCTTTCTTCCCGCCTTTTTGCAGAACTTCCTCCCCTCTCTAGTGCAAGCTCCTCCACTTAGAATGCCTCAACTCTCAAACTTCCTTGGAAAGATTTGAGATCAACTCATGGCTTCTATTTACAGATTTATTGAACCAATCATATTATGTCACTTGTCACAAGATAAGCCATTGACTCCAAAGACTCAAACCTATAATTGAATGGCTTTTCAACTCCAAAGCTAGAATGAATTTAATTTTTGAAATCCAAACTAATACCCCAAACTTCTGTCAAATGACATTTTAGCCCTTATCTCAAGTCCTCAACTTTAATATTTTACCACATAAGCTCTTAATTTCATTATTATTTCGTTTGGATAATTCTCTAATTACAATTACACCCTCAAACATCAAATTTATCGAGATACTTAAAATCTCAAAATTAATAACTCAAAATTACTCGATATGTATGATTTGTCGGAAGCCCTTACCATCATTTGGCCTTTTTAGGCTATAACTTAGCTTAACTGAAAAATTGTCTTTGATTTTATTTCTTTCAGCGTCATAAATCACACCTCGGGACACTCGTCAAAGATATACCTTTATCCTTAGGTATCTAAGCTCCAAGGCACTCCCTACTACCGATTCGGTCACTTGTTGCCATTTCAAGCATATTTTTTATATTTTAAACTCACTTAAAATACCTGGCAACTTCACGAAAATATGGGGTATTACATCCAGATAGTGCCTAGCAACGGTCCAGGACAATATAGGTGATAGTGAAGTATTATGTCAAGTGAACCTATTACAGTTGACGATTACCATATATTATAATCATTTTATCAACTAACGTCCCGACTGAGAGAGAGCTATGGAGTGATAAACTCATAAACTCAATACTTATGTATTTGACCTTATCAATGTGACTAGATGACACCTCAAGAAACACCTATCTTAATAATCTATTTAAGCTGGTCAGGGATTATCTCGTTACACTAACAATAGATCACATAAGACGTTCACCCCATCAGTTACAACGAGGGTGACAGATCTTATCCTTAACACCTGTCTCCATATACCAGCAATACGAAACCACATAAGTGAATATCTCTATCTTCCAATTGAATGGTTCGGTCCATTAGCAAATCCCACACACCAATACACAAACACAATTGTGTTAGTTCAAGTCTAAGGATCAGCTACACTATCACAACTAGATAACATGACCATTATCCAAAAAGTCATATGATCAGTTATCAGCGTCATATTCAGTGCATTGTTCCCTAACAACCACCCACAGGCTTATTAAAGACATCCCATGTCATATCGACACACCATCATTCCATCAGTATCTTATACTGAACAATGTAGTAAACAATGTGTGAATCCATACTTGACTAATTAGAATTCTCATTCGATTAATCTAAAGATCAAGAATCATTTAAAAAGTCTTATTACTAAAGAATCCTGTCACATAGTCTCAACATCTTGAGAATAAGATTTCAAACAAAAAATCTAGGGACTCAATTATATATTAAACTATAGAGTTTATAAATGATGATAAACATGCCTTTTATTAAAGATACAATAAATGTATTAATTACAAGCCCGCTAAACATCATCCAAATCTAACATTAGGGCACACAATACTAACAATAATATGCTTTAACAATTACCACAATAAGGAGACCACACTTATCAAATCATGTTTTAACAATTACTTACAATTAGGGGACAAAACATGCATGGAAGACTAGACAAAACATAGGTAGGGGATCACATATTCTTACCCTCTTTGTCTTTTTTGTCTTTTGCCCATGTTAAGAACAAAACACAGGTAATGGACCACAGCTTCGGGACCTTGAATTCACAAATTTCCATGGGCTTCACCTAACACATATAATAAAAAACTATGATTAAAGTGCTACAATATATTGTATAAAACAAAGGGACCTATATGTAATTAGACCAAGAGAGAGAAGTCAGGTTAGTCGAGTGAGTATTTTGTCGTGTGACCTAGAAAGAAAAATTGGGTTATTGGAGAGAAAAACTAATACCTAGCAGTTGCTGATGTTTGTCGTCATTGTTGATTTTGTCACCGTCAAAGTCGTGTGTTGATTTTATCACTGTCAAAGTTGTGCAACGATTCCTAGTAGAAGTCGTCTGTCGATTCCATTAGCGTTGGTATTGTTTGCTTCCTTAGTCGTAGCCGTTGCCATGGCTTTTTGGTCATGCATTGCCTTTATCTTTATCGCATGCGTCGCCGTCTGTCAATTTCCTCTCATCTTTTGAAACCCTAGGTTGTAATACCCCGTATTACATGGTATTGAAAAATAAATAAATTTAAGTGATTTTGAAAGGACCTCGGGTGGTCCAGGAAGCCTAAAAGTCGATTTTGAGAAGTTAATTAATAAAAATTATCGAATCCATGGCAGGAAGTGCTCTGAGACTTGGATGTTCAGGGAAAAGGGCATGAGGTTGGTGAGCATCTCGAGGTAAGGTTAATGACGCTGGAAGCAGTCTGATCAAGAATAATTTTCAGAATAAATTCTGTATAAGCTCGAATGAGTGTCAGTATCAAATAGTTGTAGGGGATCTCCGGGAAGCTGAGGGGACCTTAGGGGTGGCTCGGTTTTACAAGTAAGACAATCCTGAAACGTTTTAGGGTGGAATAAAGGTCCCGTGTAGCCATAGGGAGAAAATTGATATTCCCGAGTAAATGTCGGTAATTAATTTTTAAGAAATCAAGTTTTGTGTGATTTAATGATAATTATTAAAACCTTTAGAGGGCCCAAGTGTAATTAGTAGATCTCCAAGTGGAATTATTAAACGATATATTGAGAAATTGGGGGTTTAATGTGTGATTTACACACACACACATATATATATATGTATATGTACGCGCGAAATCGGGAAGGAAGCTTACTAGCTTATTTTCTGATATTTTGAGAGCAGATTGAGAGAATGAGAGCGGAGAGAGAGGAAGCATGGCCGAGAGCAATGCAAAATGGAGAGATAGAGAAAGTGAGAGAGATAGGGGATCAAGAAAGAGGGCCGATGGCCATGGCAACAGTTGCCATGGCCGATGATGAAGAACAATAGCGTGTCTGACAATGGAGGCTGGCAGCAGCAGCGAGGGAAGCACCGATAGTGGCGGTGAACTCGCGGTGGCGCGCGAACGCTACTAGAGGCCGAGACGAGCGGCGGCCGAAGGAGCAACCATGAGTGGTCATGGCATCGGGCAGGCTGGGTGCGCACAGGCAGGTTGGCAGCGGCTCGTGGTGGTGGCAGCGAACGTCGGCTGTCGCAGTGCAGTCGGCAGTAGCTGGCGATGGCGGCAATAGCAGTAGCAGCGGCCGGCGAAGCCAGGCTAGGTAGCGGCCAACGACGGTATGCGCAGGTAGCGTGTTGAGGAAGAAGAAGGAGCAGGCGCGCGGGAGAAGTAAGGAAGAAAGAAGAATAAAAGGAAAAAAGAATGAAAAGAAAATAGAAAAGGAAAAGAAATAAAAAGGAATGGAAAAAAATGAGAAAAAATAAAGGAAAATCTCAAAAAATTTCAGAAAAATTAGGAAAAGTCTGAAAATTTCAAAACTCGAGAAGAGTGCCGGAGGCTTGAAAATGGGAATTTGGATGCAAGATGGTAGTCAAGAAGGCAACGCCGTGTAAGCGATTGGCCGAATTTCTCCTCTAGAATGATCGAGATAAATAAGTTATTTCTTTGAGTTATTTCCCATTATGTGAGATAATGGAATGTGAGTTGTTGATTGGATTAGACCCTAGGTTGAGGTTGTTTGGAAATTGTTGGCAAGTCGTTTTGCAGTGTAGGGTAAAAATATAGGCCCTGGTTTAATGGCTGATGTGTGGTTGGGATTTGTGTGGCATCTAGGTCTGACTGGGAAAACAGTAATCCTAGAAGAGCTTGGAGTTCGTGCCGAGGCAAGAAAGGCTTCGAGGCGGGTAAAGGATGACCCCAAGGGTGGTAGTTTTGCATACATTTGTAAATGTTTTTCTTTATGAGTTGCATGTAGTGGTTAACACTTGCATGACTTGAGTTCTAGTGTGCCTATGGTCATATAGAAGACTAATGTTGTGGGAAGGGTTAGTTGACGCTTTAACCTATAGAGGTGATGAGGGCATGGAAGACTACCCATTTTGCATTGCACTTTTGCATTACATGCTCTCTCATGCTTCATTTACTTATGCATTGCACCCTTACTAAGCCTTTATGACTCATGAGGTTTTACCTCATGTTGTAGATGATGCATGTCCAAAGGAAAGCCGAGATGATGTCGGGAGGCTGATGTGGCGACTAGCAGTGTTGCCTGAGTTGTATGTTATGCATTTATCATGTATATATATTATTTTGTGTGAACGTATATGTTGGTGGGCACTGGATGGTATCTAGTTTGTTGTAATCATCATAGTATGATAGGTGATCGTGAGATTGCTTGATGTATATAGCTTAGTTGGTGGAGCCGAGTTTCAGATCAGGTAAAGATTAAAAAATGTATGTTCTCACAAATCTCCAGTACTCAGCAGATATTTGATGTGCTAACTTTGTGCCTGGGTCACATTTGACTTGTTGTGAGGCGAGCTGAAGAAAGGTGAAACTCACTCGGGTTTCAGGTTCCGTTTCGCTGTCCTTTCTTGTTTGTTTTGGAAACGATTTCTCGAGTGAAGCGAAGGAAAAGGCAAAGCCTAGTGCCCATCTAGGGCATTTCATGATGAAACATAGTCCCTCTCTTCATTGTCGGTTGTTGTGCGTGAGTAATCCGATTGATTATTCACCAATGGCATCCGTAAATGGAAATGGGTTGTTGTAGAGGTTTTTCTTCGTTAACTTGGTGGTTCCAATTTTTGTCTTTAGGGTATTTTATGCATAAGTCAAAACAACGTCATTTTGCCTTGTGCTCCAATAGTAAAGCAAAACGACATCGTTTTGCCTTATGCATTACAGTATCAACACGATAAAATGACTTCGTTTTACTGATGTGTCTAATAATGGACACATCAGCATGCCACCTTAGTCGCCACGTATGCTGGGGCACACACTTGGCCGATTAAGAATAAAATTGAAACTAATGTTAAAGTTCAATTACTAAATTAAAGCAAAGCTCAAAATGGGATAAAATTGCAAAATAGCCTTAAGTTCAAGATAAACTAGGGTATTAACCCAACAACAAAATAGTGACGCAATTAATGTAACAACTCTCCCTAAGTATAATCATATAGCTGACTTTATCATTAAATAATATTGAGTTTAAGTCACAATTATAGTTGAAAAGATGGAATCCGTCACCTTAATCCCATTAATGTGCTAAGCAATAGGTCTCATGCCTCACACTGCGATTAGAATCACTTTTCACAAATAGATTTTTTATTTGAAAAGATTCGATATACTAATACAATGAAACAAGAGAGACCTCCTTACTAGTTAAACTAAGATCATGATTGTTACAAATTACATAATTGCATAACAGAACCATCACCAAATTAATACAATACAAAAATATTTCTAACAAAATAGCACAATCATATCACACATCATCAACATTCATTGCAAAATTAGTCCACAAACATGTCAATATCACCAAATTACCCCATTACAAACAGTCTTTCAACAAAATAACAACAATCATGTCATATAATCAACATTGATTACAAAATCAATCCACAAAAATAATAATATCATCACTAAGTCCAAAGTAGTCCATTACAAATAGTTTTTCTAAGATAGTGTTTGTAAGGACTGAAATAATTTCTTTTATTCCTACACAATATTCTGATACCAATCTCCTTTCACAACAATGGAAGCACAAATAATCGGTAATTCATACCTTAGGATAGCACTATACTAAAACATATCGATAGCCATAATTAAACATGAAACCAACACCCTTATTTCCAATACACTCTCAGGATCTTTTCCGTCGGGAGAGCCTCGTACACATGGCTATTAACAAGGATTTGATACCACTGAACTTGACCTCGAACTTTCCTTTCCTTAACCTGGAATGATGCAAGAAAATATGAGCCGCAAGGCCCAACAAGTATAACTAAAATAAAGCGAACATAAAAGTCATGGGTATCGAGGGACAAAAGAATCATGAATGTCATTTAAGGTACTACATTGCTCTTCAGACACGAGATGAAACATGCATTATGCTCGCATGAAATCTTTTAAAACCATAATCTTGGGACCAAAATCCAAAACCATGGGACCGAAGTCTTAAACCTTGGGACTGAAGTCCATATCATAAACTTGGGATCGAAGTCCATCTCTGAGCTGAAGCTTTCTCTGTGGATATATTCCGTGGAGTCGTTAGCTGCGTGCATTATGAAGCCTTTACATATTTTAAAACTATTTTCATGAACATGCTTCATGTATCATCATAACATGCATGTTTAATATGACATTTCTTATATAACTAACACATGATTACTCGTACAAGGATCACAAAAACATAGAGTAAGATGGCAAACTCGTAACCAATCCATTTGCAAGATGTTACAATACCTTACATAAATCTGACCCTAGCCAATAAGCATCATTCCCAAGGAAGCAGAGCGATACAAAGCCCCGTAAGGGACGTAATCAACAACTTCAAGTGATCATGTACTTAACTTAATGCATCGGCAATAGATCCATCAATAACACATAAATCATAGAATGGTTGTCATGCGAATTTATATTATTAATGCGTGGAACCAAGTCACGATAAAGGAGGGTATAAAATATGACAAACCATGAAGACTTGCGTAGGGACTAAAGAACATAAGGAGAGGGTTAAGAACTTGCCTTAAATATTTTTCCTTAACTCTTGCAATGCACCAGAGTTGCTACTCAAGCCCACACCGCCAAAATTTCGTTCAAATTTTTCAAAATTCTCCCCTATTTCCTCAAGCATTCACTGCCTATTTATAGGCTAAGGAAAGGAACATCGTAGAAGTAGCAAGGGAGATCAATTCTGGTGGCAAAACAGCAAGTGGGACAAATGGCATGGCTGGTAGCCACATGGCAGCAACTGACAGTCGCTGGGCGCGTGACAGGGCCACGTAAGGCCCTGCCTGGCGCGACTTGGCCATGCATGGGCCTTCAAGGGGCCGCGCGCGCACCCGTGCATGGGCGCCACCTAACGCTTTCAAACGGCCCCTGTTTGGCGCCCGCTTGTTGGGAATAAAAATGCTCCTGCCAAGGTTCGATCCTAAGCCTCCCACCTACACACGGGCACGCTCAACTGCTTGCTCTAGCCACCTCACTTGCTTTATATTATGCACAACTTAAATTTAAGGTGATTTCAGTTTCCAAAATTACTCTTTAACCCCAATATTTTTAGAAATTCACTAATTTAATCTATTTTATTATTTCCATAAATATCATAAATACTCCCAATTACAATAATTACCTTAATTTCTCAAAACGACATAAATAAATATTCGGCTTAAATCTCCAAATATTTCATAATAACCTCAAATAATTATTAATTATTTTCAAAATTTTGAGATGTTACGATGTTTGTTAAAATGAGTAAAATAAGACTATCAAAATAAATTATCTGTAAAGTTCAAGATAAATTATTTGAAGGGAGGAAGGCATAAATTTATCTTAAAAGTTCAAGATAAGAAAATCTTATGACTTTTTTCTAAAAAAATTAATAAACACAATAAAAAATACTTTTGTCTAGGATATTTTTCATATCTCACATTTTTTTATCTATATATTGGTTAACAAACATTACCACACAAAATAACACCACCATACCACACAACATCATCACAAATCACTATAATGGTTCATTTACAAGTTGCAATCTATAAAATATCATATACTACAACTATATCAACAAATGAATAATCAAATCAAACAATTACATAGTAGCACAATACAAAAGAGAATAGTTTAAAGAATACATCCAACAATATTTTTTGTGAAATTTAGACATTCCAAAATAATTATAATTAGTAAACCAAACATATAATAAAAACAATTATCATATCTTGGAAGTCAAACAACTGCTAACTTGATCATTTATACGTCAAAAGTAATTGCAGATACAAAAATGAGTAAATTCACTGAGAGCACTCTTGGGATTTAATAAAAAAACACAGAACCCCTGAGTTTTTAAAAATAACAATAACCATCATTGGGGTTAAAACACTATCTATATGGACCATTTTACCCCTAAATTTAATTTCTCTTCCATCTCTATTTCTTTCTCTTTCATTTTCTCCCTCCTTTCCCTCTTCTCTCTATATTTTAATTACAAAATTATATTGTAATTACAAAAATATAAATTAAAGAAAATATATTTAATTATGTTTATAAAAAATTATTTTTATATAAATGTCAACTAAATATATATCAATAGATTTTCTAAACAAAAAATAAACTGAAACATATACTTTTTGGAATATAAATATAAAATTAAACTAAAAATATATGTAAATATATCGACAAAAATATATTTTTTAAACTAATTTCCAGAAAAATAATATAAACCAAATATATATAGGTATAAGCAAATAATTATATAAACTATATATACATAAATCTAAACCAAATACGTACTATAGATATATAAGTGTTACATATATAAATAATATATATTTGTATAATAATATAGCTTTGTTGATCGGTCTTCCAAAATGCATTCCACCAGTGAGTATGCTACTAGAACTCCCATCGATAGTGGTTACACCCATAAATTCATAGATGGCGTTGTTTGGGGAATGCAACCTCAATGGTTGGGGTTATGCAAGAAATAAACTAAGTGGGGGAGGAGAAAAAAAAAAAATCATGATGCCATTGTCATCTTAACAATCTAAGAAAAAGAGAGGAGGGAAACCCTTAAGGCGTAGATCAACTGACAAAGGAAGAACTCGTTGGGGTGTTACTCTTTGGACCCCCAGGTCCTGTATTCGAGTCCTGATCAGAAGATAATTCAGTAGATAAGGAGTAATCCTAAAAATGAAAAATACTTGCTGCCCTCACATTTGTGGTTATGTTAGGGGTTGAAACTTATCTGTTGGATCTCTTGATTTATCTCTCCTGCTGGAATCATGGGACCGAACAACGGGATGTGAGTTATAGTGCGTAATCTAAAAAAAAAAAGGAGATAAAATTAGGAAAAAATAAAGAAAAGAGAAAAGGCATTTTAGACTTTTTTTTTTTTAAAGTTAACCGTTGTTTTTTAGTAGTAGAAGAAAAATAATATATGGTTTATAAAGTTAATGGAGGTCTTGTCATTTCTAAAAACTAGATCAATGAGTTATGTGTATTTTGGCTAAATCTCAAGGATGCTAGATGTATTTTATCCTATAAATATTTCACTTTCATCTCCTATTTGTTGATTCAAATATCTGTCTAATTTATTTTGATAAAATACATTTTGTATGAGGAAAAAAAAACATTTCCACAAGAGTTATCTCTAACCATTTCTAATCTTACATAAAAATACCCTCAAAACTAACAACCATTCTAAGTAATGAAGTACTAGTTGATACTTAACGTGTACTATTGTTATTTGTCTACTTAATGGAGTGTATAATTTTCTTATTATAACTAAATAGACTATAAAAGGGATTCCTTCACCTTGTTCAAAACTTCAAATGCCCTTTCTTACATATACATTCTACTAGGCTTGATATTTAAAATATCAAACCTGCGTGTAGGTCAAAAATAGGTGAACTGCAAATTAAGTATTCACGTTCTTAATATGACCCAATATTTATTATAATTTTTTTGCAATAAAAATCAATCTATTCATCTTCTTAATATGACCCAATATTTATTATAATTTTTTTGCAATAAAAATCAATCTATTCATCTTCTTAATAGTCATGCAATAAAAATCAAAATTTTCAATATCTTTCTCTTCTTGTAAAAGAGAATTAACTGAATATGAAAAGGACTTATTTTATGTAACAAATGATCGAGCATAACATATTTAGTCTTGGACCATATAGAATTCTTTATTCTTCTTCGGATCCAGACTAGAATATAATTTGAACACCCTTATACAAGAGTCAAACTTAAGACTTCTAACTCATTTACACTACCACCTACAATCATACCAAAATAAATGATGGACGCTCAACTAAAATGAAGTCTACAAATTCATATGCTTTCCAATAAGGAAAACAATAAACTGGATGCTTAACTCATAAACTGGACACAAAAATCTGATGCTTACTTTAGTGCAGTTCTCTTTACTGGCAGTAGACTATTGTCTTTTTGCTATCCCTATTAAACTGGACGCAACAATGGCCATCATTTGCACACGAAAAACATTGTGAATTTTTAAGTAAAACAATAAAGTCAATGTATAAAATTACAGTTTTTAAATTCTTACACTATCTTGTCGGAGGTCATTAACTATTAACTATTCAAACACTAATCATAACCAATTATTTAAAGTCATGGAGTTTAAAGTGAAATAAGTTACAATCTAATCGAAAATGAAAACTTAAAAGTTTAAATTCTACAACACAACCACATGGCCATAACATAAAAATAATACAAAAGTCCACAACATAATTCATGGTCAAGCAAGCATGCTCCAATTTCAACTTTTCATCACTAATCAAGGTTTACAATATCAATCGTCATAGTGAACTTATCTACAATATAAAGGGGAGCAATAAAGTTAGAAAATTAAAAATGTTAGAGATAATACAAATAAAATAACAAACATGTTTAATGAGTAAATAAAAAATTACTAGATTCAATTGATTCATAAGTAACATGCTCTTCTAATACTGAAGTCATACCCAATGGTAAAGGCGTGGCTCTCAATCAATTTTGGCAATAAATCAATGCTTCTACCATAGATGGATTCAATGAACTTTGAAAACAATCAAACACCTTACCTCCAGTGCTAAAAGCTGACTCAAAAGCTACTATTGACACTTGGATGGCAAGAACATCTCAAACAATCCGTGATAGTGTAACCCCACCTTACACGGGCGCGTTACTATGAGGGAATTTCCATAAATCTTTTTTTTTTTTTCAAAGTTCATCACGCACAGTATATCAAGAACAATCTTCACATACGATGGCCGGCACCAGCGGTGATTTCAAGAACAATCTTTACATGCAGATAAGATCTCGAAAACCCCAGTCTTGCCCCCATTTAACTAACAAGATCAATAATATTAAACTAAATGAGTCATAGTATAACGCAACAGATATAATAACATCAAAATACCGTGGCCTATCACGAGCTTTATACATAGTGTTTCCATACCCAAAATACGTATTACAATGCTACAAAATGATAATAACATTATCATGCAACCGTTCATACATATAACAAAATGAGTACTATCGCCTCAAAATGATACAACAGCTATCACAATATACATTGTTGGCCCTCAATTGGCCACGTCCTCGCCTTCGCAGCAGTCCTCGGCTGGAACGTTAAATGTTCCAGGGAAATAACCCAGATTAGATGATAAAACATCTAAATGATGGTATGATACAGTTTACTGAATGCATGAAAAACATATGAGCATGATATTTACAAACAACGACAACATGTAACACGCTTAACTTGAGAAATCTCCCTGGCATACTCAACCTCCCGTGAAAAATCTATTCCACACACATTTGGGGTTGACCTTACCGCGACATACTTAATCCCCAAGTGCCCTTTCACATCACCCGATCACCGGGATTAACCTTGCCTTATTCTCAAAAAGACCCCATCTTGTCCCTCACGGACATAATAACGACACGAAAGGCAATACCTCGATGATATGAAAACCACATGCCATGCACCGACTCTTTCGTAAGTAAAACATTTGATGCAATATTCCATATAATCAATATGCACACGATGCCACATAAACATAATTAAAATACCTACACAATCCATCTCAAGTTCTAAAGGGTATAACCGCTTGCTGGAATTGGTTTAAACACATGCAACCTAAGCTCAAGAGGGTAGAACCGCTCACCTAAACCCACTACACACACACACACACCAAAACATCTTCAAAAAAGAGTAAGACTAGAATTGAACCACTCACCTTAATTTGAAAAAAGTCAATTTTTGCCTCGAAAAGCGTGTCACACCTTGAAAGTTGTGCAATCCTTCCCTTTATCATTCAAACCATCTCCTGGTTACTATTATGACTATAGAAATTAATATTTCTATTTTTCCCATATTTTTCTCAATTTTTTCTATTTTTTTCTATTTTTCCAAACCTTTCTTTCCTTCAAAAATTCATAATAAGTACTAAACACCTAATTTCTCCAAATAGTTTTGCATAAAACCTCCTAAAATAATTTTAAAAAAATAATAAAATTAATTTCAGGGAAAACCTAGGCCTCACATGTAACATCCCAAAATTTGAAAAAAAAATTATATTATTATGAAGAAATGGGTAATTAATTATTTTATTTGAGAATATTTATGGTATTTTGGGGGTGTAAAGGATAAGTTGGGAATTGAGATAGTTAACTAGAATACAATTAAATGTTGTGATAATATATAACACGAGTGGAGGCAGCTAAGCGGTTGAATGAGGAAGTGGTAGCAAAGAGGTCAAGAGAATGAACCTTGATGGGTGCAATGCAAGAAATTCCTTTTTCAAATAAGGCAGTCTCCAGAATGTTAGCTTAAGATTAATAGTTGCCATTAATGGAATGAGGGGTCATGCAGGTCAGCTGGTTACTCGCTCGCATGCTTGCATGGGGGAGCTGGGATCATTTCCAAGGGGCAGCATACGCTGGGATTTTCTAGCAAAGAGGAAACCACTAGCTGTTGGCCTTGAGCTGCCCAGTCATTTTGGGAAGGCCAGCTGCTGGCCTTGCGTTGCCACGTGGCGCACACTGGTACCTTTTTTTCCACCCATCCGTTTTACCTTCAATTTGGCTTCACAATTTTGCCAAATTACAGCCACGTTGCAGCCACAAATTAGAGCATTTATTTAGCTAAAACAATGGGCTAAACCATGGTTTGAGGAAGAAAACTAGGGGCACCCAAGCCTATAAATAGGCAACTCGGCCATAAAAGTGAAAGCATAAGGTGAATGAGCAGTCCGTGAGAGGAAGAATTCTATAGAAAGGTAAGAATATTTAAGAGTTTTGATTTATTAAATTAATTAGTTTATTTTGATTAGTTAATTAATTAGTTAGTTAAATTAAATTGGTAGATAATATTTGAAATTAGTTAAATTAGTAAATTTAATTTGTAATTAGTCAAGGAATTACTTAGCCTTATGTATATATATAATTGTGATAAGGGTGTTGCGGGTACACTACCAGTTTGTACAACGAAATAGAGCTGGTCACCGAGCAGCAAATAATTCAAGGTAAGGGTTTAATATGTTATGTGTGTAAATTACTTTTGTCGTGGCTTATACAAGATATTGAGGAAGTGCCTAGGCATGGGGAAGTGGATTGTTGACCGTGAGAGTCCTAAGACGGGGTCATAGAGGAAACCACTAGGGGCTACCTAGAACCTGAGATAGGTGCAGTAAATGAGCTTGCATGCACACTACATTTCATTTTTGTCTATAATGTCATGCTTATTAATTTACTGCATATTATATTGCCTTTACTGAGTCCTCGAACTCACTCCCTTCACTCTTACTAACCCAACATATGGCTCAAAGTCTAAGAAAGGGAAAGCGATAGTGGTGGAAGAGTCGCCGGTTAACAATGATTGTAGGCAATGAGAATGTAGGTCATGTACTTGTCATTTATGCAAATTATATATGCTCTGTACTTGACTATGGAAAACAGCTATGATTTAAATAAAATTTGCTTTGGATCAAGTTAAGGTTCCTGCTATGAGTAATTCAGAGTATGTGATATACTTAACTGTTAAAGTATTTTATTGAGCATGTTGTCACACAATTTGATTTGTCCATTTGATTTATATTTTAAGGGCGTAGTCGGGTATGAGAATCGAGTAAATTTTTGCTGCCTATGTATTTTAAACCCGAGTACTCGACAATCGAAAGCGGCGAACCTTGGACCCCACCTAGGGTACCCATATTATTTTAATACTTTATAATGACAGGGCATAGCCATCCTTCGAGATAGGCCGAGGTTGTAACCATGGGTTATGGTGACACCTAGTAGTGGAGGTCGGGGTGTCACATCACGAGTTGGCGCGTGGGTGAGAGCGGAGTCCTTGCGTGCACACGTGCGAGCTTATCTTCTTCGGCCTTCTTCTCCTACGACGACCGACTCTAACGATTTTCGATGGCCAAAACGAGTACAGGGGCTTAAAGCTCTCCTTAAGGCGACATTGATAAACCCTTCACCCGTCGAAAAAAGTCACCAGAAAAGGCCTTAAAGGCCAGTTGTAGGTATCGGTCTGGTAGCCTCTCAATTTTCTAGCTAACCTCTTAAAACCCTACCAAACACACGCGAAACCCTCCTAAATTCTCCAAATTTTCTCCTCAGCCCTCAAAGAACAACACTTCTTTATCTATGAGGCTTGATTCAAGAAAAAACAAGGTCGATTTCTTTGATTTGTCTTTCAAAATCCTCGGTCCTCTACCCCTTTTTATATCTGTTTCCGACGTCAATTTTCACAAAATCTCAATTGATCTTATCCCTTAAGCCCCAAATCTAGCTTTTAAATTAATCAACTAGCCATAAATCATGAGAAAACTCCTTCAAAAATCTCGGTCAAAACGCCGGTCACTTCTGCTATTAAAATTGATCCCATCATAGCTTTTTTCGGCCAATGGCGACCCCCACCGCTTCATCATCACCTGGAGGTTATCCTTGAGCCTCTGAGCGACCTTCCTGATGCCCCAGGGCGGCTGGGCAGCAGCCACAGGTGGCTGGTCGGTTTCCCATTGCTTTTTTCATTTTTTTGCACTTTTGCCCAGATGCCCCTAATCGTGTGTTTTCGACCTCAAACCTTCGCGAATCTCTTAGTCTTGTCAAATACTACTTATTTGAGCAATTTTACCTTCCTTGACTTGCTTTGACATGGACTCTTACCTTCCGTTCATGTTTTGGATTTTACACATTGGCCCGAAACTCTGATAAATTTCATTTTGACCCCATAATTTCTTAAAATACCTTTGATATTAAATACTGGGTATTACAGATAGGATATGGTACTTTGATGAAGTTACCTTCCATCATGCCAATATATCAAAAGTCTTATTTCTTATATATTCATGAGGCTTAGCTAGGTACCTTTCAAGCTCATTTTTCATTTCAAAAGCGTTATCTTCAGTACATTCTTTCTCAAAATCAAATTCAAACATGTTAACAACATCATCATCATTTGAATCCACAACTGGAAACTTTTGTTCAAAAGTTGTCCCACCTTGTTTTTCTTCTGGTAATTGTCCATTTGAGTCATTTGTTGCATAAAAATGCACCAACTTCCCTAGAGTACTCTTGATAGAATCCATTATGGTTTTAACTTTATCTTTAGAATAGAGTTTCCACAAACAAAATGCCACATATTTCATCTTATACCTAGGATCAAGCACAACAGCCACATAAAGAAGTATATTTTGTTTTCAATGTTTACCCAATACTTATCAAATTTTATCTCCATGCTAGAAGCCATATCTTTCAAGATTGATTCATAACATGAACTCCATTTGATTAATCTCCCAAGCACATTACAAATTTCATGAAAATAATTATTAATTTGTAGTAACATTCAAAGAAGAAGTAAACTTGAGTGTAACATCATAAAAATTCTTCAAAAACTTGCAGAATATTACACAATTCTTCTAGTCTTTAGAATTTGGTAGCCCAATAGGCCTTTTCCCATTTTTATCGTCTTCACAAAAATATTGTGAATAGAGCAAATCTTCTTCTTCCAAAAATTTAAAAACATCAACAAATCTAAGAGCATGCTCCAACATTAAATAAGTCGAGTTCCACCTTGTTGGCACATCCAAGCGCACAAAAGTCTTTTCTTCTTTACAAGTATTCTTCACATAACTTTTGAATCTTGCTAATCTTGAAGAAAAAACTCTAACATATCTAATTGCATTATGTACAACCATAATAGAGAAGTCCAATTCCTTTAAGCTATCACCCACTACCAAGTTTAGAATATAGTCGAACACCTCACATGTAAGAATTCCCCATCACAAACAACACTCTTCCAAATTTGCAATCTTTTCTTCATGTGTGTGATAACCCCATTGTTAGAAGCAGCATTGTCAACTATGATTGCGAAAATCTTTTCAGTGCCTCATTGTTTCAAAAAAGCCTTAATTGTTTTAGCAATTGTCTATCCCTTATGATTTGAAATTTGACAAAAGTTCAAGATTCTTTTTTTTACATTTTCCATCCAGAATCTATAAAATGAGCTGTAAGCACTATATAATTGATATTTTGAAAGGAAGCCCATGGAGTAGTGGTAAGAGAGACTCTTTGTGAATTCTTAACAAAAAATGACTTCATCAACTTTTTATTCTCATCATTGTAAAGACTAATTATATCCCTAGCAATTGTAGTGCGTGAAGGAGGCTCAAACTTAGGGCATGCAGTACCAGAAAATAATCTAAAACCTTCTTACTCCACAAACCTAAATGACAATTCATCAATGATAATCACTTTGGCACATGCAATCCTACAAGTTGCCTGACTAAATCCCACAACTAGAAGATTACTACTTACAACACTTTCATCTTTATTGCCACTATTCTTTTGAAAACGTAAAATCTTCTGCTTCTTATCTTCTAATCTATAAGGATTTTTCTTACATTGATTCTTTACAAGGTTTCAAAGAGTACTTGTCCCATTTTTTTTTTTACTATCACTTGCATAATCTTTACCATAATAGTTGCATAGTCATCCTCATTTTTTGTAAAATGATCCCACACTTTATATAGCTGCCTAGGTTTCTTTTTCATAACTTTGGCCTTAAAATTGGGAGGTAATGGGGGTTTAGAACCATTATTTGAATAAAGTGTATTGATCATTTTATTGAGGTTTCTCATAGATGAAGGATTGGTGCTACTATCTTTCTTCCATCTAACAATCACAACATTGAAAACATATTCACATACCACACAAACACAACAACACTAAAATAATTGATGCTATAAAGAAAGGCATTTACATAAATCTCAAAGAAAAAGACTACAAACGAAATGAGAACCCAAGGGATGCAACAGCTATAGGAGGAATTCCTATGATTTGTCAATCCTCTTTTTCAAGTCCTGTAACAACTAAAGATGACATATGACATATTTTTGGGAGAAGAGGTATTTTAAACTCTTATGATCAGTGTAAACCTCTACCTTTTCTCCATACAGGTAATGCCTTCATATCTTAAGTGCAAAGACCACTGCCGCTAACTCCAAATCATGAGTAGGGTAGTTCATTTCATGCTTCTTCAGTTGTCTTGAAGCATAGGCATTCACACGCCCATCCTCCATCAAAACAAAACCTAACCCTGCACGTGAGGCATCACTGTAGATGGGTAAATTCCGCTTACTCCTCGGAATAGCCAACACCGGAGCTGATGTCAGCTTCTTCTTCAATTCTTGGAAAAAGTTTTTGTAGGCCTTAGTCCAATCAAATTTAACTCTTTTTCGAGTCAACTTAGTCATGGGCGATGATAGGTGAGAAAAGCCCTCAATGAATCTCCTACAATATCCGGTCGATCCCAAAAAGCTTTTGATACCTGTCACCGTAGTCAACCTCGACCAATCAACTAATGCCTTCACTTTTTCAAGGTCAATTGAGATGCCCTCTTCAAACACAACATGACCTAGAAAGCCAATCTGCCTCAGCCAAAAGTCACATTTGCTTAGCTTTACATATAACTTCTTCTCTCTAAGCCTTTGCAGGGCTATTCGAAGATGAGCCTCATGCTCTTCCAGACATAGCCAGTATATTAGTATATTGTGGATAAACACAATTACAAAGCTTTCCAATTACTCCCTAAAAACCATGTTCATCAAATGCATGAAAACTGCAGGGGCATTCGTTAACCAGAAAACATCACTACAAACTTGTAATGACCGTTTGCACATCCTATTCCCTAACCCTTACTTGGTGATAACCCGACTTTAAGTCAATCTTTGAAAAAACTAAAGCTCCACGGAGTTGATCCAATAAATCGTCAACATGTGGGAGAGGGTATTTATTCTTCAACGTCACCTGATTCAACTGCTTATAGTTGATGCATAATCTCATAGATCCATCATTCTTCTTCACAAATAACACTAGAGCACCCCACGATAAGGCACTCAGGCGAAGGAATCCCTTCTCAATCAACTCTTATAGTGGCACATTTAACTCTTTCAGTTCATTTGGGGCCATCCTATAGGGTGTCTTAGAGATAGGCTATGTACCCGACACCAACTCAATTGTGAATTCAACCTCCCTTGGAAGTGGCAGTCATGGTAACTCTTTCGAAAACACATCGGGAAAATCCCAAACCACTGGAATTTCTGATAATTCCATCTTATTCTCGTTACCAGTTGTCACATAGGCCAAGTATGCCTTACAACAATGATGCACCAGTTTCTCCACCTTCATTATAGAAATCATTGGAGTAGAGCTCATTGGTTTGATGCCCCAATACACAATATTCATTTGCTGGGGTAACTCAAAATGAATCACTTTTCTACGACAATCAACATTGGCATAATGTTTGGATAGCCAGTTTATGCCCAATATAAGGTCGATGTCTTTTATATCCAACACACCTAGATTACTCGGTAGTTCCCTGTCATGCAAACTAATCTTGCAGTCTCTGCAGATCTCACTACCTATCAACTCTGCATTCCTGAACGTGGTCACAATCAAATAGTACGTCAATAATACTTTCAGGACCAGAACATGGCATACAACCCGAGGTGCAATAAAAGAGTGTGTGGACCCTATGTCAAATAAAGTACGTACATCAACATCATACAAAGTGAGAATACCTTGAATAGTGTTTTTTCCCTTCTAAGCCTAAGCTTAAGTCAATGCAAACACTCGCCCCTGAACATGGGGCCTATCAGTAGTTGTTGGGAGTTACACTTGCTGTAGTGCCAATGGTGGAGTCGTCCCCTGAATCATGGGTGTTGTTGGCCTCTATCTTGACCTCGAACCCTGACCTCCAAGTCTTTGTCCCCCATATTGTGGTGGAAAGGTACAAGGGCTAGCTATATGGCCCTTTCGGCCACATCAGTAGCACATTACGTCCCTGGAAGCTGTCGTGCCCTGATTTTGATGGCAATCCCTCTGAACATACCTTAGTTGTCCACAAAGGTAGCATATACCTTTGATAAAGTGACATATCTCTTTATACCTATTTCAATAAGTCTTCTAGGGTGGAACTTTTGTCACGTTCCTTGAAAAAACTGCCTCCCATCTTATTTTCTTATTGTTGTTATGCCCCCGAGCTAAACTTGCCCCTTGCAAAGCTGATTGTGCTGCTCTTAACTCTCTTCTTTGCCTTTCAAGGATATAAGCTCTCTAGACCACCATGGCATAATCTAAAAATCTGGCGCCATCCATCGCATATCTGATCTCCACATTCAAACCTCTTTGAAATTTCACTGTTTTCTTCTTCTCAATAGATACCAAATCAAGAGCAAATCTGGCCAAGGAAAAGAACTCTGCATCGT
Source organism: Diospyros kaki (assembly GCA_036245055.1). Taxonomy (NCBI): domain Eukaryota; kingdom Viridiplantae; phylum Streptophyta; class Magnoliopsida; order Ericales; family Ebenaceae; genus Diospyros; species Diospyros kaki. The sequence goes on along the minus strand of BSEG01000010.1, from coordinate 24,038,445 downwards.
ACTGTTTTACAGACTTGTTATGTAACGACCCGATCGAGCGATAGGAAGAACCGGAACAACTTACCTTGATGGGCCTACACGAACTTCCTAGGGGGTCACCCATTCCTGGATTACCCCAGGTTAAGCACGCTTAACTTGGGAGTTCTTTGCCAACATTCAGCCCAAAAGGTATTCAGCTGGTGTTGTTTCCTTTCTTACACTATCCTCGATATATTCTAACTTCTCTGGCCTCTCGAGGTATTACATTCTCCCCCCTTAAGCACATGACGTCCTCGTCATGCGACCTTACAACCGGTCCCAGATCTCCCCCCGTGCATGACCGATGTGGGATTCGCCTAAGGTGCCTACACGCACCCCCCATAAGGGCCTCACACCCCCCTCGGGACTCAGCCTCCTCATTGAGGTTTGCCCCACCACCGCGCTCAAAGGCTCGGGAGTCGGCTCTGATACCACTTGTAACGACCCGATCGAGCGATAGGAAGAACCAGAACAACTTAACCTGATGGGCCTACACGAACTTCCCAGGAGGTCACCCATCCCTAGATTATCCCAGGTTAAGCACGCTTAACTTGGGAGTTCTTTGCCAACATTCAGCCCAAAAGGTATCCAGCTGGTGTTGTTTCATTCCTTACACTATCCTCGATATATTCTAACTTCTCTGGGCTCTCGGGGTATTACATGTTACCTTGTGTCAACTCAATGAATTCATAGGTCTTCTGTTCACAGACCCATATTGGGAAGAAGTTCCCATTAAATAGCTCCTGAAATTCTACCCATGCTAACGCTCTATCTACAAATCTCTGTTTGGTGGTCTCCCACCACCTCTCAGCCTCACCCCGTAAGAGAAACGTGGCTAATTGGACTTTTTGGGCATCATTGCACTCTATTGTGGGAAAATGCTTCTTAATAGCCACCATCCAATTCTCTACTACAAATAGGTCAACACCTCTATGAAATTCTGGGGGTCGAAGAGCCATAAAATTTTTCAGCAACTAATTCCCTGCACTACCCTTTACCTCCTGAACTTTCGTTATCCGAGTCACCAGATTTGAAGTATGTCCCACATTGCCCTCATTAGGGATTAGTTCACCTTCAGCCTTCTATGGTACCTGTCCTTGTCCCTTTTGATTGGCCATAAACGCCTCGAAATGTCTCAACATGCCTGTCACTGCACCCTTCAACTCGACCATTTCTTGATGTAATTCTAAGGTGGACTCCCTCGGAGTAGTAGGTGCAAGTGGTGGAGTAGAGTGGGTGGCCTACCTCGATGAGTGCTCATTCCTGCACAACCAAATCATCTTATCTTAGAACACCATCAATATATTTAATTTCCTTAGACTACTAAACTTAGTCCTAACTCTACTCGACTCGCCTATGTGTGCATAGACTCCACTCTCTTCCCAACCTTTGCTTTGATACCAAGCTATCACGGCTTGCTTCCGGATATGCCTGCTAGCATAGGAACATTCGAAAGAAGGTCCTCCAAAATGGAATACAAAAATAGACATATCAAAAACTTTCATGATATAAATTGGCTCACTCCACAGGAGCAATATTCATTCTTACATCATTTCTTAAGGCTTTAAAAGCCATACACTTTTCAAAAATATACAAAGGCGTCAATACAATACAAAAAGAAGTAACCTTCTACACCGGCCTTCCACACAAGTCCCAAAACCTTTAGGCTAGGGGAGATCTCTATGCATGTCTAAATTTAACTTCGAGTCCCACTAGACTCCCATTCTACCACAATTTTGCCCTTACTTGGAATAACCAAAATAAGCAAGTGAGCCACAAGACTAAATAAGCACATATATATATATATATATATATAGCAAGAGGAATAAAGATAAGATAGATCTATGAAGGCATGCATAATATAAGAATTAATGGAAGACTACTACCCGACATTTAGAGACAAAGCTTTTGGTCATGCCTTCTTCATCAATAATACCTCAATAATTGATACTTGTTTGCTTAACAAGGCACACATTTAACTCGTAGAGTAAAATAAGCACAATTTATATAATAGCATAATACCATTTTTCCATACATGACTCATAGCATAAGAAGTCACATAGCACATATACAAAAGACTGTAGACGAGTTGCCTTGCTAGGATATCCCATTTTCTTTCTTTCTTTCTTTGCAGACGAGCCATTTTTTTTGTCATGGCATGCCTTTTGGATATCCACTTACTTTCCCTCCACGCAAAATAATAGGTGCGCTACGGTAATATATATATATATATATACATATATATTCATACACATTCAAGCATCTTAACATGCTCCACAACAACATGATTATACTCACCCACTAGGATTTTCGGCCACATCACATCATTTTCATGCATATGACTTCATTCAAATCAATTCTTGCTTATTATTTGCTTATACATCTTATTTAAATGACTTGAGACAATTCAGATGAAGAAAACTCACTTTGGGAAAACTAGCTCAAACAGTCGACCGAAGGGATTGGGCAGTCAACTAAGGCTTAGTCGACTGACCAATTTCATTAGTTGACTAGAAAGGATAGTCAACTGAAGGGAACCCTTAATCGACTAAGGCTTAGTAGACTAGAGAGACTTGCTTAGTGTATTGGATAACAAGCTAGCCTACAGACCCAAAATTTCCAGCTACTGCTTAGTTGACTTCTCAGCTCGATTAGTCGACTAAAAGCACAAGAAATTGAAAACCCACGAACAACAAACACCCACAAACAAAACCCTAACCCCAAGTTTCCATTCCTTGAATAAAAGATGGGAAAAACAAGACCCATAGAGACCAAAACAAAAGTCAATGACACCTTTAAAGGAAATTCACAAGATTTGAGAAAAACACAAACTAATACATTTAACTACAAGCTTTCAAAAACCACCATTGAAGAGATGATAACAAGATATTTGATTAAATATAAGGATATACCTTGCACTAAAAGATAGGAGAAAAGGAGAAGGAAGCTTGCCTTTTGATGAAGAAGCCAAAGAGAAGAAGATGCACTCCAAGAGCTCGAAATCTACTCACTTTGAGAGCTTGATTCCGCCATAAATAATGGAAGAAGAAGGGAAGAAGAAGATGATGAAGAAGGGTTGCCGAGAGGGTGCAAGGAAATGGAGAGGAAGAAAAGAAGATTGAAAGAAAAGAGAGGCATGGGGGAGAATGGGCTGCACGTCCATTCTCCAACCACCCATTCCCCCAAAAATTCCAATTTTGCCCCACACACATAACACACACACCCAACTTACTCATGCTCTTAATGGTCTTTTGCTTCAATTTTCCTTTTCTTTTCTCTTTTCTATATTCATTCTATTTTTCAAATTCCCATTTTACCCTTAACTTTTCCCACACACACATAACATATAGGCCATCTTTGGACATTTTGCATTTTCATTGACTTTTCCAATTTCCTTATTCATTCATTTTCCACTATATATATATATGTATACACATACATCTCATTAAATAAGACCCATATTTATACATGGCCCCAAGCCCATTTAAAAGCCCAATTCATATTAGGCCCATGGAATCATTTTAAACCCACCACTTCCATTGGGCTTTAAACCCCGGGCCCAAGCTCACTTTATAACACAATTTATGCTTTAATATTACACATATACTGTAACACCCAGTGTTACCGGTGTTAAGAGAATGAGAAAGGAAGTGAGAAACTTACAAAAATGCCCTTGAGAAAGTAATGGATCCTTGAGAAGAATGGTGCCCTAAGAGAGGGGTATTTTGGTAATTTGGATAATGAAGTCCAATAAATCCTAGCAAAGCACTTGGATTGTGCTTGTTCCAAGGGTTGAGATATTCTCTTGAAAAGTAAATAAAATCTAATGGATGAGATTAAACAAGGAAAAAGCACATGGATTGTGCTTTCTTGTGTGGTTGGGATTTTCTCTCAAAAAGAAAAGGGAAATCAAGGGCTAAGATAAAGTCTTGAAATTGAGATTTCAATATAAGAGAAGTGTAAAAAAGGAAAGAGAGCCTTAAAGAAAGAAAGAAGGAAAGAAGATGAAAGAAAATAAGAGAAAGGGAGAAGCTTTCCAATGAGAGGAAAAGAGAAGAAGAAAGGATCTCTTGGGAAGAAGGGATGCAAGGAAGCTAGGAAGGGTTTAAAGCTTCAAAGAATGCTAAGGTAAGGGATAGCACCAAGGGTGGTGGCTTTGCAAGTTGTAAGTATGCATTTAAACTTTAAATGTGTGCATTGGCATGTTATTGTGTTCAAGGACCCATGGCCATGAGGTTGTGTGGGGTAGGGTAGTTTAAAGCCTCAAACCTAGGTGGTTGTGAGGATGTGGAAGCCCTAACCATGTTGCATACTTGCATTTGGGATCACATGATATGTTTTTGTTCATACTTATTGTCATTACACCCTTATTGAGCTTAATGGCTCATGAGGTTTTACCCTCAACTTGTAGGTAGTTCATGTGCCAAGAGAAAAAGGAAGTGTTGCAAGCTTGAAGTTGAGAAGCTCATGGTGGGTTTGTAAATTTATGGCTTATAGAAGCCTTAGCATGTGTTTTATTTAATTTGTGGGTTTATGGCTTAGGGAAGCCTATTTGTTGTATGTGCTTCATGTGATGTAATTTAATGGTTGGTAATGGCTTGTGAAGGCTTAAAACCATGGATGTAATTTTATTTGGAATAAATCATAGGGGTTGAAGAAAGTGATTTTTGTTTGAAAAGTGGATATTTTTTATGCATGTATGAGGGGTAAGAAATATGGAAATTTTGGGCTAAGATGGCCAAGAAAAAAATTTGAGTCATGTAGGCATGTCGCGAGCGGTAGGCGTGGAGCAAGTAGGCGCGTGGGTGCGCGGGCACAAGCCTGCGACCGTGCACTAGAGTGCAGGTGCGCGCGCGCAGGAGTGCGGCAGCGCACGAGCGAGCGGGCTCACAGCAGGTGGGCGCAGCCCACTCGGCCAGTGCATTGTGGGGCCCCGGGCATGCCAGGAAGCCCCGTCGGCCAATTTTTTTTTTTGAAAATTTGGAATTTTTGTCATTTTTGGGAAATTTCCTAATTGATTTCGGGCCCCAAAGGAATTTTTAAAATAAAGGAATTTTTTGGGCATTTTTTTTGAGATAAATGCCGAATTTTTAAAAATAAAAATTTTGAGTTTTTCCTCGAATTTCAAAAAAATCAATGGGTTGATTAAAATGGTGATTTTTATGGAGCCCGATGGAATTATTGAAAAGAAGAAGAATTTAAATAAATCAAAATGGCGATTGGGGCAATCTTAATGGAAATTAAATAGCTAAGTGTAGTATGATTAAAGCCCAAATCTACTAGTGGATCCTGGGAGTGAGGGAAGGGAATGATGAAGCCTAGTTTCCACCTAGGGCATTTCGTGTTGAAACATAGTCTACCCTTCACGAATGGCTGGGCATGTGAGCAATTCGGTTGATTGTTCACGAGTGACACTCATAAGTGGGAACGGGGCATCACATATACATTAATTTACTCACATGTAATGTCCCCAAACATATTATTTCCCACTAACTTGTCTCGTAGACCACATATGAAATATTTTTTTCTATTTAACCTCTTTAACAACCCATAAATTATTTTCGGCATTCATGAAATAAGATTCGTATGCAACACACTATATAAAAATATAATTAACATCTATGACCCACTCAACAAGTTGTTACAATACAAGATCTGACAAAATCAAGGAAAATTCTTTGAACAAACAAAACATCAAAATCAATACATAAGAAAGTTTGTTAAAGAAAATTAGGGACTTTATATTCGAACCTATCTAGAGAACCGAGAGAGAGTGATTTTTCTACTAGGATTGAGGGGGAAACAAAGGCCTCAAAATGCAGTCAAAATCAAATCAATACAAATCGAAATCTTAAAAAGTAATAATAAAGAAACATAACCTCAAACTAATGAAAGCAAGAATTACACGAACCTTCAAAGTAGAAAACATTTGATTGCAAAAATCAACCTTCTCTTAACACTGACTAATTATTTTGGAGTCAACCACCAAATCAATATCAGTGTTATTCTCTTGCTATATGTTCTCATAAATCAAACATATTGAAAAAAAGATAAGAGAAACATAGCTCAAGAAGTTACCTTTAGCTCATCTGTGACCCCAAACCTCTCGAGATCTGCCACCGTGGAAGGCGTCTCAGGCAAAGCCTCAACGAGAGACAGTAGGCAATCTGGTCGACGCACTTTGAGGCCTCACCAACAATCTCCTTGGATCGCCTGGGCCCTCCTAGATGATGTCGAAGAACTAGACAAAGACTAGAGATTGAAAGATTAATATTTGCTAAGGATTTCATTGGTCAAGGGGAGGATGTCATCGGTTTGGTGCAGCGAGGGCAAGGTAGAGAGGAAGAATGGAAGATTAATATTTGTTGATTAGGGTTCCACCCTTTTATATTTTATAATTTATTTTTTATTTTTTTATTATTAACCTACTTGAGCGTTGTTCTATTTTTAACTGAACTGAAAAATTCCCAAACCACAAATCATACGATTTGAGGATTTCTCAAACTGTGCCAAGTCGTTCTCCCAAAAAAGTCACACAGTGTGGTTGGTTTCTCAGTTTGGCAATTTTTTTGAACACCCCTATTGGATATGGACTAAAAAGTGGCACACGCTTTCACTAAGGCAATATTGGTTGTCAGTAGAGAAACATAGATCACCCTTTTAATTCAAAAAATTAAAAAGATAACCTGTGCCATCTTTACTCACTATCCACCTTCACTGTCGTCACAATTATCGCATTGTCGCTACAACAAACCATCGTTATTCTTCTTCTTTTTCTCTCTAGCTTCCATCATTTCATTCAAACTTATTGTCAAATCCATCATTCCAATCTTAATCCATTTCCTTTGCTTGTTAATTGTTGGGAAAGTTCTATAGGTTTTTGGATAATCAAAGAGGGATGCTACTAAGAACTCTTGATTTCCAAGATTAAATCTTTATATTCCAATCAATTAAAAGTGCTTTCATTAGTATGGGATCCAAAATCCATTGAGGTCATGTGCTTTCTTTGAATTTCAATGTTAATAGTTTTGTGTAAGGATGGATTACCCAAAAACTCATTTTAATTCATTTGATCAAATAATATGTGTTTGGATTTTATTGAGTCTACATATTGTATTTGTTGTTGCCATAATACAATAATTAAATTTTATTTGTCTTCGAAAAGCTCAATAGAAAGTTGGAAGGGCTAGACAAAAGAGCAAGGTCTGCTCAAAAGAGGTCATCCAAAGGGGTCTTGCTGAAGTGTGGCTCCAGAAGGGTCCTTACTATTGGGTATCCACCTACATGTGTGGTGGATCAAGGCCCAAGCCCAAAAAATTGGTTTAATTGAAAAAAGGCCCTAGGGTTATTAATTATATATATGGAGCAAAATTAGGGCAATCGTGAGTGTGTTCATGTGTGCGTGATTGTGTGAGAAAATCTCAATTTTCAGCCTCCAACTTTATGTTAAAACCCAAGAGCAACAGTTGGGAGTTCAAGAAATATGGGAAGCTTGTGCAATCATTGGTTAATCCTTGATATCTCTGCATTCTATGGTCAAATCGTTACCATTTTTGGATAACACATTCGTAACTCATTGTTCTTCAAATTCAATGGCTAAGATTAAGATCCCACAGTCCATCTGGGAGGAATTGTCATCTAAATAGTGGCATTTTTTGGTGAGATCTTTCCTTATTATTTTTGAGTGGTATTTCAAAAATCTTTATTCTTGAGAGGGTTGTGATTGGGCTAATTGTTTTGTTTCTTTTGGAGATTTTAGTGTGCCAAGAATTATTGAGTTATTGAGAATTTGGTGTGCTTCTAGTGTTATCTAGAGAAGAACCATTGTACCCATTATTTGTTTGATAGTGGAAGTTTTGGATGGACTCTAGTCCCGTGGTTTTTACTCATTGCATTAAGGGGGTTTTCATGTAAAATTTTGGTGTTCTTGTGATTGAGTGATTGATGCACTTATTTTACATTACTTTATATTTGCTTGATTTAACTCCTACTAGGTTTACACAAGAAGGGAGAAAACAAACTATTTGGGCATCCTCATATTAAGCTATTTATTTGATGTGTTTTTCTCCCAACACTGAGGTCTTTGAAGCCGCCGAAGGGTCTTCTGAAAAGGTCTTTGAGTCTTTTGATTTGCAAGTTAGGAGATAGTCAGAACGCACGTGGGGATCTCTCTTACACTAACCCTCTAATACCTAAGTCAAATGACATGATGCTAAAGTGGTTATATGTAGATGCAGTGCGAAGAAACTCTTTGGAAGAGGTGTGTGTAGAAGAGTCAGAAGGAGGCCTTGGTCCTGGGGGTAGGTCTAGAAAGTGAAAGGTCAGGGGGTATTTATACCCCTCGAATGATAGGGACACATGGCACACATACGCGACGGCAAGTGGCATGACCCTTCAGATGAGGGTGTTCGATTGTCACAAAGTTAGGCTTCGGGAGGACTTTAGGCCAAGCCTTCAGGGAAGCTATCCCTTGAGAAGTCTTTGAAAGACTATACTGGCCTTCGAGGAAACTAGTCCCTAAAGGGTTTTCGAAAGGCTACCTAGGCCTTCGGGGAAACTAATTCTACAAAGGGTCTTCGAAAAAGTACTTAGATCTTTGGGGAGAAGGGCCCTCAGAGACCTTTCCAGGAGAGAACACTTTTCCAGGCCCGAACTAACTGCTCTAGGGGAACTTTCTTGGAGCCTTTTTAAGGAAACCTCATGGAGGGTATGTTATAACAGTATTTTTCTATGATTAATGTCAAAACCAGGTTTTTGTTTCAATTTGCATAGCTTTTCCACTACGATATTTATAGAGAATCCACCCAAGCCCTACATTTTGGATATTGACCATATAGTGATGACTAGATGACCATGGCATTGATGGTGGTGGAGAGTCGGTGGCAATAACACATGTTATCTTTTTAAAATTTTAAATTATAGGGGATCTCCATGCAATTGACTTAAACCATAAGGTACTCTAATAAAATTGAAATTAATTAGACAGTTTGGTGTATTTTGAAAATAAAATGAAAGTTTGCTATAAAATTAAATCTAAATACAAAGTTTGATATATTATTGAAAAAATTGAAATTTCATTATATAATTGAAATAAAGTCAAAAAGTTTAGCATATAAATGACATGGAATCCAAATTAGGTGCTTGGAAATAATTAATTATTTTACTAAATACAACAACTATAATTTGTCAATACATTATCCAATAGAAAAATCACAATAATTGTTAGATAACTCCTCAAATTCATATATATGATTGAGGTTGAGTCTCATAGATACAAATTTTAATTTAATTGTGATAGTGGATCAGGATAAGTTAAGGAGACTTATTCTACTGGGGTTGTGTGTTGTAATCTAGGCAATCCCTAATTTAGTTGATGATAAACCACATGAATGATTTGTGTGATGATATAGCCAAATCATTGTGGTTGTGTTTTTCAAGTGTGTGAGAATCTCTTAGCTAGATAAGTCCAGTTCCAAGACTTTGCAACCAATTATTTGGGTTTGAGAGAAATATGTGAACGTGTTCCTCGATTTGATAAACAGAGCCCTTAAGATGTAATTAGTGATCAATTATTAGAAGTTGGGATGTGTTGAGAGGGTTTTATAATTTCTCCATGTAAAACTACTAATTAAGTGTATGATCCTGTTATTGTGAGATCACTAACATAAATTTGTTGAGGCCAAACTGCATTAAATTTTCTATTTCATATTTTCTCTTGATTTTTGTGTTTAATTTACACAATCTCAACCTAACAATCAATTTATCCAATTGAAATGCTATTCTTAGCTTCTTTAATAGATTTGGAAACAATATACTGTTTCCTAAAATTCTAAACAATTAGGCTGCATTCTCTTTGTTATTTTTAGGTTATTTTTAGTTTTCAATTTTTTAAAATAATAAAAATGTGTTAAGTTTGTCATTTTCAAAAACAAGAAAAAATTTTATAAAGAAAACTCAAAACAACAAAATGTTGTTTTGGTTGTTTTCAACTAAAACAATCTCTAAATCCAAAACATGGAAAACACAATCTATTTTTCATGTTTTGGCTCTAAACAGAAAAGGAAAAAAAAAAGAAAGAAAAAAATTTATTTTTAAATTTTAAAAATAAAATAATATATTTATTTAAAATTTAAAAAATATAGTATATTTATATTATAATTAAAAATATGGAATAACATATAGCATATTATTAAGTATATTACATATATTATGTATTATAATATTTAATATAAAGTATTACTCAGATGTTAGTAATTTATTAATTAAATTTATTATTTTATTTTAATAGTAAAATTTTATTAAAACTAGTTAATTTTATCATTTAATAATTAAATTTATTAAATAAAATATTATATATAAAATAATTTTTCTCAAAATTCTAAAGTAAATGCATTTTCTAATGATGCAATCTTATCATTTATAATCACATTATGTAATATTAGTTTACGTCTTTAATTTTTATTTTAATGCTTCTTATTTATAATCACATTATGATCGTACATGCTATTTTTTTCAAGTTAATTTATTTATTTATTCAAAATTAAATAGTTTTATTTTTTGGATAATTAAATTTATTTAATAAAATATCATTAAAAATTTATTTTCAAAATTTCAAAGAGAATGCGTTTTCTAATTTTCTGTTTTGAGAAATAATTTTTCAAAATAATAAAGAAAGCACATTTTCAATTTTCTAAAAATAGACTACCAAAATAAAAAACAGAAAATGAATTTAAAACTCAGAATTAAAAATTAAAAAGTAAAGAGAACGAGTCTTTAGATTTCCACCCAAGTAAGCACAATAAGCACGAATTAATTTGCAAGTCATGTTACTATCTCCTTGATTAACATCTGTATAAATGGTAAGAGTAAAATCTTTAGCAAGTTGAAAGAAAATACCATAACCCAATGTGCCTTGCAGATATCTCAATAGCCTTTTACAGGTTAACCAATGTTACTCCTTAGGTGAAACAAGAAACTGACCTAGCTTATTGATAGTAAAAACTATATCAGGTCTTATATAAGTCAAATATTGAAAAAAGTACCAACTATACTCCTATAGAGTGCAACATTAAAAAAAGCTTGACCCTTAATCAGAAAAAACAGTGCCAATTGTAAGAAGATTGAATAAAAAAGGTATCAAAGCTAGTAACTCATGGACTAGGACAAAAAGAACATTAGAATCAAGATGTTTAATTATTAGAGAAACATATGAGATACCTGTGGTAAATCCCCAAGATAAAAGAGCTATTTTCAATTTATGAAACTAGACTCTTTGGTGCCTATTTTAGACCGTAAAGAGCCTTTCTCAATCTACAAACATAAGTGAGAAAAATAGAATTTGTAAGGCCCTTAGTGTTGTTTTACTTTTGTATACTTAGTTTTGATGATGAAAAACATTATTTTATTAAATCCGTAAGTCATGAATCAAGGTGGTGGTTTTCAACAAAAATCAATTTCAAGTGCTTTGTTAAAATGAAAACCAAAAAGATTTATGATTTTCTATATTAGTTGGAGATTTGCAAAGTCAAGTTTTTAGTCTTAAAAGAATCTCCTAAAATGATTTTTAAATAAGATTTTGAAGCGTGCATGAAAGGTTTTGGCTTGAAACTTAAACGTATGAAAAATCCTTTATTTTATGCATCATGTCTTGAAACTCGTTTTGATAACGTATCAATATTTTTCTAAGTCTGGAAAACTAGCACCTTATAAGGAGACATATATGAAAATGTTTTCTTTTTAGAAAACTAACTCCCAGTAATTCAATAGCTAACATTCATTAGTGATAAAATGATTTTTAACGATTTTTTCAAGAAATAAAAAGTGTATATCTTGGAGGTGGTAAAATCGCAAAATCCTAAGTTCCTACTAGAGGTGGTAAAATCGCAAAATCCTAAATTCCTACTAAAACCCAAATTCTACTTTCTTATTCTTATGGATTTTGATTTTTTAGATATTTTTATTGAATCCAAATGGGAGGTACTTCGTTATTTACATTTATGTATTAAAGTAAATGGAAGGTAAAATATAAATTAAACAAAATGAGGACATTTACTTAAATGTAAATATCTTGTGATGTTTTGTATCAATCAAGTGTGCTTTTTCATATTATCAGTTGAGTTTTAAATTTTTCATAATGGATAATCGACTATGTGGTTCTGCGCTGTCGACTATGCCTTAGGATAGTAGTCGACTATGCCTTTTGATCTGTCGACTATGCAAATGTATCTGTCGACTATTGGATTTTTTGTGTGAGAAATAGTCGACTATCAGTTTATGTTTGTCGACTATGCTTAGATTTGCTTGTAAAAATAGTCAACTAACCTTTTTCTCTGTCGACTATTGTATTTCACAGAATCTTATAACGGCTAGTTTTTCAACTCCAACGGTCACAAAAACGGCTATATTTCTCTTCAATCTCTTGGGAAGCTTATAAATACAAGTTATGGATAATCAAGAGAAGGTTAATGGATGGGAACGAGTTGATCTAAAGAGTTCAAATCATTTTTACTCGAGCTTATAACATTTGCGCTTTCACTATTGTATTTTCTCTCCAAGGCTTCGTTGTTCTATCATTGTAAAGTTATTATTAAGCCTTGTTTTCTTTGTGAGAGAACTTGTAACTAAGAGTGTTAACTCTTAGCTTCTCTCTTTCATTTGTATCGTTGTTATTTTCCAAGCTTGTGTAGCTAGAGGGCCTATTTGAGTGGGAGGTTGTAATTCCTAGTCTCGGACTATAGGACCTACTCGGATTGAGTAGGGAGTTGATAGTGGATGGTTTAAAAAATCCTTAGTGAGGAGCTAAGATAGTGGATTAGGCTTGGGTTAAGCCGAACCACTATAAATCTTTGTGTTCTCTCTTGCTTATGTTTTTTTTATTTGTTTATCACTGCTAGCATTTCATTATCCTCACTTGCATTGAGTTTTTATTTTCAATCAAAAGGATTTCAAAGTTCTATAAAGTATTTTTAAAATAACCAATTCACCCCCCCTCTTAGTGTGTGCCATAGCACCTCCCGTTCTAACACTTAGGTTAATGCATAAACACTTCTTCAATAAGATATCAATTAAAGAAAATATTATTGATGCCAAGTTGTTGAATATCCACATCTAATGAAAAAGTACTCTAACTATAAGTGTTTTAACAACTAGACTAAAAGTAGCTTAAAAAATCAATGTCAAGAGTTTGATGAAATCTTTTAGTAACTACCAAGCTTTATACTTTAAAACTATGCCATTATGATTATATTCAACTTAAAATACACACTTACATCCAATAAGATTCATAGTGGTAGAGTGTGGAACAAGAGCCCTTGTATAATTGAATTTAAGAGCATTATACTTTTATTTCATAACAACCTACCAGTTAGGACTTTGCAAAGTAGCTTGAACACTCTTGGGCTCTTTCTTAGGAACAATAGTAAAAGATAAGCAATGGTAAGAGAAATAGATTTTAGTCTTAAAAATACCCAACTTTAGCTCTGGTTGTCATAGAGGGTGTAAATACAAAATGTTGAGAAGAAGGAACCACCAATTGAGAGGATGACAAAGAATTAGCTAGAAAAGAAAAATGAATAGGTAGAGGAGACATAATTGGAGGAGGAGAGGAATGTACCGAATATGGAGAATTAGAAAAAGAAAGAAAAGTAGAAATAGTATTTTGAGACGCATTAATAGGAGACATTGAGGATTCAATAGGAACTGAAGATAATAAAGAAAGTGAAGAAGAGTTAGGTAATTGAGATGAAGAATTTAAATAGGAACTAGGTAAAAAGGAAATCGAATTGGAATAAATGCAAGAAGAAAAAAAGGAAGAAGGAGAAATGATTTGGAAAGGATACTCCTTTTCATTAAAGATAACATGCCTAAGAATGTAAATTCTTTTTGAAGGATGCATACACTTATAACCATGACGTGCTTGACTATAACCAATAAAAACACATGGTAGAATGAAAGACAAACTTGGTTGAACCAAAAGGTCTAACCTACAGAAAACAAGAACCAAATACCTTTAAAAAATAATAGTCAAGAAAGGGTTTTTCCAATGGAGGATGGTAATTTGTTTAAGAGATATACAACAATGTTAAAGGCTTCAACCCAAAAGGTAAGAGGCATTTATGCATAGGCAAGAAGAGTAAATCCCATTTCAAGCACTTGCCTATATTTTCATTCAAGAACACCATTCTATTCATGAGTAAAAGATAAAAAAGGTGAGGTTGAATGCCCTATTTGGTAAAGAATGGTAGGAAAGTTTTATATTCCCCTCAATTATCTACATGAAAAGCTCTAATTTTAATAGTATATCGCAGCTCAACAAAAACTTTGAAGGTGAGAAATATTTGAAAGGCTTGAGACTTAAGTTCGAGGGGATAAAACCCAGCATATCTAATATAAGCATTCACAAATATTATGTAATACTTAAAACCTTCAACAGAAGCAATCGGTGTAGGACCCCAAATATCAAAATAAATGAGTTCAAGGGGTGTCTTAGCTGTAATTTGATGTTTGACAAATTGTAATTGATAAACCTTACCAAATTGACAAGCATCACAGAATGAAAATGAAGAAATAGAACCAAGCATCTTCATTTTATTCAAAACCGTATGTATTACAAGAGGGAAAGAATGATCTAGTTTTGTAACCAAAGATTACAAAACTTAGTGGTAGACACAACTTTGACACTAGATGAATGTAATACGGACAAACAAGATGAAAAATAGTTTGAACTTTTATTAGAAATCAAAGATTGAATGCAAGAAGAAGCTTGAATACAACAACCTGAACTTGAGAATTTGAATTAGCAGAAGAAGTGAGACAAGGAGTGGACTAAAGTTGATAAAGACCATTCTTAAGTTTGCCTTGAAGCAACACCACCCTAGATTTCTTGTCCTTAATCACACAAGAAGAACAAAAAAAATTCAACTATTGTGTGATTATTCCTAGTTAGTTGAGAAATGCTTAGTAAATTTTTGGCATTTTGAGGAACATAGAAAACCTTCTTCAAAAGAAGAGGAAATGAAGGCTTAGTATGAAAAGGAATTACCCCACTACCTATATGAGAGATAAGGAGTTTCTTATCATTATCTAAATGTATTGTTAATGTAACGACACATTGCCAGGTCTAAGTTATTTTTGCCATTATTTTTAAGTATGTTATGTTTCAATATTATTTGGTCTAAATGTTAAAATATTTAATGTGTGGGGAAAGTCAAGATTTATATGTGTAAGTCATGTAGCATTTAAGGAAAAAAAAAAAGAAAAGAAGTATATAAGTATTTTCCTTAATTATGTAAGGGAATTAAAAAAGGGGCGTGTAGGGAATTTAGCAAGAAGAGAGGGGGGAAATTGGGGAAGGGGAAGCTTATAAAAGAAAAGGAATGGAGAAGCTATGAGAAGCTCTCTCATTCTTCCTCTTTTGTTCTTCTTTCTTTTTCTTCCTTCACCCCATCTTCTTCTCTCATTTCTTCTTCTATCTCCTCTCTTTTATATGTTATTTCGAGGCATGGAAGTAAGGATAGTGGCTTGGATGGCTTTGGATTTAGTGGACACAAGTTCTTTTCCCCTCTTTAATTTCCATGTGCAAGTTGTAACGCCTCCTCCTCCTTAAAGTAATATGGTAGGTTTACACCTAGTAGTCTAAGAGGCGTTAGGAAACCTTAGCAGCAAAAACAATGGATCGAACCTATCGAAATATTTGTAGGGTTCCCATGCAAGCTAAATATGCACAAATCTTTCCTTAAGACAACATATAAGTCCAACATAACAAAAGCAGTACAGTCTTTGAGTAGCTACAACATTTATGAAATAAGGTTACACATAATGACAAAAAGTATTTAAATGTCTCTAGATTCTTTTCCATGTGCCTCACTTGCTTCCTTAGTCCCTGGCACATCAAACATACCTGGAACACGGAACGTTCCAAGGACATCAACTCAAGTCAGATTACAAGAATCCAAGTGAGATGTTCTCAAGAAATGAATAACTCATGTATGAAAATGCAAATATGCAAAAATGAAACCCCCTTTGTGGAAGCCATGCCAGGGTGTTGCAATCACCCCCGCACACGCCATGCTTACCTCAAAACACGCATATGTGACTCCGCGAGTCACCCATGGCAGTCACTAGCTTGCCACAAACAACCATATGCCATGAAGTGATGAAATAAGTAAAATTTTGTGCCAAACAAAGGAAGTAAGTGAGCATGTCCACATATAACACAAATGAATCAAAGGATGATCAATATGAAGTGAAAAAGATGTAGAGAACCACTCACTCTTGCTGTATTTCCTGTCGGTCCACTGTTTTTATGAAATTAAGCTCTTTTAAGCTGCAGTTACATACAGTTCGGGTCACCAAACTAAAATATTTTTACATAGGATTGTAGGAAATCATTTAAGGAGCAAACCATAAAAATTTCAGAGCAAAAGGCCCTGCCACGTGCCTTCACGCGCCACCAGAAGTATGGCCACACGCGGCCATGCGCAACTACGGTAGGAGCATGGGTCACACATGCCGGTCCCTTGGTTCTTACGGATTCAGCTTTCGGAGTTTAAAACGGCCATAACTTCTTCATTTTAACTCCGTTTGAACCTACAGACTCCT
Source organism: Diospyros kaki (assembly GCA_036245055.1). Lineage (NCBI taxonomy): Eukaryota > Viridiplantae > Streptophyta > Magnoliopsida > Ericales > Ebenaceae > Diospyros > Diospyros kaki. The sequence continues at coordinate 24,021,828 of BSEG01000010.1, read as the reverse complement.
CTTTCAGTGTACTATGACGCTATGAAAAGAAAAATGGCTTACCTTTTTGGTTTCTCCTCCATTTTTGGTGTTTCCTCAATCTGGTCTCCCTGTTTGGCTTCTTTTGCTTTCTTTCTTTGAGTTCTTCTTACTCCCTTTGCTTTTCTCTCCCACTTACTCTATGTGACCCTCCTTCTTACCCCTTTTATATTCCTTTATCCCCAAGCTTCAAGATTGCTCTTATCTTTTTAGGTTGGCTATTTTCTACCCTAGTTAATGATGGCTAACTTTGAAAACTTTACCATTTGATTCTTTCTTCTTTTGAAAGCTTTTATTCTTCCAATCTCATTCATGGCTTGCAAAGCAACCCTTCTTATCTTCATCTTTTAGAGAACCAATAGAATTCTTCCAAATCTTTCTTACTTTGAATTTAGGGTGTAAGTAATTAATGCTTCAAGACTTTTAGATTAACCTTCCAATCCCATTTCTCCAACACAAAGCTTCTTAAATAAGCATTTATAATTACAATTATTCCTATTGTTGGAGAAGTTATCCTTTCTTATTTGCATTTAGGTCCTTAAAGCCATTTCGATTTGCACTTAAATCCAAGACTTTCATTAAAACACACTTTCTTACATCATCCATCTTTTAAATTTTGGGGTATTACACAAGTTCCATGATTCTTCCTTTCATTGTTTTGTATGTGTTCTTCCCTCTTTCTATTTGATTTCCTTGTTGTCTTGTGGGATGTAAATCAAAGTATGTTGGTTTCTACATCGTTCATGGATCCTAAAATTCCTAGAGTTGTCCTTGAAATTTTGAGGTATTAGTGGAAGGTTGTGGATTTTTATGTGAATTTGGTTGATTATGCCTCGTATAATTTTCCTTCAGTTTTTGTTTAACGGAGCATCATAATGAGGTTTGTATCACCTCATCTTCCCTTAGGAATGATGTATTTGGGGTTTGGATGGATTATGGTGAGTTCTGGATGATTTTGGGGTGTTCCTGATCATTTTTGTGTTTTTCTGCTCTCAATAGTTGACTATTTTGATCAATAGTCGACAACTGAGTGGGTTAGCTGACCCACAGAAGATTTTTTCTCAACCTAATCAACTAAGGCTCTCAATAGTCGACTAATCTTCTCATTAGTTGACTAAACTTTTCACTAGTCGACTAAAGGTTCTAGATAGCTTTGCACAGTTGTATAATTTTTGTCATAACTTTTTGTAGAACTATCGGAATTGAGTTCCATATTTTTTTTTTTTTATTTGTAAACTAAACTCAAGGGGCTTCAATTTGGTATAATATTTGGGCTATTTGGGCAAATATTAAAACCGTGAGTTCCCTTTGAAATGCATGCTTGAAATCAAGAATTGGAAATCTACGCCTATTGAATTCTCTTTATATGGTCTGCTCATTCCTTGGATGAAATCATGATTCATGCCTATTCCCTTGTTTCGTTACCCTTGTGGTAATATTAAGTTCATGTTGAATCTTATTGAAAGCCTAAATAGGGTTTGATTCACCCTATCTTTCTTAAGGAATGACGCTTCCTCGGTTAAGGTGTAGCTTATGCAAAACTTCGATGTTGTCTTGTTTGTATTCTTTTGCATATCAACATAGTTATCTAATGCTTAGTTCAATCATTGAAATTGCCATTTGTGGGCATATGATTGGTAATGAAAGGGTATGGATATAAATATAAGTGTTCATTTATGATGGTTGCGATATAATGGGTGGCCATAGAGGTTGTAACATGATGCGGACATAACCTAGGCATGTGAGAATATATTTATGTATGGGAGTTAGCCCCATGAACTACAACATGGTATAGCATGAATGTGGGAGCATGTAGGTATTATATGGGGTATTTGGGGAATACCTAAATATAATTGTGGTGATAAATAGCTTGGAAAGATTATTATGTTCATGTGCTTATGTATGTTCTAGCTTATGTTTATCCCATAGTGGTTGATGTTGCTTATGGGTTATTAACTTGTGTGGCGAACTAGGTCCATGTGATATCCCTAAATTATTTGGCTCGGCCATGATGCTTGCCTAGCTATGTCTAGTGTATCTAGTGCATATGGAGCATTGGCTCATGATACTTGCGTCGTGTATCCTGATGCATGTGGGGTATTAACCCCTGATGCTTGCCTAGTGATATCTAGTGCATGTGAGAGGTTCGTCTCATGATGGATATGGTTATGTTATCTAGTGCATGTAGGAGCTACAGCTCCTAATGGTTACGATAGATATGATGTGAGAGCTTCAGCTCAAGATGTTTACGAGTGCGTGATGGGGCATTGGCCCTAATGATGAGGATGTGAGAAAGATCTTGATAAGATGTGATGTTTGATGGGTAGTTCTAAATTGTTATGTTTTCATTACTTAATTTACCCCTATGATTTGTAACGCTTACCTGGCCTATGATCAATGCGTGAGTGAGAAGTGGTCCACAATTGGTTGGTATTGTATGCACGTATACCGCTATGTGATCTATGTGATGAGGCATGGTATCATGAGGGGTGATTAGAATATTATGTTATTGTCACGAGATATTTATTCTATTTCATATTGATTATTCATGCCTCTAAATCTTTGTGCTCATGTTATTTTGTTCTATATACTTGCTGAGCCTTGTGGCTCACTTTGCTTCTTTGCGTCATTCCAGGTAAGGGAAAGCTAAGGAAGGGTCAAGTTGAGCGAAGCTTGAGTCTTTTGGGTTTAGATGTATATGTACAGGACTCTCCCAACCAAAAGATCCTTGGGGTGTCATTATAAGGGAAAGCAGGAAAGAGTTTAATTTTGTAATTTAATTTTGTTGCCTTTTTTATTTTGTGTTGTATGAACAGTTGAGCTCGGTAAACAAGATGGTATATGTATAAATGTTTGTGGGCATGCATTGGCTAATGATATAATTGTGGTTGGTTTTAACTTAATTTGTCTTTATGCCATTCCTTTAACATCCCCCTCCTCGATTTCTCTTGGTAACGGGATCTCCTGGAGGCAGGCGTTACAGTTAAATTGTTTAAACTTGATGTAGTGTGATTTGTAGCACCATTTTTTTACATACTGTTGTATTTTTGGTGGAATCCCTGCATGTCTTATGACTTTGTTATGCCTTACAACTATTCTTTCCTAGACAACAGAGCTCTCTTTCAGGCAATCATCCATCTCTCTCCCACTTTAATAACATTGTTACTTGGGATGACCGCCCTTGCACGGCCCTCGGTGCTCGTGCCTTCGATTACGCTAGGGGAGGTAAATTACAGGTTCGGCCTTTGGCCCTCGCACAGAGCGATGATCGAAATCGCAACCCACCGGATTGACACCAGCATATTACTCATTCGACCGCTCAACCTATGCCATGGGGGAAATAATAACATTACTATTTGTTCAAGCCCACAGTTGCTTCTTCAACGGAACATCATTTCCCTTTCTCCTGGACTAATTGTCACCTTGTGTTTTGTGCCTTAATCCACCTTGCTTAATCTTCCCACACTATAAATTTTAATTATTGTATTTTTGGCAACAACACATACCAAGTTGGATCCTTTACTGGTTTTGAAGTGGCATATATGGCATTAGGGTTACAACTTTAATTTGCAAATAAATTAGCTTTAACCATAAAGAGTAGATGTATTCTCCACAAAGTTAAGATAGTATGCTTTCAAGTGTTTTGATAGGGTAAAGTTAAATTTCTCCTAGAATTATAAACAGGTCATCGAAAAGACTAATCAAACCTATGATAACACTTATCAGCAAAATGCTAAGGTTTTCCACACAATTGATAACAAATTTTTCTATTACCAAATCTTCCTCTACCTCAACCTCTTGTTTTCATGTTGCCTCCACCTCTATTTCCATTTGAAGCAGAAATAAAAGTAAATTTTCCAATTGTAAGGTTTACAAAAAAAGATTTATTCAAGTGTTCCAAATGAACTCTATTTACTCAATGTTTATTCATGCATTAACAACAAATACCAAACTCTTTGCAGATCAATATCTTCCATTTGATAAGTAATCAAAGATACTGCACTCTCATACTTAGAATTTAATTTGTTGATAATAGTTAACACCATTTTTTTTTTTTTAAATTCATTCTGCAATTGATGCCAAAGCATGTTGCATTATTTTGACATTTAGGATGTAATTAGTGATAGACATTGATGTTTTCTTTAATTTTGTAACAATTGTTTAAGTTGAAAGGATTTGGTTGTTGTTTGGTAAGAGTAAAGTCCTTTTAATAATGTATAGAGAACAACTGATGATTCATAATGCACAACTTAGCTAAAACTACTTTAACCAAAGTTGAAAACAACCATGTAATAATTGATGAAACTTCATCCAAGATTGATAATCCTCATTCAATTTTACCATAAGAAGTTTCTATTCTCAAAACTATTTTAGGAGGCTTTTTAGGGTTTGATACAAACCTTCTTAGGTTAAATGCTTCAATTGTAGCAGAGATTTGTGCTTTCTTGAATAGATCGTTATCGGATTCAAGTTTAATCAGATGAAAGTTTAATATTTTCTCTAAATAGAAGAAATCCAAAACTGATTGCACAAAGATAAGATGACATGATTAACAATGCTCAACTCTTTGGCTTTGATATCATGTGGAGAAATGATAAAAATAGAAAGAAACAAAGAACTTGAAGAAGGCTGAGATTTGTATTAATTCAACTAAAGGAAAAACCAATGCATTATTCTAGTACAAGAGCTACATATACACTGAATAGTAAGAACTGCCTTATTTAATTAACAAGCTACAATATTCAGTTGAAACAATCTTCACTATCCATTTTGTTTTAATCTCAACCATTGAATGCTAACAAACAATTAGGTAGTTAACAAGAGCTATTAATTCTCTTATCTCTAAAAGACTTCTATTGCAACTTAATGAAAAGACTCTTTATTCTGTTAAATATACACATATGGAAGCTTAAAAAGTGAAAACTTTAATTCATCAAAAAATAGGTTCATTTTTTGATTTTGAGACATGGAAAGCAAAAGGAACAGAAAGAAGGGGAGGAAGGGAGAGAGCTCACCAAAGAGATGCAAACTCATGAACTAATGCTGATAAGATACAGAGTCAACAATGAATTGACTAATCTTATTCGATTAAGATTTTCAAAGAGATATGTCATTACTCAATTATACAATTCTATTACTTGACTAAAGAAGATAATACTCGATTAAAATTAACTCTTAGTCGATTAATCTAATAAGATAATACAATTTTGTCCCTATTAGAAGGAATTTTAGCTTTGGATATATTATTATTTTGGAATTCTAAATGTTAAGTAGAAGGAATTCTTATGTTTATGTTATGCATTTCTTCTTTTTTTTGGAAATTTCGGATGTTTATTTCTTTATGTTGATTACATGAATTTGATCTACTGTCAACTTATGTTTTGCTAGGCAGTGTTAAATTGGTTATTTATGAATATTTATTTTTTGGGTTATATATATTGATTAGTTTTTCTAAATATTAAATTAAATATGATATTTTATTGAAAATCTTATTATGTTTATAATTTATATTATTAATTTATTAAAAATCTAAAAGTGATATTTGGTATTATTTAGCTCGTATTGTACTTTGTCATTGAAAAATTTAATACCTTGTCTAATATAATATTTATAACTATGAGTTAAAGTCTCCCGCATGTTAGGTTATAAGTCGACCCATTGAGATGGGATATGAAATTACAAACCCCATCACGATGATGTTAACACAATTAGTTATTGTTGAAAGAGTGACATTAGATGTGTGGTAGCTATAATTTATCTTATTTATTATTGAGTAATAATTTTATTTTTTTATTTTAATAAAATACCTAATTTTTATATACTTTACAATATAAATGAATCTGTTTCATTTAAAAAATAAATATTTTACTAAAATCAAATTAAAATAAAAGTTTTGTTAATTTTTGAAGTTTATGAATATTATGTATTTTTTTATCCAAACCACTTGGGAATAAAAATAATTAAAATATATTTGTTTTAGTGGATCATGTTGCATGTAAGCCACTTATAATCCAAATATTGCGCTTAAAAATAATTAATTATTTTACTAAACACAATCATTTTAAGGTGGGTTGAAATGTCATATTATGTCTTTCAAAATCTTCTACTTACTAAACATAATTAATTGAATTAGACATTTAAGTAATGCCAATCAAGAATTTGATACATTCGACAAAGTGAATATATATAGCAGTTAAAGATCATTAACTTTTTAGTGAATAATTTTAATGAAAGATAAATGATGGCTCAAATTTAAAACAAATCAAAGGTGTTTGGTATTAAAAAAATTTAAAATTTAATATATAATTGAAAATATCATAAAAGGTGAGTCTTTTTTCAGTAATTAATCAATCTTAAAAACAGATTAAGATTGATTATTTCCTATAATTTCAAATATATATGAAAAATGATAATTACATTAATTATTTTAACTTTTAAAAGCTGATTAAGTTGAGAAGCAGATCATGAGTTTATCATTTTCTGAAATTTGGTCTGTAATTTGGATAAAAATTTATTTTTCATAGCTTTTTTTATATTAGTAACATCTCAACTTACTTTAATTTTCCACACACACACACACACACACACATGGATAACTTCACATAAAATAGATAATTAAATAAATTATTTATTTTTTTATTGATTCGCACGTGTATGACACGTGACACCCCTCTAATGTGCATGCACATGTATGCATGATTTTCATCAGGACTTGGTGGTGGAATTGGAATCGATTGAAGGGGAGCAAGTGTTGTGTTGGGATCTCTGATTGAAAGTGGAGCTGAGTCCACCCATTTTCTGCTTCTGCTTGAGCTGGGACAGCAGTGCTTGGTTCTCCTGGTTCAGCCTCTGTGCCTTCTTCCTCAGCTTCTCGTTTTCTTGGATAATTTGGCAGTTCTGCAGGTAGAGATCGGAGTTTATCTTCTCCATCTCCGCTCCCCACTGGCCCCAACCCCGATGCCAGATGATTTGCGACTGCAACAACTGAAATTATAAAAAAAAAAAAAAAAAAGCCAGAAAAATTTACTCTGGAAGAGAAAGGAAAATATATTCGAAATAAGAGAGAGGAGGGGATGAAGGATGGAGTTATCTAATTTTGTGCCTTGGAGAGATATCACCTCATCTCTTAAATTTGGGGGTCTCAAACCAATTAATTATTCGCTGCAACACGTGTTGATGGTAGCATAAATCCTCAAATAATACTAACATTAACACGTGGCAGCAAATCCTAGGTTTGTTATTCACGCGACATGGTGCTTCGAAGGCACAGAATAAGTTTTCGTGAAGGGTGATTCATGATAAGTGTTGTTGGGGGAGGGAGTTGAGTGATGAGGAAGAAAATGAAAGCGAGAGAGAGAGAGAGAGAGAGAATGAGAGATGAGAGGTGGGAGAAGAGAGCATTACTCTTTGTAAAAATGGCTACTGATGGAGAACCCAACCCAAGATTCTAACCTCCTCTGGAATTATGAGAACGCCCAAACCCAGCCATGGTTTATATATATATATAGTCAGACAAAGACCGTAAAACCCATATATAGTTTGTTTGTGTGTGTATATATATAGAGAAAGAGCAGATGGAAAGGTAAGGGGGAAGAAGAAAGCAGAGCACTAAATGACGGATGGTGGAGCCAAAAGGAGGAGGAGGTCACGCCTCCTCTCCAGCCCCAACAGAGAAAAGGCCAGGCTTTAGCCGACTTTAACCCTCAGCAAGTGCACAAGAAGTAGAAAAAGATTCAAGCCTTTTGAGAGCATCGCACGTGGAAAACCCTTTGCTCCCCTTCTCTATATCGTTTGGCATGCAGCTGACCGCTTCCCCACGTTCTGAAGCATCACTTTTGGCTATTACTCGCCCATCAATCCATGTAATACTCTCTCTCTCTCTCTCTCTCAATAAGGCCAATTCTATAAGGTACTGCTGTTGTTTCTTACCTTTAAAATGCAATGCACTTCTTCTTTTTTGTCACATTAATCTCCCATTATTTTTACATCACACTAGTACAGGGTACTATAACAGGGCCGGCCCCTCTCAATATCATTAGTATCATACAATATGGGCCACTTGCCTCACTTGGGGTTTGATTCATTTGCTTCTCTTTTGATGCCAGTCGCGTAAAAACGATGTTTGTTACGCCTGAAACTAAGAAACGTTAAATCAACAAAAGCTGGCGTGAACTCAACCAGCAAAGAAAGCCCATAAACCAGAAAAAAATTAAGAAAGGTAGGTTTAGCCAGTACATAACCGAATGACGAATGTTATTAACATCGTGCCCTCCTTGTGTCAATGCAGTAAGGGCAAAAGATTTTGAATGATGATTGGAGCCGATTTTGCCTGCCAAGAAGCACAGCACGGGCAAAATGAAAAACGAAAATAAAATGATCATTTTACCCTTTCACCAAACCATGCTATTAAACGAGGAAATCGGGCTCCAATCAGTGTTCAAGGATTTTACGTTTGCCAAGTACGAAAGACAAATCACCCAAATGGAAATGGTTTTCCACCATACCTACACGAATTGCGCTATATGCCAACTTCCTACTGGAATTTTTCCCCCCAAAAAAGAGGATCTATTGAAAGCGCACACAAGGAATTCGATCGATTATCCAAGTGTCATCACCGATGAAGGCCCTGTATAATTTTGTTCAGCAGGGGGCACCGTCAAAACTGAAGAACATGCACAAATTCAATGCTTAGCAGCTACCACATATCATATTACCAGTGTTGCTGCAACCCAGGGGTAAATTTGCTAGTTCATGTAAACTATCAACCGGAGTAAATATACAACAAAAACCCAAAAAAAGGAAATGTATCCTGATAGTATACCACACAGTTTGCAATTCTTATTTGTCACATAGCGTTTGGAACAAAACAGCAACTAGAGATTTAGACCAGAGCTTTCGCAAAGAAGACAACTGGGTTGCACCAAAAGATTCCAGGGGCAGAAACCAAGAGCCACCTCTTTCTTGAGTATCATACCATCTGCATTCCTCTCCGTCCTCTATGGTGCTGAAACAGGACGAAACAAGCTTAAAGTTTTAAAAATATTAATAACCTACACTAGAATAGAACAAAGAACTTAGAAATTAAACAGGAACTAGAATTAGTGAGGGCACAGGGCATACCGCCACCCCATTGAAAACATGATTTCTCTGCTCAGGTTAAATTCTTCTCTTAAGTTCATGCTTCTTCATCATCATCAGTCATATAGCAGTACTTTTGGAGATCTCACCAAAGGGAACTGCCGGTCAACCAGTGAGCTTCCTCAAGTCTGCAAGAAGCTCTGAATGAACCGAGAGTGGTGGAATAGGTCAAAGTTGGCGTACGCCGTATTTGATCACCTGCCCATCCCTGCCCACCTCGGCTGGCTCATGCCCGCATACCTGCCAGTTGAGATAACATGTGGCTGTACTCTAAAGAGCATTTAACATCTCAAGCTCGTAATGCTCTGGCAGGCTGCAGGCATGGCGCAGGCCCCTTACCGGGGCCGAGCTAATCCAAAGCTTGCATCAGGTTGCTGGTGAGACTGTGCAGACACATGCGACAAAAACAATGATTGAAAACCCAGGTTAATCTAAAGTGGAGGTTCATTTTGATTTAACCAAGTAATGGTTGCGAGTGTAATATAACCAGAAAAAAACATCAAGCGATTTATTATTAACTAAAATTCAAAACATAAATTGGTGGGTCAGTGTTGCATGGCATGTGCAGCAGCTGCTGTTTGTGCATGAGTTAACCAACAAAAAAGGGCTAATCTTAGGAAATAAGAACAATGTTCTGAAAATGATCTACAGCTATCTTTAACCCAATACATAAACGAACAGAAGATTCACAGCTCTCATCCTAAAAGCTAAAAGTATATTCTATTTGACTTTAACAATGCCGTCTTAAATTTTATCTTTGCTCGTTCTACAGGCCAGAATTTAACTTGGTTCTCTATAACATTTTATTCAACAAAAAAAGGGGAAAAGAGACTGTTAAATCATTTGTCTTAGATTAGTTAAAAGGCTCAGGAGGATATTGATCAGGAATGTATTCAATATTTCAAGGGTTAGTTCCTAGAAGGTTGGTTAGTATTGTAACAGCTATTATAACGGTCAGTTTATTACCTTGTAATGTCCGCCCCTTATGTATTACAAATAGAGGGTCGGGGGGTCTTATTTGAGACATTGTTTTTCTATCTTGAGCGGGAAGAGATTTGAGTATGTGTTGTGTGCGAGAGAAAAGTAGTATGGCTTTGTAATCTCAAAATTTTGTATAGCCTGCGGGTATAGGGCTATGAGAGAACTGTGAGCAGTACATATAATCTACTGTGTTTTCAAGATAGTGGAAGAAAGGCCAAAGGCAGTCTGGACGTAGGTTCTTCATTTGGAGAACTAAACCAAGATAAAATCCCGACTTCTTGTGTGTGTGTTATGTTTCTATTCTTTTCTATATTTTGTGTTTTCTCTTTCGTGTGTGAGAGTGTTCCCTATTGTTCTTGCGTATTGAGAGATTGATTGTGTGAGGCGGAAGACTAGGATTACAATTTGGTATCAGAGCAGGTGTCGTCACCTTTCAAGAAATGAAGAACCTCACGAAAAGGGCAATAGATCATGGCTTCTTCTTCATCCGTCTCAAGGCATGACATTGAGAAGTTTGATGGATAAAACGACTTTGCCCTCTGGAAGATGAAGATGAATGCTCTCCTCAACAATCTTGGCCTTGAGGAGGCACTGGAAGGAGAATCTAAAATGCCCAAAACCTACAAGGAAGAACAGAAGAAGGATATCCTCAAGAAGGCCTATAACACGCTGATTCTAAGCCTGGGTGACAAGGTTTTAAGGGAGGTGTCCAAAATGAAGACGGCAGCGGAGATTTGGCTCAAGCTGGAGAGTCTCTACATGACAAAGTCCCTTTCCAGTCGTCTCTACCTAAAGGCCAGGTTCTTTACTTTTAAAATGCATGATAATCAAGGACTTCAAGATCACATATATGAGTTTAATAAACTCTATTTATATCTTGAAAACATAGATGTGAAATACGATGATGAGGACAAGGCTTTAGTCTTGCTCCATTCTTTACCTAGGTCCAAGACTTTTGTTGACATCTTGAAACGGTAGAGACATCTAACACTAGAGGATGTGATAGGTGCCCTAAATTCTAAGGATTTAAGGAGCAAGGTGGAGGAAAAATCCTCCACAGAGGATGTCCTGATTGTAAGATCTAAAAGCTTTAAGAGAGACCCTAGAGGTAGGGGAAAATCTAGGTCGAGGTCTAGGAAACAAAAGAATCCTATAAGATGTCACCATCGTCATGAAGAAGGCCACATTAAGAGACACTACCCCAAGAAAAAGGACTTTCTCGATAAGGAGAATGCTGATGGGGGTGTAAATGTGTGAATTTGGGTATACAGTGCTGATGCACTAGTGGTTTCAAAAGGAGCCGAGTCTAATGATTGGGTTATTGACTCCGGCTGCTCTTACCACATGACCCCTAAGAAGCATTGACTGCTTAATTATCAAGAAATAAATGGGGAACGGTCTTGCTAGACAATGACCATGAGTGTAAAGTACTAGGGATTGGTGATGTAAGGCTGAAAATGAATGATGGATCATATAGAACCCTCACTACAGTGAGGCACGTTCTAGAACTCAAGAGAAACTTAATTTCTCTTGGTGAGTTGGATAGGAATGGCATAAATTTAAAGGCGAGAGTGCAATATCGAAAATATCAAAGGGATCCCTAGTATGCATGCAGGCAGTGCTGCAGAATGACATATACCTTCTGCAAGCAACCACCTTGAGTGGTGAAGCTGCAATGGCAAGCATCAATGTCCAAAAGCAGGCAAGGTTGTTGCATCTACAGATGTCGCACATAAATGAGTAAGGGCTCAAAGAACTTGCCAAGCAAGGTGTTTTAAGGCATGGTCAAGTTACTGGACTAAGTAAATGTGAGTCATGTATCTATGGCAAAGCTACCAAAGTAAAGTTTAGCAAGACAACCATTCATTCATCTAAATCACCCCTAGATTATATTCACTCGGATTTGTGGGGGCTAACCCAAAACCCTAACCCATGGTGGCTCTCGGTATTTCCTATTAATCATTGATGACTACTCTAGAATGTTATGGGTTTATGTCTTAAAAACAAAGGATAATATCTTTGAGGCTTTTAGGACATGGAAAAAGACGGCAAAGAACCAAAAGGACAGGTCTATCAAAACCATAAGAAATGATAATGGGCTTGAATTCTGCAACAGGGAGTTCAACCAAGTGTGCAAGGATAGCGAGATTGTTAGACACTTGACTACCTCAGGTAACCCTAAACAAAATGGGTTGGCCGAAAAAATGAATAGGACCCTAGTGGAAAGGGTAAGATGGATGCTCTTCCATGCAAATATGCCCAAGTCATTTTGGCGAGAGACAGTTTCAACTGCAACCCATGTTATAAACAAGTCACCATCAACTGCCATTGAATTTCAAACCCCCTATGAAAGATGGACAAAGCATAAGCCAAGTCTAAGTCACCTTAGGGTATTTGGGCTCTTAGCCTATGCTCATGTGAAGCAAGGCAAGCTACAACCTAGGGCAAGAAATGCTTATTCATAGGATACCCCTCGATGTAAAAGGCTACAAATTATAGAATCTTGAACCAGAAGGGCCAAGAACAATTGTCACAAGAGATGTGACATTTTATGAAGGTTCTACCATGAAAACAAGAAACAAGGAAACCCAGCCAAACTTAGGGGAAAATGCTGAGTCTATAGATGTGGAAATTAAAGTAGTGTCTAAAAACACCCAAGAAGTATTTTGAAAATGATCAAGATTTGGATGATTAGGTCCAGGAAAAAATCAAGATCAGGACTCAACTCAATATGAGAAGAGTGAAGAAGGTAGTGATGCAGACTCCAGCCTAGGAGATAGCCAGACACATCTAGATATAGTGTGGCTAAGGATAGGCAACAAAGGAGCTGAAGGCCTTCCCAACGATATGATTTCTCAGACTTAGTGGCATATGCACTAACAAGTGCATCAAAAAGTGTAGGAGATGAACCCCTCACCTATGAAGAGGCAATGGCCTCTAAAGAATCAGGAAAGTGGATAGAAGCCATGAAGTTAGAAATTGCATCCTTAAGGAAGAACCAGACCTAGGATCTGGTTGATAAGCCAAAAGGACAACGTATAGTAGATTGTAAATGGCTTTACAAAATAAAGGAAGGTGTTGGAGATAACCTTAAACCTAGGTATAAACTAGGTTGGTTGCTAAGGGCTTTACCCAAGTACAAGGAATAGATTTCAATGAGGTTTTTGCACCTACTATGAGACATACCTCAATCAAAGTGTTGTTGGCCATCACTGCTCACTTAAACCTAAAATTAGAGCAAATGGATGTAACAGCAGCTTTCCTTCGTGGAGACTTAGATGAGAGAATTCTAATGGATCAACCTAAAGGCTTTGAATCTAGAGGAAAGGTGGAGAAGGTGTGTTTGCTTAAGAAATCTCTTTATGGGCTTAAGCAGCTTAAGCAGTCTCCAAGACAATGGTATAGAAAATTTGATACTATTATGATGAATCAAGGGTATTTTAGAAGTTCCAATGATTGTTGTGTTTACTTTAAACATATCTCACCTAACATCTCAATCTACTTGCTTCTCTATATTGATAACATGCTTATAGCAAGTCAATCCAAGCAAGAGATTCAGCAACTAAAGCTGAAACTAAAATCTGAATTTGAGATGAAGGAACTAAGTGAACCAAAGAAAATTCTAGAGATAGAAATCTCTAGAAGCAAACAACAAAGGAAAATTTACCTATCTCAAAAATCCTATCTAGAAAAGCTGATATCTAGGTTTGGGAAGGCAAATGCTAAGGCAATGAATGTGCCATTTGCCTCTCATTTTAAGTTGTCCTCGGATCAATCACCCAAGGATGAAGAAAGTATGAAGGAAATGGAAAATATTCCATTCTTGAGTGCTGTGGGAAGCTTAATGCATAGTACGGTGTGCACTCAGCCTAACTTAGCTCATGCAATGAGTGTTGTAAGTCAGTTTATGGCAAACCCAAGTAAAATCCACTAGAATGCTATAAAATGGGTATTTAGGTATCTAAAGGGCTCATATAATACTGTTTCATCTTATGGTGGAGTAAACATAGGAGAACTAGCTAGCATCATAAGATTCTCAAATGCAAACTATGTTGTCAATTTAGATAAGAGGAGGTCCACAATTGGGTATGTATTTAAGTTGTGGAACTCAACAATCAATTGGAAATCAAGCCTCCAACATGTGGTGGCTTTATCTACAATCGAAGCTAAATACATAGCTGTATCGGAAGCTATAAAAGAAGCTATGTGGCTTAAGGGTCTAGTTAGCAAGCTCCGAGGGTCAAATGTGAAAGTCATTTTGATGTGTGATAGTCAAAGTGCCATACATTTGTCAAAGAACTAGGCTTACCATGAAAGGACTAAGCATATAGTCGTTAGGCTCCACTTCATTAGGGAAATAATTGAAAAACAAGATGTTATACTAACCAAAGTTTCAGGTAAAGAGAATGTGGCTGACATATTTACAAGAGATGTACCTATCGCAAAGTTAAAGCATTGCATGAATATTGCAGGTAATTCAAGATGTTGAGTAAAGAAGAGCATGGCAGTATGGGAGGGTGCAGGTAACAGTCCTGAGGAAGCCTAATCTAACTCAAATGGGTGAAAAATTTGTTAAATCATTTGTCTTAGATTAGTTAAAAGGCTCGGGAGGATATTGGTCAAGGATGTATTTGGCATTTCAAGGGTTAGTTTCTAGAAGGTTGGTTAGTATTGTAACGATTATTATAACTGTCGGTTTGTTACCTTGTAATGTCCCCTTATGTATTATAAATAGGGGGTTGGGGGGTCTCATTTGAGACATTGTTTTTCTATCTTGAGCGGGAAGAGATTGAGTATGTGCTATGTGTGGGAGAAAAGTAGTCTGTCTTTGTAATCTCAAAATTTTGTATAGCCTACGAGTATAAGGCTATGAGAGAATTGTGAGCACTACATGTAATCATCTACTGTGTTTTCAAAATAGTGGAAGAAAGGCCAAAGACAGTCTGGATGTAAGTTCTTTATTTGGAGAACTGAACGAAGATAAAATCCTGGCTTCTTGTGTGTGTTTGTTTTGTTTCTATTCTTTTTTATATTCTGTGTTTTCTCTTTTGCGTGTGGAGTGTTCCCTACTGTTCTTGTGTATTGAGAGATTGATTGTGTGGGGAGGAAGACTGGGATTACAGAGACTGTTTCTCAAGGAGTTTTTCTTTTAACAAACAGCAGCTATTAACCCAATGCATAAATGAACAGAAGATTCACAATACTCATCCTATAACCTAAGAGTATATTCTATTTGACTTTAACAATGCTGCACTAAATTTTATCTTTGCTCATTCTACAGGCCAGAATTTAACTTGGTTCTCTATAACATTTCATTCAGACAAAATGGAAAAAAAAAAGAAAAGAGAAAAGAGATTGTTTCTCAAACAGACTTTTTCTTTTAACAAACTGCAAAAAATAAGCAAAAAGCTTCAGTTCTAAACCAAAGAGATCTGCCGAAAGAGAGAGGAATGATAACTCTAGGTTTTTCTTTTTGCTAGGTAGGGGGGAATGATAACCCTAGTTTTTTAGAGATGCTTCAAATGAGAATTAGAATTAAGTTGAAGAAATTGAAAAATCTTAATCTTTTAGAAGAATGATAACCTCTAATTTTCTTATATATCATATCATTTAACTCTCATTTGAAGCATCTCCAAATTTGAGCCCAGGTTCTCTGCTAAGTTCATCAACAATACCAACTTGTTTGAGTTCCAAGGAACATAGTTAACACCACAGCATCACAAGTACAAAAAGGTGAAACTGCTTTAATATGGCTGCAAGAGAAAGGGGGCCATAAACAATACTGTGAAAAGGAAAAAACAAGGGAGGAAGATGTAGGGAGTAGGTTGAACCTCCGCATTTCAAGCACTTTCAGCAGTTCAAATCAGGTTGACATCAGGGAAAGAAAAACCAATGACATAGTCCTACCTGTGAAAAGGATTGGTGAACCTGTTCATGTGGATGGATGAACGGCATTGCAGGGCGCTGGCAAGGATATGGAGCTGAATGCAAATATAAGGAGGAGGTGGAGCGTGCACCAACATGATTGGTACTGAATGGGGAGATCATGGCATCTGGATGACCATAACTAATACCAGCAGGGCTTGATGGTGCAGCCCATGGCCCAGGTAGATGTTGGGGAAGCGGCCGAGGTTGGTGTTCAGTAGATAATGAAGGCCTATGGGCCGTTCCAAGTTGTGGGAATTCAGTGTTGTAATTCAATGCAGGGGCGTACATAGGTTGAACGGCGTATGGTCCTCCACTGAACCCAAATCCAGGATCAAATCTCTGTATATACCTGATAAAGGACAAGCGCAATCATTGACCTACTAACATATATATATACATACATATATAGGAAACAGTAATAATGAGTTGGATGGAATCTTGCCAGCAAGATTTCACAATTTACAATCAACAAGAAATTATAAAGGCAAATCTGAACTCTTTTTTATTGTTTTTCTTTTTAGTTTTTGGTCATTCAAAGTAGACTAAAAAATGAAGGATAGCCATCTTCACTGGTCCAGATAAATTTGTATGATGGTAGACCAAATTCTTCTTCCTCTTTTTTTTTTTCTTTTTTTCTTTTTTTTCTATGCTAAGGCGGGATTCAATCCTAGGTCTCTAAAGTCATAAGCTAGATGTGGCACCGAAAGAGAAGTTGAGAAATGAGTTTCTGAAACTGAAAAGAATGAAAACTTTGGAAACAATTTTCTTAACTAGGGAAAACAATTTCACTTTGATTTATGGAACTAGAGTTGTTGACACAAATTTCCTGAACAGTTTCTTGAATCTATTCAACAAAACATACTTTAAGGTTCTTAAGTTGGAAAAGAGTTGTTGAAGGGACCCAAGTTACTTCAATTTCTTTGAACACGAATAATAGGTGCATTAACTTGTCAGCTAGAGTTGGTGGCAGGATAAATTGGCATAACAAACATAGGAATATGGAGAACTAGTAGTAAACCCAAATTTTGTGGACAAATAAATTAGGTCAAGATTCTGGATGGATCTTTTATACCAAAAGGGTAACAAGCATCTCAAGAGAAATATGAACATCAGAATCAAAATTAAATCAAAATATTCTCTCTGTATTTAGTTTCCACAAATTCACCTAGCATAAACATTTCATTTTTAGTTTTCTGTTTTTGCTTATATCATTTTGAAAACCAAAATAGAAAATGGTTTTTCTTTACTTGTTTTGATTTTTAAAAAATTTAAAAACATTTAAACAAAAAGAAGAAGGTGTTCTCGCATTTTCCATTCCATTTTCATCTTCTTCCACTCCCTTATTGTCCTCCCAGATGATGACTCTGGTTGTCAGCACTGGAATGTGATGGGATACGGAATGGGAAAGAAAAAAATAAATAAAAATCAAAGACAAAATTGAGAAAATCCATAGCCATTAAACATGTCAAGTTTAAATTTTTTAAATGAAAACAAAACAAAACATAAAAAAATGAAAACTTTGTCAAACACACACTTAGGAAATGTAAACTAGCCGTTAGCTAAACAGGTTTGCAAATTGTAATTAAAAGGAATGAGATTCTGGTCAAGGGGGCATAGCTGTAGAGGTGGCATCACTTTAAGAAAAGATAGGCATATGACCATTGACAAATAATAATAACAATAATGTTGATGTTTTGCTCGAGTTAGTATGCTGGAAGCTTAGAAGAAATCAGAGGAGTCTATGATGATGATCGGATGGTAGTTAGTATGCAGGATATATCTGTAATTAACTGAAAATATTAGGGGTCGTTTAGACTTTGTAACAGTCGGTTATGTCCATAGGTAGATCCGCCCTTTTAGTTTATAAATATGAGGGCGAGGGATCTGTTATGATCATCAATCATTAAATCATTTCATTCTCTTGTTCGAGTGCAATGAAAAAGAGAGAGAGCTGTGAGAAGGATAGTTCTTGGAGTCTTTTGAGAGAATTATACTCGAGTGTAAAGAGAGGGCGAGTGATTCCTTGTACAGATTTCTTACGTTCTCAGTGAATTGTTTTCTCGGTGGAGTTGCTGGATGTAGTGCCATTTCTATGGCATGAACCAGGGTAAAATCGACTTGCAAAGACTTGTGGTTTGATCTTCTTTTCTATTTTAAATTCTGTTGTTCCTTTACTTTCTGTTTTGTGCATGCATTGTGATTGATTCGGTGAGTATTGACTATTGAGTGAGTAATTGGGCAATATTATGTCACGACCCAAGGGCTGAATCAGTAAATGGTCACTAATAACATGTATGTGCCGTTAGTTGCTAACTAGATGGGAGTTAAGTGGTTAGGGAATTAGCTTACTGTTTAGGCTGTTATGTTAGTTAGCTGTTATACTGTTAGAATGCTGCTATGGTTGCTGGAAGCTCTATAAGAGACCTACAGCAGTATGAGGAAGTATCATTGGAGAATAATACAAAAGTCTTTCTTTCATTTCTGTCTCTCTCTCGTTGTCTTTCTCCCTCCCTCATTCTATCTGTCTTCCTACATTCATTTCCTTCTAGGAATTCAATCGGAATTCCCTCAATTGTCCAGCCCATAATCTGAGGGCTTGGCATATTAGTGCTAAGGTTTTAACAAATAAGATAATAGGAATAGGACCAAGGACTGAAGAGGCACTAGAATTTGGTCATGTATCTTGTCCAAGCCCAAAACTAATACAGATTATAGTCCCAGAAAAGACAATTTATTAACTCTGGTACTTCCATCCACAGATCGAACAGGTTAACATGGAAAGGTGTAGGAAAAAAGGAAAATAAGTTAGATTTCTTTTAATTCTTTTTTATAAGAAGTGTGAGGAGAGAATTTTCTGAATGCCTGAGAGCTATAAATCAGCTAATCAGCTGGGCCAACTATACAATAATTACAATATTCAACAAGAAGACAGATTTTAATGAAAGAAGACTGAAACATAATGCCCTATAAGCCATGGTTACACAGGATAAATAAAACAATGCATGCTAAAAAAGACTTCCTTGTCAGGCTGAAAACAATAATGAAACAGGCCCCAAATTCAAATGTAGAATCAAGGAAAAAAATTTAAGCATAAAAAAAATGTTAAATAGAAGTTCAATCACAATATACTATATGAGAAGGCAAAATATAATATAATATTGAATATAGATACCACACAACACTAAGGAGGGAATAAGAACAAAAAATAGAAGGATACCTGTCATAGCTTCGATCATAATCAGGGTCCTTGCGCTCAACTTCGCGGTCCCGGAAAATAGCAACTCTATTGTTTGTTTTAGACCTACCAACGGGCTCCTTCTCTATCCTACTTCTAGCTAATCTACTGCTACTTGTTGGAGGATCAATTAAACCCCTGCTATTGTTAACACCAGATCCTCCTGGAACAGATTTTTCCTCCACCTTTGACATCCCTAATAAATTTTGCTGGATATTATCTTGCGTTCTTGGTTCGCTTTCTAGTCTCCCAGTATTACCCCCAATAGAACTACTAGAGTTAAATATCCGTGCACGAGCCCTATTATATTCCTCTTTCCTCTCCTCCACACTTCTTGAACTATTGGCCTTTATGGAATGTGAATTTGCACTGCCAACATTTGTTGATCCTTTCTGGGGCCTCTGCTTAATGGCGACCTTAATTACACCACTGTCTTCTGTTGGCAAGTTTGCAGGTATGTCTGCCAGTCGAATCAAAGGAGGTTGACATTCAGAAGTCTTGCGGATAATAATTCGAGAACCAGAACCATCAGGCAAGTTATTGTCCAATAAAACCATCGACTGAAGTGAATAGTGTTGGGCCACACGGTGGGCAGCCAACCGTAGATAGGATGTTGGCAGTTGCTGGAACTCCATTTGCTGCTGAGTGGGATCTCGAATGAACTTTTCAACATCTTGCTCCATCCTTAGAACTGAACAAAATTGGGAAAAGAAAAGGAGAGAGTGAAAAAAAAAACCTCAACTTGACACTAAAATAGCAATATTTTGCCGTTCTACCATGGTTGAATTGTTCTAGTAACAGTACTAATGATGATAGTAAAACAACAATGATGTCAATAATAATGACAGAAGAACTCTGAGTTGGATATCTACTGAACACTCTTTGGGATTGGCAGATTTAGCATTAAATCATCTAACATTTAGAATAGCCAACTAGAACAGCTTCTTCCTTTCTTTCTTTCTGACTTCTCTACTAAGAAACACTAGAATGCTGAATAAGGAAAAGGTGGTCCAGAGTCCAATATTATACATCTTGTAGGGGCAGTAAAGAAAAAACAAGCAACAATTCAGAAGAAAGTATAATGACAAACAACACCTCTGGGAACTTGAGGGTAGAATGGAACCACTTCAAAAGAAGGAAGGTTTCGTTATTACACTTCAAATTCTACATCTCAACATCTTTTTATTGACCTATCCTTCTCTTTAAAGATTCTGCAACATGTGGGACTCAAAATTGTTTCCTAGGAATTTATATGCTTCTCAGTTGCCCTAGAAGCACCAACCTTAAAACAATGGAAGTAATTCCAAACGTACCTAACTTAAGGACACAATAAAAACGCCCCAGAGGGAGAAAATTAACATGTGGGCAATTAAGAAAAACAACACACTTGAACAACGCCATAGGGGGGGAAATTTAACATGCGCGCAATTAAAAAAAAAAAACAAAGAAAAACAACAAACTTGAACACCATGTGAAAAAAACTGTACCATATGGACAGAAACAAACAGTTCCCATTTAGTGACCTCGGTAACAAATATCCATATCAGCAGGAACTCCAATTATACGAAGAAGAGGGAGACAAATATTACCATCCAACTAGAGCGGTTGGACCTTACCATTAAGCCTCTCCCGGGGATTCTGCAGAGCTTCGCGAAGAAACTGATCCACCGAATTGATGACCTCCTCAGAAACACCACCCCCAATTTTCTGAGAAATCGACGAAGCCAACCCATCGGGAAGCTCATGAGAAGCAGAGCTCGAAGAAGACGAAGATGATTGGTTGGAGGAAAAAGAAGAGTCCTTGTTCTTGGAAGCGAGCATTAAGCGGCCGACGGTGGCCTCCAAGTCGGCGACCTCCCATGAATCTGGCGGCGCGCATCCGAGATCCTCCACAGATGACGCGGAGCCCTCCATCCGCGGCGGCTCTTAGGGATCGACGAATTCTAGGGCGTGCGGATCGAAGATATCATCAATCTGAGCTCAAATTCGAGATGGCGTGAACCCTGGCCTGGAAAGGTTGGACGAATTTCATGAATTCGGAGGGTGGGTGATAAAGGGAAAAGGGATTAGGGCACGAAATCGTAGAGAGAGAGAGAGAGAGAGAGAGGGGGGGAGAGGGTTGAGACAAAAGGAGAGGGAGGATAGGGTTTGACGAGTGCAAGGGACGCTGGCTGAGGCGTGTGCTCTTCCGTCTCACGTGCCACACTCACTCCTCTTATAGTCTCCCAGTTCCTCCCGTAGACCGCTGGGAAACTGTCCCAACTCCTTTTTTGGGATTATGAATACGGGTTTTCTTTTCTTTTTAAGTTATTGATATAAATTGTAAAGAATATCTATCAAGTTTGGTGAAATTATATATTTTTTTTAACATCTGACCACGGCTATTATTCAATAAATATATAAAAATATCAATATATCTTTTTATTGTGGGATGTCTTAAGAAATTCTTAAAATATCAAAATCTCAAAAAAAAAAATTAAATATTTTGCATATCCAATTGGTCCTAGAGTGTCTCTCGGACAATGTCCCTGGGAGTCCTCGAAAAGTCTTCGAGATATTTGAGCATTAGTATTGCATAACCCAAAAACTTACCTAGAGTCTTCCAGACTCAGTTCATCTGGTGACTTTGGAAAGTTTTCAAACCCACCTAAAGGAAAATCATTAGGGGCACTTTCACCCTAAAGATCCTCCAAGCCCTCGCTCAATGGATCTCTTTGAAGAGTTTGAAAATTCTTATCCGTGGACTCCACTAAGGGTCTATAAGTACTCGTCTGCTCCAAGACAAATGGATTCTTTTCAAATTCTTTTCGAACCTTTTTCAGATTCTTTGGAACCTTTTCATACCTCTATACTATTTTTGGACTCTTTCTAGACTCAAAGACTTAAGACTTTAGACCCTACAAAACTCATCATGAAACAACTCCCCCAAAGACTTACATTGAACATATTACATACATTCATACTTGTATCTGCACTTTATTTTTTAGACATCAATGTCTAACTTAGGTATCGGAAGGCTTGTATGAGAAAGACCCTTGCATCTTTTTTAACCGCCTTTGTGTTGTAAATACCCGAGAACCATACCTCGAAGACCCAAAGAACAGTTCCCTAGAAGACCTTAAAGATAGTCACCCAAAGACCCCCAGGGTCAATTTACCCCCAAAGACTTCTAAGACCCTCCGAGGACCCCGAAGCCTCAACCTTTCTCGAGTTAGATCCCGGTTCTCATTAACCCCTGGCAGCCATCTGGAATTTCTGAAGGACTCTACCCTAGTTGTTTCCAAGATAAATAAATTTAATTATTGTAGTTAAACAATAACAATTTGGCACCGTCTATAAAAAATGAACGAGAAGTCATCAACCTTGGGACAATTTATAAAGGCTATATGTGTGAAAATGCTATTTCAGTATGGCAACCCTCAACAACACTCACGCCTTAGTATGTAACACCTCCCATTGGCTCAGTTTCTAAATCCTATTGAGAGTCACTAGGGAGCTTCTGCGAGATTTTTCTCTTACTATTATAGGTCTTCCAAGGCTTTTCCCCCTACTATTATACTGGCCATACGTGGAAAAGCATACATTCCTACTGTCATTCTTGAGAGTTCTCAAGGCAAGTCGCTTAAGAATCGGTCAAATGATGTGGGAAACACTAGGATATGTGCCTCTCATGCATGCCCTTCTTAAGTTGGGATTTGATGATGACATTAATAACTCCCTAATCATGCTGGTTCCCGAGGGAGAACAAGTTCTAAAGTCGTTCAAAAGTGGAGCAGCTTCTTACTCAAGGATGAATAGGTTGGTTAATTTCTTAGGTCCATCATATCCCAACCCAAGTATATGGCAATACCTCGACCTTGTCAAATTCCTCATATATGTCTTTCCCTAAGCTTGAGGCTATTATGAAGCAAAAGAGTGCCTTCTAGTTCAAGTGGAGGCAGGAGTTAATGAGTTGCGAGAGATGCCACTGAGAGGAAATTAATTATCAACACTCCCTACAACAACTTGTTCTACAACCACTCATATCTCTCAATTGCTGCACCTGCTTCATTGGCTGAAAGATACCTGGCGTTTAGTACTAGTCCCCTCAAGCCTTGCGTAAGTGGGACCAGGCAATTGGCGACAACGAAGGCCATAAATGTTTCAAAAGCAAAAAAAAGCCAGAGTTGCCCACAACGTTATGTTGATCGCTTTAGGATTGCCACATTCAAAAGATCCGAGATAGATTATTCAAGATTGTAGACCAAAGGCCGCCAATCTATAAGCAAAGCACTCGAGTGAAGATAATACTAACTAAAAACTAACCTGTTGTAATACGTGGATGTAGATGCATGTATTGAACCGCTTAAACAAAATACATTCGTATAGGAATATGGTAGTGATAACAGGTGTGCATTATATATGCCTATATTCTTGTGTGATTTTGTTTTGCAGCAACTCAGTAAGAGACCGATGAATTTGGCTCGACTCATGTTGGGAAGCCAAGAGGATGGAGCTGTAACAACCCGCCCTTCCAAGGCGTGTCACTATTCCAAGATTATTTTTTTTTTTTTTGATATATTTTTTTTCTTGCAAGACCATCACTAAATTCCTAAAATACCATATAAAAAAAGTCCCCAAAACATATATATTTAACATTCCAATTGATAAACTAAGGAATGGTAAATTAAATACTTGCGGAAGTAGAATCGAAACCTGACGGGATATTATAAAAATTACAATATCCATTAGACAAATTAACATATAAAAAGCTATAACATGCCACCTATCATCAAGATTCTTACAACTTGTTCTAACACAAGTATAGGACTTATTACATGACTACTAGTACAATCACATCTTAACAATCTCCTTTCTTTTTCCACTGATCATCTCATCTAGAACATTGAATATTCTAGGGACAAAGTCCAAATTAGAAGATGAATTTTCTAAATTAGGGTTTAAAATAATTTTCATAAACGTGTAATGCATGGACATAAATCAACCGACACCCTAGGGTAGCTTTTGTTAGCATTCTAGCCCCAACATGAAACCTTCGATAGTCACCCTGATAATCACACACGGCACATGATACTTCTATGGTCAGTCTGGCAAAACACACTTAGGGAAATGCAGGTCACGCTACTAGGGTAGCATCCCATTCCCTCATGGTTAACATAGATGACACAATTATTAATATGCTAATAATTTCATGCTCAATGCAATATCACAATTACCGAGACAATATAACGTGCACATATATAATAAGATGCACATATTACATATATTTTGGCAACCCTTATGAAATTCACATTTAATTTGGGTAAATCATTTCGCATATAAATTTTTGGAAAAAATCACTCACATTGATCTAACTGTTTAAGCTTCCTCAAATTTTGTGCCCTACCTCGAGACTTGTGCCATGATATTTTTCTTAACCAAAATTCAAGGAAAATTAATAAAATTAAATTCCCTAATTTTTTAGAATGTTTGCATAATTTTCCTCATTTTTTTCACTTTTTCTTTATTTTTTCCTATTTTTTCTTACCTTCATGCACCTGTACCCACGTGTCTTGCGTGTGTTCCTATGTGCCAGAACTCTGGTCATCTTCTCCGGCCTACTCCTAGTCGGCCAGCGACTGGTTCACTTTGTTTTCCCTTGTTTTTCTTTCTCTTTCTTGCTCTATTCTTCCTTCCTAACACGATGGACCCCCTGGTGGCTTGAAAATTTGGCCAAAACAACCCAAATCGGCCGATTACTGTGTGTTTTCTGGCGACCCTTGACTTTCTGGTGAAGCTTCGAAACCTCTTTAAACCAACACCAAAATCTCTCAAATTCTCTAAAAATCTTCCCCTTCCCTTGGAGATCAAAACCCCTCTATTAACATCCCTCAATTTCTCCCCAAATACTCAGATTTAAAACACATCCTAGGTTAGTCGAACCATTGAAATCAATCATTGCTTATAATATCTACATGAGAGTTGCAGATGTAGGCATCTAGCTGAACAAGCAAAACAAAATGCTTGTGGTTGCAGATGTAGGCATCTGGTCGAACCGTAAAAAAAAATGGTCGCGGTTGTGAATGTAGGCGTTTTGCTAAATCGCACAAAACAAAACATTGATATCCTTTTTTACTACAGATGTAGGCATTCTGTTGAACCATTGAAACAAAACATTGAGATCCTCTTTGATCGCGAATGTAGGTCGAATGTCGAATTGCCAAAACAAAAGCATTGACATTTTTCACTACTATTAATATGGTCCATGGGCTGAGCCACCAATTACAAAGATATCCATTATCGCGGGTGTAGGCAATATGTTGAATCGCCAAAACAAAATATTTGGTATTCTGGTTGTGAAAGTAGGCATTTTGAGTAGGCACTCCGTTGAACCACCATATAAAAAATATTGGTATTCTGGTTACGAAAGTAGGCACTTCGCCTAACCGCCATAACAAAATATTGGTATTCTGGTTACAAACATAGGCCTCTTGAGTATGCACTCAGCTGAACTGCCATAAAAAAATATTGGTATTCTGGTTGTGGATTTAGGCATTGCATTGAACTGCCGAACGACCACAACAAAATAGATGAAAAACGGATATAGACACTAGGTCGAATCGCGGAAATAATATAAAGTGCCTCAAGTGTACGCCCCATGCCAGTAGGTAGATGGGCCCATATCCTATCAACTCAGAATTCATCATCATGTGGGCGCAAGATACGACTTGCGAGACAGTTCCATTGGCCTATGAGATTAGTAATAGCCTCAACCTTATTTTCCTTAATGTTCAGCCTTTACAAGATTTCCACATGGATGAATGTCTATTGCCAAGGCCAATTTGGATAAGACAATAGCATGTTAGTTGAGGGAGCTATTGATTTGGACAAGTTAGAAGTTTGCAAAAGAATGGGTTAGCCCACATACCTTCTGAAGGTACTTGGTTAACATAGGATCTTAAGTCACGTAGGTACCTTGAAATTATTGAACGACGAGCTGGGAATAACTGTGGGTTGTTAATTTTAGTGCTTTGATCTTTTTGGCATGGTTTAAGCTAGCAATGAGGGCATCATATTCTGAGTTGTTATTTGAACTTGGAAAAGTAAATTGTAGGGAATATTTAAGAACCGTCGACTACTTTTAGCTTGAGAGCTCATCTGGTCCAGGCCCTGATTGTTTGGCTGAGATGTCTCCATCCTCACCCTATGCCAGGTTATCCTCTAACAGCCATCGCAAGAAGGTTGCCTCTCTCCTTCCATGATTGAGGGTCCTATGCAGGGTAGTTGAATATCAAGCATCATCTCATGTAGTAAGGAGGTTATCCCTTGCATCTTTCGTGCATTCTTTTCATTGCTTCATTGAAGCTAATCATTTCTTCATTTTAGCTCTTCATAGTTTTGTCTGAGTTTTTCATAATATGTCATGAAAACTATGGGTAGCACCACCCCCGAAGGTCCAAGATGGCCCAAAGTAGCCATCGAGTTTCTCCTCGGGATTGAAGATTGCCCAAGGGAATTCTGCTCTAGGATTATCGATGCTACAGGTGGAATGGGGCGTCCTTGCATTGCAACATGACCCCCAAGCTCTACAAGGTGCACATCACCTTGCTTAGATGGCCCTCTACCCCCTATTCCTGCAAGCAAGTTCTCCCTTAAATGAGGGACATCTTTTGAATAGACTTCTACATTTATGTTGGCTTATGAATGCTAGGGTGCCGGGGGTGGACCTGGCTAGGGTCATCAGTCGGGTTTTGTTGCTTCCTCATGTCTGGTTAGGAAGGATGCATAGACCAATTGATCTTGTTATCCTTACCATTTTGTATTGATTTTCAGTCACTGTTTCCCACAAAATGTGCCAAATTGTTGTTGCTAAAGCACAATAATAAAGATTTGTAACGTGGGAACGATCTCTGGATTGACAATGCTTGTTAAGAATATGGGATAAGTCTTCTAAAAGAAACAATTTGCTAAAATAAATTATTCTTCGAAAAGAAATGATTCACCTAAAAAAAAATGAGTCTCCGGAAAGAAATGATTCACCCAAAAGAGATGTGTCACCAAAAAGAAATGAGTCTCCAGAAAGAATATCTCTCGAGAATGGGTGTGTCTAGGATGTGAGGCTTCCAAAAAGGGATAGTTTTCTTCCGAGAAAGATTTGGATGGCTTTCAGGAAGGATGAAGCTCTTCCGAGAAGGTGTGCCATTGGTTTCTGGAGAGAATTGGTGAGTCTCTCGATAAGGATTAATTTGGCTTCCAGAAAGGATATGATCCTACCGAGACGAAATAGTACTTTGATTGGCTCTCTTTGTATCATTGTTAACACTAACAAAAGGGATTAGAAAGCTTGTGGAGGATGCTCACCTGCGAAGACCCTCCGATACTTAAGTCAGTTCCTAAAGCAAGCGATTAATTATCCGAAAGAAAACGGTAGGAATACTCTTAGTCTCTCTAATTTATCGGATGTCAAAAAAATGATCCTCTTACTGAATTTTGCAGTTGAGTATTTATAAGGCACATATCTCGGATCCCAAGGGGCACATGGCTTACATCATAAGGGATTGGAGTTATTAGTCCGAAGAGAAACTTTCTCGGAAATGATTCTACATAGTTCGAAAAGAAAGTCTATCCGGAAAGGATTCTATTCAGTCCAGAAAGAAGATCTCTCCGAAGAGGATTCTATGCAGTCCAGAGAAAAGCTATCTCCAGAAAGGATTTTATATTCCAGAAAGAACCTACCTTTGGAAAGAATTGTGATTGATCACCGGAAAAGTGCCTCTCTCCTGAAATAACCTCCCTCTTGAGAGAACCTTATTCTGGAAAGAAAGAAAAGAAAAACCTTTTGAATTCCCTTCCTTTTGAGTGGCACAACAATTGATACTTGAGATGTTAGTTGATTAATATTCAAAGCTACTCGATTAATTAATTAATACTTGAGATGTTAGTCAATTAATATTCAAACTTACTTGATTAGTTAACTTCAATTTGATGTTACTTGACTAATATAGGATATTACTCAAGTAAATTAATATTCAAAGCTACTCGATTAATTAGCTTCAGTTTGATGTTACTCGACTAATATAGGATATTACTCAAGTAAATTAATATTCAAAGCTACTCGATTAATTAGTTTCAGTTTGATATTACTCGATTAATATAGGATGTTACTTGAGTAATTGATTTATGTTATATTTGAATTCTAAACTCCCAATTGTCATTACTTGATTAATTTAGGATTTCTAGTCAAGTGTTTTGTGTTGAACTCTTTAAATTGAAGTTCTCGGTTCTATATACTCAATCAACTCACAATTTTACTCAACTTTTATATTTGTTGAACTATTGATGTCATGAATATGTGTTTTGAAATTGGTGAAAGAATTGATAGACACGAAAAAAATGGTGAATTGAGTTTTTTAAAAACTTTTCTTATTTTAAGGATTCTTTGAATAAAGCAGTTTAGACTTTTCAAACATATAAAAACTAATGCTTTAAATATAACCTTAACAGAAAATTATATGTAACAAGTATAAAATAAATTCAATACAAAATGATTGATTCTTTTGAGGTTTAAGAAAGTTGTTGCTGTGAATTTTAAAACTGATACTGAGGATGTTGAAAAATGACTCTTGCTGTAATAAGGATGAAAGTGCTGAAATGAAAAATGAAGAAATGTAACTAATGCAACACACAAATTTATAATGGTTTTGCTCAACCAGTCTAATTCGCTCCCTTAGTTCCTCATCAAGGACTTTAGCAATACACTATAACTTTTATAAGCTCAGCTATAATATCAGTTTTTCACAGGCTCAACAATAACCAATATAATTAATTTTTCAAGACTCAACCGAAACCACTGTCTTTTCAAAGGATCGGGTGTAACCTCTTACCTTTTAGGGCTCAGGCAACACCACAACAAGATAAGAAAGGATTACAGTTTGAAACACACTGAGAAGCTTTTACAAGATTAAGAGCAAACAATAAAAATAGCTCTTCACAAATAAAAGAGAGATTGAAAGATTTAGAAGATGAGCATTTTTTCTCTCTTTTTCTTATTAGATATGAGAACTAGAAATATCAATTTGGCTTGAGGAAGTAGTAGGAAGAATTCAAGAACATTAGCCTTAATCTTCATCTTGTCACGACCTAATATCTAAATAGTCATGATCGGCACTAATCCCTAGGCCCAGCGACCCCACCGTGGACTAGTAAGCCTCTTATCTAACTCGATTTGCTAAAAGTATTAATACTACTGACAAAATATAGAAACATGGAGTGAAATACCGTATCAACTTTCCACAAAAATATTTCAATGACTCATATACAACAGTTGTACAAAATATGAATATCCATCATCCTATTGTCATAAATACATATACAATCTCATATCTCAGGCTTTTGGCATAATTATGTACCACAAAAATAAAAGACAAAACAACAGACTCAACAATATGTGTACGTCTCCACAAAGCATCCTATATCACATCAAGAATCAAAAGAGGGTCTAACATCATATCAGAAGATCTGCTGGACCAATATTCAAAAGAATAATCCCCTGAAAATTTTTTAATAAAAAGGGGTGAGTCTTGTGGACTCGCGAGTATAAGGTATGTCATGCCTACTAGGAGAGTATGCAATAAAAATGCTATGAATGATCATCATGGATACAATAAGATAATGGCAGTATGAACAACGAGAATATATATACCATAAGTTTAAATAATTTGGGGTTCAAAGGAAGAATACAGTATAGGAAAAGTAAGTGCCTAGAGACAACCCCCACACCTAACCAACTAAGTTTCCTATACTTTTTATATACGATGCATGCACTAGATCTGAGGACACACTAGTAGAAACTGGCCTAACGCCTATACACACATGCACACAAGTACATATACTGGCACATACATTATCATCATACTATAATACCATCATAGCCCATGTGATAGCAGTGTTGAAACGTACTATCCGTGTCTCTCATGGCCTTGGCATGTCAAGCCTCACAGTACCATGATCTTTTCCTGCTGTGAGTCACCAGGGAATTTACTAGATAATCTTCTAATAATAATGTAAATGATACCCTACTTAATGCACAAATCATAACCATTTATCATTTCATGCGGTGTCTAAAATACACCATATCATCTAATTTTTTACATTCTCAAGACAAGAAATCAGTTAAGGTATCTTTCTGCTTATGTCTCTCATAGTAGAATGAAAATATTTCATGCAATTTAGAAATATTTAAAAGTGTTTTTTTTATGTGATTTGCATATAAAAATCATATACAAGTTATGCATAGAATAATATATATGTGCATAAAATAAGATAAACATAACATATCATGTCTACTCGCTTGGGAAATGATAACTCAAGTCCGAGTCTAGGGAAAAGATCAAGCAAAATCCTAAAAATCCAAGCCTACAATAAATAGAATGGGGTGGTCACATTTGGGTAATAGAAGTAATGACATAATAAAAATTATCGAAAATCCTAATCATTGCCTAACACCCTGAGTTAGTTATTTTATATATTGGCTCACACAATATTTGAATTTGGCGCCATGGAATTCGTCGAGCTTAGCCATCAACTACGTCATCATGCCTCGCCTTGCATGCTACACGTAAGTATATAGTGGAACTACACACCCACTTATAGGCTGCAATAAAATAATATATATATATATTTCTATATATTCATCTATAAACTAGTTTTCTTTTAATATAAATAATATTTTTAAAGTTTCTTTTTTTCAAAATACATACATATTTATATTTATAACTCAATTGACAACTTTTTAAAACATAATAATTAATTAATTAGTGATTTAATAAATGGCTTAAAAGAATGATTTGCAATGTGCTACCCTTATAATAAAATGAATCCATCAGAAATCAGGATTTGGGATAAACCCAA
The DNA here is from genome assembly GCA_036245055.1 of Diospyros kaki. NCBI lineage: Eukaryota > Viridiplantae > Streptophyta > Magnoliopsida > Ericales > Ebenaceae > Diospyros > Diospyros kaki. Next base: position 23,990,639 of record BSEG01000010.1, on the reverse strand, counting down.
GTCATCATCATAAGTTAGCCTAGAATGCACCGGCATCGAGTCATTTAATAGGGTTTCGTCCTTAAAATTCTGATCAATAAAGTGACTCGCCAGTCACATCATTAATTCCAAGAGACCTAAAGAGAACCCAAGTTAGACCGACGTCGATATCCTGAGTAGGACCAACCTAATCAATTCATTCTTGGTTCACGGACAAGCGACAAAAAGGGAAAACAAGTCGAGTGGGCCAGCCCAAGGGTTGCCATAACTGGGTCAAACCATGCCTAACACATTGAGTCATTCTATAACCCAATCAGACCCCGCCATCCTAAGCCAAAACCTTACTCGACATGCCCAACCCCAAAAGCCTTTTTTTTTTCTTTTCTTTTTATAGATATAAATATATATTTTTTATTTTTTATTTTTTTTATTGTTATATTTTTTTCAAAATTAAATTATTAATACTATTATTTATCTTTATTATTATTATTATTATTATTATTATTATTATTATTATTTTTCTAGATCTTTACACATCTTTATCTCATTTTATAGTTGTTGTCATAAGGATAAAAATTTGTAAGGACAACTTTTTTTTTTTCATAAAATAATTATTAGAATATTCAAATATCATGTTAAATAAATTTATGAAAAATTTATGGCTGTATTTTTCAATTTTAGCACAAAAATAATCGACAAACTTTGGTCTATAATCGAGTAATAAAACTCATTAGTCGACTAACTTTTGTTTGCACTCTATTATACTCTTCAGCTACTTGATTGAACTCAGCAGCTACTCGATTATACAGAGAGTTTGTATAAATTACTCGACTATTACTCACTAATAGTTAATTGTCCATCAATATATACTCGATTGCACACCAAAAATACTCAATTAAAAAGGAATGAAACCTTATAATCTCTGATCAACTCTGGAAGAGGGATATTCGAGTAATACAAGATTATACTCAGTTATACTTATCTCCTAGTCAATTAATGAGGTATAACACTCAATTATCACATTGATCACTCAATTACTTTTGATATAACTGAAACCTTGCAATCAATACTCGATTATTAAGAGCATTCACTCAAGTAGTATTCAAACACACTCAACTATACTCAATGCCTTAATCGATTATCATTCAAACAACATAAAATATTTTAAATATCATCAAAACACTTTTTCACCAACATCTAAATATAAAAAATATTAATCTTAACATATAAAACACAATTTTCTTATTGAGAACAACACAACACATGATTAATAGCTTAACATAAACATTAAGTTCAAATACAAAACACAAGTGTTGTTTGTGAAAGTTGAATTAAACGAACTTTTTAATCACATTTACTTGGTTATATAGAAAGACTTAGAAGATAAAAGAGATATTCTTTAAGGAACATGGCTTTAATAACAAGTTGAGAACAATATATATTACTAAAATTATTTCTTGCTTGAATAAAGAAAGATTATTCTACTTATGACATATTCAAGAGAAATACAATTACTCAAATAATTTTTCATTCACATCTTTATCAAATCCATATATATGAAACACACATAAGTTAAATAGCTTACTTGCTACTTAACTAAGACAAAACATATAATATATTGAGCACATTACATGTTACTCAAAATATAACATATATCACAAAAATGCCCTAACTTGATCATCATGATATTTCATCAATATTTATCAAGACAAGAGCACACATAAAACAAATAAATCATATCCAGGAAGTATTACAAAAAAACTAATTTTTAACTTTTTTAGACTTTTTCTTCCTCTCATTCTTTCCATCCCATTGTAAGTATAAAATACTTGTTCTTGATCCCCACCAGTCATGATGTAGTCAATTAATGCATCTATTTATAAGGAATTGAGTTGAAAATAGTAGCTTCTGTTTTCATGGAGATAAACTCCTGATTCTTAAACAAGGTCTCTTGCAGCCCACCATCCCTAAATAGGTATGTTAACAAGCCTTTTATGTTCTTAGGCTTTACATTATTTAGTTTCAAGTATACTATGTCATATACTATCAAATAAGCTTTAAAGCATCATGCACAATTTTTATTAATGCATATTTTGAGTAATTTTTGAAAGATAAGAACTTTCAGAATTCTATTACTCAAATGCATTCAACCTAAACATGAGCAACACTTAGGAAGTATGGCTTGGAAAATATACAACATCTAAATTCATTCAAGAAATATTCTAACTATATCTAGATTCTTTAAAATAATATCACTTAATTCCATCTACATTCTTACTCGAGTGACTAACCATCACTCGACTATAAGCCTGAAGATGGATTTTTAACAGTTTAACCAAATGCTGATTGAAATTAACAATCCTATCTTCAACTAATAAAATCTCAAATGTTCTTTCATTAAATTTCAAAACATTGAGAGCCTTAAGAATTTGATAGTAAATATCACAGAGATAAATTAGGCTTTGTAAAATAGAACTTAGGATCACTTACCAAAGTATTTACCTAAGGGAAAAGATATTAGATACTTATGCAACAACTAAAGAACATTGCTCTTTGATTTGAGTAATGCTTCCATATATTTTGAGCACTTAAGATAATACTCAACCTTAAGCATACTCATGAGGATATATGACACTTATCTATGGCATTAATGCATTAGGATACTTAAGATATCTCATGAAATCCTAGAGCAACTTATTAATATACTAAGCATATTGGAAGAACATGCCTCAAACATAAGAAAAACATTATAAGGTTATCAACACAACCTTAACAAGCTTATGATAAATAAGAGGATATAATATATCCTAAGGAATAAGACAATTTAAATTCTACAAATCAAAAGTCAAATACCATCACTTGAGTATATGATCATCTACATAACAATCTTGATGTCTAGCACTTAAACATCAAATATGAAATATAGAATATATACTCTTAATATTTCAATAATGCTGCCACATATAAAATATCACGAACCTCCACAAAGCACTCATGCATTATTTTTAGGATGACTCCAAAGAGAGGCATATTAAAAGACATATCAATATAGCTAAAATAATTTTAGCACATATGAGAACATTAATGGATAAAACATACTAAAAGATAAACCTATTAAGATAGGCTTAACATATCATTAAGCAATATTCTAAAGAATGATAAAACCATTTTTCACATATAAAAAATATATTAATAAGCCTATGAGAATATAACATAACAAGATTTCTTGAGATAATTTTCAAAGCTTCCTTAACCAAGAACAATCCTTACATTAAAGTTTTGCATAAGATAATTATCATCAAAACAAGCAAGAACATAAAACTCAACACTTAGTTAACACATGTTTTGCAAGAAGCATCAAAATCATATTACTCAACAATCTCCCCCATTTGACATTGACAAAACATTACAAGATAGTTTATAAAACACTTAATTATGGATTGTTATGCTTTCTCCCCCTAACTAGTAGTCTCTTTGTGAGTAAACTTTCTTGTGTGTGTTATGACTTTGTTTTCTCCCCTTAGCTTGTAGTAAACCTTTCTGTCAAGATCAAAGAGAATACAAAATATAGTTAATAATCTTACATACATATTGAATAGGATCATAGTTTTTCAGATAAAGTAAATGTTAGTTCAATATAATAACAAATATATCCCAAGAGGGGCGGTGAATTGGAATTTGGGTAAATTTTTGATAATTTAAAAATTTATAGCATGCAGGACACTATGTTTCGAAACATGAGAAAGTTTGTTTTAAAATAAATCTTTCTGTTAAGTATGTTTCGAAATATAGGTAAATATGTTTCGAAATCAAACTTTATGTCAAGTATGTTTCAAAACCTACTATGATAGGTTTCAAAACATTTTTCAAAACATTCTTCTCTGTTTTGCTAATTTCAAAACTCCTTTAACTTTTTAAAAATCATTCTTTTGAAAGTATGAACAATGATAACAAGTAAGAATGAGAAATCAAGTGCACACGAGATTTATAGTAGTTCGGCACCAGCCTAGTCCACTACCTTCAAGCTTACCCACTTGAAGGATTTGCAAACACAATCACTTTCACTAGCGATCAACGACACCAAGAGTTTTACCACGGTTCACCCTAAAATCTTACACAATGAGTTTTTACGGACTCAACTCAAACCTTACAACAAGATAAATAACACTTATCTTTTATAATCCAACAATTTGAATGTAATTAAATACTTTACCAAATAGTTATTACAAACCTATTAGTATGGAGTGAAGAGAGCTTGAAAGGATGAGAGCTTCGATTTCAGTTTGTTTTTCTTTTTCACACCACAATGCACACCAAGGAATAATTGAAAGGATCTTCTTTGAGAGCTTGTTGAAATAGTTTCGTTTACTTGTGCTTGTGTATGTGACAATATCTCTTGTAGATGTGTAAACTTGTATATGCTTGTGAGAGAGATCTTTTTGTCTTCAAAGAACTGATATATATATATCAACAAATAGATTTTTTGGCTAATTATAACTGTTAGAGACAAGATGATAAAGTAGGTTTTGAAACACACATTATAGATTTCGAAACAACACATTTTTATATAGAGGTTTCAAAACATACATATCATGTTTCGAAACATCCAGCCTTTACAACTGGATATGCACCAAGAGACAGAATGAGTGGAAGACATATTTTAAAACAAAATGATTTTGTTTTATTCTCCACTTACAAAATATTTGAAATTAAAACATCAGGGTATGGAGATTCAGACAAAATGAGACTTTAAAAATAGCTTTTGAATTAAAGTGCAAAAGTATGACATATTTTCAAATATTCTGTGGACAAAGTCAGATGTTTCGAAACATGATATGAAAGTTTCGAAACATACTTCAGAAACATGTTTCAAAACATGTTAAACATATATTTTAATTACTCTGACGTTAGAGATAACAAAGGTTTCAAAACATACTATATATATTTCGAAACATATGCTTAGTTTTCAAACAAGTTTCGAAATATAGCATATATACATAGCAAACATTGAAACCTAGACAAGGAGCATTTTGAAACATGTAGAAACAATTCAGAACAGTGTTTCGAAACATAGAAACTTGGTTTCGAAACGTGATACATGAACTTGGATTTTTTCAAACATGACAAAGAGCATTTCGAAAAATATATAGAAACATAGCAGAATGATGTTTCGAAACATGGAAAGATAGTTTCGAAACATGATGCATGGATTTTGGATTTTTCAAACATTTGAACTTTTGTGCTAAAACACTAATCATGCTTGTTTCGAAATATGAAAAACTTATTTCGAAATATGAGATTTTCATAAAGATTTTTCATTCTAAGGTCGGTTTTTCATCAAACACATTTTCTCATATATCAAAAAATATGATACACTAGTAAATGTGTAAAGATCTGAATAAATAAATAAATAATTTAAAATATATATATCTATAAAAAAAAGAAAAGCAAAATATAAAAAAAAAAAGGGGGAGGCGCACAGGCAGCCCCCCCTCGGGAAATCATCTCTCTCTCTTAGATTTCTCAGAAAAGAGATATAATTAATCATTTACATACTAGCACATGGGTTACTATCTTTGATTAATATGAGATACTAATGATAAAAGATAGTGAGTTGCATACCATAATCCATGAGATGAATATAGTAGACATGTGGGTACGTAGATGTTAGTTAAACATTTACTAAATGTCACTCAAGTGGTAGATCACATAGCTGAGAGGATCTATGATCTGTCACTGATTTCGATTGTGTTACTGATCCTTAGACTAGAGGCAATACAATTGTCTTGTATATTAGTGCATGAGATTTACATTTACTAAGAACCACCCGGTTACCAAGTGAGAGATACATTGTGTGGCCTTTGTGCAATAACATATGGAGGTGGGTGATTACTAATGGGATCCATTGACCTCCAGTGTGAAGTGAAATCTTTTGTAATCAGTGGTGGTTGTGATTATATAAACACCTGGCCAGGGTGCACATGATTGGAACGGTGTTTCCAACGTCGAAAGGAGTTTCGATGTGTCATCTTAATCACACCACGCTAGATCTTGTCATCGAGTTAGTGAGTTTGATTAGTTTATGACTCTCAGTCGATCATGATGTTAGTCGATGGAGGGATTATAGTAATGGGAATCAAAAGCTTGAATAGGTTTTCTTTAAAGTATGACTTCATTACTGGTGGAATCGCAATGACATAATGCTATTTGTCACTCAGAGTCTTTCCGGGTACATCGGGAAGATGGAGAGATCCTTGTTGTAGATCAAAGTATTTGGTTGGTATCAAAGAGTTTGACTTGTCCTGATTGTTACTTAGTGGTGAACCTAAAAGGTCACGCAGATATTCGAGTATAGTGGTTAACTAAGTGATGAAAGTTGTAATTGTCATTAAGAGTTAATGATGACACCATTAAATGTTAACAAATCAGGTTCAAATTAAATGGAGCAATTGTCAAGAGTTGACAAACATGCCATTAAAAGTTAACAAAGGCCTTAGTTTCATTATGAGATAGTGAAATGGCTAATAAGAGTTAATAGCGAGCATAGATGTAATTTGTAGAAACTTCAAACAAGGAAACGAAACTGATCAATCGGCCTTGGAGGCGGTCGACTAACTCATGGCCAAACTAGTTGATAAGTTGAGAACTAGTTGATCGGGCCTTGCAAATCGGTCCGACACAATCTCTTATCATTTTTGCAATGGTTTTTGGACGCGTGGATGGGGAAAGATGTTGGGAGGATGATGGGAAGGATGGTGTGCATCCAACACGCCTTTCCCTTGTCCCCTCTTTCTATCCTAGTTAATTTTATCCGATTTAGGGTGTTTAGGGTTTTTGGGGTTTGATATAAAAGGTCTGGAAAAAGAAAAACGTGTAGAAGCTTTTGTTGTTTTAGCTATTTTACGATTGTTGCATTCTCTTATCTCGGCCAATAACCTTTTTTTTTTTTTTTTTTTTATCCCAGTGCCTTAGAAACCCATTCCTCCCTTGCTCACATTTGCTTTTGATTTCATTGTTGCAAGTGTAGTAAAGCTGACCTAATAGAGAGTATTGGTTTTGGAATCCATTTGTTTGGAATCCAATAGATTTTCATCTCCTGCATTTAGCTTGGCTAGCACATAAGCTAAGTTCCAGATTCAATTCTCTCTTGGAGCGTGGACTAACTACGCCTCTCGTGCTTTTGAGGGTCAGTTTGGTCAACCGGTAAATCACATAGAACAGTCGGACTGTTCGGAGGAGCTATTTGGGAGCAACCATTGCTGTTCGGGAGGATTTTTAGCATCTTCATTAAAATTGAATCACCAGTGATATATATCGTTAAACACCCTATGGTATGGTTTCAATTTATATTACATATGGTCCATAATATTGAGTTTTGCAAGATGATCTTGATTTATTTCCACTGCGTTTTGTATGAGTTTTCAAAAAAGTTTTGAAAATGGTAAAACCCTTACATTGATATACCAATAGTTGCCATAATATTCTTCAGTGACTTGTTAGTGTTAGTGCCCAATACTAGATTTAGATAAAATCTAGCAGTTGTATTATGGGACTAATGATGTAAATCTTGCAAATATAATAAACTATGTTTTCATATTTTAAGATCATATCTTCATTCATACATTTCCATTCTAATTATATATAGAGACCTAATCTCTGTCCAATCAATTCTACTTGACTAAGTATAAAATTACTCAACTAAGTTAAGAATTTACTTAATTAAGCCTAACTTCTTAGTTGATTAATGTCCAAGTATAGAAACTTAACATTTTTCACACAAATTATCACTCAAGTGAGATAATCTATTACTCAACTAAAAGGATAATATACTTGAATACTATTCTCTTTTAGTCAATTATTGATATAAGCACATAGGCTTCCTATTTTAGCTCTTTTTCTTACTTGATTACTAATTATATTTACTCGACTAATATCTCAGTTAATCGATTAACATTAAGATCACTCGATTAAACATTTCTCAGCTTAGTATTAGACATATACTTGATTATACTTTGGAGTATACATAACTTACTAATTTTTTTGATTAAAGATTTTTTAGAGCATATACTCAATTGAGCTTTTTAAATACTTTAAGACTTAATCAATTACAATAATAAGGTAGTCGAGTATGACCACATGTCACTGAACTAATACTTTTCTTCACTTGATTACAAATTTCAATTACTCGACTACTATCACAGTTAGTCGATTTGCCATTCTAGTTACTTTAGTAAACCTTTTCAGCTCAATACTTAATGAATACCTCAAGTACTATAATTGTTTAAACCTTTAAGAATTCAAGTCTTATTTGATCTTACAAATTGGTAGGTTTTGTAAATAATGACACCACACACCCAAGGGGGGGTGAATTGGTGTTTTAAAAAAATTGATTTAAGCTTAAATTTTTTTTGCCTATTGATAAGGTTTTAGTGCAATAAGATGATGAGTATAGAGTGATGCTTAAAAAGATTAAGGAAATGAATGATAAGAGCAAAAATGACACAAATGATTTATAATGATTCAACTCAAATGGCCTAATCCACTACCTTAACTCCTCACTAAAAATTTACAACAATCACTAAAATCTCCTACTTGATCCCAAGAAGGTCCTCTAGCACAACAACTAGGATTATAATCTCATACTTAACAAAGTAGGCCCTCTAGCAACCTTGCTAGGCAAAATACAATGAATTTTGAAGAAGAGATGATCAGAGAGATAAATTTTTCAATTACAATGTCTCTTAAAAATTACACACAAAGGCCTAAACAAATAATATAAATGATATATAAAGCCTTTTTGAGAGAAAAATTTGAGATCATTAGAGCACTTGAATAGAATAGTATAACTTAAGCTTGCAATGCTTTCTCTAACCCCTCAAATGCACCATCAAGTTGGTATTAATAGGTTTCTCATGGCCTTTGAATTTATTAGTCGTTGGAGTCATTGGTCGCATCTAATGATCTGTAAAACTAGCCATTAAAGACATATGTGATGAAAATGGTCGACAAGCTTAAAGAAACAGTTAACATGACAAAGAAAAATGGTCGACATGGACAAAAATGGTCGACCAATTTTTATGCAGTAGCGGTCGATTGAAGTTGGTCAAGAGCCTACATAAGACCAGTTGATAAACTTGGAAAGACGATCGACATCTCAAGCACAAATGGTTAAATGGTTTACAAAAAAAACCTCATACTTGATCTTAAGTATACCCTCTATTATAATAATTAGAATGACAATCACCTACTTAACAAAGTAGGCCCTTTAGCAACCTTCTTGGGCAAAATATAATGAATTTTAAAGAAGAAATGAATTGAGAGATAAATCTCCCCGTTACAATATATCTCAAAAATTATACACAAAAGGCTTAAACAAATAATACAAATAATATACAAAGCCTTTTTGAGAGAAAAATTGAAATCGTTAGAGCACTTGAATAGAATAGTATAACTTAGGTTTATAATGGTTTCTCTAACTCCTCAAATGCGCCATCATGCTCGTATTTATAGGTTTTTCATAGCATTTAAATTTATTAGCCAATGATGGAGTCGTTGGTCGAATTTAATGATTTGCAAAACTAGTCGTTAAAGACATATGCGATGAAAACGGTTGATAGGCTCAAAGAAATGGTCGAGATGACGAAGAAAAACAATCGACATAGACAAACACGGTCGACCAATTTTTATGCAGCAGTTGTCGATCGGAGCTTGCCAAAAGCGTACATAAAACCAATAGATAGGTTTGGAAAGACGGGCAACATCTCAAGCACAAACGGTCGACTGGCTTACAAAAAATTGGTTGAAAGTTTGGGCTTCAATTTTAAAAACATGGTTTTGATATTCAAGTGCAATATGACCAAAATTGATATATCAAATATAAAAGATTCTTTTGACAATAAAAACTTATTTTTCCAAATGCCATCAAGGATATTAAAAACTTATTTTGGCATTGGATAATTTTCAATATGTTGCTTAATAAAATAATTTAGTTGCACCTACAATAAAATAATTTTGTGCTTAATAAAATAATTTAGAATCATTAAATGATTAACACATATAATATTAAATGAGGTTTTTTATCATCAAAACTGTAACGCCCCGCTTTCTCGGGCGTGTTAAAACTTGGGACAATTATGGGATAATAATTTATTTTCTTTCAACTAACCCTAAATCACATCATTCCTCGAATCCGTCCCAGAATTCTCATACATTAATCTCGAAAGAGAATCAATATACACATCAAATGCGGAAGCAATGATCAAACCTGACATCTTAACATTGATCATTAAATCATCATTCCTCAACATAACTTAATACAAAACATAAGTTCTCAACTAATATTAACCCTAAATAAGGTTATACATCCTCATGCTTTCAAAACATCCAGAATTCAAAGTAACAGAAATTAAATACAGGGGCTACATTACATACATTTCATTTATCATGCACTCTGCTAAGTGTCATTTCATGCCTAATTCATTTTCGTATCTGCTACAATCTCCATCTAGAACGTTTGAATAGTCTAGGGGCAAATCCCAAGTTAAATGATGAATCATCTAAGTAAAGGTACATAAAACATATTTCGTACAAGAATGCAATGTCTTGCTCATCGTAGGTGTTAATTGCACCCTTCATGCTATCTACCATTTTTACAACTACCTTTTTCGAAGCGGGGTGTATGGGTGCACCCTTGGTAAAGCAGCGGTGCCAGTTCGTACTCCCTACGATCACAATGCACGTGATCAATGATATTAATGTGTACATATGCATTTCATAGCATGTCATGTATGCAATCTATGTGATGGATACATATCAGAGTATGTCAATATGATGAAAATATTTTCAAGAATCAGGGTTTGAAACATAACTTACTTATAAACCAAACATTTTCCACAAACTAAATCCAGTTGAGAAGTACCACTTACCTTTACAAGCTTATCGAGCTACTTCGATATTCGCATAATGCCTCAAAATGCGTGTATCGCCTTGATTTGCGTGCCAACCTCAAAATTCGCACAAGTCACTTCAACTTTAGCCTCAAAACATCCTAATCACCATAATTATTTAAATAAGCATTAAAACCTATTTTTTCATATTTTCTTTATTTTTCTCTCTATTTCTTCCTATTTTTTCTCAATAAATCCAAACTAAATATTTCTCAAATATTTCATGACGAAAATTCATAAAATAATATTCTTGAATTTCTAAAATTTTTTAGGAAATTTTACTTACCTTAACTTAGCCTCCCAGGCTTTCTCGGTATGCATGCCACATCCTCGAGACGCGTGCCCGAACCATTTTTCTCGCCAAAATATCTGAGATATTACCAAAACATAATTTCTTATGTTTTGGAATTTTTCTGGGATTTTTTCGATATTTTTTTCATTTATTTTCTTTTTTTTCCTTTTTCTTTTCTTTTTCTGTTTTTCTTCTTCTTCTTTCTCCTGCCTCTACTCCTGCGCACACCTTCTTCTTCTATTTTCTTTTTCCTTTCTTTCTTCTTTCTTTTCTTCTTCTCCTTCCTTCTTCCCTTGTTCTTCTTTTCTTCCTCTCCTCTACTTCTATTCCAGCGCATGGACAGCGATGGCCACGCGCACAACCCGCCTCGGTCGATAGCTGCCGTCGCTCTCGTCGCCCTCCTAACTGCACTCTCACCCTGCAATTAAAACACAATAAAACTTTTATATTTTTTTCTTTATTTAGGTAAAAGGTTTATACTCGTCAGTGTACAAGTGCAGTTGCAGTCCAAATTTGAATTTATATTTTCTGGATGAATTCAAGTCGTCCACTGAGAGATTTATTTATAGTAAAAGAAAAAGAATGTCACACACACACACACACATTTAGATGAATTGACAATAGGATTTTTTATGAATTTTTAAATAATAGATGCTAGAAAATAAAGCAAGACAGAAGTTAAAATAAACACTGAATGTAAAAATATAGAATTAGATAAGACTTGAGATAAGACAATTTCAGAACCAACCCGTTGATTCCCAATTTTTAGCAAAAAAGATTAACAATATTAATTTAATTTCAAATATGAGGGTTTGTTATTAAATGCAATTAGAGATGATAATAGTTCTAGTTTAAGCAATCCCCATACATGATATGTGGGATTCTAGTTTAAGCAACTATCATAAATCTGATTGCAATTAATACACAAAATAACTAAATTAATCATCCAAGTTTGGGTATGATAGCTTTTCCAGTTCTAATAACTCTCATACGTGGCATGAAAGCTCTAAGTTAGACTTACGTTCCAATCCAAACCTAGTGATTTCTCAATTAACAATACACACTCATATTAAAATTTAAATTAATATCACTCATTTAAAGTGCAGCTTTCTTTGAGAATCATTGGCGTTGGACACTATCCTTATCTTAACCCAAGATTGAGTTTAGTTACTCATCTTCATTTGTAAATTAATTGACAAGAATTTAAATGGCGTAATTTAAATGACAAAATTTAAATAACAAGAATTAAAATAGCAGAAATTAACCAGCCATTTAGGTGGTGAATAATAAAAAGACAAGAATTAAAATTACAAAAATTTAAAGGCAGAAATTAACCAGCCATTTGGGCGGTAAATAATAAAGTAAAAATAAATGACATGAGAATTCAAGAGAAGAAAGAAAAGAAGTAAGATTGTAAGAGAAAATAAGAGAGAAAAGAAGAGAGAACAAGAACAATTCTCAAAGAGAAACTCTAAGAAAATAACTAAATTTTGATTTAAGAATAATAATAACTATTTAAAAGTGCAACCAAGTGAGCTATTTATAGCCCACAAGATGCAATACAAACCACACAATTTCAATTATTCAATTAGACATAATTATATCTAATGGACACTCATACACTTAAAGTTAAATGGATTTTAGTTAAAAAACACACATAATAAAGCACTCATAAAACAAATATAAAAATAAATTTCTACAATTAGGTTTTGATCTTCGTTAGGATTTAAAATTCTTGGGCCTTCATTAGGATTAGAAAATATGCTTGGGTCTTCTCCAAATGATAACTTCCATGGGTTGCTCAAGTTGGGCCTTAAACATGCATTGGGCCTTGGGCCTTCAATTTAATGGGCATGTGCTAGGCTTTAATTCTTCATGGGTTAGATTTGAATTCTTCATTCTTCAATCCAATTTGAGTCTCTAAGCGCACTTTCTTCATGCCTACAATTCAAATGTTATTATATATTATATATATGTTATATATTATATATATATGCTTCACGCATGTCATTCAATTTATATATTATATATTATATATTATATATTATATATATTGTAAATAACTATTCAATTAAACCAATTTAAAATCAAAACAGAGGTTATAATTATAACAAAATTTTACAAAATTAACCACTAATCACCTCCATCAGTTGCCTCGGCCTCGTCGGACCCCCACCACCCTACTGGGCCACCATCGAAGCTGCTGGCCACTCTCCACCGCTCGCTGCTTACTGGCTGCCTGTGGCCATGGCCGCCCAACTCGTTGTTGCGGCTGCCATGGCCGCGCTTGCCTCTTTCTCTCTCTCTCTCGATCTCTTTCTCTTTCCCAGCCCAAGCTCGAACTATCTCTCTCTCTCCCTCGTATTTCTCGGCCTTTCCCAAGCTCCCTGCCCCTGCTCTCTCTCTCGGCCATTTCTCTCTCTCGCTTGCCCTTTGCTGCTTCCTTCAATCTCTCCACTCTTATTTATAGCCGATTGACCATCGCCTCACGCTTGCTTGCCCATATATACCTTCTTTGCATGTAAAATCTTCCAAATCATGCAGAGACGTGACTTCAATCTTGCAGGGGCGTGGCTGATTTGAGTTACAGAGAATAGTGAGTTGCAGAGGGATGGCTAGAGTTTGCAGAGGCATGGCCCCCTATATGCGTATATATATAACTATATATTACACTTTTAATTAAGAAAATTACACATTAAACCTCAAATTTCATCCCTGTTACAATTGTGCAATTTTTGAATTGCAATTATACCCTTAAACACCAAATTAAATTGCATTATAATATCGAAAACGTAAAATTAATAACTTTAAACTTACTTGATAATGGCGACTTCGCCCCAGTGTCTTCATCGGGCTATCGTTTCATCTCAAAACCACTGAATGATTGCTCATTAAGCAAAACCGGAGTCCTCCTAGGGTTCTGTTGATTTTTCGGGAGTCTCCTACAACGATTCGATTTTGCAACTTAAATAGCAGCTATATTTTAACTGTACTGAAAATCGTTCCCGTTCTGATTTCTTTCGATACTATAAATCTTATCTCAAAACGCTCATCGAGACCATATTATTTTGCTTAGATAATTTTACTCTAAGACATTCCCTGCAGTTGATTTGGTACTTATAACTATTGTCAAGTCCATTTTTCAGTATTCAAACCTTGCTTAAATTACGTGACAACCTTATACCGAAATGGGGTCTTACAAAAATAATATCAAAAAGCAAAACAACAAAAATAATTTTCTTAGCACAAAAGCCTTTAAAAATTTTATTGCTCCTTCAAAATAAGCAATCCAATATACTTTGCAATCACTTCCATATGAATAACAGTTAACCATTGAAGAATATAGGAGCAATAAAGGACTTGTCACTACAATTTAGGCTCTACAATTTTGTATAGAGGAACAAAAGGCTTCTTAGAAGTAATTTTCTTTTTCCACAAACATTACAAAATTTCAATACAAGTAAAAAAGAAATTATTCATGCATTATATTTGACAAGAAAATAGAAACTACCTATCACGATATATATATCATCCACTCACTTTGATCGTGTCTAACTTTAAGGAATGAGCTCAAATGCGAGTGCAAAGAACTAGACATGACCAAAACTTTCTAATGACTCATTCCTTTAATCCTTCTCTCTTTTCTATATCTTTCTTCTTTCATATTTGTGTGCTCTCTCTATCTATTCCCCTATGTGTATGTATACATCTAGTAATGCATGTTTTTACCTAGCTTTGGTAAACCTATTCCAATATGAATTTATAAGACATATCCATATTTCTATATTTATTTATTAAACTAGTATACTTATCCCTACATGGAATTGGTATAACACGCCCCACGTATATATGTTTTCGTACTTATATAGAAAAGTACAGATACCTATTAAAACAAGGATTTAACTTAATCTATATTCAAATTTAGTTCTATAAGTCATTCTTAGGTGAATAATTGCTTTATTTATTTTTAAACAAGTGATTATTATTTTTTTATTTTTATCTTCAATATTTATTTGTTTCCAAATGTTGGTTGCCCAATTTTATTGTAATATATGTGTATATCTATTTCATTATTTTTATTCTTTGTATACGTTTTAGATTATCTTTTAAATCCATCCTTGTTTGTAATAGTATAGATATATCTACTTGCCTAGATATACTTCTAATTATCTATGGACTTCTAATCCTATGGAGTTCATCCTCAAACTAGGTAATTGTATCGTTTTTATCTACTTGCGTGCCCATCTCATCTGTTAATATCTAATATCATAAAATTCATCTTCAACAAAAATTGGTTATTCCGATTGGTTTAGGTTACATTATTGTTAATTCATGTCCTACTTAAATATCGTAAATCTTAATTTCTAAGTTCTTATCTCCACTCACCATACATATCTAGTCCGTCAAGAATAAACATTGCAAAGTCCATCTTCAAATAAGTTTTGAACTATTTTAGTTAGTTTAATTATTGTTATTTTATTATCAGTTATCCTAATTTTTATATTTCTAATTATCTTGTAGATATTTGTCCATATATATATATATTTATCTTTACTATATTTTGACTAAATTTTTGAATTTTCACATTCGAGTTCTCCCTATTTTCTTCCTCTATCTTATTATTTCTCTTTTCCTCTATTTGTTTTCCTCCTTGCTCATAGCCACTGTCAACCCCTCATGTCCTTTTTAATAAAAGGAGAAGAATGGATCACTAGGCCTCTTTTATACTACTAAGGAATTTGGGCATTTTTGTCAAGTAAAAGTTTTATTATTTCTTTTTCTCTTCTCTTTTGAATTTTGTGAAAGCATATCCAGCAATGTTCTCTCCCATCTTTTCTTGTGAGAAGACTCATAAAATAAGCTGTTGCTGATGTCAAATATTTTAGTTTAATAATAATAAAAATATTTTTTATCACAAAAATAAATAACACGAACTTAAGATTGAGTTTTAAAAATTTTGAAACATTTCAGACGTTTCAATGATAATATTCAGAAGAAGGATGATACTCATACATCTCAAAAGCAACAGACGTCTAAAAGGGCATTAATAGACATCTGAACCAACAGTAGAGAGTTGACCATATTCTAACCTTTATATAGACATCTAAAACATATATTATGACATCTTGAACTCGTCAAAAATGTAGACTAGTTTGAACATTTTATACAAACGTTCAAAGGTTGTGTCACAAATGTCTTAGAGGTGTCCAATGTGTGATCTAGCCTCAGGCCTTTTAAGAGATGTACAAAACCCAAATTATAGATATTTGGAGCATCTTTAGAATGTATCCTAAATATTAGAGGTCTACACAAACATCTAAACCAAAGGACAAACATATGAAGAATGTCTAGTAAGTATTCTTGTTCTTAAATCTTCTTTAGACTTTTGAGTCAAGGTTATTCAAACATTCTAAAAGCTTACAAACATTCGAAAGGCCTCTTGCAAACATATGAATACTATTGCAAGGAACACTCTTAATATAAATTTATCTATTCTATGGGCACTTGTTTGAACATCTAAACTTTGTTGCATGGAACACTCTTAATCTAACGTAAGTCTTCAAGGGAAAGTGTTACACGTTTAAAAGAGTTAATAAAGATGCCACTTTTAATTTACAAAAAAGATAAATTACACTCAACACTCCTTAGGTTTGATAAAAATACTAGGATATCTTTAACATTTAAGAAATGATAGAGGCATCTCATAATTTTACAACTCTAACTACACTTTTTCTTTCTATTACTTTATAAATGTTAATATGATAAAAATATTCTCATATTTTTTATTCCTTTCTTTTCTTCTCCTCACATAGTAAATTAATGAGAGAAATGCCCTCGGGCTTATAATTACCCTAATATCCCTGCAAATCAGCCAATGATAGCAAAGACACGTGTCTGCCAAAGAATCAAGTCAAAGTCGACATTTAGCCCTATAATTTCCCTAATACCCCTGCAAATCAGTCAATGATAGCAAAGACACGTGTCTGCCAGAGAATCAAGTCAAAGTCGCCATTTAGGCCAAATCCAGGATGAACATATGGAAAACCCATCACAACAGAATGATTGGCAATCCTAACCTTTGCTCAACGAGGACTTCTTGACATCCTCAGCCTTAAACATCACTCCGAAGTTCTGGGGGCAGGGTTATCCCGAATCTCTCAAAAATCGATCACCATATCCATTCCACCAAAGACCATGGCTTTGCAATTGACGAAATCCTTATCCAGAAAGTTCAAATGACAGTTTTCCAATTCGCCAACAGAGGAAAGTCCGAGAAGAATTCCTTTGACGTATCGAGGAGATCTCTAATTCAAAAGGAAATGTCTTATCTTAACAAGAGGGGATAATCACCTTATAAATTCAAGTAACCAGGATTGGTATGGGGGATTTTTTTTCTTCTATTTCTACTAAATACTCTAATTTTCATAACCCTATGAACTAATTTTAGCATCAAAGTAATCACAAGGGAACGAGTCCCCATCTCATTTTGCAAGTACTTGGACTAAGATAGAAGAGGGTGATTGACTCTGTAGCATCATAAACTATCCAAAATACAACTATCTATTGATCTCTTTTTTTCTCTAGTTTAGTCAAGGAATGGTTGAGCTATCATCGGATGAAAAAGAGAAATAAATTGACTAACTACTAGATTCGACTAGTTTCCCAGACAAAAGAAGAGGGCAAAACAGGGGGAGTAAAATTGGAAGGTAATTTCATCTTATTACACTTTTTATAATTATATAAGAAAGTATAGTTATAGTTGTAAAGTTAAAGAAGAAACATCTCGTCATTTTATCAAATTCAAAAAAAAAAAAAATTAGTGTAATTTATTTATTTTTTTTAAATAATCTATCCCTTTCGTCAAACCCAAAACATACCGCGTGAAATTTATCCCATTTGTTTATGTGAATCACAAACCCAAATTAAGTAATTAAAAAGAACCTTGATGCTCAAATCGTGATATTTTGACCCAAAATAACCAGCATTTAGGGGTCAAAACTGGGAGGCTGGAAGTAGGAGGCTTGGGTCAATTCATGCGGAAAGAGTCAAACACATTGCCCCAAACGGACTTAATCCGTATGGAAAGAGTCAAGAGATTGCCCCACCCTTAGCCTGAAAGCTAAGCCGCCGCACTGCTCCGCCGCCGCCGCCTCCCCGTGCCTTCGAAGACGCTCCACCGCCCATTTTTCTAGAAACCAAAGAACTATAAAGAGAAAGTCGAACTATGCCTTCTATTCAAAGTTTTGTATCATTTTTAAATGATATTAATAATATATTTTACGCTTTAAGCGATTGTCCAATGTTTGTTGGTTTTATTTTATAATGATAATTTTATTATATAAAATATTTAGAATATCATTACATTAATTTTAATAATCACTAACAATAATATCAAAAATAAAAAAATATAATAATATTGAAATAGTTTACAAATAAAAAGTGTAAGAGTCTTATACAATATAAAAAATATATTATGTAAATAAAAGATTTTTATCCGTAGAACACATATTTACACTATATTATTATAATACATGAGAATACGTTATGATGTTGTTTCGACATTTTTGAAAAGTTTTTTGTATCAAAATATTAAAAAATATTTTTAAGTTACTATTATAATTTTAAAAATATTTTAGAATTATTTTATAATATTAAAAAAATATTTTCAATTTAAAAACGTGTTTCGGTCCATAAAGAGGTTAAAACTAAATTTTAACTTCGTATCTAAATCAAATTTTTTAACCTTAAATTGAATGGGAGGTCAAGATCTAATGAAGATGTGAATTATACCATAGAGAAAATAAATGATGAAGTGAAATTTTTTTTATAAATTATATTTATAATTTATTTTTAATTAATAAATCATATTTTATAAAAGATAGAATTTATGTTTATATTTATTTTTAAATTGAATAATCATTTTTTATATTAAACATTATATTTACAAAAATTTCTTATATTTTTTTATTTATAATTTTTTACAATTTTATTTTATATTGTTTAAACAAATATTTTTTATTTTTATTTCATATCGAATTTATTTTCCGAGCAACATAATTGCATTATACATGATATAAAACAATATTTTAAAATAAAATAAGAAGATATATCGTTCATCGAATCTTTCTATTCTCTTTCCTTTTCCTCTTCCTTTTATGTGTCAATCCCTTTCACGTCATTCGTTCTCTCATCCTTTATATCACGATCGTAAAGCATTCGATTTCGTGCCCCATCCGCTGCTTCAATCTCAATCTCGATCTCTCAAAACTCCTCCGATTTCTCCGTCACGTACGCATCGTCGTCCTCCATCAAAATCTTTCGATTTTCTATTCGATTCTGTTTTCCCAATAAATTTCTAATCCGTTGTCTCTTTGTGTGCGTTTCTCTCTCTCTCCCCCTCTTTCTGCAGGCTTTAATCTGATTGCAGATCGCTCTGCATCCTTATATATTGAGCGATTGATTTACGCCAAACCAATCGCTCATATATATAGACGAATTGTTTTTTGGTTTCTTCGTTCCTCTATATTCGATCCTGAAAGCTTGATCGGGAAAGGAGAGACCGGAATCGGATATGGCTGAGGAGCAGAACTGGCAGGAACCGGAGGCGCACCACCACCACCGCCTCTGCGCAAACAACTGCGGATTCTTCGGCAGCTCCACCACGCTCAACCTCTGCTCCAAGTGCTACCGAGACTACTGCCTCAAGGAGCAACAGGCCTCCACCGCCAAACTGGCCATCGAGAAATCCTTAGCTCCATCCGCTTCGTCTTCGCCGGGATCCGTAGGATCGGCTTCTTCCGACTGCGAGGTGTCGGAGGCGGCGGCGGCCTCCGCGGTGGCTCCGGCGAAGGCGGCGGTGCAGACGGCGGGGAGGTGTGGCGAGTGCAGGCGGCGCGTGGGGCTTACGGGGTTCAAGTGCCGGTGCGGGGCCACGTTCTGCGGGGTCCATCGGCACCCCGAGCAACACGCCTGCACCTTCGATTTTAAGTCCTTGGGGAAGGAGGCCATTGCAAGGGCCAATCCCGTGATCAAGGCCGAGAAGCTTCGCAAGATTTAACCTGCGCCGTTGGTTAGTATTGAATGGATCGAATCGGACGGTGGCAGGCTATGGTTGATTTGATTTGATCGTATTTTGTCGGTCGGAGGAGATTGGCAGGGTTTGGGATATTCTTCCTTTCATTTCCTTTTTTTAATGTGAAATTGAAAATATTTTCTTATGTTTTCTGCAATTACTTTAGAAGAAGTGCCACCTACCTCTTTCGGGACAAAATCCTTAGGGCTCATAATTGTACACTTTAATGACTGAAATGCCCTTGCATACCCTCGTTTATATGGTATTATTATGTTATTATTATATGTAATATTGACTTAGATAAGTTATTATATTACTTTTACATAAAATATCATAATTTAAATTTTACGGTAATAAATACGATACAAAAGAAAAATGATATTTTTTTAAAAAATATAAAATAAATATATAAACTGGTAAATACAAAAAAAGGAATTTTTTTTATTAATCTAAATTTTAATATAAAAATTATAAAAAATAATTATGTAATATAAAAATAAATATAAATTTCATAATATAAACATAAATTTTATATAAGTATTACACACATAATTATTAATATTATATATTATATATATGTTATTGAATGATGCATTCATATAACATAAATTAATACATATAAACAATAGATATAGATATAAAATACAATACAAAATTGAAATGAATATATATGGGGACAATTTGAATCGTCGTCACTGACCACTGGTCACTGATCGAAGGACTAACTCAGTCATATCATTTGTGTTTGTGAATTGATGGTAGCACCAAGCAATTAGAGTTGTGAATTGACAATAACACTGAGCATCAAGCAATTAGGTGACAAGAGAGAACGATGATAAGAGGATGATCAAATAAAGGTAGTCCTTAAATCTGAAGTAATATATGTTGGTTAGAGATAATTTTTTTTTTTTTAATCTTTAACCTTGTTCACGGATGAAAACACATTTTCATATGTTTTCAATATTTTCAACTTATTCCGAAACAGTTTCAAAATGCTTTTAAAATTGTGAAAAAAGTTTGAATTTTTTTTTGACGTTTTTAGAGTTTTAGAAATAGAAAATGTTTCAAAAATATTGAAACGGCATCTCCTGGCCGCTTTCATGCATAACATATCATAATAATATTATATAAGCAAAAAATACAATATGGCGCGTACCATACAATTATCATACAATATAATATTAATGATATAAAATATAATATCCTATATTACATATTTTTCTTGGTCAAGGAAAAATAAGAATTAACAAGTAAAAGTCAAAGAACTAAATTGGGCACGAGTGAAATACAAAGAATTGATCCACAAATGTTTTGAGGATTCTCGAGGGCATGAGAAAATTAAAGAATAATTAAAGCTTTGAGTCAAAGTGAGAATTTAAGAAATGTTGGGAAATTTAAATGGGTATTTGTAAAATTTTTGAAAATTTGTAGGGCTTAAGTGAAATAGAAAAGATGTCCAAGTGAATTAAGGAAGATTATTTGGGGTAAATGTGTAATTTATAGAAACTGCACTTATGCAAGGAGAAACCGAAGGAAGCAAGACAAAAAGAAAGAAAATGAAAAGAAAAGAAAATGGAGAAAGAAATGAAAGGAACCTAAAGGGTCACATGGTTAGAAGATTTAATTGGAGGAGGAGATCACCAAAAGTCAATGTGACGCGAAACAAAGGACAACTTCAATGAACCCATATTTCTTATTCTTTAAAAGGTTTCGAGCCATAGTTTGCTTGGAAAAAGGCATCTACAACTTGGGAAATGCCTTGTTTGTGCTAATTTGACGAAAAAAGAGTTAAAACAAGAGCTTGCACTAGTTTAATTTTGGCCATAGTTGTGAAACAAGAGTAGTTTTGGTAAACATAATTTTTCAAGGTTTTACCTCAATTTTTTTTCCAAATTTTGGGTGTACTTAACCCTAATGGAGTCCCTAGACCTTGGCTGGTGCTTTCATGTGGTTAATTTGCAAGAAAATGAGGGTTTAATTGAAGTTTAAGAAGTTTAATTTTCTCATAGAATTCCAGCATAAAATAAGTCTCTTTATGTTTTCATATGGTTAATATTTGAAGTTTAAGAAGTTTAGGTTGCGTTTTCTTTACTTTTTAATTTTTATTTTTGAATTTTACATTCATTTTCAGTTTTCAGTTTTAGTAGTTTGTTTTTAGAAAATTAAAAATGCGTTCTCTTTTAAATTTTGAAAATAATTTTTTAATAATATTTTATCCAATAAATTTGATTATTCAGTAAATTAGAAATATTTAATGTTAATATATTATTAAAAAATATATACATTTTAAAGTTAATAAATTTTGTAATATTTTTTTCCATTATAATAATAAAATATGAATAAATAAATAAATAAATGTGTTTTGAGTTTA
Organism: Diospyros kaki; assembly: GCA_036245055.1. Classification (NCBI taxonomy): domain Eukaryota; kingdom Viridiplantae; phylum Streptophyta; class Magnoliopsida; order Ericales; family Ebenaceae; genus Diospyros; species Diospyros kaki. Next base: position 23,967,978 of record BSEG01000010.1, on the reverse strand, counting down.
GAGTTTGTTTTGGATGAGAACACTCAAAATAACTTTTTGTTGTTTTGAGTTTTCTTTATATTTTTTTTTTGTTTTCAAAAATGCATTTTTAAAAACAATAAAGAGAACACGTTTTCATTATTTTAGAAAATTGAAAACTAAAAATGACTTGAAAATAGTAAAGAGAATGCAATTTTAATTTTTTGATAGAATTTTGACATAAAATAAGTCAATTTTCATCATTTTCAGCCATTTTTTTGGGGTCCAAATTGCTTTGGTAATGGTATCTATAAGTTTGGTAAAGACTTGGGATGGGTTAATTTTAGGAAAAGAGGGTTGGAAATTGATTAGGAGCAAGTTTAATTTTTTGACAGATTTTATAGGAAAACAAGGGTTTTTGTGCAATAAACTACAAGCTTAAGGGTTGGAAATAAGATAAAAGAAAACCTTTAAGGTCATGGTGTAAGCACTCCTGCCCAGATATCCCAACCACCTAGACTACCTGAACGGAAGCGCCTACGAAAAGAGAAAAAAAATGAAAGACAAGACAGAAACTACCCTGGTATGCGTACACAAAATTAAGAACAGCGGAAGCGAAGCTAAACACATGCATGCACTACAGATAACCCCGCTAGCACAACGGTCACAAGATAAGTAAATGAATATAAACTCCTGTGTCAACATACACGAAACACGCGAAATGACATGGCACACTAAAAAATAATAGAGTAGATCCTATTTAGATATCAGAGTTGACAGGGACTGACGGGACTACTTGTACACCATATCGACTCTGCCTCTAGAAACCCCTCGCCCTTGACTCATGTTGCCACTACCTGGAATGATAGAAAGCAAAGTGAGTCGAGAAACTCAGCAAGCATAAAGAAAGAAAGGTTGAAGGCTGAATATAACCAAAAAACTCTCCCCAGAATAAACCCTCAGTTACACACAAGCCATGACACGCTACAACACAATAGTAGAGCATAATAAAAGCAGATATCAGTCCTTGGGGCCCACACAAGACACATGGCACCCAAGTCCCATAACAACCTGCCGCTGTCCTGAAAGGCAACATGTATCTCCAACAAACCCGAGCGCGCTGTCTTGGGTCGGTGCTCCCGTCACCCATGTGTCTGTGTCGGTACTCCCGACACCCGAGCCATAGGCTCATTCGGAACGGTCCTCCCGTCCGAGAACTAATAACTACCAGTGACCATGCAATGCACATAAAGATACAATGACGTAGTGAGCATCAACGTGATACACTGGCGCCCATACATCCAGACATCAGGCCATGCTCCGCCCACATAGTAAACCACACGCGATGCATATGTCCATGCCAGATGCAACCTAACGATGCTAGAATGTCCGTGTCCAAGCATACTTAGTAAATGAATATCTCAACATGCAATCTGTACCCATGTGCATATCAAATCATGAATAGAAATACAATGTATCTAATCATGCAGTAAATCACATACCGGTAGAGCTAGTCAGCAGTGTCCGGCACCGGTCAACGGTCAGTGACTAAGAGTGTCCACCCGACGGTCCACTTCAGGGCCGTATAATAGTCTACCCCAACGTCACCAAACAGCTGACCCCTGCCTTACTGCTCGATAGCTCTATTCAAATCATAAATAAATCCTAGAAAATCATAAATAAACCCGTATATCTAAGAACCTAGTAGCCAAGTTAGGTTTGGCATCATTCCGAAAGGAATGGGGGCGGTACAAACCCCTGTAGGCTTTCAACAATTGAATTCTAAAAGTTCTGAATTTAATTTAAATTAAAACAAATGAATAATAACTCAAAAAATAATACTAGATGCCGAATTAGAGTGAGAGAGGGGATAAAATACGAGAAACCACGAAGTCCCTCACGGGAATTAAAGAATAGGAGAAGAGAGTTAGGAGCTTGCCTTTACACGGCTGTTGCTTGCCTTTCTTGTACTCCCGCTGCGAAGTAAAACATTTTTCTGACAATTAATAAATCTTAGCTTTAATTAAATAAATCTACCTTGCAATATAAATAATTTAACCGTCTAAAATCCTACGTAAGTGCACCACAAATAAAATCCCACTAAGTCTCGTATTTATTTTAAATTAAATCATGTCAATAAAATCATTAATTCATATAATTAATACGCGAAATCGAAACGAATTGAGGGAAGACGAGGGGTTCACCAAATGGAAAGAGATCGCAAGGGTAGAGGGAGCTTACCTCGCTTAAGCTGATTACAATGTTTTTATGCTTGAATGCCACCAACATAATACACGCTGCAATTTAATATAAACTCTCAAAATTAACAAAATTGGACTCAAAATAAAATTTTAACCGTACAGAATAATTATTACATATTTCTTTACTTATCGAAATAATTAAACCACAATTAACCTTCATTTAATCTCAAATTTCTCCCCCAAAAATGGCCTCTGCACGCTGCTCATCTTCTTCCATTTTTCTTCCTCTGTTTCTGTTTCAAATTTGGCCGAAATCGGCCTTAAAATTGAAGCAGAATGGAGGCTGCTTCGTGCAAAAGAAATTGGCGGCTGAGAGCGAGCCACGTGGCGCGCCAGCAGCCGCGCATGGCTGCTATTGCCATGGGCCGAAACGATGCGGATTCAATCAGCAAATTAACCCAAAGAAATCGTTTTGTCCTTCCCTTGGTTGATTAAAATCAGCAAATTCCCCAGCCTCGCAGGCACGCCCGCGGATTCGATCCCACGTCCAGCCATTGGTCGCCCTCGTGCCCGCGCTCACCCTCAACCATAATACGCCTCGCATTAAATTTAAAGTTACTTTCAGTCACTTTCATAAATCACGCTTCAGCACCCACTATTTCCATTAATTACACACACCCCGGCTCCAATTTTCCTCTTATTACACTTATACCCCAACTTTTCAGAAATTCACCCAAATTAATGTATTTTCCTATTTTCCTAAATACTCCCAATTAAATAATTATTTTCTCAAAATAACATAAATAAATATTTTTCTTAAATCTCCAAATACCCAAATAAATTAATATTTCATTTAAACCCACAAATACAATAATTAATAATGATTAACCACTTCCAAATAAACAACAACAACAACATATCCAGCCGTTATCCCACTATCTGTTGGGATGTAACCCACATAAAAGTTAACCACTTCCAAATAATTTAATTAATTACCTTTACTTTCCTAGTTCCTCGAACAACATAAATTATTATTTTCTCTTAATTCCTCAAATATTTCATAATGTCCTCAAACACCGATTTGAATAATTATTATTTATTTTAAAATTTTGGGATATTACACATAGTGTAATTGTATGTGACGATTTTGGGGTCTTTGTGGGATTTTTATGAAATGTAGGGCCACAATGTAATTTATAAAAGTTAAGGGATTTTTATGTAAATATTATACTATTTGGGGCCTTAAAATGAATTGCTCAATGAAGTTATTCTCTAAATTTTTGTACATTCACATAATAGATTTGTAGTCATATTTAAGGTGAATCTTGACACCTTCATGAAGAGACTAGCAATTTATCTTCTTAGGAAACTAGCTACTAAGGAAACTTATACCATTAAGAACCTAACTAATTATTGAAAAAGACTATCTGTACTTACCATATCAATATATGAGGAAACATATTTTTTTTTATTCAATGGTAACCCGAGTAAGCAATCCCATTAGCCAAGTAAGTCTTCCATTTCCATTATTTTAACACTCCATTTCAAACTGGTTTATCTTTCATTCCCAACTTCCAACAATTTCTTGAAACTAAGAAATGGGTAACCTTTTGGTTAAAATATTAGCCAATTGGTTTCTTGATTTCACGTGAGGGATAATAATGAGTCCATTGTCAATCTCCTCTTTGATGAAATGTTTATCCACTTTTACATACTTTATTTAATCATGTTTGAATCGAGTTGTGTGCTATACTGATAATAGATTTGTTATCATAGTATAGTTTTATCAATTCACTTCCTTCAATCATTAAATCTTTTAGAATTATTTTGATCCAAAGAAGTTCACAAACACTAAGAGCCATGGCACAAAATTCTATTTTTGCACTTAATTTGGCTACCACATTGTGTTTCTTATTCCTTTAAGTAATTAAATGTCCTTATATAAAAGTGCAACAACTTGTAGTTGACCTCTTGTCTATAAGAGATCCTGTATAGTTAGTATCGATGTATGTTTCTACCATTAGGTCACTTATCTTTTCGAACAAAATTCCTTTTCCTATAATAGCTTTTAAGTACTTGAGAATTCTCTGAACTGCTTGAAGATATTTTTCCTTCGGATCATGCATAAACCGACTAACTACTCCCACAGCATAAGCGATGTCAAATCTAGTGTATGAAAGATAAATCAATCTTGCTACTAACCTCTAATAGTGTCTTTTATCAATGATTGTTCATTCCATGCTTCTTTACCTCATTATATGGTTTAGATCAATAGGTGTACTCACTGGTTTGCATCTAAGGGTACCTATTTCCTTGAGCAGGTCGAGAATATACTTTTGTTGGGATATACATATCCATTGGAATATGCCACTTCAATCCCAAGGAAGAATTTCAATTTTCCTAACCTTTTCATTTCTAATTCTTGAGCTAATTATGTTTTCAGCCTTATTTTTTCTTTTTCATCACTTCCAGTAACTATAATATCATCTACATATTCTAATAAAACTGTAATCTTTCCCTTGCCTGAGTGTTTCACAAAGAGAGTATGGTCACCTTGACTCTGCTTATACACAAACTACATCATACCCTGTAACACCCTAGGTGTAAGTGTGAATTTAATTAAATAAATTATGAGAATAGAGGTATGTGGCTTTCCAGAATTGTCCTCGGTTGGCTGATGAAAGTTTATAAATTTGAGATATCTCTAGAAGGGCAATATGATAATTTGGATATTATCCTATTAAAAGAGAATTATTATGGGTGAAAATATGTAAATAAATCCTATGTGGAGGATTTAATTTTGATTAATTTATAGAGGACTATTGGATGGCCAAGATTGAGGATTGGAGGCCAAGTAGGTGTCAGATAGAGTGACACTTGACAAGTTCTTAGTGAAGAAGATAAGATATTAAAGAAATAAGAAATGGTCAAATTAAGTATATGGGTGACACTTGGCAAGATCTCATTAAAAGAGAAGTGAGATTTTATAAAAGGAAAAAGAAAAAGAAAAAGAAAATGGGTCATTCTTGCCTTTAATGAGAGCTATTATTATGTTGCATAAAGAAAATGCAAAGAAAAATAGAAGATGGCCATGCAATTATTGTAGAAAATGGGAAGAATTAAAATAAATGAGAGAAATTAAAAGTTCAAGATGGATCAAATGGATGAGATTTGGTCTTGGAATGCGAGTTGATCCAAGGACCACAAATGAGTTTTGAAAATTGGCATCGATTGCCAATATAATTGAAAATTAATTTTTAAGGGATTAGAATGGATGATAGGGATAATTCTTGGGTACGAATCAAAGGCTAAGATGGTGTTCTCTTTAAGCACATGGATTGTGCTTCTTTGAAGGGTAGAGATTCAATCTTCATTTTAAATTTATGGCTAAGATTAAAGCCTTTTTAACAAAAGATTGTGTTTTTTCTCAAGGGTAGAGATTGAATCCTATGTGATCAAAGGATGAGATTAAAAGTCTATTAAGCACATGGATTATGCTTGTAGTGAAGGGTGGAGATTGGTTCCCTCAAACCAATAAGATCCAAGGGTTTAGATTAAATCTTGGAATGGAAATAATTAAAGAATAAGGAAAAGAGAAGTAATATAAAGAGAGAGAAGGAATAGAAGGCCAAATTTCTTGGCCAAGAGTGCAATTAGAAGAAAAAGAAGAAGAATAAGAAAAAGAATAAGAGAAGAGAAAGGAAGGTAAGACTCTTGTACTTGATTTTTCTTTGAAAAGAAAAGAATAAGTCTTTTTATACCTTCTCATATCTTAATCTTAGGGATCTTCTAATGTTTAAAAAAATTCTCTTTAGTTTATTGAAAGCAACGAAGTTCTTAGAAGTAAAGGTTTGTCAAGCATTTAAGAGTTGAAGGTAAGGGATGACCCTATGGGTGGCGGTCTTGTATGCTTAGTAAATGTTTGTTATAAGTTTCATATGTTTGCAAGTATATATGCATTTGTGTGCTTTAGTGGACCTTTGACCATAAGGAGGACTAGGAGTTGGGAAAAAGGGTTGGTTGAAGTCTCCATCTTGAAAGCTTGTGAAGGCTAGGAGGACTACCCATATTTGCATTATATCTTGCATTACATGGTTACTTATGCTCTCATTTGCTTTGCATTGCACCCTTACTGAGCAATAACACATAAGGTCAATTTGGACCTCTTTGTAGGTGGTGAAAACTCAAAGGGAAAGGGCATCTTGGAAGGGGTAAGGGCTATGAGTATGGAAGACTAGTTATATAGCATTTATATTTTGTAATGGTATTTTAAAGTTTGATGGAATTTCAACTTGAATATGTATCCTATTTTGGTGTATGTTATGCAAGTACCTCATGGGTTGTATGGCCTTATTTTGAGGTGAATGTGGGAGATTTATGTCTTAATTTATACATAATTAAATTTTGAAAAGTATGAGATTTTTTTTTTTAAAAAAAGAAGAGGCCAGCCACCTGTTGTTGCCAGCAGGCTCGTGCGCGCGTGGCTGGCACGCGGTGGGCGCGGCCGGCGCTCGTGGCTGGCCTAGGAAACGCAGCCAGCATGCGGGACAGGCGTGCTATGGGCGCGCTGCTGTGCTATTGCCGTCCCTTTGCTGTTTTTTTTGGGTCTTTCCTTAATTGCTAGAATTTCTGGATTTAAAAATATATTTTATAAATAAATAAAGGGGGATTTGGGCCCCAAAATTATTTATTAAATTACCGTAAATGTTGAAGCATTGTGGAAAAATTTCTATCTTTTGGAAAATTAAATAAATGAGTATTTTCCTCAAATTTGGGAAAAAGGAGGAAAAACAAATTGGTGTTTGAGTCACAAAAAGTTACTTATTAAATGATGGAAGTTTGATGTATTTTGAAAAAATAGATAGAGGTTTGGCTAAGGAGAAATTGTTTAAATTTTTCAAAGGGGAGATTAACCCAAATATTTTCTAAGGGAATTTGGTATTGAGAAATGGGTTAATAATTAGGCCAAATGTATTTTTTTTTTCTAATAATTAAGGCCTTGAACCATAGTGAAGTAAAGCAAGTTGTGGTTTGGTTGTTTTTTGTCGAGTCCTAGGTGAGTCATCATTAGCTCGTGATTATGAGTTAGAAAAGGATGATGCTCAACACGGTTTCGGGTTTAATTCCGCGAGATCTTTGATATTTCGTTTCCCGAATCCTTAAGTGAGGCGAAGGGAGGGGCGAAATCTAGTTCCCACCTAGGGGTTTCTCATTGAAACATAGCCCGTCTCTTCATTATTGTCTTGAAGTGTGAGTAGTCTGGTTGATTATTCACTAGTGACACCCGTGGTGGGAGCAAAGCGTTATAGTTGATATCAGAGCTTAGTTTTAGTTTGAGTTGGGAGTTTACGATTGTTGGGAATTGTAGCTACATTGATATGATGATGGTTGTGGTGATGCCATTTGGTAGTGACTATGGTGTGGTGTTTTGTGCATAGGTATGGAAGGACGACGCCCATTTCGTTCGATTTGGCTAGTGCGAGACTACATTCGGAGACTAAAGGCCCAATGAACTTTAGCCCTATCAGTTATGAGACCTGATGAGTCCATTCAGCGTTACCTCAACAGGGTGGAGGACGTGATAGCTGAGACCTCGGGCACGACCTTGTCTTGTAAGTTATTGGAAGAGATAAAGGTGCACTATGTGGCCGAGTTGCTTCATGGAAGATGGAGACGATATGCTAGGAGTATTGCTAGGCAGGCACGAGTGTTGCAGAACTTCGCCTTATTCATTGAGATGATCCGAGAGACAGACATGTGGCAATCCAGGGACGTTGTCCACGAACACGTGGGATCGGATGAAGAGAGTGTGGGTAGTAACGAACCTGCAGATGATTCTAAAGAAGACCTTAACAGAGAGGTAGATTCTCCGGAAGCTCCTTATGAGGAACCCTCAGAGGAGTCCGACACCCAACTTGAGGTTGACTACAGTGACCCATTTGCAGACCATTTGGTTTCTTTTCCTTGGGATGCACCCCAATTTCCTTTGTTTCATTCTTCTCCAAAACTCTCATTTCCTCCTTCATTGCATATGCCTAGTTCCTATTTTTAAAGCATCATATACTGTTTTGGGTATTTCAATTGAGTTCAAGGTGGAAAGAAAACTTTTGTTGTGAAAGAATAGTTTGTGTGTAGATGAAATTAGCTATGGGATGTTAGGTACAATTTTTTGTTCCTTTTCTCTAGGCAATAGAAAGGTATAGATCACAATTTGAATGAGCATCATAGGAAATAACAACATCAATTTCAGAATTGTACAAATTCAAAGTGTTTACATTATATAGGCTTGGAGTTGATTCTTGGACTTTTTTGAGAGGGTGTGAGGGGTATATTCTTTTTGAATACTACTTCAGTGGCTTTAAAGAGTTATGGATTTGAATATGTTCATGGACATTGGTAGTGCAATTGGTAGGTTCAAGAATATTTGCAATGTCATTAGCAGGTTCAATGGCATTGGCAAGTTCAAGGACATTTGTAGGTTTAAGAACATTTGTAGTGTCATTGGCAGGTTTAATGTTGTATCAGTTGTTATAATGTCTTTTATAGTAGTGATAACTGTAACCTGTTCAATTGTTTCTAGGGTGATAATGTTGGGAAATGTTTGAGCAGGAGTGTGCAAAATTTCTGTTTAATCGAAATAACCAAACCAAATTAACCAAAATTGTCACTTTAGTTCGATTTTTGCTACGAGTCGATTTGGTTCTATTATAGATTTTGGCACCTTTGGTTATTTTTGTTTGGTTTGGTTTTTGTATTGAAAAAAAATCAAATAACCGAACCAATCAAACTGAAGAAATGATGTAGTTTTTGACAGAACTGCTCCCTTCGCCTTCAATCCTTCCTTTCCTCAAATTGCTCCCATCGACCATTGTCGTGTCTTTCGAGACCTACACGTCCTCTTTACTCCTATTGACTGTCATCATCGGCTTCCTCTTCGACCTTTCTGTCCACCTTTTGTCTTCTTTTTTGCCTTTAGTAAGTCGTGATTGATCGAATTGACCCACCATTAAACCTTTTCCCTTCTTCAACTAGTAACCCACAACTGACCCACCTTTCCCCCTTTTTCTTTGCTCCAACCGGCGAACCATAACCAACCCACTTTTCCTCTTCCCCTTTGCTCCAACTAGTGACTCGCGACCAACCTTGACCCTTCCCTTCCCTTCCCTCTTTGCCTCCATCTCTAAGTCTTTAGCCTTCTGCTTCCAATTGCAACCGACTTGGACCCTTCCCTTTCTTCTTTGCTTTGATTCAATTGCTAATGCTTGCTTGTTCTTCACTTCTACTAAGAATGTTATATCTACATTTTTCATAATTTTTGGGTTTTAATGTGTATGAATTATAGATTCCCCTTTGTCCTATGTACTCTGATTGCTGGAAACTTTCTTGTGGTTAAATCTCGAACTTAGGTATCTTTCTCTAGTTATTTCATTACTTGCTCCAGTTTAGCTTTGATATTATGCAATAATGCCACAGTTGCCACCCGTTAGGTTATCCCACATTTATTGATATCGCAAGAAGTGATTAGGAATCCCCAAATATATATAGTTTAGAGTTGTTTTAAACTGTATTATGGGCAACGTGTTTAATTCCCCAAATATATTTTTTATTTTTTTGGTTTTTTTCAATTTTGTCAGTTTTTTTAGTTTGTTCATTTATTGGGTTGTTCCTTTTTCTTTTTTCTTTTTTATTTTTCAGTTATTTCGGTCAATTCATTTTTCTGTATTTTTTAATTATTTTAATTTTCAATTTGTCCATTTTTTTGGTTTGTTTTGTAGGTTTGGTTTGATTTTTTTATTTATTTTTCAAAATATTGGTTTGTTTGGTTTTAGCATTTTGATCAATTCGATAATCGAACTGATCGAATTCTCACCCTTAGGTTTGAGAGGGTAATAATGATGATGATGGTGGTTTATCAAAAAGGTTTGCATGTAGCTTTAGAAAAAAGATGGAACCTGAGCACACATCTTCGTGTTTGGACTGCTCCATTTGAAGATGGGTGTGAGAAGGTCTATAGAAAGGTTGAAACTCATTGAATGTTATATCAAGGGAAACATAGGTGCGTCGACTAGAAGGATCATAACTTTTGTAACCCTTTTGTGTAGAAGAATAACCAACAAATATACACTTCTTTACTTGGGGTTCCAATTTAGATTGTTGAGTTTTGTGAATATACAAGAAAGCAACACAACCAAATACTTTTGGGACAGATTTCTAGTAGACACTATCTAGAAAATGGTTAGACAAGACATGTATAGGACTATGATTGTCTTGAACTCTAGAAGGAAGACAATTTATGAGATAAGTAACTGTTAGAACCACTTCCCCCTATAGGAATTTTAGAGCATTGGATTGAAAAAGAAGTGCACGAGTAACTTTTAGGAGGTGATGGTTTTTTTTTTTCTGCCACTCTATTATGCTGTGGGTTTCTTGATAAAAAAAAAAGAGAGAGAGATTCTGATTGAAATAATCCCTTATCTGAGTGAAACTATTTTATTTTTGCTCCAAACTAAGTAAAAATAATTTTTTTTCTTTTGAATTTGAGGAAGCAATGAACTAACTTCAAATTTATCTTTCATTAAGAACAACCAAGTAGCCCTAATGCGATCAATAATGAAAGTGACAAACCACATTACCCCATGAATATCAGGAATTTTTGTTGGCTCCCAAATATTAGAATGCATCAATGTAAAACGCTGACTGCATTTCATTGAATTTTTAGGAAATGAAGTACGATAGTGTTTTGCAAATTGACACATCTCACATTGAAAATCTGACACAACCATATCTTTAAACAACAATGGAAACGTATGTTTTAAGAGGGAAAACAATGGATGACTAAGTTGAAGATGATGTGCCCAAATCATTTATTTATGATATATGGTTAAAAAGGCTTGAGAGAAAGGAGATTGGTTTCCCTTTATTTGACCATTTTCAAGATCCTCAATGTAGTATAACCCATCACATTCTCTAGCAAATCCAATCATCTTTCTCTAGACTTGATCTTGAAACACACAATGAGAGTCAAAGAATGCTATTTTGTAATAGAGTTCTTTAGTAATTTTTTGAATAGAGATAAGATTAGTTAAAAGGTTAGGGGTATGAAGAACATTTGAAAGAGATATGGAGGGAGTAAGATGAAGACTTCCTTGTCCAATAATGTCAGTGGGAGAACTATCAGCTATAGTAATTTTTTTGGTTTCCTAAGGTTAGTCTACATGAATTAAAGAAAAAGATATCATGGGTCATATGTTCAGTTGCCCCTAAATTGACAACCCATTTACCCATTTTAGTATGTGATACTTTAAAAGAATTAGTCTTAAGACACATAACACTTTTGGCAAGAGAACAAGAACCTAAATATTTGTCCAGGGATTCAAGAAGACATCTCAATCTTCCTATGTCTTCTTTGTTAAATTCTATAGACTCTTTCTTGTTTGATTGTGCAATGTTAGTTAGTGACTATTGTTTACTAGCCACATTATCTTGGATGTTTACTTAGCCCTTGAATCCTCCCATCCATGCTAAAACTTGGGCCTTACCATGTAGTTTAAAATAGTTCTCACAAGTATGGTTAGGTTTGTTGCAGTAAGTGCATTGCAATCCATCTTTGCTAGACTATTTCCTTGATTCACCTAGTCGCTGATTGTTATTTCCTTTATTCCCTCATTCTCTAGGTCTACAAGAGATCATTGCTACAGCCTCTTGTGTACAAGTTTCTAACATAACACCTAATTGACTTTTTTTAACACGAATAATTGAGAAACACTCACAAAGAGTTGGTATAGGAATCTTACCAATGATCTAAACTCTGATATGATCATACTTAGTATTTAATCCTACAAGAAATTTAAATACACGAATCATTTTCCAGTAATTCTTGAACCACTTGAATGTCATGGATGCATTCCAATTTTAGATCACTGTTGTGATCTATTTCTAGCCAAAATCCAGACATCCAGTTGTAATACTTGGTGACAGACATACCCCCTTGTTTGGTAGAATTGACTTGATTCTTCAACTCATAAATCAATGCTACATCTTTCTTCTTGGACTAAGTCTACTGTAGATTTTCCCATATTTCCTTTGTAATGGTAAGAAACATAAGATTTTTACTGATCTCTAGTTTCATGGAATTCCAAAACTAGGACATAATCATCGAATATTCTTCATCCCATGCCTTAAATCTTGGATTTTTTCTTTTGGGCTGGGATTGGTAAGATGTCTTATCTTTCTTATTCCTTTGAGAAATGTGTGAACCACTTAACTCCATTGCAGGTAGTTATTTTCATCAAGCCTGTATAAAGGATTTATACTCTAGAAATTGCTTCTAGTTCCTGTTGTGGGGATAGTTGTAGGCAAGGCTAACAGTTCACCCATAGGAGTTGAGGTAGAATTCTAAGGAGCAATTGACATATTGTGACGAAAAAAGGAGAATGATTAAGAAGGACTATGATGAAGGCAGAATTGCACATATGTGGTGGTGGCAATGAAGGCCAAAAAACAAAAAGGTAATGAAGGCCAAAGAAAGAATTACCCTAGAAAGATGGCTCTAGTACCATGAAGTAATTCTTAGAATTCTTGTATATTCACAAAATAGATTTATAGTCGTATTTAAGGCAAATCTTGACTCCTTTATAAAGAAACTAGCAATCTATCTTCTAAGGAAACTAGTTACTAAGGAAACTTATACAATTAAGAACCTAACTAATTATAGAAAAAGACTATTTGTACATTCCATATCTATACATAAAGAAACATAATCTTCTTTAGTCAAAGTTAACCCGAGTAAGCAATCCCATTAGCCAAGTAGGTCTTCCATTTCCATTGTTTCAATAGTAACCATTTGGGTTAAAAAGGGTTTATTGGAAACTAAATGAGAGTTAATGTAATTAAGACATAATTTTGGGATTAAATGTAATTTTTTGAAGTTTGAGTGTCGTAGTGAAACTTACATCCTAATGTTAATGTGCAGGTGTTAGAATTACTACGATGAAGAAATCTAAGTCAAATAGGGATAGATAAGATGGGTAGAAACTATCCAGGGTGGGTATTAATTGTTTGCGGGCATCTGGGATGGTAAACTAAGGTGTATTTGTTGTGCTCGTACGATCTAGCGAATTGTAAGATTGATTTCCATAAAATGTTCCTAGTATTGGGAGAGACGTTAGTTGCGGTGTGATAGGACAAATTCTCATTTGATGAAAAAGGTTGGAAGTTTAATAGGTTATTCCACATGTAGCAGATTAGTCGAATCTTGTAGTTGATTGAAATGTTTTGTCAATCATGAATGTATACATGTTGCACAACCCATACATTTGTGTTCCTGTGATATGTCTTACTGAGCCATGTATTCATATTTGTTTCTCCTTTATTGTTTGCTTTTTTTTTTTTCATGATCAGTGGATGTAAAGACATCCAAGGAAAATGAGGTGGTCATCGACTAACTTCGTAAGTTAATCCATGAGCATTGTTGACTTTCCATAGGTTGGATGCTAGTTTACATTTACTCGATGAACATTGGTTATGAAAATAGAGTAGGCCCTCTAGCAACCTTGCTAGGAAAATACAAGAGATTTTATAGTAGAAGAGAATCTATGAGATAAATCTCTTAGTTACAAGATCTATCAAAATTAAATACAAGACTTGAAATCAAATGATACAAATTAAATGCTTATTTTAGAGAAAAAATATAGAACAATTGAGCACTTGAATGATTTAAACACTTCAATGCTTGTAATAAATTTTCTAATCCTATTAATTGGTCCACCAGATCTGTATTTATAAATCTTGACTAGCCATTTGAAAAAAATTGGCTACTGGTGGTAGTTGGGGGCGTTTAATTAATTGTCGAACAAGTCGCTAGAGAAGTTTGTGAGCAAAACGGTCGACAGATTCTAAGAACAGTCGACATGAGGAGCTAAAATGATTGACATGCTGAAAAATGGTTGACCAATTTTGATGTAGTAGTTGTCAATCGCACTTGGTTGAGAACTAACATTTGATCAGTAGCTAGCCTATGAAGGTCGGTCGACAGCAAGATAAAACTATCGATAGTTCCTTAGAATCGCTCAACAGCTTGTCCTTTGCTTTTTAAAAGATTTTGCTCAATTTTCTCCAACATTTTAAAACCAATTTTGAATTAGATTTAGGAGAATCTTTTGAACATAAAATTTTTATTTATCCAATCTCCATCAAGATATTTTGAGAAATAAATAATTTACATTTAAAGATAAGTTGAAATTGATTTTCATTCAGGAAACTTATAATGCATTTAAATAGTGCACGTAATAAATAGTTTGTGCTATCATTATAAAAATAGATTGTTTTTCATTATCAAAATCAAATCCAAAACTAAGAGCAAAATAATAAAGGTCAGAAAACCTATGGTTGGGAAGATCATTTAGGCATAACCAACACCTTTTGTAAGTTTTCCTTAACCTCCAGTTCTTGTGCATAACATTTGTCACTTGGCATATTAATGACATCCTTGGTTACATATTTTATTTTATTTTTATGTGGGTATATATCTCTATGTCATGGAAACATGTGCTTTATGCACTTGGAATCTCAAGACATTGATACCCAAGGGTAGGAATGGTCTTTTATTTGAAGGTGGGATGTCCTAAGTTAGTTGAAAGCCTCGAAAATATGGAGATATGGGTTGGGGGTTTTGCATCCATGGCTTGTATGCTCTGAAAATTATTGAGCTTGTGAAGTTCATAGTTGTATCTCCAACATTTTTAGATGTTTGGAAGGGGCTTGTGAGCCAAAAAGTTCGTTAGAAGACTACTGTTTATATTTACATAATGGAGACATCTTGATTGTTTGTAGTTTTCATATTTAGTGTAGGACTATGTTTTGATGCTATTATTACTATAACGGCCCGTCTCCCAGAGTCTCCGTGTACAAAGAGGATCCGTGAGACGATCACTATTTGGATGATATCGAATAATAGCACAAGCCCATACATGCATCAAACTCAACACATTAGAAACCATAGCCTTTTGATCACATAACATATCAGAACCATCCTTATATAACCATATATACCATATCCCATAACCTGGTTACATAACCTGCCTCAATTTCCAAAGACATAATACATTAACTTGACAGTACCAAAATGACACCCAGGACCCTAGTTTTGGGAGAACTTTGCACTTGTTATCATGACTCGACGATCTGAACCCAACACCGTCAAACATATCGCCAACTCAGGTACTCCTTTTACCTAGAATGATGGAAAGTAAGGTTGAGTCACAAAACTCAACAAGCTCAAGAAAGAAAGGTTATAGGTTAGAGATAGACTTTCCCAACATCCTATTCATCACATGTCATTATAGCTACACATCATGCCATGATCAGTACGTGCCTTAGCTCTAAATGCATACACATAAAATAAGTTGTACATAGAAGGTCCTTGGAGCCCACATAAAGTGCATACATTGGCGCCTAAGTCTTGCATACAAACCTGTTGGTAGCTTAGAGCAGGCTACCAAGGACTCCCAAGGTATACACCAGATCATTCCCCGGAGTCTCAAAGAACACCCATGGAGTTTACACCAGATCATTCCCCACCAACCCTAAGCGATTTCAATATCCAAAGACTCTCGAGGTATACACTAGATCATTCCCCGGAGTCTTAAAAAACACCTGTGGAGTTTACACTAGATCATTCCCCACCGGCTATAAACAATTCCAATATCCAAAGACTCACTGCCATGCAATGTAGCACATAACGAATGCAATGGCTCTTGCAACATAAACGCGATGTCATGGTCCCATAACCAAGCATCAGGCCATACTACGCCCATATAAGAATACACACGTGAAATGCTCTAAATGCATATGCTCACCTAGTATACCCAAGTTGGCTCTTAGGTCAATCGGGTCGTGCTAATGTGTGCATATCCCATCACATACAAAACATGTCCCCCCCAATGAATGCAACCCAATCCCTATGCATCACACACATCATGATATGCTCAAAGCCAGGGCAGGAATCTGGTAGTACCAGCTCATCTAGCCCGTCTATCGTTTATCGTCACAGTTGATGACTGGCACCCATACATCCAGCCATCGGCTGCTACGACCCATGATCGACAGTCAGTGGCTTTGTATCCTATACCCTTATACACACAAAGATACCGCTAGACTTATATACATTAGACTTAGCATTCCATAACCTTTTCCTATGACTCTTCAAGCACTTGTCAACAAACCTCAATATACCATTCTTGATCTCATCTCTTATCATGCATAAGAACTTGCCTCGACACTCATATCACTAAACATTATCCTTTTATCATTAAAACTCTTAGCATAACCCTATAAAATCATAGCCAACCTTTCTAAGAACCTAGCCACAAGGGGTTCAGCATAATTCCCAAGGGAAAGGGAGCAATACAAAGCCCCGTGGCGGATGAACTCAATGACACCAGAGAACCATTTACTTGACTTATCTTACCGAAAAAAAGCCCAATAATAAAACTGAAGTCGTAGAATGGTTACCACGTGGATTTACATTATTAATGTATGGAACCAAGTCATGGTAAGGGAAGGAATAAAATATAGAAAACCACGGAGATTTACATAGGAATTGAAGAATATAAGGAGAGGGTTAGAAGCTTGCCTTTAAACAGCCATTTCTTGACCTTTTTGCACTCCCACTGCGAAGTAAAACGTTTTACAACAAATGATTAGATTGAGGCTCATAATAATCAAATCTGACCGTGTAAAATATATAATCTAAACATATAACGCTTCTATTAATTTTTACCCACTTACCTAGGTATTTTAAATGCCAAACAATCTCAAGATTTCCCCTAATTTCCTCACTTTTCCTTCCAATTTTTCCTCTTTTTGCTGTTGTATGTGCCTTCTTCTCCTTTTCCCCCATAATCCCTCTATGTTTGTTGGCTTAGAGAAGGCATAAATTGGCCCTTAGATTGGCAAAATGAAAGGCTGAGGTGTGGCCATGTGGCAGCTGCTGGGCCACGAACGCTGCTGTTTCGACCCTTCCTTGGCCGAATTAAATAAGCAAAATACCCCAGCCTTGTGCGCACCCACACGAACATTCCAAGAAGACCCTCGGCCCTCTTTCTGGAATTGTGCCAGCACCCTAAAACTTTCGGGAATATACACACACACCCTACATTTTCGTTCTCTTTATTTCACTTACACTCTGAACATTCAAGAAATCTACCAATTTAATTCTTTCATTATTTTCATTATTATTATTATTATTATTCTCAAATAAAATAATTAATTGTCCTAATTGCTCATTTCCTCAAAACAACATGTAACCCCCCCTCTCCTAGAACTGCCCGAGAAGAGGTGCTATGGGGAAAAGAAAATAAACTAACTGATAATTTGAAATCTGATACCATAAATAAATATCTCAATCAAGTAAAATTAAAACTCTAAGTCAATACAAACTGAAAAGCATAAACTCTGACTAAGGGACAATCTTTCAACTGAAATATAAAATAGATCTAAAGTGACAAAACTCAACAGACTCCCAGACATCTTTTATCTTGAGCGGCTCCCCGTACACACACTATGGACCATTGTTGCTAGGCCCCACTTCTGGTACTCCTCTACTAGGACCTGAAGGGTGAAGAGTACAAGGTGAGCTACAAAGCTCAACAAGTAATAAGCTGGAAAGAATAATTGAAGCTGAATCGAAGAATATCAATACTGATAAATAACTCACTGAACTTGTACTGTATAATCACTGTCTGTTTGCATTCATAAAAATGTAATGCACATAAACTGTAAACTAAATCCAGGTATGCAACTTTGTCTCATAGGACCACATAATTTGATAAACATACATGATTGATCTGAATCCTATAAACAGAAAAAAAACTATAAGCACATACAGTGGGCAAAGCCCCTAGCCCCCTAGTCGTCACCAGGCGAGCAACTTATAAACTGAGTTGTAACTGACACTGATACTGGTGGGATCCCCGCGAACTAAGCCACTTGGCGCGCATAATGTAATGCTCATATAAATGCTGTCACACCATATGCAGTGCTCCATATAAAGTCATGGTCAATGCTCATATCAAGATGTATGCACATAATCTCACGAAATAATGCTGAACATGTCATAATAAACACTAAACATGTAATCTCATTTTCAATATATTGGAACATAAAGATTCTATGAATTATGCATTATGGTATGGGCATGATTAACTTGTTATGTTCTGGCATAAAATTCAATATTTGGAGGTATTGAATATCTTTATTTGAATAAAACTTGAATTAAAATATCATTGGAAGTTCACTTAGATTTCTGGAAAAGCCATCCGGATATTAGGAAGGATATCCAGATATGAGGAATGACATCTGGATAGAAAGAAGGCTCATCCGGATATGCTGACCCTCTAATAAGAAGCTATTCAGATATGTTGAGATATATTTAGATAGAAACTAGGACATCCTGTAACGACCCAGAAATATTGTGATATAGCCTAGTATAAGAGTATATGGTGATTATGTATTATGTAGAGTTTGTAATAAACTATAGTATTAAGTTAGTTATATGGTGTATGTACTTAGATGGCAATATGGTGTAAGTGCCATATTATATAAGTGTTTTGGTTCATTCTTCCAACTTCCTAATGCTTCCACGTGAGATTTCTCCTTTAAGAATAATTGTGTGTGAATCATTTACACACAAAGAGCTATGTGAATGTATGCATTTAAGAGATAAGGGAAAGTGGAGATATTCATTTGGTAAAGGAAAGGGTTACTCGCTGGAAGAGAGAGTTCCTTTGGGTTTCTTTGTATCTTTATCTCTTCAAGATATAGCAAGCAAGGGGGCTGGAAACACAAGCTTAGGTGGTTTATCATCAATTTAGAAGCAAGAAAAGGCAAGCATCTTCTTCCATATAGCCATATTTGTTCCGATTATACATATGTCTATTTTGTTTCAAAAGTTTTGTTTGATCTCATTTTCTGGTTAAACCTTGTTGTAATTGGTCCAAGGGGTCTTGTTTACCTCTATTCCATTGGGGATGATGCTATTCTTGATAGGGTTTCATAGTTGGTGGAGTTTTAAACTCGGTTTCACCAAAGAAGACGATGAACAGTAAAATTACAGCACTTTGTTTCCGATTTGAAGCTCAATTTTGACTTTGTTAAAGTCCGAATCTCTTAAAACTTAAAGCATGAAAGTTGTAGATATTACTCTTATCTTTTTATAGCATCTTGAATCAGCAAATTGGAGTTCATATGAGGGATTTATGTCCAAAATACTGAGAGGTGTCAAAACTGTCTAGTTTCCATTTTTTGTTAAATAGTGCCCCAAGTCCGAATTTGCTTCATGAAAATCTCTAGAATTGACTATGCATTACATGTAGGATTTATATAATGAAAGGGAATTATATGAGATGTTATGGAGCATTTTATATGATTAGAGCTTGTTATCTTATTTAAGTATGATTAAATGCATGGTTAATGTTTAAGATTACTATGCATTTATGGGTTCATGATGAGATGTGCAAGCATGTGTTTATTCATAGATTATTATCATCAAGATTAGCGTGCCTATATTTTGCGCTGAGTGGGTAAAGCATGCTGCGGATTATTCCGTTGGGGGTATACACACGGGCTATTAAGGGCCGGGCTCGTGTGGTATGTGAACCCTACAGATTAAATCAGTGCGGGGCTTATTGGCTCCGGAGGTTATGTATGTATTGCGTGCATCGTGATTATGCATTTATTATATAAGCATGAGCCATGTTTTAGTTGCATGACATTGAGCCTCACGTTAGTTTATTGTGGGTGTCAACAGTATGTTACATGTGACATCATAGCCCATGCCAGTTTTTAGTGGGTTTTACCTTTCCATGAGTATGGTATAATTCAGATATGCGATGCGTCAGATTCAGTTACCTTTCCATGTCTCACCATCTTATGTTTCAGTTCAGCTATTCCAGCTTCCGATTATTTTATATTGCTTGTTGGGCCTTGTGGCTCACTTTGCTTGCGTCATTCCAGGCATGGGCAAGGCTAGAGCAGATGCGGGGCCTAGTGGAGTCTGAGTGTTGATCTTAGACGTGTACAGAGTAGTCTAGAGTTCAAGGCTTCTTTTGATATCAGTTTTCGCTGTTTTGTTATGTATGGGTCAAATCACTTGTTATGTATATATGACCCTAATGTACACAGATTTACCACGGATATGTATGTTATTTATGTATCTTTGTTGGGGGTTTCCAGTTCAGTTGTTTGACATTTTTGTTTATGTGAGTGGCAGGTACCATCCTTATTGACACTTCCTCCTTGGGTCCCTGAGCTAGGGTATTTAAGGGTGAGGGCGCCACACATCCAGATACGATTCTAGACATTCGGATATCTCACAAGGCACTCAGATATATATATCAGGAGACTTATTTGAATATAAAATTCAACTTTGGAGAGAGGCATCTGGATACAAAAGAAGACATCTGGATATGCTAGACCTATCTAGATTGAAGAAAGAGCATCCGGATATGAGCTATCCGGATGTGCGAAGAACCATCCAGATATCATACGCAAGGAACTTGGAACTCATCCAGATATGGGAAGACCTATTCGGATATCTACAATTAAATTTGACGAACATGAACGCTAACAAAGACTGAAATCTGAAACAAAACTTAATGATTCTACACCATTCTAATTAAAATCTTTGGAAAATGAATCCCAATCGATATGAAACAACTTTAAGGATGATTCAAAGATAATATTTGATTGAATCGCTATAAAGATCATGCATATATGAGAACTTGCCTCTAAAAGAAATAAAAGGAGGAAGGAACTAGCAACTCAAGAGAAAGAAGAAATAATAGGACTTACACTCCAAATGGAAAAAGGAGTAATAGAACTCATAATCCAAATTGGAGAAGGATTAATAGAACTTGCAATCCAAAATGGATAAGGATTAATAAAATTTGCAATCCAAAATGGATAAGGATTAATAGAACTTGGAATTCAAAATGGATAAGGAGTAATAGAACTTGCAATCCGAAATGGATAAGGAGTAATAGAACTTGCAATCCAAAATGGATAAAGATTAATAGAACTTGCTCATAACTTCATTGTTATATGCATATATATATGTACGTCTCTTCTTACTGATATAAATTTGAAAACTATAATAAAGAACTAGAATAATCTGAAAACGAAACTAATATGAGCTTATAATGGAAGGGATTACAGGGAAGATACTTGCCTCAATAACTCTTGATCGACTCACACGATCTCAACCAAAAATCTCCTATGCAAAGCAACTTCTGCAACTCACAGATTTCTTGGGTCTCTGCTCCCCACGCGACGTGAATAAAACTATGGCTTATGTGGCTTTATATAGAGAAAGAAATAGTCTTAGAAGCCAATCTCCTTCTCTTTTTATAATTTGGAATCCTTTTTTTTAATTAACTTGGAATATTCTTCCTACTTCAACTAGGAAACTCTCAATCCAAATCCATCTCACGCATGGATTCTCACTCTCCCTTAAATACATAATCTCACTTAATTAATAATAATATAAAAATTATTATTAAAACTCTCAAATAATAATAAAACTCTAAAATTACCTTCATGCCATTGCATTTAATTTTTATAATAAATAAATACCATTAAATGTTATTTAAATACTATTCTCTCAATTAAAAATCTAAATTACCACATTGGCAAATTCTTTTAACTCCAAAATTAAATAGAATTAAATGCTATTCTTTTCCTTCAAAATCTCTAAATTGCCACATTAAATAATTAATTGACAAAATCTCTTAATCAAATACTTCAATAATTAATTAAATAATTTCTGAATAAATACTGGACCCTCTAATGAGTCGTCACACAACACAAATTATTACTTTATCTTAAATCCTCAAATATTCCCTAACGACCTCAAATACTAGAATTAATAATTATTTTTTTATCTCCAAAATTTTAGAGTGTTACAATTTTGGGCTTGGGTAGGGTGTTTATCAATCTACTATATCTTAAAATATATTTTTATCAGAAACTAGAATTTCTTGTGAAACTTTTGGCACAAGTATATATTGAAAAATGATTTTTCTCGTGAACCTTGCTTAAATAATCTGAAATGAAAATTTGTTATATATTAGTGTACTTCAGTGAATTACTAAAAATAGTAGATGAGATTACAAATCATAAGAAAATTTTGCATCCTGTAAAATGAAGTATACTTTCTAACAAATCTACTTTCACACCCATTCTTATTTTATATAAAAAGATATGTTCAATTTAGTCACAGTTACATAATATAGTCGCTTGATCAGACTAGTTGATTTTGAGTCCAACTTGGGAGGGTCAAACCTTTAAAAAATAAAATCAAATTGGGAGGTATTAATAGATCATTGAGTAAGTTTTCCATTAATGGATCGTACGAAAAGATGAAGATTTGATCACTGAAATATTTAAACTATTGAAGTGTATCACAACAACATAATAATGAATAGTTGACTTTATGAAATTTCTTGAAAGGTCAAGTGTTGTCCTTTGCATTTGGTATTTTTACACAAAGTCGGATTATGATTGTTTTATTAGCAAAAAAATTTAGGAGTTTAAATGATGGTTTGAATATTTCAAGAATTAAATCTCGATAGGATGTGGGGTAGTACTTGTCTCATGATAGTTACATGACCAAGTGACCAATAGGAAAATCACAAGATTTTTCATTAATGGCTTCTTCGTGCAACCCAATCCCACAATTCAAATATGGGCAATAAGAATTATATTTTTTTCCATTTATAAGTTGGAAAAAAATGGCGGGTGATTACATTTGTGGTGCAGCTTGGTCTCACATTGAAATATAATAATTAAGAATTACTAATTATTGCAAAAAAAAAAAAAAAAAAAGAACCATAATTTTCCCATTTGTCCATACACTCAAAGATAGTGGTTAGTTTCTCTCAATGACAATGAATAACCATGCAAGTTGTGTTTAATAGCATTTGTATGGGGATTTTGGAAGTAGTGGTATGAAGATAGCTTTATAAGTGTGGAAGGCAGGTTCTAGGAGTGTTTTAGGAAAAAAGAAAGGGAGTTGCAGAGATAAAGTTTAGAGTTTAAGCTTTAAAATTAAATTGAAGCATGGAAAATTGAAAATTAAAACCAAAAAAAAAAAGAAAAAAAAAAGATCGATATGCTGGGTAATTGTGGAAAATGATTTTAGTTTTACATTTCTATTTTTTTATAAAATGATTTGGAGAACTTATGTAACTTGTGTTTGAGGTGGAGATAGTTTGGGAAAAATTACGATTTCTTTTCTCTTCAAAAACAAATTTAGAAAAGTCATTTTATGAGTCTTTTAAGTTCAATGTAATTATGTAAAATTGCATTTTTCCTATCTCATTTTTGTATTTAAACAAGTCTTTTAATTTTTCTTTTCCCAAAGAGTAATCTTATATATTCTCAAAAACTAAGTAAACCCAAGTATACGATATACAAAGATGTTGACAATTCACCTTTTTAATAATTTACCCTAAAAAGAAATAAGATAGAGAAAGAACACACACAAATATATAGTATACAACACCAATAGAAGGGTTTAGGGAAAAAAAAAAGTAAAATTTATTAGAAAAAAATTAAAACAAGAAAAATAGTAGAATCGTTATATACAAGTATTGTTAGAGTAAATTAAAACTATAACCCTTTAGCTTTGCTATAAATATAAAAGGTCGATTAGACTATTGTATCCTAAACTTATGATCAATTTTCAATTTTATCCAGTTTTGATCTTTGCTTCAATTTAATCATCGAATTTTAACTTTTATTTTAATTTTATCCTCGATCGAGCAAGCATATGCCCAGCTTACATGACGGTTGATGTGGCGTGTTGATGTGTCTATTAATGGACATGTCAGCAAAACGACACTATTTCTGGGTCAAGTCTGTTAATGCAAACGAAGAAACGACATCGTTTTGCCATGTTGTTGCACAAGGCAAAATGACGCCATTTTGCCTGTGCATAAAACACCCCCCTTGTGAGTTAGGGTTTCAGAAGAAAAGGATGAAGTCGATGGTGACGACAACGCACGGGAGGAACTCGACGACGAGGGCGACAGTGACCAGGACTCACAACAAGGAAGGGACGGTAATGACAACAAAAGTGACCCACATCGACACTAACGGAATTAATGCACAACAATGGATACAGAACTAAACCTTGGCGATGGCAACAGAAGGACAATGACGATGACTCGAAAAAGGTAATATGGACATGTCGATGTCAATTAAACTATTGCATAAATTGGTAATGTTTAGTAATGTTTTTTTACATACTTTATAGCGTATAAATTGTTAATGTTTAGTAATGTTCTTTACATACTTTGTAGTGCATAAATTGGAGGATATTGACAATGTTGAAACCTTTAGCTACAATCATTGACCTGAATCAAATTTTACTGTCTTGCTTCAGTTAAGATGACATCCAATTAGGAAATGGGTGAAGCCTCAATAAACTCCTCTACCTTGAATCAAAGAATCGGGTGTCAGCAATTTGTAACTATTTGGGGCTACATATCATGGAATAAGGCTAATCTTGGAAGGAAATTCTTGAGGTGCCGATTCTGGAAGGTAATTTGTTATTTTATAAATGAAAAAACAGTCAATGTGAATGAAATTGATTGTTGGATGGTTTTGTGGACAAGATGATGATTGCAAATGATTTCAATGGATTGAGGATGAACACATAGCTTGTGAGAAAGCATTATGCAGTGTTTTGTTTGACAGATTGAATGGAATTAAACGTAACATGGAAGAAATGGTTGAAAAGAAGAGAGCATTATAAGAACAAATCAGGGTATTTGAAGAAAAAGCCTTAAGGAAAAAAGAAAAGCTATTGGAGGTTGAGAAAGACCATAGGTGTATTTTGAAAGAAAATTTTCAATTGAAAATGAAGCACAAAGAGTATAGGACAAAAGAAAATTAGTTTTTTAGGGGTCTAATAGTGTTAGGGTTGGGTTGTTTTCTATTGATTTTATGGTTGATGAAAAAATGAAAGAAGTAGCTTCAGGTATTTGGATTTAGTGTAATTGGTGTATGAACAATTGTAAGTTAATGTATTTCCATCTAAATGATATAAGTACATTTGTTGTTTGTTAATTATGTACTTGTAACTTATTGTTATCTTAGTTATTAGGATGATAATTAATTATCTTGATGCTTGTGTCTTAGTCAATGCCTTAACATGAACACAATGTTTGTCATTTCGGACAGTATGAGTCAATAGATGCGTCAATTAAGAGACATCCTTAAGAAAACCTATTTCATAAGAAAAGCATTAACATTCGAAAAACACCATCAAGTACAAAACACCAAGAAAAAAATTAGCATCCTAACAAAAGCATTCATATCCTAATAACAGTAGCATATTTCAAAATACCAACAAATATGCCTATTTCAAAACAAAAGCATTCATATCAAATATGACTGTCTCATAAAAATGCCTATTTCATAACAAATGTGTTTGTTTCATAGCACATACGCTTAAAAAACACCAATAACAATTTAGAACACCAATAAGCATCATAACACCAACATCATCATCATCATCAACAACAATAGCAACAACATCATCACAAGCATTCATAATGGCACAAGCTTGTTGTAAACCCGTATCTGGAAAATAACAATAACACCACAATCATTCACAGTTTGTAAACCCGTCTCATCTTTGAATAATAACACTAACACCAATTGCAATTATTGTTCTAATCAATAATAATATGCTCAGTGCTCTTGTTAGAACTATTCTTGACTTGACTTGCAATCCTAGATGACTTCCTCACTGGATGACACCTAGATGAAGTAGACACTACCTGATTAACTGCTCGTCTAGGGACTATTTCAACAACCACTTTTTTGGAGACTACCTTAGTTGTAGCTGCTGCTGCAGAAGGCCCACTCACAAATCTAACATTTGTTCGTCCTGGCATCTATGGAAAATATTAAAAATAATAATAAGAATTCAATATATGCAAATTAAAATTGAAATGACACATTGAGAAGTTTTATATGCTTACCTGTAAATACATACTCCCAGTCTTAGAGTATAGCCTCGCTCCATATCCTTTTTCTAGTATGTAGAAAGCAAACTAAAATGAGTGCATCAATATGGCAACTAAATAAAATTATTGAGATTGAATTTAACAATTATACTTGAGCTCTCTCTTTGTTTATTATTTATCTTTGACTTATTTAACTAGCTTGTGTTTCCATCGGTTGTTGTGCCCCAACAGGAATAGACTGAGTTTGTGATAAACTGGGAGTACGCTGAGTTTCAGATGAACTAGCTTGATTTTCTTTGGCCTTTTTCTTCTCAATGACTGCAATAATATACAAAAAGCATTACAACTCAAAATAGTCAAATGTAACACAAGATGAATATAAAACTAAAAGAGTTTGAAAACTTACTAAATTGTCTTGGCTAGATAGAGGAGGTTGATGTTTGTTTTTTCTTGTACATCCCCTTTTATTGTGTCCATATTCATAGCAAATCTAGCATAGCATTTTAACCCTAGCTCTCGACATCTTCCAAGAGGATGTTTCTCTATCTCATCAACTATTTTTTCTTGCTAATTTTAGGTCTACTAGGACCCTTCTTGTAAGGTGGGGGTTTCACTTCTTATCCATTTGCAATATGCCACATCCTTTTACCATTTATAGGCTCCAATGCATACTTATAAGCCGAGTAGTAAGCATTTTCCTTAAAATACTCATATGCATAATCAACAACATGCTTCATGTAATGAATGCAAGATATAGCATGACAATAAGGAATACCATTGTCACTTGATAATCTGTATAAACAAATACATGCATTTAAATCCACAATAAACTGATCTTTCTTAAATCTAACTTGGAACTTATTGTTTATCGCTGGTTTAGGAGTGCACCATATTGAATCTAGCTTCAGCTTTTCAATTTTCTTTCTAATTCTAGGACACAACACATCATCACATTTTAGCATCATGTTCATTTTGTTGTACATCCTCTCCATAGGCGATGTTCTAATCTCCTCTAACATCCAAATAAGAGGCATTGTTCTTGCCTTACATATACAACCATTAAAGGTTTCAGTAATATTATTATCCATGTTATCACATTTAGGAATAATGCTTATAAATGCCTTACAGAAGTGGTGCATCCTTTTGCTCAAGAAATCTTCAACAGCTTGTGATACTTCGTCCCTTAATTCCTTGATAATGACATTGAAATCAGCCTGATAAGTTGCATTCACAGCCGTCCAAAATAGAAATTTCAGCTCATATCCCTGTGTACTTTTTCTAGTTTGCTTAGATGTGCCTTGGACAATTTCGATTCTCAACTTGTACAAAGAGATTGACCACAACATTTAATAAGCCCTATATAAAATACAAACAAATTATGAGTTAATAACATATACAAAAGCAACATTATTGTAACTAAGTAAAAAAGAAAAAGAAACAAGTTAAAGTGATTAACCTTTTGTTGGTTATTGATTATAGTAGTAAGCAAGCCTAGTGTCCATCCTTAGATTTGTTTCCAATAGGGACAAAAACCATGTCCAAGTAACTTTAGTCTCAGCTCTCACAACTGCCCATGCAATTGGAAACATCTGGTTGTTTCCATCTCTTCCAATTGCAGTCAAAAGGGACCCACTGGTTAAAGTCTTCAAGGAAGCACTATCAACACTGATCATGGGCATACAACCCTCATTAAACCCTTTTCTCAAATTGTTGAAACCTATATACAAACATTTATTATAAGTTCATTATTCTGATTATCACTATCTACTCCCAGCCCAAATGGGCCTTCAAGATCCACCCTTTTTAACTTAAGAATATAATCCCTCAACCATAATGTTCTTGCAGAGTTCCTCTAATTTTGCTCAAAGCCTTTTTCCTTGCCCTATAACATGAAACTCTACTAATAGACATGGCATATCTCTCCATCAAATACTTTTTCATTGCCTGTACTTAATAGTTTAGTTTTTTTTTCTTTCTAAACTTTGATAAATATTCTATTGCCAACCATTCTGTTGTGGTTTTCTTGTTGCTCATGGATCTGAAACTTGTGTGGCTAGGATCATAAGTCTTAACTACAAAATTTCTCTCACTCTTGTTCTAAGAGGCATATATTCTCTACCTGCATGCCTCATTACACTTTGCTTCCATCCTAGTATCAAATTTTCTCACCCATCTTATGTTGTACCCTTGATTAATTCCATACTTCTGAACAACTTGTTTGAATTGTGTAGCATTGTCAAACTCCTTGTGGTCACAATTAGGGTTGTAAATGTTCCATTTCTTCTTCCTTCGCACCCTAATAGTCAATTCCCCTTTCTCACTATTGTCCAGTGTCTTGTCATCATAGTCAGTGTCATTATATACACTATGATAGCGATTGCCATCACTAGAATTCACTCTATCTCCATCATCATCTTCACCACCCTTAATTAAGTAATGTGTAGTCCTATTGTCCATATTATCAAGGCCTAAACCATATCCATGGTCTATACCAATTCTTCTCAGACTCCTTCTGTTTTGCCTTGCAATGGCACAACCATCATCATCAGGGAATTGTGGACTAGAACTTGACAAGCTTCTTGACTCTTCTACCTTAACGGGTTGGTAGTCATCATCTTGATTGTCATCCTCACTCTCATTTTCTTTTTGTATTTCATTAGTTGTTGCATCTCTCTATTGTATGTCCATGCACTTCAACTGGATGTAACCTATTTTCAACTACAACATTCTTATTATTGCTAGCTTGAACATATAACTTTAAGAACTCAAACCCTGAACCAACCTCAGTTATCTAAAAGAATTCCTCATTACTTCCCACAAACACCAACCCTTTCCAACCTTTAGATCTAGGTGTCTGATATGCCACATTCATTATGTAACTGTACCCCTCACTGTCAACCCTTCCACATTTTGAATCAAAACAGCCTTACCACCTTCATACATTATCACAGTTTCACTAACAAGAGTACCCCCGTGCCATAACTCCACTGGTATGCTATCAGCATTAATGCAAAATAGTCGCATGAATACAAACACACATAATGCATGGTTCATAAATAATATAAATTAAATAAACATATAAAAATCTATATGCGAATTCAATTTATAGAAGACATCCATCCATGTCTTGTATATGTCAAAAACCAAACTATTATAACTCAAAATAGGGAAAAATTTGGAGGTGCCTGAATGCATGCATGCAATTGGGTTTAGGGTGAGTTGGTGGGTGATAAAAACATTATAAATTTTTTTATAATGTCCTTATCAATATTATGCATGAAGACAGTACATAAAACATAAAGATGTAGCATATTACATAAAACATTAAGTTAATGTTTATGTAGCATTTTTTTTTTCTAAATTTGTCATTATTGTGAAATAGCATATTGCATGAAACATAATGGAGAATACATGTTGTTGGGTTAGTGTTTTCTAATGAGGCCCAAGGCGATGATGATGGTTCGAGTTAGCATCATAGGCTTTAGCCAGGGATTGAAGTGATAGTTCAACACCTTTATTGGCAGCCCAAATTGAAGTCGGGCCATAAGCTCTTAACCATCTCTTTGGAGGAGAAATGGGTCTTGGCCCATTTGCTCAAGAGAGGGGGGAAGCCTATGAAGCCCAAGCTTATGTGACCCGCGACTTGCTAGATCTAGATCTGGGGTTCTTTCGACCCAACTCATAACCGCGAAATCGATCTAGAAAACCTAAGGGCTTTTTCGATTTGGCTTTGATTTCGCACAACCCAGGAGCCACACAAGGCTCTGATACCAATTGTTGGGATGGAAACGCTGCAAAACAGATCGTTAGTGCACAAAATCAAACCCAATAGAATGGACCAAAAATAACAAGAAGATGAATACGAAGTAAAACTCCTTGTTTCGGCAACAATGGCAATCACGAAGACTGTTTCATGGCTCAGATCTGGGCCCATCCAATCACCACTTAGGCAACAACCAAGAATAGGGACACCAAGCCACAAATGAGCCCAAACCCCCTAAGAATCGAAACCATCAAACACCCAATCCTCTCGATCGATCGACACCCCTCACCTAAGCCACACAAGCTTCCACATACAGTAGGATCCACCAAGGAACATAGAGTAATCACGAGGATATGGGTTCAACAATGGCCAGGAACACTTACCCGAAAAGAGAACCACCGATCGGCTAAATAGAGGACATGAGCATCGTTAAAGGATCAACCAAGAATCCACAAGGAAAGGGGTAGCCTCCAACATGGAAATGAGCGTCCGACCGAGATGGAAAGAAACCCCAAGAGAATTGGCCATCAATGGAAAGGAGAATCGGCCGAGAGGGGGAACAAGAGAGAAAACGAACGGTCGCCACAAACTAGGGCTCAAAAAAAGAAATCCCTTAATATATGAAGGGACTAGGGCAAGAAAACAAAGGATTGGGCTTAGGCTTTAATGACTTGGGCTTCATGGGCTTCCCCTTCTCTTGAGCAAATGAGAAAATGTCCATTTATCCTCTAAAGAGAGGGTTAAGGGCTTATGGCCTGATTTCAATTTGAGCTGCCAATAAGAGTGTTGAATCGTTGCTTCAATCCCAGGCCAAAGCCTATGAAGCCAACTTGAACCATCGTCATCACTTTGAACCTCATTAGGAAATACAAAATCAACATAATCTATGATTACTTTTAGATTGAATAATCGTTTTCTATAATTATCTATATTAAAAATTATATTTACAAAAAAATCCTAATATTTTATTAATTTACACTTTATCTCGCGTTTATATTTTTACTTTTCTTAAAAAATATTATTTTTCTGTTTTCGTTTTGTATCGAAAACATTTCTATTTTCGTTTTTGTGGAACCTAGTATACAAGTATTGTTAGAGTAAATTAAAACTAATATAAATATAGAAACTGCATCTCATTTTTTTAAAAATCTACTAATTGTTTATTTATTAAAAAATTATATCAAATTGTCTCTTAAAATTAGATTTATTTTACACCAATGCACTAAAAGTTTATAAGATTACACAACATTCTTAGTAAATTATTTGATTGAAAAAAGATTAATAGAATCTGATAAGTTGAACCTAATTTAATGAAAACCTTAGGTGATTAGTATAATGCACAATTAACTCTTATTGTTAGAATAATAATATTTGTTATTTGGTCTAAAATGGGTATAGGTGTAAATGCAACGGTGGAGTAAATCTCTCTCTTATTCGGCTTGTAAAATCTGATCTCGTATCACCGTACTTATTATTAATATCTTTGCCCGAGAGTTCCCCTTGTGGGTTGCAGGCTGTGGACTGACTCTGGAATTGAAGTCGGAAGGAGCCATGGAAGGGGTAGCCTTCTCTGCCACCACCTTCTTGAACACAACCCCAAATCCATCTGTTAAGCTTCCCAAAACACCACTCCACATGTTCACTCTCTTCCCAGTAACCCTCAAGCTCAATCCCAAGAACAACAGCAACATTTGTTCCTGTGCTTTCAACAGAGATAATCATCTCTTCGCCCTTTCTTCTTCTTCTTCTTCTTCTTCTGTTGAATCTTTGTCAATAAGGAGAAATGCAACATCAACTGCATCCACGGCTTCCACTTTGACAACTTCATCGTCGGTTAAAAATCACCACTGGATGGTGGTGATGGAGCCTCCCCAGGAAGGGGTCAATTCGAAACCTGAAATCGTTGATTACTTCGTTAAAACCTTGCAGAATGTTTTGGGCAGGTGAGTATTTTCTAATTTCCTGAAGAAATGCTTCCACATCTGTTTGAACTTGAGGAAGGGAAAGATAAATTATAGGAAAATTGGCATCTTCCTTGGGTTTTTGAAGGAAATTGGAACGCGAAATTTAGAGGAAAACAACTTTCTCTCTTTTGGATATTTGAAAGGAGGAAAGAAAATCAACCAAGCATAGTCCTAAATATTTTTATTTTAGGCCTGGTACGTATAAGTTCTTGAAAGTGTGCTGTGTGCCTGAATTCTTGTTTGAACAGTGAAAAAGATGCCCAGATGTCTATATATCATGCTTCTTCGGATACCCATTTTGGTTTCTGCTGTGATATTGATGAAGAAATTTCGCGTGAGCTAGCCGGTAAGTTTTAGTGTCTTGTTTATTTCTCTGTATGGTCTTTGGCTTCCTTTCGCATTTGTTAGTTGTCTGCCTTATGAAACACATAGAAGCGGCATCATTTAATTTGGAGATAAAGTTATGAGCCTTCTGTTTTCCTAACGTGTTTATGCAATATATATTGAAGAGTTATTGAATTGTTAAGAGGCTATGACGTCAAATTTACTGTTAGATGAACGTCACATGCTTACAGGTTTACCAGGAGTATTAGCTGTTAGGCCGGACCCCAATTATGGCGCCATGGAACCCAATTATGGCGCCATGGAAAAAGACTATAGGAATTCGGAGGTCCAGTTAGGTTCTCTCTCAAACACGTCAACTAGAAGTGCTCTATTATTTCCTGCGGGGAGCACCAAGCTTTGGCTTGTAAGCATGGACAAGCCGGCACTTGCAGTTGTCACAAAACCGCAGATAGTTGATTATTATACTCAAGTACTTTCTAAGGTGATGGGAAAGTAGGTATCAGTGCTTAAGTTTCTTCTGTTCTGCTTCTTTTAATGCTGCCCTTACTATTTTCTCAAGTTGGAATGAAAATCTCTACAGCGAGACAGATGCCCAGATGTGTATATATCATGTCTCCTGGCAATCCAACTTTGGATTTTGTTGTGAACTAGATGAGGAATGTGCACGAGAACTAGCTGGTTGGTATATGCTGTCCTTTAATCTTCAGACCCACCTTTTCTGTGCACACCCCGGTGAAGTATTAATGTATCATTATGGTGCAGGTGTGCCTGGTGTATTATCCGTTCGGCCCATTGAAAATTTTGAGCATGCTAATGAGGATCATGGAGGTTTGTCTGATTGTTTAACTTTGAAGGATGAATGGCACTTTTTTGCTTTTAGAATTATGATCTGAGTACAGTATTGAGCTGTGCTACGTTTGTGGACTAGCAGGGAAATAGACTTCATTGTTGTACTTCGATCAATTCTTAAATGAGTTATTTTGCACCATAGCATAAGGCATCAAGGCATTTTGAAATGAGAAGCCCAAATGGATAAACCCTGTAAAATCTCAATTAAAATGGTTGAACCCAGCACATTACAAGAAACTCAATCAAAATGATCACCAGGACAAATGGATTTCTTTCTTTTCCTTTTCTCATTGTTTGTTGTAATGAAATTGCATAGCAGACCCAGAATTTGTGAATAACTACCAGCATGCTGAGAGATCACTGAACAGCATAATCTCACCATTTATCTTTCTTTATTCATTAGAATCCTCAGATATGTTGGTATTGAACTCATGTCTATGGTTGTGATAGTGGTTCAATAACCCAACTGTTTCTTTGGGAGAGTAATAAGTATAACATCCTGTTATCATTATGAGCCTGAAAAATAGAGGGGGGAGGGAATAGAAGAGGAAAAGGAAATAAAAAGCTACAAAAACTTATTGACGAGGAATTTTTCTTTATTGTAACACATGCCCAATTATGTTGACAACATGGAAGCTCATACTACCTTTGCTTTTCTCCTACTCTTAATGTTAGATCATCAGAACAACAACAATTGCAAGCCTTACATCCCACTAGGTGGGGCTGGCAACATGAATTCTAGCTTTTCAACCATCTCTATCTATGGCCATAACTTTTGTAAGCTGTTATAATCATATCACGTCTTCCTTAGTCTCTCATAGGTGCCTAATTAGTCTTTTCCTCACTTACTGAGACCATCTTGATTCAGTTTCACCCTCCTTTCTTCAATAAGGCCCACTCCAATCTTATCATGTGTACTTTCACTTCTAATTCTATTTTTTCTTGTATGACCACAATTCGCTTTAACATCCTCATTTTAGTTACACTCGTATTTTGCACGTAGTGGAATTAAGGTGGTACTTAATTCCTTAACATTCTAAGTGATAAAACAATGATGATCTGATAGCCATCCTATAAATCTTCCTTTTTAGCATTAAAAGATTTTATGACTGCATAAAGTCTTAGACGCACTTCTCCTCTTTAACCATACTGCCATGATTCTATGATTAACGTCCTCAAATATCTCTCCTTCTTTTTGAACAATTGCTTTGAGATATGTAAACTGATCTTTTATAGGAATAATTTGATGAGTTTTTTTTTTTATGCCAGAGCAGAACAGTTTGCTAGCAAGTTAATATTCATTTGACTGTCATTTAGTCTTACATTTTCACTTTTCCAAACAGCATCTGAAGTAAAAAGGTTATTTATTTAGTTGAACCATTTCATTGTCCAGTAATATTTCATCTAGATAACTATGGTTCAACTAGTCACAATGCATTGAATTAAGAGTCAACCATGACTTCAGAAACTTCTAATTGTAGAATAGTGCAACTAAACTCTGCTTCTGCTATACCTTTATGTGAGTCAAACAACCAGATTCATTCTCAGTTCTTCAATAAGAAATATCCAGTGGCAGCAGTATAGTTGAATTATGCATCTAAGAGCTGGAGATACTTTGCAGGATCAAGAGTCCAGAATAAAGGGCTGAAGATATGTTCTTGTCAAATTGATGCCTCAGCAATAACAAATTGTTGATATTAGGGCTTAGTTAAATCTCTGCTTTCTATGCTTACCCCTGATTTCACTAACACTATTTTTGGAGTTAGGATTTGTGAAATAAATATTCTCATGTGCATGTTAAAATGCATATGCATAAACCTAGCCCAAAAAAAAAAAAAAAAAAAGCATATACATAAGTTATTTTCTTTTCTTATTGTTTTTGTTTCTATCGAAAAATCTAGTTCCAAAAGGAGGGAAAAAGTTTCAGTATTCCCTTTATTTAGCTGTTTGCATGACCTTGTGCCTTTTCTGGCATTTTGGTTATCATATGTAGGCCTGTGTTTACAACAAATGCAAAACTGTTCATTCTCTGTTTTAAGGCTATGTCCTCTGTGAAGGTGGGGAAAAAATAATTGGGTAGCTAACACCAAGTGGTTGGTTGGGAGGCTTGTGTCCTCACGGGGTTCTTATTTTTATTTTAAGTTTTGAAAAATTCTGTAATTAAAACATTTCAGTGTCTACGGACATATCCCAACATCAGATAGTGTTCAATTAATGGTCCATTTTTTTACTTTATATATATATTTCCCCCCCGTTTTTTTTGTTTGGGGGGGGGGGGTGTTCCTGCTATTTCTTGGAATACATGTTCTCATAATTGTTTGGTCCACATCTTTGTTTTCTTTAGTTGTAGTTATATAGGGACAATTTTTGAAATATTTTCTGCTGACGTACTAAGCTGCCATTCTGCAATATCTCCAGCCTTTGTAACAAAATCTTGTACTCCAGGTGAGAATTTGCCGCAGTTTAGCAACTCCCTGGACAGTTCGGCATCAAATGGAACAACGGACATAAAAACAAAGAAGCTATTTGTGACTGGTATGTGGCAGTTTCTATGCTCAATTAACCATTTGACTGTAACTCTTTTTGCTCAAGTGTGAAATGACTTCAAGTTTTGTTCCTTATAGTCACCATGTAGTTGGCATCATGCATCTCTCATTACTGATGCATTCAATTGATGATTCTAAATCTGATGAACAAGTAATGTTGTAGGCTATATCGGTTCATCAAGATTCATTTCTTCTACTCGTAGGATTTCATATTATATGTGACATAAATTTATGATTCTGTTGGTTAAGCTAGTGATGAAATGTTGTCACTTACCTCATCAGGGTTTAAGCATTCATTATTATCACCGTCACAAGCATTATCCATCATGTGAAACAACTACATATGTAACGGCCCCGCTCCCGGAGTCCCCACGACCAAGGAAACCAAGAGGGAGCGTTAAAAAGAATGGGTACAAGATAAAATTTTCTTAAAAACATCCAAACCATCACACAAAATAATAAGGACCACAGCCATTCCCATCCCAAATAACATAAATATCATTTTTTACATCTCACTAGGCTTTCTCATATGACAATGGAAACCATAAACCACTACTTACAGCCTCATTTGTTTAATACAGACATGAGGGCTAACTGCCCAAATCACTTAATGGAAGTACAACAAACATAAACTACCTTCCCTTACACCCAAACCATTCCCAAGACTTTTTAGTCAGGAGAGCTTTGTACACATCTAACCCAACGGAATATGCCCCACTAGAATCACCCTTCACGTCAGCCTTGCCTTTACCTAGAATGATGTAAAACAAGAATAAGCCACAAGATCTAACAAGTATAGCATGAAAGAACAAGGCATGAGAATATAATCTGCAGCGCTAAGTAGGCTCATGGAATACCAAACCATCAATAACATGAAGCAACATGAACCATCAAACGATAGGAATACATTATCGTATGAATCTATATTAGATGTAAAATACGATGGCATGAGTCAATAATGAATGGAGACACCATAGCTCGAGTCAATAATGGGTAGACTCATCAATGAGGAGCAATGCAACACAACCCCATTAACATCATTGCATGTACCCATGCCATGCATCATTCCCATATGCACAATGAACGAGATTATGTTCACCAGCCATGCCTTGTCTTATTCTAGAACGAACATGAATACATGCATTTATGCCCATGCATCCATGTCACGCATAGCCACAACCCACACTTGCATGTATGCTCATACGCCCACACCATACATAAGAATATAATCATACATATAGGTGCACACATGACTCTTGGGGCCCAATCACAACTTGCTCAATGCAAGGCCCACGCATAACACACCGAACAACAATGCAATAACAATATCATTTACCATTAACTTGTGGACCACTGTCCACCCACGCTTCGATTTTATACTGAGCGAGCTTTATGAGATAAATTGTGGACCATTGTCCGCCCACGCTCCAGTTTCATACTGAGTGAGCTTTATGAGCCGAAGCCTCCACGGTCAGGCAAGTGCTTACCGGTTTGTTAGGATGTCCTTTTCCCCATACACGGTACACAGTCGCCTTGCAAAATAATAGGTGCGCTAACCTTTATATACATGAATATTGTGCACACACCATTCATCACATTATGTGTAAATTGCACATGTTTACATATTATACAAGGGTCCATTTCCATCATGTCTACCCATCACATTATTTATAAAACATGCTCATGAAATGCCTTTCACACACAAACTTTCTTATACCCAACATCGGCTCCTTTATCATGTCCATGCATACCCCCAAAACATTTGCCCGAGAAGTGGAACCAAGATGGAAAGTGCTTAAGAAATAACTTGAATTCAATAGTGGAAAGACACCAACATTGGTCAACAACCCTCTAAAAATGGTCGACAGTTCACCTATTTTAGGCTAGTCGGTCGACAACTCTCAAGGCATCTATCGATCGACAGTGTGTTTGGGGCGAACGGTCGACAACTCATGCTACTTGGTCGACCGACAAAAAGCTTTTCAACTCGAGATAGGGGATTTTCAACATCTTCACATGCAAGTCACACCAAAACCCTTGCATGTTCTACACCCTAATAAGAAATGCATCATTCTCAAGGAATTATGGGGTGGGACAGACCCTATTTTAGGATCCAAGAGGCTTCAACAAGAATTGTCAAGAATGAAGGGAGATTTACAAAGTTTTCTACATAGACATTTTTCAAGACTCTTCTCCAAAAATAGGGAGTTTTCATGAATAAGCCACCAAGATCTCATGATTCAGGGTTCTAAAACTAAGAGGAGAGGTAGAACTTGCCTCCACGAAGAATAAGGAGGGTAGAGATCTTGCCATGGAGAACCAACCCAAGTACATGAAACTTGTTCCTTAATAGAAAAGAAGAGGAAAGAGAACCAACAAGAGCAAAAAGAACTTGCATATGAAAGAGATGAACAAGAGGGACTTGCTTCTTTAATGAAAAGAAGGAAGAAGAACTTGCCTTATTATTCTTCACCCTTGATCTAAGCTTGAGAAAAGCTTCTACAAGGATCCAATCTTCACTAACCTTCACCAAACTAGAAGAAACCATCCAAGGGAAGGAAGAAGATGATGGAAGATCAACCAACACTCTCCAAAATTCCTTCTTGAAGCACCGCTAACCAAGGAAGAAAGAGAGAAGAAGAAAAGGAAAAGAGGAGAAAAGCCCACGGCCTTGCGAGGCTCTCTCCTTCTACCAGTTTCCACAAGCTTCTCCCCCTTTCTCTCTTAAATTTATCCTTGGACGGCTTGGAAAATCATGCCCTGGCCGAAAAATGATCGATAGCTCAAAGGCATCTGTCGATAGCTAGAGGCTAGCCTACACAATCAATCGACAAATTCAACACCATCGGTTGACAATTTTCTCATCTTTCCCCTCTGAACGGTCAACAGACTACATGGAACGGCTGACCAACATAAGCCAAATCTTCTCAAACATCCTCAAACCACTTCAAACAGTCGACAACTTTAACACCATTTGTCAACCGACAGTGTCCATTACACTAATTGGTCGACAACCTTGCTCTATCTGTCGACTGCTAGCAACCATTCCTCCTTTGACTTTGATTACTCAACATCACATACCCACATAATTTACTTTGCTTGGCTTTTCTGTATTTCACTTCACCTTTGACTTTGAACTTTTAATACCAAATTTAGCTACTTTAACCATCAACATCACATGTGATCCTCCACTTAGCCCACAAACTGCTAGTAAGCCATAATTAACTTAACATAGAATTAATCGACTCATTCCTTTCCATTTATTCCTTCCCCAAAATATCAGATCGTTACAACATAAATTTTAGCACTTTGGTCAACTCTATCCGTGGTCATGAGGTAGTTATATCTTTATGTTTAAGGATTTTTCTCCAAGTTTCTTTAATTTTCCTCTATTTTGACCAACATGTATTCCATATATTTATTTCTTTTTGTAAGTTCATATATTTGTTTTTGACGTGCTCAACTTGAAGTCTTTGAATTCTAAATTCTTGTTCCATAATCCGGGTTTAGTCTTCACGCCTTCCCTTGTTTCAACCATGATTGTCGTTTGCAAATAACATACACTAAAACACTTACTCTTGGATGTGATTTTTGAGTACATCCATTGCAAAAGTTAACAGGTAAGGGCTCGGTGTAGATTTTTGATATAATGCAATTGTAATTGCAAAAATCTCAATACCTCCAATGCTAAAATTTTTTGACCTATTTGAGCATTCTTTTCGTGAATCTTTATCTCATACTTAATTTAGTAGCACCTGGTACTGCATTTTGAATCTGCTTTATTGGTATGTTATTCTTCTCCTCCCCAACCAGGTCTATCATTTTACACATCGGAGAAGACTTTGTGCGCAGCCTTTGAGGGATTCGGTGAGATTGTGGAAGGTATCTCCGCTTGTCTCCACTTGATCACATAAGAGATTACGTAGAATGCCATGCTTTGATTTGTGCTACTTTTCATGACAGTTAAAATTATAATGGACAAAATTTCAAAAAGGTCCAAAGGCTATGGCTTTGTTGAGTACACGACTGAGGCGGCCGCAGGTGCAGCTCTCAAAGAGATGAACGGCAAGGTAGACACAACAACGAGTCTTTTATCTCACTTGAGCTATATACATACAATTTAGAGCTTTAGCACGAATTCTCAACCTGTTCCTTGCAGATCATCAATGGCTGGATGATAACTGTTGATGTTGCCAAGAGTAAGCCATCAAACTACAGTAGGAGCCGGGCCAGACCAGCTGTCTGATGAGAGTTGCAGCACTGTCAAAAGCCCTACCAACCAAGAAATTTACGTAGCACAAGGACAGTTATTATTCTCAGGTTTGCTTGTTGCAGCATGCTAGTACTTGTGTTGTGAAACAGCAGTGGCAGTTCTTGAAATGTCATATCTTTGGTGTGTCACAATTTGGCAAAGTAATTTTATTAATAGACAATTATTTTTCATGTCCTCTCCAAGAGAGCTGAGAATATAACTTTTCTAAATTAATTATTCATTTTTTTTTGAACCAAATTGCCCTTTCAGATTTGTTTGCTGAAAATAATATGACAATAAACTCCAACACGGTATATATGCATTTAGAGTTATATATAACAAATGTATGATCAAAATTAAGACAGACGCACAAAATTATGTAAATGTCAATATATATATATATATATATATACACACACACACACACCATTATGTTTGCAATGACAACTTTATGTGTATATATGTTTTCAGGACCAATCTTACATTTTCAAGATCAATTTTGGACTATCAATATTTAGTAAGTGTCTATTATGTACATCAAATTTTAATTTTAAGTGGGTACTCTTGAAGTTTTTAAGTGTTTTTCTTAAAAATATTTAAAATAGCAAACACAAAAATATATCAATTTTATGTTTCCAGTAAGATTTTGATAAATAACATTGTCATTACCAAGAACATAAGTGAAAAGTCATCACAAACAACATAATACAAAAATGAAAATGCTAGATGACTCTATAAATTGTATTTCTCCTAAATATTCTCTTAAATTATCTAAACACGACGCTGCCTTAAGAATTTCTCGCCTAGGTACTTTTGGGCTGAAGCATATTAAGCCTTAGTTCTTATATATATATATATATATATATATATATTTATCAAGATTTGATAATTTTGATATTGAACTTTTAGAGTTAATGCCTGAGAGAGATTGAATTCCAAGGTAATTATTCTAGACTTATTTACACAATCTAGCATATACTCATCTTGATTCTAAGGCCTAAGAATCCACATGAGTGAGTAATAGAATTTTTATTATTGTTACAACTCTCGAATAGAACTCACCCTTAAAAGCTAACTATTAAGAGGAGGGTGCCCAAGAGGTTATAAATCCCACACCAGAAATCTGAACTTCCAATGTGAGACAAGTTCCATACTTTTTAGTGGACCATAACATACCACCACGCTTCGCATCCTGGCACCCACGACGGCAGGTTGTGCCCTAGGCTCTGCTAGTCTCGAGCGAACACTATAAAGCCGACGTCACCTCCGTCGCCGCTCGCTTGCACTGGGAGCCATGTGGCTATCTCTGATACCACTGTTTCAACTCTCGAGTAGAACTCACCCTCAAAAGGTAGCTATTAAGGGGAGGGTACCTAAGAGGTTATAAATCGCACACTAGAAGTCTGAACTTCCAATGTGGGACAAGTTCCATACCTTGTAGTGGACCATAACAATTATATACTCAACTTTAATTATAATCGAGTATTTTATGGATGCTTAACAGATATTCTTGGACAAACACCAATTCTAAAATCTATTTGAGTAATAAATATTACTCTTCCTAACTTCCGGAAATCTAATTTTAAATCCAGCAAAGATATGTCTTTTAATAAAACTAATACTTTATAAACAAACAGAAATATAAGATAAGTTAAAATCAACGTTAATGAGTAATAATAAATTAAATAAGCATAAATTAATTGAAATGTTGATGCAGCATTTATAAATTAAATACATAATTTAAAGTGCAAGATCAATGAATTAAAGAATGAATGTATAATGATAACAATAAACTAAATGAGCATAAATTAAAAAAAAAAAAAAGGCTGACACAATATAAATTGAATCATTAGTTTCTAAAGACATAATTTAAAAATGAAGCTGAATTAGATAAGTATAATATAAATACTATACAAGCAAAATAAGAAACTTCCCTTTGAAAAAAAAAAAATGATACAAATTTAAGATTTGGGAAGATAATTATTTGATTTCTCATTTAATCATTTGAACAAAATATTCTTTGAAGAACTCTGTGAAACCTGATTTAAAATATATGCTAATGATATATATGATGAGATCAGAGATTTTAACACAGTCAATTAGTACCCCTGATTCAAATTTGCTAAAGGTATTTTAAGCATTCACACCTTAGCAGATCATCTTGCTAGATGAAAGGGTGTTTTTTTAAAACCATTTTCTAGCTCTGATCAAATCAACAGATCTGTTGGTATGATCATCCTTCAATGCTGTCCTTCTTGGATATGAAACTGTAAAAAATACAAAGGACTTATGGTGTAGTATCTCACATCAAGTGATAGGAAAGATCGGAATAACTTACTCTAATAGGTCTACATGAACTTTTTAGGAGGTCATCCATTCTTGAGCTTTCTCAGTTCAAACATGTTTAACCCGAGAGTTCTTTGCCTACATTCAACCCAAAAAGTATTCAGTTGGTGTTATTTCATTTTTTACTTATTCTCGATATATATTACCCTTTTCTGACCTTTTAGAGTATTACATATGGATACTCATTTACTTGGGTCTTCAAAAGTTAGCATGATAGATAATAATTTAGAATAATCCTTTTGCAAACTCATAAATATTTTAGATCCACATAATGATTTCAAATAGACATCCAATGTGGTCTAAAACCTTTTTGTTTTCCAAAAAGGATGAGAATAAGACATGATAAGATTTTTGCTGTGTCATGATAGCTCTTTTCATCAAAAACTGATTTTCATGAATCAAGATTAGATATTTGATATGAAATCCATTTTGAAATAGATATTTTCATGAACAATGCAAGATGATTTTGAAAATAGATACAATGTAATGCGTTTTTAATGAGATATGCAAATGGTTTTAAAACATGTATGATGAAATGCAATTTTCAAAAACAGCATTCCCTATAGTTTATATAAGATTGAAACTTCATGAGTATTATCAAT
Organism: Diospyros kaki; assembly: GCA_036245055.1. Lineage (NCBI taxonomy): Eukaryota > Viridiplantae > Streptophyta > Magnoliopsida > Ericales > Ebenaceae > Diospyros > Diospyros kaki. The sequence continues at coordinate 23,925,120 of BSEG01000010.1, read as the reverse complement.
ATTAGCATTAATTATGCACTTACTCATGATTGATAATAGATATAAAAATAGAGACTACCTGCTGCTCTTTTTCTTTATCATTTAAACGCACTTACTTTGAATGATACTTCTCAGGAGAATTGCTTTTAATGCTGCAACTTCTTTTCACATAAAAGTTGAACAGATAAACTATATGCAAATTTTTTATATATTAAAAGTACTTGGAAATTCATTTTCATAAATAGATATACAACAGATAGAAAAATGATTTTAGCAAAGCATTTTAAAATCACCCAATAGCTTATATTTATACCAAATGATGCCATCAGAAAAAAAAAAAAAAAAAGCATTACTGCAACATGTTAGCTTTCATTAAAATAATGAAACTCACTGAATGGGTAGGATCACTTCTGGCGGTTAAGCTATAATTTGGAGTATTTGCTCTTATATTAATTGAAATATTACTCAAGAGGGGGGTGAGTTGAGTGTTCTGAAGGATAAATGAAAATATTTTAAAATATGATACAATAAAGTTATTTGATGATAACATTTTTCTTAAACTATAAACATTTGTAGCAGTGGATAATATATATAATCATACATATGCACAATATAGGGTTTTTTCATAAAAGATGTTTTGAGAAACTTTGATTATTTGATGTATATGAAAATATTTATATATGGATGTATGCATTTAAGAAAGAGGTTTAAGAAACAATTTTGTATTAAAAGAAATCAGTTTAAAACACATGAAATAAGCATAAAAATTGAGAATTGAATGTGCAAAATGACTCTTGTATATTCAATGAGGACTAATGTTTGAAAAGCTTTTTATGCATGCCATGAAAGCTGAACCAAGAATGTTTAATGATGGAAATATCATGTAAGTACATAGTATAGGATAAAAAAGATGTTTTATCAACACCGAATGCAAGTTAGATTTAGTCATAGAATTTTATGCAAAGAGAGTGAAAAGCATTTAAAGTAAAGGTTAGTACAACAGTTATAAAGGTGTGAAAGAGTATGATTTTTAAGATGATTTTAACCAAGAAAACATTTTAATGATAGTTAAAAGAACAATGCAATGAGTTGCATTTATGTATGAAAAATATATGCATACCAGACTAAAAATAATGCTGTTAAAGACATAAATATGAAGAGTAAGCATCATGAATACAACATTTTTGAAGGGTTCGACCAACATGCCTAGTCAACAACTTTAGCTCATCACTAAAGATTTTGAAACCATCCACTATGTCATTTGGCTTTTAGGGCTTAGCTATAATCATATATAGTTTTTATAGATTCAATTATAAAATTTACTTTTAATAAATTAAGTAGGAACCTCAACTTTTACAGGCTAAACAGTAACCTTCACTTTTCACTGGTTAAGTAGGAATCTCAGCATTTACAGGTTAAATAGTAACCTTTACATGAAGTTTTTTTCACACTAGGCTCAGCCACAACCAAGACATTGCCTTTCAAGGTGTAGGCATAACCTTTTATGAGTTTCACAAATTTTGTGAAAGAATTTCTTAAGAGAAAAATATATGATGATACAATGATATCAAGTATTCTTTTGAACAAAAGAGCATTACAAGAATGAATGAATGAAGCACTAACTCTCTTAATCAAACTTGGTTCAAAGGATATACATGAAATCTCACTAGATAATTGTTTAGAGTGATAGAAGAATAAACTCAAAGATCACTCACTTAAGCATTTGCTATAGGCATGATAAGAATAAGGCATGCAAGGTTTGCTTTTTGTTGCTTGAACAACAACCATCAAATCTATCAATTGCAGCCATAGCATCAACAATGATATCTTTGAAGCAATTGACCTTTTATAAAAGCTTAAAACTTGAGATTTTGCTTTTGATACCTGCACACACTCATAGCTTCTTTTAATTTGACCAATAACAGTCAAATTTGTTAGTAACCATATGCATATTATATGGATAAGCATTAAACACATTATGCATAAACATTTTTATCATTCTTTTATAAAAGAACAATGTAAGACTTCTTAAAATAATTATATAAAGTTCAAACAGTCAAAACTGTTCTCTTTTTCATCTATGAGTAACTGTTATAAAATCAAATTTAGATACCAATTACTTGACTAACTCTAAAGAATACTTGACTAATATAGAGTATACTCGATTGGATATCTCATATAATCGATTATATATAAGCCTTTCAAGTACAGATAACTGATACTCGATTAATCTTAAGTATAGAGACTTGGCCAGATTTCATCCAATGTTAATTGACTAAAACAAATAGATACTCGATTATGAAAATATTTTAGTTGATTGAGAGAAAGGTATATTTGATTAAGGATATCCTCAAAATTTTGATACCCAAAAAATACTTGATTGAAAATAGTCCTTGATTGATTTTAGAAATATAGAGTGCTTACATAAAATACTCGAATAGGAAACCTTAATAGTTAACTGAAATGAGATTTTGCTAAAGTAAATAATTGATTGATTTGAATAACACATAAAGCATTACTCAACTAAAAATATTCTCAGATTTTAATAGTTATAAAGATACTCGATTTTTCAAAAAGCTTACTTGAGTGTGAAAGATTCATACTCAATTATACAAAGTGCCATACTCGATTATGGTTTTAAGAAACATAGCTTTAATAAAAACATACTCGAGTAGGTTTTTATGATACTTGATTATTTTGAGAAATAAGCTGAGTAATACTCGATTGAATCAAAAGCTAATTTTAGACTGAAAATAAGTGTAGAAGTTTTAAAATATTGTTTGAATATTTTGTCTTCAAAAGCTTTATAAATACATATACTTGGTTGAACAAAAGATTTTTATACTTAGCTGAAATTCAAACCTATTTTCTCAAAAAGTTTTTCATCATGCTTGATCAATATAAAAACATATTTTGTTGTTTTGAATAATGTAAGAGTGTATGAGCCTGAAGTTTTCCTGTTTAAGAACAACATTTTCATAAGTTTCATACTCTTTGATAAACGCAAAACTATACTTAGTTATTTTGAAAGACATAAATATATATAAAATATTTTAGAAATCATCAATAAACTAAATTTACTGAAAATATATTTTTTAAAATTATTTTTTTCATAAATCAAAATACAAATTTCTCAACAATTTCTCCCTTTTTAATTTATGAGCCCATTTGATGATGACAAAATATTTTGACACAAAGGGCTTTAGAAAAATATATGAGGAGATACTATTAGAAAATATTATGTCATTTTAGATGACGTAGATAAATAATTAGGTTTATTTAAGTTATTAGTTCCTAGTTTAATCCATGCTATTCTATCATATGTGTTTATGTATTAGGTTACATGGAGTTAACCCAAGGAAGACTCAGTTAGGCTTGGTTCTTCTAGTTAACGAACAAGAAAAAGGGATATGCTATGATTTTATCAAACTATATTTTTTTCATACTATATTGAATTATTAAGGTTGTTATGAACTATCATTTCTTCTTCGTTATTTAAAATCGAAATATTTTACTACATGTCATAAAATGTTTCCTTTGACTAGGCAAGGGGTAAAACATTTTCTTATAGATATGATATCCTCATTGTAAAAATACTGTGCACCCAAGAGGAGAGTGAATTGGGTGTTTTTGAACTTTTCCAGATTTTTAAAGAAGTTTCGTATAAAATTATTCGAACTTTTTGTAACTGTGAACATGAATGTTTAAGTGCAACTTTGATAGAAAATTATATGTAATATGCGTAACACAAATTCACAAATTCAAAGCAAGCAGAATGAATCCACCTTTGAAGATTTGAAAAATTGTTGCTATGAGTATTCAAACTAATGACAGATTTGATAAAAAATAATACTTGCTAAGAGTAAAACTTAAACTTATTTTGTAGTATGATTGTTGTGTGTTATATATTAAAAACTTATTTGCTTTTACCACTTCCAAAAACAAGCATAAAGCTATAGAATGTGAAATGTAAGTGCTGAAAAAAAAAAAAGAAAGAAAAGAAAGCAACATATAAAAAGTTTTATAATGGTTCGGCTCAACTAGCCTTTTCCATTCCTTTAGCTCTTCACCAAGGAATTTAAAATATCCACTAAAGGATTAGCTTTTAAAATGGGATAATTTATAACTATTTTCACAGTGGCTTTTCAATAGGCTCAACTGCAACCACTGCCTTTTACGGGATTAGGCATAACTTTGGCTTTTTCAAAGACTCAATCGCAATCACTGTCTTTTGCAAAATTAGGCGTAATCTCAACCTTTTAAGGTTCAAGCACAACCACTGCCTTTTATAAGGATAAAAAATAAATATATAGCTTACAAGAAGCAAAGAATAAAGAGCACAAGAGAAGCTATTACAATGAATGCCTCACAATCTAAAAAAGTTTCTCACGAATATAGAGATTTAAAGAAAATATGAAGATAGGCACACTCTCTGTCTTTGTAACAAACTAGAAAATGAAGGCTTAAAGGATTTTGTTAGCTTAAGGCAAGAGTAGGAAGTATTCAATCAACAACATCATCTCATGTAGCATTTGGCATTTTATAAAAGATTTGAGGTTTAATTTGAATATCTATTATCTACACATAATCTATAGCTTTTTTGACTGATAGCAGTCAAATTAGTGATACAAAACATGCATATGTGAAAGAAAGAAAGCATTTTGCACAACTTATAAGTATATTTTTCATTCCATTAAAAGAGATAGCTAACAAACCATGTAGAATAAAGAAATCAAGCTCAAAAGGTCAAAACTATTATTTTTTGATCTTTGTGTAGTGGCTAGATAATGGCTATATTTTTCAAATTAGTCACATAGATACTGAAGTAAAAAACATTGATAATCAACTGATTTTAGCGTATACTCAAGTTGTCAAAACAAGCAATTGATTTTGCATAAGCTTTACTCGATTGGGCAAATACTAATGTCAATTATGTTTTAGACTCCAAAGAACCACTCTTTGTCACCTACATACTCGATTGATTGAATAACACTACTCGAACACCTATTAACTTTCAATCTATTTTTAGGTATGCTATAGAAAGAGCACTCGATTGATTAGTTTTTAGTATTCGATTTTTCATGTTATCATTCGAGTATATTAATTCTAACAATTGATTTAATAAATAGATGAGGAAAATTGCTTTATGTTCTGATCTACGTATTTGATTGGTGATCCAACTACTCGATTGCTAACTTACTTCAAAGACTTGAAATCCTACAACAATTCTATCACTCGATTGAATAAAGTTTTAAATCAATTTGGAATTTATGTATCAAAGCTTAATATTTTAGTACATTTTCTTCACTCGATTGATGAATAGTTCATTTGATTATTGATACAAGTATAGAAGTTTGATCGATGTGGGATTCAGTATGCTATAGTAACACACACCCTATCTCTCTCCCGGGATGTGTAGTGTCCCCACTGCATAACCCCTACCATCGTTGGACCAACGAGTTGGCTCTGATACCATATTGTCATAGTCTAGGCAACCACTTTTAAAAGGTTGCTGCCTAGCCCAGCCTAATATACCCAAGATCTCCCTTTTAACGAATCGATGTGGGATTTGATAAGCTAAAGTAACACACGCCCCTCTCCTTCCCGAGATTTGCAGTGTCCCTACTACACAACCCCTACCATTGCTGGACTAGCGAGTCGACTCTAATACCATATTGTAATAGCCTAGGCAACCACCTTGAAAGGTTGCTGCCTAGCCCATACTAATATACCGAGGATCTCCCCTCTAGTGGATCGATGTGGGATTCAGCACACTACAGTAACACACGTCTCATCCCCCTCCCAGGATGTGCAGTGGGGACACTACACGACGCTTACCACCATCGGACCAGCGGGTCAGTTCTGATACCATACTGTCACAGCCTAGGCAAGCACCTTATAAAGGTTGTTGCCTAGCCTAGACTAATATACCTAGGATCTCCTCCTTGGCAGACCGATGTGGGATTTGACACGCTACAGTAACACGCCCCTATCCCTCTCTTGTGATGTGCACTGTCCCCACTACATGTCCCCCACCACCATCAGACCAAAGGGTTAGCTCTGATACCATACTATCACAACCTAGGCAACCATCTTCTAAATGTTGCTACCTAGCCCAAACTAATATATCTAGGATCTCTGCCCTGGCTGACCGATGTGGGATTCAACGAGCTACAGTAACACACACCGCATCGTTGCCTAGGTTGTGACAATTACCATGGTTGTTTGAGATTATCAAGCCGATACTCGATTTAACCTTACCAATCTTATTTTAATACTTTGATTATGTAAGCCCAAATATGTTCTACTCGATACCTATCATGAGTTTACTCAAGTGGTAGTGTGAAAGATGATTAAATTAGTCTTCCACACTTCATTTACTTGAATACTTATAAAGTGACTACTCGAGTAGTTATGAATTCTAGGTTCACTTGAATCATACATAAGGGCTCACTCGAATATTTGATAATTGATATATAATTAAATTTTTGCATTAGTACTTTATCAACATTATCATCATCAAAACATGGTATAGAGTTTCAAGAAAAAGCTATTCAATCAAAATCATGCATAAGTCAAATAATTTACTTATTACTTGACTTGAAACATAACATATATGATTTCTATTCTTTGGACTCTCTAATACATCATACAACACATCATATTTCACATAATACAATTACCTAAATAATTGTTCATTCATATTTACCTTATCAAATACACATACATGAAACACACATAAGTCAAATAAATTTGACAAGACTAATCATAAAGAACTTTTCTTGATTGCAAATGCATTAAGCATAATATATGTTACTTAAATAGAAACTTCCTTTTCTAAACTTAAAATAAAAGTCATTCTACTTAGTTCATGCATCAAAACATTGCATCTAACATAAGAATGCAACAAACTGAGTGATATGATTTTTTTTTATTCATGTTTACTCAAACAAAAGCACATATAAGTTGGATAGCTTATCTATTATTCAATTGAAGCAAAGCGTAGATTTTATATCTATTCTATACGTTCTAAGTTATCCTATTTGATTTAGTAATATTTGGCTACTTAGAGAAATACTTGAATGACTTCGCTTTTCAAGCAACAAACATCCAGACATCAAGTTCTTCAAGTGCTCTTTCCTAAAATTTTCAAAATATTGAGAATCTTAGGAATTTGATATTAAATATCACATAGACAAATTAAGCTGTATGGATCAAAGCTCAAAGCTCAAGAATCAACACTTGAGTGTTTAATCATTTACTTAAGAGCTTGATGTTTCTTATTAGACATCAAGAACACTTATATGAAGCATATTGCTCTTTAAATTTAGAGTAATACTGCCACATATGTGATATACTTAGAATATCATGAACTCTAAATAGCACTCATGCATTATGAATATTTAGAATATCTTTTGAAATCCTAGAACAACCTCTTTATAGATAAAGCAAGCACATTAACAGATAAGACATAAAATAAATTTAATCACAAATGTATAAAACATATTAACATATTAAGATTATCAATACAACCTTAACCTTTCCTCAAGAATACGAGAATTTAACATATGAGAACATTAAATTTTTGGCTAAAAGAGTCATCATCAAAACATCCTAACAACAAACTCAACACTTATATCATATTTTGTTATTCTATTATTGACTATCTGATGATTATTAAGACCTACATGTGATCTTTATATGTTTAAGATTCTTGTTTTCTACTGTTACATGGAATATTATGTTATTTATGCATTGTTTTTACATATGTGGGAATATATGTTAGAACCTCAGTTGCTTGAAAAAAGTTTGTGGGTCATAGTACAATATGCTAATTCAATGCTTGAAGGCTTAAACTATGATAGAGTGTGACAAGAGTGTGCCTTCATCACGAGATAGTAGTTGTATTGTCACTTAACACTATGAGATAGTAGTTGTACAGTCGTCTCTCGTGTAATGGGTGATGTGATTCCATCTTATTTCAATTCCATGCTGTGCCCTTTTTATTTCAGATATACTTGTTGAGGCTTGTGGCTCACCTTGGTTTTAACATCATTTTGTTAGTGTTGGTGCCCTAATGCTAGATTTAGATGACATCTGACATTTATATTTATGGGACTAAAGATGTAATTCTTGCAATATGTAATAAAATATGTTTTCATATTTAAGGTCACATTTTCATTCATAGGTCTCCAATCATTAATATGAATGAGTCCTTAGATTTCCTATTGAAGGTTTTATTCTTAAGTGTTAATAATATGTGACAATTAACCTTTATAATAAGGATGTCTTAATGATTATTCCCAGTCCTTAGACTTCTCAGATGAGGACTATGATTAGTTGAGTACGGACTGGCACATGGGATACTGTCTTTGATTAGTATGAGATGCTAATGATAAATAATGGTGAGTAGCATGCCATAATCCATGAGATGGATATAGTATACATGTGGGTACGTAGGTGTTAGTGGAACATTTACTAAATGTGACGCACGTGATAGATCACATGGCTCAAAGGATCTATGGTCTATCACAGGTTTTGATTGTGTTACTAATCCTTTGACCGGAGGTAACACAGTTGCCTTATGTGTCGGTGTTAGAAATTTGCGTTACTAAAAACCATCTAGTTACTGGGTGGGAGATGCATTATGTGGTCCCTGTGCAGTGGCACATGGAGGTAAGTGATTGCTAATGGGATCCATCGACCTCCGGTGTAAGATGAACATCCTATGCAATTAGTGGTGGTATTGATTATAGAAACCCCTAGCCATGGTACACTTGATTGGAAACTATTCCAATGTCAAAAAGAGTTTCAATGCGTCGTCTTAATCTCACCACATTGATTTTGACATAGTCATTAAATTAGTGAGTTTGATTAGTCTATAACTCTCACTAGATCAGGATGATAATTGATGGAGGGATTATATATAGTACATGAGAATCGAAAGCCCAAATAGGTTCTATTTTGAAGTAAGACTTCATTGCTGGTAGAATTGCCTTAACATAATATTAGTTGTCACTTAGAGTCTTTCAGGGTACTTCGAGGAGATGGAGAGATCCTCGTTGTAGATAAAAAATATTTGGTTAACGTCAAGGTGGTCGACGTGTCTTGATTGCTTCTTAGTTGTGAATCTAGAAGGTCACACGCATATCCGAGTGTGATAGTTGACTAAGTGATTAAGGATGAAACCATCATTAAGAGTTAATAACGTTGCCATTAAGAGTTAATGGATCGGGTTCAATGATCAAATTAATAAGGAGCAATCGTCAAGAGTTTACGGACATGGCGTTAAGAGTTAACTGGGGCTTTAGTATCATTATGAGATAATGAAAGTGCTATTAAGAGTTAATAGCGGGTTTAGATACAATTTTTGAAAGTTTTGGAAAAGGGTCCAAAACGGTTGACAACTTGGGCAACTGTCGACCGGTTTCAATAGAAACAGTTGACAGCTCTTAAGAAGTTGTTGACCGGTCCTATTACAGAAGGTCGCGATTCCACGATCTGTTTGTCGTTTGTGCAACTGATTTTGGGGCACGTGGCATGGGAGGGTAAGGGGAGGACGAGAGGCTTGGAGGCATGCGTCCTTTTTGTTGTCCCTCGGTCCCCTCTCTCTCTCCTAATCGATTTTGTCTGATTAGGTGGGTTTTGGGCGTCTAGGGTTTATATATTTAATATATAAACAAAATGATAGAAGAAATCAGTAAGCCACTGGTACATTGGTTGTTCTCCAAAAAACCCTAGCCCAAATTGTTCTTGTTCTAGAGAGCATAAACCTTCTCTAATTGCCCTTCTTCCTAAGCTCCATGTTTCCCATTACTGTAGTAGCAACCCAAGCAAAAATAGTGAGACTGTTTTGGCTGTTGGGTTTGTTCCCTTTCAACCCATTTCGTTTTAGCCATAATCTCCCCCACTTTCTTTGTCTAGCATAAAGAGATAGTAGTGGGATTCACTATCTCACTGGACCGTGGACCCGATAGGCCCATCATGTTTTCGGGGACGGTTTCGGTCTAACCCAAAAGGAGTTTGGGAGTTGTTTTTAGAGCAAGTGTTGCTTCCTCGGGTGGAGATGAACCTTTACATCGGTTTTCAAGCACTGAAAGGTATAACATCTAAAACCCCTATGACATGGTTTAATTTTGTATAACATATGGAAATCGAAACGAGTCTTGCAAGGGCATTTTTGGTTTATGTTTCTGTTGCCATTTTATTGATTTTTTGAAAATCCAGTTAAACCCTTGCATTGATACTCTAATAGTTGGCGTTTCTCATCACATTCCAAGTACGGAAGATGATGTCGAAGTTGGTCTTATGGTGTGTCGTGCTTTAGGCGGCTGTGTGAATAGGATAATCTTGACTGATAAGATATTTGGGAGTGAGTTATAGGCAAGAGTTTAGGTGTTGTGTTTTGTTAAATATTACTGGTTGGCGCTCTATCATGTATGATGAAAACCTAAAAAGCATTATTATATTTAAATTACTTCCGTTGTTGCAAATAAATATTGGGGAAAATTTTGGGTCACTACAAACTAGAAGCATATCGGTCGACAAATGGAAAGGGATCTGTCAATCGACCGAATCTCAAACCCATATCTGTCAATGACAGATGCCTACAGAATGTTGAAAGGCCATTTGTTGACAACCCCGACTCCTTTTGTTGACAAACAAAAGCTTCAACCTGACTCCAACATAAACAACCCTCAGAAATACATGCAAATGACGCAAAAAACTTGCACGCCACTACACCCTAACAATAAATACGCCATTTCTTCCAAAGAATTGGGGAAGAACAATTCCCCGACAAGATGATACTCACGGTTATTCGAAAATATAAGAAAAATGACATGAAACGCAACCAACCAGAAGTAGAAACTCTCTTACCAAAGAAGGAATTTCTCTAGGGTTCGGCCTTAAAAATTGGCCATTCAAGACACCACAACCAAGGGAGCAAATTAGCTATCACTTCCAAGAGGAAAACGAGAAAGAAACCGACTCCAAGAAAATCCACTATTTAAAGGAAATTTCACCAAAAGGAAAAAAAAATGAAAAACCTTGCCTTTAAAAAACCTCTTGATGATTGAACTGAAGCACAAAGCCACCAAAGCCACTAGCTTCCACTTCCAAGATCTTCAAATCTCAAGGGAAAGATTGAGAAAGCAAAATGGGGAAGAGAAGAGTAAGAAAAGAAGGAGAGCAGGAGATGAGAAGACATAAAATGAGGAATTTTCCCCTTATTTTCATATATATAAATATATATATATATATATATTTCTCTTATTTCTTTTTCCCCTTCCTATTTTCCTTTCCTTTGCCATTTCCTAAATTGCCCCTTATCAAAGGTATAAAACCCACACATACACATAATCGACAATCACATTCCAATTTAGCCCACTTATTTTGACTTTTCAACTTATTTTACTTTGAATTTTCCTCAACCAAATCTACACCATTTGATTTTTCAACCCTTAAGATTTTAGCTACTCTTCACTTAGAGTGTGTTTGATTGCACAAATTTACCATAGAAAATATGTAATTATTACGCATTTTCTATGGAAAGCAATCAAACACTCTTAACTTTTCTATAGAAAAATATGTATGGTACAAACATTTAAAGTTTCTTTCCATGAAATTTATTTTCTAAGGGGGTGGAGTGGTTTTTGTTTTCTAGGCAATATTACCTAGAATTAAATTCTAGATAATACAATCAAACACACCCTTAGGTTGTGCTTGATAGCGTGAAAAATGCATGGAAAAAGTCCTATCCAAAGAATTGAATTCTAACTTGAGTGTTTGACACACTACATTTTCCATGAAATTGAATTCTATGGTACAACCATTAAAGCTTGTTTTTGCCTTTTTTACATGAAAAATTCCATCTAGTGGGGAGATGGTTTTTGTTTTCCATTTAAGTTAGAAAACACTTTCCTTTCCACCTAAATGCTATCAAACACACCCTTAGTTATTTTTGGCTTATAAATTTTCACTCATTTAACCCATCTTGCAAAAACATTAAATAATTTAAACATTTAAATCAACTATTCCAAACTACAACACATACGATAAAATATCAATCAAATTTAACTTGAACCTATTAATGGGTCACTATAGGCTTTAAGAGGTCTAGTCCAAGAAATAGTAATAGCTCTAGCAGTAGCACAAAGTCGGGCATGGAAAGGCCATCAAAGAGGCCCCATGTAGAAATGGTGGAGGAATCTAAGGTTTCCTCCATCCTATCGAGTATGGGTTTAAGGAGCCTAAAAGATATGAGTCTAGAAGTCTTCAAGAAACTCATCTTGTTGCTACCATCTTCTAATTTCTCGACCTGAGCCCTTCCTATGTCATGCCACACAAGTGGAGAGGAACTTGATCTCCTTCCACCTATGTTACTGAGAAAACACTACAAAACAAAAATCGTTTTTATAGGTGGAATTTAGAAACGAAATTTATTTTCGTCTCTAATATAAACGGATTTTAGAGGTGAAAATAAATTGTCTCTAACAAAGACAAATTTTGAGATGGATGACCAAAATAAGTGAAATTTCTTTTTGAGCTTTGGAGACAGAAATAGTGATGAAAAAATTTCATCTTTGAACTTTTTTTAATCAGAGATTGAAAAATTGTCTCCAAAAGTTTTTTCCATTAAAGATGGAATTAGAGATGGAATTTTTCCTTCTCTGAATTCAGAGAAGAAAAAATTTTCATCTCTAAAAGTTTTTTGGAATTAGAGACGAAATGTTTTCATTTCTGAATTTTGCCTGCTCTTAGAGATGGAAAAAATTTTGATATCTGAATTTCATAAGAGAGTAAATTAGAGACAAATTTTTTTTATCTCTAGGTTTAGAGACTGAAAAAGTTTCGTCACGTGTGTGTGCGTCTGTGTGGGCCTTCATTTGTTTTTTAATAAAAATAAAAATTACACATAGAAAAATAAAAGGAAAAACTAAAAATAGAATATAAGAAATTGACAAGTTTCACAAAGATACCCTAATACTCTCTTTATATGCACAAACAAGACGGAGAATCGGAATCACTCAGCACTAATTAAGGCAAAATTATCAGTAGGAATAATAGAGGATAAAATACACGGATTATAAGTATATTATTATACAGATTCAAGCAGCTACACAGATGCAACTAATTAACATTAATCTTCACTTCACTTCACTTCTTCAATCTCATCCAGTGCATAGTTATTAGTCGAAACATTCGCATAGTTCACTTTGTTGAATCGGACCACAACTGGGTATCGGGTCTTCGGGTCCTGCCCAGTTTATCACAATTAAAATTCTAAAACCAGCAAAAAACAGAAAGGAAAATAGATTATTATTTTTTTTAGGAAAATTCTACATACATATAACTCTTTTTTTTTTTTTTTGTAACTGAGTACAAAAAAAATAAAAATAGAAATAAAAATAAAAAACAAAACAAAAAAATAAAAAGTCGGGTCAGAGCAAACCTGATCCACTGCTACAACGGATCCTATGCCTTTGTACCAGTAGGATTCCCTTCTTAGAATTCTCACCTGTACAAGGAGAAGTTGAATACTACGTTGTTATGCTAGCTATTGCTGTTGAATAAAAATAAAGGGTACTTGCGCCCGCAACTTTGATTCCTTTCTCCCTCCTACTTGAGGGCAAAGAAGAACTTGTGCCAAATTGGATTCTGATGGCATAAATGGGAATCTCAATTTGCCACAATAACCCATCAAGGGGAAACTGATTCCCCTACTTAAAAATTGAAAGACTCGGTTTAACAATTCAAAATTCCTCTAAATATGCTCTTTGTAATTCTATTTTTTTTTTATTTTTTTATTTTTATTCTTGATGTTTATGGAGGAACTAAAATAGATGTAGCATATATACTGACTCTTTAAGTAAACTTAGGCCTTGGATATTCTTCTTGTTTGTTGAATGGTAAGATGAGTTTGGGAATCAATCACCAGCTACTTGGTCTAGTAATTATACGGGATTATAACGGTAGAATTGAACTCTCTTTCAGGATGAATTCACACAAATTTAAATTTTTATCTACTTATTTAATCTCCATGATTTATGGCCTATTACACATATTCAGCGAATCTACACACGCAAAGGACAGCCATTGCGGGTCCTAAAAGATGGTCTGAAAATCAGAACAAACTGGATAACATTTCCGTTAGAATAGAATACCTTGGCGCCTCTCTTTGGTCCGATGGGAGGCGGCTTAGGAGCCTTGGCTTCCCCTTCAGCCGGCGGGGGCTTAGTGGCGGCGGCAGGCGGGGCTGCTGCTTCCTCCGACGCGCGCACAACCAGCCTGCCGCCGCTTCTTGACGAAAGGCCGCTGCCTGCAGCGGGGCTGCTGCTCCTAAGAGCGAACGCCACAGAACCATTCCGAGAAGCGCTTGCACCTGACGAGAGCACAAACCCCGCCGCCGCCGATGCCATGTTACATGCAGCCATGCCCGCTTCTTCTTCCTTGAACAAGGTCTGATGGGGCGGTGGAGAAGGATAATATTTACGCGGCAGAGAACAAATAAAGAAATAATAAAAAAGAAGTTTTAATCTGGTTTCCACAATTTCCGTGCGGACCAATCCCAAGTGGCGGGTGATTGCGGGCTCGGCCAGTAGGAAGGCGCCATCTAAGCACAGCATCGTCGATTGTGGATAGCGTCATCTCTGTCTGGGTGCTACTGCTCCAAGCCCCCTGCTTTACTCAGATTATGCATGAAAATTGAAAATTATTTTTTTTTTAAAATAATCCATAACTGCAAAAACACTTTTAATGACATTTCTAAATATGTTTCTTTGTATAAAATTATTTTTATTCTCTTTTCTTTTATGGGTTACTTCTAAGGTTGGCAATGGTTCGGTTCGATTTCGATTTTTGCCAAAACCATAACCAAACCAAACTTAAATTCTTAAAACCAAAACCAAACCAAAACCCATTTGGTTTTAAAAATTTAAAACCATAATCAAACCATTTGGTTTCGATTCGATTTCGGTTTAACCATGATTTTTTTAGTTTAATCCACACCAACAAACAAAGACAAATAATATTCATAAATTTTTTTGATAATTTCACAACAGATAAAGATAAATACTAATAAAGTTACCTTATTATTGTATAAAGTTACAAAACTTATTGGATATAAAATCACATCTCCAAACCTACAATTGTTAAGATCAATAAATTAATATTTGCATAATTAAATTGTAATTTAAACTAAAAAAATTTAGCTACGAAAGTTAATACCTTCATCAACAACATCAATATCTTCTTCGTAAATTGATGCATATCCATTTGAAATGAATGAGCCAACTCCATCTAACAAAATTATAAATATAGAAAATAAATTAATATGAAAATGTTAAAGTCTTAACAATAAAAAATAACTAGTACATGAAATAAATTCACATTTTTTCATTTCATTTGACAACCAACTTTGGGCACACATCAATGCTTCTATTGTCTTTGGATGAAGTCGATTACGATGAGGACTCACCAGTCTCCCACTAGAACTAAATGTCGACTCCGAAGCAACAGTAGATACAGGAATGGCTAATATATCTCTTGCAATAGTTTGCAAGGTAAGATACTTCACCCCATTCACTTTCCACCAAAGTAAAATATCAAACTGACCATTATCTACTATAACATCTTCATCCAAGTAAACGTCCAATTCAGTTCTGAAACTAGTAACTTTAGTAGTTTTCCTCTTTTTAAGAAAAGATTGATATTCGTCATCAAAAGAAATGAAATTCTCTCTTGGAGTGACGCTCCCATCCAATGTACATTCTTGGTTTTTCACATCATTCACTTTGTTCTTTTTAATGTGATATTCCTCCATCAAATCATAACAAAGGTACTTGATGCTGCTAATTTGTTCATCATAGTCATAAGGATAGACCTTAGGAGAGTAAAAATCAAGAAAAATCATCTTATATCTAGGATCTAACACTGCAGCAACACCCATCAACTTATCTGATATGCTTACAATATGCATTAAACTTATCTAAATCACATTCCAACATGCATTAAACTTATCTGACATGCTTTTTGCCATTGTACTAATCACTTCATTGGGAGACTTAACCCACTCATTCAATGTCAACTTGACCTTACAAATGATTGGAAAGTACATATTAGCAATTGGATATTTTGTCCCAGAAAACAACTCAGTTACATTATAAAACAACTCTAATCTGTCACAAACATCTTTTGCAATTTCCCAATCCCCGTCACTTGGCACATTCTTATACTGTGATTCAAATAATTTAAGTTGAGGAAACATAGACTTATAAACCAAAGCAGTTTTAAGTATCAAATAAGTAGAGTTCCATCTAGTAGGACAATCCAAACCCAACCTTTTAGTATAAGGCACTTTCATTTGTCGACAAACGTCCTCAAACTTTTCTATTCTTTTTGGAGATACTGTCCAGAAAACTACACTTTCCCTCACATTATCAATGGCATGCTTAATTACATCTAAACCAATCTTAACAATAAGATTCAAGATATGGGCATCACAACGCATATGCAATAAAGATCCACCATTTAAAAGACATCCAACATTCAATTTTGCTTTAATCTTACCAATCATACTATCATTGGTAGAGCAATTATCTACTGTAATTGTGGATAATCTTGAGTCCACATTCCACCCAAGCATAGCATCAATTAACACATCAGTCAACACATCACTTGTATGAGGGCAAGAGACATAGATAAACCTAAATGACATACAATTATAAATTATTAGTAAATTTAAAGTTTAGAACTACAATTATCAAATTTAACAACAATAAAACAATATACTAAGTTAAAAAATACTTGTCATACCTCAAAATTTTGCTATGCAATGTCCAAGACTTATCAATGAAATGTCCTGTAACAGCCATAAAACCCCTTTTTTGGTTACTAGAAGTCCACATATCCGTTGTAATAGCCACCCTACTGTCAATGTTTTCAATCAAACTCATCACTTTATCCCTTTCTTCACTGTAAATCCTCATGATATCATTCTTCAAAGTATTACGAGAAGGACACTTGAAAAGAGGTTGAATGGTACTTGTGAAATTTTTGAATCCACTATGCTCCACCATCGAAAGAGGATAATCATGCATAATGATCATCTTTCCTAATTTCTCTCTTCCTTTTCTTTCATCATATGGACCGGAAGAGATCTCTCCTTTCAAATCAGATTCTATAAACATTTGCCTTATATCTCCTACTAATCTTCTCTTAGGACAGCTATTGAGATGTTGCTTCATAGTTGATGTACCATTCGTTGATTTCCCTGCAAGTAATTTCTTATAATAGTTGTATTGAGACTTAATTTTTTTATTAATGACCACTCTTTGAAAATGTTTCCATACATCACTTCTAGTCCTACCACCAATTTCCTTATCAGAAACATTTACGTCTTGAGAACTCTCCACCGGTATTGATTGATGAGTTTGTTCACCGGACGAAGATCTGCTCGCAAAACATTGTTGTGTGCTCCCACTTTGCGAGCATGCCATATTCTGTAAAAACTACCTAAATCAAAATGACAACAACTTCAACAACAAAACAAATCAAGCATAAACAAGTAAAAAATATATTGCTGAAAAATAGAAAAACTACCTAAATCAAAATGACAACAACTTCAACAACAAATCAAGCATAAACAAGTAAAAAATATATTGCTGAAAAATAGAAAAACTACCTAAATCAAAATGACAACAACTTCAACAACAAATCAAGCATAAACAAGTAAAAAAAATATTGCTGAAAAATAGAAAAACTACCTAAATCATAATGACAATAACTTCAACAACAAATCAAGATTCACACATAAACAAGTAAAAAATATATTGCTGAAAAATAAAAAAACTACCTAAATCAAAATGACAACAATTTCAACCACAAATCAAGATTCAAGCATAAATAAGTAAAAAAATATTGTTAAAAAAATAAAAAAAATACCTAAAGGGCGAGAGTCGAGAGGGTCGAGAGCAAGAGAACGAGTGGCAGCGAGAGCCGAGAGCAAGAGAGCGAGAGCCAAGAGGGTCGGAGCAAGAGAGCGAGAGGTAGCGAGAGCCGAGAGGGCCAAGAGCAAGAGAACGAGAGGAAAGGCAGTGAGGGTCGAGCCCTAGCATGAGTCGATAGGCAGCGAGGGTCGGCGAGAGCGAGAGGGGTCGAGTGAGAGGAAAGACAGTGAGGGTCGGTCCGGTCGGAGGGCAAGTGAGGACGAGCGAGAGGAAGAGATGGAGAGAAGGAGGGTGAACGCGAGCAAGAGGGGCCGAGCCCTAGCGAGAGAAAGAGAGAACTAGTGAGGGCGAGCGACGGAGAGAGAGGGCAAGTGAGAGCAAGATTGCAAGAGCAGAGAGGCTAGCATGATCGGACGCGCAAGAGCGAGAGGTAGAAAGCGAGAGGTAGAGCGAGAGCGAGGTCGAGAGAGGAAGGAGAAAGAAAGGGGTTTGCAGGAAGGAGAAGACTGAAGAGAAGGGTTTGCGAGTTGGGCTAGGGTGGGCGTGGGTTCGCGGGTTAATGGGCTGGGGTGGGTTTACGGGCTGAGCTGGGATGGGTTCGCGGGTCGCGAGTTTGCGGGTGGGCTGGGTTTCCAGTCGCCCCTCTAATATTTTATATAATATATATATATATATATTATATATTTGGTTCGGTTTGGTTTGGTTCGGTTCGGTTACCCACAAAACGGTTTAGTTTCGGTTCGGGTTTTGATTTGGTTTTAGTGAAAACCATAACCAAACCATACCCATTGAAATAGTATTTGGTTTTTCTCCAAACCAAACCATTATCCAGTGAAACGATTTTTAACTGCGTTAACCGGTTCGATTTCGGTTCGGTTCCCCATGATTTCAATTACAATTGCCATCTCTAGTTACTTCTAGAAGAATGAAACTTATGAAATAGGAAGAAATATATTGGGAATAATATTGAAAGGATCCAGAAGATTTGTTACAACATATAAAGCTTCTGAAAAAACTGTTGTTTTTACTGACCATGAGGGACTGTTATTGTTATTAGTTCATGAAGCATTTCTCTACAATTGTGTTGGGAAGAGATTGAAATGAAATTAGTGTAGCATGCATGTTGAATAACTACTTCACAATGGAACGCTTGTATTTATTGTAACTTATGTCAAAGAAATATTGGATATATACATATTTTAATCTACATATTTGCGTACCTTTTTTATTTATATATTTAAACTTTTTATTATTTCAAAAATACATACGAACTATACAATTTCGAGTCAATTTCTCTCTTGAACTTTTGTTATTCCAATTACACTCCTAAACTATATAATTTCGAGTCAATTGCACAGCTTGGTAAATTTGTTTAGAACAATGAAGTTAAAGAGTGTAATTGAAATAACAAAAAGTATAGAGATACAACTAGTTTGAAATTATAAATTTAGAAATGTGTTTGAAATAACAAAAAAATTAATTATCTAAATAAAAAAATTATAAGAATAATAACTAAAATATGTATTTTATCAAAGAATATGTAGTTCAGGCATGCTTCTGGTTCATTCCATTTTGTACACTTTAGGCATGCTCCTGGTTCATCACCAATTACAGACTTTAGATAGTGTATTAACTGTAGGCGATATTGATGATCATTTGTTAATTGTAAATAATGATTTATCTATTGATTGAGACATATATATAGGGACAACCATATTGATTGACATTGTTAATGTGAAACGAGATCTGAATTTATTAATAATATTATGTTCTTATTATTCATGCCATATTATGGGTTTATTGATTTAGTTGTATTCACATTGGTATTGAAATAAATTATTATATTGAGATAGACTACAATTTAGTGGTCCCCATAGTTTTATTAAAGGGTAGTGTCGATCATAGCCTAGATTTAGGTCGTGACACCTTTGAAACAAGCAATAAGATATGCATTAAATCTACTTACACGCAGTCTCATCTATCTAAAAAGGAGAAGTGATCCCTTAGAAGTGCTATAGAATCGAATGTGTTGAATCTCATTCTTTCTCACTTGTTTTCTTGTATTTATTGACATAATTGCTTTGTAGGTCATAAATGTTATCTTGTATTTACTCACCATTAGTTGGACTGTATGCTAGTTGTAGGCTAGAGATCATGTTGTGCCAAGGGATTGTAAAGGTTCCAAGCTCCTTACAAGAAGCTAGTCTTTGTTGAGTCAATTTTCTAGCTCTTGCAAAAAGGCCAGAGTTTTCATTTTTAAGTAAATCTCTTCAAGGTAAAAACTTGAAGAGAAAGGACATATATATGTCGTGTTTTGTCAAACCTCCTAAAAATTGTGGTGTGCATATCCCCTAAAAATACATGAGAATTAGAAATAGAGACAAGAGTAGCATTATGCACAACCACGCCAGCATGCTATACCACATTATGCCTCTATGCCATGTCTCAAGTCACATCATACATAATGCTATGCTTTTCCACATTTGGCACACATGGTACGATATAGAGTTTCACAAATGCACCAATGTTCATACTACACGCACTAATGTGCACTCTGCAAGCCAAATATATATATATATATAAACATGTCATGCCATAATCAGTTGCTCACATACCACATGCCATGTATATATAAAGATAATAGGACACAATCCAATCACTTGCTCACACAACATGCATCAATGTGCACTCTATATGCCATGTCAGCACAGTGGACTGCCATCCACCCTCATCCCAGCTCCAACCCAAGTGAGCCTGACGAGTCGTAGCTCCATCGGTTCCCCACCAAGTATTCCTGATCCTGGCTTCAACCCAGGTGAGTCTAGCGAGTTGTAGCTCCCTTGGTTATCCACCGAATCTATACAAAGTTGGATATCCCTATCTCTCGAATCTAAAGAGCTATAGCTCCCTTGCTCAGTCACTGAGTTTATGGAAAGTTGGATATCCCCGTCTTGCGGTCACACCGCTGCACAAGATAATAGGTGTGCTAACACAAGTATCAATATATCATCCACATACAACAGATACGTAATCGTATCATGATGATTTGACTAAGCATGTTTTTCATTCACATTACTTATCATGTTGTACACCCCATGTCATGGCTTACTTCATGTATGACACGCTTATGTTCATGGAATGTGAATGGCCCTCTAGCTCACACATGTCAGTATGTTCAACAATATCAAGCACAAATCAACACCTATAACCCTTATCAACCATATGTCGCCCTCGTTGGTGTGGCAGCACACGCCTATCATGCCCAGACATCACTAGCACAGTGATAACAGAGCCCTCGCTCAAAGGCCGAGGGGACACATATCGTCATGTAAAAGCAGCTTGCTTAATGCATATATAAGCACATAAATGTCATGTTATGCATGAACACATGATCCCACATATATTATGAAACTGCCCATACCATTTGACACACACAGTTGATGTTATACACCATTAAACCCATATTTGTATGATACCGACACACTTATGGCATTAGGCTCTATCCCTCTACTTATAGGTTGACATGGTAATATTTCATGTAATTCTGGGGTCAGGTTACGAACCCCTGTAGGGCGCGAGCATTTGTACCACTTCATTTTTAGGATTAAGGACATTGCTCATCATTAATCTAATTATTGACTGGTCTAGAAGATTCAATAATATTAAAGATTAAACAAGGGCTGGTCAGTTGACTGCCACTACTGTATGAGACCGCTATGCGAATACACCAGTAATGCCCCAATCACACCAAGTCTCCCGACTCTCTAAGAACCTAACCCCACATCGGTTCGTCATCATTCCCAATGAAACAGGGATGTACAAAGTCTCGTGACGATTAGAATTAAATACGAAAAAGAGTCTTTTATTTAACTTAAAGCACCATCAACAATTCACCAACAACTCACAATTTATATAGTGGTTACCATGCGCGTTCACAAATTTAATATTCAGAACTGAATCAGGGTAAGGGAGGGAATAAGATTACACAAAACATGGGGTCTTACATATGAATTAAAGAGCAAGCTAAAAGGGTTTAGAACTTGCCTTTGGATCACTGATTCTAGTCTTTACCGCCTTCCCACTGCAAAGTAATATTTTTATAGAGAGTGATGAGACTACGGTTCAAAATAATTAAATCCAACCATGTAAAACTTATAATTTAACCGTGTAGAACTTTTAATAATTTATCCCACTTTCCAGGCTACTTTAAACTTCAATTATGAAACCTTTCCTTCCTTTTCCCCTTGAATTTTCTTGGATTTTCTTCCCTCTCGTTGTTGTTCATTGCTGTCTTTTTCTTCCTTAATTTGGCTACTGTTCTGCCCAAACTTACACTGGAAATTGAGCTTAAATAGAAAAAAAGAATGGCAGTTTAGCGAAGGCCACGTGGCGGCCAGCGGCTGCCCACCACCTCATCAAAATGAGGTCGTTTTAGGGCACCCCTGGCTGGAAAATTCTAGTAAAATCCCTCACGTGCACACACTTGTGGGATCGAACCCACGTCACCCAACTTACCTCCCTCGCATGCGCCTGTCCACCCTACACACCTCTTTATCCATATTATGCACACAATTATTGTTAAAGAAACCCACACCTTATTTTTGGGATTTACACTTAACACCCACATTTTTTATAATTAGCATATACACCCACCTTATTAATACCACTTATACCCCATATTTCCGCAACCTTCTAGTCACACCCCTTTCCATAAGTATAATAAATTCATAAATAGAATATCACATATTTGCAATTTCATAAATACCCTCAAATAAAATAATTTAATTATCTTAATTGCCTAATTCACTACTTGGCATTGCATTTCACAAAATTACAATTTGACATGCTATGTCGTCATATTTTAGTATAAATTCGCCAGCCCTAAAACACCTCGACGAGCTACCAAGAATCTATCAATTAAATTCCTTAAATCGTAAATCCTTAATAAATTATTTTCAATACTCAAAATTACAAATTCTTATATTTTTTTTCAAAATACTGGGATGTTACACAGTTTGTCCCAATTCATCTTTTGGTGCCTTTAACATGTTCTAGGCTCTCGCTTAAACTCTTAGTGTAATACCCCGAGAGCCCAGAGAAGTTAGTATATATCGAGGATAGTGTAAGAAAAGAAATAACACCAGTTGGATACCTTTTGGGCTGAATGTAGGCAAGGAACTCCAGGGTTAAGCGTGCTTGAGCTGGGAGCAGTTCAAGGATGGGTGACCCACTGGGAAGTTCGCGTAGGCCCATCAGGGTAAGTTGTTTCGGTCCTTCTTATCGCTCGATGCGGGATGTTACAGGTGGTATCAGAGCCGACCCTTGGTGAAGGAGGTCCAATGAAGGCGAGGAGTGGCGCCAGAGCTTGAGGGCTTGTATAAGGAGCGGCTCCTGGTAGGCTTCTAGGATGGAAGCCCCCAAAGGGGAGAAGGTCTAGGACCAGTTGTAAGGTCGCATGACGAGGACATCATGTGCTTAAGGGGGGATAATGTAATACCCCGAGAGCCCAGAGAAGTTAGTATATATTGAGGATAGTGTAAGAAAGGAAACAACACCAGCTGGATACCTTTTGGGCTGAATGTAGGCAAGGAACTCCGGGGTTAAGCGTGCTTGAGTTGGGAGTAGTTCAAGGATGGGTGAGCCCCTGGGAAGTTCGCGTAGGCCCATCAGGGTAAGTTATTCCGGTCCTTCCTATCGCTCGATGCGGGATGTTACACTTAGCAAGCCCTTCACCAATATTAACCTTGATTATCATCCTTAGAGGGTTGTTCTTGTGTGGATACTCTTAATGGGTTTGTTTTTATAATGGGATTTTTAAATAATGACGGGGGGGGGGATATCTTCATAAAACTATTGGAGAGCGTTATTGAGATAAAATGGTTATAGTGCATAAGTGCATGGTGAGATTGAGTAGAGATATACATGTTACATGCATTGGCATATATATATATGTGAGCAGCCTATATTGAATGTGTGGCGGTAAATCCACGTGATAGAATGGATGTCCTACCAGGTTGGCAGGCTTATGCCTAACCACGGGAGCTACGACTCGTATTGTCGCCTAGCATGGTCTAGGTGTGGGGGGTGGATAACGGTCCACCAAATTTTTATATACATGCCATATGCATATAATGCATCATTGTTTATTAAGATTCTTTGATAAATAGCATGGTTAACACAAAGTTATTTATAACTGGTCATAATTGGATGTTATGGCTGTCTCTATGCATGGTAAGATATTGAGTCGTTTCGGGAAGTGGGCTTCATAATTGTGTTCTCTCATTATACCTTTCTCCTTTACTTTTATTATTGTTGCATATGCTTGCTGAGCCTGTGGCTCATATTGCTTTCTTACGTCATTTCAAGAAAAAGGCAAAGGTAAAGCTAGAGAAAAGGAAAAGTCTGGCGGAGTTGAGTCAGTGTAGCATGTAGAGTCACCCTATGCTAAGGGATCCTGGGAAGATGTTTTGGTAGGGCAGAAAGAGTGTGAAAGTCTTTTGTAATTTTATCTACTTTTGCCTTGATTTCGTGTTGTATAAAAGTAAGAGGTTAGCAATCATTTTTGTATAAAGTTGAATGATTATGTTGATTTGTGAAGTTTTAAGTAATGCGCATGCCTATGGATGTTGTAGTTAAATTGTTTTATTACATCTTTTAACGACCCTCTCACGGATCTCCTATGCTAGCGGGTGCTTCGGGAGGCGGGTCGTTACAAAGCCTATGCTAGCATTAAGTGCTTAGTTTTAAGAATCACTAAAAGAAAAATATACCTATAAAGAGGGTAATGTAAAGTTGAATATGTAATGCCCGCCTTCTAGAAACCCAATACTAGAGAGTGTCGAGAAGATGGAACATTAAATTAGATGATACGGATACAATAAAATCAAAACGACCTTCACTACGGTTGCCCCAAAGGCAAGGCCACAAGATTTATTACAACTCCTACCCACAACATTGGCCTTCATGGCTTAGCTTCTCGTACAACTCACAACCCAGAGGGCACAATAAAAAGGTAAAATACACCTAAAGTCTACCTTCACGTCCTCAGCATGCCCATGGATCTTCTGGTCGAGGTGTCACTGTACACATGCTACCCAAGACTCAGGCACTACCGCACTTAGCCCTTGCCCTTAGCCATTTTCCTCACCTCGAATAATGCAAACAAAGGAGTGAGTCGCAAGACTCATCAAGTATAAACAAAGCATGCCAGAAGCAATATGAATTACAATGTGAATAAAGCAACGGGAGTGTAACAAGTCAAACCGATCGCACCATCGTATAACCCCATTCCCATACCCCATCGCCTCACCTATCAGCAACAATAATGTACTATTATGAGGATCAACGCCATTGTTTCACATTATTATGAAAGCCAGTATAGAATCCATATCAATATGAGGATCAATGTCCTCTCACACACTGGATTTACACCAGGCGAGCATCAAGGGTTGTACCCCACACGCACCGACTATTTCGGCAAGTATCACACACACTAGATTGTACTAGGCAAGTATCATCCACATGCACTAGTTCACACTAGGCAAGCATCGAGTTTGACATGCATTGAACACCATCAAGCAAGCGTCACATGCACTGGATATCAGCAGGCAAGTATTAAGGAGTATATTCCATGTATCTTCCCATGACATTATTCTACAAAGTTACATGCTAGTACTTCATCAACTCTTACATGTATGTCATTTCCAACACATTTAGTGCAATTATAACATATCACAAATATCATGTATAAGGCCCATACCATAATTCGCACACGCATAGATAAACAATTCCGACTTAACATTCATGAACGCATCAAATCCCCCAATGTCAACCAATCAACATCATGCATAAGAAAGACATCCCTGCAAGTGACACCAAAGTCTTGCATGTTCTCTGTCCTAGCAAAGAAAGAATAATTCCCAAGGAAAATGTAGGGAGAAACAAGCCCTACTTGGATATTGGATACAACAACACCAAGATATGCTCATAGACTCATTCAATCCTCTAAGAAATTCGATACTAAAAGAAGTAGTACATAGCCTATCAAAGACTCTCAACCGTAATCCAAACATGCTCCAAGCATGATCATTTATTCTCCAAAAACTAGAGCAAGACAAATTACTCAAAATGAGATAATACTGGATTTTAGGCAGCAATTTATAGGGTTGCTATGGGCATAAAACAAATAACCAAATGATCCAATAAATGTTCCAAAATAAATCTTAAGAAGCCTACTTTATGGAGAAAAAACGGATCTCAATTTGGATAACATCATAGGAAGTCATGCCCCAAAAATCTAAGCATTGTCGGACTGGAATAGAAAACCCAAATTTCAAATGGGCATTTCACAAGGCATCTATAGGTCCAATACTTGTCCAAATAATCTAAATTATAGATAAAAATGAATCTTATCGAGTCTAGTTTACAACACAAAAAGTAGACCTTGAATTGGATATAACCACAGAAAATTATACCTAAAAGAGTACAACATGCACAAGCTGCCAAGCAAAACAGGAAGAAACGGTCGACAACTGCAAGCAATCTGTCGACTATTTCTGCAAACGGTCAAGAAATGCCTTGCCATATATCGACCGACAACAAGGAAAAAGGCCCCAAATCATACCCAAATACAAGCCAACACAAAAAAGCACTCACATGAACTACACCCTTTCAAATAACACTTCATTTCTTATGGATTATAGGGAGGAATAACCCCTACTTGAAGTTCCAAAAAATTTCAAAAAAGCCAACCACAAGTTAAGGGATATTGTAACACCCCGCATTTCCCAGGGCGTTAGATAACGTAAGATTTCGAGGATATATTTTTTTCAACATAAACTCAACATAAATCGTTCCCCAACAATCCCGTTACACATTCTTAGCATACCAAAGTAAGAATCAATAAGCTAATACAGGTAAATCATCATACATGCAGAAGCTAGATTGTAACGTCAAATGGTACATAACCAAACTTATCTTATTCATAACATGAAAAATTGTACTTATCGTTTAACATGACATCATCAAAATTCACATCATAATGGAAAGACATGCTACGAACTATTTATTAAATCGTTGTCAATCCTTGGCAATTCCTTTCCCCTCAGTGCCGTTGCCTTCACTTAGAACGTTTGAATATTCCAGGGACAAAGTCCAAATAAGATGCTGAATCATCTAAGTAAGAGTTTAAAACACGTTTTCATGAATGTATGTAAGACATGAAACAAACCCACATAACCCAACAAGCCCTAGCCTAAGAGAATCCCACACAGCGCTTAACCCAACCACAGGGAAATAACAATCTCTCTAAAGACGACAACACCACACTGACACATTGGTACAACACAGTCCTAGCTTAAGAGGGGCAAAGTTAACTCATCTCCCCGACACCTTGGGAACAATTGTTACCACTCCCGGCCTAGAAGGATTAACATCAACGCAGGAACCCGGCTCACCGCAATCACGTCAGGGATTACATTCCCACTCAAAAGCATTACAGAAACATTACTCATTCCCAACCCATATCCTACATGGACAAACACGTGCTAATGCCACATACCATGATTTAATACATCATATAAAACAACATTTTATGCACATAATTTGGTTCACAAAATTTAATGCACATGTATAAACATTTTGGGATGAACCTCCCACATGAAAACAACCTTCACATGTCAAACTGTTTGTATGCAACAAATTCAAGTATAGGGTCGAACAATCCATAATAAACCAAGTTGAAATATGACTGCTCACACTAAACCAAGTTTTGGAGGCGAACACTCACCTTGAATGAAACTTAGAACACCTCAAATCTTGTGTCCAACCTTGATTTTCGTGCAACTCCTCAAGTTTTTTGACCAAACCATCTCCTTACACGCCCTCACGCGCTGCCCAAGTGCTCTGTGTGTGTGATGCCTAGCGTATGCTTTAAAAGTCCTCTATCCACTAAACCCGAAGCACTCTCATCTAGCACGAATTTATCACAACTTTGAATGAGAAAACCCTTAGCCATGAACACCCTATTTATAGGCTTTAAACTTGGCCACCAAATAAGTCACATTATATTACAATATTTCTTAATCATTTCAAATCTTTTCCAAATCTTCCAAGATATTCCAATCATTTCAAATCTTCTAAAATCTTCTCCAATCATTCCAAATCTTCTAAGATTTTCTACAATCATTCTTATTCGAATCAAATTTAATCTTATCCAAATCAAATCTTATCCAAATCAGATCTTATCAAATCTTATCCTTAAAGTCATCACGAGCCTTCATCTTTATCTCTAAAGTCATCATAAGCCTTTATCTTATCTGTAAAGTCATCATGAGACTTCATCTTTATCTCTAAAGTCATCATGAGGCTTTATCTTATCTCTAAAATCGTCATGAGACTTTATCCTTAATCTCTCAGATGCCTCTAGGAAAAAGGTTTCAAGAATTACACTTTGGCCTGAATTTTTTGGGTAATTGCACTTAGACATCTTTCAACTGGGTCCCTGGGCCATTTTTTAATTGCATTTGTGCCCCTAGAGAAAGGATTTATTATTCTAATACCCCAAGGTTTTAGGTAAATTACACTTTTACCCGAACTTCAATATTTATGATTTTACCCCTGGCTCAAAAATTGAATTTTTATCTCAAAACTTTAATAATCATTTGAAATATCCTATTTCCTCAAATATTTGAATCTAAAAATCTCGGTATTACATTCTTTATGATCATTCAGTTTTTCAGGCTAAAATTAGTTGTACCGAAAACTATCTCTATTCCGATTGCTTTCAGTTTCATAAATCTCGTCTCAAGACATTCATCAATAACATACTTTTTTCCTTAGATATTTACGTTCCGGGGTAATCCCTTTCACCGATTCGGCAATTACTTAACTAAGTTCTCAAACCAATTTTCATTTCCTTGAAGTTACTTAACACTACGCAATATAGGGTATTACAGATATTTACAACCATTTATACATAGGTATCAACATGGACTTAGTTTTGCCAAACATTAAAGTTTTTGACTCAAATCCTCAATATATCAAGATCAAAGAGTTTAGAAGAGGAAGAAAGAAGTAGAACTTTCCTTAAGTCCTCCCCTTGATGACTAACTTGAGATGGTATGCTTCCCAAAATCCTTTTACTTTTCACACTCTACAAGAGAAACTAGCAAAAGAGATAAAGGAGAAGAAGAAGATAAGGAATTCTTTACGTCCACAACCCCTTTGGAACACAAACAAATCAAGGAAGAAGATGGAGAAGAGAACCCTAACCTTTCTTGCCTTCTCTCTCGATCGGCCACCTCTTCTTCTCCCTTTCCTTTGCCTTCCACTTCCTTCTTCTCATATATATACACATACACACTTGGCACAATTACTTAAATGCCCCCCATGACATATCAACTTAAATTGAAATTGCTTCCATTCCAAGGGAACTTTAGACAATAACTAAACTCCATAAATTCCAAAAAACCCTTCACGACACACCCTCACTTATTGTGGGTCACATCTCCAACAAAGTCAAACCTTTGACTTTTTTATCGTGTTACCTTCTTCGCCAATTCACCTAAATATATCACTCACAAGCTTCTAAAAATTATATCTCAAATAAAACAAATATTTTGTTCCCTTACATATCCACTGGACTCACTAATAGGTCGTTACAGAATAAACAACCAAGCATAGGGGACTGAGTATTGGACATTGGATATGGAGATATTGAAAGTGTAAAATATGAGTGTTCACCCAAGAGGGGGGGTGAATTGGGTGTTTCAAAACTTTTAAAGTTTGATAAAGATCTATGCAAAAATTGTTTTAAACTTCTTTATGCCTTTAAAAAACACTATTGTGAATGTAAACAAAAAATGTTTGAAATGTGAAAATCGAATGAAAGTGCTAAAATAAAAATCAAAATAAAGAATGCAACACACGAGATTTAAGTGGTTTGAAACAACCTGATTTACTCCACTACCTTAGCTTCTCACTAAAGATTTTTAACAGTTTACTAACTGTTTAACTTTTATAGGTTAAGCTATAACCTTCACATAGCTTTTGTAGGCTCAGCTAGAACCTCAACTTTCACAACCTTAGTTGGAACCTTAGCTTTCACAGGCTAAGTTGTAACCTCAGCTTTTATAGGTTAAACTACAACCTTAATTTTTACGAGATCAACTGGAACCATTACACAACTTTTATAAGCTTAGCTGGAACCTCTGCTTTTACGGGCTAAGCAATACCTTTACAATAGCCCTCAAAAGATATGAAGTAAAACTCACAGAGCAAATAACCCTCAAAGATATGAATGAAAGCTCACAAGGGATTTTACATTATAGATAGAGAGAATTAAAGATAGATAATGAAAGATCACTACTCTTTCTTTCTAAGTAAGAAGAAATTCATAAACATATGAACATAGAGGTTGGCTTTTAGCTCATCTCTTCTTTTTCTCTCTTTTTTCTCATCCTCTTTTAGAGAATATTTCTTGTTAGCTCAAGTAACCTCATTCTCATGCATGGCTTGGATATTTATAGATTGTATATCTTTAATGCACTTTGTGAAATGTCTAGAGGATGAAGGCTATGAAACTTGCAAGAATATTGTTTTTCTACATTCCAACAGTTACAGTGTATGTTCTTTGATTTCAAACATTGTTTATTTACATGAGAGATCATTTAGATAGCTTTTCGTAATGGTTCAATTGTGTAAACGGAAAACTATGCGCATTTAATGTTGTTTCTAATGGCTAGTTTTTTTGAATTTTAGCATAACATTAGTCCAGTAAACTAGATGTTACTCAAGTAAAACACATAGTTAGTCGAGTAAGCTTAAGAATTAGTCCATTAAAGTTAAACATTACTCAACTGCTAAATAAGCTTACTCGATTAAGATTATCAGTTGTATTAGTTATTACTCAACTAAAGAGTGATAATACTCTATTACAAGCATATATTAGTCGATAAACATTTTCAGCTCGTTCTAACTTCAAACTGTTACTTTATTAATCAATAATGATACTCAACTAAGGAGAATTATTACTCGACTAAAAGTTTCTATTACTTGATTAAGAATTCGAGTATAGAGACTTGACATTCTTTCTTAGATTTATTACTCGATTAAACTTTTCAGTTACTCGATTAAAGTAGATGTTTACTCAATTGAACATAACCTCTTAGTTGACTAAATGTTTAGGTGTTGAGCCAACTTGCTCCATTTAACCTCTAATAAAATTTTGATGATTAACAAAAACAATATTTTGTATAATGTATTAATTGTAGCCCTTAATTATTTTCATTAAAATTATAAAATTCTTTTTCCATAGTATCTTAGTTATCAAAATTGTTATTTTCCATAGAAATTATTTTCAAGTAAATATAAGATATAAAAAGTTAGATTTTTCCAAAAACTAAACCAAGAGTCGACTCCCAATCATGGATAGTCGACTCCTGATGTGCCACAGTCGACTATGGCAAAGCCAAAGTAGACATAACTGAGAGCTTGCTTATGCAAAGTCAACCTAGTCGAGAACTTTTCTTGGATAGTTGACTTTTGCTTGATGGCAGTCGATTCCCACTCCCTGGAAGTCGACTCCAGTTTGGGTGACAGTCAGCTATAGCTTTAGGACAGTCGACTATCCCAGTCCAATGGTTAGATTTTGGAATGTTATGTAGGTCGCCCAAACTTATCTATAAACAAGAGATGCTCGAAATGAAGAAAAAGTTTTTCTTTCCATAACATCTAAAGCAATCTCCAACTCTCACAAAGCTCTTAAATAATTTCCGATCAATCCAAGGCTCTTAAGCTTCATTGCCAATCCATCTAAGAGCCACAAAGCAAAAGGAGAAGAAGGCCTCTCAAAGCCTATTTCATTTCTATCCATTGAATCGAGATTCATCATTTAATTTTAGTTTCATCGCCTTGTATCATTGTGTTTAATTGTTGATTTATTTGTGTCCAAGTATGGACAAGTATTTGTATTCATTTAAACTTATTGTTGTGGATTGTTTGGTTGCCTAGAACCCTTAAAGTCTAGGTGTGTGTATCTAATTTCCAAAGTGAACTAGGGTTAAAATATTGGTGAGATTGGATTTAGTGGAACCCTAAGAGTGGTTAAACCTTGGGAGAGTGGACTAGGTGTGTGAGGAAACATCAAACCACTATAAGTCTCTCTTGTCTCATTTATTTTTCTTGCCATATCTTGTGGCATAAACTATCAAAATCTCAAACATCATTTATACATTTTTAAGTAAATATATTTTCTATAAATTCATCTTTTAAGAGTTTTTCCTAAGAAAATTGATAAAAACTTTAGTCACTCAATTCATCCCCCCCTCTTGAGTGGCCATTTCCAAAGGGACCAACAATTGGTATCAGAGTGGACTTTTAAAATAGTTAAATCCTTAATCTCTAACTTCAACTTTTAAGAGATCTAAATGGTCTTATTCACTAACCAAGCTATAACCAAAGAAGCATCATCCTCTAGACCACCATTCTTTGATGACACAAATTATACCTACCAAAAGATAAGGATGGAATCTTATTTATTTTCAATAGACTAGCACTTGTGGAAGATTGTCAAGGATGATTTTGTTACAACTAAACCAAAGAGGAAGATTGGAATGAAGAAGATATTAAAAAACACCAAATGAATCATAAAGCTAAGTATATAATTTTTTATTCAATCCTTCCTATTGAATATTAAAAACTTTCAGCATGTTTTGCATCTCATGAAATATGGAGAAAACTAGAAGTAATTTATGAAGGAATCGATCAAGTGAAAGACACAAGGATTAATTTACTAATGTCACAATATTAAGAATTTAAATTACTTCAAAATGAAAACATTAGTCAAATGAATGATAGTTTCCAAAAGATCATAAACAACCTTAAAATGTTAGAAAAAATAATTTCAAAAGTGCTTCAAGTTAAGAAAATACTTAGATCTCTATCCTTAGATTGACAGCCTTTGGTGACTGTTATTTCCCAAGCAAGGAACCTTGAAGAGTTAGCAATGGAAAAGCTCATAGGAACGTTATTAACTTATGAACTGGTGTTAAACAAAATGAATGAAGATACAAAGGGTAAGAAAACCCTAGCACTAAAAGTAATTGAAGAGACATAATCTAGTGAAGAAGAAGGAGAAGATGAAACTGCTCTCCTTAAAAGAACATTTGCAAGACTTATGAAAAAGAACGGCAAGGAGCGTAAGAAAGTGCCTCCTACCTGTTATAAATGTAAAAAGATTGGGCACTTGCAATATGATTGCCTGAAAGAAAATAAAGACAAGAAAGAAAAGAAAATAGAAAAGAAAAGATTTAGGAAGACAAAGAAACATGGCTTTGCGGCATGGGATGCGGATGACCCAAGTGAGTCATCTCAATCCGATGAGGAAAAAACACGTGTGTTTCATGGATTTAAAAGAGGAGGTAGAAGAAGAAAACATGGTTTGGAGAACGCCAAGAAGCCTTTAAAGAGCTATACAAAGAATATCAATCTATTAATTAAAAACCACCAAGAAATCTCATAAAGAAAAAAAATGAACAATTAAAAGGTGTAATAAAGAAGTTAGAAGAAGAAGCTCAAGATTTAAAGAAAGAAAGTGAAAATAAATTAGATAATCATGTAATTAAACTTCAAGAAAAAAATAAAATATTAAAATCTCAAAATAACAAGCTATTAGTAGAAAAGAATGCTATTGAGAAAACCTTAGACACATTAATTTCAAGAAAAAATTCAAGACCCAAACCAAGGAACAAGACACCTAAGAGAGAATGGAAACAACCTAGGTGGAGACCCTAACCTAAGAAGAGAAATGAAATGCAAATGTGGATACCTAAACGGGTAGTCCAAACAATGAGATCCTTAGATCATAAAATCACAAAATTTTGTAAATGCACCTCCTGCAAATGCATCAAAAGTTATAAAATCATTTGATTCAAATGAAGTAAAATTCAAGGGGACCTGTCTATAGATGGGTACCCCAAACAAAAATGTGATTTTAAATGTGCAAATGTGTGTGAGGGCCACAATGGACAACAAATAGTATATGGATAGTGGAGGCTCATGACACATGAGCAGTGGGAGAGATCTATTTATAAACCCCACTCCCAAAGATGGAGGATCTGTGACATTTGGAGACAATGCCAAAGGTAAAGTGGTTGGAATTAGTTGGTTGGCCAGCCACATCTCACTACTATTAGAAATGTTCTTTTAATAGATGGTTTAAAACATAATATCCTTGGCATTAGTTAATTTTGTGATGATGGCTATGAGGTTATTTTTAAACAAAGGCATTGTCTAGTTATTGATAAAAGTGATTCTGTTATAATTTGTGCAAATAGGCAAGGCAATGTTTATATTGCTGATATTGAAGAAATAAATGTTAAATGCTTAATGGTAAAAAAAAAAAAAAAGATATCCTTTTGTGGCATAGAAGATTAGATCATGTAAATTCAGAGCTAATTAGGAAAATTTCTAATGAAGAAACTTTCTGTGATGTTTGTTTTCAAGGTAAGCAAACTAGAGCTTCATTTAGATCCAAAAATGAAGTCTCAACTAGTAAACCTATGGAACCCCGACTTGGATACCCCAACTAAGCTAAAGAACCCGAGTAAGAGCTTCAAGAAGGTAAAGAAACAAAAGAGAAACCACCCTGCCCTGCCATGCATGCTCAACTAGGATCACATGTACTCATACAGAAGAAGCAGGCAACGAAAGCATAACTCACATCCTAGGCATGCGTACAAAAGATAATCGACCCACAGGGTTACATGGTATGTACATATAGCTATACAAAACTGTGCCAAGCACTCAAAAGCTAAACAACCATGGTACAACACCACAAGATACACAATAAAACAGGATTTGTTAAGACTGCCTTGTACACCACTTATCGAAGTAGCTCAAGGACTACTAGCCTCGCCCCCATACTTAGCTTTGCCTTTTCGTGGAATAAAGAGATGCAAGAGTGAGTCACAAGACTTATCAGGCATATAAGAAATGAGAGGCTGACAGGAGTATGGAAGCTAAAGAGTAACTTGCGCCCCATGTGCAACAATCATACATCATATGTCCATGAATCACATGTCAGATATAGAGAAATGCCGCATAATAAAATATGCACATACCAGTCCTTGGGGCCCATATAAGGCACACGACACCCAAGTCCTTGCCACAAACCTGTCACTACCCTAAAAGGCAATATGAGTAACTCATTGAGCCAATTGCGCTACCGAAACCTTAAACGACACTTTAACCATGTCCGTAAACCAAACCTTGGCACGTTAACCACGTCCGAAAACCAACCTCGGCACAAAGTAACCTTTCGAAAAGCAGTTGTAACACACCCACACAATGCCAGAAACCATGCAATGTACAAATATGATGCAGTGGCATAATGAGCATCAATGTGATATATAGCGCCCATAAAACCATGCATCAAGCTCTGCTCGCTCATATAGGAAGTCACACTCAATGCAGTGTCCAGCTAACCTAGGTATAAAACAACCTAGTATGCCCGTGGCCAAGCACACAAGTCACATGGATTTCCCAAATGCATAATCTCCAAGCACTTGCATGCTTATAAAATAACAAAGTACTGGAAGTTACAACTACCACATGCACTATACCCTTGGCCACAACAACACTCCAACGAGATCCCACCCACGCAATAGCCTAGCTTCATTCCAACAATAGGACATAAGGGGAATCGAGCCCTTTAAAGCACACAATAAGAGACCCACCCTCTGACCAAGGATCCAACCAAGATGGAGAAAACTAGCAAGAAACAAACCTATAATCCTCGAATAAGACCACATATAACTCAACAATGAGGAAATAAACCGAGCATAAAAGTAACGGAGCCTCTCACAAACTGAAGAACGGAGGTTATAGAATTAAAGAAGGGTAAGAGCTTGCCTGACACGAAGAAGAGACTGTATCCCAAAAGCTTGGTCGATCCTTCCTTCTTCTTCTCTCATTCTTCCTCTTCTTATTTTTCCTACTCTCAGGCAAACTCTCTACAAATCTCCTCTTCTCTCAACATTCACTGGTTTTATATAAGCAAGAGACAGAGGAATGTGGGTTTAGATGCGTGGCAAGACTGGATGAAAAGTCATCCACCATCGCCTGAAAGTTAGGGTTTGGGTCGAGAAAGTGGCCTGGGAAGTCATTTTCAGAAAAGCTCATCCAAATACTAAATGGGATATTCGAAATATGGAAGGGCCATCTGAATGCCCAAGGCACATATTCGAATACTAGAGGTAAGAACTAAAGGCGTAACCAAATATGTGGGCAACCATCTGAATACAAGAGACCAAACATTATGAGGGATATCCAAATACATAACACCAAGATTCCAAGGGGTATCCGAATACCATGCTTGGTATTCGAATACAATGCATTCCCAAGGGGTACCTTGGCTCCCTATCCGAATATGAGACCCAAAAATGCTTAGGGGTATCCGAATACCAAGCATTATATTTTGATACCATGCCATTTCAAGAGGATATCCGAATAGCCCTATAAGTATTCAGATACCTCACCAAAATTCTACCATATCCGAATATACCAAGCCTTATTCGGATATCTTAACCTCCATATTCGAATACAACAAGCCCCAATTTGGATATCCTTGCTCCTATTTGAATACCGAAGCCTAAACCAAGCATGCATTCGAATACCATCCTGTAGCCCTTAAATCCAAAACACAAACACCTACACTTTCATGCAAGTGAATCTCATAACATACTAATTAAGTCCCGACCTTAACAATGACTCGTTATAAATCTTTCCCCCTTAAAAGAATTTGGTCCCTCAAATTCGTACCTGATCACTCTAATGGTTAGGGATGAACTCATCTCACCTCTTCTTCTAGTTCCCACATAGCTTCCTCTGGTCCGTGTCGTTGCCATTACACTTTAACATAAGGGATAAAGCGATTTTGTAATACCTTCTCCTTTCGATCCACGATACACATAGGAAACTCGGTATATGAGGCGTCTTCTTGTACTTCAAGGGATTGATAATCAATAACTTGTCTTGGATCTTCCACACACTTACAGAGCATAGAGACGTGGAAAACGTCCTACACTTGAACAAGATGAGGAGGTAAAGCAAGATGGTATTCCAATGGTCCAATCCACTCTAGTACCTCAAATGGGAGCACATAACGTAGACTGAGCTTACTAGAAACACCAAAATGGCATATACCCTTCATTGGCATCACCTGAAGGAATACATGATCCCTCACAACAAACTCTAAGTCCTATCGTCACTTATCTGCATAACTTTTTTGGTGATCTTGAGCAGTTAAAGTGCTTTAATCACTTTAACTTTCTCTGTGGTCTCAACAATGTCTGGCCCCAATACTAAAGTATCTCCAACCTTAACCCAACACAACGGGGATCTGCAAGGTCTTCGGTACAGTGCCTCGAATAGTGCTAATGCTAGATTGGTAGTTGTTATTATAAGCAAACTCTACCAGCGACAGGTGCTCATCCCAATTCCATCGAAAATCTAGCACGCATGCCCTGAGCATATCCTCCAAAACTTGAATGGTCTTCTCTGTCTGCCCATTGGTCTGGGGATGGAATGTTGTATTGAAGGTCAACCTTGTCCCTATGGCACTCTATAACGCCTCCCAAAAATGGGAAGTAAATTGAGGGTCACAGTCTGATACTATACTGGCTAGCACCCCGTGTAACCTCACATTCTCATCGATGTATAACTCAGCCAGACGATGCATAGGATATGTCTTCTTGATAGGTAAAAAGTGGGCCAACTTCGTTAATCTGTCAACTACCACCCATATGGCATCATGATCTTCACTAGTACGAGGTAATTCGGATACGAAATCCATGGCAATTCGGTCCCACTTCCACTTTGGAACAGACAAGGGACGAAGTAGACTGACTGGCTTCTAGTGTTCAGCTTTAACCTGTTAACACACCAAGCAATGAGATACGTACTAAACTATCTGCCTCTTCATGCCTATCCACCAATATTGGTGGCGCAAGTCCTGATACATCTTTTCTACCTTTAGGTGTATGGTGTAGCGAGATCGATGAGCCTCTAACAATATCTCCTTTCTGATCTCCTCATCACTTGGCACACAAATTCGACCATGGAACAACAGCAAACCATCATCCCTCAGGCTGTACACCAATGGTCTGAACCTGACCATATCTGCCATAATTTGAGCCAACCCATCAGCATATTATTGTCGGTCCAGTATCCGTTCCACCAAGTCTGAATAAATTCTTATATAAGCATTGTAAATACTTAGGACACTCATCAGCATCGATATAGTGAGCTCGTTCATCTACTCCAATAGAGACCACTCCTAAATCAGCATCCCCACCACTGAAGCTCCCCGACAACTCAAGGCGTTAGCTACCACATTCGCATTGCCCGGGTGATATAGAATCTCATAATCGTAATCCTTTATCAACTCCAACCAATGATGTTGTCTCATGTTCAGTTCTTTCTGGGAGAATAAGTACTTCAAACTCTTATGATCAGTAAATATCTACACCTTTTCTCTATAAAGATAGTGTCGCCAAATCTTCAAAGCAAATACCACCACAGTAAGCTTTAAATCATGAGTTGGATAATTCGCCTCATGTTTCTTTAACTCCCTTGAGGCATAAGCATTAACTCGCCCATCTTGCATCAAAACACAACCCAGACCTGTATACAAGGCATCAGTATAGATTGTAAATAACTCACTACCCCTGGGTATGGCTAGCATAGGTGTTGAAGTCAATCGCCGTTTCAACTCCTGAAAATAACTCTCACAAGCATCGTCCCAAATAAAGCTAACTCCCTTACGTGTTAACTTAGTCATAGGAGAAGCTAAACGAGCAAACCCTTCAATGAAGCGTCGATAATATCTAGCAAGACCCAAAAAACTCCAAACCTCGGTCACAGTAGTAGGTCTCGGCCAATCCAACACGACTTTAATCTTCTCGAGATCTTTAGCTATGCCCTTGCCAGAAACTACGTAACCCAAAAATACTACCTGAGTCTGTTAGAATTCACATTTAGAAAACTTAGCATACAACCACTCATCCCAGAGTCTCTGCAACACTAACCTCAAATGAACCTCATGACCCGACTGGCTAGGTGAATAAAGTAGGATGTCATTAATGAAGATGATGATGAAGCTGTCAAAATATTCCTTGAATACCTGGTTCATCAAGTCCATGAATGTTGTCGACGCATTACTCAACCCAAAGGGCCTGATTACAAACTCATAATGCCAGTACCTCATGCGAAACATTGTCTTCGAGATATCCTCGTCTCTCACACGCACTTGATGGTACCTCGAATGCAAGTCAATTTTGGAAAACACCGAGGCTCTTCAAAGCTGGTCTAACAAATCATCCACACGAGGCAAAAGATACTTGTTCTTCACCATCACCTAGTTAAGTTATCTGTAGTCAATGCATAGCCCCATGGAACCATCATTCTTACGCATGAATAGCACTGATGCTCCCCACGACAACGTCCTAGGGCATATGAAACCCTTATCCAGAAGGTCCTGCACCTGCACCTTCAACTCCTTTAATTCATTGGCAGCCATATGATAGGGAGTCTTGGAAAAGGTTGAGTGCTTGACAGTAACTCAATAGTGAAGTTGTAACGCCCCCATTTCTAAAATTAATATTTATATATCCTTTTCCAGGGACGCGATGCCAGCACGATTACCAAAAACTCATGGCGACCTCTTCCTTGGAAACCCCGGCCGAGGAATACAAGGGGAAGCGTCAGAATAGTTGGCACCTACCGGAGTCTTTGTGAAAATACAACAACTAACATATTTTCTTCTGATAACAAAACTCTTTTACTACCTCATCAATCCACTTAATACATTCATAGCATATATTGAGATCAATTACATTAGGCAATATTGAACCTAACACTAGCTATATCCCATTACAACATCTACAATAAAAAGACACCACCAGGACCTTTTGGTCGAGACTACTCTGTACACGTCTAACTCCCGCCTGGAGTATCGCCTACCTCGCCCTTGCTTGGTACCCTGCTCTTACCTAGAATGACGCAAGCAATGTGAGCCGCAAGGCCAGCAAGCATAATAGTATGAAAGTAATAGGTTGGGAATATAATTTTCCCCATACCACATGTACATTCCATGCTAATGCAATAGCACATCATGCCGTGTATTAGCTCAAAATGCATAAACATAAAGTAACTGCACATAGAGGGTCTTTGGGGCCCACATAAGAACACATAATGGCGTCCAAGTCTCGCATACAAACCTGAGAGCAGCCCAATATAGGCTACAATATCATCATTCCTGACCTGTCTTTTCCTGACCTTGGTCGGCTTTTCCTAACATTCATAACATGTTTTTCCTATTATACATAACATATCGCCATAATTTGCCTTTCATGTCATACATAACTTGTCATGATAACATGTCGCTACCGTGGACCCATTCCACAGTCTTACGCCGTGGGCCTAACCCACCTCTCATAACCACTCATCCTTACCATGCAATACAACACATAAGAAGTGCAATGGCATCTGCAGCATAAACATGATGTCAAGGCCCCCATAAACCGAGCATCAGGCCATGCTACGCCCACATAAGAATACACACATGCGAAATGCTCTAAATGCATATACTCTCATAGAGTACCCAAACTGGCTCTTAGGCCAACCGAGTCATGCCAATGCTCACACACCCCTTCACACACAAAGCATGTCCCTCCAAATAAATGCAAACCAAACCCCATGTATCACACAATATCATGATATGCACAAAGTTAAGGTGGGAATCCAGAAGTACTAGCTCTTCTGGCCTGTCTCTCGCTTATCATAATAGTTGATAACTAGCGCCCATACATCTAGCCATCGGCTGCCACGACCCACGATCAACAGTCAGTGGCTTTGTACCTCATACCCTTTAATACCCATAGCCAACATTTACTTATATTCTTTAACTTAGCATTTCATGAGCTTTTCCCATACTCCCCATGCACCTCACCCATTTAGACTTTTAAGATAACCATCTCATTTTGCAAGAAGACACAATTCCTCGGGTATCATGAACCTAACAACAACGCATCATTCCTTAAGAATTTGAGGCCGGTTCAAAACCCTCGTTTAGAGTATGGACATGACTCAACCAGAACTTATGTTACATGCCAAATAAATAAATCGAACTAAACTGTTCATAACGAAGAGAATAATATGAGGAAGACTCACAATGGTAACTTACATGTTGTCAAAAGAGAGAATAACTTTAGACAAGGTTAAGAGTTTTCATAAAAGAAATAGAAGAGTGAGAGCTTTCATAAAGGAAACAAAGGAGTAGAAGCTTGCTTGATTAACGGCAAATCTAACGATTTTTCTGCAGAAAATATCAGTTCCTACAACCGAAACATCAAATAGCTTTACATATTATTAATCTACATGATTTATTGTGTTTGTGTGTGAAATTTCAAGGAAAAAGGATATGGAACGCGCCCTCATGCGCCCCAAGAAGACTGGGCACGCACCACCCTTATTTTTCGACTAGCCTTGCGCAGTTTTCGTGTTTCGGCCATGTCTTCTTCGTTTTAACTCCGATTCGACCTCCATTTTTTTCTACATACTCCTCTTTCATCCCTCTACAGGAATATGAAAAAAAAAGGGACTTACCTTGATATTTTTTGACTGGTTTGGTCCAAACTCTGATGAAGCTTTGATTTTTCCCGATAAAGCACGTTCTCCCTCGCTTTCTCTCTGATTTTGCTCCTTCTTTTGTTGAATCTCTCTCTCTCTCTATCTCTCTCTCTCTCTCTCTTTCTAAAGAACAAAATCCTCACTCTCTTACCTCTCAAATGAACCAAAATTTCCCCAAAGATTCCCCATTCGAATGCCTCAAAATCTTTCCCAAGAGCCTTATTTATAGAATGTCCTGGCAAATCATAATTCGTCATGTGTCATCGTAATTATTTGGGATTCATCATTAGTTCCATGTGTTTCCATCCAAATGGTGCCATGTGTCCTATATCATTATTACTTCCATGTGTTTCCATTCAATTGATGCCATGTGTCCCAAAGTTGGATTTAAATTGGATTTGAAATCCAAAGCCACATTTAAATAGTTTTTGAAATCCAAAGCTATATTTAATAAGAGTTTGAAATCCATGACATTTAGGTCCCTAGGCTATTCTCAAATTCCACCAATTTCTGAGACTTTTAGACTTACACTTCTGCCCATATTATGATTTTGCCCTTAACCTCCTATGATTCTATTTAGGGGTTGACATGGTGCGGTTTGGGCTGTTTAGTGGGCATTTAATTCACCAAACCAGACCACGCGGTTTCGTTTGGTGCACAGAAACCGCACCAGACCGCATCGCAAATGCGGTGCAGTCTGGTACGATTTTCGCGGTTTTGTGCTTCCTCTGTTGCTTAATCTACTATCCTGTGAATTTTTAAGTAAAACAATAAAACCAATGTATAAAATCACAATTTTCATATCCTTACAGTTTTCAGATATTCTTTCAAAGTTCAAATAAGATCCAAATTCTAATATTAAGTATTGAAATTTGATAATTTTAATTCCTCATTGAAAGGTCTAGGGAATATAATATATATTTGATTAGAATGTTAAGTTGAATTTAACACTGAAACAAATAGTAACTGCCAAGAAAAATCTAAAACTATATCTACAAATGAAAACAAAGAAATTGTAGAGGAGTTGTCAAATGATAGTATTATAAACTATAAATAAGAAAACAAAAATAAAAACAGTTCTTAATCACAATTTGTAGAGATGTTGTCAAACTTTGTTCTCAAACATTAAAAATACTTCACTCTTCCAAAAATTGCAGAGAAGTTGCAGACTTCAGGCGACGCAATTAGAATTTGGAGAACTGGAGAAGTTGCAGTCTTACAGAGGAGTTGCTGCGGCGATGCTGGGTAGAATGGAGGGGAAGAATAATTAAGATTAGGGTTAGTGCTTCACTTTTTTAGGTTTTTATATATTTTTATTTTTAAATTTTTTATTAATAGATTACTCGATCGGTTTGGTTTAAACTGAACCAAGAAATTCGCAAACCGCAAACCGCACGGTTTGGGAATTTCTCAAACCATACCGAACCGCTCCCTTCAAAAAATCGCGTGGTGCAATTTGATGCGGGCGGTTTCCACAGTTTATCAGTTTTTTTGCCCACCCTTAATTCTATTTTCTTGAATATGAAAAATATTGGATGTTACAGAAGTCAATCTCCTTACGAGGTGGTAAACTCGGTAACTCCTCCAAAAACACATCAAGAAAATCTCGAACAATAGGAAGATCAACCAACTCCTTCTTCTCGCCAGGAGTAACTGTCACAAAGGCAAGGTGTGCCTCACACCCCTATCAGATTAACTTTCCTGCTTGTATCATTGCAATCATAGGTGTCGCCACCACTAGCTTAACACCCCGATATGCAATAACTAGCTGACATGGATGCTTAAAAGTGATTACCTTCCACTGACAGTCAACTTTGGCTTAATGCTAGGATAACCAATCCATCCCCAACAAAATATCAAAATCCTGGATGGCTAGCACCACAAGATCCCCTGGCAAAACTTGGTCATGAGCTACAATCTCACAATCCCATACCATTTCAGTTCCTAGCAATCTGTTACCACCCGGTGTCATGATAGAAAGGACATATGGAAAAGGACTACGAGTAACAGGAACTAAATGCAAGACATGTGGTGCCATGAAGGAATGTTTAGAACCTGTATCAAATAAAACACAGACATCAGATCTATATAAGGAAAGTATACCTTGCACTATCTCATTCCCTCCTTCAGCTTCAGCTACTGATAGTGCAAACACCTTGCCTAGAACCTGAGGCCTACCAGTAGTAGTAGGTGGTTGTGCTGCATGCAAAGGTAGTGGTGTGGCTGCACCCTACACGTTGGGAATAACTGGTTTCCATGTCAGTCCCGACCTTGATCATCCCATCCTCTGTCCACCACCCTTAGTTGGCTAAGTGCACACATTGGCCTTATTGATGTTCTACCCTTGTGTTTAGTTTTGATGATGAAAAACAATACCTTGTTTTATCCCTAAGTCATGAGTCAAGTCTATGGTTTTCAACAAAAATCAATTTCAAGTGCTTTCTTAAAATGAAAACCAAAATTATTTATGATTTTCTATATCAGTTGGAGATTTGCGAAGTTAAGTATTTAGTCTTAAAAGAATCTCCTAAAATGATTTTCAAATTAGCTTTGAAGTCGTTGGTCAACATAGAGCTAAAATTGTTCTAAGGCAAAAGACCAACTAGAACATAAATGTGTTTGATGAAAAACCAATCTTAAATATGAAAAATCATTTATGTTTATCTCATCTTTGAAAATAAGTTTTTCATATTTTGAAACATGCATGAAAGGTTTTGACTTGAAATTTAAACGTATGAAAATTTTTTTAGTTCATGCATCATGTCTTGAAACTCGTTTTGATAACGTTTTAATATTTTTCTAAGTCTGAAAGACTAGCACCTTATAAGGAGACATATAAGAAAATGATTTCATTTTGAAAAACTATCTCCCGGTATTTTGATATCTTCTATCCATTAATGCTAAAATGATTTTTAACGAATTTTTCAAGAAATAGAAAATGTAGATCTTGGAGGTGGTAAAATCGCAAAATCATAAGTTTGTACTAAAACCCAAATTTTACTTTTTTATTCTTATGGATTTTGATTTTCTAGATATTTTTATTGAATCCAAATGGGGGGGTACTTTCTT
The DNA here is from genome assembly GCA_036245055.1 of Diospyros kaki. NCBI lineage: Eukaryota > Viridiplantae > Streptophyta > Magnoliopsida > Ericales > Ebenaceae > Diospyros > Diospyros kaki. The sequence goes on along the minus strand of BSEG01000010.1, from coordinate 23,880,436 downwards.
ATTTACATTTATGTATTAAAGTAAATGGAAGGTAAAATATAAATAAACTAAAAGTTGTAGTTGTAGGTATGCATGTCCTGAAGGATGGCTTCATCTGTCAACATATACCTCATCATCTGTCGACCGACCTCTTATTTTTAGACCATCTGTCGATCGATGCTCTTGCATCTGTCGACTGACAGAATGCCATTTCGTGGTGCTTCGATAGTGTGCACCATCTGTCGACCAGTAGAATGCGGGCACAAGGAACTGTCGACCGGCTCAGATGATCTGTCGACCGAATTTTGAATTCTTGCTAATCTGTTGATCGATGCCTTGAATCTGTCGACTGTTTGTGTCGCAGAAACCCCCAACGGCTAGTTTTTTCACTCACCCAAAGTGGCTTTCCCACTACCAATGACAAGATTTGTGCATGGGCTCTCAAGGGACTATAAATACAAGTCAAATGGGTGATTCAAACCAACCAAGAGATTACATTACAAGCTCCCAAGTGCCAAGATCATTGTTGTGCTTCATTGGTAAATTCGTTCTCTTTTCAAGGCTTTGTATTCATTGTGTTAAATTCATTATCAAGCTTTGTCTTTATTTTGAGAGAATTTGTAACTGAGAATATTTTTTCTCAGATCCTCTCTTGTATCTCCTTGTTTTTTTCTTAGCTTGCTTTGCTAGAGGGTCTACTTTGCTTGTAGGAGGATTTTGATTCCTAGCTTGTTGTGCTAGAGAACTTGCTTGTTGAAGCAAGGGGTTGTATTTCCTAGCAAGATAGCTAGAGGACTTGCTTGTTTAAGCAAGAGGTTGTAATTTCCTAGCTTGTTGCTAGAGGGCCTATCCAGAGAGATAGGAGATTTTAGTGAATTGATTGAAAAATCCTTAGTGAGGAGCTAAGGTAGTGGATTAGGCTTGGTTTAAGCCGAACCACTATATATCGTTGTGTCTCTTATTTGCTTGTGCTCTTTGTTTCATTTATTGAGCCAAGCATTTCATTAATCGTCACTTTCACTAAAATCTCATTTTTCATCAAAAGCGTTTTCAAGTTCAATCAAATTTTTAAAACAACCCAATTCACCCCCCCTCTTGGTGTTGGTGCCATTGCTATTCAAATCTAACACTTGTGACCCAATTGACCACAACAATAATAGACAATCCCTTGACTAGGCACTGCATCAAATCCACATGGAAAATCTCTCCGTACATGGCCTGGTTACCTACTATGGAAACACACATTCCCACGTGCTACACGCACTACAAGAAAAAGGATATTTCGTGACGGGCTTTTTTGTGATGAGGAAAATTTCCTCACCAAAGATCACTTTTGGTGATGAGATTTTTGGGTCATCGCCAAAAGTGAACTTTTGGTGAGGACAATAAAAGGTCATCACCTAAAATTGACACTTTAATTTTCGACCCTCAAATTTTTCCCACCACATGGTGGGAAAATTTTCAGCAATGATATTATTACTTTTGGTGATGAAAAATAGTCATCACCAAAAGTAATTTTTGTGACGACTAAAAAGTCAGCACTAAAGTTCATCATTACAATTTCCCACCCTTCCCATCGCTTCCTTTTCCCCTTTTGATTTCTCTTCTTCCTGCACATATCACCCGTCCCCTAAAATTAGAAACATGGAGTAGCCTTTGCCAAACCACAACTAATTGTAAGCAACTTCATTTTTCTTTCGTTCATTTTGATTTCTCACTACAAGAATTTGAGGAATTTAACCACACGTAAATTACCCACATATTATACGTGGGTATTTATCCATATAAAATGGTAATATGTAGGGGTAATTAAACTAGACAAACTTGTTAAATTATCCGCACTTATTATGTGTGGGTAAATTGATATACCTGCACTTATTTTGGCAAAATTTTTTTTCTCCACTTTCAGAGCTTGGTGAGATTTTTCCCGATAAAATTTTAGCTCATGTGGCATTTTTTTGCATTATATTGCCCACACATATTAGTAAATGTTACACATGTGTATAATTGTTTATAAAGTTACCCACACATAATTACAAATATTATATATGTGTGGGTATCCACGTATATACATTACAAAAAAAAAAAAGAGTTATTAACAACAAAAATTAACGATGAAATTAAATTTGATGGTTAATATAGTATTATTAATGACTAAATATACATGCCATCGTTATGAGATAAATTTTAACAATAGGGTAAATAAGTTGTCATTAATAAATCACTTTGCTGTTGTTATTGACTTGTTGTTGCCAAAATACAACAATTAAAATTTGTGATGTGGGGTCCACTCGAGCTGGTTGTCGGGTGAGGTTAGGTTGCCGTAAAAGATGTCGCCTCAAGGGAGTTTTCCACTGGGATGCTCGCCACAAGGATTCGCCACTAGCTCTCGCCGCTAGCTCTTGCCACAAGCTCTTGCCGCTAGCTCTTACCACTAGCTCTCGCCACTAGCTCTTGCCACAAGCTTTCGCCGCTAGCTTTTGCCACAAGCTCTCGCCGCTAGCTCTTGCCACAAGCTCTCGCAGCTAGCTCTTGCCACAAGCTTTTGCCGCTAGCTCTTGCCCCTAGCTCTTGCCACAAGCTTTCGCCGCTAGGTCTCGCCGCAAGCTTTTGACCCTACTGATGCTCAAAAAATGGGTTAGAGGGCTTGCGGGAATCTTCCCCCGCGAAGACCCTCCGATGCCAAAGTCAGTCTTGGATCCCAATGACTATTCATGAAAATAATAAAAGTGTATTCAAAGTGACCAGATTTACCAAAGTTGGAAGTCCTTATTAATGTCCTGTAACTGGGTATTTATAGGGCACGATTCTCAAGGGTGGCTGGTGTTGACACGTGGCGGTTGCTGAATGGATCAGAGCCAAGCCAAAAAGGTGGGGGAGGTTGCTACGATGCAGCCGCGGGGCAGCTAGGCCTCGCGGTAGTGTGCCTTGCGGCCAACACTACAGCAAGGCAATTGCTCCTCACGGCAAATAGCAGTGAGGCTGCTGTGCCTTGCGGCTGGATGCCACAAGGTGCAGCCTCGCGGCTGACAGCCGCGAGGCTGCATATCGCAGCGTGCAGCCGTGAAGCAGCTGTTCCTAGCAGCTACTGCTCCTTGTGGCTGTGAGGCAGCCGCAAGACTGCTAGCTGGCGACAACAGCTTTCTTCAATTTTTTTCTTTTTTTGATTTATTTTTATCCCCCCCTTTTTTTACATGGCACAAGAATTGCCCCCCACTATTCTGTTTTGTCTTCAAAAAAAATTAAAGAGTAGAATATCAACCAAAGAGCCGGGTCTAGCACTTGAATTCAATCAAAGGTTCCAGGACACCCGACGATCTAACGTCAGCTAGGGGTTTTAGGTGCCAGATTATCTCTGCGCAACCAGGCCCTCAAGGAATAGGTTTCGCTCGTGGGACTCTTGCTAGTTGTCCGAGCTTGCTGGGAGGCCTAGGCGCTGGTTCAGCCATGGAGTCGGGTCTAGCTTGGAGCATAGCACCGGACTCAGTCAAGGGGGCACAGTCTTCGGAGCGTCCGGTGATCCTATGATCGATTATAGCACACTGGCTATTGTGTTCTCCATGTCTGTCTTTCGGGGTTAGTTTACCTTAGGGAATCTGGGTTTGGCCAGTGGTCAGGCGCGGGATTCCTATCAGACATCCGAGTTTGCCGGGAGACCTAGGCGCCAGATCGACCAAGGGGTTGGGTCTAGCCAAAAAGGCATAGCATCGAACCCAAACGAGGGATCCGGGTGAGTCTACAGGCATAGGCATCGGATGTTCTGGTGATCTCGGGCCAACTCGTGGTCATAGGCACAAAATTGCAACTGGGTGACTAACCCCAATAAGCGGGATCATGGCAGAACTGTCATAGGGTTGTTGTCTCTTCATGCCTTCCTTTGGACCAGTCTACCTCAAGGAATCTGGGTTTGGCCAGCGATCCGCCGCGGGATTCCTACCAGACATCCGAGTTTACCAAGAGGCCTAGGTGCCAGATCAACCAAGGAGTTGGGTCTAGCCAGATTGCCACTAGGCGACTTGACCTTCGAGAGCAGGCTTATGCTATTGCTATCATGTGATCCCTTTACTTCTTTTCCGCCTTCCTATAGCCAGTCTACCTCAGGGAATCTGAGCTTGGCCAGTGGTCCGGCACGGGATTCCTACCAGGTATCTGAGTTTGTCGGTAGACCTAGGCGCCGGATCAACCAAGGAGTTGGGTCTAGCCAAAAAGACATAGTACCGAACTCAAACGAGGGATCCGGGTGAGTCTGCGGGCATAGGCATCGGATGTTCTGGTAATCCCGAGCCAACTCGTGGTCATAGGCACCAGATTGCCATTAGGCGACTTGACCTTCGGAAGCGAGCCGTGCTTGAACCGCTGTACCTGCAGGACACATACAAATAATCTGGGCCCGTGGAGATTTTACGTGGTTCGGCTTATAGTTTTGCCTACTTGCACGGGAATATAGGGGTATATTCTTTTATTTATCGGGGCACGTTATTACAATGGAAAATTAAGGATAATTCTGGCCTCCAGCCGAGTCGAGTAACGCTTTAGGTGACAGGCTCGACTCTACGTCTCGCACTTCACCCCTTCCCCTGGGGCTAAAGTTGGGAAGTACCTCTTGAGGTTCACGGTGTTCCAAGCTTTCCCTATCGCCTCACCTTATCGTGTCGATGGTGTGTACCTGTTGGGTCCTTCACACTTCGTGCTGAGTTTCTTTTCCTCTTCTATTACTTTCCCTTACGTCCAAAATTTCTATTTGGATGATAAACTGTTCTACTCGGTCAAACAACTCAGTCACAGAATTTGGCTCGGAGAAGGCTAAGGATCTTTTGAGCGGGGTGTATGTAGTTCCGTTTAGCAGGGTTGATGCCGCCAATCCGATTGGGAGATCCCTTACTTCTTATGTCGTGGCTTTGAATTGCTCGATGTATTGTTTTAAGGATTCATTCAGCTTCTGCTGTAAGCTCTTTAGATATATTGCACTCTTCTTTTCGAGAGATAGATAGAGAATGCATTTAGGAATTCTTTCTTCAATCGCTTAAATAATCGTATATGTCCTGCTGGTAATTTAGTGAACCACTGCTGAGCTTGTCCTGCCAGGGAGAGTGGGAAGACCCTGCACCTAGTGACCTCATTCCATCCATGTAATACGACCACTGCGACAAAACATTGTAAGTGCTTTTCGGGGTCCTCCCTTCCTGAGTATACCGAAAGCTGTGACAATTCGAACCCTGGTTGCACTGGTTGTCTTTGGAGTTCTTCGGATAGAGGGAACCCTTTCGGGGGGGTTACCTTTGGCACGATCATTACCTACTTCTGTTCTAGCACATTTTCTATGAGGCGTTTGATGTCAGACACGCTAAGTGTTTCCTTTTCTGCTTCATTCTGGCAAAGGGACGGGTCATAAGGGACTCTTAAGCAGGTGTTTTCTATTGTCTCTTTATATGTGGGAATTTTCTTGCCCTCTTGCCATATTTCTTTCTCGAGTCTCTTACTTCCGGGACTTGGCTATTCAGCCCTAGAGTTTCGATTCTTATCCCCTGCTGAGGGGCCCTTAGAGGGTTGTCTTTGGATCTCCGATGTTCCCCCATCGTACCGGTTTGTCACATGTGGGGAACGTGAATGTCTGGCATTAATTCTTGTAACAAAGTAGTGACTCCCTGCAGTCTCCTCATATTCTCCTCATTGTTCATCCTGACCTCATCATTCTGTTGCTTTAGCTCCTCAAAATTCTCCCGCAATAGTTCATAATCTGAGAGTAAGACTGTGGGTGGAGCCATTCTTGAAGTCCCCACGAGGTTTCCATTTGGAATTGAAGACTGTCCAAAAGAGTGTTGTTCTTGACTAGCGGGCGCTGCATGTGGGACTTGCTTCTCTCGGCCTGTCGCATATCTCCTCAATCCAACTATGTGTGCTTTTCCTTGTTCTAAACACTCTATGCCCCCCGGTCCGGTGGTATGGTTGCATACGAGCACCGGAAAGTTCCCTGAACGCACTTCGTTGTTTGGGTGTTCTACTGAAAATTTTGGCGCTTTAGAGTGCCCTTGATGGGGGCCTTTCGTGGCTCCTGTTCTGGTACGAGCGCTCCTTCGGGTGGGGTCAGGTGGGTTTGCCCAATCGGCTAATCTTGTCTTTCTCGGCATCTTGTGTTAAATTGGCTTTTTATTGCGTTTCCCACAGACGACGCCAAATTGTTGTTGCTAAAATACAACAATTAAAATTTGTGATGTGGGATCCACTCGAGCTGGTTGTCGAGTGAGGTTAGGTTGCCGTAAAAGATGTCGCCTCAAGGGAGTTTGCCACTAGGATTCTCGCCTCAAGGATTTGCCACTAGCCCTCGCCGCTAGCTCTTGCCACAAACTCTCGCCGCTAGCTCTTGCCACTACCTCTCGGCGCTAGCTCTTGCCACAAGCTCTCGCCGCTAGCTCTTGCCACAAGCTCTCGCAGCTAGCTCTTGCCACAAGCTTTTGCCGGTAGCTCTTGCCCCTAGCTCTTGCCACAAGCTTTCGCCGCTAGGTCTCGCCGCAAGCTTTTGACCCTGCTAATGCTCAAAAAATGGGTTAGAGGACTCGTAGGAATCTTCTCCCACGAAGACCCTCTAATGCCAAAGTCAGTCTCGGATCCCAATGACTATTCACGAAAATAGAAAAAGTGTATTCAAAGTGACCAAATTTATCGAAGTTGGAAGTCCTCATTAATGTCCTGTAGTTGGGTATTTATAGGGCATGATTCTCAAGGGTGGCTGGTATTGACACGTGGCAGTTGCTGAATGGATCAGAGCCAAGCCAAAAAGGTGTGGGAGGTTGTTACGACGCAGCCGTGGGGCAGCTGGGCCTCACGAAAGTGTGCCTTGCGGCTAACACTGCCACAAGGCAGCTGCTCCTCGCGGCAGACAGCCGTGAGGCACCTGTTCCTCGCGGCAAACAGCCGCGAGGCTGCTGTGCCTTGCGGCTGCATGCCGCAAGGTGCAGCCTCGTTGCAGACAGCCGCGAGGCTGCACGTCGCGGCGTGAAGCCGCGAGGCTGTTGTGCCTCGCGGCATGCAGCCGCGAGGTTGCACCTCGCGGCTGCTGCTCCTTGCGGCTGTGAGGCAGCCGCAAGAGTAGCTGCCAGCTTTCTTCAATTTTTTTCTCTTTTTTATTTATTTTTATCGCCCCTTTTTTTACATGGCACAACATGACTAAAATTTTTAATTGTAACCATGAGATAATAAAAATAATTTTTAAGATTTAACTAATACTTATATAAGCAATTCTTAATATAATTATATTTTTTTTGTAATTATATAAATATAATTATTAAACTATTATAATTGAACATTAGTTATTAATTTGATGCAATAATTTAAATTATTTTATCAATTATCATAATCTTAAATTATTTTATTTTTATCAATCAAATAATTATTTTCATATATTATTTTATTTTTTATTAATTAACAAGTAAATGTTATAAAAAAATATAAAAAAAGCCAAAACTATTGGTAAGAGATGCCCCGCCTCTTTCCCTACAAATCCCAAATCCCTAATTCCCAAATCTCCATTGCTGAATCTCCCTTGTGATACTTCCGGCCATCTTCCGTCCATCGCTTTCGCTGCCTCCTCGCCACCTCAACGCCGCCACCGCTTCCTCACTACCTCAACTCCCGGCGACCTCCAGCTCCATCATGACCTTCTCGCTGCCTCTAAGCCCGCTGCCTCCGCCTGCTCACCCACTTTATCTAGGTTTATTTTCTCTTCCTCATCCCACTTTATCTTCATCACCTTCTTCACCATGCTGCCTTTAATATTACTTCCATCGTCATCATGTTCATGTTCACTACCACCTGTTTTTGTATATACGTATAGTTATATGCACAGAAGAGAGATTATCATATCAATGGATTAATTCAACTTGTCTCGGTGCCAATTTCTCCAGGAACTTTGTTTTCGAGCTCTGTTTGGTTTCTCGGGAAAAGGGTTGTTAACAGAAAAGAATAAAAATCGAAGCTGTGGGTGTAATTCGTTTTCGTGTTATTCTTTTATCTCAATTGTCTAATCGAGAGTTAGACAGTGAAACTAGTCATAATATTGTTTCTTTGGATTTTTACATTTGCCTAATGCCTTCTTTGGATTTAGGATGATTGTGATATATATTTTTTTCTTTTAGCATGTAGATTTGATGAAATATATATGCTCCAGTTCTACCTTTTGATTTATCTTTTATTTAGATATTTACATCAACTACTCCCTTTGCTCCCTTCTTTAACTTCTCAAATATGTTTCCCACATCTTGTTTTGCTTTTGTAATCCACTTTTACAGTCAATATTGCATGATACCATTTCTTATTTTACAGTAAAAGCGTGTTCCATATTTCTTTAAAATGCTGAGCAAAAGCTAACAATGGAGTATCAGTTCTGTTGCCCTTAATGTTTGTGTTTGTTATTGACTTGCTTCATTTGCATGCATTTTAATACTTTGATATTTTATCCAAAAGCTTTGGTATTGGCAATTATGTTCTAAAATATGTTACCTGGTTAGAACTGTGGATTTATTTGAGTAGTGGGTACTGCTAAATTAATTTTCATAAAATAATTAGACTTTTAATATAATAAATAGTTATGTTTACTACAAATTAATCATGTAAAATTACATTATGATGGCTATTTTTCCTCTCTGAAAACTCTACTATTTGTAGGTACAAATTTGTCCTGTTTGATTTTTCTGCTCCTGAGAAGTACCTCAATTTGTTCTTTTATTCGTTTGATGTTCCTTTATTAAAAAAGAAAAATACTAATCAATATTATGATGGTTATCCAGGTTGGAAGACTGATCAATATTTTGAAGTTTATCTGCTTTAGTCCTTTGGATGCTCTTTCTTTTTTCTTTGATTAGGTTAGTACATGGTAATTACTTTGGATGCTCTTTTTTCTTTGATTTAGTTAGTACATGCATTAATTACTTTTGTGTGTGTTCAAGTACGTAATTTTTGTAATAAACTAATTTAGCCAATGTCAACATCATTGTAGGGTTGTTGTGCAAGGTCCTGGACCAGGGCTACATTATGGGCATGTTATGGTTCTTGTAGGGCAAAGGTACCTGATGGCAATTGGTGGAAACGATGGTGAGCCGCATAGATGCTTCTTGTTGTTTGCTTGAGTATCTTTCTCAATTTTGATCCTCTAGCAATAATTTAATGCATGGTTTCAGGCAAGCGACCCTTGGCTGATGTGTGGGCACTTGACACAGCTACAAACATGCATGAACATGAATTGGACATGCCATGGACGTGAAGGTGCTTTCACTATAATTTTTATTACTTTTTTTTCCATTACGTATTTTTTTTTTACTTTGTTTTGGGGATACATTACAAATATAACACATTTTGGGTAAGGTATAAAAACACACTGATCCTAGTTTGCCTCTAATATAGTTGTCCTTTTTATGTTTACGGATTTAGTGCTGCATTATTATATTTATGAACACTATAAATAAAATGAATAGTATTATTTTTTTCATTGTATCCATATCTCTATTTATTGTAACTTTTTTTCAAATAATCAAATTTCATGTTCATTGACGTATTCATTTCTGTACCTCTATCATATTGTTGTCTTGGTGCTTTTAATTTTATACCGATGCTGGGTCATGCCTCCCCTTCTCGAGCAACTGTCAAGGTTTTTTTATTTTGTCAAAACACCAAATTGGGGCAAATTGATTCACAAAAAACAGAAAGAAAAAGAAATTTTGCTCTTTGTTCTGCTCTGCTCTCTCTCTCTCTCACACATGATAAACTGAATTAATTTGTTTGTTTATTACAAGATATGGTTTTTATACTATTATCTTTTATTTTTTTGAGGATATTTTAAATTGAATAAGCTTAATTAAGGGGAAAAAATGAGAAATAAGGCTACGTCACATACTAACTTAAACAACATATCTTGTGAAGCACCATTTACTCATGTATTCCCTCTATTAAATTCTAACATAAATTATATGGTTTTACATTATACTAACTTATATTTAAAAAAAAAAAAATAGACTGATCCAACCATGGGGTAATTACTTGATGATATTTCTCTTTTTAAAGCAACTCATTTTACATTTTTAATGCTATATTAGAATGTTATGATGTTATACTAATTATCTCTCTCACTATATTAGGAGATGATGTTGGAGAAACAGGAAGCTGCGGCTTCTGCATCACAATAAGAAGAAAGTTAAAAGCTTTCTCAAAAAGAAATTTGTATTTCATCAATAAGGTTGAAATCAAGTTACTTTACTGGTAAATCATCTAAAAAGACTCGGACAACTCCATTGAATCATTCAGAAACAGAACAACTTAAACAACAAGTGGAGAACTTGGTACAGTATAATGAAACAACAACAACAATAACATATCCAGCCTTTATCCCATTATGTAGGGTCGGCTACATGAACTCTAAACTTTAATGTATTTCTGTCTTTTGTCATATCTTCATTTAGGCCTATATGCTTCATATAAAACTTTATTGTCTCTTCCAAAGTTTTCTTGGGTCTGCCTCTACTTATTTTTTTGACTAATTGTTCCATTTCATCAACTCTCCTCATATGAGCGTCTCTTGGTCTCCTTCTCACATGACCAAACCATCTTAGTTTAGTCTCTCTCATCTTCTCCTCGATTGTCACTACTCTTATCTTATTACGAATAATCTCATTTCTGATTTTATCTTTTTTTGTATGGTCGCACATCCATCTTAACATTCTCATCTCCACTACGTTCGTCTTTTGCTCATACTAGTATTTGGTTGCCCAACATTCTGAGCCATACAACATGGCTAGTCTTATAGCTGTCATATAGAATTTTCCTTACAGTTTTAATAGGATTTTACTATCACATAACACTCCCGATGCATTTCTCCAATTTAGCCAACCTGCCTTAATTCTATGCGTGACATCCTCGTGAATTTCTCCATCTTTTTGAATCATTGATCCCAAATATCGAAAATGATCTTTTTTTTGTAAGATTTGATCTTCCAATTTTATTATAACATCCTCCACTCTTGCATTCTTACTAAATTTACATTTCATATATTCTGTTTTCATTCTAGTTAATCTAAATTCCTTAGATTCTAAATTATTTCTCCACAACTCAAGCTTAGTGTTCACTCCCTCTTTTGTTTCATCCACCAACACTATGTCATCTGCAAATAGCATACACCATGACACCTCTGTCTGATTGTGTTTAGTTAGTTCATCCATTACTAAAGCAAATAAGTATAGACTTAGTGCAGAACCTTGATGCAGTCCCATTGTAATTTGAAATGGTTCAGTAACCCCTTCGCATGTTCTGACTCTTGTCTTTGCACTGTGATACATGTCCTTAAGGGCTTGTATATAGGCTATTCGAACTCCTTTCTTCTCTAAAATCTTCCATAATACTTCTCTAGGGACCCTATCATAGGCCTTTTCTAGATCTATAAACACCATATGCAGGTCTTTCTGTTGTTCCCGATACCTTTCCATTAGACGCTTCAGTAGGTATATAACTTCCATTGTTGACCTACCAGGCATGAAATCAAACTGATTTTTCGAGACATTTGTTCCTTTTCTGAGCCTTTGCTCTATTATTCTCTCACAAAGTTTCATGGTATGGCTCATTAACTTAATTCTTCTGTAATTTTCACAGTTTTGAATATCTCATTTGTTCTTGTATATAGGAACCAAAGTACTTTTCCTCCACTCATCTGGCATCCTTTTTGATTTAAGCATCGCGTTAAATAATTTCGTTTACCAGGAGATACCATTTTCTCCCATGCATTTTCATGCTTCTATTGGTACTCTTGCGTCCCCACCATCATTGAGTAATTTTGTGAAATACTCCTTCCATCTCTTCTTAATTGTTCCCTCATTCACTAATACATTTTGATTTTCATCTTTTATACATTTCACTTGGTTTATATCCCTTGTTTTTCTTTCTTTTGCTTTAACTAATTTATATATATCCCTTTCTCCATCATTTGTATCAAGTCATTTATATAGACTCTCATATACTTTTGACCTTGCTTCACTAATAGCTCTTTTTGCTGCATTTTTTGCTTCTTTATAATTTTTTATGTTTTCTTCATTGTTGCACTGATATACAACATTATAGTAAGTTTTCTTATTTCTAATTTTCAATTGTACCTCTTCATTCCACCACCAAAACTCCTTAAGGTTTGGGGCTCTACCATTTGTGTCTCCAAGGACTACCTTTGCTGTGCTTCTCAGGGCAGTAGCCATTTCCCTCCACATTTGGATTCCCTGTCTTTCTCTATTCCATTCTCTTCTATCCCTTAATTTTTCTTTGAAGATTAGTTGTTTCTTCTCTTTTAAATCATACCACCTAATTCTTGGATTTTGTTTTATATGATTTTTTCTCTTCCAATTTCTTACTTGGACGTTAAGTACCAAAAGTCTATGTTGAGTAGTCAAACACTCCCCCGATATCACCTTATAATCCTTACAACATAATCGATCCTCTTGTCTCATGAGGAAGTAATCTATTTGGGTGCTTGATGTGACATTTTTATATGTGATTAAGTGTTCGTCCCATTTTTTGAACCTAGTATTGGTTATAATGTGTCCATATGCCATAGCAAAATCTAGAATAGACTTACCCTCATTATTAAATTCCCCGAATCCATACCTTCCATGTACCTCTCTATAGCCATTTCCGTCTCTACCCACGTGGCCATTTAAGTCACCTCCTATAATCACTTTCTCTCATCTTGATATCATTTGTATGAGTCCTCTCTAGATCCTCCCAGAATTTTGCTTTTATCTCCTCATCTAACCCCGCTTGTGGTGCATATGTACTAAAGATATTCATAGTCATTCTTCCTAAACCAACATTCACCATAATAATCCTATCCCCTATTCTCTTTACATCCACTACCACATCTACTAAGCTTTTATCCATAATAATCCCCACTTCATTTTTCGCTCGATCATTTCCTATGTAGCATATTTTATATCAAGTTTTTGATAAAGTTTTTATTTTTTTCTCTACCTATCTCGTCTCTTGAAGGCACATAATATTAATCTTTCTCCTAATAATCACATCTACCACTTCCATAGTTTTGTCTGTTAATGTTCCTATGTTCCATTACTCAATCTTTAATCTATGATTTTTGTTTTGGCCTTGACTTTGAATTTGTTTTTGTTTTTGATTTTGGACTAGCTTCTTTACCCACATTCGTCCAAGCAAATACAGGGACCATTGCTCATTTGTCACTACATCCGGCACCGATGCAGCGACCCTAGCTCACTTGACACTACACACGGGCAGTGTAGCGCCTCGCTATGAAGGGTTACGCCCTAATGATTTTTCATAGTTTGTCTAGAGTTCATGTTTTGGATCCGACTAGGTTTTACGTTGGCTGTCGGCTACCTAACACAACCCTCCTCCTTTATCCGGGCTTGGGACCGGCAGTGGATAACATCCCAGACAGAGTTGGTACAGTATAACGAGTCAAGAGAAATTGAGTTTGAAGCACAAAAAGAGGAGATTCATTGGTTGAAGAGTATGTTGGCCATTCTTTTAGAAAAAGTTGGAGAAAAACCTCTAGATGAACCATTAAATGCAGAAGATGGCAACAACTCTTAGATGTGTGGGACTTTAAGGATCCAAAGAAGTTGAAAGTTTATTTTGACTGATATACTTTTTTCTTATTTGTCTTTATTTGATGAATTATGCTTGGAACATGTTTTTGAATATTAGATTTGATGAGTTCGGTTATTTGTGGGATATGTTTTGATGGACTAACAATTTGGATGATGCAATTTATTGAAATTTGTGGTAGTTATGTTTGGTATTTTAAATAGGTTGAGAATTTATTAACAGGGATGTTTGTGGGACTATATGATGAGATATCATGACATGAAAGTTTTAGTGACAGGTCAGGTGATCATTTATAATTTTTAGTGATGCTATTTTCTTGATAGACTCTTATCGCTAAAAGTTTTTGGTGATGATATTGTATTGTAGTAAAAGAGTTTTTGCAATGAGATGCTTTCATCACATAAATTTTTTGGTGATGTCTAAGTCCCTTGATGTAAATCACAAGTATTTTACTAACCATCACAGAATATTTTATGTGAGGACTTCACTTTATCACAAGTACCTTTTGGTGACTAAGTGTTTTGTCACAAAAACTTTCTCATAACGAACAATTTTGTTTTTTGGTGAGGAGATAACGTCGCGAGGCAGTTTTGGTGATGAGATAAAAAAAATTTGTGAGCATTAATGGTAGTCACAAATATGTTCTAGTGATGGAAATTCTTACGCCAATAGTGATAACATAATTCGTCACTAAAAAATATTTTTGGTGATTAGATATGAAGAGACAATGATTTTAGGTGATGAGTTGGGCGACGAATTTTTTCATCACCAATAATGCATTTACCGTGATGAAATGATTATTTCGTCACCAAAGATAATCGGCGAGGGACCTATGGTGACGAGTCTGTGACAAATACTTGATCATCACTGAAAAGATTGAGTGATGAAATTCTATCTTTATGTGACCACCTAAGGTCATCACAGAAGACTAATTTTCTTGTAGTGACGACAATGCCCCTGATGCCTCTTGCCACAAGTCTTGCACTCTGGAACAGCTCTTGGTCCTTGGCTGGAACCTGTATCTTGACCTCTCTTCTTACAACTGTTCCCTGTCGTCTTCACAGTATTAGTAGCAGCTCATTCCATCTTGGCTTCCTGTAGATTTCGTTCAACTGCGTGGGCTCGCCTCACAATAATAGGAAAATCCTTAGCCCAAACTCTAGCCATAACATGTTGGATCTTTGCACGTAGGCCCCTCTCGAACTTGCTGACCTAATGTGACTCTAGAGTCACCATTTATAGAGCATAACATGCCAGTGCAACAAACTCTGCCTCATACTGAGTGACAATCATGCTCCCATGCTGCAGGTCTATAAACTTATAAACCCTCTGCTCTTGAACCCACCTAGAAATGTAGGTCTCACTGAAGAGCACCTCAAACTCAGCCCATGAAGGCACTCTATCTTTGAATTATTGTCTAGTAGTCTCCCACCAGGGCCCTATGTCACCCTTCAGAAAAAAAGTCCCCATTTATACCTTCTATTCCTCTGTGCCACCCATGGACCGCATATGCTTCTCCATCTCTAGGAGCCAATTCTCAGCCTCCACTACATCTGCACCCCCTCTGAACTCAGGTGGACGCAAAGCCATAAAATTCTTTAGAAGCGCACCCCCAGATTTTCCCTCAACACTTGGTGCCCCTAAATGAGATACCAGACCTCGATCATGATCATGCTGCCCTTGGCTCAGTTGTGCGACAACCAATAAATCCACTGCACGCAGAATGCCTACCATAGTATCTTGCATGTCCGAAGTCCCCTGTTGTTGCACTCCATCTACATCTCTTGGCACCTTAGGTGGGGGAATATCCTGCCTGCGATCCACACGAGGTGGTCGTCCTCACCCTCGACCACGACGAGTATTCATATCCCTACGAAATCAACAGTAGCACTTAGAATGAATTCAAACCTCGAATGCTAACTTACCCTGAGAGATAACCTAACTCTACCCGACAACCTAGGTATACAGGGACATCTTATTATAATCGACCCTAAACCCCACTCTGATACCAAGTGATGTGGAACCCTTACCCGGATACCCCAACCAAGCTGAAGAACCCGAGCAAGAGCCCCAGAAAGGTAATAAAACAGAAGAGGAACCACCCTGACTTGCCATGCATGCTCAACTAGGATCACCTGTACTCATATAGAAGAAGCGGGTAACAGAAGCATAGCTCACATTCTAGGTGTAATACCTGAGATTTTTAGATTTAGATACTTGAGAAAATAAGGATTTGTGGAAGTCTTGAGGCAAAAGTTTAGTTTTTGAACTAGGGGTAAAATTGTAATTTTAAAGTTTGGGTAGAAGTGCAATTTTTGAAAAAGAAACCCAGGAATAAGTGTAATTTACTAAAAGACCTGGGAATTGATGAGATTCAAGGATAGCTCAGGGACCTAAATGAAATGAATTCCAAACTTCATTTTAATATGACTTTGAAACATTTGGATTTCAAAACTTATTAAATATGACTTTGGATTCCAAATATTATTCAATTTGATTTTAGACAAGTGGCAAGCAACCATTGGCCAATTAGGGATAAGATTGAAGCCTCATAAGGACTCCTCGAGGTGGCGACACATGATTGGCCTGAGATTTCTGTAAATAGGACCATGGATCTGAAGATCAAGGATTCAAAAATAATTGTAGACCACTTTGAGTTCCATTTTGAGGGATTGAGAGTTAGGGGTGTGTTTTGGGGAAAGAAAGCAAAAATCTGCAAAAAAAAAAAAAAAAAAGGAGGAATTGGAGAAGAAACAAGGAAGTACGGGTTTCGCTGGAAAAATCAAAGCTTTACTGGAGTTTGGACCAAAATAGTTGGAAAACAGTGAGGTAAGTCAGTTTTCTTGTTATATTCCTGTAGAGGGGGAAGAGAGGGACCTGTAGGTTTGAATGGGGTTCGAATCAGAGCTAAAACGAGGGAGATATGGCTGAAAAATCGAGTTGCAGTTGTGTCAATGCCGGAGAAGGAGGTGGCGCGTGCAATACACGCGCCGGAAGGAGCTGATTGTCTAGGTGCGTGGGACCTCTTCCCGAGATGCATGAGGGCACGTGGATACTTTTTTTTCCATGAAATTTTTCACTCAAGTAATATAAAACATGTAGAATAATCCTATGTAAAAATATTTGATATTCGGTTTACAAGGATTGGTGTTTTCTACAAAAAAATCGTCAGATTCGCCATTAAACAGGCAAGCTCCCACTCTTTTATTTCTTTTATGCAAGCTTCCACTCCTTTATCTCCTTTATGCAAGCTTTTAACTCTGTCCTAAGTTATTCTCTCTCTTAGCTACATGTAAGTTCTCGTTGTGAGTCATCTTTGTATTATTCTCTTCAGTGTGAATTGTTTAGTCAGGTTTATTTATTTGGCATGTAATGTAAATTCTGGTTGAGTCACACTTGTAATCTAAACGAGGGTTTTGATTCACCCTCAAATCCTTTAGGGATGTCTCCTTGCGAAAGGAATGCTATGTATGGGCTGATGGGTGCTTAAGGTTGTGGGGTGCAAAGCTACTGGTTGTTGTCCACTGAGTCGTGGCAGTTGATCATTGGATGTATGGGCGCCAACTATCGGTCGTTGTCACAAGCCACATATGAGCTAGGAAAGCTGGTACTTCCAGTCACTCACCTTTGTTATTGTTGATTTCATGATATTGTGTGATGCATGGGGATTGGGTTGCATTCATTAGGGGAAACATGTTATGTGTGTGTGGGGATGTGTGCGCACTGGCATGGCCTGGTTGGTCTAAGAGCCAACTTGGGTACCTTAGGTGAGCATATGCATTTAGAGCATTTCGCATGTGTGTGTTCTTATGTGGGCGTAGCATGGCTTGATGTTTGGTTTATGGGGGCCTTGACATCACGTTTATACTGCAGATGCCATTGCATTTCTTATGTATTGCATTGCATGGTGAGCAAGAGTGGTTATGAGAGGTGGGTAAGGCCCACGCGTAAGTTCATGGAATGGACTCACGATAACGATATGTTATGATGATATATTATGAATGACAGGAAAAACATGTTATGAATGTCAGGAAAAGCCAACTAAGGTTAAGAATGATGATATGGTAGCCTATGTTGGGTTGCTAGCAGGTTTGTATGTGGAACTTGGGTGCCAATATGTGCATCTTATGTGGGCCCCAAGGACCCTCTATGTGTAGTTTACTTTACGTTTATGAATTTAGGGCTAATGCATGTATTGAACATGGCATGAGGTGTTATTTCATTGACATGGAACGCTTGTGGTATGGGGAAAACTCTATTCTTAACCTGTTTCCTTTATTCTATTATGATTGCTGAGCCTTGCGGCACACGTTTGCTTGCGTCATTCTATGTAAGAGTAAGGTACCAAACGAAGGTGAGGTGGGCGGTGCTCGAGAAGGGGTTTAGACGTGTACGAGTAGTCCCGACCATAAGGTCCTAGTGGTGTCTTCTTGCTACAGATATTGTAATAGGATAATTGGTTAGATTCAGTATTGTTTAATGTAATTGACCCTGATGTATGCTTAAGAATGTGTTAAGTGGTTGATGAAGCAATAACAAAGTTTTGTTATCAGGAGTAAGTATGTTAGTTTTTATATTTTCATTAAGACCGTGATAGGTGCCAACTATTTCGACACTTCCCCTTGGTTTCCTTGGCCGGGGTTTCCAAGGAAGATGTCGCCACGAGTTTTTGGAAGTCGTGCTGGCGTCTCGTCCTTGAAAAAAATATATAAATAATAGCTATAAAAATGGGGACATTACACTAGGCATGCATACAAAAGATAACCGACCCACATGGTTACATGATATATACATATACCTATACAAAATTGTGCCAAACACTCAAAAGCTAAACAACTATGGTACAACACCACAAGATACACACCAAAACAGGATCTATTAAGACTGGCCTATACACCACCTGTCGGAGTAGCTCAAGGACTACTAGTTCGCGTCCACACTTAGCTTTGCCCTTACCTGGAATGAAGAGATGCAAGAGTGAGTCACAAGACTCAGCAAACATATAAGAAAGGAGACGCTGACAAGAGTATGGAAGCTAAAGAGTAACTTGCACCCCACATGCAACAACCATACATCATATGTCCTTGAATCACATGTCAAATATAAGGAAATGTTACATAATAAAATATGCACATACCGATCCTTGGGGCCCACATAAGGTACACGACACCCAAGTCCCTACCACAAACCTATCATTGCCCTGAAAGACAATATGAGTAACTTACCGAGCCAAAGCTCCCTCAGGCCGGCGCTACTGAAACCTGAAACGGTACTCTAACCACGTCCAAAAACCAAACCTCGGCATGTTAACCACGTTCAAAAACTAACCTCGGCACAGAGTAACTGTCCAAAAAGTAGCTAGAACACACCCACAAGGCGCCAGAAATCATACAATGTACAAATATAATGCAGTGGCATAATGAGCATCAATGTGATACATAGCCCCTATAAAACCATGCATTAAGTTCTGCTCACCCATATAGGAAGTCACACTCAATGCAGTGCTCTTGTCCTGCCAACCTAGGTATAACGCCCCGCCTTTTCAAGGGCGTTAAATAACTTAGGAATTTCGGGAATATATATTTTTTTTCAACATAAACTCAATATAAATCATTCCCCGACAATCCCGTTCTATCTTCTCAGCATACCAAAATAAGAATCAATAAGCTAAGATAGGTAATCATCATAAATGCAGAAGCTAAAATCGAAACCTGATATGGTACATAATCAAATTCACTTTAATTATAATATAAGAATCCGTAGCATAGTTTAACATCATATATTTAATACTTAAATACATGGAGACTCGTGTCCCGAGATAACAACTAAACGCCTCAAGTACAATCAAATGATACCTCAATATACATTGTCATTTCCCAACTCGACTAAAACATACCCTGATCTTCATGAATAGAAAAATTACTGGAACAATATGTTGAATGCATCGGACACATCACCCTGTGCCGTCTCATCTCATCCACTTCTTTGCCTAAGCTGCAAGTCTCAACTGGAACGTTTGAATGTTCTAGGGGCATAACCCAATTAGAAGATGAATCTTCTAGTGAGAGTTTAAAAACATGATACATGGATGCATGATACAATAACATGAATAATCATATGCCCTAGTGTAACTTCCCTGGCCCACTAGCCTGGCACGGAACCCTAAGCACCCGACCTTCTTTCAAGATAATCCTAACGTTGTTCCACCAATTGCCTTTGAAGAATTACGGCTACACTATCAGGGCGACAACCCCATCTCGACGCAAGTATCGATATGTCAATAATATCATGTAAATGAAATATCACAAATAACGATGCAAGGATACATGCATAGGTATGACAAAATGCTCATATAATTTAGTCATTTTCGTGACTATCATGTTTAACGTGGGCAAAATATAACATATGTAAGCTTTAGGGAAAGATCACTCACTTAATGAACAAAACTTAGGATGCCTCAAAAAATGTGTATTACCTCGATTTGCGTGTCAAACCTCGCAATCTTGCACGAGTCACTTCACCTCAATCCTCAAAGCACCCTATCCATTATTTTATTCCAAGAAACATTAAAATCTATTTTTTCATAATTTCTTTGCATTTTTCTCTATTTTTTTCCCATTTGTTTCCTCACTAATATTTTAAAATAAATATCTACTTAAATATTTCACCAAATATTTTTCTATAGAAATTCATAAAAATATTTTTCTAAGAATATTAAAAATTCCAAAACTCACATAGGCTTAGCTTTTAAAGCCTCCTTGATGCGTGTGCATTGGTCTCGAAACGCGTGCCCAGATAATTTCCTAGTTTCGGCATACTCATCTAGGCCTAAATTAATTCCTAGAATTTTCTAACATTTTTCGAGATTTTTCTCCATTTTTTTCTATTTTTCCTTTTTCCTTTTCTTTTTTTCTTTTCTTTTTCTTTTCTTCCTTATTTTCTTCTCTTCTTCTTGTTCATCTTCTTCTTCCTCGCGGCTTCTACGCTCGCACCAGCTTCGACCTTAGCCTGCCTGGCCTTCGCCAGTAGCCGCCTCGGTTAGTTCCGTCGTCATCGGTCACCTCCAATTGCAGCGCGGCCGCAATCGTCGATGGTCGCTTCCGCCGCGAACAACTTCCCTTGCGCACGCTTTAGCCATGGTCGGTCGACCTTCCTCAGCACCAACGCTAGTCGTAGCTTCCTCTGGCTGCCACAACCAGCCAACTTCCCTCGCCAGCCACCAGCGACCACCATCGGCTGCTCTTCACCCGCGAGCAGCCGTTGCCTGTCACCCTGCCTCCATTGCTGCGCCTCGCTGTTGCTCGCCTCTCGCGACTGCAACTGGCCACAAAAGCCGCCTCAAGTGGCCTCCCCAGACCAGCCATCGGCCGGCTAGCCACCAGTCCGTGCGTAGCTTGCCGTCGCTACTATTGCTCATCTCGTCGGCCTCCCTACTCCGCTCGTGCTTGCTGCCATGGCTGCCCCGCTTGCTGCCTTTGGTTCCTTCTTCATTACCAATTTTTATTTTCTCTTCCTATTTATAGCCAATCCATCCCTCACTTGCTTTGGTCAAGACTCTCGACATTCCTCTCAAAATCTCTGCGGTTTCTTAGCTTAAAGCTCACAATTGAAGAACAACCCAACATGTTGCAGAATTTGTCCCCCCATGCCTCACGCGCATGCATATATATATATGTATGTGTGTGTGTGGTTGTGTGTGTAAATTACACATTAACTCCACTTCAATTTCATAAATTCCAGTTAGGAATTTTAATAATTACACTTGGACCCTCCAAGTTTTAAATTAATTACCCTTAAGACACTTAAAACCTTGATTTCTTCAAAATTAATAACCGCGAATTACTCGGAAAGACTGATTTCGTCCTTGCACCCTCACTAGACCCTTATTTGATCCCGAAACCACTTCAGGGTTGATCATTGCATAAAATTGGAGCCTCCTTAGGGTTTTGTTAACTCCTGAAAGTCCCCTACGATAATTCAATTTTTCAGCCTAAATGATAGCTATATTTTAGCTGTACCGAAAATGTTTTTGATCAAATTTCTTTTGATGCCATAAATCATACCTCAAAATTCTCACTAATACCATATCACTTTCCTTAGGCATTTGGGCTTCAAGGCACTCCCTACAGTCGATTCAGTCATTTTTTCGGGCTATTTAGATACTGATCTTCCCCGAAATCTTATTTTTTTAATAAAACACTTATCTCAAATAGCCCAAATTTCTTCAGTATTACATTCACCCCTACTTAAAGAAATTTCGTCCTCAAAATTTTCATCTGATCGATCAAGTAATTAAGACAATATACAATTTATTACCTGAACACCTCAATCACAGATTGATTCAATCCTTACAAACCCCCTAGTTTGTATTTATTACACGACCAATGCTTACGAGCATGCCGTGTCTTTCTCAGAATTTCCTGTTGTGCCTCTATACAAACGACCACACATATCTCGCACCGAAACTCGAGAATGCCACATCGCATCTCAAAACTCAGAACCCTTGGGCTGGTCGTGTCCATCAATCCATAGACAAGTACTTGTCAACCACACATGCATCTCGTATCCCGTTCATTAAATCCAGCTAAATTGTCAGGCTAGCGATTAAAAACTAACGATCCCTTCAGCACTACACTCACAGTCAGTAGGCCAACAAGCCTCCAACAACTGCCACTCACAACTATCCTCCCAGTTATAGTAGGCACATTCATACTCCAAGCGTCGGGCACCTCATTGCCACGCCTCGGCTGATACGAAGTAGTGCAACTGTAGTCCTCAAGGAACTCCATCCACCGTCGCTACATGTCATTCAGCTCTTTCTGCGAGAACTCATACCTCAGACTCCTCGTGGTTCGTGAGCACATCAAATGTCCCACCATACTGGTAGTGCCTCTATAACCTCAAGAGCACATACCACAGCTACCAGCTCCAAGTCCTACATCGGGTAGTTTCATTATGTGCCTTGGCGTGATCCATAAACGATCACCCATCCATGTTGCATTAACACACAACCCAATTCCTTTGAGCTATCACAAGCTCTCACTGCATCTGGCATATCATTCTCATTTGACTATTCTTCACGAGTCCTATCATGAACACAACTATTTCAGAGAGTCCCATCACGAACTCCTGACAATAATTTGCTAACCATCTTTAGATAACTAGGGATCCTATCACAGTGCTTTGGTCCCTTGGAACTTGGATTCTAGTCAAAACATAACAGTCACGGTGTTACCTAAACTTTGGCATCTGACTGTCTCTACAGTTCACTAAGAAACTCTGACTCATGGGTTTTAGACCCGTACAACGAGCTAGCCTACAAGCTACTCAAGTCATTAGTCACGAGCTCGTCACTAGTCCTCTGCCTTGATCCTTAGGCTCAGATTTGTTGTTATAGGCCACACACCCATGGTGTTATCGTCATTCTAGAGCCTCCTTGTCCCGTCTCCGAGAATTGTAATTGACCCGACTCTTGTGACTTCTGATACTTCTCTCAGTACCAGCCTAAATCTCCAAATCTTATGGATCCTCGATCCTTTTCGAAGCTACACTTACTCAGGTTATAAATCTTTGCTCAAACCAACCTCTATTCAAAACTTTTGGTTCGTCTCTCGAAACCTATCGGGACATCTAACTTTTCAGAACTTCCTAAGCTCATGGTGCTTATGATAATCAACTTTGATTTCACCTTCACCTACCTAGAGCCTCATGCTCTCATTATTTTTGTTACGAGTATTTCTCGGACTACCCCTTGAGGGCTGAACTAAACCAAGCAGGCCGGCCTAATCGCCTAAAGCTCAGCAGGCCTAAGCTGAGTTTGTCGGAGCGAGATCACACATCGCTGAAACCCGAGCTCAGACCGTGGGGCCTAATGAGCTCCCAACAAGTTTTCAGCGAGCTCCTACCGACATTTCCAACTCGCTGGCCTGACTAATCATCTTGTATAACAAGAAGACTACGGAGTAACCAGAGAATAATTATGGATTAGGGGTTATTCTGTTTGGGCTGCCTAGGCCCAACCTGGCCCACCTTCTTGGCCCATGCCAGTCCCATCCTAGCCTTATAACCCCCTGTAACAACATCATTGCAGCCACTTCTGGATTTTCGCGCGCCCGCCTCAAATCCCATCCTCATTAATGACAGATCCCATCCACATTAATGAGGGTCCCATTGGCGCCATGCCGCCACCTGGGCGTCTTCGCCAGCGCCGGATATTCAATCTCATCACCTGCAGGTACACGACATAGCCATGAGGACATTCCGTCATTCTATATATATCAGCCAGCTTTCCTCAGAGCCAGGGATGCTTTTTCCTGCCAGCTTGTTCATACTCTACATCTTTTTTAGCTTACTTACTTAAGCTTCGGAGTATTTGCAGGGGCCAACCGGTCGGAGGAGCGTAATCTAAATCATACCACTTTCTTTTCTCCCTTTCGAGTTTATTACATCAGTGCGGGCTAACGAATTACGGTCGACCAATTCCGAACGTCAACAATTTATTTCACAATTTGCTCACAACCTAGCAAGCCAATCTCGGTCTCAACATCCATCATGATGTTCCCTAAGAGATCCCAACATTATCCTCAATGTTCTTCATGCGTCTCCCTATCCGAGGGGTATACCAGTATATCATCAATAGACACAATTACCAATGCGACTTCAATGCAAATGGTACATTGGTCACACCATCAAGCAACACCAAATCAAGACTCAAATGTCGATTCCGGAATGTCTCATTCCCTTATCTTACCCTCGATCGCACATCAATCATAGAAAAATATTCCAGCCTCTTGCAGCTGGTTAACAATTCATCAATTCAAGGTAATGATACTGATTCTTAATTATCACCTCATTTAAAGCATGATAATTTACATACTCAATCAAGCCACACATAGCTAAGCATCACATAACCTCAAGCTATCAATGACAAATTTATTTATCAAGAAATAATTCCAATACATTTTTCGAGATTACATCCTGGTACTTCTCTCACTTCCTTAACTTTCTCACGGCTTTTCACTAATCGCAAGTGTCTATACCACATATCAACTGGCTCCTTATTTTGTTGGCATCACTTTAATGATCGTCCAGTTATACATCTCACGATTTGCCCCCCTGGCTACCTAGACTGATCATCTAGCCATACTAGAGTTCCATTCTCTAAAAAATTAAAAATCTTGGATCTCCAATCGATTTAGGTCTGTAACTTCTCCTACTGCGACCCATCATCCTAGCATATCTGCCATTACTTGATTCTCTCAATCACGTCAAAGATTCGTACAACATTCAAGACGACAATTCATACTATACTGCTAGCTAGAGTAGGCAGGTACTTACGTCACCTACGGCACTCCAATCCTCGTTGGATTTCTTCTTGAAAACTTTAAATTTCATCACGAATCCTTAGATTCTCCATGGCCCTTAAAATCAATCCTTTAAAGAAATTCCTCAGGAATCCCAAACCGATTTATCTCTGAAAACCTTGAATCAAATCATGATATTTGGTGCCAATCATCTTTCGTGGACTCGATTTCTTTGAAACCATGGCTCTCAATCTACTATTCGTCACATTGCTTTCAAGTTCTTCTCGTCAGGTTGAGCACCGATAACTTTTCCTGATTCCGTAGGCCCATCTGGCACACTAAAACGTAGTCATAACTTCTGTTGATTAAGTCTCCTCATTATTTCTTTATGGTCGATACGACCTATCAAGCAATTCTTTCATTTTTGGTACCCGAACTCTAGCTTGAATCGAGGTTGTCATCTCACAACTCATTGTCAAGGTTTTTGACTAGCCATGTTCCACTACCTGAGATCTCATTCACTAAGAATCCAATGACTCACATTTCATTTTTCAGATCCAACTGACTAACGGTGGTCGGTTGATGGAAGTCCCTGTTACGCACGTCATCGACGACCGAAAGGCTGAATGTCTAGCCATTCGCTTCACGCCCATGATTGATCCAGGGTCCTTTGTCCTTGGCCATGGCCATTTTAGGAGAGCTCAATCGGCCGAGGCTTGATGCGGTCTCCTCGCCATCGTTGGTCTTGGTCGATCGCCTCTTTGGCAACGAATAACTGGCGATGAAGTCACTGTGGTTGATAGAGAAGAAGAGGTGACGGTGTGGGTGGCACACAGAGATGAAGATGAAGAGGCAGGGACGACGCAATGATAGGGTTTAAAACCCTAGGTTATTAAGAAAGAAGGTGGGTGACCCATTAAGCTTGTTGGGTCACCCAATGGGTTAAATCCAAGGATGGGTTTAGATTGGGTTATCCAATCCGTTAAGGCCCATCACTGACCCATCACACGAGTCGCGCAGGTTTAGATCCATTAATTCGATCCAGACCTAGACTCAATTACAATTCCATTAATTAATTTTAAATTATAAAATAATAAATCCATAATTGAATTTGTTTATATATATACAATTATGGTATGTGTATATATATAATAAATGAAATAAATATTTATAGCTTAAATTTATATTAAGAAAAATTTGTTAGTCACCAAAGTGGCCAAATTTTGTAAAGTAAATAAATTTTGAGCTATAAATTATTTTCAATTTTCCCATAAATACTATAGTTGATGACATTAAAGTTTTGCATGATATTTGTTTGTGGGTAAATTGAAGTTTGCATTATAAGGCTATTTGAGATTATCCCAAAAGTTAATTATTTGTCCTTATAATTGTCAAACATGAATGTGATAATTATTATGTTCTGTTAGTTTTATTTTGCATATCCAAAGATAGTAAATAGATCTAATTGGTGTATATTTAATTATCAATTATTGTTTTTTTTGTACATCTTAGTATCGCGCAAAGAAGAACTATGATGTGCCTTATGATGAATATCTGAATCTGAAATTATGTGAATTTTTCGATATATTAATGTATGAGTATTTAAATTTCTTTTGCAATATCTTTACCTATTTCAATGCATTTGCATACATCAATTGTTCTGTTTTTCAACAGATTAAATTTCTCCTATTGGAGTGAACAAGTTCAGTTTCACTTAGGTGTTCTGAATCTTGATTTAGCACTCAGAACTGAGAAACCTGCTGATCTGACCGATAAAAACACCGATGAGCAGAGGGAATTCTATAAAGTATGGGATAGATCGAACAAATTATGCCTTATGTTTATGCGGATGATAGCGCTTGCTAAAACAAAAAACACTAAGGAACTTATGAAGTTCATGGAAGGGCGTTCCCAAACTGCTGATAAATTTCTAGCTAGTACATTAATGAGTTCTTTAACCACCATGAAATATGATGGTTCTCGTACCATGCATGAGCACATTCTGAAAATGATCACCTTAGCAGTGCAATTAAAGACCTTGGGAATGACGGTGGATGAGTATTTCTTGGTACAGTTTATACTCAATTCCTTGCTTCCAGAGCAATACGGGCTATTTTAAATGAACTATAACATTATAAAGGATAACTTGAATGTCAATGAATTGACCAATATGATCATTCAAGAGGAGACGAGACTGAAGAACCAAAGAGCTCATTTCGTTTATTTTTTGAAGCATCAAGAAGTTGATAAAAATTTCAAGAAGAGAAGTGGCAAGAGCAAGAAGAAAAGGTCCTCATAACCTGTACGACTCTTCGAAAGGTGCTCATAAAGAACCTCTGGCTATTAAGTGTCACTTTTGTAAGAAAAATGGACACATGAAGAAAGACTGCCTGAAATGTAAAGCTTGGTTCGAAAAGAAAGGTAAGCCTTGTGCTTTAGTATGTTATGAATCAAACTTTACTGAAGTTCCACATAACACTTGGTGGTTTCATTCTGGTTCCACTACTCATATTTCTAATACGATGCAAGGGTTCCTTACGATCTGAACCATAAAGCCAAATGAAAGTTTCGTGTTCATGGGAAATAAAAGCAAAGCTCCCATTAAAGGCATTGGCACTTACCGTTTGATTCTGAATACTGGACATTACTTAGATTTATTAGAAACTCTTTATGTTCCTACATTTACTCGAAACTTAGTTTCATTATAGAAACTTGATGTAGCTGGTTTTACTTTTAAATTTGGTTCCGAATCTTTTAGATTATTCAAATATAATAGTTTTATTGGTTCCGGTATGTTATGTGATGATATCTACAAGTTTAAACTTGATAATGTGTTTGCTGAAACTTTGATGATCTTGCATCATAATATTGGTACTAAACGCAGTTTAGTTAATGCAAATTCAGCTTACTTGTGGCATAAACGTTTGGGTCATATATCTAAAGAAATGATGAAAAGATTAATAAAGCATAAAATTCTTCCATATTTAGATTTTACTGACCTTGAAGTGTGTATTGATTGTATTAAAGGCAAACAAACAAAACACACTAAGAAAGGAGCCACACGAAGCACACAGCTTCTTGAAATTATACACACCGATATTTGTGGGCCTTTTGATGCTCCATCTTTTGGTGGAGAAAAATACTTTATCACCTTTATTAATGATTTTTCACGTTATAGTTATGTTTATCTATTGCATGATAAGTCTCAATCTATCAATGCACTTGAGGTGTATATTAAAGACGTTGAGAGGCAATTAAATAAAAAGGTGAAAATTGTAAGGTCAGATAGAGGTGGTGAATATTATGGAAAGTTTGATGTATCAAGTTAATGTCTAAGACCGTTTGCTAAATTTCTTCAAAGATAAGGTATTTGTGCTCAATACACAATGTCAGGTACACCACAACAAAATGGTGTTTCTGAAAGGCGTAATCGTACCCTAATGGAAATGGTAAGAAGTATGATGAGTCACTCATCTTTACCCTTATCTTTGTGAATGTATGCATTAAAAACTACTATGTATTTTCTAAACAGGGGTCCTGGTAAGGTAGTTCCAAAAACTCCTTTTGAACTGTGGACGGGTAGGAAACCTAGTTTAAGGCACTTACATGTTTGGGGTTGTCTAGCAGAAGTAAGGGTTTACAATCTACATGAAAAGAAATTGGACTTTAGAACTACTAGTGGTTATTTCATTGGATATTTGAAAAAGTTCAAGGGGTATAGATTTTATTGTCCTAATCACAGTACTAGGATTGTTGAAACTGGAAATGCAAGGTTCATTGAAAATGGTGAAATTAGTAGGAGTGATAGAATGCATAATGCTAGCATTCAAGAAGTCAGGGTGGAAGTTCATATGCCCAAGACTGATACAGTTGTTGTTCCTCAAGTTGCAATCCAACCAAATAACAGTCAAGAACAACAAACACTCCATGATGAACCGACAGCAGTTGAACCACAAGCAATAGCATTAAGGAGATCTCAAAGAGACAAAAAATCAACTATTTCTGATGAATATGTGGTTTATCTATAAGAGTCTGAATTTGACTTAGGAATTGATAACAATTCATTTTCATTTAAGCAAGTTATGGAATGTGATGATTCTACTAAATGGTTAGATGCCATGAAAGAAGAGTTAAAATCTATGGATCAAAATCAAGTCTGGGATCTCTTTGAATTTCCTGAAGGGTATAAAAGAGTTGGATGTAAATGGGTCTCTAAAACCAAACGCGACTTTAAAGGCAATATTGAACGACATAAAGTTAGACTTGTTACCAAAGGTTTTAGTAAAAAAGGTGGCATCGATTATAAATAGACTTTCTCACCAGTCTCTAAGAAAGATTCTCTTAGAATCATCTTGGCTTTAATGGCTCATTATGATTTGGAATTACATCAAATGAATGTAAAAATCGCATTTCTTAATGGGGATTTGGAGGAAGAGGACTATATGGATCAACCTGAGGGTTTTTCAGTTAAAGGAAAAGAACACATGGTGTGTAAATTATAGAAATTAATATACGGACTTAAGCAAGCCTCTCGCCAATGGTATCTAAAGTTTAATAATACCATTACGTCTTTTGGCTTTTAGGAAAACACCGTTGATCGGTGTATATATATGAAGGTCAATGGGAGAAAATTTATCTTTCTAATCCTGTATGTTGATGATATTCTACTTGCTATTAATGATCTTG
Organism: Diospyros kaki; assembly: GCA_036245055.1. Taxonomy (NCBI): domain Eukaryota; kingdom Viridiplantae; phylum Streptophyta; class Magnoliopsida; order Ericales; family Ebenaceae; genus Diospyros; species Diospyros kaki. The sequence continues at coordinate 23,850,863 of BSEG01000010.1, read as the reverse complement.
GTTTATTACATGAAACCAAGAAGTATCTCTTTGAGAATTTTGAAATGAAAGATATGAAAGAGGCAACTTATGTGATAGGAATAGAAATATTCCGTGATAGATCACAAGGATTGTTAGTGTTGTCTCAGAAAGCATATATTAATAATATTCTAGAGAGATTGAATATGAATAAGTGCTCATCAGGGGTAGTTCCAATTCAGAAGGGGGATAAATTTAACCTTATGCAATGCCTGAAAAATGAATCGAAACGAGAGCAAATACAAAATATTCCTTATGCATATGCAGTTGGGAGCCTAATGTATGCTCAAACTTGCACTAGAGCAGACCTAAGCTTCACTGTCAGGGTTCTGGGCAAATATCAAAGTAATCTAGACCTTGATCACTGGAAAGTCGCAAAGAAGATTTTTAGATACCTGCAAGCAACTAAAGATCACATGCTTACTTACAGAAGATCCGATCATCTTGAGGTGATTGGCTGTTCAGATTCAGATTTCGCCGAATGTGTTGATACCAGAAAATTAACATTCGACTACCTGTTCCTATTAGCTAGATGAGCAATCTCATGAAAAAATGTGAAGCAATCCGTCATTGCTGCATCCACTATGGAAGTTGAGTTTGTGGCTTGCTTTGAGGCCACCGTTCATGGTTTATGGCTACGAAATTTTATTTCAGGGTTTCGGATTGTCAACAGTATTGCAAGCCGCTGAAAATTTATTGTGATAACTCCGCAACAGTATTATTCTCTAAAAACGAAAAGTATTCCAAGAGTGCTAAGAAATCAAATTTTATTCAATCAAATTTTATCCAAATCAAATCTTATCTTATCTCTAAAGTTATCACGAGCTTTCATCTTATCTCTAACATCATCTTGAACTTTTATCTTATCTCTAAAGTCATCATAAGCCTTCATCTTATCTCTAACGTCATCATGAGCCTTCATCTTATCTTGAACGCCATCATGAGCCTTCATCTTATCTCTAAAGTCATTATGAGATTTTTCCTAAATCTCCCAAATGCCCTTAGGAAAAAGGTTACAAGAATTACACTTTGGCCCAGACTTTTTGGATAATTGCACTTAGACCCCTTTCAAATTTGCCCCTGGGCCATTTTTTAATTGCACTTATGCCCCTGGAGAAATAATTTATTACTCTAATACCCCCAATTTTTAGATAAATTGCACTTTTACTAGAACCTCAAAAATTACGATTTTACCCCTAGCTCAGGAATTGAACTTTTGTCTCTAGACTTCCACAATTCCTTGAAATATCTTATTTCCTCAAGTATTTGAATCTAAAAATCTCGAGTATTATATCCCTTATGATCATTTGATTTTCCAGGCTAAAATTAGCCTTATCGAGAAATTATCTTTGTTCCGATTGCTTTCAGTGTCATAAATCCTGTCTCAAGACACTCGTCAGTGACATACATTTTTCCTTAGATATCTACTTTTCGGGGTACTCCCTTCCATCGATTCAATAATTACTTAACTAAATTCTCAAATCGATTTTCAGTTCCTTGAACTTACTTAACACTATGCAATATGGGGTATTACATTCTCTCCCCTTTAAAATAATTTCGTCCTTGAAATTAACAATCTCTGGGGATAAAGTCATCTTCCATCAAACACTCAAACTTTTGATTTCTAGAAATTTAAATTTCATCTCCAAGTTTTCACATTAACGTCGCAAATCCCAACTTACCTTAAAATCACTTGTACTCAAGGCATTATGTTAAGTCCTCGAATGATTTTTATCCTCGAAATTAGCTATGCCTCACCTTAAGTCACCTCAAACTTAATCATTACTTGATCTTTACTTGTGTTAATCTATTCAAAATTTCTTCTAAACTATTATTTCCTCATTCTTGTAGATAGTCATCACCCTATATAACCTCAAGTTTCCGCTAATTGTCCACAATTATCTTTTAATCATATCATATAACTATTTGATCAAGAGATCCTTAAAATTCATTGATAGATTTCATCTGTTTCCAAATCTTCATTTTGAATTCAACTTCCAATATCAAACAAAATCTAACTAATATCCATTGAAATGTAACTAATATCCTTACGTCTTTCTCGCATAACTATTTCATCAAGAGATCTTAAATTCTTATCTCTAAGACATTTTTCAGATTGATTCCTCAAAATAACATTCTTTGTCATCAAATTAAGTCGTACATCCTTTGATCCTCAATATTTTGCATTATCAAACTATTCCTCACATCCTTTAATCTTCAAAACATCACTCGACATCAATTCACTATAGTCATGCTTGATCCTCAATCAACTTCTCAACATTTTCTCTTGTTCCTTGCTTAACTACACTTTTACCCACGTAATCTTAATCTTGCTAGTGGTTTGGGTCTCATGCGGTTGCCTTAGGCGTAACCTATCTACACGTCTCATCTCAAGATCGTACCTAGACTTTTGATCATCACATGTCTTCTTTGCACGCATATACTATCGTCTAGAAAATTCATTCCATCATCCTCCAAATTCATAATGGCTCTACCGCATTGAACCGTTAAATCACGTCCCAAATCGAGGACAGCTAAAATTTCCAACTCGAAACTCTTTCAAGGCTTTATACTACACCTTAGCCATTTCATCCACTAAGTCAATACTAAACCAAACATACAAGACTCGTTCCCACAAGTCGTTTCCACGAGGTAATCTTACCTCAATTCTCATATCATCAATTTCGAGATCCTTATTTCAATACCCCTATCATCAAAATCAATTTCCAGAATCCTCAAATTCTATTCTTAATAACACTAATCGAACCATCATATGTTTCTTATTTTGGACAATTTCCTAGGACCCTCGATCTATACCAAATCATTCTTACACTCGAACCTCGATGATTCATATCATCTATTCACAAACCTAATCTTGACTGCTAGGTTATGTCACAACAAACTAACCATCCATGATTCAATCATTCTCAATTCCCAATAGTACCCCTGAGTTTTCAATCGGGTTTTTACTAGTTCGCTCTGAAACCTTAGACTGAAATAACAGTTAATCTCCAAGGCTTCATGTAATTTTCTCCTAGTAACATCTCATACTTAAAATTTTCATAGTTTAAATCCTTGTCATCTTCCAAGATTTGTCCTAAATCACAAATCTCTATGTCATCAACAATCCATAAAACTTCAACCAATAATCCCTAAATCTCCAAGTAGGGATTTCATTCTATGAATCCTCAACTGAAATAACAGTTAGTCACCAAGTCAGACTTTTTCTAATTCTCCAAATAAAATTTCGCTCTGATACCAATTGTAACACTCCACTTTTCCCAAGGCATTAGATAACGTAAGATTTCGGGGATATATTTTTTTCCAATAGAAACTCAACACATAAATCGTTCACCGACAATCCCATTACACCTTCTCAGTATATCAACTTGGAATCATTAATAGACTAAGACAGGTAAATCATCTCAAATACGAAAGCTAGATCGAAATCTCAAATGGTATACAATCGAAACCATCTTATTCATAACTTTAAAGTCAAACCATCGTTTTACACGACGTCATCAAAATATACAACATAATTGAAAACGACATACTATAAACTATCCACTAATCGTCGTCACTCTTCAGCAATCCCTTTTCCTTTCGCATCGCTTCCTGCACTTGGAACGTTTGAATATTCTAGGGACATAATCCTAATTAGATGATGAATCATCTAAGTGAGAGTTCAAAACACGTTTTCATGAATGTATGCAAGACATGATACAAACCGACACAACCCGACAAGCCTTAGCCTAAGAGAATCTCTCACAACGCTTAACCCTACCACGAGGAAAGAGCAATCTCTCTAAAGGAAACATCACCACACCGACGCATTAACATAACACGGTCCTAGCTTAAGAGGGGTAATGTCAATGCATCTCCACAACACCTTGGAAACAATCATTACCACTCCCAGCCTAGGAGGGTCACATCAACGCAGGAATCCAGCTCACCACAATTACGTTAGGGATTACGTTCCCACTCAAAAGCATTCAGGAACCATTAACTAATCCCAACTCATATCCCATATGAACCACCAATCATCCTAGTGCAACTTCCCTAGCCATACGGCCCGACACCAAAATCTAGGCAGCTATCCCGGCATGCACACCAGCACCAGATACCTCTATACATTATTCCGGCAACACCTTTGAAAAATTACGGCTACATTATCCAGACAACATTCCAGACTGACATCCCATATGAACAACACAAAATGCATGACAATGCCACATATCACAACTCAATGCATTATATAAACAACATTTTATAAAATACAATGTATATGTATAAAACGTTTTGGACGAACCGCCCACATGAAACCAACCATCACCGGTTACCGTTTACATGCAACAAAACCATTTTACATGAAATCATAACAAATTTAGATAGGACAAATACCAAGTTTTTAGGGAAGAACTACTCACAATAAATCAAGTTTTGGGGGTGAACACTCACCTTGAATGAAAGCCAAAACACCTCAAATCTTGTGCCCAAACTCGATTTTCGTGCAACTCCTCAAGTCTTTTGACCAAATCACTTCCTTACATGCCATCATGTGTTGCCCAAGTGCTCTACGTGTGTGATACCTCGCGTATGCTTTAAAAACCCTCTATCCACTAAACCCGAAGCACTCTTATCTAGCATGAATTTATCACAACTTTGAAAGATAAAACCTTTAGCCATGAACACCCTGTTTATAGGATTTGGAAACTTGGCCACCTAAGTCACATTATAATACACTATTTCTTAATCATTTCAAATCTTCCAAAATCTTCTCCAATCATTCCACATCTTCTAAGATATTTTGTAATCATTCTAAATCTTCTAAGATTTTCTATAATCATTCCAAATCTTCTAAGATCTTCTCCAATCATTTCAAATCTTCTAAGATCTTCTGCAATCATTCTAAAATTTTTAAGATTTTCTGTAATCATTTCTAATCTTACTAAATCTTATTCAAATAAAATCTTATCTTATCTCTAAAGTCATCACGAGCCTTCATCTTATCTCTAACATCATCATGAGTCTTTATCTTATCTCCAGAGTCATCATGAGCCTTTATGTTATCTCTAACGTTATCATGAGCCTTCATCTTATCTCTAATGTCATCATGAGCCTTTATCTTATTTTTAACTCCATCGTGAGCCTTCATCATATCTTTAAAGTCATTATGAGATTTTTCCTGAATCTCTCAAATGCCCCTAGGAAAAAGGTTTCAAGAATTACACTTTGCCCTAAACTTTTTGGGTAATTGCACTTAGACCCCTTTCAACTTGGTCCCTGGGCCATTTTTAATTGCACTCATGCCCCTCGAGAAAGGATTTATTATGCTTGTATCCCTAATTTTTAGGTAAATTACACTTTTACCCGAACTTCAAAAATTACGATTTTACCCCTGACTCAGAAATTAAACTTTTGTCTCCAGACTTCCACAATCCCTTGAAATATCTTATTTTCTCAAGTATCTGAATCTAAAAATCTCGAGTATTACATCCTTTATGATCATTCGATTTCAGACTAAAATTAGCTGTACCGAGAAATTGTCTTTGTTCCGATCGCTTTTAGTGTCATAAATCCTATCTCAAGACACTCGTCAGTGACATACCTTTTTCCTTATATATTTACGTTCCGAGGTACTCCATTCCATCGATTCGGTAATTACTTAACTAAATTCTCAAACCAATTTCTAGTTCCTTGAACTTACTTAACACTATGCAATATAGGGTATTACACTTCTTCTTTCCTTCCTTGGATGCCAAGATTACCTATAAGAAATACATCACATTGGTACTTTTGGTACCCAAATCTTCTTGGGACCAACAATGTTAGCAATCACATCATCTTTAACTTTTGGAATCCAATTCAAATTTAATTTATGAGCATTTTTTCTACAGAAAATTACTTGATATGGTGTCCCTTCTTCTTATAATAATGACAAGTTAAATTTCTTTTTCTATAGAAGCCTTGATTATGCTGGATGACATGTTTTCTAAATGATAGGGGCTTGTTTAAACTCTTTCCCTTAACAAACTTTGTTGTTGAGGTAGATGGTACATCATCTATATATCCTAGCCCTCTCTTATCTCCAAATGGTTTTTGATTTCCTAAAATCATTTCCATCTTCTTCTTACCTTTTAATAGTTTTTCAAACGAATCTAATAAGTCATTGTTTTTCTTTTTTAATTCTAAAAGTTTAATCTTTAAATTTGTACTTTCTTTATCTTTTTGTTGAATAATTTGCTCTTAGTCATCATAGGCAATGTTAAGATCATTGCATTCTTTTTGTTTTATTGTTGATACATTTTTCAGAACTTTGTTATATGTTTCTAATAATAAATTGTATTCATCTTGTAAAGAATTAAATGAAAGAGAATTGCTACTAGATGAACATGAAGTTACCTTGTTTTCTTCTCGTGCCATAAGGCAAAAGTTTGCAGCCTCCTCTTGTTGACTTGAATAGGAGGAGAGAGAATCTTCTTCATTCAATGTGGTTAATGACTTCTTTTTCTTGTTCTTTTTCAACTTTTTGTATTGAGGACAATCTGCCTTGATATGTCCTGGTTTCTTACACTCAAAACATTTTAATTCATAAGGAGTATCTTTATAAAATTTCTTATTATCATATGTTTTTCTCTTGGAAAATTTTCTTTTTCTCATAAACTTGTTAAAATATTTTGTGAGTAAAGTAAGTTCTTCATCTTCATCACTTGTTTCACTTTCATCTTCTTCTTTGGCCTTGAATGCCAAGGATTTCATTTTGAGCTCATTTGATTCTTTTCTATTTAACTTAATCTCATGAGTTAATAGTGAGCCTAATAAATCATCCATTGTAAGTGTAGATGTGTCTCTAGCTTCTTCTATAGTTGTGACTTTAGGTTCCCAACAAGATTGTAATACCCCAAGAGCCTAGAGAAGGGTAGTTTATATCGAGGATAAGTGATAAAGGAAACAATACCAGCTGGATACTTTTTGGTTTGAATGTAGGCAAAGAACTCCCGGGTTAAGCGTGCTTGAACTGGGGAAGCTTAAGGATGGGTGACTCCTGGGAAGTTCGTATAAGCCCATCAGGGTAAGTTATTTTGGTCCTTCTTATCGTTCGATGTGGGATGTTACAGGTGGTATCAGAGTCGACCCTTGGTGAAGGCGGTCCGATGAGGGTGGGGAGTGGCGCCGGGGCTCGAGGGCCTGTACAAGGAGCGGCTTTTGGCAGGCTTCTAGGATGGAAGCCCCCAAAGGGGAGAAGATTTTTGACCAGTTGTAAGGTTGCATGACGAGGACGTCATGTGCTCAAGGGGGGGAGAATGTAATACCCTAAGAGTGCAGAGAAGGGTTGTATATATGAAGGATAAATAAGGAAGGAAACGACACTAGCTAGATACCTTTTGCACTGAATGTAGGCAAAGAACTCACGGGTTAAGCGTGCTTGAGCTGGGGAAGCTCAAGAATGGGTGACCTCTTGGGAAGTTCGCGTAAGTCCATCAGGGTAAATTGTTTTGATCTTTCCTATCACTCAATGCGAGATGTTACATGTGGTATCAGAGTTAGAATATATGGGTTTTTTAAGTGTGAATGATTAATTTTGAGGATATTTGGGTTGTGGTGGCTTTGTGGTTTTGATTTAGATTTTAGTTGACTAACTTTGAGGATGTTTTGACCTATGGCAGGAATAGATCTGAAACCAAGGAAGGATGATTTTTGGTTTGCGAGACAAAGGATTGTATGTAGATGTACCCGGATGGACAAAATAGTGAAATGAGAAGTCTATATACATGTACATATGTGTACAAAAGGGATAAGATTGTGAGATATGATGTCTATCCAATGCTACTATATAACACTCCATATTTTCCTGAAATTGCCACGTATTTTAAGTGAGTTTAAAATACTGAAAAATATGCTTGAAATAAGTGATTGAATCAGTCGCAGGGAGTGCCCTGGAGCTTCAATACCTAAGGACAAAGACATATTTTTGATAAGCGTCTCGAGACAAGATTTATGACGTTGAGAGAAATCAAATCAGAGACGATTTTTCGGTTAAGCTATGTTGTAGCCTAAAAAGACCGAATGATGGTAAGGGCTTCCCGAAAATCGTACATATCGAGTAATTTTGAGTTATAAATTTTGAGATTTTAAGTATCTCGATAAATTTGATGTTTGAGGGTTTAAATATAATTAGAGAATTATCCAAATGAAATAAGGATGAAATTATAAGTTCATGTGGTAAAATATTAAAGTTGAGGACTTGAAATAAGTGTCAAAATGTCATTTGGAAGAAGTTGGGGAATTAACATGGATTTCAAAAATTGAATTCATTATAGTTTTGGATTTGAAAAGCCATTCAAATATATCTTTGAGTCTTTGGAGTCCATGGCTTAGATTGTGATAAGTGGCATAATGTGATTGGTTGAAGAAATCTATAAATAGGCACCATGGGTTATTCCCAAATCATTTCAAGCAAGTTTGAGAGTTGAGGCACTCTAAGAGGAGGAGCTTACTCTAGAGAGAGAGGAGGAAGTTCGGTAAGAAGGCGGGAAGAAATCGAGAGAAGTCGGGGAACAATGAGCCTCGTTGGAGTTACGAGCCTTCGCCGGAGTTTGCCAAAATCAGTCAGGAAAAAGGTGAGGTAAGTCCCTTTTTTTATGATCTTGTAGAAGGGGAAGAGAGAGTCACGTAGGTTCAAATAGGGGTCGAATCAAAGTTAAAATGAGGAAGTTGTGGTCGAAATACGAAAACGACGCAATGTTATCCGAAATTTGGTAGCAGTGCGTTAGATACACGCGCCGGAAGTGGCTGCGCCTGAAGGCGCATGAGCCACCTTCCGGGGGCGTGTGAGAGAGCGTGAAGAACCCATTTTCCTTCAAAATTTTCAGTTATGCCCCTACTTTAATACCCTTCAACCTTATGTAAAAATATTTGAGGTTAGGTTTACCAAAATGTGTGTTTTCTGTAGAAAGTTAGGCCGTTTGTTGTGAAATTATACCGTCGAAGAGATAAACCAACAAGGTGAGACTCCTATACTCCAAATCCTATTTTTTATTCTTTTATGAGAGACTTCTACTGCATGAGACGTGTTTCGTGAAGTTCTTATACGTAAACTCTTATTATTCTCATACGTGAAATCATTATGCATATATGAAATGTATTTTTCTGAAAAATATATGTTGTTGGCTTTTTAACTGTTGCATTTATAAAATTCGTATGACTATACTGTTTCACCTATTTGTTGTTAGTCGAGGGCAAAAGTCGGATATCCCCTGAGAGGCGCTATGCGTGCGCCATCGAGAAAGCTTTCGTGGGGAAGACCGTGAGCCTAAGGGACAACGGATGGGGTGTTTGCATGAGTTCTATGAGGTCGGGCCAAAGTGACATGGTTAGGGACCTCCCGAGAGGCACTATGCGTGCGCCATTGAGAAAGCTCTCGTTGGAGGAGGCTAACGTGTTCACGAGGCACTTTGGAGTAGATCTCCTTGTCTTCTCATACATTTTATACTTGATCATGCATCGATATAAACTATTTTTGGAGTTCTCACTAGAAGATTCATCTTCTAATTGGACTATATCCCTGGAATATTCAAACGTTTCAGGTTCGACAAGCGGCTGTAAGGGAAATGAGGTAGCTGAAGAATAAGTTTAATTTGTTGTCTGTAGCATGTTTAGAATATCTTTATTTAAGTGCGAACCTATGTAATTTTGGATATGTTTAGGATGTTCAGTTATCACTCGCTAGCGATGATATCCTTGTAATATCTTTTCTAGACATCTTGAACAATTTTATGATAAATAAAGCATTATGGTGGTGAACCATATCAGGTTCGATCTAGCTTCCGCATTTGAAATTTTAACGTCTGTCTTAGCTATTCGATTATTGGGTTATTAAGCTAAGAAGGTAAAAATTAGGGTTTTTGGGATATGGTGTGATGTATGACAGCTATTGTGATATAAAAAATTTTTATATTCCCGAAATTCTATGTTATGACACGCTCAGGAAATTTGGGGTGTTACATACTAACTTTGGGGTTCCTTGATGACATGATAGATTATATGGTTATTTTGGGGATCTTTGAAGGTAATATAGTAAAATGAGATGTTTTAATTGATGTTACTAATCTTTGGGACTTTGGTGACATGATGGGTTATATGGCAAGCAACCGTTGGGCACTTGGAAGATAAGATAGTCACATGATGGTTCATAATGACCCCTCTGAGGCGGCATCGCATGATTGGCCAGAAAAGCTTACTTAGCCTCCAAGTTTGCTAAAGTTTTCAAACCTTATCCTTAAGGACATATGGCAAGCATTCATTGGCCACTTGGAGATAGGATTTGAAGTCTCATGATGACCTCGCAAGGTGGCAACGTGTGATTGGCCCAAGAAGTCTATAAATAAAGCCATGGGTTTGTTTACAAATCATTCCAAGTATTTCTGAAGAGAATCTCTGCCAAATTGAGGAAAACAAATGGAAGGGTCTTGTTCTTGAGAAAGAGGGGAGAATTCTACAAAAATAAGGAAGAAAATCAGTGAAAAATCGAGGGAGAACGGTCCTCGCTAGAGTTTATGAGTCTTTCTCGAAATTTGTGCCAATCAGTCAAAAAATTACAAAAGAACTCATTCCCGCTCGTTGTAAACCGTGCTCCCTAAGGTAATCAGTCAAGGTGAGTAGTTCCTATATGTTTTGGTGACACCTTGAGCATTTGTTGCTTCACTTGTGCATGGTTGTTGACTTGCATATCATGCTTTTATAGCTTACATGTCATATTTCTTTTGGTTTATGCATATTCCTTCTGCTTTGTCATACATCATGTTCGTTGTGGTGATTGTGGCTAGTTGTTGGGATATCATGGGTGATCTCGTGCTCTTATGGTGAGCCAAGGAGTGACTGTGATGATCGTAGAGGTGATTGCAACACCTTGGCATTGCTACCACAGGGGTGGATTTCATAATGGCATTATTGCATTTGCATGCATGTACTCTCCTTTTCTGAGTCACTCACTTAGATGTCATTATTTAACTCGGGTGTTTCATACTCTTGGAACATTCAACGTCCTAGATATATCAGACGTGCCAGGTGATCCAGGTTTCAGTTCGAGCAATGCTATAAAAATGGTGCTTGGCTAGCTTTGGGTTTTGTAACTAGCTTTGAGTTTTATTTCATTATGTACCCGTGTAATTTGAAAGATGTATTGTAATAGCAGCTAGGGTACTCAAGGTTGTAAGAAGTGTGTGTGGGTTCTCTATAGTTGTTCTTGCATTAATGATGGTCGTAACACTTGTGTTTAAAAGATGTACGTTAAAACCATTATGGGCATATCTCAATTGATGCATTTTGGACGTTATTTGGGGAAGCTGCCATGATAAGGTTTTTTCGTTTGGGCATGTGTTGTAGTTGTATCACAGTGATGTGTGTGTCTTTTGGAGTTTGTTGAAGGTCTTATATGTTTCTTGTATTTGTAAAGAAAAGTGAGTGGAAACCCCTTTATTTAGCTTTGCTTAAGTTTTCAGGTTTGATCCAGTGCTTTCGTTGGCAAGGGTTTCCATAACATCCATAGGTGATGTTAACTTATATATGATATCATTGTGTATTTGAAAAAATGGGGCATTACAGTTGGTATCAGAGCCGACCCTTGGTGAAGGCGGTCCGATGAGGGCGGGGAGTGGCGTAGGGGCTCGAGGGCCTGTACAAAGAGCGGCTTCTGGCAGGCTTCTAGGATAGCAACCCCCAAAGGGGAGACGATCTGGGACCAGTTGTAAGGTCGCATGACAAGGATGTCATGTGCTCAAGGGGGAAAGAATATAATACCCTAAGAGCCTAGAGAATGGTAGTATGTATCGAGGATAAGTAAGGAAGAAAACAACACCAGTTAGATACCATTTGGACTGAATATAGGCAAAGAACTCCTGGGTTAAGCGTGTTTGAGCTGGGGAAGCTCAAGGAAGGGTGACCCCTTGAGAAGTTCGCGTAGGTCCATCAGGGTAAATTGTTCCGGTCCTTCCTATCGCTCGATGCGGGATGTTACAAAGATGGTAGACTTCTTAAGATCTTTTGAACATTTTCTTCAGTGGTTATTGTTTTTCCTAAAGTTTGCAAGTTTGTTACAATGTCATTAAACCTTGTGAACATTTCTTTGATGGATTCGCTAGCATTTATTATGAAATTTTGATATTCACTAAGTAAGAATTGCAATTTTAGTGCTTTTCACTTTCTTAGTTCCTTTATGTGTCACTTCTAAGTGATCCCAAATTTCTTTTATCGTAGCGCATGAAATGACCCTATTAAATTCAGCTGGACTTAGTGCGCAATGTAATATAGTGATAGCTCTAGCATTTGTTTCATTAATGTGTTTTTGTTGTTCATTCCAACTTTCAGTAGGAGGTTCCGTTAATGTAACATTACTAGATATACATGTATATAGATCAATATTTTGCATCAAGAAATACCTCATTCTTATTTTTTAGTAGGTGTAGTTCGAACCATCGAAATAAGGTGGCCTTGAGGTGTTTTGTCCTTCCAACTTGAAGTCGGTATTGAATGCCATTTGGGTCTTTTCTCTTGGGTGGTTAAACCTACAAAACGCTTAGAGACCTTGCACTCTGATACCAATTGTTAGTTCCAAATGATGGCAAACATATCCTAAGAAGGGGGGTGAATTGGGATTATGGTAAATTTTTGGTACAGTTTAAAGACCTATTGATTGTAGAACACTATGTTTCGAAATATCAAGGAGTTTGTTTCGAAATCAACCTTTCTGTTAAGTATGTTTTGAAACATAATATGATATATTTTGAAACCTTGTTCTCTGTTTTGCTTATTTTGAAACTTTTGGCTTTTGAAAATGTTTCTTTTGAAAGCATGAACAATGAGAATAGGCAAGTAAAATAGTAAAGCAAATGCACACGAGATTTATAGTGGTTCGACACCCCGCCTAGTCCACTACTTTCAAGTTTGCCCACTTGAAGGATTTTCAAACACAATCACTTTCACTAGTGATCAACCACAACAAGGGTTTTATCACAGTTCACCCTAAAACCTTGTACACGATGAGTTTTTATGGCTCAACTCAAACCTTACACCACAATAAGTTTTACGGCTAAGCTCAAACCTTACAATCAATAACAAGATAAATAAAATTCTTCTTTTACAACCCAACAGATTTAATGTAGTGAAATACCTTACCAAATAGTTGTACAAACCTCTTGGTATGAGGTGAGAAGAGATTAGAAGGATGAGACATCAGTTTTAGTTTGCTTCTCCTTTTCACACCATAATGCACACCAATGATTGATTGAATGGATCTTCTTTGAGAGCTTGTCGTGCTTCTTGTCTTCAAAGAACTGATATATATACCAATAAAAAGAATTTTGGCTAATTATAACCGTTAGAGACAAGATGTTAAAGTAGGTTTCGAAACATACGTCATTGGTTTCGAAACACACTTTTACACTAAAGTTCTGAAACATATATCACATGTTTCGAAACATCCAGTCTTTACAACTGGTTATGCACTTAGAGACAGAATGAGTAGGAGACAAAGCTTTATACTTTGACATGATTTTGTTGTATTCTCTACTTTCAAACTTTTGAAATTGAAACAATAGAGTATGGAGATTAAATCAAAAGTAACCTTTTAAACAACTTTTGGATTCAAAGGCAAAAACATGTCGATTTTTCAAATATTCTGCTGTAAGAGACAGATGTGTCGAAACATGATATGAAGGTTTTGAAACATATTTCAAAACATATGCAATACAGTTTTTGAATGCTCTATTGACAGAATTAACAGAGGTTTCGAAATATACTATATAGGTTTTGAAACATATGCTAGAATTTTAAATAGGTTTCGAAATATAGCATACAAATTTAGCAAACATTGAAACCTTATCAAAAGACATTTCAAAACATGTATAGAAATATGGCAGAATGATGTTTCGAAACATGGAAACTAACTTTTGAAACATGATGCATGAATTTTGGGTTTTCAAACATTTGAACATTGGCGCCAAACATTATTCATGTATGTTTCGAAATATGAAAATCTTATTTCGAAATATGAAATTCACATAAAGATTTTTCATTCTAAGATAGGTTTTTCATCAAACACATTTCTCATATATCAAAAAATATGATATAACAAAATTAGCTTGGGTTTTGGTGTTATGTGAATAAGTATGTATGTATTATGGGGGATTTGGAAAAAAATAATTGAGGTTTAAGAGTGATGGTGGAGGAGCATCCAGATGGTTGGAGCTTTAGAAGATAGGATTCGGATGAGGGAGCAACCATTTGGATAAGAGCAAGGGCATCCAGATAGCTAGAGGTACACCTGGAGATAGTTTTGTGAGTGTGATCTGGATGCTACAGTGAGCAATCCGGATTGGGTGTGGAGCAATTCAAATTGCCCATGTTTCAAGTGTACGGTTTCTCCTTGCAGCCCGATGTTGACCATGATTCAACTCAAATCTCTCAAAACTCAAAACATGAAAGTTGTATATATTTCTCTTGTCGTTCAATAGCATCTTGAATAACCTCAATTGGAGTTTGTACGAGAGAGTTATGCCAAGAAGTTGAAGAGGTGTCTAAATTGCCCAAAATCCATTTTTTAGTAAATTAAACCCTCCTATCCAAATAGCTACCCTTCCATTCGAATGAGTCAAGTGTAAAATTGGGTGAGCCATCCGAATGGCTCATTGTTGCATCCGAATGGCTCTCACATCCCTTAAATCTCACACTTGAATGTCTCTCACACACTGCAAATACATGCATATATATATATATCATCCGAACCATCATTGACTCAAGAAACATATAGAAGATTCTAGATTGGGAAATAAGAAAAGCATTTAGGAAAATAAATGAAAGGATAAACATGACTTATGAAGAAAATATAAAAGGAAGAATTTGTGAGAAAAATATCACTCGAACAGAGTACTCTATCTCTCTCGTAAGACTCTGTGTTTCTTCAAACCTTTTTTTCTCTCCAACATCAAGCCAAACCCTACCGCTCGAAGAGTCTTTAGCTGTTGTTAAGCGTTGAAGAAGGCAAAAGAAGGCAAGTTCCCTTCTACTCTTCCCTTGTCTTGGAATATTTTTGCTTTTAAATATGGGTTTGAGGGCTCAACTAAGGTTTTGTTATTTGAGTCTGGGGATGCTTCTAACAGCCAAGTGGGGCTTGTTTCTCCCCACTTTTGCTCTTATTTCTCACTTTTCCTTCAAATCTTGTTAACATGATAAATTACTTAAAATTAATATAGAAAACATATATAACCATAAGAATTAAGCATAAAATCAAGTAAGAATGGTATAGAAAATATTAGCACATCACCAATTGATCCTCTGTCTCCTATAGCTCGTTCCTTGCAACGAACTAGTAAAATTCTATGGTATATTGATCCACAGTCCTAGTTCCCTGCCTCAAATTTTACAGCCTCTGGTACATCAACCTTTGGTAATTATAGGGAAGAAACTCCTCCCTCATCTTCTTCTTCAGCTTTTCCCACATGGAAATTTTAGGTTTTCCCGTTCTAGCCCTGGTTAATTTCACCTATTTCCACCATGCTACCCTACCTCTGAATTACGTTATGATTATTGGCACACGTTTATTCCCTGACACCTCCTTAAATTCCAAAATCTCTTTTGTCGTTTCCAACCAATCTAAAAATTCTTCGGCTTTAATTTCACCATAGAATTATGGAATTTCAATTCGCATTCCAGATTCCCAACGTCTATTGTCTTCATCCACGCCACCTCTACGACGCCTGCAAGGTTCCTCTTCGAAGTATCCCTCACTATCACCATCACTCTCATCACCCTCTCCCTAGTTAAGAGGACCAAGCGAATTGACATCCTCCTGCCTCCTTCGTTCACGTCCCTATCTAATCATGAACTCTTGCATAGCCTGATTCATCTGCATAATTTGCTCCATCATAGTATTCATGAGCCCATTCAAACGTTAGATTTCTCTTGCGCTATCTTGGGCATATACTTCTTCTACGGCTTGATACAAACTAACGTAGCGGAAGCCTTCTAATAACTCGTTGATTCACTCATGAATGTCGAGTTATAGGGCTCAAATCAATAATTCGTTAATTTTAAAGAATATCGAAAAATTGAAGAGTTTTATGGGAAAAATTTCAACATAAATTTTATTGAGAATTTTGAAATCAACTACAAAAACGTCCTATAAACATAGTATTTATAGGCTACAACTCCCAATACGACTAGGAAACTAGAAAACACCCCAAAACCCTAAAACTCGAATTTTACCAAAAGAGGAAAAATTAAGTTTTCATTACAGAATTAAAATTAGATTGAAATAAAGAAAATCCCCTAGAACAACATATTGAAATTCACTTCCTAATGGAAGTTATTACCAAGTCAATTGTTTCCTGAAATAGCAAAAACGTTAATTTCGAGGACTAAACAAAGGAATTTACCCGAAAAACATGAACCACACCAGCAAAGCTAGTGACTTTGAATCCTCAACCAAATTTCATTGAAATTAGCCTCTGAAATCACTAGAATTGCACACTTCAAACTTGGAAAAATTTACTAAAATGCCATAAAAATTGCCTAGAACCACTTTTCTTCAAATTTTCCTTGCATCAATTCTCCTCCCACATTTCATAAAATGCTAAAGCCATCTCATCCACATCATCTTACCATCACACATAACGTATCATCATAATATATAGTTGTCGTGGGTCTTATCCCCATGGTCTTACGCCCCTACTTCATCTCTCATAGCCGCTTTTGCTCACCATGCAATGCAACACAACATATAAGAAATGCAATGGTTTCTGCAGCATAAATGTGATGAGAAGGCCCCCATAAATCAAGTATCAGGTTATGCTACACCCACATAGGAACTCACATAGGTAGAATGCTCTAAATGCATATGTTCGCCTATTATACCCAAGTCAACACTCAATGGCCAACCAGGTTATGCCAATGTTCACAGTTCCCCCTCCCCCCCCCACACACAAAAAGCACGTTCCCCCAATGAGTACAACCCAATCCCATGTACCACACCTCATGATATGCACAATAACAAGATGGGTGACTGGAAGTACCAGCTCTCTTGGCCCGTCTATAGCCTATCATGACAGCTGATAACTAGCGCCCATACATCAAGCCATCGACTGCCACGACCCAACGATCGATCGCCAAAAGCTTATACCCCATACCCTTAACCATACTTGGGTAGCTATCTTGTGAGTAGGGACAAACCCTGCATATCCTGACCCTAGCAACAAAGCATCATTCCTTTTTAAATTAGAGGGTGAAACAAGACCCTCACTAGGAGTATAAGTCTAGCTCATCATAAAACCCCCTACTTCTAGTAAGAATAACTCATGAGTTTAAAAGAATTAAAAAGAGCTTGACCACGAAGGTAAGCATAATGAACTCTCAAGACATGGTAAACGGGGAGGACGAAACTTTCATAAAATATTTAGAAACCAACAAGAGCTTGTGGAAGAATAAATAGAAGCTAATAGGGACTTGCACCACAAGAGAATCAAGGTGCAAGGGAACTTGCCTTAGAAAATGATCTCTTTAATTGCGGGGCACGAGCGGTGTCACTGACACGGCTCTAAGGTCTTGACAAACACTGTGTGAATTCCTTCTAGTTCTCTTTTGATCTTCCCTCTACTTTCCAGCCACTGTCGAGGCTTCTTCTCCAATTCTCTTCCCTTGGATGAACCTCCTTCTCTTATTTATACTCACCAGTTCCCCACAACTGCTGTAACACCCCCCTCTTCTAGAGCCGCCCGAGAGGAGGTGCTACGGAAAGTAAAATATAAAACTAACTAATAACTAAAATCTGATACCAATATAAACAACTCAATCAACTGAAATAAAACTCTGAGTCAACAATAACTGAAACCACAAACTACATCTAAGGAAAAATCCCTCAACTGAAACATAAGTTAAACTTAAACTGATAAGACACTAAAACTAACAACTC
The DNA here is from genome assembly GCA_036245055.1 of Diospyros kaki. Taxonomy (NCBI): domain Eukaryota; kingdom Viridiplantae; phylum Streptophyta; class Magnoliopsida; order Ericales; family Ebenaceae; genus Diospyros; species Diospyros kaki. The sequence goes on along the minus strand of BSEG01000010.1, from coordinate 23,832,883 downwards.
CCAGACATCTTTAGTCTTGTGCGGCTCCACGTACACACACTACTGGACAATGCTGCTAGGCCCCACCTCTGGTACTCCCCCGCTAGGACCTGGAATGGTGAAGAGTACAAGGTGAGCTACAAAGCTCAGCAAGTAAATAAACTGGAAAGAATAACTGAAGCTGAATCGAAGAATATCGATACTGATGAATACTTACTGAACTTGTACTGAGTGAAACACTATCTGCTTGCATTTAAAAATGTAATGCACATAAATGGTAAGATAAATGCAGGTATGCAACTTTGGCACATAAGCCCACATAACTGTAAAACATACCTGGCTAATCTGCACCTGCAACATAAAAACTGTAAGCACATAGAGTGGGTAGTATAGTATACCCCTAGCTCCCTGGTCGACATCAGGCGAGCATCTCATAACTGAGATATAACTTACTGATACTAGTGGGATCCCCGCGGACAAGCCGCCTAGCGCGCATAATGTAATGCTCATATAAATGCTAGCACACGAAATGTAGTGCTCCATATAAGGTCATGCTCAATGCTCATACACTATGTATGCACGTAATCTCACAAAAATAATGCTGAACATGTCAGAATAAATGCTAAACATGTTATACGATCTTTACTAGGTTTATTGAGATACAAAGATCCTAAAATTTCTGAGTATAGGCATGGCATATTGGATTTTATCATATCTTAGCATAAAATTCAATATTTAATTAATTAAATGTTTAAATTAAATTTGAGACTTGCCTCAAGAATTTATTAGAAGTCATCTGGGTGCTATGGGATGTTATTCGGATGATTGAGAAAGTTTAAGGAGCAATTCGAATGAAATAGCAGCTTATTCGAATGAAAAAGAATGAACTACAGCAAGCTCATTCGAATGGAGGAAGACTCATTCGAATGGACAGAGACTCATTCGAATGAAAAAGAACTCATTCGAATGACAGAGACTCATTCGAATGAAAAAGGACTCATTCGAATGATAGCTGCTATATAACAAAGGCTATACGGATCTAATCAAGGACTCATTCGAATGACTCTCAAATTCATTCGAATCAATTTTGGAATTTTCTAACTTTTGAACTGGCAAAATCCGACTCATTCGAATGCAACAGTAACCTTATTCGAATGAATTTATGGGTTACTCACAGCTCATTCGAATGACAAAAAGCCTCATTCGAATGCTATACTATACAAACGACAGCTTACTCACAACTTCAAGGACTCATTCGAATGACAAGGAAACTCATTCGAATGACAACCCAAAAACACATACGAATGATACGATAACACATGACTCATTCGGATGACCAAGAACTCATTCGAATGACTGGCACAATATAAGGGAAAAACTTATGATAACACTGGAAACTCATTCGGATGCCTCAAAACCCATTCGAATGATACAAGATTCATTCGAATGACTGGAATCTCATCAGAAAATAAAACTCACACTAACAGAGACCATATCTTGAATAAAACTTATCCTCACTACACCATTCCGAAAGAAATCTTGAGAGAATAATCTCAATTGATATAGAAACAACTTAGGAATGATTTACTGATCATAGTTAATGGAAACGTTGCAAAGTACATGCAAGAACTGGCTGGAAGACTCACTGTAACGCATACATATATATGTAAATGCATGCACATACAGTCTGATTAAACTGGAAATCCAAACAACAATCTTGGCATTCTGAGATCACCGTTAATATGATTTGAAGACCGTATTTAAGAGATTAACGATCAAGAATCACATGTTATCTCCTTCAAGCACTCACTGTTCTACGTATATACATACATATATATATTCATACTGAAACTGATATGAATACGAACGCAATGAAGAACTGAACAACTGAGAATGAACGAACTTGAATCTGTAATGGAAGGAATTACAGATAGGATACTTGCCTTACAATAACTCTGATCGTATCAACGATTGCAACGAGAAAACTCCTACGCAACCTCACTGTTAAAGCTTCTTCAAAGCCTCTGCCTCTTCTTCTCTTATGCGATCTCTAATTCCTCACGGCGTGAACAAAACCACCAAACCCTATGCCAATATATACTTAATGGAGAGGCCCTCAAAAGCCCATTATCAATCTCCTATTGAAACTTGGAGACTTCTAAGCCCAAGCCTTCTCGTTAATGGACTCCTAATCCCATAATAACTCTTATTTAAACAATTAAACTCTAATCATAAATTGCTAATTGACCTTCAAGTCCTTGCATTTAATTTCCCATAATATAAAAAGAATTAAATGCTATTTAAAAGCTATTTTCTCAACTAAAAATATTCTAAATTGCCACATTAAAATTAAATGGCTAATTCTCTTAATTAATTACTACTATAATTAATTAACTAATTCCAATAAATACTAGGCCCTCTAACGGGTCGTTACAATTTCTCCCCTCCTTAAGAGAATTTGGTCCTCCAAATTCGTACCTGATTACTCGAACAATGAGGGGTAAAGACGCCTCATTTCTTCTTCTAATTCCCACGTTGCCTCTTCTGACGAGTGTCGCTGCCATTGCACTTTCACAAGAGGAATTGATCGATTCCTCAAAGTCTTCTCTTTACGCTCTAGAATATTGATAGGCATTTCTTCATAAGATACGTCTTCTCTAACTTCAAGAGCCTGGAAATCGATCACATGCTGAGGATCTGGAACATACTTCCTCAACATCGAAACATGGAACACATTGTGAACATGGGACAACTGAGGTGGCAAAGCTAACTCATATGCCAAAGTCCCTATTCGCCTTAGAATCTCAAATGGACCAATGTAACGAGGACTGAGCTTCCCTGTTACGCCAAATCTTCGCACACCCTTAATAGGCATGACTCTTAACCAAACATGGTCGCCCATCTCAAACTTGAGGTCTCGTCGTCGCTTGTCTGCATAGCTCTTCTGTCTGTCTTGTGCTGTCTTCATTCTTGCTTTGATCGCTCGGATCTTCTCTGTCGTCTGCTCCACAATTTCAGGACCTAATAAAGCCCTATCTCCAATTTCTTCCCAACATATCGGCGATCGACATGGTCGCCCATATAAAGCCTCGTATGGTGACATTCCAATACTTGAATGGAAACTATTATTGTAAGCAAATTCCACCAAAGGTAGGTGTTCATCCCAACTACCTTGGAAATCTAGAACACACGCTCTCAACATATCCTCGAGAGTTCTGATCGTCCTCTCTGACTGACCATCTGTCTGCGGATGAAATGCCGTACTAAACTTCAACTGAGATCCCAATGCCTCATGCAAAGCTCCCCAAAAATGAGAAGTAAAACGAGGATCTCGATCTGATACAATGCTGGATGGGACACCGTGCAACTTCACGATCTCCTCAATATAAATTCGGGCAAATCTGTTCAATGGATAAGTCTTCTTAATAGGTAGAAAGTGGGCTGATTTAGTCAATCGATCAACAATCACCCATATAGCATCATAGCCCCTAGTAGTCCTGGGTAAACTCATCACAAAATCCATAGCTATATTATCCCACTTCCACTCCGGAATAGGTAATGGAAGTAATAAACCTGCGGGTTTCTGATGTTCTGCTTTAACTTGTTGGCATATTGAACACTGTGAAACATAATTGGCTACATCTTTCTTCATACCACTCCACCAATACTGACGCTTTAGGTCGTGGTACATCTTCGCAACACCTGGATGGATAGTATAACGACTCCTGTGTGCTTCATTTAAAATCTCTTGCTTAAGATTTCCATCATCGGGTATACAAATGCATCCCTGAAACAAGAGAATACCATCACTCTGTAGAGTATATCCCAAAGGAGAAAATTTCTCGATATCTGCCAAAATTCGAGCCAACTTTTCATCTTTTGATTGCTGGTTCTTGATTAAATCAAATAACTCGGGTTGCACTCTCATATAAGCGCAACTCATCACTGTACTATCCACTGGGGCTGAGATAGATAGAGCACTCAATTGCTCCAATAACTTCCATTCTTGAACCATCATTGTAGCCATAGAAGCTCCTCGCCGACTCAAAGCATCGGCTACTACATTGGCCTTTCCTGGGTGGTATAGAATCTCACAGTCGAAATCTTTAAATAACTCGACCCAACGTCTCTGCCTCATGTTTAATTCTTTCTGGGATAGAAGATAGTGTAAACTCTTATGATCTGTATAAATTTCAACTTTCTCACCATATAAATAGTGTCGCCATATTTTTAATGCAAATACTACCGCTGCCAACTCTAAATCATGAGTGGGGTAGTTCACTTCGTGTTTCTTCAATTGCCTTGAGGCATAAGCATTAACTCGACCCTCTTGCATCAATACGCAACCCAAACCTGAATGGGATGCATCGCTGTAAATGGAGTATTTCTCTCCACTTCTTGGAATGGCTAAAACTGGTGCAGTAGTTAACTTTCGCTTCAACTCTTGGAAGGCATGTTCACACGTGTCATTCCATTCAAACTTCTCTCCTTTTCTTGTTAGCTTAGTCATAGGGGAAGATAAACGAGCAAATCCCTCAATGAATCGCCTATAATAGCCTGCAAGTCCTAGAAAACTCCGTATCTCTGTCACTGTCGTCGGCCTCGGCCATTCCATAACTGCTCTAGTCTTGGCTGGATCCACTGAAATTCCATTTCCAGAAACCACATGGCCTAGAAATCCAATCTGAGTAAGCCAAAACTCACACTTGCTGAACTTGGCGTATAGTTGCTCCTCTTTAAGCCTCTGCAAAACTAGTGTAAGATGCTCCGTATGCTCCTCTGCATTAGGTGAGTATACTAGAATATCGTCAATGAAGACAATAATGAATCGATCTAGGTACTCACGTAGAACTCGATTCATTAAATCCATGAAAATGGCTGGGGCATTCGTCAACCCAAACGGCATTACCACGAACTCGTAGTGTCCATAGCGAGTCCTGAAAGCAGTCTTCTGAATATCCTCATCTCTAACTCGCACTTGATGGTATCCTGATCTCAAATCTATCTTCGAGAATACCTCAGCTCCTCTCAATTGATCTAACAAGTCATCCACTCGAGGTAAGGGATACTTATTCTTTACTGTTACCTGGTTCAATTGGCGATAGTCAATACATAACCTCAAAGATCCATCTTTCTTTCTCACGAACAATACTGGTGCACCCCACGGGGATGAACTGGGTCGGATATAACCCTTCTCCATTAGTTCTTCTAATTGGGCCTTCAATTCCTTTAGTTCATTAGGTGCCATCCGATAAGGAGCCTTAGAGATAGGCTGTGTACCAGGTAGTAACTCAATAGTAAACTCCGATCCTCTCCGAGGAGGTAATCCTGGTAGCTCATCAGGGAAAACTTCTTGGAAGTCTCGTACTACTGGTACCTCTGATAACTTTGTCTTGCTTCCCTCGTCCGTGGTTACAAAGGCTAAATAAGCTTCACATCCATCACGCATCAGCTTCTCGACTTTCATCACTGAGATCATAGGAATTGTAGCCACAGGCTTAACTCCTCTATAAATAAGAACCGGTTGTTGGGGTAATTCGAAGTCAATAATCTTTCGCCGACAATCAACTCTTGCATAATGTCGTGATAACCAATCCATGCCAAGGATCAAATCGAAATCCTTAACATCGAGAATTACCAAATCTCCCACCAGCTTTTTATCATGAACCTCGATCTCACAATTCTCAAACATTTCCCTAGCTATCATAATCTTATCTCCTGGTGTAGACACAATCAAGTGATATGGCAAAGAAATCCGGGAATGGGGAACATAACATACTGTGCGTAGTGCAATAAAAGAATGTGTGGAACCAGTATCAAATAATGCACGCACATCATGACCATATAAGGATAAAATACCTTGGATAGTCCCGTCGCCCTGCTCTGCCTCAGCTGTGGTAAGAGCATAAACTCTACCCTGCACCTGTCTATTTGCGGGCTGTGGATGCTGAGCTACTGGTACTGCGGGTATAGGTGCTCCTGGCCCTCTAGCTACTGGTGGCCTCTGATTCGCCTGTTGGCCTCTATTCTAGGGTGGTTGGGTACACCTATTAGCCGTATGTCCTGTTTGTCTGCACCTATAACAAGTCACCTCTGGTGCTGGGAGCGCTGCTTGATTCCTCGGGCAATCTTTCTTCCTATGTCCTTCTTGTCCACACTTGTAACATACATTCTTTCCAGCTAGGCACGGTCCCCCGTGCTTCCTCCCACACTGACCACACTGTGGGTTATTCTCTGTCTTATTCCCTTGTCCAGCTGTCCACTTCCTCTTCTTATTATTGTTGGACGATCCTTGAGATGTACCTGTGCCCTTCTTGGCTGCTTGTGTTGCTCTCCACTCGTTGCGATCACGCTCGATAGTATACGCTCGCTGGACTACTGTGGCATAATCCATGCTCAGAGCTCCTCCAAAAGCATGTCGGATGTCTGCACGCAATCCTCTCTGGAACTTGGCTGCCTTCCTTGCTTCAGTGGACACTAATTCCAGAGCATATCGAGACAAGGATGTAAACTCTGCCTCGTACTGAGCCACCGTGTTAGTACCTTGCACCAACTCAACAAACTCATAGACTTTCTGTTCCTTAACCCATGCTGGGCAATAAGCGTCATTGAACACCTGTTGAAACTCGACCCATGTGGGCTCTCGGTTGCCAAACCTCTGACGGGTAGTCTCCCACCATCTCTCGGCGTCGCCTCTAAACATGAACGTGCTAAGTCGCACCCGTCGATCATCCACACAACCGATAGATCGAAGATGCTTCTCCATTGATAGCATCCAGTTCTCTGCCACTGCTGCATCTGTACCTCCATGGAATGCCGGTGGACGAAACGCCATGAAGTCCTTCAATAATTGACTCCCAGTGTCTGCCGCTACAATTGGAGCTGTTGGGGCGTCTAGCGGATCTCTTCCATTGCCTTCTTCTTCTTGTGGTACTTGTGGTTGTCTCGCCTGATTCGTCACAAGAGTATCGACTACCCTCATCAAACCTGCCAACATGCCTCGCATCTCGGCCATACCCTGTCGTAAGTCACTACCAGACTCCCCTGGTGAACCTGGTGTAGGAACTGGCACCTCGTCTGGCGTAGTAGCAGCCTGACTGCGAGTACGGGGTCGTCCTCTTCTGTTACTCATCTTCCTGCATCACCACTTAGGGTTAGAATACTATAAGTTGAGCCACTTATCTATCTGACAGACACAAGTCCTAACTCTACCCAACATCCTATGTGTGTACGGGAGACTTCACAAAAACACCGCTCTGATACCAATACTGTAACACCCCCCTCTTCTAGAGCCGCCCGAGAGGAGGTGCTACGGAAAGTAAAATATAAAACTAACTAATAACTAAAATCTGATACCAATATAAACAACTCAATCAACTGAAATAAAACTCTGAGTCAACAATAACTGAAACCACAAACTACATCTAAGGAAAAATCCCTCAACTGAAACATAAGTTAAACTTAAACTGATAAGACACTAAAACTAACAACTCCCAGACATCTTTAGTCTTGTGCGGCTCCACGTACACACACTACTGGACAATGCTGCTAGGCCCCACCTCTGGTACTCCCCCGCTAGGACCTGGAATGGTGAAGAGTACAAGGTGAGCTACAAAGCTCAGCAAGTAAATAAACTGGAAAGAATAACTGAAGCTGAATCGAAGAATATCGATACTGATGAATACTTACTGAACTTGTACTGAGTGAAACACTATCTGCTTGCATTTAAAAATGTAATGCACATAAATGGTAAGATAAATGCAGGTATGCAACTTTGGCACATAAGCCCACATAACTGTAAAACATACCTGGCTAATCTGCACCTGCAACATAAAAACTGTAAGCACATAGAGTGGGTAGTATAGTATACCCCTAGCTCCCTGGTCGACATCAGGCGAGCATCTCATAACTGAGATATAACTTACTGATACTAGTGGGATCCCCGCGGACAAGCCGCCTAGCGCGCATAATGTAATGCTCATATAAATGCTAGCACACGAAATGTAGTGCTCCATATAAGGTCATGCTCAATGCTCATACACTATGTATGCACGTAATCTCACAAAAATAATGCTGAACATGTCAGAATAAATGCTAAACATGTTATACGATCTTTACTAGGTTTATTGAGATACAAAGATCCTAAAATTTCTGAGTATAGGCATGGCATATTGGATTTTATCATATCTTAGCATAAAATTCAATATTTAATTAATTAAATGTTTAAATTAAATTTGAGACTTGCCTCAAGAATTTATTAGAAGTCATCTGGGTGCTATGGGATGTTATTCGGATGATTGAGAAAGTTTAAGGAGCAATTCGAATGAAATAGCAGCTTATTCGAATGAAAAAGAATGAACTACAGCAAGCTCATTCGAATGGAGGAAGACTCATTCGAATGGACAGAGACTCATTCGAATGAAAAAGAACTCATTCGAATGACAGAGACTCATTCGAATGAAAAAGGACTCATTCGAATGATAGCTGCTATATAACAAAGGCTATACGGATCTAATCAAGGACTCATTCGAATGACTCTCAAATTCATTCGAATCAATTTTGGAATTTTCTAACTTTTGAACTGGCAAAATCCGACTCATTCGAATGCAACAGTAACCTTATTCGAATGAATTTATGGGTTACTCACAGCTCATTCGAATGACAAAAAGCCTCATTCGAATGCTATACTATACAAACGACAGCTTACTCACAACTTCAAGGACTCATTCGAATGACAAGGAAACTCATTCGAATGACAACCCAAAAACACATACGAATGATACGATAACACATGACTCATTCGGATGACCAAGAACTCATTCGAATGACTGGCACAATATAAGGGAAAAACTTATGATAACACTGGAAACTCATTCGGATGCCTCAAAACCCATTCGAATGATACAAGATTCATTCGAATGACTGGAATCTCATCAGAAAATAAAACTCACACTAACAGAGACCATATCTTGAATAAAACTTATCCTCACTACACCATTCCGAAAGAAATCTTGAGAGAATAATCTCAATTGATATAGAAACAACTTAGGAATGATTTACTGATCATAGTTAATGGAAACGTTGCAAAGTACATGCAAGAACTGGCTGGAAGACTCACTGTAACGCATACATATATATGTAAATGCATGCACATACAGTCTGATTAAACTGGAAATCCAAACAACAATCTTGGCATTCTGAGATCACCGTTAATATGATTTGAAGACCATATTTAAGAGATTAACGATCAAGAATCACATGTTATCTCCTTCAAGCACTCACTGTTCTACGTATATACATACATATATATATATTCATACTGAAACTGATATGAATACGAACGCAATGAAGAACTGAACAACTGAGAATGAACGAACTTGAATCTGTAATGGAAGGAATTACAGATAGGATACTTGCCTTACAATAACTCTGATCGTATCAACGATTGCAACGAGAAAACTCCTACGCAACCTCACTGTTAAAGCTTCTTCAAAGCCTCTGCCTCTTCTTCTCTTATGCGATCTCTAATTCCTCACGGCGTGAACAAAACCACCAAACTCTATGCCAATATATACTTAATGGAGAGGCCCTCAAAAGCCCATTATCAATCTCCTATTGAAACTTGGAGACTTCTAAGCCCAAGCCTTCTCGTTAATGGACTCCTAATCCCATAATAACTCTTATTTAAACAATTAAACTCTAATCATAAATTGCTAATTGACCTTCAAGTCCTTGCATTTAATTTCCCATAATATAAAAAGAATTAAATGCTATTTAAAAGCTATTTTCTCAACTAAAAATATTCTAAATTGCCACATTAAAATTAAATGGCTAATTCTCTTAATTAATTACTACTATAATTAATTAACTAATTCCAATAAATACTAGGCCCTCTAACGGGTCGTTACAATTGCACCCTCACAATTTCCTTTAATTAATTTACATAATCATTAGTTATACTAACCCATTCCCATTTTAAGCCACGTATCTTTGATTTTCATTATCTCATGGCACCTCATTAATGCTTTACTTGGCCACAAAGAAAGATGAAACTAGAGAGGCAAGAGGAATGCAAGAAGACTGGACGCGTGGCAGCCTTTTGTTGTTTCCTTTTTGTATATTAGTTTTGATGATGAAAAACATCTATTAGTATATCCCTAAGTCATGAGTTAAGGTTGTGGTTTTCAACATATATCAATTTCAATATCAAGTATTACTTTGCGAAAATAAAAACCAAATGAATTCCAAGTATCGAGATTTGCAAAACCTTATTTTTTCTAAGTTTGGAAGGTTAGCATCTTATAAGGAGACCTATAAGAAAATATTTTCTTTTTAGAAAACTATCTCTCGGTATTTCGATAACTAATATCCATTGGTGTTAAAATGAATTTTTTAACAATTTTTCAAAAAATATAAAGTATATATTTTGGAGGTGGTAAAATCGCAAAATTATGAGTTTATACTAAAATCAAAAATCTACTTTTTTATTGTTATGAATTTTTATTTTTTGGATATTTTTATTAAATCCAAATAGGAGGTATTTTTTTATTTATATTTATGTATTAAAGTAAATGGAAGGTAAAATATAAATTAAGAAAAATGAGGACATTTGCTTAAACTAAAGAAATGTAAATATGTTGTAATATATACATGCTATGGATTGTGTTGTTAAGCAAATCCTTTTGAAACTGTCATGTTTCTGTGCATGTTTCCAAGCCTCATTTGAAAAGGTTTCAATGTTTTTCTGTTTGTGTATGCTATTTCAAAACATCTATGTAATGCATTTATTTTCAAAACAGGTTCTGAAGTATGTTTCGAAACCTATAGGTTATGTTTCAAAACCTCTGACATTTCTGTCAATAGAGATTTTAAAATCCGAGATGTTTTTGTTTTGTATTTTAATATTTATCTAAAAACTTCTTAAAGTATTTTTAAATGTATTCTCCATATGCTCTAAGAATTCAAATTCAAATTTGAAGTTGAGATCATTATTATATGTTAGTGGGGAATAGATTATGTCTCCCACTCATTGTTGTCTCTAAATGCAAGTCCAGCTGGAAATGTTGTATGTTTTAAAACATGAGTATATTCCGAAACCTTAGTGTAAATTTGTGATGTTTCGAAACAGGTATGATATGTTTCGAAACCTTCATTTATGTCTTGTCTCTAACGGCTATAAACGACCAGATTTCTATCTCTTGATATAAATAGCAAGTGTTTGAAGACAAGAACTAGATACAACAAGAGAGCACACACTAGAGACACATACCCAAGCACAAGTGGTGATCAAATCGTTTATTCAAGCTCTCAAAGAACATCTTCTACAAATCCTATTCTTGTGCATTGTGAGTGAAAATGAGAAGCAAGTGAAAACTGAAGTCTTATCTTGTCCAGCTCTCCTCACCTCAAGTTAAGAGGTTTGTCCAACCATTGGTAAGACATTTCATTGTTATAAATTTATTGGGCTGTAAAGATAAAATTCTATTTATCTTGTTAATGTTGTAAGGTTTGAGTTGAGCCTAAAACTCACTTGGTGTAAGGCTTGAGTTGAACCCGTAAAAACTCATTGTACAAGGTTTTGGGGTGAACCGTGGTAAAACTCTTGTTGTGGTTGATCACTAATAAAAATGATTGAGATTGAAAAATCCTTCAAGTAGGTAACCTTGAAGGTAGTGGACTAGGCGGGGTGCCGAACCACTATATATCTTATGTGCAATTGTTCTTTTGCTTTTGCTTATTATTATTGCCTATTGCTCATACTTTCAAAAGAATTGCTTTCAAAGTCTAAAACAAAATTTCCATGTGCATAAGCTTATTCATATACATAAGTATCTATCTTTGATGTCAAACTCCTTTGGTATATCCTTACTTATGCAAATCATTTTTGTTAAAAATCATTATTTTGAAACACAAGTTAAGAAATTTCGAAACAAGGAAAACAATAAGTTGTATTTCGAAACATACCTCATAGATTTCAAAACAAGCCAAAACAGTGAGATATATTTCGAAACATACATAGTAGGTTTCGAAATCTACCTAACAGAAAAGTTTATTTCAAAACATATACCCTATATTTCGAAACATAGTATTCTACCATCAATCATTATTTTAATTATCGAAAAAATTATATAAATCTCAATTCACCCCCCTCTTGGGATATATTTGCCATCATTAGAACCAACACCTCTTAGCTGATTAATTTGATGCCTAATATTCAGATTCATTTTCTAGGTTATCCAAATATTAAATTTCTTCCCTTGTGAGTGATATCCGAATAGGCCTTCAGGTATTCGGATGCCTTCCATTTTCCTTGAATGCATATCCTAATAGGACCTCTCATATCCAAATGTAGTTCTTCTTTCCTTGTTTCACATATCCAAATATGACTTCACATATCTGAATATATAGCTTGACATATCCGAATATCCTTCATGCTATCCGAACATGCCCTCTTCTTTTCTTTGAACATATCCGAATACACTCTAACATATCCGAATCCATCCCATGTACTGCCCTTATATTTGAATATAATGCCATGCATCCGAATATCTCATCTCCCAAATCCGAATATGCTTTCTTCAATTCATCCCCTAGTATCCGGATGAGCCACTACACAAGAAGTTCCTTTAAACCTCACATAGGTCTTCCATTTTCCCCCGAGAATAACCATTATAAATACAACACTTAGCCACCTTGCTTTTTGTCCTGAAAATTCGGGTCATTACAATGGCATGATCTTGATTTTGATGATCAATAATGCTTTTAGCATTACCACAAATACATGGAGTGATAAAGATAATAGAACTGAGTTCGTCCCCACAAAGATTTGAGTTGTGTAAAATAGAATGAAACCGACTTACATTCATGCTTGAGGGTAGAAATCTATTAATTCAATTGATAGATTTTAGGAGCATTTGATTGAGAAAAATGATCCTTCAGATCTATCCAGATTTGTGCTACAATTTCAGCATGTAGGATACTTGGACGGATCTCAGGTGAGACAGAGTTAAGAATCCAACTTCCAATCAAATCATTACATCGTTCCCAGTTGGAAATATCATCTTGCTCTTTTGGAATTGGGAATGATCCATCAACAAAACCAAGTTTGTTTTTTACGCGAAGTACCATCGTTACTGCACAACTCCTTGATCCATAATTGTCTCTTGTCAATAGAAGTGTAACAAGCAGTAGAAGGGCTATCTGAGTGATGTACATAAGAAGCTATTTTTATAGACGTTGATGATGGTGGGGGATAATGATGATGGTGTGATGTTGGTGGCAAGATTTTCATCGGACATGTGAAGATATAGAAAACTAGAAAAAAATATAGTTCACCGAACTGATACCATGCAAAAAATTACTACAAAAAAATAACATTTAGTGGCGTTTTTTTATGTATTTAGTGGCGGTTTTGAATCAGCCGTCGCGGAGCATTTAGTGACGGTTTTCAGCAATCGCTGGAATAATCGTAACAAATTATATTTTTTGCGGCAGTTTAAACCGCTGCAAAATTAATAATTTAGCGGCGATTTTTAAAATATTTAGCGGTGCTTTTTGAATCGTCGTAAAAATTAAAAAAAAAATTAAAATTTTTAATTTTAGCGGCGAATTTTAGAACCGCTGCAAAAATTAAAAAAATTAAAATTTTAATTTCTTCCAGTGGGTGGGCGGCCGGCCAGGCCACCCGCGCCCGCGCAGGCGCGCTAGCGCGCTTGGACCCTGCCCGCCACATGGCGACTTTCCCCAATTTCAAACCCAGGAACTCCCCTATGCGCGTGCGCGCGCGAAACCGTCCAATCTGCCAAGCCCCTTATTATATATCCGTGAAAATAAATTATATACTAGTCCAATCACTATTTTTAGGAGTTATATATTATATTTTTTAATATCAATTTAAAAAAATTAATTAATTTATTATTTTTAAAAGAATAAATATTTAAATTAAAAATAAATTAATTGAATTAAATTAAACAAATGAATTGATTAAAAAATAAAAAAATATTTTATATACATATTTTAAAATTATTAAAATTTTGTTAAATTTATTTTTATTTTTATTTTTTTAAATTAAAATTTTTAATTAATTTTGCGATTAATTTAAATTAAATTTTAAATTTCTTTTTAAGATTTTATATTTCTTTTTATTAATTTAATTTTAATTATTTTTTTAAATAAAATTCAAATTTTTAATGAATTTTGCAACAGTTTTTCAAAACCGTCGCAAATATTAATTTAATTTTAATTTTAAATTATTTAATTTTTTTTAATTTAATGCCGATCTCTCAAAAATCGCCGCTAAATTCAATTTTTAATAAATTTTGAGGTAATTTTGAAAACCACCGCAAATATTAATTTAATTTTAATTTTAAATTATTTAATTATCTTTAAATTTAACAGCAGTTTTTGAAAAATCACTGCTAAATTAAATTTTTTAATGAATTTTACGAGGGTTTTAAAAAATCACAGCAAATATTAATTTAATTTTAATTTTAAATTATTTAATTATTTTTTAATTTAGCGACGGTTTCTTAAAAATCGCTATTAAATTTGATTTTATTTTAATTATTTTCTAAATTTAATGACGATTTTCAAAAAATTGCCGTAAAATTAAATGTTTGAATAAATTTTGTAGCAGTTTTGAAAAATCGCTGCAAAAATGGAATTTTGTGAATGAACACCGCAAAAAAATAATTTTTTTTAGTGAATGAACGTGAAAGAAGAAGAAATTGTTTTGTGAACTTATTATTTCATTAAGTTTTCATGTAGATATAGGCAAATTTACGAGATTCAAATATACACAAAAGTAGGAAAAGTTTGAATTCAAGTATCAAAAACTAAAAACCTAAAAGATTGAACTGTTGTGGACTGTTGTGAAATTTGAATTTAAATATAAAAAACTAACAACCAAAAGCCTAAAAGATTGGACTCCTTGATTTTTGTCCAATAATTTCTTATGTTTAATTAAGGAAATGCTCAAACTAATAATTGTCCAACGCTCAAAATAAGATAAAATGTTGTAAAACTAAAGAGGAATTTTGTCCTCCTTTTCTGAAAATGTAAGATAAAGGAAGATATCTATGGAAGGAATGAAGATGAGAGAGAGAATAAAGTTGTTGGTTGACACCTTTTTTTTCAATGGTTTAAGAAAAGGAGTCCAAGTCAATTAGTTTATATTTATTCATAATAAAATCTGCTTTCTATTTTACTTGGTCAATATTTAAAATTTTAATTAAATATAAATATAAAATATTTAATATTCAGGTATTGATATGGGTGTTTATTTGGTCCAAATCAGTCCTAAACCAAACCAGGCTAAGACTAAGATTCTTAGAACTCTTAAATCTAAGACTGGAATGGTTTGGTCACGAATATTTTTTTTCTATATTTTTATATAAAATTCTAAAGAGTTTGCAAAATATTACATTGCATATTTAAAATTTAAAATTTAAAATTTAAAATTTAATATATTATATATTATATCTATATTATTAACAAATAATAATATTATATTAATTGTAAATAGTTTTCTATCTTAGACGTGTTTCATACTCAACCGAAAACCAATTAAACCCTATAAGTGGATTAATTGAGGACTAAATTGAAGTCTGGCCAGTTTTAGACTAGGTTAATTTTTTGATCTTAATTGAAATTTGAACACTCCTAAATATTGAAATCAAAATAAGCCAAGTTGAGCTAACAACCAAAAACGAGTTGTTGGAGTTCCATTCCCAAGGACCCTTATCTATGTTGGAGTCAAGTCACATGTTTTGAATGATGGCAGAAGGTTGGTAACCTTGGCTGCATCAGGCAGCAGTGGGTTTGGCAGAAGGTTGGCATGTTTGGCTGCATCAGGCGAGTTAGGCAGATTGCCTAACTCTTGTTGACTTGCTTGCTTTGTAACTTCTATAAATAGATAGCCATTCTCTTCTTGTAATGTATGAGTCCCATATAAGAGGTTCATCAGGAGAATCCCAAGTTAGAGGATTGAGAGGGATCCAGAGTGTGAGATTCGTTTGAGAGTTTTTTGTTGTGTAAGAATTCTGGTTGTAATTCTCTGTGAATCATTCAGTGAAATAGATTCTGTTTTCTCTCATTTATCACTTGTTTCATTGTTGTTTGAATATCTGAGTTTCCCAACAAGTGGTATCAGAGCATCAAGTTGAGTGCTCGTGAGAGAAAATTGGAGGAAATTTGAAGAACAACTCTCTGTTCTTCAAACCCGATTTTTCAAAATTGTCTAATTGATATTTTGATCATACCAAAAGACTCCTCGTTCCAAGAAGAGCACGCTGAAATTTTTCGGAGGCCGAACGGACACCGCACGCGCCTACACGCTTTGCCTGAAGAGCTGCGAGTGGGCTTCACTCTCTCCACACGCCCCACGCGCCGTCTGGAGGTTGAAGACGACCCACATGGCGCCATGTCATCTGGTCAACGCCCATGTCAGTGGTCAACGCCACATCATCCGATCAACGCCACGTCATCACACAGCTAAACTTTGGAAATTTGCAGGTTGGTCCCTGAAGTTTTCTGGAATTACACTTTGACCCATATACTTTCCAGAAATTACATTTTGACCCCTGAATCTTTTGGAAATTGCACTTTAGCCCCCTAAACTTTCTAAAATTACATTTTTGAGCCCTCTGATTTTCTACAAATTAGAATTTGACCCTGTAAGAGTCAAATCTACCATTTTCGACCCTTCCGGTCGCAACGATGCACTCTGTTTTGGAAGATTCAACTTTGTTTTTGAACAAGTTATTGAAAATGGAGGAAGGAACATCATCAGGAGCCATGATAAAGCTCACATCCACCAACTACACACTATGGAGACCTCGGATGGAAGATCTTCTCAGTTGTAGAGATTTGTACGATCCCTTGGAGTTATTGGGTGTTAACCCTGATCCTTCCAAAGAAGCAGAATGGAAGAAATTAAATAGAAAAACTATCGGTCAGATCCGGCAATGGATTGATCATAGTGTCTTCCATCATGTCGCACAAGAGACAAACGCACATGCCCTATGGAAGAAGCTGGAAGGTATGTACCAGGCAAAGACTGCTCGGAACAAAGCCCTGTTAATGAGGCGGTTAGTTAATTTGAAGTTGAGTAGTGAAACTTCAGTTGCCGAGCACACCAGTGAGTTCCAGAGCCTAGTAAACCAGTTGTCGTCTGTGGACATGTCGCTTGGGGATGAAACACAAACGCTCTTACTTCTCAGTTCTCTTCTTGACAGTTGGGAGACGCTAGTAGTCTCTCTCAGCAATTTGGCCCCAGAGGGAAAACTTACCATGACGATGGTCAATGATGCCCTGTTCAATGAAGAGGCCAGAAGAAAAGACATGAGCACGGATCAGACTCATGCCTTTGTAACAGAGAACCGATGGAGTCAAGAGAGAAGTAGTCAAGGCGAGTGGAGAGGACAGAGCAAGAATCGGGGCAGATCCATAGATGGAGGAAAGCCGAAATACAAGTGCTACCATTGTGGTATAGAGGGCCATTTGAAGAAGAATTGCAGAAAATTGCTACGAGAGCGGGGTCAAGGCAGTTCCGAGCCGAAGAACATGGATGGAGAAACACTAGTGACTATCCATGGAGAGGTAGCTTATTGTTCCATCAATGATGAGACATGCCTTCACGTCTCAAGAGAAGACACAGAATGGGTGGTAGATACTGCGACATCTTACCACGTGACTCCTCACAGAGATTTCTTCACAACATACAAAACAAGTGATTTTGGAGCAGTGAAGATAGGAAATTCTAGTTCTTCTGAGATCGTTGGAATTGGTGATGTTCAGGTACGAACATGCCTTGGGAGCACAATCACCTTGAAGGATGTCAGACATGTGCCAGATCTTCGGTTGAATCTACTTTTTGGAGTAGCTCTTGACAAACAGGGCTATGGTAATCAGTTTAGTAAAGGCACATGGAAGTTGATAAGAGGCACTATGGTAGTCGCTCAGGGACATATTTGTGGCACATTGTATAAGACTCACGTGAAGATATGTACAGACAGCCTCAACATAGTTGAAAATGAGGCTTCTCAGAATTAGTGGCAGCAGAGACTTGGCCACATGAATCCCAAGAGAGGATCATGTGTATATATCCCTGGTAAGAGGATATGAATTCTAAGAGAGGATCAGTATGAATTCCGAGAAAGGATCAGTATGAATCCCAAGAGAGGATCAGTATGAATTCCAAGAGCGGATTAGTGTGTATTCCAAGAGTGGATCAGTGAGGATATCCCAGTGAGAGGATCATCCCAGTTTAGAGGATCCATCCTCAGTTAGAGGCGCATTCCCAGTTTAAGAGGAATCCCAGTGAGAAGGATAATCCCATGTTAGAAGATCTATCCCCAGTTAGAGGCGTATTCCCAGTTTAAGAGGAATCCCCAGTGAGAGGGGTAATCCCATAGATCCCAGTTAGAGGATCTGAGGAAAACCAGAAGGTGTTGAGGTCACAGGTAAGAATCTCGATTACAAGCCAGAGAAGAGTTTGTATGGTCTGAAGCAAGTACCAAGGCAATGGTATGTACCAGACCGAATATTGATCACTTAGTGAGTACAGTGAGTCGTTTTCTCTCTAAGCCTGTAAAGGAACATTGGGAGACAGTCAAATGGATTCACGGGTACTTGAAATATACGCCGAAAACATGTCTTTGGTACGAGGGAGTTGTTCGTACAAAGTACATTGGTATTCGCTATCATTGGATACACGAGGTGATGGATTAACAACTGTCGAGACTAGTTAAGATCCATATGAAGGAGAATCCAACTGACACTCGAGAAAAGCTAGAGTTATGCAAAGACATAGCCGGGATGTTTTTCAGATAACAATTGTTTCAGATGTGGCTTGAGAGGGAGAATTGTTAGAGTCAAGCCACATGTTTTGAATGATGGCAAAAGGTTGGCAACCTTGGTTGTATCAGGCAGCAGTAGGTTTGGCAGAAGATTGGCATGTTTGGCTGCATCAAGCGAGTTAGGCAGATTGCCTAACTCTTGTTGACTTGCTTGCTTTGTAGCTTCTATAAATACATAGCCATTCTCTTCTTGTAATGTATGAGTCCCATGTAAGAGGTTCATCAGGAGAATCCCAAGTTAGAGGATTGAGAGGGATCCAGAGTGTGAGATTCGTTTGAGAGTTTTTTGTTGTGTAAGAATTCTGGTTGTAATTCTTTGTGAATCATTCAGTAAAATAGATTCTGTTTTCTCTCATTTATCTCTTGTTTCATTGTTGTTTGAATCTCTGGGTTTCCCAACAATCTAGTCGAAGATGGTTCATAATAAGAATGGCATATAATCCCTCATAGAAAATCTAACTCCATTGTATTCCGAGGACAAATTTCCCTGAAAGACCCACAACAATGGTAAAGGCACTGTGTTACATAGTAGTTTTTCTCTTTTAAATAAATTCTTGGATGGATTGTTTATCTCTTGTTGAAGTCCTAATTAGTAGGAGTAAAGTAAGGAGCTGAGTCCAAGTTATTAGGAAAGACCCGGTATTATGGGAAGAACTAGTCTTCTCCTTTTTATATGGAAGTAGGTCACTGTAACTTCTTTTAGGCACTGAACGTTGAGTTGGATGCCTATATAAGATAAAACAGACCTTGAATAAAGCAGATTTTTATTCCTTTTCAACACTCTGTGTTATATTGGAGGCCAAGGTTCCTCAGTCAACCTTAAGTATATACTTTCTCTTGCTTTAACAGGTTATAGGTTATATTATCCCCTGCTTCACAATAGGTTCCAGCAAACAAAAGAGGAAGAGTCCTCAGTACGTACCATTGTGGTATCAGATCAAGGGCATGGATCAAAGAGTGGAGAAGTTGGAAATTGAAGTGGGCTCTCTCACCGCTGGTCAACAGCAGATTCTGGAGAAGATTACAGAACTATTCGATAAGCTTAGCTCACAAACCGTTCCGCCTCCACTTGAGCGAGAAAAAGGGGAGAACTCAATGGCTCCATCCCAGAACCAAGGGGAACGATCTGGCAACATCATTGGAACTCGTCAGAATGGTTCGCAGCAATCCTACTCTCCAAAATTTGTCAAATTGGATTTTCCACGCTTTAATGGCGAAGAAGACACAACAAGTTGGGTTTGTAGGGTGGAACAATTCTTTCAATTCCATCAGACGCCGAAAGAAGAACGGGTAGCACTTGCATCCTTCCATTTGGAAGGAGATGCTCAGTTGTGGTATCAATTACTTAAGCGAGATGGGGGTGTGATGACTTGGCAGGAGTTTTACGATGGCCTGCATGCACGGTATGGGCCTTCACAATTCCAAGATTTTTTTGGTGAGTTAACTAAGTTGCAACAAGTTGGATCTGTACGTGATTATCAGTCCAGATTTGAGAAGTTGTTATCCAAGGTGGGACACCTCCCACAAAACCGCCAAGTCAGTTGTTTTATTAGCGGACTAAAGGACACCATTAAGGCTGATGTACTCTCTGGGCGTCCTACAACTTTATCATCTGCCATTGGCTTAGCTCGCTTATACGAAGCTCGCAATGCCTCGCAGCGGCGGACTACCCCAACACCAGATTTGAAGAAGAATTTCCTGCCCAACAAGGAGATAACCACCAGCAACGCTACTCTTCCAGTTCGGAGAATGTCAACAACCGAATTGCAAGAGCGACATGTAAAAGGGTTGTGCTATAACTGCTATGAAAAGTTTGTTCCTGGACATCGATGCAAGAAGTTATTTTTAATTGAAGCTTGTTATGAGGAAGCAGATGGAGACGTTATTATGGATGATGAAGAAACCGATCATGAAGACTTCAAAGAGTTGCCTGAGATTTCTCTGCATGCTATTTCAGGTTCCTGTGCATCAGAAACAATGAGGGTAAGGGGAGGCATTGGGCACGTATCAACCACTGTTCTGGTAGATTCAGGAAACACTCATAATTTTATGAGTGAAGTTCTTGCTAAGAAGATGGGTTTACAACCTGAGCATAGAGGATGATTTGAAGTTGTGGTGGCTTTAGGTGAAAAATTATCTAGTCCAGGTAAGTGCACTAATGTGAAGTTGATTTTACAAGGAGTGCCTATTTTTGTGGATTTTTACTTGCTTCCGTTAGAAGGATATGATATTGTGTTGGGCATGCAATGGTTGTGTACACTTGGCCCTATCTTATGGGACTTTGCAAAGTTGCAGATGAGGTTCAATGTGACAGGTAAAGATGTGGTTCTTCAAGGGGTTTCCATTCCAAAGGATAAGGTAATTGGGAAACTTAAATTCAATCGTGAAGTAAGGAAAAGTAAAAAAGGAATGCTGCTTCAATTGTTCTCTCTTGGAACCCCACTCCAGAAGGATAAGGCTGGATTTCAACATATACATCCACAACTGCAGCAGATTTTGGAAACCTTCCAGGATGTATTTAAAGAGCCCAACTGCCTACCACCTCCATGGACCCATGATCACAAAATTCCCTTGATAGAGGGAAAAGGGACCTATATGCGTCAAGCCCTATCGTTACCCATATTATCAAAAAGCTGAGATAGAAAAGTTAGTGACAGAAATGCTCTCTTCTGGCGTGATCAAACACAACAACAGTCCTTATTCATCACCAGTAATCTTAGTTAAAAAGCATGATGGGTCGTGGCGCATGTGTGTTGACTATCGTGCTCTTAACAAGATCACAATCAAGGATCGGTTCCCAATTCCGGTTATTGATGAATTATTGGATGAATTAAATGGAGCAAAAGTATTCTCAAAGCTTGATCTGCGAAGTGGGTATCATCAAATTCGAGTGGTACCAGAGGACACAACAAAGACGGCTTTCCGAATGCATCATGGCCATTATGAGTTTTTGGTAATGCCATTTGGCCTTACCAATGCTCCATTCTCCTTCCAAGCTCTAATTAATGAGGTATTTCAAAACTATGGTAAAATAGCTCGACCACTGACTGCAATGCTAAAGAATGACTCTTTTGTATGGACACTAGCTGCTGAAGCAGCTTTTCAAAACTTAAAGGAAGCTATGACTAAAGCTCCGGTGTGGCTCTACCTGACTTCTCAAACAAATTTATTGTTGAATGTGATGCTAGTGGATCGGGAGTGGGAGTTGTTTTAATGCAAGAAAGGCCAATAGCGTTCTACAGTCAAGCCTTACAAGGGAAGAACTTGTTGTTGTCCACATATGAGAAGGAGATTTTAGCATTAGTACTGGCAGTGCAAAAGTGGCGTCCATATTTATTGGGGCAACAATTCCTAGTGAGAACTGATGAACGTAGCTTGAAGTATTTGTGGGACCAGAAGATTACTACTATAGCTCAACAAAAGTGGTTGTATAAGTTGATGGGATTTGATTTTGTTATTAGTATAAAAAGGGGAAAGAAAATATTGTGGCTGATTCTCTCTCTAGAAGAGAAAATACAGGAAGGGAAAATGGAGAACTTGCAGCTATTACCCAGCCAATTCCTAATTGGGTAGAGGCTATCAAAGAGGAAGTTAAGTCCAATTCAGATTTACAAGGATTAATTAAACGCATCCAAGGGGGTGAAGCAGTGGGCCCATGGGAATTCAAGGGTGGAGTTATCTTTTTTAAGGAAAGGATTTATCTTGCTAAAGATTCTTCCTTAATTAAAGATATTATTAGTCAATTTCACAATAGTACGCATGAAGGGTATCAGAAAACTCTCCAAAGAATTAGAGCAAATTTTTATTGGAGGGGTATGAGAAGAAATATTAGAGAATTTATTGTTGCCTGTGATACATGTCAACGGCACAAGACAGAACAACTTTCCCCAGCAGGTTTACTCCAGCACTTCCTATACCAAGCCAAGTATGGGAAGATATTTCTATGGATTTTGTTGATGGTTTGCCACCATCCAAGGGAAAGACCATTATTTTTGTGGTTGTTGATAGGCTATCTAAACATGCCCATTTTATGCCCTTATCACATCCATACACAGCTATTGGAGTCGCACGAATTTTCTTTGATAATATCTTCAAGTTGCATGGAATGCCTAGGACTATTGTATGCGATCGAGATCCCACATTCACTAGCATATTTTGGTCAAAATTGTTCAAATTGAATGGCACAAGTTTTAATTATAGTTCTGCATACCACCCTCAAACCGATGGTCAAAGCGAAGTGGTTAATCGAACAATGGAGATGTACCTGCGATGTTTCACAAGTTCACAGCCTAAGAAGTGGAGTAGATGGATAGCATGGGCCGAGTATTGTTACAATAGAAGTTGGCATTCGGCTATTAAAACCACTCCTTTTGAAGTCGTATATGGCCGGCCACCTCCTACCTTATTGTCCTACATTCCAGGCATGGCTAAGGTTGAAGCTGTGGAGAGACAATTAATGGATCGAGATCAGATTATTAAAGAACTGCAGACTACACTCAAAGAAGCTCAGTCACGCATGAAGAAGGTGTATGATCGCAACCACAGGGAAAGAGAATTTGAGGAGGGTGACTGGGTTTATCTTAGGCTTCAACCATATCGGCAAACATCCATGTCAATGAGGAAAAATCTCAAGCTATCTCCTAAATATTATGGGCCGTTCAAGATTCTTAAGAAAATAGGAGCAGTGGCTTACAAATTGGATATGCCTAAAGAGTCTCGAATTCACCCAATTTTTCATGTCTCACTGTTAAAGAAAGTGATTAGTGAAAAAATTCCTATACAAGGTGAGCTTCCCATTATTCGGAGTGATGATGAAACTTTTTTTTCCTTGGCCACAAGCCATTTTAGATCGTCGGACACGTCAGAAGAAAGAAGAAATTCTCGTCCACTGGCAAGGATTATCACCTACTGAAGCTACTTGGGAAGATCTTACGGCCATGAAAAGACAATTTCCAGATCATAGCCTTGAGGACAAGGCCAAATTTTAAGGGGAAGGGAATTTGTTACATAGCAGTTTTTCTCTTTTAAATAAATTCTTGGATGGATTGTTTATCTCTTGTTGAAGTCCTAATTAGTAGGAGTAAAGTAAGGAGCTGAGTCCAAGTTATTAGGAAAGACCCGGTATTATGGGAAGAGCTAGTCTTCTCCTTTTTATATGGAAGTAGGTCACTATAACTTCTTTTAGGCACTGAACGTTGAGTTGGATGCCTATATAAGATAAAACAGACCTTGAATAAAGCAGATTTTTATTCCTTTTCAACACTCTGTGTTATATTGGAGGCCAAGGTTCCTCAGTCAACCTTAAGTATATACTTTCTCTTGCTTTAACAGGTTATAGGTTATATTATCCCCTGCTTCACAATAGGTTCCAGCAAACAAAAGAGGAAGAGTCCTCAGTACGTACCACACTGGAATCACATGGCAACCTAGCATCATAGGTTATTCTTCTAACTTGATATGTGCAAAATGAGTGCAACGGAGCAAATAAGAGTTCTGTTTAGTTGGCAATATTCTTTCAACTATCAGCATGAGTACAATTTTCACGTCTCCATAACTCAATGGAATTTATTGAGCACTCCATTGATAATAAGAATACAACCCCAATATATTTTACCAAAACCAAACATTTGAGAGTACGCCAATACTTAAAAAGGGTTCAACACACACCAAGTTTAATTATTATATTCCACACCAAGTTACACACATCAATACTCTCTAAAGCCTTCAACTTTGTCTATGTGATGAAACGGTTGCTTTGCTTACCAAAAATTCCTGGACCATATGTGGATTTGATCATATCAAAGAGAAGGGGAAATTGCAATGATACAAACAAAATAACCGGTCCGCAGGCCAACATGACTACAGGAATGAGAATCCACGTGTCTTTAGCTGCAAAAACAAGATAAAGAGTGGAGACAAAGGCTGCCATCATGGATAATATGGAGAGGAAGAGGGTTATAAGGCCGATGATTAGTCTATTGGGCAATGCATATAGAAAATCCTCTTCGGCATAACGAGAAGTAAGAATAGACAAGAACATTAACAAGGAGGAAGTGGAGGAGAAAAGAGCAAGGGCATCAGCGGTGGCAAATATTGCAAAGGCTGTTTCTTTGGAGAAAAGTGGAAGCCCGGTGACACCGTTGTTTCCACCTGGCACAGTGATGGCCGCTGCAAAGGCGACGGTGGCCACAAGCGCAGCTACAATTGTGCATGAATTGGCGGCATCTTTCATCCACTGCTCTCCTTCTTTCACCAAGATCTTATGCGTCTCGGTGAAGACCTCTGCAGGTGTGTGTCCGGAATCATTTTTCTCTTCTCTGGCTTGTGGTAGAACAAATTTTTCCACCTCCTGTACAAGATCCAGTGATTTTGGGATTAGATCAAAATTAAAGACCTCACACTCAGCATAATCATATTGTGTAACACCCCTAAGCTGACAAGATTCAGTTGTATATGTCATTTTTTGATTAATAAGTTATATATCTCTCTTTGTGATATATTGTGAATACGATTTAGATTATTTTTGTCTTTTTGCTTGATTCGCATGTGATTTGTTTGATCCAATTGTAGAAAACACATTTTTGCAACTGAGGAGAAGAAGTACCTTAAACCATTGTAATTCGAGTTGCATTTGTAAGGCTGCCCCAGCAGCTCGCAGGTTGAGTAGCTGTTGAGGATACAAATATCCAGCTATGTGGAGGCCATTGTTTCGCATTATATCCGACTGCGATAATTTTGTAAATGGTGATCCCACATACTGGTAGATGAGGTTGAAGACTTGTTCGCGACGGTTCGAAACTGCCACATGGAAGACAGATTTGCCATCTAATATTCTTAGACGAGTTGAACCTGGAATCGTGTACAGAATTTCTTCGACGACTTCTCGAATACCCTCGCGCGCTGCCGTGGATAGTGGCACCTTAAGCATGTCTTTAGCTTTCATGTGATCCAGCTTCCCCACTTCCGTGCAAAGAAACTTGACAAGCTCAACAGCGTACTGATTTTCTTGTTTCTTCTCTCGAACATGCTTGATTTGTGGCACTGACAGTGATCAAATTTTCAACTTTTCAAGATATATGTGTGTGTGTGTGTGTGTGTGTGTGTGTGTGTCCTGAGTTTAATTTTGATGCATTAATATTACGAGTCTTGAAAGAAATTATATAGTTCGAACCCAAATCCAAATATGTGAATTTAGAATTTAAATTTCTAAATTCCAAATCCAAACAAAATCTTAAAGATTTTCTTATCTTCATGCGGATTATTACCAAATATTTCAGCAACCTTCCATACCATTGCCAGCAATCTCATTCTCAGCTTAACTGTACAGGAAAAATAAGCATATTAAAGTCTAGGGAACTGTCATCAAAATCTACCCAACGGACTACTACATGCACATATATACAAAAATATTTTCAAAAAATATAATTTATTATAATAGATTTATATTTTCCAAAAATATTTTAATTACCAAATATACATACAAATAATGATTTTAATATATATATTTATTTAAAAAAATAAACTGGTGGCGGTTGGTCAGCATTGCTAGCCAGCCAGCCATGCTACCACCTGCCATCGAGGGTTCTACAACTGAACCCTCATCGAACCGTCATTGACGGGAGTGAAGGAGAGGGAGGTAGAGGGGAGAAAGAGGGATATGAGAGAGGGAAAGATTGGCCTAAGAGGAAGGAGGCACAGAGATGGTGAACCCTTTTCTGTTAGAAATCAAAGGCAATGTTCAGTTTTCCTTCCAATCTCTTCAATTTCTTATGCAAGACCATTTAATTGATGAATTTTGGTGGACTTTCTGGTTCTTATTTTTTGCTCTCTCTCACTTCACCTCTCTCTTTTATCTTCCTGCCCCCCTTTTTGCCTCCAACGTCCATGGAGTTGCAACTAGCTCTGCCACCCCCATTCTATCAAACCCTTTATCACAGCGGTTCTATGCAGCGAAACCCCTGCGATTATTAGTTATGACACAAAGATCGATAGCTAATTGAATTTATATTATTTAATAGAAACTCTGGCCATATATGTTGCTGAAATGTATTGGAATTGCTTGCATAGACATAAAACAAGAGGAAAAAAACTACTCCAGAACTAGGCCAAGATAATGCCACTCTAATGTTTAATTCAATAAGAGATTCAATTAAATGAAAGCTGTGAAAATTGTAAAGAATTTCGTACATTTAGCTTACTCCTTGAGGCCTTTTTATATCTTTCTAGATCAAGACAGTGATAAAGATAACCAACCCTATCGTATTATAGAGAATTAGTTGATTCCCCCATTATTTAGCCATTATAAGAGTGATTTGAATTGTAATTACTGGATAAATATTGATTATCTTATCTTAGTGGAGGTCAAGACATTTGGCATCAAGCAAGCTTGGAATGTCAAATCTCCTAATTTCCTATATTAGGTTTTGGATTCATATGTGACAATCATTGTCAAATCTCCTAAGTGACAATGATTGCCTCAAATTGTGGGTTTAATTGTATTTAGGAATTAATCTTTTACCTTTGATTGGGTTGTGTCTTTGTATGTTTTTTCTTGACTTGCTTGTGGATATGCTTCGTCTAAAGTTTTAATATTTTATTATATACAATATTTAGTTAATTTAGTTAAATTTAAATTGAAAACTGACTAAATGTTGACTTCTACCATGGTCTCGTTAACTTAGCTTTGGTTGTTGATGTAAATTTATTTTTTTTCTTTTTTAAACATCATCAATTGGTGTTTAAAGTAAAAAAGAGAGTTGCTGAAGAAGACAGGACATGGTCAGTTCGCCCCATAGGGATAAGGGATGATGAGAGAGAAAATGGGTACTTTGGAACATTTTCAAAACATTAATTGTCGTTAACTAGTAATATTACAAGTTTGCTAAACTTGAGAGAGGTTTCCATAATTTTCAAACATATGGATCCCTCTTATAATTTTGCTAAATTTTAGAGTTGCCAATTCTAATTATTCCTATATATATTTGTAAGATGAAATATTGGGGTCCCTAAATATTGATTGCCAATGGTATATAAAAAATCTAAAACGCTAATTATATGCGAAAACTCATGCATTTAATCAACCCATCCTAATAAAAATTAATGAAATTAATGTATATTTAATATATAAAATTGCATTTAACATTTTACTCTATATGAATTCAATCCTAAGAAGTTTATAGCAAAAAAAAGAAAAAAAATAATTTATATTTATATATGTATGAATAAGGTAAAAGGTAAATAAACAAAATTTTTAGAGCTTTATATAGGAATGGAAATGGGTCACCTATTTATTTATTTATATATATTATAACAAATTTTAAATAATTTTTACTTTTATATTATATTTTTTATATTAATTTTAATTTTAAATAAATAATTAAGGACATATTACCATTTCTACTTCTATATGTATGGAGTGAGGTACTTCAACAATAATATAGCTTAAAAAGGAAAATTCCAATCTAAAACATTCATAATAAAAAAAATGCTACTATATATTAGATGTCGTTCTAATAACTTCTTTCGTGTTATAAATAAGAGGTTGACTATTTTTAATCTAGACTGGACTTCATTTTACCGTCCATATGTTATAAAATGTTTTAAATGCTCCTAATAACTTTTTTTTTTTCTTATACACTTTATTGAGAAGTAGTTAAAACATTTTTGTTAGTGATATACCCTAATGTTAAATTTATATGACATCTAAATGGGCATTTTTTTGTGTTCTTGTCATAATAAAATGAAAATTTATCTTTATTCATAACTCTTTAATTTTATGAATGAGTTCTTAAATTTCTTATTAAATATCTCATTATTAAATTGTTAAAGAATATGATGACGAGATTCTTTAGTACAATAAATCTTAAAGTGTTCCTGGTCCTTAGCTTACTTAAATTGGGAGTTTAATCTAGTGAATACATACTATTATAGAAATTTATTATTTTTATTAGTATGAGATATTAATGATAAAAGGTGGTGAGTCATAATGCCACAAAGCATGAGATGTTTACAATAAACATGTGGTAGTTGTTGGCTAAACAACGCATCGAACAATGGGAGAGCAAAAGTTTGGGTAGACTGAACTAACCAAACTTTGATTTTTCCCTTATAGTGGTTCGGTATGGTTATTTTTTCCAAGAATTTTGGGTATTCAGTTTAGTTCGATTTTTTTGGTCGGAAGAACTAAACTAACTGAACCTATTGAATAACGCCATCATTAAGTTTGTAAAACGACATCTTTTTTTGTCTGGGCCAATGCAAATAAGGAAGAAAAGAGGAAGACTGAGAGAAGAAGAAAGAAACCGAGAGACCGAGAGAAAGCGATTTCTAAACCCTAACCTAAATGTCATCGAAAATCCCATTTGTCGTCGTCGTCGACTTTGATTGTCTGCCTTCTGTCGGCTTCTCCTTTGCTGTCTACCGTTGACTTTCTTTCGTCCTTCTGTCATATTCCCCTTTGTCTTTGGGGCTTCACCTTTTGACCACTCCCACTAACCTTCCTTTCCTTGTTTGGTTCAGTTTTTTCCTTCCTTGTTCTATTGTCTCCGGCTCACCCTTGGTCTTTTTAATTATCAGCCATCTACCGACGAATGTCTTCCCTTTTTGCGCATCTCCTTCGGGTCTTCCTTGTTCAGTTGTTTGTTTCTTCCTTGTTTTGTCGACGACGACAACCGACTATCGACCTTCGTCTAGTCTGTTGTTTTGTTATTTTTTTTTTGGTTTTAGTGATGAAAAATAATATTATTTTTACAATACAAATTTAGTCAAAATGTTTCCATACTTGGTGCACCTATATCACTTTACAAGTCTTATAAGCACCAAAACAAAATTAAATTCCATATCATAAAAATCAATTTCGTCCAATGCTAAAATATCATTCTCAAAATTCTTGATGGCATTCAGAAAAAAATGTCTTTATGTCAAAAGAATCATTTAAATTTGATTCATCAAAATTGGTTTTGAAGCACTTAAAAAATAAAGCAAAGTTTTTAAAATACAAAGGCCAAACTGTCGACCGCTGATGAGGAATAGTTAACTGCTTGAGGCCTTACCGTCGATCGGTTAAATGTTAACTTTTGGCCAAGTGCGCTAGATAACTACTGCATAAAAATTAATCAACCATTTTTATCCCTATTGGCCACTTCCTTAGGATTTTCCCTAATGGGTCGATCGTCTCTTACCAGCCTGATGGTGCATTTAATGGGTTAGAGAATTTATTACAAGTTTTAAGTGTTGAAATCATTCTCAAGTGTTTTCAAATTTTTCTCTCAAAAGGCTTTGTTCTTTATTTGTATTATTTGTTCTAAGTCTTATATTAAATTGTTGAGAGACTTTGTAATAATTGGGTGATTCATCTGTCATTGCCTAGCAAGGTCTCTAGAGGGCCTACTTTGCAAAGTAAGAGATTGTAAATCCTAGTCTTGGGATCAAGTAGAAGGTATAATGATTGATTTAAAATCTTTAGTAAGGATGTAAGGTAGTGGATTAGACTATTTGAGTTAAACCACTCTAAATTGCTTGAGTCTCTTTTGCATTTCTTTCATCCATTTCTTTGTCATTTTAAGCTTCTCTCTCAATCACCATTAATTTGCACTAAAACTGCATCATTTGGTAAAAAGCTTTCAAGATCAATAAAATTTTTTAAACACCCAATTCACCCCCTTCTTGGGTGTGTGTGCTTTCGTTGCTTACATAATTCTAATGTAGTCTAGTCTTCCCCTTTTTGGACCTATGACTCTTGACCACCCACCGGTGCCCCACAGTCCACTCTCCACATAGGTGAGTTTCAGACTTTCAGTTAGGTTTTGGTATGGTTTCTCTAATCTATTTGTTTATTACTATTATTTGACTAAGACTAATTTTTCTAATATTTTTGTAACAGACTGATATAACCATAAGTGTTATTACACTATTTTTGTAACAAGCTGATATAACATAAGTGTTATTTTTGAGCAATTACAGGTATCAATTTTTTTTGTTTTTTGGCCCAAGCATATAAGCTTTCAAATTACTTAAATCTATCTTTCCAATCATGACAGGTTTATGCTATCCTGAAGGAACTTGTTCACAAGTCAATCAGTGAGACTATGGCAATTTCCTTGATTGCCTCCAACTAGTTAGTCTGGTTTTTCCCTGGCTTTTGATTTTGTTAGCAATTGAGGACTTAGCTTTGATGATAGTGAATGGAGGAAACTTGCAACAATCTTGATCGTTGGAGAATGTAGAGATTAATTGTAATCATGCCATTTTTTGAAATTGTGTTGATATAATACAAGAGATAAGGAAGTATCTTAGTCTCAATGTGGAGGTGGGAAATGTGGCTGGTGAATCATTGGATAGGATGAAGGTAACGATGTTCTTATGTTCTAGTTAGCGTAACATTGAGCTAGTAGTTAACATTGTGTTCTTATGTTCTAGTTAGTGGACTTAAAGTAACCGTTTGGGCTTTCGAGGCATTGAAATTCTTTTATACATTTTTCAAGTTCCTTCAAAGTGAATTGAGGTTTCTTTCTTGATGTTGGTAGTAGGCAGCTCGGGAAGAAGCTTAGGCTAAGGTTTTTGCACTTGAACTTGAAATCAATGCTGCAATGTGTGATCTTGATTTTGAGAGACGTAGACTAAAAGGTGCCAGGGAAAGAATTATGCTTCAGTGAGCATTAACATCATATAGCTATTGGTTGGTTCTTTTGTTATTTGTATGTGCAATAAGCTGGTAGTTAACTATAAAGATTCCACTAGGTCTCGAATTGAGAATTCAATTGCTTTTAGTCACCACCATTCAATAATTTTTGTTATATATGGTGTTAAATTCATCAGGTTCTCCTCTCAATTTAGGATAGCCATCAGCATGTTATAGATTGCTAAGCCACTAAATTTAATTTTCTCCACGCTCAATTGTATCCTATATATGTTGCTATGTTTCATTCAATAATTTTTGTTATATATTGTTATGTCTCTTTTTGTTTTTGTTGCCAATTTTAGGGGTGTGCAAATGTTTGTTTGATATAGTTGGTGCGGTTTTTCTTCTCTTTTTAGAACCTTCTCTATCAATTAATTTTCAGTTTTTGGTTTTTTGTTTTGTCAATCCCTTAGTTCAGTTTTGATTTTTGGTTCAGTTTATATAGTTTACTATCAATTTTTTCGGTTATTGGTTAGTTCAGTTATTTGGGTTAATTGGTCGGTTCGGTTAATTCAGTTAGTGGATTTTGGTCAGTTCGATAACCGAACCAACCGTTTGCACACTTCTACACCAAACGTGACATTGAAAAGAAATCAAATGCTTAAAAAGATTAATAATTTATTATCAGTTGCGATTGTGTAACTATCCTTTAACTTGAAGTAACATAGTTGTCTTATGTATTGGTGTGTGAGATTTGCTGGTGATGCGTACTCATCCAATTACAAGGTGGAAATGTTCACTGTGTGGTCTCATTTGACTAATATATGGAAGGCTGGTGCTTGCCAAATAGGATTCATTACCTTCCATGTGAAGTGAATGTTCTATGTGATCTTATGTTGGTATGTGATAGGAGAAGTTTTTGGCTAATGCATGAATGATTGGAAAGGCGTTTTCAATGTATCATCTCAGGTAACGACCCGAAGATGGGGGCTGCTATTAATGAATGACTCGGTATTATCTTGTGTCTCACAAGTAGAATTATTTGTTAGGTTAGCTTGGGTTTCGGTGTGGTGTGAATAAGTATGTATTTTAGTGTTTTGGGGGACTTAGGAAAATAATAATTAAAGTTTAAGAGTGATGGTAGAAGAGCATCCGGATGGTTGAAACTTTAGAAGATGGGATTCGGATGATAGATCAAACATCCGAATGAGAGCAAGGCCATCCGGATGACTGGAGGCCATTCAAATGGAGTCTTGTGAGTGTCATCCAGATGCTACAATGAGTGTCATCCGGATAGGGTGTGAGTCATCCGGATAGGGTGTGAAGCATTCGGATGGACCTGTTCCTGTGTGCAGTTTTCTTTTTGTATCCCAATTTTGACCAATGATGTTGTCTGAATCTATCAAAACTTAAAACATGAAAGTTGTAGATATTTCTCTTTTCTTTCCATATCATCTTGAATCACCTCAATGGAGTTCGGACGAGAGAGTTATGCTCAAAGTTTGAAGAGGTGTCAAAACTGCCCAGAATCCATTTTTTTGTAAATTATGCCTTCATATCCAAATAACCACCCTTCCATTCGAATGAGCCAAGTGTAAAATTAAGTGAGCCATTCGAATGTCTTACTGTTTCATCCGAATGGCTCCCACAATGCTTGAGCCTCTCATCCGAATGACCTATGTTATATCCGAATGTCTCTCACAGCGATTCAAATATATATATATATATATATCGCCCGACACCTCATTAGCTCTGGAAACACGTAGAAAATTCTAGAGTTGGGAAAGTAAATGGATGGATAAACATAACTTATGAGAAAAATATAAAAGAGGAAAATTGTGGGAAATAATACACTTGAGTTCTCTCTCGTAAGCTTCTCTATAACCTCTCAAACCCTATTCTTTCTCTTTATCGACAAGCTAACCCTACTGTCCAAAGAGTTTCTAACTGTTGTTAAGTAACCTAGAAGGTGTAAGAAGGCAAGTTCCTCTCTACTCTTCCCTTTTCTTGGAATATTTCTTGTTTTTAAGTTTGAATACGGGTCTGAGGGTTTGGCTGGGGTTTTGTTGTTTATGTCTCTGGGGATGTTTTTATCAACCAAGTGGGATTTGTTCTTCCCCTCTATCCTTAAGGAATGGTGGTTATGTTGGAATTTTGGCATGAGAAGTTTGTCTTTTCATCATGCGCTGCTACTGCCTCGAACGCCCAATAAGATACCCTGTTTGTTTATGAGGCCAAAATGTTAATTGCTTCATCTTTTATTACTATTTATTCACTGTGATGGCCATGGGTATCGAATGTGAATAATTTCAAGTTGAGCACATTAACCTCTCTCATGGCATGTCTTGACAATATGATATTAGTGCATCATGGGCATGTTATTGTGAGTGAACATCTACTTCCCATTACATGTGTTCTCATAGAGCATGGATAATTACTGTAGCATGAGCATTGAGTGTGGCCACCTTACATGTTGCATATGCATTGGAAAGGTTGGAGATGATTATGCGCATTGCAGTTATGTACCGCCGGGATATATCCCCCCAAACCAGTGAGCACTAACCTGACTAGGGTTACGCTCTTGCGGTGATGATTGAGGGACGCGCCCAGTGGTGCTGACCCTGGGTGAGATTATATATATATATATATGTATGGCTATAGCCAGGTATATGAGATAGGACCTATGGTCCATATGTTATCATAGCTTTGTTGGTTGCAGGTATCAGTTACAGGACGGTATGTGTTATGATGCATTTTATATTGTTATGTGAGGCCACTGGCCAGTTATGTGTTTATCGGCTTTTGCGTGTGCTATGCATGGCATTATCATCATGGGTGGGTGTGTGGTCCAGGTGTTATGATCTATCATCCACATATATATGCTTATCAGATACCACCCACCATGCGTGTATGACATTATTATCTACCACATTTTTCCTTCATGTTTCTTATACTTGCTGAGTTTTGTAGCTCACTTTGTACTCTCCACCATTCTAGGTAAAGGTAAAGAAATAGTTAGTGAGGAGTCGAGCAGGGAGGATGGGTAGAAAAATGTGTGCGCGGGTCTACTCTCACGGCAAAGGTCTTCGGAGATGGTTGTTTGCTATTGTATAGAGTGTATTTCGTGTTATGTAACTTGAATAGAACTATGCTTGTAACCTTCCAGGTTTTTTATTTTGATTTGAATTCTGTGGAGGATGTAAGATGCATGTATGATTGTGGCTAATTGTTGGTCTTTTCATGATCCATAACACTCTCTTCTAGGTTGCCCCGAACTTAGGGTAGCTTAGGGAGAAGGGGTGTTACATAGTTGGTATCAGAGCAGTCGAGAGAGACCCTGTGCACATAGGATGTTGGGTAGAGTTAAGAGTGTGTCAATCTTTCATATACATTTTTAGTGGAGCTTGATAGTTGTGAATCGGATTCTAATTCTAGTATCTGTTCAGGGATATGAGTGCTCGCTGAGGATGACCATGGACTTAAGGTCGAGGATGAGCTGCAGCTATACCTGATGCAGCATCTGAGGCCGTGCCTGAGGCTTCAGAAGGGTTTAGTAGTGATTTACGCCAGGGGGTGGCCGCGATGCAAGGTACCCTAGCTGGAATTTTGCAAGCTATTAACATGTTGGCAGATAATTAGCCTAGGCAAGAGCAAAAGGAAATGGAATAGCTTATAGAGAATCCTGGAGTGTAAGGAATAGGAAGCAGTGATGAGGGTCCGTTGTCGAAGAACTTTATGGCACTTTAACCACCTGAGTTTCTTGGAGGGACAGATTCAGCGGTGGTTGAGAATTGGATGTTTTCTATAGAAAAGCACCTTCGCTCTATGGGTTGTACTAAAGCCTAAAAGGTGCAGTTGGGCACATTCCTCCTTAGGGATGATGCAGAGAAATGGTGGGAGACAGTCCGCCAAAGGTATGGGTGTAAAAAGCCTACCTGGGCAGAATTTTAGAATGCATTTAATGAGGCCTATTTCCTAGCATGGTACAAAGAGAAAAAAGTGTATGAATTCATTGAGTTTGTGCAAGGTAGCAAGACAGTGGCTCAGTATGAAGTTGAGTTTACAACCTTAGCCAAGTACACCCCTGATTTGATTTCTACAGAGGAAAAGAAGGTTTCTAAGTTTCGGCGAGGGTTACACCCCAAGATTTTACATGCGTATGGAGGTGTGAGAGTCACATATTACCCCACAGTGGTGCAGAGAGCTTATGCCACTGAGTGTGATCATGGGGAGTGGAGAGCAGCCCAAGCCTTGTTCAAAGGATCCAAAGCTTCCTAGGAATCTACTAATAGCAAGAAGATGAGAGGAGAAGCTAGTTCGAGCAGTGAGACCGTGAGACTCCCGTCCTGTAGTCATTGTGGGAAGAAGCACCTGGGGCCTTGTCTCTTCGGGCAGCTAGTTTTCTATTTATATGGCTAGGCTAGGCATGTACGTAGGGATTGTCCACGGAGTTTGGAGGTTTCATCCACGCCTGAGGTGACTTGTTATAGATGTGGACAGAAGGGACATATAGCGAGCACATGTTCAAAAGCTTTACCACCTCGAGGCTAAGGGTTTGGAGGGCCGAGTCAGAGGGGCAGTCATAGACCAACCGCGTCCCGAGCTTCAGGAGTAGCCCCATCAGGGTCTTCACCAGCTACTCAACATTCCATTGCTATGGAAAGTCCCCAGGTGTAGGGTCGAGTGTTTGCTATCACAGCAGCTGAGGCGGAGAAGGGTTCTGGTACTATTCAAGGTATTTTTTCCTTATATAACCATGATGTAAGAGTGCTTTTTGACACAAGGTCTACCCATTCTTTCATCTCATGGCATGCTGCATGTTATGTTCCTCATTCTTGAGTTTCTTTGCCATTCCTTTTGGTAGTGTCCACTTTGGGAGGTAATGAGTTATGGGGCAACAATGTACTTCTAGATTGTGAAATTGAAGTTCACGATAGGAAACTGCTAGGAGACTTAGTGATTTTAGATCTCAAAGATTTTGACCTTATATCGGGGATGGACTGGTTGTCATGTCATTATGTTAAGGTTGATTATTGTCAAAAGAACATTCAATTTGAGTCTCCCTGACAACCCGTCCTTGTGTTTAGAGGTATTCATCCCATGTCAGTGACTCCCATAATTTCAGTGATGAAGGTTGAGAAGTTGATGCGTCAAGGTTGTGAAGCTTATTTGGCATTTGTGAAGACCGAAGGTGCGAACAGTATACCATTGACAGAGGTACCAGTTGTATGTGATTTTTCTAACGTATTTCCTGATGAGCTTCTAGGTTTACCACCTCGTAGGGAGGTAGAGTTTTAAGTGGAATTGATACTAGGTACCCAACCTATTTCGTAGACTCCGTATCGGATGGCGTCTAACGAATTGAAGAAGTTGAAGGTCCAGTTGTAGGAGCTGATGGAGAAGGGATTTATTCGCCCTAGTACTTCACCATAGGGTGCCCCCAGTCTTATTTATGAGGAAGAAATATAGATCTTTGAGACTGTGCATAGACTACCGACAGTGGAATCAGGTAACAGTGAAGAATAAATATCCCCTCCCCATAGTTGATGATTTGCTTGACCAGTTATGTGGAGCGAGGGTTTTGCTAGGTCGTCTTCCCCTATGACAAAGTTGACTCGTAAAGATGCCCGATTTAATTGGATGAATGAGTGTGAAATTGCATTTCAAGACTTAAAGAGGAAGTTAACTCTCACCCCAGTATTAGCTATTATTAAGAGTAGGGAAAGGTTTATTATCTTCAATGATGCCTCATATACAGGCCTAGGGTGTGTATTGATGCAAGAAGGCCGTGTGATTGCTTATGCTTCTAGACAATTGAAGAAACATGAGGTAAATTATCCCACTCATGATTTAGAACTAGCGGCTATGTTTTTGGTTTAAAGATGTGGAGACATTATTTATACAGTGAGAAGATAGAAATATATACAGATCATAAGAGTTTCACGTATTTGTTCTTCCAAAAAGAATCGAATATGAGACATTGTTGATTGATTGAGTTCTTTAAGGATTTTAACTGTGAGATATTATATCATCCTGGGAAGGCAAATGTGGTAGCAGATGTTTTGAGTTGAATAGGAGCTTCTATAGCTATGATAATGGTACAGGAGTGGCAGTTGTTGGAGCAGCTAGATGACCTAACTATTGCAACGGATGAAGAGATCCCAGGGATGTATTGTGCCTATTTGGGAATACAGTCAGATCTGATATAGCAGAAATGAGCCCAACAACCTTAAGATAAAGAGTTAGGCAAAGTGTTGGAACGGATAGAGGATTATGTTTCCATGGGGTACAGTTAGCGGGGAGATGGACTATTGTTGTTCTAGGGCCGTGTTTGTGTGCCAGATGACCAAGAGATGAAGTAGGAGATTTTAGCTGAGGCGCATAGTACACGATATATTGTTCATCTAGGCACGACGAAGATTTATCAAAACTTACGGCAGTTATTTTGGTGGCCTGGCATGAAGAGGGATGTAGCAGAGTTTGTTTCCAGATGTCTGGTTTGTCAGCAGGTGAAGACGGAACACCAGCGACCCGCAGGATTGATTCAGACCTTACCCATTCCTATATGGAAGTGGGATGATATTTCTATTGATATTGTTACCAGGTTGCCGAGGACTTCACTGGGGCATGATACTATTTGGGTGATTATAGACAGACTCATTAAGTCTACCCATTTTCTACCCATCAAGAAGATGTTTCCTTGGAACCATTTGGCTTAGCTTTATATTAGAAAGATTGTTAGATTGCATGGAGTGCCTTCTAGTATAGTGTCTGATCGTGATTACAGGTTTACTTCTCATTTTTGGGACGCATTACAAGCAACTTCGGGGACTGGATTGAAATTTAGTACAGTGTTCCACCCTCAGACAAAGCGCACTATCCAGACAATGGAGGATATGTTAAGGGCGTGCGTGCTCGACTTTCATGGTAACTGGGATGACCACCTGCCATTGATCGAGTTTGCATATAATAATAGTCGTCATTCCAGTATCAGTATGGCACCTTATGAGGGACTCTATGGGCGACCTTGTCGGTCTCCGTTATGTTGGGAAGAAATGGGGGATAAGATTATGCTTGGACCAGAAATAGTGGAGTAAACGACCGAGAAGATCCAGACTATCAGGGCTAAGATGAAAGCAGCTCAAGACATAAAAAAAAAAAGCTATGTGGATCAACGAATGCGAGCTTTGGAATTTTCTATTGGGGATCTTGCATTCTTGAAGGTTATGTCAGCACGGGGAATCCGAAGGTTCGAAGTTTTAGGGAAGCTTAGTCCGCGCTACGTGGGTCCATTCAAGATCTTGGAGTGGGTTGGAACCTTAGCATATCGGCTAGCTTTATCTCCCCAGTTAGCCAGGGTGCATCATGTATTCCATGTCTCCATGTTATACAAATATATTGTCGACCCTTAGCATGTGATTGATTTCCAACCTCTAAAGTTAAAAGAAGATTTATCATATGAGGAATTCCCTAGTAGCATTCTAGACCGCAAGGAGAAGGTGTTAAGGAATCGTGTTATTCCCTATGTAAAGGTCTTGTGGCAACAGCATAACCTCGAAAAGGCGACTTGGGAATTAGAAGATGAAATGAAGTGCCTTCATCCCCATTTATTTGATTGAGCAGGGACCGAGCATATATGGCGGATTGTGGAAAGAACAGGGAAAGTAGTGTTGCCCAAAACCGATAAGTGAACTTTTATATTCAGCATGATTGCATTTTTGAGTGGATTCTATGGAAATAAAAAGGTAACAAGATAAAATATATAACCTTAGCTTTTCAAATTACCAAACTCGAATTTGGAGGACCAAATTCCCTAAGGGGAGAGGATTTGTAACGACCCGAAGATAGGGGCCGCTATTAATGAATGACTAGGTATTATCTTGTGTCTCGCAAGTAGAATTATTTGTTAGGTTAGCCTGGGATTCGATGTGGTGTGAATATGTATGTATTTTAGTGTTTTGGGGGACTTAGGAAAATAATAATTGAAGTTTAAGAGTGATGGTAGAAAAGCATTCAGATGGCTGAAGCTTTAGAAGATGGGATTCGAATAAGAGAGCAAACATCTGGATGAGAGCAAGGCCATCCGGATGGATGGAGGCCATTCAAATGGAGTCTTGTGTGTGTCATCCGGATGATACAGTGAGTGTCATCCAGATAAGGTGTGAAGCATTTGGATGGACTCTGTTCCTATGTGCGGTTTTCTTTTTGTATCTCGATTTCGACCATGATGCAGTCCGAATCTCTCAAAACTCAAAACATCAAAGTTGTAGATCCTTCTCTTTTCGTTTCATAGCATCTTGAATCACCTCAATCAAGAGGTGTCAAAATTGCCCAGAATCTAATTTTTTTTTGTAAATTAAGCCCTCATATTCGAATAACCACCCTTCCATCCGAGTGAGCCAAGTGTAAAATTAAGTGAGCCATTCGGATGGCTCACTGTTTCATCCGAATGGCCTTCACAATGCTTGAGCCTCTCATCCAAATGACCTATGCTATATCCGAATGTCTTTCACAGCGATTCAAATATATATATATATATATATAGCCCGACACCCCATTAGCTCTGGAAACACGTAGAAAAATCTAGATTTGGGAAAGTAAATGGATGGATAAACATAACTTATGAGAAAAATATAAAAGAGGGAAATTGTGGGAATATATCACAAGAACAGGGAATACACTCAAGTTCTCTCTCGTAAGATTCTCTGTGACCTCTCAAACCCTCTTCTTTCTCTTTAACGACAAGCTAACCTTATTGTCCAAAGAGTTTCTAACCGTTGTTAAGCGACCTAGAAGGCGTAAGAAGGCAAGTTCCTCTCTACTGTTCCCTCTTCTTGGAATATTTCTTATTCTTAAGTTTGAATACAGGTTTGAGGGTTTGGCTGGGGTTTTGTTGTTTATGTCTCTGGGGATGTTTTTATCAACCAAGTAGGGTTTGTTCTTCCCTTCTATCCCTAAGGAATGGTGGTTCTGTTGGAATTTTGGCATGAGAAGTTTGTCTCTTCATCATGCCCTGCTACTGTCTCAAACGCCCAATAAGATATGTTGTTTGTCTATGAGGCTGAAATGTTACTTTTTCCGTCTTTTATTACTATTTATTCACTGTGATGGCCATGGGTATCGAATATGAATAATTTTAAGTTGAGCACATTAACCTTTCTCATGGAATGTCTTGATAGTATGATATTTGTGCATTATGGGCATGTTGTTGTGAGTGAACATTTAACTTCCCATTACATGCGTTCTCATAGTGCACGAATAATTACTGTGGCATAAGCATTGAGTGTGGCCACCCTATGTGTTGCATATGCATTGGAAAGGTTGGAGATGATTATGCGCGCTGCGGTTGTGTACTATCGGGATATATCCCTCAAAACTAGTGGGCACTAGCTTGACTGGGGTTACGCTCTTGTGGTGACGACTAAGGGATGTGACTAGTGGTGACGACCCTGGGTGAGATTATATATATATATGACTATAGCCAGGTAGATGAGATAGGACCTATGGTTCACATGTTATCACAGCTTCGCTGGTTGCAAGTATCAGCTACAGGCCGATATGTGTTATGATGCATTCTATATTGTTATGTGAGGTCACTGGCCAGTTATGTGTTTACTGGCTTTTGTGTGTGTTATGCATGGCATTATCATAATGGGTGGGTGTGTGGTCCAGGTTTTATGATCTATTATCCACATATATATGCTTATCAGATACCACCCACCATACCTGTATCACATTATTATCTATCACGTTTTTCCTTCCTGTTTCTTATACTTGTTGAGCTTTGTAGCTCACTTTGTACTCTCCACTATTCCAGATAAAGGTAAAGAAATTGCTGGCGAGGAGTCGTGTAGGGAGGATGGGTAG
The DNA here is from genome assembly GCA_036245055.1 of Diospyros kaki. Classification (NCBI taxonomy): domain Eukaryota; kingdom Viridiplantae; phylum Streptophyta; class Magnoliopsida; order Ericales; family Ebenaceae; genus Diospyros; species Diospyros kaki. The sequence goes on along the minus strand of BSEG01000010.1, from coordinate 23,791,561 downwards.
AAAAGTGTGTGCGCGGGTCTACTCTCACGGCAAAGGTCTTCGAAGATGGTTGTTTGCGATTGTATAGAGTATATTTTGTGTGATGTAACTTGAATAGAACTATGCTTGTAACCTTCCAGGTCTTTTATTTTGATTTGAATTTTGTGGAGGATGTAAGATGCATGTATGCTTGTGGCTGATTGTTGGTCCTTTCATGATCCATAACACTCTCTCTTCTAGGTTGTCCTGAACATAAGGTAGCTTGGGGAGAGAGGGTGTTACATCTCATCAAACCAACTAAAATTTATCATGTAGTACTAAGTTAGTGAGTTGGATTAGTCCATAGCTCTCACTTGATCGAGGCATTAGTAATGGAATAATTGAAGTGCACAATAATCATCAATGAAATAGGTTCACTTTGAATTAAATTTATTGTCTTTTAGATTATCTTAATATGTTGTTAGACGTCACTCAAGATTATTAGGGTATTTTGAGAAGATGGAAAAATTCTCAAAACAGATTGAAGAGTTCAATTGACATCAAAAGAGTTGGATGTTTCTTTATTGCTACTTGGTGAACCTAAAAAGTCACACACCTAAAAGCAAAGACTGAAATAGCAATTGTGGGGCTTATATTGTGTTTTTGATGCCATTAAGAATTAATTGAGAGTCTAATTGTGATTAAGAGTTAGTTCCAAATTTGTATGAAATGAGTAAGGACCTTTCAACAACAAATACCAAATTGTCAACTTATTTCATAAATTGTCAATAATTTTTCAAATGTTGAAAGTTATCAACAGTTTCTGCTTGGCAGATTGTGCGTGAAAGGTTCAAGAGTTAGTGGAATGTCTACTAACTCTTATGTCGCTTGTCAATCGCTCAGGCTACATGGTTTTGTAATGGATTCACTAAAAAAAAAAAATGGCATTTATAGGCGATTTTTTTTTGAATTTAGCGACAATTTTTAGCCGCCGCTAAATCAATCATCGCAGAGCATTTATCAGCGATTTTCAGCAACCACTGGAATAACAGCTGCTAAATCATATCTTTTGCGACGGTTTAAGAACCGCCACAAAATAGGTGATTTAGCAGCTTTTTTAAAATATTTAGGAGCGGTTTCAGAACCACAGCAAAAAATTCCAAAAAAAAATAAATTTTTAATTTTAGCAGCGATTTTAAAACCGTCGCAAAAATTAAAAAATAAATCAATTTTTAATTTTAGCAGCAGTTTCAAAACCGCTGCAAAAATTAAAAAAAAAATTAATTTTAAATGCTGCACCCCACGCAAGTGTGGGAGGCCAGGTTGCACGGCCGATCGCTCGGGCCTAGCCCTGCGGGCTTGCGCACTCACCTAGCCCCTCCGCGCCAGGTGGCGATGTTGGAAATTAATTCCCAGCCTTCTCCTCCTTCAGTTTCGAACCCGGGACCTCCCCTATGCGCGTGCGCTCATTAACCATTTGATCTGCGAAACTTCCTTGTTATATATGCGTGCATATAAATTATATACTAAGCCAACCACTATTTTTCATAATTACATTTTATATTTTTTAATATAAACTAAAAACATTAATTAATTGATTATTTTTTAAAAGAACAAAGAAATAAATTAATTGAGTTAAATTAAACAAATGAATTGATTAAAAAATAAAAGAAGATTTTATATATTTTTTAAAAAATTATTAAAATTTTATATATTAAAATTTTGTTAAATTTATTTTTATTTTTTTATTGAATTTTTTGTTAATTTAATTTTTAATTATTCTGTTAAGCAAAATTTAATTTTTTAATGAATTTTGCGACAAATGTTAATTTAATTTTAATTTTAAATTATTTAATTATTTTTAAAATTTAGTGGCGATTTTTCAAAACTACCGCAAATGTTAATTTAATTTTAATTGTATTATTTAATTATTTTTTGAATTTAGCGACGGTTTCTCAAAAATCACCGCTAAATTCAATTTTTTAATAAATTTTTTTGCAGTTTTTCAAAACCGTCATAAATACTAATTTAATTTTAATTTTGAATTATTTAATTATTTTTTAAATTTAGCGACGGTTCCTAAAAAATCGCCGCTAAATTCAATTTTTTAATGAATTTTGCGGCGATTTTTCAAAATTGTCGTAAATGTTAATTTAATTTTAATTTTAAATTATTTAATTAATTTTTGAATTTAGTGGGGGTTTCTCAAAAACCGCAGCTAAATTCAATTTTTTAACAAATTTTGCAGCAATTTTGAAAAATTGTCGTAAATGTTATTTTAATTTTAATTATTTTTAAATTTAGTGACAATTTTGAAAAAATCACCGCGAAATTTAATTTAATTTTTTAATTATTTAATTATTTTCTTAATTTAGTGGTGGTTCTTTGAAAATCGCCGCAAAATTAAATGTTTTAATGAATTTTACAGCGGTTTTGAAAAATCGCCACAAAATGTTAAAAAGCCGGCGCAAAAAACGTATTTTGCAGCGGTTTACAAATAGCTGTAAAATACTATATTTTACAGCGTTTTCTAAAACCGCCACAAAAAATTAATTTTTTTGTAGTGATTATACTGTAATCCACCACTTATTTTTCCACTTTAGCGTATAAATTAAGAGATTAAAGAAGAAAAAGGAGGCTGGAAATATTCTTGAATTATAGATTGCTCTTCCTTTTTCTTGGCTTCTTCTTCTTTTGCTTATTCTTTTTTGTTTTTTTCTCAAATTGCTCAAGAGATGAGTTTTGGTTTTTGAAACTAAGGAGAACTACAAGCCCAGACGTAGCTTTGCAGCTAACACAAAAGGGAACTTCAAGGGGTTTTAGAAGCTAGATTGGTGTGGACCATCACATATGAGGAGGATAAGGTCATCTTGTGAAGTTTCTCTTAAATCAAATTTGGATTATTCAAGAGGTAACTTTAATGAATTGTTCGATTCCTTTGAATGATTATTGCATTTTTGCTATCCAAACTTCATTATGTATATTTTTGGATGCGTACATTAGATGTGAAAGTTTTTAAAACCCTACACACCTACCTATATGAGATTCCGAATAATTTCATATCTATAAGTACAGTTCAGACTAGAAAGTAATTTAATTCATAAATAAATTATATAAAAATATATTATTCTCCCATGAAACGGAAATTAAAATTATTAAGTGACAACTTGACAAACCGGGAGTAGATGACTGGGCAAGACTTTCTATGTCTCCTCCACCTTGTTGCTTCTCCAACTTCTTTGAGTTCTCCAACTTGGTAGGAACATCTAAATGTAAAAATGGCAGAAGAACATAATAAGCAAAAAAGAAAAAAATATATATAACCATGAGAATAAAAATAAACCCCACCCTGACATATTACAGATTATGGTTTGAATTAAGGTGGAAATGAAAAATTGCTTGCTGGCATGAAGTACCAAATTTTACCACCTTGTCCATAATTCCTAGCATCATTGTTGATCATCATGTGTTAGCATTGATGTTGTTGTTGTTATTGTAGTTATTTATTTGTTTTACTAAGTACGAGAAGAGTGATGGAAGGAATTACGAGACTAACAGGAGTAGATGAAGCGCTGGCAGAAGTTGAGGGCTAGTCTGCTTGGGAAGGCAGAAGACTTGAGCGCCATTCTGTCGAGAAGACGCGAATCCCTGACAGCTAACTCTGGATGTCTCCGAATCAACATTAAAGCAATGTCTGCAACAACAATTCCAATTTCCAACCTGCATTAATTACCACTTGTAATTTAAATAATATAAATTACACTTTGCACTTGAGGTCCTTCTATTTTTAAAATTCTAGAAAGGTAAAATGACTATTTTATTATATCTTTCCATACTCTTCTCTCTCTCTCTCTCCTCTCTCTCTTCTTCCCTCCCTCCATTGTTGAGCAACACCAATGACTAAACCAAGTTCTCAAGTTTACCTATATTGGTGAATCTTATTTAAGTTCAACCATTGCCTAATCTAACAAGGTACCGGCAAACATTTTTTTAAAGTCCATTTCATAAGGCACCCTTGAAATTTGGCAAAAAGAGACCAATCATCCCTATATTTTCAAAAATAATATACAGCTTCCTTACACTTAATAAATAAAGTAATTAAAATGACCATTTAGCTCCTATATTTTAAGATATTTTCTCCCATTTTCTTTCTCATCTCTCTCTTCTTTTTTTTTTTCCTTCCCTCTCACACATCTATTTCTTTCTTTTATCACAAATGGTCTTCAAATGATTGGTCATTGGTAATAACGATGAAATTTGGTATCATGTCATCATTCATAGAGAATTGAACTTCTTCACCCCATCAACGATGTTTCATACGATGGAGAAGAAATTTGGAATTCCCATTGCCAACCAACAATAGATTCAGTTTCTTTTTTATCTCGTCTCTCTTTTTTACCTATCTATTTATCCATCTCTGTTTCTCTCTCTCTCTCGATATATATATATATATATATGTGTGTGTGTAAGGGTTCTAATTTGGAGGGAACTGAATATTGGTTCAGCCACGAAAGAACAAAGATATCGAGATCTGGGTTTCAAAGAACTTAGATCTAGTTGTCTAACTTTCATTTATACTTATTTAGTTTCATTTTTTATTGTTAGTTAATCATAATTAAATATTGGAATGCAATCATTGGTAGGTGGCCAGCAATGGTCAAGTATCATCCATTTTTTCTTTTTTTTTTAATTTTTTTTCTCAAATCATAAGAGAGATGAGAGAGAAATAAAGCAAATAGATCATTTTACTTTAATGAGGTCATTGCCATTATTAAAATGTGAGAAGGACTTTGCAATTAGGATAAACCTAGGGATGATAACTTTTATTTTCTCCGAAAGCTTTTGTCCACAAATAACTGATACTTGTGTGTAGGAGTGAATGGAGAGAAACAAAGAAAAAAGACATACCATAAAATCCTCCGATAATTAGTGAGTCGATGAGCTCGAAGCCTAATTTATTGAAGGGCCTAGGATCAGTGTCTTCTTTTGTGACACTCAATAAGTAAGATACCATCTCTCTATTGGCCCTAAGAGCAGCTGTACGTAGAGGTACAACACCGGAATCACCACAGATGTAAGGCAAGCGAGGGTTCTTGTTCACCAACATCTTGGCTGCCTCTATATTCCCAGCAGCCACTGCCTTGTGCAAGACTGTCTTCTCTTTCCTGTGTTCAAACTGCTCCAGATCCTCTTCCGACATCCTCTCCAAGAGCCCCTTCACAACTTTGTTCCTGTGCGGGGACTTCACCGCTACCATAAGTGGCGTTTGTAAGGTCGTATTGATTCGGGCCTTGATTGCATCGGGTTCTTTTTCTAGAAATTTCTTCACACGCTCCCAGTTGCTCTCTTGCACCGCTTGGTACAATGGGAAGTAATGGCCTATATTGATCCCTGCTTCTCCACTGCTTGTTTCTCCCATCATCAGTTCTGCGTACAAAACATATCCAAATAAATAATTATTAATTTTTAAAAATTTTTTTTGTACAACTAATTAAAAATTTCATTTATATTAGAAGAATCATGTTTTTTTGTGGTAGACTGCGACGGGCCGGCGAGGAGTGCTCTGCTTTTTGTCTCTCACGAAACAAATTAAGGGGTAGAAGTGGAACGTAATTCCCCTTTCGATTTGGCCCATGCCCATGCAGTCCATCATCGCTCTACATTATTGGCCCCAAAATCACCATATTTCACCTTACCATTTTCCATATAATCGGCGGAAGGATTAAAAAATGTATCCTCCAAAACACGCCAGATAGCATGAGCGGTTTTAAGGTCCGCCACAATGCACAGAATATCGTCTTGGATTGTGCTCCGTAACCATTTCTGTACCAGTTCGTCGGTTCTTTTCCAGGAAATGTGGTCAGGATTCTCAATCTCCTTGCCGCGGCAAGCGGATTGTTCGTCGACGGCAATCAACGCTGGCGGCGGTTTGATCATGCCGTTGATGAAGCCGATCAGATACTGCCTCTCGAGAAAATCGGACATCATCTTTCGCCATATGAAGTAGTTCGGTCTGGACAGCTTGATGTGAACGGAGTCCTCCACGTTGACATAGACGGGATACGGGAACACTTCAAAGGAGAAACAGCTTGCATAGTTTAACGTTGACGAGAGAGAGCTTGAGGTTGCCATTGATGAATTAATGTTCCCAAAACTAATCTCTCAAACCTTCAACACACACACACACACACATATACCAATCCGAATGAGGAATCAGTATCGTCAAAGTAACTTTGCAAAAGTGTACTCACTCAAGGCCCCTTTTTCAAGATCGATTGGATGATTTCTTCCATATGAGTAAGGAAATTCTATTCGAAGTCACTTTTTTGCTCTTCGCAGCTATTAAAAATTTATTTTTATTCTTTTACTTTTTGCAACCAATTTAATAATTCTTTGCAGCCAATCTTTTCCAAAAATACCCTCTTCCACACAGTTATTCACACACATTCATCTCTATAACACATCTTCAAACCTTAACAATTTCGATCCACAAATACAAACTTCACGAGACAAATTTACAAAATAAAAACACATATATACATACATAAACACATATATACAATGCAGATACACACAGATATATATTCTATTCGCTCACTTTCTCTCTCGTCAGTAGCCATACGTGGCTGTCTAAACACAAAAAAAAAATCACAATGGGTGAACACAAAAAAAAATAGATGAAAATAAATAATCAGACACTATATATATATATGTGTATACAAAGACACATACATATATATACAATATATACACGCAGACACACAAACATATATAAATATATATATACACGCACACACAGACACACGCACACATATATCTTCACGAATCACCCCCCGAACCCTGGAGTTCGGGGCGCTTGAAAGTCCCCAAACTACAGAGTTAAGGAGGTTTAATGGCCCCCAAACGTTGGGGTTCGAGAGCTAGCATTCTGCACGTTTGCCCGTGGAAACACTCCATGCAAGCAACTTCATGGGGGAAAAGTAGTACTATTGTTTACAGGCCTCTATCTAGTCGCACTGGGTGTTGGTGGAATAAAAGGTTCTCTTGCTCCACATGGAGCAGAGCAGTTTGATGAGAATACACCGAAGGGAAGGAAACAGAGATCGAACTTCTTCAACTACTTTGTGTTCTCCCTCTCTTGTGGGGCTCTAATTGCTATAACTTTTGTGGTGTGGGTATAAGACAATAAAGGATGGCAGTGGGGTTTTGGGATCGCCACAGCAACAATATTGCTCTCGATCCCAATCTTCCTCCTTGGCTCTCCAACCTACAGAACCAAAATTCTAGCCAGAAGCCCTATTACCACAACAATATTCAAGGTAGGATCACAAAAGTAGCTTTAGTCTAGCCTCATGAACTGCACATTGATGTCTACCCCAAAAAAGACCTTTTAATGTAATTGTTTTTTATTGGAACAGGTTTTGGCTGCAACAATTTACAACAAGTGTAATTGCTTTTAATGTAATTGCTTTGTTATCTTCCATTTCCACATTATTGAGAGAAAAAGACAGAGTGCACCATTGAAAATATCAAACAAACTAGAGCTTCTAGATTACTAGCTTCGTCATTCTGATTCTCAGAAATTGGCTTCCTCGCTCTGAATTATATTTGTACATGGTTCATTTATAACCATACCTAGAGATATATATATATATATACGTGCACACACATATATATAGAGAGAGGAAGCGACGGCCATGGGGCAGCCATGGCCACCTGAGGTGCGCCCTGAACCCTGGAGTTCAGGATGACTTGGCTCCCCCAAACGCTAGGGTTTGGGGCCTTCAGTGCGTCCCGAACCCTGGGGTTCGGGGAGCACCTCCGACGGCCATAGCTACCCCATGGCCGCCACTTCCTATATATATATATATATATATATGTATGTGTGCGTATATATATACGTGTGTGTTAGGGTTTGGTGCGCACCTCCGGCAGCCATGGCTGCCCCATGGCCGCCGCTTCCTCTCTTTCTCTCTCTCTATATATATATATATGTATGTGCGCTTATATATATGTGTGTGTGTGTGCGCGCGCGCGTATATATATGTGTGTGTTTCTGCGTGTATATATGTTTGTGTATTGGGTGCATACATGACTTTCAATGTATATATGTATATATATATGTGTGTCTGTTTGTGTATATATGTGTGTTCTTTTACTCTTATATTTTCATCTATTTTTTCGTTTTCGATTGTATTGAATCTGTGGTGTGTTTTTTGTTCCATTGTCTTCATTATGAATGGGTGGGTGGCTATGTATGACTGGCTGAGAGAGAAAATGACTATGAGGGTAAAAATGAGTTTTTAAAAGAGGGTATTTTAGGTATATTAAAATATGGTTGTGAAGAGTAAAAATGTGGCTGCGAATAGAATTTCCCTATGAGTAATGCTATCCACCCACCCTCCATCAAATTACCAATTTACCCATAGTGCAAATTTTAAAAAATAATCTCAGCCAGTGCTTCCTCTCTCTCTCGCACCAGAGGTCTCAATCTCTGACTCTATTCTCTCTCTCGCTTGCTTTCCCGTGCAACCTTTACTCTCTCTTTCTCTTTTTCTATATTTCCTCCCATTCTAGCCATTATTGTCTCTCCCTTTCGACAGCCCTTGGGTTGTTTCGAACGACACTTGCGACAGTAGAGGGCTTGATGACGATGCTCTCTCTCTCTCTCTCGATCTATCTCACTCACCCTTGACTTTGAAGAAGGAATGCACCATCGCCGCCATCACTACTTGCACCACCATTGCCCACAATGTTCAAAAACTCGGCCTAGGCGGCCGCATAGGCTGCGCCGAGGCGCTAGGCAGACACAGATCACCGCGATTATGGGCTAATCGGCCCCCTTAGGCGCCGACACGGCTAATCGATACTGGTCGGCGCCTAGTCAGCCAAGGCGGCCACCTAGCCGCGTGAACCGCCTGGCCAATTTCCCCTTCTCTCTCTTGCACACCATCGCCGTCGATTTCCCTTACCTCGTCGACTGTCTCTTGTCGAGTCGTCGTCGTCGCCGCTTGCCCTTTTTGTCAAAGCCTCTCTCGTCGCACACCACTATTGTCTCTTGCGGAGTCACCATCGCCACTTTCCATTTTTGTTAGCCTTTTCGTCTCATGCTGCCGCCATCGTCGCCGCCGACCTTCATTCCACTTTACTTTCCAGCTCTCTCTCTCTCTCGTCTTCCTCACTCTTCACCATGAGGTAAGCAATAAGCAAGCAGTAAGAACGCTTGCTACTTGTTGTTTGTTGTTGCCTTGCCTTTTTTTCCTTTTGTTATTTAATTTATTATTTATGTTAATATTTATTAATGTGTGAATTTGTTATTTAAATATTTATTATTTTTTTAAATATTTTAATATTTGTAACTTGTGAGCAAACAAGTTAAATGTTATTTATATTTTAATATTTGTTAATGTTATTTAATATTTATAACAACTTCTTGTTGTTGCATCTTGCTATTGTTGGCTCTTGCCAAACAACAATTTATTTTCTCAAGCTTAATTTCATTATTTCACTTGTTGTTTCAACTTTAATTTACTTAAAAATAACATCAAAATGTTTAAAAAAAAAAACAATTTTTCTAAGGCCCTACCTAGGCGCCCTAGGCGCTAGGCCCCAGTCGGGTGCCCGACTAGCGCCTAGCACGTTTTAGAACACTGATTGCCCACACCTGGCCGACCTTGGCCTTGAGAGAAAAACCTGCCATTGTTGTCGCCCGCCCTCTCCATTGCTTTGATCTACAAAGAGGTAAGTGTCTCCCACAATGATTTTCTACACATCCATTTTTTAGGTATATTGGTCGATGATGACGAGCGACGACAGTAAGACCCGTTTTTTGGGTTTGGCCGAAACTTTAAACTTAGATCTACGGAGTTTCGACCATTGGGTCTTATTGGTTTTGGGGTATATTTGTCGATGGGCCCTTGGGTGTCGTGTGGTTGCCTCTGATCACCAGAAACCACTGGCCATGGTGGCCGGTGGCGACTGACAGTGCATTTTTAAGTTTGGAAAAAAATTAAAACTCATATCTACTAAAATTCAACCATTAAATTTAGACCCTTTTTTTGTGTGTTAACTCTCTTGACTTAATGTTTCTAATAGTAGGCTCTGGTTATGGGAATCTTCGGTTGGTGATAGTTGCCGGCGAGGTTGGTGGCGACGGTTGTGACTTTCGTACATACATATATATTATTTTGTAATTATTTTAGTTTATATTGTGGATGTTGATATTGAATATGATATTTAATTATGAATTTGTATTGAATTTGTGATCTTTGAATATTGTAAAGGTTAAAATTGAATTGATTTGTATTTGTTGAATTGAAATTATTAAGGTTATTTAAGAATTGAATGGTAAATAGATATTGTTAATTTTATTTGAATTTAAATATTTATTAATGTATATATATTAAATAAAATTTAAAATATGTAAATTATTTTTATAATAAATTGAAGATTTTAAACTATTCAAAAATTTAGAATATTTTATAGTTTAATTTTTATAGTTTCCAACTTTTTTCAAGCTACGAAAAGATAAATATTTTTTGTGTAAGAAACAAAAAGGTTATCATAGTAAAACCAAAAGCAGATGAGTCTCAAAGGCTGTAGACTATAGGCTGTAGCAAGCCATTGTTCACTTTTAACATACAAAAAAAAAAAAAATGGCTCAGATTTAATGATTGGATTTTAGTAAATTTTAATTTTAATTTTCAACCAAACTTAAAAATGCACTATTAGTTGCCACCAGCCACCGTAGCTAGTGATTTTCGGCGATCAAAGGCAACCACTCGACACCCAAGGGTCCATCAACCAATGTACCCAAAAACCAACAAGATCAAACGGCCGAAACTTTAAGTTTAGATCTATGGAGTTTCGGCCAAATCCCAAAAACGCGTATATACGTATATATGATGGATGTGCTGAAAATCAATGTGGGAGAGACTTACCTCCTTGTAGATAGGAGCAATGGAGACATCGGGTGACGATAGTGGTGGGTTTTTCTCTCAAGGTCGAGGTCGCCCAAGTGTGGGCAACGGTGGTGCAAGCAGCAGTGGCGACGACGGAGACGGCGCATTCCTCTCTCAAGGCCGAGGGTGAGAGAGAGAGAGAGAGAATGGGTAAAGTTTGGGCGACAGTGGGTGAATGAATGAGATTGTGTGTGTGTGTGTGTGTGTGAGAGAGAGAGAGAGAGAGAGAGAGAGAGAGCACTGTCCGTCAGCCACCGCCCCCTCTCGCCCCACCACCTCCGCGAGCACCGTCGTCGAGCCCACCACTGTCGCGAGCATCGTCTGAAACGACCTAAGGGTTGTCGAAAGGGAGAGACAGCGACAGCCAGAATGAAAGAAAATAGAGAGAGAGAGAGAGAGAGAGAAATAGAGAGGAAAAGTCACACGAGAGAGCAAGTGAGAGAGAGAAGACAAAATTTGAAATAATGGATTTTGGGGTCAAGATATTGCGATATCACGAGGATGGCATTGAGGGTGGCTAAATAACATTACTCCTTTTGATAGATAACTTGGTGTATTCAGGACTGGCTCAAGGGGTTGGAGAGCCCTAGGTCATTATTAATTTAGGGGCCCCCAATCCCTTAATAAAAAATAAAAAATAAAAAATTAATTAATTTTATTTTAATTATAAAATTAAAAAGAGGTTGGAGAGCCCTAGTTCATTATTAATTTGGGGGCCCAATCCCTTAATAAAAAATAAAAAATAAAAAATTTATTAATTTTATTTTAATTATAAAATTAAAATAATTATTTCATTTCAATAACTTTCATCATTTTGAGACTTTAGGCGCATGCCTCACTAACCTATCCCTGAGTGGGCTAATTTGGTTCATCAGAAAGCGAAAGCTTGCTTCGTCAGCAATGGGGATGTGATTTCTACAAGTTGTATTATGTATGCATGGATATTCTTCCACAACTACCACATGAATCACGCACGCACCCTTTGTATTATTATGTATTCTTAGAGCAAGCAGTTTAATCACCACCCACATCAACAGTCAACAGCAACCATTTTTGTGTTGATCAAGTAGTTTAATACAAGGTTTATTTGTTCCATAATGATTTGACCAAAAAGTTCGTTTAAATGAATTTACTCTCTACACGATTGAAGCCTTGTTATAAAATTGGGACATAGACATTTTTGACATATCAAAAATGACAAAAACCTCTCTATTGCTAACTTCTCGTACAAACAGACCATTTTACACTCATTTTTAAACTACATATCCTCACTCATACTTTTTCGTTTCCCCCTCCTCTTCCCATGAAAATCAATCAATTCTCTTTTTCGACGGCAACCGCCCAATGATGTCTACCTTTATCTTCTCTAGCTACCTTATGCGTTTTGATTTTCAATATGCAATGATGAACTCTTTGATTTGTTGTTCGACGACAAGAAGAGAATAAAGAAGGGGGAGGAAAAGTTCGCGATAGTTCCAATTTATCCATGATTATAGTAAGAGAAATGCTATCCGGCATGACTAGGGCTTCCAATTTGGGTTGACGGGTCGTAATTGAATCGTGTCGAGATACACGTATAACACATATCAGACTAACCCGAACACAACCCGTTTAATAATCATGTCAAATTTCTTAAACCCGAACATGACACATTTATTAAACGTGTAACACGACACCACCCGTTTAACTAAACGTGTCGTGTCGTGTTACTTGTTAACCTGTTTAACCCGTTTAATTTAAACGGGTCGTGCTGTGTCACCTGTTAAACGTGTTATTTAGTTTTAAACGTATTATTTCGTGTATAATCGTGTTAACGTTTTCAGATCAACTCACTAACTATTTTAATGTCATTTCGTATATAATCGTGGTAACGTATTTAGATCAACCCGTTAACACGTTTAATTAAACAAGTCATTACGTGTCTAAACGGGTTAGACAGGTTGACCTGCCTAAGACATGAAAATAATCGTGTCATAATCCATTTATGACCCGAATCCAATTAACCCCAACCCTAACCTGCTTAACTCTGTATCATGTCGTGTTGTGCTAGGTTGCACGGAAACGGAAAACGTTTCCGATAGGAAACGAAAACGTAAAAACGGCATTTTTAAAAAAAAATAGGAAACGGAAACGCGGGGTAAACTGTAAATTTTAAAAATATAAGGATTTTTTTATAAATATAATTTTTAATATAAAAAAAATATTCAAACATAAATAACAAACATAAATTTTATAATATATTAGAAATATATATATAAATATATATACTGTTAGCTTCACACACACACACACATATATATATATCTTCATTATAGACACTGTTAGGAAATGTATATACATATATATATATATACTATTAGGAAATGTGTGTTGCAGACACTATTAAGGGAAGGAGAAGAAGAAGGAGGAGGAGAAGGAGAAATCGCTGGGAGAAGAAGAAGAAAAAAGGGAAAAAGAAAGGAGAAAGCAGGAGAAGAAATTGCTGGAAAAAGAAGAAGAAAAAGGAGAAGAAGAAGAAGAAGAAGCAGAAGAAAAGAGGGGAAAAGGGAGGAGGAAGCTGCTGCGTGAAATTGTTGGAAGAAGAAGAAGAAAAGAGGGAAAAAGGAAGGAGGAAGCTGTTGCGTGCGTGCAAACTTGCTAGGCGGCGGGAAATGCGTTTTCAGCCGGAAACGCGTTTCCGGTTATGTTTTTTAAATTTCGAAATGGCCTGAAACTTTAAAAAAATTACACAAACGGCCCAAAAAATGTTTCGGGCCGTTTTTTCCGTTTCCAAAACGGGAAACAGTTTGGAAACGTTGAAACGGCGCCTCCGAGCCGTTTCCGTGCTTCACAGGTGTTGTGTAATCGGGTAGTGTCCAAAATTACTAGTCCTAGACATGACCTATGTGACATGGATCCCACTTATTAATTTATTAATAAAAGAAAAAAGCAAACCCACAAAATCAGAGAATGTCTCCACCTTTTCCCAACTTTCCCACGCCTGTTTCTTTCTTCATAACCACCTTTTCTCTCTCCCCTCTGATGAAATTTCCTCTCCAACTTCCTTCACGCCAGTTTTCATTCCTTTAAACCCATCTTCTCCCTCTCTCCGCTCTCTAATGAGGGTAGTCGAAATCGCTGATTGTCGCCACAAATCACTTCCTGCCCGTTGCCTTCCACCACGACTCACTAAACCCGCAGGAAATTTTTTTCTTTATAGAAAATTTGATATATAGAAAATTTTATAGAAAAATTTTAGTTGTCATTAACCTTGTATTAAAGCATACAAGCCAAGTGATAAAAGACACATGCTAGTTTGCACTCCAAAACAAGATCTCATGAATAAATAAAAGATAAATGTCTTTCTAATAAATGTGAAGCACTCTCCATGACATCTGCAAAAATTTCTTAGGTAGTGCTTGGTGACTAAATTTTCAGTAAGTAACTTTGATTCTTGTAGACCAAATTATCAACTTCTTGTTTGCTTGTCCTGCCATTTGCAAAATTAAAAATACGTTGGTACAAGTGAAGTATAAAAAATTAATAAATTATATATATAGCCTGATTCAAGTTACAAACTGTGACGTCGTCTTACTGCATTTATGAATTGCAGTAATTTATGGTTTCCAGCGACCCTCATCAGAGAGCAGAGAGAGGGAGAAGATGGGTTTAAGGGAATGAAAACTGACATGAAGGAAGTTGGAAAGGAAATTTCATCAGAGAGAGGAGAGAGAAAATGAGGGTATGAAGAAAGAAACAGGCATGGGAAAGTTGGAGGGAAAGTTGGGGAAAGGTGGAGACATTCTCTAATAAATTAATAAATGGGATCCATGCCACATAGACTGATGATGATCATCACTTATGCCTGATAACATTTTTCTCAAAGAATGTTTGGCATCAGAGAAATTTTAAAATTCATGAGAATGTTAGATTAGGAATATGTATTTTTATGTTTGATATAATTTTTTTATAAAAAGAATTCTGAGAAATAAGATTCTCGGGAATAATTTTTAAGTAACTTTCTCATAAAAAGATTTTCATGGGGGTTGAGAATCTAAGTTTTCCATAAACTTGAGAATGTTTTTAATAAATAAAAAGACTAAAACACCCATTATCCTTTTATAACCCCATACAAATATATTATATTAAATTTAAAAATATATATTATAATATATTTATATTATTTATTATAAAATATTATATATATTAAAGTAGATATTGATACAAACATATATATTATGTATATATATATTATATATATACACACATGCGTATATATACGTAATGTATAAAAAAATGACATTTTTTTTTACTTCCTAAACATGTTGTGGGTCCTAATATATATTTTATATAGTAGAAATAATTTATCATTTTTAAACAAAAAATCAAATAAGGGTAATTTTGGAAAAGGAAAATGAATTTTCAAGAATGTTACATTTAAACCAAACATAGAAATGTAAGATTCACAGAAAAAAATACTCAACATTCCTGAGAATGTTTAAACCTAACCAAACATAGAATTGCATAAATTCTGAAAATTAAAGATTTTCAAGAGTATTCTTAAGAATTATGAATCTCAAGAATTTAAAAACTTCTCCCGCACCAAACGCTCCCTTATAGTAAGGAATGCTTCTCTTTCTTTGGATTCTTTTTTCAAAGCCAAAGGGCCTAGATTTAGGCTTATTCGATTTTTGGAAGCTTCGATTAACCTAGATGAGGTTCCTTTTTCGCTAGTGATGGTTGGCTAGTAGTGTTATCATTTCGTTTTTACTTTTTTATATTTTTATCTCTATATAATTATATAAGAAGAAGAAGAAATATGTGTGGGGCAGAGAAAGAGAAGACGGGTATTTTTGGTATTAGTAAAAAAAAATGACTATCATTCATTTACAGTAAGGGGCAAAGTGATGTATGATCTATAATCTGGGAAATTCTATTCACAGCCAGATTTTACTCTTCGCAACCCTAAATAAGAAAATTGTTATGATTACTTTTCACAACCACTTTTATTACTCTTCGCAGCCACTCATATTTCAAAACTACCATTTCCCACATATTCTATACCTTACACACAACCACAACCCTCGCGCACTCGTCGTTGCCCTCTCTGCTCTGTCGTCTGTTATTGCCGGAGTTACCTTGTCTCACCGAAGTTTCTTTCAGGTAATGAATTTGGATTTTTAATTTTGCAACGGGCTTCAACACGGGGTTCGTAGGTTTCAACGTTGTGGCCGAAGGTGGACACTTCGCCTCACCCACTACACTGTAGTCATCATATATACAACCTGTTGCCATAACCATGGCTCCACTATTAAGATTACACATAATTCATACACATGTGCAATGCACATGAAATCATGCCATTATGCTGCTATAAACCTTTCACATAAATCATTTAACATGCTACATGTAATAAAGCATATAGTTCACCTTACCTTAGCCAATGCAAACTTTTTACTTCAGCTCTTCACTTCTCTCAACAAACCTTTCCTTTTTCAGAAGAATGTCTTCTCTTTCCTTATTTTGTCCCTCACTTTTCTCTCTCTCCTTTTTTCTTTTTTTTTTTGGGAGCTTATCTCTACCTCATTGTACTTAAATCAAATGGGTAGGGGTCTTGTTTATAAGATTCCCAAGCAGCTTATGAGTTACTGCTATGAGGGCTGTTTTGTGACTGCCATCTGTCACCCCTATGATGGCATTTTCATCTCTTGACAAGTGAAGGGCTCCTTCAGAAATAAGGAGTTGGTTCATCATTCATCTAGAAGGCTCCCAGCCCTCCTATGTCCTCTATGTTTGGTCCTTCCCGAATCTTAGGATTTGGGAAACACTTTTGTTTCCCAAATTCTGGGATTTAGGAAAGACCATGTTTCCTGAATCCCAAGATTCAAGAAACATGGTGTTTCCCGAACCCTGGGGTTCAGGGAACATGGAATTCCCTGAATCCCAGGGTTCAGGGAAGTTCTCAAATCCAACTTCCCCACCTCCTATAACAGACACTAATATATAAGGGTGACAACCACTTTCTCCCTTAATCAATTACCCACTGGTCATACACAGCCATCCACCCATTCATAACGAAGACAATGGAACAAAAAACACTAGATCCGATGCAGTCGAAAACGAAAAAATAGATGAAAATATAAGAGTAGAATAACACACATATATACACAAACACACACACACATACATATACATATATACATTGACAATCACATATGCACCGCGTACACAAACATAAATATATGTATATATACACACACGCAGACACACACACATATACGCACGCACACGCACACACATATATATATACAGGAAGTGGCGGCCATGGCCGTCGAAGATGCCGACCCCGAACCCTAGGGTTCGGGGCCTTCAGTACCCCTCGAACCCTGGGGTTCGAGGTTAGCACCTCCGGCGGCCATGGCTGTCGCTTCCTGTATATATAAATATATATGTATGTGTGAGTGTATATATATGTGTGTGTGTGTGTGTGTGTGTATGTGTATGAATATATGTATCTGCCATGATTTCATTTGTTCATGTATTTCGAAGGGGTGATAAAATAGGGTATTTTTGGAAAAATTTAGCTATAGAGAGTTATCACATGACTGGAAGAAAAATTTAAATTTTTAATGACTGTGAAGAGAAAAAACGTGGCTGCAAATAGAATTTCCCCTATAATCTTAGGAGAGATGTTTGCCATTTTTATATGTCAATGGTGTCTGTGTCGTTTTGTCAAACCTTAGGTGTCAGGTGCATGGACTTGATTTTGAACGTGTATATCTAAAATATGAAACTTTAATAAAGTGTTGGTGATATTGGACTTAAAAGGTTTTGTACATGTTAAACTAAGTGTTTTGTAATTTAAGTTTTGATCTTAAATAATTCTTGAAAATAATTTTTGAAATTATCTTTTAAATAAATAAAATCTTGTGGATCCTTAAATATTGTTAAAGTTTTAAAAGACAAACGGAATAACTTGAAAATGCAAGAAAAAATTAATTAAACATTGAATCTAGTAAAAAATCGTCGACCCATTATTCCGAAGAGGAATGCCAACATTTGGTTTATCATGCAAGATTTTAACGTTTTCAAAACTTTTTCGAAAACATACAATAAACGTAGCAAAAATAAAAATGAGATCACCGTGCAAGACTCGGTATCGGTGACTGTTATGGGTATTTTTCAGACTACCTTTCTTATGGGTTGGACTTGACCCAGCAGGCCGACCTGATCTCCTAAAGCCCAATAGGCCCAAGGCCAAGGTCGGCAAAGTAAGGTCGCACCTCGCCGAAACCCGAGCTCAGGTCGTGGAAGTAAGCGAGCTCTCAGTGATGCTTTTAGCTCGCTGGCCAAACCGTTCATCTCGCATGACACAAAGACTGCGAAACAACCAGAAGTAGGGATCCACCTACTTTATCTGAGGCAAACCAGATCCCTGGTAATGCGGAACCCACTCTCGATTGTATGGAATTGATAATGACATCTTGTCTCCATAATATTATCATATTATTTTGGATTTTGGGTAAATTGTAAACACCCCATAATATGAATAAGGGTAAAAAACCATTATAAAAAAAAAAGGATGAACAACAGGAATGATATACTATTACTCTGCCGGAATAACTAGAGAAGAGTCGTGGACTAGGTATTATTTTTGACCGAACCACGTGAAAACTTCCCTGTGTGTGATTTATTATATGTTCTATTTCGTTTCTTCTCTTGGCCTTTGGGCTAATTCTCTCATTACGGGCCTAAGAATCATGGTCGACCAACATCGAACGTCGATATTTTAGTGCTAGAGGAAGGGGTCACTCTGATCGCTAGCCATGGCAATAGGAAGGAACACACGAAGTACTGATGCGGTGGCCAATTTGCTAGAGAATCACCGCGATCAATAGTAGGATGTTCCGTTAACCGGAGGACCAATTGTTTCTGCAGCAGATGCCCCTGTTCCACTACAAACTGGAGTCATTATCGACATGCCCCTACGGGCTCCTGTCCAACCCATCGCTCCAACCGCCGGGATGGAGATGATTTAAGCCTGGCAGCAATGCCAGGAGGCGTTAGAGAATACATTTATGCAGCTCACTAACGTGGTCAAGGTCTTAGCCTAAGCTCAGACACAGGCTATTCAGAGACCATTGGAAATCCCTTCACCCTGGAAGATTCACTAGCCATGGGATGAGAGACCTCCACCGGGTGAGAAGGATATCAGAGATAATTATGTACCCCCAAATTGTCATTCCCCAAAGCGGGAGAGCGGGAGAAGCAGGCGATCGTAGGCCCAGCAATCTGTGGGTTCGAACTCGATCGTTGAGGAGTTGTTTCAAAGAGTCCGACAGTTGGAGGTGCAACAAGGGATACGTGGTCAGAACAATGGCCACGGGGACATGATGCCATTCACTAGGGAAATTGAGCTCGAACCTCTCCTCCGCAGATTCAAAGTCCCGAATATGCCGCAATATAATAGGGACAATGATCCTTATGACCACTTGGACGTGTTCAATGTCTAGATGGATTTGCAAACAACCAGCTCGCTAGTTAAATGTCGTGTCTTCCTAGCGACCTTGGGTGATATCCCCCGGGCTTGGTTTAGGGGCCTCTCGCCTTGCAGCATCAACAATTGGCATGAGTGCCAACGGAGGTTTCTCAATCAATACAGGGCGTTGAGAAGGCAACTCGGCATGTTGTGTCACCTCGCCATGGTATTCCAGAGGACAAACAAGTCCTTGAAGGACTACATCACCAGGTTCAGGTGCGAGGTGAGCAATATTGAAGATCCCTCTGATGAAAGCGTTCGACTGCGATCTCCGCAGGTCTTCGCAAGGATGGGAAACTCTATGAGAACATCTACAGGACCCATGTTAAAGATTTGGGGGAATTTTATGAACGAGGTTCCAAGGAGATCTGGTGGGAAGAGGCTTTTGGCTCAAAGAAGCCCGCCGGACAAAAAAAAGAGGCTGGGGGCTCAAGCTAGAACAAGAAAACGAATAATGGAATTAACGGAAGGGAGGCTCAGGGAGAGTGCTCGGGCAATCAGGTTTCCAAGCGAGCTCGAAAGGCAGAAAGGGAGGAGCGACCCCCTCGGCAAGGTCACTTTGAAAGCTAAAGTGCCTTGTCAGATTCTCAAGAAAGGATCTTCACCATGGAGAGAAGTAGGGAGGATTTCGGGAGGCCCAACTCGATAAGAACTCCCAACAAATTTAGAAACAAGGAGAAATTTTGTGCATTTCATAACGAGGTGGGTCATAACACCTCTGAATGTTGGGCTTTGGGGGACGCCATTGAGGACTAGATCAGAAGAGGTCAGCTGAGATACTATGTGGTGCAACCGACTAATCAGTCGACCCAGCAACCAACATAACAACCACCTCCCCCTGATGATGAGTGCGCGCCTTCGGTTTGAACTATCTACAAAATTCATGGTGGACCTCACTTCGCTGGGACTTTCCACAGATCCCATGAAAGGTACATACGTGAGGCCAACCAAGTCTTGTTGGCGGGATCAAACGGACAGGCTAGACCTACGAAGTGAGTTACGATGATGGTGGAAGAGATCATTTTTTCAGAGGAAGACACGAAAGATGTACACTGGCTACATAATGATGCCCTCGTTATTTGTACTTGGATTGGCAACGCGAAAGTGTGAAGAATAATGGTGGATATGGGTAGCTCGGTGAATGTGATGTATAGAGCTTTGTTTTACTAGATGGGGCTAGGACTGGAGCAATTAAGCTTATCCCTAAAGCCATTCTATGGGTTCACAAGAGATGCGGTGGTCCCCGTTAGGGAATTAGTCTCCTTTTTACCATTAGAAATGCAAATCGTCAAGCCACCACGTTGACGAAATTCCTTATAGTAGACTGCCATTTGGCATACAACATCGTGCTTGGGAGGCTGACAATGAACAATCTGGATCTGGTCACCTCAACCAAGTCGATGACTGTCAAGTTCTCGACCCCCAACGGAGTAGGGTGTGTAAGAGATGAGCAACATCTTGCAAGGCGCTACTATGAAGATGCTATAAAAATGAGGGACAAAGGGAAGAAGGTGAATGTTGTTGCTGGAGGCGACCTGCGACCTGCTAGCCAGATGGGTGTTAGCTATGATCTGAACTCTCGTGAGGTGGACTGTGACAGGGCCATTTGCCCAGTGGAAAAGCTCGAGGACACCCAGTCAGCAAAGTGGATGAAGAAAAATGCCTCAAGCTAGGGGAAAAATCTAGCTCCCAAGGTAAAGTCCCAACTCACCAATTTCCTTAGAGCTAACTTCGATGTATTTGCATGGAATCACGAGGATATGGTAGGGATAGCCCCAAAGGTTATGTCGCACTGGCTCAATGTAGATCCCAACTACAAGCCAGTGCATCAGAAGAGGAGGCCCACGACTCTTGAGCGTTACGCCACACTTAAAAAAGAACTAGACAAGCTCTTCGCGAGCGAGTTCATTAGAGAAGCCCATTACCTGGTCTGGGTAGCTAACCTAGTTTTGGTAAAGAAGAAGAACGAAAAATAGAGGACCTGTGTCAACTTCACTAACCTAAACAAGGTTTGCCCGAATGATAGCTTTCCTCTTCCCAAGATTGATTAGCTCGTGGATGCAATGGCTGGTCACCGACTCCTCAGCTTTATGGATGCTTATTCGGGCTATAACTAGATCCCCATAAACCCTAACAACGAGGCTGTATTGTTATAAGGTGATGCCCTTTGGGCTAAAGAATGCTGGGGCGACCTACTAGAAGTTGGTGAATATGATGTTTGAGGCGCTAATCGGCAAGATCATGGAGGTCTATGTTGATGACATGCTGGTAAAGTTAGAGCGGGTAGCCGATCACACATCTGATTTAAGAGAGATGTTTAAGGTCCTCAAAAGATATCAAATGAATCTTAACCTGCTTAAGTGTGCTTTTGGGTGGCCTCCCAAAAATTTTTAGGTTTTATGGTGAACAATAAAGGTATTGAGGCCAATCTGGAGAAAATAAGAGCCTTGCTCGATATAAGGTGTAATACCCCGTATTACATGGTATTGAAAAATAAATAATTTCTAGTGATTTTGAAAGGATCTCCGGTGGTCTGGGAAGCCCGAAAGTCAGTTTCAATAAATTAATTAATTAAATTTGTCGAATCGACGATAGGGAGTGTCCCGGGACTTAGATGTCCAAGAGAAAGAGTATGAGATTGGTGAGCATTTCGATGTGAAAGTAGTTCGACTAGGAATAATTTCTAGAATAAATTCTGTATAAGTTTGAATGGGTGTTAGTATTGAATGGTTGCAAGGGACTTCCGAGAAGCTGAGAGGACTCTAAGGGTGGTCCAGTTTTGCTAGTGAGGCAACCATGAAGTGTTTTCAGGTGGAATCAATGTCCTATGCAGGGACAGGGATGAAATCGATAATTTTGAGTAAATGTCGGCAATTAATTTTTGAAGAAATCAAAATTTTTGTGGCATGATGATAATTTTTTGAGGCTTAGAGGGTCCAAGTGGATTTATTTTAAATTCTCAAGTGGAATAAAGGAAGTCCTCAAGAGGAATTATGAAGAATTTGGGGGTTAATGCGTAATATGTATATATATATATATATATTTATGGGCGTGAGGTGAGCTTCCAGGATGCTTCGTTTGTCTCTGAAATTTGAAATGGCTGAGAGGAGCAGAGCGAGAGGGAGAGCTCGTGAGAGCCTGGCCGAGGCATGCGAGATTGGAGAAGAGAGGTAATGAGCAAGAGAAAGCGATGGCGAAAGAAGCACCAGAGATCGCGGTGGAAGCCGGTTGTGGCATCCAGCAGCGAAGGCTGCCATGGCAGACGTGAAGCAGGGGCGAGCAGCGGCTGGAGTGAGAGTGGTGGGCAGCGGTTGCGCAGCTGTTGGAGGCGATCGACTAGAGAGCGGGCGGCCATGGCATGGCAGCTAGGAGCTCCGTCGGTCAGCCATGGCAGTCGCGTTGGAGCTGCAACGCGTAGGGATGGAAGCGGGCTGCGACGTTTAGAGGCAGTGACGGCCTGAGGCCGGCGATGGCTAGCAGTCGCGCGAGGGTGGAGGTGGCCGGCCCGAGGCTGCGGGCAGCAGTGGCAGTCAGTGGGCCAGGTGGTGGTGGCTGGTAGCCGTGAGCAGTGCGCGGGAAGGAGGAGAAGAAGCGGGAGAGGTAAGGAAGAAGAAGACTAAAAGAAAAATAAAATAAAATAAAAGAAATAAAGAAAATATAGAAAATTTGGAAAAATAGGAAAACAATTCTGAAAAATTCCAGAAAATCAAGAAAAAGTTCTGAAAATTATTTCAAAACTTGTGGAGCATATCGGAAGCTCGAAAATAGGGATTTGGGCGCAAAATGGTAGCTAAAGAGGCAACCCCAGTGTAGGAGGTTGGCTGAATTTCTCCTCTAAATAAGTAAAGGTAAATTAAATTTCTTTTTTAGTTATTTGCATTATGTGAGATGATGCAATGTGAATTATTGGTTGGATTAGACCCTTGGTTGGGGATGTTTGGAAATTTGTTGATGGATGGTTTTGCGGTGTATAGCGAAGTTGAGGGCATTAGTTTAATGCCTGATGTTAATGGAGTTGGGTTTTTAGTGGTTGCATATAGGGTCGACCCGGGAGGCGGTGGTCCTAGAAGAGTTTGAAGCTCAGGTTGGAGTTCGTGTCGAGGCATAAGTGAAGTTTCGAGCCAGGTAAAGGATGGTCCCAAGTACTGGGGGGGTCTTGCTTGCATTTGTGAGTGTTTCTTTATGAGTTGCATGTAATGGTTAACATCTGCATGATATGTGTCCTAGTGTACCTATGGCCATATAGAGGATTAGTGTTATGGGAAGGGTTGGTCGGTGCCTTAACCTAAGGAGGTTATGAGGGCATGGAAGACTACCCATTTGCATTGCATTTTGCATTACATGCTTTCTTATGTTTCATTTACTTTTGCATTGCACCCTTACTGAGTCTTTATGACTCATGAGGTTTTACCTCATGTGTAGATGTTGCAAGTCCAGATGCAAGTAGGGATGGTGCCGGGAGGCTATTGTGGCAACTAGCGGTGTTGCCCGAATTTGTGTATTTTATTATCTCTTGTATGTATTCATGTGGTGGTATGTATATATATATCCTTGTGTGTGAATGAATATGTTGTTAAGGGCTGGATGTATCTAGTGGTTGTAATGACCATAGTGTGATAGGTGATTGTGAGATGGCTTGATGTATATGGCTTAGTTGGTGGAGCAGAGTTTCGGATCGGTAATGATCGAAAAGGTATGTTCTCATAAATCCCCAATACTCAACGGATGTTTGATGTGCTAGCTTTATGCCTGGGTCACCTTTGGCTTATGAGGCGGGCTGAAGAAAGGTGAAGCTTACTCAGGTTTCGGGTCCCGTCTCGCTGTGTTGTTTTTATTTTGGGACCGAGTCCTCGAGTGAAGGGAAGGGAAGGATGAAGCCTAGTACCCACTTAGGGCATTTCTTGATGAAACATAGTCCGGCCCTTCAGTTTTTGGTTTGTCGGTGAGTAATCTGGCCCGATTATTCACCGGTGGCGCCCGTAGATGGGAGCGAGTCTTTACATGAGGTCACCCATACGAAAAAAAGATGTGCAAAGCCTTAACGACCAAGTCGCTGCCCTAAGCCAATTTATTTCTAAGGCGACTGATAAGTGCGTCCCATTCTTCGAGCTGCTAAAAAGGTGTAGGATTTCCAGTTGATAGAAGAATGTGATTCCACCTTCCAGCAGCTGAAGGAGTATATGGGACGAGCTCTGCTCCTCGCCAAACCCCAAGATGGAGAAAATTTAATTATATACTTGGGAGTGTCTCAGCATGCTCTTAGCACAACCCTCGTTCGGGGGGAGCATGGGGTGCAGTACCTTTTATATTATGTCAGCAAGAGCCTGGTGGATGTGGAGACAAGGTACACGCCAATGGAAAAGCTTGCATATTATCTAGTAATGGCATCAAGGAAGCTACGGCCTTATTTTCAAACTCATCAGATTGAGGTCCTGACCAAGTACCCGCTAAGGCAGATCTTGCAAAAGCCAGACAATTCAGGTTGCTTACTGAAGTGGGCTATCGAGCTTGCTCAGTTCGATATAGAATATAAACTAAGGACAGCGATAAAGGGGCAAGCATTGGCGGATTTTATTGTTGAGTTCACAGGGCCAGTTGAAGAGGAAGCAGAGTACTCGGAAGCTCCGTCCTGGAAGATATATGTGGACAGATCATCAAGTGAATAGAGGGCTAGAGCTAGAGTCATACTGATAAGCTCCGAAGGCCACAGAATCCTCTGTGGCCTAAGGTTCAGTTTCCAAGCTACTAATAATGAAGCTGAGTATGAGGCACTATTGGTAGGACTCTTCTTAGCGAGGGAGGTGAGAATGGAAGTCCTTGTAGTTTTCAACGATTCTCAGCTCGTTGTTAGTCAGATACGGGGAGAATAGTAGGCCAAGGGCTTGAAAATGGTGGCATACTTATAGAAAATACGCGAGCTCCTAGGTGCCTTTGAGAAATATGACATAAGCCAAATTCCCCGTTCTCAAAACTCTCATGTAGATGCACTGGCCCGTCTGACGGATGCCTGAGATGCGGAGTTCTTGGGGGCCATACTAGTAGAGTTCTTGGCTACCCTGAGCATAGAACAACAAGTTGAAATGATGGTGATCAATGTGCCCCGAGGCTCATGGATGAGTCCCATTTTGGATTATATACAAAATGGGAAGCTACCGGAAGATAAGTTGGAGGCACGTCGATTGTGAGCTCGAGCTACTTGGTATTGTGTCTATGACGATAGACTATACAAGAGAGGGTTCACAGCCCCACTTTTGAGATGTATTGACGACTTTAACTATCAAACTATGTTGGAAGAGATTCATGCAGGCCATCATGGTAATAATGCTGGAGCACTTTCAATGGCACAAAAGGCACTTCAGCATGGATTTTACTGGCCCACAATAAAGCAAGATGTAGTAGAGCTGGTCAAGAAGTGTGAAAAATGCCAGAGATTTGCTAAAGTCCTGCGAGCTCCGCCAGCCTACCTACAGCAGATGAGCAGCCCGTGGCCTTTTGCTATCTATGATATGGACTTGATTGGGTCGCTTCTAGCAGGTCGCGGAGGTGTAAGTACGCCATAGTGGCAGTTGACTACTTCACCAAGTGGGTAGAGGCCAAAGAGCTCGTGCAAATCTCTAATTCAAAGGTACAAAAATTTCTATGGGATAACATTATTTGCAAGTTCAGAGTTCCATGGAAAATAGTCACGAACAATGAAACTCAGTTCACCAACGAGCAGTCCATCCAATTCTGCGAATCACTGGGGATCCAAAAGAGTTTCACGGTCGTGGACCACCCCCAAGCCAACTGATAGGTCGAGGCCGTAAACAAAATAATTAAACAGATCTTGAAAACGAAGCCGAAGGCTAAAAAAAAGGGGCGTGGGTGGATGAATTGCAAACAGTACTTTAGGTCTATTGAACGATGGTTCGGAGTAGCACGGGGGAGACCCCGTTTTCAATGGTGTATGGGTTAGAGGCTATGATCCCAGCAAAGCACGAGGTAGCCAACCTATGAAAGGTTACCTTCCATCTGAGTGCAAATGATGAACTGTTGGCGGCGAGCCTAGACCTACTCGATGAAGAAAGAGACATAGCTCACATGAGGGTCGCAATCTATTAAAAAGGGTGGTGACGACGCACTAGGTCCTAACTGGGAAGGACTCTTTATCATCAAGGAAAACTTGGAAAACGGAGCATATCATTTGGAAAATATGGATGGGGTTATTCTCCCATGTGATTGGAATACGGAGCACCTCTGTCTTTACTTCCAATGAATGTAATTGTTCTTACCTATGCTCCAACTTTTTATTGCAATTGATTTTCATAATTCTGATTGGAATTTATGAACTTTTATTCATTACACTTTATTCTTATTGGTATTCGATTGAATATCTTTAAAGTTATGGGTTGAGAAACCATGGTTTACGAGCTGGAGCCTATTCATCTTAGCCATCGTGCTATGGTTTGAGACTTAACTAAGCATTCATCTTGGTCCCCCCTTAGGTTGTGACTTGCGAGCTGAGAACCATTCATCTTGACCTAATGTCATGGTTTGGCACCTACTAAGCAACCACTTCCATTAACAATTTTGAGCTAAGGTTCACTAGCTGGGGTCATTTCATCTTGACTCAAGTCATGGCTTGTGACTTACTTGGGTGTTCCCCTCGGCTCATTAAAACTTGTAAAAAGCCATAGTATGTTAGTTGGGATCAACCTATGATCAACCTGGACATATAGCTTGGCAATGCAAATCAGTTAAATGAAAACCATGGTATGTTAGCTGAGATCGCAGTGCGATCTACCTAAACATATATCCTGGCAAAGTTTTCATTATGACTCATGTATTATTTCGTCAAGACGTGTTAGCTGAGGTTTGCCTTGATTTGCCTAAGTAACCTACTAAAATAGAAGCATAAACTTGCAATTTAAGAAAAATTAAGCAATAGGGCTCACAACTTAGAAAATCAAGAAATAGGAACTATCATTTACGATTAAAGACTTGCCTCCAAAATAAATTAAGGAGATTAGAGAACTTGCATTAATAAGAACAAAATAAGGAAACTTGTAAAAATAGGAAGAGAACTTGGGTTATATACTCTTCTTTAACCTTTGTAATATACTGAGGTTGTCGACATCACAACTAAAATTCTCATGCCACCAAAATCTTCTAATCTCTCCAAAATTCCCCCTTTTCTCAAGCATCAATCACCTATTTATAGGCCAAGAGGAAGGGATATTCTAGAGGTAACGTGGGTGCACAGAAAAATTAGGTTCTGGTGGGAAAAGGGTGGTTGAACGCATGGCAGGGGGTGGCAGCCACATGGACCCCCGCAAGGCCGCGCCCGCGAATGGGTGTCGCATGGTGCCTTAAAACGACGTCGTTTTGGCGCCAGCTGGGTTTTAAAAACCCAGCTTTAATTCTTGTTTGGTCACAAGCTTGATCCCACGACCTCTCCCTCCCCCTTGGCACGCCCGACCAACTCGCCTACAACCTTCCTTGCTTCTCATTGTAAGCAATTTAAATTTAAGGTGACATCCAACCAGTTTCTGAAATTACACTTAAACCCCATTATTTTTGAATAATTACCAAAACTCCCTTGATTAAAAATAAATTAATTTTAATTTTTTTTCTAATTAATTCCTTACACCCAAATTTACATTAATTCACAAATAAATGGGTCGTTACAATAGGCAAACTGCCGCTAAAACATTTTAGTGATAGATTTTTGTCACTAAATCCGTCACAAATTAGTGACGAGTGGGCCCCGTCACAAAATCCGTCACTAAATTATGATTTTCTTGTAGTGTTATATCTCGTCCACTAGGAGTATAAAGGGAAAAGAAGTTCCCAATGCTCCAGCTAAAACCATGTCTATCTCTCTTGGAATATAATGCACCTGAAGCACTACTTTTCTTCTTTCTCTATATAAATTGTACTACTCTTGCATTGTAATTCCTTAAAAAAATGCACATGTGTTGTCTTTATTCTCGTGGATGTAGCCCAAATGAGTCTAACCACGTAAAAAATCTTGACATGTCCTATCATATAGCCACTAGGGGTACATGCATATACTAATAATTTATTTGCTTTATCTATCATCCCTATTTTGCAAGAAATATACTAAAATGAATTTATATACATGGACTTTTAGAAAACGAAATAAAAAACATCCTAACTCTAAGAATGCAAGGGATTCGTGAGGAGCAGTTGTAGTCCCTGCTTGCCTTTCCCCCAAGATATCCAAACCCGTTAGATCAATATCCACCAAAGCGTCAATCATTTCTAGTTCTTCTCCTGTAGTAAGGTCTGGAGGCACTTAGGGCCTTGAACTTGATTATGGTGCAAACGGACTCCATGGGCTCATCAGGTTTAACAGACCATCCTCCTGGCTAACCTTAAGATAATCTGCCAGCTCTAGTGGATCAAGGTCACCGAATTCACCCCAATCGAGATACCGTAGGCCACAACTTCCAGTGTGTGGCCAAGTTTAGGAAGGGTTTTCCCAGGACGTTTTTTCTCTAAGTAGCCCCAACCCAAGTAGAATCTATACTTCATGAACCTTGAGGCATACTCTTCTTTCCTAGCATAGCACTCCCGAGAGACCCTAAATCCTTCACCATTGCAACCCAAATGGCGTTGATGTCTATCTCTCCCAACTAGAACGCAGCTTCTTTAGCTTTCCCCTCAGCATCCTTGAGTTGAACGCACAAATGCTTTGTTCCCTCCATCATGCGTTTATTCTCCTTGATGAAAGCGGTGTTGGTGATTTGGATAGCCTCAGTTATTCGGCGTTGTTCCTCCAATTCTAGCCTTATTTGGTCATGTTCTCTCTTTATTTGATCATAGTCATCCTTGAACAAATTTCTCTTTCTCCTCAGTCGTTTATTATCCTTCTCGAGCTCTCAAGCTTACCTCCTGTAGCCCTCGAGATCCCTTACCTTATGCTTGGGTTGGCTCCATTTTGCCTGAAGATAAATGCCATTGTTAATCCATATTTGTCTGTTAACCTTGGCTCAGCAAGGTCAGCTCGGGAATTCGCTGTGGCCATGACCTACTTTTAGACACTCTGAGTAGAAAAGCCACATTAGGCATTAGACCTCAAGTATCATTCGAATTGAGATAACGAAGTTGAGAAGTTTATACCTCAATCAACTTTCGTTCCACGATATCCAAGGCCTTCAGTGTGTACTTCATGAATTCTCACTCATTGTGCAACAACATTATGACCTAAATTAGCCTCGCCCCACACTAGGCTCCATCACTAAATCCGTGTCAAGAACCCCTGGGCGTACTTGAATGTTGTGACCTTTAGATACCAATATGGGAGATGAATCTCCCTTTCTTAGATCAGGCCCATACCTGGGAGCAAGGGTGGATGTGCTCGCCACTTCGTCTCTAACTACCTTCGGGGCAGGCTTTCTATTTTTTGAGGAAAGAGGAGTCAGCAAATGGCCTGGTCCTGGCTATGGTATTTTTCTAGCCGGGCTTACGCAAGCTAAGCCCTCACTTCCTCTTTAGCCTCTGCCACTATCATTGCCCTAGCCTTAGCTGGCTACAAAGTCACCGACGTGCCTAGGCTAAAAATGGAAGGGTGCTTGGAAAAGTTTCCTTAGTCATAAACTCCTTTGAAAGCTTGCGGGGATTGTGGCATCGGCAGAAGGATGATGGGGGGCAGGTTGAACAGGTCGACCGCTGTTTGTTCTGTTGAAGCCCTTACATCACTTACGTTATCTCCTTCCATCCTAGCTTTCTTACTCCTTCAAGCTAGGGAATCTCCCCTTCCTCAGTCTCCTTGGATTTAGGGGCATGTATAGATTGTTGTTGTTGCTCCATCTACCATTGCCTCTCATTTTGCTCTTGGGCCTCTTGAGCCTTCTTTACCACATGGGCCATCTTAGCCATCCCGATTCTTTGAAATTGCTCCATCTCTGCAGATAGAAATCATAAGAAATCATTAGTCCATTCCAAAAGTAGAGAATTAAAGAAATTAAATAAAAAGAAAAGATAAGGTAGGGTAAGCACCCTCGAGGTCAGTCTCCCCCTAGCACCCTTCTTCTTCTTCTTCTTCCTCCCTCACTTCGTCATTGTCACCCTACGTCTACTTCTTCATCTTCTTCTTCCTCATTCTCCTCTTCCTTTTCTTCTTCTATATGAGGTCCTTGGGGAGTTTCCCTCTTGGGTCTTTCCACTCTAAAGGCTTGACATCTTGAGCTACAAGTTTTAACAAGCTAGCTCCCTCGTCTCCCTCAATTACGATCCATTCCGCCAGTGTTCATCGACAAGTAAGTTAAACAAAACTATTGGTTCCCTTTGGGTTGGTTTATTAATATCTTCCTGGTGTTCCCTCACCATAGACCTTATATCTGACAAGTCGTGCATCTTCTTCCTCATGGCCACACTATGCCAGAATCGCAGTGCCTTCCAACTTAGAGGTGGTTGGACCACTAGCCACCTAGTTCAAAGTCATCCACATTTTGAGGCTTGCCTCTGAATAGCTTTACCTTGTTAATGGTGTTTTGCAGCTCCATGAACTCCTTCTCCCCTTTGTAGTCTGGACGTGATAGAAGTAACGGAATAGAGTAGTTATAGGCTTTACCCTACACTCCTTGCATAGGAAAAAAAATCCTACCAGCACAGCCTAGCCATTTGGGTGTAGTTGGGTTTGCATTAGTATCTCCTCCTTCAAAAATTAAATCCCAAATGGGTGTAGTGGAAGTCTAAGTCCTACCCGTAGACTGTCAATGTTGATTGCCACCTCTGTGCATTCAACCGTGGCTATGAATTCCTTCTTATGGGTTTTCTTGGAAACCATGAGAGTAGGATGCTAAATGCTTGCGCAAATTTCCTAACATCCTTAGCACCGATGGTTTCAATCTTGGAGAGATTATTTCCCTAGCTGCACCTGAAGTACCATCTCATGGCCTAAGAATTGGTTGAGAAGATGCCATGAGTTTATCTTGAAAAAAGAAAAGTCTTTAGGCAATAAGTTTTCTGGAAGAAAGTATTATGAATAGTCTAGTGCTTTCAAAAGAGTCGATAGAGTCCACAGTAGTCTCCGGGTGAGTTGAAAGGGTCTTCGACTACTCCAAATGGGACAAAAGTCTTCAAGTAAATTCAAGTAGAAGGTGTGACCCGTATAGGATCACCACTATTTATAGTCGTGTCTTTAGATCACAAATCAGCATGTAATCATTACGTGCATGTAAGGCTAGTCATCCAAAGAAGTCTTCCGATGACTCAACCTAATTCAAATTTTACTTTATCCAAACCAACCTGCATACCAGTCTTGGGGAAATTTGTTACTCGGAGACATTATACTCTTTCCTTTGCCTTATAGCCAAAGCCAAGAGTGGGGAGCCATGGTATGGGATACCCTAGCAAAATCTAACCAAATCCAATAAAATATCAAAGAAGGCTGAAAACTTGGAAGACCCATAGAGTCTTTCGGGCATAAGTCTCCCAATGACTCCAAAGATTCTTCAGGCAAGCAACCCTTGAAATGCCCTTAAGCCCTTAATCCCAAAGACTCATCTCGTAGAGTCTTTGGGCCTAGCCTCTTAATCCCAAAGACCCGAAGAGTCTTATGGGTCTTCAGGGGAGTCTTATCTGAAGGATTTTCTTCGGAGCATCCTATCCCTGAAGGTACCTTTAAGTCCTTTGGCCTCATCTATAGGCTTTTTGCTTAAAGAGTCGATCCACTCAAGCATTCCATGTGTCCTTCCTTGCCACGTGGCCCAGCCATCGAAGCCTATAAATACCCCTCGGGTTTGCACCGTTGAGATTTAGATCTAGTACCTGAAGACCTAAACCTAACACTTCATATCTAAACCACATCTGAAGACTCACTCACCCATAACCCACACTCATTCTACATTTTGCATCATGGCATCATTTGACTTTGGCATCAGAGGGCTCACGTAAGAGAGCTCCATGTATTCCTTCTAATTGTTCTTGTGCCATAGACTCATCAGCAGATAGCAAGGCTTAGCACCTCCCAAAGACTTCCCAACTCTCCGAGAGCCTAGTCACCCGAAGACATTCCAGTTGAAGACCCATATCCTTTGGGGATCCAGTCTCCCAAAGATTCTTCAACCCAGCAGCCATTCGAAGACTCAGGGCAACCTTTTCACTCTCGTGGACAATAGATCGAATGCTAGCTTGCTTTCCTGCTATTCATTCCTTCGCTTGCTACGAATATAGCTTCCGGACAAACAGCTGATTGTGCACAGAAAGCAGTGAGTCTCGCTCTGGGAATGGGGCGAACGTGTAGGTTGCAGTTTTTCCTCGCGTGCAGCAATCCGAATATAAGCTGAGTCTAGCCTTGAGAATTTTGATCTCCCAGCCAATGGATCAAATCACCCTCCAACTATTCTCCTGCCAGAAACTTGTTAGTGCCTCTTGCCAGCATAAACCTTACCCTTGACTTGTTCGTCGAGCCCTACCGAGCTGTTTCCTAAGACAAACAAATTTAATTGTTGTATTCCAATAATAACACCAACACTTTTCTCTATCATTTGATAATTATATTATATTTTTGTTAAATTTTTTTCCATACACTTGTAAACTTTCTATTTGGTCAAGCACTATTCACGTGGGCTTTTAAAAGTGAACAAATTTGATGGAAAATGAATATTATCCAAAATTTAGGTAATTAAGTTCCTCTTAATAATAAAAAGAAAAAAAAAAGAGAATTTATAAACTTAAGATGTTAATTTACGACCTTAAGCAAGTTTCTCAACAATGAAATCTCAAATTTAATAAGTCTTTTTTTTTTTTTTAAAGAATACAAAAATTTTTGTCAATGTATTTTTCTAAAAGTTAATGCAATTAGCATGATTTTATATCAAGGATATTTTATTTACTATACAAGACCAATAAATTTTTGCATTCTTTGACCTTTTGCAGTCTTACGAGAATCGCACTAGAGTAGACTAGTTGATTACACCGATTGAACTGAAAATTACCTAGAAAATTGGTCTTGTTCATGGACTCAATTGTGCGCTAAAATTGGCAGATTTTTCATATGGTTGAACCGGTGAATATGCCAAACTGGGTTAGTTGAGCTGATCAGGATTCCTTTTGAATTTTATTTTTTTATTTTTTAAATATTAAAAAATATTGTAACAATTTAAAAGATTGGAAAGAAGTTTTTTTTTTTAAAGATTGAAAAGAAGTTGAGGTCTGCTATTTGAATACCATCTATTATTTTTTTAATATATAGATAATTTTTTATTTGTAATATAAATATTTCATCATGATTTATATTTTATTTTTATCATAAATTTTCTAAATCTATTAAACCTTATAAACCTTATGTGATAAACTTTATTTTTAAAAATTTTTATATCATAATTTTAATCAATGTATATATATATTTATTTCATTTTATAAAAATAAATCTTGATTCAACCACAATTCGATCTCGGTCCAACCATTAAACAACTACTCTCTATCCTGTCTGATTTGATACTCGATATCAATTAGTGATATGCGTAAAAATAATACTTTAAATTTAAAAGTAAAGAGAAACAAATACACATTATCTTTAGATAGGTAGGTTTATGTCTCCTTATCGTGTCACCAAAACACCAAACTAGTAAAACTTTCCTATATACCCCCAAAACCTCGAAAATTTCCCAATCTGATATGGATTAAAAATATTAATTACAATAAGAGTTTGTGTCGGTGTATATGTGTTAATTAGGTGTGAGCAAGTGTTCTGATAAATCGAACTAACCGAATTAAACCGAGCGAATCGGTAGCAGTTCGATTCAGTTATTTTTCTCAAAATTTTTAGTTATTCAGTTTGGATCGGTTATTAGGTTTGGTTCAGGTCGGTTATTTTTTTTCAAGAATTTTGGTGATTGAGTTTGATTTTTTTGGTATTATTAACCAAAAAAATCGAACCAATCCAATACCCATCCCTCATCTGGTTCGGTTTGATGTTTTGGTAAAAATTTCGATTCGATTACAACATCTCAAAATTTAATTAGTTTGATTTTAGTTATTTCAATTAGTTTAGATAACTTAATCAGTTTAGTTCAATTAATAATTTTTAATTAATTCAATTTAATTATAATCAATTGCATCCTCTAACGTTGATGAGTCAACATTTGGTGCTGGATGATGAGGATGATTAGATTAAAGTCGAGTGCTTTCCCAGCCCCACCCACCAAAGCTTGTTTGCTTCTTTAGACTTTTTCTACAAAATGTAGAGGTCATGTGTTGTAAAGCATATCATACTTAAACACCAACCCAATTATTTCTTATTGCCAGCCAATAAAGAGAAAAATGTCAGATTTTCCTGGCAATTTCGATCTGAAATAATGCCAGCCAATAAAGAGAAAAATGTCAGATTTTCCTGGCAATTTCGATTTGAAATAATGCCAGCCATAAAGAGAAAAAATGT
Organism: Diospyros kaki; assembly: GCA_036245055.1. Taxonomy (NCBI): domain Eukaryota; kingdom Viridiplantae; phylum Streptophyta; class Magnoliopsida; order Ericales; family Ebenaceae; genus Diospyros; species Diospyros kaki. The sequence goes on along the minus strand of BSEG01000010.1, from coordinate 23,756,733 downwards.
GATATTTTGCTGGCAATTTCTATCTGAAATAATGCCAGCCAATAAAGAGAAAAATGTCAGAATTTCCTGGCAATTTCGATTTGAAATAATGCCAGCCAACAAAGAGAAAAATGTCAGATTTTGCTGGCGATTTCTATCTGGCATTGCACTTTGGGAAAATGCTTAAGAGCCAAACAACCTTACTCACAGACTTACAAAAAGGGAGTTAAATGATGAAATTGCCCCCTCCTCTCATCTCCCTGCTCTGCTATCTCTTCTTGCCTCTCTCCTCTCTCCCTTCTCCCATGGCCGCACGCAAAGCCCTCACCTCCCTCCTCTCTCCCTTCTCCCATGGCTGCGCAACCACCGACCACCGAGCCTTGCCTCGCCTCGCCTTGTCGCCAGCATCATTACCTCGTCACGCCTCACCTCGTTGCCTCGCTGACCATTGCTGCATCCAGCGACGGTCAACGAGGCGAGACGCAACTGTCGGCGGTTGCATGGCTATGGGAGAAGGGAGAGATGAGGGAGATGAGGGCTCTACGCATGGCCATGGGAGAAGGGAGAGATGAGGGAGGTGAGGGCTCTACACGCGACCATGGGAGAAGGGAGAGAGGAGAGAGGCGAGGGTTGGATTGTGCAGTGGCATCCTTGCAAATTTATATTTTTGGCGAGGGTATTTTGGTCTTTTCGACCCTATTCTGTAAGCCTCTCTGTGAGGCTTTCTAGTTCTATAGTAGAATTCTGCACTTTGTTCCACACAGGCTAGTGAGTGGGGCCCTTACGCGCTCATCCCCTCATAAATATATATATTGATTAATTACACCTTAAATATTTTATTTTAAGGTGTAATTTAGTTTTATTTTATTTTCAAAAGAAAGATATTGTAATTATTAGTTTCTCTAAAAAGTTTTTTAAAAATTTATTCTTGTAAGATAGGTAAAATGGTAAAGTGACTAAGATGGATTATATTTTTAGTTAATGTCATAACTCATTTAATACAAATATTTTGTTATAATTATATTCTTAATTCTTAAGTACTAATTTTTTTTTTTTTTATACCAAATCAGTGTATCATATTAATGGAAAATTTAATATCTTATTTCATACATAATTACTACATATTATTAAGTTTTTAAAGTAATGTATATGAAACATACCCAACTTTCCACGTTAACTTGTATTGTACCATATATACTAATAATAATTTTGGCACCTTATACACTATGATATTGACAATTATGTTTTGGCCTCCCAAAAATACATCTCACTCTCTCCACAACTTGCAATAAATCAAAATCAAGTTAAGTGTGGATATAAATATTGTTGAATAAAAAAGTTGAAATATAGCTTTATTCAATGACTGAGGTTACAACCAAGCACTCCTTAATATTTTTCACTTCTTAATGTTAGTGTAGGTACTCTAGACCCAATCAAATTGAGCATGTTGTACATTGACAATTACAATCATATTTATTATTGAATAAGGAATTATTCAATCTCACAAGAAGTCATTTTATTAGTTTCTTGTTATTATTGTAATGACTGGATGAAATTAGATAGAAGTCCATATGACATATACTGTAATTAATTTATAAAGATATGAGATGATGCATCACAATTTCAAGACATTATTAAATGTCTCAAGTCGTAGCAATATCAAGAATGGAAATTGACAATTGCGGTAAGACTTGTATGTGCTATATTTTTGCTATGTGATAGTAATGGGGGTCTCACACCAATAGGCATAAAGATGCCTAGACAAGTACATAGGTGACAAATGTTGGAGAACGTGCCACTAAACATGACTCGCCATGAGAATCCATTTTGGTTATATGTTGATGGTATTCTTATACGAGATATGTGTAACTAATCCTTGGACCTGAGGTTATCACAATCATCTCATAAGAAGACCGGTATGCTTTGACATCGTTTCGATGGGCCTAGGTTAAGTAAGACACTTCGGTAAGAAGTTGTGCCATCGTAGGTTCTCACGGGAAAAGAACAAATAGACGTAATGACGTCGATATGACGAGGGGTCGTCATAATGGGAAGAGTTTCCCAAAATGACAATTGATTAAATTAAGAAGGAGTTTCTAATTTAATAAATTTTCTATTTGTTAGAGTGACAAATAGGAAATAAAATATATTTGGGCTTAAGTTAATATTTGGACTAAATTAGATTTGGGCCAAATATTAAATTAAATATTATATTTGTGCTTGAATTAGATTTAGGCCAAAATATTTTATTTAAACTTATAATTAGATTTGGACCGCTTAATTAAGTTTCTAGTTGGACTAGAATAAACCCATTTAATTAAGTTCCGAATTGGACTAAATTAAATGGGCGGACCTATATCCAATAGGGTTTAAGAAACCCTAGAGCTCCTTATAAATATCCCTTTATGGGTTGCTGAATATATATGAGTGATTATTTTGTGTGGTTTTTCAAGAGTTGAAAAACGAATGCTGTTCACTCTTTCCCGTTTCTTTTTGGCATCGATTTGAAACGTGGACGTTCTTTTTCTTCCATCCACAAGCCACAAAAAGGAGAAGGAGATAGCACTCCTATTCCACTCTCTTTGCCAATGGATGCATGCTACGTATCACAAGTTAGAGGCCGGATGCTTGGACGGCTCGAATCCGTGAACGACTCGAAAATCTAAAGGTTAGATTTATTTTATTTGTATGTGAATGATTTAATTTCGACGTTAATCCAATCTCCGGGATCGGGGTAAGATTCAAAATTTTTGAACTACGCTGCTTGCCCTGTAGCGATCTTGCTTTACTATCACTTCACTGACACCCAAACGTATACACTAGGGACGTTTGTTAAAATGAGTAAGATAAGAGGCATCAAGATAAGATTAAAATATTTTCGGATCAAGATATGGAATGATCAAGATAAGATTGAAAAGCATTCTAAGATTTCTATCAGAGTGTTTGTTAAATTTTTTGGAATCCATTGATAATTGTACTTTTTCTTTTTATGTGTTTGTTAATACATATGATAAGTACCAAGATAAAAAAATTTTTACCAAAATATCCCTATTATCAAATTCATTCAAAATTATTTGTTAACATCAACAACAAATTTATGATTAATATAAATTGAAAAAAAAATAAAATAAAAAATTAAAAATAATATTTTATTTTCTAAATCCATGTTCAAAAATAGATTTAAAAAGAGTTGAAAAGTAGAAATAATTATTGTTGAAATTACAATAATTCCACTTAGATAATTAAAAATGGTCAAAATATATTTTCATAATATATAATAAAATATAAAATTAAATAAAATAATTTAAAAATTAATGAAAGGAATTGTTGTAATATCCCAAAATTTGAGATAAATGTTACAATTAATTTTGGTGTTTGAAGTTATTATGGAGTATTTGACGAATTAAGGAAAAATAAATGCTTATGTTGTTTTGAAGAAATAGGAAATTAAGGGTAGCTAATTAAATTATTTAGTAGTGGTTAAAAGGAAATATTAATTTATTTGGGTGTTTGGAGATTTAAGAAAATGTTTATTTATGTTATTTTTTAGAAAATAATTATTTAATTAGGGAGTATTTAGGAAAAGATAAAAATAAAGTAATTTGGGAGAATTTCTAGAATGTTTGGGGTACAAGTGTAATAAGTGGAAATAGAAATTAGGGTGTATGTGGAAGTTTTTGGAAGTTGAGGGTTTAAATGTGATTTGCGGAAGTGGTTATGGTTTAATTTAAATTTAATAAAGTGTATAAATAAATGAAGAAGAAGTGGCTGGTTGAGTGGCACGTGGGTGCGAGGAAGGCAGGGGGGACGTAGGATCAAGCTGAGGGAGGTGCGCGCGGGGCTGGGGAAGAAGTAATTAATTTTGAGCAGCAAGGGCGGCCAAAACAGCGTCATTTTGAGGCGCCAGTGCTGGCCTATTGCGTGGCCACGTGGCGCGCGCTGGTGCGTCCGCGCGGCTGCTCCTCTACCTGTCTATTTTGCACGAATTTTTAGGCCAATTTGGCCATGTATTTTGGCCCATTTTTCCTATGTATTTAGTGGTGTAATTGGCTATTAATTATGCTTTAAATTGAAGCTAAATTGGGGCAGAACAAAGAGCAATTGAGGGAAGAAATAGGCGCGAAGGCAGCAGCAAAGAGAGGAGAAATAGAGGAGAAATTCAGAAAAAAATAATTTTTCTTCGTGTAATTGAAAATTTGAAGTGCGAGGTAGGTTAGTCAACTTGTCTTAAATATTTTTTACCAATTAAATCGTATTTTAGGCTGTATTTTGGTTTATTTTAGTGTTAATATTATTTTGCAGTGCGTGGACATTTAAGGCCAAAACTCTGCGAAATAAGGCAAGTTCTTTTCATTTTCTAATTTTTAGTGATCTTGTATACTCGTAATAGCTTCGATTTTATACCGATTTAGTTAGATTATTGGCGATACGCGTATGGGTTTTTATATTGAAGCTTAGTTTCATTAGTAAAATTTATTAATTTGCGCAGCGGCTGAGTAAGGAGGTGGAAACCTTTAATTAAAAGGCAAGCTCCTAACCCTATCCTCGTGTTCTTTATTTCCCGTGAAAGTCTCCGTAGTTTCTTGTATTTTATTCCCTCCCTCACCGTGACTCGGTTCCATGCATTAATAATTATAATCCGCGTGGCAACCACCCTATAACTTATGTTTTATTAAATGGGTTTATTGTTAATGGGATGAGTTAAGTAAATGATGATTTGGTGTCGTTCAGTTCGTCCGTCACGGAGTTTTGTATCGCCCCGCTTTCTTTGGGAATGATACCGAACCCGTTGGGGCTAGGTTCTTAGAAAATGGATGTGGTTATGATTATGTAGTTATGTTTATAATTTATTATGAATGTGAAAATGGTTTCTTGTGTATGAGAAGAGATGGGAATATGAATGTCATAATGGAGTCTATGTTGTCATGGATTAAATGTGTGAAAAGATAAGCTTAAGTGACTAAGTTTAGAGTCATTTATGGGTGCCTAAGGGTATGGGGTACAAAGCTACTGACTGTCGACCGTGGGTCGTAGCAGTTGATGGTTGGATGTATGGGCGCCAGTCATCGGTTGTTACAATAAGTGCTAGACGGGCCAGAAGAGTTGGTACTCCAGATTCCCGCCTTGGTTTGTGCATATCATGATGTGTGTGCTATAGGGGGTTGGGTTGCATTCATTTGGGAAAACATGCTTTGTGTGTGATAGGATGTGAGAGCATTTGCATGACCCGGTTGGTCTAAGAGCCAATTTAGGTACCCTAGGCAGACATGTGCATTTAGAGCATGTCGTATGTGTGTATTCCTCTGTGGGCGTAGCATGACCTGATACTTGGTTTATGGGGGCCTCGCCATCACATTTATGCTACAGAAGCTATTACATTTCTTATGTGTTACATTGCATGGTTCTATAGTTACTGTTATTCTGGGCGGGAGTACTGCACCAGGTGTCAGGAGTACCGACTAGGGTGAGCTTCGGCTCGGCTTAGAGATTAGCTCGGGGTGGCCCGAGGGAAGACCAAGATCGCGGAAGGATATGAGAATGTGATGGATGATAGGAAGAGCATATGAGGGTATAATGGGTATCAAGAAGAGCATGTAATGAGTATCAGGAAAAGCTAAACGTTGAATGTCAGGAAAAGCCGACCATGGTCAAGAAAAGGCGGGTCCGAGCGAATGATGAAATGGTAGCCTATGTTAGGCTGCAACAGGTTTGTATGCGGGACTTGGGTGCCAATGTGTGACTTATGTGGACCCCTAGTTCCTTTATGTGCAGTTAACTTTATGTTATGCATGTAGAAGTAAGGCATGTATGGATCATGACATGGTGTGGTTGTATTGACATGAATTGCATGGGGTATTATGGGAAGAGTCTTGTCTGTACCCTATAGCCTTTCTTTCATGAGCTTGCTAAGTCTTGCGACTCATCTTTGCTTTTCATCATTCCAGGTAAGAGAAACATCTGTGATAGCAGGTTCGCAGCGGGGATTGGGTCACGACCGTCGTGTTATGGTAGCAAGTGCAGAACCTCCCAAGTGTCATTGTGCTTGTGTTAAGGTTAATGTTTTATGTTTGAGTTATATGTGTATTATGTGAGCCAAATGGGCACACGGTGATCAGCTATATATTGACGATTATGAGATGTTATATATAAAAAAATAGAATATAATTTTAATAAGGGTTGTTCATGAGTTGTGGTTGTGTTATTATTCTGTATCATTTTAGTAATAACCCTTTTACGGATCCTCTTGGTGCACGGGAGCTCCGGGAGGTGGGCCGTTACAATTGTATTAGTTAATAAAATATATATAGAGAGAGAAATTTAAATTTTAAAAATCAGTGAGAGAAATAATGTCATTTAAATTTTAAAAATTATCAAAATATATAGCAATTTAAAAATTTATTAAATAATATTAATTATAAGACTTACATAAATAAGTTCTTTTAATAAATTTAAATATTTAAAATGCATTAAATGACATTAACTATCCTACAAGAGGCATATAGGTAGTTGAGACTTATCTTGAAAGAGTCAGATAAATTTATCTAAAGGGGAAAGTCATATAAATTTATTTTGAAAGGGGGAAAGAAGAGTTCATGTGAGGGTTTTTTCGAAAATAGTCAAATAAGCTTAACAAATACGTTAAAAAGGCCAAACATTCTGAATACTTCCCATATCTAACATTTTCTCCCTCTTATCTTGGTTAACATACATCGTAACATCTCTCACTTTTTACTCATACCTAAACACATCCACGGTACACACACCTTAGAATCTCTCACCCTTTTCCTTAGTTTGTTTGGCTGCCCTCTTTTCTTTTTACCTCTTATATACTACCCAAATTCAGAGTCCAAATCCCATATGTAAGGACTTGTAAGAGTGTACACTGAATAGGGATGAATTAGGTGGTTCAAAAATCTTTTTGTTCATATTATAGATTATGCACGAAAATACTTTTTAAATGCCTTCATGCCTTTTTTAAAAGGATTGATATGAATAAAGATTGACGATGTTCAAAATTAGTGCAGAAAATGTTGAAAGGAAAATATTTATGATTGTGTGATTTTAAAAACAATGCTTGAAATATAAATTGAATATACATGACATATAAAAATAGATTTATAGAGAAACAGAAAATAACAGTGCATACCATATTTATAGTGGTTCAATCAATTGTTTACATCCATTTCATTGGTTCCTCATCAAGAATTTTCAACAATCCACTAACTGTTTAGCTTTTATAGGTTAAGCGATAACCATCACACATCTTTTACAGGTTTAATTGGAATCTATATTTTTATGGGCTGAGCAGTAACCTTACAAGCTTTTTTTTTGGGAATTAGGAAGCAACCCTTACAATGATTTCTCTTTAAAGAAAATTGAGTAAAAGATCATAATAAAAATCAACCCTCAAAAGATAAAAATAAAGCACACGAGGGAATATAATGAGAGTGATAAGAATGAAAAATAGATGGATCAACCCAGCAACAAACGTTGTAGGAGAAAAAGTGCCATGAGAAAAAGTATTGAAAAATAAATTAATAAATGGATCAACATAGTTTAACTAGAATGACCCAACAACAAAAGGTTGTAGGAGATTTGTGGAAAGTGGCCAATACGACCCACAAGTTGACAAAGAAAGCCGTAGAGGGCTCTACGAAGAGTACCCAGATGGTCACCCAACCGTGCGGCCCGTGGAGCAGTCCTCGTGGCCCAGTCACGCAGTTGTGTAGGGTAGCCTCTACGACCCAGCCGCGTGCAGCCCAGTTGCACAATTGCAAGGGCAGTCCAACCATAAGGTCGCGGGGGATTGCCTTAGACATACCTAGTCGTGCTGCCGCTAAGGGACACCCTTGCAGCCTTACCATGCGACCGCGGGCTTATCAAGGCCAAGGTCATCATGCCTTGGTCGCAGCCCTAGGGGTGCTCGATCACCCTAAAACCTACCGCAAGTATACGAGCCAAACAAGTAATATAATAGTGAGTAAGAATATCACTCCCACAAGGAAAGATTTCAAATACCAAATTTTCAAACTTTCTAAATTATTTAGACAATCAAAAATTTCAAGTTTAATAAAGAAAAAATAATAATTAAAAAATAAATTAATAAAATAAAATTGATTTAGAAGTCAATTGGAATTAAAGAAATCAGTGGATTTTAATAACTAAGGCACATGTATGAACCTAGCTATGCAATACAAATCATAGATTTTGATGCGAATGAATTGGTAAATTGAGTATGTTACGACGAAATCTCCTAACGCATTCGTTACCCTATTTCTAGGTTATAACAAATCTATTCTCATTTAATAACTTTCTATATTTCTATGAAAGTTTAATTAAATGAAAACGCATTATAATCTGTGAAATTCCTAACTTATAGCTAAAAGCTGCACAAAGAAACCGAATTCTATTTCTATTCGATTTTACTTTATGGTGTATGGTACCTATGATGTAATGCCCAACCTATCTCCTTTCGATCTCAAGATTATGCATCAAATCATGTAAATAATGATCAATTATTCACAAGCATTAAATCCAATATTGCACAACTCAACATAACCCAATTTATTCAATTACATAAAATTATAAAAAAATGCATCATCATAGTTTCGGCCAATACATGGGCTTAGTTTAACAAATTAGTACATGACAAAATTTATTAAAATCCAAATCAACATATGAAGCAGGAAATTAATTGAATAAAAAAGAAGAAAAAGAAGCTTCCTTGATACGCGCTCTCGGAACTCTGATAGTAGTTGATGTGAACCCGCGATGAAATGAAACCAAAGGAACCCATAAAAGATTGAAACGAACTCCAGAAAAGCTAAAACTGGATATAAGTCAAAGAATTCTTGGCCCGTTGATTCACATACCAAGAACCTAGATTGTGTTAAAATCTAAACCCGTTGATATGCGAAAACAAGAACCAAGAATTGTGTTGTTGAACACCACAAAGACTGCCCAGATCTTTGATAAGTTCAGGATTTGAACACCATAAAGAAATCACTCCTTTGATAAGTTCGAAGCTATGTTCATTGAAGAACAATATAGAAAAGAGAAATCTCTCAAATTCTATTCATAATCTTCTTTCTTTTTTTTTTTTTTTACAATGGAAAAACCTTTAAATAGGCAAAAATAATTAAATCCTAATTTTACTTGAAAACTAATAAAAATCTAAATCCTAGTCATAAACTAAATCCTAAATCTAATGGGTTTTAGTTAACCCACTCCAAACAGAAGTAGGAATAACAATAGTAACCCAATCCAACTACAAGTTGGACTAATAAAACTAACCTAATTCAAATCCAACTATAAGTTGGAATAATAAAACTAACTCAATCCTAATATAGGAAATAAGTAAATAACTTGCTAAACAAGAATCCTAGTCAAAAAAGAAATACTATTCATCCAATTCCAACACGGTTGACTCGATTAACTGATCCGATTGCGTTATTATTAGTTGACCCTCCATGATTCTCATCATTCCCTCTTTCTTCAAGATGATTCGTCCTCGAATCGTAAACTGGAATGAACAACTTGTTGGCATAGCCATGAATCTTCCCAAGCACTTAGAATGGTTCACCAAGTTCAAAGGTCACATCCTCAAAATCCTGCAACCAAGAATTAACCAAACTTGGAATAGATTTGTTAGTTTCTCCACATACAAGGTAGGGCTCCTCGTACTCATGTAAAATTATTTGTTGATTTTCCATGAGAGCCTTCTCAACCTCACTTTCTTCAACAATGACACTCCTTTTTATCTCGCCCTCGTCTTTTTCTTCAACCTCAATAGTATGAAGATTTTGATTGCCACCATCATCTTCACCTTTTTCTGAGCTCTCAATCTCATGTTTCTTTTTGATCTTCTCTTTTTCGAGACGTTTCAGCAACACGCGCATGAACTTTAATTCTTCCTCAAATTCAGCCCAAACATCACGTCTATGTTGCCAATCATGATATTTTTGTGGTTGCCTCCTTTCCAAACCTTCAAGCATCTTTCATGATATAGGAATGAAAAAAGAAAAAAAAGAAAAAAAGGATAGATAATACCCGATTTTAGAACCAAAGCTCTGATACCAACTGATATCTACTTTGGAGACAAAATTATTAGGTTTTGAGTACATTAAGGATTTGTATGTCAATGATTCTGATTTTGCTAATGTGTTTAGTGCTTGTGAAAGGACTGTGTTTGGGAAATTGTATAAGCATGAGGGTTACCTGTTTTGGGAAAATAGGTTATGTATTCCTCGTGGATCTTTAAGAGAACTATTAGTTAGAGAGGCACATGGGGTTGGTTTAATGGGACACTTTGGTGTTAGGAAAACGTTAGAGGTGTTAAGTGAGCATTTCTTTTGGCCACACCTGAAGAGAGATGTTGAACGTATTTGTTATAAATGCATAACATGCAGACTGTCTAAGTCTAAAGTTTTGCCTCATGGTTTGTATACATCTTTGCCCATACCTAATGAACCTTGGACTGATATTTCTATGGATTTTGTATTAGGTTTACTTGGGTCCAAAAAGGGCCTAGATTCTGTGTTTGTTGTGGTTGATAGGTTTTCAAAGATGGCTCACTTCATACCATGTCACAAGACCAATGATGCAACAAACATTGCCGAATTATTCTTCAGGGAGGTCGTGCGACTTCATGGAATGCCAAAGACAATAGTTTCAAACCGAGATGTGAAGTTCCTCAACTACTTTTGGAAAACTTTGTGGGGCAAGTGATCGAGCAGCTGTCGAACCACTCCAGAATTATATTAGATATCTATGTATCTCATCTCTTCTCTAGTTTGTAGCAAAGTGCACCCTAGGTCGTCTCTCACAAGGAGCCTTATCTTCTTCTACCAACAATGAGAACCAATATAAGCAACACAACAGTTTGTTTATGGGGGGAGGGGCTTTGACAAAAAACTAAGTATCAAAATAGAGAATCAAAGATGGATGAAAATCAGTAAGTGGAGTGCAACCAGTTGTGTATTTGTCCCATTTGTGAAATCTTCCTTGTCCAACCTATAGATCTTGGTTTGATAGATGTTATAATCTCTGGATATCAAACTCAAAGCATCCCCAACAACCGTCTAAGGATTAGAATGATTGGAACATCAAAATGAATATAGAAATCTCTTATAAACAAAATGCAACCATTCACTCTCTATTCAACCCATCCGGAGCTATGCAAGAACAACCATTCAAGCATATTATATTCATTTCCGAGATGTTATACCAACCGGCTACAACACTCTGTTCTCTTAAGCATTTAACAGAAAATGAATCCATGCAAATTCACACAAACTTGCCATGAACTCCATGCATTCAAAACTCTACTCAAACTAAACCAAATGGAAATGAATAAGATTAAAAAAAAACAAACCAGGTTTTTGTAACTCATCCGGGACTCAGATTCCACATGGGTTCAAGATACACAACCAGTTACAATAGCTCTAGCCTTTCATTGCAGCAAGGAAGATAAAAATGGAGACAAAAATGAAGAAAACAGATAAGTGCTAATAACAAGAAAAACAGCCAGAATCTCCTCTCTTTTCTTCTCTCAATAATGTCTGGAAATAAGTGCTAAGAGGCCTTAAATACATGGCCAAGAAAGGAAGATCTAGGGTTGGGCCTAGCCTAGCCCAACAAATATTGAGATAAGTGAGCCCAAAACAGTAGAATTGAGCAGCTCAAATGTAGCCCAAATCTGCCACTTCAAGTCCTTTCCAGCTGCTTCTCTAGCCCATCCAATATTCCCTAAAGCTATGCAAGCTTGGATCCATAGAAATAAGAAAGAAAATAGTGTAAGGAGGATTTGAAGTATAATAAAATAGAAACAATGAAAGATTAGCAAAAATTACTTCAAATGGTGTAATAAGATTGAGGTGAAATGCCAAAATATAGCATAAATATGCATGCTATCAACAAGTTAGGAACAAAGCTCTTATTTTCTACTACTTCCCATCCGCAAACTGATGGGAAAACAAAAGTGGTGAATAGGACTTTAGCTACCTTGTTGCGTTCTATAGTCCACAAGAACTTGAACTGGGAAGAGTGCTTGCCGCACGTGGAGTTTGCTTATAATCAGAGTGTGCATTTAGCAACAAATTCCTCTCCATTTGAAGTCATTTATGGGTTTAATCCATTAACTCCGTTGGACTTGATTCCATTACCTATTAAGGAGCGGGCTAGTATGGATGGGAAGAAGAAGGCTAAGTTTGTCAGACAACTACATGAGAAGGTTAAACAACACATCAAAAAAAGAACTAAGCAATATGCTAGTCAAGCTAACAAAGGGTGTATGAAAGTGATATTTGCACCAGGTGATTGGGTTTGGGTGCATTTGCGCAAGGAACGGTTCCCAATGAAGACAAAATCTAAGTTACAACCACGAGGAGATGGTCCATTCCAAGTGATTGCATGAGTCAATGATAACACCTACAAGCTGGACTTGCCTGGTGAGTATAATGACAATACTACATTTAATGTGTCTAATCTTTCTCCTTTTGTTGTAGGTGACGATTTGAGGACAAATCCTTCTGAGGAGAGAGGGAATGATGGAGATCAAGGCAGCAATCAAGAAGGACGACAAGACAGCACCAATGATCCATTTAACATCCATGGAGGACCAATGACAAGGGCCAAAGCTAAAAGGATGAAAGAATGTTTAAATGGGTTAATCAAGGAGGCTTGGGCCAATAGTCATAAGCAATTTGGATTGGATAACCTGGGGGAATCACAAAAGAAGTTGGGTTAAAATATTAGAAATATTATTCAAGTCCAAGTGCAACAAGATTAGGTTAGTTTGACTATTCCAACTCATAGTTGGATTAGGTTAGTTTTATTATTCCAACTTATAGTTGGAATAGGTTAGTTTTAATATTCCAACTTGTAGTTGGATTGGTATACTTTTGTTATTCCTACATCTATTTGGATTGGGCTAACTAAAACCCATTAGGTTTAGGACTTAGTTTAGGATTATATTTGCTTATAAAAAGACTATATCTATGTGTAAATAAGACATATAATTTTGAAAACAAATTTGAGAGCTTGTTCTTTTAAAGAACTTTCTGATCTAAAAAAAAAAAAAATTAAATCCTAATTTTACTTAAGAACTAATAAAAATCCAAATCATAGTCATAGACTAAATCCTAAATCTAATAGGTTTTAGGTAACCCACTCCAAATAGAAGTAGGAATAACAATAGTAACCTAATCCAACTACAAGTTGGACTACTAAAACTAACCTAATCCAAATCCAACTATAAGTTGGAATAATAAAACTAACTCAATCCTAATATAGGAAATAAGTAAATAACTTGCTAAACAAGAATCCTAGTCAAAAAGAAAATACTATTCATCCAATTCCAACACGGTTGACCCAATTGACTGATCCAATTGCGTTATTGTTAGTTGGCCCTCCATGATTCTCATCATTCTTGCCTCAGATTCGTCTCATTCTGAACCAAATCTAGTCCAAATCTGCTTCAGCTTCAGTCCGTTGCTGCTACCATGCGTGCCTTCAATCTCCAATTCCGTCGCGTCAATTCTGCCTTCCTCAAGTCTCACGAAATCCTCCACGGCCAAATCCTTCACATTATTTTATATATATATATATAAAATATAATATGTAATATATATAAATAATATATAATATAATATAAAATATAATATTTAATATACTATTAATTATATTAACTTTAATTATATTATAATATTATTTATTTTTAATTTTTAATTTTTATTTATATTATAATATTAATTTATAGTATTAATTTTGAAATTTTATAATATCTTATTTTTATTTTTATTTTTTTAACCCAAACACCAAGTAGTATTACTGTAAAATAACAAAAGGTACTAGAAATTAAATATATGTAAAGGAAACTCAAAATATTAGACAATTCTAGGTAAAACACATATAAAATTCTAAAAACACTATTCAATTATGATCAATAAATGTGTAAATAAATTCTCACATTAGTGACATCGTTGCCAAAACATTTCTTGAATACAGGGGGTTCCCACGAAACACGTAAAATAGGATAAGTTCGACATCCTAAAATTCCTCCAGATATTCCAAGAAAATGATATGTGGTTATCTATAAAGAATTCTAATTCTAAAAGAATTACAAAATATGAGGATTGTTGACACACATTTTTGTAACACCCCGCATCGAGCGATAGGAAGGTCTGAGACAACTTACCCTGATGGGCCTACACGAACTTCCCAGGGGGGTTACCCATCCTTAAGCTTCCTCAACTCAAGCACGCTTAACATGGGAGTTCTTTGCCTACATTTAGCCCAAAAGATATTTAAGTGGTGTTGTTTCATTCCTTACTTATCCTCGATGTATACTACCCTTCTCTAGACTCTTGGGATATTACAAATCGTGTCATCATGGTCCCATACCCATGGATCAGCTCTCAGCTCTAGCCCTTCAAAGGACAAGAGCCCCACCGCACTTATGAGCCCCTCAATCGCCCTTTGGGCGACTAATGTGGGCAAACCTGGTGCTAACGCACCATCGCCAGAGCCTCCCCTCCTAGCGCAAAAATATCGATGTTCAAAATTGGTCGATCGGGATTCGTTGGCCTGCACTGAGGTAATGAATCCGAAAAGGAGAATGGTGTGTGGTGTGATTCGATTTATTGGTTCGCTGGCCGGTTAACCCCTGCAAAATACTCTGACACTCAAGTAAGTAAGCGAGTAAAAAGATGTGGAGTATTGACAAGTTGGTGGAGAGAGCAAACCATGACTCTGACAAGAGCTGGTTGATATATAAGAGGAGGAGATGTCCTCCTGTACACGTCATACGTCTGCATGTGATGGGACTGAATATCCGATGCCGGCGGTGGCACCCAGACGGCGGCATGGTGCCGACAGGACCCTCATTAATGTGGATAGGATCTGCCATTAATGGGGATGGGATCTGAGGCGGTTGCGTGGAAACCCAGAAGTGGTTGCAATGATGTTGTTGCAAAGGGTCAGGATGGGACCCGCATGGGCCAAGCAAATGGGCCGAGAGGATAGGACCAGGTTGGACTTGAACAACCTAGTTGGGACAACACCTAGTCCACCACTGTTCTTTGGTCTGTGGTCTTCTTGTTATGAGAGCTGATCAGTTAGGCTAGCGAACTGGAAGAGTTGCTAGGAGCTCGCTCGAAGTATCGCTGGGAGCTCGCTCGTTTAAAGCCCATTTGGTCTCACGATCTGAGCTTGGGCTTCAACGATGTGTGAGCTTGCTTCGATGAACTCAGCTTGGAGCCTATTGGGCTTTAGGCGATTGTGCTGGCCTGCTAGGTCGAGCCTTGCCCACAAGGAGTAGTGCGAAAAATACCTGTAACATAAGCCCCCAAGCTCGCGGTGCGATCTTCGGACCGGGAGCTGACGGTTTGTCAGTTGTTTTAGCTGTCTATCCGCCTTTCGAACTTTTTTCCAATGGCTTCAAATCATGCCATTTCATGCAGCACGTCTTGTTTGTGCGTATTTAATGTGCACGTCCCCCTATTATTGCGTATGATTATGCCTGTAGGGCTAATAAGCTATCGTGCGGCCGATGGATGCGGAGTATACTATAAGCCGTTTTGATCTAACGTTTGAGATTGATCGAGCTAAAGGTGTAAATAGTAGGGAAACCCTCACTGTTTCCTTCTTCATGCCATTTTGAATTTCCTTGTTTTTGCTTTCATCTTTGAGACTTCCATTACGGCCAGGCTTTTCCGTCCGCAATCGTTCAGGTGCCGTCCGTCTCTGCCCGAGGCTCATTCCAAGTTCTCAAACCGGCGAGAGACTCAGTGATTGGTAAGTTTGTTGTGACCTTTGTCTCTTCCTTTCGTTAGGTTGTCCATCATCGATTAGCCGTCGATGGTTCATTGGCCTGTGTTATCTTCGTCTTCTGGGGGGACCAATTCGAATCGGTTGGTTAGGCATTCACCGAGCTTTCGAGCTCAATGACTTTAGGACAAGTCTTCCATGGAATGCTGGGCTTGTAGTTGTAGCCCCTCAGCCTTAGGCGGCACCTTGTTGTAAAGCGCATGACCTTCCAAATAGAGAATATTTTTAAGGCTCTTCTAATCTTCTTTTTGAGGTTTGGTCTGCGTCCTACGACCTAACTGTTCTCTCTTTTTCTCTGTAGATGTCTGATTTTGTTTAAGGGAACTCAAGTCAAAAGTGCTGCAACCACATCATAGGAGAGGACGATACTTTGAATTTTGAAGATTGTCTTGTGATAGAGATACAAAACATTGAGGGAGCAAGCTCTCGAGCTATGGAGGTCGCTGAAGGGAGCCAGGGACGAGAGGTTTTTAAAATATTCCCCTCCAGAGCCAAGTTCCCTGAGGTGGGGACTTGTACTCGGGAGTTTCATTTCCCGAGTGTATATCCCCGCCCAGAGCTCTCACGCAGCTAATCCACCACCTGGCTTCATAGCCATTAGCCCCTAACACCTTGAGTTTGGGTTTAGGTTCCCTGTAGTTCCATACCTTCTTGACCTCTTGAACGAGGTCAACCTCTCACCTTTCAATTGGCACTAAATTCGTATACCCATCTCACTTCCCTAACTGTCTTATTTCTTAGGAACAAACTTCCTCCCCCATCACCAAAACTAGTAAAGTTTCTTTTTTCTTTTAAAAATGCCAAGGACGGGCTATACTATCTTGAAGCTTGTCTTTCTCAGTACAAGGACATCCTTCCTTAGGGCAGAGTGAAGGGGAAATCCAACGTGGGTGTAACGCCCCAGAAATATTGTGATATATAGTGTAAGAGTATATGGTGATTTATATAATATGTGGAGATTGTTAAATAAATGAATTATGTTATTAAGTTAATTATGTGGTGTATGTATTTGGATGCTAATGTGGTGTAAGTGTTATATTATATAAGTGATTTGAGTTTAATTGTGTGAAGGCAGAGAGTTGCACGCGTGATTTGGGTTCCTTCTTCCAGCTTCTGAATGCTTCCAAGCACGTGAGATTGCTGCTTTTGGAATCATTGCATGTGAATTATTTTCACCCAAAGAGCCCATGTGTATGTATTCATTTAAGAGAGAGATGATGAAGTGGTGACATTCTCGGCCATCAGAGGAAGGAGTACGCAGGAAGTAGAGAGTTTTTTTGGGTCTTTGTTTCTTTGTCTCTTCAAGAGTTAGCAAGCAAGGGGGGGTTGAAAACCAAACTTAGGTGGTTTATCAGCAAGTTAGAAGCAAGAAAAGGCAAGCATCCCCATCCATATAGCTATGTTTTTCCAGTTATACATATGTATATATAAATATATCATTTTGTATCAAAAGCTTCATTTGATCTCGTTCTGTGGTTAAACTTCCTTTTAATCAGTCCAAGGGGTCTTGTTTACCCTTATTCCATTGGGGATGATGCTATTTGTGATAGGGTTTCAGAGTTGATGGAGTTTTAAATTCGGTTTTGCCAAGAAGATGATGAACAATACAATTACAGTTAATTCCAGCATTCTATTTTCAATTTTCAGCTCGATTTTGACCCTATTTCAATATGAATATCTCAAAACTTACAACAGGATTTTTGTGCTTGAAGATTAGTGATTTGTGCAATTTTTTAGGTTTGGCAAGCAAATCGAGGTCAGGTACGCAAATCGAGTTAATGCACATTTTTCGAGGTATTCCAAACTTCATCCTAAAGGTGAGTGGTTTTATCCCAAAAACTTATATATGATATGATTGCTTATATTATGCATGATATTCATAAAAGTTATGATCATTTTGTCATATTTGTTCATATACTATTGTATGGAAAGTCATGATTTTTACATGGCACGAGGTTATTGGCATATTGATATTCGTGCATGAGATTGGGAGGTCGCCCTAATAGTGTAGCCGTAATTCCCTAAGGACAATTAATGGAACAACATTAGGATTATTCTAAAAAAGGTTGAGATTTTGCCTAGGGTTCTATGCCAGGATGGTGGGTCAGGGAAGTTACACTAGGGCATATGATTGTTCATGTTATTGCATCATGCATTCATGTATCTGTTTTTAGACCTTCACTAGAAGATTCATCTTCTAATAGGCGATTTTTTCGCCGCGATGTGTAAACAACCGCAAAATACGTTTTTTGCGGCAATTTTTTTAACATTTTGTGACAGGCAAAATTCATTAAAATATTTAATTTTGCGACGGTTTTCAAAGAATCATCGCTAAAATAATTAAATAATTAAATGAAATTTAGCAACGATTTTTGAGAAACCGTTGCTAAATTTAAAAATTAATTAAATAATTTAAAATTAAAATTAAAATAACATTTGTGGCGGTTTAAAAAACTGCCTCAAAATTCATTAAAAATTTGAATTTAGCGGTCGTTGCTAAATTCAAAATGTAATTAAATAATTCAACATGAAAATTAAATTAACATTTGCAACAATTTTGAAAAATAGCAGCTAAATTCAAAAACAAATTAAATAATTTAAAATTAAAATTAAATTAACATTTACTGCAAAATTCATTAAAAAATTAAATTTTGATTAAGAGAATAATTAAAAATTAAATTAATAAAAAAATATAAAATCTTTAAAAAATTAAAATTTAATTTAAATTAATCTCAAAATTAATTAAAAATTTTAATTTAAAAAAATAAAATAAAATTTAACAAAATTTCAATATATAAAATTTTAATAATTTTTTAAAAAATATATAAAATCTTCATTTTTTTAATCAATTAATTTGTTTAATTTAACTCAATTAATTTATTTCTTTATTCTTTTAAAAAATAATCAATTAATTAATATTTTTAATTTATATTTAAAAATATAAAATATAATTCTGAAAAATAGTAGTTGGATTAGTATATAATTTATATGCATGAATATATAACAAGGAGGTTTCACAGATTAGATGGTTCGCACACGCGCGCGTAGCAGAGGTCCCGAGTTCAAAATTGGGGGAGGGGAAGGCTAGAAGTTAATTTCTAGCATCACCACGTGGCGCGCGAACATACGGCCACATGACGCATAGGGGCCAGGTGCATGCGCGAGCAAGGCTAGGCCCGCGCGGCCGGGCGCACGGCTTAGCCGCCCACGCTTATGCGGGGTGCGGTGTTTAAAAATTTAATTTTTTTTTTTAATTTTTGTGGTGGTTTTAAAACTACTGCTAAAATTAAAAATTCAATTTTTTTTAATTTTTGCGACAGTTCCGAAATCGCCGCTAAATATTGCAAACATTGACTTTAAATCACTTATTTTGTGGTGGTTTAAAAACTGGCACAAAAAATATAATTAGAGTTGGTTACTCCACCGGTTGCTAAAAATTGTCGCTAAATGCTCTGTAACGTCTGATTTAGCGACGATTTTGAAAACCGCCACTAAATCTCTTTGCAGCAGTTAAAACCATCGCTAAATGTAAAAAAAAAACAAAAAACAAAAAACACTGCTAAATGCTGATATTTTTGTAGTGTGGGTTATGCCTCTAGAACATTCAACGTTCCAGCTCAGACTTCCAGATTAGACAAGGAAGTGGATTGAGATGAGACAGCACGGGGTGACGTGTCTGAGAGATTCAACATGTTCCGGTATTTTGTTTGTTCATGAAGATCCGGCTATGTTTCGGTTAAGTTGAGAAATGGCAATGTATATTGAGGTATCATTTGATTGTACCTGAGGTGTTTAGTTGTTATCTAGGGAAACTAGTCTCCATGTATTTAAGTATTAAAGATATGATGTTAAACTATGGTATGGATTCTTATGTTATGATTAAAGCAAATTTGATTATATACCATATCAGGTTTTGATTTTTAGCTTCCGCATTTGTAATGATATGTTGGGGGGTTTCTCTTTGAAATTCGGTACTTGAGGTATTAAGAAATGTATTTTGTAAAGAGATGTGTATTTATATGTTGGGCTCCAGCATAGTGACATGCTCAAGAAAAACGAGGTGTTATAGTTGGTATTAGAGTCAACGTTTATTTGGAGACATAGGAAAAATCTAAATTGGAGACTTAATGTAATATCCCAGTAATTCGAGAATAATTAATGATTATAAATATAAATTGGGAGCAGTTGGTAATTAATAATTATTGTATTTATGGTGACTATCGATTATTTGGGGAGTTTAAAAAAAATATTACATTATTTGGAGATTTAAGGAAAAATAATAATTTATGTTGTTTTGAGAAAATAGGAAATTAAGGGTAATTAATTAAATTATTTGAAAATATTTATGAAATTAATGATGGAATTAATTTGGGTGTAGGTGCGATTCTCTGAAGTTTTGGAGTGTTTGTGTAATTAAATATGGGGTGCATGTGATAATTTTTGGAAGTCAGAGGTTTAAAGTGTGATTTGCGGAAATGAGCTGGGATTGCTTTAAAATTAATTGAGGGCATATTAATTTTGAAGGAGCAGCGCAGACGATCGTGTGCGCGAGGGAGGAACCAAGGGACGTGGGTTCGAGGCTGGACGGGAGCAGGCGCACTCGAGGAATTTGGGGCTGATTTTAATCAGCCCTTGACGCTTGAAACGGCATCGTTTCGATGAGGTGGTGGCCTGCCCCAGTGCTAGTCCTAGTGACTGCCACGTGGCCTCTCCCCAGCCACTTATTTTGCTCTCTTTTTAAGCCCATTTCGAGTCGATTTCGTGCACAGAACATAAAGGAAATGGAAGGAAGAAAATGGAGAAGAAGCAGCGCGCAGAATAGAGGAAAATGGAGAAGAAAATGAAGATTAAACTTAGTTTAAGCTAAGTTTAATTAGCTCGGTAAGTGAATAAATGAGTATTAATAATTCCTTATGGTTGGAATTTCATTTTGGGTCGAATTTTATTAATTTTGGGACTTTATGTTAATTTGTAGCGTGTTTTAATTTGGTGGCCTGCGAGCGTAAAAACGCTGCAAACGGCTAAATAGAGGCAAGCTCCCTTCTACCTTTGGGAGTTCCTTCCATTTGTTGAACCCCACACATCTCCTTAATTCGTTTCGATTTTGAGTATTTATTATACGAAACGAGGATTTTATTAGCGTGATTTAATTTAAATTAAATATGAGACTTGTTGAGGTTTTATTTGCGGTGTGCCTACGTGGATAAAAATTATTAGAAGTGTTATATGTTTAAGAATTTTATACGGCTAAATTATTTATATTACATGGTTAAATTTATTTAATGTAAGCTATGATTTTATTAATTGCTAGGAAACGTTTTACTTTTAGCGGGAGTGCAAGAAAGGCAAGAAACGGCCGTGTAAAGACAAGTTCCTAACCCTCTCCTCATGTTCTTTAATTCCCGTGAGAGACTCCGTGGTTTCTCATATTATATACCCTCTCTTACTCCAATTCGGCTCCTAGCATTATTTATTGAGTTATTATCCATTTGGTATCATTTAAATTAAATCCGAGACTTCTAGAATTTTATTTTTTATGTGCCTACGGGGGTTCGTGCTGCCCCTATTCCTTTCGGAATGATGCTGAACCCAACTTGGGAACTAGGTTCCTAGATGTGCGGGTTTGATTATGGATTTCTCGGGTATGGGTCAGCTATAGCTATCGAGCAGTGGGGCAGGGGTCGACTCTTTGGTGACATGGAGTAGACTATTATACGGCCCTGAAGTGGACCGTCGGGTGGACACTCCTAGTCATTGACCATTGACCGGTGCCGTACACTATTGACTAGCCCTACCATTGTGTGATTTACTGCATGACTTGATATGTTGTATTACCGTTCATGGTTTGATATGCACATGGGTACGGGATGCATGTTGGGATATTCATTTATTGAGCATGCTTGGACACAAACATTCTAGCATGCTTAGATTGCATCTGGCACGGGCATATACATCGCGTGTAGTTTATTATGTGGGCGAAACATGGCCTGATGTCTGGATGTATGGGTGTTAGTGTATCACGTTGATGCTCACTACGCCATTATATCTTTATGTGCATTACATGATTACTATATGTTTAGTAGTCTCGGACAAGAGGACTGTTCCGAGGTAGCCTACGGCTTGTTTATTCTACAGCTCAGGTGTCGGGAGGACCGACGCAAGCATTCGGGTGACGGGAGCACCGACCTGGGACGACGCACACAGGTTTGTTGGAGGTATATATTCCCTTTCAGGGCAGCGGTAGATTGGTATGGGACTTGGGTGTCGTGTGTCTTATGTGAGCCCCAAGGACTGATACGTGCTTTTATTTACGCTTTTATTCTATGTTGGGCATCTCATGACTTGTGTGTACTTGGGGGTTGGTGTTCTGGGGAGAATTTATTGGATATGTACAGCCTTTAGCCTTTCTTTCTTTATGTTTGCTGAGTCTCTCAACTCACTTTGCTTTCTATCATTCCAAGTAATCGTAGCGTGGGTCAGGGGTAGGGAAGATAGCATCTAGTGGCAAAGTCGATATGGTGTACAGGCAATTCCGTCAGTCGCCATCAACTCTGATGTTTGAGTAAGATTTACTCTATTATGTTTGACTATGCCAAGTCATTCCTCGTGTCTCTTGTATGTCGACACATGAGTTTATTTGTATTTATTTATCATATGACCGCTAGGCTAGCGGAGTACCCATAGAGCATGCATGTGCATAGCTTTGCTTCCGCTGTCTTAATTCTTGTGTATGCCTGCCAGGATAGTTCCTGTCTTGTGTTTCATTCTTTCTCCTCCGTAGGTGCTCCCGTTCGGGTAGTTTGGGTGATTGGGATATCCGGGCGGGGGTGCTTACACTTAAGGGGATCCAATTTTGTTAGAACCAATTAGTAGGAACCCCAAGTAGAGGCTTAGGGAAAAAGAGACTAATGGTTCATAAAACGAAATCCCTATTTGGGGATATGGGGATTGACGGTTGAAGTTTTAAAGGTTATGGATTTGAGGATCTAACCTTGTTAAACAATAGAACAACTGGTCGGATTGACTTAGCTATTGAAGTTAGGATCTGATGATATGATTCGGGTGTAAGGTTCTGTAACGACCCGTTAGAGGGCCCAGTATTTATTCAGAATTATTTAATTAATTGTTAAAGTATTTAATTAAGAGATTTTGACAATTAATTATTTAATGTGACAATTTTGAGATTTTGAAGGAAACGAATAGCATTTATTTCTTTTAATGTTGGAGTTAAGGGAATTTGCCAAGGTGGCAATTTAGATTTTTAATGGAGAGAATAGTATTTAAATAGTATTTAAAGAGCATTTAATTCTAGTTATTTATTGTGGAAATTAAATGCTAGGACATGAAGGTCATTTAGAAATTTGTTATTAGAATTTAATTATTAATTAAAGTTATTATGGTTAAGGGATTAAGATAATCCATAAGTGAGATGGTTTTGGTTTAAAGTCTCCTAGTTATAAGATATCCATATGTGAGATGGTTTTGGGTTAAAGTCTCCTAGTTATATTAGGAGAATGAATCCATGTTAGAAAGGGAGTAGGATCTAGGGTTTTTACATAGCATTTAATGGAATTTATTTATTGTGAAAATTAAATGTAAGGGCATGAAGGTAATTCTAGAGTTTTATTATTATTTGAGAGTTTTAATAATAATTTTTGTATTATTATTAATTAAGTATGACTATGTATTTAAAGAAGAATGAGAATCCATGTATGAGATGGATTTGGATTAAGAGTCTCCTAGTCCCAACAGGAGAAGGTTTTGAGAGTCTCCAAGTTCAATTAGGAGAGGGATTCCAAGTTATAAAAAGAAAGAGATCTAGGACTTTATGTCTATATATAGAGCCCATTAGCTTAGCTTTTCTTCACGCCGTGTGAAGAACAGAAAGGCCAAGAGATAACAGAGGCTTGCTAGAGTCTTCAGGATCGCTCCAGGGTTCAATCAAAGAGTTCTATCAGGCAAGTATTCTTCCTGTAATCCCTTCCATTACAGGTTCATATCAGTTTTGATTTCAGATTATTCCAATTCTTTGTTGTAGTTTTCAGATTTATATCAGTAAGCAGAGACGTATATATATATGCGTATAATAGTGAAGTTATGAGCAAGTTCTATTAATCCTTATCCATTTTAGATTGCAAGTTCCATTAATCCTCATCCATTTTGGATTGACAGTTCTATTAATCATCATCCATTTTGGATTGCAAGTTCCATTAATCCTTATCCATTTTGGATTGCAAATTTCATTAATCCTCATCCATTTTGGATTGACAGTTCTATTAATCCTCATCCATTTTGGATTGCAAGTTCCATTAATCCTTATCCATTTTGGATTGCAAGTTCCATTAATCCTCATCCATTTTGGATTGCAAGTTCTATTAATCCTTATCCATTTTGGATTGCAAGTCCCATTAATCCTTATCCATTTTGGATTGCAAGTTCGATTAATCCGTATCCATTTTGGATTGCAAAGTTCTATTACTCTAAGTTCTAATATCTGGATACCTTGTATCGTATTCGGATGTATCTAAAGATTTTTCGAGTATGATATTCGGATGGTTTGTTTATACATCCAGAGATGTCAAGATAATATCCAGATGTTTCGCCTGATATTCGGATGCCTCCCTCAAAAGTTGAATTTTTCATTCGAATAGTCCCCAGTTATATACGAATGCATCAGTAAGATATCCGGATGACCAGAATCATATCCGAATGTCCTAGTTCATATCCAAATACATCCTAGCATATTCGAATAGCTTCTACTTTGAATGTCAGTGTATCCGGATGAACCTTCTTCATTTCTGGATGTCTTTCATCATATCTGAATATCCTTCCTGATATCTGGATGACTTTTCCAGAAATCCAATTTAGCTTCCAGTGAGTCCTAATTCAAGTTTAATTCAATTAATGTATTCAATACCTTCCAACATTGAATTCATAAGCCAGAACATAACAAGTTAATCATACCCATACCCTAAATCATAGTTCATTGAATCTTTATATTTTAATATATAGATGAAGATCATATCATGTTCAGCATTATTATAACATGATCAACATTATTTTGTGAGATTATGTGCATACATTTTGGTATGAGCATTGAGCATGACTTTATATGGAGCACTACATATCGTGTGCTAGCATTTAAGGTATCTACTGATTGAAGGATCTATATTTGCAATAAAAAAATTTAAAGTTGTTACAACAACAGGATAGTATCAACCACTTCCTAATGAATACATGATTTATTTCATGGTTATAACATCTGGGAGGAAATTACATGATGAACCTATTTAAATCCCAAGGCATGTATTTGAGTTCATGACTAAAGAAAACATGTATGCAAGGGTCAATGACAATACAACACTAACAAGTATGAGAAATTAATAAAAAATTAAAAAATATTTTACTCCAAAATATTAGCTTTATTTCAAGATTGGCCCATTGTCCCACCTAATGGCCTGACAACGGTTTGCACAATCTCTCTATCTACATAATTGGCCCATTGTCCTACTTAACAGCCCGACAATCTGGTTCGCATAATCATTCCATCTACAAGATTGACCCATTGTCCCGCCTAATGGCCCGACAACATGGTTCGCACAATCTCTCCATCTACACAATTGGCCCATTATCCCGCTTAACAACCCGACAATGTGGTTCACACAATCACTCTGTCTATAAGATTGGCCCATTATCCCACCAAACAACCCGACAATGTGGTTTGTACAATTATCTCGTTTGAACGATTGGTCTATTGTCCCACCTGATGACCCAGCAACATGGTTTGAACAATTGTTCCATCAACAAGATCGAGTCCCCCAATCGCGAGCATAGGGATACGCTAAACCACGTAAACAAAATATGGATATTTTCTCTAATTACGGATGTAGGGTTATGCTAGACCACGTGAACAAAATATAATAATTCTTTATGATTGCAGATGTAGGGTCACGCCGAACCACATAAATAAAATGTGGATATTTTCTCTAATTGTGGAGATAGGGTCACACCAAACCGTATAAAAAAAATGTGGATATTTCCTTTGACTACGGACGTTGGGTTACATCAAACTACAAAAATAAAATATATCGCGGAAGTAAGGTTACGTTGAACCATGTGAACAAAATGTAATTGTTCCCTTCGACCGTGGACATAAGGTTACACCGAACTGCGTGAATAAAATATAATTTTTCCCTCCGATAGCGGACATAAGGGTATGCCGAACCATGAGAACAAAGTATGGTTATTCTTTTTGTGATCGCGGATATAGGGTTATGCCAAACCACAGAAATAAAATATTGACATTCTTCTTAATTGCGGACATATGTGTGACTGCCACAGTTACAACAGGCATCACCATGGTTTGAAGAAGAAAAATTCTCACCACTTGAGGAGTCGGTAGTGCAAGAAGGAGTCAAGTCAACGTGCCAAAGCGAGCAAGTATTGAACATATGGATTTATACTACGAAGGAAGAAACCCTATCATCATAATTGTTTTGTTGAGACATCTGTTTCATCATCTTATAGCTGTTGACTCTTATGAAGATATGAACTACAAAAATGCCGGAGTTAAAATGATCTTAAAATTTGAAAGAAGACGGTAGGGCAATATACACTTATGCTCGAAACTTTCGAACAAAAGAGTAGGGAGCAATTGATATGCCTTGCAAAAGCCGAGTGGAACCAAGTCGCAACCCATCAACAACATTAAAATATAAAGCTTGCACTTGAGGATTAAATCAATTTAAATTATCCGATGAACTTGAAGTTGAAGCTTGGCAATTGGAATATTTAATGAATTAAACAATTAGTGGAGTCTTGGCAATTGAAGTTGAAGTCTTTCACGTGGAGGCATAATTGAAGCAACATGAATATTATTAAACAAATGGAAGTGCCCAGAGATTAAACTGCAAGTCCAAGCCATATTATATATATATAATAGCATGTAGTTCCCCCCTCTCTCGTTTTATTAATGGCCCCCCAATCAGTTTTATCAATGAGGGGCCAGAGCCCCCCAGTCGGTTTCATTAGCCTCTACTCGGTTCCTTTGAATCAAGTGGGTCTCGGTTATAATTAAGGGGGCTCTCGCCCCCTCTGTCGGTTCAATTGTGGGCCACCCTTGGGTGGCCACAATCGAGACTCACTCGGTTGAACCAAGTGGGTCTCGGTTATAATTAAAGGGGGCCAAGAGGCCCCTTCTCTTGTAAAATCGAGAGTCTCTCGGTTCCTTTGAACTGAGAGACTCTCAATTCTTTATTAATGATGGTCACTAAACGGCCACCATCGAGACCTACTCGATTCCTTTGGTGGCCAAAATGGCCACAACCGAGACCCACTCAGTTCTTTTGAACCGAGTGAGTCTCGGTTCCTTTGAACCGAGATTGTCCAACTCGGTTCTTAACCTCGTGCTACCTCAAAATCTCGAGCAGAATAGGCCCAGAATATTCCATTCGTGAAGCTCCAGTTGGTTGCCACGTGTCCCCTGGGAAGCCCGGGATGATTGCCACATGTCCCTCGCTCCTTCCTCTATAAATAGGAGGAGGGTTCCCTCTTCATTTGGGGGAGGGATTCATGTTTAGAGAAGACAAGGACTCTATTTTGCTCTCAAGCATTTAAAGGGTCAGTCGGTTCTTAGGGGCCAGTTGGTTCTAATGAAGACCCAGTCAGTTCTTATGTAGACCCAATCGTTACTAAAGGCCACTCGGTTTTATTTAGAACCCAGTCGGTTCTCTAGCCAATCGGTTTTAATCAAGACCCAGTCGGTTCTTTCAGCAGTACCATTAAGACCATATGAAAGAGAAACTATTCATCTATTACTATTTGTCAGCATAAACATGAACATTTATGCACATATTAGTAATGTCATGCATAATATCTACGACATGCATTAGATGTATTTCTCAGAATGTTATCTGACTTGGCTGTCGGAGGGCCTGGGGGGGGGGGGAATTCCCCCACGTGGCCTTCTAACTGCTGTTATGCCCATAGGCTAAATCTTGGACGGCTTGCCCTTAGCCTTGGAAGACCAATCTATTGAAGACCACCTCAGGGCCCCACATCATTTGTCACGCGAAGAGCTTCTTGAGTACCTCACAAAGAAGATTCTGAAGACTATTCCAGGCCCAAGCCTTGTTAAATTCCAACTCTGACCCAATCCAGATCCGTTGAAGCCTCGCGAATGGCACCTTGGACCCTTGACATTGATGGATACTTTTGCCCAGGCTAATCCCTAGATAAATAAATATTATTGTTGTAACTTGACAACAACAATTGGCTCCATCTGTGGGAAAGCGCAATGAAAAGTCAAACAAAATACGCCATCAATGGCAAGCAATAGAGGCAATCAATGGAATATGTAAGCACCCCTGCCCAGATATTCGAACCACCTGGACTATCCTAACTAGAGAACCTACGGAAGGAGAAAGAATGAAACATAAGACAGGAACTACCCTGGCATGCATACACAAGGATAAAAACAGTGGAAGCTAATCTATACACATGCATGCACTACGGGTATCCTGCTAGCATAGTGGTCACATGATCAATAAATGGATACAGACTCCTGTGCCGACAAATAGAAAATACAAAGAATGACCTGGCACAATCAAAGATAATAGAGTAAATCCTACTCAAACATCAGAGTTGACGGGGACTGGCGGAACTGCCTGTACACCATACCGACTCTGCCACTAGAAGCTAACTCCCTTACCCTTGACCCACGCTATCACTACTTGGAATGATGGAAAGCAAAGTGAGTTGAGAGACTCAGCAAGCATAAAAAAAGAAAGGCTGAATGCTGCACATAACTAGTAAACTCTCCCCGGAACATTGACCCCCAAGTGCACACAAGCCACGAGACGCTCAACACAATATAAAAGCGTAAATAAAAGCACGTATCAGTCATTGGGGCCCACACAAGACACACGGCACCCAAGTCACATACCAACCTACCGCTGCCCTAAAAGGTAACATAAACCTCTAGCAAACCTGTGTGTGCCGCCCTGGGTCGGTGCTCCTGTCACCCAAATGCTCACGTCGGTCCTCCTGACACCCAAGCTGTAGAATGGCCGAGCCGTAGGCTCCCTCGGAATAGTGAGCATCAATGTGATACATTGGCACCCATACATCCAGGCATCAGGCCATGCTTCGCCCACATAGTAAACCACACGCGATGCATATGCCCGTGCCAGATGCAATCTAACCATGTTAGAATGTTTGTGTCCAAGCATACTCAATAAATGAATATCCCAATATTCATCTCTTACCCATGTGCATATCAAACCATAAACGGTAATACAACATATCAAGTCATGCAGTAAATCACATAATAACAGTCAGTAGTGTCCGACACCGGTCAACGGTCAGTGACTAGGAGTGTCCACCCAACAGTCCACTTCAGGGCCGTATAATAGTCTACTCCACGTCACCAAACAGCCGACCCCTACCCTACTGCTATATAACCCTAGCCTACTCACACCCAAGAAGTCCATAATCAAACCCATACCTCTAAGAACCTAGTCCCCAAGTTGGGTTCGGCATCATTCCGAAAGGACTAGGGGCGGTACAAACCCCTGTAGGCTCACAACAAATAAAGTTCTAGAAGTCTCAGATTTAATTTAAATCATACCAAATGAATAATAACTCAATAAATAATGCTAGGCGCCAATTAAGCGTAAGGGAGGGGATAAAATACGAGAAACCACGGAGTCTCTCATGGGAATTAAAGAATATAAGGAGAGGGTTAGGAACTTGCCTTCACACGGTCGTTTCCTGCCTTTCTTGCACTCTTGCTTTGAAGTAAAACGTTTCCTAGCAATTAATAAAATCATAGCTTTAATTAAATAAATCTACCGTCTAATATAAATAATCTAACCGTATAAAATTCTTAAACATATACTGCCTCTAATACTTTTGACCAATGTGCATATCGCAAAAATAAAACCCCAATGAATCTCCTATTTATTTTGAATTAAATCATGCTAATAAAATCCTCAATTCATATAATTAATACGCGAAACCGAAACGAATTAGGAAAGACGTGGGGTTCATTAAATGAAAGGAACTCGCAAAGGTAAAAGGGAGCTTACCTCTATTTAGCTGATTACAACGTTTTTACGCTTAAATGCCACTAAATTATTACGCGCTGCAAATTAATATAAACTCTCAAAATTAATAAAATCGGACCCAAAATGAAATTCCAGCCGTACAGAACGTTTAATACATATTTCTTTACTTACCTAGCTAGTTAAACCACGCTTAAACCTCTTTTAATCTTCAATTTCTTCTCCAAAATGACCTCTGCGCGAACTTCTTCTTCTCTATTTTTCTTCCTCTGCTCGCTGCCAATTCCCTTGGCCGAAAGCTGCTAAAATCGGTGCTTAAAAAGGAGAAGAAATGGGCCACCTGAAGCTGCCGCATGGCAGCCAGCTGGTGCCACTACCTAGCCCTAAAACGACATCATTTTGGGTCTGATTTTGCTGAAAACTCAGCAATTTTCCTCTCTAGCGCACAAAACCTCCGCAAATCGAACCCGCGTCCAGCCCATGTGTACCTCGCGAGTGTGCCACCCGTATTGCTTACTCTCCTTAATATATAAACAGACCCAATTAATTTTAAAGAGGTCTCACGGCCATTTCTAAACATTGCATTTAAACCCTCAACTTCTAAAAACTTCCACATACACCCTAACTTCTATTTTCTCTTATTCCACTAACACCCCAAATTTTTAGAAATTCCACTAAATTAATTTATTTAATTATTTCATTAATTTCATAATTATTTCCAAATAATTTAATTACCCTTAATTTTCAATTTCCTCAAAACAACATAAATTATTATTTTACTTTAAATTAACCCAATAAATAATTATTTCCACATACCATTAAATGATTCAGCATTTCCTAAATTACCCAAGTAAATTATAACATTCTCATACAACCCCAAATATTTAGGAATTAATTACCTCAAACCCTATTATTCACCTCAAGAATAAAATATATTAACATCTCATTTAAATTAAATTAACTCTACAACTGAATATTTAATTTAAATCCTGAATAAAGGGTCGTTATAGAATATATCTTAGGGCGTTGAAATTCGCCCTCCTGCACGAGACTCACAAAATCCAATGGGAGCGTATCAGCTTCCACCCAGCTTTTAACGACAAGGAAGCCTTCAGTCAACTCCCTTTGACCCCCAGCAATAAGTGGGAACCCTACCACCTCCATTAAGTCTACAACACCTAGAATATCAACATAAACTCCACAATCAGCCAGGCCTTTCACAACAAGCTCATACTACTGTCCCCTGGGCAGATTATGAAGCGTTACGACCGTAACATATCGAGGGAATGCAAGCCTTACGAGACATGGATGGATTACTTGAAAGTATGGTCCCTAGTACAACATTGTTGGCAACAGTCAGAAGATTTATGCCTAAACCTGCATCACCAAGGAGAACTCAAGAAAAAGATAAAGATATTGATTCTTATCAAGAAGCTACATCTGACACCCATCTCGATCCTCACCCCATCAAGAAAATTACTTAAAAACTCTATCAAGAGACCCTAACGCCTCTGTACGATGAACATTGGGGCGTAAGTCGAACTACCAAAGAGAGAGAGAGGTGATAAGAAAAACTCGAAAGGCAAAAGACAACAGAAGCCATGGCTAGTATGCCCACAAAAGGAAAGCAAAGTCCCCTTCGGAATTCATCACCAAAAATTAGAGGGGCTGACAAAAATAACACTACAATGAGTATGCGAGACGACATGAAAAGAGCGATAGAAGAAGTGCTGGAACAAAAAAAATTGATCCTAGCTACTGAGGAGCAACCAAGAAGGAAATCCCTATTCACCCAAAACATATTGGGGAAGCCATTGCTCAAAAAATTTAAGATGCCACAAATTATCCCTTATACTGGCAAAGATGACCCCGGAGATCATGTTAAAAATTATGAATCGCTAATGGTACTTCATGGATGGGAAGACAAAATCATGTGTAGAACATTTTCTCTAACTTTAGCAGGCCATGCACAAACCAGGTTCAAGGGATTACCTGATGAGTCCATTTCATCATTTGGGCAGTTAAGAACAGAATTCATTAAAGCCTTCGTAATTAGTAGTCAAAAAAAGAGGGACGCAACACATCTTCTCAGCA
This sequence comes from Diospyros kaki, assembly GCA_036245055.1. Lineage (NCBI taxonomy): Eukaryota > Viridiplantae > Streptophyta > Magnoliopsida > Ericales > Ebenaceae > Diospyros > Diospyros kaki. The sequence goes on along the minus strand of BSEG01000010.1, from coordinate 23,724,769 downwards.
TTCAACAGGGAACCAAAGACACCCTACAACAATATGTAGACAGATTTCATAACGCCACCATTGAGATCCGAGACGTACCCCTTGAAATGGCAATCTCTACTATGATGCAAGGGGCACGACAAATATCTTTCCAAGAGTCTTGTCATTGGACCCCCCAAAGTCCTTGGCAGATTTGTTTGTTAGAGTAAATAGATATGTACTTCACATTGAAGTGATGAAAACAGTGGGAGGAGATGAAGATGGAGAACAAAAAAGAAAAGATCAAGAAAGTGGAAAGGACTTCAATAAGCGACATGAAAAGGTATGGGGGCCGGATCCACCTAGACTCCAATTCAATCATTACACCCGGCTCACTCAGCCAGAGTCTGCTATATTAGCGGCAGTGGAAAGGTCAGGGCTTATCAAGCCCCCGAAGAGAACTGATCATCTTATGGGAAATGATCAGGACGAATACTGCAGATATCATAAAACTCGTGGCCACTCCATTGATCAATGCAACGAATTAAAAAATCAAATTGAAATGCTTATCCGAGAAGGACATTTGCGAAGATATGTACGAAAAGAAAAGAGGGATGACCGGGAGCCATAAAGAAGGGAAGAAAGGCCTGAAGGGCAGGAGAACCATAATCAAAGGCTACAAGAGAGAGGGAGGGACTATAGATGAAATCCACCTCCCGACAATGAGCCAATTCATCAAGCTATACATGCTATGTCTGGTGGCGAAACTTTGGATGATGACAGCTTCACTTCTTGAAAGGCTTATACCCATCTGGCTTACCAAGTTAGTGCAGTAACGGAAACTAGAGAGAGTGTAGAACCCATTATATTCACATCCGCTAATAGGGAAGACACAATCATCCTACATGATGACCCAATGGTGATTTCAGCCATCACTGTAAAACATCCCACGGGGAGAATTCTAGTGGACAGTGGCAGTTCGGTTAACCTTATTTATTGGAACTGCTTCAAACATATGCGAATTGCGCATGACCAGCTAAAAAATGTCTCATCTCCATTATACAACTTCAACGGGGAAATGGTTCTAGCAACAGGCTCAATCCGATTATTGATCACACTAGGCTCTGATCCTCAGAGCATAAGACGACAAGCCAATTTGTGGTGATTAGAGCCACCTCGACTGCATACAATGTGATCTTGGGCTGCCCCTTACTCAATGACATGAAGGCTATCGTCTCCTCCTACTATCTATTGATGAAGTTTCCAACACCTTGGGGTGTGGGACAAATTCAAGGAGATCAACGAAGGGCACGTGTTTGTTATGTGTCATCCATAAAAGGGAAGAAGAATGAATGAACTCTACTCATTGCCAAACAAACTGCGTAAGAATAATTTTGAATTGTATTGTTTTTTTTTTCATATGAATTATCTGCATTTGCAAGCCCAACACTAGACTGTGGACACATGCGCTTTTGGTTAAACCACGCTAATACTGTTTTCTCGTGCGGATGAATTATTATTATTATTATTATTGTATCCGTTATTATTTGTCTACCTTCTTTCTTGAGATGAAAGGAAAAGATCAACCGAAAGTCCTTTTCCCATAAAAAGTCTCGTCCCACTTACATCCCGACAACATGATATACAAGATTGGCCTACTGTCCCGCTTAACGACCCAATAATCTGGTTCACACAATCATTCCATTTACAAGATTGGCCCATTGTCCTGCTCAACGACCCGACAACCTGGTTCGCACAATCGTTCCGTCTACAAGATTGACCCATTGTCCCGCTTAACGGGCAGACAATCTAGTTCGCACAATCATTTCGTCTACAAGATTGGCGCATTGGCCCACTTAATGGCCTGACAATCTGGTTCGCACAATCATTTCATCTACAAGATTGGCCCATTGTCCCGCCTAATGACCCAACAACATGGTTCACACAATCTCTCCATCTACAGAATTGGCCCATTATCCTGCTTAACGTCCCGACAATCTGGTTCGCATAATCATTTCGTCTATAAGATTGCCCCATTGTCCTGCCTAATGGCCCAACAACGTGGTTTGTACAATCTGTCCATCTACACAATTGGCCCATTGTCCCGCTTAACAGCCCGACAATTTGGTTCGCACAATCATTTCGTCTACAAGATTGACCTATTATCTCGCGTAATGGTCCGATAATGTGGTTCGCACAATCTCTCCATCTACACAATTAGCCCATTGTCCCGCTTAACGGCCCGACAATCTGGTTCGCATAATCATTCCATCTATAAGATTGGCCCATTGTCCCACCTAATGGCCCAACAACGTGGTTCGCACAATCTCTCCATTTACACAATTGACCCATTATCCCACTTAACGGACCGACAATGCGGTTCGTACAATCACTCTGTCTATAAGATTGGCCTATTGTCACACCTAATGACCCGACAATGTGGTTTGTATAATTATCTCGTTTGACCGATTGGTCCGTTGTCCCGCCTGGCGACCTGGCAATGTGGTTTGAACAATTATTCCATCAACAAGATCGGGTCCCCCAATCGCGGACGTAGGGATACGCCGAACTGTGTAAACAAATATGGATATTTTCTCTAATCGCGGATGTAGGGTTATGCCAGACCGCATGAACAAAATATGGTTATTCTTTATGATTGCGGATGTAGGGTCACGCCAAACCACATAAATAAAATATGGATATTTTCTCTAATTGTGGAGGTAGGGTCACATTGAACCGCATAAACAAAATGTGGATATTTCCTTTGATAATAGACGTTGGGTTACGCCGAACCGCAAAAACAAAATATATCGAGGAAGTACGGTTACGCCGAACCGTTTGAACAAAATGTAATTGTTCCCTCCGACCGTGGACGTAAGGTTACACCGAATTGTGTGAATAAAATATAATTTTTTCCTCCGACTGCGGACATAGGGGTATGCCGAACCACGAGAACAAAGTATGGTTATTCTTTTTGTGATTACGGATATAGGGTTATGCCAAACCACAGAAATAAAATATTGATATTTTTCTTAATTATAGACATATGTGTTACTCCCATAATTACAACAGGCATCTGATCGGGGCTGTCGAACACCAATAGATTAGATAGTATGATGATGCGGATTTGCAATAGAGGTGCAACCCTAAGTCGTCTCCCAACGAACCTCAAACGGATCTGTCAAAACAAGGCTAAATGGGGGGGAAGTTTTTGATGAAAAACAGAAAATAAAATGAACAAGAACACAATAAATAAATCGAGATGCAATCAGTTGCAAACCAACCCTTCTATCCCAGTTTTCATTACCTTTTCAATAAACCATTTGTTTAGTTTTAATCCTCAAATCAAAAATCAGAAAATTTCTTTAACAACCGCCAAAGATTTGGAGAAACCAATAAACAGATTCATAGATTCAAGACTGATTGGAGTACCATCCAAACAGGTTGTTCTCGTTTCCAGTTAAAGCCTCAACCGAGCACAAAAACCTTGGATTCTCAAACAAAGACAATGCATGCATTCATCCAACCGGTATCAACACATACACAGATTTAAGAGAGAACGGAAACAAGAAAACAACAAAGTTAAAACTAAAACAAACAGATTTCCATTAAAACCAAAGACTCAAACCGGGAACAAGGATGGTGTTGCAACTTGATTACAAGATCCTTAGCCTTCCATCTTCACAAGAACAATGGAGAGAAGAGAAGTCGGCCACTGTTCACGCCCCTCCAAGAATGTCCCTTTAATGGCCTCTTAAGGTGCTTAAATAGAGCTTAAGGAGGAAACCCTAGGGTACTGCAACTTGACGGCCGATTTCGGAAAGGTTCTCGTGCGTTCTGGGCTTCGGCCTCTTCATAAGAATTTTAGATCAGAAAGAGTATATGAACCTGGGATTTTGAATCACTTTATTTGGATATCAGACGCCCAAGATATGGCCTTTTAAAGAATTAGTATCTGTGCAGTTTTCCTAATTTGCCCCCAACTTCTTGGCCCCGATTTTGAAGCGCTGTTTGAAGGCCCAAACGAACTCGGATTTGGACAAACCATACCATTACAGAAAGCTCAAGAAGTCCCCTAAAATATCTCTGAAGACATCATCTTCATTCTGGAATTTTATCTTGGCCAAAATACTGAAGGAAGTGCAGGAGGTCAAATCTGTCAAAATTGCCCTTGCTTCTCTATCTCCAATTTCCAAGATATCTCATTGCCATCAAGATTTCTCATGCCCCATCTCATGCTCCATAGCCCTAAACCTGGCAAAATAAAATAAAATAGTGTGAAGCCCAATTCCTATAAAATAAAATGAAATAGAATCAAGATGAATGAAATAACACAACTAATGTGCAAAAAGGACTAAATATGAGGGCTAAATAGTATAAAAATATGTGCTCTATCAGCATCACCATGGTTTGAAGAAGAAAAATTCTCACCTCTTCGGAAGCTGGGAGTGCAAGGAGGAGTCGAGTCAATGTGCTGAGGCGAGCAAGTTTTGAACATATGGATTTATATTGCAAAGGAAGAAACCTTAGCATCATAAATGTTTTGTTGAGACATCTGTTTCATCATCTTATAGCTGTTGACTCTTATGAAGATATGGACTACAAAAATGCCGGAGTTAAAATGATCTTGAAATTTGAAAGAAGACAGCAGGGCAATATACTCTTATGCTCGAAACTTTCGAACAAAAGAGTAGGGAGCAATTGGTATGCCCTACAAAAGCCGAGTGGAACCAAGTCGCAGCCCAACAACAACATTAAAATGTAAAGCTCGCACTTGAGGATTAAATCAATTTAAATTATCTGATGAACTTGAAGTTGAAGCTTGGCAATTGGAATATTTGATGAATTAAACAATTAGTGGAGTCTTGGCAATTGAAGTTGAAGTCCTTCACATGAAGGCACAATTGAAGCAACATGAATATTATTAAACAAATGGAAGTGCCCACAGATTAAACTGCAAGTCTAAGCCATATTATATATATAATAGCACGCAGTTCCCCTCTCTCGTTTTATTAATGAGGGGGGGCGGCAATCGGTTTTATCAATGGGGGTCCGAGAGCCCCCCAGTTGGTTTCATCCCACTTGGTTCCTTTGAACCGAGTGGGTCTCGGTTATAATTAAGGGGCCAAGAGGCCCCTTCTCTTGTAAAATCGAGAGTCTCTCGGTTCCTTTAAACCGAGAGACTCTTGGTTCTTTATTAATCATGGTCACCAAATGGCCATCATCGAGATCCACTCGGTTCTTTGGAACTGAGTGAGTCTCAGTTCCTTTGAACCGAGTGGGTCCAACCCGATTCTTAACCTCGTGCTACCTAAACATTTCGAGCAAAATATGCCTAGAATATTCCATTCGTGAAGCTCCAGATGGTTGCCACGTGTCCCTCGGGAAGCCCGGGATGATTGCCACATGTCCCTCACTCCCTCCTTTATAAATAGGAGGCTTGCCTCTTCATTTGGGAGAGGGATTCATCTTTGGGGAAGACAAGGACTCTATTTTACTCTCAAGCATTTAAAGGGTCAGTCAATTCTTAGGGGCCAGTCGATTCTTATGAAGACCCAATCGTTACTCAAGGCCACTCGATTTTAATCAGAACCTAGTTGGTTCTCTAGCTAATCAAATTTAATCAAGACACAGTCGGTTCTTTCAGCAGTACAGTTAAGACCACTCGATTCTCAGACCAGCCAGTTATTTGAACAGTACTATTCATGAAAGAGCAACTGTTCACCCGTAACTATTCATCAGCATAAACATGAACATTTATGCACATATTAGTAATGTCATGCATAATATCTACGACATGCATTGGATGTATTTCTCAGACTGTTGTTTGACTTAGCCGTCGGAGGGCCCGAACAAGGAATTGCCCCGTGTGGCCTTCTAACTATTGTTATGCCCGCAGGCTAAATCCTGGACGGCTTGCCCTTAGCCTTGGAAGACCAATCTATTGAAGATCACCTCAAGGCCCCACATGGCTTGTCACACGAAAACCTTTTCGGGTACCTCACAAAGAAGATTCAGAAGACTATTCCAAGCCTAGGCCTTGTTGAATTCCAACTCCGACCCAATCCGAATCTGTTGAAGCCTCATGAATGTCATCCTGGACCCTTGACATTGATGGATACTTTTGCTCAAATTGATTCCTAGATAAATAAATATTATTGTTGTAACTTGGCAACAACAAAAATATTACAAACAGGTGATCAGGATATTACAAAAATATTGCAAAAATATTGCAAAAATATTGCAAACAACTACATTTCTTTTCCTATAAAAATATTTTCCTATAACTTATTTAATGTCATGCAAATTTTGTGGCATCAGGATAACTACAATAAAAGTGACATTGTGGGAAAACTAGTAGAAACCTTTGGTTTCAGTTCCTACAATAATAAACAGAGTCATTTCATCATCATTGTCACTTCTACAAAATTAAAAAATTCCCAAGTAATAAATAATATTATAAGTAAAAAGAATATTGTACTTTACTATTATTTTTTAAAAAAATTAATGCCTTGCATTTAAATACTATCTAATCTGAGTAGTTTAATTTTTTCTTTTTATTTTTGTTTTGTTGTTCATCTTCATTTTCATTGTCCTAGTCTAGGCCCACTTTGTTCTTCATTTTTAGTTCGGAAATATTTGAAATTTCCAAGTGATGCTTGAAATTCTATAATTTTTTTAATTGAAAATTTTGTAACTTTTTTGATGAAGGAAATTGAGTTTAATATATAAAAAAAAGAATTACCTCAAACCTTTCAAGTTCTTGAAGCTCAGATCCTTTACTTTCTTTGACCTGCAACCGATGATAAGTAATATACATTTTTAAAATAAAAGATTCCTATCATAAGGTTTTTTTGTAAAATCTTGAGGAAAACATATTGTTACGTTTTTTTCTTGTTGGAAGTTGTAGTTTGATTCTAATTTTTCATCTGTTTCATAAATTTTTAATATGGTATAATTTTTCAATCATTCCTTTAAATTATAATTATTGACTTTTATTTTAAACACAAAGGTTTTTCTTGATAAGTTTAGGATTTGCATTGGCAAAGTTAAACTTCGTGGACCTAATCTGTTCTAGTAATCTTTCTGCTTCTTTATTGAAGAGCACAAATGTTATATCTCCAGTGTTGTCAGCTACTCTAAGATGTATCTTATATTTGAAATGTTACGATTAGTTTATTTTATTGTTAATTTTATTTTAAAAAGTAGTTTAATGAAAAAATTAGCTTAATTTCCTTTTTCTTTTTACCTGATCAATGGATATTTGCATTCTATATTGTACCCATTGCATATGTATACACCATTATTGTGCATTACCTTTTTACTACAAATATTGCATGAAATATAATGTCGACATTCAATTTCAGTCGAGTGTGATTCGTTTTGGGCAGCAAATGAATAATTATGAGTCACAGTAAGGAGAGGAAAAAGAAAAAGAAGTTTTCGATCTTAGCGAAGAACACTTAACGATTTTCACGTGGTTCAGCTAGAACGATGCCTACCCCACACCCGCACTCTGATTATTCCTTCAGAATGGCAGTTTCTGATTATTCCCCCTGTCCCTTATGTTACCTCTGCCCCCTATTTATAATTAATGGGGCTTTTACAATTCGGATAACATATAGAAATAAAAAGATGATATAATGGGGGACAAACAATCCTTATCATCTGTACAAAATCGTAAGTGGGATCTTTATCTCGAGGAGCATGGGCTGTTGCAGTGAACGGTTCCTACCTCTGACTCCTTAGCAGCTTTTACCACTTTATGCGAGCTGATTGGTTTTAGGCTAGCGACCTAGGTGGTCCAGCAATCTGAAGGATACTTCTGGGAGCTCGTTAGTCAATTGCTGGGAGCTCTTTGAAGGCTCATCGGGAGTTCGTCAAATGTACGCTTTACAGGTTTCAAATTTTGGTAGTGGCTAGACTCCCTTTGGTGAGGTCGTCCGGGCCTTCTTGGTTTCGGGTGATTGGGCCGGCCCATCAGATCGAGTCTGGTCTATACGAGAAATTTGTACAATATAAGCCCCCTAATTTGTGGTGCGATCTTTGTGTTGGGAACTAACGCATGCCAGCCGTTCTTCTGCCTCTTCGATGTCTGCCTAATCGTTTTGAATCTCGTCGTTCTATGCAGCACGCCTTGTCTGAGGCGCATTTAATGTGCACGTTCTCCTATCACAGCGCATGATTATGTCCGTAGGACCCACCATGAGTAGTCGTGCGGCCGTTGGATGTGGGGCATGCGGTAAGTCATTTTTTGATCTGACGATAGGGATTGATTAGTTTAGAGGTATAAATAGTCGGGGATGACCCCCCTTTTCCTTCTTTCACGCTTACTTCGAAGTCTTTCCTTGCCGTTGCCTTCTTCTCTCAAGATTTTTCGTGCTTCTAGATGCCGGTAACCTTCGTCCAGTGCTTGTTCCGACGTTCCATACAGGTGTCAGGCTCAGCGTTTGGTAAGTCTGCTATGACTTCTTTTCTTTCTTGGTGGGGGCCTTCCCTCGTCGGTTAGCTGTCGACGGTTTTGCCGATCGATATTGTCTTCGTTTATGGGGAAACGGTTCGATTTGTTTTGGCATTTCCTGGGCCTTTGGGTACAATGACCTTAGGATTAGCTTCCCTTGGAATACCAGGCTTGCAGCTGCAGCCCCTCTGCTTTAGGCGGCATCCTATTGCGAAGTGCTCGGCCTAAAAGATTTTAGGGGGTGTTTTTAGGGTTTTTTTTGGATTCTTGAGGTCTAGTCCGCGATTTGAGACCTGACTGTTCTTTCTTTTTCTTTATAGATGTCCGACCAATACTGCGGAAACTCAGGTCAAAAGCACTGCAACTATACCATAGGAGAAAACGACACTTTAAACTTGGAAGATTGTCTCATCATGGAGGGCCAAAACTGTGAGGGTGCGAGCTCGAGATCTAGGGAGATCGTCGTTCTGACCTCTTTGGAAACCGACCTGGAGGTTCACAATCAGATCGTTGAGGGGAGCACTGGGCATGCAGTCTTCAAGAGATTCCCATCCAAAGTCAAACCTCGCGAGGTGATGGCTTGTGTTCGGGAGTTTTGTCTTCCCAGGGACTGCCAAGTATACATCCCTACTTCGAGCTCTAACTCAGCCTACCCACCATCCAAATACGTAGCCGTTAGTTCTCAGCATCTTGAGTCCGGCCTTAGGTTCCCAATAGCTCCGTACCTTGTCGCCCTTTTAAACGACGTCAAGCTCGCCCCTTTTCAATTAACACCGAACTCGTATGCCCAACTCACTTCTTTGGCCATTTTATTCCTTACAAATAAACTTCCTCTTCCTTCGCCACAACTAATAAAATTTCTGTTCTCTTTCAAAAATGCCAAGGATGGGTTGTACTACCTGGTAGCTCGTCCCTCTTCGTACAAGGCCACCCTTCGTCAGGGTAAAGCGAAGGGGAAGTCCAATGTGGGCGATTACAAGTCCAGTTGGTTCTTCGTGTCCTGCCCTTCGCTTTCCCTTCTTAGGAATCATAGCTTTGTGCTGACCCCTGGTAAGTGAATATCAGCCCACATAGATCTTTCTTCTTTTGGATACTTGTTTTAACTCACTCGTCCTTTCATGCAGACTTTGGGGGCAAGAGACCGACTTTGTCGGCTGAGGAGACTGACGTCCTTGACAAACTTCTAGTTGCGGGGTCAAGTTCAGAGATCCTTGAGCTTTCAGACGAGCTCCTTCGAGAAAACAAGCTCGCCCCTCCTCTCGACGTCGAGATCATTCAGGGGGACCATATTAAGGACTTGGGCGCGGAGATCCCCCCGTTGGCTCTTCAGATCGCAGGGGTAAGTAGTTCACGAGAAGCTGTCCAAGACGAAAGCATGCTTGACCTCGACCTCCTTGAGTCGAAGCAACCTAAGGTAAGATCGGGTGCCACCTCGTCAATAACCCTGATCTCAGCCTCGCGGGACGGCATGTCAAAGCAGTCGTAACTGCGCCCCCAGCAACAACAACACTAACAGCTGCACGGGAGGGAGGGGCAACGGGAGCAGCGGCAAAGGGCTTTGCCCCATCAATCTCAACATCAGAGGGAAACCCACCAACAGCAAGGGCATCGGCCCCCGGCTCCCCGAGACCAAGGTTCGAGCGGAGCCCGTGGGAAAGAGGTCACCGTGGTTCGAGACACCCCTGCTGCTGGCTCGAAGAGGAGGCCGGACCATTCGCAGCCGAGGGAGGATGCCAGGGCCAAATGGGCCAGGGTCCTTGAGACGGAGCTGCCCCTGGAGGCCCTGCCGGGAGGGCTCTATGTCAGGTTCCTCTTGAACTCTGCGCTCGACCTCTTGGGTGCGACCTCCAAGCCTCTCGATGACCCGAAGCTGAAGGGGGTCGCTCTCTGCGATTTCATGGCCCGTCATAGTCTGGTGGTAAGTAAGATTTTTTTTTTTTTTTGGGTAACCTTTCTTCTTTCATAGGCTTCCCTTACCGCCATGAAGCTTCGGGCTCAGTATAAGGATTTTGATGACCAGCTTCGCACGGTGAGCACGTCCCTTTAGGCTGAAGTAGAGAAACTTGAGGACGGAAAGAAAGCCCAGCAAACCAAAATAATGAAGCTCTCGGACAAGAAGAAAGCTCTCCAGGCCGAGCTTCTTGCGTCTGAGGGCAGAAGTTCAGAAGAATAAAGACCTCGAAGAAGGGCTTCGTAGGTCAAAGAACATGTGGGAGTCTGCCAACTCTGGGCTTACTGCCGAGCTAAATAAAGTGAAGGAAGAGTTGCGGAGGGCTCAGGAGCAGCTTAAATCGATTGAGGCGGAGCAAAAGACGGCGAGAGAGGAGCAGGCTCGGGCAGATGATCGTGCAGCCCGATGTGAGGAGCTCACCCAGAAGGCCATAGATGATGAAGGGGGGAGGTCGAAGCGCGAATGGACGCTGCGCTCCGGAAGGCCAGATCCGACACCTGCTAGTCATTCCTGTACACCCTTTGGGTGAACCATCCTGAGATGGATTTCTCCTTCTTTGGTGCGCAGGCTGTCAAGGAGGTGAAGTGATATGCTGTCAGGGCTGTGGAGGACACCATCAATGTCGATCCCCTTGAGTCGTCTGTGGCTACCCTGGTCGAGGTCGAGCCATCTGGGGTTGCCAATACTCAGCCCGGAGAGGTCACCGAGAAGCCCCCTATGGATCCTCAACCGACTCTACCTACCGCGGTCTAGCCTGCCAAGGTCGATTCTATAGAGGCAACCACCCCTCCCAACTAGGACTTTCACACACATATATATATATTTTTGTAATACCAGCTTCATTTAATAGAATGGGCATTTTTCATACTTTGTGCACATTGCTTCAGATTTCTTCATGAGTTCAAGTTAATTTAACTTTTAACGAAGTATTGGTAATAATAATTCAAACCACTCTTCATGGTATATCTCAGAAAGAATCGATACCTTAAAAAAGATCGTCTCAGGGGAAGTCTTCATAATCATAATTTGAGAGTGAACACTAGCTCGTCGATGATAGTTGTAATAATCAACGCGAACACTTATTCTTAGGAAATTTCCAAGAAAACCCTTCTTCAGCATGTCTTGATAAAATGACGAGGATGTATGCAAAGGCAGATTGCCTTGCTGTCTCGGCTAAAGCATAGTGGCTGAGCAGCTTATGATAAATGGTCAGGACGCGTATCCAATAGGTCGCGAATAATCTCATTTATGCAAATTGAGATGGATCTCGACTGACTCGTTTGAATATGAAGAATTCGCCTAAATATGAGATTGTGTCACGCCCCTGACTGGCATATTGACGTACTTTGACAATTTTAACAAATTGGGAGTAAATACTCAGGTAGGTCGCAGTCCAAGGCTTTGTGCCAAGATAAAAGGACCCTCGGTTAGTGAAAACTCAACTCGCATCACAAAGTTATATGTTCAGGCAGGTCATAGGGTGACCCCAGCTAACATACCGTGGCTTGTTTTTTCATTGGCTTGCTAAGCCAAGATATGTGTCCAGGTAGGTCGGGTTACGAACTCAGCTGACACACTGTGGCTTCTACAAATTTTAATTGGACCGAGAGGGAACACCCAGGTAGGTCGCAGACCATAGCTTTAGGCTAATATAAAAGGACCTCGACTAGCGAACCCAGTTCAGAGTTACTCGTGGAGGTGGTTGCTCGAAAATTTCCAAACCATGACATTAAGTCGAGATGAATGGTTTCCAGCTTCAGACCAAGACCTGAGGGAGGGACCAAGGTGAATGCTCAGTTAAGCCGTAAACCGTAACGTAGTGGTTAGGTTGCCTAGGCCCCAGCTCGCAAACCATGGCTTTTCAATTCCTCGTTTCAGGGATATTCAATCGAATACCAATAAGGATAGAGTGCAATGAAAGTTCATGAATCTTAACTAGAATCACGAAAGTTATTTGTAATAAAAACCATTACATTTATTTGAAGTAAGGACGAAGATGTTCTGCGTTCCAAGCTCGTGGGAGAGGGAAGCCGTCCAAGTTTGCCAGATGATATGCTTCGTTACTTAGATTTTCCTTGATGATAAATGGACCTTCCCAGTTAGGGCCTAGGGTGCCATCGCTTGTCGCCCGTGCTTCTAGGAGTACCAGACGTAATACCGGGTCCCCGACATTATAACGTCAGACTCGGACCTTCCTGTTGTAGTATCGTGCTACCCTTTGTTGATAAATGGCGACCCTTATACGAGCTGTATCTCTTGATTCCTCGAGCAGGTCCAGGTTAGCCACTAGTAGCTCGTCATTGCGATCTGAGCTGAAGGTGGCCCTTCGGTGGCTGGCCACTTCATTCTCGGCGGGGACCATAGCTTCCGACCCGTACGTCATTGAGAACGGGGTTTCTCCAGTGCTGCTCCGAGCTGTTGTTCGATAGGCCCACAACACTATTTGCAGTTCGTCCACCCAAGCCCCCTTTCTGGCTTCAAGCTTCGTTTTCAAGGTCTGCTTGATTATTTTGTTGACAACTTCAACCTGCCTATTCGCCTGGGGGTGATCAACGGCGGTAAAACTCTTTTGGATCCCCATCGATTCGCAGAATTAGAGGAATTGCTCGCTGGTGAATTGGGTTCCGTTGTCCGTTATTATTTGTCACGGCACCCCGAACCTGCAGATTATGTTATCCCATGTAAACGCTTGCGCCTTCACACTGGTGATCTGCGCGAGTTCTTTTTCCTCTGCCCATTTGGTGAAGTAGTCAACTGCCACTATGGCATGCTTGCACCCCCCACGAGCCATTGGGAGTGGCCTGATTAAGTCCATGCCCCAAATGGCGAACAGCCACGAGCTACTCATCTGCTGCAGATAAGTTGGCGGAGCTCGCGGAACCTTAGCGAACCTTTGGCACTTTTCGCATTTCTTGACTGTTTCTACGGCGTTTTGCTTTATGGTGGGCCAATAAAACCCTTGTTGGAGGGCCTTTTGTGCCAGTGAAAGTGCCCCTGCATGATTACCGCAGTGACCTGTATGAATTTCTTCGAGCACAGTCTAGCAATCGGTGCCGTCAATGCACCTTAGGAGCGAGGCTGAGAACCCCCTCCTGTATAGTCTATCATCGTAGATGCAATACCGAGATGCTTGAGCTCGCAGACGACGTGCTTCCAACTTGTCTACAGGTAGTTTGTCGTCTTGTAGATACTCCAGGACAGGAATCATCCACGAGTTTTGGGATACGGTGATCGCCATTGTTTCAGCTCGTTGTTCTGTACTCGGGGTAGCTAAAAAATCCATGGGTATGTCTCCTGAGAATTCTGCATCCCGGGCAGTTGCTAGGCGAGCTAATGCGTCCGCATGGGAGTTCTGGGAGCGGGAGATTTGGTGTATTTCATATTTTTCAAAAACGGCAAGGAGCTCACGTACCTTTTGCAAATATGTAATCATTTTTGTATCTCTGGCCTAGTATTCTCCCCGTACTTGGTTGACAACCAGCTGGGAGTCACTGAAAATTTCCAAGGATTTGGCTCGTATTTCCTTTGCCAGGCAGAGTCCGACTAATAAGGCTTCATACAAGGATTCATTATTGGTGGCTGAAAAACCGAACCTCAGGGCGCAGAGGATTTTGTGACCTTCGGGACTTATTAACATAACCCCGGATCCCGCTCCTTGTTCGCTTGATGACCCATCGACATATAGCTCCCAGGACAGTCCTTTTAAGCTTTCTGTATCCTCGTCAATTGGCCCAGTGAACTCGGCGATGAAGTCTGCCAACGCTTGACCCTTTATGGCCATCCTCGGTTTATATTCTATGTCGAACTGAGCGAGCTCGATAGACCATTTTAGTAAGCGACCCGAGGTATCTGGCTTTTGCAAGATTTGCTTCAACGGGTATTTGGTCATGACTTCGATCTCGTGAGCTTGAAAATAAGGTCACAGCTTTCTTGATGCCACTATTAGACAGTAAGCTAATTTTTCGATTGGTGCGTACCTTGTTTCTGCGTCAATCAAGCTTTTAGAGACGTAATAAATGGGGTACTGCACCCCCTCTTCCCCTTGGACGAGAGCTGCACTGAGAGCCTGTTGGGAGACTCCCAAGTATAAGGTCAGCTTCTCTCCTTCCTTTAGTTTGGCTAGCAGTGGGGCTCGTCCCATGTATTCTTTCAGTTGCTGGAACGCGAACTCACATTCTTCTGTCCATCTGAAGTTCTTCTCCTTTTTTAGTAGCTCGAAGAACGGGGCACACTTATCGGTCGCTTTTGAAATGAAGCAGCTCAAAGCTGCGACTTTCCCATTGAGGCTTTATACCTCCTTCTTTCTTATGGGCGATCTCATATCGAGCAAAGTCTTTATTTTGTTCGAGTTGGCTTCGATGCCTCTGTTGTTTACCATGAACCCAAGGAATTTTTCGGAGGCTACCCCAAAGGCATACTTGAGTGGGTTAAGCTTCATTTGATAGCTCCTGAGGATTGCAAACATTTCTCCCAGATCGGAAACGTGGTCCATTACTTGCTCGAATTTTATCAACATGTCATCAACGTATACCTCCATGGTTCTTCCGATCAGCACTTCGAACATCATATTGACCAGCCTTTGGTAGGTCGCACCAGCATTCTTCAATCCAAAAGGCATGACCTTATAACAGTAAAGCCCCCGATCGGTAATGAACGAGGTGTGCTCTTGGTCAGTGGGGTTCATGGGGATCTAGTTGTATCCTGAATAAGCATCCATGAAACTAAGGAGCTGGTGATTAGCCATTCCATCCACGAGCTGATCGATTCTAGGGAGAGGGAAGTTGTCCTTAGGACAAACCTTGTTCAGGTCGGTGAAGTCGACGCAGGTCCTCCACTTCCCATTTTTCTTTTTTACCAGGACCGGGTTGGCCACCCTGGCCGGGTAGTGGGCCTCCTTGATGAAGTTGTTTACCAAGAGTTTGTCCACTTCTTCCTTAAGAGCGGCATAACGCTCTGGCGTCATTAGCCTCCTCTTCACTCGTACTAGCCTATAGCTTGGATCTATGTTAAGCCTGTGTGACATGACTTCTGGGGTAATTTCCACCATATTCTCGTGGTTCCATGCAAATACGTCAAGGTTAGCTTTAAAAAAATTTGTAAGTTGTTCTTTTACCTCAGGGGCTAAATTCTTTCCTAGCTTGAGGTGCCTTTCTTCGTCCGCCTCATTGACTGAGATGTCTTCGAGCTCTTCCATGGGACCGATGGGTTTGTCGCAGTCGACCTCGTGGGGATCCAGGTCATGACTAACCTCCCATTAGCTGGTTGGTCGCGGGTCATCTCTTGCGATGATGTTCACTTTCTTTCCTTTTGCTCCCATTTTCAGGGCGTCTTCATAACAACGTCTCGCGAGGTGCTGCTCACCCTGTACACATCCTACTCCGTTCGGGGTCGGGAATTTTACTATAAGCAACTTGGTCAAAGTGACTAGGTCAAGGTCGTTCATTGCTGGCCTTCCGAGCACGACGTTATATGCTGAGGGGCAGTCTATAATCAGGAAATCTGCCAAAGTGGTGGCTTGGTGCTTCGCGTTATAACACCCTATATTTTCGTGAAATTACCACTTATTTTAAGTGAGTTAAAATACCGAAAAATATGTTTGAAATGGCAACAAGTGACCGAATCAGTCGCAGGGAGTGCCCTAGAGCTTAGATACCTAAGGACAAAGGTATAAATTTAACGAGCGTCTCGAGGTGAGACTTATTGCACTGAAAGAAATCAAATCAGAAATGGTTTTGATTAAGCTAAGTTATAGCCTAAAAATATCAAATGATGGTAAGGGGCTTCCGAAAAATCATATATATTGAGTAATTTTGAGTTAATAATTTTGAGATTTTAAGTATCTCGATAAATTTGATGTTTGAGGATAGAATTCTAATTAGAAAAATTATCCAAATGAAAGAATGATGAAATTATGAGCTTAGGTGGTGAAATGTTAAAGTTGAAAACTTGAAATATGGGTCAAAGTGTTATTTGAAAGAAGTTTGGGGTTTTAGCTTGGATTTCAAAAGATGGATTAATTCTAGTTTTGGATTTCAAAAGCCACTCAATTATGGCTTTGAGTCTTTGGAGTCCATGGCTAAGATTGTGACAAGTGGCATAACACCATTGGTTGAAGGATTCTATAAATAGGCACCTTCAGTTGCTCTCAAACTATTCCAAAAAAAATTGAGGAGTGAAGCACTCTAAGAGGAGGAGCTTTCACTAGAGAGAGAGAAGGAGGTTCGGGAAGAAGGCGGGAAAAAAGCGAAGGAGAAGCCGGGGAGAACGAGCCTCATCGGAGTTGCGGGTCTTCGCCGGAGTTCGCCAAAATCAGTCATCATAAAAGTGAGGTAAGTCCCATTTTTTTTAATAATCCTGTATAGAGGGAAGAGAGGGTCGTTTAGGTTCAAACGGGGGTCGAATTGGAGTTAAAACGAGGGAGATATGACCGAAATACGAAAACAACGCGTTGCTGTTCGGAATCTGGTGCCTGCGCGTGGTGGCGCGTGGCCATCCTTATTGGGGCGCGTGAGAGCGCGTGAAGGGTCCTTTTTACATGAAAATTTCTAGGTATTCCCCCACTTTAATATCCTTCAACCTTATGTAAAAAAATTTGAGGTTAGGTTTACCAAAACGTGTGTTTTCTGCACAAACCTAGGCCATTTGCTGTAAAATTATACCGTCGAAGAGATAACCCAACAAGGTGAGACTCCGTGAGACTCCTATACTCCAAATCCTATTTTTTTAATCTCTTATGAGAGACTCTTATTGCATGAGACGTGTTTTGTGAAGTTCTTGTACATAAACTCTTATTGTTCTCTTACGTGAAATCATGTTGCATATATGAACTGAATTTTCCTGAAAATATATGCTATTGGCTTTTTAACTGTTGCATTTATAAAATTCGTGTGGCCATACTGTTGTACTTATTTGTTGTTGGCCGAGGGTAAAAGTCGGAGATCCCTCGAGAGGCGCTATGCGTGCGCCATCGAGAAAGCTCTCGTGAGGAAGACCGTTAGTCTAAGGCACAACGGATGTGGTGCTTGCATGAGTTCTATGAAGTTGGGCCAAAGTGACATGGTTAGGGACCTCCCGAGAGGCGCTATGCTTGCGCCATTGAGAAAGCTCTCATTGGAGAAGGCTGACATGTTCACGAGGCACTTCGGAGTAGTTCTCTTTGTCTTCTCATACATTTTATACCTGATCATGCATCGATATAAACTGTTTTTGGAGTTTCTCACTAGAAGATTCATCTTCTAATTGGACCATGTCCCTGGAATATTCAAACGTTCCAGGTTCGACGAGCAGCTCTAAGGGAAAGGAGGTAGCTGAAGAATATGTTTAATTTACTCCCTGTAGCATGTTTAGCATACTTTTGTTTATGTGCAAGCTTATGTAATTTTGGATATGTTTAAGATGCTTAATTATCATTTGCTAGAGACGATATATATTAATAAAATGTTATGGTTTTGAACCATATCAGGTTCGATCGAGCTTCCGCAATTGAGATTTTAATACCCGTCTTAGCTATTTGATTATTAGGTTTGTTAAGCTAAGAAGGTAAAAATTAGGGTTTTTGGGATATTGTGTGGTGTAAGACAGCTATTGTGATATGAAAATTTTTATAATCCCGAAATCCTAAGTTATAACACGCTCAAGAAAATTGGGGTGTTACACGCGTCCCCGATGGTAAAGGGAAGGCTGATCCGTCCTACAGGGATCACTACGTCGCCCGTGAACCCATAAAGTGGCTCGGGTGACGAGCTCAACTGTTCAGTTCCCAGACCCATCTGATCGAAGCATGCTCTGTACATCACATTCACTGAGCTTCCCGTGTCCACCATTATCCTTCGCACTTCGGAGTTACCGATTTGGGCCCAAATAATGAGTGCATCATTATGCGGCCAATGAACGTCTCTGGCTTCTTCTTCCGAGAAAACCATGTTCTCCAGAGCTGGGCCACTTCTAGATCGCTTCGCGGGAACCGACTGTTTGCTCGACCTTGCCAGCAAGACATGGTTAGCTTCACGTACATACTTGTTGCGGGACTTGTGGGAGGATCCCGCGAGGTGAGGTCCACCATGAATCGTGTAGATTGTTCGCACAGTTGGCAAGCATTCATCATCAGAAGGGGGCGGCTGCTGTGCCGGTGGCTGGCTCGGTTGATTGGTTGGTCGCACTATGTAGTCTTTCAAGCGACCTCTTCTTATTAGATCTTCAATGGCGTCCCTCAGGGCCCAGCATTCGGAGGTGGTGTGACCCGCCTCGTTGTGGTATGCGCAGAACTTCTCTTTGTTTCGGAATTTATTGGGAGTTCTGAACGGGTTGGGCTTCCCGAACTCCTCCTTGTTTCTTTCCATGGCGAAGATCCTATCTTGAGAGTTAGATAGGACACAATAACTATCGAAGTGTTGCGACCTCGGAGGTCGTTCATCCTGCTCTGCCTTGTGAGCCCGTTTGAACATTTCACTCCTTAAGCGATCCCCTTGAACTTCCCTTGTGGTGTCTCCATTATTCCTTCTCTTATTCTGGTTGGAGTCCCCTGCTTCTTCTTTCGGTCCGATAGGCTTCTTTGACCCGAATGCATCTTCCCATCGGACCTCCTTGGAGGCTCGTTCGTAAAATTCTCCCAGATCCTTGACCGGGGTCCTGTAGATGCTCTCATAGAGCTTTCCATCTTTTCGAAGGCCGACGGAGATCACCGTCAGGATGCTTTCGTCGGAGGGGTCCTCGACGTTGCTCACCTCGCGCCTGAATCTAGCAATATAATCCCTCAAGGTCTCGTTTTCCTTTTGGAATACGGTGGCGAGGTGGCACGGTGGCGCGAGCTGTCTTTTTAGGGCCCCATATTGGTTGACGAATCTTTGTTGACATTCTTCCCAACTGCTGATGCTGCGAGGTGGGAGGTTTCTGAACCAAGCTCAGGGAATATCACCCAAGACTGCTGGGAAGGCGCAGCATTTGACCAGCGAGCTGGTTGTCTGTAAGTCCATTTGTACGTTATACGCATCCAAGTAATCATAGGGGTCGCTGTCCCTATTGTACTGCGGCATGCTTAGGACTTTGAATCTTCAGGGGAGGGGCTCAAGTTCGACCTCTCTGGTGAACGGTGTCCTGTCCCCACGGCCATTACTCTGGCTGCGGACCCCTTGTCTTTCCTCTAGCTGCCAGACTCTCTAATATAATTCCTCCCGGTCTGGGGAGCAGTGATTTGGGAACGGGTAGTTGTCTCCAATATCTTCTTCTTCAGGCGGAGGTTGTTCTTCCTGCGGTTAGCGGATCCTTCGAGGCGAAGCCGGTGGGTCATGGGTGGCTCGTACTTGGGCTTGGGCCAAAATTCTGACTGCATCGACGAGCTGCATCACTGTATTTTCTAACGCCTCCTGACGTTGCTACCAGTCCCGGGTCATTCCGGTCCCAGCGATTTAGCTCGTGGATTGAACAGAAATCCGCGGTGGTATTCCAGCAGCATCTCCAGCGGGCGGTGGTAAAAGGATGTCTGCTGTCGGAGCAATGGGCCATTCGTTTAGCAGAAAATCTCGCGGTCTGTTGCGGTGATTTTCTGGAGGCTCGACCACTGCCTCGGAACTTCGAGTATTCCTCCCTCTTGCCATGGCTATTAGTCAGAGCGGCCCCTTCTTCTAGCGCTAAAATGTTGACGTTCAATTTCAGTCAAGTGTGATTCGTTTTGGGCCCCAAATGAATAATTATGAGTCACGGTAAGGAGAGGAAAAAGAAAAAGAAGTTTCCGATCTTAGCGAAGAACACTTAATGATTTTCACGTGGTTCAGCCAGAATGATGCATACTCCACGCCCGCACTCTGATTATTCCTTAAGAATGGTGGTTTCTGATTATTCCCCCTGTCCCTTATGTTACCTCTGCCTCCTATTTATAATTGATGGGGCTTTTACAATTCAGATAACATATAGAAATAAAAAGATGATATAATGGGGGACAAACAGTCCTTATCATCTGTATAAAATTGTAAGTGGGATCTTCATCTCGAGGAGCATGGGTTGTTGCAGTGAATGGTTCCTACCTCTGACTCCTTAGTAGCTTTTACCACTTTATGCGAGCTGATTGGTTTTAAGCTAGCGACCTAGGTGGTCCAGCGATCTAAAGGATACTTCCGGAAGCTCGTTAGTCAATTACTGGGAGCTCGTTGGAGGCTCATCGGGAGTTCGTCAAATGTCCGCTTTACGGGTTTCGGATTTTGGTAGTGGCTAGACTCCCTTTGGTGAGGTCGTCCGGGCCTTCTTGGTTTCGGGTGATTGGGCCGGCCCATCAGATCGAGTCTGGTCCATACGAGAAATTCGTACAACATATAACACTAGCAAAAAAATATTTCAACATCCATTACTTTTGCTCAGACTGTGAAGGCATGTTCTTGGTAATAAACATAATAATAGAATGAGAATTATTTTAAATGGTATTATGAATCCTAGCAATTAACTTATCTATTTCATCTACGAATTTAAAAGTATTATATTCAATAATTTTTTTACCTATTCTTTAGTAGTCCATTTCATCATCAAAACTTTTGAAATTATCTTTTTGTCGATGAACATTTGCTCCTCTAATGGAACTTGGAGATTTTCCTTGCTTTCAATAACTTAAATTTCAACTCTAGTTGCAAAAAACTTGTGATTTAAATGTGATGCAACTTCTTAATCTATTTAAGTCTATAAGGGAATAAAATTATGATGTGATAAAAGGTTAACCTATAATATAATTATCATAGGTAAAATATATGAAATGGACCTTTCAATTATTGCTTTGACCTGTGACACTTCTAGATTGATATAAAAAGATAGAGTATTATAACTTTTATGAGAAATGTCACTACAAGAGTTCTGATTTTTTCCGGCGATGAGAAAACCGTCGGGAAAAGTAAAAAAATCGCCGATAAAAGTTTTACCGGCGGTAATTATAACCGCCGGAAATACCTTCGTCAGAAAAGGTTTTAGGCGGTTTAAAACCATCGGAAAAGACTATTTACTGGCGGTTTATAAAAACCGCCGGTAAAAAAAATTACCGGCAGTTTATAAAACCGTCAAAAGAGGTTTTACTTTTCCCGGCGGTTATTAAACCGCTGGGAAAAGTATTGCCGGCGGTTAAAAAACCGCCGGCAATAAGATCTTCAAAGCAAAGCATGGAGAGCGTGCAACGTGCATGGGCGTGGTTGTCCCCATATCCATTGTTTAATGCAGAAGATGGAGTTTTGTGATAATTGATGAATAAATGCTTAGAAGTTAGAAGTAGAAGAACCTCCTCCAGAAAATATTTAATATAGAATTGTATTGTTTGTGTATATATATATATATGTAGGTGTATGTAGCAATTAGATTTTAGATTTTTTTTAAATAAAATTCATTAAATAAGAAAAAAAAAAAGTCCAAAACGTCTACGAGAATAAGTAGAAGCATATCCTGCAAACAAAAAAATTACACAACCAAAAAACATGGCAAATCAGGAAATAATGGAACAAAAATATCACAACATAAATCCCTCAAATAGGCTGGCCATTGAGAAAGCCGCTGGCAAAGATCAACCGCCGACAAAAAACCAAAAATCGCCGGCAATTTGAAAAAACAAGATTTTTCAAAATTATATAACAACTAATAATAACCTGTATAACAATCAATAATAACTTGTATAACAAAAAACTATCAACAATTTTAAAAGATTCACCTGCTACACACAATAAATATAACAACTGTATACAATAAATCTATTTAAGTACAATACATTTGATTATTTAAAAAAATCGATCTTGTCTCGTCTCATTACACAATACCACTCAAAAGCACATACAAATCAACCCTAAACTAAAAAATGTCCAAGTAACGTCAAACAATCCTTGATTACGCCACTATGCCATTCTCCAACCAAAATTGCATATCATAGTTTTTCAATCTGCATTGGAAAACAATAGATCTATTTAAGTATACACATTAACTATGAAATTGCATAAAATGAGATCATAGGAAAACAATAGATCTAAAGCATATAATTTATGTAAACTAGGAAATTGTATAACAGGAAACCTAGAGATCAGCTATTGTGGGATTTTGGAACAAAGTACATCACATAAAGACCTATTAAAGTGATGCATAGATGATAGAGCCATGACCTATAGGAAACACCAAATGGGGACCTGACATATTCCTACTACTGTATGTTTATGTGAAGAATCATTTTTTTTTCTTGGTGTGAACCTTGAAGAATCTTTTTTGAACCATTAACTTTCTGAAATAACTATTGCTGAACTAACAAATTGGATATAAATTCACAACCATAGAGCACATTATTATTGATAATATTATTTTTTTGGGTGAAATAAAATAAGGGATAAATGCTAAATTAGACCATCAAAGAGCAGTTTCAGACTCAAGAGGTTTAAGTAGAACTAAAGTTGAAATATGTGCACGCACCCGCGAGTATAACTTTAGTGAAAGTCAGAAAAGGAATGAAATGATAGTTAAATTTGAAGGCCAATGAGTACCTAAGAGTAAGCCAATTCAATACCTATGTTCTATCATATGAACGTTGTTGTGATCTATCAAAATAAAGAAAGATAACATAAATATGGAGGAAGGCTTTGGCATCCAGTCTCACCAGCACACCTATCAAATTAAAAGTAGCCACACTCATGTAACAGAGTGTTGAGCCACTTAAAACAACATGTTGGCAAACTGAATCCAAGATGAAATCAGGATATTAAGTAAAATGAAAGAGACAACAGTCCTGTACAGCTAGAAGGATAGTATTGTGCATAAAGTCTTCAATGCAAGCAATAAAAGAATTTAGTTCACAACCACACAAACAATAATGCTGTTGCAATAGATATGAAACAAACACAAAGCAATGAAACTTGATAATCTGCATAAAAATCATAAGTTGCAACAATTAAAACTCGAGAATATATAAGATTCAGGTCTGATCAGCTCTTTGTTGCATGGCAAAGACAAAATAACCAACGATAAGTGGCATCCAAGCTGAAATAGGCAACAACTAAAGGCAGCATTACCTAAAAGCACCATTGGATTCTAACTTGAAGGCTAGCATCCACCAAATCATCATATATAGGAAGTTTACTTACATGTCTAGATATCTAGAAACTTTACTCACATTTACGTGAGTGCATCAAACATCAAATTTGTAAAAATTCAAAGAATAGTGAAATCATTTCAAGCAGTCAAATAGCATGTTCTCTAATTAGCTAAGTCATCCTATTAAGTTTCTAAGAACAATAAATATAGAAATGGTTAAATGTATGCAAGTATAATGTTGAACGGACTATCAACACACAAGTTTCCAATGCCAATATTACATGGTATAGGAACAACTGCAAATATTACACAGTATATAATTTTCTCCTTTTGTACTTTCGTTGATCTCCGAGCACCCACTAGGTGGTGATGAAGGAGATTGAGAACTGAGAATCAAAGTTTGTAACAATCAAATTAGTGACCAACCTACATTCCATTGCTTTCACCATAACTTTGCTAACAAACTTAATTGACACATAGTAACAAATTAATGTCTAAAACAAAAACAGAGTATATATAACAAGTAGAAGTTCGAATATGTAAAACCGATTCCGTAACAAAATCAGGAGATTAAGCAAGGAACGAGACATTTGGGATCAGTTACAACGGAAAAATTCAACTATGAGCCTGTTTGGAGGAGAAAATGCAGAACAAAATTGAATAAATCCAGAAGAAAGTATCCGAAGATTCCGGAGAAACTCGAAGATTAAGCCAAAAAGGGGTACATTACGGATCAGTTTCAAAGGTAAAATTGAACTAAGAGCCTGTTTGGAAGACATTATGCGGACCAAAATTGAACAACAAATCCGAAATTAAGATATCCAAAGATTTAAAACGAACTCAGAATTGTGGATCTCAACCGAAAACATAACGCGATTTCTCGGAAAAATGAGATAACCGAACAAATGAAAAGGAGCAGCAACGTACCTAAACTGAGATCGCCCAAGGAGCCGTTCTCCTTCAAGTACTGGCGAGAGCGAGAGCGAGGCAAGCGAACGAGGGTGAGCGATGGCTAGGGAGGCAACGACTCAGCGGCGAGAGCGAGCGAGAGATGGTTAGGGTTTGCAAGGAGGGATTTTGGAAGAGAAGGGGTGAGGGGAAGATTAATTTAGGCGGGGGCAGGGGCGTGTGCGTATATAAATCATATCCCCAGCGGTTTTTAAAACCGCTGGGGATGGGCAAACATTACCGCGTTAATGGATTAACATCACTGGCGGTTTTATTAAAACCGTTGGGGATGTGTCAACATAACCAGCGGTTTTTAAAACCGCCGGTAATGGATCAACATCACCATCAATTTACAAATCGCCGGGGATTATAGTGTTTTCCCGACGATTATTCAAACCGCCGAGAAAAGTTCCCCGGCAATACCCTTTTTTCTTGTAGTGTGTTTTGTAATTTAATGACACATGACTACAAATTCAATTTAATTGCCAGTTTTATTAAGTATTTTTAATAAGTATACTGAACTACATACTCTTCTATTACAAATCATTATCTAAAATTTTTGTTAGTCAGTTATTACTTAAATTTTTAAAATTTTATGATGGAAAATCTATGTGTGGTTGGGATGCTAGATATAATAGCAATAGTGATATCTTAGTGGTGATGGTTTGCAAATAGGCTAGATATTATAATAGTTGTATTATTTGTACAGGTCCAAATGTATACACATGTGACGATTTCTTGGGTTATTTTTTTTAAAAAAAAATATAGAATTAGGGTTATAATCGACCTAAGTCATGTCGATACAATGCCAAAATCGAGCTCAACGCAATTCCAAAGTTTAAAACTCCACTCAAGCTTGATCAGGTTTTATTTCTAGAACTCGAACTCGACTCACTGAAATATTCCAAAAGTTAAAGCTCAATTTGGCTCAACTCAATAATCCAAAGAAAACCTTTATAATAATTTTAAAATTGAATTTGAACTGAGTCAATCTCGAGCCTTTTTCAAGTTAATATATAATAGCTCACGAGTTTGTAGATATCATTAACAACCATGGATGGACTTTTGCTAATTAAAATGCAGCAAAGTCAAATATAAGATATTATGAAGTCAAAGTACTTGCACCAACAGATTATATATTAATACAATTCGCATCTTTTTTAGAATTTCTACCTAAAATCAAAATTTTCAGTTCAATTAGCAAATTACCTACAGTGTTAGGCTTCGTATCTTATTTTTATCTTTTGTAATTAGCTAAGTGCTCATAGTGAGCAACAAAAATATATGGTATTTCTTATTGCTTATGATATTTTCAATTTCTTACTATTCAAACATAGTTTATGATATTTTTAATTTTTTACCATTAAAACATAATAAACCTTTAAACTTCAACATTTATCAATAAAATGCATGTCAATAGTCACACCTTAATTATATACATTCACTTACTATAAAACAATTAAATTGTGCATAACTAAAATAACAATAGTACTATACTAAAAACTAATTATAAAAAAAAACTAATATAATTATAATTGTACCAGTTTCATTTTATATCTATTAAATCATTTTTCCAATTGAAAGTATACTATTTATTTTCACAAACCCAATTCAAATCTTACAAAAAAAAAATAAATAAATCATCCAACTACGATATTGAAATTTAAAAAAATATATATTGTACAAAAAAAATATCAAACAACAAGAATACAACAAAAAAAAATTTCACACTAATTGACAAAGCTAACAAAATCTATAATATATATTCCAAGCAAAAATTTATTCCAAAAAAAATTAAAAAATGATACTAACAATATTTACAAAAAAATATAATTCAAATATCACTATTATCTATGTACGAGAAAATCTATATATCACGCGAAATAACGCCTAGTTTCTCATAATTCAATAGCAGTTTTAGTACTGCAAAGAATGGGAAGCATAAATACTCTTACATCAAACGCTTAAGGGGTGTTTGATTGCACACTTTTTTCATGAAAAATGGCTAATTTATACCCAAATTATAGCTTTTGTAGTTTTTGATTAGTCAATTTTTTCATGAAAAGCATTTCCTCACTTTTGCTCATGTGATCTTCATTTTTCACTTTTATTGGAATTCATTTTCCCATGTGGGGTTGGAATAGATTTTTCAGGCCAATGAGAGATGCAGCGATCTGGCAGAGAAGAAGAAGAGTGGCCGAGGATCGTGAAGAAGAGGAGAAGTGCGATCGACGGTCACGAGGACGAAGGGAAGCTTGGCCGGTGGTCTAAACGAGAGAGAGGGCGAGCGAGAGGCAGTGACCGAGGGGACAATGGCGATGGCGATAGGAGAAGCTTGGCAACAGCGGATAGTAACGGTGGCGATGGCAACGACAATGATGGATTGAGTGAGAGAGAGGGCGAGCAAGAGTGGTGGCCAATGATGGCGGCACCCTTTTTTTACTTTACTACTTCTTGCAACAATTTTAGAAGATTTCTGACTTTTCTCATTTGAAGCACTTAAAGCCCATACTCAGATTATTCAAAATTTTAGTATCCAAAATTTCGTTTGTTATTGTCGACGTAAACAATTTTCCAGTTTACTCGTGATGTGTTATGAGAAAAAATATT
This sequence comes from Diospyros kaki, assembly GCA_036245055.1. NCBI lineage: Eukaryota > Viridiplantae > Streptophyta > Magnoliopsida > Ericales > Ebenaceae > Diospyros > Diospyros kaki. The sequence continues at coordinate 23,697,809 of BSEG01000010.1, read as the reverse complement.
AAAAAAATTAATTAATAAATTAAAAATAAAGACAAATCAATCCAAAAAGCTGAGCTAACCAGAAAAAGTCAGCCCAAACCCGAAAGCCGGCGGCAGAAGACCATGGGCCTCCCAAATATTATTAAATTAAGAGGCTGGAGCATACATATATACATATATATATATATAATAATAATATATAATAAATGAGGGCAGCAAACAGTAGCTTACTCCTGCCAAGCAGCAGGTGCACATGTGCGGTGCAGCATGCAAGCGGAGATGTCGCAATCAGGCAGCAAGCCTTGCGGAACACCAGTGGTTCCCGCAGATCTACCACACCCCCTCCAATACTGACTGCGGGGGAATGCAACATGGCCGACCGAGGGGAGTGCAATTTCAGGCTGTTTCGTTGTTTTTTTTATCCTCACAATTTTTGTAAGGGTGATGTTCACCCCCATTAAAGGGGGTGAACAAAATTGCACTCGACCGAGGGAGACTGCAAAGTCTCCCCTGCCTGACACCGTCTTAGACTGTCGCGCTCGAAATCACTGACACGAGACTTTTGCGCCTGATACTATCGACATGCTGGGGGAATTTAGAAACGAAATGTTGAAATTTTTTTTTAAGATATAAAATTACACATCACAAATTTAAGAATCTATTATAATTTTCTTTTTTAATTAAATTATTATTTAAAAATATTTTTTAATATAAAAAATTAATTTTAATTATAAATTATCTTTAGTTTCAATCGAGGATATCTCACACGTGAATCCGCCACCACTGACATAAGACTGTTGCACTCGAAACTAGTAATACGAGACTATTGCATTTAAAACTACTGATACAAGACTACGAAATCATTTCTCTATGCACGGAGGTCTTACGTAATGTGTACATTAAATAATTTTAATATTTAATTTTTTTAAAATTTTATAAAAAAATAAATATTATTCATAGAAATTTTAATCCTAAATAAAACCTTAAGATATCCTTTTTGTTTTAATTTTTGCTGAAGCTTTTCCTATTAGATTCAATTATTTTAAAACCCTAAGAGTGCATTTGATAGGGATGAAAAATGAGAGTGAAATTTATTTTTTATCTAAATTTTAGAAAATTCTATCACACAGTTTTTCAATTCCATAGAATTTGAATTCCATCTTAATTTAGAAAATGAAGATTTTTCTTGAAATCAAAGAATTAGAATTCCTAGGTGTTGTTGCTCAAATACAACAATTAAAATTTTTAAAGGATGGGACAGTCATGGATGCCGTAGATTCTGAGATGTGAACAAAGCGCCCCTCAGGAGGCTACTGAAGCTAATTGTGGAGGCTTCCGAAGGTGACACTGATGGGGCTTGCGAATCTAGGACGTCTTTCGAAGCTACCAATTCCCAGTCTTTCGAAGCTACCAATTCCCAGTCTTCTGAAGCTACCGGTGCACTGTCTTCCGAAGCTGCCAATGCCCAGTCTTTCAAAGGTACCGATGCAGAGTCTTCCGAAGATCTGTATTTAGGGCTTCCAAAGGCAAGTCTTGATGCTTCCGAAGTTCTCTGTAAGAAAAGATGGTCAAAAGGTTCGTGGGCTTCTCTCCCACGAAGACCCTCTGATGCTCAAGTCAATACGGAAGAAATGTAATGGAAAGGAAGACTATGTTCTTCGAAAGGAAATATGGTGAGAGAAAAATACCAGTGTCCCGATCCCGTTTTGGAGTTGAACTTCTCCTTTTATAGGCTGGGAGAAGAAAACAGAATAGATTGAAGTGGCCTTTGGAAGTGGCCTTCGGAGGAGGGGCTTCCAAAGATATCCTCCGTAGCTACCTCTTCTGTCTTCGGAAGATGTCTTCGGCAGGCCTCTACCCCAGCGAGTCTTCGTCCTTGGTTTTCTTTTTGCGAATCTTTGGGCACAACAATTGTCCCCCACTCTTTATTTTGTTTTATCAATATAAAGAGTATTTTTCAAAGTAAATTGCAACAAGATTCGGAAGGCCTCTTCCGAACTGATCTTCGGAAGCTCACTTCTGAAGCCTCTCACGCGAACTTTTCGGCTTCCGCTGGTTTCCACTTCCGTGCCTTCTTCACTTGCCGCTCTAGTTACAAAAAGTGTAAACCCTCCCGTGTCTTCCAAAGATATACATCGTTCCGAAGAGTTCGACCCTTCTGAAGACAAAATCTCTTCCGTAGGTAAAAGCTTATATCCTTCCCAAGCAAAAATTCTCCATACAGATTTCCTTCCGAATACACTATTCTCCCGAAGCTAACACTCTTTTGAGGCACTCCTGCTCTATGTGGTTTGGCCACTCTTCGAAAGATAGCACTCCCGGTTTACCCTTTTTAAATCCGCAACGCTTCCGAAGCATTGAACATCTTCCGAAGCACTTCCTCTTCCGAAGTACTTCTCCTTGCGTCATTCTTCGAAAGCTAGCACTCCCATTTTAAACCCTTCCGAAAACTACCATGCTTCCGAAGAGTTAAACATCTTCCGAAGCGCTGCCACTTCCGAAGCCAAACACATTTCCAAAAATTCTCAAAATCTTATCTTTAGACAGCTCTTTCAACCTCTTTCCCTTCCTGCTATGGCCAGCGGGAAAATATATCACAGCGATGTCAATTCCCACGGGATCGAGCACTTCCTCTTAAAGGGTAAACGTTCTCAAATGGATTAAAACGACGTGGCCCTTATCCGCCAAAATCACCGTATCCCTAGGAACTACCTCACTAGACTCCCTCGCCCTGAGCAAAATTGCGCGGTGGATGTAGAAGAGGGGTGGATGAGTGTGCACGAGGCTAGCTTTCGCTTAGGCTTCCATCTCCCCCTCCATAATTTTGGCCTTAGGTTTTTTTGCCTTAGCGGACTAGCTCTGGGCCAGCTACACCCCAACGGCTGGGCCCAATTAGTTGGCTTTTTTGTCATCTGTCGCGAGAATGACATAGATCCTACAGTCGATTTCCTTTATTGTCTCTTTCTCTTATGTCTGGTTAAGGAACGTTTCCATATGTATACCCTACAGCGGATCAAGGGTGAGACTCTTTTTTCTGAGTCTCCTCCTCGTGAAGCTTCGTTCGACACTCGATGGTTTTTGGTTAAACCTCCAAACGGGGTGTGGAATGCTCCTCGCGAATGGCGCACTAATCCAAAGAGGGTAGGAAAACCTGTATTGAGCGCACCCCTGTCTGTGCTTAGGGAGAGATATGAGGATAGCCGCCATGTTATAACTAGGGGTGGCCCTAAACATCTCCTTGACCTCTTGACCGTGGACAGATTGACAAGGGTGGGCTAGATTCTGGAGCGTGGCGAATCATCTCGTCGCAGGGTGCCCAGGGCCTTATATCCCGACCCTCTAGTCAACCCAACTCTTGATGCCACGGTGAGAGGGGGAGATGCCCTTCTCCAGGAGAAACCCTCTCCTGAGGGTGGGGACCCCCTAGTTGCCTTGCTATTTTTCTTTGCTATGAGCTTTATTTTCAAAGGTTATTTCGTTGTATCTAACTGTGCTATGTCTTCCTTTTGCAGTCATGCAACATCTAATGAGATCTGCTAACCAGCAGGCGGCCCTTAGAACTACACAAGTCAGAACGTCTCTTGCGTTTGATCCCCAAGATGGGACCCCCGCCCCTGACTCCCACAACATAGAACGAGGTGAGGGGGTAGGACAAACCTAGGCTCCCCCGAGCCCTCGACATAGGAGGAGGAAAAAGGAGCCGTCGCCAAGAAGCGGAAGTAGACCCCGCGACTTTCCAGCCTGCCGAAGACCTCCAGGCTCATGATTCGCCTGCGGAGCCTATGGGCCCCCCTACTTTTTCCCGCTTGAGATGGATGTATCTGCGGCTGTGAGTGGGGATCTCCACCATACTTCGCATCATCCGACCAGGCATGGGGCAGGTCCAGAGGGCGAGGTTACCTCTCAGTTTAATCAGGTCGCCGTTGATGCCATTCATGATAGGGGTCAAGGTTTGTATCGTCACACCGTGATCAATCCTCAACGCGATGATCGTCGAACATTGCACATGGAGAAGGGATCAACCTCCAAAGGGCTGGCCCCTATTCTGCCTTCATTACCTAATCCCCACCAAGGGGCCATTCGATTGGATGCTAACTACTGGGTTCGCGGGGAGCAATTCAACATGCAACCAGGAGTTCTGGATACAGATACAATCGACATGCCTGGGGTTGCGGCCCGCCTTCTCTACTCTTCTATCCTTCCCCGTGACGAGGGTCGATACTTTCGTAATTCCCCGTAGGACATGGACGAGTTCGAACGTTATCTTGCAATCGTAAGCTTTCTTACCTTTTTGTGCTTTTCTTTTCTTTTTCATTTTCCTAGCTACACGCCACTTCTTACCCCCACATGCTCTTTTTTCGCAGGGTGCTCAGGGTGCCGTAGTGACTAATGCTATGAATCGCGCTCGATTGGATCGTCAAGAGGCGTAGATTTTTGAATTAACACAAAAGTCCTATCAATGGAAGGAGGACGAGCAGCTTTTAAATATGCGAATCCGTCACTTAGAGTCGGATAAAATTGGACTCGAAGCCCAACTTCATGATCTCTCCATAAGCTGTCAGGCGGCTGAAGACAACGCCCGCAAGTGGGAAGAGGCACTAGAGGCTTGCAATCAGGCTTACGAGGAGAAAGTGTCCTTTCTAGCAGAGGCCCAAGGGGAGGTTTCTCGCTTAAAGGGGGATTTATCCTGTGCCGAGGAACGGGTGGCCCAAGCTCAAATGGAGGTGGAGAGGATGCGCGGGGATAAGCAGCGAGAAATTGACGAAATAACGAGAGAGGCTGTGAAGCAGTACCGTCTTTCCAGGGACTGTTTTAGTCGCAAAGATAGGTATGCCAGCTGCTTTTCAAAGTTCAGCTTCTACTTTGCCGCAATTTTATGGAGAATAGACACCCGGGGGATTCTTTCTCAAATGTGACTTTTGATAATGCCATGTCCGTTGGTACACCCTCTGACTGGAGGAAGTACGAGCCGGACGATATCGGGCCTGAGGAATGTATAAGGTGAGTGCTAGAGGACGATCTCAGTAATTTGTAGGGCCCATGGAGCCCTTACGTCCTGGATCTCGAGGAGGGAGAAGTGGGCGCCAGCTCGTTTAGCACTGTGCAAATGATTAAGAGGGAGCTGGAAAGGGACGATTCCGCTGATGCTTTCCAAAGCCTGCCTCCTGAAGAGGGTTCGGGCCACGCAGATCGCCTCCCCCTTGAAGACTAGTGTAGGCTTTTTGTTCGATCATGTAGAATACTTGTTTTCCCTCAAAGTGTTCTTTTTAGAATTTCTGACGTTTTGCTTGGGATGTATCATATTTTATCCAAGTTTCAGCGAATGCAATGTTTTGGCGGTCGCTTCAACGTGGTCCGTGTAATTGTCGTATTTACATCTATATATAATCTCTTGATCATATTATTTCCATTTGTTTGTGGGCTATGTGACTTGCACTCGTACTTTAATTTATCTGTCTCGGTGATTCAACTTTTCTCTTCTTCACTGCTCTTCATCCCCGAGAAATTTGGGGTAGGCCCATCCCGGACGTGATTACGAGAGTCGTGCAGCAGTCATCAAGCTCCCGACTTTATCAAAATTGGGGATCATCGGGCTGCCGCGAATGTCTCCGAGTGGGGTCTTCATGTGTCATATGGAGGTTGGATTATGCTAGGGATCCCACGTCGAACTTGCCTCGAGCATCCTATTTTGCCAGGAGACCTAGGCTTCAGATCAGCCTGAGGAGTTGGGTCTAACTCAAAAGTATTGCACCGAACTCAATCGAGGGATCTAGGTGAGTCTGCAGGCATAGGTGTCGGGGCAACCGATGATCCTAGGCGGTGGCTTTCACTTTCTTTTTTGCCTGCTTTAAGGTTAGGTCTATCATAAAGGATCTGGGTTTGGCCAACGATCCAGCCCGAGATTCTTTCTAAGAGTCCGAACTTGCCGGGAGACCTAGGTGCCAGATCAACCTAAGGAGTTGGGTCTAGCTTAAAAGCATTGCACCGAACTCAATCGAGGGATCTAGGTGAGTCTGCGGGCACAGGTGTCGGAGCATCCGATGATCCCGAGTTGGTCTTAGGTCATAGGCACCAGATTGTAATCTGACGACTTGAGCCTCGTATGGTGTGGGCGTTTTTCGACTTACCTTGTAGCAGCTTTGTGATCTTTCTGCTCTCCTGGGAATTGATCTGCACCCGATGTGTTCTGGGTCCAATAACTAGTCCAATTTCGAATTCCCTCAGGGTGTCCAAGTTTTGCCCGGAGACCTAGGCGCCAGATCGACCTAAGGAGTTAGGTCTAGCTTAAAAGCATTGCACCGAACTCAATCGAGGGATCTAGGTGAGTCTGCGGGCATAGGTGTCGGAGCATCTGATGATCCCGAGTTGGACTTAGGTCATGGGTGCTTGATTTCTACCGGGTCCTCCTAATATCGTTATGAACCCCAGCCAAGCTATGGTACCTGCATCCTACTTTATCATACATGCAAATACTTTAGACGCGAGATCTTACGTGGTTCGGCTTATAGTTTTGCCTACTCCACGGGAATACATGGGGGGTATTCTTTTATTTATAGGGGAACTATTACACGAGAAAATTAAAAGATCAAAGAGAACTTCGGTTCTCAGTAGAGCCAAGTAGCGCCTCTTGTAGAACACGCATCTCCCTGTCCTCGGCCTCGCATCTTCCCTGGCTTGTTTCGGCTGTCGGTGTAGTGAAGTATCTTTTGAGGTGCATTGTGTTCCAGGTTTTGCTCATCATCTCTCCTTGCAATGTCTGCAGCACGCAAATGTTAGGTCCCAGCATCTTCTGTATCTTGTAGGGCCCCTCCCAATCTGGCTTGAGTTTTCCTTCTTCCCGATGGGCGTTTGTGATTACTATTTTCCTGAGCATCAAATCTCCTTCCTGGAACATTCGGGGTCAAACCTTCGCATTATAATAGCTGACAATTCTCCTCTGATATGTTGCCAACTATACAGCCGCTTTCTCCCTCAACTCATCTATCATATCCAGGTTTTCTCTCAAGCTGTCTGGATTATCCTCCTTATTGAAAGCCATAACTCGAGGCGAAATGAGGTCTGTCTCCGCCGGAATTAGGGCATCTGTTCCATATACCAAGCTGAAGGGCATTTCCCCTGTAGACACATGACTGGTTGTGTGATAAGCCCATAGAATACTAGGAAGTTCGTCAACCCATCTGCCTTTAGCTGGCTCTAATCGGGTCTTTAGTCCATGTAAGATAGTTTTGATGCTCGCCTCTGCCTGCCCGTTGGCTTGTGGATATGATACGGACGCCATCCTCAAGCTGATCCCCCACCTCTGGCAGAAGGCCCTAAAAGCCTCTGAATCAAATTGTGTTCCATGATTCGGGTTGAGAATTCGGGCTATACCGAAGCGACAAATTATATCTTTCCACACCATCCCTTCCACTCGTTTCTCGGTTATGGTCGCTAGGGGTTTGGCTTCGACCCACTTTGTGAAGTAATCTGTGGCCACCAATAGGAATTTTCTTTGGGCTGTCGCCATAGGAAACAGGCCTAAAATGTCCAATCCCCATTGTGCAAACGGTAATGGCTGGAATATCGGTCTTAGAGACGAAGGGGGCAGCACTGTCAGTGGGGCATGCTTCTGGCATTTATCACATGTTCACACTTTTCGAGCTGCATCTTGCTTCAAGGTGGGCCAAAAGAAACCAGCTCGCAAGATCTTTCTAACCAACGCTCTGGCGCCAAGGTGCTCACTACAGTCTCCCTCATGAACTTCTTCCAGGGCCTGTTCTGCTTCTCGGGCCCCCAAGCATTTGAGCAATGGCAAGGAGTACCCTTTCTTGTATAGATCCTGGCCAATGATTGTAAAGCGGGCTGCATAGGTCTTCAATCTCTTAACCTCTGAGGGTGTGGCTAGAAGTTCTTGATCAAGTAGGTATGTCAGTATTGGTGTCCTCTAGTCATCCACTATATCGATGCAGTGGACGCCCCCATCACCTTCTTCTATAGTTGGTCATTGTAGGACCTCCATGTGGATTAATCGTCTCGGGGTGTCCCGAGCCGAGGCCAACTTGGATAATGCGCCAGTATGTTGGTTGGAGGACCTGTTGATCTAAATGAGTTCAAAATGTTCAAATCTATGAGAGAACTCCTTCACTTTCTGTAGATAATGAGCCAAAACCTGTTCCCTTACTTCAAAAGTGCCTTGGAACTGTTGTACTACCAACTGCGAATCGCTGTGAGCGGTAAAGCTCTTTACCTCCAATTTTTCTGCCAATCTCATCCCAGCTAGCAATGCTTCATACTCGGCTGTATTGTTTGAGCTGGGGAAGATGAAGCGTAAGGAGTATTCTAACACCTCTTCCTCGGGGGAGATTAATACCACCCCCGCCCCGCTTCCTTTGGCATTCGATGCTCCATCTACGAACAACATCCACGTCTTTGTGCGAACTTCTGTCTTTGGCGAATGAGTGCACTCCATTATGAAGTCTGCCAACGCTTGCCCCTTTATCGCCTTTCTAGGTTCGAAGCAGATATCGTACTCACTGAGTTCAACTGCCCATTTGGTTAGTCTTCCTGAACATTCTGGTTTCTGAAAAATCTGTCTTAATGGCTGATCTGTTAACACTGTAATTGCGTGTGCTTGAAAGTAGGGTCTCAATTTTCTTGCTGCCGTTACCAGTGCCAAGGCTACCATTTCGGCATGGGGATATCGCACCTCTGCTCCTTGTAACACTTTGCTCACATAGAATACTGGGTTGTCAACCTGGTTGAGTTGTCTGACGAGGATAGCACTTACCTCCTGATAGACAATCCCAAGATACAGGTATAACCTCTCTCCAGCTTCTGGTCGTGTCAATAGAGGGATCTCCTTGAGGTATGCTTTCAACTCTTGGAAGGCCTTCTCGTACTCAGAAGTCCACTGGAAATTCTTACCCCCTTTTAAAGCCTGGCAGAAAGGGAGGCTGCGTTCGGCCTGCTTTGAGAGAAAGCGACCCAATGCCGTCAGACGGCCATTCAGTCTCTGAACCTCTTTTACTATGGTGGGGGACTGCATGTTAATTATCGCCTGCACCTTTTCAGGGTTAGCTTCTATCCCCCTGTGATTAATCATATATCCCAAAAATTTTCCTGACTTCACTCCAAATATACACTTGTCTGGGTTCAGGCGCATGTTATTCTTTCTAAATATTGCAAAAACCTTCTCAAGTTGGCTAGCGTGTGACTCGCCTTGTTTGCTCTTTACTATCATGTCATCTACATATGCTTCCATCACCCCTCCTAATAGATCTTTGAATATTTTGTTGACCATCCTTTAATACGTTGCCCCTGCATTTTTCAAGCCGAAAGGCATCACTTGATAACAATACGTCCCTTTTTCTGTTATAAAAGCCATTTTCTCGGCGTCAGGTGGACACATACTGATCTGGTGGTAACCTGAGAATGCTTCCAAGAAACTCAATACAGCATACCCGGCTATATCATCAACTAGCCTGTCTATTCGCGAGAGCGGGTAGGAGTCCTTCGGGCACGCCTTATTTAAATTAGTGAAATCAATGCACATTCGCCATTTCCCGCTGGCCTTTGGCACCATCACGACATTTGCCAGCCATTCGGGGTACTGCACCTCCCTAATGAATCCTGCCTTCAAGAATTTATCTACTTCTTCTTCCATATGCCTCAGCCTGTCTGGGGCGACATGTCTTTTTTTCTGCTTGACTGGTCGAGCTTCTGCATGCACATTCAGGTGATGGGATATGATTTCTGGGCTGATTCCGAGCATGTCAGCGGGCGTCCAGGCGAATATGTCTGCATAAGAGCGTAGACATTTGATGATCCCTTCTTTCTCCTGACTCTCTAGCTGGCTTCCCAAACGTACCTGTCGACTTTCATCACCAGGGTCCAGGGGGACGGCTTCAAGCGGTTCTACCGGCTGAGGTTTGCTGGCCTCAAGGGCTTGCTCGCCAATCAGTAAAGTCTCCTCAGTCATTATTTTTCTTGTTTTTGTGACACCCCGTGTAGAGCTCACATAACATACCCTGGCCTGTTTCTGATTACCCCTCACCTGCCCCACCCCCTGCGGAGTAGGGAATTTCATTAGCAAATATCCCAGAGATATGGCAGCTCTCATAGCATTAATGAGTGAACGTCCCAAGATCACATTGTAGGCCGAGGAGAAAGTCCTGACTACCATAAAGCTCACTCGTCGGGTAATCACTTGAGGGTAGTCTCCGAGTGTAATAGGCAATTGAACTGACCCAACCACTGGCACCGCTTCTCCCGTGAAGCTATACAGGGGGGAAGTGACTGTCTTCAATCGATCATGGACGATGTGCATCTTTTCAAAACAATTCCAGTATAAGAGGTTTACAGAGCTTCCACTGTCTACCAGTATTCTTTCAATCGGGTGCTTGGCAATAATAGCAAAAATAACCAAAGGGTCATCATGGGGGAGTAGCACACTCCTCTGATCTTCAAGAGCAAAAATAAGGGGGTCTTCGTCTTCTTGAATCTTCTCCACCGAATTAACGTACAGTGCCTGGCGCGCATATGCCTTTCTAGAAGAGGAGGAATCTCCTGCCAAATTTTCCCCTCCTGAAATTACGTGTATTCTCTCCATAATAGGCTTATTTTCGCCTTCTTCTATGCCAGGCCCTACTTCCTCCCTCCCTTGACTGTTTTTCTCCCCTTCCTTTTGCCGAGATGGCTGGTTTTCTCTTCTGCCTGGTACTTCATTCCTCTGACGTGGGGGCCTTCCCTGATTATTTCTTTTAAGGTCCTCTCTCTGACTTTGCTGATTTTTTGGCTTATCCAGTATGAATCGGTCTAGTTTCCCTTCTCTGATTAGCTGTTCAATTTGGTTCCGTAGTTCCCGGCACTATTCTGTGGCATGCCCTGTGGTTTCGTGAAACTTACAAAAAGAATCCGTGTTTCTACCCATTAGCTGGTTAGAGTGTGGAGGGAAGTTGATGAGCCCAGTATGTGCAATGGACGAAAGGACAGCAACCCTCAGCTCAGTGAGGGGTGTAAAGCTCTGAAATTGCAACTTCGGGGACTCCTTCCTTCTCTGCACCTTTGCTGATCTATCAGCCCCAACGTCGTTTGGCCTCCCTCTTCTTTTACCTTCCCATGCCTCCAATATTTCCATCTGGACAATAAACTATTCAGCCCGAGCGAACAATTCAGCCATTGAGTTTAGTTCAGAAAATGCTAGGGACCTCCTGAGCGGGGCGTAGGCAGTTCCATTAAGCAAAGCAGACGCGGCCAGACCTACCGGGAGGTCCCTTACCTCCTATGTTGCGACCCTGAACCTCTCGACATATTGCTTTAAGGACTCGTTTGGCCTCTGTTGTAAGCTCATCAAGTACATGGCACTCTTCTTCTTTGGGACGTATGCAAAGAATGCCTCCAAAAATTCTTTTTTCAACTTTTCAAACGATCGGATGTGCTAAGCAGGTAATTCAGTAAACCACTGTTGTGCTTGCCCAGCTAGTGAGAGAGGGAAAGCCTTGCATCTGGTGACTTCATTCCACCCATGTAATACGGCCATTGCGACGAAGTGTTGCAAGTGCCTCTCAGGGTCTTCCTTCCCCGAATATACCGGGAGTTGGGGTAGCTTGAACCCGGGCTGTACTGGCTGTCTTTGGAGCTCTTCAGATAGTGGGAATCCTTTCGTCGGCATTTCTGCTGGTGCTGTTACAATTTGCTTCTGTTCCAACACTTCTTTTATGAGGCGCTTGACATCAGATGCCTTAAGAGTTCCTCCCTCTGCTTCATTTCTATCGAGGGATTGGATACAAAGAGCCCTTGAGTGGGTGCTTTCTGCCATCTCCTCATACATGGGGGCTTTCCCCGGCCTCCTATCATAGTTACCTCCTGGGTTCTCTGTTGACGGGACTCGATTATTAATCCTGGGGTTTCCAATTCTGATCCCTTGATGTGGCACCCTGAGAGGATCATCCTGGGATCTCCAATGTCCTCTCACCCCTGTTTGTCCTCCTGTTTGGGGAATGTGGATGTCAGGCATCAATTCTTACAGTAGAGCAGTAACCCCTTGCAACTTTTTCATATTCTCCTCATTACTTGCTTTGAGATCGTTATTCTAGTTTTTCAACTCCTCAAAATTCTTCTATAACTGTTCATAATCCGATAATAAGACAGTGGGTGGTACTATCCCAGAAGGCTCTGGAGGTACTAAAATCACCGTAGGGCTTCTTCTCGGAATTGAGGATTGCCCCAGGGAGTGTTGGTGTAATACCCAGGAATGATTTGAGGACATAAATGATATTTAATGAAGGACATAAATGGAATTTATGGAAAAATAAGACTATAGGGCACACTAACGTAGCTTTGGACGACCGAATTAGTCAGAGGGAGTACCCTGGACCCTAGATAGATAAGGAAAATGGTACAGTATCGACAAGTGATACGAATTATGATTTTTAGTGATGAAAGAGGTGGGATCAGGAATAGTTTTCGATACAGCTAAAATGCAGCTACAAATTAGGTGCATAAACTGAATTGTTATAGGGGACTTCCGGGAAGTCAACGGAAGCCTAAAGGGGCTCCGATTTTTCATAAAGAACAACCCTTCATTAGTTTCAGGATGAAACAATAGCCCAGTGAGGACATTGGGGTGAAATTGTCATTATCGAGTAATCTTGGATTATTAATTTTGTATTTTCAATATTGAAATGCAAATTAATTTGATGTGTTAGGGCCTAAGTGCAATAAATAAATTGCTAAAGTGAAATTAAGATAGAAACTTGAGGGTTAATGTGTAATTTGTTTATATTAATTGAGTAATATATAGTTATATATATATATATATAGATAGATACGCACGCATGGATGTTCTCTGTGAAGGTGCCGAGAAGCTTCATGGACAATTTGCTTAGAGTGGTGGCCAAGTTTTGTTGAAAGATTGGTGGCCAAGCTTGCTAAAGTCGGTGGGTTACTATATATAGGTGAAGATGTTGAAGGGAAAATGGAAAAGGAAGAAGGAAGCTGGCCGAGAGTTTTCAGCAAGAGGGAGAGTGGCCGAGAGTTGTTTCAGCGAGAAAGAGAGAGGCTGGCCGAGAGCTCGAAGGATCAAGGAAGAACTGGAAGCAATACAGGTGGTCGGAGGAAGCTCGGAAGCGACCGGAGCATGCTGGAACAGCAAGCCGCGGCCATAGCCGCGAGCTTGCTGCAGCTGGGCAGCACCCATGGCTGCTGGAGCAGCCGCAACAATGGCTTTGGAGCGTGGGGTAGCGACTAACGGGGTCGGGGGAGGCCGGTGGTGGCCGGTGATGGAGCTAGCAGCTGGCGGCTGGTGCACGAGGAAGGCTGGCCGAGCGCTGGTTCGCACACAGGAAGAAACAGAGACGGGCGGGAGGAAGAAGAAAGGTGAAGAAAAAAAGGAAAAAGAGAAAAAAAGAAAAGGAAAGGAAAAAAGAGGAAAAGGAAAGAAATAGAAGAAAAATAGGGAAAAATGGGAAATATTCTCGAAAAAATCCTAGAAAAATTCTGAGGATTAATTTGAGGCTATAGGAGTATGCCAAAGCTAGAGAATTACTCAGACGCGCATTTCGAGGCTTAGCACGCATCACGAGGCAAAAATTAACTTTTCAAATAAGGTGAGTGATCTGATCCTAGTTTTACCCTTGTCTTGTTGAAATGTGTATAGTGGGTTCAAGTGGGCGGTGTTACCCTCCCGAACTTAGGTTACACGCAATTGGGACCAGTTCTAGTGAGCGGTTTTACCCTCCGAAACTTGGATTGTTCTGCAAAGGCGTTTCACTTACATATTTATGTCATCATTTGCATATTGAACATGTGAAACATTGCATCAACTGTTTTTACTTACAAAAGAGTCGGTGCATGGCGTGTGATTTTCATATCATCGGGGTATTGATATTCGTGTCAATGTTATTTTCTGTATGGGACGGGATGGGGTCTTCTTGAGAATGGGACACGGTTAGTCCTGGTGATCGGGTGACACGGTAGGGCATCCGGGGCCAGTACTAGTGATCGGGTGACACGGTAGGGCATCCGGGACTGGTAACCGAGTGACACGGTAGGGCACCCGGGGATTAAGTGTGTCAGGGAATTTCTCAAGTTAGACGTGTCTTGCGTACTGTCGTTTGTCTGAGTATGCCATGCTCGTGTGTCTCTCATGCATTGTATAAACTGTTTCATACTATCACTTAGATGTTTATCATCTAACCTGGGCTATGCCCCTAGAACGTTTGATGTTCCAGCCAGGGACTGCTGCGAGGCAAGAATGTGGCCGGTTGAGGGCTAATGGTGCATAGTTTGTTAGTCGTTGTAATGTTTGGAGGTTTTAGTATGTATTACATGTTGTAAATGAACAGTTGTATATTAGCAATGTTATCATTTGATCTGTATTACATATTTTTCCATGGAAATACAATGTAAGAACTATGGTGTTTTGGTATTAATGTATCCGCTGTGTTGTATTAAGACTCGTTTAGTTTAAGATTATTGATCTTGATAGTTAAACGGGTAAGGCTGGGGTTCACGGGGTTTTGTATCTGCATGTGAAGATTGTTCTTGATATACCGCGCGTGTTGAACTTCAAGAGAAAAAAAAAAATCTCGAGAATACCCTTATAGTGACACACCTGGCGAGACGGGGTGTTACAATTGGTATCAGAGCCCTAGGTTAAAACCCTAGGATGGTAGGCTAGGTTAATGAACTTAGCATGGTTAGAATTACTGAACGAGAACTTAGAACAGGGTTATGGATTCTAAGAGACAGTCAGAACGTAGATGAGATTGGTATGGAGACTCTAGAAAAGTGAAATTTGAGGTTTCCAATTTGAATATACTTGCAGCGTCAAGAGGAGATGAACAAGTTCTATTCACATCTTTTGGAAATTAGGAAGCCAGTAATGAGGGTCGTCGAAATGAAAGAGATATATGATCCAAAACCTTTGAGGAATAAATACTTTAGTGATTCTGGTACAACTTGAAGCATATCATAAAATCTCATTCGGAAGAATCTTAGTGAATCGTCTTAGTACCCTCCTGTTTGGGACATGATAAATGATGGTGATGTCATGTCTTGACAAAGATAAGCGAAACTACGGAGATTATTAAGAGAACCTATCAAGGGCATGGGAAAGAAGAACGACTTGAAGATCTTAAGGTTAAGTTAGATATCCGCCGAATTGAGGACTTAAGAAGAACGGATTCAGTTAGGGCTAACTAGTGAAAATCCCGAATGGAGACTTAGGGGAAAGGAACTGGTAGATCATAAAGACAAAATCCCTGCTTGGAGATTTGGGGGTTTGTCGGTTGAAGTCTTTGAAATTATTAATTGGAGAATACTAGATTTTGCTGAGTGATGAAACGTTGGATTGAGAGTTAGCATCGAACAATATGGGTCGAAGTAAGGTTGGTTCGACAAACCATAACTGAGGATTCGTAAGAATCAGAAATTGTAGACTGGAGATCATTAGTTAAAATCAATCTCACTAAATGTTGGAATAACTGGTGGTTATTAAGAAGAAACAAGTTGTGGACGATTAGTTTGATATGATATAACCTAATTGTAAGTCAGGTTTTGATCAAATGGTATAAGGATTCAAGGGAAAGAATGACTTAGTATAGATCGAGGATCCTAACGAACGACCCGATAAGAAACTCAGGATGATTCGATAAGTGCTTTAGAGAACAGAGCTTGAGGATTTTAGGAATCCGGAAGTGTTGATGGGGATAATGAGATAGAAAAAAAAAAATCAGAATTGATGACAGAGAAAATAAGGAAATAATACCTTAAGAAAATGACTCATAGGGACGAGACATAAGTTATTCAAGGACAAAGAGAGTTAAGGCGTAGATTTAAGTTTTATGAAAGTTTTGGGAGATGACAGGAAAGAGAACTATATCGAGGATATTAGTTTAGGATCAAACGAGGAAAACAAATCGGAACTAAATGAGAATCAAATTCTTGTTGAGGTGTTTAGAAGATTTTCTCGGAAAAAATATTTGGCTTGTATAAAGTACTCTAGGTAGAATTTTTCCTTTTGAATGAAATCTTAGAATGTAATCTCAATCTAATTTCTTTATTAATGGTCACTACTAGACAATGAGGGATCAATTGTAAACCAGCCATAGTTAGGATCAAGGTACAACCGGAAGTTATTAGGATGTAAAACATAAAGTTTGCATGTTTCGAGGATTAGAATTTTCCCTTGGAAATTGAAAGAATCTTTTGGCTTATAGAGAATTTGCAAAATGGAACCTTACTTGATGATTTTGAGATTGTAAATAATATAGGGAACAACGAAAGATTAGAGATTTGTGATTTAAAACGAACCTTGGAAATTAAAAAAAAATTGGGATAAGGTAATTATGCGTATGACTATTAAGGTTGCTAAAAGAAACTTTACGTGCACCGTATATACTTGGAGATAAAATGGTATTTCAACCTGCGGAGACGATTATATTTTAAGACGATTATATTTTAAGCCGGAAATGACTCTAGCTGATTTAAGAAGATACAAACTCAAAAAAAAAAAAAAAAAGTTAGCATAACGATGATTATCAAGGACTGAGAGGTAGTCATAAAAGTCTTGGTTTGAATTTTAAGGCACCAAGCAATGAGATAGGCTCGCTAAAGCTTGATTAAGCTCATAAAGATATCTTGGGATTTGATTAGGTCTTAACAAAATTGAAGTTGGTCCTAATAGATTCAAAGAAATAGGAATTATTGACATAATGACCTGTATAGTGAGTGTTAGTTGAAAGTCAATCGTGGAATAAACATATAAGGAGAATGAAATTTCTAAACCAATCTTGTGATAGATTAAGCATACGGCAGTGACGAGAATATGGTTGAACGATCTAGTATAAGTCTAGAATATGATAAACTAGAAATACAATTGATAGTGGAATGTTTGACAAATTATGAACATTTGCAAGAGCAGCAACAGGAGTGCGAGGTTCCGTCACATGCGTAACAAATTTGGAAAGTAAAAGAGATTAAATTATGAGAAAGAAATCCGAAGTCTTAGGAATGGTTAGGATAAGGTTGCTTGATACGATTGAGTGTTACTCTAGAAAAGAACATTAGGAATCCAAAAGATCAGGGAGTTGGATTAGTACCAATAGAACCACTGTAACTCTCAGAGATGGAATGAGGAATTCTAGCATAACGATAACACCATTGGTGTTGGTCTGTAACAATGGATCTGAGCCTAGGGACCAAGGCAAAGGACTGGTGGTTGGCTCGAAGTTTGGGGTGTGATACCTACGAGTCGGAGCAACACAGTGAACTGTAGAGACGGTCAGGTGCCAAAGTTTGGGCGACACTGAGAATGTTATGTATGGTTTAGAGTCCAAGCTCCAAGGGAGCAGAGCATCGTGGCACGAGTCGGAGCAACACAGTGAACTGTGGAGACGGTCAGGTGCCAAAGTTTGGGCGACACTGAGAATGTTATGTATGGTTTAGAGTCCAAGCTCCAAGGGAGCAGAGCATCGTGGCAGGATCCCTGAATCATTATGGAAAAGTTGAATGATTGGAAGATGACATAAGCGGGATAACAGTCATGTGGATAATGATAGTCGATAGTCAAAAGAGAATCAGAAGAAGGAAATATAATCTCAAGCGATGATGTAATGTTTGGCGAGCAATTAACAAAGTTTTGTGAAGGATTTTTCTAGGATAAATGCATCCATGACAGAAAATCGTGAAGTTAAGGTTACTAAGAAATGAGGAGCATGCTTGGGAAGTTTGGAAATTGTGGTAAAACAGTAATTGTGTTCATAGGTCGAGGTAGGTTCTAATCAAGAATGGAACGATCCTTGATATAGGCATGTGTTATGAGCTTGCTTAGGTAAATGTGTTTCCCGGATGTGGCGTTTGAAAAAAATTTAACCCTAGTTATTGACTTAACTTTTAGTTTTGTGTGATAATTAATATGCACCCCAAAAATTGTGAGCAATTGGCTCCAATTTAACTGTTTTGAATCTTACCTTTAGTGATATAAAAGGTTAAAGCAGTAACAGATATATTTTGGTACTCTCAAGAACACGAGTTGATCTATAGAATGAGATGAAGTCAACCTAAAGATATGACAAGTTATAAGTAGATAAGCAAATGAAAGTGTTTGTCCTTCCAAGAAACGTGTTATGATTTGAGAAAACATATGAATAATTTGTTATGATAAAAGACGAGAGTTTCTAGTTCCACTATGGAAATTTTATTTGGGTTGTAAGACAGTAGGCTAAGCTATTAAAGTTATGATAGGTATTGTCAAAGACCCGGTGAGAACCAAAAGTTGTCCAGTAGGGTTATCATTTAAGAAAGTTGTATGAAACTAGAATCGCCTAAAAGGGACGAGATTAAATCTATTCCTAAAATCAGGGATAATAGGGATCTTGTTTGAATCAATAGAGAGATTATTTCTAGGGAGAGATTATTTGAGATAGAGCAATTGGCGGTTCTAGGGTGAGGTGCCACAAATAACGAATGGATTTAAGTGTTCGAATTAACAGTGTGATTATGAAATATTGTGGTAAAAGGAAATAAGGAATTAAAATGAAATAAATAATGTGTTGAGACAATTTAGGTCATGATTGATGGTCGGTGTTTGAAAAAGAAATAGTAAGCATGTCAGGATGTTAGGTTGCTGTAAGAAAAATTGTGTTTTTGAGAGACCTACATGGATGATTTGTGTGACAGGCCACAAAGGGCTGAGAAATTATCTCTAAAGTTAATGTGCAATCGAGGTACTGATAATTGAGAAATGTACACCGAGTAAGTTCAATGTTATCAATTTCTGTGCAAGCATAGCAGATGAGTTAGTTCAATGTTATCAATTCCTGTGCAATCGTACTATATGCATTAGCATAAGAGCGGGTTGGGAGAACCATGAGTTAAATAAACGGGGTTTGATGACACAATTAGAAGTGATATTGAGGCTTATGAATTATTTTGGGAGTCGTGTAACCGTCCATATAGAGCTACAACGGGATATTCTGGAAAATAAGTAAGATGTTTGGTAAGCATGCATCGTGTTAGAATGTAAGTTGTGAATGATTGCTAAGGATTATGAACGGTATTTAGGACATTTCAATTAGGAATGATTAACAATAGCAGTGATACAATTATCACGGACCAAATTTTGAGGACGAAATTTCTTAAGGGGGGAGAATGTAATACCCAGGAATGATTTGAGGACATAAATGATATTTAATGAAGGACATAAATGGAATTTATGGAAAAATAAGACTATAGGGCACACTAACGTAGCTTTGGACGACCGAATTAGTCAGAGGGAGTACCCTGGACCCTAGATAGATAAGGAAAATGGTACAGTATCGACAAGTGATACAAATTATGATTTTTAGTGATGAAAGAGGTGGGATCAGGAATAGTTTTCGATACAGCTAAAATGCAGCTACAAATTAGGTGCATAAACCGAATTGTTATAGGGGACTTCCGAGAAGTCAACGGAAGCCTGAAGGGGCTCTGATTTTTCATAAAGAACAACCCTTCATTGGTTTCAGGATGAAACAATAGCCCAGTGAGGACATTGGGGTGAAATTGTCATTATCGAGTAATCTTGGATTATTAATTTTGTATTTTCAATATTGAAATGCAAATTAATTTGATGTGTCAGGGCCTAAGTGCAATAAATAAATTGCTAAAGTGAAATTAAGATAGAAACTTGAGGGTTAATGTGTAATTTGTTTATATTAATTGAGTAATATATAGTTATATATATATATAGATAGATAGATACGCACGCATGGCTGTTCTCTGTGAAGGTGCCGAGAAGCTTCATGGCCAATTTGCTTAGAGTGGTGGCCAAGTTTTGCTGAAGGATTGGTGGCCAAGCTTGCTAAAGTCGGTGGGTTACTATATATAGGTGAAGATGTTGAAGGGAAAATGGAAAAGGAAGAAGGAAGCTGGCCGAGAGTTTTCAGCAAGAGGGAGAGTGGCCGAGAGTTGTTTCAGCGAGAAAGAGAGAGGCTGGCCGAGAGCTCGAAGGATCAAGGAAGAACTGGAAGCAATACAGGTGGTCGGAGGAAGCTCGGAAGCGACCGGAGCATGCTGGAACAGCAAGCGGCAGCCATAGCCGCGAGCTTGCTGCAGCTGGGCAGCACCCATGGCTGTTGGAGCAGCCGCAACAATGGCTTTGGAGCGTGGGGCAGCGATTAACGGGGTCGGGGGAGGCCGGTGGTGGCCGGTGATGGAGCTAGCAGCTGGCGGCTGGCGCACGAGGAAGGCTGGCCGAGCGCTGGTTCGCACACAGGAAGAAACAGAGACGGGCGGGAGGAAGAAGAAAGGTGAAGAAAAAAAAGGAAAAAGAGAAAAAAAGAAAAGGAAAGGAAAAAAGAGGAAAAGGAAAGAAATAGAAGAAAAATAGGGAAAAATGGGAAATATTCTCGGAAAAATCCTAGAAAAATTCTGAGGATTAATTTGAGGCTATAGGAGTATGCCAAAGCTAGAGAATTACTCAGACGCGCATTTCGAGGCTTAGCACGCATCACGAGGCAAAAATCAACTTTTCAAATAAGGTGAGTGGTCTGATCCTAGTTTTACTCTTGTCTTGTTGAAATGTGTATAGTGGGTTCAGGTGGGCGGTGTTACCCTCCCGAACTTAGGTTACACGCAATTGGGACCAGTTCTACTGAGCGGTTTTACTCTCCGAAACTTGGATTGTTCTGCAAAGGCGTTTCACTTACATATTTATGTCATCATTTGCATATTGAACATGTGAAACATTGCATCAACTGTTTTTACTTACAAAAGAGTCGGTGCATGGCGTGTGATTTTCATATCATCGGGGTATTGATATTCGTGTCAATGTTATTTTCTGTATGGGACGGGATGGGGTCTTCTTGAGAATGGGACACGGTTAGTCCTGGTGATCGGGTGACACGGTAGGGCATCCGGGGCCAGTACTAGTGATCGGGTGACACGGTAGGGCATCCGGGACTGGTAACCGAGTGACACGGTAGGGCACCCGGGGATTAAGTGTGTCAGGGAATTTCTCAAGTTAAACGTGTCTTGCGTACTGTCGTTTGTCTGAGTATGCCATGCTCGTGTGTCTCTCATGCATTGTATAAACCGTTTCATACTATCACTTAGATGTTTATCATCTAACCTGGGCTATGCCCTTGGAACGTTTGATGTTTCAGCCAAGGACTGCTGCGAGGCAAGAATGTGGCCGGTTGAGGGCTAATGGTGCATAGTTTGTTAGTCGTTGTAACGTTTGGAGGTTTTAGTATGTATTACAGGTTGTAAATGAACAGTTGTATATTAGCAATGTTATCATTTGATCTGTATTACATATTTTGCCATGGAAATACAATGTAAGAACTATGGTGTTTTGGTATTAATGTATCCGCTGCGTTGTATTAAGACTCGTTTAGTTTAAGATTATTGATCTTGATAGTTAAACGGGTAAGGCTGGGGTTCACGGGGTTTTGTATCTGCATGTGAAGATTGTTCTTGATATACCGCGCGTGTTGAACTTCAAGAGAAAAAAAAAAATCCCGAGAATACCCTTATAGTGACACGCCTGGCGAGACGGGGTGTTACAGTTGGTCCTGATTTGCTTGTATTACGGGCGGGGTTTGTCTCCCCTGCCTTACCACTTACCTCCCTAA
This sequence comes from Diospyros kaki, assembly GCA_036245055.1. NCBI lineage: Eukaryota > Viridiplantae > Streptophyta > Magnoliopsida > Ericales > Ebenaceae > Diospyros > Diospyros kaki. The sequence goes on along the minus strand of BSEG01000010.1, from coordinate 23,676,234 downwards.
CCCAATAGCATGTACCTCGCCTTGCTCTGAATGCTCCATGCCACCCAATCCAGTAGTCTGACGACCTTCCAGTGTCGGTATATTACCTGAGCACATGTCATTGTCCAGGTGATCTTCCATAAGTTTGTGTACATTAGGTAGTGTCTGGATGGGGTCCCCTGTCCGGCTACGAGTGTTCCTTCGGTTTAGGTTAGGTGGGTTAGCCAAACCTGTTAACTTTGTCCCTCTCGGCATCTTGTAGTGAAATGAGCTTTTTATCCAGATTCCCATAGACGACACCAAATTGTTGTTGCTCAAATACAACAATTAAAATTTTTAAAGGATGGGACAGTTGTGGATGCCGTAGATTCCGAGATGTGAACAAAGCGCCCCTCAGGAGGCTATTGAAGCTAACTGTGGAGGCTTCTGAAAGTGACACTGATAGGGCTTGCGAATCTGGGACGTCTTCCGAAGCTACCAATTCCCAGTCTTCCGAAGCTACCGGTGCACTGTCTTCCGAAGCTGCAATGCCCAGTCTTTCAAAGGTACCGATGCAGAGTCTTCCGAAGATCTGTATTTAGGGCTTCCGAAGGCAAGTCTTGATGCTTCCGAAGTTCTCTGTAAGAAAAAGATGGTCAAAAGGTTAGTGGGCTTCTCTCCCACGAAGACCCTCCGATGCTCAAGTCAGTATGGAAGAAATGTAATGGAAAGGAAGACTATGTTTTTCAGAAGGAAATATGGTGAGAGAAAAATACCAGTGTCCCGATCCCGTTTTGGAGTTGAACTTCTCCTTTTATAGGCTGAGATAAGAAAATATAATAGATTGAAGTGGCCTTCGGAAGAGGGGCTTCCGAAGATATCCTCCGTAGCTACCTCTTCTGTCTTCGAAAGCTGTCTTCAGAAGATGTCTTCGGCAAGCCTCTACCCCAGCGAGTCTTCGTTCTTGGTTTTCTTTCTGCGAATCTTGGGGCACAACACTAGGGATTAAGGTGAGAATTGAAATTCCATAAAATTGAAATTTCACTCTTATTTTTCACCTCTATCAAACACACTCTAAGACTTGGGTTTGTGAGCATTTTCAACAATATGAGTTTTTGCGTGAAAATCAACTCCTGTCAATTGTTTTTGAGATGCATGATGTTTATCCTCAATTCTTAATGCAACAAACATATCATCCAATGAAATTTTTTTGAAGTTTTTGTTGAAGACCTCTAGCAAATTCAAACCAAAAGGAGGCAATTTTTCAATGAGAGGTTCAACAAGTATAGTTTCATTCATTATATTACCTTTTATTTAGCCTTCATTTTCATATCAAAAATTGCATCCCCAAATTCGTGAATCTGACTAATAGACCTTTTTATCAATCATTTAAAAATCAAGCCATTTTTCAACCAAGCATTTTTTAGAACCGTTTCCTTTAATGTCATATTTATAATAATCGATGTGAAGCATAGATAGTATTAGATAAAAGCACTTAAAATTCTACCATAGCATTAAATGTATTGTTCACAAGAATCCTAGAGTAATAGATTCTTTGCCACTTGCAACAATTTCAGATGATTTCTAACTCTTCCCATTAGAAGCACTTAAAGTTCAAAGATGTCAAAGCGTTGTTCTCAAAGAAGAAATGCCCCTTGTGCATTGGCTTTTGATATTATACTCTTAGGATTATCGTCTTTGTGTGATTTTTCATCACTCGTGTTCTCAATTTTGATAGAAGAGGTAAATTGTAGGTAGAGAATTTGTCTCACTGCGTAGAATAAAAAATCAAACCCGTGACCTATTAATGTAAATTCTAACTTATCGTAACTCAACTAAAAAACACTTAAATTAATAATTGTCGGACACTCAAAATAAGATAAAATGTTGTAAAACTAAAGAGGAATTTGGTCCTCCTTTTCTGAAAAATATAAGATAAAGGAAGATATATATCAAGAGAGAGTCAATAACGAAGAGATGAGAGAGAGACTGAAGTTGTTGGTTGTCACCTTTTTTCTTAATGCACAAGCAATACATATATATTCAATTGAAAAAACAAACATTGGATAGATATAAAATTAAAAGATAAGAAAATGGTTTAAGGAAAGAGTCTAAGTCAATTAACTTAAATTTATTCGTAATAAAATCTACTTTCTTTTTTACTCTATTAATATTGAAAATTTTAATTAAATATAAATATAAAATATTTATCATTCACGAATTGATATGGGTGTTTATTTGGTCTAGATCAATCATAAACCAAACGAGATTGAGATTAAGATTCTTAAAACTATTAGATTTAAGACTGAAATGGTCTGGTCATGAATATTTTTTTTATATTTCTATATAACATTCCAAAAAAAGCATGCATATATTACATTACCTATTTAAATTTAAGATATTATACATATTACATCCATATTATTAATAAATAATAATATTATATTAATTGTAACTAGTTTTTGATCTTAGACGCGTTCTGTACCGAACCAATTGACGCCTATATATAAGTGAATTGAGAACTAAATTGAAGTCTGACTAATTTGAGACTAGATTAATTTTCATATACTAATTGAACTTTGAACCCCCCCCCCCCCCTAAATATTGGAATCAAAATAGGCCAAGTTAAACTAACAACCAAAAAAAGTTGTTGGAGTACAACCAAAAAAATTGGAGTTCGATTCCTAAGTGGACCCTTATCTAGTTGAAGATGGTTCATAATAAGAATAGCATATAATCCCTTATAGAAAATCCAACTCCATTGTATTCCCAGGACAAATTTCCATGAAAGACCCCCAACAATGGTAAAGGCACTGGAATCACGTGGCAACCTAGCATCACAGGTTATTCTTCTAACTTGATATGTGCAAAATGAGTACAACGGAGCAAATAAGAGTTCTATTTAATTGTCAATATTCTTTCAAGTATCAGCATGAGTAAAATTTTCACATCTCCATAACTCTTACGGAATTTATTGAGCACTCCATTGACAATAAGAATACAACCCCAATATATTTTACCACGTCCAAACATTTGAGAGTGCCTCAATACTTAAAAAGGGTTCAACATACACCAACTTATTACACACATCAATACTCTCTAAAGCCTTCGACTTTGTCTATGTGATGAAACGGTTGCTTTGCTTACCAAAAATTCCTGGACCATATGTGGATTTGATCATATCAATGAGAAGGGGAAATTGCAATGATACAAACAAAGTAACAGGTAGACAGGCCAATACGACTACAGGAATGAGAATCCACGTGTCTTTAGCTGCAAAAACAAGATAAAGAGTGGAGACAAAGGCTGCCATCATGGATAATATGGAGAGGAAGAGGGTTATAAGGCCGATGATTAGTCTATTGGGCAATGCATATAGAAAATCCTCTTCGGCATAACGAGAAGTGAGAATAGACAAGAACATTAACAAAGAGGAAGTGGAGGAGAAAAGAGCAAGGGCATCAGCGATGGCAAAGATTGCAAAGGCTGTTTCTTTGGAGAAAAGTGGTTGCCCAGTGACACCGTTGTTTCCACCTGGCACAGTGATGGCAGCTGCAAAGGCGACGGTGGCCACAAGCGCAGCTACAATTGTGCATGAATTGGCGGCATCTTTCATCCACTGCTCTCCTTCTTTCACCAAGATCTTGTGTGTCTCGGTGAAGGCCTCTGCAGGTGTTTGTCCGAGATAATTTCTCTCTTCTTTGGCTTGTGGTAGAACAAATTTTTCAACCTCCTGTACAAGATCCAGTGATTTTGGGATTAGATCAAAATTAAAGACTTCACACTCAGCATAATCATATTGTGTAACACCCTTAAGTTGACAAGATTCAGTTATATATGTCATTTATTGATTAATAAGTTATATATCTCTCTTTGTGATATATTGTGAATACGATTTAGATTATTCTGTCTTTTTGCTTGATTTACATGTGATTTGTTTGATCCAATTATAGAAAACACATTTTTGCAACTGAGGAGAAGAAGTACCTTAAACCATTGTAATTCGAGTTGCATTTGTAAGGCTGCCCCAGCAGCACCAGATCGCAGGTTAAGTTGCTGTTGAGGATACAAATATCCAGCCATGTGGAGGCCATTGTTTCCCATTATATCCGACTGCGATAATTGTGTAAATGTTGATCCCACATACTGGTAGATGAGGTTGAAGACTTGTTCGCGACGGTACAAAACTGCCAGTTGGAAGACAGATTTGTCTTCTAATCTTAGACGAGTTGAACCTGGAATCGTGTGCAGAATTTCTTCGACGACTTCCCGGATACCCACGCACGCTGACGTGGCTAGTGGCACCTTAAGCATGTCGAAAGCTTTCAAGTGATCCAGCTTCCCCACTTCCGTGCAAAGAAACTTGACAAGCTCAACAGCATACTGATTTTCTTGTTTCTTCTCTCGAACACGCTTGATTTGCGGCACTGACAGTGATCAAATTTACAACTTTACAACATATATATGTGTGTGTGTGTGTGTGTGTGTATTTATATGTGAATTAAGAATTTAAATTTCTAAATTCCAAAATCCAAACAAAATCTTAAAGATTTTCTTATCTTCATGCGGATTATTACCAAATATTTCAGCAACCTTCCATACCATTGCCTGCAATCTCATTCTCAGCTTAACTGTACAGGAAAAATAAACATATTAAAGTCAGGGAACTGTCATCAAAATCTACCCAACAGACTACTAGATGCCCGCATATACAAAAATATTTTTAAAAAAATATAGTTTATTATAATAAATTTATATTTTCCAAAAATATTTTAATTACCAAATATACATACAAATAATGATTTTAATGTATATATTTATTTAAAAAATAAACAGGTGGCGATTGGTCAGCATTGCCTGCCAGCCAGCCAGCTACCGCCTGCCATCGAGGGTTCTACAACTAAACCTCATCGAACCGTCATTGACGGGAGTGAAGCAGAGGGAGGTAGAGTGGATAAAGAGGGATATAAGAGAGGGAAAGATTGGCCTAAGAGGAAGGAGGAGGGACAGAGATGGTGAACCCCAATCGCTTTTCTGTTAGAAATCAAAGGCAATATTCAGTTTTCCTTCCAATCTCTTCAATTTCTTATGCAAGACCATTTAATTGATGAATTTTGGTGGACTTTCTGGATCTGATTTTTTGCTCTCTTTCTCACCTCACATCTCTTTTTTACCTCCCTGCCCCGCTTTTTTGCCTCCAACGTCCATGGAGTTGCAACTAGCTCTGCCACCCCATTCAATCAAACCCTATAGCACAGCGGTTCTATGCAGCTAAAACCCTGCGATTATTAGTGATGACACAAAGATCGATGGCCAATTGAATTGCTTGCATGGACATAAAACAAGAGAAAAATAACTACTCCAGGACTCGGCCAAGATAAAGCCACTCTAATGTTTAATTCAATAAGAGATTCAGATAAATGAAAATTATGAGAATTGTAATGAATTTCGTACATTTAGCTTATTCCTTGAGAGACGTAGACTAAAAGGTGCCAGGGAAAGAATTATGCTTCGGTGAGCATTACCATCATATAGCCATTGGTTGGTTCTTTTTGTTATTTGTACGTGCAATAAGCTGGTAGTTAACTACAAAGATTCCACTAGGTCGCGAATTGAGAATTCAATTGCTTTTGGTCACCGCCATTCAATAGTTTATGTTACATATGGTGTTAAATTCATCAGGTTCTCTCAATTTAGGATAGCCATCAGCATGTTACAGATTACTAAGCCACTAAATTTAATTTTCTCCACGCTCAATTGTATCCTATATATGTTATGTTTCATTCAATAATTTTTGTTATATATTGTTATGTCTCTTTTTGTTTTTGTTTCCAATTTTAGGGGTGTGCAAATGTTAGTTTGATGGAGTTGGTGCGGTTTTTCTTCTCTTTTTAGAGCCTTCTCTATTGGTTTTCAATTTTTAGTTTTTTGTTTTGTCAATCTGTTAGTTCAGATTTCAATTTTTGGTTCAATTTATATAGTTTAATATCTATTTTTTCAATTATCGGTTAGTTACGTTATTTGGGTTAATTGGTCAATTCAACTAGATTTTTTCTCCCGATTTGGTTAATTCAGTTAGTGGACTTTGGTTGATTCGGTAACCGAACCGACTATTTGCACACCCCTATACTGAACATGACGTTAATAACAAATCAAATGCATAAAAGGATTAATAATATATTATCAGTTGCGATTGTATAACTATCCTTTAAATTGAAGTAACACAATTATCTTATGTATTAGTGTGTGAGATTTGCTGGTGATGCATACTCATCCAATTGCATAATGAAAATGTTCACCTTGTGGTCTCATTCAATTGATATATGAAGACAGGTGTTTGCAAAATATGATCCATTACCTTCCATGTGAGGTGAATGTCCTACGATTGGTATATGATTGAAGAAGTTTTTGGCCAAAGCATGAATGACTGGAAAGGTGTTTTCAATATATCATCTTGTCATACCAACTAAAATCTATCACGTAGTATTGAGTTAGTGAGTTTGATTAGTTCATAGCTCTTACTTGGTGGAGATATTAGTGATGAAATAAATTGAATTACACAATAATTGTCAATGAAATTGGTTCACTTTGAATTAAATTTATTCTTTTTTAGATTATCTTGATATGTTGTTAGACGTCACTCAATATTCTTAGGGTATTTTGAGAAGATTGAGAGATTCTCAAAATAGATTGAAGAGTTCGATTAACATAAAAAAAGTTGGATGTTTCTTTATTGCTACTTAGTGGTAAATCTAGAAAGTCTTACACCTAAAAACAAAGCGACCAAAATAACAATTGTGGGGCTTGTATTGTGTTTTCGATGCCATTACGAATTAATGGAGAGCCTAATTGTCATTAAGAACTAATGCCAAATTTGTATGAATTGAGTAAGGATCTTTCAGCAACAAATACCAAATTGTCAACTCATTTCAAAAATTGTCAATAGTTTTTTAGATGTTGAAAATTGTCAACAGTTTCTATTTGACAGATTATGCCTGAAAGATTCAAGAGTTAGTGGAATGTCTATTAACTCCTATGTCACTTGTCAATCGCTCAAGCTACATGGTTTTGCAGCACTTATTTTCCACTTTAGCATATAAATTAAGAGATTAAAGAAGAAGAAGAAGAAGAAGAAGAAGAAGAAGAAGAAGAAAGTGAAAATATTCTTGAATTACAGATTGCTTTTCCTTTTTCTTGGTTTCTTCTTCTTTTACTTCTTCTCAAATTACTCAAGAGATGAGCTTTGGTTTTTGGAACTAAGGAGAACTACGTGCCTAGACGTAGCTTTGTAGCTTTCAGCTAACACAAAAGGCAATTTCAAGGGGTTATAGAAGCTAGATTGGTGTGGACCAATTAAGCCCTTCACACTTGGGGAGAATAAGATTATCTTGTGAAGTTTCTCTTAAATCAAATTTGGATTATTTGAGAGGTAACTTTAATGAATTGTCCAAACTTCATTATGTATATTTTTGATTGCATACATTAGATGTGAAAGTTTTTAAAACGCTACACACCTATATATATGAGATTCTGAATAATTTCATATCTCGGATTATAGAAAACAAGTACAGTTCAGACTAAAAAGTAATTTAATTCATAAATAAATTATATAAAAATATATTATTCTTCCATGAAACAAAAATTAAAATTATTAGGTGACAACTTGACGAACCGGGAGTAGAGCACTGGGCAGGACTTTCTATGTCTCCTCCACATTGTAGCTTCTCCAACTTCTCTGAGTTCTCCAACTTGGTAGGAACATCTAAATGTAAAATGGCAGAAGAACATAATAAGCAAAAAAGTAAAAAAAAGTATAACCATGAGAATACAAATAAACCCCACCCTGACGTATTACAGATTATGATTTAAATTAAGGTGGAAATGAAAAATTGATTGCTAGCATGCATGAAGTACCAACTTTACCACCTTGTCCATAATTCCTAGCTAGCATCATTGTTGATCATCATGTGTTAGCATTGATCTTGTTGTTGTTGTTTGTATTTATTTGTTTTACTAAGTACAAAAAGAGTGATGAAAGGAATATTTACGAGACTAACAGGAGTAGATGAAGCGCTGGTAGAAGTTGAGGGTTAGTCCGCTTGGGAAGGCAGAAGACTTGAGCGCCATTTTGTCAAGAAGACGCGAATCCCTGACAGCTAACTCTGGATGTCTCCAAATCAACATTAAAGCAATGTCTGTAACAACAATTCCAATTTCCAACCATCACTTAGACTTAATTATCAAAACTTGCATTAATTACCACTTGTAATTTAAATAATATAAAACTAAATTGTAAGGAAATGAAGATAACACGATGGCCGCCTCACTTCCTACTAGAAGTTGCCGGTAGCCAGTTTTCACACTTGGTTTTGATGTGTGGGGCATATTTGCTAAAGGAGAGGGGACCAAATTTGCAAAGAATAAATTACGTACACTTTGCACTGGAGCTCTTCTATTTTTTAAATTCTTGGAAGCTAAAATGACTATTTTATTATGTCTTTCCAAACTCTCTCTCTCTCTTTCCCTCCCTCCATTGTTGACCAACACCAATGACTAAGCCAAGTTCTCACGTTTACCTTTACCTATATTGGTGAATCTTATTTAAGTTCAACCATTGCCAAATCTAACGAGGTACGGCAATCATTTTTTTAAAGTCCATTTCATAAGACACCCATGAAATTTGGCAAAAAGAGACCAACCATCTCTATGTTTTCGAAAATAATATGCAACTTCCTTACACTTAACAGAGAAAGTAAAATGACCATTTAATTCCTATATTTTAAGATATTTTCTCCTATTTTTTTCTGCCTCATCTTTTTTTTTTTTTCCTCTCACACATCTATTTCTTTCTTTTATCACCAATGGTCTTCAAATGATTGGCCATTAGTAATAGAGAGGAAATTAGATATCATGTCATCATTCAAAGAGGATGGGACTTCTTCACCCCATTAACGATGTTTCATGTGATGGGGAAGAAATTTGGAATCCTCGTCACCAACCAACAACAGGTGCACTTTATTTCCTATCACGTCTCTCTTTTTTTCCTATCTATTTATCTATCTCTCTCTCTATATATATATAAGGCTTCTAATTTGGAGGGAACCAGACATTGGTTTGTCTATGAAAGAATAAAGATATCAATATCTGGGTTTCGGAGAACTTAGATCTGACTGTCTAACTATCATTTATGCTTATTTAGTTTCCTTTTTTATTGTTAGTTAATCATAGTTAAATATTGGAATGCAATCAATGGTGGGTGGCCAACAATGGTCAAGTATCATCGATTTTTTCTTTTTTTAATTTTTTTTCTCAAATCACGAGAGAGATGAGAGAGAAATAAAGCAAATAGATCATTTTACTCTTTTATATTGGTTAATGAGGTCATTGCCATTATTAAAATGTAAGGAGGACTTTGCAATTAGGATAAACCTAGGGATGATAACTTTTATTTTCTTTGAAAGCTTTTGTCCATAAATAACTGATACTTGTGTAGGAGTGAATGGAGAGGAACAAAGAAAAAAGACATACCATAAAGTCCACCGATAATTAGAGAGTCGATGAGCTTGAAGCCTAATTTATCGATGAAGGGCCTAGGATCAGTGTCTTCTTTGGTGACACTCAATAAGTAAGATACCATCTCTCTATTGGCCAGACGAGCAGCTGTACGTAGAGGTACAACGCCGGAATCACCACAGATATAAGGCAAGCGAGGGTTCTTGTTCACCAACATCTTTGCTGCCTCTATATTCCCAGCACCCACTGCCTTGTGTAAGACTGTCGCGTCTGTCCCGTGTTCAAACTGCTCCAGATCCTCTTCCGACATCCTCTCCAAGAGCCCCTTCACAACTTTGTTCCTGTGCGGGGACTTCACCGCTACCATAAGTGGCGTTTGTAAGGACGTATTGATTCGGGCCTTGATTGCATCGGGTTCTTTTTCTAGGAATTTCTTCACACGCTCCCAGTCGCCCTCTTGCACCGCTTGGTACAACGGGAAGTAATGGCTTAGATTGATCCCTGCTTCTCTACAGCTTGTTTCTCCCATCATCAGCTCTACGTACAAAATATATCCAAATAAATAATTATTCATTTATAAAAATTCTATTTGTACAAATAAAAATTTCATTTATGTTAGAAGAATCATGTTTTTCGTGGTAGAGTGCGATGGGCAGGCGAGGAGTGCTCTGCTTTTTGCCTCTCACGAAACAAATTAAGGGGTAGGAGTGGATCGTAATTCCACCCTTTTGATTTGGCTCATGTCCATGCAGTCCATCATCGCTTTACATTATTGGCCCCAAAATCACCATCTTTAATTCACCTTACCATAATCCATAAAATCGGCGAAAGGATTAAAAAATGTATCCTCCAAAACCCGCCAGATAGCGAAAGCGGTTTTAAGATGCGCCACATTAGTGCGGAGCATATCGTCTTGGATCGTGCTCCGTAACCATTTCTGTACCAGTTCGTCGGATCTTTTCCAGGAAATGTGGTCAGGATTCTCAATCTCCTTGCCGCGGCAATCGGATTGTTCGTCGACGGCGATCAACGCCGGCGGCGGTTTGATCATGCCGTTGATGAAGCCGATCAGATACTGCCTCTCGAGAAAATCGAGCATCATCTTTCGCCATACGAAGTAGTTCGTTCCGGACAGCTTGATGTGAACGAAGTCCTCCACGTTGACATCGACGGGATACGGGTACACGTCAGAAGAGAAAGAGCTCGCCGAGGTTAACACTGACGAGGAGAAAGAGCTTGAGGTTGCCATTGATGAATTAATGTTCCCAAAACTAATCTCTCAAACCTTCAACACACACACACACACACACACACACATATATACCGATCCGAATGAGCAATCAGTATTGTCAAAGTAGCTTTGCAAAAGTAGTCAGTGAAGGCCACTTTTCCGAGATCGATTGGACGATATCTTGCCATATATAGCTTGGTGGGCTAATTTGGTCCATCAGAAAGCAAAAGCTTGCTTCGCCAGCGATGGGGATTTGATATCTACAAGCTGTATTAAGTATGTATAGAGATTCTTCCACAACTACCACATGAATCACGCACCCTTTGTATTATTATGTATTCTTAGAGCAAGCAGTTTAATCACCACCCACAACAGTCAAAAGCAACCATTTTTGTGTTGATCAAAAAGTAAGGTTAATTTGTTCCATAATGACTTGATCAAAAAGTTCAATTCAATAAGTTTACTCTCTGCACGATTGAAGCCTTGTTATAAAATTGGGACATAGACATTTTTGACATATCAAAAATGCAAAAACCCCTCTGTTGCTAACTTCTTGCACAAACAGACCATTTTACACTCATTTTTAAACTATCCTCACTCATTCTCTTTTATTTCCCCTCCTCTTCCCATGAAAGTCGATGGATTCTCTTTTTCGACAGCAACCGCTCTTGCCCAATGATGTCTACCTTATCTTCTCTAGCTACCCTCTATCTTTCTCTTTTTCTTAGTCACACTGCAAGTTTGATTTGCAAAGATGCAAATTGAACCCTATGTGGGCCTTAGTGGGTTTGATCTACATTTGCAAGTGGATTGAACCTTAGTGGATTTTGATTTTCATTTTGCAAAGGTGAACTCTTTGATTTGTTGGTCGACGACAACAAGAGAGATAAAGAGAGGGGGGGGGGGGTAAGGGGAAGGTCGCGACAGTTACAATCTATCCATGATTATATAAGGTACACTTCTTTCTCTTTGGATTCCTTTTTCAAAGCCAAACGGCCTAGATTTAGGCTTATTCGATTTTAATGGAAGCTTCGATTAACCTAGATGGGGTTCCCTTTTCGCTAGTGGTGGTTGGCTAGCAGTGTTATTATTTCTTTTTTACTTTTTTATATTTTATCTCTATATAATTATATAAGAAAAAGAAAGATGGGTGGGGGAGAGAAAGAGAAGAAGGGTATTTTGGGTATTAGCAAACAAAATTAACTGATGTTCATTTACATAAGGAGGAAAGTGATGCATGATCTATAATCTTAGGAGAGATGTTTGTCATTTTTATATGTCGGGTGTCTTTGTCGTTTTTGTCAAACCTTAGGTGTTAGGTGCTTGGCTTGATTTTGAAGATGTATATCTTAAATATGAAATTTTAATAAAGTGTTGATTATATTGTACTTAAGGTTTTTGGACATGTTAAGCTAAGTGTTTTGTAATTCAAGGTTTTAATCTTAAACAATTCTTAAAAATTGTTTTTGAAATTGTCTTTTAAATAGATAAAGTCTTGTGGATCCTAAAATATTATCAAAGTTTTAAAAGATAAACTAAGTAACTTGAAAATGCAAGAAAAATTAATTAAACATTAAATCTAGTAAAATATTGTCGACCTATTCTTCATGTACGTCAATTAGTTAGTTAAACTATCAACTTTTTCTTTGAAATTGTTGATTGGTTTTTCAAAATTGTCAACTAGTCCTCAAAACAAGTCAACCAATTTAATGCATACATTTTGGATCAATGTTTCAAGTTTAAACAATCGATTGGTTAATATTCTTGGAGATATTATTGTTGATTTCATTTTAAAACTGTTGATCGTTTCCATTGAGAAATTATTAATGGCTAGTTTTCAATGGATTGATTCTTTTGCCACTTTGATCTCCAATGGCTATAATTCTATAGGGGACATTCAAGAATATAAATACCAACCATTTTGAAGATCGTTTAAGCTGTTGGAAGAGTGGGCTTTCTTATCTAAGAGATCAAATCTTCAAATTTCTTTTAAGCTTAATTGTTTCAATCTTTTCTCATTAGAGGCTTGTTTTTATTGTATAAAATTTATTTCAATCTTGTTATAACAAGATCTCCCTACAAGAAATTAGACTTCTTGTAATAAAACATTTTGTCACAATAACTATAAAAATTGTCACAACATACTTGTTGTGACGAAAGTGTTTGTCATTATGTTAGTCACAACAAATTTGTCTTAATAAGTATATTGTGATAAAATTGAGTTTTATCATAATATCAACAATTTTATTGTGATATCAACAATTTTATTGTGACAAAAAATATTTTGTCACTTAAACCAACTTATTATGACAAATTATTTTGTTGTACAATTTTTTTTTTTTGTCACAATAGGTACTATTTAGTCACAATAAATTCAAATTTTAGATAAAAATCATATTTTTATCATGACAAAATGTATCTTGTGACAAAAAATATTTTGTCACAATTTAGATAGTGACAAAATTTATTTGACATCATTTTTAATGTGATAAAATTAATTTTGTCAATTATTTAATATTGTGACAAACATTTTTTTGATAAAATAGAAATAGTGACAAAATAAATTTCTCAAAATTATTCAATAGTGACAAAATATTTTTGTTAATGACCCAATAGTGACAAAAATATTTATGTCAATAATTAGTATAGGTGACAATTTTTGTTTTGTAAGAAAATATTAATATTGATGAAATTATTTTTCATAAAATTAAAAAATATGATAAAAATATTTTTGTCAAAATTATGAGAGTGACAAATATTTTTGTCATATTCTCAATGTCTCAATAGTGACAAAAATATTTTTGTCAATAATTAACACAAGTGACGAATTTCTTTAGTAAGAAAATATTAATAATACTAATGAAATTATTGTCATAAAATTGAAAAATATTTTGTCACAATTTAAATAGTGACAAAATTTATTTGACATAATTTTTAATGTGATAAAATTAATTTTTTCAATTATCAAATATTACGACAAATATTTTTTTGATAAAATAGAAATAGTGACAAAATAAATTTGTAAAAATTATTCAGTAGTGACAATATTTTTATCAATGTCCCAATAGTGAATAGTGACAAAAATATTTGTTTTCGTAATTAGTTCAAGTGACAAAAGTTTTTAGTAAAAAAATATTAATATTGATGAAATTGTTTTTCATAAAATCAAAAAATGTGACAAAAATATTTTTGTCATATTCTCAAGGTCCCTATAATGACAAAAATATTTGTGTCAATAATTCACATAAGCGACGAATTTCTTTAGTAAGAAAATATTAATACTGATAAAAGTCATATTGATGGAATTATTTTTAAGACATATCTTATTCATCCTTATATCAAATAAAAATTAAAAAAAATGCTTAAAATATATTAAAGTCCACAATACTAAATATAATAAATAAAATCAACAATATAAATAAAAAAACTTCATATATGGAAAGTCATCATTTCTAAAATAAAAATAATGCTCCAAAACATTACTGTTTTCACCAAACATCCTTGATCTTCACCAAACATACAAATTAAATAAAGTTACTTAGCACCAAACATCCTTGATCTTTATCTACTTGTTGCCACATAATTCCTCTTGTTGTTCCATAATTTTAATCTACCAAAAAGAAAATCATTAGAATAAATGAAAATTAAATGAATTTCAATTGAATAAATCACTTAATTAATAATTAAATTATATATTTACTTTCATGAAAAGAAGCAGATGTATTCACTTCACCACTTCGTTCATGTCTTAACTCATCAATCAAAAATTAAAATTGATCATAAGATTCTTGTAAGCTGCTTATTTTGATTTGTTGACTTTGTATTTGCTCTTTTAATTCAGTATTTCACTTTTCAAATTCAATCTTTTTAGTTTCTAAAAGAGTTTCTAGTTCCAGTTCTCTAGATTTACTTGGTTTCACCCCAAAAGCAAGTCCACGAATATTTCTAGATTTTGGGTTCAAAACCTTTTCAAGAATCTAGCGCCCAGTCATTTCAGTACCATCCTCCATTGTTTTGACCCAAAGAGCATTCATTTGCTCCTATAAAAATAAAAATAGAAGTTAATTCAAGCATAAAAATTTATATAAATTAATAGTTAAAATAATATATCATTAAAAATTAATAAAATGAAGTTACTTACATAGTTTTCTTGAGCTTGTGGGTGGGTCCAAGTACCATCACTTTTACGATGTGTCTCAAAATCAACCCTTACTTCAATAGGCTGATCAACTTTGTCTTCTTGATTTTCTTCTATATTTTCTTCTAAAATCTCTTCCAAATTTTCCTCAATAAGTTCCTATATTTAAAATAGGTAAAAAAAAAAAGAAAAAGAAAAGCATTCATGTCAAAATATTTTTAAAAAAATATGAAGTACAAGGTAGTTTAAATAACTATACTTCAACTTATAACTAATTAAACATACCATTTCATACAAGTGTTGGCAGTAAGACTTTGAACCTAATGTGTGTGAAACTTGCATTTTCGCTCAATTACTTGTATTTGATGCACTTTGAACTTGATGTGTCATGGCAGTCAATAGCTGGATGTATGGGCACCAATTATTAGCTGTTACGATAGACTATAGACGGGTCGAGCAATCTGGTACCACTGGACACCCACTATTGATGTGGATGTGGTTTCATGTGGGTGTGAGTAGTAATAACAGGTGGCGTAAGTTGTTGTCTGGTGAGGTAATGTGTTGACTGTTTGGTGACATTGGAGTGAACTGATGTCCGGCCGAGGGTAGTTGTCGACTGGTTGTTCCTAGTCACGGATAATCGACTGGTACTTGGTCACTATCGACTGGCTCTGCTATTATGTGACATATTGCATAACATTACAGCACATGAGATTGCGCTTACATTCATTGGAGGTCATGCTTTGTATGTACGGGGAAGTGTGCACATTAGCATAACTCAGTTGGCTTGTTAAGTGCCGACTTAGGTATGATAGGTGAGCATATGTATTTAGAGCATTTCGCTTGTGTGGATTCCTATATGGGCGTAGCATGGCCTGATGCTTGGCTTATAGGGGCTTTGCCATCACGTTAATGCTGCAAAATCCATTACATTTATTATTTGTTGCATTGCATGGTTACCGTTCGATATGGATTGTGATATGGAGTTAACCCTTAATAGTTATGAGTGGGAGCTGAGCTCCAGATAGTTATGATTCGGGAACTCCGGTATGTGATTGTGGATTGTGGTATGGAGTTGACCCTCAATAGTTATGAGTGGGAGTTGGGCTCTAGATAGCTATGACTCGGGAACTCCGGTATGTGATTATGATGGGAGCCTCGGGCTCGTGTGGATCGTGTTGTGGGAGTCTAGAGCTCATGGGCTTTATGCCAACGAGTTCATGACTATGGCAGGTTTGTATACTGGAACTTGGGTGTCAGGATGTGTATTTCCTATGTGGGCCCCAAGGACCGTTATGTGCATTGTTATATTTATGCTGAGCACTGGTTATTTTGTTACATGGTATGGCATGGCATTTTCATATGTAGCATTGCACTTTGTGCGAGTGTATTCTGGATGAGGGATGTATTCCCAACATTACCATTGTTATGTAGTGAGGTGTATACCGGGTATGGTTTATTTCTAGTTTTATCTTTGTCTTGCCTACATTTGGTGGGATGTATTTTGGTGTGAGAGGTCTATTCCTAATTTTATATGTACTCTTTTGTTATGCTTGTTGAACCTTGTGGTTCATCTTATTTTTACCATCATTCCAGGTGTGAGAGCTGACGCTGTAGCCAAATTGTAATACCCCATATTACATGGTATTGGAAAATAATAATTTGCAGTGATTTTGAAAGGATCTCGGGTGGTCCAGGAAGCCCAAGGGTCGATTTTGAGTAATTAATTAATAAAAATTGTCGAATTGGCAGTAAAGAGTGCCCCTAGACTTGGAGGTCCAAGAAAGAGGGCAAGAGATTGGTGAGCGTCTCGTGGTGAGGATAATGGGGCTGGAAGCAGTTTAACCGGGAATAATTTTCAAAATAAATTCTGTATAAGCCCGAGTGAGTGTCAGTACCAAATGGTTGCAGGGGACTTCTGGGAAGCTGATGAGACCCTAGGGGTGGTTTGATTTTACGAGTAAGGCTACCCTAGCGTGCTTTCGGGTGGAATGAAGGTCCCGTGCAGGCGCGTGGATGAAATCCGCTTTTCCAAGTAATTTACACAGTTCAGAACACCTTGAAAAACATGCACCGCCGCGATTTTCATGCCCAACCTCAAAATTCCCACAAATCACTTCACCTAAAGCCCAAAGCACCCTATCCATTATATTTATTCAAATAATCATTAGAACCTACTTTTTCATAATTTTCTCGCATTTTTTCTATTTTTTTTTCTATTTTTCTTGTAACATCCCAAAATTTGGAGGTAAATAATAATTATAAATATCAGTGTTGAGATCATTATTGAATATTTGGAGATTTATGAGTAAGTATTTATTTATGTCATTTGAGGAAATAGGAAATTAAGACAATTAATAATTTTATTTGGGGGTACTTATGAAAATAATGAAAGAATAAAATAAATTAAATTAGTGGATTTTTGGAAGTTTTAAGGTATAAGTGTAATAAAGAGAAATGAGTAGTGGGGTGTGTGTGTGAAATTTAGAAGTTGTGGGAGCGTTGCTGTGATTTTAGGAAGTGGGCCGCGAGTACTTTAAATATATTTAGGTGTATATATATTGCAGGTGATGGCCGGCGTGAGTGGTCGCGGGCATGCGTGGGGAGTCTGAGGTCGCAGGTTCGATTCCACGGGAGGGCTCACATGTTGGAGGAAAAATGTTGATTTTAATCAACAAGGCCATCCCAAAACGAAATCGTTTCGAGCTGGGGCGGTGACAGCCTTGCGTAGCTACAAGCTTACCACGTGGCGTGTGCTAGGAGCCCCTCCTATCTTGGCTGCCGAGCTTCTTTTTTTTTAGCCAATTTAAGGCCATTTTTTGCCATTCTAGTGGCCAATTAGGCCATTTCTTGCACTGTGAGGCAGAGAGAAAATAGGCGGAGAAGAAGAGCTCGCGGGCAGCAGCTTGGGAAGGAAGAAAATGGGAGAAAATCAAGGGATTTTGGGGATTAATCGGTATTTAAAATATCCAGGTAAGTGGGTAAAATTAATATAAGTGTTATATGTTCAAATCATGGATTTTATACAGTTAAACTATAAATTTTATACGATTAGATTTAATTAAATTGAGCCACCATTTTATTACTTTCTGTAGAACGTTTTACTTCCCAACAGGAGTGCAAGAAAGGCCAAAATCAGCCAAATTAAGGCAAGTTCCTAACCCTCTCCTCATGTTCTTAATTTCCTGTGAAAGTCTTCATGGTTTCTCTTATTTTATCCACTCCCTCACCGTGACTCGATTCTATGCATTAATAACGATAATCTGCGTGGCAACCATTTCCATAACTTGTATGTTAATAATGAGTTTATTGGTGACTAAATAAGTTAAGTAAATGATGTTTTGGTGTTGTTCATTTCGTCTATCATGGGGCTTCGTGTCGCTCCGCTTTCTTTGGAAATGATGCCGAACCCGTTGGGCCTAAGTTCTTAGAAGAATTGATTATGGTTTAATGGGGCTATGTTATGAGTTTTAATGAGAAGAGTGCAGTGATCGGTAAAATGTGTATTGAGACAGTTTTCTATGTTTGAGAAGAGGCATGAATGAGAATGGTATCATGAAGTCTACGTGGCAATGTACATGGAGAGTTATGGAGGAAGATTATGAAATGCTAAGTCTGAAAGATATAAATCTAATGTTGGCCGTGTGTGTCTAAGGGAATGGGATACAAAACCACTGACTGTCGACCGTGGGTCGTGGTAGTTGATGGTTGGATGTATGGGCACCATCATCAGCTGTAACGATAAGCGTTAAACGGGCCAGAAGAGCTGGTACTGCTAGATTCCTGCCTTGATTGTGTGTATATCATAACATATGTGCTGCCTAGGGATTAGGTTGCACTCACCGGTGGGACATGCCTTGTGTGTGATGGGATGTGTGAGCATTTTCATGACTCTGTTGGTCTAAGAGCCAACTTGGGTACTCTAGGTGAGCCGGTACATTTAGAGCATATCGCATGTGTGAATTCCTATGTGGGCGTAGCATAGCCTGATGCTTGGTTTATAGGGGCCTTATCATCACGTTTATACTGCAGAAGCCATTGTATTTCCTATTTGTTGCATTGTAAGGTGAGAAAGTGCGATTTTAAGTGATGAGTACGGGTGATGGGTGGTGCCCACCACGGAACGTAGGCCGTGGAAGTGGCCCACAGAAAGACCTTGGGAGTGAGACCCATGGTAATAAAAAGACCTTGGGAGTGAGACCCATGGCAATAGAAAGACCTTGGGAGTGAGACCCACGTCAACAGAAAGACCTTGGGGTGAGACTTACGACAACAGTAAGACCCTAGGGTGAGACCCACAACAACAAATTATGTTGAAAGTGACAAGAAGGGACGTGTAAGGGAAATGGTATTTGTATGTCGGAATTGGGCGCCAATGTGTGTTTGATGTAGGCTCCAAGGACTGTTTATGTGGAGTTTACCATATGTTTATGCATCTAGGGATAAGGCAAGTATTGGACATGGCATGGTATGACGTTGCATTGACATGAATTGCATGGGGTGTTATGGGAAGAGTTCTGTCTGTACCCTACAACCTTTCTTTCTAGAGCTTGCTAAGTCTTGTGACTCATGTTTACTTTCCATCATTCCAGGTAAGAGTATCCTGAGATCGCAGGTGCATACGGCGGAGTTGAGTCTAGATCATTGAGTCAAGATAGCAAGTGCAGAGTCCTCCCGAGACTAGGTCCTAGGTGTTATTGTGCTTATGGTAGAGTAATGTTTTATAATTTTGAGATGGAAAAATGTTATGTAAACCAGGTCGGCTTGTAAAACCCCGTTTTCGAGATAAATAAAAGAAAGAAATGTTTCATAATTCGTGGTTTCAGAATGATTAAAGTTAGGGCCTTGCAAAGTAGGTCGTCGCTGTTATCTAGCCGAATCGATCGAAGGGAGTATCCCAAAGCTCGAAAGATCAAAAGAAAGATCACATTATCGATTCTCAAGTCAAAATAGGATTTTTAGTGCTGAAAGAAATCGGATTGGAAATAGTTTCCGGTATAACTTCAGTCCGGGCTGATAAAATTGAATCGTCAGAGGGAGCTTCCGAAATGATAACGGAACCCTTAGGGGGCCTCGATTTTCCAAGACAAGCAACCCTTCAGCGTTTTCAGGAAGAAACGAAAAGAATTTCAAAGAGATAAGCCAATCAGGCCTAAATGCAATTTTCTGAAAATGCTCAAGGGAGGTCCAAACGTCATTTTTTCTGAAAGTTCGGGGTGTGAATGTCAATCTTGGAACCTTAGGGTCTTAGTGAAACCAAAGAAAACATCAGGGACTTATGAGAAAGGCCCAAAGTGAAATTTCCAAAAATTGGAGGGCTTAAATGCAATTTTGCAAAAAAATCAAGCTTCCATGGCTGACAGCCTTGGCACACCTCCGACCAGGCTGTTTCGACCACGGGAAGTTCAAGGGATGGTCGGGCACACGTAAGGGATCAAGTTTTGGCTGACAAAAAGCACGAGAGTGGCCGAAAAATCGAAGAAACCGACCATGGAAGAGGTTGGCCATGGCCGAACCTGCAAGTGCAAAATTGAGGGCCTTTGTCGATGCTTTTTGGACGCCCAAGGGATGCTCGCGAAGGTTAAGGCATTGGGCTTCACGGCCATGAAGGTTTCGAGGGCCAATTTGGCCTATAAATAGAGATCTAAGGGCCGAGGGTTTCGCCAAGTTTGAGCTCAAAATCGAGCTTGGGTAATAGGGGGCTTTTGCTCTAGAGAGGGTGAGGATTGATTCTGGAGAAATTGGAGGGTTTTCGCGTACGTTTGGTGAGGTTTCGAGGGGTCGCCGGAGAAGGAGGCAGACACGTTGGCCGAGACTTCAAGCTTTAAGTTGGACTGCTTCTGGACCTCCTTTCGAGCCATCTTAGGTACCATTAGGATCGATTCTTCGTAGGCTTTCATTTGGCATTGGTTTTGCATTTTTCCAGCATGGCCGTGGCCGGAGAAGACGACCGGCGCATGGGCCCCACGCACTAGTCTCACTCGCCCTACCACGCGCCATCGCGTGTGGGCGTGTGCGGCTTTAGATTTTTGTGCAATTTTTTTTCAATTGCTTAGAAAATTATTTTAGAATTTTTTGTATAAAAAGATTTGAGAAAAAATGGACTTAGGTATTTATTTTGGGATTTTAGTGAAGAAAAATTGAGAAAAATCAAAGGAAAAATGCGAGAAAAATGTGACAAAAATTGGTTTTGGTATTTATGGATTTAATATGATGTCTAGGGAGCATTAAAGCTTGAGTTTGGGTATTGGTTCGAATTTCAGAATTTACACGCAAATCGAGGCAAAGCACGCGTTTCAAGGATCGTCATATTTGACCAAGGTGAGTGAGTATGCCTATGTAAGACCTAGTTTTTAAGTGAATATTCTATTTTACAAACATGGTTTAGCATTATCAGCTATGTCCCAAGGAATCGATTTCATGTGAAAATGTTATCTTAAAACCCTAGTTAGGCAAAAGTTTCCTTGAGGTTGATGATAAACGTTTTACCTTAAAACCTGATTTATCATGTTGTCATGCTTTGAATGAAAATGTCTTGTAGTTGCATTTACATGTTATGATGAGGTATGCATACATCCATAATGATATTATTGACCATGCATCGCATAAAGGGCTTGGGATTATGAACTGACACCGCTGCTCTACCAAGTGTGCACCCATACATATCGGCCCAGGAAAGGGGTTGTAAAAATGGGGAGCAGCAGTTGGGTGCGGTTGACTCAAGTTGAAAACGAACGAGGACATGTTGCATCTTGCATTCATACACGAAAATTATATGTTTTGATTCACTCACTTAGATGATTCATCATCTAACTTGGGCTTTGCCCCTGGAATATTCAAATGTTCCAGATGTTGTTATAGTAGAACCAGGTACTGACGAAGCATGTGATGGCACTTTTCAAGTGTACGATGAAGTATGAATATGTTGTTAAAGTTGATGTATTTAAGTTCTGCTGCTTGACATGTGAACATTTGAAAGATGTTGATGTATTATCAAAGTTATGATTATTGTAACGTTAGGTTCGATCCTTAGCTTCCGCATGTAACATTTTGATGACTATCTTTGGAATGAATGGAATTTTGGGTTGATATTCGATGTGATTTAGCGTTTAGTTTGAAAGGGAAAGAAAAAAAATAATAATATCCCCAAATTATCCTAGTTTATAACACGCCCGAGAAAGTGGGGTGTTATAGTTGGTATCAGAGCTTTAGTTATCTTGAAGCCTGAAGTGGCTCTGATACAGTTGGTATTAGAGCAAACTTGAAAACGTTAGGTAGAGAACGTAGCAATGGCTCGAGGAGATTCGGCACTAAGAGATCTGATGTTTTACCTGTAGGGATGCTAATGAATTTTAGGATAAATGTCAGGATGGCTAGGATCTTTTATGAGCAAGTGCTAGCTGACCACTGGGTAAACAGGATCGATGCTAGGGAGCAAGACCCCGACGAAGATGTCTATGGGTTCATAGCCAAAATGGAAGACATTATTGAAGATGTCCCGCCCAGCTATCGTCAGCATCTAGCCTTAGTACCCTTCCAGATAAACTTCCTGATTGGTGTCTTAGAAGGGGAAGTGAAGACCCTCGCCGAATGGACTTGGCAAGATGAAGACTTTGTCTTGTTTTTGTCACTTTTGTGACAGACTTCGTTTCCTGTGGAATGAATTGCATAAGGGAGTAGAGGAAGAAGACCCAATAGAAGTGGAAGAAGACCCAATGGAGGAAGAAGAAGACCCGAGCGAAGATGAAGAAGAAGAAATAATGGAAATAGAGATTGAGAATGACCCTTCTGAATTTGGATACTTCAGTTCGGACGATGAAGAAGACCCCCCAGAGGTTCGGGTTGATTCTGAGGGACCTCCTCCTGAGTCCAAGGACGAGGTTGATGAGTGGATTTGGAAGTCTGCATCACCTTAGATGCCATACCTTTAGTAGGCCCTAGTAGTTCTGTCAGATGCTACGATCAATAGTGATGTAATTGTAATTTTGTGAATTTATAAGAAAACTACATCACTATTCGGAGTTATAATGAGTTGTTTCAATTATTTTGATGGATGTTAAAAATTTCTAGCGTCTAACTAAAACCATACTTTTAGATGGTGAATACTCATCAAGCCTACATAACGGGAACCACGACGCTAAACCCCCAGCAAGGCCATATAGAAGGACGAGCCAACGACTTTCCCGGAAACAGCTCGAGTCGCGAGGAAGAGAGGACGAACGACAGTCATTGGGATCAGATTGAAAGAATTGTGGGAAACATAGCAGGGGTTATGCAGGGAATGCAAACCCAAAGCAACCGTCTAGTTTGTATGTTGGATCTTTATCGCCGCCAGAACCCACCTGCTTTCCTAGGAAAAGTGGGAGCGGATCCTAGTTAGGCCGAATTCTAGATCGAGCAAACCGAGAAATTGCTTGATCATCTCCACTGCAGCGAGGACGAGAAAGTCAATTGTGTGACCTTCATGTTACAAGGAGAAGTGGAGAGATGGTGGAAGGGAACAAAGAGGGTGATAACCGCTCAAGCTCAAGTAGAACCCCAGTACGCTTGTTGGGAGAGATTCAAGGAGTTGTTTAATGAAAAGTATTTTATACTCAATCTGAGAATGGCAAAGGAGAGGGAATTCATGGAATTAAAGCAGTACGAGGGCATGTCGGTGGCCCAGTACGAAGACGCTTTTACTCGCGTAATCAGGTACATGCCAATTTACGAGTCGGACGAGAGAATCAAAGCTCAAAAATTCCTAAGGGGGCTAAAAGTGAGAATTTAGAAAACCCTTGGCGACATAATTACAGAGTCCTATGCCGAAGTGGTGCGTCGAGCAATGGCTGCTGAGGTTAACTGGGGTCGAATCGACTCTATTCACGGAGCTAGTCATCAAGCTTCAAATTCCAAGCAAGGTGTAGGGAGGAAGTTAAACCCCAAGAGAGTTCAGTTTAAGCCAGGCAAGCCCTGTTTGAAGTGCGGGAAAAATCACCCTAGAAGACCTTGTAGGCAAGGGATGAACGTTTGCTACAATTGTGGAGAAGCAGGGCACCTCAACCAAAATTGCCCTAAGAAGGGAGTTGTCTGCTTCAATTGCAACCAGGTGGGCCATTACTCAAGAGATTGCCCAAAGCCGAAGCAGATAAGACAGAGTCAGGGGCTCACAGGAAATCCAAGGATTGAAGGAAAGGTGTTCAACTTAATGCGGTAGGATGCGGCTGAGGATCCGGCCCGTCATTCAAGGTACCATGTTTACTTCTGGTTTTCATATGCATGTCCTGATAGATTCAGGAGCAAGTCACTCTTTCATTTCACATGCATTAGCTGAAGTATTAGGAGAAGAACCAGAAAATTTCAACTGTCGCATGATTGTATCGACCCCTATGGGAACATCTCTAGAAACCTCGTCAGGATTTAAGAATAAGAAAATTCAGATAGGAGAAGCCGAGTTCTTGGTGGACTTAATTCTCCTTGAATTTCAAGATTTTGACGTAATCCTAGGAATGGACTTTTTGACCAAGTATGATGCTTCGATGGATTGTAGGACCAAAGTAGTCAATCTCAGGAATGGATACTCGACTATTAAATTCTGAGGGCAAGGTAGAATGGGCGAGAGGAAATGGATCTCGACTCTTAAGGCGGAAAAAATGTTGCAGAAGGGAGCTTTTGGGTACTTAGCTCACATTCAAGAAAAAATAAAGGACCCCGTAGAATTAAAAGACGTGCCGATAGTCCAAGAGTTTGGGGATGTGTTTCCCAAGGAGTTGCCAGGATTGCCCCCACATTGTGAAATCGAATTCTCAATAGAGATTGTGCCAGGGGCAAGTCCGATCTCCATACCACCCTATAAGATGGCTCCTGCTGAAATACGGGAGTTAAAGATTCAACTTCAAGAGCTATTGGATAAGGGGTTTATTAGGCCTAGTATGTCACCATGGGGAGCGCCGGTTCTCTTTGTTAAGAAGAATGATGGAAGTCTAAGAATGTGTATAGATTACCGGCAATTGAATAAGGTAACCACTAAGAATAAATACCCACTTCTGAGAATTGAGGAACTGTTCGACCAGTTACAAGGGGCTAAAGTCTTTTCAAAGATTGATTTGAGGTCAGGGTACTATCAGTTAAAGATCAAGGCAGACGATGTACCCAAAACAGCCTTTCCATCTCGATACGGTCATTACGAGTTCCTGCTTATGCCATTTGGGTTAACCAATGCCCCAGCAGCATTCATGGATACGATGAATCAAGTATTTAGACCTCATTTGGATAGGTTCGTGATCGTATTCATAAACGATATCTTGGTCTACTCACCTTTCGAAGAAGAGCACGGAAGACATTTGCAAATAGTTCTACAAACGTTAAAAGAGCACAAGCTATACGCAAAGTTTGCTAAATGTGAGTTCTGGATGAGTCAAGTGGCCTTTTTGGGACACATTATTTCAGTGGAAGGGATATCAGTGGATCCAGCGAAAGTAGCGGCAGTAAGAGAATGGAACCAACCTAGCACAGTCACAGAGATTAAAAGTTTTCTGGGTCTGGCCGGATATTATAGAAAATTCATAGAGGGGTTCTCAAAGATTGCCTCACCCCTCACGAAGCTAACTCAAAAGAATGTGAAATTCGTTTGGAGTGATCAATGTGAGAAAAGCTTCCAGGTGCTTAAGGAAAAACTTACAATTGCCCTGGTTCTAGCCATGCCAAATGGATCTAGAGGATTTAAGGTATATACGGATGCCGCGAAGAATGGATTGGGCTGTGTTTTGATGCAGCATGAAAAGGTAATTGCCTATGGGTCTCGGCAACTTAAGAGGCATGAACAGAATTACCCAACCCATGATTTAGAATTGGCGGCTGTGGTGTTCGCTTTAAAGTTTTGGAGGCACTACTTGTACGGTGAGAAGTTTGAAATCTTCACCGATCACAAGAGTTTGCAGTATGTGTTCTCCCAAAAGGACCTTAATATGAGGCAGCGTCGGTGGATGGAATTCTTAAAAGATTATGATTGTATCATCCAGTACCACCCCGGCAAGGCCAACGTGTGGCCGATGCCTTAAGCAGAAAAGAGCCTGTGAATGTGGCTGAAATGATGGTATTGGAATGGAAGTTAATCGAAGCTTTCAGCCTGATGACTATAGAAGCTTCCCCGAAAGGAAACTCAGTCTACGTGGCCAGTCTTACCATTCAGTCAGATTTGATGGAACAAATTCGGCAAGCGCTTCTTGAAGACAGCAGAGTAGGGCTATGAGTGGATGAGCAAGGTGCGGTAAAGACCCCGAAATTCGAGTTAAGAGATGGTATTCTTCGGTTCCAAGGAAGAATTTATGTACCTCGGGATAAGAAATTAAGGCAGTCAATTTTGAAAGAAGCTCATCGATCGAAATATTCGATTCACCCAGGAGGCACCAAAATGTTCAGGGATTTGAGAGCCGTGTATTGGTGGCCCGGAATGAAAAAGGACATTGCAAGATACGTCAGTCAGTGTGATACGTGCCAGAGAGTAAAAATCGAGCATCAAAAGTCGGGTGGAAGTTTGCACCCGTTAGAAGTCCTAGAATGGAAATGGGAACATATCACCATGGACTTCATATCAGAGTTACCAAAAAGCCCTAGAGGAAACGATGCTATATGGGTGATTGTCGACAGGTTGACCAAGTCAACTCATTTTCTGGCCATGAGGATGAGTCAGCCTATAAATAAGTTGGCTCAACTGTACGTCGACAACATAGTCAGACTGCACGGAGTGCCAGTAAGTATCGTCTCAGATCGTGACCCAAGGTTCACTTTGAGATTTTGGGGAAGCCTGCAAAAGTGCTTAGGCACTCAGATTAGGCTAAGTACGGCCTATCACCCCCAAACGGACGGTCAGTCGGAGAGAACTATTCAAACCTTGGAGGATATGCTGCAAGCATGTGCCACAGTATTGGTATGGCACCCTATGAGGCATTGTACGGACGCAAGTATAGATCCCAGTATGTTTGACCGAAGTGGGTGAGCGAAAAATATTAGGCCCGGAGATCGTGCAGATAACTACCGAAAAGATCAAGACAATTCAAGAAAGGAACCGAGAGGCACAAAGCCGCCAAAAGTCTTATGCTGACGTCCGGTGAAGAGATTTAGAGTTTCAAGTTGGCAACAAGGTATACCTGAAATTATCCCCTTTAAGGACGGCAACTCGAAGTCATAAGAAAGGTAAGCTGAGTTCAAGGTATATTGGACCATACGACGTCCTAGAGAGAATCGGGCCCGTTGCATATCGGCTCACCTTGCCAATGGCTCTATCCAATCTGCACGATGTGTTCCATGTATCGCCTTCGAAAGCATGAGCCTAACCCATCTTAGGTAATGCCGTCAGAAGCCGTTGAGGTTCAAGAGAACCTTTCATACCTCGAGAGACCGGTTAAAATTTTGGATTGAAGGGATCAAGTCTTGAGGACCAAGTCCATACCGTTAGTGCAAGTGCTGTGGAGGAATCCAGTAAGCGAGGAGCTAACATGGGAGCGAGAAGAAGATATGAGGACCAATTTTCCATTCTTGTTCGGGGAATCAATAGATAGAATGAATGTAGACTAAGCAAATTTCGAGGACGAAATTTTTGTAAGGAGGGGAGAATATAAAACCCCGTTTTCGAGATAAATAAAAGAAAGAAATGTTTCATAATTCGTGGTTTCAGAATGATTAAAATTAGGGCCTTGCAAAGTAGGCCGTCGTTGTTATCTATCCGAATCGACCAAAGGGAGTATCCCAAAGCTCAAAAGATCAAAAAAAAGATCACATTATCAATTCTCAAGTCAAAATAGGATTTTTAGTGCTGAAAGAAATCGGATCAGAAATAGTTTTCGGTACAACTTCAGTCCGGGCTGATAAAACCGAATCGTCAGAGAGAGCTTCTGAAATGATAACGGAACCCTTAGGGGGCCTCGATTTTCCAAGACAAGCAACCCTTCAGCGTTTTCAGGAAGAAACGAAAAGAATTTCAAAGAGATAAGCCAATCAGGCCTAAATGCAATTTTCTGAAAATGCTCGAAGGAGGTCCAAACGTCATTTTTTCTGAAAGTTCGGGTGTGAATGTCAATCTTGGAACCTTAGGGTCTTAGTGAAACCAAAGAAAACATCATGGACTTATGAGAAAGGCCCAAAGTGAAATTTCCAAAAATTGAAGGGCCTAAATGCAATTTTACAAAAAAATCAAGCTTCCATGGCTGACAGCCTTGGCACGCCTCCGACCAGGCTGTTCCGGCCACGGGAAGTTCAAGGGATGGTCGGTCACGCGTAAAGGATCAAGTTTTGGCTGACAAAGAGCATAGGAGTGGCCGAAAAATCGAAGAAATCGACCATGGAAGAGGTCGGCCATGGTCGGACCTGCAAGTGCAAAATCGAGGGCCTTTGTCGATGCTTTTTGGATGCCCAAGGGATGCTCGTGAAGGTTAAGGCATTGGGCTTCACGGCCATGAAGGTTTCGAGGGCCAATTTGGCCTATAAATAGAGATCTAAGGGCCGAGGGTTTCGCCAAGTTTGAGCTTAAAATTGGGCATGATTAAGGCCGAATCGAGCTTGGGTAATAGGGGGCTTTTTCTCTAGAGAGGGTGAGGATCGATTCTGGAGAAATTGGAGGGTTTTCGCGTACGTTTGGTGTGGTTTCGAGGGGTTGCTGGAGAAGGAGGCAGACGCGTCGGCCGAGACTTCAAGCTTCAAGTTGGACAGTTTTCGGACCTCCTTTCGAGCCATCTCAGGTACCATTAGGATCGATTCTTCATAGGCTTTCATTTGGCATTGGTTTCGCATTTTTCTGACATGGCCGTGGCCGGAGAAGACGACCAGCATGTGGGCCCCACGTGCTAGTCTCACTCGCCCTACCACGCGCCAGCACGTGTGGGCGCGTGCGACTTTAGATTTTTGTGCAATTTTTTTTAAATTGCTTAGAAAATTATTTTAGAATTTTCTGTATAAAAGATTTGAGAAAAAATGGACTTAGATATTTATTTTGGGATTTTAGTGAAGAAAAATTGAGAAAAATCAAAGGCAAAATGCGAGAAAAATGTGACAAAAATTGGTTTTGGTATTTATGGATTTAATATGATGTCTAGGAAGCATTAAAGCTTGAGTTTGGGTGTTGGTTCAAATTTTGAGAATTTGCACGCAAATTGAGGCAAAGCACGCGTTTCAAGGATCGTCATATTTGACCAAGGTGAGTGAGTATGCCTACGTAAGACCTAGTTTTTAAGTGAATATTCTATTTTACAAACATGGTTTAGCGTGAGCAGCTATATCCCAAGGAATCGATTTCATGTGAAAATGCTATCTTAAAACCCTAGTTAGGCAAAAGTTTCCTTGAGGTCGATGATGAACGTTTTACCTTAAAACCTGATTTATCATGTCGTCATGCTTTGAATGAAAATGTCATGTAGTTGCATTCACATGTTATGATGAGGTATGCATACATCCATAATGATATTATTAACAATGCATCGCATAAAGGGCTGGGATTATGAACTAGCACCGCTGCTCTACCAAGTGTGCACCCATACACATCGGCCTAGGAAAGGGGTTGTAAAAATGGGGAGCAGCAGTTGGGTGCAGTTGACTCAAGTCAAAAACAAATGAGGACATGTTGCATCTTGCATTCATACACGAAAATTATATGTTTTGATTCACTCACTTAGATGATTCATCATCTAACTTGGGCTTTGCCCTTGGAATATTCAAATGTTCCAGATGTTGTTATAGTAGAACCAGGAACTGACGAAGCTTGTGATGGCACTTTTTAAGTGCACGATGAAGTATGAATATGATGTTAAAGTTGATGTATTTTAAGTTCTGCTGCTTGGCATGTGAACATTTGAAAGACGTTGATGTATTATCAAAGTTATGATTATTGTAACGTTAGGTTCGATCCTTAGCTTCTGCATGTAACATTTTGATGACTATCTTTGGAATGAATGGAATTTTGGGTTGATATTTGATGTGATTTAGCGTTTAGTTTGAAAGGGAAAGAAAAAAAAATAATATCGCCAAATTGTCCTAGTTTATAACACGCCCGAGAAAGTGGGGTGTTACACGGCTCATGGTATAAATGTTTATGTAAGCATGTCTATGAAATGCTGTGACTAAAAAGATATGGTTTTTAATAAGGACGGTTTCCGAGTTTTAATTTGTGTTATTGATCTATATCACTTAAGTAATGACCCTTTCACGGATCCTCTATGTTAGCGGGGGCTCTGGGAGGCTGACCGTTACATTTCTTCTCTAATATTCCGAAATAAATACCTACTCAAACTTTTTTTCAATTATTTTTGCACCAAAATTCCTAAAACATTTTTCTAATTTTTTTTTTTAAAAAATTCAAAAAATACGTGAGCCCCAAGCGCCTGCACACACTAATGCGTGAAACTGAGAGTGTGACTCGCGCGTGAGCTTCACGTACCAGTCGTCTTCTTTTCGATACACCTGCCATGCTGGAATTAGATGCCATTTGCTCTACTTCTTCATTCGATCCTAATGGTGGGTTTGGATGCTCGAAAGGATGACCGGAGGTACCCCAACCGGGGGTTTAAAGGCTCGGTTGAGGCTACCGCCTTCTTTTTCGACGAAGCCTCAAAACTTCACCAAATCAACAGGAAAACCCTCCAAATTTTTCAAAAACGATCCTCACCAAATCAAGAACAAAAGCCCCTTATCCCTGCCCTTCGATTAGTCCCAAAATGAGAGTAATTTGAATCCCAACTTTTAAAATCCCTTGGCTAAAACTTCCTCTATTTATAGCCAAAATCGAGCCTTTAAACGCTAATGGTTGTCTATATCAGGGTCCCTAGAACCTCCATTTGTCCTAGATGGGTCCAAAACCTTGATACGAGCCCCCAAAAATCCATTTACAAAAGCCCAAAATTCTAGCCAACTTCGGCTAAAATTTCGATCGTGATTACCATCGACATGGCTGGTTGTTGGCCAAGAAAATGTCCCAGGCCTTGCTTCGAGGCCCCTTTCAACTTTAGAAATTTTATTCTAGCCCTTTTTGGGTAACCCCATGGGTTTCTGAGTTTACCATTAAGGTCCATGAGTTCTAGATTCTTCATTTCATTCTCAAAACCTTAGAAAAAATATCTTTTTGATCTCCCTTGGGCAAAATTAGAAAATTACACTTAAGCTTGAATGAATGATTTGACCATAAATCCTTTTGTTTCGACTCGAAACCACTTAAGGGTTGTTTATCGAGCCAAATTTGACTCTTTTAAGGGTTTTGTTGACTTTTCAAAATCCCCTTACGATAATTCGATTTTTTAACCTGATCCGAACCTATACCAAAAACTGTCTTTGATTCAATTTCTCTCAATGTCATAATTCATATCTCAAGATGTTCATTAGGGACATACCTATTTCCTTAGGTATATAAGCTCCCAGTTATTCTCTCTAGCTAATTCGGTCATTTTCTCGGGCTATTCTAATACCAATTCCTTTGAAACTCCGTATTTCTTTCCATATACTTATTTTAAAAGTAACCGAAGAGTTTTGGGTATTATAGATATTAGGCAGGCAATTTTGGATAAGGCACATTAAGCCAAGTATACTAAGCACCCTACAGGTACCAAGATGTTTAGAGATCTAAAAAAAGTATATTAGTGGCAGGGAATGAAAAAACGTATGGCTAGATATGTGGTCCTCCTTTAATTTAGAAAGATTCTTAAACTTTCATCAGTTAAGCTTCCAAACACTAAACTTTCATTAATTAAGTTTTCCAAGCTTATAGCATTACCAACTATTGTGGGATACCCTAGTAAAATATAACCAAGATCCAAGAAAATATCAGAGAATACAGAAGACCCATAAGACCCCGTAGAGTCTTCCAAGACCTTTTCGGTCACATCCATAGACCTTTTACCTAAAAAGTTGTTCCACCTGAGCATGCCACGTGTACTACCTTGCCATATGGCCTAACCATCGTTGCTTATAAATATCCCTTAGGTTTGCACCCCTAAGATCGAAATCTAGCACTTAAAGACTGAAACCTAATACTTTATATCTAAACCCATCCAAAGACACCCATCTAATGACTCACTCACCCATAACCCACACTCATTCTGCATTCTACATCATGGTATCATTTGACTTTGGCATCGGAGGGTCCATGTTAAAGAGTTCCCTGTATGCCTTATAATTGTTCTTGTGCCGCAGACTCATCCGGAGACAACAAGGCTTAACATCTCTCAGAGAGTCCCCAACTCTCTTGAAGCCTAGTCACCCAAAGACATTCTAGCCGAAGACCTATAGCCTTCGGGGATCTAGTCTCCTGAAGACTCTTCGACCTAGCAGCCATTTAAAGACTTGGGGCAACATTTTCACTCTCTCGAACAATGAATCGAGCCTAGCCCTAAGAATTATGCTATCTCAGACAACAGATTGAGCTGCCTTCCAGCCATTCTCTTGCCAGAAGCTTGCTTGCACCTTTTAACCTTACCCTTGACTTCCTTGCCTGTCCTTGCCGAGCTATTTTCTAAGACAAACAAATTTAATTATTGTATTCTAACAATAACAATATCGCTCTGTCTGTGGGAAACGAGTGAAAAGTCTTCAAAATGGCGAGGAAAACAAGGTCCTCTCATGCAAGAGTATCCTAGCTTGAGGCTACATATGCCAGTCTCTTGGACAACAAGAGGCTACCACTGGGGAGTGTCCTTCAGCTATTTCCCCAGGTTCCCGAGCAGTAGGGCTAATAATATCTTAATGAAGACAGGGAAACTAAGTGACCAACAAGCAATATTCGTCGAAGCAAGGCTGGTCTATTGAGCAGTCATCACCTATGCATGCCTTCCTTGCACACCTAACCTTTGTACGTCGTAGGTGGCCCTCTGGACAACAGGGCATCCTATAAGATAAGTTCCTAGGCCCAACTAACCCAGTGATGCTAAAGGTGATCAAGTCCAGGATGATGTACCAAGAACCTTTAGGGTTAGGAGATTCGTTGAATGTATCTCTCGTTGAGTTTCAAAAGTTAGAACAGAGATAGGAGGACTTGAGGAAAATTGATGAAGAAAAGTCTGTGGCAATGAAACATTTGTCTGAATTGCTGCATGTACTTATGCAAACTCCTAGGGAGGCTCACACCCCTAAGCCTTCTACCTTGAAGGGAATTCAGATCGATGCGTCCCCTTGACAAACTTTAGTACCTTTAATGCAGCATTCATAGCAGCTACTAGTAGCCATGCTAAGGTTATAGTTGCACGTTCCTAAGCCAGGAGAGCTGTATGTTGAAAGGTGTAGGAACACGGGCAAAGGAATCATGTAAGAAGAGACAGTTGAGAGCATTACCTTTGCTAAAAATGTGCTGAGGCAAACACGGGACTCTAATCCTGGAGCCCTTCCAGCATCTTGGAGTTAAGAAATTAAAAAGCTAATTGAAGAAAATTTTTAACTTGAAATGGCAAGAACAGTGCACATTGATAAGCAGTCATGGGAGTACAATTTTTTGGGGACATATTGAGTCACTCCCTTTCTCCTAAGTTTAAACTCTCGTAGTTACATAAGTTCACTAGGAGAGAATATACTATTCTCCACACACAGCGGTTTGAATTTCTAACCTATTTGCATAAGTGGAGTGATGCCTTCATGTGCCTGGTTTTCCCTCAATCTCTGAGCTTCCATCTGGCTACATTGGCTCATATGAGCAGCTGCGCGTGGAGTTCATTACAGCCTTTGCAACTAATCCCTTGAGAAAGAAGGATCCCATTTCATTCTCATCATTCGACAAGGGCCTAATGAGAGATTGTGGGCCTAATGAGAGATTGTGATAGTACATCGAACTTTTTCAAAATGCCATGTTGGAAGTCCAGGATTTGTTGGTTGGTGTGGCAACATCGTCTTTCCTACAGGGCACCACTCTTCTGCCACTGAGAGAATCCATGGCTCTAGATCAATCAACCACGTTGGCTAACTTTTTTACCCTACCCAGCAGATATGCGGTGCAATCCCCACCCAACTAGCATGATGATGGGACAAGAAAAATAGAGCAACCAGCAGGTGGGTGGTCTAGGTGACATGATGAAAAGACTCTAGGTTCGATGATTATGATTAAGCCAGGCTCCATACATACGTACCTCCCCAGCCAAGTTTTAGGCATATACTCATCTCCCTAATTCTCGCATGGCTATCCTCTCATATGTCATGTATGTTAGGCTCATCAGTTTCCTTCCACCATTTGATAAACCAAGAGGAATGGACTTATAGTCTTTTTGCCAACTTTATCATTGTTTGGGTCATTCAATAAAGGAGTGTCGCACTTTTTGTGATCAGATCGAGTGATTGGTTAGAGAGGGCAAACTAAATTGGTGCCTTCTAGATCAGCCTAGGTAAGCCCAAGATTAATAAAGGGGGTTACACTTTGGCGATGTACGGTAGTGGGATAGGCCTCCCAGAAAAGTCCGCAATCCGTGTAAAGGAAGACCCAGAGGTGGTGGAAATCAGTAGCAGATGCCTCAGTAAAAACAGTAGAGGAGGCCCCAGCGGGGAGAAATGTATGCATCCCCTATAGACAATAAGCCAATGCCATAGCATAATATCCACATTATCTCTAGTGGAGAAACCTTGGCTAGAGATTCTTCATCATCAAGAAAGGTATATGGGTGCCAGGCCCTTTATGTGGATGCAGGGGCTCAAGAAAAATTTGATGAAAAGCTTATAACCTTTACTCTAGCAGATCAAGGAATTTGCTTATGCCTCATTATGACCCCTTTATTATCTATTTCATGATTGCAAAGCACCTGATTGATCAAATTCTCGTGGATAGCAACAGTTTTATCAAATTAATTTATTGGAAATGCTTTGAGCAAAAGCATCTTGCTCATGACCACCTCAAGCCTATTTCTTCCCCTCTATACAGCTTTACCAGCGAGGTTGTTAGTGTAGGTGCTCTAGGTCCAATCAGATTGGGCAAACTGTACATTGACATTTGTAATCATATTTATTATTGAATAAAGAGTTATTTAATTCTACAAGTCGTTCTATTAGTTTCTTATTTTTAATTTAATGATCAGATAAAACTAGATAAAATTCCATATGATGTATACTGTGATTAATCTATAAAGATGTGAGATGATGCATCACAGTTTCTATTGACATCATTAAATGTCCCAAGTCGTAACAATGTAAAGAATGGACATTGACAATTGCAGTAAGAGTTGTATGTGCTATGTTTTTGCTATGTAATAGCAATGGGAGTCTCACACCCATAGGCATGGGGATGCCTAGACAAGTACATAGGTGACCAATGTTGGAGAACATGTCACTGGATATGACTTGCCATAAGAATCCATTTTGGTTATATGTTGATGGAATTCTCATACGAGATGGGTGTAACTAATCTTTGGACCTGAGGTTGTCACGGTCATCTCATAAGAAGATCGATATGCTTTGACATTGTTTCAATGGGCCTAGACAAAGGCTGCACGTGGGTGATTGTTAGGTATATTGTGAGGCTTATGGAGATGGGTGCATAACTAAGATGGGACTCGTCTATCTCTTGATAGAGGATGATGTATCTAAGGCACCTTTGGTGGATATTCACTTTAAATCCATAGTCATGGTGAAAGAGATCAATAAGGAGTTATTAATTCACTTTCTATTAAGTGAAAATATCCGGATGACCGAAGAAAAACTCATGTGATCATAATCAAGTAACGCATTGCCAGACTTAAGATCACATTAGATATATTGATGAGAGGATCAAATTACATGATAACTATGCTCGTGAAAGGTTATTTGCAGATTATGAATCCTTTTGAATAATTGGGTAGGCATAATGTCTTACTAGAGGCCAATCTTGTCTTATGTGTTCGTACCGACACATTGTCAACATATTTGAAAGCCTAATGAGTCATACGCAATAGGCACTGTCTCTGGCTTAAACCAGGAGAGCAGACGTATGGTTAACTGGGACACTTCGGCAAGAAATTGTGCCGTCATAGGTTCTCACGAGAAAAGAATAGATAGACGTAATGATGTCAACATGACGAGGGGTCGTCATAAAAGAAAGAGTTTCCTAAAATGACAATTGATTAAATTAGAAAAAAGTTTCTAATTTAATAATTTAGGCTTAATTTAATACTTGGGCTAAATAAAGTATTTGTGTCAAATATTAAATCAAATTAAATATTTGGGCTAAATTAGATTTGGGTCAAATATTAAATAATAAATATTATATTTGGCTTAAATTAGATTTGGGTCAAATATTAAATAATAAATATTTAATATTTGGGTTTGAATTAGATTTGGGCCAAATATTTTATAAATGGATTTGAGCCACTTTAATTATATTTCTAGTTAGACTAGGATTAGCCCACTTAAGATTCTAGTTGAATTAGGATTAATGGGTTAGCCCAATCCATGTCCATTAGGGTTTAGGAAACCCTAGGAGGTTGCTCATCTATAAATAGCCCTTTATGGGATGCCCAAATTAAGTTTTTATTTTATGATTTTTAAGAGTTGAAAATTCGTTCTTTTCTCGTCCATTCACAAACCTTGTTAGGAGAAGAAGTTAGCACTCTCATTCTGCTCTCCTCGCCAACGGACGCGTGCCGCGTATCACAAGTTAGAGGCCGGATGCTTGGAAGGCTCGAATCAGTGAACGATTCGAAAATCTAAAGATTAGATTTATTTTATTATGTATGTGATTGTTTGATTTCGACGTTGATCCAATGGCCGAGATCGGGTTAAGATTCAAAATTTTTGAACTACGCTGCTTACCCCATAGCAATCTTACTTTATTTTTAGAGGTGGTACCCATGGCAGGATTTGTACAGCTACCAATAACATTGGGCACGCACCCAAGAGTGTCACCCACTAGGTGAACTTTATGGTAATAAAGACGTAGTCCATGGTATACAATGTTATTTTGGGCAGATCAATCATTAACGACATGAGGGAAGGCATTTATCTTAACTATCTCTTGATGAAATTCCCAACTCTTAAGGGTGTGGGGTAGGTTCAAGGTGAAAAGAAGAAGGCTTGGATCTGTTACACTACAAGGAAAATCGATTTTAGTGACAGAAAAATGCATCACTGAAAATAGAAAATTTGTCACTAAATTTTTAGTGACAGGATAAAAATTCGTCCCAAAAAAAGACATAACTGAATTTTAGTGATGGGGTTGGACAATTCCGTCATAGATTTGTGATGGGTCACGATGGGGTAGTGTACCCCGTTATAGATCTGCGACGAGACATCTTGCCCGTTGCAGATCTACAACGGGTAATCTGCGATGGGTATTCCCATCGCAAATCTTTTTAAATAATAAATAAAATATCAAAATTAATTTTAAAATAAAATAATATAAAAAATATTAAAATTAATGTTAATATTTTAAATAAATAATATTATTTATTAAAATATTTTTTTGAAATTAAAATATTTTTAATTTTAAAATTAAAAAAATTAATTTTAAAATTAAAAAATAAAATATAAAATTAAAAAATTTTAAAACAACAAGAAACTTTTTTTAAAAAATTTTAAATAAAATATTAAAAAG
Organism: Diospyros kaki; assembly: GCA_036245055.1. NCBI lineage: Eukaryota > Viridiplantae > Streptophyta > Magnoliopsida > Ericales > Ebenaceae > Diospyros > Diospyros kaki. The sequence continues at coordinate 23,638,899 of BSEG01000010.1, read as the reverse complement.
TAACATTAGAATGAAAATATTAATGTTATCAATGTTTACATTGAAAATAACACAAAATTAACATTAGATAGAAAATTAATATTAATAAGTAATAAAAATTTCATTTGAAAATTTTCAAATGAAAATTTAATATTATCAATGTTTACAACATTCAATTATAATCAATCATCATTATTATTTTCATTTACATCTTCCTCATAGTTACCCTCGTCCTGATCGGCTATTGGGTCAGATCCATCTAGAATAGTCGACGGTCCAACATCTACAGTAGATTGCTTTGTTAATCATTGTAAACTATATTCATTTCTGATTGTCACATCATCATTTGTTCTTGCCACTGTCATAGTTGTTGATTCTCAACCTGAGATTGAAGCAATTCTTCGTTTAATTGGATGATTCTGAGTCTCATTTATTCAAACTCTTGTAACATATTTGAAAATGATTGGCTGGAGTGGTTGGCGGATATAGTTGGATATAGTAGGTTTGTTTGGGAGCCCAAGCCTTATATTTGACCCTTTTTATTCCAACCACTGACAGCTTGATAGAAGAGATCGTGTTCATTGACTATAGGTGACGAGGACTCTCCGGTACTTACGGATGATTAAGATGCCTTTGTACTCAATCTGTCATATATTTTCTTTAAATACACTTACAACGACACCCCTAAATCTGTCATCGATCCACACTTTTTGTCCTTTAGCATCTTTCCTCGTGTGGGTTCTTCTGAAGTATTTAAACTCATTGGGCTCGCGATTTAATTTAGTTGCCTATATAAGAAATTAATACATAATATAGTAAAATTGATGAAATTGAACTTATTATATAATTGAAGTAAATTAGAAAAATATAACTTAGCATAAGTAATTATTAGCCTTCTTCGAGTCAATGAGAATTGAATGGACCAGCTAGTGTGGAGTGACCTTGTAACACCCCACTATTCCCAGGGCATTAGATAACGTAAGATTTCGGGGATATATTTTTTTCTAACAGAAACTCAACACATAAATCTTTCCCCGACAATCCCATTACACCTTCTTAGTATATTAACTCAGAATCATTAATAAACTAAGACAAGTAAATCATCTCAAATACGAAAGTTAGATCGAAACCTCAAATGGTATACAACCAAAACTATCTTATTCATAACCTTAAAGTCAAACCATCGTTTTACATGATGTCATCAAAATATGGCATACTATAAACCAACTACTAGACGCCGTCACTCCTTAGCAATCCCTTTCCCTTTTGCGCCGCTGCTTTCACCTAGAACGTTTGAATATTCCAGAGACATAGTCCAAATTAGATGATGAATAATCTAATTGAGAGTTCAAAACACGTTTTCATAAATGTATGCAAGACATGAAACAAACCGACAGAACCCAACCAGCCCTAGCCCAAGAGAATCCCTCATAACGCTTAACCTAACCACAGGGAAAGAGCAATCTCTCTAAAGGCAATGTCACCACACCAGCACATTAACATAACACAATCCTAGCTTAAGAGGGGCAAAGTCAAATCATCTCCCTGACACCTCGAGACTAATTGTTACCACTCCTGACCCAAGAGGGTTACATCAATGCAAGAACCCGGCTCACCACCATTACGTCAGGGATTACGTTCCCACTCAAAAGTATTCAGGAACCATTACCCAATCCCAACTCATATCCCATATGGACCACTAGTCGTCTTAGTGCAACTGCCCTGGCCATACAGCCTGGCTCAGAAACCTAGGCAACTATCCCGGCATGCACACCAGCACAAGATACCCCCATACATTATTCTGGCAACACTCTTGGGGAATTACTGCTACACTGTCCAAACAATATTCCTGGCTGACATCCCATATGAACCACACAAAATGCATGACAATGCCACATATCACAACTCAATGCATCATATAAACAACATTTTATAAAATATAATGCATATGTATAAAATGTTTTGGGACGAACCTCCCACATGAAACCAACTATTATCGATTACCATTAGCATACAACACAACCATTTTGCATGAAATCATAACACATTTAGATAGCACAAATACTAAGTTTTTAGGGTAGGAAGACTCATCTCAAACGTGTTCAGAATGTCTCGATTCTCATGCATGACCTCGATTTGTGTGCCAAACCTCAAACACCCGTACTTAATACTCAACCTCGAGCCACAACACTCCCTAAACACCATATTTATTTAAAGGAGGATCAAAATCTATTTTTCCTTAATTTTCCATAATTTCCTCTATTTTTCTCCTAGTTTTTACCTCGATAATTCCAAAATAAGGATCTCCTCAAACATTTTTCCAAATTTTTTAACATGATAATTCCTAAAATAATTTTTAAAAAATATTAAAACAAATTCCAGAAATTACCACTTGCCCATGCGCCCTCATTGGTCTCGGAGGCACGATTTTTTTTATTTTGTGTGGTAATTTTTTTATTGCTTTTATTTGCCCACTTTGCATCAAATGCCTTACGCACGTCGAGGTCCATCCTCATTGCCTAGTTTTCCCCACCTTAATTCGATGCATATGGCTTCTAAAACTCTGTCTACCCAACTTATTCCATGTGAGTCATATGCAATCATTATCCTCAGGTTGCCATAAATTCGTCATCTACATTAAGTTAAGAAACATATATATTTAAGAATTTAAATACAAACTTACACTAATAAAGAACTATAATTTGACTTACGCTAAATTCTTCAAGCCACATCCTCTGTATTATTTATGGCACCTCATCCCAATCAATCTACGGTTCAGTGTACCGTGCCCTTCAAATCTTTGCTAGTTTGCTTGGTGTGCCATTCTCAAGGATAAACCTGTCCAACATAAAATATATATATAAACTTACAAAAAATTATATTAATTTGAATGTATAACAATTACAAGTAATAAATTTAAAATAATAAATACAATACTTACTAATTACACTGTTAATCACAAGATAAGCGTTTTCGACCATCTCCTCAGCTAATGCCAACCGATTTAGTTGGACTGGGCTTAGAGTGTTGTGCGGAAGTAGAAGATGAATTGGGTCCCTACGTTGTCGACATGAATGTGTATGGGGAAGGCCTGTCTAGCATATGAAAAGTTCTCCCAAGACATTGATCAGTCTGTGGTACAACATTTGGTAGGTGGGAAGTGGGTGGAATACTATAATAATCCCATGGCATCGTGCCACCATGATATGGAAACTAAGCCATGAGAGTAAAAGGTTGTGGGGGTGATGAATGGAGATTGAATTGTGTGAAAGGGATAGTAGGTGTGGAGTCGGGGGAAGAATATTGCGAACTAGAATTAACATCTAATGAAAATGCGGTCCTATAAGATGTTTTACTTCTACCCCTTCCCCTATCTAGAGGTGTTGAATGTTTCAACATTTATTTCGATAATTATATATATGAAAAATAAAAATATATAAACATAAAGATCATCACATTAAAATACACAAATGATTGATATCATACTTTAAAAATACAAAGGTTATTAATTAACATGCACACAAAAAAAATCTATCAGTCATCTTCTTCTATGTATTCATCAATCCACCGATGATACAACGTGACTTTCTTTTTCAATTCAAAATTGTATAACGAACATGTGATAATTCCTCACAAGTATATGACTGAATAACTATATATCCTAAAAACTAACCAAATTATATTTCATGACTCTAGACTGTCATAGACAACTGATAAATATGAACAAAAAATAAATATAATAATAGATAATTTATTATTCTCTTAAATTTTGTTTATTTAATGTACATATTTATCAATAAATAAATACAACATTGAGATAAATTTTGATTTTTAAAAATACTATATATTTCTAAATTAAATTAAATTTTATAAATAGGCTTGTCAGAATATTTTTTGTGTTACTTAGTTCTACATGTTTGAATTGAATTTTTCTTAAATACTTATTTAAATTTTTATTTCCTTTAATACTTAAACACTTATTAAAGTTTTTATTTTTACTTTTGTTATTTTATTATGATTGAGTTATTAAGAACATTATGGTTAAAATAGTGTATCTAATTTATTTTCCATGTTAGTTGTAAATGTCTCACGTTGAAAGTTTATTTTTTATTTTTAGTATTTGATTTTAAATAAAAATATTAAAATATATTAGTGTGCTTATTTCATTTTATAAAAACAAAATATATTTTTTTATGAATAGTATTTTTATTTTAATATTTCATTCCTTACATATTTGAATTGAAATTTTATTTTAAATAAAAATCTTAAAATCTATTAGTGTGTTCTACATATTTTATAACAACAAAATTATATTTTTTCCTAAATACTATTTTAATTTTTAGTATTTGATTACCTACATATTTGAATTAAAATAATTATCTAATTTATTTCGTATGTTAGTTTTAATTATTTGAATTGAAATTTTATTTATTATTTTTAATGTTTTATGTTAAATAGAAATTTTTTAATTTTTTAATGTGTATATTTTATTTTATAACAACAAAATATATATTTCTTTAAATACTATGTTAATTTTTAGTATTTTATTTTCTACGTATTTTATTTGAAATTACAGTATTATATTTTTTTAATAAAAAGTTTTACTATTTTAAATTAAAAATAAAAAATAAACATTATTTATTAATTAATACAATTACATAACAAAATATGATGTACATTTATATGATTATTACTAAATAACAATCAATAAAGTTCACATTTTAATTTCTAAACATAATGTAACAAATAATATAAACAATTAAACTAAAAATGAACTAATTAACATAAAATAGCCATTCAGCTAAACTAACACAAAATAACTAACTTTAAAAGCTTTAAACTAAAACTAAACAATACAAAATAACTAAAACTAAAATTAAACAACACAAAATAAGTATCTCAGTGACTGAAAGAGTGGCGACAATGGCACCGAAGGCAGTAACAACACCGGTGAGAGGCAACAGCTGTAGAGAATGAGAGAACCAGGGGAAGAAAGAAATGGCATGAGAACAAGGGGAGGGGGAGAAATGGCATGAGAACTAGGGGGAGGGGGTGAGAAAGGGCGTTCAGGAAGGGGAAGGGGTGGGAGATTTTAAACACAAATAAGTGATAGGACTAGCCAATCTCATTGCAAATCAGTGATGGGATTGTCAGTCCCGTCGCTAAAAAGCGACGGGTATGGTAGTCCCGTCGCAATTTAGCGACGGGAATTCATGACCCGTCGTTGATTGGTGACGGAAATTTCATCATTGAAATTCTATGACGGACTATTCCATCACTGATTCTGTCACTAAATTTTGTGACAAACAAGCCGTCACTAAAACATTTTAGTGATGGGTGGGCCCCCTGTTACAAAATTCGTCACTAAATTATGATTTTCTTATAGAGTTATAAATCGTCCACTATGAGTATAAAGGGAAAAGAAGTTCTCAATGCTCCAGCTAAAACCATGTCTATCTTTCTTGGAATACAATGCACCCGAAGCACTACTGTTCTTCTTTCTCTGTATAAATTGTACTACTCTTGCATTGTAATTCCTTAAAAAAATGCATGTGTTGTCTGTATTCCTATGGATGTAGCCCAAATGAGTTGAACCACGTAAAAAATCTTAGCATGTCCTATCATATAGCCACTAAGGGTACATGCATATACTAACAATTTATTTGCTTTATCTGCCATCCCTATTTTGCAAGAAATATACTAAAATGAATTTATATACATGGATTTTTAGAAAATGAAATAAAAAACATCCTAACTCTAAGAATGCGAGGGGTCACCTTTGTGAGAAGTAGTTGTAGTTCCTACTTGCCTTTCCCATAGGATATCCAAACCCGTTAGATCAATATCCACAAGAGTGTCGATCATTTCCAGTGCTTCTCCTATAGTAGGGTTTGGAGGCTTAAGGCCTTGAATTTGATTATGGTGCGAACAGACTCCATGGGCTCATCAGGTTAAACAAGCCATCATCCTGGCCAACCTTAAGATAATCTACCAGCTCTAGTGGATCATGGTCACTGAATTCACCCCAATCAGGGATACTGTAGGCCATGACCTCTAGTGTGTGGACAAGTTTAGGAAAGGTTTCTCCAGGACGTTTTTTTCTCTAAGTAGCCCCAAGCCAAGTAGAATCCGTACTTCATGAACCTCGAGGCGTACTTTTCTTTCCTAGCATAGCACTCTTGAGAGACCTTATAATCCTTCACCAGGCCAAGTAGAATCCGTACTTCATGAACCTCGAGGTGTACTTTTCTTTCCTAGCATAGCACTCTTGAGAGACCCTATAATCCTTCACCAGGCCAAGTAGAATTCGTACTTCATGAACCTCGAGGTGTACTTTTCTTTCTTAGCATAGCACTCTTGAGAGACCCTATAATCCTTCACCAGGCCAAGTAGAATTCGTACTTCATGAACCTCGAGGTGTACTTTTCTTTCTTAGCATAGCACTCTTGAGAGACCCTATAATCCTTCACCACTGCAACCCAAATGGCGTTGATGTCCATCTCCCCCAACTAGAACACAACTTCTTTAACTTTCCCCTCAACATCCTGGAGTCGAGTACCCAAATGCTTTGTTCCCTCCATCATGCGTTTATTCTCCTTGATGAAAGCAGTGTTAGCAGTTTGGATAGCCTCAGTTATTCAGCGTTGTTCCTGCAATTCTAGCCTTATTTGGTCATGCTCTCTCTTTATTTGATCATAGTCATCCTTGAACAAATTTCTTTTTCTCCTCAGTCGTTCATTATCCTTCTTGAGCTCTCAAGCTTAACCCCTGTAGCCCTCGAGATCCCTTACCTTATGCTTGAGCTGGCTCCGTTCTGCCTGAAGATAAATGCCATCGTTAATCCACATCTGTCTGTCAACTTTGGCTCAGCAAGGTCAGCCTGAGAATTCGCTGTAGCCACGACCTACTTTTAGACACTCTGAGTTTAAAGCCACATCAGGCATTAAACCTTAAGTATCATTCTAATTGAGACAATGAAGTTAAGAAGTTTATACCTCAATCAAGTTTCATTCCACGATATCCAAGGCCTTCAGTGTGTACTTCATGAATTCTCACTCATCGTGCAACAACATTGTAGCCTAAATTAGCCTCACCCCCACACCTAGCTCCATCACTAAATCCATGTCAAGAACCCCTAGGCGTACTTGAATTTTGTGACCCTTTAACTACCAATATGGGAGATGAATCTCCACTTCATCTCTAACTACCTTTGGGGCAGGCATTCTATTTTTTTAGGAAAGAGGAGTCAGTAAATGGCCTGGTCTTGGGTATGGTATCTTTCCAGTTGGGCTTGGTCAAGTTGAGCCCTTACTTCCTCTTTAGCCTCTACCACTGTCGTTGCCCTAGCCTTGGCTGGCTCTAAAGTCACCGACGTGCCTAGGTTGAGAGGAGAAGGTTGTTTGGGTAAGTTTCCTTAGTCATAAACTCCACTGAAAACCTGCGGGGATTGTGGCATCAGGAGAAAGATGATGGGGGGCAGGTTCTGCTATTGGTTCTGTTGAAGCCGCTACATCACCTACGTTATCTCCTTTCACCCTAGCTCTCTTGCTCCTTCAAGCTAGGGGAGTCTCCCCTTTCTCAGTCTCCTCAGATTTAGGGGCGCGTATAGGTTCTTGTTGTTGCTACATCTACCATCGCCTCTCCTTTTACTCTTGGGCCTGCTTTGCCACATGGGCCATCTTAGCCATCCCGATTCTTTGAAATTGCTCCATCTTTATAGATAGCAATCATAAGAAATAATTAGTTCATTCCAAAAGTAGAGAATTAAAGAAATTAAATAAAAAGAAAAGATAAGGTAGGGTAAGAACCCTCGAGGTCAGTCTCCCTCTCGCACCTTTCTTCTTCTTCTTCCTCCTCTACTTTGTTATTGTCACCTTCATCTACTTCTTCATCTTCTTCTTCCTCATTCTCCTATTTATTTTCTTTTTCTATGTGAGGTCCTTGGGGAGCTGCCCTCTTGGGTCTTGTTACTCTGAAGGCTTGACATCTTGAGCTACGAGTTTTGACAAGCTAACTCCCTCATCTCCCTCTATTGCAATCCATTTCGTCAGTGTTCATCGACAAGTAAGTTAAACAAAACTATTAGTCCCCTTTGGGCTGGTTTATTAATATCTTCATGGTGTTCCCTCACCATAGACCTCATATTTGGCAAGTTGTGCATCGTCTTCCTCATGGCCACACTATGCCAGAATCACAACGCCTTTTAGCTTAAAGGTGGTTGGACCACTAGTCACCTAGTTTCAAAGTCATCCACATTTTGCGGTGCGCCTCTAAATAGCTTTACCTTGTTAATGGTGTTTTGTAGCTTTGCGAACTCCTTCTCCCTCCCTATAGTTTGGACGCGATAGAAGCAACGAAATAGAGTAGTTATAGACTCTACCCTGCACTCCTTGCATAGGAAAAAAAATCATACCAACATAGCCCAACCATTTGGGTGTAGTTGGGTTTGCATCAGTATCTCCTCCTTCAAAAATTGCATCCCAAATGGGTGTAGTCGAAGTCTCCTACCCTTAGACTGTCAATGTTGATTGCCACATCTGTGCATTCAACCGTGGCTATGAATTCTTTCTTATGGGGTTTTCTTGGAAACCATGAGAGCAGGATGCTAAATGCTTGTGCAAATTTCCTAACATCCTTACTCCTTAGCACCAATGGTTTCAATCTTGGAGAGATGATTTCCCTAGCTGCACCCGATGTACCATCTCATGGCCTAGGAATTGGTTGAGAAGATGCCATGAGTTTACCTTGAAAAAGGAAAATTCTTTAGGCAATAATTTTTCTAGAAGAAAGTCTTTTGAATAGTCTAGTGCCTTCAGAAGAGTTGGTAGAGTCCACAGTAGTATTTGGGTGAGTTGAAAGGGTCTTCGGCTACTCCTGATGAGACAACGTCTTTGGGTAAATTCAAGTAGAAGATGTGATCCGCATGGGATCACCACTATTTATATCCGTGTCTTCAGATCACAAATCGACATGTAATCATTATGCACATGTAAGTCTAGTCATCCAAAGAAGTCTTCCGATGACTTAACCCAATTCAAATTTTACTTTATCCAAACCAACTTGCATTCTAGTCTTAGGGAAACTTGTTACTCAGAGACATTATACTCTTTCCTTTGCCTTACAGCCAAAGCCAAGAGTAGAGAGCCATGGTGTGGGATACCCTAGCAAAATCTAACCAAATAAAATATCAGAGAAGGTTGAAAACTAGGAAGACTGTAGAGTTTTTCGGGCATAAGTCTCCCAATGACTCCAAAGATTCTTCAAGAAAGCAACCCCTTGAAATGCCCCTAAGCCCTTAATCTCGAAGACTCATCCCGTAGAGTCTTTGAGCCTAGCCTCTTAATCCCAAAGACTCGAAAAGTCTTATGGGTCTTCGGGGAAGTCTTATCTGAAGGATTCTCTTCGAGGCATCCCATCCCTGAAGGTATCTTTAAGCCTTTTGGCCTCATCTATAGGCTTTTTGCTTGAAGAGTTGATCCACTCAAGCATTCCATGTGTCCTTCCTTGCCACGTGGCCCAGCCATCGAAGCCTATAAATACCCCTCGAGTTTGCGCCCTTGAGATCCAGATCTAGCACCGAAAGACTTAAACCTAACACTTTATATCTAAGCCCATCTGAAGATACCCATCTAAAGACTCACTCACCCATAACCCGCACTCATTCTACATTTTACATCATGACATCATTTGACTTTGGCATCAGAGGGCTCACGCTGAAAGAGCTTCTCGTATTCCTTGTAACTATTCTTGTTCCATAAACTCATCTGGAGACAACAAGGTTTAGCACATCCCGGAGACTCCCTAACTCTCTGAGAGCCTAGTCACTTGAATAGATTCCAACTGAAGACCCATATCCTTTGGGGATCTAGTCTCCCGAAGATTCTTCGGCCCAGCAGCCATTCGAAGACTCGGGGCAACCTTTTCACTCTCGTGGACAATAAATCGAGTCTAGTCTTGAGAATTTTGACCTCCCAGACAATGGATCAAGTCACCCTCCAACTATTCTCTTGCCAGAAACTTGCTAGCGCCCCTTGCCAGCACAGACCTTACCCTTGACTTCTTTGTTGGGCCCTGCTGAGCTGTTTTTTAAGACAAATAAATTTAATTGTTGTATTCCAATAGCAACACCAACACTTTTCTCTATCATTTGATAATTATATTATAGTTTTGTTAAATTTTTTCTCCAATAAAATGAGAATCCATACACTTGTAAACTTTCTATTTGGTCAAGCACTATTCATGTAGGCTTTTAAAAGTGAACAAATTTGATCGAAAACGACTATTATCCAAAATTTAGGTAATTAAGTTCCTCTTAATAATAATAAAAAAAAAAGATAATTTATAAACTTAAAATGTTAATTTACGACCTTAAGCAAGTTTCTCAACATTGAAATCTCAAATTTAATAAGTCCATTTTTTTTTTATTTTTAATGAATACAAAATTTTTTGTTAATGTATTTATCTTAAAGTTAATACAATTAGCATGATTTTATATCAAGGATATTTTATTTACTATACAAGACCAATAAATTTTTGCATTCTTTGACCTTTTGCAGCGTTATGAGAATCGTACTAGAGTAGACTAGTTGATTACACCGATTGAACTGAAAATTACCTAGAAAATTAGTCTTGTTCATAGACTAAATTGTGTGCTAAAATTGGCAGATTTTTCATATGGTTGAACCGGTGAATATGACAAACTGGGTTAGTTGAGCTGATCAGGATTCCTTTTGAATTTTATTTTTTTATTTTTTAAATATTAAAAAATATTGTAACAATTTAAAAGATTGGAAAGAAGTTGATGTCTGCTACTTGAATACCATCTATTATTTTTTTAATATGTAGATAATTTTTTATTTGTAATATAAATATTTCATCATGATTTATATTTTATTTTTATCATATATAATTTTTCTAAATCTATTAAACCTTATCTGATAAACTTTATTTTTTAAAAGTTTTATATTATAATTTTAATCAATATATATATTTATTTCATTTTGTAAAAATAAATCTTGATTCAACCACAATTCGATCTCGGTCCAACCATCGAACAACTAATCTCTCTCCTTTCTATTTTGATACTCGATATCAATTAGTTATATGTGTAAAAATAAATATATTTATCATCAACTAATATAAATGCTTTAAATTTAAAAACAAAGCGAAACAAATACATCCTATCTAAAGATAGGTAGGTTTATGTCTCCGTATCGTGTCTCCAAAACACCAAACTTGTAAAACATTCCTATATAACCTCAAAACCTTGAAAATTTTCCAATCTAATATGAATTAAAAATATTAATTACAATGAGAGTTTGTGTGGACGTGTGTGTATTGATTAAGGGTGAGCAAGAGTTCGGATAAATCGAAGTAATCAAACTGAATCGATCGAACTTGTCAGTTCAGTTCGATTTTTCACCGGTAGCTATTCGGTTCAATTATTTCCCTCAAAATTTTCGATTATTTAGTTCGGTTTGGTTATTAAATTCAGTTATTTTTTTCAACAATTTCAATTATTCGATTCAAATTTTTTGATATTATTAATCAAAAAATCGAATTGAACTAGCAATCCAACCATTTTTAATTAGGTTGGGTTCAATTTTTTTGATAAAAATTTCGGTTCAATTATAATGGCTCAAAATTTGATTAGTTTGATTTTAATTATTTTAGTTAATTTAAATAACTCAATCAATTCCATTCAATTAATAATTTTGGATCAATTCATTGTAACCAGAGTGCATCCCCTAATGTTTCTGGTCAATATTTAGTGAAAGATGATGAGGATGATTAGATTAAAGTCGAGTGCCTTCCCAGCCCCACCCACCAAAGCTTGTTTGCTTCTTTAGACTTTTTCTTTGTTCGACAAAATGTAAAGGTCATGTGTTGTAAATCATATCATAATTAAACACCAACCCAATTATTTCTTATTGCCAGCCAATAAAGAGAAAAATATCAGATTTTGCTGGCAATTTCGATCTGGCATTGCACTTCGCTCCACAAAGGCTGGTGAGTGGGTCCCTTACGCTCTCATCCCCTCATAAATATATATATTTCTTTTGCTTTTTATTTTTTAATTTATATTAGTACAGCTTTACTTTATACGTGAAAGCATAATTTAGTTTTATTTTCAAAACAAAGATATTGTAATTATTAGTTTCTCTAAAGAGTTTTTTAAAAAATTTATTCTTGCGAGATTGGTGAAAGGGTAAAGTGACTAAGATAGATTATATTTTTAAGTACTATTTTTAATTCTTAAGCACTATTTTTTAATACAAATATTTTGTTATAATTATATTCTTAAGTCCTATTTTTTTGCATATTAATTGCAAATTTAATATCTTATTTCTATATATTATTAACTTCTTTTTAAAGTAATGTATATGACGCATACCAACTTTGCACGTCATTTGTATTATACCATATTTATATTAATGATAAATTTAGTACCTTATCCACTATGATAATGACAATTATGTTTTGGCCTCCCAAAAAACTCTCCACAACTTGCAATAAATCAAAATAAAGTGTGGATATAAATATAACTTTATTCAACAAGTGAGATTACAACCAAATACTCTTTAATATTTTCCACTTCTTCACTCACACCCATGCCCGTGTCCCCCCAATTAAATAGTAAAATATATATATATATATACTAAACAATAATATATATATATAAATATATAAAAGCCCAGACACAGCCCAATCCCAGCTCCCTCTGCATCCGCCCCTACTCACGCCCAAACTCATAAACTAGACATACATCTTAATATCTCTCACTTTTCACTCATACCTAAACACACTCACCTTAGTATTTCCGACCTTTCTCCTTATTCGTTTGGCTGCCCTCTTTTTCTCTTCTCTCTTTTTTTTTCTCTTTTATTCTTCCATACTCTATTCTCTCTTTTACTTCCTCGTGCACCCAAATTTAGAGTCCAAGTCTCATATGTAAGGACATGTAAGAGTGTCCACCAAGAAGTGGGTGAATTAAGTGTTTCAAAATTTATTTGTTTATATTAAAGATTATGCATAGAAATTGTTTTAAATGATTTCATGCCTTTTCTAAAAGGATTTGCTATGAATAAAGATTGACCATGTTCAACATTTGTCATTTCAAAATCAGTGCTGAAAATGTTGAAATGAAAATATTTATACTCTGTGTGATTTCAAAGACAATGCTTGAAATATAAATTTGATATACATAGTATATGGAAATCAATTGTTGTTGCCAAAAATAGAACGATAGAAACTTCTTAGGAGTGAGGGAAACCGTCATCTGAAGCCGAGTAACATGTTGGTCTCTGAAAGTACAACCGATGAAATGGCTCTCTCGGAGAAAAGGCTTCCCGAGAGAAGAAAGCTGAGAAAGGGCTGAGAAAGCCTTACGGATAAAGCCCCTCGAAGAGGAAGCGTCTCTCGAAGGGAGCTAGATCTCTCGAAGGGGCAGCATCTCTCAGAAATGTACAATTGGCCCAGTGCCCAAATTCGGTAGACAGCTCTCGGAAAGGGTTTGAATCACCCCTTGGAGAGGAATCAATCAACTTTCAAAAAGAGAATGAGTCTCTTTCAGGAAGGTGTTTCAAGGGCCTCGGAGAGAACATGGGTTCCCTCAGAGGGATAATAACGACCTAGGCTCAGCTTTCAAAAAAATTGCAGCACTGACAAACATTAAAAGGCTTGCAGTATGGATCTCTAGCAAAGGCCCTCCGATAGTCAAGTCAGTATGGAAAAAAGGAAAAGCTCGTAGAAAGAAATGTAAAAGACTTCAGAAATGGAAGTTTGAGAAAATCAAGATTCACTTACCAGATGTTCCACCCCTCCCCCCCCCCAATTGTGTTGTGCCTTGCCTTTTATAGGAGTTCAGGTCTCAATGATTGATTGGGACACATGTGCAATGCCTTGCTGGCCTCTTAGAGAGGCTTCCTGAGAAAGCAATTATGCGACTGTGGAAAGGCCTCTATTCGCTCCTCCCTGATAGAGAAGCCTTTCGGAGAGGCTCCTCCTAGAGGCTTTTCGAGAGAGCCTATTGGAGACTACCGAAAGGTCCCCAAGAGCTCTCTCTCCGAGATAACTCTCTCGATAAGAAATCTCTCGAAGAAAGGAAGGGGTACGGCACCAATATATAGAGAAACATAAAACAAACAAGGCACAACATATTTATAGTGGTTCAGTCAATTCCCTACATGCATTACATTAATTCCTCACTAAGAATTTTCAACAGTCTACTAACTGCTTAGCTTTTATAGGTTAACTTATGACCTTCACACAGTTTTTATAGATTTAGGAGGAACCTCTACTTTTATCAATTAAGCAGTAACCTTACAAACCATTTTTAGGAATCAAGCAACAACCCTTACAATGGTTTCTTTTTAAAGAAAATTGAGTAAAAGCTTATAATAAGAATCAACCCTTAAAAGATGGAAAATAAAGTTAATGAGGGAATACAAGAAGGGTGATAATAATGAAACTAATATGTCATGAGAAAAAGTGTCAAAAAATAAATTAATAAAGGGATCAACACAGTTTAACTAGAACAACCCAACAACAAAGAGCTGCAAGAGATTCGCGGCAAGTGGCCAATACTGCCAATAGGCTGAAAAAGAAGGTTGCAAAGGGTCCCGTGAAGAGCCCCCTGCAGCTGCAAGGCCTGTGGGGGTAACTTGTGACGCCCCCAGTCCCACCTCTAGGGTGCCATTGTAACCCATGGTTATAGTCATGACCACCTACCGAATTTTTGAAGGTCGAGCACCCTGAGTGCGATCTAGGTTTCGTCGTCTTTGTTCTCCAAGAACTTGAACCCCTAAAGAAAAATAGCAGTGAAGGGCACTCAAATTTCGATCGGGCTACACTCTTGAAATTCTTAGAGCTATTACAAAGACATGATGAGACCATGGGAGCAAATTACATAAAATCCATAATTTATCAGTAAATAGTAAAAATTCTAATTTCATCGCAAGATCCATTTGTTCTACACACAAAAAATACAAAACAAGATAATTCACTAAATAAACCCATAAATATAAAAAAATCCTCTCATGACTCATCAACTGCATCTACTGGTGATGCATCCACCATTATCACATTCCCCTTTCTAGAACCCGAGCCATCTATATGGTTAGTGATAAAGGGTGAGTCTTAAGACTCAGTAAAGGTAATATGTAAAATAGTAAATCATAAATTCATGACAAACATAAAAAAAATATGGAATGAATCATGCATATAGGTCTGTCCACCTCATCTATCTCAGACTTTTGGTGACCCCATATTATTTTCCCCAGGCCCTAACACAAGCTTCGTTAGTCCCACATCATAGTCTCATGCCTAGGCACTCCACTATTATTATATGGAAGTCATGACAAAATAATTTACACATAAAACATATAAACTCTTACAGAAATAATGTTTATTGCCTTCCTTGGGACATTTCTTTAATCAATTAAAAATCACCGATGAACACCTTGAAATTCCTTTAATAAAAATTAAAAATAATAAGATAAAAGAATATATTACTAGAAATTAACTTATATCCAATTTCAGATATTTTGTACTTACCTTGCTGCTTTTAACTCACACTGATTATTTATTTCTTCCAGTCTCTCTCTTTGATAGTGCTGCCTATTTCAATCTCTCTCTCTCTCTCTCTCTCACACACACACACACAAACTCAATTTCTCAAACAACCTCTCAATTCTCCAATTTTACAGCTATCTTCCAATCTCTCTCTCTCTCTCTCTCTCTCTCTCTCTCAAAACAATTTCTCCAATCTCTAATCCCTTGTATTTATAGGAAATTTATTTAAGATTAATATAAATATAATTAAATTCCCACCCATTTCCATCAATCTATCCCTTTTTTTAATTAATTATTCTAATTCTTTTAATTATTTATTTAACTCACTAGCCTCTTTCTTCAGCCTAAACTCACATGGTTAACTATTTATTCATCCCACTAGCCTCTTTCTCAGCCCAAACTCACATGGAAGACAAACCAACCCACTAAATTTCCACGTGGCAACGTGTGATTGGCTAACATGCTGCCCCCACCCCACATGGTCGCACATGGCCCCGTAGCTGCACGCTGGCCCACGCCAGCGCACCCTGTGCACCTCATGGGCTCATCGCACCGGCATGCACCCGTGGGCGCCTCCAAAAATATTTTTATCTGCCTCCAAGTCTCAAACCTAAGACCTCTCTTTCCTTCACACTCGTGAACACTCCATCAACAAGCTTTCTTATTAATATATATGCACCAATTAATTATATACTAATGCCAAATCTCTTTGCTAAAAATAAATTCTAGCATTTCACTCCCCAAGGTTTAAACCCTGAACCTAGCAGCTCCCTTGTACATAAGTAACCACTAGGCTACAAGAATCCCTTGTTTACATATTTGCAAAAAGATTAATCTTTATACTAAACCAACTCCCATAAAATCACCAATAAATCATTTCAATTATAGAAATTAATTTATTATTTTTCCCTAAATATCGGGATGTTACAATCTCCCCTCCTTAATAAATTTAGTCCTGAAAATTTTTGAACAATCATTTATATCACAAATAAACTTTCAAAATTAACTACGATTCTCAAATAAATAAGGATATTTCTCTTGTATTTTCTCTTCCATTTCCCACGTCCCTTCTCGCTCTAAATGTTGACTTTATTGTACTTTCACCATGGGAATGACCTTATGTCATAATTGACGATCTTAGTGGTCCAATGTTTTCACCAATTACACTTCAAATTACAGGTTAGGCTGGAGGTCAATTTCCTTAGGTAACAATTCAACATCCGAGTTATAGATGTGTTTTCGTAACTAAGAGACATGAAATACATCATGCAATCTAGATAATGCCTCAAGTATTTCCAACTGGTAGGCAAAAGGACAAATTGGCTCTTTAATCCGGTATAGCCCCAAATATTGAGGTCCCAACTTTCCTCCTCATTGGTGTCTAAAAGCTGGTTGTAGTGTGGTAGCTCGAAGGTACACCAAATCCCCCATAGCAAATTCCAAAGGTCAGGTTCGACGATCTACATACTGCTTTTGCCAATCTTGGGCTACTTTCATATTTTTGCAAACTACCTCGATCTGCTAGGTAGCTTTATCCACAAGATCTGTTCGAGTAAGTTGTTTTTCTCATGCTTCTAGCCAACTTATTGGCGACCGACATCGTCGTTCATATAACGCTTCATAGGGCGCCATCTCTATGCTTTCCTATTAACTATTGTTATAGGCAAATTCTGCTAAACTCAAATATTCATCCCAATTGCCCCCAAAATCTTGCATGCATGCCCTGAGCATGTCTTCAAAAATTTGATTGACACACTCTGTTTGACCATCTATCTGGGGGTGATAAGTTGTACTAAAGTTTAGCTAGGTCCCCAATTCTTTTTGCATAGTCCTCCAAAAGTTGGACATAAATCGACTATCCTTATCAGATACAATACTTACTAAAATTCCATGCAACCAAATAATTTCTTGAATATAACGGTGGGCAAGCTATTCAGCGCCTATGGTATTTTTCATGGGTAAGAAATGCGTTAACTTTGTCAATGGATCCACAATCACCCAAATGGCAATGGCTTTCTTTGGTGTTCGAGGTAATCCGATGATAAAATATGTTGTCATATGTTCCCATTTCCACTCAAAAATCTCTACAGTTTGCAAACTTCCCGATGGTTTTTGGTGTTTAGCTTTTACTCGTTGGCAGGTGTGACATTTTTTCACAAACTCAGCCATATTTTTCTTCATTCCTGGCCACCAATATACCTCCCGAAGATCCCGATACATCTTGGTAGTTCCGAGGTGCATTGTATACAGAGTATGATGTGCCTCACTTAGAATTTTCTATTGAAGTCCACCATAAGTAGGCACGTACACCCTTCCATTCATTCGAAGTATCCCATTACGATATTCAAATTCAGGTCATTTTGGTTCTTTGTTCTCATCCATCCATTGCTTCAAATTAGCCTCATGAGCAGTAGCCCGTTTAATTTCTTCCCGTAAGTTGACCTGTAAACGCATTTGTTCCACAACTGCAATGTTTTCGCACGGTTCCACCTTGAGAGTTAACTTTGCAAATTCTTCAATGAATGTCTAAAGATGGGCGACCAAACAAACTCTCAACGTGTAACTCTTCTAAATTAGTGCATCTACGACGACATTTGCCTGTCCAGGATGATGCTGAATGGTAGAATCATAGTCCTTCAAGAGTTTTATCCATCGACGTTGGCAAAGGTTTAAGTCCAGTTGGGAGAAGATATACTTCAAACTTTGATGATCTAAATATATGATAAACTTTTTCCCATATAGATAATGTCGCCACAATTTCAAAGCATGCACCACAGCTGCTAATTTATTATTTCCAAGTCTTGAGCCATTTGGCTATTTTTTCCTGGTGCTACGCCGCAAATGAGGCTTATACTTCCTCAGGCTCCATTTATCGTACCTTAAAGGCAAGCATGTGTCTTTCCCCAAATGGATCATCCTTTATGATTGTAACATCCTAGTATTTAGGGAAAATAATAAATTAATTTCTATAATTGAAATGATTTATTTATGATTTATTAGTATTTTATGGGAGTTGGTTTAGTATAAAGATTAATCTTTGCAAATGTGTAAACAAGGGGTTCTTGTAGGCTAGTGGTTACTTGTAATACCAGGATTTTTAAGAGTGATCCCTTTTAAAGAAGAATACGATGGGTTCAGGATTCAAGAAGGAATAGGTAGATTTCGAGCAAAATATAGGGTGTTTTTGAGATTTCGGGCAAAAGCGTAATTTCTAAAAAATAATTGTAAGCCATTTTGGAGTCAAGAATGGTACTTAAAAGTGAAAGAGAATTGTAAGAATTCCTAGAAATGGAGGGATAGCATTTTGAGGGCCAAAGCGAGATTTTCAAAAGTTATGAGGGGTAAAACTATAATTTATGAAAATTATGGGCCAAAATGATAAAAGCTAAAAGTTTAGTCATCATGAAGCCATCAAAATATCAGCCATTGGCCAATCCCAAATGACCAAGTGTCCCTCCAAATGGCACAATCTAATTGGCCACAAATTCTATAAAAGCCTAAACCCAACCAAAAACAAATCATGAAAATTTGAGGCAAGTTGGGCCGTGTGAGAGAATTGAGGGTGAGGAATCTGTTCTTGAGAAATAAAGGGAGGTTCTACAAAAAGAAACGAGGTAGATCAGTGAATATTCGAAGGAGTTATGAGCCTCGATGGGAAATCTTTTCGTCGTCGAAATCTGGACCCGAATCACCAAAAAATAAAGAGGTAAGTTCCGTTTAATTTTATAATCTTGTAGAGGGAAGAAATAGGGAGGTGTAGGAAAAAAATGGGGGTCAAATCGGAGTGAAAACAAAGGAGAAAATCTCGAAAAAATGACCTGCAACGCACTTACGCCAGAGAAGACACAGCGCGTGTAACACACGCGTCGCTGCTAGTCACGACTGGGGGCGTGTGGATCCCCTTCTAGGGGAGCGTGAAGGCGCATGCGGGGTCTTTTTTATCTAAAATTTTGCACACTTATACCTCTATTTATTCCCTACAAGTCTATGTAAAAATATTTAACTTTAGTTTTACGAAATCTTGTGTTTTACGCAGAACAGTCTAACCGACAATTGTGAATAGTACCAGGTCAGGTAACTTTGGTGGGTGACTCCTCCTCTTTGAACTCTTGCATCTCTTACATGTTGTACCTTCATTCAGGTGGTTTGCACATCATTTAATATCGTTGGTTTGCATTTTATACACTTAGACATACATCACTACATTCATGGCTAGTGGCATTGAAATGGGTTGCATCATGTACGTGGTCTTAGACCACACCATCCCAAGTCAGGGAATGGCTATGGCTTTGTAATAACATGACGGCCCACGAGGGTGATTGCAACGCCCTGGCGTCACTACCATCGAGTTACTTCATGGCATACTGCATAATACATTTGCACGCACCTCCAATACTGAGTTATCCACTTAGATATCACTATCTAATTTGGGTGTTTCATACCCCTGGAACATTCCACGTTCCAGGTGCAACAAGTGTTTTAGGTACTCGGGAGCAAGCAAAGGCAAAGAGGAAACGGCTACCAAATATTTCTCTTATTTTGTTACATTCAAATAAATCAAGTTTTTGTAATCAAACTACTAAATGACCATTTAAGTCTACTACCAATTTTTATTCGGATGTCTTGTGAAATCAACTATTTATACGGAGATACTAAGAATTGAAGCGTGGTAAGTTTTCAAGCAAATTTGGGGGTATATCTATGTTCTTGTTCCAAAGAAAAACAATATGCACAAAACCATTTGTGTTAACTACCATTTTGTCCTTAATTTTGGAGTTCATATTTACGACAGTATCATGGACGTATTACCTCATTTATTAAAGTCCTTTAAAGAATATCCTTGAAATCACTACCTATGAAAGACCCGTGGTTCGTGATATTATACGTGGGACACTTACATGTCAACCACCTAACAAATAAACACGTTCTCTCAGAAAGTAAAAACCCTCCTTCATGATGTCATTCTAACTACTTGAATATGTAAAAACATGGAGTCACAAGAAAGACCAAGACACAGGCTAGGACGTTTGCTTCTCGAAGGTTGCTAGTTTATATCTCATATTTGTCTAAAACCTTCCTAACACGCTTCTCTTGATTTGAAGTTTACAGACACTTAAATACCATAAGGAAATGGGAAAAACGTTAACGAGTTAATTAACGCCTCCTATATTTAAATTTGGAAACTAATGCATTAGAATCGATCCTGGAATTTGCGAGGCGTTACATTACTTGTGTATAAAGGAGCTATTAAGTTCAAGGTTTAAACCTTGGGGAGTGAAATGCTAGAATTTATTTTTAGAAAATGGAGCTAGCATCAATATATAATTAATTGGTGCATATATTAATAAGAAGGCTTGCAAATGGAGTGGTCACGAGAGCACGAAGGAACGAGAGGTCTTGTGTTCGAGACTTGGAAGGTAGCTAAAAAATATTTTTAGAGGCCGTGGGCCCACGGGCGCCATGCGGCCATGAGCGCGCTCAAGGGTGTGCTAGTGCGGGCGAGCGTGCAGCCACGAGGCCATGTGCGGCCATGTAGGGTGGGGGCAGCATGTTAGCTAATCACACGCTGCCATGTGGCAATTTAGTTGGCTAGTTTGTCTGCAATGTGAGTTGGGGTTGAAGAAAGAGACTAGTAAGCTGAATAAATAATTAACCACATGAGTTTGGGGTGAAGAAAAAGACCAGTGGGCTAAATAAATAATTAAAAGAATCAGAATAATTAATTAAAAAAGGATTGAATTGGATAGGGATTTAATTATATATATATTAATCTTAAATAAATTTCCTATAAATACAAGGGATTGGAGATTGGAGAAATTGTGAGAGAGAGAGAGAGAGAGAGACTGGAAGATAGTAGCAAAATTGGAGAATTAAGGGATATAATCAGCGTGAGTTAAGCAGCAAGGTAAGTACAAAATATCTAAAATTGGATAAAAGTTAATTTTTAGTAATATATATTTTTATCTTATTATATTTAATTTTTGTTAGAGAAATTTCGAGGCGTTCATCGGTGATTTTTAACAAATTAAAGAAATCTTCCAAGGAAGGCAATAAACACTATTCCTGTAAGGGTTTATATGTTTTATGTGCAAATTATTTTGTCATAACATGCATATGATGATATGGAAGTGCTTAGGCATGAGGCTATGATTTGGGACTAACGAAGCTCGTGTTAGGGGCTAGGAAAAATCATATGGGGTCATCAAGAGTCTGAGATAGATGAGGTGAACATATATGCATGTATGATTCATTCCATTTTTTTTTTTTTTATGTTTGTCATGAATTTATGATTTGTTATTTTACATATTGTATTTACTGAGTTTTAGGACTCACCCCTTAGCACTAACCATACAGATAGTTCGAGTTCTAGAAAGGGAAAAGTAGTAATGGTGGATGCATCGCCAATAGATGCAATTGATGAGTCATGACAGGATTTTTTATATCCATGGCTTTTTTTAGTGAATTATCATGTTTTGTATTTTATGTGTGTAGAACAAATGGATTCTGCAGTAAAATTAGAATTTTTATTATTTACTAATAAATTATGAATTTTATGTAAATTTGCTCCCATGGTCTCATCATGTCTCTGTAACACCTTCGAGAATTTCAAAAATCCTCAGGGCGGCCTAACCTATAGGGGTATAACTAACCTTCAAAAATCCGGTAGATGGTCGTGACTGTAACCGTGGGTTACAATGGCACCCCAAAGGAGGGACCGGAGGCGCCACAATGATGCCTCGAGGTGTGCCTTCAAATCTTTTGCCACCCGCTCAGCACGCTACCCGCTCAACACGCTAAGCTCTGCCCTCGTACAGTTGCCCAACCCCACTTTAGTAAATGATTTAGTTCATGTGTCACTACGAAGCCATGAAAAATTCGTTTGTCCATCAAGCCATGTGGACACGCGAGAACAACATTTACTCTTCCCTTTGACTTAAAGGTCAAAGCAAAGAGTTGATGGCCATTGTTATACCACAGATTTTTCAAAATGTCCACCTGAAAGTGTTTTTAACAAATAAATACAAATGGGTGTATCTCTAATAAATAAATTCAAGTAGGCATATTTTTTTGAAGAATAAAACATAAATAAATGGCAAAAGAATAATTAATAATGGTAATAATATTAATAATCATGGTTTGGAAGACAAAATTGAACAAGAAAAAAGTGGCATATTCTCCTATAAATAGCAAAATTGTAGGGGGGAAAATGGTACATTCCTCCATAAATAGCAGAGTATAAAGAACTTTTTGACATGGTTCCAAAATCGGACATTTTCTCTCAGCAGTCACATCCTCTCGGCAACATGGTTTTCTCTCGGCAATCTCCTTGGTTTTTCTCTAGGCTGCATGATTTTTCTTGACACTCACATCCTCTCAGCAACACATTTCTCACGGCACACTCATATTTCTCTCGTCAGCCTCTCCTTTTTCTCTTGGCAACTGCCATATTCTTTCAACAAATAATATCTCTTTCGGCAAAGGGTGTTTCTCTCGACAAGTAATATTCCTCTCGGCAAACAATAACTCTCTTGGCAAGCAGTGTTTCTCTTGGCAAAGGCCTTGGTCCTCTCGGCAATCATATTTTCTCGGCAACCTTGAACCTCTCGGCAGTCTAGTTCTCCACATTTCTCTCAACAGTCAACTTCTCTCCGTGCATGATTCTCTTCGCTTGATTCTCTCCGCGTCACTCCTGCTTCTCACACTCACGTTCTTCCCGGATGGGTGCTGGCATGGGTCCTTCTTCCTGGGATGCCTTTCTTCCCGGCCATTCTTCTTCCCGGGTTGCTTCCGAACAGCCAGGTGGCTGTATGGGCTTTCACTTGCTGCTTCCAGCCATCCAAATGATGGCCACCTACCCCCCGCGCAAGTGCCATGCAGACCCCCCAGCTTCTGCCTTCTAAGTCCTTCACATGTTGGATGCTTCCGACCTTCTTCCTGCCACACACAAGTACAATGAATATAATGAATTATATTATTTATGAGTCTAATTAATTAGGTATATTATATTTGGCTCACTCCAATTGTGACCGTATGTGCCACCCATTTGCAACTCTAATCCACTCAACTATATTGTATGTATAATATATGTATTCAATTGGTTGCCAGCCATTCTTAATTGCTCCTCGAGTCCCATGGCTATGGCTTGTCCCATATGATTCCTAATGATATTTATCCAAAACATATGCATAATATTTATAATGTAAGTATATAATATATACATATAATATTCATATACTTCCCTAATTACCTACAAGCCATACCCACGTACAAAGTGCTTAATGCGTCCCACGACTTGATGGTGGTCATGCTCAATTGCATCATGCCCAATTAAAGTTCTCAATAGGTTCTACACATCAATTAATCTATATCTTATACAATAAGATGATACTCCAAAAATATCATATTAAATTCAGAATAATAAACCTCATCTAGAAACATCCTCTGCCACTTTGGGATTTCGCCTAGCAGGCCATCTAGAGATCAAGAATCTATTTCGGCAGCTCGCCATAAGACTCACCCTCTCCTGAAAGACTCCCTGGACCATTTAGACCTCTAAGGGAAATTCCTCTTAAGCCTATCTAAATTATACCAAGGACCATAGTCGTCACACTCACCTCGTGCATGTTCATCTCCAATATCTAGTAAAAATACTATGAATGACTCATCTCTCGTCAAGAAAAGTACATCTTTTTTATTTATTCATTGCATACTTTATTTATTTTACACCTGACAGAACCTCTGCAAGTTCTCTCAAGTGACTATTTTCCTTCACATACGTAGCATCGGAGGATATACACAGAGTGAGGAATCCTCGCGTGCCTTCTAACTTGTTCTTATGAGCACAATAATGTCCCAAACACATGGAAAGATACTCCCAGACAGATTAATTCCCCACCAAATATACACTTGAGGGCTTATTCAAGACCCCAACTAGATAATTGGAGATCGAAGGTACCCAATGTACATTTCCACAAACAGATACCTGCTAGTTGTTCGCCTCGCTCTACTGCAACTCCAACATTCTCGTATTATAAATTCTGATTGGTGTATTTTTTGCAACAACACTTATTAGACTACAAAGACCAACTCTCTTTCCAAACTAATTCACTCAACTAAGTTATACTACATACTTGATTGAATGAATAACACTATTTGAACATTAGATAGCTTTCAATCAATTAGTAGATATACTTTAGAAAGAACACTCGATTGAACAATTTTCGATATTCGATTGATTATGTTATCACTCGAGTATGAAATACCTGATAGTCAATTAGAAAGATAACACACAGAAACCTGCTCTATGTTCTTTTCAAAGTAATCGACTATGGTACTTAACCTACTCGACTAAACAAATCAAGATACTTGATTTGGTATTTACTTTAGTTGATTGCAGCCTTAGTCTAGAAACTTAATAGTCAATTGGAGAATTTTGTTATTAATTCGATTGACAATGCAAGTAGCCTTGGTATTTTAGGACATTGTTTCTAATCAGTTGGTAAATATGATTCACTCGATTGTTGACTTAAATACTCGAACACATTTTTCATCACTCGATTATAATATTTCAAAGAGATATTTGAGATTTCCAAGCAGATGCTTGATGAGCCTTATCAAGCTTGTTTGGATACTCAATTACATAGTAAGCTGAAATATTTTATACTCGATAACTTGCATAAGATCACTCGAGTGGTGGTTTGAAAGATGGTTAAAACTATCTTTCGCATTAAATTCACTTGAATACTTAGAAAGCTCTTATTCTCCTATTTAAATAAAATTAAATCTAAAGAATCATGCATAAGGGCTCACTTAATTATTTGATACATAATTAAAGTTTTGCATTAATATTTTATCATCAACTTCATCATCAAAACATCATTAATATATTAACTCAACAAGGATCAAGCCCTCAAGCAACCTCAATGGAAGCAACAACCCAATCTCATGTACTACTTGGGTATTTATAGATGGTTTCAACTTTGAATTTGAATTTCAAATGCATGCAATCTCAATAGCTCTTTTGATTTGACTTATAATAATCAAATTAGTTCACACAAATATACATATAAAAGAATTCATCATTTTGCACATCATATGTATATAGTTTAAATTCATTTTGCATTTCATTTGTGTGAAAGAGATATCAAATAATATTAAATGTAATTAAAACAACTCAAACAGCCAAAACTGTGCACATTTAATCCTCTGTAATGACTAATTTTTTAGAACAATGGTCAAGTCAAAATCACTATTACTCGAGTAAGATTAGCAAATACTCAAGTAAGCTTAAAGGATAGTCGATTAAACTTAGTTATTACTTAACTACATCTTTTACTTAGTCGATTGATAATTTTTTTTTAGAGATTCACTCTCTATCCAATAAATCTTACTTCAATAAGTTACTTAGTTACTCGATTACATAATGATATTACTCGAGTATAGAATATATCATAATCAATTAACATTTTGACTATAGGTTAGTTACTTGATTAAGCACTTTTGATACCCTATTAAAACATGTTATTACTTGAGTATGAGATATCTCTTAGTCGATTAATTGTTCAAGTACAGAGACTTGATATTTTTCAATCAAATTATTACTCGACTAGGATATTTGATTATTCGACTAAAAAATGAACTACTCGATTATCATTTACTTTTAGTCAATTAATGACATAAATACATAGACTTGTTATTTTAGCTTTATTTCTTACTCGATTAATGAATCTAGTTACTAGACTAATTATGACACTTAGTTGATTATCAGATCACTCAATTAAGGATTTTTAGCTCAATATTCAAATACATCAAACATATACTCAATTAAGCCTTTGAGTATTCAAGTCTTACATGATTAAACTGATGAGTTAGTTGACTATGATTACTTGTTACTCAACTAATCATTTTTTTCGCTCGCTTAAATTTAAGCCCGTAAATTGTTTTACCCAATTAACAATATTGATTATTTGAGTAATGTTTTGAAAACTGGTTAAAACTAACTTTTCTAAATATAGATAATCAATTAATAATGGACTTTACTCGAGTAAGTGATGTGTTACTCAAATGACACTAAGCCTTACTTGATTAACAGTTTATCATTAGTCATTAAAGTTTTGCATATAGTTCATCATTAAAACGTAATTTAACAATCTCCCTTGTTTTATGATGTCAAAATTTTAATGTGATTATTAATCTAAATTCTTCTCCCCTTTTTTGTCATTATTAAAAAGGATAAGAAGATATTTTATATAATCTTTTCTCCCCCTTTTGTTCATCATTAGCTTTTCTCCCCTTTTTGACATACCACCTTATGTTAAGATGGATAATTCTGATACCTTTGAAGGTTATACCTATAGAAATATTTTACCACTTGAAGAATATATGGGAGAGTAGGTAACTTTGGCATTTTATGCCAAGTTACTCCCCCTGTTCATCTGGTTCAGCTGCTTGTTCTTCTTGTTTTTCTTCTTTATACTCTGAGTCATTGATTATGGTACAACTATTTCTTTGTGTCATAGTCTTGAAGCAGCTTGATGTTCTTAGAAAATTTTCTACTCTTCCTAAGCTTGCTTCCACTCTTATCATCCTAGCCTGAAGATCATCTTGTTGAGAAATCAATCTTGTAAGACTTCTCATGATGAATTGATTCTCTCTATATGTGGCTGTGACAAGTGGACTTTGAGGTACTGGCTGTAAGGAAGGGCCAACTTGATTCGATGGATCAATTTAAGAAAGGTCTGCCTTCATCTCCTTTTCCTGCCTTATTTTCCTTAGTAGGCATCTTCCAGACTCCATCAATGCATTTCATTTTCTTCATAATTAAGGTTTGTTTGGATTAGGTATCAAATGGAGAATGTGGGACAGCTCTTTCATTTTTCAGGGTCCCTTTAGTTTTGCTTAAGATGATAGAGACGATCATGCCATAAGGCACTTTGCTCTTGGACTTATTTATGAATGCTTGGTACAATCTATTGAAGATAAAAGCAGGAAGATTGAAATGAACATTAGTTATTACACACCACATAATGATTAAATCAATAGAAGTGACAAAATGATAGGAGCCACTCTAGATATTAATGGATGTGGCAATGAAATCATGAAGGATCCTGTGTTTAGGATCCAAGATTTATGAGAGGCAAGGTGCTTAGCAGGCATAAATTCTTCAGTTTTTCTAGTAAGGGATGTCCATATTTTGTTTAGATCATAATTTGTTTCATCTAAAAGTGTTTCACATTCAGATAAAGAGAAAAGATGACAAAGCTGAGTCAACAACAACAATAACATATCCAGCCTTTATCTCACTATGTGGGGTCAGCTACACAAATTCTAGACTTTCATGTATTTCTGTCTTTTGTCATATTTTTATTTAAGCCTATACACTTTATATCAAACTTTAATGTCTCTCCCAAAGTTTTCTTGGATCTGCCTCTCTCTCTTTTTTTGACTAATTGTTCTATTTCATCAACTCTCCTAACAGTGGAGTCTCTTGGTCTCCTTCTCACATGACCAAACCATCTTAGTCTAGTCTTTCTCATCTTCTCCTCGATTGGCACTACTCCTACCTTATTATGAATAACCTCATTTTTAATTTTATCTTTTCTTGTATGGTCGCACATCCATCTTAACATCTTCATCTCCGCTACATTCATTTTTTGCTAATGTTAGTATTTGACTGTCCAACATTCTGAACCATACAACAAGACTGGTCTTATAGCTGTCCTATAGAATTTTTCTTTCAGTTTTAATGAGATTTTACCATTACATAACACGCCCTATGCATTTCTCCATTTTAGCCAATCTGCCTTAATTTTATGCGTGACCTCCTCGTGAATTTCTTCATCTTTTTTAATCACTGATCTCAAATATCGAAAATAGTCTTCTCTTTGTAAGATCTCATCTTCCAATTTATTATAACACTCTTGCATTCTTACTAAATTTACATTCCATATATTCTATTTTCCTTCTACTTAATTAAATCCTTTAGATTCTAAATTGTTTTTCTATAACTTAAGCTTAATATTCACTCCCTCTTTTGTTTCATCCACCAACACTATATATATCATCTGCAAATAGTATACACCATGGCACCTCTGTCTGAATGTGTTTAGTGAGTTCATCTATTACTAAAGCAAATAAGTATGGACTTAATGCAGAACCTTGATGCAATCCCATTATAATTTTAAACGGTTCAGTATCCCCTCTGCATATTCTGACCCTTGTCTCTACACTATCATACATGTCCTTAAGAGCTTGTATATAGGCTATTCGGACTCGTTTATTCTCTAAAACCCTTTATAATACTTCTCTAGGGACCCTATCATAGGCCTTTTCTATATCTATAAACATCATATGCAGGTCCTTTTGATGATCCTAATTATACATTTTCATTAGGCGCCTCAGTAGGTATATAGCTTCCATTGTTGACCTACTAGGTATGAAACCAAACTGATTTTCTGAGACATCTGTTTCTTTTCTAAGCCTCTACTCTATTACTCTCTCCCACAATTTTATGGTATGGCTCATTAACTTAATTCCTCTGTAATTTTCACAGTTTCGAATATCTCCTTTGTTCTTGTATATAGAAACCAAAGTACTCTTCTTCCACTCATCTGGCATTTTTTTTTATTTAAGAATTGCGTTAAATAATTTCGTTAGCCAGGAGATGCCCTCTTCTCTCATGCATTTTCATGTTTCTATTAGTATATTATCCGATCCCACTACCTTATGTTTTTCATCTTTTTTAATACTCGTCTTATTTCATTTGAATTTATGCGTCGATAAAATATATAACTCACATTCCCTTCGGAGTTACTAAGATATCCCAACCTAACTCTTGAAACCTAAACCTAATATAATTGATTGAGCAATTTTCTTGTTTATTTTCAGTTGGGACTTTAGGGAAGACTGGAATAGAATTCAACAATTGCTTCAAGGTAACATGGAATATTTATATTGGAGAGATTGAAACAGCCAATGTTTGTGATCCATTCTCTAAGGTGTGTGCCAAAACTAATGTATTCAAATTCTGACCAATTTATGTTCCTAACGGGCAAGAATCCTCTAGATAGGACTTTAGAGTATAAGGATTTGTGCCGGTCATTTCTAAATTTTTTGAGTCTAGGTGCAAGTGGAGGTTATGGTGTGTGTCGGTTTTGTGCTCTTTTTGTTCTCGTCTCTACATGCTTTGAAGATGAGGGTTTTGAAGATGTAGCAGCTTCCTTTCCCTTTGGAGCCATTTTGATTTTCTAGTGAGAAGGTGAAGTGTATCGAATTGAAGATGTTTTGTTTAATCTTCGGATTATGAAGAGGAAACTAAATTTATAAACAGAATGTGAAATTAAAAGAATAGGATGTGAGGAATACCTGAGGAATTTTGATTTTGTTGATGTTCAACAACGGATTGGCAAAGAGAATTGAAAAGTTTGAAAGCCAAAAATGTCGAAACGAAATTTGAAACCGTTTATTGAGCTATTTATATCAAACCCGAATTAGTCAATTCATGTTTCAATTTTCTTGCATGACTGAGATTGTTATTTGAGCAATGTTTTTGATTAGTTGACCATTATTTTTCAATAATTGAGTATAGTTTAAGATTACTCGCATAATTATTACGTAGGTTAGTCGAGTAATTTTCTCCATTACTTGAGTGATAAATTAGTCGAGTAATTTTCTCCATTACTTGAGTGATAAATGACCGAAGGTCAGCTCCCTCGATTTTAAGGGTTAGATGACTAATAGTTGAGTCGAGTAATGATAGAAGATTTCCACTCTTTCTCTCTGAGAAAATTAATTAACTAATCCCTTTCATTAATCAAGTAATTTCTAAGATTACTTGCGTATGATTTTAGCTTTAGTTGAGTAATTTTCTCGAGTAGATTAAAAATTTACTCACATAATTTTAGTGTTACTCGATTAATGTTTAGTTTTACTGAATTGATGTCTTCTTTTACTCAATTAATTTTAACCCTTTACTTGCATATTAAGAGTGTTATTTGAGCAATATTATCAGATTTCATCTTTTTACATTTCATTACTGAACTAATATCTAGATTAATAAGAATTTTTTGTTTCTCCTCCTATTTTTGCGTTACTCCCTTATTTGTATGAAATAATAAGATATTATCAAGGTGATACAAATTTAAAGATAAAGGAACCCAATTTAAATGATAGAAAATGATAATTCTAAGTACATGCCAGAAGGAATAAACAGCCAAGAAGTTCTTAGGAGTACAAATCAAATTAACTATGCATCATTGAAAAAGCTTAATTTTGATTTTGCCATTCTCCTAGACTCTTCAAAGATCTCCTCCTCTTCATCGTCGCTAGCCTCCCCTCTTCTTCTTCTTCTTCTTCTTAGAGTCAATTGTAACAAGATGTTGAGCTTTTTGTGCTCTCACCTTTGTCCTCCGCAATCTTGCAGTGATGTCTTTAACCTTGTCCCACTCTTGAAAGTCTTTCATCCATGCTCAGCAGCTTGCCCATTACCTCTTGTTGCCATTTCTTCATTTCTGTCCATTGTGCTTGAAGGAGTTGGGTTATTGAGACTGTATCTTCAGATGGATTTGGTGGACAATGAGGTCAGACTGGAGGAAGATTGGAAGGCCTGGCCTTATCAAGAGATTCATTTTTTATTCCCTCATTTTCTTTCAAAGGCATCTTCCATAGTCCATTCTCTTTAATTTTCATTCTCGTGAGAGTAAGAGTTTGGAATATATGTCGAAAGGAGAATGAGGGATCGATTTTTCTTTTTGTAGGCATCCCTGCATTCTACTAAGAATTTGGCATATACAATCATGCCATAGGGAAGTTTTCCTCTGGATTTTAGGATCACTGACTGATACAGTTTATCAAAAATGAAGGTTGATAGGTTAATTAAAGTGCGTCTTGTGAATGGCACACCACATGAGTGACATTATGTAACGAGCCACTCTTGACATTGAGAGATGTGGCGATAAAGTGATGAAGGAGTCAGTGTTCAGGATCTTTGAATCCATGTGATCCTGTGTGGTTGGATGGAACAAAGTTTTCTGATTTGTCAGCAAAAAAAATTCCAGATTTCATCAAGATCGAAAGGTATGTCTTCAAGGAGGGTGTCACAAGGGGTCAAATTGAGAGCTTTACGAAGTTAAGATGTAGTGAAAATATAGTTTTGTCCTTGGAATCGAAAGTTGTGATGTTATTTACTGTGTATTTTTCTTTTCTTGTTTTCGAAAGGACTTTTAGTTAAGCTAGAGTAAAACTCAGCAATAGCCTCAGGATAACAGTGAAGGCTAAGGATTGAGAAGGCGAACCAACCCATGCTGGTAACCTAGGTTTTAAGGTTGTGTTTGAAATTTAGGGATTCAAGTTTAATCCAGTTGAAGTTTCTTCCTGGCAAAAAACCCCTGGACAAGACAGAGTAGAATAGTGTTTCGTGACAGCTACTTCTAAACCCATTGGGTTTATGAGATGATGTGCTAGGATTTTTTGCTCTAGTCTTGGTTTGTTTAGATGAGGATGGTGAAGAAGAGGCAACATTCTTTCGTTTTGGTGCCATGATGGACTATGCGAGTGATATCAACCGAATGAATGACAAGAACTAACAAAGAGAATGGAAGTATGAAGGATTGGAAGATTACCTTATACGATTTGGGAAAGATCTTGGAGGGTTTGCAAGTGCTTGAAGAGTCTGGGAAAGTCGAGGGTAGGGAAAATGAAGCGTTGAGTGCCCTTTTATGGCAAAACCCTAAGTAATCAATGAATACTCCATACTTGTCAAGTAATTGATGTGATTAGAGTAATTATTTTAATTACTCGACTAATGGTTCTTATGAGGGTTTGCAAGTGCTTGAAGAGTCTGGGAAAGTCGAGGGTAGGGAAAATGAAGCGTTGAGTGCCCTTTTATGGCAAAACCCTAAGTAATCAATTAATACTCCATACTTGTCAAGTAATTGATGTGATTAGAGTAATTATTTTAATTACTCGACTAATGGTTCTTATGAATCGATTGCAAGTTAAGGATTACCGGCATAATCTCTCACTTTAGTTGACTATTATTTCTCATTACTCAAATAATTATAGTTTGAAAATCAATTCTCTCTATTTTTAAAATTAATCAATTAAAATTTTATATTAATTGGATAATATATAAGTTTACTTTATTATAATCTATTAATTGTCGATTAATATTTAGAGGACTTTTATATCCTTCTCAACTTTGAAAAATACTCCAATAGTGAGTATTTTTATTAAAGTAATTATTTATTTACTCAATTAATGTTTTGGTTGTACTCAATTAATACCTTAAGATTTAGTCTATTACTTGATTAATATTTACTTTACTCAGTAATCTTAAGTGAATTTAAAATTTTTATTTTAAGATTTCAACCCATGTTTTATTTATCATATTTCACATACTACCTAGTTAGTTCTCTTCGACTTTTACTTGAGTTTATATTTCTTGATTTCTCATAAATCAAGCAAGAATCTACTTCCCTAAAAGCATAGTCTCACCTAGAGGTGTCAAAAGGATCGGGCGGCCCACTAGGCCCTGTGGGCTAAGGGCTCAGCCTGGCCCTCTAGCCCACGGGCTGGCCAAGCCCGGCCCCCATGTAGAGGGGTCGTGGGCCAAGTCGGGCCCTATCCACAGAAAAAGGGCCCAGGCTGGGCCCGGCCCTTTAAGTAAAAGGGCCAGCCTGGCTCGTTTAAAAAACCCATGAGCCGACGCGGGCTGGTCTAGGCTGGGCCAGGCCAACCCTTTTGACACCTCTAGTCTCACCATTATATCAACCAAGATATGAAATTAACGACTTGCTCTATGTTCCCATTAGATTACTCGATTAATCTTCTTATTTTGTTGAAGTAAATTTTTAGTGTTTATAGCTATCTTTCAGAAAACACTTAATTAAGATAATTACTTGAGTAATGATTCACATTACTCAACTAATTTTCTTATACCTAAGATTTAAAAGAAATTAACAAAAATAAATCATATGCAAACAATAAAAATATCAATAAAAATTTAAATCCTCCCCCTTAATAAAAATTTAAATCCTCCCCCATTTTTCTTTGGGTCCTTTGCGGTTAGTAATCTTTAGAAAGAGCAATAACCTTGAAAACCCATATTACCTTAGGTCCACAAGAAGATTCCCCTTTCAAAGAGCAATATGGCCTAATTTACAACAGCAAGGACATTTCATTTAAAAGAACTTATAACAGTGTTTTCCAGAAACATCCTATTTGTTTCTGTTCTCTTTTGATTTTCACAAGTTCGACTAAAAATGATTTAAGCAACATGAAATTCTTTTTGCAAAAGTACTTTGATAGTGAATGCAATTACTTTTGAAAACCTTTGTGATTTTAAAGAAATGTTTTCAAATTTAGTTTACTGCTGAAAGCATTTGACAGTCTTTCATATGAAAGTTCATCATGAGTTTTAATATCATTTAAAGCACTGTACCCGTGATCAATATCAAATGTAGAAATAAAGATTACCTTCTCATCTTCATTTTCTTCTAAGCACATATTTGAATAAATGTTTTTAGAAGAGCTATCTTCACACTGCAATCTTTCATCAACATTGTTATGTTTTAATCGATTATATGCCTGATATACTCAGTGTTGTGCTAAAAGTCTTAATCAAGTGATCTTAAATGTTAATCAACTAACTATGAAATTAGTCGAGTAACTTGTCTCGACCGGATTCCAGATGAGCCAATAACTGGCACTAACTACAATTAATCATAAGACTCAAGAAAATACAAACAAGTGGTATGAACGAGGAAGCCAGATTAATGTATTGACAGCGACAATGTAAATGTCAATAACCCTCATACTGTGAATACAGAATGAATATCCATATCATGATGTCATAGGGACTCATACATAATCCCACAGATCGGGCTCATAGTACAAATGTACATCAACAGAAGTAAAGGTACAAAAGAATAGACCTGACAATGTGTGTGCATCTCCACAAAACATCCTATATCAAATCAGAATCAAAAAGAATTCTGACATCATACCGGAAGATCTGCTAGGCCGGTATCCAAAAAGATCCCTTGAAAAGTGGAAAACAACAAGGGTGAGTCTTGGGGGACTCATGATGCCCATTGGGAGAGAATGCAATAAAATGTGCGAAAGGATATCGTTAATACAATATAGTAATAACACGGATGACAAGTATATTAAGGTTTACGTAGATTGAAAAATCCAAGGCTCAAAGGAGAAAATATAGTTAACAGTACGATGACCCTTCAACTACCTCCGAGTCCACTCGACTATCCTTTTCCACTAAGCCCCATTCTTATGCAGAAAACACCGATACAGGGAAAGTAGGTACCTAGGGGTGAACCCAATAATTTGCTCACCTAATCTCCCTATATATACCCTTTGATTTTGTATGACCTGCATGCAGCAAAGTTGAGGACTAGCTAGTAGAAACCGGCTTAACACCTATAGATATATATATATACACACACAATATATGATATAATACACGTGCAGCACCATAATGCCTCACCTGATAGCAATGTTGAAACATACTATCCATGCTCCATGGATAAGACATGTCAAAGGTTCATGGTACCATGATTTTTTTCTGCTGTAAACACCAAGGAATCTACTAGTCTGTCCCACTAAGATGCAAATGATGCCCTACTTATGCACATCCCAAAATTTATCTGTCACCATACTTGGTGCCTAAAATGCACCACATTTGTCAACAATTTGCATAATCCAAGAATAAGAAACAATCAGGGTATTATATCATAATCACCATGCAGTATCTCTCTAGTAGGATGAAAATGTTTCATGCATTTAGAACCATTTGTATATTTTTCAAGAAATCACATGTAAAGATCATGTATAAGTTATGCATAAAGCAGTATACATGTGAAAGAACATAAGTTAAACATAACATAGCCTTTCTACTCGCCTGTAAAGGAGTAACTCAAGTTTGAGCCTGGGGAGGAGGCTGAGCAAAATCTTGAGAATCCATCCAGTCCAACAACGAATAGAATGGGGTTACCATTGGATAATCAAAATAGGGGCGTAATGAAAAATCCCTGAAAGTTCCAACCACCACCTACCACCCCTAACACCGAACTCGGAGTCAAGGAATTCACCGGCCTCACCATCAACTACACCATCATGCCTCGCTATGCGTGCTATGTGTAAGCGCACATTAAGGCCAATGCACCTACCCATAGGCTACAATATAAATATATATATGTAATCATGTGGACTTGTGTGTATATATATATATATCAATATACATACAGTGCCCCTACGCTATGGTATACTTCTATACGTAAACATATACTTAGTCCATTTATTAACCTAAATCCTAGATTTCCTTTTCTTTATAGATATATATATATATATAAAGTAGTTTTCTTTTGTATATTTAATATGCTAAATCTTTGCAAATATTTTTATGAGTTTCTTTGATAAATTATTCAAAAACATAAAATTAATTAACTAAAGGAGCTAAGAAAAACAACGTTCTAGCCTCATAATAGAATCAATCCATCAGGAATCAGGATTCTGGATACACCTAAGTCTATCATCATAGGCTAGCCCGGAATCGGGGTTAATCCAACTCGGTCCCACGAGTTAAGCCTAGAGGACCTCCCATTAGACCCTCGATCAATTAGGTGATTCATGAGCCACCTGCTAATTCAAGAAGGCCTAAAAGGACCCCTACTTGACTTAAAACTGATATCCTAAGTCAGATCAGCCAAACCGGACGTGTATGGAAAACCGGGAAAAATAGGACTTCCGGTACTAAACTTTGGAAAAATAGGACACTTTGAAAATCTTTGCAAAAGTAGGACTTTTGGAAAAAAGTTTATCAAGTCAACGGCTAGGGTCAAACGGATCAACAGACTTGGGTTTTGGACCGACCCAAGGGCTGCCACAACTGGGCCAGAACCAGCCCCAAACAAATTGGACTGGCCCATGAACCAGCTGGGCCCCGCCAACCTAGGCCAACTATCAACCCGTCCGAAACCAGCCATCACCGAACAAAATCGCTGCCAACAGCGACCACCGACAACGACCCACGCCGCCAGCGACCACCCCCAGCCGGAGATCTCCATGATCAGAGCCAACCATTAGAAACACCAAGCCAAGGGGCTCAACATACACAAAAATGGGCCATATTTAACAGCTGGATTTCCGTAGATCTGGCTTTTAAGTTTTCGGCCAGAACGGAAAGCGCACTGCCAATTGCCACGGGCCACCGCGGCCGGTGGTTTCCGGCGATCAGATGCAACCACCCGACACTCTTCCCCCCAACGACCAACATATCCAAAAACCAGCAAGATCCAACGGCCAGATCTTCGTAGATCTTGGTTAAACTTTCCGGCCAAAGACCCAAATGCACGTATATACATATATATCGATGGATCTTGCTGCAAAAGTTGCTTATAAAACTGAAAGACTTACCTCCTTGTAGATCTGGGCCACTTTCATGGTGAAAATGTGGTCGGATCGAAGATCGGATGGTCGGATTTTAAAAAATCGGTGAATCCAGAGTTGTTCTTGAGAGTGTTGCAGAGAAAATGAGAGACAAGAGAGCCTCTGTGTTCAGATGATAAATGGTGGGGCACACCCCCCCCCCCGCCCAATATCTTTGGCCGACCCGTTGGCGGATCCGACCCGGATCCACCTGTCTCTTCTCTCTCTTTTATATATATATAATTTATTATTTATTATTTATTATTTATTATTTTTTTCGAGTTTTTACATAAATGCAGTCATAATAAAATAATAAAATAAGAACTAAAAGTATAATGATAAAACTACGTTCTCTTTGTGTTTTTAATTTACAGTTTTGAGTTTTAAATTTATTTTTAATTTTTTATTTTAATAGTCTATTTTTAAAGAACTGAAAACATGTAATTTTTGTCATTTCAAAAAACTATTTCTTAAAAAAGAAAATTAAAAAACGTGCTACTTTATAATTTTGAAAAAAATTATTTTATAATATTTTATTCAATAAATTTGATTATTAAATAATAAAATTAACTATTTTCAATAAAATATTACTATTAAAACAAAACAATAAATTTGATTAATAAATTATTAATATCTGAGTAATAATTTATATTAAATATTATTATACATAATATGTTCAATATACTTAATCATATACTATATGTTATCCTATATTTTTAATTATAATATAGATATACTATATTTTTTAAATTTTAAATAAATATATAATTTTATTTTTAAAATTTAAGAATATTTTTTTCTTTTTTTTCTTTCTTTTCTTTTCTTTTTTAGAGCCAAAACATGAAAAATGAATTGTGTTTTACATATTTTGAACTTAGAGATTGTTTTGGCTTAAAACAACCAAAATAATTTTTTGTATATAAATTTTTTTAAAAAAAAAATAACAAAGTAAACGTATTTTTATTGTTTCAAAAAACTGAAAAATAAATATAACCTAAAAACAACAAAAAGAACGCAGTCTAAGTTTCTATACTTATTTTATTAATCGATTAAAAGGGAATGATTAATCGAGTAATTCATTTTTTTAGTCCAATAACTAAATATCTTGCACAAGTAATAATATAAGTAAAAAATCTCAAGTCTCAGTATTTGAACATTAATGAACTATAAAGTTAGGATTAATTAATTAACTCTTATATTAGTCGAGTATCTAAATGTCTTAATCAAGTATAATGTGTTCAACAGAGGATAAGTCTTTATATCTAATTTAATAATTGAGTAAGAGATATCTTATACTCGACTAATGACATGATTTAATCAATTATCATATGTTCTTAATCAAGTAATCAATTTGTAGTAAAATTGTTAATCGATTATGGTATATTTTATACTAGGGTAATGCCATTCTTTAATCGAGTAACCAAGTAACTTAGTTTGTTTATTGGGTAGAGAGTGGATATTTATATTTGAATTATTAATCAACTAAGTAAATTTTGTAGTCAAATAATGCATGAAACTTAATCGACTATCTTTTTAGCATACTCAAGTATACATGAGTAACACTAATTTTACTTGATTATTTATTACAAAAAAAAAAAACTAATCATTACAGAACATTAAGTGCACATAATTTTAACCACTTGAGCCATTTCAATTACTTTTAATTAAGGGTGTGCAATTAGTTATAATCAAATCGAACCAATCGAAAATCACTAATTAAATCGAACCGAATCAAGACATATAATCGAATCGACCGAGTCATCTAACCAAAATCGAACAAACAGAATTTTGACCTGTTGTAATTGAATTAAAAATCGAATCAAAATGCTTAACAAAAAAATCGAATCTAACCTAATAAAAGAGAGTTGGATTGTTGGTTCTATTTGATTTTTCAGTTAATAATACAAAAAAAAAAAAAAAAACTAAATAACTGAACCAAATAGTCAAAAATCTTGAGAGAAATAACCAAACCAAACCACTATTAGTGAAAAATCGAACCGAACCGCTCTCGATGAAAAATCAAACCGAACAGACAAGTTTAGTTGATTAAGTTCGATTAGTTTAGTTTACTCGAATTCTTACTCACCTCTACATTTAATGCTATTTGATTTCTCTTTTACAAAAACAACATACCAAATGAATTTAAATTATTTAATACCCATATACATATGTTGTCCAAAATGATGAATCCTTTTATATATATATTTGTGTGAACTAACTTGACTGTTATAAATCAAATCAAGAAAGCTATTGAGATGGTAGGTATTTCAAATTCGAATTCAAGCTCAAAACTCCTATATAAACCTAAGTAATGCACGAGATTGGGTTGTTTCTTCCATTGAGGTTGCCAGAGCACTTGATCCTAATGAAGATATTCTCTTAAGTGCTCCTCATGCCTTGTTTGGTTGATCTTGATGAAATATCTTCTTGACCAAAATATTGAAGAGTTGAGTACTTAAATTGTGTTATTTGTATCACTATTCTTGTATTCCTTTATGAGCTTTGTTTCTTAACTTTTGAGGGTTAGTTTTTGTTGTAAGCTTCTATTTAAATTTCTTTCAACAAAGTTATTGTAAGGATTTGATGCCTTATTTCATGAAAGGCTTATAAGCTTACTGCTTCACCATTAAAAGCAAAGGTTCCAACTTAACTTGTAAAAATTGAAATTCTAACTAAGCTTGTAAAAACTACTATGCATGTAAGTAATCATTCAACAACGTCACTTAAGGTTGCAATTTGCATCCTTGTGCATCGATCACAAAAATATCATCATACAAATAATAAAAATACTAGTTTCAAATATCAAAACACAATGAGTTTACATCTAAGCACTCTTGTCATTTACAAGTGGATATCAAACAATTTTCAAGAACTTTTATTCATTTCTACAAATTTTTAATCACGAAAGCAACCACACCAAATTAAGTGACAAAACTTACATTGTTGCACAAATAATGAATTCATTCATGAGGACACATATTTTCAAGACAAAAATCTCAACCTATCAATCATATTATCAAAAAATGCATATTTGTTATTTCCTAAGCACATCCCTTTTATTTTGGGGGTTAAAATTTTAGCAGACAAGTAATCTTAAGTAAAGATCCTAAACAGAAATGAACACTTCGATTAATTTCCTATCAATATTTGAGAGAGCATAAAACAAACTTATCACTTAGATTCAACGCATCAAATAAAAATGGAGATGATAAAGATTTGTCTTAGAAGACAAAATTACATTCAAAATTTAAGTGTGATTGATGCATATGAATCCTAAGCAATAGAAACAACTGTAGAAGCCTATAATATATTTTTAAATTTCAGTCAACCACATGAATCAAAGATATATCTTATATAGAATTGTGCCACTCATTAGCGCATCAAATGAAATCAATCATTCAACCATCAAGAAAGTGATTTAACATCAATTCAATCATATGCAACTTAGCTATATTACATTTAAGGATTTCAAACAAGCTCAATTTGGGCAACATATCAAGTACATCAACAAAACATCAAATTTTAGCACTCAATGAGAAAACTTATTCAAGACATTTAAAATTTAAACAAGCATGAAATCGTATAGGTATAGAGATACCCTCAACAACACATAATCACATTCAAGTATCAAACCAAAATGATGAGAATAAGTTAAATAAAAATTCAGCATCAATCAAATACTTATAGCTTAATGTTTAGAGGTTAATCCATGTAAACTTTAATCATAAAATCAAAGAAAAATGGTTCCATTTGAGAAATGGCCTAACTAATCAAGGAAATTTAAAAGTGAGCAATTGAAAATATTTTCAAAATTTAAAGAA
Organism: Diospyros kaki; assembly: GCA_036245055.1. Lineage (NCBI taxonomy): Eukaryota > Viridiplantae > Streptophyta > Magnoliopsida > Ericales > Ebenaceae > Diospyros > Diospyros kaki. The sequence continues at coordinate 23,598,085 of BSEG01000010.1, read as the reverse complement.
ATATTAGTTTGAAATACATTACCTAGGGACTGGACATTCGCTCTCAAAACTGAATTTTTTAAGTCCCTTGCATACATAAAAGAAAGTATCTAATCATTTGAGTCCTTTTAACTTTACTAACCTATTTTTCTACCAAGGACTTATTTTTAATAATCCAAACCATTTTTGAAGTTGGTTTGAGCTTATCTTTAAGAACTTATAACTTTTTTTTATTTTATCCAAATCAAATCTTATCTTATATCTAAAATCATCATGAACCTTCATCTTATCTCTAACGTCATCATAAGCATTTATCTTATCTCCAAAGTTATCATGAACCTTCATCTTATCTCTGACGTCATCATGAACCTTTATCTTATCTCCAAAGTCATCATGAGTCTTCATCTTATCTCTAACGTCATCATGAGCCTTTATCCTTATCTCTAAAGTCATTATGAGACTTTTCCTAAATCTCCTAAATGCCCATAGAAAAAAGGTTTCAAGAATTACAATTTGACCCGAACTTTTAGGTAATTGCACTTAGACCCCTTGTAACTTGGTCCATGAGTTATTTTTTAATTGTACTTATGCCCCTGGAGAAATAATTTATTATGCTAATATCCTAAAATTTTAAGTAAATTATACTTTTATCCAAACTTCAAAAATTATGATTTTGCCCCTGGATCAGAAATTGAACTTATCTTCAAACATCCACAATCCTTTGAAATATCCTATTTCCTCAAGTATTTGAATATAAAAATCTCGAATATTACATCCCTTATGATCATTTGGTTTTCCAGGTTAAAATTAATCGTACCGAGAAATTGTCTCTATTCTGATTGCTTTAAGTGTCATAAATTATGTCTCAAGACACTCGTCAATGACATACCGTTTTCCTTAATTATTTACATTCAAGGGTACTCTCTTTTATCGATTCGATAATTACTTAACTAAATTCTCAAACCGATTGCTAGTTTTATGAACTTACTAGCAGAACAAAGACCATATAGAGAACATTCCCACCTCTTGATTGGGCAGTTTTGTTCAACGATAAATCTTTGACACCAACATGTAAAAGAATTATGTCGCCTCCAGTCCAAGGAATAGTTAAATAATCAAAGGCTAGTAATAATCATTAATCCTCTCAATCATGTGATTTGTTACATATTCACATTTAGTAGATGTTCAACCACCAGTTACCCATATGTCTACTATGTGCATCTCATGCAATATGTCATGTGACTTACCATCATTTATCATTAGCATCTCATATTAATTAAAGATAGTAACTTATGTAATCTTAAGACTGAGAATTATTTTAAGAAATTATGTTATAGATCTTTGTCATATATTCCTAACAGTTTAAGAATAAGATCATCAAGATATCTGGAGACACATTCATATATATAATTAGGCAAGTATAAATGAAAATATGACCATTTTATTTATTGTAAGATTAACATTTAAGTATCTCATTATATACAAGATGTTATATAAATATAACATTAGGACATATAACACTAATAATATATATCTTAGAACCCATCAGTAACTGATGGGTTCTAGGAGCCCATCATTAATGGGTTTCGATAGCGGAGGTTGTTGCCAACGATTCCAACTAAAAGTAATTTTTTTTAATTTTTATTATTTTCATCTTTATTTTGTTTAAATAAGAGTTATTTTAACTTAATTAATATTTAATTACATAATTTAGGTTAATTAACTGAATTAGTAGTACAAGGGTGCCATTGCCAAAAAAAAAAAAAACTAAACTCTAGGGACTACTAAAAGCATTTCCAAACTAAGTATGTGCCTATGCCAAAGATCTAAACTATAAGACTTTTATGAATGCATTTTATCCTTATATTTTTTAAAACTCATGTTCTTAAAATTTAAGATTATTGTATGCAAGTTGGGGTTGAGAGTCAACTCGAATCAACCCTACTCTTATTAAGTTGGATTGATTTAATTTTATTTTCTAATTGATTCAATTCTAAGTTTAATTTTACATACATAATTAAAATTAATTCAAATTAAAATTACTATAAAACTCAAGCCAATTCATGAACCCGGTCGTATTGTTCGACGACTGTATATGAAAGAATGGTCCGTACTGAGTCCAGTAGATCCGACCCTTTCTTCTCACCTTTAAATTCCCCAAATGGTAATTAGGATCACATCTCTCTTCTTCCCCTTTGAGGAAAACCAACCTTTCCATCCGTGTGGGCCACTCGGCGAACCAGAAACGATTCCACCATCGCAGCCTAAAATCTAGTCGTTTTACAGGTTTGATCTTTCTTCTCCTCTCTCTGTAGATCGTCTTCATCATTCTCTTTTCGTACACCTGAACTGGAGATAGGACCGAACGACTAAGTCCTTTACCTTCTACTTGTTCCCGATTAATTAGATCGTTCATTCTTGTATTCGTCCTCTCCAGCTTGGGCCTCCGATCAGCCAGGTAGTTGCATCTTTGGAAATTAAGAGCGTGGTCTGTGGAATCTGTCTGTTGCAATTTCCTGTAGTTGTGATTGTTTTTGATGATTTAGAGTTTGGACAACTTCATTGAGCGAATACCTAAAGATATTTTTCATTTGTTGAGTTTTTGTGGTGGTAAAACTTGTTGAATTAACTGGACTTGCTGGACCTGTTTTGCAGATTGTTTCTTGTGAAAATATGCGTTTGTGTGTGTGTATTTGATTGAATTGATTGGTTGTTTCAAGTCAAATGACTTGTTTGTTACTCTAGAGGCGTGTTTGATCAACAGCTGTGTCCTGCGGACTGGCCTTCCCGGATTGAGACCCGCAGAAATTTTGGAGATCAATAAGTAATTATAATGTATATACAAAAATAATAAATTAGTCACGAGTCAAGTTAATAGTCAATTAGAGTTGGAATAAAATAAATTATATTACTGTTTCAAATTAAATAACCAATAAAGTCAATGTGTGATTTAACGTAGTTAGATTTCTCCGATGAAACAACTACTTTTTTTTTTTCTTTCTCTCTATTCTGCAATCTATACTGCTATGCTCTTTTAAGTTTAGAACTCAAATTTATCTATCTATTTTACAGTAATCCCATTGTTTTCCTCAACTTTCACAGGCATTCCAAGCACTAATATTTTCTGAATTTTGGGTAACCATTTTTGTTTTTGTTTTTAATTTTTTGTTTTAAAAGTGGTTTGGCATAGACTCATCTAATTCAATATCACATTCCTTGAAGTTCAAGTTCATCCTCTAGGGGTAAATGGAACAAATGATGGAAAAAGTCATATGCATGTTCATAATTTTGGAAGATTATAAAAGGTGGAAGGGGTAAATAAAATGAAGCAACATCTTGCAGCACAGAAAAATGATGTTAAGCTATCTGAGAAAGACTTTGAAAAATTAGAGAGAAAGAATCACAGTAAGAAACTTATGTTCAGTTTAATCCCAGGGTCTGGATGTTTTCAAACTCGAGGGTGACAATAGAGATGATTGCAAAATGGAAAAAATCAATTTACAAAAAGAATGGGGTTGTTGAAGGTGGATGTTGTGAGAATAAAAACATTGGCAGAAAAGTGGAAAGGAAAAGCGCCTTGTGCACTACATCATTGTTCACCCCAGGAGCCAGTCCAGATGGTCAACCATCAAAAGTTGCTGTTGTAGCTAAAGAAGCTGTATATTGGGCCTATATGCTTCGTGGAATAATTCATGAATAATATTAGCATTCTGATAAGCACCATAATCCATTTACTTTTAGCCTGTATTTATATTGTATATGCTATTGATGAATGCTATAAAATTTAAAGTTATCGCGAACTTCAAGTTCCTTGTTTAGAGACTTAAAGAAAGTGCTTAACTTGTTTCAAACCCTTGGGACCATTTGAGCTATGAGTGGATGCACTATCATTGGTGGCTGGAGTGATGGTAAACAAAGACCTTTGCTAAACGTCTTGTCTAGTGCTCTGTAGGAGCAATTTTTATAAATTCTTAGCATTTTTGATGTTGCCACTCTTTTTTATAAATTATATCTGGTTGCAGCTCTGAATGAATTGGTTCTCTAAAGTCATACTATTCCTTGTCTGGATTAACCAACTATTTTTGTTATAAAGAGTTGTAGCAATAAGAACAATGCCAAGCCTTAATCAATACTAAATGAGATCGCCTACATGTATTCTAGCTTTCTAACCATCTCTATCCATGATCATTTCTTTTGTGGGGCTATTATACTTTGTCATGTTTAAGGGTTTTTCACCACCTCTTTTTGGTTTTACTCTACTTCTTTTGCTATAAACTTCTCCCATTCCATCCACTTATTTTAAATGTGCAAATTGTTGTGCTTATATTTTGCACATATGGGTACTTATTACCCAACATTATGAGAGGTACAATAAAGATGGTCTTATCGCCATTTGATGAGACTTTCCTTTTAGTTTTAAAGGGGTATTATGATTGTATAAAATGCTAGATGCATTTTTTCACTTAAAACCATTTTGTCTTGATTCTATGAATAACATCCTTAATAATCTTCCATTCCTTTAAAAAAAATTATTTGAGACATCTAAACTGATATTTTTTAGGAATAACTTGATCTTTGAGCCTCGCCGCAACATCATCTAATTTCTATTTTTACCGATTTTATATTCCATACATTTGGTTTTTGATCTCTCATCTTGAAACTTTTAGCTTTTAAGGTGCCCCTTCATAATTCTAGCTTCTTATTCTTGCCTTCTTTTTGGTATAAAGGGTTCGTTGAAAGTTGAATTTTTTCTCTGTTTCCTTTCTATTCTGAAGTTAGCTGACTGTCAGGTCTCTACTAGTGCTCATCAAAGATCTATGATTCTAGTTGTGGTCTGTAAACATGTCTCTGGACTGGGGAATATTCATTTGTTCAGCCCTAACACCAAATTTTAATGTTCTTCTCACTGAGCAGGAAAGAAGCAGGAAAATTAATTTCCCTTATGCATCATGTTCATTCTTGTTTATGATTTTTCTTTGAGTTTAAGCACATGTCCTCAATTTAGTTATATTTTAGCTTCACTTGGACTAACCTATCTACCATACTAGTAATAGCTTGCAAAAGGTCTGTCTGCATGCAACAGATGTAGTTAATTTTATAGGTGAATTTTCTTGAGGCTAATTGCTTGCAAAATCTTTATAAAAAAATGTAGGCTTCCTAATTTACAAGCTCTTTTCTTATCCATATGCACAATTCAAAGTCAGTGGGCATTTATCAAAAGGGGAAAAATGTATACTCTCTCTCTCTCTCTCTCTCACACGCACACACACACAAAGGGTGTACCCCATGGGATTTAACCTTCTCCTTGATGCTGCACTGCACTTTCTTATTCTTGTAGGATTGTAAAGAACTAACAGAATTCAAGTTGAAGGTTGATATGACAGCTTGTTTTCCGTACAGAGACTTTGTGTCTATGTTCAATTTTTTTGCTTTTGGCAATGACTGTACTTGTTCATTTTTTCTCCTCCAATTTAGATGCCATGAGCTGGCCCATGCTGCAAATCCTCCCTTTTCCTCACAAGTCATGAATATTTATTGCATAGGAGCATTGGGTCATATCATATGCATGTTTCAGGAAAGCTTTTTAGGCTGGCAAATTTGGGCATATCATCAACAGTCTTGAGACTGGTAGGGTGGTTATGAATATTGATTCCATGTCTTAGCATTCTTGAGTAGTTATCAAAAATCAATTGGCATGTCCATATTATATGTTTGGGATGCCGTCAATACCCATGAATCATGATATGCCATGGACTGGCAAGAACATTGGGTGTAGCCAGTCATCATGTTGACATCTACTCTGAATTAAACCTTTGCTTTAATATGTTTTAAAAAAGAAGCAGCTCTTGTTGCTGTTACTGTTTGTGTTATTTTTATTGTTTTATTGATAAGAAATTATTTTTATTCTCCAAATTAATCCTTCACTTTAATATGTTATTGCTAGTATTTTTTATTATTATTTTCTTGGAAGAAATTATTATTGTTAGTACAACTTTGTTGCCATCATTAATCTGAAATCCATACATCTTTTCCCTATAGGTGGTTGGGATAACAATGGCACTGGTTACTACAGCTGAATTTTGTGATGCCAACCCACAGCTCATTGTGAGTGGTGAACTCCGGGCACTGCAGCCAGTTTTCCAGATATATGGCCGCCGCCAGGTCTTTTCCGGGCCAATAGTCACGCTCAAAGTGTTCGAAGACAATGTTCTGGTTCGGGAGTTTCTGGAAGAGAAAGGAAATGGAAGGGTTCTTGTTGTGGATGGCGGTGGTAGCCAGCGATGTGCAATATTAGGGGGCAACCCTGTTGTGCAGGCTCAAAATAACGGATGGGCGGGCATAGTAGTCAACGGTTGTATTAGGGATGTGGACGAAATCAATGGTTGTGATATCGGAGTGAGAGCTCTTGCTTCCCACCCAATGAAAGCTAACAAGAAGGGTGTTGGAGAGAAGCATGTTCCGGTGACAATTGCAGGGACAAGAATCTGCGATGGGGAATGGCTCTACGCCGACACTGACGGAATTTTGGTTTCCAAGATAGAGTTGTCCGTTTGAGGATGAGAGTTGTTGCTTGAAGAGAGTTGGTGAGGAGCCATCCACAATTGCTGGTGCTGGATGCCATTTGCTTGTAATGTATGTTTGTTGTAATGTATGTTTGTTTGTAAGCTTTGATCTAATGCTTATTGCTTTGTGGAACATATGATATAAGTCTGTTGTGCCATATTACCTCCCTCGTCGAAAATTGTGGGACCTAGCGACGAGGGTGCTCTGTGGAACATATGATATAAGTCTGTTGTGCCATATTACCTCTCTTGTCAAAAATTGTGGGATTGAGCGACGAGAATTCCCATGAGAAAAGGGTTGTGTCATAAATTGATGAGACTGCAAGTGTCGTTTATGTGAATTCCATTAAATTAAATCTATCATCAGTCTTTTGTTGATTTTGAGGATCTAAAAATAATATTTTTGCTTTTGTTTGAAAAGGTATTTAGGAATTTCTTTGGAGATCTATTATTATTATTGGTCTATTTTATAAAAAATATTATTAGTACATTATGAGTTACATCAAGAGTTATATAATGTAATTAAAATATTTAACATATTCCTTAGTTAAGGTGATGAAGTGAGATAATGTAAAGCAGTGAGATATATGATTAAAATATTTTTTATTCAAGAAAGTGAGGTATAAGGAATATTTTTGTCATTTATAATATATTGCCTAGCTGATGAAAATTACACCAAGTTTTAAATGAACCAGTTGAAGCGTCTTTATCATGCACATGGAATGAAGTAACTAATGCTGAATCGCTTGACTCTGGACTTTTTGCTGCAGTTATCTTCTTGCTCGGGAGCTCGTGAGTTTAAATTTGTGTGCCAAATACAATTTTCTCGGTACTTGCAAAGCTGATAGTTTCATATGTCCAGCTCCATTGATAAGTTTAGATTGTAATCTCATCAAAAAATTAGAGACAAGACAGTCAAAAAAAAAAAAAAAAAGTCACCCTCGTAACAAACATTTTTTGGAGTACTTGTACCATGTGTGGTGAAGATTGTAGCAATAAATATTTTGAAAAAAAAATAATATTTTAGTTATAAAATTAGGAATTATTATTGTTTTATTAGTTTATTTATTTTTAATTTTTTCTCTAATTTCTTTTTGATTTCCTAAAATCTTAATTAGATTGAAATAATCTTTATAATCTTAATAATTAGATTAGACTAAGAAATTCTAATTAGAATAGATTTTATTCATTAGTTGCTTATCAATAGTCAGACTTTTAATAAATAATATTAAATATTAATATTAATTTTAAATAATTAAAATTACTCTTAATTTTTTAGTTTGGGTTTCACATTAATTAATTGCTATTAGAATCGAAATTCCTGAATTGATTTTAGGAACTTTCTAAAATTTGTATTGAGAATCACATCAAGTCTTTGTATCACCGATTCATAGCCGCCATTCATTCCAGCACACAGTCTGGATTGTCGAAGTTCTTCAAGGTTTCAGCAAACTACACTACACCGTTAGCTTTCTACCATCCAAGCCATCACCTAAAGCCCATAACAGTCAGCAGCTTTCTACACTTAGCAGAGCCCTCACTAGAGAAGTTGGAGCCCTAGGCGACACCCTCGCCGAAATCCTCACAGCCGTCAGTTATCATCAACCAAACTGACGTCGCCCTTGTCTGCCAGGGTGGGAAGTCCTCTGTCACTGCAACACTTTGTTCCTTAGTTTGGGAAGCCCACAACTAAGGAAGAGTAGAAATTCAGTTTAACTGAATTTATCCAATTGAACCGATAGAATTTGTCAGTTCAGTTCGGTTATTTTCTTGTAATGGTTTGATTTAATTATATTTTTTAAGAAGTTTGATTTTTAATTTTTGGTTTTGATTTTCTTTATTGGAATAACCGAACCAACTGAAATATAAAACGACGCCATTTTTTTAAAATTCTTTTCTTGAATCGATGCTTGAAGTTTATAATTTATTGTGTCATAAGTAAAAACCTGTTAAAAGGTCAAAAAAGCTCAAAAGCTCAAAATATCTTTTTAGGTTAAAAGACATAAATTTTTCATATGTGGAGGGGGTCCCGCACAAAGCAGGCAAACACAATAAATCTGACATTCAAAAATCCTTTTGAATATTTCAAGAAAACGATAAATAATTATGCATAACAAAATCTAATTATAAAATAATTATGAAATATTTGGATAAGCATTATCCCTAAGAAAATTTATCCCTAAAAGGGATAAGATAAATATCATCTATAAAAAATACAAATCATCTATATCTTAATTTTAATATATTTAGAATACCAAGATAGATGTTATCTACAACTATCTTAATCCCAATCAAATTATGATCAATCAAGATAAGCGTTATCTATAAGAATCATAATTCTGTTACATTTTAAATCACTCTGTATTTCTCTATAAATAGGTAGGTATGTATTCCTGAAGAAAGAGAAGGACGTCTTTGATATTATTTCAATACAGTTTCTTTTATTATACTCAGTGTTTAACTTAAGTATCGGAATATTTGCGCAGGGACTTTCCTATGCCCTCTGACTATTTTCTTATTTTTACAGGCTCAGGCGGCTTGAAGACGACGTTTCTATTCAACAAATTTATTGTTGTATCCATGTCACAACACAATCGATTTTCGTTTTTTTTTTTCAATCAGTTAGTTTGATTTTTTCAGTCTTTTAGAAAGTTACGTTCTTTTTTATTTTTTTTTTCAATTTTTTGTCTTAGTTCAATTTTCGGTTCGACTTATATAGTTTATGTTTGGTTAGTTTAGTTATCGGTTAATTTGATTATTTGGTTTAATCGATGAATTTGATTCGATTTTGTTCTCCCAATTCAATTAATTTGGTTAGTTGATTTTCAGTTCAATAATCAAACCGACCATTTACACACCTCTAACCACAGCTTCGCATACTTTGTTGCCTGCTCACCCAACTATCAAACCGACTATTTACACACTTCTAACTACAATTTCGCATCCTTTGTTGCCTACTTACCCAACTCCAAACCTTTTTCATAACCCAATGTCAGACCCTAACTCGACTTGAAGACGCATTACCTACTTACCAAGACCCAGATCTCCCTTGAAAATCAACAACCTACCCTACGTCTTCAACTTACTTGATCAAGTTAGCCAAAAGTTTTCTCTTATTGACCCATTAGCCAAGCCAGCCTATTTGTCGCAACACATCCCCTTCTTATGAACCTAGCCACTGATTAGCCAAGTCTAGCCTATAGTAGGAAAAATTTCTTCTAACCAAAATTAAATTCAACCTTGCTTTGGTTAAAGGAGCATTCTTCATTTTGCAAGCTTGACCGATATTATTTATTGGGTATCTTTAGTAAATTGTTTTAGGTATATTTAATTTTCTTTAATAGCCAGCCAAAAAAAGAAAGAGAGAAAGAGAGAAAGAAACCCAAAAAAATTTCTTACCTTATTTGTTACATCGCAAGCATTAATTTTTTTTATTATTGATATTCTCATTTAATTTAAATTTCTTAGTTTTATTTGTGCATTCTAATAGGTTTCTTGTCTGCATTTAAGTTACAATTTGAATCTTCCTAGCATTCACTTAACTTGTTATTACTCCGTGGCCTTCTCCTGTTGCTATTTGTGCACTTGATCATAGCTTCCAACAAACACGAACAACTTCTTTCACTACACCAATTGATCTTCGGTCATTATAAAATCCGTTGAAACTGAATGAGTAATCTCAAGAATCTTTTGAGTATAGTAGGAACACTTACTACACAGATGACATAGATCCTTAAAATACTATGTAAGCAAAAGATAAGAGATGATTTTGTAGAGTCCTCCTATCCACATACTGGCGAAGGGTCTCCCTACCAAATACTGAGGAGGTATGTTACATTTTTCTTTTTTGGACTATTAATAAAAAATGCTTTGGTGAATTCTTCTCTTAATTGTCCAAATAAGAAGATAGATGCTTCGGGTAAGCTATTGAACCAAGTTCGAGCATGTACTGTCAAAGTCAGCGAGAATGCTTAACACAATTTCATCATCACAAGCTTAAAGCGTTAGGGACTCATAATTCTAAATGTGATTGTCAGGATTATCTTTACTGGCATAGGGGGTCATTTGCGACATCTTGAATTTTTTCGATAGTGACTTTCCCAATATGTTCTCAATGATTCGGGACCTCTTTTTTGGTTGTTCTTCTGTGGCTGAGACCAATCTCTTATGTTCAAGTGTTTCCTTAACCACCATTTTCATATCATCTTGCATGCTCATTGCGGTGTGATTACTTGTCTCTCTATTCTTTTGCGTCAAACCCCTAGTGGGGCTTTACTTCCTCCCTATCGACGTATTTGCCATAGTTTCTTGGCATCTTCTCCTTCATAAGCTTCGCACATCTCCTCGATAATTTTGCTCCCGTTCTCCATTTTGTCGTGAAAAAGCATTACCTCCTCATGGCGGGAGTTTTGACTAATTTCCTCAGAGAGGAAAGGACTGGGAGTGGGTGTCAGGTGTGGCCTCCTGATAAGAATTGACCTCCACATCTCCTTGTTGGGCTTTCCACGGTTGGGTAGTCTCAAGTATGAGTCTCTTCAATGTTGCGGGTCATGCCACATTGGGGATCATGTTTTGAATTATCCCAGCCATGTCTTGTAGTGCTTGCATCCCTTTAATATATTATTACCACAGAACTTCATATCCTGTCCAAGAGACTGTGGGAAGAGCCAACTATGAAGTGTTGGGTTGATCATAACGCCCATATTGATTAACTTCTAGCAGATGCTGGAAGTTTGATAGGGGTGCCTGAGTCCTCATTTGCTGTTGGGGATTCAGGGGAGTTGGTTGAGTACTCTCTTGTTGTTGAGAGTCTACTAAGGATAAGTGTGCTCCCATTGGGTGTTGAGAGTCTCGTGGTAAGTGTGCTCCCATTAGGTGTTGAGAGTCTCGTGGTGATGGGTGAGTCTCCACGCCTTAGGAGAGAATTCGCCGATTGCTTCAGTGTTTGCCATCAATAACAATCCTTGTTTGACTTTTCATTTTGTTTCCCACAAATAGCGTCAATTGTTGTAACTAAAATACAACAATGAATTTGTAAAAGTAAAAAAAAAAAAAATAGTATAATCTTTGTGCACATTACGTTTTTCTTATTAAATCGTGAGAGTAATGTTATATGAGCTAAATGGGAGAATATAAAAATTATCTAGTGACTCCCATCATAATTAAGAAATATTTTATCAGATATGGTTGCATATATCTGATGAAATAATTAAAGGATTCAATAAAATAATTAATTGTCAAAATTTCATTGATTTTGAAGATAAAAATACAACTCTTAATAAGCCTTGATGAGAGGTACGTCTACAATTATAAATAGGAATTTAATCTTCTCCTTACCTCATATAGGGAAAACAAATTATTGTGTTATTTTCATCCACCATCAAGGTTAGAATTGAAGGGGGGAGAAATCAAATTCTGTTGTTCCTTCATCAACTCAGTGTCTTTCACAGTTTCATGTCTTAATGGATCAATGTACATTTTTTTTTTATTCACATTATGTGAAATACATAAAATTTCTAAGATTTGTGAGCAGAATGTTTTATTATCTGTTGTTGTCTTTACAAGCAATATTATAACCTACAAATACTAAATTTGAGTAATAAGGATTACTCTTATTTCTTTGATTCGAGTTTTGCATCAGTGCCCATCCCATCTCATGTGGTCTTGACCGTGAATATAGTTAATCTTAAAATATGGAGACATCAAAGAAATTCAAAGACTCATGAATGCTAAACAGTGGTTTTATAGACAAAACAGCTAATTTTTGGCAATTAAGATCCCTCTGGAATAGAAAGAAGTATAGTATCAACATTGTCCCTATAAGAATAAATTTGTTTTAAGAATACAAAACATTTCAATCAGTGTTCCCATCCTAAGGCTCCAATATATAGTCTCTTTAATTCGTTCCTGTATGCTTGGCTAAAACATGACTTCAAGAGCTCTACAATTCGACACCATGAAAGAATACCAGAGAATATAAATCAAGGATGCTGCTGTGTAACAGTAAACTGGCAATCTAATACAGATTCGAGCTGAAACATCACCTCACTGATTCTTGATTTCATCGATTCTGGGCTCTTCTGCGGCGTTGCAATCTAATGCAGAATTTGGAGGATTGGGAATTTGGTACGAGGGTGGTGGTTCACGCGCCTTAGCCTGTATCCCTGTGAGCCGCGCGAAATCAACCCATTGCTGCATCGGTTGGGAGATTAAGATTAAACCAATGTTAAGGAAGATAAAATATTTTATTCAAGTGTATTAATGGTGAGAAAAAACAGTTTTGGATGGGGCTGATTGGCATGACAAACAGCGGGTAATAGTCCCATCTACTGATGAAAAAAACCCAAAGCTTTTTACAAATTTTTCATAATAATGAAGATGTTGGTAAATTGGGAATTCTTTGTTTGCATGAAGACAAGAGCCAGTTGCAAGAAAATAAGATGCATCTTACCTGGGTTCCCCAATAGGAGTTGACGGTCCGAACAAGAAAAGATAACATATTAACAAGAAATGTTTCTGAAGCAAATTGGTCTGAAATTCTGTGCTCTACTATTCCAGCTATAACCTGAATTGAAACATTTACCGATGTTAATACCAGATAATAACTAAGGTTTCAAGGAATTAACAAAATAGTGATCCCCCTGGTTTCTATAGACTGCTTTAACACCTCATGCTTCTCTTCTTATTTTATATATGCGCAAATATTGACTGGAAATTCGATAGCATATGTGATGTTGCCAGCACCACCTAGAAAATGCATGCAGATTATAGCTTATAAGGATGATTTTACAAACACTTTTACAAGTGCTATGGTGGGCTTCCAAAGTTCAATACTTCCTTGGAGAGATGAATCACATGAAGAAGTGATGAGAATGTGAAATTGATTTGAGTGGTCAGGGTTGAGCTATTAATAGTAAGAAAGAAAAACAACATAATCATAATCATTCTATCTGAAAAGAGTTCAAGAGCATTCTGATATTAGTTTTGTGTTTGATGACCACCAATTGAAGAGCAGGAATATCTTAGTCATTGAAGGTTTTTTATTGACTGATCACTGGCTGATGAAGATCATCCTGAGGTCAATTTCAAGAACACATTATTAAGTATGGCATATACATATCCTTTCATGCCCGAGAAGGGAAGCCATAATTTTTGGACAAAGGGATCTGATGTTAAATTTCCATAACCAACTAAAACGGGCGCGGGGGGGGGGGGGGGGGGTGGAAAGAAAGAAAGAAAAGAAAAGAAAAATAAAAGGTAGCATAACTAGAGCTACTTGTTTTACCTGATAACGGAGATTTGCTGAAGTACCCAAAAAGAATCCATAAGCAACTGCTGTTCTAAGTATTGGTGACCTTTTATTCCTTTGATTGGTAACTACTACTGGATTCAGTAACTTGCGAATTGTATATAAAATATTTGAGGCAGCCACAGCTCCGATACTGGAAATAAATCCAACACTGGCAAGCTTCAAACCTCCAACAAGCACTGATGCAACTCTATGACTCACATTCCAGTCCTTCCCAACAATATTCTTTTGAAATGCATTATCAGGTATTGAACCAAGGAGACCCTTTAGTGCCTCCATGCCATCAGTTGCATCTGTCATATCAGCAACTGAAAAGAAGGACAACGTTGGAGCAGGAAGCCATACAGTGAAAAAATCAACAACTGTTCCTCTAAGGGTGTCTGTAATAACATAGTCAAGCTCTTCAAAGAAATTTTCTTTACGCCTCTCATACTGTGCTAAAAGGGTAGTTGTAATCGATATGGCTTCTTCTATGGCTAGTCTATGTAAAAATTTTGGATCTGCCAATAGTCTCTCCCTAAATCCCTGCAACATGGAGATACCTTTGCTCAGCTTTGAGTCCATAGATGTATTTTCATCCATCAATAGACAATCATTTGTGCATAACCAGTGAGTAAAAAGGTGAATAATGAACGATCTACAAGCACGTGTTTTGGACATACTTACACATCATCGAATAATTTTAAGGTCAGAAACCTCTAGAATCGTATACCAAAAATTGTACATCTCTAGCATACAAAACTTCCCACTTTGTTAGGGTCAAGCAAGGGTCATCTTTGTATGCAAATTTACTCTAGTTTTGCAAGGCCATCTCAACTTGTACCCATTACCTTCATAGTCCTAGAGGCACAACCTAACTATTGCTACAAAGTCTCACCCTCTTTTAGAATCACATATCAACATGTGCCAAAAGCATGCTTACCTGGAACCGATGGGCGAGCTCTGAGAGAAATGGATGTTGCTCCAGATCAAAAAAATTCTGCAGGACCTCAGGAGAAACCACACCAAGATCAAGTCCTTTCTGAATGTCCTGATAAGAACACATGAAAATATTCTGCTTGTCATACAATTTCATCATTGGTTATTAGAATGAAACAACAGGAAATAAAAAGGCCAATCCAAAGTATTTGGCTGTGTGATGTCATTCCCCAAGAAAAAATATAGATGAGGCCATTAAGTATATCAACAACCATTTCATATTTTCTTTAGTTTCAAGACTATATTACCTTACCGCCTGATACTGAATTAACATTAACTATGTTCTCAAAGCACATTAAACAAGAGAGGAGATCACCTACTCACATAAAGAAAAATGAAAAAGGTGGAAGAAGGACAAATGCAAATGAAGGAAAAGACGATAAAAAAAGAGAAATTAGAAAGGTTTGAACTCATTCAAGGATACTAAAATGTTATTTGGTTTGATGGTAATACTGTATCAAGAAAAGACATGTGGAACAGAACAACTTCAAGTGAAATAGAAATAATAATAATTATAACCTCCATATTTAATTTCTTGAAAAAGATAAAATTAATTATATATGAATTTTTGGCTTCATTTCACATGCACTGCCATCATATTAGTTCTGGGGGAGATAAGCTGAAATTGCATATTTTATAAACAAAAAGGTTAGTCTAGTGATTTAAAAAAAAAAAAAGGGTAAATTTCAAAAGAATAGCTGCCTCACTTGCAAAATTAAAGAATCCAGTATAACATAAAATGTCAGTCAGCATGAATCCATTAAATCATTCAGCTTCAAAGATGAAGTGTTCAAAATTCTACTATAATACATCTACAACAACAACAACATATCCAGCCGTTATCCCACTATGTGGGGTTGGCTACATGAATTCTAGACTTCTATGTGGGTTACATCCCAACAGATAGTTTGTCTAAAATTCATATTTGGATCCGATTAGATTTTACGCTGGCTGTCGGCTACCTAACGCAACCCTCCTCCTTTATCCGGGCTTGGGACCGGCAGTGGATAATATCCCCTGGCGGAGTAATGATGAAATGAAGTTTGAACACCATCTTCACATGGAGAAATTTCATGAGATGGTGGTGAATGAAGATAATTGATATAGTTGTGTTCCATAACTTAGTTGACATAGTAAAACCAACAAGTACAATATGGAAACACAACAAATCTACTATAATACATCTAAGAGAACTAAATTCTTGACTAAGTTAAATAAACACAACAGAAGTCTATCCTATCCAAATGACAGTTTACCTGGGGTAAGGCATCTCGCTTCCTACCAGCGGCATTCATCACTCGGGCAATTTCAGCACGGTCAAAGCAATTTCGACTGCACGGTCTGGCTGCAGAATACCATAAGAAATCAGCAATAGGAACATCCCCCTCCCTTCTTATGTATTGCCTTTCAGGGTCTAGTAAGACAACAACTTGATTTTTCTTTGGTATCTTGCGTGAGATTCTTGCTGGTAGGCCAATTCCTCTTGATCCATATGCAACATGACTTGCACCAGTAACCACTACTAGCATGCCGCCAACTGCTCCTCTATCTGCCATTGCTTGTAAAATTATCTGTGACATCGTATATTCCTCCACTACTCTTGCTTGTGCAGACAGATATGAACTTGGCCCAAAGGGAGCAGATTGGTTAGTGAAGTTAACATCAACTGATGATCTGCGTGTAAAACCCGATATGAATCCTGAACCAGCGGGAGGAACATAAATTTGACGGTCAGCTTTGGAGAGCCTGCGGATACCTTCAGATTGAACAGTCCTCAAGACCTACACAACTAGTTGCATCAGAATTAGGATGAAGATCTCTATATGTACTACAAAAGATTTCTGCAAACTGGCTGGTTAGAAGGAAAAAGATTCACACATGAACTAATACAGTTGCTAGGCTAAAATAGTTATAATGGAGTACTCTCTTTTTGTATCATAAAAATCTGTCTCAATAGTGAACTATAAAATGCTCATAAAATTTACCATATAAAAAAATTAATAAGATTTCTGTAGTTAAGAGGGATAGAGAATTTAACTTTGTTAAAGAAATATGAGATTTATTTTTCAGAATAAATCTCATATTGCATAAATGTGGGCCATGTGTCACATTATTTGTTCTAATATTTGCATAAGAGCAATGCTGACCATACAGATATCTGCCAGTATATCAGAACATAGCTTCGAAGGAAATGCGTAGTCACCTCAAGTGGAACACCACAAGCAACAAGCTTGACTCTATTATCACGACAATAACTTAAAAGTGGTTCATACTCCTGCCATCGCTGAGTTGGCCAATGTGATGCAAATGATTTTAGAGTTTCGCCATCAATCCTACAACCAAGTAAAGAAGGCTTTACCATAGTTAGGTCAGCATTAAGAGAAAATGTATGGTCAGAATATGGAATCTTATCCAAGGCTACAAATACCAAGAAACTGTAGCTTTCTCCAGAACAGGAAATCCAAAAGTACCAGATAAATAGAAAAAATAACTAAATTTGTGGAACGTAAGATTTGATTCTGAAGAACTAGGCTTAGATAGGTCTTAGAGTGTATTTAAGAAAGAATAGGATCATAACCAACCAGATGAGCATAAATCTTAGTGCATTTACTTTTAGCCTCTTTGCTAAGCAAGGGTAAGGCTGAGTGCGACTGACCTTTCCAAAAGCCTGCATTAAGGCAGTCTCTAGCACTGGGTTCACCATCCTTTTATAATTTTATTACTGTTAGTTGCCTAAATGTTAAATCTGAAACCTGTCCTAAGTCTTTAAGAAGTTTAATTTTCAGAAAGAAGTTTAAATTAAGCAATACACAGGTGTGGACAAAGAGGTGAGATGATCAGAACTTGAAAATATGTCAGAAACTTGAGGAATTCAAAGACAAAAACCCTTTCAAAAAACTCAAAAAGTGTATTTCAATCATCCCAAAACATACTACTTAGAAGGGCTGCTAAATTTCCTTTTTAACATTTTTTTCTTTTGCCAAATACAAAGAAGATTTGGCTGCTGACTTGCTTTTTTAACTTTTTTTTCTCTCACCAAGTATACACAAAGATTTTACTAGAAGAAGAAGATAAGGGCATGTGGTCCTTGTAGTACAAGCACATGTTATTGGCTTACCGCACGAATTGAGCCGTACCCATAATGAAATATGCATTTGATGAATGCAATATGGCAGTCCAAGAAGCACTTCTTATCAAATGCATTAGTATCTCAGCATAAAGATTGTATATGTTCCAAATTGAAGGGCCCATCCAAACTTATTAGGACAGAACCAAAGTGCATTGCACACCAACCCAAGTTGGTTCAAGCAAAGATTTTGCAGGAATTATATGTATATGTTAACAAACTGAAGGGCCCATCCAAACTTACTAGGATAGACCCAAAGTGCATGGTATGCCAACCCAAGTTGGATCGATTTTGCAGGAATTATATAAATGTATGTATGTATGTATGTGCGTATAAAAACAAGTTAGTCAAGTACACATCAGTTTATCAGCTTGGCACACAGCTTGCCAGGATATTGAACAACCCCCCTAGTATAGGAAACTTCACTATTCATGATATGATCAAAACCAATGCATGTTAAAAACTCTACCAAACATGTTCCCCAATACAAAATCCTGCTTCGGATAAAAGACGTACGCAAGCATTTACCCGAGAAATCATATTCCCCAAACGTGCAAAGGTCACTAATCAACCTTATGCACTACATAGCCTATTCAACTTTATCTAGAAAACAGTTAGATGACTGAATCAAATGCAACAAAAATAGAAAGTCGTCTCAATTGAATTCACCAATTAGAAATTCTCCAGCAAGATCTCTCTCAAGACATTGCATCATTTGAATAAGCAGAATAACTAAACCAAGTGCACTAAAAAGTTACAAGCACCACCGTCTGATTAATAGAACAGTGATTCACAGCATTCCATGAAAATAAGGAGATGCAATCGGATTATCTATATGCCAGTAAAGACACAAAGGTTATAGTTACTGTGAAATCAAACCTTCTATTCATATATTGGTCGAGTTGTTCCTGTAGATTACAAGGAAACGCTTCCAAAGCCAAGGAAAGTGGGCGTTCCGCCTCCGAACACCTCTGCCTCAAAGTCCTCACAATCTCGAGCTCCAATTCCTTATCGTCGCGAATCGGAACCTGTTCGGCTTCGCCTAAATGCACCACCCGAGCGTTCATCATCTTCTCCCAAACCTTGTCCTTATCCTTCCCCACCGCCATCGGCTCTCCGATCACAGTCGCGTCGTAGACTCTCGACTTTATCGCATCCCCCTTCCCCTCAACCTTCGCTGCCGCAGGCACCCCCGTCACTGGCGGCGCTGGCTCCAGCTCCCTCTCCTCCGCTCTCGCAGCCGCCGACGCCAGAAAACAGGCGCCGGCGGCCAGAAAAGGCGTGATTAGGAAATCACGCCTTCCGGCGGCCGGAGCCGGAGGCTGAGAAACGGAGACAGTGAGGGGAATGTGCTTTGAAGACGTAATCCGCGGCAGAACAGGGCTCTTTGTCCGGGAGAATTGGCGGCGGCGGCAGTGAAGAGTGGGGCATGGCGGCGTGGAGGTGAAGTCGGGGGGAGTGTGAGCGTGGGGCTTCATTTCCGGCCGAACCGTCAGCCAATCATGGTGAAGCCCAGCGCTGGTACACAGACCCAAAATTTGTAAAAATTCATCTTCTACTGCCTGCACGTCTTGCTTACGTGTCGCCCATATCTGCCCAAGAGCTTGAGAGGCCCTGCTTTGGACACCGCCGTCTGCTCTCTCCTGCCGCAGATCCATTTTTGGCATCATGCAAATTTTTTTCTCTCTTTTTTTTTTTTTTTTTACTTTTCCTTTAATTTTGTATAATAATAATAATAATTTTGATAATAGCAGCACACACAGACTAATTATATCATCATAAAATGTAAATTCAGATGATGGAGTAACATTACATTTTTCGTGCATGTGATAACGATAAATGTTATTTACTGAATTCTTTTATTATTTTTTATTTTTAATGCTATGTATTTATTTTTAATTAAATTTACAAAATTAACTATATGCTAAATAGAAAGTGACCTAAATTCTTTCTTAGGCGACATTTGTTAATCAAGATATGGATGTATTTCAGACTTTTATCATTTTTAACATGTTTGTTAAACTTATTTAAAAATTCTTGAAAAAATCATTAATGACCCCTTATCTTGATCTTTCAAAATATGTTTATCCCTCCCCCTTTCAAGATAAGCATATCTTAGTCTTTATAGATTAAAAAAAAAAAAGACATTTGTGTCCTCCAGTGCATTTTAAAAAATTTAACAAACAGTTTGATAAAAATCTTGAAATGCTTTTCAGTCTTATCTTGATTATTCCATATCTTGATCTGAAATGCATTCTAACCTTATCTTGATGTATCTTATCTTACTCATTTTAACAAACGTTCCCTTAAAGAACACCATGATAATTCAAAAAACAACATTGATAATTGTCTAGAGTAAAGAGTCTGACTCCTTTGAGTTCATGATGGGTCCTATCATATAAGTAGGGATTGAAATGTAATTTTACATTTCAACACTTCTTCATGCCCAAAAGTTAAATTTAAGTGAACTAATTAAATTAATTAAAATTGTCAATTCTATTTGATTAATTTTAGTTAATTTGATTTAGTTCGAGTAGTTTAATAAAATAATTAAATTAATCGAATCAACCACAATATAATAAAACATTATTATTTTTAACTTAATTTTGTATTGAATGTTATAACATAATTTGTTTGATAATTTTTCTTCTTAGAATTGTTGATATTTTGAATTGTTATTGACTAAATATATTTTCATTTTGCTCGATAAAGTTAAGAAACAAAAATATGCATCATTTTTAAAGTTTGATTTATTTAGTTAATTGATTGAATAGAAATTTTCTTCCGTCAATTCACTTTATCTGGACGATAAAAACTTTAGTTGATTCAGTTTAATTAGTAAATAAAGTTTGTTTTGTTTAACATTTGAATTTCAATCAATTTAGTTCACCCTTATCATCCAATGGGTCAACCTACCCATTCACACCTTGTCATTATTTTTTACAAAAATTACTAATAGACATTTATTATACTTAAAACTTGAGATATCTATGAGCACCTTGCCCTTAAAACTCAAAGAGCACTTATTGAGTGACCAATCCATGATCAATGTAGTATATATCGATCCACTTAAATTACAATTGACTTGAAATTATATAGTTTAGAAGTATAATTGAAATAATAAAAAGTTCAAGAGTATAATTGACTCAAAATTGTAAGTTTATAAAGTGTCTTTAAAATAACAAAAAATTCGCATGTCTAACTAAAAAAAAAAATACAAATACAAAAATTAAAATATATATTTTGTCAAACCTTTTTAGATGTATTTATGTGAGTCCTATACTTAGTCTTTGTACAAATAGCTACTCTCAACTATAGGGTTTGACATGGGAATGACAATATCACATCAATACAAATAAAGGACAAGTATGACTTATAACAAGCCCTTAGGGACCTAAATTAGTGGTTAAGGGCGAACATAAGTTACTCCAAAAGAAAATTTGGATTGTAGACTGCTATATAGTCAGTTGAAGGTCCTGTATTTGAACTTTGATTATGAGTTCTATGATTCAACCCTCTTGCAGAAATCTTGAAACTAAACTGCGAGACCTCCGAGATGAGGGATTTCACCTTTTGCTCCCAAAGTATGACTTATAAAAAAGAGCCGCTTCACCTTTTCCTTACGAGACCTTTAAAGAATAAAATTATGTAAGTATGTTCATATGTTTTTAAGCCAAAAATGAAATGTGAACTTTTTTATTAGACATGTATTTTACATTTACATAATTTTTTTTATAACATGAATACAGAATATATCTTAAAAGTACAATAAAATAATTCATGAATAAAGTATCTCTTGAAGTACAATAATACAAATCAACTACTAACAACAAGAGGTTGGAGGAAAATTCAAAATAAAATTTGCAAATAATAAGATTTAAATCTAAGACTTAAAAGATTTCAGAACCATTACTTTACTATTAAGCCAAAACTCTATATCCACTTACTAAAACCACATAATTAGGACCTAAAATTGTGTTAATTTTCTCAAGTGACTAATGTAGAAATAAATTATCTGTAGAGCATAGCTATAATTATAATTATTAATGTTGATTTTCAAGAAATTTTGATGTATAATCTTTGTTTTTTGAATACAATAATAAATTTATTTATTATATAATTCGTCTTTAAGCTATTAGAATTCAATAACAAAGAAAATGATCAAAGGGTGTGGGGTATTCCTTGCACAAATTCTCTAATACTTAAGGTAATCCTTGATAATGCTAAAAAAATTTTAAAACTCTTAAATCAATATTAGAGACGTACATTTTCTAAATATGACTTCATCTATTTATAGAGGAATTTAGGAGTTTGTGATAGACATTTATGGTATTCTAAAATTGACTAAGATTTAAACTCTTATATAAGCCTTATCCCTCGTAAGATTTCAACGAGATTTTTAAATTTGTCTTGTTTGTTCTTTTATTTATGGGAATAGCACGGGACCTTTAAACGAGAAAATCTCTCAGGATCTTCTGGTGTGAAACTTTTCTTTTGGCCCTTTTGTTTCTTCTTTAACTTTGAATTTTGTTCTTTCATTATCTTTGTTATTGGAGGATTGATATATATTCATTGAGTGAATCCATTTGTCCCAAGCCCTTTTTCCTTAGGGTCTTCTCATGGGTTTTTTCTTTAAATTTTTCTCTAAATCTTCCATTGGGTGGAACCATTTATTTTATTTTCAAAAAGTCAAACATGAAATTGAATTTAAAAAAAAAAAGAAATTCACAGTTCAATGGTCAAATCGAAGCTGAACTGTGGTTGAGCTTGGTTGTAATTTTATGAAATAAATAATTATATTTTAATAAATAATTATGATATAAAAATTTAAAAGAATAAAGTTTATCCGATAATATTCTTTTTTATAGATATCACTTAATACTTTCTTTTTGATGAGTGATATTGCATAATACTTAAT
This sequence comes from Diospyros kaki, assembly GCA_036245055.1. Lineage (NCBI taxonomy): Eukaryota > Viridiplantae > Streptophyta > Magnoliopsida > Ericales > Ebenaceae > Diospyros > Diospyros kaki. The sequence goes on along the minus strand of BSEG01000010.1, from coordinate 23,575,211 downwards.
AAATGTAAAAGTGTATTAAGTAATATATCCTACAATTAGAATAATTTATACAATAATATTAACACAAATTTATAATGAAAATAAAATAAAATATAAGATTAAATATTTAAATTATAAATAAAAAATAAAAAAATTATCTATGTATTAACAAAATAAAAGACAGTATTCAGATAATAGACATGGCATTCTTTTAAATATCTTGAATTGTTATTATATTTTTTAATAATTAAGAATAAATGACAAATTTTTTGCAGACTTAATTTATGTGGACTCATTTTTTACCATAAGCCACTCTGAGCATTAATTCTATCAATGTCATACTAAACTTTAAACTTTTTATAATTGTAAAAAATATAATAATGAATTTGTGTAGTAAGGATGATCGAGAGGCCAAAAAATGATCAACTGGCCTTGAGAGATAATGACTTGCTAATATTGGTGAGTGACTACTTGTTGATGAATGGGAGGCCTCAAATGACTAAGAGGCCTAAAATAATTGAGAGATCTTGGATGATTGAGAGATCTGTCAAAACAAAAAAACAATGGGAGGTGTGGGAGACCATTTCACGCAAATCTTCTGATACTTAAGTTAATTTTTGAATGCTTAAGCATAAAAATAGAATTCAAGTATTTGAGTGAGTGTACCTGAAAGAAGATATAAACCTCTTTTTTTATAAAAGAGGGAGATGGGGACACGTGATAGTCATCAAGAATTTTTTGGGTGACATATTTTAAGTATATTTTTAGAATATTCTCGACATATTTTTTGATATATTTTGTAAAATCTTGTAATATTTTTGGCATATTCAACTCAAAAGACGCCTTAAAAGAGTCCATTGGCTTTGAGGGAGACTCCCGAGAGTTGTAGGATTTTGTGACTGAGTGGTCACCACTCACCCATGACCAAGTGGTGGTGGCCGCTTGGTCACCACTTTGCTTGATTTTTCTTGCTTTTACTTGTGTGCTCACGTGTGCTCATCTTGCACTTCACGGATTGCCTTTGTCGGCCACTTCATTGATTTCAACTTCAATTGCCAAGCTTCTCCTATTTTAATTTGTTGTTGATCGAGCGAGTGACCACTCGATTATGGATTTGCAATATGTAATTGTTGGATTACACATCAACAGCCTTGGAATATTTAATTGTTGTTGACCGAGTGGCCACATGACATAGTTTGGACAAGCTTATGGGCCTGCTTTGGGGCTTGCCATGTGGATTGTTGCTGCGCGGCTTCTCCGCTCTTCCTCTGCCATCTCCCAATTCAATCTTCAATTGTGTCCTTCGCAATATTATATTCAATCTCCAATTCAATCTTCAATTGTGGCCTTTATAATATTATATTCAATCTACACTTACACTTGTATGGCTCCAATTGTTTAATATTATATTGTATTGCACTTGCTGTTTATTTGTATACCGCATGTACTCTTGGACCTTCTTGACGAGTGGCTTCTCGGGCGTGACCGAGTGGTGGCCAATCGGTCCTTGCTTTGCTTTGATTTTGCTACTTTGCTCTTTTTTCCTTGTATTATTGATTTTGGTCTATTTAAATATGTATTTAATTTAAGTACCCATTTATAAATATGATTCGAATTCGTCACTTGAGTTCGGTCTTTATCTGAATTATTTGTTGTTTGTGGGACATGTCACCTTCAATTATGAATTCTTATAAAAAAAAAACTTTCAATTATGAACCAATTATACAATACCATAATGAATTATTGACTTAATATATAAGGGTCCTTAGACTATTAAGAAATATGATTTTTGGTTTCTCAGCTAAAATTTTAGCATATTCCCTTCTTTAATAATTTTTTTCATCATCTTAATATCCCCTTTACATGCTTGTGGTGTGTGTGTAATTTATGTTTTAATGGAGACTAACGTTAAGAACTTAAGATAATGAAAAAAGTGGTTGGAGAAGGGTGTTAAATCCATTTCATGGTTCTCAATAGTTTGATTTTGATGTTTAACAAAATATCAATGACAAAATGGATGATATACGGAACTTTAAGTATGTTGGAATAGGTATCGATGATAAATTGAATGTAATACTAGATGTACCAAGTGATTGAATATATGTTAATCAATAATTGCCTATGGAAACTAAGGTTAACATTCAACTGAGAACATTACCCGAGTATAAGAGTTCAGTATTCAAGTAATTACATTAAAAAATAGAGGTTGCAAAGCATCAAGAAAAAGTTAATTGAGTAATACTTTACATTGCTTGAGTAACATGTAGAAAAACACTAAGAGTTTCAAAATATTAGTCAAGTAATCTAAAAGATTACTTGAGTAACCTATAGAGGAACTGAGAGCTTAAAATATTAATTGAGTCATGTTGTACTTCACTCAAGTATTTTGTAAAGAAGCCAAGAAGTTCAAAATATCACTCAAGTAACAGATATATATTACTTGACTAACCTTGAAAGGTTCAAAATATATTTACAATCTTACTTGAGCAACTCGGATACATTCCTCGAGTTACCTTTGCTCTAGTTTTAAAATTCAAAATGTGTTTAAAACATTACTCGAGCAATATGACCCATGAAACTTTAAATTCAAATTTTCTACCTGTTAGCCTACTTTTAATGCTGACCTATGTGCATTTAATGACAATCTTAACAACATTAAAAAATACATATTTTATTTGTTATTTCTTGCTCTAACTTGATTTACATTGCATAAATAGAAATTAACTATTGTGGTGTGGCACCCTGCTCTCACTTACGGGTGCCACTCGTGAACAATTAATTGAACTGCTCACATGCTCGGTCATTTCTGAAGGGTGGACTATATTTCAACACGAAACGTCTTAGGTGGGAACTAAACTTCATCTTTCCATTCCCTCAGTCTCAAGATTGACTAGCAAACTTGGGCTTTAACCATACCACACTTGGCTAATTAATTTCCATTAAGATTTGCCCAGTCATCATTTCATTATTTTTAATTCTTCTTCTTTCCAAGAATTTCCACTGGGTTCCATATATTTCAAAATTTCAAACAACCTATTGATTTTTACCAATTTCGTGGAAAAACTCATATAATTTAAATTTTCAAAAATTTTGACATTTTCTCCAAAAATACCCAAAATCCCTTTATTTTTGAAAATTCCTCCAGGGCCCATAATCAACCAAGAAACGCCCCAAAATTCCCGATTTTTTTGAATTTTTTTTAAAAAATTGGGCGGCGAGGCTAGTTGGCACACCAGGGGCCCGCATGGGGCCCTGCGGTGCATTGGGCGCGGGCCCGTGCGCTTGTTGCCATTGTGGCCCTGTTACTACTGCTACTGCCTTCCACCATTTTACCATTTTTTTTTTCTCTTTTAGGCTTACTAACTCAAAATTTCCCGAATTTGAATACCCACTTTTAACATCCCAAAAAGCTTCATTTCACAAAAAAAAAATACTCATTATAACCCTTCATGGATTATTACAACATGAACAAAAAATAACAAAAATAGGTTTCCATAAGCCATACAAGGATCTTGAATCTTCATTCCCATGCATCCACATGCTATCCCATATTTGTCTTGACTTTTTCATGCCTTGACAACCTATATGTGAGGGTAAAACCTCATGAGCTATTAAGCTCAGTAAGGGTACAATGACAATAAGCATGAGCATGAATATAAAATGTAATGCCAATGCATGCAATGAAACATGGTTAGGGCTCCCACATCCTCACAACCATTTTGGTTTGAGACTTTAATCTACCCTACCCCACAACCTCATGGCCATAGGTTTTTGAATACAAACAACATGCCAATGCACACATAAAAATTCATGAACCATACTTACAATCTTGCTAGCCACTATCCTATGAGGCTATCCCTTACATTTTTCATTCTTTGAAGCTTCATGAACTTCCTAATTTCATTTCCAACTCTTCTCCTCAAGAGATCCTTGAAACAAAATTTAAAGAAACTAAGCCACCATCAAGAGAAATAAAAAGAACTGACACTACCATAAGGAAGAATACCTACCTTCTTCCTATTCTTCTTTCCCTTTTCTTTTTCTTCTCTTTTCTTCTCATTGGAAAGCTTCTCCCAACCTCTTCATTTTTTCTCATTCATCTTCCATTCTTTCACAAATTGGAAGACAACTTGCCCTTATATATCTAATAACTTCAAAACCCACTCCTAGCCATTGGATCATCTTGTGAGAATAAATCCTCACCCTCCAAACAAACACAATCCATGGCATTAGGTATTGCTTAATATCCACCCTTGGATCTTTTTCACTTTCCAAGACAAGATCTTAGCCACACAAGAAAGTACAATTCATGTGCTCTTCTCATCTTAAACCCTTTGGTTTGATCAAGACAAGATTTCCACCCTTGGATCAAATCTTCAAATCCCAAAATAGAATTTCTTTTCTATTTATTTTAATTGACTATTTTTAAGCCATCACAAAAGAGTGACTAATTTCACTCATGTTCCCCATTTATTTAAATCCCACATTTTCCAACCATTAATGGGTGACAATTTACCAACCTTTCCCATTTATTTTCTATTTATTAAAATGGGACAAATTTCACATATCACATATGAGAGACATAATTCAATACCTTTCCAATTAATTAAATCTCCATATTTTTTAAGGCATTAATGATGACTAATTACCATTTCCTTTTAGATTTTCTTTAATTCACCATAATCATGCTTCTCATTAAATGCTTGAAAGACTAATTTAATTTCTTTTGCATTTATTTAAATCTCTCTATTATCTTGGACAAGAGATTGCCAAATGTCACCCTTAGACACTAACCTTGGCTTCCAAGCTTCCATCTCAATTATCCATATGGCATCACCACATTAATTCACCAATTTAAGAAAAATCAATTATTTTCTCTCATAATTGAATATTATCTATCTTTCCTATTTTTCATAATTTAACTCCTTTATGGAATTTTACTCCAAATTACTAAAATACCCTTTATAAATTATTAATCTCATTTATCTCCACATAAATGAAAAAATGGAAAATTAATTCACTTCCATACTTAATTCTACCTAGAAATTATTTTCAATTTACCAAATTGCCTTTTATTGGACTTCACTATCCAAATTACCAAAATGTCCCTCTCATAGGGCACCATTATGCTCAAAGATCCATCACATTCTTAAGAGCAGTTTTGGAAGTTTCTCATTTCTTTTCTCATTCTCTTAACACCAGCAACACGGGGTGTTACATGTGGTCATAGAAAAACTATCTGTTTCCAGATTCAAAATTAAAACCAACCTAATATATAAGGCTTGGAGCTAAAAAATAGAAAGAAGAAGAAAGAATAAGTATTAATAAGAGAGAAGAAAAGAGAAGATCAAAAGAAAAGGGAATAGCTTCCATTGCTAATGCATTATCGACAATAGAAAAACACAGAGCTATTTTGTATCAATATTCATCCTACTCTATGTAACTGAGTGTTCCTCTCATTAGTGTTGTATTTTCATTCATATTCATAAGTGTTGTGCCCCAATAATCGGAAGACAGAAGTCGAAGTATCTTGGAGAAGATCAGAAGCGGCTGGGGAAGCACCTTTTGGAAGGATCCTTCGGAAGATGGCTTCCGAAGGGAGCTTCAGAGGTGGAGAAGTAGCTTTCAGAAGGGTCCTTTGGAAGCCATCTATGAAAGCTTCCGTCCGTAGGACCACGTGTACTCTATTCATGACCTCTATAAAAGGCTAAGTTTAACCCATAAAATGCTCTAGACACTGGTATTTCTCTCACTACTATTCCTTCCGAAAATCTTAGTTTCCTTTCAGATACTTTCCTTCTGCACTGACTTAAGCATCAGAGGGTCTTCGTGGGAAGAAAGCCCCACGAGCCTTCTAACCATTTTCTTATAGTTCCTTCGGAAGCCATCTTGGGACCTTTAGAACCGCAACTCAACATCTTCGGAAAACGCTTTTGGGAGCCATCTTGAGACTTTCGGAAGCCCAGTTCAACATCTTCAGAAGACGCTTTCGGAAGCGAAGTTCAAGTCCTTCGGAAGCCACCTTTGGAAGCCACTTTCGGAAGCCATGTTCAAGTCCTTTGGAAGTCACCTTCGGAAGCCTTGTTCAACCACTTCTGGAAACGTCCCTTGTTTGCATCTAAGGGTCGACGGCATCCACAAATGTCCCATTCCTAGAAATTTTAATTGTTGTATTTTGGCAACAATAATTTGACACCGTCTGTGGGAAACTGGATAAAAAACTCATTTTACTACAAGATGCTGAGAGGGACAAAGTCAACTGGTTTGGCAAACCTGCCTAACCCAACCCGAAAGAGCACTCGTAGCCGGACAGGGACCCCATCCAGATGCTTCCTAATGTGCATGGACTTTTGGAAGATCACCTGGACAATGACATGCGCTCGGGTAATATACCGACGCTGGAAGGCCGCTAGACTACTAGATTGGGTGGTATGGAGCATTTGGAACAAGGAGAGGTACATGCCATTGGGTTAGGGAGACAAGTGGTAAGGCAAGGGAGACAAACCCCACCCGTAATGCAAGCAAATCAAGACCAACATTCCCTGGGGCAATCATCAATTCCAAGGAGAAACCCTGCAGTGACTTTAGTACCTCCAGAACCTTTTGGGATAGTACCACCCACTATATTATTATCAGATTATGAACAGCTACAGAAGAATTTTGAGGAGTTGAAGAACCAGAATAACGATCTCAAAACAAGTAATGAGAAGAATATGAGAAAATTGCAAGGGGTTACTGCTCTGTTGCAAGAATTGATGCCAGACATCCACATTCCCGAAGCAGGACAAACCGGTGCGAGGGGACAGTGGAGATCCCAGGACAACCCTCCCAGGGTGCCATATCGAGGGATCAGAATCGGGAACCCTAGGTTTAATGATCGAGTCCCGTCAACAGAGAACCCAGGAGGTAACCATGATAGGAGGCCAGGAAAAGCCCCCATGTATGAGGAGATGGCAGAAAGCACCCACTCAAGGGCTCTTTGTGTCTAGTCCCCCAATAGGAACGAAGCAGAGAGAGAAACTCTTAAGGCATCCGACGTCAAGCGCCTCATAGAAGAAGTGTTGGAACAGAAGCAAATTGTGGCAACGCCAGTGGAAATGCCAACGAAAGGATTCCCCTTATCCGAAGAACTCCAAAGGCAACCAATACAACCAAGGTTCAAGCTACCACAACTCCCAGTATATTCGGGTAAGGAAGACCCCGAGAGGAACCTACAGCACTTTGTCGTAATGACTGTATTACATGGGTGGAATGAGGTCACCAGATGCAAGGCTTTCCCTCTCTCGCTGGCAAGACAAGCTCAACAGTGGTTTACTGAGTTACCCGCCGGATACATCCAATCATTTGAACAATTGAAGAAAGAATTTTTGGAGGCATTCTTTGCCTATGTCCCTAAGAAAAAGAGTGCCATGTACTTGATGAGCTTACAACAAAGGTCAAATGAATCCCTAAAGCAATACGTCGAGAGATTTAGGGCTGCAACGCAAGAGGTAAGGGACCTCCCAGTAGGCCTGGCCACGTCTGCCTTGCTTAATGGAACCGCCTACGCCCTACTCAGAAGATCTCTAGCATTTTTCGAGCCGAACTCAATGGCCGAATTGTTCATTCGAGCTAAGCAGTTTATTGTCCAAATGGAAATCTTGGAAGCATGGGAAGGTAAAAGAAGAGGAAGGCCGAACGACGTTGGGTCAGACAGGTCAGTGAAGGTACAGAGAAGAGAAGAGTCCCTGAAGATGCAATTTTGGAGCTTCACACTCCTTACCGAGCCAAGGGCCACTGTCCTTTCCTCCATCGCGCATACTGGACTCATCAACTTTCCTCCGCACTCCAACCAACCAATGGGTAGAAACATGGATTCTTTTTGCAAATTTCATGAATCCCTAGGGCATGCCATAGAGAAGTGTCGGGAACTACGAAACCAAATTGAACAACAAATCAGAGAAGGGAAGCTAGATCGATTCATACTGGATAAGCCAAGAAATCGACAAGGTCGGAAAGAAGACCTTGGAAGAGATTGTCAGGGAAGGCCCCTACGTTCGAGGAATGATGGACCGGGCAGAAGAGAAAACCAGCTGCCTCGACAAAAAGAGAAAAATGATCAAATGAGGGTGGAAACAGGGCCTGGTGCAGAAGAAGGCAGAAACGAACCTGTTATGGAGAGAATACACGTAATCTCAGGAGGGAAAAATTTGACAGGAGATTCCTCCTCTTCCAGAAAGGCATATGCACGCCAGGCACCGTACGTCAATTCGATAGAGAAGATCCAAGAAGACGAAGACCCCCTTATTTTTGCACCTGAAGATCAAGGGAGTGTGCTGCTCCCCCATGATACCTTTGGTTATCTCCACTATCATTGCCAAGCACCTGATTGAAAGAATACTGGTAGATAGTGGAAGCTCTATAAACCTCTTATACTGGAATTGCTTCAAAAAGATGCACATTGCCCATGAAGCGGTGCCAGTGGTTGGATCGGTTCAGTTGCCTATTACACTCAAAGACTACCCTCAAGTGATTACCCCACAAGTGAACTTTATGGTAGTCAGGACTTTCTCCTCGGCCTACAATGTGATCCTGTGACGTTCGCTCATTAATGCTATGAGAGCCGCCATATCTCCGGGGTACTTGCTGATGAAATTCCCTACTCCGCAAGGGGTTGAGCAGGTGAGGGGTAATCAAAGACAGGCTAGGGTATGTTATGTGAGCTCCACACGAGGTGCCACGAAAAAAGGAAAAGCAATGATTGAAGAGACCTTACTGATTGGCGAGCAAACTCTTGAGGCCAGCAAGGCCTCAGTCGGTGGAATTGCTTGAAGCTGTCCCTCTGAACCTTGGTGACGAAAGTCGACAGGTATGTTTGGGAAGCCAACTAGAGAGTCAGGAGAAAGAAGGGATCATCAAATGTTTGTCCACTTATGCAGACATATTCGCTTGGACACCTACTGACATGCCCGGAATCAGCCTCGAAATCATATCCCATCGCCTGAATGTCCGTCTAGAAGCTCGACCAGTCAAGCAGAAAAAAATACATGTCGCCCCAGAGAGGTTGAGACATATGAAAAGAGAAGTGGATAAGCTTCTGGAGGTAGGATTCATTAGGGAGGTTCAATGCCCCGAATGGACGACAAATGTCGTGATGGTACCTAAGGCCAATGGGAAATGGCGAATGTGCATTGATTTCACCAATTTGAACAAGGCCTGCCCGAAAGATTCCTACCCGCTCCCTAGAATAGACAGACTAGTTGATGATACCTCTGGATATGCTGTATTGAGCTTCTTGGATGCATTCTCAGTTTACCACCAGATCAGTATGTATTCGCTCGACGCCGAGAAAATAACTTTTATAACAGAAAAAGGGACGTATTGTTATTAGGTGATGCCTTTTGGCTTAAAAAATGCAGGGGCCACATATCAAAGGATGGTCAACAAAGTATTCAAAGACCTACTAGGGGGAGTGATGGAAGCATATGTAGACGACATGATAGTAAAGAGCAAACAAGGTGAGTCGCATGCCAGCCAACTTGAGAAGGTTTTCACAGTATTTAGAAAGAATAACATGAGCCTGAATCCGGACAAGTGTACATTCGGAGTAAAGTTGGGAAAATTCTTGGGATATATGATTACTCATAAGGGGATAGAAGCTAACCCTGAAAAGGTGTAGGCGATAATTGACATGCAGTCCCTCACCTCAGTAAAAGAAGTTCAGAGATTGAATGGCCGTCTGACAGCATTGGGTCGGTTTCTCTCGAAGCAGGCTGATCACAGCCTCCCTTTCTGCAAAGCTTTAAAAGGGGGGCAAGAGTTTTCAGTGGACTCCTGAGTGTGAGAAGGCCTTCCAAGAATTAAAAGCATACCTCAAGGAGATTCTCCTATTGACACGACCAGAAGTTGGAGAAAAGTTATACCTGTATCTTGGAGTCGGCTATCAGGCGGTAAGTACTGTCCTCGTCAGACAACTCGGCCAGGTTGACAACCCGATATACTATGTGAGCAAAGTGTTACAGGGAGCAGAGATGAGGTACCCCTACACTGAAATGGTAGCCTTGGCATTGGTAATGGTAGCGAGAAAATTGAGACCCTACTTTCAAGCCCACGCCATGACAGTGTTAACAGATCAGCCGTTAAGACAAATTTTACAGAAACCAGAGTGTTCAGGAAGGCTAACCAAGTGGGCAGTTGAACTTAGTGAATATGATATCTGTTTTGAACCTAGAAAGGCAATAAAGGGGCTGGCATTGACAGACTTCATAATGGAATGCACTCATTCGCCAGAGGCAGAAGAAGTTCGCATAAAAATGTGGATGTTATTCGTGGATGGAGCATCAAATGCCAAAGGAAGCGAGGCAGGGGTGGTATTAATCTCCCCCGAGGAAGAGGTGTTAGAATATTCCTTACGCTTCATCTTCCCCAGCTTGAACAATATAGCTGAGTATGAAGCATTGCTAGCTGGGATGAGATTGGCAAAAAAATTGGAGGTAAAGAGCCTGACCGCCCACAGCGATTCACAGTTGGTAGTACAATAGTTCCAAGGCACTTTTGAAGTAAGGGAGCAAATTTTGGCCCGTTATCTACAGAAGGTGAAGGAGCTCTCTCATAGATTTGAACGCTTTGAACTCATTCAGATCAACAGGTCCTTCAACCATTATCCAAATTGGCCTCTGCTCGGGACACCCTAGGATGATTAATCCACATGGAGGTCCTACAACGACCAAGTGTAGAGGAAAGTGATGGAGGCGTTCACTGCATTGATATGGTTGACGGCTGGAGAACGCCAATACTTAAATACTTGCTTAATCAAGAGCTTCCAGCTACACCCTCGGAGGCTAAGAGGCTGAAGACCAATGCGACCTGCTTTACGGTCATTGGCCAGGAGCTATACAAGAGAGGGTATTCCTTGCCATTGCTCAAATGCTTGGGGACCCGAGATGCAAAACAGGCTCTGGAAGAGGTTCATGAGGGAGATTGTGGTGAGCACCTCGGTGCCAGAGCGCTGGCTAGAAAGATCCTGAGAGCTAGTTTCTTTTGGCCCACCTTGAAACAAGACGCAGCCCGAAAAGTGCGAACACGTGATAAATGCTAGAAACATGCCCCTCTGATAGTGCTACCTCCTTCGTCTATCCGATCGATATTCCAGCCATTGCCATTTGCACAATGGGGATTAGACATTTTAGGTCCATTTCCTATGGCGACAGCCCAAAGAAAATTCCTATTGGTGGCCACAGACTACTTCACAAAGTGGGTCGAAACTGAACCCCTAGCAACCATAACTGAGAAACGAGTAGAAGGGATGGTGTGGAAGGATATAATCTGTTGCTTCGGTATACCCCGAATTCTCAACACGGATCATGGAACACAATTTGATTTGGAGGCTTTTAGGGCCTTTTTCCAGAGGTGGGGGATCAGCTTGAGGATGGCGTCCGTATCGTATCCACAGGTTAACGGGCAGAAATAGGCAAGCAATAAAACTATCCTACACGGGTTGAAGACCCGATTAGAGCGAGCTAAAGGCAGATGGGTTAATGAACTTCCTAGTATTTTGCGAACCTATTGCACAACCAGTTGCGTGTCTACGGAGGAAATGCCCTTCAGCTTGGTATATGGGACAGATGCCCTAATTCTGGTAGAGACAGACCTCGCTTCGCCTCGAGTTATGGCTTTCAATGAGGAGGATAATTCAGACAATTTGAGGGAAAACCTGGATCTGATAGATGAGCTGAGGGAGAAAGCAGCTGTACAGTTAGCAGGGTATCAGAGGAGAATTGCCAGCTATTATAATGCGAAGGTTCGACCTCGAATGTTCCAGGAAGGAGATTTGGTGCTCAGGAAAACAGTAATCACAAACGCCCATCGGGAAGAAGGAGAACTCAAGCCAAATTGGGAGGGATTCTACAAGATACGAAAGATGCTAGGGCCCAACACTTGCGTACTGCAGACATTGCAAGGAGAGATGATGAGCAAGACCTGGAACACAATGCACCTCAAAAGATACTTCACCGCCCTGACAGTCGAGACCAACCATGGAGGATTCGAAGCCGAGGGCATGGAGATGCGTTTGCTACAAGAGGCGCTACCTAGCTCCACTGAGAATCTAAGTTCTCTTTAATCTTTTAATTTTCTTGTGTAATAGTTCCCCTATAAATAAAAGAGTACCCCTATGTATTCCCATGGAGTAGGCAAAACTATAAGCCGAACCACGTAAGATCTCGTGTCTTGAGCATTTGCATGTATGATGAAGCAAGACACAAGTACAATAGCTTGACCAGGGTCCCTAACGAGATTAGGGTGACCCGGTAGAAATCAGGCACCTATAACCACAAGCCAGCTCGGGATCATCGGATGCTCCGACACTTATGCCTGCAGACTCACCTAAATCCCTCGATTGAGTTCGGTGCAATGCTTTTAAGCTATACCCAACTCCTCAGGTCGATCTGGCGCTTAGGTCTCCCGGCAAGCTCAAACACCCTGAGGGAATCCCGAACCAGACTGGTTATTGAACCTGGAATACACCGGGAGCAGACTGATTCTCAGGAGAGTTAGAAGATCGTGAAACTACTATAAGGTAAGTCGAAAGATGTCCACACCGCACGAGGCTCAAGTCGTCAAGTTGCAATCTGGTGCCTATGACCTAAGACCAACCTGGCATCATCGGATGCTCCGACACCTATGCCCGCAGACTCACCTGGATCCCTCGATTGAGTTCGGTGCAATGCTTTTAAGCTAGACCCAACTCCTTAGGTCGATCAGGCGCCTAGGTCTCCTGGCGAGTTCAGACTCTTAGAGAGAATCTCGGGCTGGATCATTGGCCAAACCTAGATCCCCTATGATAGATCGAACCTCAAAAGAGGCGGATAAGAAGGTGAAAGCCCCCACTCGGAATCATCGACTGCCCCGATGCCTATGCCCGCAAACTCACCTAGATCCCTCGATTGAGTTCGGTGCATGCTTTTAAGCTAGACCCAACTCTTCAGGTTGATCTGGTGCCTAGGTTTCCTGGCAAAATAGGACGCTCGAGGCGAATCCGACGTTGGATCCTTAGCATAATCCATCTTCCATATGGCAAATGAAGACCCCTCCCGGAAACGTTCGAGGTGGCCTGATAATCCCCAATTTTGATAAAGTTGGGAGCTCGATGAAGACTACACGAGTCTCGTAATCACGTCAGGGGTGGGCCTATCCCGAGTTTCCTAGGGATGAAGAGCGTTGAAGAGGAGGAAAAATGAACTACCGAGACAGATAAATTTAAGCTTGAAGAAGTTGAGCGCAAGTTGCATAACCAACAAGTAAATAAAGGAAGAAAACACAAGTGAATTGTGTGATGATATAAATAAGACAATTACACGAGACACGTTGAAATGACCGTCAAAAATTACATTCACCTAAGGCCGATGAAACAAGATGCTACAACCAAGGGAATGTGTCAGAAATTCTAAGAAAAATACTTTGAGGCAAAACCAGTAAAATGGTTGTTCCATGCAGCCGGCTAATAATGCAAATTAAAGTATAAAGCTTATGCTAATCTTCGATTATAGGACGATCCACGTGGCCCAAACCCTCTCCAGGAGGCAGACGTTGGGAAACATCAGTGGCAATATCCATTTCCAACTCTTTCTCGATCATTTGGGTAGTGTTGAATGAGCCATCACCTACTTCGCCCTCTTCGAGCTCCAAGACATAAGGGCTCCATGGACCCTGCAAATTGCTGAGGTCATCCTCCAATGCTTGCCTTATGCATTCCTCAGGCCCAAGATCGTTCGGCTCATACTTTTCCCAGTCGGGAGGGGTACCGACAGACATGGCATTGTCAAAAGTTACCCCTGAGAAGGAATCCCCTGGGCACCTAGTCTCCATGAAATTACGGCATAGATAAAAGCCAAACTTTGAAAAGCAGCTGGCGTAACTATCTTTGCGATGAAAGCAATCCCTTGAGAGGCAGTATTGCTTCACGGCTTCTCTCGTCGCTTTGTCAATTTCTTGTTGCCTATTCTCACGCATTCTTTCCATCTCTACTTGAGCATGAGTAGCCCGTTCCTCGACACAGGCTAAGTCCCCTTTCAAACAAGACACCTCCCATTGGGCCTCCGCCAGAAAGGATACCTTCTCTTCATAAGCTTGGTTGCAGGCCTCCAGCACCTCTTCCCATTTGCGGGCATTGTCCTTGGTCGCCTGGCGACTTATGGAAAGGTCATGGAGTCGAGCTTCAAGACTGGTCTTATCCGACTCTAGGTGGTGAATTGTCATGTTTAGGACTTGCTCGTCCTCTTTCCATTGGAAGGACTTTTGCGTCAAGTCATAAATTTGTGCCTCCTAGCGGGCCAGTTGAGCGAGATTCATAGCGTTGGCCACTACGGTCCCCTGAGCACCATACGAAAAAAGGCATAAGAAGGTGATGAGAGACATGTAACAGGATAAAAAAAAGATGATGTGAAAAGGTAAGGAAGCTTACAATTGCGAGATAACGTTCAAACTCGTCCATATCCTGTGGAGAATTATGAAAGTATCGACTTTCGTCGCGAGGGAAGATGGAAGAATAAAGAAGGCGAGCCCCAACCCCTGGCATATCAATGGTGTCCATGTTAAGAACCCAGGGTTGCATGTCGAATCGTTCCCCGCAGACCCAATAATCGACGTCCAACCGTATTGCCCCTGGTGGGGATCAGGCAATGCAGGCAAGATTGGGGTTAGTCCCCTGGATGTTAACCCCTCTTCCATGTGTAATGTCCTATGGTTGCCGCGTTGAGGATTGATCACAGCGCAATGATACAAGCCTCAACCGCTCGTGTGGACTGCGTCAACAGCAGCCTGATCAAATCGGGAAGTAACCTCGCCCTCTGGACCCCCTCCATGCCTAACCAGCTCATGCGATTGGTGGGGAGCCCCGCTCATGGCCACAGATGTATCCATCTCCAATGGAGAAAATGCAGGAACACCAGGGGTAGGCTCTACTAGGGAGTCGTAAGCTTGGGGATCATCAGTAGGCTGAAACATTGTAGGATTAGCCTCTGCTTCTTGGCGACAACTCCTTTTCCTCCTTCTATGTCGGCGCGGGGGAGCCCAAGTCTGTCCTACCCCCTCGCTTTGTTCAGTATTTAGGGCATCTAAGATAGGGGTACCATCTTGGGGATCGATTGTAGGTAGCACTTCGGCCGGTGCCACTCTAGGGGTGACCCGTTGGTTAGCAGATCTCATTAGGTGATGCATGGTTGCAAAAAAAAAAAAAAAGACATGATTCGATTAGATGCCATAAAAATAATTTGAGGGCAAAGATCAAAGCAAGGAAGGATAAAAAACAACTAGGGGGTTCACACCCTCAGGAGAAGGCTGCTCCTGGAGAGGGACATCTCCTCCTCTCGCCGTGGCAACAGGCGTTGGGGCAATTGGAGGATCTGGACACAGTGCCCTGGGCAACCTGCGACGAGATGATTCGCCACGCTCCGGAATCCATCCCACCCTTGTTAATCTGTCCATGGTCAAGAGGTCGAGGAGATGCTTAGGGCCACCCCGAGTAATAACGCAATGGCTGAAGGATCATTACGAGGATAAATAGCATGCAACGAAAGCGTTTTTTAAAAATAAAAACTCTCCTCGTATTGATTAGAATCTAGGAAACTTACTTTTCCTACGGATCACCGGACGAAATGGAGCGACAGGAGGAGGAGGGGCGGCAGCTTCTTCGCGTGGTGGAGACGACGGCTGTCCTGTAATCCTACGGCTCCTTCGCATCAGATCTTGAACGCTCTCTTGATCTTCCAAGGTATGACTCAAACTCATGGCCTCTCTTTTGGTGAAGAAGAGTAAAAACAATTAGGTGAAAAAACAACTAAAGAGAGAATATATATAGGGAGAACCCTAGGGTTAAAACCCTAATGGGCCAAACCCTAGTGGGCCAAGTCCATTTAATTAATTTTCTAATTGGGTTAGCCCAATTAATTAATTAAAAACCAATGAACTATTATTTTATTCTAGCCCAATTAATTATGGACCATTTTGAATAAAATAATTCTCTCTCAATGTAATTCACCCAACAAGCGAAATGTATTAAATAATACATGAGTTATATCGAGCTACCCTAGGGACCAAAAGACAAACTATTCATGGCTACTAGAATGACCAAAATACCCCTGCTACCTAGTAGCTATATTTTGTCATTCTAAGTGTTCCAACTATCACCATATGGTAACACTGACCCCACGAATAATTTTACACGTGCAATGTCTTTGACCTACTAGTGTAATGACAAAAATACCCCTCTGCGTAACACCCATCATTTAGAAAGGAATAATGTACTAACACCTCTCTAAATGATTTCTACCATCCTTAGATCACTAGTCCAATAATCAGTGACTACTCGAATGTGCTTGCTTATCACTGGGAGCTACTCAGAAGCACACACTCTTAAGTCACGTTCCTAGGGCCCTGGATTATTTGATTATTCTTGGACAATCACAAGGGGGTGAATCACAGAAACTATCTTGTATTAGTCTATCTTAGCTAATTAGAAACCATACTCCCAACTCACAAGGTTATTGATCTTTGATAGACCTCACCTACAGTGAATCTAAGAATATAGCTCTAGGTTCACTAGACCACCAACTAATACTCAAGTATTAGAGTACTCGTCCACGTAGTAGCAGTGATAGACTAGCTCCATGATAATTAGTACTTTGTCATTAGCTTCTATCACAGGTCCACTCTACGCATTCCAAATGTGCTTGTACAATTAGAGTAAATGGACTGTTTACTGGCTAAGACAAGCCATCCTCCATTAGGATCTATTGCACAATGATCTTATCATGATAGAATGCCCAGTTCTATCAAAAGATCAAGAGTAATATTTTCTTACTTATTAAGTACCCATGATTCATGCCTAACTGTGAAGAACGACCCATCACATGAATCACTTACTTAATAGCATAGACACTTTTCCAACAATTAAATGCAAATAATATATGTGCCATAAACTGACTAAAAGAAACATCATTACCATAAATTAAACAAAACGTGTCTTTAGGGCATACATTTCCAACAATGGCTATCCTCATATCTCTCCTAAAGTTCAGAGAGGGGTGCACTCAATATTGGTTTTCCCACTCTCTCTGGGTTGGTACGCCATTCGCGAGGGGCATTCCACACCCCATTTGGTGGTTGAACCAAAAACCACTGGGAATCGAACGAAGCTTCTCGAGGAGGAGACTCAGAAAAGAGAGGATCACCCCAGATCCGTTGTAAGGTGTACATGTGGAAACGCTCCTTAACTAGACACAACAGAAAGAGGCAGTAAAGAAAGTCCATGGTAGGGTCTATGTCATTCTTGCGACAAATGACAAAAAAACCAGCTAATTGGGCCCAACCATTGGGATGTAATTGGCCTGGAGCTATCCCGCTAAGGCGAAGAAACTTAAGGCCAAAGTTATGGAGAGGGAGATGAAAACCTAAGCGAAAGCTAACCTCATGGACGCTCATCCACCCCTCTTCTACATCGACTGCACAATTTTCCTCAGGGCGAGAGAGCCTGGTGCGGTACTCCCTAGGGATATGGTGATTTTGGCGAATAAGGGTCACATTGTTCTCATCCATACAGGAACGTTTACCCTTTAAAAAGAAGTGCTCGACCCCATGGGAATCGACATCGTGATGATATATTTTCCCGCTGGCCATGAAAGGAAGGAAATGGGCCGAAATCGGAAAAGGAGGCTGAAAAAATCGATTTAAAGCTAAGTTATTCTAGATCCCATCGGAAGGGTATTTGGGTCGCAAGGGTATTTTCTTTGGAAGGGTACAGAAAGGATTATGCTTAGTATGGGATTACTCTTTGGAAGGGCTTTCGCTTCGGAAGGTCCCTTACGAAAGAACTTACCTTCAAAAGGTCCTATATGGAAGAATTTTGCTTCGAAAGGGAAGGGGCTGACAGATTCTTCGAAAGGATAGAACAATCATTACCTAATAGAGGGATTCTTTCAGAAAGAAAGGCAGCCAAGCCACGCTTCAGAAGGGAATTCTCTTTGGAAGGGAGTTTTCTTCGGAAGGAATCGACGGGAGTGTGTGAGAGTGTCCTTTAACTGGTGTAGCCATGAAGAAATTCCCGAAGTGGTGGGCCCTATTTATAGCCAACCAGTGGAAGCCCAAGCGCTCATCAGGCATGTTCGGAAGAGGGCTTCGGAAGGAAGCCCATATTTTTGATTCTTGGTGCGATTTACTTAGAAAAACACTTTTTACTCTGTTGAATCAAAATAAAGAATGGGGGGACAATTGTTGTGCCCCAATAATTGGAAGATAGAAGTCAAAGTATCCCGGAGAAGATCAGATGTGGCTGGGGAAGCACCTTTCGGAAGGATCCTTCGGAAGATGACTTCCGAAGACAGCTTCCGAAGAGAGCTTCGGAGGTGGAGAAGTAGCTTTCGGAAGCCATCTGCGGAAGCTTCCGTCCGGAGGACCACGTGTACTCTATTCACGACCTCTATAAAAGGCCAAGTTTAACCCATAAAATGCTCTGGACATTGGTATTTCTCTCACTACTATTCCTTCCGAAAATCTTAGTTTCCTTTTAGATACTTTCCTTCCACACTAACTTAAGCATTGGAGGGTCTTCGTGGGAAGAAAACCCCACGAGCCTTCTAACCATTTTCTTACAGTTCCTTTGGAAGACATCTTGGGACCTTTAGAACCGCAGCTCAACATCTTCGGAAGACGCTTTCGGGACCCATCTTGAGACCTTCGGAAGCCCAGTTCAACATCTTCAGAAGATAATCACTTTCGGAAGCGAAGTTCAAGTCCTTCGGAAGCCACCTTCGGAAGCCATGTTCTAGTCCTTCGGAAGTCACCTTTGGAAGCCTTGTTCAACCACCTCTGGAAACGTCCCTTGTTTGCATCTAAAGGTCGATGGCATCCACAAACGTCCCACTCCTAGAAATTTTAATTGTTGTATTTTGGCAACAACAATAAGAGAGAACCTAGAGTCGAAGGCTTCACTTCAAAACCAAATGATATTGTATTATGTGGGTTGTTGTCTAAGCCCTAGAGTGAAAAAGTATTGTAAAGGTAATCACTTGATCCCTAGAAAAAGAAAATTGATATTATAGCTGAGCCAATCAAAAGCTATAGTTGTAAAGAAGATAGTGCTTGCCTCTCAAATTAGGCACTCAGAGTAGACTTTGAAAATCCTTGATGGGGCATCAAGTTAGTGGACATAGACATTTATTGTCGAAATCAACTACACAATCTCTCTCTCTCTCTCTCATTTTCAAACACCAAAATCTCCAAATCACCACCACTCAACCTGTGTTGACAATTGCAACCACCACCGCTGTAACACCCCACTTTCTCGGGCGTGTTATAAATTGGGATAATTTTGGGATAATAAATTTTTTCCTTCAAAACTAATGTTAAACCATATCATTCCTCATATCCATCCTAAAATTTTCATACATTTATCTTGAATGAGAATTATCATAAACATCAAATGCAGAAGTTAGAATCGAACCTTAACTCTAACATTAACCATAAATAAGGTTATACATCATCATTCCTCAAAACATTCAAAATTCAAAGTAGCAGAACTTAAATACATGTGCTACATAACATACATTCAATTCATTAAGCACTTCGCTAAGTGTCATTTCATGCCTCATTCATTCTCATTTCTGCTATAATCTCCATCTAGAACATTTGAATATTCCAGGGGCAAAGCCTAAGTTAGATGATGAATCATCTAAGTAAGGGAATAATAAACATATTTCGTACATGAATGTAAAATGTACTTTTCTATTTCATTTCGATTTGAGCCGACTGTACCTTAATGCTACTCCCCATTTTTACGGCTTCCTGCAACATGCCGAGATGCATGGGTGAACCCTTGGAAGAGCAATGGTCTTAACCCGTACTCTTAAATCTTTATGCGAATGTATGATCAATAATATCATCGTGTACATATGCACATTTCATCATAACATGTAAATGCAATCTACATGAACATATTCACATCAAGACATGACAACAAAATAAAATAATTTACTTAAAATCGGGTTTAGGGTAGAACCACTTACATCGAACGTATCTCATAACATTTTGATTCTCATGCCAGGATTTTAACGTACTCAATTCGGATGCTCAACATACCATGACCATCACATTTATTTAATGATATCAATACCCTATTTTTCCTAAATTTTTCATAATTTTTCTCTATTTCTTCTTATTTTTTTCTCGAAAAATCCAAACTAAATATTACTCAAATATTTATCTATAACAATTCATAAAATAACTTCCTCGATTTTCTAAAATTTTCTAAGAAATTTTACTTACCTTAACTTAGTTTCTTAGGCTTTCTTGGTATGCATGCCCTGACCTCAAAACGCATGTCCGATCAGTTTTCTATCTCCGGGTATACTCCTCATGCCCTAAATTAATTTCTAGAATTTTCAGATATTTTTTCATAATTTTTTCCTTTTTTTCTTCTTTTTCTTTTCTTTTTTCCTTTCTTTTTTTTTCTCCCTTCTTTTTCCTCCCCTGCTCCTGCGCAAACTACCATGCCTGCACAGCCAGCTCTGCTAGCCCTCTTTTATGCGCCCGTTGACCACTGTGAACCTCGTTGACCACCACACCAACTACTACTAGCCTCGCTATGGCCACCATTGCTCTGCCTTGCCGCCTTTGACCGAGCTACCATGGCTGCAGCTTGCTGTTTGCGGCCATGACTGCTTGTTGTTTTCTTTCTTCGGCCATCATTTTGGCTCCAGCTCCAGCGCTCTCTCTCTCTCTCTCTCTCCCTCTACTTCTCCTTCCTCTCTCGGCTAACTCCCTACTTATTTATAGGCGACCATTGCTTGCTCTCCACGAACGTGTATATATATATGTATAAAGTATGCATCATATCTAATCTCAATCCCTCAAATCTTACTGTCATTTCCTTAAATCATGCTACCAAATCTCTCCATCAAATCCTGTTGCAATTTCCTTCAAATCTTAAGTGAATCTTGACCGCCTCACACACACACACGAGCACTGCTACACCCATACATATATATAACTATATATATTATACTATATTACTAGAGAAATTGCACTTTTAAATCTCAAATTCTATCTCTGTTTCACTTGGGCTATTCTCTAATTGCAATTACATCCTCAAACATCAAATTAATTTGCATTACGATACCAAAAATCCAAAATTAATTTCTCATGACTTACTCAATAAGGATGATTTCATCTTTGTGCCCTCAGGGGACCCTTGTTTCATCCCGAAACCACTCCACTTGAATCAAAGTTGTACAAAAAACTTTCTTGATTCTGATTTCTTTTAATACCATAAATCCTATCTCGGGATGCTCGTCAGTATCATATTAATTTCCTTAGACATCTACATTTTAGGGCATTCCCTGCAGTCGATTCGGTACTTATAATTGTAAGAAATTATACTTAAGCTCCTAATCTTGTAATAATTTCACCTATGGCCCAAGTTAAAATTACTCTTGAGCCCTTTAAAAAATTTGAGATACTACAACCACTACCACCATGTTGAGTTTTATGTTCTAGATGTTTTGATGACGATGACATTATGCCAAAAACTTTAATGTCTTTATAAGCTTGTTTTGATAGGTTCATTTTATGTGAAGTTTATTTTAGCTTTTTGCTTAAAGGTATATCAAGTTTACCTTGGTAGTTCTATATCTTGTATATGAGAAAAATTGTTTAGAATATTTATTAAGCATATGTTAAGCTTATCTTGATAAGATATGTGGATAGAATTTATGTTGAGCTTATCTTGAGAATATATAAGGTTAAGAAACGTTGATAGGTTTATATGCATGAATATTTGTGGAAGTTGATTATTATATGCTAAGTAATATATGTGGTAGCATTACTCAATGTTCAAGAGTAATGTATTCCATAATTCATATTTGATATTTAAGTGTAAGACATCAAGATTTTTGAGTAAGTGGTCATATGCTTAAGTTGTGTGGTACTTGAGTTTTGATTTGTAGTGTTTAAATTATCTTATTCATGTTAAGATTGTACTAATAACCATAATATGTCTTATTTCTGTTTTTCAGTATGCTTCAATGTTGATGGGTTGCTCTAGAATCTCAAGGGATATCTTAAGTATCCTAATACATTAGTGACATGGATAAATGTCATATATCCTCATGACACTTAGAATAAACTTAAGATTGGGAAATGTCTTAAGTACTCAAATTTTGTGGAAGAATTTCATAATTCTAGGAGCAGTGTGTTTTTATTTGATATATAAGTATCTAACATCTTTGCTCCTAAGTAAATGATTAGGCAAGTGATCCTAAGTTCTATTTCATAAAACCTAAGCTATCTATTTGATATTTAATATCATAATCTTAAGACCCAACATTTTAAAATTTAATAGAAAAACATTTGAGATTTTATTAGTTGAATATTTATTTTTTTTGATAGATAAATGAGTAAATATATTGATCAAAAAGAACTGTACAGTATACATTAGGCATACCCAGGTAAGACAAAAGAGGCCCCATTACGGACCCATAACACACAAGTCAAGATGGATTAAAATATGAGTATACAAAATAAATAAGACCTTTTATACATATGTTTTAATCCTATTGATAACATTACAAACTAATGGCTTACAGCCTTCAAAAATCCCACGATTTCTCGCTGGCTATAAATAATAAATGGTGCTGACAAATGCTGTCCGCTTAATCTTGTTACACCAAAACGTGCCCCTCGTTCCCTTTTTGATCCACTTTAGGCCACTCAATAATTGAATATTTATTGCTTTATAGGATTGTTGATTTCATGCAACATTTGTTTAAGCTACTTAAAATTCATATTCTTAGGCTTGTAGTCGAGTGATGGTTAGTCACTTGAGTGAAAAAAATAGATGCAATTAAATGGTTATATCTTAAAACATCTAGATGTAGTCAAAATAATGCTTAAAAGTTTTTAAATGTTGTATGTTTTCTAATCAATGCTTCCTAGTGTTATTCATACTTTGAGTACTTCTAGAAGGATAGAAACTTTAGAATACTATTACTCAAATGGTTATTTTATGGAAAAAGAAAGTTGTAAACTAAAATTGTATAGAACTGCTTACCCATCCAAATATCATGCTACATAAAGGAGATGAAGATGAAGATAAAGGTTGCTGGTTCTGAAATTCTTTCTACTGCTTTGAGTCAAAGAAATTCTTCAAGCTTACATCTTCATTTAGAAAAAGAGAGGAGTGCTTATTTTCTTTATATTCTTTCTATCTCTCTTCCTTGTGAGAGGCTAAACTTGTAATTTATACTCTATCTTGTAAGAGTTTCTCTAAGTGTTCCAAATTATAATTTTTTTTTTTGTTGAGGTTATGCTCGATCCTTTAAAAAGGTAGTGGTTACACTTGATCATTTAAAAGGCAGTGGTTGTGGTTGAGCCTTTAAAAACCGTTGTATTTGGTTACTACTAAGCTTGTGAAAAACAAATATTATAACTGCTCTTGTGAAAAGTTGAGGTTATAGCTGAGTCTATAAAACCTATAGTGTAACGACCCTAGAGTGGCTCTAGATGTTTTAATACTTAATGTTGGTATAATGGCATTTTAAATGCGGGCCTAACTATTTAAAAAAAAATAAATTAAATGATAAATTACTTTGATGGCATAGAAATAATTCTAGATTGAATAATCTTATTTTATGATTCACGTGATCGTGAAAATTATTGTATGGGTCTAATTTTTAAGAAAATTAAGAAATAATGTAATGAGCCACAATTAATTAGTTAATGTGTTCATCAGTTGGGCCAATAAATTGCTGGGTTGGGCTTGGGCCCAATGGTAAGGGAATTAAAATTTTTATGTGGATCAGAAAAGGGAAATGGAAATTTAAAATGTGTCAAATATCAAAAATGCCCTAAAAAGATTTTATGTAATGAGATAAAGGATGGGCAAATTAGTCTTTTTGGGGAAGGGGCAACGCAGCCTGTAATGAGATTCCTTTTGCTTCTTTTTCTACTTTTGGACAGAACGCATCTCCTATTTCAGACAGTGCATGTCCTCTCTTTTCCTTCACTTTCACTGTTCCATTACTCTTCTTTCTCTCCTCTTTAATTTTTGTTGTCCGTGTTTTTGCCGTGTGCCTTTTCTACCATTGAAGTGAAGAGAGAGCTCTTCAGCTAGTAAAACAATCTTCCAGGCAAGTTCCCTTTCTTTCTTTGATATTGCAAATTGTTGCTTATTGTGTGTAATACCCAGTATTAAATATTAAAAGTATTTTTAGAAATTCGAGGTCAAAATTGGTATTTATTATAGTTTCGGGCGTTTGTGTAATATTCAAAACACAACTGAAGGATGAGGGATTGTGTCAAGCAAGCCAATAAAGGTAAAACTGTCCAAATAAGCGATATTTGACTAAATCAAAAGATTTTCGAAGATTGAAAGTCAAAAACATGCACTTAGGGGCGTCTGGGCAAAAGTGCAGATTTTGTAAACTGCCCGAGGGAGGTCAAATTGACAAATTTTTCAGAAATTTCAAAGGGAAATGAAAAATATGGAACTTATGGGCAGTCAAGGAATTAACAAGAAGTCTAAGGGTGTCTTGGATAGGGAGAAAATGAAATTAAAAGTTGGCTAGGGGCTAAAATGCAAATTTTGGAAATTTCTAGGTGTGAATCCGATCGGCCGCTGGCAGTCGCTTCTGAGGTGTCGGGAAGGTTTCCTGGAAGGGCTAGGGAGGTCTCCAGGTGATGATGGGCTGGTTTGTGGCAACCATTGGCCGAAAAATGCTAGGATGTGATCGGTTTTAATGGCGGACGGATTTTTGATTTGACCGAATCTTTCGAGGGTTGTAGATCGTGGTTTGGGGTTGTTTAATTGGTTTGGAGGCTAGATCTAGGGTTAAGGGGATAAGAACAATTGATTGGTGGTGGAAATTTGGGTCGAGGTCGAGTATAAAAGGAGTTCTCGGCCGAGAGGGTTAAAGCATAATCGATGAAATTTCTCTCGTTTTAGGCTGAATCGAGCTTCCGGGACAAGGGGCTTTTGTTCTTTGGGTGATTAGGATTGTTTCTAGAGCATTTGGGGTCATTTGGTGTAGAAATATCGAGGTTTCAGTGACTTGGCCGGAAAAACGAAGCTCGTCGGATCGTAGCCTGTAATCGAGTTTTAAACCCTCTTCCGGTGGCTTTTTCCGACGTTTGAAGGAACCATTGAGGTCGCCTCATCAAGCTCTTCAAGTCCTATAAGAATTTGGAGCATTGGAGGTCGTCGGAGTAGGAGAAGAAAGCCGGAGAAGATGACCAGGCCAGTTGCGCGTGGGCTCCACTCGCTGAGCCTCTAGGTGGCGTGTGAGAGCGTGTGAGGTAGGGTTTCTCCTTGATTTTAATTTCAAAATTTTGGTAAAATTATTTTAGGAATTATCATGGAAAAATATTTGGTGAAACTTGATGTTAGGTAATTTTTATGAATTTTCGAAGGTAGAAATGTTTGAAAAATAAAGAAAAATAGAGAAAATTGAGAAAAAATAGAAATATTGATTCCTAAGGTCTTAATGATGAAATAAGAGGCAATTGGGTTGTTAAAAGAAGGATTACATGATTTTTAAGGTGTGGCACATTTTTTGAGGCAAAAACCCAAACTTTTCCAGTTTGAAGTGAGTGGTTTGATTCTAGTTTTGTCTTGTTTTGAGGATATGTTAGAGTGTGCGTAGTGGGTTCATGTGAGTGGTTTAACCCTCCCGAGCTTAGGACATACGTGATTGAACCAGTTTGAGTGAGCGGTTGTACCCTCTAGAACTCGAGATGTATTACTTATGCATTTTACTTATGTAATTTTGGCATCATCTGCATATTGAACATGTGGTATATTACATCAACTGCTTTCACTTAAAAGAGTCCGTGCATGGCGTGTGATTTCTCATATCATCGGGGTATTGATATTCGTGTTGGTGTTGTGTCCGTGTGGGACGGGATGGGGTCTACTTGAGATTGGGGCGATGTTAATCCAGGTGAACGGGTGTCACAGTGGGGCACTCGAGGGACTAATGTTAATCTAGGTGAACAGGTGTCATGGTGGTGCACTCGAGAGATTAATGTTAATCCAGGTGAACGGGTGTCACAGTGGGGCACTCGAGGGATTAAGTATGTCGCGGCAAGCTCAACCCCAACGGTGTGTGGAATGGTGTTTTCCACGGGAGGTTGAGTATGCCAGGGTGATTTCTCAAGTTAGACGTGTCTTGCATGTTGTCGTTTAGTATGCCATGCTCGTGTGTCTTTCATGCATTGTATAAATTGTTTCATGCCTTCACTTAGATGTTTTATCATCTAATCTGGGTTATGCCCCTGGAACATTCAAAGTTCCAGCCAGGGACAGCTGCGAGGTCGAGGACACGACTGATGAGCCAGTGGTGTTTAGTTGATAGTCATTGTATCACTTTGGGAGCATTAGTACTTATTTTGTTATATGTATGAGCAATCGCTCGATGGTGTTATAATCATTTTGTAACAATGTAGTATGTATATTGGTGTGGGAACACCTTGTATGTAACTCGTGGTAGGGCATGACATTTGGATAATTTAGTATTCCGCTATATTATATAATGTCTCATTTAGTTATGATCGTGTTATTATCAGTTAAACGAGCAAGATTGGGATTCTCGGGCTTTATATCTGCATGTGAAGATTGTTCTGGAAATCACCGCAAGTGCCGACCATTGTATGCGATGAGTGTTTCATCTGCATGTGAAGATTGTGCTCATGGCGCCGCGAGTGACGGACTTGAAAAAAAAAAACCCTGGGATATGCCTTATAGTGGCATGCCCGTATAAGGCGGGGTGTTACATTGTGTCACCTCTCTATTAGTGTTTTCCACTATGTCTATTTTGTGTAAAAATTTCCTAGATATTGTGAGTCAATTTGATGTCTCAAGCGGGGTTTGATTCACCCTAACATTTGTTCAGTGAGTGGCATTCCTCCCTCGTTACAATGGAGTTTTTATTCAGCTTTGTTGCTCTCTGTTCATGTATCTATATATGTACATGTTGCATCATATCCAAAAGCTCTCACTCATAGCCGAATGTTCCTTACCTATCCAAATGCCTCTTATATAAATATGCGTTATATCTGAATGTAAAATGCTAAGTCATTTTCCACTTATATATGTACAAGTATAGATATATTATATAACCATTCGAATACCCTTGCTTCTGTTTAGCAAACCCATTTACATACACATATGTATATATATATATATAAATGCCTAGCAGATGAGCTACTTGGACGGGATATCTCTCTCCCTCACCCTTACCATATTCGGATCACCGATTTATATGTATATGTGCGCACCATTGAAACACCCCTGTACTTATTTGAGCAACCCACTTATATATATACGTGTTCTAGCCATTTGGATCCCTTGTTCTAGTCGAGCAAACCCATGTTTACATATATATATATATATACAAACGTTCAAGCCATGGATGCCCTGTTCCAAGCAAACCCACTTATATATATTTATATACTCAAGCCCTTTTTAAACGCCCCTGCCTTACCCAAGTACACCTCATCCTTATCTAAATAGTTATATTCACACATATATATATAAAGCTGAATATATCCCTTTTGTTACTGTTATCCCATGAATAACGTAAATTATCTATTAAATAAATTGGGCCTCATTTAAATAAATTATAAAGAATTCATGAGCCTCTTGGAAATTGATTAAATAAATTCTTGGATAAATCATTGTGTCTCATGAGCATAATTGATGTGAGTGGGAAACTATCCAATATTGTGAGATAGACATAAAATATATATAAGTATGACAACAATTGTAAGACGAAATTTCATGATATTTATATGGAAATGAATGCATGACACGTTTTGTACACAGTCAGTATGTTCATGTTATGATATTTCGTATTATTTATCTTTGTGCACCTATTATTTTGTGTGCAGGAAAATGGTACCCTAAAGCACATGACACGGGATGAGATAGCCATAGCTCGGTAGGTTGGCTCCATATTTATTCGTGAGTTTTTATTCACATAATGCACTTTGGCATGTGTTGATTGATGGGTTGCGAGCCTTCGAGATTTGATACTGACATTAAATTTATATGCAGATTTTCATGGTGATATATGATGGCATGATACATTTAACTTGGAATTGGTCAAGTTATAAAGTACGAATCTTGTATATAACTATTGAGTTCTTGATTACTGTTTTTGGTGTCACCATGTTTCTTGGATCTTATACATTTTTTTTTTCTCAAACTTGCTGAGCCTTATGGCTCAATTGATCTTCTTTGCCATTCTAGGTAAAGGGAAGACCATTATTAGGGGCGAGTTCGGTTGGACTAAGGCCTAGGGATAGTGGTGTAAAGAGACGCGTCATAACTTAAAGATCCTGATTTGTATTTTGGTGAGGCATGAGAGGAATTGATTTTATTTTGTTAGTTAACATTAGAGTCTCTTATCTATTTTGTATGGCCGTCAAGCCCAAACTCATGAGGTACTGGAAGTGTAACTTAGCTTTAATTTAGTTTCCACTGCTAGTAATGAAATGAGTTATTTGTTTATTTATAATTTGTTTTATATCATCTCTGTGATGACCTCATTGCGAATATCCTATGCTAGTGGGAATATTTCAGAGTGGGCCCTTACTTATAGTAGATTGTTAAAGTTCTTGGTGAGGAGCCAAATGAGTGGATTATGCTGGTTGAGCTGTATCACTATAAAACTCCTCGTGTGCTGCATTCTTTACATCTTTCTTTTTTTTTTTTTTCCAGCAAGTTATATTTCTATTTTCAGCATTCATAGTTTGATGTTTCAGCAATCCATTCTGATATTGTAAAAGGTCATTGTCATTTAAATTATATTTGCATCATTATTTTTTAAAGCGCCAAGTTTTTGACCCTTTAATAAAATCTCTTATATTCATCTTTTAAAGATTCTAAAAAGGCCAAACTATTTTCTTCAAAGACTCTTTAAAATAAAAAAAAAAAAATTGAAAGCCCAATTCACCTCCTTTTGGGTGACTATGATTACTCTCACACACAATCACCAACAATGTAGGGATTTTTTTTTTATTTTGTGGTTATTTTAAGGGATGATATATAAATGTTTAATCTGATATGTATAATTAATTTGACGTGTTAAAGAGATTTAATATTATTTGCCACTGTTAATTGAATCGTAAACTCTTAGTTAATGAAAGGACTTAAGGTGACAAAAAAAATGGTTAAAAGAGGGAATATGGCAAAATTTTAGTTAAGAGGATAAGATCATATTTCTTAATAGTCTAGGGACCTCTTATATATATTAAACCCCTAAAATTTGCCTGCTTGTCTATCCTTTATCCTTTTCACATGATTGTAATGCACGTATAATTCATGCGTTAATGAAGACTAACACCAAGAACTTAAGGTGACAAAAAAAAGAAATGGTTGAAAAAGAGAATATGCCAACATTTTAGTTGAGGAGTTAAACATGACATTTCTTAATAGTCCATGGATCCCCTCATGTATTAAGCCAAATTTAGGTAATGTGGATTTAGAGGTGGGAAATGGACAGGCCGGGCCGAGCCAGACCGGCTTGCCTCCCGCTTGGCCCACCCATTTGGTGGGCCGGGCCGAATTTGGCCCACGAGGAAGACGGGTCGGGCCAGGAAAATGAAAATTGGGGCCCGGCATGGTCCGTGGCCCTTAATAAATGGGCCAATGTGGGCCGGGTCGGGCCATGGGCCTACTGGGTCGGGTCGTGGGCCTGTTAGGTCGGGCCAGCCCGTGGGCCTCCTGGGCAGGGCCGGCCTGTGGGCCTGTCAGCCCGTGGGCTTTTTTAATTTTTTAAATATAATTTTTTTATTTTTTTTCAAATGTAACAAATATTTTTTAAAATATATTTATAAGTAATTACAAGCAAACAGTTTTACCCTATCATTTAAAAAAATTTATTAACTTTTTCTAAAAATTTATCTTATACTTGTTTCATTATATATAGAAAGAATTATGCTTAGATGTCGAATTCTCCCCCCCTACCCCCATTATATATAAAAAGAATTATGCTTAGATGTCCCTAAAACGAATTCTCCCCCCCCCCAATTTCTCCCGCCACTCACTAACCCCTCCCTGCCCACTCATTGAAATCGCCCCCCCCAATTTAATAATATTATTTATATATTATAATTAAGAAATAATATTATTATAAGAATTTAATATTTAAAATAAACAGACTATCAAACACACAAATAAATAAAAAAATTACAAATAAAATATTGTTATAATAATTTTAAAGTATTAATTACTTATTTATAAATTTATAACTTAACTATAGATATATAAAAAATAATTAATATAAATTTATATTCTTATGAGAAGAAGATAGATTATGAAGAAAATAAATTTTTAACTGTAAATATGTTTCAATCTCAATTAAATTTAAATTTTAAGTTATAATTATTACAATTATTTATTACTTTTAACTTGTTTTAGGTATTGAAAGAATCTTAAATGGAACTCTGTCTAAAACTTATTATTGCAATTTTAAACTATGGTTTGTACAAGTGTTTAAATTTTAATTCAAATTGAGAACTTAGTCCAAATATTCAATTTATTCATTGGCTTCAATAATAAGTTTTTTTTTTTTTTGGGGGGGGGGTGGTCCTTGTAAAACTCCTTCTAGGAGTTTTCAGGATGGGTTCCATTAATTTTATTTATTTTATTTAAGTTGTAGATAGATTATTAAATGACATTAAAAAAATAAACTCATATTTAAGTGTTGTCTAACCTCCTTGATTCCTTCAAACGGTATAAGTACCTGCAAAGAATTGCCCTCGGGATTGCTTCCGAGGGCACTCCGATGCTTAAGTTAGTATAGTTTGAAGAAAAAATATTAAATTTAAGTACGAGAAAATAATTAACTATTAAAATGCATAAAAAGCTCAAACCAATAATTGCGGGGGCGTATTCCCTTTAAGAGGAAATATCACTGTGTTGTGGATGGCCTTGCACTGTCATTGTGTTCTGATTCACTAGATTCATCGTACAAATCTATCCCTTGTTCGTCAAATTCAGCATCCAACCAATCCTTAAAGCATATACACATTTCCAGTGTCATATGTTGTAACGTTGATCTCTTTGGGTTGAGCACCCTATTTCCTGCAGAAAAAACTGACTCCAATGGCACTGTGGACACCGGGGGGGTTAGTAGATCTCGGGCCATGGCGGCTAACACCGGATACGTGTGTTGATTTTGACGCCACCATGACAAAATATCAAATGCATTAATTTGGTTATCAGAAAATGAAGATCTCCTATTTAAATAGAATTCAAGTTCGTTAAACTCACTAGATGTTTGTGGACCGCCCTTTGGTTTTTTTGATTTGAGGTATGTGGACCACCCCTATTTTAAGAATCCCTTAGATTTCCTTTGTGAAGAATAATTTTCACTACTTGGTTTATTACCAAAACGAGACTCATATAAATTATACATTTCAAAAATTAAATTTCAAACTTTTGTTTTTGTTTCTTGTGTGTCAACCCCCATAGTCGTTTCGTAAAACTCTAAAAAATATTCAACACCTTTCCACTTTTGTGTGGGATCTAATACAGTTGCCATAAGATATAATAATGGTATATTAGTCCAATATTTTCTAAATTTTTTTTCCATGGGGGCTATAAATTGTCCATATATATTTGAATCCCTATGTTCTGCAAAACAACTAACAATAGGAAATATTTCACGAATAAAAATATGTGTGGTAGGATATTTACAACCAGAAAATGATTTTGTTGCACTATAAAATGTTTCTAATATATATATAATAACATCTAGTTGTTCCCAATCACTATCCCTTAGTTGATATGCTTCTACCATTTCCCTATTCCAAAATAATTCAAGTTGTTGTCTATATGGTTTAGTTTTTTGTAACAACAAATAAGTTGAATTCCACCTAGTTTGAACATCTGTTGGAAATCTTCTATATGGTAACCCAAATCCATAAACAAGTTGTTTCCACTCTCGAGAACGAGATTCACTATTTCGAATTAAAGCCAAAACACCCTTTATTTTAGCTAATGCCTCATTATATATTTGTAGACCATCTTGTACACATAAGTTTAAAATATGGCATGCGCATCTATTGTGAAACAATTGTCCATCTAAAATTAATGGAAGTTCGTGTCTTAGTTGTTCAATGGCCGAGCTATTGTTACTCGCATTATCAAATAAGATTATCATTATTTTATCACTAATATTGTAATTATAACGGGTCTCTCGAATTTTACTTACAATTAAATTACCTCTATGTTGTTCTACTAATTCTATGAATCCAATTATTCTTTTTTGAATTTTCCATTCTTCAGCAATCCAATGTATAGTGACACATATAGTGGTTATTTGTCATAACATCATACCAAATATCTGATGTTAATGACACCCTTCTATTAAATGTATTTATTAATTGTTCTAAATATTCTAAATATAACCTCATCGCTTCATTTTTATAGTCTTTCGTGAAAAACCCCTAGCTACAAGTTGTAATGCATTTTTACAATACCATTTAAACATTGCATCCTCCCCAAACAAAAAGAAGATTCAGTTTTAATTATTAGTTTTGCTAAGCTAGATTTATCAAGTTCTCTATTATATCGAAAAATCAAACCCTTACCTTGTTGCAATTGTGTCTGCATTACATCCAAGCCGCCATCATCATGTTTCAAGGCATGTCTCATCAAGTGTCCAGTCCCACCCCCTGGTTGGCATGAGTAGTCTTTTTTGCAAAATTTGCACAGAGCTCTTTGACCCTTCCCAACTATATTAATAATCTCAAACACCTGCCAAACATTACTAGTTCTTTGTTGCTTGGAGTTGCGTTGTGAGCTGGACGGCTCCTCATTTGGTTGTTTTGAGGATGTTTGACCCTCATTTGGTGAGGGTTGCTCAGTTGGTAGAGGTGGGGGGTTACCAAACATTTGCATATCAGGATTTTGTGATTCAGGAGATTGTGTATCTGATTCAGTAAATGATGGGTGTTCCCGTGCCCATTGACTGCCACTTTAATCATTAAAAAAATCATGGGGGAATGGTCCCATTGGGGATGGAATAGAAGGTCGTTGGGGGTTTGTAGAAGATATACTAGCTCGAGGGGGCTCCATGGAAGAAGTGTTGCGAGGATCATTTTTGCGAGTAGTGAGGGAGCGACGAAGGAAAGACATGATTGTAAATGTAGAGTAATAAAATCAATCAAAGATATTGTGACACTAAAAAGTATAGTAATTAGCAAGATAGTAACAGAACAAGACATCTTGTAAAATAACGTATCAGCGAGAGAGTAAGATAGCAAAAGCAAAATTTGTGATTGAACAACTTCAACAATCACTTATTTATAGATGCAAACATTTGAACGTTCCCACGAGTAGTAATGAAAATTCAAATTTTGAATTTCGAATGATCAAAATCATGGGAGCCTAGCCTGCCATATTCTCTGAATCTTTGTAATATTCTCTTTCATCAACAATAATGGGTGCATAACATGGCAACAATAATGGGTGCATAGCAATAAATAAGTTTTTATTATTTGCATATTGTGTATTCTTATTTGCACATGATACTATAGTATGAATAATAATCTCATGATGTTAATTAAGAAGCATTATAGAATTTGAAAGTTTTAATAAAAATATATAGATTTAAAATTGAATATATAAAATATAAATTTATATTTGTGAATACTTTTATAGTTTTATTATTAGATCAAATAATGTCAAGAAGAAATTAATTTAAAAATCTTGAACTAATTATTTAAATTAATAGATTGGGAGATTAATAATATAAATTAATATTGCTACTCCTAAAATTAAAAGAATGATTTAAATAAATTATTTTTTTTTATAGTCTGAATCAAGAGCCTAGAAATTATTATGAAAATTTAAACTTTAAATTCTGATCACTATCAGAATCGTGGGAGCATAGTATGACAACAATAATGGGTGCATTGTATGGCAACAATAATGGGTGCATAGCAATTTCTAGACTGCCATATTCTCTGAAAAGTTTAAATGTACTTTTATCATTGTATCTATTTTTTTTAAATTCATATGATTTTGACATAATTTATTTATTTATTTAATTTTATAGATATGAGCAAGTTAATAAGCTTTTATACTAAATAATTTAATACACATTTGTTTCTATAATAATTTTTATACAGTTTATTATGGCACCTAATTTGGTATAATAATTCCTAAAATAAAAATATACTAAATATATTTTATTTAAAAAATATGTATTAGTTACAATTTATTAATATGAAAAAATATTATTTAAAAATTAATTCATATTTCCTGCAAAAGTCCATGATTCCCGGCCATCAAATGCAAGTGGGTTGAATCATGGAAGCCTAGAAATTACTATAAAATTTCAAACTTTAAATTTTATAGTGATGAATTGTGGGAGGATAGCATGACAACAATAATGGGTGCATAGTATGGCAACAATAATGGGTGCATATCAATTTTTAAGTTGCCATATTCTCTAAAAAGTTTAAATGTATTTCTATCATTGTATCTATTTTTTTAAATTCATATAATTTTGACGTAATTTATTTATTTATTTAGTTTTATAGCTATGAGCAAGTTAATAAACTTTTATACTAAATAATTTAATACACATTTTTTTATAATAATTTTTTTACAGTTTATTATGGCACCTAATTTGGTATAATAATTCTTAAAATAAAAATATACTAAATATATTTTATTTAAAAAAATATGTATTAGTTACAATTTATCAATATGAAAAATATTATTTAAAAATTAATCCATATTTCCTGCAAAAGCCCATGGTTTCCTGCCATATTCCCTACCATGCAAGTGGGTTGAATCATGAGAGCCTAGAAATTGTTATGAAAATTCAAATTTTAAATTTTATAGTGATCAGAATCGTGGGAGCATAGCATGGCAACAATAATGGGTGCATAGTTGACAACAATAATGGGTGTATAGTATGACAACAATACTATAAAATTAGAAGATGCTTGAGCCTATAAAAGCCTAGAAAGTGTTTGTTTGTTTCTACCATCAAAAGTCTAGAAAAGCCTATAAAATTATTCTTTTCATATACTTGAAATTATTTCTCTCACATGCTTGAATAGTTTAAAGTTATTCTTGTCATATGCTGACAATTGTAATTATTATGAAATTGACTTTTAAATTATTCTCTGACATTTGAATTTTAAAGTTTGCAAGTTAAATTTCAAGAAATTGTATTTTTTACATAATTATATTATATAAATATAATTATTGTCTAACTAATAATATAATTATTTTATTATAATTGAATAACAATCTTAAATTATAGAATGAAAGATAAAGAGTACTAATACGTTGAAACAAATTTATTATATTTTGCTAACAGTTCATTCATTTATTAGCAAACTTATAATATTAGTATTTGTATATGTATTTTTAGGTTTACTTTATAAAGGGCATATGACTTTTTAAGTCACCGGCTACTTAATACTTTCTCCCATTGTCTTCCTGTTTCTTACTTAATATTTATTTATTTTTTTATTCCATTCAATTACAATTACTAACCCCTCTTCCAAACACCACACCACACATGGATGACGCTAATAACTCTGATAGACTGCCCTAGTACCATAAATTCAATTGAAAAATTAAACACATTTGTGTTGAGTTAGAATTTAACTATTCATAAAAATATTAAAGATGAGATAAATATCATTAAGTATATATATTTATATTATTATAATTAATAATATATAATGTAACCAATAGCAAAATAACATTAGTTATATATCAATCAATACACCACCATTACCCATTATTCCACACATGACTACTACTTATCCAGAACCAACCCCACCCTAATTTTCACTAATTTCGACAGCCAAATGAACAGAACAACAAACAAACTAATGAAACTCTATGGATATTTGATATTTGGACGGCATTTGGCTGCTGTTGGGCTGAGCTTGTTGAACTTTTGTTTAAAACTAATTATTGAACTTTTAAATTATTTCTTGCTGGGCTGGGCTTGTTGGGCCATTTTGACGGGCTGGGCCGAGCCATTTTAGCGGGCCAATGGATGGGCCGGCCCACGGGTTATTTTGGTGGGCTGGGCCGCAGGCCCCATATCACTGGCCCAGCACGGCCTGCATTCTGCTGGGTGGGCTGGCCTGGCCCGTCTGCTCCAGTAACGGGCCAGGCCGGGCTGAACTATGAGGCGGGCCGGCCCATAGGCCGCCCGACCCATTTCCCACCTCTATTGGGATTGAAAATTAAAAAAAAAAAATTCTAAATTCTCAAACCCATTACTCTACCCATCGCTTTTCTACCTGCCACCGCCACCCCACCATATTCTATCATGTTGTATTAATTTTGATGATGATCATTGTTTGCGCAAAAGTTTAATAAAAGTTTTGAAACATTCATTTTGAAGTCAAATGTCAAAATCTCTTGTCAAAAATGTTGACCATATGTTTAAGCCTATCGACTTGTTCTTACATTTTCACTTTTATATAATCTTAAGAGTAAATGTTATCCACTAGCTTATATAAACTTTCAATAGTTTGTTTTGGATGTTCTCGATCATTTTCTGTCAATTGTTACTTCATCATTTCTAGTCAAAAGTTTTAGGAACTCTCAATCATTTTTTATAAACTGTTGACCGACCTAATTAAAGTTTTAAAAAGTAGTTGACTGATTACTCAAATCAATTGACCGATTTTGTCATAAAAATTTTAACAACTAACTATACTTGATCTCTACAAGTTAGATTTCTCAATCCTTTTATCTTTAATGACTATATCTTCAAGAAAGGATGAAAAAATGTATATATAGAAGAAGATTTAAAGCTTGAGAAGAAAGACTGACTATTGGGCTTTCCAAGTTTGATATTATATATTCTCAAGTTTTCTTATGCTTTATCTTTCATCCTCATTTTTAGTCAAGGCTATTTTTCTTCATTCTAAAGATTTCTTCAAAGCCTTGTATTAGCTTGATTATTAGAGAATGGTGTGATTTTGAGTGGTTTCTCTCATTATCTTTATTGTATTATATACTTCATAGTGGATTGTGCTAGAAGATAGCTTGGGAGCTACTTGGTGTAAAAGGTTGTGTTTGCAACTTGAAAATTATTTAGTGGATTTCAAAATCTTTAGTGTGGGAGCTAGAGTAGTGAATGTAGGATAGGTTGAGTCGAACCACTATAAATTCTTGTGTCGATTATATACTTTGGTTTCTATCTTTTTGCATTTAGCTCATTGCTTTCATATTTCTCTTGAAATTTTTTACAACTTTTGAAAAATTACAAACATCCAATTCACCTATCTCTTGGGTGTGTGTTGTCATTCTTTTACACAAACTTAACATACCTTATACTTGCCTCCATGTTGGCATCAACTTTCCTAGTTGCCATCACATCCATAACTAAAACTCTAAGTGCCATCAAGAAGATAACAACTTCTTCTCCATTTTTTTCACTATCAGCCATCCCATCTCTTTCTCTCTAAAATATTCAAACACCAAAATCTTTGCAATCACTACCACTCATCCTATGCCAACCACTACAGCCACCACCACCACCCCAATCACTAACAATGTGGGGAATTTTGTTATTTTTGTGATTATTATAAGGAATGATGTGTAAAGGTTTACTCTAATGTGTATAAATTAATCTGAGGTGTTAGAGATATTTAAAATTTGTTATCACTTTTAATTGAGATGCTAACTCTTAGTTAATCGAAAAACTTAAGGTGACGAAAAAAAATGGTTAAATGAGAAAATATGACAAAATTTAATTTAAGGGGCTAAAGGTCATATTTCTTCATAGTCCAAAGACCCCTTTATCTATTAAATCCCTAAAATTTTCTTACTTGCCCATCCTTCATTCCTTTCACATGCTTATAACATGTAAATTTATTCTATGTTGTCATTGATATGCAACTTCAAGAGTTGAATGATTATTTTTCAAATGTAAATACTGAGTTGCTTCTTTGTGTAGCATGTCTATGTCCAAAAGATTCATTCTTTGCTTTTGACAAGAAAAAATTGATTCAACTTGCTGAGTTTTATCCAAAAGATTTTCTGTAACACCCCGCCCTATACAGGCGTGTTACTATCAGGAAATTCCTGGGGTTTTTTTTTTTTTATTTTCACCAAGTCTGATACTCGCGGCGCCTGTGAGCACAATCTTCACATGCAGATGAAAACCCCAAGAGATCTAGTCCTACTCGTTTAGTTAAAAACAACATAATCTCAACCGAACGAGACAACATAAACACAGCGGAATACTTAATTAATCAAAATGACGTGGCCTACCACGTATTACACTCGAATTGTTCCCATACCGTCATATGAATACAACATTAATACTAACTATTACAACATCATCAAGCGATATATATAACATTAATGTTTCCAAAATAAAATAACAACAACAGCTATCAAACATACACCACTGGCTCCTCGGTCGTGTCCTTGACCTCGCTGCTATCCTTGACTGGAACGTTGAATGTTCCAGGGGCATAACCCATGTTAGATGATAAACCATCTAAGTGAAGGTATGAAACAGTTATACAATGCATGAAAGACATACGAGCATGGCATACTATACGACAAATGCAAGACACGTCTAACTCAAGATATCGCCCTGACATGCTTAATCCCTCGAATGCCCCACAGTGGCACACGTTCACCTGGTCCAACGTTAATCCCTCGGGTGCACCGTCGTGACACCCGTTCACCTGGTTTAACATTATTCCCTCGAGTGCCCCAGTGTGACACCCGTTCACCTGGATTAGCATTATCTTAATCTCAAGTAGACCCCACATCGCCCACACAGACCCAACGATGCAATTAAACATGACTCCTCATGTTATGAAAATTTACACGCCATGCACCAACATTTTAAAAATAAATAGTTAATGCAATGTAGTGAATATCGATACAACGAACGAAAGTAAAAGACCTTGTTAACTAAGCTAAGTCTAGGAGGGTAAATTTACTCACTAGAACTCACCAAAGCACTTTAAAAACACTTTCAAGACAAGGATAAGCTAGAAACAAGCCACTCACCTCAATTCAGAAAAGTCCAGATTTTGCCTCGAAAAACGTACCACACCTCAGAAATTATGTAATTCTTCTTCCAATGACCCAATTGACTCCTATTTTACCATTTAAGACCTTTGGAATCAATATTTCTATTTTTCCACATTTTTCTCTATTTTTATTTAATTTTTGAACATTTATACCTTTGGAAATTCATTAAAAATACCAAACATCATTTTTTTCAAAATATTCTTCCATGATAATTCCTAAAATAATTCAACCAAAATTCTGAAATTAAAAACACTCAAAAAACCTACCTCATGCGCCCACACGCGCCACCCCGAAGCCCTGCGAGTGGGATCCACGCGCCGCCGTACAGGTCGTCTTCTCCGGTCGTCTTGCCCGATTCCGGCGATGTCCAAAACCCTAAATTCTTATAGGGGCTTGTAGAGATCTTCAAGGCGACCTCAATGGTGCGTTTGTTCGTCGGAAACAGTGGCCGGAAGTAGGATTAAAATCGAGTTGTAGGTCGCAACGGTGGCGGTTTCGGTTTTCCGGCCAAGCTTCAAAACCTCTCCATTTCTACACCAAACGATCCCAAATGCTCCAGAAATGATCTTTAGAACACTAAGAACAAAAGCCCCTTATCCTTGTGCCTCGATTCAAGCCCGAACGCCCCTAATTTTTCTCGATTCATTTTGAAACCCTCGGCCATGGTTGGCTATTTATACCCGATTCCGATGCTAAAACTCACCAAAACTTGTTCGTCCTTATCCCTTAAGCTCGGATCTAGCCTCTAAACCAATCGAGAGGCACCAAATCGCGAGCCTAAGCCCTCGAAAGATCCGGCCAAATCGAAAATCTTTTAGCCATGATTTCCGATCACATCCGGCCCAAATCCGGCCAATAGAAGCTCCCAACGAAGCCATCATCGTCTGGAGGCTATCCTAGAGCCTCTTGGCGACCTGCCCGATGCCCCAGAAGCGGCCAGTCGATTTCACACCCAAGAAGTTTGCAAAAATTGCATTTTAGCCCCTGGTCATTTTTTAATTACATTTTCTCCTATTTCTAAACACCCTTGAACTATCCAACACTTTCACGATGATCCTCTAGTTCCATATTTTCCATTTCTTTTTGGAATTTCTGAAAAATTTGTCGATTCGACCTCCCACTGACATTTTGCAAAAACTGCACTTTTGCCCGAACTCTTCTAATTGCGCGCTTTTGACTTCAAACCTTTGAAAATCCCTAATTTTATCAAATATTATCTAATTGTGCCATTTCTCCTCAATTGGATCATCTTAACTTAGTCATTCGTCTTTCGTTTGAAGCATTGAAACTTTGCTAAATATCGTTTTTGACCCATATCCTAAAAAATTCTCTTATTATTTAATACCGGGTATTACATTTTCATTTGTAAATCTCCTAACACTTAATGATCAACTTGAAACTTTTATTCTTAATATGCGCTCTACTTAAGAGTTTGAAGCATTGAAAGGCCTTGGTGATCTTGTAGAGAAGTTGGTTATGACGAAAAAAAAAACATAGTATATTCGTTGGTATACAAACTTCTAACTTTGACAATAGTTCTTTCGATTGCTACTGCTATTGTTGAAATAGTATTTTTTATAATGAACATTGTGAAGGATAGATTGCGCAATCAAATGGGAGATCAGTGGATGAATGATAGCCTAGTTGTTTATGTTGAGAAAGGGATATTTTTGAAGATTGATAATGAAGTTGTTATACAATGTTATCAAAATATGAAACCTCGCAAAGAACTATTGTAAGATATTGAATAAATTATGTTAACTTTTAGTATATTTATATTACTACATTATTTCTTATTTTTTCCTTGGGAAATTCTATTCGCAGTCACCATTTTACTCTTCGCAGCTACTAAAAACTTATATTTTCTCTTTTACCCTTTGTAGCTTTCTTTACAGCCAAAGTTTTCAAAAAATACCTTCGATCTTCTATCTCCATCGCACAACCATCTATACACAGTCATCCTTAAATCCTAACAACTCGAATCGACCGGCTATGTGAGTGTGGGTCGCCTCTACAAAATTAGAGGCGGCATCACAACGACCACCGTGATATATACACACGCATAGATACATACATATATATATATGAACACATACATACATATATGTGTATAATTCACTGTGGGGCGAAAACAAATTGATCGTCAGTTGCCATACTCGATTGCCCATTCACGTTGGGGCAAAGACAAAAAAAAAAGAGATAAAAATACACAGTCAGACACACACATATGCATATATATATAGAGAGAGAGAGGGAGAGACACATACATATATATACACACAAACACACACACACACACATATATACACGTACACACGTAGACACACACATACATACATATATATATACACGCAGACACGCACACCATATCCATCGGCAGAGACCGCCTCCATCCCCCCGAAAAAAGCACCCCAAAAGCCCCGAACCCTAGGGTTTGGGCCTCTTTTTCAGGGGGGGATGGAGGCGGTCTCTGTAATACCTCGTGAGCCCAGAGAAATTAGTATATATCGAGGATAGTGTAAGAAAGAAAACAACACTAGCTGGATACCTTTTGGGCTAAATGTAGGCAAATAACTCCCAAGTTAAGCGTGCTTGACTTAAGGTAATCCAAGGATGGGTGATCCCCTGGGAAGTTCGTGTAGGCCCATCAGGGTAAGTTGTTATGGTCCTTCCTATCGCTCGATGCGGGATATTACAGGTGGTATCAGAGCTAACCCTTGGCGAAGACGGTCTAATAAGGGCGGGGAGTGGCGCCGGGGCGCGAGGCCTAATCAAGGAGTGGCTTCTGGCAGGCTTCTAGGATGGAAGGCTCCAAAAGGGAGAAGGTCTGGGACCAGTTATAAGGTCGCATGACGAGGACGTCATGTGCTCAAGGGGGGAGAATGTAATACCCTGGGAGCCTAGAGAAGCTAGTATATATTGAGAATAGTATAAGAAAGGAAATAACACCAGCTGGATACCTTTTGGGCTGAATGTAGGCAAATAACTCCCAAATTAAGCGTGCTTGACCTGGGGTAATCCAAGGATGGGTGACCTCCTGGGAAGTTCGTGTAGACTCATTAGGGTAAGTTGTTTTGGTCCTTCCTATCGCTCAATGCGGGATGTTACAGTCTTCGCCAAAAGGTATGGTATGTGTGTGTCTGTGTGTATATATATATGTATGTATGTGTGCGTGTATATATATATGTGTGTGTTTGTCTCTGTATATATATGTGTGTGTGTGTCTGCATGTATATATATATATGTATATGTGTGTGTTTGCGTGTTTATATATGTGTATGTATATATGTGTGTATCGAACTCGTTGTCCAGCCTCCCAATTCTCTGGCTGCTGTTTGGCCAAACCCACATTTGGATTCTTTGGCTTCTGAAGCGAGCTCACCTTCCACGAATTCCTCCAAGTCTACCAGTTTTGGAAGACAAGAGGTTTTTCCTGTTTCCCTTTGTTTACAAATTTTTGCTTCAGTTTTGTTATTGTTTTCGCTGATTGCAAAATTAAAATCATGAAAACTGAAAACATTAGGACTCATTAACCTGTGTTTTTTCGTTCATGGCTACCCACTAAATTGAAAAAGATTTTGAACTGTGAAAATAATTTTTTTATATGTTTTTTTATTTTCATGTTTTAATAATATTTAGAATCAATAAAAATAACTCTTATTGTTTCAAATCTAGATGTTTTAATACCAATTATCTATAATAGGTTTCAAAGCAATGCAATTTCTTTTATAATTCAAGGAAATAAAAATGAGTTTGTTAATAACGTGACCAAATGGCGCCGTTTTACATTACTTTTAGTTTGTATGAGAACAGTTTCTTTAGCAGTTTGAAACCAGATACAATAACAATTTCTCTAGGGCCCCCAAACCCCAGGGTTCGGGGCCTTTGAAGTGCCCCTGAACCTTAGGGTTCAGGGGCCATTAAGGCGCCCCAATATGTGTATATATATATGTATGTATGTGTGCGTGTATATATATGTATGTGTGTTTGTCTTTGTATATATATATATGTGTGTGTGTGTCTGATTGTGTTCATCTATTTTTTTTTTTTTGTCTTTGCCCCCATTGTGAATAGGCAGTCGTGTATGGCGGATGATGGTCAATTTATTAAAAGAGAAAGTGACTGTAATAAAGACGGTAAAAATGAATTTTCAAATAGGAATATTTCAAGTATATTAAAAAAGATAGCTACAAATAGAAAAATAGGTGACTGCAAATAGAATTTCCCTTTTTCCTTTAATAAATTTTGCCCTTACTAAAAAATTTTCCCCACTTTAGCCCTGGGTGAGGTGTAGCACCTAGAATAATTTCACAATTTCTAGTGAATAAGTAAGAAAATTCTTGAAAATTAGGATCTTTAGAATTTCAAAACGTGCCTCAAGCTTGGAATTCTCGTGTTCAAATAACCCCGTTGATATACAATTGGATAGGTTTTGAAGAATGAGAATAAATAACCTTAAGGAGTTCAAATGCCACGTGACACAAAGAATGAGGATAA
The DNA here is from genome assembly GCA_036245055.1 of Diospyros kaki. Classification (NCBI taxonomy): domain Eukaryota; kingdom Viridiplantae; phylum Streptophyta; class Magnoliopsida; order Ericales; family Ebenaceae; genus Diospyros; species Diospyros kaki. Next base: position 23,531,659 of record BSEG01000010.1, on the reverse strand, counting down.
ATGACCTTACGGCCATCTCCAACCACACTCCTTATCTTACTCCCTATTATATTATAAATAATTCACTCCTTATTTTGATTTTGCCTAGAAAACTATGCGTGCTCCAACCACACTCCCTATCTTACGCCTTATCCCACTCCCTATCTCACTTATTTATTAAAAATTTTTAATTCTAATTATTTTACCTCTCTTATAATTTTTATTACTATAAAATTTATTATTTATTTGATAATTTAATAATAAATATGACGGTAATAGATTTTTATAATATTTAATATATTTTTAAATAAATTTACTAATGTTTTTAAAAAACATTTATTTAACAAAATTAATTAAAATATTTTTATAACTAAAAATTAATATTTTAAACAACGGTCATATTCCAACGACTATATTCCAATGGAATATTACAACAGTCATATTCTAAATAACTATATTCTATTGAAAGATTCCAACAACAATCATATTCCAACGGCTAGATTTTAATAGAATATTCTAACAACGGTCATATTCCAACGACTATATTCCTTTCAAATATTCTAACAACGGTCATATTGATATGCCTTATAAATAGATGATCTATTGGGTCAAAAAATTTACAATCCACAAATCTACAACACCAACTGTCATCACTAATCTTCAATAATCTTGTTTTAGCCATCATGTCCAATAACATTCGTATGTTCATTCGAATGATCCATGAAGAAGTTGAAGATGATGAAGAGGATGAGGCTATTGCTACAGCTTTAGTAGAGCAATATGCTCAAATGGATCATGACTCTTTTTCACATCATGGTGGATCCGTGCTGAACCACCGTGTCATTAATCGCAACAGAGCTGAAGGTCATGAGAGGCTTTATTGTGATTAGTTTGCAGATTCACCAACATATCCATCAAAATTATTTTGTAGAAGGTTTCGTGTGCATCAATCATTATTTCTACGAATTCAAGTAGCAATTGAAACACATGATCAATATTTTCTTCAAAGATTTGATGCTATAGGAGTTCCTAGATTATCATCACTCCAAAAAATGACAGCTGCATTAAGGATGCTCGCATATGGATCACCTACAGATGTTGTGGATAAAAATGTTAGGATTGACGAAAGTACAACAATGGAGAGTTTGAAGAAGTTCACGAAAGTAGTAGTTGAAATATTTGGAGAACAATATTTGAGGTGGTCAAATACTAGTGACATCACAAGGTTGATGAGCATGGGTTTCCAGGTACGTTGGGTAGCATTGATTGTATGCATTGGAAGTGAAAAAATTGTCCAACTGCGTGGCATGGAATGTATACAGGTCATGCCCGTGAACCAACGATTATTTTGGATGCAATAGCTTCTTATGATCTGTGGATATGGCATGCCTTTTTTGGATTACCAGGATTATTAAATGATATTAATGTGCTAGAAAGATTCCATGTATTCTCTGAATTAGCAGAAGGTCGTGGTCTTGAAGTTTCGTATACTATCAATGGACATGAATATACCATGGGATATTATCTTGCCGACGGTATATATCCCTCATGGCGTACTTTTGTTAAAACCATTTCATCTCCTCAAGGGAATAAGAAGAAATTTTTTGCTGTACAACAAGAGTCTGCTAGAAAGGACGTCGAACAAGCATTTGGAGTCCTACAATCACGATTTGCAATAGTATGTGGACCAGGACGTATGTGGGATGTTGAAACACTCAAATATATAATGACGTCTTGTATCATATTACACAATATGATAGTTGAAGATGAACGTGATACAACTCATGAAGATGTGGATTTCAACTATGATGCAGTTGTTGCTACTCCAACAATTGATTTGTCTCACAATTGCACAAGTGAAGTTATGGAGTTCATACAAGTTCACCATAAAATTCGAGACAAACAGAGTCATGTACAACTCCAAAATGATCTTGTTGAGCATTTGTGGGAATTTTATGGTAAACAGTCACCTTGAAATAAATTAATGTACTTCGTTTCTATTGTATTAGAAAAAAATAGTCAGTTTTAAAATAACACTCATAAGAAATAGCCATCAATACTAAACACAACATCTCATTATATTACTAAAAGGAAAAGATACATTACTAAATTAATGTTCATGGAGTTCATTTAATCCTAACTCCATACATTACTAAAAGAGAAAGATACATATGTTAATCCCAGCTACATTTTTACAAATATAATGATCTTGCACGTCGCATTTTCTGAAGAATTTCGAGTTTGAGCCCCGTTGTAATATTCAGCTTGAAATTCATCCATATTGCTAGTATCAACACCCATAATTCTTTCTTCATAAAGCAGTTGTTTTCGCTCTTCCTTTTTTGTTTCTCGATCTTCCTTTTTTTTTTTTCTATTTCCAATCTTTCTCTTTTTAGCTTTAACATCTCATTCGATTGTTCAAGTAATAACATTTTGGATTGCGTTCTCTTTTCAGTAATTTTCGTCAACATTTTTGTAATTGAATCAGTAGGAACTTCTGCTACCTTCGATTTTTTTTTCTGTCCACATTCTTTTGAAGCATTTCTTCCCATTGGTCGTTCCAATGAAGGCTCATTGATTCAATATCAAAATCAGACAAGTTTAGTGAATCAGGAGTAGATGGTGATGATGTTACAGGACTTGCATGTTCAGAAATTTTTGATTTCTTCTTCGAATAACTCGAGGCGAACTAGGGTGCATGTCGCAACTCATGCCAGCAATGTAGAAATGTGAAAGAAGATTTTCGTAAACTTTTGTACATTTCTATTGCTTCAGAAATCTAGACAGTTAAAAAATAATGTCAATAAACCAATGACTAGCAACATGATATTAATAATTATCAGCTATCAAATAACAACAGAGGTTATCTTATTTTGTTCTGTTGTTCCACTTTGATTTTTGTCATCTATTTGCTTATAGTATCTAGAGAATTTGCTCATAGCAAGTTGAATTGTAGACCAACGATGCATCAGTGAATTGGGATTTCGATCAGATTTAAACTCTTTATATTGATTGAAATAAGCATAAATCCTTTCCCAATACCTTTGTTTTGTTTGATCATTACCGTGCGTAGCATCCATACTAATATTTAGCCATGCTGACACGAGCATTAAATCCTCTTGTGTTGAGAAATTTCTTGTTCGTCGCTATCTTTGAGTGTTGAGTTCGGATGCATTAGGTTGGGATGGAGTGGTAGCGACATTCGCATACTCGTCGTAAATATGCAGGTCGTCGTTCAACAAATTTGTGTAGTATGATTCATTATCTCTTTCCATGGCAAGTAAAAGCTAATTGGTCAAACTGCATAAAAGATCACAAAAATAAATACTCTCCCTACGATATAATAAATTAATATTTTAAATATCACATTAAATAATTTAATTGAGTAATTTTGACATCATTTTTTAGGATTATTTTTAAAATAATACATTAAAATAATGCAATACACGTATACATAATCAATAATTAAATACACACACAAATTAAATAATCAAATACACACAAAATAAATAATTAAATACACACAAAATAATAAAATACATACACAAAAAATATAAGCATTTTTCTAGTCAACCAAACACATCTTAACTCAAAGTTAAGCAACTCAAGAAATAATTAATAATCAAACAAAATCTTAAATAATAAAAAACTTCTTAATATTAGAAAATAAATAAATAAAACAAAATAGTTAATAAATTTTTTTAAATTGCTGTTGTGTGCGTTGAACATGCTCAGAAGTAATAGAATTTCTAAATAACTAAAAAATGATTTAATTAATACAAACTCACCTATTGTGCATTGAAGATGACCTAGAAAGAAGAAAAAGCTCTCGCTGCTTCATCTTCTCCGCTTGATGCAGCTGTTGCACCTTCTTCTCCTCACTCCGCCGATGGCTCTTTCTTCTCCGTGAACAACTGCTGCTCCTTCTTCTTTTGCGCGTTGCTGCCTTTCCTCACTGCCGTCGTTGTTGGTGGCTTTCTCGACTACTACTACTCTTCTTCAAATCTAATATTCAACACAGATCACTGAGCTTCAAATTTGAGAAACAAAATGGAGCTGTTGAAAAATGTAGGGAGGAAAATATGGCTCCTCAACAGTAAGGAGGGATTTCAAGCTCCACAAAAATCTGAGGAGTGACTTGACAGATAAGGAGCAGCGTTGGAGCAAAAATTTTCTGAAATGCTCTCCAAATTTTGACTTAGGGAGGATGTTTCTTCTGCGTTGGAGATGGTTTACGAAGTTCAAATGCTGGGGGACTTTTTTGTGTTTTTTCTTGATGCAATTGAGTGGATAGTACAAGAATGAAAATGAAAAAAATAATATTTTTTTTAAAAAATAAAAAGTAAAAACATGAAATAAAGTGTAAATTAAAAAAGTACAGATTTTTTTTTTTTGTAAATATAATTTTTAACATAAAAAACTATAAAAATAAGACTGAGGCTCGACCACGAAAGGGAACAATGACTGCGAGAGGACTGAGACTTGATCGACAATGACAAAAGCATTGAGCAAGAAGCAATCGAGGGAAATGACAAAAGGGAACGATGGCAATGAGAGATTTTAGGCAAGAAAATATTCAGGATTCGAAAATGAAAATTAGATTTAAGACTGAAGAAAAGGTGACGTGAAGATTTAAAAAGAGAAGTTGAGACTGTGGTAATCGTCGTTGGAAACACATTTTCAATCATAAACCTATTTTCAAAAATTTTATGTAATTGTGAAATGCTTCAAAAAATTTCACAAATTATAGAAACGAATAAAAAAACGTTTCGGATTGTGTTTAAAGTTTTTGAAATAAAAGAAGTTGAGAAAATATTAAAATAACATTTCTAAGGTGTTTCCGTTCTTCAGAGGGCAATAGTGAGAAATATGACTAATGGATTATGGGAATAAAAGTCAAGAGAGAGAGGAGAGTTTTGGGTGGGAATTGTCCCACATTTTCTCTGCAATTGGTCCAAACGAAGTCAAACAAATTTTAAATTTTCCACTTCCTTGCCCGATAAGAAAGGTGAATCATGGGAAGAAAGTGATTGGAGAAGCAGAATGATTGGGTAGACCCTTAAATTAGTATAATAAGAGAAGATAAGGGCCTGTTCTTTTTGCTATTTTCAACTCGTTTTGAATTTTTAATTTTTTAAAATATTCAAAACACGTTCTTTTTTTTTTATTTTTAAAAATGTATTTTCAAAAACAAAAAAAAATTTTGTAAAGAAAATTTAAAACAAGATTTTGTTGTTTTGGGCGTTTTCAGTGAAACTCACTGAAAATGCCAAAACACAGAAAACGCAAGCACCCCCCCAATCTCGGCCCCCAAACTCCATATCACTCCTTTCTCTCTCTCTCTCTCTCTCTCTCTCTCTCTCATCTCTTCTCTTCCATTCCTTCTCATTTCTCCTCATTTCTCTTATCTTTTCCAGTGTTGGCCATCAACCGCAGCCGCCATCTTTGTCATCGCCATGAGCCGCTGTCGACTATGCTCGCCACCGCCATCGACTATGCCCGCCCCCGCCCCCGTCGTTTGATCTTACTGGTCTTCGTCCTCTCCTCTCTGTTCTTCCTTTTCTTGTTTATTTTTGAGTATGTTGGTTGATGGGTGGTGTCGAGTGGCTACCTTAGATTGCCTGAAACCACCAGCCATGGTGGTTGGTGGCGACTGGTAGAGCAATAGGTAAGTGGGTCAAATGATTAACTTTAGATCTAGGGAGATTTGGCCGTTGGATCTTCTTGATTTTTGGGTATGTTAACCCCTTGGCTTGGAGATTCTAATGGTAGGTTCTGATAGTCTGTATCTCCGGCAAGCGGTGGTTGCCGGCGCCGGAGAAGTTGCAGGGCGTTGGAGAAGAAGAAAGGGGAAAAAAGCAAAAGGATAAAAAAAAAAAAGGAAAAGGAAGAAAAAAAAGAAAAACATAAAAGAAGAGAAAACATAATTAAAAAAATTATTATTTAATTTTAAAAATAAAATTATACATTTATTTAAAATTTTAAAAATGTAATATATCTATATTATAACTAAAAATATAAGATAACATATGTTATATTATTAAGTGTATAATTCAACATAAATTATTGTTAAGATGTATGTTAGTAATTTATTAATTAAATTTATTATTTTATTTTAATTGTAAAATTTTATTAAAAAGAATCAATTTTATTATTTAATAATTAAATTTATTAAATAAAATATCATAATAACAAAAAAAAATAATTTTTTAAAATTTCAAAGTAAACGCGTTTTCTAATTTTTTGTTTTCAGAAACAGTTTTTTAGAATGACAAAAAGAATACATTTTCAAAAATCTCAAAATACAAAATTAAAAATGAATTCAAAACTCAAAAATCAAAATTGAAACACAAAAAGAACAGGTCCTCAGCTTCTTCCCAATTTTTTAACTCACATTTTAGCCCAATGAGAGTGAGAACTAGAGTAGTAGTAGTAAGCTGAAATGGTGGAGAAATAAGAGAAAGAGGAATAAGACCGAAGCACTCAACTATAACCATAACCATAGCTTTAGACTTGGGTTAAATGAGATATATATATGGTATGTCTTTTATCGTAGGGTGTGCGATAAATGCATCTTGAACCAATCTTGCTAGTTGGTCATTTGGCAAGGGTTCAAAGTGGGTTATGATCAGTCTCTAGTCACAATGTGTCAAAAGTGTTTTCCTCCTGTTTATGTCATAACATGTGTCATGCATAATTTTTTTTTTTTTTTAACTCTTACTAAGTATTCACACAATCATATCTTTTACATTCAAACGAAGTTTGAAGTCGAATCATCAAAAAGAAAGGAGAAAGTAATTGAGTAAATGTCATGAGTGGATTACTTTGAGTTATTATTTTATATGATTGAACTTAATAATTTGAAGAGTAACGGTACAACGCGTTAGTCATGATAATCATTAGATGTCAGTCATAATAATTATCAATACATATGATAGTGTTTGATTAGAAAAGGTGAAAAAATATTCAACAAATTTTATTATAATATCAACTAAATACTTTCATATAATTATTATATGTACTAATAATTGTTATGACTGATGCAATGTAACATTACTCTAATTAGAATGATTCGATGTTCACTTAGACAGAATGAACTATTTTATGTAATACTTACTTTGTTAGAATTGTATGAAATCAAGACAATTGGTAGAACGATTTTTGTAAGGTAAGGTGCAATGAGTTTAATTACTCGCAGTCGTGTGAGACGGTGGTGTATGAGAATGATAAAGCTGATCAATGATGAAGGTGGGAAAATAAAAAATATATAAATATATACTTTTTACATGGCCGAGGCAAGAAAGGAAGGGGTGGCCACCCCACTAACCTATATAATATATGTTATTTATATATTTATATGTATTTATATATATAATGATAAAATATAATTTTTTTATGTTTAAAGGAACATGTATTAAAGCGGGAAATTCTAGCATCACATTGGGAGATTTTTAAATTAAAATTCCTATCATTTCGAGTAGCTATTACCCTTGATTAAAGTAGTCTTTAATTAAGGGTGTCATTTACTAAAGTTTCGAGAAATACATTAATTAACTAGAGTGAAATGGTTCATGGTTTAAGTAGACTCTAGTAAAGAAAATGGAGAAAATAATTTTTCCTATCAATTGTTGTTGATAATAAATATATTATTTAGAAAAATAATAATAATTTACAAAAGAGAGGAAAATATAAGTTGCGTTCTCCTTGCATTTTTTATTTTAAATTTTAAATTTATTTTTAATTTTTTATTTTGATAGTTTATTTTTAAAAAATTAAAAACATGTTATTTTTGTCATTTTAAAAAATTATTTCTTAAAACAAAAAATTAGAAAATGTGTTTACTTTAGAATTTTGAAATTTTGTTTTTATAATATTTTATTCAATGAATTTGATTATTAAATGATAAAATTTACTCTTTTTAATAAAATTTTATTATTAAAATAAAATAATAAATTTAATTAATAAATTACTGTGAGTGATAATCTATATTAAATATTATTATACATAATATGTGTAATATACTTAAAAATATACTATATGTTATCCTATATTTTTAATTATAATATAGATATACTATAATTTTTAAATTTTAAATAAATATATAATTTTATTTTTAAAATTTAAGAATAATTTTTTTTCTTTTTTTCTCTTTTCTTTTTTAGAGATTATTTTGGATGAAAACAATCAAAATAATATTTTATTATTTTGGGTTTTCTTTACAATTTTTTTTCTTATTTTTGAAAATGTATTTTTAAAAATAACAAAGTAAATGTATTTTTATTATTTTAAAAAATTAAAAATTAAAAATGACTTAAAAACAATGAAAAAAACGGAGTCATAGATTTTTCCTGTTTTTAGGTAACAAATAACACATTAGAAGAGCGAAGTGTTACACGGGGTGGAAAGATGTATTTTTGACACTGAAACCTAAACAACCAATTCTTAGCACTCAGGCGAATGTTGGGAGGGTTAAACCTAATAATGTATGGACTCCTACTGGCAACTAATAGACTACTGACAATCTAATGTCTTGCCTCTCTCTCACTCGCCACTATAATTCCTATTGAGACCACTAACGCCACCTTCGAGTACATCATTATAGGTGTACGAGGGTAAACCATGGGTGGTAGAGCAACGACATTGAGTGTAGGAGCAGGTTGTGGTTTCAAATCCTCCAATTGTGGTGCAACAACCTCGACAGAGACGGAAGAAGAAGCCTGCATGCCTTTCGTTTCTACATGTTTGGGGGTTGATTATTCTTCTATACTTCTGTTTGATGTCAGATGATGTTTTTCAATTTAGAGGTTTCTTTTGTACATTTGGTACTATTTTTGTACATATGATGTTTTCATATTCATTTTGACTCGCGTGCTTGTAATTTTTTTTTTTTAATATGTATTGTAGTGACAAATTCTATGTCGATACATTAATTATTGACTATGAATATCATTTGTTTCTAGGTGTGTAGCTGTGTATGAAGTGTTGTTGGGTTCAACCTAAACTAGTTATTACTAGTTGCATGTCCAGTATGGCTATGTGTATGAAGTGTTGTTGGGTTTAGCCTAAACTAGCTATTACTAGTTGCAAGTCCGGCACACTTACACTCGCTACTTCCACCTTAGTTTCTTGTGTTTGTGAAGTTACATGAAGGCTAAGGTTGGTGAAACTTGCTACCATTGGTAGTGATTTTTTCCAGCCTGGTCCACCTCATTGGCGTGACATGGCAAGTTTTTAACGTTCTCTTAAATTGTTTGAAAGTAATAGTATTTTTAAAAATTTCACTATTTTTTTCTCAATCTTAGTCTTACGTACTTTGTAAAGAAATAAATTTCCTAAAATGAAATTGAGACTTTTCCTAACAACTGAGTAATCTTGCCATTATTATAAAATCATCGCTATAATATATATTTTAATTGTTGTCGCTCAAACATAACATTGAATTTGTGAGGTAGAAATGTTGTCATCAAGTCACTTAAGATTGTCGTCGATCCAAGACTTTATTTGTGTCGAGACTTGATGTTGTCCCTCTTGACATTTGATGTCCCTCCTGAGATCTGATGTCGTCTTGCAACCTTCGTCCCAAGACTTGATATCATCTTAAGACTTGATGTTATTTTGAGACCTTCATCTCGAGACCTGACGTTGTCTTGAGACCTTCGTCTAGAGATCTAATGTTGTCCTGAGACCTTCATCCTAGTACCTTTGTTCTAAGACCTGATCTCGTCTTGAGGCTTTCGTCCCAAGACCTAATATCGTTCTGAGGCCTTCGTCTCGAGACCTGATGCTACTCAAGAGAGAAAACAATCAGAAAGTGGGGAAGTCCCCACGCAAATACTCTGATACTTAAGTCAAAGACTGATGATGCTAAAAATTATAGAGCAGAGTTTCTACCAGTATCAGAAACATGTTTTTTTCTAAAATGAAGGTCTACTTATTTATAGAGGAGAATGGGGTAATCCTAAATCTCCTTGGTTTGAGATTTTTAATTGGTGATGTTTATGCCAATATTCTAATATCTTATCAGAATTAGGATTTTTAATAGATAATATTTATCTTTTTATATCAAGGTTTTATTAGGATTTCTAAAGGATAATGTTTATCCTTTTTATGGGACACTTGAGAGGATTTGTAGATGTCGGAGTTATCTAGTTTGCGTACTACGTAGGACCCCCCCAATTAAGGAAAAATTTACACATTTTTAGCCTAAAATAACTTTTAGGCTTTTTTGGCCTTTTGTCTATGACACAAAAATTGCTTTCCACTCTTTCATTCGAGTTTTTTGGATGGAAGAATAGACTGTGTTATGACTTGCTCTTACTTCTTTTTGCTAATCCATTATTGTTGTTGCCAGTTTTTCTGAAGTTTGTTCGTAGCTATCTTGGAGGTGAGACTTGGCCTCCATAACTCCTTTTTGGAGTTGTTTCTAATTTCCTTTAACATTTTAATCCTCCATAAGGTATTTTTTCAAGTATTTCGTGGAGTAATCTTTCTTCTTTAAAAGAATCTAATGGGTCATTGGGAGTCGTATAAAGGTGGACCAGGAGCTCTTGAGTACATTGGCACCCTTTCAGGTTTACATATTGATTTTAGTGGTGCCTTAGCTCATTCCTCGGCATCTTTGGCTCATTCTCCACTCCCAATTGTTGAACTTTTTGACGGTATAATTGTCCCTTGAGTCATCCTTATTCCCTTTTGATTTTGTTTTGTGTTGTACGAGCATTTTTTTTTCTTTTGGTGTAATGATTTCTCTTTTATAAGACTTTCTTTTTGTATAGACTTTGTGGTTTGGTGACATTACTATCTCTTCATGCTTGCTTCGCTTTTCTTATGATGCTTATTTATGTAAACTACCCCCAACTCTTTTGGGGAAAACTGGTGTTGTTAAAGGACGTTGTTCGAAAGACTCCTTCGTCGTTCCCCAGTCATTCGAGTGGACTGGTTTTGTTATGGGATTTTATTGATGATGTTCATGCATTTAGGAGGATTCTTTCATCGTTCCCCATTCCTTTGGGCAAATTAGTTTATTAATAGGACTTTATGTCGAGGGAGATTGCGTCATCACTCCCCACTCCTTTAAGTGGACTAATTTATGGATAGGACTTTAAGATTGTGTAGCCACTCCCTAGTCCCACTCCTAGTCCTTTAAGTGGATTGATTTATTGATAGGAATTTAAGTCAAGGGAGATTGTGTTGCCGCTCCCTAATCCTTTAAGTGGACTGGTTTATGGATAAGACATTAAGTAGAGGGGGATTGAGTCACTGCTTCCCAGTCCATAAGTGAATTGGTTTATTGATTGGACTTTACATTGGGGAGGATTGCAGCACAACTCCTCAATCATTTGGCTTTGACGAGGTATTCGTTCGTGTCTAAATGCCTTGAGGGCTCATGGGGATCTTATTATCCACGTGTGTTTGGGGCAAGCCCTTCGTCCATCGATGCAAGTGATCCTCGAACATCTTAATGGTTTTCTTTGTAATCTGTTAGTACTTTTAACTTCATTTTTCCTCGGATGATGGTCTCCGAATCATGTTCGTGCATCCTCGCACTTTTTGACGTCGAGTTTACCTTAGAACATTCTCACATTTTCATGTTTTGGCTTTCTATGTTGTTCTCACACTTTATTGTGCTTCTAATTCTAAGTTTGTGCTTGTTTCTTTATTTAACATGCTAGTAGCTCACACAGTATATAAGATTTTGTAGTTTAGGTTTTGAATAATAAATCTTACACTTTGTTTTTTTCTAGGAGAGGGTGTCGAGCCTGCTCCCTAATCCTTTATGAAAGTGGGACAAGCATTGTGCTCCTTTCCCAATTCTTTGTTGATAACACACTTGTACTTTTACATTTTTAGTTTTAATCCAGTCTCATGCATTTTGCACTTTTCGACTTTAGGTTATGCTTGATCGTTCTTGCGCATCTATTGCTTTTGATTTTTTATTATCCTAGATCATTTTTGTGCTTTAGCGATTTCGATTTGATCTCACACATTCTATACCCTTGATGCTAGGTTTCTTTTTATCATTCTATAGCAATTCTTGCATTTTGGTTTTGATTTCTTGAACCGTTCTCGTGTTTTCATGCTTTGGTTCTTAGACTGTTCTCACACTTTAGTGATTCAATTATTGGACCATTCTCGCATCTTCACACTTCGATTTTTAGATAATAAGCTCTAAATCGTGCTCATGTATTCCACACTTTGATACTAGTCTTTGATTGATGAGCCTTAGATTGTTTTCACTTATTCTACACTTCAATACTAGGCTTCGTTTTGTCTATTGGAGTTTCGACCCCTTTTTAGTGCATTCATTGTCCTGGAAAATATAATACACAAGGGGGAACTACAACAAGATGAAAGTTATTTTATTAATGCATCATTGAATAACATGTTAAGACATTAAATTTTGCCTATGATACTTTCTTGAGGTGGGCATATGGATTCTGAATTCTTTTATGAGCTTTTGACCTTCGAGCGATAAAACATGTTTCTTGAATTTGTTAACAAAACCTTTTGTTCCTTCATTTCTTTTCTCACTTTGAATTATGCCCCTGCCATTTATGGTAGTTAGCATGTTCTTCTTCCTAGACTCTTGTGTCCACAAATTCGGCTAGTTCTCCGTCCCTAATTAATGTTTTTATTTGATTTTTCAAGTCTTGGCATATGTTTGTGGAGTGGCCATGAGTACTGTGAATTGGCAGAATGCGTCCCTTCCTCCCCCCCTCTCATAGACTTGTTAGCCTTCTTGGGGAACTTAATGAGGCCCATTCCTTCGATAGTTGCCAAGATACTGGAGCATGATTGTGTGAGTAGAGTATATTTTGTGAATTAGGGTCGAAGAGTACCATCGTGTCTTTTGGCCTCCTCTTCCCTTTGGCTTATCTCTACATCAGAGTCTTTTTCTTTTATTTTCTGGTCACTTTCTTCATTTCTTCTGACTATTTGCATTTCTTCAGCTATAAAATATACTTGTTAGCTCGAGAAAACAAGTCTGTCAGGGTAGTTGGCTAGTCTAAGGCTAAATATTCTTGTAGAGAAGTGGACCTAGTTCCTTGAACTACTATTTCGACTTACAGGTCTCATATTTCTAGAGTTGCATTGCAAAACCTGTCCACATATTGTTGAAGAGTCTCTTTGTTAGCTTGTTAATTTGATATTGAAAAGATAAGTTACATCTTTTTTTCTTGACTATTGATGATGAATGCCTTAATTAACTTAGATATCAAATGTTCAAAACTGAATATGGAGCATTTAGGAAAATTGTTATACCATGCTCAAGCATGATTTGTCAAGGTTATAAAGGGAAAGCTTGGCAGATAATTTCAACTTCCCATCCATGTAACACTATGAGGGATTCATAATTCTGAATATGGTAGTGAGGGTCGCCTTTGCTCGAGTACATAGTCATCTGGGACATCTTGAACTTCTTTGGAAAAGGTTTCTCCATGATGACTAGCGCGAAAGGAATTCTTTTCCTAGGTTAATCTTATAACGTAGGTAACAACTTCTTTTGCTTCAAGATTTTTTCGATCATTCTTTTCATATCCACAACCTTGCGAACACTAAATGCTGCCAGGTCCTCGATTTCGTTGATCTTTTTCACACGACCCCTTGGAAAAGCTTATTCTTCATCAGTAGATGTGTTTTCAACAATCTCGTGGTACTTCCCTTTTTAAGGATCCCTTTGGGTTCCTTTGTGCCTTTTCAATGTTCCCTCCATTTCCTTATCCTGAATTCGGGATGGAGAAGGGTCTCGAGTATAGGTTCTTTGAGGAGGAGTGGGTTGTGACCGAGTTCTTTGTGGTTTTGATGTAGTCTTAGAACTTTCCTCTTGTGCCCCCTCAAAAGGGATTGGGCTAGACACAAAACTTTCTTAGAGCTAAAGGTAGTTCCACTTGTGGGGCAATATTTTCTAATAACCAAGGAACTTCTTGCAATGCCTGTAATATTTTCTAATAACCAAGTAACTTCTTGCAGTTCCTGTATTATGTCTTCATGTTGGCATCACAAGGCTTCATACTCCGCTCGTAGCACTACGAGAAAAGTTTGTCTGATTGGGCATGTGAGTCTCGTGGGACAAGTTTCTTGTTGACCCTCAGAGTGAGTCTTTGGCTAATCTTGAGAATGGTTCCCCAACTAGCCCCGGGATGGATCCCCAGCTAGTCTTAAGACAATTGGCCTTGAGAGTCAACCTCTAGATGGCCTTGGGAAGGGATTCCTAGCTAGTCTTAAGAATGAGTCCCCAGCTGGCCCCAAGAAGGGATTTCTAGCCAGTTTTGAGAGTTAGTCCCCAACTGCTCCTAGGAGGGGATTCCCAACTAGTCTTAAAGAGTGGACTCCCAGCGGAACTTGGGAGGAAGCCCTCGGAGGGTCTTAGGACTGAGAATCTCTAGTGGTGTGAGGTAGACTATCCGGTTGCGGTCTTGTGGGGGTGTGAGAGATCGTCTTGTGCTCCGAGTGAACGCCCCAAGGACTAAGCCTCTGCTTCTTCTTGACTCTATTGATTGGTGGTGCTTCTCGTTTGGGCTATTGTAGACTAATTCGTTAGCTTTTCGTATGTTTCCCATAGATAACGCAAATTGTTGTCGTTCGAACACAATAATAAATTTATGGGGTGAAAACATTGTCGTTAAGTTGCCTGAGATTGTTGTTGACCCAAGACCTTATTTGTCCTGAGACTTGATGTGGTCTTGAGGCCTTCGTTCCGAGACTTGATGCCGTCTTAAGACCTTCGTCTGAGACTTGATGTAGTCCTGAGGCCTTTGTCTTGAAATCTAATGTTATCCCAAGACTTTCATCCCAGAACCTAAAGTCGTCTTGAGACCTTCGTTTAGAGACCTGATGTTGTCTTGAGCCTTCTTGAGACCTTTGTCCTGAGACATGATGTCATCTTGAGATCTTCATCTCGGGGCCTGATGTTGTCCAAGACTATAAGAGAAAAAACAATCAGAGGGTACAAAAAGATCCCCACACAAACATTCTGATAGTTAAGTTAAACACTGATGATGCTGAAAATTATATAGCAAAGTTTTTACCAGTATTAGAGACATTTTTTTTCTAGAATAAGACTTGCTTATTTATAGAGAAGAATGAAGCAATTCTAAATCTCATTGAGTTGGAATTTTTTATAAATAATATTTATGTTAATATTCTAATATCTTTTCAGAATTAAAATTTTTAATAAATAATATTTATCACTTCATACCAAGGTTTTATTAAGATTTCTAAAGGATAATGTCTATCCTTTTTATGGGATCCTCGAAGAGATTTATAAATGTAGAAATTATATAATTTGTGCGTTGCGTGGAACCCGCAATTAAAGAGAAATTTATACATTTTTAGCTCAAAGTGTTATTTTTTACTTTGTATTTTTTGTGCTTTTAATAAGTTTTTGCCTATAATACAACATAGGCACAAAATAAAGAAAACCGACAATATAAATTACCGTGCACACAAAAAAGAAAGAAACAAAAAAAAAAATAAAAATAAAGGACGGACTGGTGGGGAGTATACATACTATCCTATGCCAATATACATATTGAGTTCAAGGTAGCTTGGTTATTAGTCACAGAACTACTTGTAAGAGAAACGATGCCAAGACCACTGCACACAAGGTGGGGAGTACAAGGTAGCTCTGACTGCAGCTGCCTGCAGCCCCATGGTGGCTGCCGTGGTGGCCGCCGGCAGCCCCCGCTGCATAAAAGGGAATCACGGCAGCGCCTCCTGTGTTTGGCGTTCGGTGATTTCCTTCCCGAGGCCCGCCGGTGCCGATGGGTCGGCCTCCTTTGGCACTAAAAGTGGTGATTGCGATTCTTCTCCGGTGGCCTAATCCATTTCCGCTGCCACGAGTAGAGCTAGTATCTTCCTTCAAATGAGCTGCTGCTGACCAAGAACATGTGTTATTGGTACGATTACTTCGTTATCAACTATGATAAATAGGGTTAGGACAGAGCTCTAATGTAATTTAATTTTGGTTTTAATTTAAATACTGCATCCTAGTTAATTATACAAAGTTTTTCTTTTGGCTATGAAAAGAGGATTAATTATATAATTATTTAAAAGTGTTTTTTATAATTAAAATTATGAAAATTACTAATTATAAGAAAAAAACATACTAGAGTGAATGCTATTGTGACATTAATATAAGTAATATTTTTCAAATATAAACAAAGAAAAAAACAGAAGAAAATTGCCCTTAAAACAAATGGATTCTTTAGTTAGTAATTGGGTGAACGAATCTGTACTATCTTGCAGACAAGGTGATGTAAGTTTCTATCAAGAATTCTAAACAGCATATGCTACACAAATTAGTGAAAGAAGAGATACCATCATCTTTTGCTTGATTATGTATATTTATGCTATTTATCTCTATGTAAAAATAAATACATAAAGTGTATACAACTTTGTTTTTTAATTTGTTCTTTTCGAATGCCATATCTGTCTAATATAGTTTATGTAAAGACTGTCTAACTATCGATCCATAAGAATCGAATTAGCTAGGGTTTGGCTAGCTGCAACTGTGTTATATTCAGCTTAATTTCTGGGAGATGGAGAAGCAGCTGCAAATTAAGTGTCCACTCAATCTGGGTTTCAAGAACACAATCCTTGCTTGAAGCCGGAGATCCCACCAAACCATGGATTAATTCATCTCGGCAACATGGCACAAGATCATAGAGAGAAAGAAAGACATATATAGGTACAAACTGCTTTAAAATCACATCTTGAGTTGATGATACTTTGGTGGGTGATGCTAAGCTAGTTCAGTACTAAAGAATTGATGTTTTCCCGGGAAACAAACAACTAAAATATTTAGTCGAATCATTAAT
Source organism: Diospyros kaki (assembly GCA_036245055.1). Lineage (NCBI taxonomy): Eukaryota > Viridiplantae > Streptophyta > Magnoliopsida > Ericales > Ebenaceae > Diospyros > Diospyros kaki. The sequence goes on along the minus strand of BSEG01000010.1, from coordinate 23,514,860 downwards.
CGAGTGAAATAAAAATAAACCTGGAGGCGAGCTCTCTGCCATAGAAAGTAGAGAATAGACGTGGAAGGAGAGCATGAAGAAAATCAATATGAATTCCACAGCGCCCGTTCTTGCTTCTTTCATCGTAATCCCACGCAGATTCGTTCTGGTGCTTTGTCCTGTTATGCCCCTTTCTTTGTTCTTCTATATCTGAGCCCTCACTTTCCTTTGTGAGTACATGTATCTTTGCTGATATATCTTAGAAGGGAATATTTTATAGTAGTGGGTAACGTCTTAAGAATTCTCATATAAGATAACAATCCTAATATATAATATATATATATAGAGCACTGCTATGTTGTCCACAGTCGAGCAACATAGCAATTGTCCGATTGAGAGAGAGGAATGAGCCCCATGTATGTGGTGTGGACCTCACATGTATGAGGAGTGCTCGAGCAACTGCTATATTGCCCGATAGGGGGCAACTGTTACTTTAACAAAAATTACATCCGATATATAAAAATATCTGAATCATAGTTGAAATAATCAAAATTAATTTATCTAACGACCTCCGTGATCCACCTCTTATCCATCCAAAACTCGAATGATGATGCTGGAGACAATATATGAATAACCATAAATTGATTTTAATTGTTTTATTTCTCTTGAATTATATGTTTATTTATCGATATCACACACAAATATAAATATATATAAGTATATCTTTTTAAAATCCAAACAAGTATAATAAATTTAAATTTTAATCACTTATCCTATCATTTTGTTAAAATTTAAATATGAATGAATTTAAAATAAATTTAAATTCTAATCATTTGTCTTAGTAATTATTTGAGTGTAACCGCAATTAAAAAAATACCCATTAAAACTATTTGTAATTATAAAAATGCCAATGCCACCTTGGGAGGAGATTCTGAGATTCAAAACAACCGGCCATTCAATCTTGCACACAGATTTTTGTACGTCCATCTTTTATGGTACAGATTTTCATCAACTTTACAAATCAGACGGCGTAGAGAATTTAAAAGTTGACTAATCGTAGTTTGACAGTTGTACAATCCTTTCTCTCTGGGACACGATTCTCCTTTGGTTTGACACTTGCACAATCCCTTTCCCTCTGGGCCACGATTCTCCTTTGGTTTGAATAATTGAATTAGTCTTAACTTTAAGGTTCCTTACGCCAGTTATGGAAATCTGTCGATTAATTTGGACCCACATGCTGCTAATTAAAACCCTTCATTGATGGCCACTTCTGTTCAACAAAACCAGCAGCCGAAAGATAAAACTTTATGTAGTAAGTGAGTGCCTGCTTTTTGGATGAGATTAAATTTGTCGACTCTACTCTCTGGAGGAATCAAAGTTGGCCATCCATATCTTATGAAACTTTGTTAATTTTATGGTTCCTTTTGCATCAATAAAGTGTTGGGAGATTAAACTTGCACAGAATACGAAGCAGAGAAGATAAATCTGGAAGACACTGAGGAAGCTGACTTACACAGTAAGCAGCAGTAAGCTGGAACAATTCAAGAGCGGAGTCAAGTGAGGCCAGTGATAATAATATCTTATTTTTAAAATTATATTTGTTATATTTAAGTTCGCTCCATCAAAATTCTGGCTCCGTCTTTGTTGAAAGAAACCAAGAAGTTTTTTTTATTTTTGAATTTCATAAAACTTTTAATACATTTTCTATTAAAATTTTTGCCTATAAATAAATCTTGTATCCAAATATATTTCAAAGATATCCGACAGAAGAGAAAAGCTCTTTACCGTTTATTTGGTCGTACGCACACAACACCCACACACACTGTTGAGGAAGACGGAAGGAGTACCTTACCAACATCTGGTATCAGAGCTCCGGAAGACCATCAGAGCCTCGGAAGACCCATCAGTGCGCCGGAAGACCGACCCGTTGAGCCCCGGAAGACCACACGCTGTCGAAAGAACGAAGCTGCCAGAAGCAGATACCACTGCCAACAAAGAAGACGAACAGTCGGGCTGCAGCGTCGGAAGTGAAACAGTCAAGGCACCGGAAGCCGAACAGTCGCCGGTCGAGGAAGCTGTAACAGCCGGAAGCTTCCGTCGCCGATCATTAATAGCCGACCATTGCGTGAGGAGGAAAGAAGAACGAAGAAGAGAAGCAATTGCAGAAGAAAGTGGTCTGGAAAAAAAGGTGGGCGCATAGGATTGCGTGAGTTCAAGACCAGGGAAAAAAATTAAAACATAAAGAAAGGAGAAGAAAGTTGAAAACAAGGGAGGCAGAGAACATTTGGGAAGAAAAAGCCTGAAGAAGAAGAAGCCCACGTCACGTGAAAGTGCAGAGAAAGAAATTAAAAATTAATTAAAGATAAGGTGAAGTGAAATTGCAGTGCAGTGTACACCATAAGCCCAAGCTCATTGGAGAGGAATATATTAATATTAAAACGGCATTTGTTAGTTAAGACATGGAATGTGCGTTGGAATTTCATTCTTTTCAACATGTTTATTAATTTTATTTAAAAAAATTTAAAAAAATTATTAATAATTATTTATCTTAATTTTTTAAGATATGTTTATCTTTCTCTTCTCTCAAAATAAGTATATTTTGATTTTTAGATAAGAAAATAAAAAGATATTTGTGTCTTTTAGTATATTTTAAAAAATTTAATAAACAACTTGATAAAAATCTTAGAATACTTTACAGTCTTATTTTGATCATTTCATATCTTGATTTAAAATATATTTCAACCTTATTTTGATATTTTTTATCTTACTTATTTTAACAAACGCCCCTTAATTAAAAAAGATGGTGGCTTGCAGCAACTCAAAAAGGAAAGGGGAAAAATTAATTAATAAAATGGCAACAAACATATTTGCTGTTTCCAAATTAACAAAATAAAATTACGATATTTAGTGTGTCTAAATAAAAGCACCTTTGTTTCAGGTGGATACGCTGAATCAGATAATATCAAATTTGAAGCCGTTCTAACACAAGAAAAGAAATGGAGTTGAAGATAAAAAAATAACAGATAAAGAAGGTTTTATTTTTAAATAAAAAATATATTAACAAGAAAAAAGTGTTTTTCTCTTGCTTCTGAGGTTTTTATTTTTTGTCCCTTGTCCTTCTACTTCTTACGGAGTCCCTATCTTGTTGTCACTATAATGATCAGATTTTTTACGTATTATATTTTCTTAGGAAATGGTGTTGATTTGGGTGGATGGTCTCCTAAAAATTTGATGGAGGACCCTTGTGGGTCAGTCTTCGTTATCCACGATTACTGTCATCTTTGTTCGATGGCTTTCCAGAGATCTTACCACGTTCTTTTGTGCCCTTATCGCTATGGGATGCGTGCAGTTGGTCTTTTTTTATTTTTATTTTATTTCCACATCACATGATTGAAGTAGTTGTGATTTTGTTTCTTTTCTAATATGAGTGCTTTGTGTTTTTTAGTAGAGTCTAACTCGATGGTCTTTTGTAGACAAAAATGTGTTGTACATCATTTATCAAGGTATTGATGGAAATATGTTCAAATTGGTTGTCTTGGTAGAAGCCTCAAAAGAAGCATGGGACTTATTTCAAAAGTTCTTTGAGGGAGTTGATTAGGTAAAGAAGGTCCGCCTGCAAACATTAAGATCTTAGTTTGAGACATTAAAACAAGGAAATTCGAAGTCGATGGCTAAATATTTCTCAAGAGTCATTAGAATCGAATAATAAATGAGAAGGAATGGCAATAATATCATAGAAGTTTGAGTAATCGAAAAAATATTATAGTCACTAGTACCGAAGTATAGAATGGTTGCAATAACCATCAAGGAGTCAAAAAACTTGGAATAGATGTTTGTGGAACAACTTATGGGATCACTCCAAGCATAAAAAGAAAGACTAAGGGAAGATAACCAACCTGTTGAGCAAGCACTATAGACAAAGCTCACGAGTCATGATGCAATAGAAAAAGAGTGAATCCAGTCAGGGACATTTGTAAAGAAATAGAGGTCGCAAAAGAGGAAGAGGCAGAAGAAATCAGGGCCAAGGAAAAGGAAATAAAGGTAAGGTCCAAGGATCATCCTACCAAGGAGGGCGTAGATACGGTTATGGTCGAGGACAAGGTTGAGGACGACATTCAAATTGGAGATATAACAAGTTTGAAATGCAATGCTACAAGTGCATTAAGTTCGGGCACTATGCATCAAAATGTTGGTATCGAAAGAAAGAAAACAAGGCAAATTTTATCAAAAATGAAGAAAAGACAGATAATGGCATTTTATGATGGCCCATAGTGGTTTGGAAACCAGTGGTTCAAGTTCATGGTACCTTGACACTGGTGTATCCAACCACATGTGTGGAACATAGTTTTTTGCAGATCTCGACAAGCAATATACCAGCATCATCACAATTGGCGATTTAACACAAAGACTAGAGAAAGGAAAGGGTAGAATATTGCTGCAGTTAAAAAATAGAGAACAAAAGTACATTAACAACGTATATTTTGTGTCAAATATGAAGAATAATATCATGAACATGGGATAGCTATTGGAGAGATGATATGAAATTTGGATGAAGGACTCAGCTCTTGAAATGAGAGTAAAAAACAAAGTTTTAGTGGCCTTCATTAAAATAGAGAAGAATCAGATGTTTCCTCTACACTTGAGTGTGTATAATTCAAGGTGTTTCAAAGTCGGGATAGAAGATAAGTCTACATTGTGTGATCATCTAAATTATGAAGCCCTAATATTTTAAAGAAAATGAACATGGTGATCAAATTGCCCAACATTGATTGACTAAACAAAGTGTACGAGATCTATATTATGTGAAAACAACAAAGAAGATCTTTCCCAAGCACAGGCTCGGGGAGAGCAACTCAGAGGCTGGAATTGGCACACTTGGATGCATGCAACCCCATTAGTCCAACTTTATTGAGAGGTAACAAGTATATCCTCACATTCACTGATGACTTTATTGGAAAAATATGGGTATATTTGTCAAAGGAAAAATAAGAAGTCTTCAACAGATTCAAAGAGTTTAAAAATCTACTTGAAAAGCAAAGTGGTTGCTATTTGAAGAAGTTGAGAACAAACAATGGAGGGGAATACACCTTAAAAGAGTTCAAAAGATTTTGTAGACAACATGAGATAATGCATCAGTACACTATGCCATACACCCTGTGATACCTTCGATCCCATCTCTGGGGTGTCACCGTAACCCATGGTTACAACCATAGCCATTGGACGAATTTGAATGTTGACTATGCCCCCAACGAGTTTGGGTGCCCTGGGTGGGATCTAGGTTTCACCACCTTCTCTCGTTGAGAACTTGAGTCCCAAAAGAAAAATAGGTAGCAGAAGGCACTCAAAACTCGGTCAGATTATATGCTTGGAATCTCAGAGTTGTTTCAGAGCCATGATGAAATCATGGGAGTAAAACTTACATAAAACCCATTATTTTCCAACTAATAGACAAAATCCCAACCTTTTTCTTAGGACTCGTTTACCACACAAAAACTTACTACAACCCCAAAATACAACTGTGTGACTCATGTCGCAAATGATAAAATAAACAATTATACATAACCTTAACCACTGACAGCTAGGCTGCTTAGAATAAGATACCATCACGATCTTTCATCTACGTCCAACGATGATGCACCCACCACTACTGCCTTTCCCTAGGTAGGTTCCAGGCTATCTGTAAGAACCCATAGTTTCGTGAGGTTGCCACGTAATTTAAGCAAGTTTAGAATACCGAAAAATTGGCTTGATAGCAGTTATAAGTACCCAATGGACTGTAGGGAATGCCTCGGAGTGAAATTGTCTAAGAAAAATGATATAATCTCGATGAGTGTTCTGAGATAAGATTTTTGGTATAAAAAGAAATCGGATCGAAAACAATTTTCGGTATAACGAAAATGCAGCTGCCATTCAGGCTGCAAAATCGAATTATCGTAGAGGACTTCCGGGAAGTCAACGGAAGGCTGTTCGAACCAGAGCTAGAAAAAAACATTTCTTCTGGGTGGAAGTCAAAAAAGAATTTCCCCATGGTGGAAGGCATTTTCGCTCGGAGCAAGGGAGCATAGCATTTCCTCCAGATGAAAAGGCATTTCCATCCGAAGCAAGGAAGGATCCGGGTGGAATGAATTTCCACCCAGAAGCAAACCAGATTCCGCTCGTGCTCATCCAACACCTATAGACATCCTTGCACGACTCGTGACCCATCTGAATTCCTTGGGTACCGCTCCTAGAAATGTAACACCCCACTTTCCCAGACATGTTATAACTTAGAAAAATTTGGGCTATTTGTTTTTTTAATTAACAATATCAACATAACACAAAACTCTCAAAATTTTCATATACTCAGCTAGCATGAGATTCATACATCATATAAGGTAGGCTAGGTACTTAATCGATAACAAAAGACAAGAATCGAACCTTAACTTTAACATTAACCATAAATAAGGTTATACATCATCATCTTTCGGACTACAAAAATTTAGGCTTCTTGTGATAAATTAATTTGTCACAATAATTGTAAAATTGTCACAACATACTTATTGTGACAAAATTGATTTGTCATACATTAGTCACAATAGCTTTGTCTTAATAAGTATATTGTGACAAAACTCAATTTTGTCACAATATTATCAGTTTTTTTGTGACAAACAGTATTTTGTCACTTAAACTAACATATTATGACAAATTATTTTGTTGTAAAAGAAAATATTTTTGTCACAATAGATATTATTTAGTCACAATAAATTTAAATTTTAAATACAAATCATATGTTTTATCGTGATAAAGTGTATTTTGTGAGAAAAAATATTTTGTCACAATTTAAATAGTGACAAAACTTATTTAACATAATTTTTAATGTGATAAACTAAATTTTGTCACTTTTTAGCTAATTTGACAATAAATTTTTGTTGCATATTTTATAATGACAAATAGTTTTGCCAATCATTTAATATTGAAAAATATTTTTTTGATAATATAAAAACAATGACAAGAAATTTTTCAAAATTATTCAATAGTGATAAAATATTTTTGTCAATGTCCCAATAGTGACAAAATTATTTGTGTCAATAATTCATACAAGTGACAAATTTTTTTAGTAAGAAAATATTAACAATGATGAAATTATTTTTTTTACAAAATCATAAAAAGTGAAATATTTTTGTCAAAATTGAAATATTTTTCAATAATCTAGTATTGCATGATATTTTTAAGAATTGCGCCCCTATAATAATCAGCAACGAAGTAATCCAACCAAGAAAAGAAAAAATGGTAGCTCAAATAGGAGCACATAACGTATCACAACTATTGGAACTAATATTACTCGATAACTGATAATTATTTTGGATAAATTAATAATGTTGAACAATCTAAACAAAAACACATATGGTGCTTCTCCTTGTATAAGTTAAAACTAACTCACATAAATTAAATGAGATAAAACAAAACTTAAAATGAAAGAAAATTATTCTATTTAACAAATGAGTTCAACACAAATCTCTTGAAGAGAGCCCTGCAATCACTAGGTTAGAAAGTCCACTCAAAAGCATCGATGTCCAGCTTTCTTTGCCAAGACATGTCTGCAACTCAAACATAAGGTACAACTAGAACAAATAAATCATTACAAACCACTATATATATATGGCACTAGAGATCAACCAACCTGGCCAACGACCACCTATTTCCCTATTAAATGTTGTCCAAAATTCAATATGTTTGATATCCTCTTATTTAACAAGTTGCACACTATCTTAAAGTTCCATGCCATTATCTTCTTAGGTCTCTGTCTACCTTAGCTTGGCCAAACAGCCCCTTTCCATTTATCCATCCAGAAGTAAAATGAAGGGGTAGAGAAAAAAAAATTATTTTAACATGTATATTTTTATTAGGGTTTTTATAAATAAATAACTTAATTGAACAAAAACAAATAAATCCTTAATATAGATCTGTATTGGGACTCTAACATAATTAGGGTGTTGAACAAGCTATAATTAATAAAAGATATATCCAAAGTAGGAGAACTTAAATTCATAGGAAAAGATATATGAATTTAGTATATTGTGACAAAAATAATTGTGATGGATTAAATTTTGTCACAAAAAGTATATTTTTTGTGACAAAATATAGTTTTCTCATGCCAAATTCAAAATTCAAAATAGAGTTTATCCATCACAATTAGTTTTGATCAAAACATTCAAAATTCAAAATAGCAGAACTTAAATTCATAGGCTGCATAAACATATATCCAATACATCATGCGCTTTTACTAAGTGCCATTACATGCTTCTTCCATGCTTGTTTCTGCTACAATCTTTATCTGAAATGTTTAAATATTCCAAGGACAAAGTCCAATTAGATGTTGAATCATCTAAGTAAGGGTACACAATTCATATTTCGTGCATGTATTCAAGATGTAAAATTTTCTCATAGGGTTGAAGGGCATTAAATTAGGGGCAAAACTAAAAATTTGTAAGGCAAAAGGAGGCTTCATGTGCCCTCACGTGTCATCGGAATGTGGCTGACACACCCACACGCGTAGCCCTTGTTGGTGCGTTAGCTGTACGCGCCACCCTTAAAATTCGTGCAGCCTCGCCCTCTTTTGATTTTTCGACCATAACTCCCTTGTTTTACCTCCGATTTGACCCCTATTCAAACTTATGGGTCCCTCTCTTCTCTCTTTATAGGAATATTACAAGAAATCAAACTTACCAGGCTATTTTTTTGACTGTTTATCATGAACTTCGATGAAGACTCGAAAACTCCAGCTAGGCCCATTCTCCCTAGTTTCTCCTTTTGATTCCGTCCCTTACTTTTGTAGAATTTTCTCCCCTCTCTCAAGAATAAGATCCTCACCTTAGATTCCCTCAATCTGGCATAAAATTGCCTCAAACTCACTTGCAATGGTTTGTGAACAACCCAATGGCCCTATTTATAGACTTTTCAGACCAATCACGCGTCGCCACCTTAGGGGGTCATGATAAAGCTTCAACCTTATCCCCAAGTGGCGAATGGTGGCCTATCACATGCCCTTAGACTTGATTTAAATAAAGTTTGGACTCCAAAGTAATCCTAAGCTGGAATGGAATGTTGTTTAAAATCCAAAATGATTCAAACCTATATTGGAATGAGTTTTGAAATTCAAAGTGATTCAAAACTATATTGAAATAAGTTTTGAAATCCGCAATCATGACTTCCAATGGTCAGTTGGTTCAGTTCGCTGCTCTAATGGTCTAGTTACGGGGTTTCAAGAATTACACCTTAACCCAAACTTTTTAAATAATTGCACTTAGACTCCTTGCAACTTGGTTCCAACCATTTTTTTAATTGAACTTATGCCCTTAGAGAAAGGATTTATTACGCTAATACCCTAAGATTTTAGGTAAATTCTACTTCTACCTGAACTTCAATATTTACGATTTTGCTTCTGATTTAGAAACTAAACTTCTCCCTTAAGACCTTTATAACTCTTTGAAATGTCTTACTTCCTCAAATATTTGAATCTAAAAATCTCGAGTGTTACAAGAAATACCCAGTCACTTGGCAAAAGAGGGGTCTTTTCCACTTTTGATAAAACTTGTCCTCACTGATATTATTCATTACTTCTTACTTTTACTTGTTTACAACACCTACCCCACACACTGTCCACCTGGAGGACCCTTGTAGTCCACCCAGAGCACTTGCTTTCATCCGTTACTGACTTAAGCATCATAACGTCTACATGGGTGAAAATCTCTGCATGCCTTCTAACCTTTGCTTGTGATTACAGTTCACTGAAAGGAGTAACCATCCTACAGGAAAAAGCTCTTTCCACCTGGTGAGTCGTCTAGCCAGGACCAATTATTTCCACTTGGTGAGCCATCCAGTCAGGACCAGTTTATTCTACCCAGTGAGTCATCTAGACGGAACTAGTTCTTTCCTCTCGAAAGTTATCCAATCAGGACCCGTTCTTTCTTCCTAGAGACCTATTGCACCTAGAGCCATTTCTTGTTTCCCGAAGCTAGGCAAATGCTATACAACCATTCCCACATCACAAATTTCATTTATTATATTTTTGGCAGCAATAATTCAGCGTCATTTGTGGGAAACTATGACTAAAAGCTAGATATGATGTTGAGAACAACCAGATTTTCCTTCATGGGTAACCCACCTAACCACCCATAGAGAAATATCAGAACTAGAACTGCAACCATTAAAGAGGATAGCTGAGGTAATCCGCCGAAACTGCATATCTCGAAGGCTGATGTTAATGAAAGGATTCACTCTGGGAATGACCCTCTCATAGAGGGAAAATTGATTGCCAGGATAGGGAGTATTGGGATTTGGAGGCCAATTGAGCAAGGAGAAGTGCATCAGATGAGACTGACAGCCCTATCGTACAAGAAGTTGGAAGTCAAAGGCCTTACACCATTGGACCGTCACAAATGATCCCAGCAACATTAGAAAGAAACTCGATCGACCAGTACTCAATTCCTAAGGGAAATCCTGTTGCCACAATCGGACACCGGCCCAGGGAGATTCACAAGCTTAAAAGTGACAATGAATTGAAAAAGTAGTGATGTATGAGGAAATAGCGGAGAGTACCTCATCTAAGAGAAACAAGCGATTAAATCAAGCCCTTTTCATGTGCCTTCTTGTAATAGAGAATATTGCTCAAGAGCCACTCAAGGTTGCCAATGTTAATTGATTGATCGAGAAAGTTTTGGAACAGAATAAGGTAGTAATGACCCACAAAGAGACAACCACGAAATGTGATGCACAAATTAGCTTAAGAGGGGGTGAATTAAGCTTTTTCACCCTTGTTGAAAAATGAACTTGAATAAATAGAAATGAAATAACAAGAGCAAAACACAGGATATAAAGTGGTTTAACCTCAATTGCCTAATTCACTACCTTGGTTCACAACCAAGGATTTTGGACACACACAGGTGTATTATATTACCCTGTAATTTTTACAAGCTCAAGTACAAATTTACATAGTTGGTTTTTTACAAATAGGCTCAACCACGACCATTGTCTTTTCCTAGAATCAGGTGTAACCATTGCAGGTTGGCTTTTAACAAATAGGCTAAGCCACAACCACTACTTTTTACATGATCAAGCGTAACCTTTACAAGAGTTTCACAAAAGATGTGAAAGATTTCTCGAGAGAAAAATATGAATGAAATAATAAGCACGAAAGTTTTTTTTCTTGATAGAAAGAGTTGCAAGATTTAGAAATAAGAACACATTCTAAAGAATTTCTCACGGAAGGATTTGGATAGTAAGCTCATGAGAAGTAGGAATAAGATTTAAAGGAAAATTTTTTGAAGCTCTAAAAGATTGTATTGAATGTGTGAGTAGCTTCGTGTAACTTTCTTCAAGTAGCTTCATCTCTTATTTATAGATTTCCTACATTGAATGTTAGCTGACATGGCAGAATTCAAATTGAAATGTTCCCTTTGTCTCACAACTGCCACTTTTTGTCTCTATAAATATTAAACAACATTTATTAATTTATTCAAGAATTCCCATGTTGTCTAAAATGCATTAAATGATCTAAAAAGTTAAAACTAACAAGCATTTAATGCGCCCAACAGCTATATTTTTTAAAGTTTGGAAACAATTACTCGACTAAGGTATAAGCTTACTCGACTAATATAGAACTTACTCAATTAGACTTTTCAAACAATCAATTATGTAGAAGTTTCACTTGAGTATGACCAAATCATTACTCGACTAACTTATAAACCCCAAAGACTATGCATTATTTATTCGATTATAAGGCTAGGCTTACTCGACTAATAGAAACATTTATTCGAGTAGAAACATTTGATACTCAATTAACTTTAAAATCAAAGACTTAGCTAGAGACAACCCAAATTTCACTTGACTAACACGTATAGATACTCAATTGACAAAATACATTAGTCGATTGAATGAGAAAGCTATATTTGATTATGGAGATGTTTAGAAATTTGATATCAGATATACACGATTAAAAATGCTCCTTACTTAATTGATTTTGAGATACAAAGAGTTTGCATAAAGCACTCAACTAACACATACAATCACTCGATTATCCAAATACATTAATCAATTGAAAATAGGCTTTACTTGATTGAAAAATATGCTCAGATTTCAATGCTATAAAGATACTTGATTTTCTCAAAAGCTTACTCGAGTGGTGAAGGATCATTATTCGATTATAAAAGTACCATACTTGATTTAGCTTTTAGAAATAGAGTTTTGCAAATATACCATACTACCAGCTGGACACATAGGGTCTTTCAGGTAAATGAAAAAGGAATTCGTAAAGGTATTTGCAGCATATGTACCCAAAAAGAAAGATCCAACCTACTTAATAAGCATTCAACAACGACCAAATGAATCTTTGAAGCAATAAATTGAGCGCTTTCGGGGCGCCACTTTAGAGGTCAAAGACTTGCTGACTAGCTTAGTAGTTATTTCCCTACTTCAAGGAATGACGTTTACTCCTCTAAGAGAATCCCTAACATTTACTCATCCCACTTATTAGCGAACATGATTTCCCGAGCAAACCAGTTTGTGGTGTACATGGAGATTTTGAAAACTTCTAAAATGAAGAAGAGAGAGAGAGAGAGAGAAACAGAAAGAGGGCCCATCAAAGGTGAAAAAGTATCCCGCCAAGGAGAGGACAACCATAAGCTATAATTTCAGAACTTCACACCCCTCACCGAGTCAAGGGGCCGCTATCCTCTCCTTCGTAGTGCACACGAGACTGGTTAACTTTCCCTCTTACCTGAATTAACCATTGGGGAAAGAACTTAACCCCTTCTATAAGTTCCACGAATGCCCGAGACATTTTATCGAGTAGTGTAGGGAGCTAAGTAATCAGATTGAGTAGTTAATCAAGCAAGGCAAGCTAGATTGTTTTCTATTGGAAAAACCAAAGCAGCAACCAAATAGATGGCAGAGATAAGAGGCAATAAAACAAAGAGAAACAACCCAGACCTAGGCAGGGTAATCAGAAAGGCTGAGATAACCCACATCCTAAAGGCAGGATAAAAGAAAGAAATCAGAAGAGAATAATGAATTTTAGTATTTTTAATGTTTAATAATAGATCTAATTATATTATCTATTTATTTAGGTAATAGATGTAATATTTTTATAAAATTTTAATCTAATCTTTTAATTTTGATTCAATTGCAATCTTTTATTCCTGTTGTTGTCAAACTACAACAATTAAATTTATTTGTATTGGGATCAAACAAAGTAGAGTTCTCCACAGAAGCCGAGGGTCTGAGATGTCATAGGTGAGGTCAATTGAGTCCAGGTCAAATCCACAATCCTAGAAGGCAGAGGCTTCAAGAGATCGGATGGGGTCCTCAAGGCCTTCTAGAATCAAAGGTTTCAAGCTGGTCAGGAAAGGTCTTCAACGGATTACTCCTACCTTAGTCTGCGAGCATAAATGATGTGAGAAACGCATGTGGGCCCTTCGATGCCTAAGTTAGACAAAAGTCCAAAATGTATATGCAAAAGTTTGCGAATGTATGTTGAATGTATGTCTAAGGGAGTGTTCCAATGTCTCGAAAAGTAGGGTAGAGGTCTTCCAAATAAGTCCTAGAGAGAGAGAGTAGTGTCCAAATGTTCCCCAAAAAAGGTCTGTTTGTCTTAGAGGAGGCAAGTATTTATAGACACTAAGTGAGGCCCACGGTCGAGTTCTTGGACTCTTCCAGGGGATGCATCGAGAAGGCCAGCAAGCCTAGAAATGTCTTTGGGGCTGAAGTGCCTTGATGGTTGTCTTTGAGTGGTCACGAAGAGGACTTCAAGGTCACTGAGTAGCTTGTGTCCAGGAGACACTACATGTGTCTCTAAACTTATGCAAAATGAAAAGGCTAAACCATTGCGGGGGACCCTCTAGGAGGCCCAAGTGATTATAGTCTTGGAGACTCTCCGAGGACTTTGGATTCATCGGGAGACTTGCTTATGACTTAGGGAATTTTTAGGGCACCCTAAAACAATAGCTCCCAATTCTTGCCTTTGGTTGAAAGGCGAATGGAAGAGTATAAAAAAAGTAGGTGTCAAGTATGACTCATCGGGGAAGAGTCTTTGGGGGGAATTGGCGACGCTTAGTCCACCAAGGAGTTAAATTATAAATATGAAGTGGTCCCCCATGGGCCACATTTCCCCTGAAAAGCCAAAGTCATTTGGAGTTCCCGAAGACTCTTGATCATCCCAAAGGCTCCTTGCTGCTCTTGGCCCCAGAGATCTTGATCTTTCGAAAGATTCTTGCTTACTTAAAACTATCTCCTTAAGGTAAAATGGCTTCTTCACAACCCCCTACTGAAATTACTATCTCCTTGCGAGTGAAACCCTCAGTTTTAAAAGGCAAAATTACCAAAGACTTTGCGCAGTCTTACTGTATTCCTCAGTCATGGGACCCGAGGGGCCCTAAAGATAAAGAGCTTACTACTACTGTTGAAGGAAGAGGGCTAGCGATTCATTTAGATAGCCTACAGGCAGGTCTTAGGATTCCACTACACCCTTTCGAGATGCATTTTTTGAAAGAGGAAATACTGGTGCTGGCCCAATTGCATCCAAATAGCTAGGCCATGCTGGCTAGATTTTTTATTTTGGGTAAGGAGAGTGGAGTGGAGCCCACCATGTCCTTATTGCACTGTTTTTATCGCGTTTGAACCATAAGAGGAGAAAAATAATTTGTCTCTTTCCAAAGGACGCCCATTAAGGTTAAGCTATTTAAGGGTGGTCCTCAAAAGATAGATGATTTTGAAACTAGGTGGCTAGTAGTCACACTGCCCCTAGGATGTTGGAGGTCATTGTAATTTTAGTGCACCAAGAGAATGAAGAGCGCGAGGCATGAATGGCCAGACATGGATTCGCTGGTAAGGGAACACCAGGATGAGATTAATAATCTAGCCCGAGGGGGTCCAGTGGTTTTGTTTGATTTAATAAGCAACGGGCACCTTATTGCGGCTGGATGGATGCTTGTTGGAGGGGGCGATGATTCTGGTCCTTCAGAACCAATTGAGTCCTAGGCTATGTCCCCATCATCGTCCTCGTCGAATGGTAGCAAAAGAGAAAATGAGGACAACAATGAAGAGGTGGATATCACAAGGGATGAGGATGTGATCAGAGAAGAGGAAAACGAAGACGAATAGGAAAGGTGCGAAGGGGAGACAGACCCCAAGGGTGCTCACCCGGACCTTTTTCTTTTTTACTTTGCATTTTACTGCTTTTACTATTGATATTTTGATAATTGCACTGATGATTTATTATTTTGGGTGTGCAGAGATAAGAAGGGTCTAAAGGATAACATTGGACAGGTAGAAGGAATTTAAGCAACAAGAACAAGGGCCCACTAAGAGAAGAAACCAACAGTTGCCCCTATCCTACTTTTTTTTGAAGAGGTTGAAGAATGAGAGATTTTACTAGCTCAGAGGAACAAAAGAGCTAGAATAGATGGTGAGGGGCTAAGCACAATGGAGGTGACTATAGACCCACTTTCGAATGACTTTTTTTATTTTCCTTTATTAGATCTTCTGCCATCTCTTCCATCTATAGGCGGGCATATTGAAGAGGAAGAGATTCCACTTCCATCGCCATTGAGTCCGGGGGCTTTGGCTATTATAGAGGCTGGCAAGGCCAAATGAGAGGCGATAGAGGAGACTGAGGCTCGAGTCGAATTAGAGAGGCATCACAATTGAAATTAGGCCATTAACAACCTACCCTTTCCACAACTGACAGAAAGCCCTAGAATAAGGGAACTGGCCATGGAGTTCAAGGGACACCTACCCATATTTCCAGATTTGGGCCCTAGTCACCAAGGAGTGGTGCCAACAGGGGACTAATAGTTGAGAGGGCATGAATTTTTGGTACCCTGGGGCTTCTAGACAAAACCTCTATTATAGAGCCGGGTGTCATAGCAAGGCTGATGTATGCCACGATAATGTCATGCGATAAACCGAGGTACTCGAGGAGCACTCGGAGCCAACTGGACATAGTCCAACAATATTTCTGTGAGGACCTACTCTCGAAAATCCCATTAGTATAGGAGTTCCGAGAGGAAGTTCCCACAAAATGGATACAAATACAATTCCAAAAATATAAACATTCTAGAACTTGCTCAAATAACAATAAGAGACAAAATAAACATTTACATCATCATCTATATAATATGCACTCGAGCTTAACTGTTAGTACATTTTTCAAAATAAAAAGAAGTAATGGAATTATAGATACAAAATAAGACTTTTTTTCTTCGTGCCCCAGAAATGAACCCTCAAAGACCTTTTGGTTGGGAGAACCCTGTACACATGTCTGAACCACAAGATACTCAAGTTTCACTTGACTCGGCCCATTCCTTGGCCTTACCTTTATCTGAAATGACGCAAAGGAAACAAAGTGAGCCACAAGGCTCAACAAATAATATATAAAGCAAGTATGAAGCATTATGCATGGAGGTATGAACGATAAGCAACAAAATAAATTAGATCTTTTGCCCCTCCCACAGTTACATAAACAGTTACCATACCCTACCACAATATATGTATATATTACATGCAAATGTGAATCCATATCAAATCATCACTTTGTGGACTATGATCCACCCACATTCTAGTTTTATACTAGGTGAGCATTATGAGTCGAAGCTCCCACGATCAAGCAAGTGCCCACTGAGCTTGTTTTGGATATCCTTTTCCCCACATGGCATAGACGTGTCACAAAATAATAGGTGCGCTAATTTTCATATATAAATATCATGCACATACCATCCACCACATCTTATGTAAATTGCACATGTTTACATATCAATCACCCATACCCATTATCACATTCATAATATTTATTTCATTCAACTTATGCCTAACTTCCATCGCAATGGAATGGATTCCCCACATGGTATAAACATCAAACAATTAACCCCACATTAGATTAACCCAGCCTCTTTAAATATTTCCATCAAGGTCGATCAATAGCAAAGAAAAATGGGCAACCATTTTGTGTTTTGAAGGAGAATAGTTGACAACCTCTGCCAAATGGTCAACAGCCCGAATATCACCCTTTCGGCTGCCAACAGTCAACAACCACTGGAACAAAGTAGTCGACAAAAGCCAAGAAAATGGGTTGACAAGACCTGAAAAACAATCAACAGACAGTAATGAAAATGACCCGTTTGAAGCTAAAATACATATAAGTTACAAAAAACTCTTGCATACAATTTAACTCTAACAATAAACACGTCATTCCTACGTAAAGATGGGATGAATCAAACCCCATTTAGACCTTTAACGCGATTTACCAAGAATTTCAAAAAAAAAAATTGCACAAGTTATAAGTAACCGGGTTGAAACCCTCTTTACTAAGAATACTAGGGGTTTCATGAACAACATCACAAACATGGATGATCCATGATCACTGAAACAAAGAAAAGGATCAACATTTGCATCAGATGGAAATAAAAGAAGGAAACCTGATATGAAAAAAAGAACAAAAGCAACTTGCCTTTGGTGATTTTGATAACCAAATCAAAAGAGGAAGAACCCACGAACTAAGAGCACTTGAACCAAAGAACAAGGGTGCTAGAGTTGCAATCTTTCACCTCCAAGTGTTTCAAAGATCAAGAAGAGAAGACAAGAAATTGAAAGAAGAAGAAAAAAAAGACAACAGAAGGAATATGGCATGCATGCAAAGTCCCCCCCCTTTTTATATTTTCCACTTTCCTTTTTCTTTTATTTAAACTCACATACATATCCATTAATCTCCCTTTTTCCATTCATCTAAATAATACAAAAGGCACAGACACACACACACACACACATGATTCGACAACCACTTCTTCTCATTTCCTCCTTAATTTTTGAGTTTTCTACTAACAACCCATTTGACTTTTCAACCATTTCACAATCCCACTTCATTAGACTTTTCCACCTCTTTTTCCTTTTGACTTTTCCCATACACAAATTTCATTCATTTTAGGCTTTTCACAACACATTAATTTGTTCCAACAATGCCAAAGTATAACACACATAAAAATATTAGCAAGATAACTTAGACCTACTAATGGGTCATTACAATTTAGCTGAAGTATGAGAGACCTCGAATTTCTTTCTAATGCTTCCTTTCTATTTATTTTGATCCCTAATATTTGGACTTTTATTTGGTTGACAAGGGATTAACATCAAGCATTGGGAACGACTAATGCTCAGGTGAATTTGGCCAAAATTGAGGCAGACAGAGCTAGGATGATCTGCGACTTCCTTCGCCAAAGAGACAAGATAAGGCATTTGGAGCATGAGGTTAGGGACCTCAGGGAATACCAGAATCAGGCCCTCCATCATAAGCATGAGGCCGAGGAGGCCAAGAAGGAGAGAGACTCCCTAATAGGTGATGTTGAATGGTTGGAGAAGGAGCAAATGAAACATTAGAAGACTAAAGCAGCACTCACAGGAGCCAATTCTTCCATGACTACTGAACTTGATCGGGTCTTAAAGGATAGGGATAGCGCATACATCCAATTTCAGAAGGAGCAGAGGCAAATTAAGGAGTTGTTTAACCAGCTCAAGGGGATCAGCATTGACACCATTCGAGCAGAGGTAGTAAAAGAATATCAGTTGTCTCGAATATGCCATGAGGATAAGGAGATGTATGCCTTGAGCTGCTAAATATGGATTTTACTTAGCCCGAGGGTATCTAGAGAGAACACACTCGGACGCTTAATTTTTTAACGTCATTTTTACGAGAAAGAAGATTGGAGAGGGCATCTGTGACTAGCAAGAATATTGGGATCTTGATCCAAAGGCATCGAAAGAGTATTTGAATGTTGAGGTGAGGGATCTCCCTAACTCGACAGGTCCATGGAGCTCGTATGTACCAAAGCCGGACTCCTATCCTCTGACGCTAGCTGACCACGGAGCTCCCCAGGGAACAAAGGCGGTTGATGCCTTATGTAACGCCCCGCTTTTTCGGGTGCGTTACTAAACTGGGACAATTTTGGGATAATAATTTTTTTCTATTTAAAACCACGACTAAACCATATAATTGCTCTTATCCATCCCAAAATTTCCATACATTTATCTCAAAAGAGAATCATCATATACATCAAATGCGGAAGCTAGAATCGAACCTGACATCTTAACATTAATCATAAATCAACTCTTACATCATGGCTTCTTGAACTTAATCCTTAATACAAGTTCATTAATGGAACGTAAGTTCTCAACATAACTTATTACATAACATAAGTTCTTGATCAACATTAACCCTAAATAGGGTTATACATTATCATTCCTTAAACTTCAATCATTAATCAAATCTTACATCATGGACTTTCAAAACGTTCAAAGAATAAAGTAGCAGACCTTAAATACATGGGCTTCATATCATACATTTCATTCACATTCATCTCATCATGCACTTTGTCAAGTGCCATTTCATGCCTCATTCATCTTCATTTCTACTACAATCTCCATCTGGAACGTTTGAATATTCCAGGGACAAAGCCCAAATTAGATGATGAATCATCTAAGTAAGCATTCACTTAAAAATTTGCATGCGTGAGTGCAAAATGCAACAATGTCCTGTCCACTTGGCCGTTTGAGCTGACAACCCTTTAACAACTTTCATAACGGCCTGAGCCGACGTATAACATACATACCGGCTTGAGCCGACGTTGCTTGTCCGTACTCTCAAACATATGCAATGCATGATGGATGGTAACGTTTATGTATGCATGCATCTCATCATAACATGTCAATGCACCTACGTACAAACACATCGTAACATAACATGTCAGAATGTCAAAACATACTTTAAAACATACATGATGATACATCATTTCAACATATAGGCATTTTATTTCAAATAATAGGGCACGTTTTTAGAAAATACTTTTCATAAATAAATTAAGTTTTGAGAAAACTAGCTTACCTTTGCAATCTGCTTAAACCTCGAGAAACATGCTTTTAACCAGAAGTGTGCGATTGCCTCGATTTGCGTGCATCATCTCGATTTGCGTGCCAACTTCAAAACTTACACAATTCGCTTCAACTTAAACCTCAAAACATCCTAATCATCATATTTATTTAAATAAGCATTAAGATCTATTTTTCACAATTTCTTACATTTCCTTTATTTTTCTTCCTATTTCGTCCTATTTTTCTTCAATAAATCCAAACTAAACATTTCTTAACTATTTTCTCAAATATTTCACTATGAAAATACATAAAATAACATTTCCTAATTTACAGGAATTTTAGAGAATTTTACTTACTTTGACTTAGTCTTTAGGACTTTCTCGATATGCGTGCCCTGACCTTGAAACGCGTACCCGAACCATTTTTCTAGTCAAGATCTCAGGAATATTAATAAATATTCAATTCCCATTTTCCTAAAATTTTCTAGAATTCTTTTCTATTTTTCCTCATTTTCTTTCCCTTTTCTTTATTATTTTTTTCTTTCTTTTTTTTTTTTCATTCTTCCTCTTCCTATTCATCTTCTTCCTCCTCTTCTTCACGCGGCTGCCCTGCAACCCCTTCCTCTTCTCTCTTTTTTTTTTTCTTTTTTTCTTCTTTTTTTATTCTTTCTTCTCTTCTTCTTCTTCTTTCCCTCTATGGCTGAGCACACCAGCGTGCAACCAGCCATCCCAGCTGTTGCAACTCGCGCTACCGACCACCTTCACCTACGTTGGAGGCCTCCCAGGCCTTCACTGAGCCCATCGAACCTTGCTGCCATCACCAGCTGCGCCTCTCCGATGCTTCTGCGGTTTCTGCGAGCTACCATCATCCTCTAGCATCGCAGCCATGACCGCACCTTGCTGACATTGCCTGCTCCACAATCGCCCACCATCCAGCTCCCTCTCGGTCTTGCTCTCTCTCGCGCGAACCCAGCTTCCTATCTCTCCCTCTCGATCTTCTCTTCCTAGCTTCACTCAGCCACTACTTCCATTTCCATTCTTATAAGTATATATATATATATATAGATAAATAGATAGATATGTACACTTGCATCAGCCATGAGGTTTCCCAGAAGCCTGCTTCAGCACACCCACACACACGACATCCAAATCCATCAAGCCGCAAATCTGCCCCCAACGCCTCCATTCGCATTCCTTGCGCACACACAACACGCACACAGCACACACACAACGCGTACATATATATATAATTGTATATTATATTATAATAATAAAAGATTATACATTTAAATCTCACTTTTTCATCTCCATTTCACTTGGCCAATTCCCTAATTGCAAATTTATCATCAAACGACAAATTAATTTGCGTTACGATGCATTAAATCCTAAATTAATAATTCCAAACTTACTAATCTCATCCATGCACTATCACCAGACATTTGTTTCATCCTAAAACCACTTAAGGGTTGATTTTTATGAAAAATCGGAGGCCCCCTATGGTTCCGTTGATTTCCTGGAAGTCTCATACGATAATTCAGTATTTCAGCCTAACACAAAACTGCATTTTAGCTGTACCGAAAACCGTTTCAATTTTAATTTCTTTTAATACTATAAATCCTATTTCAAAACGCTTTGTCGAGACCATATCATTTTTCTTAGGCATTTACACTCCGGGGCATTCCCTGCAGTTGATTCAGTGACTTATTTTACTATTAAACCTATTTTTCGGTATTTTTAATCTCACAAAAATTATGTGGCAACCTTATGCCAAAATAGGGTCTTACATTCTCCCCTTCTTACAAAATTTCATCCTCGAAATTTGCCACATATTCTAAATCTCAAAATTTTGTTCTCAAAATTAACGCATGACTGATCAAATAACTAAGGAAGATCCTACCTCATTTACTTTATTTCGAATAATCATTATGTAGCTCTTTACTAGTGGTCTCATCTTTAGGGAACTATAGCATCAATAATCATCTCTGGCATGTATATTCTATTAGAAACTCGATAATACCATCGCGTATCTCAAAATCATAATCCTTGAACTGACCATGCTCATCAACCCATAGGCAAGTACACTTACCTTTCCAATTTTTCTTTTAAAGCTGACAACCACATAACCCGGGTCCTTAGACCACGAGTCTCATCCAAGCTCCTATTCAAGCCAATACACACATCATCATAATGAGCCCACAATTCTCATATCCACATCACCAATTTTCAATTTTTTTTTGGTCATCCAATCGATATCCTTATACATGATACTTCTCTAATGCCGATTCCTCATGACGTCATTTATCCCACTTTGATATTTTCTAACCTTAGCACATAAGTCCTTGATATTGATACATCTTGACTTCTATCGAATTGATCCTCAAAGAAATATTTTTATGACATCAAACTTTTTCGTGAATCCTTCGATCCTTAAACATCACATATCTAGGTTATTCCATAGGCTTCCAGACTGCCACCACAAGTCAATGGTCCTATCACATTACCTTGGTTATCACATGTCCTCGAAACTAGTCATGCCTCACCTTAAGTCATCACCTGATATAACCTCAAGTTTCTGTCAATTGACCACAATCACCTTCTAATCATGTCATATAATTATTTCGTCAAGAAATAAATTTTATCTGTCTTCAAATCTTTGTTTCGTAATCTAACTTTTCATGTCAATCGAAATCTATCAATGTCTTCCAATTCTACTAATACTAATATCCTTGCATTACTTGCTCATAACATTTGTTACCTAGTGGTCATACTAATACATGTTCATCCATATACCCATAACTTAAATTAGTCCTTACACTTTTCAAAGTGAACCTCAAACAATGTTTTATATCATGAAATTAACCACTTGATCCTCAAATTGCTTGACTTAATCTTCGAGTGATAACATTTCCGATCAACCGACTTTAATCATGCTCAATCCTTAAGGCACCATCTCATGCCATTTGACTATAATCATACTTTACCATAAGAAAATCATTTGATTTCTTTCCTCGCATTTGACCATCGGCTTTTTTTGACTTCTAGTCAACCGTAGCACAGGTTCACTTGCCAACTCACAATCTCTAGACTTACTTATTGATCTTAATGTCTAATTGCCTTGGCAATAGAGCTATCAACTTTATTCATACTATTCTAGCCTCTTAGTGCACACAATCTGTGACATCATTATCACTTAAACAAAATCTCCAAATCTCACGGATCCTCGATCCTTTTCGGAGTTGCTTACTCAGGTTACCGATCCTTGCTCGGACTACCTCTTTCCAAAACTTTTGACTTGCCTCCCGAAATTTATCAGGACATCCAACTTTCGAAACTTCCTAAGCTTACGGTGCTTTCGACAATCAACTTTGATCTCGCATTCACCAACATTGAGCCTCATGCTCCCATCACCTTTGTTACGACCTAGCAAGCAATTATTGCCCTCAACATCCATCGTGATACTCCTTACGAGTTCCAATCATTATCCTCAATGTTCCTCGTGCTCATCACTATTCGAGGAGTACACCAATATAATCATCAATTCCAAGACTCTCATCCTGGCACATCTGCCATCACTTGTCTCTCTCAAGTACGTCAATCGATTTACATAATCGCAATGACAATCATTCATAATCACTTCACTTAACCAGAACGTAGGAACTTACCTCACTCATGATACTTCAATCCTTGCTAGATTATAGCTTTCACAGCTTAAGAGATTCAATCTCTATTTTTCTTAACGACATTACTCAAAAACCTTCTAGATCTTTTCTTGAAAAACTTTAAAGTCTCATTACGAATCCTCAGCCCACTTGGCACACTAAACCGTAGTTGCAATTTCTGCCGACTAGGTTTCTCATAAATGCTGGTGATCCCGTCACCATATAGGTAGCACCTATACATTAAGTCTACCATGTCCATTTCACTCATCGGATAATTCTTACTATGCAACCAACCATATCCTTGAGACAGGTGCGAACACAACCCGCTCATGATCTCACTTAGCATTGCCATACTAGACAACGAGGTCTCTCGAGCCTTTCAATTCTCGTCTCATAACCAACTCACAAGATGACTATGAACCCATATACAATTCTTTAAATAGGACACAATCCACACTCAGGACATTACTTGCTCTTCTTTCCTTGGATCGTATCTTCACAAAACGGTCCATCTTATTCTGGGTTGATTTCTAAGGCTTCCAGCCTCGCTCAACAAGCTAGTGGCACACCTCGCACCCTAATCTATTGAGACTTGGACCCATCATTTTGGCTAAATCGCATTGGCTAAATATATCCCTTAAATTATCGAATATCATCATATCCTTTTTTCATGACCCAACCCTAGGGTCCTCAAACTACATGCCTCGTCTCTAGGTCGAACCCAAACTGATGATCATCACAGGCTGTCGCAACATGTATATACGTTCATAAACAAAAGTTATACTATCAACTTCATAATGACTCTTCTCACGTCCCAAATCGGGGATAGACTAAAATTTTCAACTCAAAAACCTTCAAAGGCTTAAGACTACACCTTGACCACTTTACCCTCTAACTTCAAACATACATGACTCGATCCCATGAGTCGTTTCCTTGAGGTAATCTTACCGAATTTCAAGATTCTTAATTCAATATACCTATCATTAAAAATCTACTTTCAGAATCCTCAAATTCTATTTTTTCTAAACATTTATCGAACCATATCATCGGACCCTATCTTTCATAGCTTGATCATTCAACCAACTGTTCTATCGCTTAACAAAGTTAGATCCTCAAATCAATAACCCTTAAAACTTCAATTGACAATTCCCGAATCTCTGAGTAGGGACTTCATTCTACGAACCGTTCATGATTCAACCATTCTTACTATCAGTGACCCTATCATTCATCATAATGATTTCAACTAATAACCTCAAATCGACATATGAATCCTCAATTTCCTATCATTTCCTTCTTCGAGGTAACTTTACTTAAATTCCTATTTCACCAATTTCGAGATCCTTATCTCATCATCAAAATCAAACTTCAAATTTCCAAATTCTATTCTCCAATAACATTAACCGAAACATCATAGGTTTCTCATTTCCTAATCAAACTTTTCTTTTGTTTCCAAAGAGAGTTAAGCTCTGATATCAACTGTATCAGAGCCACTTAAGGCCCCCAAATAAACTTAAACTCTGATACCAATTGTAACGCCCCGCTTTTTTGGGCGCGTTACTAAACTAGGACAATTCTGGGATAATAATTTTTTTCTATTTAAAACCACGACTAAACCATATAATTGCTCTTATCCATCCCAAAATTTTTATACATTTATCTCAAAAGAGAATCATCATATACATCAAATGCGGAAGCTAGAATCGAACTTGACATCTTAACATTAATCATAAATCAACTCTTACATCATGGCTTCTTGAACTTAATCCTTAATACAAGTTCATTAATGGAACGTAAGTTCTTAACATAACTTATTACATAACATAAATTCTTGACCAACATTAACCCTAAATAGGGTTATACATTATCATTCCTTAAACTTCAATCATTAATCAAATCTTACATCATGGACTTTCAAAACGTTCAGAGAATAAAGTAGCAGACCTTAAATACATAGGCTTCATATCATACATTTCATTCACATTCATCTCATCATGCACTTTGTCAAGTGCCATTTCATGCCTTATTCATCTTCATTTCTGCTATAATCTCTATCTGGAACGTTTGAATATTCCAGGGGCAAAGCCCAAATTAGATAATGAATCATCTAAGTAAGCATTCATTTAAAAATTTGCATGCGTGAGTGCAAAATGCAACAATGTCATGTCCACTTGGCCGTTTGAGCCGACAACCCTTTAACAACTTTCATAACGGCCTGAGCCGACATATAACATACATACCGGCTTGAGCCGACGTTGCTTGTTCGTACTCTCAAACATATGCAATGCATGATGGATGGTAACGTTTATGTATGTATGCATCTCATCATAACATGTCAATGCACCTACATGCAAACACATCGTAACATAACATGTCAACATGCCAAAACATACTTTAAAACATACATCATTTCAACATATAGGCATTTCATTTCAAACAATAGGGCACGTTTTCAGAAAATACTTTTTATAAATAAATTAAGTTTTGAGAAAACTAGCTTATCTTTGCAATTTGTTTAAACCTCGAGAAACATGTTTTTAACCTCAAGTGTGCGACTGCCTCAATTTCCGTGCCAACTTCAAAACTTGCACAATTCGCTTCAACTTAAACCTCAAAACATCCTAATCATCATATTTATTTAAATAAGCATTAAGACCCATTTTTCATGATTTCTTGCATTTCCTTTATTTTTCTTCCTATTTCGTCCTATTTTTCTTCAATAAATCCAAACTAAACATTTCTTAACTATTTTCTCAAATATTTCATTATGAAAATGCATAAAATAACATTTCCTAATTTACAGGAATTTTAAAGAATTTTACTTACTTTGACTTAGCCTCTCAGACTTTCTCGATATGTGTGTCTTGACCTCGAAACGCGTATCCGAACCATTTTTCTCGTCAAGATCTCAGGAATATTAATAAATATTCAATTCCCATTTTCCTAAAATTTTTTAGAATTCTTTTCTATTTTTCCTCATTTTCTTTCCCTTTTCTTTATTATTTTTTTTCTTTTCTTTTCTTTTTCTTTTTTCTTTTTTTTTTTTTCATTCTTCCTCTTCCTATTCATCTTCTTCCTCCTCTTCTTCACGCGGCTGCCCTGCAACCCCTTCTTCTTCTCCTTTTTTTTCTTTTTTTCTTCTTTTATTCTTCTTTCTTCTCTTCTTCTTCTTCTTCTTCTTCTTCTTCTTCTTCTTCTTTCCCTCTATGGCCGAGCACACCAGCGTGCAACCAGCCATCCTAACTGCTGCAACTCGCGCTACCGGCCACCTTCACCTACGTTGGAGGCCTCCCAGGCCTTCACCGAGCCCACCGGACCTTGCTGCCATCACCGGCTGCGCCTCCCCGATGCTGTTGCGGTTTCTGCGAGCTGCCATCATCCTCTAGCATCGCGGCCATGGCCGCACCTTGCTGCCATTGCCTGCTCCACAATCGCCCACCATCCAGCTCCCTCTCGGTCTTGCTCTCTCTTGCGCGAACCCAGCTTCCTATCTCTCTCTCTCAATCTTCTCTTCCCAGCTTCACTCGGCCACTGCTTCCATTTCCATTCTTATAAGTATATATATATATATATATATATAGATAAATAGATAGATATGTCCACTTGCATCAGCCATGAGGTTTCCCAGAAGCTTGCTTCAGCACACCCTCACACACGACATCCAAATCCATCAAGCCGCAAATCTGCCCCCAACGCCTCCATTCGCATTCCTTGCGCACACACAGCACACACACAACGCGTACATACATATATACATATATATAATTGTATATTATATTATAATAATAAAAGATTATAAAATTTAAATCTCACTTTTTCATCTCTATTTCAGTTTGCCAATTCCCTAATTGCAATTTTATTATCAAACGACAAATTAATTTGTATTACGATGCATTAAATTTTAAATTAATAATTTCAAACTTACTAATCTCATCCATGCGCCATCACGGGATATTTGTTTCATCCTAAAACCACTTAAGGTTGATCTTTATGAAAAATCGGAGGCCCCCTGTGGTTCCGTTGATTTCCTAGAAGTCTCATACGATAATTCGGTATTTTAACCTAACACGAAATTACATTTTAACTTACCGAAAATCGTTTCAATTTTAATTTCTTTTAATACTATAAATTCTATTTTAGAACGTTTATCGAGATTATATCATTTTTTTTAGGCATTTACACTCTGACACATTTTTTATAATGGATTCAATAACTTATTTTACTATTAAACTTATTTTTTGATATTTTTAAATTCACTAAAATTACGTGAAAACTTTATGCTAAAATGGAGTCTTACACCTTGGCTGAAATAGAGTTCACATATTTGGACTTCACGAAAGGGTCCCTACTCTGGAGGACAGATTTTTTAGGGCTTTGATTTAGAGTAGGTTTTTTCCCTCCCCTTTTTGACTTTATGGGATGAATTAGTGTTTGGGCTGCCAGGAGTAGGTCTGACACATGCATGAATCTCATGAATGCAGGTAGCATAAATATGAACGAAGCCAAAATGTAAAGTGATTAAATGTACTATACCAATAGAGGCATGCCTTGGCTCTGAGCAAAGGCTGCATTTTTCCTAAGTGCTTAGGTTCCTGCATATTCATAGGCACACTAAAAGAATTCAGTCCCCCAGGGAAATAGGGATGCTTGCCTCCTCCAACTCGTGGAGGAAAAGGCAATTGTATATATAAACTTATAAAAA
The DNA here is from genome assembly GCA_036245055.1 of Diospyros kaki. Lineage (NCBI taxonomy): Eukaryota > Viridiplantae > Streptophyta > Magnoliopsida > Ericales > Ebenaceae > Diospyros > Diospyros kaki. The sequence goes on along the minus strand of BSEG01000010.1, from coordinate 23,486,634 downwards.
GAGTTAAGTGATTTCAGGAGTATCGATGTACTTAAGAGGACATTATGAAATATCCACCTTTGAGTTACATAATATAGAATTCTAATTTAAAAAACCAGGAATCTAGAATGAAATATATAAAACACCTGCATTTGGCATCAATAAGAAATAGCATTGTCACCACTTGCAACTAAGGGTGAGACGTGTGCCTAAGTCCACTTATCGCCTTAGACCCCCCAGTCTCGTCCATAGCCGAAATGTTGCCACTATGCCTCGAGGCCATGCGGGAAGGAGGACATCAACCCATAGAGTCCTTTTGTGGAAAGGTCTGGCCACGAGAAGTAGTAGTCAGTCCTAGGCACCCTAGTGTAGTGGAAAGGGTGAGTACCAATGGACCTGCATGAAATAATGTTTTCTAAACTTCGTTCCTTCCATCAATTGGTGCATGAATGTGTAGCGCAAAAGGATCATTCATTAGAGGAGGCAACCTTGGTCTTTGCATCCAAAGACAATGGAATTGTCTCGTAGGAGGGTGCCCTAGGCCCAAATGAAAGAGAATATCAGGTGGAGAGGACAGGGGCCCTAATGACACGGAGCATGCCTAAAGACATTCTATTTTGTTGTCGTGGTTTGATAATCTACGTCTATAGAACTATTTTATTTCAACAGTTCAGTGGCTTAGTGCCATGTCTACATCCATAATTAGAATATCAATAGTTTATCAAGGCGATTTGACAGAGTGCCTACTTTTGCAATCATAATTTTTGTCGAAGCGATTCGGTAGAGCACTTACTTTCGCAATCATGAATTTTTATTGAAGTGGTTCGACGGAGCGCTTACTTCTGCAATCTAGTGAGAAGATAATTGTTTTAATTATGACCCATGATCGCGATGCTTTTGTTATAATTATTTCGCATAACACCTTTGACTATGATAACGGCTTTAGTGTAGTTGAATATTTTTGTTTCGGCAGTTTGGCCCTTCATCTACGTTTGCCCATAGAAACTATCTTTGTAGAATGATAAAGTGTGGATGTCCTCATATTAGAATGTTGAATAATTTGTGGTGTTTCTTGCTAGAATACTTCCATCTGAAATCTCCTTTATTCATAACTCTCCAACTTTGAATTCGAGATTATAAGAGCTCAATTCGGGCCAAGCTTAAGGGTTCCCACCCTTAGCTCCCTAGCGTGGACTGTGTCAGGTTCTCAGTCTTTCTCCCAATTATTGCAAAATAGAGAGCGCGCGCACACACACACATATATATATGTTACCTTATACCTTCTTCTTACATTACAAGGACATTTTGTTTGCGCAGTTTGGTACAAGCACCTACGTCCACGATTTACAAGGAATTAGTTTGAAGTTAGCAATGTCTTCGCTTGACACCTTCTTCTTGCAAGCTAGTGACTTCTAATCTGCGATCTAAAATAACTTGGTTCTTCATTTTTGGGTGTGGTGTTCCTGAAGGGATCAATATAATGCTATTGGCAGCTCCATCAATCCTGTGCCTTGAAAATATCCATGGCCAGGGTCACGAGAAACTCCAATCCCGTGCCTTTAAAATATCCATGGCTGGGGTCACAAGAAACTCTCGTCGGAACTTATCGTAGGGCTTGAGTGAGCAAGTGTGGAACGCCAAACTCCTTCAGCAAAGGGGTTGGAGACTACAATAGGAGTGGTTGTAGAAAAAGGTACTAAATAGAATTGTCTTCTTGGATCGACAACTCAGATGTTGCACAGCTGGTTCCTGTAGAGAATGTCGATAATTAGTCTCCTCTGCTTAGCACTTTGCACAACTCCTCAACTCCTGCCGTCAGTTGAGTTGGTAGGCCACCCTCTGCTTTTAATTTCTTCGGGCTTGGAGAAGGTACTGGGAAGCCCAAGGTACTCCCTCCTAGGTTCATAGAATGCTCTGGTAGACACATCCCATGAGGAGTTTTCCCGAGGAAGAGATCTTCATAATTCCATTCTTCGGGGTAGCATTCGTAGGGGCTGGCATTGCTAAGGAGAATGAACCCATCATCAAATACAAGTTCGGGAAGCAACAAATTCTCGAACTTGGCCTTTATCAATAGGGAGCCCAATCTCCTCACTTCCTACTTTCCTTGGTCGGTTCCCTGTTTTGAAGAATAACATAGACGCACAGTAGGGATACAGGGTGGGGAGGTGCATTTTTCTTCCAAGGGCTAACATAATAACGAGAGAAAAGTCTTGGAAGGCTCATAATAGAAGGAGAAAAACCTCGCAAAAAGCTCCCTATTGCCTATTGGAGGATTCAGAACATAGCTCATTAGGAGGCACTGTGGGCTTGAATAGAAGCACTGATATGACATCTTCACACCAATGGCCCTCACGGTGGCTACAAAGTGTGATGACTTTCCTTTGGTTTCCCATAAAATGGCGCCAAATTGTTATTTCCAGACTATAATTAAATTTATTTATCTTGGGATCAACCAAAGTTGAGTCCTCTACAAAAGCCGAGGGTTTGAAATGTCGTAAGTGAAGTCAATCGGGTTCGAGTCGGATCCACAATCCCAGAAGGAAAAGGCTTCAAGAGCCCGGATGGGGTCCTCGGGGCCTTTGGGTCACTAGCCTAGAAAGCTTTTCGAGGATCAAAGGTTTCAGGTTGGCCCAGAAAGGTCTTCAAGAGGCTACTCCTGCCTTAGTCTGTGAGCACAAAGGACGTCAGAAAGGCACAAGGAAGACCCCACGTAGACCCTCTGATGCCTAAGTCAGACAAAAGTCCAAAATGTATATGCAAAAATTTGCGAATGTATGTTTAATCTATGTCTAAGGGAGTGTTCTAGTGTCCCAAAGAGTAGGGTAGAGGTCTTCCGAATGAGTCTTAGAGAGAAAGAAAGAGTAGTGTCCGAATGTTCCCCAAAAAGGTCCATTTGTGTTGGAGAAGGCAGATATTTATAGATGCTAAGTAGGACCCACGGTCAAGCCCTCAAACTTTTTTGAGGGATGCATCGAGAAAGGCCGAAAGGCCTGGAGATGTCTTTAGGGCTGAAGCGCCTCAATGGCTGTCTCCGGATGATCCTGAAGAGAACTTCAGGGCCATCGAGTAGCTTGTGTCTGAGAAACCCTGAAGGTGTCTCTGAAGTTATGCAAAACAAGAAGGTCAGACCATCCTGGGAGACCCCCCCTTAGGGTGCCAGGTGGCTATAGTCTTGGAAACTCTCCAAAAATTTATCGGGAGATTTACTTATAACTTCGAAAATTTTTAAGAAATCCCACAATAATTCTCTTTATGCTCTTCCCCTCCTGTCTAATTGGTGAAATCAAAATATTTTAAAATATATAATTTTAAAACCAGAAAAATGAAAACACAAAAACCAGGACGAGGACCAGAACCAGAGATGCCTTAATTTTTGCAATATATATATATATATATATATAAACCTATATGTACAAGCAACCCTTGGCCGTTGTGTTCTTGCTGGGTGCGCTGTAAACCCTACAAAGTTGTCTCCTTAGATCTCATGGTAGAACAAATCTCCACTCTCTACTTCCCACCTTTCGTTTTTCTTTTCCGTGTTTTTAGTTTCAGAAAGCATTTTCTTTCTTGTCTTCAGGCGCCGAAGAAGGACAAGGCTCCTCCTCCGTCATCGAAGCCCGCCAAGTCAGGCGGTGGAAAGCAGAAAAAGAAGGTCAGAAGGATCTTTGATGAACTTTTAAGTGTTTTTGTTTATGAAGTTTGAAGTTTTAAGTATTTTAGTGTTTATGAACTTTAATTTGTCTAACTACTGCCATCTAGGGTTTAGTAGGCGTGATATTTAGCTACTTGAGTTGTTGATTGATTGGTAATAGTGTTATTTTTGCTGTGGTTCTTCTTGAGTGTGCATTGGCATGAATTCTCTGTATATTCTGGATTGGGCTTCTTTGTTGCAAAAATTGATTGTTATATTGAGATAGGTTATAGTACTTTTCGGGAATGTGATTGGTTGGAATCTTTGACCGCGGGTACATAGGCTTCCTGTTTGGGTCTTCTAGGTACTATCCCTGTAGTTTTGCTAGTCAAGCCTGTAAAAATTGTTTTTGTTCATTGATGATGTGAGAGTTTCCAACAGATTAGGGATTAGTTAGGGACAGGAAACCTAGTTTCTGATGTGGTGAATGGTTCAGTCATCAGCATCTTTTACACTCGGAATGTTGAGTGCCGAATAGATGAAACCCCTTTTGGTAGCATTTGGGGCTTAACTTCATCAAGTAAGGTGTTAATGGTGGTCTATTCCCAATGTAGACTGTGGATCATCTGAATCAGATTAGAGCTCTATTGAGTTGCCATTGTCTATATTGAAAAATCTGAAAATACCCTGGTGTTCGGTTTTGTGCTTATAATGCGAGTTTTCCATCTTAATTAGGACGTTGTGCCTTCTTTTGTATCTCTTAATGAAAACACCCCTGGCCTCACTTGATTAGGTAGTAGGGGTGAATATCCAAGGTGGTTACTATAACCCCACATACTAGATGTCATTATTTTCATTTTTTATGCCTTGGCCACTTGTGAAGTGCCTAATTGGTATTTGTTATAATGATTGATATGAATGGTAAAGAAGCAAAGACAAGGGTTGTCTAAGAGCATGTAAGTTTTGGGCCAATTACTTATTCAAGGGCTAAGAAATTTTAAAAAGAACTTGAATTATTTATTGAAAAGACTCCAGCCTATTTGAAAGAGTTAAAATTCAAAATAAATGAGTTAAAACTCAAATTAATCACATTGCTTGTTTGCTTAGAAGCCTAGGACTAGAATGCAATCTAGGCACTCCATGATCAAGCCCAAGCAATCAGCCCATCTGTCAAGCCCAAGTCTTTCCAACAAGTCCAAATCTCATAACTGATGTCATGGATGATGTCACCCTTCATTTGTCTTCTATGTTTGAGAGTGTTTTGTCTTTATGTATCATTGTGTTTTATCATCATGACTCCATTTGTTAAAAGTGACATGATGATGTTTTTTCTTTATGCTTTTAATTTGTCTTTTATCATCATTAGCCCCATTTTATCAAAAGAAGCAATCATGATTCACTTTGTCAAAAGTGGTATGATGATGTTTTACTTTATACTTTTAGTTCGTCTTTTATCATCATTAGTCCTCTTTTGTCAAAAAAGACAATGATGTTGTTTGTCTTTAATTATTAGGTTTATCTTTAAGACTAGTATTTATATGTGTGATCTTGTAATGTTTTGGCATGAATATTTTTATGAAAAAAGTGTAAAAAGTATTTTTATCTTAATTCTTATCTAAGTAATTTATTTGTTTAGTGACAAATTTACTTGATTCTTATCACTTCTCATGCATTTTGTATTTTAGGCACATCAATGATTCATATATCATTTGGTAGTGCTGCTTATTCATGTGGATTTGAGCTTTAGTACTTTACCAACCTCTCCCCCACTCTCCACTCCCTAAAAGTTAAACTAAATAAATAAATAATAGAAACGGACAAGTAAAAAAAAAACAATTGGATTCAATGCATGAGGAGGACTCATAGAGAAGGCATGCCTGCTTTGTACAGTATTCCAATACTAGGTGTATTTAGCTTAGTACACTTAGAATTTAGATTTTATGTGCATTGTCTTAATTTTGAAAACTTTGTACAGAAATGGAGCAAAGGCAAGCAAAAGGAGAAGGTGAACAACATGGTCCTCCTTGACAAGGCAATTTATGATAAGCTTCTTTCTGAAGTTCCAAAATACAAGCTTGTCACTCCATCAATCTTGTCTGATAGGTTGAGGGTATGATTGAATTCTTCCCATCTTCATCCATTATCTCATATGCTGGTGTTTTCAAATGGCAATCATAGATGGACAAGAGTTTTATTGATCATGTTTTCTTTTTGGCTCAGATCAATGGATCGCTAGCACGCAGGGCAATCAAGGATTTGATGGCAAGAGGTTCCATTAGAATGGTGTCTGCTCATGCCAGCCAGCAGATCTACACTAGGGCAACAAATACTCAATAGACAGAAGTTTCTTTTTTTCCCTAGCTATGGAAGGAAACCTAAAAAAATTAGTATCTTCTCATTAACATTTTGAATCTTGTGGGGATGCCTACATTTTTGCCTTGTGAGACTGATTGATATACTTCCTTTTATGAATCTCTAATTATTTTCTTTGCTTAGCTTGGAATTGATGGAACTTGGCCTTTAACGTTGGTGTTGCAGGAGTCAATGACCAATTTGTTCCCTTTGGGTCTGTGCCTTTCTTTTGTGAGCCACCCTAGGGGTTGATTTGGTTTCTTCTGTTGTTGGTCAGGTCATGCTTGTGTGGATGAATGGTTTAATTTGGTATCTCCAAACTGTGCCATATCAATCTGAAACAGATATTCAAGTGGAGCATGACCTTGATGAACAAAGAAATTGTTTCATCTTGAGAAACCAGCCATTTTGGTCCCATAGCAGAATGTTTTTCTCTTTATAAGCTACTTAGAATACCCAACTACGGCATGCAGCGCATCAAGTAAAATTTGGCCTCTTTGAAGGCTGAGGCCTAGGTTGTGTAGCATAAGGAGAAGGAAGCAAAGCATATGCATAACCATGGTTGCTAGCATTTTGCCTTCAAACAAACAAAATGCATGGGCTAAGGCAACAGCAAAATGACAATGAAGTACCAAACCAGAAAAAACATAAGAGATGAAAAATTAACATTGTCCAGCAGTCTTTAAGTAATTGAGAGTAACATATCTAGCTGCAAATTTTCCACAAATCCCTTGAGCAACAGAAGAAAAGAGAGCCACGACATCATCCATCAATAAAGCTCGCTTTCCTTGTGGGTGTGAATCACACAATCAGAAGTTGGGTACGAGATACAAGCAAGCACGTACCCCTTCTGCATCTGGGTCTCGTCCAGGAACGATCCATCCGACTGGTCAACCGATCCAGAGACCATCAGCCCGGCACATGTCGAACAGGCACCGGCTCTGCACGAGTAGGGCAGCTCTATTCCTTCGTTTTCAGCCGAGTCTAGAATGTATGCATCATCTGGTGCCTCAAACTCGTTTTCATTCCCGTCAGGTCCAATTAGCTTCACTTTGTACGTGGCCATGGCTGATACTTTGAAGGAGGAGGAGGATTTCAAGCCAAATGCTTTGGAAACACTCTTTACAGAACCCAAAGCCCGTGGACTCTTGGTCAACATACTGGATCTGGTCATGGGTGCAGTTCTGAAGTTGCAGACTGTTGGAACTGACACAGTCGACATATTTAGACCTGAACCGAAGCAAGAATGTTAGTTACTCAAGTGGGATAACTTCCCTGTGATGAGAAATCATGACATGCAGAATACAAATGTGAGAAAATGCATGCTACAACCACGTTTAAATGAAACCAAATACATATAAGGTGGAAATAAAACCAACTAAAGTAGCTCACAAGTAGTGAATATGTGTCATGTGTTACCACTAGCGGACTCAGGCAAATAATTTCCATCTATGGTTCCTTTCAGGGACTAAAAATAAGACTGCCATTACTCAAAGTTGATGCACTCCGCATATGTCATGTCTTTAATATTTAACTGAGATATTACTAGTGGAGTTAAATACGAAGATATTATGCATATGCAATACAGTTCTATAATTTATCTACATAAAATGAACTTTAAGGTGAATTTCACATGAAAGTACAACAGAATTGGGGCCTTTAAGATTCAAGACAACTAACATACACAAGGAAGAAGTTGAAAGGAGCAGGGGGGAAGAAATGCCCAGTGTTAATTAAGTATTCACCAATGACTTTTGGGCACCAAGAGAGTATATACTACAAAAAAATTTCAGGAGCATGATATGTTCTATTTCTCTTTGTTTTTCCCTTCAACACAATGGCAAACGGAATAGACATAGAACAGAGAGAAGAAAGAATGGAATGTATCTCCAACCCTAGGCTTAGCAGTGTGTGCTAGAGCTTGCATGAGAGAGGGAGAGAGAGAGAGAGAGAGTTAAGGGATCTGCTAGATTTTGCCAGAAAATATTAGTAGTGTAGTGAATTTGCATTTTAAGTATCCCTACCAACTTTAAAGAAGATAAATTTATCAGTTCGAAAGAGTTTTTCATACTTCTTATTTTGATATTAAGAAGAAGAAATACAAAAACTGATGAACTTGAATTGAATCTCGTAACTAATAAGGAACAGTTTCCTACGAGGAGAATGGGAAAATATTCCCCACTATGTCAAAAGAGTAAATTTAATTATGACAAACTATGTTTTAAGCAACTGACAGAAAATAGAACAGTGAGATAAACTGCAATTGTGACCTTTTAAGCACTTGGTACTTAAAAGAATAGCACAGCCATAATCATGAACAATCATACAATGTTGCCAAGTGCTAGTGAAAAAAGATTGATAAAAGTCAACAAATGTTTTCACAGAGAATAAGTTATGAATTTGACATCCAGATGAAACATTCTAAGGCAATGTTCAGAAGCAGAGAGAGAGAGAGAGAGAGAGAGTAGAGAACGTAAGCCTATATAGAAGTAATCCAACAATAAGATAGAAATTAAGAGGATATAGCTTAGGCTTTGAGCAAGTTCCACTTCCATTCTTTCATTACAAGGGTTGTTGAATTTTCTTTCTTTCTTTCACCAATGCTTGGATCATGGCCTTGTGAACTGAGAGAAAAGACTAGCAAAAATGAAAGGGGAAAAAAAATTTCATAGCCAATTCTCTTTTCTTGGATTGGCAAGGAAATGATATAAAATGAACAGGCTACCAGCAAATTCACTTCCCTTACATTTACATTCCCTGAAAACAAACCCCAAGTTTGTCTATCAAGAAACATGCGTGTGCAAAATCTCTCAAACACTTGAGAACCTAGATTTTGATGGCCTAGAGGGATTTAACTATTAAGCAATACCAAGAAGACAAATACAACAAATATCAGAGAAAATCATTTTGGCCGCCATTCTTTCTTATTTCCTGCTCCACAGAACCCAGAGTTCAGGGTTTTATAACTCGTCATCACACAATTCAACCACAAGCACATAACGAGCTTGACCAAAAAAGAAACAAGTACAGTTAATGCACAGTTAAACCCTAAACCATATAACTTGACAAGAGATTATGGAATCATTTCACTTGGAATTTATACAGGAAAATCTATATTATACACATTACCCATATCGAAAATCCTAAAATTATCTCATAGGAAACAAAATGAAACACAACACTCGAGCATCAATCAGTACTTAAAGGTGAAAGAACTAATCAAACCACGGTATTCAAAAACATAATAAATAAATAAAGAATGTGCCATCCACCAGAGGTAATCGCAAAAAGAAACAATTAACAGCAATGAAACACAGATCAAGCAAAGAGGTGACACAAATTCAAGACGAGAAAAATCGATCAAAGCAAAAATCAGGGAAAAGGGTGTGAGAAACACAAACTTGAGAGAGAATCTGAGGCGGGAAAGTTCCAGAAGAGAGAAAGAGCGAGAGAGAGAGAGGAAGCAGTAGTGCGGGTAGTGGGCTGACCTGTATGTAATATGTATATATGTATACGCAAAGGCAGAGGCAGAGTCAAGGGCAAGGAGGGTCGCGGTGCGTATCAACTATCAATACAGAAATTGGGCTAAGGTCCGTCCAATGAGCGATCCCAGTGGGCCATCTGGTTTTAGAAATTTGTGGGTTCCGAAAGTGATGTCTTTCTTGTGTACCCCTTTCTTCATTCAAATCACTTTCGTGCTAGTTTGCGTATCAATCAGTAGCATATTGATCTTGCTGACTCGCCCTGGAATCATTACAAAAACAAACTTGAAATTTGTTATAATATATAATTTTTGTTAAATTTTAAATTAATCTTATATAAATATATTTGTACTTTTTTAATTTAAAAGAAATCTACTTAAATCTGAATGTTTTTCGTGAACAAAAATTTGAAAGAAATAGTCGGTACACTTCTCAAAGGTTATAAAAGTATAGATAAAGTCACGAGTCTTAAAAAAATCATTTAAAAAGTTTTAAACATCAAATAAATGTTAACTAATTATGAGAGACAATTTTAGATACTTCAAACTCCTCAAATGAATTTGTTTAGGCTTGCAACTTTACGAATATCTTTATTACCTTTGAAAAATATATTGACTATTTTTGCAAAAAAATTTCTCAATGAAGATTTATGCCTCAGGTACGTTTTTACTAAGTTAAAAATAATTCAAGAAGTTTAACAAAAAGTGCATACTATAGCAAATTTCAAATATATTTCGAAATTATCCTTTATTTATAAGTGGGACAGGGTGTGTGATTGTTTTGTTCTATATAAAATAGATATATAACGATGATAGGGCAAATATAAAACAATTATGTGACGTAAAGAGAAAAGGAAAAGATTCAAACTAAATTATAACGGCCCAACTTATGTCTAAGCTTACTTCATCTGTCATCAAATTGTAATTTGAAAGTTTCACTATGGAATCAATCCCTCTAGCTTGCTAAGTGCTAAAAAACCTTAGAATTCCTATAACTTGCTAATGTTATAAAATCTTAAAAAATACTATTTGTACTTCTTGGACTACACAATATAGTTAAAATGACAAAAATACCTATCCCCTAAGACAGTGAGACAGCACAAGGCAGTGAGATGAGGTGGCGAGGCGCAAAGGGAATTTTAGTTATTTGCGCACGTGTATGTAGCTTAAGGTGTAGCCATTGATGTACAAGTAGCATGGTCTTAAAATCTTTCTCCCAATAGCTTGCAAATGTTATAGAACCTTGCAATCCACTAGCTTCAATGAATGTTAGTCAACCTCTCCTAGACTTCAATATGTGCTAATAAGCCTCTTAATAAGTCCCTAACTTCCAATCTATGCAATCCCTTACACACAAGGTAAAATCCAAGATACAATTTCACACATCTACATATCAATAATTACAAGAACAAAAACAATTAATATATGTTAACGAAGCATTGCTTTATTTGTCACACTTCGTACTTGAGTCTATATCTCGGAGAAGTATAGAAAGAGAGAGAGTTCCACATCTTTAAGACAAGACTAAGATAATCTAGACTAAGCGAGACTCTGGTTGCGTCTCAAGGGGTAAAATGGTATAGTTTGGGACAAATTAGTGGTTGATGAACCAAGGAATATCCAATCGCTTGTAAGGAGTACTCTAGGGATTGGATATGCATAACAAAATAGGGATGTTAAAGTATGAACTAAGACGAGTCTAATGGTGATTTAGACACATGAATCGGGGATAGTGCTTGATAATCCATAGTATTAGTTGTGAGAATTGGATTTTTTGAAAAGTCTTCAAGAATATCAACTAAGCCTCAAGGGAGGTCAAACTTTGAGTAAAAGACAACCTAGGGGTGGTTGAGATCAAAATAAAGGTCCTAGTGGGTTAGTGAGATGTGACCAAAGAACATGGATGGTTATTAACCGAAATGATTATTAATTTCTTAAGAGAACTTGGGTTCACCCCTAGGAATGAATATCAAGGTTAGGATTAATGACTTGAGACTAAAGTATATGGAGTGGAGCTTGAGAAAAAAAGTTTAAAAAACCTGAGGGTTTTATAGATTTATTAAAAGTCGGTTTCACTTTTATGGACAAATTAAATAAAAAATGGTGACGAAAAGAAAGAGCCCTTTGTAATTAAAAGAGTGGGTGGAGATATTCTCCACCCACGACTTGGTTAGAATAACCAAGAGAGAGAAAAAAAGAGAAAGATAGAGTACCAAAAATGGCAACCATTCTTTAATAGTTTGTTCAAGTGCAATGTGACCCATTTTTCTTCAATTTTCTTAAACTCTTCTCTAATTTGAATTTATAATCAAACTCATCAAGGTCTCTAATACCCAATTATTAGCTTATATGTGTTGGATGTTAAAAGACTAGGCAAAACTTGCTACCTAAGATAGTTGTGAGTTCAGAGGTTTGGGTAAGTTATGATCTTATATCTTTGGATGATCTAAAGCTATAATCTTGTTTTATGACATTCTTAGAGTAATAACCCACCGTTGCATGGGTAGGATTTTCTAGAAGATGAGTAAAAATCAAGTTTACGATTTTCTTAGTCGAGTGGTTAATTTGGCCAAGTGAGGTAAGTTTTGGGTAAGCCTCTATTTTGGGTGCAATTTGACAATCTAAGGTTGTATTTTTGCTAATCTAACCCTTGCGATTTTGAATATATGTTTGCACGTGTGGTTGGTGTTGTTAGGATTCCCATATGATTGTGTGTATATTTTGAAATTTTTTTATCACATGAAAACACAACAGAATTCAACACAAACCATATGCAACTTGAATGTTTAAGCAACACAATATTACATCACATGTAATCAAATGAATGTGTACCTGGTTGGTTGATGTCAAGTAGGTGCATAAACTATTTCTACACTAAGGCCATATCCTTCTCAAGTTGTAGAAGGTCTAGTCCGTCCACACCAAGCAAGCTTTCCAAAACCAAGTCATAGCTTTCATTGAGTTGCTAGCCAGAAAGCCTTAAGCTACCAACACCTATCATGTTCTCTATGATCTTTAAAACTAAGCTCAACTTGAGCTTAAATTTGCAGCAAAATAAGTAGGAAGAAAAGAGAAGAGAGCAACATATTCAGGTGAGGGAATCTGGGCCTTTCATCTATGATCATTAACACGAAGCTCAACTTGAGTTGAATCAAGTAAAAGGTTATGAATAGATTATCGTCAACTGAGTCAAATAACATTGAAGAACAAGTACCCTATTCCGTGTGTGGATGACTTATTGGATCAACTACATGGAGCCTCAGTCTTTCCTATGATAGATTTGAAATTTGGCTACCATTAGATGCAGGTCAGAAGTAAGATATTCAGAAGATAGCCTTTCGTACCTGGTACGGGCACATTTTGAATTTGTAGTCATGCAATTTGGGATGACTAATGCCCCAACAATCTTTATGGACTTGATGAACAAGGTTTTCAGGGAATATCTAGATTGCTTGACTATAGTATTCATTGATGACATCCTGGTCTATTCACTGGGCCTTGAGGAGCATGAGTCGCATCTCAGGATAGTCTTGCAAAGACTCAGGGAGAAACAGCTCTATATAAAGTTCAACAAGTGTGATTTTTGGCAAAGACATGTGGGTTTCCTTGGGCATGTGATTTCAGGTGAGGGAATCTCAATGGACCCCAAAAAGAAAAAAGGCTATGATGGATTGGCCCAAACCCATTACGGTGATTGGTATTTGGAGTTTCTTGGATTGGTGGATTATTATAGAAGATTTATAGAAGATTTTGCTCGTCTATCCTTGCCCATGACCAAATTGGCTCGTAAGGGGGTAAAATTTGAGTGGAATGAAGCTAGTGAGAATTGTTTCCAGGAGTTGAAGAGGAGGTTAAGTACGACCACAGTATTAGTTATTCCAAGGAGTGGGGAAAAGTTCACCATTTATAATGATGCCTCATATATAGGGTTGAGATGTGTACTGATGCAAGATGGACATGTGAATGCATATGCCTCGAGGCAATTGAAGAAACATGAGACGAATTATCTCACACACGACTTGGAGTTAGTGGCAGTAGTATTTGTCCTTAAGATTTAGAGACATTATTTATATAGCAAAAGAGTGGAAATCTATATAGACTATAAGAGCTTAAAGTACCTTCTCTCCCAGAAAGAATTAAGCATGAGATAGTGGTGTTGGGTGGAGTTATTCAAAGACTATGACTATAAGATCTTATACCATCCGGGGAAAGAAAATGTGGTAGCAAATGCATTGAGTCGACGTGGAGCATTCATAGCAGCCATGATGGTCTAGGAATGGAGGTTTTTGGAACAAATAAGTGAGCTATCTATTTCTACTCCTGGTGAAAAGCCCATTGTATGTTGTACTTATATGAGAGTTCAATTTGAGTTAGTTGATCGAATTCAGATTCAACAACTTAGTGATGTGAAACTGACCCAGGTACTAGCTAATGTGGAGAAGTTCACTCCATTGGGTTGGTGATGATTTGTTGTTATTTCAGGGGAGGATATGTGCTTTGGATGATGAGGGAATAAAGTTAGAGATTTTTTCTAAAGCCCACAAGGCACATTATACTATTCACCCTAGTACTCCGAAGATGCATCAAGACCTTCGGCGTAAATTTTAGTGGGATGGCATGAAAATAAATGTGGCGAAATTTGTGTGGCAATACTTGGTGTGTCAGCAAGTCAAGAAAAAACATCAGAAACCCGTTAGCCTACTACAGTCATTACCGATTCCAGAGTGGAAATGGGATCACATATCTATGGATTTTGTGACGAGCCTGCCTAGGATAGTAAGAGGTCATGATGCCATTTGGGTGATAGTTGATAGACTGACAAAATCAGCCCACTTTTTACCAATTAAGAAGACCTTCCTTATGAATAGTTTGGCGAAGCTATACCTTGAGGAAATTGTGAGGCTGCATGGCATTCCATCCACCATTGTATCGGATAGAGATCCCAGACTTACTTCACGTTTTTTGAAAGCTTTACACAATGCCCTAGGAACTAAATTGAGGTTCAATACTGTATTTCATCCATAAACTGGTGAGTAATTAGAGCGAACCATTCAGACATTGGAAGATATGTTAAGGACATGTGCACTAGATTTTCATGGTAGTTGGGATAAGCATTTGCCACTGGTGGAATTTGCATACAATAATAGCTATCATTGTAGCATTGGGATGCCACCCTACGAGGCGTTCTATGGTAGGGATTCTAGATCGCCTTTATGCTAGAAGGAGATTAATAATATAGCATTGTTGGGACCGAAAGTTATTGAGCAAACATCAGAAAAGGTCAAAGTTATTAAGGCCCGAATGAAGGTGGCCCAAGATAAACAGAAAAGCTATGTGGATAGGAGACAATGTGACTTAGAGTCTACCGTTGGAGACCATGTGTTACTGACAGTTATACCTATAAAAGACATACACAGATTTGGAGTCTTAGGGGAGCTCAGTCCCCGATATATTGGACCATTCGAAACATTAGAGCGGGTAAGGTCTTTGGCCTACCAACTAGCTCTACCTCCATAGTTGGTAAGCGTTCATAATGTTTTTCATGTATCCATGTTAAGGAAGTATGTGCCAAATCCTCAGCATATTACCTGCTGAGGTAGACCCAAGCGCTTAAGGGCAGACTGACCGTGCCAAAATGACCTTTATCCCTATCTAATCCAGGGGATGGTAGACGACACGGTGAGAGAGAGATCGGGATGGCCCTGAGGTTTGCCCGTCGAGGTAGACCCGGGCGCTTGGGGGCGAACTGACCCCCATCTCTATCTGATCCAAGGGACGGTAGATGGCAACGCGAGAGAGAGAGATCGGGATGGCCCAGAGGTCTACCTGCCTAGATAGACCCAGGCACTTGAGGGCAAATTGGTCATGCTGAACTGACCCCTATCCTTGTTTGATGCAGAGGACTGTAGATGACACAACAAGAGAGATCAGGATGGCCCCAGGCACGGCTGGTTTTCTAAACATCCAATTTTGCTGACAAGAGTACGTTGGTGTAGAATCGATAAATATAAGAAAAATCTTCTGACTTGATTTCATCTATAAAATAAGAAAACATCAATGTAGATCTAGACAATATGCCCCATAACACTATTAGCTGTAATATTTTTGTAGTCTAGCCGCGTTCCACGACCTTGGCAAGGGTCGTCCTGAGAGCTTAGCGAGGTGGTAGGCTCCGTTGCTAAGGTTATTAGTGACCCGGTAAGAAACTTCCCAATTGGCACTAAGCTTTCCTTCTCTAGGTTGCTTCCTTATGCCTTTTGTCTTCCTCAAGACCATGTCTCCTTCTTGAAATCTTCGAGGCCTGACCTTTTTATTAAATTTTTAGGTTGCCCTTTGCTCGGTAGCTTGCTCACTGATATGAGCCCAACCTCAAATCTCCTAAATGAGATCGAGGTCGACTCTTTGTTTCTCGTTATTGATGTCCTCCTGAAAATATTATCGTCTGGGACTGGACTCCCCAACCTCTACCAGGATCATGGCTTTGGACCCATAGGTGAGTTGAAATGGGGTCTCTATGGTTGAAGATTGTGCTATGGTTTGGTACTACCACAACACCATGGGGAATTCTTCTAACCATGTGCCCTTGACATGGTCAAGGCATTTATTAAGCCCGGCTAAGATGATTTTTTTGGCGGCCTCAGCTTGTCCTTTAGTCTGTAGGTACTCGATCGAAATGAAGACTTGGTGGGTGCCGAGTTCTTTTCAAAATTTTTGGAGTTTGTTGTTGGTGAACTGGGTACGATTGTCCGAGGTGAGCACTCCGAGTAGGCTATACCAACAAACGATGTTTTTCCAAATAAAATTCTTGATCTTCTCAGCCATGATAGTAGTTAAGGGCTCGGCTTCAATCCATTTAGTGAAATAATCAACTGCCACAACCATAAACTTAAGATATCTCAAGGTTATCAAAAAGGGTCCGAGTATGTCTATCGCCCATTTGTAAAACGACCATGAACTTCCGAGGTTGTGGAGTTCTTCTGGCGGGGAATGTTATGCTTTTCTGAACCTCTGGCACTTGTTGCAATGCTTTATGTAGGCTAGGCAATCACTTTTCATCGCTAACCAATAATATCCTGCTCTCAATACTTTTGCTACCAGGGAGCGACCTCCGAGATAACTTCCACATACCTCTTCATGCACCTCAGCCATAATGTATGTAAACTAGTTGGTGTCAAAGAATTTAAAGAATGGTGTGGAAAGGCTTATTTTGTACAGTTGATCTCCAAGCAGGGCAAAAAAATATGCTGATCTTTTAAGCTTCTTGGCTTCCTTGGCGTTGGCGAGAAGGATCCCATCTCACAGAAACTAGATGATGGGGGACCCCTAGAATTTCAACCCCATCTCCATGACTTGGCGTCGATTATGTCAATAGTGGGTGAGTTCAATACCTCTTATATGACAAATTGGTTCTTTCTAAGCTTTTTTGTGCCGGTAAGTTTTGAGAGCAAGTCTGCCTGCGAGTTTTGCTCCATAGGAATGTATTTAGTATCAAAATATTCGAAAGATTCAGCTAAAGTTCTAACCTTGTTGAGGTATCTGTCGTACTAAGGGTCATTTGCTTGGAAATCGCCCTTAACTTGATTTGTTACCACCTGGGAGTCACTTTTTGCTACCAACCATGTGGCTCACATTTCAGAGACTAGGATGAGTCTGGCTATGAGAGCTTCAAACTCTACCTGATTGATGCTTGCCTTAAAACTAAATTGGAGCAATTACTCAATCAATATCCCCTCAGGCCCCTTTAGAATGATGCCAACTCCACTTCCCTTCATATTGATACTTTATCTACAAACAAAACCTAGGGGTTACTATCTGAGCTTTGGGTAAGAGAGGATAACTCAACACAGATGTCAAACAGTACTTGAGATTTGATGTACTTCCAGGGTTGGTATTGAATGTCGAATTCGGATAGTTCTACTAACCACACAATCATTCTCCTAAAGAGCTCGGGCTTTTGGAGAATTTGTAGGACTGGCTAGTTAGTTTGAACTATGATCTAGTGACTATGGAAATATGGCCTTAGTTTCCAGGTTGTTGTCACCAATGCAATTGCCAACTTCTCTATTTTATGGTACCAGACCTCGACCCGTGCAGGACTCAACTAACAAAGTGGATCAGTCATTGTGTCTTGCCTTCTTCCCTAACTAGGACGAAGTTGAGTGCGTTCTCGATTACTAAAAGGTATAGTAGAAGCTCTTCACCCTGGCTCCAATTTTGTCACGATTTGAGGGGTGGTTAGAAAGTGTTTCAACTCCTGGAACGTGGCTTCACATTGCTCCGTTGAACAAAACTCTGCTGGTTTCTTGAGGTATTGAAAGAACAATAGGGCTCGATCTATCGATTTAGACAAGAATCGAGAGAGGCCTCCAATCCTTCTGGTTAAGCGCTGCATTTCTTTTATCGTGTTAGGGTTGCGCATCTCCTGGATAGCTCGACACTTGTTATGGTTAGCTTATATGCCTAGATTGGTGAGCATGAATCTAAGGAATTTTCCTGCATGTACCCTGAAAACACATTTCTCTAGATTAAGCCTCATATTGTGTCTCTGGATTTTCCTGAAGATCTTGGCCAAGTCCGAGCAAAGATTTTTGTCTTCTAGGCTTTTTGCAACCATGTCATCGACATATACCTTGATATTTCGACCTATTTGTTCAAAAAATACCTTGTTCATTAACCACTAGTAGGTTGTCTAGGCATTTTTCATCACAAAGGGCATAACCTTGTAGTAAAAGTTGACTTTTTTCGTAATGAAGGCTATCTTCTCTTCATTGTTCGGGTGCATCCTAATTTGATTGTAGCTTGGGTACTCATTCATAAAGCTTAGATACCTGTATCCTGAGGCTCCATCGACGAGTCTATCAATGTTTGGCGGGGGTACGAATCTTTCGGGCATGCTTTGTTTAGGTCTGTGAAGTCAACGCACATCCTCCATTTGTCGAAAGCTTTTTTAACCATCACCACATTGGCCAACCACATGGTGTACGTCCTTGATGAACCCAGCTTTTAACAGTTTGGTTGTCTCCTCGGCCACCGCCTTTTTGTCTTTCTTCCCCTAACTTCCTTTTCCTTTGCACGATTGACTTTGCACATGGGTCCAATGTCAGCTTGTGGTAGACGAAGTTGGGGTCAATCTTGGGCATGTTTGCAGATGTCCAGGCGAATAGATTGGTATTTCGTTGCAAGAGCTCAACTAGTTTCTCTTTAAGGTCGGAAGGGAGTGTAGCGCCGATCTTGGTTATTTGCTCCAAGCGAGGCCCCAAACCCATGGCAAGTAGTTCTTCCATGGGCTGGGGGCGGCTGTCAGGAAGCTCACTTCGAGGATCAAGTTTGACCATGTTTACATTCTTCTTGGGAGCTGGTGTTGGGAACGTTAGCACCAAGGTCTTGGTTACTGTTGGGTTCCCTGTGAGGTTTAAGGTTTCGAGACTTCAAGCTATTGTTATAGCATTGCCAAGCTTCTTTTTGATCAACATGAACTACCTCAACTTCAGTGGCCAATACTAAGAACTTCATTTCCAAGTGCGACATGGAGACAACTGCGCTTAGGGTATTAAGAGAAAGACAGCTGAGGAGTGCATTGTATGGAGTCCAATAGTCGATTATTAGGTACCTGGCGTTGATGATTTTCTGGGGAGGTACCATGCCGAATGTAGCCCTTGACGTTTACTTGTTCCCCAGAGAAACCAACCAGGCTGCCATGGAAAGGCTTAAGACTTTCCATAGGAATCTACAATCTCTTGAAAGTCAACAGATAAAGCCTGTAATACCCCGAGAGCCTAAGGTCAGGTCCAAGAAGGGGCTTTAGAGAAGCGAGTATATATATTGATGATAGTAAGGAACAAAACAATACCAGCTGGATACCTTTTGGGCTGAATATGGATAAAGAATTCTTGGGTTCAGTGTGTTTGAATTAGGGTAGCTCAAGGATGGGTGACCCCTGAGAATTTCGAGTATGCCTATCAGGGTAAGTCGATTAGGTCATTCTTATCACTTGATGCGGGATGTTACAAGTGGTATCAGAGTTGACCCTTAGAGAAGGCGATCCGATGAGGGCAGAGAGTGGCGCCGAGGCACGAGGGCCTAAACAAGGAGCGGCTCCTAACAAGCTTCTAGGATGGCAGCCCCCCAAAAAGGAGAAGATCTGAGCTCACTTGTAAGGTCACATGATGAGGACGTCATGTGCTCAAGGGTGGGAAAATGTAATACCTTGAGAGCCCAAGGTCAGGTCCGAGAAAGGACTCTAGAGAAGCTAGTATATATATCGAGAATAATAAGTAATGAAATAACGACAGCTGGATACATTTTGGGCTAAATGTGGATAAAGAACTCTTGGGTTGAGCGTGCTTGAGTTAGGGTAGCTTAAGGATGGGTGACCTCTAGGAAGTTTTCATAGGCCCATTAAGGTAATTTGATCCGATCCTTCCTATCGCTCGATGCGGGATGTTACAAAGCCAGTCTGCTGAGCTCTCCTAGTCAATAAAGACCTTTTTAATCAAAAAATTAGTGGTGACGACCAAGACCACCATAGGATCGTCGTGGTTCTAATAAATTCCCTCAAACTTTTCATCGGTGAAGGAGATCACCGAATGATGGGCTATCCTCTTTGACTTCTTCTCGACATCGCTTACAGACATCACTACCTGGAGATGTCGTTTTCTTGCTGATTTTGAGCTTCTCCTGGCCACAAAACCTTCCGAGATTGTGTTGATGACCCCCTTATCTGATTAGCAGGGTTTGATCAGGTATCCCAACCTTCTCTAGCCCCAGGTTCGTTTCATGGGCTACAGCTTCTCCTTGGGTGCTGGACGTCTCTAGGCTAGGAGCTCCATCCTCGCCTTTGCTAGACATACCGCTGAAGGTGATATTGTCTGATTAGCCTTTCAATCTGATCCTTGAGGGCTGCACACTCTTCAATCGTGTGGCCGAACATTTTATGGTAATCGCAACGCTTACTGATGTCTAAGTTGGGATCAAGACTAAGCTAAGCACTTACCTTAGGGAGCAGGATAACCCTTGAATTGTAAACCTCTTGGAGGATCTGATCTCGTTAGGTTGTAAAGGGAGTGTAGTTGTCATAGCGCAACCGAGATGGCTTAGGGCCTCGGGCTAGCTCTCTATGTCCCCTATAGTGGTCTTTATTTTCTCATGCTTAGCCAGAGTCTCTCTCAAGACAGCCTTGATGCTCAGCAGAGTGTCCCGATCGCTGGGTCGATTGCGGCCTAACCTGTGGTCAACGGTTGTTGTGTCGAGCGGCCAAAACTTCTTCCACATTTATATAACCCGCGGCCCGTAACCTAAGGTCGTCAGGTTAGCTAGAGATTTTCAAGCTAGCAAGTCGGCGAAGGGCCCCGATTTAAGCTAGGTCATAATAGCATCTAGGAAAATGACCGAGTTTAGATCCTTGATCTGAATAAGCTCCTAGTTGAACCTGTGCAGGAAGGCTCATAATGACTTATTCTCTCCTTGCCTTAGATTGATGAGGCTTGTTGATGTTTTACGATGTGCCCGACTAGTGGAGAAGTGGGTGAGGAAACGTGTGGTTAGCTCGGAGAAGTCATGAATAGAGTTTGGTTCCAAGGAAGAGAACTGCAGCATGGTCGACTTCTTAAGTGTGCTGGGAAACGCTCAAGATATGATCAAATATGTGTTCCTAGTTAACAACATCATGGCGTTAAACATGGTTAGATGCTCTTGGGGGTCGAAGGTTTCATCATATGGTTCCAAGGTGTTGGGAAGGCAGAAGCCATCTGGCAAAGGTACATGCATAATGAACTCCGAGAAGGGGTGGCCCAGAGCACATAGGGATGTGTAAGGTCGAAGAATAGGTGTGTGGCTAGCCTAGTATTGTTGGTGGCGACTACCTTTTGTGTCGTCATTAACCTACTCGTTACATTTGTCACACTGCGAATTTTGGGTTAACTCAGCAACCTGGTTTTGGAGTTGTTAGATTATTCGAAAGAGGACCTCCATGGCGGTTGGATTTTTTGGTTGGTGGTTGTTAGCGTTTGGTTCTCGGTTAGGGACGTTTCTGGTTCACACCATGGGAAGGTGGTGGGAATGGTTTGAAAGGCTCTAGTGAGATTATGGGGTAGGTAAGTTTTATTGGGCCCCATGGTGGGTACCAAATATTCCTTTTGACCTAAAAGGTTGACAAATGGGAGATTCCGAGACGTTGGAGCTGGTTTCGATAATCAAAATGAAAGGTGACGACACTTGCAAAACACTCCAATGGTGAAGTGAGTAAGGGATTAAGTTGGTAGGGTGTTGGTAGGCTAAAAAGAACGTATCTTGGTCTATGAGCAGGGTGGCTTATATAGAAGAAAGAAGGGGTTCCCTAACATGCAGGCATGCCCTTGAGTGTTATAGCGAGATGGGACAGTATCTAGCACCGACGAGGCTCTCTGACGAAAGTGTGGTGCCAACAGAACCCTCATTAAATGTTGCATTAAATGCTGATGAAACCTATAGTAGGTGTAAGAGTGTTGCAGGTACAAAGGTGATGATGATCATTGCTGGTAGATACAGGGTCGAGATTGAGCCAAAAAGGTCGGTAAGGATCTTGGGCCTCTATCGGGGCTAGATTCGATTGGGCCAGTACAATCCAAATGCAGTAAGAAATCCTATCCTAGTATAGTTTACCTATGTTAAGTGTGTGTGTGTGTGTGTGTCTGTGTCTGTGTCTGTGGTTATGGTTGGTGATTGTATGGAAAATACTTATAGTTGAGACAAGTAGTCTTAATACAACAATTGGGCATCATAGCAGTTGAGGGTAACCCTAGTAGATAAAATATCAAACTCGCCTTTAGTATTTCCATGGCTAACTAGTTAGGTAATATAGAACTTTGATTGAGGTTACCTATGACATGATTAGGTTTAAAGAGTACAAGACCTTGCTAAGTCCCAAATGGGATTAGTCAAGAGGCTAAGAATCAATCCTTGTAGGTCAAGACTAGTGACAAGGCTTAACGTGGATAAGACCTCGACAAGACTCAAATGGGATAAGATCGATGGTTAATAGCCAACCCTAGTAAATTGAAACTAGTGTGTGGTGAACCCCTAAGAACTAAGTATTAGGGACATGAGTGTTACTGTAATGCCCCATTTTTCGAGCGCGTCAAAAATTAGGACAATTCTAGGATAAAAAAAAAAAATTTCTTTCGATACTAATCCTAAATCACATTATTCCTTGCATCTATCCCAGAATTTTCAATCATTTTATCTCGAAAAAGAGAATCATCATATGCATTAAATGCGGAAGCTAGAATTGAACCTAATATCTTACCTTAACATTAAATCATAAATAAGCTCTTACATTCTCATTAACCATAAATATGTTATACATGACTGTTTCTCGAACTTAATTCCCTATACAAGCCTATTCATCAATGACTTAAAATATAACATAAGTTCTCAACTAACATTAACACATAGTATAAGTTCTCGACTAACATTAACCCTAATTCATGTTATACATCATCGTTGACCATAAGATTATACATCATCGTTCCTCAAACATCAATCATAATTCATATCTTACATCATGAACTTTCAGAACGTTCAGATTTCAAAGTAGCAGAACTTAAACACATGGGCTACATTACATACATTCATCTCATCGTTCATTCATCATGCACTTTGTTAAGTGTCATTTCATACCTCATTCATCCTCGTTCCTACTGCAATCTCCATATGGAACGTTTGAATATTACAGGGGCAAAGCCCAAGTTAGATAATGAATCATCTAAGTAAGGGTATAAAAATCATTTCAGTGCATGTATGCAAAATGTCCTATTTCATTTCATTTTGGATTGAGCCGACCGTACCTTAATGCTGCTCTCCATTTTTATAGCCTCTTTCCCAGGTCGAGGTGTATGGGTGTACCCTTAGAAAAACAGCGATCACAGCCCATACTCTCAAACTCTTATGCGATTACATGATCAATAATATTATCGTGAACATATACACATTTCATCATCAATACATGTAAAGGCAATTTACATAACATATTCACATCAAGACATGACAACATGATAAAACCATTTACATAAAATTAGATTTTGGAAATATCACTTACAAACCAAGCCTTTTCATAAAATTAAATCTAGTTGAGAAATATGACTTACCTCATTTGCATCTCATAACATCTCGATTCTTGTGTCAGGCTTCTAATGTACTCACTTCGAATTCTCAACATACCCTAGCCATCATATTCATTTAATAATATCAATAATCTATTTTTCCTAATTTCCTCATAATTTTCCTCCATTTCTTCCTATTTTTCTCAATAATTCCTTAAACATTTTCCTTACTAAATAATTCCTCAATAATCCTAACTAATTATTTCTCAATAGCAATTCCTAAAATAATTTTCTTAATTTACTAGAACATTCTAGGGAATTTTACTTACCTTAACTTAGCCTCTCAAATTTTTTCGATATGCGTGTTTTGACCTTGAAACGCGTGACTCGTCTCGATGGTTGCGCAAATCCTCGATTCTTGCATACCATCTCAATTCTTGCGCACTACCTCAATTCTCACGCATTTACCTCATTTTTTGTGCAACATCTTGATTTTCATGCACTGCCTCGATTTTCTTGCCCCGTCTCAAAACGCGTACCCGAACCATTTTTCTCGCCAAAATTTTCGGAATAATCATAAATCTCCATTTTCTATTTTCCAGAATTTTTCTAGAATTCTTTTCTATTTTTTCTTCATTTTCTTTCCTTTTTTTCTTTTTTTCATTTCTTTTCCATTTTCCTTTTTTTTTCTTTTCCTTTTCTTTTTTCTTTTCTTTTTTCCACTTCATCTTCAACCTCCCTCCTTCCTCTGTTTCTTCTCCTTCTTCACCGCACCCGCGCACAGTGCCGTGCGCACTAGCTCCGCCTCAGCCGTCCGCCCCTTGCCACTGGCCACTGCCTTCACCCTCAAACCACCCTTGTTGCGCCTCGGCCGACGCTGCTGGACCGCTCAAGCTTGCTGGTCGCAAGTGCCGCATCCGCCATGGCAGCCTTTCTCGCTGCTCTCGGTCTCCCTCGCATTTTCTTGCTGAAGCTCTCAGCCATTGCATTCATTTCTCTTATCTGTCAGTCACTGCAACAGCAGCTTGAAGCTGCTCTAGCCATGGCCGAATTCGGCCATTTTGTTTGCTGCAATTTCTTCCTCTCCATTCCTTCAATCTCTCCCTATATATATAGGCAAAGCACCCGACAGCCTTGGCCAACACTCTAGACAACTCTCTCAATCCTCTGCAAAGTCCTCAGCCCAACATCTCAATTGAAGAACCAACCAAAAATTGCTCCCCACGCATATACGCATGCACATAAATAATACATATATATATTTACACTAATATAATTATAGGAAAATACACATTTAATCCTCATAATTAGTCTTAATTACACTTGAAAATTTCCTAAACTGCAATTACACCCTCTAACGTCCAATTAATTTGTATTATGATGCTTTAAATCCATAATTAATAATTTTGGGTTTACCCGATAAAATCGATTTCGCCCCTGAGTCCTCACCAACTATTGATTCATCCTGAAACCATCTCAGGATTTCGTTGACTTCTCAGAAGTCCCTTATGATAATTCGGTATTTCAGCCTCAATTATAGTTGTATTTTAATTATACCGAAAATCATCTCAATTCTAATTTCTTTTACTTACATAAATTCTATCTCAGAACGCTCATCGAGACCATGCCATTTTCCTTAGACAATTACATCCTAGGACATTCTCTGCAGTCGATTTGACGATCCATTTTACTATCAAGCCCATTTTTCGATATTTTAATCTCACTGAAATTACGTGTCAACTTTATACCGAAACGAGGTCTTACAGTTACCCTATAAAAGTCTATTTTAGGAAAGGCAAGCCCTAGTTAGGTACTAGGGAAATAGAGGACCCCAAGCTGATTATAAGTGATCTTAGAATTTAGCGGCTTACTAATAAAGTCATGAATTAAGAAGAATATGCTGATGATCTATTTGAAAGGCCTATAGAGTTAAAGATAGGTAGGATTCATAAGGTGTCAAAGAATTATAATTTACTAAGATGGTAACTTAGTGGCATTTGTAAGAAGAACAAATGACCTATGAGAGATATTTGCCAAGATAGTCAATTAGGTGGAGTTAGGAATGGCAATTGCAATCGAAATCGTGGGGAATCGAACCAAAATCGAATCGGTCAACACGGTTAAAAATCGTTTAACTGGGTAATGATTTGGTTTGGGAAAAAATCAAACACTGTTTCAATTGGTAAGGTTTGGTTATGGTTTTCATTAAATCCAAATCAAAACTCGAACCGAAACCGAACTGAATGTGTGGGTAACCAAACCAAATCAAACCGCACCGAATATACATATATATAATAGATATTTATTTATTTAATATATTCTATATACACATAATATATATATTGACTAATGTATTTTTTACAAATATTGTAACTAATGCATTATAAATATATAAAATATTTAATATTTATAAAGTAATTAACAAATAAAAATAAAACCTAATCTTAAATTATTTTATTTTTATCAATCAAATAATTATATCCAAGAAGTTTAAAATTAATTTGTAACTTTATGCAAGAAAAAAGTAATTTTATTAGAGTTTGTCTTTATTTGTTGTGGAATTATCAAAAATTTTTATGAATGCTATTTACAAGAGTTTGTCTTTATTTGTTGGTATAGATCAAATTAAAAATACCATGATTAAAATCGAAATCGAATAATTTGGTTATGGTTTTTAATTTTTAAAATTAGTGAATAATGATTTAATTTTGGTTTTAGTATTTTAAATTTGATTTAATTATAATTTTACTAAAAATCTAAATCAAATTGAATCATTAACAACCCTAGATGGAGTCATAGTACTCAAGGAAGCATTCACAAACTCCTAAGCCAACATTTAAAGACCTTCAAAGAAAATAGGGTAAATCTCGAGGCAGTGTCAATACCAAAGATGAATAACCAAGTTGAGTTGGGCATTTGGCCCATATGCACCATGTGAGATTAGGCAAAGTAGGTGTTGATGTGAAGTACCTTGGAAAAGAGGCCAAACTGCCCTTGGTAGTTGCCGCATGTTAGCCTTAAGGTACAATCCATTATGTGAGATTAGGCAAAGTAGGTGTTGATGTGAAGTACCTTGGAATAGAGGCCAAACTCCCCTTGGTAGTTGCCGCATGTTAGTCTCAAGGGTACAATCCATGATTTGATGATAACAAAAAGTTTTAGATAATTTATAATTTTGAAACCCTTTTTATGATAATTTATAATCTTAAAAAATCCCTTTTATTTAAAGAATAGAAGTTGTCGATTAGTGTCCTAAATTAATCAACTAAAGTTGATCAAAGACTTAAAATTGAAAAAAAAAAAAATTAAGTAGTTGACTAAAATTGGATAAAAAATCAAAACAACGAAAGATTATAGTTATAGTTGATTTATTAGTTTAAATTAATCTACTAGAGTTATTTAAAAACTATGTTCATTTTTAATAGTCGACTAGCATCCCTATTCCCTTGATTAATCAACTAAAGTATGGCAGAATATTCTTAAAAGTTTACGTAGTCACTTAATAATTTTTAACTAGTCAGTTAAAGTATGTCAATAAATTTCTTATCTTCTCAAATAGTCTTAGCTACTCGACTAGTGAGCTTGTCAGCTAATTTTAAAGTTAAATTTCTAACCTTGTTTAATTAACAACAAAAAAACATCATCATTCTTCATATGATTTTGTCCTTTGTGTATACTTCTTAAATGTTTAATTCATCCAATTTTGGTAATAAGGCAGACAAACTTGAAGTTTCTAATGAATAACGCTCTATTTTACTAAAATTATTTTAAATTATCAAATTATTATATAATACCCCACTTTTCTGGACATGTTATAACTTAAGAAATTTTGCTCTATTTTTTTTCCTCTAAATTAACAAACTTGTCATAATACAAACTCTCAAAATTTCTCACCTACCTATCTAACATGAAAATTATCATATATCATATACGTTAGACTAGATATTTCACCATTAGCAAAAGCAAAAATCAAACCTAACATTAACATTTGTCATAAATCAGTTCATACATTATTAACTTTCAAAGCGTTCAAAATTTCAAGTAGCAGAAACTTAAATGTACAAATTTCATTATCATAAAACATCATGCACATGCTAAGTGCCGTCACATATCTCTTCTGTATCTACTTCTACTTCATTTTCATTTAGAACGTTTGAATATTCTAGGGATATAACTCCAGTTAGATGATGAATCATCTAAGTGATGGTGCAATAAATATATTTCGTGCATGGATGCCATATGCAAAATGTTCATATTCATTTTGTGTGAACCGACCGCACGTTAATGCTACTCTCCATTTTTACGGCTTCCTTACCATGTTGAGATCTATGGGTGCACTCTTGGTGGAGTAACGGTGTCGGCCCGTACTCTCAAACATATGCGATGCATGATCAATAACATCATCATGAGCATATGCATATTTCATTATCATGACATGTAAATACAATCTACATGATATATAGCATAATCAAGGCATGGCAACATGATATAATTATTTACATAAAAATTTGGGTTCAAGGTTGCACCACTTTCAAGTCATATCTATTTGTATGAAATCTAATTTCAATTTGGTAAAACCACTCACCTTAATTTCGTTTTTTTTCAAAATTTCTTGAAGAACGTGTTATCCTAAAAAATCGTGCAAATATCCAAATTCTAAAACCAAATTTCCTCCTGATCAATAAATATCCAAGAAATCAATATTCTAATTTTTCCAAATTTTTTCCTAATTTCCATAATTTCTTCTAATTTTCTCTCATTTTCTTCTCAAAAATTCTAAAATAATTATCTCCTCTAATATTTTCTCAAATTTTCCTTCATAAAAAATCCTAAAATATTTTTTTGAAAAATAATAAAAAAATTCAAAAAAATTTAACCTGGCACGCGCCTAAAGATTTGACCGGCATGTGTCCTTCACGTGCCAGTCGTCTTCAACCTTCTGCCGATCGTCGGTGATGCTCCGATAGTTAGTTTTTTCTTCCAATCCTAACCTATTCCTTGCTTCAATCACGATGAAACCCTTGGGTGCTCGATTGATGGTCGAAAGTGCCTCAATCGAGAAGTTTAAACCTCGACTCCGGCGAACCCTCGAGATTCTGGCCAAGCTTAAACACCACTCAAACAGTTCCAAAGCTCATCAAATTCTCTAGAAATGAACCTCTCTCACTCAAAAACAAAATCCCTTTATCCAAGACTTCCGAATCACTCTCAAACTTAGACTATTGGAAGTTTAATATCTTGGAGATTTCAGCCAACCCTCAACCCCTATTTATACTCGATTCTCAGCCAAAACGAGCCATACCTAGTCTAATCCAAGCCTTTTAATGCCTGATATGGTCTTACCTAAACTCAAATCATGATGATTTTCTTGATAATCCCCTTCCCTGATTTTTTGGCAGTCTCGGCCATATCCCCCCTCACGATGTCAAATCACGACAATACATGGCCTTTCCTCGTTCCATACCTTGCTCAACCAAACCCCCATGTTGTGGGGCCTTTTTTCGTGCCCTCAGGAGACCCTAAGGATGTCGACCGAAGGTTGGTCGGTGATGACAACGATTTGGTCAGCAGCCTTGGCTGTATTTTTGCAATTTTACACTCTAACCCCCTTAATTTTTTAAATCTCTTTTAGGGTTTTCCATGAAACTCATTGAGTTGCCAAAAGTTTTGCAATGATCCTTAGAATTTCTCTTTTGCATTTGATTATCCAAGTTTCGTTTTTCCACATTTCAGCCCAGATTCAAAAATTACACTTAGGCCCAAAACTTATACAAAATCGCATTTGATCGCGAATTCTTTCATTTTACCTCGAACCCACTTCAGGGTTGTTTCTTATATAAAACTTAATCCTTCTCAGTGTTCCGTTGCCTTTTCAAAAGTCCCTTACGATGATTCAATTTTCTAGGTTGCTTCATAGCTATACCGAAAACAGTTCCCGATTTACTTTCTTTCGATGCCAAAAATCCTATTTCGAATCACTTGCCAATGCTATTCTTTCTTTTTTTTTTATGTATTTACGTTCCAGGTTATTCCCTCCCATTAATTTGGCTATCTAAGATCTTTAGCCATCCCCTAGTCTCTTATACGCAATATTTCACAAAATAATGATATATTCATTTATTTTAACTTAGAATATTACAATATATCTTTGATTTTTTTCAAACCTATCATTTCTCTTTTGCTACTAAGTATTTATTATCTTTGACCCATTACTAACCTTCGTTAGGCTAAAAATATGATCTTATGGTTTGATGTTCTAAGAGTCAAAATCCTATAAAGTTGAAGAAATTTCTCTCGGGAGTGAAAATGACCTGACACACACCATTTGAATTTCAAATGTACTGAAGGCCCTTTTCTCCAACAATCATAGAGTTTTGTTAGAAGTGTTCAAAAGCTAGTGGTTGGATCTATTGAAGATACTTACAGCATTGAATATCTTATCACAAGCAAAGGAGGAGTGTGTTAAAGTGTTGGATCTCATTGTTCACTTGCTTCTTTGTATCTATTTTATCAAGCTTTCTAAGTTAGTTATTGTAAGTTTTACTCGATCACCTTTGTGTGAGAGGATCTCAACTTTATTATGAGAGATTTCCGCACACCCTTTATTGTGAGGGACTTTAACTTGCTTCAAGAGTAGTTCTTATCAAGCGAGGGATTGTATTAAGGTTTCTAGCTCCTATCAAATACTAGGGTTAATTTAATCTTTGTTATAATGAAAAGGTTTTATAAAATTGAACCCCTATACATCTCTTGTTTTGTTTGTGGTTGATTTTTTATTTAACAAATTTCAAATTCAACAAAAGATTTTAAAAATCTATTAAGAACTCAAACTTCTAAAAATCAATCAAGACTTTAAAACCCAATTCACCCCCTTCCCGCTCTTGAGAATTTTTTATGGGCGACAATGCATATTGGGTATGTAATATTTGGTGCGCACATAGGATATGGGAATAGAGAAAATGAGACACTAACACTAACAGGCATTTGCTAGAATAATAACCAATTAAGTTAGGCTTGGTGATTTGAATGTAATAGAGTTAGTAATGTAATAAGTCATAAATGTACATAGTTTAAGGCTATAAAGTCAATTGTGTATATTATTCAAGTGTATGAATATGTTATTAAATGAAGTTGTACGTGTGTGACAGGTTTTCAACTATGTGGCACACTGCACAGCAATATCAATGATATAATACTCAGTTGAAATTAAGTTAGGTGTTTGAAAACTCAGGCCATGTTTTAATACTTAGTTGGTTATGTTACTTAGATAAATAAAACATTATCTTATTTTGGAAAGAATGTTTCTCTGATAGGCTAACAAAAACAAGAGTAAACCTTATCTTAAGAAATGTTTATGGTTTTCGCATGTTTAATAATGAAGTTAACTTTTCTTCAAGTGAAAGGCTTTGTCAATTTTGAAATAGAATAATGCTATTTATACAAGGGGTTTACAGGTGAGCTTTCTCGCGATAAATTGGCGATATTCTCTCATTTCATCTCCTCTCCTCTCTTTTCTCTCTCCCCTTCCCTTCCAGCAACCGCCACTCATCTCCTTCCTCTCACCGCAGCCTCACCGTTGCATCCCCCCTTTCCACAATGATAGGCGAGGCAGCAGCAACAGCAGAAAAAAGATGATGAGAGGCGATTGCTAAAGTTGGAAGGGAGAGAAAGGGACAAAAATGGTTATTCAACTAACTTGTAAACCTCTCTGTGAACACCCCCCCCCCCCCCCCCCCGCGGCACAAATAGCATTACTTATAGATATATATCATGTTAAACCTGTGAAATGATACCTTTTTGGAAGATATTTTGATATGAGAAGTTTGCGAAGACATATAACTTTGAGCCCAATATTTCTCATATTTAAAACTTATGAATGTTACTCTTTGATGCACTCATTGAAGCTCGTCTATAAATTCTTCCTCTTTGACAGTCTTCCGCTTATGTTTGTACCAATATGATTTTGCATTATCATGTTAAGCTACTCATTTCACTCAACTTAGAATCATTAGTCTACTGAGTTGTTTTGTTTGTTATTATCAAAACCTTGGTTTGCACATTTGGGGTTAACAAACATCTTTCACCTTTGTAAAGTTAAAAATTCTTTTTAATTTCAGCTTGTATCAATATATATAAAAAAAATGACTTTTCAATATTCTCACTTACTAATAAGTTTGTATTAATTATTGTGTGATTAATTTCTTATCTTAATATTTCTTTACTTGCCTCCCAATGTCTCTTATCCTTGGTTACTAGCAACTTCCTGAATTTATTGACCTTTCTATGTTCCTCCCCACATATTTGAACCGACTGTTAGGAAAAAAATAAAATCAAATGATTTATATAATAAAACTGGACTTATCCAATTTACACAACAAAAGTTGGATCGGATGGTTGAGTTATTAATATTAAAACAAAATTACAATAAAAGTCGTTTGTTTTCATAGTCTAAATACTTCACACAGAGACTTTTTTGAACAATGAGAGTTGTTCTAGTAATTTGAGGCCCGTTTTTGGCATATGTTTCTGCATCCTTTCTATAGTATATACAATCAATATATATACCATGATGTACGGGCGTTTTTATCACTCATCTGCTCACTTCCACCATGAATGACGGAAATAGGGTTCAACTGCAATCGACAGATGTTCCCTCTGCAACTGCACACAGCGATTGTAAATCCGATTATAGATCTAGATTTGAATTCAAATCTAAAGTTGGATCCAAAAACCGTTATGAGTAGATCGACCCGAATACACAATCTGAATTTACTACACTAACTAAATATGATTGTTGCTTCAATGGCATTACTTTCCTAGTGTGTTGACAATTAAGATAAGCATAGAGATTAAAAAGAAGTGCTAGCTTGCATGTTAACTCTTTAAGGTTACGACTTGTATTTTTGGATGGAACCTTACTTGGTCCATGTTATGCATGAATCCATAAGGACTAATAGAGTAAAGCCAGATTGATTTGTTTCCATTGAAATGGCCTAGAAAAAAGAAACACAAACTTATTGACAACAAGATAAGAAATACCAAATGAAAAAAAAAGTCTCTTTTAGGGGTGTTCAAAAAAACTGGTGCACCGCAGAAATCGGTCAAACTGAACCGGTCAATTTTTTTTTTCTTTTGGTGGTTGAAAACGATTTGAAAGCTGTTCAAACCGCGCGGTTTGCGATTTGGACACTAGGTGGTTCGGTTTTAAACTGAACCGCCTAGGAAATAAAACAAAAAAATTATTAAAAATAATTACTTTGAAAATAATTGGTTTGGACAGTACATTATTCAATTACATGTACGTATATATATTTGGAAATAATTGTATGTTGCATATTCATTGTATGATGACATGCATTATTTGATGTTAAGTCACTGGTAATCATGATGATAATCACTGATAATCTTTATTTACCATTTTTAAGTAGCATTTTTAGTGATTTTAACACTCACCTATACTAGATTTTCATATCGCGATAAATCGCAACAAATCAAATCGGTCGAAAAACCACACCAACGGTTTGGCATGCTGAAAATGGTTCAGACTGGCCAAACCACACTGCGCACACCCCTAGCCCCTTTACATGATGAGACCATACTCGAATTTCCCTTCATCTAAATGGAACAAAAAAACAATCCCTAATTGCAATACTTCTGTTCTAGTTGACATGGAAAGATTGGGGAATAGATCACACAAAGGCCCATAGCTAACACCAATTATCAAACTAGGAATGAGTCCTGGCCCATACTACCCTTAAACAATTATAACATTTTTGACATTTGTAATTAGAATTTGCATCATAAATGATGTTATCTTTTAAATTTTTTCATTTTTTGCTTTGCAATAGCAACACACTAAGCCTTATTTTCTTGGAGGTGATTACATGGATTTATCTTTACTTTTAATCATATTTTTTGTAAGTCTATTATAATATATGTCATGCTTAAGAGTTTTCTATCAAACTATATTGAGATTTAAAAGGTGAAAAACAACCCATTTTCAAGGAAAAAATGCCAGAGAAGAGATGAACTCTAGAACGGGAGACCAACATAATGGTGAGTGAAATGACTTGTTCTATTTGAAATATGACAAAATGGTTGTAGGAGAATTATAAAAAGAAAAAAAAAATCCCAAATGAAAAACAGTCTTAGTGGTAGAATGAGATACAAGAGAAGACAAAATTTAAGAGACCTTGCTACAAAACTTTATATAGATGTCATAACCAAGAAAACTTATAAAGGTATAATTTGGCTAAAAAAAAAAAGAGCAATTCTTAAGGCGAAGCCAATGCTTATGAAGAGTTTATTTATAGAATGCAAGTTAAGTAAAAAAATACAAGTGTAGATGATATTATGGTAAACTTGAAAGACCAATCATTCCAAGAAAAAAAATTAATTTAAATATTTTGATTCAATTATCTAAAAAGATTTTGTGCTATGGACACGATGTTTTAGTGAACGAACTTTTGTCCTATGCAATAAAATTGATCTTATATCTATTTATGTAGGTTTATGATTGTTATTATTGTTCATATAGAGTGCATTTGAAATACATGTGATCAATAAGATTCAGATTCTTGGAAGAAAAATTGCACACCATCTATCGTTGGAGAAAACAGTAGCCATTATAAGAAACATGATTTTTAAAGGTCTCCTCAAAGAGTCAATTTCTTGAATGTCTCCAAGAAGTGCTAGTATAAATCATATTAGAGTTTAAGAAACATTTGAGAACATTTTGAGCTTTGGATCATTTTGAAAATGCAAATTTGGCTCCATATATAGCTGGGTTGTTACACTGCACCCCTTGGGTACCAGTACGCAGGAGGTACAGTAGC
The DNA here is from genome assembly GCA_036245055.1 of Diospyros kaki. Lineage (NCBI taxonomy): Eukaryota > Viridiplantae > Streptophyta > Magnoliopsida > Ericales > Ebenaceae > Diospyros > Diospyros kaki. Next base: position 23,452,275 of record BSEG01000010.1, on the reverse strand, counting down.
AGTGCCCTCAACCTTGACATTGTGCCCCAAATTTTCATACTTCACTCGATACAGAACGTGGCTATTCTGAGTCTCCACTCCCTTGGTGCTTCTATTCTTGAACAGGTCTGAATTTATATTTATCAATCCAAACTCTAAAGGACATTGTGGCCGCGGAGAATCCTTCAGTGAGTTGATTCACAATGTTCTTATTTCATCCCAATGTACTAAAGCTACTCTGCTAGTGAGGCTGTGCCAGAACATTGATACCAACATGCAGGTAAGATTACCAAGGTATAGTCAACCACAAAAGTGCTTGATACTCTCTGTTTTGCGAGTGTCAAGGGAGGGTCGTTTTCATATGAGCCTTTACCCTTGCTTTGTAAGGAGATTGTTTTTCAAACTCGATCCCATAACCTTCTAGTCACTTGTTACTACCATTGAAATCTTGGCAACATCATATGATAATGAGAGGACAACAGGATCCTCTTTCTACTTCAATTAACAGAAAACATAATGTCAACAACATGAATATATGATTCTCATTGTGGATAAATGTAACGACCCATTAGAGGGTTTAGAAGTTATTTAAAAATTATTTAATTCTTGGCTAAGAAAATTTGTCAATTAATTATTTAATGTGGTAATTTAAAATTTTTTAAATAAAAAAAATAGCATTTAAGGATATTTAAATTATGTGGAAATTAAATGCTGAAGGTAATTGTAGAATTTTAAATAATATTTTTTTATTATTATAAATTATTTAATTAGAGATATTATGTAATTAGGAGAACCCATACGTGAGAAGATTTAGGTTTGAAATCTCCAAATTAATTAAGAATAAGTACTCCTAATTATAAAAAGAGAAGGAGATGAGTTTCTAGGGTTATTTCTTTATCTATATAAAGGCACGTAAACCATAGTATTCTTCACGTCGCGTGAGGAGCAGAGAGTCAAGAAGTCTATGAGTTGCAGAAGTTGCTTTGCATAGGAAATTTCTGGTTGAGATCGTGTGAGTCGATCAAGATTTATCGAGACAAGTATCTTCCTTGTAATCCCTTCTATTATAGGTTCATATTAGTTTCGTTTTTAGATTATTCCAATTCTTCATTGTAGTTTTTAGATTTATATCAACAAGTAGATATATATATATATATATATATGCGTATAGTAGTGAAGTTATAAACAAATTTTATTACTCCTTCTCTATTTTGAATTGCAAATTCTATTATTCCTTCTCCATTTTGGAGTGCAAGTCCTATTATTTCTTCTTTCTTTTGAGTTGTAAGTTCCTTCCTCCTTTTATTTCTTTTAGAGGCAAGTTCTCATATATGCATGATCTTTATAGCGATTCAATCAAATATTATCTTTGAATCATCCTTAAAGTTGTTTTATATCGATTGGGATTCCTTTTCCTAAGATTTTATTCAGAATGGTGTAGAATTATTAAGTTTTGTTACAAATTTTAATCTCTGTTAGCGTTCATGTTCGTCAAATTTAATTGCAAATATCTGAATGGGTCTTCCCATACCTGGATGAGTTCCAAGTTATGTGCGTGTGATATCCGAATGGTTCTTCGTATATCCGGATAGCTCGTATTCGGATGTTCTTCCCTTCTATCCGGATAGGGCCAGTATATTTAGATGCCTAATTTTATATCCGGATGTCTCTCTCAAGTTTTGGAATTTCATATCCGAATGCCTTAGTGAGATATCCGAATGACTTGAATCATATCCGGATGTCCTAATTCATATCCGAATACATCTCAACATACCTGAATAGCTTCTGATTTGAGCGTCAGTGTATCCGAATGAGCCTTCATATCCGGATGTCTTCTATCATATCCGAATATCCTTCTTGATATCTAGATGGCTTTTCCAGAAATCCAATTAAACTTCTAGTATAACTTAATTCAAGTTTTATTCAAATAAAAATATTCAATACCTCCAAATATTGAATTTATATGACAGAATATAACAAGTTAATCATGTTCATACCATAATACATAATTCATAGAATCTTTGTATTCCAATATATTGAAGATCAGACATGTTTAGCATTTATTATGACATAATCAGCATTATTTCGTGAGATTATGTGCATACATTTTGATATGAGCATGACTTTATATGAAACACTTCATATCGTGTGCTAGCATGTATGTGAGCATTGCATTGCATTATGCGCGCCAAGCAGCTTAGTCTAGGGGAATCCCTTAGTATCAGTTTTACCTCTGTTATGAGTTGCTCACCTGGTGACGACCAGGGGGCTAGGGGCATATGGCTCACAGTATATACTTATAGTTTTTATGTATGCAAGATTCAGATCAGTCAGGTATGTATTACAGATTGTGTTGACTTATATGCTAAAGTTGCATACTTGCATTTAATTTACAGTTCATGTGCACTACATTTTTGTGAATGCAAACAAATAGTGATTATATTCAGTACAAGTTCAGTACATAATTTATCAGTATCGATATTCTTCGATTCGATTATTCTTTTCAACTTATTACTTGCTGAGTTTTGTAACTCACCTTGTACTCTTCACCATTCCAGATCCTAACAAGAGAGTACCAGATATGAAGCCTACCAGCAGTGATCAGTAGTGTGTATGTGAACTCGCTCAAAATCAAAGATGCTTGAGAGTTTTATAGTATCTTGTTAGATTTCGATTATTTTATATATTCATTGAAGGATTATCCCTCAGACAGAGTTTATGATTTCCAATTTATATTATCTTGGAGTTTTTATTTTAATTGATTGAGATATTCAGATATGGTATCAAATTTCAGTTTATCAAAGAGATTTATTTTATTTTATTTATTTTCTCCATGATACATTTTCTCAAATAGTTCTGGAAAATGGGGTGTTACAATAAATGTCAATAAAATCCATCCTAATAGTGATAAACATGAGGATAAGAACTACTAGCAAATTGAAGTGAAAAATAGCAACTCAATATTTTCTACCTAGCTTAGCTCATTTAGATCCGGAGGCACTAGATAAAATTACAGAACTCAAACCAGTCTCTTGCTTCCTTTTTGGAGTAGATAACCGGTGCTTTGACCATTCATCCAGGGCTTTATGGTGCAGACCATTCATTCGAATGTAGGGCCGCTTTTCTCGAATTATCTTCTCGGCATTCTTCCAATCTTCTGCCACATTTAGAGATACTAACAGGGCACACATCACAGCAACACTTCGTCCATGACCTGGAGCAAGCATTTTGTGGATCAATGTAGTTGGAAGACCAAATTCACATATTAAAAACCCCTCCCCCCCAAAAAAAAAAAGAAAGAACGAGAAAAGAACTCCAAAAACTCCCAAGTGGTTAGAAACCTTAAATAGAAAACCCAATAAATAAAATAGCAAAATTTCAAGGATAACAATTGCCATTGCAACTCACATCCTTCTAGATCCCTAGTCAATAAAAAGTTTCATCATTAATTTAATCCAGTTGCTCTTCGGTTAAGTGGCACTGTGGCTTTTCAATTCAAAATTTATGTCCAGGGAAATTAAAAATGAATTCAAAGGTGGTGATGGTAGTCTTGCAACAATCAGATGCTGAAATTGACACAAGTTATATGTCAAACTTTCTGAATCAGCCAGCCCAATGGGAATTTAACATTTTTGACGACGCGAGCAGTCTATGACTCCTCTTTGGGGAAAAATTGCAGCTAACTCGGCATGTTTTTGGGCTCAGTATTTGACATTTGAGTTCAAGCTTTGTCCTGCAACATCATCAGGCTGAGGCAGTTCCTACGTTACAATAACTAATTGGCCACCCAAATTGCGGCTTATTATTCCCATTAAACAAACAGTAGATAAACAATAGTCTTTGGCAGTTCAAGTTAAATATCACACTTGGTGAGAAAACTGATTCAGTGTTGCATTGCTGTTTCTTCTAGTACACTGTATTCTAGGTCTTTGCATGAGTTATGAGCCTAGCATGAATAATTTATTAGCAAAACAAAGAAAGCCACTGATTGCCGGAGTCTACAAAGGGAAATTAGCTTACTGGAGGAATGTTCTAGTAATGCAAGTTGTACTGATTCTAGAAGATTTGAAAACCATTTTTGGCGCCAAATCCAAGCTGAGGCAATATAAAAAGAACTGACCCAGCCATTTGAAACTTGCAGAAATAATATTGAATCAGTTCATTTCCCTAGGAGTGTTCAAATAAACCGCCGCACCGCGGTTTCCGGCCGAACCGAACCGGACCAGACCAGACTGAACCGGCCGGTTTTTTTAAACTGGCGGTTCGGTTTAAAACCGAACCGCCCGTATATATAATATATAATTTAAAAAATATATAATTTATATATTATAAATATAAAACTTAAAAAGAGGCATCGGACGCTCTCGGCTCTTCCTCTCCTCCTTATCTCTCGAGTCTTCCCTTTCCCCCCAACCAAACCCTAACCCTAACCCTATTACTTGAACCAAACCGCACCCATCTACTCCCGTCGCACCGCACCCTCTTTCTCTCCCCTTTCCCTCGGATGATCGTCGATATACGCCAACCCACCGGCGGCCCTATGCCGTTGCAGGCTCGCAACAGTCTAACACCTCACGTCGTCGCAGTCAGCACCTCACACCGACGGCCCCCACGCCATCGCAGGCTCGCAGCAGTCCGACGCTCGTCGCCCCATTTTCTTCCTCTTCCCATTCCGATCGTCGATCGCTGGTAGGTATGCTCTCTCTCTCACTTTCTGTTGATTACTTTTTAGTGCAAGTTTTTGGTACTCAAGCAATGGACTCACTTCAACGACAGTCGACAGTTTCGTCTTGTACTGTACTAGCTTGTTAGGGTCCTTGGGGATGTGTTTGTGCTGCATTTGCTAGCAAATCTGGGACGAGCTACAAAATTTTTGAAACCATGAAAACCGAACCGCAAAATGCAGTGCGGTTCGGTTCGGTTTTCCGAACCAAATCAAACCGCTTGGTTTGATTTGGTAGAAAACCGAACTTGCGGTTTGGCACATTAAACCAGCTCAAAACTGGCCAAACCGAACCGCGAACACCCCTACATTTCCCTCCTCAATTCTCTCTCTTCTCTCGGATTTTCCTGCTCAATTCTCTAATTCTCACCCTTCCCTCTCAAATTCACACCTAATTCTCTCTCAAATAGCAGAAAATTCCCCTGTCAGATATAGGATCTGACACTTTCAAGAGATGCTTAGGGTGTCGGTTGAGAAAGCTCTTGGAAGCATGTCGACAATGTCACAAAGGGCATCGCAAAATAGAAACTTGCATTTTCTTCTATGCACACATTTTATATAAATGCTTTATTTTTTAGGATTCTTTACTTAGGAAGTTCATCTTCTAACTTGTGTTTATCCCCTAAAATATTCAAATATTCCAAATGAGACAAGCAGTTTAAAGGGAAATGAAGTTCTTGAAGCATAGTTTGAAAGCTTCATTAGTTTATTTTACTTTTTTTTTTTTTTTGTGGCATGCCATATTTTGTAGATGCTATGCGTGTTTTTATGTGATGAACTATAAGCATATATAGGTTTTATTTTGGTAATATCAAAATGTATCAAGCATCCTAAACTTATTGTACAAACTAAGTTTTCATTTAAGATGTCATTTCGTTTTGGTGGAAATGGACGACTTTTATGTTCATATCTTAAGTTGCAGTAACTTAAAAATTTATTATAAAGGTTTCTAAAGATTTTTGGTTGGGACACCCGAAAACGCTCTTTTTTTCTTTTAAGTTCGATATTTCAGAACGAATAAAAAATTTTGACTCCTTATCATAGTTGTTAAATCGAGATTCGAATCAAGAATCAAAATCCTTATTTTATAAATCATGAATCGAGAATCGAATCGAATCATAAAATTCGATACACATTCTCAATTTCAACTATAAATAATATATATCCATAGAAAATAAATAATGTGCCCACCATGATCAATTCTTTTAAATATAAATAGATAAATAAACTTTTAAATATATTTTCTAAGTTTAAAATTATACCAAAAGGCAAAAGTATATTCATGTTGCCTTTAAATTCAAATTGCACCAAACCAAACTACTTTTAAAATAACAAGCAAGAAAAAAAAAACCTACAACTATAAGGTTACTAATAAACTCCATTGTCCATAATCTTCACTAGTTATCAATCATCTTCATCTTCAAGTTCAAGAGCATCATCATCTTCATCATTTTCATCATCTTCTTTGTTTTCAAAGATAGCTAAATCGAACGAATATTTGATTAAAGCGCACATGCAGACGAAGTCACACAAATTGGATGAATCGTGCTATTCATGCAATTCATGATTGATTCGTTCGATTCATAGTTGATTCTAAGGGATTTTCGATTCACCCTATAAATTTGACTCGATTTCTATATGAATCAAGTCAAATCGTATAATTCAAATCGTGAATCGTACGATTCTATGGGATTTTCAATTCACCCTATAGATTCGACTCGATTTCTATATAAATCGAGTCGAATCATACGATTCGAATCGTAAATCATACGATTCTAACAACAGTACTCCTTACTACAAGTTACAAATAAAATTAGGTTCGGTCCATGAAAATGAGTGCACACACAAAGACCTTGCCTTGATAAACTAAACCAAGCACAAAAGTTTAGGTGGAAAGGCGAGGGCACTAGAGGTAAACCTCCTTAAGTGTCGCTTAGGAGAATAATCTCTAGTGGATTTGAGAAAAATAAATAATGAAAATTGAAAGTTGGGCGAATGCAGGTTTTGAAAGTAAGATGTAATTCGTAAGGTTGGCGAAGGGTCTTTACGAGAAATGTTTTCAAAAAAAAGAAAAGTATTTTCAAAAAAAAATCCACAAATTATGACATGGAAATATGCTTTAAAGAGAGGGGTGTTTCATAATATGTTGTACACAATTTGCTTCTGTTTTGTTGTAGTTAATAAAATATAAGTAGGGTTAAATAAACGCCTAGAACATTGAAGAGAAAAGAGTATTCTGCGTAATAACTAGTACAACTCGCTATAAATAATGCAGTCCACACTAGGAAGGTTCAGAGCAGTCCATCCAAGAATCAAATCTAACACAAGACAAGCTCCCCGTACGAGGGTATAAAGAAATCTCTCTTTGTGGATGGCATCATCCTATGCAAGTAGTTTCTTTCTCTTATTCAGTCACTTACCTAGATGTCTCAAGTCCTGTCTGATTGCATGTTTTTGCCAGGGTTCCCAAGTGCAAGTAACAACTTTGCAGCAATAATTATATTCAAATAGAAGTATCAAAAGAGGACCCCAAAACCTTGAGGGACTCATCGACCATGAGCTCTTTACTACTAGCCCTTTTCTTGAGCAAAATCTACAATTTGTGGATCCCTAATTTGAACCAAACTATGTAACTGGGTAGTGACTATTTGTAGCGAGTTAAATTTGAGGAGCTCCATGAGCCCTACTATAGTTGCCTCTTTAGGAAAATCCCTAGTTGATTATTAACATTAATGAAGAGGAAACACAATTACTACTTGAGATTCGAAGTCACGAAAACAGAAGAGTTCCAGTGACATTCTTTAACAGAAAAAACTTTAATCCAACTTTAAATAAATAAAAAACAAGAGAGCATATATACAAATTCCAAGTCTTAAAAATTGATAATAATAAGAAAAGAATCCTAAAAGTTCCACCGTTTGATAGAAACCTTAAAAGATCTAAAAGCCAACAGAATAGATAGTTTCCAAAAATAATTGGTAGGATTAATTCAGCAAATTATTTAAAATGACAAGACAGTGATAAAGAGTTTCAAGGGGGTAATGGTTTCAGGATTCAATACTAGTTAGATGGTTATGTGGCCATAGACCTCTCTGGCTGATGGTTTTTGACCTTCCCGATTAACAATAAATAAGTCAGCCTATGTAAGCCGACTGTTTTGCTCTTTCCTTAGCTTGAATTGTTTGGCTTGCATAATACAGACATGATTTGTAGGATTAAAGCATTAACCATTACAGGATTTTATGGTATGCTCCAAAGTCATCCTTTGTCTGGGAGAGAGAGAGGGAAAGAGAGATGGGGCATAATGCCCATTAGGAGGGGAACACTTTTTCGTAGACGCATTATATGGTGCTGTGCAATACCTGAGGTATGCTTTCCTTAAAAGGTTGTAGGGAGACTGAGGGCTTCCCCAAGATGGCATTCAGTGTTTAGAATGCCTCCATGGCATCCTTACTTCTAATGAGGAGAGAAATGATGATTCACTTATGATTTATGTGCAAGAAGATGAGGGAAGCCACAGATTATCTTTTCCATCATTGCCCATAAAATGGCACGAGGTATTGGTGTAGCTGAAAAATAACACTTGTAGAATAAAACTGAGAATAGAGACAGAGCCTTAGAAATAGAGAAGAACCGAGAGAGAGAGATGTACAAATATGTAAGAAGCAACGCTAGATGCAGAAAATTGAGGAAAAAAAAAAAGAAACAAGAAAGAAAATAGCTTCAAGAAGAGTTCCAGCAAGCAATAGACAAGTAGAAGAAAGTAGAAGAGAAGCAAAGATGGTGACAAACAATATAGAACCTGTACAGGAGAAGAAAGAAAGAGAAAAGACAGGAAAGATCTGGGCAGCAGTAGAAGGAGAAGGAAAAGGAGAAGAGAAGAAAGAAGCACAAACCGGGGAAATCTAATAAGAGAAGAAAAATACAGAGAAGAGAGCATGAAGAGAGGAGGAAGAAGGGAGAGACAGAGCTCAAAGCTCTTTCAAAATATTTAACTTGCATTCGTCTTCAAAACCCTAATCTTGGATCACATGAATAGGCCATATTTTAAAATTCTATCAAAAACAATCTTAGTTAATATGCTTAGCAGTTAGATTTTACCATATAATCTAAGTCCCTATCACATAATCACCTAAATTCAATGACTTTATTGGCTATCTTGTAGGTAATGTTGATTTTTGTGCATTGAATGATATTGGAATCAGTAATAAACCTTTGTCCACTTTTGATCAGGCTTAGCTCGAACCTTATTATTAAAATGCATTTGGATTGCAATTTCTTTTTTGGACAATATGGAGCTTTTGGTGTGAGGTCAAATCCTGGTAGCATTGATAAGGTTGCTTCTTTGTGAGCGGGATGTCATGGGTTTGAGTTCAGTCTTGGTAGCAATGATAAAATTGCTGCTATTTTCGTGACTGGAAGGTCATAGGTTTGAGTTATGAAAACATCCTCTTGGCAAAGTAAGGTTATGGTTGGGTACAAAGACAATCCTCCCTCCCCACCCCCCCAAAAAAAAAAAAAATTATAAAACAGGGACCCTCATACAATATGGACACCCCTACAGGGCATTTGGTGTCAGAGAACAAGACACAAAGAGAGAGAGAGAGAGAGAGAGAGAGAGAGAGAGATTTTGAAGCTGCAGGCTTTGATGCGTTGGTTGAAGTGAACCAAGGTTGTTTTCCTTTTTTTTTTGCTTATGAGAGGAAGATCCATTTTGTATACAACCATTAATGCAAATTTTAGATGAACTATTTTTGTTGTAGATATGTAAAATATGGTTTCTATTTGCTTTCTCCTCTTTTTATGGGGTTCACCCCTTTAAATTGATCTCTTTTTAATAATATTTAATCATAGGGGCAAGGGGGAGAAGATTGCTACCAAATAAAGGACCCCTATTGGGATAAAATTCTTGAATATCAGAGATAAACTTTGAGGCAAACTAAATAAAATAGAAATTCCTAAACTAAGGACAGTTCCAGCACATTTGGCACTCCTCTAGAGACTAATTAATCCAAGATAAGAATAAAACAAGAACTCATGACCAAACAAAATTAAAATTTCATGCTGGAAACTTCTACTTTCCAAAATAGTGTTTGCATTAATCTAAATTTTCTTTTTACTAGATTGTACTTGCACAAACAGAAACCTCCAGTTCTTTTTAGGCTCCACACCAATGACCAAACAGATTGTACAGAATCTGCACTGCCTTGATAATGTCAACTAAAAAGATATGCTTCAGGAGTAAGATTTTTGGAGCAGCAAGATAGAGACAAAACATGCCCAATGTAATTTCAAAATTAGGAGTGACAACAAGGAATATCATAGTAAAAAGGATAGTTGATGTTTAACTGCATTAAGGGTGAGACTCAATAAATAAAAAATGGTCTGGAATCTGGATTGCATAAAGAGGTGCCACAAGAAGATTTAGAGAGAGAAAAATCAAAGTCCACAAAACTACTATGTGAGTTGCTATATATGTTTTATAAGACAGAATTCAAAGTAACAGGACAAATTTGTCCCGTATTGTCCCGACATCTAGGATGCAAACAGCAAAAAAGAAAAAGAAAAGAAAAGACAGGAAGTGGCATGGCTTGGAACATTGGTAAAATGACGAACTTTGTAGAGCTGAACATACACCAGAATGTAGTAGCAATAAGATAGAACTAGCACACAAGTATTGATCATGTGACAAAAATACCCCATGGTGCATCAATGAATGAACTTAAACCTGAGAACACTTTACAGATAATAGGGAGGCGCAAACAGTTTGGATGAAATAGTAAGGAAAGATGTTGGAAGAAGTTGTAATGCATTAGGAGTCTTGAAGATGAATCTCACGAGAGAAGAAGAATTCGGAATTATTCAAAAGTTGTAGATTATTTTTGTTAGCTGTAAAACAGTTGTAATCCCTTCCTAACTTTTAGGAAAGTATCTAGAAGATAAAGATAGCTAGTATTTAGGAGATAGAGTCATCTATCCTAAGGACTCTTTGTGTATAAATTCCGGTTACCATTGAATGAATTGGTGTGGTAGTTTTTCATCAAACGTTTCTACCGAAATTCTTCAAAAGACATTTAAGTTAATAACACAATATGGAGAAATGAGCCTGATCATGTTGGCTTTAACATTATTAGTACAATTGAAAATAGCCATGAGCACATGCCTTGGATGTGCAAATCAAAATCCCACCTGAATGACTGATTGAAACCTAACTTTGCTATTACGCAGGCCAGGGAGAACACATTCTCCCTCGAGATGTAAAAGAATTTTGTAACACAGGTGAGCTGCAACCCTAACATGACAAGCCTTTTTGCACAACATTTCTAGGCAATTCTAGATCTATTGCCAAGAAAGGTTTTGGCACATTAACTTCCTCAAGTATCATCCTGGTGACGACTCAGCCAGCAAGGCTACATCCCGCGAAAAAACAAAGCCCCCTAGTGGAAGAATGCAAAGGATCTATAGCACAAGGTTATTTGGGATCTTATGGATTGGTGGTAAGAGCTGATGACTCCATCTCTCCTTTGCTCAAGAGACTACCCTCTAACCAAGTTGAGAAAGGAATTAGGGACACATGTCAGGTTGGTTTTGAGTGTTTTGAATTGAGGCCATAATTTCTTGAAAATCTATTCTATGATATTTCGAGTGCCTACAGTTAGCCCCATATTCCCCGAAATGTCTAGTTTATTGTTCTTGGTTGCAAACATCTTTTCTCACAGAGATAAAGACAACCTTAGAATGCTACCTCTTGTCAAATGACTTCCACTCACTCTGGATTATGGCTGGAACAAGACTTAGCAATCCCATACAATTACAAGGATAGTGGGAGACAACATGTAGTGAGATATTGTTACTCAGACCAAATTCTCTCTGCTTCCTTGGTGTTGTTTCACTCTCTATGTCTATCCCTCCAAAGGCCTTATGTCACATTATTCACTTTGTCTATTCCCCAATTAAAAGGTACAAGGTCAGGGACAACAACCAAACTAATATGTTACATCAAAATGCAAAGATAGATGTTCTTAACTTAAACACCCATATGATTTGATTTGAAATATACTCTTGGATTTGAACATACCAACTTCGATGCAATATTTCAGTTATGATTCACATAAAGGGCTACATCGAGAGGAGAGTGGAAGCATTTCAAGGGTAGAAAAGGGCTACCTATCGCCATATTGAAACTACTACCTAAAGAGCTGCTGAACATGCCATTTAGAACGAACTAGCCTGAGCAAAACCAAAGCAAACAGTGCTTCTGTCACTAGAGTAACAGCCAAACTAGGACAAGAAACAAGGGCTACGGCTATAGAAGCATAAGCTGTGCAACAGTGCTGATTCACAAGGCTGATTTCATGCGTTGCATCATCATCATTCCTTCGGGTTTAATGAAGTATGCAAGAATAACCATCCAACTTTATTTAGTGATTAGACATGGACCAGATTTAGGCTTCTCCATGGCCTTCCTCAAAGGGCCAGTAATGCATTCACCTAGAGAAATTTTTTTCCTGACGATATACTACATATTACCAAATTAAATAACCTATCAAGAAATTCGGATAGAGCACATAAACACAAGGATCAGAAACAAGTACTTGAAAACCAAGTTCCCTTAAATCTTAAAACAAGAAACTGGGAGAAAGTTCAAATCATACCATATGCACAGTGACAAAAGATTGGTATCTTCTGAGCTCTCTTCCTACAAGCCCACTGAACCGCGGATTCGATTTCGCCCGGCTGCGGTGCGCCCGTATCCCAAGTAGGAATGCACAAATACGAATGCCCTCCTGATACTTCAAACTTCCTTGGCAATTCACAAGTGCAATCAATAATAGCAGGTTTACCAGGAGGCATTTTTTCAGGTGAATAAGGCCATCCTCCAACAAACAAACCTTCGGAAACTTCACTGTAAGGAGCCTCTCCACTCACCAATCTTCGCAATGCCGAGAAAAGCCGGACAAAATACAGATATGGACTGAAGATGATCAGTGACCAAGTGGGAAACGTCCCGTCTGAGTTCTTAGCCAAAAGCATGGGAAGATTAATGGAAGGATGAGCAGCAATTGAGACCAACATAGACACCAAAGAGGCATACAACAAGGGCAGTGGCAACAATTTGAAGCCAAGGCTTCTGAGATAAGCAAATGCCAAGAAGAGAACTGTTGCCTTTATGCCGATCAGGGAAGATAAGCCAAAACCCATGTTGTTCTTGACGCAAAGTACAAGATACACGGCAAGGACCTTGTTCAAACTTGATAATCGCCAAGAAGATTGCTCTGGTATGAGGAATTCGAAGCAATTTCCGAGTTGGATCTCTATTGTTCGGCCAGTGAGTCCGGTTGGGTGTCGTTAACTCGGCTGCATCTAACAATTGCTTGCTAATACTCGTACAAAGAAACCCAAACCCCAAGATCCAGGAATTAACTAAAAATCAGAAGATCAGTAGTACAATCAAGGAGATAGCTGGATCGAACGAACTCTCTGACAATATCACCATTTTATACACGCGCCTCATGGCGCCTCACCACTTTAGGTGAGGGTATTTTGGACATTTTCATATCATTGCATGGCCTAAGCACCACTTTAGGTGAGGGTTCATCGGACGTGGATTCGTTCGCTTGCCTGGTTTCCGCTGGCCATCGAAGCCAAGTTTCGTATCAATAGACAATAGCCAATAGCCAATTTTATCAATACTTTTACATAAAAATTTAAAGAATCTAAATTTATTATATTCTTATTATTGTCTAAAATATTTCTAATATAATAATCTTATTAAATTTTAAAAAAACATAACATAGTTAAAATATTCAAAATTATTTTACGTCAAAATTTTATAAACAAACTGTATATATAAACTGTGCATATATATAAATTGTATATGTATATATGTACATATGAATTATATATATACAGTGCTGAATTGTGTGTGATATAATTTATTTCACTAAATTAATTAAACCCAAATTATTATACCCTATAATACCTTTAACTATTCTTATCGTTGCGGTGCAATGAAATGTGAGACAATATAGATAGAGGTAATTCTTTTAACAATACAAAAAATTCTTATATTTCAAAAGGTGAAATCCCTCATTTTAAGGGTTTTCGCAGCTCAATTTTAAGATTTCTATAAAAGGGGTTAATCATGAAATATAGGGTCAAGGATTTGAACACAGGACATTATTGGCTATATAATAGCTATAGTTCAAAGACTTTTTAGGTTTTAACTCGTGTTCGTCCTCAATCGCTGGAATATACCCGTGAGGGCAACAACACAAAAAAAAACCCTAATTTAGTGTTAAGATGATATAATAATATAATTAGAAATATAAAAAAAAAAAGATGAAGGGCATTTTGATCTTTCAATAAATTGTGTTTTAAGTAATATAATTCATTTGCAAATTACACCAAACTTGATGGAATTTACTTTGGCTTTGATCAATTCCATAACTTTTTTTAATTCCAATCCCAAATATTTGAAATTGAAAATGAATTCCACAAAATAATGGGGTGTTAGACCCTTTTTTTTTTTTTTTTAAAGGATAAGATACACTAATTACTCTTAAAGTTTGATATAATTATAGATACCACATATCTAATTTGGAAAACAATAAACCTCCAATTAAATTTAAAATATATTATGTCCAATGCCCTTCTTGCTAGCCAAAAATAGTTTAAAAATTTTTAAATGTCAAAAATACCCTCTCCATTATAAACTCTTTTTGCTTATCTGTCGCCCTTTCTTCCCAAATGTCACAATTGATGGAGTATGTTTGATTGAACCTCAATAATGAGGCATGTGCCAAGCACGAGTGGTGATTGACCCCACTATAGTTTGTCTTTTTCTAAAATAATAAGAAATGAGAAGAAGAAGAAGAAGAATAAGAGAAAGGGAATGGGTGGGACCAAATTATATGAAAGTCATTTTATCTTGATTTTTAACAAGAGGAAGCTATGCAATTTTTCAAACTAGAAGTAAGCTTTTTATAGTTACTATTGATATAATGACCCGATAATGGGTCTAGAATATTTTGATATTTTGGAATTAATTTTATTTGTAGGATGTTTTGGGCATAAGTAATGTAAATGATTAAAACGTCTAATGTGTTGATCAAGTTGACAATTGAATGAGGCACGTGTGTGGGGGAAAATTCTAAGTCACATAGGTGGAAATAAGGTAGAATGAAGAGGTTAAGGGTAAGAAGGTTGAAAAGTCAAGCCATGTGTGTGCACGTGGAAAGGTCAAAATTTGTGGGCTTGAATAGGGATAGGAAATGGGGTAGATATGGCCACGGTTCATGAATCGCCAGTTCCGGTTCATGAACCGTCGGTTTCGGTTCAAGAAATCTTTGAACCTGAACCGAACCGCCCAAGGGCGGTTTGGGACGGTTCGGTTCCGGTTCCGGTTCCGGTTCGTGCCGGTTTGGTCAACGGTTTGGACTGGTTCGGTCAACGGTTTGAGCCGGTTCGATTAACGGTTCCGGTTCCGGTTCAAACCGAATTTTTTTAATTTTTTTAAAATATTGTTGTATTCAATTTTGGTCCTTGTTCCGTTGTTCAGTTCGTTTTGGTTTCGATTTTTAATTGTTAAATGTAATTGTAAATATAGATATTCTCAACCATATTTTTAATAAAAAACACTACTAAAAATTGAAGAAATATCAGTAATAATTTCATTAAAAATAATTAAAACGACTAAACAAGTATGTAATACAAGTAATTAATTTTTACAAATGTGAAAAATAAAAAATAAAAAATAGAATTAAACTTAATTTCATTAAAAAATAATTACAACAAAAATGTAATACAAGTAATTAATTTTTACAAATGTGAAAAAAAATAAAAAATAGACTTGGATCCTACGCATCTTCATTGGAGTCGGAAGTCGCCGTTGTTGAACCATCATTAACCCATTCGTCAGATAATGATGAATGGATAAGTTCTTCTTGACGTCGCATGTTAGCTCTTTCCCAATCATCGAGGCAAACTTGAGCTTCTAATGATTCTGGAGCCAATCTTGATCTTCTTTTGTCCAAAATGTTGCCTCCACTACTGAATGTTTGTTCAACGGCTACAGTTGAAGCTGGAACTGCAAGAAGTTGACTTGCAATAATTGCAAGAGTTGGAAATGTCTCCTTGTGCCTTTTCCACCACTCCAAAATTTCAAAATTTAAACCTGTATCATCACCAAACTCAAAAACTGTGGTTAGATAAGTTTCGAGCTCCGAATGTGAGCTCGATCTAGGTTTTTTCCTCCTTTGATCTAAAAATTTATGACTCAATTTCATTGGTTGGGAGGAAGAGGAATGCGAAGCCATGGATGGAAATGATTCTTCACTACTAGGAGCAATAACATATGCTTCATATAATTGATTGCATAAAGTTCTAACCTTAGAAATTATAATATTCACATCAATTTCTTCATTATTTTCTAATCCTAACAACGAATAATAGTTAGACAAACACTCAATTAAACCATCAAATTTACACCTAGGATCAAATACCATAGTAACAAGAAAAATTTCAGGAATAAATTGATAATAACGTAACTATTTTTCTCTCATTTCTAAAACAGCATGACAAATTTCTTCAACATTAATTCCTTCCATTAATACACCGGCCACATTCATTGCTTTTATTAAAAATTGATGTGAAGTTGGTTTATAAACACTACTAAGTGTATGAGTAGCATCATTAAAAATTCGTAAAATATTCAAAATTGAACTACAAACATTCCACATAGTTGGAAAAATAGGATATTGTGGAATATAATTTGCTGCAAAAGAACACAATAAATCTTTATATTCAAAAGATTGATTAAGTAATTTAAAAGTTGAGTTCCAACGAGTAGGAACATCTTTTGAAAAACGTTTTGGGGTTTGACCATTGGAGGTGCAAAAATGTGCCCATGCTTTTGCAGTTCGAGGGTGTACCCAAATATAAGAAATAACATTTCTAATTGGATCTAAATAAGAATTAAGTGACTTAATACCATCTTGAACACATAAATTTAAAACATGGCATGCACATCTAACATGAAAAAATCTTCCACCAAAATTTGGTTGGCAAATTCTTTTCAATTCATTAATAGAAACAGTATTAGCCGATGCATTATCAAAAGAAATTAAAAAAATTCTATTAACTAATCTATATTCTTGTAAAATTTGTTGAATTAATCTACAAATATTTTCAGCATTATGACTTTCATCAAAACATCGATACGCAAGAATTCTTTTTTGTAAAACATAATTTTCATCAACCCAATGACAAGTAATACCCATATATGAATGAGTTTGCCAATGATCACTCCAAATATCACTACAAATAGAAACATTAATATTATTGTTTTGAAAATATGTTATCAATTCAATTTTTGAGTTTTTAAACAATTTTAACAAATTCCTTTTCAAAGTATTTCTAGGAATTGATTTAAAACTAGGATTAACAAAATTTTGACAAAATCGAGTAAAACCTAATTTTTCACCAAAACTAAAAGATAAATGATCAATTGCTACCATTTCAGCTAAACCAGACCTACAATTAGCTTCATTATAATGAAATAATTGAGGAGAGTTTGAAGAGGTAGCAAACCCGGATATTTGTGTTTGATCGCGGCTCAATCCAACCTTGAGCGGGTGCTTTGTTTGTAAATGTCGGGCGAAAGTACCATATCCACCTCCTTGCTTGAATTTGTATACCTGATTACAATAATTACAAGATACATCAAATTTTCCATCTCTTTTTGGTGTTTTCTTGAAATGAATATTAAAAATATCAGAAGTAGAAATTTTTCCACCTCCCTTTTGTTGAGTTTCACTCTCTTGTGTTTGAAAATTTTGAGTTTCAAACTCAACATTTTCAATATTTTCAAAATTTCTACCTTCACTTGCCATTTTTTTGAAAAAAGTATGATAATAAAAAAATATAATAATGATAAAATAATATAGTAAAAAATTGACAAATATAATGAAAATATTAGTAATAATATAATATAGTAACAAGTAATAAATAATTAACAATATAATTGAATAAATTGACAAATAACAAAATGAGAAGATTGAAGAAATTGAAATTGAAATATTAAATGAGAGACAAAATAGAGAGAATAATAGCTTGAGACTTGAGAGAGAGAGAGAGAGAGAGTGTGAAAAATGAGTGGGGGAGGGAGGGGTATATATAGATAGGAGGAATCATAGGATTAGAAAAAAAAAATAAATAAAATTGGGCTGCTGCCCGTTGGCAGCAGCCAACGGTCCAATTTTGGACCGTTGCGGGGGGAAGGGGGGTGCTGCAGTGCAGCACCCCTCCGCAGTTCCGCGGAACCGCCGGTTCTGGTTCCGCGGAACCTCGAACCGGAACCGGACCAAATTTTGCCGGTTCCGGTTCCGGTTCCGGTTCGGCCGGTTCCGGTTCCGGTTTCGGCCGGTCCGGTTCCGGTTCGAACCGTCGGTCCGGTTCAATTTTGGCCATGTCTAAAATGGGGCTGCCAATTGGGTTTTGTGTGTGGGTATATATGTATTTTTTATTTATTTAAATAAGGAAAAAAAGAAGAAGGGACTATGTGGGCATTTGCATATTTGTGTGAGGGCAAAATAGAAAAAAAGAATGGTTATATAAGCATGCCTAGGGGTGTGCAATGGTTCAGTTAAATCGAACTAACTGAACCAAACCGACCAGTTCGGTTCAGTTAGTTTAGAATTAGTTATCGGTTCAGTTAAGGTGGGTCAAAGTTTGGTTTATAAAAAATTGGTTCGGTTTACTTGGTTAACCGAACCGACCGTAAATCAAAACGACGTCGTTTTGTATATGATAAGATGACGTCATTTTATGTAAAAAACCAAATCTGCAGAAAGAACAATATCTCGTGTAGAACAAGGAAGGCAATGCATGCATCCATTCGGACCATTCCAATCTATTGTACGAGAAAGAGAGATGGGGGAACCGAAACCCTAGCATCGTCGTTGCTTCCAACCGTCGCCGTCGATTCCTTCCATCGCAGCATCGTCCTTTCCTTTGTCGTCAGACGTCGACAAAGGTGAAGTGAGTTCCTGTTCGTCAGTGGCTTTGTATCTTTGGTTTTTTGAGCCTTTGAGCCCTAATCTATCCTAACCGAAACTAAGAGAAAGAGAAGCCCTACCGTCTGTAGATTCGTCATCGTCGATTAGGTCCTTGACTCATTTTGTTCTACTTCTAGTCTTAACCAAAACCCTAAACCTAAATCATAATCTATTAGACCTAAACCACACCTAGTCACCGACGATCAACCCACACGGCCACACCTATGACTAACACAGAGGTTTGGTTAGTTTCGAATTTTCGTTAGGTTAGGGTTTTGGGTTTTTTAAATTTTTTGGACTTCTAGTTACTGGTTTGGGGGTTTTTTGTTTGTTGTTGTTGCCATTATTTTTCTCATTTCTTGTTGACTTGTTGTTGTTGCCATTCTTCGTTATGTTGTTGTCATTCTTTGTTATGTTGGGATTCACTACCTATTCTTTTTGAAACATCTCAGGTTGTATAAGGAAATGAGGTTGCTAAACTTGCTATTCTTTTTTCAAAATTCCAAACATGTATTTTTATCCCAATATTATTTAGTTGTGTAATGTGGTAGAAGTGGATTCCATGTTGAATCAGTTGCTTTATAATAAAGGGAAAAATTATAAACCAAACACATTTCATTTTCATATAATTAGTAGAAGTGGACAAAATGGGATACCTTATCCCATTCTATCCCTCTCATCTCCACTCCACCGCACTTGCTTTTCATTTAGAGTTACTTCTAATTTTTTACCTAATTTTAGAAACAAAAAGAGAAAAAGTAGTAGTAAAATAATATCTTAGAGAATATCCTTGAAAGAATCAGGTGGCCAAACCAAACACATTCTCATGAAGATCGAAGCTTGAAATCATATCACAACAATAGACACCCAACAAAAAAAAGAAAAAAGGGTAGAAACAAAACAACTTTGCTGAACTTCTAGTGCTAGTATTAGGAGGATGATAGAATTTTAATTGCAGCCCCTTAATTTTTCTTTTAAATTACAAGATTGTAAGTTAATCACAAGAAGACATTTTAACTCACTATTTTAATACATATTAATTACAATTGTATTAATTTTAGAAGGCTAGAGAAGAAAACACCCGTCACGCCACAAACATCCCTAGTAGTATGGATGATAGTTCAAGACCTACACCAATAGTACTAAGTCAAGGTAGTCAATCTCAAGTTGATAGAGGTGCAACATCACTAGGAAAGGCAAAGAGAAAAACAATAAGAGCTAGGTCAGATGTGTGGGATCATTTTACCAAGTTTACAAATGAAGAGGGTCAGATTAAAGGGAGATACAACTATTGTTCTAGGGAGTTCCACTGTGATCCCAAAAAAAATAGGACTACGGCTCTCAGGAATCATATGGAAACATGTAAAAACCACCCTCATGCTTTGGAAACCCACCAAATGCAATTAAACTTGCAACTAACTTCAACGACAACGGGGGCTGGGAGAGAGGAGGAGAGTATGGGATTGGTAAATTGGAAATTTGATCAAGTGCTTGTTAGAAAGGCTTTAGCTCGCATGGTGATGGTAGATGAGATGCCTTTCAAATTTGGTGTGAGGGGTTTAGGCACTTCATTAATGTGATTTGTCTAAAATTTCGGATTCCTTCACATTGGACAATTTCTCGTGATTGTTTTGCATTATTTAATAAAGAGATGTTGAAATTGATGAATGAGGTAAAAAATTCATATAAAAGAGTTTGCTCAACCACTGACACATGGACCTCCATTCAAAGGATTAATTATATGTGCTTAACAATGCACTATATTAACAATAATTAGACATTGAAGAAAAAAATTTTAAATTATTGTCCAATATATAGTCACAAGGGTGATATTATTGCTATGACAATTGAGAAGTGTCTAATGGGATGGAAACTTAATAGAGTTTTGACTTTGACAGTAGATAATACTAGTTCAAATGATGTTGTTGTGGGTAACTTCAGGAAAAAAATGGAAAAAATGGGATGTTAGCATTATGAGTGACAATTATTTACATGTTAGGTGTCTGGCTCATATAATAAATCTGGTTGTGCAACATGGGTTGAAAGAGCTAGATGAATCAATAACAAGAGTTAGGGATGCAGTCAAATATATTAGACAATCTCCAATAAGACTAAGAAAATTCAAAGAATGTGTGGAAATGGAAAAAATAGAATCTAAGGGACTATTGTTGCAAGTAGATAGAACTCCACATACTTGATGTTAGAGACTGCTCAAAAGTTTGAGAGGGCTTTGAGAGATTTGATAAGGAAGAGCCATGTTTTATGCTTAATCTTGGTATAAGTAGTTGGAATAATGACGTACAACAGGTTATTATTATTGATAGGAGACCCAATCCAGAGGATTGGACGAGGGTCAGAATGTTTGTTAGAGTGTTGCAACAATTTTATGAGCTTACTTTGCGGGTTTCGAGTACTTCATATGTCACCTCCAACACTTTTTTCCATAAGAATAGTATTGTTTATTGTCTCTTACATGAGTGGCAGGAGGGTGACGATCTTGAGTTGAGTGAGATGGCTAGAAAAATGAAAGATAAGTTTGATAAATATTGGGGGGATCCGAAAAAAATAAATCACTTGCTTTACATTGGTGTGGTGCTTGATCCTAGACACAAGTTAGAATTTATGGAATATGCACTTCGGGAAGTGTATCCAGGTGAGAAAAGGGTTGCTGTAGTTTTATCCTTAAAAAATACTGTATATACTTTGTATGAAGAATATAAGAAAAAATGGGCACCTCAAGGTGAAGTAGGAGAGCAGTCTCAAGTGTCTACTCCACCTGTTGTGGAGAATGTCAAGAAGGGAAAATTTGACAGAACAATCTTACTTAGTTCTCGTTTCAAAAAGTTAAGTATGCCAGTGATAGTGGGTCTACAACTATGCCTTCAAAATGGGATAAGTATTTAAGTGAAGTGTGTGAGGAGAAAACTAATGACTTTGACATTTTGAATTGATGGAAAGTTAATTGTCATCAATTTCCTATTCTATCTTCTATAGCTCAGGATGTGTTGGCAATTGCAATTTCTACTGTTGCGTCTGAATCTGCCTTCAACACAGGGGGTTGAGTACTTGATCCATTTAAGAGTTCTTTTTCTCCTAAAGTGGTTGAAAGATTAATTTGTACGCAAGATTGACTTCGGTCATCTACCACCCCAATGAGTGTTGAAGAAGATTTGGATGATGTTGAACAACTTGAAGAAGGTAACTTCATTGTTACTCTTTTTTTTTTTAATTTTAGTTAATACTTGTTACTTTTAAATTATTTAATTAATTTTGTGTATTGTTTTAGAATTAGCAAAGGTTATTGTTGACAGCCCCGCACCTATAGAAATTTAGATTTTGAAAACTCATGCATTTATAAGTAAGAGAATTTGAACCTCTCAGTATTTCAATATCTATTGGTTATTTGGTCTGCTTTGGTTGACTATCTTTGAGGTTTTTTTTTAATTGCCAGCACTCTATGCCTTAACCTGTTTTAAAAAATTGTTTTTAATTTCTATCATTTGGATAAGTCTTAGGTGACCTTAACGTGCAGCATACATGGAACATGTGTACATATAACATGTGTGCTCCAAGTTGAGAGGAATATGAGTAGGTATTTCTACACCTAACTGTGATATAGTTAGGTGTATAAATATAATATACACCTAACTATAACACCAGCATAAGTTAATATACACCTAACTATGAATATAATATACACCTAACTGTACCATTAACTAAGTTAGGTGCCCTAAAACATTAAAACTTTGCCTCTTTCCTATTTAAATTGTGGAATTCTCTGTCTTTGGTGTCTGGTATTGATATAACTTTAGTAATTGGATTTTGTGAATTGTAATGTTATTTTGACACATGTAGAGGCAATGGTCATAAGGCATTGAATGTTTAAAATATCAGTGTTTTTGTTCCTTATATAATACTCAAGGCTTGTAAATCCAGTAAAACTGTCTTTCTAAAACGTTAACTACCCCATGATGTTCATCATAGACACTTGAAATGAACTAATTAAAATCCATAGCAAAATCCACTATGCTATAAATATTGTCAAAAAGTTATTTATTTTGAACTAAATTGATGCTTGCATTTAGTTGTAGAAGAATTTTATATTTTTTATTTTACTGTTTCTAAATAATGGAATAAAAGAAGTTTATAGAAAAATAGGTAAATAAGACCAAATAAAATTTGGTGAAAAGTTATTAGGCATAAAATGAGATACAATGGCCTTACAAAAGATAGTGACATAGATAGAGATGATTGGCAAACTAGAAAGCATGCAACCATCCCTACTTGGGAATTAAGCTTTGGTATTATTGTTATTGTTATTGTTATTGTTAATGCTACAGTATTGGAATCGTAATTGGGGGCTCAACCATACTAGCCTCTCAATTGGGTATTTCACAATCCAAGATGCACATGGTCCTTTTTGAAAAATCTGAAATTTATTTGCACATAAAAATGTGGACAATGAACTTATATTAGAAAAAGAAAAAGGAAAAATGAGAGAACAACTTATGCTGGTGTTATATGTTTAGGTCCAAAAGTTTATAAGCAAATTGATTTGGATGGTCCTGTTAGCTATTATTTAGTTAAGAAAGTCCTTAACTATGATATAGTTAGGAGTAGGCATTTCTTGGCGGGAGGTGTGCTGGGATATTGTCCCATTTTTTTACTTTTATTTTTTTATGATACCAAACAAATTCATTACTTGGTTATGCCCTTTTCTCACTTGGGTTTTTGGTTCTTAAGCCACTAACACATTGTCTATGACTAGTTTTGTCTATTTGTCTTATGGTTGGGGTTGTATATTATGAATTCTTGTATGTTGCAGAAAGTTGGTTAATCCTTCTAACTCTTTTAAGTTTGATAAATATTGCATGTTGCAGAAAGCATATTGTTGCATGTTGTTTGATAATAATAATTTACAAAGATAAAAAATGCATGTACTGAAGTTCAACTTTTCTTTTTTCGAAGGTTGGAGAAGTTATGAGCTCTTGAGTGGAGCAAACAACAGAGTAGTGCACGAGCACCAACAATGAAGGCTTTTTACTTGTATGTGGTTACATGTTAGTATTATTCATCTTCTTTCAAACATGTTGAACCTGTATATTATGTTATGTTTGTTGTTATTGAAGTTACTTTTGAACCATGTCTTGTGACAAGTTAAGTGAAATATTATTGCTGAATGCATATTATTGTTTGAAATCTTGATTGCAAAGCTGAAATCTCTAAATTTTTCAGTATTAGAAATCTTGAATTACAAAGCTTTGTTTCCCAATTCAATTAGATAGGACAATTTAGAAGTTACATTAGGCTAGTTCAAACAATAATATACATTTCGAAGGTTTGGTTAGATTGAACAAACTGACCGAATCGGCTAGTTCGGTTTGGTTATATAGTGGTCGATTCTTGATTCTGTTAGTAGTTTAGGCAAAACTTCGGTTAGCATTTTGGTTCAGTTAGGACATTTTAGAGTTTGGTTAGTTAAGTTATTCCATTGGTGTCGGTCGGTTTGGTTCGGTTTGGTTATTGTTTCCTATTCAGTTCGGTTCAATTATTGATTTAGGGGTGGTTCGGTTCGGTTAAAACCAAATGCACACCCCTAAGCATGCCATGTGTGAATTTCTTCATTATTCTTCTCCCGTTCTTCTTCTCTCCTTGCTTTTCTCTTCCTTCTTTTTCCTTTTCAATCTTTTCTTTTGGGTTTGAAGTTTTTGGAAGTGAGGTTGGTGGTGGTTCTAGCAACTTTGGTTCTCATTCCAACCATCAAGAAGCTTTTAAAGGTAAGTTATTTCCCCTATTTCTTTATTTGGTGCAAGTTTTCATTCTATCTCTTCTTCATGTCAAGCTTCTTTTTGGTCTCCTGTTGGTGATAGTCTTGGTTTTTCCCTTCTATTGATGACCTTAGTTCATTCATTTTCGGGTTTGAAATTCATGAAACCCTTCAATTGAGAAGAGGGTTTTTGTATAAATCTGGTTGATTGCGCCTCGTGTCATTTTTTCGCAATTTTTGGTTAACCGTACGTATCATCTAAATGGAGACTTGTTTCACACCATATTTTTAAAAGAAATGGCATGTTTATTAATAGGGTGTAGTTGCGTGCAAGAATTTGGTGTATCTTGCATGAATTTTTTTGGTGGTCGTATGTTAATCCTCGTGTTTAGGGTCCTCTATCGACTAAATTGGTCGAGCTAATCAACAGAAGGCTTTTGGGTATTCTATTAGTAGACTAATGCCTTAATTAGTTGCCAAATTGGGTGAAAAAGCCATTGTTAGTCGACAATTGCCTCTCATTTGTCGACTAACTTGGGTTCTTGACAGCTTGTGTGTGCTCTACTTTTTCGGGCATAAATTTTTGTAAAAATATTAGATTTGTGAACCATTTATTGTATTGTAAACTAGACTTGATAGGCTTCATTTTGATATAGATTTCAGCTGATTTGGCTAAAATTTGAGTGGTTTAATCTTGTTTTCAAAATAGGTTTAGGTGTTTTTAACCAATGCTTGGGCATTTGTTGATGTGTTTATGCATGGGGAACTTTAGGGTGCATTGAACGTATCAAAGCATGTTAAAGGGGGATTCTATCATGGAAATATCCTTATCTAAGATGGGGGTTAATAACATTTTGAGAATGCATTATTCCATGTGGTCGGTAATAAGGATACATAGTATATGGTGGCATACATATATGCACTTTGAATTATTTTGTATGGCATTGAATGTGCATGTGAACAAAAGATATCCTAGTAATGCTGGCAGGCTTGTGCTTGACTGTGGGGGGTATTGTAACGCCCCTCCCTTCCAAACATTAACTATGTTGGGACCCAACTTATAAATACACATTCTCTTTCCTTTATACATTTTTTAAATCTCAAATACCATATTTTAAAGAGAAATCCCAAACATATTTTTACAAAATGCGGAAGCAATAATCAAAACCTAATATGGTCAAAATCAAATTCACTTTAATCATATCATAACAATCCGTACCATAGTTTAACATCATATCTTCAACAGCCTTAAATACATGGATATATGGAGACTTGTTTCCCGAGATAACACTAAATACCTTAGGTGCAATCAAATGATACCCCAAACATACATTGTCATCTCTCAACTATTTTGAAACATATTCGGATCTTCACAAACAGACAAAATACCAAAATAACCTGAATCCATCGGACACGTCACCCCGTGCCATCATATCTTAATCTCTCTCTTTCCTAATTAGAAGATGAATCTTCTAGTGAGGGTCCAAAAATAAATACATGAATGCATGATGCAATAACATGAACAATCACATACCCTAATGTAACTTCCTTGGCCCACAAGCCCGATACAAAACCCTAGGCAGAATCCTGACACCTTTGGCAAGATAATCCTAACGTTGTTCCATCAATTGCCCTTGAAAAATTACGGCTACACTATCAGGGCGACATCCCAATCTCATGCAAAAATATCAGTATGCCAATAATATTGTGCAATGCGAAAATCACAACTTTCCATGCAATATGACAAAATGATCATGACTTTAATAAATATCATGTATAATGAAGCAAACATGTCAAATATAATTTCTTGAGATAAAACCACTCACCTTTTGCATGAAGTTTAGAATATCTTAAAAAATATGCATTGCCTCGATTTATATGTCCGACCTCAATTTTCGTGTCAAATCTCTAAATTTGTACAAATCGCTAATCATTGAGCACAACAATCCTATAAATCATATTTAATCATAAAATATCTCAATATCTTCATATTTTCCTTCATTTTCTCCAATTTTTCCTTCTAAAATTCTGAATAAATACCTCTTTAACTATTTTCTCAAATCTTTTTCCACAAGAATTTATCATATTCTAGGAATTTTAAAGGAAAATTCCACAACTTACCTCCAAGCTTTGTTTGCACGCAAAACGAGACTGGTCATTGCAAAAATCGAGACATCGAGAAGGTAAACATCAAAATTTTTTGCACAACCCTCGTGAACATAATTTTCCAGAATTTTTGGCATTTTTTTCACATTTTTCCAAGCACGCACGTGCCCTCACGCACTGGTGCGTGGTGACCAAAGCTTGTGGCCCACGTGCCAGTCTTTTTCTCCGGCGCCAGCATACTAGAAAATGTGAACTCCGATGGCATCTCTTTCCCCTCTTCAAGTCGATCAAGATTGACTATCTTGGGCCTCAAAAGAACCACCGGAGGGTCTCCATTTTTTTTGCCAAGGACTCGACCAGGCGGACCGCCTCCTATCTCCAGCCAGCTTCGAAACGCCATCAAATGGCCACCAAAATGCTTCAAACTTTTCAGAAACCATCCTCACCTCATGGGCAACAAAAGCCCTATGGTTTGGAACCCCAATTCGTTCATAAATACGATCGATTTGAAGCTCAATTTTTTAAAACCCTTGTCCACCCATCGCTATTTATAGGCAAAATTGAACCTTGAAACCCTTTTGGTTGCTTAACCCGACCCCTTAGGCATCTCTACCTCCCCCAAATTAACCTTGAAGCAGGCTCACCCGACCACAATCGCCACTTGAAGGCGTTCGACAAATCGGCCGAATTCTTGGTTGATTTTCTTGAAATTTCGGCCACCCTCGTGGCTGCTGTCGGCCAAGGCTTCACCAAAAGGCATCCTTGACCACCCCTTATGCCATCCCTATGGCCCAATTTCTGGTCGGTTTCCCATTTGCCAAACTTTTTCTTAATTGCACTTTGGCCCCTCTAATTTTGACTTTCACCATTTGGCCCTTTTTTACAAAGCCCCTGAACTTTGTATAATTGCATTTAAGACCCTCAAGTCTTAAAACATCCATTTCATGCTTGAATATTTTCGAAAAACATCATTTTGACCGCCTTCTGGCAATTTTAAAAAACTACACTTAGGCTCGAATCTTCGTTTTGGCCTTAAACCCTTTCGTTTCTTCCTGAAACCACTGAAGGGTTTTTCCTTATGAAAAAAGAAAGCCCTCTCAGGCTTACATTAACTTCCTAGAAGTCTCCTACAATAGTTCGATTTTGCAGCCTGAATCGCAGTTGCATTTTAACTGTACCAAAAATCGTTCCCAATCCGATTTCTTTCGATGCCATAAATCATGTCTTGAAATTCTTGTCAATGCCGTATAATTTTCCTTCAGCATCTCGGCTTTAGGATACTCCCTGTAGTAGATTCAGTCATTCCTAGTGATAAGAAATTACCCTATATCCTCAATTTATCTATAAATTTCACTTTTGCCCCAAGATAATTTACTCGAGTCCTTTTGAAATTCTTAGGTATTACAGGTTTTGTCCCATAATGTCACCTAGTTTTAAACCAATGTATGGGTGAATGACGATCCACAAGGATATGGAATGCCATCTGGTACAAACCAGAGCATGGGTGGATGAAGATCCACATCATTTATGCATCTTGCATGGGCTTACATACACATTGACATAGGACATGGCATTGGGCATGATGATTAATAATTAGCCATGGTGGAAACTTCTCAACCTAATTTTGTTTACCTTGTTTCTATTGTTAGTCCCTCGTGGTAAGAAAGTCTCTTATGCTTGTGGTTGTGATATCATGTTTTGTTTATTTTACTTCATTCATTATGCATTTATTTGCTATATGAACTTGTTGAGACTTGTGGCTTATATTGCTTATTTGCACCATTCTAGGTAAAGACAAAGGAAAAGCAAAAAAGAGTGGTGAGACTAGCCGTGCTTGAGTCGGGTTAGAGTGGTGTACAGTGTCATCCCCAAACTTGAAGATCCTTGGGGGTTATTTTGAGAGCAACTAATGATAGTTATTTTGATGTAACTATTTTGTAGCTTGTACTATATGGCTGAATAAGCCCAAGACGAAGAAAATGTATGTAATGATGTTTATGTGTATATATATATATATATATAAGTTGTCAAGATTTAATTTGCTAAATTTTGTTTTTGTATCTCTCTTGTGATGACTTTCTCACAGATCATCTATGATAGCGGATGCTCCGGGAAGCAAGCCTTTATAATTGATGTGTCATATGTCAAGGGTCATAAGAGTGAAAGGTACAAAAAGGCTCAAAGAAGACAAAGCCCAAGAAAAGGAAAGATGAATACACCATTAAGCCTAGAAAATAGTTTCTTGAAAACCTTTGGAAGACTATATTGAAATTTGTCAATAGTTCCTGAAGACTACTAAAAATTCTGACAGACTGGGTTCTCCTGGCCATTTATGACAATTTCAGGAAAAATATAATAGAGGAGACTAGAAGGTTTCTCAAAAACCTCATCTTTTGCAAGAAAGTTCAACAAATGCACAAAAACAATGCGAAAGATCCATCCAAAAAACTCATAATGGATAAACCTTATATGTAAGAAGTCCTAATCGTACTAAAATTCTAAATACCAAGGATATTTATCCTCAAACCCTAAGCTCCTCTATAAATAGAAAAGCCACATTCATAAAAGATATTCTACTAATATTGATTCAAGAGCTCTACAATTTTTTAAGCATTCTCAATAATCTAACTTAAGCATCCAAGTGTTCACACATGAACTACTTTGTGCTCTTTGATTGTGTTCTTCATTACATGAATTTACCAGCTTGAAGATGATTCCTTGACATATAAATTATATTGTTGTATTTAGACAATAACAATTGGCGTCTTTTGTGGAAATCAAATCAAAAGTCCTAAGGAATTAAAAACAATTTACGCGAGGTCTCAGACAAAGGGAAATCACCATGGTGAGAAGGATATTGATGTTGACAACCCTTTTGATCCAAGACTCTGGGAGATCGTTCCTTCTGAGGCTCCCAAGGCTTTAAAGACATCTCCTCAAATTCTTCCTCTAAGTAAATGTAAAGCCTTGAAAAGATAACAAGAGGAAAGCACTAAAACTCTCCAGGAGATGGCCATCTTCAGAATGCTCTTTCGCATACTCCACTTCCTTCTGTTTTATAAGGTTATGCATTACCACCACGCCAACAAGCACCTCTCTAGGAGCGTATAATTGAAATAGGCTCACGAGAAATTGCTCAAGAACCTCTCTAGGAAAAAGGTCTCTTGGAGAACTTCCTAGAAGATCAAGCCCTTCTCCAAGAGACATCACATGCAAGAGGGCTTTGGAACACTATTGCAAGAAATGGTTGATAGTTTCGAAGGACTATTGACAGTTCCTAGAGACTACTCCGCGAGACTAGTTAGATCAACCATGAGTAGCCCCAATCTAGAAAGAATAAGTCATTCTAGCCCCTCAAGGAAAAATCTCATGAAGTTGGAAGTATTGTAGCTGGAATCACACTTGGCCCTTAACCAAATTAGTCTAATCTCACTATTTGAAAGGCTAGAAATATGAAAAGAATAGTTGAACAAGTCTTGGAATAAAGAGAACTAATAACTGTGGAGAAAGGCCCATGTTGAACCAACTTGCTCATATTAATTAAGTTTTGATGATTAACAAAAATAGTATTTTCAATATACAAATTATAGTGTTTTGACGATTAACAAAGGGAGTATTTTTCTTAAATATATTAATTGTGATACCGAAGTATTTTAGATTAATTTATAAAATATTTTTACATAATATGTGTATTACCAAAAATCTCATTTTTCACTAAAATTATTTTTCCAAAAATTTTTTAGAAGCATAAAATCATTCTTTCCAAAATCTGGATCAAAAAATCGACCCTTAATGCCTTGAAAGTTGACTCTTAGTGTTCACGAAAGTCGACCCTTTGTGTGTCAGAAGGTCAACCCTTGGTATATAGAAAGTTGACTTTTGGCCCAAAGGTCAAATTTTTGACTGTTGTAAATTCAAGTAAAAGTTGACCCTCGGTTTAATGGTCAGAAAAATGATCATTTGAAATAGTGCCCCAAATACCTATAAATACCTCCAAACTCATTTTTTTATCATTCATTGCACATATTGCATATTCAAAGCATCCAAAAGATCTCAAACGCTCTCAATCTAACATCCATGCAATCTGACACTCTCAAAGCTTTATTGCACATTAACCAAAGAGCCATAAGACAATAAGAGAAAAAGATTATCGAGTTTATTTCAAATTTCTCCATCAAATTTGAGGTCACCAATTTATTTATTTTTTTAAATATTATTGTCTTGTATAATTTATTCTTAATTGCTTATTTATTTGTGTTCAAGTGTGGATAATTATTTGTAATTATTTAAATTAATGTTATGGATTGTATAGGTTTCCTAGAACCGTTAAAATCTAAGTGAATCTACTTTTCAAGATAAGCTAGAGTGGAAACCTTGGAGTAGTGGTTGCCTAGAACCCGTTGTAATCTAGGTGTATATCTAGTTTCTAATGTGAGGTAATATGGAAACCTTAGTGAAATTGATTTAGTGGAATCTCAAGGGTGGTTAGATCCTGGAAGAATGGACTAGGTATGTGTAGAGACACCGAACCACTTAAAATTATCTATTGTCCCATTTCATTTATTTTTACTATATCTTGTGGGTTGCATTTATTAGTAATCTCAAACATCATTTATTATATTTATCAAATATATATTTTTTAATAAAATTATTTATTAAAATTACAAAAAAATTTAATCATTCAATTTTTCCCTCCTTTTGAATGGCCATACCTTAAGGGACCAACAACCCATACAAAAGAAAAGTTCCTTTTACTACAAACATCATGGAGAAAACTCTTCCCCCCCAAGTTCAAAGTGTCTCAGATCAACTCTTACTCAAGAAAGAAATACCCTCATGACCACATACAAAACTATGAGTTTGTAATAATGTTGCATGGTTGGGAAGACGTTATTATATGTCAAGCCTTCTCCTTAACTTTAACAGATCATAATTGTATATGGTTTAATAGCTTAATAGAAAGGTTTATCTCCTTCTTCAATCAATTAAGGAGGGAACTCATTAAGGCATTCATCATTAATTGTCATTCAAAAAAAAAAAAAAATACTACATACCTACTTCATATTTGCCAAGAAAGTAAAGAAACATTTCGACAATATGTAGACCATTTCAGAAACGTTACATTAGAAATTCAAGATTTACATGTAAGTATGTTAATCATGGCAATGCTTCAAGGGATAAGATCAAAACCTCTATAAGAATCCCTTGCCTTAAAACAACCAACATCATTAGCTAACTTATTTGTACGGGCCAATGAGTACATACTATAGGCCAAGATAATGCAAATAGTCAATGAACAAGAAAGAAGAGATAGAAAACGAATAGGAAAACATCCCAACAACACGGCGAGTAAAAAAGAGAAAAAATCTAGAAAACCTAATGATCCTCCACAACTCCAATTCAAAAACTATAATCCGCTTATAGAGCCTTTATTTGTTATATTAATGGCCATTGAAGGATCAATACTTATTAAATTCTCTAAGAAGACTGAAAAACCTCTAGGAAAGAAAATGGATGCTTTCTATCAGTTCCACAACACTCATGGACACTCCATGGACAAATGTTGTGAGTTGAGGAATCAAATAGAGGTTTTGATCAAGGAGGGAGAACTGGGAGAATTCGTGAACATAGAAGCCTAAAGGGATGAACAGACAAATTACTTTGGAAGCAAAGGGCATAATGTAAGGCAAAAAAAGCAAGAAGAGAATAGAAGTTGTTCTTATCGATCCAATGAAAAAGGGATCCGAGAAGCATGTTTCACCGCTCAAATACCTAAAGCCCTCAAAAGAAATTAGAACAATTGTATACACTACAGAGAAGTATCATAGGTAACATGAAGAAAGTTAAATGTCATATTTGTCATTCAATAAATAATACCTGAATAAAATGATTTTTACCCTATTGCGATTTCTTTTTTGTGTACTTTGTTTTGCAAGGCAATGAATGCACGAAAAAGACCAAAAACCTTAACAAACAAGAAAAACTAGCATTAGAAATGCAAAAGCATGAGAATGATCCATAATTAGAAACGTAGAAAAAATGAGAATGATCTAGGACAGAATTAGTATCAGAAACACAAAAAGGATGAGAATAATCTAGGACAAAACTATTATCAGAAATGCCAAAATCTTGATAATGATATAGGGAAAACTTAGCATCAAGAGCCCAATATGCGTGAGACCAAATTCAAAACCGAAAACACAAAAAGCCTAAAACGATCTAAGATAGTCCAAAATCAAATGTGATAAATGCATAAGAATGATTTAGTATAACCAATTGCTAGAAGTGCAAAATACATGAGATCAAAATAAAACCAAAAATGCAAAAAACCAAGGATGCTTTAGGACCCATCATCCACAAAGGATTGGGGGAAAACATAATACCCCTATCCCGAGGAAAAATCAAATTAGAAGCACAAGATAGTTGCGTGAATGATGAAGAGACAGCCTAGCATCAAAGACGCAACAACGTGAGAATATATTAAAATCAAAATGCAAAAAGAGTGAAAATGATTGGAGATAACCAAAAAATAGAAGTGATAAAAGCACAAGAAATATCCAGAATAATAAAGACCAGCTAAGATGGATAAGAGTCACTTACAAATCAAGGATTTGCCAAATGAAAGTCTTGTGTGAAAAGATATACCAGATAGGAAACATTGACAAAAAGTACAAAAGGGACCCCATTAGAGTCTTCCTGAAAAAAGTAAGCCATAACATAATCTACTTTTTCTTCTGAAAAATTTGAATGAAAGAGTGAACAATAATTGATTTGTCATAGGTCAATGGCCATAAGAGTAAAGGTCTAAAGAGGCTTAAAGAAGACAAATCTTAAGAAAAGGAAAGATGAATACACCGTTAAGCCCAGGAGATCACTAAGATTGTCGACAATCTCTTGGTGACTGTTAACAATCTCTTAAAGACCTCTAGGAGACTGTCTTGAAAACTATCGACAGTCTGTAAAGACTGTTGACACTTTTGGCAAACTAGGTTCTTTGGACAATAATCTATGACAATCTCTGAAAAAAGGTAACATAAAAGGCTCCAAGAGACTAGAAGATCTCCTAGAGGCCTCCTCCTTTTGCTAGAAAGTTCCAACTAATGAGCGAAACATGGTGTCAAAAATCCTTTTCGAAAACTTATAACAGATAAACCTTATCTGTAATAAGTCCTGATCCTACTAAAATCTAAATACCAAGGGTATTTATCCTCAAACCTCAAACTCCTCTACAAAAAGAAAAGCTCACATCTAGAAAACGTACACCACTAATACTAATTTAAGAGTTAATGCAACTTCTTTAAGTATTCTCAAGAATCTAACTTAAGATCAAAGTGTTCGCACAAGAAATACCTTGCACTCTTTAATTGTGTTATTCTTTGTAGAAATTTATTGACTTGAAGATGATTCCTTAACATATAAATTTTATTATTGTATCTAGACAACAACAATTATAATTTATTCTTTTACAATGAAACTAATGGTTTATTTGACGTTGCTATAAAATTTATGTTGTTATGAAAATTGCTTTTGTAAAAAAAAAAAAATGCTTTTACAAAAAAACACTTACAATTTAATGCTTGACTAAATTATCCAAAAGCGTTTTTAATATTGTTATATATTTGACTAGTAACTTAAAAAAAAAAAAAGAAGTATTTTTGACAATTAAATTACCAAAAGGAATATTAGTTAATTGTTAAAAAATACTTTTGTCTTGCACCTTCCTGCTATAGAACAATAGTAGAGAGTATTATCGCCAAGTGAAATCCTTTGTAATCCCATTTGATTAGTAAATGTTGAAAAGGTTTCTTCAAATTGTTGTGTCCTTACTATTGCATTGTGTGTGTGTGATCCAATGGTCAAAATTAACAGCATGATTGCTCAAAATTAACGTCGTCTTGTAGGCCGATGACACTAATTATATAGTATGGATAGTGTTATTTAGGTCAGTCCACCTAATCAATCTGAATAGCATTATCCATAAAACATAATAAAACTATACTATATTTGCTAACACAAAAGTATGTATATAGTTAAGCAATTGGACAAATAACATACTGAATTTATATCGATAAATTATGAATTTAATTCTTATCTTACGTAATAAAATCTCACACTTATAATTTACTTCACCTTTCAAATTTGGGAGTGACCGAGCCGCGCAAGCAGTCATCCAAATATTAATTTTGGGAGTGACCGAGCCGCGCAAGCAGTCATCCAAATATTAATATAGATGACATATCGTAAAATGACCATTTAAATTTATTTTAATGAAAAATAGTACAATTTGCTTCTGACGGGTAATAATAATGCAGTGGAAGCAAGCAAGCAGAAGCAGCCGGCCGCGCCTCATCGTAGATGGTGATTCCCAATCGGAAGCAAAGAGAATTCACAGGGCAATGGAATTCCAGAAGGGCGTCCAGAGATGGATAGTTGACATTTCTCAGTGGAATCCCTCATCCTGCGAGTTCTCCTATGCCATGTCTTTTCTACCTCTGCACGAGCACCCTTCCATCACCAGGTCACTGCCCCCATTATGCATACCCTTTTGATGATGGTTCATTATGAAACGAACCCAACGACATAATCCAATAATCTTTTTCTGGGTCGAAGTTAGTTTCTCTTGCACAGGGGTGAAATGATATGATAATTCACCTTTTTGTTCAGATATTTTATTTTTCTCCTGCGGTACCCTTTTGATGACTAGTGATTATATTCAATTCACCTTTCGGTGTTAGGTATCTGAAATTGGTGGATCGAAAACGGGCACTTGTGAGCAGGCTGCTTCAGTATGCACTTGTGCATGAGGTGTTTGGCATCCCGTTTGATGAAATTATTATTAAGCGCACTGTTGAGGGCAAGCCCTATCTGGTATGATTCCCACCTTAACCTGCCCTTAGTATTTGTAGCTATTTCAATGGATTGGATAAAAGAAAGAAATTCACTTATTTCAATGGTATAGATCCATTTAATGATGTTTATAGTTGAGACTATTAATGAAATGAAATAGACCTAAAATTGAAAAGTAATAAGAGGAACAGACAAATAGGTTTCATAAAATTTTCAACTAAGGTAGTTCAGGCTTATTATTGCTGGGTAGCATGGTAAAAGTTTGTTTGCTTCTACTTACTGTTTTTGTAGACAATATACTCTGCACCTTCCTAGCATCTTTTATTATCCTCCCAGATATGGTTTCAAGTTGCATAAAGGTATTTGTGATAACTAAGGATTTCTTGAAGCTTACTTGTTTGTTGGTGGCATACCCTCAAGCTAATGTTCCAGGAACACATCATGTAGGCGTTATGGTGTTATTCAATTCTACGTAAAAGTATACATGTGGTTTCTCATCCACTCCTCAAACTTACTTTCTATCTCGTTTGCAAGTCAGTGGATGTGCGTGCACGTATGGTTTAAGATGTTTTGAAGTGTCTATTTCTTGTATGGTTTAGTATTGTTGTAATATTGTTGATTAAACAAGGGAATTTCTCAGTGAAATTTTTGGTTTGCTCTAGAAATCAATTCAATTAACAATGAGATTTTTTTTTTTTTAATTTTAAACATGTTTTTTTTTAATTTAACTAAGTTCTCAATTTGGTTAGTTATATTGTTCTAGTGATTATTGTAGAGAAAGTTTCTGTTCTAAGATGGCAAGGTTGTTTTCACTTGATTTGGCTAGGACGAATGTGCATGATGCACATAACTTATCTCAATCATACCAGCCTTAGCATCTAATCCTGTCAATAACATTTACATATGGAAAAAGCTTTTGATACAAGGACAAAACCTAATATATTTTCCTGCTTCTCCTTTGTCAACACCCTCCTGTTATTAAATGATGGGAGAGCCTCAGTAGCAATGGTAAACTTGTTGATTTGTGACTAGAAGGGTCTGTTTTGAGTTATGGAAGCACCCTCTTTGCAACACACATGGGTAAAACAATTCTTTCCTTAACCTCACAATGTGGGGAGCCTCATGCACTGGGGAATGCCCTTTAGGTTCATGACATGCATGAATGTTCACCACATTTATCCAAGTGTCATTTTTTTCTTCTTTCTTTTTTCTTTTTTTGTTAAGTTTGACTTTCACTAAAAAAATGAATCTGAACTAGTTGCTGTTTACTCTGGCTGAAGGGGATTGCTGCAGCCTAGAAATGGTTTGCCAATGACAGATATTTTACCATAGTATCTTGAGTTTTTCTTTTTTTCCTAAATAAAAATGTGATGTCGTTTTATTAGGAATCCTTTTCATTTTAGTGATATGAATTATATCCCTGTGCTGCGAAGGAGTCTTAGGTTTCTTTACTTGTTGTGTAGTCCTTGTTGCAGTAAAATGGTTTTAGGCCCCTTGAGATGAAGGAACTTCAGATTGACTATGTGGGTCTCTCTTCCAATGCTCATTTCTCCTCATCTCCTGGAGCTTGTTCATTTCTCTCTTTTTTTAATTCTTTGGCTTATTTTGATATCTCTCTTGTTGCTTACATCTCTCTCCTTTACTAGAATTTCAGTTATTCCCCTGCTTCTTCAATTCTCTTCTTGTTATGATCTCTTTCTTTGGTCTGTATCTTCCCTCTTCCTCTATTCTCTAATCTTGCACTTGGTTTGCTCAATTTCCGGGTTCTCCACTTTGCTCACCCCCCCCCCCCCTCTTTTTATTTCTTTTATCTTATCAGTTCTCTAAAATCCTAGATGCAGTCAAGTCAAAAGCTTGCTACTTTTATAACTTGAAGAAACTAAGAACTCTGAGGAAATGCAACAATCAAATTAGAGGCAATTTTATGTGAACTGTAGTTTTTCCATCTCAAGCAGATTCCAGAGACTAGCTTGCAATATTTGAAAAATGCACTTCATTGAATGTTTAGCTAGAAAAAAAAAGAAAACAAGAAGAAAATTGAACTGCATAATAATTAGTCTAGGATGAACAGACATTTCTACTCAAGTTTTTGCCTCTGTCAGTCTAGGAATAGGAGCAGACTTCAATCATTTGCAGATTGGGCATTTAAAGGAAGTGGATAGCTTAAAATTTTATTGATTGGAATTGATGTATTAGTTGAATATATGTTACACTACCTTGCAATGACCTTTGCCATTATAATCATATCTGAGTTGTTGTGTATGTTTTACTTGTTTAATAGGAAGGTTATAAACTAGATCCAGAATTCCCAAATTTCAATTACAACACATCCCATCATGGTGACTTCGTGGCTATAGCTTCAGAACCAATATGCATTGTGGGCTTGGATATTGTTTCTCGCACTGTTCCTGAAAAAGAGACAATTCCAGAATTCATCCAAAACTTCTCATCATACTTTTCGAGACTTGAATGGGATAATATTGTTAAAGCTGGCAGTTGTGATGAAATGTTAAATGAGTTTTACAGGTATGTCTTCTCTTATATTGTTTTTAGAGGGGCATCGATAAGTCAACTTGAGGATTTTGTTTTAGTGGATTTTTTATTTGATTAATAATGTTTTCCCATTATGATTCTTATAAATTTCACTGCCATAACTTCCTAAGCCATCCTATTAGAAGAGGGATTTGCTTAAATCACTTATGCTCCCTTTGTGTACCCAAAAAGAGAGTCAATGAATTAGAGAATTATTGAACAAAGGTTCCAATCTCATCTTGTTATGCCTGTCAAATTTTTATTTTTTTAAACTATTATCTGTTGCTTTGACTGTGTTACATTTTCTTATATTTTTCTATTTCAGTTGACAATCTTAACTCAATTTCCTATTTTTCCAGTCTACATGCATACAAATGCAAATCTAGTGTACATGAAAGTGGATATCAATGAGGGAGTGTATCTATGCAATTGTCAGATTTCATACTTCTTAAATATCTTTTTCATTTGCTAAGGTTAAACCGGTGTTTACAATCTGACAATGAGCCTTTTAGTATAGAGACAGGTTGTTTTACAGAAATTCCTGCATTTGAATTTTGAACATATTTGTTGAGTGCATGTCTAATAAAACATCATACCAAGGTTGTTAAAATCGAGATTTTAAGTGGGATCAAATGAGGGACCATAAAATCGAATCGTAAACTCAGATCCTAAAATTGTAAGATTTTAGAGACAATTAAAAATATCATTTAATCTATGTAAATATAATTTTATAATGACGCAATTTTATAAAAAATGAATTAATATTGCCTAATAACATGATTATTTCAACCTTATTTATTATTATAAATGAAATACATGTTACCTATTTCAAAATAATTTCATCTATCAATTTCAAAAATACTAAATAATATGAAATTTCTAAATATTGAGTCCATTTATCATCATTCATCCATCCATAATAAAATTTTTGAATATTAGTTCATATAATGAAAATTCTCATAAATCATATGAGTCATAATCTAATATAAATAAAAA
Source organism: Diospyros kaki (assembly GCA_036245055.1). NCBI lineage: Eukaryota > Viridiplantae > Streptophyta > Magnoliopsida > Ericales > Ebenaceae > Diospyros > Diospyros kaki. The sequence continues at coordinate 23,413,268 of BSEG01000010.1, read as the reverse complement.
CAACACACATCGGTAAACTTCTACATTACAAGTAATAATTATAATAAAAGCTCCAATAAGCATTCAATTCTTTAAGGAAACCAACAATAATTCACTTTCAAATTAAGAAAACCAACAATAATCAAATCAATGAAGGTAGACAAAGAAGAAACAGATGAAACTGTGGTGGACAGGTATCATCAAATCAAACCTGGATATTGCAAAAGAAGAAACAGTGATCTTGTATACCCCTTTAAGCTGAATTGACGGCGGCACCGAGCAATCAGAGTTGTGAATTGATTCGTGTTGCATAGAAACGGTTGCATTGAGCAAGCAAGCGAAACATCAATTTGTGTTTGTGAATCAAATAGGGCCACTGCAATCAACTATATTCGTTGTCGCTGCAACCACCACCGACCAAGCTAGTCAACCATCGTCGCCGACCCTAGACGCCGTTGCCAACTGCTGTCACTGCAAGAAACACAGCTACAACCAAACCCACCAAGCCAGCCGTTCATCGTCGCCATCCACCCCCGAATGAAAATCTGATTTGGTCTCATGGCAGACATCCCTCCATCACCGACCAATCTGGAGCTTGTGGATACCTCATTCAATCACATCCCCAACCTTAATCCCACCATCCCAACAAGGTTTATTCAATCTGCTTTGAGTTTCCAGATCACTGGCTTTAATCCCTCCATTCAAATCACCCAACACAAACTCAACGGGTTGAACTTTCGTGAGTGGTTTCAGTTAGTTATTCTAGTAATCAAGGGGAAGGGGGAGATGGGTTATTTAACAGGTGAAACTACTTCTCTACCTGCGACAAATCCTGGAAATTCTAGCGTCATGGCGTGGCTGATTAAATCTATGGAATTAAGAATCGGAAGGGCGTACCTGTTCTACAACACATCCCATGAGATCTGACAACGGTTCAAGAAATGTACTCCGATCTCCAAAATTCTGCCTAATGCTTCAAAATCCATAATGCCCTCCATTCCACCTTTGCTGCAAATGTCGTGCAAAAAGGTAACACTTAGTCATCCTTTTTTATCAAAACAAAAAAATGGTAGTGAATGGATTGTTGATTCAAGAGCATCTGACCACATGACTGGGTCATCCACCCTTTTCTCTTCATATAGACAATGTGATAGAGAGGTAAAAATTACTGTGACTGACGGGAGCTCTTTGATTGTTGCTAGAATTGGAAATCTAAACTTATTCGGGTTACAATTAAAATATGTCCTTCATGTTCGAAGCTTGTAGTATAATCTCATATCTACGAGTAAGTTAACTAAAGATCACAATTGTATAATAACCTTCTTTCCAGTGTGAATTTCAAGATTTGTCTATGGGGACGATGATTGGAAATGCTGAGGAACAGAATGGCCTCTTCTATTTCTCTGCCTTTCCTTAAAGATTGTGTATACTCAAAAAATTCTCTTTTTCTAGTGTTTTCAATTCTGATGTTTTTCTTTGGCATAATCATCTTGGTCATCCCAATTTTAATTATTTGAAGTATTTCTAGCTAGATCTATTTCTCAATAAAGATGCTTCTTCTTTTAATTGTGAGCATTGTATCTTTGTTACACAAACTCGCAAACATCATCCAAACCACTCTTATCATGCATCCAAACCCTTTCATCTCATTCATAGTGACATTTGGGGATTGGCTCGTGTGCCAATTATTACTAGAGCTCAATGGTTCATCACCTTCATAGATGACCATCGTGTGTGTTGGATTTACCTTCTAAAGGAAAAATCCGAAACCAACACCATTTTCAAGCAATTTCATAAACTTGTCACCAATTTATTTCAATCATCTATTCAGATTCTTCGTTTTGACAATGACAAGGAGTACTTCTCCCATGAATTCAATAACTACCTTGCTGAACATGGTATTCTTCATCAAAGCTCTTGTCCTTATACTTCTCAATAGAATGGTATTGCTGAGCAAAAAAATTGTCATATTCTTGAAGTTGCATGCTCTCTCATGTTCACTACCAATGTTCCAAATCAATTTTGTGGAGAAGCGGTTCTTACTACTACCTATCTTATCAATCGTCTACCTTCCAAAACCCTTCAATTTCAAACTCCCCTCCATCGTTTAAACCAAGAGTTTCCTTCTGTCCAGCTTCTTGATTCCTTTCTGCCTAGAATTTTTGGGTGCACGGTCTTTATTCATAATTCCAGTCCTACTTGGGGAAAACTTGATTCTAAGGCCTATAAATGCATCTTTCTTGGCTACTCTCCTACTCAAAAAAGGTACAAGTTCTACTGCTCGACTTCTAGACGTTTTTATATTTCTTATTGTTGTTGCCAAAAGACAATAATGAATTTGTAATGTGGGAACAGTGATCTTGATAGTTTTGTGCGATGATGATTAGGAGACCTGAGGGCCTGGAGGTCTTGTTGCAATGATTAAATGCCCTAATGAATGGGTGACCTTTGATGAACGGGAGACTCTTGATGATTAAGAGGCTCTTGATGACCAAGTGACCTGTCGAAACGAACAATTGGTTAGGGGCACAAGTGGATGTTCCCGTGCAAACCCTCTGATGGTTAAGTTAGTCTTCGAGTGTTTGAGCACACGAACTGGAGTCAGAGTGGCAGAGTGAACTTACCTGAGAGAGGAGGTGGTCCTCCTATTTATAGAGAAGGGAGAGGGGGACACATGGCAGCCATCTTGGGTTTTTTGGGTGGCATATTTTGAGCATATTCTCAGCATATTCTTGGCATATTTTTTGGAATCTCAGAATATTCTTGTGGGGTTCTAGGGAGGGTCTTAGAAAGAGGCTCCCGGGTTCAGTTTGAGGAACGCTCCAAGAGGGTTTGCCAATTACAAAAGAGGCTCTTGAGGCATCAGACGGATGGCATGTTGCCACTCGGTTATAGCCGAGTGTTGGGACTTCCTTGCTTTCCTTTGGCTTTTTGCTCTTCTCTTTGTTCGATTCGTTTCATTTTTGCTCTTCGTTCTTCATTTAATGGACCGTCTTCATTGCATTGATCTTCATGACTAAGTGGGGGTACCCCACTCAATCTTTGTTTTGATTTTCTTTTGATTTGTTCCTTCTTTGTTTCCTTTGCTTTTGGGTTATGTATTTTGGCCCATTTAGGCACACTTGACCCAGATGCTCATTTGTGTGTTTGACCTAGATCTGCTTCTTGGATTTGACTGATGTCTGAATTATCTACTATCTGTTGGGATTATCAATTGCTCCTACTCTTTTGACCAGGAGACTTGGACAAAAGAGTATCTTGCCCTGCAAATCTTACTTGTGCCTTCCTTTCAATTTTTCTGCTATTCTTCCCATTTTTCTGATTTTATCGCTACTGTGTTCTTAGATTTTTTGTATTGTGCATGAACTCCCGTGCTTTTCAGCTTCTTTGGACCACTATAAATAGGGGCCTTGGGGGTTTATTTTTTCTTTCACTTCTTCCCTTGAAGCTCTCCTCCAGGTGGCGATTTTCTGGTCTCTCGATCTTCTTTGGGCTCTTAGTTATTTCCTTTCTTTCGGTCTTCTTTTACTCTTGGTCATTTGCCATCTCTCGGTCTTCTTTGGGCTCTTAGTCATTTGCCATCTCTCAGTCTTTTTCGGCCTTGCAGTCACTTACAGTCTTCCAATCACTTCAACTCTTAAGGTCACTTCGCCTCTTCAAGCTTGCTTTAAGTCTTTTATGCCATTGTTTCTCATTGGTGATCCGTTTTGACAAATGGGTGACAACCCATTCAGTCATGCTCTATGCGGATTAGACTTGTATTTTCTTGCTAGGATTAATGCTTTGATTGGTAGAATACGTGTTTGGGAGGATGCACAATCGAGTGGGTGTTATGACCGAGAGGGTCTTTTAGCCGAATGTCTCTTCTTCGAGATTCTTCTCCACTTCCATCTTTTTTGTTGTTCACGTGATTCTTCATTTTTGTGTTGCTTCCATTTCTCTTTGCAGCTTTCATTATTTACCTGCCATGTTAATCTTTTCTTTTTTTACGGGTTTTCCAGGAGTCTTCGAGCGTGCCATTGTGTCTGTTCCTTTGCTTCTGCTCGTGCCATTTAATTTAAAGGTAATTTCTTCATGTCTTTATCATGTCGCGAAGAAAGAATGCTTGGCCCCCCAAACTTGCTCAAGTTCCTGACAATACCAGCTCTAGACTAGACTTTGTGTGAGGGACTTCACTAAGGCCTGGACGACAGTTTCTTCTGAGTTGGTTTTCCTTGTCAGATGTCCCAGGATAGATGAGCCAGATCCTTCTTAGGTGGATGAAGGATGTCTAGGAATCCACTTTGCCTCTTTTGAAGTGTGACTTCGATTTTCGATGCTGGACTTCATTATGGAGTGGCTTCGACATTATCGGATCGTGCATGCCCAACTTCATCCCAATGGTTAGGCCCAGTTGGTGGGTTTCTTGGTTCTTTCCCATTAGAGGGGGGTGGCTCCCTCGCTCTTCCTTCTAAGCTACTTCTACCGACTGAGGAAGGCTAGCAGGCAAAAGCGATTGTATACGCTCCAGAAAGTGTTGGGGCCGAAACTACCGTGATACCACTTTTTTGGAAAATCAACCCTTCTTTCCCAGTGCTTCTCTTTAGGGGGAGATATCAATCATAGACCATCATTAGGATCCATCTATTTCCCTTCCACTTCCTAATCCACCACCCCAAGACCTTCCTGTCCAATTTGACCTAAACCCAGATTGGTGATTGGTCAAGGGGGAGAAGCCGAGAAAACATCTCAAGAGGAGATTATAGTCTACTCTAGAAGACCGCGAGTTCCTCAGCGAAGCAAACCATTTGACCTGGAGCCAAATCTAGTGGAAGACACAGTTTGGGGAAGGTAAGTGTACAATTGATGGTCTTTATATGCCTATTTCCCTAAGGAAATGAGTAAGGTCTTGCACCCATTATCCTATATCTAGCTATCTTACTTACTCTAAGTGGTCCCCAATGTACAGGGCATTCACCTCAAAACTTGACCATGTGAAGATTCCTAACAATGTGTGAAGCTTTTCAGAATCAAAAGTGGAAGGCAACTATAATGGAAGAAATGAGAACATTGAATGAGAAAAAGACTTGGGATATTGTTCCTCTACCTGAAGGAAAGAAGGTTGTTGGGTGTAAGTGGATATTTACCACAAAATTGAATGCTGATGGAAACATAGACAGATACAAGGCAAGGCTAGTTGCTCAGGGGTACACTCAAACCTATGGTATAGACTACAAGGAAACTTTTGCTCCTGTTGCCAAGTTGAATTCCAATAGAGTGCTTATTTCTCTTGCTGCCAATCTGGACTAGGATTTACATCAGATAGATGTAAAGAACACATTCCTGAATGAGAACTTAGAAGAAGAGGTGTGTATGAAACTTCCTCCTGGGTTTGAAGAAGACAGAGCAGGCATGGTATGGATTGAAGCAATCCCCCAGAGTGATTTTCTCGATTCAATACATCTATGAAGTAGTTCAGTTACTCTAAAAGTCAGGCCAACCATACTTTCTTTGTGAAAAAAGTGTTAGGATGGGAAAAGGACTATACTTATAGACTATGTAGATGATATGGTGATTATCGGGGGATGACACACAAGAAATTATCATATTAAAAGGTCAATTACAGGCACCTACAATATTTTCTTGGAATGGAAATTGCTAGGAGTAATAAGGGAATCTTTATTTCCCAAAGGAAGTACACTCTTGATCTATTGAAGGAGAGAGGGAAACTAGGATGCAAGCTTGCAGGGACTCCCCTAGATCGAAATTGGAAGCACAAAATTACCGAAGAAGATCCACTAGTTGAGAGAGAGAGATATCAACACTTTGTGAGGAAACTGATCTACCTATCTTTCACCAGACCCAATATTGCTTACAATGTCAATGTGGTAAGTCAATTCATGCATGCCCCCACGAAGAGACATTTAGAAGCAGTGATTCAGATTCTTCGCTACCTAAAGAGTACTCCCGGGAAGGGCCTTTTATTCAAGAAAAATGACCAACGGGGTGTTGAGTGCTATGCAAATTTAGATTGGACAGGTTCAGTTGAAGACACAAAATCCACTACTGGGTGCTGCACAAAAGGTTGGGGGAATGTGGTCACTTGGAGAAGTAAGAAATAGACAGTAGTTGCAAGAAGTAGTGTTGAAGTTGAATATAGAGCAATCGCTTAAGGCGTGTGTGAATTAATCTGGATTAGTGGGTTACTGCAAGACCTATCTATTCCAATGCAAGAACCTATGAAGTTATATAGCGATAGTAAATCTGCCATCAGTATAGTTCATGATCCTATTCAACACGATAGGATGAAGCATGTGAGGATTGACAGAAACTTCATCAAGTTAGAAATCAACAATGGGACATTCACCTTGCACTATATACTAACAAGGCTGCAAGAAGTTGATCTTCTTACAAAAACCCTAATGAAGTCAGACTTTGAGTCAAATGTTAGCAAGATGGGAATGACAAATATCTATTCACCAGTTAGGGGGGGAGTGTTGGAAGATTCATATCAGTTCTGGAGGATTTTTTTGTTTCCTTTTTGTAGTATTTCCTTTCATAGTTTGATTCCTCTTTTCAATCTTTTCCTAGTTTAGAGATTGTGTAGTTATTAGCTTCCTTAATTTATGCTTTCCTCTGCCTATATATTGTTCAAAAACCCCATGGTTGTATAAGTAGAAATCATTATTTTCAATATACGTACTGTTTTCACTAACAGACCATGCCTTATTGATACTCATGCAGGTATTGGTGTCTGAAAGAGGCATTTGTCAAGGCCATAGGAACAGGAGTTGGATATAGACTAGACTCCGTGGAATTTCATCACATTAACTGGGCCAGCATTTTTGTTAAAGTTGATGAAAAAGAATTGAAAGAGTGGAGATTTTGGCTTTATGAGCTGGGAAGGATGCATATGGTAAATTTTTTCAATGAATTCTCTCTTTCGTTTTGCCTCCTCCTTTCAATGAGCTCTTAGATTCATGATGAAGAGTTATAATGCTGTTTGATTAGGCAGTATGATGATAGTCATTTTATGCTGCTATACTGTTGCAATGCTGCACAAATATGAGATCTTTGAAAGGCGCTCAAGGAAAAACGTTTCCAGAGGGAGAAAGTAACCATTTCCTCTGATTTTGGAGGAATTGAGAGTTTGAAATAGGAATATATAAATATGCTTTTAGTTAGAAACAAGGATCAAAATATCATTATTATTGGGGGCAAGTATTAGCGCAGATCATTGTCATTTGGGAAGGGGAGGTCCTGGAGGACTTTGATGTGTTAGCCTCCAAAATTGGTTGTAAGGGGGAAGGCCTTCCCCCACTATCTCTTTGTGTTTACCTTTAGTTTCTTCATTTAAGCTAACGCTATTTCAAATAGGGTAATCAAGAGGTTCAGAAAAAGATTAGTTTTTTAGAAGAGGCAATGCCTTTCAAAAGGGACAAGCATACACTTACATGACATGTCTCCTCTAGCCTTCTACATATACCTTCTTGTTATTATGTTCTAGTTTCAATAAATTAAGAGATTCCAGAACTTCAAAAGAGGCTTCTGTGGGGTGGTATTGGTAATGAGTTCAAGTATCACTTGGTTAATTGGGACAAAGTTTGTCCCTCACGTGGCAGGGGTGGTTAAGGTATTAAAAGACCTAAAAAATAAAAAATAAAAATGCTAGAAAAGTGGGTGTGGAGATTTGATCATGAGCATGGCAGCTTGTATATAAAGTAATGAGTTCAAGTATCACTTGGTCATTATTTGTATATGCAGTAATGAGTTGGGAGGTTGGTCTACAGGTCAGATTACTTCTCATTATGGGTTTGTCTTTGGCTTGTCATTGTGGTGGTTTGCAGGGCATCTTTTTAAGATTTCAGTTTGAAGTAGTAAATAGGACTAGAGTCAGGGTCCGGTTAGATGGTGTGGCCACGTGCTGTTAAGTGAACAACTTTCAGTTTTGTACTCTTCTGATTGGGAAGTTGACTCTCTCTCTGACGATTTGTGTGTGTGTGTGTACTTTAGGATTATCCCTTGGATGGCAAGGGGTAAAGAATTGGACACGCTGTCCATCTCATGGAAGACATCCACTCTAGGTTCCTTATAGATGCCTTTTTGACAAGAGCAACTCTAGCTATGCAGAAGTGTTGTAGCTTATGTGGAGAGCTTCCCTTTATGTCATTCTTATGAATGCTTACCTGATCAGGCACTGGCAACTGAATCTGGATTGTTGTGCGAGTGCATAGTGAGATGGGGACCATCTTCTACTTCATTATCATCAGGTGGTGTTGGATGTCTAAGTTTTGGGGATATAATGGGTGATGTTGGCCACTGTGACTTCTTTGAGTTCTTGGGGTTGCACTAGACCTCACAGCTGTCAGAGAGAATTTTGGTTTACTTCACATATCTGTGTGTGTGTGTGTGTTTTCTGAAGGGGAAGAACAAGAGGGAACTTGAGAGTTCAGATAGCTTTGTTGTTTGTTGGAAGGAGTTCAGTTTGTCTATCCTTAATTTTATGGGTGAGGGATGATACTCCTTTTTGCTCATTATTCATTCGGCAGTTTTTAGATTATTTACCTTACATATTTTTGTGATTTCTTGTTCATTCCTAGTTCAAAGTCGAGATAGAGAGAATTTGATTATTCACTGCTGAATTATAGCATCTCTTGCCAAATAGAGGGCGAGGGTAATTGAATTTGCATAACCAATTAATCCCTGGAGCAGGAATAGAGTCTATCTCAAGGAGGTATTCACGTCTTATGTATTTGTAAGATTATGTTGTTGTAAGAACTAAGAAATACAAAATTTACAGTCATCTCCTCAGTATTTGAAACCAGTTTCTTGGTTTGGCTATGGGATTTTGTTGGTTTTGACACAGAGAAAAACAGAACACAAAGGCTGGAAGAGCTGATTTCTTTTGATTCAAAACCATACTTATAGAGATTACATCCAAGACTTTCAAACACATTACCAACTCTAACAACTCCTATCTGCAGACATGCAGCTTAAATTAAGCTCATTCACTCCTTTTACAAAACAAATAAGCTTAAATCAAGCTTCACAACTTGTCAAAAATATCTAGATACATCTAGTTTAATCAAAAAGATTTTTCCTACAATGACAGCAAGCTTATCACAGCACCATCACTCCTTGGCAAGTTTGCTGCTAACTCCAATCATCAATCTTAGCTGTTCAAATCTGGTTCTTGGTAGTGCCTTGGTCATTATATCAGCCATTTGAACTTCAGAGCTGCAATGCATCAGATCAACTTCTTTCTCCTTCTCTATTTCTCTTATGAAATGATATTTGATTTTTATATGCTTGGTTTTTCCATGAAAGACTGGATTCTTAGCAATTGCAACTGCTGACTTGTTATCACAATAAATCTCAGTAGAGTTCTTCTGTTCTTGCTTCAAGTCAACCAATAACTTTCTTAACCAAATAGCTTGATTTACTGTTGCTGCAGCTGCAATATACTCAGCTTCGGCTGTGGATTGCGCCACGGTATCTTGCTTCCTCGAGCTCCAACTGAACACACCCGAACCAATTAGGAATACGAAACCAGATGTGCTCTTCATATCTTCAGTTGCTTTCACATACCTCAACAGCCTTTTTGCAGCTCTTAAATGCACCTCACTTGGTGCCGACATGAATCTGGATAATAAGCTTGCTGCAAACATAATATCTGGCCTTGTTGCCGTTAAATACAACCAACGACCTATCATACTCCTATAGATTCCCTCATCAACTTTCTCAGCTCCATCTTCTTTAAGTAATTTTTCATTTACTGCCAAAGGAGTGGTAATAGTTTTACAATTCAACATTCCAAACTTCTTAAGAACTTCTCTAGCATATTTCCTTTGGCAAATGAAAATTTCTTGTTGGCTTTGATGAATTTCCATGCCAAGGAAATAAGTCATAACTCCTAAGTCAGTCATCTCAAACATCTCACACATTTGCTTCTTGAATTTTTCTACTAAAGGGATGCAGCTCCCTGTCACCAAGAGATCATCAACATATAAGGAAACTATCAAAGTTTCTTTATCTTCCTGTTTCACATACAAAGTTGCTTCACTATTGCTCCTGTTGAACCCCAACTTCAAGAGGTAATCATTGATTCTGCTATACCAAGCCCTTGGGGCCTGCTTTAAGCCATATAAAGCTTTCTTGAGCAGATATACTTTATCTTCTTGCCTTTTAACAACAAATCCTTCAGGTTGTTCAACAAAGATCTCCTCCTCCAAATAGCCATTTAGAAAAGCAGATTTTACATCTAATTTGAATATTTTCCAATTTCTTTGAGCAGCTAGAGCAAGCAAAAGTCTAATAGTATCATACCTTGCCACTGGTGCAAAAGTATCTGAGAAATCCACTCCAAATTGCTGAGAGTAGCCCTTCACCACCAATCTAGCTTTAAGCTTGTTAATAGAGCCATCTGAATTCAGTTTGGTTCTATACACCCATTTAACTCCAATAACTTTCTTGTGTTTTGGCCTCTCCACCAACTGCCATGTTTGATTTTTCTCAATCATCTTCAGTTCTTCTTCCATGGCCTTCTTCCATTCACTTGAATTAATTGTTTCATGAAAGCTATTGGGTTCAATTGCTGCAACATTGCATCTCGCATAAATGTCAGCAAGTGATCTGTCTCCTCTCACTGAAAACTCTTCATCAGAACTTAATTCCTCTTGAATTATAGTTGCATCTTGTTCGTTGGGAGAACTCCCTTAAAAAAGAATCTGCTGTGAAGTTTCAGCAACATTTTTGTCCCAATTCCAGGCTCCAAACTCATCGAATTTCACATTTCTGCTGGTGATAACCTTCCTTGTCTGGACATCGTAAATTCTATAACCCTTGGCATTGCTGTTATATCCCAAGAAGACACCAGGAATTGCCTTTTGATCTAACTTGTCCCTCTTTACCTCTGGAACAAGAGAATAGCATAGACAACCAAAAATTATGAGATGCTCCACATTTGGTTTAACTCCATTCCAGACTTCAAATGGTGTTTTTCCTTTAAGTGCCTTAGTTGGAAGCTTGTTCAAGAGGTACACAAAGGTGTTGACTGCCTCTGCCCAAAACTCCTTGGGAAGTTTTTTTTCAAACAACAAGCATCTTGCCATCTCCATAATAGTTCTGTTCTTTCTCTCACTCACACCATTTTATTGAGGAGAGTAGCTAACTATACATTGATGATGAATGCCGTCTTCCTCGCAAAATTGATTGAATTTGTTGGAGGTGTATTCAGTCCCATTTTCTGATCTCAACACTTTAATCTTGCTGCCACTCTGATTCTCCACTAATGCTTTGAATTTCACAAACACAGCAGCAACTTCTACTTCTCCTTTAGAAAGAAAACCCAGCACATCCTTGAAAAGTCATCTATGAAAAGAATGAAGTACCTGCTGCCACTCAGAGAAGGTGTCCTCATAGGACCACAAACATCAGTATGAATCAATTGCAATTTTTCAGTTGCTCTCCAGGCAAGGGCAGCTTGCTTTGCTTGCCTAACTGACACACCTCACACACACCAACACATTCATGAATTGCAGGCATATTTATAGCTAAACCTTCTTGATGCATGTGTTTAAGTGAAGCATAACTGAAATGACCAAATCTTTTATGTCATAGGACAGATTCATCAACAACACACATGCATTTTGTCGTTTTCCAATCTAATGGAAAAACTTTTATCTTTCATTTTTACTGTGATAAGTTCACAGCCAGCAGGATCAATGATAGTGCATGATTTATCTTTGAACAACAGAGTATAATTTTTTTCCAGTAGTTGACCCACACTAAGCAAACTCTGATATATTTCGGGTACAAAAAGAACATTAGGAATGAATTTAGTACCTGATTTTGTCTCCACTGCTACTGTTCCTTTGCCTTTAACATCCACCAACTCACCATTGCCAATTTTAACAGAGGACATGTAAGACCTATCCAACTCCTTGGATGCTGCTGAATTTGAACTCATATGATGCGTGCATCCACTGTCTACCAACCAAACATTTGTATTAAATTTGTTGTTATAACAGGCAACAAAAAGTTGCTCTTCTTCTTCTTCTTGTTGGCTTTCAGCTACTTGAGCTTGTTGGCTCTGTTGTTGCTGCTGCAGAGTTTTGTTCTTGCAAACTTTTTCCATGTGACCAAATTGTTTGCAAGATCTACACTGAATTCCTGGTCTGTACCAGCAATATCTCTCAGCATGACTAGTTCCCTTGCAATGTGAGCATGGAGGATATTTTCTTCTTCCTTTTCCCTTGCTTCCTTCTGATTCTTTCTTTTCTTTCTCTTTTCTATCACTGGCTTGCTTCCTCTCCCCTTTGTTGGACTGCATTCCTCCTTTATGAACAGCCCCAAATTCACCTTCAGAAGCCTCTTCTTGCCTTAGAGCTCTTCTTTGTTCAACTCCTTGAAGAGCATTAGCTAACTCTGAGAGAGTTAGTTTTGAAAGGTCTTTGGAATCCTCTAATGAAGAGATTTTTTATTCAAATCTCTCAGGAAACTCATCTCCAAGCAGCCTAATCTGATTCACTACCTTCACTACTCTATTCATGTATTCTTTACAGATTCAGAATCCTCATTTTGAGAGTTTCAAACTCTCTTATCAAGTTTAGCAGCTGCATCTGCCTATTCTTGTCAGTTCCTTGGAACTCCTCTTTCAATCTGTCCCAGGCTTCTTTAGCTGTTTCACAAGCCATAATTCTTGTGAAAATGCTCTCTGAGACTGCTTGATGAATGCATGACAGAGCCTTAAATTTCTTAGCCACTTGCTCACTATGATGCTTCACTTGAGCTATGGTTGGATTGTCTGGCAATGGTGGTGGATCCCTACTTGTCTCAACCACTTCCCACAAGTCATATGCCTTTAAATAGGCCGCCATTTTAACACTCCAGATTTGGTAGTTCTCTCCTGCAAATTGTGGTGGTAGTGAAATGGAAAGACTGTTGGCTGCCATGGTTTCACTTCTGGAATTTTTTGCAAAGAGGTTCTGTGTTTTGGTTTTCTTAAGGGTGGAGGACCTTACTAGTTTTCTCTCTTTCTCTCACAGCCCCTCTAAGATCAGAGAGCTCTGATACCAAATGTTGGTTTTGACATAGAGAAAAATAGAACACAAAGGCTGGAAGAGCTGATTTCTTTTGATTCAAAACCATACTTATAGAGATTACATCCAAGACTTTCAAACACATTACCAACCCTACCAACTCCTATCTGCAGACATGCAGCTTAAATTAAGCTCATTCACTCCTTTTACAAAAAAAATAAGCTTAAATCAAGCTTCACAACTTGTCAAAAATATCTAGATACATCTAGTTTAATCAAAAAGATTTTTCCTACAGTGACAGCAAGCTTGTCACAGCACCATCAGATTTCTTCTCTCCAGTCTTTGGTCATCTTTTCCTGTGTAGTTGATAAGCATTTTGTGGTACATATTGTTGAGTTTCTTGTATTCTACTTTTTCATGTTACACCCTTGCATTAAATTCTCTATGGCACCACAGGTATCAATTGCCAGGGGGCACCCGAGGTTTGCCACAGAGACTTACAAGAGAACATTAAAGAGGACTGAGTTTAACGAAGAGCAATACAATTTGGGTCTTCATCTTCCAGATGTAAGTTTTGCACTGCGAACAGTTGAACAACTGATTCCAATCTCATGTAAAGCAGGTAAAATAGCTGTTGATGTGGCCCAAGACCATAATAAATACCAACCCAAAGACGTAGCTAAGACGTAGCTGAGTCATCATCATGACATATCGATTGTTTGGGAAGAGATATAGCATACCTGAACGGTCTTGTCTGAAACAGAGTACCTTAAACGGACACCAAACTTCCTCTCCCTTTATTTGACGAGCAGTTAAAGAAGCTCGATTACATGGTACACTGCCATCACTCTGAATCAAAATAAGAAGTTAACTTGTTTATTGTTGTTGCAAAGTGACAGGAGGAAGAACCCTCCTTGATGCCAGCATAAACGGATCCCACTCGTGGAGAAAATTACAGTTATTTTGCTAGATGGTTCAGGTGTAATATTAGTTCAATACTAACCACAGCACAAATTATATCAGTGCTGTGGCACGTTTGTGCCGAAGGTGCTTTCGCTTGTATCAACTTAGACAAAAGCACTACACAAAATTCTCAGCAATCTGGTAAATCCTTGTGGCATTGGTCGATCCCATCTGTACTTAAGCCCAGAGCTAATATGGCTCCAGTGCAAATTCTGAAGGCTTGTTTTTATCAGGCAAACATGGCAATCAGAGGAACCTCTTATGCACAAAAGCAGCATCCAAGCAATGAGGAAAATCTTCTAGTCTTGGTTCATCATGTTCAATAACTGCTTTGCAGCAATATGTGCCAGAATGGCATGCAACAACAGTGTGCTTGCATGCTCCAACGTCATCTTTATACTTTTCTCATTTCTTTCCCTGCTTTGATACGGCTTTGGCTTTGGCCATATAATGCGCAGTACTGAGTCCTTTGTAATCAATGAGACATTTCTCACCAGACAGCATCCTTACCACATATTCAAATTTGAGAAACCATCGAGGGAGATCTTTTGTATATACTTTTTTTTTTTTTTGGTCAAGTGTTGATATTCATTGTTGAAATGTTGCGTTAGTCCTAGTACTTGCACAACTGTACCTATAACTCACTTTGGTTCTCACTGCCTTTCCGGATGTTAAAAAGGAGGAAAATAGATGCCAAGGTTGCCTAATAGCCACAATCAAAAAGGTACTGAGTCACAAACTTCAGATATAATTGCAGCTTCTGGAAGGGAAGGGTCGTTTATATTCATATTCACATAGCATAGCTAGAAAAATAAAAAATAAAATACTGACAAAATAAGAAAATAAAGAGAGCGGGTGGGTTGAAAGGAAATCGCAATTCATTACATGAAGAAATTCCCCATAAACAATGAGAAAAACTTTCAATTACTGTAGTTAATATTATAAGTATCCAAAGAATAATGGCCATAATTACACATGCGCCAATTGGCCTGAGATGAGATAGTTGATTAAAAGCCGCGCCCCCTTCCTCCACCCAAACCCGAAGAAATCCCAAAAAAAAAAAAAAAGACGACGATGACGACGACAAAGAAGAAGAAAAAGAAAACAGTAAACAGGAAGGAAACAGCTATTCTCCATCTAAACAGTTGAATCAACAACAAGAATGTACAGTTATTGTCGTCATCAAAACATATTCAACTCCGACAGGTCATCCATGGGGATTTCGAGGCCAGCCGAATCGTGGTCTTGCAAACCAATGTCATCAAAGTTCAGCCAACCGAGATCAGTGCCTATTCCTAGTTCATCTATATTGTCTAATTCCGACAACGGCATGTTCGTAATTTCCAAGATTTCCTTGCTCTCCTTTGATGGATCGCGATGAATGGTGCTGGGTGGCATCATACCACCTTCTCTCTTGTTGTTGCTACCATTTGTGGCCACCCGTGGGTAGACCGGATGACTACTGGTTTCAGTAAATTTGTCATTAAATCCATTTCCAGAGGTTGATAGTTGAGCTGTCTTCTGCTTGGGCTTCGATTTCAATTTTCGCTCACCTCTAGGGTTACTCAATGAGGGACGCCCAGCTTTAGCAACAGTATTTCTACTTGAGACGTCTTTGTCCCTCTCCCTCTCACTTCTCTTCCCCTTTGCTCCACCCAGAAGGGTAGTAGCTACAGTTGATGTGGTTCTCAAGGCAGCAGTGCCACCAACGTCATCAAGTAAAATTTCTTTCTTCTTCCCTCTATTTGATATTGGTCCATTTTTGGCAAAGGCCTGATCAGATTGAAGTGTGAAACTTTGTAATGCATCTAATGAACCTCTTTGCAGATCATGCTGCTCAGCACCACTGTAGGATCCTGCAAGAAGAGCAAAACCCACTCAATACCACAATTGGCTGACGGAGTAGACTAAAATAAACATCTCGGTCACAAGTGTTTGGAGGCATCATATAGAAACAAATAAGAGATTTATGCATTTCTGCCGATTTAAAACAACCCCTAACCAAACTCCTCCCGTGTCCAAGAAAAATTTGGAGTAAAGGGTAAAGCAATCAAGATAAAGGTAATGAGGGAATTTGTGGGAGTAAAACAATTTTAACTTAGGAATGGCAGAATGCATGCTCTGAGGTAAAGCATGGGATTAAGAGAATTTGGAAGCTTACTATTTCCAACTCCGACACAATCACCAGTTGAAGGTTCTGCCTCATTTGCCAAAGGAGGTGCAAAAATAACACTTCTAAGTGCAGGTTCATTAAAGCAACCTGTTCCTGAATCTTCAAAAGCCTGGCACCTCACAAGAGTTCTCTTTGCAAAGGCCAATGCAACTTGCTTCGACACCTTTGCAATTCCATATTTTGAAGCAATACTTCCTCGAGTGGCCTGTTAATTTTTTCAAATAGAAATTTCATAGTTAGTTCTGCAGCAGCCCAGCTATACAAACATGTAAATACTAGAATAATGTGGCTACAAAACACTTAAAAGTAAAATTCGTCACTAGCTTCTCAGATAAATTGATAGATAAATCTAGGTAGCCTCATTTGATGCGGCAGTGGCTATCAGAGACAAAATCTTTGAATGCACTAGATTACACAGTGGGTGGTGACTATATGAACTGAACTAATACTAATAGCAATGCACTCAGAGCCAAAAGAACATACTTTAATGACACAAATTACACAAATTGGTGAGTGAGTAAGTAATTAAAAAGCCCCTTAAATATAAGATGTTTACATCAATATTGGGTTATGCCTCAGCTTTCACTAACATGTAGTGGCAATATTTGCATAATATGCAGCTAAACAATAAAACTTCATGAATAAGCAAAACAAGGATTGACAAAGAAATAACTGATTACCAAAAGCTTTTTGTGAGCCAACTCCACAAGCTTATCCATTGCAACCTGCTCAAGTTCCCTGGCATAATGACGATAAAAAAAATTTAAAATAAAAGTCCTAACAAGAAAAGCTAAAAAGTCTAAAATGAGAAAAATTTCCAAATTATTGAGTATTACCGTGCTTCTGCCTCCTTCTTTTGCTCAACAGCTTTATGTACTTTATCCAAGTATGCCTTTTTCTTATCAATCTATAATAAAAATATCAGTGCGAGTATATGCACGGACAAAGCTAAAATATGGATGCAACACCATTTTTCTTGGAAATATTAGGGACCGTTAAGTTGTAGATACATTTTCTGATTTTACAACTAAGCATGCTCCAATATTTTTCTGTTCCAAAAACCAATTGCATCATTTTTAGAGAATATCCTTTTTTTATGTTCTCCAATTCATATTATGAAGTTTAAAAATGAGAAAATTAAGTTTTTAAATTTTTAATTGGAGATTCAACAATTCAATAAAAAATTAGAGTTGAAAAATTAGAAAATGTTTTCTATATTTGCACAGGCCCTTAACTTTCTACAAGAATATGGTTGAGAAATAGAGATGCAAATGATGCAGACTAACCTGTAGATGAAGTCCATTCTTCAGCTGAACCATTTCTTGGTCAATTGTTTCATCCTCTGTATCATCCAAATCAGGCTGCAGCAAAATTCCAGAGATAATAGAGTGTGAACGGAAGGGGAAAAAAAGTTAACAAGAAAGAAAACACAAAAATAACAATAGATGTGGAAGACCACAGTAGCAAGATGCAAAACTAGATTGCTACTGTTTCAGGAAGATGTTCAGCAAGCAGTTGCAAATGATCCAATAACATAAACCCCCAAAGGAGGTTGAGAAAGGAAAAAGGCAAAGAAATAAATACCCATAAACCACAATGGAAGGACATCTAGAAGGTTGCTCATCCATGTCCGTGCCCAAACACATGAATGCAAACAATATTTGGCATAGACATGGCACATGCAAGAACACAAACACAGGTACAAGGACGGGTCAAGTTAATTAGAAAACAAATGAGGAAATGGATACAAGAACACAATAAATAATATATGCATTTTATTAGCTACATCCATAAAAAAAAGAAAAATAAGCACTAATATAAGAGACACCTAAATTCAATAATTAATAAACTATCCATAATATATGAACTAAAAGGGTCAACGATTATAATCCAATACATAATTAGAATTTAAAAACAACAATCAATTTCAGATACTTGTTAGGGTATCTCCAGTACACGAGTGCCCCACAAGAGATGTATTTGTACACAGCTTTCTGTTTGCTTTTATGCAAAGTGGTTGTTTCCACAACTTGGGCCCACAACTTCCAGTCAAAAGGAGCAAGCTTACGGTTGCTACCAAAGCCCACCCTTAGATACTTCTCAAAAAATCAGAAGGAAAAAAAAAAAAGAAGAAAGCAAGAAAGAAGAGAGAAGAAAACAGAATGAGCATTTCCAAACTCCAAATAATTCATCACTGATGGCATCCCATGTGGAATGCTTGACACCTACTTCTATGTATTCCACAAGTCATCACCACTACATGTCACAGTGTTGGACACACACATATTTCACCTATCTATTGGATACAGCTACAAAGACAGATAAGCCAATGTGTGAGGAACACCAACAAGCTAGCATGGTTGAACATCACTCCTTTTAAGTATGCCTTGTTTGCAACTACACCCAGAACAGTATAAATTTTTGTATCCATTCATCTCCAACAAGGTCATACCAACAGTTAAATGTCCTCAAATACGTGTGTGTATAAACTCCAATATTTAAATTCTTATTTCTTACCTTAGAAACACTTGATTTTGGTCTCCCTCATCTCATAACACTACCTTGACTTGATAATTAACTTGGTTCAAGAATACATCATGGATTTTCATTTAATTTTCAAAACCACACACATATTGGGCAGACACAAGCCACCTGTCCATTTAGACTGCACACTAAGAAGCATGAGTAGAGACATGAATATGGTAGTGGCTGACGAAGTGTCATTGTCAAAAAAGTCAAACACAATACATCGTCATAGAAATGCTCATGCTTCTTGGCCTGGACCAAGACACACGAGACACAATCCAAAATCATCGTATGACTTCACATAAAATAAACTACTTAGATCACTTTCAGGGCACAAATATAAATTGATAGAAAATTTATTCCTATAATCACAGAAATGATTAATTTGTTTCATTTTAACATGAATAAATATTTGGTTTATCAACTCAATTCCAACATGTATAGATCCCCATAGTGGAAGTTGCAGTGTGATGCATGTGCAATGTTGTATGCTTAATTCTAGCAACCAAATTGGCCAGTACGCATTTTACTTAATGATGAGAAACACCATTTAGATCAATATCATGTGCCATACTAAGTAAAACTTACCACAGTTTCCAAATATATGCCAATACTTTGCAGCTCCAGTAAGAGTTTGTCTTCCACACACATTTTCTCATATTGGCTATCAAAGGGAGATATGATGAAACCATTTGTTTGTACGTTTTGTGGTCCATCTAGATCATTGCCCGTGAGCCCATCTGACACCCCAACGTCAATATGCAAAAATCCACTTCCTTCTTGCCACAGTTCATCATTCCGTGGAGAATTATGGATGACACTTCTACTAGGCATATTAGTCCCATTACAAGAAAATAACCTGTTTCCACCACAAGCTTTCTGAGTTTGAGTGGCAAATGACTCACATTCAAATTCCATTCTATCCCTCTTTCTAGGCTCAGTACCAAAACCTAAATCATTATAAGCATATCCTCCAACACCATTTTCTTCAAATTCTTCAATTTCGTCTTCTACAATCAAAGCTGATAATACCCTTTGGTATAATGGGGTAGCCTTATTCAATCTTCCTTCTGAATCTAATTTTCCACAAAAAGTATCAAAATTGTGAAATTGATCGGTAAAGTCCATCACAGCTGACTCCTTTGATTCAATCTTATTTTGCATTCTACCTATTTCTCCAGACCCAACTGTATCAGGTAGCGGTATTTCTTCATGCGAAAGATCACCCTGCAAATGCAAAGGAATGCAAGAACATTAGACGATTAGGAAAAAATAGGAGCTATTCAAATTTAAAATATACTTCTCTAAAGCAAACTATTATAGTTCCTTTTCAGTTTGATGACTAGTTCCATTAAGAACAAACCATAAATGAAAATAATTCCAAGGGCATGTTGACTACACGTTCCCTTTCTCCAACTCCCCCCACCCCACCTCCTTCTCAATGAATAAAAGCATAAAAGCAATTCATTGAAAAGAAAATGCAAGTCAAAGAAACAGTCAGGCATACCATACAACTTAGCATAAGATATATGAAAATGAGGGGAAAAAAAAAATAACGCATTCTAAAAGTGCATCCAAATTTCGAAATAGGTAGATGATAGTTGACCTGTCCAAAAAAGTTGGCCCACCATTCTTTTCTAAATCTCTCAAAACCATTGGTAAATTGGAAATTGTAAATGGAAAAGATATGGATATTCTTAAATTATCATTTCCACTTAATTGTTTAGGATGGTTTAACACAGGATTATGCCAGGAGGTCTAGAATTCATTTAGCCAACCCACCTGGTGGAATTAAGCCCCGTGATTATGTTTTTGTTGGTTGACCGCAAGATTATAATTTATAATCTTTAAAGTGAGGTGACTATCAAAAACTAGTATGTTCAATTCAAGTATGAAATTGTAAATGTATTAAATCTGATTAGTTCCTAAGACGGAGAAATGGTGGATGGGAGTAAATTGCAACACATCACTGTTTGGGAAAATGATCAAGTAAACCAACAGCAGTTCCATAAACAAAAGTCTGTTTGATGCAACTCAAAGGTATCATTAGCCACATAATGTAAATCGGTACAAGGAGCTATGTGGCCATTTACCCTTCTGGCATTGCAAATGAGCTTTCCATGCAGGTAGACGTAGTACATTAATATTGGACAACTATAAGATCACCTTTGTTGTATAGCTCAAAAAGCTGTGCGGTTAGGTACCACTATGTGCAAAATATGGGCACAAGATGTTACACTAGACATGCATCCATACAAGAAAGAAAATATAGAATTATAAACAAGACAATACATAATAAGGTTAGGAGGTGCCTATGGAAGATAAAATGGACAAGACACAGTTGAAATAGTTTGTAAATGCAAGAGAAAGACTAGTAAATGGAGGTAAGCGGGTGAAATGGAAGAAGTTTGTAGCAAAATAGATGAAGACAAAGAAAGCTTGGTGAAAAACTCTTAAACATGGCATAGGATATAATGGTCTTAGAGAGCATATAACCATGGATAGAGTAGGGTGAAGAGCCAGAATATCCCACCTAATGGGAGAGAAAAATGCAATCATTGTTGATGCATTCTAAAAGAGTTAAGACCTCTGGCCCAATGGAGAACAAAACGGAATAGGTTAAGCAAAGACCACCACATTAATCACATGAGAAGATATGGACATTAGCACCAAAATAGATTTAACAAGAGAAAAAATCAACAAAAACAACCGATTTCATCTAAAAGAATTGCTGGAATATTTTAACACATGTTCCTTCCAATAACAAATAAAGCTGGAAAAGTGTGCAATTATCTGCCTGTAGAAAATAAAAAACAAAAACAAAACCTTCTTGCTGAAGTGGAACATCTGGGACAAGCTTTCATGAAGCTCCTCTGCCCTCTTTACCTTATCCAAAAGAACAAGACACAAATATGTAAAGAATCAACACCACCATGTAAAAGAAGCAAGGAAATAAAAAAACTGAATAAAATAGATTAGGTAGCATTAACACTGCAGATTCTAGTCACACCTGTTGCGTGAAGTAGGAAGTGTCCTGTAAGCTGGCAGGGGCAAAAATTGGTTCAACTTTTTTCCAGAATAGACCAGAACATGCATTATCTGCAGAAGCAAGTAAATACAGGTAAAGATATACACCCATATAGGAGTCATTATAAAACCTTCTGCACATGTATAAATGTATATATGCGTGTGTGTGTGTGTGTGTGTGTATTGGTCACATACAACTAGCATTACGGGCAAGATTTGCAGCTGCCAAGAGTTCTTCGTGATCATCATCTGATTCTCCTGGAACATCATGTACAAAAGCAAGGTCATAACCAGACATTTTTATAAGAAACAAAGACCACAATGGACAGTGACAACAAAGCAATAGGACATTAAGAAAGGCAAAAGCTTCAACTTGAAGTAGCACATTTGACAGAGAATGTTTCACCAAATATACAAATTCCGATTGGTAATTAATTGTATAATATCACTAAAAACCTAAAAGTGAAAAGATTATTAACAAGATAACACTGAAAATTGAAGTTCATATTTTTCTTTCTGAAAAAACTGATATAAGTGAAGAGACTTTGGAAAACATAACAGATAGTAACTACCAACATAAAATGTACGCATCCATGTATGAAAGGTCAGCGTAAACTGATACCAGTGAAATCTGGAGAGCTACTATTTGGAATCTGCCCACGACGTGAAAAGCCTTTACGGTCTATCAGTTTTTTCAAAGGACGGCCAGTTTTGCTGCAATAAATAAGTAAAACACTTTATCAATATTCAAAATCGTAAGAAAAGGTGAATGGAATATTTAAATTTCATTATATCTAAGGAAAAATCAGTACCTTCCATTCTTATCAGAACCAGGTTTTGTAGTTCTAAGGGGCTTAGTTGTGGCAGTATTATCCAACTTCTCCCTTACTGGTGAGATGTTAGCCACAGGAAACGAAGATGCCCTTCCAGTTCGTCCTTGTCTCCGCACACCATCACCAATTTCTTCCTTAGAAACTGATTTATTCTTCTTAGCAAGCAAAAAAGATGACAGCCCAGTATTCTGAACAGCATTAACTTTTTCCTCCACTTCACCACCAGCCATAACTTTCTCCCTCAACCTATTGTCACCAGCACCAGATTCTTCACTTTCAGAAAACCTGGCAGGGGATGAAACATTTTCAAGTTTCACTTTAATCTGCTGGTTGCCATTAGCCATCCCGTGAAAAAGAAGAGGGCCATTCATTGAACGGGAATTGATTTTATTATAATCAGAAGGAGAACACCCTTCAGATGACATCTGCATTTCCTCATGATTTGAGACTGGCGATAACAGATTAGCTCTCCTGGTGCGTTTTTGTGGTCTTTGACCACCCCATTGAGCCATGGGTGACGAAGATGGTCCTGAGGGCATAGCACGTTTGCGATTGTTAGGCCCGCCAGATGAATGAAATTTGCTTCCACTTGAGGGCTGTTCCCAGCTCTCAGGTAATCCAGTTCCACGGGGAATGCTAGATGACAAGTTCGGAGCTGCTACAGGACCACTTCGTGGTGTCCTAGAAGCCTTTCCTTTTGTCAATGGACTGGGACTAATGTGACTGTCCTCGCATATATTCAACCTACAACACAGGACACAATTGCAATGTCAAAACTTAATTGGAAGAATATATTATGCAGCATAAAGGGAAAAAAAAAAGGCAAAATCAAGCTTGCCTTTTACAAAACACACAAGTTATGACAAAGTCTGACACATATTTTGAGCAGAACAAGTCTAAATTCCGGTACATACTTATTACTCCCTTTTGCAAGAAGTTTTTCCTTATTCAAACCAGTAGGGAATTCCCTCATAAGGGTAGACTTCTCTTGATCATGCTTGGCTGTTGCTCGAGCAAAAGAACTGCCAGGTGAAGAACTGGCATCTAACTTGTTAGTGCCACTAATCCCATTGGTAGGTCCTGATCTGTGGAATGTGAGGAGTTTCAAGAACAAAATAATCAATGTTTGAGTACAACATAAAAAAACAAGAGCGACCAATGAGTGAATACAGAACAGATAAATTCAAAATAGAAGTCAATAAAAGGTCCCAAAAACTATGTAATGCACAATTAATAATAAAAATGTTCGCTAATAAATGCATGACCAGTGATGCCACGTCCACAGCAAAGGAATATGGGCATAAGCATTCGTATCGCCAAACAACAAAAAGATTAAATTTAATATCTAATATTTTAAATTATTGTGTCCAGCAATATTGGGCCAAATGGGAGCTAACCCTCCTCCTGCTTATAACCACTTCTAACTTCTAACTTATGTGACAAGATTTCATCCAAACTCCAAAGACTAATTATACACACCAATAGCCGTACAAGCCCAGCTAGGTGCTATTTTTAGTTCACGTCAATGAATTATATTGATGTGGAACCAAGGGATGAGAGATCAAACTGACAAGAGAAGAGGAGAAGATAAGATAAATAAAGGAGAAAGGGAGCATAGAAATACCAAGACATTAAGAGAGAATACACATTTTTGTATATTCAATATCTTTTTTAAGTATGTTTGTACATTTAATATCAATAAAAGAGGAGTATTTGCCTCATCCTATAAAAAAAATAATTCTATAGAAATTTAAAGACTATAATTCTAAAAATCTAAAACAAAATATGAAGGAAAACATAATCTTACCCCATTTTGGATAAAATAGACATATTCCTAATTTGTTTTGGATAAAATAAACCTCATCTTGCCTTAGCTAGTGTGTGTATATATATAAATATATAGATATAGATATAGATATATGTATTTCCCCATATTTTGTGCCAAGTTATTGGTTTCAATTTTCATAAGCTTTTGACTTTGCTCCACTAATTTCCTTCTTTGCTTTTTTCTTGGCCAAAATATACCTCTTTTTCTTCATTGCAGCACAAACATAAAGTCTTGTAGCAAGATATCTTAGTTTTGATTTTTTCTTGTAGCTCTTCATTCCATCACCAAACTCTTTTTTGTTCAAGAATTTTCCTTTCGACTCTCCTAGAACCATTTTCTAGTAGTCATCTCGATCCACATTTCATTAGCCTGTCCTTCTATAGTCCAATCTCTTTTGCCACATACTTTTTCCTTTAAGATAACTTGCTACTCACCTTTTAAACCCCGTGTCAGCTCCCAAGGATTTAACTAGTAATTCCTTCGTCCAATGGACTGTCCGAAGGAAAAAAGGAAGGAAGATAGGGGGAGAAATTAGGGAGAAGAGAGAACAGAACGAGAGAGAGAGAGGGGGAGAGAATGAGAGAGAGAATGTCAGAATTCTGTTAGAATATTTCCTATCCTTCTGTGGCAAGGATCAGCTGAATATATAGCTGGATTCCTTGCCCATGTGCGGTAACCGCTTACAGCAAAAAGGGAATGTACAATCTGCCTAAGCAGTAACGAACACGTACCCCCCTTATAGCATATTCTACTGCCTATTCTACTAATAGCTATTCCTCCCTTCCTATTACATTTAATTACCCTTTCTCCCCCTCCTTGCTACGTGGATCATGACAATTACCCCTCTCTTCAAAATTTTCTTGTCCTCAAGAAATGTGGAGGAGGCTGGCTACTTTCAGGAATTGGCGAAGCATGTCCGGAAGGTATTCCCATGTGTTTCTATCCACGGGGAGATGAGACCACTTGATGAGTACTTGAGGAATAAGAGCCCGTGCTTGTAGATCACCCTCCTATCTAGCACAGCTATCGGTTCTTTAATATTGTCCTTGGCACTTGGAAGATCGGGTAGGGTAGGACTTGTTGGTTGAGTTCCTACCGATTTTTTTAGGAGTGCCACATGGAATACCGAGTGGATGTTGGAGCCTTTTGGTAGTTGCAATCGGTATGCTACATTTCCCACCTTTGCAGTGATGGGAAATGGGCCGTAGAATCTTGGATTCAACTTGGAGCTAAGGTTTTGCAGTCAAGCCCTTAGGTGACCTGATTTAAGCTTCAAATACACCCATTCTCCAACCTGAAATTCTCTTTCACTCCTCCTATCTGCAAATTGCTTCATCCGGTTCTGAGAAGTAGCTAATTCTTTTTTTTTAACACCTGTAAGGCTTGCTGCCTTTGCTGGAGGTAATCATCCAAATCTGCCACTGTGGAAGAGTCTCCTAGGAATGGTAGAAGTGGTGGTTTATAGCCATAGAGTGCTTCGAAAGGAGACCTTTTTATAGAGCTGTGGTGGCTAGAGTTATACCACCATTGGGCCATGGGAAGCCACTTGTGCCAAGTTCTTAGCTGTAAGATGCAAGAACACCTTAGATACATCTCCAAACACTGATTCACCCTTTCAGTTTGACCATCGGATTCAGGGTGGTAAGCCTTTGACATATGTAGCTTAACTCCCAACAGCCCCATCAGCTCTTTCCACAGCAAACTAGTAAAGATCTTGTCGCGATTAGATACTATGGCCTTCGGTGCATTGTGTAGCTTGATTACCTGATCCAAAAACACCTTTGCTACCTCTTGAGTAATGTAGGGATGAACTAGCCCGATGAAGTGGCCATATTTGGTGAACCGGTCTACTATCACCATGATGTAGTCTTTTCCCTCAGATTTGGGAAGTCCCTCAATAAAATCCATTGAGATACTCTCCCATGATCCCCCAAGTATATTCAAAGGCTACAGTAGCCCTGGTTTGGCTACATTCTCAGATTTGCATCTCCTGCAAATATCACAGTTTAGTACAAAATCCTTGACATACCTTTTCATTCCTGGCCATTGAAATAATTGTTTGACCTTGTGATAGGCGTTTTCAATACCCGAATGTCCCCCTATGGGGGAAGCATGTAATGCCTCTATTATTTTCTTCCTTAACTCCTCATCCTCTCCTATCACCAATTTCCCTTGATACCTGATTACGCCATTGCTCAAAGTGTAACCTGGTCTTGATGATGGGTTTACTACCAGTTGCTGAAGAAGTTCCTTAGTTCTTCCAGTTGTTTCGTAACTGCCAACTACCTCTTGGCACCAATCGGGAACGAGGGTGGTGATTGCAGCCAGACTTCCTTCCTCCAGGCACCTAGATAGCGCATCTGCTGCTAGGTTTTCCTTCCCCTTCCTATATTGGATTACATAATCCAATCCCATTAGCTTTGTCATCCCCTTCCTTTGCAGCTGGGTGTGCAGCTTTTGTTGTAGCAAAAATTTCAGACTCTCATGGTCTATTTTAATCACAAATCTCCCTCCCTTCAGGTAATGGCGCCATTTCTCTACTACCAACAATACCGCCAATAGCTCCTTCTCGTAGATACTTAGCCCAAGATGCCTAGGTGATAGAGCTTGGCTTAGGAATGCTATCGGTCTCCCTTCCTGACCAGCACTGCCCCAATACCCTTAGCGCTCGCATCTATTTTCAGAACAAAAGGCTTGCTAAAATCTGGGAGGCCTAAAGTTGGTACCTGACTCATAGCTTGCTTAAGTTCTCTGAAAGCTTCTTCCGCCTTCGAATCCCACTGAAATCCGTCCTTCTTCAACAAATTGGTGAGAGGTCGGCTGATGACACCGCAATCCTTTACAAACCGACGGTAGTAGCCGGTTAAACCCAAAAATCCCCTCAGCCCCTAGACATTCTGAGACCTAGGCCAAGCAACCATTGCTGCCACCTTGCTAGGGCCAGTGCTCACCCTTGTTTTTGATATAATATGCCCTAGATATTCCACCTGCTTTTGTGCAAAGGCACATTTTGACTCTTTAACATACAATTTATTGAATCTAAGGACTACAAGAGTAGTTTTTAGGTGGTTTAAGTGCTGGGCAAAAGTGGGGTTGTAGATCAAAATGTCATCAAAGAAAACCAATATGAATTTGCGTAAATAAGGTTAAAAAATCTGGTTCATTAAGGCTTGAAAGGTTGCCGGAGCATTGGTGAGGCCAAATGGCATTACTATGAATTCATAATGCCCTTGGTGGGTTTTGAAAGTTGTTTTGGAAATGTCTTCCGACCTCATTCTAATTTGATGATAGTTGGATCTTAAGTCGAGTTTGGTGAAAACATAAGCATTTTTTAATTCACCAAGCAAATCTTCCACAATAGGTATGGGAAACTTGTCCTTGATGGTCATGGCGTTGGGCTGGCGGTAATCGATACAAAACCACCATAAGCCATCTTTCTTTTTGACAAGTAATACGGGAGATGCAAATGGGCTATGGCTTGGTTGTATGATGGATCTTTGTAACATTTCCTTAATGAGTTTTTCTATTTCAGTCTTCTGTCTAGGTGGGTATCGGTAAGACCTTAGGTTAACAGGCTCGGCATTTGGTTTTAGGTTAATGGTGTGATCAAGTGATCTTTTGGGTGGCAAAGCAAATGGCTCGGAAAAAAGGTCCCTAAATTCAATTAAGAGCATGTTAAGAGAGTCAATTTCTTGTACCTTCCAGGGTTCATGTGAGCTGCTGTTCACAGCCATTGTCAACTCTCCTTCCTGCTCTCCCTGTTCTTGTGTGAATTCCATGGCATGTATGGAGAAAAGCTAGGCCACCTAGGAGAGTTTGCTTTTAAACATCCTTTGCAGCCTCTTTCCAAAAATCATTTTACACACCCCCAACTCTTGATTGCCTGTTAGGGTCTTTTTCTTCCCATCCTTCTCAAAAGTTACCTCCATTTTATTGAAATCGAAACTGATAGGGCTAACCCCCTTCATCCAATCTACACCGAGCACCACATCACAACCCCCCAGCTTCAGTAGCCTCAAATCAACCACAAATTCTTCACCGTTCATTTCCCAACAAAACCCCACACAGTAGGACTGACTCACAACCTTATTTCCATTCGCTACTGTTACTGATAGAGGGTGGGAGCTGGAGATCTCACACTCTTAACTTTCGGGGCCATGGTTTCATCCAAGAAACTGTGGGTACTCCCACTGTCTATAAGTACCATCACCGGAGCATTGCGGGCTCTTCCCTCCACCTTAATTATCTTACTGTTGACTGATCATTTAAGGGCGTGTAGAGAAATCTCCCCTTTGTCTTCTTCATCCACTTCCAGAGTCCCTTCTACCTCTTCTTCTTCATTCTCCTCTGCTTCCAATAACAACAGTTGCCTTTTGCACTTATGCCCAAAAAAATATTTATCTCCGCACCTATAACAGAGTCCCACCTGACGCCTTTGCTCCATCAATCTTCCCCCATTAGCAGAACTGGAAACTGTTGAGGGCAAAGCCAAGACCCCCTTGCCTCCTTGCCCCGTATCCCTTCCAGTGGCTTTGTTTCTCGCCTTCCATCCACTGGTGATTACCCCCTTAACTTGGTTCCTTTGTTTTTCCATCAGCGCTTCAATCGTCATTTCTTGCAACCTTGCATTGTCAGCAGCCTGTTCCACCGTCCCTGGCTGCATCATTTTAACCATCGGTCTCACCTCATCTCCTAACCCACTGATAAAACTTGACACAAAATATTCTTCCGTCAAGTGGGGTTGGTGCACCACCACCAAGGACCTCAGCTCCTCAAATTTGAGCTGATAGGCCTACACCATTCCTTCTTGCTTGAGCTTGTTAAATTCCTCGATCACGTCCCTTAAACTCGTCTCCAAACCTCGTACAGAGGTCTCTTGCGAACACATTCCACGGGCTCCCTTCTTTGGTCGTCAGCTATCCTTGGAACCAGGCGTCCCCTGCCTCATTCAGGTAAGCAGATGCCAGGACGACCTTCTGTTGTTCCTGAACTTGGTATAGCGTGAACATTCGTTCACACCACCTGGTCCACCATCTCGGGTTCTCTCCATCGAATAGTGGAATGTCTAATTTAGGCACAGGGAAGTTCAGCTGATTCCGGTGAGCTTGAGCTCCGGGTCCCCTTCCCATCGTGCTTTCTTCCATCATCGCTAGTTCTAATTCAAATTCCAACTCTCCAGCATGCGGAGGCTCCATCCCTACCCCAATAAGGATTGGTTCCGTTCTATCCCTGGGAGGAAACTCCGTTGAAAGCCTCGCTGGTTATTGAGATGCGAACATTCTTACGAATTGTTGCATCTGCTCCATCAATTGTCCCCTCAACAGAGCACTCTGCTCCTGGTTTTCTTCTTGCCACCTCTCCATTGCTTGGGTAATTCGATTATCCACCCCCACTCCTACTGAGGATTCGAGTGTACCCATTCTGGTCTGCATTTTCGCCATGGATGTCGCAACTTGCTGTAGTTGGTTCTCCAGTTGTTTCACCCCCGTTCCATCCGCCATTGCGAGGATACCCTCAGCTCCGAGCGTTTCCCAAGTCGCGCTCTGATACCAAAATGTTAGCTCCCAAGGATTTGACTAGTAATTCCTTTGTCCAGTGGACTGTTCAAATGAAAAATGAAGGAAGATAGGGGGAGAAATTAGGGAAAAGAGAGAACCGAACAAGAGAGAGGGAGAGAATGAGAGAAAATGTCAGAATTCTGTTAGAATATTTCCTATCCTTCCGTGGCAAGGATTAGCTGAATTCCTTGCCCATGTGCGGTAATTGCTTATAGCAAAAAGGGAATGTACAATCTGCCTAAGCAGTAACAAACACGTAACCCCCCCCCCCCATAGCATAATCTACTGCCTATTCTGCTAATAGTTATTCCTCCCTTCCTATTACATTTAATTACCCTTTCCCCCCCTCTTTGCTACGTGGATCATGATACCCCGCCATCTAATTTTTGGGCTTCATCTTGCATTATTTTTTCTTCATTTTTTGATATGGACGTTACTTAGAAAGGGGAAAAAAAAAAAAGAGAGATATGGACGTCAAGGACCACAAGTCTATGTTAAGTGGTAAAGTATTGTCCCCATATAACCTTGCAATCCTTACATCATAAGCAATCTTCTTTTATTTTAAGGAAGTAGTCTATATGGGTAACTAATAAGCCATTTCATATGTGACTAAGTGTTTATCTTGTTTCTCACAATGAGCTCATATGTAATGGCAAATTTCAAAAAAGAAAAAAAAAAAAAAAAAACTTTGCCCTTTTTTGTTCTTCAAATCCTAACCTCCATGTATATCTATAAATCCATTCCCTTCTAAACTCCTATAATTATCTTATCTCCTTTGGCCATTTCTTATTCCAATCCCTCTAAATCTCCCAAAAATTGTCTTTATCTAAAATAAAATACAGAATAAACTTAATCCTACTTTGTTTTGAATCAAATAAACCTATTCCTAATTTATTTAGGATTCATGCTAATCTTCTTTGTCTCCAAAATATATCTTATATATGTCACTAAGAAAAACTCCGCCTAAGGATGTTATCCACTGCCGGTCCCAAGCCCGAATAAAGAGGAGGGTTGTGTTAGGTAGCTGACAGCCAACGTAAAAGCCAGTCGGATCCAAAACATGAATTCTAGACAAACTATGAAAAACTGTTAGGGCGTAACCCTTCATAGCGACACACTACACTGCCCGTGTGTAGTGTCAAGTGAGCTAGAACCATTGCATTGGTGCCTGGATGTAGTGACAAATGAGCAATGATCCCTGCATTTGCTTGGACGGATGTGGGTAAAGAAGTTAGTCCAAAATCAAAACCAAAATCAAAATAAAAAATAAAATCAAATTCAAAGTCAAAACCAAAACCAAAATCATAGATTAAGGATTGGGTCATAGAACATAGGAACATTAACAGGCAAAGTTATGGAAGTGGTAGATGTGATGATTAGGAGAAAGATTAATATTATGTACCTTCAAAAGACGAGATTGGTAGGGAAAAAAATAAAACTTTATCAGAAACTGGATATAAAATATGGTACACAGAAAATGATCGAGCGAAAAATAGAGTGGGGATTATTATGGATAAAAGCTTAGTAGATGAGGTAGTGGACGTAAAGAGAATAGGAGATAGGATTATTATGGTAAAAATTGGTCTAAGAAGAATGACTATGAATATCTTTAGTACATATGCACCATAAGCAGACTTAGGTGAGAAGATAAAAACAAAATTCTGGGATAACTTAGAGGGACTCATATAAATGATACCAAGAGAAGAGAAAGTGATTATAGAAGGTGATTTAAATGATCATGTAGGTAGAGATGGAAACGGCTATAGAGAGGTACATGGAGGGTATAGATTCGGGGAATTTAATAATGAGGGTAAGTCTATTCTAGATTTTGCCATGGCATATGGGCTCATCACAACCAATATTAGGTTCAAAAAACGGGACGAACACTTAATCACATATAAAAATGTCACATCAAACACCTAAATAGATTACTTCCTCATGAGACAAGAGGATCGGTTATGTTGTAAGGATTGTAAGGTGATACCAGGGGAGTGTTTGACTACTCAACATAAACTTTTGATACTTGACATCCAAGTAAGAAATTGGAAGAGAAAAAATCACATAAAACAAAATTCAAAAATTAGGTGGTGGGATTTAAAAAGAGAGAAACAACTAATCTTCAAAGAAAAATTAAGGGGTAGAAGGGAATTGAATGGAGAAGGACAGGCAAACCAAATGTGGAAGGAAATGGCCTTGAGAAGCACAGCAAAAGTAGTCCTTGGAGAGACAAATGATAGAACCCCAAACCTTAAGGAGTCTTGATAGTGGAATGAAGAGGTACAATTGAAAATTAAAAATCAGAAATAAAAAAACTTGCTATAAGGCTGTATGTTAGTGCAACAATGAAGAAAATCTAAAAAATTATAAAGAAGCGAAAAATGCAGCAAAAATAGCTATTAATGAAACAAGGTCAAAAGCATATGAGAATCTATATAAACAACTTGATACAAAAGATGGAGAAAGAATATATATAAATTAGCTAAAGCAAGAGAAAGAAAAACAAGAGATCTAAACCAAGTGAAATGCATAAAAGATGAAAACCAAAATGTATTAGTGAATGAGGGAGCGATTAAGGAGAGATAGAAGGAGTATTTCAAAAAATTATTCAATGATGGTGGGGACACAAGAGTTAGGTTGGGACATCTTAGTAACTCCAAAGGGAACGTGAGCTATACATTTTATCGACGCATAAGTTCAAATGAAATAAAGCAAGCATTAAAAAAGATGAAAAATCATAAGGCGGTGGGATCAGATAATATACCAATAGAAGCATGAAAATGCATGGGAAAAGAGGACATCTCCTGGCTAACGAAATTATTTAACGCAATCCTTAAATCAAAACAAATGCCAGATGAGTGGAGGAAGAGTACTTTGGTTCCTATATACAAGAACAAATGAGATATTCAAAACTGTGAAAATTACAGAGGAATTAAGTTAATAAGCCATACCATGAAACTCTAGAAGAAAGTTATAGAGCAGAGGCTCAAAAAAAAAAAAAACAGATGTCTCAGAAAATCAATTTGGTTTCATGCCTGGTAGGTCAACAATGGAAGCTATATACCTACTAAGGTGCGGCAGGCACCTAATGAAAAGGTATCGAGATAATCAAAATGACCTGCATATGGTGTTTATAGATCTAGAAAAGGCCTATGATCAAGTCCCTAGAAAAGTATTATAGAGAGTTTTAGAGAATAAATGAGTCCAAATAGCCTATATACAAGCTTTTAAGGACATGTATCAAGGTGCAGAAACAAGGGTCAGAACATGCAGAGGGGATACAAAATCGTTTAAAATTACAATGGGACTGCATCAAGGTTCTGCACTAAGTCCATACTTATTTGTTTTAGTAATGGATGAACTCACTAAACACATTCAGACAGAGATGCCATGGTGTATGCTATTTGTAGATGATATAGTGTTGGTGGATGAAGCAAAAGAATGAGTGAATACTAAGCTTGAGTTGTGGAGAAACAATTTAGAATCTAAGGGATTTAAATTAAGTAAAAGGAAAACAGAATATATGGAATGTAAATTTAGTAAGAATGCGAGAGTGGAGGATGTTATAATAAAATTGGAAGACCAAATCTTATAAAGAAAATATCATTTTCGATATTTAAGATCAGTGATTCAAAAAGATGGAGAAATTCACAAGGATGTCACACATAAAATTAAGGCAGGTTGGCTAAAATAGAGAAATGCATCGGGGGTGTTATGTGACAGTAAAATTCCATTAAAACTGAAAGGAAAATTCTATAAGACAGCTATAAGACCAGTCTTGTTGTATGACTCAGAATATTAGGCAGTCAAATACTAGTATGAGCAAAAGATGAGCATAGCAGAGATGAGGATGTTAAAATGGATGTGCAGTCATACAAGAAAAGATAAAATTAAAAATGAGGTTATTCGTAATAAGGTAGAAGTAGTGTCAATCGAGAAGAAGATGAGAGATACTAGACTAAGATGGTTTGGTCATGTGAGAAGATGACCAAGAGACACTCCTGTGAAGAGAGTTGATAAAATGGAACAATTAGTCAAAAAAAAAAGATAAGAGGCAGACCCAAGAAGACTTTGGGAGAGACATTAAAGTTTGATATGAAGTGTACATGGAGACCCAAGACAGAAATACATGGAAGTCTAGAATTCATGTAACCGACCCCACATAATGGGATAAAAACTGGATATGTTGTTGTTTATATGTTACTAAGAAATAATCTTTGAAATCACCAAACAAAGTTACAATTTTAATAATAATGGGAGTTCCTTTTTGTTCTACATGCCTCTCATTCCAAATCTACTACACACTTGATTTCTTTAGAAAGTTGTTCAAAAGGCAACAGTTCAATCTCCAAGTATGTTTGAGTGACTTGTTTTTCGAAGTTGCATTCAGTTTTATTATTAGAACAAAGTAAAAGGCTAGTATTGTCCATTGAGGGTCAGTCAGGCACTTAGGCTGCACATTCCGAATAAAGAAACCTAAGTCCTTAAGTATCAAAAAAACAAAAAAAAAAAACAAAAAGAGACCTGAGTCAAAATTAAGTTACCAACAGGAAAAGAATGAACAGTAGTGAAGCAATCCAAGAAGCTTTTGTACTTCTTGAAACAAGTGATCTGAAAATGGGATTTTTTTTTTTCATCAAAGCAATGAGAAAAAAATGTGTTCTCTGCAATAAGCTTCCAAAATCATTTAAGAAAGACTGGCATCACTTTCAGGAAATTAAATGTCAAGATGGACACCAAAAGGCAGTACTAAAGAGCCCTACACCAGCAGAAATATGATACATCACAAGATCCTCTTACAACAAGAATCTTACCTGAAGCCATGGCCATCAGAAGATTGCAAGCCAGATTCATTGCTAAGCTTATAATGCATGGGTTGCTTCAATTCTCCATCACTATCTAGAGGTCTTGTGAAAGCATTCCCTACTGACCGTTTTCTTTTCATTTTTTTGTCCCACCCTTCCCCTCCAGCAGGTAGCCTGCGAATCTTTTCTTCAACCAGATCAGAACCAGGACTAGCATCTTTAAGCATATCACGATCTTTTGTAATAACCAAAGACTGCCTTCCTAACCCATTGCTACGACATTCTGCCTGAAATTATATTCAGAAGAAAAAAGAATAAGTTTCTATAATCAACTGACACAGAAAACTAATGATAGCTTCAGAGAAAAAGAAAAATTAGGACATAAAGGTCAATAAGATTTAATCAAGAAAAGATGGGATATGAGATGCAAACCCAACATTTTTATCACCTTTTATTAGGTGAGTTGGTGGCCACATTACTTATTCAGGCAATGATTTGATGAGGGACCATTTAGTTAAGATTTCTGTACTTTTACTTGTGATGTTTCTTCCAACAT
The DNA here is from genome assembly GCA_036245055.1 of Diospyros kaki. Taxonomy (NCBI): domain Eukaryota; kingdom Viridiplantae; phylum Streptophyta; class Magnoliopsida; order Ericales; family Ebenaceae; genus Diospyros; species Diospyros kaki. Next base: position 23,378,004 of record BSEG01000010.1, on the reverse strand, counting down.
TTAAAACAATGAAAACTTTAAAAACATGGTTCTTTAATATAATTTTCATTTTTATATGGAAACAATTTTAAGAATCTCAAGGGATTCAAGTTATGGAAACAGCTTCCTTCCCAAGCAAGGGTATAGTTACAAACAATAATGGCCCTTCCCCAATCCTTGCAAAACTAGGAGCCTTTTGCAATGGGGATGCCCTTTTTGAGAAGCATCAAGAGTTTAAAATGGAAAAGCAACATAGGATCAAATATCCAAGAAAAAATGTTGGACCAGAAAATAGAAAGAACAAAATTATGGATTCATCAATAGCAAATTTAAGAGCTTGTGAACGTTGCTTGAAGTAACTTGCAGTATGATGTAAACAATATTATATCAATTACAAACCCTAGTTTCAGCCACTGATGTGCGCACACGCTTATTGAGAACAGCAGCCTTAGCCCGATCATCCACTCTTTGAGCCACAAGATCTGTAGGGTTTCGAGGAATTTGAATTCCCATCTTCAAGTTCAATGCACCTGATCGTTCATTTGCTGACAGCTCATTCCTTTGCTGCTTTTTGGAGTTCATAACTTCAACATACTTGTTCAATTTATGAATATGTTCCTCTAACTTTTTCGCTCTTCCCCTGCAAAGAAAATTATATCTTCAGTAAACAAGATGCAATATGAGGAAATTTGGAAATATCCCAGTTACATGAAAGGTCTACGCTCTAACAAAATCAGCAACAATAAGGAGGTTCATCCTTTTCCTTCAACCAAAAACAGACAAGACAACTGACAATGAAAGGACATTTTTTTCCCAATAAATAATAGTGAAAAAAACATGGAGAATGAAACTAAAATGCAGGGAATTCTAATGCATTAACAGAAAACATAGCATATAGAATATCAAAAGGTGAATTCCAGTAACAAGTTTGTACATGAAAAATATAAAATAAAATACCTGGCCTTGTTATTCACATCTATAATACTTTCCTTATAACGTTTAAGTTCCTCCATGGCCACTGGAGGTGAAGGCCTAGGATGTGCAGCCCCAAAAGAATTTTCTTCCGAGGCACTACCAACAGAAAAGCCCAGAACCCTCCTTAATTCGCCTGACCGTGTATACTTCTGATCGCCCAAAACAATAGGCTCTAGAATCAGACACTTTGATAAGGGAGGCAAATTCCCCACCGTTGCCCCGCTCACCCTAGATGCACTAGTCACAGGTCCAAACATCCGATTTTCACCACCCTCCCGGAAGCTCCCTGATCTATCCAAACTCGGACCAGCATGATTGCCCCTTGATCCATTTGAATTGTTGCTGACAAAACTTGGGTCTGAACTACCTGAAGTTAACTCAAATCTTGAAGTTCCTGCCATAATTTACTCCCTCTGGCAAAGTTAACATGACAAAAGGATTTCTGTCAATGCCTCATTTCAGTGCATAAGTCAACTACTTCTGAAGTTATTATCTGTCAAGTTGAAATAAGATCTTTTAGTATGCACATCATGTTTTAGTAAAAGGCCAAACTAAATATCAATTACAAAAACAGTAGTTTCTGATTTTTTTTTCCGAACCGATCTCAGTAATTCAGCATATTCCATTAAGGAATGGTGCTGCAAAAAAGCAAGTTTTTGCCACGGAAAGTGATATATAGGCCAACATTGTCATCCAGATCAATGAGGCAACTGGGTGAAAGCAAGCAAGGGCGATAATTGTTGGTATTGAAATCCTTTTCCTTTTTCCACATAACAAACACAATACAGTGCATACTATAATAGAAAAAGGCAATTATACCAAACGAAAACCATTCTATAATTTAAAATCATTTAAGTGCTAAAGCATGCAAAAACACTGAAACTCAGATACTGTATGGGTGCGAATAAAAATTTCAAAAACTTGCTAACAAACTCTACGGTGCTTAAAAAATAAAAAACAAATAAGATCCTTTTTCGAGCTCAGCAAGTGGTAAAAGACAATCCTAAAAGCTGCAAGTACAAGTAGACTTTTCGACGCAACAACTAAATCAACTAACAGGAAAGCCAATACGAAACAATTATCAGCTCTACAGATCATAGAAACCCACGAGGATACAAAGGACCAGATAACTCCAAACCATACAAAGTCTTCGAGCATAACAAAAACCTAAAAACAGAAAAACTCCACAAAACAAAACAAACCCCATCCCAATTCAACAAAAAACACTCGAATTACCAGTTTCGAACACGAACATTCACAGAGAAGTAAGAACACACCTCCACGAAAAAAAACCCTAACCCTAGCTGGACGACCCAGGAAAGCAATCCAGGGTTTATCAACGGAACCCACTGGAATTCGACCATAACCCAGTTCAGAAGTCGAATTGACGGTACCTAGCGGGGCCGGAGATGCTCGGGGCGCATCGGCATTCAGCGATCGTACGGGATCGAAGAGATAGAGAGAGAAACAAACTACGAGTCAAAAAGGTGGCTCGCTCTCTAATTTAGTTTTTTTTGGGGGGTGGGTGTCATTGTTTTGGGTTCTGCTTTTTACTTGGAAGGTGGGATTCTTCTACGCACAGAATGTACGCGTATTGTGCAGCGCCGCTATGGCTATAGTTTGGGCCCTCCCTCCCTCCGCCCGGATGGCTATGATTGGGCTCGCTGGCTCGCTGTCTCTATCTCTCTCTCTCAGATAGATAGAACCCTCATTCTTAAATCTAAGAGGGTGATCTAAGCCCTTTCCTGACCTTTTTGTCATAGAATATTCTCCTTTGCCTCCTCCTTATTTGTTATCCCTTCCCCCCTCTGATGCATCTACATTCCACACATAAATATATTGTATCTGCTGTATACTAAATTAAAATTTAATATATATTTAGATATAATAATAATAATAATAATAATAATATATACCTAAATAAGAGGGCAAAATGGGGTGCCCACATAGTGAACTATGCAGGCTCAAAATCCCATCTAGGAGTAAAAATGACATTTCATTATGTCGCGACCCCATATCCTATTTCATCCTCTCATTTTGATATAATTTTCACCATCTTATAAATATATATATTTTAATACATAAAAAATTAAATTTATATATAATCACTCTATTTTGATAATTATTCACATAAATATATATTTATGATTTTATTAGATAATATATATATATGTCGATATAAGGTTTTTTTTTTTTTACTTTGGTTTAGAAATAAGTTCTAATTTTGATAGTGAATTATCATCCTAAAAATAGTCCTAAGAAAAAGGAGAATTCACTCTTTACTTTATCTATTCACCATTAACTTCCCAATATATATAAAGGTAAATTTCACACACTACTTTTGTGGTTTGGTTAAATTGCACCAAGTACTAATGTGTTTTTTAAAATGACAAAAACCCCCCCTACTATTAAAAATTGATTAAAAACAATTTTACTCTAACAACTATTTGTTCCCTTTCTTTTTGTCTAGACTCCCTCTTCCTAAGAGAAAAATTAAAAGATAAAATTGGTGGCTAAAGGCAATATCACTAACTTATCACTAGGTTTTAAAAATAATCTAGATCCCAAATTGGGTGTGATGTAGGATCCAAGTTTCACGTTTGGAACCCAACATCCCTAAGTTTCAATCATATAAAGAGATGAAGGGGAAGGGAATGAGAGAGAGACTGATAATGCTATCATAATCCTTAAAAAGTCACGTGACCACATTGTCACTAGAGTAACGTTTGTCAGTCATTGCTAGTTTTGTGCAAGCCACAAGCTTTATCATTATTGATTGAAGATTGGAGAAGTTGTTGCCATTCATAGTCAATAATGTTGGTTCTCTAGTGTCATCACTACATACCTTTATTATCTTGCACATAGCCTCGCAATGTCTCTTTTTGTAACCTTTCAAACTTGTATGCTCTAATTTCTCTAAAGTTAGTCAATAAAGAGAGTTAGAATGAGAAGAGAAAAGGTATAAAAGCGTAAGAGAAATAGTTTTCTTGCTCACCAAAGAATGAGTGAGAAAAGATGAAAAAAGAAAATATGAACAAATAGTCGACATTGAGTTAGAAAGAAAGAAAATTAAGGGTGTTTAGGCAATTAAAAAAATTCACAATTGTCTCATAAGGGTAAAATTGATCTAAAATTATAAAAGTCAATGGTAGTCCAGGAATAAGTAAGGTTCATATGAGATAAGGCTGCTTTATGCACATTCAAGGGGGCAAATTATGTGGAACTACAACCACAGGCCATGTACTATGAGCAATACTCATTGAGCCAAATGGATTAAATCCATCACTTGCCAATCCAAGAACATTACAAGGTTCAATTGAAAATGAAGGATAATGCTCATCTAACTTTTTTCAAGGTTCAGAATCAGTTGGATGACGTAATAACCCATCCTTAACACGTTTATCTTCATGCTATCGCATATCTGAAGCTGTTTTGGATGACATATATAGCCTCTAGAGCCTTGGGGTAAATGGAAAATACCTTAGGGTTTTTATAGGTACCTTTTCCCAGTTACATTATTTTTTTACTACCACTAACTTCCATCTAGGAGCACCACATTTCACATATTCATGACAATTTGCATATTCTTTTTGAAAAAATATGCAATTATTTGGGCATGCATCTATCTTTTCATAATCGAGTCCTAAAGCTCGGACGAATTTCCTAGCTTCATAATAAGAAGATGGGACAATTTCACTCACTGAAAATGTAGATCTTATTATCTCAAGTAGCATGTTGAATGAATTGTTACTCCACCTACTTAAACATTTCAAATGCAATAGTTTCACAAGAAACGAAAGCTTTAACACATAGGTGCGTCCTAGAAATAGAGGTTGTTCAACATCATGCAATAATTCATAAAAAAAATTTGCACTCGAGTTCGGCTCATTCTCGTTAGATGAATCATGACCCATATCAATATTAACACGTAGCATTCCAAAGGCTTCTTCCAACATAGGACGCATACTGTCATTATTATTGTTGTCATCATCCTCATCACTAATCTCTACCTCAACCAATACCTCTTCCTCGTGGTAGTGCCAATTAACGTAATTCTTAACTATTCCATACCTAACTAAATGAAACTTGACATCATCTTGACCAAAAAAATAGGTATTGTTGCATTGCACATAAGGACACCGAATTTTTCCATTTATGCGTGGGTTTTTTAACGCGAATTCAAGGAAATCATTAATTCCATTCAAGTATTGGTCACAAAGTCTGTCATCCAATCTCAACCTAATTAAAGATAAGATGTATGAACCTAGTAAGATTTGATACTTGTAGTCATTTTCTTCAACTAGATGTTTCTCTATGAAATTAGATGTTTCTCTATGAAATTAAGATATTTCAATATTTCTCTTGTATTGTATTATTCCTAGTGGGTATTGCTAGAAGAACTGGCTTGTTTGCTAGTTAGTGTAAAGAGTTGTGGTTGCAACGTAAAAGATGTTTAGTGGATTTCTAAAACTCTAGCTGGAAGCTAGAGCAGTGGATGTAGGGCATATTGAGCTAAACCACTCTAATTTCTTTGTTTCTCTTACCCTTTTCATTTTTGCTATCTTGCCATTTCTTATTCCATTTAATAAGTTACTGTTCTATTGACAAAAAATGAAATTTATTAGAAAAATTTTCAAAACAAACAACTTTTTTATAACAGATATCCAATGTCATAAACCAAGTGCCAAAGTCGCAGTAGGCACAAGTATTTCACAAAATTTTAAAATTAGTAAAATTAAATACTAATATTAATATCATATCACTTATGCGTGCACTTTTTGGGTCTCAAGAAGGAATTCATATCATGAAAATGCATATTAATGGCTCTGTTGCACTAGTGTCTTCACACCAATGTCCATGAAACAAGACATTCTCCTGATTGAGCATGCATCATATGTGCTAGTCTATCCGAGTTATTAGTGTTCAATCTTAATAACTCTATGACTAGGAACATTTAAGATCAAGGTTTATAAGGAATATGTTTCATGATCGTCGTCTCGATGCATGACCATATTCCATGAGTCTATTTGATCTATGGACTTTGTCAAGTATGGATTGCAATAAATAATTATGATAACCATCAATGACAAATAAAAAACATAATGCCTTACAGTAATAATTGATTGAAAATAAAGAATCCCAATGTAAAGTATGATCAATTACATAAAACATGATTAGCTTGTGGGGTATAACTCTAACACCTTGCTAACCCATGAATTGATTCTAAATAAAATGAATGAAGATACAAAAGGTAAGAAAACCCTAGCATTAAAAGTAAATGAAGAATTCAAACCTAGTGAGGAAGACATAGATGATGAAATTGTTCTCTTAACAAAACATTTGCAAGATTAATGAAAAAGAAAGGTAAGGAGCGCAAGAGATTGCCTCCTACATGTTTTAAATGCAAAAAGACCAGGCATCTTTAATGTGATTGCCTGGAGGAAAAGAAAGATAAGAAAGAATAAAAGAAAAGATTTAAGAGGTTAAAGAAACATGCCTTTGCAGGATGGGATGCTAATGGCTCAAGTGAGTCATCTCAATCTGATGATGAACAAGAACATGTGTGCTTTATGGCTTTAGAAGATGATGAACAAGAAGATAATATGGAGTTGGAAGAACTCCAAGAGGCATATAAAGAATTGTATAAAGAATATCAATCTCTCAAAAAGGAATTAAAAACCACAAAGAAATCCCACAAGGTAAAGAGTGAAAAATTAAAGAGAGAAATCCCACAGTCGATCATTTATTAAAATCAGTCGACCGATACTACATAACCTGTGAAATAGAGAGTTTTTTTTCCATGTCTGAAACATATACACTTTACACAACATCTAACATAGGTTAAAAATACTGCTGAGGCTCTGATACCACTGAAAGAAAATGCCAACACTTAGTGGTTCATACAAAAGTTTTAGATGGTTTTCAAAACTTTTTCGAAAACAACGTGAAATAGGTAATGGAAGAAAACAAGATCACCTTGTAAGACTCAGTATCCAACAAACATATGCAACAAAAACGAAACCATCCATAAGGCATTTAGATGTTATACCTCAATGGAAGATTTTGCTGCAGATGATGATGCTGAAATGTGGCCGAGACAGCTATTGCTTGACTGAATACACATATGGTGAGGCGAGTAAAAATATTTTTTTTATGTACATCAGATATACACAACGGAAGTAATAAATACACACACCATGCACAGTTTGGATATTTAAACAACGTGTATATTTTATCACATGAAATACTGTAAATGATACTTGTAGTCTGATGTGGGGCTGTGTACATAAATGTTTTCTATACTGAGATCGAATCCACCTCAAGTTGTGGTGGTCCTAGTCTGTCCACACCTAGCAAATTGTCTAGTACTATTCTGATAACCTCTTCTTGTACTAGACTAGAGGTTCTCCATATCACCAGCACTCATGTCTCAATTTCTCCGTGTGACAATCACACACGTAAAATTAATCAGAAGCAAAAACATAAATTGACAGAAGTAAAAAATATAGAGAATCGAAGAAGAAGCTAGCACTCTATAATTTCTCTCATCTTTTTCCTTCAATTTATGCCTTTAGCAAACCCCTACCACCCTCCCAATTTTGTGCCACGTGTAACGACTCAAAATTGGTTGGGGCGATGCGGGAGTCAACTTTCAGTTTAGGGGAGTCAATTATAACTGCAGATGAGTCAAGTCCCAGGTTGACTGCAACTTTAAAAGAGTCGACTCCTAGATTCAAGGGTCAACTCTCACAATAGTCAACAGCCTGAATAAAATAGTCAAATTTGCGATGAACAGGCTCATTACTATTAACGAACCACCATCATTAACATTTAATGACACATCGAAAACTACCATTAATTATTAATGATGTCCGAGACACATTGGGTACATAATGTCGATACCAAAAGCAACACTATATGGTGTGTGACTTTCTAAGTCCATTATCCGCTAGCAAACAGATAGCACCAATACCTATTTTAGTACTAGTCAACACCTTGACCATTGATTAGCGATCAATTTTGTAAATTTTTATTATAATTTAACCATTATTTTGATCTTAAAATGGTTTAAATTGAATATTATTATGCATTTTGTGATTGTGTGCAAGTTTAAAAATATTAATATAAAAAAATATATATAATATATAAAATAAATATAATATATATAATATTATAATATTATAGATTCCAAGCCCAAAAAAAGGAAGGACCAAGCCTAAACCCAACACAAGAAAAGCCTAAGTTCCAAAAGTCGCTTGCATCGTCGCTTGCATCGTCGCTTACATCATTGCTTACATCATGGGTTGGAGTGACATCATCGCTTACATCATGGGTTGGAATGAGATCATCGCTTACATCAAGTCACGAAGTTCCAAGAACTACACTTTGGCCCGAACTTTTTGAGTAATTAGATATTTTATTTATCTTTGTATTTTTAAATTAGGTATTTTGTTTTTCTTTTTATTATTAAATTAGATATTTTGTATTATTAAATTATATATTTTGTGTGGTCTCCATTGCACCTTGTGGCCTATAAATAGATCACTTGGGTTGCATTTGTAACCATTCAATTTTCCTATAATGAAAGTATAGTTGTGTTCTTAGGATTTCTCTCTCAAATTTTTCACTTTAGTTTCTATATAGTTTTGTTTTTAGAATTTTTCTCTCGAATCTTCAACTTTTGTTTCCATATAATTGTGTTATGTTATTCTTATTGTCTTTTAATTATACACCGCCTATATGGTCGGTTAAATATTGTCTTTCAATTATTATCTTTTAATTATACACCGCTTATATGGTCGGTTAAAAATTATCTTTCAATTACTGTCTCTTAATTATACACCGCCTATATGGTCGGTTAAATATTGTCTTTTAATTCCCATCATTTAAATTCTTGCCAATTTATTTTCAAATGAAAATGAGTATCTAAATCCAATCTTAGGTTAAGGCAAGAACAATGTTCAACGCCAATGATTCCCAAAGAAGTTTATGCTTCAAATATGTAATATTAATCTGATTTAATTTGAATAGTGTGCGTATAGTGTATATTTGAGTTTGGATTGGAGCATAAGCCTAACTTAGAATTTTCATGCCACATATAGAGATTGCTAGACCTGGAAATGTTTTCATACCCAAGCCCAAATAATTAATCTATTTTTATAAATTCTGTCAGTAGAATATAATTCAATTTATGGTAATTGCTTAACTTAGAATTTTTATGCCATATATGGAGATTGTTTAAACAAGAATTATCATTATTTTGATCTAAAATTATTGACAGATTTGCAAAACTTATTTCAAATGAATATTACTGATCATTTCTATTAAATTAGGAATTAATTGGTTTTGACACTAAAATTGTCTTGATCCAAGCTGCTTAAATTCAGTGCTAGTTTAGTTTTAATTATTGCATTTAGATCATCTTAATCAGCTCCTAAAATCAGATATTCTATGATTTTTATTTTTAACCATAAATAATCTCCCTGTGAACCGACTCGGACTTACCGAAATATAAATTTAAAATTGTACTACATGCATACTAACGAGTATAATCGCCCTACACCTGCTTTAATAAGAGGATTGACGTCAGATGAATTTGATTGTAGTTTTGATAAATAAATGTGCAGGGTAGTGTAGCAATCAGTTTTTGGCGTCGTTGCCGGGGAGATTAAATTTGGTTGAATTTTGTTGTTGTTTTACTATTTAAAAAAAATAACAATTAAAAAAACTATTTTAAAAAATATATATATATAAAATATATATTTGAAAAAAAACAAAAAAAAGATAATAAAATAATAAAAAATATAAAATTAAAAATAATTAAAAAAATTAAATTAAAAACATAATAATAAAAAAATATTTAAATAACTTTTAGTTACTAAACAGTGCAAGAGACTATGGCCAGGTATGATTATTGAATCATTAATTGATCCATTAGCATCACTATCTGCCGTTGAATTGTCGTTTCCATATTCTCCATGTCTCAATATTTTAACATGTCTGCGACTTCTAATGTATTTGGTCATCCTGATCCCAGTGAAGGGAGGTTTTCTTTTAACCAGAGTCAGAGGGAGAATTCTTATCTGTCGGGCTACGACTTGGATCTTTATACTGATTACCCCAGTTCTTATGACCATTGGAATTATCTTTGGAGTAATGACTCTGTGTTCCAATCTCATGAACATTTTCCTCCACCACCTCACCAATACGAGTTAGAACAAGGGGTTAGATCTAACGCTTATCAACCTCAGGATAAAAAATTTTTGGAGGACACCCTTCAGGAGTTCATGCAAGGTCAAATGAGTTTTAATGCACAAGTGGTCGAACTTCAAGAACAAACCACTAGGGCCATAAGTGACATTTTAGAACAATTGACTGCGTTTACACAGACCTTTACCGTGAGTGAACCTGGCAAGTTTCCAAACCAACCCAATCAAAATTTCGTAGGTTAATGTCTTGGGGAGGAATCGTCATTCAATGCACTTATAGGTCAAGAGTCGGTCCAATCTATACTCATCCCTAGGAATGATGAATCAATAGAGAGACTTGATGACCCTAGGATGGTACGAGAAATCATAGAAGGAAAATTGGGCCAAAATGATGTGAGAAAAGAAAAAGCTTGGGAGAAAGAAGAGGATAAAACCCAAGAGCCCAAATGTGAAGATACCATGGGCCTAGCCAAACTTGAGCTTAAATTTATGTCTTTTAGGCTAGTCTATCTTATTGGGGATCAAATTAAACCAGACATGTGTAAGGTGTTTGTGCAAATTGATGTGCCGTACTCTGATGTAATAAAACCAACACCTCCGGATGACATATTTTCAAAATATGTATGTGCATTCATGAGAAAAATCAATTTACATAATTTTGAAAATAACTTTAAAAGTTGTGTAATGAATGAGAGCTATGATACGATTAGGTGGGTAACCACTCATTTGATCCTTAACTGGAAGAAAAGAAAAAGACTCTAAAAAATATATATACATATATATAATAAAATAATTTTTTTTAAAAAAAAATAATAATAAAAATAAATATATATATACAAAAAAAAAGATAAAGAAAAGAGGGAGACAGACTTAACGCTGATGGCAACCACTTTTCTCGGGCAGTGCAATCACACTATCCTATAAAGAAAAAGGACACACTGCTCTATAAAGGAAATGACACATTGTCCTATAAAGAAAAAAGAGATGTCAAGAGTTGAAAAAGAAGCGCCGAACGTTGAAAAAAGAAGACACCAGATGTGACCCTGCACTTGTGGCACGCCTCGAGACAAGTATGGTGGTTGGAATAGTGACTTTCACTGCCTTATAAGAGACCCCGTATCTACATGAGGTAAGCCACACTTCTTCGAGCTCAGTCTTCTTTCCTTTGTGTTGTTCTCCGATCAAGTACTCTCGTTCCTTTTGTAAGATTCATAATTTTTTTTTACTTTTCTCTTACTATAGTTGTCTTTTTAAAAAAATGGATCTTCAGCTCTCGAAAATTCGCAAGTACTATCCATCTCTCCCACAAAATGATTTGAAAAAGATTTATGCCACTAGGTGTGAAAGACTTAGGATGTTGATGTGTAAAAATATCCCTGAGAATATTCGTTGGTTGATTGAAGAAAAAGTTCGATTTCTTGGCAAAACTTCACCTAGTTGTAAGCACTTCCCAGGCTTGGGAACGAGTAGTTTTTCGAAAAAATGAAGGGCGAAAAGATTAAATGGTTATCACAAATGTGCTTGATAGACTTGTAACACACGATGCAAATCTGTGGGGTTTACTTCCATAAATCGAGAAGATAAAATTAGTTTCATAAAGGATGGACTGAGTAAGGAGTCTTTGGATGATATCTGATTGACTCTTGAGACGTATCCGTGTGGAATAGTGTAACGAGAAATTCTTGCTTTATGGACCCAGTTTAAAAGTGACCACCAACGCTATAGTCTTGGGAATCTGACTATAATTGACCCTGTTTGCCAATCTATACGAAAATTAGATGGAAAGCCTATCCCCACTTCGTAGAAGGTGTTTAAGCCGTTTCTGGACGTAAAACAAGAGGAAACTGTGAGCCACAATCACAATTACTTGTATATATGCATAATTTTTATTTGTGTTTATTTATTATTGAATTTCTATGTAGCTACTTTTGATCTCCAAATCTCTTTAACCAGTTCTATTTTCACAGCATACATAAAGAACTAACATAAATGGAAGGCTAGCTAGTTCATCAAATCAATACCATATGTGTATTATGTGGCTCTCAATTTGGGAACGATATTTGTTACACACTTGCAGCAAGCGAACTTAGCTTAAAATTGGGAGAAAAAAGAATTAATTTGGTATATGGAGGGAGAAGTCATGGTTTGAATGGATGTGTTTCACAGGTTGCACATCTTGGAAAATCATATGTGGTAGGTATAATGCCAATCCCTTTGGCTGATCCACAGATTTTCGGATTTACACACGGCTAACTTATAAGAACAATTTCTATGTCTGAGCGCACAATTTCTATGTCTGAGCGCATGGCTTGTAAGATTTATCAGTCAGACGCCTTTATTGCTTTACCAGGAGGTTTTGGTACACTTGAAGAAATCTTTTGTATAATCTCCCGAGCCAAAAGCAATCTCCATACCAAACCCATTAGACTTTTAAACGTTAACCATTTTTTCGATGGGTTGCTTTCTTTTCTTGATCAGGGTGTGGAACAAAAGTTCATTTCTCTTTCAGCAAGAACGATTCTCATTTCTGCATCCATCATTGAGGAGCTGCTAGAGAAATTATACGTTTATGTTCCACAGCACGATCCTTACGAGCCTCGGATAGATTGGTCAGGCAATTGGAAGCAAGCGACAAAGGGGTTCGATTAATTTAGATTTATCCCTCTAAGGGGGGTAAGTCTATGATAAGATGGCTGAGTAAGGAGTACTTTTCTGTACTCTTGAGACGCATCTGTTTATTTTGACTTGCATGAATTTATTTTATGTTTTGTTTCAAAAATTATGGAATGTTGTTTGGCAAGTCTATGATAAGATGGCAGAGTAAGGAGTACTTTTTGTACTCTTGAGACGCATCTCTTTATTATATGACTTGCATGAATTTTTCTTATTTCAGTGTGAAAAAAATATAAAAAAAAATATATATGTAGAGTATTCTCACTTGTTTGTTGAAGATTTAGCAGTTCACAGTAAATTTACAGACTTATGGAGTTACAGGTATTCCTAACATTCCTATTTTATTACTGCAACTCAAGTTAGGGGGAGTAAGGTATATTTATGAATTATCTGGTCTATATTTAACTGTGAATTTGCAATTGCATGCTTGTAGTTTTGCGTGAATTGTTTACTTTTATCTACTCCTATTTAACAAAAAAATTTGTGTGTGCTTTAAATAATGTTATCCATAAAGCTTTGGAGTTATACACTGATAGCCAGTTAAGTTTGCAATATGAATCATGAATGCATTAATTTCTTATTTGGAAATGTAGATGTATGGGATTAGAATAAGTGATTTGCATGCATCAGATATTCAATAATTAGAAATTGGTTTATCAGTCATAAAATCAATGGCAATGGTAATTAGACGATTAGCGCACTGTATGATCCCTCAACAGAAATGAAGACTATTACCTGAGTGAGTGTTTGAGCCTAATAACTATTAATTCTGAGTGAAATAACACTTACTCTAAATGCGCTTTTTTGTTTATCTCATCTTTTCAATAGGTTCAAAACATCATTTTGCTTTGAATGTCTAGTATGATAGCAGATGAATTTGACTGATTTCAAACTCTGAATTAGTTGACTGAGTAACATTATTTTGTAGAAGCATGATAGGAGGATCAATTTCTTTCAATTTGGGCCTACTAACATTTTTCTTTCTTTACATTAACCTTCATTGGTAGCCCATTTGAGCTGTTCTTAGCACAATTTTTTTTCTTACCATCATCTAAATCCTAATCACATGAAGTCTGTTTAAACCTGGTGTGTTTTTAGAATCAGTCTATCTCGGTATTTTCATACAAAAAAAAAAGAGAGAGAGAGAGAGAGAGAGAGAAAAAGAAAGAAAAAAAGTTCTTTTAGCTATTTAGCACAAGTGTTTCAAAATAAATGCTGAAGAAAATAATATGTCAAGTTTGATATTAGTGTAAAAAAAAAAAAAAAAAATCTCGACACATCCTTTTGCACGCTTTACCCTTTTTTTTGACAACTCGTATTAACCTCATAACCCTATTATAACTTGGGCTGGTCCCTCTTGATGCTATAAATCATGTGATCTTAGGATTTGAGTTCAGAGTAAGAAATTCTGTTTAAATTCAGAAGTTATTTATATATGACATTATTCCAGTCATGAAGCTATGTTAATTTTCCTATTCTCTCATGAAAATACATTCTTTATATTTAGGATGACATTGAGTTTGAACTTGTTTTGCATTTACTCTTATAACGGTGCAATCCCTTGTGTATACACCTGAGGAATCGTTTTTTTTTATTGGAGGAAAAATCCACGGTAAGGTTTGAAGTCGAAACTTCGAGGGAGTAAGGTAGAATGATGGTCATCCTAATTGTTGTTCCTAAGATTGTATGACTTTTGACCAAAATCTGATTTAGAATATTCGACTGTATGTCAGATAACTTGTTCTGTTCTATGCATTTTGGTTTTGAATTTGAAATTTTTATATTCATGCTATTATTGTGAATCAATACTGGCCAATGTAAAGTCTAATTACTATGGGACTAGCAATGTTTAAGTTGAAGGGTGTGATTAGCGATCAATTTTGTAAAATTTTTATTATAATTTCACCCTTATTTTGATTTTAAAATAGTTTAAATTGAATATTATTATGCATTTTGTGATTGTGTGCAAGTTTAAAAATATTAATATAAAAAATATATATAATATATAAAATAAATATAATATATAATATTATAATATTATGGATTCCAAGCCCAAAGAAAGGAAGGAACAAGCCCAAACCCAACACAAGAAAAGCCCAAGTTCCAGAAGTCGCTTGCACCATCGCTTACATCATGGGTTGGAGTGACATCATCGCTTATATCATGGGTTGGAATGAGGTCATCGCTTACATCAAGTCACGAAGTTCCAAGAACTACACTTTGGCCCGAACTTTTTGAGTAATTAGATATTTTATTTATCTTTATATTTTTAAATTAGGTATTTTGTTTTTCTTTTTATTATTAAATTAGATATTTTGTATTATTAAATTATATATTTTGTGTGGTCTCCATTGCACCTTGTGGCCTTTAAATAGATCACTTGGGTTGCATTTGTAACAATTCAATTTTTCTATAATGAAAGTATAGTTGTGTTCTTAGGATTTCTCTCTCAAATTTTTCACTTTAGTTTCTATATAGTTTTGTTTTTAGAATTTTTCTCTCGAATCTTCAACTTTTGTTTCCATATAATTGTGTTTTGTTATTCTTATTGTCTTTTAATTATACATTGCCTATATGGTCGGTTAAATATTGTCTTTCAATTATTATCTTTTAATTATACACTGCCTATATGGTCGGTTAAAAATTATCTTTCAATTACTATCTCTTAATTATACACCGCCTATATGGTCGGTTAAATATTGTCTTTTAATTCTCATCATTTAAATTCTTGCCAATTTATTTTCAAATGAAAATGAGTAGTTAAATTCAATCTTAGGTTAAGGCAAGGACAGTGTCCAACGCCAATGATTCCAAAAGAAGGTTGCGCTTCAAATATGTAATATTTATCTGATTTAATTTGAACAGTGTGCGTATAGTGTATCTTTGAGTTTGGATTGGAGCATAAGCCTAACTTAGAATTTTCATGCCACGTATGGAGATTGCTAGACCTGGAAATGTTTTCATACCCAAGCCCAAATGATTAATCTGTTTTTATAAATTCTGTCAGTGGAATATAATTCAATTTATAGTAATTGTTTAACTTAGAATTTTCATGCCATGTATGGAGATTGCTTAAACAAGAATTATCATTATCTTGAACTAAAATTACTAACAGATCTGTAAAACTTAATTCAGATGAATATTACTAATCTTTTCTGTTAAAATGGGAATTAATTGGTTTTGACACTAAAATTGTCTTGACCTAAGCTGCTTAAATTCAGTGCTAGTTTAGTTTTAATTATTGCCTTTAGATCATCTTAATCACCTCCTAAAATCAGATATTCTATGATTTTTATTTTCAACCATAAATAATCTCCCTGTGAACCGACTCGGACTTACCGAAATATAAATTTAAAACTGTACTACACACACACTCGCACACTAGCGAGTATAATTTCCCTACACATGCTTTAATAAGAGGATTGACGTCGGATGAATTTGGTTATAGTTTTGATAAATAAATGTGCAGGGTAGTGTAGCAGTCAACCCATCATAAGAATCTCTCCATATCCCAGTGATGACTTGAGAGGTCATGAATAGTGCCTAGTAACAGTTCAGAACAGTATAGGTGACAGTAAAGTTTCACTTTAAGTGAACCTATTACAGTTGATGATTATCGTATATTATAATCATTCTATCACCTAATGTCCTGACTAAGCAAGAGTCATGGAGTGATAAAATTACAAACTCAGTAACTGTGTCTAACCTTGTCAATGTGACTAGATGACACCATAGGAAACACATTTCTTGATAATCAATCTGCCCTAACCATGAACTATCCCGTCACATTAATAGTAGATCACATAGGGCGTTCACCCCATCAGTTACGACGAGGATGACAAATCATATCCCCAACACTTGTCTCCATATACCAGCAATACAGAACCATATAGATGAACCTCTCCACCTCTCAATTGGATGATTCGACGCATTAGCAAATCTCACACACCAATATACAAAACAACCGTGTTGCTTCAAGTCTAAGGATCAACTACACTATCGCAACTTGACAACATGACTATTGTCTACTATACCATATGGTCAATCATCAATGATACATTCAGTGCGTCGTTCTCCAACAATCACCCACATGTTTACTAGAGACATCTCGATATCATATAAGATGTGACACACCATTCTCCCATCAATATCTCATACTGAACAAGGTAGCAAATCCTATGCTAGTTCATACTTGACTAATCAGAGTCCCTATCCAAAGAATTCAAGAACTTAGAATCATTTAAGAAGTCTTGTTAGCAGAGAATCCTATCACATAGTCTCAACATCTTGAGAATAAGATTCTTAAATAAGAGATTTTGGGGCTCATTCATACAACAAACTGGAGAGTTTATGAATAATGATAACTTACCTTTCATTAATATATACAAATATACAATGAATGCATTAATTACAAGCCCGCTAGATGTCATCCAAATCTAGTATTAGGTCACACAACATTAACACCGTTCTCACCAAATGACTCCCAAAAACAACTCTTGAATAGTGACCTACTTCTCTAATTAAAACAATTAGATGACCAATTCGACGCTTGCTTGCACAAGGGCCTTAGTCAGTCCATGCTCCAAATAATGGAAGAAGCCTGGAAGAAACTTATGTGCTAACCAAGCTTCTTGCAAGTGATGTGGCTATAATTAGGTTTAGAACAAAAGGAATCCAAATCCAAATAGTCTCATTGTTGGATTGGAATTGCTACAATATTAATTAAAAACAAGGAGTAATTGGGAGCAAGAGGAGATGAAGGGTTTTGGAATTTAGGAGGTAAAGAATGCAAATAATCGAGAGAGTGAGAGCAATAGCAACAAGGGTAGTAAAAGCTTCTTGCATTCTTCTTCACTTCCTATTAAATATCCAAACCTTAGCCCTCACCTACGCACCAAATCGAACAAACCAACTAGGAGAGAAAAGGGAAAAGAATGAGAGAGGAAGAGGCATGCCATCTGCACGTCGTCCTTCCTCTCGTCCTTCTCTAGCATGCGATTGCTCCATTCTATTACTGAAAATGACAAGAGAACGTTCCTGAATGCAACCCTTGTTGTAAGATATGGTTAATCGATTTTGAGGAAACAATCGATTGGTTTTCACCAAATCAGTAAGGACCGGTTGACCGATTCTAAGATGGTCGACTGGTTCTGGGTGATGCACTAAGGCCTGGTCGACTACCTGTAAGGTCGGTCGATTGCCTATATTCCCTTGTCTGAATTTTTTTATGAATTGCATCTATACTTGCCATTAACTCTTAATGGCATTTTCATTATCTCATAATGAATCCTAGGCCCAGTTAACTCTTAACGACATGCTTGTTAACTATTAACAATTGCTCCCATTAATTAAATCCATTTCGTTAACTCTTAACAATGTCATTGTTAACTCTTAATGATGATCAACAATTAATTAAAGCATTACATCACTAATCTATCACTACACTCAGATATGCGTGTGACATTCTAGGTTCACCACAAAGTAGCAATCGTGACATGTTAAGCACTTTAATGCCGATCAAACACTTTGATCTACAAGGAGGATCTCTCCATCTCCTCACTGTACCCCGAGAGGTCCTGAGTGATAACTAGCATTATGTTAGGACGATCCTATCAGTAATGAAATTAGACTTCAAGTGAGCCTATTCGAGCATTCAAGTCCAGTGTACTATAATCTCTTCATTGACCAACATCCTGATCGAGTGAGAGCCATGAACTGTATTGCGTCCGGTCTAAGAACCAATAACACAATTAAAGCTAGTGAGAAATCATTAATTCTCTCAATCATATGATTTGTCACTTGCATTACATCCAAGAAATGTTCAATTAACATTCACCCACACGTCTACTATATCCATCTCATGGATTATGGCATGTGATTTACCATTTTTTATCATTAATGTCTCATATTAATCAAAGATAGTAGCCCATGTGCTAGTCCATAATCAATTAATCATATTCTTCTTCTGAGAAATTTAAGGATTGTGAATCACTTTAAGAAATCCTAAATTCAAGGGCATTTGTCACATATTCTTAACACTTAAAAATAAGTCCTTTATTAGAAAATTTAGGGACTCATTCATATATATTAATTGGAGAGGTATGAATGAAAATATGACCATAAAAATATGAAAACATATTTTATTCAATTTGTATGATATACATCATTAGTACCAATTTACATATGCTAAATGTTATCTAAATCTAGCATTAGGTCATTAACACTAACAATAATAAGGTCCCAGACCTTAATGGCCTATGTACAAAATTTTTTAAAGTTTATTGGCATGTTGCGAAGCAGGATATCACTATGGCCACTTAGGACTTCTTTTAGTCGGGTCAGATGCTAAAAGGTATTAATGATACTATAATTTCCCTAATCCCTAAGGTGGATAATCCAATAATGGCAACTTATTTTCGACCCATATCTTACTGCAATGTTATTTACAAAGCTAATTTTAAGATTATAGCTAATCGTATTAAAATGGTCCTCCCTAAGATTATTAACTCTTCACAAACAAGTTTTATCCTGGTAAAAGTATTAAAGATAATATCCTACTTGCTCAAGAACTGTTGCATCAATATCAAAGACCTTTAGAGGTTGATATATGTGCTTTAAAAGTGAATTTAGCTAAAGCTTATGATTCAGTAATTAAATTGGTTCTTTCTTCTAGCTAAACTAAAAAGTTATGAATTTTTCAAATGAGATGATTAAATAGATTACTTAGTGTGTTGCCTCTCTTTTTCTCCATCATATTCATTATCTCTAAATGGATAGAAGGTTAGTTTCTTTCAAGGTAAAAGAGGGATTGGGCAGGGTGGCCCTTTATCCCCCTAGTTATTTATTATGGTAATGCATGTGCTTTCGAGTATGATTAGCTAAAGCCACTTGGTCAAACCTCTTTAAATTCCACTGGAAGTGTGATGCTAAAATGTTGGCTATGTTAGCTTTTGCAAATGATCTATTACTCTTCTCACATGCTAATAGTCAATCTATTATTATTCTACTTAGTTTCTTAGATTAGTGTACTCAAGCTACAGGGCTTAAGGTAAACTAGTGTAAGGGTGATCTTTTAATCAACTCTAGAAGTCAATGTCTAGTGGAGGACTTGCATAAGCTCATTAATTCAAGGCCTGACACTTTTTATGTCAAGTATTTAGGGGTCCTTCTTAGAACAACAAAGCTTACTCTATTTGGTTGTTACCTTCTTCTGGCTAAGGTTAAAGGAAGAATTAACTCATGGAAGATTCAATTTCTTACATTTGCTAGGCAATTGTAATTGATAAAATTTGTCTTATCAATCTTACATACCTATTGGTCTAATGTTTTCCTCCTTCCCTTATCACTCTTAAAGAAGCTCGAACATTAGTGAGAAACTTCTTATGGTCTGGAACTAATAATATATCTAAAAAGCTAAAGTAACTTGGAAGACTGTTTACAAACCTATAAGGGAAAAGGGTTTTGGGATCAAGCCTCTCATCTCATGGAACAAAGCATTTGTGGCCAAACTATTATGGAAATTAATACTATCTCTATTTGGGTTAATTAAGTTTATAAATATCATATTAAAGACAGATGTACCTGGATTATTAAGATCCCAATGATATGTCCTTGGTATTGGTGAAATCTAATGCAACGAAGAGCATATATCGAAGGCAGGATATCTTGATGTGTTGGTAACAACAAATCTATATGGCTTTAGCTTGATAATTAGAATTTTCTAGGTACGCTACATGACATTTACCATAAATTCATAACTAGGGGTGTGCACAGTGCGGTTTGGCCGGTTTAAACCATTTTTAGGAAGTCAAACCGCTGATGCGGTTTACCAATCAAACCAGACCGCAGTCTGGTTTGGTGCGGTTTACTGTGGCTTGAAAATAACTATTAATAACATATATATTATAAAAAATATTAGATAGAATAATTATATATTATTATGAACTATTATAATCTATTGGCAATTATAATAGTTATATATTATTATAAACTTGTTACATATTATTATAAAAATAAGGATTACAGGGGGTGTTGGGGTAATTTTTATAATAATATATTTTTTTCTATATTTTTTTTATATTTTCTTAGGCAGTTCGGTTTAAAATCGAACCGCCAACTATACGAACCGCAAACCGTGTGGTTTGTACAACCACCAAACAGTTTTGGATCGAAAAAAAAAAAAAAATCGATCGGTTCGGTTTGGTTTGGCCAGTTTTCGCGGTGCATCGATTTTTTTGAACACCCTTATTCATAACTGGGGACATAAGTATTCCTGTGGAAAGTATAATTTCTCAAGAAGGGTAGCCTTTTCCCAAAAATAAGACCTTGGAATTAGATGAGATTAGAAACGTTGTTGCCAAAATACAACAATGAATTTATAACATAGGAAATGTGATTTTTGATATTCTTGTCCATGGATGATCTGGGGATCTTAAGGCAAATGATCAGGAGACCTCGTGGCACATAATCAGGAGGCTGAAAATAATCAGAAGACCTTGAGAGATGGTGACTTGCTGATGTTGATGAGTGGCTACCCGTTGATGAACGAAAGGCCTAAAATAATTAAGAGGCTTAAAATAGCCAAGAGGCTTGCCAAAATGAACAAATAGTGTAGGCGAGGGAGGTTATTCCTGTGCAAACCCTCCGATACTTAAGTTACTTTTCGAGTGCTTGAGCGTAAAAATGGGGTTTGAGTATCAAAGTAAGTGTACCTAAATGAAGATGCAGGCCTCTTAGTTATAGAGTGTAAAAATAGGATTCTTGTATATAACACTTCTCTTGATTATTGTTAGTTTAGCTGAGACTATGATTGTTATGGATGGCTTCTATCTCTTATGGATAACGCTTATCGTGAAATTTCTCATGGAGGGTGTTTATCTCAATTATGCCAAAGTCCTTTAAGACTTAGAATTCTTTATGGACAATTGACTATTTTCTTGGAATATTCGGATTAAGAAAGGCCTCGGGAGGATTCGTAGGCTTCGAGGAAGGCTCTCGAGATTGAAAAACAATAATGGTCGCAAGGCCACTTACGACAGAGAGGCCTCTTGGTTTGCAATCGAGTGGTGGCCTCTCAGTCACCTCTTGATTCCTTTACTTGTGCGCTTCCTACTTCATCAAATTTCAATTCAATCTTCAATTCTTCAATTGTTGCTTCATGTTCCACACATTATTTAATTATTTTCAACTTCAATTGCCAAGCTTCATGCTCCACCAATTGTTTAATTGATTGAACCTTCCAATTGCTAAGCTTTATATTGATTTCCAAAGCTTGAATTTTTTATGAATTGCACGTGAATCGCTGATGGCTGAGTGGCTACTTGATTGGTTATGAGAGATAAAGATACTTGCGACTTGTGAGATGCTACTTGCGTTTTTCTTCCTCTGTTGCCTTCACCTCCAATTCCTTCTCATTTCATAATAATATTTATTACATATAAGTTTTAAGTGATTTCCTGATGAATCCTTCCCCAGAAAGTCTCCAGGACGATAGCCTCCTAGGTCCACCGAAGGTTCCCTATGGATTAGTCAAGCCTCATTCATTTTGCATAAGTCCAAAGACACCCTTGGGGGTTTATTGGACCAGAGACACCCTTGGTGGTTTCTTGGACCAAAGCCACCCAGTGGCCCAAAGCCTTCTTCTAAACCATTCAGAGATAGCTATTGCGGGCTTACCTAAAAGACGAATCCAGGTCCTTTGGCTTCTCCACTCATGCACTCATCGGAAGAATCTTTCAACCTGACCATGGGACCCGTACATTTGCCTATAAATATCAATTACCCACAAGCCAAATGAACCTTTTTGGAACTCTTTGATTCATTTGGATAGCACTTGAGTTAAGACAATTTCAGCACCAACCTGTTGATTCCCAAATTTTAGTAGACAAGGTTAGTAACATTAATTTAATTTCAGATATGAGGGTCTGTTTACTAAATGCAATTAGAGATGATGATAATTCTAGTTTAAGCAATCCCTATACATGATATGCGGGATTCTAATTTGAGCAACTACCATAAATCCAATTACAATTAATATACAAAACAACTAAATTAATCATTCGGGTTTGGGTATGATAGCGTTTCCAATTCTAGTAACTCTCATGCGTGACATGAAAGCTCTAAGTTAGGCTTACGCTTCAATCCAAACCTAGTGATTTTCCAATAATTAAAATACACTCATACTAAAGTTTAAATTAATGTTACTCATTTAAAGCGCAGCTTTATTTGGGAATCATTGGTGTTGGACACTGTCCTTGCCTTAACCCAAGATTAGATTTAGCTACTCATTTCCTTTTAAAAGTTAATTGACAAGAATTTAAATGGCGTAATTTAAATAACAGAATTTAAATGACAAGAATTAAAATAGTAGAAACTAACCGACCATTTAGATGGTGGATAATTAAACGACAATAATTAAAATTACAGAAATTTAAAGGCAGAAATTAACCGGCTATTTAGGCGGTGGATAATAAAGCAACAATAAATGACATAAGAATTTAAAAGAAGAAGAAAATGAAGTAAGATTACAAGAGAAAATAAGAGCAATTCTCTAAGAATAAAACTAAACTTTGATTCAAGTAATAACAACCTTCTTACAAGTGCACCTAAGTGAGCTATTTATAGCCCACAAGATGCAATACAAACCACACAATTATTCAACTAGACATAATTATATCTAATTGACACTCACAAAACATTTACCTAACTAGTAGAAGAAAATTAGCTAAAAGACAAAAAGTACAAAAGACTTTAGCTGGTGGAATACTCATAAGAATACAAAAGACTTTAGGTGGTAAATCACTCATAAAAATATAAAACAAAGAAAAGTCTTCTACAAGTTGGGCTTTTGTTGGGCCTTTGGTTGGTTTTAGGCCTTTGGTTGGATCTTGGGCCTTTGGTTGGATTCCATTTGATAGTTGGGCCAAGTGCACTTGAAACATCCTCTAGACTCCATAATTGACCTTTGAATTTTGAGCAATAATAACGGGTAATCCAATGTCTTCGATTATGCCCCTAATTAATTGTAGAAGTCAACTTCCTTGCTTCATCCTGAAATAATATGTAATACGAATAATTATTTATTTTAAGCATAAATATAAAGCTAAAATGGGGATATAATTCATTAAGATTTAGGAAATATTGACCCTTATCACACCCCCCAACTTGAATATTGCTAGTCCCATGGCAATTAGATTATACACTAACCATGATCTAATCGCAAAACTTGCATGAATATAAAAATTTCAAATTCGAAACCAAAATGCGTAGAATAAAATAAGTAGTTTGGCATACAGTCGACTATTCAAAATCAGATTTCTGGTTAAAGGTCATGCAATCTCAGGAATGGCAATCAGGATGACTAATACACAGATTTACTCCCTCGAAGTTTTGACTTTAAACCCTACCATGAATTTTTTCTCTAATAAAAACGATTCCTCAAGTGTACACACAAGGGGGTGCACCGTTATAAGAGTAAATGCAGAACAAGTTCAAAACTCGGTGTCATCCCAAATACAAGAAATGTATTTTTATGAAAGAACATGGAAATTGACATAGCTTCATGACTGGAATAATGTCCTAGATGAATAACTTCTGAATTTAAACATAATTTCCTACTCTGAACTCGAATTCTAAGATCACATGATTTATAGCATCAAGAGGGACAAAACCGGGTTGTAGTGGGGCTATGAGATTAATACGGGTTGTCAACGAACAGGGAAGAGTACGCAAAGGATGAGTCACAATTTTTTTTTCAGCATTTATTTTGAAACACTTATGCTAAATAGCTAAGAGAATTTTCTTTTTTTTTCTTTTTTTTAAATATGAAAATAGCTAGACAGACTAATTCCCAAAAACACATCAGGTTGGACAAAATTCATATGGTTATGGATTAAACGAGGGTAACGAAAGAAGTTGTACTACAATTGGTTCAATGGGCTAGCAAGGGAGGTTAATGTAAAGAAATAGAAAGGTTAATAGGCCTAAAATGAAAGAAATTGATCCCCCTATCATGCTTCTACAAAACGATGTTACTCAGTCATCTAATTCAGAGTTTGAAACCAGTCAAACTCATCCGCTATCATACTAGACATTCAAAGCGAATTGATGTTTTGAAGCCATTGAAAAGATAAGATAAACAATAAAACATATTTAGAGTAGGTGTTATTTCACTCAGAATTAACGGTTGTTAGGATCAAACACTCATTTGGGTAATAGTCTTCACTTCTGTTGAGGGATCATACAGTGTACTAATCAGCTAATTACTGTTACCTTTGACTTTATGACTAAAAAACAAATTTCTAATTATTGAACACCCAATGCATGCAAATCACTTATTCTAATCTCATACACCTACATTTTCAAATAAGAAATTAATGCATTCATGTTTCGTATTGCAAACTTAACCAGCTATCAGTGCATAACTCCAAAGCTTTAGGAATAGCATTATTTAAAGCACACAATTTTTCTTTTTTTCTTTTTTTATTTTTTTAAATTTTTTTAATTTTTTATTTTTTTAATAATAAGAGCAGATAAAGATAATTAATTCACACAAGACTACAAACAAGTAATAACAAACTCACAGTTAAACATGAACAATATAATCCATAACGAGACCTTACACCCTCCAACTTGAATTGCAGTAGTAAAATAGGGTTGTTTGGAATACTTGTAACTCCACAAGTCCATAGATTTACTGTGAACTGCTAAAACTCAAACAAACAAATGAACATACCATATATATATTTTTATATTTTCACACCAAAATAAAAATTTCATGCAAGTCATAAGATAAACAAAATGCATCTCAAGAGTACCAAAAGTACTCCTTACTCAGCCATCTTATCATAGACTCGCCTAACAACATTCCACAATTTTTTTTTTTTAAGAACACAAGAAAAGAAATTTTGTACAAGTCATAGGAGATACGTCTCAAGAGTACAAAAAAATACTCCTTACTTAGTCATCTTATCATAGACTTGTCTTACAGAGATAACTCTAAATTAATCGAACCTTTTTTGTGCTTGTTTCTGATTACCTTAGACCAATCTATCCGAGGCTCATAAGGATCATGCTATGGAACATAAGCGTGCAATTTTTCTAGCAGCTCCTCAATGGTAGATGCAGAAATGAGAATCTTTTTTGCTGAAAGAGAAATGAACTTTTGTTCCACAGCCCGATCAAGAAAATAGAGCAACCCATCGAAAAAATGGTTAACATTTAACAGTCCAATAGGTTTGGTATGGAGATTGCTCTTGGCCCAAGAGATTATACAGAAGATTTCTTCAAGTGTACCAAAACCTCCTGGTAAAGCGATGAAGGCGTCTGACTGATAAATCTTACAAGCCATACGCTCGGACATAGAGGTCGTTTCTATAAGTTGACCGCGTGTAATTCCAGAAATACGTGGTTCAGCTAAAGGGATTGGCATTACACCTACCACATATGCTTTTCCAAGATATGCAGCTTGTGAAACACAACCATTCAATCCACGACTTCCCTCTCCATATATCAAATTAATTTTTCTTTCTCCCAATTTTAGGCCTAGTTCACTTGCTACAAGTGCGTAACTACTGTGGCTCCCGAGTTGAGAGCCACATAGTACACATATGGCTTTGATTCGACGAACTAACTGACCTTCCATTTATGTTTGTTCCTTCTGTATGCCCTGAAAAGAGGTTTGGTAATCAAAAGCAACTATACAAGAATTCAACAAGAAATAAACACAAATAAAAATCATGTGCATGTACAAGTAGTTGTGATTGTGGCTCACATCTTCCTCTGGTTTTACATCCAGAAATGGCTTAAACACCTTCTATGAAGTGGGGATATGCTTCCCATCCAATTTTCTTATAGATTGGCAAATAGGGTCATTTTTAGTCAAATTCCCAAGACTATAGCGTTGGTGGTCACTTATGAATTGAGTCCATAAAGCAAGAAGTTCTCTTTGCACTATTCCACTCGAATGCGTCTCAAGAGTCAATCGGATATCATCCAAAGACTCCTTACTCAGTCCATCCTTTATGAAACTAATTTTATCTTCTCGATTTATGGACGTAAATCTCACAGATTTGCATCGTGTGTTACATGTCCAACGAGCACATTTATGACAACCATTCACTATTTTCGCTCCTCGTTTCTTCGCAAAACTACTTTTTCCCAAACTTGGAAAGTGCTTAAAATTAGGTGAAGTTTCGCCATCTAATCGAACTTTTGTTTCGATCAGCCAACGAATATCTTCAGGAAGTTATTACGCATCAATATTTTAAGTCTTTCACACCTACTAGCATAAATTTTTTTCAAATCATTCATTGGGAGAGATGGATAGTACTTGCGAATTTTTGAGAGTTGAATATCCATTTTTTTCTTTCTTTTTTTTTTAATTAAAAGACAACTATAATAAGAGAAAAGTAAAAACTATAAATCTTACAAAATGAAGGAAAGTACCTGGTTGGAGAACAACACGAAAGAAAGAAGACTGAGCTTTCTTGCAGAAGTGTGGCTTTCCTCTTACAGATATGGAGTCTCTTATAGAGCAATGGATGCCACTATTTCACACTCGGCTCGAGGCATGCCATAATTGTGCTGACACGTTTGACGTCGTCTAGCGTATCATTTTTCAACATTTGACAGTATGGCTCTTTCTTTATAGGGCAGTGTGATTGCACTGCCCAAGAAAAGTGGCTACCCCCAACGTCAATTTTGTCTCTCTCTCAATTTTTTTATTTTATTTTTTATTATTATTATATATATTTTTTATTTTTTATTTTATATATATATTTTTGGGTTAATTAATTTTTTTTAAGGGCCTAATAAAATCATATATACCATACAAAGCAATATTATTGAGTCAAACAAAATTATTTGCACAATAGATCAAATTCAAATACTAATAAATTCCTAAGTACACCTTACCCCCCAACTTGAATTGCACATTGTCCTCAATCGATAATAAAATAATAGAAGATGGGCATACCTGGCGGTCTTCAATGCATGAACTAGTATGCAAATATTTTATTTAGACTGCACACAGAGAAACACTATTTGAATCAAAGTTAATTAAGTAATACAAAAATGAACAATATATATATTTTATATATATATATTTTAATATACTAATTCCAAAGACATCAATTTAACCTAAAACACAAAACAAAACACAATAAAAATTTTATATTTTTTTTCTTTATTTAGGTGAGAGGTTTATACTCGTCAGTGTACGAATGCAGTTGTAGTCCAAATTTAAATTTATACTTTCTGGATGAGTCCAGGTCGTCCACTGAGAGATTTATTTATGGCAAAACAAAAAAAGAATGTCACACACACGCACACGTATTTAGATGGATTGGTAACAAGATTTTTTTATGATTTTTAGATAATAGATACTAGAAAATAAAGCAAGGCAGAAGTTGAAATAGATGCTTAAGGTGAGGATGTAAAATTGGATAGCACTTGAGTTAAGACAATTTCAGCACCAACTCGTTGATTCTCAAATTTTAGTAGACAAGGTTAGTAACATTAATTTAATTTCAGATATGAGGGTCTGTTTACTAAATGCAATTAGATATGATGATAATTCTAGTTTAAGCAATCCCCATACATGATATGCGGGATTCTAATTTAAGTAATTACCATAAATCCAATTACAATTAATATACAAAACAACTAAATTAATCATCCGGGTTTGGGTATGATAGCGTTTCCAATTCTAGTAACTCTCATGTGTGACATGAAAGCTCTAAGTTAGGCTTACGCTCTAATCCAAACCTAGTGATTTTTCAATAATTAAAACTCACTCATACTAAAGTTTAAATTAATGTTACTTATTTAAAGCGCAGCTTTCTTTGGGAATCATTGGTGTTGGACACTGTCCTTGCCTTAACCCAAGATTAGATTTAGCTACTCATTTCCTTTTAAAAGTTAATTGACAAGAATTTAAATGACATAATTTAAATAACAGAATTTAAATGACAAGAATTAAAATAGTAGAAACTAACCGGCCATTTAGGCGGTGGATAATTAAAAGACAATAATTAAAATTGCAGAAATTTAAAAGCAAAAATTAACCGGTCATTTAGGCGGTGGATAATAAAGTAACAATAAATGACATAAGAATTTAAAAGAAAAGGGAAATGAAGTAAGATTACAAGAGAAAATAAGAGAGAGAATAAGAGCAATTCTCTAAGAATAAAACTAAACTTTGATTCAAGTAATAACAACCTTCTTACAAGTGCACCTAAGTGAGCTATTTATAGCCCACAAGATGCAATACAAATCACATAATTATTCAACTAGACATAATTATATCTAATTGACACTCACAAAACATTTACCTAACTAGTAGAAGAAAATTAACTAAAAGACAAAAAGTACAAAAGAGTTTAGCTAGTGGAATACTCATAAGAATACAAAAGACTTTAGGTGGTAAATCACTCATAAAAATATAAAACAAAAAAAAGTCTTCTACAAGTTAGGCTTTTGTTGGGCCTTTGGTTGGTTTTGGGCCTTTGGTTGGATCTTGGGCCTTTGGTTGGATTCCATTTGATAGTTGGACCAAGTGCACTTGAAACATCCTCTAGACTCCATAATTGGCCTTTGAATTTTGAGCAATAATAACGGGTAATCCAATGTCTTCGATTATGCCCCTAATTAATTGTAGAAGTCAACTTCCTTGCTTCATCCTGAAATAATATGTAATACGAATAATTATTTATTTTAAGCATAAATATAAAGCCAAAATGGGGATATAATTTATTAAGATTTAGGAAATATTGACCCTTATCATGGTACATAACCATCATACTTTATTTATCATATGAGAAACCGTTTAAGACATTTACAAAACGAATTACATGAATATCATTTCTTGAAATGATAACGGAATATCTCAAATATAGCCAAAACATACTAAGGTTCACATAAGTTCATACATAATCAAAGACATGCTAAACATGCTACACATGGAAAATTAAGCTTATTCTTCAGCTACCTCATTTCTCTTAGAGTAACTTGTTGAACTTGGAACGTTTGAATATTTCAGGGACAGTTCAATTAGAAGATGAATCTTCTAGTGAGAACTCCAAAACAGTTTATATCAATGCATGAACAGGTATGAAACGTATGAGGAAACAATGAGGACTACTTCAAAGTGTCTCGTGAACACGTTAACCTCCTCCAAATAGAGCTTTCTCAATGATGCACGTATAGCGCCTCTCGGGAGGTCCTTAACCATGTTACCTCTGCCCATCCTCATAGAACTCATGAAAACACCACATTCGTTGTCCCTTAGACTCACGGTCTTCCCCACGAGAGTTTTCTTGATGGTACACGCATAGCACCTCTTGGGGGATATGTAGACTTTTGTCCTCGGGCAACAATAGATAGGTACACATAGTATGGCCACATAGATTTTATAAATGCAACAGTTGAAAGCCAACAACATATACTTCTAGGAATACACATTTCATATATGTAACATGATTTCATGCAAGAGAACAATAGGAGTTTGCGTATAGGAACTTCACCAAACACGTTTCATACAATAGAAGTCTCTTGTAAGAGAAAAATATAGGATTTGGAGTTTAGGAGCCTTATATTAAACTTAATTCGGAATTTCTCAAAATTCATGCCCGACCTTTATTCTTGTGCCAAGCATACTATTGCTCAATCTCAAGCATTAATGATCCCTAGCCATCATCTTTATTCCAAGGAATATCAGTATTTATTTTTCCTAATTTTTTCATAATTTTTCTCTATTTTTTTCCTCAAAAATTCTAGAATAAATATTTTCTCAAATATTTTTCCAATTTTTTCAACACCATAAATCATAAAATAATTTTTTAAAAGTTTAAAAAAAATTCAAAAAATACCTATAAGTAAGGGCGAATCTACACGCAAGCTGCCCTGGGCTAAAGCCAGGGCAGCCCAAAATTAAAATTAATTTTTTATATTAAAAATTAATTTTTAATAATAAATTAGTTCAAAAAAAATTACAATCCACCCCAAAATCTGTGATGTACAGTTTTACATCTTAAAGAAAAAAAATTCAGCCTCTCCTTACGTAAATTTCTAGATCTGCCCCTGCTTATAGGCCACCCGCCTATACGCGCCCTGCATGTAAACTAAGTGTGAAGGCTGACACTTATGCTTCACACGCCGGTTGTCTTCTCTAGCAATGGTACACTGGCGATGCTGGATTTTGCTCCTACTTTGATCTATACCCTTAGTTGATCACAGTGGTATGCTTGGATGCTTGAAAGGATGACCGAAAGTACCCCAATCGGAGGTTTAAAAGCTCGGTCGATTCTCCCACCTCATTTTCTAGCGACCCCTTGAAACCCACTCAATCCTATATGAAAACTCGTCAAAAGGTCTAGAATCACTCTACCAATTATGAGAAACAAAATCCATTTATCCCTAGCCCTCGATTCAACCTCAAATAAGAGCAATGTGAGTTTGAAATTTATGAAAACCCTCGGCCCCTTTGACATCTATTTATACCTATTTTCGAGCCTTCAAACATCCATTCATGTCAAATCTCTAGCCTCTATCATCATCACAATAATTTAATGGCCTCACCATGCCCTGCTCTAACCATGATTGAACCCCCCCAATCTTTGATTTCTATCAAATCAGTCACCCTTGTGGCTAATTCTCGGCTAAAGGCCGACCATAATGGCTTAGGCCTAGCCCTGCGACCCCCCAATCACCCCTCCTTGAGTCTCCCAAGGCCAAAATAGGCAATGCGAGAGGTGGTCGGCGGATGACAGTGTTCACACTGCCAGCCTTCTAAAAATTACACTCTACCCCCCTCAAGTTTCAAAATCTCATTTTAACCCCATTCCTCATAGTCCCTGGGCTTTCCAAAATTTCTAATGAGACCCTCAAGTTCTAAAATCTTCATTTACACCCCTAAGGATTTAGGAATAACGTCATTACGACCTCTATCAATCAATTTTAAGAAATTACACTTTGCCCAGAACGAATGCTTTGATCGTAAAACCTTTTTGTTTCATATGAAACCATTTCAGGGTTATTTTATTAATAAAATATGAACCTCCTCAAGTTTCCGTTGACTTTCCGAAAATCCCTTACCATCATTCGGTCTTTTAGGCTATGACTAAGTTGTACTGAAAACTGTCTCAAATTTGATTTCTTTTGGTGTCATAAATCCCGTCTCGAGATGCTTGTCGATGGCATATCCTTATCTTTGGATATCTAAGTTTTGAGACACTCCCCTATCGTCGATTTGGTAATTTATTTTACCATTAAACTAATTTTTGGATATTTTAAACTCATCTAAATTACGTGGCGACCTTATGAAAATATGGGGTATTACATTCTCCCTTCTTACAAAAATGTTGTCCTCGAAATTTGGCATATATTTGAAATCATTAAAGGTCAAATAACTATTGCACTCTTGAATACAATTTCTGGAAGAAAATATAAAAATTTCCTACCCTATTTCCATTTTCTCGAACAAATAAGGATATTTCTTCTTAATTGTTTTCTTGAGTTCCCACTTTGCCTCATCATTCGAGTGCTTTCCCCACTGAACTTTCACCATTGGGATTTCTTTATTCTTCAACACTTGAGTTCGGCGGTCCAGAATTGCTCCTGGCAACTCCAGGTAAGTCAAATCATTCCTTAACTCAATTGTCTCCACTCGAATTTCGAGGGTTGAATCTGGCACATGCCTTCAAAGTTGGGAGCCATGAAACACTTTATGAATCCCGAATAGGCTAAGTGAAAGCTCTAATCAATAGGCTAAAGGTTCAACTCTTTCCACAATTAGATATGGTCCGATATAGCTTGGCTTTAGCTTTCTTTTACTACTTCCACGCGTCACCAAATGCTGGGGTAACACTTTGAGATATACCAAATCTCCTACCTCGAACTCTAGATCCCCTATTCTTTGATCAGCATACGATTTTTGTTGGCTTTACGTAGCTTGGATCCTCTCTTGGATTATTCGAATCTTATCGGTAGTCTATTGCACAAATTTAGTCCTTAACATCTGTCGTTCCTCTACTTCGGTCCAACAGATGGGTGACCGACCATTTCTTCCCTACAAAGCCTCATGAGGAGCCATCCCAATGCTGCCATGGTAACTATTATTATACGCGCATTCTACTAATGGCAGATGGTCCTCCCAATTTCCTCCAAAATCAAGGGTACTGGACCTTAACATATCTTCCAGTGTTTGAATAGTCTTCTATGATTGCCCATTAGTCCGTGGGTGATAAGCCGTACTTAATTTCAGTTGAGTCCCCATGCACTCTTGCAAACTCTCCCAAAACCTCCTTAAGTTTATTCTTCAGCTACCTTTTTTTCCTTAGAGCCACTTGTCGAACTTGAAACGTTTGAATATTTTAGGGACGCAGTCCAATTAGAAGATGAATCTTCTAGTGAAAACTCCAAAACAATTTATATCAATGCATGAACAGGTGTGAAAAGTATGAGGAAACAACGAGGACTACTCCGAAGTGCCTCGTAAACACCTTAACCTCCTCCAAATAGAGCTTTCTCAACGGCGCACGCATAGTGCCTCTCGGGAGGTCCCTAACCATGTTACCTCGGCCCGTCCTCATAAAACTCATGGAAACACCACATCTGTTATCCCTTAGACTCACGGTTTTTCCTACGAGAGTTTTCTCGATGGCACACGCATAGCACCTCTCGGGGGATATCTAGACTTTTGCTCTCAGGCAACAACAGATAGGTACATACAGTATGGCCATATGGATTTTATAAATGCAACAGTTGAAAGCTAACAACATATATTTTCAAAAAAACACATTTCATATATGCAATATTATTTCATGCAAGAAAATAACAGGAGTTTGCGTATAGGAACTTCACAAAACACGTCTCATGCAATAGAAGTCTCTCGTAAGAGAAAAATATAAGATTTGGAATTTAGGAGCCTCACCTTGAACTTAATTCGGTATTTCTCAAAATTCATGTCTGACCTTAATTCTCGTGCCATGCATACTATTGCTCAATCTTGAGCTTCAATGATCCCTAGCCATCATATTTATTCAAAGGAATATCAATATCTATTTTTTAAATTTTTTTTATAATTTTCCTTTATTTTGTTTCTATTTTCTCCTCAAAAATTCTAAAATAAATACTTCCTCAAACATTTTTTGAAATTTTTCAACACCATAAATAATAAAATAATGTTCTAAAAATATTTTAAAAATTCAAAAAATACTTATAGGCCACGCGCCCTCACGCACCCTGCGCGTGAATTGAAAGTGAAGGCTAGCGCGTGTACTTCACACACCGGTCATCTTCTCTGGCTTTAGTACACCTGCGATGCTGGATTTTGATCCTGGTTTGATCTACACCCTTAGTCAATCACAATGGTATGCTTGGATGGTTGAAAGGATGACCAGAAGTACCTCAACCGGAGGTTTAAAAGCTCAGTTGATGCTCTCGCCTCGCTTTTCGATAACCCCTCGAAACCCACTCAATCCTATATGAAAACTTGCTAAAAGCTCCAAAATCACTCTACCAACTTCAAGGAATAAAATCTCCGTATCCTTAGCCCTTGATTCGACCTGAAATGAGAGCAATTTGAGTTTGAAATTTATGAAAACCCTCGGCCCCTTCGACCTTTATTTATACCTATTTTTGAGCCTCTGAACGTCCATTCATGTCAAATCTCTGGCCTCTATCATCATCATGATCATTTAATGGCCTCACCATGCCCTTCTTTAGCCGCTATTTGACCCACCAATCTCTGATTTTTTCGGCGACCTCATGGCCGATTTCTGTCAAATTGGTCACTTTTGTGGTTGATTCTTGACCAAAGTCCGGCCATAATGGCCTAGGCCTAGCCCTGTAGACCCCCCAACCACCCCTTCTCGAGTCTTCCACTGCCAAAATCAGTGATGAGAGAGGTAGCCAATGGCTGGTAGTGTTCACATTGCCAATCTTCTGAAAATAACACTTTTGCCCCCCTCATGTTTAAAAATCCATTTTAACCCCATTCCACATAGTCCCTGGGCTTTCCAAAATTTCCATTGAGACCCTTAAGTTCTAAACTCTTCATTTACACCCCAAAGATTTAGGAATAACGTCATTTCGACATCTCTTGATCAATTTTAAGAAATTACATTTTGGCTAGAACGAATGCT
The DNA here is from genome assembly GCA_036245055.1 of Diospyros kaki. NCBI lineage: Eukaryota > Viridiplantae > Streptophyta > Magnoliopsida > Ericales > Ebenaceae > Diospyros > Diospyros kaki. The sequence goes on along the minus strand of BSEG01000010.1, from coordinate 23,343,026 downwards.
TTGATTGCAAAACCTTCTTATTTCATCATGAAACCACTTCAGGGTTGTTCTATTCATGAAATATGAACCTCCTTAGGTTTTCGTTGACTTCTCAGAAGCCCCTTACCATCATTTGATCTTTCAGGCTATAACTTAGTTGTATCAAAAACTGTTTCGAATTTGATTTCTTTTGGTGTCATAAATCTCATCTCGAGTCGTTCGTTGGTGTCATATCCTTATCTTTAGACATCTAAGTTCTGAGGCACAACCTACTATCGATTCGACAATTTATTTTGCCATTAAACTAATTTTTCAATATGTTAAACTCATCTAAATTATGTGGCAATTTTATTAAAATATGGGGTATTGCAACCACCCTACTCTTCGAGACCCTGGAACTCTTACATGCTACATACATTGAACATCCATTAGCATATTCTTGGACATACTTCTCGAACTATTGTCTGAATTTGGCATCGAAAGGCCCGCTTGGGGGAGTCTTCTGCGTGTCTTTCTAATGTCCTTTGTGTTTGTAAGCTAAGGAAAATCTTTGTCCCTCAAAGGCCTATCCGGGTAAGCCATTCCGAAGGCCCCGATGACCCTATCTAGGCTCTAGCCTCCTCGGGCTCCAACTCTGACTTGATCCAGATCTATTTGACCTCACCCATGACATCTCAAACCCTCAACTGTGGTAATGGGCTCTACTTTGGCTGATCTCATACTAATAAATTTGATTAATGTAGTTTGGCAACAACAATTTGGTGCCATTTGTGAGAATTGAGCAAAAAGTCATTAATCCATGGCTAGAAGAGTGAGATCCATTTAAATTAGAGGCTTTCAACTTGAAGTAACCCCAGAGAGGATAAGAAAGTCGGGTGGCCGGTGATCAACACCTCATAGTACAAGACTAGTCTGTGGAACAAATGTCTCCAGCACCCTCTACACACAAGGCCAGCATACAGTCAACCCCAGAGCTTACCTGTTCGAGAAACATTGAGTGTGGCTGAGTGTAGGCTGACATACCAGGTCCTTTTGGAATTAAGAAATCCACTATCATTTCTAATTAGGAATTCCATAAACTAGAGCAAAGATATGAAAGTTGAGGAAGAGCAACAAGGAGAAGACTAAAACGCTGTAGCAATTGTTTGGTTTACTACACATGCTCCTATTTGTCCCAGAAGCCCCAGCTTATCCAGGCGGCGTCCGTATTAGCACTTCAACACCTCCCCAGCAATTGTCGTCGGCCCAATCCAAGTTACAACAACCAAACCCTGTTGAGGAAGCCTAATATCGAACGACACAAATGAAGGGAAGCATTAACTATTGGAGTATCAATGCAAAGATTTAACCAATTTTCAAAAATATTTTTCAAAAACACAAATAAGGCAGCGAAAATAAACATCAAAAACACATTGCAAGACCCGTTTCCAATGCGCATATGCAATACAAGACTAAATCATTCCATATTGGGGTTTAGTAAATATACCTCATAGCAATTTGAAGGCCGATGAAAATGATGGAAACCATTGATGGCAACAACACCATGCTCTCGAACAGTTCCCAAACAAATCATTTGGTTAGACTAAACCAACCCTCAAAAAATAGGGGGCCTAGTTAGTCTATGCTCATAGGGATGGATGAATCCCTCAACTCACTCTATGTGCTAGCAATTGAGAGTGAGGGAGATTAGGCTGAAAATGGGCTAAAAAATAGAGGTTCTCTCAACACTTAATAGTTTCACTATTGAATGGAAATAACTACTCTAGTAATGAAAATAAGGTGCAATAGAGAAAAGAGGCTAGGGAAGAATAAAGAGGGAAAACGTTGCAACAATTGTAAGGCATAAGCTCACTGTCGTTCTTCTTCCTTTTCGTTTATATATGGAACACATAAACCCTAGACGCCCAAATCGCACCCAATCAGAAAAAATCAATTAGGAGAGAGAGAAGAGACCAATGGGCGATAGGAAAGATGCACACTGTCGCCTCTCTTATCCTCCGGCGCCACATGCCCCAAAATCATTACAGATACAACAAATCAATCGAGCAATTCGTGACCTTTTATAACATAAATGGTCGATCGTTTGGCTCAACTGTCTACAGAATTAGTCGTCAACCATTTTCCTACTATTCGATCAAGTTTGCATAAATTGCATTTAGACCTACCATTAACACTTAATGACCCTTTCACTATCCTATGATGAATTTGAGGCCCTCATTAACTTTTAACGGCATGCCTATCAACTCTTGACATTTGCTCCTTATTAATTTGATCATTAAACCCAATCAGTTAACTCTTAACGGTGATGTCATCAACTCTTAATGATGATTTCAGCTTTAATCGCTTAATCAACCATCACACTCAGATATGCATGTGACCTTCTAGGTTCATTACTAAGTAGCAATTAGGACATGCAAAACTCTTTGAAATCGACCAAACTTTTTGGTCTACAACGAGGATCTCTTCATCTCTTCGATGTATCTCAAAAAACCCAGAGTGATAACTAGCATTATGTCAGAGCAATCCTACTAGTAATGAAGTCTTACTTTAGAATATGACCTATTTGTTCTTTTAATTCCTATGTACTATAATCCCTTTATCGATTATTATCTCAATCGAGTAAGAGTCATGGATAGATCAAGCTCACTAACTCGATGATTATATCAAAATTAGTGTGGTGAGATTGAGATAACACATCGGAACTCCTTCCAAGATTGGAACATTTTTCAATTAAGTGTACCCTGGCCAGGGGTTTCTTCAATTAGAACCACCACTAATTGCATAGGATATTCACTTCACACAGGAGGTCAACAGATCCCATTAGCAATTACTTATCTCCATACGCCACTACAGAAGGACCACACAGTGCATCTCCTACTCGATAACTAGATGGTTCTTAGCAACGAAAAATCCCTAATATCGGCATACAAGACAACTGTGTTGTCTTTAGTCTAAGAACCAATAATATAATCGAAGCCTATGATAGATCATAGATCCTCTCATCCATGTGATCTATCAACGTGCGTTACATTTAATAGATGTTCCACTAGCATTTACTTGTATGTATACTATATCCATCTCATGAATTATGGCATCCGACTCACCATCCTTTATCATTAGCATCTTATACTAATTAAAGGTAGTATCCTATGTGTCAGTCCATACTTGACTAATCATAGTCCTCTTTTGAGAAGTCTGAGGACTGAAAATTATCATTAAAATATCTTTAATACAAAGATCCCTACTCACATATTCTTAAAACTTAAGAATAAAACCTTTAATAGGAAATCTAGGGACTCATTCATATATAATGATTAGAGAGTTATGAATGAAGATATGACCTTAAAATATGAAAACACATTTTATTACATATGTAAGAATTATATCATTAGTCCCATTATTATAATTGCTAGATGCTATCTACATCTAGCATTAGGGCACTAACACTAATAGCAAAAACACTAGGAAAGGTCACATGCAGGACGAAATTGTGGCAAGTGTGGCCTCCACTAAGGAGACACACAAGCCCGAGGTGAATACTAGACCGGGATCCTTCCTAACTTCTGGTGGACGAAAATTAAGAAACTGATTGAAGAGGTTTTTGAAAGGAAAGTCGCAGGAGAAATTTCTAATGATGCGTGACCATGGCATGTGCCATTTTCCCAAGACGTACTCAACCATGCGTTTCCTCCCAAGTTCAAACTCCTACATTTACCTAAGTATAATGGAAGAGAGGATCCAATCCTCCATGCACAAGTGAGGGGACACTATTATGTGTTTGGTCTTCTCGCAATCATTGATGGAATACGCTCATGCTTGGTTCAATGAGTTGCCTTCTGGCTACATTACTTCACACGAGCAATTGCGAGCGAAGTTCATTATGGCCTTTATAGCCCACGCTTCAAGGAAAAAAGACCCTACTTACCTTCTTAGTATCCAATAGGGCCCCTGGGAAACCTTGAGGAAGTACATTGATCGCTTTGGAAATGCGATGCTAAAAGTACAAGAGCTACAGGTTGAAGTGGTCGTTTCAGCTTTTTTGCAAGGAACCACCCACGTAACTCTCAAAGAATCCCTCGCTCTTTAGCAACCGACTACTTTGGTAGACCTATTTGCCCATGTTAATAGGTATGTGGTGCAGTTAGATAACTTGCAGTCATGTGAATTGACTAAACACCTTGAAGAGGGAACTAAAAAAATAGGACGACTTGCAAGTGACAGAAGCAAGCGGTTGAATGGGAAAGTTCCTAGGCCTGATGACTATCTAAGGCACCGTCAATAGATGTATGTGCCACCTCCAACACTCACTATCCCACCTACTAGACTCATCAACTTTACCTTCCCTTATGAGGAGACAAAAGGGAAGGATCCTTAACCTTTCTGCCAGTTCCATCAGCGCCTAAGTCATTCGACAGAAAATTGTCATGTTTTTCGCGAGTAGGTGGGAAGATTGGCCAAACAAGGTAAATTTGATTAGTTTTAATCTACAACAGCCCAAACCTCTTAGAAGGCACCTCATTATCCGCCCCAGTAGGATAAATTCCTTAGGGCAAACTATGGTTCGCCATGGATACGACCTCAAGAAGATGGGAATCAGTAATATAGAACCCCATCAGAACAATGAAAGGAACTACTGGGGGGAGAACCATCTACGCCCCCAGTAGACAATGAGCCCGCTCAAGAGCACATCCACATTATCGTGGGAGAAGAGACCTTGGCTGGTGATTCTTCAATGGCTCGCAAGTCGTATACGTGCCAAGCTTTGCACATGGACTTTGTAGCCCATGTAGCACTTAATAAAGAGACCATCTCCTTCACTCTAGCTAAGCATGGGAATATCTTCATGCCTTACGATGACCTTTTGGTCATCTTTTCCATAATTTTCAATCATCCCATCAATCGCATCCTTGTGGATAGTGGCAGCTCCATCAATTTGATTTATTGGAATTGCTTCGAGTTGATGCACATTCATCACTATTGACTCTAATCTGTTTTCTCCCCACTATACAGTTTTATTGAAAAAAGCAGTACCTGTCGCGGGGTCAGTGCAACTACCAATTACTTTGAGATCTCACCCTCATAGTATTACCTGATAGGTGAACTTCATGCTAGTAAATACTACATCAACAACCTACAACATCATTTTGGGAAGATCGTAATCAAGAACATAAGGGCCATCATACATCCTGGTTATCTCTTAATGAAGTTCCCAACTCCCGGTGGCAGAGGTCAGGTTTGGGTGATTAGAAGAAGGCTTCAGTTTGCTACATATCATCTACCAAGGCAGCAAAAAGGATAGCGATTTCTTGTGCCCTTGAAGAGACCATGTCTATTTTCAAGAAAGTCTCATTAAAGCCTCAATCTGTGGAGGCCTTGGAACTTGTTAGACTCTAGGAGAGTGAAGAAGACAAAGTAGTTTATGTGGGAAGTTAGTTGTTGCTCGGTCAAAGGGAGGAGATTGTATAGTGCCTATTGGATAATGTAGACATATTTTCCTGGGTACCCACTGACATGTTAGGAATTGATCCCCAGGTGATTTCTCATCAATTAAATGTAAGGCCAGAGGCTAAACCTGTAAAGTAGAAAAAGAACATCATGCCTAACATACTATTGGCCTTCGAAGAGGAGGTTGGTAAACTCTTAAAAGTTCGATTCATCTGTGAAGTACACTTCTCGACTAGCTTGTTAACGTGGTTATGGTGAAGAAGTCTAGAGGAAAATGGCAAGTCTGTGTGGATTTCACTGACTTGAATAGGGCGTGTTTAAAAAGATTCCTACCCGTTACCCCAAATTGATCGCTTGGTGGATAGCACTTTGGGGTACCACATGTTGAGTTTCCTTGACACCTTTCAAGGTACCACTAAATTAGCATGTTTTCGTCGATGTTAAGAAAACCTTCTTCATCACGGAGACTGAGACTTACTATTATCAGGTCATGCCTTTCGAATTTAAGAACGCGAGATCAACCTATTAGCGAATGGTCAATAAAGTATTCAAGGAACTACTTGGGGCCACCATGGAAGCTTATGTCAATGACTTGGTAGTCAAAAGCTACGTTGAGGAGTCACATGTGGAGAAGTTAGGGTGTGTTTGATTGCATTACCTAGAATTTAATTCTAGATAATATTGCCTAGAAAATAAAAACCACCCCACCCCCTTGGAAAATGAATTCCATAGAAATAAGCTTTAAATGCAACCTTACACATTTTTCTATAGAAAAATTAAGAGTGTTTGATTGTTTTCCATAGAAAATATGTAAAACATATTTTCTATGGTAAATATGTGCAATCAAACACACTCTTAGTGCAAGTTTTTATAGTGTGTTGTCAATACAATATGCAACTCAACCCTAACAAGTGTGCATTTGGCATAAAGTTGGGCAAGTTTCTAGGGTATCTTATCAAGCATCACGAAATAGAAGCCAACTTGAAAAAAATCCAGGCCATTTTAGATATGTAGTCTCCTTTCAATATAAATGGAGTCCAGCAATTGATCGGACCTTTAATCGCTTCCTCTCAAAGTTCGCTAAAAAGAGCCTTCATTTTTTCTAGATATTAAAGGGGGGAAAGAATTTCCAATGGGATGACAAACGTGAGCAAATGTTAAAGGATTACCTTCGCGAAATACCTATTCTTACCAGACCAGAGGTAGGGGATATGTTGTATCTCTACCTTGGAGTTAGCCAGGCTACGACCAATGCGGTGTTATTAAGAAGGATTGACCAGGGGGACCAGCGGATATATTATGTCAGTCAAGTACTTTACGGGGTTGAAACTCATTATCTATATGATGAAAAAGTGGCTTTTGCCTTGATCATGGTAGCTTGAAAGCTTATGCCTTACTTTCAAGCACATATTGTCACGGTCCTTACTGACCAACCCTTGTGACATATCCTCTAATGGATGGAACACTCAAGAAGGCTTACTAAATGGGCTATTGAGCTCAACAAGTTTGACCCTCAATATGAGCCGCAAAGAGCCATCAAGGGCCAAGCTTTGGCCAATTTTATGGTGGAATGCACGTATTCACTCGAGCCCGAGAATCAGTCCTCGCCTGAATGGAAGTTATTTGTGGATGGGGCCTTTAATGTACAAGGCAATGGAGCCGATAAAGCGTTAATTTCTCCTAAGAATGTCATTTTGGAGTCCTCTTTGCGATTCACCTTCCCTAGTTCAAATAATGTCACAGAATATGAGGCCCTCATTACCGACCTAGCTATCGGTCGAAAGGTCGAGGTGAAAATGGTAGTAGCCCACAATGACTCTTAGCTTGTGGTATAGCAGTTTCAAGGTACCTACGAAGCCAAGGATCCCACGCTTACTCGGTAGCTGTGAAAGTTATGAGAATTGGCACATTCTTTCCATGATTTTCAATGTTAAGATCAATCATACCCTTAACCACCATGTAGACGCATTGTCTAAGCTAGCAGCAGCAAAGGACACCCTAGGGTGCCTGATCCATATGGAAATTTTGCAAAAGCCAGGCATAGAGGAAAACGAGAAAGGAAAAACGATATAGATTATCAAAATAGTCGACGATTGGAGATCATCCATTCTGCAATACTTGCTTACTAGGGAGCTTCCTACTAACCTTACAGAGGCCAACACGTTGAAAGTCTAAGCAGTTCACTTTGTGATTATAGACATTATTCTGTACAAGCGCATCTTTTCCCATGCCTCTAAGGTGCCTTGGTTCGCAAGAGGCGCAACATGCCCTGGATGAAGTGCATAAGGGCGATTGCGGCGAGGCAAACTTTGAGCAAATTGGGAATCTCCCTACAAGATCCAGGAAATGTTAGGCCCAAACACTTGTGTTCTTCAAATGCTTCAAGGGGAAACGTTTGGCAAAACCTAAAACTCCACTCATCTGAAAAATATATTTCATCACATAAAACAAGGCACATATCAGAGATAGTAGAAAGAAAAGGATTCATGATTCCCCCACAAGTATAACTGTAAGTAACCAAGTACGACGTTGCACCTGCTTTTGTTCATCATCATGCACTTCGCAAATAACGAGAGTAGCTCATTTCTGCCTACCCTAAGGGGCTCATAATGGACACTATCGCTTTTCCTCAAGGTTTACCTCATCTAAAAGAAATTCTATAGGGTTCAGTGTCCTCCCTCCAGCATTCCATAAGAGCAAGTACTGGATGAACAAATTCCTAGGTGCCTCCGCAACGAATGAGTTAGGGAATAGTGGCAACAATCGACAACCCCCAATGATGATTGCAAGTTTGAGATGACCAAGGAAGTGAGGTGTAATCCATTCCCCTGGTAGCCTTGAAATTAGGATATTTATTATGCACATGATTCATTCCCACATGCATAATTATCCCCCACTAAAAATAGCCACAATCCTTTGAATAATAGCCAGTGATGGCAGTACTCCATTTCCTCGCACTAGGGTACTTGATGATTACTACCACACCCACTTAGAATTGGACCTCTCTTAAGAAATTTTTATGGTTACTGATGTGCTCCCTCCCACAATTCGCAAGGGCAAGTGTTGGATGAGCAAATTTCCAGGCTTCTTAGCGTAGAATAAGACGAGGCATAGCAATGACGACCGACCAATCCTGATAATATTCATAAGTCTGATACAATCTCAAAAGGCTGGTATACTCATCCCCTTTTGCCTCAAGAATGAGAGAAACCCTATCCGCTAACCTATCTCGAGTCGGCTCGCTTTCAGGCATTTGGCACCCATATTTTTTTTATACTCTTCTCCCCATCTTTCAACCCAAGGTAAGAGTAAGGAGTTATTGTTGTGGGGTGCCCTAAAATTTTTCTATCTTAAGTGATTTCTCGATTAATCCTTCCACGGTGAGTCTCCAATATAATAGCCTTTCGGGTCCCCCGAGATTGGTCAAGCCTTATTTATTTTGCATAAGTCCAAAGACAACCTTTGGGGTCTCCCCCCGAAGACGTCTCCAGGCCCTCCAGCCTTTCTACACATGCATTCCCCAGAAGAGTCTCCAGACTCGACTGTGGGACCCACACATTTTCCTATAAATATCAATTACCTTCAAGGTAAATAGACCTTTTTGGAACTCTTTGATCTCGTCAGACCATATGAACTTTACTCTCTCTCTCTCTAGAAACCACCATACTCTTTGAGACCCCGAAACTCCTACATGCTACATACATTGAACATCCCATCAGCATATTCTTGGACATACTTCTCGAACTATCATCTGACTTAGGCATCGGAGAGCCTGCGTGGGGAGTCTCTCGCATGCCTTTCTAACGTCCTTTGTGTTTACAGGCTAAGGCAAAGCCTTGTCCCCCAAAGGCTCACCTTCTTGAAGGCCCATTCGAGCAAGCCATCCTGAAGGCCCCGAGGACCTCATTAGGGCTCTAGTCTCCTCGAGCTCCAGCTTCGACCTGATCTAGATCCATTTGGCCTGACCCGTGACATCTCGGACCATTTGTTGTGGTAAAGGACTCTGTTTTGGCTAATCCCAGATAAATAAATTTAATTGTTATAATTTGACGACAACAATATGCATGTCCACCTCCTACTACTGCACTTGCTTCATATTCCAATTTGTTGTTGGCCGGGTGGTTGTTATGCCTTTATCTCCAATTTTTCTTTGTAGTTTTTTCTGATTAATTTGGTCTTTTTCTTGGTTTGTGGATTTTGGCTCATCTAGACATGCATTTGACTTGGATGCTGACTTGTAAATTTTGATCCAGATCTGCCACTTGGGTATATTTGATATCCGAATTGTCTATTATTTGCTTAACATATCAAGAAATAATCTTCCAAATTATTTCCCTAATCCCCTAATAGATGATGTCCCAGTGTGGTCAAACAATTCCAATGGCAATTTTGAGTGGCTTCAGCTTTGAAATGCTTCATCACTGTGGGTTCGGTTAATCAATGAGTTGGGAAAAAATAATTCGGTTCTCCCATAATGTCCCTGCTCACTTATTTATTAAATTTTGGATTTAATAGCAAAATTTTCTAGGCTAGATTGACTGCCCTTATCCAAATTGACCTTGGTTAGTTATCTTTTAAGGTTCCTTGTCTCAACAGCTTAACTACTCTCCAAATGTGGTGTGGATCTCCTCAACACAAGAGTGGATGCAGTTGTTGCAATGCTTTGTCCATCATACATTGTTGCAGATGGCTGCATTTTTTTACAGTGTTTTGTCCCATCATATATTGCCGTAGTTTTTAACTCCATTATGAGTGCTTGGTTTGTGTCTTTACCTGCTGGTTCTTCTTTTGTTTTCCTTAAGGCCTTGCTGCATCTTTGGGGCCGAGTTTTCTTTCCTCATTTTTGCAAGCTTTGCAGTTATGCAGTCCCTATCTTTCTTAATTGCAGAATTTTTTTAATGTTTCTGTTTGAAGTATTGCTTTAGCCATTTATATGGTTAGGTGGCCTTTGTTGTTCTGTCTTATGTTGAGGGTTTTGTTTTGTGGGTTCCCTTATGTTGTGTTTGTTCACTTCTTTCCAAATTATCAGTTTTCTCTCTTCCACTTAGTTGCAGAAATTGTTAGGATGGATTTTTTTTTTTTTGGTCAATTTATAAAAAGAGAGAGGATCAATAATTGCTTCATGTATCGATTGCTGGCGATTTCTCCAATCAAGATAACCGTTGCCATCCACTATCTCACCGTCCCACTTATTCGGGCCACATAATAATAACTTATTTTACAAAATTTCATAAAAAGAATTAATATACTTAGAAATCAAATACAATTTATTAAAATATTTTAAAAGTTAATATTAAATGAATGAATGATAATTTGATAAAGTATATTGAAAAAAATATATTAATAAGTATGATAACGAGATAGCTATACAACTCTAAAATATAAAGACTTACTCAGGACAATTAAACAAGTCATCTTCATTCTTTTAAGGATCTTTATATATTATCTATTCAATTATCAACCTCGTTGACTTTGTTTAAAAAATTTGATTCTACATAAAATTATTTTATTAAGAAACTTATGAATTTACATAATAAAAAATTTGACCTCTTATTAGTCTTTCATTTAAACATCAAAATATACTTACCAGCACTAGAAGTAGATTGGTAACGGGGTGAGGTAAGTCCACTTCATTTCTCATTCGAATTCTAATATCTTATCTTATATTTTAATAGAATAAAGGTTTTCACCTCATTTCTTTTCTTAGTGAGACATAGCCTAGTGTCAAGACACCCAAAATCCATTTTTCTATAAAAACATTTTATAAATATTTTTATCGATGGAGATAAATTCTAATTAAATTTTAGTTGGGGTTAAAGCAATTATGTTATTTAGCACTTTCGTCCCTCTTCTCAATATAAAAATATATACTAATTAAAATAAAAAAAAATTTAAAATAAAAAAAAATATATATAAAAAAATAAAATATATATAAAAATGGAGGCAAAACGGCCCAGATCCACAAATTTAACTAGAAGAAAGTCCAAACAAGTCTTGGTCTGGGAGCAAGAAAGTGGTAAAAATCCATTTCTAAGAGAAGAGAGATGATTTCATCTACGTTCCGCTAATTGCCAACATGTTAATATTGACGATGGAGTTGGAGCCCCCATTTTTATTTCCATCCATCACACAAACAAATACCAACTCTCCGACCTACTGATATCAAGGCTCCGGCGAAGTCCAATTTCCCCATCTCCATGGCCATCACCGGTGCTTTCTTGTTCTCCGCTTCCTCGTCATCCTCCTCCTCCACCTTTGCCGTCGGACGATCTAGATTCCCTGATTCCGCTCCCAAAATCTTCCTTTTCCGCCCCGCCCAAATTGGAACTGATTTTTCCTCGATTCGCGACGGCGTCACTCGATGCCCTATCGCCTTCTCCCGTAAACAGTAAGCAAAACCGATTCTCTTTGTTTGGCTCTTCTCTCACAGAATTTGTAAAAGAAAGTTTGGAGAGTATTACTATGACTGTGATCGCTCTTAGGCATCAAGAGCTACGGGAGTAGCTTGTTTTTGAGATTTCTTTTTTCTTAGGTTTTCTATTATACTGTTGCGAAATGTTTATATGCCTATGATCGTTGATGTTGCTCCTGATATAACATGTTTTACTTCCAAATATGTACTTATTTCCTATGAGACATTTGTTGCTGAAATTTCAATTTCTAAAGCATTTGGTTAATGCATCATTTTAGTGTTCATAGTGCTTAATTGAATTTCTTGATATTCTGATGATTGAATGTCTGTGACCATGCCTGATCCTGCTGAAACTTTCATACAGGAACATGGTGTGCGCTGCCATAGATGACGTGGATTCGAGGGGTGCAACATCATTGGTCAGTTAAATACTTGCTCGTTTTCCACTTTCCTTTATAACTTTGATTCTCAACTATGAATTTTGAATACTAGCGATCATATAATTATTAGTTTGATTTTTTAGTTTCACTTGTATCAATGTGTGCTTAATAAAATATTTTGAACTGCAATGAAGCAACACAAATTTCAGCATGACTGCCAATCTGGAGAAGGTGAATAATATCTAGCATATGAAATAAGTTGCATTTACTATCTTGCTCAAAATGCTGTTGCAATTATATGTTTTGATGTCTATAGATGTTCATATTGATAAAGCATCTGCAATACTCTTTGAAGTATTCATTACTGGTTGTGTAGCTATATTATCTCTGAGTATGACTGAATTCTACTTATTTTTCCCTATTGCCAAGTTTCAAACATTGATATTATACTTTGATTTCAGAAGTCTGTGCAGGATGGAGATTACGTTCCAATGCCCATCGTTATGATTGATCAGGATTCAGATCCTGAAGCAACTATTGTGCAAGTTAGCTTCGGAGATCGCCTTGGTGCTTTAATTGACACGGTGAAGTAGTTGTGACCAAAAATATTTAAGAAATTTATTTTGGGTCAATGCTAGTAAATTATCTGGACACTGTACGAGCTGTATTTTCTCTCCATTGCATATCGCATCATTTCTCAACTACTTGAGAAGATGTTTTTTTTGCAGTTTTGGTGCTTTATAGTTTATACGATCTTTTCTTATCTATATTTCTATACTTTTTTAATCTTTAGTTAATATTTTTGTGAAGTAATCTTAAATGTCTTGAACAGATGAAAGCTCTAAAGGATTTAGGCTTGGATGTGGCAAAGGGAACTGTTACTACTGAGGGGTCGGCAAAGCAAACAAAATTCTTTATTACAAGATTGTGAGTAATTATTCTGGTATTATACATATCTACAGTGCTTGGATATGATTTATCCTACTGTTAAAAATAAATGCGCTTCTTTGAGTTTATTAGAACTGTATACTGGTTGATGGTCACTATCTTGTTGATTTTATTGTCCTCCATAAAACAAAACTAGCAGTAGAGTTTCTTCCCTTTTTGGTTTTAATGCACCAGAGCTAGTACATATGCACAGCATGTCTGTGGACATGCTCATAGATGTGTGCCATTTCATTAAAAAGATGTGAGAAGCTCAGTAACTCAAAAGGGCAATTTTAGAATTTCTTTGATGCATTTTATTTGAAACTGTAGTCGCAGTTAATAATTTATTCAGAAGTGGATCTGTTATTGGTTTGTGCATGATTGGCCTTCATGCTTTCTTTTTTCTTCTTATTATAATGAATATCTGCTAGATTATGCATGCGGATACTTACAGAAATGGTAACAAAGAGATAAAAAGGATTAACTATTTTCTACTGTGGACCTATTCTTGTTTAGTAGCCACAGAGATGATTGTCAAATGAGTTAGCTTTCTGACTGGCAAAGCTCATTCTCATCCCATGCTTGCCTACCATCTTAGTTTACTGTGGTGTCTTTCCCATACAAAATGAAGATTGACTGAGGTCTGCATCTCTGAAAGAGTACTTTTTAAGCTTAATGTAAATAAAATTATATGTTAACAATATAATGAAGAGGAGTTACTAAAAGTCTAAAATAGCAGCAGTGTGTGATTAGTTATGATTATAGATTTTAACACTTGACATTAGGATACTTAATTTTTATTTAGATTTTGGGTTTTACATTTTACATTTAGGATTTTACCTTTTATTTATTTTGTTGAGATTATTGCAGTTAGATTAATTATCTTTTAGTTAGTATTTCAGTCTATAAATATCCTTATGATATAATTAAAAATAACGTTTTTGATTGATATTGATTTCATATGATGATCTCCTCTCTCATTTCCTTCTCCTCCTCAAACTTCTTCTTTTGTCTTCTCACTATTTCTTCTGTCTTCAATTTTTCTGCAATCTTTCTACTGTCCTGCATCAAAATGTCATCTGATACTGTGTCTTCATATGGATTGGTCTCAATTCCTTACCAGATCAACTGGGCGCAAAGTTGAAGATCCTGATCTTTTGGAGAGAATTCGATTAACCATTATCAACAATCTTCTGAAGTATCATCCAGTATGTTTGCTGTATGATGCATAGACTCTAGGAGTATTTATTTAGTTATTTCGTTTTTTAGTTTAGCTTTTTAACATTGATGTCTTGACTATTGTTTATGGTGATCTGGAAATTTTCTGATTTTGATGGTTTGTTCTCACTAGGAGTCTAGTGAACAGCTTGCAATGGGAGAGGCTTTTGGAATAAAAGCTCCGGAAAAGAAGGTGATATCATTAAAGAAACATATGACCTGAAATCCTCTTTATGTTCTTGATTCGACTCAGTGTGTCTTGGATTGATCTGTAATTTAATGGATATTGCTATTTCTTTTTATGGATTGCTGTACCATTCTTCTTTCTTTTTGAATATTGATTTCCAGTGTGCTTAGTACTGAAAATCTTGTCATCCATCATTGAGGATATATGATGGTAGATCCCTAAGTTGAAAGCTGTCTTGTTTTTTGCATGTTTCATAAATGTAGGCTGCTTCTTGCATGTTTTGGAAGTTAGTATTTTTTGTTAACAGCTGCCTATTCTGGCAGTGCCTTCCCTCACATTTTGAATCGGCTTGATGCTATGCAGAAGTGCATGCGTACTGAAATTAGGTAATGACCCTGATAAGTTGTTTAGGATAAAAAACACTGATGCCTCATTAGTTCTTGAACTGCCGGTTTCGAGGCTGTGTAAGATTGTTGATTAGAGTGGTTAAAGAGTTCCTGGGGCATCTCATGCTTAAAAGTCTTAGTGCTTTCTCTGACCTGATACAGTTTTTAGTTTGTTGAAACCAGAAAGTAGTTTACTTTGATATGGATGCTGTTTTCTTGTAATAGTGGCTTGATATACCAGGCTGATCCATTTGGATGTGTACATGGTGGAAGGTGGTTCAGTCATTTTAATTTGTTAAAATGCCAGAGGATTTCCTAGTTTCATATGATTATCTGAAAAGATGTTACAATCATTAATTGTAATGCCTTCACGTTTTAGTTCCACTGGAGTTCTGATCCATTTCAGTTGTAAAAAATCTTGATTGTCGCAAGTTGACAAGTCAGTGTTATTCCTATTCAAACTTCTGTGGATCAATTTTTCTAGCTTGTCAACCGAAACTAACGGCAGGGAAGATATAAATATCTGGTTCTCAGAGTTGTAGCAACCAGTAAAATGCATGTATAAACCTCAAAGTAATGAAATTTGGAGTCTCTGATAAAAAAATTGCTGATTTCTGGCAGTGGATTTGGTAGATTTCTAGCAGTGAACTGATAATAACCGTGATACCTGCTGTTAGTTTACCTTCCTTTAACTTTCTTTTAAGATTCTATGAATATATGTTCACCTTTTCCACATTAGTTTGTTTGTTTACATGTTTTCCGTTTTTCTATGGCAGCTTGACGTAGATATTGCAACTCATATACACGTCAAGGATGATGGACCTAAGAGGAGGTTTCCAACTTTAAAAAATTATTATTGCAGAACATATAGTTTTTACTATTTTTTACTAATAAGTTTAGTACCAACAGTATGAAAGGTGAACCCCTTGAGAGAATTACTGAGCTGAACGTGAAAAAATTGAGAGTGTGTCCAATTGATATATGTATGTCTGCATGACCATCCTTTCTTTTCTTGATGTGATTTCAGCCTGCTCTATATCGAGACAGCTGATCGACCTGGATTAATATTAGAAATTGTCAAAATCATGGCCGATATCAATGTCAACGTGGAATCTGCAGAGATTGATACAGAAGTATGTCATGATCCCTCCCCCCGCTTTCTCTTTCAACTTACTGCCACCTGTTTATGTTTGTGTCACTGTGTAGGGATTGGTAGCAAAGGATAAGTTCCATGTCAGCTACAGAGGGGCGGCATTGAACAGTTCCCTGTCTCAGGTAATTTTTTTTTTCTACCAAGAAACTTGAACTTTGGAATTTTCAATATTCAACTTTCCTAGCTTAAAAGAGTTTCGCCCATTGCTGCTGTTGCTGCAACTTTTGGTACTGTCCTAAAATCATCTAAAATTACCTAATGACGCAATCCTTAATTTCCAATTAATAGAACAGTGCAAGATGTCACATTTTCTTGGTATCAATGTTCTTCCAAGTTAAAATATATTGTGTAACCTAATCATTACCTTTAGTAGTTTAGAATTGGCTCTTTTAACGGGTCTGAGGGCCGTACTTTCTGCTAAGATAAATTACACACACACACACAGTGGTTTGACGAGATTTCAAGGATAGCTCCTGTATTTCAAAATTGGCCTGCAAGTTTCTGTGGTTTCAATTTGTCTCGCCCACCCCCTCCTTCGTTAGTTTTAACGCCTGATACTTTTATTTTTTATTCAAAATGACATAGTTTTGGTTTTAATATCTTTAATTAAATTATATAAAATTAGAATTAACTAAAAATAAAATCAAAAAATAAAAAAATCGAAAGAAGAAGATGAATAGTTGTCGGCTGATAACTCTTCTTCTTCTTCTTCTTCGGCTGGAATGAGTCACTGCCCTTCGTTTTCTTCTCTCACTATAACAGAATCCACCACCAGTGGGTTTGATTGCCTAGATCGAATCCACCAGCTGTGGGCACGGGTTCAGTTTGGGTTCATTAACAGTGGGTTTTATTCTGGTGAGAGAAGAAGAGGAAGAAGAAGAAGACACGTTAGTTAGTTGACAATACTATTTGAGGTGGAGGGAAATGGTTTGTGGCAGCGACTTTGTGACTTTGCTTCTTCCTCTTTTGATTTTTTTAATCTTTTAATTTTATTTTCAGTTAACTTTAATTTTATATAATTTAATTATGGGTAAATTTTCACAGACCATCCTTGAAGTTTGCATAAATTGCATCGATCTCTCTTGTGTTTTTGAAAATGACACCAACTTCCTAGTTATTGTGCATCACATAGCTTTCTGCCGTTAAATAATGACAGTTAATTTTATTAAAAATTCAAGAATACCTCTATAATTGAGAAAATAAAAAAAATTAAAAAAATACCGGTGGTGTCGGGCTGGCAATGGCCACCGGCTACGTTGACCAGCACCATAGGGACCAAACCATTTGGGACATTTGTTCCAATGGATCGTTGTTGATTAAGCTGGAAAATTGCCAGAAAGTCAAAAAATAGCCGAAAAAATTGTTGTTTGGTCAGAACCTAGGTGGTAAGGGTTTCAATTGAAACCCAGATGCTGATTGGGTTCTGATCAAAACCGAGATGCTTTGTGTGTGTGTGTGAGAGAGAGAGAGAGAGAGAGCAGCCTTAAATCTTTAAATCCAGATGATTTAGGTTTGGAGGTTTAAACCCAGAAATCTAAGTTCAATGCCTCTGAACCTAGATTTTTGTGTTCAATGAAATTGAACCCAAAAATCTGGGTTTGAAGATCTTCAGACCTAGATCGATTGGGGGGGGGGGGTAAGAAAGTGACTTATTGGTGCATTTTCATCCTCTCCGACCATCGCCACTGATCTAACACAATGTCTTCACCATTTCTGGCAAACCCACCAATCGATCAAACCATCTGGGTTTAAGTTAAAACCCAGATGGGTTTGACTCTACAAACGACAGAGAGAGAAGGAAAAAGAGGAGAGAGAAACAAACAGTAGAGAGGTTGGTCCAACCACAGCTGGCGGTTATTGTTAGGCTATTTGCATTTTTTGTGCGGGAAATACAAGAGAAATAGATTAAGGGATAGGGAAAGAGGGAGAAAGAGTATTTATATTTGAGGACAAAATGGCCAATTATTAGGGTATGTTACAGGCAAAGGAGGTTGATGTTATTTTAAAAAACACGAGGGTAATTGGTGCAATTTAGACAAACTTTAAGGATGGTTTGTGAAATTTACCCTTTAATTGAATATATTAAAACTAAAATTACGTTATTTTGAGTCAAAATTTGCTGGCTGTTGTTAAAACTAATGGAGGGTGTGTTTGCAAAAAAATTGATACACAAGGGCTTACAAGCCCATTTGAAGTACAAGGACTGTCGTTGAAAGGATGTCAAATCACAAGGAACGTGTATGTAATTTACCCTCAATGCTACTACCATGCAAAATACGAAATTTGTTTAACTAAAAATTTAATCTCCTCGTCTTTTAAATTGAACTAAAGAAGCTTGCATGGGCTAAAGGTTATTGGTTTTGCAAGGGTTCAGGGAGAATCATCTTTGTACCCAGCCTTATCCTTGTGAGGCATTTGCAATTCTAGGTTATTGATAAAAAATAAAACAGAATCCCCCATCCTGCCTTTTATGTAAAAGTAAATTACACTTTGTGCCCCTGAAATTTGGTAAAAATACCTTTTATTTTTTTGTAAGTTTACACTAACTACCGTTACTGTTCAAATGTTATATCAAGTTATCTCTCAGATTAGATTTATGTAACATGGGGTATCCTTGAAGTTTTACAAAATTACACGGATTCGTTAATAAAATTTGGTGAGTGTAATTACCAGAACATGGGGTACCTGTTGTAATTTCTGGGTGCCAAGTGTAATTTTCCTTTTATGTTAAGACGAGAAAGTAGTAGGTACTGTGTCTATGAAGTAATGGATAGTAAGAAAGGTCATCAAATCTGCAGGTAGAGTGGGGTATTCTACAGAGATATATATATATATATATATATATCTTATGGAATTAATTAATTGTTTGATCTCTCATACACCTTACAGGTGTTGATAAATTGCCTGCGCTACTACCTGCGGAGGCCGGAGACAGATGAAGATAGTTACTAATTAAAGGAAGCAGTTTGATGCATGCAGCATGGTGTGTATCTCACTTGTACCATTTTCTTCTTCTAATATGTCCTCAAAATCAAAATCCCTATAATTGATAAATCAGGTGAATGACATTACCTCATGGCTCATGCTGCAGCACTTAGATGTATGGTGTAACATAACATAACACAACAGCTTTCACACAATTTCTCAATAATTTAAGTGAAAAGTAGGTTTCGAATGCAGCTTCCAGTGTTTTGCAGGCTTTGAGAATTATTACTTATTTAATTCCTTTTGTTGTTGGATTTCAGTTTCTGCGTCATTATGACAGCGGTACTGCGTTCTAATATGGATATTTTCTCAACCGACTGACTAGACCTTGAGTCATTTATTTACCACTAACTAGATATTGAATTTTAATTAACATTTTTATGACATCTTTTGGTAAATAAAGGGAATTCTTTGCCAAATTATTGAAGTTTTTGAAATTATATATATATATATATATATAAAAAAAAGTTACTTCTGGCATCAAAAGGGTATGTATGATAGGACTTAATATCGCGCAAAGCTACATACAATTTTGTGTATGCAATAATAATAATAAAATTTTGGTCCTTTAAAAGTGTCTGGACTTTGAAAGCGGTCGGTTGGTGAGAAGTATGATAGCCAAGTTGGTAGTTGGTGGTTGGTAGTTGGTAGGGTACGTTACTTCGCTTCACAGTAAGATATGGTTTGATGGATTGTATTGGAGTGAATGGGTATATCTATTTAGCACTTAATTAGATCGAAGCCTAGCACTAGAAGAAGAGGCAGCTTGATAGAGGAATCTGATTGCTTATATATTTGCTGGGAAATGAACTTGAATCCATATGATTAAAGCTGAAATCTCAACAAACCCATCCACCTTTTGGATGGATTGGTTGTCCTCTCCGGACCAGACCAGACCAGCCTAGCCCATTTAATTTGTTAATTATGTATTCCCTTTAACAAATCTTGCATGTCAGTATGTATGTAGTAGTTGAATGAATGGATGATTGAGTGTCTCTCAATTCTATTTTCAATTTGGATGGGTTTATGGTTTAGCATATTTCTTAAGCTAAAATGATATTCTGATAAATAACAAAATATTATGCTAATATATCTATCCGTTTTATAATAAGGGTGGGTATTTATACAGTAATACAAATTTTATGCAAATTTTTTTCGTGCAGAATTATGTGATTTAAAGTAGGATTTTGGGTAAAGATAGAAACACCCACCCACCAAAATATCTAATAATTGTAAAAATATAACTTAGACATAATGTTTGTTTTTATTTTTAAAAAAAAAGAAATTGAAAATAACATTTATCTTTCATGACTATAAAGTACTTTGAACAGATTATTAAATGAGTGATATGATTCAGCCAGCAGTATAAAGTATAGGGGTGCAAGAAGTGAAGCAATAATCAATTGCCTATTCATATTCACATACACACCACCCCTTTCTTTACTCCTATATATTCTGCACAGCAGGGCTACAAGACAGACAGATCACAAAAAAGCTAAGCTAAGCTATGATGGATGCTTCTACTTTCAATAACTATTCCCCTCTTCTATCTTACTCGACAAGCAAATGTTATCATCTTCTTTTGGTGCCAATAAAAGCTTAGCCATGCCCAAGCTGCTGCTGAAGTTGGAAGAGAGGCATATGAATCCAAGCCTGCAATAATACACTGCAACACTTGACCCTAAATTTCGTTTTTTTCTTCACCAAATTCCCTATTTGATCCATCCACCCATCAAACCATGATCCGAAGAATGACAGTTTTGTTCGTTATCTTCCTCCTGCACAAGCATGTAGCAGTGGTGTTTGGGTCCGATCCTGATCCAGTGCAAGACTTCTGCATCCCCAACAACGTAACAGCCTCATCATCATCATCGTTCCCCATCCACCACCCTTGCAAGAACTCGTCGCTCGCGACAGTAGAAGATTTTGTGTTTTTGGGGATCAAAAGGAACCCAAAAGTGGGGAAATCTGAGTTCGCATCCATCCCTGTGAGCTCCGCTGTTTTTCCAGGACTGAACACGCTGGGCATGTCATTTGTGCGCGCTGATTTCGGGGTTGGAGGCGTGAATGTGCCGCATTTTCATCCAAGAGCAACCGAGGTGGCGTTCGTGTTGCGGGGCAAGATTTATTCGGGCTTTGTGGATTCAGGCAACCGGGTGTTCGCCAAGGTGATTGAAGAAGGTGAGGTGATGGTGTTCCCGAGAGGGTTAGTCCATTTCCAGATGAATGTTGGAGATGAACCTGCTACTATTCTGGGAAGCTTTAACAGCCAAAATCCAGGTCTGCTTAAAATCCCCAACGCTGTGTTTGGAGCTGCGGATGAGATCGAACAAGGGCTTTTGGAGAAGGCTTTTGGATTGAGTTCCAAGGAGATCAGAAAAATGAGGAAGAAGATTATTGTCTCCACAGGGGCTTCATGAGAGAGTGGACTGAGGAGAGGAATGAATATACATTACATATATAGGGCATGTACTAAGATGAGGGGTGGAGACCACTTTAGACTCTGTAGTGCCTTACCATACCACCAAACCATCTTAACCTTGAGAGAGATGTCAGATCAAGCTTTCGAAAATGACAATAATTCTTGAAATATTGATTTACAGCTGATTCCATTTCATTTTTGTAGGTTGTTTTCAAGATCCAAACAGAAGAACTACTGTACTAATACTACACTCAGAGTGGAGTGGGTTGTTTTAACTCTTTTACATCAATCAGTTAAGACACCTAGTTTTTAACTTTGAAGGATGTAGTTTGATTGCCTTTAGATAAATTAATCAAAGCCATTGCCAATGGGAGCAGCTCAAGGTTTGACCAGCAGCTACCAAAATGTTGAAGACAAGAAGATAAAAGTAAAACCAAACACTTCAACCACCTCAACTAATCCATTTTTTTTTTAATTCGAAAAGGATAATCCATCCAAAACATTATGTATATATTCTGTCACAAACACACACCATTCATCATTTGTTGGACTGATCCTTCAAGCATTCAATTCATTTTCTTTTCTTTTCTCTTTTTAAGTAGCATTCATTAAACAGAGCAAATAAACAGAGATTAGAATCCCCTTAAAAGTTGCCCTTGAATGGCTTACAAATTAATATTGGAAATGGAAGTGAAGTGGACTCTTTTAACATTTAGAGCTTGCTTTTCTCTTTACTCCCTACCCCATTAATACAACTACCTAGTATATATATATATATACCCTCTCAGTACATACCATCATCTGTCATAACTACATCTAAAACACTTCAATATTAATAGCATTTCCAAGACATGGATTAAGTCCATAAATACAATAAACTCAAAATACCACACAGAGTCTGATAATTAAAGAACCTAATAACTAAAGGATGAAGACTCGTAAAATGCATATAACAAAGCAAGCAAGCACGCAAAAAACACAGTTCGTAATACACATAGAATGTACAATAATTCCTTGATGATATGAACTAGTTAGAAACAATATTATGCATATTAATTAATCAGAGCCAAGCACTGAGCATTTCATTCCAAATATCAGGCACCCCAGGGAGGCACCAATGGCTGCAGTCAGAGGTGGCATAGTTTCTGAGGTGTTGCTTCTCTTGTTGGGCCATGGCTTTACTATACACTGAAGGATGACCATCTTTCCTAAGAGCAGACATTGATGTAATATCCTGCAAGTAAACTGGAAATCTCATCCTTCTCAACACCCCCTGCAACACTAGCATTTGCGGTGGAACCTCATGATGAGGACGCTTCTCAAACCCTACTGGTTCCCTCTGGTTGTAGCATTTCCACCCATTTTCCCTGCATCAAGCATCCCCACATTATCATCGTCATCCTCTTTGCTGCACCTTTAACTTAACTAAGTTAAGCATGCCATCATGGTGTCGAGGAAATGAAAAGATAAAAAAGTTTTATTCTTCATATCATGAGACGGGTAGTAATTAAAAGATGTGTTCCATTATACATATGAATATGCATATATATATATATATATATACCTGTTATGCTGAGGTGACATACTCCGGAAAATGACCCGAGTTGTTCGAGGATCTACATTCAAATCCACCCATTTGGCCCAAGTTATGAGTCCTTTTTCATAGGCAACCATGGGGTTCATATTTGTATACATCTTGTTTCCCTCCATAAGGTAGTCCCACCTGATGAAATTAATATACAAACCTATTAATTAATGCACTGATGATGACAAACTAATTAACGCGATTGACTGACGAGTTAAAATTCATACAGTCGACGCCGTTTAGGCATGTAATTACTATTACAGGACAAATAGATGAAAAGATCAACTAGAAATTTTACTTACGAGCTCCATTTGTCAGAGTGAGTCCACCAATGAGCCGAGTCGAACACAAGAACATCAGATCCTTTCCAGTACTTGGCATTCTCTTCAATCGAATCCAGATGTAGAACTCTTCTGTTTCCAGGTGCTTTCTTCAACTCCACCAGGAATGGAGCCCAACAAAACTCAATTGTTGTCTCATAATCCTGCATGTCATATAATTAATTCCCATTTGCATGCTTAGTTATATATATATATATATATATATATATGTTAGCTTAGGCTCTATATCTATTTAGACAATCAGGTGTTTGGACTGAATTCCCGAGAATACACACACACACACACACACACACACACAGAGGCACGTACGTACCAAGGCATGGAAGGCCATGGTAGGGCCTTGATAGGTCACCGTCTTCCGGGCGGTGGGAACGACTGACTGGACAAGGCACACCAGGGACTCCCATTGATTCCTCGTTATGGAATCCCCAACCAGCATTATTCTTTTTCTTCTCATCTTCCCCAGAAACTCCAACGCATCAAACCTATTCATTTCAGTTTCACCATTACATATATATCCATTGCATTCTCTGTCTTTACTCTTTCTGAAGAAATTACTTTTTTTTTTTTTTTTTTAATTTTCGTGGAAAAAGAAAGATTCTTCTTGTTGGGTCTCCTAATGTAATGTTTGTGCATCGATCGAGAACAATTAATTTTTTCGAAAACAATTTCTGAAACTAGTTTAGCAGATGGGCTCCCTCTCTCTGTTGAAGTTATCAATTTGGGTTTAGAATCAGAAAATGCAATCATAACCCAAATGAAGCGTGTTAATTGAGGAGATACGTTACGTTAGGTACCTTGGAATGGAACAAGAGTGAGGCTGCCACTTCCACTTCTCGTATTCAGAATCTGGCCTCCCATTCTTCTGGCAAGTGACTGCAGTGCTAAGATAGGGGCAATTGGCATCATAGAGCGGGTACGATTCGTCCAAAACCCATTTCCCAGAAGATAAATCACAGGTTTTGATCGACCCATGCCGACGGCTTTGGACCATGTTAACTTCATCATCATCTTCTTCCAGCCATGGCATTACTACTGTATTATAATTGTCCCGGTCCACAAACTGCATGGAGTTTGCAGCGACGACGAGGAAGAAGAAGAAGCAGCAGCTAGGCTTAGCCATGAGAACAATGGGATTGGGATGGGGAGCTTAAGATCTGTGACATATACTTTACAATTAATCAGGAAGAAGGGGCCAACTTCTATATATGTACATATATGCATGATTTTTGGTTTTAGCTGGGCTTTTTGCTAGATTGAAGGACTATAGTATAATTAAAGGCATGGATTGCGGTGAGACGGTGGACCATGCAAGCACTGTCTTCTTTTACTAATTGCCACTGCTGCTTTTAATTTAATTAATTAGTTGTTAAGATGGGTTGCTTACTTTGTAATGTATGAAAGAAAAAGATAATAATTCATGTCATATATTATAATTACTACATTTTAATGTGGGGTTTTGGCGAGCGTGATTGGCGCAGCTGTAGGGCATGCAATGAGAGAGTTAAAAAAAAGCAAAGTCAAAAAGGTGAAGAAGCTAGGGTGGATGGATGGATGGATGAATGATGGTTATAGTTAAAAAAGTAAGCAAAGCATGCCGGGAAGTAGGACCCACTCCACTACATCTACATGCAATGATCATACACCACATAGTCCCTCGGATGGAAGGGAAGGGAAGGGAAGGTCAACCCCAACCCCATTGGAATCTATGGTCACTATGCTTTGTTTATTGGGTGCTTTACATCAAGGCCCTAGCCCACTAGGCCCACTTACCTCCATTTGTACTTACATTTTAATTTTAAATTGGACTGGATTGGATTGGATTGGATTGGGCATGTAATCAATCTCCTACTATATATTCTAAAACCACCCCCCAATTGGCCTATTCTTATATATATTCACTTAAACCAAATAACATTTGGGCCTATTCTTAACTTAAGTTACCTTTGGCCCAATCTTAGACTTTATTTCCCCATTTTCTTAAATACCTTTGACCTCATATCATAATATATTCCTTAATTTTATATTATGAATTAAAAATATCAAAAGAATGTTTTCTACTTTTGAACACAAAAAATATAAGAATTATTAGAGTTAAAAACGCAAAATATTTTTCAAACTTAAATGTACCGTTAAATTCTTCTTACTTAAGCTACGATCATCGATTGTATATTACACATTATTATTGAGCCAATTCTCTTCTATTATTATATTTTAAAACTAACTTCTCTAAAACATAGGTTGGCATTACGTGTTATAACAATATATATATATATAATTTTGAAGCTCAAATTAATAACGTAGCTAGATCCCATAAAAGTACAATCTTTTTTTTATTGGTATTAATTTATTGCAATTTAATAATATATACTATGATGAGTCAATTAATTGTCTTCTCAATAAGTAGCATATTTAAAAAGAATTTTAAAAATTACACTGAAGGCAAAGGATGCAAGAGGATAGAAATAATGGATGGGGCAGGGAAATTAAGGCGCAATTAATGAATGAATTGAATACAAACTTACCAATTAAAATAGGCCATAGAGGGAGGTCAAAAATGTAATTTTAGCCATTTTGGTTTTCTAGAATTTATGGAATTAATTAATGAGCTTGAAAAATTGGGTTCAAGGAGGTTATTTTAATTTGCCATCCGTTACAGCTGCAATGGTAGTTGGCGGCCCTTAATTTTATGTGATAACTATTCCCCCAGTAGTAGTACTCTTTCCACCTCCATGTAATTAATAAATCAAATATATATATATATATATTTATATCTCACCCTGTACAGTACGTAGGACAGCAATTAATTGTGTGATTGGATCATATATATGAAATTAATTTTAATTGTTGTGTGATATTAGAAAATGGATTGGTTACATCGATCATTAATTTGGGTGATATATAGAATTAAGGGTAATGTATGACTATAAGCAAGAAGGAAGAATTTTCAGATAAATAATAATAAATTTATATGAGAAATGATGATGAAAACTTTTAAAGCCATTAAAGTAGTTGGATCATAAATTGGTTAAAAAGATAATAATAATAATAATATTGTAATAGTCCTTGGAGTTAATTGGGAATGGGGTCAGATCCGGGGGGGTAGCTGAAATCCAACCCCATTCCATTTATTTTGTTCACATGCCTATCCCTAGCTATTTGTTCCTGTTCTCTATCCCACCATCTGTTCCTTCCTTCCCCTCCCTCAAAGCAAATTCTCAATGGTACTCTCTCTTCCCTTCTCTCCAACAATACAATATTATTATTATTATTATTATTGCTTTATCACTGTTAACATAAAGTCAACTAATAAAAAGTGTTTAGGCACATAACAAAATGAGATGGATTTCAAAAAAATGTTCCTCTATTTATTAATTTTTTTTTGGGTACATATATAGAGATTTTAACCTTTGTTCGATTATTATCTAAGAAATATTCTTACATATCAACCAACACACATAGACATGAATCAAGTCAAGTTTCACTTAAAAGAGTAATTATCATTGGGCTCAAGAAATAAGCTTTACTTAAAAAGATACTTTTTATTAATTGTTTAAACATTAAATAGGTTGATTGACTGTTGTGGGGTTAGGGAACATATATATATATATATGTTTTGAGGATGAAGTGGGTGGGTGGGTGGTTCTAAAATTAATTTGAATTTGAATTGTCAAGTGCATGTTGTTGTAATAAGACGTAACAAATGAATAAATGAGGTGATCAGGAAAGAAGTTGAAAGACATGGCATATGGCGCATCAATTAATTAATTAAAATAGGGATTGGGCGGGCGGGCAGGCATCAGATTGACTTGCTAATTACAAAGACAAGACAGATTGACTTGCTAATTACAAAGACAAGACAGACAGCACATGCATATATATGTAGTCTAATCTAGTCTGCTCAGTCTCTCTCTCTCCCTCTCTCTCTCTCTCTATATATTAATTATTAATTAATTAATGCAGGCAAACGGAGACTTGTTCTCTCACAAATGAAGCTGTCCCCACTCCGGCCCCAAATAGTTCCATTAACAACCATCAAACACCCCTCCCCCCCCTTCTGAGTTTCCGAGGTTGCATGCACATGCATATATTATTATTATTATTATTCTATTAATCTGACACACAACCTTAAACGTGCAATTTTGTTCATCCCTTTAACGGGTGAACGTCACCTTCATAGTTTTTATAAAAATAAAAAAAATAATAGAATGACTTCAAAATATTTATACCGTTTTGTTATTTTTTTCACTTTCACAGAAATTATGAGGGTGATCATCTCTATTAAAGAAGGTGAACAAAATCGCACTCTAAACATATCCCCCCACCCCGCCCCGCCCCGACTTCACTCGCACTCACTTCTGGGTTTACAAATTATTATTATTATTATTATTATTATTATTCACCCAATAATACACTCACTCATTAATCTAGCTAGCTATGATAATTATTCTCTCCTCTGTTTGCTTGGAAAAACAAACAAGAAAGTATGTATATCCTGCATGCATGGGATGAAATAGCTTTTGAATTTATTACTTTGAAACAAATTAGACGGCTATTATCTATATATCTCAAAATGAGATTGTAATGTTATATTGTTGCCATTTTTTTTATTTTAATTTGTTTAAATTAAACCTCTAATGTGTGTATAGATATATATTTCAATTTGGACTAGGAGAAATGTTGGACACACATTTTTGTAATATTTCGCATTGAGCGATAGGAATGTCCGAAATAACTTATCTTCATGGGTCTACGCGAACTTCCTAGAGAATCACCCATCCTTGGACTTCCCCAAGTCAAACACGCTTAACCCTGGAGTTCTTTGTCTACATTCAATTCAAAAGGTATATAACTGATGTTGTTTCTTTCTTTACTTATCCTCGATGTATACTACCATTCCCTAGGCTCTTGGGGTATTACACACATCGTGTCATCATGGGCCCACAGCCACGGGTCAGCTCATAACTCTCGCCCTTTGACGGCCAAAAGCCCCACCGTACTTGTGAGCTTTTCTTAGTTGCCCTCTAGGCAGTCGTCCTCTGGGCGACCGAGGTGGGACGAACCTGGTGCATCCACACCATCCCCCCTACAGGTGTGGTGGGGCTCTATCAGCCCCTCCCTTATCGGGGGTTGTAGAGACCATTAAGAGGTTCCCACAGACGACGTCAAATGTTGACACATTTTTGTGACACATTTTTGTAACACCCTACATCAAGCGATAAGAAGGTTCAGGACAACTTACCCTGATGGGCCTACACGAACTTTCCAGGGGGGTCATCCATCCTTGGGCTTCCCCATGTCAAATACGCTTAACCCTGGAGTTCTTTGCCTACATTAAGCCCAAGAGATATTCAGCTGGTATTGTTTCATTCTTTACTTATCCTCGATGTATATTACCATTCTCTGAGCTCTTGGGGTATTACACACATTGTGTCATCATGGGGCCACAGCCACGACTCAGCTCATAGCTCTCGCCTTTCGATGGCCAAGAGCCCTACCGCACTTGTGAGCCTCTCTCAGTCGTCCTTTAGGCGACCGAGATGGGACCAACCCGGTACATCCACACCATCCCCCCCAGCAGGTGTGGTGGGGATCTATCGACCTTTCCCTTATCGGGGGTTGTAGGGACCATTAGGGGGTTCCCACAGATGGCGCCAAATGTTGACACATTTTTGTAACACCCCACATCGAGCAATAGAAAGGTCCGGGACAACTTATTCTGATGGGCTTACACGAACTTCCCAGGGGGGTCACCCATTCTTGGGCTTTCTCTGGTCAAGCACGCTTAATCTTGGAGTTCTTTGCTTACATTCAGCTCAAAAAGTATTCAGCTAGTGTTATTTTTTTCTTTACTTATCTTCAATATATACTACCCTTCTCTGGACTCTTGAAGTATTACACATATTGTGTCATCATAGGTCCATAGCCACGACTCAACTCATAGCTCTCGCCCTTCGACGGCTAAGAGTCCCACCACACTTGTGAGCCTCTCTCAATCGCTCTCTGGGCGACTGAGGTGAGACAAATCCGGTGCATCCACACTAGGTATCAAAACAGGTAAACATGTCAAGTTTAGATAAGGTCATCAACAGATGGATTGTGATTTGTTAATATTCAATCCGAACCTAATATGTTAACTTATCGGGTCAAGAACCCCTCAACCTAAACCTACACATATTAACAAATAGGGAAACAAGTTAATCTGTTAAATATTTATTGAGATTAACATATACCGATCAAGTTGACTCATTAATAGGTTTAAGTACTTATTTAAATTTAAATATTGAAACTAAAAATAAAATAAAGTAACTCACAAGAATCTGTACAAATAATTTCGAGACTTGGAGTTGAGGCTGAATTCGTTCCGAATCTGAGTGAACTGAGAAAGTTGCGGCCTCCTAACAGTGGAGTCACCAATCAGCACCACCTTGAACATGTACTCGATCTTCAAATTGAGGTGTGTGGTGCCTTTGGCCCCTTAGGAATCGACGAATCACTGAATCAAGTTTCAGCTATTTAGAGTTTAAGAGTTAAAGTTGTGTTGTTGAGACTACGATTTGATGGAGATGGTCACTTGTTGGTTACCTGGTCTGATCTGAGTTTGATTAAGTGATTTGGAGTTTGAGAGTTAAGGTTGAGTTATTGAGACTACAAGACAACAGAGACGTTTCTCTGCTCGTTGGTCACCTAATCTGGTCTGTGATGTGGTAGAAAGTGAAGGAATGGAAATTGAAAAAGTTGTTGAGGGTATTTTAGAAATTAATAGAAATTTTAATATAAATTTTGATTTTAAGTTTCATGTCGACCCATTTAACCTATTTTGTTATCATATTGGTTTTGTGTTTTTTTGAGTTGACCTATTATTAACCCAAACATATTAGTTTTATGTCAAGTTTCTGTTAAATCATCGGGTTAGGTAATCTATTAATTAATAACACTAGTTTAAAGTACATTTATTTTTTTATATAGTTCAGGTCATAAAATGTTTAAAACACCCCTGATAACTCTTTGTTCCTATACGCTATTAATGAGCATTTACAAAAATTAAGTGCAGTTTAAGATGAAAATAATTTTATTATTATATATATATATATATATATATGAACTGAAACCCTATCATATATTTCTTTTTTTTCCTTTTCTTTACGGCAAATAAGAAAAACAGCGTCATATTACCATGCCTCCCTCCAATTTATTAAAAAAAATTACTATTATATAATTCTATATATTAATGTTTTCTGACCCATATATATGACTGCCACTTCCAGGGGATCAGGGCATTTGGTATTTTAACAAACCTAATACTTAAATAGAGAGCAACCTCTAATGGCTGAAAGAGAAAAATAAATAAATAATGTTCATTTGCTAAGAGCCTTTTTACACAAATCATACTAATTTTAAAGTGCCACGGATTGGACATCATTCTAATCAAGTACTCCCTAGATCGAAGAGCATCAAAAGATAAGCTGAGAGTTAAAAGCAAGCTGGATCGATGCTTCTGACTGAGCTCGATCAGCTCACTCTTCGCAGTTACAGGACAAGAAAGAATTCCTCCATGATTGCAGGTGGAGAAGATAGTTCAGAATTTAAGTCCTTCCAACAACCCTACCCTACAATGGCGGTAGGACAGTCAATTAAATATTGTGTCTTACTGTCCAGCGGCGGATCTACACGTGAGCCCAGAAGCTCGCAATTAAAATTAATTTTTAATAATAAATTAATCTAAAAAAAAAATTAAAATCTACCTCAAAATCTGTGATATACAATTTTACATCTTAAAAAAAATTTTAGTCTCCCCTACTGAATCCGTCTCTGCTTACTGACAACCCAAACCCTTATAAAAAGGCCATGCACGTTCGTATATCCTCTCACTACTGCCTCCACTCCCACTTGTTTGCCCCAACTCAAACCCCCTCTTTTAGGGTAAAATTAAATTGCTCCACATTCCAAGTCATGGATACGTCCTTTTCTTTCAACCCTTGGTTGGTTTTGTGTCTTGTATTGGCACTAGCTGCTGCTGCTGCTCCCAAAGCCCAGTCTCGGCCTTTCTTCATCTTCGGAGATTCCCTCGTCGACAATGGCAACAACGACTACTTGGCCACTACTGCTCGGGCCGACTCTCCTCCTTACGGCATCGACTTCCCTGGTCATCGTCCCACCGGCCGGTTTTCTAATGGCCTTACCATCCCCGACATTATTAGTTAAGTTTCTGTGTTGCTCATGCATGCAACTTAATTTGCTCCTAAATATGAACGTGTACAATAATGATACATCAGCTGACCTAGCTAGTACTAGTAGTGTTAACTTCATTGACTGACTGACTCACTAAGTTCATCACTCCTGATGAAAACCAATAATTTGACCCAGTTCAACAACTTAATAGACGTCACTAGGTCCATCAACTTAGCACTGTCCTATAAATATTTGGGGGGTTTATTTTTCTGCCTCTAGACCTTTTATTTTTTATTTTCCCACGAAGAATAAAATTAGAAAAATGACTTTTTGCTTCCAACTTTATAGATAACA
The DNA here is from genome assembly GCA_036245055.1 of Diospyros kaki. NCBI lineage: Eukaryota > Viridiplantae > Streptophyta > Magnoliopsida > Ericales > Ebenaceae > Diospyros > Diospyros kaki. Next base: position 23,311,080 of record BSEG01000010.1, on the reverse strand, counting down.
CAACATAACAAGAACATCTTTGTAGGGTACATATTATCGTTGGCACAATTTTTTCTTTTGTTAAAAAAGAATTTAAATAAAAGTTTATTAGGTAGCCTTTTGACAACAGCTAGCTGTTTAAATTTTAAATTTTTAAACGAAGCTTTGAACAAAATGAGGTTTTGTATGATGGTAAAATTGTTTTACAAGTTAATAACATATCATTTACAGATCATATAAGTTCAGATATATTGGTTAACATTGTTAATTTTGTTTTCTTAAGTAAAATATATAAAAAAATACTTTATTAACAGAATCTCATAACACCAAATTAAAACTTGATATTTGCTCATAAGATAATATAAATAAATAAAATATAAGAGTGATTAATAATATAAATGTAATATTTTGATCAGGTGAGCATATGGGCACAGAATCGCCAATGCCATACCTTAGTCCAATGCTGAAGCATGAAAAGCTGCTTGTGGGTGCCAACTTCGCCTCCGCTGGTGTTGGAATCCTCAATGACACCGGAATACAGTTTGTACGTACCACTCTCTCTGTGTAACATTTAATTGCTAAAATGCCAGTGGCCCATCATCATTAATGCCGCTTTTAATTGCGAAAGCATGAATGATTAGGATCTGATTTAGGAAGCTAATTAAGTAGGTGTCGGTTTAATGCACATGCAGCTGAACATAATCCGAATATTTAAGCAATTGGAGTACTTCCAGCAGTACCAGACGAGGGTGAGTCGTATGATTGGGACTGAGCAGACCCAGAGACTCATTAACCAAGCACTTGTTCTCATAACCCTCGGCGGCAATGATTTTGTCAACAACTACTACTTGGTTCCCTTCTCCGCCCGATCTCGGCAGTATTCGCTCCCGGACTACGTGCGCTATCTCATCTCCGAGTACCGGAAAGTTCTATCGGTAATCCTAACTAACCTAAAGTTGATTAATTAATTAATTATCATCGATCTGCCTCTACTCCCCCCCACTCATTTGTTTATGGCAACGGCAATGGCAATTTTATAGAGAAACTTCAATGGCCTCCTCAACAAATGAACTATCGGTTATATATATACGTAGGCAATAGTTTTAGCTGAGTTATATATAGATGGTAGTGACGCATATTTTCTAGTATATAAATGCCCACATAAATATATGCTACGGCGATTGCAGAGGCTGTATGAACTGGGGGCTCGACGAGTTCTAGTGACGAGCACCGGGCCGATGGGTTGCGTGCCGGCGGAATTGGCGCAGCGCAGCCCCGACGGTCAATGTGTGGTGGAATTGCAGAGAGCTGCGAACTTGTTCAACCCACAAGTTGCCCAGATGCTAAATGGCCTCAACCAAGAAATCGGAAGCGACGTTTTCATAGCTGCTAATGCCTTTCGAATGCACATGGATTTCATCTCAAATCCTCGAGCATATGGTACGTACTTACGTAGCTCACCGCCCTCGCCTTTCAAATTAATGTTCTCTCTTTTTGGTTTTTTAAATTGCTACCTGTCGATTCATATAATAATTTTATTAAACTTCATTTTATTTGTTAGCTATAATTAATTATATTGAATTTTAACCATCTATCTAATTAATTAATTAATGGGTTTTTATGTGGCCTTGGCCTTGGGGCCGGTATGAAAGAATAATTAATATAAGTACCTCCCAATAATGGAAGGATAATCTAATTTCATAATTAATGAAGCAATACTCGGTCACCAATCAAATCAATCCACACCACCACCAACATATTATATATCATTAATAATCAAGCGGCTTACTACATATCATGATCTCCTGACAATTACAACATCATATGACGTTTGCTTATTAAAGTGTAAAATATCAAAATAAGATATTTAAATATTAAATAAACGGATTCATTATTTATGTCACGTAAAATATCAGATTACATAAAAAAATTACGTTAACAAAACACGTTGAATTAAATTTAATACATAAATATTTTATTTAATAATTTAGATATCAATTATTGATATTTTATACTTTAAAAAATAAATATCATATTTTTTAGGCATTCATATATGTTAAGCCTGATCAAGCACCAAGTACAAGTTGTTTTCATCTCTTCTTAATTATTCAACTCATCCAATTAATTACACAATTTTAACGGACGACTAATAAATAGAACTTTCCTTTTATACAGTAAGTTATTGCACATGATTTTGAAACCATGCCAGAATCCATAATCATAATACACAATGCACTAGAATAACCCATTAAGAAATTGATGTCAAACGATCGAGTTTAATATTTAATATTGAGCCTGACAGAAATATATACTAATGAATTAATATTGGATTATTGTGTGGTTGAGTAGGGTTTGTGACATCAAAGATAGCATGTTGCGGGCAAGGACCCTACAATGGGTTGGGACTTTGCACGCTGGCATCCAACCTGTGCCCCAACAGAGACATCTTCGCATTCTGGGACGCCTTCCATCCTTCAGAAAGAGCCAACAGATTCATAGTGCAGAGGATATTGACCGGCTCCGGCGAGTACATGAACCCCATGAATCTCAGCACCGTCATGGCCTTGGACTCCACCACATAATCCTAATCCTATCTATCTATCTATCTATCTATCAATCTATCCAGTGCCAATATATATATTTCTTCTCCACAATTGCTATATATAAATATTTGTCTTAAATTAATGGTGTTAGTGTTTGCTTAATTAATTGTTGCTTTGCTCTAAAATGTGATGAAACTAGAGTACTGTGTGATATGCTTCGGTTTTTGCTTCCATTGTTTGCATGATGAAGATTAGGCAGCTTCATCAATAATATACAGCGTTTGTATGGGAGCCCCAGCAAGGAGCTTTCCTTTCAGTTTTGTATTCCTACTTCGTTTTTGTCAAGAATGTGTTGCAGTGGGCAATGGACTTTCTGGGGATATGTGTCTTAATTACAGCCAATATATATACATATAATTTTGATCTCTTAAATAATGTGTTTAGTTTATAACAAACAACTCAAATATAATGATATGGGCCCATTCTATCAAGTTGTTGGGTTGAAAGAATTAAATAGGTAGACATCATGTAATCATTATATTTAATTTGACACATTATTTAATTTATAATGTTACTTAAAAGATCAAAATTTATATATATAAATATATATAATAATTTAGTTTCGCGAATGAATTGCTTGTCACTAGCTACAATCAATTGAGAATTGTTTGGGGGCATGATCTATAATTGATATATTTTGTGTGATTGATCTCATATATATAAACGAGTAAGCCTTTGTAGAATTTTTGAAGCTATAAACAAGATTTTACGAAGGGTATAAGTGAAATTTTTGAAAAAGTGGGGTTGTAGGATATATTATCACAGTTTTAAGAGACTAAATTGACCATAGGGAGTGCCCCGGACCCTAGATACTTAAGCAAAATGGAATAATATCGACAAGTGATACGAGGCATGATTTTAGGTGTCAAAAAAAATTAGATCGGGAACGATTTTTAGAACAGCTATGGATTAGATTGAAAAATCGAATCCACGTAGGAAACTTTCGAAAAGTCAGCAGAATGCTTTGAGAACCAAAATTTTATACGTAGAACAACCCTTAAGCGATTCTGGGTTGAAATGAAAAGACTTAAGGTCAAATCGATCAACTGGGCCAAAGTATAATTTACTAATTTCACTCGAGAGGTCAAAATGATAGTTTTTCAGGAATTTCAAGGATAAAATGAAGAGTACAAAACTTGTGGGACTTAGTGGTATTGTTGGAAAGATCAGGGGTTCTATGGAAAAGGCCGAAATGACATTTAAAGAAACAAGGGGGCCAAAGTGTAAATAATCAAAAAGTAGTGTGAACACAACCAAAAATGGCCGCCGCATTACCACAGCACGTGAAGCCATTTTCTGGCAATGGGACGACCGAGGAAGGGTTGGGGAAGGCTGTATACGACGCTAGGAAACTTGGGGGCTAAGCCTTGGCCGTTGATTAGCTTAAATGTGGTCGGTTTTTGGCTATAAAAGGGGACCAAAATTTTCAAGGTTTTTGCATAAAAATTGGTTGAGTTTGAGGGCAAATCGAGGGAAGCCAATAGAGGGCTCTTTCTCCTTGGTGTATGGGCATCGTTTTCAGAGCATTTGGGAGCGTTTGGTGTGCATTTGGAAGCTATCGAAGCTTGGCTAGAAATACGAGGCGGATGCCAGAGCCACCCTTATAACTGCCCGTCTGGGGCATTTTTCGGTGACTTTTCGGTCAACCAAAGGTGCCATCTAGATCAACTAAGAAAGGGCTTCAAGAGGGTGGGATCAAATCAGCCATCGGAGAAGTCCCCGGCCACCGGAAGCGAGGAAGAAGATCGGCGTATGGGTTGCACGTTCCATCTTTCACGCGCAGACACACACTAGGTGCGTGAGGGCGCATAGGACGAAGGGTATTTTTGAAATTTGTTTCAATATTTTTGTAAAATTATTTTAGAAATTATTGTGTTGAAAAATTTGAAAAAATGTTTGAAAAGATAATTATTTTGGAATTATCGAGGTAAAGACTAGGAGTAAAATAGAGGAAATTATAAAAAATTAAGGAAAAATGGATTTTTGATGTTGCTTTAATAAATATGATGTTTAGGGAGTATTGTGGCTTGAGATTGAGTATAAGTACGGGTGTTTGAGATGTGGTATGCAAATCGAGGTTGTGCACGAGGATCGAGACATTCTAAATACGTTCGAGGTGAGTGTTCGCACCAAAACTTATTTTATTGTGAGTAGTTCTATCCTAAAAACTTGGTATTTGTTCTACCTAGATGTGTTGTGATTTCATACAAAATGGTTTTGTTGCGTGCGAATGGTAACCGGAGATAGTTTGTTTCATGTGGGAGGTTCGTCCCAAAACGTTTTATACACATGCGCTGTATTTTATAAAGTGTTGTTTATATGATGTATTGAGTTGTGATACATGACATTGTCATACGTTTTGTGTTATTCATATGGGATGTCAGCCTGAGATGTTGTCTGGATAGTATAGCCGTAATTCCCCAAGGATGATGCCGGGATAATATATAAGGGTATCTTATGCTGGTGTGCATGCCGGGATAGTCGCCTAGGGTTCCGTGCCAGGCTGCAACGCCAAGGAAGTTACACTAGAACAACGGGTGTCCATATAGGATGTGAGTTGGGATTGGGTAATGGTTCTTGAATGCTTTTGAATGGGAGCGTAATTCCTAACGTAATTGTGGTGAGTTGGGTTCCTACGTTGATGTGACCCTCTTAGGCCAAGAATAGCAACGATTGTTTCAGAGGTGTTGGGAGATGCGTTGACCTTGCCCCTCTTAAGGTAGGACCGTGTTATGTCAATGTGTTGATGTGGTGATGTTGCCTTTAGAGAGATTGCTCTTTCCTCATGGTTGGGTTAAGTGCTTTAAGGGTTCTCTTGGGCTAGGGTTTGTCGGGTTGTGTTGGTTTGTTTCATATCTTTCATACATTCATGAAAACGTGTTTTGAACTCTCAGTTAGATGATTCATCATTTAATATGGACTATGTCCCTGAAATATTCAAACTTTCCAAGTAAAGTCAACGGTGCGAAAGGAAAATGGATTGTTGAGCAGTGACGACGATTAGTGAATAGTTTATATTATGTCATTTTCAGTTATGTTGTTCATTTTGATGACATCATGTAAAATGTTGGTTTGACTTTAAAGTTATGAATAAGATGGTTTTGATTGTATACCATTCAAGGTTTCGATATAGCTTCCCCATTTGAGATGATTTATTTGTCTTAGTTTATTAATCATTCAGTGTTGATATACTAAGAAAGTGTAACGAAATCTTCAGGGAACGGTTTATGTGTTGTGTTTCTATTGGAAAAAAAAAAAATATCCCCTAAATCTTACATTATCTAACGCCCTGGGAAAGCGGGGTGTTATAATGTCCCTCAGAGTAACCACCACCAAATGATACGGTAAGGAAGCCTTAGGAATAAGAACTTGACACACAACATGAGGAGCAATAAATAAATGTGTAGATCTCGTATCGAACAACACACATACATCTATGTCATATAAAGAAATGATACCTTGCACTGTCTCATTACCCTTCTCAGCATCAACTGCTGTGAGAGCAAACACTCGACCCGACACATGAAGTCTATTAGAAGTTGTAAGGGGTTGTGCTAGTGGCAATGCTATTGGCGAAATTGCTCCTCTTGGCACAGGTGGTCTCTGGATAGGTCTAGGTCCTTGCCCACCAAATCTTTGCTCTTCACACCAAGGCTGGAATAGTCATGGGCAATTGTTCGCTCAATGTCTTTTTTGGCTACACTAAAAACACATCACATTTGTGTCTCTAGTTGCAATCACTGTTGTAGCGCCCTGTTTTCTAAGCTCCTTAAAACTCAGGACAATTCTGAGATAATAATTTTTTTTTCTTTCATTACTACTAAAACTAAATCATATCATTACTTTTATTCATCCCAAAATTTTCATTCATTTATCTCTAAGAAAAATTATCATAAATATCAAATGCGGAAACTAGAATCGAACATAACATCATAACATTAATCATAAATCTGTTCTTACATCAAGGGAACATAAATTTCTCAACAAGACTTAATTCATAACATAAGTTCTCAACTAACATTAACCCTAAATAGGGTTCTATATTATCATTTCTCAAAACGTTCAGAATTCGAAGTAGCAGAATTTAAATACATGAGCTACATAACATATATTCAACTCATCATGCACTTTGCTAAGTGTTATTTCATGCTTAATTTATCCTCGTTTCTACTACAATCTCCATTTGAAACATTTGAATATTCTAAGGGCAAAGCCCAAGTTAGATGATCAATCATTTAAGTAAGGAAACAAAACATTTAATACTCATGTATGTATGTAATGCACATAACATCATAACTCTCATGTTTGGGTTGACTGCACCTTAAGATTACCCGCCATTTTTCCAGTCTCCCTACTAGACCGAGGTATATGGGTGCACCCTTGACAAAAATAACGGCGCTAGTATCTAATACCAAACCTATGCAACGTATGACTGTGAATCTCATCATGCTCATATGCATACTTTGACATCAATACATGCAAATGCAATCCACATGACATGTTCACATCAAAACATGACAACATGATGAAACTATTTACATAAAATCAGGTTTTGGTGGAACTACTTACAAGCCATTTTCATAAACTAAATCTAGTTGAGTAATACCACTTATCTTCTCAACCTTAACGGGCTATCTCAATACTCACGCGCTTGCCTTGAAATACGTGTATAATCTTGATTTACGTGTCAACCTCAATATTTGTACAAATCATTTCAACTTAAGTCTCAAAGCACCTTAATCATCATATTTATTTAAATAAGTATTAAAACCTATTTTTTCATAATTTCTTACATTTTCTTTATTTTTCTTTCTATTTCTTCCTATTTTTCTTCAATAAATCCAAACTAAATATTTCTCAAATATTTCACTATAAAAATTCATAAAATAATATTCTTGAATTTTTAAAATTTTCTAAGAAATTTTACTTACCTTGACTTAGCCTCTCAAGCTTTCTCGGTAAGCGTGACCTGACATCGAAATGCGTGTTTGATCAATTTCTTGGCTTTGAAAAACTCCTCTAACCCCAAAATAATTCCTAAAATTATTTTGACATTTTTCCAGAATTTTTCTCTACATTTTTTATATTTTTTTCCTTTTCTTTTCTTTTTTTTTTTCTTTTCTTCTTCTTCTTTTTGTGTCTGCATCTCCCACACCAACAGGGCACCGCCGCTACTACTCCCGACTCCGGCATCGTTGTCGCACGCCCTAATGGCCACCACCATCATGACCTATTCCGGCCTCTCGCACGCAGCCTGCGCCTTCTCTCACCACCGTTGATTGCGGCTGTGGCTGCTACATGCCTGCGGCTGGTTGCTGCGTTGCAGCAGTCGCTTGTGGCCATGGCCGAGCTGCTTCGTCGGCTGCCTCCCAAGCCTCCACACTGCGCGTCACCGCCTCTATTCCGCCCTTCATCGTGGCTACTTCAAGAAGCTACCATAGCCGATCGAGCTTGTTGCTTGCGGCCATGACCGCTACCCACTCTCACGTTCTCAATTTCTCTCAATCTGCTTTCAATCTCTCGACCATGCTTGCCAAGCTCTTGGCCTCAGCTCTCTCTCAGCCTCCATCTTGCCCTCTCTTGTGCTCTCAAATTCGGCCATAGTTTTTCTGCCATTTGCAGATTATAGGCGCCCATAACACACACACACACACACACACACATATATATATACATATATTATACATCTCACTTATTCAAAATCTAATCTCAATCATCTTTTCCTCAAATCATGCCCCCATTTCCTCAAATCATGTCGCCATTTCCTTCCATTCTTGTGAAATTATTGGCCATAAAGATGCAGAGATGTCGGCCATCAAAATACCCCCACACACACGCGTAAGGCCACACATATATTTATATATATAACATTATATATTATCCTAATAATAAAAAATTACATATCTAACCCTCAATTTTGTCTCTATTTTACCTGTGAAATTCTCTAATTGCAATTACCTCCTTAAACATCAAATTGATTTGCATTACGATATCGATCGAAAATCCAACATTAATAACTCCAAGATTAGTCGATATGGATGATTTTTGTTCTTACGCCCTCACAAGACTTTTGTTTCATCCCGAAACCACTACAGAGTTAATTGTTATGAAAAAATCAGAGCCCCCTCAAGATTCCGTTGACTTCTCGAGAGTTTCCTACGATTATTTGATTTTTCAGCCTGAATCGAAGCTATATTTTAGATGTACCAGAAAAAGTTTCCGATCCAATTTCTTTCTATACTAAAAATCATGTCTCGAGACATTAACTAGCAAGCTTATGTCGAAACGGGGTATTACAACTGTCCCCTATCGCTGTGGGCAATCCTTGCACTGGTGTCCCGGATGACCACACAAATAACATACATTGCCTCCAAAGCAGCAAACTCCTCCATACCTCTTCCCACAAATATTACTTGATGGAGGACCCACCATACCTCTAGCTAACCATGCCTCCCATTTCTTCTTCTTACTCTCGCTGGGCCCCTAAGATGACCCTACTCCTTTCTGTGGTTCCTAGCTACTCTTGGTCTTATTTAGATCCCTCTCAATACCATAAGCTCATTATACAATAATAGAAAAGTCTAAGATCCTCACTCCAGCTAAGGAATGACAAATCTCTGCTTAGAGTCATTTCTGAAACTTAGCAGTTTTCTTGGCCTCTGTCGATATCAAGTCAAGAGCAAACCAAGCTAAGGAAGTAAACCCGGCCTCGTATTGAGCCACTGTGCTGCCACCCTGCACCAACTAAATGAAGTCATATGTCTTCAGTTCCCATACCCAGTTAGGAAAGAAGTGCTCGTGGAAAGCTGCCTAAAACTTCTCCCATGAAAGTTTTCGATTCCTAAACTACTGCTGAACGATCTCCCACCATCGCTCAACGTCGCCTCTCAGAAAGGAATGGAATCATGCCACATACACATCATGTACATATAGACGCATGCATTCATGTCATGCTAGCCTTGAGTCACCACAATAAGAATAAAGAATAAGATGCATGCTACTACAAAACCATTATACTCAATCACATTAAGGGATCTAAGTCTAACACGAGTCCGGTTATAAGGCCCATCCGAGCTTGACACGAGTCTAGCTTTATAGCCCACCCGAGCTTGACACGGTGTAACTCTGTAAGGGATATCCCAACGAATCCAATCCCCAGCATGCATTATGTGTCACATATATTTCACAAGACCATGCCATGCATCACAGAACACAATGCTTCACGCACAACCCATGCATAAGATCTCTTATAACTTACATGCACAAAGCCAATCAAACTCTTAAAATCAAGGTTGGCATGCATGGCACACATTCAAGAATAAGGAAACATGAGTGAAGAAGGTAAATTAAGCTTACAGGAGGCTTTTGAGCCAAATGGGATGAATTCTATCAATAGATGCCATCTGTCAACAAATTGCTCTTTGGGAGGCAATCTATCAACAGATTGCTTCCAATTTGTCGACTAATAGAACCCAGAACACCCGATTCCCTCACCTTTCTCACTCAAAACCTTGGCAATATGATTCAAACTCTTGCCAAATCCTCAACCCACCAAGAAGGCATCATTCCCAAGCAAAAATAGGGAGAACAAATCCCTTTGGAATCATTAACATAGGGTTTAAACAAAGAAAAAAAAGAAAATTACAATCATGTAGAGGTTTTGATTTCAAAACAGAGAGTTTGTCAAAATCCAACTCAAAAGCTGAAATTTTAAATTTATAACCATGAGAAAGGATTAGAACTTGCCTTACCTTTCCTCTTTGAAAATTCCTGACCTTTCTTTACCCTTAACACCATTTGTTAGCTGCCAAACATAGAGATTTTCATCTCTTTTTAGCCACAAAATAAAGGGTAAACAAAGTTCTAGGTTAGAGAAGAACTAGGGGATAAATTCCTTACCTTGAAAACATTCTTTGAGATCCATAATTGCCATTAGAAGAAGAGATTTGAAGAGAAGATAAACCCTTGTTCCTAGAAAAGTGACCCCCGAAGCTCCACCGCCTCAAGTTGCTTTTTCTTCTAGCTTTTCTCCTTATTTATACTTTCCCAACATTTCAATTTAATTTAATGTCCAGATTTCTAACCCCTTTAAGATTATTTAATTCCCTAATTTACATTTCCTTTATTTGCATTTCATATCCATTTACCTTATGTTTAAGCCACCTCCCTATTTTGACCCTTGACTTTGACTATTGAACTCTCTCTTGCTTGCTTTTCATTTAACTTCTTAACCTTCTTTAATCTTTTAAGTCACCTTGCACATGACAAAACAACTCTCCAAGTTATTATTCACATGATAGGTAATTCCCAAAATAATAATATAGCCATAATATACTATTGGGGCATTACAGTAGTGGAGTACGCTGGTTGAACCAAACTACTATAAATCTCTTATGTTGATTTTGTTCTTGCTTTTGATTTTTCAAAACTTTGCAAACATCTTTTTACTTTTACTATTCTATTGTATTAAAATCTCATTTTAAGCAAAAATTTATATATTTCATCTTAATTTTTAAAACACCTAATTCATCTCCCCTTTTGCATGTGTGGTGACATAGTTTTGCCAACCTAACAATAAATTGTTCTGGGTAAGTATGATCTACTGAACAAAGTTTGAGTCTCTGTATCTAATTTATTAACCAATTAAAAGGTATTTTGTACTTGAATGATATAATTGAGTATCAAAAGTACTTAACTGAGTGATAAATCTAAAGTCCAAAAGTTAAGTGATTATGCTATATTCTATACTCAAATAATGTCACTCTATAATTGAGTAACTAAGTAACTTAGTCGAAAGTGAGTCTCTATACTTGGAGTGTTAATCGACTAAGTAAGATATGTAGTCGAGTAATGCTTGAGCTTAATCGACTATTCTTTAAATTTATTCAAGTATTTACTGATCTTACTCAAGTAATATTAATTTTTACTCAACTATTGTTTCGAAAAAACTAAACATTACAGAGTATTAAATGCGAGTAGGGTTAACTTTTTCAAATAAAATCAATTCATTTAATGTGATTTGATGTTTCTCTCATACAAATGGAATGAAATTCAATTTGAAAAATTAATTATAACTGTTACTTTGCATAGAATGTTGTTCTACAGTTAATAGGTTTATGCCTTTATCCTTTGAACAAAACGCCAACAACTTTAAAGATGGATAAGCTATAAAAGGCAGAGAAGGCTTGTGACATTGAGATGAACAAAAGAACTGATAGAATATCTTCAAAGTCATTCTTGAACGAGTTATCAAACTTAGCTTGTTTAAGTTGTTGTGGTTTCTGCTTGAGCCTTGAAAAGACACTTGTGAAAGTTCCAACTGCTCTTTGTAAAACCTGTATAAAAGAGGTTCTAGCTTATTCCTTTAAAATATTTAATAGGGAGTTAAGATAGTGGACATAGATAGCGGGGTTGAACCGCTATAAATTCAGCGTTCTACATTCTTTAATTTGCTTACTTCTTGCAAGTGTTTTTTAAGGGTGAGCTTAATTCACCCCTCCCGCTCTTAAGCTAATAGTTTCTTTCACCAAGGCTCCTTGATCTTTTCTTTGTATTAAGACTTTCCTTTGTATTAACACTATGCATCAAAACCAACCATACACATGAAGTTAATTACACCTTAGGAGGCATAGGGGAATTCCAAAGTTTGGACAAGATACTAAGATCCTCAACAGACTCAGAAGCCATAATCATATCCAACCGATTATAAAAAGAGTTTATAGAATACTGGCCATTAACATTATAAGACTAAAGTAGAGCATCATCCACATGTTTGATTCTTGAATCTGAAATAAGATTTAACAAAGAGACACAGTGATCTTCCTCCCAATGGAATAAAAAACACTTCCAAGTCAGTGTCCATTGCCATGAAGAATCAATCTACACACCCGGGGTGCTAATGGTACAAGATTTTTTTTAAAATGAGTGCAAGTATAACCTTAGAAACATTTCCTTTAGAGAGTAATCACCAAGCCACAAGTCATCCCAAAATTTAATAAGATTACCTCTACCAACCTTAAACTTGAGACCCTGTGAAATCACATCAGTAACCTAAAGATCCTTTGGACAAGAAGATGAGACATCCATCCATAATCTGCTACCTTGGCAAAAAAAGAAAGTGAAAACAAATCATGTACCTCATAAAAAAGCCCTTTTTGTAACAAGAACTTGACACCATAACTGGTATTTGAAGGAAATAAATCGCCACAACAGTTTAAACAATAAAGCTTTATTCTTATTTAGTAGAGAGACTACCCCCAATCTACTCAACCTCTTAGCCTTCTCTACCAACTCCAACTAACAAGACCCATTCTTCTCCTTTCACTTGAACCTCCCCACAAGAAAAGCCTTAGCAATTTAGCAATTTTATTGCTCAGCACTTTTGGAATCTTAAAAATTGAGAGATAGTAAATAGGTAGGTTATTGAGGACATATATTTAATTAAAAGGAAGCTTTTCCCTATTGAGAAAAGCCTACATTTCCAAGCAGACAAGTTACATTTGATCCTAATAATCAAAGGCTCCTAAGCTACGACTCGCTTCGGACTGATACCAAGAGGAATGACGAGACAGGTAATGGGCAAAAAAGCTTATTTTAAATCGCATCAGATCTACCGTAGTGTCCAACCAAGAGGATTCAAAGTTAATTCCCACCAAAGAGGTCTTTAAAACATTAATCTTAAGACCTGCCATCAATTCAAAGCACCTCAAAGTTGTTTTAATTAATTGTAAAAAGTCAAGCCAATAGGAGAAAATAAAAATGTCATCGGTAAATTGAAAATGGGAGACGACCATACTCCTTGACCCAATAAGAATGCCCCAAAGAGACCCACTCTCAATAGCCTTTTTAACTAATATATTCAACACCTCATCTGCAATAATGGACAAGAACGAGGATAAGGGATCCCCTTGTCTAAGTCCTCTCTATATACTAAAGTGTCCAACCAACACACCATTTACTAATACATAAATAGATTGATCTTTGAGGCATGCATTGATCAATCCACGATATCCGTCTGTGACAAAACCCCATGGAGAAAAGAACATTCAACAAATATCCTTATTAATAAACATAGTTAAAGGCCTTTTCAAAGTCTAGTTTTAATTGGATACTCTTCTTTTTCCTCCTTTCCAAATCATCAACTAGCTCATTTGCTATTAGAACTCCATCTAGAATATGTCGCCCATTAATATTAACATGCTTTAGCACTCGTCCAAGGCCTCATGAAGAACACACACAAGGCAAACAACTAAAATTTTTGGATAAAGATTGTCCACAAGGCTGACAGGCTTGAAATCATTAATACAAACAATGCCATCCCCCTGGGGAATGAGAGTGAGAAAGGAGGATTTAGAGAGCTAGGAAGGAAACTATGTATGTAAAAGGAATCCGCCATTTCCATTAAGTTGGGAGAAACAAAAGACGAAAATTTCTTGAAGAAGTTAAAGTTAAACCCATTGGGTCCACATGCCTTTTGTCCCTCAAACTCCACACAGCCTCTCTAACTTCAACCAAGGTAAAGGGTAATGCGAGGGATTGAGTAGATTCAATGTTGAGCCTTTAAAAGCATAGATTACTCACTGGAAGCCTAATAATATTTAGGAGCTTGATACCTTGATCTTCTAGAATCAACAACCAACTGTTTGATCATGGTAGGATCCTTATAAGAAACAACACCAAAAACCTATTCACTAGTATAGTCAACTCTTCTTCTGACAAAGGCAAATAAATGAAATAATCTTTTGTTTTTATCTCCTTCCTTTAGCCAACAAATTCTTTAATGTTGCCACCAATAAGATTCTCTTATCCTATACAAGAGCCATAAATAAAATTTTAATTTCAATCTCTAAATAAAAACAGAACAAAGAATTAAGCACAAATTTCTCATCCAATTCAAAAACCCCCATCAAAAGAAACCCAACAATCCAAGAAATCAAAAGGCCTTGCCCCCTAATTGTCATGAAAAGACTCCAACAACAATGGATTGTGATATGAAAGACCTCTATAGAAATCAGTTAAGGATTGATCTAAGAAGTGAGAAATCTATTCTGAAGATAATAGAAACATGGCAATTCTACTTGCTCCAACTCAATTAGCGCAAGTGAAGCGCCTATATTGGATAAAGGGAAGTCCATGAGATAAAAATTGTTCATAAAATTTTAAAAATTCTTGATCTCGTTGATAGGCTCGAGGCCACTATTTTTTTCCCTGAGATGAAGCCCTTCACTCAAATCACACATGATGCAAGGGGAGATTAGAAGAAGATTTGTCTAAATAGATTTCTTCCCACAAATGATTCCTCTCAGCTTTATTACAAGGGGCATAGACCACGGTGATGAAGCATCTAAACAAGCCCTCATGCCATGACTCCTCAACAAGCAACCAAGAAGAAAAGGATTAATGACTAGTGGCCAAAAACACATCCTTATCCCAAATCACAAGAATATGCAACCCCCCCCCCCCCCCCCAAAAAAAAAAAAAGGGAAGTCTAATAACATCCACAATGCACCAATTAAAATTTCTAAAGCCCTTCATATTCTTTAGAACTTCTTGATCCATGGACTAAATTTTAGTTTGCTACAAAGCCAAGAATTCAACTCTTTTCAAGGAAACCTATCATTTTACTGCTCATCTCTTAATATATGAGCCAAGATACTTCACATTTGTAATACTTGGGAAATTCTTAAGGGTATAAATGGTATTTAATGAAAGCCATAAAAGGAATTTTCGAAAAAATGAGGCTATAGAGTACATCATCGTAGCTTTAAGTGATCGAATCAGCCGAAGGGAGTACCCTAAACCCTAGATGATTAAGAAAAATGTAATAGAATTGATGAGTAATACGAATTATGATTTTAGGTGATAAAAGAAATTGGATCGGGAACAGTTTCCAGTAGAGCTGTCAACTAGGCTAAGAAAACTGAATCGACGTAGGGAACATCCGAAAAGCCAACGGAGTGTCTTGAGGACTTAGATTTTGTATATGAAACAACTCTTGAGCGATTTCGGGTTGAAACGAATGGATTTAATGTCAAAACGATCAACCGAGCCTAAGTACAATTTTCTAATTTTGCCCGAGGAAGGTCAAAAGGATAATTTTTTGGAAGTTTCAAGGGTGAAGTGAAGAGTACAAGACTTGTGGGCCTTAATGGTGGTATTGGATAGTTTAAGGGTGCTTTGGAAAGGCCAAAATGAGATTGAAAGAAACTAGGGGGGCTAAAGTGCAATTTATAAAAATATGGCAGTGTGAATGCAATAGCCAAAAACAGCTGTCGCAAATCCACCGCACGTGGAGATCGATTCCAACGATGGGACGCCCAAGGGAGGCTCAGGAGAGGTCGTATCTGGCGCTAGGAGGCTTGGAGGCCAAGCTTTAACCGAGGATTGGTTAAATGGTGGTAAGTTTTTGGGTATAAATAGGAGCTGAGGGTTTCCAAATTTTGGCACACAAATTTGTACGATTTTGGATGTTTTTGGGAGAGTGATTAAGGGGATTTTGATCTTTAGGCATCAAGGAAGGTTTCTGGAGCATTTGGAGTATTTTTATCAAGGTTTGAAGGTTATTTCGAGCTTTGCCGAAATCTGGAAGTGGTTCACCTACCGCCACCTGCAATTGCCCGTTTGGGGAGTTTTTCGATGGCCTTTCAGCCTGAAAGTTGTGCCATTGGGATCAATTCGTCAAGGGCTTCAAGGGGGCACCATTTGTTTGGCCATCGGAGCTGTAGTCGACGACCGGAAAATTGAAAAAGATGGTGGCGCTGGTTGAACGCGGCACACTCCACTAGCGCCCACGCGCTGAGCGCGTGAGAAGGGCTTTTCTAGTATTTCTTCTTCTAGTATTTTCCTTTAGTTATTTTAGGATTTATTGTGTGGAAAAAAATTAGAAAAATGTTTGAGGAGATAATTATTTTGGAATTATCAAGGTAAAAATTGAGAGAAAATAGAGGAAATTATGAAAAATTTGAGGAAAAGAGATTTTGATGTTTCCTTAATTAAATATGGTGTTTAGGAAGTGTTGTGGCTCGAGGTTGACTAAAAGTTCGGGTATTTGTGATTTGACACGCAAATCGAGGTCGTGCACGAGGATCAGGGCGATCCGAATACGTTCGAGGTGTGAGTGTTCTACCACAAAACTTGATTTAACTCGTGAGTGTTCGGCTCCAAAACTTGATTTATTGTGGATATTTCTACCCTAAAACTTGGTGTTTGTGTTACTTAAATGTGTTGAGAATTCATGTAAAATGGTTTTGTTGCATGCAAATGATAACCAGTAACGGTTGGTTTATGAGGGAGGTTCGTCCCTAAATGTTTTGAATTTGTGCATTGTATTTTATAAAATGTTGTTTATATGATGCATTAAATTGTGAAATGTGGCATTGTCTTTCGTTTTGTGTGTTCATATGGAATGTCAGCCTGAGATGTTGTCTAGATAGTGTAGCCATAATTCTCCAAGAGTGTGACAGAATAATAGAGGTATCTTGTGCTGAGATGCATGGCGGGATAGTCGCCTTGGTTTTCGTGTCGGGCCATTTGGTGAGGGAAGTTGCACTAGGATGACTAGGTGGTCTATATTGTATTGTTCATGTGGGATGTCAGTCTAGGATGTTGTCTAAATAGTGTAGCCATAATTCTCCAAAGGCGTGACAGAATAATAGGAGTATCTTGTGCTAGTGAGTATGCCGAGATAGTTGCCTTGATTTTCGTGCCAAGCCATTTGGTCAGAGAGGTTGCACTAGGATGACTAAGTGGTCCATGTGAAATTTTGAAATTGGGATTGTGTAGTGGTTCCTGGATGCTTAGAGTGGGAAAGTAATCTCCAACGTAAATGTGGTGAGCCGGGTTCCTGCATTAATGTGACTCTCCTGGACCGAGAGTTAGTAACGATTGTTCCCGAAATGTTGGAGAGATGTGTTGATTTGCCCTTCTTAAGCTAGATGCGTCGTGTCGATGTGTCGATATGGTGGCATAACTTTTAGAGAAATTGATCTTTTCCCGTGGTAGGGTTATGCGCTTGGGATTCTCTTGGGTTATGGCTTACTGAGTGTATTATTTTATTTCATGTCTTACATTCATTCATGAAAAATGTGTTTTTGAACTATCACTTAGATGATTCATCATTTAATATGGAACTTGTCCCTGAAATATTCAAACGTTTCAGGTGAAGGCAGCGGTGCGAAAGGAAAAGGAATTGTCGAGGAGTGATGGCAATTAGTAGATAGTTTATTTTATGTCGTTTTCAATTATGATGTTAATTTTGATGATGTCGTGTAAACATTGTTCTGACTTTATATTATGAATAAAGTGGATTCGATTATGGTTTATTGAGATTTCGATCTAACTTCTGCATTTGAAGTGATTTATTTGTCTTAATTTATCGATAGTTCATAGTTGATATACTGAGAAGGTGTAACGAGATCTTCGAGGAACGATTTTGTATTGAGTTTTCGTTATTGAAAAAAACATATTCTTAAAATCTTACATTATCTAATGCCCTAGAAAGTGGGGTGTTTTAACATTCTAGAATAAGATCTTCATGATTCATTGACTTCTCCTAGGCCTAAAGCAACATGACGAATGACCTTATCTCTCCCAAGCAGTAGCCTCATTTTTTTCGCAAGACAAATGATTAATGATCTCATCACTATTGTTCCTGGTAACTAAACCACAGCTCTTACTGAGATCCCATGTTACAATAGCCTTTGTAACCCACATCTTAAATATAATTTGAAACAACTGCATCCAAGTTTGAAAGCCTAGCTTCTAGCTCCACAGAGCCACAAACCATCTTAGCTCCAATCAACTCCTCAAACTAAAAGTCAACAATAAGATTTCTTTTGAAAGTTATCATTCATGTTCTTGATGCTCCGTCTGAAATAAAGTTATCAAGACCCTCTTAACCATCAGAGTTCTTCCCAAGTTTCTTTTTCACCCGTCTAGGTTTTATTTTCATCATATTTCCTTTTTTTTTTATTTCTGTTGTCAAATTTCTTAACCCAGTAGGACAACTTGCTCGGTTCCTTGACACTAGAGCAAAGATTCAAAATAATAATGGCTCAAGCTACGTAGAATAGAATAGCATATATAACATTGCTCTTAAAGGTAGATTCCACCTTTTAGGTGCAAAACGTAGAACTGGCTACCTCCCAAGATAAGATATGCCACACCAATTTGAAAGTAGGAATGACAGAACAATTTGATTTAAAAAAAAAAAAAATAGTAGAGAAAACGAACTAGAAGTAGGTGGAAGAATAGGCTTGTTAGATGTATTTTTTGGAAGCTAACAATGAGCGTATTTATAAGTAGAGATGGCTCATGCCCATAGAAGAAATTTTAGTCACAAAAGGAAGAATGAAGAGGGAAATAAAGACATAACAACTATATTTTAAAGGTTGTGGCGCCTTTCGCATACACACGAGCCCATACCTCTTTCTTCCCTTGTCTCAAGCCCTTAAGGTGGATCACTCAATATAAAGTGCTTTCGAAGGTTCTTGTTTTAGCAATGTGGGAATGCTAGTCTTTTAAAATACTTCATTTTCCACAACAATTTTCCATATATTTCAAAATATTAACAGTATTTTCTCGGATGAATTTAAACATTAGTATAGTACATCGAATTTGGTGCCTTTTGGTCTATGAACCAAACCTAGAAAATTTCTTTGACAACCCCACATATTGGGTTCAACTTATACTACAGTTGCAACAATTGTTTTGTTTTTTATGATATTTTTATGATGAAAAACTTTATATATTTGACATTTAAAAATGAATTATATTTTATATTTGAAAATTGAAAATGATCAATCCAATCAATAAAAAAATATATATATATTTTCAATGTCTACAAAATCTTTTGTATTTGTTTTGAAATCAAATGGATTAGAGTGTCAAAATAATTTCTATATCATGAACACTTTCTTTAAAGGAAAAACTATCAACCATGTTAGTTAAACTGTCGACTGTTTTGTGCCTTTGTTATGGGCTAATGAAATCAAGGTTAAAATTGTCGATCGTTTTTGTTGGCCTTTGAGCAAAAACAATCGATCGTTCTCTTAAACTATCGACATGGAAATTTTCAAGTCTTTGTTCTTTCACTTGAGTTTAAAAATAATTGATCGTACAACATTGTATAATGCCAACTTCTTGTCAAAATAGTCAATCATTTTTCTAACAAAGTCAACCATTAGCCCAAAACCGTGAGTGTGCTTCAAGTTTCTTGAATAAAACTATCTATCGATTTTAGAAATTATCGACCGGATCTTTTGAATGTTTGAGAAATTGTCGACTATTTTTTCACTAATATGTTTAACAACTAATTTTTGCAGGCATTCAATGGCTCCAAACAAGGGCTAGTTAATTCAAGCTCAAGGAAAACCTATAAATTCTAGTCCAAGGATGCACTAGAGAGGTTAAGAAGTGATAAAAGCTTACAAGTGTTTTCATTTTTCTCAATAGTACTTATACTTTTATTATTTTTCTCAATCAATGTTGTTTATCTTTTGTAATATCTTATTAAAGGTTTGTTGTATATTTTAAAAAAATATTTGTAACTGAAAGTGTCAACTTTTAGATTATTCTTTTTTGTAGTTGTATTGTAATTCTTAGCAGTTGCACTAAACAACCTACTTCGGCATAAAAATGAGGTTGTAATTCCTAGCGGTGTGCTAGAGAGTCTATTTGGTTTGAGTAAGATGTTTTAGTGGATTAAAAAATCTCCAACTTGGGTTGCGCTAGACGACCTACTTGGGTAATTCTTAGCGATTGTGCTAGATGACCTACTTGGTTATAAATAGGAGGTTGTAATTTATATCTGTGTGCTACAGAGCCTATTTGGTTTGAGTAAGACGTTTTAGTGGATTAAAAAATCTCTAACAGGTAGTTGGGGGAATGGATGTAGGTGGAGAGTTTGCTAAACCACAATAAATCCTTGTCTATAGCATGATTTGATTTATTTTTTCTTACTTGTGTTTCACTGTTTTCATATTTATCTTTAAAACCTCCACAAATTCTTAAAAATCATAAACACTCAATTTAACCCCCCCCCCCCTCCCCAGGGGACGAAATGTCCTTGATTACCAATTCTTAAAGTCACATTTCTTGTACAAGTAATCAAATGTTAACGAAAATAAATTTTAATTTGGTTTAAGTCCACTTATGTAAAATTATTTGTTCTCATAAATTTTGGTGACAAGGTCCAATCTTTTAATCATTCAAATAAATATGCCAAAGATCAGCCTTCAACTATAGCAGGGCTAGCCTTCAGCCATTTAGGACACTCACTGCCCATTTTATTTCCCCATTCGGCCCAGTTCTTAACCTTTCTAAAGTGTTTGGGCACCGTGTGATACGGTTTGGCCCAGGTCAGCTCACTCAAGCATTTTATCAAACATCTAGCAGATGCTCTTTCATTCAGGGCCAAAATTTTCACTTGAGCATTTCAGCAGCACACGTAGCAGAGTGTCAATTTGGTATTTCCAAATTTGCGCAAGGACCATGTTGTTTGCAGACTGAGGTCTACACTTTAAGTTACACCCAGATGCACAAATAACCAAAATGTTCTAAAAAAAGTTACAAATTTACTTTTTCTGCACTTAGCTGCCTTCTCTCTCTCCCCTTCTTCTCATAGTCGTCCGCTCCATCCTCGGTTGCCACCTTGCTCCAATCCTCGGTTGCCACCTTCCTCTCTTTGCCTCGCCCTTATCGTTGCATGGCCCCTCGCCGACCATTGTGAATCCTCCCTCTTCGTGATGGTCAACGCGAGGTGAGACGAGGCAACAATCAAAGCGAGATGAGGCAACGCAGTAGTCGACGAGCGACAAGGCAACGAGAGGAATCTAGAGTCTTGCGCTTGCAGTAGGTGGCCTTGAGAAGAAAGGGAGAGAGAAGAGAAAGGAGGCAGTCAAGGGCAGAGAAAATAAATTTATAATTTTTGCGAGGGTATTTTGGTCATTTAGACGCCTAATGAAAAATATTTTAGTTTTGGGAAAAAAAAATTATAAAACTACATTTCCGTTAAGCTTTTTTAAAGATGCATAACAATGATGGCATATACTTAATAGCGCATGTCAAATAGAAATCATAACAAAATCACAAATAACCAGTAAGAAAGCTTTCGGACAAATTCAAACACAAAACCCTTTTGTCTCATTAAACACTCAAACCACCTATCAATTTTATTAAATTCTTCAGATAATCACTCTTGCAGCATACCCTCAATTCTAAATTTCATTAAATTCTTGAAACGATAATCAAATGGACAATATAAAGTTTCATCATTAGCACAAGCAAGAGGATGGACCAGGACCACGAGCCTGGCCTTTCTCAACTCAACTGTTCACCTAGCTAGCTACTTGACGTTTGACACTTTGTCTTTGTCTTAATATTATTTTTTCTCTATTAATTTGTTTCACTCTCTAAGAGAGGCAACCTTTGAATTGTTGAAACATGAAATGGGACCCACCAGACACAAACTTGGATGCAGATTGATTGTTTGGGGAAACTTGCTTGGATGCATTTGGGTCTGAATCTGCCACAGCTGTAAAGTGGGAAACAGTAGGTTTCGTCACCAAACCCATTGGTGATTGTTGATTCTGACATGATGTCTTGGAAGGAAGGTCACATTTCAGGCTGATGGAGCCTTTTTGTCCAAACAAAAATACCAAAATTGGGTTTTCACGGGCATCACTCAGCTATAAAATATGTGAAATTTTATAAAAAAATATCATGAATCAAATTTTTATAGTGATGTTCGTTTTATATAGAATCTTGAACTAAATATTTTACTTTATATATGTATAGGCTATAACTGTATTTAAATTTATTCAATGAAAAAATCTCTAAATTTAATCAGGAAACTCAGAAGCTGGATTATTAACAAAAAAAAGATTTCAAAATTGGGATTAAAAATTAATAAAGAAGTCAATTTTGCCTATCAAATGTACTTGTTATTATTAATTTTTTAATCAAATTTCTAGCTTTTTAACCTTTTGTTTGGCTCCAAGTCGTTCCCTAAACTATTCAAATGGTTAATATAGGGGTGAATTTAATTTTTTTTTAAATAGGGAATCATTTTAAAAAATTTAAAAGTATTTATATTAAGTAGATTTATTGTGTTTTGGAATTGTCCATGTAAATTTGTTGAGATCTAACCATATTAAAATTTTTGTGTTCATTTTCTCTCAATCTCAATTTCAACAGGCATGCATGCATGCATGCGTGATGTATATGATTTAAGCCTATTGAATGACTCAAAACTACAAAAATAATATAAGTGATGTGGCATCACCTAAAATTATAAGAATATCTTTATGCACTAATTGTTTTGCTCACCATGTAAATTGTCTGAAAGACTGACACGTGGCAAGTCAACAATCTGAAATGGAATCCGAAAAATTCGAGCTGGACCGCGAGACCCATTTTAACTTGACCGGGGTCTTCGAGAGTCGTGCTCGTCCATCTCGAGTTTTATCTCGAGTACCCTATAAGGGGACCGCCTATAGAAAACAGAGGTTCTCACCAGGCATGACAGACTCTCAAACTCTTATATTTTTTACTACTTGTATTTATTCTACTAATTTGAGAGTTGAAATCTACCATGGGGGACCCTAGCCCTGCCACTCCATTGTCTTGCAGGTTACACTCCTGAGGTCGGACATCGCTAAGTTTAAAGTCGTTACTCTTAAGGCTTGATTGTTGAGGCGACACGTGGTGGTCGGTCTCACAAATCATCATCAATATACTTGGATATCATTTTGATAATATTTTAATTTACAAACAAATTTTTGTGACTATATATCCTTTCTTTCATTGTAAATAGTAGTCTTTTGGAAATCATACTAATTTTGCAATGTTTGATCTCAAAGAAAAGAAGCAAAAACAAGGTTCTCCACACCTAGTTTATTAGGGCACTGATTTGTTTAGTGTATCCCTACCTACTAATTAATCTCTTCCTCTATCTATATCCTTTAGCATTTATTATTAGCTTCTACATAAACAAACTAACTCTTTCATTTACTCATTAGCTTAGTAAGTTGGATGCTAAACGAAAATCATAAATGTTTTAGATACGAAATGAAAATAGAAAAATAGTATTTTTTAAAAAAGTAAAAAACAAAAATGTGGGATAAAAGTGTACTAAAAAATAAAGGGATTTTTTTTATAAATATAATTTTTAATATAATTTTTTTTAAAAAATAATTATTTAATCTCAAAATAAACATAAATTCCTTCCATAATGTATTCAAACAAACATAAATTATTAAAATACAACACAATTAAATTATCACAATGAAAGCAAAAGCATTAGTTTACAAACCTTAGTTCATATCACTGATGCAATGCCAAACAATCAGTGACGAGAGGGAATCAACCAATAAGAGTTGGAAATGTGGTGTCGCAAGCAATCGAACACCTAGCAACCAAGCAATCGAAGTTATGAATCGACAGCGATACCAAGCAATCGACCAACAAAGGAGAACGACGATAAAGGGACAATTAGAAAGTCAAACTGGTCAGTATGAGGAATGACAATAAAGGGACGGTCAAAGAGTTTAGAGAAACTAGGGCTAGAGCATGAGAAATGATAATATATATCCTTGTTAAATACCAAAAAAAAAAAAAACCATCTTTAACCAGCGTTCGTAGCCAAAAACGCGTTTCCAATATTTTGATCTTATTACTAAATGGGCTCGAAACTTTTTTGAAATTACAGAAACAATCCAAAAATATTTTTGGACTTTTTTGAAGTTTTTGAAACAAAAAACGTTTCGGAAACGTGACACGACATCTTCAAGCCTTTTCCATGCATCAATGGTTGGATGTGAGTTTATCTCTTTCTTTATATATAACTTTTGATGAATTTCATACAGTTTTAACTTTAACTTGAATGTTTTGATTAATATCTATTTGTGAATATTTTTATTCGTATTTATAATAATTTTATGGTATTGTTGTAGTGTTTTAAATTGATGGGTGAATGTTTTATTTTAATATTTTTTAATTTCTTTTAACATAAATTTTTGAGATTAATATTGTTAACCTTAACTCTTCTAGAATCATTTTAATTGACTTGATACTAGGATTGTAATTGAGCTTTACTTGGCTCAAGCTCAGCTAGCTAGGATTTTGACAAGCTCGAGCTCAAACTCAAAAATGTGTTCAAACTTGAGTTCGTTAAGAATTTATTGAGTTCAAACTCAAGTCAACTTGTGCTTACTAGAATTTTTTTTTTAATTAAAGGCAATAAAATCTATTTTTAAATAACAAAAATATAACAAATATAAACAAAAAATCTCAAAACAAATACAATAATATTGTTCAAACAAACATAAACATTCTTATCATAAATACAAGGATAAATAAAAAATATTAAAAAAATATTTATCTCGTGAGGTTGTTCACGAGTTTGTTCGTGAGGCTATTCACAAGTTCGTTCGCGAGTTGAATCGAGTAACGTTTTGACTTATTTAAGCTCGGCTAATTTATGAGTCGAGCTCCAAATTAGAGCTCAAACTCAATTTATTTATAACATGAGTCAAACACGAATGAGCTCTTGCCAAGCTAAATGCCAAACCACTTCATACAATTATGTTTAGCGTTTTCTTCTTAATTTTCAAGTATTACTGATTCATTATTATTTTTACATATTTACTCATTTTTTCTCTTAATTTTTAGGATAGTTAAATATTGATTTTTTTCTCTTTACAAGTCTTTGAATAAATAATTGGTATAAAT
This sequence comes from Diospyros kaki, assembly GCA_036245055.1. NCBI lineage: Eukaryota > Viridiplantae > Streptophyta > Magnoliopsida > Ericales > Ebenaceae > Diospyros > Diospyros kaki. Next base: position 23,285,770 of record BSEG01000010.1, on the reverse strand, counting down.
TTTTATTTTTTCTTACATTTATTTTATAATTACACTTTCACGTCCATGTTGAAATTCTTTGTTTTCATTTTTTATTGTTTTATTTTCACTTTTAATTTTATTAATTACTTTTAAAGTTTTTTTTTCTATATTTGGATTTTTCAAATTAGATTTGTGTAATTTTTTTGGTTAAATTGATAATTTTCCTATTTTTGATAAACTTCACAATTTTTTTGTTTCTTTTTTTGTATATAATGATTTGGTAGTAACTTTTTTTCTATGCTCTTTCCTTTTTCTAATTTTTTTATTTTATATTTGTTGTTATCGAGATATAACAATAAATTTATAGGTGTGGAAGAGTTTTTGTCTCAAGCCTCTAATTTCCAAGAGACGTATAAAACAAAAGACAATCAAGAGTAAGAGTATCTCCTATGTGTTCAATACTTAAGTTAGTCCAACGGAAAGAGTGCATAGTCTAAGTAGAAGAAGTACTAGAAGTATAATCTTAGTAGAGTTCTAATCATATGTCAATTGAAGAGATGACATCTTATTTATAGAGGTTAAGACTAATGGATGGAAGTGTATATGCGTCTTTTAGAGTTGCTTGTTCTTGATCTTTAGAAAAAATATCTTAGAGATAAGTTGATGCATTCTTGATGGGTCATAAGAAGATCCCTCGAGATTGTATCTTTGTAGGACCTTGGAAATGCTTCTTAGAAAGTCTCTTATGGGTACTTATGAGAGACCCCTCAGAGATTCTCTTGGGAGTGTTCTGTCTAGAAAGTCTTATAGACTTCCCTCTTTAAACTTCTTCCTCTTAAACCCATCTTGTGGGCTTGGTTCCAATTTCTTGGACACATTAATATCCATCCACAATTTTATCAATTAATTTCAAAAGCATCTATTAAATACAAATAGTTGCAAATATGGTAAAATTTGATCTCCTTTTTAAGTTTTTTGGTTTATTATTATGTTTGATTATATTTATTTTAGTTTTATAAGAATGATAAATAAAAATAACTTCATTTGGTTGTGTTCTTGAAATTTTTTTAATTAGTTTGTAGAATTTGGACTGGTATATATCAATTTTATGGATAAATTAATTTTTTTTTGTAACTATAACAAATATTTGTACATATATCTACAAGTAATTGTCATCTTGGTATATTTTCTTTATTTTAAAATGTTTAAGAAAAAAATAATAAGATTAAGGGTATTAACTGTTAGGTTGAATAGGAAATAAAAGTTAAAAAATTAAATTAATCTTATTGCTATTTGAAAAATATCTAATCATTATAAATAAAATAGATATAATAAAACTGAGTCCCAATTACTCTCAATATAACCTAAAAAAAGAAGATAGAAATTAAATATGTAAAGTCAGATAATCTAAGTTTATCTTAATCCCAGATAAATTATCTAAGTATATTAATATTAAACTTCTCTTCACTATTTTTATTTTAATATTATTTTTATTTTTATTATTTAAATTTCTACAAATTTCTATTTTTATTATTTAAATTTAATGTGGTTTTTAATAGAAATTTTAATATATTTTGTTTTAATTTTACATCCCTCCACCACTTTCCCATGTCTGCTATGTTTCTGTATTAATATATAGAGTGTTTTTTTTTTGGCTAAAAACAAATTCAAATTTTTTTTACAGGCAAAAAAAATAAAAAAAAATAAAAATCACATGCGACACAAAATTCTTGCATAATGTTGTTAGAATAAGAAATGTGTGAATTTATTAAATTTTTATTAATATTATTCTGTTTGTTAGAATTTTGTTGTTTGAATTTAATAAATTTTGTTTAAATTTTACAACCCTCCACCCCCTTGCCTACATCTACATCTGTAATCTATTACTGAATTCTCTTTAAAGACGCATTTCAATATGTCTTTAGATATATAAAAATTCAATAAAGTGGCACATGAATCAAAATTATTGAAAAATATAATCTCTTGAGGGCAGCGCACATGATCCACCACACGTATTTAGAGTTCAGAATACTGTGAGGTCGTGAATTTGATTCTGACTTTGTGCAAGACAATATAATTGTCTGTGTCTATATAAGGGATCAGACCCTCAAGCTTTTTCTTGCGATAAACCTGTCCACTCACCTAGGATTGTGAAGTAGATAGACTTGTGGGTTATTATACTTTAAGAAGGATTAAATTATTATACTTTTGGACTTAAAGTTAATTTGATAACTTTACTTTAATAAATGTCAAATATGCCATTGTACTTTCATATTGGGACTCACATTAGCCATTATGTTAGATGTTTTCTCAATGTCATCTCAAGGTATTGTAATTCTATTAATAGTAACAACTTTATTAGCAATTAAAATAACTTTACACATCCATAAATGTCCAAATCAAATCTTAAATTTCAAATTTAAAAAATCCACATATTTTCGGTTTGTCTTTTGAAAGTACAGTGGCGAGTTCCATCCCTCTCCCCAAATGATATGGAATAACAAAATTACCAAAATGCCCCTCTAAAGAATGTAATCTAATATCACCACATATCCTAAAATCAAGCCAATAACGTGATGACACATGGCACTTTCTTTACCCCAAATCAAAATCCAAATGAGTATCCTAGATCTAACTTCCAGATCCTAATCTAGAAGGACCTGGGTTAGATTTGATAGGTTTGTATCCATTCAAATTCAAATAAGAGATTTCATTATCTGATAAGAAGCTAACTCCAAAAATCCTAGCAGAGATCTCAAACGCCAACCACCTTGATACCAATCATAGATATCTTACTGCCTTTGGTCTATATAATGGAAGAAGCTCCACAAGTAAAATCATTTGATTACAAATTTCTCATTCTTCTTTCTAAGTTTAATTACTAATTTAAGTGTCAAAGGCTATGCTAGGAGATCTAACCCTGCCTCACTTTCTTAAAGGTGCAATACCCAAGGAGTTAATCTTGAGGCAACACATGGTGATCGGTCTTACTTTCCATCATTATTTGGCACCCACCATAGGGTTGATTTGTTCTTACCTTTGCTTCACTCATCTTTTCTACTCTTCAACATGTCAATTTCATGGCTATGAGACATGATCCATCTCAAAGTCAAGTAGGGTGTACCAACTCAAAAAATTATCCTCCCTCCCCTCCCCAAAAAACCTTCTTCAATCTCCAGACCAGTTGGCTAGCTTGGAGGAACAAGTGGAACAAGCATTCATCAGTTTGAGCTTCGTAGGATAAGCAACACAAATTGAACAATAGCACAAAGACGAGTAAGACCACAAGGAGAAGCGATACTAGCAAAATAAGTGACATGAGTAGGAAGAACAGTAGGAAAATCAAGATTCTCGACATTCTAAACAAGAGCGACATCACTTGGAAGAGAAAGCCTCAAGTTTCTTCCCTTTCGAGAAAGAAGGACTCTGTAAGATAAATGACTTAGGCTCCTAATGAAGCAAATAATGTAATTGTAGAAAAACTAAGGGAGTGTCACGTATCCTTAGCCCAAATTAGCCCTTATAAGCTATAATGGTCGAGTTCCCACCAAAATTACAATTTGGATAGCTTAATGATTTCTTCCTAACCTCCTACCGAAATTATAATTTCTCCATGGATGCAACCCTCAGTCCTAAAAGACGATATAGTTGATGACATTATGCAGTCTTTCCCCATCATGTGATTGTGGAACCCAAGGGTCCTAGGGTAAAAGAACTTACAGCCATTGTGGAGGGAGGCGAGATAACAATCCATTTGGATAGCTTAAGAGCGAGGCTCAGGCTTTCATTGCACCTTTTGGGATACAATTTTTAGAGGAGGAGATGTTGCTGTCAGCCTAACTACATCCAAATAGTTGGTGAGATTTTTTACTTTGTGCAAGGAGTGAGAGGTAGAATCCACTACCTCTCTATTGCATTTTTTTTACCACTTCCAGACCATGAGAGGTGAGAAGGAGTTATGATGCTCTAGAAAACGCTTAACAAGGTTAGGCCATTTAGGAGAGGTTCTCAGAAGTTGGTTGATTTTGAGACTTGGTGGTTGGTAGTTTGGCCACCCCAAGGTTGTTGGAGGTCATCATGATTTTGGCGTAACGAAGAAATAAGGAGTGCGAGGCATAAGTGGTCGGGCATAAATTTGATGGTGAAGGAACACCATGAAGATATTAATAAATTAGCCCAAGGGGGTCCAGTGGCCTTAGCCAACTTAACAGTCGATAGATGCCTTATTGCGGTTGGATGGATGGTTATTAGAGGGGACAATGAAGTCGGTTTATCAGGATCGATTGAGTCCTAGGAGGTTGCGTCTTTATCATTCTCTTCGTCTGAGGACAGTGAAAAAGAAGAAGATGAAGAGATGGATGTGGTGGGAGTCGAGGATGCAGTAGGAGAAGAAGAGGAGGAATGGTACAAAAGGGAGTTGAACACTGAGGGTGCTCACTCTACCTCTTTGCTTAGTTTTTTACCTATTTCAATGATCATACTAATGATTTATTACTTTTAGAGTGCAGAAATGCAGCAATTTGAAAGAGTAATGTTGGGCAGACTAGCCGAAGGCTCTTAACAGGTGGAGGCAGCTCATTAGGAAGCACAACCATAAGTTGTCCATGCCTCTCCTTACTCTGGAGAAATTGGAGAAAGGGAGACCTTTCTGGCTCGGAGGAACAAGAAAGCCAGGAGAGACGAAGAAGGAACGAGCACAGTGGCGGCAACAACATATCCTATTCCCAATGACTTCTTTGACTTTCCTCTACTAAACCTTTAGCCATCTCCTCAACATTTTGGTAGATACATCGAGGAAGGAGAAATACCGGTGCGTCCATCTCCATTAAGCCCAAGAACACAGTCCACTTTGGAAACTACCAAAATGTTTTTGTATCTCCCCTTCATAAGCATAGCAAGAAGAAAGATTGCCTTTTTCATAGGGATAATGAACATGATTGTGAAGATTTCCAGTAACTCAAGGATGAAATCTAAGAGCTGATCAATAGCAACTATCTTTGTCACTTCATGGTTTGTGAAAAAGGTTCATACAAGCCTGAATAGGAAAGAAGAAAAAGTTTATCCTCACCTCGAAAGCATGGGGGAATGATCCTTGACTCAAACGTCTCCTAAGAGGGAAAGTAAATAACCTCTGCAGGAGCTTGAGCAGCCAGAGATCTTATACACACTAAAAATAAGAGTTGCACCCAAGGACCATGTAGACTAAAGTAAAGAGAACCCCAAAGCTAATAAGTTAAGTTACAAGCAATCAAGACATGGAGAGATGATCTTTTTCTCAGACAAAGACCAACCAACTCACCCTAGTTATAGTGACCCCCTAGTCATCTTTGGCAAGTTATGGAAATGGAACTAAAATAGATCTTAGTGGACCCAGGAAACTTTTCATAGGTTCTCTATAAAAAAAAGTGTCTTTAGCAAGGGGCTACAAGATGGAGTCGCTTAGGTTGGCTTGAGTCCCATTGATTGGATTTGACGGGAGAGTGGTACATGCAAAAGGACTTATCCAATTGCCCTTACTCATGCATAGTAGTTCCCTTATCTCTCAAGTAACCCTTGAATTTTTGGTGGCAAATATCCTTTTTGCTTACAACATGATTTTGGGACAATCTAAGCTTAACACTTTGTAGAAGGTTTCAAGTACTTATCATATGGTCATGAAGTTCCCTACTCCTAGTGGAATCGATATGGTATGGGGTGACAAACAAATAACTTGGGAATATTATGTTACTTCACTTAAGACATCGACTAAAACCAAGTTGAGGCTGAAGCTTGAAAGGAAACCGTACCTCGTTTAGAACAACCAAGCAAGGGTTGAGCTTGAGAAAAAAAAAACCAGGAAAAGGTCAAAGAGTAAGGAGTAACTCTGGATAAGGTCCAAGAGCATCATTACATGGGGTGGTCACTAGCTTCATCTTAGAGGGACTTGAGAAGCTAAAGACATCTAAGTCGTGGATGAACTTGTGGAGGTTCCTTTGAGGGAGGAAGACCTTCACCAAGTGGTTAAGATTAATGCCAAGTTAAAAGATCTCATAAGAATAAAGATATTCACATTCCTCCAATAGTACCAAGACATCTTTGCAATATACACCCAGGATAAACTTAGGGTCATCACCCATAGAATTAGGGTATCCTTGAATAGCAAGCAGTTGAAGCAGAAGAGAAGGTTCATTCTAGATAAAGCTCAGGCAATTGAGGAAGAAATAAAGAAACTTATTGTGACTTATCATGTTTGGGAAGTTAATTACTTAGATTAGCTAGCCATTGTTGTCCTTATCTCTAAAAGATTAGGTAAATAGAGAATCTATATTGATTTTAACAATCTCAATAAGGCTTACCCTAAGAATAGCTACCCCCCTTCTTCAAATTAATGCATTAATTGATGGGATAGTGGGATGTCAATTGATGAGCTTCTTGGATGCCTTCCAAGGGTATCATCAAATATCCCTCAAACAAGAGGAAAAAAAAAACAAGTGAATAAAATGACAATAACTCTCAATTGTGGTGGTAGCCATGGTGGCACATTCCATTCTTAAAGAAAACCCTAGAAAAGGAATGAGGACGAGAGAGATAGGGTCTTTTGGGATTAACTTGATCCGATGGAAAACATCTGCATCACAACATTGCAATGAAGAAAGCCTAGGGTTTCTTCACTATAAAACCTAAGCAATTAAGATTAAGTTTAACTCAAAGCAAATTATATTGGTTTTAATTTTAGAGTGTTGCTCTTTGTGACTATAACCTTAAAGCTTCATATTGAGGGGTGCCTCAATTGTACCTCTTGAGGATTGTAACTCTAAGAAGTGTTTCATCTTGGCCATCACCTTTCTTTTCCTTTCATCTTCACTCTTTCTATCAATCTTGATTTCCTATTGCCTTGAATCCTCTCCATCTCTATCATTTTTTCTTTAGTCAACAATTACATCCCTTTCTTGTTACCCCCATTTACCTTCTATGTCAAACCCCATTCTTTTTTCCTTTCCTTCGCTCTCATCCCTCCCTGCAACCTCCAACATAACCTTTCGTACCTTTCTCCCATCTTCCTAGATTCAACAAAGACCTTTCCTTTTCACTAGAGGACTCTTGTCTTTTACAATTACAGGGCTCAATGCCTTCTAAAATTGTCGACCACAGACCTAACCATCTCAAAGCTCTCTATGGTGCTTTCCTTTAAGCAACAAATATGGGATTTAGGGAAGTTATCCTATTATGGTATCTCTATTTTAGATGAAGGCCTTTTGATGCCCCAACAAAGTTACTATAAGTGTTTCTAGCTCACTTTGTTATGCTTTGATAATCTATTTATCTTAAATGGATGGAATGTTTTGGTGCTTGTTGAAGCTTGATTGCCCTCGTCGCTAGGTTTGATCTTTTCGTAGTTTCAATTGTGATATGTTGGGATTTTTCTTCTCTATTTTTTGTTTTTTTTGTTTTTGATAGTATTAGCTTGAGAGGTGTGGTGTCTTGGTGTTGTTAGTGAGGCCTTTGTTATTGATGTATGTTTAGATAGTTTTGTGCAACTTTTGGTTGTTTTGATCTCCAAATATAGGCAGTCTGATGGTATGGTAGGTTGGTCCTACATGCCTATATGCTCCTTTATGAAGCTCTTGGCCTAGGCTTGTTAGGACAAGATCATGCAAAGCATAATAAAAATCAACAAGAAAAATAATGAAATACAAAGAACAATATGATTCGACTCAACAACCATATCTATAATAAACACTACATAAATCAATTGAGACCAACAAACCTCAAAATTTGGATAATTATTCACACCGACACTGAAACTCTAGTTATCAAGTTGTGGAACACACTTACTCAAGACGCACAACTCACAATAATCTGACTATATCATGCCATATATTATTAGATGTTGTCCATCAATAATTGAATAAGGGTTTTCTATTTATAGTCTTCAAATCACATCATGGTGAGATTAAGTCTCCCAAATTTGTTGTAAACTGCTAATTACAATCACCATTCAATAAGAATTATCTAAGAGATTTATTTTTATTAAATTAATCTTATCAAATGAGATAAAATGAATGTCGGTCTAATTAAAATTTGAGTAGTTCTAACACTTGCTTAGCACAAGCCCTTGATGGGGATATGTCTATTGTTGCTGCCATTTTTCGATTTTTAGCAAAAAGAAAAATAAAAAAACGAAAGAAATCCTTGCATTCAACATCCCTATGTAATGTAAGTATCATTTTAAATTATTTTATTTTATGAGTTCAAATTGAACAAAGAATATAAATTCAAATTCAAAGGATAGATAAAGGGTTAAATGACCCTATCCAAAGATACGAATTAATATGATAAAATAGCATATTGAGATGATCACCCTTGCCCAGCCCCCGTCGCTCGTGCCCTCGATTTCGGCAGAATAGATAAATCGTAGGTAAAGGTTTTGATTCACTACGCAGGATAAAGAATCAAACCCATAACCTACTAGTGTGAATCTCAACTTATCGTGGGCTAACTACTTGACCTATGCCTTGGAGCCAAAAATAGCATCTTGCTTGTGTAATGTTACGGGTATTTCCCAGGCTACTCCTTATGGACTGGACTCGACCCGGCAGGCCGACCCAATATCCTAAGACCCAGCAGGCCTGCCCAATCCCCCAAGGCCCAGTGGGCCCTAAGCTGAGTTCGTCGGAGCAAGCTCACACATCGTTGAAGCCCCAGCTCAGATCGCGGGGCCAAATAGTTTTAAACGAGTTACCAGCGGTACTTCTAGCGAGCTCCCAGCGATGCTTCCAACTCGCTGGCCTAACTGATCATCTCATTTACCAAGAAGGCCGCAAAGTAATCAGGTAACATTTATGGGTTAGGGGTTATTCTGGCTGGGCCATCTAGACCCAACCTGTGCCTACCCTCTCGGCTCATTTTCTTGGCCCATGGCGGTCCCATCCTAGCCCTGTACTAGTTTGTAACATCATCATTACAGCCACTTCTGGGTTTCCTTGCGCCTACCTCAGATCCCATTCTCATTAATGGCAAATCTCATCTCCATTAATGAGGGTCCCGTTAGCGCCATGTAGCCATCTAGGCACCTCTACTGGCGCCGGATATTCAGTCCCCTCACTTATAGGCACATGACGCATCCAAGAGGACATTCCCTCCTATATATCACCTAGCTCCCTTCAGAGCCATGGTATGATTTTTCTACTAACTTACTGATACGCTGCATATTTCCTACTCCCTTACTCACTTGAATGTCAGAATTCTTGCAGAGGGCCAACAAGCAGGAGGAACGCGAACCGAACAATACAACTCGACTCGACCTATCTTTCCTTTCTTTTCTTCCTTGTTCATTTGATTAGTACGGAGCAACGAATCACGGTCGACCAATTCCGAACGTTGATATTTTTGTGCTAGAATGAGGGCCTACTCTGATCAATATCAATGCTGAGAGCGAGAAACACAAGAAGTTCTGAAGTGATGACCAATCGACCTGCAAACCATACTCCTCAAATGGCAAAATTTCCACTAGTTGGGGGCATGGTCACAACCACTGCAACTACTTCTGTACCCCCACTAGCTGGAGTCACCTATGGCATCCCTGTGTGGGTTCCCTACCAATCTATGGCCCTTACCCCCATGTTAGAGGTGGTGTAGGCCTGGCAACAATGTCAAGAAGCATTGGAAAGCACTGTTATTAACCATACAACACTCCTCGGCATATCTTTCCTTCTCTACTTCCTTGTTCATTTGATCAGTACGGACCAACGAATCATGGTCGACCAATTTCGAACATTGACATTTTGGTGCTAGAAGGAAGGCCTACTCTAATCAATATCAATGCCAAGAGAGAGAAAAACAAAAAGTTCTGAAGTGATGACCAATCGACCTACAAACCATACTCCTCAAATGCCAAAAGTTTCACTAGTTAGGGGTACGATCGTAACCACTGCAAAAGCTTCTGTACCCCCACTGGTCAGAGTCACCTTTAGCATCCCCACATGGGTTTCTTGCCAATCTATGGCCCTATCCCCGGGTTAGAGGTGGTGCAGGCCTGATGCAGTCATGCAGCTCGCTGATGCAGTTAGGGCATTAGCCCAAATGCAAGTCCAAGTAGCCCAGATGCAGGCAGAGCTCATGCCACTCGTAGGTGCCCCTCAACCCTAGGGTGGAAGACTTTCCCTTGACAAAAGAGAAGCTAAAAGAGCATCACAACGAGCTGGATCAGTACGTTTCTCAAATTTTCTGTCTCGAAGATCGAAAGAACTGCGATGCCATGATAATGAACTAGATGTGCACCCCATTCACCAGGGGATGGGGGTGAATCCTTACACAAATCGCCATGAAGAGATTCATGAAGGAAGTCGACGACGCAGAGATCCACGCTGAGGGAATAGCTCTATCAGAGTCAGCCAGAGTCACGCCACCCACTGTAACTCGCCAGATCATGAGAACAAAAGGCAACCTTTTGCATGAGATCGGTACTCAGTAGAATAAGAGATCGCATGGAAGAGGCGATCTCTCATCAGATGATCCATGGATCAAGAACCTACAGTGGAGGAACTACTAGCTCTATCAGAGTCAGCCAGCATCACGCCACCCACTACAACTCGCCAGATCGTGAGAACAGGAGGCGACATTTTCCATGAGATCGCTACTCAGCAAAATAAGAGATCCCATGGAAAAGATGATCTCTCATCAGACGATCCATGTATCAAGAACCTACAGTGGAGGAACTGCTGCGGAGGATCCAACAACTGGAGGCGAGACATGGGGCACATGACCGGAGGGAAGGCAGTAAAGAGACAACCCCATTCTCTAGGGAAATCGAGCTAAAGCCTCTCCCCTACAAATTTAAGGTCCCCAACATCTCTCAGTATAATGGAGATGGTGACCTGTATGACCACCTGGATGCTTTCAACGTCCAGATGGACCTACAGACTTCTAGCTCATTGGCAAAGTGCTAAGCCTTCCCTGCGACCTTGGGAGACTTACCTCGGGCCTGGTTAAGAAGTCTCCACCCTCGCAGTATTTGTAGCTGCAAAGAGTTTGAGAGGAAATTTATCAACTAGTAAAGATCGCTCTAGAGGCAGCTTGCCCCAACATGTCACCTCACTATGGTTTTCTAGCGATTCGGCAAATCCTTAAAAGATTACATAGAGAGGTTTAGGCACGAGGTTAATAATGTGGAAAACCCGTCAAATGAGAGCGTCTTGACCACAATATCTACTGGACTTCGAAAGGATTAGGAAGCTCTATGAGAGCATCTATAAGTCCCCCGTAAAGGACCTGGGCGAATTCTACGTACGAGCGAGTAGCAAAGGAGGTCAGATGGGAGGAAACTTTTGGTTCAAAAAAGCCAGGCAACCAAAAAGATGGAGCAGAAGGCACCAACCAGAACAAAAAAGAGGCAATGGCGACAATCATAAGGGAGACCAAGGGCAGAGTTCTAATGATTAGATCGCTAAGAAAGCAAGGAGCGAGCGAGGAAAGTGACCTCCGCGCTAAGGTTGATATGGGAATTATAGTGTCCTATCTGATGCTCAAGATAGGATTTTCACCATTAAGAGGAATAAAGAAGACTTTGGGAGGCCTTACTCCATAAAGACCCCCAGAAAATTCAGAAACAAAGATAAGTTTTGCGCCTACCAGAATGAGGTGGGACACTTCACTTCCAAATGTTGGGCGTTAAAAGACGCGATTGAGGATTTAATCAGGAGGGGTCGCCTGCGTGATTATGTGGTGTGGCTAAGAGAGCAGCAACCCCAATAGCCAACCCAACTAGGTCTTTATCAAGCTCCCGAGCCAGACTGAACACCTACAGTAAGAACTTTTTTTACCATACATGGAGGGCCTCATATTGCAGGGACTTCTAATAGATCCCACAAATGTTATGTTTAGGAGGCCGATCACTGTCTGCTCACTGGATACAACAAACAAGAAGGACCATCCAAGAAAGCCAGAGTGGCCTCAGACAATGTTTTTTTCATTGAGAAAGATTCTGGTGACGTGCACTGGCTATATAATGAAGCCCTTATGGTCCGAGCTCGAATTGGTAACATGGGGGTGCGAAGAATTATGGTAGATACGGGCAGTTCGGTGAACGTGATGTATAGGGGATGCTTTGACCAAATGGGCCTAGGGTCAGATCAGTTGGTAGAGTCCCCAAAATAGCTTTATGGTTTCACAGGCGATGTAGTAATTTCAACGGGACATATCAGGCTCTCGTTTACGGTTGGAGATTCAGATTGTCAGGCCATGGCAATGGCGGACTTCCTAATCATCAATAACCCCTCTACATACAACATCGTCATGGGGAGGCCTGCCATGAACGACTTAAATTTGATCATCTCAACCAGAGCTCTGGCGATCAAGTTCCCAACTCCTAATGGGACCAGGTGCGTAAGGGGCGAGCAATATTCGGCAAGGCGCTACTATGAAAAGGCATTAAAAATGGGGCTTCGCAAGAAAGAAAGTCAATATTGTCTCTGAAGGGAAGGGACCAGTCATTAGTAAAAAGGGAGTCCGTCGTAACCTGGATCCACACGAGGTGGACTGTGACCAAGTTGCCAGCCCGACAGGCAAGTTGGAAGACATTATGGTTAGCGACATCGACGTAGAAAGGTGCCTCAAGCTGGGCAAAGGCCTCGCCCTTGAGGTAAGGCCCCTATTGATTGATTTTCTTAAAGCAAATCTCGATGTGTTCTCTTGGAACCATGAAAATATGAGAAGGGATAGACCTGAATGTGGTGCTTCATTGATTTAATATCAACCCCAACCATATGCCAGTCCGCCAAAAGAGGAGGCCCATGACTGTGGAGCGTTACGCGGTCCTAAAAGAAGAAGTTGACAAGCTCTTGGCCAACAAGTTTATCGAGGAGGCCCATTATCTGATTTGGGTGGCGAACCCAGTCCTTGTCAAGAAGAAAAATGGGAAGTGGAGGACCTGTGTTGATTTTACATACCTACATAAAGCATGCCTAAAGGACAGCTTCCCCCTCCCCAGAATAGACCAGCTCATGGATGCAATGACTAGTCATCAGCTTCTCAGCTTTATGGATGCTTATTTAGGGTACAACCAGATTCCTATGAACCTTGAAGATGAGGAGCATACCTCATTTGTTACGGATCGAGGCTTGTACTGCTACAAGTAATGCTTTTCGACTTGAAGAATGCAGGGGCCACCTACAAGCGTCTGGTTAAAAAGATATTCGGGGACCTGATCTAAAAAACCACGAAAGTATATGTAGATGACATACTGGTAAAATCCAAGAAAGTTGCCGACCATATCTGCGACCTAGAGGAGGCGTTCTAGATTATGAGGAAGTACCAGATGAGACTAAATCCGCTCAAGTGCTCATTCGGTGTAGGTTCTGGGAAATTCTTGTGCTTCATAATGAATGAAAGGGGCATTAAGGCCAACCCCAAGAAGATCCGAGCATTGATTGACATGACATCGCCTACTAAGATAAAAGAAGTGCAAAAACCTTAACGACCAATCGCTACCCTCAGCAAGTTTGTCTTCAAAGCCTTTGATAAATCCATTCCATTCTTTAATGTCTTGAAACAGGTAAAAAAATTTCCTGTGAACCGAGAAATGCGAAATCGCCTTCCAACAATTGAAGGAATATATGGGATGGGCTCCCTTCATGTCAAAACCAAAGGAAAGAGAGGAGTTGATCATCTATTTGGGGGTATCACATTATGCTATCAGTGCGACACTGGTGCGAGAAGAAGACCGAGTGCAATACCCAGTGTATTATGTGAACCACAAGATAATAGATGCTAAGACAAGGTATACTCCCATAGAGAAGCTCACCTACTGCCTAGTGGTTGCATCAAGGAAACTATGCCCATATTTCTAGGCTCATCGGATTGACGTATTAACAAACTACCCGCTGAAGTAGGTTCTGTAAAAACCTGACTCATCCGGCCATTTACTCAAGTGGGCCATTGAGCTCGCTCAATTCAACATAGAATACAAATTGAGGTCGGTTATAAAAGGGCAGGTGCTGGCAGAATTTGTTGCAGAATTCACAAGACCGGCAGAGGAGGAGCCCGAATCTTCAGGGAGCCTAACTTGGGAGTTATATGTGGATGGGTCTTCCAGTGAGCATCGAGCTAGAGCTGGTGTACTCTTGATAAGCCTGGAGGGATATAAAATTCCCTATGCGTTAAGATTCAGCTTTAAGGCGACCAAAAATGACGCTGAGTATGAGACACTGTTGGCAGGACTGTGTTTGGCAAAAGAAGTAAAAGCTAAACGGCTAACAGTTTTCAATGACTCTCAACTCATAGTTTGTCAAATACGAGGGGAATATCAGGCAAAGGGCCCAAAGATGATAGCTTACCTGTAGAAAGTCTGAGATCTAATTCGCCTCTTTGAAGGGTGTGAGTTAAATTAGGTGCCAACGAGCCAGAACTCGCACGCCAATGCCCTCGCTCGCTTGGCGTCAGCTTTAGATGTAGACTCCTTGGGAGCCATTCTCGTGGGGTTCCTAGTAGCAATAAGCACTGAAGGACAAGGTGAGATGTTGATAATTGAGCTGAGATTGAACTCATGGATGAGGCCTATTGTTGACTATCTGCAAGAAGAAAAATTACCAGGGAACAAGTTAGAAGCGCGACGTACACGAGCTCGGGCATCCAGGTACTGCATTCACAATGACATGCTTTACAAAAGGGGTTCTCAGCCCCGTTGTTGAGATGCATCAATGAGCCTGATTGCCAGGCAGTTCTCGTAGAAATTCATGCAGGTCACTACGGCAATCACGTTAGGGGGGTATCCTTGGCTCAGAAAGCACTCTGCTAGGGGTGTTACTGGCCTACCATGAAGCAACACACTATGAATCTAGTGAAAAGGTACAAAACATGCCAAAGATTTGCAAAGGTGCTGCGAGCTTTACCCACCTATCTGAACCAGATGAGCAGCCCGTGGCCCTTCACTATGTGGGGTATCGACCTGATCAGGCCACTTCCTACAGCTCGTAGAAGATGCAAGCATGCTATAGTAGCTGTTAATTACTTCACCAAATGGATGGAAGTGAAGTAGCTCGCACAAATAACCATGACCAAGGTAGAAAAGTTTGTATAGAGCAATATTATCTACAGATTCAGAGTTCCTCAACAGATAGTCACAGACTATGGAACCCAGTTCACCAGCAAGCAGTTCGTCCAGTTCTGTGAATCGCTGGGGATTCAGAAAAGCTTCATGGTCGTGGACCACCCCCAAGCCAACAGACAAGTCCAGATTGCCAACAAAATAATCAAGTAGATATTGAAGACAAAGTTGGATTCTAGAAAGGGAGCCTGGGTGAATGGGCTGTAAAAAGTGTTATGGGCCTATCGAACCACAGCTCGTACTATTATAGGAGAAACTCCTTTCTCTATGGTGTATGGGTCTGACACAATGATCGCGGCAGAGAATGAAGTGATCAGTCAGCGAAGAGCCACCTTCGACCTCAAGAACAACGACCAGTTACTACGAATCTTGATTTACTTGAGGAATCACGAGAGCTAACTCGCATGAGGGTAGCAACCTACCAATAGTGGGTGGCAAGATATTACAACCGGAGGCTTCAAGTTCGATGCTACAATATTGGTAACCTTGTGCTGCGCCTTGTTCTCCCTGGAGCTCGTAAGACCAGTGATGGGTCACTAGGCCCGAACTGGGAAGACCCTTATATTATCAAAGAAAACCTCAGCAATAGAGCATATCACTTGACCAACATGGGTGGAGCTATTCTCCCACGAGCTTGGAATGCGTAGCACCTCAGACTGTATTTCCAATAAGCAAACACCTCTCCTTTGTGTGATATTAATTAATGTCTAATTTTCACTGATATTATTTTGTTGATGAAATTGAACATACAATTTGTGTGATATTAATATGTCTTGTTTATTGTCGAATCTTATTGTATCCACATTTCGTTTGCTAAAAATAAGAGGCAGGAAATAATCCGAGGTATGAGTGCTATGATTTGCGAGCTGGGATCTATTCAACTTGTCCTACATACCATGGTTTAAGACTTACCTGAGCATTCACCTTAGTCCTTGCCCTAGGCTATGGTTTGCGAGCTAGGGCCCATTAAACTTGGCCTACACACCGTCGTTTGAGGCTTATCTAAGCATTCACCTTAGTCCTCGCCCTAGGCTTTGGTTTGCGAGATGGGGCTCATTCAACTTGACCTACGTGCCACGAGTTGAGGCTTATTTGGGCATTCACCTTAGTCCTTGCCCAAGGCTATGGTTTACGAGATGGGGCCTATTCAACTTGGCCTACGTGCCATGGGTTGAGGCTTATCTGAGCATTCACCTTAGTCCTCGTCCTAGGCTATGGTTTGCAAGATGGGGCCCATTCAACTTGGCCTACGCACGATGGTTTGAGGCTTATCTCAGCATTCACCTTAACCCTTGCCTTAGGCCGTGGTTTGCAAGCTTAGAACCATTCCTCTTAACTTAATGCCATGGTTTGGCACCTATTGAGCAACCACTTCCATTATACAAGTTAAAGGTTCACTAGATGGGGTTCTTTCATCTTAACTTAAGTCCTGGTCTGCGATCTACCTGGGTGTTCCTTCTTGATTAACCAAACTTGTGAAAACCCATGGTATGTTAGCTAGGGTCAACCTATGATCTGCCTGGACATGTAACTTAGCAACACAAGTTAGTCAAATGCAAGCCATGGTATGTCAGTTAAGGTCGCAGAACGATCTACCCGGACATGAATCTTGGCACGCTTTTCATTATTACTTATATGATCTTGTTAAAGACGTGTTATCTAAGGGTTGTCTTAACTTACCTAAAGTATGAAAGATCACACCTTACTGGACACGCATTAATGGTTATTACGTCTATTGTCGGTGATCTATTTTAAGCTTGCTAATATGCGAGCTGGGAATTCTCTGGATCTATCTGGACTTATCATTCTCAAGTTATATTCTTGAAAACTTCTTCCAAGTTATATTTTCGAGCTTATTATGATATACAGAAGCTTTCCAAAGCTCATATCAAGTTATATCGTGAAGATTAGTTTAAGAATTATTTTGTCAAAACTTCGATAAATTTCAAGTTTGATTGGCTTGAGTTTGTGACGAAATTTAAAGCAAGAGACACAAGTTCATAATATGTTCCATTGAATGAATACTTGTGTTACAAAGCAAAGCAAAAAGAAAAGAAGGAAAAAAGTGGCCTAAATAGGGGGAACAACAGCTTCCGTTGACTGGACCCTGGTAGCTTCAGCAAGCTGAACCTTGGCAGCTTCAATAGACTGGACCTCAACAGCTCCAGTTGGATGGATTTCGACGAGAGCAGCTGGCGAGGAGACCTCGAATGGATCCAGCGGGGTGGCAGCCTCGGCGTTCTCAACAGCTTTAGTTGTGTACTGGCTCACCTCCTCAATGGCATCTTCACCGAAGAAGGAGAAATCAATCTTAGGATGGTTCAGCCATAGGGTGTAAAGGAACCCCGAGCAGGTGTCAGACACGGCTTCCTTGCGTGCCTGAGCTATCCAGCCTTCCATACCCGCCTTAATCTCATCGATGGTTGCATTCGCCATCTGCTCACACTAGTCAGCTTGCTTCTCGGCCTGCTTCCGCTCATCCTTGGCTTTCTACAGCTCCTCCTTGACCGACTTTAGCTCTTCCTAGGCTCTCTGCAGCTCCTCCTTGGCTTTATTCAGCTCGCCAGTGAGCTTGGAGGAAGAAAGGTCCCACATGCTCTTCCTCGTAGTATTTATTTCTTTACCGCGCCTCTTGCAGCTTTATTTCAAGGCCATCCACGACCTTCTGGAGCCTAGCGACCTGAGACTCTTTCTTCTTCTCGAGCTTCTCTACCTCACCCTTAAAGGAAACTGTCGCTGCTTGGAGCCGCCCCTCAAAATCCAGCTCCAGTCTCTTAGCCTTCATGGCAGCAAGGGCAATCTGCAACACACAAAGGCTTAGCTCACGAAAACAAAACAAAGAAGGTGAAGAGTAAGGGAGGAACTAAACGAGAAACTGTAGCGAGCTATGTAGTTGTAAAGGGTCATCCCCTTCACTTCCTCCCACTCTAGAGGCCGGAGAGACTGTCCCATGAGCACGGGCATATCATCCAAAACAGCGTGGAAGTATTCTGATCCAGCCATTGTCTCCAGGGTTGCCTCTTCCTCATTGACTCTAACCCTTTTATTTTTATCATTCTCTCGCTACTATTCAAGTCCTCTTTTTGAGCTCACAGCAGGGGCGTGCTAGGCCTCTTTCGTAACTTCCTTCCCGCGAGCTCGGCTTGACCCCCGGTCATGAGGGATAAGAGCTCGTTGCTCCTGTCACGATTGGGATCGTTGCTCTTGCAGTGGCTATTGTTCTCGTTGCTTTTGTTGCTGTTGTTGTTCTTGTTACTAAGTCCGTGGTCATGGTTGTGGTTGTTCCGACCTACCTCCCCGCAAGTTGGAGCCTGGGGTCGTGGACGAAACAACACCCGACCTGGCCATGGATCTCTTCGGCATAATGATGTACAGGTTAACCATGTCTGCAGCTTGACTTTCTTTCCCCCTATTGCTGCTCGTCTCAGGGACTTAGACGGTGGACGGAATGAGCTTCATGCTTAGAACCCCGATGTGCTTCCCCTTTATGACCTCGGCGTCAAGAAGGGGCACGAGCTCGTACTCCCTAAGCAACTCGTTCGTCAGCTCAAGATCTTTTGAGCCTGACCCTGTAGCAACAAAGGTGTCGAGGACTTCGATCTTTTCAGGCGACAAGCTTGGCCTCCCACTTCCAAAATCTGCACGACAAAATAAAAAAGTCAAAGCACATTAACAAAGATAAAATGAGCCCATGTGATCAGATATGTAATACCCGGGAATGATTTAAGGTTGTGGATGATATTTGATAAAGGATATAAGTGGAATTTTCGAAATAATAAGGTTATAGGGTACACTAACGTTGCTTTAGATGACCAAGTCAATTGGAGGGAGTACCCCAGATCTTAGATAGCCAAGGAAAATGGTATAGTATCGACAAGTGATTCGAATTATGATTTTTAGTGATGAAAGAAGTGAGATCAGGAACAGTTTTCAGTACAACTATCGATCGGGCTGAGAAAATCGAATCGACGTAGGAGACATCCAGAAAGTCAACGGAGCATGTCAAGGACTAATAATTTATGTATAAAACAACCTTTAAGTGATTTCGGGTTGAAACGAATGGATTTAAGGTCAAATCGAGCAATCAGGCAAAAGTGTAATTTTCTAATTTTGCTCGAGAAAGGTCAAAAAGGGTAATTTTTCAGAGGTTTCAAGGATCAAATGAAGAGTACAAAACTTGTGGGCCTTGGGGGTATAATTGAATTAATCAAAGGTATTATGGAAAGGGCAAAAATGTCAAATGAAGAAAACATGGGGTAAAAGTGCAATAAAGGAAAAATTACAGTGTGAACGTAGGGAAGAGACGGCCGCTGCACTGCCACTGCACGTGGCTGCCATTTCTGGCGATGGGACGGCTGAGGGATGGTTGGGGAAGGTAGTATATGACGTAGGGAAGAGCTGGGTGGTGTCCATTGGCCGAAATTGGCCAAGATATGACCGGAATTGATGATAAAAGTGACCGAAAATCTAGCCGAGATTTTTGAAGGTTTATCCTCATGATTTAGGGCTACTCGTGGGTGTTAAAGGCTAGATCTAGTGCCTAAGGGAAAAGATTATCCAAGATTTGGTGATTTTCGGCCAAGAAAACGGGTATAAAAAGGGATGAAGGTTGAGGGTTTGAAAGAAGAATCGAGGCAAATTGGGCGAGTTTTAGCTTGAATCGAGCAATAGGGTTAGAGGGATTTTGTTCTTTGAATTAAGGGAAGCAATTATGGAGATTTTGGAGGCATTTGGAGCACAAATGGTGGCTATTCAAGCTTAGCCGAAGCCTGAAGGCAGTCCGCCCCCGCTGGCCTGCAACCGCTGTTTGGGCCATTTTTCGATAGCCTTTCAGCCTGAAATCAATACCACTCAGATCGACATTAAGAGGGCTTCGAGAGGGTATGCTCAGATCTAGGATCGGAGCAGTCGCCAGCGTCGAAAATTTGGGGAAGAAGATTGGCGCGTGGCTACATGCGCCATCCTTGACGCGCCTGCGCATGAGGGCACGTGTGATAGGGGTATTCTAGTATTTTTCTTTCAGTATTTTTATTAATTTATTTTAGGATTTATCATGTTGAAATATTTTGGAAAATATTTGAGGAGATAATTATTTTTGAATTATTGAGGTGAAAAAGGGAGAAAAATAGAGGAAAATATGAAAAAATTGAGAAAAATGGATTTTAATGCTTCCTTAATGGAATATGGTGTTTAGGAAGTGTTGTGACTCGAGGTTGAGTATAAGTTCAAGCATTCAGTATTTGGCACGCAAATCGAGGATTTGCACGAGGATCAAGGTATTCCGAATGCGTTCGAGGTGAGCAGTTTGACTCTAGTTTTACCCTTGTTTTGGAAATGTTTTGGTGTGAGTGTAGTGAGTTTAGGTGAGCAGTCTCACTAGAACTCGAGATGCTATGCTTATGCGTTTTATTCATGTATTTATGGCATCATTTGCATATTAATCATGTGGTATATATTGCATCAACTGTTTTTACTTATAAAAGAGTCGGTGCATGGCGTGTGATTTTTATATCATCAGGGTATTAATATTCGTGTCAGTGTTGTGTCCGTGTGGGACGGGATGGGGTTTACTTGAGAATGAGACAAGGTTAATCCTGGTGATCGGGTGACATGGTAGGACACCTGGGGCTGGTGCTGGTGATCGGGTGACACGGTAGGGCACACGGGGCTGGTGATTGAGTGACACGGTAGGGTACACGGGCCTGGTGATCGAGTGACATGGTAGGGCACTCAAGGATTAAGTATGTCGCGACAAGGTCAACCCCAACGGTGTGTGGAATGGTGTTTTCCACAGGAGGTTGAGTATGTCAAAGAGATTTCTCAAGTTAAACGTGTCTTGCATGTTATCATTTGTCTGAGCATGCCATGCTCGTGTGTCTTTCATGCATTGTATAAACTGTTTCATGCTTTCACTTAGATGTTTTATCATCTAACCTGGGTTATACCCCTGGAATGTTCAATGTTCCAGCCAGGGACTGCTGCGAGGGCAAGGACATGGCCGGTTGAAGGTCAATGGTGCTTAGATTAATAGTCATTGTAACCTTTTGAG
This sequence comes from Diospyros kaki, assembly GCA_036245055.1. Lineage (NCBI taxonomy): Eukaryota > Viridiplantae > Streptophyta > Magnoliopsida > Ericales > Ebenaceae > Diospyros > Diospyros kaki. Next base: position 23,264,678 of record BSEG01000010.1, on the reverse strand, counting down.
GGTTTTAGTATGTATTTTAGCTTGTATATGAATAGTTGTACGATAACGTTGTTATCATTTGGGTTGTCTGTATTACGTATTTTGTTATGGAAATACTATGTAAGAATCACGGTATTTTGATGTTAATGTATCCGCTACGTTGTATTATGTCTCGATTAGTTAAAGATTATTGACCTTGATAGTTAAACGGGTAAGGCTGGGGTTCTCGGGATTTGTATCTGCATGTGAAGATTGTTCTTGGCACATCGATCGTGTTGAACTTAGAGGAAAAAAAAAATCCCAGGAATACCCTTATAGTGACACGCCTGGCGAGATGGGGTGTTATAAGATATGCCCTTACTCGAGGTCAATGCGAAGCTGAAATTTTTTAGCAAATGGAGTGAAGGGCAAGAAATGAAGAACCAGCTGGACTTATTGTCGCCCATGCTGGACTTCCCTTTCACTCGGCCCTAAGGAAGAATAGCTTTATATTGTGAAGGACGAGTTGCCAGGTAGTACAGCCCGTCCTTGGCATTTTTAAAGGAAAAAAGGAATTTGACGATCTTCGGAGATGGAGGGAGGGGGAAGTTGGTTCCTAAGGAATAAAATGGTTTAAGAAGTAAGTTAGGTATATGAGCTTGGGGTTAATTGAAAAGGTGTGAGCTTTAGTTCGTTTAAAAGGTTAAGAAGATATGGTACAAGAGGAAACCTAAAACCAAACTCGAGGTGCTGAGGGCTAATGGCTATGAAGCTGATTGGAGGATAGGCTGCATGGTAGCTCGGTGAAGGAATATACACTCGACAGCCTATTGGGAAACGAAACTCCTAAGTGAAAACTCCCACCTCGTGGAACTTGGCTTTGGAGGGAAGTCTCTTGAAAACCTCTCATCCTTGGCCTCCCTCAGTGACCTCCCCAAATCCTGAGGTCGCTCCCTCAATGTTGTGTCTCCATCACAACGCAATTTTTGAAATTAGAGGTATCGTCCTCCCCTATGATGTGATTGCAAAGCTTTTGACCCAAAGTCCCTTGAACCGTATCGGACATCTACAAAGGAAGAAAAGAACAGTTAGGCCGCAGATCGTGAACCAAACCTCAAAGAACTGAAAAAACCCTACAGGCCATGCGCTTTGCAATAGGGTGCCGCCTAAGACGGAGGGACTAAGGCTATAAGCTCGGTACTCCATGGAAGACTAATTTTAAGGTCATTAAGCCTGAAGGCTCAGTGAATACCTAACAAAACCGATTCAAATCGGTGCCCCAAAGAATGGAGGTGACACCAACAGAATCAGGGAGGCTAACGACGAGAAACCGATGACGAATGGCCTAAACAAAAGAAACTTGAAGAAAAGAAACAAGAGTAGCCGGAAGTTTACCTATCAGAAAACCTCTTGCTAGTGACGAAACCCAGAAGCAAGCTTCAAGCAATAATTGGCGCTTGAACAAATGCGGTCAGAAAGGCTTTGTCGCAGAGAGTGCTTTGGAGACGATGAAAGCTAGAGCAAAGAAATTTCAAAGTAGCGTGAAAAGGGAAATCGAAGGATTTCTCTGCTATTGATATTTCCAGCACAATCAATCTCAGCCATCAGATCAAAACGGCTTATGGCACGCTTCGTATCCACTGGATGCACGATGGCTTCTAGGTCCCACAGCTATGATCACGCACAGTAATTGGAAAATGTGCAGATTAAATGCCCCTTAGACAAGACGTGTGGCATGAAATGACGAGATTTGAAGCGATTGGGCAAAATTGCCTGAGGCCCAGCAGGCAGGCCCAATTGCCTAAGGCTTGACAGGCTGGCCAAATCGCCTAAGGCCCAAAAGGCTGGCCAAATCGCCCAAGGCCTAGTAGGCCCCAAGCTAAGTTCGTCGGAGCAAGCTAACACATCGCTGAAGCCCAAGCTTAGATCGCAGGGCCAAGCAGGTTTCAAACGAGCTCCCAGCGGTACTTCTAGCGAGCTCCCAATGACACCTCCAACTCGCTAGCCTAACTAATTAACTCTCATACCAACAAGGTCACAAAGTAATCATGGAATAGTTGTGGGCTAGGGGTTATTCTAGCTGGGCCATCCAGGCCCAACCTGGGCCCACCCTCTCAACCCATTTGCTTGGGCCATGGCCATCCCATCCTAGCCCTGTACCCGCTTGCAACATCATCATTACAGCCACTTCTTGATTTTCGCGCGCCTACCTAAGATCCCATCCTCATTAATAGCAGATCCCATCTCCATTAATGAGGGTCTCATCAACGCCATGCCGCCATCTGGGCACCTCCGCTATCACCGGATATTCAGTCCCCTCACCTATAGCCACATGACGCATCTAGGAGGACATTCCCTCCTCCTATATATCACCCAACTCCCTTTAAAGCCATAGTATGCTTTTTCTATTAATCTACTGATACGCTACATATTTCCTACTCCCTTACTCACTTGAATGTTGAAGTTCTTGTAGGGGGCCAATCGGCCAGAGGAACGCAGACTGAACCATACAACACTTCTCGACGTGTCTTTACCTTTCTCTCCTTCCTTGTTCATTTGATTAGTGTGGACCAACGAATCATGGTTGACTAATTCCAAACGTGTGCCTGCCTAGGTCTAGACTCTAGACATTTAAGGGATACAATTGAGTAACAATTAAATTTTGTTATAAATACCATGATTAAGTGGATGTCTACTCATCTTCTAAACTCTTACCCCTATACTCCCTTCATTATAATTGTAACATACGACTACTCATTTACTCCCTTCATTATAATTGTAACATGTGACCTTTGAACTTCTTTTCTTGTAAGCCTATAAATAAAGGCATTTTATGTTGTGAGAATGACTTTTTGATAACAAGGATAAAGGAAATTTCTATTCTCTCATCTCATGAGTTTTTCCTATTTTTCTTGCCCTTATTCTCTTTAGTTTTATTAGACATTATCGCACAATTCTCTACCAATTTGTATATTCTAGCTATAATGAACCAGAAATTCATTAACAATGCTACAATGAACTAGAAGTTCATTAATGAAGAAAGTTTTGTTGTTTGACATGACCGGTTAGGCCATCCCGGGTCAATAATGATGCGAAAAATTATTGAGAATTCACATGGACATCCATTATAGAACCAAAAAATTCTTTTGCCTAATGAATTCTCATGTGTTGCTTGTTCTCAAGAAAAATTGATTATTAGATCTTCACTATCTAAAGTTCGGAATGAATCACCTGTATTTCTAGAACATATCCAAGGGGATATATGTGGACCTATTCATCCACCATGTGGACCATTTAGATATTTTATGATATTGATAGATGCATCCACTAGATGGTCACATGTTTGCTTATTATCCACTCCTAATATGGCATTTGCAAGATTACTTGCTCAAATGATTAGATTGCGAGCACAATTTCCAAATTATACAATCAAGACAATTCATCTTGAGAGTGAAAGTGAATTTACGTCTCGAACTTTTAATGATTATTGTATGTTAGTTGGAATAACTGTTGAACATCCAGTTGCTAGTGTGCATACACAAAATGGTTTAGCAGAATTTTTATTAAACGCCTCCAATTAATTACTAAACCATTACTTATGAGAACAAAACTCCCAATTTCTACTTGGGGTCATGCAATTCTGCATGCAACAACACTTATACGCATAAGGCCAACATCATATCATAAGTTATCCCCATCACAATTGGTTTTTGGTCAAGAACCAGAAATTTCTCATCTAAGAATATTTGGTTGCGTCGTATTTGTTCCAATTGCTCCACCACAGCGCACTAAGATGGGTCCTCAAAGAAGGCTGAGAATATATGTGGGATATGATTCTCCCTCAATTATTAAATATCTTGAACCAATGATAGGTGATGTTTTTATAGCACGATTTGCTGGTTGTCATTTTGATGAGACAAATTTCCTAGCATTAGGGGGAGATAAAAAACAGTTGGAAAAGGAAATTATATGGAATGTATCATCACTATCTCATTTTGATCCTCACACAAATCAATGTGAGCTAGAAGTTCAAAAAATAGTTCATCTTCAAAATATTGTAAATCAATTACCAGATGCATTTACTAACCTAAGAAAAATAACTAAATCGCATATACTAGCTGTAAATACTCCTACAAAAGTTGGTGTCCCTGAAGGATTACTTGTAGCTAATGAATCTAAGACATGTTTAAAACGTGATAGACCAATCGGTTCCAAGGATAAAAAACCTAGAAAAAGAAAAGGAGTACGTGATCAAGATGGCACAATAAAGGAGTTTAGCACTCTTGACGAGACTCGAGACATAATTGATGAAAAAACCCTAGAAGAGGTTCACATACTTGAAAATAATGAAAGTGATGAGATCTCAATAAATTATGTCTCTACAAGAAAAAGATGGAACCAAAAAGAACAAGTTATCGACAACATTTTTGCATATACCATAGCACTTGATGTTATTAAGGAAAGCGAGGATATTGAACCAAATTCTATCAATCAATGTTGACAAAGAAATGATTGGCCAAAATGGAAAGAAGCAATTCAAGCAAAATTAAATTCGCTCACAAAACGTGAAGGTTTTGGATTTATAGTCTAAACACCAGAAGGTGTAATACTGGTTGGATACAAATGGGTTTTTATGCGAAAACAAAATGAGAAAAATGAAGTCATGAGACATAAAGCTCAACTTCTTGCACAAGGGTTTTCTCAAAGACCTGGTATTGATTATGAAGAAACATATTCCCCTATGGTGGATTCAATTACACTTCAATATCTAATTAGTTTTGCAGTTCATGAAAAGCTTAATATGCGTCTAATGGATGTGGTTACATCTTATTTATATGGATCACTTGATATTGATATTTATATGAAAATCCTTGAAAGATTTAAAATGCCTGAAGCATATAACTCAAGTTCTCGAGAAATGTATTCAATTAAATTGCAAAGATTCCTCTATGGTTTAAAGCAATCTGGACGCATGTGGTACAATCGTTTGAGTGAATATCTATTAAAAGAAGGATATAAAATGATCCTATTTGTCCATGTGTCTTTATAAAGAAATCAGGATCAGAGTTCGTTATTATTGCAGTATATGTTGATAACTTAAATATTATTGGAATCCTGAATAAACTATCTGAGGCAATGGAATACTTAAAGAAAGAATTTGAAATGAAAAACCTCGGAAAATTTTTTTTCTCTCTTGGTTTGCAAATTGAGCATTTGACAAATGGAATTTTTATTCATCAATCAACTTATATAGAAAAGATCCTCAAACGATTTTACATGGATAAAGCACATCCATTGAGCACCCCAATGGTTGTTAGATCACTTGATGTGAAAAAGGATCCATTTCAACCTTAAGAAGATAACGAGAAACTACTTGGTCCTGAAGTACCGTATCTTAGTGCTATTAGTGCGCTAATATATCTTGCTAATAATACTCGTCCTAACATAGCTTTTCCTGTAAATTTATTGGCAAGATATAGTTCTGCTCTAACCCAAAGGCATTGGAATGGAGTTAAACAAATATTTCGTTATCTTCGAGGAACAAATAATTTGGGTTTGTTTTACTCAAAGGAATCTAAATCATCACTAGTTGTTATACAGTTGCAAGTTATTTATCTGATCCATATAAAGCTTAATCTCAAACAGGTTATGTATTTACATGTGGTGACACTGCAATATCATGGCGTTCTACAAAACAGACTATATCTACCACTTTTCAAATCATGCTGAAATTCTTGCAATTCACGAAGCTAGTCGAGAATGTGTCCGGTTGAGGTCAATAACTCATCATATCCGGAGTACATGTAGATTATCTTTTATCAGAGAAGTGCCAACCACATTAGACGAAGATAATGCTACTTGTATTGTACAGCTAAAAGAGGGATATATTAAAGGAGACAAAACAAAACATATATCACCAAAGTTCTTTTTTACTCATGACCTCCAAAAAAATGGTAATATAAATGTTTAACAAATTCAATCAAAGGATAACTTGAAAAATTTATTGATAAAAGCATTACCAACCATGACATTTGAGAAGTTGGTACACGGCATTGGAATGAGACGGTATAGAGATCTCAAGTGACATTAATTAAAGGGGGAGAAATATGCAATGTACTCTTTTCCTTGACTAGTGTTTTTTTCACTGGGTTTTCCTTGACAAGGTTTTTAACGAGACAAGTTTTAATGCATATTATACACCAATATAATGTACTATTTTTCCTTCACTAGGTTTTTTTTCTCACTAGGATTTTTCCTAATAAGGTTTTAATGAGACATATATTAGCGTAATAGACATCTAAGAGGGAGTGTTATAAATACCATGATTAAGTGGATGTCCATTCATCTTCTAAACTCTTATTCCTTTACTTCTTTCATTATAATTGTAACATATGACTACTCATTTACTCCCTTTATTATAATTGTAACATGTGATCTTGTAAACCTATAAATAGAGGCATTTTATGTTATGAGAATGATTTTTTGATAATAAGGATAAAAAAAATTTCTATTCTCTCATCTCATGAGTTTTTCTTTTTTTCTTGCTCTTATCCTCTTTAATTTTATAAGAAATTTTAAATTGTATTTGATTATAATTAATTAATGTTGCTTTCACTCTCCACAAGTCACTATCCAGCATAAATGCAAAAGTAGCGATATTCTTTATTGGACCCAACAGTTGGAATGTCACGAGCCTGAAAAAATGGTTGGACATGCATGCGATGAGAGCTGGGGGCGGTTTAAGTACCGCAGTTGGTTCAACTGCCTTTGCTGCATTCTACTTTATGTGAAAAAGGTGCAATAAATAGTGTCGTACGCTACTTCTGGTCGGTCGCAATGCGCTCCCTCTCATCTCACTGTCACTTCCAAATATCTAACACTTTCATTTACAGACATTGATATACATGGTCCCAATTTGTCTCACTTACGTCTTTGTTTTAATCTAATTTTAAATAAATTTTATACATATATTTATTTTCACTTTAAATAAAAAAAATTGAGACCGACTCATTTACATCTTTAATCACATTTTCTTTAACTTTTTATGGTTTTGTTCCGATCTTCACAATCGATGCCCCCCACACAGGGCCCCCCAAAAATGAGAATACTAGCTTAATAGACGCAAAAGAATTTATTAGTAAGAATTATTGTTATTGTAAAAAAAAATAATTTAATATTTCATCATAAAAATGAGAAGATTTATCAAAATAATTAGAAATTTTTTTTTGAATTTAATTGAAATGACTATCAAGTTTGATCTAGTAATACAAGAATATCTTAGACATATTTAAAATGGAGAAATTCAAGGCCATTACTTTGGTCATAATATACAAAATGAGATGATAAATATTTTATCATTATTAAAAAAATTAAAGACTCAAAATATTTTTCAATTATATCATTGTATCCCAGATGTAAGTTATCAAGAACAAATGTTTTTTATATGAAAATGTGTAGATATTTTAACAAGTATAATAAAAATAAAAGAGTAGTTTATAGATTTTTTAAAAGTAGATGATATCATTGGTCATGGTCTTTTTAATGTACTCAGTAGTAAAGTAAAAAAAAAATCAACTTGACATAATATAATGTGAGAGGGTAAAGATATAATAGTGGTCTAATATGAAAGGTAAACAACAACGTGTGTAAAAAATATTAATAGATATAAATTTTAAACTATTTTATACACCATGTGGCTGTTATAATTTTAATTTAATTCTTTGTGATATGGCTAATTTCTGTATTAGTGCTATGACAATTTTTTAGATTCACACAATGCATATACTATTATTTTCTTTTTCTACAAAAAGAAATAAAAATTTACAAGATCGTATTTTTAATTATCAAAAACATGTTGGGAAAGTTCTATTGAAAGTATTAAAACAATCAAATTTCAAACTTCACAAATAAGATATGTTTTATATCAATCAGTAGAAACTAGTGAGGATCCTAATACAAAAAATGAAGTTATTTTTTTAACAACATATGAGATTTTAAAATTTTAAATTTCTATTAGGCATGATTATTTGGTATAATATATTATTTGTTGTTAATATGATTAGTAAATATTTACAATGTAAAGATATAGACATTGTTGTTGTAATAGATTACTTGAAAGGTCTTATTTCTTTTTTAAAAAAAATTATACAAAAAAAAAGTTTAAATTTTCTATAATTTCTATTAAACAAATTGTGGAGTAAGTGAATATAAAACTAAAGTTTTGTGAGAAATATACAATAAGGAGAAAGAAACAATTTGATGAGAGTGAAAATGAGGAGATGAAATTATCTATTCAAAAATGTTTTTAAATTAATTATTTTATATATTTAGTTGATCATACTATTTTCTCTTTTCAAAATAGAATTAAACAATTTAAAATATACAAAGATAATTTCAGTTTCCTTTATAATGTAAGAAAGTTAAAATTGGTTAATGATAATAATTTGAACAAAAAATATTTAAACCTTGAAAATTTTCTAAAACATGACATGCTCTTTGACATTGATGGTTTAGATTTATTTTCAAAATTAAAAGTTTTAAAAGAAATTATAACCATATAAATAAAAACCTCATTTGCGATACTAAATTTTATAAAAAAAATAAATTCTTTTTCAAATACATATATAGCTTATAAAATATTATTAATTATTCCTATTACTGTATAGAAAGAAGTTTTTCAAAATTAAAATTAATAAAATTTGACTTGCATTCAATTATGTTACGAGAACAATCTTAATGTGGTTATATTGTCAATTGAAAAATATTTGTTTTCTAAATTAGAATACAAAAATTTAATTAGTGATTTTACATATCAAAAGTAAAAAAAATAATTTTTTTTTATAATTTTTATTATTTATTTATATTATTAATCATGTATTAAAATAATATTCGGCTAGGGCCACACCTACTCTTAATACGGCGGCCCTGTTCACATTAATTTATTTTTGTTTGTAAACTAGAACAAATTAATGCGTTACTCTTAGAATTTAGTCTGGTGATCAAATAAGTATGTTTTTAAACTTGTCATAGAATAAAAAAAAGAAATAATACATAACATAACACAAGACTGTCCAACATATGATGCGCGAAAAAGTTTGAGGTGTTGTTTCGGTGTTTTTGAAATGTTTTTATTTTTAAAATTTTAAAAAAGATTAAAAAATAATTTTTGAGCTATTTTTATAATTTTAAAAATATTTTAGAACCATTTGTAATATTAAAAAAATATTAAAAATGTGTTGCAGTCCGGCTCTAACTCAAGATTTTTAATTTTTTTAGAAATTTATTTGAATATATTATAGAATTTATGTTTATTTTTATATTAAAAATTATATTTATAAAAAGTGTCATATATTTTTTATTTGCGTGTTTCTCTGCATTTTCGTTTTCTTTTTTTGAAAAAAATATCATTTCTCTATTTTTGTTTCATATTATATCTGTTTTCTATTTCTGTACAATCTAGATTCTAACTCACATCGAGACAGATTAAAATCCCAGCACACATATCATCGTTAAGAGCTCATAACCCACAATTTCGAAGAGGTCCCATTCTTTTTTTTTTTGTTTATGCATCATCATGAACGTTCTTTGTTATTCGACTCCATGATATCAGTAGGAGAAGTAAATAAGGAATTCAGCAACCAAGTTTCAATCCTAGACACACCCGCTAATGTGAGGACAAAATACCTACTTTTGAATCGCTCCTTGACCGCTGGACTATGTCCTAGGGGTGGAAAAGTCCCATTCTTGTCTAATATATAGCTAGATGTAGTTAAAATTAATTTTTCCAGTGTAGTTGGTGACGTCCCATTTAAAAGGGGAATTTTAATTTTGCCATGTGTCTTAGTTTTGATTTATGACGTAATTTTAGATCACCATGGCACATATATATATATATATATATAGATGGGTCCAAGGTGGTGAAATAAAGTGTTTTCATGGGAAAGGTCAAAAATGAAGAAGGTGAGTGTGGTTGGCATTGATAATTGGCATTTATGTTGATCACATGGCAGGCTCCCATGCATCGTCACTGCCTGCTGGATGGCTTTACACCCTAAATGACACGACACACTTCGAATAATGGCTTAATGCTTGGGCCTCAACGTTTCAGATCAATCCAAAGCTTTATTATTATTATTATTATTATTATTATTATAGAGGTGAGTAGTTGGTGGTTCCACTCTCTCTCTCTCTCTCTCTCTCATTAAATGAGAGAAAATTTACAAATATAAAAGTTAAAAATTAGTTGTATTTTTTTTGTTTTTTTACTAGAAATCAAATGAATGGTTTGGAATACTATAGAATTATAAGAGCAAACAAAAATAATTTCTCCAAAATTTGAACTCTTATTTTAAAAACTTGATCGCTTACCAGTACTCGTTAGGCAACTAATTAATTTGGTTGGGGTAAGTGATGTTTTTGGTAGGGCAATTATGTACCTCATATCAGGGGTGGATTGGGGGAGAGGAAGGCATGAGTTATTGTTCGTGCCAGACTCAGCCCTCTCTCAGATCTACTCATGAATTTGTCTTACAGATCGGGCTCATTTGGGGGAACAAAATGGCACAACCTGTGGATCTGGGGTCAGCCCTCCCTCAAACCCGCCCCTACTTCATATCTTGATTTGTCAATCGATGATGCTAGTTGAGAGCTTAGGTTGTAGCTAGGATGGATAATTTTAAAAAAATTATAAATTTTTTTGCTATGCATAAAAGTGTATAATTTTTGAAAAATAGTTAATAATTTTATAAAAAATATTATTAATATCTTAAAAATTACTCATAATTATATAAGCACCAAAATATAATATATAAACAACAACATTACCATTATATATATATATATAAACTCTAAAACTTTATTTTTTTTAAAAAACATTATATATATGCACTAATTACATACAATAAGTTAAAAATACGCATATCAGGTAAGCATATAAAAGTGACGTTGACGCTTTTAGTTAATAAATATTTTAGTTCTAATAAATGGTAAAGATAAAAATTAATTAAGAGTTGACAACCTCAGCCCTTGAAAATAATTAAAAAATTAGGTTAGCAGCAGAAAAGAAACAAAGAAAGAAAGAAAAATAATCTAATAACACAATAGAACTATATCTATTGGTATGTTTATGATATGATCTATAAATCTTAATTTTGAAATGATCATTTTTACGCGATTTTTGATACTCGCGTCCTTAATTATGTAAAAGAGGTAAATTACAGATTGAACCTTTGATCCTTACACAAAACAAGAATCAAACTTATAACTCATTAAATTAACATTAACATATTGCTCAATATTTGACCACTCAAGTTATAGTTTATGGCTATAATACCTTAATTTTTGTACTATCTCTTGATTTTCAAAATTTACACCCGTAGCCCTAAGGTCTAAAACTTAGTTTAAAAACAAGCCTTTAAAAGTTTTCAAAATCCGTCACGATTCTCTCTCTTCTTTTTTTTTCGTATAAAAATTTTAGAAATTAAGATAAATTATACTTACATTTCTTAAGGTTAGGTGAAATTTAAAGACACTGCCAAATTTTAATAAATTATAATGACTTCTTTTGCTATTAAAAATGTGAAATGACCATTTTAATCCTATCCTGTTTATTTCTTTCTCTTTATCTTTTTCTCCTCACCAAAAAGAATTTTAAAAAAATATTGTCATCCATTGATGCTATAATCGTGGCTTAATCGTAAATCCAATAATTTGAGGTTTCCAACTAGAACTAGTGGTGGTTGGTTATTGGTTGACCATAAGTTTTTTTTTTTCTTAATTTATTTTATTTTTTTAAAAATAAAAAAAGGAAGGATCTGTGGTTGGGTTAAGAGAAAGATACAGAAATGTGAAACCTTAGGAATCATCTTATTGCAATTCAATTGTAGCAAATGAATTGCAACAACAACCCTGGCCCAATAATGATATCGAGTTTAGAGTTTAAGGTTTAAAGTTTATGAAAAGACAAGACAAATGAAGTCATTATCGACACAACTACCATTGTTATCATTGGAGAATGAGAGAAAATGTAGATGAAAAGAGAGAAGCAGAGACAGAATGTTGGGAGAACATTTTTGGTTAGTTTAAAAAATTTAGCATTTGTTATTGAATGACAAAAATGTTAATTATATTAGTCTTGAAGTAATAAGTGTAATTTTTCAAAATTATGAGACATATGACATAAATTTACCTAGTCTTGGTGTAATTTTTTTTTTCTATGAGCAACCATCCCAATGTCAATAATAGTTAGTATCGGTCAGTACTAATCGGTATTGAAATACCATATCGTGCAATATTGCTCTTTAAAGTCAATTTCAAAATAAAAAATAATAAAAGATATATAAAATTTTGAATGTTGTTTATACTTGTTTATTTTTTCAAATGGAGAAATGTTTTATGTTTATGTTATGTTTTTCTTTTTAATAATTTTGGATATTATTTACTTTTTTATGTTGGTTACATGGATTTAAAGTACAGCCATTTTGTTTAAATTGTTTATTTAAGCTTTTTTTTGTCATGTATATATATATTTTTATAAGAGTTTAGATTTTTTAAATTTAGATTAAGTTATGATATTTTTATTAAAACTTTTATTATGTTATATGTACACTACAACAAATTTTGGATTAAGAGTCATTTAAAAATGTCTTAATAGATAGTTTATTGGAACATTTTAACTATTAGGGCACTAATAATAATGCCTCATGTAACTGTGCGCTAAAAACGTATTGAGGCACTTATAAATGCCTTAAAAATAACTATAAATTTAAGTTTGTTGCGACATTTAAAAATGTCTCAAAAATCACTGTAAATTTATTTTGCATATCCCTCACAAGGCTCTCTCTTAATTCTAACTTATTTTTCCCTCGGCTCGAATCCTGAACCTTTCATTCTTCTTACACACGCGTGACCACCTAATCTACACATCATTTTATTAATATATGTGCCTATGTTTATTTTATAGTATATCTAAGTTTCATTAGAATTATTTTATTGAGACACTTAAGATTTGTTTATTATGGCACTTTATCAGAGTGTCTTGTTAGAATTATTTTAATAGGGTATTTCAAAAATTATGTCCTATTAGATTTATCTATTAAGACACTTATATTTGTCTATTAGGGCATTTTATTATTGTACCTTATTAGAATTGTTTTATTGGGACACTTATTTAAATTGTGCCTTAAAATGGTATTTTATAGGGCACTTAATTGTTGTGCCTCATTAAAGTTATTGTATTGGGATATTTTTTAAAATTGTGCCTTAAAATGGTATTTTAGAGGACACTTTCTAAAATATGCCCTAAAAAAGATGTCTTAACAAATCATTTTTGTTATAGTGATATTTTTATAATTTATATTATTATTTTATTATAAATCCAAAACAATACTCATATTATCTGATATTGATATTGTACCATACCAATGATAAGGGAAATAATTATAAAATGTTTCACATATTTCAAAATAATATATATATATATATATTTTCTCAAGTGAAAAGGGAAATATTATAAAATGGAAATAGATAAAATAGAAGGAAATCGCATAATCATATTAAATGAAAATGCTTTTAAATTGATGATTGATATTTTCCTAGCAAAAGAAAAACAAGGAAAAGAATATTTGGTTCAACTCTTAACCAACCCAATTATGTTGGATTTTAAAGGCAAATTAATTGAAGGGTCATGGAAAATCTAGCATCTACACCAACCTTAATATGGGCTCATTATTGATGACACAATAACTAGGACTGGTTGTGATTGAACTTATTCAGTGAAACAACTGACTATATATATGTTTTATATATGTGACAGTATGTAGCACTTCACAAAATATGACTATATTTTAGCAAGCCCTTTTTTGTTTTTGTTTTTTTTTTTTTTTTCTGTTCTTGCTAGCTAAAAAACATTGAAAAAACACCCTAGCAAGTCTTTTTCTTTGTCCCATGTGATTATTACTAATTCCTATGTAATTTTTTTAAAAAAAATAATTTTATTAAATATTAATATATATACACCTCAGTTTGTTGTTTTGCTTTTTATTAAATATTAATATATATACACCAAGTATTACTTGGTGCGTCTATCTCATTTTATAAGTATCAAAATAAAAATCAATTTCGTGCAATGCCAAAATCTTGTTCTCAAAATTCTTGATGGTATTTGAAAAAAACAAGTTTTTATGTTAAAAGAATCATTTAAAATTAATTCTTCAAAAATGGTCTTAAATCACTTGAAAAATGAAGCAATTTTTTTAAAATGCAAAGGCAAAGCTGCCGACTACATATAAGTTACAATTAACCACTTGAAGTCTTGCTGTCAATTAGTTGCCCAAGCCAGTTAATCGAACAAATGCAAGCTCTTGGCCAAGTGTGGTTGACCATTACTACATGAAATCCAATCGACTGGCTTCAACTCAATTGATCATTTTTGTTATGTCTGTCGATCGTTTCCTTAGGGTTTGCTCTAATTGGTTGACCATCTCTTAATCTAGTTGACCATTTTCGTCACAGATGTCTTTAATGACTAGTTTTGCATATCATTTATGGTGACTAAAGACTCCATTAACGGCTATTAAATTCAAAGGGTAGGTGAAGCCTTAAAATACAAGTCTAATGGTGCATTTAAGGGGTTAGAGAAACTATTGTAAGTTTCAAATTTTACAATTTCATTCAAGTGCTCAAGTGTTTTTAAATTTTCTCTTAAAAGGCTTTATAAATCATTTTGTATCAATTGTTCAAGCCTCTATGTTTAATTTTGAGAGACAATTTGAAAAGAAATATTCATCTCTCAAATTATCTCATATTATAAAATTATTATACATTTCCTAGCAAGATTGCTAGAGGCCTAATTTGATAGATAAGAGGTTGTATTCCTAGTTGTAATACTAGAATGTCTATTTGGGGTTAAGTGGAAGGTTTTAATTGATGTTTTAAAATCCCAATGAGGAGGTAAAATACGCAGTAGATTAGACTGTTTGGGTTGAATCACTATTATAAATTAGCTGTGTAATTTTTGCATTTATGTTTCACTTCATTGTTATTCTTAAGCATCATTCTTAATCACCACCATTTTTGAATTAAAATCTCATCGAGTGTTTACATTTCTTTAAACTTAATCAATTTTTTAAAATCACTCAATTCATCTTCCTCTTGGATATGTGGTGCCATTAATTACATACACAAATCTAACACTATTGATATGCGTGGCATCCTGCCTCGTACAATAGTTTTCCTTGAATGGTAATGGTTTATATATATTATGGTTCATATATATTTTTACTTAAGTAAAGGGAAAAACAATTTAGTCTTCTTACATATTACTCGAGTGGAGGGATCAAATGGTACAAATAATTGCTTAGATGTGACAATCTTGTGGGTTTCGTTTTTCTCTATTGTATGATCATGTCTCAACAAGTAGTTTGACCTAGACCCCTACAGTCCATTTCTTCACTCAAGCCAAAAAAAAACAGTTTTTTTGTTCTTTTACATCACTCAGTATAGAGATGTAGATATAAATGACCAAGAGACTTTTTTTTTATAATTAAAATTGTCTAAATGTGATAATTTCATGATCCCCAATTTCTCTATTGCAAGAATTTGTGTATCAACAAGTGGTTTGCCCCAGACCCTAATGGTTCATATATTCACATAAGGCAAAAAAAAAAAAAGAAGAAGAAGAAAAATCCATTTGTGTACATCTCTCTCTCTCTCTCTATATATATATATATATATAAATATATATATGCCAATGGTGGCTAACAATCATAAATTGATCACACCTATCTGGGAGGTAATTGAAGGGGATATAATATCATACCTAATCATAAATCGATTAGGTATGATATACAGAAGCGAAGTCAATTCAACAGAAGCACAGGTAGCGTTTTATTTTGAACCCTAAAGTTTATTTCAATAAGTAATTTAGGTGCTTTTTGTCAAATGGATGCACTGACATTTAAGTTGCTCTAATTGCCACTACATTA
Source organism: Diospyros kaki (assembly GCA_036245055.1). NCBI lineage: Eukaryota > Viridiplantae > Streptophyta > Magnoliopsida > Ericales > Ebenaceae > Diospyros > Diospyros kaki. Next base: position 23,248,737 of record BSEG01000010.1, on the reverse strand, counting down.
TGGTATTGACGTATAATTAGAATTTTGCTCAGATGACAATAATTAGAATTTAGCTCTGAATAGTCACTTACGCTGCAGTAAATTCAATAGAGAGGTTGCAAGAAATTAATGCAATGAAACCCCTAATGTTAAAGCCTACTTTGCTAAGTTAATATGTGATTAAAGGAAAATATGGCTATTCTTTCATATTCTTTATACAATTTTTTTTTTTGCTTTAAATAATATAAATGACAGGGATATTTGTTAAGAAGGTATAATGATGTAAAAAAAGCACCTAATTTTATACAAAATGATGTGACTCGTCAAGAACAAAACATTAGAAGCGGCTTGGTAAAGTGGCATTAATAATTATTAAGAAACAAATGATCGATTAGTAGAGTATATATTCATACTCTATCATCACCCAGAGTTGTAATTAAGTTGGTAGAACATATGTAACTTATAAAAATACTACTTTAAGAAAGTTGTAAGTTCGACTTATAAATATATTCATGTCACATGGGTCCCTGACTTTACATTTTATTGCTCAAACATCAAGGGGCATTCGCTTCACTTACAGATCATGTCTTGGCTGAATTATTAAGTATAAAAGTGTAGCGCAATCCAATTTAATAGTGAAAGGAGTCGCTTGGAGCTACTCTAATTACCTCTTAGTACCCATTTTTACAAGACACGGGCAAAGTCTTTCTATGACTTATAATATGTACATGGAAATGGTGACTGTATAAGACGTGAATCATATATAATTAGATGTTAAAAAAGACCTATTTATATATATATAGTATTAATTACCTTGAATGAATGTGGCAGAGAGACTAGATTAACTGCTCATCATGCCATATAAGTCATGACCATGGGCACTAGCAATGCCTTATTAGCTGTATAAATATATATAACCAGTGCCCTTTCTCTATGTGAAGTCAATTTTTGGATTAGCCAGGTTGGTGACAAGACAGAGCTGCAGGGACCTTCTTGGCTTGCATCCCTTTCATTAGCCTAGTACGGAGTGATATAATTAGACATGTTCCATCACACACACACACACACACACACAAACACAAGAAAAATTATTGATCCTAATGAAAAATTGGTCATAACTTATATATGTGGTGTAATTAGCTAGAGTGAGGGGAGATGAAGTGTGGGTTGGCGCATTATGTAAGCTCAGCTAAATAGCTAGAGGTTGAAAAGTTCAGCTGACCATCTGCCCAACAACTGTCCAATTGATTAAACTAACCACTTGCAGTACTACTACCCAAAGCCCTAATGCTAGCTAGCTAGCAGCTGCTGCTTTCTCCTATCTCATGTAACCCCACAAGTTTACATGTATATATATCCATCCCCATGAGTACTCCCTCATCCAACTCTATCCCCGACCCCCACACTTCTCTTAATATTTATTTTCTTCTCTTCTGGAGGCATGGCGGCAAGCTCCTACTCCTCCTCCTTTTCTTGTCTGTGGCTTCTTTTGGCTCTGGCATTGGCGGCCGACGGTGTTTTTCGGCAGGCCGAGGCCCGGGCCTTCTTCGTGTTCGGGGACTCGCTCGTGGACAGCGGCAACAACAACTACTTGGCCACCACCGCCCGCGCTGACTCGCCGCCCTACGGCATCGACTACCCCACCCACCGCCCCACTGGTCGCTTCTCCAACGGCCTTAACATCCCCGACATTATCAGTTGAGTGTACTATATTTGAACTCGATCGTCTTCCTTTGATTACGTTACCTAATTTGCACCTGCCTTTCTTTGATTGTTAATTGTTTGTGTTGACGCGGTTCTAGAGCTTCCCACATGCCATTACCGATTGGATTGGTTACCAAATGATTATTCTTGAACAATATACATACAATACAACAGTGATAGGAAGGCCGACATATAGTCTCCATTTGCTTTTGGGTTGTGGGGCCCACCCGGGCCCACAAGCAAGTGTGGGGGTTAAATTAAATTATATCTCAGTCCATGCATTCGGCCTTTCTATCATCATTATACATGAGTGTAGGTGATTCAAACACGAAAGGATTAAAGTAAGGTTATAAGTAATTATGATTGATCATCGATCTCCAGCATGGATATATATAATTTGGTTATAATCGATCAGGCCAGAGTATTGGGTCAGAACCCACATTGCCGTACCTGAGCCCGGAGCTCACCGGGCAGAAGCTACTGGTCGGCGCCAACTTCGCTTCCGCAGGAATTGGAATACTTAACGACACTGGAGTCCAGTTTGTAAGTCCCAGTCTCCCAGTCTTTCTTCAGTAGTGATCAAAATGAGAAGAAATTAATTTAGATTTGCATTTGCATGGCCATGCAGGTGAACATAATCAGAATATCGCAGCAGCTGGCTTACTTCCAGCAGTACCAGGAGAGAGTAAGTCGTTTGATAGGGAGGGAACAAACTAAGAAAATGGTGAACCAAGCCCTTGTTCTCATCACCCTCGGAGGCAATGACTTTGTCAACAACTACTTCTTGGTCCCCTACTCTGCAAGATCTCGCCAGTACGCTCTCCCCGATTACGTCAAATATCTAATCACCGAGTATCGCAAAATTTTACAGGTACTGATACCTAGCCAGGCCTTTTGCTTTCTATTTTCGGTAAGAATATGACATTTTCCCATAGTGACATAAAGGAGACAAGATGAGATACCTTAATTAATTATCGCGTCGATGTGTGCGGTGCAGTACGTTGTATCAAATGGGGACTGTAGAAAGGAGTGGTTTAGAGGGTTTGGTTTTCACTTTTTCGGCAGGACACGAGCCATACATGTTAGGAATCCTATAACCAAATGTGGGTTAATTTAAAGGCAACTGCACGTAGGTGGATAGCTGGTGGCTCTTCTACACACATCATAATATTATATATATATATATGAAGAAAATTATATAAAAAATATCTATAGACTAACTGAGTTATACTTGTCATAATTATAAGGGTTGGCCCATTTTTAAGGCCATATGGTTAAAAAATATTTTTAAGGTTATGTAATTTTTATTGGATTTTTTTAATTTTTTGCACAAACCTTGTTCAGTAGGTGAAAAGCTCTCATTATATTCCTATAATTTTACTTTAATTCTCCCCAAATCTCTTATGATTTTATTTTTTTTCAGATGGCCTTATGTGTTACTTGAGCTTTTCATAATATAAGTTAAAAAAATATCATTTTTCAATTTAAATATGTAGAAAGATGCCATATTTCTCTCTCTATATTTTGACATAATATATAGATTGGGATCTATAAATCGAATAGATGGACAGTGCATTAAAATTAATTAAATGAGGTAGATAGATCATAAATATATGGTGATTGATGAATACAAATAAATAAATAATTTGAAAGCGGACCAAACAAAACAATTAAAAATCTCCCTAATTGCATGCAGAGGCTATATGATTTGGGCGCCCGAAGAGTGCTGGTGACCGGGACGGGGCCACTGGGATGCGTGCCGGCAGAGCTGGGTATGCGGAGCCGCGACGGCAACTGCGTGCCGGAGCTCCAACAAGCCGCCGGCCTCTTCAACCCGCAGCTCATCCAGATGATCAACTCCCTCAACCAGAATCTGGGCAGCCACATCTTCATCGCCGCCAACGCCCAGGAGATGCACAACGACTTCATCAGAGGTACTACCAGCAAAAGACGTATCTTCTAAATGCAACTACGTACGCTTTCTTTTCTTTCCATTAAACATTGCAAACTATGCATTTTACAGATCCCGCGGCGTACGGGTTCGTGACCTCAAAGATCGCTTGCTGCGGGCAGGGGCCCAACAACGGCATCGGGCTGTGCACGGTGGTGTCGAACCTGTGCCCGAACAGGGATTTGTACGCGTTCTGGGACCCCTTCCACCCGTCGGAGAAGGCCAACAAGATCATCGTGCAGCAGATCATGACGGGGTCCACCAAGTACATGAGCCCCATGAATCTCAGCACCATCATGGCCTTGGATTCGTCCACGGCCTGATCATGGATGATATATGTTGAATGGTGATGATGCTCCGGGTTCGTTCGTTGCGTCAATAATTAATCGTCGTCCGGTTGGTCGGTGTGTTGGTCGTCGTCGGAAAAGTGATTGCCAGTTTTTTCCGGTTAATGATAATAAAATTGATAATTATGTAAGATGAAAGCGCAGTAGTACGTATGTATGTACGTATCCAATGCGGTGGCAGCTAGGTAAGAATGATCGGCTGCTGCCAACAAGTGTTGTTCTCATACTTTAGTCTCTCACTGTCAAATAAATTATTAAACAATTAATTCATAGTTTGTTCGGGCACTGTGTCTCGCTCAACCATTTAACTAATCCTTGTTAGTTTCGTGGCCATCTCTCTCTCTCTCTCTCTCTCAAATTTAGTCCCCTAAATTAATAATTTTAAATTTTATTAAATAAAAGCAAAATAAAATTTAAAAAATGTCTTAATCCAAAATAATTGATGATGTGGTCAAATTTTGACCATTCTATCTAGGAGGACTTGCTTAAGGCATATGCCATTAAGATTTATGCTTAGATCTCCAAAAAGAGGTCCCAAAAAAATGACACATCAGGAAAAGAATGAGAGACATCGGAGGCAAGAGACACCGAAGGAAGGAGACCGCAGACATTGACAAGAGTTGTGAGATGAGGTTGCCAATGAGAAGAAGGAGACCAAAAGCAAGAGATAACAAATGCACGATCATCGGTTAAGCGATGATGACACTACTAAGTGGTTGCACAAGATGGTTTGAGAGACAGAGAGAGCTACGACCAGCTGTGTCGCTGCCTTCTACAACTTAGGGTCCCACCAACCTGTAAGCCTAGCAATACATGGGGGGTGTAACATGTGAAGGCACTTGTGTGAGTTTGCTGTTAGATTGTGTAACGTTTGTTGTTAGCTTAAATTCATTTTTGCACTTAGTTATTAGCACAGAGTTAACTACAAGAGCTGTAACTTGTTATTTTCACTATATATAACAAGTTGGCTCCTTTACTTTCATTTATATTATGGTATATGTTGAGTTATGTTTAAATTTAATTTAATCTGTATATCCAGAGACGGATCTGAGGAAGGATTGCATTGGGTTTCAGCTCATGCCTATCTCAGTCCAAATTCATTTAAATTAATTTTTTTTTTAATTTTTGAATTGTCAGGCGATACTGTTTTTAACCGGCCCGTGTTCCTCAAACCCCAAGTCATCCTCCAAACCAAGTCCATAATCTGGCCCAAATAAATTTGACCCAATACCCAAACCTATAAGATCCTTCCCATCCCCTCTCTCTTCGTTCATGTTCAGATACTGTTCCTGACTTCCTAATTTCCAACCCTTGCATTCTAAATTTCTGATCCGCCCCTGTGTATGCCCTTCTGATTTCATACCGTTCTGTACACTAATACACTCTGAACCTGTTCTGATTTCAGGCCACTTATCCTCTCCCATAACATAGCATACTTAAATTTAGAAAACATGGTTGAACCAGTAACTAAATAATAACAAGATGAAGGTGATAAAGAAGACATGCTTTCCCATGCCGTTTGATAGCTTAATTAATGAAGATAACTGAACACACAAGAGATGAGGGTTCCATTTTCTGGGTTCCATACTAACATGAACCAACATAAACCAGAGCAAATGAGATATGCCTAACTAAGACAAGATAGCCCCGCAGAGCACAAAGTAGCCAACACCGAGAGGATGAGATATGCCAGGATATATATATATATATATATATATATATATATATATATATATGCAAAGGCATCCACCCAACAACCGAAGGCCTAACACTTGGAAAGCTAATGAGAGGATTCAACAACCCAAACAACACACGTCTAAAACGTCCAATAGCATCTAAAACCACTCACCCAATCACAGAATTAACTCAACACTAATCAAACAACGTGATTAAAACTGAAAACTAAACAAAGGAGCCAATACCAAACTTCCTATATCCTGCTCGATATTAAGCATCACCTAAGAAATTTGCCACATCTCACTGTTATAAAAGGAGAAGAAGATGACTACTTGAATGCTACAGCTAAAACCTTAATCTACAAGTCAATTAAAACCTGAAAGATTCCTTCATAGGTCTTTTATATATGGGGAAATAAGACTCAAATCCAAAACGAAGATGGTGGTTTGAGTCAAGTACTCCCGCATTGTTGTTGCTGCAACTGCTTGCATCTTTCCTCAACATCACTGCATTGATTGCTGTATTGTCCACCCCTAGATACATGTACAATAATTCCCCAACTTCAGGCCTAGTCAGTAGTGGTACCTCTTTCAAATATTCTTTCAACTCCTCAAAAGCTTTTTGGCACTCATCAGTCCATTCAAAACTCTTCCCCGCTCATAGAGTTTTGAAGATTGGAAGACTTCTTCTTACCATCTCCGAGAGGAAACTATTCAGAGCTGCCATCCTCCCAGTCAATCTCTGAACTTCTTTGATCGAGGCAGGCTACTTCATAACTAGAAAGAGCTACTCCTTTAAGATGAGCACCAACAGATGCATTACTAAAAAGAACGTGAGCCCAGAATAACAGGGCAACAGGGGAACATGAGCACATGAGGCACTAGCACAAAGCATGAAACCACATGACCACATCAACCATCCTCTAAAAGCAAAAGAACAACAACTCATCGGGGAATAAAGGACTAGACACTCAGAAGCCGCCAGACATGATGAAGGCCGTGATTCTATAAAGACAACCTGAAGCGAACAGTAGCTATACGGGCTCAAATAGTACACTGGATCTGATGCGCCAACTGAGAAGCATATCTCTCTTGATCTCGAAAACATCTATTGATGCGCTCCTTTTAGATAATGTACACCAAAGTGTGCAACATCAACCTGTTTGCCACCTGCCATGAACCCTTACCGCTTTATCTAGCAGTTGCCCAGAGCACACCAGTATCCTCTCGACGCCATGGCTAGCTGAATTTCTTCGATTTATGAAAGAAATTCAGCACCTCTTAAGAATACGAACACTAAAAAAAAAAGATAGTTGTGACTTTCTGCATCTGCGTGCCCTGCAAGGGAAGCATCTATTCGGGAAAGACAAAAATAGGTTAGCATGATCAAGTGTAGATAAACGTTCCTGAATTGCTAACCAGAGGACAAACATATGGGTTGGGATACCCACAGAGGACCACACTAGCCTATACCAAGGGGCCCAAGGGCACTGAACCTAGAGAACCTGGAATGCTGCCCTGAAAGAAAATGCCCCATTCAAGGCGAAAAGCTGACATGGTTTATCACGATGCTCAAAGCGAGGAAGGCTAGGGAGATGGCTACGAATAAGACTAGAATCTAGAGAAAGAGAAGTCTTCGTCAAGATATCCAAAATCCATCCTCAATAATATTCGCTACCTTACCTAAAGTCGAAATGCCTAATTGTCGAGGGAATTAGTGAGAGAAATGATCAATGAGTACATCTAATGGGTGCCACTGATCATGCCAAAGGAATGTATTATGATTATCTCCAATTCTTCATCCAAACTAGGTCCTCATAACACCCTTTAATGGGAGCAACTTTCTCCAATACCACAGGCAAGCATAGGGTATTGTGAGGTGCTAGAAACATGCTTCTCTAATCCTACATGTATGCATGGACTTCCTATAACCTAAGAGCAATTACCAAATTAACTTAGCGACTAAGGCTTGGTTCCAAATATATATAAGTCAAGCATATGGTTTTCAAACAAAAATTAATTTCATATACTTAGTTAAAATAGAGCTATATTCATATATATCTTAAATGGAGATTTGCAACAACTTCTGTTTATTTTGATCATGAAATTGTCGATATTTTACTTTTCCTTTGATATGGTTTTAATGATGAATAACAATCGTATTTTAATGATGAAATTATTTTGTTAATGGTTATTAAGTTGGTGCTTCAAATTACTTTTATATAATCTATTAAGCACCAAAATAAAAATTAAATTCATCATGCAATCTAAGGTCAAAGATAAATCTTGTGAAAAATTTCTTGATGGCATTTAGAATATTATGTTTTTATTTGATTAAAAATGTGTCAAAAATCTTGTGATAAATTTCTTGATGGCATTTGAAATATTATGTTTTTATGTGCCAAAAATATTGTGATGGTATTTGGAATATTATGTTTGTATTTGATTAAAAATGTTGTACAAACAAATTATTTTCAAAGAGTTAAAAGAAAAAAAATCAAAGCCACCCACCAACTACGCCCAGGCTCTTATGCGCGCACACAAGACCACTCCGTCTACAACACTTCTAAGCTATGCATGCACACAAATTAATTATATGGTAAACTGAATCTTAGTTTCCTTAGCAAATTGTCGATTGTTTGCTCCAATCTGTCGATAGATCGACTTGTTCCCACCTGTCAACCGACATAATGCATTTTTGCATCTGTCTACTATTTTCTTCAATCTATTGACCAACAAAACCTTTGCAATGAAACTGTCGACCATTTTCACTAATCTGTCGATTGATTTTCAAATTTCACTACAAGAAAACAACAGTTTGGAGACAAATTTTTTAGATGAATTTTTTCGTCTCAAATTAGAGACGAATTTGAGATGAATTTTGTTTAGATGGATTTAGAGACGAAAAAAATTCCATCTCTAATTTGAGACGGAGGATTTTTTTCTGTCTCAAATTAGAGACAAATTTTTTTCCCTTTCCATTTGAGACTGATTTCTTTCTGTCTCTGTTACGGGTATTTTCTAGGCCGATTTTATGGGCTAGAAGAAGTCTAGTGGATCGGCCCAATCTCTCTAAAGCCCACTAAGACTCGGTTTGAAGACGTCATGGCGAGGTCGCAAATTGCTACCCGGGTTGAAGACGTAATGACGAGATCGCAGGTCAATCGCTTGGACTAGGTCAGATCGTGGGAAGTCTCAAGCTACAAGACATGCTGCCAGGCTACTCAGATCGCGCCATGAGGTTATAACGAATTTATTAGAGGCAGTTAGAGAAAAAGTCAAATTTCCTAATCCAAGGCAAACCAGATCCTAGATAATGTGGAATCCATTCCTGATTTTGTGCAGTTGATAAAGACCTCATCTTTATGATATTATCCTTCCATTTTGGATTTTATTAAAATTGTAAAAACCCCATACTATGAATAGGGGTCAAAAATCATTGTATAGAGAGGATGAATAATATACTGTTACTCTGTCGAAATAACCAGAGAGACAATCGTGGACTAGGCATCGTTCAGGCCGAACCACATAAATTTTCCCTTGAGTGCTCTCTCTTCCTCTCTTTCATATTTATTTTCTCAATGAGGGTAAACTAATCATGGTTGACCAATTCTAAACGTCGACATTTTAGCGTAGAAGGAGGGTTGTTCTAGTTGATATCAATGGCAAGAGGAAGAAATACGAGAGTTCTGAAGTGGTGTCTAATCAACCCAAAGACCATGTCAAGCAACCGCTGGAAGTTCCGCCAGTTAGAGGCCCAGTCGTAACTGTAGCAACAACTTTTATTCCCCCATTGGATGAAGCCATTGTTAGCATCCCCTCATGGGTTCCATGCCAATCTATGACCCTTGTCCCTGGGATAAAGGCAATTCAGGCTTGGAAACAACATCAGGAAGCGCTAGAAAATACAGTCATGCAACTTGCTGATGCAGTTAGGGCATTGGCCCAAACGCAGGTCCAAGCCATCCAAAGGCAAGTCGAGATTAAGCCACCTAGGGGTGTCCCTCAGCCTCAGGGTGAAAGGCCAACTCCAGATGGAAGAAAAGTTAGAGGAGCGTCACGACGGGTTGGATCAGTGCGTTCCTCAAACTCGCGATCCCAAAGATCGGAGGATCGGCGACGCCGTGATGACAAGCTGGAGGTGCACCCCACAGATCTAAGGGTGAGGGTGAATCGTCATGGAGATCGCCGTGAGGAGGTTCATGAAAGAAATTGATGACGATGAGATTCGCGTTGAGAAGAGAACTCAGTTAGGGTCAGGCCGGGTCACGCCACATACCACAGCTTGCCAGATCTTGGGAATATGAGACTATCGTGAGATCGCTATTCTCCAGAGCGAGGTAGTGGATGGGAAAGGCGGTCTCCTGCTAGGCGATTTGTGGATCAAGACCTCACCATGGAGGAGCTACTACAGAGGGTCTGACAGTTGGAGGCAAGACATGGGGTTCATGATCAGAGGGAAGACCTTAGAGAGACGACCTCGTTTTCTAGGGAAATCGAGTTAAAGCCTCTCCCACGTAGATTCAAGATCCCTAACATCCCTTAGTATAATGGAGATGGTGATCCATATGAACATCTAGATACTTTCAACATCTAGATGGACCTTCAGACTTCTAGTTCATTGGTGAAATGTCGTGTCTTCCCCGCGACCCTGGGAGATATACCTCAAACTTGGCTGAGGAGTTTTCGTCTTCACAGTATCTGCAGCTGGGAGGAATGTCAGAGAAAGTTCATCAGCCAATACATAGCGCTTATGAGGCAACTCGCTCGGTCATGTCACCTCGTTACTGTGTTCTAACGATCCAACGAATCCTGAAAGATTATATTGAGAGGTTCAGGCATGAGGTTAATAATGTGGAGAACCCATCAGACGAAAGTATTTTGATCGGGATATCTGCGGGGCTTCAGAAGGATAGGAAGCTCTACAAGATCATTTATAACTCCCCCGTAAGGGACTTGGGTGAGTTCTACGAGTGAGCTGTAAATGAGATCAGATGGGAGGAAACTTTTGGCTTGAAAAAGCCGAGTAACCAAAAGGATGGAGTTGGAAGTACTAACCAGAGCAAGAGAAAGAGCAATGGCGACGATGACAAAAGTGACCAGGGGCAAAATCCTAATAAGCAGGTAATTAAGAAAGCAAGGAACGAGCAAGGAGGTAAGCGACCTCCACGCCAAGGTCGTTATGAGAACTATAGTATCCTGTCTGACACTCAGGATATGATTTTCACTGTTGAGAAGAATAAGGAGGATTTTGGGTGGCTTAATCACATAAGGACTCCCAACAGATTCAGAAATAAGGACAAGTTTTGTGCCTACCACAACGAGGCGGGACGCAACACCTTTGAGTGTTGGGCATTGAAGGATGTGATTAAGGAATTGATCAGGAGAGGCCGCTTGCATGGCTATGTGGTGCGACTAAGAAATCAGCACACCCAGTAGCCAGCTCAACCAGAGCCTCTTCAAGCTCCCGAGTAGGATCGAACACCTGCAATAAGAACTATTTTTACTATTCATGATGGGCCTCATATCAGAGGAAGGTCCAACAGATCACACAAACACTATGTTCGGGAGGCCGATCATCTTCTGCTCGCTAGGCATTGCAGACAGGAAGGACCATCAAAGAAAGCCAGAGCGGCCCCAAATGACATTGTTTTCATAAAAGAAGACACTAGAGATGTGCACTAGCCTCATAATGACGCCCTTGTGGTCCAAACTTGAATTGGCAATGTTAAAGTGCGAAAATTATGGTAGACTCAGGAAGCTCAATGAATGTGATGTACATGGAATGCTTTGACCAGATAAGCATGGGGGTGGATCAACTGGTGGTGTCCCTAGAACCGCTTTATGGTTTCACTGGAGATGCGATGATTCCGACAGGGCGTATTAGGCTCCCACTCACAGTTGGGGATTTGGACCGACAGTCTACTGTGATGGTGGATTTCATGATCATCGACTTCCCCTCGGCTTATAACGTCGTCATGGGGTGACTAGCCATGAACGATCTGAATATGGTCACCTCTACTAGAGCTCTAGTGATCAAATTCCCAACTCTAAATGGGACTCGGTGCATAAGAGGCTAGCAGTATTCAGCAAGACGTTGCTACGAAGAGGCATTAAAAATGGGGGTCAAAGGAAAGAAAATCAATGTTGTCTCAAGAAAGGGGCCACAACTCATAAGTGAAAGGGGAGTCAGTCACGACCTGGATCCATGCGAGGTGGACTATGACCGAGCTACTGGCTTGGTAGGTGAGTTGGAAGATATTGTGGCCAGTAACAGATGTAGAGAGGTGTCTCAGGCTGGGTAAGGGCCTCACGCTTGAGGTAAAGACCCAGCTGACTGATTTTCTTAAGGAAAATCTAGATGTGTTCGCCTGGAACCATGAAGATATGGTGGGGATAAACCTGAATGTTATGTTACACCGGCTTAACATAAACCCCAACCATAGGCTAGTTCTCCAGAAGATGAGGCCCATGACTACAGAGCATTATACGGCCCTAAAAGAAGAAGTGGACAAGCTTCTGGCCAACAAGTTCATCAGAAAGGCCTGTTATTCGATCTAGGTAGTGAACCCAGTCCTTGTAAAGAAGAATAATGGGAAGTGGAGGACCTGCATTGACTTCATAGATTTGAACAAGGCATGCCCGAAGGACAGTTTCCCTCTACCCTGAATAGACCAGCTCGTGGATGCAACGACTGTTAACCAGCTTCTCAGGTTCATAAATGCTTATTCGGGATACAACCAGATTCCCATGAATCCCAAAGAAGAGGAGCATACCTCATTTGACACGGATTGAGGGTTATACTGCTATAAGGTGATGCATTTCGAGCTAAAGAATGTTGAAGCGACCTACCATCGTCTGGTTAATATGATGTTCGACGCTCTAATTGGGAAAACCATGGAGGTATATGTAGATGACATGTTGGTAAAGTCTAAGCAGGTTTCTGACCATGTATGTGACCTGGAAGTGATGTTCCAAATTCTAAGGAAGTATCAAATGAACTTGAATCCACTCAAGTGCACATTCAACGTAGCTTTCAGGAAATTCTTGGGCTTCATGGTGAATGAAAAGGGGATTGAGGCTAACCCCGAGGAGATCCAAGCTCTGTTTGACATGAGATCACCAACCAGAATAAAGGAGGTGCAAAGCCTTAACGGCCAGATCATTGCCCTCAGTAGGTTTGTCTTCAAAGCCTCTAATAAATGTATTCCGTTCTTTAATGTATTGAAGTAGGCAAAAAATTTCCAGTGGACGAATGAATGTGAAATTGCCTTTCAACAGCTCAAAGAATATATGGGACGGGCCCCGCTCATGTCGAAATCGAAGGAAGGAGAGGAGTTGACCATCTATTTGGGGGTGTCTCAATATGCTATCAGTGCAGCACTGGTGTGAGAAGAAGATAGGGTGAAATACCCAGTGTATTATGTAAGCCACAAGATAATAAATGTTGAAACAAGATACAACCCCATGGAGAAGATCGCCTACTGCTTAGTCGTGGCATTAAGGAAGCTACGCGCTTATTTTCAGGCTCATCAAATTGATGTGTTGACTAAATACCCATTGAAGCCGGTCCTGTAGAAGCCGGATACATCCGACCATTTACTTAAGTGGGCTATTAGCCCAGTTCGATATAGAGTACAAGCCAAGGTCGGCCATAAAGGGACAAGTGCTAGCAGATTTCATTGCTGAGTTCACAGACCCTGCAGAGGAGGAGCTCGAATCTTCAAAGGGTCCATCCTAGGAGTTATATGTAGATGGGTCTTTCAGCGACCATGGAGCTGGAGTTGGGGTACTCCTGATAAGCCCGAAAGGGCATAAAATTCCCTATGCATTGAGATTCGAGTTTAAATTGACCAATAATGAAATGGAGTATGAGGCATTGTTGGCAGGACTACACCTAGCGAGAGAGGTGAAAGTAGAGTGAGTAATGGTCTTCAGTGACTCTCAGCTTGTGGTATGTCAGATACGAGGTGAATATCAGGTGAAGGGCTCGAAGATGGCGGCTTACCTTCAGAGAGTCCAGGATCTAATGCGCACTTTTAAAGGATGCAAGGTGAATCAAGTATCGAGGAACCAGAACTCTCACATCGATGCTCTAACTCGCCTAGCATCAGCCCGAGATACAAACTCCTTGGGAGCCATTCTAGTGGAGTTCTTGACAACACCAATCATGGAAGGGCAAGGTGAAGTATTGGCAATTACGGTAAGCCCAGACTCATGGATGAGGCCCATTATTGACTATCTACAAAAGGAAAAGTTGTTACGCGACAAGTAAAGACATGTCGTGTGCGAGCTCGTGCGGCCAGATGTTGTATTCATGATGACATGCTCTACAAAAAGGGGTTCACGGCCCCGTTGTTGAGGTGCATTGATAACCTTGATTGCCAGGCAGTTCTCATAGTGATCCATACAGGTCACTGCAGTAATCATGCTGGGGGGTGTCCTTGGCTAAAAAGGCACTTCGTCAAGGTTCTACTGGCCTACCATGAAGTAAGATGCAGTAGAGTTTGTCAAGAAGTGTAATAAGTGCAAAATTTTGCTAAAGTCCCACGAGCTCCACCAGCCTACTTACAACAGATGAGCAGCTCGTGGCTATTTGCTATTTGGGGTATAGATCTGATCGGGCCGCTTCCAACAGGCCATGAAAGATGTAAGTACACCATAGTGGCAGTTGACTAATTCACCAAGTGAGCAGAAGCCAAAGAGCTCGCAGAGATCTCCAATTCAAAGGTACATAAATTCACATAGGATAACATTATTTGCAGGTTCGGAGTTCCACGACAAATAGTCACGGACAACGAAACCTTATTCACCAGCGAGTAGTTCTCCTAATTTTGCGAATCGCCAAGGATCCAAAAGAGTTTCACGGTCGTGGATCACCCCCAAGCCAACAAGCAGGTCGAGACTGTTAACAAAATAATCAAAGTAGATTTTAAAGACGAAGTTGGAGGCCAGAAAGAAGGCTTGGGTAGATGAACTGCAAACAGTACTCTGGGCCTACCGAACGACAACACGAAATAGCACGGGAGAGACCCCGTTTTCAATAGTGTATGGCTCTGAGGCTATGATCCTGGTGGAATATGAAGTTACCGTTAGTGAAGAGCCACCTTCGACCCAAAAAGCAATGACCAGCTACTGACTGCAAACCTTGATTTACTCGAGAAGGCAAGGGAGCTAGCTTGCATGAGGGTGGCTACTTATCAACAATGGGTCGTGAGGTATTACAACAGGAGGGTTCGAATTTAGTGCTATAACGTTGGTGATCTCGTGCTGCACCTTGTTCTTCCTAGAGCTCGCAAGGCCAGCGACAGGACACTAGGCCTGAACTGGGAAGGCCCCTATATTATCAAAGAAAACCTAGGCAATGAAGCATATCACTTAGCAAATATGGATGGAGCTATTCTCCCACATGCTTGGAATGTGGACCACCTCTGTCCTTACTTCCAATAAATATAATTGTTCTTACTTATGCTCCAACTTTTTGCTACAATTAACCCTCATAATTCTTATTGGAATTTATGAATTTTCGTTCAATAGGCTTATTGCACTTTATCGCTGTTAATAATTGATTGAATGTCCTGAAAATTAGGGGTAGAGATACCATGGTTTGCAAGGTGGAACCCATTCATCTTAGCCACCATGCTATGGTTTGCAGCTTGACAGAACATTCGTCTTGGTCCTCCCCCAGATTGTGGTTTGTGAGCTAATGACCATTCATCTTGACCTAATGTCATGGTTTGGTACCTACTGAACAACCACTTCCATTTATGATTGCGGGCTATGGGTTCACTAGCTGAGGTCCTCTCATCTTGACTAAGAAGTCATAGCTTGCGACCTACCTGGTGATCATCTTTACCTCACTAAACCTTTAATAGTCATGGTATATTAGTTGGAATCGAATTGCGATCTATCTGGACATATAACTTGATGGCAGAAATGTGATTCAATCTAAATTCCACCGAGTGATAGTGTGTTAGCTGAGGTTTGCTCTCGTTTACTTTAATGTTCACGCTTGCAACCTACTAGAGATTTAGCTCAAACTTATAAAATTCTACTTAACATATTATTCGAGATTATTCGATTTTAAATCTTATCAGCTATGAGCTAAAGATATCTCTGAGTTAACTAAAATTTAATTTATACTATAACTGTTATGTTTAACTTCCAGTTTGTAGCAAATGCCAAAGAAATAAAACTTCATTAAGTACAACAAAATGTAATGCTTTGAGATCAAAAGTACAAAAAAAAAAAAAAACGAAGAAAGGAATACTCAAAGCCTTAGCGATCTAAAGATTGTCAGCTCGGAGGAGCAGCATCTTAGGGTGTTAGGTTTTCAACGTCTTCCGAAGGGAGGTCGGCCCCGATCTGATCAAGCATGAGTGAAGTTGGGACGACCTCCTTGTTTGCAGCTTCAGTAGCGAACTTCTTCACTTCCTCCATTGCCTCATTTCCAAAGAAGGAGAAATTGAGGTCCAGATGTTCCTCCCACAGAGTAAAGAGAAATTGACTGCATGTCTCGGACTCGACCTCCTCACGCTCTTTGGCGACTAGGGCTTCAGCTTTGACTTTTATTTGTAAGACCTCCTATCTCGCTACCTCTACCTCTCTGGTTGCAATGTCAGCTTGTTGTCAAGCCAGCTCTAGCTCACACCTAGTGTTGCTCAGCTCTGCTGCAGCCACATTAGGCTTCGAGTTGAGATTAGAAGAAAGTGTTTCATGAGCTGCAACCTCGCGGGCCAATCTCTCCTCCGAATCTTTAGAGGCTTCCTTGAAGCTCTTTAGTGTCATCCCTAGGCCCTCAGCATTACTCCTAAAGCTCTTGTCTATCGTATTCAAAACTTTTAATCTCTTAATTCTGCTTCATTATGCCAAGGAAAGCCTGTAAAGCATGAATGGTTAGTACATGGGAAAAGGATAAGCAATATCAGTGAGGTCAGATAAAAAACTTACCAGAAGACTATGGCGAGCAATGAAGATCAAGAGTTGTTCATCTTTGAGTTGCTCCTTCTCCAAGATGCTGGCAGAGTTGCCCAAGATCCCGTCCAAGTAGTCAAGGAGAGTGTCAAAGTATTTTCCTTCGAGCATGACTTCAAGCGAGGCCTTCCCCACCAAGGTCGTCGTTTTCTTCCTTTTTTCAGCCTAGCCGAGCTTAAGGGCGAGCCGGATAAGGATTTCCTTTTGTCCTCGACAGCGGGAAGAGGTCGAGCCTCACAAGCTATAATTTTCCCATGCTCCATTGCGGTTGGGCCCACTTTGTGCTGCAAGGAAGAAGAAAGCCATGAAGCAAGAGTCGATATTGACACGGTGGGCGTAGGGCTAGTTGTCGGGTCGAGGACACCCAAAACGGCAGCATCAGGATTCTTTTCGGTCCCTTTAGCATGAGGTTCTACCCTTTGAACACTAGCAGGTGAGGGGGATGAAGAAAAGGCTACAGGTGAGGTCGTGGATTGGCCAGGTTTCTAGAGTTTCAACTTCACTATTTTTTATTTTTCTAGCAGGGACTTAGCCTCAACATCTTGACAAACTCTACCCCCCTCGATTGGGCTCCCACTGAAGTCGACCCCGTCAGAAATGAGCTTTATCTCTTTTAGGCCCCAAGTTTCGGTGTCTTTCTCCCTTATGGGTTTGCAGTCAAGAAAAGGAGCGAGCTAGTAGTCGTGGAACAATAGGTCAGTGAGCTTAGAGTCGTCCGCGTCTGTTTTCGCTTCTAAAGAAGCTTGAAGCCCCTGTGCCTCAGAAATGGTTAGCTCAAGTTTTGTTCCAGTGACGTCTGCAAGGAAAAGAAGAGATTTGTACACACAAAAAAAAAAAAAGTTGTGAGCTAAAGATTTAGTTACTTGGTGCGAGGACAAACCAGAAGTTACTAAGACTATGGATGGAGGAACAAGAGATGTAAAACCACTGAGATTTATAGTCCCCTACGTTGGACTTGCCCTTGGCCTTACCCTAAGGCAAGAGCTTCTTAAAATTAGAAGGATGAGCTACCATGTAATACAACCCATCTTTGGCATCCTTGAAATAATAAAGATGCTTAAGGATTTTGGGTGAAAGAGGAGGAAGTTTGTTCTTCTTGAAAAGAATGGCTAAGGAAGTTAGTTAAGCATAAAAGTTTGGGGTCAGCTGAAAGGGTGCAAGTTTTAGATCGTTTCGAATATCTATGAGGTAGGGCAGAATTGGAAACTTAAGTTCGAACTCTAGATGCTGGGGGCTAACAGCTATGAATCCTAGAGGGGGAAAGGTAGCATGATCGACAGGAGAAAGCACCATTACATGGCTGCCGCAGGCCAGGCTGTACTCTGAAGCGCACGACTGAAGCTCGCTAATTGTTAACTTTGAAGGGTATCGCTTGAATACCTCGTGAGCTGCCCATTCCTCGACAGCTCGTTGGGTTACTACAAGATCAGCACATTGGGGTACTCTTTCGGTGACCTCGGTCCCAAGGGAGGTCGCATCATGCACAGTCAGTGCCGAGGCCCCTCCATTATGCTTCGAAGAGTTTGAGGTATCATTGCCCTCTACCTTGTCATTGCGACACCTCTAACCTGATATGGACATCTACGAGAAAAAGAGACATGTATAGAGAGTCAGGTCGTTGAGGGCAGACCAATTCTCACGAACCAAAGTTCGTAAAGACGTCTCCTATCTATCAGGTCGCACGCTTTGCAACATGGCACTACCTAAGATAGGGGGGGCTAAGTCTACAAGCCTATTAACCCTCTAAGATAAAGGGATTTTAATCCTATGATCAGCGAGCCCAAAGGCTAGACAATACATCATTGGGTACCCTAAAGACACACAGCAATCTCCACCAGGAGGCGAGGCGTGGAAGAGAAGTCGATAGAAGGAATCAAAAATAGAGGTAAAGCGAGCTAATAAGCTATAAGTGACTTACTATTTCAAATCGATAGTTGCAAATACCATAGGTGAAAGTCAATACTTGGCAAGAATGCAATAGTGATCTTCAAATAGCAAAGCAGAAAGGCTTTGGAACAATCGGCAATGGAATCTCACAGTCGGAGGGAAGAAGGAGATTAGAGGAGCAAGAAATGGTTCAAAATGACATGGTAAGAGGGAAAAGAATTACCTCATGCTTATATAGGTTAGTTGTTCCACTATTGGATGGAGAGACCGACGAACTGCCCTTAATTTAACAATGACGCGTGGAGTCATGGGGCCCGTTGACATAATGATTAAGCAGTTACGGGAAATGTGCTCATTAAATACAACTTAGACAAGATGTGCGACATGAAATGGCGCTATTTAAGGAAAATGGGCAGATATAAAAAAGAGGGGCTCGAAAGCTCGCATAACGCACTTTGATCAGCATACATTAGCTCCCAGTCCGAAGATCACATTGCGAGCTAGGGGACTAGTGTTACAGGTATTTTTTAGGCTGATTTTATTGGCTGGAAAAAGTCCAGTGGATCGTCCCAGTCTCTCTAAAGCCCACTAAGACTCGGTTTGAAAACATCATGGCGAGGTCACAGATCGCTACTCAGGTTAAAGATGTCATGGCGAGGTCGCAAGTTGCTTAGACTGGGTTAGATCGCGGAAAGTCTCAAGCTACAAGACATGCTACCAGGTTACTAGCTCGCGTCACGAGGTTATAGCGAATTTATCTGAGGCGGTTAGAGAAAAAGTCAAACTTCCTAATCTAAGGCAAACCAGATCCCTGATAATGCGGAATTCATTTCTGATTTTGTGGAGTTGATAAAGAAATATCATCTTTATGATATTATCCTACCATTTTGAATTTTATTAAAATTGTAAACACCCCACACTATAAATAGGGGTCAAAAACCATTATATAGGGATGATGAATAATATACTGTTACTCTGTTGAAATAACTAAAGAGACAGTTGTGGACTAGGCATTGTTCAGGATGAACCATGTAAAAATTCCCTTGAGTGCTCTCTCTTCCTCTCTTTCGTATTTATTTTCTCAGTGTGGGCAAACTAATCACGGTCGACCAATTCTAAACATCGACAGTCTCTAAATTCGTCTCAAATTGAGATGGATTTTTTTCCCTCTCAAATTTATAAAATGTAAAATTAATTTAAAAAATGTAAATTTTTTATCTATAAATATAGAAATTAAATATATTTATTTAAATTAAAGTCTAAATATATTTATTTAAATTCTAAATATATAAATTAATATATTTCATGTGCATAACATATAAAATAAAGTATAAATACATGTAAACTAAATATATAAAAATTTATAAATTAAAATATATATTAAATGTATACAAAATGAAAAAAATGGAGAGGAGAGAGAGAAATGGGCACTTTCGTATTTTAAAAAAGAAATTAGCATATGAATTATATTTTATTTAATGTAAAAAAGTATATTAAAATTGAACTGAATAATATTTAGAGAATATATAAATACTATCATTATATTGAAAATATGATATAAATATTGTTAGATTGATGATAGATCCAAGAAAAACACATTAAATCTCAAAAAACTTGCTATATCACATTATTTTATAATAATTTTTTAAATTAAAATTAATAATACATCTAACATGATCAAACATAATCAGAATGTGCATTTCCCTATATAATATACAAGAATCTCTATATATATAGTATACATCAAACATGACTTTGATTAATAATATATTTAGTATTATCTTTATGAAACATTAATTCATTCAATAAAAAATAGTATACTATTATTTGATACTTAATTAATTTATCTACATTGTGTTTGACTAATCAATAAATCCAATGCATTAATTGTATTTGATTAATTAAGCATTACAATGTTTGATTAATCATAAATATATGAATTAACTTAAATTCATGTGGTCGAGACATGAAGTTTAAAAATATAATATAAATTTATTTTAATATAAATGAGTTGAAATTATTTTTTAAAATTGAATAAAAATATGAATCAAATTGTACATTAAAGTTAACATTTCATCTTCTTATAATGTGACACATATATGATATAGTATAACACTTTAATTAATCATAGGAGTTGTATATAAATAATATAAAAATTTATAGATAATATGAAAAAATAGTAAATATAAAATTAAATATAAAATTAAATGTTAACATAATCCAATAAATTTTTTAAATTGAAATATATATTAAATATATAATAATTTACTACTGGTACACTACCAAAAAAAGGGTATTTTGCAGTGATTTTTGAAAAATTATCACAAAATTTAGAAAATAATATAATAATTAAAAATAAATTTAAATTAAAATTTGCGGTGCAGCACGTGGAAGATGTTGATAGGTCATGGTGGAAGTAGCCCTTTGTTTTTCGAGGCGAGGATATGACCGTATTGATGGTGCAATTTTTTGAAACCTGACCGTATTTAATTTTTAAGGGACGGTGAGGATCTTTTAACCATTGGGCGATTGTGCCTATAAAAAGGGGGAGGAAAGCCCTTGGCTTCTTTCCATGTTATCTTGCCCGTTTGCGTCCTAGTTCTGGGAGATCTAGGGAAATGGGGTTAGTGTTTCGCAGTGGGGGTTTTCATCTAGGTGGGATGTTTTTGTTGGTGAGCTCACGGGTGGCGGCTTCCCGGGTAGCGCGACAGGGGTGGAGAGGTCTGAGGCTAAGCATGTTAGGATGAGAGTAGTACTAGGATGGGTGAGAGATGTTGTGTTTAGAATGGGTGATGTGGCTTTCTTGAAGTCTGCCTCTGGTGGAAGTACCACGTTTCGGCGTTTGGGTGCTTGGATCTTTATTATCGACATCATCAAGCTAGAGATTGGAGGTCGTTCGACAACTCCAAGGTTGAAAGTGGGAAATGTTGGAGTCACCTAGGCGCTAGGTTGTTCTAGATTTTCTTCATGAACAGCTGCCACACTAGCAGAATTTGACTCCATTGGGTATAGGATGTCAGGTGGTACAAAAGAGATCTAGCCATTCCCAAGTGGCTTGTGGGGAAAGCGATTAGTGATGATTTATAGAAAGAGTGCATCCTGCAGTGACTGCCACTCGACCTTGCTTTACTTCAATTGTGTTTTCAGGCGTTTGTGTCGTGTAGTGGTTGTAGCGTGATAGGTAAGTGTAACGTAAAATTATTATAGATATGAAGCTTGTAATCAAATGTAAATTTCGTAATGAAATGTAAGTGTCTTCTGGGTACCTTGTTTTCTGCTGTATCTTATATGCTCTTTTCGGTGATAGAATCTTTTAGCATTTCTAGTTGTGTCTTGATATAAAGTACTCTAGGATCGGACTGCTATAGTTTCAAAGTTTGAAGTGCTTGTTTACTACAAAAAATGACTTCGGGATCGGACTGAGGTAAGCTCGAGGTCCAGCATGCCTGTTTCTTACAAGGCATGACTTTGGGATTGGACCGATGTAGGCTCGAGGTCTAGTGTGCTTGTTTGTTACAAGGTTTGACTTTGGGATCGGACCGAAGTAGGCTCGAGGTCCGACGTGCCTGTTTGCTACAAGGCATGACGATAGGATCAGACCGAAGTAGGCTCGAGGTCCGATGTACCTGTTTGTTACAAGGCACGACACTAGGATAGGACCAAAGTAGGCTTGAGGTCCAACGTGTCTGTTTGCTACAAGGCCCGACTCTGGGATCGGACCGAAGTAGGCTCAAGGTCTGGCGTTCCTGTTTGTTACAAGGCACGACACTGGGATCGGACTGAAGTAGGCTTGAGGTCCAGCGTGCCTATTTGCTACAAGGCACAACTCTGGGATCGAACCGAAATAGGCTCGAGGTTCGACATGCCCGGTTGTTACAAGGCACGACTTTGGGATCGCACCGAAGTAGGCTCGAGGTTCGGCATACCTGTTTGTTATAAGGCACAATTTTGGGATCAGACTAGACTCAAGGTCCGACTTGCCTGATTGCTACAAGGCACGACTTTAGGATAGGACTAAGTCTGGATTGAGGTCCTATACGTCTTTCTGGTACAAGGCGTGGCTTGATAGGGCAGAGACAGGCTCGAGGTACTTAGAGCAATGACGGAGTTGTGCACGAGGTCTGCGCAGGGCGGACTGACCAGGTCGGTCTAGGTCCCAAGCACGACCTAAAAGAGGACCGAGTCTAGTTCGAGGTCCTATGTGCCTATATGATACAAGGCGTGGCTTGATAGAGCTGAGGCAAGCTAGAGGCTCCTAGAGCAATGACAGGGTTGTGCCAGAGGTCCGCATAGGGCAAACTAACCATGTCAGTCTGGGTTCCGAGCACGTGCCCCTGTCTAATACAAGGCGTCGCTCAATAGGGTCGAGGCAGGCTCGAGGTGCCTATAGTAATGACGGGGTTGTACCTGAGGTCCATGCGGGGTAGACTGACCTTGTCAGTCTAGGTTCCGAGCACGGCTTAAAGAAGGACCGAGTCTGGCTCGAGGTATTACGTGCATGTTTGCTACAAGGCGTGGCTCGATAGGGCCAAGGCAGGCTAGAGGCGCCTAGAGCAATGATGGGTTGTGCCTAAGGTTCACGCAGGGCGGACTGACCATGTCGGTCTTAGTCCCGAGCATAGCTTAAAGGAGAATCGAGTCTGGCTTGAGGTCCTGTTCACCTACCTGATACAAGGCGTGGCTCAATAGGGTCGAACCAAACTTGAGGCGCTTAGAGTAATAACGGGGTTATGCCTGAGGTTTGCGCGAGGCGGACTAACCATGTCGGTTTGGGTCTCGAGCATGGCTTAAAGGAGGACCGAGTCTGGTTTAAGGTCCTGTGTGCCTGCCTGATACAAAGTTTGGCTTAATAGGGTCGAAGCAGGCTCGAGGTGCTTAGAGCAATGACGGGGCTATGCCTGAGGTCCGCGCGAGGCAGACTGACCATGTCAGTCTGGGTCTCGAGCATGGCTTAAAGAAGGACCGAGTCTGGCTCGAGGTCCTGTGCGTCTATCTGATACAAGGCATGA
Source organism: Diospyros kaki (assembly GCA_036245055.1). Taxonomy (NCBI): domain Eukaryota; kingdom Viridiplantae; phylum Streptophyta; class Magnoliopsida; order Ericales; family Ebenaceae; genus Diospyros; species Diospyros kaki. The sequence goes on along the minus strand of BSEG01000010.1, from coordinate 23,225,210 downwards.
CACGATAGGGCCGAGGAGGGCTCGAGTCACCTAGAGCAATAACGGGGTTGTGCCTGAGGTCCGTGCGGGGCAGACTGACCATGTCGATTTCCGGGTCCGAAGCACGGCTTAAAAGATGACAGAGTCTGGCTCGAGATCTTGTGTGCCTGTTAATTTGATGGCGCGCATATTTTATATTATTTATCCCTCTTATTCCATCTTCATTGCACTCTATTTAGGTTATTTCATTTGTCTTGTGTTTATTTTATTTTATTGGGCTTCACACTATTTTTATTCTTTTTTAGCAGATTTGGGCCACAGATTTGAGCTATTTCGATAGAGGCGCAAGTGGGCTTCGCAAGGTGGACAGACAATGAGTTTGAAAGAGCCAACCATACTTCATTATGGGTTATGGGCGATTTTAGAATCCATTGGGCCCTTTTAATTAATTAAATTATGGGCCATTTGTAATAATTAAACCCTAATCCCATTTAGCCTAGGTTTTCTTTTTCAAAACCCTATAAATAAGAGCTAGCTAAGAGGCATTAGGGGGTGGCCGATTTTGGGAGGATTCTCACGATTTCAACCAAGAAGATAGAAGGCTAATTCGCTTGTAATCTGCTACATTCTCGTACCCCTTGCCCGGTTTGAGTCTCGGTCATATAGTCGAATCTGGTTTGGAACTCGATTTTCATGTTTTTATGGATGATTTTGTTTCTTTCCTTCTCTAAGTTTATGTATGTTTCTTTTATGCGATTGTATGAATGCATGCATGATCTTTGGATGGATTTAATTGATGTACTCGGTTGAGGCTTTGATTAGAAAGAAACGAAACGGTATATTTGTATGGGCGATTGCTCAATTGGATTTAATCTTTTACGGTTGTAGAAGAGTTTTTCAAATCAAATGAAAATCAAACCAAATAGATTGTTTTCATAAGTGAGCCGAGGATTATCGTGGTAAGGAGGTAGGGTTTGTAGCGGGTTACGTTTTACTTCATCGTTGTTTCATTCTTGAACGTTTATATTTCGGTTTTCATTAATACCCCCCTCGTTTAATCTTGTTTTGAAAGTTCATTGACAGTTCGTTGGGAGATGACCTGGGGAGCATCCTAGCTGCAAACCAGTTCTACACATACACTAATCTGATCGGTTCGATAGCCTCGATCAAGATTTTGGCACCATTGTCGGGGAACCGTCAATCTGTTCTGTCATAACAAGATTTGTTTTCTCTTCTTTTGTTTCTTTACTGTTCTCTTTCATTCTTTGTTGCTTCCTTCTCGGTTTTCTATTTTTTATTTTCTTTGTTTTCTGTTTTCTGTCATTCTTTTTTTTTTGTTCTGTTCTTTGTTCTTCCTGTTCTGTTCTCGGTTTCCTTTCTGTTCTTTGTGTTTTCTTCTTTTGTTTCTCTGATCTTTTATTTCTTTGTTGATTCTTTTCTGTTTTCTTTATTCATTCTTTGTGTTTTTCTTTTCGGTTTTCTTGTTTTCTTTTTTTTTGCCATAACCAGCACTGTTCATCGCCGACGAATATCTCAGAATGCCCTGATTTTTGGTGTCCAAAGGAATGGGGGTGTGGGGAGAAATGGAGGGCGTTTTTTTGCCGAAATTCCAACGTTTAGACCACTTTTTGGGCCATTTTGTGTTTTCTTGGTGTGTTTATGTGATTTTCCCTTGTGTATTTTGTTTTATTTTTGTTCTTGTTGATGTTTAATGCATGACTAGATCATCTAAGGGTGACTTAATTGATTTAGATCCAGAAATTGATAGGACCCTTAGGCGACAAGCAAGAGAACTTAGATCTCAAGATAGGGCAGTGACTAATAGTGTCTTTCCCATTGTCCTTAATACTGTTTCTGAGTTCCAACCCACATTGATCAATATGGCCGCCAATGAAAACAATGGCAATGAGAATAGGAATAATGGGAATAATACTAACATAACTATTAGAGAATTAGCTGCCCCTAATGTGCATTATCAACCCTTGTGTATTCAGTATCCTCAATTGGAGGCAAACTTTGAACTGAAATCTGGATTGATACATTTGCTTCCTAAGTTTCATGGTCTTGCAGGTGAAGATCCACACAAGCATCTGAAGGAGTTTCATGTTGTTTACTCCACCATGAGGTCGCAAGGGGTTGATGAAGAACAAATAAAGCTAAGGGCATTCCCTTTCTTTCTTGATGGAGCTGCCAAAGACTGGCTGTATTACTTGCCACCTGCTGCAATTACCAATTGGGATGGCCTGAGGAGAATATTTCTGGAGAAGTTCTTCCCTGCTTCCAGAACAGCAGCCATCCGGAAGGACATTTGTGGCATCCGACAGATAGGAGGAGAAAGCTTGCATGAGTATTGGGAGAGATTCAAGAAGCTGTGTGCTAGTTGTCCTCATCATCAGATAAGTGACCAGCTTCTCATTCAATATTTTTATGAAGGCTTACTTCCCATGGATAGGTACTTAGTGGATGCTGCATCTGGAGGAGCCTTAGTGGAAAAGACACCAGCTGTAGCCCGGGACTTAATTTCAAAGATGACTCAAAATGCACAACAATTTGGTACCAGGTTGAACACTCCCATGAAGACTGTCAATGAGGTTGGTTTTGCTGCACCTATGGACCAACGGAGAATAGAAAATAGGCTGAAGGAACTAACTTCAATGGTTCGCCAGTTAGCCCTTGATCGAAACCAGCCCCAACAAGTATGTGGCATTTGTTCATTATCTTCACATGTGACTAATCAGTGCCCACAATTGCAGGATAACACAGAATCATGTAATGGCATCTTCCCTGGAAGACCATTTCAGCAACAACCACAACAGAATAGGTATGATCCCTATGCTCCCACCTACAATCCGGACTGGAGAGACCATCCCAACTTCAGATATGGGGGTGCTTCAACTCAGCCAAAGGCCGAACCGAGCTTGAATGACATAGTGCAGCAATTGGCTGCCAATACTCTCAAATTCTAACAACGGACTGACACCACCATACAGAATTTGGAGACACAGATTGGGCAGTTAGCAACTAACATAAATGAGCAAGGAGTCAAGGCTCGGGTCAGCTACCTTCACAGCCAATATCCAATCAAAAGGGAAATGTGAGTGCAATCATGCTGCGTAGTGGTAAAGAAGTGAATGTTCCAGAGAAGGCATAAGAAGAAACTGGTAGAAAAAAAGAGTCGCAACCCTCTCAATTCAAAGGGCCAAGCATCACATCAAAAATGATCAAGACAAGGGAGAACACCCCTACACCAATCCATTGCCTTTTCCCCATAGAGCCATTCAAAACAAGAAGAGGGCAGAAGCTGAGTTGGATAAGGAGATCATGGAGACTTTCCAGAAGGTCGAAGTCAATATACCACTCTTGGAGGCCATCAGACAGATTCCCAAGTATGCAAAGTTTCTCAAAGACTTGTGCACCCACAAGAGGAAGCTGAAGGGAAATGAGCAGGTCAACCTTGGAAGGAATGTCTCAGCCTTAATCCAGCCTGCCATGCCTTTGAAATGCAAAGATCCAGGGACGTTTACCATTCCTTGCACTATAGGAGAGCTGCAATTCACAAATGCTTTGCTAGATTTGGGTGCTTCCATTAATGTAATGCCTAAGTCTGTTTATGCGTCCATGCAGGTTGGCCCATTGAAATCCACAGGAGTGGTAGTCCAGCTAGCTAACAGGAGCACGGTCTATCCCACGGGAGTCTTGGAGGACATGCTGGTTAAGGTTAAGGATCTTATCTTCCCAGCTAACTTTTATGTTTTAAATATGGAAGATGATAACAAACTTGGACATGCACCATTGATACTAGGCAGACCTTTCTTGAAAACTGCTAGGACAATAATTAATGTGCGTGAGGGTACCTTGTCTATGGAATTTGCTGGTAATACTATCCATTTCAACATTCTTGATTCCATGAAGTATCCTTCAGAAGATCATTCCTCCTGGCATGTTAATTTTATTGACTTGATGGTTGATGTTGCATATGCTGATCTTCCTGACTTTGTTTCTGAGTTCCCCACCATCCATAACTTTCCTGATAGCATGCATTGCCCTGATTATCATGATGGATTAAGTAAGTGTGTCGCTTGTTCTGAGATAGATGAGTTTTTAAATCATTCTGAATCTGACATGAGTTTTCAGCATGTGCATCCCACTGACTCTCATGAGCCTTCCATGCCGAATGTTTCCCTTGCTGAGAACATCATGCAAGCAGATGGTTCTTTTGATTTAAACACAAACAGGTTGCTGCCTTCAATCCAACAGCCATCTGCCTTGGAGTGCAAACCCTTACCTAACAACCTCAAGTATGCTTACTTGAAGGAGGGAGAGAAGTTGTTAGTGCTCATAGCCAACAACCTCCGCCCTGACCAAGAGAAGAGATTACTGGACCTACTCAGGAGGAACAAACGAGCAATAGGCTGGACCTTGGCAGACATACCAGGTATTAGTCCTTCTTTGTGCATGCACAGGATTCATTTAGAGGAAGGAGCCCAACTAGTGAGGCAGCCACAAAGGAGACTCAATCCCACCATCCTAGATGTGGTTAAGAAAGAGGTAAGTAAGTTACTTTCGGCTGGTATCATTTATCCTATATCTGATAGCAAGTGGGTGAGTATAGGGCATGTTATCCCCAAGAAGACAGGTTTCACAGTGGTGGCTAATGAAAGAAATGGGCTAGTGCCCATGAGAGTGCAGAACAACTGGAGGGTCTACATCGACTATAGGAAGCTCAACCAAGCAACCAGAAAAGATCACTTTCCCCTTCCATTCATCGACCAAATGTTGGAAAGGTTAGCAGGTAAATCTCATTATTGTTTTCTTGATGGCTTTTCTGGTTATTTTCAGATATGCATAGCACCAGAGGATCAGGAGAAGACCACCTTCACTTGTCCTTTTGGCACTTTTGCCTACCGAAGGATGCCATTTGGCCTATGTAATGCTCCAGGTACGTTCCAGCGGTGCATGATGAGTTTATTTTCTGAATTTCTTGAGCATTGTATGGAAGTATTCATGGATGACTTTTCTGTTTATGGAACCTCATTTGATGACTGCTTGGTTAGCTTGGGTAAAGTTTTGGAAAGGTGCGTTGAGAAAAACCTTGTTTTGAATTATGAAAAATGCCACTTCATGGTTGAGCAGGGCATAGTCTTAGGTCATGTTATCTCCAAACAAGGTATTGCGGTCGATAGTGCCAAGGTGGATGTCATTGCTTCTTTACCTTACCTCGCGTCTGTGCGGGAAGTTCGCTCTTTCCTTAGCCATGCAGGGTTTTACAGGAGATTCATCCAAGACTTCAATAAGATTGCAATTCCATTATCCCACCTCCTCCAAAAGGATGTGGATTTCAAGTTTGATGAACAATGCAAGCAAGCCTTCGAGGAACTTAAGAGGCGATTGACTTCTCCACCGATCATCCAGCCACCCAACTGGGAGTTGCCCTTTGAGCTCATGTGTGATGCTTCTAACTTTGCAGTAGGCACCGTTCTCTCTCAGCGGGTGAATAAGAAGTCACATGTCATTGCCTATGCCTCACGTACCTTGGATAGTGCTCAAGCAAATTACACCACGACTGAAAAAGAGTTCTTAGCCATTGTCTTTGCTTTAGATAAATTTCGATCATACTTATTGGGATCTAAAGTTATTGTGTTTTCTGATCATGCAGCCCTGAAGTTCCTTCTGAAGAAGCCCGATGCAAAACCTAGGCTTATCCGGTGGATGCTGCTACTCCAGGAATTTGATACTGAGATCAAAGAAAAAAGTGGAGCTGAAAACTTGGTCGCTGACCACCTGAGCCGGATACCTGCTTCTCCCGACTTATCTAACATGGATCATCCTCCTATCAGAGATAATTTTCCAGATGAGTTGCTTTATCACTTACATGGTACTAAACCTTGGTATGCTGACATGGTAAATTTCCTAGTTGTTTCTGACTTACTTGCACATTTTAAGAAAGCACAATTAAATAAATTTAAAAGCGAAGCTAAGTACTATGTATGGGATGATCCATATTTGTGGTGCTTGTGTAGTGACCAAGTCCTTAGGAGGTGTGTCCTTGATCATGAATTTGCATCTGTCCTACATTTTTGTCACACTCTTGCATGTGGTGGTCATTTTGGTCCGCAACGTACTGTTAGAAAGGTCTTAGATGCAGGGTTATATTGGCCATCCCTTTTCAAAGATGCATATGGATTCTGTAAGAACTGTACACGTTGCCAACACATAGGTTCAATTTCACGCATAAATGAAATGCCTCATAAACCTTTATTATTCTGTGAGATATTTGATGCATGGGGCATTGATTTCATGGGTCCTTTTCTTGTCTCTTTTGGTTTTGTGTACATTCTTTTGGCTATGGATTATGTTTCGAAATGGGTGGAAGCTAAAGCCACCCGGACTGATGATTCTTCTGTGGTTACAGATTTTGTTAGATCTCATATTTTCTACAGGTTTGGCATTCACAGGGCCATTATCAGTGATCAAGGATCCCACTTCTGCAACAGAAAGATGCAATCCATGCTCCGAAAGTATGGAGTTTTACATAAAGTGGCGAAGCCCTACCATCCACAGACCAATGGGCAGGCAGAGGTTTCAAACAGAGAGATCAAGCAGATTCTAGAGAAGACAGTCCAGCCCAACAGGAAAGACTGGGGCCAGAGGTTGGAAGATGCACTTTGGGCCTACTGCACGACCTACAAGACTCTGATCGGCATGTCCCCATATCGATTGGTCTTTGGAAAAGCATGTCATCTGCCGGTTGAGATCAAGCATAAGGCCTATTAGGCGGTGAAGCAATGCAACATGGACATGAAAGAAGCTGGTTCCCAGCGGAAGCTTCAATTGCAAGAGCTTGAGGAATTGAGGTTAGCGACATATGAGAACTCCAGGATCTACAAGGAAAAGACCAAAGCTGCACACGAAAAATTGATTGCCAAGAAGGAGTTCAACGTTGGCAATAAAGTCCTCCTCTACAATTCACGCCTAAAGCTTATGCCTGGTAAGTTGCGTTCTAGATGGGTTGGTCCTTTTGTGGTTACTCATGTTTTTCCTTATGGTGCAGTTGAGATTATGGACGAGTCGATTACGAAGAAATTCACAGTTAATGGGCAGTGGCTTAAACATTTCTACGAGGGCTTTACAGAACACACAGTGGAGGAGCTATCTCTCTTAGACCTTCCCCCGACTTGATACCACCAGGCTATTTCTCTCTCCTTACTTTTCTTACTTGTCCTATACCTGATTCTTGCTGCATGCTTACATTGAGGATAATGTAATGTTTGAGTGTGGGGGGGTGTTTTAGAATAGAAGTTTCTGTTGGTTTAGATCCAGAATTGATAGGACCCTTAGGCGACAAGCAAGAGAACTTAGGTCTCAAGAACTTAGGTCTCAAGATAGGGCAGTGACTAATAGTGTCTTTCCCATTGTCTTTGATACTGTTTCTGAGTTCCAAACCGGATTCGAATATATGACCGAGACTCAAACCGGGCAAGGGGGTACGAGAATGTAGCAGATTATAAGCGAATTAGCCTTCCATCTTCTTGGTTGAAATCGTGAGAAATCCTCCAAATCGGCCACCCCTAATGCCTATTAGCTATCTCTTATTTATAGGGTTTTGGAAAAGAAAACCTAGGCTAAATGGGCTTAGGGTTTATTTATTACAAATGGCCCATAATTTAATTAATTAAAAGGGCCCAATGGATTCTAAAATCGCCCATAACCCATAATGAAGTATGGTTGGCTCTTTCAAACTCAATGTCCGTCCACCTTGTGAATCCCACTTGCGCCTCTATCGAATTAGCTCAAATCTGCCAAAAAAGAATAAAAATAGTGTGAAGCCCAATAAAATAAAATAAACACAAGACAAATGAAATAACCTAAATAGAGTGAATGAAGATGGAATAAGAGGGATAAATAATATAAAATATGCGTGCCATCACCTGTCTGATACAAGGCGTGGCTCAATAAGGCCGAGGTAGGCTCGATGCACCTAGAGCAATGATGTGGCTATGCCCGAGGTCTGCGCGAGGCAGACTAACCATGTTGATCTGGGTCCCGAGCATGGCCTAAAGGAGGACTGAATCTTACTCGAGGTCCTGTGTGCCTGTCTAGTACAAGGCGTGGCTCGATAGGGCTAAGGTAGGCTCGAGGCGCTTAGAGCAATGACATGGCTGTGCCCGAGGTCTGCGCGGGTGGACTGACCATGTCGATCTGGGTCCCGAGCACGGCTTAAAGTTGGACCGAGTCTGGCTCAAGGGATTGTGCACCTATCTGATACAAGGCGTGGCTCGATAGGGCCGAGGCAAGCTCGAGGTGCCTAGAGCAATTGTAATACCCAAGAACTTTGGATTTTTATTTTAAAGGAAAATTGGAAATTCGGGAAAGTTAGGTATCCGAAAAGCCCAAAAAATTTATCAAATCAACCGAAGGGAGTACCCTAAGGCTTAAATGTCTAAGGAAATAGGAACGCCTATAACAAGCATTTCGAGGCATGATTTTCAGGATCGAAAGAAATGCAATCTGGAACGATTTTCGATATAGCAAAAATGCAGCCGTCATTTAAGCTGCAAAACTGAATTCTAGTAGGAGACTCCCGAGATGATAATGGAAGCTATGGGAAGCTTTGGTATGTTGAGTAGAGCAACCTTTCAAAAGTTTCAGGAAGAAACAAGTAGGTTTAAAGCCTAAACGGAGAAACGGGCCTAAGTGTAATTTTCTAAAATTGCTCGAGGGGGGTCAAAATGTCATTCTTTGCAAAAGTGGCAAAGAGGAAATTGAAATATTGGAACCTAAGGGGCTCAAATGAAATTGAAAAAAGTGTTGGGGTTGTGAGGAAAAGGGCCAAAATGGAAAAATCGAATCTGAGGGGATGAATCTATAATTTTTAGAAACTCCATAGCCATGGTTTCTGACAATGGAAAACAAGCTCTGGCCGGCCATTTCAGGGAATGGGCTAGCACGAGGGATGGTCGGGGATCTCATAAGAGTCATCATGAGCCGACAACGGCCACCGGAGTGGCCGGAATTTCGAGAAAATCGGCCAAGAAAACTGGCCAAAAATGGGTTGCCTGCAACTTACTTTTGCAGGCGAATATCAGTGTTTTTGGGTCGATCTAGGGGCGGTGAAGAATCCTAAGGCAATGGGCAAGCCATCCAAGGCCCTTTCGAAGCTCGACATCGCCTATAAATAGAGCTCGAAGATAGTCTAAATTTTCAAAGAAAGAAGCTCCAAATCAAGGGCTATTTTGGACGAATTGAGAGGTAAGGATAAGGGGCTTTTGTTGCCCATAGGTTGAAGAGCATATCTATAGCATTTGGGGAGCAACGGAGCAGAATTGAAGGCGAATCGACGCTTCGTCAGAACCCTAGGCAGACTGCCTGGCCGAGAGTTTGAGGCCTCCGTTGGTCGACTTTCGGACCTCCTTTCGAGCCATCTCAGGTACCCTTAGGATCGACTCTTCATGGGCTTTCTTTTGGCATCGGTTTTGCATTTTTCCGGCATGGCCGTGGCCGGAGAAGACGACCATCGTGTGGGCCCCACGCGCTAGCACGCACCAGCACGTGTGGGCGCGTGCGGCCTTAGATTTTCGTGCAATTTTTTTTAAATTGCTTCCAAAAATATTTTAGAATTTTTTGTATAAAAATATTTGGAGAAAATTAAGTATAGGTATTTATTTTGGGATATTAGTAAGGAAAAATTGAGGAAAAATAGAGAAAAAGGCAAGAAAATTGAAGGAAAATAGTGTTTATTAATTATTTAAATAAATATCTTGCCTAGGGTACTTTGGACTTGAGGTGAAACATTTGGTGCGAATTTCCAAGTTGGCACGCAAATTGAGGCAGTTAGATTAAGAAATCCTTATCTATAGATTAGGTGATTGATGATCGAAGTTTAAAGATTACAAACTCAAGTGTGTTGTACTGAATTGTGCATGTTTAGAAAAGTTCTGGCTAAGGCAAGATTTGGTACTTAAGTGTGTCCATTGTGACCCACCTCTCTTACCTAGGAACTTACCTAGTGCACTGTTCATGTACAAAACGCTAAATGGCTACTGTTCTAGGTGAATAATAGAAGAGCTAACTAAGTTTTAAATGGCAGCATGGAAAACGATTATCTCGTGCAATTCTGGGTGACCCACTGGACCAGCTGATGGGCGGACAACGAACCAATAATGGTAGACATATTCGGTCGCCTCGATCTTCTCGAAGGTATACTGAGAGATGTGCCGCCGAGCAGTTTCGTGCGGCCAACCCTGATGCTCGCTCAAGTGGATTTTTTTATAAATCACATGGAAGGGGTTTGGAGAGACCTAGCCGAAGGACTTCACCTCGAAGGCAATTACGCAACCTTATACTTTTTTTGCCAACAGTTTTGCGACCACGCCGCTAACATGTATGAGGGGATTGGAGTGGAAGGAGACGAAATGATGGACTCAGATGAAGAGAATGCGGCACTCGAAGCCAATATAATGGACGCTGGCTACCTTGACTTGGAAGACGACGACAACGATGATGAAGAAGAAGCAACGGTGCACGACGACCTCGAGGGACCCGAGGCCGAGTCTGAGGACGACACGATAAGCGATGATGCTGGGTTTGGAAGTCTGCCAGCCCATAGAAAAGAATCGTGGAAAATCTTATTTACTAGTGTTTTAGATGTGTGCCTTATGTTTCTCGTACTCGATGTTATAAACAATGTTATGAAATAAAATTTCCTTTTGAAGAAATTCTTGTGGAATGAGGTTTTGTCTTGTCTTTCAGATGGTAACCACAAGACAGCAAAGGAATATGACTCCTGTCGTCCCCAATCGGGGAATAAAGGATGTAAGAAGCAGTGGGAGTCGCCGCTACAGTAGTAGCATCCAATCGGAAGAACCAGAGACGGAGTCATCAGTTCTTGAAGGACACTTGAATCGCATCGAGAGGGTTATAGAGAATCTTTTGACCCACACAACCAGAGAAGGACAAACCAAGTACACTGAAAACGTGTTGGAACAGTACCAATGGCAACGACCACCAACATTTAAGGGAAAGCCCCATGACGACCCCAGCATGGCCGAATACTGGTTAGAGCAATCAGAAACGTTGCTTCGACATCTTCAGCTCAACGACGAGGACATAGTAAATTGTGCCACCTTCATGTTGGAGGAAGAAGCTGGGAAGTGGTGGCAGACTACAGAGCGAGCGTTGCAAAGATCCCGCTCGAGGCAAGGGTCTGAAGCTGATGAGCCCCCAGTATCAGCTTGGGAGGCATTCAAAAAGGCCTTCAATGATAAGTACTTTCCGCTTAGCTTGAGGCAGGAGAAGAGTTGGGAGTTTGCAAACCTGAAGCAAACCGAAGGAATGTCGGTGACTCAATACGACACCAAATTCAATCAGTTCATCAAGTACGTGCCCATGTATGATGCCGATGAATGGTAGAAGGCACAAAATTTTTTGTCAGGACTTCAAGTGGATCTGCTCCAAGCCTTGAGCACATGGTCGATTGAATCATATGAAGAAGCTCTAAGCAAAGCTTTAACGACAGAGAGGAACCTTCTGCAAGTGAAGCGGATTAGGTCCGGGGAAACAAAAGGGGACTCGGAGCAGAAATCGGGGAATGAAAACCCCCAAGGCACCAAGCAATGCTTTAAATGCAAAAAGAGCCACCCAGGGAGAAAATGCTTAGCAGGAACGTCTACTTGTTACTCCTGCGGAAAGCAAGGGCATATAAGTAGAAATTGTCTCAAGAGAAAGGAAACACCTCCAGTAAAAGGCCTATCGAAAGTGGTGTGTTTCCAGTGCAATCAACCAGGGCACTATTCAAATAACTGCCCGAAGAGGCCAAAACTCGGACAAGCAGATGGGCCAACTGAAAAAGTAATAGAGGCTCGTGGGAATCGTCAGGGACGTGTCTACAATCTTACCAAGGAAGTTGTGGGCACAGATCCGACAGTTGTGCAAGGTATGCTCTTCATATTGGATACCCCTATTCATGCATTAATAGACCCTGTGTCAACGCATTCATTCATGTCATATGCTTTGGCTACAAGTTTAGGGGTAGAGACTAAACCTATGGAATCTCCGATAATAATTTCGACACCTATGGGTAAAAGTACAAGGTCCTCAAAGGTAATAGAAGAATGCGAAATTAGTTTAAGTGATGCTTACTTCCAAGTTGATCTAATTTTGCTGGAAGTATATGACTTCAACATAATCTTAGGAATGGATTTCTTGTCTAGATACGACGCTAGTATAGATTGTCAAAGAAAGATAATGACCATAAAGAAACCCGAAGGGGAATAGGTCAAATTTCGGGGACAAGGTGACCCTAGGAATGGAAAAATGATTTCAGCCAGGAAGGCAGAAAAGTTGATAAGCCAGGGATCTCATGGATGTATAGCCTATGCTCGTTTGGAAGAGAAAGAGGTACCGAAGCTCAAGGAGGTGCGAATAGTACGAGAATATGAAGATGTATTCCTAGAAGATCTACCAAGACTACCGCTGCCTCGGGAGATCGAGTTCTCAGTCGGGCTAGTACCAGGAACTAAACCGATATCTATTCCTCCATATCGAATGGCCTCGGCAGAAATGAGGGAATTACGGAGCCAGCTACAGGAGTTAACCGATAAGGGATTCATTAGGCCGAGCACATCGCCGTGGGGTGCACCAGTGTTATTTGTAAAGAAGAAGGATGGAAGCTTGAGGATGTGTATTAACTATCGTCAGTTGAATAAAGCTACAGTAAAGAATAAGTATCCACTTCCAAGAATCGACGAGCTATTCTATCAATTGCAAGGAGCAAAGATATTTTCAAAGATTGACTTAAGGTCGGGATACTACCAATTAAGGATTAAGCCTGAAGATATCCCGAAGAAAGCTTTTCGGTCAAGGTACGACCATTTTGAGTATTTTGTGATGCCATTTGGATTAACAAACGCTCCAGCAGCATTTATGAATCTCATGAATAGAGTGTTCAGACCCTATCTAGATCGGTTCGTGATCGTGTTTATAGATGATATATTGATATATTCCTCAAATGAAAATGATCATGAAGAGCACTTAGGGGTGGTATTAGGAACTCTCAGGAAACACCAGTTGTACGCCAAGTTCTCGAAGTGGGAATTCTGGCTACCCCAAGTCGCGTTTCTCGGACATGTAATCTCTGCCGAAGGAATCTCGTTAGATCCAGAAAAATTGAAGCTGTCAAGGGATGGAAACAGCCAACGAATGTGACAGAGGTGCGAAGCTTTTTAGGATTGGCAGGCTACTATCGGAGATTCGTGAAAGGGTTTTCAAAAATAGCCTCGTCAATAACGAAGCTCATTCGCAAAGATGTCAAGTTTGAATGGACTGCCAAGTGTGAGGAAAGTTTCCAGGAGCTTAAAGATAGATTGACCTCAGCACCTATTTTGGCGATGCCAGATGGGCACGAGGGATTCGTTATGTATACGGATGCCTCTAAGATAGGTCTGGGTTACGTGTTAATGCAACACGATCAAGTGATCGCATATGGGTCACGACAGTTAAAAAAGCCCGAAGTAAACTACCCGACACATGATCTGGAATTGGCGGCCGTGATATATGCTCTGAAGCTATGGAGACATTACCTATATGGTGAAACCTTTGAAGGGTTCACAAACCACAAAAGCCTGAAGTACGTGTTCTCGCAAAAGGAGCTAAACCTTAGGCAGCGACGATGGATGGAATTTTTGAAGGACTATGACTGCACCATACGATATCACCCAGGGCGTGCCAATGTGGTGGCTAACGCGCTGAGTAGGAATGTGCCTATCTCTATGGCTGGAATGATGGCCTGTGAATGGCAAATGTTGGAGGCTTTTAGCCATTTGACGGTGAGTGTAGTGCCAAAGGAATCATCCGTCCTTATCGCTGGCATTGTAGTTAAGTTGGATTTGATGAACGAAATACGGGAGGCATATGTGGATGATAAAGGGATACATCTGTGGGTGGACGAGCATGGCCAGGCTAAGAGATCTGATTTTGAAATTCGTGATGGCATACTGAGGTTTCGGGGAAGGATTTATGTGCCAAACTTAAAAGATTTGAGACAAAGAGTTTTGAATGAAGCCTGCAGAACTCGTTATACAATACACCCGGGAGCCACAAAAATTTATAGAGATCTCTGAGAGGTCTATTGGTGGCCGGGAATAAAGACAAGTGTGGCAAGAAAAGTGGCGCAATGCGATACGTGCCAAAGAGTAAAGATAGAGCCCCAGAGACCAGCAGGGCTCATGAAGCCATTGGACATCCCAGAGTGGAAATGGGAGCACATCACAATGGATTTCGTGACGGGGTTTCCCAGGAATCAGAAAGGCAACGATGCAATTTGGGTCATCGTAGATAGGCTAACGAAGTCAGCACACTTCTTGCCTACATGGATGGATAGGCCAGTACAAAAATTTGTGGAACAGTATGTTGGAGAGATAATTAGACTTCATGGCACGCCAGTAAGTATAGTCTCCGATTGGGATCCGAGGTTTACCTCAAGATTTTGGGAAAGCTTGCAAGAGTGCATGGGGACACAATTGAACCTTAGTACGGCTTATAACCCGCAGACTGATGGACAGTCTGAAAGAACCATTCAAACGCTAGAAGACATGCTAAGGTCATGTGCGTTGGATTTTGAGGGTAACTGGGAAGAGCATCTGCCCTTGGTGGAGTTCGCTTATAACAATAGTTACCATAGCAGTATAGGAATGGCACCCTATGAGGCTCTGTATGGAAGAAAATGTCAATCACCTATCTGTTGGACCGAGGTAGGAGAGAGACAAATATTGGGACCCAAATTAGTTCAGCAAACTACGGAGAAGATTCAGAAGATACAAGAAAGAATTTGAACTGCACAGAGTCGAAAAAAGTCTTACGCAGACAAAAGAATGCGAGATTTGGAATTCGAGGTAGGGGATCATGTGTATCTGAAAGTATCGCCCTAGCATTTGGCAACGCGAGAAAAGAAGAAAGGTAAGTTGAGGCCCCGATTTATTGGACCGTATCCAATCAAAGGACGAGTTGGACCATTGGCTTATCGCCTAGACCTTCCTATTAGCCTGTCCAACATCCACGATGTCTTCCATGTGTCTCAACTTCGAAGGCATATACAAGATCCAACCCAAGAAATTCGAGTATAAGTAATCGAGCTAAGAGATGATCTAACCTATCCAGAGTCGCCCGAGCGAATCCTAGATCGGCGCGACCAAGCCCTGAGGAATAAAGTCATCCCACTGGTAAAGATGCAGTGGAGAAATCATGCTGAAGAAGAAGCTACGTGGGAGCTCGAGGACACAATTAAGGAAAAATATCCCCTATTGTTCGAGGAGGTAGGATGAAAGTAGTAAATTTTGAGATTTTCTATGTAATGTTATCAAAGATGTTGTAGGGATGTTTATGAATAATACATTTATATTGGTGATGCTATCAACTATTCTCGGTATATGTGGCCGACAGTAGAGAGCTACAACGAGATATTCTGTACGAAGACCCAATATACCTGGTAGGCCTTAATTGTGAGAGTGATCCAATTGATGTGTTTACAGAATGATCAGTGATAATGCTCGACTAAAAGATAAAAGTTGTTGCTTTTACGAGTTGAAAGCCTGATATTGATGTCTTAGTAGGTAAGAATACAAAAATTTCGAGGACAAAATTTCTTTAAGGGGTGGAGAATGTAATACCCAAGAACTTTGGATTTTTATTTTAAAGGAAAATTGGAAATTCAGGAAAGTTAGGTATCCGAAAAATCTGAAAAATTTATCGAATCAACCGAAAGGAGTACCCTAAGGCTTAAATGTCTAAGGAAATACGAATGCCTCTAATAAGCATTTCGAGGCATGATTTTCAAGATCGAAAGAAATGAAATCTGGAACGATTTTCGGTACAGCAAAAATGCAGTCGTCATTTAAGCTGCAAAATCGAATTCTAGTATGAGACTCCCGAGATGATAACGGAAGCTATGGGAAGCTTCGGTTTGTCGAGTAGAGCAACCCTTCAAAAGTTTCAGGAAGAAACGAGTAGGTTTAAAGCCTAAACGGAGAAACGGGCCTAAGTGCAATTTTCTAAAATTGCTTGAAGGGGGTCGAAATGTCATTTTTTGCAAAAGTGGCAAAGAGGAAATTGAAAGATTAGAACCTAAGGGGCTCAAATGAAATTGAAGAAAGTGTTGGGGTTGTGAGGAAAAGGGCCAAAATGGAAAAATCGAATCTGAAGGGGTGAATCTGTAATTTTTGAAAACTCCATAGCCATGGTTTCTGACAATGGCGAACAAGCTCTGGCCGGCCATTTCAGGCAATGGGCTAGCACGAGGGATGGTCGAGGATCTCATAGGAGTCATTATGAGCCAACAACAGCCACCGGAGTGGCCGAAATTTTGAGAAAATCAGCCAAGAAAGCTAGCCAAAAATGGGTCACCTGCAACTTACTTTTGTAGGCGAATATCAGTGTTTTTGGGTTGATCTAGGGGTGGTGAAGACTCCTAAGGCAATGGGCAAGCCATCCAAGGCCATTTCGAAGCTCGACATCGCCTATAAATAGAGCTCGAAGATGGCCGAAATTTTCAAAAAAAAAAACTCCAAATCGAGGGCTATTTTGGACGAATTGAGAGGTAAAGATAAGGGGCTTTTGTTACCCATAGCTTGAGGAGCATATCTGGAGCATTTGGAGAGCAACAGAGCAGAATTGAAGGCGAATCGAAGCTTCGTCGGAACCCTAGGCGGACCGCCTGGCCGAGAGTTCGAGGCCTCCGTTGGATGACTTTTGGACCTCCTTTCGAGCCATCTTAGGTACCTTAGGATCGACTTTTCATGGGCTTTCTTTTGGCATTAGTTTTTAATTTTTCTGGCATGGCCGTGGCCGAAGAAGACGACCGGCGCGTGGGCCCCACTCGCTAGTCTCACTCGCCCTATCACGCGCCAGCTCGTGTGGGCGCGTGCAACCTTAGATTTTTGTGCAATTTTTTTTAAATTGCTTAGAAAAATATTTTAGAATTTTCTGTATAAAAATATTTGGAGAAAATTAAGTATAGGTATTTATTTTGGGATATTAGTAAGGAAAAATTGAGGGAAAATAGAGAAAAAGGCAAGAAAATTGAGGGAAAATAGTGTTTATTAATTATTTAAATAAATATCTTGCCTAGGGTATTTTTGGACTTGAGGTGAAACATTTGGTGCGAATTTCCAAGTTGGCACGCAAATCAAGGCAGTTAGCACGCAAATCGAGGTATCCCGATAGTTGTGAAAGGTGAGTGGTTTTGTCCCTATAACCCATATATGTTATAATTTCCTTTCTAAGCATGATATTTTCATACGTTATGATCATTTTCATTCATATGTTATTGCATGGAAAAACGTGATATATGCACGATACGATATTTTTGTCATATTGAAACTCGTGCATGGGGTTGGGATGATACCCTCAGAGTGTAGCCGTAATTCTCCTAGGGCATTGAGGGGATACCGTGAGGCTTATCCTGCAGAGGTTCGGGATTTGCCTAAGATTCCTAGCCAGGCTGGTGGGCCTGGGAAGTTACATTATGGGTATATGTTTATAAATGTTTATGCATCATGCATCATTCATTCATGCTTAACTATGGTACGCCTTGTTAACTATGGTACGCCTTGTGTTTTTCACACCTTTCGATCTAGGTAAAGGCTTCTTCTTGAGTTTAGTTAAGTGGCGGGCTCTATTTCTGATGCTGATCCGGTGAGGTATTTTTGCCATAGATGGTTTGCTCCAGGTGGGGGTTTGGTCTTTTAAGGTGGGGTTCTGTTACTGGTTGACAATGGTCATCTGCTGGCCGGTTTTTCTTTTCTAACTCTGCCATGTGTACACTAGGGTGCAGGGCTTGGCTACTTGTTCTTGCTGGTTGACTGCTGCTCCTGGGAGTTTTGCTTCCCTTATTGTCCTTGTTGGGCTCAGGGCTTTGAACCTTGAGGATGTCATGGTAGCATTGTCGAGCCTCTTTCTGATCGACGTGGAAGACTCCGACCTTGGTGTCTGACATTGGGAACTTCATGGTTAGATGGGGAGTGGATACTATTAAGCCTAAGTTGTTGAGAAAGGGGAGGACGAGCAATGCGTTGTATGCTATCCGGAAGTCAATGACTAGATACCGGATGTAGATTGTTTTGACGATGGGAGCTATCCCCAATGAAGTTAGTAAGTCGACGTAACCCCTGACACTTACCTGTTCTCCGAAAAAACCTATCAGGTTTCCGTCAAATGGTCTTAGCTCCTTTTCGGGGATTCCCATTTTCTTTAGGGTTGGCAAGCATAGCAAGTCAGCCGAACTGCCCTAATCCACGCGGACTTTCTTTACCAAAAAATTCGAGGTAACGACCAAGATTACCATGGGGTCATCGAGGTTTTTGTCAATACCTTCAAAGTCCCCCTCGATAAAGGAGATTACGAGCTAGTGGGCTATGCTCTTTCACTTGCTCTCGGTGCTATCTATTGAAATTATCGCCCAGAGGTGTCATTTCCTTTCCGAGCTTGATTCTCCTCTGCCTGCAAAGCCTCCAGAGATGGTGTCAATGACTCCGGCTACTGGATTTCCGGGGGGTGGTTCAGCATTTTCTTTGTTGCTTGCTTAGTGTCACCTTTGAGGACTATGACTCCTCTGCCTGTCCAGGTTTCCTTGTGGGGATCGTCTTCAGTCCAGTCTATAAACGTATTGAAGAAAATAGCCTTCCCTGACCAATCGCTCTATTTGGTCCTTTACGGCTGTGCATTCTTCAATCGTATGTTCAAACATACAATGGTAATCACACTGTTTACTGGTGTTGATGTTGCCGCGAGGGGGACTTTGCTTACCGATATCCCGAAGGGGAATGACCCTAGTGTTGTAGACTTCTTGGCAAATCCGATCCTACCTTGTTGTGAGGGGGGTATATGCGTTGTAGTGCAACCGAGGTGGCTCGAGGGCCCGGTGTGGTTCTCTCCGTCCTTTGTTATGATCTCGGCTTTCTTGGTTTCGGTAGGAGTCCCTCATGTGGTTGTGTTGGTGCTTGGTAGGAGGTTCTTACTAGGGGGCTGGCTGCGATTGTACTTGTAGCTTGGCTTCGCTGCACTGGACGGACGAGGCTTCTTCCATGTTAATGTATCTTGCTACGCGCATTCTGAGATCAGCCAAGATTGCGTGGGGTTTTTGGGCCAGTGAATCGGCAAAGGGTCCTGCTCTTAGCCCAGCCATGATGGCGCATAAGGATACCTAGGGTTGAGATCCTTGATCTAAAGGGCTTCTTGAAAGAACCTATTTATGAATGCCTACAGTGGCTCATGCTCGCCTTGCTTCAGGTTGATAAGACTAGCCAATGTCTTATGATGGGCTCAGCTAGTGGAGAAATGAGTGAGGAAGTGAGTGTTTAGCTAGGAGAAGTCGTGGATGGAGTTCGGCTCCAATGACGAGAACCACAACATGATCGACTTTCTCAGGGTGCTAGGAAAGGATCGGCACATGATCGGGTCCGAGCTTCCGCTTATCAGTATGGCAGCGCTGAATGTGGTGAGATGGTCCTGAGGGTCTATGGTGTCGTCATAAGGTTCCGAGGTGTAAGGGGGGAAAAAGGCATCAGGCAAAGTGACGACCATGATAAACTCAGAAAATGGGTGATTGTGGGAGTACAAGGACACAAAAGGTGGGGGAATAGGGGTGTGGGTGGCCTGGTGGTGTTGGTGATGACTGCCTTCTGCATCGCAATTAACCCGCTCGTTGGGCTGGTCACACTATTGGTTTGAGTCAATTCAGTAACTTGATTCTGGAGTTTTTGGACTGTCTGAAGAAGGACTTCTATGATAGTTGGATTTTGTGGGAGATGGTCGATGTTATTCAGTTCTTAGATAGGGGCACTTCTAGTTCACACCATGGTATGGCAACGGGGAGGTTGGTTTGAAAGTCTTTCCTGACCAAAAGAGGGCGATCGAAGGCGGGATCGCAACGGCAAGGTGCAGGCTCAGGCAACGGGTCCATCCGGGGGGCGTTGGCACCTGCAAGCACTCTGACGCTCGAGTGAATAAGAGAGTAAGGAAAGGGCAGTGTATCAGTAGGTCAAAAGTCAGAACATACCTTGACTCTGTGAAGAGATGATTGATATAGGAGGAGGAGACGTCTTCCTACATGTATGCGTCGTGCGTTTGTAGGTGGACTGACTATTTGGCGCCGATGGAGGTTCCCAAGTGGTAGAATAGTGGCAACGAGACCCTCATTAATGCAGATGGGATCCGCCATTAATGAGGATGGGATCTGAGGCAGCCGCGCAGATACCCAACGGGAGTTGCAATGATGTCGTGGCAAGCTGGCGCTGTACCAAGGTTGGGCCCAGATGGAGGACCAAGATTGGGCTGAGATTGGGTCTAAGGAGAGGGCTAAAATTGGGCCTAAGGAGAGGGCTAAGATTGGGCCCGAACAGTCCAACAACTAAATCTAGATACTTTTCTATTTTTTGGCCATATTTTTTGAATAGTTTTTCTATTTTGTGTGTGATATATATATATATATGCATATTAAGCAAAACGAGAGGAAAATGTAAGCAAATTAAGCAAGCACGAGACATATATAGAGAGAGTAAAAAGTAAGGGTAAAGTGGGTGTGGGAGGGTGAATTAGCATTAGCATTGAGGGCGTAACTAATATATAAGATTGAGATTAAAATTAAAAAACAACCTTTCTAATTAGTACGACTTTCTTTTTCTATGATTTCCAATATTTAACTAAACTTTCTTTCCTTATTTAGATTAAAAATTATTTTGAAACTATTGCTTGCCTTGCTTTCATGTGCAATCTTATGCCTATTTTGCAATAACTTTGTTTGCTTCCAAATATAAATATAGAATACCGTAAATGAACTTAATGTCATGGAAACCCCTTCTACTATAATAAAATTGTTGTGTTATCTGTTATTACCTAATTAAATAGTTTAATTTAAATGTTTTAATAAATTATCCCAACATGATAACTGCATTTTCAACTGTTATTTGTACGAATGATCTATCATTATAAACATGTTGGCAATTTTCTATAAGATGAATTTTGTTATGATTTTAAACAATCTTACAGGGGGTGTAGTCCGTTTAGAGGGGAGACTTTGCCAGATTTTTTTCAGAAATTATATTAAATAAAGAACATAATAAATTAAATAATTCCCAGCAATTTAGTTAGATTTGTTGGTTAGCCTTAGATTCCCATTCAGTGACTTCCTCGATGGAGTGAGGAGGTCACTAAGTTGTCCAGTCCAACAGTCTGGAAATTTGATGTTGTGTTGTGTGCTTGGTGGATACGCATTAATTTACTCATACATGATACAAAAATTCGGTAGCATCTCACGTTGTTCTCCGATTGTATATAGGAATATGTTCTAATTCATGCAATTGACTCAAATTGAGTGTAACTCGCATGAATCGGCACATAATCCTTTTCATGCATCTGGAGAACTACGCTAAGATGTTGTCAAAATTTCGTACCGTGAGTAAATGCATCTTCTAGTGGTCATATCACAACTCATTTCCAGATGAGATAGGTCCCAACCTTCAAATTTTAAGGAGTTATAAGGAGTGGTTCAGTGGAAGAAGATTAAAAAAACTCAAAGAAAAAAAAATATTGTAATTATAAAAAAACTCAAATTGAAACTGATGATGTTGATCGAGATCAAATTTGCGTGGAAAGTAATGTTGATAGGGATTAAATTGCAAAATTGTTGTAGTTTTTAAATGCCTTTTATGTATAAAGTACGTATCTTAAAAATAATAAAAATGTAATGTTTTCATATTGAGGTGTAGATTAGGGAAGTGGAATACAAGCTACAAACTCTCTTTTAGCTAAGGCTTGCTAGTTGGTAGTTGCTAGTCGTTACTACTACTACTACTTTGTTGTTGTCTTTTATTCTTCATTAAGGCACGACTCCTTTTCCTTTCTTTACTTGAAAAACAACATAAGCATAAGTCCAATGTTAATTAGATCAAGACTTAATCCAACTATATAGGTGAAGGATATAAATTCTAGACTTAATCCATTTAATTCTAAATTGAAGTATGCAACTCCCAGGGTTCAATAATACAAATCCTTGTATATATATATATATATAGCCAAAGGGCTATTATATATTAGCCATAGGGGTTGAGAGTTTCGATGTGAGCTAAGAATTTATGCGAATTTATTATAGATCATTGACGTACGTAAGCAACAGGCATGGATGTATAACAAAGTGGCACTTAATCGTCGAGGACTAACAAATGAGTTCTTATGTGGAGTTGAGAGTTTCATACATTATGTATGTGCCCGACCACAGCTCATGCGAGACAATGAGACCTTAAGGTGTTTGTGTGTTAAGTGTCGATGTAGAAAATTCCTAAGTTTGGATGATGTGAAGTTGCATCTTTATCAGAAAGGATTTATGGCCCGTTACTATTACTGGACATGCCATAGGGAAGAAAAGCCCCCCATGGAATCCCAAGTACGAACGGAGGTTGATGCATATAATGAAGTAAAAGGGGTTTACAAGGATAATCCAAATGCATGTGATTCAATAGTGATGGATGCTACAGGTCCCTCTGTTAGAACATATATTTTGGAGAATGAAGAAGAAGAGCCCAATGTAGATGCGCAAGGCTTCTATGAAATGTTGGATAATGCAAGAATACCTATATATGATGGTTGCACAACTCACACCGAACTTTCTAAAGCAGTGAGAATGCTTAACATTAAGGTTGATTTCAACTTACTTGAGCAATGCTATAATGCTTGGGTGCAACTAATAAATGAGTTGGTGCCCGAAGGCAACTGGATGCCCAAGGACTTTTACAGGATAAGGAAGATGGTTTCTAAGCTGGGCCTTGGGTTCCAAAAGATCGATTGTTGTGTTAATATGTGTATGCTCTATTTCAAGGATGATACTGATGCAACCGAGTGCAAGTTTTGTTATGCCCCACTATAAACAAGCAGCAAGGTAGGACCTAGGAGGCAAAAGGATGTTCCAATTAAACAGATGTGATATTTACCTATAACACCCAGGCTCCAAAGGCTTTATGAGTCAAAGACAATAGCTGGGGAGATGAGATGGCACTATGAAAACCTACTGGAGCAAAGTGTGTTGTCCCACCCATCTGATGGAGAAGCATGGAAGCACTTTGATAATGTGCATCTTGATTTTGCTTGTGAACTATAACGCCTCACTTTCTCAGGCGTGTTATAACTTGGGACAATTTTGGGACAATAAATTTTTTCTTTTCGAAACTAATACTAAATCACAACATTCCTCATATCTATCCCAGAATTTCCATACATTTTATCTCGAAAGAGAGAATCATCACATACATCTATTGCAGAAGCTAGAATCGAACTTGACATCTTAACATTAATCACAAAATCAGTTCTTACTTATCATTTCTCGACTTAATCATCAATACAAGGCTATTCATCAATGGAACCTAAATGCCCAACATGACTTAAAATATAACATAAATTCTCATCTAACATTAACACATAACATACATTCTCAACTAACATTAACTATAACTAGGGTTATACATCATCATTGACCATTAAGTTATACATCATCGTTCCTCAAAACGTTCAGATTTCAAAGTAGCGGAACTTAAATACATGGGCTACATTACATACATTCATTTCATCATTCATTCATCGAGCACTTTGCTAAGTACCATTTCATGTCTCATTCATCCTCATTCCTGCTACAATCTCTATCTGGAACGTCAGAATATTCTAGGGATAAAGCCCAAGTTAGATGATGAATCATCTAAGGATACAAAATCATTTTCGTGCATGTATGCAAAATGTCATTTTCCTCTTCACTTCAGTTTGAGACGACCGTACCTTAATTCTACTATCCATTTTTACAGTCTCCTTCCCAGGCCGAGATGTATGGGTGCACCCTTGGAAGAACAGCGGTCCCGGCCCGTACTCTCAAACCCTTATTCGAATGCATTATCAATAATCGTGAATATATGAACATTTCATCATTAATACATGTAAACGCAATCTACATGACATATTCACATCAAGACATGACAACATGATAAAATCGGTTACATCAAATCAAGTTTTAGGATGAACCACTCTCAAATAAAGCATTTTCATATAACTAAATCAAGTTTCGGAAGTACCACTTACCTCATACGCATCTCAAACATCTTGATTCACATGCCGGACTTCTAACGTACTCAAATCAGAACCTCAACATACCCTGGCCATCATATTCATTCAATAATATCAATATCCCATTTTTCCTAATTTTCTCATGACTTTCTTTTATTTCTTCATACTTTCCTCAATAATTCCTTAAACATTTTTCTCACTAAATAATTCATCAATAATCTAAACTAAGCATTTCTCAAGTATCTTCTAAATATTTTTCTATCATAGTTCATAAAATAATTTTCCTAATTTATTGAAATTTTCTAGGAAATTTTACTTACCTTAGCTTAGCCTCTTAGGCTTTCTCGGGATGCGTGCCCTGATCTTGAAAAGCGTGACTAACCTCGATTATCACAGAAATCCTAGATTCTCTCACACCACCTTAATTCTAGCACACTACCTCAATTCTCGCGTATTACCTTAATTTATGTGCGACATCTCAATTTTTGTGTACTACCTCAATTTTCGTGCATCGCCTCGAAACTCGTGCTCGGACCATTTTTCTCATCAAAAACTCCAAAATATTAATACACATTCATTTCCTATTTTTCAGGATTTTTTTAGATTTTTTCTATATTTATTTCCTTTTTTTCTTTTTTTTCTTTTTCTCTTCTTCTTTTTTTTTTCTTTTTCTTTTCTCTTTTTTTCTTTCTTCATCTTCAGCCTCTGCTCCCACGCACAACACCTGCAACTCGGCCATGCACGCACCAGCTCCTGTGACAGCCCCGCTGCACGCCACCACGGCCTCCATCGCCGCTAGCTGTCATCGGTCGTCTCCGCTCCCCCGCGCACACCGTCTTTACCCGCCATCGCAGCAGCCCTGCTCGCTGCTCGCGTCGCCCAGCTGCAATAGCAGCTTCATGGCCGCTGTCGGCCCTCGCCACTCGGAAACTACTCATTGTGACCAACGCCGCCGACCTCCATCGCGCCTCGGCTGCTGGTGCCGAGCCGTCGCCGCTACGCCTCGTCGGCCATCAGAGCTTGCTGGAAGCTCTGCTTCGCATCGGCCATGCACGACCACCTCCGCTGCTACCTCCTTCGTCTGGCCTCCTCTTCCTCTCTATCCCTTTTCCGATCTCTCACTCTCGGTCTCTTTCTCGAGCGTTCTCTCTCTCTCTCTCTTGCAAACTCTCTCCATTCCTCTCGACCAAGCTCTCTCGCGATCTCTCTCTTCTCTCAATCTTCCCTTCCCTGCTTTCTTTCTCCTTCATTTCCATTTCTTCTTCTTTTCATAGCTTGGGCGCTACTCTTCTTCTCCCAACAACCTTGGCCACCACTCTTGACAGTCCCCTCAATCTCTCTGCATTCCTCAGCCCAAAGCTCACGCTTGAAGACAATCGAACATGCTGCAGAAAATTACCTCCCACGCCTTGCGCATACACATATATAATACTTTTATGTTTTATATATATTTTATACTAATATAATTATGGAAAAATATAAATCTAATCCCTATATTTAATCCTTATTACATTTGAAAATTTCTTAATAACAAATACACCCTTGAATGCCCAATTAATTTGCATTACGATACTTTAAATCCACAATTAATAACTTTAAATATACTCGATAAGGATGATTTTTCCCTGGGTTCTCATTGGGCCCTTGATTCCTCCCGCAACCATTAAAGGGTTCATCCTTACAAAAAATCGGAGCCCCTTCAGTCTTCTGTTGACTTCTCGAAAGTCTCCTATGACAATTCAATATTTCAACCTCAATCATAACTGTATTTTAATTGTACCGAAAATCATCTCAATTCTAATTTCTTTTAATTCCATAAATCCTATCTCGGAATGCTCATCAGGACCATGCCATTTTCCATAGCCAATTACACTCTGGGGGATTCCCTCCAATCGATTCGGCAATTTATTTTCTTATCCGATTAATTTTCGGTATTCTAATCTCACTTAAATTTCGTGGAAAGCTTATGCCAAAATGGGGTCTTACCTGAACCACACAATGTCAGGCTTAGACTGAGCTCTGATGGCTTCACACCGTATGGTCAATCTGGAAAAACCTATTCATGTTGGCCCTCGATTGTCACTCCTTATAATCTAACTACATGGATGTGCATGCGACAAGAGTATTTGTGTCTTACAATAATCATCACTGGTCCTCACAATCTGAAATCCAAAATAGATGTGTTCCTACAACCTCTCATAGACAAGTTAAAAATGTTATGGGATATTGGTGTGCCAACATAGGATATTTTACTAATATAAAACTTTCAGATGAGGGTTGCACTGATGTGGACTATTAATGACTTCTTTGCCTATAGCATGCTATCAGGTTGGATGACTGCAGGCAAGTTAGCATGCCCGTATTGCATGGAGAATTCAAAAGCATTCGCGCTATAGCATGGTCGAAAGACATCCTTTTTTTATTGTCATTGAATGTTTTTGCCCATGAATCACCCGTTTCGAAGGAACCAAGATGCTTTCGTTAAGAATAAGGTTAAGAAGGGTGGGCCTCCACCACGGTTGAGTGGTGATGGCATATGGGGTCGAGTTTGCATGTTGTCAGAAATAACTGAAACAGGTCCAATTCACACGCAAGGCTACGAGACATACCACAATTGGCCAAGGAAAAGTATTTTTTTGGAGTTTCCCTATTGAAAAACAAATCTCATTCGCCACAATTTGGATGTAATGCATATTAATAAGAACGTATTTGATAATGTTTTTAACACCGTGATGGGTGTCAAGGGGAAAACAAAGGACAATATTAAGTCTGGGATGGACATAAAAGAGTATCGTTGACGTAAGGAACTTGAGTTAGTGGCACAAGGTAATGGAAAATACTTAAAGCCAAAGACTCGATATGCTCTCAACATCGAACAAATGAGACAAGTGTGTGAATGGGTATGTCAATTAAAACTTCCTAATGGATATGCATATGATTTGGCTCGTTGTATAAACATGTGAGAAGCAAAGTTGCATGGCATGAAAAGCCATGATTGTCATGTTTTCAGGGAATGTCTCCTCCTAATTGCACTAAGAGCACTCCCAAACCTTATATGGAAGCCTCTAGCAAAGTTGAGTCAATTCTTTAGGAAACTGTGTTCTTCAAGTCTTGGGGTCAATAAGGTGGAAATAATGGAGGAAAACATTAAGGTAACTATTTGCAAGCTGGAGCAAATTTTCCCTCCTGGGTTCTTTAACTCAATGGATGACTTACCTATACATCTAGCTTATGAGACACGTGTTGGCGGCTTAGAGCACTATCGTTGGATGTATCCATTTGAGAGATAATTATAATGACAACATTACACAATATCCTTTGTTATGTGACCTAGAAACTTCAGTTAATATATTTTTATTTACCCAATAGGTTTTTGCACACATTGAAGCGTAAAGTTAAAAATAAGGCACGTGTAGAGGGCTCCATTTGTGAGGCATACATCACAGAAGAAACCTCCACCTTTTGTTCGCATTATTTTGAACCTGATGTACAATCAAGGATCAGACGAGGTGTATGAAATGATTATGGTGTTGACCTATCGCCAGATCATTCAACTTTTTCCATCTTCAATCATTCTAGTCAACCATTAAGTGTATAAAAAGATCGATTACAGGATAATCGAGAAATAAACCGTGCCACATTGTATGTTCTTTTGAACTGTGATGAGGTCCAGCCATACATTAAGTAAGTAATCACTCATATCATTGGCATTACCAACTTTAGGTTCCTCATTAGCATGTATGATTAAGATGGCCTCTATAAATGCAGTTTATTTGTGGATTCTATTAAAGTGGATGCACTACACATGACTGAAATTGATGTAGATAAAAGGATAGAGGTTGCTTTCTTGAAATGCTTCATGGAATACGTAAGTCTATCTTAAATTACAAAAATTACTTTCGTGACAAATATACGAATTATGCCATGTATTTCATATGTGTAGGTGCATGATCCAACTAATGAGATTAATGATCAACAAATACGTGACATGTCATGGGGGCCCTTGAGAATGGTGCGCACGTGGCCTATGTACATCATCAATGGGTAGAAGTTTCACACAGATTCATGGAGTCAAAGCAAGTCAACAAGAAACAACGGAGTTGCACTAGAGGGTCAGTATACGGGCAACCCAAAGATGACTATTATGGTATACTCTAAGAGGTAATCCAATTAGAATACCCAAGATTACCAATCAAACAAATGGTGTTATTTAATTACACATGGTTTAACCCAACCCCTAGACGTGGGACTTGAATACATCATCAATATGGAATAGTTGAGGTCCGATCTAACAGGAGGTACAATCGGTATGATCTTTTTATATGTGCCTCTCAAGCGCATCAAGTTTATTATGCTCCATATCCATCTCGATAATGAAATTTGGTAGACTGGTGGGTGCTCATTCGAGCTAAAGCTAGGAGCACAATTCACACCCCAACTATTGAGAGACCAAGGGATGCATATCAGACAAATGAGAAAATGCCAGTGCAACCAGCTGCAGTTAGAGACGGACAACTCGACATTTTTAGAGATAAAGTTGGTGAATTTGAATGGGTGGATGAGTACTCCTTCGATCAGAACCTTACCACAGGTGATAAGGAACTAGACAATAAAGAAGTCGAAGATAAGGATGAAGATGAGGACAAAGCAGAAGAGGAGTATAACAATGAGCAATCAGAGGACATAGAATAGCTACGTAAATGATAGTGAAAAATTGCAATCTTATCCTTACATTTAATCTGTTAGTTCAAAAACACAATTTTAAACACAAATTCATGAATATAACATAAATCGTTGTTCTACATGATAAATCATATTTTATTTCAAAAGTATTTAAAAGTTATTATCACATGCCTACTAACTGTTCTTTGTCTTGTATGACAAAATATGACACACAGAGGCTGGTCTATGCGACGTCGCCAGTTTAGATAGAGTGATGGCGAGGACCACATTGGTACACCCTACACCCTATATTTAGCTTATTTATTACTTTGCATGTCGAACTTCTCATAATCATATTTTTTTTACCAGGGGACATTCATCTCCGTCGACCGAGATGAGATTTGATTCCCCCAGCCCACAGACACCCCACCCCAAAACCATCCACGCCCACGGCTACCCCTCAAAACCATCACATGATACATCAGTTGGGTTCCTCGTAAGTATTCCTTATTTTACTTGTAACGACCCATTAGAGGGTCTAGATTTTATTTAAAAATCGTATAATTTCTTATTTAAGTTTTGTTTAAGTAATTTTTTCTAATTAATTATTTAATTTGGAAATTTAGAGATTTTAATTGTGAGATTAACATTTAATTCTTTTCAATTAGTGTGGAAATTAAATGCAAGGACTTGCGGATCATTTGAGGGTTTGATATTAGCATTTAATTAATTAATTAGAGTTATTAAGAGATTGATTAAATCCATCCGTGAGAGAAGCTTTTGGTTTAAGAGTCTCCTAGTCCCAATAGGAGAAGGTTTTAAGAGTCTCGAAGTTCAGGTGGGAGATTGAGAGATGGCTTCTAGGGCTTCTCATGCCATTATATATAGATCATAAGTTTTATTTTATTTTCACGCCTCTTAAAAGAAGATCAGAGAAAGAGAGCCCAAGCGAGGGAGCAGTGTGTTGCATTGGAAAGGCATTGCAAATTGTCCAATCCGATCAAGAAAGATCGTCAAGGCAAGTTCTTCTCCTTGTAAACCTTCCTTATAGGAGTATGTTTAGCATTCGATCTGAATTTTCCAATAGCTCTTTATTGAATTCTCAGAATTCTTTTACAGTCAGTTTACATATATATATATATGCAATTACAGTGAGATATACCAGTTCATGCAAGTTTCTTTTATAGCGATTCAATTTGATATCTTCGTTGAATCATTCCTAGAATTGTTTCATATCAGTTGAGACTTGTTTTACCAAGTTTTAATTTGGAATGGTGTAGTTTATTAAAATTTGTTAAAGAACAAAGTCTCTGTGAGCATTCGTCTCTGGGTTTAAAAGTTGCAGACATCCGAATAGGTCCCCTCATATCTGGATAGATTTTTTAGAACATGTGAGTAGCATCCGGATAGGTTATAGGCTATCCGAATGGATTAAAAAGTTTAATGTGAGTGACATACAAATAGTTCTTGTTCATATCCGAATGGTTCAGTAATATTCGGATGCTTCGTTTCCGTATCCAGATGTGTCCAACAGTGATTATGAGTCGTATCCAGATGCCTTGAGTCATATCCGGATGTGTTTAAATTGTCTGAGTGATATCCGGATGCTTTGTGTCGTATCCAAATGAGTCTAAGGCTTTTTGAGAGTGATATCCAGATACCTTTCGGATGTATCCAAAAATGTTTGTGTCTCGTATCCGAATGAGACCTTACTTATCCAGATGTCTCTCACAACTTATCCCAAAAGCTCATGTGTTTTGTATCCGGATGAGACCTTACTCATCCAGATGTCTCTCACAATTCAATTCAAACACATGTGTCTTGTATCTGGATGGGTGAAATTCATATCCCAATGAGCCTAGGGTGTATAACACTCACACCGAAATTCCACATTTTCTCATATTGGTTCCAATATCTTCAAAACCCCAAAGTTAAGCGTGCTCGGGTGGGAGTAATTCTATGATGGGTGACCCCTTTGGAAAGTCTTCATGTTGCAATAAATAAATCATTAAATAATTAAATAAATGTCAGAAAATATTGTAATTCAAGGGAAAATACAAGTAAATCTTTATATTCCAATATATTAGATCAGATTACATGTTTAGCATTTAATTTGACATGATCAGCATTATTTTGTGAGTTTATGTGCATACAACTTGGTATGAGCATTGAGCATGACTTTCTATGGAGCACTACATATTGTGTGCTAGCATGTATGTGAGATTGCATTATGCGCGCCAGGCGGCTAGTCTGCGGGGATCCCACCAGTTTCAGTTTGAGTTTATGTTTTTACTCGCCTAATGTCGACCAAGGAGCTAGGGGTTTATTGACCACAGTATGTGCTTACAACTTTTATGTTTACAGGTTTCAGATCAGTCAGGTATGTGTTACAGTTATGTGGGCTTATGAGCCAAAGTTGCATACCTGCATTTAGTTTACAGTTTATGTGCATTACATCTTGTAAATGCAATCCAATAATTATTATATCTTTCAATACAAGTTCAGTAAGTATTTTATCAGTATCGATATTCTTCGATTCAGCTTCAGTTATTCTTTCCAGTTTATTACTTGTTGAGCTTTATAACTCACCTTGTATTCTTCACCATTCCACGTCCTAGCGGGGGAGTACCAGACATGGGGCTTAGCAGCAGTGTCTAGTAGTCTGTGTACGTGGAGTCGCTCAAAACCAAAGATGTTTGAGAGTTTTATCAGTTTGTTAGTTTAGAGCGTTTGTCAGTTTAGTATTAGTTTATTTTTCAGTTGAGGGATCTTCCCTTAGACAGTGTTTATGGTTTTCAGTTTTGTTGACTCAGAGTTTTATTTCAGTTGATTGAGATATTTATATTAGTATCAGATTTCAGTTATCAGTTAATTTTATTTTATTTCCCCATAGCACCTCTTCTCGGGCAGTTCTAAGAGATGGGGTATTACATTACTAATCAATTTTTACTTCAACAAAGAAATTTTCATTTTAGCACATGAGTTCACAAACATGTGTTTTAATAGGTTTGATAACAATTTGTGCAAACGGGATAGTTCCCGAATCATCCAAAGTAAGTTTGAGGGGCCATACCTGATTTGGAAAAAGATAGACCCTACTGTTAGAGAGATGTGGTTTGGCGAGTTAAAGATAATATGTTTCTTTAGTATATCTATGGTTGATGGTTTGCATTAGTAATGTCTAAATTTTAATTACCTATGGCTTACAATCAAGTCAATGGTATGGAGACGATTTGGTAAAAAAACTAATTCATATTCACAATAAAACAGCTCATGTCTTTTATTTCAACACTTTTTTATTATCTGTATCCTTGTATTTTTTTAATTATAGTATCAATTTATGTATGTCTAACTATGCCATTATTGCTTAGAAAAAAAGGTTTTTCTTAGTATGTGTATTTAACCTAAAGTGTCGAGAATAAAAAGGCTTAGAAATAAATGTCCCACGAGTGCAGGCAGGAATATTTTTTACCATGTCTATTATATGAGTTATAGATGCTTGCTATGAAAAACCCTTGCATTTTGATATATAATTGATTTTTTTAAAACTTTCACTTTGTCTTAACATTATAGAAAATTTGGTCTTGGAATAGTTCTTTGGAATATCAAATCAGGGCTAATTTTGAAAAGACAGCCTCCGATCGTATGATCGATATTTTATTTCGTGTCAAAAAGGATTTGAATAAAAAACCCTCATGGATGTCGCCTTCTGTATTTGAAGCCCTAAAGGAGTATTGGAATTTTGCAGAATTCAAGGACAAGTCTAAAAATGGAAAGAAAAATAGGGCTTCAGACATCGGAGGTAGAATGCATACATGTGGTTCCGTACCCATGTGTGAGGATAAAAAGAGATTGGTAATATTTGATGTTTAATTTTATTTATATTTGGTCGGCCACCTACACAAGCTGAGTTATTCCTTGAGACACATAGAATGAAAGACAATTACGAATTCATTGATAAGAGGTCCAAGGATACTTATGTAAGTATATATTACTTGTGTCTTTATATTATTTTATTATGCTTAACTAACCTTTTTATAATATAATGTATTTCATACATGTATCCATGATGCTTGCAGGCTAACTTTCAGACGCAACAACACAAGGCATCATCACAGTCATCGGCAATTGGCCATTCAGAAGATAGTGATGCTGGTCAACCCTCGCACTCAGCTACTGACGATAGATCCTTATGGTTGGAGGTTGCGGGTGGCAAGAAAAAGGGGTCGCATTTATGGGATGGGGTCAAAAGCACATATAATCCCCGGTTCCTACTATGTACCAACACCACAGTCGTCGTCGTCAATCTCACTTCAGATCAGATACAAGAAGCTGTTCAGATAGCAATTGAACCCTTCAACCAACAACTCTTGACTATTGAAGGTAGACTACATCACCGTTCTTCATCTCTGCCGCCCCCAAATCCTTTAGATCATTAGTATGATCCATTATTTGTATGGATGATATACAATATGGATTTGTAAACGATTATGGATTTGTAGACGTTATTTGTATGCATGATCTGTTATTTGTATTGTGTTATCAAGTTGAATTTTTAAAAAAATTAAAAATATTTTATTTTTTTAATTATATATAAATTTTAGATGGATTTAGAGACGGATTTTTTTTGTCTCTACATTCATCTCATAATGCGATAAATTTTATTTTATTTTTTAAAATATTTTTAAATTAGAGACGAAAAAATCCGTCTCTAAATCCATCTCATTTCGCATCTTAATTTTGAGAGGGATTTAGGGATAGACTTTTTCGTCTGAAATTCGAGACCGATTTTTTCGTCTCTAAATACATCTCAAAATCTGTATCAAAAATTCATATCTAAATCCGTCTCAAATTTGAGACGAAAAAAAATTCGTCTCTAAATCTGTGACGGAATAAAATTCGTCTCAAAATTCGTCTTTAAAATCCGTATCTAAATCCGTCTCAATTAGAGACGGAAAAAATTCGTCTCAAAATCCGTCTCAAACTTTACGATGGGCACTTTACCGACGGACCAAAATTCGTCTCAAAATCCATCTCAAAATCTATCTCAAATACACTGTTTTATTGTAGTGTTTTAGCTAACTAGTCAACCGATGCTCTTCATCTGTCGAACATTTCTATCGTAGGAACCTCCAATGGCTAGTTTTTTCACTCACCCAAAGTGTACTTTCCACTACCAATGGTAAGATTCTTGAAAGGGGTCGTGAATCTATATAAATAAAGGGCAAATGATGATTAAAACCAACCAAGAAGATTGATTTCAAGCTTTCAAGTGTTTATTCTTTCAAGAGCTTAATTGTTTCATTTGTTCTTCTTTTTCCGCTCTAAAGGCTTTGATTATCATTTGTGTTATTTTGTTCAAGTATTGTATTTATTTTAAGAGATCTTGTAACTAAGAGTGTTGACTTATAATGACTCGTTAGTGGGTTCAGGTGATATGTATAATGGAATAAGATATTTATTTTATGAGGGTAATAACTTGGTGAAATATATAGGACATTTGTTGGCAATATGCAATAGAAGTGGAAAAGTCAAAGATTTGACTTAAATGGTAATGGGACCCGTAATGATTTAAGGTACGTGTGAAAATGTTATATAGTGTTGATTTAATGTTTAAGTTATTATTTAGACATATGGAATTCTCACTTAAGTGTTTTAACACCAAGGGAATTTAAGTAATTGTGTGTGGGAGTGTGTGTGTGTGTGTGTAAGAGAAAGGGGTTCATTTTTGCATAAAAATGGAGAGTTAAAGGCAAAGGAAACAGGAAAAGAAGGAGACCGATTGGGACATAGGACGAATCAGGGTAGGGCTTCTTCTCCTTCCTTCCTTGTGTGTGTCTGAACTCCAAAGGGATTAAGTGGTTAAGGACAACTTCATCTTCTCCTCATTTTCTTCCTTCTTGCTAGTTTTATTGTAGGAAGTGTGAAGTAAAGGGGTTTTGGAAGATTTTTTGCTCAAGAAGGATTATCAAGAAGGGCTCTTCAAGGCAAGTTCTAGTCCCTCTTATCTCTCTTAAGCTTCTCGCTAGGATTTTGGGGATTTTAGCATGAAAATCCTAGGCTTTCTCAAAAGAAGCTTGTGTGGGAAGGGTATATAGAAACCATTGTAAATCTCTTGTGTTCCTTATTTTACTTTGTTGGTCTTTCTTGGGTTTCAAAGTAGGGTTAGTGTTACCCTACAATTCCATAAGGAATTATGCTTTTGGGTTAAGGGATGATTTGTGTGTGCTCTTCCCTCATTTGTTTTGCATCTGGTGTGTCTCGGAAGGGTTTTGTTCTACTTTTGATTGACAGTTTCTTGGAGGAAACTGTCAACCGTTTGCAGAACCTATCATCCATTTTTGAAAAATGATCGAGCGTTTTTTGCTCTGACAACCTGCGCATGTTCTATTGTTTTGGACATAACTTTTAGTAGAAATTTTTGATTTGAGATCTGTTTATTGCATTGTAAACTAGACTCGATACGATTCAATTTGGCATAGAATTAGAATTATTTGGACAAGTTTTGAGTGATTTCTTATTCATCCCAAAATATGTCTGAATGTTCTTGGGGATGGTTATGCAATCATTGGCATGGCATTGAACCCATTTGTGTGTGCATTTAAAAAGGGTTGAAGGCGACTACATGAGCATGTTATATTTATACATAGGTGGTTAAAGTGCATAGTGTGGGCTCATTGGCATTCCTTTTTCCTTATGCATTACTTTGGTAAGTGGTGTCATATGTGGGCTTGCGAGGTACATTATGGGACTTTATAATGAAATGGGTTGGATAATATGTGGGACTTAAATCATGCTGCAAACAGGATCCGTTGTGGTATATCCATTTTGGTGTTAAGTCACAATCTCGGGATAGCTCAAATGCGCAACCCGTATGGGACTTCGAGCCCTTGATTTGATTATGTTCGTGGTAGAACTAAAGAAGCATGCATTCCATTCTTTATCTAAGTTCATTCGTGGCCTAACCCTAGTATATTATAAGAACTTATGACCTAGACATTCCTCTCCACATGTGTATGTTCTCAATGGAGAATTGATACTCGTTATGGTTGGTCACCTACTACATTCTTATTGCGTATGCCTTTATGGGCATTTATATTATGGTTGACCTACAAAGGTATGGGGGTTACAATGATGCACTTGAATGCTTGCCTGGTGACTACCAATGCCTATGAGACCTGAATACTTGCCTGGAGATATCCAATGCATGTGATATTTTCTTGATAGTGTTCAGTGCATGTGGATGATACCTGCCTAGTGTAATCTAGTGTATGTGGATGATGCTTTCCTAGCGTGATCTAGTGTATGTGGATGATGCTTGCCTAGTGTAATCTAGTGCATGTGGATGATGTTTGCCTAGTGTAACTAGTGCATGTGGAGCTACAGCTCATGATGCTCACCTGGTATGACTCTAGTGCATGTTTGGACATTGGTTCTTATGGTGATACGACAAGGTTGAAAGATAATATTACTATTTTACCAATGAATGTGATGATGAGAACAATGTTTCATTATGCTTGAGCACTTTCATAACATGATATTATTATTAAATAGTGCGAATATTATGATCAATGGGCATGTTGCGTATTTACATTTTGATATGTGGCGATGAGGCATAACTTGGAAAGCTAAGGTCAGAGGGTTATGAATTTGTCATGGAGAAGTTTATCCTACTCCATCCTTATTATCCATATCCATGCCTCTAATTCTTAGTGCATACATTGCTTTGTTATATATTTGCTGAGTCTTGTGGCTCAATCTTTTGCTTTGCATCATTCTAGGTAATAGCAAGGACAAGTCTGAGTGTGAGTCTTGCCGAGGCTGACCTCGTGTCTATAGATGTGTATAGAGCTCACCTGAAGATAGACCCTAGGGTGTTTTGTGATGTATTATAGTTTAAGAAAGTATCTTTTGTCAGGATAAATGTGTATGCCTAAGGGTTTCATTATGGTGTTTTATATGTTATTTATGTGGCATGTTATGGTGGTGTGATTTAAGATTGATTTTATATCATTCTACTAATGACTCTCTCACAGATCATCTACGCTAGCGGGGGCTCTGGGAGGCGGGCCGTTGCACGACTCTTAGATCCTCTATTTTGTATCATTTTTTATTTTCCTAGCAAAATTGCTAAAGGCCTTACATTGATTGTGGGAGGTTGTATTTCCAAACAAGATTGCTAGAGGGTCTACATTGATTGTAGGATGTTGTATTTCCTAGCTTGTTATTAGAGGGCTTGCTTGTTTGAGTAAGAGATTGTAAATTCTTAACTTGTTGCTAGACGGCCTATTTGGAGAGATAGGATGATTATAGTGGATTGTTGAAAAAATGCTTAATGAAGAGCTAAAGGAGTGGATTAAGGTTGGTTTAAGCTGAACCACTATAAATTATTTGTGTCTCTCCTTTTATTCTTGTTCTTGTTTTACTTATTATGCCAAGCAATTCCTCACTTGCATTAAAGTCACACTTTTCATCAAACTAGATTTCAAGTTCAATTAAATTTTTAAATAACCTAATTCACCCCCTCTCTTAGGTTTTGGTGTCATTGCTAAACAAACCTAACAATTAGTATCAGAGCTTAACTCCTTGTCTTAAGGTCTATCAATTTAAGGAGAGATCTATGGCATTCATAAAGGTTTTCATGTTTAAGGAAGGTTATCCTATTGATGTGGTACCTTATTTTGATGGCTCACACTATGATTTTTGGAGAATAAGGATTTGTGTTTTCTTGAAATCTATTGATTTTAATTTATGAAAAATTATGGAAAAAGAATTTTTTTCAAAGCCAAAATCCACTTGGAGTAAATATGATAAAAACTATTTTGTTTTAAATATCAAAGCCATAAAAATTTTGCATCAACCTTTGCATGAAAATGTTTATGCAAAAATTTCTATGTGTTCAACTGCTAAAGATGTATTGAATGCTCTTGATTCTATTTATCTTACTAACCAATCTTGTGAGCTTATTGATAAAAATTTACAGGTTAAAAATCTTTTGAATCATCAAAGAGATGAGAGAGAAAACTTCCATGCCTCTAGTGAAAAAGCTCAATATCATATATGTGTTTTATAACCAAGGAAGAAGATGAGGTAACCTCTACTTCTACTTATGTTATTGATGAATGTGATCATATTAAGAATGATTTTTTCAAAGAAGAGTTATTAAATGCTTTTATTGATTTATATGTCAATTTCGAAAAATTATGTTTGAAAAACAAAACTCTTCAAAAATGATTGAATTTATTATCAAATGAATTGAAGGTTTTGATATTAAAGAATGAATATTTGCTTGCTTCCAATAAAGAATTTTCATTGGAAAAAGATTTAAAAGAAAATCAATTGAAATCTCCAAATAATACTTTGAATGAGAAATCTATTTTAAATAGAAAGATTACAAATTCTTGTGATCATCATAAAGGTGTTCAAAATTTTCATATTCAAAGAGATAATATCAAAAACTCATCTTTTCACACATCTCATGATATTAAATATTTTTATTGTTGTAAATTATGTCACATTATATTTTGTTGTCCTTTTAAAAGGAAATTAACTTGTGGTACTACAATGAAATTGATTCCTAAGGAAACTAACTCTTCTAGTATCTCTAATATTAATCCTCTAGGATCCAAGAGAGTTATAGTACCAAAAAATTCTCATCTTAAGAAGAATGTGCATAAAGATAAAAAACAAAAATTAGTTTAAAAAAAAAAAAAAGGAAACAAAAGCCCTTTGCCCCTCATCCTAACTATTGGTATCATGTTTTCAACAAAGGTTTTATAAGAAATTATCCAAAGACTTTTAAACAAGTATGGGTTTCTAAGGATGAGCTCTATGTTAACAATGGTGAATCCAAAGTGGTTTAGACACCAAAATCTTGTAAATGATTTATTTTTGCAGATTTTCTTGACATCTAATTAAATGGAACTCAAGGTAAAATCTTTATAGATGAATCAAGCATGAAGGAAAAAGGGATGAAAAATATATTCAATCCCAAATGATGAATTTCCATCCAAGAGCAAGAAAGATTTTATTAATTAAAATCTCGGTGGTACATTTCTATCCATAGACTCTCTATATTTATAAGTTTTGACGATTTTGAAATATAAGTTTGTTTTTTATATTTTGGAGAAAATTTTCATTAGGAGTTGGCTTTTTGGCCTCGAGCCCGTTCCCTTTCATGAACCTATCCATGAAATCAATGTGAGTATGACTTAGTACCATGAGCAGAAAAATAGAGAACTTTAAGATGTCTATGAGTTTACTTGGAATCATGACGAGAAAAGGATTCATGGAGTGCAAAGCCTTGAACGGTCCATAAACTCTCTATGAGGAATTTAGGGATATTGCTTGGAAGGATAATGATATATACTTACAAAGTGGAATTCAATCCTAAATCATGAACATTGAGACTAAAGCGTGCAATGGATCTTAAAAGCCTGTGGTGTGAATGCTATCGATGAGAGTTGAACATATTACTATAATATGAAATGGAAGTCTATGAAAGTCTAAGATTGCACAGTCACATGTTAATTGAAGATATGCTAAGATGACAAAAAATTAACAATGATAATAGGAGGCATCCTATCTCTTGTTATAGCACTAGATTGATTGTCATGTAATGGTAGCGACAAGGCATATAGCCTGGTGGTTGTGAACATAGAATCTTAAATCACTACAACAAATTTTAGATTAAGAAGCATTTAAAAATGCCTTAATAGATAGTTTATTGGGGAATTTTAACTATTAGGGTATTAATAATAATACCCTATGTAACTGTGCTCCAAAAACGTATTGAGGCACTTACAAATGCCTTAAAAAAACTATAAATTTAAGTTCGTTGCGACACTTAAAAATGCCTAAAAAAATCACTATAAATTTATTTTTCATATCCCCCACAAGACCTTCTCTTAATTTTGTTGTAGTGAATAATTGTCATTATACCATTGGTTTGATTGTTCAACTAAATTCAGTGAATCACATTGGTAAAAAATATCAAAAAGTCTCTATAAAAGATTGACAAAAAATAATTAAGTAAAGAATCTAAACAAATTTTTTAGATGAACTACTCTAGTTTTGGAAACCAAAATAAGTGGCAAGTCAATTTTAAGGATGCACTGAGTAGGAGAAATCCTACAAAGTTCATAGGGTAACAGCTAGAGAATGATAGATGATTGAGGCTCTTAGCCCATTAATAGTAGGAATGGTAGTAGGATCAATCATGAAAAGATATAGTAATTTGAAAGATTTAGGTGATGACTGACAAACAAACTACAAAAGTGACAAAGGTAAAACCATTGTAGCTACAGTGAAGGAATGAAGGACTTTAGTGCAACAATAATGCCTACTAGCGTGATGCTCGTAGTGACAACACTTGAACCTAAGAACCATCTAGTGTTGGTTTGTGAATTGTTACGACTAAAACAACACCAGTCATGGTGGACTGGGGTAGGTTGAATCGTTTATTGGTTAAACCAATGCACTACGACAATAATGGAGACATTAAGTACTAAAGATCTGGATTATCACTATAAGGTTACAATTGGGCTATGACTTGAAGTCCCAAGGAACTAACACAGTAGGACCACTAGTTAAGGAAGTCTAGAAGCCTAAGAAAGAACTTGGTTACAACTTGTGATATAATCACATGAAACTTGATGACACGTCTGGTTAAGTATGTAATAATTTAAAGCTTATGTGGTAAATTGGTAAGAAACTAATGAGAAATTGAGAAACTAATGTTACTTGGATAAGTGATACTTACAAAGTGGGAAGCAAACCCTAGATGAAAGTGATGAACTAACACATACAAAATTTTTGGGTGACGTGGATCTCAACGTCTATGGCATACATTTTTGAAAGAAACTAAATCTGTTATTACAACATTGGATGGAAGTTATGAGGAATTATGAATGCAAACTCATATATCAACCAAGAATATGCCTAAGCATTAGTAAATAAGAGGTACCCTATTAAGACACTAGATTGATTGCTAGGAACAACAAAATGGGCATGTTGCCTAATGACTATGAACATAAAATTTAACTGATTGTCACTTGTGTGATTGGATCCATGGTACGGCTAACGAATCTTAGGATAAAAATCCAAATTCCTAGAAAAAGGGTTGACAAGAGAGAGATTAAATAAGATAAATGGAATATAGGTCAAGTTTAGACTATGTCCATACCATTCAAAGTAGCCAACTTAACAAGAGAGATGAACTAGGTGGATAAAGCACATGGCAATTAATATAGGTAAATACAAGATTAAGTTAAAGATTAAAGATACTAGCAATGATGATAGTGATATGATTGGCAATGATATCCAACATTTTGCCAAACAATATCATGATCATTTGATGTGAAAGTTTAATTAGATTTTTATGGGATATATATATCTTTGAGGATTTATTTTGAGCCTAAGGAAAATTTCAAGAATAAAATTTCTTTAAAGGAGGTTGGATGTAAGACACCTAAAATTAAAAGAAAATGTTACCATAAATTGAGGTATTTTTGGTACACTCTGAGCCGTAGCTCAAGAAAATTTTGAAGATTAAATTTCTTTAAGAGAGAATGGATAAGATATCTTTAATTCTTGAGAAAATTCAAGAAATAATAGATGGAGATTTTTTTAAACAGGAAATTGGTGTCAGGGTATTTTGGTAATTTGGATTCCCATCTCAAGACTATTTTGATAATTTTGAAATTAGGGTGTTAATATAATTTATCAAATTTTTGGGATGCAAGTGTTGTTTCCCAAAAGATTTGGATGCAAAGCAACAATCTAAAGTAATTTAGGCCTTAAGGAAATTGTCAAAAAGTTAAAGGGTCAAATGGTAAAGACAAAAATAAAATTGTAAACCCAAGAAAGGCCTAGGTGTGGTTTTCAAAAAAGTATAAAAAATTACAATATGGTGGTTAAACATGCATTGTTGTTGATTGTCTTCTCCAAGAGATCTACCACAACTACCATAAAGGTCATCAATCACCTAAGGATGCTTGGTGGGTAAGAATGCCATGGATGTGATAGATTGAAATGATGGGTCAATTGTTTTTGGATATAAATATGGTAAAGGTTTGTCGATGAAGAAACATGAAATTGATCCATATGCAAAGGGTTTTTTTTGTAACATACCAAAATTTTGAAAATAATAATAATTATTAAATTCTGATATTTGAGGTTTGTATTGAATATTTGAAGATTTAAAAGAAATAAATAATAGTAAAAATAATAATAGTCATAAGAGTAATGATAGTAATGATAAAGATAATAATAATAACAAAAATAATAATAATGATAAAGGAATAAATTAAATTAAATTAATTAATATGTATATATATATGTGTGTGGGTGTGCATATGTGCTTAAAGGCCAAGCATTGTACAGTGCCCTTTTCTCTGAAGTTAAAACACACAAAGAGAGAAAGAGAGCTCGTGAGAGTAGAGAGCTAAGAAATGGAAGAAGGGAGAGATCGAGATGGGAGATGGGAGATGGTCGAGGGTTGGTCGGAGGTGGCTGGTTGCAACACAAGGCGACGACTGCTGCGTTCTGGTGCGATTGTAGACGGCCACGACTGATGCAGGGCAGAGTAGCAGCTCGTAAGGAAGGCAACCAACGACGGCAGCCTTACAGCAG
This sequence comes from Diospyros kaki, assembly GCA_036245055.1. Taxonomy (NCBI): domain Eukaryota; kingdom Viridiplantae; phylum Streptophyta; class Magnoliopsida; order Ericales; family Ebenaceae; genus Diospyros; species Diospyros kaki. The sequence goes on along the minus strand of BSEG01000010.1, from coordinate 23,182,847 downwards.
CATCGAACGATGGTTTCGACGGCCTGAAAAAGCTTCAACGACGATGTTGGAAGCCACCATGGCTGCTGGTTGCAGCGATGGCTGGTTACGCACAGGCAGCTGCGCAAGGCGCGAACGGCGGTGCTCATGGCGAAGGTGTCAGTTGGTGGTGGCGCGGTGTTTGGGGGTGGTTGATGGTGCCGCTAATAGGAGGCAGCAGCTGGTGGAGCTAGGCAATGGCGGGTGGCCGTTGGTGAGCTAGCAGGAAAGAAGGTGCGGGGAAGAAAAAGAAGAATGGGGGAAGAAAAGAAAAAAAAAAAGAAAGGAAAAATAGGAAAAAAAATAAGAGGATTTTGATATTGTTTTGACATGAAAAGTGACCAGGTACATGGGTAAAAATTATTAGAAGCATTATATGTTCAAGAATTTTATACGACTAAATTAATCATATTATAGGATTAGATTTACTTAATGTAAGGTATGGTTTTATTAACCGTTATTAAACGTTTTGAATTCCTCTACAAGTCCCTGTCATTATTCATATTTTATTCCCTCCCTTGCTGTTATTCGGTTTCACTCATTATTTATGTAACTACACGTGGTAACCATTTTTATTATTGGTGCAATATTTCTTGCTAACCGACACGAGGCTTTGTATCGCCTTATTTCCTTGGGAATGATGTTGCACCTGGTTGGGTTAGGTTCCAGATAGTGTGTGTGTGCCGGTTGTGGATCTTGGGTCCTTGAGTGTGAAGTTTTTATTTATTTAATTATAGTTGATCTTGACAATGTGTGTCGGGATTGGGTTGCATCCATTGGAGAGACATGCTTTGTGTGTGATGGGGTGTGTGAGCATTGGCATGACCCGATTGGCCTAAGAGCCAATTTGGGTATTCTAGGTGAGCATATGCATTTAGAGCATTTCACATGTGTACATTCTTATGTGGGCGTAGCGTAGCCTGCTGCTTGGTTTATGGGGGTCTTGCTATCACGTTTATACTACAAAAGCCATTGCATTTCTTATATGTTGCATTGTATGGTTCTATTACACGTAGTTACTATTATTACTATTATTTCGGACGGGAGCACCGTGTCGGTTTGAGTGTCGAGAGTACTAGCCCAAAGGAGCTTTAGCTCAAGTCAAGTGACGGGAGTATCGACCCATAGGAGCTTTAGCTCGGCTTTTAAACTAGCTTGAGGGAAGCCCGAGGGAAGACTTTTAGACTAGCTCGGGAAGGTCCCGAGGGAAGAACTATTTGGTTATGGAGCTGTGTGTGTGATTTGTTGGTGGAGGGACCATCCCGAGAAGGCTTGGGATCTTATGTTGGAGCACGAAATGTCAGAAGCCTGTGCTGAAGCACAGAGTGTCGAAAGCTTGGAATTCTACGTGGGAGCACATAATATTTATTGCTTGCCAGTTCATGGTAGTGGCAGGTTTGTTAAGGACTTGGGTGCTAGTGTCTTTTGTGTGGGCCCCAAGGAACATTATGTGTATGTTTACTTATGCGGTTAATCTTTGTTTGGTATCTCATGCTGTGAATGTGTACGTCTTGGGCACGGGATGTGTGGGTTGTATAGGGTTATTCTTTTGAGGCCTTAGCCTTTGTTTCTTGTATTTACTTGCTAAGTCTTGTGACTCACCCTTGCTTTCCATCATTCCAGGTAAGAGAATCACCTGAATGGCAGGTACGTCCAGTGGAGTTTGGTCCGGATCGAGCCATGGTAGTATGTACAGAGTTATCTCGAAACTAGGTCCTGGGTGTTGTTGTGCTTGGTCAGGGTAATGTTTTTATGTTTTTGAGTTAGGAGTATGTTATGTAAGCTAGGTAGGCTCATGTTGTGAGCGGTTATGTAAGGATGGTTATTAAATGTTGTGTGATGAAAATGTTATGGTTTAAATAAGAATTGTGTGTGAGTTTTGGCTTGTGTCATTGTTCAGTATCATCCATATAATGACCCTTTCATGGATCATCTATACCGGCAAGGGCTCTGATCGAGAGGCAGACCGTAACAGTTTTTGTTCCTACAAGTGAGAGAAAGAGATTGGAGCAAAATGAGAGAAAACATGACTATTTTGAGGGTTTTACAGTGTCACTAGAAATCACACAAATTTGCACAAGTTGTTCGAGGCCAATTTTAAGAAGAAAAAGGAAAGAAAAATTAATTGAATAAGAAAAAAAAAGAAAAGAAAAAGAAATAAGAAGAAAAGACAAAGGAAAAGCAAGAAGCAACGTTGTTGGTGACAAAAAAGTCATTAGAAAAGATGACAGAATGGTAACAATTGGCTATGTGGGTTCCATGCACTTGATAAGCTAGGTACACGAGTCACGGAGCATGTGTGAAATACAAATGTAATGAAGAAAATAAAAAGAAAAAAGAAAAAAATAGAGAAAATTTTTTAAAAATACAAAAAGAAATTCTAAAAATTATTTTGAAATAAAGGGCATGTTATTGGCGAGTTTGAGGATAAGGAAGCATTTTAGGCATGTCTTTGAAGTCAACACATAAATCGAGAAAGTAAACTCTAGTTATCAATTAACAAATCAATGTGAATAATTCTCCTCAAAAACTCATTTTTTTTCATCTGTATTATAAATCATTGTATTTATGGTTAATTATATTACATCAAAATATATGTTATGGGGGTGTTTGTTAATCAAGATAAGAGGGAGAAAATGTCAAATATAGGAAGTATTCCAAATGTTTAATCTTTCCAACGTGTTTGTTAAATTTATCTGATCACTTCTGGAAAAGCCCTCACGTGACCTCTTATCTTCTCCTTTCAAGATAAATTTATCCAACCTCCCCCCTCGGATAAATTTATCTAACTCTTTCAAGATAAGACTCAATTACTTATATGCCCCTTATAGGATAATTAATGCCATTTAATGCATTTTAAAGATTTAAATTTATTAATAAATCTTATTTATTTAAGTCTTATAATTAATATTATTTAATATATTTTTAAATTGTTATATGTTTTGACAATTTTTAAATTTTAAATGACATTATTCATTTCATTGATTTTTAAAATTTAAATTTCTCTCTCTATATATATATTTTATTAAGTAATATAATTCCTTTCACCAATTTTTAAATTATTTTATTTAATTTTATATTTTATTACCTATTATGAAAATATGTTTTGGCCATTTTTAATTATCTAGGTGGAATTATTGTAATTCTAACAATAATTATTTCTACTTTTCAACTCTTTTTAAATTTATTTTTGAACATGAATTTAGAAAATAAAATATTATTTTTAATTTTAATTTTAATTTTTTTGACAATTCATATTAATCATAAAATACTATTTTAATCATAAATTTGGTAATAGGGATATTTTGATAAAAAAAAAACTCTTATCTTGGTGCTTATTATATGCATTAACAAACACATAAAAAGAAAAAATACAATTATCAATGGATTCCAAAAAAATTAACAAACACTTTGATAGAAATCTTGAAATGCTTTCCTGTCTTATTTTGATCATTTCATATCTTGATCCAGAATATATTCCAAACTTATCTTGATACCTCTTATCTTGGTGCTTATCATATGCATTAACAAACACATAAAAAGAAAAAATACAATTATCAATGGATTCCAAAAAAATTAACAAACACTTTGATAGAAATCTTGAAATGCTTTCCTGTCTTATTTTGATCATTTCATATCTTGATCCAGAATGTATTCCAAACTTATCTTGATACCTCTTATCTTGCTCATTTTAACAAGCGCCCCCTATATGTATTGAGTATGTAATCATTATTTGGTTAATTGCATGTGTGTCATTATTTGACCATGATAAGGTTAGAAAGTTAGTCTAAAAGATTATTTTGGATTAACCCCAAAGCAACAAATTAATGGAATCATCATCATAACTGCATCATAATCGGGGTTAATAATATTGGCATTAGAATTCTATAACTAGGCCAAGTTACATCATACTCATGTATCGTACACGAAAATATTTTTAAGCCTTCATTAAATGATTCAACATTTAATGTGGCATATTCAAACATGTTATAAGTAACACCAAGAGGAAGGAGAAAATGTATGGCTAGGTTGCTAATAAGGGCATTTTTTTATTTGATATCATTATAAATCTAGTTTATATTTTTAATTTAAATTATGTAATTTTGAACCCCTATATGTTATAGATGTATCTTTGAAGTTATATTTTGAATGAATTTATATTCAAAATTATATATTATATATTATATATTAAGTTACGATATAGACAACATTCGTGTGTTATTTTTTTATTACTTGCATAATCTTTAATTTTATTGAGGAAGTTATGTTAAGTAGGTAAAAAAAAAGGAATTTTGAGAAACTTTTAAGTTAAAGTGTAATTATTGAAAAGAAAGGGAAAAAATCCAAAATTCTTTAGGTCGCAATATACTTAGAGCAAGGTAGTGTTACACAAGTCTCATCGGTTATCTTTAACTACCAAGGTTGGTGGTTTTGTACAACTAATCTAAGTCGAGGGTAAAATGAACATTATAATGTCAAGGCTCGCTCTTGGATTACCTGCTAGCATAGGAAATCTGAGAAAATGTTCATTCAAAATGGATATAGATACAAATATTACTCAAAAATTTGTCAAATTTTTTTTTCATTTCCATATCTTCTCACTAATAATAGAAGCCATAAAAATTTATTACATCATTCTTTACATCATCATCTCGGGCTTACCACCCATACACTTGCAAAATAAATAGGACACTAAGACTTTAAATACAAAATAAACCCTTCTACTCATGCCTTCCTAACTACACCCGTAGATCTTGAGGCCGAGACATCTTTATACACATTTATCTAGAATTTGCCCCAAATAATTATCTTCTACTTTCTTGGAATGACAAAAGAAGAAAGGATGAACCACAAAACTTAACAAGCATATAGCAACAAGGAAGCATCAACATGTCCATATATGAAAGGATAAACAATTCGGAGCCAAAAGAAAATCATTACTCGACATATAAACATTGACTGGATTCATGCCTTCTACACTTGACAACAATAACCTCATAGAAATTATAATTCATTACATTTCATTAACACATCCTCAAAGAAAACAATTGCTTTATGATTTATCAAGACACATTTTAAATTTCCATAATGTAACCATGTCTATACATAACAAATTGGCACACAAGGCCCCTCTAACCACATGTACCACATCATGCATCCCACATATAGACACTAATTTCCTTTTTTCAAACCATGGTCATCAATGTGCTATGCACTCATTCCATAATCATGCACATGCATCCATAATAGTGAAACCCACATGGCTTCCAAGGCAGCCACTACCATGCATGTAATGGCCCACCTCCCGGAGCCTCTCCGTGCACAAAGAGAATCCGTGAAAGAGTCATTACTAAAATGATATCGAACAATATCATAAACTAAAATCCACACACAACCTTTTTTAGAAACCATATCTTTTTACATCATATAACATTTCACAACCGTCTTTACATAATCATTCACAACAGGAGCCTTCCTGGGCTTACATAACATACACTTAACTCAAGAACATGAAAACATTACTCTAATCAACACACGACACCCAGGACCTAGTCTCGAGAGGACTCTACACTTGTTATCATGACTCGACGATCTGGACCCAACTCTGCCTAACACACCTAGTACCTCAGACGATTCTCTTATCTGGAATGATGAAAAGCAAACATGAGTCACAAGACTCAACAAGCTCTAGAAAGAAAGGCATTGGGTTAAAGATAAAACTCTTCCCATAACACCCCATGCAAATCATGCCAATGCAACAACATACCATGCCATGAACCATATGCGCTTCTACCTCAAATGCATAAAGTAACTTTGCACATAAATGGTCATTGGGGCCCACATAAGACACACATTGGCGCCCAAATCCTACATACAAACCTATTGTAGCCTTATGTAGGCTACCATATCATCATTCATGACCTATCTTTTCCTGTCCTTCATAACATGTATAAAGCATGAGACCATTCAACCTTAAGCTCAGAACTCGCACTCCCCAGCTAATCTACCGAGTCTATGCCTCGCAAATTACCCATATCATAGCCTTGCACTCCCCAGCTAGCCTACCAAGTCCGTGACATCATTAAAATCACTAACCTCACCATGTAATGCAACACATAAGAAATGCAATGGCATCTGTAGCATAAACGTGATGTCGAGGCCTCCATAAACCAAGCATTAAGCCATGCTACACCCACATAAAAATACACACATGCGAAATGCTTCTAAATGCATCGGCTCACCTAGGGAACCCAAATCGGCTCTTAGACCAACCGGGTCATGCAATGCTCACACATCCCATCACACACAAGGCATGTTCCCCAAATGAATGCAACCCCATCCTTATGCAACACACACACCATGATATGCACAAACCAAGGCAAAAATTTAGTAGTACCAGCTCTTCTAGCCCGTCTAGCACTTATCGTAACAACTGATGACTAACGCCCATACATCCAGCCATCAACGGCCACAACCCATGGTCAACAGTCAGTGGCTTTGTACCCCATACCCTTAGATGACATTAAACTTAGTCACTTAAGTTTATCATCTTACACATTTAATCCATGGCAACATAGACTCCATTATGACATTCAGGTTCTCATCTCTTCTCATACACAAGAAACCATATCCACATTCATAATAAATTATTAAGATAACTCCATAATCTTGACCATAGCCACCTTCTAAGAACCTAGCCCCAACGGGTTCGGCATCATTCTCAAGGAAAACAGAGCGATACAAGGCCCCATAACAGACTTAATGAAAGACACCAAAATATCATCTACTTAACTTATTTAATCAACAATAGTCCCATTATTAACATACAAGTTATGAAATGGTTGCCACGCAGATTATCGTTATTAATGCGTGGAATTGAGTCACAGTGAGGGAGGGTTTAAAATACAAGAAATCACGAAGACTTTCACAAGAAATAAAGGATATGAGGAAAGGGTTAGGAGCTTGCCTTTACTTGGTCAATTCTTGCCTTTTCTTCTCTCCCGATACGAAGTAAAGTATTCTATAAGAAGTAGTAAAATGGTAGCTCCATTTAATTAAATCTAATTGCATAAAATTCATAATTTAACCATATAAAATCCATGATTCGGACATTAATTTTACCCACTTACCTGGGTATTTTAAATACTGAATCTTTCCAAAATCTCCTGATTTTCTTCCATTTCTTTTGCTGGTGTCAAACTCCCATTTTGCTCCTCTATTTCTCCCATTTTCCTATGTTTTAAGCTTCGAAAATGGCCAAAATTGGTTTTAAATTGGCCAAAACGGAAGAGTAGCGACTTGGCAAAATGAAGGGACCAGTGCATGCCACGTGGCATGCGTCTAGCCGCACTAGGCGCACAGAAGCCACTTGTGCTGGGAAAAATCTCAGTTTTTTCCTTTGCGCCCGCATGCCCCTCGCTCGACTCAAACCCATGTCCCCCGCCTGGAAGCCCTTACGCACGACCACTCGCATTGCCACCCGCCTTCAACATATATGCGCGTGCGATTATATTTAAAGTGGCTCGCACGCCTCTTTGCAAAATTACACCAACACCCCAAACTTTCTGAAATTCAGCACTTACACCCCACATTTCCAGAAATCCACTAAATTAATTTATTTTACTATTTCCATAAATACTCCCAAACAAATTAATTAATTGCCTTAATTACCCATTTCCTCAAAATAACACAAATAAACATATTCTCTTTATTCCTCAAATATTTCATAATGACTTTAAATACCAAAATTAATAATCATTATTTATTTCTGAAATTTTGGGATGTTACAATGCATGTATACATATATCATGAAAGATATACATCATTCAACTAAATGCCATGCCTTTATAGAATCGCTTCATACTCATGTCACAATTTACAAGGGATGCAAGACACATGCATCACAATTGCTCAATAAATTATCACATCTATGCAGACACATACATATATACACACATATATCAAACTTCTAATAGAAAATCCTGGCTTGAGCACGCCTACCAAGTTAATGGCCACCTCACATGCGTCAAGCGCTCATCAGGTACCCTTTTCCACACACGCAGACTTAGCTACCTCGCCAAAATAATAATAATGACGCAAATTATAATATCAAGCATGCATATGCAACTTCAAGTACATGCCACATCATGAGTGAACACCATAATACATGCAAGCCCTTTACACATAAAGTATATCCATGGTTATATATATAATACATGCATGCCTTTCTTTATACTATGAGTACCCAATGGTAATTACCATGCCATGCTTAACGTATTTCATGTATGACACGACGCCACCATCATGCATCCAATTCAAAATCATAAGACATTGTGGACAATATCCTTAGTGTTTTATGGATGTATTTCCTTATTCGAAGACTCTTTTCTATCATGAAAGATCTTTTAGGGCATTATTAGGTCACTTCATAATTTAACTCAAGCACACATGTAATCACATTATCACTTCTAAAGTCCTCTCGAATTAACTTGCATACCCAAATGGTTAACTGGATTCAACATGGTTATGAGAAGAAATTCAATCATTTAAATAAGTTCCATAACGAAAAGAAAATGCCCATCAATTGAATAATAACTTATCTTAACAATCATGCTTAACTTGGGTTGGGAAAGCCTTAACCAACTCAAATAAAACCCAAAATATATGATATTATACATCAAATCGAAGCCCTTGGAGTCTAGTTTATGACACTTCAAACGGATTCCTGTTCCAACTTCTACATAAAAAGTTATGGCCAAAATAACGAAACACGTGCAGTGTAGTCAAAACGCAGCCGAGTTGACTGAGGGCAAACCAAGTTGACTTTAGGTGAGTCAACTTGCCATAAACTAAGTCGACTTGGACCGAGTCGACTTGACCTCCTGGACAAGTTAACTCGACTGAAAATGGGGAAAAAAGGCCAAAAGAAACTGGTTTTGGCCGAGTCGACTTAATCCACAACAAATCGACTCGACGCAAACCAAAATGCACAAAATGAGCACAAACCACCCAAAAACTCTCATTCTAGCTTCCTAAACCACAAATGTCATTCCATGAATAAAATATAGGGTAAACAAGCCCCAACGAAATCATCAACAGGACACCACAATGACTCAAGAAGAGACCCACAACTTGAGAAAAATATGAAAGACTTAGCAACCATTGGCAAATGTGGTTCTCACCACCACAAGAAGAGACTAACTATGAATATATATGCATCACTTTGCAACTAAAAAATGTTTCTTTAGAAGAGAACAAGGAAGAAATGAAACTTGCACAATATACAAATAAAAGTGTAAGGAGAACTTGTCTTATTAAAGAACAACCAAAAGGAGAAGAAGAAGTTTGCTTGCCCCAAAATTTGAAAATCTCTCTTGAAGCTCCAAACCAAGAAGAAGAGAAGAAAATGAAAGAGGAATGAGAGCCACGAGAGAAAAATAAGAAGAAGAATGAATTAGGAGACAAGGAAAAGGCAAGGGGGATGGCTTGGCCATCCACCCCACCTGCCCCCATCAACCATCTCACTCTTTCTCTCTTTCTTCCCATTTTACCCTCACTCACACACACACAAGACAAAATATCTCATGCCCAATTTAGACTTTTGGCTTTATTTCATTTTCTTATTTCTTTTTCTATATTCACAAATTTTGCACACACAATATAATGCCAAGACCCACTTTACTTATGGCCCAAGCCCAATCAAAAGCCCAATTCATTTTAGGCCCATGAGATTTCTCTACCCACCACTTTCATTGGCCTTAATGGGTCGTTACATATAAACTCCCAAGGACAATTTTGAAAGTTCATTGGTTTGTTTGGTGATGCTACAAATATTGTTAAAGTCTTTTGCCAACCTCACACTTATTTTTCTCCATTGTTTAATGATAAGAAACATCTTTTTTCAAAGTAGATGAGAGTTCCTTTTTATTAAATTTTATCTCAAGGCAATTAAAATGTATAATTTAATTTTTTATAGTAATACTATTTATACATTAACTTTTGAGACTCAAGAATCATAAATACTTTTCAAAAATTATAAACCCTTTAAAAATTAATTTTTTTTTCATTTTTAAAAATTATAAATTCTTTTACATAGTAAAAAGTGTTTATTTTTTAAAAACTAAAAATGCTTTTTACACAATAGTAAAAATGCTTATAATTTTTAAAGTATTTATAATTTTTGAAAATTAATTTGTAATTTCTGAAGAAATATTGTTAATTCTTTGAAGATGTACTTATAATTCTGTGATTGTCAATAGTTAGTGTAAGGGTGTTCAATCAGCCTAGATTGATTCGAACTGGACTGAAATTAGAATTGGTAAAAATTTTGAATCGAAGATTGAACCTTTTAAGGGCGGGATTGGACTAGATTTAACTAGTTTAATCTAGTTCGATCTATCTGTATATACATACAATAATATAACAATATTTACGGCTGGAAATACAACACAACAATATTTACAATAGTTGTATAGTGGTGCAACAATAATGTTATATGTATATAGTAATTTATTCAATCTTCAATCCAAAAACTAAGAGATTGGGTAAAATCGAACTTATTCGGTCTTGGACCGGATGAGGTTTTTTTCCTTAATCTAGGCTGATTTTTCGGTCCAAAATGAAATTTGAACACTTATAAGTTAGTATACAAATAGCATTATCGTTTTTTTTTAAGGGTAAATTGCAATAACCAACTCTTGAGATTTAACATAATTGTAAAAACATCTTTCACATTTTAAAAATAACAATTAACCTCACCTACTATTAAGCAAATAAACAAAATAACTATTTTACCATTCATTCTCTCTCTTCTCTCCTTTAAATTTAAACAAATAAAATAAAAAAATTAAAGAACTAGTGGTTGCCAACCAATGGTGACCACCAGGTTTCAAACCCCTTTACGTTTAGATTTGATCACAAATCCAAAAGCTTATTTGGGTTCGATCAAACCCAAAGAAAATTGTCTCGGTTCAAATCAAGCCCAAAGAGAGAAGAGAGAGAGAAGTAAAAGAAGAAGAATTACCTCATGTCGGATAAGAGCAAGGTGGTTGGTGGTAATGGTTGCATAGGTAGTAATGAGAACAAATGTTGTTTGGTTGTAAGAAAAAAAAAAGAAAAAGAAAAAGAAAAATAGTTTACTGAAAACTAGTAAGGGTAGCAATGATCGACGATGATAGCATGCAATCATTTAATGGCAAAGAAGGGTGAAGAGATAGAGAACGTAAAAAAAGAGTAGGGAGAACAATTTCTTGGTGACCATTTACTTGCAAAGAAAAAGGAGAATTTTTAAATGTGTAGGTATTTTTTTCATTTAAAAATATTTAATTAAAATTTAACTAATATAAAAAATATTAAATAGCATTAAATCTTAAAAAAATTTACTTTATTTCTTCAAACATCAAAAATAATTTTTCTAATAAATTTATATCTAAATAATTTTGTTTTTTAATTTTCCCTCCTTTCAGCTTTAAGGAATGTACCCTTTAGCTTGCCTCCAACACTCCGCCAAAACCATCGCCAAATCCCTTTGCCAAAGTTTTGGGGAACCCAAATTATCTTGCTAGATTTGGCGATCCATCTTATCCAAGCAACCCTCACCATCTCTCCCCCACAACAGTCATCTCAACGTCGATACAAGTTAATTTGTCGTTAGAAGAAGCCCACGGTTGTAGTAGATTTGGAGAAGGAGTTATAGGGTATTGGAGACAACGATTAAAAGAGGAAAACGACTAGAGAAGACAACCACTCAATGGCGGAATGTGAGTAGACGTGGCGATGGAAGGGGAATAATCACGGACGACAGCTTGGAGTTATAGGTGTTGTTTTCTAACTACAACAATTAAATTTATTTGTCTTGGGATCAACTAGAATAGAGTCCTTTACCACGATAGAGGATCCGAGATGCCATGAGTGAGGTCAAAATGATTTGGAACGAGTCGAGGTTGAAACCCAATGAGGCAGAACCCAAATGGGTCTTGAAGGGCTTTTGGATGTACTACTCGGATGGGCCTTTGGGGAGTCAAGATAAAGGGATCTCGATGGGTCTTTAGGAGACAAGGCTTTCAATTCTTCAGGTGAGCTAAGCTTGGACTTAGCCTGCGACCACAAATGAAAGTCAAAAAGGCATACGAGAGACTCTTCCACACGGGTTATTCGATGTCAAAGTTAGACAATACTCCGAAGTTTGTCCAAAGTATGATGTATGATGCAAGTGTATGTCTATTATGTGTCTCGAAAGGATATTTGTGTTTCTGAATGGGTTTTAGAGAAAGACATTGAGTGTCGGGACAGAGGTATGAAATGAGTCCAAGGGGTCTGTGGAACTAAAAGATCCAAAAAAGTCCATTTGCCTTCCAAGAGGCGACTATTTATAGATAAAGTGGTGAGACCCACGGTCGAAAGACTTTTTTGGGGAGTGCCTTAAGGAAGCTAGGGGGCTTGGTAAAGTCTTTGAGGTGGGAAACCCCGATAACTATCTTCGAGTGGTCCCAAAAGGGGCTTCGGGCCACCAAATGGCTTTGGGGCCCTGAAGGGTGTCATTGAACTTGGGAAAAAATGATGCATGCCGATCTCGGGGGACCCATCAGGAGTCCAGGAGGCTTTTTGTCCCAGAGACCATTTAGGGAATAATGAACTTTAAAATTTAGAAGAATTTTAGGGCACCCTATAACAATAGTCCGAGGTATGTCCAAAGTATAATATATGATGCAAGTGTATGTCTATTACGTGTCCAGAGGGATATTTGTGTTTCCAAATAGGCTTTGGAGAGAGAGATTGAGTGTCGAGACTGAGGTATAAAACGAGTTCAAGGGGTATGTGGAGCCAAAAGATTTAAAAAAGTCCATTTACCTTTAAAGAGGCGAGTATTTATAGATGAAGTGGTGAGACCCATGATTGAGTAGAAAGACTCTTCCAAGAGTGCCTTAAGGAGGCTAGGGGGTTTGGAGAAGTTTTCGGGGTGGACACCCCGATGGTTATCTCCGAGTGGCCCCGAAAAGGGATTTAGTTCGAAAGACCTCGAAATGTGTTCTTAGACTTGGACAAAAATGATGCATGTCGATCTTAAGAGACCCATCAGGGGTTTGGAAGGCTTTTGTCCTAGAGACTGTTTGAGAAAAAATGAACATTGAAACTTAGGAGAATTTTAGGGTACCCTACAACAATAGGGTTTATGGATTTTTTTTCTTCTGTAAATAAGGTTTGTATATTTAATTTTGGAGATTTTTTTATTGATTTATGTATTTGATGAGTGATATTGTGTATTTGATTATTGATTTTGTATATGTGCATATTTGATTATTTTGTATATTTAGTTATTAATTTGCATATTTGATTATTGATTTTGTACATGCATATATTTATTATTAAATTATAAAATAAATATTAAAATTTTATAGTAGTAAAAATTATAAATAAGATAAAATAAATAAAATTAAAATTTATTAATAAATAAATAAAATAATCAGTCAAATAGAAAGTAAAATAAATAATATGGTTGGAGCAAATATAATTTTTTTTAAAAAAAATAAAAAATAAAAAATAAAAAATAAAAAAAATTTTAATTTGGGGGTAAAAACTCGCTTAAACCTCCCTCGCTGCTCCTGTGAGCCATGGTGTTATCCACTCGCTCCTCCTGAACCCGTCCTCCCTCCCTCCCTCTATCTGCAATCTGATAATGGCAAACCTCTTAACCTCTTCGCACTTACCATTTACATTCGCATACACCTCATTATCATCATCGTCATCTTCTTCTTCTTGCTATTTGGCATATCGAAACTGTCGAAATGTTGTAACGTTAGCGTCGGCAGTGTCGTCGCCGGAGAGGAAGACGACGAGGAGGAGGAAGAGGAGACAGCAGCAGCAAGGCAAGGACGAGGAGGCAACAGTGACAGGTCTTGGGGTGTCGACCGCCGAGAAGGGGCTGAGGCTGGTGTTCATGGAGGAGCTCATGGAACGCGCTCGCAAACGCGATTCCGCCGGCGTTTCCGAAGTCATGTACGATATGATTGCCGCCGGCCTTAGCCCTGGCCCCCGCTCCTTCCACGGATTGATCGTCTCCCACGTCCTTGCCGGCGACGATGAGGGCGCTGTAAGTTAACTATATATATGTGTGTGTGTATATTAGACCCTTTTGCTGTCCCAATTTTTATGTGCTATGCAGTTTCCATTCTAATAAAAAAGATACTTTTTAATTTTATTTGCTGGCGTTTTGGATATTGAATTATGGTATTCTCCCAGTCCATAATCCTGGCGCCTGGTTGGTATGTGACCTGGATTTAGTAGCATTTTAGGTGTTAGATGACAGAAAATTGTGGAAATTGAACTGCAAATGTTTGTAAAAGTGTTTGGTTACCTCGCACTGTGTATTTTCTCTTAAATACCATGCTATTGGAGCATGAAGTGTGGTCCTCTGTCTGTCTGTTCATTGAGAGAAACGAATTGCTGCTCAATTCACCGGATACGGGAATAAATGACAAATATATAAATTTATACCTGAAGATTAATTGGGGAGTCTTCAACTTGATTCCTTCAGTTAGTTGATGTCTTGCTTAGTTTAATCTTTCACTAGCCCTCTTTGCTTCACTAAAACAAGAATGGAGGTCATGACAATACATATTCATATGCTCGTATGCAAGTAATAATGACTTGATTTTTTGCATTACAATTATATCTACATGTATTAGAAGAGGAAAGGGGGGGGGGGGTAGCTTTCTTGTAAGGTGGGCTCAGTTCCATACTTGACCCTAAAACAAGATTTATCTTTCAATACTATTATAGAAAGGGAGAACACCATTTGTTCTCCCCCTGCCCCTTTAGAAGTGGTGTCACTAATTGTGTGGATCAAATGATCCTACAAAAATAACTTAATTCGTAACTCAATTACCCTAAATTTCTTCACTTGGAAAGTCAATATGTCAAATTAGATAATCCTAATTTTAAGCCCATTTCCATAGAAATAGTAATTATTGCACTTTTTCCATTTTAGTTTTTCGCAACTATTAATTATTTATAACTTTCAAAGGCTTTAACTTCTCAAATTGTCCATTATTTTTACCCCAAATTGTCCAATTTTCCATTTAAACCTCATTTTTTGTTAATTAGAACTTGAAAATAAAGTTTTTGGCCACTTTTTCCCTTTTTTTCCAAAGATTTGGAAAGCCAAAATTACCAATACTCCTTATGGGTCAAAATGATTAAAATGGCCCCCATTGTCCTTTTCAAGTCTTTAGGTTTTCTTCTTTCTTGCAATTTCCTTGAGGTTTAATTTGCCATACTTGTCACCTTGTTCCATTTTATCTTTTGATATTTTAAGCCAAACTCCAAAATTTAAAAAATACTATAGTCATTAAAAATTTGAATATGACATTAGTAACATGCATTTATATTTGTCCAAACCATGGAAGAGAGGATAGGGATGACCATGCTGGGGACTAGGGAACGAAGACAAGTTGCATAATGGAAGTAGCTTAGGTTGAAGCGTAATGTATCTTGTATATGTGATTATTGTTGTTGTTTCTAAAGGTAAACATGATGAATATGTATGAAGTTTAGCATACATTTTGTAACGGTGAATTTAGTTAGCAATAACATACATAAGCACGTATTTTGTTAATGGCTCACCTATAAATAAGAAGGATGACCAAAAATAGATATAATACTATATTGAGAGTAAAAATAATAATATAAAAGATGAAGTTAATCTTCTATGTACCATTTAAACTTTTAGATGAAATGGTGGTTAACTATTCATAAGTTCGAAGGGAACGTGAGCTATGCATTTTATCAATTCATAAGTTCAAAAGAAATAAGGCAAGCATTAAAAAAGAAGAAAAATCATAAGGTGGTGAGATCGGATAATATGCCAATAAAAGCATGGAAATGTATTGGAGAAGAGGTATGTCCTGGTTAACGAAATTATTTAACGGGACTCTTAAATAAAAAAAGATGCTAGATGCGTGGAGGAAGAGTACTTTGGTTTCTATATACAAGAACAAATGATATATTCAAAATTGTGAAAATTATAGAGGAATTAAGTTAATAAGCCATACCATGAACTCTGGGAGAGAGTAATAGAGCAGAGGCTCAGAAAAGAAATAGACGTCTCAGAAAATCAGTTTGGTTTCATGCCTGGTAGGTCAACAATGGAAGCTATATACCTATTGAGGCGCCTAATGGAAAGATATTGGGATCATCAGAAGGACCTGCATATGGTGTTTATATATCTAGAAAAGGTCTATGATAGGGTCCTTAGAGAAATATTATGGAGGATTTTAGAGAAGAAATGAGTCCGAATAGCCTATATACAAGTCCTTAAGGACATGTATCATGATGCAGAGACAAGGGTTAGAACATGCGGAGGGGATATTGAACCCTTTAAAATTACAATGGGATTGCATCAAGGTTCTGCACTAAGTTCATACTTATTTGTTTTAATAATGGATGAACTCACTAAACACATTCAGACAGAGGTGCTATGGTGTATGCTATTTGTAGATGACATAGTGTTGGTGGATGAAACAAAAAAGGGAGTGAACATTAAGCTTGAGTTGTGGAGAAACAATTTAGAATCTAAGAGATTTAAATTAAGTATAAGGAAAATAAAATATATAGAATGTAAATTTAGTAAGAATGCAAGAGTGGAGGATGTTATAATAAAATTGGAAGACCAAATCATACAAAGAAAAGACCATTTTCGATATTTGGGATTAGTGATTCAAAAAGATGGTGAAATTCACGAGGATGTCATGCATAGTGTTGGACGAAATTCAAAGTTGAAGATTGTTTATGAAGGATAAGGCCATCCGGCCACATAGATTGAATTATTGTATCTTATAATATAAAGTTTGAATGTGTATGTTTAGAATTTTAGGTTATCTTTATAATTTAGGAGATAGTATTTCCTAAATTTTAGGAGATAGAATATCATATCTCATTTCCTATTTTCTAGGAAAAAAGATAAGGATAGGTAGAGTATTTAACTTGTTGTTCTCAGCACATTTAGAATTGATCAAGCATTCCTTTTCTGCTTGTTTCATGGTATCAGAGCCTAGGTTAGGCCTTAAGTAATTTTTTGTTTTTGCCGTTTTGTTTCTTCCTTTTTTTGAAAAAGAAAATCATGGCCGATGCAACCCAAAACCCTACCTTTACAGAAACTTCAGCCACCAGTTCCCCAAGTGCTGTTCACCATTCGACTCCTTCACAATCCGTTCCTAATATGTCTAGCCATTCAATCGACAATCACCCACTACAAATTACTCACCATAAGTTAAATGGGAGTAATTTTAAGGAGTGGTTTCAATCAGTTTTATTGGTGATCAAGGGTAAAGGGAAAGCTGGATATTTGATTGGTGCGACTCCAACTCCTTCGCCAACAGGTGCTTCTTATGGCATATGGGAGGCCGAAAATTCAACCATCACGGCATGGTTGATAAATTCCATGGAGATTAGGATTGGAAGGACATACCTCTTCCACAAAACAGCCAAGGAGATTTGGGACTCAGTGCAAGAGATGTATTCAGATTTGGAGAATTCATCTCAAAGCTTTGAGGTAAGGTCAGCCATAAGGAATACCAAACAAGGTAATCTAAGTGTTACAGATTATTTTAATACTTTGGTAGAGTTATGGCATGAGATGGATTTGTTTTATACTATTACTTGGGAGAGTGTTGCTGATAGTGTTAAATATAATAAGATGATCGAAAAAGATCGATTTTTCGATTTTCTCCATGGACTTAACAGTGATCTAGATGAGGTACGTGGCAGGATCTTAGGCATTAAACCTCTGCCCAATTTAAGGAAAGTTTTTGCAGAAGTTAGAAGAGAAGAAAGCCGCCGAAAGGTTATGCTTCAATCGACTGCTGATTTGACTAACCAACATTCAACCCTCGTTACTGTTAAGCAAGGGGATTTTGGTAAAAAATATTCTGGGAGACAAAAGCAATGGTGTGATCATTGCAAGAGACCATACCACACCCGAGAGATTTGTTGGAAGATCCATGGCAAACCAGCCGATTGGAAACCAAGGAATAAACGAGAAGGAAACAGATCAACCTATGTGACTGCTGCATCCGGTGAAGATGGGCCAAAATCAGGTGGAGAAAAAGGATTAAAATCAGACTTAAATTTGACAGAAGAACAAATACAGACATTGTACAGGCTGCTTAGTCAAGGAACAAGATTGGCTGATTCTTCTAATCCTCAATCTACAGCCTCAGTTGCTTTGCTAGGTAACTTTCACTGCTCTTTAGTGTCAAAACGGATTCCTAAGGATGTATGGATAATAGATACATGAGCATCTGACCATATGTCAAGTTCCATGGAATGTATGACTGAATATAGGCCATGTAGAAAGCTGATTGAGATTTCTATGGCTGATGGTTCTACCTCTCTTGCTTTGGGTCTTAGTAAAGTGTGTATTTCAAAGTTAAAACTTGATTCAGTTCTATATGTTCCAGGATTAAGTTACAACTTGTTATCTGTAAGTAGGATTACAAGTGACATGAATTGCAAAGTGATATTCTTTCCATCCTACTGTTTCCCGTAGACAAGGAGAGGTACCAACGCTTGGTGGGAAGGTTGATTTATTTGTCTTTGACTTGGCCTGACATTGCCTATGCAGTAAGTAAAATAAGTCAATATATGCACTCTCCCACACAAAGACATATAGATGCAGTATTTCATGTACTAAGGTATCTTAAAGGAACACCTGGAAAATGATTAATGTTTTGAAAAACAAAAGAAAAGGGAATTGAAGGATTTGTGGATGCAGATTGGGTAGGCTCAAATGAGGACAACAGGATATTGTACAAAGGTATGGGGAAATGTTGTGACATGGAGAAGCAAAAAACAATCTGTGGTGGCCCGTAGTAGTGCTGAGGTAGAGTTTCGAGCGATAGCTTAAGGAATATGTGAAGTGATATGATTAGGGAGGCTATTGAAGGACCTAAAGATACCCTTGGCTCAACCTACAAGGATCTACAGTGATAGTAAGTCGACAATATGCATAGTAAAAAATCCTGTTCAACATAATCGCATGAAGCATGTGAGGATAGACAGAAACTTTATAAAACGATAAATTGAAGAAGGAGGGATAGTCTTGTCTTATATTTCCACTAAAGATCAAGTAGCAGATGTGTTCACAAAGGCTATGGTGAGACCAGGGTTCGAACTTCTGATTGGCAAGTTGGGAATGATGTGCATCTACTCCACAGCTTGAGGGGGAGTGTTGGACGAAATTCAAAGTTGAAGATTGTTTATGAAGGATAAGGCCATCCGGCCATATAGATTGAATCATTGTATCTTATAATTTAAAGTTTGAATGTGTATGTTTAGAATTTTAGGTTATCTCTATAATTTAAGAGATAGTATTTCCTAAATTTTAGGAGATGGAATATCCTATATCATCTCCTATTTTCTAGGAGAAAAGATAAGGATAGGTAGAGTATTTAACTTCTTGTTCTCAGCACATTTAAAATTAATCAAGTATTCATTTTTTGCTTGTTTCACATAGAATTAAGGCAGGTTGGCTAAAATGGAGAAATGTATCGGGGGTGTTATGTGATGGTAAAATCCCATTAAAATTGAAAGGAAAATTCTATAGGACAGTTATAAGACCAATTTTGTTGTATGGTTCAGAATGTTGGGCAATCAAATACCAGTATGAGCAAAAGACAAGTATAGTGGAGATGAGGATGCTAAGATGGATGTGCGGTTATACAAGAAAAGATAAAATTAGAAATAAGGTTATTCGTAATAAGGTAGGAGTAGTGCTGATCGAGGAGAAGATGAGAGAGACTAGACTAAGATGGTTTGGTCATGTGAGAAGAAGACCAACAGATGCTCCTGAGAGGAGAGTTGATGAAATGGAATAATTAGTCAAAAAAAGAGATAGAGGCAAATCCAAGAAGATTTTGGGAGAGACATTAAAGTTTGATATGAAGTGTATGAACCTAAATAAAGATATGACAAAAGACAGAAATACATGGAAGTCTAGAATTCATGTAACCGACCCTACATAGTGGGATAAATGCTGGATATGTTGTTATTGTTGGTGGTGGTGGTTAACAATTCAACATGGTATTAAAACGAACAAATGTTTTAAGTTCAACCCTCACCATGAACCCAAATACCCATTATTTCATTAATTGCATGTGTTTGAACGAATTATAGATTGAAGCTTGGCCACATGTGAGGGGGTGTCTTGAGAGTAAAAATAATAATATAAAACATAAAGTTAACTCTCTATGTATTAGCTTAAGCTTTTAAATGAAATTGTGGTTAATAATTCAACACATAGAACTAGGACATCAAAACTGTACTCTATATTGGACATCTAGATCTGAGGTTCAGAAGTGCTTGGTTCCCATTGGTTTGTGTAAAACCACAAGGGAATGGGATTAAATCCAAGCTAAGATGAATCCTCGAGATAGAGTTCCTCGATCAAATTCAAGCTAAGATGAATCCTAGAGATAGAGTTGCTTGATCAAATCCAAGCTAAGATGAATCCTAGAGACAGAGAAGCGTCATTGCGCCTTTAGCAAGATTTGACATTAGTTTCTATTTTAGTTTTCTAACAATTTGAAGTAAGTCCATTGCCATAATTGCTCTTGCTACTATTGGTTTCATGGCTCCACTTTCCATTTGCTTTGATTGTATATGGGTTATTCTCATAAGCAATGCATTATGCATCTTGACATTATCAAGATACATGTGTCATGGAATAGTCAACATACATGTGCTAGCATGCAACATTGAATCTAATTAGCATAAGTATATATGATTGTGGTTAATAGCTCACCTATAAATGAGAAGCCTGAGGAAAAATAGATAAATACATAGAACTAAGATATCCAAAACACTACTCTGTATTGGGTATCTAGATCTTAGTTTGAGACGGGCTTCATTCTCCATCAGTTAATGCAAATCGCAAGGGAATAGGATCAAATCTTAGCTAAATTGAATCTTGGAGATAAGAGTCTTTGGTCATTACATAGTAGGAGGCTCAAATATCTTCAAAACACATAATTGCACCTCTTAGCAAGATTTGACACTAATTTTTCTTTTGATTTTCTAACAATTATAAATGTAGTTGTTATATATATAAATAAAATATTTTCACAAGTGTGTTCTGGTGTGTGTTTGCATTGTGTATACATTGTATGGGTGTATGCTTTCTTAGACTGTATGAATACGAAGTCTGGGATGCTTTCCTAAGAAAGAAACATGTATTTGCTTAACATTAAAGTACATGTGGGTACGCCTTTTGGCTTCCAAAGTTTCAAAGTTTGGTTTCTTTGAAGGTTAGACATTGGCAACAAAGATAGAAGATAGCGGACCAAACACAATCAACATTATCAAATGACCCCCTCATACTCCTTTTGTTTATTTTTTACACTTATATTTTTGGGTATTTTTAGGAACATATTGGATGCTTATTGATATTAGATTTGAATAATGCATTGGATGCCGATATTAGTTTGCATTAGGAACATTTAGGCATTGGATTTGAATAATGCATTGGATTTTCTATTCTTGTAGGATGCTTATTGTTTTAGGAACATCTATGGTTTAATTGTATATGATTGATGTTCTAATTTTGTTTTTGTATGTTGAATTGAATGATATTTGAATTAATAGATTGTGTTGAACGAGGAAGAGAAATTCAAAGTTTGAAGTGGCTCAAAGATGGGATAATGATAAAACTTTAAAGTCTTGTAGATTAGATGTTATAAACTTGTATTTTAAAGTTTGATTAGCTTCTATAATTTAGGAGATAGGGTATCCTAAAATTTAGGAGATAGCATATCTTATCTCATCTCCTACTTTATAGGAGAAAAGATAAGAATAACTATTGTATTTAATCCCTTTCTTGTTTCTAGTTGAATTAATCAAGCAGGAATTCACTGCTTGTTATTAGAGCCCTAGGCAAGATCCCTGAGTAGTTTTTTTCTTTCGGCTGTTCCCTTCCTCAAAGATCATGGCCGATGCAAATCAAAACCCAACCTTTACTGAAACCTCAGCCACCAGTTCCCCGAGTATGATTCAACCGTCTACTCCTTCTCAATCTTTCCCTAATCTGTCCAGCCATCCAATCGACAACCATCCACTACAAATTACTCACTATAAACTAAATGGGAGTAATTTTAGGGAATGGTTTCAATCCGTTTTACTACTGATCAAGGGAAAAGGAAAATCAGGCTATTTGACCGGTGCAATTTCTGCTCCACCATTAATAGATGCCTCTTATAGAACTTGGGAAGCAGAAAATTCAACCATTATGGCATGGTTGATAAATTCCATGGAGCTTAGGATTGGAAGGACATATCTCTTCCACAAAACAGCCAAGGAGATTTGGGATCTGGTGCAAGAGATGTACTTGGATTTGGAAAATTCATCTCAAAGTTTCAAAATCAGGTGAGCCATAAGAAACACCAAACAAGGTAACTCGAATGTTACAGATTATTTCAATACTTTGGTAGAATTATGGCATGAAATGGACTTATTCTATACTACTGCTTGGGAGAATGCTGCTGATAGTATTAAGTATAACAAGATGGTTGAAAAAGATCGGATTTTTGATTTTCTCCATGGACTTAACAGTGATCTAGATGAAATGCGTGGTAGGATTTTAGGTACTAAGCCTTTGCCTACTTTAAGAGAAGTTTTTGCAGAAGTTAGACGAGAAGAGAGCCGACACAAGGTGATGCTTCAATCGGCTGATGTCCTAGCTCATCAAGATGCTACTCTTGTTACTGTTAAGCAAGGGGAGTTTGTCCAAAAGGATGCAGGGAGGGAGAAGCAATGGTGTGATCATTGCAAGAAACCATATCATACGCGAGAGACTTGTTGGAAGCTATGTTGCACGGAAACGGAAACCGGAAACGTTTCCGATAGGAAACGGAAACGTGGAAACAGACGTTTTTCTAAAAAAATAGGCATAAATAGGGTCCGAAACGGAAATAAAAAACGTTTCAGAAACGTTTCGAAAACGGGGAAACGACACTTATGAAGTGTTTCCGTGCAACATAGGTTGGAAGATCCATGGCAAACTCGCCAATTGGAAGCCAAAGAATAAGAGAGAAGGTACCAGATTAGCTTATGTAGCTGCTACATCCAGTGAGAATAGACCAAAACCAGTGGAAAAGGACAAAAAACAGATTTGAATCTAATAGAGGAACAAATCCAGACCCTGTACCAACTGTTAAGTCAAGGTAGAAGCCTGGCCAGCCCTTCTAATCATCAATCTACAGCATCAGTTGCTCTGCAAGGTAATCCTCACTACTCTTTGGTGTCAAAATGGCTTCCTAAGGGTGATAATAGACACTAGGGCATCTGACCATATGTCTAATTCTATGGATTGTATGACTGAATATAGGCCATGTAAAACACTGATTGAGATCTCTATGGCTGATGCTACTATTTCTCCTGCCTTGGGATTTGGTAAAGTTTGTATTTTTAGCCTAAAACTTAATGCAGTCCTATATGTGCCAGGATTAAGCTACAACCTGTTATCAGTGAATAGAATTACAAATGACATGACTTGCAAAGTGATTTTCTTCCCATCCTTCTGTTTATTTTAGGACCAAGCCTTAGGGATGATGATTGGTAGTGCTGAAGCTTAAGGATGGCCTCTATTGGTTGAAAGGAAGTCCCTCAAATCCATTCCATTCGAATAAAGTTGTTCTAAATGTTAATTCAAATGCTATGTTATGGTGTAAACATTTAAGACATCGTAGTTTTCTTTATCTTAAATTTTTGTACCCTCAATTCTTCATTAATAAAGATCACACTCTTTCATGTGAACAATGTACTCTTGCAAAACAACCTAGAGCTCATCATTCCATCCAACCCTATAAACCCTCATCACCATTTCATTTGGTTCATAGTGACATTTGGGGCCCTTCTGAACTCCCAAATATTTTAGGTTCTAGGTGGTTCATTACCTTCATAGATGACCACTCTAGGGCTTGTTGGGTATATCTTATGAAAGAGAAATCTGAAGCTAGCAGTATTTTCAAACGATTCCATAAGTTTGTCTTGAATATGTTCCAAACTTCTATTCATATTCTTAGAACTGATAATGGGAGGGAATATTTTTCACATGACATAACCAATTACTTGACAATGGGATTTTGCACCAAAGTTCTTGTCCCTACATACAACAACAAAATGGTGTGGCCGAAAGAAAAAATAGGCATCTATTAGAAGTTGCTAGAGCCATGATGTTCACCACTCATGTTCCTAATTCTTATTGGGGGGAGGAAGTTCTTATGGCTGCCTATCTCATAAATTGTCTTCCCTCCAAGACATTGAACTTCCAAACACCCCTTGAAGCCCTTTGTGCCATATATTCTCATGCCCCATTCTTACAATCTCTTGAGCCTAAAGTGTTTGGCGGTGTTGTCTATGTTCACAACCACAATATTTCTCACACTAAGCTTGATCCCAAGGCCCTAAAATGTCTATTCATTGGTTATTCCCCTACCCAAAAGGGCTACAAGTGTTATTGCCCTATGAATTGCAAGTATTATATCTCCATCGATGTTACATTCTATGAAGACCTTCCCTTCTATTAGTCCACCTCCTCCATGGATATACTTGCTTATCCTATCTCTGCTCTTCCTTTTTCACTACCAGTGTATTCTTAAGGGGGAGAAACTCTAACTTATGACAATACACTGATAGTGGAATCAATACCTATAACAACAACATCCCCAGTAGGTCCTGAAACAAGCCTAGTAGCTCCTAAAACAACCCCTGATTCAAAACCAGCAGCTTTTGACGATTGTTCTGATCAGTCCTATTCATCCTAGCCTCAGACCATTGTTTCTCAGCCTCAGTTTGTCTATTCCCGATGACTAAGGAACCAAACAGTGCTGTAGTAGTGCCAATCATCTCTACCAAATGTTGGTCCATCTGAAGATGACTGCAGCTTTGAAGGAGATATGTCAAGAAACAACACAAAACATGACACTGACAGTAATGCTATACCTAAGGATGGGCTAGATTGGGCAATGCCAATAGTCCTACGAAAGGGGGTAAGGTCTTGTGCAAAATATCCTATCAAAAATCATTTGACTTATGCTGCTAAGTTATCTCCTAAGTTCAGAGGTTTTATTGCTAAAGTTGACAGTATAGTAGTTCCAAAAGATATCCAGGGAGCTATGCAAGATCCTAAATGGAAAGCAGCAGTTATGGAGGAAATGAAGGCACTAGTTGGGAATGGAACTTGGGATATAGTGAAAAAACCCTTAGACAAGAAAATAGTTGGATGCAAATAGGTATTTATTGTGAAGCATAAATTTGATGGCAGTGTTGAAAGATATAAAGCTCGGTTGGTAGCCTAAGGTTTTACTCAAACCTATGGGATAGATTATGAGGAGACCTTTGCTCCTATGGCGAAATTAAATTCTATCCGGGTAATCCTTTCTATTGCTGTAAATTTAGATTGGCCACTATTTCAATTTGATATTAAAAATGCATTTCTAAATGGGGATATGGATGAGGAAATATATATGAAAATCCCATCAGGTTTTGAAGATGATGCTGGTATAGGAAATGTTTGCAAACTGAGGAAGTCATTATATGGTTTGAAGCAATCACCTAGGGGTTGGTTCAAAAAGTTTAGCATGACCTTAATTCAGTTTGGGTATCAATAAGGATAGGCTAATCATACTCTGTTTGTGAAAACAACATAAAATGGAAAGAAGTCTATTCTAATTGTTTATGTTGATGATATTATTGTAACAGGAGATGACATACAAGGGATTCAAACCTTAAAGGGGCAGCTGAAGGCCAAATTTGAAGTTAAGGATCTCGGGCTTATGAAATACTTCTTCGGCATGGAGGTTGCTAGAAGTTGAGAAGGGTTATTTATCTCACAAAGGAAGTACACCATTGATTTGCTAAAGGATACCGGGATGATGGCATGTAGAGCTACTGGAACTCCACTAGACAAAGGTTGGAAATCAAGAGAAGAAGATGATGATGTCCTCGTGGACAAGGAAAGGTACCAACATTTGGTAGGAAGATTGATTTATTTGTCTCTTAATAGGCCTGACATAGCCTATGCAGTAAGTAAAATAAGTCAATACATGCATTCACCCACACAAAGACACATGGATGCCCTTTTTCATGTACTAAGATATCTTAAAGGAACCCCTGGGAAATGATTGATGTTTCAGAAAACCAGGAAAAGGGAAATTGAAGGATTTGTGGATGTAGATTGGGGGGCAGGCTCAAGTGAGCACAACAACTCAACAACTGGGTATTGTACCAAGGTATGGGGAAATGTTGTGACATGGAGAAGCAAAAAGCAATTAGTGGTGGCTCGTAGTAGTGCCGAGGCAGAATTTCGAGCTATAGCTCAAGGAATATGTGAAGTTATTTGGTTAGAAAGGCTATTGAGAGACCTAAAGATACCCTTGGTTCAACCTACAAGAGTATATAGTGATAGTATGTCGGCAATAAGCATGGTAAAGAATCCTATCCAACATGATCGCATGAAACATGTTAGGATAGGCAGAAGCTTTATAAAACGAGAAATTGAAGAAGGGGGAATAATTTTGTCTTATATTCCTACCAATGATCAAATTGCGGATGTATTCACAAAGGCCATGGTAAGACCCGAATTTGAATTTCTAATTGGCAAGTTGGGGATGACTAGCATCTACTCCTCAACTTGAAGGAAAGTATTGAACGAGGAAGAGAAATTCAAAGTTTGAAGAGGCTCAAAGATGGGATAATGATAAGACTTTAAAGTCTTGTAGATTAGATGTTGTAAACTTGTATTTTAAAGTTTGATTAGCTTCTATAATTTAGGAGATAGGGTATCCTAAAATTTAGGAGATAACATATCTCATCTCATCTCCTACCTTATAGGAGAAAAGATAAGAATAATTGTTGTATTTAATCAAGCAAGAATTCACTGCTTGTTTTAGATTGAATCATATATTCTTTGTTGATTTAGTTATTTTCTCAATATATTTGAGATTTGTACCCCCACCTAGTGGAATTGAGGCTTGTGATTGTTGTTTTTGTGTTGTTGTATTTGAGATTTTTGAATACTACTTTTTTTGTTAAGATAAGGCTATAGACAGAAGTGATTAGTAAGCTACAATTCATTTAGTTGACCCCACATAGTGAGATTAAGACTTGATGTGTTGTTGTACCTAATGAGTCACTACTATGAAATTTCAAAAGAGGGTGATTGAACAAAGGTTAAGAAAAGAAGTGAAAGTATACGAAAATCAATTTATTTCCATACTTTTTTAGTTAATAACTAAAAACTGTCTACTTATCAAGGTTTCTAAGACCAACATGTACAAAATATAAGTGTAACTAAGTTGCGGATGTTATGGTGAATGTGTAACTATATAAAAAAAGACAAATAAGAAATGAGGTTATGTAGGATGGTCAGAGTGGCGTCTAATGAAAATACGATGGAAGATATGTGATTAAGATGGTTTGGACTTGTGGGAAGAAGATCAATAAACGTACTTGTAAGGTGAGTGGATCGAGTGGATGTTTGTAGTGAAAAAAAAAAAAAAAAAAGAGAGGAAGACTAGGGAAAATTTGGTTAAACACCCTTAAACATGACATAGGATATAATGGCTCTAGAGATGACATGGCCATGGATACTAATGGCTAGAGGTTGATTGACCTATTGACTAATTGACCCCTAACTTGTGATTCGTTTGAATAGGATAGACCACTTTTCAATATTTGACCCAAATTCAAGGTAGACCATATTTGACCCATTTTCTAAAATGTTCAAATTACTTTTTGTAATAAAATCAGCTCTAAAATTATTTTAAATATGCATCAAACATAGATTAGCCTAATTTTTAAATCAATGCAATTATTCAAATTATTCCGTCGCTTTAGCTTGTAGGACTTGGAACTTAGGGGTAACAAGAGTTTAGGATTCTATGCAGGGATTACAATTTCATTAATTAATTTTTATTGTTCAATTTTATATGGCTTAGGTTCCATGGACACACCTAATCCAGACTTTGCATAAATGTTCTAAGTTGGGGACATCCGATTGTGAGTAGATGATTTTTATTATGGCATGGTTTTATTTTATTTCACTGGCCTTATGCATGAATATTTTTTTATATAATTGCATATTTTGAAATTGCGCTATTTGTGAAAAGTTTACTCAAACCATTATTGAACTCCATTATGAAAATTATTTTGTCTTTACATTTTTAGAGCTTAGATTTTCCAGGCAAACCTTTAGTTTAATTCTTTTGCTAGGGTTATGAATTTGGATTACTTGGTCAGATGTGATTGTTATGGTTATTGATGCATGATAAGTGGATTTCTTGATTCGGATGCATATAGAATGATGGATTTTGGACACTTTTTTTTTTTTTATTAGGAAAATCTTTGTTAGGATACCATTACTAATGACAGTGGATGCTAGCCTTGGCTTGGTTCAACCCTAAATTAGTAAGAGCATTGCTAACCTTGTGTACTGGTCAACACAAGGATCAATTTATAGCAGGTTTATATGTTGGCATAGCCAATGATGGATATATGGTCCATTTTGCTTGGTGTACTCCCATGAAAAAGAAAATTTTGGTATTATGTTATTAAACTAGGGAAAAATTATTTCCAGAAAAGAAACTACTTTTTTTTGCATGTTGTTGAACGAAACATTCTTGTTCCAAAAAAACTTGCGTGTTTTGTTGTCCCAATTTCATCGTAATACATATTATTCATTCACCAGGTTATTAGCTCACTCTATCTTTGTGTATGTCTATTTCAGATCGCAAGTCGGTACTGAAACCATTGAACCAGTCCACTTGAGGCATTTAGACTTTATTTTGCAATCTCTTCTTTGATAGGCATCACATTTGTTTAGGCATTATGTTATTCCATTTATTTTTGACAATCGTACTTGTCGGCTCTGTTAATTTACAAGCAAGATTTATATAATATATTGGTGCAGTTTATTTAATAAGGTTGGGATTTTGATATATTGTCTTAATTTAAGTTTGTTATTGGAAATTGGATTTGATTTATGATAGCACAGAAGATAAGGAGGCTTGTTTGATCCCCTAGCGTGCCAATGGTTGACCAAGGTCATGTGGGGATCACAGACCCTCATTTTGGATCTCATTAACCATTATTGTCCTCAGGCTCCGTCACTTGGTCATTGACTGAGGACAAGGTGCAATAAACTCTTATGGGTTCTGTACTGTTGCTCAATACTCAAAAGGGGTTTGCTGTTCAATCTGCTGCTACCTATTTAAAGACTCCCCAAACATGTCCTATCAGGGGTGGGTTGGGCCAGGTCTTGAACCAGTGGGTTCAGATTTCCATCCTAGTTATGGACATATGCTGTTGATATAATTAATGTGATTTTTCCTCATGGTCAACTAAGCAACGTGTGTATACTTTTCTGAATTCTTTCTTCCAAGTGTAGCATAGGGATCGTTATGTGCTTTAAACGTAGTATCTCTAACTCTGTTTTGGTGTCTTTTCTTTAACATTTGTATGCGCTCTTACACACACATATATTATATGTGTGTTTTTGTTACAGAAGCCCATGTTATATATTGCTGCTACCTAATGCAGATGCATGCATTGAGAAGGGAGTTGTGTGAAGGCCTTCGTCCTCTCCACGAAACATTTTTTGCATTGATCCGTTTGTTTGGTTCCAAGGGCCGTGCTACTAGAGGCTTGGAAATTCTTGCAGCAATGGAGAAGCTACATTTTGACATTCGTCATGGTTGGCTGCTTCTTGTTGGTAAGGTGTTCATGGCATTCCATTAACTGTGCCATCTGACCTCTTTTGATCTGTTTATTTAATTTTTCACCATTTTAGCATTTAACCTAGGTTGGTCTCTCATGATGTAATCAGAGGAACTTGTCAGAAGTAATCATCTCGAAGATGCTAACAAAGTGTTCCTGAAGGGTGCTGAAGGTGGATTGAGAGCTACTGATGAGCTTTATGATCTTTTAATTGAGGAGGACTGTAAAGTTGGGGATCACTCCAATGCACTAACAATAGCTTATGAAATGGAGGCAGCAGGTCGGATGGCAACTACATTTCATTTCAATTGTCTTCTAAGTGTGCAGGTAAGGCACTTGCAGTGGCTTCCCTCTCTTCTTATTTGGGTTCCTGTTGTGCGATTGAGAAATTCTCAACCACCCCTGCCCCCAACATTTCTCTCCATTTTTGCGTTAGAGGGGATTTTTCTCTGTCTGTTGTAAAGCTTTTTAGATGATCATGTTGGTGTAAGTAGCTTCTTTCGTTTAGGGTTTATCCCCTCAAAGTGTTTCTTTCCTACGTAGTGTTGCCATCACATAAAAGAAAAAAAATCCCGTTATCTGTGGCAACTACTGCATCGCTGTTAACATTTAATGATTTTTCTCGAGTTTAGGACTCCTTATATGAGCTGTAGCTGGTGACATGTTGTCCATGGGAACATGTACAGTTATGTTACTGTTACTATGCTGTTCTGTGATTAAATTCCTAATCTGGATGCATATTTTGATACTCTTTCCATCCCTATTTTGCCTTATTTTCTTTTATTTTTCTTTTGGGGGTGGGGGGAGCCTCATCTTATGTGCCCTAAATTTCTGTTGTGTCATATTCTGTTCGGCACATTTGCTAGTGGGTAATATAAAGCTCATTTCATTTTGGAGCCTATTTTGCCAATTGCTTCTTTACTTACAATAACATACTGACTTCTATTCTTCTTTTTGTAGGCTACTTGCGGAATTCCCGAAGTTGCTTTTGCAACATTTGAGAATATGGAATACGGGGAAGGTTAACAACAACATTTTCCTTTTCCTTTGATTTGCTTTCCCATTTTCTTTCTTTTTGTCTTTCAGTTTTGCTTTCTTTAGTTTCTGGTTATGATTAGACATATTTAGGGGCTGGTTGACACATTTTTTGTTTTCATGATTTTGCTCTTAATTTTTGGTGTTTAGATTTTGCTTTTTATTCAAAAAATTAAAATCAATCATGATGTTTGATTACACTTCGTTTTGTAAAATATAGAAACAAAGTATGGAAACATGTTTGATAATGTCCATTCTTAATCAATATTATGATTAAACATATTTCGTAAATTCTTTTAATTCTATTTATGAATGAACAATTTCACTTATAATTTTTATTTAATATGATTATTATTTTTAATAACAATTTTAAAGTTTTAATTAGCCAATTTATTAAATGTTTTTGTACTATTTGTGTTAATACTATTATCAGTCACAGATAATGGAATACATCAATTTTATTTGTTAGAATATCTTGAGAATTTTGTTAGAATATTTTATAGGTCTTTATATATATTTTTTAATCTTTCCATAGTTGTTTATTCCTTTTTAGGCTAGTCTTTATTACCTTTCTAGGTTAGTCAAAGACCTTATCATACCCATTTTATAGCTTTTACAATACAATAATAAGAATATTGTATTCTTTTACTTTAATATGGTATCAAAGCCTTGTTGATTTATGAATCTCCTTCTCTCAAACATGAGGCTGATTGTGTGCAAATTCAATTTCCAGCAGTTCTTCTAATCTTCATTCTGTTTATTCCAATCGATCCAAAGCATCTTTGTTTTTTTGTCTAGTTTTAGTTCCTTTCTATTTCTTGAAGGTGCCAAGATTTTGCAATGCCATCATTAGGTGACTGCTCTTGTATGAGATCAGGGACATTGTTTCCACATTTGATCTGAAGGTGAAATTTCCTTTGAGTTGATCCCTTTGCATCTCGCCCACCTCCTTTGAGTCGACATTTGTCGACGTCGATTTGCTTGAAGATGTGATGAAACAAGATGTTACTGGAGCTCTTGCTGTCAACAAATGTCCTCGTATTTTGAAGTTTGCAATAATAATTATCCCACTATCACATCGTTATGGGGTAGTTGAACTCCTTCGAGATCATCAGAAAAAAGGAAAACATAGAGTTGGGTTCCACATGTGGTTTCTTGGTAGCTAGATATACTTCTCCTATATAAGTACGTAGGCCAACACGCAAGAGGGGCCTCTTCCTTTGAGGATATAGTTAATGGTACCCACTTACTTCAGATTGATTCATGGGGGGGTTTGCTTAGGTTGGGACAACTCCTGACTCTGCTCCCTTAGACTTGACTTTGAGCCTTGATCATGTTACAAGTATAGAGGAATAAATAATGTGTATTTCTCTAAAATGAATAGATTAGGCATATATGTATACACACACACACAAGAGTATACTAAGTACCCTAATTACAACAGTAAACTTTATTATAAACTTATAACTTCAAGACTCCCCTTCAAGCTAGAGCGTATATATTTAGCATGCCTAGCTTGGTATTTGGGTCTGTGGGAGTCTTTATAGGCTTACATCTAAGCACGCCCATCTCCTTAAGCATATCCAAGGCATACATCCTTTGAGAAATATAGATTCCCTACTTTGGTAAGCCACCTCAATATCAAGAAAATATTTCAGGGAACCCAAATCCTTGGTCTAAAGCTGTCATTGAGGGTGAGCTTTCAACTCAGTGATACCAACATCATCATTTCCTGTAATAACTATATCATTAATAGATACTACCATAAGAATATGACAACCAAATTGAGAGCGACAAAATATAGAATGATAAACTCCATTCTGAGTTAACCAAAACCCTGGGACAACTGAATTGAATCTACCAAACAAGCTTGAGGAGACTGCTTTAAGCCATATAAGGATTTTCACAGGTGACACACTAAGCTAGATTTTCCCTAAGTAACAAAACCAGGAGTAAGCAACAAGAAGAGATGAAAAGAGATCTTAACAATTGGAGAAAAGGTGTCCCCATAATCAAGGCCAAAAACTTGAGTATAGTCTCAATGTGGCTATCAAGGTCAACCTTGATAGTAAAAACCCAGCGACATCCAATAGTAGACTTACCTTGTGGAAGAGGTACCAAATCCCAAGTTCCATTAGACTAAAGCAGACATTTCTTCAACCATAGCATCTTGCCAGCTTGGATGGTTAAAGGCTTCTATAACAGTTTTAGGAAGAGAGACAAAAGACAAAGAAGAAATATGTGGATAAAGGAATTCACTTTCATTCGTATCAATCAATTGTACGTGGCTAGTCTATACATACACACAAGGAGATTACAAATCACATCCCTAACGGATTGTGATCTCCTAAGAATCATCAATCAATTGAAAAATGAAACAAATAAAATCAAAGAAGCTGTAAATCTTCCTAGATAGAATCCTACTGTACGTAGCCAAAAATAAAGAAGATTCTATGACTTAAATATTGAGATATTTGATCTACACTCCCCCTCAAGCTGGGGTGAAGATATTGTTCATCCCAAGGTTGGAACTTAGGTTGTCGAAGCATTAGAGGGACAACCAGAACATTCTGTGGAGAAGCAGCTGTTGGGATGAATTTGTTTGCTTCGGAGGTCGTTCTTTTTAAGGAGATAAGAGTCCCAAACATGCCTCAGCACTGCCAATCATCTTCCCTAAAGTTCGATCCTAAAATTCGCACAAATTATTTGAGAACTTTGCCACTCAATTATGATCAGTAGTGAGTTTACTGATTGACAATAGATTGCAATCTAAATTAGGAACATTTCAGGGTAAGATCCTTGGATAGAGATATAGAACCTGCCCCTACTACCCTTGAAAGGGAACCATCTGCAATCTTTATAGTCCAATTTTCATCATAGGGTTTAAAGCTTGTCAATAGCTTGATGTTTCCAGTCATGTGGTCAGATGTCCCTGAGTCAATAATCCACACAACTGATAATTCACGTTTAGCAGTGAAAGCACTTAGGAAGTTACCTTTGTGGGCTATGGAACTAGAGGCAACTACTGAAGGCTGAGTGATTTGTGACTGGCTAAACATTTTTTTTAGCCATTCCATCTGTTCCTTGCTGAAAAAATTTGGTTCTAAGGCTGTATTAGTCTCCTCCATAGAGGCTATATTGCCTCTACTTTTCCTTTCATGAGCCGGTTTCCAATCTGCTGGTTTGCTGTGTATTTCCCAGCAGATGTCCCTTGTATGACCTGTTTTATGACAGTGATCACACCAAGGACGCCCCTTTTTCTGTTTGGTTGGTTGTTGGGTGCCCTGAGTGGTTAGGGCTGAATTTTCCAGACTTGGAGTGGCTGTTTTCAGCATTATTTTCATCCTGCTTTCCTCTTGATGTACTTCAGAAAAAGCCTCCCGCATGCTTGGTAGAGGTTTAGTACCAAGAATTCTCCCTCTCACTCCATCTAGGTTTTTGTTCAAACCTATAAGGAACTTGTATAATCTCTTTGTTTCAACAATCTGTTTGTATTTGGCTGAATCTTTCGAACACTTCCACTGGATTGTATCAAACTTATCTAGTTGAAGCCAGTACTTGTTGAGTGAATTAATGTACTGGGTAACATGGGATTCTCCCTGCCTCTGATCATCAAGCATGCTTTCAATCTCAAACAGCTCAGAAGTATTTTCAACATGTGAGTAAGCCTCCTTAGCAGCTTCCCAGATATCTTGTGCAGTGTCACACAACAAAAAATTCTCACCAATTTCATTAGTCATGGAGTTAATAAGCTAGGACATTACCATGTTATTTTCAGATTTCCACATCTGGAACTTTGTGTCTTCCTCCCCTGGCTTGCTTGTGCCTCCAGTTAGGTAGTCATCCTTCCCCTTTCTGCAGATGAACATTATGATGGATTGGGACCATTGAAGATAGTTCTGCCCATTCAACTTGTGACCAGTGATAATAAACATATTGTTGTCAATGCTGTTGGCTGGACAGGGGATGATATCCGAAGACTGATTGCTTTTCTCGGCCATGTTGTGATTAGCAGATCTGATTCATCTGAAGGTTGCAGGAGTGAAGGATTGAAAGGCAGATGGTGTGGTGGTCACTGCCTAGGGTTTAACAAAAGAGCAGGATTTTTTTTTTTTTTTGCTCTGATATCATGCAGAAAATATTAGGGGGGAGAACAATGAATATATTTTCATATAGATTACTGAATACATTCCCTATTAATAGGGAATAAGATTACACTATAGGAAAGTTATAGAAAAGGAAAAACAAATATTCTCTACACTATACAAGGAAACTAAGGATACAATTACAGAATTAGGAAACTTCTTAAATCAGGATCTAATCTTGGAGAAGATATCTATCTTGACTTTAGGAAAGTTAGCTCACGATCCTCTAATCTCCTCCAATCTTCGTGGATTCTCAAATCACTCCAACATAATCTCCAATAATATTCTCAAAATCTCCACACTTTGTGTCCTTGCAAAATGGATTTTGGAATACTCAAAACCCAATAAGACATGATGGAAGCCATACTGGCTCCAGAAAGCCCTATGGAAAACCCCTGTTGTTTCTTAGGAGGCTCCCCTCCCTGGGGTGTTTGACCATAAGCCCAACCTCCATGATGGCTCTTGAATCCAATCCCATACTGCCTGTTATGTCTTTTAGATTTAAGAACAAATATGACCAACTCAAGTGGACTTACAGGAATATCAAGTTTTTTTGCTTCCTAACAGAGAGGATCATTACTATATACCTTGAGAACCATACATAGTTTAAACTAGGTAGTATTGTTATCTTAATGAAAAAATCCGATTTGTTATTTCATCATTCTTTGACTTTCTTGAGGATGATTTATATTAAGTTTGGCTTTCACTCAGAACATGTTTATGTATCAGCTAAAATCTTGAGTTTTTCTTATTTAATTGAAGATGTACCCACTACAATATACCAGGAGTTGACTGAGGGAATGTTTTCTGTTTTATGGATTTGTGAAAATAATTGAGTTGCTTTTCGGTGTAGCTTGTTGTGGACAAGATTGCAGGAGGTTTTTTTGTTCTCACACCTATGTTTTCTCACACCCCGCACCCCCGCGTTTGTTAACTGCTGTAAGCTTTGGATGGCAGATTATATGAAACCTGATACAGAGACATATAATTGGGTAATCCAAGCATATACAAGAGCAGAGTCCTACGACAGGTGAATTTTGTAGTGCATCATTATTCAAAGCAGTTATCAATTATTGGTGACCATATTTTTGAGAACTGGCATGCTTTTCTTTTCCTTGTGTGTGTGTATGTGGGGGGGGGGGGTTGCATAATCTGCCATTATAAGGTTGAGATTGACAGGAAAAACAAGTTTCACTGGAGCAAGATGAAAATTTCTTTGATTATCATACTTGAATTTGGATGCAGTAATCTGTGATGTATGCTGTTATGCAGTTGGGTATCATTGTTTATTGAGTAAATCACATATGTTCTGCCATATTCCTGTCCACTCTTCATTAATTAGGGGCTGTTTAGTTACCAAAATAATTTTCCAATTTTCCATCTCCAACTGTTTAGTTACAGAAAACATTTTCTAATTTTCCATCTCCAATTTTCTACTTTGTCTCCAGTTTTCCTTTTCCACAAAAATTTGGAAAATGCATTCAATTGTTGAATATGGAGAACTAATTTCTTATCATGAAAAATGAAAAATTATTCCAATTGGTTATTAAAACAATTTTCTAACTATTATACAATGCAATATATTTATTAATAATATTATTATAATTTTAAATATTAATAATTATATTATTATAAAATTAATATTATTACAATATTTATGATGTTGAAAACATTAATCTTTTAGTTCTGATAATTTATTAGTAATATTATCATATTAAAATTATGAATAAATTTGATATATAACATTATAAAATTAATATTACAAACACAGTATTGTTAGGTCCTAATGATGGTAAATATATCCCAAGAGGGGGGGTGAATTGGGATTAGGTAAGTTTTTCGAAGATTTAAAACTTTGATCAATGAAATAGTGCTAGGTTTCGAAACCTGAAGGAGAGAGTTTCGAAACTAGCCTTTCTGTTTAGTATGTTTCGAAACACATGAGAGAAGTT
The DNA here is from genome assembly GCA_036245055.1 of Diospyros kaki. Classification (NCBI taxonomy): domain Eukaryota; kingdom Viridiplantae; phylum Streptophyta; class Magnoliopsida; order Ericales; family Ebenaceae; genus Diospyros; species Diospyros kaki. Next base: position 23,145,934 of record BSEG01000010.1, on the reverse strand, counting down.
TCGAAACTTTGCTTACTGGATGACAAGTTTCGAAACTAACTGAGTAGGTTTCGAAACTTTGTTCACTGTTTTGCTGAAAATGAAACTTTTGACTTGTTTTTCAAACTAATGATCTTTGGTAAAGATGGTATACATAAATGAGAGAATACCAAAGATGTTTGTTTATCAAAAATATGTTTTCTAAGTATGTATACTATTGATCTCAAGAAAACTTTGTTTTAAACCTTAATAACAAAACTTATGAGAGCATGTGCAATAAGCAATAATGATAAATGAAATCTAAAGAACACTTGCACACAAGATTTATAGTGGTTCGGCACTTGCCTACTCCACTACCTTCAAGCTTCCCACTTGAAGGATTTTGCAATCCCAATCACTTTACTAGTGATCACCAAAGTGAGGGTTTTACAATGGTTCACCCAAAAACCTTACAATGTGAGTTTTTACGGGCTCAACTCAAACCTAGCACCAAGTGAGTTTTAGGCTCAACTCAAACCTTACACCAAGTGAGTTTTATGGCTAAACTCAAACCACAATGAGTTTTAGGCTCAACTCAAACCTTTACACCACAATGAGTTTTTAGGCTAAACTCAAACCTTACAACATTAACAAGATAATACAATTTATCTTTACAACCCAATGGAATATATAATAATGAATATCTTACCAATGGTTGTACAAACCTCTTAAGTTGAGGTGAGGAGAGCTGGAGAGATGAGACTCGTTGTTGGCACTTGCTTCTCCTTTTTCACATCACAACGCACATCTAGGAATGGATCTTCTTGAGAGCTTGTCAAACAAATTTAGATCATTTGTGCTTGTGTGTGTGTCTCTTGTGTGTGCTCACTTGTTCTTGCTTGTTGTCTCTCTTTGAATCTCTATCAATCTCTTCTTGTTTTCAAATACCTGCTATTTATACCAAGATAAAGAAATCTGGCCGTTTATAGCCATTAGAGACAAGAAAGCAGAGTAAGTTTCGAAACATGCAAAGTAGGTTTCGAAACATCACAATTTTACACATAAGTTTCGAAACATTGAGAACAAGTTTCGAAACATTCAACAGACATGGACTCAGAGACAGCAGATAGTGGGAGACAAAGCCTTACACCCACTTTGAATAAAAAATAAGCACTAGCATTCAAATTTGAATTTGAATCTCTTAAGCATGGAGAATGCATTAAACAAATGAAAGAGAAGCATTTAATAAATACAAAGTTGGAAAATAAATGCATCTCGGTTTTCAAATGAATCTGCTGACAGAATGTCAGAAGTTTCGAAACATGCCTTGATAAGTTTCGAAACATGCGTCACTGGAGAAGAAGTTTCGAAACATGATGCACATAAGTTTCGAAACTTTCCTCACTGGAACTGAGGTTTCGAAACATGATCTGGAGGTTTCGAAACATAGTCCGAAACCTGTTTTGAAAACACATGCAACACATAGAAGTTTCGAAATAGCATACATGAAAACATTTCAAAGAGGTTTCGAAACATGCATAGAAAGTTTCGAAACTTGTATAGAAAAATGACAGAGTTTCAGAAACATTTGAAAGCACTTTCACAGCATGAATACACATCACAGCTTATTTACATTTCTTTTAATATATTTTAATTTATTTGTATTTTACCTCCATTTACTTTAATACATAAATGTAAATAACGAAGTACCCCCTATTTGGATTCAATAAAAATACTTAGAAAATCAAAATCCAAATATATAAGAAAGTAGATTTTGGGTTTTAGTATAAACTCAAGTTTTTGCAATAAACCCACCTCCAAAATATATACTTTCTATTTAATGAAAAATTCATTAAAAATCGTTTTAGCTCTAATTAATGATAGATATCAAATTACCGGGAGTTTGTTTTCTTAAAAGAAAACTATTTCTTATACCTCTCCTTATAAGGTCCTAATCTCCCAGACTTAGCCAAAAACAGGGTTTTCAGTTTCAGACAATGAAAACATGATATTGAAATTGATATATGTTGAAAACCACATACTTGACTTATGACTTAGGGATTAAACCAATATATGTTTTTCATCATTAAAACTATTGTACAAAAAGTACAACAACAAGTATTCATGATGTTTCTAATGTTACAATATTAATGATAATCATTAGTGATATTAATCATAATTTTTTTCTTTTTCTAAATTTTAAAATTTTATAATATGGATATTATTGTTATTACTATCTTGACTCTTTATTATTAATGATTTTTTAAAATTACAATGTTCTAGTATAATAAATTATTTATCACTAATCAAATTTGCAATTTGTTGATATTGTCGTATTTATAGATTATAATATTATTAATAATAAAATTTAAAATTGATATTTTTATTTATATTGATATTAAAAATAAAATAAATGTTGATTTTGGTCAAAGTGGGGAAAATTTGGAAAATCATGTTTTCATTTGGCTGAAAATTATTAAGGAAAATTTAGAAAAAATTTCAAGTACTTTTCTAATTTCAGTTCATATTTGGAAAATTAACAAATAGGATTTTCTATTTTTTTTTTATGAAATTTTTTTATTTGGACATGTTTTCTAGTTTTTTGTTTTCTTTCTTTCTTTTTTTTTTTCTTCTGAAAACAACCCTAGTTTTCCCAAAAAACTCTGCAAAAAGTGGAAAATTAGAAAAGTTGTTCATATACGAAAGTTTTCTAAATAGACAATGGAAAGTTGGATTTTCAAATTTTCCAAAATTGAATTGAACTTGAAAACTCCTAAAATGAGTTTTCCAAAATTTCCTTACTAATTTGGAGATTTGGAAAATGCAGTTCTCCACAATTTTTTCCAAATCATCTCCATCTCTTTTATGAACTTATGTTCCAATTTTCTAGATTGGAAATTAGTTTTCTGTACTTCTGACATTTGAATGTGTTCTTTAAATTTTCTATGGAAAATGAAAGCTAGAGATTTTAAAGAAAGTTGGAGATAGTATTTTCCTCAACTAAACAATCCCAGACATTCTCTGGGAACAGTAATCCTTTTGTTACCTCATGCCCAGTTCCATAGGCATAATTATCACTGTCCATTTTGTACTAGTAGAAGTCACATGTTGACGAACAGATTATTGTCCTAGCTTCAAGGCAAGCATTTTTTCTGCAGAGCACACAAGTAGTCTACAAGCTATTTGGTATACGATTTTGGGCAAAGATAGTGGTTTGCTAGGCTATACAAGTTCTAGGTTTGATAATGGCTAAGAAAATGGAGAGGAGTTTCATATTCTTACCTTTTCAAGTCCTACACCTTTCATAAGCAGGTAATGAGTGTACATAAACTATGGGTTGCTACCTTGACCTCTCTGACAGTCTGGGATTTGCAGCCTCTTGATTTTAGCCAACATCAACTCCAGAATATTGTTATTTGTTTGTTTTGTGGTGGGAAAATCGGTATTTGCCCCTCTTTGAGAATATGTCTCAATTTCTTGGGCTCATTTGCAAAGATGACCTAGGTCATGGATGCCTGGTTACCTTTTAGTTTTTAGATTTTAGATTTTGGATGTTTAGCTGTTCATAGAGGCTCTTCCCATGTTAGTATTGAATGCCTTTTGAACTCTGTGACTTAACTTGATTATTTGATGTTAGTAGGAGTTGCCAAATATTTCTGTTTCCAAGTTGCTCTTTGTTGTATTACATGTTTTCTGTTGCTGCATGGTTTTGACATATAGGGTACAAGATGTTGCTGAGTTGCTTGGCATGATGGTTGAAGACCACAAGCGTTTGCAACCTAATGTGAAAACTTATGCGTAAGCATATGCCTTTCCACATGCTTATATTGTATTTGTTTTATTCGTCACGTTTACTGTGGTGTTATTATCTACTGAGCTTATTTTGAGTAATTTCTTGTGAAGCAAATTTCTTTCATTTCCTCTCTGGCATAGCAAGCATAATGCCAATTGCTGAAGAAATGATAACAAAAACAAAAACAAATAGTCTTCTGCTTGGTATATAATTGGTTCATTTAGCAACAACGTCAAGAAAGGTGCAGGTTGAAGCATATTTTTTCTTCTGTCTACTGGCCTATTTATATTTGTTGGAGTAAGAATAATACATCTGCACCACTAGAATATTTCATCAATCTTTCTAATAACGAGCTTCTAGCAGTCATCTACCAATCAATCATCTCAAGTTATAGTCCAAAATTATAATAGTCAACAGTATACCTCTAAAGGGTGACATCATGCATGAAACTATTGCCGCTATGGGATTTGGGGAGCTATATGCAAATGTTCACCATTGCATCATGGGGAAAGCACATAAGAGGTTTGTTTACTTGTTTTGAACTTGGGACACAAATTCTCATATTCTAGTTGTATGTTTATGACAGAAGTGGAAGTAGTACTTTGAATGGTTGAATGATTTGTAGAACATATTTGTGGAAATGTCATGACATGGTGTTTTTCAACTATTAATTGAAAAATAAGAATAAATCAAGATTGAGAGGTTAGGAGTAAAATTTTGGGGATGGTGTTGATGATGTGGAAAGGTAACTCCTGACTAGACTTGCTTGCGGTCCAAATCTTGGCCAAATTCAATGAGGTAATAATTTGGTCTAGATCCATTTATAGAAGTTTCATATAAAATAATGTGGCATTCATATCCATACATTTAGAGTGAAAAAATCACTAAAATAAATTATAGTCGCAAAAATGTTAATGCCACATTATTTTGTGAATTTTATATTTAAAAATTATAAAAATATTATTTTCCAAAAGAAAAAATCTAGAAGGGCAATAAAAAGCTAGATCACTCTTTTCTAGAAGAGGAATGACAACAAACATACAAGAATTAATGTTCCAACTCACTATTGGGATGACAATAATAGAATTAGAAAGTTCATTGCTAGTAATGAAGAGAATTAAAGCTTTTAAAATAGGGTAAATTTCACACATCACCCTTGAGGTTTGCCTAAATTGCACCAACAACCCCTGTGTTTTTGGAAATGTCACCCAACTCCCTTCTGTTAATAGAGTGAGTAAATTGACCATTTCACCCATGTATTTGAGCCATTTTTTCTCATTTTCTCTCTTTTCCCTCCTCTCATTCCCTCTCTCTTCTCCTGCATGCAGATTTTGACAACTGTCTTTGTCCCTCCTCTCATTTCCCTTTCTCTCTTTTCTCTTGCGTGCAGATTTTGACAACTGTCTTTGTCTGATAACTCTCTTTTCTTCTTTCCTCAACCTCTCTCTTTCTTTCTCCTCTCCCTCTTTCTTGTCGATCATTGCATGGAAACCCTCATCGATTAGGGTTTTTGATCGATGGTGGCAATGGGGGTTCTAGTAGAAACCCCTATTGATCGATCGACCATCGTTGCCATCATTTGTTGAAGAGACTGAGGTAGATCAATTGTAGCCTTTTATTCTGTTATATTGTTTGTCATTTTGTATGCTGTGTTCGTGATTGGTTGGTTGTATTATTAGACTGTGATTTCAGTTGTAGAGGATTGTTAGTTAGTTATGTTATGTAGAAGTGATGGTCAAGGCTATATATAAGATAGCTTTTCTATTGTATTCGGTATTGAGATTCATTTTATTCTTCTCAATCAGATTGGAAGAGGTTCTTCTTTCTTATTCTCTTTTCTTTCTCTTTCAAAGATTCTGTTTCATTCTGTTTCATGGTATCAAAGCCATCGCGACTCACATCCATGGCTTCTCGTGGTTCAAACTTGTCTTCTTCCTCCTTATCCTCTACTGCTTTGTCAGATTTTGCTTCTGTCTCTAAAGTGTTCAGTTTCATTCCTACAAAACTTGATTCAAACAATTACCTCTATTAGAAGGTGCAGATCTTAGCCACAGTTAGGGCTTTCGATCTGCTGCCGTTCATAAACAAAACAGATCTACTGCCAAAATACATTCAATCGGAAGATAACGAGCTAATTGTCAATCTTGGTTTTCTCAATTGGATGCGGTCAGATCAACTTTTGCTAGGGTGGCTATTTTCGACAATAGACAAGGAGATAAATGGTCAAGTTATACACTGTGAATCTGCAACAGAGGTATGGATTACTCTTGACAGTTTGTTTTCTCGTCAAACAGTTGCTCGTTCGTTTCAGTTGAAACAACAACTTAGGTCAATTAAGAAAGGTGACATGATGGTGACTGATTATGTTTTATTAAGAATCAAAACTATTAATCATGCACTAGCAGCAATTGGAGAACCATTAAATGATCAGGATCTGTTAATGACTATTTTGCATGGATTAGATGAGGATTATGACACAATTGTTGGCTTAATTACATATCAAATGGATGAGATTGATCTTGAAAAAGTTTAGTATCTTTCGATGATGCACGAACAGAGGTTAGCTACAAAGAATATGAATATGTCTAGTATAGTGCATAAATTTGATTCTGCTGCTACTATGAATGTTAACTATGCTCCACACCAAGCTAGAAATAGCATTGTGAACAATGGTAGAGGAAGTTTTCAAAATAAAGGTGGTCGAGGAAATGGTTTTAGAGGAGGTAGAGGCAGAGGCCGATCTTATGGAAGGAGAATTTATTGTCAACTATGTGGAAAACTTGGACATCTAGTTGATAGATGTTATCATAAATTTGAAAGCAATTTTCAGTGACCGTCTTTTGGTAGAGGTTCTAGTGAATCAAATTCTCAAGCTTTTATGGCTTTTTATGAGGCTAATGGAGCTTTCTTGATAGACTTTGGGTTTGCACTTGAGACTCATCATGGTTTATTCTCTCAGCCTTTGAATGAACAATATCAACCTTCTTCTTCATCATCTTATCAAATTGGTGATACCTCCTGGTGTGTAGACTCTAGTGCCACAAAATATATCACCTCTAGCCTTCACAACCTTTGTTTTCGTACTCCCTATGGTGGCAGCGACAAAGTAGCAATAGGAAATGGTAAGGCTCTTCCTATGGCTAATGTTGGATCTGGTAAAATCTTTACTCAAACTAATCCTCCCTTTGTTCTTTCTTTACCTCAAGTTCTTCATGTTCCTTGCATGAAAAAAATTTAATCAGTGTTTCATAGCTTACCAATGATCATAATATCATTGCTGAATTTCATTCTAATTTTTGCTTGATTAAGGACAAGGTCTTGGGTAAGGTTCTACTTCGGGGAATTCTTAAAAATGGTCTCTATCAGTTGGATCCAACATTTGTTCATGCTGCACATTCAGCTCTTCCTAGGTGCCTCTTCCTCAGAGCCTTCAAGGCCTTCTATGTCATCTATATTCTGTTTAGAAAGTTGTAATAATAGTCATGGAAATTGTGATAAACCTAGCATGCAAGTATCTTGTACCGATAAACTTTGTCAGCAGTGGCATGCTAGGCTGGGACATCCTTCTTTCTCTGTATTGAAACAACTTCTAAATAAAATCAGTATTCCTTGTTCTTCTATTGATTTATCATTTTGTGATTCATGCAAGTTGGGTAAACTGCATTAGTTACCTTTTGCACAATGTCCAATTACAGTAAATCACCCCTTGGAATTAGTCTATTCAGATCTGTGGGGTCCCGCTCTTATGTTGTCTGTCGAGGGTTATAGGTATTATATTGTCTTTGTTGATGCCTATACTCGTTATACCTGGCTGTATCCAATGAAACTAAAGTCTGAAGCCTTATCCATTTTCAAAACTTTTCATAAGTTTGTTGAATTGCAATATCAGTTTAAACTCAAAGCTCTTCAAACTGATAACGGTGGAGAGTTTAAAGCCTTTTTACCCTATCTTCATACCTATGGTATTCAATCTCGTTTTTCTTGTCCTTACATACACCAACAAAATGGTGTGGCAAAAAGAAAACGTAGACATGTTGCTAAAATGGGACTTATTCTTTTAGCACATGCTAATATGCCTTTGAAATATTGGGTTGAAGCTTTTTAGATAGTTGTTTATACTATCAATTTGCTTCTAGCCTCACCACTTAGATTTCTTTCTCCCTTTGAGAAATTATACCACAAACAACCAAGGTACATGCAATTACAACCTTTTGGTTGTGCTTGTTTTCGTTACCTTAGACCTTATAGCAAGCACAAGTTTAATTTTCATTCCTCAGAGTGTGTGTTCCTTGGTTACAACCATGTTCAAGCTGGATACAAATGCTTACATCCTTCGGGTAGAGTCTATATTACTAGGCATGTTCTTTTTAACCTTGAGGAGTTTCCGTTTTCTCGATTATTTCCTTCCCAGTCTCATACTCCTCAGTCTGTGTCCAGTACAGGCTTGTCCACTACTGTTTTGCTTTCTTGTTCTTCTTTTTCTTCCGACCATTCACCTCTAGTAGCACCACAACCTGATTCACTTGACCCCTTAATTTCTAGTCCTGTCACCAATGATGATCCTGTTGTTCCTGAGCAGTCTTCATCTCCTCTTGTTCCACCTATTGCTCCTCGACCTAAAAAAACTCTAGCACTTCCTACACATCCTTTGCATACTCATGCAAAAGCCAAACAACTTTCCCTCACTTCACCTTATGCCTTGGTGAGCTCTCTAGAGCCCAATTCTGTTCAGGAAGCTCTCTTAGACCCCAATTGGACTAAAGCCATGGATGAGGAATATTCAGCCTTACTTCGGAATAAGACTTGGAAACTTGTCCGGTTTCTCGGATTTTGGGTGGTGTCTTGCTGAGGAAGTGAATTTGTCGGGGGGTATCTTGGTTATTTGGAATAAAGATAGGATAGAAGTCCATCAGCAGTGGAAGTTCGGGGCATGGGTTGCTGTTGAATGTTCTTGGAGGTGCTTGGGGGTTAGATGCATGTTGGTGGCAGTCTATGCTCCCACGGATGTTGGGGCTCGGGGAGTTGTTTGGTCCCAAATTATGGGGTTTTTGCAGAATTGTAGCTTGCCCTTGTGTATTTTTGGGGATTTTAATGAAGTGCCTAGAAGAGAAGAGAGGTTAAGTGGGCTGGTCTCGGTAAGGGGTATGAGTGATTTTATTGGCTTTGTTGACGGTGCTGCTCTATTAGAAGTTCCTCTGGAGGGGAGGCTGTTTACTTGGGCAAACAGTATCAGTGCTAGCAAAATTGATAGATGTTTCATATCTTCGGAGTGGCTGATGGCTTTCCCGGATTATGGACTATGGGGGCTGCCGAGGGGCTTGTCTGATCATTGCCCGTTGGTTCTTGAGGCTGGTTCAGTGAATTGGGGTCCTAGGCCTTTTAGATTCTTTGACTATTGGCTTATGGTCCCAGGATTTGGGAAGATGGTGGAGGCCTGGTGGTCCTCCTGAGCTTCTAAGTTTGTGGGCTCTTGTTGTTTTGTGAATAAGTTGGAGGCTCTGCGTTGTGCTTTGAAGCAATGGAATAAGTCCTCAGGGGGTAATCTTCCGAAGCAAATAGAAGCGATTGAGATTGACATTGATAAGGTTGACTTGGAGCTGGAATCAGATCCTTCCAATACAAGCCTAAAAAGTAGGAGGCGGTTTTTACAGGCTGAGCTTTGGAGATCCTTTAGGCTCAATGAGTCTTACTGGCGGCTGCAGTCCATAATCACTTGGCTTCGCGAAGGGGATAAGAACACTAAATTCTTTCACTTGTCAGCCTCGGTTAGGCGTAGGCGAAATTATATTGGGGCTCTCAGAGTTAGGGGGGCCATGGTATTGGACCCGAAGTTGATTAAGGAGGGCATCGTGGATGGCTTGGCAAGTCAGTTTAGGGACTTGGGCTTAAAACGTCTAGAAGTCTCCGGATTGGGCTTTAGGTGGCTGTCAGCTGAGGTGGCTTCATCGTTAGAAACCCCTTTCTCATGCGAGGAGGTTAAGAGGGTGGTTTGGCAATGTGATGGGAGTAAGGCGCCTGGTTCTGACGGATTCAACTTTAACTTCATCAAGAAATTTTGGCATGTTTTGGCTCCAGATTTTATGAGATTGGCTTAGTACTTCTATGGCTTTGGCCTAATTCCAAGGAAGGCCCAAGGCTCGTTGCTTTCGTTAGTCCCAAAGTCTGACACCCCTCAAAGCTTAGGTTATTTCCGGCCTATCAGTATGGTGGGTTGCGTTCAGAAGGTTATATCCAAGCTCCTTGCTATCAGGCTAGGCTCGGTGATTCATTCCCTGATTGGTGACTGCCAAACTGCCTTCATTAAGGGCCGTTAGATCTTAGATGGAGTGCTTATTGCTAGTGAGATGGTGGAAGCAGCGAAGAAGGATAAGCATAAGGCTGTTTTCCTTAAGCTGGATTTTTGTAAGGCTTTTGACAGTGTGGATTGGGGGTACCTCACGAGGGTTATGGAAGCTATGGGGTTTGGGCCTAAATGGATAGGATGGATAAGAAACAGTGTTTTAAAGCAGCAGATATCGGTGTTAGTGAATGGATCTTTAGCGGGAGAGTTTGATATGGAGCGTGGTCTTCGCCAAGGGGATCCGTTGTCCCCGCTCCTGTTCTTATTGGCAGTTGAGGGTCTTAACAGGTTGTTCTTTCAGGCTGTGGATCTGGATTTGTTTTCGTGTATCCCGGTGGGGTCTCCTCCTATGCAAATCCCCCTTCTCCAGTTTGCAGATGACGCATTGATTTTCTGCCCAGCTGAGCTTGGATGTATGCGTGCCCTCAAGCGGATTCTTAGATGCTTTGAGCTCATGTCTGGCCTGCGTATTAGTTTTAAAAAATCCAGCCTCTCTGCAGTTAATGTTAGCCACGATTGGTTGATGGAGGCTGCTTCTCTCTTGAGGTGTAAACCTGCTTCTTTCCCAATCCCATACCTGGGTTTCCAGCTGGGAATTAATCCTAAGAGGGTTGTGGCTTGGAAGTCTGTTGTGGACAGGATTGAGAGTCGGCTGGCTTCATGGAAGGCTAGGATTCTATCTATGGTTGGCCAGTTAGCTCTGATAAAATCGGTTCTGAACCATTTTCCTATTTACTTCATGTCCCTTTTCAGAATTCCTATTAGGGTGGCGAAGCAGATTGCTAAGCTGCAGAGAAAGTTCCTATGGTCTGGGAATGAGGGTGTGGCAAAAATGGCTCTTGCTAGATGGGAATTGGTTGAGTTGCCTAAGAAGCTAGGAGGGCTAGGGGTGGGGTCCTTGTTGGCCAAAAACAAAGCCTTGCTCTTTAAATGGCTTTGGAGGATGATTAGTGGGGGGGATCAGCTTTGGTGTAAAGTCATTGCGGCTAGGCACAATGGTATCTTCGTTGGAATCAATGATGTGGAGGTTAAGCGGAGCTTTAGTTCTTGGTGGAGGGGCATTGTTGACTCTTATTCTAGCAGTAATGAGGTTTGGTCTGTGGCCTTGGAAGGGGTTAAAATCCGGCTTGGTAAGGGCGATTTGGTTCGGTTCTGGGAAGACTCTTGGGTGGGTATCTCTTCCCTGTCAGGCTTGTTTCCTCGGTTGTATTCAGTGTCCCTGGATAAAGGGAAGAGAGTGGCAGATTCGGGGTTTTGGGTGAATAACGAATGGTTTTGGAGTCTTAGCTGGAGAAGGCCGTTGCTTGACAGAGAAGAGGATACTCGGGCTGAGCTGTTAAGGCTTATCTCCCAAGCTCATTTGGTGAGAGGGAGGAGGGATATGGTTTTTTGGTCGCTTGAAGCAACCGGTTCCTTCTTGTCACACTCTTTTAATGAGAGGCTTTGCTCCCTAATGTTTGGTTCCAATACTCCTCACATTAATTCAGTGGCAGCTCGTGTTTGGGGCAGCCTAGCTCCTCCAAAAGTAGAGTTGTTTGTGTGGCTGGTCATTTGGGGTAAAATTAACACGAAGGACAATCTGGGTAGGAAAGGTATTTTGCAAGGGGATGACCTGCTTTGTGCCTTCTGTGGCTCTACTCCGGAGTCTGTGGATCACCTCTTTGTCCATTGTGAGGCTGTTTTGTGCTTGTGGCAGCAAATCTTTAGTTGGTGGGGCTATGTGTGGGTCTGTCCGAGAACAGTTGGGGGCCTTTTTGATCAGTGGGATTTCTTTGCTAGGGGTAAAGGTCAAAGGAAGGTATGGAAGTCTCTCTTTTATTCAGCGCTATGGACAATGTGGCTGGAGCGGAATAGGCTAATTTTCAAAGACCGAGGGTCAGGTGCAGTTGACATCTTTAACTTAGTGCTTGCTAGGTTAGTTGCTTGGGTGAGGGCTGTGGAGCCATATTTCCCCTACTCTTTGGATCAAGTTATCATGTTAGCCTCTGCCTTTGGCTGCTAGGTTCTTCTCCCTCTTCTAGGCTTGATGGCTTAAATGCCAGTTTTGGGTTGTTGCTCCCCCCTAACGGCTTGTGTTGGAGGGGGGGTTGTTTTGGTCGGTTTAGTTTTGTTTGGAACTCTCTTGTTCCGGGTCTCTTATGTACATCTTCTACCTTACATTAATATAATTGAGCTTATTTCAAAAAAAAAGATGCATCTCTTTTTATTAAAAGGACCTCTAAGTTTGTCTTGTTTGTGCTTGTCTATGTTGATGATATTTTAATAACTGGGTCAAACTCTGCTTCTTTGCATGATTTTATTGGTGATCTGGATAAAAATTTTGCCTTGAAGATACTTGGTTCGGTGAATTATTTTCTAGGGTTTGAAGCTTATAGAGACTCCACAAGTCTTTACCTAACACAGTCAAAATATACCCTAGATTTACTCAAAAAAGCTGCTATGGCTGATTGTAAGCCTTGTGCTATTCCTCTAAGTTCTGTCACCTCTTTAATTGATGAAGGAGATCTATTTTCTGATCCATCTCTATATAGAACCATTGTGGGTTCTCTTTAATACCTTACATATACCAGACCAGATGTTGCATTTGTGGTAAACAAGTTAAGTTAGTTTTTAAGCTATCCTAAGGATCAACATTGGTAGGCTTGTAAGCAGTTACTTCGCTATCTTAAAGGGACAATTGACTTAGGTCTGGTATTTTCTCCATCATCCACTGATCTGCCTCTAAGTGTCTATACTGATGCTGATCATGCTAGTTGCAAGATCACAAGACGGTCTACTAGTGGTTGGTGTGCTTTTCTTGGGAATAATCTCGTTGTTTGGGGATCTAAGAAGCAAATGGTTGTTGCAAGATCTGTTGGAGAGGTATAATATTGGGCTGTTGCACAAGGAGTTACAGAAATATTGTGGTTAAAATCTCTTTTTCATGAGCTTGGGTTTTCATGTTATAATACTCCTATATTTTGGTGTGATAATTTGGCAGCAAAATCTATATCTGAGAATCTAGTTTTTCATTCAAGAACCAAGCACATAGAAATTGATGTGCATTTGGTTCAAGAAAAAGTTAAAGTGTGGTGTTGTGGAGATTCGTTATGTTCCTACAATGTACCAAGTTGTTGATATCTTTACTAAAGGTCTGCCTAAGGATAGGTTTCTATTCTTGTGTGATAAGCTTGGTCTTAAAATGACTCCTATGTATCAACAATTAACGGCTACAACTGCAGCATTGAAGAATGCTTCAAGGAGGTCTAGATTGAAGGGGCATGTTGAAGAGACTGAGGCATATCAGTTGTAGCCTTTTATTCTGTTTTATCGTTTGTCATTTTCTATTATTAGACTGTGATTTCAGTTGTAGAGAACTGTTAGTTAGTTATGTTATGTAGAAGTGATGGTCAAGGCTATATATAAGATAGCCTTTCTATTGTATTCGGTATTGAGATTCATTTTATTCTTCTCAATCAGATTGGACGAGGTTCTTCTTTCTTATTCTCTTTTCGTTCTCTTTCAAAGATTCTGTTTCATTGTTTGATGCTTCTACCCTGATCAATGGCAGCGATGGGGGTTTCTGCGTCTCTCTCTCTCTCTTTCTTTCTCCAATTTGGGAAGTTTAACCCATGGTGATTGGGCCTTTGCAATGTGGTTGCCAGAGATTTTCACAAGGTGTTGCTGGTGCCCATGAATTCTGGCTGTAATTTTCTCTTTCTCTCTCTGTGATTTGGGTTCATCTTTGAACCTAGATTTCTACGTAGGATTCAGACCTAGTTCAACCCATAAATTTGGGTTCGAAGAACCAGATTCAATCTCTATCTTTGTTTCTCTCTCCCTAGGTTCAAAGCTAAACCCAGAAAGATCTTCATCACCCAAGTGGTTAATGATGGTCGTCAATGATTTCATTGCTGAGCACTTGTAACTTTGTTTAGTTTTTTTTTTTCTATAATAATAGTGGGAGAGGGTATTTTGGATATTTAGAAAAATTTAATAGTGTTTATTAAGGGTAGGGGGTAAGTGATCCACATTTATAAAACTCAAAGGAGGTGTGTGCTATTTTGAAAAACACAAGGGTGGTCGGTGCAATTTAGGCAAACCTCGGGGGTGGTGTGTGAAATTTACCCTTTAAAATATATGAATTTGAATATTAGAATTTGAAATATGAGGTTTGACAGAGGTCTTTATAGTGGGGCATTTACATAGTAGATCCTGTTTGTTACCTGATCTAGTTGGGTTAATAATTCTTACCCTAATATGAATTGAATATTTCGGATCTAGTGCTTGTTGGATCCAAATCAGTTCTGTGTAAATGGACCAATTTTGCAGGCCAGATCAAAATTAGATTTGGTCTATTGACCACCCTACATAAGAGACTTGTCTCATATTGGTGAATAGACATGGAGGGTTTGACAAACCTGTGATGATAACTGCTACAAATTGGAGGTTTTTCTTGGCCAATAACTATATTTCTCACCTACACTTTTGTTTGAATCATAAATTGACTTTATCTTTCTTGATATTTGCTTTCTTGTGCAGCCTATTAGTGGAGTGCTTTACCAAGTACTGTGTTATAAATGAAGCTATTCGGCATTTTCGTGCCCTTAAAAACTTTGAAGAGGGAACAAAAGTTTTGCATAATGAGGGAAAATATGGTGATCCACTTTCATTGTATCTTCGAGCACTGTGTAGAGAAGGTATTGATAATTATACATATATGTATATAACCATTTCCTTGTTAGGGGAACATTTGTTCATGCTAAATATGTCAACTTCAATTTTTCTTGTGAAGGTTTTTAGACATTCAGCTGAATTTTTGACTGGTAATACATTCAGCTCAACCTTTTTTCAGAATGTTTTTCCCAACATATTCTGTTGTCCCACAGACTCTATATTTGTAGTATGTGAGATTTGTTGATGAAGATCATTATTTTTTATAACATTAATGCCATAAATATGTAAAGTCCAGAAAGCAATAGGTTATTAGTTAAGAGTAATCAAATAAGATCATGTAGTTCTTGTCTAGTGCTTTAGGTTGCTTTTTTTAGTCCTTCAATTAAATCCATCTCATGTGTTTATCATTTTTGAAACCAGGACGGATCATTGAGTTGCTCGAAGCTTTAGAAGCAATGGAAAAAGACAAGCAAACACTTCCACCTAGGGCCATGATATTGAATAGAAAATATAGAACACTGGTTAGTTCCTGGATTGAGCCTTTGCATGAAGAGGCTGAGCTTGGATATGAGATTGACTATATTGCCAGGTATGTATTTTGTTCGACATCAGAGCCCCTATACCAGTCTATTTATTGTAGGCATAGGTTAAATGATTCTTATAATGTCAACATATATCATTATATCTTGGAAGATCTTTCTACTTAAGTTATACCTGCTATTTTCTCGTCTTTGTGTTTTACATTTTATTAACTATTATCACATCAATTTATGATCTACAAAATTGATTAGACAAAGCATCATATTTAATGTTCTCATATAATGCTTTTATCTTACTTACCATTTTCTCTCTCTTTTATTTATTCTGCTTTTGGCATGCAAAGTGTTTAAGGAGAATATTACTTATAATTACAAAGGATAGAGGAAGCAGAGAATAGAAGGAGAGTTTATTCAGTTTCTTGTTTTGTAGATAGTTTATTTTCAGTTTCTTACTTAGCTTATGTGGCAGCCTGTTAGTTTGTTACAAACAGAAAACACAACCAGTGTTCTATTTGTTACTGACAGCTGGCATGTCTGTTAGGTTGTTGAATAATAGAGAGCAGTATATAAACTCATTGCTGACATTTAGCCTGTATCTTTTCTATTAAATGACTAATATGTCACAGCAAACAGGTATGTTGCAGAGGGAGGATTGACAGGTGAACGCAAGAGATGGGTACCTCGAAGAGGAAAAACCCCTTTAGATCCTGACGCCCTTGGATTTGTTTATAATTACCCAATAGAAACCTCCTTCAAACAAAGGTGTCTTGAGGATTGGAAGATGCATCACCGAAAGTTGTTGAGAACATTGAGGAACGAAGGACCTTTGGCTTTGGGCATTGTTTCTGAATCTGATTACATCCGAGTCGAGGAGAGGCTAAAGAAAATTATTAAGGGGCCTGACCAAAATGTTTTAAAGCCAAAAGCTGCAAGTAAGATGATAGTATCTGAGCTAAAGGAAGAGCTAGAAGCACAAGGTTTGCCCATTGATGGAACTAGAAATGTGCTTTATCAGCGCGTGCAGAAAGCAAGGAGAATAAATCGTTCAAGAGGTCGGCCCCTTTGGGTACCTCCAGTGGAAGAGGAAGAAGAAGAGGTTAATATCATATTTCTGGTTCTGATTAAGTTTCTTATTTATGGACTTCTTGATGTATGTCTTTGTAATTCAGGATTTCCTAGGTCTTGTTTGCCTAGTAATCACGAGGGGAGCTTTTTTTTTTTCCCCCCGAGAAATCATGAAGATAGTTTTATTTTAATTGATATGAAGTGCTAATATGATAATTTTGACAGGTTGATGAAGAGCTTGATGAATTGATTTCACGAATCAAGCTGGAAGAAGGAAACACAGAATTTTGGAGACGTCGTTTTTTAGGAGAAGGGTTAAATAATGATCACGGAGAACCCATTGATGTAAAGCTGTTAGTAGATGATGATGTCTTGGAGGATTCCACTGAAATTGAAGATGTTTCAAAAGAGGTTGATGATGAAGAGACAGAAGAAGAGGAAGAGGATACTGAACAAACTGAAATCCAAGTAGGTGATAGGGTCAAGGACAAGGAAGTTGAAGCTGCAAAGCCTCCTCCAATGATTGGAGTACAATTGTTGAAAGATTCTGATGCTACATCCACCCCAGCTAGGAAATCCAAGAGAAGGGTTTCTCGAATATCAGTAGAGGTATGGAATTTTGTGAAGGTCTAATATCATATTTTCTCCCAGTCATTGGTATTTAACTTCATAGTTAGAATAAGAATAATAAGTTATTTAGTGTTGTGATCTTATAACTTCAACATTTTAGTCAGGTTGTGTCTTGGTGTGGTTGTAAATTGGGAGCTATAGTACAAACTCTATTACTTGCTATGATTCCTCAACCTTAAAAAAAACAAAAGACATTGAAAGAAACTAGCGATCTTCTAAATTTTGAAGTCCAGATTAGTTATTTCTTTTGCAGATGGTAAAATGATTGAAGCCAAACATCACAAATTCTAGACAAATGAAAAGTAAATTGTTGAATATAACCCTCTTAGCAACACGTGTTGCATGAGAGTGGTGAAAAAAAGCTTCAGCTGCTATTTCGGCACTCAGATATAGTGTTAAATTTGCACAGGTTCTCGCATTTCTTAGATGGATGCGAGTAAAGAAGTTAGTCCACAACCAAAGAATAAGGATTGGATCATTTAATATTTTGAATCTTGATAGGAAAATATACGGTTAGTGGGACATGATGACCAAAAGAATTAATATTATGCGTGTCTAAGGGATGAGATGGGTTGTAGAGAAGGTAAAAAATGTTGACAAAGTCTAGATATAAACTTTGGTACTAAGGAAGGATCATGCAAGGAATGAAGTGAGGATTACCATGGATAAGACTTAAGCATGGGATAATGGATATAAAGAGTTAAAATAAAGTAATGTTATGTGTATTTCATATTTCATCAATGATGAGGTGTACGGGACTTATATCCATGTATCCTACTCTAATGTAAGGAAACAATATATTCTAAAGATATATAGAAATCATATACGATACGGAGTTTCTATAGTATAAAGATGTGTAGAATATATAGTTGCTTAATATAAAGATCATAATCCTATTAACAAAGAGAATGAGAGGCATGCTTGTTGCAGCTAAAGTTATTCTAGAAGAAGAGATAAAACCAATCTTTTTGGAGGATTAGTGCAAGGAATACCTAGAGAATAGAATATCATTATAGATTGTGTGTGACACTATAACTTAGAAATGGTCATATTGATTGAGAATGTTAGATTTGTATAGCAATGACACCAAAACCTGAGGGGGAGGGGGGGGGGATGAATTGGGTTATTTAAAAATTTGATTGAACTTGAAATCCTTTTTGATGAAAAATGTGACTTCAATGCAAGTGAGGAATTGCTTGGCACAATAAATAAAACAAGAACAAGAACAAAAAGAGAGACACAAGCAATTGATTGTGGTTTAGCTTAAACCAAGCCTAATCCACTCCCTTAGCTCTTTACTAAGGATTTTTCAACCAATTTACTATAATCCTACTATCTCTCCGGATAGGATTTCTAGCAACAAACTAGGAATTTAAAACCTCTTGCTCAAACAAGCAAGATCTCTAGCAACAAGTTAGGAAATGCAACCTCCTACAATCTATGTAGGCCCTCTAACAACAAGTTAGGAAATACAGCCTCCTACAATCAATGTAGGCCCTCTAACAATATGTTAGGAAATATAACCTCCTACAATTAATGTAGGCTCTCTAGCAATCTTGCTAGGAAAACCAAGAATGATACAAAAGAGAGGATCTAAGAGTTGACACTCTTAGTTACAAGATTTGTCAAAATAAACACAAGGGTTGAACAAAATAATACAAATGATAATCAAAGCCTTTAGAGAGAAAAATGAAGAACAAATGAGTATTTGAAAGATGGAGCACTTAAAACCTTGTAATAAATTCTCTTGGTTATCGTGATTCATCCCTTTGCTCTCTATTTATAGTGCTTCACAAGCTCTTTCAAGACTATAGCCGTTGGAAGTGGGAAAAACACTTTGGGTGAGTGGAAAAACTAGCCGTTAGAGGTTCCTACGACAGAATCGGTCAATAGATGAAGAGCATCAGTTGACTAGTTAGCTAAAATTTGAAAATCGATTGACAGTTTCAATGAAAAGCTTCAATCTGTCGATAGTACTGTAGCATTGTAGCAATCGGAAAACATTGTAGCGAATGGAAATTATTTGTAGCAATCGTCAAAAAATTAATTTGAAACTTTTTCTCTCCTTCAAAATTTTCAGAAGTATTTTTGATACAATATTTTTAATCAAATAAAAACATAATATACCAAATGTCATCCAGAAATTTATCACAAGATTTTTAATGAAATTGATTTTAATTTTGGTGCTTAATAGATCATATAAAAGTAATTTGAAGTACCAAGTTAATAACCATTAGCAAAATAATTTCATCATCAAAATAAATATAAGTTGTTGCAAATCTCCATTTAAGATATATATATATATATATGAATATAGCTTTGTTTTAACTAAGTATATGAAATTGATTTTTGTTTGAGAACCGTATGCTTGAGTTATGACTTAGGGTATAAATCAATTTGTTTTTTATCATCAAAACTAAACACAAGAGTAAAATATCATAAAAGTGAATGGGTATGGAGATGTACATGGAGGTTCTAGACTTGGAGAAAGATTAATGAGTGCTAAGCTACTTTGGATTTTGCCATGGCACATGAGCCCATAATGAGCAATATTCCATAAGATATTTCTACCCAATTCGGATCCCACATTAAAAGATTCTGCACTGATAATGCAAGGAATTATTTTAATCACTACTTGCATCAGTTTTTCCAGCAGGAAGGTATTGTTCGTGAGTCATCTTGTGTTGATACTCCTCAAAAAAATGGGGTAGTTGAAAGGAAAATGAGACATCTACTTAATGTTATTAGAGCTCTTCTCCATCATCATTTTGTTCCTAAATTCTTTTGGGGAGAAGCAGTCTTAACTGCTACATATTTGATCAATCAGGTTCCTTCTAAGCTCCTAAATCATTAGAGTCCATTTCAATGTTTGTCATCTTATTTCCCTAATGTTGGTCTTTATACTTCCCTTCCTTTAAAAGTCTTTGGTTGTGTGTCTTTTGTCCATATTTCTAAGCATCTAAGGGATAAGTTTGATCCTCAAGCACTTAAGTGCATCTTTCTTGGTTATTCCCTTACTCAAAAAGACTTCAAGTGTTATCATCCTCTCACTAGGAAATTCTATGTGTCCAAGGATGTTACATTTGTTGAAAATTAGTCATTCTTTAGGTCCTCTAGTCTTGGTCACTAGGGGGAGAATGTACCTAGTGGTGACCAAGGTGGTGGTCTTCCTATCTTAGATTTGCCTCTTGAGTTACACCCAATTGTACTTGAGTAATCTGCTTCTCCCTCGGGTGAACAGGACGGACCAGAACCCTAAGAAGCACAACCACTGCCAATGGTGTCATCCCTAAACAACAACAACAACAACATATCCAGCCGTTATCCCACTATGTGGGGTTGGCTACATGAATTCTAGACTTCTATGTGGGTTACATCCCAACAGATAGTTTGTCTAGAATTCATATTTGGATCCGACTAGGTTTTACGCTGGCTGTCGGCTACCTAACGCAACCCTCCTCCTTTATCCGGGCTTGGGACCGGCAGTGGATAATATCCCCTGGCGGAGTAATAATGAAATGAAGTTTGAACACCATCTTCACATGGAGAAATTTCATGAGATGGTGGTGAATGAGGATAATTGATATAGTGGTGTTCCATAACTTAGTTGACATGGTGAAACCAACAAGTACAATATGGAAACACAACATAATGGTGTCATCCCTAGTCAGGTTTAAATGGCTCCCCTTATGTCTTCAAGAGAAGAACTCAACCTATTCTAGATCCTCAACTTGGACTCCAATCTCCTCCAAGTTCAGGTACTGAAATCTCTCATCCCTCTAGTCTTTTTAATCTTGTTCCTAATGACTTGGATCTACCTATTGCTATTAGAAAAGGAATCAGGAGTTGTACACAACATCCATTGACTAATTATCTCTCTTATCATCGTCTGTCCCCAAAGCATAGAAGTTTCTTGACCTCTTTGGATACCATTGTTATTCCTAAGACAGTTGATGAGCCTTTAAAAGATCAAAATTGGATACAAGCAATGCAGAAGGAGATGAGAGCCTTGGAAAAGAATAAGACTTGGAAAATGTGTCTAAACGAAAGGGAATCAAACCTGTGGCTATAGGTGGGTCTTTAATCCAAAGTATAATGCAGATGATACTTTAGAAAGGTATAAGGCTTGATTAGTTGCTAAAGGGTACACCCAAACTTATGGCATTGACTATCTAGAGACGTTTGCACTTGTGGAAAAGATGACAACAGTAAGGATCCTCTTAGCCCTCGCAGCATGTTATGGATGACAATTAAAACAATTTGATGTCAAGAATGTCTTTTTGCATGTAGATTTAGAAGAAGTATTTATGAAGCCACCACTAGGATTTGACAAAGGAGTTGCAAGAAAGGTGTGCAAACTAAAGAAGGCACTCTATGGGCTCAAACAGTCATCGAGGGCATGGTTTGATAGGTTTTCTGATGCTATGAAACAGATGGGATATCACCAAAGTAGGGGAGATCATACTCTTTTCATTAAACATTCGATGGAGGGAAGAAAGACAGCTTTACTGGTCTGTGTAGATGACATTATAGTGACTGGGAATGATTTTGAAGAGCAGAAACAATTAAAGGAGAGTCTAGCTAGAACATTTGAAATCAAAGACCTTGGTGCATTGAACTATTTTCTAGGAATAGAGGTGGCCTACTCTAAAGGGATTTTTCTATCACAAATAAAATATATATTGAATTTGTTAAAGGAAATAGGACTGTTGGGAGGTAAAGGAGCAGGTACCCTAGTAGAACCCAACATCAAGTTGAGGGAAAATTCTAATTGTCAACTTGGTGGGCAAAGGAAGATATAAAAAATTGGTGGGGCGACTGATCTATTTGTCACACAGTCGACCAGATATTGCATTTGCTGTTAGTTTGGTGAGTTAATTCATGCATAGTCTAACAGAGGAACATATGCAAGTTGTAAAGAGAATCCTATGTTATCTGAAAACTACACCTGACAAAGGGATTTTGTTCAAATCACGCAATGACTTGGTTATTATAGGGTATTTGGATGCAGATTATGCAGGGTCTTTAACTGATAGATGCTCTACAATAGGGTATTGTGTGTTCTTAGGGGGGAATTTGGTGTCCTGGAGAAGTAAGAAGCAAAGTATAGTGGCTAGATCTAGTGTTGAGGCCAAATTCAGGGCCATAGCTCTAGGGATGTGTGAATTGTTGTTGTTGAGTATTATTTTGGAAGACCTAAAGATTACTAGCAGTGGACCAATCAAGCTATGTTATGATAACAAATCAGCTGTAAGTATTGCACATAACTCTGTGCAACACGATAGAACCAAGCATGTGGAGATAGACAAACACTTCATAAGGAGAAGTTGGAAGCTAGCCTAATTCGTGTACCATATGTCCCCTTAGAAAAACAACTAGCTGTTTTTTTGACAAAGGGGCTGCCCACTTTTTTGGGAATGGTGGATATCCATTCGATAGTTTAAGGGGGAGTGTTGGTTCCTGAAGAAAGAAATAAGGAAACTTGGCTAGCATCTCAAAGAGAGTTGTTAGTCGAGCTATCCTTAATTTAGAAGCCAATCAGATCTTCAGCTTTTGGAAATTTCTAAATCAGTATATAGGAAACTTTCCTATATTGTTTAGGAAACTTCCTATTTGTGTATAGTCAAATATTTCCTGTTATTTTGCCTTTGTAAATCCTTCCTATGTTGTACATTCCTCATCTCTATAAGAGGACTTGTATTTTGTACGAATGAAGTAATGAAGAATATATTCAGTTTTCACAAGAACAATAAGAGAAGCTAATTAATGAACAAAATTATGTGTATTCAATCAATCATGTAAAATTAGATAGAATTTTTACATGATGGATTACTTATATACTGGTTAGAAAAAAAAATTATATGGTTGCTTACACCCCCCCCCCCCCCCCCCACACACACACACGGATGGCAAACTAGAAATCCAAATTGAAGTAGGAAATAGAAACATAACATTCCTTAAATAACTAAAATTAGAAAGTAACTGAACCCATAAAATTCCAGAATAATTAGAACTCTCATTCTCCATCATTATCTGGCTGAGTAGAAACTCTGGAATGTTAAAATAATGCTATTACTATCTTTTTAGGATTAAAGAAAATGGATATTCTCTTTGAAAATTGCCACCTGGTTGATTGGTTAGTAAAATCTGGTTGACTCAAAAAGATTAGAGAAATCTCAGCCATCTTCCTCTCAGCCTGTCAATGAAATGGGAGCCCCTAGCTCTTGCAGTGCACTACTGCTGGGGCCATGGTAAGCTGATTTGGAAGTGGGTTCTGGCAGCTCCTGCAATAAGACAAGGATTATCAATGAAGTTGCTGTTTGGTCGATGTTGGATGGTTCATTTCTTCTTTGTAGTGGGCTTAGGCTTCTAGCATAAAGTCTATGGGTGCAAATCTGTTATGCAGACTGGATACCGCTGTCTATTGGTTTATTTGTTGTGGGGATGTATTTTTGTAATGCTGGAATATTGTGATGGCAGCAGCAGGTTACCAAATTGATGTAGTACAAGCTGAACGTAGTACAAGCTGAACGTGAAGAATAAAGAGAAAGATGAGAGCAAGGAGAAGAAATATAGAAGAGAGAAAGTGAAGATCGTAGAGGGTAAAAAAAAGAAAAGATAAAGAATACTAAGGAGACAAAATTTGGATATTTAATCCTTATATAGGGTCCTATTTATATACTCACATGACCATGCCAAATTATGAATCTGAATTAAATTGGAAAATGAAATAAGAACAAATCAATTTGAAATATCTGAAACTCAAAACACTAAAGTATGAAATTCTAGAGTATTGAACTCTTCATTGCTATCAAAGTCCCTCTTCCCCTTTCCAAAATCAGGAGTCTATATCTTATGCTCTAGTGTGTAAATTTCATGAAAGGGGTTACTTGTGCATTTGGATGCAGGACGACGATGATGACGACTGGTTTCCAGAGGACATATATGAGGCATTTAAGGAGCTGAGGAATAGGAAAGTCTTTGATGTATCTGATATGTACACCATTGCTGATGCTTGGGGTTGGACATGGGAAAGAGAACTGAAGAACAAGGCTCCTCGAAGATGGTCACAGGAATGGGAAGTTGAGTTGGCAATAAAAGTAATGCTAAAGGCATGTCTCCATTACTTTGGTTTTTTGGTCTTCCTCTTTTTGTACTCGTACATATCATTGTGTTTCATTCAGGTTCCCATATCTATAAGTTTATGTGGTGTTTCATCCCACGTGTTTGCTTATTTTGGCTTCTTACATTATCTTTGTACTCTGCATATATTTCGATAGATTATTATCAATGCTGTTAATAGTAATAAACAGCATCTGTTCAATGCTTCATTATTCCTTCTTCCTTAATAGTTAGACTAAAAGACTCTTCTTGCCCTCTGTGTAGATCTGAATAACTAACTTGGAAAAAAAAAAATATTGCAGCTAACTGTTATGCTGTATCAAAAACCTCTTCTATTTAGTTGCTTCTGCCATTTTGTTATGCTGATTACCGGCAGATTGGACATTGGGAGCTGTCTCATTCTTGGTAGTTTGTCAAAATTAATTTTGTTATGAGACTGGGAAAGAAAATGACAGTGCAATGCTCACCTATTGTAATTTCTCTATTTGGTATTACTAAGTATGATATAGATAGGATACTGATTATCGAATGGAACTACAAGCTGGAAAGTAACAAAATGAAAAGGAAACTGGGCATTCGAGAGGCCCTTCACTCTCCCAAAACTCAATACAAGAATGATAATCCCCTCCCCCAACTTCTTCCCCCTCTATATATTCTTTTCTTCCTCCCCTCAACAGAAATCTGTTATGCACTTGCTGGGTTGTTACACAACCCAGTGATTTCCCTCCTCTACCCCTAAGCACATGGCTGGCTGTTAAGCCAGCCATCCAATTTACATCCTTGCCCTTGCCCTCTTGGAACTTCTTTGATAAGTCAAGTAAACCAGGGCCTATCAGATATACTACAAAATACCTTTAACCTTTTATATTATTTCTTAGTCCTCTTCCTCAGGGCCTTTGCACAGTTACAAGCTTGTTTGGTAAATGTAATACCCTGTTGATTTTTGCAGAAAATCAATTCTAGGGAGAATAATAGTTATATTATTTCCCTTGGATATGATATCAATATATACACAAGACATCTACATGATGTAGGAGTCTAATCTAATCTACTTTACAAGATATTTATGCTATCTAAAATACAAATAATCTATCTCTAAAATTTAGGAGAATAATTAGAACTAGATAATCTTATCTTTATAAATCTTATCTCCTATAATTTAGGAGTCTTCACGACAGTCCTCTTTTGAATTCTTCTTTATCTTCTACACTCCCTCTCAAGCTGGGCTGAATATATTATTTTGGCCAAGCTTGGTACTTAGCTCATCAAACACTCTTCTTGGTAGTGGCTTAGTTAGAATATCTGCAACTTGGCTCTTTGTAGAAGTATAGTTCAGCTGAAAAACTCCTTCTTCTAACTTCTCTTTAATGAAGTGCCTATCAATTTCGACATGTTTTGTCCGATCATGGTGGATTGGGTTTTTGGCAATATTGATACTCGATTGATTGTCACATAATACTTGTATTGGTTGTGCCATAGATACCTGTAACTCTTGTAGCAATCGTTTTAGACATATACCCTCACAAAACCCATGGGCCATAGCCCTAAATTCAGCCTCTACGCTACTCCTAGATACCATATATTGCTTCTTACCGTGCCAAGTAACTAAATTTCCCCAAACAAATGAGCAATATCGGGAGGTTGATCTTCTATCACAAATTAATCCTACCCAATCAGCATAACTGTAAATCTTCACCCATCGGTTAGCAGTTTTCCTAAACATTAGCCCTTTGCCTGGTGTCATCTTAAGATATCTCAAAATTTGATGTACAGCTTTCAAATGTCCTTCTCTAGGATCATTCATGAATTGGCTTACCACACTCACAGGAACGCCTATATCCGGTCTTATATGAGACAAGTATATAAGTTTTCCCACTAATCTTTGATATCTTCCTTTGTCCACTGGAGCACTTTCTTTGCCCACATCTAGCTTTAAAGTGGTTTCCATTGGTGTATTAGCTGGTTTGCATCCCAACATTCATGTTTTAGCAAGGAGATCTAGGATATACTTTCGTTGAGAAATTGATATTCCTTCTTTGGACTTTGCAACTTCCATACCTAAGAAATACCTTAGCTTCCAAGATCCTTGATTTTAAATTCTTTTGCCAACACTTCTTTAAGTTTCTTGATTTCAGAAATATTGTCTCTTGAACAATTATATCATCAACGTATACAATAATTACGGATATTTTACCTCCCAAGGAATTTTTGATGAATAAGGTGTGGTTTGCCTGACATTGAACATATCCATATTTCTTGACTACCTTTGTAAATTTCTCGAATTAGGCTCTAGGAGACTGTTTGAGCCCATATAGTGATCTCCTTAGTTTGCATACCTTGTTCCTTCTGAGATTAGTTTCAAATCCATGAGGGATTTCCATATATACCTCTTCTTTGAGGTCTCCATTTAAAAAGGCATTCTTCACATCCAATTGGTAGAGTGGCCAATCCAGGTTTACAGCTAGGGATAGTAAGATTCTAATAGTATTCAATTTTGCTACTGGAGCAAAAGTCTCTTAGTAATTTATACCGTAAGATTGAGTGAACCCTTTTGCCACTAGACGAGTCTTATACCTGTCAATTTCTCCATCTTCTCGGTATTTAATTGTAAATACCCACTTGCAGCCTACAGGATGTTTTCCGAGAGGTAATTTGGTAATTACCCAAGTCTCATTTCTCTTCAAAGCCTTCATTTCCTCAAGAACTGCCTCCTTCCACTTAGGATGCTGAAAAGCCTCCTAAATTGTTCTAGGAACATGCACCTTACTGATATTTGATATAAAACATTGAAATTAGGTGAGAGTCCTTTGTAGGAAATGTAGTTGTGAATGGGGTGTTGAGTGCATGATCGTACTCCCTTTCTCAATGCTATAGGCCAATGTAAATCCTCATCCAAGGCTGAATTTTCTGAAATTTCAGAATTTTGTCCAGCAGTCATAGTCTTCCCTTTTTCCAACAATTCTGGATTCGGATAAGAATTTTTGTGAGCCTTAGGACATGTCAGTTCCCCACATTCTTTCTATTTAGACCTTTTCCTAGAATAAACTTGAAGTTCATGAGGAGAGGGAGACGGATTTATAGGGTTTACAGGTGGTAGTGGCGGATTTTCAGGTTGTTGTTGTTGGTTAGATAGGGAAATTTCAGGTTCTGGTTGCTGGTGGTTAGGCTGAGGATCCCAAAGAGAATCCCAAAACTGATATTCTTGAGGATTGTTTGGTGTATTCTCCCCCTGAATATCGGTTTTGGGATAATAAGGTTGTGTTTCAAAAAAGGTTACATCTGTGGATGTGAAAAACCGCTTAAGGCTAGGAGAATAACATTTGTAATCTCGTTGGTGTGGAGTATAGCCAAGGAATATACACTTGATGGATTTTGGGTCAAGTTTACTCTGAAATTGAGAGTGAATGTGAACAAATGAAGTGTAGTCAAAAATCTTGAGAGGAAGGTGAGAAAGCACCCGGGTGTGAGGAAAAAAGGCAAGAAGAAGCTGACTAGGAGTTTGAAATTTGAGGATGCGTGAGGGCATTCTATTGATAAGGTAGGTAGCCGTAAGAATAGCTTCACCCCAAAAATGTTTAGGAGTATGAGCAGAAAATAATAAGGATCGGGCCACATCTAATAGGTGTCTATTCTTGCATTCTGCAACCCCATTTTGTTGGAGTGTATCAATACAAGAACTTTGATGAATGATGCCTTGTTGGGACATATAAGTGCCTAGAATTGAATTAAAATATTCTTTAGCATTATTTGTTCTAAGGACTTGAATGTTAGCATTGAATTGCCTTTTCACCATGGTATGGAAGGTTTGAAAAATGTGGCCAGCTTTAGATTTCTCTTTCATGATAAAGACCCAAGTAAGACGGGTATGGTCATCAATGAAAGAAATAAACCAATGAGCCCCGGTAACATTTTTGACTCTAGAAGGCCTCCACACATCACTATGAATCAAGGAAAACGGATAGGATAGAGTATACTTGAGACTAGGATAATGAGTCTGAACATGCTTAAAACATTGACAAATTTCACATTGAAACATGTGTAAATTTGAATTCTTGAACAAAGAAGGAAACAATTTCTGAAGATAAGCAAAGTTTGGATATCCTAATCTATAGTGCCACAACATAATTGCACTATTATTGGAATGAAAACTAGAGAAACAAAGAGGTGAAGTGGAATGACAATAGTTGGATTTTACTTCAGTTTTTCTGGAATCAGTCCCTTGAAGAATGTAGAGTCCCGAACATGTCTCAGCACTGCCAATCATCTTCCCCAAAATCCGATCTTGAAATTCACATACATCTTTTGAGAATTTTGGAACACACTCCATATCAATAGTGAGCTTACTAATAGATAAAAGGTTGCAGTGTAGATTAGGCACAAATAGGACATCTTTTAGTGTCAAACCAGTGGATAAAACAGCTGATCCAATACCTGCTACTTTTGCTAATGATCCATCAGCAATCCTTACCTTCCACTCTTTGTCACATGGCTGAATATTTGTTAACAGTCCACCATTACTAGTTATGTGATTGGAAGCTCCTGAGTCAACAATCCATAGGATAGATAGCTTACTTTTAGCAATAAAAGCATGTAGAGGGTTACCTTTGTGGGCTATAGAACTTGCTGCCACTGTAGAAACCTGCAGCTGTGTTTTCCCAAAATTATGCTGCAGCCACTCCATCTGCTCTTTGCTAAATAAGCTTGAGTTTGAGGCAGGAGTGGTCTCTTTGGTTGCTATAAAATTACCCTTACTCCTCCTTTCATGTGCTGGTTTCCAATCCAGGGGCTTGCCATGGATATTCTAGCATGTATCCTTTGTGTGACCAGGCTTGTGGCAATGATCACACCAAGGACAACCCTTCTTCTGCCCGGGATTTGATAGGCTGCCTCCTAGGGTAAATAGGGCAGAATGTTCTAGGCCTGATTTTTTGGGATTCAACATTAGTTTCAACCTACTTTCTTCTTTGGGAACCTCAACAAACGCCTCCTTGAGGCTTGGTAGAGGTTTTGTGCCAAGAATCCTACCTCTCACACCATCTAGATTTTTATTTAAACCAATCAAGAACTTATACAACCGCTTCTTCTCCACTATTTCTTTGTATTTGGCTGAATTTTCAGTGCACTTCCATTTGATAGTATCACACTTATCCAATTGAAGCCAAAACTTATTCAAAGAATTGAAATATTGAGTGACTTGGGACTCACCTTGCCTTGAATCATTGAGAACACTTTCTATGTCAAACAACTCGGAAGTATTCTCAACGTGGGAGTAGGCTTCCTTAACAGTCTCCCAAATTTCTTGGGTTGTATTGTATAACAATAAATTCTCACATATCTCATTGTTCATCGAGTTAATTAGTCAAAACATCACCATGTTGTTTTCGGCCTTCCAGATTCGGTGCTGTGCTTCATCCTCCTTCAGTTTGCTGACTACTCCGGTGAGGTAATCATCCTTCCCTTTTCCATATGTGAACATCATAACAAATTGTGACCACTGAATGAAATCTTGGCCATTCAATTTATGACTGGTGATTGTGAATGGACTGTTGTTGTCCATGTTCACAGAATTGGTGGTTTGGAAAGGGACAATCCCAGAGGGTTGGCTGCTCGCTCCGGCCATGACACAAGCTGATCAAGTCTGGCGGCTATGAAAGGGGACAAATCGGACATAAAAGCCTTTGTGAATTGGCGGAAATTGGCTAGGACTAACAGGGAGAAAGGAGAGGAGAATTCTGCTATGATACCATGCAGAAAATCAATTATAGGGAGAATAATAGTTATATTATTTCCCTTGGATATGATATCAATATATACACAAGACATCTACATGACGTAGGAGTCTAATCTAATCTACTTTACAAGATATTTATGCTATCTAAAATACAAATAATCTATCTCTAAAATTTAGGAGAATAATTAGAACTAGATAATCTTATATTTATAAATCTTATTTCTTATAATTTAGGAGTCTTCACGGCAATCCTCTTTTGAATTCTTCTTTATCTTCCACAATTTTATTATTGACATGACCTATACTTGTTTACATCTTGCAACATCACGTAAAAAGTGGTTAACCTCAATATGTGACCCCTCTCCATGAAAGGCTAATATTTGTCAAACTCCTATCTAGTTGTAACAAAACATCCTCTTAGATCAGTTGTGGATTACATATAATCAATCCTTATTCAACATGTCATATGGTGGTCTGATCTATATCAACTTCAACATTTGACTGAGACAATTTATTGTTTTCTTTTTGCTGATTATCTAGTTTTGCTCTTTCTTTTCTTGAAGTACATTACTAAGGCACAGTAGTTCGGCCTATAACCAGGAAATATACTATGTCAAAAGGAGAAAAAACAAAAATCTGAATATCTATTGAGCATGTTGTAATCCTCAAACTCTAAAAAGAAACACAGAAGACTATAATTGACTAGCTCTGTGAAATAAAAAAAAGAGGTAGATAGGCATGTAAGTGTACACTTCTTTTCCTCTTTTTTGATAAATAATGATGTATATAACGCAATAAACACCTTAAAGAGAACCTTATATGAAAGAGAAGAAATGCTATGCACAACCTAGAGCTATAAGATCATTATCCATAAAAATGAGGACATATGAAAAGGAGAGTCAACCCTCAACCGAGAGAAAGGAGAAAAGACAAAGTAACTCTTTAAACCAAAAAATAGAACTCTCTATGCCCTCAAAAGCTTTCCTATTTCTTTTAATGTTAGATTTATTTCCTTCCATGTATTTAGAAATGTATAGAATATGTATATAGTCAACTGGTAATTAGCAGATAATTAGGGTAATTAGTCTCCATAATTTTAGGTTGTAATTAGCTCCATAATTTAGGACTCATTCATTGTAGTTAGCCTGTAATTAGCTCCATATTGGTATCAA
Organism: Diospyros kaki; assembly: GCA_036245055.1. Classification (NCBI taxonomy): domain Eukaryota; kingdom Viridiplantae; phylum Streptophyta; class Magnoliopsida; order Ericales; family Ebenaceae; genus Diospyros; species Diospyros kaki. The sequence goes on along the minus strand of BSEG01000010.1, from coordinate 23,114,928 downwards.
AGCCTGTGTTGAGAAAACCCCAAAGTCCCTTGCTGTGTCTCTATCTCCAATGACACTCAAACCTTATTGTTTCTCTCTCTACCCCACTCTTTTTCTCTACCCGTAGTTGACCTAACCTATTGGCACTTTTTCCAGTTCCTTTTTTTGCAAAACCAAGCACACTGTTAGAAGATGTTGGGATAACTCCCAGCTTCGAATCACTCAATTACACTCAAACAAACAACTGAAACACTTCCCTGAATCACTCACTCGGTACACACACACAACTTGCGATAAAACAGTAAACAAATCAACAACTAAAAACAATCAAGAACACCAAGAATTTATCCTGGTTCGGTCTTTAGAAATACCTACATCCAGACTGCCCTAGGCTCTTTTATCTCCACTATCTTGAATGAACTTTGAAAGGATTACATGCACTAACCAATACCCTTAGCCTTGTACAGAAACTGCCGAGGGATTGTTCTACAAGAATTACAAAGATATTCCCTCTAAGAACTCAAGTATGACACTAGCGCATACTCCTCCCTTTCTCACTGCCCAAGATAGAATAAAAGAGTTGCCCCTAAAGCTAACACCCGACCTCTATTTATACAACATAGAGGCAGTAATAGAAAGCTACCTAAAAGACTGAAGTTACAACTAACGGCTTTAACAAACTGCTAACTAACATTCTAGAAACAATCCTTCTAGAATAGAAATACCAAATGAAATAACAAATGCTTAACAAAAGGAATACAACTCTCTCGAGATATACAAGCTAATCTAATACGAGTGATTTATAACAAATTCTCCACCCACTTGATTTGATTTGCTTCCTCGAGATCTCCTCCTGCTACTTGACTTCTTCACTTGCTGCTTTGATTCTACTGCCAATCCAACGGAATCAATTTTAAAATATTCAAGCAATGCTTTAATTTTGAAACAGAAACAACCTTTGTGAAGATATCTGCTGCATTTTCTTCACCTGAAACTTTGGTTAATAACAGTTTTATTTTCAATAACTTGTCTAATAAAATGATATCTTATGTCTATATGCTTTGTTCTTTCATGATGTGCTTGGTTTTTGGATAAGTGGATTGCACTTTGACTATCACACATTAATATAGTCTTAACATCTATACCTAGAATCTCTCCTACTAATCCTTTAAGCCATAAAGCCTCTTTAAATGCATCTGATAGGGCTATATATTCTGCTTCGGTAGTTGACAAGGCTACCACATGTTGGAGACTTGATTTCCAACTGATAGTAGAATCCCATAACCTAAATACATAGCCTGTTGTGGACCTTCTTCTATCGATATCTGCAGCATAGTCTGCATCTACATATCCTTGGATTATAGGAGGATCTTCTAGACTTGCACCACTATAGGACAAAGCATAATTAACTGATCCTCTAAGATATCTACACATCCATTTTACTGCTAACCAGTGAGGCTTTCCTGGGTTAGCCATAAATCGACTTATAACGCTCATTCCGTGAGCTAAGTCGGGTCTTGTACAAACCATTCCATACATTAAGCTGCCTAGAACACTTGAGTATGGGATGTTAGCCATTTCCTTTCTATTTTCATCATCCTTTGGGGACTGTTCTGATGATAATTTGAAATGAGGTGCAAAAGGCACTTTAATAGCCTTTGCAGTTGACATTCCAAATCTTGATAACAGTTTTGCTAAGTATGTTCTTTGAGATAGATAAATTTTTCCATGTTGCTTATCCCTAGAAATTTCCATCCCTAGAATTTTCTTTGCTTCACCTAATTCCTTCATCTCAAATTCAGCTTTCAACCTTTGCTTGAGGAGCTGGATTTCTTTAGTGGATTGACTTGCAATAAGCATGTCATCCACATATAACAATAGATAGATAGAAATTCTAGGTGAAACATGTTTGAAATATATGCAACAATCATAGGAACTCCTTAGATAACCTTGATTTATCATAACTGAATCAAATTTTCTATACCATTGTCTTGGGGACTATTTAAGTCCATACAATGACTTTCTAGGGAGACACACTTTCTCCACCTCTCCCTTAGCTTCAAACCCCTTAGGTTGGTCCATGAAAATTCTCTCTTCAAGGTCTCCATGAAGGAAGGCAGTTGTAACATCCAACTGCTCTAAATGAAGGTTCAGTTTGGCTGTGATGGCCAGCAGGATTCTTATAGAAGAATGCCTTACTACAGGAGAAAAGACTTCATTAAAGTCTATTCCTGGGACTTGGGTGAAACCTCTAGCAACAAGCCTAGCTTTGAACCTTGGCTTAGGATTGATTCCAGCCCCTTCTTTGATTTTAAACAGCCATTTACAGCCAACTACTCACTGCCCTTTAGGTCTCTCCACCAGCTCCCAAGTCTGGTTTTTCTTAAGGGAATTTATCTCAGATTGCATGGCTTCTATCCATTTATCAGCATCCTTAGAAGACACAGCTTGCTCATATGACAAAGGTTCTTCACTAGCTATTTCCGATGCACTAATTAGGGCATAGGCTACTAAATCTGAGTAGCCGTATCTTTGAGGTGGTCTACGGGTTCTAGGCTGTCGATCCCTAGCCACACTATATCTATCCCTATTAGGCTGATCTTCTATGCTAGAGTCTACCTCACTGTCATCTTCATCTCCTTCAAATTGAGATGACTCATGGTTATGGCTATGTTCAGGATCTGAATTAGAGCTAGGGTCTAAAGAGTCAAACTCACGTTCAGCGATATTTTGAGGCAAACATGGAGAGATTTCTGAGAGCTCTACTGGTACTGGAACTCCATTTTGACTCTTATCTTGCTGAGTTTTATCTTCATTTTCATTTATAGCAGAATTCTCATCAAATGTTACATCCCTAGTTATTATAATCCTTTGACCTTCAGATTCCAAATTCCATAGTTTCCAGATGGATATCCTATAAACAAGCATTTCTTGGCCCTAGGTTGAAGTTTTCCTTGCTTTGTATGGGCATAGGCAAGACATCCGAACACTCTAAGATGGTCAAGGTTTGGCTTATGGCCTGACCATTTTTCATAAGGAGTTAAGAATTTTATAGTTGTTGATGGGGATCTATTTATAACATGAGCTGCTGTTGATACTGCTTCTCCCCAAAATTCTTTAGGTAAGTTTGCATAGTTTAGCATGCATCTAACCCTTTCTAATAGGGTTCTATTCATCCTTTCTGCAACACCATTTTGCCTAGGATTATCGAGTGCAGTTAGATGTCTAATAATCCCCCCTTCCTTACACATTTGATTGAAATCCTTATTACAAAATTCTAACCCATTATCGGTTCTTATAACTTTGATTTTCTTGCCTTTTTGGTTTTCCACCATAGCCTTCCATGCCCTAAATGTTTCAAATGTATTATCTTTTGACTTTAGGACATATACCCATAACATCCTAGAAAAATCATCTATTATAGATAAGAAAAATCTTGAGCCACCATGGGATTCAGTTTGAGCTGGACCCCATAAATCTGAGTGGATATAGTCTAGGGGTTCTTTTGATGAGTGTATAGCATTTTTACTGAATTTTATTTTTGTTGCTTTACCATATATACAAGACTCACACTTGCCTATACCTATGGTCTGTCCTAAATCCAATATACCTTGCTTTGAAAGCTCTTTAAGGCCCTGCTCACTGATATGAGCCATCCGTAAATGCCATAGAGTTTCTTTAGATTTTGGTATAGGATTTATGGCTGTTGTTTCCCCACATACTGTGGTAGCCTGCAAGAAATAAATTCCATTTCTCAGTTCTGCCTTCATACATACTAAGGACCCTTTAGTTATTTTAACTACTCCTTCTTCTCCTTTAAACTTTAAGCCATTCCTATCCAATTCCCCAAGAGAAACCAAGTTTCTCTTTAATTCTAGAATATATCTAGGGGCTGTGAGGATTTTAAGAGAGCCATCATGCAGCTTTAGCCTAATGTCTCCTATCCCTTTTACTTCGCATTCATGGTCATTACCTAGTAAGACCTTTCCTCCATTAAAATGCTTAAAGTTTTGCAACCAGTGACGATTTGGAGTCATGTGAAAAGAGTAGCCGGAATCTAATACCCATTCCTGGCTTTCAGCATTTTCACTTACAACTAAAGCCTCAGAACTATCATAGCCATTATCACAAAAGTTTACCCCTCCCCCTGAATTCTCCTTCTCAGCTAAATCCTTTTTCCTTTTAGGACACAGCCTCTTAATATGGCCTTCTTGCTGACAGTAGTAACATTTGATTGGGCCTTTTCCATTTCTTGATTTAGACCTTGACTTTCCCTTATTCTTATGATCCTTTTTAGTACTTCTTGATCTTACTGTTAAGGCCTCACTAGGGTTAGATTTACTGTCCATCCTAATTCTTAATTATTTAAAATTTAGAGCTCCTATCACATCTTCTAAAGAAAGTTTCTCTCTACCGTGTTGGAGGATATCTACAAAGTTTTCATAGCATTTTGGTAACGAATATAGAAGAACTAGGGCCTTGTCTTCATCATCATATTTCACATCTATGTTTTCTAAATCTAAACATAGTTTATTAAAGTCATCTAAATGCTCCTGCAATTTTTGATTGTCATGCATTTTAAGATTAAAGAACCTGGCTTTTAGGAATAATCGACTGGATAGAGTCTTTTTGAGGTAGAGATCTTCCAGCCTTTTCCAGATTTCCGCTGCCGACTTTAACTTCGATACCTCCCTTAAAACTTTGTCTCCGAGACTCAGAATCAGAAGGCTGAATGCCTTTTTCTTGATCTCCGCCTGAGCCTCCTTCTGTGCGGTAGTTAGAACTGGTGTCACGTTTTCAGTTGATGACTGGGATACCTCTGATTCCAGCGCCCCTTCTAAGCCTTGACTGCAGAGGAAAGCTTCTATCTTGATCCTCCATAGGCCGAAGTCATTTGTCCCGTCGAATTTGTCAATGTCGTATCTTGTTGCAGTTGGTGCCATCGAGTTTTGAGTCTCTGATTCTCCCTCCTGAGGTTTCTTGATGAATCTTGAATGTCAACTGAGATTGAAGGCTCTGATACCAAGTTGTTGGAATAACTCCCAGCTTCGAATCACTCAATTACACTCAAACAAACAACTGAAACACTTCCTTGAATCACTCACTCAGTACACACACACAACTTGCGATAAAACAGTAAACAAATCAGCAACTAAAAACAATCAAGAACACCAAGAATTTATCCTGGTTCGGTCTTTAGAAAGACCTACATCCAGACTGCCCTAGGCTCTTTTATCTCCACTATCTTGAATGAATTTTGAAAGGATTACATGCACTAACCAATACCCTTAGCCTTGTACAGAAACTGCCGAGGGATTGTTCTACAAGAATTACAAAGATATTCCCTCTAAGAACTCAAGTATGACACCAGCACATACTCCTCCATTTCTCACTGCCCAAGATAGAATAAAAGAGTTGCCCCTAAAGCTAACACCCGACCTCTATTTATACAACATAGAGGCAGTAATAGAAAGCTACCTAAAAGATTGAAGTTACAACTAACGGCTTTAACAAACTGCTAACTAACATTCTAGAAACAATCCTTCTAGAATAGAAATACCAAATGAAATAACAAATGCTTTACAAAAGGAATACAACTCTCTCGAGATATACAAGCTAATCCAATACAAGTGATTTATAACAGAAGATAAGGCTTACAAAGATAAGGCTTCAAGGAGATAGAGAAGCTAGGAGATAATTATTCTAGCTATTCAAACACTTATAAATAAGGATAATTCACTCGAGTTATCCCAAGTTATTCTAGTTGTAAATTAGTTGAGTTTTGTTGTAATCCAGTGCTATAAATTAGGAGATATCTTAGGAGAAGAATGAGTAATAGATGTCTTATGTACATAGGAGACTTGTATATTTATATTTTCAGTGTTAATGGAAGAGAGGCATGGTAGTTCTTATCTTCTCTACTAAATTTCTTCATGGTATCAGAGCCACAGAATCTTGTGGCATCCAATAAAATAGAGTTCGACGTATAAAGGAACTCATCTTCAAGATCCGTCACCTAGTGAGGTTTCTACATCAACCCCTCTTTCATCAAAAGGTAGCCAAGTTCCAGTGGCTGCAATGGGTTTGATGGACCTTCTTTACAGATCACTCTGAATAAGTTGAATGGAACCAACTTCCGAGAGTGGTACCAATCAGTTATGCTCGTGATCAAGGGAAAAGGTAAGGTAGGCTATTTAACCAAAGACACAACGAGGCCTAGTCCTGAATTAGCAAGCTATGGAGTTTGGGAAGTTGAGAATGCCATTGTCATGGCATGGCTAGTAAATTCAATGGAGCCGAAGGTTGGAAGGACTTATCTCTTTTATGAGATGGCTAGTGAAATATGGAAGACGGTCCAAGAGATTTATTTAGATCTTGAGAATACGGCCCAAAGCTTCCAAGTTAGGTCCATGATTCGATCTACAAAGCAAGGTAATAGTTCTGTAATCAAGTATTACAATACTTTGATCGAGTTATGGCAAGAGATGGATCTCTTCCATGAGATCAAGTGGGAATGCTCGGCTGATGGAGTGAAGTATAGAAAAATGGTGGAAAAAGAACAAATATTTGACTTCCTATATGGTCTAAATTCGGATTTAGATGAAGTAAAAGGAAGATTACTTGGAACCATGCCATTTTCCTCTTTGAGAGAGGTGTTTGCTGAGGTAAGAAGAGAGGAGAGCAGAAAGAAGGTAATGCTGCTTGGTCATTCAACAAATGAAGGACTACTTCAGAATTATGCCTTGAATACAACTCGTGGAAGGTTTCCTATTACAGCTAAGGGAGAGAACCAGAAAGATAAACAATGGTGTGACCATTGTAACAAGCCCTACCATACTAGAGAGACCTGTTGGAAGCTATATGGGAAACCAGTCAATTGGAAACCTAGGAGCCAAAGAAAGGTGGGACAGACCGCTTACATGGTGGAATCTGAAAAAGGGACCTCAGCTTCATTCTCTCTAACACCAAAACAACTAGAAGTCCTCCAGCAGTTGCTGAATCAAAACAAGGTCCAAAAGATGGCTGAAAGTCCGGACAATAACAACTCCTCAGGAGTTCTCTGGCTAAACAAGGTAAAATCAGTTATTCTTTATTCTCTAAAAGGTTATCTATTGGGGTTTGGATCATAGATACTGGTGCTTTAGACCATATGACCGGTGATCTTGGAGTTATATCATATTATGAACCTTGTGATCAGAGTATTACAGTATTTATGGTTGATGGGACTAAGTCTTTAGTCCAAGGTAGAGGGACAGCGTATGTAGCAGAGCTAAGTCTAAAATCAGTGCTTTATGTGCCTAACTTAAGCTGTAATCTTCTGTCAGTCAGCAAGATTACTCAAGATAAAAATTACTCAATGACTTTTTCTCCCCTTCATTGTGTTTTTCAAGACATATCTTTGGGGAAGAGGTTGGCAAAGCTGGAAAAAAAAAAAGGAGGTCTATATCAAACATTAAGGCATGATCACCAAGAGGAATTTAAGTCACTTGTTCAATCCTCTTTAGCTACTATTTTTGAAACTGATTTAATGTTATGGCATCAAAGATTAGGACACCCTAGCCTCGAATACCTTAGAGTCTTGTACCCTTCGTCTTTTATCAATAAAATTTCGAATTTCTCTTGTGAAAATTGTATCCTTGCAAAACAAACTCAAAGTACTCACACCAAGCAAGCCTATAAACCTTCACAACCGTTTCACTTGATACATAGCGACATTTGGGGACCAGCAAAAATCCCAAACCTAACAAATACTTGTTGGTTCATTACTTTCATTGATGATTACACACGAGTATGCTGGGTTTTCTTAATGAAGGACAAATTTGAAACTTATCCAGTGTTCAGAAAGTTTCATCAAATGGTCAAAAATGTTTTTCAATCCTCTATTCATCTTTTAAGAAACGACAATGGCCGAGAATACTTTTCAAACAACTTTGATCATTATCTAACTGAACATGGTATTCTCCACCAAAGTTCTTGTCCCTATAATCCCCAACAAAATGGGATAGCCGAAAGAAAGAACCGACACTTGCTTGAAATAACAAGAGCACTTATGTTCACTCAATCAGTTCCAAACTCTTATTGGAGAGAAGCAGTCCTTACAGCAGCTTATTTAATCAATCGACTTCCCTCAAGAGTCCTTCAATTCAAAACTCCCTTGAATTCTTTCCTCACTATACTAGGGCCTTAAACACTCTCTCTCCTAAGGTGTTTGGATGTACTTCTTTTGTGCATCAAAATTAGCTCAACCAATCCAAACTTGACCGAAAGGCACTAAAATGTGTGTTCATTGGATATTCCCCTACTCAAGTGCTTAAGTAGAATACCAAACCATGGCTAATGCAACATGTGAGCTTATATGGCGCAGCCAACTCCTACAAGAACTAAAGTTGTGTGAAGTGTCTCCAATGAAGTTTGTGTATGACAATCAGGTTGCACTCCATATTGCCTCAAATCCAATATTTCATGAAAGCACCAAGCATATTGAGATTGATTGTCACTTTATCAAAGAAAAACTAGCTGAAAGTGTTATTGTGACTAAGTTTGTTAACTCCAATGATCAACTAGCAGATGCCTTCACAAAGCCACTCAGGGGTCTTCGGATAAATTACATTTGTAGCAAGCTTGGCACATGTCAAGAATGGCCTGAAGAATTTAATCTTATTTCCCTTGAAGAATTTTTTGAATTTGTGTACAAGCCAGCCTATCAAAATAGGCAGTTTCTGAATATGGATTTGGAAACCTATACAATTTAGGATATAACTAATTTATAATACAATCACAACCATATATTCTTCTAGAAGATACACCATACATCTATAGAAAGTAAAACCAATCAAGTGAGTATATCTTATCCAAGAATATGGATAAGATTTCTCATGTATCTTCAACTCTCCCCCTTAAGATTGTGAGTGAATGTTATGCATTGCAATCTTGCTTATCAACCTTTGACACACAGCTATAGGCAAACCCTTGGTCAACACATCTGCCAATTGATCACTTGAGAATATATATGGGGTGCAAATCAAGCCACTGTCCAATTTTTCTTTAATAAAATGCCTATCCACTTCAACATGCTTTGTTCGGTCATGTTGAACAAGATTGTGGGAAATGCTTATAGTTGATTTATTGTCACAATAGAGTCTCATAGGAGCTCTCTAGCTAATTCTAAGGTTATCCAACAGTATTTTAAGCCACAATAACTCACACATCCCTAGAGCCATTGACCTGAATTCTGCTTCAGCACTTGACTGAGCCACCACACTTTGCTTTTTGCTTCTTTAAGTCACAAGATGGTACCCTAGAAATGTGCAATAACCGGATGTAGACTTTCTATCTACCATAGACCATAATCAGCATCTGTGTAAGCTTCAAGAGATAGTTTCTCCCTTTTTAAATAGAATACCTTTTCCTAGGGTTCTCTTAAAGTAGTGTAAGATCTTATACATTGCTTTTAGACGAGTTTCCTTTGGGTTGTACATGAATTGGTTAACCACACTCACTGCATAAGCAATGTCTGGCCGAGTGTGTGCTAGATAAATGAGCCTCCTGACCAGTCTTTGATAGGATCCTTTGTCTACTACACCATCTTCTGGAACCTCCCTTTGTTGATGATTAGTTTCAATTGGAGAGTCAACTTCCTTACTTCCTAACATTCTTGTTTCAACAAGTATGTCTAATATGTACTTCTGTTGAGAGATAAAAATTCCTTCCTTAGAATGAACCACTTCTATTCCCAAAAAATACTTCAATCTGCCTAGCTCTTTAATTTTAAATTCTTTGATCATACATTCTCTCAACGTTTCCATGCCTTTTACATCATCACCGGTGACTACAATGTCATCCACATACACTAACAATATTGTCACTCCCTTTGTAGTCGAGTGGTGGATGAACAAAGTATGATCCCCTTGGCTTTTCTTGAATCCCGTACCAAGCATAACTTTTGTAAAGCGACTAAACCAGGCTCTTAGGGATTGCTTCAGTCCATATAGAGCATTCTTTAATTTACACACCACTTTTTCCTTGGTTGGTGGACCAAAACCAGGTGGCTACTCTATATAAATCTCCTCCTTTGGATCCCCATGCAAAAAAGCATTTTTATCATCATATTGTTGCAATGGCCAGTCTAAATTTGCAGTTAAGGATAAAAACACCCTCATTGTATTCAATTTTACAACTGGAGCAAAAGTATCAAAGTAGTCTACCCATAAATCTGTGTAACCCTTAGCCACCAGTCTTACTTTGTACTTGTCCAAGGATTCATCTGATTTATACTTTACAGTGTAAATGCACTTACGTCCCACTAGATGTTTCCCTTTAGGCAACTGAACCAACTCCCAAGTTTGATTCTTCTCTAGGGTTGCCATCTCAAGCTCTATGGCAGTCTTCCAATTCTCATTACCTATTGCTTTAGAAAAGGTTTTGGGAATAGGAATGGTATGAAGGCTAGTGAGAAAGGCTTTATGTTTAGGTGACAATTTGGAATAGGTTAAGAATAAATGTAGAGGGTGTTTTGTGCAAGTCCTTGTACATTTCCTAAGGGCAATAGGCAGATCAAGATCACCATTAGAAGCTTTAGGTTCAACATCACAATTAGAGGATTCAGGTTTAGCATCAGGTATAGGTTTAGTAGGTGAAATACTTGGTGAAATGTCAATAGGACTGGTAGTGGCAGGACTTGAATTAGATGTTGTAACTTGCATAGGTGGAGGAATCGGTACTTTTCTCCTTGAGTATACCTGCAGTGGACAGGAAGTAAGTAATGGAGGCTTCCCTAGTGGCATACTTGATGAGTCCTTTGGGATAACAGAGGGGAGAGAAGAAGATGGTAGCTCAAGAAGAACCAAATCCCGATCCTTATCCTATAGAACTATATTCTCCCCCTAAGGATAAGTCTGAACAAAATAAGAAGTATCCTCAAAAAAGGTAACATGTATTGAAATAGGAACTCTCTTGGTAGGAGGATGATAGGACTTGTAACCTTTTTGAGTGGAGGAATACCTAATAAAAACACACTTAAAGGCATGAGGATCAAGCTTACCTCTGTTAGGAGTATGAACATGAACAAAAGTGACACAACCAAATACTTTAGGTGTTAAACAGCTAGAGATATGGAAATCAAGGAAGGTCTTGGTGAGAAGTTGGATTGGACTTTGAGAATCAAGGGTTCAAGAAGGTAGCCTGTTAATAAGAAAGGTGGTTGTTAAGGCTACTTCTCCCCAATAATGTTTGAGAACATTATGGTGGAAGAGAAGAGCTCTAGTAACAGCCAAGGGGTGGCCATTCTTTCTTTTAGCCACTCTGTTTTGTTAAGGGGTATAAGGGCATGATGATTCATGGATAATGCCTTTCTGTTGAAAGAAAATAGATAAGGATTGAATCGATTGATTGAAATAATCTTTGGCATTATTAGACCTGAATCTTTTAATTTCAACCCCAAACTGATTTTTAACCATGTTGTAAAATATAGGAAAAATGGTTTCCACCTCAGATTTAGTTTTTAGCAAATACAACCAGACTACCTGGGTACAATCATCAACAAAAGAAATAAACCGTGCCGCGGAGATGTTAGGAATAGTTGAAGGGTGGCAAGGGCCCCATACATCACTATGAATTAGAGTAAATGGAAGGTTAGTTCTTTTATATGGAGGAAAGGATATTTGCTTGTGTTTTTGCAATTCACATAGCACAATGAAATTCTCTAACGTCTAGACCTTTGAATAAGGATGGAAACAACATTTTAAGGACTAAAAAAGGGGGGTGACCAAGACGGTAGTGATGAAGCCATAATTGATCCTTATTGGATTGAGCAAGGAATGACACAGGAGAAGCTTTCCGCTCACTTGGTTCCTAAAGGTAGTAGAGTCCAGCCTTAGCTCTAGCATGCCCAATCATCTTCTTCGTGTCGTGTTCCTGAAACTCACATAAGGTTAGGTGAAAAATAACACTACAGTTGGCATGTGATGTGAGTTTTTGAATAGAGATAAGGTTAGTAAAGAGTTTAGGAACATGTAGGACATTTTTTAAGGTGAGATGTTTGTCCATATTCCAACCTGTTGTCATCCTAATAAAATAGTCCTCTTTATTTTTATGAGATGTGATAAAGCAAGAATTGCATTGGCATGATCAAGACACGGTGATGAAAAGAAACCAACTGGTTTCCACACTGATAATGTACAAGAAATGAATAGTTGAAAATTAGAGGAAAAGAAGCAAGGTCCAATTGGCATGCTTTGGTATTAGGATAAATTTTTGAATAAAGATGACAACGAACAAGAATTCAACTATAAGTTGTTTCCCATCATATGAAACTCAATCGGGCTACATCTTCTATGACAGTTTCTCACAGATTTCTATTACAAGGATCATATGGGTAAAACAATGTGGGCCATAAACAAGAATAACAAACATTGTTGGAGAGAAGCAATGTTATATGGGTTTCCCATTTATACCCATGGCCCACTGGATACAATAATATGATAGTCATAAGGATATGGGATATTTATCCATTGTTTGACCAAAATGGGACACTTAGACCTTCTGATTATTAACAGGACTTATTCCTTGTTGCATGGACTCAGGCATGAGGATTAGGAGTCATTTTGGGTGCATATCTACAGTCAAAAGCTGCATATGGATAATGTGGGTATGCTGTGAACATAAATCAGGAATCGGGGGTACTTAAATATTAGGCGTTGAATAATTCATATGATTTTATTATTCAGAAGTGTACTTGAAAATCGAATAGAACCTTCATTGATTTACAGTCAATGATGTGAATAATTCTGTTGTTCATAAATTCAAAATGTCTATTCTTGTTTGGAAAGATAATACATTGTTCTTCAATTATGATTGGTTGTCTTTGGGCCCACTGGTGTCCTGTTACTTGATGTGAGAGGAAATTAGTTACATGAGAGGAAATACTAGTTCCAAAGACCTTGTCTTCTTGGTGACCAATTGAAATATTTATTAGTTCAGATGACATATAAGTAAAGATATTAATAAATGAAACTGAGGTATATGGGGGTACTGCCCTCGTAGAAATTTGCAAAGGAAGAGAAATGGAAGAAGTTCCTTATCCATAAGTGATGGGTGGAAATCCTCCAGATATCAACCAGTTACTTTGAAGGTGTCTCAAAACTATATAAGAGAGAAAATCTACTCTTTAGTCTTAAATAAAGGTACTTTTATCCTTGAAACCGCTATGGCCATTCACTCCAAATACTCCCCATCAAGGTGCTAGTAGTGAAGCATTTTTACTGGGAATATCATAACCCGCAAGCATTTTTTACCAAGCAGAAGAATCAAGTTCATCTCATCAAGAGAGATTAAATTTCTTGACTCCAAAACAGTGAATTTAGTATAGAATTGGTAAACCAATAAAGAATTTTTTATTGTTGATTTTTTCATTCAAATGCTAAGTTGGCCAGGCTTTTGAGTCGTCTAAGGCTTGTTAGTGCATTTTTGAGTCCAAACTCTATTTTTAAGAAGCATTCCTTCTCTAATTCAAGCATTGGAGCTAACAGAAATGAACCATCCTTTGCTGAGGTATTAACATTGATTGTGAAAATTTGGAGTTAGGCTGGGATAGAGATGCTTTCCATTAAAATATGTAGCACCATTAAAAGTGCTATTTATCATTGTTTGTTATGTGTATTTGATGTGTACATCTTGAGTATCAATGCATTTTAAACTTTTTTCTGTTGGTCTTAATTTTAGCCAGTTTCTTATTGATGGAAAATCACTGGTAAAATCCAGGATGCCTTTTTTATGCTTCTGGACTGAATAAAACTGATATTGCAGGTTATAGAATTGGGTGGGACACCAACTATTGGGGATTGTGCCATGATACTACGTGCAGCTATACGGGCTCCTGTGCCATCAGCTTTCTTGAACATTTTGCAGGCAGCACACAGTCTTGGTTACTTTTTCGGGAGGTAAGAGATGGTTCCCAAATGGAATATAACTTAAATGTTGTGTTTTTCAAATTTGAAAACCAATGGTTGGAGCTGACCTGGCTTCAAAATGCATTTATAATTATAAAAGAAGGCATTTAGTTAATGGCAATGAGTCTTTATATGTTTAGTTATCTCATGAAAGACTGGATTAGAAGCAATGTGTAAAGCTGCCTGGTTATCACAAATGAATTTCATTGGGCCTGCTTCACCAAATTTCAACTCCTTAAGTAGTTGATTTACAGCATATTAAGTTCACAGGCTCCTAAAGTCATGGCTAGATATTCAGTTTCTGCGCTTGTCCTTGCAACTATATTTTGCTTCTTACTTTGCTAAGAGATCGGATTCCCACCAATAATATATAACACCCGGAAGTTGAGTGCTTGTCTGAAGGAAAATCTCCCCAATCTGCATCTGCATGACCTACAATTTGAGCATGTCCTGTATCGGTATACAACCACTTTTTTCTTGGTGCTTCCTTTATTTATCTGAGAATCTGGATGACAACATCTCAATGGCTATCACATGGTGCATCCAGAAACAATCTGACAACACTCATTGCAAAGGAAATGTCAAGTGATTGAGAGGTAGGTTAGTGTTCCAAGAAGTCTTCAGTGTCTGCCAGGATCAAGTAGTAACTCCCCCTGCACTGGTAGAAGTTTGACATTTTGATCCATAGGAGTGTCCACAGGTTTGGATCCTAACATGCCCATGTCTTCAAGGATATCCAAAGCATATTTCCTCTATGAAATGTAAACACCATGTTTGAATTTGCTACCTCTATTCAAAGAAAATATTGTAATCTTCCTAAATCCTTGGTTTGAAAGTGACGAAACAAATCTTGTTTCAATCGAGCAATATGTTCCTAATCATCCCAATTAATGACTATGTCATCTGCATAGACTAATCAAATAAATGTAGAGATGGGATAAGTGTGACAATAGAAAATAGAATGATCTGCTTCTCTTCAAGCCATGCCAAATTGCTGTATAACTACTAAACTGTCCAAACCAAACATTTGGAGACTGTTTTAGACCTTGAAGTGACCTATGTAATCGGAATACTAATCCAGACTCCTCCTCAGCAACAAACCCAGGGGGTTTCTCCTTGTACACTTCCTGTTGTAAAAAAAGCATTTTTAAGGTGCAGTTGATGAAGAGGCCAATGTTGAATGGCTGCAATAAAGAACAGAAAACACACAGAAAATAATTTGTGTATTGACACGTTAAAATGCTTTACATGTTTCCCTTTTTATAGGAAAATACAAATCACAAATATAGGAATTAAATAAATACTCTAGCTAACCTACAACCAAGCTTTCCTAATTTACAGAAGTTGGCTAGAACCCTATTTACAGAAAGAAACAGCTAGTAAATCTCTAAGAATTCGGCAATATCTCAGCCAAATCTTCCATTGCTAGCTTGCCAATCAATCTGTCAAATTACTGTAGCCCCTTTGTAAATATATCAGAAATCTGATCGGTAGTTGGAATGTATGGCATGCAAATCAGTCCATTATCGATCTTTTCTTTAATAAAGTGATAGTCTACTTCCACATGTTTTGTTTTGTCATGAAGAACTGGATTATGAGCAATTGAAATCGTTGCTTTACTATCGCAATATCCATATGGGTTCAAAGGACTCTCTACATGCAAGGACAAAGTTGCA
This sequence comes from Diospyros kaki, assembly GCA_036245055.1. Taxonomy (NCBI): domain Eukaryota; kingdom Viridiplantae; phylum Streptophyta; class Magnoliopsida; order Ericales; family Ebenaceae; genus Diospyros; species Diospyros kaki. Next base: position 23,099,327 of record BSEG01000010.1, on the reverse strand, counting down.
TACACTTGGTCTTCCCTATACCCCACTGGTAGAAACCTAACCCAGCAGCTTGTCGTTCCACTGAGTCTGCACGCTAATTTTATCGTTTGAAACTGATTATCATTATTTCAGGATTCTGGGTCTTATTTGTGTGTGTTTATGATCAATCATGTTTAGTATGTAAATGACAGACATGTTCATCATTTATTACACTTTTTCTGAATCTTTTTTTTTTTTTTTCTGGCCAAGTTTGCTAAATAATTTTCGATTATGTTGTTTTGTGCAGCCCCCTCTATGATGAAGTCATCACACTATGCCTTGATATTGGGGAATTAGATGCAGCTGTTGCTATAGTTGCAGACCTGGAAACAAGTGGGATCAAAGTGCCGGACCAAACCCTAGATAGAGTTATTTCTGCTAGACGAAGACCTGATGACGTTGGTGATGGCCAGTGACAATTGCAGTTCAATAGTTTTGTACATAATTCATTTGTTGTAATAATATAATGCATTTTGCTCCCTCATGCCATCGAAGCAGAGTCCCAAGTTTAGTTGATGTAATGGAAGGCTAAAAGTTGGAGGAAATTTTAAAAATATTATAATTTTTAAAATAAATTAACGAAATATTGCATGTTCCAAACTATTTATCAAAATGCTATAAATCTTACATATGGGCAATTCATGTTGGAATGTGGAGTTAGTGCAATAATTTGAATTGAGCAAATTCACTCTTAACAAGAGAGTGAGTTTCAGTGAAACTCACTTCCCATGAGATCCCTCGGGTTAAAGTGCTAAGTCACCAATTGCTTGTCCTTTTACTGAAAGTAGCAAATTCTCTAAATGATGCAGCGAGGAGGTAACATCAACAAGGATTGTATGCAAATCAACATTGGGTCTGGACACGCTGTCAAACTGTACTTGTAGGATTGCCTAAGTGTAAAGTGTCTGTATTAGATATTATAAATAAAAGTTAGCACATTCCAGTATCACCAAACAAAAATAATTATATGAATGAAAAACAACTCATAAGACACATTATATCACGTCTACTTTGGATTGCTAGCTAGTATATCATTCATTGTTAAGATGAGGTTGATATAATACGATAGGTGATCCAATAGTACCATGTCATGTAATCACTATTTGGATGGGCAAAACATCATATCCTTAGAATGGCGGTGGCACAACATTTCTTCCACATGTTTATATATAACTTGTGATAAATATGCCAATTGTATGTACCTTTGCATTGCTTGTCTAGACTATGTAGCTCACGTTAGTGATGTATGGCTTAATATTAGATTTAGATGACATTTAGTATATACTAGGGATGGATGTATGATATTATTATTAATTAAAAGATGGTCATTTCTTCATGTATTGCTCTCTAAATATGTATGAATGAGTCTCTAGATGTGTTAATAGTCATATTCCAAAGTTGTTAAGAATATGTGACAAAAATCTATATCACAGGATTTCTTAAAAATATTCCTAATCTTAAGATTTATCAGATGATGACTATGATTAATTGATTATGGACTAACACATGACCTATTATTTTTTATTAGTATGAGATATTAATGATAAAGAATGGTAAGTCACACGACATATTGTATGAGATGCAGCGAGTAAACATATAGGTGGATGTTGGTTGAACATTTACTGAATGTAACGCTTGTGACAAATCATGTGGCAAAAAGGATTAATGATTTGTTATTGGTTTTTGATTGTATATTTGGTCCTCAAACCAAAGGTGATAGAGTTGTCTTTGTCTACTGATGTCCAAGATTTGTTGTTAAATGGAACCATCTGGTGTAAAAGGTAGAAATGTTTTCTCATCGATGGGATTCATTGACCTCCATCTTAGGGGGTGAATGTCATATGTTATCTCAGTTGGTTGTGATTGGAAAACCCCTAGCTAGGGTGAGCATGATCGGAAAGAGTTTATGATGTCAGAAGAAGTTTTGATGTGTCATCTCTCAATCACACCGAACTTGATCATATCATAGTTATCAAGTTCTATGAGCTTAATCAGTCCATGGCTGTCACTTGGTCGAGAGGTTAGTCAATGGAAGGATTATAGTGCAGGTAATCGAAAGACCTAATGTGTTTACCTAAAGTATTGACTTCATGCCCATTAAGATCATCCTGATATTATGCTAAAGGTCACTCAAGACCTTTTGGGATGCTGTGAGGAAATAAAGAGTTTCTCATAGTTAATCGAAGTGTTCAATTTGTGTCAAAGAATTTGAAGTGTCTTGATTGCTACATAGCGGTGAACCTAGAAGGTCACACACAAACTAGATAATGCATTGGATTAATGATTCCTTGTTGTCGTGTGTTCTCAATCATCATTAAGAGTTAATGATAATGATGGATGTAATGTTAAAAGTTAACAAATGGATCAATAAACTGTTAAGAATTAATAGTGGAAGACCGTTAAAATTTAACGGAGCATGCCGTTAAGAGTTAACAAGAGGTCTAGGTTCCATTAAGAGTTAATGACAAGACTTGATGCAATTTGGTGAAACTTTGAAAGAAAGGCGTGAAACAATCAACAGTGTTCCTAAATGGTCGACAGTTCTACTGTAAAATAGTTGATAGTTCATTTGGAACGGTCGACAATTTCACTGCACAAGATTAGATCTCGCATGCTTTTCTTCTGTCGTTTCACTCGGCAAAGCATTTAATTCTCTACTATGAGGATTAACATGCATCTCAAACGCATTAAATAGGAGAACAGAGAAGTTGGTTTGCCTTGTACGTGCCTTGCTCTAATTTTTCCCTTCTTCCAATTTTTGAAAAGCAGCTCTTGGCCCCTTTCTGTTACTGTTATTCTTCTTCTTGAGCTTTATCGCTTTTATCTTCTCTTTGCTCCTTGTTTTTCTGTTGATCCAAAGGGTCGTCAGACAACCATCGGTTTCATCCAAGAAGAACCTAACATAGAATGAAGTTACCTTTGTTCTCACTTGTCTAGCACATGGGTGAGATGAAATGTTCCATTGTCGCCTAGGAATGGACCGACTTGGTCTCTTATGATTGTGGGAGTTGGTTTAGTCAACCAACGAAGCAAGTACCGGAGTGAACTAGCTTGGCAGAAGCTGTTGGAAGAAAGTTGCTCGTGATTAAAAGAGTTTGGGTCCAGGTGTATCATAGGCGCAACCCACGACATCTCAACGGAGTGTGTGTTTATATTGTTTGAGGGTTTAAGTGGAAATATTAATTTATATTGTTTTGAGGAAGTGGGTAAACGTTTGGTAAAATCAAGGTCTAAGTGCAATTATTAATTTGGGGTGTAAGTGCTGGATTTTAGAAATTTTGGGGTCTAAGTGAGAATTTCGAAAAAGGGCTGGAAATCACCATAAAATTAATTAAATGTGCATATAGGTTGAAGAAGGCGGCTAGAGCGAGTGACATGTGCATGGGTGGCTTCTCAGGCAGATGCGGGATTGAGCTAAGGCTATTGCGGGCGCTAATAGGGGCAAAACGACATTGTCGCTCCTCAACGATGCGTTTTTCCTTTTTAAAGCCCAAATCTAGCACTAATTGTGCGTGGAACAGAAGGGAGAACAAAGGGGAATGGGGGGCTCGAGCAGTAGTAGAAAGGCAAGAAATTAGGAAAAAATCTGAGGAAAATCAGGGAGTTTTGGGGATTAATTGGAGTTTAATTAGTTAAGTAAGTGGAATAAATTATTGGGAGTCTTGCATGTTTAAATTATAAGTTTCACACGATTAAATTTAATTATTTTGGGCTGTAGTTTCATTATTTTCTATCAAACGTATTACTTTGCAGCGAGAGTGCGGAAAGGTCAAGAATCAACTATTTAAAGGCAAGTTCTAACCCTTCTTCTCATATTCTTTAATTCGTAAACGAGTCTATGTCATTTTGTGTATTTTACTTCTTCCATCACTATGATTTGGTTTCACGTGTTAATTACGTAAACACGTGTGGTAGCCATTATATAACTGGTGAGTTGTTGATGAGTCTGTTGGCGGTGGTTTTAAACTAAAAATGAAACCCCTTGCGATATTCCTTTCCAATCGTTACGAGGCTTTATGTAATACCCGAAAACTTGTAAGTTATTTCTATTTAATAAATGAAATGATTTCCCGATTTTCTTTAGGTTCTCGAAGACTCGAAATTTGTGAGATTCAAGGATCTTTAGGGGACTTAAGGGCAATGGACTTCAAAGTTTATTTAAACCTAACTTTGGATTCCAAAAAGATATCAAAAGTGGCTATGGATTTCAAACCCAAATTAAATTTAATTAAGGGACACATGTTACCATTTGGATGGAGACACATGGATAGGAATGATTACATGGACACATGTCACCATTTGGATGGAGACACATGGGTAGAAATGATTACATGGACACGTGGCGTAATTTGGATGGAAAATCAAAAGTAATGATTAAACACCAATCTCGAGGGACACATGGCGCTGTAGGATGGAAGCAATGATGAAGGCTCACATCTCGAGGGACACATGTCATAGTAGGAAGAAAGTAATGATGAAAGCTCATATCTCGAGGACATGTGGCACCGTAGGATGAAAGCAACATTATGGCTCAAATCTCCATAACAAGTGGCAAAAATCCATTCATTGAAGGATTTAAAATGTCATGATGAGGCTCATATCTCAAGAGCCACTTGTCACCATAGGAAGAAAGCAATAATTAGGGTGCAAATCTCAAGTGCCAAGTGTCACCATCTTAGAAAGCCAAGTGTCTCAATCCTATGGATTTAAGGGCACTATATAAGAATGCTTTGGGTTGGGTTTTTGGCCACCAAATTAAGGAGGTAAGTTTCTTATAAAGGAGGGGAAACTCTGCTGGAAAGAAGGGAAGGAAACCCTGCTCGAGTAGGAGCCGAAAGGAAGTCGTTGGAAGGCACGAGCCCCCTTGAGATTTGTGCAAAAACAGTAACCAAAACTGCGAGGTAAGCTCATTTTTTTTCTGTAATCACGTAGAGGGTCAAAAGAGGAGTCCGTAGGTTCAAACGGCACTCGAATCAGAGTTAAAATGAGAGAGTTATTCCTGTTTTAATTTTCGGGGTCGGAAGTTCGTCTGAGCTGGGCGTCCAGGCGCGTGGAAGCTCTTGTGGGAGCGCGTGTGGACGCGTGAGAGGTCATCTTGGCTTGAAAGTTTTCATGAAAACTCCTACATTTAGTGGCTACTTACCTATCTAAAAATATTTTAGGTTTGGATACATAAAGGTCTCAGTTTTTATAGAATAGTCCACTTGGAGCGACGTTCGGCCGTGAATTTGTGCAACCAAGAAGTGGGAAGCTTCGGTGAGTGGTTTATGCATTTATTTGGTACATATTGATCACATTTGCTTACATTTGTGTGAGGTTTGTGGTTGCATTTCACTCTTCCTTATGTTTCATGCATGTTTTCCTTATGTTCATTATGTTTTGTTGCATTTGTGGCTGTGGCAAGCTTGGGGGGGATGACATGTACGGTCGGGGACCGTGAAATGGTTTGGTGTGATGGACATGTCAGCGCGGGGGTGATTACAACACCCTGGCATGGGCTTCCACAGAGAGGAGAAACTGCATAGCATCTCATTTATTTTTGGCATGTCCATGCATTTATTTCTTCACTTAACAAACCACCTCACTTAGATATAACTATCTAACTTGAGTGTTCATACTCCTGGGATATTCAACGTCCCAGGTAAGTCTGACTCTCCAGGTACCCCAAGCTCGAGTTTTGGGAGAAGCAAGAAGGTGGTAGATGTTTAGACCTTGTATTTTAGTTTTCAATTCTGTGTGCAAGCTATATGTTGTAATATGAATGACAGCTGGGTTATTTAGATTAAAGTATGTATCAGACTTCTATTTTGTGCTTGTATTATAAGTGTTGTACTTGATTCATATATAAACATAGTAGGAATCCTACCACTTCAGGTTCGATCCTAGCTTCTGTATATCAGGATTCCTTTAACACCCCGGATGTGTTTATGAGTCCCTTGGTTATAGAAGATGGGGGGTGTTACACTTTATACTACCCTGCTTCTTTGGGAATGATGTCGAACACATGTAAGGGCTAGATTCTTAAAGAGTTGGGGAGACTTGGTGTGGCTGGGAAAACACTGGTGTGTCCATATAATTGTCTCATGTGGTAGTGGCGGTCAACTGACTAGCCTCTGCTTAATCTTTGACGTTACTGAATAATCTAGATAGGCCAACACAGTGCGTTGTGACGGGCAATGCCCTCAGTCCTAGATATAAAGTGGCATAAATGCTTACACCACATAGGGGTTCATAATCAAACCCCAGAGTCGTATGGAGTAATAATATGTCAATCTGTGAGTGAGGGCTTAAGCCTCAAGTCTCAGGTGTGTCGGAGTCACGCAAATATGAATTTATTGATGTATAGCATCCGCTATGTGTATCAAATGGTTTGGGTGGTTGCATAAAATATGTGGAATCATCTGTTCATGCATGACATGACATTTACATGCATGCGTGTGTATTGAGCAGGTAGCCTGTACACGACGATATGGGTCCCCTCGGCCTCTGAGTGAGGGTGACACCCGACTGACAGAGGATATGGACGTTGATTTGTGCACAATATTATTGTACATCATGACATGTGTGACTCTGAGGGCCAATTGCATTTCATGAGCATAAGTGCGTGTCATACAGGAAGTAAGCCATGGTATGGGGTATGCAACATGAAGAGTTGTTGCATGGGAAATGTGTTCAGTCGAATCATCATGATGAGATTGCATGGGGATGACATACTGGTATACGTGATAGCGCACTTATTATTTTGAGCGGCGGTGTAATTGCAAGACGGGGATATCCAACTTTCCATGCTCGGTTGGTAACTGAGAGAGCTACGGCTCGATAGACTCCCCTAGATTGGAGCCAAGATGAGGAATACTCGATGAGTAATCAAGGGAGCTACGACTTGCTAGACTTACTTGGAGTGGAACCAGGATGAGAGTGGACGATGGTCCACAACACTTTCATAGCATGCACATGTATATATATAAATATACACATATTTGGCATGTGTAATGCACGTTGGTGCGTAATGTGCGGGCAGATGATTATGCCATAGCGTGGGTGCTAACTGTGGTAAGGCATAACATCATGTTCAATGTATTCTAAAACATGGCCTAGGCACAGCGTGGCTGCATGGCATGGATGTATACAATACACATAAACACATGATATCATACGTGGAACACAAGCATATGGTGTTGTAATTTGAGACATGCAACAAGACATGGGCATTACATGAGATAACATAGCATGATTGCACTTGACATACTTGTTTGTATTGTATTGTATTGAAATTGATGGGTATAGCGTGTTAAATATATGAGGATTGTAAGTCATAGCATAACCGTCTCTCATAGGGCAGTGGTGTGATTCTGCTTCGTATCAGTTTCTTACTATGCCCCTTTTATTACTGATATACTTGCTAAGTCTTGTGACTCACCTTATTTTTGACATCATTCCAGGTGTGGAAGCTGGCATCGAGGGTGGACTCGTGGCATGATGGTTCTAAGAGGCTACATGTACAAGAGCATTCCTGATCAAGAAGATCTTTGGGAGTGAGTTGTGGCAAAGGGGTCAGATGTTAGGACTGGTTAGTTTGATTGGCTAACGATTTGTTGTGTGTGATAAACCCTTGAGATATGTAATTATAATTAAATTGCTACCAATATTGTAAGTGAAAATTGAGGAAATATTTGGGGGTGTTACACCTAAAGAGTTGATTGTGTACTCAAGGCAATAGAAACTCAAAAGTATATAAAATTGCACTTTCCCAAGTAGTGACCAATAGCCTGACTTGGGTCCCAATCAACTTGACTTGAACACAAGTAGTTCTTCCTTTGAACTTGAAACTAAAATTTGTGAACCTCTTATTGACCTTGACATAGTAGTTACCTTGAGAAAAGATGTGAGATCCTATACTCGATATCCAATTGCCAACTTTCTCACCCATGAAAGGTAATCTCCAATCTCTCAAGCATTTGCTACTAACCTTGACAGTGTGCAGATTCCAAAAAAGATATTCAAGACACCCTTAAGGAACAAAAATGGAAGTCATTTGTTTTAGGTGAAATTTAGGCTCTAGAGAAGGATGGGACTTGGGAAATCTCAAATTACCAAAGAAAAAAATATTGTTGGATGTAAGTGAATTTTTACAATAAAATACAATGTAGATGAGAGTATAAACATGTTCAAAGCCCACCTGGTTGCAAAGAGATTTATCAATCTTACAGCATTGACTATGAGTAGATGTTTGCTTTAGTGGCCAAACTTAACTCAATTTGAGTTTTGTTAACATTAGCAGCAAATTTTGATTAGCCTCTTCACCAAATTGACATCAATAATCCTTTCTTGAATGGTGAATTAGAAGAGGACATCTACTGTCAAGATCCAAAATTTTCTCAATTTTTTTTATACAAGCTCTAATACCAAACATTTAATAACAGCAGAGGCCAATATGAATATTTAAATCACCATTCATTAAACATTCACATTAGGGTATAACCACCCATACATCTCAACATAAAGGGTAACAAAATCTAAATACAAAATTTATACTAGTTCTTTTCTTCTGCCCTCAAAACAAACCCCCACAAATCTTTTAGTTGCGACTGCTCTATACACATAACTACCTTTCTAAGATCAAGTTACATTGGCTCGCCCTCATCCAAGCTTCCCCTTTACTTGGAATGATGCAAAACAAATATGAGCCACTAGGCCCAACAAGTATAATATACAATAAACAATGAATCGATTACAGAATTATTCACTTACACTAAGTACCCCCAATACGGTGCATCATGATAGCATATAATAAAAAGAGATTTACTCATTTTTTATTTGACACATCCTTGACATATTATTCCCCATCATGCACCCATACCATGTTATACCACATCATACACCCATGCCATGACTCATAACACCATGCAATTTATGCACATGATCATTTACTCATATACGGTCTATGGGCTCATACATATCACACTGACACCCAAGGCCTCAACATACATATAAAATATATCTCTTCCAATAAACCTTTTCACAGTGGACCGAGTCCCATTTACCGAGCTCATAGTCGTAGCTTGCCCACATCAAGCACTCCTTCATCAAACTTTGGATATCCTTTTCCCTCATGCGGATATAACCACCGCTCAAAATAATAGTCGCGCTAAATAATTACCATGCAAAACTTATGCATTTCAAAATATGATTATGCACACATGCCTACATGACCACACTCTTAATCATTCCCATCACATACTCCCCCATGGCTAATCTCAACATATGCATTTATTCATGCACCATTATTTAATTATAATCAATACACAACTTCACACCTATGGTTATATTTTTACCCTATAAGATGACCAATCAATATTAACAATAAAAGAATGAACTAAACATTAGATAACAATAAGGATTGGGAGCAAAAATACAAGCAAAACAAAAAGAATCAGTTAACAATAGGGGCAGAATGGTCTACAGATACATCTTAATGGTCGTCCACCAATTCCTATTTCCATGAACAGTCGGCAGCTATGCCCTAATGATTGACATCAAGAGCCCATACATCTAACAATCGATAGTTGTGGCTCAATTGGTCGACTACTAAAACCTGACAACATGAACGACAATGCAAGAGATAAAAAAATACATGCAAGAAAACACCAAAATCTTGCATAGACTAAACCCTAATCAAGAAAAGCATTATTCCTTAAGAAATATAGGGTGAATCGAAACCTTATTGAGGCTTTCAATAATATTCATCAAGAATTGAAATAATACCACAAGAGTTAACAAAAACAAAGGAAATAAAACCCACTTATCCAAACTAAGGGTTTTTAAGAACAAATTTTCAAAGATGGAAGGTGCAAGCGATTTGAACTGGAAATAGCATAGACAAGAACCATAATATTAAACATGGGAAGTGCAAGCAACATAAGAAAGAATTGAATAAACAAAATCCCAAAAACTTTCAGGTTTTAGTTGTGACTTCATGGATCTATTTCGGGTTCATAACTTAGTCAAATATCACGAATAATATGCCTAAATTGAAGCTTAAGATGTCTAGTTTCTGAAACAACAAATGAATTTGAACTCGGATATAACAACAAAAAGTTATACCCAAAAAATTGAAACAATATCAGATTACGTGGAATAGTAAAATTTCTAGATTTTAGGTAGAGTTTAATAGGGCTATTACGGGCTCAACACGCAACCAAATAATTCAAGTAATATGTCAAAACGAAGCCTATGATGTATAGTTTATTGAACAAAAAGAGGATTTCAAATCGGATACAACCACAAAAAGTTATACTCCAAAACATACAGCATGTGCAATCTAACAAAAAATTAAGAGGGTCCAAAAATTAAGCATTTCCCCTTTTTACCCTCACTTTATACATACACACATATACATATACATATACATATACATATACATATATCCATTTATACACATCAAATAAAAAAAATAAATATGTATATATATATATATATGCACACATACATACACCTAGTAGCCCACTTATTTTCTCCCATTTGAATTTTGACTTTTCCACACTCAATTCTTTTAACTTTTCAACTTACACATAATTCCTCATTTCATTTGACTTTTCAACCCTTTTTACTTTTGAATTTTCCACCACATTTTCAACTCTTCTTTACTTGACTCTTCAACATAACACAATGTATTAACTTTGACTTTTCAACACAATAATTAAAAATCTTTTTTTTCTTTGACTATTCTACATCTAAATACTTCATTCATTTTTTTTCTTTCCAACATACATCAAATTTTATTTATTTGGACTCTACAAAGATAATATAAATAATTCTTCATTACTTTATATAGTAGGTAGCTTTGGAAGACAGACCCAACAAAAAATGGTAGATAGACTAAAGAAGAACAGATGCCACTGATCATTTATCCACCAATGGTTATGATACTGATTATTGATGCTAAAGTCGCTAATTTTTCATGAATACTTGGCCTTACAAAGAACAACAAGCTCTGTTCATTTAATGTTTCCCTTACGTCTTAGTTAATTAAAACAAGCTCTTCAATTAACCCTTACCTTCAAACAACCCTAGAATAAGCTCTTTAGAATTTATTTCAAAAGCAGCATTAAACTTTGTGGAAACAACACCAAATTTGAACAATAAACACATAAGGTAGGTTTATTTAATTCAGCACATGTACTCCCTAGGAATTGAACGAAAACTTGTCCATAATCATCAACCCTAGTTGCTACTTATGCAAGAAAAACCAAACAATTACGGATTTGGTATTTAAGCTAGTAATTGATCATGCATCAAGAATTGAATAGCTGCCGTTTACGCAATCAAAACACACAATCATAAACATTAAAAGCAAAAGATACCTGAATATTCAAGGGAAAATCAGATTGAAAATAAACTCAAAAATATCTCACAATATTCTTCACCATGGCTTCAAAATATCCTTGTACCGAAAAACCAAAGTTTAACCACACATAATGAGAGAAAGAACACAAAAATAAGGGAAAATATGAAAAATATGCTTCTTTCTCCCCTTGGATGTGCTTCTCTACCTCTTTTTCTTCCTGGACATTCTTTTTCTCGAGCTTGGATCAAGACCTTATATAGCCCCCAACAAAGAATCCAAATCAACAAAAGTATTAGGGCTTCCTAGACTCCCATAACTTATGAGCCTGTTTTGGGTTAGAGAACAAGCTTTTTGGGCTTCAGCCCCTTCTTAAGAATTATAATTTAGGCTTTTTAATCACTTGATTTGGACATCAGAAACTCAAGTTATGTCCTTTTAAAGATTCAATGTTCGTGTAAAATTCTAATTCAATTAGGATTTGCCCAACTTTTCGGCCCTAACGTTGAAGCAATGTTTGGAGGCCCAAACGAACTCGGATTTGGACAAATAATACTATTCTATAAAGCCTAAGAAGTCCTCTACAAAAGCTCTAATGACCTTATTCATGTTCTTGAACTTTAACATGGTCAAAAATCTACAAGAAGCCCAAAAGGTCAAAATATTTTAAAACTGAAATTTTCTAAGTAAAAGCCCAATTTATTCTAACCTATCCAAAATTGTCTTAACCATAAAAATAAGCATAAATCAGCACAATAAGGCATAAAGCTCACCCAAAAGACTATATGTAAGGGAAATAAATATATAAAATTATGCACTCATCAAATTCCCCCATACTTAGCTTTTGCTTGCCCTCAAGCAAAATTAGGCTCACAACAAAATCAAGAAATCCCAAACTCATAAAATCTAGACCCATGACATCATATTTACTACAAACCAAGAACTTAAGAGACATGTCATGACAAGATAAAAATCACAAGACAACATAAACTTATTCTATCATGGCAATCTTATCAAAAAGTAAGCATAACAAGATCCGTTAAAAACTTTTCCACAAATTTAAAAATCAGGATTTTCAAAACACAACTCCTTCTCATGCAATTCTCAGTTGAACATGAACTCATAAGTAAAAGGCAAACACTTCCAAACTAAAGAGAACTAAGCACACTCACATCATTTTTGCATATCCGTACACATTTCTTAATCAGATTCATAGACTTTACAACTAACATAAGTGGTTCATGCCTAACTAAACCTAAAATCATCCCCTCGTCTCCTACTACAAACAAGGTAGCAAATGAGGTTTTTTTTTATTCATATAAATGAGTGCATTTTATGCTCCATCTCGTTCATATTCCTTTTTTTTTTTTTTGGAAATAAATGAGTGCATTTTATGCTCCATCTCGTTCATATTCCTTTTTTTTTTTTTTTGCAAATAAATGAGTGCATTTTATGCTCCATCTCATTCATATTCCCTTTATTTACTTAAACCTTATTTAGGACTAGAAGTAGAGGAAAAAAATCTCATGAATGGTACAACATTCACCACTCATGCCAATCACATCATCCACAAAAATTTTTAAGACATGTACTCCAATGTTACCATGATACAAATGTGCATAATCCAATTTAATGAGATATGGCTCAACTTTAACTCAAGAATCACGTTGAAAGATAAATCACATAAGAGTTCATCATGTTTCCATAAAAACAACAAAATTGAAGGGTACCAAATTTACATACTCATTCTCAAACTCGATCAACCATGATAAAATCCGCTTATGCAGCAAGTTATCTCAACTAAAACATGCTTGAATCCTCATTCTTATTCAATCACAACTTATAGCAAATATGACCTCCAAAATTCTTGGGAGAAAGAATTATCCAAGACACACAAAACACACTAAAAATGACACATGAAGATTAAAAAAAACACCCATGAAAATGAAACTTATGTCCTCCCCCCAAAACTAAAACCTTACACTGTCCCCAATGTAAGCCTATCATGCAAAGAAGAGTAAAACTAAACACACATGGGTTAAAAACACACAAAGAAAAAAGGAAAATGATAGAGAACAAATCTGATCGTGGTTTTTAAACCACACTTGTCGTTTGCCCGACGTCCATCCACTTCTTAATCGGTGTAAGTTAGACATTCCAAACTAATTTGATCAATAGTGTACACCTGAAAACCTTCATAAAAAGGTTTCAAGTGATGACCATTGACCTTAAAAGTTTTATTGATGTCCAAGCTTCATATTTCAACTGCACCATGAGGAAACACATTAGTAACAAGAAAATGTCCTATCCATCTAGAATGCAACTTACCCGGCATTAATTTGAGTCTCGAATTGTAAAGGAAAACTTTTTGTCCAAAAACAAATTGCTTTCTAGCAATCATTCTGTCTTGAAATGCCTTTGTCTTATCCTTGTTCTTGTCCTTTGTCTTGCCCTCATGTCTCAACTTAAAAGTCTCTGTGCAAAAACATTAACCACATCAATAGAAAATGCAGATTGAATATCATTAGGGTACCTTGTGTCATCAAATATATTAAATTTCACAATCTCCTCTATCGAACTCCATGGTAAGGGTACCATCATGAACGTCAATCTTTGTCCTAAATGTTTTTAGAAATGGTCTCCATAATAAGATTGGTGCTAGATTATATCAGTTATCTTCTTCCATGTTAAGCACATAAAAATCAGTAGGAAAAATCAATTCATTAACTTGCACTAAAACATCCTCAAGAACTCCCTCAGGATACACATTAGATCTATCAGCAAATTGAATAATCACACCCATTTCTTTCAATGGACCGATATTCAAAGATGAATAAACAAAAAGATGCATGACATTTATTGAAGCTCCTAGATCTAACATTGCTTTCTCAATATTGACATTACCTACTTCGCAAGGGATAATGAACATACCTAGGTCCTTGCATTTGGGAGATAATTTCTTTTGAAGGATGACTGAAACATTCTCTCCCATACTTACCTTCTCATTACCTTTTAACTTCCTCTTGTTGGTGCACAATTCCTTCAGAAACTTAGCATATCAAGGCACTTGTTTAATTGCATCAAGTAATGGAATATTTACCTCAATTTTGTGAAAGGTTTCCAGGATTTCCTTCTCCTTCTCCTCCTCCTCTTTCTTGGATTTATTCAATCTAGTAGGAAAAGGAGGATTTGTCACCAACGCCTTGGGCTGTTCACTACTAAGTCCTTTAGGCTTGTTAGTTTGAGGTTGAGGAACAACTTCTTTTTAGTTTCTTCTCCTAAAATTCTTTGCTTCATCTTGTTGGGTTATTTCAAATCCTTCCCACTCCTCAAGGTGATTGCACTAGCATTTTGTCTTGGGTCAACAACAGTTTGGGAAGACAATTTACCTTGAGATTCCAACTTGCTTATTGAAGATGCTAGTTGACTTATTTCATTCTCCAATTGCTTGATGCTTGTTCTTGTCTCCTGTTGAAATTATTGTGTGTTAGTTGCAAGTGATTTAAAAATCTCTTCTAGAGACATACCTTAACTTGAAGAAGGTTGTTGTGGGGGAATATGCAGTCTAGGCTGGTAATATTGGAATTACGGTCTTACTCCATACATAAAGTTGGGATGATCCCTCCACCTTGGATTGTAGGTATTTGAATAAGGATCATACTTCATTTGTGGTGGGCCTGGGAATCCTCCAACTGCATTGGCATGCTCTAAAGAATCTTCTTGAAGTGTAGGACATGTATCAGTTGGATAGCCAGTAGCAACACAAATACCACAAGCTTTCACATGTTACAAATTTCCTACAACCAATTGTTGAACAAGAGAAGTTAGATTGGATATTTGATTTTTAAGGGAAAATATACTTACCTTATTTACCCTTCTCAAATGGGTGTCCTGTTTGAATCCAAATTGCTGTGAGTTAGCAGCTATGATGGAAATCAAATCTCTAGCGGCAATATGGGTTTTATTCACTATAGCACCTCCACTAGATGCATCCATCATTTTCCTCTCCATAGGTAGTAGCCCTTCATAGAAATACTGAATGAGGAGCTATTCAGAAATTTCATGTTGAGGATAGCTAGCACACAATTGTTTAAATCTTTCCCAATACTCATGAAGGGTTTCTATATCTTTCTGCTTTATTCTACATCTCTCTCTTCTGATGCTAGCAGCTCGTGAAGTAGGGAAAAAATTATCAAGAAACAATCTGACCATCCCTGTCTATGTAGTTACAAAACCTGGAGGTAAGTAAAACAGTCAATCCTTTACTGTATCGGCTAGCGAAAATGGAAAAGCACGCAATTTGATTTGTTCTTCAGTCACTCCTTGTGGTTTCAAGCTTGAACACATCACGTGGAATTTCTTTAAATGCTTGTGGGGATCTTTGTTCTCGCGCCCATGGAATTTAGGGAGCAAATGGATCAAGCCAGATTTTAATTCAAAATCCACCGCTAAAGCTGGATACTAAATGCAGAGTAGTTATTGGTTTTCATTTGGTGTAGTCAATTCCCTTAAGATTCTTTCTGCATTGGCCATCTCTTGTTCTGTTTCAGTACCACTAGATGAATCAACCAAGTCCACTACTAAATCCAATCCAGGGGATGAAGATGAAGATACTTGTTTGCACAATTTAGCTTCCTTCCTCAACCTTTGATCTTTCTTCTCAACCTTAGGATTGTATTGGAGTTCACCTGTACGAGAAGAATGAGGCATAAAATAATAAAAAAATAAAAATAAAAGGAATAAATCTATTTGACCCCAATCCCCAGTAACAGCGCCAAAAATTTGTTGGTTGTCGAATCCAAAAAATATTAAATTCTTCCTCTTCAAAATGTAAATTGTGATAGTGATGAGCAAGGTTGTATCCATAGGGATTGGTTGATCTATTCATTTGAAAAATTAAAATAAATAGAAGAAACGATTGGGGGGTTTAAAACGTGGATCTAAACAACTAAAAATAGAATATTATTCTAAATTAATAAGGCAAATCAGAATGTAAGAAGATTAAAGTAATCAATAGAAACGCTTCCAGTAGAAGAGATTTATCCACCAATGGTTATGACACTAATCATTGATGTCAAGTCACTAATTTTCCTTGAATACTTAGCCTTAGAAATAACAACAAGCTTTGGTCATTTAATGTTTCTCTTACTTCTTAGTTAATTAAAATAAGCTCTTCAATTAACCTTTACCTTCAAACAACCCTAGAACAAACTCTCTAGAATTTAATTCAAAAGTAGTATTAAATTTTGTGGAAACAAGACCAAATCTGAACAATAAATACATAAGCTAGGTTTATTTAATTCAACACATGTACTCCCTAGGAATTGAATGAAAACTTGTCCATAATCATCAACCCTAGTTGCTACTTATGCAACAAAGGCCAAACAATTACGGATTTGGTATTTAAGCTAGCAATTGATCATGCGTCAAGAATTGAATAGCAGTCGTCTACACAATTAAAACACACAATCATAAACATTAAAATTAGAAGATAGATGAATATTCAAGAGAAAATCAGATTGAAAATAAACTCAAAAAGATCTCACAGTGTTCTTCACTTATGGCTTCAAAATATCCTTTTAGAGAAAAACCAAAGTTTAGCCACACATAATGAGAGAAAGAACACAAAAAGAAGGGAAAATATGAAAAAGATGTTTCTTCCTCCTCTTGGATGTGCTTCTCTGCCTCTTTTTCTTCCTGGACATTCTTTTTCTCGAGCTTGGATCAAGACCTTAAATAGCCCCTAAAAAAGAATCCAAATTAGCAAAAGAATTAGGGCTTCCTAGACTCCCGTAACTTATGAGCCCATTTTGGGTCAGAGAACAAGCTTTTTGGGCTTCGACCCCTTCTTAAGAATTGTAGTTCATAATGTTTATATGAATTTAGGCTTTTGAATCACTCGATTTTGACATCATAAGATTAATTTATGTCCTTTTAAAGATTCAGTGTTCATGTAGAATTCTAATCCGATTAGGATTTGACCCAACTTTTTAGTCCTAATGTTGAAGCAATATTTACAGGCCCAAATGAACTCGGATTTTGACAAATAATACCATTCTGGAAAGGCAAAGAAGTCCTTTACAAAATATCTAAAGACCTCTTTCATGTTCTTGAACTCTAACATGGTCAAAAATCTGCAAGAAGCCCAAAAGGTCAAAATATTAAAAAGCTGAAATTTTTTAAGTAAAAGCCCAATTTATTCTAACCTATCCAAAATTGCCTTAACCATAAAAATAAACATAAATAAGAACAATAAGGCATAAAATCTCACCCAAAAGACCATATGCAAGGGAAATAAATATATGAAATTATGCACTCATCACATACATTCCACAATCCTTGAGGCCCATTTACCTCAACCAAAGGCTTGGATAAACATACATCATATATAACCATATGCATAAAATATTTCTCAAGCATCAACTCACTTGTGTGGATAAATGATAGTTTAATATGATGTTATGCATGCACATTTTCCACTCAAGAACATCCAACCAAGATGTAGAATCAAAATAGAAACCCTTTAACATCAACATGATTTTTGTAGTGTTGGGCTAGCAAGAATAGCCGATAGCCTCCAAGTATCAGTAGACAATTTCCCCACTTTTAGAGAAAACGGTCAATAGCCTTTAGGAAATGGTCGACAATTTCCTCACTTTTGGGGCAATGATCGACAGCCTTGGACCCAACAGTCGACCGATAGTGTTATCCTCACGCAGACACCCCAAAAGTGATATCCTCATCATCGCTTTTGGGGCAACGGTTGACAACCTTCGGACAAATTGTCGACCACTAGGGCGTCCTGTAACCCAAAACATCACACCTAAGAACCCAAAACACATGCAAGTCACAACAAACCTTGCATGATCTTAACCCTAACAAGAAAAGAACCTTTCCTTGGAGGTTATAAGGTGGAACAAACCCTATTTAAAGTTCCAAAGGACTTTAACAAGATCTAACAAGAATCAAATGAGAGTTACAAACCATTCTACATAGATAATATGAAAGAACCCTTTTACCAAAAACAGGGTTTTCCCCTTTAATAATCTCTAAGATTCAAGGATCCAAGGGTTTAGAACCTGCATCCAAAGAAAAAGAAGCATAAGAACTTGCCTTATCAAGCTGCATCTTTGATTTAAGCTTGAGGTAAGTTGCAACCCCCTTGAACCAACAACAAAATAAAGGAAAGAAAAAATGAATGATAGAATTACTGGAATGAAGAAGCAAATGTGCCAAAGCTGCACAACCCACCCTTCTTGGGCTTCAATAAAAAGGAGAGGAGATGAGAAGAAGAGAAGAAAAACCCTTAAGGATACTCCCAATTTCTGCCAGCTAATTCCCTCCCCCCATTCTCCTCCTTACATATTTATAAACCTATTACTTTAATCTATAATCATATATATATATTAATGCAATAAATTATTTAAACACACACACACACACACACATATATATATATACCCTGAAAGTTGGTAGCCCTCAACCCCCAATTTTGATTTTTCCATTCCAATTGCAATATATTTCTTACCTTGACTATTCAATATATGCATAATTCCCTTGGCTTGACTTTTAACATCACCTATAATATCACATATAATTTCCCCAAAAATTATTACTCAAAAAAAAAAAATGAAAATCCAACTCACACAATGATATCACCTGAGCGACCTAATCCCGCTAACGAGTTGTTACACGTACTATGTTTATGAAGTTATCAACATAAGGGATAACAACCATTATCATTGTGTATGTGGATGATATTATCATCACAAGTGATTGGAGTGAAGAAATCTGCAACTTGAAGAAGCTTATAGCCAAAGAATTTGAGGTAAAGGATTTGGGGTTCCCAAAATACTTCATTGGAATGGAAGTAGGTTAATAAATGGAATTTTTGTCTCTCAATGTAAGTATATAATTGACTTATCTAGAGAAACTAGCATAATTGGATGCAGACCAACTGATACACCTATGGAATCAGGAAACAAGGCTAGTTTGGCTAAAGAAAATCCTCTTACAGACAAAGGTCGAACCAATGACTTGTGAGAAAGCTCATTTATCTTTCCCACACTAGTCCTAATATTGGGTTTGTAGTAGGAATGGTAAGTAGGAATATGAACAATCCTACTAAGGACATCTAAAGGGTTTTCACCACATTCTTTAATATCTAAAAAAGAATCTAGGGGAAGGTCTTTATTTCAAAAAGACTACAAATAGAGATGTTGAAGTGTTCATAGATGCAGATTGGGCAGGTTCCATAACAAATTAGAGGTCAACTATTGGATATTACTCTTATGTTTTGGGAAATCTAGTCACATGGTAAAGTAAAAAGTAGGCTATTGTAGCTAAAAGTAATGCAAAAGTAGAATTTAGAGCCATGTCCCATGGTATTTGTGAAGGAATTTAGCTTATGAGGTTACTTGGGGAGTTCATGCAATGACCCATGGTGGGTCTAGGACACCTTTCCATTGTTATTGTGTGTGCTATAATTTGTTAAAATTGTGATCTATGTGAAAGAAAAGTTATAAGTGTGATATGTCAAAATGTCAAGGAAAACAGGGGTGCTAAGTTAAGAGAAATGAGAAAAAATTGTGGAAAAATCAAAGTGTAAGAAGTTTGAAAAGTCAAATAAATTGAGTGAGGAATAGTCAAAGCATGAATGTGTGTGTGTGCTTATGGAAAAGTAAAAAAATTGTGGGCTTAAATTAGAAGAGAAGTGGGTTGCCGAATGAGTATATGTATATATATATATATATATATGTTTTATGTTTTATTTAAAGGGAATTGTATGTGTGTGTCAATATATATTTATGTGGGGGTAAAATCGAGAAAGGGAAAGACTTAAAAGGAGCATTTTGGCAAATTTGGGGAGCTTGGATCTTCTAAAAGGGGGTTGAGTTACAGTCCCAGTGGATTGATTTGTGGCATCTCTTTTCTTCTGATTTAACCATCTCAAAATCATCAAAGGCAAGTTCCTATTCTATCTCTTTATATAGCAAGTTTCTCTCATTCCTTGTTTCCTATGCAAGTTTCCCTTCTCCTCCTTTTCCTTACAGTTGTATGTCTTGATTCTTTACTTGATTCGATGTCTTTGGATGGTCTATTTTTGGGTTTTGGATTCTTGAAACCCCGTTGTCTTTGTAAAGAGGGTTTCAACTCTGTTGTTTGTAACTCATGTAGTTTTCTTGAATTTTTTGTAAATCGTGTTAGTGATCTAAATGGGGTTTTAGTCCACTCCATCTTCTCAAAAGAATGGTGTGCATATTGTTGGAGTTAAGTTGCATACAAGAATTTGGTGTTTCTTGAATGTATTTTTAGCTCTGTGAATAATAATCTTCGTATCAGGGTGTTTGTCGGCCGACTATTTTGATCGTGTCTATCGATTAGTGGCGGGAGTTTCATTCTGTCAGTTGACAGTTCCTTTTCATCTGTTGACCATTGGGGGCTGGTTTGTGGTGTTTGGGGTAAATTGCATTTTGTCGGTTGACAGATCAAGCCTCATCTGTCAACTATTTGCTAGAAATGGTTCTACTGGTCGATAGATAAGGGCGAGTCTATCAACCGATTAAGGCGTTAGCTTCTGGCGGTCAACAGTTGCCTCTTGTCTGTCGATCGGTCAGCCCCTCTAGTTACTCGGTAGGTACTTGCTTGACCATGGGAGCTTTGGCTCACAATGCACACCTAGTATAAAACCAAAGCTTGGGTGGACAATGGTCCACAATATAATGTTATGGTATTGTTATTGCATGGACATATGATGTGGTTAAAGATGAGGAATGATGAGAGGTTATGTAAGCGGCAAGAATTTATGGATTGTTGTGAGAAGTTCTATCCTATTTTGTTGTTATCATTCATGCCTCAATTCTTTACACTTCTTGCTTGCTATATTTATATATTTGAGGAGTCTTGTGGTTCACCCTTATCTATTTTCATCATTCCAGATAAAGGTAAGGCCAAGGAAAGGGCTGAGGCGAGTGAAGCTTGAGTATTGTGGGGTATAAGAAGGTGTACAAGGGTCTCCCACTCGAAAGGTCTTGGGGTGTGTTTTGAGGGCAAAGATAGAGTAGTTAATGTTGTATTTTAAATTATTACCATTTTTTTTGTGATGCATGGGTGGTTCAACCCTAAGGAGTTGTTAAGGGAATGATATATTCCTAAGAGATGTATATGTACTTTGTTGGTTATCTTATTTATTGAATTCAATGAGGATGGTTTAAATTGAGTTTTTATCTATATCTATACTCTTAGCGACCTCCTTCCGAACGTCCTATGCTAGCGGGATCTCTGAGCGCCATTATAGTTAAAGATACATGTTGGAACACCTATAAAGCTATACGGTGACGACAAAGCCACCATAACATTGTTAAGAATCCTATTCATCATGGTAGGACAAAACACATAGAATTGGACCAGCACTTCATAAAAGAAAAGATTAAAGGAGGTTTAGTAAAGCTGATCTATACACCAACAACATTTCAAATTGTCGACATCCTTACAAAGTCTCTTCCTTGAAATGCCTTTGAGAATTTGAAGTATGTTGAAAAAGTTAGCTTAAGAAGAGGATGAATTAAGCTTATCTCGAATTTTTAAAATCAAGTGGAAATGCAAATAATCATAGGAGAGAAGACAAGGGATTTATAATGGTTTGGTCCAAGACCTACATCTACTAACTTGACACTTGCCAAGATTTTGAAAAATCCACTAACCGAGTGCTTTTTGAAACAGGCAAACACTATACTTTCAAACTTACAGAGCTTTTTCAAGGTGCAACCTTAACCCTTTAGTGGATTTTTCAATTGGGCTCCAACACTAACCCTCAACCTCACTTTACAAAAGATAAAAGGTGAAAACAAACAAAGATGTCTAATGATACAATGTTTTCTCTCAAGGATGATATAGCATAAAATAGAGAAAACACTCAACAGCTATTTTCAAACTTGAAGTTTTGGTATTTCAAATGAACAGCCTTCAAGGAAAGATCAAATAAACGTCTTTTTGCTCAGAAGTTCTTGAATTTGTATATGTAATCAATTTTCTCTCTTTTGCCTTTCCTACCTTTTTTTCGATTAGATATGTAACTATATAAAAGACATAAGAGAAACCTTTTCTTTAATCGATCACATCAGTTCTCTTTTTGAAATTCCAAACAATAGTCAATAGAAAAGCAACAGCATGAAATCTTCTTTAGAAATATATCTTCACATCAACATGTCTTGTAATGTTTTGAGTATTAAATGCGTTTGACAGATTGTTTAGTTAGAGAAGTGATATCAAGTAATTTTAAACTTTCATAGACAGATTGCTCAAGTATGAAGTGTTTGTAGTTGAGTAATTTAAACAACTAGTTGAGTAATATGTTGGGTTACTCAAGTATGAATATGAACTTTCAGTAGTTTTAGGGTTTACAATTTTTAACATATGTTAGTTGAGTACAAAGATAAGATAATCACGTCATAACATGAAGTACTCAATTACTTTAATCAAGTAGTTGAGTATAGTATATCTGAATATGATATTCATTTTTGACACAAATTACTATGAGTATTATTCAATATTAGTCAACTAATATCTTCTCTTAACTTAGTACGAAACATAGAACTCGAATATAGATAAACAACCACTTATTACTTCTTTTGCATCATGGTATGTTAGTGGAGTTTATATTCTTAGTAGTCGATTACATTTTGAATGATCTATGTTTAAATATAGGGAGTCAACTAATATAGTAAATTAGTTGAGTAACTCTTTGCTAGTTTAATCAACAATCCATCCATAGGAATCGAGTCAAAATTTATATTAGTTGAGCACAAAATACAGTATCCTCTGTATCCTGACAAGAAGTTGACTACTTTTAGTGATAGTCAAGTAATACTATGAGAGTACAAACTAGGACTCGACTAATATGACACATTAGTCGAGTTTAGTTTGACTTTTCTCCATTCTTTAATAGGAAGTCAACTATCTTCTTATCATAGTCGAGTAATGTGGATCTAGAGCTATTTCTTCCTACATTTTTGACCAACTACTTGAGTAATAGCATATATTACTCAAGTAACTTTTATCTTCTTAAGTTTACTTTTGAAAGAATTCAACACTTCTTACTACATGAAGTTGTTTTGTATAACCATCAAAATAGTCAACAAAGTCCAAACTAGGTATGATTGATATACATACCCCAACTTGAGGGGGGGGAGTGTGGAAATCAGAAGATTATGTCCTAATTCAGCAATCTTCTCTACTGAAAATTGCTTGCTTCAATCCAATTACCTTCCTTGTTCATATTAAGAAATGTGTTTTAGTCAATATGTAGGATTCCCTAGTGTTTATTAGTTGTTTCCTATTTCAAAGGTATATTAGTTCTTTCCTCCTTAATATCAAATAATTTCCTATTCTAAATAGGCAACTGCCATATCAAAGAGATGTTTGTATTTTTTGTATATAAATTAGTTTTTTGTTGTAAAGTTATTAAGAAAAAAAAATATATATATATATATATAGAGAGAGAGAGAGAGAGAGAGAGATTGTCCTCTGAATTTCTTGAAAAATAGTGTTGCTTCTTATCCAAAATTTTAACTTTTACACATTCGACAACTACTAGTTTTTGTGATTTCTTGATTTGAACAAATATGAATTAAACTATACAAGATTTGAACCTAAGATAATAGAAAAGACAACTCAATAAAATGATATGCAATAGTGGAGGTTGATATATATATATATTGTTGCAATAATTCACACCATTAAACAAAATAAGGAAAACAAATGTTGTTATATAGCTAGTTATGTTTTCAAGAGATATGACCTTTTTTAAATAGACATAACTATTTTGAAAAGTTATATGACCATTTATAAAAAAATGTCCTTTGGTTTATTTCAAGAGACTGTCTTTTAATGTTTTAGGAATATGATTGTTTACAAAGGGACATGATGTTACAAAGTGATGCGTACTTTACTTTAAATAGAAGAGGTATGATTTTTAGACAAATGAATATGTCTATTCACCTATTATAATAGGTGAATCTATGTTAATGAAATGACTACCATTCATTAAATCTCCTGATTGAAAATATACCAAATTACTATAAAAGGAAATCTTCATAAATTGAGGATTAGAAATTTTCATGAATTTGATAAATCTTAGAGGTGGTTGCCATTAACCTTGCAAAATTTTAATAGGGCAAATAATATCTTAAAGACAATATTTTATCACATTTTATAGAATTCTCCATAACTTTTCCTAGCAATTTAGGGTGTTATTTAAAATTCTATATAACCTGAAGTTGCTATTGTCAACATTGAGTATGAATAATTCAAATGTTGGAGAGTGGATGTACGTTTACATCAACTACAAGAAGACGAAGTGGGATGGCTATTGCTATTCTATCTTTTTGGCATGTTACAATTAATTCCATCATCTAATATGAATCTTTGAATGTATGACTTCAATAGTTGCATATTCAGTTGGTTTTGCACATTGGAGTATGCAGTACAAAGATCATTAAGACATGAATTTGTGAATTCAATAATATATACTTACATATTTAATTGGCCTTGAAGAATCTAATCAGTAAACAAACTTAAAGAGTCATGAAAAGTCTATCATTCCCTTCTCATATTCAATTTAAAGCTAGACTAGAACGATTGTGTCTAGCTAGCTGGTTGAAAGCTCATTTCAACAATAAAGTTTTAATTGACTATACATATATGGAAATGCCCTTGCATTCCATATTCATATTCATTTAGGAAGTCCACCTCATTGTTAGACAAATTGTTGTTGTGGAGAAGGCGAAGGAGAAACCGACCATGAAATAGTGACAATCCAAGAGAAAAGAACAAATAGGATGTCTAAATATATATATATATATTTGTTTTGTTTTTTGCTTATCTTTATGTGCCTTCTTCCTAAAGGGCACACATATGTTACATGCATCTTCACTTTCTCTCAATTCATCGACTTGCTGGTGAAAAAGAAATATATAACTGCATAAATAATCATGTGAAATATATATTAGCATTGTTGGAGAAACCAATTTGATTTGATTTGATTAGAAGACATCCTAATCATTCTCCTCTGATTGTGGGATTGACTGTTAAAATCTTTCCATGTTTATTAGTTTCCTTTTGTACAGATTTGATTAGGTTTAGTTTCCTTATTGTAATCTTTCCTACTTCGTAAGTTTCTACGTGTATATATAGGGTGATTTACCCTATGATGTGGTGAAGAGAAATGCAATTACAACTTTTCTTACATGGTATCAGAGCATCTCTGTTCCTAGGGCATTACGTTTCTCCGACCATTATTGTTGTTCGTTCTTTTAGAGACTCTCAATTTCTCTAGCCTTCATAGTCATCGTCCCTAGAGTTCTTTCCCATTGGCCTTCATCATTGCTTCCATGATCATCAGCCTTCATCACCATTGCCACGTCCATTGGCCTTCATCACCATTGCCACATTCGTCAGCCTTTATTGCCACTGCCACTTCCATCAACCTTCATTGTCGTTGCTTTTCTTATCACCCATGTCTGAACTTTGTCATCACTTGTAAGGACCCGAATATTGGTCTAAAATATTCTGATATTTTGGTTATTAATCCCATGTGAGTGAAATAAGGAATATAAATTAAAATGGATGTTTTAGGGGTTGAAAATATATATATATATATACGATTTCATAATTATTTAAGTGGTGAAAATAAAAGAGAATGACTAAGCGGGCATAAGTGGAATTGTTTGGGGGAGAATTGGGAAAGAAGGGGTGATATAAAAGGGGTGCCTTAGGGAAAAAAAAAGCTAAGACCATTCTCTTCTCTTTTCTCTCTCTCTCTCTCTCTCTCTCCCATTTCTCTCGTCTCCCTCTTTCACTCCTAAGTTCTTCATCTTCTACTTGAAGCTTCAAGGAAAGAAATTAAAGGTTGGATCTAAGGGGTTTTGGTGGAGTCTTGGAGATCAAAGCTTGTGGTGTGTTCTTTCTTCAAACTCATCTCTTAAATCAAATGAAAGTTCTATTCCTATATCCCTCTCCAAAAATTTTTAATCTTTGTGTATTGAGGGTTAAGGGTGAAAAACCCCATGATTTTTCAAGTGGATTCTTGGTTGATGTTGTATGTAAAATCTTTGCAAGATTTCTCCCAAATTCTTGATTGTATCGGTTGGAGTGGTTTTAGAACTTTAAATAGGGTTTGTTCCACCCTATATTTTGTTGGGAATGATGTGTTTGGGGTTGAGATGGAGCATGATGGGATGTGGGTTGATTTTGGGGTGTTCCCGATCATTTTTATGCATTTTTGGTCTCATTAGTCGACTATTTTGGTTAATAGTCAACTAATTAGTGGGTTAGTCAACCCATGGAAGATCATCTCTTGGCCCGGTCGACTAATCTTTTCAATAGTTGACTAGACTTCTCATTAGTCGACTAAAGATTCTAGATAATTTTGCGTAGCTAGTACTTTTTTGCGTATAACTTCATGTGGTTATATCTGATTCAAGATCCACTTTTTGTGTTGAAAAATAAACTCGATAAGCTTCATTCTGGTTCATATTTTAGCACATTTGGATAAGTTTTGAGTGGTCTCCTTTTGGTTCCAAAATATACCTAAACGTTCTTGGCTGATTCTTGTGCAACCATTAGTGTGTTTGTGCATGCCAGTTGTAATGCCCCACTTTTCCAATTACACAATGATGTAAAATATAAGCTAACATCACCACGGGTGTTATGGAAACCCTTGCCAATGGAAGCATTGGATCGAACCTGAAAGCTTAATCAAAACTAAATAAATGGGGTTTCTACTAGATTTCCTTGACAAGTATAGGAAATGCTCGCGACATCCAATACTCTAAAAATGACTCAACACATAATCGTAGGTATAGCTGTAGGACACCCACATACACACACCTCTTACAACCTTGAGTACCCTAACTGCTATTACAATACATCATTGTGGTACAATTACTCAGGTACGTAATAAATCAAAAAAACCCCCAAAGCTAGCCAAGCACCATCTCCTTGCTCATGCTTGAACTGGAACCTGAAACACCTGGTACTTCCGACATACTTGGAACGTTGAACATTCTTGGGGCATAAACCTAAGTTAGATATTACATCTAGGTGAGTAAATCAAACAATGAAGTACATGCGTGCAGATGCAATAGTGCCATTATGAAATCCACCCCTGTGGTAGCAATGCCAGGGTGTTGCAATCATCTCTGCGGTCATCATAGTCACTCCTTGGCTCACCATAAAAGCACAAGATCTTCCATGATGTCCCAACAACTATCCACAGTCACCAACACGAACATGATATATGACAAAGTAGAAGGAATATGCATAACCAAGGGAAAATATGACATGTAAGCCTCAAAGGCATGATATGCAAGTCAACACCCACACCCAATGAAGCCAAAATGATCGGGATGTAGCAAAACGATGCAAAAAACACTCACCTTGATGATTTGGATGCGTTAGGGCACTGTTCACAGGGTTCGGGAATGTTTTTCTGCAAAAATAACATACTTTCGTAACTCAAATCTAAAATATTTTTACATAGGGTTCTAGGAATAAATTTAAGGACCAAATCTACAAAATTGTGGCCTAAGAAGGGCCCACATGAACCAACATGCACTGGGGGAAGGATCCCCACATGCTGCACTCGTAGCAGGCAGGTGGCGTGTGAGCTACACGCACCGCCCCTCCGTTTTGACCGCTTGATTTTTTTGGCCCGTTCTCCCTCATCTGGACTCCGATTTGACCCTCGTTTGAACCCATGTGACCCTTATTCAATTCTATATTGAACTAAAGAAATAATTTGGACTTAAATTTATGTTTTGATGTTATTTCACTCCTTTTACGGTGGTATCTTGATTTTTCCAACGAAGTATTTTTCCACCTCCTTCTTTGACAAAGTTTCTCCTCTCAAACTCACCTTCTTTTTCCTCTTGTTTAATGGTGAGAATGTCCCTTCTAAAGTCTTAATATTTATAGGCATCCTTGGCCAATCCAGGTGTGCCATGTATTGCTTGGATAAGTTAGGTAATTATTGCTTTCGTAGGATCGCACCACGTGTCCCTAGAGATTTATGCCATTTCATACCCTTGCGACAAGTGTCGATTGAGATATGTGCCACCACATGCTTAATTTGATTTTCAAGATTCCTCATCATTGCTCATGATTACTTTCCTAACCATAAGTTAGCTCATTTGGTTCTCTTAACCAATTAGTTACAAGATATTTTAAATTTCTTACAATTAACTCCTTAGCCCAAAACTTCTTTGCACTTCTATCACTTGAGCCCTAGAATCCCTTAAACTTTCCAAAATCCCTTAACGTGATGATCCCTTGCATTAGTCTTCATGATCTTTCAAAAAATCCTTCATTTGTTCCTTGAAAATTGCTCGAGAACTACACATGTGTCTATTGTATCCTTCAACTTCCAAGGAAGTGTGTATAACAACGCCCTAAAAACCTTGGGTATTACACCAGTGGGCTTATGCTCGACCGTGGTTATAATAACGATGGGCTTATGCTCAACCGTGGTTACCATGTTGGTGGGATTATGCCCAAGTGGTTATCATGCCGGTGGGCTTATGCCCAACAGTGGTTGTTATGCCGGCAGGCTAGTACCTAGCCTTGGGAGCTACAGCTCGTAATGTTGCCTAGTATGGACTAGGGCGTGAGTGGATATCGTTCCACAGCTGATAATGGAGTAAACTTATAATGCATAGCATAAAGGCATGATGTGTATGATCTAGTATATAGAGAGATTCCCTACTTTTGCATATGATGCTATCTATTGTGTTTCCACCCTACGAAGGGATTATTTATTATGCTTGCTCTTGACTTATCATGCCTCATTATATCATGCCTCTATTGGTTGCTTATACTTGCTGAGCTTTGTAGCTCATGTTGTTTCCTTGCATCATTCCAAGTTTAGGTAAAGGCAAAGTCTAAGGAGGGTGGTGAACCTAGTCATGCTTGAGTGGGGATAGATATGTGTATAGAGTCACTCCAAGCTTAGGGTCTTTGGGGGTTGTTTTGAGGGTGAAGGGTTAAAATTTGTAATTGTTGTATTTTACTTTTGTGCCCTTCTCATTATTTTGTGATGTATGGGCTGATATACCTAGTTAAAAGAATGTTATAATGCTATGTGGTGATGTATATTTCTTTTGAAAATCTTCTAAATGAAGTAGAGGTTTGGTGGTTGATGTTTGGATTTTGTTCTTGTACCTTTTCCATGGCAACTCTCTCATGGACCTTTTATGCTAGCAGGAGTTCTGGGAGGCGGGTCGTTATATCACTAATCCTGATTGAGCAGGTGTTGTTGTTGCTACTATTTTTGGTTCCCTTGTTGCTGCCTCATTCCCCTCACGTTACTCATTTTGTCATCTCTGGCAACCATAGTGGGAGACGAACTGACATCTTTTTGATCCCAGACTTCACATCTCTACCATTGTGGCATCCCTTCTCCAGCGAGTTGTTGTGACCTTGCTGTGAATAGAATTTTCCAAATCTATTTGGTATTGAAGCGATCTTGTTCTAGTGACGTTGTTGCTACCATTGCTTTACAATAATTTGCTGCTCTAGAATGCTCAGATCTATTTTTCAACGACTATTCATATTTTTGGGAATTATTGTTGCTTTTCTCAACGATTGTTGGTATTTTTGAGCAACTGTTCGTGTTTTTTTGGTGACTATTCAAATTCTAGTGACTGTTTGCCTCATTTTCTAGTGACTGTGATCTACCCTAACAAGACATGTTTTCAATTTCTACAACCAGTAACAAGACTGTTTGGCTAATCCTAACACTAGTATGCTATTTGGAGCTGCTTCTGGTGTCTCTCTACTTGTTCCTTTAATGCTAATGAAAGTTCACACCTTACTCCATGGATCCTTGACTCGAGAGCAATCAACAACATGACACCGTGTCCCACATTCTTTGAAACCTATAAACCTCTATCAAGAAATACGGGGATTGTTGTTGCAAATGGATCTCATCTTCCAATTGTTGGTTAAGGCAATGTTAATCTCATCCTAAATATTCAATTAAACAATGTTCTTTATGTTCCAAAGCTATCCACTAAGCTTTTGTCCATTAGCCAACTTACTAAATCTTTAAACTACAGTGTTACCTTTTTTGACACACACTTGTTTTTTAGGACCAGGAGGAAGATTGGACTTGTTAAGGATAAGGACAAACTCTACTACCATGTGGCAACGAGGACTTCTAATGGATCAAGGCAACAATTGGCTCTTTCATCACAAAGTACCTCATTTCATGCTACTACTTCCAAGATCTTACTATAACACTGTTGGTTTGGCCATACCCTATTCAACCTACTAAAAACTATGTTTCCTGCCTTATTCCACAATGTCTCTCTTAACAATCTTCATTGTGAAGTTTGTGAACTTGCTAAACATCATAGGACTTCTTTTCCTTTGATTAATAAAAGTTTTTCTTTACCTTTTTCCTTAATCCATAGTGATGTGTGGGGTCCTTGAAGGGTTTGCAATTGCACTGGGGCTCGAATATTTGTTTCCTTCATTGATGATTGCACTAGAGTCACTTGGGCTTACCTTATGAAAGACAAATATAAAGTTTTTATTATTCTTCCTTTTTTTTTTTTCAAATGATTAAAACCCAATTCGGGGTATGTATTAAATGGTTTCAGTTAGATAATGCCAAGGATGTTAGAGGGACTACATTGATTGTAAGAGGTTTGTAATTTCCTAGCTTGATTGCTAGAAGGTCTACTTGGGATCAAATAGGAGGTTTAGCCAAACCATTATAAATCACTTGTGTCCCTCTATTACTTTTGTCTTTTATTTCATTTATTGCGCCAAGCATTTTCCTAAACCATCCTCATTTGCATTAATATCTCATTTTTCACCAAAGAGAATTTCAAGTTTAATCAAATTTTTAAAATCACCCAATTCAGCCCCGCTCTTGGGTTATGGTACCATTGCTATACAATTATATCAAATCATACCCTGTTCATAAAGCACCATGGAGAAGCTAAGATCATAGCCTTATTGGCATAAGACTTACTCTCAGAGAACATTTGGCATAAGAATTTGAATTTAAATACCTTGGTAAGCTAAGATACTTTCTTGGAATTGAAGTAACCTACTCCAAAACTAGTATATTTATATCCCAAAGGAAGTATATTTTGGACTTATTGAAGGAAATAGGGAAACTTAATAGCAAGGCAATAACCACTTCCATTGATCCGAATCACAGAATATGATCAAAAGATAAAGGTAACACTTTTAATAAAGACAAGTACCAAAGGTTATTTGGTAAGATAATATATCTGTCTTATACTAAGATCGATATCTCTTACTTCATTGGAATAGTTAGCCAATTTATGCATGACCCAAAGGAAGAACATCTACAGGTTGTTAACCGCATCC
The DNA here is from genome assembly GCA_036245055.1 of Diospyros kaki. Taxonomy (NCBI): domain Eukaryota; kingdom Viridiplantae; phylum Streptophyta; class Magnoliopsida; order Ericales; family Ebenaceae; genus Diospyros; species Diospyros kaki. The sequence goes on along the minus strand of BSEG01000010.1, from coordinate 23,067,565 downwards.
TACATTACTTAAAGGTAACTCTAGGAATAGGAATCATATTTCGAAACAATGGTGGTATTGTTAAAATTAGATTTGATCATGTGCAACGGAATAAAAAATTATTTTTCAAGTATTATGTTTTTTAGAATTTTACGATTTACAAAACGAAGAAGGAAATAAAAGAATACCTTTTGAAGAAATTAGATTTCACAACAAAATCACTTGCTGTAAAATCTTCCACGTGTAGGATGTCGAGTTGGTCCACTCGAAACCACATTTTAATCTAAGATCATCTCGAGAGAAGAAAATTTTTTCTTGAAAACATTTTTTTATGATTTCTTATACTTTGATTCTGGGTTTATGGTCCTATTTATAAAAATCCATATGAAAACCCTAAGCGCTATTGGGCCTAGTTTAATATGCTAGCATTAAACCCAATCCAATTATGAATAATATTAATAATTTTATTCATAATAAATTATTTAATTATTCTTATTTATCTAATAAATAAATACGCCAAAATTAGTAATTTCCAAAATTACTAATTTATCCTTCTTCTCTTAAAAGTAATTTTTTATTAGATAAGACTTTCTGGGTTCACAACTAAATTGACAACGAGAATAATCTATTATTAATTTCCGTAAATTATAAATGACATCTAACAATATGTCATGACTATCCAATTAAATGTGAATCAGGAACAGTGAACTTTTTATTACGATTTCGTGTAACACGGTCCTATTATCATTCTATATCCCAACTATTGGTCCCTTGACACACAATGACCACTCAAGAAAGAGGGTGAATTGAGAGATAAAAACTTATTAAACTGAATTCTTCATTTTTTAAAACTATTGAACTTATCTTATATAAAGAAAATACTTGTTATATATATATATATATATTGTTTGGGAGTGATAGTAATATAAATACACAAACAACCACAATATTAATACAAGATATGTAGTGGTTCGGTATCTCTAACACCTATGTCTACTCTCTCAAGGTCAACCCGACACTTAAGGTTCCATTAATACCACCACTAGGTTTTCACACAAGATCACCTAGCAAACTTGTACACCCCGAGATTTTTCTTTTAGTTCATCTCAGAAACTATTACAACAATACACCTAGATTACTTGGGCTCTAAGAGGCCACTCACAATCCACAATTAAAGTGGTTACAATGCAATCCTAAATCCAAAAATCATGGACAAATATGGATATAAGTACAATGAAAAATATACAAGGCAAATGAACAAATATAATGATACAATTTTTACCACACTTGGAGAGAATATCTCATTTACCTTGGGCTCCAAGGATTTAACTTTAAGCTTGAGTTTTGGATTGCTTGAAATGGTTGCCTGAGAGCTTGGGTGTGATTTAAAGATGTAGGACTTGATAGAGCATTAACCTTCTCCAAAAAAACTCTTCTAGATATATATACTTGAGCTTCCAATAGATCTATAATGGTTAGAAAAATCCGACCGTTGGACCTGAGGAGTCAACTTTTCTAAAATAGGAGTTGACTTCCATTTTAAGTGGGAGTTGACTCTAGTTATACAAGAGTCGACTTCTTCACTACTAGAGTCGACTCTTCGAAATACACCAATGATGTTAGGTCGACTCTACATAACTTGCTCTCGGCTGAATCGACTGTGGGTTATGTGGAGTCGACTGTCCCTCACTGGGAGTTGACTCTCAATCCAGATTTAGAAAAAAAAAATATTTGTTTGATGAAACAATCCATAGCATGAATACATTACAACATATTTACATTTATTTAGTTTAAGTAAATGGAAGCAAATACCCCCCATTTTCTTTAATTTGTATATTTCCATCCATTTACTTTAATACATAAATGTAAATAAGAAAGTACCTCTTATTTGAATTCAATAAAAATATCTAAAAAATCAAAATCCATAACAATAAGAAAATAGAATTTTGGTTTTAGAATAAACTCGAGATTTAGCTATTTTACCACCTCCAAAATACATACCTACTATTTCTTGAAAAATTCATTAAAAATTATTTTAACAACAATGAATATTAGCTATCAAAATACCGGGGGACAGTTTTCAAAATGAAAATATTTTCTTATATGTCTCCTTATAATGCAGTAATCTTCTAGACTTAGAAAATAATATTTCTTTGTTTATTTTGATACACAAAATACTATAATACTTAAAATATGTTTTCCACCATAAGATATATTAAAAATCCATTAGGGGATTTAAATATACCAAAAATAGTTTTACTAAAATTATGCACATATATTTATGCCATCTCAAGTCTAAGGACTAGTTTCACATTCGTAGCTAACATTGAATCATTAACTCGTGAGCAAGAACCCATGTGATTCAATATTAACAATCATGTTCAGTGAACTCATTCTTGTAACGAGCACCCACTTATATTCCTTCCATATCTCATATAGAATGGTACGAAACTCACCAATTTTCACCTTCAGTATCTCATATTGAAATAAGGAGGAAGACAATGTGTTAGCCTTTATGACTTGCTACTATCTAGGTTAAGAACTCTATGGCTAGTAACTTGTTTATAGTATAACGAACTATTACTCATATCCTTAACACTTAAAGATGGTATCCACTCCTTATTACACTAATGGATAGATGTTTAATTTAAATCATATTGCAATTTAAATAAAAATATAACTTTTTATTTTATTAATATTTAAAGAATTACAAGATCGAGTCGCTTTGTGTCACTAGTATTGGTCTTAATGTCTCATATCCAACAGGTATGACTCTAGAAGCCTGTTCTGATACTAACTATGCAGGGTCATCTATGGATAGACAATCCACATCAGGTTACTATACATTTTAAGGAGAAAACTTGGTCACATGGAGGAGTAAAAAACAAAGTGTGGTTACGAGATCAAGTGTTAAGGTAGGCAAAGTTTAGAGTTATGGCTCATGGAGTATGCGAACTTCTGTGGCTAAGGATAATTTTAAATGATCTCAAGATCAAACTAGAAGGAATAATTAAATTGTATTGTGATAACAAGTCTACTATCAATATTGCTTACAATTCAGTCTCGCATGATCATACGAAACATATAGAGGTCGATAGAATTCAGCGCTGCCAAGGTGTATGATTTCTTTAGGCTGAGAGGTTCGAAGAAGGTCTGGGCCACTACTATTTGGAATTCCCTCATTACTCCAAAGCATGATTTTATTTTGTGGCTGTGTGCCCAAGGTAAATTGCTTACGAGGTACATAATTTTCTTCATGGATATTGTGCATAACTGTGGCCTTTGTGGGACTCATGAGGAATCGCATCAACACTTTTTTTTCCAATGTCAAGTTAGTGCAGCTGTTTGGGATCATATTAGATCATGGCTTGGCATCACTAAAAGGCTGCCAACGTTAAGCAGAGCTTTATATTGGAGTAGGCATGATTTAAGAGGATCGTCTTGGTAATGCAAGACTAAGAAGCCAGGCTTGCAAGCACTATTTATTTCCTTTTGTTTGCCAGGAACTGTCATGTTTTTGAGGGCCAATCTCTTTCTATTGATGTCATTGATAGTAAGGTTAAAACACATGTATACAGAATAATTTTCTCTTTGTATCCTTATATTTTAACCCATTATGAGAGTTTGGCCTTGTGGCAAGTTTAGTCGCCTTTTTGTTTTGCCTGGGTATGCCCAGTGGATTTGTACAGTTCACTTTGATCATTAATACATTTTTAACTTTACTGATAAAAAAAAAAAATTGAACAGTGACTTAATTACTACTCTTTATAGACGAACATAAAATCAATTAGTAGACGTCCTAACCAAAGATCTTCCATCGACAAGATTTCAGGAGATTATATGCAAGTTAGAAATGATCAACATGTATTTGCTAACTTGAGGGAAAGTGTTGGAGAAACCGATTTGATTTGATTTGATTAGCAAACATCCAAATCAATCTCCGGGATTGCCTGCTAAGAATCTTTTCATGTTTATTAGTTGTCTTTTGTATAGATTCGATTTGGTTTAATTTCCTTATTGTAATCTTTCCTTCTTTGTAAGTTTCCTACTTTGTAAGTTTCTATGTGTAAATAGGGTGATTTACCCCACAATGTGGTGAAGAGAAATACAATTGCAGATTTTCTCACAAACATGTATAATTAATTATATATAATAATAAGGTTAATGGGTGGTTTGATCATTTTTCATTTAGTAACATATAATATCTCATTTATAATTTTACATATCATGATATCAAATAGACATAGTTATAACTTTAGGGAATATTTTATTTATCAAACCAAACGTAGATCAGTTTCATTTAGTCTCACGGTTATTTTATCCCATCACTACTTAATTTAGATACCAAATTACTCATTAATATTACCCTCTTACGTTAATAATAATACTACTCCAAATTTTTAGGTTTTTAAAAATACACAATTTTATCTTCACAACTGATTATATGACTTAGTATTGACCAAATCACTCGTTGAATTATTTTCAACTAGTGAGATTTTTTACTTTTTACAATGACTTTTTAATAATAATTAACAGTACGATTTAGGGAAAATTATGAAAAAGATACTAATGTTTTGACTCAATTTTAATTTTATAATGAATTCCCAATTTTTTAAATAATATATTGAACTTCGTATTTAATTTTAACTTTATAGCGATTTTTTTAATAATATATTGAACTCTGTATTTAATTTTAATTTTACAATAGAGTAATTATTTTTTGACATAGTTTAAAAATGTCTCTAAAAGTATTCTATAATTTACCTCTTTTGCTTTGAAACTCTTTTGTCACAAATAATAATGTTAGGCCTTAATTAAACCCTTCTTCCTTTCTCTATTTCTTTTCAATCCTTCTTCATTGCCAGACCTTCGCTTCTCAACTATTTTTTTTGTTGCTCTTTTTCCCTTTTGTTTCCCAAAAACTAACTCAGGAGAAGGTTAATTGAATTCTATAAATTTTAATCATTTTTTTTGAAGTTTACGTTCTTAAATTTTTTTTAATATCTTGTATTAAATCTAAAGCTTCTCAAGATAAGAAATGAAAAATCAATCGCAAACAACACAACAACTTTCTAGAGATTCGACTTTCCTAAGTTTGCATCTTCTCTCTTCAAGCTAAAGCCTAAAGACTTCATTATATAGTAAAGAAAAAAACCAACCCTAGCCTTTGACATCAGCTAAAAACCTTAATACAATCCCTTGCTTAATAAGTACTTTCTTAAGTAAAGATTCATCACAATAAATATGAGATCCCTCTACACAGTTAAACCAAATTTTCAAAAACTAACAAACCAGAACCATGTTTGGTCTAACAGTTTCCTTCCACAAACCCATACAACCACACAAGCATGAGGTTGAAACTGAAGTTGGAGCTAAAATTGGAACTGAAGATGATTCTGCAGAGGATAATCAATCTTGGGTTTGGATAGAGTTCCTATCATTCGTTATCTGAAATCTAAAATTCCAAATATACTGTTTGGTTCAAAAGCACACAAGCATGAGGTTGAAACTGAAGTTGGAGCTAAAATTGGAACTGAAGATGATTCTGCAGAGGATAATCAATCTTGGGTTTGGATAGAGTTCCTATCATTCGTTATCTGAAATCTAAAATTCCAAATATACTGTTTGGTTCAAAAGCACACAAGCATGAGGTTGAAACTGAAGTTGGAGCTAAAATTGGAACTGAAGATGATTCTGCAGAGGATAATCAATCTTGGGTTTGGATAGAGTTCCTATCATTCGTTATCTGAAATCTAAAATTCCAAATATACTGTTTGGTTCAAAAGCACACAAGCATGAGGTTGAAACTGAAGTTGGAGCTAAAATTGGAACTGAAGATGATTCTGCAGAGGATAATCAATCTTGGGTTTGGATAGAGTTCCTATCATTCGTTATCTGAAATCTAAAATTCCAAATATACTGTTTGGTTCAAAAGCATATCTATTGAGTCCAAATTCACACTTTGATTTGAACCAAGAAATAAATGGTCTTCTTTTAAATGACATAATTTGAAATCTTTAGCCAAAATCTAAACTCAACCAATTCACTTAATCCTACCATTTGGATTGGATATATTGGTGTTAAAAAGTATTTGAATGTGTGTTCAAAAAATAGAAGAATTGAAAATGCGAATACTTTAACTTGCAAATTTCAAACATCATCATTTGAGGTCCCTTTAGCCAAAATGCAACCTAAACATACATATTCAAAATATCAACCACCTCTATGCTACCAAACCGTGAAGAAGCAATGCAGCCCTCCTCTTTTTCAGCGACAAAAATCCAAGTAAAAAACGGATAATAAACACAATATTGTAACCCCAAAATGGGGCAAAAAATAAATGTTGGTAAACTCAATGTTAATAACTAACTTAAGAACCCTTCTGAGGCAAAGTTTCGAAGGCAGAGACGGTGTTCTCAAATTTGATCCGATGCAGCGGGGCGCCACTTTGCTTAATGGCGCAAGCCTGTTTGTCTTCTAACGGGCATCGTGCTTTCAGCATGGAAAACACATGGTTGTTTAACCTCCTTGCTTTCTTCATTGCTTCTAGCAGTGCTTCCCACCCCTTTCACAAAGTACAACATGGTCAGAAACAAGTTTTTTTTTTTTTGGTGCAATTAAAATTAATATTAATTCCTCCGCTTCCAGTTTAAGAGATATACTTGGCGGACAGAGCACACGGTAAATTACAAGAATAAATATAAAAAGTACTCTAGCATTAGCATCCCCCAAAAGGATTAGCCTTAAAATTGTCACTTCTATGTGATCACATTATGTTAAAAAGAGGATCAGTGAAGCATAATGAACTTCTTAGATGAAGATGTGGGTGCACAAATTCTAAATTCTAAACAAGCTCAAATGCAAATTAGGTTACAGTAGTACTTTACGGGAATGTTTGATTCACAAGTGGGGATAAGACCGGAAACAATCTCCTTACTTTTTTCCAGCATGCTCACCAATTGTAAGACAAGTATTAAATGTGCTTGCTTACAGATTTCCTTCTTTTTTTTTTTCAAAAATATTGCAATTTAAAAAAAAAAAATCCAAAATACTACTCATCCCAAAATATTTTCCAAACTGTTCCCATTTCTTCCACATCAGATCAAAGATATACCCATTGAACTATGCTTCTTTGAGAAACAATAAATACTACTACTTCTTGGAAGGCTAGCATATTGCTTGGCATTGGCAATTATGCCTTTGCTGTCTATCTGATTTGTCCTCCACCCTATGGAGCTTCCTCAACTGCTTACAGCCTTTGCAAATAAGATCCCAGGATTTGTGCACTCCAAGGTCTCAAGATTTAAACAATTGGATACTGCCTTAAGACCTGAATCACTCCACCTGAAGCCTCTAAAATGGATATAGACCAAAGAGAATTCTTTTGATTACTTATCATTTCCAAAACACCTGTCCTAATCACCTAAGCTATGCATTAGCTTGTAATTTCTTCAATTCTTTTCCTCAATTCTTAGGGGCCCAAATTATTGATTGTCATAACAACCTAATCCACAACGGCAGTTTACTAGGGACTTGGGTATATTGCTTGGCCACATGATCCCAAAAGTTATCTTCATCTGGCAGTTTTGGGCAAAGGCCCATGGTGCTACAAGTACTATCAAGGCCAACCTAGAATTGATACCAAAAGGGTGAGGGTAAGAAAAGTGTTCCAAATTGACCTAGCATATTAACATATGAGATTTTCAGCTTGCCAAGAGTGCTAGGAACTAAAAGAGGAGTTTGTTATGACCCAAACTCACATCAATGGTCTATCGTGGGAGTTACTGTTTGCTGTAGAGCTCTCTTCAGGCATGTATGGTTTTGAATAATGAACCGGCCATGCCAGGGTTGAAGACTGGCTCTTTAGGCGTGCCACTATGGTTGATGCTTTAGAGCTGCTTGATGGGAGCTCCTCAAGATTGGAGCAATATGATCGAGGACTGCGTTCATCCCTTTTGATCATGAAAATATAAGACCCACATGAGAATTTCTTCAAACCCTAATGGTTTGGCATCCATATCCAGTAGATGCAAGTGTAATAGGGTTAACCCACCAAGTGGTATCCATATAACACTGCCTGTTACACTTGGTGACCACTCATACAATGAAGAACCCTCCCAAAAATGCCAAATATCACCTGCTCCCCATCCAAAAGAATAAACAAATAAAAGAAATCCTAATACCATTGAGAGGAAAGTCATTCACACTCTCACACGAATTACAAGTAAAAAAAAATATAAAATGGGCTAACATTACGCTATAACTTGGGCATTCACAAAATGCACTAATTATTTATTTGTTTTTAGGAACTCTGCCTGTAGATCGAAAAGTCCCCCTCAATACTTTTTTAAGTCCTATTCACAAAGTCCCAAGCTTGAATAAAGGAGGGTTGCAATAGATAGAGAACAACTAGCGTAAAACTTGTTGGATCACACATTATCAATTCCAAATACTTAGGGTGGGGGGGAGACCAAAGATTCACTATATAACAAAAGAAAATTGATTATAGAAAGTAAAACAAAATAAATGTTTATTACCTGGCTAAAAGAAGCATTCTTGTGAGTCTGTGTAATTGATGCAGCTTCTACTTCAGCCACATTGAGGACTTGATAGGAAAAGTCAAAGAGTTCAAAGTGCAGCTGTTGCCCAAGCAGGTATATTATAGTACATCCTCCCCAGGCTACAGAATCTCCCAGCACTTCGTGATTGCTTGGCAATACATGAACTGATTCCTCCAGATACTCCTGCAATTAGTCTAATCAAATTAATGACAGCATAAGAAGTTATAAATTATGATTCATTTAAGAATTGTCTTCCAAAAAATATTATGTTTATAATGAACAAAGGAAAAAGTATATTTTGTAATCCAATCAGCATGCCAAATAAAACCTAGGATTGGCCAGATACTCCTGCAATTAGTCTAATCAAATTAATGACAGTAGGAAGATATAAATTATGATTCATTTAAGAATTGTCTTCCAAAAAATATTATGTTTATAATGAACAAAGGAAAAAGTATACTTCGTGTAGAAAATCAGAATGTAATTGTCTTATTGATTGAATGTACACAGATACATCCTCTTATAGAGAAAAAGGAATACAACATGGAAACAAATCTAATTACAAGGAAGGAAGGAAAAACAGAAGGAAAAGATACATATAAACAATCTTAGGAAAGTTTCCTAAGACTGAATTAGGAAATATCCTATTTTAGTTTTGGAAACATCTATAGATCTTTTCCTTGACATATTCTCCTGATCCAACATTCCCACTCAAGCTGGTGAATGAATGTCTGTCATTCCCAACTTGTTTATTAGAGCTTCAAATCATTTTGCAGCCAACCCTTCAGTTAACACATTAGCTACCTGATTTTCAGATGTCACATAGGGAATCTAAATTAGACCAGTATCCAACTTCTCCCTTATGATATATTGGTCTATTTCTACATGCTTTGTCCTGTCATGCTGAACACGATTGTGAGCAATATTAATAGCTAATTGATTATCACAAAATAGTTCAATAGTATCTTGAATTTTGATCTTCAAATCTTCTAAAATAATCTATAGCCACAAAAATTCACATAAACCTAGGGCCATAGCCCTAAACTCAGCCACTGCACTAGATCATACCACAACATTTTGCTTTTTACTCCTCCAAGATACAAGATTTCCCCCCCAAAAAGACACAATACCCAGTAATGGATCTCCTATCAATTAGAGAACCACCATAATCTGCAATTGTGAATCCTTGTACATTTAATTCATCCCTAGCTTTAAACAAGATGCCCTTACCCGGTGTAGCTTTTAGGTAGCTTAAGATCTTCCTTACTGTCTGCATATGCTTTTCGGTTGGGCTGTGCATGAATTGACTTACTAGGCTAACAGCAAAAGCTATGTCAGTCCTAGTATGAGAGAGGTTGATTAGCCTACCAACAAGCCTTTGGAACCTTCCTTTGTCTACTGCCTTCCCCTCTGGTTCTTCTTGCAATATGATGTTAGGTTCCACAAATATGCTGGTTCCTCTTCCCCCTGTCATTCCTGTTTCAGCCAACAAGTCTAACACATACTTACTTTGGAATAAGAAAATTCCAGCCCTAAGAGTAAGCAACTTCTATTCCCAAAAAATATTTGAAAACCCAAAGATCTTTAATCTCAAATTCCTTAGCCAATTTCCCTTTGAGGATCTGCTGTTTTTCATCATCATTTCATGTGACCACTATATCATCAACATACACTAGTAGGCTTATGACCATTTCTCTCGAATTTAAAGAAGAGGGTATGATCCCCTCTACTTTGGGAGTATCCCATAGACTTAATGGCCTTAGAAAACCTGCCAAACTATGCCAGTGGGGACTGCTTGAGCCCATACAATGCCTTTTTAAGCCTGCACACTGTACTTGCCTCTTCCCTCTTCTAAGTCCCCATGTAAGAAGGCGTTCTTCACATCTAGTTGTTGCATCTTTCACTTGAAATGAGTTGCCAGAGATATAAGAATCCTCACAGTGGTTATTTTTGGCATGAGGGCAAAAGTCTCAAGATAAACTATGCCATAGGACTGAGTGTAGCCTTTGACCACTAACCTACCTTTGTACTTCTCCAAAATCTCACTAGGCTTGTACTTTAAATTACATATCTATCTGCAGCCAACTAGGGTTTTTAACCATGTTGTAGAATATAGGAAAAATGTTTCCAACCTTAGATTTAGTTTTTAAAAAATACAACCAGACTAACTGGGTGCAATCATCATCAAAAGAAATAAACCAACCTGCCCTGGAGATGTTAGGAACAGTTAAAGGGCCTCATATATCACTGTGAATGAGTAAATGGAAGATTAGTTCTTTTATTAGGAGGAAAGGATATTTGATTGTGTTTTGCAAATTCACACAAAGTATAATGAAATTCTCTAACATCTAGACCTTTGAGTAAGGATGGAAACATCATTTTAAGAACTAAAAAAGAGGGGTGACCAAGACGGTAATGATGAAGCCATAGCTGATCCTCATTGGACTAAGCAACGAATGACACAAGGGAAGCTTTCCTCTTCTTAGCCTGTTCACCCGATTCCTCAAGGTAGTAGAGTCCAGCCCTAGCCCTAGCATGCCCAATCATCTTCTTCGTATCCTGTTCCTGAAACTTAGAAAAGGTTGGGTGATAAACAACACTATAGTTAGCATCCAAGGTGAGTTTTTGAATAGAGATGAGGTTAGTGAAGAGTTTAGGGACATGGAAGACATTCTTTAGGGTGAGATGTTTGTGGCTAGCCACAATGGTTAAGGATCCATCTGTCATTGTAATTTTTTTGGAACTTGAACATGGGGTATATGAGATGAATTGATGTGAGGAATAGGTTATGTGATTTGTGGCTCTAGAGTCTAGGATCTAGGTATTAGGATGGGAATTTTTTGAAGCATGTAGAGTAAGAAAAGAAGAGGAGGAGATACTTGTGATTGCAAGAAAGGAGGTACCTTTCTCAACTTTCTTGACAAGGGATTCCAACGAACTCGTCAACTTTTCAATTTCTGCTTTGTTAAGTTCCAATGCATCTCCCTGTTCTCGAATACTTTGTTTAGTTTGTTGATGGCTATTGGCCACACAAACTTGTCCTTGACCTTTCAGTTGTCCTCCCTTGGATGGCTTCCCATGGAGTTTCCAACATTCTCTATGGTGTGCTGGGGCTTTTTGCAACACGTGTGCCATAGTGATTCCTTGTCCAATGTCTTCTTCTCCTCCCTAGGCCCCTTATTTCGAGTAGAAGCCTTCTTTAGGGATACAAGGGTAGAGCTCTCTATAGAAGAACTGTTTAGCATCACTCCTTGTTGTCCTTTCTTTGCATGCACTATAGAAATCATCTCATTTAGGGATGGCAAATCCTCCTTATCGAGGATTTGAACTTTCACTGCATTAAACTCCATGTTAACACCTGCAAGATAGTCATATGTCCTTTCCTTCTCCTCAAATCTCTTTTGTAAGGCTGCATACTCACTACACTTCATTTTAAGGCACTGATAGTGGTCCAACTCCTACCACAGAGTCTACAATAGATTTGCATACTCTGTAATGGACTAGAAGCCTTGTTTTGTAGCTGTAGCCTTAGTCCTGATTTCATAGATCTGTGCAACATCATGTACCTTGGAGTAGGTAAGCTTCACCGCATCCCAAATGTCCTTGACTGTTGTTAGGAACATGACCATGTCACTAATCTTCGGAATCATAAAGTTCCACAACTAAAACATGACTAGAGAGTCCTCTTCATCCTAGACTGCATACATGGGATCACCCTCCTTTGGACCGGTCCCCAATAGGTGGCTTAGCTTCCTCTTCCCTTTCAGAAAAATGCGGATCAACTGGCACCACTTCAAGTAGTTCTTACCATTCAATTGGTAAAACGCTTGAATATTTTGTAGCTCTCCTCTTGAGCCTACACCATTGCTTCCAACAAATAGAACTTCAGTTGTACCATTGGAATTAGTCGAATTCAGCATGCTATTGTGGGTATTTGACGTCTTATGAAAGAAAATTGAATATTGATGAAGGCCACGACAATCAAAGTCACAAAAGGGTAGTGATCGATGTCCTAAGGCTCTGATACCTTGTCAAGAATGACTGGAGAAAATTCAATCTTATTTCCCTTGAAGGGATTATTGAATTTATGTACAAGGTAGCCTAGTAGAATAGGAAGTTTCCAAATCTAGATTTGGAAACCTATACAATTTAGGATACAATCATAGCAATATATATTCTAGAAGATATGCCATACAGTTTAGAAAGGAAGAACACTCAAGTGAGTATATCTTGCCCGAGAATGAGGATAAGATATCTCATGTATCTTCAACAATTATCTCCATGATTAGCTCCATCATTGATTGTAATTAGTTTATAAATAATAGAATTGAGAGGCTAATCTCTCAAGTTTTTGAGAGGCTGATCTCTTAAGTTTTCTCTTCCAATCACTCTCACAGTGACAAATGATGATAGTTCATAAAAGTATAAATGGTTCGACGGTTACAAATGGAATGTGTACCTTGGTGAATAGGAGCATGGGTAGAATTGGAGGGAAACAAAACAATGGCATCATTTGTAGGAAGACATGGGGTCTAAAGGAACATCGCCATTAGTAATAGTAGGCACTGGAGCTACTATTGGAGGACTGGAGTAGATGGTGGTCTAGAATGATGTGATAAGTCTAAACAGGAGCAAGAACAATAAGAGTTGGAACAGAGATTGGATTTAGAGGATGAAAAAATGGGGCAAGAAGAACATCATCAAGATGGGAAGAAGTATTAGATGGTGAAGAGAGAAAAGGAGTAGACTCAAAGAAGGAGACATAAGAAAAGAGACAATATCTACCAAGATCAAGTGAGTAGCCCTTATATCCCTTTTGAAGATGAGAGCAACCTAGAAACACACATTTAATAGAGTGAGGAGACAATTTATCACAACTTGGTGATAGAAGCTAGACAAAACAAATAGGTCTGAAGATCTGAGAGGGAATAGGATAGGTAGGATTGCAAGGAAAAAGTAGTGTGTGTGGATTGGACCCATTCAAAACAAAGGATGGCATATAGTTGATCAAAAAACAAGACGTGAGAATAGCTGCACATCCCAGAAAGAAATAGGAACATGCATCTTAAGGAGAAGAGTCTAAGCAATTTGAACCAGTTGTAACCACTTTAGATAGTTTTTTCCATTCAATCTGTAAAAGGAATGGAGATTATGCAATTCTCCTTAGGGTACATTGCTGACTGCTTCTTCTGCAGAAACAGGGGTTTCGAGACTGGTGGAGATGGATTTAGACATGTTGATGTTAGGTGGGTTTTTGTGATCGCAAGGGAAGCCAATTCTGGAAAAAATTTCCAGAGAGACGCTGCAGTCAGGTCCTAGCACTGTTGATGACCGGTGGCCTAGGGTTGGATGGTGCAGGCACTAACTGGAGTTAAACGGCGACTGTCTAAGATTTGGGTGGTGGCTGGAGTTGGACGGCGGCTGGCTAGGGTTTGATAGTGAAACAGCTATGAATCCTAACGTGACTCTTTACTGAATCAAAGAGCTGTACATAGCAGGAATAAATACACAAAAAAGGAATCTAATCACATCCCTAACAGTTTGGGATCTCCTAAGAATCAGCAATCAACTAATCTAAAAAGGAAACAAAGAAGATTAGGAGCTGTAAATCTCCCTAGCTGTAATCCTAACTGTACATTACCTAAGATAAAGAGGATTTGGGATATTAATTCTGAAATATTCTGACAAATTTGATGGAACGAGCGGATAGCTTATCACGACCTAGGGTAAGATGGTGAACAAAGCATGTACTCCCAAAGATACAAGCAAGAAGAGAATATAAATCAACCTGAGGAAAAAGAATAGAATGAGGAATCTGGTCATTAAGGATAGAAGATGGCATTCAATTAATTAAGAAACATGTAGTTAAGACAGCATCATCCTAGTATTGAATTGGAACATGCATATGAAGAAGAGGCGTGCGGGCGGTCTCAATTAAATGACGATTCTTTCGTTTAGCCACCCATTTTGTTGTGGGGTTCCAAGACACGAAGTTTGGTGAAAAATTCCATTGGATGCCATATAGGATTTAAATGGCGAGGATAGATATTCAAGAGCATTATCACTACGGAGAACACAGACAGACACATTAAATTAAGTTCTAATTTCAGCACAAACTGTAGTGACTAAAGATAGAAAACAATTATGAACGTGTTTTCATTAAATATAGTCATGTAGTTCGAGAAAAATCATCAATAAAGGTTACAAAATAATGAAAACCTTCTTTTAAATTGACACGACTGGGACCCCATACATCCGAATGGACCACTAAAAAAGGAGAACTAGCACGTTTATTGACTCTACTCGGGAAAGAACTACGACTATGTTTCCCAAGTTGACAAGACTCACACTCTTAAGGAAGAAATACTAGGGAGACTGGGAACCATCTTTTTGAGATTGGGTAGAGATGGGTGCCCCAATCGACAATAGATCTGTAGTGGGGAAGTAGTCATTGTGCATGCCATTGATGAAGCAGGGGGAGACAGATAGTAGAGTCCATGAGACTCAAGCCCCGTGCCAATCATCTGTTCGGTCCTTCGATCCTGAACAAGAACAAAATCAGACAAAAAGTTATAGAGCAATTAAGACTACGAGTGAATTGACTAACTAAAAGTAAATTAAAGGAACACCATGGTAAATGTAAAATAGATGACAATGGTAAAGTAGGAAGGGGTGATGTTGTGTTGATACCCGTGATTGAGGCGTGAGAGCCATCAGCCAATGTAACAAGAGGTATAGACTCCAAAATTTGAATATGAGATAGGAGAGAACGATTACCAGACATGTGATTAGTGGCACTGGAGTCGAACATCCATGGGCCAAGAGAAAAGGACTTAGTAAAGCAAGCAGTAGGGTTACTAGTGTGAGCAAAGGATGTGACAAGTGAAGTGGCCTGTTGTGCCACCCGGAACTAAAGGAACTGAGCATACTCCCCCTCGAAGATAGTCACTGGTGAGGAATCACTAGGTGTGATAGACACCTGACCCTTTGAAGTGCCAACAACCATGTTAGTAGTATTGGATGCTTGAGGTGGGCAACAATGTAAGTGATAGCAAGTCTCCCAAGTGTGACTAAGACGATTATAATAGGAGCACTACGGCTCAGGACGCCCACCACGGCCACGACAACTATCACGATCAGTCTAGGTAGTAGCATGGGGCTGAGTGATCTCCAGGTACAAACGTGCCACAATCAGTAGTCATAGAAGATGCTTTAAGTAACTTGGCAAATACCTCCGTCAAAGGAGGTAAAGAGGCACTGTCGAGAATCTGTGTCTTAACGGATTCAAGCTCTGGTCAAATCCCATGACACCCCCCAAGTTTCAACAATCTCAGATCAGCCACAAAGGCTTCCCCCCAGCATTGACCAACAGAATTCCAAGCAAGCTATTCAACTTAATAGCTTACTCCCATTAACAACTGTCACCAAGAGTGGTTGAGTAGTGGATAGCTCACAATTCAACTTCTTTTCTATTCCCTCGTCAATGAAACTGTGGGTGCTCCCACTGTCAATTAGCACCATGAGGGTGATTTCCTAAGATCTTCTCTCCACCTTAATGATCTTACTGCCTTCCATCCCCTTAATCGCGTGCAATGAAATGGCCCCATTGTCTTCTTTTTCTAATTAATTTACTACAGCTACGGTGTCTTCTCCCTTATCCTCATCAATCTCCCTTCCTTCCAGCAAGAGAAGTTGCCTCTTGCATTGGTGCCCCGGTAGGTATTTATCTCCACACCAGTAGCATAACCTTGCTAGCCTTTGGTGTTCTCATTGCCTTCCTCCTTGCTACATAGGTGAGGGGTTTGCTAGAAATTTGGGCCTCATCTCAGTTCTAATCAACTCCTTCCCCTATGCCTTCCCTCCTAGGGAATTCATTCCATAGGTACCTCCCTTTCCTTGGACTCTTTGTTTTCTCATCAAGGCCTCTACTGTTAGTTCCTGCAACAATGCATCCTCCGTAGCCTCTTGCACAAATCTAGGCCTCATCATCTTCACCATAGATCTGAGGTCATCACTCAGACCATTGATGAAGCTTGACACGAAGTACTCCTCCATCATATATGGATTCCTATTGAGCATTAATGATTTCAACTCCTCGAACCTAAGCTGATACTCATGCACTGTGCCCCTCTACTTCAGCTTATTGAATTCTTCCATGATACCCACCGTTCTTCTTTGCCCAAACCTTTCACATAATCCCCCCGCCAACTCCTCCCAACTGCAATCTTCTCTCATGCCCGACCATCCTTGAAACCAAATATCTCTCACGTTATTCAAGAAAGTTGCTACCATAGCAACTCTCTGGTCATCAACTATCTGATGGATGTTGAATAATTTCTCACACCTTTTGATCCACCACCAGGGCTTCATCTCATTGAATACAGGTAATTCTAACTTCGGTACTGGGAAGTGCGAATGATCAGCAATCGCCGGGGCTTCCGGCCTCATTTCCACTACATTTTCACCCATTCCCACCGGATCACCCCCCAAATCCAAAGATCCAACCACTCTCTGACTTGTACCAATACCTGGAAGTATCGGATTTGAGTGCTCACAGGGAGGGAGGTCAGGAGATGTCCTTACCTGTGCTTGGTTTGAGAACATCAGCATGAATTGTTGCATTTGATCTCGAACCATATTAATTTGCTCTCACATTTCCTCGCGAATTTGGTTGCGCATATCCCCTCGCAACCAATTCGCCACATCCTCTAGCCTTTTATCCACCATGACTCCAATCGTATCCTCCATGGATCCCATCCGTTGTTGCAACTCCATCATTGTGGAAGTCACCTGCTGCAGCTGCATTTCCATTTGCTTCATGCGAGTTGCGTCAGCCATCATAGTCGATCACTGGAAGTGTCGTCCAGGAAAGAGCTCTGATACTAATTTGTCAAATCACGGATCTAACTAAGGGTAATTCTCGTCTATTTAGAGGAGAATTAGGCGAAAATTGTAGGAGGAGGGAATTGGAGAATTTAGGGGGAAGGATTGAGAAGAAGAGAAAGAGAGAGAAGTTAAGAGGCAAAATTTAGAGAAGAGGCAATTCAAATATCATTCGATGCCCTCAACACGAGTCGGGACTCTGCTTTTAAAGAGTTCCATCACTAAGAGTTGGCGCCCAAAAGTGGTTATTCCCAGCATGTATACAATACAACTTGCTACCATATAACTACCTTCTCCAATTACTATCTTTCCCTTACAATGTCAACCTTGTTACAATCGGACATTCTAGGTACATGACATTGGTGTGCCCGAAAAATGGGGAATGGTTACTGTGAAAAAATAGAGGAATAATTCTATTCTTCATACCACAATGATACATAGAAGTTAGCTATATATACATAAATTTCTAACAATAAGAGAAAGCTAAATCAAATCCCATAATTTGTGGAATCTCCTAATAGAATAGGAAACCCACTAAATCAGCCTAATTGATCATAAAATCCTTCCTAAAATAGCTAATTATACACAATTTTTCCACACTCCCCCTCAAGCTGGTGAATAGGTATTCTCCATTCCCAGCTTAGATATAATGTTCTCGAACATTGAACTACTCAACCCTTTGGTAAGAACATCGGCTAGTTGACCATTTGTAGGAATGTAAGGTGTGCAAATCAAACCACTTTCCAACTTCTCTTTGATAAAGTGTCTGTCAACTTCAATATGCTTCGTTTGATCATGCTGAACTGGATTGTGAGCTATGCTGATTGCAGACTTATTGTCACAATAGAGTCTCATTGGTCCATCCCATTTAATTCTCAAGTCCTCTAAGATGATCTTCAACCAAAGTAGTTCACACATTCCTTGAGCCATTGCTCGAAATTCAGCCTCAGCACTAGATCGTGCTACTGCATTTTGTTTCTTGCTCCTCCAAGTCACAAGGTTTCCTCCAAGGAAAGTGCAATATCCAGAGGTTGACCTTCTGTCAACAACTGACCCAGCATAATCAGCATCGGTGTAAACTTCAAGGACTAAACCACCATTTCTTTTGAACAGAATCCCTTTTCCTGGTGTCCCCTTAAGGTACTGTAAAATCCGGTGAACAACTTGCAAATGAACCGTTTTCGGATTGTGCATAAACTGACTAACTGTACTCACTGGATATGCTATATCTGGCCGTGTGTGAGATAGGTAAATGAGTCTTCCTACCAGTCGTTGATACATTTCCCTGTCAACTGCCACATCCTCCTCTGCTTTCCCAAGCTTAAGATTTGGATCCATGGGAGTGCTTGCTGGTTTGCATGCAGTTTTACCTGTTTCCTTGAGAAGATCTGTAACATACTTTTGTTGTGAGATAAAGATTCCTTGCCTCGAGTGTGCAACTTCAATTCCAAGAAAATACTTCAACCTTCCTAATGCTTTGATCTCAAATTCCTTGGACAAACACTGACCTAACAATTGCTTCTCTCTATTATCATCTCTAGTTACTATTATATCATCAACATACACAAGGAGAGCTGTAACTCCCCCTGATGGAGAGTGTTTAATGAATAGTGTGTGATCTCCTTGCCTTTGTTTGTATCCCATAGCCAACATAACTCTTGCAAATCTTCCAAACCATGCCCGTGGTGATTGTTTAAGACCGTACAAAGCCTTTTTCAATTTGCACACCGTATGATCAGCCAAGTTCTTCCCATAACCAGGTGGAACTTCCATATAAATCTCTTCTTCTAATTCTCCATGTAGGAATGCATTCTTGACATCAAATTGTTGCAATTCCCAACCATAATTAGTAGCTAATGACAACAATACCCTAACAGTGTTCATTTTAGCTACCGGAGCAAAAGTCTCTAGATAATCAATTCCATAAGTTTGAGTGTATCCTTTCGCTACCAACCGTGCCTTATATCTTTCAATTGACCCATCTGCCCTGTATTTCACCGTATATACCCACTTGCAACCCACTGGTTTCTTTCCCGCTGGTAATCTCACCAGTTCCCAAGTTTTGTTCTTTTCCAATGCCTCCATCTCCACATTCATAGCTTGTTTCCATTTTTCATTAGATAATGCCTCGGACAAGGTAGTAGGAATGGTGATAGTATTAAGACTTACAAGGAAGGCTTGGTGATGTGGCGAGAAGTTTTTAAATGATAAGAAGTGTTCAAGGGGGTATAGAGGTCGCTTTGTACACTCTCTGGTTCCTTTTCTGATAGCAATTGGAAGATCATGGTCATTACTATCCTCTTGAACTTCAGTTTCAAGTTGTAATGCAGAGTCAGAAATTGTTACCTCATTCAAGGAATCTGGGTTGGACTCTTGGACTTGCATAGGTTCAGGAATAGCTGCCTTCTTTCTCACAAACACCTTGCCAAATCTCACATCTCTAGGAGCAGAATCAAGTTGTTCTTGTGGTTCATGTGGTATTTCCAGCATAGGTTTAGGAACAAGCTGTTCAGGCATAGAGTCAGATGAGTTCCTGGGCATATGGTGGGGAGATGATGAATAAGAAGGAATCGGATCGAGCAAAAAACTTTCCTTGTCTTCCCTAATTGAATTCTCCCCCGGAAGAGAAGGATGGGAGAAATACGATGCATGTTCATTGAATGTTACATCCATCGAGACATAGAACCGTTTGGACGGAGGGTGATAACACTTATACCCTTTCTGAGTAGAAGAATAGCCCACAAAGACACATTTGAGAGCCCTAGGATCTAATTTCCCCTTGTTTGGACCATGCACATGGACAAAGGACACACACCCAAAAATGCGAGGAACAAGGTGAGTGGTAGTGGTGAGGGTTGGATAAAATGTGGAAAGGACATCCATAGGACTCTTGAAACCTAAGACCTGGGAAGGCAACCTATTAATGAGATGAGTGGCTGCAAGAACTGCTTCCCCCCAAAAAACTTTAGGCATATTGGTCTGAAACAATAAAGCTCGGGTTTTTTCAAGGAGGTGACCATTCTTCCTCTCCGCAACTCCGTTTTGTTGTGGGGTATTCACACAAGATGATTCGTGAATAATTCCTTCTTTCTGAAAATAGGGAGTAAGAATGTGGTTGAAATAATCCCTAGCATTATCTGATCGGAACCGTTTGATAGTAACCCCAAATTGAGTTTGAATCATGGAGCAAAAATTGGGAAGAACTGTACTAACATCAGACTTATGTTTGAGCAAAAAAATCCAGGTGACTCGAGTACAATCATCAATGAAAGAAACGAACCATCGTGCCCCAGACACATTAGAAATGGTAGATGGACCCCAAATATCACTATGAACCAGGTAGAAAGGAATAAGACTTCTTTTATTGCTAATTGGAAAAGGAACACGTTTGTGTTTAGCAAATTCACACACCTCACAATGAAAATTTTCAGCAGCTAAATTGGTAAACAAGGAAGGAAACATAAGAGCAATAATCCTAAATGATGGATGTCCTAGGCGGGAATGGAGAAGCTGAATTCTCTCTATTAGAGGGAACACATTTTGATATGAAGGAATGGGATAAACTGCCCTTGGTCATGTTCAATTGACTAGGTGTCTCAAGATAGTAGAGGTCATTCCGTTCCCTAGCACGTCCAATCATCCTCCCTGAATCCTTGTCCTGAAATACACAATAACTGTTATGAAAAACAACATTACAACATAAATCGTGGGTGAGTTTGTGTATAGAGACAAGATTAGTGGACAATTTCGGAACATGTAGGACATTTTTCAAGGTTACTGATGGGCTTATTTTGACATCCCCTACTCCAGCTATAGTGGCTAAGGATCCATTGGCTGTGGCTATTTTCTGATTGCTTGGACAAGGAGTACAGGTGGAGAAACATAGGGATGAGTGGGTCATATGATCGGTAGCTCCTGAGTCCATAACCCAAGAGTTGGTAAAGACGACACTTGAGGCATTTAATCCAAAGGAAAATGGAAACTCACCTGAATACGCCAAAGAGCAAGTACCTGAAGGCTTTTCAAGACTTCTAATAAGGGATCTCACCCTCTCAATCTCCTCTTGGTTGAGACTACTTGGCTCCTGTGATGCCGATTCACCTTGTGGTACTGTAGCCATGTGAGCTTGTCCATTGTTCCAAGGCTGATCCCCTCCTTTTAGTCCCCATTCACGGCTTGAAGGCTTACCATGAAGTTTCCAGCACCTTTCACGTGTATGTCGAGGCTTCTTGCAATAAGTGCACCACAATCCATCACGATTTTGGGCTTTCAATTGACCATTCTTTCCTCCTTCAAAGGCTGTTCCTTTCTCCGTGTTTATGGCTGATCCTTTACCACTAGCCACCATAGCCGAACTGTCAGTGGTTTGTGGTTCAAGCATGACCCCTCTTCTACTTTCTTCTCCTCGGACTAGAGCTACAACCTCATTAAAACATGGGACCTCCAGCTTTCCAAGGATTTGTATCCTTACCTGGTCAAATTCTGGATTAAGTCCAACCAGAAAATCATAAACCCTATCTTGTTCAATGAAGTTCTTTAAGACCACTGCATCTTGAGAACACTCGGTCTTTATCACTCGGTAGCGGTCCAATTCCTGCCACAAGGCTTTCAATTGATTTGCATATTCTGTAACTGTTCTGTTACCTTGTTTAGCAGCCATAGTTTTCACCTTGACTTCATATACTTGAGCTGCATCCCTAGCCTTGGAGTAGGTTTGCTGCATTGCATCCCATATATCCTTGGCAGTGGCTAACAACATACATGTATCACTGATTTCAGGTATCATAGAATTCCATAACCATGCCATGATCATGGAGTCCTCTTCATCCCATGCTTCAAACTTGGGATCTATGGGTTTAGGGCCTGTACCAGTAATATGAGCAATTTTTCCCTTTCCTTTCAGCACAGTCTGGATGAGTTGAGACCACTTAAGATAATTTTGTCCATCTAACCTGTAGGCAGCATGATGTCATGACCCCAATGAACCCCAAGGATATATTAGTAATACATGTCTTGTGTTTTTCCTTATTAGTTGCATTTTATGTTGTTGTTGTTAGCATCTTCAATTGTAAGCCTATAAATAGGCTTGAGTAGTTAGAGGAAGTCAGCTAATGAATGATTTGAATCTCAATTCCCTCTCTCAATATTCTCCCACGATTTTTCTCTCTCCCCCTCAATTCTGTTCTATTTTTCTTTTCCCTCCTTTTCTGCTCTTCCTTCCTCTTAATTCTTATCCAAATTCCTTCCTAAACCCTAGCTAAACCCTAGGGTCATGACATTTGGTATCAGAGCTCCTGTTCCTCGGCGATAACTTTCTTTGTTGCTTCTCGGAATTAGAAGGCGACTTTAATAGCCGCAATCAGCACATAATGCCACGGAATTGATCGAGCAGTGACTTGTGTGATTCCGTGCAACAAAGGCGATTCTGTGCAGCAAATTTTGAAGGTTGATTTCCAGAATTTGAAGACTGTCGCGACCGGAAGCAAAGTTCGGGAATAAGCAATGATTTCTGACCATGCAAGCTTGAAGTGGACGGTGATTGGGTGGTGAATCCACTGCGGATCTTGATTTGCGTTGGTTGTGAGTAGATAGCGACCAGTTGCAAGCCGAAGTTGAACTCAGATTTGGAAGGCAAAGCCGAGCAAAGCAATTTCTGCTCGGAATTGAAGATGACGCGGGTTGGGCGAGTACCAACAGTGATCAACGAATTCTGATTGGTTTCTGGCAGCCACAGAAACCAATCGATTCCTTAGAAAGATTACCGCAAAGCAAGATCGTGACAACTTAGCTGCAACAGATCCGATGGTCCTCGGCAGATCAGTGAGGATCAGAATTACAGGTAACGCAAGGCGAATGACTCTCGGAACTGGTCTAGGTCACTGCATGTGACCAAGGTGGGAGTAAGGAAGGTTGTCGATTGCGGATCAGTTGCTAGGAGCGAACAAGGCTAGGCAATTCAGGCAATCCAGAAGATGAAGACGAAGCAGGTGGTAGCAACTGATGGAAACTCGGCTGTATGGATAGCTGTGATTCGATTGTAATTCCGGCATCTCTTTGCGGTGAGACTTGGAATTGTTGAAGGTGCAATCAATCAGCTGCATCTCGGTTGCTGCTTGGGAGTTAAGCGAATCAGGATAGGACTGATCGAGGCTGCTTCGTGAGGTTCTAGTGACGGAAATTCTGGTGAAGTTGGAAGCTGTGAGTAGGCGAACTTGAAGGCCAAACAAATTCGATCTTCGGTTGCGGAATTGAAGTTGCGGTGAGAAGGAAGTTGCAGTTGGCGAAACTGAGAGTCGGCGGCTTGAATTTTGAACGCGAACTCAGAGGGAAGTCGATTGTTAGTTGGCTGGAACTCAGGCAGACATCGATTGAGACAAAAATTCTCAGGCGAACGGCAGAAGCCTGCCATTTCTTGAAAGCTGATCGAAGCTGTTTAGATCAGCGATTTTCGGAAGTGAGTGCGCGACATAAGTTTGGTTTCAGTGTTGCACTGCGGAAGTAATTGCGAAGGGGAAGTGTCGGGTTCGGAAGTTGCCTGGTAGGTTTCTGAAGCTGCTTAGAACAGGTTGTCTGAAACTGTTCAAAGCTAGCAAGTTGTTTGAGGTGGACTTGGCAATTGTTTTGGAGGCTGTTCAACAACAGCTGAATTTTGGAAGTTGTAACTGAATCAGAGATTAGGGAAGATTGTACAGAATAACGAGCTATGGAAGGTTTTCAGAGGCTGAATTTTGAAGCTAAAGAATTCAAGATAATACAGGAGGCGATGACCCATGGTCTGAAGGATAATACAGCCAGCAGAGAAAACATGAAGAAGGATCCAGCTGCCTCTCGAGAAAGAGTGCCGAGTGACTTGGAGAGGTATCAGAAGATGACAGAGCAACATGTCCAGCGGATCAACAGCATGTTTAACTTGCTGTCTTCGCTACCTCAATTCCAGCTATCACCGAATTTTCCTCCCCAGGCAGTAGCTGATCCAATTCTACCCAGCCAGGGCACCCTTCCTATGACCTATGGTTTGCAAGAGGCAAAGGTACTACTGGCCTTGAAACCGGAAAGTCAGGTAAGATGTTCATCTTCCCACACTTCCAATTATACTCTAATGTCTAGGGAAGGGGAGATTAGGTGGACTGATCTTGCTGGAAATTTACATGGCCAATTTGGGATGAAGAAGAACATGATTAAGGTGACTGAGGAGTTCAACAAATTAAGTCAAGAGGGATCGGTGATAGATTATTGGGATAGATTTGAGGAGTTAAGGTCTCTATTGTGGAGTGATCAACCAGCTTTGACGGAGCACTATTTTGTCTCAAGATTTGTTAGTGGTTTGAAGGATAAATTGAGGTCAATGGTCAGGATGATGATGCCGACAACTGTGAAAGAGGCAGCTGAGAGAGCAAGGCTACAAGAACTCGCCTTGGAAGCCATTTTTAGAAAACAAGAATGGCAGCCTAACAGTTATATTAAGGACAGCCAACTGATTGAGGGAGCTTCTAAGGCTGCAAATTATGGCCAGTAGGAATCTGAGGGAAATTTGGAGCTGGACCGGCCAATTAAAACTGAAAACTCCAGCAATAAAGAGAGATCGGACATGGAAATTAGCAAAAATTACAGCTTCTATTTGCAGGAAACTGATAGAGTAGCTTCGGAATATGAGGATGACGTTGCCGATAGGTTTCATGCCAATGATGAAAGACAGCCACGCAACGAGGACTTGGACCAAAGGAAGAAGCAGGAGGTTGAGGACTTGCACAATCCTGCAGCTGCTATGAGTGATAGTCTTGCTGTTACTTCAAAGGGTGCTTTAATTAAAATTAATGGCCATTGGAGTTCAATTCAAGTTGGAGAGCTGCAACACCGAATCAGATTTTGGCCTACAATGAAGTTGGAATTCCTTTCTATGATTGGAAATGATATGATTGCAGCTATAACGGATCAATTGGAAGCATTTTCAATGGAAATCAGGATGAGGGGGATGGCTGGACTTGCTGTTGCAGCAAGTCATAGTACTAATGTTTTTGAAGAAAAAGACACGAAAAGGCAAAAGGAAAAGAAGACACGAGATAAGCACAAGAAAAGGCGAAGAAGAAACGAGATTGCTAGGGCTGGAATCGGATGAGGAATGGGGCCAACAACTATCAATTCTTGGGGACAAGAATTGTTTGAAGGGGTGGGGATTGTCATAACCCCAATGAACCCCAAAGATATATTAGTAATACATGTCTTGTGTTTTTCCTTATTAGTTGCATTTTATGTTGTTGTTGTTAGCATCTTCAATTGTAAGCCTATAAATAGGCTTGAGTAGTTAGAGGAAGTCAGCTAATGAATGATTTGAATCTCAATTCCCTCTCTCAATATTCTCCCACGATTTTTCTCTCTCTCCCTCAATTCTGTTCTATTTTTCTTTTCCCTCCTTTTCTGCTCTTCCTTCCTCTTAATTCTTATCCAAATTCCTTCCTAAACCCTAGCTAAACCCTAGGGTCATGACACATGAATACCCTGCAATTCTCCAGATTGTTGAGACCGGACTTCCTCTTCTGATTGAGCTGTAACAGTTGGTGTCCCAAGTGTATTTTCCCCAACGTCTGATATCTTCCTCAACTAGCCTCCTATGCGACTAAAGCTGTTTCACGAAGGAACTGAATTTGGTGGCAGTGTCAATAATGATCGCTGGCTGTAGTAGCAGCACTTCCACAATCAGAATACCCTAGATCCGACAGCAGCAAACTCGAGTGGAGGCAGATCCGACAAGTAGAGGCAGCCGCGATCTGGAAGGCCGCCGTCGGAAGTGTCGAACAGTGACGAGGAGGGTGGCAGCACAGGCGTTGACCACGACGGTGAAGGCGGACCTCTCAATCTGGGCAGAGATGGTGACGGACTTCTCGACGGGCTATTTATGAACTGGCGATGAAGGCCAGTAAGGGCAGAAAGGTTGTTTATGAACTGGCGATGAAGGCCAATAAGGGCAGAAAGAAATCGCACTAGAGGCGATGGTGAAAAAACCTAGGAGATGAAGGCAATTAGGGCCAGCAAATCCTAGAAAACCTGCTCTGATACCATGTGAAAAACTAGAGGAATAATTCTATTCTTCATACCACAATGATACATAGAAGTTAGCTATATGTACATAAATTTCTAACAATAAGAGAAAGCTAAATCAAATCCCATAATTTGTGGAATCTCCTAATAGAATAGGAAACCCACTAAATCAGCCTAATTGATCATAAAATCCTTCCTAAAATAGCTAATTATACACAATTTTTCCACAGTTACAAGTGCGGACGTGGTGGAAAGACTTGTGGATGAAGAGTGTGTTGTACATGAAGACATAATACAAAAAGAACAACTTGATGTTCTGGCTGACCGGATCTGCAGTAGGTCGAATCTGGGCCAAGTGGGTCAAACTAGATCTGGGTGAAGCTTGGAATGACTGTTAATGGCATAAACTTGAAGACAAATACTAGAAGTAATCGACAGTGGCTGGCAGCGACAGACAACGAGGAAAGGAGAGACGATGATCGCCGATGACTGGCAAAGGCGGCGGAGGTGAAGTTGGAGCAAGGTGGGCCGTCGATGGTCGGCCCAGATGAGAAACAGAAGCGCACGGCCACAACGTTGGTGACGGGTGAAGGGATGTGAGAGTTGTCAGTTGCGCGAGCGATGTTGGCTGGGGGGGGGTCGATGATGGTTGTGGTGGTCGGTGATAGCCGCGTAAGAACCAGAGTCGCGATGGTGGCTGGCGGCAACTACGTCGATGGCAATCGTCGACTAATTGACCGGTGGTAGTGGCGGGCGGTAGGATCTAGGGTTAGGGTTTGTAACCAAGCTCTGATACCATGTGAATAAAATAATGTGTATTCTACCAAAAGTATATAATACAAGAGAATATATATATACAAGTATTTTAAGCTAATTACACTAATACCCATTACTTATCTTATTTAACAATTGCAATAAAATATAGTGTCAATTCAGGAGTAACTGATCCACATAAAAGCATTTGCAACATTATGAAATGTGATTTGCCTTATTCATATTTTAGTAAAGTAGACAAGTTTATGCTCCTAAATTAGACAGAAATTGATAACGAAATGGTATGCCTTCTTTTAACAACAGAACATAAGAGCATATGAGATATCTATAACACAAAGGTATGCCGATACAATACTACACTGCTTACTGACAGAAATGAGATGCTTATGAGTGTCAATTTATTATGCAGCATGAAATACAATGAAAAAGGTTTTACTTACAATTTGAAGGCCACTAAATATGCGGTCAAAGTCTTTTGAAGTTGTAATGTCAATGAATCCCGTCTTTGGAGCGACACTCCATTTACTACAGTATCTATCCAGTGCTGCACTAGTAAAAGCAAGGGCATATTCCAGCACACTTCCAGTATTCATGTTAGCCTTGTACAATAGATCTGAACAAAAAGAGTACATGAATCAGAAGATATGAAACCTAAAGGAGACAGGGCAGGATGCTAACAATGCAGATACAATGACTTGCATTCAGATTAACTGAAAAGTACATAGCACTAAACTCAGTCAAAATGAATTAATTCTTCTGTTGAATTTAAAGCAGGTCCCCAAGCTTCATGATCCAGGACAGAAGAAAAGTAGGACCACTATATCATGGTCAGGTACTCAGACACCTAAGAGTCTCAAATAGATCCTTTGGTGGCTTTGACCAGGCGGTTTCTTCCTGGATGGAAGATAGGTGTATTTATTATATATTATATGCATATAGAAAAACTAAAGAGAGACAAAGTCATCCACACAATAGCTAGTTAATTCTGCTTAACACTCATTTCACTATCTTCATCTTCAGTGATCTCTATCCAAGTTATCATTTATCTTCATATTATGCTAATTCATAAAACAAACAAGATTTGTTGAAATTTTCTAGCTTACTTGCAATTGAAATATCTAGAAATCCAAACACGTTAAATAACTAACATCATGGACACATCAGGACACAATACAAATAGACCAGCAATTTATTCATAACTTTACTATATTTATATTATATAATAAAAAATAATGAAAGAAACTTTACATATTCTGCATATTGAAAAAGAAGTGTGAAGAAATCAATTTTACTTTAAATAGCTCCATTCATAAATGAATTGCAAGTTCTCATTTCAATTATTAAAATTGAAAAGTTTTAAGAGAATAGAAGTATTGGATATAAGTCCATATTTCTTATTCAACTAGTTTCCAAATTATCTTCTTTAAATTTACAAGGTGTTCCATGCCTGTAATTAGAAACAGGTGCATTGTCCACCAAAAGCCAGAAAATTTTCTTTTAAATAAGTTAGAAAATAACAAAGCATGCTTGAACAAATGACCAAATGTTGTGGAGTATCTAATGAGCGCCAGTGTCCAGCATGGATATGTAATCTAGATCACTAACGATGCTGAGTGATGGTAGTCAACAAATAGGAAGCAGCTGGACTGTAGCTAATCTAGGCCACTGTGCGGTATTACAAGAGCTGTAGTCATTGATGCTTTACTTAAATAATAGATTCAATAGCAGTAATATAGTAAAACTGGATGCACCCTTCTCAATGTCTACAAATGGAAGTTGTAGGCTTCACCATAATCAATAAGTCATCATGGTTGAACTTAAACTGTCCATGCGAGAAGTTTAGTTTGTGTGACTTCTAAATGTTAGCATGTTAGAGAAATTTGGTTCCCGTTTAAAGAAAAGGATTCTATGACCTCAGGCTACAAATTGTATAGTTATAGTGTGAATTAATATTGACTTGAATCATTGTTTACTCAAACTCAAACATAATTAACCCCCAAAGCTTCTATTTGATCTTTATACTTCAGAGTACGGATTTGTTTGAGCTCCAATAACATACATGCAGAAATCCTAAGCACTGAAGGTAACTGTTACGACCCAGGGGTAGATTAGTCATTGGGGTGAACTCTTGTAACCAACTGTAACAGCAAGTGGTTAAGTGGTTAGAACAATACAACTTCTTCAGCTGACAGTTAGCTACCTAACTGAAAACAGCAGCTTTTAAGAAGGCTGCTGTAAAAGAGTTAAGCAGTTTATGGAATAACAAAACTATTTCTCTCTTTTCTCTCGATCCCTCTCTCTAATTTTCTGTCTTTCTTCCTCTCTTATTCTATCTGCTTCTCCCTCAACTCCTATCCTCTTTCTTGAGATTTCACCCGAATTTCCAGATTGCCCAGCCCTCAACCTGATGGTGTGATAATTTGGTATCAGAGCACGTGATCCCCAGCGGCTTCAAGGCGCAACTTGAAGGCAAGGGCAGAGGTTTGGTAGACAGAAGCAGATTCGAGCATGGCAGACGACTTTGGCGGATGGAAGCAGATTTGAGCAAAGCACTCAACGATTGGACCAAAGAATGGTTGAAGGGATCTGAATGAAGCAATTGGAGACCAGGATGGAGGTGCTAGAATTTGGCATGTTCCAGACTCAAGAGGCTATGATGAAGCTGGCTATTGGGTTTATGGGACCAAGAAATATACTTAAGACATCCCTAGGAGACTATTGATGTGGGACTGGTCATGACACAAATAGTTGACCAATTGCATACAATTTAGAGGAGAATCTTTCTATGCCTAACACCATCATGGAAACAAGATAGGTCTTAAAGAAGTCAATCAACCAACACTCTAAACACATATGCCAAGAGCAAATTTGATCATATGAGATTTTTATAAAAGGTATAGAGATATGATTGTTGACAATAATGATCTAGTATGAACTCTCTCGGTTGATATGGTCAAGAAGTTTATTATACTCGAAATTATCCTTGACAACTCTATCTTCGTAAAGTGTCGTACACTTCATGATCTTGCATAATTGAAAATTCATCTCAACCTTATCACTACAGAACTAGTTTTGATAGTTATTTTTCGAGATTAATGATTACGGTCATCCTCATGTATTTATATTAACTAATCATATCTCCTCTTAACAGTTAATTC
This sequence comes from Diospyros kaki, assembly GCA_036245055.1. Taxonomy (NCBI): domain Eukaryota; kingdom Viridiplantae; phylum Streptophyta; class Magnoliopsida; order Ericales; family Ebenaceae; genus Diospyros; species Diospyros kaki. The sequence goes on along the minus strand of BSEG01000010.1, from coordinate 23,037,174 downwards.
ATGTTATTTTTGTGTAGGTCATTTGCTAAATATGCTAACAATATAGTTTTCACTAATGAAAATTGTAGAAAATAAGGGAAGAACAGTGGAAAAATCTTTGTATTCTCTCTTATCAATATGCACGGGATTACATTCCCTATTAATAGGGAAGAGGACTACAACTTTAGGAAACTATAGATTAGGAAACTATAACTACAAACAAATGGAAACATAATCTATACACTGTACAAGGAAACAAAATATTCACAAAATTATTTTAGAAATTCTCTAAAGGATACGGATTACTTTCCAAACAAACTGTAGACTGATTTAGGAAACTTGGTAGGTGTATCCGTGACTTATTCAACACTCCCCCTCAATCTAGTGAATGAATATCTATCATTCTCAGCTTACTTACAAGTTCTTCAAACCGCTTGAGAGGTAAATCTTTGGTGAGCAAATCAGCTAGCTGATTTTCTGATGGGAGAAAGGACAAACAAATCTCTCCAGCATCTAGTTTTTCTTTGATGAAATGACGATCACTCTCAACATGCTTAGTGCAGTCAAGTTGCACTGGATTGCGTGCAATGTTAATTGCTGATTGATTGTCACACATTAACTCCATAGGACAATGACTGAGTATTTTCAAATCACTAAGCACAATTTTCAATCAAAGTAATTCACACAATCCAAGGTCCATTGCCCTAAACTCTGCTTCAACACTAGACCTGGCCACAACCCCTTGTTTTTTGCATCTCCATGACACTAAATTTTCCCCCCAAAACACACAGTGGTCGGTAGTGGACCTCCTATCAACAAGTGAGCAACCATAGTCAACATCAGTATATCACCCGACTTCCAACTTCTGCCCTAACTTAAATAATAGGCCTTTTCCAAGTGTTGACTTCAGATAGCACAAAATCCTCTGTACAACTTGCAGATGCTCTTTAATGAGACTATGTATGAACTGACTCACCAAACTGACAGCAAAAGCTATGTCAAGCCTAATGTGGGATAGGTAAATCAACCTTCCTACTAGCCTCTGGTATCTCCCTCTATCAACCAATGGACTTTCACTTGTTGCTAATTTCAAGTTAGGATCCAAGGGAGTATTTGTTGCCCTGCCACCTAGCATTCTGGTTTCTTCCAATAAGTCCATGGTATAATTCCATTGGGAAAGAAATATACCCTCTTTTGAGTATGCAACCTCTATTCCCAAGAAATACTTGAACCTACCAAGGTCCTTGATGTCAAATTCTCGGGCCAGATTTCCCTTTAACAATTTCTGCTCATCCTCATCATTGCCAGTAGCAATTATGTCGTCAACATAAACAAGTAGGGCTGTTAGAGTACCTTTCTTTGAATGCTTTAAGAATAAGGTGTGATCCCCTCTACTTTGGCAATACCCCATTGCCTTCATAGCCCTTGAGAATTGATCAAACCAAGGTCTTAGAGATTGTTTTATCCATATAGAGCTTTCTTTAATCTGCAAACATAACTAGGAACTTCATTAGGAAAACCAGGCGAGGGGTCCATAAATAACTCTTCCTCTAAGTCACCATGTAGGAAGGCATTTTTCACATCTAGCTGCATCAACTCCCAGCCATAACAGCTAGCCAAAGTTAGGAGAACCCTCACTATAGTCATTTTTCCCACGAGTACAAATGTCTCCAAGTAATCTATGTCATACGTTTGAGTATAGCCTTTAGCCACTAATCGGGCTTTGTATCCTTCCAATGTACCATCAACATTGTATTTCACATTAAACACCTATTTGCACCCTACCGGTTGAACCCCCTTCGATCTAGGCACCATTTCCCAAGTATTATTCTTTTCTAAGGCCCTCATTTCTTCCTACATAGCTTGTACCAATGCTGATTCTGTAATGCCTCTTCTATAGCCTTAGGAATAGCTATGGAATCAAGGGAACACAAAAAACTTTTGTGGTTCAGGGACAATCTATGATAGGAAACAAATTTGGCTACATGATGCTGTGTATAACTCCTCACACCTGTTCTAACAACAATAGGCAAATCCAGGTTTGAGTTTTCAGGGTTAAAACAATTAGTAAGGTTAGGCAAACCAGAATGTTGAGTGAGTTCCAAACCTGGTTGAAGGGTAGATGATGGATCCTGCTATGCATTTGGGTTAGGTTGTTCTTTTCTTTTATACACATATGGTGAGCCTTTGAACCGAATAGGAGATATCCTTGGCAAAACAGAGATTGGAGGACCAGGAGAAGGTTCCAAGCCTCTTGAGTCTGTTGTCTTAGGATTAGAATAAATAGGAGAATCAGAGGAGTTAGGATCCAAAGAAGAATTAGGCTGATAGGGCTGAGACTCTTCCAGAATAGGAAGATCATGATCAATAGGAACACTCTCCCCCTGAGGACCAGAAGGAGGAACCTTGAAAAAGGAGTGATTTTCAAAAAAAGTTATATCTTTAGATACAATGACCTTTCGGGTAGGAGGATGATAGCAGTTGTACCCCTTTTGAGTAGGAGAATAGCCAAGAAATACACACCTAAGGGCCCAGGCATCAAATTTATCCCTATGATGTTTAGATACATGGACAAAAGCCACACAACCAAATATCTTAAGAGGGAGAGAAGTATGCAAACCAATTTCTGGAAAATGATTAGAGAGAGACTGAAATGGGGAGAGTTGATTTAGAACTCTTAAGGGAACCCTACTGAGTAAATAGGTTGCTATCAACACTGCTTCACCCCAAAAGGTTTTAGGAATTGAATGATGGTGTAAGAGAGCCCTAGCAACATTTAGGAGATTCCCCATCTTTCTCTCAGCAACTCCATTCTAATGGTTGAAATCGGCCCTTGCATTATCAATCCTAAACCTTTTAATAGAAAATCCAAATTGAGTGAGAATCATTCTATGAAACAAGGGTAGAATGTTGTTGATGGCTGCTTTGTCTTTGAGTAAGTAAACCCATGTCATCCTAGTGTAGTCATCTATAAAGGATACAAGCCATTTGGCCCCAGAACAATTAGGGACTCTAGAAGGCCACCAAACATCAGAATGCACTAAAGAAAAAAGAGACAAGGAAAGTTTATTGCTAATAGCATAAGGCACCTGATGGTGTTTGGACAATGCACACACATCACAATGAAACATATTGATATCTACGCCTTTAAACAAATCTGGAAACAAAGATTTTAACAAAAGGAAAGGAGGATGACCTAACCTAAAATGTTGAAGCCACATATTAGACTGAGTGGAAGTATGCAAAGAAGAGGAGTGACTGAAGCTAGGTTGATCTCTTGCAAGTGGCTAACAGTTCCTTTGTAGGTAGTACAACTCATTAAGTGCCTTAGCAACACCAATCATCTTCCCTGTGGCTAGGTCTTGAAACACACAATCACGAGGTGAGAAATTACATAGCAATTAAGGCTTTGGCCAAGCTTGTGAACTGAAAAGTAGATTGGTGGAGAGGCTAGGCACATAAAGTACTTGTTGGGCAGGTAGAGAAGAGTTCAAACATACATTTCCTTGCCCAACTATAGGTTAGGTGTCATGTGATTGGTGGCTCTAGAATCTAAGATCCAAAGATTATTCCTAGTTGTATATGAGGCATTAAAAGACTCAAAATTAAGGCACATACCCACTTGAGCCAAAGAATAGTCACCTTGAAGCGTCCTTAAGAAGGACTTTAGTTTCCCAATTTCTTCTGCATTCAACTCTCCTAGATCTGTGGCAGTTGTTGATTCAACCTTTCCAGTAGGTTCCTCTGATTCTTTGGTTGAAAGGTAAGATTTCACCTAAGTTTTAGGCTGCAAGTTCTTAAAGCCTCCCATCCTATTAAGAACTGCCTCCTTACCATGTAGCTTGAAGCACATGTCCCTTGTATGCCTCGGTTTCTTACATTAGGAACACCAGAGCCCCTCCTTTGTCTACTTTAGTGTAGGCTGATCTCTGCCTTGCTGAGTTTTCATCCATACACCCTACACTTTGTTAGTCACCATAGCAGATCCCTCCATGTTATGATCAGTAAACATAGCTAATCTTCTGTGTTCTTCACTCCTCACTATAAAACAAACCTCATTCAAAGATGGCATCTGCTCCTGGCTGAGTATTTGTGCTCTAATTTGGTCAAACTCAGGATTAAGTCCTGCCAAGAACTCCATCCTATCTCTTTCTAACATAGAGGTTAAAATGACAACATCTTCACTACACACCATTTTTATATCTTGGTAGTGATCTAATTCTAGCCACAACCCATTCATCCGATTGTAATATTCAGTTACAGTCAAGGAACCTTGCTTTGTGGTACTAATTTTGGTTTTAATTTCATACACAACTAATGCATCTTGCATCTTAGAATAAGTCTTCTTTATTGTTTCCCAAATATCTCTAGTGATAGATAAAAACATATAGTTTTTACTTACCTCGAGGAGCATTGCACTCTATAGCCAGGACATCAGGATTGAATCCTCCATATCCTAGGTAGTAAAGTGCGGATCTGTCTTTTTAGGTGCTAGTTCGGTAAGGTGGGATAATTTTCCTCTGCCTTTCAGAAAGGTTCTTACCAACTGGGACCATTGGAGATAATTCCCATCATTAAGACGGTAAGAATGGTGCATGCCTGATAGCTCATTGATTGAAGACCCATTCGTATGCTGCTCAATCAGCATTGCTTCTTTTGTAGACATAGGAGTAGCAGTTTTAGAGATTTCTAACATTATAAGACGGTTTAGTAGAAAAGAACACAAGAGAATAGAGGAAAAAGTAGCAATGAAGGCTTCCAAAAGAAGAGAACGGGGAAATGAGGGCTCACAATCGATAATCGAAGAGATTTGACTTTGATACCATGTAGAAAATAAGGGAAGAACAGTGGAAAATCCATGTATTCTCCCTTATCAATATGCACGGGATTGCATTCCCTAATAATAGTGAAGAGGACTACAACTTTAGGAAACTATAGATTAGGAAACTACAACTACAAACAAATGGAAACATGATCAATACATTGTACAAGGAAATAAAATATTCACAAAACTGTTTTAGAAACTCTCTAAAGGATACGGATTACTTTCCAAGCAAACAGGAGACTGATTTAGGAAACTTGGTAGGTGTGTCTGTGACTTATTCAACAAAAATATTAGAGGCAAAGGCATATAGTTTAATAGGAATTTTTGTATTTCATGTTGTACTTGTTGGGTTCATGAGACCAAGTAATATACACAAGACCTTGCTAACATATTATCAATACATGATTGGATCATGACAAACTCCCCTCTTTTAATATTCGAGACCTACATTGTAACACCATAGATTCTCATCCAAAAGTGCTAGCTGAAGGTGATTTATGGGGTCATGGCATAGATCTTAGAAATGAAATTATAATTAGTCTATACAAAATTAATATTATGCTATCTAGTCTAGCATATCCATAAAAGATCTTCTACAGGTCACATACTCCCTATAGTAATTTGTGTTGCAATCTGATCTTATACTAAATAATACATCAAGTGACTTCAGTTTCCCATTCTATTACAATTGAGGTCATTTGTTCTTATCTCAACCATTTGTCATCTCCTATTCAAATCTTTTGATGTTGTTAACTCTTGGCTTAAATGCTCAATCTTAATGTCGCACCTACAGGTCCAAGTTATGTACGTTCTATGTCCCGGTCCCAACCTGACAGATGAACAGAAGACTGAAATTCCTTGGAGAAATTCTTCTGTAACGAACTTGGAAAGATCTTTAAATTATTAGTGAAGCAAAATAAGTAAATCTAAAAACTTACTTCTATACTCAAATTTTTAACAGTTGACAAGAGAGAGGTTTCTAACTTCATCCTATCATTGCAATTTTAGGATGTCAGTGCACAAAATCACCATTAATCAATTAGAAGTAACTTTGACAAGCATACATGTGCAGTATATATAACGCATGTTTCACTTTCAAGTTCTGGAACATTGAATAGGGTTCAAAATATAATATCACCATCCAGTAGCCAAGCTTATGCATTGGTTTGGACACCAATTAATCAGTAATTTAAGAGGAATGGTAGACAAGAACGCACCAGCAGCTTCAGCCTGTTTTGTCATGCTGTAGAATGGTGTTGGATTTAAGAACCCATGATGTGACACAGTTGCAGCTGTTGCTGATTTAAAGAGAGTGACTAAAGGGCCATCTCCCCCTCCTTGAGACTGCACTATTTGCCCATCAGGACCAGGAATTAAGCCTAGCCATGGAGCGGTTTGCATGAAATGCATGGTGTCTACTTCTCTCTGTAGCATATGTGAAACAGAAACTGAGGAGCTGGCAATTAAATTTAATACACACCATCATTGTAAATGAGCGAATATTCTGCCAGGACTCCTTTATTAAATAATACAAGGGAGCACTTAAAAAGCTTCTACTTTTCTATTTTCTGTTATCAGATTTTAATTTTTTTGTTGTCAGTTAAAATATGAAAACATGCTTTATAACTTTAGTTTGTTTTCAGCTCTGGTTTTGATTTTTTTGTCATACTACTTAGGAGTTACTCTTTTTTTTTTTTTTCTTTTTTTTTTTTTGGGGGGGGGGGGGGGGAATGGTTGCTGAGAAAAGGAAAACAAAATGGAAATTGCAGAAACACCCCTTTAACTTTTCCCCTTTTTTTGAAAAAATTTCAAAAAAAATGTTGGACAATCACGGGAGTATAACAGGAACTAATTATGGGAAGGTTAAAAAAATGACAGGAAATTATGGCAGCAGATTTACTAGGTAAGAATTAGGGAAGACAGATTTTTGATAGACAGTTCTGTATATATGCTGTAAAATATATAATTTCCATGTACATAGTTTCCATTTTAGGATTCCTATTTTGTATCTTCTAGTTTATATATAAATAAGAGGAGGAGCCGTGAGGTAGGTACTCTCTCCTACCATTTCATTCTAGCCTAATTGCCTAATATTCTAACATGGTATAAGAGCCACAATTAGGCTAGAACTAGGGAGGCACGATCTGGGCAGAATGTCGCAAGAAGAGGTTCGGTCCTCGGGTGTAACAGACAACTCAAAATTCTGTTAAGAAGTCAAAGATGCAATGCTTGCCGATAATCTGTCTCTTTTGATAAGCCTGGTGAAGCTGTATGGAGGCAACTACCGGGCATGGTCCTGCTCCTGCAAGCTGTTAATTTTGTTTAATTGTAATTTCTTGTTATGTTACGGTTAGAGTGCTGTTATGTTGGTTTTAATTCTGTTGAAGGGTGTTTTGATTCTGTTGTGACAGTTATCTCTTGTTAGTTAGGTTGTTGTAACTTGCTGCAACTTGCAAGTTGTTGTTATCAAGGGTAGCTGAATATAAATACTCTGCTAACCCTTTTATTTTCAAAACTTGAGAACAGATAGTATTTTTCAGTGGAAAATCCTCTCCCTCCTTTCTTGTATTTCCTTTCATTTTCTTCTTTATCACCTTGAAGCTCTTGCTTCATGATATCAAAGCCATAGACAAACGTCAATGGCGGAAAATCAAGAATGTAGTTCTTCATCTCTGCATCAATCCTCCTCTTCTCTGTCAGTCAGATTTCTCAGCTGTTGCAAAGGCATTCAATTTAATTCTTATCAAGCTGGTTACTAGCCAAGGTAATTAAAATCAGGATTTTAAGTGGGATCAAAAATAGGTCCATAAAATCGGATCGTAAAATCGTAAGATTTTAGAAACAACTAAAAATATCCTTTAATTTTTGTAAACATATGTTTATAATAACATAATTTTATAAAAAATAAATTAATATTTTTTAATAACCTGATTATTCCTTATTATAAATGAAATGCATGTACCTATTTCAAAATTACTTCATCTATCAATTTCAAAAATACTAAATAATATGAAATTTTTAAATATTAAGTCCATTTATCATCATTCATCAATCCATAATCAAAACATGGTTGAACTTATCACAAATCAATTGTTAGTTTCCATCAAAATATGGTGTTCAAAATTTAAAGCATGACTAAAATCTCAATTTTATGCAATTTTACCAATTAAAATCCCGATTTTATGTGATTTTACCCCAATTCTGATTTTGTGTGCGATTTGAATCGTTTGAGGGTCTTTGATGCGTAATGAGTATATTCTAAAAATCAAAAGCATAGGGCATGCACTAGTAGCCATTGGTGAACCTCTTAGTGATAAAGATTTGTTGCTAGCCATTCTAAATGGTCTAGACAATGATTATGAAACTGTTGTTAGTCTTATCACATATCAAATGGATGATATAAATCTAGAAAATGTTCAATATCTCTTATTAATGCATGAGCAAAGGCTGGCTGTTAAAAAAGCTTCAATGTCTTCTGTTCTCAATTTTGATACTACTACATCATCTATGAATGCAAATGTTGCATCCTGTTGGTCTAAAAATGGAAGTGGAGCTACTCACAATCGAGGAGATTTTATTCACAAAGGAGGTAGCCCTATGAATAGAGGAGGTATAGGACGTGGCAGATCTAACACTAGAAGAATTTACTATCAATTATGCGGAAAACTTGGACACTTTATTGATAAATGTTATAATAGGTTTGACAAAAATTCCTAAAGAGTTCCTAATCAAAATTTTGGACGAACTAGTAGTGTGTCACAATCTGATCCACGAGCATATCTTTCTGTACCAAGTGATTCTAATGAAGTTTTATATATACATGTGGGTCCCACAAATATTATTATTATATGATACCTAGCATGCCAAGTCAATATGAACACATTTCCTCTAAATCGATTTTACATGTTGGATAAAATTGCACCCAATTGAGTCAATTTGGACCTAATTGTCAAAATTAAAAGGATTGGATAAAATTGCAAATTCGCGAAAAGAATTGGATTATTTTCATGATTAGCCCATATAATAATAACTTGTTAGGTGTCAAATTGCAACATTATTTTCTACAATATAAACTATACTACAAAACTAGCAGTACACAACATGCAACCTAACTTACACAACATACTACATTATTTCTGTTGGTTGGCTTGACATACTTTGTTGGGCCAATTTCTAATAGTTTAAAATTTTCACATCAGGATTGAATTCAAGATGTATTGGTGCTTTGTTTCAGGAGGTCATCAATTAATTCAGTCTAGACATACCTACCACTAACTTTGAAATTGTGGGCAATTACTCCTCCCATGCATTCTTTTTAGATCCTCAGTTTCTCTTTCGTCCGCAAGCAGAAAAGGACAAAAAGGTTTTATTTGAGTTATTTCCTAGAAGTTCAAGTCTTTAGAAACAGTGGTTGGTGAATCAAGAAAGCCTACACAAGAAAATGTTTTTAGTATAATAAGAAAATTCATAACCTTTCAACTTCTCTTTGACTGAAACACCTAAACCAAAAATATCTGCACGTGTTCTAAACAAAAAAATTACCTACTTTGTTCCACACATAAGACATGAACCAACTAGTTTATGAACTTCTCTAAATGAAGTAAACACGTTGGACAAAGTAATAGAAAATAAGTACAATGTATGTATCTTTTAGACCAACTATCTAAGCATTATTAATGATTCAAACACAGAAAAATATTTTTGCCCTGAATTCTACCATAAGAATTTGAGGCCATAAAACAATAACTTTCAGCAAAGAATGCCAAATTAAAAAATTTGCAGAATCTCCAGCTGCTCTGGTTAAGAAAGTTAAAGAAGCTTAATTGCCTGTCCATATGAGGTTTCCCATGTATTATGAAAAAAATCACAACCATAAGAAACTCACCAAAACAATATCAAGAAGTCCCATCCAATATAATATGCTTCCAATCTCTTTTATTCCACGAAGAACTTCTGTTTTCAGTTCTGACTTTGAACCCCAACTGAGATGTTCTTTGACAAGTCTCAAACAACCTAAAGCATGAAAGTTAAACATAAATCCAAGGTAAACAAAATTAAAATGTAGTATGTGAAATCATTAGGAAAAAGGAAGCCTTTTTTAATGGTTGGAGAAATTCATACAAATGATTCCTAATAAGCATCAGGAAGCATATCACATGTAATTAATTAGTCAAACCCATAAATTTCAACTAGATAAGTAGTTTGAATCTCATGAAACTACTTAGACTTGTCAAGAAGAATATTACGTCTAATTTCAAAGGATAGAGGAACTAGAGAAGAGAAGGAGAATTTATTTAGTTTATTTACAGTTTCTTACTTCGCTTATGTGGCAGTCAGATCATTTCTTACAGACAGAAAACCCAACCAGTGTTCTGTTTGCTGTCAGTTGTTGAATTACAGAGAGAAGTACATAAACTCAATGCTCTAGCTGTAATGTTCGTTCAATTCAGTCCCTACAGTTTTGATTCTCTCTTCATTTTTCTTCAATTTTCATTCTCTCTAGTTCTTACATTGTATCAGAGCTAACAATTTACATCAATGGCGAGAGATGATGAGCATTCTTCAAATGAAACATCTCAAAACTTAGTCTTGAATCCTGTTATTTCCCAATTGCAAATTGATTTCTCCTCAATTGTGAAAGCTCTCAATTTCAGTCCTATCCAATTGGATACTGAAAATTACCTATTCTAGAAAGCTCAGATTTTGGCTACAATTCAAGCTTTTGACCTAGTTTCCATCATCACGAAATCTGTGAAATCTCCCGCCAGATCCTGATCCTAGCAATCCTGATGGACAGAAGGTAAATGAAGATGTGGAAAATCTCGGCATTAGTTGTTTCCTCTTGTATAGGAGTTAATTTAGGAAACTAGTTATTTGTTGGATTTCAGCAAAGAATCCTGCAGATTTCATAGAAATCCTATTAGGATAGTCCTATTCTCCAAATCAGTCCTATAATTAAGTAGACTATAGATAGTACAACTGTATATATCAATTAGTCCTATGATTTAGTAGACTAAATATAGGAAGTTCTACTGTATATATTTGACTGAAATTTGATGAATAAAATTATCAAAGAATTTCTAATGCGGTCACCAATCAAGACTCGGCCCAAGGTCGACCCGACCAAATCGGAACAGTATCACCGGAATAGTAGCGTCGGAATAATATTTTAATACTTTTTAAATTTTAGAATTTTACTTGATTTAGGATTCTACTTCATGTTTCTACTTGATTTAGAATTCTACTTTATAATTTTACTTGATTTAGGATTCTATTTTATGTTTCTACTTGATTTAGGATTCTACTTCATATTTGATTAGTGTTTTATTTTTATTAGGACTCTAGTTAACTTTTACTTAGAATTTATTTCTCTTAGGATTTTGTTTACAAATATTAGATGGATTTGGATTAGCCAAACCCTATAAATATGCCTAAGATCTAGAGTTTGCAACCGAGTTTTTCTCAATCAAATTTCAGCAACCTATTTGGTTTTTCTTAGTAAAACAATCTTATTTTTGCGTCTTCTTGAAAGCCAAGTTTTGGCCATTGAAGTTTGTTTTTTCAAGAGTTTATTTGGTGTATTTTTTTCACACACGCGCTACACACTGCGTCAGGTGGTATCAGAGCGGTTCATCAAACAATTAGATGGCCAATCTTGAAGGTAACGGTAGGAAACAACCTCGTGACGGTGATCGGGGGTTGCCCGCGGTTTGGAGAGCAATCGAAAAACAACGGGAAATAACTCGTACAATGGAGTAACAATTGGAGTGAATCCACAACCAATTGGGTGTTTTACAACGAGTTAAGGATAATCAGAACCGGACTAATAGCGTAAATCAAGCCGGCTATGTTAAACCGGGAAGACCAACCATTAATCTTGTCCTCATTAATCCTAGAAGACCAAAGATGGATGATAGCGACGATGAGGATGATCTTGGTTGTATGATAGCCAACCCTAGTGGTAAAGGGGTTAGGAGGAATGCGCAGCAACACAACCATTGGGGAAACGATGAGTATAAACTAAAGAATGGTTTTTCGTTGAGTTTGGAGCTTAATCTCAAACATTATGTTGTCCCAACAACCTAAACGTTTGCAAACTCTGGTTTATGTTGCTAACATGACAGAAACTCCAAGGTTGTTGACTCATACTGGGTATTTTTTAGTCCCAAGGGCTTAGGCATTGCTTCACAATCCAAGGATGGTGGTGTTTCTTCTTATCGGCTTGCGACTGTAAAGGAGATGGAGGACATGGTAGCATATCCTTCTATAGTTTATTCAGGCTCTGGCATGGTTAAATCGAAAGTAATAGGAACATATTCACCTTTGCGATTGCAAAAGCAAGATAGTCACAGGGGTTTCTTTGTGGATAGGGGTGTTGGATCTCCCAGGCTAGTTAACTCAGGTAGCGCAACTGCTTTCGATATTAATCTGAAATTAGATTCCGAAACTAAGAATGTTGTAGCAGCTACCACTATAGCTGATCAAGTATCTGGACCAAAGGAGGATACAAGCATCAATATTTTAAGTGATGGATAGACTGCTGGTAGTTATGGAATAAGCCTTTATTCGAAACAGTTGCAAAAGAATACTTCTCCAGACAAGAAAAATCTACGGATGAATTTGGAAGCTGTTGAGGAGTTAAAATCAAGAAAGTTAATGAGAGGAGAAGGACTTATGACAAGATCTATCAGATTAGAGAAACGCTCAAGATGGAAGGTTCAACGTCTTCAATCTAACAGTAATAATACAATGGAGGCAGAGGGCAACAAACATGGTGATGGTTGGACCCATGCCAATGAAGATAGGGCTAAGAGAGGGAGGAATGTCTTTGCTCATGTTCCCTTTGCAGAAAAGTTCAAGTGCTTCAAGAAGATGTCAAGCAAAAATTGCACAAATAAGAAGTACAAGACGATAGTTGACAAGCATAGGAAGCACAAAGTATTTGAGGTTGGAGATGAAGTCATGATATTCTTGAAGCAGGAACTGATTTTAGCAGGAAAGCAGAACAAGTTCAAGCCAAAGAAGTATGGTCCTTACAAGATTCTGAAGAAGACCAATGATAATGCTTATGTTGTGGATTTGCCTAATTATATGGGTATTTCTAAACATTCAATGTGGCTAATCTCTCTTTGTACTTGTCGAACGTGGATTTGTCCTACACGGATCAAAATTCAAGGTTGAATTTTTTCTCAAGTGGAAGTGAATGATGCGGTCACCAATCAAGATCCAGCCCAAGGCCGACCCGACCAAACCGGAACAGTATCACCGAAATAGTAGCGCCGGAACAATATTTTAATACTTCTTAAGTTTTAGAATTTTACTTGATTTAGGATTCTATTTCATATTTCTACTTGATTTGGAATTCTATTTGATTTAGGATTCTACTTCATGTTTCTACTTGATTTAGGATTCTACTTCATGTTTGATTAGGGTTTTATTTTTATTAGGATTTTAGTTAACTTTTACTTAGGATTTATTTCTATTAGGATTCTAGTTGGATTTTGTTTACAAATATTAGATGGATTTGGATTAGCCAAACACTATAAATATGCCTATGATCTAGAGTTTGTAATTAAGTTTTTCTCAATCAAATTTCAGCAACCTATTTGGTTTTTCTTAACAAAACAGTCTTGTTTTGTGTCTTCTTGAAGGCCAAGATTCGGCCATTGAACTTTGTTTTTTCAAGGGTTTATTTGGTGTGTTTTTTTCACACGCGCTACACGCTGCGTCAATTTCCCTTCTCAACCTTGCAACGCAACCATACATGGGATTTGGTTCCCTTTTCTAATGATATAAATTTGATTGGTTGCAAATGGGTGTTTAAAGTGAAGTATAAATCTGATGGCACAATACTTAAACATAAGGCTTGGCTTGTAGCCAAAGGGTTCCATCAAACACTCGGCATTGATTTTGAGGAGACATTCAATCCAGTTATTAAGGCCCCGCCAATCCGCGTTTTGTTTACTCTAGCAGTGACTTATGGATGGGAAATTCAACAAGTGGATGTGAATAATGCTTTCCTAAATGGAGATCTTCATGAGGATGTGTTTATGGTCCAGTCGGAGGGTTTTATTGATGATCGATTTCCCACTCAGGTCTGTAAACTTAGGAAGTCGCTCTATGGCCTTAAACAAGCGCCGAGAGCTTGGTATACAAAGCTGAGATCAGCCCTACATTCTTAGGATTTTGTTAGAGCCATTTATGATGCTTCTTTGTTCATCAAGAGGACCGATCAATTTGTTATGTATGTTTTGGTATATGTAGATGATATCTTGATTACCAAGTCTAACCAATCAGCTCTTCAAACATTCATTCGAGATTTGGACACTCACTTTGCTCTCAAAACCTTAGGGTCGGTTCATTATTTCCTTGGGTTTGAGGTGTTTCGAAGTTCCACTGGAATATTTCTTTCTCAATCCAAATATATAGTTGATTTGCTGAGAAAGGCTTCTATGCTAGCATGTAAACCTTGTGACACTGCTATGACTTCCACTAGTGCATTAACATCTGAGGGTGAACTATTTTCTAATCCTTCATTGTACCGAACAATCATTGGTTCTTTACAATGTTTGACTTACACTCGGCCTAACATCTCCTTTGTTGTTAACAAGCTTAGCCAGTTCCTGTCCTCTCTGAAACAACAACACTAGGTGGCCTGCAAACGTTTACTACATTACCTCAAAGGCTTTGTTGGTCAAGGATTATTATTCTCCCCAGTTCCTTCTGATCTACCACTTGTAGTCTATTGTGATGTTGATCATGCAGGTTGTAAAATTACAAGAAAGTCAACAAGTGGTGTATGTGTTTTTCTTGGCAACAATTTAGTGGTGTGTAGCTCAAGAAAACAAATTGTTATAGCTAGGTCAGTTGGAGAGACTGAGTATAGAGCTATTGCTCAAGGTGTTTTCTGAATTGGGCCTTAAATCTCAGCCTACGCCAATTATTTGGAGTGATAACATCGCGGCTAAGAGCATTGCAGAAAACCCAGTATTTCATTCTCGTACAAAACATTTTGAGATTGATCTTCATTTTGTTCGAGAAAAGGTTGAGAGGGGAGAAGTGGAGATTAGATATGTTCCTACATCTAATAAGCTGGCTGATGTTTTTACTAAGAGTCTTCCTAAGAACAGATTTCAGTTGCTATGTACTAATCTGGGCCTACGGATGTCTCCTGCTCAAGCAGCTCACTCTAAGACAAATGAAGAACAACCATCGGTCAACAGGAAGTTTGTTTTGAGGGGGAATGTTGGAGATCACGTGACATGAGTAACTAAAGTTTGTTAGCTTTCTCTATTCTAGTTTTCTGTTAGCTGGTTGTTGTAAATTAAGAGGTTGCTTTACGCGATTAGGCTTGTAATAGAGGCTGGCTGATTGTATATATATATCAGCATAGTCTTCCTTTTCTGTATCAATTGCAGTGTTAATACAATATCAGTTCTCTCTTCCTATCCGTCTCTGATTCGTTCCTCCATTATATCATATTTGACACTGTCAAGGTATCTTGCAACTTATTGCCCTTCAGTTTCCATGAGGTGATTTCTTTCTGCGAGCCTTAAAAATTCAGCAATATATTCATTAACAGTTTTCATACCTTGGTGACATCTTTGGTATTGCTGAAAGAGATATTACTCATAATCTAGAGGAAGAAACCATTTGCAAAGATACTGCTTCAACTTTTCCCAGGTAGAAATAGGATTCTTCCCCTTTCGTCTTCTTATCTCTTTCAAGCAATTGCATTGAGCTGAAGCTCCTCCTTCCAATTTGCAAGCCATCATTTTGACTAGTTTGTGATCCGGCATCTCCATGTACTCAGAATTGTTCGACTTCAGCAATCCAATCTAAGAAGTCCTCAATATTTAAATCCCTAGAAAAACTACAAATCTGCATTTTAAGTTGAGAATATAGGCATCCTGATTAGCTCTTCCTCCGCGTTGATTACCTTACCTAAGATTGGTGTTGTTAGCAACGTCTTCTTCATCACTCGAATCTTCATCATAAGCTGGTTGCTTACGATTGATTGTGGCTACAGGTCTTCCAATAGGTTGGGCTCGATTGACATCACAAACACCATGCCTATCTTCATTCTGGTTTTCATTGGCAATCCTCAAAAGGACATCGAGCCTAGTGACAATGTCATCATACCCTAGTTCCAATCTTTGAATCGTCTCTCCTTGTCTACGAACTATAGTCCAAAATGTTTGCAACCCTATTCTTCGTTAGCGGGTTTGGTTCCTTCCACGTTGTCACAAGCCATCAGATTAGGCAAAAATCTTGCTCTAATACTACTTGATGCAATGCATAGCGCGATAAACAAAGGAAAGGCAATTGCTAACCCTCACACAAGCACAAAGGTGTAAGAACTAGAGAAAACTCTCTAAATTGTATGGAATAAAGTGATGTTATTGATTGACTAAAATAGACTTAAGGCCATGCTATTTATAAAGGGTTTTACAATAAAACTAAGTCAAAAACAAAATAAGAATCCTAAATATTCTAAAACAAGGCATAAATTAAATCTTCCTACAAAATAGTAAAATAATAGATAAAATAATTAAACAATTGAGATTATGAAAATTATTAAAATTAATAAAATGAAAGCGCTGAGTCATGACCTTTGGTGAGTTTTAGAGGCGAGAGAAATGGAGATAAAGAAGAAAAGAGAAAGAGGAAGATATAAATATGAGCATAAAATGGTCATTTTCCATGCTCTATTAACTTCAAGGGAGGTCGGTACCATTTTAAAAAACATAAGAGTGGTCGATGCAATTCGAACAAACCTTAGGGGAGGTCTATGAAATTTATCCTAAAAATATTTGACTATGCCTTCCTCAGTAATACAAGGTTAATGAATACAATAATGGAAATATACTCATTTACATAAATGTCCTTATAATCAACAATATATACAACATGTTTATTCTTCAACATGATGTTTATTGAGCACTTTTGTTGTGCATGAGTTAATGAAATTTAAGTTCGAATGTTAAAGTTCAATATTAAAAGATTGTGTTATCCCTCTTTAAAAAACTTAAGATTTAATATGCAATTAAAAATTCAAGATGGAATGAATTAAGAAAACAAAAAAAAAAAAAGAAAAAAAGTCGTGCTACTTAACATGTGTTACTACATACCTATCATGCATAATCCTTAAACATGCTATCCATGTGTCAAGACATTGAAGATAGAAAATTTTTTGGGAAAAAAAAAAAGAAATGAGATGCTTATCCTATAATAGATTCAACCATTTGCATGAGATGGACATAGAAATTCAATAATTGTGTCCTCATTTTGTTACCTCCAAGGGCTTGGTTAGCAATTGTGGCCTCTACACCTAAGATGTCACTAGAAGCAAAAGATGTGATATGTCCTCTTCTCCTATTCAAACACATCAATAGCTCCAAGTGGTAACACAACACCATTTGACCCATGTAATGGCTGCCACTGTGTCTCCATTAGTCTTCAACTCTAGAATAGCCATTGCTCTAACCTAGCATAGCTCCAATAACCATGCACCAATATGGGACCATCAAATTGGAAGACTCCCTCCATCACTTGATTCGTATTTGGGTGTTTAACCCTTCGTTTTCCATGGTTACCCAATTGATAAAGAACATCATTTAGTGTTATTCACTAGAAATATTAGATGCCATGTTCGTTGTCCTTTTTTTCTTTCATAGGTCTCCCCAAATAATAAATCAAAGGGGACCTCAATACAATTCCAAAAGCCGAGCATAGCACTCCCAAATAAGAAACTTCAAAAGGGAAATTGTTTTATCAAGAACATTTTCAAAAAGGAAAACGATAATAACAAGTTTCAAAACTTGACTGTTTTCATATATGATGTTAGGGAAGAAGTTATGGGCTTTAACTTCAACTTCCTAGAATATATCAAGAACTCGAAATAATAAGATCTATTAATGGCCCATAACATGCTATTTCAATATAGCAATTTCTTTATTTAGTTTAGAAGTAACTTCCATGTAAAGTAGAAAAAAGCATGCCTTTCTAATCTACCATATGATATCATTACCACAAAGAGTTTAACATATTTATGGAATTAAATTTAAGAGAAATTAATTATCGTACCCTCAGTTACCTGTTACTCCTCCATCAAAAGTAAGCAGTCCAATAGATTTTGGCAATATATCTTGCAACCCCATAATCATTGGTTCAAGGATGGTTATCTGAGACACGATGAGAGAAAGTTAGGATAATCCACCATTACAATAAAGCCAATCGAGTAATATACAATCTGATAGATAGAAGCAGGGAAACATAGTATATTTTCATTTATTCCTATAACAGTGGATGTATTTATCCTAGCCATATTAATGTTTTCCTAATAACCAAAAATTAAGCTTATTATCCAAAAGGGATAGCTAAGAAGTTGTCACCTTAAGCTCATTCACCAAGGAGATTTCGTTTAGCTAAGAGTTCCAGTGTGGATTAACCTCCCTGGGCTGCCGATTGAATGTTGGCATCCAATTGCTTTGGGTAAAATTGTCTCTAAGGTGGGCAATCCTATTGCCACAGATAAGATGACAACTACTCTAGAGAGAATTTCATTCGCTAGAGTGTTGGTGGAAGTTGATGCAACGAGAGAGCTAACCCAGAATGTTCGGATTAATCTCCCTATGGGGAAATACAGAGACCAGCGTGTAGTCTATGAGTTTGAACCTAAATTTTGTGTGAATTGCAGAGTGATGGGTCACTCAAAGGGTTCATGTAAAATCAAGGACCAGGTTCCGCAAGAGAAGGAGAAGAAGCCAAACCATGTTGTTAATGAGGATTCTCGGAAGCACCCTGGTAAGGTTAATGATGCTGAACTGTTGGAACCTCAAATGTTGCCTGTGACGGAGCATCAAAATCAAAAGGGTTGTGAGCCAAAGCCCAACAATTAGCCTGGAAAGCTGGTTCGTTTAAGGGATGGGAAGCAAAAGGTATCCGCTAATGTTCATCCATGTGCAGTGACCACCACTGTCTTAGATAAGGAGGGGCCTTTCCAGATGGTCACTTACAAGAGAAATAAGAAGGCTGATGATGTTGATGGGGGTGGGGGGAGCAGCAAGTCGCCTGCATCCAAGAAGATGATGGGAAGCAAATCTCATGTAGAGAATGCCAAGAAGATTCATGCTCGGAGGCAGGATCTTCCACCAATCAAATCTAACAGAATGAAGGGCGGTCAAACCCTTCCTTCACCACCATGAAGATCTCTAGCTGGAACATTAGGGGTTTTAATATGCCCCTAAAGCAAATCAGGCTGCGAAGTTTCATGAAGATGCAGCATGTGGACATTATGGGTGTGTTGGAAACCAAGCTCAACCATGAGAAGCTTTTGTGAGTTCTCAGGTTCGGGTTTAAGGACTAGGAGTTGGCAAATAATTTTGATTCGCATGGGAACAAGCGGATTTTGATTCTTTGGAACCCTTTCATTGTGGAGATCACTCCCATGGACATTACGCCCCAGGGCATCCATTGCAAGGTTAAATGTAAGATTTCTTCAATTGTTTTTTATCTAAGTTATGTGTATGCTTTTCACACGATCACAACTAGGAGGCAACTTTGGTGTAATCTTTCTAACTTTGCTCGGCATTATGAGGGGCCCTGGATGCTTTTAGGGGATTTTAATTGTGTATTGAAGGACAATGAGAAGATTAATGGATGTGTGGTCAATTTTTATGAGATTAAAGATTTTTTGGAGTGTTGTCTTTTGGCTGGTTTATCAAACATGACTTCTCAGGCTGTTTCTTTAGTTGGACAAACAATTCAGTGAGCTCCAAGCTTGATAAGGTGCTCATCAACAATTGTTGGTGTATTCAGCGGTTTGAAGGCCAGGCCACGTTCTTGCCATCAGGATGCTTATCGAACCACTCCCCTGCTGTGGTTTCTCTTTTTCAACAGATGAGTATTCCCAGGAATTCCTTTAAGTTCTTTAATATGTGGTCCGAGCACAATCAGTTTCTGTCCACTGTTCGTGAGTGTTGGGAAGGCGAATTTCATAGGTCAAGCTAGTTTACTTTTTGCATGAAGCTGAAATAGCTTAAGGGTCCTCTTAAAATGCTGAATGTTAAGCATTTTATTCACATTTCCGTGAGGGGTGAGATGGCTAAAAAGGATCTTGAGGAGGCTCAGCAGGTTGTTCAAAACCAGCCTCATGATAGTGAAGCTCAGAGGAAGGTGGTTAGTTTGTGTAAGAGGGTTTTTCTCCTCTCGGATGTTGAAAGAATGTTCTACTAGCAGAAAGCCAAATGTGATTATATGAGGCTTAGTGATAGGAGCACTAAGTTCTTTCATAATATTGTGAAGAGGAATGTCAGGCGCAATTTCATTCCTATGGTTTTAAAAGCCGGTGGGGAGGCCACTTCCTCCTCGGAGCAGGTTGTTGAGGAGTTTGTTAGGTACTTTAAGCGCTTGTTGGGTTCTTTCTCCCCGTGTGAGCATGTTTCCATGGACATCCTGTTTTCTGGTCCTATGTTGACCCAAATGCAAGCGGATAGAATGATTAATGATCCCTCGGATCAGGAAATCAAGTTGGCCCTCTTTGATATTGGAGATGACAAGGCCCCTAGGCTGGATGGGTACTCTTCATGTTTTTTCAAGAAAGCCTGGAATGTTGTGGGAAATCAATTATGCCAAGCGATTAAGGAATTCTTTAGATCGGGCTCGCTTTTAAAGCAAATTAATCATATGGCTATCGTGCTCATTCCTAAAAATGCCCATGCCACGGTTGTGACTGATTATAGGCCTATTTCTTGTTGCAATGTGCTGTATAAGGTCATATCTAAGATTTTGGCGGCCAGGATGGTTCCTGTGCTTGGGTCGATTATTGA
This sequence comes from Diospyros kaki, assembly GCA_036245055.1. Lineage (NCBI taxonomy): Eukaryota > Viridiplantae > Streptophyta > Magnoliopsida > Ericales > Ebenaceae > Diospyros > Diospyros kaki. Next base: position 23,016,540 of record BSEG01000010.1, on the reverse strand, counting down.
CCAAGTTCAAGCTGCTTTTGTTAAAGGTAGGAGCATAGCAGATAATCTCCACCTGGTTCAAGAATTATTGAGAAAGTATGGCCGCAAGAGAATCTCTCCTAGATGCTTACTTAAAGTGGATTTAAGCAAGGCATATGATTCGGTAAATTGGAGTTTTATTAGGCAGATTTTGCTGGGCCTTGGATTTCATTCTCGGTTCGTTGGTTGGGTCATGGACTGTATTTCGTCCCCCTCATATTCGATTATGGTCAATGGTGCCTTGTGTGGCTTTTTCAAGGGGGCGAGGGGTTTCAGGCAAGGAGACCCAATATCTCCCTTTATTTTTGTGTTATGCATGGAATACATATCAAGAGCTTTGAATTATGTTACCAGGCAACCTGATTTTAATTTCCATCCCAAGTGCAACAAACTTTGTATTTCTCACCTTATTTTTGTTGATGATATTATGCTCTTGTCAAAGGGGGATCCCATCTCTATTTCAATGCTCATGGATTTCCTTAAAGATTTTGTTGCTGTCTCAGGTATGTCTGCAAATATGGAGAAGTCTAGCGTTTTTACTGTAGGGTTACATGGGGAGGATCTACAGGATATCCTCAGCATTACCGGTTTCCAAAGAGGCAGCATGCCCTTCCAGTATCTGGGGCTTCCTGTTGCGGGTCAAAAGCTTAGAGAGAGCTTTTATGCGCCTCTTATTGATAAAATATCATATTGTATCAATTCCTGGGCAACTTCTTTATCGTATGCTGGGAGATCTAAGCTCATCCAGGCTGTTTTACAAGGGACTGAATGTTATTGGCTTTCAATTCTCAAAGTCCCTGGTGTGGTGATTAATAACATTGTCCGTTTATGTAGGCTTTTCTTATGGAACTCTAATTTTCCATTAGTTTCTTGGAGGTCCGTGTGTATGCCGAAGTCTGAAGGACGCCTTGGCCTTAGAGATCTCAAAAGCTAGAACACTGGGTTGCTATCCAAGATCTTATAGAACATTCACTCCAAGAAGGATTCTCTATGGGTTAAATGGATTGGCCACCAGTACTTAGGGACAACATCCATCTGGGAAAGGGAGCGTAGAGAGGATGATTCATCCTTTTTTGAAATGTGTAGCAGGGACTCTTCATTATAGGATGGAGGATCCCCTGATGGCGCTGAATGGGGCCTTCAGGTCTAAGGCAGCGTATAATTATTTCAGGCCTAAAGGGCAGAGAGTTGAATGGTTCTCAGTGGTGTGGAAGTCCAACCTAATCCCCAAGCAGCCTTTCATTTTGTGGTTGTGTGCTAAGGCAAAAATTCTCACTAAGGACAGGCCTTTGTTTCTTAATATCGATCGATCATGCCCTATGTGCGACACAGCTGAAGAGTCTTTGAGACATCTTTTCTTTCAATGCCATGTTAGTTCGGACATTTGGAGCTCGATCAGGGCTTGGCAAGGCCTTTCCCGCACAATGTCAACACTGTCAAGGGCGTTAAATTGTATTCAGAGGCAAGCCAGAGGGTCTTCTTGGTAGAGCAATGTTAAAAGGATGGCTTTGGCAGCCACGGTCTACCACATTTGGGGTGTAGAAATCGGAGTGTTTTTGAGAATGTAAAGCCTTGTAGTGAGAGTATTTCATATAGGATTAAAACCTTTGTATACAAAGCTATGTTTTCTTTGTATCCCCATGTTTTGATCCAGTATGAGACTCTTCTTCAAGGGCTTTAGTTTTGTTGCCTCTGTTGTCTCGGGTATGCCCGGTGTATACTGTACATTTTGATCTTTATACATATTTACATTTGATCAAAAAAAAAAAAAAAGACCCTAGAGAGTAAGGTGGACTTACAAGGGAAATGCTTGCATGTTATGAGATCTGTGTGTGTGTGCGCGCACGTGCGCGTGCATGATAAGAGGTGCAAGAAAAGCAAAACCTTGATAACAAAGACTAGAGTTGAGACCAAAACGAAAATTGAAGTCCTAACCACAAGCAACGGTATCAAAGAGATGTCCATCTAATGGGAAGAGTCGCTCGTGGCTTCGCATGACAAGGTGACATGGGTAGGGAATTGCAATTTTGCCAATTGGTATTCTTTGGGCAAATATATTTTACCCAAAACTTGCATTACTTTTTTTAAGCTTCCTAAATAGAACCCATTGGCTTTACATAGTGAAACTCAGAAAATGTGCACACTTGGATTGCCATTTTAAATTACAGCCAATATTTTCTACAATGAATTAGAATAACATATTCCCAGCAGAATAAATGGGAGACAACCTATAGTGGCTTAAGATTAGTACAAAAAAGGCATATTCTCCACAGCTTCTAGGACAATGTATTGGGTCATGGTTTCACTCTGCATTAACCCTAAGCACAGTGAAAAATTGCTCAAGTTGTAGCTCCACAAATTATGTTGCAAGGCCAACCACTGTGTAAAATCCTAATTTAATTTCGTAGGCATGATGTGTTACAAAACATGCTCCATATGGCAGCTTTAATGAAGCATGCGAACAAACAACCAACCTATTCCCTGCCAAATGTACTAGAATTTACTGGCTTTTCATTTCCTTTATTTGTTTGTAAGACTTTGTTTTTATCTTTCCATTGCTTTTCTTTTGGATTATGTATAAAGGAATAAAACAATGCAGGGGAAAGGGGGTTTGGGACTGTGCCTCACTAAAATAGATTCTTTCCTCAGCATCATATGTACCAATCTTTCATTAGCTACCTTATCAAGGTTTTTGGTTGTATTTTATCATTTCATGTTTCCACTTTCCCTACGGAAATCAGAGACCTGCATTATCAATGTTCAGAGATATAAGACCAGCATAGTTTACATACAACATTTATACTCTGCAAGCATCTATTGAAGTTAATGAGAGATACCTAACAAAATTTTAATGTTGCTAGGAAGTTTTTTTACAAGTCAATTATTAACGTATAAATAAATCCAATGAAGGTTGGGAACCGCATCAAATAAACATTTATTTTCAAGCCAATAACAGCTCATTAACCAAATTTACATAATCACTAAGACAACATAGAGTTGACTAACCTTATTTGATATATGATCTAGTAGGGCACGGATAAGCCAGGGCAATGACCTAGATCCCAGAAGCCTGACAGTGGAAAACATGTGAGGTAGTCCGAAAAATCCACTGTGCAACCGAGCAAAGCTTTGGTGTGCAGCATTTAGATCCTAAGAAAACCAAAAAAAAAAAGGTACAAAAAAGGACTTGGGTGAACTTGAAAGAAATCATGAAAGCATGACAGTTACACAGGACTTCCATCTTGCAATAGAACATGTAAGACAGTAGCACAAAGAATTGATATGAGCTGCAAAGCACTTATACTGGAAGAAGCTATATGTTAATAACAAATCTAAATAAGAATCCCATCAACAAGGCAGACATAAAAAAATATCAGAATAAAATTGAAGGGAAGAATTAAATGTAGGTTCACCGGATATAGCAGCAATAGAATCTGGAAGACATAATGATGTTATACCTGGGCACCACAATAGAAATTTTCTTTAGCAAAGGGGACTGAAGGCTTCTGAACTGGCATGGAAGGCACTTTTGAAGAGCGAACAAATCGCTGGGTTGTATTGCATAGCGTGAAGTTTGGCAAAAAATCATTTTGCATCTCTGTCCAAATCTAGATGAATTTTTGAAAAAAGAAAAAAAAAAGTAATCAATGACTCAAAAGGCCACGAAAGTGCATCCCTATTCCAAAAAAATAGCTAAAAACCTACAGCATAATTAGTTTAGTTCTTCTTGACAAGCAATTCAAACTCTCAAGACTAGATCCATCTCATGAATATGTTAATATTAATATACATTGGAACAATGAACAATTATCGATGTACAATTCTGCAGTATGAATGCCATAGGCACTATAGGCAAATTGTACAAGATTTACTGTTGTCCCGCTTTAAAGTTTTCTACATCAAAGATACTCTTCTCAAATGTAAGGTAATACAATACATTTTCCTTACATTGATGTCAATGCTGGTCTATGCTGGACTAAGAGAGTGTTCCCAGTACACGATGCTCCCCATTTTGCAAAGATCAAATTAGGGGAGGATCATTGTACACAACCTTACCCTTGCTTTTCCAGGAGGCTGTTTCAATAATTTGAATCCATAACCTAGTCACAAAGAAGCAACCTTACCTACTATAGCTCACCTTGTACTCAATGCACACAGTGTTTAATTCATGGCCATGAGTTTGTCTGCCACAATATGTTTACATTGATATTGATACATATTCCCAAGTTGCTTTTCCTTTTTTTTAAGTATATATAAACAGCCAATGCCACATAGTGGGATAAAGGCTTGATATGTTGTCAACAAGTGTATATAAACAAGCCACCTAGAGGTGACCAAACCCATACAACACTTATTTCCTACTTAAAATAATTACCAAAAGTATGAACCTGCCATGCAACTATTTTTCTTTTCATCAAAGTGGTATTACAGCTCTATTTGCACCAACAATTTATTAATTATAGTTCCTGTAAACTAGTTTTCTGTGTAGGATTCACATCTTCTAGTCCCACATATTCATAGTACAAGGCTCTACATCTACAATTAAAATGTCAGAACCAAAAAGAGCGCTTCTTGCTCAGCTTCCTTTCCAATTTAGGGTTAACATCAGACAATGTAAGAATTATTTGACCAAGCAGATCAGAAGGTCAACTTCCCTTGGGTTCCCAGAGTTTTACACAGAAAAAATGAAGGCCCAGCTGTTATGAATTTTCACAGACAAGCATGGTTAATGCGGACTTTAGTATCATTTTACAACTGATTTAGCATTTCTATAATGCTAATTTTATCTGCAACATAGCAGCCAACAGTATTAACTGTGCATATCAGCAAAGTGCAAAATTAAAAAAATAAAGAGGGGTGACAATTGAAATAACATGTAAACCCACGTGAAAAGCCACATGTCCAAACCTGAGAAGCAAGTCGACTGGAATAGGAAACAAGAGATATGTTTTCTTGCATCTCATTCAACATTAGACTGAATGCATCAATTGAAAGATCTCTAGATAGCAATTCATGAGCAAGTTGCAAGATGTTAAGAAGCTTTTCCAATTCCTGAAACAAAATATTATTCACGAAAAGTTAAAATGAAAGGTAATAAAGTGTTTATTTATTTAATTGCAAGAGAAAAAATCAGAGAAAGTTACTTGCCACAATAGCACATAGATCCTGAGACTCAAACCGATCAAATAAAAATTCAATATTCTCCCTGAAAACTTTGTTCATCCTCTCAGCAATCAGACCCCTTAAATTAATTGTCCTTCCCAGCAACTGTGCATACATCAAAATAAATATGAATGAGAACAGGAAATAAGGAACCAAAGAAAAGAATAGAAAAAAGCACCTGAAGAACCGTAAGTACTGATTAGAAATCCATAGCAATTTTAAATCTTAAAATCTGAAAGTATATATGGGCTATTCTGCAATTACCTCCATGCAACACTAAAACAGCCCAAGGAAACAATAAACCAATATTGAAAAGACTAAAAAGGTAAGAGTTGATACAACATCAAACTAATAGCAAATTCCAGCACTTATATTCACAACAGTTTCCCAAAATTAACAGAAATCCCACAACCTATCATGCCAAAATTAACAGAAATCCCACAACCTATCATATCTGATTTCTACCTCACCACATTTCACCTTCTCACAAACAAAATGTACATCAATCTTAACATGCTTGATTTGAGAATGGAAGACCGGATTCTCAACCATGCTCTTGGTAGCCAGATTATCACTCCACACTATTGGAGTAGTAACACATGGATATCCCAATTCCAAAAACAAAGATTTCAACCACATCAACTCTGTCACACCTAGGGCAACCGCTCAATACTCAGCCTCTCCAACAGATCTATCAACAAGAGATTGTTTCTTGGACCCCCATACAATGAGATTTCTTCCAAGATATGAACAAAAACCACTAGTAGATCTTCTAATGACTTTACAGCCAGCATGGTCTACATCTGTATAGACCATTAAAGACAAGTTATCCGGTGAGGGAGAGAAAACCTAACCCATGCCAATAGTTCTTTTAAGATATCGAAACAGCCTCTTACAAGCTAACCAATGTTGAGATTTTGGGTTAGACAAAAATTGGCTCAATTTGTTCACTGCAAAAGCTATGTCTGGGCGAGTGTAGGTTAGGTACTGCAATGAGCCAATAAGAGTTCTATACAAGGAAGGATTAAAAAAGGGTCCCCTTCATTAGGCGTATCAAGTCGAGATCGATGGCTCTAATACCATGTAGAAAAAAGAATATTTCTACTTTCTTGATTAATCTAATATACACAAGCAAGGTCCTCTTATAGAGGATAGGAACAACCCAAAAAAGAAACTATACAATTTTAGAAACACTAAACTCTATAAACATTCCATCTACAAACACTACCAAAAAACATATAAACATTTTTAAGAAAGCTATAGTATTAAGAAAGTTTCCTAAGTTTAACTTAGGAAACTTCTTAATAACTCTTAATCTATCAAGGCAGTGGCCTCCTTGATTAACCTGCCGTTAACCAGATCAATCCCCATATATCACGAACATACCAGCTCATGCACATGCACATGCACACATAGATCCCCATATATCACGAACATACCAGCTCATATAATCCCACTATTCACAATAGTTCGTTATCAAGTAACCTTCTTGGGCTCTGAGCTACATCAGTCTGGCATGAATTAAGGGCTATAAACAGTGGACTCTAAGGGAAAGGCAACGGGAAGACTAGAATTGGAAAAATGAAAAGGTTGAAGGCTGCTTCAAAGGAACTAGTTTCCAGATAAACACCATATGAAGTCGTACATCTCGAACAGTGGCTGATGCAGGGAGGAATTCCATGTTATTTTCAGTTTCAGGCAAAAGGTGTATCTAGATATCCACAATAACAAATTCTAACTGCAACAGTGATCTCCTTGAAGGGTTGTAGTTTCAGAGACATCAGTGAAAAACAAAGCACCAACACATGAAAAATACGAAGAACATAATGAAAAAAAGGATGCTATGGCAGTTGTGCCGTGTAAGAAATGATAGAATCAAAAAAGAGGTCATCAGTCCTAAATTTGGAGTAGCTCCAACTGAAGAAAAGATGAATAAAACATTATTAAGATGGTTTGTTCATGTGAGAAGAGGATCGATAGATGCCCCTATGAGGAGTGTGGATGGGAAGGGCGAAGTTTTTAGCAAAAGAGGAAGCGGAAGACCAAAAAAACTTGTGGGGAACTCTTTGGCATGAAATGCGTTATAATGGATTTATTGAAGAACTGGTCATAAAAAGTGATCATTGTTGAGCTAGAATGCATGTAGCAGCTGGCTCCAACTAGAAGGATTAAGGCTTGGCATGTTCTTGTAGTATCATGACTGCATTATCACAGAACCTTAAGAGGTCAAGTGAAACATGAAACAAGACAGCAGAATAAACAGTATGATGCTCAAAAGTGAATAACAAAGCCTCAAAATTACAAGATGATCACAAGATTGGAGAAAGATCATATAAAAATCTATAAATTGATACAAAATCTCAATACCTTCACTCTGGTCATCTTTAATAACGAAGTGAATCTCATAGGCTGCACACAAAACTTCTCTCCATAATCCAGGGAAAAAAGAAATGAGGGATCAAGCAGCTTGCTGCAAAATTTCAGAACCAAAAAAGAAAAGGTAAAAAAAGACAAAGTTTGCAACAATTCAGTAGGATTAAGTGCAAACCAGAGGGCAAGTGTCTACCTTGCTGCCCAACTTTTGTAGTATGTAAAAATAGTCTCACACAACTTTAGGACAAATGTATCAAAACAATGATCCACCTGAAAACAAAAAAGAAAAGGCATTCATAATGAATAAATAGCAAGTCATGTATCAATGATCTGCCATACACATCCGTTGCTTGTTGCTCCAAATTTCCAACACTTATTATATTCAATACAGAAATCTTTTAACTGCAGTTTGGAAAGGTCCACCCTGCATGAACCCAATAAATCTCACAACACCCCCCCCTTCCCCCCCCCCCCCAAAAAAAAAAAAAGAAATAATAATAATATGAAGTTAATTAGAAAGAAAACTAATAATCCTGTGACATGCTGCCGACTGAATCTCCATGTCAAAATTTTCCACAACAGGCACACAACTACATATATGAGTCACTGTCACTATTAATGGATGCAATAACTGATCATGCAAAATATAGTGCTTGCAATTCCTTTAAAATGTGTAATATTCTGGTAAAGAGAAAAAAGAGCTTCAAGCACTTGATTAAAATCAAGAGGAAGAACAATAACATTACTAATCAAATGAAACCATACATAGGTTATATTGAAATGGGCAAAGCCTTTCGATTTTATTCAGGAAGAAAAGGAAATTACATGCACTTGTGACACCCCCCCCCCCCCCAGCGGGGGAGCCAACTCACAAACCACGAGTGGCCTAACCCCTCAGCTGCACCTGGGAAGGACACCCAGTTGATTAAAATCCCAGAGTAACCAGCTCGCTTTTTCTTAAGCCTTTTCCTTTCTGGCTGCTGGTCATCTAGCTGAACTGATATCAAGTGCGGAATTCTTAGCTTGGGACCAGCAGAATCTGACCCGTGTTATCCCATACACATGCATCATAGATATCACTAAGCCATTGAATCAAAACCTAACATAAATACATCATCATCTAATTACAGATGAGTGAGATCATAGCCTCCAGACATGTATCTTATGAGCATTCGATGTTCAAGAAAATGATAACAAATAGTATTTGCATTTCTGTTACTTATTTAGCTTGTAGTTTCTGTTCAGTTTGATGTTTTCTGTTATTTTATGTTTGCTGTTAACGCTTGGCGCTTCTATTAAAAAGCAGAGTATAAATACCAGCTAGCTTATGTTTGTTATTCGTTCAATAGAAAGATCGAGGCATTATTTTCTGTATCTTCTCTTCCTGCTCTCTAGTCTTCATTCTTTACATGGTATCAGAGCCATAGCTAAGGCTTCCGATCCGAATTGTAGTGCTTCCTCCTTTCCTCGATCTTCCGCATCTTTTCTTTCAGATTCGCAACTTGATTTTTCTTCAGTTTCCAAAGCTCTTAATTATAGTCCGAATTGTAGATTACACAGAGACATTCAGTCCGGTTGTTAAAGCTCCTACTATTAGAGTTTTGTTCTCTTTGACAGTTCACTTTGGCTGGGACATTCAACAAGTGGATATAAATAATGCCTTTTTGAATGGAGAACTTATGGAGGATGTTTATATGACTCAACCAGCTGGTTTTGTTGATTCTAATTTTCCTTCCTATGTTTGCAAGTTGAAGAAATTTTTGTATGGACTGGAACAAGCACCTAGAGCTTGGTATATTAAATTGAAATCAGCATTGCAAGGTTGGGGGTTTCCCAGAGCTGTTTCTGATGCATCGCTTTTCATTAAACGCACTGATACAGCAATATTATTTCTTTTAGTGTATGTTGATGACATACTAGTCACGGGATCTAATCCTATTGCTCTAAAGGAGTGTATTCAGGATTTAGATGATCATTTTGCTCTCAAAACCTTAGGTTTGGTCAGTTATTTCTTAGGCTTTGAAGCACACAGAACTGCTGATGCCATGTACCTTACACAGGCAAAATATATTTTAGATCTCTTGAAGAAGGCTTCTATGTAGGATTGTAAGCCATGTGATACACCTATGGTGTCTGGGTTTTCATTTACGAAGAGCAATTTTTTGATCTTACTCTATATCGGACCCTGATTGGTTCTCTCCAATATTTGACTCAGACCAGGCCTGATATTTCCTTTGTGGTGAATAGGCTGGGTCAGTTCTTGTCTTCTCCTAAAATGGAGCATTGGTTAGCTTGCAAATGTCTACTTCGCTATCTTAAGGGTACAATCAATTTGGGGTTAGTTTTTCGACCTATGGTACATGGACTTTCTTTGACTATATTCACCAATGCCGACCATGCTGGATGACAGATTACACGCAGATCGACCAGTGGTGTATGTGTGTTCCTTGGTTCCAACTTGATAGCCTGGAGTTCTAGAAAACAATCGATTGTGGCTCGGTCTGTTGGTGAAGCAGAATACCGAACAATGGCTCAAGGAGTTACTGAAGTTTTATGGTTGCAATCCTTGTTCTCCGAGTTGAGATATCCTTTATCTCATACTCCTATTTTGTGGTGTGATAATATGGTAGCCAAAAGCATAGTAGAAAATCTTGTTTTTCATTCCCGCACTAAGCATATAGAAATAGATATGCATTTTTGTGCGTGAGAAGGTTGAAAAAGGTGTGATTGAGATCAAATATGTGCCTACTCTATACTAGGTTGCTGATATTTTTACTAAGTGTCTGCCTCGTGATCGTTTGCAATTTCTATGTAACAAGATTGATTTGCAGTTCTCTCCTATAAAGTCACAGTTGGCTGGAGACTCTGTTGTCATAAAGAAGCAAAGGAATTTCAAGTCTGAAGGGAGGTCTAAACTGAGGGGAAATGTTGAAGAAAATGATAACAGATAGTATTTGCATTTCTATTACTTATTTAGCTTGTAGTTTCTGTTCAGTTTGATGTTTTCTATTATTTTATGTTTGTTGTTAAGGCTTGGCACTTCTGTTAATAAGCTGAGCATAAATACCAGCTAGTTTATGTTTGTTATTCATTCAATATAAAGATTAGGCATTATTTTCTGTTTCTTCTCTTCCAGCTCTCTAGTCTTCATTCTTTATGTTCGAAGAGTAGTTACCGAGCTTATGTGGCAGGCTTCTCTTTAGTCAGTTATTTAGTTTTACCACCTGGCTACCAGCTGTAAGTTTGTTAGAGAAGTTGTTAGATTAGCCATTATGAATGAAATCTTGTTATATTCACTCAATAAGATTTCGGTCCATAATTTTTCAGAGAATTTAGTCCCTCTCTCTCTCTCGCTCTCTCTCTCTATTTTCATTTCTCTGTGCAACTCTTCTATTCTTTCGTGTACATTATAAACTCAAATTACATTACATCACTGATTCTATTACAATTACATCCAATGCTAACTTGATACACAGGGAAACTAGAAATACAAAAGAGATCGTCATAAAATGGTGTCATTCTGTAGTACTGGCTGGCAGGCAAAAATAATCATGAGTGAACTTTTAGTAAGCATACCTATAGATCCATAGATGATCACAAGCACTACAAATAGGCACTCTAGCATGCACAATGCATATATCCTCGCTTATCGAACATGCTTGGCCTGTCTTGGCTTAAGGAACCATCATCCGGAGTGCCTTCAACACATTCAAATACCCAAGCCTATCAAACGTGCTCAGCCTCCACTTGGCTTAAGCATCATTGTCCAAAGTACTTTGGCACTTTCCGTCTTGTTAGAACTAAACTCTCCCTTCTTTTACCTCATATGTGCACAATGACCAAGCTTGGCTTGGTTTCCATTCTAGAGAATATCTGAGAGTGCCCCACTGTACCTAACTTCACATATCCAATATGTATACCATTACCAAGCCAACTTAACCATCCATTCAAGGCATTACGCTGCCTTGGCTACCCCACTTTCTCAATGAGTCTTAATTGTTGGCTATTGAGTTCCTAAGTGTTCCCCAAGCAACACAACTCAACCCAGTTACTTGACTTGGCTTGTATCTCTCTTAGGCCATCCATTTCTCTTAATAGCGTCCCTTAATTCACCTTACAATGGCTCATCACCTTTAGACACCTTACAGGTCTTACCTACATTTCCAACTCACAATAAGTTGTACAAGCAAATCCCTACCACGTTTTTTCCAATTATGGCTTTCTCCTCTTACTATCATATCTAGGTTCACCAATTAACCATTTTAGCCTCCAATCTCCATAGTATCTCACTAGGAGTTTCCTTGCCTTGTAAGCTCATTCATTAGGTACCTCTTGTCCCTGATACTAGCTCACCAGGGACTAACCACACCTTGTCTCAACCCTCCATTAGGGTCAGCTTTACAACAATGCTTGTCCCACCTAGGACTTATCGAGGTCCCACACACCTGAGGCTAGTTATGTCACCATACGAACCATGCAAGGAGAACTATAGGTAATCTAAAGGTATACTTACTTGGTCCTCTATGGCCACCATTCTACCACAACCAAAAGAGCTTGGCAGGTCCATCGGTCATCAACTACTTCATTGGCCACCATCCACAATCCTAGTTAACCGAGGTTCACTCCCTTGTTATTGGGGCTCTTCCTGCACCCTAGACATGTAAATAGCCTCAATCAAGGCCTACTAATATCCAACTAGTCGGCCATCTGAATACTAACTAAGCAGGTTCAATGCTTTTACCCACCAGAAACTGTTGGCAAGCCAGTTGCCATACTTGTTTTACTCTCAACTCCACAAGTACCTACAATGTAATCACCAATGTCAGCCCCTACATAACTCAACACATAAGTGGACTATATCTAGGATAAGATCCTATTATTTGGGGCCTCCTCATCCTGGTACTACTTGTGACTGAGCATGCTCGACTTCAAGTTTCTGATAAAACTCAACACCTAGGTGCTGGCATGATCATGAAATGAAAAATCTAGGGCACAAAACGAAACAGAAAAGATACGAACAAGATTTCCAGCAGAGTGAATAATATACCTCAATAGATTCTGAAGATGAGTTGCTTTAAATAGACAGCTCATAACAAACAAACAATGACAACCACTAACTGAAAAAGCTAACTAAAAATAAGCTAATTGAAAATATAAAGAACAACATATTTATAACTGAGAGAAAGAACATGATATTTAGACTACTCTAACACTTCCCCTCAAATCAGACTCCATAGAAGTTGAGTGGTCAAGTGTGGATAATCTTCCAGCAACTGTAGAACCAGCATGCACAGGAGACAATATCAAACCAAGCCTTGCTCGTAGAAACTTAAACCGGTCTCTAGGCAGTCCTTTTGTAAGAACATCAGCCACCTGATTAGCTATAGGAACATACCTAACCTCCACTTCACCATTCTCCACTTTCTCTCGAACAAAATGAACATCAACCTCAATGTGTTTGGTTCGAGAATGAAAAACTGGATTCTCGAACATGCTTTTGGCAACTAAATTATCACTCCACACAATAGGAACAGCAGCACATGGATAGCCTAACTCTTGAAACAATGTTTTCAGCCACATTAATTCAGTCACACCCAAAGCAATAGCATGATATTCGGTCTCTCCCACACTCCTAGCAACAACAGTCTGTTTCTTCGATCCCCAAACAATAAGATTCTTGGCCTCCTTTAGTGATTCTAATGGAGCCTACATGAATGATACGGGTTCAATACAAGAGGATCTCACTATGGTAGTCCTTCTAACCCTAACCCTTACATATCAAATAACTTTGCTTCTCAGCCTAATTTTTCAGATCCAGCCTGGTTTGTTGATTCTGAGGCAACTAATCACATTACTTCAAACTTAAACCTCCTCTCCTTGCATTCTCCTTATACCGGTGGAGACGAAGTTGTGATAGGCAATGGTAACCAACTGCCTATTACACACATTGGTACTAGTTATTTACAAGCCAAGCCTAATTCAAATATAGTTCTTTCCTTACCTAAAGTTCTTCATGTCCCAAGTATGAAGAAAAATTTAATTAGTGCATCACAACTTACTCATGATAATAATGTTGTGGCTGAATTTCACTCAGATGTTTGTTTCATTAAGGACAAAGCTTCCAAACTGGTGCTACTTCGGGGACATCTTAAGGATGGGCTCTATAGGCTAACACCAACAACTTGTTCTGCTGTTGACAGCACCTCTGCTCAATCCCTAGCATCTTCGTTTGTTCTTTCAGCTTTTCCTGCGTTAACTACATGTAATAAACATGATTCATGTAAATGCCAAAACTTGTTTTGTCATGAGCTGCCAAGAGATGTAAATGTAGTCTAGAATATTAGTGTTTGTCAGCAGTGGCATAATAAACTTGGACATTTTTCATTGAATGTACTAAAATTTTTGTTGAAGAAAATTGGTATTTCTTGTTCTGTTTCAGATCTATCTTTTTTGTGATTCTTGTAAGATTGGAAAGTTGAGTCAGCTTCCTTTTCCTAGACATGAAATCACTGTTGTTAAACCTCTAGAGTTGATTTATTCTGATCTATGGTGTTTTGCCGCTGTTGTATTCATTGAAGGATTTAGATATTACATAATCTTTGTGGATGAATGCACCAGACACATTTGGTTTTATCCCCTTAAACTTAAATCAGATGCCTTGAGAATCTTTAATAATGGAGGGGAATTTAAAGCTTTCTTGCCATATTTTCATTAAAATGGTATTCAACCTTGGGTTACTTGTCCACCTACGCATCAACAAAATAGTGTAATAGAAAGGAAACATAGACATATAGCTAAAATGGGTTTAACTTTGCTATCTCATGCTAATATTCCTCTTAAATTTTGGGTTGAATCATTCCAAACAGCAGTGCATCTTATTAATTTGCTCCCTTCCTCGACTTTAAAGTCTAGTATACTATTTGAATTGTTATACCACGAACAACCTAACTATTCAATTCTTTAACCTTTGGGTTGTGCTTGCTTTCCTTACCTTCTTCCCTATCACAAGCATAAATTTGACTTCCATTCTACCAACTGTGTTTTTCTTGGTTATAATCACACCCAATCTGGCTATAAGTGCTTGCATCCACCAGGGAGATTGTATGTATCTAGGCATGTTCAGTTCAATCCTAGTGAGTTTCCTTATCATACTCTGTTTTCTACTCCTTCTCCTTCTTTACCTCAGTCTTCAAAATTAAATGGGTATTCTACTGCCCTTTTAGAACCATTTTCTTCAGTTTCTAATTTTTCAAGGTGTCCTCAAGTAGCACAATTGCCAGTTCAAGCACAGTCTCGTGCTGTTTCAAGTGATACATGTGACAATTTGGCTTCACCCACTAATGTCTCACCAAATCTCCAACCATCTGTTAATCAGTTACCAACACCTTCAGTTTCTTCTTTAAAAAAAAAAAAAAAACACCTTCAGTTTCTTTACCAAAAACTAAACCTATTCCAACACCCTCTATTCACCCTATGATCACAAGATCGAAATCAAAACAACTAGTTGCCCATTCGCCAAATGCCTTCACGAGGATCTTTTAGACTCACGATGGGTTAAGGCTATGAAACAAGAGTATACTGCCCTGCAGAAGAATGATACCTGGGAGTTGGTCCCTTTTTCTCCTAATATGAACTTAATTGGTTGTAAGTGGGATTTTGGGTGAAGTATGATGCTGATGGATCTATACTTAAGTACAAACCTAGGCTGGTTGCCAAGGGATTTCTTCAAACTCTAGGTGTGGATTATACTGAAACGTTTAGCCCAGTAGTTAAAGCTCCAACCTTTAGAGTTCTCTTTTCTTTAGCAATTACTTTTGGTTGGGAAATTCAACAATTTGATGTCAATAATGCTTTCATCAATGGCGATTTGACTGAGATTGTTTTTATGGCTCAACCAGAAGGTTTCATAAGTTCTCAATTTCCTAGTCATGTGTGTCAATTGAAGAAATCATTGTATGGGCTCAAACAAGCTCCTCGAGCTTGGTATCTTAAACTGAAAACAACATTACAGAATTGGGGATTTGTTAGGGTTGTTTCGGATGCTTCTTTATTCATCAAAAAGACAGCTACTTATGTGTTGTTTGTTTTGGTATATGTTGATGATATACTCATCACAAGTTCGGATTCCACAGCCCTTAGATCTTGTATTTGTGACTTGGACACACATTTTGCTCTTAAGACTCTTGGCCCGGTGAATTACTTTCTAGGATTTGAAGCATATAGGGACAGCAGTGGTATATATCTAACTCAAACAAAATATGTTGGTGATTTGTTGAAAAAGGTTGTTATGCAAGATTGCAAGCCTTGTGCAACTCCTATGGTTGCTGGAAATTCTTTAACTGATGAAGGAGAGTCCTTTTCTAATCCATCCTTATACAGAACCCTTATTAGCTCATTGCAGTACTTAACATGTACTTGCCCTAACATAGCATTTACAGTTAATAAGTTGAGTCAATTTCTGTCCAGTCCTAAGGCTCAACATTGATTAGCTTGTAAGAGATTACTCTGGTACCTTAAAGGGACTATGGGTTTAGGGTTGTTCTTCTCTCCTTCATTGAATGATATGTCTTTACAAGTTTACACAGATGCAGACCATGCTGGCTGCAAGGTAACTCGACGATTTACTAGTGGAATTTGTGTTTATCTTGGAAGCAATCTTATTGTATGGGGGTCCAACAAACAATCGATTGTTGCTCGGTCAGTTGGGGAGGTTAAGTATTGAGCAATTGCCTTAGGAGTAACTGAGTTGATGTGGCTGAAATCACTATTTCTAGAATTAGGCTATCCATGTACTGCTACTCCTATAGTGTGGAGTGACAATTTGGACGCTAAGAGCATGGCTGAAAATCCGATTTTTCATTCTAGAACCAAGCATGTTGAGATTGATGTACATTTTGTTTGTGAGAAGGTAGAAAATGATGAAGTGGAAGATATGTCCCAACAACAGATCAAGTGGTTGATATTCCCACTAAAGGGTCATCCAAAGACCGATTCATATTTTTATGTCAAAAACTTGGATCGAAGGTGTCTCCAGTATATGTTGATTCTAGTGGTGATACAAGACTGTCCAAGAATAAATGCTCAATCTTCATGGAGCCTGATTTGAAGGGGAGTGTGGAAGCATCTAAAGTTTTGTTATAATGTTTGCTTGTTGTTTCTGTCTTTATATCTTAT
The DNA here is from genome assembly GCA_036245055.1 of Diospyros kaki. Taxonomy (NCBI): domain Eukaryota; kingdom Viridiplantae; phylum Streptophyta; class Magnoliopsida; order Ericales; family Ebenaceae; genus Diospyros; species Diospyros kaki. Next base: position 22,999,812 of record BSEG01000010.1, on the reverse strand, counting down.
GCTTTCAATTGTTCTATGTTGTTGTTTTAATTAGTTATTGTTGTAATGAGGCGGTGCCTCCTTCGAATGTGCTAAGCTGCCTATTTAAGCAGCTCATGTACTCTTTCTCATTAATTCAATTTTCATATTCATCACTTCAGATTACAATCTCTCTTGTGTCTCTCTCTCCAGTTTCATTTCTATCATTGCTTAAACCCTAGAGTTACATTTACAAACCAGACCTAATAAGAGGCTTACCCAAATGCTCACCATACTTAGCTTAAATTGGCCACTTGACCAAGGAAGCTTAGGGCTCATGTTTTGCTCATTCTTCCACATATCCTACACATGCAAGGTTTCTCTATGGACGTCATACTTAGCTTAAACTGGCCACTTGACCAAGAAAGCTTTGGGCTCGTGTTTTGCTCATTCTTCCACAGATCCTATACATGAAAGGTCGAGTAATTTCTCTACGGACATCATAAAGCAAGATTATAACCTCAAATTGCCCAAAGGGACAAAATTACCACTTACCCAAACCATTGAACCTAAGGCGGTCCAACTGAGTAGCTCTTCTCCTTTAACTCAGTTTTGGTTTAGATCTTGCAAAATCCAACACATGCAAGGCAATAATAAGCTACTAGGGACATCGAGGAGTCTAGTTATGGCTTTAAATTTAAAAGAATCGAAGAAAAACCAGCTTACCTTGCATGCTGCTAGACTGCCTCTTCCTTTTTCATATTTTCCTCTTCTTCCTCTTTGACAAACCAAATTGTCTACAACAGCACCTTGTGTCCTCCTCTTCCCCAATATCCTTCTCTTTGTTTGGCTTCTCGAATTCTCTCACTCTTTCATCACATCATTTGTTTCCCTCGTTCTCACTCTCTTGGTTTCTCTGCAATTATTGAGAATGCACTTACATACATAATATATAATATACACTCACAATCTCTCACTCTCGAATTCTCTTTCTCTCGACACAATAGTCCATTTAGCTAGAGAATTCCACCTTCTCAACTAAGTCTCTCTTTTATATATATAAAATATATTATGTTGTTAAGTGGGTGTCTTCCCCATCTCTCTCTCTCTCTCTCTCTCTCTCTCTCTCTCTCTATATATATATATATATATGTTATTATAAATGGCATACGGAGCCCACCACTACTCCAAACATATATATATAAATTATTATAATTAACACAAGGGCCCATTAATTTCCTTTAATTACCTTTGTTTATTTATTTTTCCAAAATAACGAAATCTATCTTTAATAATTTTGTTTTGGCCCTTCAGGTTTTACCAACCCTCCTTCTCAAGCCCCACTTAACTTAAAACTCAGCTTACAAAGCATGACCTAGAGATCCACTCTTAGGGTGTACCTAAGTCCTTTAAGGAGTTATTAACCCTTTCGATTAATAATCAGCTAAGTTCGTCGAGTCACTTCTCACTGACCTAGTGAAACCTCTACTTCAATCTCAACCACCCCAGGGTTGTCTCTTACTCTAAGTGGTACCTGCCTTGGGGCTTAGTTAACTTTCCTCATATCCCTTTCAAAAATTCAATACTCATAATCAATACCACTACTTCACCTTAATTGGACCTTTTTGCCCCTAAGACCCCACCAGATTCATTTCGCTCTCTCCCTAATGTCGATGGGTTTGCAAAAACCCTACAATGATGCAACTCCAAACCCCATTATCAATTGAGTCATGCAACCCCATGAAAGACGGGATTGTAGAAACCCCATGGTGATGGGTTTCCAAACCCTATTGTCACGGGGTTTCTACAACCCCATTGTTAATGTGGTTATAGAAACCCCATCATCGATCTCTATCATTTTCTCTCTCTACCAGTCAAATATGGGGCTTATAGTGGAATTGGCGGTTCTTCTTCTTCTCTCTCCCCCATTTCCTTTGGCATCAATGGTGCCAATGGAGTTGGTGGCACAGGCAATTCTTCACAACCAACCCCAATTCCTTTGGCAACTCCGACAAACTCTCTGTAGCCATGCTTTCTCTCTCTCTCTCTCTCTCTCTCTCTCTCTCTCACACACACACACACACACATGCACACACAGGCACACATAGATATCTATGTTTGATTTCAAACCCCCTATTGCTAGTCTCACCTGCTACATTAATGGTCACTAGCAACCAAAAACCACTAGTTGTTTCTTTTTCTTTTTTATTTTTCTAAAATCAAATGAGAGGGGAAAAAAAGAGATGAAAAAGGAGAAAGAATAAAGGGGAAAATGGTCATTTTATTCCTCTATTTAATAGAAAGGGAGGTTATTGCTATTTGCGAAATAAAGGGGGGTGTTCTTGCAACTAAGCCAAAGCTCAAGGCTAGTTATTGCGATTTTCCCCGAAAGAAACACTGGAAAAGCAAATTTTTATTTTTCTAATGAATTTTATGAACACATTTAAACAAGCATAAAGAATAGTAAATAACCAATTATCCTAATAAAAGTCAGATATATCTCACTCTTTTTTCCATAGAGGGGGAAAACCGAACAAAGATGGAGACACACACACAAAGATAGAGGAAGAGAGGAAGATAACCCACTTACTGTGGGTTGGAGTGGGTTGGGATTATTTGTTGTTTCAAGCAGTTCCATCCCTTTTTATGTATAAAATTGGCCGTTTCACATGCCTCCCAAAGCAAAATACTATCCTATTTGACACTTCTAAATATGTTGCTTACCATACACTCTCCTACAAGTTCTTGGACCTGTCAATAAACATTGTTCTTAATGTTTAACAGCTAAAGAGTTAAAGACCTTCCTAAACTTGCTTATAACAACACACCGCAAAACTTTATTACCTTTTAGCCTTTTAATTGCTAACCAAACTACTCTTTAGAATATATATTTGTACAACACTACTCTTGAAAAGTATTGACAGCATTCCAAAAAACACATGTCCAAATCGTACATGTGCCTAATATTATGTCTTCTACATGAATGCATGAGAAGACCATGAACAAGATCAGTTGACCAGTTGTGGGGCTTATAAATGCATGAAGATGGGATTTTTTTGTCCTCCATTTCACAACAGATGTGAAGTATTTGCCAATCTTTAATATTTGAACCTTCTGAAACTTTTCAATATTGAAGATAAAAAATAGATGTTTAAGAAACAAAAGATTTGTGCCCAAACAACAAATCTCATAATGTTCTCATTCATGAAATTCTGGGAGCCATTAATCTAAGAACTCATGAAATTTGTTCTCTCTAAATACCTGTCTCAACTAAATAATCCATTAATGTTGTGTAAGGGTATTCCAAACAACCCTTTCATTTTATTCATATTTGTCTTAGTTCATACTTGATTTTCATTTTTCTAGCCTGAAAGTTCTTCCGCTTGATTATCCAATTGACCATGAATAGGGAGAATTTAACACACAATTGTAATAGCTGAGATGGAGGTTCCTCCTCCTATATCAACTCTGTTCTACCACAGTTAGCAAATCAATCTTAGCCGCATTAATGCTTATCATCAGTTGGGTGAAACTAAATAGAATCTCATAGTAGACAGACAATATTCTATGAAAGAGAGAGAACGAAAAATAAACCAAAATGAAACTACCCGTAATATTAGTTTCAATACTGGATGTCCATCAAAAACTGAGTCTCAACTCTGAAGGACAATGGGAGAGCATACAATCGGCAGTCAACAGGAACTCTAAAGCACAGAAGTACATGAACAACTCCTCCAATTAGAAAACAATCATCAAGGACATTCAAAAGGAAAACTTCATTTAATTCTACTAGTTTCAATTACCTCAGCTTCAATTTCATCATAGAGGAACCGTTGCTTGAGAACAACTAATGCTTGTTGAGCAGAATCATTATATACGTCAAATGGGATTAGAACACTCTCAAGAAGACCTGCATTTTGGGATTCAAGTACATGATCAACCAGCATCCAGGGAAGAGAGCACTCAATAGGAAACTGCAAATGAACAATATACAAGTTTGTGTTAGTTACAGAAAGTTAAAGCATATAGGTTCAGAATGGGGATACTAACAAATAAAAACACAAAAACATATACAAAAGATTCTTCAAGAATCCAAAGGAAACTGATCAAATTGGTATTAGAGCCGATAATACAGAAAAGATTGCAAAGTTGTAATATAATATATAAGCGTAAATTGAAAACGAATTTAGGAAATATATAATAATCCAAAAATTGAAGGCACGGATAAATATGAGAGGCCCTACTTTTTCAATCAGTAGTTGATATAAAAATAAAGCTGCATTTGTACTTGAATAGGTCTTCTGCACATCAATTGCCTTGTGTAGTAAAGCAGTCACTTCCATGGCTGGTCTACTTTCAGTGGTGATTATTAAGAGTTTCCTTTTTCCTTTTTTCTTTTTCTTTTGTGAGTGAGTGCTTGTGTGTGTATGTGCCTGCGCACGTGTGTCTGTTAATGGCTTGTTTTTGTACAAGTATCACCCCACAAGTAAATTTTCTTTAAAAAGAAACAAATACAATAAATTTCACACATGAAGTTGATTTCAGATTACAAAAAAAAAAAAAAAGAAGATTGAACAAAGTTCATTGACTAGCACAAGAAAAGACAAGAAACAAAAACGAAGTAAAAGAGAAACAAAAAAGGTAGAACAAAACAAAAATCACCCCACCCTGTTAACACTGACATTCAAGGCAGGCCACTAAAACAAATGATAACAAAAGCTAAAAGTATAAAGCCAAAAGAGAGCACAACATTAATAGGGCCTGATGCCCCAGAATATCAATGCTTAATTCACCCCGAATAACCACATAGCTGCTGTGTTGTCCCCAATTGTAAAACAAAATTTGATGCACAGTATGAACATGATATTAGTTTTCTTATTATCTGCACCTGAATAACACGAGAAGATTCCAAATAAAATTCTCTGAACCATAAAAAACCAAGATCTACCAGATTTGCAACAGTTTCTGCAAACACCATAAACCAATGTTAACTTGAAAATTATGAAGACAAGAAATACATATAAGTTGTTACAGCAATGTTAAGAAGAAGCCATTTTACCCGTCATGAACATATTAATATGAATTGAACTAGGAACAAATCATTTAAATTATCCTAAGGAACCTAGATAAACAAATGCCATATTACCTTGCACCTGATGATCTCGAGGTATCACACACTTCCAATTTTTCACTTATCAAAGAAAACAATAATAATAACTGTGGAAAACGTGTACAGAAATATAGGGACAGTTAGGCAGTTAGGCAGAAATATAAAGGTAGTTTCACAAATTCATTATCCAGTTATTTGTTTCCTAAGTTAGGCAATTTTTGGTGTTTTAATTGTCTCCATAGGGGCAGCTACCACTTGTAATATATATATGTATCCAATCCAAATAATAAATTAAGAAGTTTTACAGTCCAAACTTCTTCATGGTATCAGAGCATTTTTTATTAAAAAATTCCTCCATCGTCCCAATGACATCCTTCACCATAGCAGTCTCTTCTTCCTCTCAAGTTCCTGCTATTCCTAATTCTAATAGAGGATCAGATTCCTCTGCTCTTCTCATTACAGGACACAAATTGAATGGGCACAACTATCTTCAATGATCTCATTTGGTTATGATGTTCATATGCGACAAAGGAAAAGATGACTATATTACTGGTGGAGCCCCTAAACCGAATTCAACAAATTCAAAGTACAAGGCATGGAAGGCAGAAAACAATATGGTACTATCATGGCTTATCAACTCCATGACTATTGATTCCCGAAGGAAATGATAAGGAAGTTTGACTAACAAACCATCCTTAGTTTGGAAGCTGATCTAATCTTTAGTTTTTTAGAAATTGCTAAATCAGGTTTAGGATACATTCCTATTCTTGTATACACAATCTTCCCTAGTTTTAGCCATTGTAAACTTTCCTATGTTGTGATTCCTCAACCCTATAAATAGGGCTATATTGTTTGTGTAAATATATGAGAAGATATTCTATTCTCACATGGTATCAGAGCCACAGTGATCTACCCTCATTATCTTCTCGATCTGGTCAAACTACTATGTGCCTTCATTGTCACGGTGTTGTTTCTTTTTCCAGTACTACTTTACCAGCCATGAATCTCTCCTATTATGTCAGAAATTTTTGAAACGACCCCTCCTATGGCAACGGGAGATGCTATCCCGTTTAACCAGTCAACCGGAAATACTCCTACCAGTGAGCTATTGAGAATGCATCATTCCCATCGTCTAGATGGCAGAAACTATCTCCATTGGTCACAGCTTGTAAGGACTTTCTTAAAAGGTCGAGGGAAGATAGCCCATCTAACTGAACCAGGCCCCAAGACCTCAGATCCCACATCCACAATATGGGATACTGAAGATTCGAAGATCATGTATTAGCAAAGCTCTATGCAGCTTGAGGTAAGTAAGAATTACATGTTCTTATCTTCTGCCAAGGATATTTGGAAAACCCTTAAACAAACTTATTCTAAAGTGCAAGATGCTTCTGTAATCTTTGAGATTAAGACAAAGATAAATGGTACTAAGCAAGGGTCTTTGACTGTAACTGACTATTATAATAAGATGAATGGATGCTTGAGTTGAATCACTATCAGGATATTAAGATGGCGTGCAGTAAGGATGTAGCCACCCTTACTCCCATATTTGGCTGAGCCAAAATCATAGAATTCTAGGTTGGTCTCAATGCCGAGTATGATCAAGTGAGAGTACAAGTTCTTGGAAGAGAGAAACTTTCATCTCTCAATGAAGTTTTTTCTATGATCCATAGTGAGGAGTATCAAAAGATAGCTATGTTCAATGAGGCTAATCTTGAGGGGTCAACCATGGTGACCAACAAGATGGATGGATCCCAATTCAAGTCTCAGCAGGGAAGGAATGACTCACACCCTAGATCACAAAACCGAGAAGGCTTGTGGTGTTCATATTGCAAGAAACCAAAGTACTCTAGGGAAACATGTTTTAAGTTGCATGGGAATGAGATAGTTCTAAGTAAGATGGGAGGCTTCCGGAGTTTGCAATCCAGAAACCAAGCACAAGCCTATCGCACAAACAAGGAGTGAAGGAAACTACCACAGAGAAGGCAAATCCAGCTGCAACTTCTAACCTACGTCAATTGAATGCTAATGAAATCAATAAGGTAAAGATCTTTCTGAAAACTATTCAAGATGGGACATGTTCTCTGGCACAAGCAGGTACTTGTTTCCACTCTAACTCTTTTACTCAAACTAAAAGGAATGACTTGTGGATCCTAGACTCTAGGACTACTGATCATATGTCCTATGACTTAAATGTGTTTGAAACCTATAAACCAATGGATACTTCCAAAAGAATAACCATAATTAATGGTAATACAATTCCTATAGTAGGTCAGGGAAGTGTTACCCTTAGTCCCTTACTTCCTATTCAGCATGTTCTACATGTTCCTAACCTCTTTACCAATCTAATCTCTATTCATTAGCTCATTAAAGATCTTAATTGTCATGTTATTTTTTCTCCTAGCACTAGATACAGGGAAAATGATTGGTGCTGCTAAAGAGCAGAATCAGTTTTATTACTTAAAGAGAAATGGCACTGGCTAATTGTTGTGATTGAGAATTAACGCAATTGGATGTAAAAAATGCCTTCTTACATGGTGATTTAGTGGAGGAAGTCTGTATGGAGCCACCTCCAAGATTCACCAAAGATGTATCATGCAAAGTATGCAGGGTGAAAAATGCTCTTTATGGGTTGGAGTAATCCCCAAGGGACTGGTTTGATAGGTTTTCAAAGGCTATGAAGCAAATGGGGTATCCACAAAGTAGGGGGGATCATATTCTATTTATTAAGCATTCTAAGCGAGGCAATCTAACAGCTTTACTAGTGTATGTAGATGATATTATTATCACTAGGAATGATGTGGATGAACAGCAGCACCTAAAGGAGAATTTGGCTCGAGTTTTTGACATAAAAGATCTTGGCAAGCTTAAGTATTTCCTGGGCATAAAAGTTGTAACAAAATGAAAAACAAATGAAACAGAATGTAAACAGAACGAAAAATAGGAGGTTCGAAGAAATAGGACCTCGTCCAATCTGATTAAAAGAAATGATTCTTCACACCTTACAATAGCAAGGCCATCAAATATATATAGCCTTGACTGCTATGCTTAGCTCTCACAACTAATTAATAATCCTCCACAACCAGAACTACAATCAAATAATACAACTAATCAAATACAACACAGCATAATACAAGATACAAAAGATAGAAAGAATAAGACTACAATTGAGTTGTCTCATTCTCTTCAACAAAAGTAGCCTACTCTAAAGATGGTATCTTTATTTCAAAAGAAAATATACCATGGATTTATTGAAAGAAATAGGGTTGTTAGGTGGCAGAACGGTTGGTACTCCATTAGATCCAAATCTCAAATTAAGAAAATCCGATGGAAAAATGGCAGATAGAGGGAGGTAACAAGCGTTAGTGGGCCGGTTAATCTACTTATCTCAATTAAGGCCTTACATTGCATTTGTTGTCAGCTTGGTGAGCCAATTTATGCATAGCAAAACCCAAGAACATATGCAAGCAGTGAAAAGAATCTTGTACTATCTAAAGGCAACACCAGGGAAGCATTTTTTGTTCAAATCAAGAAAGAAATTGGAAGTTACAGGATACACAGATACTGATTATGGAGGCTCCGTTGTGGATAGAAGATTTACCACAGGATATTGTGTATTCTTACGAGGAAATTTAGTGTCCTGGAGAAGTAAAAAACAGAGTCTAGTGGCCTAGTCTAGTGCAGAAGCTGAGTTTTGGGCAATGGCTCTTGGTTTATGTGAACTATTGTGGTTGAAAATTGTGCTAGATGATCTACAAACCCCTAGTCATGGTCCAATGAAGTTGTTTCGTGACAATCAACCAGTTATAAGCATTGCACATAGGCGGGTGTTTGGCTTAGCAATTCGACCACTTATAATCTCCTCCTTCAACTTATAAGTTACATAGCTTATTTAGTTACACATTTGTTAAAAATCCAAGAGCTTAAACATTATTTTAACAGCATTTTGGAAAAGCTGCCCCCCCATCTTTTCCAAATAAGTTGAGAGCTTATTTCATTGACCAACTATTTTACCATTTTACCCTCAAACAACTACCATATTTCCAACCTCTACCCATCACCTTCATCCCTCTACCTTCTCTCTGTCGCCGCCTCCCTCCAGCTCCTCCATGGCAGCCGCCACCTCCAGCCCCCCATCCCCATCAACCACCGCCTCGAGCCTCCATCACCGCCTCCTCCATCATCCGTCACTATCGTCCGCTGCCCATGCCTTCACCACCTCTGTATTATATATATACATATTTTAATGTCTATTGTATTAATATATTTAACATTTTTATGAATTAAACCTAAATTTAAACATAAAACACTGTATTAATATTTTTTTTTAATAATTGTGTAATTATAACAATTTTATCAATTGGACATCAATTTATAATTTATTTTTATTAAAAATTAGTATTTTTATGAATTTTATTTGTATTATTCAACATGTCAATTTTAGTCTTTTTGTTAAGTTCTTATAACTTATCAGTTTTTTTTCAAACCAAACACATAACTATATAAATGATAGTTTAAAGCACATTTATCCAAACATATTATCAACTCAAACGCTAACAAACTTTTAAGCTTTACACAGCTTATAAGTAGAAAGGCTTACAAGCTCAATAAAAAAAGAGTAAGCCAAGCAGCCACATAATCCAATGCAACACGACCACACAAAACATGTTGAGATTGATCGTCATTTCATCAAGGAAAAGTTAAAGAGGCTGGGGATATTTGCATACCCTTTGTTACTTCAGAAAATCAACTAGTTGATTTATTGACAAAGGGCCTTCCTATCAAAAGGTTTGAAGAGCTTATAGGCAAGCTAAGAATGATAGATATTCATTCACCAGTTAAAGGGCGAGTGTTTATTGATTCACGAGATTATGGATATGAAGAGGATTGGATTATGATGTCTTGGTCTAATCTTCATAATTTAGCACAGATCTTATCTGCAAGGTTTAGAATGAAATTATTCATATTTAGATACTTCCTATTCCTGCTTTTCCTGTATCTTTGACTTCTGTATAGTGTACAATCTATCTTTTCTAATTGTTTATCTTTCTTATGTTGTACTCTACTTCCCTATTAATAGGGGTTGTAACATTTTGTTCAATCAATTGTGAGAAGTACGGATTTTCTGTTCTTTCTACAAGAAGTGAAAATTTACTGAAAATTATTTCACAATGACCATGTTAGGAAAGCAGTTGAGTGTGTGTGTGCGCGCGCGCGCGCGTGCATGCGTGTGTACTCAACTAACTCTATAAGAGACAAAACTGTACTTGACAGTTCTACAAAAATGATTGGAAAAGCAGTAAGTGAATAACAAACTTAACCATAACTGGACAAGCCCTAACTGACTAACAAACTTAACTGATTGGATAGTAACTCCAATCAATTGTACTGTAGCTAGTACTTACTTTTTACAGAACAAATAACACTACTTCTCTTAACAATTGAAAATTAGAAATCATTTTCCACAACTAAACATCCCCAAAATGTGTTACATCAAAGAAGTAGAGAGATGGAGATGAACCTGTATAATCTAATATGTGCAAGAAAAAACTAAGCTTGTAGAAGAAAGTCTCGAGTTGTTTCAAATCATTTACAGGAATCTCAGATCCATTATTTCCAAAGAGTCCCCCAGGCTTCCTCAAATTACCACCGGATACCACCTCATAAATAAGGAACTGCAAGCAATGCACCTGTAAAAAAATAAATAAATAACAAGAATAAAATAACGTACACATTCTTAATCCCAGCACCCTTACAAATCTACATTTCATTATATGAAACCGTATAGATAAAAACAAGTTTGTTAGAAATAGCCAAGAAAGAAATATGTATGATCCACCCATTTTTCAGTTCCAGAGGTACACTTATATGATCTTACTGTTTGCTTGTTGGATGACCTTAATGTCACCTGTTGACTACTGAAGATTTGATTGTGTTGCGAATTTGAGGAGTTTTGAAGTTTATAAAGGTACGTGAGATGGAAGATAAAGAGAAGATTTAAAGAACTGGATGGTAGATAAATCAAGATAAAGGGATAGATAATCCAAAGAGGACACAAGATTAAGCTAAAAATCTATTCCTACTATTTAGGAGAGATAAACACTCCTAATTTTTAGGAGATATGTAGTCTAATATTTCTCCTATTTTCTAGGAGAAAAGATAGCATGTATTGTATATATATTGATACCCTAGATCAATGTATTTTCTAAGTAAACTTTAGAGATTTTCAAAGCTTATTTCATGGTATTAGAGCTTAGATTTCAATCATAAACAGCATTGCCATATTAGTTGTTCTTCAAAGATCATGGCCGAAGCACAAAATCCAACTTTAATCGAAGCCTCTGCCACAAGCTCTCCGAGCACCATTCCTTCTCCCTCTCCACTAACTCTCTCTACAAATCCTATTGATAATCATTCTCTACAAATTACCCAACACAAGTTGAATGGGAGTAATTTTAGAGAATAGTTTCAATCGGTGATGTTGGTAATCAAAGGAAAGGGAAAAGTAGGGTATCTCATTGGTTCCATCCCTACTCCACTAACAACAGTAGACTCTTATGGTGTTCGGGAAGTAGAAAATTCAACTATCATGGCATGGCTTATAAATTCTATGGAGCCTAGAATTGGCCTCTTTTACAAAACAACAAAGGTAATATGGGATTCAGTTCAAGATATGTATTCAAGCTTGGAGAATTCTTCCTAATGTTTTGAAATTAGGTCAAATATTAGAACAACCAAGCAAGGTAATCTTAGTGCTACTGAATATTTTAACATTTTGCCGGAATTATGGCATGAAATAGTTTTATACTGTCAGTTAGGAATGTTCAGTTGATAGTATCAACTACAATAAGATGGGTGTAAAGGATAGGGTTTTTGATTTCATGGTCTAAACTCTGATTTGGATGAAGTAAAGAGGAAGGATTTTGGGTACAAAGCCCTTGCCTTCACTTAGGCCCTGTCTGATTGGCCACATTTTCCATGGAAAATGGCCATTTTCCACCCAAATTTAAAGTTTTGATATGTTTGGTTACCCAAATTTTTCATGGAAAATGATTTCCATCTTTTGATGATGTAAGCCTATTTTCCCACATTTGTTGGAAAATAAATTTCCATTGGTTGGGTGGGTGGGTGGGGGGGGGAGGGGGGTTGGAATTGATTTCCATCGAAATGGAAAAACCCACCCACCACCAGTTGGCCTTCCCCCCTTCCACCATCACCCATCAACAGAGACTTGCAGCGGCGGCCATCGACGACAGCGAAGGCATGGGCATGGGCGGTGACTGGAGAATGGCAACAACAACAGCCATCAGCCATGGGCAAGCAGCACCATCGGCCATGGGCGAGCACTCAACTGTGGCCATGGCCATCGGCCATTAGTGACGGCTGCGACCATGGCCAGCGACGATCAGCCATGGGCGAGCAATGACAGCGACTATGGCAGATTTCTATGGGTGTATGTATATTTTTTTTATGTGTATTTGATTTATTTTTTGAATATTTTGTGTATGTATATTAATTTATTTTTTGAATATGCACATATTTGACTATTTTATGTAGTTGATTATTGATTTGTATATTTAATTATTGATTATCTGCATGTGTGTATATAATGACAATCAAACATCAAAAGTTGGAAAAGTACAACAATTTCTAGATAGGAAATTAAGCCAATCAAACACATTCAATTGACATTTTCCCTGGAATTTAATTCTAAGCAATTCAATTGCCTAGAAAATATTTTATTTCCATGCAAATTCCATGCTTGCAATCAAATGCACCCTTAAAGAAGTATTTGCAGAAGTAAGGAGGGAAGAAAGCAAACAGAAAGTGATGTTGCAGAATAACCAAGGCCTCAATCATCAAAATTCAACTCTTACTACTGTCAACCAAGGGGAAGCTTTACAAAAGAATCAAGAAAGAGAAAAGCAGTGGTTGATCATTGTAAGAGGCCACAAAACAAGAGAGAAATTCCTAGGTCAGCCTATGTAGCACAGGTATCAACAAAAAACAGGAAGTACACTGATCTGAATCTTTCAGAAGAGCAGAAACAAACCCTATATAGGCTATTAAACCAAGGTATAAACCTCTCAGGACCTTCTAATCCTCAGCCCTCCACATTCATAGCCTTTCAAGGTAATTCTCATTACTTTTTGATTTCAAGAAAGCTTCCAAAGAGTGTTTGGATGGTAAATACCAGGGCATCAGATCATATGTCAAACTCTGCTAACTTAACGACCAAATACACCCCATATAGCACTTCTACTGATATTTCTATGGAAAATGGCACAACCTCCCTTTCCATGGGAGCTGGAACTATGTGTATATCAAAATTAAGGCTAAATTATGTCCTACATGTACGAGGACTGCAATACAATCTTCTCCTTATTAGTACAATAACCAAAGACATGAACTGTATTATTAAATTCTTTCCATCTTATTGTGGTTACAAGACCAAGCTTGGGGGATGATGATTGGCAGTGTTGAGGCAAAAGATGGTCTTTACTATGTGGCAGGAAATGTTTCAAGTTCTTCTAATAAGGTTGCCCTAAATGTAACTGCTAATGCCAAGGTCTTACTATAGCATAAACGTTTAGGACATCCAGGCTTTCCTCATCTTAAATCTATATCTGCAACTTTTCAATAAAGAACAAATTCTTACATTTGAGTAGTGCACTCAAGCCAAACAGCCTCATTCTCATCATTCTATTCAGTCCTATAAGCCATCTAAACCATTCCATACAATTCATAGCAATATATGGGGTCCTAATAAACACTCAAATATCACTGGTTCTAGATGGTTAATAACCTTCATTGATGATCATCCTAGAGCTTGTTGGGTGTATCTTATGAAGGAAAAATCAGAAGCTAACAACATTTTCAAAATGTTTCACAAATTTATTTTGAATATGTTTCAAACTTCTATTCATGTCCTTTGAACTAATAATGGTCGAGAATATTTCTCTCATGATTTCACAAATTCCCTATCTAAACATGGTATTTTGCATCAAAGCTCATGTCCATACACATCTCAACAAAATTGTGTGGCCGAAAGAAAAAATAGACATCTTCTAGAGGTGGCCCGAGTTATGATGTTTACTACCAATGTTCCTTATTGGGGGGACGCAGTCCTTACAACTGCCTATTTGATCAATCGCTTACCCTATAAAATCCTACAGTTTCAAACCCCTCAAAATACATTTTGTGATCTATATCCAAATGCTCCCTTTCTTCCTTCAGTTAAGCCTAAGGTATTTGGATGCATTGTCTATGTTAACAACTCTCTCTCTAGGACAAAACTAGACCCCAAAGCTCTCAAGTGCATCTTTATTTGGTACTCTCCATTCCAAAAAAAGGATACAAATGCTATTGCCCTACCACCCGAAAGTTCTTTGTATCCACTAACATCACATTTTATGAGGATCTCCCATTTTATTCTTCAACCACTTCTCAAGAAGAGATCCCTAGCCCTCACATTGATCCTCTAATTTCTCTCCCTCCTCTTGCACCTTTACTGCTAGTATGTTCTCAAGGGGGAGCATCTTCATCTTCTACTCTTGAGAACATATTGTCAAGTTCCTCCTCAGTTCCTGACCCTTAGCTACCTAACTCCCCTGATCCCTCTCCTCTACCCGCTACCTCTAAGCCTACTGTTGAACCAACTGCTCCTACTGCCACCAACAGCCCCCTGCAAGTCTACTCCAAAAGGCCCAAAGACCATCAAGAACCTTAGCAAGGTCAGCACTCTCTCCGAAAGGTTGGTCAAGATGGCTCCTATAAGGGAGATACTACTATTGACAGAGCTACTGACAATATGGACAACAAGTCTGCAAAAGGAGATAGGCTAGATTGGGCTGCTCCTATAGCCTTATGAAAAGGGGCAAGATCATGTGTCAAATATCCTATTTCTAACCATCTGACCTATGCTAAATTAAACCCTCAGTTCAAAGGTTTTGTGGTAAAAATTGACAGCATTGAGATTCCAAAGAATATACAAAGTGCTATGAATGATCCTAGATGGAAGGCTGCTTTTATAGAAGAAATGACTGCCTTAGTGGAAAATCATACTTGGGATATTGTGCAACAACCTTCCAACAAGAAGGTAGTTGGGTGTAAATGGGCGTTCATTGTGAAAACCCATGCAGATGGAAGCATTGAAAGATATAAGGCTCGATTGGTGGCACAAGGGTTTACCCAAACGTATGGGATTGATTATGCGGAGACCTTTGCTCTTGTGGCTAAGTTGAATTCAATACGGGTATTACTCTAACTTGCAGTTAACTTAAATTGGCCTTTATTCCAATTGGATGTTAAAAATACTTTTCTTAATTGTGATTTGGATGAGATATACATGAAGATTCCACTGGGATTTGAACATAAGGTGGATAGTGGAAAGGTTTGTAGACTTAAAAGATCTCTCTATGGTTTGAAGCAGTCATCAAGGGCTTAGTTTAAGAAATTCAGCATGACCCTAAACCAATTAAGATATAAACAAGGACAAACTGACCATACCTTGTTCATAAAACATGCTGAAAATGGAAGAAGAGCTATACTAATTGTCTATGTTGATGATATTATCGTAACAGGGGATGATATTAAGGAAATTAACAACTTAAAGAAGCAATTGAGGGCTGAATTTGAAGTCAAAGGACCTAGGGATCATGAGATATTTCCTAGGAATAGAGGTGGCTCGAAGCAAACCAAAGAAGGATTATTCATCTCACAAAGGAAGTATACTATGGATTTGCTAAAGGGTACAGGAATGTTGGCATGCAGACCTACTGGAACTCCCTCAGATAAGGGCTAGAAGTTTGAAGAAAAGGATGATGATCAACCAGTGGAAAAGGAAAGATACCAAAGGTTGGTTGGGAGATTAATCTATCTATCACATACTAGGCAAACATAGCCTATGCAATAAGTGTTGTCAATCAATATATGCATTCTCCTACTCAAAAACATATGAATGCAGTTTTTCATCTTCTAAGATATCTTAAAGGAATACCTAGAAATGATTAATGTTTCGAAAGACTGATGAGAGGAATTAAAGGCTTTATTGATGTAGATTGTGTAGGTTCCATTGCTGACAGCAAGTCAACTTCTGGTTATTGTACCAAGGTATGGGGAAATGTGGTCACATGAACGAGCAAAAAGAAATCATTGGTTGCTCGTAGCAATGCTGAAGCAAAATTCCAAGCTATAGTTCAAGAAATTTGCAAGGTAAAATGATTAGAAAGACTAATGGAAGACTTATTGATACCTATATCACAACCAACTAAGGTATATACTAATAGTAAATCAGCAATTAGCATTGTGAGAAATCCTATTCAATATGATCTAATGAAGCATGTAAGAATAGATAAAAGTTTTATAAAGAGGGAGATTGAAGAAGGAGGGATTGACTTGTCCTACATTCCTACAACTGATCAGGTAGCTGATGTGCTCACAAAAGCTATGGCAAGATCAAGATTTGAGACATTGATTGGCAAGCTGGGAATGACATGTATCTATTCTCCAACTTGAGGGGAAATGTTGGTGAGATTGAGGAGTTTTGAAGTTGATAAAGATAAGTGAGATGGAAGATAAAGAGAAGATTTAAAGAAGTGGATGGCAGATAAATCAAGATAAAGGGATAGATAATCCAAAGAGGACATGAAATTACGCTAAAAATCTATTCCTACTATTTTGGAGATAAAGACCCCTAATTTTTAGGAGATATGTAGTCTAATATTTCTCCTATTTTCTAGGAGAAAAGATAGCATGTATTGTACATATATTGATACCCTAGATCAATGTATTTTCTAAGTAAGCTTTCGAGATTTTCAAAGCTTGTTTCAGATTGATTGCTTAATTTAGGGGATTCATTCTAGTTTCCTAATGTATAGATGTATAGGTACTTTTCCTTGTTAGTTTCCTAAATGTACAGGTTACCTTATTAGTTAATTCCCTAATTAGTTAGTCTAGTTTTCCTTGTATGAAGGGTTCGGGATTCACCTTAAATAGGGATGTAACTGATTCTATGAATATGTGAAGAAATTATCAAAAAGTTCTTTCATCACGAGTTGCATAAATAGGTGTTGATCTCACCTACTTATAACAGAGATCACACCTAAAGTGTAGTAGCTAGAAGAATATGGAATTTCCTAGAGATGTAAAGAATTATCCTAGATCGTACTAGAAGGTTCTAGAAATTTTAGTGATGACTAGAGTTCTCCAGAAGATTCTAGGGTCCCTATAAGATTATAAAGAAGAGTAAGATATTGTAGACATTTCAAGCCTTTCCTAGTAAGTTGTGTAAATATCTTCGCATGTACATTACAAAAGTGACATGTAGAATAACCTTAGCCACATATTCTTCCCATGGATGCCTACAAAGTGATATTATAATGAAGGCTTCATTTGTAAAGGCATCCAAGAAAGGTGTACTATTTTGGAGTGAAATAGCCCTTTCCAAAACACCCTTGAGTGTTTACTTTGCCAGGTTCTTCTATGTTCTTTTGATCTAACACTACATTTTAAGGAAGTAAGGCTAAACTCGGGTTTTCTCTAGTGAAGGAATTGAGAAGCTTAAGTGCCACATCGGTGCTGGAAAATTAAGCCCATGTCAACATTAACATCTAATAATTAATGTAAATAAAACTTAATCCAAGATAATGTCCAACTAAATCATTTCAAAAGCCATTTAATTTGTCACATAGACCTAGTTGTATGAACATTCCGATTTTAAAAATTTCTCTATAAACCAATTAAACACTGCTAAGCCAAATGTAAAAGTTCCCATCTAATGCAATGCAGCTAGACCAATCTTATGTTAGAAGGCATTTGGAATGCTAAATGAATGACATTACAACCAACTTTGTGGTGGGTTTAGACCAAAGAAAGACATTATGCTTACAACTCCAAATATAGAACTGGAAAACTAACAACAACGATCACAAGCGTTAACCCCACTTGACGGGGTCAGCTACATGAATTATGTATAAATGATCAAAATGTACATACAATCACTGGGCATACCCAGGAACATGGATAAACCTATAGGCCTCAAGCAAGAGCTTCAAAATAGATCAAAACATAAGAATACATTGTAAACATTACTTTGTATCCAAAGATTTTAATCCTACGAATGAGACCCTCAATTGTAGGCTGGACATTATCAAAAATTAAACAATTCCTTGCTGCCCAAATCTGATTAGATCGAACTGGCAAAGGCAATTTTCTTGGCCTTACTTAACCAAGAGGAACCCCTGGCTTCTTTCTTTAGCCACTTGAGAGCACTCGGGATCGAAGTCATGGCCCTGGAGATGCCCAACCACACTCTGATATGTGCCCAAACTGCCGAGCTAACAAGGCAAAGGAAAAATAGGAGAGCCACTGATTCCTCAACCTTATTGCACAAGGGACAAGTCCGATCAATGACCAAAAATAGGAGTTTATCCCTTGTTAGAATGCTGGTCTAACGCACAACCATAGCATGAAGGCATCCTTGGGAACAAGGCAAGGATGCCACACAGCCTTCGCCCAAACCTTGGCCTGCCCCTCCGGACAAAAGAACTCATAGGCCGCACTTACATCAAACACAAGACCTTTGGTCTAGCTATCAAGCAGAACCATAGCAACCTTAGTTGAGCTTGCGCCAAACAAATGGCATCTCTAATAAGCAACAACCTTTTCATCAAAGGGGAATCCTCATTTTGCACCTGCCTCTGCCAGATGGAGACCAAAGGCAAGAACTCTTGGTGTATCCACTAAACCCATAGAGTCTTTCTTGCGGTGAATATCCCATAGGGTCCTGACAAGAAGGCCAGAATTCTAGCATTTTAGATCCTTTAGGCCAAGACCACCTCACATTTAGGCAGGCATACATCCTTCTAGGCAACCCGGGAGGCCTTCGAATTCCATAAGAACTGCCTGCATAAACTATAGATTTGCTCAATAACAGCAGCTGGAATCGGGAGAATGGCTAGCCAAAAACACGCCACACCTTGCAGAACAGCTCCTATAAGCTCCAACCTCCCCGCATATGAAAGGGAAGCAGCATTCCATGCTCATATACAGTCCGAAATCTTAGCAACAAGCGGCTTATAGTGATTAACCCTTAGCTTAACCGCAACCAAGGGAATATCAAGGTACCAAAATGGCATAACCCCTTTGAGAAAGCAAGTTAGATCAAGGATGCTCTGGAGCTCCTGTCCCTCAATACCAGCAACGAAGATACTAGACTTAAGGGCGCTGGCCTGCAAGCCCGACTTGGCTTCAAAATCCTTAAGGCAGTACACGATAATACGAATAGAAGGGACATCCCCTCTAGCAAACAGCATAAGATCATCAGCAAAGGCCAAATGAGATATCTTTAGCTTATTACATTTGGGGTGAAAGTTGAAATCTGACCCAACAGTCGCCACATTAAGGGCTCTAGAAAGGTACTCCAAGCATAACACAAACAAAAATGGAGAAAGAGGGTCACCTTGCCTCAGGCCTCTCTTGCCCTTGAAGAAACCACACATGTTACCATTGATAATAAGAGAGTAGGAGTCCATAGAGACACATTCAAGCACCCACCTAATAAACAAGGGAAGGAAGCCCAAACCTTCCAAAACCTACTATAGGAACTGCCAGCTAACTGAGTCATAGGCTTTATGAAGATCCACCTTAATGAGACATCTCGACGAAATCCTCTTCTAAGCATACTTCCACAACAACTCCTGGGCAAGTTGCACATTTTCCGCCAAACTCCTACCATGGATGAAAGCGGACTGAGCTTTGTCGATTATTGATCCAAGCAGGGGTGCCAACCGTGAGGCCAGGATCTTAGTAATAGCTTTATAAATTACATTAC
The DNA here is from genome assembly GCA_036245055.1 of Diospyros kaki. Taxonomy (NCBI): domain Eukaryota; kingdom Viridiplantae; phylum Streptophyta; class Magnoliopsida; order Ericales; family Ebenaceae; genus Diospyros; species Diospyros kaki. The sequence continues at coordinate 22,979,911 of BSEG01000010.1, read as the reverse complement.
AGCAGGCTATAGGCCGATAGTCCCTCACAGATTTTGCATGGCTTGACTTAGGGACCAAGACAATAGCTGAGGCTTGAGGAGAAGAACTCAAGAACAGCCTGATAAAACTGGTCACCCACAATACTCCAAGCCTTTTTGAAGAAGCAAGCAGAATAACTGTCAGGTCCCGGGGCCTTATCATCCCCAATATCAAATAAAGCCTCCTTGATCTCCTGGACACTAATCGCACTGACCAACCCATCAGGCTGATCCCTAGAGATTAATGGCCCCGAACTGAGAATGGAGGGATCAATAGGCTCGCTAACAAAACCAATGCCCTGCAGCTTGCGATAAAAGTCAATAAACTCATTAGCAACCTGATCATGGGAGGAAGTAATGGACCCATTGTCCCTAACCACAGCAGCAATGTAATTATGTTTAGCATTTCTCTGGGCCATCAAAAGAAAGAACCTAGTGCTCTTATCACTATTCTTAAGGTAGACACCTTTAGCTTTCTGAAGGAAAGAGAATCTCTCAGCTTCTTTAAGAAACAAAGCTTGCTTCCTTGCATTAGCAACTCTACCAAGAAGCTCCGCACAATTAGGTTGGACCTACAAAGCAGATCGCACCTCTTTTAGCTCACTGTCAGCCCTCTCTGCTGTAACACCCTAGGTGTGAGTGTGAATTTAATTAAATAAATTATAAAAATAGAGGTATGTGGCATTCCAAAATCGCCCTAGGTTGGCTAATGGAAGTTTATAAATTTGAGATGACTCTAGAAGGGCAATATGGTAATTTGGATATTATCCCATTAAAAGAGAATTATTATGAGTCAAAATGTGTAAATAAATCCTATGTGAAGGATTTAATTTTGATTAATTTATAGAGAAATATTAGATGGCAGTGATGAAGGATTGGGGGCCATGTGGGTGTCAAATAATGACACTTGGCAAGTTCTCATTCAAGAATATGAGATATTAAAGAAATAAGAAATGATCAAATTAGTGTATGGATGACACTTGGCAAATTCTTGGGAGAAGAGAGGTGTGAATTATTTTGTGGGTGGACATTTTGAGTAAAAAGGAGTGATTAAAGAAAATCAAAAAGGATTAGAATATAGTCACTTTGGTCTTTAGTGAAGGTAATCATTATGGTAAATAAGGTAAAAGGAAAAAGAAATTGGAAAGTTGTCATGCCATTATGATAGAAAAATAATCTTATTAAACTAAATGGGAAATCATGTGAAATATATCTTTCAAAGTGATGTATATGAAAATAGTCTCATTTAAAAAAATGATGAGAAAATTAGAAATTTAAAGAATCCAATGGATTAGATGTGGCCTTGGAATGAGAGTTGATCCAAGGGCCACAAATGAGTCTTAAAAATTGGCATGGTTTGCCAATATAATTAAAATTAATTTTTAAGGGATTAGAGTGGATGGTTGGGATAACTCTTGGGTAGGAATCAAAGGCTAAGATGGTGTTATCTTTAAGCACATGGATTGTGCTTCTTTGAAGGGTAGAGATTCAATCTCCATTTTAAATTCATGGCTAAGATTAAAACTTTTTTTTTACCAAGGATTGTGTTTCTTCTCAATGGTAGAGATTTAATCCTATGTGATCAAAGGATGAGATTAAAAGTTTATTAAGCACATGGATTGTGCTTGTATTGAAGGGTGGAGATTAATTCTCTCAAACCAATAAAATCCAAGGGTTTAAATTAAATCTTGGAATGAAAATAATTAAAGAAAAAGGAAAAGAGAGGTAATATAAAGAGGAAGAAGGAAGAGAAGGCCAAAATTCTTGGCCAAGAGTACAATTAGAAGAAGGAAGAAGAAGAAGAATAGGAGAAGAGAAAGGAAGATAAGATTCTTGTACCTGGTTTTCTTAGAGAAGAAAATAAGAAGTCTTCTTAATCCTTCTCATTTCTTAATCTTAGAAATCTTCTAATATTTGAAGGAATTGTCTTTAGGTTGTTGGAAGCAAGAAGTACTTGGAAGCAAACGTTTGAAAAACATTAAAGACTTAAGGTAAGGGATGACCCCATGGGTGGCGGTCTTGCATGTTTAGCAAATGTTTGTTATGAGTTTCATGTGTTTGCAAGAAATATGCATTTGTGTATTCTAGTGAACCTTTGGCCATAAGGAGGACTAGGAGTTGGGAAAAAGGGGTTGGTTGAAGTCTCCACCTTGAAAGGTTGTGAAGCCTAGGAAGACTACCCATATTTGCATTACATCTCGCATTACATGATTATTTATACTCTCATTTGCTTTGCATTGCACCCTTACTGAGCAATAGCTCATAAGATCATTTTGGACCTCTTTGTAGGTGGTGAAAGCTCAAAGGGAAAGGGCATCTTGGAAGGGTAAGGGCTATGAGTATGGAAGAGTAGTTGTGTAGCCTTCATATGTGTAATGGTGTTTAAGAGTTTGATGGAGTTTTTTAAACTTAAATATGTATCCTAATTTGGAGTATGTTGTATAAGTACCTCATAGTTGTATGACCTTATGTTGGGGTGAATGTGAGGATTATGTTTTAATTTCTGTAAATTAAAATTTTGGAATGCATGGGTTTTTACAAAAAAAAAGGGGGGGGCGGGCCAGCAGGCTGCTACGGCTAGTTGGTGCGCGCAGGGGCGCAGTCGGTCCCGCATGCCAGCAGGCGCAGCTGGGCCGCTGCCGCCACTTGATGCTGTTTTAAAATTTTTTTTTTAAATTTTTTTTGTTATTCCTGGAATTTCAGGATTAAAAACAAGTATAATTAATTAAATAAAAAAGAGTTTGAGCCTCCAAAATATTTATTAAATTAAGGTAAATATTGAGGCATTTTTGGAAAAATTTCTTGTGTTAGAATTTAAAATAAAAGCGTATTTTCCTTGAACATGAAAAAAGAAAAGATAAAATGAATGAGAAAACTTGATGTTTGATTTTCAAAAGCTTACTCCCTAAACGATGGGAATTTGGTGTATTTTTGGAATAAATAAAAGGAAAATAAATAGAGGTTTGGCTAAGGAAAAATTTATAAATTTTTTTAAGAGGAGTTTAACCCAAGTATATTTTCTAAGGCAATTGAGAATGAGAAAAATGGGTTAATAATTGGGCCAAGGAAAATATTGAGGCATTTTTTTTAAAATCAAACATCAAGTTTACTCATTCATTTTTTCTTTTCTTTTTCCATGTTCAAGGAAAACACGCTTTTATTTTAATTTCCAACAGAGGAAATTTTTCCAAAAATGCCTCAATATTTACCTTAATTTAATAAATATTTTGGAGGCTCAAACTCTTTTTATTTAATTAATTATACTTGTTTTTAATCCTGAAATTCCAGGAATAACAAAAAAAATTTAAAACCATCAAGTGGCGACAGCGGCCCTATCGTGCCTGTTGTGCGCACAAGCGGGACAGGCCGCCCACGTGCGCGTGCGCAGCTCGTCTACAACGGGCCAGCCGCACACGCCAGCTAGCCGCAGCAGCCTGCTCTCCCCCCCCCCCCCTTTTTTTTTTTTTTTTTAAACCCATGCATTCCAAAATGCCCTTACCCCTTCCAAGATGCCCTTTTCTTTTGAGCTTTCCCCACCTACAAAGAGGTCCAAAATGACCTTATGAGCTATTGCTCAGTAAGAGTGCAATGCAAAGCAAATGAAAGCATAAATAATCATATAATGCGAGATGTAATGCAAATATGGGTAGTCCTCCTAGACTTCACTACCTTTCAAGGTGGAGACTTCAACTAACCCCTTTTTCCCAACTCCTAGTCCTCCTTATGGCCAAAGGTCCACTAGAGTACACAAATGCATATTTCTTGCAAACACATGAAACTCATAACAAACATTTGCTAAACATGCAAGACCGCCACCCATGGGGTCATCCCTTATCTTAACTCTTTGATGTTTTTCAAAAGTTTGCTTCCAACAACCTAAAGAGAATTCTTTCGAATATTAGAAGATTTCTAAGATTAAGAAATGAGAAGGATTTAGAAGACTTCTGTCACGGTGGACAAAGGGAGTTACCTTGAATCAGTGTAATTCAATGGCGAACACAGAGAGAGAGGGGAGAAAGATACAGAATGGCAAGAGAGAGAGGAGAAGAATATGAGAACAGAGAGGGAATAACAAAGAAAAAGTTCTTAATCATTCAATGCCCTCTCTCCATCGGATGGAGGAGTTAATATACTCACTAGGTGGGGTAGGAATCTAGGCCACTCAAGCGGTTACAACCGATTACTTTTTCCCTAACAGATTCTTTTCTCTTTTCCTCAGGCCTCACACGTGGCTTGACACCTAACCGTTTCCAAGCTGGAATGGAATATACTAACGGAAATAAGCAATTACAATGTAGCAGAAAATTAACTAGACTGAAAGCAAAAATTTTAATTGGTAGCAACAGCAGGTTCGTGACAACTTCTTCTTTTCTTTTCTAAGAAAACCAAGCACAAGAATCTTACCTTCATTTCTCTTCTCCTATTCTTCTTCCTCTTCCTTCTTCTAATTGTACTCTTGGCCAAGAATTTTGGCCTTCTCTTCCTTCTTCCTCTTTATATTACCTCTCATTTCCTTTTTCTTTAATTATTTTCATTCCAAGATTTAATCTAAACCCTTGGATTTTATTGGTTTGAGAGAATTAATCTCCACCCTTCAATACAAGCACAATTCATGTGCTTAATAAACTTTTAATCTCATCATTTGATCACATAGGATTCAATCTCTACCCTTGAGAAGAAACACAATCCTTGGTAAAAAAAAAAGTTTTAATCTTAGCCATGAATTTAAAACGGAGATTGAATCTCTACCCTTCAAAGAAGCACAATCCATGTGCTTAAAGATAACACCATCTTAGCCTTTAATTCCTACCCAAGAGTTATCCCAACCATCCACTCTAATCCCTTAAAAATTAATTTTAATTATATTGACAATCCATGCCAATTTTTAAGATTCATTTGTGGCCCTTGGATCAACTCTCATTCCAAGGCCACATCTCATCCATTGGATTCCTTAAATTTGCAATTTTCTCATCATTTTTTTAAATGAGACTATTTTCATATACATCACTTTGAAAGACATATTTCACATGATTTTTCATTTAATTTAATAAGATTATTTTTCCATCATAATGGCATGACAACTTTCCAATTTCTTTTTCCTTTTACCCTATCTACCATAATGATTACCTTCACTAAAGACCAAAGTGACTATATTTTAATCCTTTTTGATTTTCTTTAATCACTCCTTTTTACTCAAAATATCCACCCACAAAATAATTCACACCTCTTCTCCCAAGAATTTGCCAAGTGTCATCCATACACTTAATTTTATCATTTCTTATTTCTTTAATATCTCATATTCTTGAATGAGAACTTGCCAAGTGTCATTATTTGACACCCACATGGCCCCCAATCCTTCATCCGTGCCATCCAATATTTCTCTATAAATTAATCAAAATTAAATCCTTCACATAGGATTTATTTACACATTTTGACTCATAATAATTCTCTTTTAATGGGATAATATCCAAATTACCATATTGCCCTTCTAGAGGCATCTCAAATTTATAAACTTCCATTTGCCAACCTAGGTTAATTTTGGAACGCCACATACCTCTATTTTTATAATTTATTTAATTAAATTCACACTCACACTTAGGGTATTACATCCCACCCCCCTTAGAAAGAATTTCGTCCTCAAAATTCAATTTCATTAATACACATGATAGGTATAACATGGATACACTAGATCATACTTTCATTACATTATTACCAAACAATTCAGGAAATTGTTGACTCAGCTCTTCCTCCGGTTCCCATGTCGCTTATTTATTAGAATGGTGACTCCATTGGACCTTTACTCAGGGGATCGTCTTACTTCTCAAAGTTTTCTCCTGACGATTCAGAATCTTTATTGGCTGCTCCGTATAAGTCAGATTTCGACGAACCTCTACTTCATCTCCTGATACCTCCAATCTTGGATCTGGAATGAACTTTCGCAATTGGGATACGTGGAATACATCGTGCACTCCTGCTAAAGTCTCGAGTAAAGCCAATCGATAAGGCAGGGGACCCACACGCTCAATGATTCGATATGGCCCTAAATACCTTGGACTTAACTTTTCACGTTTTCAATCTCTCATGGCTGGCCTTTGAGGCGATGCTCAGAGGAATACCCTGTCTCCCACTTGAAACTCTAAATCCCGAGATCGATGATCAGCGTAATATTTTTTACGATCTTGAGCGATTTCATACATTTCTTTACTACTTCAATTTTCTCAGAAGCTTGTTGTACCAAATCAGTCCAGGCCAATCGCTTCTCCCTGCTCGAAATGTGGCTAAAATTCACTCCATTGAATTTGCGCAGAGGATGCTTGAGCCTTTGTAATTTCTTGCATAATACAAACTGATTAGTTCCAAGAAAATCATCCTGCCATTCCGCCTCCACCAAGCTATTAAAATCCTCATGATAGGCCCACATATTAAAAATTTTAAATGCCTTGAGCTTCGGCCTTAGAGGCATCAGGATAGAAACAATGCCGGGAGAATGGTCTGACAGACAACCTGAGAGAAGAAAGTCTGCAAGCCCATATAGGCCATCCATAAACCAGCAGTTATTGGCCATGGCCCTATCTAGCATAGACATCACTGAGTTGTTTGACCATGTAAAGAAGCACCCGATGATGGCAAGTCCGAAAGGCCCAAATCAACGCAACATTCAGAAAAATCTTTGGTTTCATACTCAGAGACTGAAAGACCGTTACATTTCTCCTCCGCCCTCAAAACACTATTAGCCAAGGGCCTAGGCACCAAGCGCCAACCTCCCTGAGGTTGAGCCAAAGAGGCCTCCTGCTCACCACAGAATGATACGCATAAACAAAACTAATATGGAAAGTAATAGAGGTTACCTTACAACTAGCTTTGCAATGGATCACTTGCGGGGACATGTCAACAAGCTCCAGATGCACTTTATTCAAATCCCAAAGGATTAAAATCCTACCCGCATCATGCAAATGGAAATTATCAATCTCCAATCTGCCTTTAAATTTGTTCATCACCGAGCCTAACTTGGACTAAGACAGCTTCATTTTGAGTAAACCCATAACGTCCACCAGTTGAAGATGCATGAGGCTAGAGACCCCATTTTGTTTCAAGGGCCAATTTAGACCCCTGATATTCCAGCAATCAATCCTCATGGAGGGGTAGGAAGGGTTGGGCCCTTCAACCTTCCATATTGTAATAGAACAGTGGCTTTCTGTGCAATAGGGCCTTTGAGCTTAAGGTCCCCTGCGCTCATAAGAGTCTTCTTACCAGTCATCACCTCCAACCGCATTTTGATCCCATCAGGCTGGAGGCTTTCTAAATCGTCTGAAATTTTTCCACCCTTTTTCTTTTTACTCTTAATCGGCTGAAAAGGACCTTCAAGATCCGCCCCTTTTGAACCTGAGGCAACAACCTGAATACCCAAAGCACCATCACCATCATCATCCCCCTTATCTGCTCCATCCTCCCCAGTAGCACCCTTATCACCATCGTCCAACTTAGAAGCATTGGGTCCTTTCAGAAGAGCCACGTCCAGACCTTCAGGGGGCGGAAATGAAGAGCTATCCATAGGAGGGGGGGGGGACCCATCCTCCCTTTTGATTCCATTGAAATTCTCTCCTTGCCAAGCTCTCCCTTAGACCCAGAGGAAGACGAGCCTGGCATCAAGACTTTTCCACTCAGCGGAACCCCACTCAAATTCGGCCCAGAAGATCACCGAACCAGCCTTGTGGCGCCATTCCTCTTACAACCTGATACTGAGTGACCCAGCATCTTACACACGGAGCAATACTTTGGCTTATTTTCGTAGACCACTTTCTATTGTCTGATTTTCCTCAAAGGCATTTATATTTCAACAGAGCGAGATAGCTCCTTCGTTGGATCTATCTCAACCAAAACTCTAGCGAACAAAATTCGTTTCTTTGTGGCTGTTAACCTGTCTGTTGTAATACGCCTGCCAATGATGGATGCAATTTTTCCTAGGGCCCTTGCATTCCAGCAATTGAGGGGCAGGTTTGGAAGAGAAATCCAAACCAGGACGATAAAGGCAACTTATAGTCATAGTCAAAATCAGGCGACATAATTTTTAGCATCAGGGGCCAACCAAAGATAAAGAAAGGGCCCTTTTGCAACACTTCATCTCTTGACTCATAGTTCGGGAATTTGAACACAAGCCAGCCGCTTGAATGAGCTAAGTACTAATACTTAACTTTCCATGAACCACAAAGATTAAGTAATGCCTCCTTACCTAGAAATTTATCAACAATAAAGCCCACAAGACAGAAACCCCATGCTTTGTCGATCTCATCAACATCCTGACTGTCAAGCACAGCTCTGTTGCCCTGAATCTCAAATGCTGGCAAAGAAAGGCCCCGATACTCCTGCTTCTTGTCTTTAAAAAGACCAGCCCACGAAGCATTAAGCTTACCAGCCCCTTTGATAATCTTAGTATCCCCATCCAACGCCTTGGAAGCCTCAACTTGTTGGTTTGCTGGAATATCCCTTTGATCAATATTCTGCTTACCCTAAATATTTTCCTGCAACCCTCCTTGAGTCTCCTTCTCAACATTCACAACCTAACTACCAGAAGAAGCTTCTGACGTCTGAGAGGACTCAAAAACCCCTTTTGACGTTGAGATCCCTTCGGAAGCTGAACTGGAGTCTTCCTCCCCTAGTGTCTGGGATACACTCGGGGAATATGGCTCCAAAACGTAAGGCGACAAGCCCTCATAAGGGGATTTAACTGCTACTTCAGTCAAGCCTACCTGAGGAGATGGTGGGACCTCAAGGGCCAAGGAAGCCTTAGTCGTCTTCTTACTCTCATCTGCCAGTGGAGCCGAGTCCAGCGGCTTTATTCCAAACTGCTTAAATACCTCCTCAGCAGTCGGGAAGGCTGCCTTTAATGCTGGTTTAGGCTTCCTCTTATCTATCAGTAGATAAAGAACCAATCAGACATCCAGAAGCAGGTCAGACTTGCGCCATAAAGCTGTCTGTGAGAAACAATGGAGTGGTGGATGGGCCCTCAATCCACCAATCGCTTCGTCCCTCCAATCCGAGATCTCTACAAACCAGAAACCACCGCCACAATGCACTGCACAGTGAACCCACGACTGAAGAGCCGCAAATGAATGAAATCTGCCTTACCAGTGAAGATTGAAGCCTTTCAGAGGTGAGAGAACACGCAGCAACCCCAACACCCAAGCGCCACCAGCAAGGAATTCTTACCCACAGTGAGAGCTTCTCTCTCTAACTTGGGAATCCTGAAGCTATTCTTGATGTCCCATCAACCGGTTCAAGTGGAGAGCTCCAAAGCATCAAAGTTGTCTTTCGCTTGAATGGGAAGAATTATCTACAATGGTCATATAAAATGGTCACAAATTGTGAGGACGCTTGAAGGGAAAAGGGAAAATTAGCCACTTAAATGGGACTACAGTGATGACCCTAAGTTCCAGGCATAGGATAGGAGGACTCGATGATCATGTCCTAGATATGGAATTCAATGCAGCCAAAGATTAGTAGAAATCTCATGTTCCTTCGTACAGTAAGAGATATTTGGGAGAGCCTCAAAAAACTTACTCCATGAAACAAGATGTTGCGATGATTTATGACCTAAAAACCAAAGTTTCATCTGCAATACAAGGTTCTCTCTCTGTTACTGAATATTATAACCACTTGAATGTTCATTGGCTTGAAATAGATCATTATCAAGTTCTTAAGATGAAGTGTGCTAAAGACACTAAAAGTCTACTTGAATTTCTTGAAAGGGGTAGAATTTTAGGATTTCTGGCAAGACTAAATATGGAATATAATCAAGAGTGCAAGTGTTGGGAAAGGATTGGTTACCATCCCTTAGTGAGGTTTTCTCCATTGTTCGAGCAGAGGAAACTAGGAGAATTGTCATTCTTGAGACAACTAAATGAAGGTTCTGCCATGATGTCCAAGAAAGGTACAGATGGTGGAGGAAATAAGTCATATAACCTAGGACAAAGGCATAACAAGGTTGATTTCTCTAAACAGTCCAACCGAGATGGATTGCGGTGTTCCTACTGCAAAAAGTCTTGACATACAAGGGGCAACTGCTTCAAGCTTCATGGGAAGGCTCAAAGTAAACAAACCCAAGCCTATCTTGCTAATAAGGAGGATACTTCTCAAAAGAAACCTGCTGTTGGTGGAGAGGAATTCAGCCAAGAAGACATTGACAAGCTAAAAGGTTTACTTTAAGTCCCTCACCAAGACTTGTGGTACATGTTCATTGGCTTAGAGTGGTGTCTTATTTCTGATTTCTCTAAAGCTTCCTGCATCTTCCATTCCAAATCATGGGTCATAGACTCTGGTTCTACTGATCACATGACTCACTACCCAAATAAATTTGACAATTATATGTCTGCCCCTTGAAACCGGAAGATCTTTGTAGCTGATGGATAAGCTGTTCCAATTACTGGCCATGGTAGCATTAAAGTGAACCCCCTCCTTTCTTTACCTAATGTCCTAAATGTTTCCAAACAGTCAACCAATCTTCTCTCCATCTCCAACATCACCGAAGACCTAAATTGTACAATCAAATCTTTTTATATTCATTGTGTTTTTCAGGACCGGACCACAGGGATGACAATTGGGTTTGCTAAGGAAAGGAACGGATTGTACTATCTTGAAGAGACTAAAGGTGATGGAGATGGACAAAATCAGTTGCTACCATGTTTACCTGAAAGTACCTCAATCTCTTCAACAAGATCCACCATTTTCCTTCATTTTTAGAGACTTGGTCATCCTCTTTTTCAGCTTCTTAGAACTATGTTCCCTACACTGTTTCAGCACATTGCAATTGATAGTTTATTAGAGACTCAGTCATCCTCCTTTTCCCTCAATGTAACATGGAAGATAAGAGTTCTATTTTGGGAAAAAGTTTGGTGGAAAATTTTTTAATGGAAAGTAATATTATTGTGAAATACTCCCAACCAAGTGGTATCAGTTCTGTAGTCTGAAAGTGGGATGGATAATGGCCCATTAAGTATACATATATATAAACAGTAAATTCAGACAAAACTGACACTGGTTCAGGTATAATGAAACTAAACTAGACAGCATGAACAGAAAGAAATGCAAACAATGTGAAACAGATATCAGGTATGTCATGTTATTCCATGCACAAATCTAGAACTTTTCAGAAATGAGCATACCCAGAAATAAAGAATGGATGAAGCAGTAGTAATAACAGGAGTTGAAAATAAGGGATCAGTAACACACAAGGCACACAAGCAAATATAATGAACTGGAACCTGGGCAGCAGTTGGCGCCACTGGCCTTGGATAAAAGAAGTTTCCTTTGTTTTCTTCTCCTCCATGCTGCAACGGTTGTAAATCAGATTCTGGCCGGCCTGTATTTGCCATCCAATCTGCTGAAAGTGTACGCATATCGGAAAGAATCCTGAAAATTAGCAGTCATATACAATACATAAGAAATTGGGCAACATCAGGAAACACTTTCAATGTTGCCACATGATGAATCTTGGTAGACTGGATCTATCACCTGAGGGATTCTTTTAAATTCTTCTCCTGAGGCAAAGAATGTTGGAACCCATTTGATAAAGGTTCAAAACAGGTGGGGTTAGAAGGGAATATTATTGAAGGGGAAACATTCATTTTCATTTAGAGAAATTTGTGTAGTTTGCCTGCTTCCTCATGGTCTTTTTTCACCATTCCATCTTCACAGGCCCAAAGAAGGTTGGAACGTCCCCAAAAAGAGTTCCTCCTGGTTTACTTCATTTTGCATTAGTGATCAACTCAAATAAGTGAAATAAAATTTACTGGACTGCGAGAATGTATTAACTAATAACCTAGGTACCAGTATGCATCATATTCTTGCATTTGGTGTTTTAAATGACTAGATGGTACACTGCGTAATAAGAGTACATGTGTTTTTGTCCCTAAAGTGCTGTTATAAGAATGCATTGCCAAACTTTGGGATTATAATATGCATTAGCTGTGTCTTAAGAAAAAATCCAGTCATAGCAACACTGTTACCAAAATATATGTTATGTTAGTTGAATAATTGGTCCAATGTAATAGGCTGTAAACATCGATTTAGTGGGCTGAGGCCTGTGTAAATAAAGGCCACGGATAAGCATAGCTGGAGGAATGTTCCAGCAGGTTACCAGACAAGTTGTAAAGCAAGTGGGGAGGGCATAACCACTTTTGGCGTCCATTTAGGCCATAGATCAGTATAAAAGGAACAGATCTACGCCTCTACCCCTATGCTGAATGAAATTTGGAAATTAATTTCCCTCTCAAACTCTCTGTTTCCCTCTCAATTCTCATTCCCTCTTTCTCTCTATTTCTTTCAATTCTCCCTTTCCCTCCTTCTCTCGCCTTTCCCAATCAATCGAGACTCTCTTGTCAAATTAGGAATCTGACAAATTGGTATCAGAGCAGCCTTCCTGGCCGACGTTTCCGAAGGTTGAGACACAATGGCTGACGGTACTCGCATGAAACAAATGGAGATGTAGATTTAGCAGGTCACTGCTACGATGACCGAGGTGCAACAGCGGGTAGGAAATATGGAGGATGAGATCAGAGCCATGGATAAGAAGTTGGAAGTGGTGGCGGATCAATTGAGGGGAGATATGCGCAACCAAATCTGAGAAGAGATGTGGGAGCATAGTAACATGGTGAGAGATCAGATGCAACAATTCATGTCGATGTTCTCGAACCAGGCACAGGTAAGAATATCCCTAGATTTTCCCCCTCGGGAGCAATTAGATCCCATACTAGCAGGAATTGGCACAAGCCATAGGGCGGTGGGATCGTTGGAATTAGGGGGTGAACCAGGGGGAATAGAAGAAGGAGTAATGGACAAGAAGCAGGGAGTAGTGGTCAACTCCGATCACTCTAATTTTCCAGTGCCTAAATTAGAGCTACCAGTGTTTGATGAGACTAAGCCGAGGTGGTGGACCCAACTCTATGAGAAGCTATTCAATATACATCAAGTGGCCAAGGATCAGAGAGTTAACCTGGTCGCAGCATACATAAATGATGTAGGGGATATATGGTTTCAAGGTTGGACTGGAGTAAGAGATGGCTACAGTTGGGGAGAATTTGTTAGGGGACTTTGTGAACGATTTGGTGCACGAAGGACAGTAGACATTGTAGAAGAATTCAACAAACTGAAGCAACTGGGGACGGTCCAAGATTATCAGCTCAAATTCGAAGAGTTGAAGTCGCTTATGCTTCACAGAAACCCCTACTTAACAAAGGATTATTTTGTGTCAAGCTTCATCAGTGGATTGAGCGATGATCCCATATCCATGGTGAAGATGATGAGACCGAGATCAGTGCAGGAAGCAGCAGAAGATGCACTGTTACAAGAATTAACTGTTGAGGCCTTAATGAAGAAGCAAAAGGGACAGAGTAGGGGGATGAATCAAGGAATGATGTTGTCTGGAGGCAGAATGCAGAACAAAGAATTTTAAAGGAGGAACAGGGGTGAAGTACTTGACTAATACCCCCCATGACTCAAACTTGCCTCCAAGAGACAAGACCCTTGAGCAAAGAAGGATTGCGGGTTTGTGCTTTAGGTGCAGGGATAGGTATACCCCTGGGCACCAATGCAACAAACAACTGTTGTTATTAGAAGGGGCAGAAGGAACAAAAGAGGAAGAGATTGCTATGGAGGAAGAAGACAAAGAAGAGGGAGGAGGGGCCATTTCCCTACATGCTATAAAAGGAATGGCCAGTAGCAAGATTATAAAGGTGGAGGGGAAGGTCCAGGAGAGTACCCTCATGGTCTTAATCGACAGTGGGAGTACCCACAGTTTCATAGATGAGGGCACGGCAAGAAAGATAAAGTGGCCGTTAGCCAGCACCCAAGCACTCTCGATAACCGTGGCCAATGGAAATAGGGTCATCAGCAAATCCGCTTGCGTGGGATTTTGTTGGAAAATGCAAGGGGAAGACTACCAAGCTGACCTAAGGTTGCTCAAGTTAGGGGGATGCCACATTGTTCTTGGGGTTGACTGGATGAAGGAGGTGAGTCCAATTAGCTTTGATTTTAACAAAATGGAGGTTACCCTAGAGAAAGACAAAAGGAGAGTAGTATTATAAGGAAATATGGAAGTGTGAGCTTGCAAGATGATCAAAGGAAGGAAGCTACAAAGGCTGTTCAAAAAGAAGATGTCACAAGTAGCCCAACTATTTTCAATTAAGGCCACTAAACAGTTGGAACTAGAGAATGAAGCAGGCTCATCAATCACACCCACTTGGCAGGTACACAATTTGGCTCTCCTTGATTCACTTTTAATTGAATATCAAGATTTGTTTGTAGAGCCTAAGACCCTTCCCCCTCAAAGATCCTTGGATCACACCATACCCCTTTTACCTAATACTAAACCAGTGAACATTAGATCCTACCGATACCCCCCAAAACTTAAATCTGAAATTGAGAAGCTTGTCAAAGACATGCTAACCCAATCTGTGATCCAACCTAGCCAAAGGCCATTTGCTTCTCCTGCCCTATTAGTCAAGAAGAAGGATGGAACATGGCGATTCCAAAACAACCTTCAAAATACACCATGGCCACTTTGAATTCACTATCATGCCTCTCGGCCTAACCAACACACCAACCACATTTCAAGCCCTCATGAACCAAATCTTTGAACCCTACCTCGAAAAATTTGTGCTGGTTTTCTTTGACGATATCTTGGTTTACAGCCCCTCTTTTGACCAACACTTAGATCATCTTAGGGCTACATTCAAATCCTTGAGATTCAATCAATTGACATCAAGAGGTTAAAGTGTGCTTTTACACAAAAACAAGTGGAATATCTAGGGCATATCATCTTAGGGGCTGGGGTGGGAATAGACCCCAAGAAGATTGCAGCCGCTGTGGGCTGGCCAAAACCTACAAGCATCAAAGGCTTAAGAGGGTTCCTAGGGCTTACAGGGTACTACAGAAAATTTGTAAAAAATTATGGGACAATAAGTAAGCCCTTAACGGAGATGCTGAAAAAGGATAGCTTTAAATGGAGCCCGCAAGCAGAGGAAGCTTTTGAGCAACTTAAAAAAGCATTAAGTGAAGTTCTGGTGCTAGGCCTACCCGATTTCAGCAAGCCATTTGTGTTGGAGACTAATGCCAGCAACCATGGAATCGGGGCAGTTCTTTCCCAGGAGGGCAGACCATTGGCTTTCCTAAGCCATTCACTAGCTCTCAAACACCAAGGCCTTAGCATATACGAGAAGGAACTAATGGCAATGGAAAGTGGCGACACTACCTGGAAGGAGGGAAATTTGTGATAAAAACAGACTATGAAAGCCTCAAGTTATTGCTACAATAGAGGTTGCACACACAATTACAGAAGAAAAGCATGGCTAAACTTATGGGATTGGATTATGTAATCCAATTTAGGAACGGGAAAGAGAATATTACAGCAAATGCCTTGTCTCGCAGCCAAGAAGAGGGAGCTTATGAAGCCATTTCAGCACTAGTCCCAAATTGGTTACAAGAAGTGACTGACAATTACCAACAAGGGGAATGGGCCAAAGGCTTATTGGAACAGCTAAGTGTGGATACCAATAGCAGACCAGGCTATTCACTGAACAATGGAGTGATCCGATACAAAGGAAGACTGGTTATTGGGGATAGTGAAGCACTGAAGAGCAAGATCCTACATGCACTCCATGAGTCCCCCATCGGAGGACATTCTGGCATTCAAAATACCTACCGGAGGGTACAACAGGTATTCTTTTGACCTCAGCTAAAAAAATATGTTTGGGACTATGTGATGAGGTGTGATGTGTGCAGAAAGTGTAAACATGAGACAGTGGCACATCTAGGCCTTCTACAACCCCTACCATTACCAGATTAAGCGTGGACTAACATCACTATAGATTTTATAGAAGGGCTTCCCTGATCGGAGCGGAAGGACTGCATTATGGTAGTGGTAGATAGGTTTTCGAAATTTAGATACTTTATTGGGTTATCCCACCCGTACACAGCTAAAGAAGTAGCAAGGATATTCGTGGACAGTGTAGTGAAGTTGCATGGCATCCCACAGTCCATAGTTTCAAATAGAGATCGAATATTCACTAGCTTTTTCTGGAAAGAATTGATGAGGTGGTTGGGCACTAAACTATTGATGTCAACGGCTTATCACCCTGAAACAAACGGCCAAACAGAAAGGGTGAACCAATCGCTGGAGCTATACATAAGATGTTTTAGTTTCCTACAGCCTAAGGGATGACACAAATGGCTAGCAGTGGCCCAATGGTGGTACAACTCAACTTTCCACAGCTCTATCCGAATGACACCATTTGAGGCTCTTTATGGCTACAAACCAAGGCTCCTACCAGCCCTAGCTGAATACTCTGCAGTGGCTGCTATAGGTACTTACTTGCAACAAAGACAAGACATGATGAGACTGGTGAAAACGGAGTTGGCCAAAGCACAAAATCGGATGAAGTATAGTTGTTAAAGGCACGCCTAGGCGCAAGGTGCCAGTTTGGCGCCTCACCTAGGTTGAGGCGAGGCGATTTTAGCTAGGCCCTTGCCTTGTAAGGTGAGACGCTAAGGCGAGAGGCGCACCTTATGAAACCTAGCCACGCGTGGATCCTCTCTTCCTCTCAGTTCCAACATGTGTACATTACAACATATTTACCTTCCATTTACTTTAATACATAAATGTAAATAAGAAAATAACCTCCATTTTGATTCAATAAAAATATCTAAAAAATCAAAATCCACAACAATAAGAAAATAGAATTTTGATTTTAGTACAAACTCAGGATTTAACGATTTTACCACCCCCAAAATACATACCTACTATTTCTTAAAAAATTCATTAAAAATCATTTTAACAACAATGAATATTAGCTATCAAAATACTGGGAGATAGTTTTTCAAAATGAAAATATTTTCTTATATATCTCCTTATAATGCACTAATCTTCCAGACTTAGAAAAAATGCGCTAATCTTCTAGACTTAGAAAAATAATATTTTTCAAAATGAAAACATTTTCTTGATTGTGGACTTGTAGTGTTTATTGATTGTGGAGAGTACTAAAGCTTGTCCAAAATGTCCTCCATTAATAAAACAAGAGATTGGAGAGTACATGCAAAAGAAGAAGAATAACAGGGATGAGCGAAATATGGCACCGTTAGATGATGATTTTCAATTTAGTGAAGGGTACGATGATGATGATGATTAAAACTTCTTTATTGATTGTGGACTTGTAGTGTTTATATGTTTGTTTAGAACTTTGCATGATGATTGGTACTTGTTTGAGTTTGAAACTTTAAGTTTGAACTTTGATGATGTTTCTAGTTTAGAATTTGCATAATGAATGAATCAACTTTGATGTTGTTAATTTAGAATTTGAAGATAATGAATCATTAATGATATGCATGTGTTATTATTGATAATTTATTAGTTTTTTATGATTTTACAAGATTTTGAGTTTTTTTTTCTAAAAGGTGCGCCTCATGCGCCTCACACCTCAGGCTCCAAGACCCTTTGCGCCTCACGCCTTTCAAAACTATGGGATGAAGAAGATGGATGATAAGAAACGAAGTGAACCGGTATTCTCAGTGGGGGAGGAAGTCTACCTAAAGCTAGGCCCACAACACCTCAAAGCCTTATCCCAACAGCCTATTTCCAAGCTCAACCCTCAGTACTATGGGTTATTTCCAATAGTAGAGAAAATTGGGGCAATAGCCTACAAGTTGCACCTACCGGAGGGAATATAGATGCACCCAATGTTCCACATCTCCCTCCTCAAGAAAGACATCAACACACAACACTGCAACCCCTCGCTGCCACCCATAACCCGAGAAGAAAAGAAGGATGTTGTGCCCGCAGCCATCATGGACAGAAGAGCGGTTCGTAGAAATAGAGCTTACCTCATCCAAGTCCTAGTCAAGTGGTCATCCCTCCATGAGGGCAACAACACTTGAGAGTACCTCCCAAACCTTCTCCGACAATTTCCCAAATCTGTCAACCTACTCCATATTTCTTGAGGACAAGAAATGTTTTAAGGGGAGGGGATTGTTATGTTAGTTGAATAATTGGGCCAATGTAATAGGCTGTAAACATTGATTTAGTGGGCTGAGGCCTATGTAAATAAAGGCCACGGATAAGCATAGCTGGAGGAATGTTCCAGCATGTTACCGGACAAGTTGTAAAGCAAGTGGGGAGGGCATAACCGCTTTTGGCGCCCATTTAGGCCATATATCAGTATAAAAGGAACTGATCTACGCCTCTACCCCTATATTGAATGAAATTTGAAAATTAGTTTCCCTCTCAAACTCTCTCTCTCCCTCTCAATTCTCATTCCCTCTTTCTCTGTATTTCTTTCAATTCTCCCTTTCCCTCCTTCTCTCGCCTTTCCCAATCGATCAAGACTCTCTTGTCAGATCAAGAATCTGACAATATATTAGCAAAACATCCTGGCAAAAAATTATAATCAAGGAGATGATCAAAGTTACTTGATGCTCCTATTCTACCAACAGATTAGATAAAATCAGATAATTCAAAAGCAGCAGCTCCAAAGAACAATTTTCTTACTTTGTAACTAAAAATTGTCAGAGATGGAAATATAATAACATAAACATCAAGTATAGTGAAGAAACTCTAATGAGGAGTTAAAACAGCAAAAAAAGGAAAGCAACCACCCACCTAGATAGGTCCTTCTTTTTCCGAAAGGTTGTCCGCAACATGGTTGCTAATGTATTTTGCACAAAATCCTGGACTTCAGCATGGATTGTTTCCCATAATGAATCAGCCACCAATGTGTCACAACGCTGCATCATGGATCCAATGCTCTTGATGTAACTGACAAGTTCAACCAGAGCTTTTCTTTCTTCTGGGCTGTAGTTATATCGTACAACCTACAAGGGGATTCAAAAGTTCTCCTCCATTTATAAAAAGAAAGATAAGAATAGTAAAACCAACACCTGGTTGCACTACAAAGATAACAGAAAAATTCATTAATTAAGGTCAATAAATTAAGATGCAAATTTTTATAAAAATTCAAGCAATTACACCTTAAGAAGAAGAAGAAATGTATGTTAAGTGGACAAAACTTACAATTGCCTCCAAAGTAACAGTATTCATATGCATGAAGCGTCAATCTAACAAATGCAAGAAACTTTATATTTTATCTAAGTCGTAATGCAAACACAATTTTTTACGTAATGGTTCCTGTCATTTTTAATTTATCAACACACCCTAAAAGAGGACCTGCCCAATTGGTTTGGTTGCTACCATTACTGGTCACAATCGAGTTTAATCAACATCATACCTCCTTGAGGGAATACTTGAAGTGAAGCCTAATCCAGTTTCATTCATCAACTCATAGGTCTCTTTCATTTTATCACTGAAGTTCTGCTGACATCTGAAAAGATAGTGTTGAGGAAGAAATTCCAATGGAAAAAGAAGAATTCCGAAATTAAAGGGATAATTCCGAAATAAAAGGGATAAGAACAGGTTGATTAGATAAAAGATAAAGAAGAAGAAGAAGGATGAGATCAAAAGAAGATAAAGACTACAGCTATTCCTGAAAGTTAGGAGAAGATTTTTCAAAGTTGATAGAAGGTTTCAGTATTTAAAAACATCATGCGATCTAATGAAAGGTGTGAAAACTGTAAGTTATCATTTTATTCCTAAGTTCTCTAAGTTTGTTCATGGTATCAAAGCGACCGGTCCAATAACTGCATACCTAGTTTTTTTTGTTCCACACAAACTGCTTCAAGATGGCTAGTTCCTCACCAACCAGTGAAGCCTCAACTACTTGCCCTACAACCACTAGATCCTTACTCCCAACTGCTGCCCCTATTTCTCTAGACCAGCACACCCTTCAAATCACTCAACATAAGCTCAATGGGACCAACTTTCGGGAGTGGTCCCAATCGGTCTTGTTGGTTATGAAAGGAAAGGGAAAAGTGGGGTATCTAACCGGGGGAATTCCAAAACCAGATCGTGAAGCTGCAAACTATGAAGCATGGGATGCTGAAAACTCCAAAGTTATGGCTTGGCTCATCAATTCCATGGAGCCAAAGATAGGGAGGACCTATCTGTTTTACAAAACAACCAAAGAAGTATGGGAGGATGTTCAAAGCCTTTACTCAAACATGGAAAAAAAAACACAATGCTTTGAAGTTTGATCAACCATAAGAACTCCTCGCCAAGGTAATCATTCCATAACAGATTACTATAACATGTTATCTGAATTATGGCAGGAGATGAACTTGTTCTATGACATCAGTCGGGAGTGTATCAAGGATGGGGTTAAGTCTTCTAAAATGGTAGAGAAGGAATGAGTATTTGACTTCTTAGATGGCCTTAATTTTGACTTAGATGAAGTTAGAGAAAGCTGTTAGGAACCAAACCGTTTCCATCTATCAGAGATGCTTTTGCAGAAGTAAGGAGAGAAGAAAGCTAGAAGAAAGTAATGCTTAGTTCATTACCTAACGTTAACAACCAGAGTAGTTTAGTTCTTGTTGCCTCTAAACAAAGAGTAGCACCAACTCATGGAGACCCTCACCCTCACCCCATATACATCAGTTGAGAGTGTCCAAGTGATGATAGCTAAGGAAGGTGTATATGGGGTGAGGGTTGCGAGTAGAGCGTAAAACAGATACCCGTTCCTTCATGGGGTGAGGGTTGCGAGTAGAGCGTAAAACAAATACTCGTTCCTTCCTTAGCTATCCTCGCTTGGCTTCCGCCTATTACACTTTTGTGTCTATTTTATCTTTTGTTACTATTCCTAAAACTACTAGTGAAGCACTTTTAGATCCAGGGTGGCGCCAGGCTATGGTTGATGAGATGGATGCTTTACATTATAGTGGCACTTGAGAATTTGTTTCTCTTTCTCTTGGTAAATCTATTGTTAGTTGTCGTTGGGTCTATACTATGAAGGTTGGTCCTAATGGGAAGGTTGATCGCCTTAAGGCACGCCTAGTTGCCAAAGACTACACTCAGATTTTTAGATTAGATTACGGTGACACTTTTTCTCCGGTACCTAAGATTGCCTCTGTGTGCTTGTTTTTATCCATTGCTATAATGAATCATTAACCTCTCTATCAGCTGAATATTAAGAATGTTTTTTTCATGGTGATTTTCAAGAGGAAGTTTATATGGAGCAACCGTCTGGCTTTGTTACTTAGGGGGAGTCTGGATTAGTATGCAAACTTCGCCACTCTCTTTATGGGCAGAAACAATCTCCGCGAACTTGGTTTGAACGGTTTAGTACAGTTATTCAGAAATTTGGTATGATTCACAGTGAGGTCAACCACTCTGTTTTTTATCGCCACTCATCCAATGGTCAATGCATTTATCTAGTGGTTTATGTGGACGATATTGCCATCACTGGAAATGATCAGGATAGTATCCTTCAACTGTTATTTTGCAAGATTTGGATAAGTTAAAATAGTTTTCAAACTATTTTAACTAAATATTTGGATAAGTTAAAATATTTTTTTGGCATTAAAGTGGCCAGTCCACAAGCGGCATAGTTATTTCGCAAAGGAAATATGCTTTAGACATTCTTGAGGAGGTTGGCATACTTGATTGTAGACCGGTTGATACTCTCATGGACTTGAATATCAAGCTCTTACTAGGACAGGGAGGGGGGGGGCTATTATCTGATCCTAGTAGATATCACAAACTTGTCAGAAAGCTAAACTACCTCACTATCACTCATCCAAACATATTTTTGCTGTGAGTGTGGTTAGTCAATTTCTGCAGTCCCCATGCGATAGTCATTGGGATGTCGCCATTCACATTCTCAAATATATCAAAGGTGCACTAGGACAGGGACTGTTATAAGAAGATAAAGGTCATACCCAAGTGATTGGGTATTCTAATGCCGATTGGGCAGGATCTCCTTCAGATAGACGCTCTACTTCCGAATATTGTGTTCTAATTGGTGGCAACTTGGTATCTTGGAAGAGTAAGAAGTAGGATGTGGTTGTTATGTCTAGTGCCGAAGCAAAATACTGTGTTATGGCCTTGGCAACATGTGAACTTATATGGATGAAACAATTGTTCAAGAATTAAAATATGGTAAGATAACACAAATGAAATTAATCTGGGATAATCCAGTCGTCTAGCATATAACCTCAAATCCAATCTTTCATGAGAGGACCAAACACATAGAAATTGACTGTCATTTCATTTGAGAAAAGATTCTATCCGGATGTATTGTCACTAGTTTTGTCAATTCAACCGATCAACTGGCAGACATCTGTCACGACCTTGGGCATTATAGGGGCAAAGCTGCAATTGAGTTACAATTACAGTTAGGGGTATTTTTGTAATTCGGTTACAGCACATGGGTGTTGTTATTCTATTATTTTCCCTTTTTGTCTTGTAGCGTAGGTGGTTAGAGAGCTTTGTTTGGTAGCTAAGTGAGGCTATATATATATTGCCTCAGTTGTAGGAAGGGGATATGCTTGAATTGAATGAATTCTTAAATCTGATTTCCCTCTACGTCTCTCTCCATTCTCCCTCTACTATTTCTCCCCCCCCCCCCCTTCCTCTTAATCCCTCTCCCTCTTTCTACTGATTTCCCCCTTCCTTCAATTCTGATTTCTTCCCCAATTCCTCTTTTAACCTATCACGAACCCTAGGTTCATGACAAATGGTATCAGAGCAGTCATTCATCGGTTGTGAGTTCGGAAAATCAATTTAGTTCGATCAAATTTGAAGTAAGCAAGCCAAATTCGAAGTAGAGCAAATTGGTCATTGAAAGCGAATTCAAGGAACTCCTAGCGGAGTTCCAGTTGATTGGAATTCCTAGACAAGCAAGGCCTTCCCATCCTCGGAGCTGTTTGCAAGTGAATTTCGAAGAAACCGCAGATTCTCAATTTTGGAGAATTCCGTTGGTTGCATCACAATCACCTACCTTGATCGATCAAGCTCTGCACCTTCTTCGACCGGTTTTGTCACTCTGAACACATTAATCGACTTGGGTGCAAACCTCGCTTATTGATCCACAGTGCAACGGATTTCGAACGATAGTTGATAGCGGTTAGGTGCAGTGATTCCTAGCGATCGGTTGGAACTCAGGCGGTCATCAGCCTAAGACAGAGTTCCAGGTGAATGAATTGAACACCCAACCTGATCGGAAGCATCAATTGATTGAGTGGAGAAGGAGACCGATTGAGGAAGGCGGGTGAAGGCAAAACTGACCTAGGCTACTTTGACAGTGATTCTGGAGCGACTGGGTCTGGGTCCCTGAGTCGGTGATCCTCGACCTTAGGAGGCAATGAAGAGTCGACAATGATCTTTGGGTTGACGGTGGTCCACGACATTGCTTCTGGACAGAGATAGATCTGATCCTTGAAGGTGATTCTTGGTTCAGCTGAAAGGCAATGAAGGGAAGGTGGTCCATGACCACTGAAGTGCGACTGTTGAGGCGAGCGTGAGTCCATTGGAGGTGAAGCGAATGACCCAGAGAGTTGCGACCAGACTAGAAGACCATTCCGACCCAAGCCGATAAGCTTCCAACAGGTGTAGCTACGGTGTGGCGGTTTTGATTGGAATTCCGACCGGAGTTTTGTGGGTGTAGGTGCTTTGATCAGAAGGCACTGTGTGTGCTACGATTTTGGTTTCCTTCTGACCCGTGCTGGTGAAGCGATGGGGTGTCACAGCGAGCTTTCCACCTTGATCGGAAGGAGATTCCGACCATTATGGAGAGCCAACTCAAAGCAGAACCGAGGGAAGGAAGCTTGATGCATCACTGGCTAGGCGATCATTAGCAAGAGGTTCGCGACTAGTAGTGATTGTGATTGGAGCGGACAGGCAGTGAAGCTTCTGACCGGTGCGTTGCAGGTGCTACGACTGACTGGCCATAAGCTGAAGCGGATTCGAGGCCAAGCGATTGTGACTTGGAAGGCGTTGCAGGCCGGTGTTTCTGACGATGATTCCAGCAAGTATTAGGTATTATTACACCAAGCGAGACAGGATATTCAGTAGCCCTAGGCGACTCCTGAAGGCCGGATCAAGTTGTTGTAACATGCAATTTATTCCAGTCCTAAAATAGGACCGACTCCGAAACAGAACAATGGCTACAATTTGCCACTTCTTGGATCAGCTTCAGAGGTGACTGTTGAGAGGTACATACTGAAGAGAAGTGAGGGATTTAGGATGTACAAAGGTCTTGTTTATTGGACTTCGAGTTATCCACTCGTGAGAAGTCTGCTAGGGGCAATAGTGCACACACGAGGATATTGGAGTCTCAGTCGCAGTAGAAGGGAGCTGCATTTTCAGTGGAAAATTTTGCTCGTGAATCCATGGAATGCAGTGGAAGCATGAGGCAATTGGAGCCTCAATGGTAGTAGAAGAAGGCTGCCATTTCAGTTGGCAACAAGAAGAGTCAGGAGCAGTTTATTCAGAAGAATCAGGCTTGGGAAATGTTGGATAATGTGTCTAGCCGAATTGACAAGGGAGCAAGCAGTGAGATTTACGAAACGTGCGAGAAATTCGGTCGTATGTTCCACGAGAAGCTGCAGGAGTTTGCGATGATACTGATTAGGAAGTATCAGTACAACTTCTCGGTGAAATATTTCGATGACTATCGAGGAAGTTTTAACAATGAGGAATTCCTTAAAGTGGAGCAGCAGAAGAAGGACAGCCTTACCGAAAGTAAATCCTTGGTGTACTCCAGCTACTAGCAAGTAAAAGTATTTTCACTTGAGGAAGCCCCTACTGAAGATATGGAAGGGTCTAAACATATTGTTCCCTTAAGTCTTGGCTCTGGAGAGGGCTAAGGAGTACATGGAAGAAGGAATTGAAGAATTGGGGGATGGCAGTCTAACGATTGGTAGCACCTCAAGCACCCCCACTGGTACTAAGAATCCAGTTCCTAAAACCCTCAATATGACACCGTTGAAGGAGGTAACTGTTGAGGATGATGCTGAGATGTTCAATAGCAATACGGGAGCCAAAGATTTTGGAACGGAAACAACCACAACAACCTTAGATTGTGGAGATCTTAAATCTATTTCTCTTGAAAGAATAGGAATGGAAGGAGTTGTTGAATTACCTACTATGGATCAGGTAACTCCAACTAAGAAATCAGTTAATTGGGAGGAAACTTGTGCCTTAATCGAAGTGCATAACCAATGCTCAAGATTGGTTAAAGGTTAAGGGAGGATGCTTGCATGAAATTGATTATGCTACAACCTTCTAGCAGTATGTTTCTGATTTGGAGCAATGGAGGACGCAGAAGGATAAAGTGAAACAAGATGAAAGGAAGAAAGGGAAGGGATTCTTTGTTGAAGGGACCGAGACCCGTGTTTTGCTTATTCATGTTTCCATTGGTGTAGCAGCAAGACATAATGTTGTTACTGCTGAGGAGAAAGAAAAGAGAAGGCAAAAGAAAAGGGAAAAACAAGATAAGAAAAAGGAAAAGTAAAGAAGAAACCAATGGGTGAAGATAGTCATTGGATAAAGAAGCAACGGCTAGGTGGTAATAAGTTTCTTAGGGACAAGAAACATTTCAAGGAAGACAAATTGTCATAACCTTGGGTATTATAGGGGCAAAGCTGTAATTGAGTTACAATTATAGTTAGGGGGTATTTTTGTAATTCGGTTACAGCACATGGGTGTTGTTATTTTGTTATTTTCCCTTTTGTCTTGTAGCGTAGGTGGTTAGAGAGTTTTGTTTGGTAACTAAATGAGGCTCTATATATATTGCCTCAGCTGTAGAAAGGGGATATACTTGAATTGAATGAATTCTTAAATCTGATTTCCCTCTACGTCTCTCTCCTTTCTCCCTCTTGTTTCTATCTACTAATTCTCCCCCCTTTCCTCTTAATACCTCTCCCTCTTTCAACTGATTTCCCCCTTCCTTCAATTCTAATTCCTCCTTAACCTATCACAAACCCTAGGTTCGTGACAACATCTTCACTAAGTCTCTTCAAGGTCCTCATATTAGTTTCATTTATAACAAGCTTGGTGCATATGACCTATATGCTCCAGCTTAAGGGGGAGCGTTGGATTAGCTATCAATTAGCTATTAGACTAGCTATGATTAGTAGACAAGTAGACAACTAGTCCTTAATTTTAGGAGTATTTTTAGCCTTAGGTATTGTACATTCATACTATAAATCTTAATAGAAAGACGCTAGACCTCACTAAGTTCTCTGATTCAAAAGGAACCTTCAAATCTTCCATAAACTTCCCTAGCCATATTACCTCACATATGCCCTGCGCTATAGCTCGATATTTTGCCTCAACACTACTTCTAGCTACTATTCTTTGTTTCTTGCTTCTCTGTGTCACAAGTTTACCCCATACTCTAGTGCAATACCCAAAAGTGGATTTATTGTCTTTTAAAGAACCTGTCCAATCAACACCCACAGAACCCTGAATTCCTTGGTCTTCATTCTTCATAAATAAGATCCCCTTACCAAGAGTCCCTTTAAGGTATCTTAGAATATGGTAAGTAGCATTAAGATGTTTGCTAATAGGCGAATGCATAAATTGATTCGTTACACTCACTACATATGTAATATTAGGTCGTGTAAGAAATAAATAAATTAGTCTTCCCACTAACATTTGGTATCTACCTTTATCCACTGTTGTTTTAGTTCCATCCTCCTTAGCTTTCCAGTTGGGTTCCAAGGGTGTGCTCACTGGCTTATAGCCAAGCTTACCTATCTCCTTTAGTAGATTCAATGTGTACTTTCTTTGAGAAATAAAAATTCCCTCCTTATTTGTCATGATCCTAGGGTTTAGCTAGGGTCTAAGAAGGAAATTGGAAGAATTCAGGAGAGAAACAGAAAAGAATTGGAGGGAGAGACAGAGCAGAAATCAAGAGAAATGAGAGAAAACAAGGGAGAACGAGAGAAAGTAAGGGGGGGAATACGAATTCACTATATCATTTCAACATACCTTTCCATCCTCTCTAGCTATGGCTTATATAGCCTCACAGCATTGCACATGCACCCATGTGTAGTTACAACAATGACAATAGCTGCCTATAATTAAAACAAATATCTATAACAGAAAAAGAAAAGGAAATTACAAAATATGGTCATGCATGTAAACTAAATACTATTATATTTCCTACTCTATCCTTAGGGATCCTCAGGGTCATGACAATTCCCCCCTTCTTAAGAAAGTTCTTGTCCCCAAGAACTTTAGCAATTGATCACTACTCTTATCTAATACCAACTCTCTCAATCTGTTTCATTCCTCTTTCCTTCTTTCCCCCCCAAGAACTTCAGTAATTGGTCACCGTTCTTACCCAATACTAGCTCTCTCAATCTGTTTCATTCCTCTTTCCTTCTTTCTCCTTCTAAGCCTCTTTGTCTTCATTCTTAGTTTTCCAAGATCAATTCCAACCCTAAGTTGACCTAAAACTTTCATAGGAAAAACTTCATTGAGTTCAACCCAACACAACCACCCTCGGTAGTAGCTATCCAATCAAACATGGTCTCTAATCTATGGACATGATCAACCACTTCCCGACTAACGTAGTTAGTAGCTGAACCTTGGAGTCCAACGAAAGGACTATCCGTGTCCGTGACTTCCGTTAGTACATCGTTACTATCCAATACAAGTAAGGGTGGCAAATCTACATCCATTGTTACAGTTATTGTATCCCCATTCAACCCACGACCATACTCTGCTGCAAAAATATTAGCAACATTCTAGAAATGCAGCAATGGAAATTTGCAGACTTGCCTTAGATACTTGGACCAAGGCTATCCGTGAGCATTAGAATTATAAGCTTTTGTGACTTCAATCCCAGCCAACGGTTCCTCAGGGGCTGCCATAAGGCCTTCATCCCGACCTTCTTTCCCAACATGATTTACAACAAAATTATTGAATGAAACAATATCCCAGCCCGGACTATCAGATGTATGGAAGCCATCTACATAGTAGTTCTCACCTTCACCTCCAATCTATTGTATAGAATGATTATCACCCGAATCATCAACTTCTAGTTCTTGTAAAGTGTGGTCTACACAGATTTTTTCATCCAATCTTCTTTGCTCTTCAGAATCTTGAGTTACCATTGATAAGTTCGCTTCAGTTCCAACACCAACTTCATTAATATTGACTGAATTTTCAGTTAAAACTTCCTAATTCCATGCAAACAATTCAGCAACTCATTTTTCCTTATGTTTGCTGGAATTTCCCTCTGTATGAACTTCTTTTCCAATAATATCAAATTGTCCCGGTGCATTTGCTACCCTATCAACCTGTTCGTTACAGATTCCCTTTGAATAATGCCATTCACCACCAATATCATCATTGATGTTGCAGTCCTCCTTGATAATTCTGCCCAGATTAAAATACTCCTTGTAGCTTTCCCCTAAATCGGAATACTTCTTTTGCTCAACATCGAAGCTGAGCAATGAATCTGATTCCCGCCAACTTAACTTCTCCTTTAGCTGCTCCTTTCTTAGGAATTCCTCTTTGTTAAAACTTCCGTGATGATCATCGAAGAATTCAGCAGGAAAGCTATAGTGATACTTCTTAGTCAGTATCATCGCAAACTCCTACAACTACTCGTGTAACATATAGCCGAATTCCAAGCACGTTTCATGTACCACACTTCTTGTTTCCTTGTCCAATTGGTTGATCTCATTATCAAACTTCTTTTCCCTTGCCTGAGGCTTCTGGCCAAACTCCTCATGTTGTCTGCCTCCAACTGAAAATGCAGCATTCTTCTACTGCAATTGCGACCTCGTTTGTTTCATGTGTGCACTGCTCCTCATGGCCTCATGGCCTCATGAGCAGGACATCCCCCCTGAAAATGCAGCATCCTTCCACCGCAATTGAGACTCCATTGGTCTCATACGTGCATTGCTACCCATGGTTGATTTAGTGGAAGCAATATACTTCGGTGACCAAGGCATTGAAGTTTTGTACATCTGAATCCCACACTTCCCTGAGCTAATCAACTCTAAATTAGAATCGCCTCAATGTAATTCAATAGCCTAGAAGCAATTTGAACAAGTTAACCAGATTTCAAAGCCGAAATTTAGAGTCGCTCACTACAGTGCTTTATTGTACCGCTTCTAACTTAGCAATTGGTTGCTTGAATCCGATTGTTGTGTTGCTTGACCAACCACGAAATTTACCAGATTTGTTTTGCCTTTCCAAAAATTCAAACAAAGAGCTGTCAAGAAGTAACAGCCTATGAATGATTAGAAATTAACCATCAAGTAGCGTCAAAACCCAACCAAGCTGCCTCCTAATCAACGCGGCAGCCACAACAGCACTCCTAGATCTTAATTTCAGCGCCCCAGATCTGGGACCTCTTCCTGGATCGCCTGAATTGCTTGGCCTTGCTTGCTGCCAAAACTCCCTACACCAGCCAAACTGTAGTAGCCGATTACCGTCGGCTCTAATCGACCTTCAACTCGTATCAAAACCACAGCCAGAGACAACTATCGCCCAATCACCATCCAACACCATCCAATGCTCCGTTGCCGCTTCTTCAATTCGCCTAGATGGCCAGAATCGACTATGCTCGCGATCGCTGTGAATTCAAAGATCGCCTCCCCACCGATTCCTCCTCCTCACCCAATCACCGCTAGTCTTCACAATTTGCCAAGAATCGTTGGTGTTGTTCCTTCTCGCCTTAGTCACCTGAATCTACTTCGATTATCAACCGAATTTTCCTTGCTTGAAGCACCAACAATCACCTGGCTCGTCGAAGTTAGATGAGCTAAATCGCCTTGGCTCTAGCAGCTTCGATCGAAATTGCTATTCGTTGTGGATTTCGAAAACCTGTTGCGCAACTTCACTTCTAAGGTCACCCTCTTGAATCGCACACTCCCGCCTGGAATCACCTTACTTCAAGAAAATCCCTTCTGATAATCGTTGGCTTGTTACAACTCTGAAAATTGCTCCAAGTTCTAACAGCGATTGTCGTGATGCAATAATCGCTTCCAAACTGATTCCTTACTCGCCGGAATGTCAGCTCCTAATCGGATCGGAAAAAACCTCTCAACAACCGAGAAGCATCATCGGAATTCGCATCCCGTGACCAATTTATAGTGATTGAATGAACCATTTTCTTCGGAATCTCAGCCGAGAATCATTAGCTCTGATACCAAATGTCACGACCCTAGGGTTTAGCTTGGGTTAGGAAGGAAATTGGAAGAATTTAGGAGAGAAACAGAGAAGAATTGGAAGGAGAGACAAAGCAAAAATCAAGAGAAATGAGGAAAAACAAGGGAGAACGAGAGAGAGAGAGAGAGAGAAGGGGGGAGGGGGGGGAATATGAATTCACTATATCATTTTAACATACTTTTCCATCCTCTCTAGTTGTGGCTTATATAGCCTTACAACATTGCACATGCCTATAGCTAAAACAAATATTTATAACAAAAAAAAGAAAGGAAATTACAGCTAAATATTATTATGTTTCCTACTCCATCATTGGGGATCCTTGGGGTCATGACATTACTCCTTGCTATTTCCATCCCTAGAAAATATCTTAGTTGTCCAAGGTCTTTGACTTTAAATCCTTGCTGCCACTGACCCTTTAGCGTCTTTATTTCCTACTAATTGTCACCTATAATAATAATATCGTCCACAAACTATTAAGATAGTTTTCAAACCATTAGCAGCATGTTTAGAGAACAAAGTGTGATCAGAATGCCCCTGTTGATACCCTAACTACTTTAAAGTTATGCTAAACTTAAACCATGCCCTAGGCGATTGTTTCAACCCATGCAAAGACTTCTTTAATCTGAAAACTTTTCCTTTTTCTTCAAAACTGGGAGAAATTCTCATATATATCTCTTCTTCTAGGTTTCCATTGAGAAATGCATTTTTGATGTCTAATTGGTGTAATTCCCAATCTAAATTAGCTGCAGGGGATAGTAATACATGTATAGAATTAAGCTTTGCAACTAGTGCAAAAGTCTCTTCATAATCTATATTGTGTGTTTGGTGAAGCCTTGGGCCATTAATTTGGCCTTATACCTCTCAATACTCCCATCAGATTTGTGTTTTAATGTAAACATCCATTTGCTTCCTACCACCTTTTTGTTTTGAGGCAGACTCAACACTTCCCATGTGCCATTCTTTTTCAGTGCTTCCATTTCCTCCATTGCAGCCCTTTTCCAATTTGGTATCTGTAAAGCCTCATTGATATTCTTAGGGATTTGCACTTCATCAACCTTGGCAGTGAATGCCTTGAAATTTGGAGACAATCGAGAATATACCAAATGGTTAGAAATAGGATATTTAATGCATGATCTCACCCCCTTTCTCCAAGCAATTGGAACATCCAAATCATATAGTTCAGTCTCTGCATTTTATGTTCTTTTATCCTCCTCAATAAGCACTGCTTCAGGCATTGCTATTTCATCTCTTTCATCCTATTCAGGTACCGAACCTTCTTTGGGGTTAATGAATGGCTTTACCGTGGTTCAAGAGTCCTTCTTCGAGAGTACACCTGAAATGGGGGTCGTGGCTTAGGAATTTCTTCTTGAATTTGATGTTCTCCCCTTTTATTAGTTACATAATTAGGAATAGGAGTAGAAGAGTTAACTGTCTCAGGAAAAACACCAACATCCCCACCATCCCTACCTTGCTCTGAGCTAGGAATCTCCCCCTGCAGAGGTATGGTAGAATTGTAATAGTGATTCTCAATAAAGGAGACATCACAAGACACAAAAAACATTTGGGGTGCAATAACATTTGTACCCTTGTTGTGTGGGAGAATAGCCAACAAATACACACTTCAAAGATTTGGGGTTTAATTTGGAATGATAGTGATGAACCAATGCTATGCATACAAATACTTTCGGGGACAAAGAATTAAGCATTCGGGTAAGGGGAGGATAAGAAGCAATAAGAGTGCTCAACTGAGTTTTGAATTTGAGAACCCTAGTAGGGAGTCTATTGATGTGATAGGTAATAGTGAGAATGGCTTCTCCCCAGCAGGAAGTAGGAACTGAGCAAGTAAACATTAGGGTTTTAGCTATTTCAAGCAAATGCCTATTCTTCCTTTCGACCACTCCATTTTGTTATGGATTATAGGGACATGTACTCTGATGAATAATTTCATTCTCACTCAAATAGGTTTCAAATTCAGTTGAGAAATATTCCCTTCCATTATCTGATCAAAAGATATGGATTGAGGTTTGGAAAACATTAAGAATCATTTGATGGAATTTTCTGAATATTTTGTACACTTCAAATTTTCCTCTAGCAAAATGACCTAACACACCCTGATATGATCAGCTATAAAGGTGAAAAACCAGCAATTGTTAGTTAGATTTGTAATTTTTGTTGGTCGATACATCACTATGTACTAGATAAAATGGTTTAGTTGGTTGATAAGAATGAATAGGGTGAGAAACTTTTGTTTGTTTGGCAAGAATGCATTGCTCACAATTGAAAGACACACTCATTTTATTAACAAATAAACGAGGATACTAGATTTTTAAGTATCTAAAGCTTGAATAGCCTAATTGTTTGTGCCATAATTGAATGCTAAACTCTAAGACATTAGAAGATAAAAAAGAGTTATGTAACTTAGAAAAGGTAGGAGTACCAACAACTCCCTTCACATAATATAGGCCTTCTTTCTACTCAGCATTGTCAATCATCTTCCTCAAAATTAGGTCCTGAAATACACAATGAGTTGGAAAGAAAGCTACTTTACAATTCATGTCTGTAGTAATTTTGCTGATTAACAAAAGATTGCATCTCAATAGGCACATATAGGACAGATTTCAACCACAAATCAGCTAGGTATACCAAGCCTTCTCCCTTAGCATAAGAGATGATACCATCTACAATAGTTACCTTTATAGCTCTATCACATTGTTTGTAATCAGACAATCCATGCAAGGAACTGGTCATATGGTCTAACCCTCTGGTATCCACAATCCAATCATTCATATTCAGCAATTTAGAGAGATAACACTTATGAAAATTACCTTGTTTAACAAGAGAGGTTGTTGGGTTAGGTATTTCCACAAAATCTGATGGTTTTGTAACCTGTGTTTGGTTCAAAACCTGTGGCAACACTTCCAATTGATCTGGAGTTAAGGTAAAATTTGTAACTTTTCAAGTTTGCTGGCTTCCCATGTATTTTCCAACAGGTTTCTCTAGTGTGGTAGGGCTTGTGGCAATGATCACACCACTGTTTTTCCTTCTGAGGGTCTCCACGAGTTGGTGTTACTTTTTGTTTAGAAGCAGCAAGGCTAAACCGCTTTGGTTGTTAACTTCAGGTAATGAATGAAGTATTACCTTCTTCCGGCTTTCTTCTCTCCTTAGTTCTGCAAAAGCCTCCCTGATAGGTGGAAAAGGTTTGGTTCCTAACAACCTTCCTCTGACTTCATCTGAGTCAGAATTCAGGTCATGTAAGAAGTCAAATACCCTTTCTTTCTCTATCATTTTAGAATACTTAACCCCATCCTTTGTACACTCCCAACTAATGTCATAAAATAAGTCCATCTCCTGCCATAATTTAGATAGCATGTTATAGTAATCAATTATTGAATGATTACCTTGGTGAGTAGTTCTTATGGCTGGTCAAACTACAAAGCATTGTGTTGTATTTTCCATATCTAAGTAAAGGCTTTGAACTGCCTCCCATACTTCTTTAGTTGTTTTGTAGAATAAATAGGTCCTCCCTATCTTTGGCTCCATGGAATTGATGAGCCAAGCCATTACTATAGAATTTTTAGCATCCCTTCATAGTTTGTAGCTTCAGAATCTGGTTTTGGAATCCCTCTAGTTAGATACCCCACTTTCCCTTTTCCCTTCATAACCAACAAGACCGATTGGGACCACTCCTAAAAGTTGGTCCCATTGAGTTTATGTTGATTGATTTGAAGGGTGTGGTGATCTAGAGAAATAGGGACAGTAGTTGGAAGTAAGGATCGAGAGGTTGTAGGGCAAGTAATTGAGGATTCACTGATTGGCAAGGAACTAGCCATCTTTAAGCAATTTGTGTGGAGGAAAAAATAGGTATGTAGTTGCCAAACCGGTAGCTCTAATACCATGAACAAACATAGAGAATTTTGGAACAAAAAACTCTTTTAAGTAATAGGGGTGAACAAAATTAACTGTTTCACAACTTTCACTAGATCACATGATGCCTTTAAATACAGAAACTATCTATCATATAAATGATTGGATACCAGAGCCTCAAACCATATGACCGGTTCTTTGCATGGATTGTCTGACTACAAATAGTGTGATAGAACTATAAAGGTAACTATGGTAGATGGTATTATCTCTAATGCTAAGGCGGAAGCCTCAGTATATGTATCTGGTTTATGATTGAAATATGTCTTATATGTGCCTAAATTGAGATGCAATCTATTATCCATCAACAAAATTACTAAGGACGTGAATTGTAAAGTAACTTTCTCTCCAACTCATTGTGTATTTCAGGACCTAATTTCAGAAAAAAAGATTGGCAATGCTGAGGAGAAAGAAGGCCTAAATTATGTGAAGGGAGCTACTAGTACTCCTACCTTTTCTAAGTTACATAATTCATTTTCATCTTCTGTTGTCTCAGATTCTAGCATCCAATTATGGCACAAACGATTAGGCCATCCAAATTTTAGATACTTAAAAATTTTGTATCCTCATTTGTTTGTCAATAAAATGAGTGAGTCTTTCAATTATGAGCAATGTATTCTTCCCAAACAAACAAAAGCTTCACATCCTATTCATTTTTACCAACCAACAAAACCATTCTATTTAGCACATAGTGATGTATGGGAACCAACAAAGATTCCAAATCTAACATTCGCAGGTTTGGCATCTTTATAGATGATCATACCAGGGTGTGTTGGGTATTATTGCTAAAGGAAAAATCTAAAGTATACAAAGTATTCAGAAAATTCCATCAAATGATTCTTAATGTTTTCCGAACCTCAATCCATATCCTTCGATTAGATAATGGAAGGAAATATTTCTCAACCAAATTTGAAGCCTATTTGAGTGAGAATAGAATTATTCATCAGAGTACATGTCCCTATAATCCACAACAAAATGTAGTGGCTAAGAGGAAGAATAGGCATTTGGTTGAAATAGATAGAACCCTAATGTTTACTAGCTCAGTTCCTACTTCCAATTGGGAGAAACCATTCTTACTGCTGCCTATCACATCAATAGACTCCCCACTAGGGTGCTCAAATTCAAAACCCCCTTGAGTACTCTTATTGCTACCTATTATCTCCTTTCCCTGATGCTTAATTCTTTATCTCCAAAAATATTTGGATGTACAACATTTGTTCATCACTATCACTCTAAATTGAACCCTAAATCTTCGAATTGTTTTTGTTGGCTACTCTCCCACACAACAAGGCTACAAGTGTTATTGTCCTAACACTAGGAAATTTTTTGAGTCTTGTGGTGTCTCTTTTATTGAGAATCACTATTACTATTCTACCATACCTCTGCAGGGGAAGATTCCTAGTGCAAAGCAAGGTAGGAATGTTGATGTTTTATCTCATTTTCCTAAGGCAGTTAACTCTAATACTCTTATTCCTAATGGTGCCTAAATGATCAGCCAAGTCTATTACCAGTTGAGGACGAATGTTAACTTCTTTTTCCGCCACCTCGCTACCTCTATCCAATAAATCCTCCATTACTAGCTTTGCATTGACCTCAAGTAATGGAGGGGTACGGATTCTGTCGAGAATAGTAGACTTGAAATCTTCAAGGTCCGGAGTTAATGTAATCATAACCTTCTCCAACGGCATAGAATATTTTGCTGCCTGCTTGCTGGTGTACCCCAAGGGTCCATCTTCAACCAATATCTCTTCCAATGGTGTCGCAATGATTTTTCCTGCAACTGTCATTCCTTTTTTGGCATCCAAATCAAGATGTTCCTCAACTTCCTGTAAGTCAAAAATCTGAGGAAGGATCCCAGTGCCTACTTGAATCGTTTCTACAGTAGAACTTGAAAGAAATTCTACAGGTAGACTAACCTGAAACCTCTTTGAAATCATAATCATTAAGTCGTCCAACTTTTTATTTAACTCTTCATTT
Organism: Diospyros kaki; assembly: GCA_036245055.1. Lineage (NCBI taxonomy): Eukaryota > Viridiplantae > Streptophyta > Magnoliopsida > Ericales > Ebenaceae > Diospyros > Diospyros kaki. Next base: position 22,943,931 of record BSEG01000010.1, on the reverse strand, counting down.
AATACTTTCTCTAGTAACTGAATTCTCTCAAGAGTTCCTTCGACCATTTACACAGTTCAAATTCTTCAAAATTCACTCTAAATAGCGACTGTAACCACCTCCAGATCTCAATAACTACTTCTGAATTGCTTCTAGAAATCGACTTGACCTGCTTGGCTTCAAAGCCTTGAGTGAAAACACCTAGATCTAGCCCAAGAATCTGGCTCTGATACCAAATGTCAGGACCTTAGTCCTAACTGATGCATCCTTAGAAGATAGAACTGGAAATTGAGGGAGAAATAGGAAGAAGTTGGGGGGGGGGGAACAGACAAAATATTAGGGAGAACAGACTGAAATTAGGGAGAACTGACAGGAATGAGGGAGAAATCAAAGAGAAATGAGGAAGAAAATAGACAAAACTTGAGGGAGAACAAAGAGAATTCAATATTCCTCTTAATGATTCCAAAACATGATTGGTATCGTGGGGCTACAGCTTTATATAGAAAGCTAACTAACAGTTATATGTGATAGTTACCACTCCTCCACTACCAATAACTACTCCTAAATCACTCCACTACTTCCCCACTGTTCCGTAACTGTAAATTAATTGTAGATAATATCCATTTACTCCTAGAACATAACTATAAAAATACTACAACTGAATAAAAATACAATTACCCCTAATTAACTAGCAAGTCGTGACATTAAGATATCCGAAAAAGTGATTTTTCATTATCTGTAATATAATAGAAATTATGAAATAAGGGTCAGAATGAGACCCATGTCATATGTTGAAGTTAACATGGTTACAAACATAACAGCAAATAACAGTAACTTAAACATAAACCAGAAACCAAGCTCAAAACTCATCACAGTTCCTTGACTGGCTCATTTTTCTTGGGCTTCGCAAAATATCTATTGTCGGGAAAAAAGGAAAATGGTTACAGATTTATAAGATTTATGATTTGTTGTTTTTGTACAGTTATTTCTTTTGTTTTTCTGGTGTATGATTTATTAGTGGGCTGGAGTTATGGCCTCAAGTTGTGTTGTGTGTTCAGATTAGTAGCTGGGTAGTGGATCCTGAATTTAAGTGGGGACTGCTTTCTCCTAAACTATATATATATATATATTGAGTTGCATGCTAGGAATAAAATCAAGTTTTCCTTGCCTATTCTTAACATGGTATCAAAGCCATAAAGGCGTCCAATTTCCAAAGAAACCACATCTCAGGCCGATATCTTAAGCCTAGCTACCTTGTGACCTGAGAAGTTCAAGTGCAATTCATCTGGGAGCTATCTCTACCTCAACCGAAGCAAGTGGTGACTCTGAATCACTAGTTACAACCACTGTGTGTGAGGAGACTAAAAGCAATCCATCACCTGAAGAATTACAGAATATCCAGGCAATCTATAGGTTGAAGGGTAAGAATTATTTGAAGTGGTCTTAATTGGTTATGAATTTTTTGAAAAGGAGAGGTAAATTGGGCCATCTACTAGGTATTGGGCCCAAGCAAGGAAATCCTACCTTTGAAGCTTGGGATGAAAAGGATTATATGGTAATGTCTTGGTTATGGAATTCTATGCTTCCTAAGATAAGTGATTCTGTTATGTTTTTAGGTACAGCTAAAGAAATTTAGGATGCAATCAAGCAAACTTATTCCAAAGTTCAAGATGCAACCTAAATTTATGCGATCAAGACAAAGATCTCAGCAACCAAGCAAGGAAATCGTTCGATCACTAAGTATTCCAATCTCTTGCTAACTCTGGCAAGAAATGGATCACTACCAGTGTATCAAAATGAAATGTAGTGAGGATCCTGCCCTACTTAAAAGGTTTGTTGAAAACGAAAGGATTTATAAATTTCTTACAAGCCTAAATATTGATTTTGATGCAATGAGAGTTCAAATACTAGGAAAAGAGGATTTACCATCTCTAAATGAGACTATAGCTGTTGTCTGAGTTGAGGAAGGAGAGGATTCATGATTGAGACATACAATGGAAAACTCAACACTAATGACAAGGAAGATCCAGCATTCCAATGCAGAAACCCAAGGAAGTGAGACTAAAAAATTTATAGATGTGTCACGATCAAACAAGGATCTCCTGTGGTGCACCTATTGTAAGAAGCCTATACACACTATAGATAAATGCTAGAAGTTACATGAGAAGCCACTAACTAAAGGTCAAGCACCAGGCAAACAGAAGAGGCAGGAGCATGCCTATGTGGCTAACACACAACAAGTGAGGGAATTGGAGCATTTAGAACCGGTTATTGTTGAGTTCAACAAGGAAGAAATCACTAAATTGAAGCAACTGATTAGATCCCTAGAGAAATCTACTAGTTCAAGTACTTGTACCCTAACCTCTTCAAGTATTTCCTCCTTTTCTTATGCACTAAATGCCACAAATACTGCCCTCTCAAATGCTCGGTTTATTAACTCAGGTGCTACCGATCATATGACCTGCTCTTCTCATAAATTTGTGTCCTATAGTCCCTATCCTAGCAACCGAAAATTACCATTGCTGATGATACAACTACCAAAGTAGCAGGCCAAGGAGATACTTATATCAATAAACATCTTACCTTAAAAATGCCCTTCGTGTACCTAAACTTTTCACTAACCTTGTTTCAATCCAAAAACTTACTTTTGATTCTAATTGTAGAGTGGTTTTTCATCCCTCCTATTGTGAAATTCAGGAGCAGTACATGAGGCAGATGATTAGGCATGCTAAAGAAGAGGAAGGTCTCTATTTTCTTGAGGAACAAAGCAGTGGACAAAAACCTAGGCTAGCCAAAATTTCTCCTATGACATGTATGATAGAATCCTCTCAATCTCACAGAGAGAAGATTTGGTTACAGCATTTTCATTTTAGTCATCCTTCTTTTAATGTTCTGAAAATTATGTATCCTTTATTGTTCAAAGGATTAAATGAACTAGACTTCCAATGTGACATATGTGAATTTGCAAAACATATAAGGACCTCATTTCCAATGAACATTAAAAGAAGTCCTTCTCCATTTACACTCATTCACAGTGACATCCAGGGTCCATCTCCCATACCTAATATCAATGGGGCTAGGTAGTTTGTGTCATTTATTGATAATTGTACTAGAACTACTTGGATTTATCTTTTAAAGAACAAATCAAATGTTAGTTCTATAGTTCCTATTTTCTATAATCTGATCAAAACTTAGTTCAATGTTGCTATCAAAAGAGTCAGATCAGACAATGCCAAGGACTACTTTAATCAATTTCTTACTTCCTACTTCCAAGAAAAAGGCATAGTTCATGAGTCTTCTTATGTCTGTTGGAGAATATAGCAGCAGATAGTATTCATATTTCTACTGCTTGTGCTACTTGTTTACTTTGTTTGATTATAGTTAATTACTGTATAGATTTGATAAGTTTGCTTTATTATATGTTAGTAATGCTCCACCTTCGTGTATTGATAGCTGGGTATAAATACCATCTATCTTTTGTTTTATCATTAGTGATTAATGAGAACTTAACCGATGTACTGTTTTAATATTTCTCTCTCTTTTCTGATCTTCAAATCTCACATAGTATCAAAGCCAGCCATGGCTTCCGATCCAAACTGTAGTGCTTCATCTTTCTCTTGATCTTCTAAACGATCTCTTTCTGATTCGCAACTCGAATTCTCCTCGGTTGCTCAAGCACTCAATTACAATCCAATCAAGTTAGGTACAAGTAATTACCTACTTTGGAAGGCGCAAATCCTTGCCACAGCTAGGCCATACGATCTAGCGCAATTTCTTAATAAGCATCCTCCTCCTCCTAAATATCTGTCAAATCTTGAATTGAATTCGAATCATGAGTTGAATTCAAATGCAAAAGACCCAGGTGCCTTGGTTCTTAATCCAGCTTACATGAACTAGATCAAATCGGACTAGCTTCTTCTCAGATGGCTATTTTCAACAATGGAACAAGAAGTACTCGCTCAATTGATTCACTGCGAGTCTTCATCGAAGGAATGGATTTCACTTGAGAATTTGTATTCTCAGCAAACAGTTGCAAAATCTTTCCAATTGAAACAACAGTTGAGGTCAGTAAAAAAAGATTCTCTCTCTATTAACGACTACATTTTGAAAATAAAGACTATTGGACATGCTTTGGTTGCTATTGGTGAACCCCAAGGAGATAAAGACCTAATGTTAGCTATATTGAATGGAATGGATCATGACTATGAAACTGTTGTTAGCTTGATCATTTATCAAATGGATGAAATTAAGATTGAGAAGGTGCAATATCTTTTGCTTATGCATGAGCAACGACTAGCAATTAAGAATCAATCAGTTCTTTCTTCTGTTAATTTTGATATGACTATTCCAATGAATGTTAATGTTGCCTTGTATGGATCAAGATCTGGTGATAGATTAGCTAATAGTAGAGGCAATTTTGGTTCTCGAGCAGGTGGTTATATGAATAGAGGTAGTCATAGTCGTGGTCGTGGTGGTCGATCTACTGGTAAGCGTGTATATTGCCAGTTTTGTGGCAAACCTGGTCATTTGGTTGGGTGCTATCATCGGTTTGATAGGAACTTTCAAAAAGTATCTCCTTAGAATCAGAATGGTGGCACAAGCATAGTAATCAATTTCAGTCTAACAATCAACTACAGCCAGATTATCAAGCTTTTATTGCTAGTCCTAATGAATCTACTGAGACTTACATGGCTAGGGTAGGTTTTATGTCACTTTACGGGCAAACCTTTAAAACTCAGTCCTTACCTCCTTCTCATGGAGATGCTCCATCGTTTGTCAACTTTGGAGCGACAAACCACATTACTACCAGCCTCAACAATCTATCTCTTCATTCTCCATATCACGGCAATGATAAAGTAGTTGTTGGTGATGGTAAGAAATTACCTATATCTTATGTTGGTTACAACAATCTATATACTCATACTACACCTATTTATGTTCTTAACCTACCTAATGTCTTACATGTTCCACATATGAACAAAAGCTTGCTTAGTGTTTCTCAATTAACCAAAGACAATAATGTTGTTGTTGAGTTTAACTCTACTTCATCTATGATTAAGGACAAGGACTCAAGGCTAGTGCTACTTTGAGGAATTCTTAAGGATGGCTTATATGCTAAAACTTTCAGTCCAGTTGTTAAGGCTCCAACTATTCGAGTTTTATTTACCTTGGCTGTTACATTTGGATGGGACATACAGCAAGTAAACATTAATAATGCCTTTTTAAATAGAGATTTGACTGAGGATGTTTATATGTCCCAACTTGAAGGGTTTATTGATGCTCGGTTTCCCTCTCATGTTTATAAGCTTAGAAAATCTCTCTATGGCCTTAAACAGGCACCCAGAGTATAGTACACTAAGTTGAGAGTTGTTTTGCAGTCATGGGGATTTGTAAGGGCAGTATTTGATGCCTCCCTGCTTATTAAGAGAACTTCTCAGTTTGTATTGTTTGCACTAGTGTATGTTGATGATATATTGATCACCGATTCTAATTCTACAGCCCTTGGAGATTTTATTCATGATTTAGACACAAACTTTGCTCTAAAAACTCTAGGATCGGTTCATTATTTCCTAGGCTTTGAAGCTCATCGAAATCAAGCTAGAATTTATATTACACAATCTAAATATGCTTTGGATTTATTGAAAAAAGTCGATATGCAAGACTGTAAATCATGTGATACTCCTATGAATTCTGCTGTGTCACTAACCGATAAGGGTGATTCCTTTGAAAATCCATCTCTATGTCGTACAATCATTGGCTCCTTACAATACTTGACCTACACTAGACCAGATATCTCTTTTGTTGTCAATAAGCTTAGTCAATTCTTATCCTCTCCAAAACAGCAGCATTGGACAGCTTGTAAGCGACTACTTAGATATCTAAAGGGCACTCTTGGTTTAGGCCTCTTTTTCTCACCACCACCTCTTGATTTACCACTGGTTGTATATACTAATGCGGATTACGTCGGATGTAAGGTTAGCAGGCACTCTACTAGTGGTGTTTGTGTATTTCTTAGGCTCAATTTGATAGTTTGGAGTTCAAGGAAGCAATCAGTGGTTGCTCGATCAATTGGAGAAGCTAAATATAGAGCTATTGCGCAAGGGGTGACTGAAATATTATGGCTGCAATCTCTGTTTTCAAAGCTGGGTTATAAGTGTGGTTCAAAACTAATAGTGTAGAGTGATAATATGGTTGCAAAAAGAATTGCTGAAAATCCGGTATTTCATTCTCGTACTAAACATATTGAGATTGATGTCCACTTTGTGCGTGAAAAGGTTGAAAATGGTGAGGTCAAAATTCAGTATGTGCCTACTTTACATCAATTACCTGATATCTTTACTAAGAGTTTGCAAAGAAGCAAGTTTCAATATTTGTGTGACATAATTAGTTTAAAAGAATCTCCTATTCAAGCAGCCTCAGCTTCACAAGATTTTATAGGAAAGCAACTAGTCAGAAGGGAGTCTCAATTGAGGGGGAATGTGAAAGAAAATATTACATAATATGTGTTTGGTGTTTCTATTATTTAATTATGTTGTATATGTTGATGTATGTTGTAACAGTTAGTCTTGAACTTGCGCTTATGTTGGTGCATTTTATTATGTCAGTAGCTTAGACTTTTGCTGAGTATATTATCAGCTTAGCCTTCCTTTTTCTATATTCATTCTCTCTTCTTCGATTGAGAAATTATTCAGAGCATTTCTTCCTCTTCATTTGTGTCCTACTTTCTACCCTAGTTCATTCATTACACCTATTGCCACTCACAAAAGGACCAGAACATGTACAAAGCACCCCATGCACTTATTCCTGTCCTATAAACACTTGTCTTCCCATCACAAAACTTTTCTCACCAACATTAGCTCAACTCCTATTCCGAAAATAGTATCTGATGCATTAAATAATGAGAATTGGAGAGAATCCATAAGGGTAGAGATGTAGGCACTTAAAAAAAACAAGACATGGGATCTAGTGACATTGCCTGAAGGAAAGAAACCACTAGGGTGCGGATAGTATACACTTTTAAGTATAACTCAGATGGGTCATTAGAAATATATGAGGCAAGGTTGGCTGCTAAGGGTTATACTCAAACCTATGGAGTGGATTACCTTGAAACTTTTGCTCCTGTTGCAAAAATGAATACCATAAGGATATTGCTATCCCTAGCTGCTAATTTTAGTTGGAAATTACAGCAATTTAATGTAAAAAATACCTTTCTATGTGGAGATCTAGAGGAAGAAATTTATATGGAGGTTCCACAGAGAATGAGTCAAACAAAGGAAAAAGATGTGGTATTTAAGTTAAACAAATCCTTATATGGGTTGAAGCAATCCCCAAGAGCTTGGTTTGGAAAATTTACCAAAGCCATGCTCAAATTGGGGTACAAACAAAACCAAGGTGATCATACATTATTTATAAGACATTTAGTTGCTAGAAAACTCACTATTTTACTGGTTTATGTGGATGATATCATAATGACAAGAGATGATTTGGAGGGAATGGAAAGCCTAAAGCAGTGTTTAGTAAAGGAATTTAAAATTAAGGAGTTGGGTAGGCTAAAGTACTTCATGGGTATTGAAGTAGCTCACTCTCAGCAAGGTATTTTTTTATCACAGTAGAAATATATCCTAGATTTATTAATAGAAACTGGTATGCTAGGATGTAGGCTAGCTGAGACTCCTATTGAGCCTAACCATAAGCTAGGGAACAGTCCAGATGATGTAACAATAGATAAAGGTCTCTACCAAAGATTAGCTGGGAGACTTCTTTATCTAGCACATACACAACCAGATATAACATATGTTGTGGGAGTGGTTAGCCAATTTATGCACAATCCTAAGGAAATTCACCTAAAAGCTGTCCACAAAATTCTACATTATCTAAAGGGCACACCAAGTAGAGGAATCCTATTTAAAAGAGAACAAGAATTGACCCTTGAAGCCTATACAGATGTTGATTATGCAGAATTAATGATTGATAGGAGATCAACATCTGGATATTATACTTTTCTAGGGGGAAATATTGTTACTTGGAGGAGTAAGAAGCAGAATGTGGTGTTAAGATCAAGTGCAGAGGCTAAATTTAGGTCTAGGGCACTTAGAATTTGTGAATTACTATGGATTAGATAATTCTAGAAGATCTGAAGGTCAAATGGAAGGATCCTATAAAGCTGTATTGTGATAACAAATCAGCTATTAATATCGCACACAATCCAGTGCAATATGATCGTACTAAACATGTGGAGATTAACAGACAATTTATAAAAAAAAAGCTGGAAAGTGGTCTAATTTGTACTCCATTAGTGCCTACAGGAAGTTAGCTAGCAGATCTACTTACCAAAGGCCTTCCTAGAATAGCCTTTCAGAGGCTAGCAAGGAAGCTACGAATGGATGACATCCATTCTCTAGCTTGAGGGGGAAATAAGAAAAATGGTTACAGATTTATAAGATTTATGATTTTCTGTTTTTGTACAGTTATTTAGTTTGTTTTACAGATGTTTGATCTGTTAGTGGGCTGGAGTTATGGCCCTCAAGTTGTGTTGTGTGTTCAGATTAGTAGTTGGGTAGTGGATCCTGAATTTAAGGAAGTGGGGAGTGCTTTCTCCTAAACTGTATAATGTATATATATTGAGTTGTATGCTGGGAATAAAATCAAGTTTTCCTTGCCTATTCTTAACATCTATGAACACCAAATTCACAAACTCTCATAGGGAACTGCATAGAAACCTGTCTGTTAATCAGGACTGCCAATCATGTCATTTTTACATTAACAGAACCGCTAAGAAATGTTTCTGGACCTGAAATGATGATCTTACATTTTTACAATACCAATCTGAACCCTCATTCCTCAAGTATTCATCATAGTTTGCTTTCAATAAAAAATGCCTAAATTGTGAACACAATCTGTTGGCTTTCAGCCCAAACATGTCTGATTTTAGAAAATCCTAGGTGCATTTAGAGGCTTTTCAGTTGTGGAAAACTGCCCTAGTTTTCCAGAAAACTACTTCACAGAAAATGAAAAGTTATAGAACTTGTTCAAGTACAAGAATTTTCCAAATACAAAATGAAGATCTGCAAAAACACGGATTTCCAAAATTGAACTGAACTTGGAAAACTCATAAAATAAGTTTTTTGAGTTTTCCTTATTAACCTGGAGATTTGGAAAACGTGATTTTCTAAAAATGTTCCACAAATCATCTCCACAAGTAACACAAAAGAAATTGAAACATCTCTCCTTTATTTGAACGTATGTTCCAATTTTTTAGACTGGAAATTAGTTTTCTGTATTTCTAATAATTGAACACGTTTTTCAAATTTCCTATGGAAAATGAAAACTAGAGATTTATGGGAAACTGAAAATCATTTTCCACAACTAAACAGCCCCGTGACACCTTAGTTACCTTTGAGAAGGTAGAGTTCTTGCAAAAATGTGGGCTTTGCTAGAGATAGCTCCAAAGGTCATTTGTAATTTCCTTAAATATATTCGAGCCTAAAGGCCTTATCAGCCACACTGTGTTGAAACTTCCATTTTCTTGGTCATGTTACATTATTAGTTTTATTGCCCATATATTTTGTTTGCCATAACAACAAGACTGATTTTTATAACAATAACAATGATAATAAAATCAATACCAACATAGACAGCAATAGCAATCTTGAGATAATACAGTTCTTCAACAAGAATAATTAAGCAACTATGGAAGATTTAAATTGGAACATAATCAAACTAATGGACCCAATAAATTTGAGAATTTAGAAGTACAGCAAATTTCATTTCCATATAATAGCATCTCCAAATAAAGCCAAACAGACAAAAGCAACAAATACAAAATAGATTATGTATATATAAGACACAAGGGAAAAGGAAAAAAGATTAAAATGAAAACCTTTTCATAGTCAGAAAATGATGCTGATATCTCATGTGACTCTGTAGGAACTGGATCTTTACAGGGACGAGAGAATTTCCATGCACACTGCTCCCAAATGCGAGAGGTCCACCTGCTCAAGAGCTGAAAACCTTCAACAACCATATCATACATGTTTCCTTTGACTTCCTTGCACCACTCAATATCTGCACTATCCATTGACTTCAATAACAGTAGCTGCATAAAGCAAGAACCAGAAAAACACATGAATTTCAAATTTTGATAACCCTAGGGAAAGAAAAAAAAATCAGAAAAGGAAAAATTAAGATGACAGAAATGAGAATTGTAATGTAAACTACTTAATAAACAATGAGAAACAGAAAAAAAAATTGACAATTGAATGCATTAAGGATATTCAAGTTTCCTGTTTTTGGGTCAAGGGGTGGAATACATTATTTGTTTAAGGACCATTGCTTTCTTTTTTTCTGGGAAAATCAATATAGCATAGAAAGACTCCCCAGAGCTCAACATTCATATATACCATTGTCCTGTTATTTTAAGACCACCTCAAGCAACAACAGAGTAATTTTCAATCAGAAGGTCCAAGTGAGGAGTTAAATTAAAACTGTTAGAATTATTAGTATAATTGTATAAATTGTAATTATTGTATGTGTGTGTTTCATTTGTAATTAAACTAAACCCATAGGTTAAGTCCGTAGGTGTTTAAGGCCTATTATGCCTATTATAAATAACAAGCTAAGAGAGACTAATCTTTTAAGTTTTTCTCTCACAATTATTTTCTCACAAAAACATCAAAAAACTAGAGCACTATTTGTTCGGCAATGCATGCAGATGGATTGGGTAATAGGAACCTTATAATGCCAAAACAACTGGCTCCATAAATTGCCACATATATCTGCAATGGAGAGAGCAGAATATTTGTACAGAAAGTTGTCACTAGTAGATAAGATTGCATGAGAAGATTGAAGGACCATGAAGGTAGAGACTTTATATGGAGTTTGGGATCTATAGATGAGAGAGACCTTTCCCACCTTTTATGACAATATGGACCAGATCACATAATAAATAAGAGATTCACAAAACAGCAGAATCTGTTGCTTTTTAAGGTATGAACACAGAAAAGAGAGAGAAATAAGGTTCCTGGTAGATTCCTTTTAATTGCAGAGATCTGCAGTGAAGCTATAATATGCTCCTCATGAGATACCCAGATTAAAGGCACATTTGGGGTTCTAAAGTGCCTTCTATTTGTTCAATTGACAACACAAGAATGTCCTCACAATTGATACTAGGTAAAGGATAAATGCCTAATTTGGTGTTACATTTGCAAAGAGATAAGGCAGTCAATTAACCACAACAGCATTCATGGTAAAATGACATGTCAATAGAAAAGGCCTGTGTAGTTATGGCTAGAACTGGATTTTCTCATTGATTGGAAAGGATGAGAGAAAATGGCAGAAGATGCAAATTGAGGGCATGGAGATGATGGAGGGAGTGGGGGTGCACATGGAGTATCATCCCCTTCTGCCATTTTCAATGTTTTTGGAGGTAATAAATAGGTATTTTGAAAACAAACTACCATATAGATTCAAAAATTTGTGGCTTTCTTCCATGTAGTAACAATTAGCAGTTTCTGTTTGATTATTTTGGATTTTATAGAAAATATGGTTAATTTTGTGTAATAGTTTAGTTCGGTTGCTTAGCATCCCATCTACTGCAGTTCCACTCCCTTTGCTGGTTCATTTTGGTTAAACATCATAGATAGAATGTACAATTCATATACATCAAATGCATCTTGGTATGTGGTATCAGAGCGGGGTAGATGCGTGGAAAGAATACCTGGTTCATTGCTGAAGCAAAACGTATCGTGAAGTCATCATGTTCGGCTCGAATTGCTCCAATGTGATTGATGATTAAATAATGTCGCTGATAAGTGAATTCTATGTCAAGGATTCACTAAAAATATATAACAGAGAGATTATTATCAAACCCAAAGGAAGATGGTAACAGATAAAACTACTCAAGTATAGCAGCCACAAGTTAAAGATTATGGTTACTTAAGGATGCAGCGCCCGTCCCCCAGTAGGGTTCCACCCCAAAACTCCACCACATGGAGCTGCAAGGGAGCCTTCCCACCAGATGGATGTCTCTCTGATACCTTGATGTATGGGTAGGCCCTCAGTTCCAATTTCAGTCTCAGGTCTAGTCTTTATTATCAGGGATTTCACTAATGTCACACCTCTTATCATGCATATACAAGCATAACATTAACTAAGATAACACCAAGTATGAATGTATCTGTGAGAAGTTAGAGGTAGAACTCCAACCTGAAAAGCTAGCTTAACAGGTAGAGGGATCCTCCTCCTTATATATAGCCCAGGTCTCCCTTGTGGAAGCGATGTGGGATTCTCAACACTCTCCCCCACGCCGAAACTTCTCCAGTAACTGATATATGTCCAGGTGATCGGACAAGGTACTGGTCCATGACCACAACAGCCAAGGGTTAGCTCTGATACCATGTAAGAAGTTAGAGGTAGAACTCCAACCTGAAAAGCTAGCTTAACAGGTGGAGGGATCCTCATCCTTATATATAGCTCAGGTCTCCCTTGTGGAGACGATGTGGGATTCTCAACAGTATCATAATATTCTTATTCCAAATATATCACGTGCGTGCCTTTAATACATCAAGGTACTATCAAACAAGCTATAACTTGCTTTAAAGATGTATACATGATTCTATGCAGCCTTCCCACCCTTACCTAGCCCAGGCTGATCTTCCTTCCCATCCATTGCATGATCTGGAATGTTAAAATGCAATGCATGAGAAAATATTCTAAGCAAGGGCTTATATGGCATGAATACACATAGTCAATCCACAAGCACACACAATATGATGGCAACTTCCTATCAATATATTGTACTATCAGTTGCACCCTCCCAAGGTTCAAGACTCATTTTTTCCCTTAGCATCATTGTCACATTATCCGGCCCAAGGCTATAGGCTTGGCCCTTACATCAGTTGGATGCAAAAGATGCCTTCCTAAATGCAGATTTGGAAGAGGAAGTTTTTATGAGCCTATACTTGGCTTCAAGGAAAGGTTTGGTAAAGATAAAGCTTGTAGACCAAAGAAGTCTTTGTATGGCTTCAAACAATCCCCTAGAGTGTGGTTTGAACGCTTTGGGAACACTGTAAGAAGTCATGGTTACTACCAAAGCCAAGCATATCATACTATGTTTTATAAACATTCAAGAGATGGAAAAAATACTATCTTGGTTGTTTATGTGAATGATTTAATATCAACAGGTGATGATAATGTTTAAATGGAAAGATTGAAGAAGAGACTTGCTGATGATTTTGAGATCAAAACTTGGGTATGTTGAAGTATTTCCTTGGAATGGAGTTCGCTAGGTCTAAGGAAGGTATAATTGTCAATCAACGCAAATATGTACTTGATTTGCTTGGTGAAACAGGTTTACTTGGTTGCAAAGCGGCTGAAACATCGATTGAACCCAACTCAAAGCTACAATCTGCCAAAACCAAAGATGTAGTGAACAAGCAGTACCAAAGGCTAGTTGAAAGGCTGATTTATTTGTCCCATACACATCCAGATATAGCTTTAGCAGTCAATATGGTGAGTCAATTCATGCATTCACCAAGACCGGAACACGTTGGTGCTGTGTATAGAATATTAAAGAACTTGAAAGGGACTCCTGGAAAGGGTCTATTGTTTAAGAAACAAGGACATCTACAAATCGAAGCCTACACTGATGTAGATTGGGCTGGGAGTATTACTGATAAAAGATCAAGTTCTGGCTATTGTACATTTGTTGGAGGAAATCTTGTAACTTGGCGAAGCAAGAAACAAAATGCGATGGCTGGGAATAGTGCAGAATTGCTCATGGAGTTTGGGAAGTGATGTGGATTAAAAGGTTCTTAGAAGAGTTGAAGGTCTCTGACCCTTCACCCATGAAGGTATATTGCAATAATAAAGCAGCAACTTCAAATGCTCATAATCCGGTTCTTGATGACAGAACAAAGCATGTGGAAGTAGACCAACACTATTAAAGAAAAACTGAATAATGGACTGATTTTCATGCCATACATTCCAACTACCGGTCAGATTGCTGATATATTTACCAAGGGGCTACATAAGAAGCAATTTGACAGTTTGATTGGTAAGATGGCAATGGAAGTTATCTTCAAGCCAGCTTGGGGGGGAGTGTTGACTGTTGAAAAATGGAAGATTTGGCTGGGCTATTGCAGAATTCTTAGAGATTTGGTAGCTGTTTCTTTCAGTAAACATAGTTTTAGTCAACTTCTGTAAATTAGGAAAGCTTGGCTGTAGATCAGCTAGAGTATTTATTTAATTCCTTTTCAGTGCCTTGTATTTTCCTATAAAAAGGGAAACATGCAAAGCATTTCATTGAGAGTCAATACACAGAAATTATTCTGTTTTCTGTAATACTGGCACCACAGTATTCAACAAGATGAAGAACAACACAATGACGATGACGATCTCCACATAGTCTGAAGTTCTCTCAGTTCCCATAATAGGGGTAAAAGTTTCTATTTATTTAAAAGACATGCCAAAGTGCTTATCACAAATAATCCACATGACACTGGAATTCCAATCAAGACAAGAATTCTAAAAATTCAGTCTTGCTTAGAACAGACGTGAATAATAAGCTTTGCTATTTCAGAGCACACAGTGATATATTACTTTGTTTCAACTACATCAAACTGTACAACGTTTAACTCTAACAAGCATGGATATGGGCAAGGAATATAGACATGCCAACACAATAGTTCACAAATCAAATAGAGCACCATACTGGAGGGACACATCAAATAATAAATTACTTGATGTGTGATTAAAAATCTGATATAATAGTATGCATGCAGGAAAAAGACTCACAGTTGACATAATAGGGAAAATGTGTGATTAAAAATCTGATATATAATTTTGCATAACTCTTATGATCAGAACTATGGAAATTTAAGGTTCCTAAAATTATATAATTTAAAGATGACTAATAAATGTAAGTCAGACATCATTTCTACTTATTCAATTTTACCTTATTTTTAAAACTTGTAATGTGGTTTTAATTTGTTAAAGCAATGGATAAGCAAGATGCCATGATGGGGATAGGTTGGTTCGCCCATGTGTTCGTAGAGTATCTAGTTCTCCCAACTGTGTGTAGAGTATCTAGGAGTTAACCAAAAGAAGTGAAAAAAATAATATAACAATTTAAACAGTGTTCGGCACATATGTCAAAATATTTGTCACTCAGTACCATATTTAACTGAATTGCTAGCAGGCCACTCAGAGTGTTGTAAAATGAGGCACTGATACCAACTTGAATCAGAAACAATAATGACTAACTCAAATCCTTCCAAAGACAGAGGGCATTAGATAGCCAAAAAAAAATGGAGAAAATAGAAAAGGCAACTTGGAATCAAACTGATGATTAAAGTAAAGAATTAATGATGAAAGGTTTAGTAGGATATTCTTGTGCTTCCCGTAGTGGAAGCTCATGAGGTGCTGGAAGACTGAGGAGACGAGTTTGAGCAGAAAATTTTGGGAAGTACATTGATAACTCTTTCAAAATTGCAGCTGGAGATAGATGAAGATCAGGAAAGGCAGGTATAACTGGATCATTCTAAACAAAAGAAACATCCATTAGTGAGAAAATCCCTCCATAAATTAAATTTCTAAACTTAAGTTCAAAATAAATAACATACCTTGAATATATTCATCAGTCGGTTTATTTTGACCCTCTTATACAGTGACTCACTGTCTTTGTCTGATGATGTCGCTAAGACAACAAGAACAGGCAAAACACGGAGAAGAACATACCGCTCAGGAAACAGGAGAGCAAAATCCAACTCCAGGGACTCAACAGCAAAGACAATGAGGACTTGAAGAATGTCTTCTACACTGTTTAAAGTCAAGGATCTTGAAAGGAATAAACAAATGAGATATAGCTATTGCTGGTCTAGTTAGCAATGAAACTCAATAAGTCTACCCGCTTTATAGGACAAAAAGAAAAATTGAATTGCAAAGTGAATAATGAACCGCCACACAAGCAGAATAACTCTCTTTTTCAACAAATTATTTTGTTTTCCCTCTGGATATATACAGAAATGATTAACATAGATAATAACAGTTCTGTACAGGAGGATACTTGTTTACTCGAAACATCTCAACATGCAAGTTCAACAAAATTGCCCACCTCGTGCTCAAGAAAATCTGCAGAATAATTATTATGTAAGGTAATGAATGTGCTTAATCAGCTTGCGACATATAACATCTAGCAACAAATAAAAGGAACAATTAAAGAGTACATGCAACATTTGCAACTCTTATCTGGAGACAGAAGAAAGTAGACACACCTGTAGATCATCTAACTCTTCCCTCATTGAATCAGTGTCTTGCCACTGAACACTCACCTGAGTGAAGGTCCTGGCAAATTAGGAAAGAGAACGATGCTGAATTGAACGACGGTTATTTATTTTCTACTTGTAGAAAAAGCTCATAATTCTCAGGCAAGAAAACAAGTTTCACTCGAAATATCATTTAGTGATAAAAGATAGGTTCAAGAAGAGCAGATCATGCATAAAGGCCCAAGACTAGCAAAGTAAGTACTAAAATGTAAAGAGGCAGTAGAAACAGTGTGCTGAGTACTGCCAAAAAGGATGTTCTAGCAAATTTGCTAGAATTGATGAGAAGTACACTATTCAATTTTAGTCAAAACAGTGAGGCTTCATCCTCACTATTTCAGGACTTGTTGAATCCTTTACTACTCTTGATTTATCTTGCCAATATTTCACGCCAAGACAATGTTGCATATTTACAGGATAAATGTTTATGAAGTTTACAGGAAAGTTAGATTCAATGCACAGAATTAAAAAAAAAAAAAAAAAACCCACCTCAAACTAGGGCTTGGGGATAAATTGCAGTACAATAAGACTTCCAAGCACAATTTTGGCATTAATCTCAGAAGAATTACGATCTAAGAACAAAATCTTTAACAGAAAAGCTCCTCATAATCAATTGGCATGGCATTGGCATTTTGGACAATACAGCAGATGCTTTGCACTTTGGTATGCTATGCAATTTTGCATGCATAAATGTATACATTCTGAGTACATAACCCTACTATCAGGAAAAAAAGAAAACAACAGTCGCTTTTTGAAACAAATATGGCCTTAACTGAATCAAGCAAATCTTTTTACTTATCAAAAGTATCATATGCCTTTTATATGCACAATATAAGATGATTGAACCAACAGCAAGGAGTTCAAATTATATGACCAAGAAGGAGCAAAACAGAAAAGTTCATAATGTGCTTAGTTATTAATTTCAGCTTTCCAAGACCCAAAAAAAAAAGCATAAAGAAATAGCCAAAGTGAAAACGCAGCTAAAAAGTCCAAAGACAATTAAGAAACTGTGATGCTGCAAGAAAAGTTCTCTAGGTTATACTGGCTATAACACTCCCCTACCTGAAACACAAAAACACAAAAGAAAAGAAAAAAAAAAGATTAAACAAATGGGAAGTGGAGCACAGAAAGCACACAACTAAATCTTGACATAACACGCACAACAATAATAACAATAGCAACACTTACAACAACAAAGTACATGCATAACCAAAACTATGCAATGGATTGAAAAGCAGTGAGATATAACAGGCATACCTCTTGTACCAAGAGAAATCATTAGGTATACTTGCTTTTGCATTTTTAAGATGATCAAGTTGCACTAAAACATCAAGTAACTTCAACATGGACCTGTAGCAAATAATAATGTTACCAAAGGATATACTAACACCATCAATAGGCATGAAAAAAGAAATTGAGAATTACAGAAAATAAGTTAAATAAATAATGCCTCCAGATGTAATTATTTATATTTGCAATAAAGCGTGTCTTTTTTCCTCATAAATAAGCATGACCCATAACAATACAACTTGAAACTAATGAAAAATAAATGTGTTCCTTCTAAAGTGGGAACTGCAATCATAAATTGCATTTAAAGAAGATACGACTTTATTAGTTAATTTAGGAGAGACAACGAACAACAAAAACAACAACCCAAACAGATCAAAACCCTCACACCATCAAATGAGACTTAAAGAGAAAACAGAGGTCAACAGCCACCCAGTCCTGAAGGGAATAGAGTACAGGAAACTGAAACCACCCTCAGCTGCTGTTATTAGCCAAAAGACAGTCATGCTCAAGGAGGCAGGACCACCACCAAGCTGAAGCTGAGACCAACCAGCTCCTCTACTGCCAAAAATGCAATGGGTCTGCACTCAATATAAAGCTTTGAGCAGGAGTATGGGAATGAGGGCCCCAAGCCTGAATCCAGTAAAATAGATGTGTAATAGTAAGTCTGAACAGATCAGCTGAAGGAACCAAAACATTGTCGAACAACACACTCTTTCTCTCAAGCCATAAAGTCTACATTCAGCTGAAGAAGACAGAGAACCAAGATCTTTTGATAGTTTTCCCACATACATAACTCCCCCCCAACTAATCAAACATCTCCAAGATATTCCTGGGAGCCATCCAAAACAAACCCCACCATTGAAAAACCTCACACCGAAAACTCCAACTTACCTCACAAAGGAAGAAAAGGTGATACGCAAATTCATCAAAGTGACCGCAGAAAGGACAACCAATATTATCAACATTTAGAATCCCTTTCTTCCCCAAATATTCTTTGGTGCTAATTTTGTTAAGGAGAGCCAACAGTATAAAAACTACCAGTTTAGGTAAAAATTTCTCTTTCTTCATAAATTGCATTTTTTTTTTTTTTTTGGCCTCTTATTAGTCAATGCACCTCAATCAAAGGGTAAATTCACCTTTCCCTGTGAAGCATTAAAGATTATAGCATTTATGCAAAGAGGTTATATAATGCAAGGAGGTTTTACAGCATTTATGTTCCAGAAGATTATAGCATTTATGCAAGGAAGTCATATAATGCTTAGATCCGTGTATCATGGAAGATGTACAATTTTAATTATGCAAACCAACTAATAGTTGGGAAAATATTGTAGGCATACACTAAAGAATTAAGTTGAAAGTGTAACTCTATTATACAAGCACCAACAAGAAGAATCAATGGGGAAACAATAACTACAATTTTGTGATCCTCATGTAAGGAACTTGTAGAAGAAGATTTTCTTCAAATTGAACTCAACGCAACAAAGCTTTTTCTGCAAACTAATTGGGGCTAGAACTTGGATTCTTTTACTCCAATCCACTGAATGAAATGCCATAATTTTGGTTAAACTAAAACATGTCATATCTCATTTTATTACCTAAACTTTGTTTTAGCCTCACATCTAGCATTACCCTCAATGCCAATAGTCACTTCCCCTACTCATTTAGCAATCAATGTTCTACACTCCCAAGCCATCTTAATCAACTACTTTTCATGTATCATTGATCCATGCTACCCTATCATTTGAAGAATTCATTAACTCCTAAGTTCCTAACATTATGCATCCTACGTTTTTCCATACATTATGCTTCATACTAAATTGCAATCTTTGCACACTTCTTTTCGTAATGAAATTTCTACTCAATTTGGTCAATCAATTTGAATTCTTCTAAGTGATAGTGCTAAGAAATATTGCTCTACTGCATTTCAGGCTTTTCTCTCATCTCAAGGTATTGTTCATTAGTTCTCTTACCCTTATACCCCACAGTAAAATGAGGTGCCAAAATGTAAAAATTGCCATCTCATTGAGAGTACTTGAACGCTTCCTCTTCACATGCATGTTCATGTTTCCTTCTTAGATGTGGCTATTCTCACCTCAAGTTATTTGATCAACCCTATGCCATCCCCTATTTTGAATGGGGCCATTCCACATACTTTACTTTTTCCTCGTGATCCCATCTATCTTGTCCCCCCTCATGTCTTTGGATCAATTTGTTTTGTCCATCTTCTTTCCCCTAGTTGTGACAAATTGCCTCCTCCTCAATCAAGTGCGTGGTTTTGGGCTACTCTCATCTTCAAATGTGTTACAAGTGCTACTCATTTGATCTTGGTCGATACTCTCTTTTGATGTCACCTTTTTCGAGTTACCCCCTTTTTCTTCTTCATTTGATGTCCCTTCCTCCTCTGTTCATGAGGTTCTTCCTATTATCCCATCTTTTCCTTCTATAGTCCCAATCCTTGTTCCTATTCCTACTATTCTTACTCCTCTTTAGAGTTATCAGCGTTGTTCTAAGCCATCGTCCGTGCCTCCTATAGTAACTCCACCACATATTGCAGATGATGATGATCCTCCAGATGGTGCCATTCTTCAATCTCCCTCTGGTTCTGCCCATGATCCTATTCATGGTGATACACGTTCCACTTAGAATCTCCATCCCATTTATACTTTTGTGAGTTATCATCGTTCGTCACCTGTCTATTCTGCTTTCTATCTGCTCTTTCTTTTGTTTCTATTCATGAGACCAATGCAAAGGCTCTCTCTCACCCTATGTGGTGCAATGCTATGGAGTAGGAGACGTAGGCCCTTCTCGCTAACGCAACATGGGATCTTGTTCCTCTCCCTCCGAGAAGGTCTATTGTTGGTTGTCAGTGGAAGTTTACTGTTAAGGTTGGTCATGATGGCACTATTGATCATCTAAAAGCCAAATTAGTTGCAAAGGGCTATACTCAAATTTTTGGACTCAATTATGGTGATACATTCTCTAGTGGCTAAAATTGCTTTTATTTGTGTCTTTCTTGCTATGGCAGCTATTCAATAGTGGCCTCTATATTAGTTGGATATCAAGAATGCTTTTTGTCACATGCCAAGCGTAGCTATTGTAATTTTGGTTTTTTATTTTCTGTTAGGGATATTTGTCTTGTACCTAGAGGCAGTTAGGATTTGGGGTAAACTACACATGGGTGCTTGTGTGTGGCTAGAGGCTATATATTAAGCCACAGTTGTAGGATGGAGGATATTGAGTAATGAATTGATATTCTGGTATCCCTCTCTCTCTATTATCGTCTCTCCCTCTCTCAAATATTCGTCATCTTCTTCTTGTTTCTCTCCCTCCCATCTAATCTCTCCCTCCAAATTCTTCTCTTAATCTTCTCGATTCCCTAAGGGTGTGACAATTGGTATTAGAGCGGAAGGCAATTCTGACCGGTGTGTTGCTAGGTGTTACCCACTTTGATCGAAAGGCAATTCCGACCAAACTAGTGAGGCATTCGACCGGTGAGCTGTTGTGTGCTGGCCGCCTTGCTTGGAAGGCAAGCACACTAGAGGCCACACGAACAAACAAGCGTTCGTGAGTGGTGCAGGAGTCCGTCGAAGGTGGTGATGCAAACAGTCAAGAGGTTTGCGACTGGAGCGGATGACTAGTACAGGAGTTCCGAAGTGATTGCAATTGTTGCAGTGGGTTTTTGGTGATCGTGATTGGGTTAGACGAGGAAGTGGGTGTCATGGTCATTGTCAATTGCAGTCAGTGATTAGGCAAAACCAAAGGAAGGATTTGAAGTGAGGTATGGTGGAAGGCACATGAATGAAACAGTTGGAGTCGAGGTTGGATGCCTTAAAATTGGGCCTTCGACATAACCATGATCAAGTAGAAGAGAGGCTAGAGATGGTTGAAGCAAGAATCTAACACACCCAGGAGGAAGTCAGCCACATCCGAGCAGATTTGTCGATGATGGATAGGAACATCCGGGAAGAGTTTTCAAGGTTGAGCCAGTAGTTGAGTGTTTCCCTCACCATGTTTTCCAAGCAGCCCAATGCAAGCCTGCAAGTGGATTTACCTCCCTGAGCCACGACAGCGCCCATCTTTCCCGAACCAAGTGGTCGGCCAAAAGTGGATGAACAAACGGAGTATGCTGCTGAAGAATCTCTTTGGGGACCCCTGACAAACCAAAATAATCCTCCTACACCGAGACTTGAAATCCCGATGTTTGAAGGGGATAAACACCGTTGGTGGATCAAACGATATGAAAGTTATTTTACCACTACTGAATAGCAAAAGGGAACAAGGTAAACATGGTAGCTACCTATCTGAATGATGTGGCAGATTCATGGTTTCAAGGGTGGAATGACCAAAGAGCGGAATGGAGATAGCTCGAGTTTGTAAAGGAATTCTGTGCTCATTTTGAAGAACGAAACCTAACTAATATTGTGGAAGAATTTAACAAATTGAAGCAGGAAGGAACAATGGAAGAGTATCTGGTAAGCTTTGAGGAGCTTAAGTCAATAATAAGACAAGCTCACCCGACGTTGGATGAGCATTATTTTGTGTTTAGTTTCCTCAGTGGACTAAGTGACAAGCTAAGGCCGACGGTCAAAATGCTGCAACCTACTTCGGTAAGACAAGCGGCTGAGAAGGCCCATTTGCATGAATTATCATTGGAAGCATTTGTTAAGAAGCACGTAACAAAAGGGTATGCCCAGAGCAGTTAGGAGGTGGGAGAAAATGCTTGGACGATGGCCTCAGATCGGACTCAAGGAAAATAGTATCCTCATGCAGCCAAATCTCCAATTATGGAGTCTAGGAGGAGACTACAATTATGCTTTAAATGCGGGACAAATTCAGTCCGAGCCACCAATGCAGAAGACAGTTGCTACATATGGAGGGTTTAGAGGAAGACAACAAAGTAGTAGAGCCAATCGGAGTTGGATAAAGGAACAATGGATCGAGAGTAATAAGTTTCTTTGGGACAAGAAACATTTCAAGGGGAAAAAAAAATTCACATGCCAAGGTAGTTATTGTAATTTTGGTTTCTTATTTTCTATTATGACTATTTGTCTTGTACCTAGAGACAGTTAGGATTTGGGGTTCATTGCACATGGGTGCTTGTGTGTGGCTGGAGGCTATATATTAAGCCACAATTGTAGGATAGAGGATATTGAGTAATGATTGTTATTCTAGTATCCCTCTCTCTCTCTGTTATCTTCTCTCCCTTTCTCTCGAATATTCTTCATCTTCTTGCTATTTCTCTCCCTCCCATCTGATCTCTCCCTCCAAATTCTTCTCTTCCCAATTCCCTTTCATACCCTAGCTCAACCCTAGGGGTGTGACACTTTTTCCATGGCAACCTTCTGGAGGAGGTCTATATGGAGCAACCACCTTGGCTCGTTGCTCACAGGGAGTATAGACTGGTATGTTGCCTAAAAAAATCCTTAAATGGTCTAAAGTAATCTCCCCAGTGTTAGTTTGGTCACTTTAGTTCTATCATCCAATCCTTTGGTATGACTAAAAGTGAAGTTGATCATTTTGTGGTTTATCACCATTCTATTAGTGAAGTAATATTCTTGGTGGTGCATGTAAATGATATCGTTATTACAAGTTATGATGAGGTTGGTATTGCGCAGTAGAAAAATCATTTGCACTCTTATTTTCAGACTAAGGATTTGGGTAAATTAAAGTATTTCCTTGGCATTGAGGCAGCTAAATCCACACATGGTATGTGCATCGCTCAACAAAAATATGCCTTGGATATTTTAGAGAAGACTGGTATGCTTGATTCCCAACCTATAGATACACCTATGGATTTTAACGTTAAGCTTGTACCAAGACAGAGGGAGCCATTGGAGGATCCTTGGCAATACAGCAAACTGCTTGGAAAGCTTAATTACCTCACCATTACACAGTACGACATTTCTTTTGTTGTTAGCGTGGTGAGTCAATTCTTGGACACCCCTTGTGATAGCCATTGGCATGCTTTAGTGCGTATCTTGAGGTACGTTAAGAGGGCTCCTAGTAAAGGCTTCTTGTTTGAGAACAAAGTACAAAAACAAATTGTTAGATTTACCGATGCAGATTGGGTTGGGTCTCCTACAAATATGCACTCTACCTTAGGCTATTGTATCTTAGTTAGAGGTAATTTAGTATCTTGGAAGAGTTAGAAGCAAAATGCCAAGGCTAGATCTAACACATAAGCAGAGTATTAGGCCATGGCTTTAGCCACATGTGAGTTGGTTTAGCTCAAGCAAAAGAGTTGAGATTTGGAGATTCAAGGCCTATGCAGCTTATTTGTGATATTCAGGTAACTCTTCATATTACCTTTAATCCAATTTTTTATGAGCAAACTAAACACATAGAAATAGACTGTCACTTGATGAGACAAAAGCTGATTTCTAGAGAAATTAGTGCCTCATTTGTTGGCTCTAAAGACCAGCTGGTTGATCTTCTTACAAAGGCATTATGAGGTTGACAAGTTGACTATATTTGCACCAAGCTAGGCATATATGATGCACATGCGCCTTCTTGTCAAAGCAAATAAAAATGACAATTTTGCATACATATGGCTTTTTCCCCTTGCAGAACATAGAAACAACCATATCTCTTTATTTAATCTAACTGACCAAGTAAAAACAGGGTTTATACAGGTCTTTGGCAAAGATTCCAATCCAATATTGCCTACAACCTTCATCCTCTTTGAGTTATAGTCATTTTGTTTTTTTTACTTTTCTTTAACTGTTCTTATGCATAATAACTATTTTGATTTTGCCCTGGTGCAGGTAATTTGGTATATTTCTGTATGCCAAATCAATTACACATATTCAATAAAAAGACAGCCAATTCTTTGGTTTTTTTAGATACACCCATCTGATCAAAAACTGTCACATAAATATAGTGATAACTCACCAGATATGAGTTATAGTAGGGCCGTTGATACGCCTCTCAGGCCTAGAAAACCTTTGCATATCGGCTGCTAGCTGCATCAGAACATCACGCCCTGGTAAAACCTTAAAAATAATCACCAACATTGGTGGATATTGGAACTAAAGGAAATGATTCTCATACTTTAGAGGCAGCTGATGCTTGCCATCGCTGTATGTCACGGAGACGACTCATTTCCAGGTCTAGAACTTGGTAAGTTTCCAGATATAAATCAGCCTGGCTTTGCTTCATGGAGTCTGGAAGCTGCCAAATTCACAAATTTATACAATAAAAAGGATGCAAGGGGAATAGAATACTTAACATGTTGCATATTGGTGCAATGCAATCTTGCAACTATCCACATCGAATGAGCTTATAAACACAGCTATGCTAAACTTGAAGAAGCTGACCTATATAATTTGAAGAATACAAACATTAACTGTCCAAGCATAGCACCACATAAAATAAAACTCAACTAGAATACTTTTCCCAGCTACATGGACAATAATATAATCATAATTGCTCCAGAAGATGATACTCAAAAGAACAATGAGCTGGGAGACAGAACAATGTTCTAGTCATTGCTGAAGTTGTATTAACCTGAGGAAGTGCTTTGACACAACTCCTATATGTATAGAGCACTGATGCCATATCCTTTCCCTGTTGGATAAGGGTATTCTGAACAGGTCCCAGTAAAAAAAGTTAAAACCAACTTATATAGGTAAATCGAATAAAATATGAAAACTCCAAGGAGATAATTAGTGAATATTTTATGGATTTAAAATGGGGAGGATCACAACGTAATGTTGCTAATCTTAATCTTATAAAGAATTATAACTCTTTTAAATTAGTCCTAGAACAAGATATAGAAGGAAGAATGGCATACCAGCTGATTGAGAGCCTTTGTATCCTCTGATAAAGATAGGCGATATGCAGAAACATCAGTATACTCTACAAAACAAAAAAGGAAAAACAAAATATCAATTATACTAGCAAGGGAAAAGAGGGAGAGAGGGAATAAGAGATGTACTATGCCAATGACACAAAATAATCAAGTTCACCAGCTTAAGCTGTTAGTTGAAATGGTTCATAATAAGGTATCAGAGCAAGCAGTGGTTAGTGTTCAAACCTCACCACCAATCAAATGATTATAATACTTGTACCTGTATAACCAGTGTACGGGAAATACAAGGGTATTTCAAAAATAAAATAATTAAACTAAAACAACTATAACAAATTGAGCTTTTAAACTTTTGTACAAATTCTATCATCATAAGTCTACGAGGATAAAAATTAATTGTTAAATACATGTATAATATTCCTGGTTAGACCCAGTTTTGAAATGTATTTTACATTGATAAGTTCTCTTCAATTTTTTTGGGGGGAATGGGAGGTGGGGGGGGGGGGGGGAGGGAGAGAGCATTGAAACTTCTCTCACAGCTCTGCAGCCAGTTTTAAAAAATTATGGAAAAATAAAATGAAACAAGAAAACAAATTATTATATGCATAATTTTAAAGTTTACGTGAAGATGTTAAGCATGTACGCTGGTTAAATTAATGTTTTGGATAAGTGGCCTGGATGACCCTGCACATTAGAGCATTTAAATATAGATAAATATTTTGTTCTACATTCAACCTAAACTTATACATATAAACTATCAACAATATCCATAAAATACATATCAATCAATTCATGGAATAAAATCATAAATAATAATTCAACTTGAAAACAAGCCAGAAGCTCAGTTGGAGACTAGCAGAAAACATCCCCTCCCCCCTATTCCCCGTCCACAACAAAAATAATAATAGTAATAATAAAATAAATAGATTAATAAGAATGATAAATTTTACACATGTTAATATTTTACTGTCCAACATTCTATGCCATACAAAAAAGATTGGTTTTATATCCGCCTTATAAAAATTTTCTTTTATCTTTAACGAAATCTTACCACAAAAAAAAATAAATAAATAAAATTATGTATGAATATTATAGTAAGCTCAGTCTTGTAGCGCATTGCTGTTCATACTTCCAGAAAACAATTCAGTTACCAAGAACAGCCACTTAGTCTCAGGTACGTAATGATAGAAGAAGTTGAATGCATAAGAGGGTCAATCATACATAAAGTCTCCCAAAATTGATGAAATAATATGTTAAAAAAATAACCAGAACCGTACACAACAAATACAAACAAACACATACCAATTGGACTATTTGTTGCAACCCTTTCGGTTGACACCCAAACACCTGGCCCTTGAACTTCTGGTTGTTCGTCCTACCATATTTCAAGATAAAAGATAAGCATGGCATGCTTCAAGAAAAAGCAAAAGCTAAGAATTTGGGATAAACAAAACCCCAATTAGGCAATGTTAAAATATTTCACGGCTCCAGTCCCGTAATGTTTTCAAAACCCTACTGCTACTTCGCCTGCATAACTGGGAGCACCCGGAGATGAATACAATCTATGCATTATCACAACCCTCAAACCCCCAGTTGAAAAGCCATGTAAAAAACCGTAATTGGAACACCCCAGAATGAAAATGAAATCTGTGGATGGATGTAAATATGAATATGAACAGACAGATCTTGAACTTCACCTCCAATGAGAAAGTAGATAAAGCTGCAATAGCCTCTTCAACGGGAACCGCCATTACAACCGCTTTGATCCAACTCAATCAGTTGAGAACAACACCAAATCTGTTAATTGCGAGATCCAAAGAGAAGTAATTAAGAATGGGCTACTTCAATCTTTACCGTTTGTATTCCTTCACTCGAAGTTTCAGCAACGGCGAGAAGGATCATAAACACTCAAAACAGTACGCGCCGTTCTCCAGTTTTATTCCCCCTTTGGAATTGAAATCTCAAGATCTAGTCCAGAAGAAATGACAAAATTCGATTGTATAGACCAAAATGCACTTATGTTTTTCTTTAATTATAAGAGGGAAAATGCTATTAATACTTTATGGATTACACCATGACTTATATAATAGATAAAATATTTAAAATATCTCTCACTCAAACTGATAAAATAAGGCGATGTAAAACAGTGAGATGCATGACTAAAATATCTCTTACTCAAGGCATTGAGGCCGCACAAGGCATTAACACGTAATGAGGTGAGACGTCAGGGATATTTTTGTCATTTATGATGTACTGTATAACCTATGATACCTATAAAATACCTATAGCATGGTTCTTAGAGAGTAAGGTTCCAATTTGGGAGGACATTTAGGGTTTAATCGTGCTATAGGTATTTCATGAGTTACACTATGAACTACGCAATGAATCATAAATGATAAGAATATCCCTCGTGTCTCATTATTTTGTGCCTCCTCATCAATTTAAGTGAGGGATATTTTAGTCATGTACCTCATTGCTTCACATCGCCTCACCACCTCACTTCATCATCTTGAGTGAGGGTTATTTTAGACATTTTATGTACATTATGTAACTCATACTATAATCCATAGAATACCAATTACATTTTCCTTTAGGGTTACCGACTATGCAATGGATAAATTAATGTTGAATTTTTAGAGGTAATCTTACTTAAAAGTTCATTTTATGATCTGTATAGTATTTTATTTTACAAAAAAAAAAAAAATTCTTATCGCTGCCAGTAAAGTCACTCTATGACAATTAATATTTGCATTTAGTAATTAGAATAACTGATCATTTTTAAATCTATCTAAATAATTTTTATATGGTGCGCATACCGACACAAGTTATGAATAATAACTAACAATATTATATGGAATAAAATAGTTTTAATTTTTAGTTTTGATTTTTAAATTTATTTTAATTTTTTGTTTTGATAATTTATTTTCAAAAAATAAAAAATATATTCTATTTATCATTCTAAAAATTATTTCTCAAAACAGAAAATTAAAAAATGCATTCTATTTAAAATTTTGAGAATATTTTTTAATGATATTTCATTCAATAAATTTGATTATTTAATAAATTAAAAATATTTAATATTAATATATTATTAAAAAATATATACATTTTAAAATTGATGAATCTTGCAACATTTTTTTCCATTATAAAGATAAAATATAAATAAATAAATAAATTATCTCCTCATTTTCGTGTTTTGGTTGTTTTGGCTAAAAATAGTCAAAATAATATTTTTTTTATTTTGAGTTTTTTTATATAAATTTTTTTTCTTATTTTTCAAAATGTATTTTTAAAAACAACAAATTAAACTCGTTTTTACTATTTTAAAAAATTAAAAATTAAAAATAGTTTGAAAATAATAAAGAGAATACGCATTTATTCTTTATGGAGTCACTGTTTTTGAACTTTTTAAAAAGATAATTAATTTGATAAAAAAATAAAAATTTAAAAAAATATTGAGACAAAGAGGCCTAAAATTTAAGGGCATTCAAGTAAAAAATTTACAGATTTTATAATTGATGATAATAGAGGAGCAAATTAAAAGATTGATAATAACAAAGAAGTATAATATATATATATATATTTCATGATGATAAACGAAATAATAATTATTATTATATAATTTATAATAGGGTAATTAACACTGTTCCTCATTAAAATTTATGGTTTATTATAAATTAGCTCTTATGCTTTAATTTATCCTGCAATAAAAAATAAAAAAATAGTTGAATCTCTAATTAGAAAATAAAATTTTAATTAATTAATTAGTTAATTTTTTTTTTTAACTTTATACTATGGATTTGAAAACGTAAATGATTTAGATAAACAAAAGGTGGCTGAATTGAAAAGGTTTGTTGGGCAATCCAATGTGAGGGACGGATGATGTGATGAAACAGCATGAAATGGAGCTATTGGGTTGCTTTGTGATACGGATACGATATCAAAATAAATCATTATCATCCTTTTAGCCTTTGTTTCTCCTTAACTTCAACCAGGGCCGGCCCAAGGCATAGGCCACTGAGATCTATGCCTAGGGCCCCCCAAAAATTTGGAGCCCCAAACACCCCGCCCCCAAACAGCTATCGCCCAGCAGCACAACCCTCTCCCCCTAACACACAGAAAATTTGGGGGCCCCAAAATAATCTCTCCTCCCCCCCTTCCCCCAGAATTTGGGGCCCCCCAAAAAAATCCCCCGCCAACCCCCACACACAGAATTTGGGGCCTCCAAAAAAAATACTCCCCCACCCACACTATTTTCGCCTAGGGCCCCACTGGGCCCTGGGCCAGCCCTGACTTCAACGGAACTTTTCTGTCAAGACAGGCAGACACCACCACCCCCACTGCATTTTCTCTTCTCTTAAGTTGATGACAGCACTATCTTTTCCCTTTTCTTTATTGAGATTTAGGTATTCGAGTTTTGGGATAATGCTAGATGGCCAATGGCCCATCTGAGTGACAATTTAGTTGATAATTAAGTCAAAATTACATATCTACCATCATCGTAAATTACAAACTTACCCTTAATTTTTCAGCTCAAATTAAATGCCTCACCCCGTCTAAAAGTTTTATCTTCCTCACCTACTCTCTCTCCACCCTACTGCGTGCTGCCTCCATCTCCGACTGCCTAGCTTCTCTCTCTCTCTCTCTCTCCCTCACTCTCTCAACACTGAACTCCCATTATTCTTTTTGTTTGTTTTATTGCAACCAACAAACCCAAACTAATGGTCTTCGTATTTAATCAGAGTAAGACCATTCATTCATGTTCATATTCTTTCTACGTTGTTGTGTTCAGATTTGTGAATGAAAGAAACGCGTCGCTGAAAAATTGTTCACAGAACAAAAGACAATAAGTCTATGAGATTTTGCCCTCTCTCTGTCCGATCTCTCATTCTTCTCTCACTTTCGCCAATGGTAGACAGAAATAAAGAGCGAGAAGAGTCTCCATATCTTTCCTTTCTGGAGTCACAAAGCCGCCAATGAGAAGGTCTAGATGGTAAAGATATTTTGGTCGTTGATACTTCGGAGAAAGCTCTGCTCCTAAAACCTCTTTCTTCTGTAACAGAAAAGTAGGAAAACTGCATAATGTAGGTCACATTTTATGCCAAACATTTTTGTTTTCTTTTCTCTTTTATCTTGTAAGTACCGAATTTTGTTTCTTGAATATATGGTTGGTTGGTTGTTTCCATCCAATTGCTTGCGACTCAAATGCTATAATTTCACATTGTGCATTGGTGAAAATTTCAGTTGGTTCTATGTTTGTGCTCGAGATTGATTGCATAATTCAGCAGACCCCACTTCTAAATTTTGTCTACAACATGGGTTTTTGCCCTTCTCCGAGTACAAATAATGGGAATGGGTTGTTGAGTTGTTCAAATTCGCAATGCCTATTGGTGCTTTCCTGGTTTCTGTTGTCTCATAAACTTGTTTGGGCTCTTAATTACAGATTTACAATCCTTTTATACTATTTTCCTTTTCTTATTGTAGTCGTTAGATCGATTCAATTCTTGGTTTGATTAGAGTTGGGCTTGAAAATTTTGATTTGGAGCATCGGGTTCAAATCGTTTCTTGAAAACCATTGGTTTGGATTTGTAGGTTGCAATAAAACAAAGAGAAAGAAGAGTGGGAGAGCTTGATCATACAGTCAATGTGTAAAGATATGGAATAATAATAATAATAAATAATAATAGTAATAATAATTCAATTCTAAAAAAATAATAAAAATAAAAATAATATATATATATAAAAGCCAAAAATAAACAGAAAATATAAAAAGAAAAAGGGGAGGCACACGGGCACCCCCCCTGAAATCATCTTTCTCTTTCTTTCTCTCTCTCGCTCTCTCGGATCTTGGTGGTTCTTGCGATCCGACCGTTTGATCACTCATCCGATTTCATTTTCACCATTTAAGAGCCCCCGATTTACAAGGAGGTAAGTGTTTTGGTATGGTTTTTGTTGATTTTGTCGTTGTTTTGCGAGATGTATATATAAAGGCGCGGTTGGATTTTTGACCGATTGTTTAAACTCAGATCTACAGAGATTTGACCGTTAGATTTGTTTGGTTTTGGGATATGATGGTCAGAATACTAGAGGGTGTCGAATGGAGGTCTCAGATAACCAAAAATTGTAAGCCACGATGGCCAACAGCGACTGACAATGAGTTTTATTTTTTTGGCCAAAAATTTAACCCTAGATCTACTAAAATCTAGCCATTTGATCCTTGTCATTTTTGGATATGTTGGTCGCCTTGGTGCAGCGCACCTCATGGTAGCCTCCGATAGTTGAAAATTTGGCTAACGGTCGACGATGGCCATAATTCATCCTTATGTTGGTCGAAAATTAATTTATAGATCTGCTAAGATCTAACCGTCTGATAGCTCTCATTTTGAGATATGTCGATGTTCGTGGCGAGGGCTTCGATTCTGTATGCTGGTCGGTCATGTTTCATCGCCCGGCAGCGGCAGAATGTCGAGAAGGAAAAAAAAGAGAGAGAAGAAAAAAAAAAGAAAATAGGGCTTTTGGGGTTTGGGCAGCTCAAATAAGGTTTTAACCTAGGATGACGAGGCTTGATTGGGTTATAGAATGACCCAATGTGTTGGGTATGGTTTGACCCATTTATGGCAGCCCTTGGGCTGGCCTACTCGACTTATTTTCCCTTCTTATCATTTGTCTGTGAACCTAGGATAATTTGGTTAGATTGGTCGTACTCAGGATATCGACGTCAGTCTAATTTGGGTTTTCTTTAGGTCTCTTGGAATTGACAATGTGACTGGTGAGTCACATTGTTAATCTGAGTTCTAAGGATAAAACCCTATTAGATGACTCGAGACCGAGCAAGACTGATCTCGAGTATGTTTTAGGCTAGCCTATGATGATGATTTGGGTTTATCCTGAATCCTAATTTCTAATGAATTCATTTTATTCTAAGACTAGCACATTGCCAATCATTTTTTTTTAATCCATCTATTAAATCACTAATTAATTAATTATTATATTTTTTAAAATTTACCAATTGAGTTACAAATATGAATATATATGTACTTTGAAAAAGAAAAACTTTAAAAATGTTATCTATATTAAAATAAATATAATTTATGGGTAAATATAGAAATATATGTATATATATATTATTCTTATTACAACCTATAAGTGTGTGTGCAGTTCTACTATACACTTATGCATAACATGCAAGACGAGACATGATGACGTAGTCGATGGCTAAACTCGACGAGTTCCATGGTGCCAAATTCAGATATTGTGTGGGTCAAAATATAAAATAACCGATTCAGGGTATTAGGTAATAGTTAAGACTTTCAGTAATTTTTATTACGTCGATACTTTGTTTACCCAAATGTGACCACCCTATTCTATGTATTGTAGGCTTGGATTATCAGGATTTTGCACGATCTTCTTCCCAAGCTCGAACTTGAGTCATTCCTTCCCAGGCGAGTAGACATGATATGTTATGTTTACTTTATTTTGTGCACGTATATACTATTTTATGCATAACTTGTATATGATTTTTATATGCGAATCATAGAAAAATATTTTTAAATATTTCTAAAATGCATGAAATATTTTCATTCTACTAGGAGAGACATAAGCAGAAAGATTAAGTGATACCCTAACTAATTTCTTGTCTTTGAGTATGTGAAATATTTAATGATATGGTGCATTTTGGGCACCGCATGAAATGATAAATGGTTATGACTCATGCATTAAGTAGGGTATCATTCGCATTATTATTAGAGGACTATCTAGTAGATTTCCTGGTGACTCACAGTAGGAAAAGATCATGGTACTGTGAGGCTTGGCATGACAAGGCCATGAGAGACACGGAGAGTATGTTTCAACATTGTTATCACGTGGGCTATTATGGTATTATAGTGTGATGATGATGTATGTGCCAGTATATGTACTTGTGTGCATGTGTGTATAGGCACTAAGCCAGTTTCTAGTAGTGTGTCCTTAGATTGGTGTATGCATCACATATAAAAAGTATATGAGACTTTAATGGTTAGGTGATCAACTTTTGGGGTTATCTCTAGGCACCTATTTTTTCTGCACTATATTTTTCTTTTGAACCTCAAATTATGTAACTTATGGTACACATACTCATTGTTCACCTTACTATTATGTTATTGTATTCATGATGTTCATCCTAACATTTATATTGCATACTTTCTTAGTGGGCATGCCATACCTTATACTCGCGACTCCATAAGACTCACCCCTTTTTTTAAAAAATATTTTCAGGAAATTCTTTTGAATACTGGTTCAGCAGATCTTCTGGTATGATGGAAGACTTCTTTTGATTATTGATTTGATATAGGATTCTCTATGGAGACACACACATACTGTCGAGTCTATTCTTTTGTACTTTATTTTTGTGGTACACAATTGTGTTAAAAGCCCGAGATATGGGACTATATATGTATTTATGACAATAGGATGATGGAAATTCATTTTTTTTTTGTAGCTGTTGTACATGAGATATTGAAATTTTTGTGGAAAGTTGATATCGTATTTTTTTTCATGTCTCTATATTTTATCGGTAGTATTAATGTTTTAGGCAAATCGAGCTAGAGAAAAGACATACTAATCTACGGTGGGGCTGATGGGCCTAGGGATTTGTGTCGGTCATGACTTATTAGAAATCGGGTCGTGACACAATGGCCATATACATATCTAGAAAACTGAGATGGCTCCCATAACAAATCAGCATGAATATATTTTTAATTTTGATAAAATTTTTGTATATAACTTATAATAAACTCATCATTAAAAAAAAATCAAAATAACCCATCTATCATTATCATCATCATCATTATTGAAGAACAAAAACAACCCATTGAAGAACAACCCAAGAGTAACCCAAATCAACAATAGCAGCACAAGAACAACTCAAATCAACCCATTGAAGAACAACACAAGATAAACCCAAATCAACAGCAGCAGCACAAGAACAACTCAAATCAACCCATTGAAGAACAACCCAAAGTAGGTCAATCCGAGTAGGTGAAAAAAGGAGAGACAAAGAGTAGGTAAGGGGCAGTTGGGGGGGAGTGATCTAAGGGAGGGACGAAGGTCGTGCGAGCGGGAGGGGGGTGACGGCTAGCGGTGCCATTCTCTCTTAAGGCCAAGGCCGACCAGGTGTGGGCGACGACGGTAAGAGCAGCGCTGGCGAGGGTCACGACGACTGTGGTGAGAGCCGGGAGGGGCGATGGAAGGTAGTGCTAGAAGTGTTGGCAGGGGAGACGACGGGCGACGACAGTGGAGCCATTCTCTCTCAAGGCTGATGTCGGTCGGGTGTGGGGGACGACAGTGCGGCGACGATGGTGACGCGGTCCTCCCTCAAGGCCAAGGGTGAGAGAGAGAGAGAATGGGTGAAATTTGGGTAATTGTGGGTGAGTGAGTGAAATTTAGGCGACAAAGAAATTAATATTTCATCCTTTAAATTACTTATTTATTGGGTTCAATTTATCGCGATATTTTAGTATCAAACTATCGCAATAAATTGAGATTTTTAACAAAGTTGTCCATCAAATTGTTCGTCTAGCATTGTCCCAAGTTTTGGTCAAAAAATTTTGAGGAGAGTGACCTTTTCTTTCGATTCGTTCTGCAAGTAAATTCAAATATAGTCACAGTCTATACACACTCGGAGTGAACTTTCGAGAAATAACTACTCTTCCCATGAACCCTACCTTTACGTTGTGTGGACGGAACTCTAGGAAAGTGCGACATGACACACTATAACCCTGCCTCCACGTGGATGACTTGTCTTCCAATTTTACTGTTGTCTTCCAACAATAAGTCTACCTTTCAAGACGCCACAAGGATTCGAACATACGATACTCTTGTTATTCTCTTTGTACTTTATTATTGCGCTATGTCCATGAGGGCGACACGATCATCTTTGTTTGGAAACGGTTCTTTCTTTGCTTTTATTTTTAGTTTTGAATTTGTGTTTTTAAAAACTTTTAAAACTAAATTGAGTATTCTTTCAACTTTTTATCTAAATATTGTAACGCCCCACTTTTTCGAGCATTAAATAACTTAAAAATTTTGAGAATATTTTTTTTTAATATAAATCATTTTTCGACAATCCCGTTCTACTTTTTTAGGATACTAAACAAGAATCAATAAGTTAAGACAGGTGATCATCATAAATGCAGAAGCTTAAAATCGAAACCCGATATGATACATAACTGAATTCACTTAATCATAACATAAGAATCTGTACCATCATATCATCAAATACTTAAATACATAAAGACTTATCTGTACAATCTGACGATTCCTCAGAAATACAGTAAATCGTAACAATTATACATGATTTTTAATATAGTATAATCTTCTAACCATGACTAAAGACATATCCTGAATCCTCACGAAGGTGCATATACCGGAACAACTCGCCGAACCTATCGGCCAAGTCATCACGTGCCATCACATCTCAATCATCCCCTTGTCATAGCTGCAAATCCTAACTGGAACGTTTGAATATTCAAAGGGAATAACCCAATTAGAAGATGAATCTTCTAGTGAGGGTTTGCAAACATGATACGTGAATATATAATGCAATAATATAAACAATCGTATGCCCTAGTGTAAATTCCCTAGCCCACTAGCCTTGTATAGAACCCTAGGCAGATCCCAACCTTCTTTCAGAATAATCCTAATGTTGTTCCATCATTTTTCTTTGGAGAATTACGGCTACACTATCAAGGCGACATCCCAATCCCATGCACGAGTATCAATATGCCAATAATATCATGTCATGCAAAAATTATGACTTTCTATGCAATATGTCAAAATGATTATAACTTCAATAAATTTTATGCATAATGAAGCAAACATGTCATATATAGGTTCTCGGGTCAAAATCACTCACCCTTAGCACGAAATTCAGAATACCTCAAAAAACGCGTATCGCCTCGATTTGCATGCCCAACCTCTATTTTCGTGCCAAACCAAAAAAGTTGCACAAACCATAATTCCTTGAGCACAACAATCCTATAATTCATATTTAATTACAAAATATCTCAAAATCTCAATATTTTAATATTTTCCTTCATTTTCTCCCATTTTCCCTTCTAAAAATCCAAATAAATACCTTCGAGACTATTTTCTCCAATCTTTTTCTACAACAATTCATTATTTACTAAGAACTTCAAGAGAAAATTACTGAACTTACCTCGTTGCTTCAATTTCACACAAAACAAGACTGATTGGTGCAAAAATCGAGACATCGAGAAGGCCAACATCAAAACTTTTTGCACAAACCCCCATAACTTATTTTTCTAGTTTTTTTCCAAGATTTTTCTCGATTTTTCCCACCTTTCACCCACCCTCACTCACTAGGGCTAGTGGCCTCGCGTGAAAACCAGCATGTATGGCCCATGCGCCGGTCGTTTTCCCCGGTGCCGATACATCGGTAAATCTAGAAACCAATGCCATCATCTTCCCCTGGTCCAGTAGATCCGAATGGCCTAACTTGTGCCTCGAAAGGATCACCAGAAGACGTCCAAATGACCGGCCAAAGTATCTGCTAAGCGGATCACCTCTTTCTCCAGCGAAGATTCGAACAACCTTCAAACTTTCACCAAAATACCTGAAAAATCTCCAGAATGCATCATCATTTCATGGGTAACAAAAGCTCCTTATTTTGGTGCCTCAATTCGTTCAAAAAATGGCCTCGATTTGAAGCCAAAAACCTCTCCAGATTCGACCATCATGAACTCCTATTTATAGGCTATTTCGGACCCCTAAACGACGAATATCGAGAAACCCAAGGCCTTTGATGTCTCATCCCATCGAAAACAACCCAAAACTTGATTCTTAGTGGCCAAACTTTCGGCCGAAAGTTGGCCTGATTTCGACGTGATTTTAGCCACTTGTTGGCCAAGAAGCTTGGCTTGGCCTTACTTCGAGGCCCCCCATCCTCAGGTCTCCCATGACTGATTTCGGTGATTGGATGGGCTGGTCGGCCATGGCTATTTGGAGGTTTTCCTAAAATTTCACTTTGGCCCTTCAAACTTTGGTTTTTTCACTTTGACATATTTTCACAAAGTCCCTTAACTTTGCATAATTGTATTTAAAACCCTCAAGTCCTAAAACATCCATTTCATTCTTGAAGATTCCAAAAAATATCATTTTGATCTCCCTTTGGCAATTTCAAAAAACTGCACTTAGGCTCGAATCTTCGTTTCGACCATAAACCCTTTCGTTTCTTCCTAAAACCGCTGAAAAGTTGTCCAACATACCGAATATAAACCCTCTCAAGATTTTGATAACTTCCTGGAAACTCCCTACGATAATTCGATTTTGCAGCCTAAATCGCAGTTGCATTTTAGCTGTACAAAAAATCGTTCTTTATTTGGTTTCTTTCGATGCCATAAATCATGCTTTGAAATACTCATCACTGCCATATCATTTTCGTTTGGCATCTCGGCTCCAAGGCACTTCTTACAATCGATTCGATTAATTTTTTAGGCTATTCAAATACCAATCTTTCCCGAAATTTTATTTTTCTAATAAAACACTTATTTTCAAATAATCTTAATTTCTTAGGTATTACAAATATCATGTCAAAACTAATAGGTTTTTTTTTAAAACCTTTAATGGTCAAATTTCCACTTATTTAATTGATAGGCGTCTGTCTATGGGTCCGTCTTAATTGATGCACTAACACATCAAAACTATCATGGAACTTCACTTCTTCCTACCTACTTGAAGATTAATGCTATATAGTTATATTATTATAGACAATTTAAAGTCTATACGGCATGTTCATATAACAATTAAGATTTATTTTAATAAATTATTAAATGAAAAAATAAAAAAATTTGTCATGAGCCTTTCAACTATCCTAACATTTTTACGTCTTCTTTCCTCTTCTCTCTCTTTCTCTCTCAAGAATCGCGAGAAGTATGATTCTTACGCATTCTTGTTTCAAATTTACAAGCCAATGCCATCATCCAATCGCATATATGGATTATAGTAATGTATGGCATGACCTAATATAATAACAAGGACATATAAATACACATATTAAGATAAATGCATGAAATAATCAGATGAAAGTACACAAGAAAAGGTTTAATTACCATGAAAGTAAGGTACATGTTGTTGCATTCTTGTCAATTCATTAACATGGAAATTATAAGGAGTAAGTTCATGTGTTTCCTTCTTAGAAAACCACTAACTTTTAGACAAAGTTAAAAAATTTATCATCAAAATAATAAGAAATTGGAGATGGATTTTATATCTGATGCACACATATTTCATGCATCATTGAACTAAACATATAAATATGCATGATCGTTCATAATTATAATAACTATATAGTATCGCTAATATCCTAATCTATCAATACACAGATATTCATATTATCTCAAATTTAAGAATTAGTTGCACATTCACAGTTAACATTGAATCATTAATTTGTGAGATAAAACGCATGTGATTCAATCAGAGCCGGCTCCATAGTGAAGCCAACTAGGCAGCTAGCTAGAGCCTCCAAATTAAAGAGGCCCCATAATCTTAAAAATTTATAATTTATATTTTTTTATTTATTAATAATAAATATTTTATTAAACAATTAAATATAAAATATAAACTTTATCTTCCCCATTCTATTCCCACCGTTCTAAACCCACTAAACTTTTTTTTGTCTCCCACTAAACCCCATTTCCCTTCCCAATTAAACCTTATTTTCTCTCTCTTTCTCTCTCTGCAATCTGCTTGGCGCATATTTTTCTTCTTCATTGAATTCACTCACTTCTCTCTCGGTCTCTCTCTCTCTCTCTATCGCGCTTGTTTGCTTCAATTCAGAGTTCAGGCTTTAGTCTAACTGTCTAAGTCTTCGCTGACAGACAGTGTGATTTGTAGCCTTGCTTCAACTTTAATCTTCAGGTTTTGCCGCTTCGGCAGACTGCAACATTTGTTCGGTAATTTTGATTTCTTTTTACTTTAACTTTTGTATTCTTATAGTATTTTTCTAGCTTTGATTTGTTGATTTTCATTGTTGTGTTGTGATTATTAATTAACAACTATGAGCTATGCTAACTCTAACAGCTATTGATTGAACTTTATTTTTTTTAATTTAATAAAATGATAAAATATTTTCATAAAAATATATATTATTTATTTTTTTACTCATATCTCATATAGAATGACATGAGATTCACTAACCTTATCTTTTAACATCTCATACTGAACAAGAAGAAAGACGATGTGTTAGACTTTGTGAATTCCTACTACCCACGTTAGAAATTCTATGACCAGGAACATATTTGTAGTATAACGAATTGTGGATTAACCGTTACTCATATCTTTAACACTTAAGGATTATATCCATTGCTTATTATACTAATGAATGTATGTTTAATTTAAATAAAAATATAAATTTATCATTTAAATAATATTTAAATAATTACAAAATCGAATCTCTTTATGTCACTATAATTGATCATAAGGGCACATATACAATGGAGGAAACACCCCACCCAAGACAAACAAGACATACCAATTACACCCCATTTTCATCAACGGATTAGGATTAAGGTAATTTTGTTTTGAAACCTTGAATTTCTCGTTCGAAAACATGATAAGCAAACAAATCTTAGATTTCAAGATGATCACCATGCTTTCTTTATAATTCCAAATCCTTCTTGGTGCTGATATTGTTTATAATGCTCGCAAAGGTTGTCCAATGAATCAAAGTGCATTCCAACTTCTAGCGCTTGCATCTCGATCACTTTATATTCTACTAAAATGCAAACATTAATCTTGTACTATTATATATAGTACAAGCACAGTCTAGCACACAAAAATACAAACAAAGCTGAAAATGAAAATTTTCATGCAACTGCATGTACAATAATTGTGAGTGCAGCTACTTATTAAATTTCATAGTTCAAATATTAAAAAATAAATGTGGTCAATACTTAAAAGGATAAATTTTTTAGAAACATATCAAAAAATAACAAGAGTTGAATCAATCAATAAAGGGTACTCACAAAATGTTATGAATAGAAAATGGAGCAGCCTTTAGTCGCTGTCTACGTGGATTTACACACTGTTTTCTTGCACGAATTCTCTCTCGCTCACTGTGTAGCGTGATTCTTACCTTCTCTCTTGCTCACTGTGTCATGGCAATGGATTGGCGACTGACGATGGTGGAGCCAATGGAGGCAGGTGGAGATGGTTGGCGAGGAGTACGATTCTTGAGAGAGAGCGAGAGAAGATGAAGGAAGAACTATTTACATAACTCGAACTCCACGATCGTTCTATCACCCTCCTACTGAAATTATCCACAACTTTAGTTCAGATAAAATACCTGCAGTATCTTTCAGTGCAATTCACATAAATCAAAACAACACGTAATGGCAGCTGCACCATCAAAAGATACAATAACTTGCCAATTTTTTCCTTTTTGTTTTCCAGACAACACTGCCACAGCAAACGGACTAAATAGCAATTCGCTCCAAGAGAGTGCCATTTGATAAAAATGAATATGAAGATTTCATCTAGTAACAGACACAAAAGTGCTTCAAGTTTGTACTTATTTGCGAGATCTCAGAACGAAAAGAAAAACCCCATGGGATGCGAGGACATATTCTAACAATGTTCAGAAATAGTTGGTGTTGTAGAAATTCTTTAGAAAGTTGGAGATGCCCTGATCCTTGGTTCCCAAATCCTGCACAAGCCCTGTGCGACCAACCACATATTGGCCAATGATGTGGTGCCGTTGCTTTGCATGTTCCACAATGTCGTTCAGTTCTTCCATCGCCTTGAACAGCAGCATGTCAATCACCTGCCGATTTACCAAAAACAATCACCAACGAGAACCTATTGAACACATAATATGTACTGCAAACTATACATATGTGCAAGCGATGATTAGCCATGCAGTGAGTATCTTCAGGAGAGCATTAACACGCCATAGCCAGATTGAAATTGCAATTTGACCAGTTTATGAGAGACCTCTATGGCAGGAAGCCAACTGTGGCATAGCACAAGATTTTAAGTCAGATTTAACGAGTGAGGTTCAAAAGAAGGCCATTTTTTTGTTCAAACTATGTAGCTTATATATATTATGGTCATGGTCCACACTACCATAATTAGAAAGCAAGCAGCCTTCTTTCAGAAACAATTGTTTCTGACAACTAAGAACCAAGAAGAATCCTCTGGACCAAATGTACTGCCAAACAATTAGCCAAACATATTCCACGAAGATGTTCATAAAATCAGTAAAAGGAACTAGCCAAACTGTCACTGTAGAGAACCCAAAAAAGAATAAGGAAAAAAAAAAACAATCACCAGATTACTCAGTAGCAACATACGACTAACTCAGACAATCAGACTTGGAGAGCACAAGTTTTCCCACAGCAATGTTGCATTCCCAATTGGAGTGAAAGCATTTTATAGCAATGTGATGTCCAACCTGCCATTAGATCCAAATAGAAAAAGGCTGGCAGGATGCTGGCAGTGGAAGGGGTGGCAAACAGGCACAACTTTATATTGAGAAGTGTCCATGCAAGTAGATAAACCATTTCTTTTTTATATGGTAGCAGGAAAACCATTATTTTCAACAAACAATGAGAATAGGTGTCATGAACCTTGGGTTCATGACGGACTGAAATGGACAATCGGAATAATCCGATTGAATTAAGGTTAAGAGCAGAATGTATTAGAGGGAAATTGAAGAAGAATGGGGAAGAAATTAGAGAGAAAATGGGGGAGAGCAGAATAGAGAATTGTAGAGAGAGAATCAGATTTCAATTATCAATTCCAACATGCCAACAAACTCCTAACAGCAGCCTTATATAGGCATCATTGCCTTCTAACAGCTTAACTACTTGCTAACAATATATCCTAACAGTTATTATAAACCTATTACAAGATTACCTCCTTTATTATATTCCTATTACATCATTGACCCTCCTATACTCCTAGGTACATGACAATTCTCTCCGCCTTAAAATGTTTCTTGTCCCCAAGAAACTTATTATCATTGAGCTGCTCTTTCTTCATCCCACTCCTACCTTCATTTTATATTCAATCTCTTTTTCCCTCTTTCTCCTTCTAGGCTTCTTCTTCTTTGTTCTTAGGATTCCAAGAATCGTCATCAGCACAACTTGGACCAGCACTTCAATAGTGGCAGCCAGATTGACCTCAATGGCTTCAAATTCAAATCTGAGTGCTTGAATAGCAAATCGAAGCTTAGAGCCCTCAACATTGTTGTCTATGTTTCTTATGAATAGAGTTTGAGATGGTTGTTCCGCATGAGGATGTTCTCCATAAACCAAATTAATAGATCCTCCAAAATGACAATAAAGGAAGCTATCTTTTCCCAAGTCCAATTCTCCAATACTGCCAAAAAAATCCAATTCTTTAGTTTGGGGCACATAGTCAACCCCATCAGTCACCCCCAACAGTGAGTCATCGCCATTAGGGGAAGGTTTTCCAATAGTTTGTGCCTCAATTTCCTCAAGGGATTCAAGAGATTCCTCAGCAATTAAACCAACTGCCCCTGTCTGAAATTCTGCCACATCTTCGTCCTGTTCATTGGAATTTTTTTGAAGCTCACTCTCAACATCTTTCTCCTCCACATCAGCAACATCTTCTTTTAGCTTACTGGAATTCCCTCCTGCTGAATAGTTGTCGGAATCCATCATCTTCTGGTTAGAATTTTCAGAATGATCATCTGCAACATTCCTTCTCGGTTTGTCGAAGAATTCTGCTGGAAATTTGTAGTTATACTCCTTACTCAGCATCCTTGCAAACTTTTGAAGCTCTTCTCGTATTACACAGCCAAATTCCTCACACATTTTGCTAACCCAAGGGTCTAATGTCCGTTTCCGTGCCTCAGGATTCAGCCCAAACTCTTCACGTTTTCTGTTGTATCCCACTGAAAATGCAACATCTTTTTGCTGCAGAGGAGACTCCCATTGTTTCATATGCAAGCTATTCGTCATGGTAGAATTCTCAAGAGCAGGACAAGTCAAAGGCCAGGGCATAGGAGCTTGATACATCCTTAATCCAACTTTCTCCAACTTTTCTGTGAACTAATCGAGTTCTTAGTTAGAATCGCCTCAAACGCAATTCACTGCCCATGGAATTCTCGTCTTCTAATTTGCTGGTATGCGTTGTCGGACTTCTAATCGGAATCTCCTAAATTACCACTCGATCAGTTCCGATAATGACTAAGGTTGTCTTCTTGAACTGCTACTGCAACAGCTCGGAAAGTAGCAGCGAATCAAACCACTACCCCGTCTTCACAGTTGAACCTTCTATCTTTCCTCAGCAAAGAGATCGATGGCTAAGAATGTTCAACGGAACTTGTAAGAAGCCACTCCTCCTACTTCTTCAGATCCAAGCCGACCTCTCCTCTTTGTGCGTCGGAATCAATTCCACAATTCACCACAGCAAAATCAAGATTCTGCCAGGCTCTATAAGTTTCGCCTGCCTCACTCCTCCTTCAGTGATCACCTCAGTTGCAGCTTCTTCAAAATCTCCTGCGAACAACTTCAAGGTTGGGATGGCCTTGTCCGTTTGGAAATTCCGATCAATTGGACTTCCCTATGAGTCGTCTTTATCAAGCCTGTCTCCCAAAACCGCGGTCGCCTTCACTGCCTCCACAATATGGATCGTAA
This sequence comes from Diospyros kaki, assembly GCA_036245055.1. NCBI lineage: Eukaryota > Viridiplantae > Streptophyta > Magnoliopsida > Ericales > Ebenaceae > Diospyros > Diospyros kaki. The sequence continues at coordinate 22,899,877 of BSEG01000010.1, read as the reverse complement.
TCACACCCTGGAATTGTCGACCGTGAGGTGATTGGGAATGACGAATGAGTAGCGGAGGACGGTCGCTGGAGATTTTGTTCAGATTTGTCTCTAAATTCCGCCTCCGAGATTCACTCGCCTCGCCTTCTAGATCGACTACAGCAACTCGGAAAACAACAACAAATCACTTTGTCGTTCCACCTTCAATGTCGCTCCATTTCTGATTCCATACCTGTTGCGCCACTCTGATTATTACCTCACCTCCGTTCGCTGGAAATCACTGCTCCAAGAATCGAACAACCTTCCAGATCGATAGAATTCTACCAGATCACCGAAGTTTTCCCACTGGAATCGTCTAGGTTGCTCGCCTTCCTTGAGCGGCTGTAATGCAACCAACGAAATCTGTGATTCGCGGTTGAGCGTCAACCTTCTGCTCGTTTAAAGGAAAGTCGAACAACTCCTCCAGATCGCAAGCCGTGATCGCTTGTACCTCAGCTTCCCAACCGCTCCCTGCAACTCGACCGGTTCCGTGACGCCCGCAAGTTGAACTGGATGTGAACGACAAGGCCTGCACCTTCTTCGATCGGTTTTGTTATCGTCCGTCGAAGTCCAAGTTCAATTCCAATGAACTGGATCAGCGACGAAAATTATCTCCACGTTCAATTGAAGTTAATCTGGCTCGCCGAAATTCGCTCAAGGTTCTACTTCGATAGCGCCTTCCAAGTTTGCACAAACCGTCATCCGAATTTCGACACTAAACTCGCTGCTATAAACAGCCTACCACAGTTGCGATCAACCAGCTTTAGGACGTCCGATTTCGTTGGATTCACCGAACCACTTGAATCGTCTCAAGCCTTGCTGCCGCAATTGCTCACCGCACAGTAGTCGCCTTGAAGCTTTCTCGATCTGGCATTTAATCACTGAAATTTATTTCACTGATCTTGTCAACTAAAATCAACCCTACAGCCAAGGATTGACTGCTCTGATACCATTTGTCATGAACCTAGGGTTCATGACGGACTGAAATGGACAATCGGAATAATCCGATTGAATTAAGGTTAAGAGCAGAATGTATTAGAGGGAAATTGAAGAAGAATGGGGAAGAAATTAGAGAGAAAATGGGGGAGAGCAGAATAGAGAATTGTAGAGAGAGAATCAGATTTCAATTATCAATTCCAACATGCCAACAAACTCCTAACAACAGCCTTATATAGGCATCATTGCCTTCTAACAGCTTAACTACTTGCTAACAATATATCCTAACAGTTATTATAAACCTATTACAAGATTACCCTCTTTATTATATTCCTATTACATCATTGACTCTCCTATACTCTTAGGTACATGACAATAGGCCACTACCAATTTATGTGGGGATAGGCACATTCCAAATTTGTCCAATGGGTATGGCAACTCAGATTTTCCCCCCTCATAGACAAGTAGTTATTAATGAATAATATGTACTAGTTCAACATCACCATATCCTAAGATGGATAAGGGAACTTTTTTTAACAAATTTCAACATGGATAGCAAAAAGGAATGCCCAATGAGTACAATATGTTAAAAGAGGGTTCATTTTGAAATGAAAATCACACCATAAAGAACTCTCATCATGTAGCTGTCATGTAGCTTTCAACAATATTGATTTTTGAGAAACCTTGCATTTTTTTGAAACTGCTGCACCTCCCCCCCCCCCCAAAAAAAAAAAAGAAAAAGAAAAAGAAAAAAGAAGAAATTCCTTTTGGACCAAAGGACACCACATCTTTTATGCTTGTATATATATTCGAACATTTCACTTTTGTACAAGTTTCATCCTTTGGGTGTTTCAAACAATATTGATCCTTGTCAGAAAGAAAACTCTCCTTCTCTTTTCTTCTCTTTCAGTATTCATTAACTCTTGACTATTTCTCGTCTTTCTTTTCCTTCTCCCTTTTCTATTTCTGCTCTTATAGACTTATTCTGTTTCTCTTTCTCTTTCTCTTTCACTATTTGGTCATCATACACTCAATGTCACATGGGAGGCTTGGGCCAAGCCCTACACACAGCCTTCTACATGCGCCACAGGGGTCTCTGTCACCCTGATCATAGGACACCTGCCACTAGTTCTTAGCTCACTTCTGCAAGTCCTTAGCATCCAAAATGAACTTAGCCCACCCTTCAAGTATTCCAATTGAACTTCAAGAAATAGTATTGCCTCCTCATATGACTCCGGGGCTGCCCCTAGACATGTCATGGCATGGTCCCATTTTCAAATGGGCCGCCTGCAGTGCCAAGCTGGGCCCTCATGGTCATAATAAGAGGGCAAGCCTTAGTTGCAACAGAAATGGGCTGTGTTTGGTGTGTGTCTTAAGACATGGTAATACCACAGAAACTCGGTCTTACCATGTTTGGTGCAAGAAGCAACTTGGTTTAATTAATCCCAAGACAAAATTATCCCACAACTGCCACACTCACTGCACTCACTTCTTCCCTCTTCTTTTCTCTCTTCTTCACTCTCCCTCAATCTTTTACATAGTCGCTGCACTCCCATCAGCACTCCCCATGGGGGATGAAGTCTTAACTCCCAAATCTGGGAGCTCGTCCACCACCATCCACATCCATCATCTCCGTCACCGTGCACCTATTCTTCACTTTCCCTCTGAAAACCCTTCTGCTGCTACCATGGCCATCACCCCCACATCTCATCTCATCTCATCCCATCCCATCTCATCCCTCCTTCTCTCTCAACCCCAGCCATGGGGTTTTGGTAAGGGCACCCCATCACTGGGGATTAGCTCCAGCCATGGTGGCTGGAGCTTTTTTCTGTTTTTTATTTTAAATTAGTTGTAATATATATTAATGAAAATTTAGTGTATACATATATATCTTTTTTAGCAAATGGATAACTGGGTCATTTGTCATTTAATGCCCAGTAATACCCCAATCACAATGTGACACACCAACATGAAATAATTATAACCTCAAGTAATACCTTTTTTACCAAATGTGGCACAACACTAATTTATCCAATCCTTAACTTTATCCCATCACTAATTAATCTGAGTACAAATGGCCCTTAAGGTTGCTATTTTATGACTGGATCGTTATGAGTTAGAGCCATTCTTCTTGGATTAAGGAGTTTGTACTTAATTGTGATTTTATTGATTGCTTGATTATTCACACACATTTTCTATGACCCATCCTTCTTTAAAGTAGGTAATGCAGGCATGACAGAAGGAGTTTTACTCTCTCGCACCAAACTTCTAGTAGTTAGGCCTGACACGCGGTGAACATTTTAATCTTATGCTCTGGCGGCATGCGATATGCACAATGATTAGGTAAGGTAGACCACAGAATTAGAATAATGGCATGCTGAATGTCTTATTGGTGGTAAGTGGAAACCCTTTAGGCAAGTCTTCCCCCACAATATTCACAAACTTATCAAGTCTTTCTACAATTCTACCAACCAGCACATGAAGAACTCCCAACTCCTTAGTAATTTTCTACAATCCTATTAATCATTGAGGCGAGAAGACTGTTCCCCAGCTGTCACAAAAATCCACAATAACACAGCTATGCCTACACCAAAGTACCCAATTAGAGATTGAATATTTCAGGTAGACTGGGCAATGCCCATCGAAATATAGTGAGGGAAAGAGAAGATGGTTCAATTTCGCACAGGCTATGGTGATTGGAAAACTCCAAAACCAATTGGAAAATATATTAGTAGAATCTTATCCCACTCTTCTTCTCCTTTTCTTTTCTTTTTGAGGTTAGGATCCCTTTTCAGGTTTCTCCTATTGGATCAACAAAATCAGGTCATGAAAAAGACTTGAGCAAATCAGAAAATGAAGAAAACGAGAACCCCACGAATAGACCATGTTTGACACAACTCCATATCCGAGGTCTAATACACGTGTAGATATAATTACCCAGAACAGATTTCCGAAACATTTTCCACAGAAACAAACAGGCAAATCTAATAAAAAGTAATCGAGAGCGAGAGAGAGGGAGAGAGACCTTGGGGTTAGTGACGTGAGAGTTCTTACGAATTTCGGAGGCGATGGTGGAGCGGAGCTGGGTGGGGGAAGCGACGTCCTGGAGATTGTAGATATCCATGACGGTGGGGATGGATCTGCAGGCCGACCTGAAGAAATCGAACACCCGACTCCTCGCCTCCTCCAAGTTCGCCGAGTTTGGCGGTACCTTCACACTCCTCAGCGTGAACGCCATTTGCTTCTTCCTTTCTTCTTCTTGCTTGTCCACTCTCTCTGCCTCCCTTTGGGCTCCCTGCAGACCTACAACCCCCCCACTCCACCTCCGTTTGGGTCCTAAGTTAGACCAACGATTCCCCTCGGATACGGTACTCTTGTTCTCATTTGTTGTTTTTCGCTTTTCATTTTTATTTTTTAGGAATATAATCTCAAATTGAGTTTCATATTCTTTTTTTATTGAGTAAATTTCATACTATACTCTTTAAATTTGGAAAAATAGCTAATGCTAATCAATCCCATAACAATCGAAAAAATATCAATAACGCTTATGTTTTTGCAAACCATCTTGATTTTCATCAAGTTTTATAACTTACGATCAATTTTTTTCATTGAAAAATGATAATTTTTTTTAAAATTCTCAAAATTGTGTATATTAAAATTGTGTATTAAATAATATTTTATAATATTTTTATTATTTGGAAAATAGTAACACATAAAGAGTTGAAAAGTATATACAAACCGTTATTTCCTTTCAAGTTAAAAAAATCTGAAGGTTTTATAACTAGAATGGGAGAGAATAATTTACAGAAAAAAATTTACCAAAAGAGAAAAACCCTAGTGTTTGTACAGGAATTAGAACCTCATTACAAGTAATTTTGCTAGCAAATAAAAACTTTAACCAAGTGAGACCACCTCACATGTGAGTTAAATACAAAACAGACTTACATACTCTTATCAGAATTTACCCTTCCCCTTGAATGCACTGTGAGATAAATAAGTAGTCTTATATACTCTATCAGAATTTCAACCATTGGAGATAAAGCTTCCTTGATCATTTTGAATTTGAAAAACTTCTAGGTCACTTTTGGATTCTCAAAATTTTTATGTTGCCAACGTTAGATAACATAAAATTTATTTGACATGAGTAAATTGAGAGAGGGAGAGGAGGGGAAGCATGGGCCCATGGAGGGTGGGACCCACACACTCATCACCTATAGCTTGCGTTTGACACGGAAAACATATCATTCCTATTCAAACTATAAAGGAGTTTTTTTTTTTTTCCCAACTTTGCTAGAAGGGAGTCTTAGATTAAAAAAAAGGTTAGTCAACTAAGAGTAATTTTGGTACATTTAATATTCAACATTAATGAAACAAGAATAGATCTTTACAGAGTGGTTTCTAGTGCTGAGAATGTCAAATAATCAGAAGCAAAAGATGTAACAAATAAAGGAAATTAATGTTAGTCAAAGAGAATGCAGGTTTGCATCCTTAGATGGATGTTAAATCAAATTTGTGTTAATTTGAATTTAGAAAACCAAATAATAAGCAGTAAAAAGGAAATATGACAATTTTGAAGGCATGGAACATTTCTCTACAAAGACCAAAGATGATAGACAACAAAAAAACATGATTTTGTGAAAGACATTAATGTTAATAAAAAGTTAAAGGTCTGTTTTAGTACCAAAAGAGGAAAAAGAAAGAAATTAGAGAAAAGCATATGTATAGATAGTTTGAGAAAGTTTGGCATGGCATACTGGACATAAGTAATTGAGAGTCACATATAACATATATCTTGAAAGTTAAAAGTTAATTTTTGACAAAATTGTTGGAATAGTTATATGGCATTGTATGAAATTTAAAAATTTTTTGATTCAGAAATGCAATGCGGAAGCCTACATATATCATATATAGTTTGGACATTTATGCAACACGATATTACATCACATGCAATACAAAAAAACAGCGTACTTAAAAATTCGATGTCTGGTGAGTGTAGAAACTATTTCTATACTAAGACCGAATTCCTTAGACTGTGAAGGGCCTAGTTCGTCCACACCTAGCAAGTTTTTAGGTATCAATTTGTAATCCTCTTTCCATGCTAGCCAAAAGACGTTGAGTCACTTGCACTCGTCTATCTTTTCTAGACTATCAAGAATATCCCAGCTCAATGATTGAGCTACTTACAACAAGAAACAGAAGCAAAGTAGAAGAACAGAGCAATAGCTAGAAGACGAAGATGAGCTCTCACAATCCCAAATTCTTTTTTTTCCCATTCTCTCCCGATTCTCTACCTCTTACTGAAGCCTTCAGTAGCCTCCACGTGCCACCCAAAGGATAGCTACCAAGAAAAACACATATAAGCCAATAACCTGAACAAATACGACAGAAATGGTCGATTGTTTCAATCAAACTATCGATCGTTGGAAAAACGGTCGACCATCTCCTTAAGTTGTCTATCGTTTCTCCATATAGGGAAAACCAATCAATTGTTTATTAGAACCAGTCGACACTTTTAACCTACATTCTACATGGTCTCATATATAACTACAATCGATTCATTAACATTTAACAAACTACATCACTAACTCTTAGTGACATATTCTAACTCATCAATAACTATTGATGATGTTGAGAACACAATAGGTGCATAGTTCTGATATAAAAAACTATACTATATGGTTTGTGACTTTATAAATTCACAGCCTAATAATAATCAGATAACATCGAACCATTAGACTTCTTTCATGGCTCCACAACACTTTATTACAACATGCTAACACTATCAATAATCTTTTTAAAATAATTTAATAATTTTTCATTCTAAATTTGTTTTTAAATCAATAGTTCAAACATTTATATATGTATATATATATATATTAAGTAACGAAACTAAGAATATTTATATCAAATTAAATAATTTCTAACATAGACAAGAATAACCACTCACATCTTTCTGAGTAAAGAAATAATCCTGAAAGTATAATCCACAATTGTCTCTAACCTAAGCAATCATATAACAGTTTATGTCATTTAAAATTTCCAAAATGTAGTCTAAGGGTTTTCTTATAATTTTTGAAAGATCTAGGCCTTTTTATAATTTTTGTAACTTCAGGGTCTTGTTGTAATATTTTTGTAACTACAGGCTATTCTTATACTTTCTGGAACTTCAGGGTGTTCTTGTGATTTCCTGAAACTATAGGGATTTTTTGTGATTACTTAAAAGTCACAAAAAAATCCAATTAGCTCAAATTTAATCAAAGACAAGTTATGTCAAATTTAGTCAAAATAAGTTCTTAGATAAGAGGAAAGGAGGCTAGCAGCATCGACAAGCATTCTTTGGCTCCACCATTTTCACCAAACAAACTATCGACGATTGGTGGCTATCGGCAAGGGCAACGATTAGTGTTGCTGGCTAGTTCCAAGGAAACACTAGGGGTACTTCTATGGTGGCAACGAAGTCAGAGAATGAAAACCAAATTCAGGGCCAACCCTAGATTTTAAAGTCCTTAAGCGAAATTATATATGGAGTCTTTTGTATTTAAAAATAAAATTACATATAACGAATACGAATAAATTTTTTTTATTATGTAAAATTATTAAAAAAATCACAATAATAGTTTAAAATTCATAATATTTCACTTTAAATTTACTCTTTTATCATTTTAGATGAAAAATCAACAAATATTTTCTAGTAGACATAATAAATCAGTTCAAACATGAAAATCAATACAATATCAAATTCATATAATTGAGGAACAATAGAACCTAGTTATATTTGATATTTGAATTGAAATCTGTAAAACAAATTAACACAATAACACAATTGTGAAAAATAGAAGAAATTAATTGCATTTTTTGGAATTTTTCATTGCCCACAAAACAAAATTTTTGAGAACTTAGAGTGTACTTGTTTACTCATTAAAAATAATTTTTGATGTCCCCTATTTTTCCCATTTTTAACTATAAAATTTGCAACTAGAAAAAAGAAAAGCCAAAGAGAATTTTCAGGTCCAAATAGTCGACTGGAGAGCAGTTCATACCTAAATAGAACAGTGTTTTTTGTTAACGGCAACTGGCAGATAACGATGATCGATTGGCTGAAGACGACGAAGAGGGGAGTATGTAAGAGAGAGATAAAGACAATGAGGGTTTGGATTGTGGAGATTTGAAAATTTGAACAAAAGAATGAGGCAGGGCATCTTTCGCCACTATTTTTGATTTTTTCTTCGTTGAAATATATTGTTGTTAAATAAAAAATAAAATAATTTATAAAAATAATATTAATAATTATTTGATTAATAAAAATAAAATAATTTAACATTATGATAATTAATAAAATAATTTAAATTATAATCATTATTAAATACTTTAAATATTAATTTATGAACATTCCTAAAATTATAAAAAAAAGTCAAAGTAGTTATATGAATTTGGGGGGGAGGGGGGGGGGGGGAGAGACCTTAAGTGGTTGCCTAGACAACCTAGACGAACTTACCTCCAATTTGGGGTAAGACCCGACTGTCACTATTTTGTTTCCTAATCTTTTGCTCTCACTCTTGGGTTTTTATGACATAATCTATTTGGTTTGATATTTTTATATCCATTAGAAAACATGTTTACTTTGAAATTTTAAGAAAAAATATTTTATAATATTTTATTCAATAAATTTGATTATTAAATAATAAAATTAACTCTTTCTAATAAAATTCTACTATTAAAATAAAACAATAAATTTGATTAATGAATTGCTGAAAACTGAACGATAATTTATATTAAATAATATTACACATAATATGTGTAATATACTTAATATTATATTATATACTATCCTGTATTTTTAATTATAATATAAATATACTACATTTTGCAAATTTTAAATAAATATATAAATTTATTTTCAAAATTTAAGAATAATTTTTTCTTTTTTTTTCCTTTCTTTTATTTTTTTCTTTCCTTTTTTTTTTTTTGTCTTTTCTTCTTCTATTCACTTTGTCGCCGGTGACTACCGTCGATTAAAGATTCACATGATCAGAACCTACTATTAGAAACGTCAAATCAAAGGGGTTTACATACACAAAAATGAGCCAGATTTAATGACTAGATCTTCATAGATCTAATTTTTAATTGTTTGCCAAAACTAAAAAACGCACTGTTAGTCGCCACCAGACATCGTGGCCGGTGGTTTCTATCGATCAGAGGCAATCACCTGACACATTCATCCCCATCAACCAACATACCAAAAAAATCAGCAACATTTAACAATCGAATCTCTGTAGATCTAAGCTTAAATTTTTGGCCAAACCCACACCTGCGTAAACGCACTAGCAGTCGCCACTGAACACCCTGGTTGGTGGTTTCCAGCAATCAGATCCAATCACCCAACACCCTTATCTCCATCAACCAACATACCTAAAAATCAGTAAGAGAAGAAAAGAGACAAAATCAGTGGGTGGTCAAATGATTGGGGGGGTCGATGGTGACTCGCAGCGGTAATGGCAATGGCGGACGTTGTTAATGGTCGAACCTTGAGAAGGAAGAGAAGAGAGGAGAAATGAGAGAACAGAGGAGAGAGACGAGAGATGATGCTGTGTGTGAGATTGGGGGAGGAGGGGGTGGGAGTATTTCCACGTTTTGGTGTTTTCAACGTGTTTTGGTTGAATGTCGACGTTCGAAATTGGTCGACCATGATTCGTTGGCCCGTACTGGTGTGTTGGATCCGAGAGGGAGAAGAAAAGGGGTTATCTGATTTGGGTTGTTGATCCACTGGCCGGTTCCTACAATGATACTTCGACGCTCAAGTAAGTAAGCGGGTAAGGAAAATGCAGAATGTTTGTAAGTGGGCAAAAGAAAAAGCATACCTGGTTCTTTGAGAGAGCTGGTAGATATATGGGTGGAGGAGGTGTCTTCCTACATGCGTTATACGTCTGCAGGTGATGAGACAGTATATCCGGCACCAGTGGATAAGTCCATGCAGCGGTAAGGTGCCAACGGGACCCTCATTAATGTGGATGAGATCAGTCATTAATGAGGATGAGATTTAATGTGAACATGCCGAAATCTAGACGTGGCTATAATGACGTTGTTATAAGGGGCCAATATGGGACTGATATGGGCCGATCAAATGGGTCGAGAAGACGGGGCCAGATTGGGCCTGAACGGCCCCGCTGGGATGGCCCTTAGGCCCATAATATTCCTGGGCATATGACCTTCTCGTTATGCTAGCTGATTGACTAGGCCGGCGAACTGCAAGAGTCGCTGGGAGCTCGCTCGAAACCTAGCTGGGAGCTCACTCGTGTTATGGTCGCTTGATCCTGCGATTCGAGTTTGGACCCCAGTAATGTGCGAGCTTCCTTAGACGAATTCAAGTCGAGGTCTACTGGGCCTTATGCGATTGGGTTGGCCTACTGGGTTGAGCCCAGCCCATAAGGAGTAGGGTAGAAAATACTCGCAATAGCTAAAAGCACCCAAAACAACAATTTCCTTTACAAAATTTTTCTTTTCTTTAAAAATGTGTTTTTAAAAATAATAAAATAAATACGTTTTCAGTATTTTAAAAAATTGAAAACTCAAAACGAGATGAAAGTAGTAAAGAGAACACAATTTAGGTTGCGTTCTCTTTGGTTTTTAATTTTTAGTTTTGAATTTTGAATTTATTTTCGGTTTTCTGTTTTGGTAGTCTTTTTTTAAAAAATTGAAAACACGTTCTCTTTGTCATTTTGAAAAACTATTTCTCAAAATAGAAAATTAGAAAATGAGTTCTTTTTGAAATTTTGAAAATAATTTTTTAATAATATTTTATACAAAAAAAAATTGATTATTCAATAAATTAGAAATATTTAATATTAATATATTATTAAAAAATGTATACATTTTAAAGTTAATGAATTTTGTAATATTTTTTTTTATTATAATAGTAAAATATGAATAAATACATGAATAAATGTGTTTGAATTTAGAGTTTGTTTTGAATGAAAACACTCAAAACAACTTTTTGTTATTTTGAGTTTTCTTTACAATTTTTTTTGTTTTCAAAAATATATTTTTAAAAATAGTAAAGAGAACGCGTTTTTATTAGTTTAAAAAATTAAAAACTAAAAATGACTTGAAAACAATAAAGAGAACGCAAACTAAGACTTTCATATTAAACCCAAAGAACTCAACCATTTTATAAAATTAGTTTTCCTTCATATAATAACTTTTACAATATACTAAAGTTTCTCTTAAATTAATTTATTGGCTTGCCCACAATTATTCCAACCACATTTATTTTCTAGGAATAACTTATTTATATTTTAAATATTTAATAAATAAATAAATAAATAAAGCTAATCAATCATTTAAAATAACATAAAATATATATGTGAGACAATATTAATATCTCAATCTCAGCCCACAATATGGTTATACACATACTGTACCTACTTAACTTACTACACATGTATATATGTATCAATTCTGTATTTCATGAACAGTAGCCAACTGATTACACAGTAAACGGACAACATTGATTTGGTGAATCAAACTATACCCTAATGCTAAAGGAATAGCTTCTTCTGCTTCTCAAATCAACTTTCCACTACATTTCAAACACACTAATTAAATGAAATTTTATCAAAATAAACAATGGAAAATTGAAACATACCCAAATTGGGCACCGGTCGAATTTGGCGGTGGTGACAGTGGAAACTATGGATGGAGCGGACTGCTGGTAGCTAGTGATCTCATGGTTGTCGCAGAGTGGTGATTGCTTTGTGGTGTTGCTAGTGTTAAGAATCAAGATCTTACCTAATTATTTCTTGATTAGATTTTACCTAATCACTTCTTGATTCTCTTTTGTATTTTGGGTTTTCTATATATATTTGATTTATTGCCTAGATTAATTTCTCAAATCAAAGTAATAGTTAGGAAGGTTGCTATTATTTAGGCATAGTTTTTATCTTTTCCTCATGTATAAAATAGGTATTGTACATTTAAATGCGTAATATAATAAAAACTTTATCTAGATAAAGAGATTTTACATGGTATCCGAGCTACTATGAAATCTCCATAGCATGCTCAACTCCAAGCATCCATTCTTTTCAACTTTCATAGCAAATAACGATGAAACTTCAAAGGAAACTAAACTCTCCACCAACATGTACGATGATCCAATCATTCTTTTTATCTCCATCATATTTACCAACTGAGTTTGGTTCTCGTGACTCAACAATTGACACATAACAATTATCTTTTTTGGAGTCATGCCATACTCATGGTTCTCACCACCAATAACTAAGATGGCTTTGTGGACGGATACATCACGAAGTATTAGCATCATCCACCAAAGAACACAAGTAGTGGACTCATTGCAATCTCCTTGTCGAAGGTTTGATCCTCAACACCATTTCACCTAACATCGCTCAAAGTGTGACGTATAAGATAGTGCCTCTAAGATTTGGCTGGAATTGAAAGAGTGTTTCTCTCATGCGAATAGTGTGCATCTTTTTCATATTGAACAAGATATTCATGAGTACGTTCAAGAAGACATGAGCATTGGTGACTACTAGTCTACTACACAAAATTAAAAAGCCTGTGGGATACACGTGATGCTATAAGTCCCCTTCCATCTAGTAATGACAACATGGCAAAGAAGTTTTAGGAGTACCAACAAACATAGCGTACCATTCAATTTCTCATGGGACTTAATCCCGTTTATGTCAAAGCTCAAGGGTAGATCTTACTCATGGATCCTTTGTCACCAATGAACAAGGTATTTTCCCTCATTATTCAAGATTACAAACAACGAAATGTCTCTTCACATGTGATTGGGAAGACACCAAATGTAGTTTACCTTTGCTGTCAAAGATGGACCACTAAATTCCACTAGGAATTACTTACTAAGAAATCCACATCTCAAATGCGATCGCTGCAACTTTGTTGAACATACCACTGAAAATTATCGCCAACATCTTAGGTGTGATCATTGTGGCTACAAAGGCCATACCATTAACGTCTATAGCAAGATCAAGCGAGAAAATATTTAAGGGGATAAGGAAGGTTCCTCAAACCATTTTTTCAGAGCTCATCATGCAGATTCCAAATCTGATAAGGTTGAAACAACTCATTTCTTCTATAGTCTCACTATTGATCAATATCGTGATCTCCTTAAACCACTTAATCAAACAAAATCGATTAGTGCTGCCAATCAAGTGTCAACAGTGAGCAACTTTTCATGTATCCCTCATAACTTTCCTATATATGGTAAGGGTATTCAATAGATATTTGACACAGGAGCTACTGATCACATGGTTTGTTCCTCTCAATTTTTCACCACTAACATACCTGTCACCAATCGTTATGTCAATTTACCAAACTATGCTGTTGCTCAGGTCACACATATAAGGACAATCCAATTTTTCAGTAAACTGGTTCTTTATAATGTGCTTTGTGTCCCTTTCTTTAAACTCAATTTGATATTTGTGGCCAAATTGAATCAAACCTTTTCATGTTATGCAACCTTTACCAACAACCTTTATTTTGTGCAGGACCAATACTCGGGAAAGACGATTGGGACAAGAACTGAGCAAGCTGGACTCTACTATTTGGATTAGTCGAAGTATGTTGGGTGTCGTGTCTTCATTCCCACCACCATTTCCACTAATCCTTATCTTTGGCACTAATGTTTTGATCATCTCCCTAATAAAATTCTGCAAGCCATTTCTTTATGTTCAGACTCTACCAAAGTGGTTTTGTGACTGATTGTTCTATTTCTCCGCTTGATAAACAAACTAGATATCATTTCCCTTTCGAGTCTATTAACACAAAGTCTTGTTTTGAGTTAATTCATGTTGGTATTTGGGGTGGTTACCATGTCCCAACTTTACAAGGGGCAAAATACTTTCTTACTATCGTAGATGATTTTTCTTATTACACATGGTTTTATCTTTTGCTTAAAAAATCTAAAGCTCTAAATTGTTTGCTTACCTTTATAAATCTTGTTGAAATCAAATTTGATTCTCGCATCAAAATCATTCGTAGTGACAATGGTCTTGAATTTTTCATTCCAAACACATATCATGCTAAAAGGATTATTTACCAAACTAGCTGTGTCTCAACCCCACAACAAAATGACGTTGTTGACTACAAACATCGACATCTTTTTAATGTAGCCCATGCCTTACTTTTCCAAGCTAACATTCCCAACACCTTTTGGGGTGATGCTATCCTTATCGCCAATTATCTAGTCAATCATACCTCAACCCCTGTTCTTCATGACAAAACACCATTTGAGGTAGTCTTTTACAAAACACCTACTTATGATCATTTACGTGTTTTTAGTTGTCTATGATTTGCCTCTACCCATCACCACACCAAGAAAATTTGATGCTCGTTCTCTTCGTTGCATCTTCCATGGTTATCCTTATGGTACCAAAGGTTAGTTGTCAAAGAACCTACCTCATTTACCCAGACCGTCAAAGATCCTAAATGGTTTCTTGCCATGGACGAAGAACTTCATGTTCTCCATGATAATGGCACTTGGTCTCTCCAACCTTTGCCTCCCAACAAGAAACCCGTGGGTTACAAATGGATCTACAAGATCAAATCCAATTCTAATGGCACTGTTGAACGCTGTAAAACACGTTTGGTTGCAAAAGGTTAAAGTCAGATTGAAGGTTTTTATTATCATGAGACTTTTGCCCCCGTTGCTAAGCTTGTTACGGTTTGCTTACTCCTTGTTGTTGCATTTTCTATGAATTGACATTTTTGACAAATGGACATCAACAATGCTTTCCTTTATGGCGATTGGAGAAAGATGTCTACATGTCATTACCTTCTGGTTTCGGATGAAAGGGGGAGACACGTGTATGCAAGCTTCACAAATCTTTGTATGGGCTTAAGCAAGCTTCATGTCAATGGTTCATCAAACTATCCAAAGTCTTCACCCTTGCAGACTCCATACAATCCAAATCATATCACTTCTTATTCATCCGACACCATGGTACTTCATTTACTGCCCTCATCGTTTATGTGGATGACATCATTATGGCATGCAATAATCTCCAAGAAATTGAAGGAATTAAAGCTCATCTCATGTAGCATTTTAAGCTTAAGGATCTTGGTAACTCGAAATATTTTCTAAGCATAGAGATATCTCGATCCAAACAATGAATTGCTATTTCACAAAGGAAATATGCACTTGAAATATTAGAAGACATGGGGTATTTGGAAGTGAAGCCTGCTAATTTTCCAATGGAGTAGAATTTATCTCTTAATAAGGAAGAGGGCAATTGTATTGAAAATCTCTTTTCTTATTGAAGACTTGTCGAGGGATTGATTTTGTTAACTATCACAAGGCCAAACTTGTATATCTTGTTCACATTCTCAATTAATTTATGGACAACTCTCGAGTTCCACACCTAGAAGCAGCATAACGAGTTCTATACAACACCAAGAAAATACTTGGGCAAGGCATCTTTTCTCATCCGCAAGTTTATTGCAGTTGAATGCCTTTTGTAATGCGGATTGAGCTCGATGTCGAGACACACAAAAGTTAACCACATGTTATTGTGTTTTTATTGGGAGTTCCTTCATTTCTTGGAAAACCAAGAAGTAAGCTACCGTCTCCTGCTCAAGTAGTGCAGAGGCAGAATATCATTCCATGGCATCTATTTGTTTGAGGTCACTTGGCTCCAAAACATTTTACATGATCTTGGAATAAAACATTCATAGTCGGTTAAGCTATTATGTGATAATCAAGTTGCTCTGCACATAACTTCCAATCTGGTATTTCATGAACGAACAAAACGCATAGAAATTGATTTTACCTTATTTGAGAAAAAGGTTCAAACTGTGGTAGTCAAAACTTACCATATATCGACATCAAAACAATCAGCAGACATCTTCACTAAATCATTGAGTGTGCCACATTTTTCAAATCTTATTAGCAAGTTAGAAATGATCAACATCTATTCCAATTTAAGAGGGAGTGTTAAGAATCAAGATCTTACATAATCACTTCCTAATTAGATCCTACCTAATCACTCCTTGATTCTCTCTTGTTTTTCTGTATATATTTGATTTATTGCCTAAATTAGTTTCCTCAAATCAAGGTATTAGTCAGGAAGGTTCCTATTATTTAGGCATAGCTTTATCTCTTCCTCATGTATAAAATAGCTATTGTACATTCAAATGTGTAATATACAGAAAACTTCTCCAGATGAGGAGATTTTACAGCTGGAACAAAGTTAGCGGAGAGCCAAGAATAGCGGGGACTATTCGATGGCTTGTGGTGGCCTCCCACAGTGGTAGTGGCGATGGCTATGCTAAAAAGAAGAGTAGGCGATGCAGCGGTGATGGTCGGACGACGTGATGGTGGAGCTTAATGGTGGCAATGGAGGTGGTGAGATGGTCAGGCGAGGGAGTTGATGTTGATGGCCTGGTAGCGAACAAACAAGGTCGTAGATTGCTAAAAGGAAGATCGAGGTTGTGCGACAATCTTTAAAAAAAAAAAAAGGACATATTATTTTCAAAACAAAAGTTTGTAAAATAATTTTTATAAATAGAGTGATATTTAAATTTATAATAAAATTTTAAATAAAATTATTCCCAAGAAAATGGAAAACTTCCCAATAAGTCACAGGCCCAGGTTCTTCTTGGGTAGGCCTTTCTGACCTACCCTCTTCTTTTGTGAAGCAAGGCATCATATTGATTTATATAAATTGGTGCAAGTAAGGGTAACCTCACCTGAATGATTATTAGTGGTTTTTATGCAACATCACTCAAACGTGTTGCTTATCTCATCTAGTCAAGATAAGTGCTTCTCATCTGTCATCTGCTTACCCTACCCAGCACCAGCATTATGTGTATCTAATAGTTGAAATATTATTCTAATTACAATAATAAATTTGTCTATATATGGCCGGCGCCTGGCCTGGGCCCTTGCGCGCGCATGCCCCATGCATGGACTATATACTATGCATGGGTTGATAGCCGTAACTATTACTACTACTACTACTACTACTACTGTTTATAGCTTAAAAAGAAAAATACAGATCCATCAAATAAACACTCATAATTGAAAAACTACAAATAATGTATCATTCTAATGATATTTTCGTACAAAAGTTAGTATAATACATCATCTTTATTTTATAGCATCCTGCTAAAATTATAATAGTTGGTTGGTTAACTATATATATTACGGAATCTTAATGATGTGACACTATGTAATTAGTTTATGGACATTATAAAGATTCCCACGGACATAAAACAGCAAGGCTGGCACGACAAAATATGCTAAGATCACCATGACAAGCGACTGCACGGGACTAGAGGACCACTTGGGAAAAGACCCCGAACTATATATCTGCATTCTAAGTGTTCGACTAAATGCAACAACCAATTCTCAATTTTAAAAGCACATTTTGACGAAACGTTGCTCTCGCTTTAAGGGCAACAGTGGCTCCTAGGCTAAACTTTATCTTTGCTTGCAACATCTACAAGGACCAATTTTCAATTTTAAAAGCACTTTTTTAACTTGTCAAGCTCCATCATGCCCTTTTGTTTTCTCGTTTAAATGGCATTCATGCGATAAGATTCCTTCCAAGGGCCAAGGGGACACACATCAACATGTCAAAAGACGGAAATGAATTGTTTGGCTTTGTTATAAAAGTTATATCAAATGCTAAATTTACATTATACATAATATTTTTAAAATATACAACATTACATAGATTTTTGTTTTAACATTAATTGTTTGTCTAAAAAGAGACTAAAATTAGCTTATTTTAATATATATTTAAATTTTAAATAATATAATAAACAATTTTAGATTATAAAAAACACACATTATTCAAAACATGATGTAAATGAACTTACAAACAAGTCACAAACAAGTTTGTTTAAGAATCCAAATAAATCAAGTTAGTTCTATTCTGTTGTTCGCGTCGAGTTTGTATATGAATCCAAATAAATTAACTCAGCTTTGTTCTGTTGCTCGTGTCGAGCAAACTCGATGTGGGCATGCAAAGGGGGTAGGGGGCCCACACCCCTCTCTGATTTTGTTCGCGTCCAACAATTGTTATAGATGTTGCCCGGCAACATAACAATTTAAAATTTTTGTAAGTCAAGAAACATAAAAATTTATTTAGCTCAAATTCAACTTAAGCTCAATTACCTTTAAATTTAAGCTCAAATTCAACTTGTTAATTAACTAGACAAATTTAAAAATAATTTATTTAACTTGAAATTTATTTGTTTAACTAAGCAAACAAGTTTAAATATATAAACCATAGTGGAGTCAAATTTTAAGTTATTCATGAGCACTCTATTCACTTGCGGCATTATATGGGAGTTACAAGTATATATCGCATATATATGTTGGTGAAAAATTAGCCTACTCATCCCTTTCTTACCACTCGTCCTTTGGTATTCAAACATTAAAAAATATTTTTCGATTTAGATATAAATTAACTTATATTTAATGTCACATCATCAATACATGTCCTATGGACCACTTAAGATATAGTTTCATTGGAGAATAAGGATGACAATTACAACCAAAATCATGGGAAATTAAACCAAAATTAAATTGGTCAACATAGTTAAAAATTGTTTGACTCGTAATGATTTAATTCGGAAAAATATCAAACACTATTTCAATAAGTATAATTTAGTTATGGTTTTCACTAAATTCAAATTAAAATCCGAACTGAAATCGAATCTAATATATGGGTAACCGAATCAAACCGAACCGAATATACATATATATAATATATATTTATTTATTTAATATATTATATATACACATAATATATATAGTGATTAATGCATTTTTTACAAGTATTTTAATTAATGCATTACAAATATATAAAATATTTAACATTTATAAAGTAATTAACAAATAAAAATAAAACTTAATCTTAAATTATTTTATTTTTATCAATCAAATAATTATTAATAAAAATAAATAATTAAATATTTAAAAAAAATAAAACCTAACGGGAGATTATGGATCAAACTAAAAAAATCATGGTTAAAACCAAAACCAAACCAAAACCAAATGGTTTGGTTATGGTTTTTAATTTTTAAAACCAATGGATAATTGTTTGGTTTTGGTTTTAGTAGTTTAAGTTTGGTTTGATTAAGGTTTTGGAAAAAATCAAAATCAAACTGAAACATTGCCAACACTTGAAGAATTTTGATGTGAATGTTGATATTTGTGATACCAACACTTGATAATTCATCTAAAAGAATTTGGAGAGGACATGAACAATATTTTGAAACTATCAATTCATAAAACATGCATCCCTAAGCATTACAAGATACATTTATGCGAATATCAATATTTGTGATACCAACACTTGCTACTCTAAAATAATAGCTTAGAGTACATAAAATATACTCATGAATATTTAAACTACTATGTAACATGAAAGTTGACATTTGTGATACTAACTCTTAGTTACTAAGCAACTTAAAACAACAGAAAAGTAGAATTTTGGCTAGTTGAAAACCTCCAAACATGCTGCAAGCTCTAAAGAATTTGAGGAAATGAAATGGTGGAAAGCCATACACGTCCATACAACACACTGAATTTGATGCACCAATTGATGACTCCTGACCAAGCTTTATCAAATGTTTTAACCACAAGCCCGTTTTCTTTTACTAAAATAATATTATTTTTAATAATATTACTTAGATAATATTTAGACACACTATTTTATCAAAATAGTAGTGGGGTTCTATTCAACAAATGTATAATCGCATTTGACGAGTTAGGAGGTTAACGTCACAAATTCATCTTCTAGACGCCCTGAACATGGCATATCACATATGAGCAGTATCGAGATTGATATCATGCACAAAGAAAAATACATGTCAATTTAGTTTGATTAACAATTAAGTTTTTTATATGACATTATTATTTTCAAAATATAAGTAAGTATGTCTACAAGTAAGACCACCCTGTAATTTATTTATAAAAAATTAATAATATATAAAAGATGATTAAAGGTGAGGACCACTCTCACTCAATCAAAGACCCGTATGATTAGATGTTTTCAATTATGAAATAATATACAGCCAGCATTTGGGCTGACAATTACAAATTATTATTCACATGATCTTGCGCCATGTATGATCTGATGATAAGAACTTTCAACCTAACCTCATTACTTACATGACATGCATCACAAATGATCATAGGAATTCACCTATAAAGAGGCTTAGATACTGATCCTACTGATTCAGCAACACGAGAAAGAGGGATCGAAATGGGTTCAGAAGCGAGCCTGAAACTTCCGGTGATCGATTTCTCCGGCCCGGAGCTCAGGCCGGGCTCTGGAGAATGGGACTCGGTGAAGGCCCGAGTCCTGGAAGCCCTCCAAGAATACGGCTGCTTCGAGGCATCGTTCTCCCGAGTGCCCTCCGATCGCCGGAAGGCCCTGATCGATGCATTGGAAGAGCTCTTCAACCTCCCCCTGGAAGCCAAGCTCCGAAACACTTCCAAGAAGCCTTTCCATGGCTACGTCGGCCAGTATCCGATGGTGCCGCTTTACGAGAGCATGGGCATCGACGACGCAACCAACCTTGAAAAGGCTCAGGGATTCACTCGCCTCTTGTGGCAAGGAAACCTTGGTTTCTGGTAGATTATTATCAAAATCGATCATTTTCACCCTGATTTTGCGCGAAAATAGAGTTTAATCGAGTTGTTGAAATTTTCCATCTTTGGCAGCGAAGCCGTTCATTCTTACTCGGAGAAACTGTCGGAGCTTGATAGGACGGTCAGGCGGATGGTTTTGGAGGGCTTAGGGGTGGAGAAATACGTGGACGAGCACATGGAGTCGACGAACTATCTTCTCCGATTGATGAAGTACAAGGGCCCCCAAACGAACGACACGAGGCTGGGGCTGAATTCCCACACTGATAAGAACATAGTTACCATTCTGTATCAGAATCATGTTGAGGGATTGCAGGTGCAGACGAAGGACGGCCAGTGGATCGATGTAAAACCCTCGCCGGATTCTTTCGTAGTCATGATCGGAGATTCTTTCTACGTAAGCTGGTTTCTCTTCTTCATTCCATGCTTTCACCAGATATGCTTTCCAGTACCGCTCTTGGAATAGGGTCACTTACGCGAAAATCAATTGAATCCCGTAATAGATAATTCACTAAACTCAATCAATATACAGTTTTGCACAAAGAACTTAATTAGGATCCTCTTTATTTTAAAAATCTAGTCAACCCCTTGCCCAGTCATGGGACACTTACAAGGGCTGCCTGCCTATTTACATGCAATTAGCAATGGATAACAATTCCGGTGGAATATTAGATATAATACCTCTGTCATTGTCTCTATTTCTACTTGATACAAACATTCGTAAGAGACTCCTATATGGAGTTGCGCCTATTGACTGAATAAGTTCGCATTAACCTTGACTTAGTTAGAATTTAAAGAGTTATCTAACAGCTCCATAACGTGTGAATTTGTACATTTATTTGATCTGTTGGTTACAGGCATGGGCAAACGGGCGATTGCATTCTCCATACCACAGGGTGATGATGAGGGGAAACGAGGCGAGATACTCCGCCGGATTGTTTTCAATCCCAAAAGCAGGCTACCTGATAAAGGCGCCGGAGGAGCTGGTAGACGAAGAGCATCCTTTGCTATTCAAGCCCTTTGACCACGTGCAATTCCTGGGATTCTACTACACGGACGCCGGCCAGAGAGCACAGTCTGCCCTCAAGGCTTATTGTGGCGTCTGATGTGGAAATGGCCGCCGAAGAAGTTCGCCGGCCGGCCGTTTTTCTATGTTTTTTGTATATGTGATCGTTGCGTGTCTGTATTTGCTTCTTGATTAATGTTAGGAAGTGTTGGGATATCTGCTTTGTGTCTCTTACATCTGTTGGAGGTGACTCCCAACTGTAAATCGAATTCAAATGGGAATAAAAGTGCTGGGTCTCGTACGGGATTTGAGTGATCAATTGTGAGTGTTTAAAGTGAATTATCATTCATATTTTATTTAGGGTTATTTATGGTATGTGTTATAATTGTGATATGAAATTTAAATTTAACTATGATTGAGACTTTAAATTTGATTGTTATTATAATATTAAATTTAACTATGATTGAGACTTCATCTTCAATTAAAGATTTATTTTCATATCTTATCAAGATTTATTTATGTGACTCATATTTTGATTAGGATATAAATTTATACGAGTTAATTATTCTTTAAATATAAGTATAGATGAGTTGTAAATTTATAAATAAGTATGCATTCGCACTATTATAAATATAAAAATAATGAAAAAAATCAAATCCAATTGTAAATTGTCCCTAAGGAAAATAGGATTGACTAAGGATTTGAGCCATAGCTCATGGTTTCATAAAATTGCACAATTTTTCCAATCTAAATCAAGCAGGTTTTACATGAAGAAGATTTTGTTTGGCATGTCCTATTCGATACAAGTAAAAGAAGAACCCGACTCAATATTCTTAAAAAAATAGAAGAAACATAACCAAGTCAAGATGATATAGATCAATCCCCTTCTCTTGCACCAAAAATCTTATCAAAAAACTGGATTTACACATCTTTTCTATTTCCATTAAAGAGTTCTCATGTGTTTTCACGCCTTTTTGGGATCCCCAAAAATGGACAAATTCCTTTTCTTAGGAACACATACAAGTTGCGTCACTACAAAAAGGATAATGGTAACCCATCAATAATTATTTCATTTTTGAATTTCATAGTAATAGAAATACATGTCCTAGCGAGACAGAATTTGTAACTTGCTATCCTCTTGTCTAACAGGCAAAGATTGACCTCCATGAAAATGATGATTCATTTAGATGGACATGAGAGTTCAACTACATTGCATTGCCAAAATCTATGTTGTACATTTGAAAGAGGTTGACCTTCTTGCTTCCTTCTCTCATGGTACAATCCTCTCTCTGTCGAGCCCCCTTTCTCCTTGGTCCATAAAGACAAAATGTGTGATTGATGTCAACAGTTCATCACGGAAGAAATGACTCATTAAGCCAAGATTATTAACTAATACTAATCTAATAGAAGATACTAATAGAATAGAAAAATAACTACCTTTTTTTGTATACTTTCCCTAATTTCGATGTTATGGCAGGCTTTAGACAATCGATCGGATTATATAAATATCCCTTCAACAAACATAGGTCATGGAAAGAATCTTAGAGACCTACCAAAGCACGAAAGCCAGAATCTTTTAAAAAATAAATACTTATTTGAAGAGTGCATAATCATATGGATAAGCTCACACCAACCCGTTAATTTGGGATCCAATTTGAGATTTTCCTCCTTGAAGCTAGTGCAACAATATCACTATTATAGCAATAATATCATCATAATAATATTTTATTTTTTCTATCTGTGATTTATACCCAATTTAAGTTTTTTATGTAAAATTTTTGTATTTAATTGTGTACTTGATGGTTTAATCCTGGTTTATTTTTTTACTTTAAATTCTGACACTGTGTGCGGATGATTTGTGTGTACTAGGAGAAGGCAGGAGGCAGATAACACTTGAGAAACTCTTGACATATTAACTTAATTTTTTTATTAAAATTGATGAAAATTATATATTTTGGATTATAATTAAAATTATCATATTAAATAAGGTATTAGATTTAATATTATTGATATTACTAATAATATAAATATAATAAAATATTCAATATAAAATTACCATAACCTAAACAACTAACAATTTTGCCAAAGTCTCAACACTGATTCCGTCAACAGAATTTTTGCTCAACTTATTGTTGGATTTATTTGCCTATAATTTGTAATTTAATACCTTATTGGTTGTATTTTTTGATTGTTCTTGATGTTTCATACTCTTTCTTTTTTTTTTTTCTGGAAATAAGATAAAAATTATTGAAGAGAGATCAAAAAAATTGTTGCCCTAAAGCTAAAGACATCCATTAGAAAAGTTTTTTTTTTCTTTTTTTAGTATGTGAAAATCAAAAAATTTTTATTTTCTCAAAATTCTTTTGTCAAAGTGTCACATTCCCTTTACATACCAGGAGATTGGCGGCCTTGACCTTAATTAGGTGAATCACTCCCCAAAGATGGGGGTCGTGACCTTAATTAATAGGAAAGTTAATTAAGGGGTTGTAGTTATTGTAATCATCATTGTTTTCAGCCTGTAGGCTTATTCTTTTTGTCGTTTTCAGCTCTGTTGTTGCTAATAAGGCTTAATTGTATATTTATTTTTATCTAATTTTATCTTAATCATGTGTTATTTTTTCTATAATAAATGTGTGTTTATATGAATTTTATATTATTTTAATCTCTTTTTGTAGGTACCCAATAAAAGATATTAATTCAAAGAGTTGGGCATAAAAAAAGAAAAAAACAAAGATATTATAAAGTAATTTATAAAGTTAATTTATATTAAACTATTATTATACTGTCATTGAAAAATTATTTATTTATTTATTTATTAATAATTAATTATATATTACATTACTTTATCTATATATATTATATATTATAGTATAATTAATTAAGTATTTATAAAAAATAAAAAATATTAATATTATATATTAAATTATTATATTTATATATATCTATTATATATTATACATAACAAGTGTGAAGGCGTGAAGGTGAAGAATAGGACATGTCGCGTGCATTTATATATATTATATTATTAAATAAGAAGTTAACAGTGGCATGAATTGGACTTCGCTAGGGCGGCCCATGCCACACACATATATATATATATATATATAATAATATAAATAATATGTGAGGATGGATTGGAAAAAATGGAAGGAGGGTTTGGGACGGCGCGTGGTCAAGAAGAACTCAAAGAGAAACAACACAAAAAAGGAGGGGAACAAGGCGTACAGTGAGGGCAGGAGAAGTCACGCACAGAGACGCTTCAAACCCAACAACAATCACACCCAGATCTGTTTCAGATCTGGGCTGGAACTCCTTTTCTCCATTCAATTCTAGTGTTTGTTTTTATTTTAATAATGTCTAATTAAATTATTTTAAGTAGGGTTTTGATAGATTTTGATTTTGGGATTATGTGGTTATTTGTTTAGTTAGATTCAAAATCCGATTATTATTTGCATAAAGAATTTATATTGTTGTGTTTAATATTTTAAAAGATTGATCACATTTTAATGATTTAATGATTTATATATAATTGACTAAATGATTGTTATAAATTAGATTCATAGACAATATAAATCACATGTCTGACTATAAGATCGAAAAACGATTAGCTCATGTGTGGGAATCAAGGAAGCTTATTGAGTCAAATCTCCTTCCGAGATTAGAGGTTTCAAATAACTTAATACTTATTTATTTCGTTGATATCTGTTCAGAAATCTGACAGTGAAAATGAATTAATAAAGAATTAATATCACTTGAGAAAGCTTATTGATTAATTGAGGAATATCCACCATCACATACAAATAATTATAAAATACTGTAAGGGTATTTGCGATTTTGAATCAAGTTGAATAGATAATTACATAACCTAAATTAAATGAAATCTAAACCCTAGTTCATTCACTTATTTGTTTTTTCTTCTAAAACAATTTAGTTTGACATTAGTTTCTTATCATTAGTTTTTATTTTCATTCATCAATTAATTAATTGGTTCAACTTAGGTTAATTTAGAATCATTTTGGTATTGTGATCTACTCCTCGTGGGATCGGTATCTTTTTATCACTATATGCAAATTTGACTAGAGTACACTTGCCCGAATTAATTGTGTATAAATTACACATCAGTTGACAAAATACAACAATTAAAATTTATGATGTGGAGTCCACTCGAGATCGATGTCGGGTGAAGTTAGGTTGCCGTAAGAGATGTCGCCTCAAGAGAGTTTGCCGCTAGGAAGCTCACTATAAGGATTTCACCACTAGCTCTTTCGCCACAAGGCTTTGCCACTAGCTCTTGCCATAAGGTTTCGCCACTAGCTCTCGCCATAAGGTTTTGCCACTACCTCTTTCGTCACAAGGTTTTCCCTTTGTCGCTAGGTTCGCCGCAAGTTTTTGCCTTTGCCGCTAGGTTCACCGCAAGCTTTTTCCTTCGCTGTTAGATCTCGTTGCAAGCTTTTGCCTTTGCCACGAGGTTTTTCCTTCGTCGCTAGGTTCGCCGCAAGCTTTTACCTTCACCACGAGATCTCACCGCAAGGATTTGACCTTGTTGATGCTCAGAAAATGTGTTGGAAGGCTCGCGGAAATCTTCCCTCGCACAGACCCTCCAATACCAAAGTCAGTCTCGAATCCCAATGTCTATTCACGAAAACAGTAAAGATGCATTCAAAATGTCTAAATTTTATCGGAGTTGGAAGTCCCCATTAATGTCTTATAGCTGGGTATTTATAGGGCACGATTCTCAAGGGTGTCTGGTGTCGACACGTGTCGACTACTGAATGGATCAAAGCTAAAAAATGGGGAGGTTGCTACGAAGCCACCGCGAGGTCACTTGTGGTTGCCTACCGTAAGGCTACGGGGGAGCCGCTATCGGCTAATTGCGACAAAGGTTGCTGCGAGGCAGCTGGGCCTCCGGTAAACAACTGCAAGGCAGCTCGCGGTATGCAGCCGCGAGGTTGCTCACGGCATGTGGCCTCGCAGCTAGCCTATGTTAGCTCTATATAATGGCAAGTATTTCCCAAGAGGGGGGGTGAATTGGGATTTGAGTAAATTTTACAATAACTTGAAAACTTTGTCTTGCAGGATACTATGTTTCGAAACTTGAGTAAGTATGTTTCGAAATAAAACTTTCGGTTAAGTATGTTTCGAAATATAGATGACTATGTTTCGAAATTACACTTACTGGCAGGTATGTTTCGAAATCTACTAAGGTATGTTTCGAAATAATGATCACTGATTTTCAACTAATGAAACTTGTTTAAACGACTTGAACAAGAATAACAACAAGTAAGAATGAGAAATAAAGTACGCTCAAGATTTATAGTGGTTCGGCACTTGCCTACTCTACTACCTTCAAGTTTTCCTACTTGAAGGATTTTCAACCACAATCACTTTTTACTTAGTGATCAACACACTAAGGGTTTTACCACGGTTCACCTTAAAACCTTACATGGTGAGTTTTTATGGTTTAACTCAAACTTTTACCTCAATGAGCTTTTTCGGGATAAAATCAAACCTTACAACTTGTGAGTTTTAGGCTCAATTCAAACCTTACAACAAGATAATTAACACTTATCTTATACAACCCACAATTTGAATGTAATTAAAAACACCTTACCAAATAGTTATAGCAAACCTATTGGTATGGAGTGAAGAGAGCTTTGAAGAATTTAGAGCTTTGAATTTTGCTTGCTTCTCCTGTTTGTACCAAAGTGCACACCAAGGAATTATTGAAAGAACCTCATTTGAGAGTTCGATAGAAGGGTTTTTGTTCACTTGTGCTTGTGGTAGTTGTATAAAAATTGTGTATGCTTTGTTGGAGAGTCTTCTTGTCTTCAAAGATCTGATATATATATTAAATAGGTACACTTTTGGCTAATTATAACCATTAGAGACAAGACAAAAAAGTAAGTTTCGAAACATACATAATAGGTTTCGAAACATCACAATTTTACATATAGGTTTTGAAACATAGACAACAGGTTTCGAAACATACTGCCTTTCTAGTTGTACTTGCACTTAGAGACAATCATTGAGTAGAGGACATCACTTTAGAAAACAAAATGATTTGATTTTATTCTCCACAAAAACATATCTGAAATTTTAACATCAGGGTATGGGCATAATTTCAAACATAGATTATTAAAATAGCTTTTCAAATAAAGTGCAAAGACATGACAAAATTTTTGAAATTTTTCTGATAGAGATAGATGTTTCGAAATATCAAAATTAGGTTTTGAAACATACTTCAGAAACATGTTTCAAAACATGTTAAGCAGGAATACACTGCCGACAAAGGTTTCGAAATATGCTAAATAGGTTTCGAAACATACTTTGAAAACTTCTTTCAAGACATATGCAATTCAAAACAAACGCTTGAATGCTCTGCAGATAGAGACATAAGTTTCGAAACATACTATCATAGGTTTCGAAACATACCTCTCTAGAAAAGAGGTTTCGAAACATGATTATGGAGGTTTCGAAACATAGTCCAAAATCTTATTTGAAAACACATACATAACCGAGATGTTTCGAAATATGATATGCAGATTTGGCAAACAATAAGACCTAGACCAAGACCATTTCGAAACATATAAGAATAGTGTTTTGAAACATAGATACTTGATTTCGAAACATCTTTTATGCATTTGGAATCTTTCAGACATTTAAGCTAACGCGCCTAAAAACTACTTATGCATTGTTTCGAAATATGAAAGCCTATTTCAAAACATGATTTTCTCAAGAGGGAATTTGCATCAAAACTCATTTTCTCATATACCAAAAAATATAATACAACAATTCTCCCCCCTAGTTTTTGATAATGATGAAAACCCTTTGAAAAATCAATATGCATTCAAAATTTACATAACTCCCCCATAAACATATATTGAAGTTAGAAATACAACCTTGAAGTGGCCCATCTTCTTTTGCTTTTGATTTGAGGCTACATAACATAGAAATTTCCTTGATACCAAAAGTTAATACCAAGAGTTAGTGTTTCAACATATGCTTGAAAACGAATGTTTGATACTAACTTGAGTAAGCAACCATTTCACACATACATAAGCATTCATTTCACACAAATATTTTTCATTTTTCTCCCCCTTTTTATCATAACCAAAAAATATGGTAATTAAGATAAAAAAAACAAAGTATCAAGAATAACTGAATAGAAATGCATTTAAAAACAAACATCCAGTACTTGAAAAAGACAGAATCCATCATGAGAACACATAGATAGACTATTTCAAAACATAGAATGCAATCGAAAAATAAACTTAGGGAGATGGGGAGGCAGGGGTACTAGGACTAGGTTGACTTGCAACTAACTCTTCTAAATTGCCTATTTGATCCCTAAGACTATCCAGGTAGTCTTTCGTTTGGAGGTGGTTGTTGTCAACCTTGTCGTTGAGAGTTTGTAGCTGAGTCCCAAAGGTGGCTTGAATAGCCAAGACATCATCGAACTTTCGAGTCATAGATGCAAAGCCTTCAGCTATAGTGGACTGAAGCGTTGCTAGCATGTCGGGTGTGACTCTAGAGAAGGGTCCAGCTTCGGAGACTGAAACGTCTTTGTCTTCTTCTTCTTCTTCGGCTTCTTTTGCCGCTTGTTCTTATGCTTGAGCATCCATCTCAAAACTAAATCTTTGATGACGATGAATCATTTTGGTATACCTTTTGTTCGCATCATCATATCTATATCCCATTTTTGTTAGGGATGTATGATAAAAAATAGAGAGTTTGGATACTGGAAGAATGGATGAGGATTGGATAGATGGAAACTTGGTTTGAATAAATGCTGAAAGCAAACAACCGTAAGGAAGTGATTGCTTATGATGAGCGCGAGCATTTACCATTTTATTGCACATGATTGAAGGAAGATTGATTGGTTTATTTTCCATAAGCTTTTCCATGAACCATAGGTCCTTGGGATAAAGCATAACATAGTTTCCCTTCCTAGGATGTAAGACTTGACAGATAATAATATGAAGGATACGAAAATCAAACGATAAGGCACTTATAATAGTGAAAGCCTCTTTGAGATTTGGATTTCCTGAAATCTTCCTACAGGCATCTAGGGATTTGAATGTATAGGGAATGTAGATGTCTCCTTTAGCGGGAATGTTTAGAGAAGCACCCATTGAACTAGGGCTAATTTCAAGTTCAGTGTTTTGAATAAACGTTCAAAAACGATCAGTGTACTCATGTCCATCAAAATGCGTTTGAGCATTTGAATATAGAATTCAGACGTAATCTTGAAAAACAGGAGATCTAAGCTTTAATAGACGTAACCACTTCCTATCTTTAAGTAGAGGGAGTTAAGAGAAGTTGGCTTTTACTAGAACATCAACGTCAAATGGACGACCGGGATTTACCTCACATTTTTCAAACATTGATTTGAATGATTGGTACGCTTGAGGAGTAGGAAAGTCATTGTGGAACTCTGGAGGAGGAGGAGACGGTGAGACGTGAGTGCGTTGACGCTTTCCGGTGGTCCTCTTTGATCTCACCATGTTTGATTTTCAAGATAGAAAAGAGAGTTTGAGAGAGATTTCGAGTGGGTGAGCAAGAGAGAGAGGTTTCGGAGGCTAGGGTTTCGAAATAGACAGAAAATTTCGGACGAAATGAAATTTTGAAACCGTTCGGGTATAAATAATCCTGATTCTAGGTTTCGAAACATGAGGTCTATGTTTCAAAATATACCTCTTTGGACAGCAGGTTTCGAAACACAGATAAAGTATGTTTCGAAATGACACTCTCTGGAGAACACGTTTCGAAACATGGGAAGACATGTTTCGAAATACAACTCTCTGGAAATTATGTTTCGAAATAGGATGAAATGGTGTTTCAAAACACGATTTTCTTGATACAGCACATGTTTCGAAACATAGAAGAGATGTTTCGAAACTTCTTTGTAGAAACACTTTGATTCAAATTATGATATGAGCAGATCTAGAATTTGATTTCCAATAAATTAAGGCATGATCTAAAGTGTTCAAACTTTTTGTTATCCAATGGTTTAGTAAAGATATCAACGAGTTGATTATTTGTATCTACAAATTCCAATGTAATATCATTTTTTTGAACATGATCCCTTAATAAATGATGTTTGATTTCAATATGCTTGGTTCTTGCATGGAATATTGGATTTTTGGATAAAGCTATTGTACTAGTGTTATCACATTTGATTGGTATTTTTTCTAAAAGATGTTGTAATCTTCTAGTTGATGCTTAATCCAAAGAACTTGTGTGCAACATAGGCTAGCTGCTATATATTCAGCTTCGGTTGAGGATAGGGCAACGATATTTTGTTTCTTGCTACCCCAAGATACTAAAGAGTTTCCTAGAAAGTGGCATATTCCACTTGTATTCTTTCTATCAATCTTACATCCTCCATAGTCTGCATCGGTATAAGCATTTAGCTCGAAATCTTTTGATTTTGCATAGAATAGGCCTAGGTTTTCAGAGCTTTTGATATATCTCAAAATTCTTTTAGTGGCTTTTAAGTGAGATTCTGTTGGATCGGCTTGGTATCTAGCACATATACCAACACTAAGTACAATATCAGGCCTAGAAACCGTTAAGTATAGCAAAGAGCCAATGATCCCTCTACATAGCTTTTGATCCACTATTTTTCCTTTCTCATCTTTATCAATGATACTGGATGCACTCATAGGGGTTGATATAGGTTTGCAATCTTTCATACCAAATTTTGTTAGAATTTCTTTTACATACTTATCTTGGCTTAAATAAGTTCCTTGAGGCGTTTGCCTAATTTGAAGACCTAGGAAGTATGTTAATTCTCCCATCATGCTCATTTCAAACTCATTTTGCATTATTAAGGCAAACTCTTCACATAACTTAAGATTTGAGGATCCAAAAATAATGTCATCTACATAAATTTGAGCAAGCAACATATCATTCTTTTCTTTTTGATGAAAAGTGTTGTGTCAACCTTACCTCTTTGAAATCCATTTTCAGTAAGAAACTTACTTAGCCTTTCATACCAAGCTCTAGGAGCTTGCTTTAAACCATATAGTGCTATAGTAAGCTTATATACATGATTTGGATATTTTGGATTTTCAAAGCCGGGTGGTTGTTTTACAAACACTTGCTCCAAAATGAAACCGTTTAAGAATGCACTTTTAACATCCATTTGGTATAAAGTGAAGTTCTTGTAGCATGAGAAAGATAATAAAATTCTTATAGCTTCCAATCTTGATGCCGGAGCATAGGTTTCATCATAATCTATTCCTTCTTCTTGACTATAACCTTGAGCAACTAATCTAGCTTTATTTCTAATGATGTTGTCACTTTCATCAAGCTTGTTTCTAAAGACCCATTTTGTTCCAATGATAGGATGATTTGGAGGTTCAGGTATAAGACACCAAACTTCATTCTTTTCGAATTGATCTAGTTCATCTTGCATAGCTTTAACCCATTCATCATCATTTACAGCTTCTTGAACATTTTTGGTTTCTATTTGAGAGATTAGAACTAGATTTGTGTTTAATTTAAGGGAAGATCTAGTTGATACTCCTTTGCTAGGATCTCCTAGAATTTCATTTTCTTTAACATAGTTTCTTTCTCTTGGGAATGAAACTTTTTTTTGAATATCAAAAGATTGGATAATGGAATGATCTTCTTTTTCATTGATTTGAAATTGATTAACTTTATTTGAAATGACTTCTAGATCGTCATCATTATTATCTATTTTTGGATTTTCATCAAAAACTATATGAATTGATTCTTCTACAACTAGTGTTCTTTTGTTAAATACTCGATAAGGTTTGCTTTGAGATGAATAACCTATGAATATGCTTTCGTCGCTTTTAGCATCAAACTTCCCTAGTTGATCTTTTCCATTGTTTAGAATAAAACACTTGCACCCAAAAGGATGAAAATATGAAATATTGGGTTTGTTGTGTTTGAAAAGTTCATATGGGGTTCTTTTGATGATAGGTCTTATTGATACTCTATTTAGAACATAGCAGACTGTATTTACAACTTCAGCCCAAAAATATTTTGGCAAGTTACTTTCTAGCAACATTGTTCTAGACATTTCTATAAGAGTTTTATTTTTTCTTTCAATGACACCATTTTGTTGAGGAGTTCTGGAGACCAAAAAGTTATGATGAATTCCATTTTCTTCACAAAAGGATTGAAATTCTTGATTTTCAAATTCTCCACCATGATCTCCTTATTTGTTTTAACTTTAATTCTTGTTCGTTTTGAATTCTTTTGCATAATCTAGAGAATGCTTTAAAAGCATCATTTTTATTTACTAGAAATAATACCCATGTAAACCTTGAGAAGTCGTCTACTATAACTAAGGTATAGGATTTTCCTCCTAAAATTTGAGTTCTCATAGGACCAAACAAATCTAGGTGAAGCAATTCTAAAGGTCTAGCTGTGCTAACTGAATTTATAGGCTTAAATGAGGCTCTAGTTTGTTTTCCTTTCATACACATATCACATACATGATCCTTTTTAAAGTTGATATTTGGTAAGCCTCTAACTAGTTGTTTTCTAGCTAATTTGTCAATTAAGCTTGTACTTGCATGTCCTAATTTCTTATGCCATAACTAAGTCAAGTTTGAATTTGATGAAATAAGACAATTTTCATGTTTTAGCACAACATCATCAAAACCAAATGACATATACATTACCATGTCTATTTCCGAAAAAAGCAAGTTCATTTGATCTCAAGTTATAGACTTTGCATTTGCTTGATTTAAAAGTGACTTTATGTCCTTTATCACATAATTGGCTTATACTCAGCAAGTTGTGTTTTAAACCTTCAACTAGGCATACATTTTCGATTTTTGTTTTACATAAACCAACTGTGCCATAGCCAAGAATTTTACCTTTAGAGTTATCTCCATAGACAACATTACCCCCATCTTTATAGGTGAGAGAGATGAATTGATCCTTGTCTCCCGTCATGTGCTTGGTACATCCACTATCAAGGTACCACTTTTTCTTTCCTTCTTTGGATGGGAAGCTTACCTGCAAGAAACATATCATATTGGTACTTTTGGTACCCAAGTCCTTTTGGGTCCATCAATGTTAGTAAACACATCGTTATTAACTTTTGGAATCCACTTCAATTTTAATCTATGAGCATTTTTACTGTAGAAACATTGCTTGATATGGTGTCCCTTTTTGTTACAATAATGACAAGTTAAACTTGTTCTTTTAAAAAAACCTTGATTATGTTGACCAACATGTTTTCTAAATGTATGGGGTTTGTTCAAGGATTCTTCTTTAACAAATATAGTTGTTGAGGTAGATGGCATATCATCTATGTATCCAAGCCCTATTTTATCCCCAAATGGTTTTTGCTTTTCCAAAATCATTTCCAGCTTTTTCTTTCCTTCTAATAATTTTTCAAATGAGTAGATCATTGTTCTTCTTTTCTAATTCTGAAAGTTTGATCTTTAAGTTTGCATTTTCATTATTCTTTTGATTAATAATTTGTTCTAAGTCATCATATGCAACCTTAAGTTCATTGCATTCTTTTTCTTTGATTATTGAGACATTTTTCAAAATTTTGTTTTAGCCAACACTTTGTTATATGTTTCTAACAGTAAGTTGTATTCATCTTGTAAGGAATTAAATGAAAAAGAATTGCTACTAGATGAACATGAAGTTACCCCATTTTCTTCTTGAGCCATAAGGCAAAAATTTGCAGCTTCTTCTTCTTGTTGACTTGAATCGGAGGAGAGAGAATCTTCTTCATTCAATGTAGCTAGTGACTTCTTCTTCTTGTTCCTTGTCAGCTTTTTGTACTGAGGACAATCTGCTTTGATATGTCCTGGTTTCTTACACTCAAAACATTTTAATTCATAAGGAGTATCCTTAGAGAATTTCTTGTTCTCATATGGTTTTCTCTTGGAAAATTTTCTTTTTCTCATAAACTTATTAAAACGTTTTGTGAGTAGAGTGAGTTCTTCATCTTCATCACTTGTTTCACTTTCATCTTCTTCTTTGGCCTTGAATGCTAATGATTTCATTTTAAGCTGATTTGATTCTTTTTTGTTTAGCTTGATCTCATGAGTCAATAGTGAGCCTAGTAAGTCATCCATTGTAAGTGTAGATGTGTCTCTAACTTCTTCTATGGCCGTGACTTTAGGTTCCCAAATAGATGGTAGACTTCCTAAGATTTTTTAAACCTTTTCTTCTGTGGTTATTGTTTTACCTAGAGCTTGCAAGTTCATTACAATGTTATTAAATCTTGTGAACATCTCCTTAATGGATTCACTAGTATTCATTACGAAATTTTGATATTCACTAGTAAGAATGGCAATTTTGGTGCTTTTCACTTTCTTGGTTCCTTCATGTGTTACTTCTAAGTGATCCCAAATTTCGTTTGCTGTAGTACATGAAATTATTCTATTAAACTCAACTGGACTTAATGCACAATGTAATATATTTACAGCTCTAGCATTTATCTCATTTGTTTGTTTTTGTTGTTGATTCCAAGTGATCGTAGGAGGTTCCGGAAGAGTAACCGTAGCAAATATGCATGTATATAGTTTAGTATTTTGCATCAAGAAATACCTCATTCTTGTTTTCCAGTAGGTGTAGTTTGAACCGTCGAAATAGGATGGTCTTGAGGTGTTTTGTCCCTCCAACTTGAAGTAGGTGTTGAGTGCCATTTGGATCTTTGCTCCTTGTTGGTTAAACCTACTAAACACTTAGAGACCTTGCGCTCTGATACCAATTGTTAGCTCTATATACTGGCTAGTATATCCTAAGAGGGGGGTGAATTGGGATTTGAGTAAATTTTACAATAACTTGAAAACTTTGTCTTACAGGATACTATGTTTCGAAACTTGAGTAAGTATGTTTTGAAATAAACTTTTTTGTTAAGTATATTTCGAAATATAGATGACTATGTTTCGAAATTACATTTACTGGCAGGTACGTTTCGAAATCTACTAAGGTATGTTTCGAAATAATGATCACTTATTTGCAACTAATGAAACTTCTTTAGATTTTCAAAAATGATTCTTTTAAACGACTTGAACAAGAATAACAACAAGTAGGAATGAGAAATAAAGTATGCTCAAGATTTATAGTAGTTTGGCACTTGCCTACTCCACTACCTTCAAGCTTTCCTACTTGAAGGATTTTCAACTACAATCACTTTTTACTTAGTGATCAACACACTAGGGGTTTTACCACAATTCACCCTAAAACCTTACACGGTGAGTTTTTATGGCTTAACTCAAACCTTTACCTCAATGAGCTTTTTCGGGATAAACTCAAACCTTACAACTTGTGAGTTTTAGGCTTAACTCAAACCTTACGACAAGATAATCAACACTTATCTTATACAACCCAACAATTTGAATGTAATTAAAAACACCTTACCAAATAGTTATAGCAAACCTATTGGTATGGAGTGAGGAGAGCTTTGAAGAATTTAGAGCTTTGAATTTTGCTTGCTTCTCCTATTTGTACCACAGTGCACACCAAGGAATGATTGGAAAAACCTCCTTTGAGAGTTCGTTAGAAGGGTTTTTGTTCACTTGTTCTTATGGTAGTTGTATAAAAATTGTGTATGCTTTGTTGGAGAGTCTTCTTGTCTTCAAAGATCTAATATATATATTAAATAGGTACACTTTTGGCTAATTATAACCGTTAGAGACAAGACAAAAAAGTAGGTTTCGAAACATACATTATAGGTTTCGAAACATCACAATTTTACACATAGGTTTCGAAACATAGACAACAGGTTTCGAAACATACAGCCTTTCCAGCTATACTTGCACTTAGAGACAATCATTGAGTGGAGGACATCACTTTAGAAAACAAAATGATTTGGTTTTATTCTCCACTAAAACATATCTAAAATTTTAACATCAGGGAATGGGCATAATTTCAAACATAGATTATTAAAATAGCTTTTCAAATAAAGTGCAAAGACATGACAGAATTTTTGAAATTTTTCTGACAGAGACAGATGTTTCGAAATATCAAAATTAGGTTTCGAAACATACTTCAGAAACATGTTTCAAAACATGTTAAGTAGGAATACACTGCTGACAAAGGTTTCGAAATATGCTAAATAGGTTTTGAAACATACTTTGAAAACTTCTTTCAAGACATATGCAATTCAAAACAAACGCTTGAATGCTCTATAGACAGAGACATAGGTTTCGAAACATAGCCTAAAACCTTATTTGAAAACACATACATAACCGAGATGTTTTGAAATATGATATGTAGATTTGGAAAACAATAAGACCTAGACCAATACCATTTTGAAACATATAAGAATAGTGTTTCGAAACATAGATACTTGATTTCGAAACAACTTTTATGCATTTGAAATCTTTCAAACATTTAAGCTAACGCACCTGAAAACTACTTATGCATTGTTTCGAAATATGAAAGCCTATTTCAAAACATGATTTTCTCAAGAGGGAATTTGCATCAAAACTCATTTTCTCATATACCAAAAAAAATAATACAACAGCCTATGCTGCGAGGTTGGCCCTTGCAGAGGTTGGCAATAGC
The DNA here is from genome assembly GCA_036245055.1 of Diospyros kaki. Lineage (NCBI taxonomy): Eukaryota > Viridiplantae > Streptophyta > Magnoliopsida > Ericales > Ebenaceae > Diospyros > Diospyros kaki. Next base: position 22,862,759 of record BSEG01000010.1, on the reverse strand, counting down.
TGGCGGCAATTCTTTTGCTGTCAACCTCTTCATTTTTCCATATCATCTTTTTTTAATAATTTCTGACTTTTTTTTCGCCTTATTTTTTCATGGCACAATAGGCTCATTTTTTGGTTTCATTTTTTCAAAACACTCAAAACTTGTTCTCTTTTTTATTTTCAAAAACGTATTTTTGAAACAAGAAAAAAATTGGTAAAATAAACCCAAAACAACAAAAAATCATTTTGGTTGTTTTCAGCCAAAACACGGTGGAAAATTGAAAACACGGAAAATGCCTTATTTTCCTTCTCATGCATATGGTTCCTTCTCTTCTAGACTCCATCTTATCTCTTCCTTCTTCCTGAAACTCGAGAACTCCTTCTTCTTTCTCTCTTCCAAGCTTCACTTTCTCTTCCAACCAACAACCCATATCTTCCTCGTCATCGACCGCGCCTGCCATGGCCATCACCGTCGCCAGCGGTCATCGACTGTCATCTCTTTCCCTCTTCCAAATTTTACTCCATCTTGCTCATCGATCGCACCTGCCAGGGCCATCACTGCCAGAAGCAGTCGTCAGTCGCCCTCTTTTTCTCTTCTAACCATCGTTGACTCCCTCTCTTTCTCGTTGGCTATCGCAACGCCTGCCATCGCCGCAAGTTGTTGCGACTAGTAACCCAGATCTGTCCCGCCTTCGCCTACATCAGTTGTTTCTTTATCCCATTAGCCGTTCGCTTACGCCGAACATTTCTTCTTCCCCATCGACTGTCGCCGTGACTTGCCTTCGCCTAATTTGATTTCTATTCTAATTTCAATGATTTCAGTAATTTTGTTTCTAAGATGCTTAAATTTGATCTATGTTCGCAATTTAATGCTTAAATCTGGATCTATGTTTGTAATTTTGGGATCTATGAATCTTTTCTGGTGAGGAAATAGGGCTTCAGATTTCAAAAATGTGATGTGTTCCTTGATTCTTTTAGACATTTATGGAATAGTTGTTGGGTTAATTGAGTTTGTTTGGTGATTGATGGTATGATAGATGGGAATATGATGGTTTTTTTAGTGTAATTTTGTGTCTTTAGTTTTGAAAAATGACAGTGACCCAATTCATTGTAACCGACTTGTTATAATGAACCTGCAGTAGTGGAATTGACTTGTTTCTCAAAGTAATGGCTAATCAGAAAGAACTATTCAGACTCTAGTGGATATGTTAAGAACATGTGCGTTAGATTTCTCGGGAAGCTGGGAAGAGCACCTATCGTTGGTAGAGTTTGCTTACAATAACAGTTATCACAATAATATTAGTATGGCTCCTTATGAGGCACTATACAGATGAAAGTGTAGGTCCCCAGTTTGTTGGACTGAAGTTAGGGATTGACAAATGTTAGGTCTTGACACTTTCTCTGACGTGTTATAACTTAGGACAATTTTGGAATAATAAATTTTTTTCCTTTAATACTAATGCTAAAACATATCATTCCTCATATCCATCCCAAAATTTTCATACATCTATCTCGAAAGAGAATCATCATATACATCAAATGCGAAAGCTAGAATCGAACCATAAATAAGGTTATACATCATCATTCCTCAAAACATTTAGAATTTAAAGCAGCAGAACTTAAATACATGGACCACATAACATACATTCAATTAATCATGCACTTTACTAAGTGTCATTTCATACCTCATTCATCCTTATTTCTGCTACAATCTCCATCTGGATCGTTTGAATATTCCAGGGGCAAAATCCAAGTTAGATGATGAATCATCTAACGTGGGCTATGCCCCTGAAACATTCAAACGTTCTAGCTGGGGTTTATAGCGAAGGCACGAAAATGGACGAGATGTAGCGATTCAAGTTGTCACGGTTTTGATAAAGATGTTAACAATTTGATATCACCTTGGGAGTGATTTTGGGCATATCCGTTAGTGTCCATGCTAATATGTTGGCATAGGCCCGTAAATAGTCTATAACTTCTTTCTTTGTTTTCTCTTGTGATTGGCTTCCCACATACACTAGCTTCATTGTATCCTCATCCTTTAATCTTATAGTCTCCAGTTCTTTCATTGGCTAAGGCTCAGCCATGGCTTACTCTATTATAATGAGAGTTTCCTCTTTTTCTTTTTCCTTTCGTTGAGTGGAGTAGATGTAACAAGTCATTGCCTTGCTCGAATTTCCCCAAACTTCTCTTCCTCCATGAGGTGTTTGGAATTTCAAGAGATATCCTAAGGAAATCATTGCCCTTATATCGTTTAGAAGTGGGTATCCTAGTATTACATTGAAAGCTGAGGTTCAATCCCAATGTTATTGCTAGCTACAGTGACCTAACCATAAGTATAACTTCCCTAGTGAAACATTATAGGAGAGAAGATGCAATTTTCAATCTATTGTGGAAGATATTCATTTTCTTGAAATAGTTCCAGTAAAGATTGATTAAACTATCACTGTTCGCCAATATTTGTTTAATCAAATGTTTACCAATTACTATCGGAATTACAATGGGATCATAATAGGGCATGATGATAATTCCTCGATTTACAAGAGTGAAGGTGATAGACTCTTCATTTTCTTAAAGCGTCATGACTAAGTTAACTTAGACCTATCTTGCATAGATGTTTTTGAGGATGAAGTACTTCCAATCATCGTTTTTTCCCTAGAAATAACATGAATAGCTTGGTAAGTGAGCTCATTTTCCACAAAAGAAGATCTTCTATCTTCCTGCTGCCTACCCCATCCTTTTTGTCTTTCTAGCCTACCTTCTTTCTATATTCCATATCTCTCGGGGAAGAGTCCATAAGCTCTCATTTCCATGCTTCAACATTTACAAATTCTTATCTCTTTCCTCATGTCCTTCAACTATTTTTATTACTTTTGCCAGCAAAATATACTTGTTAGCCTAAATGAACAAATTTGCTAAAGAAGCAAGTTGATCCAGAAAGAGTGATTCTTGCAACGATACTAATTTTGTCTCTTGAAGCATTGCAACACCACTACACCTGCCTATAAGTCCTAAATGTCCAAGGTTGTATTTCTGAATCGGTCCACATATTGTTTGAGAGTTTCCTTGCTACTTTGTTGGATGCAAAGCAAGTATTTGGCATCCTTCTTCCGTTGGTTGTTAATTATGAAGACCTTAATGAACTCTCTTCTCAATTATTCAAAAGATGAAATGGACGTTTCAGCTAAGTTGTTAAACCAAGTGCACACATGATTAGTCAAAGTTAAAAAACAAGCTCGACACATAATAGTATCCTCCCAACCATATAATAACATCATCGACTCATAATTCTAAATATGATCATGGGGATCCCTCTTTTCAAAGTAAATAACGAGATAAGGCATTTTGAATTTGGATGGAAAAGGATTTTCCATAATCTAAGGAGTGAAAGGTATTTTTCCTCTTTCGATCATCTTCTACTAGTACCAATTTTTTTTGTTTGTTCTAGGACCTGCTCAATTAACTTCTTCATATCTACAACTTTGCAAACACTAAAGATGGATTGATTATTATCCTCTTGCTCCTTCCTAGAATGATTTCTTGTTGGGATCCTTACTTTTAGTGCAATCTTGCTCTCCACTATTTCTTAATATTTTTCTCTATGAGGCTGTGTGATCCCAACTTCTCCTTGACAAGCTAAGTTTGGGAAGTTCTCTCGGACACCCCTCTCCTAATGGGTTTCTAGAAATGGTGGATCCTTTTGCTAGAGACTCTCACAAGGTCTCCCAATAGGTCTCATATGTTGGATCATTTTATCCACTTTTTGCATAGTTTTGTAAAGTTGCATGTTGTAAACGTGAGGCATGGCACTCTACAAGATCGCCATCTCTCTGAGAGCCCCATTGCTCTCTTCATGCTTCTTTAAAGTACTTCATACTTACTCAGGGGAATAGTCTACGAGGCAGTCCTGAAAGGTTCAAAGGATTGTTAATGTCATGTCTCTCTTCGTTTTGCCTGAGATCTTGTGCAAATCATTTTGAACATTTTTATTTGGCTTTTTAATATACTTTCTACAGACGACACCAATTGTTATCGTTCAAATACAACAATATAATTTATATTGAGAAATCCATCTCTAAGCTTCAATAATTCGGCAAAAAAGAAACAATCAAATATAATAAGAGATTCCCTATGCAAACACTTTAGTACTTAAATTAGATTCTCAAACAAAATTTCAAAACTTTTTAACAAGTTGAAGTGTGTTACGTGAGAAAATGGACTATCCTCTTTTTTACCCGTTGCACGATTTTCAAACTTGTTCAATTTTTTGTTTAATTTTCCAACTTATTTGATCTATCAGTTAGTTCAATTTTCATTTTTTTTTTGTATTTATTCGATTTATTCAGTTAGTTTGATTTATACAATTTATGTTTAATTTTTTTTATTATCAATTAATTCAATTTATTGGGTTTAATTGGTCGGTTTATTCGATTTGTAAATTTGGATTAATTTGATAACCAAACCGATCATTTACACACCCCTATTGGAAGGTCTCTAAGAGACTTTCGAGACTCTCGACAACTCTGACCCTCCACTAGAAAGGTGTCCTAGAAATCTTACAGAATGTTTTACAGGAAGCTTTTTAATTTCTTTTTTATTTTTATTTTATCTTTCTCGGCATTTACGACCTCCCCCCACCCCCAATTTCTCCCGCCCACTTACTGGAAATTTCCCCTCTCATTCTCTCCCTCTCCCTCTCTCTTCCCACAACCCTTGCCTCCCACATTCGCCATTCGCCGGATCCCCATATCGGCCCAACCCCGCCATCCACATCCCTCCCTCCTCTATAACCCGTCACCCCCTTTCTTCGTTCGCCTTCACTTTTCAGAAGCGAGATTCCAGTTCGACAGCCGAGATCGTTGTTGGAGGTTAAAGATACGCAGTTGTTTGTGGTAAATTTCATAATTTGAAAAAAAAAAAAACCCTAAGTTTGATTTGCTTGGCACGGATCGGTTGTTTTTCCTCTAGTTTTGTCTTTGTTTGGGTTATTTTTGTACTGATTCTGGTGTCCGTTGGACTGTTGATGATTGTGTTAATTGGGACTTTAGGTTGTTTGAGTTGAGGGCGGTTCTTAGATTTTCTAGCTGATTTTTAGTTTTCTAGATAATGAAGAACACATATATTGTGCTTAATAATTTTCAAATAAGTCTTTCTATAGAAAATTTTTTGTTGATAGTTGTTCAATAAGATGTTGTCTTGCATTGTTGTTTCAGTGCAAGATGGCATCTTATTGTTGATAGTTTATAGTTGTTGATGTTGTCTTGCATTATTTTTTCAGTTGTTGATTTTTAGTTATTGTTGATAATAGTTGTTTCAATGCAAGGCACCCTATATTTTGTTGATAGTTGTTGAATAATTTTTTGTTGATAATTTCCAAATAGGTTTTAACTTTAGTTTTTTGTTGATAGTTTTATGCTATCTTGTTGTCTTGCAATGAGCCTCTAAATGCATTTCTTATTTCATATAATGGTCTATAAAATACTTTGATGATTTATTATTTCTTATTGCAAGGAAAGTCTTGCTCACCCATTTCATATTGCAAGGAAAGCCTTACTCATTTGTTTCTTTGAAAAAATATAGGTACGATTCCCTTATAATTCTAATCAAAATTTTCTATTTGGATGTGTAAATTTAATATTCAAAAAGTTAAAATTCATGTAATGTAATTATTTTCATATTGTGGGAAAAAAAATTATTATGTTTTTTGTATGTATGTAAGTTTAGATGCCAATCCTATTGGGTTTGACTAATTGTACCTATACATTGTCTCAATTGCCAAGATAAACAAAGGTAATAATGTGAACTTCAATTCACCAATTTGCAATTCAATAGTTCCTGTTGTGTACCTTGCTTTGAGTTGAGTCCTTGATAGTCTAGAATTATAATGTTGTTACATCAGTGTGTACACTGTGTATGGCTATATATTTAGATGAGATGTATAAACCTATTAGATTACATTGATTGGTTATTATTTGGGCGTGTCAATTTAGTATTTGGAAAGCTAAAATTTGCAATATTATGTAATTTCATTTGACTACTTGTAACATGCCCAGTAGATAACTATAAATTAAGATTAGTTGTTTTGATTTTACATGTTCTGATAATTTGACAGTCATTGTTGAATTATTGTTTATCTATGATTGTGGACGTTGCAGAATCTTACAATGGTGGGAAACAACAGAGAAATCTATCATAGTTGTAGACATCCTGATCATACCTTGTTGGGATGTCTCACCAAGCAACATTGTCCTTCATGTGGACAGGGGTTTGTGAAATGGATGGAGGTAGAGAAGAATACAGTGAATAAAGGACAGATGTTTTTTTGTTGTAGTGATGATTGCGGATATTTTAAGTGGGGTGATGAATGCCCCCAAAAGAAAGCCTGCACTTTTAGTGGACAACTAAGTGGAGGAGTGTATGAAGAAGGTGAATCAAATGGTGTTGTTTTAGCCGATTCATCCACCACAGAAGAAATCAAACAAGATATAGCTCGTGCATTCAAATTTCTTGCTCGCATTTCTAAAGAGGAAGATATGGAGATATCTCTCAATGTAACGTTTCCCAAGGGAAAAGGAAATGTTAGTCCTTGAGCTTATGTCTAATTAAATTAGCTAGTTTTTTTTTCTTTATATGTATAATTATATTGTCCATTAATCAAAATTTTGTCACGGAATGGAAAACTTAAAAATATTCAATCCACCTGGTTTGCTTTTTTTATTGATAACATGCTGCTATCAAATCAATCATTTGATGTTCTTGGCGGAAGTCGGCATTAAGGCACTCTGGAACACTTTGGTCCGCCCTTCGTGTTTTCTAATTTTTGTGTTTTTAGTGGGGTTGATTGATCTTTATGTAGTGCCTTGTACTTTGATTTTGTAATGGGATTTGATTTTTTAATGCTTAATCTATTCTTGTCATTTTGCATTTTTTAACTACCATTTGGTAAAATTTTTTTACATTCATCAAAAGACTAGCATTTTATATAAGGATTTTGTTGACACTAAACACTTTGTGTTGTATTGAGTTTGTCGGTTCATGTGGCCACAGTTAAATTTTGGTTATGCAAATAGTCTTACATCTTATGTCTTTGTCCTTTGACCCTTTGTGGGTAATTTCTCTAATGGTTGTTAGGAAATAAAAAATAAAAAAGCAAAACAGTTGGCTTTATAGTCAAAAGTTGTAATAAAAAAGCAACCATTTGTGTTGTATTGAGTTTGTAGCTTGCTTCAACTCTAATGCCAGAAACCTACAAAAATAAGATCGTATCTAGCTTAAACTAAACGAACAAGCTAAAAGATCAATCTTAACGTGAAGTTATCAATGTTTTTGCTAACTTGGGACTTTTCACATGCTTAGGTGCGGATCCTCTGCAATGACTATGGGGAAGTATCTGATGTCCATTTCCATATCATATCATTACACACAAATGCCTCAGATGCAAGTCCTATAACACCAAACAAATTCGAGGAGGCTCTGCTTCTACATATACATCAAGAATTCATGGGATAATACTTAAGAATTGGCTATGTACCAATCTAATACCATTTTTAAAATTTTCATTAGTTTAGATTAAACAATCTTAAATAATGAAAGCGAAATTGTTAGAGTTTACATTTTTCAAAATTAAAACTACAATTATGAAATCTTCAATGTGACTGAAATCTTAGATCTTCTACTTCGATCAACCTAAGTGTAACGATTAGATGTGTAAAACTCACGCTCTTAGCCCTCCCTGCAAGTATTGATTAAAATATGGTACCACGTTACCTGCATGTAAAAAAACAAATTAATGAACAACTTCCCATAATATTGAACCAACAATATATTTTTGAAAGTAGTGTAGATATACCTGAAGTATCGAATACAATGTTGGGGAATAAAGCAGGCCTCAGAGGGGATGGTGATAGCTGTTGAACATATTGTACATGCTGATGCACGTAAGGTGCTCCAAGTGTCAGGATATTGCTTCTTATATACCCTTGAGATTGCCCCTGCCCCTACAACTAAAATAAAATAAATAAATAAATAAAAATCGAACAAAATTGTGCATTTTCATTGGCTTTTACATTTCATAACTCCAGATTAATAAATTTGGATTCAATCTAATGTTTAGGTTAAAATATTGATAATGATTGATAATTTATCAGTGACTGATCTATCCAATATATAGGATACTGGGATGAATCTAAGGCCTGTGATGGTTGTGAATCGTCATTATCCAATGAACTATGTTGTTTGTTGCCTTAAACCTTTGTTTTGCCTCTATCTGTACTTGCAACTGCCTGCATGTCAATCAAAGGTCGTGGTTAAATAAAATCACTTATGTAATTTAGTAAAGCCAAACAAATTATATTGTAGGCCTCATTGATCAAGGGATAGTAGAAAATAATTTCAGGCACTTTATAGAAGCAACTACAATTTGAAGCATGGTCTTCATTATATGTTGTTTTTTATTGGTTATTTTCAATCAATCTCAGACTGCAATTCCTTCTATGTACGGGAATTTCTGAGTGATTTTTCCATAGAAAGTCTTTTTTGGCATAATGTGGTTGGAGAAGTTTAAAGTTTTCCAGTCATTTCATCTATTTTATCATGTGATCCAAAGTAGAGAACTCAATCAATAATTACTTGTTTGGAAACTAGGAAAAATGGGATTGTTATGACTCAGCTCCCCTTGGAATTGTTAGTTATTATAAGTTCATGTGTTGAGAATATTCAAGTCATTATTTTTTGGAAGATTTTACATATACCGCTAATTGATATTTGATTGCTAGGGATCATTTTTTTCTTTGTAATTGTTTTTTTTTTTTTTGCATAGTGGTCCCTGTATAAATAAAATCATAAGTAGGTAGGTTGGTTAGTTTGCATACCTTGGATTTCTTAGAACTCTTCTTCAATGGACATTTTTTCCGTAGTTTCTTCGGAGCTCCTTTAGTTCTTGAGCATATCAGATCCAACGTGTTAGCACATCCAACAAGTTCTGTTGATAGAGAATTAAGGGTCACTTGTACACTTGCTTGGGAATCTAGATTACTTCCACTGCCATGTATGGGTTGTGACAGGAAAGTTGAGCTGTTTTAGATTCAATCCACTCCATGATCCCACAAACTTGGTTTTCATCATCAGCCGCCAAGTCTGCTACATTAGTGAAGGCATTGCACATTTTGTCAAATCTTACTCGAGCAGGAGTGTTTATCCAACCATCATAATTAACTGCTACTCTCGTGTGTCATCTACTTACATCTCCCCTCCACCTCCTAAGGATATACCTCTCGAGAAGTATAGTGACATCATTACGAAGAAAAACTAATATTGCATGCTTGCACACTATTCCCCTGAACTCAAATAGATGACAACTACAAATTCAGTAGTTTCTCTTTGAAATAAAATTGTGAACATTTTTTTCCTAACTCCCCCGTTAAGCATAACATCTTCTCGTACATCGTACCTTGGCACCGAACAACCCATATCAGAAGATACAACTTCACAGTAAACCTTTCCAATAAATTCCTCTTGAAATTCCTTAAATTTTGATATTGTATACACTTCCTAAAATTGCTTTTCAATTGCATACTCAGTAGCACATGGGATCGTTTGTGAAAATGACTTAAAATCTGCTTGGAATTCTTTTTCGACCTTACACCTGAGTGCTTGCTCATATTGTTCAACAAATTGCTTGAGAGAAGTTTTGGAAATGAACATACCTATCAAAAAAAGCATTAATACTCTCACTACGTTGAGTTGTTGACATCCCTGCCTAGAAAGTAGTTTTCGAGAAGCATGGAACCCAACGGCTTCTGTTTTCAAATAGTCCAGACAACCAAATGTTCTCATGCAAATCAAACTGATCAACCATTGCAATCCAGCCATGCTCAAAGTCTTCTTGATATTGTGAGTCGTACATTAGACCATGTACTGCTGAAAGTATCAATCCCTTACATGGATGACTTCCAAACTTTTCTAGCAACTTCTTTAGTATATGCCATAAACACCATCTATGCTTCGTATTGGGAAAAACAATCTCAATTGTTGCTTGCATTGCCCTGTCTTGATCAATAATTATTCCATTAGGAGCCTTACCATGCATACATTCAAGCCATGTCCTAAAAAGCCAGACAAATGTTAACGTATCCTCATTCAACAACAGACCGCAACCGAGTAAGGTTGACTGTCCATGGTGGTTCACACCAACAAAAGAGGTCAAATGCATCTTGTACTTATTAGTTAAGTATGTTGTATCAAATGTTACAACATCTCCGAACTCTTTATATGCTTCCCTGAACCTGTTATCTGCCCAAAATACATTCTTCAACCGACATTCCTCATCCAAATCTATACTGAAGTAGAAACCGAGACACATTGTTTGCATTTTTGAAAAGTAAGCTTGTATTACTGTAGCATCTCCTTCCCCAAGTCGTAGTTGCCTTACTTTTTCGATGTAGTTTCGACAATCCTTTTCTATGCATGTCAACTAGTCGTATCCACCAGCTTTGATAACAACTGAATTAAAACTTTTATGTAAGGGAATCACGGCTAAATCATTAACTTCAAGCCTCCGTTTAATATGTGCACTAACTTCACGATTGCATCGGTAAAGCCTTGATTTGGACGAACTTATTTTGTGATTGTGTTCAAGATATACTTTATTAATATGCCAAACACCATTCAAATTTGTACCAGCTGTTATCTTGGCTTTACAGCCTGTATGGATTGTTGGTTGGGGCTTCAAGGAAGTGCTTGTGCTACCAACTCTATTACCCCTCCCCCCTCCATGACTACATTCAAATGTCACATATCTCAAAGTACCATCATCACCCTTCTTCGAATTTCTTTTTCTAACTGGAAAGCTATAAGCATAACTTTTTTAAAATTAAAATAATTCATTGATATCATTAAACTTCATCCCAACCTATGGGACAATCTGACTGTCTTTTACTAAGGTTTCGTCATTGTGTACATCAAGATTTTCTATGACTAGTAATTCGTCAGGCACTTCATAACATTCATCTTCGGAACTACGAACTATGTTTTTTGGATTAGATGATACAAAATAATTTTAGAAATAATTCTTATGTGGTGCATTTATGTGTTAATATGATAAATCTTTATTTGAAATTAATCGACTATGAAAGAAGGAAGAGCATAGGATGTAAAATAACCAACATTATTACCTTTCTCTATCATGGTAATTGAGACACTGTATATTGTAAGTGACGACTTCGCTATCAATAGTGTTACAATTAGTCAAACCCAATAAGATTGGCACTTAATATGAAAAAAAGTACTAACTTTTTTCTCCACGATATGAAAATAATTACATTTAACTTTTCGAACACTAAATTTACACACCCAAATAGCAAAATTTGATCAGAATTACAAGAGAATCATTCCTATATTTTCTCTTTTCAAAGAAACAAATAAGTGAGGTTTTCCTTGCAATATGAAATGAGTGAGCGAGACTTTCCTTATAATAAGAAATAATAAACCATCAAAGTACTTTGTACACCATTATATGAAAAAAGAAATGCATTTAGAGGCCTACTGCAATTCCATTAATAGATATGCTCAATTTGCTTTCATAAGGTTATATCAAATTAAAAGAATTATAAATCAATTTTTAAAGCTATAATCGTCAAAGGAAGATCAAATTGGTGAATTGAAGTTCACGTACCGAAGTCAACTCACACAATTTTAATAAAAAATAACGATCATTTGATTAAATTGAAGTAATCATTTTCAGATTATAAAGCAAACACACAGAATGCAAAGCATGGAAGTATTGGATATTGTGATCTAGACAACAACATTTGGGTTCTTAGGGCATGCAGAGGCTAATCCTAGGAGAGAAAACCTATAGAATGCAACAGATGCAACTATCAAGACTATATGAAGCGCATTAGAGGCTGCATACATCATGGATATACCATAGTAACGTATCCATCTTGCACTGAAACAACAATGCAAGACATCATCTTATTCAACAACTATTAACAAAAAATTTGCTATAGAAAGACTTATTTGAAAATTATTAAGCACAATATATGTGTTTTTCATTATCCAAAAAACTAAAAATCAACCAGAAAACCTAACAATCGCCCTCAACTCAAACAACCTCAAGTCCCAATCAGCACAATCATCAACAGTCCAACGGACACCAAAATCAGTATAAAACTAACCCAAACAAAAACAAAACCAGAGGAAAAACAACCAATCCGTGTCAAGCAAATCAAACTCAGGGTTTTTTTTTTTTTCTTTTTCAGATTATGAAATTTACCATAAACAACTACTTATCTTTAACCTCCAACAACGATCTCAACTATCGAACTGGAATCCTACTTCTGAAAAGTGAAGACAAATGGCGAATAACAAACAATGGAAGGGGGCGGAAGGTTACAGGGGAGGGAGGGATGTGGACGGAAGAGGGTGGCGAGTTACAGGGGAGGGAGGGATGTGGACAACGGGGTTGGGCGAAGATGGGGATCCGGCAAATGGCAAAGGTAGGAGGCAAGGGTCGTGGGAGAAAGGGGGGGGGGGAGGGGGCATAAATGCCGAGAAAGATAAAATAAAAATTAAAAAGAAATTAAAAAACTTCCTATAAAACTTTCTGTAAGATTTCCAAGACATGTAACATTTTCCCTTTCCTTTTTAGAGCCTCCCGAGAAGGTTTTTAGGGGACTATGAGAGAGTCTCCCAGATACTCATATGTAAATCAATCCGAATTCACTGAAAACCTAAAAAGGAACATTCAAGCAAAGGAATTTCTCAAGTACCTTTGTATTGATTCAGTATATCAACACAATTAAACTGAAGTGTATACAGACGCAAGTCAAAAAACTACCTACAGCATACCAAACTATTGTTAAAACTTGAATCAATAAGAGGAAAATGCACAGAACAATCCTCAAAAGTTATTCTTCAATGGCTTTCAAGCGTTAATATACACCCCAACTTGCATACTTGGGCATTCCACAAACAGTACAAATGCCAATAAGATTATACTGTTAACACGGAGGTTTCTTGATGGTGTAGGAACCAAACCAATGCAGTAAATTAAGACGATTTGGAGTTGGAGAGGAGCAACAGTTCTACAGGCAGGATTTTAGTAGCAAGATATGCAGCAAGTTACATGTCCCAATGTGGAGTACAGCAAATTCTAGAGATGAGACACATTTTCCTGAGTAATTCCTCTAAAACTCCAGTTACAACATTCTACAAAATCTGGTAGTTTTCAACCAACAGATGAAAGCAGGCGTGCTGTTATTATTATAGGCTAACCAACATCACTTGTTGACGATGGAGTTCAAGAGAAACAGCGTGATCAGAGCTCGTCCTGCAAAAGAATAGAAGAGCTCAGTTGGTTTTTCAATAACAGTTTCACATGATGTAGGATGTTGGTAACTTTGGACATCCACAAGGCAAGTGTTGAAGATCAACAGTTTATTATCTGAGCAAATAGGAAGCATGAAAAGTAGATTTTGCCAATGCAATTGGGATCCCAACAAGTTACGAGAGCAAAAAAGGAAAGAGAAAGCATGCAGGCTTGAGAGAATTCTCAATGGAAAAAGAAAAAACTAAACCTGGGGCTTAAATTTTGACATTGATACTCTCCACCTAACAGCCCAAAAAATGGCATCAAGTATGACAGAAATCTATGACCAGTAAACCAACAGTGTTATTTCCACCCTCAAACACCGACAATATTTCCACCCTCACTACCCCCATCATGAAGGAAGTAGAAACAACACTATCACCATCTTCAAACATGCCATTCCATCAACCCAACAGTTCCCATTCTGACATTACCACTCCATGATAGCTCTTCCAGATTCACTATGTCATGACTCGTGTGACTCTTTACTACAAGATCTCAGTTTAGCACAGCAGCATGAAGATGTTATTTTACTAAGTCCCAAGTATGTGCCTGATTCCATGTCTAGCATGAGATGTTGCAACAATTATGAGAACTTACAAGTTAAAAATTCCATAGCTTGCAACGCCTATGAGCTCAAGAAGAATCAAGTCACTTAGAACCATTTAATGTCAAGAGGAGAACTCTTAAGAATTCATAATGCATGGTCAACTATCTTTTTGCAACAAAGAATTGTTCATATAAAGAAATATGTGAAGTGCAAAATAGAATTTTCAATTTGCCACAAGTGCACATACACAAACTTTTTGTCAGTACATAACATTGCCAAGAACAGAGATGCTTACATGATAGTCATCCATGTAACGATCACGCTGCAAAAAAAAAATTAAAAATGTTAGAAATTACACTCCTGGATCATTTCATTCTAAAACTTCAATATGGAAATAATACTAGATAAACAAAATGTTAGAAATAATACTGTTGCACTACCAAACAGTATTAATTGGGTCGTCATAAAACAGCACATGCTATCCACAACAGAAAAGGGCACTGGCAAATCTTATAATAAGATAGTCTAGAGGCAAACATGTCAAGAGGGTCATCATACCACCATCTCCAGGAGTTAAAAAAATCAATAGCCAAATAAGAAAATGAAGTCTCTTGCTCGGACAACCAACTACTCTAGGTATGCCCATAAGCAATACAGTTCACAGAATTGCGGCATCATCTTCCAGACGGAAATTACAGTTCATGCAGGGAAGTGAGAATTCAAAAAGAACAGAAAAAAGATCAACAACTACTGTAAATAATAGGAGTAAAAAAAGCATAAATTTTTTAAGCACATAAACTCATAGAATGGTACTTATCATGAAGATTATTGGTAACATACGGGGAGCAAACACTCGGTGCATGCAACCCAAAGTCTATTGATGGAATGATAACAGCTTTGATGATAAAGAGATGCATACCCTTCTGTATCTGTCTTTATAATGCTCCCTATCTCTGTATCTTCGATCATAACCCCTCTCCCTTCTCCTCTTTTCACCTTCCTCTCTTGCTCTTCGAGCTTCCTGCATAACAATGCACAATTATTCAGCAAAGCTTCACTCAACATTCCAGTTTACACCTGAATTCATTTAACACGGTCATGAATTACAGAAAATAACCTCTTCCTCCTGTGCTTTCCTCACTTTTTCTGCTTCTTCAAATGCCTCCTTCTCAGCCTGAATTTTATCAAATAAAGAAAATAAAATTTACACACTGCTACTAGTTGGGAACCTCAAAGTAATAGAGAGGAGGAGTATACCTCTCTATTCGCAAACACTTCCTCCACAACTTCTTTTGCATAAACTGGATCATCACAAATTAAAATGTTGTCGAAAACTGAACCAGCCTTCACCTGCAATCTCCTATGTAAATAGATTGAACAATATGTGGCACTGAAATCTCAGCAGACTGATATTGATGTCACACTCACCTGCCAAACTTCAATGCCCACATATTTTATTGGCTTCATAACATAAAGGTCTGCGTCATCTTCAAATTCTGTGGATGAAAGAAAGAATATACACTTGAATCTAAACTCTTTAAGTATCACAATTCCCAATTTTCTGCATTTTCATACAGCAAGACAAGAAACACATGGACAAACATGTTGGGCTGTGAGTTTTATAGGATAACAGAAATAGTCAAACGTAAGGAATACCTGGGTTATCAATCCATGGAGTCTTCCATTTCCCCTTATAGTTAGGATTCTTTATTTTCTGTCATTTCAAAGAAACATGTACTAAGGAGAAATCCCAGTAAAAAATGAACTAAAAGCTTTCAACCAGTCTAGAGAGACTTTGTAAAACCTTGCGTTTCCATGGCCCCTTATATGCTGGATTTGGAACCTTTGGTGGCTTCCATATCCCATCCTCATCTTCATCCCAGCTATCAGGCTAATAAAAAGGAAAAAGCATATGGTATTTAGCTTCTTTTCTTTCCTCTACTTAACATAAATCAAACCAAAAATCACAAAACCAGGAAAGATGCTTCTGTTACTTCCATATTGACCGCAGATTGAAAGGAAAAAAAGAAGACTCCAAGAAGATAAAGCTTAAATAAAGAGATGGTCTTTAGAATACATAATAATAATAATAATAATAATAATAATAATAATAATAATAATAATAATAATAATTTTTAGAGAGTCGTAAGTGAAATGGGAGTGCCATCAAGATTAAAGAGATAAAGAAGGGAATTCCAAGCTGCTAAAGGAGTTGGTGCATAAGATAGAAAGATAAGTCTAAACCGGATAAAGGCAGCAGAAAGTTTGAAGATTAAGCTCCTAGAAATCAGGAGAAATAATAGGAATAGATGTGATTATTATCTTTTATTATTTATTGCTTAAATTCTGTTGTATTTTATCTTCTTGTTGTATCTTATCTCCTAAATATTAGGATTAGATAGCCTAGAAACTATATAAGTAGAATTCTTTTCATGTAGTCAATTAACGAGTTTGATTTCCACAAACTTAGTTGAAGTTCTCGGGTGTTATACCCTTAGAACCAAATCTGTTCGATAATAATAATTATTCAACAAAGGTGGGAGAATGCTAAAATCAATTGTAGGTAGTATCGATTCAAAATTAGGCAAGCAAAAAGTACCAAAAAATGAAGTTGCAGGTTATTTCATATCAATTAAGTGGCAATCAGTTACATGGTTTTGTTCAACAAATCATATACACAAGTGAAATAACAAACCTTCTTAGCTTTAGGGTCAGGAATTTCCTTTGGGATTGAATCATATCCCTGAAATGTCAAACAAATATATAACAGAACAAAAAATGCATAATTTTTTATACATCAAATGCAAAAGAATAGCATAATATATATTAAGCTTTAATAAAAAATAAAAAAAGATACCTCAGGTTTAGCATCATTAGGATCCTCTATATATTCTCTATCATCCCAATCTGCAGGCTGAGAAATAGCAAGTGAATGATTTATTCAAACAAGTCCATCGAAAAATTACAAGACCTAAGTGTTTACATCAATTTAAAATATGCAATTCTAGACTAGTACAAAGCGTAATTTACCATTAATCATTTTTTTCAGACTTTTCCATCAACATTAAAAGTTTAGGAGGCAACCTTTTTTGCATTTATGTCCTTTATTTTCCGAGGAGGAAGGATATCCCAGTCTGTATACATGCTTCCAGAATCTCTTTCTCTATTGTCAACCAAGATGCTATACGTTGTGTCGGGTCTAAGAATAAATGTGTAAAAATGAGTTAACTTGTCCGTCTCACATTGCAGATCTTTCTTGATGGGGTAATTCTGGCCCTGATAGGAGAGTATAACATGTAGCTTCTTCGTATGTGAGCCACAGAGATCTGGTCCAAACATTACACTTGACAAAATAAAATGTTTTAGCTACAGAGATTTTCTTTCCAGGGTAACATAATAAGCAATTGTTTTATAAATGAACTAAAAATAAGCAACAAAAAGAATAAATATATAATCGACCATCATATGTGGCGTAAATTTGCACCTATGATAACTTGTGGACATTGGAGGCAGGAATGACTCCAAGTACAAGTGCCACAGAAAGATCATTTCTATTTGAGCATATTTTTTTGGCATCCTCATGAGTCATTATAGAGAACTCAGCAATCATCATACTCCTCACATGCACCAAATATTGCACCATAAACTGCCAAAGCTGGTTTCAGAAATGGTCAATACAGAGACACAGTTGCTATGTTATTGTGGTGGTAATTTCTAGATGCAAAGTTCGTTTCATAGCATAAAGGGCTTGGCAATTCAGTGAAGAACTAGGAACCACGATATTCACTGAGCACAAATGGACAACTGCCAAAGGAGGGAAAAAGAGAGCTAGAAAGTCACCATAGAGAAAGAATGGAAAGATAACCAAATATTCTGATCAATGTGTTTCTGATAGTTGAGACGCCCATTTATAGTGGCAGTCTTAAGCCTTAATGTAAAATCCATAGGGCATTATGGCTTTACACTAAATTAATGAGGTGTAAAAAAAAATTACGGGAATATGATGGTAATGAAATGGTGTCAGATCATGGGGGTAATGGAAGGACGTACCATCTATCTCTCTCTTATAACTGATTGAGAGCAACCTACCTAGAACGAAGTTCTAGATATTAAAGCCAAAATCCAGGGGACATTACAGCTTGACAACACAGTAATCGGTGTAATGAATAATTATGGGATGATGGTAACAGTTGGAACATTTTGAAAATTAAAGAATTACTTTCCAAAAAGTCATATTTCTTAAGGAGAAGATATGAATGGTTATTCATTCACTTCTAACTACCAAAGTGACTATGCAAAATAGTCACAACTTTCCATAAGGGGTAGTTAAGATGATTGAATAACCACATACTAACTACCTTGGTGGTTATTCTTAAAAGTTGCAACTCTTTATCAAGAAGTAGTACTTTCCAAAAAGTCATATTTGCTAATGAAATGATATGAATGGTTATTCATTAACTTCTAACTACCAAAGTGACTACTAAAAATAGTCGCAACTTTTCATAATGGGTAGTTAAGATGATTGAATAACCAAATACTAACTACTTAGTGGTTAATCTTAAAAGTTACAACTCTTTATCAAAGAGTAGTTACTTGGTGATTGCATTCAATAGTCACAAATCTTCATGAATGGATACTACTCTTTAAAGAACGGTTAGTTGTGTTGGTGACTATTCTAATAGTCACAACATTACATGAAAAGGTATCAAGGTAGTTATGATTGTGACTATTGGAAAAGTCATAACGTTTCGGGAAGGATATGAACAACTCTATAAAGAGAGTTTTCATTTTTATAGAGCTGTTCATTTAGTTCAAGAGAGAATTTTTTCCCATACTTCTAAATCATTCTTAAAGTTCGTTTACTACAGAAACATTCTTTAAGACTTTGATAGACTTGTCATTGGTGGTTACTTAGAGGTTTGAATATGTTATGTACAAAATGCATTCAGACATGGGCTTTTTTGTATCCTAAAAGGCTACTTTGGTATATCCCCAGTGCACACCAATTCAATTTTTGGTGGGGGTGAATTAAGTCTTAAGTGAGTCCACATCCCTAAAAGCCATAACTTGTAACATTTACAACAGGTTTTCTATCGTAGCAGATCGTAAAGCACATTTGTGTTTTTACATGCTAACAGTAACATCACCACGTGAGATCAATGCAAGTAATAGAAAGACCAACCATCAATCTCTCTCTTATTGTTGATTGGTGGCAACCATCTTCAAGCAAGGAGCTAGTCCTGAATGAAACTCAACTCTATCCTCCAACTACAAACCTTTCTATGCATATCAGAGATGTAGGCCTTGCCTCCACCTAGGCTGTCCTGAGTTAGCAAGATAGCGACAATGATAATGAGGTGAAAATGATCATGGATAAGGAAGTATCTATCAGAACCAAATCAGGATGCTTTTCTGAAAGGGGATGTAGGATTAAGGAAGCTTGCACAGTACGCTAGCTTGACCTGATGTGGGAATGACAGACAGTGAATGATGGCATCAGAGCACCTGTTAAAAGATGACAAAAGGTGATAGGTGCACTAACTGCTAAAAGTAGAGGGAGGGCTGACCATGACGTCATATATGTAATGGTCATGACGTGCAAAAAATACAATAAACAATGGTGAGACAAGTAGAAGATTTGAAGACATGAGCTACAGAAAAAGAAACTAAATGTCCACACAGGAAATTTGAGCCTAAGCAAGAGAACTCAAATAAAACACAAATAAACTTGTCCAGTATATTCAAAGACTTATCCAGTGTGTTCAAAAACCACTTCTAAGGGCATTTACTATTTGATGGAAACAATGGAACAGCCATATGATCCAACCATGTGACAAAGTTGAGGATCATTGCCTAAGAGAGTGATGTGAAATGGAAAGAAAATACCAATTACAGGGTTCCAGCATTTATTTTGACTTAAGAACAGATCATCATCCAGTACTTTTTTATCCTCCAGATGTCATGTTGTAAACTATGACTATGGAAAACACATAAAAAGGGCATAATGAATTGCATGAAATACCCAATGAAATGGGAAACTAACCTATAAGGAGTGTCTCCACCAAACTTCTTTTGATTTACAAATCCAGAGAGTAGTTTAATATAACCACCACCACATTCAATCTCCTGCTCAAACCTTATTGAATACTGGAGAACCAGTGTTCTATTTTTATTGCTGAACTCTGGGATCTTTGCAGATATGGCAAAGTGCTTTGCATCCGAAGAAGTTTGAATACCTAAAATGTACAAAGGGAGTATTTAACAAACTGCTATTTTAAGGCTCTTCAATCTATTAAAATGGATGAAAAAGTACCAACGAAAAAAAGATCAAAAGCAAAGCAACAACAAGAAATAACTGAAGTAAAAAGTGGTCCACTAAGTTGAGAAAAACCACATAAATAAAACACAAGCAACCTAGTTAGAAAATAATCCATTAGCTTTCTGCAATTTCTACTCTCTTTTTCTCTGACCAAGTTACAAACTTACCCAAATGTCAAGTGTTCTCCTTTTGTTTCACATATTCTTATTTTTGGATGTAGAACTGAGTACCCTACACTTTGCTTCTTCCAAAGTTCTTGATTCATCTAAGACAAAACATTGTTTTGTTGAATCTATACAGGATATTGATTTTGTTCTTTTCCTCAAATACTCTAGATTTCATCTATGCCCTACGGCATTTTAATTATATAGCATTTATAAGCAGAGGGTACATGTTATTCAACACTAGCTTGATGAACATAGACTCAGTAAGTTCACAGTAAAGGAAGGCATATAAACTGGCCTGCAGTGCACTAGCATACACTGGTACACAAACATGTATATCTCTTGCATATTCAACATACTGATTCCATTTTGCACTATAAGCAACATTTTGCTGATAAGTTTGCTCAGCACTAACAGCTAAAGTATCATAAGCAAATTATGATTTCAACGAAGTAGAAACTGAAAATCAAATCCAGAAAGAGAGATCTGACTCCAATTTATCAATAGAGAAAGTAACCTAACAACCACAAGCTAGGCACCATCAGCCACAAGCTTTACCACTGCAACTTCAAATATAATCAAATCACAACTTTTTGGAGTAAAAATAAAAGGCAATGCAAATAAGAGGGATCATTACCCTTATTATCGGGGTCCCCAGACCATTTCCCGGCAGCATGCTTCCAGGAACCTGCTTTCCCCTCACTCCTTTTCCAATCTGATTTAACCCACCTGCTCTGCCACCCATCTGTTTCCAGCCAAACAAACAGTTAAAAGCCAAAATCAAAACCCCAACACATAGGAAGTTCCAAAAGAATGTTGATTATGAAATATAGCATGAAGTGCCATCACAAGAGAAAGTGTATTTGAGTCACTATTATAATCTTTTACTACTTTTTGTTTTCTTTTGTTTGGTATATAATCTTTTACCTCACTTTGTAACTTGGATATATCTCCTATTTATTACATTTCCTGGTCCCAAAGTCATCTCCAATTTAAAAACCTCATTTCTTTTGCCAATAAAACATCCCCCGGAAATATTAGCTTTTGAGATAGGAAGAAAGTAGAGAAAATGTGGAACAAATAACAGCATGATCTTTCAAGGATGGAAATTAATGAAGTAAATTAAATGCAATACCACTAATATATGGTCAAAATTCACAGTATCTCAGTTGTTAAAAAATTACAAGAACCTCTCTTAGTTTGAATCTTTTTCAAACAAATTCCCTGTTTGCACACAACCAGTTGACTACCAGAAGTTGACGTGTTAGCTGACTCATTTATATATAGTTCCTAATATTCCCTTCTTTCTTTACCTGCAAACCCACTATTGTTCCCTTGGTTCCATCATCCCAATCATCATTCAAGGAGTGGATAGAATAACAAAAAATCAAGGCAATGGTAAAAGTTGAGCACAAAGGCACAAAGGGATCAACTTTCAGATTGGTTTGGGGATCATCTGGGAAGGGGATGGGGTGGTCATTACACAGAGAAAGACAGATAGAGGAGAAAGATGAGTTTTTTTTTCCTCCTCTTTTTTTTTTTTTTTGGTTTGGGGGGGGGGGGGGGGTGGGGTGTCAGGAATTGGGGGATTTTCAGGCACTGGGCCTGGGATGTAGGAGTACTTGGGTTGTTCTTAAGTGGTAGATTATTTGGGTTTGGTTTCAGTCCATGGTGGATCAGCATGAGATTTGCCTCAAGAAAGTAGCAGGAAGCTCCTTAAGGGGATTAACTATAGTTTAACTACGAGTAGGGTATCTGACTAATACAGATTAATTTTTAAATTAAAAAATTAATCATAAATATCATTTAATTTAAAATAATTAATTAAAAATATGATTCAATTGTAATAAACAACATTAACTACAGACTGTTGTTGACCTGTTCATTATTTTTTGTTTTGCCTTCAGGTGAACAAATGCGAGTTCTATCACCAAAATACATTCTAAAAAGTTAAGGGTAAAATAATCTTTTGACAATCATGATGGTTAAAACTTAAATCCATTAGAAAGTCATTTTAATATATCAAAAAGGCTATCCTGTGCATTTAGCCATACCTCAAAGCTACCATAATGTACCCAAAATAATGGTATGAACAAACAATGTATTTCAAATAAAAGATATTTGGTACAGAAAAGGTAGCCATTCCAAAATGTAACAATTCCACAATTTGATTCAACCAAAAAAGACCATAACAACAAGTAAAACATTTGAATAGGAAGTCTTCAATTTATTATTTTTTGCTGCAAAGAAAATAGAGATGAGGAAATAAAACAAATTGAAGACACAGAAACTCATTATAGCTATGCTGATAGGCTTCTGATGCATGAAAACGGCTTGGAGACACCATTTCGGCGTTTCCAAGACATTTCCCATTTCGGAAAAGTTAAAGATGGCCCGAAACATTTTTCGGGCCATTTCTATAATTTGCGAAATGTTTTGGGGGCGTTTCACAATTAAAGAAAACTTTCGGAAACGCGTTTCTGTTTTCAGGCCATTTCTGTAATTTCCGATTAGAAATGCACTTCTGGCGACCGAAGCAGGTTAGCTGTAATTTCTGATTAGAAGCTTTCAGAAACGCATTTCCGTTTCCATGCAACCTAGCTTATAGGAATCTTTGTGGGCTTTTTCCAAATATAAAAAGAAAACTATAATGACATTTCATTTTTTTTTTTTTTTTGGATTATAGGAATCTAAAGAATTTCTAAAAATTGGAAATAAGACATGACTGATCAAACCAAAAAATCAAAGGGGTCATAAACAGAGACTTTATTTCTTTTGCTATATTGGGATCCAAATGGATTTATCTAAGAATGAAACCAAAGAAAAAGTATGAGTCTTGGACCTTTCGGTTTTCTTTTCTTGGTGCTACACGGACACAAAACGATCAATTTGAGATCAAAACCAAACAGAAATGTAACAACATCGTATTAAATTTTTATCTCACTATGTGGGGCCGGCTACATGAATGTGAGCTCACTAGTTCTATCTATAGCTTTCTCTTTTGTAAAGCTTTTACAACATCAAATGAAACAAATAGGAATTCAATATAGAACACACCCATTTCAACTGTCTTCAGCTCCTTGGAAAAAGATAATTAAGAAATTTTTCTGTCTTGAGCCACATAAAAAGGAAATCATAATGGATTCATGGTTTCTATTTCTTTTGCCTTGTGGTGACCCAAACAGAATAATCTACGATTAAAACCCCAAAAAAATAATTCAATGAACCAAAGGGTTACACGGTAATAAACAGATTGAACACTGTTATCTTCAACTATTTTTAGCTCCTCGGGAAAAACTAAGAATTTCGGCCTTTTTAGCAACAAGCGAAGCAAGAATAATCGATACAGTTATTTATTTATTTTTTGGCTTTCCACGAAACCAAACAGATTCTTAAGATTAAAACGTTATAGAATAGACTTCACGAACCAAAAGGGGAAAGGTTAATAAACAAATTGAACATTCTATCTTCTACTTTATTAACTCCCCAGTTGATTAAGAACACCTGCATTTTCGGCTATCAGAAAGAGCAAATAATACTGGGTTCAAGCTCTCCATATGTTCCAACTTTCCGGGGAACCAAACAAATTCATCTAAGCTTAAAACCCAAAAACCAGAATTAATAAACCGATCGAAGCAATTAAACACTCCAACATTCCACTCGTTTTGCTTCCTAGGAAGAAAAAGTCGACTAAAAACTTACATGCCTTTCAGAAGCACCAAATAAAGCAAACAACAAGAAGCAAGCAAAAAGAAAACAATTATGGTTACAAGCTATCGATTGCTTTTGGTTTCAGGGGAACCAAACAAACAGAACCAGAAGGGGCAGAAAAATAGGAATGGGTACCTTCAAAACGCTCTTCAAAGATGATTTCGGCGAGGGATGAGTGAAACAGAAGTGAGAAGTGGAGAGTGAGAAGCAGCACGGCCACAGATCGCTTGGAACAAGCCGTGGTCGGTCGGATAATTGGTTCCGCCATTTGCTGATGGGCCGTTTCGGGCGTTGGGCAAGTTATAGCACTTCGGGTTGGCAAGTGCCCCGGCTTTGGCCTCTTTATTACGGAAGTGCCCTCTTCGTTGTGCTCGTTCAGCTTTTTAGAATGTGGCCAATGAGCGACGGCCTCGACGTCGCACTGCCCAATGGGTCCGCTCCTATGTTACTAAAAGCAAACCATGGAGAAACAATGGAGGCGTCTAGGTATTGGTGTAATATTGGGAAAAAAGAAGGGCAAAATGGGCAGTGGACTTGACGGTCTTTCCTGCCGTGTTTATTGGGGCCGTTGATAGTCACTGTCCTAACTTTTCAAAGTATTCTCTCCCGAGTCTACGCCCCCCCGGGCGCCCACGGTCCACCCCAGTAGTCGTCGCAAATTCCAGTTGCGCGAGGAGAGGATTTTTTAATTTTTTTTTTTTAATTCCGAAACGGGACGGGAGCGGATAGGGCACGGCCTGACCCA
Source organism: Diospyros kaki (assembly GCA_036245055.1). Classification (NCBI taxonomy): domain Eukaryota; kingdom Viridiplantae; phylum Streptophyta; class Magnoliopsida; order Ericales; family Ebenaceae; genus Diospyros; species Diospyros kaki. The sequence goes on along the minus strand of BSEG01000010.1, from coordinate 22,837,923 downwards.
TTTAGAAACCCGAATTCCAAACTCACAAGGACTCGACTCCAGTCAATCAAAGCGACGTGGGTCGAGTCCTTGTGAGTTTGGAGTATTTTGCCAACACCATGAAACGTCAACTTGAAATGTTAAAGATGAAATATTAATTCCATTTAATAATTAATTTTTGATAGGTTCAAGAGGTAAAATATTTTTATTTACTTATTAATTTTTTATAGATTCAATTGATATATTAATACTTTCTTTTTGCAAATGTGTCCAAATACTTTTATGCCCTCAAACAACTGACTTCACATATAAATGGAAAGTCATTAAGATACGATCTTGTTCTTATCTATAAACAACAATAAAGTTATTTGATTGAAAACGTTATCGTCAAACCGTCTAAATCTGCAAGTAAGACAACAGTTAAGGCACATGAGGGTTCTTGTGCAAACATTCTGATGCTAAAACCACGGGAACAATATTTGCTTCAGTATCGGAGACGTATCTTTTTTAGAATTAGTGCATGCCTAATTATAGAAGGATACAGAGTAACCAAAATAATTCAAGATTATGACTCTTATAGATAACGTTTATATTGACTTTTCTTAACTTAGCTAGAATTATGATTCTTATAGATGACGTTTATCTTGCTCTTTTTATGGATAGAATTCCTTACAGATGGTTGTCTATTCTTTTTCTTGAAGAATTTTCAAATGTTGGAATTATTTGGTTTACGCGTTGTGTGGGACACCCTCCTATTCATGGAAATGCTTTGGAGACGGTATTGCCCTACGAGGTGAGGAGGCCACCTTTGAGGCTGCGACCAACTCACGATCACCAAGGTGTGTCACATGACCAGTTGAGGTTGTGGGCCTCTTAGGGCCGTGGGGTGTACCGTTTGGCTAGTTGAGGTTGCGGGCCTATTGGAGCCTTAAGGTGTGCTACAGGGGCTACGGGCACGCGTACATAGGGCCCCTTGGGCCGCCCCAGCAAGCACGGGGCTGGGTTGCGGGTCGCCTAGCCAGGCCAAGGGGTCTGCCACTCACAGACGCCCTAGGCAGCGAGGGTGCCTTTCGGGGAGACCCTTTACAGTCTTCTTTCTAGGCTTGTAAGCGTGTCAGCCACTTGTCATGGATCTCTTGCGACCTTTTGTCACTAGGTTGTCCTATTAAACTGGGTTGATTTGTTTATTAATTTTATTTTTCGGTGTCTTTTCTCACGACAAACTAGTTGCTCCCCAGTCTTTCATTCGAGTTTCTCGGATTGGAAGAATAGGTTGTGACATGCCCTTACTTCTCTTGCATTAAGTGTTTCAAAACTCAGGTTATGTTTTTTGCTCGTCTTTACGCTTCGATACTTTTACAACTCGGTTTCTTAGATAATGAACCTTAGATCATTCTCGCGCATTTCCCACTTCAATGAGCTCTTGTAATTTGTGGTCTATACGTGCTCTCCTCGGATCTACCAACCATATAGGTTGGGGCTAAGATGGAATGATGGTGTTCAGTAGCACCATACCTTGATTCTATAGATGAACTATTGTATAAAAATCAATCATCTAGAATAAAATCCTTCTTGTCTTTAGCTCCCCAGTTTCAACATAGGGAAGGCTAGGCTCGAAATAAGAAATGACAAGGATTTTGTAACGAAGATGAGCATGTCGATTAAGGCTGGAGTTAAGAATTTGGTCATCCACCTGTCGTTGGTGTTGAACCTGTCCACTATGTGGAATCTAAGTTTAGTTGATTGTAGCCAACTACTGTTGTGGACTTTTAGGGAGGAGCTCTTAGGGTCAAACCATTAAGGAGGCGTTTGTTAAAATGAGCAAGATAAGGTAGTATCAAGATAAGATTGAGATGCTTTCCAGACTAAGATATGGAATGGTCAAGATAAGGTCTGGAAGCATTCCGAGATTTCTATCAGACTAATTGTTAACTTTTTTAGAATCTACTAATAACTGTATTTTTTCTTTCCATGTATTTGTTAATACATATGATAAGTACCAAGATAAGGATTTTTTTACCAAAATATCCCTATTACCAAATTTATGATTAAAATAGTATTTTATGATTAATATGAATTGTCTAAAAAATTAAGATTAAAATTAAAAATAATTTTTTATTTTCTAAATTCATGTTCAAAAATAAATTTAAAAAAAGTTGAAAAGTATAAATAATAATTGTGAGAATTACAATAATTCCACCTAGATAATTAAAAATAGCCAAAACATATTTTCATAATAGATAATAAAATATAAAATTAAATAAAATAATTTAAAAATTGATGAAAGGAACTATATTAGTTAATAAAATATATATATAGAGAGAGAGAGAGAGAAATTTAAATTTTAAAAATCAATGAAATGAATAATGTCATTTAAATTTTAAAAATTGTCAAAACATATAATAATTTTAAAATATATTAAATAATATTAATTATAAGAGTTAAATAAATAAGTTTTTTTAATAAATTTAAATCTTTAAAATGCATTAAATGACATTAACTATCTTACAAGGGGTAGATAACTAATTGAATCTTATCTTGAAAGAGCCAGATAAATTTATCCGAGGGGAGAGGTCGGATAAATTTATCTTGAAAGGGAGAGATAAGAGGTCATGCGAGATCTTTTCCGAAAATGGTCAAATAAACTTAACAAATACGTTGGAAAAACCAAACATCCGGAATGCTTCCCATTTCTGACATTTTCTCCATCTTATCTTAGTTAACAAACACCCCCTAAATAAGAACAGAGTTTATGCTGAACGTTTCTCAACTTTGGTCCTAGGTAGATCGCCAGATTGCATTTAGATGATGACATAGGTGAGGTTGGGACGAAGTAGGAATGTAATGCAGCTCCCTAGTCCGTTGTGGGCAACAAGTTCCATAATAGGGCTTTCCATTGAGGGAGATTGCATCGCCGCTCCCTAATCTTTTAGCTTTGACAAGGCGTCACGCCCTCTCCTTAGACCTTTTTTATCGTGGGACAGTCGTTATGCTTCATCCCTTACTCTTAAGTTCTTTAACAATGAACATATGTTTTTTCATTTTCGGTCTTAATCTGATCTCACACATTTTGTACTTTTCAACTTTAGGTTATGCTTGATCGTTCTTAGCACCTATCGCCTTTGATTTTGGGTTATCTTAGATCATTTTTGTGCTTTTAGCGTTTTCGACCCATAATCTGATTTCATGTATTTTGCACCTTTGATGTTAGGTTTTCCCTTTATCGTTCTAGCGATCTTTGTGTTTTGTTTGATTTATTGAACCGTTCTTGTGCCTTTACACTTCAATTTTTTGGATCGTTCTCGAGCTTTTGCGCTTTCATTTTTGAATCGTTCTCGGGCTTTCACACTTCGATTTTTGGACCGTTCTTGTGATTTTGCACTTCAATTTTTCAATCATTCTTATGCCTTCGTGCTTTGATTTTTGGATTGTTCTTGCACCTTCGCACTTTGGTTGTCAGACCATTCTGACACCTTTGCGCTTCGATTTTTAAACTGTTCTCACACCTTTGCACTTCGATTCTAGCCTTTGTTTGTTTACTGAAGTTTCTGCCCTTTTTCAATGTGTTAATTGTTCCTGAAGAACAATTAACATTCATCCAAGCCCATGTTCATCCTTAATGCTTAAAGCAATTTATTTTGCTAAAACAATTTTGTTTGATTAAAAACCATCCATACAAATTCATCCTTAATGCTTAAAACAATTTATTTTGCTAAAACAATTTTGTTTGATTAAAAACCATCCATACAAATTCATCCTTAATGCTTAAAACAATTTATTTTGCTAAAACAATTTTTTTATTAAAAACCATCCATACAAAATGTCAAGAATTAACATCCGAGCATTAATAACTACACGCATAACATCCACATGTCCTTGTCCAATGTGATCACCCACACAACCAATAACATTCGGCCTGTAAAAGCATGCAAATTCGACATAAAAGGTTGAGGCAGTGGACTGGACCTAAAATGCAGTTGAAAGTAAAGCAAAATCGCTACGGGACAAGCAGCATAGTTAAAAAAAATTTGAATCTTACCTCGATCCCGATGATTGGATCAACATTGAAATTATAACATTCACATACAAAATAAAATAAATCTAACATTTAGATTTTTCGAGTCGTTTGAAGATTTGAGTCGTCCAAACATTCGACCTATAACTTGTGATATGCGGCACGCGTACTTTGGCGAGGAGAGCGGAATATGAGTACTAGTTCTTTCTCCTATCATGGCTTGTGTATGGACAAAAAAAGAATGATTTTTCAACTCTTGAAAACCATAAAATTCAAACCTTAATTTGGGCAACCCTTAAAGGGGTATTTATAAAGAAACCTCCTAAGGTTTCTTAAACCCTAATGGATTGGGCCAACCCATTTATCCTAATTCAACTAGGAACTTAATAAATGAATTTATTCTAGTCCAACTAGAAGTTTAATTAAATAGTCCAAATCTAATTATAAGTTTAAATAAAATATTTAGCCCAAATCTAATTCAAACCAAAATATAATATTTAATTTAACATTTAGCTCAAATCTAATTTAGCCCAAGTAATAATTTAAACCCAAATTATTAAATTAGAAACTCTTTTCTAATTTAATTAATTGTCATTTTAGGAAATTCTTTCCTTTATGACGACCCCTCATCATGTCGACATCATTACGTCTATTTGTTTTTTTTCCATGAGAATCTATGACGGCATAACTTCTTGCCGAAGTGTCCCACTTAACCATATACCTGCTCTCCTGGTTTAAGCCAGAGACCGTACCTTTTGTGTATGACTCATTAGGCTTCTGAATATGTTGGCAATATGTCGGTATGAACACGTAAGACAAGATTGGCCTCTAGCAAGGCGTCATGCTTACCTAATTATTCAGAAGGATTCATAATCCGTAAATAACCTTTCACGAGTATGGTTATCGTGTAATTCGATCCTCTTGTCAATGTATCTTCTGCGATCTCAAGTCTGGTGATGTGTTGCTTGATTACGATCACATGAGTTTTTCTTCAATTTTTCAGATATCCTCACATAATAGAAAGTGAATCAATAACTCTTTATTGATCTCTTTCACCATGGCCATGGATTTAAAGTGAATATCCATTGAAAGAGCCTTAGATACATCATCTTCTTTCAAGGGATAGACAAGTCTCATCTTGGTTATACACTCATCTCCATAAGCTTCACGATATGCCCAATGATCGCCCACATGCAGCCTTTGTCTAGGCCCATCAAAACGATATCAAAGCACATCGGTCTTCTTATGAGATAACCGTGACAACCTTAGGTCCAAGGATTAGTAACACCTACCTCGTATAAGAATTTCATCAACATATAACCAAAATGGATTCTCATGGCTAGTCATATCCAGTAACACGTTCTCTAACATTGGACACCTATGTACTTGTCTAGGCATTCTCATGCCTATGGGTGTGAGACCCCCATTGCTATCAAATAGCAAAAACATAGCACATACAAGTCTTACCGCAATTGTCAATGTCCATTCTTGACATTGCTACGACTTGGGACATTTAATGATGTTTAGAAACTGTGATGCATCATCTCACATCTTTATAGATTAATCACAATATACATCATATGGACATCTATCTAGTTTCATTCAGTTATTACAATAATAACAAGAAACTAATAGAACGACTTCTTATAAAATTAAATAACTTTTTTTTCAATAATAAATATGATTACAAATATCAGTGTACAATTTGCCCAATTTGATTGGGTCTAAAGCACTTACACTAACATAACCAACAACATTAGACATGTAAAAGCATGCAAATTTGACATAAAAGGTTAAGGCAGTGGACTGGACCTAGAAGGTAGTTGACTGGCTCATTTCACATAAAATAGTTGACTGGTTGCAAGAGCGACTATTGCATGAAAGCAGTCGACTGGCTACAAAAGGTAATCAATTATTCGTGCACACACAATCAAAAAAAATTAACATCTACAGAAACCAAATGCTTGAAATACTGTAAGCCTTGATACAAGCATACTCGTATATGCAATAAATACCAAACTAAGGCTTTGATACTACTATTGGAATTGACATATGGTGGTGTAGGTGAAATTTACGTATCAAATATACATAGTGGAAGTCATTTAATACATCTTCCATACACAACGTGGTTATTTAAGCAACACAATATTTCATCAAATGAAACACAATAAATAGCATACGTGTAGCCTAATGTCAAATAAGTGTAGAAATTGTTTCTAAATTGAGACCGAATCCTCCTTACCGCGTGGATGGTCTAGTCTATCCACACCTAATAAGCTATTCGATATCGCGTTGTGGTCCTCGTCATGTGCTAATTTGAGGACTTTGATTTACTCATGCTTGTCTGTCTCCCCAGACAATCCAGATTCACCCAATGTAATAATTACATTGTTGTAATTTTATCAAAAGTAAAAGTAGAAGAAAACAAAGGGAAGAAGCCAAGCCAAGCAGAAAACCACTCTTTGTAATTCCTCTCAATTACTCTTTCTCAAGAAACCAATTGAAGCCTCTAATTTCTTACCACCCTTCACCTCCAATTTTGTGCCACATGTAAGGCACTACATTTGGCTGAGGCAATAGCAACAGTTAATTGGCAGTTGACTATCTAAACATAATGCAATCAAAGAAATCGCAACTGATTCATTAACCTTTAATGAATAATGTCATTAGCACTTAATAACATATCAAAAACCATCATTAATTATTAATGATGTCTAAGACAAAATAAGTGCATAGTGTCGATACCAAATATAACACCCTATATTTTCGTGAAATTGCCACGTATTTTAAGTGAGTTAAAATACCGAAAAAAATGTGTTTGAAATGCAACAAGTGACCGAATCAGTCGCAGGGAGTGCCCTAGAGCTTAGATACCTAAGGACAAAGGTATGATTTTAACGAGCGTCTCGAGGTGAGACTTATTGCACTGAAAGAAATCAAATTAGAAATGATTTTCGGTTAAGCTAGGTTATACCCTAAAAATACCGAATGATGGTAAGGGGCTTCCGAAAAATTATATATATTGAGTAATTTTGAGTTAATAATTTTAGGATTTTAAGTATCTCGATAAATTTGATGTTTGAGGGTATAATTCTAATTAGAGAAATTATCCAAATGAAAGAATGATGAAATTATGAGCTTAGGTGGTGAAATGTTAAAGTTAAAAACTTGAAATAAGGGCCAAAGTGTTATTTAGAAAAAGTTTAGGGTTTTAGCTTGGATTTCAAAAGTTGGATTAATTCTAGTTTTGGATTTCAAAAGCCAATCAAATATGTCTTTGAGTCTTTGGAGTCCATGGCTAAAATTGTGACAAGTGGCATAACACCATTGGTTGGAGGATTCTATAAATAGGCACCTAGAATTGCTCTCAAACCATTCCAATCAAGCTTGAGAGTTGAAGGACTCTAAGAGGAAGAGATTTTTCTAGAGAGAGAGTAGGAAGTTCGGGAAGAAGGCGGGAAGGAATTGAAGGAGAAGCCGGGGAGAACGAGCCTCATCGGAGTTGCGGGTCTTCGCCGGAGTTCACCAAAATCAGTCAGCAAGAAAGCGAGGTAAGTCCAATTTTTTTTGATAATCCTGTAGAGAGGGAAGAGAGGGTCGCGTAGGTTCAAACGGGGGTCGAATCGGAGTTAAAACGAGGGAGATATGGCCGAAATACGAAAACGATGCGAGCTGTCCGAATTCTGCTAGGCAGCGCGTGAATTACACGCGCCGGATAATGGCTGCGCGTGGGGACGCGTGGCCAGACTTCTTGGGGCGCGTGAGGGCGCGTGAGGGGTCCTTTTTACATGAGATTTTCCATTTATGCCCCTAATTTAATACCCTTCAAGTCTATGTAAAAATATTTGAGGTTAGGTTTACCAAAACATGTATTTTCTGCAGAAATCTAAGCTGTTTGCTGTAAAATAATACCGTCGAAGAGACAACCCAATAAGGTGAGTGCTCCGACTTAAAAACCTAGTTTTGTGTGACAAATTGGTTGATGTGAGACTCCTATACTCCAAATCCTATTTTTATTTCTCTTATGAGATACTTTTATTACATGACACGTGTTTCGTGAAGTTCTTATACGTAAACTCTTATTATTTGCTGACGTGAAATCATGTTGCATCTATGAATTGAATTTTCCTGAAAATATATGCTGTTGGCTTTTTAACTGTTGCATTTATAAAATTCGTGTGGCCATACTGTTGTACCTATTTGTTGTTGGCCGAGGACAAAAGTCGGAGATCCCCCGAGAGGCGCTATGCGTGCGCCATCGAGAAAGCTCTCGTGGGGAAAACCGTGAGTCTAAGGCACAATGGATGTGGTGCTTGCATGAGTTCTATGAAGTTGGGCCGAAGTGACATGGTTAGGGACCTCCCGAGAGGCGCTATGCATGCGCCATTGAGAAAGCTCTCGTTGGAGGAGGCTAATGTGTTCACGAGGCACTTCGGAGTAGTTCTACTTGTCTTCTCATACATTTTATACTTGATCATGCATCGATATAAACTGTTTTTTTTTTTGGAGTTTCTCACTAGAAGATTCATCTTCTAATTGGACTATGTCCCTGGAATATTCCACATTCCAGGTTCGACCAGCAGTGCAAGAGGAAAAGAAATAGCGGAAGGGTAGATTTATGTTGCCGCATGTGGCACACTTATCATGTCTTTTATTATGTATGATGTATTAAATGACGTAAACCCTAGCATGTTTTGATTATATTTGAGGTATTCAGTTAATGTATTGGGAGACATCATCATGTATTTCGTTTGGAGAACTTTTGGAACGATTTCATATATTAAGTGATGTAATATGTTTATGCACTATATCAGGTTCGATCAGTCTTCCGTAGTCGCTATTTTATTGCCTGTCTTAACTATCTATTTATTGAATTTGTTAAGTTGAAAAGGCAAGACTTGGAATTTGGGATTTTATGGTTTTTAGAAATTGATTGGATAAAAAAAAAAAATATTCCCAAAATTCTAAGTAGAAGTAACGCTCCGAAAAGGCGGGGTGTTACAGTTGGTATCAGAGCGGAAGTAGGAAGAATCTGATTCGAGAGAAAGGAATGCATAATAAACCTAATAAAGGTTATTCAAATTTGAGGGTAAGTGAGAAATAGTATATACGTGTAAGGAAGACACGTAGTCTAGGTACGATCTTTAGAATGGGACATGTGGTTAGGTTATGCCATAGGCAACCGCATGGGACCCAAGTTAGGTCAGAATTTTTATTTGTTGCTTCTTAGAATTAATTTTTTTTGCCATGCCTAATGGCGATCCGCCTTTTTCTTCTTGCAAGATGGTGAACACAAGAAGGACTGGGCGCGGACGAGGCAATAGCGAGGAAAGCAACACCAACTCCCATCCGAGAAGTGGTGTGGGAAGGCAAGGAGATGCCGATCTTGGCGATAGTCGGCTGGATAGGATCGAGAGAATCCTAGAAGGAATGGCTGGGCGAATCTTAGAATTGCAACCCGATCAAAGAAGAGCAGATGCCGTGGAGAGATATCTTCGACAAAATCCGCCAGCATTTCGAGGAAGGCCGACGGATGATCCTACTATCAGTGAGTACTGGTTGGATCAGACTAAAAAGATCCTCCTGAGGTTGAGGATCCCGAATGAAGACAAGGTCGAGTGTGCGACCTATATGATGGAAGAAGAAGCAGCCCAATGGTGGAAGACCATGCAGCAGTCAATACCTAGTGTGACCGGATCTCAGGGGTCGGCACCCCAGATGTCATGGGATCGCTTTAAAGAATTGTTCAATGCGAAGTTCTTTCCCACTTGCTGGAAACTAGCAAGGGCTCGAGAGTTCATGAGTCTGCGCCAAGGGCCAAACATGTCAGTAGCCCAATATGAAGCTGAATTTCTGAGGTTAATCAAGTATATGCCGCTGTACGGAATGGATGATGTGGAGAAAGGACGAAAATTCCTACAAGGTTTGCGAATCGAGTTCCAACAGCTGATGGGTCTTATTCACGTGGAGTCTTATGCAGACATAGTCTTCAAAGCTATGACAGCTGAAGAGAACATGACGCGAGTAGCGGAGCTGAAGGCCATGACAGTTCAAAGTGGCGGACCGACAGAGAAAACAAACCCGAACTTGAAAACTCGAGATGGGAAGATTTTTAAGACGAGCAAGGCATGCCCTAGATGCAAGAAGAGGCACCCGGGGAAGAGGTGCAATGGCCAAAGCATCATTTGTTACAACTGTGGACAGCCCGGACATGTCTCTAGAAATTGCCAGAAGAATGTGGCCCGAGAAGATAAGGCCATAACAGCAGCACCTCGGGGCGTGGTTTGCTACAACTGCAACGAGCACGGACACATCTCCTGGAATTGCCCAAAGAAGAAAGAGCAGCAGCTGAAGATTGAAAGTGGAAAAGGGACTCGACAAGGGCGAGTATACAATTTGACCAAGGAGGACGCAGAGGCCAATCCTGCAGTTATTCAAGGTACTGTTTTCATTCTGGGTACTTCTGTGCATGCATTGGTAGATCCAGGGTCTACTCATTCTTTCATATCGCATGCAATGGCTGAAAGTTTGAAGGTAGAAACTGAACCTTTTGGGTGTCTAATGGTGATTTCGACGCCTATGGGTAAAAGTATGAAGTCCTCTAAAATGGTAAAGGAATGCGAGATTAATTTGGGCGATAATCGATTTCAGGCTAACTTGATTTTATTAGAAGTGTATGATTTTGATGTGATCCTTGGGATGGACTTTCTATCCCAGTATGATGCTAAAATAGATTGCCGAAAGAAAGTAATGACCATTCAGAAACCCGAGGGAGGGTGGGTCAAATTTCGGGGGCAAGGTGACCCTAAGGTTGGGAAGATGATTTCGGCAATGAAAGCAATGAAGTGGTTGAACCGAGGAGCTCAGGGATTCATAGCTTATGCTCAGATAGAAGCAAAAGAGGTACGGAAGCTTCATGAGGTGCGAGTGGTACAAGAATTCGAGGACGTATTTCCAGAAGAATTACCAGGACTACCACCACCTCGGGAGATTGAGTTCTCAATCGAGCTTATACCAGGGACCCAACCAATATCAATCCCGCCATACCGGATGCCTCCGGCGGAGATGAAAGAATTGAAGACCCAACTTGAGGAGCTGACCGATAAGGGATTCATTAGGCCTAGCACGTCACCGTGGGGAGCGCCAGTGTTATTTGTAAAGAAAAAGGACGGGAGTCTAAGGATGTGCATTGACTACCGTCAGTTGAATAAGGCCACGATAAAGAACAAGTATCCTCTTCCAAGGATAGATGAGCTGTTTGACCAGCTGCAGGGAGCAAAGGTGTTCTCAAAGATCGATTTGAGATCTGGATATTATCAGTTGAGGATTAAGCCTGATGATATTCCAAAGACGGCATTTCGGTCAAGGTATGGCCATTTTGAGTATTTTGTAATGCCATTTGGATTAACAAACGCTCCAGCAGCATTCATGGATCTTATGAATCGGGTGTTTAGGCCCTACTTAGATCTGTTCGTGATTGTGTTCATTGATGATATATTGATATATTCCTCGAATGAGGGCGAGCACGAGGAGCATTTGAGGATAGTGCTAGGAACCCTCAGGGAACATCAATTATATGCCAAGTTCTCGAAGTGCGAGTTCTGGCTATCTCAAGTTGCATTTCTTGGACACGTGATCTCGGCCGATGGGATCTCGGTGGATCCGACAAAAATTGAGGCCATTCAGAGATGGAAGCAGTCGACAAGTGTGAGTGAAGTTCGAAGCTTTTTGGGATTGGCAGGCTACTATCGAAGATTCGTGGAAGGATTTTCGAAGATAGCTGCACCTATGACGAAGCTTATTCGGAAGGAAGTCAAGTTTGAATGGACTGCCAAGTGCGAGGAAAGTTTTCAGGAACTCAAAAGCAGACTAACCTCGGCACCTGTTCTGGCAATGCCTAGTGGGCCCGGTGGATATGTTGTATACACCGATGCCTCGAAGGTTGGTTTAGGCTGTGTATTAATGCAGCATGGTCGGGTGATCGCTTATGGATCCCGCCAGTTAAAAAGGCACGAAGTGAACTACCCAACGCATGACTTGGAGCTGGCAGCAGTAGTATATGCTTTGAAGATATAGAGGCACTACCTATACGGAGAGACATTTGATGTGTTCACAGACCACAAAAGTCTGAGGTATGTGTTCTCGCAGAAAGAGCTGAACATGAGGCAGCGACGGTGGATGGAACTCCTGAAGGACTATGACTGCACCATCTTGTATCACCCGGGGCGTGCCAATGTGGTGGTCGACGCTTTGAGTAGGACTGTGCCTACTATGGCCGGGATGATGGCCCGTGAGTGGCAATTGTTGGAGGCTTTTAGCCTGATGACGGTCAGTGTAGTACCAAAGGGATCGTTTGTTCTAATAGCTGGCCTAACGGTTCGGCTGGATCTGGAGAACGAGATACGGGAGGCTAGTGGGAGTGACCGACGTATACGTCTATGGGTAGATGAGCAAGGCCAGCCCAAGAGTCCAGATTTTGAGATGCGAAATGGCATTCTCAGGTTTCGGGGTAGAGTGTACGTGCCAAACCTTCAAGAGTTGAGGCAGAAAATTTTAGATGAAGCCCACAGAGCTAAGTATACCGTACACCCGGGAGCTACGAAGATGTATCGAGATCTTCGAGAAATCTACTGGTGGCCTGGGATGAAGGCCAGCGTGGCAAGGAGGGTGGCACAATGTGATATATGCCAAAGAGTAAAGATTGAGCACCAAAAACCCGCAGGGTTAATGAGACCTTTGGAAATTCCCAAGTGGAAATGGGAACATATCACGATGGATTTCGTGACAGGATTTCCGAAGAGCCGAAGGGGAAATGATGCCATTTGGGTGGTGGTAGACAGGTTGACAAAGTCAGCGCATTTCCTGCCTACAAGGATGGATCAACCAGTACGAAAATTTGCCGAGCAGTACGTAAAGGAAATAGTACGACTCCACGGTGCGCCGGTAAGTATAGTTTCGGATCGAGACCCGAGGTTCACCTCGAGGTTTTGGGAGAGTTTACAGGAATGCATGGGGACTCAGCTAAAATTGAGTACAGCTTATCATCCCCAGACTGACGGGCAATCAGAGAGGACAATTCAAACACTTGAAGATATGTTGAGATCCTGTGCCCTTGATTTTGGAGGGAATTGGGAGGAGCATCTGCCATTGGTAGAATTCGCGTACAACAATAGTTACCACGGCAGTATTGGAATGGCTCCTTATGAGGCTTTGTATGGAAGGAAGTGTCGGTCGCCTATCTGTTGGACCGAAGTAGGGGAACGACAGATGTTAGGGCCCGAGCTTGTGCAACAGACTACTGATAAGATTCGAGTAATCCAAGAAAGGATCCGAGCGGCGCAAAGCCGGCAAAAATCTTACGCAGATCAAAGAAGAAGGGATCTAGAGTTCGAGGTGGGAGATCTAGTGTATCTCAAAGTGTCACCCCAGCATTTGGTGACGCGTGGAAGTAGTAAAGGAAAGTTGAAGCCAAGGTATATAGGACCATATCCGATTGTGGAAAGAGTCGGACCTTTGGCCTATCGTTTGGAGCTTCCACCTAGCTTGTCTGGGATTCATAAAGTGTTCCACGTCTCCCAACTTCGAAGGCATGTGCCAGATCCAACCCTCGGAGTTCGAGTGGAGACAATTGAGCTAAGGAATGACTTGACCTACCCAGAGTCACCGGGAGCAATTTTAGATCGTCGGACTCAAGTGTTGCGAAATAAAGAGATTCCGCTAGTGAAGGTTCAGTGGGGAAAGCACTCGGATGACGAAGCAACGTGGGAACTTGAGGAAACAATTAGGAAGAAATATCCTCATCTGTTCGAGGAAATGGAAATAGAGTAGGGAATTTTTATATTTTCTTCCAGAAATTGTATTCCAAAATGAAATAATTAACCTTCAATGATTTCGAGTACATTTCAAATTTCGAGGACGAAATTCTTTTAAGGGGGGGAGAATATAACACCCTATATTTTCGTGAAATTGCCACATATTTTAAGTGAGTTAAAATACCGAAAAAAATGTGTTTGAAATGCAACAAGTGACCGAATCAGTCGCAGGGAGTGCCCTAGAGCTTAGATACCTAAGGACAAAGGTATGATTTTAACGAGCGTCTCGAGGTGAGACTTATTGCACTGAAAGAAATCAAATTAGAAATGATTTTCGGTTAAGCTAGGTTATACCCTAAAAATACCGAATGATGGTAAGGGGTTTCCGAAAAATTATATATATTGAGTAATTTTGAGTTAATAATTTTGGGATTTTAAGTATCTCGATAAATTTGATGTTTGAGGGTATAATTCTAATTAGAGAAATTATCCAAATGAAAGAATGATGAAATTATGAGCTTAGGTGGTGAAATGTTAAAGTTGAAAACTTGAAATAAGGGCCAAAGTGTTATTTAGAAAAAGTTTAGGGTTTTAGCTTGGATTTCAAAAGTTGGATTAATTCTAGTTTTGGATTTCAAAAGCCAATCAAATATGTCTTTGAGTCTTTGGAGTCCATGGCTAAAATTGTGACAAGTGGCATAACACCATTGGTTGGAGGATTCTATAAATAGGCACCTAGAATTGCTCTCAAACCATTCCAATCAAGCTTGAGAGTTGAAGGACTCTAAGAGGAAGAGATTTTTCTAGAGAGAGAGTAGGAAGTTCGGGAAGAAGGCGGGAAGGAATCGAAGGAGAAGCCGGGGAGAACGAGCCTCATCGGAGTTGCGGGTCTTCGCCGGAGTTCACCAAAATCAGTCAGCAAGAAAGCGAGGTAAGTCCATTTTTTTTTATAATCCTGTAGAGAGGGAAGAGAGGGTCGCGTAGGTTCAAACGGGGGTCGAATCGGAGTTAAAACGAGGGAGATATGGCCGAAATACGAAAACGATGCGAGCTGTCCGAATTCTGCTAGGCAGCGCGTGAATTACACACGCCGGATAATGGCTGCGCGTGGGGACGCGTGGCCAGACTTCTTGGGGCGCGTGAGGGCGCGTGAGGGGTCCTTTTTACATGAGATTTTCCATTTATGCCCATAATTTAATACCCTTCAAGTCTATGTAAAAATATTTGAGGTTAGGTTTACCAAAACATGTATTTCTGCAGAAATCTAGGCTGTTTGCTGTAAAATAATACCGTCGAAGAGACAACCCAATAAGGTGAGTGCTCCGACTTAAAAACCTAGTTTTGTGTGACAAATTGGTTGATGTGAGACTCCTATACTCCAAATCCTATTTTTATTTCTCTTATGAGATACTTTTATTGCATGACACGTGTTTCGTGAAGTTCTTATACGTAAACTCTTATTATTTGCTGACGTGAAATCATGTTGCATCTATGAATTGAATTTTTCTGAAAATATATGCTGTTGGCTTTTTAACTGTTGCATTTATAAAATTCGTGTGGCCATACTGTTGTACCTATTTGTTGTTGGCCGAGGACAAAAGTCAGAGATCCCCCGAGAGGCGCTATGCGTGCGCCATCGAGAAAGCTCTCGTGGGGAAAACCGTGAGTCTAAGGCACAATGGATGTGGTGCTTGCATGAGTTCTATGAAGTTGGGCCGAAGTGACATGGTTAGGGACCTCCCGAGAGGCGCTATGCATGCGCCATTGAGAAAGCTCTCGTTGGAGGAGGCTAACGTGTTCACGAGGCACTTCGGAGTAGTTCTACTTGTCTTCTCATACATTTTATACTTGATCATGCATCGATATAAACTGTTTTTTTTTTTTTTGGAGTTTCTCACTAGAAGATTCATCTTCTAATTGGACTGTCCCTGGAATATTCCACATTCCAGGTTCGACCAGCAGTGCAAGAGGAAAAGAAATAGCGGAAGGGTAGATTTATGTTGCCGCATGTGGCACACTTATCATGTCTTTTACTATGTATGATGTATTAAATGACGTAAACCCTAGCATGTTTTGATTATATTTGAGGTATTCAGTTAATGTATTGGGAGACATCATCATGTATTTCGTTTGGAGAACTTTTGGAACGATTTCATATATTAAGTGATGTAATATGTTTATGCACTATATCAGGTTCGATCAGTCTTCCGTAGTCGCTATTTTATTGCCTGTCTTAACTATCTATTTATTGAATTTGTTAAGTTGAAAAGGCAAGACTTAGAATTTGGGATTTTATGGTTTTTAGAAATTGATTGGATAAAAAAAAAAAATATTCCCAAAATTCTAAGTAGAAGTAACACTCCGAAAAGGCGGGGTGTTACACCAAATGCCACACTAGGATGTGTAACTTTTTAATTTCATTGCCTAATAGCAATCAGATAACGCCAAAACCGTTTTGATGTCGGTCAAATCACCTTAATCCATCACAAGAAGCACTCCATATTCTAGTGACGTTCTAAAAGGTCAAAGGAAATGCCTAGTAATGGCCCAACAAAATATAAGAGGCAATGAAGTAAAACTTCAAGTGAGCTTATCCTAGTTGGAAGTTACTGTGTAATATAATCCTTCCATCACTCAATGTCCCGACTGAGCAAGTGTCATGGTACGATAAACTCACAGACTCAATAACTATGTATTAGATGTCATCAGTGTCTCCGTTAGTTGCCTGCTTTCTTCTTTTTCTTCATTCTCCCTTCTATTTCTTGTTCGTCTGTTGGTCGTGAGACAATTGCTGCCATCCGTAAGAGCACACCACCAGCTTTGCATCACCTTCATTGAGATAGACTAGCATACATCCAACAAAGGGTTCAGGTGTGGCTTAGGAGCGGACTAACTTGGTCCCTCACATCTGCAAGGGTGGACTGGTCATCCAAGTAGGGAGAGTTCAAGTGTTGTCCAAGGGAGTTCGTGGGCGTGCACAAAGGCATTTGTGGGAGCTTTTTGGAAGGTCAATAGCTTCGAGTTCAAAGGCACTTCAACAACCAACTACATCTTCTTCATCCATTTGAGAAATGTGATGCTTAACCCCCTTATGGATGGTTGCTTATATATATATATATATATATATATATACATATTGTTGTTACATACTAAGTCTTGCAAAGGATGTGTCGGTTGCCTCAACTGCTTGTTTTTATTCTTGTTTTTGAAAAAAATTTGAAAACTCGCCTCATCCCTTACATGGTGTGCTAAGTGTTGGCGCATTCTTTCAGTATTAAAAAAGTTTCATTGATAAAGAATGCCATCTTATAATTGGAATTACATAAATAAATTAGTATTTTACATAAACTCCTTTATGGTTCTAAGACATATGGGGTGGTTCAGTGATGCTTGGATTCAATGGCAAACAAAACAAGGAGGATTGACTAGGACGATGGTTGTGGAAATGGTGAGCAGAGGGGGAGAGTGGGATGTTGATGAAAGAGTGCTACCACAAGAAAGATGTGTCGTAAGGGTGACCGAAAAGAAAGGGAGTGACAGTGATAAAAGTGTGATATTGGATGGAGATAAAAAAGGTGCAACAGTTAATGGAAAAACAAAGAACAATGGCGATGGTTAGTTGCAAGGTCCTTATGAAGATGACATGCTGCAACCAAGGGTGAATCTAGGGGTTGAGGCTAGCAAGGGTTGAAGTCTATGTCGACCCTCCCCAAATCCACCTGTGGATGGAATAATAGAGACAATGGACCCATTTAACTATTGATTTTACACATATATACATACACAAGGGCAGAGGCCAACCCGTGCTCGCCCCCTGCGATCCACCTGTGGCTACAATAGTTATTGCGTGGAGGTTTAAACGACGACCACAAGGTTCAAGATGCCAAGATAACCATAGGAAAAGTGGGTGAAATACTGACAATTTCTCTTCTCAACTCTACTAAAAATATTTTCAAAAATGTTCAATAAACCCACATCTCCACATCAATTAAATTGTACGCACCACGTCACCTCAATTACCACATCATCTATTCCACATCACCAATATGGCCATGTCATAATTTCTGTGGTGCACCATTCCCGCCACGTGTGCCATCCTTGTCACTAGGTTTTGGAGCCAAGGGGTTCTTGAATCAGCGTCCCAGCTACAATTTTCATTTTCAAAAGGCTGGTGATGTTAAATTACTTTTCCTTTCGATGTAACATCACTTCTAGATTTGTTAAGAAATTATTTATATAAAAATAATGTTAAACATTATCCTAATAACAATAATTAAAATATAATAAATACATTTTATTTTCAAAGAATATATATTTATAACTTTTTTAATTCTAAAATAATTTTAATAATTAATAAAATATTATAAAATACAATACACTTAATTCTATTAAAGTATTTTTAAATTAAAAATAAAATATAATAAATATCCAACCATATTTAAGATTACCTTTTGTATAAAGGAATACGTTAAAGGAAGGCACTCATGCAGTACACATTTTTCTAACACTGATTATTATTATTATTATTATTATTATTATTATTATTATTATACTTCGTGTTTAAGTCTAAACATTTTCTGCCAATGAATTTATTTGAACACGACTAATAAAAAATAGTTAATATAATAATAACTGCACAGTACTTAAAAAATAAATGTACTAAATGATCCATCACCCTTGAATAAATTTCACTATTTTTGGAAAGGAAAAATCTGGAAACAGCTCTGTTGCTACTTTCAGAAGTCCATAAAATACACCCTGCCATTGTTTGATTATTAGAACAGAAAATAAACTTGCTGCAATGCAATGAGGTCCAAGACTACTGTGTACAAGTAAAACACAAACTTGAAACCTACAGCCGTCTGCAATTATGCAAGAGAAGAGATGCACTGGGGTCCACAAATGACCCGACTGTGTGCCAAATAGAATTTGCACAAAACAGGAATCGTAGAGACAATAATTGTAAATTTATAAGATTCCCACCAAAATATTCTCTCTCCAGGTGCAGCTAGTTTTGCAAAGGAAAAAGCAGAGAAAATAAAGTTGCCAAACTACGTTCATTTTCCTTATTTGGCTTGAGGATGAGATGCGATAAAATCAACAGCAAGGTTGATGGAGTTGATCCTGTCCGCTTCATTATCTGGGATCTCAAACCCGAACTCTTCTTCAAGAGCCATCACAACCTCTACAGCATCTAAACTGTCCAACCCAAGATCATTCTGGAAATGGGCATTTGGAGTAACCTGCAAAGACAGACAGCAACCAAGCAGCTCTTCACTAAAAGAGGAGAAACAATTAAGGAACATCTTTTTCTTTGTCAAAAAACTTAAAAACTTTTGTGTGCATGTGTTGGTAGTTATCACATTTCGTGTTCTCTTTTGACGTTGGCTTTTTCTTTCTCCTTTCTTGGCTGGGAGTTTGTATAACTTAAGAACAAATATTGAACTTTCTTCCTTGTTAAAATAAAATGACCCGTCCTCAGAATGCTAGCAAATTCGTTTCCACTTTCTTCAACTAAATCCCACAACTAACATCATGCAAAAATGAAGCAATGGCTGCACAAGGTGAAAGTGAAATTTGAACCTAAAAGATGTTTAAATGTCCTTTTCTATTTAATCACCACCTTGAGGCCAAAAGGCCAATTTGCCATTGAACTATATGCTAATGTCCAATTTAGTATCTGTACTTTTTCAGGGGCAGGAGAAGAGGGGGGGGGGGGTGAGTATTTGAACTTTCAAAATCGTCAACCTAGTACCCACCTTAGTCAAACCAACAACTAAAGATAGGTATGAAATTGACCCCTTTTTTAAAAGTTCGAGTATTGAACTAGCCCAGTTTTTTGCTTAAAACAAAATTTTGAATTATTTAGTACTAAATTTACTAGATTATTTTATTTTACTTCTTTTGGCATAGCTAAGTAGTAGGAACATGTCAAACTTAAATTATAGAGGAAAAAAACTAAACCTAAATCTAGGCATGTGCAATAACAGAGGCGATTTGCCTACCAGGCCTGTTGATGGACTAAATTTGGACCCAAATCCTATTCATTTACGCAGGTTTGGTATTAAATAAGGATGTCGGATCTATTACTGAATTCAGATTTGATTACATATATATTAAATGGTCTGAATATGGATAATAGATTAAATATAAATTATATTTAATATTGCATGTTTATATTAAATTAATATATTATATAGGGATAATTAACAAAACAATATCAAACTTTGATCAATGTTTCAATTCTACAACAAATTTTAAGACTTTTCAATTTTACATTTGAACTTTAAATTTTGTATCAATTCTGCAATACCATTAAATTTTACATAATTAATAACTCTTTTGGTGTATTAACTATTGATTTTTCTTCCCATTTTTCAAACTAGACCTACAAAATTAAAGTTCAAATGTAAAATTGGTAAGTTTTAAACTTTTGTCGTAGAAAAAACACTGGTTAAAGTTTGGTAACTTTTTATAATTAACCTTATTATATATTACAATATGTATGTAAGCACATCATTTATGATATATCTAAGCAGATCCAAACTCGAGTAATTAAATCCATGTTTAATACTAGATCCATTAAATGGATTGGATCCAGGTCTGAACCCAATCCAATAACAAGCTTATGGTTAGAAAATCCCCTCTATTATTGCACACCTCCTAGATTTAGGTTTAGTTTTACACATTTGTAATTTAAACTCAACATGTTCTCATTATTTAGCTATATGAAAAAAAGTAAAGTAGAATAATCTGGTAAAAATTTAGCACTAAATAATCTAAATTTTCGTATTAAGTGAAAAATTGGATCAATTAATTAGCCCCAGAAAAAAAAGGAGATGGGTTAATACTTTTACTTTTAAAGAAATGGTCAATTTCATACCCGTTATTATTCAACTAACTGTTGGTTTGACTAACTACGGGTAATGGTAGACTAGTAGTGGGTACTAAGTTGAGATAATTTTAGAAGTTCAAGTACTCAAATGACCTAGAAAAAAAAAAAGTATTGTGAAGCAGTATGGGAGGAAGGATCAACAAAACAAGTGCAAAAATTGGGTGAAAAGTGTAATATCAATTCTGGAATGGAGATCTTAAAATTGGGGTTTAAGAAATCCTCAAAGTTGAAATAGAAGAAAACGGCTGCCTATAGTCTCTCTTAAAATACTACTTATGCTAGGTTACTAATCCTTGATTGCATAGGAATCCTATTCCTTGGATCGCATGCTAGTCACATAACTACTTATTAAAAATAATAAATAAAAAATTTATTTCAAACATAATAACTTAAGACTAAGCATGATTAAACGAATAAAAATAGAATAAAAAACACTAATAACTAAAAAAACTGCTCCTACATCACATAGGTACCAAATTGAACATTGGCATATAATATGGGGGGCAAATTGGACTTTTGGCCACTTTTACCATGGTCCTTAAATGTTATCATCTAGAATCCCAAACAAATTAGTTCCATCACGATCATGGATGTTATAACTACTAGAGTAGTTATGAACACTACATACGAAGTTCTCCAAGTCAAAGGCTCCTATGAGAAGAACATAAGCACAAAGGATGATCCACAAACTTTTATAAGGTAGGGCAGTTTTAGCTCTAAAAGATGTGTAACTTGCTCGCTTGAACAAAACGATTTTTAAGGTTGTCAGAAGGAAAAGACTAGACCCTTCAATTATTTGGTATACTCTATATAATAAATTAAAAAAAAAATAGCAATTCATTTTCCAATCTTTCCTTGTCACCACACCAAAGCACAAAGACAATTTTTACTCACTACCTATGTCATATCATCAGGAAGATGCACTGGCCCAACAAACAAGAAAAGTCCTTTGACTATAACTTCAAGAACTCATCTGAGGCGAAGATAAGGAGTCACCAAAAGAGTGCCAAGTATTAATAAACAACCCCTCCCCCTTCCTCACACACTTTCAAAAGATTGCTACCTTATGCTGGTTCGATGGGGAGTAACAAGTGAGAGAAGATGGATAAGGCATCCCATTGAGTTCGATTAAAGGAAGGAATGCCTCACCTTTTCTTACACCCGAATTGGAGGTGTAGGAATTCAAAAGGAAGTTGAATAATAATTTGTCATTAAGTTTACTATTTTATCCTCACTATTTTTTGTAAAAATTCAATATTTTCCTTAACCAAAATAAACCCTAATAACTCTTTTTTACAGCTTCACATATATAAGGGCACATATAATAGTCACTGCTCAAATCTATTTTAAATATCTGCTTAGTAACAATGCATTAAAATTAAATTTATAATTTTTTCACCTTGGGATTTGATGGATGTACCTATTTTGCATGCAAAGTGTATGATTATCATTTTATTTTTATTACGTTACCCTTCCCTCTTCTATTTTCTATGCAAAAAAAAAAAAAAAGTGAGACTAAATTACTCTCCTTTATATTCCATCCTTCCCAAATTGAAGGAAAAAAAAAAATCTTCACATTATCCTGGGCTTGTTTGACTACAATTTCGTTTTCAAAATTTTATAAACAAAATTTTCTTTTTTATTTTCAAAATTTCAAAAACGAAAACAGAAATCTAAAAATGCAATTGCAGCCAAACGAGCCCTTCCATTTCCTTCTATTCATTTCCAATATGTCCCTTTCCCTCCCATACCAACCCCTCTCCCAATAACACTTTTCATGCACAATCACCAAGTGAGTAATTCAACTACATGGCATCATAGGAGTTACAAAGAGATCAAACTAGTAAGTCATACTATGAAATTTTCAGAGAAATTCAAGTAGAGGTTAATAAGAGAAACCAAAACCTTTTATAACCAGTTAGATTTTATGCCTGGTAGGTCAAAATGACAGCTTTCAACATAGGCATCTAAAGGAAATGTCAAGATAAACAAAAAAGATTTGCATATGGTATTTATATTTGGTAAAAGCCTATGATAAATTTCCCAGAAAAGTCTTGTGGAGGTTTTTGAAAAATGAATCTGAATTGTTTATACTTAGGTTATGAAAGGCATGCATCATCAAGCAAAAATGTGGATTAAAACTTGTGAATGAGATATTGAAACTGTTGTGCCAAATAATCAGCCCGGATGTGATAAAATGGGTTTACAACCTAAGAGGATTGGCCAAGATGGTCTGAAAAATTAATAACCAAGAGAGTACATGAATCTCTCGGTATTTAATCAAATTTGGATGCTGCAAAGGCTAAAATTAAAAAAAGAGACCGAGTGAGTCTCAAGGCATGGAATTGATTAATTGATTAAAGCCTCAGAATCAATTGGGTCTTGCTTAATTGGAATCTTAGGATGAAAGTAATTACAAGGTGGTGGCCGATTAGGCATGCATGTGCCAAGTGAGTGGGCCTTGCTGGGAGCTTAAACACATGAATGAAGAGTGGCTAGAATTGCAATGGTATACTGATTGAAGTATGACAGGAAGACAATAACCGAGAGAGTCTCAGATCTCTCGGTTATGTGGCAAAATAAGCAAGGCAGCAAGCGGCAGGAGGTTATGCGGCCCAAAAACACATACTTAAAAGGAATCAAGCTATGCAAATTAATAAGGGAGAAGTGAGTGGAGGTGCATGTGAAGTGAAGCCATGAAATATAAATTAACATAAGGTGAAGCCATGCAAAAATTAATATAACATGCCATGTGCACATGTTATATAGACTAATTAAAGGTGGTGCAAGCTTGGTGGAAGAAGCACATGCATGGTAGCAGTGTTCTAAAATGCACCAAATGCTAGTTGGGCGCTAGACTAGGGTCTTAACACCTAGGCAAGGTCGTAAAAATGCAAGATCCCTCCAATTCAAACCCTAATTCCGCCTCCCAAAGTATTCCTAAGCTTCCCACGATGTCCTTTGGGAACCCCTCCGACTCACCACCAACGAGCCCACTCCGAGGTGAACTTCCGCCTACCTGACGACCTGGATCTCATCTCCGACCCCTTTGATGGCCCCTCGGGGAGCTTCGACGAGATCAGATCAGAGGATGATCTATTCTGTGTGAGAGTATAATAGGCTTCTTATTGTATCATTATGTTGTTGTTTATGTTGTTGCTTCTGTTTTGTTTATTGTTGTTAGGCAGTTATAAGGTGTCTCGGTGTAAGGACTTGTTATCAAGGCAGCTGCTATAAATAGCAATGTCTTTTCTTTGTTATATTGTATTCATTTTTTATTTCACTGGTGAATATTGAGAGTTTCTTTTTTCTCTCTTTGTTTTTGGTTATAAATTCTTTTCAAGCTCTTGCATACTGTTTCATGGTATCAGAGCCTCTGACGTAAGTCATGGCGTGGTTGTAATCGGATCAGCTTCTTCTTGGCTAGTTGTTCTCCACAATTGATAAGGACGTACTGGCGCAGGTAATACATTGCGAGTCGTCTTCTGAGGTATGGTCTACACTTGAGAATTTGTATTCGAGGCAAACAATCGCTAGGTCGTTTCAGCTTTTGCAGCAGCTACGACTAGTTAAGAAAGATGATATGTCGATTAATGATTATATTCTCAAGATTAAGACAATTGGACATTCGCTGGCTGCTATAGGTGAACCTTTGGATGACAAAGAATTGCTTCTTGCAATTCTTAATGGTTTAGACCATGACTACGAAACTGTAGTCAGCCTAGTGACGTACCAAATGAATGATGTAGATCTAGACAAGGTCCAGTACTTGCTATTAATGCATGAACAGAGATTAATCTCTAAGAATGTACCACAGTCGACAGTCAATTTTGATTCGGTCACACCTTCAATGCAAGTCAATTTGACTGATTATAATCAGAGAGGAAGAGCTAATAATTTTCAGAGTATGAGAGGAGGTCAAAATCAGAGAGGAGGTGATTTTGGTACACGAGGAGGACGTGATTGAGGTCGTCAGTCTAGTAGACGTTTTTACTGCCAATTATGTAGCAAACCAGGATATCTGGTTGATCGATGCTATCATCGCTTTGATAGAAATTTCCAAAGATCCTCTGGATCTGTTCCAAACAAGAACAGGTTTGGTAATTCACCAGTGAATCCACAGTCAGATTCTAGAGCTTATATAGCCTCCCTAAGTGACTCTAATGAGGTCTACATGTGATGTTGGTTCAATCCAGAGTGCTCACTATAATCAATTTTCTCAACAGCCTTTAGATCATCAGTCTTATGACCGACAACCATCTTTTTTTGATCAACCATGGTTAGTTAATTCTGGAGCAACAAATCACATCACCACCAATCTTCAAAATCTCTCATTGCATACTCCTTATAATGGTGGAGTGGAGATAAAGTATCCGTTGGTAATGGTAAGAAACTCTCAATCTCAAATGTTGGCCTTGGACAATTGTATTCTCATTTTCAGCCTATGTCTTGTATTACCTTACCTAATGTTTTACATGTTCCTAACATGCGAAAAAATTTAATCAGTGTCTCTCATTTAACTAAGGATCATGACCTTGTTGCTGAATTTGATTCTCATACTTGTGTGATTAAGGACAAGAATACCGGACAAGTGCTACTCAAAGGGCAGCTTAAGGATGGGCTATATCAACTGAATTCAACTGTTGCTTCTGCAGATTTCAGGCTTTCAGCTCATTCATTTAGTCCTAAGTCTCTTGTACGCAGTACATCTCCTTCTACATGTACTCAATTTTCTTTTCCAAACTGTAAACAGTCCACTTCTTGTAATTTAGGACTGTCCTCTACTGTAAATGTAAATGTTGCCCAAACTAATCATGCTTGCAAGCTGGCATGCAAAACTAGGGCATCCTTCACTCAATGTATTGCAATTGGTGTTGAATAAAATTCAAGTTCCATTTTCTCTGTCATCTCTTTCTTTTTGTGATTCTTGCAAAATTGGTAAACTTCATCAGCTTCCTTTTCTGATTGTGAAATCACAGTAGTTAAACCACTTGAACTGGTATATTCTGACCTATGGGGGCCTTCTCCCACTTTATCAACCAAAGGCTATCGTTACTATATTGTTTTTGTTGATGCTTGCACTCGCTATACCTAGTTGTACCCTCTAAAGTTAAAATCTAATGCTTTGTCAGTTTTCATTACCTTTCACAAACTAGCTGAACTTCAGTATAATGCTAAGATTAAAGCTCTACAAACAGATAATGGGGGAGAGTTTAGAGCTTTTCTACCTTATTTACATTCACATGGCATTCAACCACGTTTTACATGTCCTTATACTTCTCAACAGAATAGTGTTGCTGAAAAAAAACACCGTCACATAGCTGAAATGGGACTCACTTTGTTAGGTCATGCTGTCATGCCTCTTAAGTTTTGGGTAGAAGCTTTCCAAACTGCAGTTTGTCTTATAAATTTGCTTCCTTCAGCTCCTCTCAAGTTTCGAACACCCTTTGAGATGTTATTTCTTAAATCACCCGATTATCTCTTTCTTCAGCCTTTTGGCTATGCATGTTTTCCCTATCTTCGTCCCTATTCCAAACATAAGTTCAGCTTTCATTCCACTAAATGTATCTTTATTGGGTATGGTCATGGTCATGCAAGCTATAAATGTTTGCATCCTTCTAGTCATGTCTATGTTTCTAGACATGTTCTCTTTAATCCAAATGATTTTCCATATCCTAGTTTGTTCCAATCTATTTCTTCTTCATCTGGTGTTCTTTCTACTATTCTTGGTCGTCAATCTACTTCGGTATTTCAGTCATTCCCTTCTTTTTCTCTTTCATCATTTCCTTCCTCTATAGTAGCACAACCTTTGGGTTCCTCCTCCTTATCATCTTCTCCACCTGCAGCTTCATCTCTTGCTGCTTCTGCTTCTCAACCTTTACCTGCTATTCCTCAACCTCATTCTCCCGTGTCCTCTTCATCCTTGTCCTCTCCATTGTTGGAGCCTTCTTTGTTGTTGCCAGCAGCCTCTCGTGTTCCTAAACCTTCTGTTCATCCTATGGTCACTCGATCCAAGGCTAAACTTCTCACCACTACATCCCCTCATGCCTTAGTGAGCTCTTTGGAACCTACTACCATTCGTGAGGCCTTCTTAAATTCACAATGGGTCAAGGCTATGGAAGAAGAATATACTGTCTTACAACGTAATCACACTTGGGATTTAATTCCTCTCTCTAAAGACATGAATGTTATTGGTTGCAAGTGGGTTTTCCGGATTAAATATAAGGCAGATGGTACAGTTATTCGTTACAAAGCACGTTTGGTGACTAAGGGATTTCATCAAAATCATGGCATTAACTATACCGAGACTTTCAGTCTTGTTGTTAAAGCCCCAACAATTCAAGTGTTGTTTTCTTTGGTTGTTACTTTCGGCTGGGACATCCAACAAGTGGATGTTACCAATGCTTTTTTGAATGGTGATTTGAGTGAGGATGTTTTTATGTCCCAACCAGAAGGATTTGTTCAATCTCAGTTTCCTACTCATGTTTGCAAGCTGAAAAAATCTCTTTATGGATTAAAACAGGCACCAAGGGCCTGGTATACCAAGCTGAGAGTTGTTTTGCAATCTTGGGGTTTCGTTAGAGCAGTTTCAGATGCTTCCTTATTTGTTAAGAGAACTGCTAAGTTTGTTCTATTTGTCTTAGTCTGTGTTGATGAAGGAGGAGGGTTGCGTTAGGTAGCCGACAACCAGCGTAAAACTTAGTCGGATCCAAATATGAATTCTAGACAAACTATCTGTTGGGATGTAACCCACATAGAAGTCTAGAATTCATGTAGCCAACCCCACATAGTAGGATAACGGCTGGATATGTTGTTGCTGTTGTTGTTGTTGTTGTTGTGTTGATGACATATTGATTACAGGTTTCGATTCTTCAGCCCTTAGAGCTTGTATTCAAGATTTGAATACACATTTTGCTCTCAAAACGCTGGGTTCTGTCAACTATTTTCTTGGTTTTGAAGCTCATCGTAACACTGATGGCCTTTACCTCACTCAAACTAAGTATACAATTGATCTGTTAAAGAAAACCGCCATGTTAGATTGTAAGTCTTGTGAGAATCCAGTTAACACAGCAGATTCTTTAACTGATGAGGGTGAGTCTTTCTTGGATCTTTCTCTCTATCGCACTGTGATCGGCTCCTTGCAATATCTCACCTATACCAGACCGGATATTGCTTTCATTGTTAATCGACTCAATCAATTTCTTTCAGCCCCTAAGCAGCAACATTGGGTTGCTTGCAAGCGTCTGCTTCGGTATCTTAAAGGTTCTCTTGGTTTGGGGTTGTTCTTTTCTCCCTCCTCAGCTGATCTTTCTCTTATAGTGTATACGGATGCTAATCACGCGAGTTGTCGAGTCACTCGTCAATCTACCAGTGGGTTGTGTGTGTTTCTTAGAAGTAATTTGATTATTTGGAGTCTCGTAAGCAGTCATTTGTAGCTAGGTCAATAGGAGAAGTTGAATACAGAGCAATTGCTCAAGGTGTGACTGAAATTATGTGGTTAAAATCCTTGTTTTCAGAGCTTAGCTATCCGTGTGCTCATATTCTTGTTCTCTGGAGTGATAACCTAGCTGCTGAAAGCATTGCTGAAAATCATGTTTTTCATGCTCATACTAAGCATTTGGAGATTGATATTCACTTTGTGCAAGAGAAAGTTGAGAATGGGGAGGTTGAAATTTGTTATGTTCCTACTGACTATCAGATTGCGGATGTTTTTACTAAAGGCCTAACTAGAAGTCGTTTTCAATTTCTATGTGATAAGCTTCGTCTAAGAATATCTCTTGTTTAGAAGCCTGATCTTCCAAGAATCCCTCTCACGTCAACAGTCAAAGAGTAGCTTGTTTGTTGTTTGCTTATTGTCTGTTGATTCTCCAAGCTGCTCAAGAATCTAAAGTTCTTTCTCTATGGGCTCTGATTTGAGGGGGAATGTGAGAGTATAATAGGCTTCTTATTGTATCATTATGTTGTTGTTTATGTTGTTGCTTTTGTTTTGTTCGTTGTTGTTAGGCGATTATAAGGTGTCTCGGTGTAAGGGCTTGTTATCAAGGCAGCTGCTATTAATAACAGTGTCTTCTCTTTGTTATATTGTATTCATTTTTTATTTCACTGGTGAATATTGAGAGTTTCATTTTCCTCTCTTTGTTTTTGGTTCTAAATTCTTTTCAAGCTCTTGCATACTGTTTCATTCTGCACTTATACGGATGTTGAGAAGCTCGGATCCAGCTCCGCCGACGACAACAATAGTCTGATCAACAATGCCAATGGTAGCGGAGGCAGAGGGGGAGTGGGGCTTAATTGGGGTAGGCGCCTAGGATGCCGATTGGCATGAATTCGCAACGACCCCCTTTTTGAACACTGCACGATAGATATATATATATATATATCACACACATATTAAGAGGAGAGTGGAAGGAATAGTGTTGCGCAAAAGTTATGTGCATGCATTTTACTAATAGAGAAGATGGTTGGGTGGAAGGCCCACATCCAAATGTCCATGCATTTGGCAAAAATAAAGTAATTAAGTAAAGGCAATGGCCGCATATATATATATATATAAAATATGCTTGGTGGAAAGCAAAGCACTATAAATTGTATGCATGCAAGGGAGAACCAAGTGAACCCCCCCCCCCCCCTTCGGCTACTACTACGATTGCCATGCACAAGCAAAAGCCATGCCCACCAAGTGACTAGCCAAAGCCCCACACAACTGAGAGAGATGCATAACCCAACAACCAAAGTCGCGAGAAGTATGAAGACAATCGAAAGACTCGCTCGATTGTAACCAAGCTTCTCCCTTGAGGGTCACTTGGTTATGATAGCACACCACACGCACGGGGAAAACATGCCAATTAGGCCATGCAAATGCCAAAGACCCGATCAAAGCTACTCCCGAGATGCTCACCGAGAGGTGCAGGTCTCCCGCCACCTATCAATCTCTTCCCTCTCTATAAATAGGAGACTCATCCTCCTAGCAAATGTATACTCACTTCGCCACTTAAACTCCAATTCCTCTTCAGGCCGAGACTGACTTAAGCAACGAAGGGTCCGCATGTGACCTCACCCGCGCCCCTAACTTGCTTCTTTCTCTGCAGGTATCTCAGTAATTTGGAACTCACTCGGTTATTTGGAGGTCTCAAGATCATTGGGAACTCTCAGGATCATTTGGAACTCTCAGGATCGCTTGGAACCCTTAGGATCATTTGAAACTCTCCAAATCATTTAGAGGTCTCGCGGACACTTTGGAATTCTCTAGACGCCCTGAGGCTCACATGCTCACTTTCCCGCATTATAAATTTATTGTTGTATTAAGGCAACAACAGAAACTTTTCCAACTATAATTACATTACAACAAGGATCTGCATTTAGCCATTATGTCTTTACTCTTAATAGAAGAACTCACATAGTCCTAGACAAAGGTGCATTGGGGGTATTCACAGAAGGCATTATCCTACTAGATGAAGCAAAAGAAAGTATGAACATTTAACTTGTACTATGGAGGAACAACTTAGAATCTAAAGATTTTAAGTTGAGCAATCTAAATACCAAATATATGAAATGTAAGTTCAATAAAAATAAGAGTGGATGATGTCATAGTGACACTAGAAGATCTAGTTATTTTAGATTAACTGTCAAGAAAAATTAGATATTGTTAACTATTGCTCATAAGGCATGATAATATAGTGGAAAAGTGTGCCTAAAATTTTATGTAATAATAAAATCCTTTTAAAGCTAAAAAGAAAGTTTTACTAACAACTATAAGGCATCCTGTTACAACCCAGGGGTAGATTAGACATTAGGGGGAATTCTTGTAACCAACTGTAACAACAAGAGCTTAAGTGGTTGTAGGCGGCTGGAGACAGGTGGTAGAATAGTTAGAACAGTTTCAACTCCTTTAGCGGACAGTTAGCTATCTAACTGGAAGGAGTAGCCTTTAAGAAGGTTGTTGTAGAAGAGCTAAAGTAGTTTTTGGAATAACAAAACTCTCTCTATCTTCCCTCTCTCTAATTTTCTTTCTCGTTCTTTCTCTCTCTCTCATTCTATCTGTTTCTTCCTCAACTTCCATCCTCTTTCTTGAAATTTCACCCAAATTCCCAGATTGCCCAACCCTTAACTAGAGGGTGTGACAATTTGGTATTAGAGTCGGCAATCTTCAGCAGTCTTAAGGCAAAACTCGAAAGCAAGGGCAACAATTAGTGAACAACAGCAACTCAAACCAAGGAAGGTGATCACAGTGTTATCAAAGGCCCAAGGCGCAAAAGGGTGTTGGAGCCTAAGGAGCAAGGCGAGGCGCACACCTGATGGAACTAGGCGCATGCTATCTAAAAAATAAAAGAAAAATATATATCCTAATTAAAGAATAAGATATAAAATAGGTCATAACTCCTAATAACATATTCACAAACACGTTATCAAGAAAATTAAAAAATTCAACATATACTAATGAAAAAAACAATAAAAAATGTTAAAAGATGCAATCTAAAAGTCTTAAAGTCAACTTAAATTAAATATTAAAACAATTTATAGGCCTTAAATCTTAATCAAGACTAACTAATTATGCATTTTAAATAATCTAAAAATCATCCTCATCATCAAGATCAAACATTTTCATATTTTCATCATTAGAAACATCATCTTTAATATCTTCGTCCACATCATCTCCCTCTCTATTTTCATCTAGTTCAAATTCAATTGGAGCATTTGAAGTAGTAGCACTTTTACTCATTGTCAAATTTGCAATTGAAGTAATAAATTTAAACCCTAAATAGTAAAAAATTAAATAAAGTAATAAACAGTAAAATAAAAACCTAAAACACAGTTTAAAAAGCCCAAGTGCACCTAGGTGCACCTTTAATAACACTGAGACCAGGTTTCCGATTTGATCAAAAAATGGCTGAAGGGACCCAAATGAAGCAATTGGAATCAAGGATGGAGGCACTGGAATTTGGCATGTCCTAGACCCAAGAAGCTATGATCCAAAGCCGGAGGATATTGC
Organism: Diospyros kaki; assembly: GCA_036245055.1. Classification (NCBI taxonomy): domain Eukaryota; kingdom Viridiplantae; phylum Streptophyta; class Magnoliopsida; order Ericales; family Ebenaceae; genus Diospyros; species Diospyros kaki. Next base: position 22,806,232 of record BSEG01000010.1, on the reverse strand, counting down.
AGCCATCAAGGAAAGTGTGCAAGAACTAGAGAAGAACAAGGAGACAATGGAACAGTATGGTCAGAAGATCAACAGCATGTTCAACATGCTAGCCGCACTACGCCAATTCCATCTACCACCTAATTTTCCCCCAAGAACAAGTTCTAACCAAATCTTAACCAGAGATGGCATTCTTCCTAGACCTGATGACAGGATGGAAGCAAAGGATCAGCCTACTTTGGAGCAAGGCATCCAAGTAAAAGCAACTCCTTCCCAAACTACTATACATACTCCTATGCCCTGACTAGAAATTCCAATGTTTGAGGGTGTGAAACCATGGTGGTGGATCCACCGTTGTGAAAGGTTTTTCCAATTCTATCGTATTAACGAGGAGCAAAAGGTTATCTTAGTAGCAGCCTATCTCAACGATATAGCTGACTCATGGTATCAAGGTTGGACACAAGCCAAGGGTGGTGAGTCTAGTTGGGCTGAATTTTCAAGAAAATTATGTGACCGGTTCCGAGAAAAGAGTATGGCAGATGTAGTCGAAGAATTTAACAAGCTAAGGCAAGAGAGTTCGATGATAGAATACCAAATGCAGTTTGAGGAACTGAGAGCATTGTTGTAGACCTCTCAACCAAGCCTAACTGAACCATACTTTGTGTCCATTTTCATTAGTGGATTACAAGATGAATTGAGACCTATGGTTAAGATGACGATGCCTATGACGATGAAACAAGTGGTTGAGGAGGCAAAGTTACAAGAGTTTACTCTAGAAGCAATCTTCAAAAAGCACGGAATGTCGCCGAGTAATAATCCTCCCACTAGTCAAGAGTTGGAAGGAAATCCCAAGGTTAACTCTAACCTTAATACAATCATAAATCCTATGCCAGAGTAGAGGAGACAGCTAGGATCATGTTATAAATGCGGAGACAACTTCCATCCAATCCACCAATGCAGAAACTGCTACTGAACATGGAAGCACTAGATGAAAAAGAGGAAGAAGAAGAAGAGGTTGTTTTCCATGAAGAAACCGGTGAGTGCAAGGTGATCACCAGGGAGGAGTTGTAGAAACTATTACAAAAGGGGGCTCAGGAGTTAGCTGCATTCTATACAAGCTATTGAGTTTGAAGAAAGGGTTGAGGCGGAGGAGAAACATTTAAAGGTTGCAAACGCTGCAACAATTCTACTACTCAAAAAAAAAAAAAAAGCAAAGGAGAAAGAAGGAGAGAAGGAGGCAACAAGTATTGAAAGTAGGGATTGGTTGAACTGTAGCTCATCGCTCTAAATTCTTGGGGACAAAAATTTTCTCATCAACTCCGGGGGGGGGGGGTGTTAGGAATTGCTACGACCCAGGGGTAGATTAGACAATGGGGGGAATTCTTGTAACCAACTGTAACAAGAAGAGGCTAAGTAGTTGTAGGCAGTTGGAGACAGGTGGTAGAATAGTTAGAACAGTTACAACTCCTTCAGCTAACGGTTTGCTATATAATTGGAAGGAGTAACCTTTAAGAAGGCTGATGTAAAAGAGTTAAAGTAGTTTTTGGAATAATGGAACTCTCTCTCTCTCTTTCCTCTCAATCCCTCTCTCTCTCTCTCTATCTGTTTCTTCCTCAACGTCAATCCTCTTTCCTGAAATTTCACCCAAATTCCCAAATTGCCCAACACTCAACTTGAGGGTGTGACACATCCTTATTGTATGGCTCAAAATGTTGTTTAGCTAAGTATCAACATATGCAAATATAAACTTAATTGAGATAAAAATAAATAAAGATAAACAAGTGGTCATACAAGAAAAGATGAAATTTGAAACAAAACTATATATAATAGGATTGGATTGAAGCCTATTAAAGATAAGATACACAACACACAATCAAGATGGTTAGAAAAATGTAAAAAGAAGACCAATAAACGTCCCTACGAGGATAGCATATGAAATGTGGAAAATTTATAGCAAAAGAGGTAGAGAGAGATCAAAAATAAGTTAGCAAGAAACATTTAAACATGACATGAAGGTATAATGGCCTTATAGAAGATTGTAGGAAACCTAGAAATTATGTATCTGACTCCACCTAGTGGAATTAAGATTCGGGATTATTGCTGTTGTTGACATCACAGAAGTTACAACCTATTCAATATTCTCCTGTCAATTTTAATCACAAATAAGACGCTAATCAAACCTCATCCCATACGACATCGCTTACCCATCTTGAGTCCTCTATCTTGCACACAATACATTACCAAAAAGGCAGACACAAAAACATCCTGACTTGGAGCTAAATGTTATTGATGGTTAGTCCCAAAATCTTCCATCAATAGACAACAATTAGCACACCAAAAACCCAACTACTTAAACAACTTGCTGTACCTATACACAAGTTTTCAAATATTGTCAAATGAAGCACAATGAGCATCCTGCAAAAATTCTATTTGAAGCAATGATTCAACGAAATCCAGATATGGACCTTTGGGGTGGATGTGAAGTAAAATTCTATCATGAGCACATATTCTAGTAAGAGCACATAAAAAACATTTCCGTGACAGGTCAAGCATACTTTGTCAGACATGTCCTCTACAGCTAATCAATACACAACTCTGTTCTTTTTATTCTTCTTTCTTTTTCCTTTCTTCAGGGGGTGGGACGCCAAATAAAGTTGCATATGTTTTTCTTCCCATTAGCTATTTTACCATTGATTCTTCAAACACCCATATAAAGCAAATAAATAAGTTATACAATCCTCTAAATCAATTTATGACAATTTTGAAATAGGACAATGAAAAAAAAAAAAAAACAAAAACTTAGAACATCCATGAAGATGTGTGCAGTCGAGTCAACTAATTTCCATTTCCCATCCTATCTCAGCATCCATTCAACCAAATATGTAAACTATAATGAACTCTCTAGCCCCTAAATCCACACACACACACAGAGAGAGAGAGAGAGAGAGAGATGATGTAGGGCAAGGATGCCCATTAGTAGAGCCAATAATCAATTAAAAAGGTATACCCCAGCATTCGACCCAGAAGCACCAAAGAAATAAACATGAAATTGAGATTTGGTCTTTCGGAAGAGTAAAAGCATAAAGGAAGGGTTACCTTGGCAGGATCAACTTTCTGGAAGTTCTTGACGACGGAGATGACACGGTCTGTGACCTCCGATTTGTCGAGAAAGGAGCCCCTAACCGCCTCGGCGAACTGGCGCCGCTGCAGAAGAATATTAAATAACGGAAGAGAGAAGCGGCTAGAGGTAGGGTTTTGTAGCACAGATCGAACGTTCACTCTCAGGTATTTGAGGAGTGCGTTTCTCGCCGCCATTGACGAGCAAGCAAAGGCACCGCTGTAATATCCAAGCACCGTGCGAGAGAGAGAGAGGGGACGGCGCTATCCGGGGTTATAGATTGTATAGCTGTGCCGACTATTCCAGAGCGCCCATTGCCTATGTCGGATGGCTCTGGTTTGCTATTTATTTGTTTTTTTTTTTTTGGAAAAATTGCCCTCAATCCGAGGATTTGGCTAGTTTGCAATGTTCTAAAAAGCGTTATACCATGCTAGAGCCTATTGCCTAAGATGCCTAGGCAAGGCTTAGAAAAATGGATAATGCTTGATGGATGAATGCATTGACGCACGGATTGACAAACCCAATTTATCGAGAGATTTTAGTGTCAAAATCTCGTGATAACTTGGGGTTCAATTTTGAGTTTCTCACCCCAGACGATATCCTTGCCCAAATTAAAAAATTAGGGTTTAGGTCGCTCGCTCTTTCTCTCTCTCACTCGCTCTCCATCTTCACCATCGAGGGCTGTGAGGACATTGTCGATGATAATCTCTCTCTCTCTGATTTAGGGCTCTCGCTCGCTTTCTGTCCTCACCGTCACGGGCTGTGAGGACATGGGAGACGTTAATCTCTCTCTCTATCTCTGATTTAGGGCTCTCGTTCATTCTCCATCCTCATTGTCATAGGCTGTAAAGACATTGCCGACGGTAATCTCTCTCTCTCTCTCTCTTTCTCTAATTTCACTGGTTGTTCCCCCATTGCCGATGGTAATCTTTCTTTCTTTCTCTGATTTAGGGTTTAGGTTGCACTATTTTACTCTCTATTTTTACATTTCTTGTATTATTTGATGTTTCTTGTATATTTTCGTTCGAGAGGCTTGAAATGCCCTTTATGTTTTCTTTCTTTCTTTCTTGTGATTTTTGTATTCATTGATTTGGGTCTCGAAAGCCTAGAGTTGGAGATCTGGGATTGGCATAAATTTGGGTAAATTTGAGGGCTTAATGGTGGGTAATGAAAATGACTACTGAAAATGTTCTTACATACTTTTTTAGGGCATTAGTTGTAAACCTATGCAATGTTCTTGCACGAACTTTTTTAGATTCTTGATTACACAAATTCTATGCAGTGTTCTTGCACAAGTTAATTATGAATTATTCTTTACCTCGATTATTCTTTACCTGGCATAGCTTTTCTGTATCTCCAAGTTGTTGTTGTGGTGATGTTTTTTCAAATCCTTAGCTCAATCTTACAAAAAGACAATTAAATCCACCCTAGATACTACACTTGTATCTGGATGGATTGAACTATGAGGGAAAATGTGAATAGGATAAACCTTCTCCTAAGAGAAACCAAGACTTATGTTTTTATTGCTTTTTTCCTTCTCTCTTTGCATGTTTGTATGCATGAGTGTGTTTGCTACACCTATCTTTGAAAAGGATAAATTTATCTATTATGTTGTTACTAGGCCCTACTATTCTTGGATGGTATTTATTTATCTAGTTCTTTCTAGAGATGATTGATTTGTAGTATTCTAACATGTTTTAGCTGGCATTCTAGAATCAATTTTCTCAGTTTAGTCTGCGATACTTGTGTTGTTATCTTATTTGATTGTTTTTGGGTTATAGACTTGCAACTAATGCCCAAGGTAACAATTAGATATAAATTTAAATATTTTAGTTAAGATGACGTCCAATTTATAAATGGGTAAAGTTTCAATCAACTCTTCAACCTTGCATTAAGGAATCATGTGTGACCATGGTGTGTCTGTTTGGTGTTTGACTTCATGGACTAAATCTAATCCTGTAAGGAGATTCTTGCGATGTCGATTCTGGAAGGTAATTTTTATCTTATAAATGAAATAATTGTTAATGATTTTCTTAAAATTGATTGTTGCATGATTTGGTGGATAGGATGATGATTGCAAATGGTTTCAATGGATCAATAATGAACGAACCAGTCGTGAGAAAAAATTATGCAGAGTTTTGTTGGATAAGTTAAAACGTAACCAAGAGGATAATGATGAAAATGAGAGATTATTTCAAGAACAAGTGAGGGCTTTAGAAGAAAAGGCTTTAAAGAGAAAAAAAAATATTGACGCTTCAAGAAGCGAATTTTTAGTTGAAAATAAAGCTTCATGATAAAGAAATGAAGTTTGTTAGGGTTCTAATAGTGTTAGGATTGAGTTATTTTTTATTAATTGTATAGTTGTCGAAAAACGATGGTAGTAGATTTAGGTATTTGGGTTTAATGTAAAGGATAATCTATGTTAGTAAAAATGTGTTGTTACGTGCAAGTTGTTTGTTTACTCAAAGACAAAAAATGGATTGGTAATTCAGTTTTAAATAGTTGTCTCCTCTTATTGCAAACAAATAACAGTTGGATGAATACTTTATGCTGATACAAATTGATTTAGGTTTTGTTTCTGATCTATTTGTGTTTCAAGGACTTAAAATCATGATAAAATTTTGATTGCTAGTGATTACATATTTGTGCCTTCATATGTGTTTACATAAATATATCCATTCTACTGAAAAAAAATAATACGTCAATTATATTTATTTTTTGGTTCTAAAATGATAAAATGATTGGAACTTTGGAATACCTTACCTAAAAACAATGGACGTCTCAATTTCTCAAGTTAAAAAGTTATGCTGTTGGAAATGTTTTGCAAAATATTTCAAAAAATTCATGTTTGCCAAGGGTAGTGCCAATTGACGTTGAAACTATCTATATGTGAACATATACATTTGCTATGTGGACTAGCAAGAGATGAAACGGGATAATTGGCACTACTGTTGCAAGGTCATCCATTTGTTCTGCTTGCAAAATTTTCAAGGCTGTGTTGCAAGTGTTGCGGCAGATTCTAAGGGAACATTATGGACTAAGCTTGCTAGCACTTGCCATATATCGTCTGTGCGACATTTTCAGCCTAATTTCATGTCATCTCCTGCAAAGTTTGAGAAGGTTGCTACAAAGGCTATGTCTGAATGTAGTGAAAACAAGCTTATATCAAGATTACCAATTGATTTGGAAAGTTAAGCCACTAAATTGAAACTGGATTATTAGACACCCAAAGTTTTTTTGAGCAAATTTCATATATCAAACTTGGCCCTATTGTCTGATGCAATACAAAAACATAAACATAATCTGTCATATTCAACCAATCCCTCTCCCTCAAGGATGTGATTTCACTGCCTGAACGCATTCGAACTCATCAAATCATCAAATAAACATATTGCCATTCATTTTTCTACCAATTACTAGTAAGGAATTAGGATAAAATATAATTATTATATAATATACGAAGGGACAAAATGGATCCGATTGGTGGAATCATTTTTCTACCAATTACTTCCAATGTCATAAGTCCACAATTTAAACATTACAACAATGAATTCAAAATTCATTATTCATTACACAACCACGAACAAAGCACCAGAACTCCTCCGGTCAAGCCAAAACATGTAGAATTAAGGAACTCCGCTTCATCCTCCTCCCTGAAGCTTTGCATCTCTCACTCAATATTGTCAAATATGAGAATACCTGAAATCCAAATAGCAGGGAACCCAACAGCAGGGATTCTACAATAAACCAAAGGTAAATACTCGTCCACATGCAGAAAATCATAATAATATAAAATAAGTGAATAAACTTAAAAGCATAAAGTTTGAGTTCTTCACGCCTTAACACTACAATGGACATTAAAGCTAGTCTCACCGGTTGCATCAAAATAGGCCCTATTATAAATTCAATCATGCAGACAAACATACAAAAAACACATTTACATTAAAAGAGTAAATGAGATCAGTAACATTATAGGAGTAAATGGGTTCTCAATTGCCCACAGGCAAGCTTCTAGTTATATAAATAAAAACAAAATAACAAGATCAACTCTAATTGTAAGCAGTTTTACACTATAAATATACATGAAATAATTTCTTTTAGTCTCTTCTTTAGCCATAACATATACTTTATTGTGCATCCTATGCATTTAACAATAGGCAGTAAAATAATTCAGTAACCACTTAGCTTCACAACACAACATAACAAAAACTGTAATTATATCTCAAATCAAGAGTTGAAATGAAGCCATAAATGGTTGTAATAGGACAAACTGGAAAAAATCTTACAAATGCTTTAAATGCAGAGCGATGAGCAGCCATTTCATACATACAACAACCTGATCCAAAAAGTAAAAATCCACACACGAAAATCGAGTTAAAGCTTTATCAAACATATTTTCGAAAAATGCACAAGTACACATAAAGCAAAAACACATACCCAGGGACCAAATATCTGACTTGAAACCATAAGTAATGTCTGCAAGAAGTTCTGGACACATGTAATTTGGAGTTCTAGCTACCTAAAGAAAATGGATTATGATCATTAGCTCCATGGTGGTGTTAGAAAACATGATATAATCATACGCAGTGAAAAATAAAATCTGATTTTATTGGTATCACATTTTTCAAATCTTATGATTAAATCGAAGACACAAAACGAAAAATTACCTCAAAACGAAATCTGATTTCGTAGTCGATAACCCGCTTGATATCTCCCACGCGTGAGATGCCGAGTCGGTCCACCCGAAATCGTCAAGACTTCAATAGACTTGAGAGAAAAAGGGACATGGAAATTTTCTCTAAAATTTTCGTTTTGATTCAACTGATTGATTAATCTGATTCTGGGTTTAATGTTATATTTATAAACAAAAACCCTAAAACCCTAAGTGCTATTAGACTGGGCTTTAAGTGCTAGCAAAAAGTCCAATACAATTTAATAATTAAATAAATAATCATATTACTTATTTAATTATTCTTATTTCTTTAATAAATAATTGCACTTATAATTTAGTAATTCCATAATTATTAAATTTGCCCTTTTTTTCTTTTAAAATGATTTCTATTGAGTGAGACTTTCTAGGTTCACAATTAAATTGGCAACGAGAATTAATCAATTATTAATTCTCGTAAATCATGAGTGACATCTAGCAATATATCATGATTACCCAATTTAATGTGAAGCGGGAATGTGAACCTTACACTATGGTGCCCTACAATAGAATCCCTCTATCATGCTATATCCCGACAAGATATGAGATCACGGTCAACAAGTCAAATCTCTCGATCTCATCATGTGACCAAATCCAACAATCATACTTGACTAATATGACACAACCTCTACGGAATCCAAATTCCGTCGTCATATTACCTCAGGCAAGGATTAATCGTCAAGTGACCATTGAATCGCATAGGATATCCTCCTCGTATATCTCGAGGTGATAGATTCCATGTCTGATGCACACATACCTCGTGTGCCACTGAACTAGGGACATAGATACGTACGACTATCCCTGATTGGGACAACCATATAATATTGTTGATATCCTAATCCATCAACACATAGATATCCATGTCATCTCAGGTTTAAGGACTAATGCAAATCCGTAGTTAATATTGAATCATTGACCTGTGAGATAAAAATTCATGTGATTCAATATTAACAGTCTCGTTCAATGAACTTGTTCCTATAACGAGCACCCACTCGTCTTCCTTTTATATCTTATACAGAGTGGTACGTGACTCACCAATCTTGTCTTTCGATATCTTATACCAAACAAGGAAAAAGACGATGTGTCGGCCTTTGCGAGTTACTAATTATCCAGGTTAGAAACTCTATGGCCGGGAACATATTTATAGTATAACGTATTGTGGATTATCCGTCTCGATTATTCTTAACAATTAAGAATGATATCCACTCCTTATTATACTAAAGGATATTTGTATGTTCAATTCAAATCATATTGCAATTTAAATCAAACATAAAACTTACCATTAAATAAGGTTTAAAGAATTACAAGATCAAGCTCTATTGTGTCACTAGAACTGGTCTTAAGGGCTTATATCTAACTGGTGGAAATGTATAGCATGGATTTCTCTTTTCAGAAAAATCAAAAAGTATAACATAATAACATGTTCAAAAGGTAAATAAACATAGATTCAATAAAATAAATCAGCTATAAATATCATTCATAGTCTCTGTATAATTATATTGAAAAAAACATAAATCAAATTGGCATATTGCAATTAATATATAACAAGACTTACCAAAGTAGGCACTTTCTTTTAGAAATAAAAACTATATGTAAGTATTATGTGCTTTCTAAACATGCTTGGGATTTCCTCACACTTATTATCCTCCATACTATTTGTTCAACTACAAAATTGGAAATGTCGTGAACCAAATAACTAACCAACATTTCCTTCATTCAATTAATAATATTTATTTTAATAAATCAAAATCCATGTTCAATTGATAAAAACTAATACTTATTACTCGAACATTCTGCACTATTTATGTAACATTTTTCTAGCCTTGTAAAAGTTGCTCCACCTTGGTCTAAAGATCACAGGTAGAAATCACAGTACAGCTGTTGCAAGGGTAAAACAACATGCACCTGACAACAACTTAGCCTGAGGGCACACTGGTTATGATGAAACTTATAGTGAGTTTAGGTGTACTGGGTTATGGGGTTGAGTGTGAGTTTTTCTATTTTGTAAACACATTATTTATATAGTGCAACTTAGCCTATACTGTGGTGTGGACGCCAACTTAGCCTGTATTCTGGAGCTGGAAAAAACCCATTTGTATTATCCTAATATTTTGAGTATAATAATAATTAAATTTTTGTATTTAAAATATTTTTACATCCATTAGAGATTTTAATTGAAAAAAAAAACTAATGGACTTAGAGATAGTGGGTTAAGTTGAAAAAGGAAAGGTTAAGTAAATGGGCTAAAGTTAGTAGGCTAAGTAGAAAAAAAAAAGGTAAAGGCTAAGCAAATGGGCTTAAAGTTACTAGGTTAAGAAAGTGAGCTTAAAATTAATAATCCATTTAAAAGAAGATTTAGTGAAAAATAATTAAGGTGACAAAATAATTAAAGATGATAGGTGGAGTAATTGAGAAATGTGGGAGACAAAGTAGGGTGTGGACAAATATTCAAAGATAATGGGTAAATAATTGAGAAATATGGGAGACAAAGTAGGGTGTAGACAAATAATTAAAGATTATGGGTGAGATTTAGTGAAAAATAATTAAAAAAGATGACAAAATAATTAAAGATGATGGGTGAAATAATTGAGAAATGTGATAGACAAAGTAAGGTATGGACAAATAATCAAAAATAATGAGTGAAATAATTGAGAAATGTGGTAAACAAAGTAGGGTATGGATAAATAATTAAATATTATGAGTGAGATTTAGTGAAAAATAATTAAGAAATGTGATAAAATAATTAAAGATAGTGGCTTACTACAATTATGCTAAACTTAACTCAACCTTCTATAAATAGAGGAAACTTGAATGGTTTGAGAACTTAGATTAGAAAGAAAAAGGTTGTAAGAAAAAAGGATTTGAGAGTGAGAGAAAGATTTGAAAAAGAGAAAGAAAAAAAAAAGAGAGAGAAAAATACCAAAAAATTTCTAAAAAAAATTCTATAGGCTGGGTTTAGTAGTTTGTGTGAAAATTTGTGACAGAAGGCGTTGTTGGATACGTAAATCGAGATTTTATCGCAATATTGAAGAGTACCGAATCGCTCCACGAAAAGGTGAGTTATCTTCAAAAATTTCAGAAATGTGAGAATTATATTTTAGAATTTTTAATGATGAAATTGGAAGAAAAATGCATGATTTTTTTTTTATTATGGATTTTTTTGAGGTAATAGCTACTTGAAAATCAAAGAGAAAATGAGAAATAAATAGAACATGGATTCTGAAAATTATGAAGAAATTTATGGGGTTTAGGAATATTGCTTTAGGAATTATTGAGAAGAGAAATTGAGAAAATTTTATGAGAAAGTATTTATTTCATAATCTTGAGGAAATAATAGGAGGAAATGAAAGAAATTAGGAAAATTAGAGAAAATTAGAAATCTGATCTTCTTAAATAATTATGATGCCCAGAGTACGCCAAGGTTCATAATTGAGTACGATTGGAAATCCAACACGAATTTTGAGATAAAATTACGCTAAGGGCAAAATTATCTTTTTACACAGTAAGTGGTACTATTAAATTTGATTTAGTTTATGAAAATAGTTTCTAAGTGGTTCCACCAAAACCTGATTTTATGTAAATATTTTCATCATGTTGTCATATTTTGATGTGAACATGTCATTTGGATTGCATTTACATGTATTGATGACAAAGTATGCATATGAGCATGATGAGATTCACGGTCATACGTTGCATGGGTTTGAGATTAGGTGCTGGCGCTGTTACTTTTGCCAATTGTGCACTCATACACCCCGGTCTAGTAGGAAGACTGTAAAAATGGCGGGTAATCTTAAAGTGCAGTTGACCCAAACATGAGAGTTATGATGTTATGTGCATTGCATTCATACATATGCATTATGATGTACTCTTACTTAAATGATTCATCATCTAATATGGGCTTTGCCCCTGGAACATTCAAACATTCCAGATGGGATTTGCAGCGAAGATATAGAAGCGGATGAATTGTAAAGACGCAAAGCATTATAAAGTTAATTTATGCATTTAGTTCTTGTATAAGGACCCAATTATGTATCAGTTCTGCTATGTTATGCTTTAAGTTATGATATGTTATGTTTTCAAGTTATGTTGGGAAAAAAGAACCTATGGCATGTTTTATGTTATGTTGAAGGACTTAAGTACTATTGTCGAATAATCTTGTGTTACTAATTTCGTTGAGGCGATCATGTAATATTATTAATGTTCAAGGTATGTTGAAGTTCGATTCTTGCTTCCGCTATTATTGATTACCTAGCCTAGCATATGCAAAGTAAGTAAGCTAATGATAGGCAGGTAGTAGGGAAATTTTGAAATTATATCAGGATGAATTATTTTAAAAAATATATATATAATCAAAATTTCTCAAGTTATAACATGCTCGAGAAAGTGGGGTGTTACACCTTTTATAAGGGTGACGTCTAGTAACTCTCATATAAAGCTATCTTTCAAATGTTACTTGTAAAAATAGTCATTCTTCAATCCTAACGTAACCCCATTCCCACTTGCCTCCATCCCAAAAATAGGAAAAACAACTTATTTGCCAAACAGGATAACCATTAACGAACATTATCCCTGATAGATATTGAAAAAGACATGTTTATTATTTGTCAAACTCTTGCAAGCATGAAATTGATAGACATGTTTATTATTTGTCAAACTCTTGCAAGCATGAAATTGATAGACATGTTTATTATTTGTCAAACTCTTGCAAGCATGAAATTGACACTAATGCCATATTTGGAACAATGGAGGAAAAACATGAGATAAAGATAGCAACAAAGAAATGCAAGAATAAAACCAGATATTTTAGGGTAATTTCATGCAACACCTTCAAGGTTTGGCAAAAAGATACAAAATATTAGTGTTTGTATACAAGGAAATCACCTCAAAATTCTGGTAGGTTGTCATCGTGCTATAGATGGGGTATGTATATTGGCATACAAGGATGACCCATGTAAGAGGTAGGCACCATAGACACTTCGTGAGCAGCATTCCAAAAGACTAGCTATAAAAAGATGCATGCATATCAACCTAAAAGACAATGCGAAAACATTTTTACCCAAATTTTATCTAACTACTTACCATCAATTGTTGTGAGTGGGAGATTGGGGGAAGCGCTTGATACTGTGCATCTTGTGAAAAAGTTTGATTGAAAGCTTGAGCATCTTTGACAATGTTTTGACTCGGGGCATTGGCTTTGTTTGATTTTGAGGATCCCACCTAGACATCAAACGAAAATAATTATCATTAAAATGTATTATTCAATCACAACATCTTTCCTTAAAACAAGAAAAAATATATAAAGCCCATACCTTAGCTTTCTTTGTACGTGTTTTCAATGAGCACTTCTTGCAAAGCTTCCTAGGGGCTCTCTTTCTTTGGGAGCATATCAGATCCATTATTTGCTTGCTTGAAGCTGTTGCTGTCTCTCCACAACTACGAACTTGTTTTTGCACACTGTGTTGAGCATATATATTACTACTATAGCTTGGATTTGCATTGGATATGCTCAATGCATTCAATTGAGATTGGATCCACTCCATAGTTGCTCGAGTTCGTTCTTCATCGTCTACTACCTTGTCTACTACCTTGGCAAATGCACTACACAGTTGATCATATCTTTATTGGCTAGGCGTACTAATCCAACCATTGTAATTGATCTTCACCCTTATGTAGGATCTACTAACATCTTGCCTCCATCGCCGTAAGATATATCTCTCAGGAATTGATCTGACACCATTTTGGATCAATACTATGCCAGCATGTCTACAAATTATTCCCTCAAACTCGAACATGTGACAGCTGCAAACAATATCATAGCTGTCTTTCTAAAAAAAAATCGAATTTTTTTTTCCTTTACTCTTTCATCAAGTATGATATCTTCTCGCACCTCATACCTCGTATCAAGCGATCCCTCTTCGATAGACACAATCGAGCAATAAATCTTCCCAGTTAACTCTTCTTGAAACTCTTTGAATTTTGTGATTGTGTACACTTCTTGAAATTATTTCTCAATGGCCAACCTCGATACCCATGGGACCATCTGAGAAAAAGACCTTACATCGGCCTGAAACTCCTTTTCAACTTTACACCTCATTGCCCGCTCATTTTGTTCAACGAATTGCTTCAATGAGGTTTTCGAGTATACATATCCATCAAAGAATGCGTTCATACCCTCACTTCGCTGCGTTGTTGACATCCCTGCCCAAATACTGGTTTTCACAAAACATGGGACCCATCAACATCTTTCTTTGTAAAGTTCAAACAACCAATCATTGTCATGCAGTGCATATTTCTCAATGAAGATATTCCAAGCCTGCTCGAATTCTTCAGGACTTTGTGATTCATACACCACCTCATGTACGCCTGAAAGAATATATGGCTTACAGCTATGGTTACAAAATTTTTCAGGTAACTTCTTTAATATATGCCATAAACACCATCTATACTTTGTGTTAGGGAAGACTATTTTAATAGCATTTTGCATAGCCCTATCTTGATCAGTGATTATTCTTGCAGGTGCCTGATCCTCCATACACTCAAGCTATGTCCTAAACAACCACACAAAAGTCTGGTGTCCTCGTTGGAAATAATACCACATCCAAACAGTGCCCACTGTCTGTGGTGATTTACGCTAACGAATGGAGCAAACGGCATGTCGTACCTATTGGTCAAGTATGTGGTATCAAATGCGACAACATCCCCGAATTCCTTAAATGTTTGTTTACACCTATTATTGGCCCAAAAGACGTTCTTCAATCTACCATCTTCATCCAAATCCACACTAAAGTAAAAACCCGTGCAAAAGGCTTGCATCTTCGAAAAATAAGCTTGAATAGCAGCAGCATCTCCTTCACGAAGTCTTAACCTCCTCACCTGATCAATGTAATTTCTACAATCCTTTTCCACAAACATTATATTCTCATATCCACCAGCTTCAACAACAGCTGAGTTATAACTTTTATGTAATGGAATTCCAGCTATATCATTAACTTCAAGCTGCCGCTTGACATGTTCACTTAATTGTCTGTTGCATCGATATAACCTAGATTTGGTTGGACTTGTTTTATGTTTATGCTCAAGATGGACAATGGTTATTCGCCATGTTCCTAAAACGTCTGAATATGCTACTATCCTAGCTTTACACCCTAACTGAACAGTTGGTTGATGATTCAGAGAGGTGCTAGTTTTAATATTTCTTTTTCCTTATCAGCTACATGCATATCCCACATACCTTAGAACACCGTCATTACCCTTTCATGAACTCCTTCTTTCAATAGGAAAACCCACATGGTAAGCATATCTTTTGTAAAATTCAAAAACGTCTTTCTCCTCATTTAACTTCATTCCAACCTTAGGGACAAGATAACTTTCTTCTTCTAATGCAGGACACTCATTATCTTTGGTAATTTCCTTATTATTAACGAAAGTTTTCTCATTATTTTCGAATGATTCTACAAGCACAATAGGATTTCCTTCTTAAAAAAAAAAAAATCATATCAGAATATACATATATTTTTGTTGGTTTCCTCTATATTAGAATATAATGAAAAAATCAAACATACCTATGTCACTCATTGTTGGTTTTCTTCGTCTTCTAAAATAAAATTGATTGTCTTCTCAAATATGCAAATGCATTGCACAATTTTAAATACTGCATAAATATAAAAAATCCTTAACACTTCTAAGTCTTTTTAAACATACCATTACAACTTGTATTAACAGCAAACCAAGACAACCAAGCCCAGGTAATCTATCTCAACCATACCTCAGAAACAATTTACCAAGTTATGTCTATGCGTAATAATAATACTAAGCACAAAAATTAATAGAAATGATAGCCTCTTAAAAAAAAATAATTATTATAGGTAGCTATGCAGAGAGGTTTTCACAATTATTGCAACAAAGACATGACATTGTTTTGTTTCAATAATTAACATGAGAAACAATATGAATGTTGGAACTAACCCAGTGAGAATAAGGCTTGCTAGTGGTGAACTCAGTTGTAGCTTGATCTTATTAAAATTGCATAATTTTCTGCATCATTGAATCATGTGAGAAAAAGCGAGCCAATTCATCACTAACAGCAAGGAAATAATTAAGTATGCCAACAATGTAACCAGTTCAAGAGATTGATCATATTTCACAATTGAAGTAATTAAACAGGTAGCAGGAGGCAGACTCCATAAGGTTGTAATAATAATCAATTTTAATTAGTCTTATCCAACTAGTCAAAACAATCGGGCAAGGTAGGGTTAATTACAAGCCTATATAAATAAATATATATAAGGTCCAATTACATCTCCAGTGACCCAAACAATGCTTGGAATCAAATTATTTTTATAATCGTTTATGCATATACGGATTTGTCATATATAGATTCTCAAATACTCATTGTTCGAGCTTTAAGTGCCATGCATCAGACAAAAAACCTAAAAAATATTAGAGAATGATTTTTTTATAGGAAATAGTGTGTATAGTCGAGATAACAGATATGACTCAAGAACAGGTACCATACTACTTATGAATATTCAACTAAATCTGCACATCCAACATCTACCTTTCCACTAGATGATATGAGAATGTCTGTGAGTAGCCAAGTAATACACATACAGAAGAAACATAATATCACTTACATCATAAAAATACATAAAAACATATAAATATCTCGAAAAATAGGCATTAGAGGCTGAAACATAAAAATATACAAGAAACATAAAATTTACCAATGTAAAAAATACAGAGACCTAGGGTTCTTGCTTTCGCCGGATATTAGACCTCATCGCCGACGACAGGAGGAGACGCGATCGGTTAAAAAATACACACACACAAAGAGAGCTCGTCGTCGGCAGCAATGGGGTTCCAAACGGTGACAGTGATGACGAAGAAAGTAAGAGAGAGCGAGCGTGAAGGGGAGACGCCGACAGTTTCAGTCGGTAAGAGAGAGCATGAGACAGAGTAAGAGAACTGGACTGGAGAGTAAGAGAGAGAGTGTGAAAGATAAAGTGAGGCAAGAGGGGGAGATGCCGCCAGTTTCAGTCAATAAGAGAGAGTGTGAGACAGAGCAGAGCTGGACTGGAGAGTAAGAGAGAGAGCGTGAGAGATGCTGAGGACATTGCTAAACCCTAACCATTGGCTAATGCATAGTGGCTGAGGATTGAAAAGTAATTGGGGGTTAAATTGTAATTTTGGCTAAGGGTTAAACTTGTAATTTAAATTGGGTTTGTCAACCCATGCGTCAATGCGTTCATCCGTCAAGCGTTATCTTTGAAAAATTGTTATTTTTTTTTATTTTGTGATATAATTTGATGTTATTTTTAATTAAATCAAAGTTGAAAAGTATTAATAATTGCAACATAAATTAATAATGCAACAATAATTGAATGACAAGGGAAATATGAAATTAAACATGAAAAAATAAATTGTTATAGATCAATTCTAGATTCAATAAGACAAAAGTAATAATAATACAACATAAATCATATCTAAATAATTTAAGTATCTAACTATCTAATTGGATTTCTTCTTCTCCGTATTCTTTCAAAACACGAACTTCATCAGACTCAAAATCAAATTCATTAAGCTCTTGCTCATCTTCTTTTGATTGAAAATCATATTCATGAAACTCTCTCATCTTATAACTTCTTCGAGGTTAAAGTATTCCGTCTACTCCAGATGCTTCACCAACCATTTTCCAAGTGAGCCTTGAACAAGACTCAACTTCTTCATCATCTCCTCTTTCAACGATCCATCATTATACATTACTAACATCACTAATAAATAGCACATCAACATTCATTTCATTCTCCATTTTTTGCTTGTTCATCAATTTCGTATTAAATTGGACAAAGACTAAATTGTTCAATCAATTTACATCCAGACTATTTCTTTTCTTCGTATGTATCTACATAAATAAAATAAAAGCAATATCAATATAAATAATAGGGATAATAAAATTAAATTATTAAAAAAATTTTAAAATATACACTTAACCCCTTTAAAAGTGCTCCAATTCTTTTCACAATTAGATGAACTATTGGTTAACGAGAGGATCTTTCTCGCCATTCATTGCAAGTTTGGAGTTTAATTTACATAAGCCATCCACCATATAACTGCATACATAGGTCAAACAAGTATAAAACAAATAAACTTATACACAATAGAAACTAAGAAAATGATTAAATAAATTTTATACCTTGATTATAATTGTCATTGTTTTTTTGCACACCCTTGAGGCTTGAGCTACCCACAATTTTCCAAAAAGTCCATATTTATGAGTATATTTTGGCAACTCAATATTTACAACATGACATTGCAATTCACCATTGGCATTATAAAACATCTCCACACAGTTAAAAAATTCATCCATGACTTCATGATCAAGTTGTATATCCATATCCTTAAAAAAGTAATAGGAATTCAAAAAGTAAGCCGCAAAATGTAGTGGACTATCTAGCCTATCTTTCACCCTTATTTCAATAATGTCTATAATAGGTTGATAGTTTTTCTCAAGATTATTTAAGGACTTCTTAATTTCTTCATTTGAATGCTTAATCTCTCCATATAAAAAGCCCATAAAAAGCTTTTTATCTGCATCAATAATTCGAAACACCTTCACCAAATGTGCAAAAACCTTAAGGCATAAATTCACACCATTCCAAAAAGTAATGCTCATCATAGTAGCATATGTTGTTTTTATTTTAACAATCTTTGACCATTTGCATTCTTTCCATTCAAAGCTGGTAAACATTGTTTTCATTTGAGTTTTTTTCTCCATCAAACTTTGCAGAGTAAGGAAAGAAGAAGCGAATCTAGTGACTCCCGGTCTCACAACATCCCTCTTTTTTGTAAATGACCTCATTAAGGACAAGATCTTATGGTGTGCATAAATAAATATTATCAAACTCTTGGCATGATCAATGCTCAACCATAACTAGCCATAACATAAATGCACAGATGCACACATATGGTCCTTGAGGCCCACATAAAATGCATACACTAGCACCCAAGTCCTAGTATACAAATCTACTAGCAGCCAAGGACAGGCTATCAAATCAATCACATGAGCCCAAGGCTCTCATACCACATCCATAATATCATATCCATCGCCGTCATCATCATGTGCCATAACACTCACAATCTCATCAAGGTCGCAAGCTGTTGTGGCTCTCAAACCCCCCAGTTTTACGTATCACAAGATATAGTTATTGTGGTTGTGGGACTTAAACCCTTCAGTCTTACCCATCATAATCACAAGCCAATTTCCACCACCACCACTACCACCATGCAATGCAGAACATAAGGAATGCAATGGCTCTTATAGCATTAACATGATGACAAGGATCCCATAAGCCAAGCATCAGGTCATGCTACGCCCATGTAGGAATTCACACACATGAATGCTCTAATGCATATGCTCACCTAACATATACAAGTTAGCACTCAATAGGCCAATCGTGTCATGCCAATACTCACGCTCCCAACACATACAAAGCATAACCCCCTAATGAATGCAACTCATGACTCAACATCATAATTCGAAGCAATATAGTAATACAATGCAATACAACACAACCATAAGCAATGTTATAACAAATAACATTCACACACCTTCAATTTTTGCCCATTAAGATTCTTGGTTATTTCACACAATTCAATATTTAAATAGGTTCCACCACATTAATTAAGTGCAATTATTTGATAATATTGATAACCGGGTCAAGATGGAAACATTGGATTCCAGAATTTAAGATTAAACAAATTTTAAGGAAGGGAAAAGTTACGAATCAAGCATACATTTCAAAGGAAGCCCACAGGCTTAATAGTTATCCAAATGGTTCAAATACTATACCAAATCGAAATTTATCGAGTTAGAGTCGCAAGAAAAAAAACAAATTTTAATTATGATATCAAGACAAAAAGTTATGGTTTAAAGAGTACAAGGTGCATAGTCTGAAAGAAATGATTAGTTGACTAATGAAAGGCTTAGTCGATCGATCAGATTACTTAGTTGACTAGGTCGAGAACTGACACACAAGTCTGAGAAAAATTGGTCTCTGTTGAGTCGACCAAACTCTAAGAATAGTCAACTCGACGCACACTAAAAGCACGAAATGGACCCGAAACATCCCAAAACGACCACCACTAACTTTCTAACCCACAAATGTCACTCCTTAAGCGAAAAATAGGGTGAACAAGCTCCAACGAGACTCTCAACAAGAGTATCCAATTTACAAGATAAATACACAATACTTACAACCAATGAAGAGAAACTCATTTTACCAAAAAAGATTTCAACACAATGGAGAAGATAAAATCTTGTATCAAATGAAGAGAGAGATGGTCAAGAAAAGCTTACACAACCAAATAAAAGAGGGTGCAAGAATAACTTATCTTTGATGATGCTTGGAAGAAAAAGAAGTTTGCCCCAAAAAATCTGGAAATCCTTCCTCTAGAAGCTTCAATTTAAGAAAATGAAAAAAAAAATAGAAGAAGAAGAAAAAAAAAACTATCGAGGAGCCAAAAATAGAAGAAAAAGATAAATGAAGAAGAGACAAGAGAGCATGGAAAGGAAAAGACGGAGGAATGGGCTGCCAACCACCCCCTTGGGAATTTATCATTTTGCCCTTAACTTCTCTCACGCACATATAGAATATAAGCCCTCTTTGGACATTTCACATTTTCTTATTTCTTTCTTATTTTCTTTATCAAATCTATTATGAAATTTCCCTTTTTGTCCTCACTTTTTTCATAAAGCATGCTTTTTTTTTGTCATTTGCCACATTTCTCATTTTCATTTAATTATAATGCTACCTTTTATATACATGGCCTCAAGCCCAAATCTATAGCCCAATGGGTTAGCTTTACAACTTTCACTTAATTAAATATGAAAAATTTACACTTGTGTTTAACCCAATTTTAATAACCCAAACCATTAAGAGATGGGCTTATTTTAGCTTCTCACTATCCATTACATTAGATTTTTCAACTCCCAGCCCAAATCCAATTTAGCTCACTAAGTTGGACTTTTCAAACATTTTCTATTTCCTTTCTTCATTTTCTTTATTCCATTTCTTTTCACAAAATATGATAATAACATTTATAATTTACTTACATAAATTTTTCCACATAAAAATATTTCTCAACATTTAATTTAATAAGGGCAAATTTTCAATGACCATAAATAAAATATTAATGAACTCCTAGACCCACTAACGGGTCGTTACAGATGTTTTCATAATCAAGAGTGTTTAGTGTCCCAGTTTGTGTATCAAATTCAGTATGTTATCTGGACACGATTGTCTACGTTATATTTTCCTTAGATGTTACAAAGTTACGCTTTGTGATATTATTGGCGTCTTCCTTTAATATTATTTTCTTTTATGGTCATGCTGCGAAGGAGGGCTCTTCTTGTGGTTTTTTGATTTTTGATAATTTGTTTTTGTCTTTCTTGTGGTTTTTTTATTTTTTTAATTTGTTTTTGCTCTTGTTTTCTTTGTGATGTTCGAGGTATATCCTAGCTATTGACGTAGACCTTTTGTGGTTGTTTGAATGCAATTTTACTTAAAAAAAAAACCATAACCTCCTAATATCAAAATATGGTGTACTTATATATGAATATTGATATATAAGATATGTAATTATTGACTTTATTGGCAATCCATGGTTATATTTGGAATTTTTCTTATTCCTATGGAGGATATATGTTATAATTATTATTGATATTTGAAAATAATTTATTTATTCTTATGAAAGATAATTATTATTTATATTTAAATTATGATTAAATACATATCCATTCACAGCATCTTCTACATTTTGTTAAAAAAAATATTGGTTGATTGGGCTTAGCGGTGAAGTGGGTACTTCATTCATTGACACTCCACTTAACACATTAAATAAATAAATAAAATGTAGCCCACTTGTCTTTGAATTATTCTACAACTTTATATATTCAATGTCTTTACTTGACGACTTTCTCGGGCTTAGAGACAAGACTAATTAATGGAAGTTACCATGCAATTGAGTGATGATAAATGTACTTAAAATAATCATAGCTAGTCACCGAGGGATCAAAAAGTTTGAACCCATAATTGCATATATTTTAATTATATTTTTCCTATATATATATATATATGTTGTTATTCAGTTATAACAATAAATTTTTAGATAAAAAATCGCCTATAAATGACCCACGTGTGGCTTATTCGAGCGATGGATGACTCATGTGTGGTATATCCAAGCGATGGATGACTCACTTGGAGATGGATGACTTCTTTAGGTAATGAATGACCTGTTAGAAAGAAAATCAATTAGGAGCGCGAGTGAGAATCTTCACGCAGAACCTTCGATGCTTAAGTCAGACTCTAAATGAAATATTTGAAGACAAAGAGTAAGTACCAATATCAAGGTTTTCGTACCGAATGTGTCAGGTGGCTCGATTTCCTCGACAAGTAAATCAAAGATAATTTTGATCGGGTCTTGTGGGGATGATTGCGCATGGATCATAGGTGTGGGCATGAGGGCGTGCCTATGGCACCCCCGAGTGAGGGTCACTCGAGGGTGCGACGTGCGAGGCCCCCTGGGTGAGGTCACGCGTGATAATTTGAATTTAAATATTTATCTAATTTATTTCTTATGTTACAAATATTTGAATTGATTTTTTTTTAATTTTTAGTGTTTTATTTTAAATAAAAATCTTAAAATCTATACTTTTTTAATTTTTATTTTAATTTTTAAAATAATTATCTAATTTATTTCGTATGTTGGTTTTAAATATTTGAATTGAAATTTTATTTCTTATTTTTAATGTTTTATGTTAAATAATTTTTTTAATTTTTAATGTGTATATTTTATTTTATAACAACAAAATATATATTTCTTTAAATATTATATTAATTTTTAGTATTTTATTTCTTACGTATTTTATTTAAAATTACAGTATTTTTTCATTAAAAATCTGTTTTAAATTAAAAATAAAAAATAAACATTATTTATTAATACAATTACATAACAAAATAACTAAAGAATTAATTTCTCAACAATTAATACTGTTCACGTTTTAATTTCTAAACAGTAATAAAAAATATAAATAATTAAACTAAAATTAAATTAATTAATATACAATAACCATTAAACTCAACTAACACAAAATAACTATAACTAAACTAACATAAAATAACTATTAAACTAAACTAACACAAAATAACTAACATTAAAAGTTTTAAACTATAATTAAATAATACAAAATAACTAAAATTAAAACTAAAACTAAATAACACAAAATAATTACCTCAGTGACTAAAAAAGTGGCGACAATGGCATCGAAGACAGTGACAATACTATTGAGAGGTAGTAGCAACAAAGAAGAGAAAATCAAGAGAGGAAAAGAAAAATGGCGTGAGAGAGTGGGGGAGAAATGGCGTGAGAACAGGGGGAATGAGGGAGGGAGAAAGGGCGTTCGAGAGTGGGGAAAGAGGGGCGGGGCATGGTGTTTAAATAGAAAATAGTGACGGGACTGGACAATTCATCCCGTTGCTGATAGTGACGTAAGAATTAATCCCGTCGTTGTTTTGCAACGGGACACGGCACCCCGTCGTTGTTTTGCGACTGGACAATTCATCCCGTTGCTGATAGTGACGTAAGAAGCAATCCCGTTGTTGTTTTGCGACGGGACACGGCACCCTGTCGTTGTTTTGCCACGGGACAGTTCATTTCGTCGCTGATTTGCAACGGGCCTGTAATTTGCGATAGGGACAACAGTCCTGTCGCAAATCAATGATGTGATAGCTTGTTCCGTCGCAATTTTGTAATGAAAATTTTAACCCGTCACTAAAACATTTTAGTGACTGATTTTCATCACTAAACCCGCCATTAATTTACGATTTTCTTGTAGTGGGGGACCCTTAGGTAAGGGTCACCTTGGGGTGTGGGCACGGGCACGAGTGTGCGTGTGGCTGCTCGGGGCCGTGCAAGGCAACAGGGGCACTTTCGGATGAGGGTTACGCGGGGCTGTGCAGGTCAGTATAGGCACCCCAAGGTAAATGTCACTCAAGTGTGCGGGCACGCGCACGCGAGCATTGGGCCACGCGACTGCGCGAGCTTGGGCATATGCTGAGGTGCGCTAGTGTGCTGGGTAGTGGGTCCTAGCCATGCACAGGGGGGCTTTAGCTTGGCCACGTGGCGTCGTCTCATTTTTTTTATTCTTTTATTTATTTTCAATAATTCACTTTGTTTATTCAATTTTACATATCACATCAATATATATGTATGTGTGTGTGTGTGGGGTGACCACTAAATAAATTCTAATATTATTTATGAAGTACACATATATTGTTACTTTAAAAGTCTCTATATTAATTTAGAAAGCATACTTAATTTGCTAAATTAAATGTTGAATAGTCTTCATAATGGGGTTTGGTGAGTCAAAGTTGGCTGGCTGCCATATCAATTAATTAATTAAATATTTCTTAAATCTTACACCAATAAATAAGTTTATAAATAATTTTTAAAAATTAATAATAATTCATAAAAACTAATTAAACAATTATAAATTTATATATATCACATTAATTTATAAAAATTATTTACTAAATTTATTTATTAATATAATATTTTTCTATGTGTTTACCATTCAACCACCAATCATAAAAGTTTTTTTAGAATTTCTAATAGAAAAGTTGCGGGATTGAATTTAAGAGTTAGGGTGGAGACATAAGTTCTAATTATCATATTTTTCGGACATTTTGCTTAAAATTTTTGAACAAAGGATCTTAAAGAATAAATTTTAATTTTTTAATTTTTAAGTAAATTATAAGATTTAAATTAATTTTAAACTTTATACTTTAAATATTTTTCTAATTTGCATTTAAAATATTACAAAAATTTGAGAGTTTGTGCCTTATAAAAGAATAGATTTGCGAGTTATCTGATGGATTGAGAGGAGGACACTAGTAGTTGAGTGGATGATCATGGCTCAGGTGAGTCTCAAATAATCAAACTTCCAATCTCTGTCTCTCTCTATATCTTAAGTCTGTGTCTGATTTAAATTTCATAGAATTTGATGTTTGATTGATCGATCGATTATAGAAAGGCAGCTACCCATTACAAGCCTTGGTGAGGAGCAGCAACAGCGGTGAGCGGACCGGAGGACGTGAGCAGAACTCCAAAGGAAAAGGTGAATTCAGTGGAAAGAAAGACGAAAACGAACGTCCATTCGAAACAGTTGTTGTATTGAAGCTCGGTTCGATTTCGAAGAGTACTGCAGAAGATATCAAGAGGTGGATTGAAAGCTTTGGGGGTTAATCGTGTTCCGAATTCGTTCTCCGTTTCAGATCTCATTTACTCTGTCTCTTTACATCATGTTAAATAGCTTGATTTTCCTGGTTTCAAGGTCACAACCAATGAGAGAAAAGAAAGTAAAAGAAAAAAAGAAGAAGAAAGAAGCAAGAATAAAGTCGCTAAAAAAAATCAATCCGAAGACTTAGTTCGCTGGAAAAGGTGAATAGGCAGACATATTTGTCAATTTTTTTGTCTTTTCTGATAATAAACAGTGGTGTAGTGGTTGGTGTATGGTGGGGATCTATTTTCAGCCATTGACAATTATTTTGTCTTAAAGGTGAATCGCTCATCCCAGACGTCTCACATTTGACCCGACAGAATATGAAGCGATTAATCAATCATTGACAATTGTCTTAAGTAGTAGCAGCGGTAGCCAGAGGCTCATTGATGGCGAGAAGCCTAAACGAAAAAGATTAAGAGTGGACACAATTTCTGAAAACTTTGAAAAATGCATGTGTAATATTCAAAAGTTCCTAACCTTCTCTAGTTGACACTTCTACCCCTAAATAGTTATTACACTTACTCTCTAATTTTAGTTTATTATGCTTATCACCTACGTGTTTGCTTAAATTTCACCACAACCTTGAAATTATATTTTATCACATATGAGACTATTTATTTGACATAAATTGCACTACATCCTCAAAAGTTATGCAATATAAAGTTTATGTTTATTACATTTAAACTTAATTTGTTATTGAGCATGCATGTATGGTCATATCATATCCCATTATGACTTGACAGATAAACAGGGAGAAAAATTGAGTTATCAAATAGGTGATTGGTGTTTCACCTCGAATCAATTAATGTAGGTTCACTTAATAAACAATAAACAATGAGTATCACTCATTTTCTCTTAATTGGGCAAAGATAATTGATGCATATCATGTGCTAAATCAATACATTAAAATCATATTTTTAAGATGTCACTAAGTGGTTTATCACCTAATTAAACATATTCAAGCATGCCGACAAGTGGTCTTAACACATCGAAAATGAATGACATGATGAAAAATTAAAAGATTTGAGTTTACCCCTTAGATTTTGTACTTAAATTTTTAAACTTCTCACGAGAAACTAGATTCGATTAATGTATATAATAATTTTATTTTGATGCTTAAATTTATGTTATTTCATAGTGATGAAAAATCTAAGTTTGATTTATACTATACTTTAGGGGACACTTTGAAAATTTTCCAATATCCTACAATTTTGCTAAATTACTAAACTAAGGGTAAAATGTACAACTTTTTTTGTTTTTGGAATTATCTCTTTAAAAAAAATTATAAATCTAGGATTTGATATTTAATTTTTCAACACAAGAAAAGGCCAAAAGAACGAGACATTATGGTGGGTATTAAAGCGAACTAAGAAAATAATTGTTAATGAGAGAAAACAACTTATAATATGTTATAATTTTAAGAATTCCTTAAATTCTATTAAAAAAAAAAGGAGAAACTTCTTTGAATGTGAATTTTTACCTGACGATAGAATGACAGAACACCAGATGAATATGAAGAGGTTTGACATCACATTATGGCTTAGTGAACCAATTGTCTAAATGAAGGTGATAAGAGTCAACAAACATGTAATTGACTTTCTTAACGTTATCGAATACATAGTAACTGTTTTTTCTCCAAATCTAGAAGTTTATATCATACTAGGAAACTTTGACATTTTCTAGATCGAATATGTGACCGAGATATTACGTCTTAATTGGAAGCAATTAGCACAAATAATCTTAAATGAAGATAAGCCCTTAAACTCGTCTAGTGTACATCTTCGAACTTTATTCTTAATTGATAATATCTAGAGTTAGGTCAAACTTTAAAAAGATTTTGACTCCTTATAATTGATCGAACAATTCCTCGATTATGAGAAATAGGTACTTGTTCTTAATCTTGACCTAATTTAGTTCTTTGTGATATGACTAATTCATGTGCTGATGCTATGATATTTTTTGGAGTCACGCAACGTATATACACATTATTTTCTTCTTCTACAAAAAGATGGAAAATTTTACAAGATCATGTTTTAAATTTGACACTTAAACTATTATCACAAACATGTTGGGAAAGTCGTATTGAAAGTGTTAAAGCAATAAGATATCAAGCTCTACAAATAAGAGATGTTTTATATCAATTAGTAGAAACTAGTGAGGATCCTAAAACAAGAAGTGAAGCTATTTCCTTAGCAACAAATGATATTGAAAGTTTTGAATTTTTGTTAGGCATGATTATTTGGTATGATATGTTATTTACTGTTAATACAGTTAGTAAATATTTATAACGTAAAGATATGGACATTGCTATTGCAATAGATCACTTGAAAGTTCTTATTTCTTTTTTTAAAAACTATAGAGAAGATGGTTTTAAATCTTCTACGATTGCTGTTAAAGAAATTGCACAACAAATGGATATAGAACCAAAGTTTCATGAAAAATGTACAATAAGAAGAAAAAAACAATTTGATGAGAATGAAAATGAGGAGATAAAATTATCTAGGGAAGAATATTTTAGAATTAATTATTTTACATATTTAGTTGATCATGCTATTTCCTCCCTTCAAAATAGATTTGAACAATTTAAAATTTATGAAGATAATTTTGGTTTCCTTTACAATACAAAAAAGTTATAATTGCTTGATGATGATAATTTGAAAAAAAATTGTTTAAATCTTGAAAATTTTCTAAAACATGATATGATATGTTATTTGATGTTGATGGTTTAGATTTATTTTCAGAATTAAAAATTTTAAAAGAAATTATAACTATAGTGTGGTGCCCCAAAAAATCGAGGACGAAAAAGTCCAAACATGGCGGGAAAGACACCTTCGGAAGATGCTGAAGAAAGAGCTTCGGAAGATGCTGAGGAAGGGTCTTCGGAAGATCCCTTCGGAAGAGGTCTTCGGAAGCTGCTGGTGAAAGGCCTTCGGAAGATACTGAAGAAAGAGCTTCGGAAGATGCTGAGGAAGGGTCTTCGGAAGATTCCTTCGGAAGAGGTCTTCGGAAGCTGCTGAGGAAGGGTCTTCGGAAGATCCCTTCGGAAGAGGTCTTCGGAAGGATCCCTTCGGAAGGAATCCTTCGGAAGACCCACGTGTACTCCCTACTCGATCTCTATAAAAGGCCAAGTTCAACCCTCAAAAACGGATCCGGACATCGGTATTTCTCTCTCCTTTTCCTTCCGAAGTTGAGTCCTCTTTCCATTCCGTTACTGACTTGAGCGTCGGAGGGCCTTCGCGGGAGGAAAATCCCGCAAGCCTTCTAACCTTTGTTTGTCCCGTACAGATCTTCGGAAGACCCCAATTTCCTTCGGAAGACCCCATTCGGCAGCAGGCTTCGGAAGACCCTCTTGTCCTTCGGAAGATATTATTTTCCTTCGGAAGACCCAATTCGGTAGCTTTCCTTCGGAAGACCCCATTCGGCAGCAGGCTTCGGAAGACCCTCTTGTCCTTCGGAAGATATTATTTTCCTTCGGAAGACCCAATTCGGTAGCTTTCCTTCGGAAGACCCCATTCGGCAGCAGGCTTCGGAAGACCCTCTTGTCCTTCGGAAGACATTGTTTTCCTTCGGAAGACCCAATTCGGTAGCTTTCCTTCGGAAGACCCTCTTTCCTTCGGAAGACCCAATTCGGCAGCAGGCTTCGGAAGACCATCTTTTCCTTCGGAAGACTATCTTTTTCTTCGGAAGACCCACCTGAACCCTTCGAAAGCTGACCGTGGAAGTGACCTTCGGAAGCCCACATTGAGTTCTTCGGGAGGAGGCTTCGGAAGCATCCCTTCGGAACCCCTCGGAAGCCCTCCCTTAGTTTTTCAGCCAAATCTTCGATCGAGTCCCGAGGCCGACGGCATCCACGTGCATCCCACTACTAAAAATTCTAATTGTTGTATTTGAGCAACAACAATTTGGCGCCGTCTGTGGGAAACGCAACAAAAAGCCAATCTTATCACAAAATGCTGAGTGGGACCAGATCAGCTAGTTCGACGAACACGAACAACACCACCCGAAGGAGCGCTCGTACTAGGATAGAAGACACAAGGGGTCCCAATCAGGTGCACCCTACAGAGCCAGAATTTTCAGAAGATCACCATGACAATGAAGTGCATTCAGAAAACTTTCCCACACTCGAAAGCAACCAGACCACTGGACTGGGCGGCATGGAACGTTCAGAACATGAGAAAGTACACATAGCTGGATTGAGGAGGCATGCAACAGAACGAGGGAAGCAAGTCCAGCATGCAACACTTTTTAGTCGGGAACACCACTCATTTGGACAATCTTCAATTCCAAATAGAGACCTCATGGAGACTTTAGTACCTCCAGAACCCTCTGGGATAGCCCCACCCACGGTCCTGCTATCAGATTATGAACAATTACAGAAGAATTTTGAGGAGCTAAAACAAGAAAATGATGAACTCAAGATAAACAATGAGAAGAATATGAGAAGACTACAGGGAATCACTACTTTGCTGCGTGAATTAATTCCCCACATGGGAAAAGTCGATACGAGAGGAGAACACCGGAGATCCATAGAAACCCCTCCAAGGACCGCACGACAGAGGGTAAGAGTTACAACTCCACGGCCGAATAACCAAGTCCCAGAGATGACAGACTTGGGAAGGGAACATGATAGGAGCATAGGTAAAGCTCTCATGTATAAAAAGACAACGGGAAACACCTATGCACGAGCTTCTTATCTCCCACCTCCTTACAAAAACGAAGCAGAACAGGAAACCCTCAAGGCGTCTGACATTAAGGGCCTCATAGAAGAGGTGCTAGAGCAGAAGCAGATAATGATAACGCCCAAGAAAATGCCCCCGAATGGGTTTCCCTTATCTGAAGAACTCCAAAGGAAACCAGTGCAACAAGGGTTCGAGCTACCGCAGCTTTCGGTTTACTCGGGGAAGGAAGACCCAGAGAAGCACCTACAACATTTCGTCGCAATGGCCGTGCTACATGGGTGGAATGAGGCCACTAAGTGCAGAGTCTTCCCGCTCTCCCTAATAGGACAAGCTCAACAGTGGTTCACTGAGTTACCAGCCGGACATATCCGATCATTTGAACAGCTAAAGAAAAAGTTTTTGGAGGTGTTCACTGCCTATGTCCCGAAGAAGAAGGGTGTTGTGTACTTGATGAGCTTGCAGCAAAGGCCAAATGAATCCCTAAAGCGATATATTGAGCGATTTAGGGCTGTAGCGCAAGAGGTAAAGGACCTCCCTATTAGTTTGGCAGCCTCAGCCTTGCTTAATGGAACCGCCTACGCCCCGCTCCGAAGATCCCTAGCATTCTCCGAGCCAGACTCAATGGCCGAATTGTTTGCCCGAGCCGAACAATTCATCATTCAAATGGAGATTTTAGAAGCATGGGAAGGGAAAAGAAGAGGAAGACCGAACGACATTGGGTCGGACACATCAGTGAAGTTACCGAGAGCAGATGAGCCCCCAAAAGATGCGATTCCAGAGCTTTGCTCCCCTCGCTAAGCCAAGAGTCGCTATCATTTCCTCCATTGCACATGGGTAGGAACAGAGACTTTTTCGGCAAAGTTTCACGAGTCCCCAGGGCGCATTACAGAATAGTGTCAGGAGCTATGAGACCAGATTGAACAGCTCATCAAAGATGGAAAACTCAATCGATTCATACTAGATAAACCAAAAAAAAAAAAAAATCATCATCAAAGCCGGAGGAAAATGTCCAGGAAAAACAATCAGAAGGGATGTGAAGAGCAGGACCTGGAACACTATGCACCATCAAAGGTATTCCCCTGCTCTATCGGTCGGAGCTAGTTATGATAGATCTGAAGCACAAGACATGGAGATGCGTTCATTGCAAGAGGCACTACTTGACTCCACCGTAAACCAGAGATCTTCCTGATTTCTCTATGTAATAATCCCCCTATAAGTAAAAGAATATACCCCATGTATTCCCGTGGAGTAGGCAAAGTATAAGCCGAACCACGTAACCTATACCTTGAGCATTTGTATGTACGATGAAATGTAATACAGGTGCAATAGCTCAGCGACGACCTCGATGAGATCAGGGTGACTCGGTCGAAATCAGGTGCATATGACCCCAGGCCGAGTCGGGATCATCGGATGCTCTGATGTCTGTGCCCGCAGACTCACCTGGATCCCTCGACTGAGTCCGGTGCTATGCTCCTCACCTAGACCTGACTCCTCGATTGATCTGGCGCCTAGGTCTCCCGGCAAGCTCGGACACCCGGAAAGAATCCAGAATCGGACTGGCTATTGAACCCTGATACACCGAGGACAGGCTGACTCTCATGAGGGACAAAAGGTGATGAAGCCGCTATGCGGTAAGACGAGGGACACCCTCGCTATACGAGGTTTGTGTCGCCCAGGTGCGATCTGGCGCATATGACCCTAGATCAGCTCGAGATCATCGGATGCTCCGACGCCTGTGCCCGCAGACTCACCTAGATCCCTCGATTGAGTTTGGTGCAATGCTTCCGAGCTAGACCCAACTCCCCAGGTCGATCTGGCGCCTAGGTCTCCCGGCAAGCTCGGACACCCGGAAGGAATCTCGGATTGGATCTTTGGCCAACTCTAGATCTCCTAGGACAGACCGAACCTCAAAGCAGTGAACAGATATGGTAAGCCGAAAGACGCCCTCGACATACGAGGTTTGTGTCGCCCAGGTGCGATCTGGCGCATATGACCCTAGATCAGCTCGGGATCAACGGATGCTCCGACGCCTGTGCCCGCAGACTCACCCGGATCCCTCGACTGAGTCCGGTGCTATGCCCCGAGCTAGACCCGACTCCTCGATTGATCTGGCGCCTAGGTCTCCCGGCAAGCTCGGACACCCGGAAGGAATCTCGGATTGGATCTTTGGCCAACTCTAGATCTCCTAGGACAGACCGAACCTCAAAGCAGTGGGCAGCTATGTGGTAAGACGAGGGACACCCTCGCTATACGAGGTTTGTGTCGCCCAGGTGCGATCTGGCGCATATGACCCTAGATCAGCTCGAGATCATCGGATGCTCCGACGCCTGTGCCCGCAGACTCACCTAGATCCCTCGATTGAGTTTGGTGCAATGCTTCCGAGCTAGACCCAACTCCCCAGGTCGATCTGGCGCCTAGGTCTCCCGGCAAGCTCGGACACCCGGAAGGAATCTCGGATTGGATCTTTGGCCAACTCTAGATCTCCTAGGACAGACCGAACCTCAAAGCAGTGAGCAGCTATGTGGTAAGACGAGGGACACCCTCGCCATACGAGGTTTATGTCGCCCAGGTGCGATCTGGCGCATATGACCCTAGATCAGCTCGGGATCATCGGATGCTCCGACGCCTGTGCCTGCAGACTCACCCGGATCCCTCGACTGAGTCCGGTGCTATGCCCCGAGCTAGACCCGACTCCTCGATTGATCTGGCGCCTAGGTCTCCCGGCAAGCTCGGACACCCGGAAGGAATCTCAGATTGGATCTTTGGCCAACTCTAGATCCCCTAGGACAGATAGGACCTCAAAGCAGTGAACAGATATGGTAAGCCGAAAGACGCCCTCGCCATACGAGGTTTGTGTCGCTCAGGTGCGATCTGGCGCATATGACCCTAGATCAGCTCGGGATCATCGGATGCTCCGACGCCTGTGCCCGCAGACTCACCTAGATCCCTCGATTGAGTTTGGTGCAATGCTTTCGAGCTAGACCCAACTCCCCAGGTCGATCTGGCGCCTAGGTCTCCCGGCAAGCTTGGACTCTTAGAAAGAATCTCGGGCTGGATCGTTGGCCAAACCTAGATCCCTTATGATAGACCGAACCTCGAAAGAGGTAAACAAGGAAGTGAAACTCACAACTCGAGATCATCGGATGCTCCGACGCCTGTGCCCGCAGACTCACCTAGATCCCTCGATTGAGTTTGGTGCAATGCTTCCGAGCTAGACCCAACTCCCCAGGTCGATCTGGCGCCTAGGTCTCCCGGCAAGCTCGGACACCCAGAAAGAATCTTGGATTGGATCTTTGGTCAAAGCCAGATCCCTCTGGACAGACCGGACCTCGAAGGGATAAACGAAGAGAATAAGAGACGAGATACAACCCCCAAAAAAACTCAACTTCCATGACTCAATTTAACGCCTACGACAATAGACCAACATAGGATCATCGGATGCTCCGACATTTATGCCCGCAGACTCACCTAGATCACTCGACCGAGTTCGGTGCTACGCTCCTAAGCTAGACCCGACTCCTCGATCGATCTGGCGCCTAGGTCTCCCGGCAAAGACTTGGACGCTCGGAATGAATCCCACGTTGGATCTTTAGCCCAATCTAGCTTCCTTATGGCAAACGAAGGCCTCTCCCGGAAACGTTCGCGAAGGCTCGACAATCCCCCAATCTGGACAAAGGCCGAGAGCTCGATGAATGTTGCATGAGTCTCGCAGTAATGTTAGGGGCGCGAGGCCTATCCCGAGTTTCCTGGGGCCAAAGAGCCTTGAAGAAAATGTGTAGACAGAAACAGAAAAAACTGAACTATTATAACTAATAAATCAAAGCCTGAAGAGGTATGAATACAAGTTGCATGACCAACAAGCAAATGATGGAAACATGATAGAATTACATGGCGATTCAAATAAGACAATTACATGAGGCACGTTGAAATAACTGCCAAGAAACTATATTCATCCAAAGATGACAAAATGAAACGCAATAGCCAAAGGAATTCATAAAAAATTCTAAAGTACTTTGAGGTGAAACTAGCAAACTGATCGCTCCTTATAGCCAATTAAAAAAATAATGTAAATTATAAAGTCGGCACTAATCTTCGACTAAGGGACGATCCACGTAACCTTAACCCATACCAAGGAGCAGGTTTTGAGAAGCATCAGCGCTAAGGTCCATCTCTAGGCCCTCCTTGATCATATGAATGGTGCTAGACGTGCGACACTTACTTCGCCCTCCTCGAGCTCAAGAGCGTAAGAGCTCCACGGACATAGCATTGTTAAAAGTTACATCCGAAAAAATTCCCAAGGAAGAAAAATTCTTGGGGAAGCAAGGTCCTTCGGGAAGATCCATTTCCGATTGTTGGCGCCCTACACTTAGAAAATACTCTTCATTTTGTATCTAAAGAAGAACAAAACAAAGAGTGGGGGACAATTGTGGTGCCCCAAAAAATCGAGGACGAAAAAGTCCAAACATGGCGGGAAAGACACCTTCGGAAGATGCTGAAGAAAGAGCTTCGGAAGATGCTGAGGAAGGGTCTTCGGAAGATCCCTTCGGAAGAGGTCTTCGGAAGCTGCTGGTGAAAGGCCTTCGGAAGATACTGAAGAAAGAGCTTCGGAAGATGCTGAGGAAGGGTCTTCGGAAGATTCCTTCGGAAGAGGTCTTCGGAAGCTGCTGAGGAAGGGTCTTCGGAAGATCCCTTCGGAAGAGGTCTTCGGAAGGATCCCTTCGGAAGGAATCCTTCGGAAGACCCACGTGTACTCCCTACTCGATCTCTATAAAAGGCCAAGTTCAACCCTCAAAAACGGATCCGGACATCGGTATTTCTCTCTCCTTTTCCTTCCGAAGTTGAGTCCTCTTTCCATTCCGTTACTGACTTGAGCGTCGGAGGGCCTTCGCGGGAGGAAAATCCCGCAAGCCTTCTAACCTTTGTTTGTCCCGTACAGATCTTCGGAAGACCCCAATTTCCTTCGGAAGACCCCATTCGGCAGCAGGCTTCGGAAGACCCTCTTGTCCTTCGGAAGATATTATTTTCCTTCGGAAGACCCAATTCGGTAGCTTTCCTTCGGAAGACCCCATTCGGCAGCAGGCTTCGGAAGACCCTCTTGTCCTTCGGAAGATATTATTTTCCTTCGGAAGACCCAATTCGGTAGCTTTCCTTCGGAAGACCCCATTCGGCAGCAGGCTTCGGAAGACCCTCTTGTCCTTCGGAAGACATTGTTTTCCTTCGGAAGACCCAATTCGGTAGCTTTCCTTCGGAAGACCCTCTTTCCTTCGGAAGACCCAATTCGGCAGCAGGCTTCGGAAGACCATCTTTTCCTTCGGAAGACTATCTTTTTCTTCGGAAGACCCACCTGAACCCTTCGAAAGCTGACCGTGGAAGTGACCTTCGGAAGCCCACATTGAGTTCTTCGGGAGGAGGCTTCGGAAGCATCCCTTCGGAACCCCTCGGAAGCCCTCCCTTAGTTTTTCAGCCAAATCTTCGATCGAGTCCCGAGGCCGACGGCATCCACGTGCATCCCACTACTAAAAATTCTAATTGTTGTATTTGAGCAACAACATATAGAAATTAAAACACCACTTGCAATATTAAATTTTATAAAAAAGATAAATTCTTTTCCAAATGCATGGATAGTTTATAGAATATTATTAACCATTCCTATTACTGTAGCTTCAGCAGAAAGAAGTTTTTCAAAATTAAAATTAATAAAATCTTATTTACGTTCAACTATGTCATAAGAAAGATTAAGTAATTTAGCAATATTATCAATTGAAAAGGATTTACTTTCTAAATTAGAATACAAAAATTTAATTAATGATTTTGCATCTCAAAAAGCAAGAAAAATAAATTTTTAATAATTTTTATTATTTTTTGAAGGGCCACAAAATTTATTATGGCCTAGGGCCCCATTAAGCCTTGGGCCGACCCTGATCGACCGTCACTCTTCTAGTATGTGTGTCTATATATATACACATTCAATTTATTTCTTTTTTCTTCTTAAATTTATATATTAATATATATATTTTTTGATATTTTTTAATATTATGAAATTATCTTCGAATTTTTTTGAAATGATAGAAAATGGCCTAAAATATTTGTTGGCCATTCAAAAACAAAATGTTCATTTTGAAAATATTGAAATGACACTCTTGAAACATTTTTTTGCATCATAAGTGAGATTTTTTTATATTAAATTTATTATTATTTGTAATAAAAATAAAAAAAAGAGCAATACAACTTTGATGTGGAAAAAGGCCAAGGCAAATGACCATAATACCCATGGAGTGCAGGCAAATGACCATAACACCCGAACCCTAGCTAAGCTACTTTCCCTGCCACCACCGCCACTACTACTACTGTAGAATCTTCAACTACATGAGTCTGTAAACTCAACCCAGTTGCTCCGACGGGGATCTATGTGTGAGCTCACAACAAAAATTAAGTGATTTTCTATTTTTCGCCCATATTTTTTTTCCTTGTTTATGCTTGATTTGTTGTTGAAATCGCTGTATTTTTTCAGCAAGTTTTAAGTAAGTGATTTTCTGCTAATTTTGTGTCTGCTTGCCTATTTGACTACTGCATTTAGTTAGGAACTTAGGAATTGGCATGGCTGAAAGCCTAGAATTTGTTATTGTGAATCTGTTATTGAATATTGGAATCAACCGTACTTTTGCCTTCTCTTGTTTAAACTCTAGAAATAAAGTTGTTGTATTGGACTTGCATTTGCCTCAAATTTTGAGTTAAATATTTTAGTTGTTCGATTATTGAATTGTGCTATTTTTTGTTTGTGTATCTTAAAATTTAGGATGAAACAATAATTTTATGTGAAAAAAGGAAAAACATTGTTATTTTTTTTTT
Source organism: Diospyros kaki (assembly GCA_036245055.1). NCBI lineage: Eukaryota > Viridiplantae > Streptophyta > Magnoliopsida > Ericales > Ebenaceae > Diospyros > Diospyros kaki. The sequence goes on along the minus strand of BSEG01000010.1, from coordinate 22,769,561 downwards.
CAGAAAGAGAGATCATCACACTAGTAAAAGTACTTTAATTCATAGTGAGCAAAATTAATTTAGCACAAATTTAATAAATTTTTTATTTCAAAATCTCGTTAAACTCAATTTTAATAAAAATTTATTATACTGACTTTTTAATTACATAAGAATTTTATTACATTTAATTTTTTAAATTTCAACCCCCCCCCCCCCCCCCCCCCCCCCCCCAAACCTAAATTCCTGGATCCGCCCCCGTTGCTCCCTGTGCCTCATTTGATTTGCCCGGTTCCTGGATCCGCCCCCGTTGCTCCCTGTGCCTCATTTGATTTGCCCCCTGAGAGAGAGAGAGAGAGAGAATGCTGGACATAAATCTCTTTAGGGAAGATAAGGGCCACAATCCAGAAATCATACGCGAATCTCAGCGCCGCCGATTTGCTAGCGTGGATCTTGTTGACGAGGTCATTCGCCTCGACAAGGAATGGCGACAACGTATGAATTTAACTCTCTCTCACGGTTATTAGGCCTTTCTTGTGATTTCAGGTCTCGCAACATCCGTGTATGTATGTATGTATCTGTGATGTCACTTCTTTTTGTTGTTTGTCAGGTCAATTTGAGTTCGAAACTCTCAGGAAAGATTTCAACAAGATAAACAAAGAAGTGGGCAGGCTTAAAATTGTAAGCCTTACGCTTCATTTACTTTGCTCACAAAAAAATTTTTGCAACTGAAATCCAAGTGTTATGTATATACTTGTTATGCAGGCTTATTTGACTGGTATTCAGTTGTCTTCTAATGAATGATGAGTTAGATGCCTGTCTTGAAATGTTGATTTTTTCAGTTCGATTTTTGTTTTGGTTAAGTGGGTAGTCATTTTCGCATTATTTCTGAAGTTCCGTAACTTTCACGCCAATTACCCATCTGCTTATTTGGATTGATATGTTGAGGGTGCTCCCAAGTGGAACTGTAGAGAACTTGCACCTTGGTTTGGATGGTGGTGATTGATAACTCTGTTTAGAGTTTGGAAACAAAGTACAAGATCTGAAACTCGAGTTCCTTTCTATCCTTTTGTTGGGTTAAATTGGATGAAAGGAAAGGAAACTAAGGGAAGGGAATGTGCAGGGACACTTGTTTTGCACAACTTATGCTTCAGAATAGCTATTGCCAAGAATGGCTTTTTGGTAAGAACACAAGGACTTTCATGTAAAAACTGCAAGTTGGTGAATCTTTAATCGGAGGATCCATGTAAGTGTATGTTTAAGTTGCTTTTGCCAAAAAGCGAATTGGTTCACAGATAACAACAACCCCAATTAGCATTCTTGTTTATGTATCTTTGTATGTTCAAAATAAAAATAATAACTAGGAAATTGCAAGCAAAAGGATCTGATACATACAAACTTGACTTGCAAATGCATTTTAGTTTTTATCAATTAACAAAACCTGTTCTAGTAAAAATAAGGGATGTTCCCAATGCACAATGCTCGTTCCTTTTCAAGGGTTGAAGAAGGATTGTCTTTGTATGCAGCCTTCCCCTACTTTTTTTGCAAGAGGCATTTCCACAACTCGAATGTTAGAAATTAGGAGCACAATAGGATCGGTTCTTGCCAATTCTCACACCCTCACTCGAGAAAACACCCACAACAGAAAATGTAAACTGGAAATGCAAGAACAGTAAAAGAGATTAAGTAAGAAACATCAAACCAAACATCAGGTGCAAGAAGTTATCCTGGTTCGAACTGATCAAAGATCAGTCTTACATCGAGCAGCAGATCCCAAGAGCAAATCCACTAGAAACCTTGGAACAGATTACAAGATACCCACAACTCTCTATCACACAAGTTCACCGCCCATTCCACAAGAGATTACAATGACTTTCCCACACTCAAAGCCTTTTCTCCCTCTCGGCAATCTCACTTGTATTCAGAGACAGAATTGAGTGAATGAATGTTATGTCCGACTTCCAGCCCTCGGCTCCTATTTATAAACCATAGGGGCGTTAATTACAATTTAGCCTATACAAAGACTAAAATATCCCTTATAATATAACATCTAAGTTAACTAATCTAACTTAGGAAAAATCCAGCCGCATTCATTCTTCTAACAGGTTCTATTCTTCATCTTCTAGACAGAAATCTTCATGCAAAAAACCCAACATCAAACCCATGACCATTTGGTTACAAAGGAGCAGCCTTATTGTTGCTATAAGACTCAACCTCATTCTTAATAAAACAAGGAATTCACCAATCTAGACAAACATATTAGTAGTTTTACAATCAATAATAATTTCCCAAAACTAAGGAACTTACATGGCAATGCTAACAAAAGATTATGCACTTAAATTTTGAGAATGATATGAAACTCATTGTTGAGATTTTGGAAGCACAAACATTTCATTTTGAAAATCTTGCCCGCTTTTTATATGAATTAAGTATGGATATTAGTCGGACACTCCAAATTATGTGTAAAACGTGTTAAAATGGCATGTTCTAATTTATTTTTATTATTACTATTATTTGATTTTGGATGCGATGTGTGTTTTGAACTGTGGATATGCAACAGGCATGCTTATGCAAGAGTTGGATGCACTTGAGGACATTACAGAGATTATAAATATAGTTTTGAAAATAATATTTTGGCTAAAATTCTTTTGGGTAGGGATTAAAAAAATACAAATCAAAACCAGTTTCAATTCTAAAAAAAGTAGCTATTTTTGTAATTATACTTTTTTTTTTCAATAATTTTAGTTTTTTTGGTTATTATGTTTATGAATATTATTTCTAAAAAAATTATTCCATTGTCATCTTTTATGTCCATTTTTGTATCCATATTTTTGATTTTAGATTGATTTGTGAACTGCTCTTCTTTTGCTTGGCTTTCCACTCTGGCTGCTGAAGTTTTCCCTCTCTTGGACTGTCTCTCATCATAAACTCCATCAGTATTGTTGTTTTCTCTTACTCTAATTCTTCCATGGATTGTCTCTCTTTCATGCTTTCTTAAACTGTTTTTTTATATTTTGACTTTTGTATCTCAATTGATCTATTGAGTTTGATTTTTTTTATTTTTGTGCCTTAATTGATTTACTTATCTAGGCATTGTATTCTTTACTACTATGCACATTATGCACATTTTCTTCCACTTCATTAACTATATGTTTTTCTCCTCTAGACAACTTTTCTCATTATGTATTCACATTTTAACTTGTGTAGACATATTTCTCTTTTACTTTGATTGGAAACACTGATATAAAATTAAAAAGAGAGGGGCATGAGAAGGAAGCTTGGATCTCTGGTTAAAAGAGGTTAAAAATTGTAGTTTCCTAATGCATATAGAGAGGAGGGTCTTGAGTAACTAGAAATGATGACCACAAATACGAAGAATGTTGGCCCCTTAGGTGGTTCTATTTGATTCAAGAGAAGGATAAATTGGATCAACAAATTTTTTCTCAAATTTAACTTCTTTTAAATCATTAATTATTTCCTCTAAAAGATATGATGATGACCACAAATATGAAGAATATTTGGTTAAGGAGGGGGGCTGAATTGAATCAGTAAAAACTTTCTCAATTTTAGGTTATTCTCTATTTATATGTTTTTTTTTGGGTGTAAAAAATATGATGATGACCACGAGTATGAAGAATGTTGGTCCCTTAGGTTTTGGTATATGATTAAGAAGGGGGTGAATCGAGTCAATAATTTTTTTCTCAGTTTTAACTTTTTTTACATCTTTAATCTCTTTTCCTTTGTGAAAGATATATAATAAATTTAAGCACAACCACACAATGAGCACAGGAAGATTTCTAGCATTTCAGTGCCACATACACCTACATCCACTTCTACGAGGTCCAAGCTAACCTTGTGTTGAGCTAAAAATTTTAGGTTTTTCTATCCAAGTTCTTTTTGGAAACTTGTACATTCACCCCTAGATACAAAGATTCTAAGCACAAATTAAATCAACAGAATATACTTTATAGTCCTTTGAAATGTCAAGACCTTCTCTCTTTTGTAAAGATTGGATTTGGAGGCGTCTTGTTCACTTTTACTTGATGAGACTTGTCTTTGCCTTTTTAGAGGATTTGGCTTTAATGCACTTGTTTATTAGCGTACTTTTGTCTTTATGAGGGCTTATTTATGGTCTGCAACTTTTGGCTTGCCCTTAATGGCTATATTGGCTGAAAGAGAGAGATTGTGCCAAATTTTCTGTGTTTCATACAGTACGAAGCTAGTCGTTAGAGCCCAACAGTTGATTGTTGGATTGATTTTGCAACCTTTATATCAACTGTTCATGAGGACAGTAAACTGCTGGGTCTACTTAAGCAAGAAACAGTTAAACATGTAAAGGCAAAATCCCCGAGAGATTAACTATCACTTTGGACAGTCCACTCCGAGATCGATTGTGAGTGCCTCAGACAAAATGTAGGATGGTACATTTATCCGGAAGGTCTACTGTGGCACATGGCAGTAGATTGTGAGGTTATCGATTCCAGTAACCAAATTACCTTGATGAGCCAAAGGACAGTCAACTGTGGCGTGTTTGCACTTAGGTTCCCTTGGAACATTGACTGCACAAACTAATGACCATAGGTTGATTGTTCCATCCAACAGTCAACTCTAGGAAACAATGAGTAGATGATCTCAACTATTTTGTTGGCAGCCAAGTTTTAAGCTTGATCGGATCTAGGAGTTTTTCTAAGGCATAGTTTTGAGTTTTGAAAACATGTATTTAGCCTCACAATTATTTTTAATCACAAAACAAGAATTAGGGGGTCCTTAATAAACAAATTGTGCAAGTATCTCAACAAAGAAGAGTTGCTCTCATTGTTTGGTGATTAATGATTTTTTTTTGGAGAACTTACAAAGAATTACATATTTTTTGCATCTACTGGTCATTTTCTTAGATTAGAGCCAAAATAGTAGATAGTTTACTACTGTTGCAACCACTTGATTTTTTATGGCACCACAACAATAAGCACAACAATAAGTCTAATGAAAGAAGAAGATGAATGTCTCTTATAATGATTAGAATTTTGCTGTAAATTAGATTAGAGGGTAGCATGAGTAGTTCTTCACAATAATTGAAGACATTATGGTGAATGACAAACTCCATTTAAGTGAGGGTAGCCTCATGAGAAGCTAGATGTAAAGACATTCTATAACGGAACCTAGGCAGCTTCCCTGAGATTGACTTTTGTATCCAAGAATGACTCTGAAAAGTCTATTGAAACATTGTCATTGTATTTTGGAGGTTGAAGTGTCTTCTAGAAGGGAGGAAAATTGTTCCTAGCCTTTTCAACTTGAAAAGTTTCATGGTTCCCTAGTGGAAACATTTTAGTGTCTAGAACTAGAATGACCATAGGAGCAAATCTAAGAAATGTCTTCTAGAAGACTTCCTGAAATTGATAATGAAGTTGCCTCAGCTGGTTTGTTGGATTGCATGTAGCTGAATATTGACATCATCAAGTTGAGAAGCATGTTGCAGACCATGCTAATAGCATGGTTATATGCAAATTAGTCCATTCCAAAACATAGTATGCTTTCATTCAAAATTGAGAAATCTATAAATTCTGTAATTTCAAATGATTTATTAGGAGGGAAAAAATCAAATATAATAAAATGAAATCTTGTGGGGGTGGAATTTTTGGAAGAGGAAATATATATGTAATTGTCCTTAGAGATGTCAAACCAGCTGATTGGCCTATGGTTCTACTTGGCTTGGCTCAACTCGTTATTGTAACAAGCTAGGCTGAGCCTAGCATTTCTGGGCCCGCAATTTGGCTTGTCTAAGAGCTCGACTTGGCTTAGGCCTGTGGGTCTATAAGCTCGGCTTGTGGGCGTGATTCGGCTTGACCGAATTTTGATTTTAGAGAAAATAAAATTATAAATAATTTAATTTTAAATTTGAATTTTTTATATTTAATTTAATAATTCTAATATTTTAAAATTTATATAGACAATGTCACAGATTCACAATGACAATCAATAAATCTCAAATGATGATCTATATCTCCTGTGCAATTTTATAATTTTTACAAGAAAATTTATCTCATACAAAAGCCATAATCACCTTAAAAAAATTGTAAATATATAAATAAATATATATCTCATACACAATTGTTGGAGATTGAATTCAAAATATGAAGTGGTTTTCATAACTTTTAAATATTTACAAAATTTAATACTATTTTTAAAAGTGGATTTGGAAATTATTAAAAACTTCAATTTTCAAACTTTTAACTAAATTTTTTATTTTGCAAGTTGAATTTGCATTTTTTAAAATATTTTTATATCTTAGATATTAATTAAATAAATATTTTTTAAAAATTATTTTCAAACTATTTTAAAAATATTGGCCTAGAGGGGTTTTGCTGAGCTCCACTTGTTAAGGCTCACAAGCCGGGGATTGGCATAGTTGGGAGCTTGACATGTTGGCTAAACCCACTCTACATGGGCTCACGGGCCTAGTCGGGCCCTTGGTTTGGTTAATGGGTTGGAACCAAGATCACCCTAGCTCATTGAACAATGGCCAAACGACAGGCCCAGGCTGGGCCGACCCCTTTGACATGCCCAATTGTTCTTGATCCTTGGAGATGATTGATTCGAACAAAAACTAAATTTATTGGGTACTTATTACTGGCCCAATTGACATACGTAATCGTCCTTGATGTTTTGAGATGATTTATTTGAACCAAAAGTAAATTCATTGGATATTTATTTTTTTAAAGAAACTTACTCTATAAAAGTATCTTGGCTTCTAGCAATAACTGTACAACTCTCTCCATTATACTACATTCTAAAATGTCCTTTGTTCCTGTTCTTTCTTGACGTACTTGAGTTCCAAGTAGGAGTGGTTGGGACCAAAATGAAGCTCAGGTGTTTGCAATGGTGAAGGCCATGTGACCTTGAGTGCTGAGATGATACACTTTTTGATTGACATGCTCCGTATGGTTTAGAACTGAATTCAGTTTCTACATGATAAAGAAATGACATCTTCTTGTTTTTCTTTTTTGTTTTTTCTTTCCTTCTTTTGTCCTATTTATTGGGGTTTCTTAAGTTATGAACTGCTATTATGATTGAATTTGGAGCAGGCTGGTGAGGATGCAAGTGAAATGATTAAAAGTACTGAGGACAATAAAGAGTTGACTGCCAAAAAAGAAGTAGAGGTCCAAGAGGCCCGGGCAGCACTGTATTCCAAATTGGAAATAATTGGGAACCTTGTCCATGATTCTGTTCCAGTAAGCAATGATGAGGTAAGTTTTAAAAGGCAATTTCATTCTGTTCACTAAAATTTGTAGCCTTGAATTTAAGAGCTTCAAAATTTTTGTAGGCAAATAATGCTATAATTCGATCTTGGGGAGAGAAACGGTCAGAATCCAATTTAAAGAATCATGTTGAGCTGGTTGAACTTCTTGGAATTGCTGATACGAAGAAAGGTATTGCATTGAGTGGTTTATCATTTTCTTCCCTGGTTATTTGGTAAACTGGCCTGCTATTAGGTTGTGGTAAAATTGATCTTGTAAGTACCATTTTTATCTTGCTGTCTGCTTTAGTCCATGTTACTGTACAATTTTGTTTGCAAATCATCTTGCATTCAGTTTAGTGAATTACGTTTAGCTTGACTGGAATGCTTGAGTGGAAGAAAAATGAGAAAAATTTTAATTCTGTGGATTTTTCTAATCGTTGGTTCATCTTCCTCCTGAATGCTTCATTTCATGTTGCAATACTAGGTAGTTTTAATTTAGGAAGTCTTGTAGTCAATTGCTTTTGCTCAATGTTTTGTCATAAATATTCTCCCAGAACAAATAATTTGATTAATAAAGAAGATGGACATTGTGAGCAAATATGAGGCTTTGCCCCTTGGATTTGTGCCAATTGGTCTGGCCTATTGTAAATAGTTTTGTTTTCTTTTTTTTTTAATTATTTGGAAACTCCCTCAAATATCTTGATTTTTTGTTTCGTTATAGACTTATCAAACCTTCTCTTGGTTATATGCTGTCTATGGCTTCTATCAGTTAAAATTTGATTTATGGTTTCCTCATTAGATTCATTTGTTTGCTTACACAATTGAGCTGGAAATGTCTAGGTGCTAACGTAGCAGGAGGCAGAGGTTTCTATCTGAAAGGTGATGGTGTGCGCCTTAATCAAGCTTTAATTAACTTTGGTCTTGATTTTTTGGAGAAAAGAGGATACACTTCATTGCAGACTCCATTCTTCATGAGGAAAGATATCATGGCAAAGTGTGCTCAATTAGCACAATTTGATGAAGAACTTTACAAGGTAAGACATCTCTTATTTAGTTGTTAATATCAAATGACTAAGATACCATTTGTTGTCTAACTGCAAACTGAATGGGTCTTTAACCTTTTTGATGTGTAGTGAATATGTTCATTTACTAGTAAGCCCATCGAATAGAAATATTTCTAGCTTGAGCTACAGTATTACTAGTTCTCGAATTAAGTTAGCATGTTTTTTGTGGCTAGTTTTATGGGCATTGTTATTTTGTAAAAAATTATATGAGCTTAAACCAAGTTTTAATTGTCATGTAGTACCAGAAAACTGGTGAAGCAAGGAAAAATTGATGTATTCAGTTAATAGTTCTGCGACTCAGGATAGACAGGTGTTTACATTTCATTATATTGATTTATAGAATTGAATTAATACTCAGTGACTTAAGAGAAGACTTGTATGTCTGAAATTTTTGTTATATTAATAGTCCTGCGTGCTTGTATTTAATATTTTTGCTTCATCATGGAGCAACAGAAGATTGATGTGCTACTTGATTTTGTTTTATTTTATTCTTTGATAAGCAGTAAAAGAACTGCTGATTACTTTCCTCTTTTTGCTTTATTTTCATTTTGCTATAGGTAACTGGAGAGGGAGATGACAAATATTTGATTGCTACAGCTGAGCAGCCACTCTGTGCTTATCATCTAGATGATTGGATCCATCCATCACAGCTACCACTAAGGTCATACAACAACCTTCATGGATGACAGATCCTTTATATCTACTGAAGAATAGTGGTTTTTGTTTGATTTACTCTTTTCTTTATATAAGCATGTGCTTTGGTCGCTTTTTGTTGAGTTTATGACTTATGACTTACCAGATATGCTGGGTACTCGTCTTGCTTCCGTAAAGAAGCTGGGTCACATGGTCGGGATACTCTCGGAATTTTCCGGGTTCATCAATTTGAGAAAGTGGAGCAGTTCTGCATTACCAGCCCAAACGGAAATGAATCTTGGGACATGCATGAGGAAATGATTAAAAACTCTGAGGAGTTTTACAAGATGGTATAGAACTTCTTTTCTCTTAGAATTTCTTGGGAATGATGGCTATACATAGTCAGTTACTCCTTTTTTTTTTTTCTTCTTCTTTTGCAATTAGTACAACATTCTGATGATTTTTTCTACAGCAACAATATCAAGTCTTAATCCCAGGTGGAGGTTATGAGTTACTAGATTGTAGATACTTTTTATTGGCACTTGTTTAGGTCATATTCTCATGTTTTCCAGTTGTTTTACTTAAAAGCAAGTATTTTGGACTGGGCTTTTTGTTTATTGCTAAACTCATTTCATGTGCATGGATGAAAAAATTGAGCTCCTGTAAGCAGGCTACACAATCTTATCTTTCTTTCCGTTCCTTTTCTTTTTCTTTTTTCTGTTAGATATTATCTGTCAAACTCCTTAAGAGGATATATGACTTCTTTTTTTTGTTCACTAAGTTTTTTTTTTTCCCAAGTGACGAAGTCTTTTTGTTGCAGCTAAAATTACCCTATCAAGTTGTTGCCATTGTATCTGGTGCTTTAAATGATGCAGCAGCAAAAAAGTACGATTTGGAAGGATGGTTTCCTGCATCCAGTACATATAGGGAGCTTGTGTCGTGTTCAAATTGTACTGACTATCAGTCCAGGAGATTGGAGATTCGATATGGACAGAAAAAGGTAGAGATATTATCTGTTCTGTGTTTTTTTTTTGTTTTCTTTTATTAAATGGATTATCTATATTTACTTATGATAAAATATTTATTAAGAGATTGGTTGTAACCCTGTCCCTGCGCAAACAGGCAAGTTAAACAAATGGATTTCTTGAAATTTTAGCGTTGCACTTAGCTGCAATAAACAACTTTGTCAAGAAAAGATGCATGTATACTCCCTGCAAGGCTTGCCATTGCCATTGCCATCACTTGTTTGAGCATTTCTTCACGAGAGGTGATGGATACGTTTTGTTGGTATGTTTTTGCAGAGTAACGAGCAAGTGAAGCAGTATGTTCACTTGTTGAACTCGACCCTAAGTGCAACAGAGAGGACGATGTGCTGCATACTTGAGAATTACCAGAAAGAGGAGGGCGTTGAGGTACCTGAGGTCCTACGAGAATTCATGGGTGGGAAGACCTTCCTGTCATTCTTGAACAACAACAACCCGGCCACCAAAGAAGCCAAGGGGAAGAAATCCAAGGCCTAGCCAAAAGGTAAATTGAAGATTTTATTTTTTGCCTTATTACGTCCCTTTGATGATTGACATACATATGCATATTTTGGATTATTATAAGATGGATGGAAGCTTTCTTCTTAGTGGTTGTGGTTCCCTTAGACACACTGTTAAATGAAAATTTGAGAGAGAGTGTAGAAGAAATCAATCTAATTCTTCATGTAGGAAAAACTAATACAAGGGCTTTCTTATAGACATATACTCTTGGACCCTAAAGACTCCTACTTCAATACTACTCCCTAGTATCTTTCCTAATTTGTAGGAAGAGATCAGATAACAAAATACAATAAAATAGAAAATAAGAAATTGAAAACTGATATTATATATGGATAAATACTACGAGAAGATAGAGATAAAAGTCTCTCTTTGATAGGGCTCTCAGGAATCTGCTATCGCCAACACTCCCCCTCAAATTGGGGAATGTATATCACTCATTCCTAGCTTGGATACTAGGTCTTCAAACTGTGCGGTAGGCAATCCTTTTGTTAGAATATCAGTCACTTGACATCTTGATGGCACATATGAGATATTGAGGAGACCTGAATCAAGTTTTTCTTTGAAGAAATGACGATTAATCTCAATATGTTTTGTCCGGTCATGTTGGACCGGATTATGAGCTATACTGATCGCTGACTGGTAATCACATAGCAACTCGATGGGTCTCTGTACTGGAATTTTTAGATCTTCTAGTACTATGTGCAACCATAGAAGTTCGCATACTTCTAGAGCCATAGCTCGAAACTCAGTCTCTGCACTTGATCTTGCTACAAGTCATTGCTTATTGCTTCTCCAAGATACTAGATTACCCCCTAGGAACACACAATACCCAGTTGTGGATCTCCTATCAACTAGAGACCCTCCATAGTCAGCATCCACATATCCTTGTATCTTTAAAACGTCTATTGGGGTAAATAAGATTTCCTTACCTGGTGTAGCTTTAAGATAATTCAAAATCCTCCTTACTGCTTGCATATGTTCCGAGGAGGGATTATGCATAAATTGACTTACAAGGCTCACTGCAAATTCTATATCAGGTCTAGTATGTGAGAGATAAATTAGCCTACCCACTAGACGTTGAAACCTCCATTTATCTATCACCTTATCTTTGGTATTTGTTTGCAACTTTAGGTTCGGATCCACTGGTATGCTAGATCCTTTTCCTCCTAGAAGCCCTGTTTCTATAAGTAAGTCCATAATATACTTTCTTTGTGACAAGAATATGCCATCTTTTGAGTATGCAACCTCAATGCCCAAGAAATATTTCAGTACCCTAAGTTCTTTAATTTCAAATTCTTTTGCCAAATTCTGTTTTAAGATTACCTGTTCAGCAGTATCATTACCAGTAACCACAATATCATCTACATATACAAGTAAAGTTGTCATCAAATCACCATGATGCTTGATAAAGAGAGTATGATCCCCTTTGCTTTGATGATATCCCATAGATAACATAACTTTAGAAAATCGACTGAACCAAGCACGTGGAGATTGCTTTAGCCCATAGAGGGCCTTTTTAAGTTTACATACTCTTCCTCCCCCTTCCTGGTGAAAACCAGGAGGTAGTTCCATATATATCTTCTCCTCTAAATCCCCATGCAAGAATGCGTTTTTTACATCAAATTGCTGGAGTTGCCACCCATGTATTGTTGCTAATGAAATAAGAACCCGAACAGAAGTAATCTTTGCGACAAGGGCAAAAGTTTCAAGGTAATCAATGCCATAGGATTGGGTGTAGCCCTTGGCAACCAACCTTGCCTTGTATTGGTCAAGAGTAGTATCAGCTTTGAATTTCATATTAAATATCTACCGGCAGCTAACTAGCTTAACACCTTTGGGTTTGGCCACGAGATCTCAAGTATGATTTTTGTTAACTGCCCACATCTCCTCTAGCATAGCTTCTTTCCACTTAGGGTTTTTTAGAGCTTCTTCTACTGATGTTGGGATAACAATAGCATCCAATGAAGAGAGAAATCCTCTATGGCTAGATGATAGGCGATGATAGGATAAATAATTGGACATGGGATGTTGAGTACAAGATCTAATTCCTTTCCGGAGAGCAATAGGGAGATCAAGGTCAGTAGGTTTGGGGCATGGACTACACTTTGTTGGAGCATCATCTTCACTTGATGCAGGTTCCAGAGCTGGACAAGGGATTGATGATTAGATAGGCTGCTGAGTAGAGATGTGCTGTCGTCTTTTGTAAACAAACGGAGAACCCTTGTACTGAATTGAAGATGGCTGGGAAATGACATGGGTTGGTTGATGGTCACTGCTAGACATTTGGAATAGAGGCTGGTTCATGATAGGTGGGCAGTGAAGTTCCAAAGGGCTGGTTTCTACCAAGGGAACAAAAGTTTTAGATGCTGGATTTTTGCTGAAATTAGGCTCCCCCTGACTGCTGGTTTGAAGAGGGGCAAAGTATGACTCATTTTCATGGAATGTAACATCCTTAGACACATAGAACTTTCTTAGGGTAGGACAGTACCATTTGTAGCTCTTTTGAGTAGGAGAATAGCCTAGGAAGACACACCTATGAGCCCTTGGGTCAAACTTGTCCCGGTGGTTTTTAGGAATGTGAACAAAACGTGACATTGAGAAGGTGTCTCATCCTTCTCTCGATCACTCTATTTTGTTGGGGGTGTTCACGTAAGATGATTCATGAATAATGCCTTCTTTTTGGAAAAATAGATGTAAGGGATTGTTAAAATAATCTTTTGCATTATCAGTCTGGAATTGTTGAATAGATGTGCCAAATTGAGTGAGAATCATTTTGTAGAAATGTTGTAAAGTAGACCCAATGGCAAATTTGTCTTTTAAAAGGTACACCCAACACATTCTAGTGCAATCATCAATGAAGGTGATGAACCACCTAGCTCCTGAACAATTTGAAATTTTAGATGGTCGCCAAACATCTGAATGGACTAAGAAGAATGGTTTAGAAGATAATTTATTGCTGATAGGGTAAGGCATTCGATGGTGCTTTGCCATGACACACATCACATTGAAAATCATTAGGGTCTAGGTTTCTCAACAAACTAGGGAACATGTTCTTTAATAAAATGAAAGGAGGATGGCCTAATCTAAGATGGTGGAGCCAAATTGAGAAGAAATCAGTAGAGGTTTCAGTGGACTATGCCATCCCAAGTCTTCTTCTTTTTGTGTTAGGATTCTCCCATTGCAAAATGTACAACCCATTATACTCTTTAGTCGTATCAATCATCTTCCCTGTGTTCTTGGCCTGAAACTTGCACAAATGAGAAGAAAAAACAGTATAACAATTTAGATCTTTGGTTAATTGATGAATATAAATCAGATTGGTAGTCAAATTTGGGACATAAAGAGCATGACTGAGGGTTACAGAAGGGCTGATGTGAATGGTACCTATTCCAGTAATAGGGACTGATACACCATTTGCAATGGTAATTTGTTTGGCAGTGGTAAAGGGCTCATAGGTCTAAAAAAAATCGGGATTAGGTGTCATGTGATCCGTGGCTCCCGAATCAAGGATCCACATGTTATCCCTATCAATTTTGGAAGCTGAAAAAGAACAATTTGTTAGAGATATACCTTGCTGATCAGTGGAGCATGAAGCTCCATCTTGGAAGGTTCTTAGGAAGGCTTTTAGTTTGCTGAGTTCTTCAGCATTTAACAGCTTTAGATCAGCTTCTGTTGGCTCTTTTGGCTCTTCTTTTTGACTATTTTCTTTTGGATCATTGCTTGAGAGATAACTTTGAGATCTCATATTCTTGAATCCTCCAATCTTCTTCAATACAGCCTCTTTTCCATGTAATTTAAAACAAGTTTCCCTGGTATGCGGGGGCTTCTTGTAATGAGTACACCATTGTCCTTCTCGACTTGTATTCCTTGTTTGGGTGACTACTCTCCCAAACCTCATCCCATCTCTCTCTTTATTTTTGATAAAGAGGGATGATCTTTCAGGACTATAATCAGTAAGCATCGCATTTCTTCTATTCTCCTCACTTCAAACAATGGCAAAAACCTCATTTAGGTTAGGAAGTTTGTCCTTACCTAGGACTTGTACTCGAACTTGATCAAACTCTTGATTCAAGCCGGCTAGGAACTCTACAATTTGATCTCTCTCCACAATTTGATGAAGGGCAACAACATCTGTTTTGCACACCATTTTAATTGCTTGATACTGATCGAGTTCCAACCATAAGCCTCTCATTTGGTTGTAGTATTCGGTCACTGTTAGCGGCCCTTGTTTAGTGGAGTTGATCTTTGTTTTTACCTCAAAGATCACTGATGCATCTCTAACCTTGGAGAAGGTTTGCTGGACAGTTTCCCACACTTCCTTGGCTGTGTTTAGGAACATATAGTTCCTACTTATGTCTAGCTGCATTGTACTCCACAATCATGACAGAATTCTTGAGTCTTCCACATCCCATGCTATGAAGGATGGGTCTTTTTCTTTTGGTGGATCTGCTGTCAAGTGACTTCCTTTACTTTGGCCCTTAAGGAGAGTTCTGACCAATTGAGCCAATTGAAGATATTTCCTACTATCTAATCGGTGGGATTGATGAAGAGTTGGCAATTCGGCAGCCATAGGAGTAGAGTCTATCGGATTTAGATCTCCGATTATGCTAGGAAAAGGAATGGTGGATGCAGGGTTTACCTCGGATGTTTCTATCATACTGCCAAAGGCTTTTGAGATCACTCACTGATGGAAGAAGGGAAAAATCTGCAATGAAGGCAAGCGCAATGGAAGGAATAAGCACTCAACAACAGAAGATTTTGACACCAGGGATGTGCTAGGGAGACGCTGGAGATCAGATTTGGAGTAGCCAAAGGTGAAAAGGCTGCAGACGCTCCTTCACGTGCCTGCGCGTGGGGGGTGCGTGGGGGCGCGCGTGGACTCCGATAGCAGTGGTTTTCTGGTGGTCGGCCAATCTGAAGACGGAGAACCCAATAGTAGTGGCGGTGCTGGAAGGTGGTGGCCAGACAAAGGCTTTTCTATGTGAACAGTGACTGTGACAGTGAACAGTGACTATGAATAGTGACGGTGCAATGAAGACACTTGAAGTTGTGCAATGAAGGCACTAGGGTTTACTGTATCAGTCTATTAACGAGGTTCTGATATCATGTAGAAGAAATCAATCTAATTCTTCATGTAGGAAAAACTAATACAAGGGCTTTCTTATAGACATACACTCTTGGACCCTAAAGATTCCTACTTCAATACTATTCCCTAATATCTTTCCTAATTTGTAAGAAGAGATCAGATAACAAAATACAATAAAATAGAAAATAAAAAACTAAAAACTGATATTATATATGGATAAATACTACGAGAAGATAGAGATAAAAGTCTCCCTTTAATAGGACTCTCAAGAATCTGTTATTGCCAATGGTATGCTGTAATTGTATGCTCTATTTGATGTTTTGATGAAACAAACTAATTTTATTAAAAGCCCTGTCAGCAGCAAATAGCCAGCCATCCATATCAGAGGAGTAGAATTAATGTGCTTTTCTGTGCAATCAGGGTTTGTGTTTGCTGTTAGGAGGCCAACCTGCGTTGCATGGCATATGCTTACATCATGCTACATGAACCTATTACATCATGCTACATGAACAGATTATGTGTAATAAGTTATATATATTACAGTAATCGAATGAGTGGGGGTTAATTTTCAATGAATGAGGGGTATTTTTGTCATTTGAATTTTAAGTGTGTGAACCTATGGGTGTGGGTACAAGTAGCAAAATCCTGGTAACAATGCCCTTTTGTCCATTGCACGGTATTTAACTGTCCATTTAAGAAATATATGGACAAAATCTTAATTGTAAAGTTATATCAAGAGATGTCTCCTATTCTTTTTAAGACAACAGTTGTCTTAATCTTAATGGCATGTGACTTCTTAGTTTGAGATAAAGTAAAATAAAATTTAGATTTTTTTATTTAAAGGATAATTATAGATTTACTTTTTTAATTGTTTTAAAAAATTCTTTCAAATAGTTATCCTTAATATTGGAAAGATTAAATGGAATTTGAATTAGATTCAAGATTTTTGATCAAATCCTGATTTTATATTTATATATGTATACATAAAAATTAGCCAGAGAAAAATACATGGTTAAATTTATAATTTTGTTTTTGTAATTTTATATATTTTTTAATGTGATTATTTAAATTTTTTATTTTTTTAATTATACATTTGTTCGTGTATTATCAAATCAATTTCATCTTTTTACTTTGACATATAAAAAAGGGAGTTAAATCGATTCATCTCATTTTATTTTTTTTTATACATTAAAATATAGGAATTAAATTGATTCAAAAAAATAAGTTGAGAGATGTAATTTAAATAATAAAAAATTAAAATAATTACATAAAAAATAAAAAATACATTAGAAAAAATATGAATTTAGTCATATTTATATGTATATATATGATGATACATTTTTACCCAATTAGCTCTTGATTGGGCTGTCCAAAATAATATATTTATATATGATCATTCTAAAATACATGTATGTAATAATAGATCCTCATTGGGCTTCTCACGTGCGTTAATATGTATGGTGCATGTTTAATCGTGCAAGAAACCCAACAACGTGGCCGAGGAGGATGTCTCCCATGTCCATGACCAAGAATTGGACCCAAACTTGGGCCCATGTCCACATCATCTCGAAAATCCCAAGTAAATAAATAAATAAATAAAAAGATTAGCCCATTAATTCATCTGGCATGATCATAATCATCTATCAGCCTTGAATTTGATCGTTCATGTGGCATGATTGTGGTCCTTTATAAGGGCATGAATTCTAACAGTTAGGTATTGAATTAATTGTATTATTATTGTGTTATTTTATCCTGAATTTTGTGACTAACTTGATCATCAAAGGACATATTAGGGTGATAGAGCCCCGCCTTCTTTTTGCAAGTTGAGCAAGTCTTTGACAAGCTCTAGGTCAAGTATAACTAGAAACATCTCAGTGTTGAAGAAAGCTAGCTAAAGCACAAATCTAGAATGAATCTGGTGGTGATCGACTATAAGCAGGGCCGGTTATGAGATTTTAGGGGCCCTAAGCGAAATTTGATTTTAAGGGCCTAAACAAAATTTTATGTAAGATCCTCTAACATTTAAAATAAAATTACATATAACAAATACGAATAATTTTTTTTATTATATAAAAACATTCAAAATTATCATAATAATAGTTTAAAATTTATAATATTTCATTTTAACTTTACTTTTATAGTATTTTTAGATGAAAAATCAACAATTAAACTATTATAATCAATTTGTTTCAACATATTTTTTTCAATAGACACCATCGCCAATCTATTTAACTTTTCTTGTGACATTGTTGATCGAAGATAAGATTTTGTCAATTTAAATTTTGAGAAATTTCGTTTTGCAGAAGCAACTGTAATTGATATGATTAGAAGTATTCTATACGTGATCCAAACATTCAGAAAACAACAATCCATTGTCTTCATGTAGTCTAACATTTCAATTGCCTTCTTGGTCTCTTTTGGCAAACATCTCACAATTTTCAGCTTAGAGAATAACTCTTGTCCATCAATATCTGAATCCGTTTTGTATCTTAAAAATTCTTCTAACTTATCACACGATCTCTTTAAACAATCATCATTTGTAGAATATAATTTTTTCAAATCAAATAGAAATCAAAAAATATTTTCATATTCTTGAAGTTGTTCAAATCTACATATAAGAAATAATCAACTACATATAAGAAATAATCAACTCTAAAAGATTTTTCAGCTGAATGTGTTATCTCATTATTGACATTTTCATCAAATTGCTTCTTTCTACGAATAATACATTTTTTTTGAAAAGTAGGTTCAATTTTCATTTAAGTAACAATTTCTTTAGCAATAATCATATCAGATTCAAATCCAGTTTCTTTATATGTTTCAAAAAAAGAATTAAGTGCTTTCAAATAACTTATAGCAACATCAATAACCATGTCGTTATTTTGTAATATTTTGCTTACTTTATTAATAGTAGGCAATATATTATACCAAATAATCATGCCAAACAAGAACTCAAAATCCATAATGTCTTATAATAGACCTTTAGCATCTTGAAATGCCTTAGGGTCATCATATGTTTCCATCAAATGAGTTAAAATAATTTTTATTTGTGGAGGTTGGAATCTTATTGCTTTAATACTTTCAACTCGACTTTCCCAACGAGTTTGTGATAGTTGCTTAAGTGTTAGGCCTTTCACATTATCTTGCAAAACTTTCCATCGCTTTGTAGAAGATGAAAACAATATATATATAAGAATTGCACAATTCCCAAAAAAAATTTAGCCTTTATGCACGAATTTGCCATATCACATACTGCAAGATTAAGACTATGACAACTACACAAAGTGTACAAAGCTCTTGAATTTACTTCTAATACTCTTTTTTGTACTCTTTTATGCTTTCCTTTCATATTAGAACCATTATCATAATCTTGACCTTTTAAATCACCAATATCAACTTCAAGTGTTTGTAGAGCATTTATTAATTTCTCAAACAGTCCTTGCTCTAAAGTATTGTCTACCTTAAGGAATCCTAAAAAAAACTCTTCTACCTTAACTGGACTTGTTGAGACATTTACACATCGTATGATTAGAGACATCTGTTCTTCATGATTTATATTGCATGTATAGTCATGTATTACTGAAAAATAGTTTGCTTCTTTAACTATTTTAATTATTGCACTTTTGATCTCACTTGCTAACATGAGTATGAATTCATTTTGAATTTTGTGACTTAGATAATGACAGTGAATTTGTTTTCCTTGAATACGACGAACGTGTTCTTTCATAATTGGATCAAACTTAGTGATCATTTCAATCAAACTTAGAAAATTTCCATTATCTTCTTTATATAATTTTTCATTATTTTTACGAAATGTCAAATTATTCTTACTAAGAAAACTAACAATTGAAATTATTCTCAGAAAAACTTCTTTCCAATGTTTTATATCTTTGTTGATTTGATCTTGTAAAGCTTTATCAATTGTTAAATTCTTTTGTAATCGTTTTTCTAATTCAATCAATTTTCTCATTTTATCCATATGCCCACTACTTGTTTCATGGCTTTTCAGTTTAGAACTAAGATTTTTCCAATCACTTGTCCCTTCATTAGCTAATTGAATATTATTTTGTTCTGATTTAAATACTTTGCAATAAAAACAAAATACTTTATCTAATGAAATGGAGTAGATGAACCATTTTCTATCACTCTTCTCACCATTTGATAAATGACGAGTGTAATATGTAGAACATAAATGTCTATTTTCTGAGTTTTTAGGAAAATCAACCACATTACCTCTTATAGGACATTTTTCTACCAACAAGTCTATAAAATTTTGATTAATATTTTTCCAATTTTTTGGATTAGTTATGTTTAAAGGGTAAGTTGAGCATTTTGTATCTAAATCTTTATATTCTTGCTTATTTATATTTTCAGCATCTCCTAACTCATGTTTTTCCTGCATGTCATTTTGAACCTCTTTATCTATCAAATTATTACACTCTTCATTTACTATTGCATTACTAATGTTCTTAGTAACAAACTTATCCAACACTCCTGCTTGAGATAGAATAAACTCCAGAGTTTTTTTTTTTCCTTTTTTCATTTCCAGATAAATATTTTTTAGTGGACGTAATAAATTAATTTAAATGCGAAAATTAATATAATATCAAATTCAAATGCAACTGAGCAATTTAAATACGAAAATCAATATAATTTCAAATTCAAATGTAATTGAACGAGAAACAATAGAACCTGATTAGATTTGATATTTAAATTGAAATTTGCAAAACAAATTAATAGAAAAACACAAGAGAAAGAGTTCAAGAAATAATATGTAAATATTCTGTGCAACAATATATATATATAATCAGATTATTTTCACTCCCTCTTCTGCAAAGTAAATGAGGTGCGGGTGCTTGGTACTGGTAGCTGCTGTGTGCTACTGACAGAAGAAGAAGAAGAGAGCTGAGACTCGAGAGGGACCACGCAGAGAGACAATCAAAGTCACAGAATAAAAAGAAGATGAGAGGAATGCACGCAGACGAGAGGCAGAGCACTGGAGTTTGGAGGAAAAGTGAAGTTTTGTTGCAGTGCTTGTTTTTACTTTAATTATAGAATATTATATATATATGTATGTACATAGACAAGTAGCCTATTCCCAGACGTCCAATTGCCCATTTAATTTTAAATTTCTTTCTTGTGCACTTGTAGCACACTGTCCTATGCACAGTTCACTGCAATGCATTAATTGCCACTATTCACAGTTCACTCCAATGTATTAATTGCCACTTTCTCACGCCAAAATAATGTTTTGCTGCTAATTTTTTATATTAATTGAATTTGACATTGCAACTTTTTCACGCCAAAATAATCTTTTGCTATTAATTTTTTATATTAATTGAATTTGAGCTTACATGTTAAATCTAAAAAGGCCCTTAATCGTTGGATTTGAGGAGGAGGGCCCTAGGCCTGCCTAGGTAGCCTATGCCCAGGGTTGGCACTAACTATAAGACATTTTAATTAAGATTGTCTTGGTGCGATTCATAGTTTTTATATATCTACATGTGCCATTGGCTAAAAGAACACCATATTATGGGAAATACGATGTTAGTTCAAACCATAATGTGTGCATCTTCACTTACATGTCATGGTCTAACCTAAAAACATAGTGCATTTCATGCCATTGCCTCACTTTAGCTGTTTGTTTTACTCAAATACCATCTAAATCATTTTGGATGCACCACATGAATACATTATTTGGCAGATGGGAGACTAGTGGGGTGAGTCTTTTGTGGGACCTAAGAGTGAGTCTCTCGTAGAACATGAGAATGAGTCTCCTGCAAGACCTAAGAGTAAGTCTCAAGTGAGATTTGAGAGTCAATCTCTTGTAGGTCATGAGAGTGAGTCTCCCACCTATAAGAGAATGTCTCCCATGGGATTTAAGAATGCTCGAGAGACCTTAACATCAAGTGATGATAGGTGTAGGTTTCCTGCTAAGGTTTGGTGGAGTGAGGGAAGGTCTTTCACAGTTTTGGCTAATGCTCAGGAGATTGAGTCCTTACTTGCTCGTGACTCTATCAGTTAGTTATGCTTCTTGTTGGGGCCATTGAAGACTAATTTTGAGTTTCCCACATACAATACCAATTACTGCCTAAATATAACAATAAATTTCTTTATAGCGAGAAAGTGTCTCAATCATAGTTTACAGGTAACTTGTAAGGAAGAAATCGATTAAGGGCACATGTGACCCCTCGCACAGGCCTTCTGATGCTTAAGTTAGTCTATGAATTAAAGTGTAGAATGCAGAGCAAATAGAGCTTTAGTAAGTGTGAATTTTTGAGTGTACCTTAACCAGATGAGGGTTCTCTCATAGGTTTGAAATGCTATGCCACTAACCCAAGAGGGGGGTAAATTGGGTTATTTAAAAATTAGGTTGAAAACTTGAAATCTTTTCCAAAACAAATAAGAATATAATGCAAGTGAAGATAATTGAATTCTTGAAATAATAAATGAAACAAAAAGCACAAGTAAGAGATGAATACAAGGATTTATAGTGGTTCGGATTAAATCAAGCTTAATCCACTACCTTACCTCTTCACTAAGGATTTTGTAAACCAATCTACTAAAAATTCTCCCATCATTCCGGATAGGCCCTCTAGCAACAAGGTATAAAAAATACAAACCTCCTACTTAGACAAGTAGGTCATTTTGCTTCCAAAACTAGAAAATACAGGAAATGTATAATATGAGAGAATCTAAGAGATGAATCTCCTAGTTACAATATCTTTCAAAATGATACAAGACTTGAAACAAATTTACAAAGATAAAGCAAAGCCTTGGAGAGATAAAAATTAAAGTAGTAATATAATTTGAGAAGTATGAAATAATTTTTAAGCCCACTTCACTTTATTTCCATCTATTAACTTCTTCTTGATCATCCTTGATTTGTATTTGTAGGTGTCCCATAAGCTTCATGAGAAAACTAGTCGTTTATAGTCGTTGGGTTTTGAAAAACTATCAGTTGGAAGCTTTCTGTGATTTAATTAGACGATTAATGACTTAACTCAATCGACTGATTGAAGACATTAGTTGACAAATGGAATGAGTTAGTTGACAGATGAAATGAGTTAGTCAACAGAGGAAATGAGTTAGTCGACTGATCAAGGCAAAACTTCAAAAAACTATCATTCTGTTAGTCAACAGATGAAAATAAATAGTCGACTAACTTAGACATTAGATATAAATTTAAAGCATATACTCACTGTTAGACGATAGATGGAAATGGATAGACGATTGATTAGTTAAGAAACATACATTATGCATACTGTTAGAAGCCTGATCAAGGAGAATCAGTTGACTAACACCTTTAAAATATTTAAAAACTTTTTTTACCTTAAACTTCAAACCCATTAAAAATATTTTGAACTTTTAATATAAATATAAAAACATGAGATACTTGCCATTTGCCTTGAGATATGATTTCCAATATCACTTTATTTAATCCCTCGTTGATCCTTATTGAAAATTGAAAGATGTACGCATGAGAGATATACACTTGACTTAAAACTTAAAACTTATTTCGTTTTTATTCTTTTAAGCTTTTTGAAAATATTTTTGATTATTTTTAATCAAATAAAAATACAATATTCTAAATGCCATCAAAGAATTTATCACAAGATTTTTGACATTAGATTGCACGACAAAATTTATTTTCATTTAACATTTTTTAACATAATATTTCGAATGCCATTAAGAAATTTATAACAAGATATTTTGACATTGGATTTAATTTTCATTCAACAGTTTTGATCAAATAACATTTCAAATATCATCAAGAAATTCATAACAAGATTTTGACATTCATTTGCATGATGAAATTAATTTTTATTTTGGTGTTTAATAAAACATATAAAAATAATTTAGAGCACCAAGTCAATAAACATCAATGAAATTAATTTTCATCATCAAAACTATATCAAAAGCAAAGACATCAATCTATCAAGAACATACATGGTCTTTTGTCTTTAAAAAAGATTTGCTTCATTTATTCAATGGTTCAAAATTAATTTGTAAAAATTATTTAGGAGATTCTTTTAAATTTTAATACTTGTCTTTGTAAATCTCCATGTATAAGAATAAAAAAAATTTATAATTCATTTAATTTTCATTTTAACAAAGTACTTGAAATTGATTTTTGTTTTCAAATCATATACTTTGATTTAGAGTATAAAATCATTTGATGTTTTTCATTATTAAAATTAAACACAAGAGTAAAATATCATTCTCCTATTTATAAAGAGAAGGGTATTAGAAAGATCACATTTTTCAGTAGGTATATCAAACGTTGTTTTGGATTTGTAGGTTGGTACACCAAAGGTAAGTTTGACTCATTCTACATGGTCTTGTGTGACTAATATTCAAAAATCAAGTTTCTCAAGGTTTATAGTCTCTTGGAAGTATCTCTGGCATGGTTTGGAAAGGGGCTTCCAAGTCTAGGTGGCCCACGATAGTCTCCTAAATAAATATCTTATTGTCAAGTAACTCATGAGGTTCTCCCAAGAGGGTTCCTCGGAGAGATTAAAAGAGGCTCTTAAGAGAGGTACTGATAGGTTTGAAATACTATGCTACACATTCAAGAATGGGGGTGAATTGGATAATTTAAAAGTTATGAGAGAGCTAAGAATCTTTTTGATTCAAATGATGTTTTAGTGTGTCAATACATAAAATATGTATGAAATTGCAAATACAATGATTAAAGAATAAAAAGCAAGAAAGGTAAAGGACATAAAGGAATTATAGTGGTTTTGCTTAAATTAAGCCTAATCCACTAGCTTAGTTTCTCACTAAGGATTTTAAAGCAAATCACTAAACCTTGATCCTAAGTAGGCCCTCTAGTCCAACACTAGAAAAATTACAAGCCTCCTATTTTTACATAAGTAGGTCCTCTAGCGCACAAGTTAGGAAATACAAGAAGTAAACAAACGAAATCCACAACATGCTTCTTTTATCGGGCTCTTTTTGGGATTCTTCATTAACGATATGGAGTCCCATTTCTTGTACCAAATCATGCATATCTATCTTATCGTCTGTTATTGTTACAAATCTCCTATCTTTAAGAACACTTATTCCAATATCCGCATGGAAACCACAAGCATCTAGTTCATCCATTGCATAGTCTTTGCTCTCCCATTTAAAGAAGTATGCAATGCCAAGAAAAAATTCCTTCTCTTCATGGTCCAGTCCGTCATAGCTTAATTTGAGCACTCCTTGAATTTCTGCATTGGGCTGTTGCCTTAATTTATCAACTGCACTTCGCCATTCAATTATGCTTTTGTCATAGAGAAAAGGGCCCAAAACTCGGAGAGCTAATGGAACTCCTCTAGCGTAACAAACTACACTATTTGTGAGTCCCTCATAACCTTGTGTTAGTTGGTTTTTTCTAAATGCTTTACAACAAAATAGCTCTTAAGCTTCTTTGTGATTTAGTTACTCGACATTATACACATGATTCACTTCAAGTATTTTAAGTAAATGAGAGTTTCTTCTTGTTATTATAATCCGACTACTTGAACCAAACCAATCAAGCTTACCAAAAAGTGCTTCTAGCTGATTTGAATGGTCAACATTGTCAAAGACTACAAGAACCCTCATACACCGTACCCTGTTCATTATCATACTACGCCCTTAATCAAGATTTCTTATTTTTATATCACTAACCTTACTGAGAAGATATAAAAAAGAAGAGATCTTTGCAATGACTCCAAGCCATGCTTCCCATCAACAGCTTCTCTGACATTCGAAAGGTAGCAACTGGCAACAAACCAAGAACAAATTTGGTGATAGACGGCCTTGGCAATAGTAGTCTTTCCAACACCACCCATTCCACATATCCCTACTATACGTGGATCATCCAATTCCAATCCCCCATTTCTAATAGTGACATCACTTTTTCTATACGAGGATACAATCCAACATCTTCAAGAACGCTTGAACCATTATCTCCCACTCTATTTAGAATATCAACGGTAATGTTTTGGACAAGCTTTACTTCAAACCTGCCCATTAGATGAGTTTAAGAACACAAAAGACAGATCGTAGTTAAGTTTTTCTTTATATTTTTTCATCGTTTTTTTTTCTCCCTACACAGACTATTAGCGAAGACACTCTCAAAGGTTTAGAAATGCTTTAACTAATTCACGTGGTTTAGTTTTTTTTTTTTTGAAAAAGACATTAAGAGAGGCTATCGATAGAGGTCACTTAATCCTTTATTTGAGGTAAGTCGATCTTTTCAGTCTCTTGGCCACATTGGTCTCCCGGGCACTTAGTCTCTCAATGATCTCTCACCCAAGTCTCTCGATGGGTCTGTGGACCTCTTTCTTTAAACTTGGGCTCATTCTTTTGGGCATAACAAGTTTAAATAACAATAGGGGTTTAGTTCATTGTTTTATTCGATTAACCATGATCTTCTTGGTTGTGAATTATAACCAAATTTATTTTATAAATTTATAAATTAAAATCAAATCAAAATGTTCGATTTAATTTATCTAAAAATATTATTTAATTCAGTTTGGTTAACTTAAAAGGTTTTTAACCAAACCATAGGAATGGCTAAGAAATTGAAAAATTAAAGTTCAAATGTTATATGAATTTAATTAAGCTCGATTTTCAGTTAAGTATAAATTTTGTTTTGATCTTCTTCATCTAATTTTCATTTTTGTTTATTGCTAATTTTTTTTGTTATGTTTCTTCAAAATAATAACTAATATTGCGACCATAAGAAATAAATAAATGTATATGACAATGATTTGGTAGTGATATTTCTCATGTATTGCACATTACATATATGCATTAGGTAATAACTAATATTAAGGGGTTGATATAATCACAAATTGACTAACAAATATTAATAAAAGAGTTAAAAGCTCATTGAACAATTTTTTTTTTATTTGATAGATAGTCATAGTCATAATTCAATATTTTAGTAAATTTTTTAAGATTTTTAGTAAAATATGATCCTATGTAATAAAATATGAATGTAATTTGTAGTTAATATATGATGAGAGATGCTTTTTTAATTCCTTTTATTGATAATATAAAAAAATATTAGAAACATTTAGTGCAACGTCCCATAACTAGTTGATGTGGTGACGTGGTTTAGGGTTTACAACTCAATTGGCTCGAAAAGAAAAAGAAAGAAAGAAAAAAATCACTCCCATCCTACACCCTAGCCATGCGACGCATTCCAGTCACCCGTTGCATCACTATAGAAGTGAGCGACTTCAAAACCAAAATTATATTCTTTTGGGATATCATTGAAGTCCTTAATTGAATTTCGTATATTTTGAATATAAATTTTTGATAGATCATATTGAAAGTCCTTCAATTGGGCGACAACATCTTTCAGTTTTTTAGAGTTTGACTATTCTCCAATGTCTACCTTGTTGTAATCATAGTCGTGACGGCTTCTCTTTCTCGATACAACAGCTTGCATACATTCAATTGACCCAAACTCATCACAGTAGCTTTGTTGGATACTTGCACATGGATCTCGCCATTCTTCATCAGTCTCATATACCATTTCAACAACGCATTTTACTGAGACAAGCATTTCAGGATGAGTACTTGTAAAATAAAAGAATATCTCAATCCAAGTCCAAGTTTTCAAATGATTCACCTCGCCATTAAATAGCACGTAGTTCAGAAAAAAGTGATTTGACCCAAAATGGAACTTTCTACTCTAGGCCACACAGGCATGGTCTACAACATCATTGTGTATGCCATAACATTCCACATAGACTTCGGCATCAATTGGAGCCTTTGCTTCAAAAACAACACATACAAGAAAACCCTTGAGCCTTTGATACCAATCTGACATCAACTGGATTTGAACATAATGCCCCATATTATTTTGATAGCTGAAATACTTTGGAATCTCTCTTCCAGGAAAAACAATAGTGCAATACAAGACATGAGAGAAATGATTGATGTTCTGCAGCTACCACAAATAAAGACATGAGAGAGAGAGAGAGAGAGATGGACCTTAAGATGATTCCCCTTAAGATGATTTCTAATAAGTTCAACGTGAACGTCAGGTTGATTCTTTGCTAGTGTATGACAATTAATTAAATTGATGTTAATAAAATCCTTGATGTGCATACGTAAATCCTGCACTGTTTCTAATGATGTGCATCCACTTGCATCAATGGAAGAGATACTTGTCGAGAGATAGGACAATGTTTTAAGCTTCTTGCAATCCATCAACTTAAGATCAGAAAGACATAGAAGAAGACCGATGCTTGTTGGCAAACCAATAATGTTGCTACCACTAAGGTTTAACCATTCCAACGAGGATAAGGAGCCTAGGTCATCTGGGAGAAATCCATTTGAGACGTTGCAGTTGTTGAGATCTAGTGTAAGCAATGACCATAAGCATGATAGAAGAGGTAGCTCCGAACCCATGGGATCTTGACGTACTTTTGGAATTAGAAATGACGAGAACAGTGAATTCCATGGTGTTGATGTTACTCCTCCCTTGCATTCCCTTAATGACAAATCCCTAAGTTCCTTCTGGTGTACAAATGAGGATGGTAGTTGCTTAATAGCAGTAAAATCAGCAAAAAAGTACTGCAATCCCTGCAATCCTCCTAAGTTCTCAGGCAACTTGGTAAATTTTGAGCAGCCAGAAACTGACAAATGTGTATGAAGCTTCAACCCACAAATGCCACTTGGAAGACTTGTAAGTTCTTTGCAATCCTCTAGACTAATATGTAGAAGATTGCTGAGATGTTCAATTGGCAGTTCCTTTACACAAGTCCCATCTAAACAAAGATGAATTAAGCATTTTGTAAACGCTAAGACTTCAGAAACATTTTTGAGTTTTGAGCAACCATAAAGAATAAGTCGTGTAAGGGATTTAAGCCAACAGCCTGTAGGAAGAACCTTAATATATTTGCAGCCCCTCAAATTTAAGAGGGCAATCCTTTTGATGGCTTCAATGGATGGGTTGATCTCAACCAAGTTCGTACAATCTTCAAGAATCAATTCCTTAACATTTATTATCCAAGTAAAATCTAGGATCTTGGTTACACATGGTGAATAACTGAGGTTAACGTATTTCAACTTGTGTAGGCATTGCCATAGATATCAATAGACAGAGTTTATTAGAATAAATAGGATTTCAGTAACGCAAGCATATACAGTAAAAAAAATAAAAGCCATAAGATTTATTTTACTCATACCATTATGCTATTCCAAAGTTGTTTTAGGCAACTGGTCGACATTTTTAGTTTGATAAGGCTGTCCGGTAGAAAATTTAATGGCAGGCATTTTGAAGGGTATCCGTGCCAATCAAGAAGCCTTAAATCATTGGAGAGGTAGTTAAGACCATTAGGAAGTCTAACATTACTAAGCTTGGGCAGTCACAATTTGCTTGTCTTTGAAAACGCATCGAGACTCAAGCATATCTCTTTTATTTCATGAGAATCTAAAACTATGGTCTCTACTGCTTTTGTCCCCTAACAAACAAGCGGTAAAAATAAGAAATCGAATCTTAACGAAGGGGCTGTTTTTATCCTTAAACAAACAAAGTGAATGCAGTGCAAATTTATCTATTTAAATATGTTCTATTCTATTGGAAGCAGAAAATAATATTATACAAGTTCAAGATATATATTTCTACGTATTAGTTTAAGTTTTGTGATGACATGATGGTTCATAATTTAATGGGCAAAGATTTTGTTCGTCCAATTACATAATGAAGTTTGGCTAAGAATGCATGAGAAGATATTGTTGAGAGTAAAAACAAAAATATAAAAAATAAAGATACCCCTCACTAGACAAACCTAGGCTCTTAGATGAGAAGATAATTGACAAATTTAAAATACATTCTCAAATGAGTGCACTTGCACTTACAGTTTTTTTTGGGCGATCGGAGGCTAGCTGGGGCTGTCCGAAGGTAGCGACAGCCATGGAGGTCGATGGCAGCGATGAAGTAGAGAAGAGCAACAATTAGCAACACTACGCGTGGTGGCGTGAGGTGGCCTGTGGTGGCCGTGGTGTCCAGCGGCGTCAGGGGTAGGCGAGGGCTGGAGCAGCAGGAGCATTGATCGGAGGTGCTGCAGGGTGCAGCAATTGCGGGTGGGGAGGCCGACTATTGTAGCTGCTCGTGGCAGAGGCGACTGTGCGTGGTGGCCAGAGGCAAGCAGCGGTGACGGCGACGGCGACGGCGACGGCGACGGCGAAGCTATGCACAACAGTGTGTGTAGGGAAGAAGAAGACCAGAGGAAGAAGATGGGGAAAAAAAAAGAAAGAGAAAAAAAATAAAGAGAAAAAAAAGAAAGAAAAATAAGGAAAAAATAGCCATAAATTTTAGAAAATTGGGGAAAAATCCTGAAAATTATTTCGGGACTCGAGGAGCATGCCAGAAGCTCAAAAATGGAATTTTGAGTGTAAGGTTGCAGCACAAGAAGCAATGCCGGTGTGGGCGTTTGGCTGGATTTCTCATCCAGATCAGGTAAGGTAAATTAATTAAGTTTCTTTCAAGGTAATTTCATTATGCGAGATGATGTGGTGTGATGGTTGAATTAAACCCTCGGTTGGGGTTGATTGGAAGTTGTGGAATTTGTTGTTAGGTGATGTTTGCGGTGTATGTCGAAATCAAAGCCTGGTTTAATTTCTAATATTGTGGGGTTTTTGTGTGATTGGTATCTAGGTTTGACCGGGGAGGCGGTGACCCTAGTAGTCCTCGGAGTTCGGGTTGGCGTTCTCGCCCGAGACAGAGATGAAACTTCGAACCAGGTAAGGGATAACCCCAAAAGGTGGTCGTCTTGCTTGTATTTATAAGTGTTTCTTTATGAATTGCATGTAATTATCAACATTTACATGATATGTGTTTTAGTGTAGCTATGGTCATATGGAGTACTAGTGTTGTGGGAAAGGTTGGTTGATGCTTTAACCTATGGAGGTTATGAGGTGATGGAAGACTACCTATTTTTCTTTGCATTTTTGCATTGCATGCTCTCTTATGCTTCATTTACTTATGCATTGCACCCTTATTGAGTCTTTATGACTCATGAGGTTTTATCTCGTGTTGTAGATGTGCAAGTCCAGTTGCAAGCAAGGATGGTGCCAGGAGACTATTGTGGCAACTTGCGATGTTGCCCGAGTTTGTGCATGGTATTATCTCTTGTATGTATTCATGTGGTCGTATGTATATATACCCTTGTGTGTGATGGGTAATATTGAGATTGCTTGATGTATATGGCTTTAGGTTTCTAAGCCGAGTTTCGGGTCAGGTAAGGATCGAAAATGTATGTTCCCATAAATCCCCAGTGATCAGCAAATGTGTAATGTATTATTATTTTGTGCCTGGGTCACCTTTGGCTTGTTGTGAGATGAGCTGAAGAAAGGTGAAGCTCACTCGGGTTTTGGGTCTCATTACACTGTGCTTCCTTCATGTTTTGGGACTGATTTCTCGAGTGGAGTGAAGGAAATGACGAAACCTAGTGCCCACCTAGGGCATTTCCTGTTGAAACATAGTCCAACCCTTCAGTTGTTGTTTTGTCGTGTGAGTAATCCAATTGATTATTCATCGGTAGCGCCTGTAGGTGGAAACAGGTCGTTACAGTTGGTATCAGAGCATTGCTAGCTATATGAGTGGGGAAGGCTAGCGTGTTAGTGGTGTTATGTGTGGTTAGTGAAGTGAATGTTGTGAGTGATTGCCAGAGTTGAGGATGTCTTGCATGATTTGGATGTAAGTCGAAATGTCCTAGCTGCTGAGTTGGGGTCGGGAACGGTTGGGTTGAAATGTCGATATTCGAATATGAGGTTGATTCATTGGTCTCAACAATATGAACATGTGGTTCGAGGACCTTGGGGATTGGGTCGAACCGTTGAGGCTTGTAATGGTTTGAAGGGATGCTCGGATATTCCTGCCATAGGAATAGAAAAATGTCATGGGTTGAGATGATATACCCGTGAGTGGTATACGGGTTGGGGTAATGAGGAACCGAAAACCCAAGTGTGAGTGTGGTGTCAAGAAACCCGAATTTGAGAATTTTGGGTAATATTAAGTGTTCCAAGGATGAGGATTCCTTGAGATTAAAGTGTAGAGGCTCGTGTGGGGACATAAAGCCGAGTCATGACAATAGTCGTGAAGGGGCAAGGAGAGCTTGAGGTATAACTAATATGGGAAGGGATTAGTGGAGTATCCCTATGTTGGGAACTTGGCTAAGCATGTTTGAGGAAATAGAGTTTTCCCTTAAAAGTGGTGAGTTAAGGCTTGTGCGAGTGGGATTGAATGAACTAAAGTGGGAATTAGCTCGAAGCTCGAGGAAATGAGTCATCAACGGGCTATGTGGCGAGGTCCAGGTAAGGAGTGAGGTTGCCTACAGTAAGGCTCTAGGTAGAGCGAGCATGTAAAGCATATGTATGTAATGACCGATGTAGGCATGACGTAAGTAGCATTCGGAAGGACTCCGAGGGGAGTCATGCATGATGAAAACATGCTAGATGTATGTGGTACAATATGATCGTATCATTGTGATGATCCCGGAGGGGATGTGCCTAGGGCATGAGTGAACCCTAGCTAGTTTCGGGATGAATTGAGGTCTATCCTAAGGAAGGTTAGGTGTGTGGCAGATGGAAAATCCCTAGTGAGTCGAATTGGGATTCAGGGGAATCCAGATTGGGAATGTATAGGTTGAGCATGTGTTGGCATACGTGCGAGAGCCACTGGATTAGAAGTCCATGTTGTGTAGGGCCAAGGGATCGTTCATGTGATTGATGGATGAGGGGCCAATAAAACTCTCATGGTGATGCTTGGGGTTGGCTAGGACACCTAAGGTTGGGAGATGAGAGGTGAATAGACCCTCGTTGTGATGCTTGGGGTCGGGGATGACGCCTAAGGTAACGAGATCCTTGTTGGGGTGACGAGAAGGTTACCCCACGAGAGGCATGAACGGGTCTTGTGGTCCGAGTGTAGTGATACTAAGTTTTGGCAACAGGACATCCATGGACAATGCGTGCACATGAAATGCTAACTTCAGATGCCAAGTGTGCAGGGGCGTGGCGAGTGATGTAGAGGCCCCAGGTTGTGATTCCCAAGTTAGGAGAGCCCAAGCAAGACATGTTCGAAGGCCGAGCTGGGTGTAGTGACTGAATGCTTATGGGGGTATGAAAGGGAGACACAAGGTCTCGACTCACCTGGAGGGTGACAATATGTGTTGCAGACGATGGGTGCCAGAACCTGAGGTAGTCAAGCTTTGGGATGAGCTTGGTGGCAATGTGATTTAAGATCGATTTGGATCCATTGTCATGGAAAGTTGGAACTTTCAGAAGGTGGTTTAAAGCCATGAAGCATGATTTTGTGGGGTAAGATCTTGAGGCTGTAAGAGGTGGATTGGTTGGAGATGCTCTTAGGTTGTAAGAGATGCAAAGTCTTGAGGAATTAAGCTCATGGGGTGAGCCTGAGGTTATCAAGGCAAGGATAACCAAGTAAGATGGCTTTCGTTAGATGGTAATGGAACCATCGTAGCTCGCGGAGGCTTTAACGTAACATTAACGCTACGAGCGCAAGGCTTATACTGACGGATCTGATACTATGGACCATGTGGCAGAGGACTAATGTGTTGGCTCATGGTTAGGGCAGGTGGCCCATTGGCCAGAGCAACACAGTGAACTGCAGGTGACGATCAGATGCCGAAGAGCTGGAGCAACACCATAAGAATTGTGTCGGGTAAAGGTATAGGTTTAGTAGGACTGATAATCTTTCGTGAAGCTCAAGGTGACCGAGAGACTAGGGTAGCTCAGTTAGCTATAATGTCTTGTGTATCATGGTAATTAGTTGCTTAGTGTCAAGTGGCGAGCTCAGTTGAGAAGCTGAGAGTTGCGAGTCGGGTAAGTGCATGGAGGCCAAGATGGGCGAAGTGCACAAAGGCCCAAGTGAGGGTTACGTCCTTTGTGGTAGCGAAGCGGTGATGAAATGGTTCGTTGCATGTTGAGATCATGTGGTGTCTCGAGATGTCTAAAGAGGGTGGAACTCAAGGAACGAGGAATGACTCTAGCATGGAATAATGCTACAGGTGATGCCTACCAGTGACTGGTCTAATGCTAGAGACCACTGATGCAGATGTATATGGTAGGTGGCCATTGGGTTAGCTCATGACGACGGACTGCGGCTTTCTGTGGAGAGTAACCAGTCTGCAGGGGAAACAATTGGACGCTGAAAATGTGGAGTGAAGTATAGGTTATGTCCGAGCTAAGCCTAAGTTCCATGTTGAGGGAGGATTTGTGGAATCATGGCAAGTCGCATGATAATGCTATTTTTTAAAGGATCTTAGTGCATTTGTGCCTAGAGTTGATTGTGTTTGATCTGGTAAATTAGGGTGATGGACCTAATGTGATCCTGTACTATATGGGAAGATAGGGTTAGCTGGAAAGGTTGGCAGGTGACCCCGGGAGGTCATGTGAAGTAAGTGCCGTAGAGGGCAAGACTTACTAGATGAAAGGCAACCGTGAGATGGGAATACTGAAACGTGTGAGGGTTTCAAGTATAGGGGTCTCTAATCCTTTGATGTGAGCTGTGATAGGCTGAACATGTGACTATGGCTTAGTGGCGGAATTTGTGAAGGGCTGCAGTTGCACAATTGAGTGTTAATCCTGAATGTGTCGATGTGAAAATGAGGAGGCATCCTTATGTAGCATTGTATAGGTTTCTAGTTGTGACACAGGATCGATTGCCTAGTGAAGGTATCTGTAATGGCAATGTTGGGAATGTGAGGCTCGAGAACTGTGAACGTAAGGACTGTGAACGTAAGGCCTTATTGATTGTCGTGTATGGCTTATATGAGGGTTCAGTAAGATCTAGTGGTCAGATCGGTCAGTTTGATAATGAGATCCAAAGTCTGGAAGGTGGTTGGTCGGAGCAGGGATGAACTCGATTGAGTGTTGCTCCATACCGAGCGACCGAGCTGGTAAAAGGTCGAGTAACTTAGCTGGCAGAGTGTTGAGTTGTCAAGTTGACAGAGGGCCGAGCTGCAGAGCTAATAGCCGAACTGCTAAGGTTGATAGGGTTTCTGCAACTAGAGTAGGGCCTAGAAGAATGTTGTGTTGGCTGCGAGCCCAGTAATTTAACAAAATCTAATGGAATGGATTAGATGGATGTTGAGGGCGAATTTGAGATTTCGCCAATGGAGATTAAGAGCTTGAATGAGTAGCTTATGAATGAGATTGGTTCTCATAAATGAGGTTTCGGTGCTAATGAGATCACCCGATAACTGTGTGTGATACAGCTAGGGGGATGCCCTAGTGTTTGGGCAACTGATGGAAATTAACATCGTGGTTTAAGTTTAATGGTTGTGAAAGAAATCAGCTAGTGGGGTTGATTAATGGCTGGCTGGGGGTGGCAGCCGTAGGCGCCGATCGGTGATAGCGGCAACGACCAGCCATGGTAGTGCAGCGTTGTAAGAATGGTCATTCGGTTGCGCTGGTGGTTCTGGAGTCGCGATGACGGTTGGATGCGACGACGAACGTTGGCAGGAGGTTGTCTTGGCCGACGATGGTTGCATTAGAGCCAATGTGGTTGTTAACCAAATGGTGTGAGCTCGCTGGAAGTGAAAGGTACAAGAGGAATCCGGGAGAAGCCGGAGTTTCTCGGGGATTAGTAAGCTATTCAACAAATGGCAAGGTAATAAGGGAAAGGTTAAACCAAGATTTAGATCGTGCTAGGAAGACAACCTGTGAAATTTAAGATGCAACGACCTTGGGAAGAGTCTCGTTGTGGTCATAGTGATGATCTTGTCGAGGAAGACAAAGAGGACCATTGGACAAGGTAGACTTGCAAAGTCAGGTGTCAGTTGCAAGCTGAGAAGGAAGCTGTTGTGGGGTGGCCAGGTAGTCTCGTTCCCTGTAAGGGTGAGGCTGTGTTGAGGAATTGTGGAATATAGAAATGTTCGAATGGAATTGAAAATAGGCTAGTAAACTTGGCTAGGAAGTCGTTACATGGGTGGTGGAGGTTGGACCCGAAGGCTCGGAGTCATACTACGGGTGCGATGGAATCAGTAACGGGCCTGGGCCATGCTGCTGGAGACTAGTGATGGGCCCTGATGTGCCTGTATGGGAGCAACACAATCGTGAGGACTGGGTGTTGGCTTGCCTAGTGCACAGGGCGACCAGTGATTATGCGAGTAGGCAGGGGCTGAAGATTTGTGGCATGTACAATATGGATGACGAGGGCTGGGGTTAAAAGTTCCACAACCTCAAAGCAAAATGGTAGGATCACTTACTCGTTATAGGGTTTTGCAGCCAAAGTAAGGCCTAGTATGGGTCATGAAGGTGGAAAACTGAGGTATGGGTACAAAACATTTAAAAGGGGTTGCCCGATGAGAGTCCCAAATATGGGTAAATGACCCGGTTGACGAGTGGTACGGCCAATAAGAAAAACCTCAACATATTTGTTGATTATGGAAAGTATCCCTAGTTGGGAGAGTGATATGGTGTGTGCTTCATTAAAGCTTTAGGTGTGGACTCGGGTAGCGCATGTTATTGGCTATAGCATGAAGTACCCATTATGATGTATGGGTATGTGGGTGATGCTTAAGTCGTGGTGATGTATGGGTATATGAGGAATGGTTGATTATGGCTAGAGGGTCAGATGGTTGCTTCCCATATAGTGTGAGCATGGTTGTAATCAATCGGTAATGAAATGTTACCATGAGGATCGACTCAAGCTATGGATGTATTTAGATGTCGATGAAATGCCATGGATGCATGGGTATTAGTGTGCTTGATGGGCATTAGAAGTGACTTTGTTGCAGTTAATCAGTGCTAAGATGTTGTGTGGGATCAGCGTAAAATCGTGGCCATCTGTGATTGGCAAAGGGAAGCATTGCCATGTGTGATCGGCGTAAAATCGTTGCCAACTGGTCAAGGATGTAATGCTTGTTGTGTTTGGTTTGGGTTGATGTAGAAAATGGGCAGTTAACTGCAAAGTGATGTTTAAAGGCAGTTGAAATCCTTCAAGAGGATGGACATTATTGAAGTAGTCATGTGGCATGACCACCGGCTAGTTGTGGGATTTGGCGGGAGGCCAAAGTGGCATCAGTGATGAATATCCTCACGAGTGAAAGGATTAGCAGCCTAAACGAAACCTCAAGGTGGGGGCAACCCGAGGGAAAGGTAAGCAATGGCTGGGCTATGAGATTCTCAAGTACGGGAATTCAGTGATTAGCTCGAGAATATGGTGTCTTGGGCAGTTGAATAAGGTAAGGTGAATTTCGAGAACGAAATTCCTTTAAGGGGGGTGGAATGTACTACCCATATTACATGGTATTAGAAAATAATAATTTCCAGTTATTTGGAAAGGACCTCGAGTGGTCCATGAAGCTGGAAGTTGGTTTCAAGAAAAATAATTAATAAAAATTATCGAAGTAATGACAGGGACTGCCCCGGGACTTGAATGTCCAAGATAGAGGGCATGTGATTGGTGAGCATCTTGAGGTGAGCTTAATGATGCTGGAAGCAATCCGATCGGGAATAATTTTCGAAATAAATTCTGTAACACCCCACTTTCTCGGGCGTGTTATAATTTAGGACAATTGTGGGATAATAAATCTTTTTCTTTCAAACTTAAAGTTAAATCATATCATTCCTCATATCTATTCCAAAATTTCTATACTTTTTCTCAAAAGAGAATCATTATACACATCAAATGCGGAAGCAAAGATCGAACCTAACATCTTAACATTAATCGAAATTCAGTTCTTACATCATCGTTCCTCAACATAACTTAATGGAAAGTATACGTTCTCAACTAATATTAATCCTAAATAGGGTTATACATCAACATTCTTTCAAAACGTCCAAAATTCAAAGTAGGAGAACTTAAATACATGGGTTACATTACATACATTCCATTCATTATGCACTTTGCTACATGTCATTTTATGGCTCATTCATCCTCGTTTCTGTTACAATCTCCAGTTGGAACATTTGAATATTTTAGGGATATAACCCAAGTTAGATAATGAATCATCTAAGTAAGGGAACAATAAACATATTTTGTGCATGAATGCAAAATACAAAATGTCATTTTCCCTATCATTTCGGTTTGAGTCGATCGCATCCAACTGTTACTCCCCATTTTTACAACCTCTTTACCGGGCTGAGGTTATGGGTGTACCCTTGGTAGAGCAGCGGTGCCAGTCCATAATCTCAAACCTTTATGCGATACATAATCAATAATATCATTGTTAACATATACACATTTCTTTATCAATACATATAATTACAATCTACATGATATATTCACATCAATGTATGACAACATGATAAAATCATTACTTAAAATCGGGTTTTGCGTTGAACCACTTACAACTCAAGCATTTTTCATAAAACTAAATATAGTTGGGAAGTACCACTTACCTTCTCAAGCTTATTGAGTTATCTCGATATTTGCGCCTTGCCTTGAAATTCATGTGTTGTCTAGATTTGCATGCCAACCTCTAAATTCACACAAATGAATTCAACTTAAATCTCAAAGCATCCTTAGCTTAGCCTCTCAGGCTTCCTCGGTATGTGTGTGATATCCTAGAAACGCTTGCCCAAACCATTTTTCTCACCAAAATCTCTGGAATAACCATAAAACTCCATTTTCTATTTTTCAGAATTTTTTTCACATTTCCTTTGTTTTGTTTCTCTATTTTTTCTTCCACTTTCTTTTTATTTCTTTCCTTTTTTTCTCTTTTTCTTTTTTTTTCATCTCATCTTCTTCCTCACTGCTTCTTCCTGCAACGCCCGACAGCGTCGCGGCCATTCCGCCTGCCAGCCTCGCTGCCGCTAGAGGCCACCACGGCCAGCACCGCCATCACCGGTCATCCCCACTCCACCGCTGCACTACGCCACACCCGTCGCCGTCTGCCGCCATTACGGAAGCCCTTTGCGTCTAGCCGCTGAGCTCATGACCATGGCTGCCATGGCCACGACTTCGTTGGTTCTGGCCACCATCGGCGACCGCGCCCCTGACCGTCGTGCAATTGTCGTTGGTCGCGATCGCTGCTACTCGCTCCGCGTATTGTTGCGCTGCCATGGCCGCAGAGCTTTGCTTTCCATCTCTTCTTCCCCATTTGCTCTCAACCTCTCCTCTTTTATAGCCATTGCCACTGCCTCAAGCCTGCCTTGCCCATCCCTCTTTGCTTGAAGAATACTTAACTTGCACATTGAAATTGCAGGGTATGGATTTGAAGTTACAGAGCATGGCCTCACACACGCATATATATATATATATAACTATATGTTACATAAATAAATATAGGAAATTACTCATTTAAACCCCAATTTCACTTATGCAATTCCCCAATTGAAATACAGCTTCAAACACTGAATTAAATTGCATTTCGATACTAAAATGTCAAAATTAATAATTCAAGACTTAGTTTAAAAGGACGATTTCGTCACTGTATCCTCATTGGGCTGTTGTTTCATCTCGAAACAACTAAAGGGTTGCTTATTACGAAAAATCGAGCCCTTTCAGGCTTCCGTCGACTTACCGGAAGTCTCATACGACAATTCGATTTTGAAGCCTAAATAGCAATTGCATTTAGTTGTACCAAAAATTGTTCCTGATCTGATTTCTTTCGATACCATAAATCTTATCCCAAAGCGTTCATCGAAACCATATCATTTTCTTAGACAATTTCATTCCGAGACACTCACTACAGTCGATTCGATACTGATAACTGCTATCAAACCAATTTTTTGGTATTCTAAACTTACTTGAATTATGTGGTAACCTCACGAAAATATGGGTTCTTACAAATTTTTTATAAGCCTGAATGGGTGCCAGTATCGAATGCTTGCAGGGGATCTCCGAGAAACTGAGGGGGCCCTAAGCGTGGTCCGGGTTTGCGAGTAAGGCTACCTTGAAGCGTTTTCAAATGGAATAAAGGTCCCGTGTAGGCGTAGGGACGAAATTGGCATTTTTGAGTAAATATCAATTATTAATTTTCAGAAAATCAAGACTTGATGTGGTTTAAAGGTAATTAAATTAGGCCTTGGAGTGCCCAAGTGATATTATTAAAATTCCTAAGTGGAATTAATAGATTCTCAAGTGCAATTAATGAGAATTAGTGGTGTTTTATATGTAAATTATATATATATATAGGCGCGTGAGAGCTTGCTGCCCAAGTTTGCTTCTGTGTGAATTTCTCTTTCAAATTTTGAATTCAGAGAGATGAATCAGAGAGGGCTTGGGAGAGAGTAGAGAGTTGAGGCTAAGAGAAATGGAGAGAGAGAGAGAGCTTGGGCGATCGGAGGCTAGTTGAAGCTATCCGAAGGCAGCGGCGGCCATGGAGGTTGATGGCAGCGATGAAGTAGAGAAGAACAACAATCAGCAACTTTGTGTGTGGTGGCGTGAGGCGGCCTGTGGTGGCCGCCGTATCCAGCGGCGTCAGGGGTAACCGACAAGGGTTGGAGCAGCAAGAGCATCGACCAGAGGTCTACAGCGCGCAACAAATGCGGGTGGGGAGGCCGACTGTTCTGGTTGCTCGTGGCGGAGGTGACCGGAGGCGGTTGTGAGCGGTGGATGGAGGCAGGCAGCGGCAGTGGCGGAGCTGGCCACAGTAGCGGCCGGCGGTCTGGTGCGCAGTGATGGCCGGCAGTGGCGTGCGCAAGGGCGGCATCCTGAGGAAGAAGAAGACCAGAGGAAGAAGATGGAGAAAAATAGAAGAAAAAGAAAAAAAAAGGAGAAATTATGGGAAAAATAGCTAAAAATTCTAGAAAAATTTGGAAAAAATCCTGAAAATTATTTCGAGGCTCGAAAAGCATGCCAGAAGCTTAAAAATGGAAATTTGAGTGTAAGGTGGCAGCACAAGAAGCAATGCCAGTGTGGGCATTTGGCTGGATTTCTCATCTAGATTAGGTAAGGTAATTTAATTTTCTTTCAAGTTAATGTCATTATGGGAGATGATGTGGCGTGAGGGTTGGACTAAACCCTTGGTTAGGGTTGATTGGAAGTTGTGGAATTTGTTGTTAGGTGATGTTTGTGGTGTATGCCAAAATCGAAGCCTAGTTTAATTTATGATATTGTGGGGTTTTTTTGTGATTGGTATCTAGGTTCGACCGAGGAAGCGGTGACCTTAGTAGTCCTCAAAGTTTGGGTTGGCGTTTTCACTCGAGGCAGAGATGAAATTTCGAGCCAAGCAAGGGATGACCCCAAAGGGTGGTGGTCTTGCTTGCATTTGTAAGTGTTTCTTTATGAGTTGCATGTAGTTGTGAACATTTGCATGATATGTGTTCTAGTGTACCTATGGCCATATGGAGTACTAGTGTTGTGGGAAAGGTTGGTTGATGCCTTAACTTATGGAGGTTATGAAGGCATGGAGGACTACCTATTTTGCATTGCATTTTTGCATTACATGCTCTCTTATGCTTTATTTACTTATGCATTGCTCCCTTTCTGAGTCTTTATGACTCATGAAGTTTTACCTCGTTTGTTAGATGTGCAAGCCTAGTTGCAAGAAGGGATGGTGTCGGGAGGCTGTTGTGGCAACTTGCGATGTTGCTCGAGTTTGTGTATGGTATTATCTCTTGTATGTATTCATGTGGTCGTATGTATATATACCTTGTGTGTGATGGGTGATTGTGAGATTATTTGATGTATATGGCTTTAGTTGTCGAAGCTGAGTTTCGGGTCAGGTAAGGATCGAAAAGGTATGTACCCATAAATCCCTAGTGACCAGCAAATGTGTAATGTATTATTATTTTGTGCCTGGGTCACATTTGGCTTGTTGTGAGACGAGCTGAAAAAAGGTGAAGCTCACTCAGGATTCGGGTCTCGTTTTGCTGTGCTTCTTTTATGTTTTGGGACCGATTCCTCGAGTGGAGTGAAAAGAAGGACGAAGCCTAGTGCCCACCTAGGGCGTTTTGTGTTGAAACATAGTCCAACCTTTCAATTGTTGTTTTGTTGTGTGAGTAATCCGATTGATTATTCACCGGTAGCGCCCATAGATGAGAGCAGGTCGTTACATCATCACTTGCAAATGCACGATGCATGCATGTATGCATGCAGGAGAACATGTCCTCCTTTTATATCAACCAGTCTCTTCAAAGTTAAGGTATGTTCTAATCTCTGACCCACTGATACACTGTATCTCTTTACTCTCTTACTCACTCGACCGTCGGAGTGCTTGCAGGTGCTAGCCACCCCCCGGACGGACCCGTCGCCGGAGCCCACACCCCGCCTTCAATCGTTCTTTTTGCTCAGGAAGGAACATTTGGCGCCCACTGTGGGGCTCGGTAAAACTTACCTACCCCATAAGCACACCAAAAGTCTTTAAAACCAACCTCCTCGCTGCCACGCCATGGCATGAGCTGGAAACGCCTACACCCAAGAGTCAAGTGACGACCACCACTGTAACAGCCCGCCTGCTTGGGCATGTTATGTCTTAGGAAATTTGGTCAATTTTTTTTTTAAACATTATTTTAAAATTCCCTAAGACCGTATCTAGTGCCAGATGAGATATCTAGACTAGAAATAAATATAAAGCGGAAACTGAATCGAACCTACTCATGGTAATGCATAATTTAATAATTGTACATGGCATTTAATACAAGTTAATACATAAAGCGTTTGATGATGGAACAATATACATAAATCTTAAACTAATCATATTATAACATGGTACATTTACTCGCATCTTGATGTCTCGTGTCATTACACATCACCATTCTCTGAAACATCTTTGCAAGTCCCGGCTGGAACGTTTAATGTTCCAGGGGCGAACCCATGTTAGGTGATGAATCATCTAAGTTAGAATACCAAATGCAATGCTATGAGTGTATGCAATGTCTTTCATCGTAGGTGTCAACTACACCCCTCATGCTGTCTATCATTTTAGCGGCCACCTCTTTCGAAGCCGGGGTGTATGGGTGCACCCTTGATAGGCCAACGGTGCCAGTTCGTACTCCATATGGCCTCATATGCGTGTGATCAACAATATCATTGTGCATGTATGCATTTCATAGTCATGCCATTGATGCACTCTACGTGATGGTTTCATATCATAGCATGCCAATATGATAAAAACATTTATATTTATAATTGTATTAAATTCAGGCAGCATACTTACAGTTAATTTATCTCGAACTACGTGCCAAGCAGCTATCCCTTAATCTCCTTGCTCACAAGGACCCATACAGCATAGATTTATTTTTAGAATACCATTTGCTAATTTTTCATAATTTCTTCCATTTTTTATTTTATTCCTAAGCTTTATCTCTTCAAAATACATAATAATTATCTAAACTTCATAAAAATTTAATTTCTTTTTACCAATATTCCTTAAATAATATTCCTAGTATTCTGGAATTTTCTTGGAATTTTCTAACTTAAATTCCTATTTCCTTATTTCATAATAGCTAAATATGTAATTATTACA
The DNA here is from genome assembly GCA_036245055.1 of Diospyros kaki. NCBI lineage: Eukaryota > Viridiplantae > Streptophyta > Magnoliopsida > Ericales > Ebenaceae > Diospyros > Diospyros kaki. Next base: position 22,726,650 of record BSEG01000010.1, on the reverse strand, counting down.
TAATAATTACCTAATATTTCAATTTATTCAATTTCTTTTCACTAATATTTCTTAAATAATACTTATAACATTCAGAAATTTTCTTGGAATTTTCAGAATTAAAATCCTATTTTTTATTTATTTCTATAATAGAAAAATCTACTTAAATAATTAATAAATTTATCATTTTCAGAAAATTTCTTCACCAATAAATCATAAACAACATTTCAAATTTAATAAAATGTAATACCCTAAGTTTATGAATAAATTTAATTAAGTTTAAATAATATGTAGATAATGTATTAATTTGGTTACCTTAAGTATGCTTGTGACAATATAAATAAATATAAGTAATATGATGTATGTATATAAATTAGTATATATGTATGTATGTACATAATATATATGTATATAAAAAAAATTGACCAAATTTCCTAAGGCATAACATGCCCAAGAAGGCGGGCTGTTACAGTTGGTATCAGAGCTCAACTTAGAAGAGTACCTAGGAAGGAAATTTATACTAGGCCTAGCAGGTGAGAGTACCAACTCGAAGACAGTTAGGGGTACTAACGAAAGTTGTGATGACAGATGGCTGAAAATTTCTCAGAGCAGGTCTTGGTCGATCATTGGGCTCATCGTATGGCGAACCGGATTCCAGAGCCGAACGAGGGTATCATGGAATACCTCGTCCAGATAGAAGAAATTATCTACGACGTGCCCCAGAGCTACCGACTTTGGCCCGATCTCACCCAGTTTCAGATAAATATGATGGTCGGTGTATTAGAAGATGGGCTACAGGAATTCACAGATTGGGTCCGGCATCAAGACGAGCAGTTCCCTGAATTCTGTCATTACTGCACTCGGGTTTGCGAGTTACTGGTAGAGATGTACGAGCCGGTACCAGTAGACAATTTTAACGAAGACATGGAGGAGCCACTCGAGGAGGGAGAGGAAGAAGAAATGGAGGACCCGGCCGAACCAGAAGAAATGGGAAATCCAGCTAATGCGGAAGAAAAAGAAGAAGAAGAAGAGGATGGCATACCCGTGTTCTGGGCCGAAGACCACTTCGGGGTCTCAGACTAGGAGGATGAGGAGGAGGTTGTGGAAGTAGTAGACGACCCTGAGGCACCCCCACACGACTCCGAAGATGAAGAAAATGTTTGGATCTGGAGGTCGTCAGGACCAAAGTAGATCCATCTCAGAAACACTCTTCTTACTTACATGACTTGTATAGTGTTGTGTAATCTATGTAAATATGTAGCATGTACATATAACGTTTTGTAGCCGAATGTATAATATAGAACTAATCGGATGGTAAGATCCTGTTGTCTAATCTCGAATGTTATTTTCCTTTCAGATGGTAAACACTCAAAGAAGGTTAGCAGTTGGGCCTAGGACGCCCAACCCACAAGCTGGTAACACCGAGGGAAATACCAATAGGCACCCAGAAGGCAACTCCAGCCAAGAGATCGGGAGTAGCAGACTGGATCAGATGGAGCGAATTCTGGGAAGTGTGGTGGGTTTCATACACGAGACTCACTCCAGGGATGGTCACGTGGCTAACATGCTTGACTTATACCGACGGCAGAACCCTCCCGTCTTTCAGGGGAAAATTGGTGCCGACCCTAGTGAAGGGGAATTTTGGATCGAGCAAACAGAGAAGTTGTTGGACCACCTTCATGTTGGAAATGTATGCCCTAAAGATACGTTTTATTTAATTTATGGTAATGATGTTTTCTTTTAGTCTGTTTATGGCACATATATTATTTGCATTTAATTGTTGGAAAAGTGTCCATGCTATTAAGTAAGTGATTCATGTGATGGGTCGTGCTTCACAGTTAGGCATGAATCATGGGTACTTAATAAGTAAGAAAAATATTACTCTTGATCTTTTGATAGACCTGGGCATTCTATCATGATAAGATCATTGTGCAATAGATCCTAATGGAGGATGGCTTGCCTTAGCCAGTAAACAGTCCGTTTACTCTCACATTTGGAATGCGTAGAGTGGACCTGTGATAGAAGCTAATGACAAAGTACTGATTATCATGGAGCTAGTCTATCACTGCTACTACGTGGACGAGTACTCTAATACTTGAGTATTAGTTGGTGGTCTAGTGAACCTAGAGCTATATTCTTAGATTCACTGTAGGTGAGGTCTATCAAAAATCAATAACCTTGTGAGTTGGGAGTGTGGTTTCTAATTAGCTAAGACAGACTAATACAAGATAGTTTCTGTGATTCACCCCCTTGTGATTGTCCAAGAATAATCAAATAATCCAGGGCCCTGGGAACGTGACTTAAGAGTGTGTGCTTCTGGGTAGCTCCCAGTGATAAGCAAGTACATTCGAGTAGTCACGGATTATTGGACTAGTGATCTAAGGATGGTAGAAATCATTTAGAGAGGTGTTAGTACATTACTCCTTTCTAAATGATGGGTGTTACGCAGAGGGGTATTTTCGTCATTACACTAGTAGGTCAAAGACATCGCACATGTAAAATTATTCGTGGGGTCAGTGTTACCATATGGTGATAGTTGGAACACTTAGAATGACAAAATATAGCTACTGGGTAGCAGGGATTTTTTGGTCATTTTAGTAGCCATGAATAATTTGTCTTTTGGTCCCCAGGGGAGCTCTATGTAACTCATGTATTATTTAATACATTTTGGCTTGTTGGGTGAATTACATTGATAGAGAATTATTTAATAGTTCATTGGTTTTAATTAATTAATTGGGCTAACCCAATTAGAAAATTAATTAAAATGGACTTGGCCTACTAGGGTTTGGCCCACTAGGGTTTTAGCCCTAGGGTTCTCCCTATATATATTCTCTCTCTAGTTGTTTTTAACCTAATTTCGATTTTCTCTTCTTCACCAAAGAGAGGCCACGAGTTTGAGTCATACCTTGGAAGATCAAGAGATCTGATGCGAAGGAGCTGAAGGATTGCAGGACAGTCGTCGTCTCCACCACGCGAAGAAGCTGTCGCCCCTCCTCCTCCTGTCGCTCCATTCCGTCCGGTAATCCGTAGGAAAAGTAAGTTTTCTAGATTCTTATCACTACGAGGATAGTTGTTATGCTTAAATCGCTTCCGTTGCATGCTTTGATCCTCGTGGATGGTCCTTCACTTCACTACAACGAAGAAGAGAAAGTTAATTGTGCCACCTTCATGTTGCAAGGAGAGGCAGACAGATGGTGGAGAGGAGTTAAGAGAACAATGACCCCTCGAGCCAGGGCACCTTACGTCACTTGGGAAAGATTCAAGGAACTCTTCAACGAGAAGTACTTCCCTCTGAATTTAAGAATGAAGAAAGAAAGAGAGTTCATAGAGCTGAGACAGACTGGGAACATGTCTGTCGCCCAGTACGAGAACGCTTTCAGTCGATTGATCCGATAAATGCCTATTTACGAAGGAGACGAAAGGATCAAGGCTCAGAAGTTTTTGGGAGGGCTAAATCTGAAGCTTCAGAGGGCATTGAGTAGTGCAAGTACCCAGACCTATGCAGAAGTAGTACTGCAAGCCTATACCACCGAGGCTAACCTGAGCCGGATTGTCGCTATCCAAGGAGAAAGTCAGCAGGGGAGCAGTCACAGAGCCGGCAAGAAGCTGGAACCCCAGAAGCCGAAGTTTAAGCCTGGTACCCCATGTACAAAATGCCAAAAGCAGCACCCAGGGAGGCCGTGTCGGCTCGGGACAAAGGGGTGTTACAATTGTGGAGAAATAGGGCATCTTAACTAGAACTGCCCAAAGAAAGGAATTACTTGTTTCAACTGCCAGCAGACGGGCCATTTCGCAAAGGACTGTCCCAAGCCGCGACTGATAAGTCAACCCCAGGGGACGTCCGGGAATACTAGAGCACATCAAGGAAGAGTATTTCATCTAACACGGTAGGATGCGGCAGAAGATCCAGCAGTAATTGAAGGTACTATGTTTCTATCCGGTAATCTTATGCATGTTTTAATAGACTCTGGAGCAAGTCATTCGTTTATTTCACATGCATTCACTGAAGCGTTAGGAGAAAAACCAGAAAAATTAAATTATCGTATGATTGTGGCAACCCCAATGGGGAAATCTCTATAAACCTCTTCAGGATACAAAGATAGGAAGATTCAGATAAGGGAAGTTGAGTTCCTAGCAGATCTGATCCTTCTAGAATTTCAAGATTTTGATGTGATCTTAGGAATGGACTTCCTAACTAAATACAACGCCACATTGGACTATAAAGCTAAAACAGTCTGCCTTAAGAGTGGAGACTTGAACGTCAAGTTTCAAGGGCAAAGAAGAGCAAGTGAACGAAAGTTGATCTCGGCCCTGAAAGCTGAGAAACTGTTACGTCAAGGGTCACAGGGATACTTGGCTTGTGTTCAAGAGAAAAACAAGGAGCTCTTAAAAATCGAAGAAGTGCGACTCATAGTTGCGATACGTGAAACACGTCATGGATGTTTGATAGAGCCAAGGGTAGAGTGAGTCGATAAGCGACTGGTCCAATTCTTTCCACTATATCGTATGGCCCTATATATCGAGGGCTTAACTTGCCCTTTTTCTTATTGCTTCTAGTCACCATTCTTAGTGGAGATATGTTCAGGTATACTTTGTCGCCTACTTGAAACTCCAATTTCCTTCTTCTTGTATCTGCGTAGGACTTCTGGTGATTCTGAGCTTCCTATATTCTTTAACGAGTCGCACTTCTTCGATTTTTAAGGGCTCCTTGTTTTTCTCTTGAATACAAGTCAAGTATCCCTGTGCCCCTTGACGTAACAGTTTCTCAGCTTTCAGGGTCGAGATCAACTTCCGTTCACTTGCTCTTCTTTGCCCTTGAAACTTGACGTTCAAGTCTTCACTCTTAAGGGAGACTATTTTAGCTCTACAGTCCAATGTGGCGTTGTATTTAGTTAGGAAGTCCATTTCTAAGATCACATCAAAATCTTGAAATTTCAGAAGGATCAGATCTGCCAGGAACTCAACTTCCCCTATCTGAATCTTCCTATCTTTGTATCCTGAAGAGGTTTCTAGAGTTTTCCCCATTGGGGTTGCCACAATCATACGACAATTTAATTTTTTCGGTTTTTCTCCCAACGCTTCATTGAATGCATGTGAAATAAACGAATGACTTGCTCCAGAGTCTATTAAAACATGAATAAGATTACCGGATAGAAACATAGTACCTTCAATTACCGCTAGATCTTCTGCCGCATCCTGCCGTGTTAGATGAAACACTCTTCCTTGATGTGCTCTAGTATTCCTGGACGTCCCCTGGGGTTGACTTATCAGTCGCGGCTTGGGACAGTCCTTTGCAAAATGGCCCGTCTGCTGGCAGTTGAAACAAGTAATTCCTTTCTTTGGGCAGTTCTGGTTAAGATGCCCTATTTCTCCACAATTGTAACACCCCTTTGTCCCGAGCCGGCACGGCCTCCCTGGGTGCTGCTTCTGGCATTTTGTACATGGGGTACCAAGCTTGAACTTCGGCTTCTGGGGTTCCAACTTCTTGCCGGCTCTGTGACTGCTCCTCTGCTGACTTTCTCCTTGGGTAGCGTCAATCCGGCTCAGGTTAGCCTCGGTGGTATAGGCTTGCAGTACTGCTTCTGCATAGGTCTGGGTACTTGCACTACTCAATGCCCTCTGAAGCTTCAGATTTAGCCTTCCCAAAAACTTCTGAGCCTTGATCCTTTCGTCTCCTTCATAAATAGGCATGTATCGGATCAATCGACTGAAAGCGTCATCGTACTGGGCGACAGACATGTCCCCAGTCTGTCTCAGCTCCATGAACTCTCTTTCTTTCTTCATTCTTAAATTCAGAGGGAAGTACTTTTCGTTGAAGAGTTCCTTGAATCTTTCCCAAGTGACGTAAGGTGCCCTGGCTCGAGGGGTCATTGTTCTCTTAACTCCTCTCCACCATCTGTCTGCCTCTCCTTGCAACATGAAGGTGGCACAATTAACTTTCTCTTCTTCGCTGCAGTGAAGGTGGTCCAACAACTTCTCTGTTTGCTCGATCCAAAATTTCCTTTCACTAGGGTCGGTACCAATTTTCTCCTGAAAGACGGGAGGGTTCTGCCGTCGGTATAAGTCAAGCATGTTGGCCACGTGACCATCCCTGGAGTGAGTCTCGTGTATGAAACCCACCACACTTCCCAGAATTCGCTCCATCTGATCCAGTCTGCTACTCCCGGTCTCTTGGCTGGAGTTGCCTTCTGGGTGCCTACTGGTATTTCCCTCGGTGTTACCAGCTTGTGGGTTGGGCGTCCTAGGCCCAACTGCTAACCTTCTTTTAGTGTTTACCATCTGAAAGGAAAATAGCATTCGAGATTAGACAACAGGATCTTACCATCCGATTAGTTCTATATTATACATTCGGCTGCAAAACGTTATATGTACATGCTACATATTTATATAGATTACACATAACACTATACAAGTCATGTAAGTAGGTAGAGTGTTTCTGAGATGGATCTACTTTGGTCCTGACGACCTCCAGATCCAAACATTTTCTTCATCTTCGGAGTCGTATGGGGGTGCCTTAGGGTCATCTACTACTTCCACAACCTCCTCCTCATCCTCCGAGTCTGAGACCCCGAAGTCGTCTTCGGCCCAGAACACGGGTATGTCATCCTCTTCCTCTTCTTCTTCTTCTTCCGCATTAGTTGGATTTCCCATTTCTTCTGGCTCGATCGGGTCCTCCATTTCTTCTTCCTCTCCCTCCTCGAGTGGCTCCTCCATGTCTTCGTCAAACTCGTCTGCTGGTACCGGCTCGTACATCTCTACCAGTAACTCGCGAACCCGAGTGTAATAATGACAGAATTCAAGGAACTGCTCGTCTTGATGCCGGACCAAATCTGCGAATTCCTGCAGCCCATCTTCTAATACACCGACCATCATATTTGTGTGAAACTGGGCGAGATCGGGCCAAAGTCGGTAGCTTGGGGGCATGTCGTCGATAATTTCTTCTATCTGGACGAGGTATTCAATGATACCCTCGTTCGGCTCTGGAATCCGGTTCTCCATACGATGAGCCCAATGATCGACCAAGACCTGCTCTGAGAAATTTCCGGCCATCTGTCATCACAACTTTCGTTAGTACCCCTAACTATCTTCGAGTTGGTACTCTCACCTGCTAGGCCTAGTCTAAATTTCCTTCTTAAGTACTCTTCTAAGTTGAGCTCTGATACCAACTGTAACAGCCCGCATTCTTGGGCATGTTATGCCTTAGAAAATTTGGTCAATTTTTTTTTATATACATATATATTATGTACATACATACATATATACTGATTTATATACATACATCATATTAGTTATATTTATTTATATTGTCACAAGCATACTGAAGGTAACCAAATTAATACATTATCTACATATTATTTAAACTTAATTAAATTTATTCATAAACTTAGGGTATTACATTTTAATAAATCTGAAATGTTGTTTATGATTTATTGGTGAAGAAATTTTCTAAAAATGATAAATTTATTAATTATTTATGTAGATTTTTCTATTATGGAAATAAAGAAAAAATAGGATTTTAATTATGAAAATTCCAAGAAAATTTCTGAATGTTATAAGTATTATTTAAGAAATATTAGTGAAAATAAATTGAATAAATTGAAAGATTAGGTAATTATTATGTAATAATTACATATTTAGCTATTATGAAATAATGAAATAGGAATTTAAGTTAGAAAATTTCAAGAAAATTCCAGAATACTAGGAATATTATTTAAGGAATATTGGTAAAAAGAGATTAAATTTTTATGAAGTTTAGATAATTATTATGTATTTTGAAGAGATAAAGCTTAGGAATAAAATAAAAAATGGAAGAAATTATGAAAAATTAGCAAATGGTATTCTAAAAATAAATCTATGCTGTCGGGGTCCTTGTGAGCAAGGAGATTAAGGGATAGTCGCTTGGCACGTAGTTCGAGACAAATTAACTGTAAGTATGCTACTTGAATTTAATACAATTATAAATGTAAATGCTTTTATCATATTGACATGCTATGATATGAAACCATCACGTAGACTGCATCAATGGCATGACTATGAAATGCATACATGCACAATGATACTGTTGATCACACGCATATGAGGCCGTATGGAGTACGAACTGGCACCGCTGGCCTATCAAGGGTGCACCCATACACCCCGGTTTCGAAAGAGGTGGCCGGTAAAATGATAGGCAGCATGAGGGGTGTAGTTGACACCTACGATGAAAGACATTGCATACATTCATAGCATTGCATTTGGTATTCTTACTTAAATGATTCATCATCTAACATGGGTTCGTCCCTGAAACATTCAACGTTCCAGCCAGGACTTGCAGAGATGATTCAGAGAGTGGTGATGTGTAGTGACACGAGACATCAAGATGCGAGTAAATGTACCATGTTATAATATGATTAGTTTAAGATTTATGTATATTGTTCCATCATCAAACACTTTATGTATTAACTTGTATTAAATGCCATGTACAATTATTAAATTATGCATTACCATGAACAGGTTCGATTCATCTTCCGCTTTACATTTATTTCTAGTATAGATATCTCATATGGCACTAGATATGGTCTTAGGGAATTTTAAAATAATGTTTAAAAAAAAATTGACCAAATTTCCTAAGGCATAACATGCCCAAGAAGGAGGGCTGTTACAACCACCGCCTAATTGCCCGCACCCGTTCCCGCATTGACCCACCCCCAGCCAGTCAGATAACTGGGGTTGTTATCACCATTGCTAGAGGTTTTACCAACGGAGTGGCAAGCTCGGCACATGGTCAATACCCTCATGCGGTTATGACAATAGACGATACTAAGAAGAAACCAAGAAGAATGGCTCGGTACCCCGCAATCTGCTTTACGATTAAAGATCTCGAAGGCGTAGATCCACACCCTGACGACCCTATGGTAACTTTTTTTTATCGTCGCAAATTTTTTGATAAAAAAGATTTTGGTAGACCAGGGCAGCTTAGCCGATCTGTTCTACATGTCAACCTTGAGAAGAATAGGCATCTTCGAACGAAAGTTGGGACCCTTTCATGAAAACTTGATTGGCTTCTCAGGAGAGTAGGTAGGTGTCAAGGGTTACATCGATCTGCCAACCTCATTCGAGATGACTTCACTTGTCAAGGCCATCACTATCCAGTACCTGGTAGTGGATTGCCGGGCACAGTACAATGCATTCCTAGGCTGACCATCTCTCAACGCTTTGGGTGCGGTGGTATCCACCTTCCATTTATCCATGAAGTTCCTCATATCTAACACCGAGGTCAAGGTTGTCCACTCTGACCAAAAGGAGGCCCGACGATGTTACCATGACAGCCTCAAAACCCAAGGTCCCTAGCATGGCGAGGATGGGAAGAAAGTTGAAGCCTCCAACAGTAATCGAGCAGCGGGCGTTGGCAGCCAGGACCCGAAACACCATGTGCATATGGTCGAATTAGACCCGTGGAGCGTGTTTTCGGACAAATGACCCTTACCTACAAAGGAGGTCCACCCTGTGAGCCTTAGTCCTCACCTGGAACATATCGTCCGTATAGGCTTCACATTATCAAATGAGCTGAAGGAGAGGCTCATCAGCCTACTTTAGCAGAACGCCGATCTCTTCTCTTAGACCCTTGCTGACATGCCCGCAATAGATCCACTTGTCATCTGCCAGAATCTGGCACTAGATCCAGAGGCTAGACCAGTCGCCCAGAGGAAAAGAAGTCTGGGAAAAGAAAGACGGCGCGCAGCTGCCGAAGAAACAACCAAACTCTTAAAGGCCAGATTCATTAGAGAGGTCTCATACACAACATGGCTCGCCAACGTGGTTATGGTGAAAAAATCCTCAGAAAAGTGGACAATGTGTGTTGACTTCACCGACCTAAACAAGGCGTGTCCAAAGGATTCATACTTGCTGCCCAACATCGACCGCCTTGTGGATGCGGCCTCCGGGTACAGGTACTTAAGTTTCATGGATGCCTATTCTGGTTACAATCAAATCCGGATGCACCCCAAAGACGAAGAAAAAATAGCATTCATCACGGAGAATGCCAACTTCTGTTATTAGGTCATGCTATTCGGGCTAAAAAATGTAGGCGCAACGTACCAAAGACTGATGAAGAAAGTATTCGCCAAGCAAATCGGCTGGAACATCGATGTCTATGTAAATGACATGGTGGTCGAGACTTCAGAAAAACAGGACCATTGTTCGGACCTAACCGAAATCTTCACGCAAGTCTGACAGCACAACATTAGGCTTAACCCTAACAAATGCACATTCGGGGTGCAAGCCGGTAAGTTTATGGGATTCATGCTAATTAGCCAAGGAATTGAAGCCAACCTAGACAAATGCGAAGCTATCCTCGCAATGTGTAGTTCTGCCAGCCTGAAAAGGGCTCAGCAAAGAGAGAAGCCCGCTTACTCTAGAAGTCGGCAGACCGAGAGAAGCCCTTCTTCCAATGCCTAAAAAAGTTAGCTGAGTTCCAGTGGGTAGAAGAATGCGAAATCACCTTTCAGGAACTAAAAGCCTTCCTAGCAGCCCCCTCATCCTTTCTAGACCAGAGCTTGAAAAGGAACTCTCACTCTAGCTCTCCGTCACCACTAACACTCTTAGTGCAGTACTAGTCAGGGAGGAAGGAAAAACACAGCGGCCAGTATACTTCATTAGCAAAACTTTTCAAATGGCTGAACTACGAGACCAAAAGACCGAAAAGCTAGCGCTAGCACTGGTGACGGCGACCCGAAAGCTTAGACCATATTTCCAAAACCATTAGATCACAGCCTAGACTGAACAACAGATCCAAAAAATACTCCAGGAGCCAGAACTTTCAGGAAGAATGATCACATGGTCAGTCGAGCTTTTTGAATTCGGCATACAATACAAGCCACGAAAGCACATCAAATCCCAGGTACTATCCGAGTTTTGTGTTGAACTCTCCTTCTGGGCAAAACTCGGAACCCAACCCCTGGATACTATTTGTCGATGGAGCCTCTAACATAAAAGGAAGCGGGGATGGGGTCATCCTAGAAGGACCCAACGGTCTGATTCTTGAACAATTACTCCGCTTTAACTTCAAGGCAACCAACAACTAAGCAGAATATAAGGCGCTCATAACCGGTTTAAGCCTCGCAAAGGAAATCAGAGCATCCCGGTTAATTGCTAAGAGCGACTCCCAATTGGTAACTAAGCAAGTCAAGGGCGAATTGTAGACGGAAGAACCACAGCTTGGCCGATACCTCCACAAGGTTAGAACCCTGGTTAAATTTTTCGACTATTTCCAAATTGAATATATCCCCAGGGAACAAAACGCGCGAGCAGATCTAGTCTCAAAGCTTGCCAGCACGAAGAAACCTGGAAACAATCAGTCGGTCATATAGGAGGCCCTGGATTTGCCCATCGTTGATCTTCCCGACATACAAACAGTAGAAGTGGCACCTGAATTTTGGGGAACTCCTATCATTCGATTCCTGCAAAACGGGACGCTTCCTGCGGACGTCGAAGAAGCCAAGAGACTCATAAGAGCAGCTTGCTACTTCACCCTACTCAAGAACCAACTATACTGAAGAGGTTACTCCGTGCCACTTCTCAAATGTGTCAACCTCGACTAGTCCGTTTGCATAATGAGCTTTGTGTTGCATCTAATTGATGTGTTGAGTGTGTGTGATGTGCGGTTGTGCTTGTGTGTGTACATTCTCACTTGTGATGTTGTTATCTACACGTACAAGTAAGTGTAAATTCAAAAAATTAATCTTAAATATATCACAATCAAATCATGGGTGGGTCTATTGATGATTAGGAAGAAACAAATATACCTCTTTGGTATTGGTAACTTAATTAGTGTAATGACATAATGTAGAAGTTTAACAATATTTGTTGTTTTTTTGACTTAGTATTTTTATTTTTTTTTAGCAATGTTTGTTGATGATGATGGTAATGTTTGTTGTTTGAAATTTTGATTATGGATGGATGAATGATAAATTTAATATATAGAAATTTCATATTATTTAGTATTTTTGAAATTAATAGATGAAGTAATTTTGAAATAAGTATATCTATTTCATTTATAATAAGGAATATGTCATTATATACATATATTTACATAAATTAAAGGGTATTTTTAATTTTCCTTAAAATTTTACGATTTTACGATTCGATTTTATGAACCCCCTTACGATCTTACTTAAAATCTCGATTTTAACAACCTTAATCATGACTGAGATACATGAAAGAGTATTGGAGGCCACCTCGACGGGCGGTCCTTGACAGCGAAAATATTGAGAGCCGGATATTATTGGCCAACAATGCGGAACAATTGTTTGGCCTATGTGAAACGTTATGACAAATGCCAAAAGTTTGCAAACACGCGTCATTCCCCGCCGGAAGAGCTCCATAACCTCGGCAGCGCTTGGCCGTTTTACAAATGGGGGATAGACATTCTCGAACCCTTTCCAACCGCAGCAAGACAACTTAAATTTATGGTAGTGTTAATCGACAACTTCACAAAATGGATTGAGGCCGAGGCCCTTGCAACAATCACCGCTGAAAGAATCCAAAAATTCATCTAGAAGAATATCGTTTGTCGATATGGTCTCCCTAGGGTGCTAAGCTCGGATAACAACACTCAATTCACCAACGATAGACTCCAAGACTTCTGGCAAGAACTTGATATTCGCCAGGTCTTTACCTCGGTCAAACACCCCCAAACCAATGGCCAAGATGAGGCCGCTAACAAGGTCATACTGGCAGGACTAAAGGAACGACTCGACGACGCGAAAGGGGCCTGACCATACGAACTCCCCATGGTCTTGTGGTCATACCACACCATCGCTCAAACGTCAACCAAAGAAACCCTTTTTCGACTCACTTATGGGTCAGAAGGTATGATCCCTGTCGAGATTGAGGAACCTAGCCCCAGGCTACACTACTTTCGGGAAGACACCAACAGTGAAGAACAACGAGTTGACCTCGACCTTGTACAGGAAATCTGAGACTAGGCTCAAATTCGTGAACAAGCCACCAAATAAAAAGTAGCTCAGAAATACAACAAAGGAGTTCGACTTAGATAGTTTCAAGAAGGAGACTTAGTCCTAAGGAAGATTGAAGGCTCGAGAAAACAACCCTCACTAGGGAAACTTGGTGCCAACTGGGAGGGCGCTTACCGAGTCACTAATAATCTCGACATAGGGGCTTACCACTTAGCTGAGCTATTAGGAAGGCCCTTGACCAGGTCATGGAACGCAACTAGCCTGCGGAAATATTACAGCTGAATGGCTATCTTCTTGTAAATCATTTAAAAAATATATACTCTCATTTATCACTTGTCAAAATCTTCACATGGGCCCAAACCCAACGTTTCTTTTCTTATCACAAGCCTCGAGTTACCTCGGTCTGCTGCCTTTGGTTTCGAATTACTTCGGCCTATCAATAACAAAGTTTTGTATCAAACAAGCCCCAACAGATCTCAAGTTACCTCGGTCTGTTGCCTTTGGTCTCGAGTTACCTCGGTCTATCTATAACAAAACTTTGTATCAAACAAGTCTCGATGGATCTTGAGTTACCTCGGTCTGCTACCTTTGGCTTCGAGTTACCTTGACCTATCTACAACAAAGCTTTGTATCAAACAATCCCCGGCGGACCTCGAGTTACCTCGGTCTACTGCCTTTGGCCTTGAGTTACCTCAGCCTATCTACAACAAAGCTTTGTATCAAACATGTCCCGACGGATCTCGAGTTATCTCAGTCTGTTGCCTTTAGCCTCGAGTTACCTCGTCCTATCTACAACAAAGCTTTGTATCAAACAAGCCCTGGTGGATCTCGAGTTACCTCGATCTGTTGCCTTTGGACTTGAGTTACCTTGGACTATCTACAACAAAGCTTTGTATCAAACAAGCGTCGACGAACCTTGAGTTACTTCGGTCTGCTATCTTTGGCCTTGAGTTACCTCGTTCGATTTACAATAAAGCTTTGTATCAAAAAAGCCCTGGTGGACCTCGAGTTACCTCGGTCTGTTGCCTTTGGTCTCGAGTTACTTCACCTTATCTACAACAAAACTTTGCGTCAAACAAGTCTCAACGGACCTCGAGTTGCCTCGGTCTGCTGCCTTTGGCCTCAAGTTACCTCGACCTATCTACAACAAAGTTTTGTATCAAACAAGTGCCAGCGGACCTCGAGTTACCTTGGTCTGCTGGCTTTGGCCTTGAGTTACCTCGGCCTATCTACAATAAAGCTTTGTATCAAACAAATCCCATCAGACCTCGAGTTACCTCAGTCTGTTGTCTTTGGCCTCGAGTTACGTTGACCTATCTACAACAAAGCTTTGTATCAAACAAGTCCCAGCGAACCTCGAGTTACCTCGAATTGCTGCCTTTGGTCTCGAGTTACCCTGGCCTATCAACAACAAAGATTTGTGTCAAACAACACGAAGCTTATTCAAGTAAAAGCAAATCGGAAGCTTCGTCACTCCCGCTAAAGCCCACCAGAGAATAAGTGGACGCGACAATCCTAAATAGTTCGATACTCACAGCGATTAAGCAGCCAAACGTTGCAGCAAACAAAAGCAAAGGAAAAATACAAGGTACCCACATTCGAGAAAACTTTCATTTCATTACAAAGTATGCCCGAAATACAAAACTTTTATTAAGATTTCGATGGTTCACTTAGAACAAAAATAAAACCGAGCCAGTTTAATATTCTATTCTAGTCAAATCCTAGCACAACAAGACCTACACAGCTAATCAAATTGGGGCACAACAAGGCCGACCATGTTGTCAAATACTCGTCCTCCGTAGAGCCCTTAGCAGCTTCCCAATGAGGATCACCAGAAAATCGACAACATCATGGCTGACCCTGAGCAGATATCGACTGGAGACCTTTCCTCCTTAGTCATACTCCGGTTACAGGATCCCCTCGCGAGCCACATCTTAGTGATGCGGATCCACGCAAGCGAAGGCATGCACAAGGACCTCAAAGGGAGGTCCAAGAAATGTGATGACACCAGCATGGCGATCACGGGCCCTAGAGAGCCTGAAATTCTAGGGACGATAGAAAAGCAGAGGCGGCAAAGGGCGAACTCCTCAAGGCTAATGTAATACCCAAGATTTTTCAGAATCAAATAGGATGTAATGTCTTAGACTATACGGTTTGGATACTTGAGGAAATAGGTCATTTCAAGAGATTATTGAAGCCTGAGACAAAAGATTATTTTCTGAGATAGGGACAAAGTCGTAATTATTGAAATTTGGGTAAAAGTACAATTGACCAAATGTTTTGGGAATTAGTGTAAAAGATATGAACTTCAAAATATCTTTGGAAATCAAACTTCAATTAAATGTAGCTTTAGATCATTTTAAAGTCCAAGTCCAAGTCTTTGTTTAAAGTTCAAGTCCAAGTCTTTGTTTAAAGTCCAAGTTTTCTCCAAGTCTTTACTTAGCCTCCAAGGTTGGGACATGTGGCATGTTTTTATTGGAAACACATGGATAGTAATGATTATATGGGACATATGGCACCATTTGATAAGAACACATGGAAGTAATTATTATATGGGACACATGGATAGAAAAGTCTTCTCCACGTCTTTGCTTAGCCTCCAAGATTACTTAGCCTCTAAGGTTGGGACATGTGGCGTGTTTTTATTGGAAACACATGGACAGTAATGATTATATGAGACACATGGCGCCATTTGATAATAACACATGGAAGTAATGATTATATGGGACACATGATATCATTTGAATGGAAACACATGGATAGAAAAGTCTTCTCCAAGTCTTTACTTTACCTCCAAGTTTGGGACACATGGAACCATTTGGATGGAAACACATGGAAGTAATGATGAGTCCCAAATAATTACGATGACACATGACATGTTATGATTTGTCAGGTAATTCTATAAATAAGCTTGAAATCTATCGTCCCAAGCCATTTCAAAATTTTGTGAGTTGAATCCATGCCACTTTGAGAGCACTTTTAGAGAGAGATAAGATCTTGAGTATGAGGGGGAAGTTTAGTAAAAAGAAAGAGAGAAAGTCGGTGAAAAACAAGGGAAAAAGCGAAGGAGAGGCAAAGGCTTGACGGAAAGTGAACAACCGCCAAAGAACTGTTGTAACAGTCAACAACTCAGAGAGGTAAGTTTGATTTCTTTTCATAATCATATAGAGGACTGAAATAGGAGTCCGTAACTTCAAATGAAAGTCGAATCGGAGTTAAAATGAGGGAGATATGGTAAAAATACGAAAGGGTGTCAAATCTTCCACCAGCGCATGCAAATACGCGCCACCTCTTCGTGGGGTGCATGGAAGCCCCTTTTCCCACGAAATTTCCTAGTTTCCTCCTATTTTAATGCCCTACAACTTTGTGTAAAAATATTTTGAGTTTATGACACGAAACTTCTGTAACTGTAGCAAAACCAAGGCCGGTACCCTATAAATAGTAACTCTGAAAGATAAACAGGCAAGGTGAGTGGTTCTTGCATCCAATAAACTCCATATTCATCATATGTTGGTTCATTTGTGTGATGTTTGTAGCTTTCACTTCATGATTCTCTTTGATTAAGCATATTTCTTTGTTCCTGCATGCATCACCAGTGTTGTGGATGGTTGATGAGATGGGTGTGGTGATTTGGGGAAGGAATCTGGTGCCCTCGGTGGGGCTAAGGACATCTAACCCCAAGCACGTGCCTCGGTGGCTAAGGTGTTTGAGAAGACTTCATTCTCATGTTACATTTTACATATGCATGTATAATCTAACTTGGGTGTTCGATACCCCTAGAACATTCCACGTTCTAGGTATGTTAGTTATGCTAGGTACGGGGGAGACAAGCAGAAGACCTGGGAAGGAGGTGGTCGAGACTTAATTCTAGTCCTTTAATTTTCGTTGTGTTTATTTTAAGTGTATTAGCATATGTCTCACGTGATGTACTATTAAACCCTATAAGAGTTGGATTCCTAAGAGACTTAGGTTTTCTCCGTTGAGAGTTGTATGTTGTACTTATTTCTTGGGTCTTGAGAAGATTATGATGTAGTTGGGGAATAACTGTTGCTTGGGTGGGTACATCTTTGAAATATAAGGATTGTGTTTGGTTTCATTTTACTTCTACTTTGGGTATGGGTATATAAGTATTTGTGACATTGTAGTTAAGTCTGAAGGTGATCTATTGCAAGTAGCTACTAAGATACTTGGAAGTCACCTAAGCATATCTATTCATCTTTTATAACTCATAGAAATCCTAGTTGTTTAAGCCCTCAGGTTCGATCTTTACTTTTGTTGATAAAGGATTTCCAATAACGCTCGTGTGTGGTAAATAGCTCAAAATGCTTGTATTTAACATCACTATATATTTGGAAAAGTGGAGTGTTACAACTAAGGAGTAAGTTGGCCCTCATATCGCGACCACCGCGAGCTACCAACGCACATACCGCGAACGCCCAGATCCACAAGCCGACCACCAAATACCTCCTTAGAAGGGTTACACCCAGTAAAATCCGCCCCCGTGCAGAGTAATGAGGCTTGCGCCAACGTTGCGTCGAAACCCCCCAGATACTGTAAAATAGCCTCCCTCCTTACACGAGCCTCCAAGCTAGCAACTTCTTGCCGAGAAGCGTTTAGTCCACCTCCAACTCCTTATTCCTCTCGTCCAGCTTGACCAACCCCTGCCGACCACCGTCTCCCTGATCGGACACTCTTAGATATCGAGATGATACCCTCCCCACCTCTTTATCGGCCGAAGTAGCCCGCTCATAAAAGCTGTTGACATTTGCCTTGGCCTTAGCCTCTCTTATTTTCGACTCTATAAATAAAAGGTGAGTGGCACTGGCAACGCGTAGTTGCAACATCTCCACTCATCGGTACAACCCCTCCTCCTAAAGAGAAACGAGCCTCTTCCGATCGGCCTCTATGAGGAGCTGGTCCAGGAAAAATCTCCCCGGTTGAAAGGCATGGCTCCAGAGACTCCGAGGATCCTACTCAACGTCATCACAACCCCACAAGCTTAGTCGCAGAGCACGTATCAATCGGGGAGGCACTGACCCGCTATCCGCCCGATCTGAGCCCGACAAGCTTGCAACATCAGTTAATGGATTTAAACTCGAGGGGCCTGCAACGTCGATAGTTGGCCTCAGACCCAAAAAGCTGGGCACCTCAGCAGTTTGGTTTAGGGAGTCCAACGTGTTAGGAGCTTGGCCAGAAGACCCTGGTTAAGTAGCTACCCGATGTCTTTTTCGCTAAAAGGGCACCTTCTCGGCCTCCGTTGGAGAGAGAGTGCCAGCGGCAACTACGACAATCGGTCGGGCATGAACGTGGCTCCTTAACTTCGCAGTAGTGACAAGCACTCCAGACGATATCCCGACACCTTTTTCCATCGTATGTCTCGCCACTTCTTCCGCTGTCAAACCCGCGCCCTTTCCCCTAAAACATAAGACTATGAAGCATAAAGCCCTGATAAGAGTTGTCATTGAAACAGAGCAAAATCCAAATACGCAGTGACAACGTACCCATATATTCGGCCAAGACCTGAGGGTTCTCTCTCAGTTCCACAAGCTTCGCAGACTCCAGTTGGGGAGAAAGCGTGAAGGCATCTACCAGGGCTTAATCCTCCAGATCGAGAATCCCATACTCGACCTCTAAAAGGGAATTTGGATCCAATTTCCAAAATAGGGGGTATTTCTCTTTGCCTTCCTCGTCCAGGAAAAAACTAAGCTCTTCCTCGCTCGAGCCCACCTTGAAAAAACCATCCTTGAAATGCTTTAAGGATGTGGTAAAGCCCTTCAGCATCGACTTCCCCGTACGGTTGGTCAGAGAAATCCAACCACCCCGATAACTTCCTTTCCAATGATAGCAATGGAAGAAGACCACCTTATTAGGTGTGCGGCCAAGGAACTCGGCCAATACCTCAAAGCTATGGATGAATCCCTAGCTATTCGAATGCAGTTGTGTCAGGGCGACGTTCATTGCCTCCAATAGTAAACTTTGGAACTCGGTTAGAGGAAGTCGCAACCACAGCCTCGTGAATAGCACCTCATACATATACAAGAACCTGGACTCCGAGGCTGAATGACAGACGCGTTCTTCCCAGCCGCAAGGAAGGCAGACAAACTTTTTCCCTCTTCCTCCATCCTTCTTCCTTCCCTCTCCGCTCCGGGAGGTGACCTTTCCTCTCACCATAGCCAAAGACGAATTCGTAGAGAACTTCGACACAATCCAAGCAACCTCCTCGAGTACCCAGTCGTACGAACAAGCAAGGCTTGAAGTAGAGATAACCATTCGCCAAGTTGACTAACCTGCTAAGCAGAGCAATCGAATGTTGGAACAAGAGTCCTAAGACAGAGGACATGTTCGTGAATGAAGGTAAGGGACGTGCACGCACAGGGCAACGCATACAAATAGTCGTTAGAAGAGGCACCGAATAGGCGACCAACAGCCAACAAAACCCCGCCACATGTCCCACAATGAGCATTCTAACGAACTTACCCCACCTAGGATGGCGAGCCCTTTCGTGCCTTCAGATGACGCCTTACACCCTCCGACATGCGCCTCGATTCTTGAAGCCCATGGAGCCCTGCGCAATTGAACGAGGCTGCCAAAACCAAAGCCCAAAGTCCAGGTGCCAAACCCCTTGAGGGAACGGCAGCTCGACCCCATCCCACGGACCAAAACCACGGTTACGATAAGCTAATGGGGACATCAAAGCCGCAAGGATCGGGCAAAACACACACGAGGAGAAAGATAGGAACATGTCATCTCGATAGGGAAAGAAGCGTGATTTGTTATTTACCAAGAAGCACTCAACAAAGTTACAAGGTAAGTGCCAAAAGTCTACACTACCATACAAAATTACAGCTCGACTCGACTTCCCTCGAAAAGGCCAAAACCCGAAAGATCTAACTCCGAGAAAGCAGCTCGAACATCGGACAGGGCCGCTACATACCCTTCCTTTCTTGACCCCTCCGCTTCTATCTTCGCCTTTTCCATCTCGGACTAAGCAACGGCCACCTCGGCCCTCACTCTCGTCCCTATCGCTGTCACCTCAGATTTAGCTAAAGCCATCTCCGCCTCCTGCTTTTTCAACTCCACCTCGGCAGCATCCAACTGAAATTGAAGAACGTCGACCGCATGACCGACCTCATCAACCTGTTTCTTCACCTCGATGGTAGTTGCCTCCACGACCTTCTTAGCCTCTCCACTTATTGACTCCAAAGCCCTGCACAACTCCTCTTCGTGGCCTGCCTTCATCTTGAAAAAATGAGTTACCACACCCACCTCAAGCAAGTAACAGTCCATCGTAAGTTGGAGCACCTATTACTTAACCTGATGAAACGCGACCGATGAGCTCGGACCCGGTAAGCCTCCCAGTTCAACGACGGGTTAAGAGAGGCGTCGATGAAGAGGTCACTTCGAAACTCTTAGTCTTGAAACGAAACCAAGCAGTCACCACTCCCGACAAGATTCGAACTACCGGGTGATCAAAACCTCCCTATCAGGACCTTCTGACGCTTCATAAGTCGGGCCAACTCTTCAGAAATTGTAAGCTTGTAACACCCCGCCCTATACAGGCGTGTTACTATAAGGAAGTTCCCGGGGATTCTTTTTTTTTTTTTTTTCTTACCAAGTCTGATACTCGTGACGCCTGTGAGCACAATCTTCACATGTAGATGAAAACCCCGAGAGTTCCAGTCGTACTCGTTAAGTCAACAATAACATAATCTCAACCAAACGAGACAATATAAACACAGCGGAATACTTAATTAATCAAAATGACGTGGCCTACCACGTGTTACACTCGAGTTGTTCCCACACCACCATATGAATACAATACCAATAATAATTATTACAACATCATCAAGCGGATTATATATATAACATTAATGTTTCCAAAATAACATAACACCAACAACTATCAAACATACACCACTGGCTCCTCAGTCGTGTCCTCGACCTCGCTGCTATCCCTAACAGGAACGTTGAATATTCCAGGGGCATAACCCATGTTAGATGATAAACCATCTAAGTGAAGGTAAGAAACAGTTATACAATGCATGAAAGACATACGAGCATGGCATACTACAAGACAAATGCAAGACACGTCTAACTCGAGATATCACCTTGACCTGCTTAGTCCCTCGAAAGCCTCACTGTGGCAGACGTTCATTTGGTCCAATGTTAATCCCTCGGGTGCACCGTCGTGACACCCGTTCACCTGGTTTAACATTATTCCCTCGAGTACCCCAGTGTGACACCCGTTCACCTGGATTAGCATTATCCCAATCTCAAGTAGACCCCACATTGCCCCACACAGACCCAATGATGCGATTAAACATGACTCCTCATGATATGAAAATTTACACGCCATGCACCAACATTTTAAAAATAAATAGTTAATGCAATGTAGTGAAAATCGATACAACGAACGTAAGTAAAGACCTTGTAACTAAACTAAGTCTAGGAGGGTAAAATTACTCACTAGAACTCACCAAAGCATTTTAAAAACACTTTCAAGACAAGGATAAGCTAGAATCAAGCCACTCACCTTAATTCGAAAAAGTCCAGATTTCACCTCGAAAAACGTGCCACACCTCGAAAATTGTGTAAATCCTCTTCCAATGACCCAAATGACTCCTATTTCATCATTTAACACCTTTGGAATCAACATTCTATTTTTTCATAATTTTCTCTATTTTTATTTAATTTTTAAACCTCTATACCTTCGGAAATTCATTAAAAATACCAAACATCATTGTTTTCAAAATATTCTTCCATGATAATTCCTAAAATAATTTAACCTAAATTCTGAAATTAAAAACACATCAAAACAGTACCTCACGCGCCCTCACGCGCCACCCCGGAGTCCTGCGAGTGGGACTCACGCGCCGCCGCACAGTCTTCTTCTCCGGTCGTCTTCTCCGATTCCGGTGATGTCCAAAACCCTAAATTCTTATAGGGGCTTGTAGAGCTCCTCAAGGCGACCTCAATGGTACCATTTTTCGTCGGAAAAAGTTGCCGGAGATAGGATTAAAAGCGAGTTGCAGGTCGCGGTGGCCGATTTTTCGATTTTCCGGCCAAGCTTCGAAACCCTCCAAAATCTATACCAAACGATCCAAAACTCTCCAGAATTGATCCTTAGATCACTAAGAACAAAAGCCCCTTATCCCTTAAGCTCGATTCAAGCAAAAACACAAGAATTTGAGCGATTTTGTTTTTTGAAACCCTCGGCCGAAACCTCCCTTTTATACTCGATTTTTACCCGATTGCTCACCCTATCTTGCTCGTCCTCATCCCTTTAGCCCAAATCTAGCCTCTAAACCAATCGAAAAACAACAAATCAAGCTCTAGATCCCTCGAAAGATTCGGCCAAATCGGAGAAAATTTCCGCCATCATTTCCGGTCACGTCGCCGCCGTGCTCGGCCAATGGCCACTCCCTGAAGCTTCATCATCACCTGGAGCTCGTCCTAGCACCCTTAGGCGAGCTTCCCGACGTCCAGAGGCGGCTGGCCGGCGGCCCATGTGCGGCGGTCGGATTCCCATTGTGCAATTTTCCAAAATTGCAATTTCACCCCTATTTTCTTAATTTGACATTTTAGCCCTTTCTTTAGAGTCCCTGATCTTTCTAAATATACCACAATGACCCTCAAGTTGTATATTTTCCATTTCCTTTTGGAATTTCTGAAAAATTCATCGATTCGACCTCCCACTAATATTTTGCAAAAACTGCATTTTTGCCCGAACTCTCCTAATTGCTTGCTTTTGACCTCAAACCTTTGAAAATCCCTAACTTTATCAAATATCATCTAATTGCGCCACTTTTCCTCAATTGGATTATCTTAACTTGGTCATTCGTCTTTTGTTTAAGTTTTGAATATTGCATTTTGGCCCGAAACTTTGCTAGATATCGTTTTGACCCAAATCTTCGAAAATTCTCTTATTATTTAATACCGAGTATTACAAAGCTCCCCTAAACTTGTCCCCGGGGTCGTGGTCTCAACAACCATAGCAGCGGGTTGCACGGTGGGGGTAGTAGGTACTGGTGCAGCAAAAGCCCTCCCAGCTCCCTTATTCGCTAAAACAGAGCCCGATGCAGCTTTACCTCCTTCCTTGCCAAACATATCCATTTCTTCCTTGATATCTTTCTTACCATATGTAGAAGCCATTTACCCTACAAGCACACAAGCATAAGGAGTAATCAAATAGGCTATCGCTCGCAAGGTTCGCCAAAACCCCTGCACTTATCTCTTTCTTCTTGTTACTGAGAAAGCGAGGAAACCGTGGCACAAAGGGGATCCTTATAAAGATCGTCGAAGAATACCTACGACACATCCCACAAATTTGTTGTCACCGAACCGACACCTGTCACACATCTAAAGGATTTTCAGTTACCACCCAGATAGTGCCCTCATTTTCCAGGAAAAATGCCTTGAATCCCGAGGCCACGCGCGTCGTGAGTTAGTGCATAAAGAATACTGCTTTGCTTGCTCGTCTCAGGCCGACCTCGAAATGACTCCAGAATCGCCATCCCAGCAGAGACAAAATCAGCTCAACCAACTGCCTTGACCCCACTTAATCTAACTCTTCAAACTAGCACATCCAGCAAAAACTACTCAAGCTTCCCTTTTTTCAGCTCGAACGCTCGTTTCTCGAGCATTCGACCTGGGGGGTTGTGAATCGTCCGGGCCCAGTCTCGGCCCTCTCCTTAGGGCCAATCTTGGTCCTCTCTTTGGACCCAGCCTTGGCCCAGTGCCAGTCTGCCACGACATCATTGCGATTTCCACTTGGTATCCGAGCGACAGTCTCAAATCTTATCCTCATTAATGGCGGATCCCATCCACATTAATATGGATCCCGTCGCCACCATGCTACCGCTTGGGAACCTCCACCGGCGCTGGATAGCCAGTCCCATCACCTGCAAATGTACGATACATGCATGCAAGAGGACATCTTATTCTTCTATATCAACAAACTCTCTTCAGAGCCAAGGTATGTTCTGATCTCTGACCTACTGATACACTGCTTATCTTTACTCTCTTACTCACTCGACCATCGGAGTGCTTGCAAATGCCAACCGCCCCCCGGACGAACCCGTCGTCTGAGCCCACGCCCTGCCTCTGATCATCCTCTTTTTGTCAGGAAGGAACATCAAGTAAATGACTGTCTCTGGTCATTATTATAATTCTGCTTCCTGGACCAAACCAATCAAGTGTTCCAACAAGGGCATCCAGCTGATTTGAATGGTCAACATCGTCAAGGACTACAAGAACCCTCATACACTGTACCTTGTTCATTATCATACTACGCCCTTGATCAAGACTTCTTATTTTTATATCATTGTCTAAGACTGAGAAGATATCAAGAAGAAGAGATCTTTGCAATGACTCCAAGCCATGCTTCCCAATAGTTTCTCTGACATTCGGAAGGTAGTAATTGGCATAAAACCGAGAACAAAGTTGGTGATAGACAGCCTTGGCAATAGTAGTCTTTCCAATACCACCCATTTCTAATAGTGATATCACTTTTCTATGTGAGGATACAATCCAACAACATCTTCAAAAATGCTTGAACCATTATCTCCCACTCTATTTAGAATATGAATGGCAATGTTTCGGACAAGCTTTGCTTCAGGCCTGTCCATGAGATGAGTTTAAGAACACAAAAAATAGATCATAGTTAAGATATTGTCATTTGACTTTCATCTCAGTGCCTCCTATAATATAATGCCCATAACCACAAAATATATGATTATATTTTAATCAAAATTTACACGGGAGGTATCGTAGCTAGGTGACCCAGAAACATCCCCTAGACATAACCCAATTCTTTTGGTTCAAAATTCTTTCTTTTTAAGGTGAGTGAGATAATTAAAAATGCAGCAAAAGTAACACATTATAATGAATTAATATCCATGAAAACTCCAACTACCAGCAATTACGAAATAACTATCAAATTAAAAATCCTAAATAAAAAAGGACTCACTCACTTCTCTGTTGGGGAATTGAGGTCAAACCTTGAAGCCTTAATAACAACCACCTCGTATTTAAGGGGATGCATTTACGAATGAACTATTTTAGCAAGGAATTAAACACGATGACATATGTTACGACTCTATTTATTTATATTATCTTATAAGTATAATATGTAAAACATTATATATACAAATACAGAGTTATTAATATTTTTTTTAAAAAAAGTTTGAGTTTCAATTGTTAATATTAGCCGTCTTTTTCTGAATCGCACCCAAAAATGTTGGTCGCTTCCATTAGAGCATTCCTCCATATCTGCACCTTCTGCTTCTCCTTCTCTTCGTTGGAATCTCGCTCGTGTTTGGCGAATGCTTCTTGAACGCTTCCTCTTTGTTTTCATAAATTCGAGGGATCTACTTTATAGAACACGGGCAAGATGGTGAGTCCCCTCGTCTTTTGGCACTCGAGGATCTTAACGAGTTCTTCCAAGCACCACTTGGAAGAAGCGTAGTTCTTGGATAAAGCAACCACGACAAACCTCGACTCTTCGATGGCTTTAAGAGCGCCTAAGAAATCGATTCACCTCTCTCGAGCTCCAGGTCATCTTTGAAAGTGAAAATGACCCTCTGATGCAGAGTCGAATAGAGATGGTTAACGAAGCTGTTGTGGGTGTCTTCGCCTCTGAAGCTCAAGAAGACGTCGTATTTTCGGAAACTAGACCCAAGATGGAGAGAAGCTCCGTCGTGCAATTGGGTGCTAGTGGAAGCCATTGTTCCTGCTCGAAAAACAACAGAGGCTAAGAGGAAAGAAGGAACAAATGGTATTTATAAATAAATAAATGGTCTGACAGACCGCGTTGTGTACTAAAAATAAATAAATAAATAAATGGTATTGGCGATGGGCCTTGCCCTTGCGATTCCAACACAGTTGATTTTTTTCTTCCCTGTTTCCTTATACTTACTAGCACTGCTCTACGCAAAGTCTGGAGCAAATTTGGCTATAATTATTAGATGAATGAATACACACACCCTCCTCGATATCTTCTCCAAATTTCATTTAAAATATTTGAATTAATTACAATAAGTTTATAAATATTAATATATGTAAATAGACAAATTTATAAATTACAATCGTATTCTTTTTACCAAACAAAAATTCTTTATCAATAGATTAAATATATCACTTATTATATATTTATTATATTAATTTTTACATAATTTTTAAAAATATATCATTGTCAATATATTAAATTTAATCATTGTTGAATTTTTTAAATTTAAAAACTCTATCCAAATTTTGCTTTTTTATTAAAAATGTAATAGATTTAGAATATATTAAAGTGTTGTCTTTGAGTATAGAATAAGAAGATCAATAAAATCAGTGCATTTAAAGATCAAATTAAAACCAACTAAATTTATTTTTATTAGTGTAAAATGTGCAGCTTTTGTGATTTGGGCGATTAGCGATGACATTCTCAGAGGTTTAGAAATGCTTTGACTAATTTATGTGGTTTATTTATTTTTTTTTATTTTTTTTTGAAAAAGATACCTTCTCTATTATTAATTAAATTAAAAAAAAATATTGCTAGCTGAAAACCTTCAACAACGAGTTTCAATCATTGAAACCCATCAACGACTACTTAACTTGAAGACACAAGTTTTCGTGTGCACACACACAAAGAAAAAAAAAATAAAAAGATGAACCAACTTATTTGAAATTGACAAATCCATGGGATTCTTCGTTGTCATCTTCTTCTCTTATTTCATCTTCTCTCTTTGTATCAAAATCAATTACTATCGTTTGACATATCATTAATTGCTTCTATATCCATTGATGGTGTGAGTAGCACATGATGTCCAAAAGATATTTGGCCTCTTCAACTTCAATAATTTGGTCTCTCCCATATTGTTAGCAGCATTGTCTGTTACTACTTAGATGACATTTTGTGGTCCAACTTGCTTAATGCATTTGTCCACATACTAAAAAATGAGTTCACTTGTATGTGCTTCGTCTGAAGACTCTTTGGAAGACAAAAAAACAATACCTACATTAGAATTCACACATAGGTTCATGATGATCCTTTTTTTTCTGTCTGTCCAAGCATCTGTCATAATGGAACACCCATTTTGTGCCCACTCTTCTTCATGCTTCTTCTATAATTCTTCAGTTCTATCCACTTCTCCCTTTAACAACGGTTCCCTCAACTGGTATTTGACTGGGAGGCTTGAAGCTCGAGCTAAATTGACCAATCGCCTCAACAAACAATTTTAAAATATCATGATCTATAACATTGAAAGGTATACCAGCTTCATACATCTATCTGGCATAATACTTATGAACAGTCAGTGTTTTTTCTTTAAAGAGTGTTTCGTTGATATTTTGCTACCTTTTCGTCATTCCCCCAATCAAAGTTTCAAAACTAATGGAGGTTGCAAACTTATCCATAGGGCCAAGAGTATGGGGCGTTTTTTTGCTACCTAACTCTTGCAATTCATCTTCATGATCGTCCATTTCAAAAATATTAACAGAAAATCTCATCAAATCTTCCTTATTTTTCTTCTTCTTCTTCTTTCTCTTTACCTCAGCAATAACATTCTTGCATTTGGTTTTATCATCTGGAGAACATTTTGGACATGCAGAAACATTTTCGGAAATGTGACTTATGTGTTCTTTTACTCTATAAACTCTGTCAGACATAACTTTACCACACAACTTTCATTTAATTTTATCCATATTCTTCGGATCAATTAACATTTCATGCTCTCATCCGATATCATTGGACTTCCTTTTAAGAACTAGAGTTGTATCAGACGATGCTCCCGTACTCCAAGTCCTATCGGAGATTTTTAATTTAATCAAAGAAACTTGCAATAGAAACCTATATATATAACTAATAATCTCACTTAATATTCAAAATAACAATAACATATCATGTCATAATCGTAAAATAATCAAATTAAAACAATAAATAGCAAAATAACTTCTGTTTTATAAAATTATAATATAATGAAAACCGAAGTTGTTTTCTGCAAAATAACCAATAAGCTCATATAATTTTTTGTTTTCAAGATTCTTCATCATGTAGAAACACATATATTATATATAATTAATAATAATAAAAACTAAAAAACAGAAACATTGAAATGGCCAAACCCAATAATCAGAGAAAGAGAGGGTTACGACGGAGATAGAGTTTGCTGGCGGTGAAGATGGAGTTGTAGGCAGTGACAGCGGTGATGTACCAGCAGCATTGGGACGGCAGTGTTGAGGCAATGGTGGCCTTGGGGTGAGAGGAGTGTGAGAGGGAGAGATTACTATGAGACAAACAATTGAGAAATTAAAAATCCTAAAAAATGGTTGATATTTAATGTCAAAAATTGGGTGGCCTAGGCAGCGCGGGCCTCCTAGGAGTTGCCGCCGGCCAATTAATCGGGTCGGTACCTAGGAGGCTTGACTAGAGCATATTCATGTCCACCTAGGACGAGTTTTCGAACACTACTAGTTCATATGAAATTTTTTTGTGATTTAAAAATAGTTTTATTAGTTTTTATAATTTGTAATTTTTCTAATAGCCTCCTTGGGTCATTATTAAACCTAAATTTAAAAATAAAAAATATAAAAACAAAGAAGTTAAGAAAATTATTGGGCTTTAACCTATTGGTGATAGTTCCAATCATTGATCATTTGTCAACTACCTGATAGAGCCCATTGCCAATCTAGCTTGCACAGAAACGGATACGAAAAATATTTTCGATACGAAACGAAAATAAAAAAATGACATTTTTAAAAAAATGTAAGAAATGAAAATGCAGGATTAAGTGTAGATTAAAAAAATATAAGAGTTTTTTGCAGATATAATTTTATAAATATATTATTTTATGATTAACTAATATATATTATATATATTTTACAAATATAATATTTAACATATATACATACATATTATCATCTTCCTCTATTTTTTCAACAATTTATACATACAAATACATATGCAATTTATACATACATATACATATATCCAAGAAACCTTAATTATATTTCTCATCTCTCTCTCTCTCTTTCCTTTGTTGTCTGTCTATTACTCTTATTCTCCAGTAACCGCCTTTCGCCAGCTATCCTCTAGCCTCGCCTTACCTCTTGCCATTGACCATCTCACTGCCTTACTTCTCATTGCTGCACACTCCGCATTCTGTTGTTGTCACCTCACATCTCTCCGCTGCCCAACTGATCGTCTCACATCTTGCCACCACATTCTCTCTTTTTATCGCTTCTACATACCCCTAATTTTGTTATTGTATTCTCTCTCTTTGCCATCTCTTTCCATCTTTGCACACATCTCCTTCTATTATTGTATCCTTTATCTCTGTCATCTGTAGTTTAAGAAATTTATGTGATTTGTAAAATGGCCTGAAAAACGTATTAAGCCGTTTTTTTTTGTTTTCGTGCTTCAAAGTTGCCAATAAACCGTTAATGTCTATAACAAAAATATAAAGAAGAAGAAGAAAAATAAGACCAAGAAATAAGAAGAAAAATAGTGGGTGAGACATCTTCATAGATTTTGATAAATTCTAGAATCCATCATTAGAATCACCAATGGATGCAATTACCATAACTCATTGCTATTTTTAGGAGACAATGAAATTATAGGACAAAATATAAGATAAGATGGTGAGATCGTAGTGTCAATCATGACAATAAGGAGAATAAGTAGTAGGGTTAGGGTATTAGAGACTAGTGATGAAGAAAATGAAGAATAGATAGAGACAACGATGATAGGAAAGACATGGAAACCAATTTGTTTTGAAACCCATCAAATTTTAGAATTGGTAAATGCTATAATAGGTTCTTGAACCCATATGTTCTAGAAATCAATAGGTTCATGGAACCCATTGACCACCAATCAATTTCTAGAACTAGTTTGGTTGCAATTCTTGTCAATGTTTCTTGTCATTCTTATTGAAGAAAAAATAAAAGAAGATTTTTTCTCGACTACCATCATTGAGGATGTGTGCAATGGGATCTATCATTTTTGTTGCAATACATGGTAGGTTTAGCATGGAGAAAAAAAAGAGAAATGGTGAGACAAAGACAAAAAGATGAGGAAAAAGATAAAGACAAGGAGATCAAAGACAACAAAGATTATAAACAATGACCTATAAAAAATAATGTGTTTTGCATAAGGTGATGAAAACAACTCATGGTAGTGTTAGGCGATATAAGGTAGGAAGATAAGGGGTAGTAAGTGATGGTTGGCATAGTAACACAAAAGGTTTCGTTAGTGATGACAAAAGCCAAAACTAGCAGTCATTAGTTGAATAATATTTTTTATTTCTTAGTATTGTTCTTTTTTAGTTTTTGTTTTTTTTAATTTTGTTTGGTTATATTTAGTTTTTATTTACTTAATTATTATTTAATTAACTTAATTAATTTATCTCTATTAAAGTTTTAAGTAACAAAGTTAGTAACAAATGGGTCTATGAGCAAAAAATTTAAATCATGGGGATTTCTACAACTTTTTTTAAAACATAAAGGGTCTCCATACAAATGACATAAAGTAGAGGGGTTTTGTGCAATTTACACTTATTTTTTTAATGTTGACAAGAGCCCAAAGAATTCAGGATATTTGTTGAAGGGCAATAAATGTAGTTATTTATCAAATTATGTATATTTGTTATATTTTATTTTCAAAGTCCCTCCTACGAGCATCGGACATTCTTATATTGCTCGACGTGGGCCTTCCTCCCCCCCCCCCACCCCACCCCACCCCACCCCACCCCACATACATACATGCATATATACATATAATTTTATATTTTTTTGAATATTACCATAAATTGTTATCTAAACAAATTATTAATTCTATTTTGTTCAATTAAAGTTATAGTTACTTTAATAATTATAATTATAATTATAATTAATAATTTATTTACATTTTTAATCGTAACAAAATTTATATATATTTTATATCTTTTTTAACTATGTCTGTTAAATAAAAGTGTAACCAAAAAATTGAATAAATTAATTTTTTTCTTAAATCGAACTAACTCGATCAAATAGATATTCAAATCAAATAAATTAAAAAATTTAAAATATCAAGTTATTTATGTTGTTCGACACTGACGTCTAACTCTTTTAAATAATTTGATTGATTTGATTATACTCTTATTTGATAGATACAATTAAAAAAGAATGTATAAATTATGTTATGATTAAAATAAATAAATAAATTATTAATTATGATTATAATTATAATTATTAAAATAATTATAACTTTAATTGAATAATATTCAAAAAAATATAAAATTATATGTATGTATGAATGTATGTATGGGGTCCCACCCCCAAAATATGTATCCCAAAAATATAAAATTATATGCATGTATGTGGGTCCCCCGCCACACCCCCGCCGCCCAAAGTACAGGCACTTCCCCCCACCCCACGCCACATAGATACATAAAATAATAAAGATTAATAGTCAGTTAGAAAATGTGTGTAATGACCGATGAATCTCACTTACTAAGACTTTATAATAATTTAATATTATTATTAGATTTTTTAACCCAAAGACTCTTGGAGTTGAGAGTTTTTACTAGTGTATTTGATAGTATATATTTTTCATAAAAAATGTTTAATTATATGTAATTATTATATATATTTTTATAAAAATAATTAAATATTTTTTTAATTTTTTTATAAAAAATATGTATATGATATAAATATTTAAAGATTCTTTCTATGAAATTTATTTTTCAATGGGTGGGGTATTTTTTATTTTCTAGATAATTATTATCTAGACTTAAATTTTAGATAATGCAATCAAACAGACTTTAAATGTTTTGTAACGTATTTATTTTATATATATTATACATCTAATATATATACTTTTACTTTTAAATAAGTGGGATTACATTAATTTAGAAAAATATATAATTTTTTCAACAAAAGGGTACGGATGCTCCTTTCAAGTGCATTACATCCCATTGAATTGCACTACACCCCTTTTATCTATTATATTGCACTCTATTGCTTTTGCATCATCTTATTTATTTTTTTTTTATAGTACCCTCAAGTGCGTGTTGCTTGTACCCAAGGCGTATCATAGCAGCCCCAAGGCGTAAATCAACTGGCAAAGGAAGAATCGCTGGGGTGTTGCTCTTTGGGCCCCTAGGTTCTATGTTTGAGCCCTGATTAAGAGGTAGTTCAGCAGGCAATGAGCGACTCTGAAAAATAAAAAATACTTGTCGCCCTCATGTTTCCGGTTGTATTAGGGGTCATCTGTTGGGTTCCCTGATTTATCTCTTCTGTTGAAATCGTGGGACCGAATAGTGGGAGCGTTTGTGATAGTGCGTTAACAAAAAAAAAAAAAAAAGTATCATAGCATATTCATTCCAATTGCATCAATTCTTTATATGCCGGATAGATAGTTTGGAATAACAATATCAAATCATGAACATTAATAGTATTCACTTTGCCCGCAAGTAAGTTCACATAATAAAAGTCACTCTCAGTCTCAGGGCATAAAATTGTATAATCTTGAGTGATTTTCATTAAGAGTAACCAATATAAGCAACTAGTAACTGTTTCCTGAAAGAATTGCAAGGATTAAGAAAAAGGATCTGCCTCCATATGTCCAAGATGGGGAAGGATAGATAAACAAATGATCAATTTATTGGACCTTTCTACACTAACTAAAATGTAGGTTGACGCTGATACAGATGGAAACTACTCCCCAGTTTTCCAGCCGAAAAAGGAAAGAGGCATTTGGTGGGGCAAGTCTGACAAATGCCGACTAGAAGCAGATCGTCATAACTTTGCTTCCAGAAAGGCTGCCCCAGTCGTTGTAACAAGAAAACAGAAATGATGGCATTTGAAGCCAATGTATTCCCAAACTGGTCTCTCACTTGCTACGTTTTTTGGCTTCGCTGTACAGAACGACCCCAAAGACGGTGAGCGAGTAACCGAGCATTCCAGTTACAGAAACAGGATTTCTAAATATTAAGATTGAGACAATCACGGCAACAGCCCCTTTTGCATTTCCTAGCACCTGGATGGACCACAAAACCATTTGTTATCAAGCAGCAGGAGTTGACATTGATCAACAAGGAATTAATAATTTTGAACATTAAAATATAGCAGGTAAATATTGGAAACATCTACATTTGTCTAGTCTATCAGCTTAGACCCAGTGAGTGAAAGACATCCTATTACTAGGCTACTACCATGCCAATATAAACATCAAAATTGCTGTTTGTTGACCCATAAAACTTTAATCTGAAGATGGGATACTGTTTAAATGGTTTAGACACTTCGAATCCCCAAGGGAAATCATTGCAGCTAGAAGATAAGAACCAAGAAACCAAGCATATATTTCCACTGTAGCTCCCGGTCAATAAATTTATCGTCCATTTTGGTTGCTGGATAAGAGGTTTATCGCAGATATAATGGTGCAAACAGTCAGGAAATTAGCTT
Organism: Diospyros kaki; assembly: GCA_036245055.1. Lineage (NCBI taxonomy): Eukaryota > Viridiplantae > Streptophyta > Magnoliopsida > Ericales > Ebenaceae > Diospyros > Diospyros kaki. Next base: position 22,693,291 of record BSEG01000010.1, on the reverse strand, counting down.
GTCTGTTGCCTCAATATCACAGATACAGCATACAATTAATACGCCATCACCAACTTCACATTATTGACCAACTAGCGCTTTACAAACTCCTTCAGAAAAGAAATCATCATGGTCGCGTGGTGTGAATTTAATCAACACTTCCAGCAGAGCAAAATTGTCATGGACCCTAAAAGATCCATCTTAGTAATCAAATGTCCAACTTAAATATCTAGAAGACAAAAATGGCTCCCCGGCCCCCCTCTGTTAAATGGGTGGCTAGATAGCAACAAAAAGCAAAAGGAGTAACTAAAACCATTTCTTCCCATTTCCCAAAGCACCCCTGCAATCTACATAAGCTTCTGTGGTTTCTCTGCATTACTTTTAGCTCCTTCGGTTATCTACTTATAATTTCAATTGGGTGGGCAGTACATAGTATGATAAAGGCTTTGTGTTGATGGTAGGATAAAAGCTTAGTGTTAGGGAGAACATAATAGGTTAGTCATCAAAAGCTATTATGTTCTCCCTATTATGTTCTCTATTACTTTAGTTCACTGTAGTAATAGGTTAGCTATTATGTTCTCCATTACCTTAGGAACCATCACCTACGTACCATTTGCATTACTACAGTGAACTAAAGTATACTCAAAGCAGTTGTAGAGTTGGAACTTTTATGTCACAATACATATGATTAGGACATGTTTGTCTATTAATTTTCTTCAAAAGAAAAAAAGTATCGATCAGTAGCAAGTCTCACACTTCATTCTCATATGTATTACAATTCGTGTGTACACCCACATTGACATCATATTATTATTGTTAGATGACACAAATACGAGCATTAAATAATTACAAGGACATTAGGTTTTCAAGAGCAGTACATTGGGGCATGGTAAATTAAGATATGAATCAATATATTTCACCTATAGGATATCAATTTTCTATTTTCATGCACTAGAACGTCTACCACTTGAAAGTTTACATGCTCTAAGTATTCCAATCAGAGCAGATATGTTGAAAATCCTTTCATGTTGCTCTTACAGACTTATGTGGAACAATATACTTTATATCACTAAAAAGTTAAAAAAAAAAAAGAACTCATAGATTTGCCGCTATATACATAAAGAACATGAAGGCTACATAAATAAATCATTCAGGCATCCAGCGCACTTTATTTGAAACATATTTTTTAATTTCAGTTAAGATAAATGCAACCCTTCGCAACTTGAGTAGGACCAATCTGATAACAGACTTTCTCTATGGTTCTTTTGGATAGGAAAACTTAATTGAACAAATTGTAAAAGTGTAGATGAAACATCATTGGGGCAGATGCATTGAAAATTTTCAAGCAGAGAGGAGGCATACCTGTAGAGTTAGAGCACTAGTATGCTTAGTTACCAAAAAGTTGGTGAGATTCACAAAATATGCCAAGGCAGAATTGAATAGGAGATACCAAATAATCTTGACATCATCTCTTGCAAGGGCCAAGGTGATACCGACCACATTTTCTTCCATAATGAGTGTTGCAGGGAGTAGAAGTATAACAGCTATGGGAGCCATGTACAGGAGGAGGTTCATAGAATTCAACTTTTCCCTGAAACAAAGTCATAGATCTTTTAGCGTATATATTTCTGATTAACAATTAATTCAACAGCAAAATAAAATAAGTTTAGCTCAAGTACAGCTGTAATTTACCCTTCAGAAGACAGCAAAATCCCTTGAAGCACCGTCTTAAGCGCCCTTGCAGCCGTAGCACCAACACACATTATAAATCCAAAAAGATGGAAACTCGGCTCACCCTATAGCGATGTAAAGAAAGGGATAGAAGTGATCAAAAGATAAAGAGCTTGTATCTCACCTATTGGAATGGAATAAACTGATTGAATATGGAGAAACCTGCTAATTAAACTAGACTAAGATTATCGGTCTAACTTCACCAAAAAAAAGTCAACCACTTGAAAATAGATGCACAAACAGCTGCATGGACGTTAATTATCAAATAACCGAAGTAAGAATTTTTCAAAGCACTGTAAAATTCGGACGCTGGCTACCTCCTTCGCATTGTTAGCAGCACAAGTTCGTAAATCACAATAAAGTAACCATAATTAAGAAAAAGAATCAAACAACTGTTGAAGATTAAAAAAAAAAAAAAGAGAAGGAAAGCAGGAATCACATAGATAATAAGGTTCGTACCCCGCTGGCTATGATGACGCCAGTAACAACAGGAATGAGAGTGACGTAAGTAAGCCAGGCCTCCCTCTTGAAGGTCATCAAATAAGCGAAGACAGCGGTGAAAAAGGGAGTGGTGGCCCCAATGGCCTGATTGAAAGACACGGGCAGGTAGCGAAGAGAAATGTTGCCGCTGACGACGGAGCCGCAGAAGACGAAGCTGAGGGTGGAGATCTTCAAGAACTGGACGCGAGATCGGATGGTCTGCATGGGGACCACCTTCATCCAGGCAATGGCGACGTAACTGAGCAGAGCACAAGCCGTCATGTGGCACATGGTCAGGAAGATTGGATACTTGAAGCCATAGTTGCTGAGTAAGTACTTGTTCAGCAACAGCACCCCAATGTTGGACGAGTACCAGGAGGTGACCAGCCCGATCGTGAACAGCCGGCTCGAGCCCTTCCCAGACGACGACATAGTCGGATTCTCTCCCAACCCAATCCTAAATTCCAACAGCTCCCGAATTCAAATACACAAACGAGGGAACAAATCAAGCAATCAATCAATCAATGAGAAAGCCGGTGAAGATAAGCAGGCGATCCCCCGCTAGGGTTATAGAGAGAGAAAGAGAGAAGAGAATCAAATTGAAATCCCGCCTTCGGAGAAGCATTCATGAAGACAGTGGAAGAGAGAGGTGAAGAGATCAGGGCATTTCGAGGGTGGATCTGAGCGCATTCCGCAATGGCGAGGATCGGAATGTACGTACGAACCAAAGAGATATCTGTTGGAGCGGTGAATTTGAACGGACGTCGAGCGTCGGCTTTTGAGAACGACAGACGAGAACGCCTCATATATATATATATATATAAGGGTGGTCATTTGAATTTCTAATTATGTCTATCCAATCCATTCTATTTGCGGCACAAGCTTTTATCCTCAAGAAAAATCTACCCAAAAAGATTTAAAACTTTTTTTTTTGTCTAATTAATTATAAACCACCACAAAAAAATAATCTACCAATGACATTTTTTCATAAATTAATGTTTTTCTTTCTAACTCATGCATATATTATTATTATTATTATTATTATTATTATTAAAGAAGCAGGAAAATATATATAAAACATGATGATGTGATAATTATAACATTTAATTTTGCACTTGCTCTCGATCGGGTTGTTTCTTCAAAATATATACTCTTCTTCTTTGCTTTTCTGCTTTCTCAAGGCAAATAAGTTGACCTGCTAGAAAAGAAAAGAAAAGAAAAGAAAAGAAAAGAAAAGAAAACTTGAGCATGTATATATTAACAAGTTGAGCATGTATACATTAACAAGTTTGTAGCATTGGAATTAACAACATGCACATGCATGCATGCATGCATCAGTGTCATCTTCACAAGTAGTCTTAAGTCCCTCCTCAATATATATTTCACAAAATATATTCTATATTAGATTTTTTCTTTCTTTTTTCAAAAATACATGGCCCTATTTGATTGATTATGCTTTAAATTTTTTCAATCACAAGCAAAATCAAACCAGCTTCTGCCCGCTGAAAACAATATGTATCACTTTTTTTTTTGTTTATTTTATTCAAGGGATATATATGCTTAGAAAAATTCTATTCCCAACCATACTTCTGTTCTTCATAATCAATAAAAATTCACTTTTCTTTTTTACTTTTTATAGCCACGTTAAAAACTCTTTGTGTTGTTATCAAAATACAACAATCTATTTTTAATTGCGGACAGACGCAAGAGTCTTGAGAGTCGTGCCTTCACTTATGAGAATCTTGACAAGCAATTGAATCTGATAGAGGTCCAGATCTGGTAATCCGATAGAGCTGATGGTCTGATGATCTGGTGGCCTAAAATAATCTAGTGGCCCAAAATGATCTGGTGGGCTGATGATCTGGTGGCCAAATGATCTAGTGGCCTAAAATGATCTAGTGGCCCAAAATGACCGAGTGACCTTAGGGTGACGAGTGGTCTTGTTGACTGAGTGACCTAAGGGCGATAAGTGGCCTTGGTGACCGAGTGATTTGAGGGCGACGAGTGGCCTTGGTGATCGAGTGACCTGAGGGTGACTGTAATACCCCATGTTCGTATGAAATTGCCACGTAATTCCGATGAGTTTAGAATACCGAAAAATTAATTTTATAGCAATTTCAAGTACCGAATCAACTGCAGGGAATGCCTCGGAGTGAAATTGTGTAAGGAAAATGATATGGTCTCGATATGCGTTTCGAGATAAGATTTATGATATCGAAAGAAATCGAATCGGGAATAGTTTTCGGTATAGCTAAAATACAGCTGCTAATTAGGCTGTAAAACCGAATTGTTGTAGGGCACTCCCGAAAAATCAACGGAATCCTAGGGGGGCTCCGATTTTGCCTAACAAGCAACCATTCAGTGGTTTCAAGATGAAACGATAGCTTGGTAAGGCACTGGGGCGAAATCGTCCTTTTTAACTAGGCTTCCAAGTTATTAATTTTGTGTTTTCGACATTGAAATATAAATTTAATCGATGTTTGAGAGCATGGTTATAAATAAGAAAATTAACCAAGTAATATTAGATGAATTATGTGAATTAAAAGTGTGATTTTTCTTTTGGGTTAGTGTATTATATAATAGTTATAAATATATATATATAGGCATTGTGTGCGTGTGCTGGCCATCTTCTTGGCCGAGAGTTTGCTGCAATTGGGAGAGAATGTCAGCAAGATTTAAGGGAATGGCAGCAAAAAATTGTGAAGATTTTCTGATATGCTTGGCGGCCAAGTTACAGAAGGGAATTTAAGTGTTTTATACGCCAAAGTTGGCTGGAGTGGTGGCTAAGCTACTAATTGGATATAAATAGGCAGAGAGAGCTGGCTGCTTGAGAAACAAGAAGGAAGGGGGAGAGAGATCGGATGGGAGGAAGCGAGAGAGAGCCGCGGCCAAGAGAGAGAGAGAGAGAGAGATGGAAGCAAGGTGGCCGCAGCCATGGCTGCCGCTGGTAGTAAGCCGCGGCCAGCAACAGTGGGCGACGCGTTGAGGAGGCTGGTGCGGCAACGGCGGCGGGACGGGAAGCGGCCGGTGGCGTCGGAGGAAGCTGTCAACGGCCGAAAGACGATCGGAAGCGGCAACCCGTGGCCATGGCAGCCATGGTCGCGAGCTCACCAAGCTGGGTCCGAGGCAGGGCGGCCGGCGACGCTGCGCGAGCAGCCTCCAGCGAGGCCGGCAGGAGGCGCTAGCAGCGGCAAGGGCGGCTGGTGCGGCGGGTGGCGGTCGCACGAAGAAGATGCATTCCGTGTGCAGAGAAGAAATAGAGGAAGGAAGAGAAGAAGAAGAAGGAGAAGAAGAAGAAAAAAAAGAAAGGAAGAAAAAAGAAGAAGAAAAGACAAGAAAGCTTGAGCATGTATACATTAACAAGTTTGTAGCATTGGAATTAACAACATGCACATGCATGCATGCATGCATCAGTGTCATCTTCACAAGTAGTCTTATAAGTCCCTCCTCAATATATATTTCACAAAATATATTCTATATTAGATTTTTTCTTTCTTTTTTCAAAAATACATGGCCCTATTTGATTGATTATGCTTTAAATTTTTTCAATCACAAGCAAAATCAAACCAGCTTCTGCCCGCTGCAAACAATATGTATCACTTTTTTTTTTGTTTATTTTATTCAAGGGATATATATATGCTTAGAAAAATTCTATTCGCAACTATACTTTTGTTCTTCATGATCAATAAAAATTCACTTTTCTTTGTTATTTTTTATAGCCACGTTAAAAACTCTTTGAAGTCAATATTTTTAAAAAATATCCTTTTACACAACCATAACTATCTCTACACCATCATCTCTAAAACACATCCTCAAACCCTAACAACTCAAATCTACAAAGACAAGCTTCATAAGAGAAAATAACAAAATCAAGAACATGCACACACATATATATATATATATATATATATGCATCGTCGATGAGGGCCATGAAGGTTGCCCCCGAACTTGGGTATGTGTGCTTATATATATACATATGTGTGTGTGCACGCGCACGTTGGTGTGCGTGTATATATATATATATATGTGTGTGCGTAATGAGAATTTATCATCACAGCCTCAACAAAATTTGGAACTTGGAAGCGATGGTGATGGCAGAGGTAATGAACAATAATGTGACAGTATACATACGTACATATATATATATATATATACACGCGGGCGCACAGACATACAGTACACACCCAAAGGAGGTTGATTTTTGGAGGTGAAATTACTGATTTCTCAATTTTGTGCAGAGAAGGGCAACCACCCTCGGAAACATTTCATTTCTCTACCAAAAGTCATATTTATTTTCTGGGTCATAAGTCTTTCATTAAGGGCCCAATTTACCACATAATATACAAAGGAAAAGAAAAGAATATAAAAGAAAGTGATTCACGTAGAAAGAGTGGTTGTGTAGTGGTGGGTGATTGAGCATTAAAGAGTTGAATGGAGGGTAAAATTGAATTTTTATTTGCGACTATTTTAGATATATTAAGAATTGATTGTAAAGAGCACAAATATGGCTGGAAATAGAATTTCTTATGTGCTTATTGCTCGCTGAAGAAAGGAAGGAGAGTAATTTACCTTTATGACCGAGTTAAAGTAGGCCAAGCACATGGGATGGCAGACGGGCTTTGGTAATACTTAATACAGAGTTGATCTCCTGCCCCCCCAAGTACAGGCCCGCCTCCCCGGCACCCCCACCCACGCCACATGCATACAAGCATACATACATATAATTTTATATTTTTTTAATATTATTATAAATTGTTATCTAAATATAATTATTAATTATATTTTATTCAGTTAAAGTTATAGTTACTTTAATAATTATAATTAATAATTTATTTACTCTTTTAATCGTAACAGAATTTATATATATTTTATGTCATTTTTAATTATATTTATCAAATAAGAGTGTAATAAAAAAATTAAATAGATCAAATTTTTTTTAATATTGAACCAACTCGATTGAATAGATATTTAAATAAAAAAAATTAAAAAAAAATTAAAAATATCAAATTATTTATTTTGTCCGACATTGATGTAGTCTAACTCTTGAGAGTAATTTGATCAATTCGATTACACTGTTATTTGACAAATACAGTTAAAAAAATATAAAATATGTATAAATTATGTTACGATTAAAAAAATAAATAAATTATTAATTATGATTATAATTATAATTATTAAAGTAATTATAACTTTAACTAAACAAAATAGAATTAATATTTTGTTTAGATAATAATTTATATTAATATTCAAAAAAATATAAAATTATATATATGTATGCATGTATGTATGTGGGGGAGGGGGTGTACATGGGTGATGATGGGGAGGGGGCTCGTGTCGGACAACATAAGAATGTCCCGCACAGGAAGGAGATCAATTTTGACTATGGGTATTAGGTATTTCATATTTTAAAATATTTTATCAATCAATATAAGTGTTCAAAAGTTAAAAATAGTGTATAATAAATACATATTATCTAAAAATAAAATATATTTATTGTAATTTAGCATTATCTTATTTCTTTTATCATACAACATACATTTTTTCACCCATCAATCAATTACTTATCAAGCAAAACTAATAGAAACACTAGTTTACAAAAAAAAGAAGAAGAGTAATTTACATTAAAAATAATTTCAACGAAACGGATAAAAATACTGGAGGTTTGCTTAGTTGTAGAGGCTATTTTTTAATTTTTTTAACTCAAAATTTATAATTAAGTATGCCTTAGTATTTATGTTTCAAAAATTAATAATATTCATTTTTAAAAAATTTAGAAATGCATCTTTTTACATTTTTCAATTTATAGTATACAATTAAATAATTAAAAATTAAGACTGCGTTCTTTTTGCTTTTCAATTTTCAGTTTTGAGCTTTAAATTCATTTTCAGTTTTCTATTTTGGTAATCTGTTTTTAAAAAGTTGAAAATGCGTTCTCTTTGTCATTTTGAAAAACTATTTTTTAAAATAGAAAATTAGACACGTTCTTTTTAAAATTTTAAAAATAATTTTTTAATGATATTTTATTCAATAAATTTGATTATTCAGTAAATTAGAAATATTTAATGTTAATATATTATTAAAAAATATATAAAATTTTAAGTTAATGAATTTTGTGATATTTTTTTATTACAATAATAAAATATAAATAAATAAATATATTTTGAGTTTAGAGTTTATTTTGTATGAAAATACTCAAAATAACTTTTTGTTGTTTTGAGTTTTCTTTATAATTTTTTTTTATTTTTAAAAATATTAAACAAAATATATTTTTATTATTTTAAAAAATTAAAAATTAAAAATAACTTGAAAATAATAAAGAGAACGTAATTTAAGTTTTTTATTTTCTAAATAAAGATTTAAAAAATGTTAAAATTAAAAAAATAAAGAATTTTCTCTAAACTTAAATTAGACGTACATTTTCAGTCACATCATCTCTATACTGAAAAATGATCCACACGGTGAAACCAATAAATAAAATATAAAAACATGGAAAGACTTCGTCAAACTTAACAACTCCAAATGTAGGGCTAAAATACATCTGCAATTCTGAAGCCTCATTATTTTCTTCGATAAAAGCCTATGTTTCGGTCCTTATCTTCTTGTCTTCTTCTTTCATCACGTACGATTGCCAAACTAAATCCCAACTCTAGTTCCAACATGTTTTATTCAAACAATGTAACGACCCATTTAATAGGTCTTAGATGATATTATATTTGGATTGTGATATGGAGCATGTTTGTGGGCCTTAATTGGTAGTTGTAATTAAATTAATAATAATAGCATTTTTGATGAAATTTTTCTTGTAAGTAAATTATTTTGAGTGTAAAAAACTAAAGTATAAATGGGATGTGAAGTGGGCTTGGACCAATGGTTGTAGCCCAATGAAAGTGATGGATTGATCAATTGCATGGGCCTAGCATTGATGGGCTTTGAGTGGGCCTGGGCCATTAATGTAAATGGGCCTAGGCATAAAATATTCATTTATGTGTGTGTTATATTGTATGTGTAAATGGGAGATTAAAGAAAAGGATTAAGAAAATAGAAATAAAAGCAAAAGACTTAAATGGGCCTCCTAAAGTAGTGTGTGTGTGTGTTTGTGGTGTAAGGGGCAAATGTGGAAAGTGATGTGAGAATTAGGTGGGTTGGGGGCTGGCCAGAAGGCATCCCATGCCTTCTTGCTTCTACTTCAAATTTTCCCATTCTCTCTTTCTTTCTCTCTTCCTCTTGGCAGCTTCTTCTTCTTGTTCTACTCTTTTTCTTCCTTTAAGTGTGGGGATCAAGTTCTAAAGGTGTGGAGATTTGAGGCTCTTGAGGTGTTCATCTTCTCTTGGTTTCCTCATCAAGAAAAGGCAAGTATCCTTCCTTGTTTATCTTATCTTTTGTTCCAAGATTATATTTTTATGCTTGGCCAAGATTATATGTTTATGTTTTAAAGTGGTGTTTTTGAAACTTAAGTTGAGTTGGTTGTTCCAACTTTTCCAAAAGAAAAATGGGTTTCTTTTAATGGCTTCATTGAGTATTGTTGTTGGTCTCTTTGGGGCTTGTTTTCCCTATTTTTATTTCATGGAATGACAACTTGGGGGTAGGAGATTAGCCATGATTTGTTTTGGGATGTTTTAGGGTAATTTAGTGTGTTTGTGGGTGATGAGTTGACTATTTTTGGGGCTTAGTCGACTCATCAAAGGCTTGTTTTTGCATGTTTTCGATGTCAGCCTTGGCCCAGTCGATTAATGGGCCTTTATGAGTCGACTAAGCATTTTCTTAAGTCGACTAATGCCTTCCAAAAGTCGACTAATCAACCTTTTTCAACACTGCACAGGTTGTGCTATTTTGACCATAACTTTTGACGTAGAAATTAGAATTGCGATCCGTTTGAAACGTCATAAACTAGACTTCGAGGGCTTTAATTTGATATATAATATAATATATTTTAGATATAATTGGAGTCATTAAGGCTTCCCTAAGTCTATACTAACCATATTGAGTTTGTTTGGGAAAGTCGTTAAGTAATGTTTTTGGGTGGCATGTCCACGAGAATCTCTTCCATTGTATGATGCATTGCTATCATTATTGTTGTGCCTCTTAGTATTATTTTGGCGGGGCGACTAAGTGCCGCAAGTGTGAGTCGGGATATCCCATTGAGCGCCTGATGCCGGTGAGGTGGCCATAAATCTGGCAGGTGATGCTCCCACCACTGTGGTGGCTGATGGATTTTGATATATATGTATACATTCTAGTCATGGATGTGAAGGCCTAGAGGGCCAATGTAGCGCATGTATGTTCCATCATTATATAAAATTGTATGAGCATGAATTGGTGGCTTCTTATGCTATGAGTCACATATGGAAAAGAATGGGCATTATGCCAACATTTAAATGGTGCAAATACCATTCTATGAGCTGCATGTGTGTTTTGCTTTTAAGCAAAGATACCATTTATGGAGGTTATAATAATATAGAAGGCATGATCTAAAGCTTATTCTAAATGTCGAATAGAAGTCTTCCATTAACTCTTATCTTATGCATGCCTTCAGGGATTCATCTATATTTTCCCTTTACTATATTTATATTTGTTGAGCCTTGTGGCTCACTCGTTTGCTTGTTGTCATTCCAAGTAAGGGAAAATTGATAGCAGAAGGGAAATCTAGCGGGGTTTAAAGTTGAGTTTCAGTAGTGTACAGAGATCTCCCTCGACCTTAAGATTTTTGGGACTTGTGAGGAGGGTCAGTGTAGAAGGTTATTTATTTTGTATGGTATTGGACCCTTGTTTATTTTTGAGAATTGTATGGCTTGTAAGTCCAAAGAAATATTATAAGAAAGATTATCACTCATAGTAGAAGTGAGCTGTCTATTTGATGAAGTTTTGATTATGTTTGCTTTTGTAATTCCATTTTGGATGGACTTTCTTTTGGATGTCCTATATTAGTAAGTATATCCGAAAGCGGGCCCTGACAAACAATGTATTCAATTGTTAATTTGAAGTCGATTTATAATTAATTTCAGTAGTTTCTCGTTGGTTACTAATGTCTCCTTTGAAATAAATATCCATAGGGTCAATTTAAAAGGGCAAGCTCAGTGAAAAGCAAGACGAAAAATATTACATCTCGTAAAATGTAGTTTGTTTATGAGAATCCCTTTGTTTATTTCATATTTTTTTAATATTTTTTTTCTGATAGGATTAAGTTAAGAGTGCAATAAATTGGTAATGAGATTAAATAATATTTTAGTGTTTAAGGTATTATTGCCTGAGGTAATGCTATAACTTGTTTAGTTTGCAAAAAATATAAATTAAATATTAAAATATATTAAATATATAAAAAGACAATAATAACCCCCAAATAATTCTATTAACCATTGGCTGGCGCATGGCTTCCCAATTCAACACAATAGGGATAAGTGTTGTTTTCCTAGTATCTTTAATATTTTATTATGTTATTCTCTAAATATAACAATAAATTAAAATATTTAGAAATTGTCATTGAACCATCAAGTTTTTGCCCCAAAAAAAATAGTCAAAGGGTGCAAGGTGTTCGTTGTTGAAACCATTCGATATTTAAGTTGGATTTATCAAAAATTAAAAAATAATGCAATATATTTTATACCGTATATTTTACATATTGATGTGGCATAATCTAAAATTACCAAAATACCCCTACACGCTAATAGTCTCGCTCGCCACGTGGATTGCCCGAGAGACTGATGTGTGACAAGCCAACAATTCAGAGCGGAGTCTAGAAAATCTAGGCTGGACCGCAAGACCCATTCCAACTTGATTGGGGTCCCCAAGAGTTGTACCCACCCATCTCAGGTTTTATCTCGGGTATCCCATAACAGGTCCGCCTATAAAAAAAAGAGGTCCTCACCAGGTATGACAGGCTCTCTAGCTGTTACATTTTCTATTACCTGCATTTACTCTATTAACTTGAGCGTCGGAGTCTACCCCAGAGAACGCTAACCCCGCCACTCCATTGTCTTGCAGGTTACATTCCCGAGGTCCGACATTGTCGAGTCTGAAGCTTAGTTCTCGAGATCCAATTATTGAGGTGGCATGTGGTGGTCAGTCCCAAAACAATCATCATTTGGTGCCCACCGTGGGGCCGGCATCCATACTCGCCAACCTCTTCTTTCCCTGCCTCACGCTTCGGACTTCCACTCCTCATCTCGGACTTCGATCTTTCCACAAGTGTCCACGACTTTCGCTCCTTTCCAAAACTAACTACATGGCTCCCTAAAGAGACGTGACTCGTAGCCAAGCTAGTGCCAATCTAGAGGTTGTGACGCAGGGGAAGAATCCACCTCCTCCGACCAATCCAATGCAGAGGATTGACTTTGGAAAATCAGGTCCAACAGTTAACTGAGTTGTTAACTGGCTATCTGCACCAGAATGAACAACGTCGTCTGCATGTGCTCTCTTAGCGGGAGGAGCACCAGTCACCTCCTCCTACTCAGGAGCCCCGTCAATCCCACCAGTCGGGCCAGGGTATCCATCTATCTGAGGTGACAGGATCTACGTCTTCCCCCTCACGAGAAGGAGGGACTTCAAAGGAGAGGCGGTTGCGTTTTCTGGAAAGGCAAGTCTAGGAACTCAAGAAGGGAAATGAGGAGCTACTCACCTTGGTTCTAACCAACCCCTGAGTAAGAGCATTATAGCAGAGGTTCCTCTGGAGAGGTTTCGTATCCCATCCATCAAGCTCTATGACGGAAACACAAACCCTTATAATCATGTAGAGATTTTTTCCAAAATAACCCTACGTGCTAATAGTCACTCTCGCCATCTGGATTGCCCGAGAGATTGACACGTGACAAGTCAACAATCTGGAGTTATTACGGGTATTTCTCGCTCTACTCATTACGGGCTAGGCTTAGTTCTGTAGGCTGGGCTAATCGCATAAGGTCCAGTAGACCCCGAGTTGAGTTCATCGAAGGAGCTCACATATTGTTGGAGCCCGAGCTCGTATCGCAGGCCCAAGAGAGCTCTCAGGAATGCCCCTAGCTTGCCGGTCTATCCGAGCAAGCTCCCAACTACATTTCGAGCAAGATCTTAGCAACTCTTGCAGCTCGTCGGGCCTAGCCGATCAGCTCGCATAACGGGAGGTTCATATGCTGGAGAATATTGGTGGACTAAGGGTTATCCCAGCTGTGCCTTTGAGGCCTAATCTGGCCCTACCCTCTTGACCTATTTGATTGGCCCACACCAGTCCCATCCTGGCCCCTTTGCAACAACATTATTATAGCTACGGTTGGATTTTCGTGCGTTCACCTTAGATCCCATCCTCATTAATGAAAGATCACATCCTCATTAAATGAGGTCCTGTCTGTACCTTGCTGCTGCTTGTGCGTTTTTGCCAGCGCTGGATATTTTACCCCACCACCTGTAGACGTACAGCATGTGCTAGAGGACATCTCACCTCTTCTTATATATCAGTCAGCTCTTTTCTGAGCCATGGTATGCTTTTTCCTACCAACTCACTAATACTTTACAATTTTACTTACTTATTCATTTACTTGAGCATCAGAGTGCTTTGTTGGGATCGATCGGCGGGACAGTAGATCAAACCAGATAACTCATTTTCTCCCTCTCAGATTTGTTACACCAGTGCGGGCCAACGAATCACGATCGACTAATTCCAAACGTCGACATTTTGGCACAAGAAAGAGGGCCCGCTCTCGATAATATCGATGCCAAAAACGAGAAATACAGAGGTTCCGAAGTGATGACAAACCAACCCACAAACCATGCTAACCAGTTACCAGAAATTCCATGAGTTGGGGGCACGGTTGTATCCACATCTATACCCCATCCAACTGGATCCATCCCCGATATCCACAGATGGTGCCCCGACTCACCTGTGGTCCCTACCACTGGGACGGAGGCGATGCAGACCTGGCAGCAGCTTCAAGAAGCATTGGAAAATACCGTCATGCAACTCGCTGATGCGGTTAGAGCGTTGGCTCAAATGTAAGTCCAGACAGCACAGATGTAGGTGGGGGTCATGCCCCTCATGAGAGCTCCTCGACCTCTAAGAAAAGGGCTTTTCTAGATGAAAGAAAGGCCGAAAAATACCTACAGCGAGTTGGATCGGTCCGCTCCTCAAACCTGCACTCTCGTTGGATAGAAGAGCGGCGGTGCCATGAAGATGAACCAGAGGTGCACCCCACTAAACGAAGGACATGTGTGAGTCCTTACAGAGATCGCCTCGAAGACGCTCATGAAGGAAGTGAACGACATGGGGGTCTACGCCGGGGGGATAGCACAGTTGGAATCAACCTCAGTTACGCTACACACCACAACTGCCTTGATCGTGAACACAGGAGACGACCACATCCACTGGATCACCATTCCCTAGGGTAAGACCTTGCACGGGAAAAATAACCCCTCATGGGGCGTTCTGCAAATCAAGATCCCATAGTGGGGGAACTACTGCTAAGGATCCAGCAGCTGGAGGCGAGACACGGGGCACACAACTGAAGGGAGGACCCATTCTCTAGGGAAATCGAGCTGGAGCCTCTCCCTCGCATATTCAAGGTCCCTAGTGTCCCTCAGTATAATGGGGATAGCGACCCCGTATGATCACTTGGATGCTTTCAATGTTCAGATGGACCTTCAGACTTCCAGCTCATTAGCAAAATGTCGGGCTTTCCCTGTAACCTTGGGAGACATACCTCGAGCATGGTTAAGAAGGCTCCACCATCGCAGTATTTGCAGTTGGGAGGAGTGTTAGAAGAAATTTCTAGACCAATGTAGGTTACTCCGAAGGCAGCTCGCTTTGACATGTCACCTCACTACGATGTTCCAATGGTCCGACGAGTCTTTAAAAGATTATATAGAGAGGTTCAGGCGCGAGGTGAATAATGTGGAAAGCCCTTTCAATGAGAGTATCTTGACCACGATCCCCGCCGGGCTTCGAAAAGATGGGAAGCTCTACGAAAACATTTACAAGTCCCCCGTAAGATACCTAAGCGAGTTTTATGAGTGAGCTGTGAAGGATGTACAATGGGAGGAAGCTTTTGGCTCGAAAAAGCCAAGCGATCAGAAAAAATTGGGAGAGGGCACCAGCAAAAATAAGAAGATAGGTGATGGGGACACTCGAAAAGAAGGCCGCCAACGGAGCACCAACGATCGAGCTGCCAAGAAGGCAAAGTATGAGCAAGGAGTGGAGCGAGGAAGACTTTGGAAGGCCTAACCCCCTAAGTACTTCTAACAAATACAGAAACAAGAACAAGTTTTATGCCTATCATAATGATGCAGGACACATCACCCTCGAATGTTGGGTGTTAAAGGACGCGATTGAAGAGTTAATCAGGAGGGGTCGCCTACGTGATTATGTGGTGCGCCTAAGAGATCAACAGTTCAAACAGCCAGTCCAACCAAGTCCTCGTTAAGCTCTCGAGCCGGACCAAGCACCTACGGTAAGAACCATCTTTATCATTCATGGAGGGCCTCATGTTGTAGGGACTTCTAACAGATCCCATGAACGATATGTTCTGGAAGCTAGTCACCTTTTACTAGTTGGTAATAACAGTCAGAAAGGGCCCTCTAAGGGAGCCAGAATGGCTTCAAACGATATCGCTTTCACCAATGATGATTCCAGAAATGTGCACTGGCTGCACAATGATGCCCTCGTTGTCCGAGCCCAGATCAGCAATATGGAGGTGCGAAGGATTCGGTAAACGTCATGTATAGAGGTTGTTTTGACCAGATGGGACTGAGGTTGGACCAGTTGATAGCCTCTCCAGAACCACTATATGGGTTCATTGGCGACGCAGTAATCCTGAAAGGACGTATAAGACTCCTGCTCACGGTTGGGGAGTCAAATCTTTAGGCCACAACAATGACGAATTTCCTTGTTTTCGATAGTGCCTCTCCATTTAACGTCGTCATGGGGAGGCCTGCCATGAACGACCTGAAACTAGTTTTCTCAACCAAATCCCTGGTAATCAAGTTCCTGACTCCAAATGGGACTGGGTGCGTAAGATGCGAGCAATATTAGGAGAGACGCTGCTATGAGGAGGCACTGAAAATAGGGCTAAAAGGAAAAAAGGTTAATATGGTTTTTGGAGGGGTAGCGCGAGTCATTTGTAGCCACGAAGTCAGCCACGATCTGGACTCGTGCGACGTGGATTGCGACCGAGCTGCCAGCCTAGCAGATGAATTGGAAGATATTGTAGTCAGTGACCTTGATACTGAAAGACGACTCCAAGTGGGCAAAGGACTCTCCCCTGAGGTAAAGTCCTAGATGACCAATTTCCTTAAAGTAAATTTGGATATATTCGCATGGAACCATGAAGATATGGTGGGAATAAACTCAAAATATAATGCTGCATTGACTCAATATTGATCCCAACCATAAGTTGGTTCGCCAAAAAAAGAGACCTATGACGGCTGAGAGTTATGTGGCCCTGAAAGAAGAGGTAGACAAACTCTTGGTCAGTAAATTCATCGGAGAAGCCCATTACCAGACCTGGGTGGCGAACTAGATCCTAGTGAAGAAAAATAATGGAAAGTGGAGGATTTGCGTCGACTTCACAAATTTGAACAAGGCCTAACCGAAAAACAATTTTCCTCTACCCATAATTGACCAGCTCGTGGATTCAACGGCCGGCCACTACTTCTAAGCTTCATGGATGCCTATTCGGGGTACAACCAGATCCCTAGGAACCCCGACGAGGAGGAGAATACATCATTTGTGACGGATCGGGGGCTATACTGCTACAAGGTAATGCCCTTTGGACTAAGGAATACAAAAGTGACGTACCAGCGGCTGGTCAACATGATGCTCGGAGATCTGATTGAGAAAACCATAGAGGTATAGGTTGATGATATGCTGGTGAAGTCTAGGCAGGTCGCCAACCATATCAGCGACCTAGAAGAAGCATTCCAGGTTTTAAGAAAGTACCAGATGAAACTGAATTCCCTCAAATGCTCATTCCGTGTGGCTTCTATAAAGTTTTTGGGATTCATGGTGAATGAAAGAGGAATCGAGGCCAACCCCGAGAAAATTCGAGCTCTACTTGACATGCGATCACCTTCCAAGACGAAAGAAGTTCAAACCTTTAATGGCCAGATCGCTGCCCTCAGCAGGTTTGTCTCCAAGGTGTCTGATAAGTCCATTCCATTCTTCAATGTCCTAAAACAAATAAAGAGCTCCGTGTGGACGGAGGAGAGTGAGAATGTTTTCCAACAATTAAAGGAATATATGGGACGAGCTCCCATCATGGCAAAGCCAAAGGAAATAGAGAAGTTGATTATCTATCTAGGAGTGTCTAAGTATCCTATCAGTGCAACACTAATGCGAGAAGAAGACCTAGTGTAGTACCCGATATATTATGTGAGCCACAGGCTACTAGATGCTAAAATAAGGTATACCTCCATGGAGAAGCTCGTCTTTTCCTTAGTGTTCGCGTCAAGGAAGCTACGTCCCTATTTCCAAACTCATCAGATTGGCGTACTGACCAAACATCTACTGAAGCAGATCTTATAGAAGCCTGACTCATCCAACTATCTACTCAGGTGGGCCATTGAGCTCGCCCAATTCAACATGGAGTACAAACCATGGTCGACCATCAAATGGCAAGCACTGGCGAACTTCATCGCAGAATTCACAGGACCGGTGTAGGAACCCGCCTCCTCAGTATTCCAGTCTGGGAGTTATTCGTTGACTGTTCTTCCAGCGAGCATGGATCTGGAGCTGGCATACTCTTAATAAGCCCGGAGGGACATAAGATTCCTTATGCGTTGAGGTTTGAATTTAGAGCGACTAACAATGAAGACGAGTACGAAGGGCTGCTAGCTAGCCTGCGCTTGGTAAGAGAAGTTAAGGCAGATCGATTAGCAATTATCAATAACTCCCAGCTCGTAGTCTGTCAGATACAAGGGGAGTATTAAGCAAAGTGACCAAAGATAGCGGCATACCTTTAGAAAGTTAAGGAATTATTTTGCCTGTTCGAGGAGTGCCAATTGAATCAAGTCCCACAGAGCCAGAACTTTCACGCCGATGCCCTTGCTCGCTTAGCATTAGTAGGAGATGTAAACTCATTGGGGGCCATCCCCATGGGGTTCCTAGGCACACCAAGTAGAGATGGGAAAAATGAGATGTTAGCAAATGAGCTAAGGCCGGATTCATGGATGAGACCCATCGTTGAGTATTTGTAAGAATGAAAGTTGCCAAGTGACAAGTTAGAAGCATGGTGTACTCGGGCAGCTAGATACTGTGTTCACAATGATATGTTGTACAAAAAGGGGGTTTTGGCCCCATTACTTAGATGAATCAATTAGCCTAATTGCCAAGTGGTTCTCACATAAATTCATGCCGGACATTGTGGCAATCATGCTGGAGAAGTATCCTTGGCCCAAAAGGCATTCCATTAGGGTTTCTACTGGCTTACCATGAAGTAAGATGCTATAAATCTGGGGAAGAAGTGTGACGCATGTCAAATGTTTTTGAAGATACCGCGAGCTCCCCCTACCTACACGCAACAAATGAGCAGCTCGTGACCTTTCGCCATATGGGGTATCGACCTGATCGGGTTATTTCCAACAACTTGCGGTGGGTGCAAGCATGCTATAATGGCTGTTGATTACTTCATTAAGTGGGCAGAAGCAAAGGAGCTTGCATTGATACCCATTGCGAAGG
Organism: Diospyros kaki; assembly: GCA_036245055.1. Taxonomy (NCBI): domain Eukaryota; kingdom Viridiplantae; phylum Streptophyta; class Magnoliopsida; order Ericales; family Ebenaceae; genus Diospyros; species Diospyros kaki. Next base: position 22,674,468 of record BSEG01000010.1, on the reverse strand, counting down.
TAAAAAATTTTGTATAGAGCAATATCATCTGTAGGTTCGAAATTCCTCAACAGATAGTCACGGACAATGGAAACCAATTTACCAGCGAGCAGTTCGTCCAATTTTGCGAATCATTAGGGATCAAGAAGAGCTTCACAGCCGTGGACCATCCATAAGCCAACGGCCAAGTCGAAGCTATCAATAAAATAATCAAGCAGATATTAAAGACCAAATTGGAAGCCAGAAAATGGGCCTAGGTGGACGAACTACAAACTGTGCTTTGGGCTTGCCGGACTACAGTTCGCACCACCATGGGAGAAACTCTTTTCTCTTTGGTATATGGATCTGAGGCGATGATCCCGGCAGAACACGAAGTAACCAGTTAGCAGAGAGTCACCTTTGATACAGAGGATAATGACCGCCTATTAGCCTCGAATCTTTACTTCCTTGAGGAGACAAGGGAGCTAGCTCACATAAGAGTGGCAACCTATCAACAACGGGTAGCAAGATATTACAACATGAGGGGTTGAGTTTAGAGCTACAATGTTGGTGACCTTGTGCTACGCCTTGTTCTTCCTGGAGCTTGCAAGGCCTCCGACAAGATGTTAGGCCCAAACTAGGAAGGCCCCTATGTCATAAAGGAAACCTCAGCAACGAAGCATACCATTTGGCCGACATGGATGGAACCTTTCTCCCACAGGCATGGAAAGCAAAGCATCTGAAACCATATTTTTGATAAGTAAACTTTTATCTTTCTCATATTTTTAGCTATGAATTGACATATCACTTTCATCAATTTCGCTTTGATAAATCAAGCATTCTATTTATACGAGGTTAATATGTCTTTTCTCTGCCAAATCCTATCACATCCGCATTTTGGTTATTAAAAATAAGAATCAGAAGATAGTTTGGGGTACGAGAGCTATGGTCTGCGACCTGGATCCCATTCAACTTGGATTACACACCAAGGTTTGAGGATCACTTGAGCATTCACCATAGCCCTCACCTTAGACCGAGGTTCGATAAAATGGGATCCATTCATCTTGACCTATTGTCATGGTTTGGAATTTGCCAAGCAGTCAGCTGCATTCAATTTTTTTAGGATAAAAGTTCACTAGCTAGGGTCCTCTTATCTTGACAAAAGTCATGGACTGCGACTGACCTGGGTATTCATCTTGACCTCGCTAAGGCCTTTAAAAGTCATGGTGCATTAGCTGAGATCGAATTATGATCTACCTGGACGTATAACTTGACTGCGAAATACAAATTAATTTAACGTTCATCGAGCTACCGTATGTTAGCTTAAATTTGATTCCATGATTATGACCTACTGAACATACGGCTCGAACTAACGATGTCTTCCTTTAGCATGTTATCTAAAGTCGATTGGTTTCAATATTTGTCATTTGCGAGCTAAAAGTGTTCTTGAACTGACTCAATTTAAGTTCATCTCTGTTTTTGGCTTTTAGTTCGTAGCAAAGGATGAATAAAACAAGAAATTCGATTGAATGAGGAAAGTACATTGCTTTCAAAGTCAAAAAAAAAAAAAATCCTAATAGCCCAGCGAAGTCGAGCTCGAAGTAATCGCATCTTGAGGAATTGGATCGCTAGCATCTTCAGCAAAGAGGTCAACTACAGCCTGATCGGGTTCAGGCTCGGTAGTAGCGGCTCCTGAGTTCACGGCATCGACGGCATATTTCTTCACTGCTTCCTCGCTAAAGCAAGAGAAGTCGAGATCTGGATGCGCTTTCCACAATGTGAAAACAAACGCGCTATATATGTTTGACTCGACCTCCTTGCGCTCCTTCGAGACCCAAACCTCGACGTCGAGCTTCAGTTGTTCGATGTATTTTTCTACTGCTTCAGCTCGCAGCCTGGCTTGCTCCAAGTCACCTCGCGTTGCTGCTAGCTCAGCCTCAGCCTTATTTAACTTTGAAGTAGCTTGGGAACAGGTCGAATCAAACAACCGCTTCTGACGGTACAACTCGTCCTTGACCTTTTTCTTCGCTCTCTCGGCCACACTTACTCGATGCTCCAAACCCTCAACCTTATTTCGATACTTCTTGGACACACCGGTCATGAAAGCCAGATTCTCTTCCAGCTTTTTCTTATCTTTCTTCAATACCTCGACAGCAGCCTCGAGTTTCTTTTCTTCCTTACTGGCTCTAACTCTCTCTTCCATCTGCTTAAAGACTCTCCGGGAAACCTGTGAGGTTTGAGAGGTCAGTACACTTGAAAGAGATAAAATAAGAAGTATGACGGTGGGTAAAGAAACTTACTAGAAGACTATGCCGAGCAACGTACTCATCAAGTGCCTCGCCTGATACTTCCTTCCTGTTTAGGTTCTTGGTATAATTTCCAGGAACCTTATCTATGGATGCCACATTATACGAGGAAGTGCCTGCAGGAACAAGATTTGAAGGAGCCGCGAGAATCGGTACGGGAGTAGAGCCGAGCAGAATAGTGAGGTCTCGGATCCCGTGGGCCACCTCGACGCAAGGATCCACCTTTTGGATTTTGGAAAGAGATGATGACTTGCAAACGACCTTGGGTAAGCTCGAGATCGCAGAAGAGTCAAGTCGTTTGAGTTGAAGCTTCATCGCCTCTGACAATGCTGGTAAGGCCACAACCGTAACTGCTCGACGAGCTCTACTCTCCCTGACTAGGCTCCCGTCAAAATCAGCCTTGTCAAAGACTGACCTTATCTCCCTTTGACCACGAACTCCAATGTCGCCCTTCTTGATTTCCTTGATGCCGAAAGGGGGAGCGAGCTGGTAGTCGCAAAGCAAAGAGTCACAGAACTTGTAGTCGTCTTTGTCAGTCTTCGTTTTCGAAGCCGTTTGAAGATCTTTTTTCCTTGGAGATGGTTAGCTCAGGTTTTCCATGGTGACATCTGTAAAATTGGAAAGACACCCGTAGATGAAAAATGATAAATGAATTGCTGCTGCAAGTGTGGGCTGGAGAACTACTTACTCGGCGCAAGAATGAAGCTGCGGCTGTTAAGGTTATGAAGAGAAGAACAACAAAGGTCAAACCATTGGGACCTATAGTCCTTGACATTGGACTTGCCTTTGGTCTTCCCTTGAGGCAAGACTTTCTTGCAATTCGAGGAACGAGCTGCCATATAATACAACCCGTTCTTAGTACCTTTGAAAGAGTAAAGGTACCTCAAGATTTTAGGGGTTGGAAGAGAGAGTTGGTTCTTTTTGAAAAGAAGAGCTAGGGAGGTTATCTGGGCATACGAATTAGGGATCAGTTGGAAAGGAACGAGTTTCAGATTGTTCAAAATGGCTATGAGGTAGGGCTATGGTGGAAACCTAAAATCGAATTCTAAGTGTTGGAGGCTAATGGCGATGAACCCTGTGGGAGGAAAAGTTGTGTGGTCACTAGGAGAAGGTACCATCAGACGCGTGTCGCAGGGGAGACAGTACGTAGAAGCGTATGACGTCAGCTCACCAATCGTCAGCTTCGAAGGATAATGCCTAAAGATCTCTCGAGTTGCACGCTCCTTAGCAGCTCGCTGGGTAGCTGCAAGGGCGGTTGGCTGAGAAACCCTCTCAACGACCACGAAATTAGATGAAGCCACATCCTGAGCAGTATTCAGCAACATCCTTTCTCTGTGCTCCGAAGAGCTAGAGGAGTCATTGTCCTCTACCTTGTGGTTGCGACGCTTCTAACCCGATGCAAACATCTATGATGAAAAGACAAAGAAAAAAACGCATCAGAATGCTGAGAATGAATCGGCCCTCGCAAACCAAAGTTCCTAGGGACATCTCCTACCTATCAGGTCATGCGCTTCGCAACTGAGAATGACTCAAAAGAAAATGGGGCTGATTTTCTAAGCCTATCAAAACTCTTAAAATAAATGAAAGCCAGCCCTAAGAGACGCAATGCCATCACCAAGAGGCGAGGCATGAAGGGGGAATCGACGGGAATAAGATGAGCAGAAATGAAAAAGACTAAAAGAATATGAGAGACTTACTATTCTTTATCGACTACTGCAAGTATCGAGGAGATGAACCAGGTAAAAATGCAAAGGCGAAGGGCGGAGAATCTTCGTAACCATCGACAATGGAGTCTCAAAGTCGGAAGAAAGAAGAAGGTTGCGAATGTAGAGAAATATTTTCAAAAATAACACGGTAATGGGGGGAAGGGATTTCCTCACGCTTTTATAGTTTAGGGCACTCCATCATTGGATGAAGAAACCGACGAGCTACCCTAGATCCAATGGTGGGGCGGAAGAGCATAGGGCCCACGGACATGATGATTGAGCAGTTATGGGGGACGTGCTCATTAAATGCGCCACAGACAAGACGTGTTGCATGAAATGGCGTGATGTGAAATTATTGGGCAGAAAGCTGAAAGATGTTTCAACAGCTGGAATGGTTGGCACGCGTCAACTCCCAGTTCGAAGATCGCACTGCGAGCTGGGGGGCTTAATGTTATGGGTATTTCCCGCTCTACTCATTTCGGGCTAGGCTCAGTTCCGTGGGTCAGCCCAATGGCATAAGTTCCAATAGACCCCGAGCTGAGTTTGTCGAAGCGAGATCACATATTTTTGGTGCCCGAGTTTGTATTGCAGGCCCAAGAGAGCTCCCAAGAATGCCCCTAGCTCGCCGGCCTATCCGAGCGAGCTGTCAACTACATTTCGAGCAAGCTCCCAGCAACTCTTGTAGCACGTCAGGTATAGCCAATCAGCTTGCATAAAGGGAGGGTCATATGCTGGAGAATATTAGTGGACTATGGGCTATCCCAGTCGGGCCATTGAAGCCCAATCTGGCTCTACCCTCTTGGCCCATTTGATCGGCCCACACCAGTCCCATCCTGACCCCTTTGCAACAACATTATTATAGTCGCTCTTGGATTTTCGCTCGTTCACCTTAGATCCCATCCTCATTAATGACAGATCGCATCCTCATAAATGATGGATCCCATCCACATTAAGAGGGGTCCTGTCTACACCTTGCTGCTACATGGGCGTTTCCGCAGGCGCTGGATATTTTGTCCCACCACCTGTAGACGTACAGCATGTGCTGGAGGACATCTCATCTCCTCCTATATATCAGCCAGCTCTTTTAAGAGCCATGGTATGCTTTTTCCTACCAACTCACTAATACTCTACAATTTTACTTACTCGTTCATTGACTTGAGCATCAGAGTGCTTTGCAGGGACCGACCGGTGGGATAGGAGATCAAACCAGATAACCCATTTTCTCCCTCTCAGATTTGTTACACCAGTGTGGGCCAACGTTGATAGGAATGGAGTTCAAAAAATTCGGGCCGGACGGCAAGACCCGTTCCAACTTGACTGGGGTCCCTAGGAGTCGTGCTTGCCCATCTCAGGTACGCCATAATGGGTCCGCCTATAAAAATAGAGGTCCTCACTGGGTATGATAGGCTCTCCAGCTCTTACATTTTCTACTACCAGCATTTACTCTACTGATTTGAGCATCGGAGTCTACCCCGGGGGCCTTAGCCTCGCCACTCCATTGTTTTGCTGGTTACATTGCCAAGTCCGAAGCTCCGTTCTCGAGATCCAATTATCGAGGTGGCACGTGGTGGTCGATCCCAAAAACCATCATCACATACCTAGAAAAGAGGGGTAATCTCTTATCTATAAAGGTGGTAGATGATAAAGAGCAAGATCTCTCATAATCTTAGGATTGTTTGTTCTGAGTTTTAAGGAGAAGATCTCAAAAATAATGATTTGCATTAAATATTAGGGGAATGTCCCATGAGAGATTGCTCAAAAAGAATCTCGAAAGCTCCTTTATAAGTCTACTAGAAAGGTCTCCTCGGAGCCCTTAATTCAAAAGGGTCTCCCAAGTCTTTCTACTTGTCAACTTTTATGAACTTGTGGGGTTTATCTTATTGAGGACCTCTTGAAAATGGGCTTCTTTGGGTCATCTATACAGATGGAAATGTTTTTGTTTCGTGGTACCTCGAAGAACCCATATTTTCGTGAGGTTGCCATGTAATTTAAGCAAGTTTAGAATACCAAAAAATTGGCTTGATAACAGTTATCAGTACCGAATCGAATGTAGGGAATGCCTCGGAGTGAAATTATATAATGCAAATGATACGGCATTTATGAACATCCCAAGAAAGGATTTATGGTATCAAAAGAAATCGGGTCAGAAACAATTTTCGGTACAACTAAAATATAACTGTGATTTAGGTTGTAAAATCGAATTGTTGTAGGGGACTTCTAGGAAGTCAACCGAATGTTTAGGGGCTCCAATTTTTCATAATGAGCAACCCTTCAGTGGTTTCGAGATGAAATGATAGCCCGGTGAGGATTCTGGAATGGAATCATCATTATCGAGTAATCTTGGATTGTTAATTTTGTTTTTTCGGTATTGAGATGCAAATTAATTTGATATTTAAGGGCATAGTTGTAATAAAGAAATTTCTCAAGTGAAGTTAAGAAGGAAATTGGGGTTTATGTGTAATTTTCTTTAGTTTAAATTTTTAATTTAATAGTATAATATATAAATTGGGGTTTATACTTAGGTTGCGTGCTATGTGTGCATGTGCGATGGTCGCCATGCCCTCCAACTTCAAGGCATGCCCTGCAAACGTGATGGTCGATTTCTGTAAATGAGGGTGTTCTTCATGTAAGAAGGTATGGGCAGTGAGGTGAGGGAGCAATTGAGGGCCTATAAATAGAGGTAGAGTTGGAGAGAAATGAAGAAGAGAAAAGCAAGCAATGGCCGAGAATGGCCATGAACAACAGTTGCAATGGAGGCAGCGAGTTTGACAGTAAAGGCTGTCGGCCCAAGGTGGTGGTCTCGGCAGGCAAGTGGTGGCTGGAGGCACCACAAGGAAGCAACCGGAGCAAGCTGAACTAGCTTATGGCAGTTATAGTCGCAAGCTTCCAGCGTGTAGCGAGGGGGCAAAGGCGGTTGGTCAGCGAGCAGGCAACCAACAGCGGCCAAAGCATCGGCCCTACAAGGTATGTGGGTGATTGAAGGGCTTGATGGAGGCCCAAGAGGAGGCCAGAAGCTGCAAAGCCAAGGCCATGGTCACTAGCTTATGGCCGGACGCAAGGCAGGGGAGGCTGCTATGGGTGGTCGCGGGCGTGGTGTAGGTTGACGGTGGTCTGGTGTGGCTGAGGAGGTGAACGGAGGCTAAGTAAAGGCCAACAGAGGGCAAGTGGCGACGGTCGTCTGGTTGGTGCGCGCGGGAGTTGCAGGCGGGAGGAAGAAGAAGGAGGAGGAAGAAAGGAAAGAAAAATAAAATAAAAGAGAAGAAAAGAAAAAGAAAGGAAAATAAAATAGAGAAAAATATCGAATTGATCCCCACATCTTCCTTTGTGAGGTTGTAGACGCATCGTTGACGAGTCCCACGAGCCTCTCCTGCTTTTTCAGCTGGTCCATCTGCTTGTCCGAGTTTCGACTTCTTCGGACAGTTCCTTTCATAGTGCCTTAGTTGATCGCACTGATAACACACCACCTTCAATAGGTCTTTCACTGGAGGTGTTTCCTTTCTCTTGTGGCAATCCCTACTTATGTGCCCTTCTTTTCCGCAAGAATAATAGGTAGACATTCCTGCTAAGCATTTCATACTCGGATGGCTCTTTTTGCATTTGTGGCATTGCTTGCTGCCTTGGGTATTTTCATTTCCCGATTTCTGCTCCGAGTCCCCTTTTGTTTCCCCAGACCTAATCTGCTTCACTTGTAGAAGGTTCTTCTCTGTTGTCAAAGGTTTACTTAAAGCTTCCTCATATGATTCGATCAACCAGGTGCTCAAGGCCTACAGCAAATCCACTCTGAGTCCTGATATAAACTTATGTGCCTTCTGTCATTCATCGGCATCGTACATTTGCACATACTTAATGATCTGATTGAACTTGGTGTCATATTGAGCTACTGACATTTCCCCGGTCTGCTTTAGATTTGCAAACTCCTAGCTTTTCTCCTGCCTCCAGCTAAAAAGGAATTACTTATCGTTGAAGGCCTTTTTAAATGCCTCCCAAACTGATGCCGGAGTCTCATCGGATTCTAATCCTCGCCTTGAGTGGGATCGTTGCAAAGCTCGTTCTGCTGTTTACCACCATCTTCCAGCTTCTTCCTCTAACATGAAAGTGGCACAATTCAATTTTTACTCATCATTAAACTGTAGATGTCGAAGCAATTTCTCTACCTGCTCCAACCAGTACTCGGTCATGCTGGGGTCATCATCGGGTTTCCCCTTGAACATTGGTTGTCGCATTCACTGGTACTGTTCTAGCGCATTATCAGTCTGCCTACCTGGTTCTCCCTTAGATGTGTGGGTTAAAATATTCTCTAGGACCCTCTCTATCCAGTCTAATCGTCCTTTAGGAACGATTGATTCAGTTTCGTGTTCCCTAGTCTGGATGCTACTACTTTCGGCGCAATTGTAGCGACGATTCTCTCTGCCTCTGACATCCTCAATTCCCCGATTGGGGTTGACAGGAGTCATGTTCCTTTGTTGCCTTGTGGATACCATCTGAAAGACAAGACAAGACAAAATCTCATTCCACGAGAGTTTCTCCAAAACGAAATTTCATTTCATAACACGACATATATATAACATCGTTTAAGAAAAGCACACATCACACATTTGACACACTAATATGAAAAATAAAATCGTCCATGATCCTTCCTGTGGGCTGGCTGACTTCCAGACCCAAGCATCGTCGTTCGTTGTGTCGTCGTCAAACTCGGTTACAGGTCCCTCGAGGTCTTCGTGCACCGTTGCTTCTTCTTCTTCGTCGTCGTCCAAGTCAAGGTAGTCACCGCCCATCATATTGGCTTCGACTGCCTCGATTTCATCCCAATCTCTATCTGAGTCCAACATTTTGTCTCCTTCCACTTCAATCCCCTCATACATGTTGGCAGCTTGGTCGCGAAACTATTGGCAATAAAAGTATAAGGATGCGTAATTGCCTTGGAGGTGAAGTCCTTCAGCTAGGTCTCTCCAAACCCCTTCCATGTGATTTATCAAAAATTCCACCTGAGCGAGCCTCAGGGTTGGCGGCATGAAACTGCTCGGTGGCACATCTCTTAGTATACCTTCGAGAAAATCAAGGCGACTAAAGATGTCTACCATTATTGGTTCGTTGTCCGCCCATCGGCTAGTCCGGTAGGTCACCCAGAATTGCTCAAGGTAATCTCTTTCCATTCTTACATTGAAAAACCAATTAGATTTCCATTATTCATCGGGAATAGTAGACACATAGTGTCTGTGTAATACCCCAAGAGCCCATAGAAGAGTAGTATATATCGAGAATAAGTAAGGAAGGAAATAATACCAGCTGGATACCTTTTGGGCCGAATGTAGGCAAAGAACTCCAGGGTTAAGCGTGCTTGACCTGGGGTAATCCAAGGATGGGTGACCCTACTAGGAAGTTCATGTAAGCCCATCAGGGTAAATTGTTCTGGTCCTTCTTATTGCTTGATGGGGGATGTTGCAGGTGGTATCAGAGCTGACCCTTGGCGAAGGTAGTCGGATGAGGGCGGGGAGTGGCGCTGGGGCTCGAGGGCCTGTACAAGGAGTGGCTTCTGGCAGGCTTTTAGGATGGCAGCCCCTAAGGGGAGAATGTCTGAGACCAGTTGTAAGGTCGCATGACAAGGACGTCATGTGCTCAAGGGGGGGAGAATGTAATATCCCAAGAGCCCAGAGAAGAGTAGTATATATCGAGGATAAGTAAGGAAGGAAATAACACCACTTGGATACCTTCTGGGCTGAATGTAGGCAAAGAACTCCAAGGTTAAGCGTGTTTGACCTGGGGTAATCCAAGGATGGGTGACCCCCTTGGGAAGCTCGTGTAGGCCCATCAGAGTAAGTTGTTTCGGTCCTTCTTATCGCTCGATGCAGGATGTTACAGGTGGTATTAGAGCCGACCCTTTGCGAAGGCGATCCGATGAGGGTGGGGAGTCGTTCCGGGGCTCAAGGGCCTGTACAAGGAGTGGCTTCTGGCAGCCTTCTAGGATGGCAGTCCCCAAGGGGAGAATGTTTGGGACCAATTGTAAGGTCGCATGACGAGGACGTCATGTGCTCAAAGGGGGAGAATGTAATACCCCAAGAGCCCAGAGAAGAGTAGTATATATCGAGGATAAATAAGGAAAGAAATAACACCAGCTGGATACCTTTTGGGCTGAATGTAGGCAAAGAACTCCAGGGTTAAGCGTGCTTGACTTGGGGTAATCCAAGAATGGGTGATCCCCTTGGGAAGTTCGTGTAGGCCCATCAGGGTAAGTTGTTCTGGTTCTTCTTATTACTCGATGCGGGATGTTACAGTTTGTACATGAATAGTACACCAGGTAAGCTCCCAGGAAAGTGAGGTGGGTCACAAACGGATGCACTTAAAATATCAAGTCTTTCCTTACTCAGAACTTTCCTAGACATGTACTTTCACTACAGCACACTTAAGTCCATAATCCCTATATAAGGATTTCTTAATCTAAGTTTTTTCTAATCCTTAGTTTCATACATCCCAAATGATCTATCCTAAATCTCCAAATAAAACTTTGGCTCTAAGACCTCGCCTTCCAGGGTTTTAATATATGTTAGGATTTTTGTTCTTATATGCATAAACATAAATCAACAATAAATCCTCAACGTAACCATTATATATATAACACTCCCAAACAAAGCGAAGGAATAATACATTTTAACTATAAGCGAAAGCAAGATTAGAACCTGCATAAAACCTCGAAAATATAAAATGGTTTATATCGTTTTCCCAACACATCCTTACAAGCATTTATTTAAAATCTAAATAACATAGCTGAATAAAATATATGGTCCTAGTTCCACATAGGACCCACAAAATTTCCACCAAGCTCAGGCCCTAATCACCTCCTTGCCATTCCGGCCTCTTGTCTCGCCTGGAACGTGGAATATTCTAGGGACATAGTCCGATATTAGAAGATGAAATCTTCTAAGTAAGGGTAAGATAATCTTGAATGAATGAATAATACATGGACATTTTTAAATAGATACCCTACTGTAACTTCCCCAGCCCACCAGCCCGACACAGAATTCTAGGCAGAACTCTGAACCTCTGCAGGATAAGCCTAACGTTATTCCATCAATTGCCCTTGGAGAATTACGGCTACACTCTTAGGGCGACATCCCAATCCCATGCATAAGTTTCAATATGACAATAATATCGTACCATATGAATATCACAACTTTTCATGCAATAGATTATGAACAAATATGATGAAGATGATCATAACATACATAAATATCATGCAAAGAACGGTATTCATGTCATATACAGGTTATAGGGTCAAAACCACTCACCTTTCTCAAAAATCAGGATACCTCGAAAAGTGTGCAAATTTTCTCAATTTACGTGCAAACTTTGAAATTTGCACCAAATGTTTCACCTCAAGTCCAAAAGCACCATAGCCAAGATATTTATTTAAATAATCAATAAACGCTATTTTCCTCAATTTTCTTGCCTTTTTGTTTTCTATTTTTCTTCAATTTTTTCGTACTAATATTTCAAAATAAATACCTACACCTATTTTTCTCCAAATATTTTTTTCATGGAAAATTATTAAATAATTTTCTAAACATTTTTAAAAAAATTTCAGAAAAATACAAGGCCGCACGCGCCTGCACGTGACGGCGCATGGTAGGGCGTGTGAGACTGGCAAGTGGAGCCCACGCGCCAATCAACTTCTCCATCGACGACTTGCCGAAAAATCTGAAACTTTACACAAAGACGAAGGATATGCTTAATCGATCCTAATGGTACCTGATATGGCTCGAAAGGAGGTTTGGAAGTGCCTCAACTTGAAGCTCGAATTGTCAGCCAGCGGACCGCCTAGGGTTCCGGCAAAGCTTCGATTCTCCTTCATTTCTGATCCGTTGCTCACCAAATGCTCCATATATGATCCTCAACCTATGGGAAACAAAATCCCTCTATCATTACCCTTTGATTCGACCTAAAAAGCCTTCGATTTCCAGCTCAAAGTTCTTAAAATTTTGGCTTCTTCTAGCTCTATTTATAAGCGATGTTGAAGCTCCAAATGGCCTTGGCCTCCTTGTCCATTACCTTAAGCGTCTTTACCACCCCTAGATCGACGTAAAAGCATCAATATTCGACTGTAAAACCAAGTTGCAGGGCTCGACTTTTCGGCCAATTTTCTTGGTGGTGGTGAAGCCAAGTGAAGGCTTTGGTGGTTGTAAGAAAAGTTTCATATAGTGGATTTGATTGAAAATCTTAAGGAAGGGAATCCTTAGGTAGTGGATGTAAGCCATAAGGGCCGAACCACTATAAATCGCTGTGTTCTTCTTCTCTTTACTCTTACTTATTCTTGTTAGATTATATTCTGATTTGCTTAAATTGATTATTCTTTGTACTAATTCAATATTCCATTTGGTTTATTTAAAGTGCATTCAAATCACTTATTTTCACCAAGTTATAATTTGAAGAGTATATTGGATCAAAGCACATACTAGCACAGCTGGCGGATATCATATTATCCATCTAGTATTTAAGTGCTCCCGTACTCTCAACTACAATTTTGGTTTATATTAAATTTGTTTTCTCACATATATACGTGCATAAGTTTCGCATTAGAATTTTAAAAAGGTGTCAATTCACCCCCCTCTTGACTAGGTTAGAACTCAACAAGTGGTATCAGAGCGAGGTTCCTAAGAGAGTGATTAATCATCACTAGGTGTATCCATGGCATCGAGTTCACGTTTTTATGAAAATGAGGGTCGTTCTTTATCTAGGGCACCATTCTTTGATGGCACCGATTATGCATATTGGAAAACAATGATGGAAGATTTTTTAACTGCATATAGTCTTGAATTGTGGGAAATAGTTAGAGATGGTCCATATGTCCCTAAGGAAAAGGTAAAGAGAGGAGATGTAGAAGAGATAATAGAAAAGAGTAGAGATAAGTACACGGATGAAGATAAAAGATTAATTGCTTTAAATGCTAAGGCTAAGAGTGCATTTCATTGTGCTTTGAGTAGATCTGAATTTAATCATGTACAATGTTGTAAATCTGCTTATGAAATTTGGAAGAAGTTAGAGTTAAAATATGAAGGTACTAGTCAAGTTAGAGAAACAAAAATAAACATGTACATACATGATTTTGAATTATTTTCTATGAAACCTAATGAATCTATTTCTGAAATGTATACTCGCTTGACTGATATTCTTAACTCTCTTGAGTCTCTTGGTAAATCATTTTCAGATTTTGAAAAGGTGCAAAAGATTCTAAGATCTCTACCGGAGGCATGGGATCCAAATGTGACAGCCATTCAAGAGGCCAAGGATACCAAGAAGTTGTCACTAGATGAACTAATGGGTTCACTAATGACACATGAGCTTACTCTCAAAAACAGGTATAAAATCAAAGAAGATTCTTTAAAATCTAAATCAATTGCTTTACCTGTTGCACAGGAATCTAGTGGAGAGGAGGATTCCGAAGAGGAGATTGCCATGTTGGCTAGGAGGCTCCGAAACTTTATGAAAAAGAATAAAAGGAGTTTCAGCAAGACTAAGCCCGTAGAAGCCTCAAATGAAAAGAAAGTAGAGGTTACTTGCTACAAGTGTGGCAAGATTGGACACTACAAGTCCGAATGTCCCAAATCAAAGAAGGGTAGATCCAAAGGAAGGAGAAAGGAAGAGAAGAAAGATAGAAAAGCATTCAAAGCAACTTGGGATGTTTCTAGTGAATCTGAATCATCTTCAAGCGATGAAGAAGAAGAAAAGGCTAACTTTTGTTTGATGGCCAAAGGAGAAAATAACTCATCTTCCACAGATGAGGAGGTAAACACTTCTGAAATGGATGCATTGCTAGAAGAGTTTGATTTTCTATTTAAAAAACATAAAACGGCTATTAGAGAAATCAAGGAGCTTAAAAGAGAAAATGGTAGATTAGAAAAGAAAGAGGAAGAGTACATGGAAGAAATAGATGAGTTGAACTCTAAAATTAGGAAAATGGAAGAAAATAAACCAAATGAAGTGTGTACATTAAAAGATACTATAAATGAATTGCATGACACTATTGATAGTCTTAGGGAGCATGAATGCATTGTATGTGATCATTCTGAGTTACTAAATGAAATAGCATGTTTAAAAGAAAAGAATGAGCACTTAGAAAAATCATTTTTAAAATTTTCTTTGAGTTCCAGTAAATTGGATTCTTTGCTTGCATCTCAAAAACCATATTTTGAAAAGGCTGGTCTTGGTTTTAACCCTAGTAAACTGAAAGAGAAAATCCAAAAATCTGGTTCTCCCACTCATCTTATTCATTCTAGGCTTGTGCATCATGCTAGAATCATTAAAGGGGCAAAATATCTTCCTAGAGCTAAATATTCAAAACTAGCTAGAACTAGAAATAATAAAGTTGTTAAAACTAGGAGTTTTTGGATTCCTAAGGGTTTAAATGATCAAAAAGCTAAGGAATATATCTTTGATACATATGGCTATGATTTCATGTTCTCTAACCCCCAAGGACCCAAAGTTTGGGTACCTAAGGTCCCTTGATTTTCTTAATAGGTGTGCTTGAAGGCCAAAGGCACTTCAAGCCAATGGTTCTTGGACAGCGGATGTTCAAGGCATATGACTGGAGATGCCACCTTATTTTCGTCTCTTAAAGCTAAAAAGCATGGAGGTAATGTCACTTTTGGTGATGGCTCAAAAGGGAAAATTGTAGGCATTGGAAACGTGGGTAATCCTTCTAAACTCATGTTTGAAGATGTCTTATTTGTGAGTGGCTTATCCTACAACTTGCTTAGCATAAGTCAATTAATTGACAAAGGCTACATGGTTGCATTTGAAGGTAATGAGTGCTTGATTAAAGATTCTTTAAATAAGATTATTTTGAAAGGCATTAGAGAAAGAAACATTTATGTGCTAAATCTGAATTCTTTATGTGTTAATAATGCTACATGTCTTATGGTGAATGATAACTCTATGGATCTATGGCATAGAAGATTAGGTCACATTAGCACATCTACTCTTTCTAAACTAATAAAGAAAAATCTGATTAGAGGAGTGCCTAAATTGAATTTGAATGACCTACATATGTGTGATGCATGCATTAGAGGAAAACAAGTTAGAGAGTCATTTAAATCAAAACAAGATGTTACCACAACTAGGACATTAGAATTACTTCATTTATATTTGTTTGGTCCTAGTAGGGTTAAAAGTTTAGGTGGTAAATCATATGCATTTGTAATTGTGGATGACTTTTCTCGTTTTACTTGGTGCTTGTTTATTTCTCATAAAAGTGAGGCATTGCATGTTTTTGATAGTCTAATTCGAAAACTACAAAATCAACAAAATGCATGTGTAATTAAGATTAGGAGTGATCATGGTGGTGAGTTTGATAACTTTGGTTTTGGTGAGTTATGTGATAAATATGGTATTTCTCATAATTTTTCTGCACCTAGGTCTCCACAACAAAATGGAGTAGTTGAAAGAAAAAATAGGTCATTACAAGAAATTGGTAGAACTATGTTAATTGAAAGTGGTTTACCTAAGTCATTTTGGGCTGAAGCAATTAATCATGCAAGTTATGTGTTAAATAGGTTGTCTATTAGAAAAGGGCTAAATAAGACACCATATGAACTTTGGCATGGTAAGACACCTAAAGTAGATTATCTTAGACCATTTGGGTGTAAATGCTATATTTTAAACACTAAATATAATTTGGATAAGTTTGATGCTAAATCTGATGTAGGCTCTTTGGTTGGTTTTTCTTCTACTAGTAGAGCATATAGAGTTTATAACTCTAGGACAAAAACGATAGAAGAGTCTATTCATGTAAAATTTGATGAATCACTAGCTAAGAGTTCTAATATTGAAGAAGATGAAGATGTAGTTTTTGAACAACAAGTAGAGTCTGGTTTAAAGGAATCTACACCTAATAGCATGGATTCATATATAGAAGTAGATAAATTGGAAAATGAGACTCACTTAGAATCGCAAGAAAATAATGAATTGATAGGTCCTTTGAATGATCAAAATTGGTATCAAATTAAAAATAAGCACCGACATCCTAAAGAATTAATAATAGGTGACATTTCTCATGGAGTTAGAACTAGATCATCTCATGGTGTGCATCCTTTTAGTTCTCTTGCTTTGATTTGTGAAATTGAGCCTAAATGTATTAATGATGCTCTAAAAGCACCCGATTGGGTAATAACAATGCAAGAAGAGTTAAATGAGTTTGAAAGAAACAAAGTGTGGAGTTTAGTTCCTAAACCTGAAAATCATTCTATTATTGGTACAAAATGGGTTTTCAAAAACAAAATGGATGAAAATGGAAAAGTGGTTAGGAACAAGGCTAGATTAGTGGCACAAGGGTATAGTCAAGAAGAAGGAGTAGATTATGATGAGTCATTTGCACCGGTAGCTAGAATAGAAGCTATTAGGTTGTTAATGGCATTTGCATGCTTTAAAGGTTTTAAATTGTATCAAATGGATGTTAAGAGTGCATTTTTAAATGGTTTTATTCAAGAAGATGTTTATGTGAAGCAACCCCCTAGTTTTGAAAATCAAAAGTTCCCAAATCATGTTTACAAGCTTTTTAAATCTCTTTATGGCTTAAAACAAGCTCCTAGAGCGTGGTATGATCGTTTATCAAAGTTCTTGCTTGAAAATGATTTTAATCGTGGGAAAATTGATAGTACTTTGTTTGTGAAGCTTAAAAATGATTATTTGCTTATTGTACAAGTCTATGTGGATGATATTGTTTTTGGATCAACTAATGATTCTTTGTGTAAAGATTTTGCTGATTGTATGAGTGGTGAATTCCAAATGAGCATGATGGGTGAACTAACGTTCTTTTTAGGTTTGCAAATAAAACAAAGTGAGAATGGCATTCACATTAGTCGAGCTAAATATACTAAAGATTTGCTATTTAGATTTGGGATGGATTTAGCTAAACCTTGTATTACCCCCATGGCTGCAAATACAAAGCTTGATAGTGACATAAATGGTAATGAAGTAGACCAAAAGCTATATAGATCTATGATTGGCTCATTGTTATATCTTATTGCATCTAGACCCGATATTATGCATGTTGTGTGTTTGTGTGCTAGATTTCAATCTAATCCTAGACAATCACACTTAATTGCCGTAAAACGGATTTTTAGATACTTAAAAGATACCCCTACTCTTGGTCTTTGGTATGATAAGAGTTCTTTATTTGATTTGTATGCTTATAGTGACTCGGATTATGCTGGTTGTAGATTGGATAGAAAGAGTACTACGGGCACTTGTCAATTTCTAGGAAATAAGCTCATTTCATGGTTTTCTAAGAAACAATCAAGTGTAGCACTCTCCACTACTGAAGCTGAGTATATGGCCATAAGTAGTTGCGCTTCACAATTGCTTTGGATTAAACAACAATTAGAGGATTTTGGTTTAGAGTTCAAGAATATTTCCATTTATTGTGATAACACAAGTGCTATCCATTTATCTAAGAATCCAGTGTATCATAGCAAAGCTAAGCACATAGAAGTTAGACATCATTTTATTAGAGAGCATGTGTTACAAGGTGATATTGTGATTAAATATGTGGATACCAAGAATCAACTTGCTGATATTTTTACTAAGCCTATTTCAAATGAAAATTTTCTTTTTCTTCGAAACTCACTTGGGATGATTCCTATTACAAAAAAGGGGGAGAGAAAATATGTAGCTAAATAGTGTTTTAAAAGGGTAAGAGGAAGACTAAATTAAAGGGGAGAAAGCAAGTTAAGGGGGAGCCTAAATTAAGGGGGAGCAAGAGCTAAATCACTTAAGTATAGTTTCTTTCACGTTTTTGCAATCATCAAAAATGGGGAGATTGTTGAGTGTAGATTTTGATGATTGATGATTGGCAACCTATATAGAGATTTCATTATATATGGAAACAAGTTTTTAGAGAGCTTTCTAGAAATTTGAGTATTTGAGCTATATATGGAAAGTTCTTGGAATAGAAAGTCTAGTATATATATATATATATGGAATCCTTGTTTATATATGGGAAGTTCAAAAGATCTATATGGAAGTTTTTGAGGAGATTGGAGTAGTCCATTATATGGAGTTGCCATATATGTATCTTGTTTATATATGGGAAGTTCAAAAGATCTATATGGAAGTTTTTGAGGAGATTGGAGTAGTCCACTATATGGAGTTGCCATATATGTATCTTGGCGACATGGCATTGTTAATGTGGCATCTTGATGACATGGCAGCCACGTGGAGTACACTCATCAAGGTCATATCATCTCGTTGGTTTAAATATGGTAAGAGAATCATGGAGTAAATTTAAAGGTTCTTAGAAGCTTCTTTACTCAGTTAAATATGGAAGAATTTTTTAATTGCATTCAAATGGAGAAGTTAAAGATTCAGCCTTATTGTTCAACATTAATGGAGGATATTAAGGTTTGAAAGTTAAACCTTGATTGATATTATTTTCCTTTATTGCTGATTCTCTTTTATTAAAAGGATCCTCTACTCAAATCATGGAATCAATTATCCTACTCATTATGACTAATTGATATCCTCATTATGGCTAATTGATATCTTCATTATGGGAGAATATTCTAAGGATATCTTGCATATATTCAGCTACACAAATTGATTCTCTTTTTGTTGTCAACATTTTTAGTATGGAAACTTGATCAATTAAGGGCTTTTGAAGTTATGATTGATATCTTCATTGTTGGACAAATTTGCTTCATTATTTAAGAATATTTGAATGGATTTTACACTATTTGGAGATTTAAATTCAAATTTCAAATTAACTATGCTTGCTATGGAAGCTAAGGAGCCAATTGCACAATCAAAGGTGATTGAAGATTCAACTAGAAGTCAGAATTAATTAGTTCTTATTTATGGTCGATTTTGCAAGAATTATGAAGGATTTTGATGATATTTTAATCCTTAAAATCAGTCATGCATTATTGGAATTGATTTGCTCATTTAAGGCTGATTGGAGATCAACAAAAGTCAAAGATCTTGATGATCAATCAAGTTAGCTGTTTATGGAAGGTAAATCAAGAATTCAAATGAAGGGCTGAGATTGACTTGAAGACTTGACACATGGAGGGCTGAGATGGATGAAGGAAAGCCTTCTCTAGCACTATATAAAAGGATGTCTTGAAGACTTTGGAACAACTTTTGGAAGCCTTATCATTTTCTACATCATTGGCCAATATTTTCATTCTCTCCAAGTCTTTCTTTTCCTCTATCTTCTTGAGAGAAAACTAAGAGAGTTCTCTACACTTCATTGTATTATTTTTTAGAGAACCCTATTTCGCAATCTCTACTATTCTTGTATCTTGTAAAGAGCGTACAAAATCCAAACTAGTGAGTGTGAGACTCCAGAAATAGTTTGGTGGTGGTGAAGCCAAGTGAAGGCTTTGGTGGTTGAAAGAAAAGTTTCATATAGTGGATTTGATTGAAAATCCTAAGGAAGGGAATCCTTAGGTAGTGGATGTAAGCCATAAGGGCCGAACCACTATAAATCGCTGTGTTCTTCTTCTCTTTACTCTTACTTATTCTTGTTAGATTATATTCTGATTTGCTTAAATTTATTATTCTTTGTACTAATTCAATATTCCATTTGGTTTATTTAAAGTGCATTCAAATCACTTATTTTCACCAAGTTGTAATTTGAAGAGTATATTGGATCAAAGCACATACTAGCACAGCTGGCGGATATCATATTATCCATCTAGTATTTAAGTGCTCCCGTACTCTCAACTACAATTTTGGTTTATATTAAATTTGTTTTCTCACATATATGCGTGCATAAGTTTCGCATTAGAATTTTAAAAAGGTGTCAATTCACCCCCCTCTTGACTAGGTTAGAACTCAACAGTTTCTGATTCGATTTCTTTCGCTTTTAAAAATCATGCCTCAATGTGCTCATTAGAGGCATTCCTATTTCCTTTGTCATTTGAGCTTCAGGGTACTCCCTTCAGCTGATTCAGTAAATTTTTCAAGCTTTTTTGATACTTATTTTCTTCAAATTTATATTTTCTTTTAAAATAATAACTCAAAGTTCTTGGGTATTACAATGTAGATTGCATTTACATGTATTGATGATGAAATGTGCATATGTTCATGATGATATTATTGATCATGCATCGCATAAGAGTTTAGGATTATGGACTGGCACCGCTGCTTTGCTAAGGGTGCACCCATATACATTGGCTTAGTAAGGAGGCTGTAAAAATAGAGAACAACAATTGGGTGCAGTCGACTCAAATCGAAATGATATGAAAATGATATTTTGTATTTTACATCCCTGCAGATAAATAGCCTGGCGCGTATAATGCAATGTTGTGCACATATATATGCTGGCACATAATATGTAGTGCTCCATATAAAATTGTGTCAAATGTTCATAGCAAAAGTGTATGCACATAATCGCACAAGTAATGCTGACCATGTCATAATAAATACTAAATATGTAATCTGATCTTCAATGTATTAGAATACAAAGATTTTATGAACTATGTATTACGGCATGGGCATGATTAACTTGATATAATCTGGCGTTTAAATTCAATAGTTGAGGGTATTGACTATTTTATCGAAATTAAACTTGAATTGGACTTTCTGGAAGCCTACTTGAAATTCTGAGAAGACTCATATGGATACTAGAAAAGGGCATACAGATGCTCTGAAGGGTATTTGGATAGTCTGGGATAAAGTCTTTTGGATACTGAAAGAGACAAATTTAAGAAAACACGAAATTTGGGACAAATTGATACCCTTTCATATTTTAGCCAAAGCTCTCTCTTCTAAAATCCGATTGAGCTGATTCAAATTGCTATGGAAAGCCAAGAGGAAGAGCTACAACTTTCATGTTTTGTAGTTTTCAAGATTCGAGATCCATCAAGGTCAAACTTGGCCTGCAAGAGAACAAAAATTTTCTAGAATGTTGGGTATCCAAATACTGAATACTAGTATCCGGATACCTTCATCTTCCAAGCCCAGAAACGAAACACGGGCAGAGACTTCATGGATTTAATTTAAAACTTAATAACAACACCATTCCGAATAAAATCTTTGGAAACCAAGTCCCAATTGGTAAGAATCAATCATATGAATGAACAACGGGTTAAAACTTAAAGAATCATAGATAAAAATCCAACGAATGATCTGATCATGCACACTGTTACGCTAATATATATGTATGTATAATTATACAACTGACTATAACGAAATGAATCTGAAACTCAACGAAGGATTACCAAAAAAACTGATATCAAGGGCTTAATCGAATCTTAAAAGAAAGCTTTACAAGGACAATTTGAAGAATCAATGATAAAACTATTGCACAACTTGATTCCACTTACTATTATTCATGTATATGTATATATAACTCTGTATTTGGTTGAAAAACTAATCTGGAACTGAATGTAAATCCTACAAAAGTTGAGTTTGATTGCTACACATGCTCCCGTAAGAAAGGTTTACAAGGAGAAGAACTTACCTTTGATTTGATCAATAACCGATGAAAACAAAAATAGACGAAACTTTAATGAACTTCGGCTTCTTCAATTTCTTTTCTTTTGTTCTTCACGGCATGACTTCATGCTAGACTCTAAAGGCTTATATATATGTATATATAAGTAGAAAATACAACCCTAAATCCCATAACTCATACTCATTTTGTAATTAGGAGACTATAATTTAATCCTTCTTCTCGCAGGGATTTTTTTAACATAATAACTCTTAATTAAATAATGTAATTCTAATTAACAAATCTCTAAAAGATTGTCATGCCCTTATATTCAATTCTCACAAATTAATAAGAAACAAATGCTATTTAAATACTATTTTCTCAAATAAAATGTTAATTGCCACGTTAAATAATTAACTGGCAAAATCTTAAACTGAAAATTAATTAAATAAATTAATCAGTGCTAAATAAATACTAAACCCTATGAGTTGTTACATGTTTATTGTTCACTTATTTAGATGATTCATTATCTAACTTGGGTTATGCCCCTAGAATATTCAAATGTTCCAGACAGAGATTATAGCATAAACGAGTACGAATGAGGTATGAAATGACACTTAGCAGAGTGCATGATAAATGAAATATATGTAATGTAGCCCATGTATTTAATTTCTGCTACTTTGAATTTTGAACATTTTGAGGAATGATGATATATAACCTTATTTATGGTTAATGAGGGTGTAAGAATTGATTTATGATCAATGTTAAGATATCTGGTTCGATCATTGCTTCTGCATTTGATGCGTATAATGATTCTCTTTCGAGAAATTGTATAAAAATTTTGGGATAGATTTGAGGAATGATATGGTTTAACTTTAAGTTTGAAATAAAAAAAAATTATTATCCTAGAACTATCCTAAGTTATAACACGCCTAGAAAGCAGAGTGTTACAGGGCCTCTCAAGCGCAAGCTCTCAACGATTCTAGTGAGGTATCACATACATGAGTGGGTATATAATATGTTTTGCACACATATTTTTGTTGGTGTAATATTGATAATGTTAGTTTATCTTACTTAGATATTCACATTTGTGATTACACAAAAATGAAAATGGTATCAATTTGTTAAGAATCATTATCCCTGTATCGTATAGTTCCCAAGCTACCGTCTATTTAGGATTTAAATATTTAATTATGACTTTGTTATGAGTGGTTGTAAAACTAAAAAATGAAAGAAATAAATTGATGATTATTCTTAACCATAAAAGCCAAACAAAATTCTCCTTGCCTTCATTTTTTGTTTGCTCCTTCACAATCCATTGGTCATTTGCTATATTTTTTGTCCACAAGGAATATAATCTTCAATTGACACTATGAAATAAGTTTTTATAGTTAATATGCCCTGCAAACAATAAGCATAAACCGATTAAAGACTTCCTATTGATCATTTGAATAAAGTATGAAAGTACAACTTGTTGAGCAAGTGTATACTTAAATAAGGCAACGACTAAGGGGCCATCATTTCGTCCATGAGAAACAAGGGTGGGAAAAGTCGTAATTTAACTTATGAGCATTCAAATGCATCAAGTGACCATAACCTAAGAAAACTGAGTGGCCACTCGGTTGTAGCTGAGTAGCCCCAAAGAATTGAGTGCCTACTCGGTTGTGGCTATTGTCCCCAAAGAGCTGAGTTCCTACTCGGTTGTGGCTGTTGCCCCAAAGAGCTGAGTGCCCACTCGGTTGTGCTTCTTGCCCCAAAGAGTCGAGTACCTACTCGATTGTGGCCGAATGGCCTCAAAGAAGTATTAGAAAAACATCTACGAATATGGCCAAATACACCTAAAAAAAGATAAGCCCAAATAGTCAAAATGCAAAAACCATGGGAGAAGTAATAAGAGGCCTATCAGTTATGGCCGAGAGGCCTCTCAGTTCTAAATGGCCTTACTTCCATGAATGTTGTTCAACCACCAAGAACCTTCCTTGAAGCCAATGGACCCTTTCGGGGCATTTCATCAATCTGAATATTTTGAGAAGATATGCGACAGACCATTAAAAGTCCTAATTCCACAAGAACTTATGAACAATTGAGATAAACACATTTCATGAGAAATTTCACGATAAGCGTCATTCATAAGATAAAGATGCCATTCATAGCAATTCTAGTCCCAACTAGACTAGGGATGATCAAGATAAGTGTTATCTACAAAGAATCATAATTCTAGGTTAACTAAGATTACTCCATATACTCATCTACAAATAAGAGGTCCACCTCCTCATTCAGGTAGTACATGATCACTCCAATACTCGAAATTTACTTTTGCCCTTAACCATTTGAAAACTAAGTTAAGCATCAGAGCGTTTGCGTGGGAACAATGTCCCGCACCTCTCACCGATTGTGTGTTTTGGCGGATCTCCCAGTTCTCCAAGGTCACTTGATTTTTCAAAATCACTCAGTTCTTAGAAGGCACTCAATTCTTGGAGATCACTTGGTTTTAGAATACCACTCGATTCTCAAAGATCTCTCGGTTCTTTGAGTCCTCTCGATTAATTGAGGGCTTCCATTTATTAGCAAGCAGCCACTCACCAGTATTAGCAATCTGTCATCTTTTAGGGCCTTCTGATTATTTTGGGGCTCCTGGATATTTTGGGTCTCTTGATTATCTTTGCACACAAACATTAAGACCAGTTTTCTGATGTTACAACTCCATTGTTGTATTTGATATAATCGTATAGAATGGCACCACAATCAAAGAGAGGGGGAAATTGAGTGGTTGGGAAATTTAAAACTTTTTAGGAGGTTTTGAAAAATAAACAAGAAAACAATGAAGTATAACCAAAATAAATGCAAGATGGACACAACAATATATAGTGGTTTGGCTAAATCAAGCTTATTCCACTCCTTTAACTCCTCACTAAGAATTTGAAGCAACTCACTAAAAATATTCTACCATACCCGATAGACCTTCTAGCAAGCTTGTTAAGAATTACAATTTCCTACTTCACAAGTAGACCCTCTAGCTCACAAATTAAAAAAATACAAATCTCATACAAACAATGTAGACCATCTAGTTATACAAGTTAGAAAAATTGAAAATGATACAAAAAAAGAAGATCTAAGAGTAGACTAATTACAAGATCTCTCAAAATAAACATAAGGTTTGAACAAAATGATACAAATGAAAATCAAAGCCTTTGAGAGAAAAAATAAATGAAACAATTGAGCACTTGGAGTAATAAACAATTGTAAGCTTGAAACTACTTCTCTTGGATATTCAATACGTGATTTTCTTCATCTTATGAACGAGCTTGGGGTATTTGTAGGTATTATTGAAATTATTGTAGCAAACAGTCAAAAAATCGCTGTAACAACAGTAAAAAAATTTGAAAACATATTTTTATATAAATTTTTAATTAAATAAAAAATATAATATTCTAAATGCCATTAAGAAATTTATCACGAGATTTTTTATATTAGATTGCATGATGAAATTATTTTTTATTTTAATACTTAATATAACATATAAAAGTAATTTAAAGCACTAAATTAATAATAATTAATAAAATAATTTTATTATTCAAATATAATTATTTTTTATCATTAAAACCATATTAAAGGCAAAATATCAATATTTTAGCAATAACAATACTAATATAATTGATGTTGCCATGGTTATATGTAAGCATGGGCTGCTCTTCCAACAGTCAATTAATTCATTTATATTAATTTTTTTATGTCACATTAAGATTAAGATGATGTTGGTCAACACTTAACATTATCAAAAGTGAAAATAACATAAAATCATAGTACATTTGTCCAAGTAAAAAATAATAATTGCAACACTATTATAGTGACATTTTATGTTTACTTGCTGGGTAATAGGCAAAAGGTTATTAAAAGATCATAAAAATTTAATAGCTCAAAATAATTTTTGAAATAAAATGTGTAAATTTTTTTGTATGTCGGGGGGTCTCATGCAACATGCGAATTAGATAATTTCGACATCTGAAACTTTTTTCAAAGGGATAAATATCATCTAAAAAAATAGACGTTATCTAAAACAATTATAATCCTAACAGGTTTGGGAAAAGTCAAAATAGACATTATCTGCAAGAATCATAATCCTAACAAAGTTAGAAAAAAGTCAAAATAGATGTTATCTATAAAAATTATAATCTTATATTATTTAATATTACTCTATATTCATTTATAAATAAGCAGATACTCATTGTAGAAAATGTATATCTCTAATACTACTAAAAATTCTACTCTATAGTTTTTATCATTTTCGGTATTTGACTTAAGTATCAGAGTGTTTGCGGAATGACTTCATCACGCCCTCTGACTGTATTCTTCCTTACAGACTCAGGTAGTTAGATGATGATATTTTTCATCAAATATTTTTTTTTTATATCTTAACAATAATAATTTACACCGTTTGTGAGGAACGTCCAAAAAAATCTATAAATACTGCAACGACTCTTACACAATTTCAAATTGGATGATGTCAAATCAAATCAATAGGCAAACACGACATTGCACAAAATAAACAAGAAGCAAACAATACAATAGATTCCAAATTCAAGAGGCAGCAGGTCCGCTAACCAGAAAGAGCAAATGGAGGTACTATGTTATACATGCAAATATTTTATAAGAAAAGCTTGTTGTGGAAGCTGGGTAAAAATATAAAAAAAAGGCTTGAGGGCATTATATTGTATATGTAGAGAGAACCTTGCTGGAAAAGAGGAAAAACTAGAAGCCCAACAGAAGAGGCTAAGAAAACTGGCAACAGAGCATTGCTGTGGGAGATCGGCCTGCGACGGAAGGCAAAGGCGGGGATGCGAACCATTGAACAAGTTAGTATTTAGGCTTAAATTTAACGATGCGGATGATTTGCGTTTATTAGATCATTATTTTTATATTTAAAATGTCTTCAGCCTTGAGCATGAAAGTAAAAGAGCTTATTTGACCTCTTTAATAACTCACCATTATGAAGGGTGATATTGTAACATTTCACATTGAGTGATAGAAAGAATTATAACAACTTATCCTAATGGGCCTATGCAAACTTCCTAGAGGTCACTCATTTTTGAGCTACCCTATCTCAAATACGTTTAATCTGAGAGTTCTTTATCCACATTCAACGAAAAAAGTATCTAACTGGTATTGTTTAATTTCTTACTATTCTCGATATATACTAACTTTCTCTAGAGTCCTTTTTTGGAATTGACCTTGAGTTCTCGAGATATTACAGATATACTTTGTAGCTTGCTCATATCAATAGTGACTTATATTTTTTCTCTATTAAATGTTACTCACTCTTAGTGGTGGCAAGTTAGTATATTGCTAATTCAATGGCAAGATTCACCCAAAAAAAAAAAAGGCAAATAAATAAGTAATATGTTATCAAATACTTTACAACATTGGAAAAAAATACAAATAGATCATAGTACTCAAAATGGTGAGTTTTAGAAAATTCCCTACTAGCCCTGCTATGTTGCCCACTGGCGGACAACATAGCAGTTGCCCGCCAATGGGGGGCACGGGCCCCATGCATGTGGGGCTGCCTCTGCACATGGGCCCCACGTGCATGGCTAACGATTTTGTTAGTCAAGATTGAAGTGGACCAATTCTAAAATATAGGGATGTATTTGAGTCAAAAAATTAAAAGTTCAAGGCCTAAAGTTATAAATGATGAAAAGTTCAAGGATCAAATTGGGTTTTTCTTCTTTAATGTCATATTCCTTTGTTTTTTTTTTAAAAAAAAAATCTTGCAATTGTTCCTCTTTTAACTTTTTATTTGTATTAATATCATGTATCTTTATTATCATATTGTTACATAATTATTTAAACTACAAATATAAATTTGTTTGGATGGTCTTTCCATTACCATCCTTATACAAGTCTTTACTAATATATGTACATACTAATGACTTTTTAAATAGTAGTTTACATATGTTTTTTCTTTTCCATATTAAAAAAATCTAAATCTCATACTAAAGGTTCTAATAACCTTGTTAAGACTATGCATCATAAAAATTGAGTGATTGTTTGGTGCATGCAAAATAGGCACGCCAATGAATTCTAATGAACAATGATGGGAATGGGGAGGGTATAAGTAGCGGTCTGCTTGTCCGTTCTTGTATTTATATCTCTAATATTATCCTCGTTTTTGTATTCTTATTCATAGGATATTTTATTTAACTATACATCATTATAGCTATATAACAATGGATATTGAGTACTCCTATACCTTGTACCTTTCATTTTGACAAATTTGTATTTATAGCATAAATAACTTCATAACAATTTTATAAAAAACGGCTATGAGATTAATGCAAGTAAAAAGCTAAAAACAAGAGTTGTAGAATTTTAGATTATTCTAATATATTAAATAATAAAAATTATCACTTTGATTTAACGAAAGATAATTGAGGTCATAATTAAGTTAGGTTTCAAGTTTATGAAAATATATTTACTTTAGATTTTTTTAAAATATATAAATTATAACAAATAATTAGATAAATATAATATATATATATATATATCAAGATAGGTACAATGTGGGTAAAGAATTTTTTTAACATTACAATTAAGAATTTTTTTTAAAAAATTATACTTTTTATAAAAATACTATTTCTTTCAATACAATATACATAATGGATCAACGCTAAAGTGAAAAATTATATAAAAAAACTATCATATAAGATGAACGAGTTCTTATGTTGCTTATTTTTCATGAGGGTTAAATTTTGGTATATCTTTAGGTTTTTCTCCATTGCACTCTTATTTAAAAATAGTCTATTTTATCATTCCAAAATCTCTTTTTTACTCACACTTGAATCATTAATTTGAGATCAAAGTTTTTTTTTCTTATGTATAGAATCATGATAAGTATGAATAAATTGTTGGAACATCAGTACAATTGTGTAGTTAGATTACACAGTTAAATAAGCCCCAAATCACTAGTATGTTAAATCGGCTATAGAATTTGTAAAATAACTTGCACAACCAGCCAAAGGGCCAATGCCCCAATGGCAACAATACGAACAGGATATGCAACAACAATAAAGAGAGTTTACCAGTTGCTATATACTTATCAAATAAGCAGCAACAAAAACAGGTAGAGTAAGAGATGCAAAACCAGATTTTGGCGAGAAGATAGCAACCAAGAAAGCTGTGAGGCCGATGCACGGCGGAGGTGCTGACCTAAAGATAGTAACACCCGTCTCCGGTCACTCGCAGGTTCTGGCGACTGTCAACGGGATACAACGATCAACTCCGACGAACGACGATCACGACCGTTCGAATCTGGCAGAATTCGAGGAACCTGTTCTCTGTGACAAACGAAACTTGAGAGGAGGAAGGAACACTCTGAACTCGGTGAATCAAGAATGAGGAGCGACCAGTCTTTTATAGGCTGGGTCAGGACACTGAAGAGACTCCGAACTAAAAACTTGCATTGAACGCTGGTTTTAATGCCTATCGCTAGGGGAAGACGAAGCAGTGATAGAATTAATAGAAGCGCTGCTTCGGAACCCAGAACCACTTCTAGAAGAAGCGAAAATCAAATTAAAGATAAAAGAAAATATATTTTTAATTTTTTTATATAAAAATTTAATTTTGTAAGGAGTTTGCCTACTCACAAAATCTGAGTGTCCTTTAAAGCCCAACCCTAAGTGAGAGGGAGGAGCATAAATATCCACTCACATCCCTTTACACAACCAATGTGAAACAAACACTCAGACACACACTTACATGCACACACTACAAAACACAACATAAATGGGTGTATATTTTCCCAAAACACTTGTATCGGAACTGATCCACCATGAATACTTTGCGGGAAGAAGTGCTAGTATTTTCAAAAATAGTTTGAAATGTATGGTATTTTCTAAAATAAGTTTAATTGCTGTTTTTAAAACTCTAAATTTGTCTTAACGAGGGCACCAGAGTAAATAACGTTAACTGTGGGGGTAAAAGACAGAAACATAGGAACTCTCGCTGCGGGTGGAGAATATACATATGGGAAATTCTATTTGCAACCATAGGTTTTGCTCTCTGTAACCCACTTTCAATATTCCTAAAATACCCTGAAATAAAAATTCATATTTGCCCTTCATTTAAACATTTGACGCTCAACCATCCATCATCATTCTTGAAGCGCGTACACTCACTTTCTCGATCACCATCGCTATAACCACTTTTTCACTATAACTGAACATCGCGTAACCATTATTACGCAGTGTTTGACAAAAAAAAATGAATATTCCTGTTTCTGCGAGAAAAAATACAATTTATAACATCTATGACTAGTTTGATCACATAATCACATAATCTTAATTTTTTTAATTAATTTTAATTTTTGATATCAATAACTCAACTTAATCTGATCCAGGTAAGTTCAATTTTAATTTTATATATCATTCATATTTTATATCATTGTTGTTTTCATAGTTTTATTCAGGAAACCCATACCCCGAATCTCGTTGTTCGGGGAGCTAGGGGTTCCCCGAACATCGCTGTTCGGGGAACCCAACCCCCCCGAAAAGCGATGTTCGGGGAGGGCTGGGTTCCCCGAACAGCGATGTTCGGGGAACCCAGCCCTCCCCGAACATCGCTTTTCGGGGGGGTTGGGTTCCCCGAACAGCGATGTTCGGGGAACCCCTAACCCCTCGAACATCGCTTTTCAAATATATTAAATTAATTTTGTATATAAATTATTAATTTTATATATAAATTTTTTCAAATACATATAAATTATTCTAAATTATTATGTTCCAAATTTTTGGATTAGTATTATATTTATTTTTTCTTAAATTAATGTTACTTTAATCTTAATTTTTTTGAGTTAATTTTAATTTTTGATACCAATAACTCAAAAATTAAAGCAATAATTTTAATTAATTTTAATTTTTGAGTTAATTTTAATTTTTGATACCAATAATTTTAATTAATTTTAAGATTAAAGTAACATTAATTTAAAAAAAATAAATATAATATTAATTCAAAGAATCGTAACATAATAATTCAGAATAATTTATATATATATTTGAAATAATTTATAATATAATATAATAAATTATAATAATATAATATAATATATAATAATATAATAAACATATAATAGTATAGTATAATATTATATAATATATTATATTATTGAATTATATAATATATTATAATATATATATAATATTATTTCGGGAGAATTGTTTCTCCCGAAATCCGGAATTCGGGAGAAAATGTTTCTCCCGAATTCCGGATTTCGGGAGAAACAATTCTCCCGAAATAATATTATATATATATATTATAATATATTATATAATATTATACTATTATATATATTATAACTATATACATATATATAATAATTTAGTGTATAAATTATTTTAAATATATATAAATTATTCTGAATTATTATGTTTCGAATCTTTGGATTAATATTATATTTATTTATTTTTAAATTAATGTTACTTTAATTTTAATTTTTTTTGAGTTAATTTTAATTTTTGATACCAATAACTCAATTTAATCTGATCTAAATTAGGTAAGTTAGATTTTAATTTTATACATTATTTGCTTTCATATTTTATATCATTGGTATAATTACTTTTATAATTTTTGAGAAACTCCTCCCGAATGGTGAGATTCGGGGAACTTCAGACCCTCGAATCTCATTGTTCGGAGGGGGCGGGGTTCCCCGAACATCGTTGTTCGGGGGGAGCGAGCTCCTCCGAACATCGCTTTTCGGGAGGAGCTGGGTTCCCGAGTGTTCGATGTTCGGGGAACCTCGCCCCCCGAACATCATTATTCGGGGGAAAATTTTTCCCCCGAACAGCGATATTCGGGGAACTCCGCCTCCCCGAACATCGTTGTTCGGGGGAAAAATTTTTCCCTGGACAGCGATGTTCGAGGGAAAAACTTTCTCCCGAAAATCGGGGCTTCCCGAACTGGAAATTCTTCTCCCGAAAAACGGGTCTTCTCGAACTGAAAATTCTTCCGCGAACGAAGAGATCGATTGCCTCTACATGAAATAAATCAAATATGGTTTACCTGCCATTTCGAGGTCGACGGTGCTGTTCTGAAGAAGAAGAAGAAGATGACTAGGGTTTGAGCGCGTGGATGTGTGTTTTGAGGGATGGGTGTGTGGAGGGTATATTTGGTATGTAAATGGTTGCAAAGAGTAAATTCAAGGGTTACAAATAGTAAAATTTAAAATTTTTATTACAATGGTTGCGATGAGTAAATTGGATGGTTGCAAATAGAATTTCCCTATACATATACATGATGCATACAATTTTCTTCATCGAAACGAGGAAAGAACATCCTCAAACCGAAGCTTTGAAAATGCTAATCCTTATCTGTGTTCTGCTTTTTATTGCTCCAATCGTCGCTATTTTCTTCAAATTCCTCAAAGCTGACGGTATGTTCCCTTACCAATATACGTTCTTTGTAGGACAGCACTCTGAATTTTGTGCGTTTGTTTGTCTAATCCTCTGATACTTTTTCGCAGGGGATTTCACTTTGCTGTCCAAGAAGCAACCGAAGCGCGAAGAAATTGAAGACAAGGTTTGTATGATTTTGAACGTTCGAATGTATAAGGTTGATTTTCATTTGATAATGATGTTGAATGGCCAGGTTGTTTGGATCACTGGGGCCAGCCGCGGCATCGGTATGCTATTTACTAGTTTAATTTATTAGTTTTTTCGACTTAAAAGTTGCTTCGAATTAAACTTGATTACCGTCCTGAAGTTACTTTCTGATATCTTGGAGCTCTTTCCTTGACTTGCCTGCAACTAGTATGGTTATTTTTGTTGAATGAGTGTGCTCTTGGCAGACAATTGAACTGAGTAGATTGAATTCATTTGTGTACGAGTTATGTATATGTACTTGTGTATGTTTCACTTAGCAGATAGAGTAATCCTTGTTTCTATTTTCGTTACTTCAGTTTATCCCCACATTCACTGCTATAGCCAATACTGGGGCAATAATCTAATAATAGCTAATTTTGTTTAAAAGGAAGGCTGGATGAATTGGGATTTTTTAATAAATATACTGTTTATTAGAAGTTGAACAAAATAGGATAATCCTAAGTAGAAACCTTAGGATGAATTCGGTGATAAGTGGGAATGTCCCGGGTTCGAGGCTGGGGAGCCTCCCCTCAGGGGGATAGCGCAGCCCACGGCGTGAAATGTTCGAGTTGGTGACGTGGGGTGACCTACGTAGGTCACTACACTTTGTGACTAGATCAACAAATTGTTTTAAGAGGAAATATAGGATATATGAATCTGACCTACTTCCAGTTTCTCTTTTATTAAATGTCGGTCTATCTTGATCAATGTTCTAAAATGCGACCAAGGCGGCCGCCTAGGTGCAAGGGCCGCCGTGATTAAGCCCTAGTTGGCACCCCTAGGTGTTGAGACTGATTAATTAGGCCCAATCGGCGTCTAGTCGCCTGGGTCACGCGCGGGCTAAGCCGATTATCTCTCTCTCGTCGTTACTCTCTCTGTCTCTCGCCGCTTTCCCTTTCTTTCTCGTTTTCTCGTTCACTCTCTCGTTTGACCGATCTCGTCGTTTTTGTCTCTCTCGTTGTTTCTCTCTCTTTCGCTGCCGATTGGGCTGTTCTCTCCCACCGGTCCTTGCTTCTTGCTCGTTGCTGCAGCAAGCAGCAAGCCAACTTCCTCCTTGGCAAGTAGCAAGTTACAATACTTAGGGAAAAAAAAAGAAAAAAGAATTGTTGTTAAATACTCCGCAAGTAGCAAGTTGCAACAAATTGCAATTGCTGTTGCTATTGCTTGTTAATCTTTCTTAGTTGTATATTTTAATTCAATGTTACTTATTCAAATACTCTAGAAAAAAAGAAAAAAAGAAAAAAAAGTCAAATGATGTCGGATGGAATTAGGGGTACGGAAATATCGTCCGAGGCCTTCTCAGTTCTTAGAAGGAAGTCAAATGCTAAGAAACAGAACAACATATCTAAAAATAACATCTAATTACATCAAAATGTTAAATTTAAAACAAAAAATAACATTTTTTCTCAGTGCTGCCTAGGCCTCGCCTAGGTGCTAGGCCCCCAACTAGCGCCTAGCGCGTTTTAGAATACTGATCTTGATATGCTTTGCCTTGTCATGTTGCACAGGATTATGTGTAATACTAATAGTTGATTGATTATCACATAATAACTTGATTGGTCCATTGGTAATAACTCTTAGATCCTCTAGAACAATCCTTAGCCATAGCAATTCAAGTAGACCGAGTGTCATGGCCCTGAATTCATCTTCTACGCTTGATCTAGCCACAATACTCTGCTTCTTATTTCGCCAAGATACCAAATTCCCTCCTAGGAACACACAATACCTAGTTGTAGACCGTCTACCAATTAGGGAGCCTCCATAATCAACATCTGCTCTAATATCCAAATCATTTCCTGACTTGAACAAAATACCCTGCCTAGTGTTGTTTTCAGATAGCATAGGATCCTCCTCAGTGCCTGCATGTGTTCCTCGGTTGGATTATGCATGAATTAGATTACTAGGGTGATAGCAAATGTAGTGTGTGGTTTGGTATGTGAGAGATAGATCAAATGACCTGCCAATCTCAGATATCTCTCCTTGTCTGTCGATTGACTATTAGGATTTTCTCCTAACTTGATATTAGGCTCTACAGGGGTGCCAATTCCTTTGCTTCCTAGTAGGCCTGTTTCCTTTAACAAATCCAGGATATACTTGATTTGGACAAAAAAATACCTTCCTTAGAATTGGCCACTTTTATTCGTAGAAAGTAGATGAGTATTAGAAGATCCTTAATTTAAAAAATTCTGGCTAGATTTTCCTTTAGGAATTTCTATTCTTCAATATCATTACTTGTAACAATTATATCATCTACATAAACCAGTAAAACTGTCTCCTCTGGATCTCATGTGGTCTTGGCTGCAGTTGCCTGAATAGATTTTGGAGAGGAAGAGTAGGGTATTTAATATAGGATATTCTTTTGACACTTAAATAACTACTCCTAAATAAGGCAACACAACCAACCGATGAGCGTTGAAGACGCCCATTGGACGAATGTTGGAAGTCTCGAAGCAGATGGAGAGACTCAAATTATGGGGAAAATCAATTTAGATGGTTCCTATATGCCTATAAATACTGGATTGATGATGGCTTGAAGCATCAAGTGTGAAGCAAGAATCACAGTGAAGAAGAGAGGAGAGATTCTGCGTGCAAAATCAATGAGGAAGAGAGCAAGAGAGATATAGAAAGAGAAGATCATAGTAGTGAGAAAAGAGGATAGAAGGAAAAGGAACTCAGTAAAGCTTCTGTCAACAATGTGAAGAGAGGTAAGCCTTACCTTTTCTTTGGCTTCTCAGATTTTGCACCTTTAGTTGGGACTTTGAGTAGTTTTTCTGGTCATTGTGACGGTTGTCAACCCTCCTTTGACCATCATCCAGTCCTTTTCTGATCATCTACAATTGGCAGCAACCCAAAAGACAACTGTGGCCAATTGACCCAATTAAGGCCCTAGTCCAATTAGCAATTGACCCCACCATTTTAGAAGACTTTGAGCTATTTACTATTTAACCCTCAGGTCTCTATTATTTACTTAACCTCCTTCCATAAATTAGCCCCTAAGTTTCCAAAAATGATGGAAAAGGCCTTCCTTCTGAAAATGACATAAATGCCCTTAGAACATCTCTAGGCTAGATTTTACAAAATTAGAATTTTATTGACATAGACTTATAAGGGTGATGTAGGTTAAGGAGTTATTTGGAATTATATATTGCACATGACCTAGGTGAGCAGTTGTTTCTGTGATATATGCTTTGAAAAATTACTCCATGCATGCTTGAAATGTTTTGACAGGATAATTGTTCTGTGTTTGTTATGATACTACAAGTGTTGAAACATGAGATTAAATTGAGAACATGGATTGCAGAATTGATATAAATGAAAGGAAATGGTGTTAGCATGTGGTTATATGATGTTATGTGGGATCATTGTGGGAAGACAAAGGGATAGTTACATAGTGATGACTGTGGTAGCTAGAATCCAGCTACTGATGCGGCTCAAAGGAGGTTTTAGTTTCTCAACAGTCAGGGAAGAGGCTAGGTGCATCCCTGGTGACCCCATTGAGTACTTGTGCTTATGGACCCAGGTTCTATCATGTGGTACTCTAGTACATGTGGATCAGCGGGTTACACAGACATGCCCACTGAATCTTGTAACATGTTTTATACACTGAAATGGGTATTTGACTCACCATTACTGCTACACCTTGTGACATGATTGATCTACATTACTGCATTGGGAATATTTTGAAATGACAACATTTTTTATTGTATTCTTATGAAAAAAATTCATTAGTTTAGAATATGATCTATTGCAAGCAGAATGCCTATCATTGAGTTGTGAGCAGCACTCCATCTAACATGTTCAGGTGCTCAGCATGGTTATGATTGGACTCAAATCAAGGGGATTTTTTAGCGAACTCATCAAAGCCATCTTAGTATTTTGTTGGACATACAAGACATTGTACCTTGGCTTTTCCAGTGTTTATAGATCATTGCTGGTTTTCAGTGATTGTGGTGATGGATAGATATTAGGTTTTGTTCCTTAAGTTTCAGGTTGAGGTTCATGATTGGTTGCACTACCCATGAGAGGGACTGTGACAATTCCATTGATTGGTTGAATGGAATCATTCTCATTTTCTTTTGCTTTTGTTCTTCTTTTGTTTTCCTTTTTGTATAGAGTTCACCCCTTTTAATAGAGGTTTCTTTTACTGATACTTTCTACTTATTATTGGATTGAGAGAAGGGACTGGTGACTTTTGGTCAAGTATGTGTGTTTAACTGCAAATTGTTTGAGGTTATTAAACTCGTGTTTAAAAATGTTTTAATTCACTCTTGTAGTTACATTCATTATAAGGTGATCCTAATATTTTGAAGATGTGGGCATCTTCTTTCTGTAGAAGCTGGGATTAAATCTGAACCAAGTCTTTAAACTTGTTTAAATTGGAGTGATCTTCAAGGTTTTGGTTTCTTCACCCCTTTCTTAACCATATAGGGAAATACTTTAGTATGTAGTACTTATTCCCAATAACTGATGATTTGAGCTCTAGATTGGATTCTTCCTCTTTGTTCATTTTTGTATGTGCCAGAATATTGTTTTAGTCTTTCTCAATTTGAAGCTTCATTTATTCCCTGCTTTAAAATGACTTATTTTTATCTTTAATTTCTGGATGAAAAGGGGAGATTCTTGCCAAACAACTTGCAAGTTTAGGAGCTAAACTTATTATTTCTGCTCGAAGTGTACCTGAATTAGAGTGTGTCAAGAAACAGCTTACTGGTATGTACTCCGTTAAGACCTCTAACCTCTTTGGCTCTGATATATTTCTTAACCAACTTCTCTCTCTCTCTTTCTCACAAACACACACACACACACATTCATTCATTCATTCTTTTCTTTTTGGTTTGGAGTTGGGGTGGGGATGGGATGGGTGAGGCAACTACTTCTTGATATATTACTGGAGTCTTTGTAGGTAAACATGCACCTGACGATGTGATGATCTTACCATTGGATTTGACATCTGGGGAAGATTCTCTCAGGGAAGCCGTACAGAAAGCTGAATCCTTTTTTGCTGGTGCTGGTGTGGATTACATGATCCACAATGCAGCCTATGAACGCCCTGTAAGTGAGAAATCCTGATAAGTAAAATGTAAAAACACTGTGAACATCTCTTACTATGCCAGTAACCATCAGATGTTGCTTAAGTCAGACAACGAGATCAGATTGCCCTGTATGTGCAAAGCAGTGAAGTTGTTAGGTAAAATATATTGGAGATCCATCTCACATTCAGAAACATGGTTTATTCCTGCACTGATGGTGAAGACATTGCATGTCCACCTCATGTTCAAGAACATGTGTTATAAAAGTGACATTACCAATATGTTCTATTGCTTTTAAGAGAAAATGTCGGTGATGGTTGCCTTACCAAAAATGTATTATATTCCTTCCCATAATGTGACAAAGGTCAAATGGTGCCAAAAGTTCAATATATTTTAGACAATGGGCTTGGCTTAGTGTTTATCGTTATCTCACAATGCTGTATGATACCCCCTTTAGTATATGAACATATGGATCTGTCGGGAATTAAGGAGCATTTTTATAGAATTATAAGTGTTGTTGCCAAAATACAACAATCTATTTTTAATCGTGGGAGAATACAATTTGTGTGTGGTTGATCACAAGAGTCTTGAGAGCGTAGAGTCTTATGAGTATCGAGGATCTTGAGAGTCTTGAGGGTCCTGAAAGCCTTGGGAGTCTCGTCACCATAGTGTCTTGAGAGTCTAATCACCAAAGTCTTGAGAGTTGAGGGTCTCGACACCAAGTGTCCTGAGAGTCTTGGGTATGTTGAGTGACGGGAGACTCTCGTGATCTTTTGAACGAGAGACTTGAAGAGCGGGAGACTTCTTTGGATCTAACAGGAGGCTTTCTGATGACTGAGAGAGTCTTGATGACTGAGAGACCTGTAAGACGAACGCACAGTTAGGGGTGCGGGTGGGTGTCCCCGCGCAAACTCTCTGATACTTGAGTCAGTTTCTTGAAAGCGTGAGCACAAGAATGTGCTTAAGAGTGCTAAAGAGAGCCTACCTGAGGTCGGAGGCGTGGCCTCCTATTTATAGAGGAGGGAGAGGGGGACACGTGGTGGCCATCCCAAGAGTCTCACGGCCAATCCCGAGAGCCTCAGAGCCTATTCCGAGAGTTTCGTGGCTGTCCCAAGAGTTTCGCGGTCGTAATGGTGTATCCAAGGGATAAGATATGAGTGAGTGACACCCACTCGGTGATTTGATCGAGTGACCTGGCTTTTTCATGCTTTGATGGATGAAAGAGAGAGAGGGAGATGAGGGTCCCTACTCACTCGGTCACATGACCGAGTGAGTCATGCTTTTGTGGGGGAGAAGAGACCTCGACCCACTCGGTCATGTCTTGTGGGGGAGAAAAGCCCCCCACCCACTCCGTCATATGATCGAGTGAGTCTTCACTGCTTAGTCTTGAGTGGCTCCCTTGCCTTTTCGCCTCGATTCAAACCTATTTATGCTCCAATGCTTGGATTTGCTCCTTAACTGGATACGAGTGCGATTTTCAGGGCATATCAATTGCTTCTACTCTTTTGACCGAGGGAATTGGATGAAAGAGTATTTAGCCCTGCAAAATTTCGAGTATTTTCTGCCATACTTCTCTTGTATTTTGGAGGCCGTTCACGTACAATTGTCTTTGATTTTCTGTATCTGGATGTGAACTCCTGTACCTTTCTATTCCCTCTGCCCCCATAAATAGGGCCTAGGGCTCTCATTCCTTAATTTGCTTCGGATACTCTTTCAGTTGTGGGTGATTTGAAGACTCAAATTCTCTCAGGTCTTGTCATATTTTTGACTCTCATCACATTTTGGAGTCTCAGCATGTTTCTGAAGTCTCGGCGCATTTTTGGGTCTCGGGGTCGTGGGATATCTATTCACTAGGTTAAATGATCGAGTGGGTGTGTTGAGGCTCGCTCCTCGTCGTCTTCTTTGCTTCCTTTGAGGGTCTATCTCCTTTCCACTCGTATTGATGCTCTTCTATTGTTTTTATTGTAGGTGTTGTTCGCTATGGCCAACTTTACTTCTTCACTTCTTCTACATTAAGGCAAGGTAATCTCTAAAGCCCTTTCAATTTGCCAAGGAGAAGATTGAAACCACCCCCCAGCCCTGCGCGCATTCCCGAGGATACTAGCTCCCGGCTTTGCTTCGGGGACTTCGGAAGTGTTTATAACGCTACACCCTCGTGATATATGGTGAGATATCCACACCCCGACGAGCTTGACCCTTCGCAAGTGGATGAAGGCTTGCTAGGCATCCATTATGCGTCTTTCGAAGTGGGACTTCGGTTTCCTTTACCACCTTTCGCCATGAGTTGGCTGCATGATTACGGGATCGTCCCGGCCCAGCTTCACCCTAACGGCTAGGCCCAATTGGTTGGCTTTTCGATCCTTTGTCATCAACGGGAAGTGACCCCCTCCTTGATGCTTTTCAACTGTTTCTATCGGCTGTAGAAGGCTAGCAAGGACCGCCAGCTCTATGCCTTCCAAAAGATATCTGACCTTGAACTATTTGCTAATTTGCCCAATAAAATTAATTGGTTCAAGGATCGTTGGCTGGTGATAGAGCCCCCACCCAATTGGGATGCCCCTCTGTCTTGAAACTATGATGACGCTTGCCAAGCATGGTTTCCACCCCCAAAGGACGTCCGTGGCGTGTATCGTCGTATTGTGGATGCATTAACAGTACCTTGTGCTGCTGAGTTGTTTGGCCTCTTTGAGTTTGGGAAATTTCAGAGCTACGGGTTGGGGGGTTGTAACGCCAACTGCTCCTTCTCCACCCTCTACATTGTCTGACTAAGAACAAAGCGATGAAGAGATAACAGGGGTTGAGGAGGAGGAAATGGAAATGCTTGAGCCATTTTTGTATCCTCCTTTCAATCCTCAGGAGGAAATCACTCCTGAGTGTAGATTTCCTTTCAATATCGTCTTCATTGTATTTTTGTCGTATTACGTCTTCTATTTGACATTTTATGTTAGTTTTTGTAGAGATGGCGGGAGTATGCAGACTGATGGAATTGCGTAGGTGCCACCGTGAGGAGGCACGCATTGCGGTAGTGGTCGGAACTTTTGCTCGCCATACTGAGGGATCAACTAGCTCTCTACCTCCTCGCTCTTGCAAGTCTGCAAGGGTCTCCTCCTCTGGGGTTGAAAGGCGTCGCTGCCCAAGGGGCGACCACTCGAACGCAGAAGTTCCTCCTCCTATTGAAAACCCGTCATCAGTTCCTTTGTGACTGGAAGAAACCCCAAATGCTCCTTCTCGCGCTCCCAGTTCTCGAGGAGGACGAAGTTCATCATCTCGATTTGCTGGAGACATGGCCCGAGTGGATGAGGAATGCCGACGCCCTGTGATCCCCAACAAAAAGGATCGCCGTCGCCTTAACAGTGAGAGGTCGGTGGGATCACCTCCTATCCTTCCCCTTCCAGGCGAAGTGAGGCATACGATGATTCTTGGGGACGGTACGAAGCATAGTGGATGGGACTTTCAAGTTTCTACCGGAGTGCTAGAAACATATTATGTTTCCAAATTTGGGATCGGTGCTCGTCTTATCTACTCCACCCCTAGAGAGCCTTCATCCACTTGGGAAGGGTCAAGCTCGTCGGAGCGTGGATATCTCACCATATATCCCGAGGGTGTAGCGTTGTAAACTCTTTCGAAGTCCCCAAAGTGAAGCCGGGAGTTAGTATCCTTGGGAATGCGCGCAGGGCTGGGAGGTGGTGCCAATCTTCTCCTCGACATATTGAAAGGGCTTAAGAGATTACCTTGCCTTAATATAGAAGAAGTGAAGAAGTAAAGTTGGCCACAACGAACAACACCTACAATAAAAACAATAGAAGAGCATCAGTACGAGCAGAAAGGAGATAGACCCTCAAAGGAAGCAAAGAAGACGACGAGGAGCGAGCCTCAACACACCCACTCGATCATTTGACCGAGTGGGTAGATATCCCACGACCCTGAGACCCAAAAATGCGTTGAGATTTCAGAAATGCGTTGAGACTCCAAAATGTGACGAGAGTAAAAAATGTGACGAGACTTGAGAGAACTTGGGTCTTCAAATCACCTACAACTGAAAGAGTATCCGAAGCAAATTAAGGAATGAGAGCCCTAGGCCCTATTTATAGGGGCACAAGGAATAGAAAGGCACATGAGTTCACATCCAGATACAGAAAATCAAAAATAATTGTACGCGAACGGCCTCCAGAATACAAGAGAAGTATGGAAGAAAATACTTGAAATTTTGCAGGGCTAAATACTCTTTCATCCA
The DNA here is from genome assembly GCA_036245055.1 of Diospyros kaki. Taxonomy (NCBI): domain Eukaryota; kingdom Viridiplantae; phylum Streptophyta; class Magnoliopsida; order Ericales; family Ebenaceae; genus Diospyros; species Diospyros kaki. Next base: position 22,633,178 of record BSEG01000010.1, on the reverse strand, counting down.
ATTCCCTCGGTCGAAAGAGTAGGGAGCAATTGATATGCCCTGAAAATCACACCCGTATCCAGTTAAGGAGCGGATCCAAGCGTTGGAGCAGAAATGGGTTTGAATCGGGGTGAAAAGGCAAGGGAGCCACTCAAGACCAAGCGGTGAAAACTCACTCATTCATATGATCGAGTGGGTGGGGGGCTTTTCTCCCCCACAAGACATGACCCAGTCGGTCACGTGACCGAGTGGGTGGGGGTCTCTTTTCCCCACCAAAAGCATTACTTAGTCGGTCACATGACCGAGTGAGTAGGGACCCTCATCTCCCTCTCTCTCTTTCATCCATTAAAGCATGAAGAAGCCAGGTCACTCGGTCAAATCACTGAGTGGGTGTTGCTCACTCACATCTCATCCCTTGGATACACCATCACGGCCGCGATACTCTCGAGATGGTTGCGAAACTCTCGGAATGGGCCGTGAGACTCTTGGGATCGGTCGTGAGACTCTCGGGATGGCCACCACGTGTCCCCCTCTCCCTCCTTTATAAATAGGAGGCCACGCCTCCGACATCAAGTAGGCTTTCTTTGGCACTCTAAGCACATTCTTGCGCTCACGCTTTTGAGAAACTGATTTAAGCATCGGAGGGTTTGCTCAGGGACATCCACTCGCGCCCCTAACTGTGCGTTAGTCTTACAGGTCTCTCGGTCATCAAGACTCTCTCAGCCATCAAAAAGCCTCCTGTCAGATCCAAAGAAGTCTCCTGTTCATCAGGTCTCCCGTCAAAAGATCCCATCCCAAGATTCTTGCGGCCCATTCCGAGAGTTTTGCCACTGTCCAGAGAGTTTCGCGGCCGTGATGGTGTATCCAAGGGATGAGATGTGAGTGAGCGACACCCACTCTGTGATTTGACCAAGTGACTTGGCTTGTTCTTGCTTTGATGGATGAAAGAGAGAGAGGGAGATCAGGGTCTCTACTCACTCGGTCACACAACCGAGTGAGTCATGCTTTTGTGGGGGAGAAGAGACCCCCACCTACTCGATCATGACCGAGTGGGTGATGTCTTGTGGGGGAGAAAAGCCTTGTTGTAATCACTTGTATTAGATTAACTTTGGGTTATCTCGGGAGGGTTTTATGCTATTAGCATTTGTATATCACTTGTGTTATTTTAGAAGGTTTGTTTCTAGAAGGGTTAGTTAGCGGTTTAAGTCCGGTTAGTTGGTTGTAACTACTGGTTTAGTTAGCTTTCAGTTTTACCGTCTCTATGATGTATAAATAGAGGTCCGGTGTGAGGCATTTAATAAGGGATTGTATTGTCTTGGGATGAGAAGGTGAGAGGAGTATGCGCGCAAGGTTTTACTTGAGAACTAAGAGGGTATATCTTTGTATTCTTGGGTAAGGGAAACTCGCTGCAGTCCTGGGTATAAGGCTGGTGAGTGTTTAGTGCATGTAATCCGTAGTTTTCATTCAAGATAGTGGAGATAAGTGCCTCGGACAATTTGGATGTAGGTCTTGTTAAAGCACCGAACCAGGATAAATGTGTTGGTGTTCTTCTTTTCTTGTGTTACATTAATTCTTTCAGTATTAGAGAGCTGAGTGATTCTGTGAGAGAGATTTGTTGTGAGTGCGAGTGTCATTGAGAGAGAGAAAGCTGTGCGATTATTACAACAAGCCCCCACCCACTCGGTCATATGATCGAGTGAGTCTTCACCGCTTGGTCTTGAGTGGCTCCCTTGCCTTTTCGCCCTGATTCAAACCCATTTCTACTCCAATGCTTGGATCCACTCCTTAATTGGATACGGGTGTGATTTTCAGGGTATATCAATAGGATTTATGATTTTTTGTTTTTCTATGTAGTTATTGGTTTGTTTTTCAGTTGTATTATCTATTAGTGGGCTGAAGTTATGACCCTCAAGTTGTGTTTTGTGTTCAGATTAGTAGTTGGGTAGTGGATCCTTAATTTGAGGAAGTGGGGAGTGCTTCTCCTAAACTGTATATATATTGAGTTATAGGCTGGAAATAAAATCAGTTTTCCTTGCCAATTCATAACAAATGCACTTATTGTACTGACAAACACGTGACTACTGATGTAGCACCCCCTGCAACCTGCCATGCCTTGCATGACCTCTGATGAATTATACCAAGCCATGCCATGTACAACCTAAGAGTGGTGTGCAGTACTGGGGCACTCCCCTTGGGGTCTGTACCAAGCATCGGATGACCTTTATTGCACCACCTAGCACAAACAACAAGCTCAAAAGGCAAGCCTGCAGGCCCAAGTAATGAAAAAACTATAAATTTTAAAATTTGTAATTGTAAATTGTAACTTATTATTTGTCAAAATTTTGAGACAATTAGATTTATGAGTTATTCCCCCTGCTCCCTAAATGCTATTTTACCTTGTAGATGTAGTTCTACACTAAATCAGTCCGAAAAGACAAAAGATGCACTTCTGTACTTGAAAAGTGTGAGCAAGTGGGTTAGAGATGCTTATGGTAGAAGAGCTGTGCTAAGCACTTCTTAGCAGTAATGACCGGCATCAAGATGCTTGAAAAACCTTTGATTGAACTAGTGTAATGGCAGAGAATAAAGGTAGTGAGAAGTCAAAAACCCTTTTCCATGAGGGAGTGAACCCTGTATATAGGCTAAAGGTCCTCAATATGCTTGCACAAAATGAGTTTGGAGGTGACAGAGACAAATGGTGCTTTTCTCTTGGTCAATGAGACACAATGCTATTAGGAGCAGCACCTGCTTTGGACACTTCAGCCTTTGACAAGTTTGCAACCTGTGAAGCCATTACCAATGGAAAACTTAGTGGAGTCAGATGAGGAATAAAGGTATTAGTTGGCAGGGGATTTTTAGGCAGCATAACTACAGATTTCACGGAAGATGGTTTTTTGGAATCAACAAAGTTTGTTTTGCACTGCTTGCAATATGATGTAGCACATTGAATATTATTGTTTTGTAAATGGCTGGATCTGTCTGGGTTTGTTGACGTGCAGGTTATCATCATCAGGTGCTTATGCAGAGTTAACATTGAAGCTCCATGGGTTTTACTGGACCTCTAGCCTTTAGAAAATCTTGGGATTAACCTCCGAAGGAAGTGCATACCATTCTGATTGTGATGGTAGAAACCTGTGTGACTAACGTATTGCAAAATGATTCCAGTATTGAATTAACTGTGCTTAACCAAGTTATGGCCTGGAAGAAAATGGAGTTGGAAGGAGGAGGTTTCATCCTATATCTTCGTCTTCAACTGCACCTTGATGCTGATGATGATTAGGTTGCTTTCTATAAATTAAGAGGATTAAAATGCTTAATAACAAAAGTACTAGTGTTGTGCTGCACAGAGAATGGCAAGTTGAGCTTTCAAGAAGTGTCTCCTAATCTATTTTTGACAAAGGAATGTTTGTCAAAATTACTAGAGCTGAAAGTTAAAATTTCAAGCATTTGGTACTTACTACATCATTGTATTTGTATGTGATATTTGCATATTTGCTATACACCAAAGCACAAGTCTTGCTATTGGGATGGAGATGCATTTTGATATGTTCTTACTTCCTTTTGCAGAAAACAACAGCACTGGACGTCACTGAGGAGAGTCTCAAGGTATCACATCATGGAACACGTAACTAGTGTGAACTAAGTCTCTCAATGGATTTGACTTCACTGTAAATCTTATTTGATTGGTAGGATGGCCAGGTCTTAGTCTGACTAACTGAGATGGTCAGAAATGTGAAGAGTAGACCTTGGTTTAGGTTGACCACTGAACTAAATGATCCTATTTGGTTAAAAGAAAAATGCTATTAATTATTCTATTATGATATTTGATATATTTTAATATGAATGTTCATTCATATGCAATCCGTGTTTTATGTTTTATGTTTTATTTTCATTTTTTGGATGTTTTCATCTCTCACTCTCTCTCTATTCTTGATAAATCTGTTTGCCATAAATAGTGTATATATGGCCAGTCATTTAGGCTGTTAGATATGTTGTGGATAATTACTGGAATTGTCTGTCTATTTCCTTTGTCATGTCTTAGGTATATCTATATACACATGCTCCATATGATTGGTGGCTATAAATCCTCCAATATTTGTTCATTAGGTTTTAAGATGATTATCTTTTCCATAGATGGATTAATAGCTTGGATCTTATTGGATTTTTCCCTTGTGGATCAGATGTCTAGAGATTGGTCATTCTTTTAATATTTGTTGGACTCCTATGTAAGGATGTCCGTACCGAAGTCTCACTGCTGAGATCATCATTAGCTCCTTTTGAGTATATGAGCCATGCATTGTGCGTACAGATGTAGGAGTCAGGCCTATCTTATGCGAATAACAGTTGTTTAACGTGTCGTTTGTCATGCTTTGTTGGAGTTAAATCTAGAAAGGTAATCATATTGCTGCTCTGTGCTATGACCAGGCTACATTCAATGTAAACGTAATGGGGACGATATCTATTACTCGGCTACTGGCGCCTTCCATGCTGAAGCGGGGGAGGGGTCATTTTGTTGTGGTATGTGATAACTAATTATATGCATTACTGCACAAGAAAGATAATCATTCCCATCTTGAAACATTTTCTTATATTCGCGGTTTTCTTTTGTGTTCTGATGGGGCTGGGGGCAGCCAGTGTTTGAGGTTAGATGAGTCCTATTTCTTCATTATGCACATCACAAAAAGATTACTGAGAAATCGACACGAACTTTATTGGATGATCCTTTGTATTCTAATTTTAACTTCTCATTTTCTTTTTCCTGGAAGAAAATTTTGATATTTATCCCCAAAAATAATTATTGGGTTTTCCTGCTAAGTATGATCTAACAAGAAGCTATCCCTTTTAACGGTGTCTGATTATATGTTCAATGAATTTTGCTCTTTTGGGTACAGTTGATGCTTATTGATGGGAAAATTATCTGATTGTTGACAAATGCTAATTTTTGTTTTCTTTCTGTTATTGTTCATGTTGTTTTATTTTGTTATCACTATTATTACTTTATGTCCCTAGAGAAAGTCTTTTGTTCGAGTTGCTTTATATGTAAGTTATCTTATTAATAATGTATCATGGAGCAAAAATATTGTTAGAACTTTAGCCCTTCTTTTTGAAAGGGGTGGGGTAGAGGATGGAATGGTATATAATGGTAAAGGAAATAACACAACGTTTGTTACGTTTCCATTATTTAGGAAATGAAACATAAACGAGCATAATGAAATTTTACTTTGTTTGGATGGAGAATGGAAGGAGATAAAATGGTAAAAAGAGACAAGAAAGTTACAATTATGCCCCTGCATTTTCAAAATAAATAAACAAGTGCAAAAACTTAAATTTAATAATAAGGTTAACATACTAAAATAACCAAAATATTTATAAACATTTTTCCTTTTCCCGTCATACACCTGAAATTAGGGTGTAAGGAAAATGGTTGTATAAGATGGGATGGGAGAGTATCATGTACCCTCCCCTCCCTTTCCGTTCCATTATGAAAACCTCATCTAAACAAGGGAAATAGTGTCCCTTCCCCTCCCCATCCATACCCTCCATCCAAACATAGGCTAAAGAGAAGGCCATCTCCATTGTGTTGTATTGCACAACATTCCATGTCATATAACATAGCTGGTCTTATAACCATTTGATAAATATTTTCCTTTTTGCTTTTATTGGAATTTTACTATTGCACAAAATACTAGACACATATCCCCTAGCCATCATGCATTAATTCTATGAGAAATATCCTCAATAATCTCCCTATCTTTTAAGAAAATTGATCCAAGATATCTAAGTTGACCTTTTTTTGGAATGACTATATATTCAAGCCACACTGGAACATCATCCACACTTCTATTTTTTGGACTTATGTTCCATAAAATTGATTTTCAATTTTCTCAACTTGAAGCCCGTAAATTCTAAGACATCCATCCATATCAAGAGTTTAGTATTCACTCTAGTGGAAGATCCAAGATTTGAATCCAGTGGGGTCAATTAGGGGTGCATATAATTAAACCTAATTGAATTGTCTAATTTGGTCTAGTTTTTCTTTGTTTAAAATTTTTTTGAAAGCCGGTTTAGCTTGTACATTGTTGGATATGCTGTTTACAGTTTGGTTTGTGTTACAAAATACCTGAAACCAAATTGTAATTAACTGTGACATATATTAGATAAAATCATTATATATTTACCTAAAAAAAAAAATCTTGTAGCAAAATATATTAGTAGAGATTTTTTTTTTTTTTGAAATTTGTATAGAAATTTTATACAAATAAATTCGACAAATAATTTTTTTATTATGACTTCTTGTACAAATTTATATAAAAATTATTTGCTTTAAATATTTGAAAACCAGAATTTATGGTCTGGTTTCCAAATTCTTCCAAACTATCAAGCAAATTAAAGTAATCACAAAAAAGAAAATATCTATGCTTATAATAACATTTTAAATGTACAAATATAGTTTTAAAACAATTCATGATGGATCTCCATATTTTGAAGCCGTTGTATAATTGTTTCATTATTAATCATAAATTTAAATAATCTAAACGTAGATTCCCGAGCAAAAATATGAGGAATGATTGGCTGGAATCTTAAGAGATTGGTTGGCCAAATCATACCTAGTTTAGAAACTGATTTTATCCCTAGTTTAGAAACAGATTTTTTGGATACTTTCCTATCTTTTGTGCAGTCAACCTTTCCTATTTTCTGTATAGCCTGTCTTTCCTAGTTTAGCACAAATGTAATCTTTCCTATGGTGTACTTTCCAACCCTATAAATGGGGCTGTACCACACATGTAATACATATGATATATAGTTTATTTATCACATTTTTTTTCTTGAAATAAGTGAGCACAGATATGATATTAATTTAAACCATAAGAGAAACATAACAATCCTTAGAAAACACTGGCCCCACCTACTAATGACCCAGAACAAGAGCATTCCATACAATCAATCCATCCCCATCCCCCCCCCCCCCCCCCCCCAAAACCAGCCACTAGGGAGACCATGACCACCAAAACTAACTTCATAGCCAATCAGCCTAGAAGAGAGAGAAGAACTTATTGGCTAAGAGTAGAAGCAGACATGATGACCTGGTCCATAGAGTAAGGGAAAGATGGCTCCACAGCCCTAACCCAAGCCACTAACCTAGCTAGCACCAAGTTAAAGATATCAACCACACCTGACCTCCAATCCTTGAAAACTAACCTATTTCGTTCCAGCCACACTGTTCATAGTGCTGCATATAAAAGAGACTTCCATACTTTCCTTTGCCCTTTACCCCAAGCAAGATAATCTCACTGGTCGAATAGACCCCAACTGATCTTAGACAGACTCACTCATAGCCCCACCATCTAAAAATTTGTTGCCACAAGCACAAGACAGTCTCACAGTGGATGAAGAGGTGGTCCACAGACTCTGGGATAGAGCCACAAAAGACACAAAACAGATCATCCCCTTGTAGAATCCCTTTCCTACCCAGATTGTCCTTTGTATTAATTTTTCCCCAAATGACTAGCCACACAAACAACTCCACTTTTGGAGGGGCTAAATTGCCCCAAACATGAGCTACCATAGAATTAATTGGGGGAACATTGGATCCAAACATCAATGAGCAAAGTCTCTCATTAAATGAGTGCGACAGAAAAGAACCAGCCCCTTCAAATGACCAAAATACTCAATCCCCCCTTCCACTTACTAATTAGACTTGGGAAATAACCCTTAGTAGCTTAGCCCAGATAGACTCTTCTCTTTTAAGAAGCAACCTTCTCTAGTTAAGGCACCAAAACCATTTGTTATTCACCCAAAACCCCAACTCCGCCACCCTCTTCCCTTTATCTAGAGACACTGTGTAAAGTGGTGGGAACAAGCTCAATAGAGAAGAGATACCCACCCAAATGTCTTAGCAAAACCAAGTCAAGTCACCCTTACCCTGGCAGATTTTTACCCCTTCCATGGCCACTAACTGAGCCCTATTACTACTGGTAAAAGAGCCAACAATGCCCCTCCACCAAGAACTAAAACTCCTCTTAACCTCCACATCATGGATTCCAAAAAAGATGCCTTTATACCTTGCCTCAATTACTTTACACCAAAGCTAATCCCCCCCACTAATCATCCTCCATAGCCATTTAAAGAGCAAGGCTTTGTTTTTGGCCAAAAAGGACCCCACCCTCAGCCTGCCCTAGCTTCTTAGGCAACTCAACCAATTCCCATCTAGCAAGAGCCATTTTTGCCACCCCTTCATTTCTGAACCATAAAAACTTTCTTTGCAGTTTAGCAATCTATTTAGCCACCCTAATAGGAATTTTGAAAAGAGACATGTAATACATTGGCAAATGGTTAAGAACTGATTTTATTTATCACATGGTATTAGAGCTCTAGTTTTCACTCTTCTCGTTGCCTTCTTTGTCTGGTTATTGTGTGCCTTCATCGCCATAGTTTTGCCTTCATTGCTTTACTCCTTTTTTGGCCTTTATTTCCTAACATATCTACCAGCTATTGCACCATGTTAGAAATCTCTGTAACAACCACTCCTATGGCTATAGGAGATGCTATTCCATTTGAACAATCACCTCCCAATACTTCCTATCAGTGAGCTACAAGGGATGCACCATTCATACCGACTGGATGGAAGGAACTGTCTCCGATGTTCTCAATTGGTAAGAACTTCTCTAAAGGGGCAAGGAAAGATCGCTCATTTGACTGGACTAGCACCCTAGGCCTCTAATTCAACATTCACTGCATGGGATGTTGGAGACTCAATGCTGATGTCTTGGCTCTGGAGTTCTATGCTGCCAGAGGTAAGTAGAAACTACATGTTTTTGTCTACAAGCAAGGATGTTTGGGAAACAGTAAAAAGAACCTATTCTAAAGTGCAAGATGCCTCTATTATCTTTGAGATTAAAACAAAAATAAGCAGTACCAAGCAGGGATTTATGTCGGTGATTGATTATTACAATATGATGAATGGTTATTGGCTTGAGTTGGATCAAGACATAAAGATGGTGTATAGTAAGGATGTTGCCACTCTTACTTCCATACTTGAAAGGGATAAGATTGTGGAATTCTTGGCAGGTCTCAATCTCGAGTATGATCAAGTGATTTAGATTCTTGGCAAGGAGAAACTTCCATCATTGAATGAAGTTTTTTCTATGATCTGTAATGAAGAACATAGAAGAATAGCTATGTTTGATGAACCTAATCTTGAGGGGTTAGCTATGCAATATGAACACCACAAGGTGGATGTTTAATGCCCTAAGGTCACAGTAAGGAAGGAGTGACTCTCACCCTAGATAACAACAAAGCTGAGAAGGTTTGTGGTGTTCATATTGCAAGAAACCAAAGTACACTAGAGAGACATGTTTTAAGCTTCATGGAAAGGAGGCTATTTTAAGTAGGATGGGAGGCTTTTGGAATTTGCAGCCTAGAAATCAAGCTCAAGCCCATCTCACAACCAAGGAACTTGAGGGAACCCAAAAAAAAAAAAAAAACAGATCTTGCTACAACATCCGAACTAGATGAACTCAATGCAGAAGAAATTAGTAAGCTAAAATCATTCCTAAAAACTATTCAAAATGGTTCTTACTCTTTATTGCTTCGCAAACTGTTAGAAATGGCTTATGGATTTTGGATTCAAGAGTTACTGATCGCATGAATTATGACTCAACTATTTTTGAAACCTCTAAACCTATGTCTAGTTCCAAAAGAATAACTGTAAGCAATGGTCACATAGTTCCTATAGCAGGTCAGGGAAGTGTTATTCTCAATGGATCACTCCCTGTTCAAAATGTTCTTCATGTCCCTAGCCTTTCTATCAACCTTATTTCTGTTCATCAGCTAACCAAAGACATTAATTGTCGTGTTGCTTTTTATCTCCACGCTTGTGTTTTTTAGAAATTGGGCTTGGGGAAGATGATTGGTGCTACTGAGGAACGGAATGGACTATATTGTCTGAGGAGGGGTTGGGAAATCTCTAAAGGGGATCAATCTATCCTTGCTTGCTCATCACAAACTACACCTACCATGACTGAAATCTGGCTCCATCATTTCCGTTTTGGCCATCCTCCTTTTAGTTTGCTACAAACCATGTTTCCTTCTTTATTTAAAGCTTTAAATGTTACTAGCTTTCATTGTGATGTTTTTTAAATTCTCCAAACATCACTAAGTGTCCTATCCAATTTGTAATAAATTTTCTTCCATTCCTTGTGTTGTGTTTCCATATTGTACTTGTTGGTTTCACCATGTCAACTAAGTTATGGAACACAACTATATCAATTATCTTCATTCACCACCATCTCATGAAATTTCTCCATGTGAAGATGGTGTTCAAACTTCATTTCATCATTACTCCGCCAGGGAATTTTATCCACTGCCGGTCCCAAGCCCGGGTAAAGGAGGAGGGTTGCGTTAGGTAGCCGACAGCCAGCGTAAAACCTAGTCGGATCCAAATATGAATTCTAGACAAACTATCTGTTGGGATGTAACCCACATAGAAGTCTAGAATTCATATAGCCAACCCCACATAGTGGGATAACGGCTGGATATGTTGTTGTTGTTGTTTTCTTCCATTCCTTTTTCTTTGGTGCATTTTGGTGTATGGGGACCATCTAGGGTTCCTAATTGTTTTGGGGCTAGATGGTTCATTTCATTTATTTAAGGGTTTAAATGTTACTAGCTTTCATTATGATGTTTTTAAATTCTCCAAACATCACTGAGTGTCCTATCCAATTAGTAATAAATTTTCTTCCATTCCTTTTTCTTTGGTGCATTCTGATGTATGGGGACCATCTAGGGTTTCTAATTGTTTTGGGGCTAGATGGTTCATTTCATTTATTGATATTGTACTCGGATGACTTGGGTGTATCTATTAAAAGATAAGGCAGCTATTAGCATAATTCTGCCATTATTCCACAAGATGATTTCTACCTAGTTTGGGTCCCTTATCAAGAGATTTTGTACTGATAATACAAGGGACTATTTCAATCAGCATCTTCATCGTTTCTTTCAGAAAGAAGGCATTGTTCATGAATTGTCCTGCATTGTTACCCCTTAACAAAATGGGGTTGTAGTGTCTTTCTTCGCATTTTTCAAATGTCAGTCTTCATACCTCTCTTCCCCTCAGTTTTTGGCTATGTGTCTTTTGTTCATATTCCTAAACAGTATAGAGACAAGCTTGATCCTCGGGCACTGAAGTGCCTGTTTCTTGGCTGCTCTCCTACCCAAAAGGGATACAAGTGCTATTATCCTCCCTTTTGGAAATTCTACGAGTCTAAGGATGTTACTTTTATTGAAACTCAACCTTTTTTTGAGTTTGCTCTTCTAGGTCACCAGAGGGAGATTGTTAGTGGTGGCCTTCCCACTTTGGATTTGGCCCCTTCGAGATAGCCAAAAACAAAGCCAGCCACAGCTGAACCTCAACTTGAACTTGCCTCAAACCCTCCTATTCTTGATTCCTCAGTTTTAGGTTTTGGTGAGCAAGGCACACAAGGACAGGGTTACTCTCCTATAACACAACCATTCCTACCACCTCTTGTTACATTTAAAGGCTCTCCCTATGTCTTCAGGAGAAGATTTCAGCCCATTATGGATTCCTAGCTTGGGCTAACATCTGCCCCTATTCCAGGTATTGAAATCCCTCAATCACCTACTTATTCCAATTCCATTTCCAGTGATTTGGACTTACCTATTGTTGTTAGAAAAGGAATTTGATGTTGTATATAGCATCCATTGGCTAACTACATTTCTTATTGTCAGTTCTTAGCTCAAAAAGCTTCTTGTCCTCTCTTAATGCTATTGCCATTCCTAAAACTGTTGAAGAGCCATTAAAGGATCAGCATTGGACATAGGCCATGCAAGAAGAGATGAGAGCTTTGGAAAAGGACCAAACTTGGGATATGGTGCCTAGACCAAAGGGAGTTCGACCTGTGGGCTGCAGATAGGTGTTTAACTTGAAATATAATACAGATGGCACATTGGAGAGATATAAGGCATGGTTGGTTGCTAAGGGGTACACACAAACCTATGGAATAGATTATTTGGAGACCTTTGCACCAGTGGCAAAGATGATAACTATTTGGATCCTTCTATCATTGGTTGCATGTTGTGGTTGGCAGCTACAGCAATTTGATGTAAAAAATGCCTTCTGTTAGGCCCCTGTATTGCATACCTACTATAGGCGTCACAAGCAGCTAAAGGGAGTTGGAGGTACAGCTGGAGGAAGCATCAACCAGCATGTGCGCTAAGGGTAGGATAGATATTTGGCTGGTTTGTGTAACAAACCAACAGGCACGTCTGCATAACCAAATACGGTTATGCAGGAGAGAGAGGGAGATAACAACATATAAAAGGGGTAGGAAGAGAGAGAGAGGGGTGTGAAGAATTTGGAGTTTCTTGTAGGAGAGTTTCGGCCTCTCGAACGCCCAGTTGCTGCTATTCTTGCTGTTGTTTTCTTGTAATTCCAATTCTGAAATATAATTCAATCCATTTCGTCCATTGGAGATCCTTCCTATCAGTTGGATCTCATCATTTTGGTATCAGAGCATTAGTCGATCACTATGGTAAACTTAACCGAGAGAGTGGGGGACCTGGAGGGGAAGGTTGACACAATGAGGGGAGAGATTCAAACCATAAACCAGAACGTAGCAGAGATGTTGGAGTAGTTCGCTATCATGCGCACAAGGTGGGACGAACAGGAACAGGAGCGGAAGGCTAAGGCTCATGGGAACGACTGGCCATCGGAATTGACCCCAGATTCTGAAGTGACACCGGGGGGCGGTATGAACCATAGATTGGAGGGAAGTATGAGCGCTGCATGGCGACCAGAGGGGAGAGGTAGGCGGCTGGAAATGCCTACCTTCGAAGGAGACAATCCAGACGACTGGATTTTCAGGGCGAAGAGATACTTCATGATCAACCAGCTGTCGGAGGATGAGAAGATCGAGTCCGCCGCACTGTGTTTTGAGGCAGGGGCCCTTGCTTGGTTCCAGTGGGAGTCTAGGCACAGGGGGATCCGCAACTGGGAAGGGCTCAAGCAGGGAATTCTTAACCGATTCCGCCCAACTCAAGAAGGGTCGCTGGAAGAGAGGTTCCTTGCTCTGCGACAAGAAGGCATGGTTAAGGAATATAGGCTGATGTTTGAGACGTTGGCGGTACCTGTGTCGGATGTCTTTGAGGCGTTTTTGGAAGGCCATTTCATCAACGGCCTTAAGCCTGAAATTAAGGTTGAGATCAGGGTATTACAACCCAGGGGGTTGGATCGGGTTATGCTAATGGCGCAATGTATTGAGGATAAAAATGCAGCCATCCTTAGCTGTAGTAGGGGGTTCGGACCAGTGGGAAGTAAATTTCCCACCAACTCTACTACTAACACCGTTAGAATCCCTCCCACTCAATCCAGAAGCCCAACTCCTTATTAGAGAGTCTCTAACCAGGCGAGCAGTAAGCTACCAGTGGCCGAGAGTGGTAGTAATGCTCCTTTCAAACGGCTCAGTGAGGCTGAGTGGAAAGCCAAGAGGGAGAAGGGATTGTGTTTCCATTGTGATGAGAAATACTTGATTGGCCACAGGTGCAAGAACAAGGAGCTGCACGTTATGATGATTTATGATGAGGAGAAAGAGAGGGAAGGGCTGAAGGGGGAACCACAGAAGTGAGGGAAGAATAGGAAGGAGAGGATGTGCACCAAGGCAGGGAAATCATTGAACTCTCCATGAATTCGGTGGTTGGATTAACAACACCGTAGACCATGAAGCTATAAGGAGTTATAGAAGGCCAACCAGTGGTAGTACTGATTGATGGGGGGGCGACGCACAACTTTATAGCGGCAGAGTTAGTTCTACGATTGGGGCTGCCACGAACAGAAACGACTAGTTATGGTGTTATCATGGGAATGGGAATGGAGGTGCAAGGGGCCGGTATTTGCAAGGGGGTGAAGTTGCACCTACAAAACTTGCAAATAGTGGAAGATTTTCTACCTCTGGAGCTGGGTAGTTCGGATGTAATTCTTGGGATGAAGTGGTTGGCTGCGGTGGGAAAGATGAGAGTGGATTGGAAAGCCTTGACTATGAAGTTCCAGGTGGGGGGATTGGCCGTGACCTTGCAGGGAGATCCTAGCTTGAGCAAAAGCTTGGTATCCCTGAAAGCGATGATGAAGGCTTTCAAGGAGAATGGAGAAGGAATGTTACTTGAATTGAGAACGATGGCAGCTGATTACAGTGACAAAACGGTCGAGATTCCACCGTTCCCTAAGAAAGTGTTAGCTGAGTTTGAGGAGGTGTTTTCATCACCTGAAGGGCTGCCTCCTTCTAGAAAGAAGGATCATGCCATCAACCTGCTGCCAGGCACAATTCCGGTTAGTGTGCGGCCCTATCGTTATCGTTATCTACAGAAAAACGAGATTGAGAAGATGGTAGGAGAGATGCTAGCAGCAGGGATCATACAACCCGGTTCCAGCCCCTTTTCTAGTCCGGTTCTGCTGGTCAAGAAGAAGGATGGAGGATGGCGGTTCTCTGTGGATTATAGGGCATTGAATAAGGTGACAGTGGCCGACAAATTTCCAATTCCAGTGATTGAAGAGTTGCTGGATGAGCTACATGGGGCCAAGGTCTTCTCCAAACTCGATCTTAAGTCCGAGTATCACCAAATTCCCGTCAATGCTGAGGATATTCCAAAGACAGCATTCCGGACGCATGAAGGCCATTACGAATTCCTCGTAATGCCTTTTGGATTGACTAACGCGCCATCCACGTTTCAGTCACTGATGAATGACATATTCAGAGAACAGATGAGGCGTTTCGTGCTAGTTTTCTTCAATGACATCTTGATTTTTAGCAAAGATTTTGAACAGCATGCACAACACTTGTGCTATGTTCTGGAGGTGTTGGCAGCTAACCATTTGTTTGCGAATAAGAAGAAGTGTTCATTCGGACAACTGAAAATTGAGTACCTAGGTCATATTATATCGCAAGAAGGAGTCTCGGCTGATTATAGCAAGGTAAAAGCCATGTTGGAGTGGCCCTCTCCTGCCACACTGAAGGAGTTGCGTGGCTTCCTTGGTCTCATCGGATACTACAAGCGTTTGTTAAAGATTATGGCAAGATAGCATGGCCACTCACGGATAGACTTAGGAAGGGTAATTTCTTTTGGGACGAGGTTGCTGAGCAAGCTTTCCAACAGCTCAAAGTTGCCATGGTGTCACTGCCGGTGTTGGCTTTGCCGAATTTTGACAAGCCATTTGAGGTGGAGACGGATGCTTCTGGACATGGCATGGGGGCCGTATTAATGCAAGACCATCGACCTATTGCGTATTTCAGTCAGACGTTTAATCAGCTAGGAAGGAGGAAATCAGTGTATGAGAGGGAACTAATGGCCATTGTGTTTGCGGTGCAAAAGTGGAGACACTACCTTTTAGGACAGAAATTCGTGGTCAGGACAGATCAAAAGAGTCTCAAGTTCTTGATGGAATAGAGATTGGTGAGTCCAGAATATCAGAAGTGGATGGTTAAGTTAATGGGATTTCGGTTTGAAATCCAATATAGGCCTGGGTTGGAGAATAAAGCCGCTGATGGGTTGTCCCGCATTAGCCACTCTGCTGCCCTCCTAGCTTTAACCGTTCCTCAAGTTCTCCAACTGGATCAGCTGGCTAAAGAGGTAGCTGACAATGAAGGGCTGCAAGAGGTGGTCAAGGATCTCCAGCGGGATCCTACTTCCAGACCCCATTTTCAGTTGGTGGACGGTTTTCTCTTTTACAAGGGGAGGTTATATTTACCGAAGGGTTCTTCTCTCATCCCATTGCTCTTACATGAGGGTCATGATGGGAGTGTTGGGGGGCACTCGGGATTCTTGAAGACTTACAAACGGATTGCGGCAAGTGTATATTGGTTGGGGATGAAGAGGGACATTCACAGGTATGTAAGTCACTGTGCGGTTTGCCAGCAAAATAAAGTACTGGCACTCAAGCCGGGAGGGCTCTTGCAACCCCTTCCGATCCCAAATCAAATTTGGGAAGACCTTGCGATGGACTTTATCGAAGGCTTAACCAGGTCAGGAAAAATAGACTTGATTTTGGTGGTGGTTGATAAACTCAGTAAATATGGCCATTTTATTGGGCTGAAACACCCTTTTTCTGCGGGAGAAGTGGCGGGAGTCTTCATCAAGGAGATTGTGAGGCTTCATGGTCTACCACGGTCCATTGTATCTGATCGGGATAAGATCTTCATGAGCAAATTTTGGGAGGAACTGTTTCGTCTCCAAGGTACCAGGCTCCAACGCAACACAGCTTACCATCCATAAATGGATGGTCAAACGGAGGTGCTGAATAGGACATTGGAGACATACCTTCGTTGCTTTGCTTCTTCTAAACCTAAATCTTGGTTTGTGTGGCTGCCTTGGGCTGAATTGTGGTACAATACTTCATACCACACAGCCTCTAGAACTACACCTTTCCAGGCCGTCTATGGGCGTGAACCGCCAGCAATACTTAAAATTGAAAGGGGGTTCACACCGGTTTCGGTGTTGGAGCAGCAGCTTGTCGAGAGAGATCACATTCTGGAGGAACTGAAGGCACAGTTACAATGAGCTCAAGCTATAATGAAGAAGGGGGCTGATATGAAGAGAAGAGTAGTGAAGTTTAAAGTAGGGGACTTAGTTTACTTGAAACTAATTCCCTATCGTCGAAAGTCATTGGCTGGTCGTACCAATGAGAAGTTGGCTCCTAGATTCTATGGTCCGTTTGAGATTGAGAGGGAGGTTGGACCTGTGGCTTACAGGTTAAAGTTGCCTTCATCTTGCAGCATTCACCCAGTATTCCATGTGTCCCAGCTGTGAGAAGCCAAGGGGGCATTGCAAGCCGCGGTGGATATTCCCAATTAGTTAAGTGCAGAGTTGGAGATGCTAGTTGAACCGGAGGCAGTGTTGGGAGTCAGACCAGGCAAAGGAAATAATGTGGGAGGTTTGGATGTTCTACTGCAATGGAAGGGGTTACCCCCATTGGAAGCCACTTGGGAGCCTTTCAGCCTCATTCAACAGCAGTTTCTAGGTTTTCACCTTGAGGACAAGGTGAAAGTTGGGGGAGGGAGTGATGTTAGGCCCCCGGTATTGCATACCTACTATAGGCGTCACAAGCAGCTGAAGGGAGTTGGAGGTATAGCTGGAGGAAGCATCAACCAGCATGTGCGCTAAGGGTAGGATAGATATTTGGCTGGTTTGTGTAACAAACCAGCAGACACGTCTGCATAACCAAATACGGTTATGCAGGAGAGAGAGGTAGATAACAACATATAAAAGGGGTAGGAAGAGAGAGAGAGGGGTGTGAAGAATTTGGAGTTTCTTGTAGGAGAGTTCTGGGCCTCTCGAACGCCCAGTTGCTGCTATTCTTGCTGTTGTTTTCTTGTAATTCCAATTCTGAAATATAATTCAATCCATTTCGTCCATTGGAGATCCTTCCTATCAGTTGGATCTCATCACCTTCCTCCATGGCGATTTAGAAGAATAAGTTTTTATGGAGCCGCCACCAGTGTTTGATAAAGAAACTTCAGGCAGGGTGTGTAGGCTTAAAAGGGCTCTCTATGGACTTAAGTAGTCTCCAAGAGCATGGTTTGATAGATTTTCTAAAGCTACGGGACATATGGGATACCAACAAAGTAGGGGAGATCACACCGTCTTTTTTAAACATTCAATAGAGGGGAAGGTAACATGTGAATGATATCATAGTCACTGGAAATGATGGTGAGGAGCAGCAACAACTAAAAAAAAGCCTTGCAAGGGAATTTGAGATTAAGGATCTTGGTAAACTCAAGTATTTCTTGGGAATAGAAGTAGCTTACTCCAAAGAAGGAATCTTCCTTTCCCAAAGGAAGTATTTCATAGATTTGTTGAAAGAAACTGAGCTATTAGGTAGAAAAGCCAGCACATTAGTGGAACCAAATCTCAAATTAGGTGAGAATCCTAACTATTAACTGGTGGACAAAGGAAGGTATCAAAGGTTGGTTGGTCGCGAATCTATGTATCTCATACTAGACCTGACATTGCATTTGGTGTCAGGCTGGTCAATCAGTTTATGCACAATCTAATTGAAGAACATATGCAGGCAATTAGAAGAATTCTGTGTTACCTAAAGTCCACACCTAGGAAAGGAATTATGTTAAGATTAGGGAATGACCTAGCTGTTGTAGGTTACACAGATGCAGACTATGTAGGTTCCCCAGTTGATAAGCAATCTACATCTAGTTATTATGTGTTTTTAGGAGGGAATCTAGTATCCTAGAGAAGTAAAAAATAAATCATAGTTACCAGGTCTAGTGCTGAGGTAGAATTTTGGGCTATGACCCTTGGACTGTGTGAATTATTATGACTGAAGATTGTTTTGGATGACCTAAAGCTTGCTAGCGGTGGACCAATCAAGTTGTTTTGTGACAACATGTCAGTAATCAATATTGCACATAATCCGGTGTAACATGATAGAACAAAACATGTCGAGATAGATCGACATTTTGTAAAGGAGAAGCTGAAGGCTGGACTAATTTATATTCCCTTTGTTCCCTCTTGTCAAACAAGACGTGGAATAATGTTTCAATCTTATTCTTCTGTTGAAGGAATGATTTGAATATATACAGGTCTTCCTATCAACTCAGGAAGTTCCTAAAATAGAATAGAATATTTTTCAAATTCAGTTATGGAAACTTGTACAAATTAGGATACTGTGATATAGAAAATTTATAGCATCTAGAAGATACATTCTCTAAGTTAGAAAGAAAATATAATCAAGGAATCAATCACAATCATCAAAATGATTTGATCTTGTCCGATAATAAGGACAAGATCAGTCTCCCAATCATTGACACTCCCCCTCAAGATTGAGAATGGATGTCATCCATTCCATGCTTGCTGATCATCCTTTGACACATAGTTGTAGGTAACCCTTTAGTTAACACATCTACTAACTGATCATTAGAGGAGATGTATGGGGTACAAATCAGACCACTATCCGACTTCTCCTTGATAAAATGCCTATCCACTTCAACATGCTTAGTTTTGTCATGTTGGATTGGATTGTGAGTAATTCTTATTGCTGATTTATTGTCACAATAGTCTCATAGGAGTTGCCCATTGGATTTTCAGATCATTAAGCAATATTTTCAACCATAGTAACTCACACGCTCCTAGAGCTATAGACTTGAATTCGTCTTCTGCACTTGATTGATCCACTACACTTTATTTTTTACTCCTCCATGTCACAAGGTTGCCCCCTAGGAAGGTGTAATAGCCTGATGTGAATCTCCTATTCATTATGGACCTTGCATAATTTGTGTCCGTGTAAGCCTCAAGTGACATGCATTTGCCTTTCTTGAACATGATTCCTTTCCCTAGTGTCCCCTTCAAGTAATCTAATATCCTATACACTGCCCTTAGGTGAGTTTTTTTAGGATTGTGCATGAATTGGCTGAACACCCTACTGCATATGCAATGTCTGGCCGAGTATGGGCTAGATAGATCAGCCTCCCCATTAGCCTTTGATAAGATCCCTTATCAATCACACTGTCTTCAGGAACCTCTCTCAACTTGTGATTAGGTTCAATCGGAGTATCTGCTACCTTACAACCTAGCATTCCAGTTTTAGTATACCTGTAGTGGGCGAGGAGTTCCTGGTGAGGGCACCTCCAGTGTCATACTTGGGGAATCCTTCATAATAGTTGATGGGAGGAAGGATGAAAACAGGTCAGGATTAGGTAGAGACGGAACCTGATCCCTATCTGTAGAAGAAAACTGAAAACTTGGTATGTATTACTCTTCCTCTTCACAAGGAATGGTTACAATATATGTAGGAGAAAGAAATCAATCAAATCCCTATAACTAAGGAAAAAGAAGGAATCATAATTACATTAATTACTAATTTATATCAGTCAATCAATCCCAACAATTAAGATAGATTATAATAAATCCCATAGATTGTAGGATAATTGAGATTGATAATCAATTCCATAGATTGAGGGATTTGATTTTCTAACAAGATCAATCAACATGAATCAATCAATCAACACTATCTGTTAAGATTGATTTTGACTGTGATGAGAGTGGCCAAAATAAAGAATGTTTTCTGCAAAAGTTACATCAACTGACACAAAGAATTTTTTGGAAGGGAGATGGTAGCATCGGTAACCTTTTTGGGTTGAGGAATATCCAATGAAGATGCATTTTAGAGCATGAGGATCTAATTTGCCTCTATTAGGAGCATGTACATGAACAAATGATATACATCCAAAGACTTTAGGTTTCCAACAACTAGTGACATGAACAATGGGGAAGTGTTTGGTTAGGAGTTGGATTGGGCTATGAGATTTGAGAGTTTGGGAAGGCGGCCTGTTGATAAGAAAAGTAGCTGTTAGAGCTGCTTCTCCCTAATAATGTTTAGGAACATTATGGTAGAACAGAAGTGCTCTGATAATAGCGAGTAGGTGGCCATTCTTCCTCTCGACCACTCTATTTTGTTGAGGAGTATAAGGGCATGACGACTCATGGATGATCCCTTTTTGTTGAAAGAAAATTGATAGGGACTGATTGAAGAAATTTTGGCATTATTAGACCTAAGTTTCTTAATTTTCACCCCAAATTGATTCTTGATCGTGTTATAGAATGTAGGAAAAATTATACTCACCTCAGATTTACTTTTCAACAGGTATAGCCACACTACTCTAGTGCAGTCATCAACAGACACAAAATAGGGTTTCAAAAACAAGAAGTGAAATCGAAGATCTGTTTGTGTAGCAGCAAAAGCTGACTGAGTCAAAGGCCCCTTGTATACCTCTACTTGATTATCAGAATCCAAGAAACTAGACTGAAGCACTCTAGGAAGTACTGGAGCCTCAAAAATACCCACTCCCAAAGAAACATAAAAATTCAGCAAATTCCTATAAACCCTCTTAAATTTTCCAAGATTGTCCTCCCCCACAAGAAATGGAAGTAATAGACACATTCTCATCTTTCTCTGCCAACGAAAAGTCAGATCCCTATAAACAAAGCACCTCAGATGGCCAAACCTCCTCCATAGAATTCAAATTTGAATTTGAACAATCAGAACTTGAGGAAGGTGAAAGGTCGTAAGAAACCTGACCAGCCGGAATTGAACTGAAACCAGAAGATCAAAAGCATGGAAACTGGTGGAAGGAAGAACTGGTTCTTCCGAGATTCTAATATCAAAAGCGTAACCATCAATCTGACTGTACAATCCTATTGATAGGCTTACGATGATTTGTAGATTCCAGGTGTCTTGCCACATCAAGCTTCCTCCTTCCTGGTGTATGTGTATCAGGATCTGCAAAGATGAAACTTCCCCACTGGGAAGCAATTAGACTGAAGAAATTAGAGTTTAAAGCTGATAATGAATTCTCTCACACCTTAACCATACATATATCTTCCAAAGCTGACATCCTCAGGGATCCAATCCCTCACAGAACCAAACCACTGTGGTAACCTCCATCAATTGATAAATTAAATCTATGTCCTTGAGACTTAAGAACCCCACAAAGGACTTCAGTTCCCCCGGGTAATCCAGCAACCTGAGCTTTTTGAGAAGGGCTTCCAGTTCTTCCATTCTTTCCCCTTGTACCTCGCCACACTGGAGGTTTGCTAACCAGATTCTGGTCAGCAATTCTACTTTGATTGAAATCCCAAGAACTCCTTCCTACTGACCTCTTTTTTGCCCACTCTAACAACAATTTTCCTTTCATACAATATGCTACCAATGAACCTGTTAATTAGTGCTTGAACCTCATCTGCTGACCCATGTTGAATAAAAGTGTAATTGCACATATTCCTTGCTCTGGATCGTCTTGCTATATCAACACCCTCTATTTCTCCGGTTCTCAAACGTGCTGTGCAAGGCAGAGCGACTAGCCACGAGATGAAGAAAATCTACAAAAGCACCCCAGATCTGATAATTATCATTCATATCTCTTGCTTGTCAGTACTTAGGTCATCGATCAACTACCTGAGACCTCCTCAGCTGCTCACCTCCTCTAGAGAAATCTCGGAGCCTTTGCAAGCTGTGAATTTGGTCAAACTGCTCGCCTGAAAACTCTTGAGCCTATGTTCTCCTTCTCACCAGGCCTCTTTTACTTACTCATATAACTCATATGAGAAAGTTAATAAGGGCTCAATGCATATCCTTGATGTAATTCAATGGAGATATGATGTGCTGCCTTATAAGAAAGGATAGAATTAGAAATGACTTATTCATCATAAGGTTGGAGTGTCTCTCAATATAAATAAGATGCAATTATGATGGTTTGGTCATGGAAGAAAAAAACTGACCTGGTTCTATAAGGAGTTTGGATGAAATGGAAAAAGTTTTTTTAGCAAAAGAGAAGGAGAAAGACCAAGAAAACTTGGAAAACTCTTAGACAAGATAATGCATTATAATGGCCTCACAATAGCATCACCATAGATATTTTAATAGAGATTATTGGTAAGCTAGAACTTATATATTGACCCCCACCTAGTGGGGTTAAATCTTGGTATGTTATTGTCTATTTTTCTTATCATTGTTGAATTGTTAACCACCATCTCATCTAAAAGCTTATGCTTTTAGAATGCTTTTAGATAGAGGGTTAACTTTTATCTTTTTGTATTATTATTATTATTATTATTTTTATTCTCAACAATCATTATATTTATTTATCCTCAATTTTCATTTTTAGATGAGCAGTGCTGCAGGAAAAGTACCTGCAGCAGGTCAGGCTGTATACTCTGCTTCTAAATTTGCTCTAAATGGGTACTTTCACTCCCTGCGATCTGAGGTATGATTTCAACTTTTGTCTCGATCACTAAAATGCATAATGGAAATTGCATTTTGAACATTTTAGCTGCATGTTTGAATTGGTTGCACTTTAATGACAAGGAACATAGATTTGGAATGGTAACTCCATTGGCTTTAATACTATTGCTGAATGACACTATTGCAATCTGTAGTTCCCTCAATTTGAGGATTTATATTAGGCAAAAGCTTTTCATGAAGTTCTAATATTTAATATGTCAAGTATATGTGTGTATGATCAATTTGAGGATTTATATTATTCACTCTTCTTTGTTTTGAATTTTCATTCGTTCATGCATTTGACATACATGAAGGGCTTAAGATAGGAAGTTCGCAAAAAGAAATGCAAGAGCAGCAATGATCATTTTATCGAGTTTGAACTGATTTATAAGTCAATGTGGTTGGTCTGTTATCACATGGTGGCATTTTGGATAACCATTGATTAGAGGGTTTATTACAGTCTCATGTTGTTTAGCTGAAGATTTCTCATTTCTGGCAGTTAGAATGTTTCAAAGGTTCAATTAGAGAATGGTTCTTCTGTTGGTTCATTAAATCTACTGTATTTACCTGGGGAAAACTGATCAACTAGGATTGCTAGAAATTTCATCTTCTTTTCTTTTTTTGTTAAAATGAGAAGTTTTTCTTGTTTTCTTTTGAGTTTGGAGATCGTTTGGTGTATATTATTTACCTGACATGCACCAGGTCGTGAAATATTAATTTAAGGGGTCCTTCTGTATGTCCAACACAAAATGGGCAACAACTGGTAGTTTGAGGGGAGAGAAATCTTCTATGTTTGCCTTTTTTTCTTCTTTTCTTTCTTATTCTGCGTGTATATCTTTGTGATTGCAGCTGTATAAAAAAGGAATTAAGGTAACTGTTGTATGTCCTGGACCAATAAACACATCCACTGCTCTTCACGTGAGCACATCCGGAGAAAAGGGCTCTTCTGAGGTGATTTTCTTAAAATGTTACTCTCTACTTATTGTTATTTTTGCACTAAATGTTTGAGTCAAGATGTGCAACTAGAAAGAAGATAATGTTGGCTGTATTCTCTTAAGCTATATCCTTCCTAGGAGTCTTCTCAATAATATTTCTGTATTTTTCCCCTTTTGGACTTCTAGTTGATTTAGTGATAGGAGTTTGGTCAATAGATATTGTCAAGAAGAAGGGAAAACATCCAATCATCCATTATTCTAAGGGAATCAGAAACATATATACACGTCTATCATTTGTATAGGCAGTTTCCTAAGTCTAATTAGGAAGTTTCCTAATTAGATAGTTTCCTAAACTAGCTTAGGAAATATGTACATAAGGAAACAAATTACAACTGTAAATACGATCAAATAAAAAACAATACAAACACTATAAACGATACAAACAATATTAGGAAAGCTGTTAATCTACTCGTCTTCTAACACTCCCCCTCAAGATGGTGAGTGTATATCATGCATTCCCATCTTGCTCAATATTTTGTGACACATGACTCGGTAAACCTTTAGTCAAGACATCTGCCAGTTGCTCTCCTATAGGAACAAAGGGTGTGCAAATAAAGCCGCTCTCAAGGGTGTGCTATGTATATGTGAACATAGTAATTCACATATACCTAGGGCCATAGATTTGAATTCAGCTTTAACACTAGATCTAGCCACCACATTCTGTTTTTTACTTCTCCAAGTGACAAGATTTTCATCTAGGAATGTGCAATTACCTAAAGTGGACCTCCTATTAACAAGAGACCTTGCATTTTAAATATAATACCCTTATCGGGAGTCCCCTTAAGGTAATGAAGAATCTCGTGCATAGCCTTTAGATGACTTTCCTTAGAGCT
The DNA here is from genome assembly GCA_036245055.1 of Diospyros kaki. Lineage (NCBI taxonomy): Eukaryota > Viridiplantae > Streptophyta > Magnoliopsida > Ericales > Ebenaceae > Diospyros > Diospyros kaki. The sequence continues at coordinate 22,608,573 of BSEG01000010.1, read as the reverse complement.
ATGCATAAATTGGTTGGCCACACTCACTGCATAAGCAATGTTTGGCTGTGTATGGGATAAGTAAATAAGTTTCCCTACTAGCCTTTGATAGGATTCCTTATCAACTGTACCCACTTCAGAATCAATACCAATTCTGTGATTTGGTTCAATGGGTATATCAATTGCCCTACTTCCAAGCATACTAGTGTCAGTAAAAAAATCCAGCACATATTCGTGTTGAGAAATGAATATTCCTTCCTTAGATCGAGCTACTTCTATGCCCAGAAAATATTTTAATTTTTCCAATGCCTTTATCTCAAATTCTTTAATTAAATCCATTCATTCTTTGTCATCACCGGTGACAATGATATCATCAACATATTCTAACAATGCAATAATTCTCCCAGTGACTGAATGATATACAAATAAAGTGTGGTCACCTTGACTTTGTTTGTACCCCAACCCAAGCATAACCTTTGTAAACCTCCTAAACCAGGCTCTTGGTGACTGTTTTAGTCCATAGAGACTCTTTTTCAACCAGCATACAACATTCTCCTCTTGAGTTTGCAACCCAAATCCAGGAGGAACTTTCATATAAATCTCTTCCACTAAGTCCCCATGTAGAAAAGCATTTTTACATCAAATTGATGTAGTGACCAATCAAAATTAGCTGCTAAGGACAACAACACCCTGACAGTGTTCATTTTTGCTACAGGGGCAAAAGTTTCAAGGTAATCCAACCCATATGTTTGGGTATACCCTTTAACAACCAACCTAACTTTATAGAACCCATCAAACTTGCATTTCATTGTAAACACCCATTTACACCCTAAGGGCTACTTCCCCTTTGGCAACTTAACCAATTCCCAGGTTTGGTTCTTCTTAAGGGCTACCATCTCAACCATCATGGCATCCTTCCAATTTTCATTACTAATGCTTCGGACAAGGTCTTTGGGATAGGAATATTATTTAGGTTGGTTAGGAAGGCTTTATGGGTAGGAGACAAGTGGGAGTAGGTCATGAACAGATGGAGAGGATGTTTAGTACATGTTCGGGTTCCCTTTCTGGGGGCAATGGGAATGTTAAGGTTATTAAGATCAGGTTTGGGTTGTTGATAGGTACTGGGATCAAGGTCTGATGTAGCTGGATCAGGGAACAACATAGGCTGAATGGAGGATGAAGTAGGTTTAGAATTAGGATTGTAGGGTTCTGGATCTGGTTCAGATGATTCAACATGCATAGGTTGAGGAGCTAAGGCCTTTCTTCTTGAATACACCTTTAGATGACTAGAAGAAGGCTGGGGATTTTCCTTATGTATCATATTTAGAGAATCCTGTGGGATATCCTTTGGATGAGGTAACGAATGATTAGAGGAAGAAGAAGGAAGAGTAGGAAGAAACAATTCCCTATTCCTTTCTTCCAAGAATTTAGTCTCCCCCTGAGGATAAGAATGTCATGACCCTAGGATTTAGCTAGGGTCTAGGAAGGAATTGGGAAGGATTTGGGAGGGAAACAAAGAAGAATTGGAGGGAGATATAGAGTAGAAATCAAGAGAAATGAGAGAGAATTAGGAAGAATGAGAGGGAGAAAGTAAGGAGGGAAAATATGAATTCATTATATTATTTCAACATGCGTTTCTCTACATACTTGAGCCTATTCATAGGTTATACAACTGAAAGAAATATTTAGAATAATAGTCCCATGTGTTGTAACAGAATAACATAAATAGCTCCTAACAAACAAAGGAAACTAATTATATTAGGGCCTTTCTAACTACCCTTGGGTCGTGACAATCCCCTCTCCTTGAAGGGTTTCTTTTTCCCAAGAAACTTATTACCGTTGAGCCATTCTTATCTCAGCTTTCTCTATAAGTTTAATGCTTCTTTCCTTCTTTATCCTGCTAGGCTTTTTCCTCTTTTCTTTTCTCTCAATAATAATAGCATTATGACTTGCTGCAACACCATCTTCAACCATCCCCCTCTTCCTTATTGCCATTAAATATGGTTCCGTAGGAACTGTCAGTCCTACCACTCTATTCTTTTCAATCATGGGAAGAATTTCAACCCTTTCTGCATGCAAAAATCTGTGCATTACCTCCAACTCTTCTAGTTGCAACGTTACTGTTGTCTTATCTTGTGTGCTCGGTGCCGTCCCTTGTTCCTTCTCCTCAAGTACTTGGTGAAGAGGCTTTTTTGGCTCCTTCTTCTACTGCTCCTAGAGATCAATACCATCAAGTGTCTCAACACTAGTAAGAGTGCTTGAGAGGCTGCCAACTGATTGAGTGCCATCCTCCAACTCCTCTTCCTCAATCTCTTCTGCAGTAATTGCCTTTTCTTTCTTGTCATTCTGAATTGCCTTATTCAATTCAAATTTTTCCTCATTCTTTGTAGCTACCATTCCCATTCTTAGGACCTCATCAGCCTCATACTTCTCATCAGCTGCATGAACACCATCTTCCTCTTCCACTGTTACTTCATCAGCTTCATGCACTACTTGATGAGCAGCCTTGGAAGCTCCTTTGATAACATCAGTTTTGGTCCTTTCTCTAAACTGGGTACACAAGTCGTTTACAAACTGTGGCCAACTCCATTCTACCCTTCCCCAGCTCCAATTCTGGAACCAAGGCTGCAACCATGTGCACTTTCTCCCTTTTAGCTACTCGGTATTGGTAGAACACCCTCTCGCACCTCCTACCCCACCATTTAGGTCTATCTCTTTCAAAGGCCGGAATTGCCATTTGCGGTGCTGGGGATGTGGAAGGGCTTCCTCCAACTCTTCTGACCACATCTCCCTCCTCTGCATCCAACCTCTCCCCTGCTTCCATAGCATCATTAGGCCCTTGCCGAGATCTTGGCGTCGTTAGAATTAGCGCTGATGAAGCCTTGGGAGTGAAATTCGTCGGAAGACTGGCATTAGGTTGTTGAACTAACCTGCTCAAGGTGACATGCAACTGCTAGCTGATTTGCTGGCTTAATCTAGCAATTTCCTCCTGGAGTCCGCTAAAGGCTCGATCCAAATGGGTTGCACACTCGAATCAGTAGCAACTTGCCTTCACTTGGAGTTGCTTGACACCAATTACCAGATTGTTTGTCTTGGTTTCCAATCATTTCATTCCTATCCCCTCTGTCCTGGCCGATTACCAGGTTGCCCAATCAGATTCACCTCACTGAAGTGGCAGCCACCGCAGCGCACCTAGATCTGAATCTCAATGCCTCAAATCTTAGTCCTCTCCCTTGATCGCCTGAATAGGTTGGCCTTGCTTGTTGCCAAAAGTCACCACACTAGCCAGCCACCTGCCTTTAATTTCCGATCGAAATGAATTGCTTGGTGATAGGCCTAGCCCTTGCCTTCAATTAGGAACCTCGTACGATTGGGACAAGGGAGGCCGGAAGTCACGGAGCTGCTCCGTTGTTGTCCTTTGAGGAATCGACTTGAATAACACCTCTCGAGTTACTTGTTGCAATCATTTCTTGTATTCTCCATCCAATTCCAAGCGTCAACCACATGTAGCAAGTTTGCTGAAATCAAAGTGATTCAAGCATCGCCTCCTCTCACCTAATCACCAACCTCTGCTTGGGATTCCCCTGAATTCTTGAATCAGCCACTGTCATCGGAATTCTCAGAATTTGTTGCTCTTGATTTGCCTTCTAATTCCACTCGATATCCCGTTGGAATTCTTTTAGACTGTGTTGTCTTCACTCCCGGGCCGAAGTTGCTTTGCTCGGCTTCGCTTTTCAAATTCAAACTTGCTTTGCTCAACTACGCCTTCCAATCCACGTTCAATTCTGCCTTGCAACTGGTTGCCAGGTTGGATTGCTTAACCCGCTCAATTTTGGTTCATCTCTTCTATTTTCGAGTCGACTTCTCCAAATTCATAACATGAGAATCGTCGCTAGTGGAAATCTATTTCTGGACAGTTTCCTTCTCGTTGGATTCAGTGCCTTCTTCTCTCACCTGATCACCATCCAAGGTCTGGAGAACCACTAGCTTTGCTGCAATCTTCTTGGAGTCACTGTCGCCACCCGATCACCGACCAAAGCTTCGTAACCACCAGAATTCGTTATCTCTGCCTTGGCTCAAAATCGCAGCACTTTGCTTCCAGATTACATCTCTTGATTGAATCAAGTCAAATATCACGTGGCCGCAATTCGCCGGAATTCCACCAACCTCTGTCCAGTCGTAATTGATAGATTCGCCTCAAGCTCCACTGCAAATGCCAATGATCTGTTGTTATGAACTTAATCGCCGCTTGCGGAAATCACACTGGACAAGATCGCTCACTATGAATCCATCAATTTTTGAAATTGCTTGGTCGTATACGTTTTTGCTTCGCCTGCAATTCGTCACCTGAACTGCCTCATTAAGTTGCACTTGCTAATGTTCGGCGATCACTCACGATCCACTTCAAATCGCGCCACCCTAAACTGCCCTCAGATTATCTCAGAATCACAGTCGGAACTCACCTGGCCGCTTCATCTCCAATTCCAAGCCCGAAGTGCTTTGCTCTGATTAATTTTCTAGTCACTGGAATCGCATCCAGGACTGTTGGAAATTAATCCACCTCTAAGCGTCGGAAAACACGGCTTCAAATCCCCAACCTACCGCCTCGATCAATTCTGCCATCTATCGTCTGAATTTGCTGCGGAATCGCCTTGGTCAATTGCTACGACTTCCGACTCACAGTTGAGAATCATCGGCTCTAATACCAAATGTCATGACCCTAGGATTTAGCTGGGGTCTAGGAAGGAATTGGGAAGGATTCGGGAGGGAAACGAAGAAGAATTGGAGGGAGGTATAGAGCAGAAATCAAGAGAAATGAGAGAGAATTAGGAAGAATGAGAGGGAGAAAGTTAAGGAGGGAAAATATGAATTCACTATATTATTTCAGCATGCCTTTCTCTACATACTTGAGCCTATTTATAGGCTATACAACTGGAAGAAATATTTAGAATAATAGCCCCATGTGCTGTAACAAAATAACATAAATAACTCCTAACAAACAAAGGAAACTAATTACATTAGGGCACTTCTAACTACCCTTGGGTCGTGACAAAGAATTACTGAAATAGGAACTCTCCTCCACAAAGCTCACATCAGTTAAGACAAAGAGCCTTTTGGATGGAGGATGGAAACATTTATACCCTTTTTGAGTAGAGTATCCAACAAAGATACATTTAAGAGCTCTAGGGTCCAATTTACCTCTATTAGGTGAGTGATTATGAACAAAACTCACACAACCAAACGCTTTAGGATAGGGGCCATTAGAAGGCATGAATTCTTGAAAAGCTTTAGAAAGAAGTTGAATTGGACTATTGGAGTCAAGGCTTCTAAAGGGTAACCTATTAATGAGATAGGTTTCTATTAAGGCAGGTTCTCCCCAATAATGTTTAGGAACATTATTATGGAACAACAAAACCCTTGTAACAGCTAGCAAATGACCATTTTTCCTCTCAGCCACCCCATTTTGCTAAGGGGTGTAGACACAACCCTTCTTTTGGAAGAAACTGGATAAGGTTTGGTTGAGAAAATCTTTAGCATTATCTGTTTGGACCCTTTCTATTTCAGCCCCAAACTGAGTTTTAATCATATTGTAGAAGTTTGGAAAGATGGTGCATACTTTTGTTTTTAGCTTTTAAAAGATATAGCCAAACTACTCGTGTATAGTCATCTACAAACACCACAAACCACTAAGCCCTTGAGGGATTAGGAATCAGAGATGGACCCCATATATCACTATGAATTAGAGCAAAAGGAATTGAACTTCTGTTATTATTAAGAGGGAATGAAACCCTTCTATGTTTAGTGTGAAGCTTAGGAAGAAAACCCTAGCTTTTAATATGTATATTCAGTTAATTAAACTCATAGACTATACACCTATATATATATATATACAAAATACTAAACGGGCCATGAGCCACGGGCTCTAACATAAGATTAACCCTAGGTGTACTATATAAATATAACCATAGAACTCAACATTTAGTAAGTCCACAAACATCACATTGGAAATCCCTAGCATCTAATCCCTTGAACAAATAGGGAAACATAAACTGAAGAACTCTAAAAGATGGATGTCCTAGGCGAAAATGATGAAGCTAAAGCAAATCCTTATTAGATTTAACTAAAAATGATATAGGTAAAATCTGCCTTTTAGCAATCTGTCCATTAAGGTCTTCAAGATGATAGAGTCCGTCATTTACCCTAGCATGCCCAATCATCTTCCTCGAGTCCTTTTATTGAAATTCACAAAAAGAAGGATAGAAGATGACACGGCAGTTAGCATCATGGGTTAACTTTTGAATGGAAATGAGATTGATGAAAAACTTAGAGACATGAAGAACATCTTTTAGGGTTAGATTGCTATTTATAAGGATTTCCCCTTGTCTAGCTACAGTTGTTAAGGATCCATCGGCTAATACTACTTTTCTTATGGTAGGACATGGTTTGTGGGACAAAAATTTGTGTGAGGAAGGGGTCATATGGTTTGTGGCTCTAGAGTCAAGAATCCAAGTATTTTGTAGGGTTAAATTTGAAGCATGTAAGGTAAGAGAAGTGGAAGTAATACCTGTGAAGGCTAGGTTAGTAGTATCTGCCCCTTTTTCAAGAGTTCCCAATAGATTCCTTAGTTTCTCTATTTCTTCCTGGTTTAGCTTCATTGATTTAACATGGTCTGGCACTTTACCCTTTAATCTGCTGGCTGTTGGCCACATAGGCCTATCCCTTTGGCTGTGCTCCTTTAGTTGGCTTACCATGAAGCTTCTAGCATTTTTTAATGGTGTGTCTAGGCTTCTTGTAGTATGTGCACCACAAATTATCATTGTTGATGGTTTTGGCTGAATCTGAAGCCTTTCTATCTTCTCTTGTCAATTTTTCTTGACCAAGGCCTTTCAAGGTTAACAAAGTTGAACTCTCCATAGGATTAGTCTCCAGCATCACCCCCCCCCCTCCTTTTTTGCCTTCCTTCGCATGCACAGTTGATATTGCCTCACTTAAAGTAGGCAAATCAGTCTTGCCAAGAATTTGGACCCTAACTGCATCATACTCCACATTGAGTCTTGCAAGGAAGTCATAGGTTCTCTACTTCTCCATAAACCTCTTTTGAATGGTAACATCTTCATTGCACTTCATTTAGATACACTGATAGTGATCAAATTCTTAATAGACTGAGTTCCTTGCTTAGTGGCTGCTACCTTAGTTCTAATTTCATAAATCTGAGTAGCATCGTTTACCTTTGAGTATGTGATCTTCACAACTTCCTAGATCTCCTTAGCCATTGTAAAAAACATCACTGTGTCACTGATTTCTGGAATCATGGAGTTTTAGGGCCAGGACATTACTAGTGAGTCTTTTTCATCCCTAGAAGCATACGTGGGATCACTCTCTTTAGGCCCAGTTCCAAGTGACTCAACTTTCCCTTTCCCTTTAGGAATGTCCTAATTACTTGAGACCACTTGAGGTAGTTTTTTCCATTTAGGATATTTTGTAATTCTCCATCGGTGATCACACCACTATTGAAACTGCCTGCAAAAGGGACTTCATTGGTGCTATTGGATTCTATGGAGTCCATCATGATTCTAAGGTTATGAAAGAAGATTGGATCAAAGAAGGTTTCAGCCACAAACGAACGAGGAAGGCCTTACTTTGAGGGTAGAACCCATGGCTCTGATATCATGTCAAGAAGAAGGGAAAACATCCAATCATCCATTATTCTAAAGGAATCAGAAACATATATACATGTCTATCACTCGTATAGGCAGTTCCCTAAGTCTAATTAGGAAGTTTCCTAAACTAGCTTAGGAAATATGTACAGAAAAGGAAACAAATTACAACTGTAGATACAATCAAATTAGAAACAATAACACTATAAACGATACAAACAATATTGGGAAAGCTGCTAATGTGCTCGTTTTCTAACAGAAATCATAACTGGGTGGGATTAGTTTTATGTAGGTTTTCATTAGTTTTTTGGATTGTCTTTAGCCTATAAGGTCTCTGCAAGATGAAAAAGAGTTAAAAGCATGGAACTTGGAAGAGTTTGATCTCTTCTCTCCTTTTATTCTTGAGTTTTTCTTTCTCTGAAGATTTACCTCTGCCTTCTTCTGTCATCTTTTCTGTAGCCTTGCAGCTTTGACTTTTCTTTGCTGGTCCTTCCACCCTTCTTTTTTTCTCTTTCTTATTTTCTTTTATTTTCTTCAAGTTCTTATTTGCTTGACATTGAATTCTCCAACGACTTTCTGAATCCTCTCTCTCTCTCTCCCCCCCCCCCCCAATCTGTGTCTTTATGTCTTCTCTGCCTTGCAGTTAGTTTACTTTCTGCTGCAACTTCTTCTTCCTCTAGTGTTCTGTGCACCTCCCCTTCACCATCATCTTGTTAGAAACCGCCCAACCGCGTAGCTTCGATTCTGCCTTATTTGATCCGTAGAGTTGCAAGCGCAGACTCCTCCAAGTCGGTCCACACGATCGACCCTTTTCCACAACACCTCGAGTAGTGCTAGCAAACCCTAGGCGCCTCTAATGAGAGATCCGAATTTCTCCTTGTTTTTCCAGCTTCTTAAGTGGCCTATTTATAGAGTAAAAACCCTAATTATGCCTTTGGAAAAACCCTAAACGATTTAGATCCGGCCCATAATCATATTGGGCCGTATCTCTTTTTTAATTTGTGGAACGGGTTCGACCCAAGTGTGTGACCCCTTAGGTCCACCATTGGGCTAGATGTAGGGCCAATTCTATTGGGCTATATGAAGGCCCAACTCATTAGAATAATTAAACTCTTTAATTAAACTTATGGGCTTCATAATTAACTCATCTCATGGGCTTCTTAATTAAACTCTTTAATTAATAGTTTTAGAATTAATCATATTAATTCTAAAACCCTACATATCATGGTTAACGTCTAGCAACATGCCATGAACGCCTAGCCAACGATGAAAAAACACAGACCGTTTTGATTGCAATTACCGTACAGTAAAATCCTTTCATCAACTATGTCCCGATTGAATTTAGGGTATGGTTTTATGACGAAATCCTAGTCATTCAACAACTATGTATCCATTCCAGATTTATGACTTGTTCGATGAAATCAAAATACCTTTTGATTTCCATCTCACCTTGGCCAAGGATTTCCTCAGTCATGAAATCATCGGAATACATAGGACATCTTCTCATCTTGTCGATAAGTGATGAATCCTATTTCGACATTCACAAGCCTTCATATGTGATAAGGTTACGTCCAGTGATAATTTGTTAATGACTTCATTGGAATCCAAAAAAGAACCAAAGCGTAACCAGTCAAATATAAGACTACCATGATGTCTTAAGTCTAAGGACCAATCTGCACTATTGCAACACAGAAATTCCAATTCGACAATTAACAATTACCATTAGAAATTCTGTAGCGGGTCAGTTCAGTGTACTTATTCTTATAATAAGCACCCACATATATGCACTAGTGTCCACACACCAATATCCATGAAACAAGACATTCTCATAATTGAGCATGCATCATATATGCTAGTCTATCCGAGTTATTAGTGTCCAATCCTAATAACTCTACGACTAGGAACATTTAAGATCAAGGCTTATAAGGAATATGTTTCATGATCGTCATCTCTATGCATGACCATATTTCACAAGCCTATCTGATCTATGGACTTTGTCAAATATGGAAATAATAAAGACAACCATCAATGACAAACAAAAACATAATGCCTTGCAATAATAATTGATTGAAGATAAAGAGTCACAATATAAAATATGATCAATTACATGTAACTATAATTGACTTGTGGGGCATATCTCTAACACATCTTTCTTCTATGTTTTTACACTGTTCTTGTTTCTGTTCCTCTGCACCTGTTGCTGCTATGTTTTCCACTTCTGCTGCTGAATTGTCTCTTCTACCAGTGCTGCATTGCTCTTTGATCCATTAATAATGTGTTTGTTGATCCTTCTTCTTTTCCAAAGGAAACAATTGATAGAGTGAATTCTTGGAAACTAGTCCTGTTCTGCAGTTGCACCAGCCTAATCATGAACCTAATACTCCTTAAATCAAATTAAAATAATTTCTGAACCTTTGAAGCTCAGAATTACAGAAAAACACAAACTATGTGGATCCTAATGTAACTGCAACTGAAGAAATCTATTTAATTGCCACATTCTTCTGTTTATTTGTCTTGTTTTGAGTACATTGCAAACTTCATTACTGCATTATTTGGTATAAGATGTTGGTATAGACTAATTGATGGGGAACAAGATAAGAATATTTTAGAAGATATTTTAGATTATATTATTTAATATGTTTTAAAATATCTTTGTTTATTTCTTTCCTAAGTATTTTTAGGGAGATTATATATCCACTCTAGCTAGGATACAATTTGGGTCTTTGATGTATTTCCATTCTAGTTAGATAGAATTTTGGTCTTCGATATGTTTCCTAGTTAGGGAGGATTTATAGTCTATATAATCCCCCTAGAGATCTATTGTTAGACTTTTGTTATTGAATTTTGTGGAGAAAGTTAATTTCTTCACTGAATCAAAAAAGGAATATATACACAAAAAAGGAATCTAATCACATCCCTAACAGTTGGGGATCTCCTAAGAATCAACAATCAACTAATCTAAGAAGGAAACAAAGAAGATTAGGAGCTGTAAATCTCCCTAGCTGTACTCCTAATTGTACATTGCCTAAAATAGAGAGGATTTGGGGTATTCATTCTGAGATATTCTGACACTTCCCCTCAAGCTGCTGAATATAGGTTTGCCATTCCTAGCTCGCTAACAATCTTTTGAAACGTATAACTGGTTAGCCCTTCAGTGAGAGTATCAACAAGTTGATCTCTTGATGGGACGTATGTTGTACAAATCAATCCATTGTTGAGTTTTTCTTTTATAAAGTGCCGATCTACTTCCACATGTTTAGTCCGATAATGTTGGACTGGATTGTGAGCAATCCTTATGGCTAACTTGTTACAATATAGTCTCATAGGTTTTTCTCACTCAATCTTGAGATCACCGAGGGTTATCTTGAGCCAAAGAAGCTCATAAATTCCTAGCGGCATGAACTTAAACTCAGCTTCCGCACTTGATCTTTCTATCACTGGTTGTTTCTTGCTCTTACATGTGACTAAATTTCCCCCAACAAAAATGCAGTAACTAGATGTTGATCTCCTATCAATTATAGAGCTTGCATAGTTTGTGTCTGTGTAGGCTTCAAGGCTAAAGTTTGTACCTTTCTTAAACAAAATTCCTTTGCTCATATGTACCTTTAAGTATTGAAAAATACAACATACTGCTTGAAGACGTGTCTTTTTAGGGTTGTGCATGAACTGACTCACATCATTGACCACATAGGCTATATCTAGTCAAGTGTGAGACAAATAGATTAGTCTTCCAACAAGCCTCTAGTACTATAGTTTTTGGACAAAAACATTTCTCTCACTTTTTCTTTGATCGGACGTGCATATATAGAGATTACAAGGGAGAGAAATTGCCCATATTGAGTCTGTTAAGGAAGGAAAAAACTGAGTAGGTTAAGGAAAGAAAAAATTTTCACCTAGGGATAAAATTAACTGTACACTAAAATGCAAAATTATAATCACATGATTTTCTACACATCCCTCAAGGTGGGCTGTAAATATTAGGAAAACCTTGCTTGGATCTTCACATGTTCAAACTGAGTTTTCGATAGATCCTTGTCCACCTTCAATTTTTCTCTTTATGAAGTGGCTAACTATTTAGGTCATTTTGAACATGTTGAGTTGTTGCCAATATCTAGTTAGACGACTAAAATATTAGATAATTGAGAGGTCTCATTAACAACACCTTTACTGTGTCTTTAGTGTTTGGATACGTCTCCTTTGCGGCATCAAAGATTTCTTTTGCTATCTCGTGGAGGATGAAATTTACTCTGATTTGATGTGTTTTCAGGGTCAAAATACTTCTCCTTTGTGGCATTCTCTTATGTCATCTTGTGGAGGATCAAATTTACTCCGACTTCTTGTGTTTTCGGGGTCGAAATACTTCTCCTTTGTGGCATTCTCTTGTGTGATCTTGTGGAATATGAAATTTACTTCGACTTCCTGTGTCTTTAGTGATAGTAGATTTATTTTACTGTTATTGACGAGTTTGATGAACCCCTTGACGTGGGACTTCTTGGCTCTTCTTGGTCGAATCCTTGCTAATCACCCTCTTAGGGTATTGGGCGATGCTGACAAATACCTTGACGTGAGACTTCTCGGCTCTTCTTGGTCGAGTCCTTGCGAATCACCCTCTTAGGGTATTTGGCGATGCCTTGATGTGAGACTTCTTGGCGGTCCTCTCTGCCTTCTCTGGTGTAAGCGACCGTTCGTTTTCTCTGTGAGGATAACCGATACAACTCTCTGCCCGTGACCAATTGCCTACATCTACCTTCTTTGATGTCGGAGTGTGGCGCCATGCTGCGCCCTTTCATCTTTTTTGACGATGGTGATGGGTGGTAGGTTCTTGTGCTGCAAACCCTTTCGTCTTCCCTGTTGATCTCCGTTTTGTGACCCTTTGCTTTCTTTGACGCAGCTTTGTGACTGTTGTTAGTTATCCCTTCAATGGCGATAGTTGTGATTGCGGTTAAGGGCGATAGTGACTGATGGTTGTGGTTATGACTGTAGCAATGGCAGACAAAGATGAAGGAGATGGGCAATGGCCAACGATGGCAGTGTTTTCTCTTGGGAAATTATAGTTTCTCAATTTTGGCTTCAAGAACTTCACCATTTTCGTCTCTCTCTCTCCCCCTTTAAACTCTCCCTTTAACCTTGCTCTGATACTATGTAGTTTTTGGATAGAAAAACTTCTCATTTTTTCATTTGATCGGACATACATATATAGAGATTACAGGGGAGAAAGCACCCAATATGGAGTTGGTTAAGGAAGGAAAAACCGAGTCAGTTAAGGAAAGAAAAACTGTCCCCTAGGGATAAAATTAACTGAACACTTAAATACAAAATTGTAATTACACGATTTTCTACATTATGAAAGATAGGAAAAATGACACTCACATAAGATTTTTTCTTTAAAAGAAAAACCCAGGTTACACAAGTGCAATCATCGATAAAGGTTGCAAACCAAGTAGTCCTAGAAATATTTTGAACATTAGAGGGTTCCCAAATATTTGTGTGCATTAAAAAGAAAGGCACTGAGGATCTTTTATTATTGATTGGAAAATGCACACATTTGTGTTTGGCAAGTTCACAAGTATCACAATGAAATGAGCTGACATCACAATAAAGATGGGAACATGACACGGAGAACCTCGAATGAAGGATGATCAAAACGATGACGCTATAGCCAGATTTGACTCGGGGTAGTACTGCTTGTATCGGACAGTAAGGAGGTAGAAAAGTGAACCTTATTGAACCCGCCAATTTTTTCTACCAATTCAAGATAGTAAAGGCCATTGTTTCCCTTAGCATGCTCAATCGTCCTCCCCGAACCTTGATCTTGAAAAACACAGCAATTTGGAAGAAAAGTTAGGCGGCAATTGGAGTCATTGATTGGGTGGTGAACAAATATGAGGTTTGTTGTGAGTTTTGGGACATGTAAGGCATTCTTTAAGGTTAGAGAAGGGCTCAGATGAATGTCACCTATTCTGGATACATTGATGGAGGATCCATTAGCTGTGATAATTTTCCAGGAGCTGGAACATGAAGTATAAGTGGAGAAAAATTTTGAGGAACAGGTCATGTGATCGGTTGCGCCAAAATCAATTATCCATGAAGTAGATGGGTTGTAATCTGAAGCACTAAGACAATGAGAAGCGAAAGACATACCTGATTGCGCAAATGAGCAGACACTGGGGTTGGTGGAAGATGTACCTAGAGTTTCAAGGAGTCCAGATCTGCTGTCCCAAGAGGCTGTCTCCATAGCTGTCTCTGCCAATTAAATTTTAACAATTCATCCAATTTTACACATCATCACTTTTTTTGTATATTTAGCCAAACACAAGTTAACAACATTAAATGTATACAGCTTCTCTCTCTTTATCCCAAACCCAAACCCAATACCTAGCAAAAAACCAATCGCCGATGACCACCCATCACTGACAACCACCCCGCCGCCACCGACCACCCCAACCCCATTCCTTGCTGAGCGACCCCATCCCCACAACTCCAGTTCTAATTTTTCATTTCCTCCAATTGTCGGTGACCACTCATCGCCGACGGCCACCCCACCGCCACCGACTACTTTTTCATTTATTCACCCAAACAAAAAACAATCAAACACCAACCAAAGCTGATCACTGTTGACCTTCCCCCCCCCCCCCAACACACACACACACATCCCCTACAACAGTCCCCCTTGCTTTTCTCTCTCCATCACACGCACAACCAGATCTGAGCGTGGAGAAAATGCTTGAACAAGCAACCAAAGAGATGGAAATTGTGAAGAAAACAAGAAGATTCTTCAAGAGTGATGGGTCGGACCTCTCCATTGTACATTTAATGTTGTGGTGGGATTGCTCGGTGAGGAATGGGGTTGGGGTGGTCGGTGGCAGCGGGGTGGTTATTGGCGATGGGTGGTCCCCGGCGATTGGTTTTTTGCTGGGTATTGGGTTTGGGTTTGGGATAAAGAGAGAGAAGCTGTATACATTGTATACAATGTTGTTAAGTTGTGTTTGGCTGAATATACAAAAAAGTGATGATGTGTAAAATTGGATGAGTTGTTAAAATTTAATTGGCATAGACAGCTATGGAGATGGCCTCTTGGGATAGCAGATCTGGACTCTTCAAGAAGGGCCTTCAGCTTCGCAATGTCCTTTGGATTGAGTCCCATTGTGCTAGAGGTTTCCTGGGATCCTGTCTCCTCCTTTGACTGAGACAGGTTTGCTTGTCCCTTCCTTTGTCCGCTGCAACCACGGTCAGCATCTTGGGGTCTACCATGCAACTTGTTGCATTCATCTTTTACATGGCCCTTTTTTTTTTTTTTTTTGCAGTAGTTGCACACAAGATTGAACCTGTTGGTTTGCTTAGATTTAGATTTCTTACCCTCTGAATGTGACACAGCTCGCTTGTCTAGAGGATTTTTGTAGCCCTTTGCTGTTAACGTTGATCCTTCCACCACTTGGTCATTGAGCATCACATCCCTTCTACTTTCCTCGGCCCGGATAATAGCAATGGTCTCTTTCAGCGATGGTAATTCATCCTTGTGGAAAATCTGGACTCCAACCGGATCATATGCTGGCCAAAGCCTAGCCATGAACTCATAGATTCGATCTTTTTCAATTAACTTTCTTAGTGTGGCAGCATATTCCTGGTCTTTCATTGGAATAGATTGGTAGTGATCCATCTCCTGCCATAAATTCTTTAACAGATTGGTATATTCTTTGACAGAGACATTACTTTGCTTGCAGCCATCAATTTAGTCTTGATCTCATAAATCTGGGCTGAATAGTTCTTCTTGAAGTACGTCTGTTGAATAGTCTCCCAAATCTCCTTTGCCGTGGACAAGAACATACAAGTATCACTGATTTCCGGTACCATTGCATTCCAAAGCCATGCCATGACCATCGAGTCCTGTTCGTCCCATGCTTTAAACTTAGGGTCATCAGGTTTTGGTCCCATGCCAAGAAGAAGGCTAAGTTTCCCTTTGAGAGACATTCAAACCAGTTGTGACCACTTCAAATAGTTTTTTCCATTCAATCTTTAAGAGGAATGGAGATTCTGCAATTCTCCTAAGGGTACATTGCTGACTGCTTCTTCTGCAGAAATAGGGGTTTCGAGATTGGTAGAGATGGATTCAGACATGTTGATGTTAGGTGTGTTTTTGTGATCACAAGGGAAAGCCGATTCTGGAAAAAATTTCCAGAGAGATGCTGTAATCAGGTACCTGTGCTGTTGATGACCAGGGGGGCCTAGGGTTGGACGGCAGGCATTGACTGGAGTTGAATGGCAACTGTCTAGGATTTGGGTGGCGGCTGGAGTTGGATGGCAGCTGGCTAGGGTTTGATAGTGAAACGGCTATGGATCCTAACCTAGCTCTGATACCATGTGGAGAAAGTTAATTTCTTCACTGAATCATAGATCTGTACATAGCAGGAATATATACACAAAAAAGGAATCTAATCACATCCCTAACAGTTTGGGATCTCCTAAGAATCAGCAATCAACTAATCTAAAAAGGAAACAAAGAAGATTAGGAGCTGTAAATCTCCCTAGCTGTACTTCTAACTGTACATTGCCTAAAATAGAGAGGATTTGGGATATTAATTCTGAGATATTCTGACAAATTTGAATGTTGAGAATTTGGTTTGAGTAATTGGGATCACTCTTGTTCTTTTGTTTTGGGTGCTGCTTCACCAATATACACTTTTCTTACATCACTTACATTATGCAATATGTAGCATGCAATAATTGATCCAATTTATCTTCTGCAGAGACAAAAGTGATGAACTGATTGTATTGCTGGATACTTGACTATTTAAAACTCACCAGTAGTTGCTCAATGATAATTGTGAAGTACATTTTATTTAGATGTTCCTTTCTGTTTTCTCAGAAGCGTGTGTCATCAGAGAGATGTGCAGAGTTGACAATTATTGCTGCAACACATGGTCTAAAGGAAGTTTGGATATCATATCAGGTATTCTTATTGTGATTATGTTTGCAAAAGGGTGAACATATTTCTCCGTATTTCCATTGATTAATATTACAACACTTATATACATGAACCTATATTACCACAAAGGAAAGTATGTATCTTTCATATAGTCTACGTATCATATTATATGAATGGTTACTATAATAAAGAGATGCAGTGTACATACAGTTGCTTAATATATACAAATCATAATATCTTAACACTCCCCTTCAAACTGGAGCATAAATGTTGAACATGCCCAAGTTGGTGCATATGAAGATCACACAAGGACATTTGAGAGACTTGGTGAACAGATCAGCTAATTGGCAATGAGAACCCACAAATGTTGTGACAATATCTCCAAAAAGCAACTTCTCTCTTAACAAAATGATAGTCAGTCTCAATGTGTTTGGTTCTCTCATGGAACATGGGGTTAGAAGCACTATGAATTGCAGCCTAATTGTCACAAATTAATTGCATAGGCTTGACATCAATTATTTCCAACTCCTTGACAAGTTGTTTCAATCATACGAACTCACATGTTGCTAAGGCCATGGCCTATATTAAGCCTCAACACTAGTTTTGCCAACAACGCTTTGTTTCTTACTTTTCCAAGTGACTAGGTTGCCACAAACAAATACATAGTATTCAGATGTGAGCTGCTTGCCATTAGGAGAACTTGCATGATCAACGTCTATGTATCCCATAATTTGACTAAGTCCATGATCCCAATACAATATACCATGACTCAGGGATTTAGATCACTGCGCCAGTGACTATCACAAGGAGAATCCAGAAATTAGCTTACTACAACGACCATGAATGAAATATTAGGACATGTCACTATAAGGTAGTTAAATTTGCTGACTAACTGACAGTAGCATCTAACGTCTAGGGTCTAATGCATAGTATCAAATGGTAGTTAAACCATTAGATACTCCAATGCATTCGAGCATCCTTATTTTTTCAAGCATATTCAATGCATTGTTTCTCTAAGAGATACACATTCTAGGCTTTGATGATCCCACTTTAATGCCTAAAAACAGTTTTAGGTAACCCAAATCCTTGGTTTGAATTGTTGTTAGAGATGTGTTTTCAACTCTGTGATGCTAACCTCATCATCCCTAATAATAACAATATCATCCACATACATACCAGAAGAATGTGGTGACCGGATTTAGAGTAATACAAATTCAATGATCGACTCTTGTTGAATAAAAGAAGAATAATCCAATCTCATTCATTTTGTTGAAGAACTGCAACATATATACATGCCTATCAATCGAATAGGTAGTTTCCTAAAGCTAATTAGGAAGATTTCTAATTAGATAGTTTCCTAAACTAACTTAGGAAATATGTATAGAAAAAGAAGTAACTTACAACTATAAAATACAATAGAATATTATCTAATCTTGACAAGATAAGTAGCATAATCTAGACAAGATAATCAACATAATACTTGATAGAAATAAGGAAGGAATCTACTCATTTTCCAACACTCTCTCTCAAGATGGTGAGTGTATATCATGCATTTCCATCATGATCAACAGTTTGTGGTAGATAGGACCCGATAAGCTTTTAGTCAAAACATCCGCTAGTTGATGAGATAAAAGCGGGGTTAGGTGATGAGATAAAAGCAAAATTCTAGGAGGACCTAGAGGGACTCATACAAATGATACCAAGAGGAGAGAAAGTGATTATAGGAGGTGACTTAAATGGGCACGTGGGTAGAGACAGAAACGGATATAGAGAGGTACATGGAGGGTATGGATTCGGGGAAATTAATAATGAGGGTAAATCTATCCTAGATTTTGCTATGGCATATGGGCTCATTATAACCAATACGAGGTTCAAAAAATGGGACGAACACTTAATCACATATAAAAATATCACCTCAAGCACCCAAATAGATTACTTTCTCATGAGACAAGAGGATCGGTTATGTTGTAGGGATTGTAAGGTAATATCGGGAGAGTGTTTGACTATTCAACATAGACTTCTAGTACTTGACGTCCAAGTAAGAAATTTGAAGAGAAAAAATCACATAAAACAAAATCCAAGAATCAGGTGGTGGAATTTAAAAGGGGAGAAACAACTAATCTTCAAAGAAAAATTAAGGGGTAAAAGGGAATGGAATTGAGAAAGACAGACAAACCAAATGTGGAAAGAAATGGCCAATGCTCTGAGAAGCATGGCAAAGGTAGTCCTTGGAGAGACAAATGGTAGAGCCCCTTAACCTTAAAGAATCTTGGTGGTGGAATGAAGATGTACAATTGAAAATTAATAATAAGAAAACTTGCTATAAGGCGGTATATCAATGCAACAATGAAGAAAATCAAAAAAATTATAAAGAAGCAAAAAAGGCAGCAAAAAGAGCTGTTAGTGAAGTAAGGTCAAAAGCATATGAGAATCTATATAAACGACTTGATACAAAAGATGGAGAAATGGATATATATAAATTAGCTAAAGCAAGAGAAGGAAAAACACGGGATTTAAATCAAGTGAAATGCATCAAAGATGACAATCAAAATGTTTTAGTAAATGAGGGAGCGATTAAGGAGAGATGGAAGGAGTATTTCACAAAATTATTCAATGATGGTGGTGACACAAGAGTTAGGTTGGGACATCTTAGTAACTCCGAAGGGAATGTGAGCTACATATTCTATCGACACATAAGTTCAAATGAAATAAGGCAAGCTTTAAAAAAGATGAAAAATCATAAGGCAGTGGGACCAGATAATATACCAATAGAAGCATGGAAATGCATGGGAGAGGAGGACATCTCTTGGCTAACGCAACTATTTAACGCGATCCTTAAATCAAAAAAGATGCCAGATGAGTGGAGGAAGAGTACTTTGGTTCCTATATACAAGAACAAAGGAGATGTTCAAAACTGTGAAAATTATAGAGGAATTAAGTTAATGAGTCATACCATGAAACTCTGGGAGAGAGTAATAGAGCAGAGGCTTAGAAAAGAAACAAATGTGTCAGAAAATCAGTTTGGTTTCATGCCTGGCAGGTCAACAATGGAAGCTATATATTTACTGAGACGTCTAATGGAAAGGTATCGAGATCATCAGAAGGACCTACATATGGTGTTTATAGATCTAGAAAAAGCCTATGATAGGGTCTCTAGAGAAGTATTATGGAGGGTTTTAGAGAAAAAATAAGTCAAAATAGTCTATATACAAGCTCTTAAGGACATGTATCATGATGTAGAGACAAGGGTTAGAACATGCGGAGGGGAGACTGAACCATTTACAACTACAATAGGATTGCATCAAGGTTCTGCACTAAGTCCATACTTATTTGCCCTAGTAATGGATGAACTCACTAAAGATATTCAGACAGATGTGCCATGGTGTATGCTATTTGCAGACGACATAGTGTTGGTGGATGAAACAAAAGAAGGAGTGAACACTAAGCTTGAGTTGTGGAGAAACAATTTAGAATCTAAGGGATTTAAATTAAGTAGAAAGAAAACAAAATATATGGAATGCAAATTTAGTAAAAATGCAAGAGTGGATGATGTTATAATAAAATTAGAAGACCAAATCTTACAAAGAAAAGACCATTTTCGATATTTGGGATCAGTGATTCAAAAAGATGGAGAAATTCACGAGGATGTCGCACATAGAATTAAGGCAGGTTGGCTAAAATGGAGAAATGCATCGGGAGTGTTATGTGATGGTAAAATCCCATTAAAATTGAAAGGAAAATTTTATAGGAGAGCTATAAGACCAGTCTTGCTGTATGGCTCAGAATGTTGGACAGTCAAATACCAGCATGAGCAAAAGACGAGTGTAGCGGAGATGAGAATGTTAAGATGGATGTGTGGACATACAAGAAAGGATAAAATTAGAAATGAAGTTATTCATAATAAGGTAGGAGTAGTGCCAATCGAGGAGAAGATGAGAGAGACTAGACTAAGATGGTTCGGTCATGTGAGAAGGAGACTAAGAGACGCTCCTGTGAGGAGAGTTGATAAAATAGAACAATTAGTCACAAAAAGAGGTAGAGGTAGACCCAAGAAGACTTTGAGAGAGACATTAAAGTTCGATATGAAGTATATGGATCTAAATGAAGATATGACAAAAGATAGGAATACATGGAAGTCTAGAATTTATGTAACCGACCCCACATAGTGGGATAAAGGCTGGATATGTTGTTGTTGTTGTTGTTATCCGCTAGTTGCGCTCCTGTAGGAACAAATGGTGTACAAATCAGTCCACTTTTAAGTTTTTCCTTGATGACATGCCTGCCAACCTCAACATGCTTTGTCTTATCACGTTGAATCGAGTTATGAGCTATGCTTTTGGTTGACTTGTTGTCACAATAGAGCCTCATGGCATTTTTGTATTCCAAAGAAAGTATACTCTTGACTTGCGAAAAGAGACGGGCAAATTAGGGTGTAAACCAACAAGCACACCTCTAAAACCTAACTGGAAGAACAAAGAAGGAAAAGAAGAGCATCCAACGGACAAAGACATGCACCAACGGTTGGTAGGCAAACTTATTTATTTGTCTCACACAAGGCCAGATATTACCTATGTTGTGGGTATTATTAGCCAATTCATGCATTCACCAACTGGGAGACACTTGGAAGCAGCCTATCACATCCTTAAATATCTTGAGGGAACATCGGGTAAGGATCTAGTATTTACAAAAAGCCGAGACAGAGGGATAATAGGCTATGCAGATTCTGTTTGGCCAGGTGTTGTGGAAGATAGCAAATCCATATCTGGCTATTGTACAAAATTATGAGGTAACTTGGTGACTTGGCAAAGCAAGAAACAAGTGGTAGTTCACAGCAATGCTGAAGTAGAGTATCGCTCAATTGCTCAAGTAATTTGTGAAATGGTATGGGTGGAAAGGCTGTTGAAAGATTTGTCTATGCCAGTGTTATCTACTAAGTTTGTTTATAGTGATAGCAAATTAGCTATCAACATTGTCAACAATTCGGTGCAGCATGACCAGATGAAGTATGTCCGAATTGATTGGCATTTTGTCAAACAGGAGCTGGAAGATGGCAACATTAAGCTGACTTATGTTCCAACAGAAGATCAACATGCAGATATTTTGACCAACGCAATGGGAAAACAAGGTTTTGAATATATAAGAAGCAAGTTGGGAATATTTGATATATATTCCTCAGCTTGAGAGGGGGTGTTGAAAGATAAAGATGCAACAACCAATCCTAAAGGATTGAGGAGATGAGCTGTGGATGAGATGAGAGGAATGAGAGGAGGATAACTCTCCCGAGTTATCCTTAAGTTGATCGTATATATCTTGTGTATTATTTGTAGATTAGTTAAAATTATTTTATCTTGTAATCTTATGCTAGAATTTAGGAGTTTATCTAGTAGCTAAAATTTAGGAGATAAGTTTGTATCAAACTAGGAGTCTTGTATATTTAATTCTAGCTGCTAATAGAGAAAAGGTGAGATAGTTTTCATTAATCGATCGGATTTCTTCAATCTTTCTTATTGCCTGCTTATGCTCCTTAGTTGGGCTGTGCATGAACTGACTTACTAGATTGACATCCAAAGCAATGTAAGGTCTAGCATGTGAGAGAGAAATCAAGCCGCCCACCAATGTTGGTATCTTCCCTTATCCACTGGTTGACTACTAGGGCTTTCCCTCAATTTGATCTTAAGCTCTATTGGTATGCTAGCTCCTTTCCCTCCCATCAAATCTGTTTCAGTTAACAAATCCAAGATGTACTTCCGTTGGGATAGAAAAATTCCTGCCTTAGAATAAGCCATCTCTATTCCCAGAAAATATCTTTGGTACTTAGAATAAGCCACCTCTATTCCTAGAAAATATTTGAGTGTACTAAGGTCTTTAATCTCAAATTCTCAGGCCAAATTGTCCTTGAGGACTTTATGTTCTTCACCATCATTCCCTATAACAATTATGTCATCCACATAAACTAGCAAGGTTGTCACCTTCTCTTCCCTTAAGTGTTTAATAAATAGGGTATGATCACCTCTGCTTTGGTGATATCCCATAGATCTCATTGCCTTAGAAAATTTGCCAAACCAAGCTCATGGGGACTGCTTGAGGCCATAGAGGGCCTTTTTAAGCCTGTATACCTTGCCTGAATCTTCTTTCTGGAATCTTGGAGGTAGTTCCATGAACACTTCCTCCTCTAAATCCCCATGTAGAAAGACATTCTTTATATCTAATTGTTGTAAATGTGATCCATAGTAAGCTGCTAGTGATAAGAGTATTCTTATCGTTGTCATTTTTCCCATAGGAGCAAAAGTCTTAAGGTAGTCTACTCCAAAAGTCTTAGGCTCTAATACCATGTAAACAACTGAATCAATTCTTCCTTAATTTATATGTACACATACAAGTCCTTTTATAGAGGTGAGGATTATACAACATAGGAAAGATTACATATACATAGTTCTAGGAAAGTTTCCTAAGTTAGAAGTAAGAAAGTATCCCAATCTAGATTTAGAAACTTCTAAAAACCATAAGATCAGACCAGCATTAATTTCCCTTCCAGATAATGAGCCAACCTTTCCTTCTTCTTCATTTTGTTAATCCTTCGGGGATCAACAAATGCCATAACAAGAGCTTCATTTTTACTGGCCAAACCAAAAGTCATAATTTTCACCCTCAAATACTAGAAGAGCTAGTAGAGAAATGTTGACCATATTTTTTGACGGTCCCTCAAGAACAAGGAACGCTCTGATACCACTATTGGAATGGACACTCTTAGATTTTTTTTTCTTTTGTGAACTGAAGAAGAAGTTCTCTCTCTAAATATTCCATTGATACATTCTACCTTTTAAATACATTAATAGATAAAGAAGAGAGATCTTGTAAACACAAACATAATAATTGTAAAACTTAACTTAAACTTCTACAATAATAAAGATGGTTGCACATTTCTTTAGGAGACTACTCATTTACCCAAGCAAAGTTCACACTTCTCAACAGGCCTATTATATCAATGTCAAATTTAGTGGGCTTGATTGGTAGATGGTCCACAATTCTCAAAGTTCAATATGAAGAAGGCTCACAGTTCAAAGTTGAAGTGGACCAACCTTCGTTCATTTGGTTTGGCTTCAGTTCTTCAGTTTGATTTTTTGAAACTGAGTAAGCTGATTCATTTCTGGGTTGGAGGTTAACATGCTTCTGACTGATCCATCTGCACCCCTTCGGTAAATTCACCATTAATGACATTTATGAATTCCAGCTGTAGTCAGATCCTATTTCAAGTTCATGATGGTTGTGATTTAGGCAAGTGGAAATGCTGTGCTTGGAATGCCCTAATGGCTGACTTGCTTTTCTCACCTTTGGCATATTCTAATAGGATGTTCATACAAGTATTAATGTAGAAAGAGATGCCAAACTATTACCACATGCTAAATAAATGGCCAAATAACTTGTTTGCCTTATATTAATCTGTGGCTATTTGTTTGCCTACCTATCTTTAGCATGTCCTTGATTTCTGATCTGTTTTACTTAATTTTGTTTGTCTTGTAGCCTGTACTTGCTGTTATGTACTTGGTGCAGTACATGCCAACTATTGGCTATTGGCTTATGGACAAGGTATGATATCCGCACTTAAATCGCAGCAAAATATTTGTTGGTACTTTCAGATTCCTTTGTTCCTTATTTATGGCCGACCAAGAAGCTCCTTACATAAGAGTATAAAACTGATTTCCTACTTTTACTCCACCAAACCAGATTCTGGTATACTGGAATGGATTACAAATTTAAAATTCAAATTCAAAATATAACCAAATACCAAATATCTTGAAAGAATCTCACATATATCTCAGCACTCCTCCACAAGATTTTTGCTGGAAACTCCAAGCATTTCTCTCAATACTTGAAACCTTGCTTTTAGAAGAGCCTTGGTCAGAATATCAGCAACTTGTACCTCTAACCTGCAATGACCGAGCATAATTTCATTATTCTTCTCAGCTTCTCTTAGAGAATGGAACTTCACATTGGTGTGCTTAGTTTTCTCCATAGTTCTGAAAGGCGATAGGCACAAAGGGTCCTGGAGCCTGAGGCGCGCCTTTGCGAAGCCAGGCGCACCTTTTAGAAAAAAAACTCAAAAATATTGTAAAATTATAAACAATTATCAAATTATCAATAATAACACATGCATCTCATTCATGATTCATCATCTTCAAATTCTAAACTAACAACATCAAAGTTGATTCATTCATCATGCAAATTCTAAACTAGAAACAACAATAAGAAAACAATAACCGTATAAAGAGAGAGCAGCAACCAGAAAGAGAAATTAAGCAAGTAGGCAAGAAATAATCAAATAAAACAAGTAAAGAACTCACGAGAGCAGGCTGGAACTGAGAAGAGGGGAGGCTAGAACCGAGAATGGCAGCTGGTTTCGGTGGGCAGCAGGCTGCTTGACAACTTGAAGAGCAGAGGAGAAGAGAGGAGAGGAAGAGAGGATAAGAGCGTGAGCAGAGGAGAAGAGAGGAGGCGGGCGCGGCTTGACAGCAACAAGGAGAGGAAGATCGGGCCGATTGGCAGCTGGTGCTGGAGAAGATGGTAGTTTCCGGTGGCTGGACAGCTTGAGGAGGGTGTTTCTGGCGGCTGGCTTGAAGGTCGGAAGGAGAGGGAGAAGATGGGAGTTACGTTGGGGACTCGGGAGGAAGATGGGAGTGTTTTCGGCGGCTGGCTTGAAGGTTTTATTTAAAACTTGGGCTGTCTAGGTTTTAAATAAAACCTAGGTTTTATGAGGCACGCCTCACGCCCCGGTGCCTCGCTGTGCAAAGCGAGGGCCTCCCGGAAAATGCATCACCTTGGCCCAGTCAAGGCACCAAGCTGGTGCCTTAAGACGCCTTGTGCCTAGGCGCGCCTTTAACATCTATAGTTTTCTCATGCTGAACAGGGTTTTTTACAATTTCAATGGCTAATTAATTGTCACAATTATCTCAGTTGCCTCTTGCTGCTCCATTCCCAAATCCTTTAGGATTTTTCTCAGCCAAATAACTTGGCTGGCAGCAGCAGCTGCTGCTACATATTTTTCCTCAGTAGTAGACTGTGTTATGACCTCCTGTCTCTTTGAATTCCATGAAAATGAGCCTGTCCCAATGAAAAAACTTAACCTGATGTACTCTTCATATCATCAACTGATCCAGCCAGCCACTATCTACAAGCCCTTCAATTTCCATTTTCAGATTGCCTTTACCAGATCCCAAGTTAAACTGTACCTTTCAAATATCTGAGCACCCTCTTTGCTGCACCATAGTGAGTCTGACTAGGTTTTTGCATAAGTCTTGTCAGTAGACTAGCTAAATACATAAGATCAAGGCTTGTAGCTGTTATGTACACTAGGTTTCCAATCAAGCTTCCATAAGTGGTTGCAAAGATTTTTCATCACCATCTTCTTTGGACAACTTCATATTCAAAACCAGTGTCGTTGGAACTGGTTTGCAGTCCTACAGTTTGAATTTCTCCAGAATTTCTTGAGCATATTTTGCTGAGAGATAAAAACTCTATCCTTGTACTGATAAACTTCAAGTCCTAGGAAGTACTTCATGTCTCCAAGGTCGGTTATCTCAAAATGATTCTTCATCTCAGCTTATAAACTTCTGCAATTCATCTTGAGTACTATCTGTTATAAGCAAATCATCAACATATAAAGATATAATCAGTACTCCGCCATCAGAAAATCTTTTCACATAAAGTGTGGCATTATTCTCACTCCTTTTGAGGCATTAGTTGCACATATAAGAATTAATCCTGTTGTACCGAGCTGTAGGAGTCTATTACAGTCCATACAAGGCCTTTTGAAGCTCAGTAAACTTTATCTTCACTACCTTGAATAACAAAACCCTCAGGTTAATCAACATAAATTTCCTCTTCTAGATAGCCATTAAAAATTTCTGACTTGACATCCAAATAATAGATTTTCCACTTCATTTGAGCTGCAAGGGAAATTAAGATCCTGATTGTATCCATTTTGGCCACAGGCGCAAAAGTATTCTGATGGTCAATCCCTAGCTGCCGTGAATACCCTTTGGCCATGAGTCTTTCTTTATACTTGTGAATAGAACTGTCAAGATTTAATTTTGTCCTAAATACCCACTTAACACCGAGGACTTGTTTGTTTTCAGGTCTGCTAACTAGCTGCCAAGTATCATTCTTCTTTATCATTGCAATTTCTTCTTTCATAGAAGAATTCCACTTTTCAACCTTGCTTGCATCTGCATAGGTGGTAGGTTCTACAACAGTCCTATTACACCTTTGATAAATCTTAGAAAGACTTTTTCTCACTGGTGTATCTTCATCAGATCTAAATTTCTAACCTGATTGATGAGTAGAGTCAACATCTTCACCTTTCAAAATGGATGTGCCAGGCTTTCTTTCTGGTTGTTGAGACTCCCAATTCCAATAAGCATCTTGTTGATTCCCATAGGATACACAAAGGAAAGGATAAGGAAGGTTAACTAATTATTCGTTCTAGGATTTGGAGCTGAACTAATCTTTTGTTTTTTAGAAATTGCTAAAATCAGTTTAGGATACTTTCTTAATTCTAGTTTAGGATACTTTCCTAAACTTTGTATAGGAAATCTTTTCTAGTTTTAACTATTGTAATCTTTTCTATGTTGTAATTTCTCAACCCTATAACTAGGGTTGTGTTGTTGTTTGTATGATACGAATAAAATTATTCCATTCTCACATGGTATCAGAGCCTTCGTGATCTGCTCTTGTTATCTTCCTGATTTGATCTAATCATTGTGTGCCTTCCTTGCACCTTATTGTTTGCTTTCATCCTACTTGTTCAACCATTTATCCCTCCAAATATGTCAGAAATCTCTGAGACCGCTCCATCCATGGCAATGGGAGAGGTTGTCCCATTCGATCAACCAACCGGAAATCCTCCTACCAGTAAGCTACTGGGAATGCATCATTCCTACTGCTTAGATGGTAGAAACTACCTTCAATGGTTACAGCTTGTAAGGAATTTTCTAAAAGGTCAAGGGAAGATAGCCCATTTAACTTAACCATCCCCCAAGACCTCAGATCCCACATTCATAGCATGGGATATTGAGGATTTAATGATCATGTCTTGGCTTTGGAGTTCTATGCAGCCTAAGGTAAGCAGAAATTACATGTTCTTATCTTCTATAAAGGATATTTGGGAAACTGTTAAGTGTACTTATTCTAAAGTACAAGATGCCTTGGTAATATTTGAGATTAAGACAAAAATAAGTGGTACCAAGCAAGGGTCATTGACGGTAACTGATTACTATAACAAGATGAATAGATTTGGCTTGAACTAGATCACTACCAGGATATTAAGATGGTGTGTAGTGAGGATGCAACCACCCTTACTACCATACTTGAATGAGACAGAATTGTAGAGTTCTTGGCAGGTCTTAGTGCCGATTATGATCAGGTAAGAGTACAAGTTCTTGAAAGAGAGAAATTTCCATCTCTCAATGAAGTTTTTTCTATGATCTGGAGTGAGGAGTATCAAAGGATAGCCTATGCTCAATGAATCCAATGCTAAGGGGTCAGCCATGGTGACTAAGATCACAAAATTGAGAAGGATTGTGGTGCATCTATTGTAAGAAGCCAAAGCACACTCGAGAAACATGCTTTAAATTGCATGGAAAGGAGACAGTTCTGAGTAGGATGAGAGGCTTTAGGAGTTTATCATCTAAAAACCAAGCCTATCTCACAAACAAAGAGCAGGAGGAAGAAACCACAAATAAGGAAGATTTTGCTACCACATTTGACCTAAGTCGATTGAATGTAGATGAAATCAGTAAGCTTAAGAGTTTCCTAAAGACTATTCAAGGTGGGACCTACTCTCTAGCACAAATAGGTACTTGTTTTCACTCTGAATCTTTTACTGCCTCACAAACCAATAGGAATGATTTATGGATTCTAGATTCAGGGGCTACTGACCATATGCCCTATGACCTAAATGTATTTGAAACCTATAAACCAATGGGAACTTCTAAAAGAATCACCATAGCCAATGGAAACTCAATTCCTATAACCGGTTAGGGAAGAGTGAAGTCATGTTCTTCCTATCCAACAGGTTTTGCATGTTCCTAACCTATCTACCAATCTGATTTTTGTCCATTAGCTCACTAAAGATCTTAATTGCTATGTAATTTTTCTTCTCATGGAATGTAAATTTAGTAAGAATGCAAGAGTGGAGGATTTTATAATAAAATTGGAATACCAAATCTTACAAAGAAAAGACCATTTTCGATATTTGGGATCAGTGATTCAAAAAGATGGAGAAATTCACGAGGATGTCACACATAGAATTAAGGCAGGTTGGCTAAAATGGAGAAATGCATCGGGGGTGTTATGTGATGGTAAAATTCCATTAAAATTGAAACGAAAATTCTATAGGACAGCTATAAGACCAGTTTTGTTGTACGGATCAGAATGTTGGGCAATCAAATACAAACATGAGTAAAAGACGAGCGTAGCGGAGATGAGGATGTTAAGATGGATGTGCGGCCATACAAGAAAAGATAAAATTAGAAATGAAGTTATTCGTAATAAGATAGGAGTAGTGCCAATAGAGGAGAAGATGAGAGAGACTAGACTAAGATGGTTTGATCATGTGAGAAGGAGATCAAGAGACGCTCCTGTGAGCAGAGTTGATGAAATGGAACAATTAATCAAAAAAAGAGGAAGAGGCAGACCTAAGAAGACTTTGAGGGAGACATTAAAGTTTGATATGAAGTGTATGGACCTCAATGAAGATATGACAAAAGACAGAAATACATGGAAGTCTAGAATTCATGTAGCCGACCCCACATAGTGGGATAAAGGTTGGATATGTTGTTGTTGTTGTATGCATGTGAATTTCAGGCACTAGACACGGGGAAGATGATTGGTACTGCTAAGGAGTAGAATGGGCTGTATTACTTGATGAGGAATAGTATTTGTACTAAAGGGGATCAGCCTATGCTTGTTTGTTCCTCTCTGTCTACTTTTGCCCTCACTGATGTCTAGCTTCAACATTATCACCTTGGCTATCCTCTTTTTACTCTGTTAAAAACTATGTTTCTTTCTTTATTCAAGGATTTAAGTGTTAGCAATCTTCATTGTGATGTGTGTGAAATGTCAAAGCATCACCGAGTGTCTTATCCCATTAGTAATAAATTATCCTCTATTCCTTTTTCATTGATACATTTGGATGTTTGGGGACCATCTAGGATTCCTAATTGTTCTGGGGTTAAATGGTTTGTATCTTTCATTGATGATTGTACACGGATGACTTGGGTATATCTTTTGAAGGATAAAGTTTCTATTAGTACTGTTTACCACTCTTTCATAAGATGATCTCTACTTAATTTGACTCTTAAATTAGAAAATTTTGTACTGATAATGCAAGGAATTATTTTAATCAATAATTGCATCAGTTTCTCCAACAAGTTGGAATTGTTCATGAGTCCTCCTGCATTGATACTTCTCAACAAAATGGGGTGATTGAATAGAAAATGAGGCATCTCCTCAATGTTACTAGAGCCCTTCTCCACCATCATAATGTTCTTAAACATTTCTGGGGAGAAGCAGTCTTAACAGTAGCCTGCATAATCAACCGAGTTCCCTCGAAACTCCTAAACCATCAAAGTCCATTTTAATGTTTATCTTCCTACTTTCCTGATATTGGTCTGCATACTCCTCTTCCGCTTAAAGTCTTTGGATGTGTGTCATTTGTTCATATTCCTAAATCATTGGGAGAAACTTGATCCTAAGGCTCTTAAGTGTATCTTTTTTGGCTATTCTCCTACCCAGAAGGGCTACAAATGCTATCATCCTTCATCTAGAAAGTTCTATGTGTCTTAAGGATATTACCTTTCTTGAATCTCAATCCTTTTTTGGGTCCTCTAGTCTTGGTTACCAAGGGGAGAATATTTGGTTCTTGTGAGATTTAGTGAGACAGAAGTAACTGTCCAATCTAATTCACCTACTCACCCACCTAGCTCAAGTGAGCAGAACTCACCTAACCAAGCAGAGCATCCATCCCCGGTTAGGTTTAAGGACTCTCTTTATGTGTTCAAGAGAAGATCACAGCCTATTTTGCATCCTTAGCCTGGATCAACATCGGTTTCCAGCCTAGGTATTGAAGTTACTCATCCCTTGATCCCTCCTAACCCTATTCCTAATGACTTGGATCTCCCTATTGCGGTCAGAAAAGGAAGTTGTACTCAGTATCCATTGGCTAACTATATTTCTTATCATCACCTTTCCCCAAAGCACAAAAGCTTCCTGACTTCTATAGATACCATTGTTATTCCTAACATAGTTGATGAGGCTTTAAAAGATCAGAATTGGAAGCAAGCTATGTAGGAGGAGATGAGAGCTTTGGATAAGAATCAGACTTGGGAAATGGTGTTGAGACCAAAAGGGGTTATCCTAATGGGCTGCAGGTGGATTTTTGCACATGTGGCAAAGATGACAACAGTTTGGATATTTTTATCTCTAGTAGCCTATTATGGGTGGCAGTTACAACAACTTGATATGAAAAATGCTTTTCTTCATGGGGATTTAGAGGAAGAAGTGTTCATGGAACCACCACTAGGATTCAATAAAGAAGATTCGAGCAAAGTATGCAAACTTAAAAAGGCACTCTATAGCCTTAAGCAGTCACCAAATGTATGGTTTGACAGATTCTCTAAGGCAATGAGACACATGTGATATCACTAAAGCAAGGGAGATCATACACTATTCATTAAGCACTCAATGAAGGACAAGGTGACAGCTTTATTAGTTTATGTGGATGATATAATTGTTACAGGTAATGATATTGAAGATTGAAGAACAAAAAGTCCTGAAGGAAAATCTGGCTAGAGTTTTTGAGATTAAGGATCTTGGTATACTCAAGTTCTTTCTGGGAATAGAAGTGGTCTATTCTAAGGCAGGTATTTTTTTGTCCCAATGTAGGTATATCCTGGATTTGTTAAAGGAAACAAGCCTGCTAGGAGGCAAAGGAGCTAGCTCCCTTGTAGAGCCTAATATCAAGCTGGGAGAAAATCCTAACAGTCAGCCAATGGACAAGGGAAGATATTAGAGATTGGTAGGTTGTTTGATCTATCTCTCACATACCAGACTAGACATTGCATTTGTTGTCGGCCTGGTAATCCAATTCATACATAGTCCAATTGAGGAACACATGCAGGCAGTGAGGAGGATCCTATGCTATCTAAAAACAACATTGGACAAGGGTATTTTGTTCATGTCAGGAAATGATTTGTATATTAAAGGATACATAGATGATGATTATGAAGGCTCCCTAGCTTATAGACGATCTGCAACTGGGTATTGTGTGTTCCTAGGAGGGAATTCGGTATCTTGGCAAAGTAGAATTCTAGGCCATGACACTCGGTCTATGTGAATTGTTATGGCTAAGGATTGTTCTATAGGATCTAAGAGTTACTACCAATGGACCAATCAAGTTATTTTGTGATAATCAATTGGCCATTAGTATTGCACATAATCCTATGTAACATGATAGGACAAAGCATATAAGATAGATCGGCATTTTATAAAGGAGAAGTTGGAAGCAGGTCTGATTCATATACCTTATATTTCATCTGGAAAACAATTGGCTGATCTATTGACAAAGGGGCTGGCTGCTAAAGGTTTGAAGACTTGGTATGCAAGCTGGAAAGATAGATATTGATTCACCAACTTGAGGGGGAGTGTTGATTCTCATAGGATACACAAAGGAAAGGATAAGGAAGGTTAACTAATTATCCGTTCTAGGATTTGGAGCTAATCTAATCTTTGTTTTTTTAGAAATTGCTAAAATTAGTTTAGGATACTTTCCTAACTTTGTATAGGCAATATTTCCTAGTTTTAACTATTATAATCTTTCCTATGTTGTAATTTCTCAACCCTATAACTAGGGCTTTATTGTTGTGTGTATGATATGAATGAAATTATTCCATTCTCACACATCTTCATCAATTTGAATCTCTCTCCTGGTGAACACTGTCCCAGTTTTGATAGCCATCTCAAGTTGACCTGTTTTTTCTTTCAGAGACCCCATTCTGTTGTGGAGAATAGCTGATATTTAGTTGGTGCTCGACCCCTAGATCTTCACAAAATTTGTTGAATTCTGATGAAGTATATTATTTTCCATTGTCTGACCTCAGTGTCTTCAATTTGCAGCCCCTTTGAGATTCAACTAAGGACATAAACTTTCAAACATTGAAAAACTTGAGATTTTTGTTGGAAAAAATAACCCAGGTCATCCTGATGTAATCATGAATAGAAATAATGAAACATCTATTACCACCATGTGAAAGAGTCCTCATTGGTCTGCAAACATCAGTGTGAACCAATTCAAGCTTTTCATTTGCTCTTCTTGCACCACTTGTAGGGATAGATATTCTATGTTGCTTGCATAGATGACAACTTTCACATACTTCATTACTAATATGAATTTTAGGCAAGTCCCTCACTATTTCTTTAATTTGAGCAAACTGAAGTGATTTGAAATTGTGAACACCACGTCTTTTGTGCCATACCCAAGACTCATCTGCACTCACACCTCTATGAGCGTATAAAGAGAGAGAATTCGATTTAATGGAAAGCTTCGATTTTCATCGGCACATTTGCAAATTCAATTCCAGTAGGATCTATCACTCTACAGTTCTTATTTTCAAACATCAAAGAACAAACATTTTGCATCATTTTACCACACTTAGCAAGTATTGATGCACATCAAGTACTAACAGGACATCAGAAATAAATTTAATACCTGAAGCAGTCAGAATAGCAACAGTGCCTCTGCCAGTTAATAGCAACTTCTCTCTATTGCCTATTTTAACAGACAAAAACTGATTCTAGTTTAGTAAACAAGTCTGTCACTAGTCATATGCTGAGTACATGCTCTATCTAGAAAAACCATGAATTAGAATCAGAACTTCTCATCTGCATAGCCATGAACAAATAATCCTCTTGAGCCTCATTTTCTGTAAAATTTGCTTGTTGAACCTGTTGTTGACTCAGCTACTTCAGCCTGCAATTTCTCTCAATATGGCCAAACCTCTTGCAATGCCTACATTGAGGTTTTCCGTATACCAACAAGTGGTTGGTCCTAATGTAAATTCCACAAGGATGAAATTTACCTCCTTTTCCAACTTCACGCTGCTTATGTTTCTTGATCCATCACATAGGCTTCCTACTATCCCTAGAAGATGATGGTTTCGGTTTTAGCCTTGCTTGGAATGCAACTTCATTTTCTTCTGCAGTCCTTAGATGGTATCTGCTCATGGGCTTGCATTGATCCAATAAGCTCACTGACTGTCAGAGCATTGAGATCTTCTATCTCCTCCAAAGCTGAAACTTTTGTTTCTAATCTCTCTGGCAAACTGATAGGAACCTTTTCAATTATCTTTTATCTGCAATTTCTTCACCATCTATCATCATTTGGTTAACAATTTGAGTAAGTTTAGTGACGTAGTCAATTACCTTTTCATTTTCCTTCATGTTCAGCATATCAAACTCTTCTCTTTAGATTGAGTAGCTTGTTTGTTCATACTCTCTCTGAACCTTCAAATTCCTCCTCAAGTACATCCCAGGCCTCCTTCACTGTTGTAGCAGTGGCTATTCTTGGAAAAATGGTGTATATCAAACTGTCTTCAAATTGAGTAGCTTGATTGTTTGTACTCTCTCTGAACCTTAGAAACAACAACAACAACAACATATCCAGCCGTTATCCCACTATGTGGGGTTGGCTACATGAATTCTAGACTCTTATGTGGGTTACATCCCAACAGATAGTTTGTCTAGAATTCATATTTGGATCCGACTAGGTTTTACGCTGGCTGTCGGCTACCTAACGCAACCCTCCTCCTTTATCCGGGCTTGGGACCGGCAGTGGATAATATCCCCTGGCGGAGTAACGATGAAATGAAGTTTGAACACCATCTTCACATGGAGAAATTTCATGAGATGGTGGTGAATGAGGATAATTGATATAGTTGTGTTCCATAACTTAGTTGACATGGTGAAACCAACAAATACAATATGGAAACACAACCCTCTCTCTGAACCTTAGAACTCCTCCTTAAATACATCTCAGGCCTCCTTCACTGTTGTAGCAGCAGCTATTCTTGGAAAAATCGTATCTAAGACTGCAGTAAGAAGGAAATATAATTCTTTGTTATTTCTTGATGACAAAGCCTTCTGTTGTCTGATTTGCTACATAGTAGGCTTCTCTATTTCCTCCAGTTCATAACCTTTTTCAACCATTTCCCACAGATCATGGGGCAGGAAAAAAAAAATATTTCATTTTGACTGACCAAAAATGGTAATTTTCTCCTGTAAACACAGATGGTGTGAGCAAGGCTGCCCTATTTGAAGACATAGGAGAAACTCAATGTATTTACCTCTTTTTTTTAAAAAAAAAAAATTTCACCTCATAGATCCCTCAAGATCACAATACTTTGATTCCATTTGTTGGAACTTTCAGATTCGTCCTTTCTTATTTACTGCAGAACAAGAAGCTCCTTATGCAGGAGTACAAAACTGAATTTCTACTTTTACTCCACCAAATCAGATTCCAATATACTGGAATGGTTTACAAATTTAAAATTCAAATTAAAAACTCAAATTCAAAATATAACCAAATACCAAATATCTTGCAAGAATCTCACACATATCTCAACAGGTTTGATTGTAGAAGAAAGGTTTCCACAGTTTATAGAAGGGCAAAGTCTTAATTGTTTCTTTTTTTTTCCTGTAAATAAGATTACATTGAAAAAACCTCAAAAAGTCTAATCAAAAGCTAAGGCATAACTCAAGCATCACAAAGAAAACAAAGCAAGAATAAGACAGCAAAAACCGAAAAAACCAACAAGAAAAGACTCACCTCACAGCATAACCATAGGAGAAAATCATGCTAGAGGAAGCCGCTAATAATGTCTCAAAGCCTAACTCTGCAACGTCTGATGAAATGATAAAGGAGACAACTGTGTCCAGACAACACACTAGATTAGATGCACTAATTGGGACACCGAATATTCTTGATTACGCAAGTATTGATTATTACGCTTCTGCCAAGGAAAATAAACCATCACCTACAAAACAAGCCGATTTGCCATTTGCCAAGGACCTTTACAGCGCCATCTTGAAGAAGCCACAGAATTCCTTATTCCATTGATGCCAAGGCCATCCAAATTTCTTGTAATGGTGAAAAAATGATGACACCCGATGAGAACACTAACAGTCCAAAATTATATGACCGACTCTGCAGCCTCCATGCAAAGATAACATCTATTTGGGAAAGGCAAATTAAGATGAAGACGATCAAGAGTAGCAAGCCGCTCTTGAATCACCAACCAGAGAATAAATACACAAGGAATCACTGAACTATGCCAAACCAAATGATGCCAAGGAACACTATGACGTTGCATTGATAGACACTGAAATGCTGAGAGGACAGTAAAAATCGCATCAGAAGCCAGCAACCAACGTAATTCATTAACTGTTTCAAAGTAGCTAGTTATTGGATCTTCAGAAGGCTTAACTGAATCTATTTCATTATATCTTTGTGGAAGAAAACAGGTAGTTGAAAGGTTTGGGCCTGGGAGATTTTTTGGGGTTGAAATCATGGATATTCTGCACCAGTGGGAAAATGTTTTTGGTTATTTGCATGTTCAAAATATTAAGCGAAAAAGGAAAAAGAGAAGGGAAAGGTCTAAAGCAATGAAAGATTTCAATATTGATACTGTAAGGTTCGTTTCCGAATATTTCCGTTTAGCATAAGATACTCGAAAGAAAGTCATTAGATAGATGATATAGAATAAATGGATCTCAAATAACAACTCATTTCATTTCTAGCGGCGAAAATTTAAATAGGATTCTTTTACACTTACAGTATCTCATAACTCTAGACTCGATGGCCAAAAAAAAATAATTAGAGGCTCAAATGCCAACAAATATAACAAATCTTCATCGCTATAAATCTTACCAAATCACTAATTAGGATCTTTGAAGTTAGGACGCGTCTCCGTACACCACTATCCCTGACCATAGTTTTACTAGACTCGTCCCCAATAATAGTCCTACCTTTACCTAGAATGGTAAAGAAGATCAAATGAGCCACAAGGCTCAGCAAGTTCGAGAACAAAGAATAATATATAGGATCCAAGAATATAATGACATCAAGAAGAGTAATCAAAGACTCCACAATTATATACAAGATTCATAATTTATGAACTTATCAATTCAACTTAATACATCATATCACCATGTATCATTATGCAAATGTGCATAAAATTTCAATATCATTATCAATTCT
This sequence comes from Diospyros kaki, assembly GCA_036245055.1. Lineage (NCBI taxonomy): Eukaryota > Viridiplantae > Streptophyta > Magnoliopsida > Ericales > Ebenaceae > Diospyros > Diospyros kaki. The sequence goes on along the minus strand of BSEG01000010.1, from coordinate 22,571,705 downwards.
CATAGGCTCGCAAGCTATCAATCAATACATGCAAGAGTGCATCATTTCATTATCAATATCATTTTTTTGGCTCTTAAACCATAATTCGATGCATGCAAAAGTGCATAAGTTTCATAAAATCTCACAATAAATATAGAGCCAACCTGCCGGGCTATGGCCACCTCATCCCGTGCCAGGTGCTCTAGGATACCTTTTCTCTCTTCGCGCAAAATAATAGGTGCACAAAACATATATATATATATAACATGTATATGTATGCATTATGTATGCATTTGCCAACCACATGTATTTAAATTCTTGTTTCCGCGATATTCATACTTTCAACACCATTTACCCATACTGGATATTTTCCCATTATCAGATAAATTCAACATATCTTACTTCATAACGTTTACCACATTCAAGATATAATTTATGACACAGAAATGCTCGATGTAATTTATAACACAGGAATAATTTTTTAGAGATGTTATTTAATATTAAATCTCGATTCACTAGCTGAGGAGTATTATACATTTAATAACTATTTTTTTCATCATATGATTGTTGATTTCATTTAACCAGTGATAGTATGCATTTACTTGCATTCGTGCTCATAGCTCAAATTCATGATTAATCCCCATGCAATCAAATGACTACACCACGCGAAATTGTTGGCCAAACATAAACTTAAAATTTTTTTAAGGCGGAGGACCAATTAGAACATATTTTGAAAATGTCTTTATTTTGAAAAACTAACTTTCGGTATTTTGATAACTAGCATTCATTGTTGTAAAAATGATTTTTAATGAATTTTTCAATAAGCAGGAACTATGTATTTTGATGGTGGTAAAATTGTAAATTCGTGAATTTGTACTAAAACAAAAATTTTATTTTTTTATTGTTATGAATTTTCATTTTTTTGATATTTTTATTGAATCTAAATGGGGGGTACTTTCTTATTTATATTTATGTATTAAAGTAAATGAAAGGTAAAATATAAATTATAGATAGGGTGTGAGCAGGTAGCTCTAATTCAAAGACTTATGAGAAGAGCTCGGGACGAGCTCGAGGTCAAGACTTATGGGACGAGCTCGAGGTCATGAGTTCATGGCTTATGGAGGGAGCTCAGGAGAGCTCGCGAAAAGGACAAGCGGAAAGAGTTCGGAACGAGCTCGAGGTCATGAGTTGAACGAGAGTTTGCTGAATGAGCTCGCAGTCAAGGGGGGCCAGGAGCTCGCCCCAACAGCTTGAGGCCAAGCGCGTGGCAAGAGCTCGCGGCCAAGAGCTTGAGAAATGAGCTCGCGGAAAAGACAAGTGGAAAGAGCTCACGGAAAAGACAAGCGGAAAGAGCTCGGAATGAGCTTGCTGAAACATCAATGAAGTTGAACGTGTATATATATATATATAATTGGGTTTGCCAAACAGAATAGAGGCATTCGAACGATCGTTTAAGCATGAGTATATGGTGGATTGGCTAGGCAGGGCATGGCTCAAGTAAGCTTTTCAAATCAATGAGAGGTATCAGCATTACGCATGTTGTATATGTGTATTTACAGGTGGGTCTCATATATGGGTGAACAATATATATATATTCTTAGTTGAGCTTTTTCTGTTGATGCGAGACTTCCGAATACCTCAATGAAATCATTCGAATGAGTGGCTAATGACTTAGCATTTTACATTCCGACATAGCACATACAACTATAAGAGGCATTTGGAACAACTAGCTCATTCAGATGTGATATACACGCAAATATATATATATATATATACAGTTAATATTGCTTCCTTGGATGGAGAACGAGCAGAGGTTCTCATTCTCACCTAGCTATATAAAATGTCATTTACAAAAAAGGCTTGGGGTGAAAACAGACCCCATTTCGAGATCGCAAGAAGACCCAGAAAGAGATACAGAAACATAGGTTGAACACAGTGAGCTAAAGTGAGCAAAAATGAATACAGTGAACTATACTGAACAGAACAATCGTAATAGAAGCAAGAAGATACAGGCTAACTCGCACAAGGATATAAAAGGATGTATAAGAGAACTTGCACTAAAAATCAAAGGGGAGTGCAAGAAGAACTTGTCTAATAACTTCACTATGCAGAAAAATTCTCCATTCTTGAAGCTGGTATCATCCCAGACGAAAAATACAAGCAGCTAGGACGGAAGAGAAGAAATAAGAAGAAGAGGCCATAGATAGGAAATGTGGGTACACTCAGGAAAAAGGTAGCCAGTGCAGGTGCAACACGAAGAAGGAAAAATGCGCAATATACACTTACCACTTGGTCGAAATGACTTGATTGTCCTTCACCTTTACAATGGTCAAAAGAGAGACCAAGGGCATTATTGATATTTGCTGACCCATTTAATTTATTATGATTTTCTTTTAAAAGTTTCAAATTTCATTTCTCAATTGGGCTCAGCGCATGCCTCACTAACCCAAATAAATTTTCATCATCAAGCCCATTCATAATATAATTAAAAATTTTGAACACATTTCAATGGTCCAATTTATTTGAACTTCCCCACATTTTTGGATCCCATTTAGATGGGCTACCAAATTCTCATTTCTACTTACTCTTCATTTCAAAGAAAAAAATATTTTCAACCCTCAATTAATTAAAGAAAAATTTTTTGAACCCAGAATAAAATATCCGAAAACGTCTATACCCTCTAACGGGTCGTTACAGATACTGCTACCAACTCTAAAAGGACTAGGTCTTCCGAATAGGAAATCAATAGATTTTGGAGCCCATCGATCCATTCTGGAGTCCGATTCCAGATACTGAAAATTACTGACAATTTTTATCTCCAAAAGGATGGGAAATATTGTGACAATAATCGGCAATGAACATGAAAATACATCAGCACTTTCTCTTGAGGCCAAGAGGTCCTCTTACATGATGTTGAATCTGCTCTTTAGGCTTCCTACACTTTGTCTTGGACCAAACGGTGATTCAGTGGAAAGGGGGCCTCGTACGTTTTCTTTTACGCCTCCAGTGCGGGTATATTTTGTCTAACCAAACTGTAGCTGTCGCATTACATAATTTATAATGTTATGCTGATGTCTCATTGCATTAAACTACCCTAAAATGGGTATAAACAACATATCCAGCCTTTATACCACCATGTGAATTCTGCTACATAAATCCTAGACTTCACTAAAATGGGCAAACAAATTCTGTTGTGTCTATTTGCAAGTTGGTGCAATTAAAGCATGCAGGATTTAACGGGTAGGATAGTTTCCTCATCTGTATGTCTTTTCCCAACCATATAAATGAAATCAATGGTGGCAGGCTTGCTTGTCAGTAGCACTGAAATTTTTGTTAATATCTCTTTACCTCAACATTCAATGTCCGTAAATGCAAGCTTGCCTGTTGAATAATGGATACCATGCCTTAGGTGTGGATTTCCTTGAACCCAGCATTGCATTTGCATACTGAATATCATATTGTAGCCGATATCCATACATTATGTTGGATATATTGTGTAATTTGGGTCTTCTTGCTGCTAATTATTATTATTGTTATACGTGGAATTCAGATTGGTGGGAAACGGGTTGAAGCTGCTGCGCAGAGGGGCAATGCATACTCGTTGAATTTACTGTTTGGGAAAAGGAAGGCATCGTAAATTGACGATTGAAGCTGCCTGCTATCTTCCATAAGCATAAGCATCCATAACTACTAAATGCAAAACCACTCTATACTATACTGTCTCTTGGGTACAATTTCTCTGATATCGACTGTCTTGAAAGCAACTAAACCAATACTTGACTAAAAATATGCTTAGATTTTTCTATGTATAAAGATAATCGATTATAAACATATCATACTCAACTTTGAAGATATCAATTTTATATAATATATATTCGAATAGGTTTTTATGAACATGATTGAATACTTCAAATATATTAAAAAATATACTAATCAATATTTGATTGATAAAAAAAAAATAGATGTAAGAGATTTAAAAGAATGGCTACTTTGCCTTCAAAAGTATATATACATAGTTTATAAAAAGATTTTTAATACATAGCTGATATTTAAAATATTTTTTTAAACATTTAATCATCAAGTTTGGTTAATATAAAATTGGATTTTGTTATATTAAAGAATATAAAAAAAATATGAGACTAAAGTTCTCCAATTTAAAGAGGGATATTTTTAAGTTTCATATTTATTTACCAACTTAAAAATAATACTTAACTATTTTGAGAGATATATATAAATATGAGTATGAGTTTTTTTAATATATGAAAAAATATCTAAAATATTTTAAAAATTAGAATAGAAATGTTTTAAAAATCATTAATAAATCACTTTTACTAAAAATATATTTTTTTAAATTATTTTATCCATAAAATAAAATACAAATTTCTCAACATATTCAACCAACCTACATCACTAGCACATTAAATATGCACTAATTAGCATTGCTCCTCACGCAAGGGAGAAAACATCTCCGTACTCTGTATGATTAAAATGCAATTCACATGTCAACACCTCTTGTGCTATTTAACGTATTCAGTTCCACTGCTCGTGATCTTGACATCACCTAACAAACTACCACATGATCTCAGGCAGCAACGGTGAGGATTTGCTTAATTGCCCCTGTCAACCTTGACAAATCTACCACATGAACACTGAAATTACTAATCAAGACCATGTTCACTGACCTACGTATGGTGAAGTAATGCAAATTCAGAGCGCAGCTTTAATGCAGTCTCTATGCAGTACATCAATGGTTAGGTTATTGTGAGCAATCACCTCAAAACTTTTAAACATTTAGGTTGCGTTGTCTTTATTATTTTTAAATTATTTTTAATTTTTAATTTTTTAAAATAATGAAAATATGTTCTCTTTATTGTTTTTAAAAATACATTTTTGAAAACAAAAAAAAATTATAAAGAAAACTCAAAACAATAAAAAATTATTTTGAGTGTTTTCATTCAAAACAAATTCTAAACTCAAAACACATTTCTTTATGTATTTATTTATATTTTACTATTGTAATGGAAAAAAATATTACAAAATTTATTAACTTTAAAATGTATATATTTTTTTAATAATATATTAACATTAAATATTTTTAATTTACTAAATAATCAAATTTTTTTGTATAAAATATTATTAAAAATTTATTTTCAAAATTTCAAAGAGAACGCATTTTCTAATTTTCTATTTTGAGAAATAGTTTTTCAAAATGACAAAGAGAACGTGTTTTCAATTTTCTAAAAATAGATTTTCAAAACAGAAAACTGAAAATGAATTCAAAACTCAAAATTAAAAATTAAAAAATAAAGAGAACGCACCCTTAATAGCCTTTGATATTCCGATCCCAAGCTTGACAATGACCCAACACCTACCCCTTATACAATTCAAATCTTACACAAAGGGAAGCTAATTAATCAAGTTTATGATGGAAAAAGAATGGAACCTTTCGGCCATCCATTGCACGTTTCATGATTATTTTATTTTATTTGTTTTTCTTCTCCTTTTGATTCACGACATATCTTTGAGTCACTCCACTAATTGACCCTTTGTGTTTCTTCATTAGTAATTCTCTAATGAGCTGTAATTTTATTTTTTATTTTAGAGATAAATAAATAAATTTTAAGACAATTTTATGACTAATAGAAAAATGAGGAAAGTAACTTGAGACTAAAAAAATGATTGAATTGGGTTTGTAATAATGGCTAAAATATTAACCAGTTGGGTAATTTGTGTTGTGAGAAAAAAAATTAAATTATTAAATAATTTTTTTAAAAAAATCCCTCTTTTGTAATAATATAATGGATCACTAATAATGACAATAACCAAATAAAACATAATCAAACCAAACAATCACACTCTAAACACACGAAGATTTAAAGTGAAAACTCTATTGTTTTGCCTTTAATAATGTTTTGATGATAAATTTTTTTATAGTTTTAGATCTTGAAAATGAAAAATAAAAATCATGCCAAAGCATATATTTATTTCAAATGTACTTTCAATATATATACAAAATCTTTTGTGGCATGAAGCTTAAATTGAAAAATAATATTATGCTCTTCAAGAATCTTTTTTGATCTAAAATGATTTAGAGTATATGTTTTGAAACGAATAAAACACTCTTTTAAAATAACTAGACAAAATTGTCAACATTTATTGAGAAGTGACCGACCTTCTTGTGCCTTTGGTTATAGTCCAATGAAGTAAAGGAAAATTGTTGACCTCTTTGCCAAAAGAGTCAATTGTTTTCTACCTAAATGCAAAAAAAGACAAATTCATACTTTTTCTACTTTTTACAAAAGTTCAAAAAGAGTCGATCGTTACTATATAATGTCAAAAGTTTTTCAAAATTATCGATTTGTTATCAAAATAGTTGATTGATTTTTTAAAAAAGTCAAACCTCTTTTATAAGAAGTCAAATGTTTGCGCAAAGTTGTGAGTGTTTTTCAAATTTCTCGATGGAAACAGTTGACCTATTTGAAAAATTGTTGACACTTTCTTTACTAATATATTTAAACAACTAGTTTTTCCAATCACTAAATACATCAAATGGCTTGTTAAACAGCTAATAAATTCAAAGGATGGATGAAAGCTATAAATATCATCCCAGCAATGCACTAGAAGAGGTTACTAACATATAAAAAGCTTACAATTGCTCACATCCTTCATTTTAAGGTTTAATCTTAAAGGGATGCCACCGTAGGCGCGCGCAATGCTTAGTTGTAGATGCAAGAAGACAAATTAATTTTTAATTTTTTTTTTCAAACACCAAATAAACACACGTTGAAAATAGATCGTTTCTTGCATAATACAATGATAGCAACCATATGCATATAAAACAAAACCATACAATATGGAATTGCAGAAAACGGTAAATGATACCTTAGGCTCAAAGAGCATGCTGGTTGCTTTTGTTGCATGTCTGATCCAAACTCTTCAGTCTCCCAATTGAGCTCTTACAATCCCATCGCATATTGACTCACCAACCAGCTTCCTAAACTAGCTGCCTGTTCGCTTTGGTACCTATCCTTGGCTGACCAAGCCACCCCCACAAGTATAGGGGACCAAGTTAGTCCATCTGTATGCTGCCTTGGAACCCTCCGCTGGACCCATGGTAGAACTATCTCAACGAATGTGAATGAGAGCTGGGATCGTTCCTCCAAAAAAACAGTCCATCCTATGGACTTAAAGGGGGATATTGCAAAAAGGTTGCGGTTGTAAATCTACCACCAACAACTCTTGCCAGACAATTGTTAGAAGCTCGTTGAAAACCCCAACTGTTGTACCTATGAGAACTCTTGCCATCACAGTTGCTAGTACTGCTAGAAACCCCAATAACTATATAGACAACAACTCTAGTCATCATAGCTGTTGGTATTGTCAGAGAACGAACCATGACCGCTATGGGCCACCTACAACTACCCATTCATGGTTGTCGACAACTCTTGCTATGCTAGAGATGTTATATTTGGCTGCATGCGTTGGTCTCTCAGAAAGGCCATGACGAACTCCTTTGTCAGATCTGCCACTATTGTCTATTCTCCTAACTAATAATATTTTCGACCATGAGCTTTTGTCCATCCTTGCATGGCCCGCCTAAGAGTTGGTGGGGCATTAGGCGGTAATTAGCTTAGTGGCCCTAAAAAAAGTAAAAATTATTGAAAATTTATTTTTCTTGATTTTTGATATGCAAAATCACTAATTAAATTTTTGTATTCCAATTTAGAAAGTAAATATTTTTCAATTAAAAATATAGTCAAATTACTTAATCTTTCTTGTGACATAATTGTACGTAAATAAGATTTTATTAATTTTAATTTTGAAAATTTTCTTTCTATTGAAGCTATAGTAACAGGAATTGTTAATAATATTCTTAAAGTTTTTCATGCATTTGGAAAAAAATTTACATTTTTTTTATAAAATTTAGTATATCAAGTAGAGTTTTAATTTCTATGGTTATAATTTTTTTAAAAAAAATTTAATTTTGAAAATAAATCTAAACCATCAATATATTTCATCAAATTGTTTCTTTCTCCTTATTATACGTTTTCACAAAATTTTAGTTCTATATTCATTTGCTCTACAATTCTTTTAGTAGAATCATAGAAGATTTAAATCTATTTTCTCTATAGTTTTTTTTTTTAAAAAAAAAGACTTTTCAAGTCATCTATTGCAATAGCAATGTCCATATCTTTACATTGTAAATATTTATTAACTGTATTAACAACAAATAACATATCATACCAAATAATTATGCTTCATAAAAATTCAAAATTTTCAATTTCATATGATACTAAAGAAATAGCTTCACTTTTTATTTTAGGATTCTCACTAGTTTCTACTAATTGATATAAAGTTTCTCTTATTTGTGGAGTTTGAAATTTTATTGGTTTATCACTTTCAATACGACTTTCCCAATATGTCTGTGATAATGGCTTAAATGTCAAATTTAAAATATGATCATGTAAAATTTTTTATCTTTTTGTAGAAGAAAAAAATAATGTGTATATGAGTTGTGTGACTCCAAAAAATTTATAGCATCAGCACGTAAATTAGTTATATCACAAAGAACTAAATTAAGACTGTGATAACCACATGGTATGTAAAATGCTCTAGAATTTATGTCTAATAATTTTTTTTGCACACGTTGTTGTTTACCTTTCATATTAAATCCATTATCATTTCCTTGCCCTCTCACATTATTTATATTAAGTTCAAAATTTTTATTTTACTTGTGAGTACATTAAAAATATTTTGACCAAAGATATCATCCACTTTAAAAAAATCTATAATATGCTCTTCTACTTTTATTAGACTTCTTGAAATTGCTATACATCTTAATATAAAAGACATTTGTTTCTCATGACTTACATCTAAGATATAATCAAGTATAATTGAAAAATATTTTGATTTTTTGATATTTTTAATAATGATATTTCTTATTTCTAATGTTAAAATATTTATCAACTCATTTTGTATATTATAACCAATGAAATGGTTATGAATTTCTCTGTTTTGAATGCGTCTAAGGTATTCTTGCATTATTGAATCAAACTCAACAATCATTTTAATTAAACTTAAAAAATTTTCATTATTATCTTGATAAATCTTCTCATTTGTACTACGAAATACTAAATTATTTTTTGAAAGATTTTTTACAATAACAATAATTCTTATAAGTACATTCTTCCAATATTTTTTTTCTTTATTTATTTTCTCTCATAAATGATGATCAATTCTTTTATTTTTAAGTATTCTCATCTCAGCATCAACCCAAGTGTTCATATTTATAGCATGTTCATTACTTGTTTCATGACTTTTAAGTTTAGCACTAAGATTTTTTCAATCTCCACACCTTTCATTTGCTAATTGACTTGTATTTGATTTTAAACTAAATAATTTACAATAATAACAAAATACTTTATCTAATTTTTTTGAATATACTAGTCATTTTATGTTATGTTTTTCTCCATTTGATAGATTTCAAATGTAATGAATTATAGAAAAGTGTTTAAAAATTTTATCTCTTGAAAAATCTAAAACATGTCTAAGTGGACATTTCTCAACTAATAAATCAATCAGTTTTGAGTCTAAATTTTTTCATTGTGCTGAATTATAAATATTTTTAATAGTTCTTTCATCTTCATCATTAAGATTTTTATTCTTGTTGATTAGAATATCTTCTTCTAAATTTTCATCACATTCTTCACAAGTTTTTGGTAAATTTGAATTGTCATCCTTAAAAATTTCTTCCCAATCTTCAACTAAATTTTCATTTAAATCTCCATTTAACTTTTCTAACATTTGGTGTTTAGTATTAATAACATATCTATCAAGTGCACCTTTTTTGGATTGAATTAGTTCTTCCACATTTCTGTTTTTTTTTTCTTATGTTTTTCAAATCTAAATTCATACTTTCTAGTAGACATTTTTATTCAAACAATAATTAATTTAGATCTCTTAATATTATTTTATTAAAATAAAAATAATTATAAAAAGTGCAAGAAAGTAGGAACGATAGCACCTGATTATGCTCTTTTAAGTGCACTTTCTGATGAAATAGTGATAAAATTTGTTATTATTACCTGAAAAAAATAAAACATACGTCGTTAAAAACTAATCATGATATTGAGATAAAATAACAAAAAGAGAAATACAAAAAATAAACTGATTACCGCATCACCAATATTCTGTAGAAAAATATAATTTGCAAAAAAATCGTATATAAAGAGAGCAAGAGAGAGAGAGAGAGAGAGAGAGAGAAGTGGGCGAGGGGTCGAAGCTTAGCTGCTCAAGGGTCAAGACCTTTTATATTCACAATTTCACTCCACTGTTCCTATTCTAATTCCAACTGTTGTTGATTTCTTCTCGTTACTCTCATAAATCGATTTCTTCTCCATATTAGAAGATCCAATCGATCGAAGAGAAGACCCAACACTGATGCAATCTGCCGCCGTCGCCTGCGATAGTTCCTCCTAGCAAATATATATTGTAACAACCCATTAGCAGGATTAGACCATTTGAGAAATATTATTAGGTGGGTTGAATATTCATATAATTTGAGTATTTCATTTGAAGATTATATATGTGTTGTTAGGTGCGATGAGAGGACCACGCAAATGGAGCAAGTCAAGTGGTTGAATAATCAAGTCAAAGGAAGAAGCAATAATGGTTGAAAAATTGGAAAAATCAAGAGTGGAGTAAGGTATCATATGTATATATATAATATTGAATTGTGGTATTAGAAAAGAACTAAATATGGAATTATGGATTATGGGATATAAGGGATAATGAATTATGGATTAAACATATATATAAAAGGAATTAAGGAATTAAGGGATATGCGAGCATGTGAGAATTAAAGGCAATTGGAAGAGAATTGAAAGAGAGGGCTGACAGAACTAAGAGGAAAAACTAGGGGTTTTTTTCTTTTTCATCTTCTTTGATTATTCAAGCTCTAAGGAGGGGTGTGTGCTAGTTAGTTGTTGTTTCATAATCCTTTCTTTCCTCTTTTGCTAGATTATTTCCTCTGTTTTGGTGGTGGTTGGAAGATTTCATCCTTGTAGTAACTTCCCTTAAGTAAGGATTCTAAAGGAAGCATAGTAGGCAAGTTCCTCTTGTTCTTTTCTTTTACATACAAGTTCTAACCCTTCTCTTGATTTTAAACCTATGAATCACGGGATCTTAAAAACTCTCTATTTTGGAAAAAATTGTCCAACTTTGAAGCCCATGTAAAAAGTTTTGTAATTCTCCCTATATTCTTGTTGTTGCTTCCTGAAACCATTTGAAACTTCAAATAGGGTTTGTGTCACCCTATAATTTTCAAATGAATGATGCATTTTTTCTAGGATGTAGATCATGCAAGGTTTTGCATAACTTGCATGTGGGTTGTTGTGAAAGGGGTCGCGCACGCACGACGAAGCCTTGCTCATGCATTTGAGTCTTCCATGACTAGTCTTTTGCTGGGTCTCTTCCAAAGACTTTTTGAGTCTTCCGATGGGTTTAGGTCTTCAAATGACTCTCTCCTAATGACTCTTGGAGTCTTCCAATGACTTCTCTTGATGAGTGTCTTCTGCAAGAGTGGAAGACTTCGTCCTTGCGCAGCTGAAAGACCCCCAACAAGGCCTTGATAGGGTTGCCTGCCTTGCCTTCATTTCTTTATTTTATTTATTTGTTATTTATTATTATTGACTTTAGTTTTTTCCTTTGGCTTGGGAGGGTGGTACCCAAGAGAATGATTATCCGACCACAAGCACGCTTCTCAAGGGCTTTTCCTGGGACTTCTATAGGGGAAACTATCCTGGGGACTATCCTACAATAGTTTTCTACCTTTTTTTTTTTTTGAAAAATGTCGTACTCCATTTCTATTTGATATCGTATCTATTTTTCGTTCCTGTTTTTGTACAACCTAGTATAAGGATGTAAATAAACCCTTATTTAACTTTACTTGTTATCTATTTTAATATGAATTGTCTTGAACTTAGTTGGATTAACCTTGATTTTAAATTAACATAGTCAAATAAGACAAATAGTACCTTGAGGCTTGAGCAAGTAATAATAAGCCGTGTATTTATAATATATGAAAATATGAAAACAAAGATATCTTTAAAACAAGTGTAGTCTTTAAAATGAGTTTAATGCCAGTAAACTAAAATAATTGTATATTATTTTTAATATTAAAATATTTGTATTAATTAAAATTTTAAAACATGATATATTTATTATTAAGTATTAAAAATATTAAAGTAGTAGCAGTTCTGGCTTTGGCCTTTCCCTCCATCCTCTTCCTTTTTTGATCTTCCTCTTGTTAGTGTATGCCTTATAGTTTAAAAGTTAAGTTGTACATGATACATTAAGATATGGTATATTTGTTGAGTAATATATCTAGTTGTTTCATATTCATGTTATTTATTGAAAAGCTTTGTCTTTTGTATTTATTTGTTTATTTATCAATTACTTAAATATAAGATGCCTAAAGACAAAGTCCCTAGGTTTACTCTGTGTAGAAAGGAATTGAGGTGTGACTTCAATTGTAAGGTCCTTGATACACCTAATAGTACAACCTTAAACCAAATCCAAATCAAGACCGTAAAATCTAGCTCTGATACCAACTATAACACCCTACTTTTCCAAATACATAACAACATGGAATATAAGCAGACATCATCTATGGGCGTTATGGAAACCCTTACCAACAGAAGCGTTGAATTGAACCTGAAAGCTTAACTAAAGCTAAATAAAGGAGTTTCCACTAGATTTCCTTTACAGGCATAAGAAATGCATACGACCTTCAATACTCTATAAAACACAACACATCATAGAAGGTACAATTGTAGGACACCCACACACACCCTTTATAAGCTTGAGTATCCTAGTTGTCATGTACAATACACCACTTGGTTACAAGGGTACATAATGAAATAAAACCCAAAGTTAGCCAAGCACCACCTTTTGCCCTTGCTCGAACTAGAACCTGGATCATCTGGCACGTCTGATATACCTGTGATGTTGAATGTCCTAGAGCTATGAAACACCCAAGTTAGATAATGACATCTAAGTGAGTGACTTAGAAAATGAGAGTACATGCATGCAAATGCAATGTGGTAACAATGCTAAGGTGTTACAATCACCCCTGCGGTCATCATAGTCACTTTTGGCTCATCACTAGAGCACGAGATCTTTCATGATGTCCCAACAACTAGCCACAGTCACCAATACGAACATGATATATGACAAAGCAGAAGGAATATGCATAAATAAGGAAAAATATGACGTGTAAGCCACAAAGGCATGATATCCAAGCCAACATCCACACACAAGTGAAGCAACAAATGCTCAAAGTGTCACAAAACATGCAGGAATCACTCACCTTGACCGATTACCTTAGGAAACACGGTTTACAACAAGCGGGATGGGTTTTCTCGCAGTTTTTCTTACTGCTTGGCACGAACTTCGAGAAAGCTCCAAAAATTTCGTCAAGGCTCATTTTTCCTTTACTTTCTCCTTTCTTTTCGACAACGTTTCCTCTCTCAAACTCCCTTCCTTTTCCTCCTTACTTGGTGCCCAAAATGAATAACCCCAAAGCCTTTATTTATAGGAAACTTCGGCAAACCAAATCGCGCCACGTGTTGTGTTATCATTCCATCCATGAGCATCCAATTAAAATATGCCACGTGTCCCTAGAGATTTGTGCCTCCACATGTTTAATTAGATTTTCAAGATTCTCCATCATTACATCCCACATGGTTAATTGAATTTTTCACATTTTCCATCATAACACTTCAAATCCTATCTCTAAGTGGCTAATGAATGCTTACCACATGTCCTTAGGGATAATGTTTGGAGACTTTTGCAAACTTGGAAGCTAAGTAAGTTTTTCCTTGGCCAATCACGTAATGCCACCTCAGGGGGTCATTATGAGCCATCATGTGACCTTATCTTATCTTCCAAGTAGCCAATGGTTGATTGCCATGTGTCATTGAGGATAAGATTTGGAGACTTTTGGAAGCTAAGTCTTGAATTTCAAAATGATCCAATGATGGATAAAATGTTATTTGACATCCTCAATCATGACTTAACTATATTGGAATAAGTTTGGAATCTGCAATCATCACTCTCAAATGGTTTAGTTGGTCTAGTTCATTATTCCAATGATCTAGCTACAGGTTTCAAGAACTACACCTTAGCTCGAACTTTTCGGGTAATTTGCACCTAGGCCCCTGCAACTTGGACCCCAGGCCATTTTTAATTACACTTTTTGGTCCCTAAAAAATGAATAAATTACACTTAGCACCCCAAGATTTTAGGTAAATTACACTTTTGCCCGAACTTCAGTATTTACGATTTTGCCACTGGTTTAGAAACTAAACCTTTGTCTCAAGACTTCTATAATCCCTTGAAAGGACCTATTTCCTCAAATATTAGAATCTAATAACCTCAGGTATTACATCATATTTGAGGTTGAAAATCTGGGATATTACAACAAGTATGGGATACCTAAGCTAATACATGGTGTTTGTTGGTGAGTACAAGTTCACTAGATATTGACCTGACTAAAAGGATTCTTTATGGATCTTGCAAGAGTGTCTAAGGAAACCTTTAGTGTCGGTTGTGCAAGTAATTCTTCGACTTGAGGTCAGCACTGTGTCTTGCGTGTGGATTCGTATGCTTTAACACTATTAAGGAAACATCTCAATAAGGGGTGTGAGTACAATAGTGATTGGGTATGCCATGAAGCATGTGAAGGTAGCGTGTGAACCAAGACATGATTCATCGACCCCTAATTTGGGAAGATATGTCTCATGGGCATTTTGGAAAAGGATAATGCTACACGGACGAACGCACTGACGCACGGGTTGATAAACTGAAGTTATCACGAGATTTTGACACTAAAATCTTGCGATAACCTCAGTTTCAATTTTAACACACGGGTCAGGCTCTGTCCTCACCCAATTTGAAAATTAGGGTTTAGTCGCTCTATCTCTCGTTCGCACTATCTTCACCCCACATTGCCAACGACTCTCTTTCTCTCTCTCACTCGCTCTTTGTCCTCACCGTCACGAGCTTCTCCCCCATTGCCGACGGTAATCTCTTTCTCTCTTTCTGTCTCTTTCTCTTTCTCTCTCTCTCTCTCTCTAATTTAGGGTTTAGGTCGCACTACTTTACTCTCTATTCTGCTCTCTCTCTATATTTTTTACATTGGTTTGTTTTTTCGTTTATTTTATATTTTGATGTTTCTTGTATATTTTCAATCAAGAGGCTTGAACTGCTCTCTCTGTTTTTTTTTTCTTTCTTTCTTTCTTGTGGTTTTTGTACACATTGATTTGGCTCTTGAAAACCTAGAGTTTGAGATCTGGGATTGGCATAAATTTGGGTAAATTTGAAGGCTTAATGGTGGGTAATGAAAATGGCTACTGAAAATGTTCTTACATACTTTTTTAGATGTAAACTATAAGGTTGGGCATTAGTTGTAAACCTATGCAGTGTTCTTGTACATACTTTTTTAGACTCTTGATTACATAAATTCTATGCAGTGTTCTTGCACAAGTTAATTATGGATTATTCTTTACCTTGACATATACTTTTTAAAATGCATTTGAGTTTAGTTCTAATATTTTATTTGAATTCCAATTAATGCAATTGTTTTAGTGCCATAGCTTCTTGTGTAACTATCTCTCTGATGATTATTTTTTCTAATTTTCTCTGAAAGCCTATGCTTGCTGGCATAGCTTTTCTTTGTCTCCAAGTTGTTCGTGTGGTGATGTTTTCTTCAAATCTTTAGCTCAATCTTACAAAAAGGCTATTAAATCCACCTTAGAGACTACATTTGTACCTGGATGGATTGAACTATGAAGGAAAATGTGAATAGGATAAACCTTATCCTAAGAGAAACCAAGACTTATGTTCTTATTGCTTTTTTCCTTATAATGAATTTGTGTGTTTGTATGTTAATTAATAGGGAAATGCTATTTAAATGTTGTAAAGTAATATTTTTGTATTAGTGCATTATATGTTTACATTAATGAAATATTTCTTATATCATATTAGGTGTCACTCTAAAATGTCTAAATAACATTTCTTATAATAATTAATGTTTATGTAGCAGAACATTCATGTCTAATTATGACATCTTATAAATTAAGTGCAACTTTAATTGAACATGATTACATACAACATAATTTAAACGTCACAACTGGTTGCTTTTCAACATTTTAGGGTAAGGTTCATGGAGACTTGCCTAATCAATAATTAAAACAAAAACTGATTATGAGTATTAATTTGAGGAAGATGAGAACCGATCATGTTAATATATTTGTGATTTGGGCTTAATTAATTAAGTTGTGTTGTTATCTTACTTGATTGGCATCTGGTATGTTTTGTTTAGATTTATCAGTTACTAGTTTCACATTGTAATCAACTCAGCCTAAGGAGTCCTTGTCCTAGCTAGTTTGGTCATGCACAAACCCTATCATCATTCTTATGTAGCATGTTTTTGCAATGTAAACTATGTAGTGCTAGGGATTGGTTGTTTCTGGGTTACAGACGTGCAACTAATGCCCAAGCTAACAATTATATGTAAATTTAAATATTTTAGTTAAGATGATGTCCAATTTAAAAATGGGTGAAGTTTCAATAAACTCTTCAACCTTGCATCAAGGAATCATGTGTGAGTATGGTATGCCTGTTTAGTGTTATACTTCATGGACTAAATCTAATCCTGGATGAAGATTCTTGCAATGTCGATTCTAGAAGGTAATTTTTATCTTTTAAATGTAATAATTGTTAATGATTTTCTTAGAATTGATTGTTGGATGGTTTGGTGGACAGGATGATGATTGCAAATGGTTTGAATGGATCGATGATAAACAAACCAGTCGTGAGAAAAAATTATGCGAAGTTTTGTTGAATAAGTTAAAACGTAACACGACATAAACAAATGAAAAGGAGAGGTTACTTCAAGAACAAATGAGGGCTTTAGAAGAAAAAGCTTTAAGGAGAAAAAAAAAGATATTAACGATTCAGGAAGACCATAGATATTTAATGGAAGCAAACTTTCAATTGAAAATAAAGCTTCATGAGAAAGACATGAAGTTTGTTAGGGTTCTAATAGTGTTAGGATTGAGTTTTTTTTTTTATTAATTGTATGGTTGACGAAAAACGATGGTAGTAGATTTAGGTATTTGGCTTTAGTGTAAAGGATAATCTATGTTAGTTAAAATTTGCTTGTTACCTGCAAATTGTTTGTTTATTTAGGGATGAAAAATGGATTGATAATTCACTTTCAAATACAATGCTCATCGTCTTTGTTGTCTTATATATTTCAAGTGTTAGAATACATGGTTAGAATCTTATTGCAAATAGTTGGATTGATATTATTACAATAAGAATCTTATTGCAATCACAATTCACTATTCGTGCAAACATATTTATCTTCTACTTATTGCAAATAGTTGGATGAAGTCGTGCTATGCACGCACGGCACATGCCCGGACAGTACATTGATTGTGATGTCCGGCAAAACTAACTTCTTCCCAATAAAACTACAAGCCGTACAAGAAAAACTAACTTCTGAATTGGCATTTGACTGTGCCCACTCAACAAAAAGATTTCCACCCTTTGTGTTCCAAATTTGTGAATCATCCATCAAGCATCTTAGTGAACTAAGAATATCGAACAAAACAAATGCATACATTATACCAACAAAGCCAATTTTATGTTTAGTTTGAGAAATTCTATCAGCACAATTGACTGCAGCTACAACTACTTAAGTAGTTAAGTAGTCAACTTGCGGCAATTCAAATCAGATTGGAATGATTCCTAGAAACAATCAAGGTTCACATTTGTATGATGTACAAATCCTGTCCATAGGCATTTGGGACACTGATCCATAATTTTGATGCCAACTCCTCTTCCTCCATAAACATTCAAAATCAAAGTTTATGTAAAAAAACGTTCATTACATCCACGAATTCAAAAGCAGCCACAAATAAAATTCATTACATAGCCACGAATGTAACAATATTAGATTCATTACACAACCATGAATTCACTTAAACTAGTTTACATGAGGAGTACAACAATTCATTTCCTCATGTAGCATCTTGAATCAGAACTCTTAAATCATATAAAACTCTCCTGCTTCAACAAAAATACAAGAAAATGTGTCAGGAGAATTATAATGAATTATGCAAAGAAACAAAAAGGAATCAACTCCAAATTGGCATCATAATCGCTGGAGGAAGAGAAGCAATGAAAAGGGCACTAGAATCTACATGAATGTACATTTCTGTCTTGTAAGTGCTGCAGCAGATCCCACTAAGATGATGCATGTAGGATGGATCCCTGATTCGTGAGATATTATATCAAGTGCTAATGTGACACTAAACTGTAATTGAATCTTACTAGAAAAATTTAAAATAAAAATAGAATTCATCCCTTCTCACTATCATGCATTACAAGATATAATTGACATATGATAGATAAAAAGCCAGCTTAATATACCATACTACAATTAAATTTAATGTTTTCTTTAAAAAGAATTATATTCTTTTGTAAGTTTATAGGACCATCATGCGACAATATATTATTTCAAGTATGAGGCATTATTATCTCCAACAAAATTATCACTAATGGCAGGCACAAACAACAACTTAGCATAAAGGAAGTCACTAATTAATTAGAACAATATGAATTTTTATTGTTGGCCAAGTAACCGCGTGACATGGCATTATCTATGCTAGTCATAAGATATGCTCAAAGAAGCAAAAAGGAATCAACTCCAAATTGGCATCAATGTCTAGCATAAATGATAATGTACCAAATGAATGGCTTCTTAAGACATGCTACAGAGGGTGAGAATAAACAGCTTCTTAAGCATTAGTTCAGTAGCTTCAATGTAAGCCTAATAATAAAATAAATTAATAGTGAACCAAAATTGTACAACAATGATGTAAAAAACAAAAACCAATCATCTCAAAATAGTTTTAGGCACATACAATGATCTCAAATTTCTGGTGGGTTGTTATCGGGCTGTAGATGGGGCGGGTACATTGGCATACAAGGATTACCTATCCAAGAGGTAGGCACCATAGGCATTCTGTGAGCAACATTCCAAGAAACTAGTTGTAAAAAGATGTATGCGTATCAACCCAAAAGACAATGTGATAATTTTTTTTTACCTAAATTTTATCTAACTACTTACCATCAATTGTTGTGAGTGGGAGATTGGTGGAAACACCTGATATTGTGTATCTTGTGAAAAAGCTTGATTGAATACTTGAGCATCTTCGACAATGTTTTGAATTGGGGCATTGCCTTTGTTCGATTTCGAGGATCCCACCTAGACATCAAACAAAAATAATTGTCATTACAATTGGGAATTCAAGCACAACATCTTGCTCTAAAGCAATAAAAAATACATAAAACACATACCTTAGCTTTCTTTGTACGTGTTTCCAATGGGCCCTTCTTGCGAGCTTCTTAGGGGCTCCCTTTCTCTGGGAGCATATCTGATCCATTATTTGCTTGCTTGAAGCTGCTATTGTCTCTCCACAACTACGAACTTGTTCTTCCACACTGTGTTGAGCATATATATTACTACCATAGCTTTGATTTGTATTGGATATACTCAATGCATTCAATTGAGATTGGATCCACTCCATAGTTGCTCGGGTTATCTCTTCGTCGTATGCTACCTTAGCAAACACACTGCATAGTTGATCATATCTTAACTGGCTATGTAACACCCGAGATTTTTAGGTTGAAATATGATGTAATACTCGAGTTTTTTAGATTCAGATACTTGAGTAAATAATATATTTCAAAGGATTATGAAAGTCTTGAGACAAATTCAATTTCTAAGCCAAGGGCAAAATCGTAAATATTGAAGTTTGGGTAAAAGTGTAATTTACCTAAAATCTTGGGGTATTAGTGTAATTTATCCATTTTTTAAGGGCCAAAATGTGCAATTAAAAATAGCATGGGGACCAAGTTGCAAGGGCTTAAGTGCAAATTATCCGAAAAGATCGGGTCAAGGTGTATTTCTTGAAATCTTAAAATATCTCATCAAAATATCTCAAACTAAGTAGTTAAGATAACCAAATTTAGTTAACTAGTTAAACGTGTAATGATGGGAAATGTAGAAAAATGAATTAAACCATGTGAGATGTAATGATGGAAGTGTTGAAAATCTAATTAAGCATGTGAGCTCAAAATATCAAGGATACATGGCAAGTTTCCATTAGTCATTTGGAAGATAAGATAAGATCTCATGATAGTTCATAATGACCCCCTGAGGTGGCATCGCGTGATTAGCTAGGGAAAAGCTTACTTAGCCTCCAAGTTTGCTAAAGTTTTCAGTCTTATCCTTAAGGACATGTGGTGAGAATTTATTAGCCACACATGGAAGGTAATAATGAGGCCTCATGATGATAGGAAATATGGAAAAACATGATTGGCCGAAAATGTCTATAAATAGGCCTTAAGGTAGTTCACAAGTTTTATAAGAATTTGGGCAAGGTTGAGAGAATCAGAAGAGAGGATTTTGTGATAGAGAGTAAGGGAAAAATACTGCAAAAAGAAGGAGAAAATTTGGTGTAGAAACAGGAGCGAACCAGCCTCGCCAGAGAATTTGGGTCATTTCCAACCAAGTTAAGGTAAGTACACTATGAACTATTTACGATGTTTAAACACGCTCATGAATCATGTTTATGTGGTCCCTCATGTTATGTTTCAAGCAAGTTTCATGTTCTTAAGCAAGTTATGGGACCGAGGTTTAGTAGCGCTACGCATAGAGGTTCTTACCCCTACAAATTGGTAAAACCTATCGTGTCCCCTTATGTTATATGTTCATGTTGCAAGTTCATGTCATGTTTAAATACGTTTGATAGTTCTCTTGTACTTACTGAGATTTGCGTAATCTCACCCCTTATGTTTCCCCCCCCCAGGTGATCATGAATAAGGAGATCGGGACATAGGCATGGAGCGTGGTGGCTTGTTTAAAAAGGATTTTCAAGAATTTAAGTTTAGTTTCCTTTTGAAACAATGTTTTCAGGGTTGAACTCTGATCTTTTTCTATATGTATGACACAAAGCATGTCTTGGAATTTTATTTGATTTAAAGGAAGTATGATTTTGGTTTTAAGCTCTAGATATTTTTATATGGATGTTATCGTTACAAAGCATATTCGTGACAAGTCTTTCTTGCTTTTGTTGAAACCATGTTTTATGTGTTAAACTTTATACATACACTAAACCTGCTTTGAATTTTATTATGTTTTGAAACATACTTAAGTTTATAAAAGTCTTGTTTCTCAAGTTTTTATGCGCTAAACCTTGAAGTTCATATGAATATTATTATCATTAAGCATGTAAGTAAGTTACGGGTGTCACAGGCTAGGTGTACTAATCCAACCATTGTAATTGATCTTCACCCTCATGTAGGATCTACTGACATCTCTCCTTCATCGCCATAAGATATATCTCTCAGGAATTGATCTGACACCATTTTGGATCAATATTCTGCCAGCATGTCTACAAATTATTCCCTTAAGCTCGAACATATGACAACTACAAACAATATCATAGCTGTCTTTCTAAAAAAAATTGAATTTTTTTTTTCCTTTACTCTTTCATCAATTATGATATCTTCTCACACCTCATAGCTCATACCAAGTGGTCCCTCTTCGGTAGACATAAACGAGCAAAAAATCTTCCCAGTTAACTCTTCTTGAAACTCCTTGAATTTTGCAATTGTGTACACTTCTTGAAATTATTTCTCAATGGCCAAGCTCGATACACATGGGACCATCTGAGAAAATGACTTTACGTCGGCCTGAAACTCCTTTTCAACTTTACACCTCATTGCCCGCTCATATTGTTCAACAAATTGTTTCAATGAGGTTTTCGAGTGTACATATCCATCAAAGAATGCGTTCATACCCTCACTCGACTGCGTTGTTGACATCCCTGTCCAAAAACTAGTTTTCACAAAACATAGGACCCATCGACCTCTTTCTTTGTAAAGTCTAGACAACCAATCATTGTCATCCAGTGCATATTTCTCAATTATTGAATTCCAGACCTCCTCGAATTCTTCAGGACTCTGTGATTCATACACCACCTCATGTACGCCTGAAAGAATATATGCCTTATACCTATGGTTATCAAATTTTTCAGGTAACTTCTTTAATATATGTCACAGACACCATCTATGCCTTGTGTTAGGGAAGACTATCTCAATAACATTTTGCATGGCCCTATCATGATCAATGATTATTCCTGCAGGCACCTAATCCTCCTTACACTCAAGCCATGTCCTAAACAACCACATAAAAGTCCTAGTGTCCTCGTTGGAAATAATACCACATCCAAGTAGTGTCGACTGTCCATGGTGATTTACACCAATGAATGGAACAAACGACATGTTGTACCTATTGGTCAAGTATGTGGTGTCAAATGTGATAACATTGTCGAATTCCTTAAATGCTTGTCTACACCTATTATCAGCCCAAAAGACGTTCTTCAATCTACCATCTTCATCCAAATTCACACTAAAGTAAAAACTCGAACAAAAGGCTTGCATCTTTGAAAAATAAGCTTGAATAACAGCAGCATCTCCTTCCCTAAGTCTTAATCTCCTCACCTGATCAATGTAATTTCTACAATCATTTTTCACAAACGTCAGGTTCTCATATCCACCAACTTCAACAATAACTAAGTTGTAACTTTTATGTAATGGAATTCTAGCTATATCATTAACTTCAAGCTGTCGCTTCACATGTTCACTAGATTTGGTTGGATTGTTTTATGGTTATGCTCAAGATGGACAATGGTTATTCGCCATGTTCCTAAAACGTCTGAACATGCTGTTATCCTAGTTTTACACCCTAACTAAACAGTTGGTTGAGGATTCAGAGAGGTGCTAGTTTTAATATTTCTTTTGCCTTCTTGGCTACATACATATCCCACATACCTTAGAACACCGTCATCACCCTTCCTTGAACTCCTTCTTTTAACAGAAAAGCCCACATGGTAAGCATATCTTTTGTAAAATTCAAAAACGTCTTTCTCCTCATTGAATTTCATTCCAACTTTAGTGACAAGATCAATCTTTTCTTTTGATGCAGGACACTCATTATCTTTGGTAATTTCCTCATTATTTAATGAAAGTTTCCTCATTATCTTTGAATGATTCTGCAAGCACAATATGATTTCCTTCTTCAAAAAAAAAAAAAAAAAAGATCATATCAAAATATAATGTTACATATATTATTGTTGGTTTCCTTCATATTAGAATCTAATGAAAAAATCAAACATACCTATGTCACTCATCATTGGTTTCCATCGTCTTCTAAAATATGCAAATGCACTGCACAATTTTAAAGATTGCATAAAAATACAAATTCCTCAACACTCCTAAGTTCAAACCTATCATTACAACTTGTATTAACAACAAACTAAGACAACCAAGCCCAAGCAATCTATCTCAACCATACCTCAGCAACAATTTACCATGTTATGTCTAATAATAATACTAACTAAGCAAAAAAATTAATAGAAATGATAGCCTTTTCACAAAAAAAAAAAGAAGACTATTATAGGT
Source organism: Diospyros kaki (assembly GCA_036245055.1). Taxonomy (NCBI): domain Eukaryota; kingdom Viridiplantae; phylum Streptophyta; class Magnoliopsida; order Ericales; family Ebenaceae; genus Diospyros; species Diospyros kaki. The sequence continues at coordinate 22,548,125 of BSEG01000010.1, read as the reverse complement.
AGCTATGTAGAGAGGTTTTGGAAGCTTTCACATGGTCAGTGTATCAGATATATTGATCAGCTACTTATTACTTTTGCCAATCATCACTCAACACACTGTTGTGTTTGTGAGCCCTCCAACAATATCTATAGGCATATTTTCTTTTGCTGGTTTCATGGAAACTTGGGAGAACAATAATTAAACAGGTAGCAATAGATTGATCATATTTCACAAATGAAGGAATTAAACGGGCAGTAGGAGGCAGGCTCCATAAGGTTGTAATAATAATGAATTTTAATTGCTCTTATACAACTAGTCAAAACAATCAGGTAAGGTAAGGTTAAGTATAGGCTTATATAAATATATATATATATAAGGTCCAATTACGTCTGCAGTGACCCAATCGAAATCATTTTCCAAATTAAAAATGCTTGGAATCAAACAAAAATCATTTTCCAAATTAATCGTTTATGCATATGTGGATTTCTCATATACAGATTTTCAGATACACATTGTTCGAGCTTTAGGTACCATGCATCAGACAAAAAACATAAAAAATACAGAAGAAATATAACATCACTTGCATCATAAAAATACATAAAAACATAGAAATAAAAATAAACCTCTGTATAAAATACAGAGACCTCGGGTTCTTGCTTCGAGTTGGATATCAGACCTCGTTGTCGGCAGCAGGAGGAGACGTGATTGGTTAAAAAATATAGAGAGAGGGAGAGCTCGTTCCCGGCAGCAATGAGAGAGCTCGTTGCTGGCAGCAATGGGGTTTCAGATGGTAAGAGATCGAGCAATAGCAATGGGGTTTCAGACGGTAAGAGATCGAGCGATAAGAGAGAGCGAGCGATAGCATTTAGGGTTTCAGTCAGTAAGAGAGAGTGAGTGAGAGAGAATAGTGCGACCTAAACCCTAAATCAGAGAGAGAAAGAGAGAGAGAGAGAGAGAGAGAGAGAAAGAGAAAAAGAGAAATAGAGAGATTGAAAGATTACTCGAGCGAGACAGAGTAAGGGCGTCCAATTTGTTGGAGGGTAAAATTATAAATTTGGATGAAGGGTTAACTTGTAATTTAACTTCAGTTTGTCAACCTGTGAGTCAGTGCATTCGTCCATGTAGCATTATCTTTTGGAAAAATATAGCTTGTAAGTCTATGGCCATTGTAGAATAGAGATCCTATAAAGCTATACTTTTCAAGAATCAAAAAAATATTATAATCAGGCACTGAATGAGGATTGACACAATCCATGTCTCCTTTAAACTGATGAAGGGATTAAATTACATGAGAAGACCATCACTAAAAGGGTGATCATAAATTGATGCTTCTACCAATTAGGGGCCATGATGGGTTGCTAGACTCTGCTCATGGTCTATGACTTTATTTGATAAAGTCATAGCCAACATATGTAGAAGTCTAATGAGTCGCATGCAATAAGGGTTTGCAATTACAAAGTAATGGCGGGCTCGATTAGGATTTGAAAATCCTAATGAGGCATTAAGAGTTCTTAAATATTAATAGTTAATATTTTAGAATTTATAATAAATAAGTCTTTTAATTAAGTTTGTCATAATTCACCTGAGACCCTAGTTGGACTAGGCTACCTAAATTAAGGGCTTGGGTCTTGGTGGATTGTTACTTAATTAATATATGGGCTTATTTATGAAACTAACTTGAGAATATTGGGTGGATTAAGGAGTTTTATAGGTTGTTTTAAAGTGTTTAAAACTAAGGCCTAATGGTTTGTTTTAAAGTGTTTTAAAACATAAAATCCAAAAGGGAGAATAAAAAGGAAAGCCCAATTCTATATTTTAAAGGGTTTAAAACATGGGCTTAAAATACCATGCAGCCCAAAACCTCATTTAGGGTTTTGTGCCTAAGGGTTATAAATAGCCCTTATGTGGTTCCTTTTGTCTCAAATCATGTGTCTCTCTTAGCTATTGATGCTGTTTGACGTGCATGAGAAAAAGCTCTCACGCCACCTTCTTGAGCTAGCTCTTTCTCGTCTTTAGGGAAACCGCCCCCTACAAGGTTCTTGGATTGCAAGCTCACGTGGATACCGTTAGAGGTCAACAGTTGAATGGTTTCGTGATCACTACTTTTCAGGATTGGATCTTTACATCAAGAGATAATCCATTGCCATTATCCCATAATCTATTTCCTTGGAGAGATCCTAAAGGAATTTACTGTTAATTTTTTTTTTTATGTGTTATGATCCGTAAATACCTTTAATGGTATTAGAGCCAACTCCATAGGAAATATATTCGATTTATGTTCTTTTTGAGGAATAATTAATCTATGAAGTGTTCATAAGCAGAAATAATTGATTTAATCAATTAAAAGTCGAAAAACTGGATTCAAGGGGTCGAGTATGGTTGTTCGTGTAATACCCGAGAACATTTGGTTAATTAAGAAATGAGTATTTTATTAGAAAAATCAAATTTTGAGGAAATTAGGTATCAGAATAACCCGATGTATTGACCAAATCGACTGCCGGGAATACCCTGGAGCCGAGATGCCTAAAGAAAATGATATGGAAGTGTCGAGTAATTTAAGATATGATTTATGGCATCAAAAGAATTTGAATCGGAAATAGTTTTCGGTATAGCAAAAATACAGATGTGGAAGAAGCTGTAAAATCGAATGATCGTAGGAAGCTCCCGAAATGAAAACGGAAGCCTATGGAAGCTTTGATTTATCGAGTAGAGTAACCCTTCGGTGAGTTTTGGAAGAAACAAATGGATTTGGGGCCGAAACAGAAATTCGGGCCTAAGTATAATTTTTTAAAGTTGCTCGAGGGGTTCAAAATGACGTTTTTTCTGAAAGTTCCAAAGAGGAAATTGAAAGATTGAAACTCAAGGGACCCATTGGCAATTATGAAAAGTTCAAGGGTTGATAAAAAGGGGCCAAAGTGTAATTTAGGAAAATGGCAGGGGTGAAACTGTAATTTCACGAAATTGGAGCTGCCATGGCCGACTAGCCCACGGACGGTTGCCGACCGCTGATTTCGGCCATGGGGTTTGCAAGAGGATGGTCGGGGGAGAATTTTTGCTTAAAGGCTTAACCGGAAAAGACCACGCGAGTGGTCGAATTTCGAAGAAAAGCCGACCAGTTTTTGGTCGCGCGATGGAGCGCCTGCAACTTGGTTTCATGGTCGCCAAGGGTCGTTTAAGGGTCGATCCAAGGGAGGTTTATGCTCCTAAGGCAGTGGGTTGGCCGATCTCGAGCATTTAGTTGCTCGATTTTACCTATAAATAGGCAACCATGGAAGCTGAAAATGTTAAAGTTTAAAGCTTCAAATCGGCCGTTCTAATGAACGAATTGAGTCTCCAAAATAAGGGGCTTTCAAAGCCCATGAGATGTAGAAGCATTCTGGAAAGTTAGATGCGTTTTGGTTGAGGTTTGAGTAGGTTTCGAAGCTCGCCGGAAAAGGATAGGCAGTCCGCCTGGCCGAGGCTTTAAGCCTCCGGTTGGACGCCTTCCGGTTGTTCTTTCAAGCCGAGGAAGGTGCCAAAGTGATCGACTTCAAGAGGCCTTTCAAGTGGTGGGAACGAGGTCAAATTTTGGTGCCGGCCGGCAAACTTCTCGCCGAAGAAGACGATACGCGTGCAGTGCACACGCGGCTTTCACGCGCAGGCGCGTGGACCATTTTCTTTCGGCGTGTGAGGGCGCGTCCCTGCATAGAAAATTGTGAGAAAAATTCCTAAATTCCTAGAATTTCGTGATCTTGAAGTGTATGCAATTAGTTTTGGATTTGGAGCTTCTGTCGTCTCGATTCTAGCATCAAAGTGCATCGTTTTGCGTGCAAACGCACCATCTGGGTAAGTCCAGTACTTTTCTCTTGATGTTCATAGGTTATAATAATTTGTTGTGAAGAAACATTGGAGAAAATAGTTTGATAGCTATTTATTTGGAATTTCTAGAGAGAAAATGGGAGAAAATAGACAAAATAAGGAAATTATGAGAAAAATAAGATTTATGATATTTAAATGATGTTTTGGGTACTTTGAGGCATAGAGTTGAGTGTTGGTGCAACTTTTGAGGTTGGCATGAAAAACAAAATCGGGCATGCAAATAGAGGCAGTGCGTGCTTTTCGAGGTACTTTGGATTTTGTTAAAAAGTGAGTTTTCCTACTTGCATACAACTTGGTTTTGACTTGTGAGTGTTCTTCTTGCATACAACTTGGTTTTAACTTGTGTCCCTCATAAAAATCAGTTTAACTCTATCTTAAACTTGATTTAATCCATGCAAATGTTTTGCTACATGTGAATGTTTTGTATCTGTGATGGTTGTTTTCATAGGGATCTATCCCGAAATGTTTTAAGCATGTGCATTGAATTTTGTGCGATAAATTATGTACATGAAATGTTGATTCACATGATGCATTGAGTCATGGTATGTGGCATTGGCATGTCGTTTTTGTGGGTTGGAATTGGGATGTCAAACTGTGATACGGCACTTGAGTGATAGCACTAGGGAAGCGTACCAAGGGAAAATACCTAATTTGTTGACTTGGGTTGAGTGTGGACACTGCCCACGTGAATCGACGAATGGCGGGGCTGAGAGTGGACACCACCCAGGACTTGTAGTATGGTGGGGCTGCGAGTAGGTAGGACCCTATGAGGCCCTTACGTGGTAGTATTGTTTCCTATGTGGACGTGGATTCCCATGATGGTGTTGATCATCATTTGGCCGGGACTTGTGTTGACATGTGCTCCGTAAGCTTCTGAGTGGGGACGTAATGATGACGGGGTGATTCCCGAGTTCATGCATTGATGTTGCTCTCTCTTAAGCCAGGACTGTGTTGTGCTAATGTGTCAATGTGGTTGTGATGCCTTTAGAGAGATTGCATTTTCCCCGATTAGGGTTAAGTGCTTGGTGGGTTTCTCTTAGGTCGGGTTTCGTCATGATATTATGTTATTTCATATCTTGCATACATTCATGAAAACGTTTTGGACTCTCACTTTGATGATTCATCATCTTATGTTTGGACTTTTGTCCCTGGAATATTCTAACGTTCTAGGTGGTAGCAGCTGTTCCAAAGGGAAAGGAATTGCCGAGGGCTGACGGCAACTAGTAGGTGGAACGTAGGATATGTATTCAAATTTTATGTACTTCATTTGGATGATGTTAGACGATGATACAGTTTTGATGTTATATATAAAATGGTTTCGGTTATGTATTACATCAGGTTTCGATCTAGCTTCCGCAATTGTTTGTTGATGATATTACCTGTCTTAGCTTGATGTATTTAAAGTTTGATATGCTGAGAAGGTAATTGGAATTGTCAGAGAAGTTATGGATTTAAGTGTTATGTAGTGGAATGTGCATGTCTAGGCTAGTTCTGGCTAAGGAAAGATTTGGTACTTAAGTGTGTTCGTTTGTGACCCACCTCTCTTTCTTGGGAACTTACCTGGTATACTATTCACGAGTAGACGTTTTTATTACATATTTATGAAAAAAATATTTCCCTGAAATTCATGATGGTTTATTCCGCATATATTAACTCCCCTCGGTTGGAGCGGGGTGTTACAGTTCGAAAGTCAAACAGGCCATTTCGATCAAGAACAGAGTGAAAATAGGGTTAGTGACACACTGTCAGCGCGCTATGGCCTTTGCGGGCGTGGGCCCACAGGCCATCCCTATGCACCAGCAACTTGACCCACTAGGTTTTTCAAATATTCCTCGATTTTTGATTAAAAAAATTATATAATTCGCAATTAATGCCTTTTTGACCAATTAGAATATTGACATGTTAATTAATTTTAAGTGTTAAAATTAATTAATACATGTCATAATATGTTAGTTAATTTTAAGTGTTAGAATTAATTAATATATGTGATAAATTTAATTCAAATAAAGTTTTTATTTTGCAATTATTAGTGTAGTCTTTGCATGATGTGGCAATCATGGACACAATGACAATGTGATTGGATTGATTTTATTTTTATTTTGGGTTGTAATTATTATTTTGGTAAATAGGGCCTGTGTGTCTTGCCTTCTCTTGAAATTTTGTTTATACTTCTTTTCTCACCTCAATGCCCTCGTATGTAACACAAGGTTTCTATCATTTTAATGTAAAGTAGCATAGGAGTAGTGTAGGAATTGATGTACGGAAACATGAAGATTAAGACCAAAAGTTAGCAAAAGAAGCGGGTCGGAAGCTTGGAGAGATTTCCATAGTGTAAAAGGTTTGTGAAACCTAGGATTGTGACCCATTAACCCTTGTTGGCTCAAAGGGTTAATCATGGAAAGTCCATGATTGTTCACATGTTTAAATTCCCTTATGCTTTTATGTGATAGAATGCATGTTAAGGGTGTACATTGATTACTGTTATGTGATGATGGTATGTATGCATATAAGGCATTATGAGACCTTAAATAACAAATCCCTCAATTCAAAATATTAATTCCAAAATAATTGATTGTCTTTCACTAAGATGGTATAGGTCCATAATTTTCGTCGTCACATGACTTATTGGCCTCCATCAAGGTTTGTGGCCACGTTGACATCTCATACCATGTGATAAATGTTATCTAGCTTAGTGGGTCAAACTTAACTAAAATTCATTAACTTGTTGGCCTTCGTCAAGATTAATGGGTTTTAGAGGCCCAGTTAGAGAGATGCATGAAATGCACGTGATAAAGGTTATCACCCTATCTATCTAGGAGTTCCATAAAATGGGTAATGGCCCCCAATGTTGTCCTAACTTGTTAGCCTTCATCAAGATTAGGGTTGGACGAAGGGTTTAATGTTACTCTGTGAGATGGGAATGGTAAGAGTTGTTAGAGTTATGCCCCACAAGCCAATCATGTTTTATGTAATTGATCATACTTTATATTGGAATTCTTTATCTTCAATCAATTATTATTACAAGGCATTATGTTTTTATTTGTCATTGATGGTTGTCATCATTATTTATTATAATCCATACTTGACAAAGTCCATAGATCAAATAGGCTCATGGAATATGGTCGTGCATATAAATGTCGATCATGAAACATATTCCTTATAAGCCTTGATCTTAAATATTCCTAGTCATAGAGTTATTAAGATTGGACACTAATAACTTGGATAGACTAGCACATATGATGCATGCTCAATTAGGAGAATGTCTTATTTTATGGACATTGGTGTGAGGACACTAGTGCATATATGTGGGTGCTTATTATAAGAATAAGTACATTGAATTGACCCACTACAGAATTCCTAATGGTTATTATTTAATATCGAATTGAAATTCTTGTGTTGCAATAGTGCAGATTGATCCTTAGACTTGAGACATCATGGTAGTCTTATATTTGACTAGTTACGCCTTGGTGCTTTTTGGATTCTAATGGAGTCATTAACAAACTATCACTGGGCGTGACCTTATCACATATGAAGGCTTGTGAATGTCAAAATAGGATTCATCACTTATCCTCAAGATGAGATATGTCCTATGTATTCTGATGATTTCATGACTTAGGAAATCCTTGGCCAATGTGAGGTGAAAATCAAAAGGTGTTTTGATTTCATCTACAAAGTCATAAATCAGGAATGGATACATAGTTATTGAATGATTAGGGTTTCTTCATAAAACCATACCCTAAATTCAATCGAGACATAGATCGATGAAAGGATTTTACTGCACGGTAATTGCAATTGAAAAGGTCCATGTTTTTTCATCGTTAGCTAAGTATTCATAGCATGTTGCTAAACGTTAACCATGATATGTAAGGTTTTAGAATTAATTTGATTAATTCTAAAACTATTAATTAAAGAGTTTAATTAAGAACCCCATGAGATGTGTTAATTAAAAGCCCATGAGTTTAATTAATCTAATAAGTTGGGCTTTGATATAGCCTAATAGAATTGGCCCTACATCTAGTCTAATAGTGGACCTAAGGGGTCAAACACTTAGATTGAGCCCATTCCATAATTAAAAAAAAAAAGAGTCAGCCCAATGTGATTAAGGGCCAGACTTAAAGTGTTTAGGATTTTTCCATGGCATGTCTAGGGTTTTTGAACTCTATTTATATGTCGTTTAAGAAGCTGAAAATCAAGAGAAGAAAAATTCATATTCTCTCAAAAGGCGCCTAGGGTTGCTAGCACTTCTCGAGGCATTTGTGGAAGGATCGATCGTGTGGACCGACTTAGAGGAGATCGCGCTTGCGTCTCTACAAATTGAAACCGGGTAGAATTGAAGCCTACACGGTCAGTGGTTCCTAACAAGAGTACCTATTTAATCGAATTTGTTTTGACTTGTTGGCCTCCGTTAAGGTCAAGGCGAGCTAGAAAGGGATCCTAGCCACTAGGAAGTCTTCCAATGGAACTTCTTGAGCTAATAGTGAGGGCTATTAACTTGAGTAAAATAGTAGGAGTATAACATTAAATCTAAAGACCTGATTAGTGGTTAATTTTGTAAAATTTTGTTATAATTATAACCCCCGTTTTGATTTTAAATTAGTTTAATTGAATAGTTATGTGTAATATATATCTATATATAATATATAATTTATTATAATAAACTTGTAAATAGAATATATATATATATTATAACATAATACATATACTCAATGGAGTGCATGCATGGAGCATCTATATAATATATAAGTATATAATATACCATATAATATATCATAAAAATATATATAATATATAATTTATTAATAACACTCAATTGCTTGTTTGTAGGCATGAAAAATGTGGGCTTGGAGACTCAAATTGGATTAAAGAATGAAGAATTAAAACCCATGAAGAATTAAAGCTTATGAAGAATTAAACCCTATGAAAAATCATGAAGAATTAAGACCCAACTTGAGCAACCTATGAAAGACATTATTTAGAGAAAACCCAAGCATTATTTTTAATCCTAATGAAGATAAAAAACCCAATTATAAAAATTTATTTATTTATTTATTTTTATTTATTTTATGAGTGCTTTATTAGATGTGTATTATAGCTAAAATCCATTTAACTTTATGAGTGCTTTATTAGGTGTGTATTTTAGTTAAAATTCATTTAACTTTAAGTGTGTGAGTGCCCATTAGATATAATTATGTCTAGTTAAATAATTAAAATTGTATGGTTTGTATTGCATTTTGTGGGTTATAAATAGCTCACTTGATTGCATTTGTAAGGGTGATTATTATTCTTGAATCAAAGTTTAGTTGTTTTCTTATAAATTATCTTTAAGAATTGTTCTTGTTCTCTCTTCTTTTCTTTCTTATTTTCTCTTATAATCTTACTTCTTTTCTTTATTCTCTTGAATTCTCATGTCATTTATTTTTACTTTATTATTTACTGCCTAAATGACTAGTTAATTTATGTCTTTAAATTTCTGCAATTTTAATTCTTGTCTTTTTATTATTCACCGCCTAAATGGCTGGTTAATTTTTGCTATTTTAATTCTTGTCATTTAAATTCTATCATTTAAATTATGCCATTTAAATTCCTATCAATTAATTTATAAATGAAGATGAGTAGCTAAATTCAATCTTGGGTTAAGGTAAGGATAGTGTCCAACGTCAATGATTCCCAAAGAAAGCTGCACTTTAAATGAGTTATATTAATTTAAATTTTAAAATGAGTGTGTATTTTTAATTGAGAAATCACTAAGTTTGGATTGGAGTGTAAGCCTAACTCAGAGCTTTCATGCCACATATGAGAGTTACTAGAACTGGAAACGCTATTATAGCCAAATTCGGATGATTAATTTAGTTATTTTGTGTATTAATTACAATTGAATTTATGGCAGTTACTTAAACTAGAATCTCATATATCATGTATGGAGATTGCTTAAACTAGAACTATCATCATCTCTAATTGCATTTAATAACAAACCCTCATATTTGAAATTAAATTAATATTGCTAATCTTTTATGCTAAAAATTGAAAATTAACAGGTTGGTGCTGAAATTGTCTTAACTCAAGTCTTATCTAATTCTATATTTTTATATTTAGTGTTTATTTTTGTAACGACCCGCCTCCCGGAGCCTCCTCGTGCACAAAGAGGATCCGTGAGAGGGTCATTACTAAAATGATACAGAACAAAACACAACTACAACTCATGTAAAATCCTTGTTAAAATCATATTCTTTTTATCATTCCACATCTCATAATCAGTTTTACAAAATCATTCATCACTTGGGCCCACCTGGGCTTATATAACATACGTCAATCTCAAAATCGTAAACATTAACCTTAACAAAGGCACAATAATACCCAGGATCTAGTTTCGGGAGAGCTCTGCACTTGCTACATTGACACGACGGCCTGGACCCAAACCCCGCTGAACGTATCTGTTATCTCGGGAATACTCTTACCTGGAATGATGTAAAGCAAACATGAGTCGCGAGACTCAGCAAGCTCATGAAAGAAAGGCTGAGGGTTTAAGATAGGACTCTTCCCTTGACACCCCATGCAATCCATGCCAATGCAATCACGCCATGTCATGAGCTATACGTACTTTACTTCTACATGCATAATATAAAATTAACTGCACATAAGGAGCCAGGGGCCCACATAAGTCACACATTGGCACCCAGGTCCTGCATGCAAACCTGTTATCAGTCTCTTATAGGCTACTATATCATTTCTCTTACATATCCATTTTCCTGTCGCTATCGTCTTATCCTGTCGTTGCCGTGGGACTCTAACCCCCGGTCTTTTTATTACCGTGGGACTCTAACCCCCGGTCTTATCGTGGACCACGCCGCCGTGGGACTCTAACCCCCGGTCTTACCGTGGCCACATCGTGGACCACGCCGCCGTGGGACTCTAACCCCCGGTCTTACCGTGACCACATCCACCACCCATTCTCATCATTTAAAACCTCACATCCTTACCATGCAGTGCAACAAATAAGAAATGCAACGGCTTTTGTAGCATAAACGTGATGACAAGGCCCCCATAAACCAAGCATCAGGCCCTGCTACGCCTCACATAGGAATACACACATGCAACATGCTCTAAATGCATATGCTTACCTAGGGTACCCAAATTGGCTCTTAGACCAACTGGGTCATGTAAATGCTCATACATCCCATCACACACAAAGCATGTTCCCAAGTGAATGCAACCCAGCCCCCTGTAGCACACACATCATGATATGCACAAGCCAAGGCGGGAATCTGGCAGTACTAGCTCTTCTGGCCCGTCTAGCGCTTATCGTTTCAGTCGATGACTAGCGCCCATACATCCAGCCATCAACTGCCACGACCCACGGTCGACAGTCAGTGGCTTTGTACCCCATACCCTTAAGACACACATAGATAACATCAAACTTAGTCTCTTACACTCAACATTTCTCTTACTTTATCCATAACAACATAGAAATCATTAGGTCATTCACATTCTCTGCTCTTCTCAAACACAGGAAACCATTTTCACATTCATAACAAACTACTAACATAATCACATGATCTTGACCACATCTATTTTCTAAGAACCTAGCCCCAATGGGTTCGGCATCATTCCCAATGAAAGCGGAGCGGTACAAAGCCCCGTGACAGACGGAATGAAAGACACCAAAACATCTCTGTTTAACTCTTTCCATTAACAATAATCTCATTAAATAAATAAAAGTCGTAGGGTGGTACCACGCGGATTATCATTATTAGTGCGTGGAACCGAATCATGGTGAGGGAGGGAATAGAATATAAGAAACCTCGAAGACTTTCACGGGAAATAAATAACGCGAGGATAGGGTTAGGAACTTGCCTGAAAATGGTGGATTCTTAACTTTTACGCACTCCCACTGCGAAGTAATACAATTAAAGTCAATAATGAGTTCTCGGGCCCTAATTAATTAATTTCGACCGTATAAAATTAATATCTCTATGCATAATAATTTACTTAACTTACCTGACTACTTAAAATATGAATTAACAAGATTTTTCCCTACTTCTCCTTCAATTTTCCTCTCCCCCCGGTGCGCTGCTGGCCGTTCCTCCCTCATCACCTCTTTATTTTCTCTGTGTTTTTCCTTTTCACAATGCTTGGTTCATGCCCAAATCCGCCCTTGGCCGAGTTTGGCTCTCTATTTATACCTCAATTTTGCCTTAACAGCTAAGCTCCACGCTTCCCTAGCCTATCATTTGAGCTTCTAAAGTCAAACAGCAAAATCCTAATCACTTGATTGAAATGGGGGAGACTTGTGCGTGAAGCTTGGTCCAAAACTGGAATGGAGGACAATTTCAAATCCACAACCCAGCGCACCCACTGCTGCCCATTTCTCATGCTAATATATTATTATAATGTTAATATATTAATTAAAATTATTTTATCTTATTATATAAAATATATATATACCCGCCAACCTATACATATGCTGCCATTAGTTATATGTATACTAATCACATGTACCCATATATTAGTATATTAAACATTATGCCCTTGATAAATTATATAATAGTATTATGTATATATATTTTAATTCAGAACACTTTGCACGCCAATATGCTGCAAATTACTATCAATTCTTTCATTTAATTTATTTTTTAATTATTTTATTTTATATATAAACATATTAATACTTATAATATTTTATTTACCTTGGTTACTCATTTCCTCAAAACCATATAAATAAATATATTTTCTAAAATCTCCAAATATTCAATAATGATTTCAAATATCAAAATTAATAACTATTATAATTTTTATTATATTTTAATTACAGGGTGAGAGTGCAGCCAAGACCATGTTTAATGTTAATCATGACATAAAACTTACCATGGATTTCTTCTATGTTATAGAATACATTATGACAAATACATTATAACATCACATTTCATTAATATGAATGACATAACAAAAGACTTGGAAACATTCCAAGCCTATCCTTCTATCATTGAGAATGAAAGGAAAGAGAATGATGCATTCATGACTGAGGTTCACTTGGCTAAACATAAGTCATCCATATAGGTATTGGATATAGGATGTGGATTGCATATTTATAATAATATGTAAAGGGCTAAGTGAAGTTAGAAAGTTAGAGAAAGATGAAGTAGACTTACGACTTAGAAATGGAGCAAAAGTTGTTACATTTGCTGTGGGTACATACTTTATATTTCTTCCTTCAGGCCTAATCCTAGAATTAAGAAATTGTTACTATGTGCTAGTTTTATCCAAGAATATCATTTCAATATCAAGCTTGGGTGACATGGGTTTTTCATTCATAATTGAGAACAACTGTTGTTTTATAATTAAGAATGGAATTACCTATGAAAATGCCACTAAAAGTAATGGACTATTTGTTTTGGACATGGATAGGTCGATCCTTAATGTGAATTCTAAAAGTCTCAAAAGAGATGGTATAAATTGGACCTATATGTGGCATTGTAGACTTGGTCATATCAACGAGACTCGCATATCCAAGCTTCACAAGAATGGATACTTAGATCCATTTGATTTTCAATTAATGGATGTATATGAGTCTTGCTTGATGGGAAAAATGACTAAGGCACCATTCAACAAGAATGTTGAGCATGCCACTGACATCATACATAGTGATGTATGCGGGCCCATGTCCAAACAAGCAAAAGGTGGATATAACTACTTCATTACATTCACTGATGACCATTTGAGATATGGTTATGTGTATTTGATGAAATATAAATCGGAATCCTTTGAAAAGTTCAAAGAATTCAAGAATGAAGTAGAGAACCAACTTGGCAAGGAGATTAAAACACTTCGATCAGATCATGGTAGAGAATATTTGAGTTAAAAATTTACTGACTATCTCAAAGAGTGTTGAATTCTTTCACAACTCACACCTCCTAGAACTCCCCAACAAAATGGAGTTTCTAAAAGAAGAAATCAAACCTTATTGGATATGGTTTGATCCATGATAAGTCTTGCAGATCTTCCTCCTTCCTTTTGGGGCTATGCCTTAGTAACAACAGCCTACCTCTTGAACAAAGATCCTACTAAGTTTATAGATATGACACCATATGAGATATGGTGTGGAAAGAAGACAATTCTTTCCTATCTCAAAGCTTGGGGATGTGAAGCTTATCACAAAAGGCTAACAAGTGTCTATTTATAGGATACCCTAAAGAGACCAAAGGGTACTATTTCTACAATCCTCAAGAGCAGAAAGTGTTTCTTGCTCGACATGTCATGTTTCTAGAAAAAGAGTTTTTTTTTCCAGAAAATAGAGTGGGAGGAAGATTGAGCTTGAAGAGGTTCAAGTACAACCTATAGATAATGCTCAGTCTAGGGAACTTTAGGATGCATCACAAGTTATTGTGGAGCATACTACTCCCCCGATTACACAGGAGGTTCGTAGATCCTCTAGGGTTCATTGAGAGCTAGAGAGATATGGATTTCTCATGACTTTTGAAAGAGAAGTGATGCTCACAGAAAATGATGAGCCCACTACCTATGAGGAAGCCTTTGTAGATAGAGATTCTACTAAATGGAAAAAGGCTATGCAGGCAGAGATGGATTTCATGTACATTAACCAGGTATGGACCTTAGTTGATATACCCAATAGGGTAAATCCCATAGGGAGTAAGTGAATCTTTATGAGAAAGACTGACATGGATGGAAACGCAAGTGTCCATAAAGCTCGCTTGGTAACAAAAGGTTTCAAACAATGATTGTAACGACTCGTTTATTTGTGAATTAATGTGAATTTGGGTGTGAGAAATCAATTGGAGAAAAATTAAAATTATCAAGTGAGTTTTGGTAATTATTCAAAATTATTGAGGTCGTTATGGAATATTTGGGGATTTAAGGGAAAATAATAGTTTATGTTTTTTTTTTTGAGAAAATAGGTAATTAACTATTTTGGTTTGAAAGTATTTATGGAAAGAATAGAATAAATTAATTTGGATTAATGTTTGAAAGTTATTGGGGTTAAAGGATAATTTTTGGAAACTGGATGTCACCTTAAAAATAAATGGCAAGGATTTCTATCCAAGGAGGGTTGTAGGCGAGATGGTTGGAAGTGCCAAGGAGGAAGGGGAGGTCGTGGGATCGAACCCGCGGCCAAACAAATCAAAAGCTGGGTTTTTGAACCCAGCAGACGCGCCCATTCGCACACGCTGCCACATGGGCTACATGCGCCCGGCCACGCGCCAACATATGCGCGGCCATGCACGCGCATGTGAGCTATGCAGGGCCCTGCGTGGCCCTGTTGCTCCCCAACTGCTGCCAAGTGGCTTCCAGCCACTGCCACTTGTCCAAATTGCCATGCAACTTGTCCAGACCATGTGTCCCAAGCTGATTTTTTAGCCCCCTGAGTTGCCTCCACGATGCTCTAACAAATCCCTACTTTAGGGCCTATAAATAGTCCATTAATGCTTAAGAGAATGGGGGAATTTAGTGAGAAATTGGGGAGATTTTAAGGGAAGGTTTTGGGAGAATTTTGGTGAAATTAAGGGAAATTCTTGCCGTGTGAGTTTGGGCTGTGACGTAAGCAACCTTGATTCGTAGTAGAGGTTAAAGAAAAATATCTAAGGCAAGTTCTTATTATTATTTTGCAAGTTCTGCTCTTATTTTACAAGTTCAATTCCTTTTTTCTCAAGTTTATGTTTTAAATTGCAAGTTCCATTCTCTATCTTTTGTTATTGTAAGATCCTACCTCTTAATTTTCTAAAATTGCAAGTCATTTTTCTATTTTACAAGTTATTTCCCCTTTGCTAGTAAATTATTCAATGATTTACATTTATACTTATTGAGTCTCAAATAAGGTTTTGTATCACCCTATCTTTCTTTGGGAATAATGTTTCATTGAGGACATGCAAGGGTTTGATGTTGTCTTGCATGAACGTTGCCCTATTATGCATATTGTTTCGTTAATTACATGTTAGTTATATATGAGGAGTTATTGCAAATATGCATGTTATAAAGATGCATAAGGCATGTGCATGAAAATGGTTTTTTTTTTTAATGTGTAAAGGCCTCATGATGCGAGCAACGAAAGAGTTCGCAGGATATATCTACAGAGAAAGTGTTGAGCTCAAAGTTGGACTTCAGTCTTAGGTTTATGTTATGGACTTCGATCACAGGTTTATGTTATGGACTTCGGTCCCAGGTTTATGTTATGAACTTCGGTCCCAAGGTTTCGAACTTCGGTCCCATGGTTTTAGACTTCGGTCCCATGTTATAGTTTTAAAAAGGACTGCATATGAGCATGGATGCATGTTTCATTATTTTATCATGCAGAAGTACCTTAAATGACATTCATGTCTCTTTTGCTTCTTAATACTCATGACTCTTATGCTCGCTTTCTTCTAGTTATACTTGTTGGGCCTTGTGACTCATGTTTGCTTGCATCATTCCAGGTAAGGGTAAAGCTAAAGAAAAGGGTGAGCCAAGTGAAGCAGGATCCATGGGGTAGCAATGTGTATAGAGCCATCTCAATCAAAGGTCCTTGGGGGGTGTTTAGTGGTGTGTAATATTAAGTTATGGTTGTTTATGTTACAACCTCTCTGAGGGGATATGGTGGGTTTATGGACCTTAATATGGTGTGTAATATTGAATTATTTTTGTTTATGTGAGCATGTGAACACTATTGTATTTGTCTATGAGAAAAAATGTATGGATGTGGCTTCTGTTATCAAGGAGGATGTGTAATGTTTTAATGGGCTTTGGCAATTATGTCATCTTGTTGTGGGTCCCTAGTTAGGGGCTCCTACAATGATATGGTATCGATTACGATGAAATCTTTTCACCTATAGAGATGCTAAAATCCATTAGGATTTTGCTTGCCATTGTTGCATATCATGACTTTGAAATTTGGCAAATGGACGTTAAGATTGCTTTCTTGAATGGAAACTTATCGGAAGATGTGTATATGATACAACTAAATGGTTTGTTTCCAAGGAAAACAGTCATAAGGTATACAAACAACAAAGGTTTATTTATGGGCTTAAGTAGGCCTTTAGAAGCTGGAACATCTGGTTTGATGAGATAATTAAAGAGTTTGATTTCTCACAAAGTGAAAATGATCCGTGTGTATACGAAAGGATTAGTGGGAGCGCTCTTGATAGGAAATGACATTCCTACCTTACAAAAGGTGAAGGATTGGCTCTCCAAAAATTTCTCAATAAAAGACTTAAGTGAAACAACCTACACACTTGGCATAGAGGTCTATAGGGATAGATCTAAAAGGTTGCTTGGACTAAGTTAAAGTACGTACATAGACAAGATACTAAAGAGGTTTAGTATGACCGAGGCAAAAAATGGGTTCTTGCCTTCATCTCATGGCATCAATCTCTAATAAGGACATGTGTCCCGCAATAAGAAAGAGATAGGATGAGTAAGATTCCTTATGCATTTGTTGTGGAATCTATCATGTATGTCATGCTATGTATAAGGATAGATGTCTCGTATGCTTTAAGTGTTACGAGCAAATACCAGGTTGATCCAAGAAAGAGTCATTGGATAGTAATTAAAGACATCCTTAAGTACTTGAGAAGAACTAAGGATGTATTTTTGGTATATGGAGGAGAAACTGAGCTATTAGTAAAGGTTACTGCAATGCTAGTTTCCAATCGAATAAGGATGATTCTAGATCCCAATCTGGTTATGTCTTTTGCCTTAATGGGGCAACTCTCAGTTGGAAAAGTTCAAAACAAGATATGGTTGTTGATTCTACAATAGAGGCCGAGTGCATAGCGGCTTCTAAGGTGGCCAAGGATGCAGTTTGGATTAAGAAGTTCATGTTTGGACTTTCCGTGGTTCCTAGCATTGTTAATCCAATGGTCTTTTACTATAACAACAATGGTGTCATAGCCTAGGCAAAATAACCAAGGTCTCATCAACGATCCAAACATATACTTCAGCGTTATCACTTTATCAGGGAGATCATTGGGAAAGGTGATGTGAAGATATGCAGGGTAGACACAGATGATAACATTGTTGATATGTTGACTAAAGCACTTTCACAAGGAAAGCATGATAGGCATGTTAAGTCCGTATGCATTAGGCATATGTTGGATTGGTTGTAATGCAAGTGGAAGATTGTTAATGCATGCCCTATAAGTTAAGAGTTAAGTTGTATTTGATATATTAAGATATGGTATATTTGTTGAGTAAGAACCAAAGAGATATTATAATCAGGCACTGAATAGGGATTGACACACAATCCATGTCCTCGCTTGATTGAGATACTTTAAACCAATAAACGAATTGAATTGCATGAGAAGACTATCACTGAAAAGTAGTGATCATAAATTCATATTTCTACCAATTAAGGGCCACGATGGGTTGTTAGACTCCGCTCATGGTCTGACTTTATTCGAAAAAATCATGGCCAACATATATAGAAGCCTAATGGGTCATCATTACAAAAAAATTGATTTTTTGCGACAGTTTTTAAAAATCGCAACTAAATTCAAAAAAATAATTTAATAATTAAAAATTAAAATTAAATTTTGTGATAGTTTTTGACAAATCGCCCCTGAATTCAGAAAATAATTAAATAATTAAAAATAAAAATAATTTAACATTTGCAGCAGTTTTCCAAAACTGCAGCAAAATTCTTTAAAAAAATTTAATTTTGACCCCCGCTAAATTTAAAAAATAATTTAATAATTAAAAATTAAAATTAAATAACATTTGCGGTGATTTTTCAAAATCACCGTAAAATTCATTAAAAAATTTAATTTTGCGATAGTTTTCAAATAAACGCAACTAAATTTAGAAAAAAATAAATAATTAAAAATAAAATTAAATAACATTTGCAGCAGTTTTGAAAAATAACTGCAAAATTCACTAAAAAATTTAATTTTTAAAAAATAAAAATAAATTTAACAAAATTTTAATATATAAAATTTTAATAATTTTAAAAATAAATTTTAAGAAAATATATAAAATCTTATTTTTATTTTTTAATCAATTAATTTATTTAATTTAATTCAATTAATTTATTTTTAATTTATTTCAGTATTCTTTTAAAAAATAATCAATTAATTTATGTTTTTTAATTTATATTAGAAATATAAAATATAATTCTGAAAAATAGTGGTTGGATTAGTATATAATATATATACGCGAATATATAATAACCAGGCTTCGCAGCTAGGGTGGTTCCGTGCGCGTACGAGCATAGGGGAGGTCGCAGGTTCAAAATTGAGGAAGGAGATATTTCCAGCATCGCCACATGGTATGCAGGGGCCAAGCGCGCATGTGCGCACTCTAGCCCACGCTAGCAGGGGCTTCCAAAAATTCAAAATTTTTTGAATTTTGAAATTTCAAAAGTTTTGGAATTAAAATTCAATATTTTGAAATTTTTGCGGCGGTTTCTAAATATTTTCAAAACTGTCGCTAAATCACTTATTTTGCAGCGATTCTCAAACCGCAGCAAAAAAATGACTTAGCGGCGGTTACTTCAGCGGTTGTTAAAAACTGTCGCTAAATGCTTCAGACGGCTGATTTAGCAGCGGTTTTGAAAACAACCACTAAATGCCATTTTTTTTTGTAGTGCATACGCAATAAGGGTTTGCAATTACAAGGTAATGACGGGCTCAATTAGAATTGGAGAATCCTAATAAGGAGCTAAAGTTCTTAAATATTAATAGTTAATATTTTAGAACTTAAAATAAATAAGTCTTTTAATTAAGTTTGTCATAATTCACTTGAAACCCTGGTTAGACTAGGCTACCTAAATTAAGGGCTTGGGTCTTGGTAGATTGTTACTTAATTAATATATGAACTTATTTATGAAACTAATCTAAGGATATTGGGTTGATAAAGGAGCTTAATGGACTGTTTTAAAGTGTTTAAAACATAAAGGCCAATAGGGAGAATAAATGGGAAAGCCCAATTCTATGTTTTAAAGGATTTAAAACATGGGCTTAAAATACCATGTGGCCCAAAACCTCATTTAGGGTTTTGTGCCTAAGGGTTATGAATAATCCTTATGTGGTTTCTTTTGTCTCGAACCATGTGCCTTTCTTAGCTATTGATACCATTTAACGTGCATGAGAAAAAGCTTCCACAATGTCTTCTTGAGCTAGCACTCTCTTATCCTTAGGGAAGTCGCCCCCTATAAGGTTCTTAGATTGCAAGCTTATGTAGATACTGTCAGAGGCCGGGCATTTGAATGGCTAAGTGATCATTGCTTTTCAAGATTAGATCTTCACGTCAAGAGGTAATCCATTGCCATTATTTCATAATCTATTCCCTTGGAGAGATCCTAAAGGTATTTACTGTTAATTTGTTTTTATTTTTCCACTGCATTATGATATGTAAATGCCTTCACCTCCTCTACTCTTAGCTGGTCCAATTGTCTGAGTAAGAGTTCGGTAGTTTCACCAAATAGAAGGAGGGAATTGAGGAGATGCCATCAGAGAGAAAGATGGAGCTAAGGAAACGTTTTCAGAGAAAGAGATGGAGTTGAGGAAACACCACCGGAGAGAGAGAGAGATGAGAGAAGCCGGAGGGAGACACAAATGAAGAAAGAGAAAGAGTTGAGGAGACACCGAAGATAGAGTGAGCTAAGGAAACGTCGAAGAGAAAGCAGACGCTAGAGAGAAAGAGAAGGGAGATGAGACATTAAAAAATTGTCATATTAGTGCGTGTGCATATCACTTGCTGGCTAAGTGTTTAAATATGTGATTTTACAGAGTTCAGGGTCACATTTGGAATAACAAAAAGTTTAGGGTTCTACCCCCCCCCCAAAAAAAAAAAACATAAATGTTTAGAGGCAAAAATATGCTTTTGGTCAAACTCTAATATGTTAAAAAAGCCAAAAACATCAAAGTCATCATGTGATATCTAAGATAACAATAATAATAATTAGGTTTAATACATATGGCATCTTTCAACAATTAAAAAAATATGAAGTTTAGTTTCTAATGTGTAAAACATCAAGATTCAGTATCTCAACTATTAAAAAATATTGATTTAAATCCTTACTGTGACAAGACATTAGTGAGTGTATAAATGCACATGTTTCCGTGAGTGACACTGTAATACCCCAAGAGTTCAGAGAAGAGTAGTATATATCGAGGATAAGTAAAGAAGGAAACAACACTAGTTGGATACCTTTTGTACTGAATGCAGGTAAGGAACTCCAGAGTTAAGTGTGCTTGAGCTGGGAGCAGTTCAAGGATGGGTGACTCCCTGGGAAGTTCGCATAGGCCCATCAGGGTAAGTTGTTCCGGTCCTTCTTATTGCTCGATGCGAGATGTTACAGGTGGTATCAGAGCCGACCCTTGGAGAAGGCGGTCCGATGAGGGCGGGGAGTGGCGCTGGGGTGCGAGGGCCTGAACAAGGAGCGGCTCCTGGCAGGCTTCTAGGATGGCAACCTCCAAATGGGAGAAGGTCTGGGACTAGTTGTAACGTCGCATGATGAAGACGTCATGTGCTTAAGGGGGGGAGAATGTAATATCCCAAGAGTCCAGAGAAGAGTAGTGTATATCGAGAATAAGTAAAGAAAGAAACAATACAAGCTGTATACCTTTTGGGCTGAATGCAGGCAAGGAACTCTGGGATTAAGCGTGCTTGAGCTGAGAGCAGTTCAAGGATGGGTGACCACCTGGAAAGTTCGCGTAGGCCCATCAGGCTAAATTGTTCCGGTCCTTCTTATTGCTCGATGCGGGATGTTACAGACACGTCATGTACGTAGATGATCAGTTAATAGTATTTGAATAGACTAACTGATTTGTTATTCTCCCTCAACAATTAAAAATATGATGTTTGATCCCTAATGTACAAAAATGTCAAGATTCTATATATTAACTATTAAAATAAAAATTTAAATGTCAAGATTTCGTGTCTCAAGATTTTTAATAGTTGAAATATAAAATTTTGACATTTTGCTCATTAAGGACCAAACACCATATTTTTCAATTGTTGAAAAGCATAACAAATTAGTTAATCTATTCAAATATTGTCAACTAGTTATCCACGTAGTGTGTCACTTATGGAAACGAGTGCATTCATACATGAGCTAATGTTATGTCATAATAAGATTTTAAAGTAACAATTTTCAACAGTTGAAATATCAAATCTTGACATTTTACACATAAGAAACTAAACTCTATATTTTTTAATTATTAATAGGGTATCGTATGTATTAAGCCTAATAATTACTTTGTAGGATGTGTCCCCACCAATCTTGTAATGAATAAATCTAAGTGTGATTCTGTTCACCCTTTTTAACGGGGCTGAACATAACTCCCGTTAGTGAAAATTAACGAGGAAGAGAGGTCTCTCTCCCTAAGAAATCCACCCATCATGTTTCTCTCTCTCTTCCCTTTCTTTTCTCCAACAACCGTCTCTTGCCTTTCACGCATTGATTGCCACTATATCCTTCCTCGTCACAAAGAAGGAGGATGTAGCGACGGTTAGGGCGCGAGAGGCGAGATGGTGAGAGGCGGCCCCAGTGACAGGTGGAGAAGAAGCGATAGAGAGAGAGAGAGAGAGAGAGAAACAAAAAAAGAGGATGGAGAAAGAGAATGAGGAAGAAGCTTGGGTGTTCAAAACATTGGGCTGTGCAAAGAAAAGGAAATGAAAAGAAAACTTATGGCACCCATCAGGCTCAATAAATCTAGCCTT
The DNA here is from genome assembly GCA_036245055.1 of Diospyros kaki. Taxonomy (NCBI): domain Eukaryota; kingdom Viridiplantae; phylum Streptophyta; class Magnoliopsida; order Ericales; family Ebenaceae; genus Diospyros; species Diospyros kaki. The sequence goes on along the minus strand of BSEG01000010.1, from coordinate 22,525,643 downwards.
ACCTCTTCCTCCAACAAATTAAGATGCATGTTACTAGGTCATGATCGGGTGTTTTTAAAATATTTTATTTTTAATTTGAAATTTAGAGTTTGAGATGTTTTATTTTTTATAATTTTATTTCTGACTGATAACCTCTTATGATATTATTTTTTGTAAAAGATTAAATTTATATGTTGAAAAACAAAATAATCGTAATGCCCAATTAATCTTAAATAACTCTATACATAGTTCTATAATTAAAAAAATATCAAATTTACTTTTAGGTGGAAGAGAGTAACATCAATTTAATTGATTACATGAGAGAGAGAGAGAGAGAGAGAGTAATAAAGAAAAAAAATTAAAAAAATATAACTACTCCGAATTAATTAATTGCTAAACCTAAATAAAATCTCAATTTATTTCTAAAGAAGTAAAAAAAAATGATTGGTCCATAACTTAAGCAAAATTTAATTTATCTTTAAATTAAATAAACTAATTTCTAATTTATGTAAAATCAAAATAATTTAATCCTCGTGGAAGGCTAAAACCAAACAAGTCATCCATAGAGCAGGTTGTCGACTTTGGTTGTCTTTATCAATCACGGCACTCAAAAACTGTTTCATTTAACACTAAACATTCTAAAGAATAAACTATTGCATTTTTCCTTTAAAAAAAAAAAAAACCTTGAAATAATTGCTGCGCCTTCCTTGGAGAAAATAGAAAAATAAAACAAACCGGCAACGACCCCATCAACTCTTCTCTCCTCCATATAAAGACAATCCTGCTTCTCTATCAGTCTATACCTTTCTCTGCTTTTTGCTCTCTCCAATCAATTCATCTTCATATTGGCTTCTTCTTTCCTTCCTAGGGCCCCCCAAAAATTTCTGCTCAGCTTCTAATTTAGGTGCCCGTTGACGAGTGACCACTAAAGAGGAGGCGGTGACGAAGATAGAACCAACTAAGGGGGCCTCCAAAAAATTTTGAGCCCAACTTCAAGAATTAGGTTGTCGGCTAGCCACTAGGAGGAGGCGGCAACAAAGATTGGAGGAGATGACAGGAGGAAGGAGACGGCAACAGTCACTGGTCGATTTACCGTTCTTGCAAACACAAACGACGGTCAGGGAAAGAGAGAGAGGTGGTCGCCTTTCCTACCTCTCAACTGCGCCATTGCCCGTTGCTGACCATCGGCCTCCTACTTGGCTCTGACAACTAGGCTGCCATGCCATCTCTTTCCCTCTTGCTACTAGCCAAGGCTTGTCGCCCCTAAATTAGTTTTTGCTTATGACCCCCCATACTTTTGAGCCGACCATATTCCTTCCTTCCAAGGCATGTATGTTTACATACATATATTATGTAATTTCCTTATGATTAATCTCAATCAGATATATATATAGGGTAAAATTAATAAATACTCATTGAACTTTAAAATTGTAATTATTTACTTACTGAATTTTAAATTGTAATCAGTTACTCATTGAACCTTACTTAACATCAACCATCCCCTCACTTGTTACAACTCCGTCAGATATTACAAATGAAAAATGTTAATGGAATCCAACCTGGCTAACGGAATCTTACATGACAAAAGTAAATTTAACATACACTCATTGAATTTTAAAAATATAACTAGTTACTCACTAAACTTTGTTCAACATCAATCATCCATCACCTCGTTCCATCACCGTCTGATCTTAAAACACCTATTACATCACCGTCTGATCTTGAAACATATTAAAAGATTTTTTTATGCATTTGAAATCACTTCTCAAACCAAAAGGTAAAAACTAAACTAATGATTCAAATTAAAAAATCTATTGATGCAAATCAAAAGTAAAAAAAAAAATATCTGCTTAGATTTTTTTACCTCCATTACAAACAATGAAATTCACAAAAAATGTATTCAATAATGAGACCAATAGCCAAAAAGTGATTACAAAAATCATATTTCTTTTATGTCAAAAACCAACAATCTTCAATTTTTGTAATCAGTTTTTGGCTCTTGGTTTCATTATTGAATATATTTTTTGTGAATTTTGTTGTTTGGTAATGGAGATAGAAAAATCTAAGCAAACATTTTTTTTTTTTACTTTTGGTTTGTATCGGTAAAACAACAACAACATATCCAGCCGTTATCCCACTAAGTGGGGTTGGCTACATGAATTCTAGACTTATATGTGGGTTACATCCCAACAAATAGTTTGTCTAGAATTCATATTTGGATCCGACTAGGTTTTACGCTGGCTGTCGGCTACCTAACGCAACCCTCCTCCTTTATCCAGGCTTGGGACCAGCAGTGGATAATATCCTCTGGCGGAGTAATGATGAAATGAAGTTTGAACACCATCTTCACATGGAGAAATTTCATGAGATGGTGGTGAATGAAGATAATTGATATAGTTGTGTTCCATAACTTAGTTGACATGGTGAAACCAACAAGTACAATATGGAAACACAACAAGTATAATTGATATGGTTTGTATCGGTAGTTTTTTTTAATTTGACTCATTAGTTTAGTTTTTGACTTTTAGTTTGAGAAATAAGTGATATCAAATGTATACAAAAATCTTTTAATATATTTCAAGATCAGATGGTGATGTAATGGAGTTATAGATGGTTGACATTGAGTAAAGTTCAATGAGTAAGTAGTTACATTTTTAAAGTTTAGTGAATGTATGTTAAATTTATTTTTATCACGTCAGATTCCATTAATCACGTTAGATTTCGTTAGCATTTTTCATTTGTAATATCTAATAGAGTTATAACGAGTGATGGATAGTTGAGGTTGAATAAAATTTAGTGCGTAACTGATTACAATTTAAAGTTCAATGAATAATAATTATAACTTTAAAATTCGATGAATATTTATTAATTTTACCATATATATATATATATATATACATATGTACACACGCACACTTCATTTTGGTTCCAACATCAGTACGTAACATACATGCGGATGCATGTACACACACAAGCACATTCGATTAGCTTAATTAATTAGCTGTGTATTTATAATATAATGAAAATATGAAGACGTAGATAGATTTAAAACAAGTGTAAACTATAGAAATCATTTTTTTGTCTTTAAAATGAGTTTAATGCAAGTAAAGTAAAATAATTGTATATTATTTTTAATATTAAAATATTTGTATGAATAAAAATTTTAAAGCATGATATATTTATTATTAAGTATTAAAAATATTAAAGTAATAACAACTTTCGCTTTAGCCTTTCCCTCCATCCTTTTCCTTTTTCGATCTTCCTCCTTTGCTCTTAGTTATTCCAATTGTATGAGTAAGAGTTCGCTATAGCTTCACGGAATAGAGAGAAGGAACTGAAGAGATATTTTTGGAGAGAAAGAGGGAGCTAAGGAGACGTCGTTGGAGAAAGAAATAGAACTAAGGAAAAACTACCGAAAAAAGAAAAAGAGAGAGAGAAGAGAAGCCAGAGAAGACATAGGCAAAGAAAAAGGAGTTGAAGAGATAACGGAAATAGAGTGAGCTAAGGAGACATCGAAAAGGGAGCAAACGTTGGAAAGAAAGAGAATAGTGATGAGACACTAAAAAATTGTCATATCAGTGTATGTGCGTGTCACTTGCTATCTAAGGAGTTGAGCTTATTTTTGTCACTTGTACAAAAACATTAATATTCTATATCTTAACTATTAAAATAATAATTTAAATATCAAGATTTCGCGTCTCAAGGTAAGGACTTAAAATAATAATTTTTAATAGTTAAATATAGAATTTTGATATTTTGCTCATTAAAGACTAAACGTCATATTTTTTAATTGTTGAGAGAACACAACAAATTAGTCAACTAATTCAAATATTGTCAACTAGTCATCCACGTAATATGTTACTTATGAAAACGAGTGGGTTCATACACGAGCTAACGTTTTGTGACGATAAGATCTTAAAGTAACAATTTTCAATAGTTAAAATATTGAATCTTAACGTTTTACACTTGAGAAACTAAATTTTATATTTTTTAATTATTAATAGAGTACCATATGTATTAAGCCTAATAATTACTTTGTAGGACGTGTCCTCACCAATCTTGTAATGAATAAATTTGAGTGTGATTTTGTTTATCCTCTTTAACGGGATTGAACATAACCCCCATTATTTTTCACTAACAGGAAGGGGGTCTCTCTCCCCAAGAAACACACGTATTATGTTTTTTTCTCTTCCCTTTATTTGTTCTAGTAATTGTCTCTTGTTTTTCATGCGTTAACCATCACTACATCCTTTCCTCACCGCAAAAAAGAAGGATGCAACAACGGTTGGGCCACGATAGATATGACGACAAGAGATGCCATGGCGACTGGGGAAGGAGATGCGATGGAAAAGAGAATGAGAAAAAAATTCTACTATTCAAAGCAATGGCTACACAAAGAAAAGGAAATGTGGGCTGGGGCACGATAGATAAGACGACGAGAGATGCCATGGCGACTGGGGAAGGAGATGCGATGGAAAAGAGAATGAGGAAAAAGTACTACTATTCAAAGCCACTACTATTCAAAGCAATGGCTACACAAAGAAAAGGAAATGTGGGCTACACAAAGAAAAGGAAATGTGGGCTGCGCAAAGAAAAGGAGAATGAAAGAAAATTGAAGGGCCCACAAATTGGGGGGAAGGGGGGGTGGGCGCAGGGGTCACGCTCAATAAATCCCAACAAGTTAAGATGCATGTTATTGGATCATGATGGGGTGTATTTAAAATATTTTATTTTTAATTTGAAATTTAGAGTTTGAGATATTTTATTTTTGACTGATAATCTCTTGTGATATTATTTTTGGTAAAAGATTAAATTTATATGTTGAAAACAAATAATGGAACTGCCCAATTAATCTTAAATAACTCTATACATAGTTCTATAATTACAAATTAATTAAAAAAATATCAAATTTACTTTTAGGTGAAAGAAAGTGACATCAATTTAATTGATTACATGAGAGACAGAGTAATAAAGAAAAAAAAATGAAAAAATGTAACCAGTCCTAATTAATCAGTTGCTAAACCTAAATAAAATCTCAATTTATTTCTAAAGAAGTAAAAAAAAAAAATTGATTAGTCCATAACTTAAGCAAAATTTAATTTATATTTAAATTAAATAAACTAATTTCTATTTTATGCAAAATCAAAATAATTGAATCCTCCTAGAAGGCTAAAACCAAACAAGAGAGTAGGTTGTTGAAGACCTTTGATTGTTTTCATCAATCACGGGCACTCAAAACTGTTTCATTTTAACATTTTAAAGAATAGGGTCTCTTATTTTTATTTTTTTATATTGTTTTTAATTTTTTAAAATAATAAAATATGTTTAATTTTATATTTTTAAAAACATATTTTTAAAAATAAGAAAAACTTTTGTAAAGAAAAATTAAAATAATAAAAAGTCATTTTGACTGTTTTCATTACAAATACGCCTAAAAATTTTAAAATGCTGAAAATGATACATACAAAAAGAACGTATTTTTGATAATTTCAAAATAGACGTTTAAAATATAAAATTGAAAATAAATTAAAAATTTAAAATTCAAAACTAAAGCACGAAGATAATAACTCTTAAATTATTGTATTTTTCTTAAAAAAAATAAAACCTTGAAATAATGGCTGGGCCTTCTTCCTTGGAAAAAATAGAAAAATAAAACAAACCCTGAATGGGCACGTCAACTCTTCTCTCCTCTATATAGAGACAAGCCTCCTGGCTGCTTCTCCACAAGTCTATACCTTCTTTTTCTCTGCTTTTTGCTCTCTTTTCAATTCATATTCGTATTCGCTCCTTCCTTCCCTTCCTTCCTTCCTTCCTTCTTCCTTCCTTCCTTCCAAGGTGTGTATGTTTATATACATATATTATGTAATTTCCTTATCAGACATATATGTATATATATATATATATGTATGTATGTATGTACACACGCACACTTTCATTTAGGTTCCAACATCGGTACGTAACATACATACGTATACATACACACACACACACACACACACACGCACATTCGATTAGTTTAATTAACTAATTAGCTGTATGTATGTATGTGTGTGTGTGTATGTATATATATATTATGTTTGATGATGATGATGATGATCAGGATATACATATATATATAGGTATATAGGTATATAAAATGTGGAAGCTGAAGATCGCAGAGGGGGGAGATCAATGGTTGGCGAGCTGCAACAATCACGTGGGGCGACAGCACTGGGAGTTCGATCCCCAGGCCGGCACTGCCGAGGAGCGAGCGCTTGTCGAACGGTTTCGCCAAGAATTTACCCTCAATCGCCACCGCCTCAAGCAAAGCTCCGATCTCCTCATGCGCATGCAAGTAAGTAGTCGCCACCGCCTTGTCTTGTTTGTGTGCTGTTAACTGGATGGAGGTTTAGATTTTATAATTCAAAACAATTATAATTATTATTATAAGTCAGCAGCTGCAGGCTGGCAGGCAAATAAATGCTCTTCCCTTGGGGTGGGGGAATTCTTTCTTTCTTTCTTTCTTTAGGTGAGGTGAAGTTGGCTAAATTCGAGACAGCATGGGCCAACTGTAGAGGAGAGAAGGAGAATTAATAACAAAGACCAGAAAAAAAAAAAAAAAACGTAATATTAACTGAGTACTTTGAAAGCAAAAAGGTGAAGTCACTATCTTAGGAATTCTCATAGATCAGTTTCAAGATTTTTATAAGAGGGTAAGTCACAAAATCTAAGATTAAAGTTGGATCTTTAACTAACTATATAAGAGTTTATAATTCAAATCTTCCTTTAAAAATATCTCGTGTTTATCCTCAATCCAATATTAAGTGAGAACTGTTTTATATATGTGATGTGATACGGAATAATACTTTAATTAATTATGATAAGAAAACAGTAACCTTAATAGACCCAAGTTATAGACGTTACATCATCATGATCATCCTATCCTATGTATATACGGTTCAAATTAGGTGAATGGTCATCCTCTAATTATTTGTCCTAATTAATAATATAAGGATGATAAAAGTCCACGAAGCTACTCATTTGATCATTCCTTCACTCAATGAGATTAGGGCCTGTAACATCATGTGCCATACATGCCACTGCTATTGCTATGCTAGCTGCTATATATATATATTTATATATAGTGGAGTAACATTAAAAATAAAAATATACTTATATTAATCGATAATCATTGAGATGACATTTCATACTGAAGAATATTTTGACAATTTTCGGATGCAACCAAATATTTATTAATTAATTAATTAATCAAATCAAGCACGGATAGCTATGAACATTAGCCATTAATTAATTAATTATATATATATATATATTATATATAGGTTACTTGGGTGGCGGCGTTCACGGGCCGGTGCGCTGTAGCCCGTTGTTGTTGGGACTTGAAACTTGCACGTTAGTGTTAATTGCTTACGTACTAGCTTGGCATTAATCATCCAACCTACTATGTTTTCACGCTTTCATTTTTAATTTTGATTTTTGAATTTATTTTTAATTTTATATTTTAAAATTATGGAAAATATATTTTTTTATTTGTAATATTTTTCGTATTTTAAAAATTTTAAACGTGTTTGTGATAAAAACAATCAAAATGACTTTTTGTTATTTTGAGTTTTATTTTGTAAATTTTTTTATTTTTAAAAATATAAAAATATACACATTTTTACTATTTTAAAAAATTAAAAAGTAAAAATAACTTAAAAACAACAAAAGAACCAAACTCAAGAAAAGAAGTTCTGAATTTGACTTTTATGGTAGAATTATATTTTAAATTACATATTAATTTAATTAATAAAGTATAACAAATAAATTAGAGAAAATGTTATCAATAATAATAATAGGTCTAGCTTTTGGTGTGATGATGCACAGCTTAAGAAAGAGAATCCACTTGGAGAAATCCCATCGGGCGTGAAAGTTAAAGATACGGACGAAATAAGCGAGGAGGCAGTGACGAGGACATTGCGAAGGGGGCTCTCCTACTTCTCAAGCATTCAGGTCCACGATGGTCACTGGCCCGCTGAATCTGCTGGCCCACTCTTCTTTCTTCCCCCGCTGGTATGTTTTTCAAATATTTAATATTTTTATTCACAATTAGTGATTGAGACGTGGATAATAAATGTTTTTATCAACATTAATTGAAAATATTAATTTAAGAACCCCCAACAATCCCAACCCCTCCCCCACCTTGTTGGGGACTTTGCTTCTTATTTATAGAAAACGATAATAATACATTTGTGTGTATGCTAAGAAATATCTATATCTGTCATTTATATACGAACGGTTTAACTTTGGATTAGGGATTTTGCTTCTTGTTGATAGAAAACGACAATAATATATTTGTGTGTATATTAAGAAATATTTATATCTGTCTTTGGGTAGAGAGGGAGACTCGTGTCGGATAACATAAGAATGCTCGATGCGTGAATGTGATCAATCCTCTATTAGGAAGTATCTATATCTATCTTCTATGTACGAACAATTTAGCCTTGTTCATAAGATTTATTTAAGGTTTATAAAATATTTATTTATATTAATCTTTTTATCAACCTTAGAAAAGTTAAAGGGATGACCGTGTAACGATTTATAATTTTGTTTTTATTTTAAAAATGATTAAATAAATTTGGAGGATATTTAGATAGAAAGAAAATAGGAAAAATAGCTTGGAATTGTTCTTATAGCAGGTAAGTTGAATTACAAAATTGAAGGGAATGGCCTTGGTTTTGGATAAAAGGGGTTAAAAAAGTGAAATTTTGGATGACAATTGTGTTTGAAAAATAAAAATTTTGAAATTATAGGGTAAATAATTTCAAAACATGATGGAAATGTGTTTGAAAATAAGGTGTATAGTATAGAAAGTTGGGATAAAGGTTAGTTTAAAATTGTGGTTTTTAGTTTTGAAACTAAGGTATATAAAAAAGTTGGGACGAAGGCTAGTTTTGAAGCAAAGATGTACATAAAGTTGGAAAAATTCTAAAACTAAGGTGTACAAAAAGTTGCGATTCAAAACTAAAACAATAAGTTTTGAAACTAAATCCACACTTTTTTGACCAAAAATGTGAGTGGAGTCTCGTTTCATGGAATTTGACCACAAAATTTCTAAATATAGCTCTAAGTGAATATTGCATGGGTGTTGATGGGGTTGGATTGGAATGAGTTGATCATTTGAGACCCGAAATTGGAATTGAAGTGGTTGATTTTGCAAAAACACAAGATTTAAGGTTGGATGAAATTTGGGGGCCCAAGGTGAGACCAAACCCCAAGGAGAACCCATTTTTGTGCCATAATAGCCTTGAAAAAATCGAGGGAAATAGTCTTTTGGAACAACTTGTTTCAAAATAACCTAGGCTTGTTTCGAGGTAAGTATCAAGATTTTTGAAAAAAGATCGGGTCAAGTTTCAAATATTGTGTGCCAAGTTCCCAAATTTGTGACTAGAGTTTAAATCTTGCATGTTGGAATTGCAAGTTTTGAAAGTAATAAGGCAAAGTTTCAAAACTTGTTATAGGGTTGAAATCTTGGATCCTTGAGCCGCAAGTTTCAAAACAAAACAAAAGAGAATAGTTTTGAAACTTGCCCTATTTTTTTTTAGGTTAAATAGACTAATATATCCAGAATTTAGAGTCAATTTTCAATTTTATTCAGTTTTAACCTTTTCTTCAATTTGATTATTGAACTTTAATTTTTATTTCAATTTTATCTTCAATCGGCCAAGTGTGTGCCCTACCATATGTGATGATTGATGTGGACACATCAGCAAAATGATGTCGTTTTGCTATGATATTACAGCAATGCACAAGGCAAAATGACATCGTTTTACTTTGTGTATTTTGAAATCCAAGTAATGGGTTGACCCAATACTTAATGGGTTAAAACCCATCTTCTTTCCTAAATCACCTAGGATTTATGTCTTTCACCTTGCACCGACATTGTTTCTGCCTTTACTGTCGGCTGCCTACTTCTTCCTTACTTTTCATCATTGGTGGCTTTAGCCATTGGCTTGCTTCCATTAACGACAACCACCCATTTGCACGTTTCAACAGATCAACTATCGAATGTGATTGTTGCTATCCATTCTTCTAGTTTTTAGTTTTTGACCGATTAACTTCTATCTCGAAGGCTCCTGTTTGTTTCTCAAATGGCTAACAATTGCAACTCTTTGCAATCTCTTCTTCTTCCCAAAATTCTTTGTCCACTGTCTCCTTCTCATACATATGATATATATCACATATACATATGTATATATATTGTTGAGAGATCGAGAGAGAGAAAGAGAGACTTGCGTTGCTAATACACACACACACACACATCGTATATGGAGAATTGAAGAACAAAGAGGAAGAACGAAGACTATCTGTGCACAATAAATATTCCAAGAATCACAAAGAACAATGGGTAGCTAATTTGTTGAAGCGTACAAATGGGTGGCCGTTGTTAAAGGAAGCAAGCTGGAGATGAAGAGTGAGGAAAAAAAAGGTGGTTGGCGGCGGTAAAGGCAGAAATGGTGGCCGTGCAAGGTAGAAGGTAGAAACTCTAGGTGATCTAGGGAAGAAGATGTGGATTTTGACCCATTAAACGTTGAGTTGACTCATTACTTTCTAAAATACACAAGGAAAAACAACATCGTTTTGGCTTGTGTTGTTTTTCTTTGTGTATTGCAGCAACATCATGGCAAAATGATGCCGTTTTGCTGATCTGTCCATCATTTAGACACATTAACACGCCACATTAGCTGCCACATATGTTGGGGTACACGCTTGATTGATTGAAAATAAAATTGAAACAAAAGTTAAAATTTGATGACTAAATTAAAATAAAGGTCAAAATTGAATAAATTAAAAATTGACCATAAGTTTAAAATATATTAGTTTACTCCGGATTTATTTTATAATGATGACAACTAGAATTTTCAAACACCAACATCAATGAATAGAAATAAATTTGTGTTTTAAAAATGAAAAACATAGAAAAAGATCTCCCATTAAATTATTTTGAAAAAGAAAGTGATTGAAGCAGTTGTCTTATGCAGAATTAAGTGACCGAGAATCTAATCATGGAAACTATGTGATTTCCTTTAATAATTAATGATTTTTCTGTACAAGTTAGCCCCAGATAAAAAAATATATATGTGAACAAACTATTATTAATTATTTCACCATTTATTAATGGAATGAAACGGCAGGTTAGGTTAGAAGGGCTTATAACCCATGCCCTGTGCTAGTTGAAAAAGAGAATTTTAGTGGAAGGCTCACTTTTAGAGAGATGATGTTTGGCTCGATTATAGTTCAACTTCTGTTTTCTAAATAAATTTGAATTAAAGATGAGATTTGGTGGCATGTCTGGGAGGAAACGTCAATATTTGATGTATTTGGTGGCATGGTTTTATTGGTTTTCAAAACTTTAGCAAAAATTCATGATAAATGTAGCAAAAATAAATTAAGATCACCTTATAAGATCTGGTATCAACAACCATATGTAATACAAAAAATCGAAACCATCCATTAAGGTGTTATAAGATTTACCTCACTAAAGAGTTTTAAATATGATAAAGTGGCTGAAAATTCACCCAGGGTAGCTCCGTGCTCAACATCTCCCAAACAATGTCTCCGAAGAGTCTCACTGTTCCAGATATATAGTTTACTAGAAGACCAATTTGACCTCTGAAAACACGATAGGCCTAATTAGTCTACGCTCTGAATAGAAGAGGAAATCTGCAAGATGGCTTATGTGCTAGCCAAGCCACTCGTAGATGATGGGTTTGTAAATGGGTTTAAAAGAAATGAATAGTGGGGAAGAATTGGGAAGAAAAGAATGCTTAGGAAGAAATAGATATAGATCATGGGCATGGTAGTGTTCAAAGAGGGGATACTTGTTTGGTAGGGGGATTTCTTTGGATTGCTTACCATTATCCTCTTGTTTTAGGAAATATCATTATACTCACAAGTAAGTTTGATAAATATTTTTTATAAATTAATAGATATATATAGATTCATAATATTTTATTTAAATTTAATAATAAATTTACTCAATACTACAAATTATTAATTTTAAATAAAATTATTATAAATTTGAGTACACATTTATTTGTAAGAATTGTTTATCAAATTTGATTATAGATATAGGATTTTCCTTGTGTTAATTACGAGAGAGGCACGTGAGAAAAAGTGGATTAGCATGTATTAATAATTTGTATATTATTTTAGTATCCTAACTTTTATTGGTTGGTAAATTATTTTAAAATATACTATATTTATTATTAATTAATACGAGCATTTGAATGCAAAAAATAATGTGTGTAATTATCATATTTTATTTAGAATAAAGTGTATTAGATACACATTAACAAATACGTTAAGGTAACCTTATTTAATAATTAATTCTTATTCTAAATGCAATTAATAACTATGGGCGATACTAATAACGGTTGGTGGTACTTTGGTTAGGTCATAGCTTTGTATGTGACAGGAGAAGTGGACGCCATTTTGTCAGCAGAGCACCAGAAGGAGATCATTCGTTACATATACAACCATCAGGTGTATTCTCTTTCAAATAATGTTAATTTGAAAAATAAAATTAATCCATTTTGATGTATATATATATATATATATATATAGAATGAAGATGGAGGGTGGGGAATACACATTGAGGGGCACAGCAGCGTATTCGGGTCATGCCTGAGCTATATCTGTTTGAGGCTACTGGGAGAAAGGGGCGACGAAGACGGTGCATCCCGAGGGCGCAAATGGATCCTTGAGCACGGTGGCGCGCTAGGCATCCCTTCCTGGGGGAAGTTCTGGCTCACCGTACTTGGCGTGTACGAGTGGGGTGGCTGCAACCCCATGCCGCCTGAGTTCTGGTTGCTCCCCAAGCTCTCTCCCATCCATCCCGGCAAAATGCTCTGCTATTGTCGCTTGGTTTACATGCCCATGTCTTACTTGTATGGCAAGCGATACGTCGGCCCTATAACAAGCCTGGTTCGATCCTTACGGCAAGAGCTCTACGATCAGCCCTATCATCTGATTGACTGGAACAAAGCTCGAAACACCTGCGCAAAGGTTAGTTTAATTGTTTGTTCATTAATTAATCAATGAGTTTCGGTTAATCTAATGCCATGCCATGCCTTGCCTTGCAGGAAGATCTCTACTACCCGCATCCTTTAATGCAAGATATGCTTTGGGGATTCCTTCACCATTTCGCGGAGCCTGTTCTAATGCGGTGGCCTTTCTCCTCGCTGAGGGAGAAGGCTCTGAGAGTTGCCATAGAACACGTACACTATGAAGATGAAAACAGTAGATACCTTTGCATTGGATGTGTGGAGAAGGTGCTATGCCTTATTGCTTGCTACGTGGAAGATCCTAATTCAGAAGCATACAAGCGGCATCTAGCCCGAATCCCCGATTACCTTTGGGTGGCTGAAGATGGCATGAAAATGCAGGTTGATGGCTCATCAAAGTTAAACTTCACCACACCCACCCACGCTCACACACACTCACGCACATGAAGTTCATGATCAATACGTAAGATACTCATGTCACACGTGCAGAGTTTTGGGAGTCAAATGTGGGATGAGGCATTTGCTATTCAGGCAATTCTATCCAGTAATCTTGCTGAAGAGTATGCACCAACTCTTAGAAAAGCGCACGAGTTTGTGAAAGCCTCACAAGTTAGGGATAACCCTTCAGGGGACTATACTAAAATGTATCGGCACACTTCTAAGGGTGCATGGACATTTTCAATGCAAGATCATGGTTGGCAAGTTTCAGATTGCACCGCTGAAGGATTAAAGGTACACACACAGAGCCAGCTAGCAATTGACAAGTTAGTCACTTGAATTTGCAGCAACTGGATGCATTTCATAAATTTTGTTCTTTTCCTTTTTGATTACAGGTTTCACTTTTGTTTTCACAAATGTCACCAGAACTCGTTGGGGAAAAGATTGAAACAGAACGCTTATATGATGCTGTCAATGTTCTTCTTAGCCTACAGGTACACAATTAAGTAAAAACATTTTGTTTAACTTGCGAATATCATGCACGTCGAGACCAACCCTTTTCTTAAAATTTTCAAACAGAGTAGCAATGGTGGTTTTCCAGCTTGGGAGCCTCAAAGAGCATTCCGCTGGCTCGAGGTAAAAGCACCAGTTAGTTACTTCGATCAAGTGCACGCATTGCCTTGCTCCGTTTTGACCAACCATTGCATGGCATATATAATCACACTTGGTAATTAATTGACAAATGATCATTTTTGCCAATCTATTTCAGAAGTTCAACCCTACAGAGTTCTTCGAAGATGTTCTCATTGAGCGAGAGTGAGATTTGATTTTCATTTTCTCTTTTTCGATGAAATATGTCTCTTAACTAGTTGTAGTGATGGGTGGATGGATGGTGTTTCAGGTACGTGGAATGCACCTCATCAGCAATTCAGGGATTGGCACTGTTTAGAAAGTTGCATCCAGGACATCGGGGAAAGGAGATAGAAAAGTGCATCTTAAGGGCAATAAGATACATTGAAGAAACACAAGATGCTGATGGTTCGTGGTATGGTTGTTGGGGGATTTGCTACACCTATGGCACATGGTTTGCAGTAAAGGGCTTGGTTGCTTGTGGCCAAAACTACCACAATAGTCCCACGTTGCGCAAAGCTTGTGACTTCCTATTGTCAAAGCAATTGCCTGACGGTGGATGGGGAGAGAGTTTCCTTTCGAGTTCAGACAAGGCATGCATATACACTCTATCATTGAAGCTGCAATACCACTTCTATATATAACACTTTATTTTCAGTTCTAAAATAATTTTATTAATTAATAAAATATTATAAAATACATGCAGTCTTCGTCATTCAATTGAACTGTTTTTAAACTAAAAACAAGATATAATAAATGCATTTTTTCTAAACAAATAAAGTATATTTACTTCGTTTTTAATCATTGCCCTTAATAATTAGCATTACTCTCTCTATATAAATATATATGCTAAGATATATATATCTTATATTGCATGCATGAAATCTTATTAATTATAAGGTTATACGTGATGTATGGAAAATAGGTATACACAAATCTTGGAGACAACCAATCAAACTTGGTACAAACGTCATGGGCATTATTGTCACTAATTGAAGCTGGACAGGTAATTAATTAGTTTCCTGCATGTTTTCCCTCTAATGCTAATGTTCATAGGGTTAATTTTTTTTCCTTTTGTGAATAAATAAGTGCTTTCATATATACATATATATATAGTTATTCTAAACGTGTATTATTGAGTTTAGGGTGAAGTAGATCGGAACCCCATAGATCGCGGAATAAGGTTGTTGATAAACTCACAAATGGAAGATGGTGATTTTCCTCAACAGGTAATTAACATCTGACTCTCTTCCTTAATCTTCTTTCGAAATTGCGATTTTGACGTTCTATTGTAATACTTTTAGTGACACTCATTAAGTTGGCGTGTCACACATCAAATAGCATTTCATCAGTTGCTGCTTGTAGATGAGTGTCTAATTAATTCATATTGATTAATTGTAGGGAATCACGGGCGTGTTCATGAAAAATTGTACCCTAAATTACTCTCTATATCGAAATACGTTTCCCATATGGGCTCTGGCGGAGTATCATCAGCGCTGTGTTGGTGTTGTACGTGCGTAACCAAGTGTGAGACAATATACAGTTTCTGGAGAAACACTCAACCGTATATTGGTAGATGGGTGCATGAATAAATTACATGTGCTATGTATGTACATGTGCCTTGTTCTTGTTATAGCATTATATGTTGTTGGAAACTTGTAAGGTGCCTACGTAAGTGTTCCCATGCATATTGTCTTCTCCTCGTTGGTTGGATTTTAATTATTTGTGATATTTATATGTCGTCGTTGTCATAGAGTTTTTGCTTGAATTATAAATAATTAAGGATTAAATATGCTGGGTAAGGTTAATTAGTGATACCATGGAAGAGGATTCTCCAAGTAGCTGGGTTAAATTCGTGGAAGCCAATTCTATACTGATTCATATTTTATTTTCCTATTTTAGAGTATTAAAAGTTGAATATTGTCAATGGAAAGTTAAAAATTTGAAGATATTGTACTAGGTTTTGAAGCATGGGGTAAGAGGTTTTAAATATATGAAAGTAGAATGTTTCTAAAACTCAGGAAATCAAGTTCCAAAACATGGTTAAGAGCGAAGACCAAGTTTTGAAACCTACCTTCATGAAAGGCTAATTAAGTTTTGAAACCCACAAAGATGGATTTCGAAAACTAGCAATAAACTATGTATTTTGTTGAATGAATGATACAATTGATGTACATAATATTTAAAAATAATATAAAAAGAAACCTAAAAACCCAATCAAGAGTTTGAACTCTTGAAGAAAATATAGAATAGACATCAATCTAATCTAATTCAAATTTGATCTTGTTCTAATTTTAACATCATAAACTTAATTGTTGGACTTAAGGTACATGATTGATTTGAAGTTTTTGATGATAACAAAACCAAATAATATCATTTTATTTGATGATATAGAACAAGTTAAATTATTTAGTGTAAAGATAAAGCTTTAACAAGCCAAAAGTCATAAAGGCAAAGAGTTGTGCACACTTATTCTAGCCTTACGTCTGAGGAACTAGCCTTAGACGTTTGAATAAAAGCAAAGAATTACAAACTTGTCAACAAAGTATGAACATATATAGAATGTGTCTCAAATGTCTGAACAACAACAAAATATTTGAAACTTTTAGCTTGAAGATTTCAAATGTTTGTAAGGAGTGTATGAGCAAAGATAGAGAGTTTTGCAAAGCTCAAACATTTGTGGCTTAAGGTGCAAGCGTCTAGCTAAAGACATAAAGTTTTGGAACTAATCAAATTGGATAGTACTCTTAGATGTTTGAATATTACTGAAGTTTCCTTTGAAGGTTAGATTATGCATTTTGATGTGTCATGAAAACAGATATCAAAAAATAAATTAATAAACGGATCAATACAACTTAACTAGGATGATCCAACAACAAATGGTGGCGGGAGATCCACGATAAGTGGCTAATATGACTCATAGGCTAGTAAAGAAGGCCATAGAGGGCTCTGCGAAAAGCAACATTGTGGCCCATCCATAGGGATAGATTCAAATTACTCCATACCCCTTTATAAATAAGCGAACACTCATTCTAAAAAAGGTACGTCTCTAATACTAATAGAAACTATACTCTACAAATTTCATCATCATTAGTATCTGATTTAAGTATCAGAGTGTTTGCACGGGGACTTCTATGTGCCATTTGAATGTTTATTTCTTTGCAGACTTAGGCAGTCAGACGACAACGTTTCTAGTTAAATATATTCATTATTGTATTTTGACAGCAACAATTGATGCCATCTATGAGAACTGTACAAAAAGCCCACATATTAGTTTGCAATAGCCCGAACTAGGAGTACCATCAATCAACAACATCGAGATAGAGCAGAGTCCGTCCCAAGGGCCTTAAGGGGCTTTTTCCCAGGGCCAACTGGGGGGGGACAACTCTAGGACCAGTCGAGTGCTCACCCCTAGGGCCAGCTGGGGGCACAGCCTCAGGATCAACTAAGTGCTCACCCTAGGGCTTGTTGGGAATTCATCCCCAAGGCTAGCGGGGGGCACAACCTCAGGATTAGCCAGGCGCTTACTCCCAAAGCCCTGTTGGGAATTCGTCCCCAAGGCCAACTAGGGGTACAACCTCAGCATCAACTGGGTGCTCACCCCCAGGGGTCATTGGGAATTCATCCCCAAGGCCAACTTGGGGCACAGCTTCAGGATCAGCCTTGTACTCAGCCCCAAGGCTTGTTGGGAATTTATCCCCAAGGCCAGCTAAGGGCATAGCCTCAGAATTAGTTAGGAATCCACCCCCAAGGCCCATTACTATTCCATTCTTAAGGCTAGTCGGGAGTCCACCCCTAGAATTGTTGGACTCCATCAGGAACCTTCAAGACTGAGCTCTTACCACTGTGCCAAAAGCTATAGGTTTTAGCAAAGACGTAACTCTTTATCTCTCTATCCACACTGTGGGTTTGCAACCCTATCCCCAGGTCTCAACAAGCAGTCTCATGGAGCCACTGGGGATATGGCTATGGACCAACAGTCCCCTCCCAGCGCACTGGATGAGACTCGAATCTGCAACCTACAACGATACTAGTTGGACCCCACCAAGAACCTTCAAGACTGAGCGCTTACCATAGTGCCAAAAGCTATAGTTGTTAGTAGAGGCATAACTCTTTATCCCTATCCACTCTATAGGTTTGCAACCCCATCCCCAGGTCTCAACAGACAGTCTCATAGAGCTGCTGGGGCTATGGTTATGGACCAACAAGAACTAGTAAGACGCTCGTGCCCCGGAATTCACAAACTTGATTGGGTAGACCTTTCCCATGGTACCAAAGGTAGAGTATAAAGCCCTATGACGCCAACATAAGAAAGGAATGTGGGTGCTATGAGAAGTTATTGGGTTACTACAAAATATAGTCTTGCAAATAGCATTACCGCCAACCTTGAAGAAACTTGTGTCCAGCCCAACCCCTCTTCAGAGAGCACAAAAAGAAAGTTCTAAGACTACATCAAAAGAGGTTTTAAATATATGAAAAATAGATTGTTTCTAAAACTCAGGAAATCAAGTTCCAAAACATGGTTAAGAGCGAGGACCAAGTTTTGAAACCAATCTTCATGAAAGGCTAAGTTTTGAAACCCATAAAGATGGATTTAGAAACTAGCAATAAACTATGTATTTTGTTGAATGAATGATACAATTGATGTACATAATATTTAAAAACAATATAAAAAAAAAAAAAACAAAACCTAAAAGCCCAATCAAGAGTTTGAACTCTTAAAGAAAATATAGAATAGACATCAATCTAATCTAATTCAAATTTGATCATGTTCTAATTTTAAGATCATAAACTTAATTGTTGGACTTAAGGTACATGATTGATTTGAAGTTTTTGATGATAACAAAACCAAATAATATCATTTTATTTGATGATCTAGAACAAGTTAAATTATTTAGTGTAAAGATAAAGCTTTAACAAGCCAAAAGTCATAATAGCAAAGAGTTATGCACACTTATTCTAGCCTTATATGTCTGAGGAACTAGCCTTAGACGTTTGAATAAAAGCAAAGAATTACACACTTGTTAGCAAAGTATGAACATATATAGACTTTGTCTCAAATGTCTAAGCAACAACAAAATACTTGAAACTTTTAGCTTGAAGATTTCAAATGTTTGTAAGGAGTGTATTTTTGTAAACCTCAATCATTTGTGGGTTAAGGTGAAAACATCTAACTAAAGACATAAAGTTTTGGAACTCATCAAATCGGACAGTACTCTTAGATGTTTGAATATCGCTAAAGCTTCCGTTGAAGGTTAGATTATGCATTTTGATGTGTCATGAGAAAAAATACCAAAAAATAAATTAATAAACAGATCAATACAACTTAACCGAGACGATCCAACAACAGAGGGCAGTAGGAGATCTGCAACAAGTGACTAATATAGCTCGTAAGTCGGCAAAGAAGAAAGTTCTGAGACTACATCAGAACCACAAGAAACTTGGTCACAGTCGACTCTTTCTTAGAGAACTCGAGCTTGAGACCCTTCTCTTTCTTGAATGCGGGATAGAGAGAGAGGAAACACCAAGAAAGTGAAAGGGCACCCAAAGGGATCTTCAGAAAAGAAAATACATTTAGACCATTAAAAGTGCGTCCACTGACGAGGAACAAGCTCCACCAAGAGGCCTTGTGAAAAAGATCAATGAAATTGAGGATCAGTCGGTGTTTAGTGTTCGTGAAAGAGTGGACATGGAAAGAATGATCAAAAAGGTCTTAGAGAAAAAGAAGTTACTACTCGAACTAGAAGACCACTCTAGGAAGAGAATCCATTTTTCCTCGGCCATCATGGAGAAGCCTTTACCAAAGAAGTTCAAGATGCCCCAGATGAATGCATACTTGGGGAAGCACAATCCTCATGATCATATTCAAAACTATGAGTCCCTTATTGTAATGCCCCGTTTTTCCCAAGCGTGCGTTAACTCGAGATTTCTAGGATATTTTTTTTTTCAACAATCACACAACATAAATTAAACCCTAACAATTCCGATCTACTATCTCAACATATTAACTTAAAAGAATAAGCTAAAACTATCAATATCATCACATCAGCGGAAGCAGAATCGAAATCTTAATAATACATAACCATAATTCCTTTATTCATAATATAAAATTTGTACCATTGATGTTCAACATGATATTATCAAAATAATACATAACATCTGGATATCACAAAACATAGTCAAAGACTTACTAAATTTCCAAAACGTAAATGACTCCTACATCTTGATAACCCCTTTTTCTTTAGCGTCGTTGCTTTCACCTGGAATATTTGAATATTCCAGGGACATGGTCCAACTTAGATACTGAATCATCTAAGTGAGAGTTCAAAAATATTTTCATGAATATATGAAGATCATGAATAAAATCGACATATCTCGACATGTCCTAACCCAAGAGAATTCCACATAGCACTTAACCCTAATTGGGGAAAATGCAATCTCTCTAAAGGCAACACAACCTCATCGACATATTGGCATAACACAATCCTGTTTAAGAAGAACAACTTCAACGCATGAACCTGGGTATCACCCCTATATCATGTTAGGCATTACGCTCCCACACAAAAGCATTCCGGATTTAAACACAACCCTAGCCACAAGATGATCAACACTATCATCGGAATCAACGTCCACCTAGGCAATAATACTATTTCTCAAAGGCACCTGGGCTGGTATCCACTATTAGTCCCTTCCATTTAAGCCAACAACAGGGGTGGTGTCCATTCTTAGCCCCACCACTTGAGTACCGTAGGGTGAAGTCCATCTCATCCCCATCCCAAGTGGGTCACATAACATTAATTCTTGGCACGTATCTCAACTGCTATCACTCAAGTGCCATCACTCAAGTGCCACACATAGGTTGACAACCCACGTCCCACATGGACAACACATAAACATGCTAACGCCACAACACAAAACATGCATCATATAAACTCAACATTTCAAAGCATGAATTTATAACGCACGAAATTCAATGCACATGCATAAAACAATTTGGGACAAACCTCCCACTTGAAAACAACCTTCCACAGGTTAAACTATTCATATGCAACAAAACTATTTCATTGAAATTATAACATGATTAGATAGAACAAATACCAAGTTTTTAGGGTAAGAACGCTCACCTTAAATGTAATTCAGAATGCCTTGAAATTTGAACTCAACCTCGACTCTGGTGTCAAGCTTTTAAATGCTAAATTTCAAACCCCAACACGTTCCTCGAGTTTCAAATAAATTGCTAGAATTTTTCAAAAACTTTCTATTATTTTTTCCTTTTTCTTCCTCTTCTTTCTCTCTCCTCCTCCTCTTTCTCTTCTCTCCTTGCCTTCTCCCCTTGCGCCTTGTCTTAAACTTGGGCTCCACACATATACACATATATTATATGCAACATCCTTCGCCGCCAAGCACCTTGGCCACCACTCTAATTTATATATATTATATTATATTATATTTATTGTGGAATTCTTGCCCACCACGCACGGACTCAATACATATATATATACATATAATTTATATAACATACTATGCATAATATATATGTATAATTTATTAAAATCATGGAAATTATATATAAATCCCTCAATTAATTCTAAATCCCACTTTGAGCATTTCACAATTACAATTACACCCTTAGACGTAAATTTTATTTAGATTCAAATACCGAAAATTCACAATTAATAATTTCAAGATTACACAATAAGGACGATTTTGCCTCTGTGCCCTCACAAGACTTTTGCTTCATCTCAAAACCACTTCAGAGTTGCTCCTTACACAAAACTGAAGTCCCCTCAGGATTCTGTTGACTTTTCGGAAGTCCTCTACGATGATTTAATTTTTCAGCCTGAGTCACAATTATGCCAAAAATAGTCTCGATTCCGATTTCTTTTAATACAATAAATCCTATCTCGAGATGCTCGTCAATACCATATCATTTTCCTTAGACATCAATGTTTCAGGGCATTCCTTACAATCGATTCGAAGACTTATTTTTACTATCAAGCCAATTTTTGATATTTTAAACTCATCTAAATTACGTGGCAGCCTTATGCCGAAACGGGGTGTTACACTTATGGTACTACATGGATGGGAAGATGAAATTATGTGTCGAGCCTTCTCTTTGACTTTGTAAGATCATGCTCGAGCATGGTACAACAGCTTGCCTGAAAACTCAATATCTACTTTTGAACGACTGAGATATGAGTTTATTAAGGCATTCATCATCAATAGTCAAAGGAAAAAAGATGCAACTTATCTTCTCAGTATCAAACAAGGCAACAAAGAGCCTTTTCGGCAAAACCTTAGCCTTTAAAAGGTAGTGGTTTTGGCTGAGCCTATTTGAAAAACCAAGTTGTAAAGGTTAAACCTTGTCCTATGAAAAGGTTATGGTTGTGGCTGAGCCCTTTGTAAAAAGCCAAGTGTAAAGGTTTGTTGTGAGCATGCTAAAATTATAAGGTAATATAATACACCACTATGTGTGATTAAAAAAATCATTGGTTGTGGATCAAGGTAGTGGACTAAGTAATTAAGGCTAAACCACTCTACATCTTGTGTATTGCTTTCTTAAATTTTTTTACAACATTACTTATTTGATTTCTTTCAATTAAGTTTATTTCTTAAAAATGGTGAAAAAACTTAATTCACCCCCCTCTTAAGTTAACTATTTTATCATCATACATCATAAAACAAAATGCATACATAAAATTACAAGATGATCATATACGTTTAGCTATTAATTAAATTTGAGCCTTAGGATTTAATTAAGGAAACTTTAAGAGACATTCAACCATGCATCACATGTTGGAAATAAAATTTGGGTTGACTTGCTACCTCAAGTCACCAACTCTTGATGCTCCTTCTTCATTTACAAGAACTATCTTATACATTACAACTAATTCTAAAAATGAAAAAGAAAATGGGTTTCTTTTACAATCCTATATTACAAATTTATCAAATAAATACCTATAATCATTCATTCTTTTATACATCCATTCAATCACATTGAACAAGTCCATGATCATCCATTCAATCTCATTGAACAAGTTGGCGCATTTCAAAAATAAATTTAAATAATTTTTGTGCTTATGTAATGTGTGTCACTTTTCAGACCATGGTATCTTATGTCAAATTTCTTTCGATTTAAGCCATCTAATGTAATCTCATCACATTTTAGTATACACCAAAGAGAAATAGGCAACCGGCTAGTAAACAACATAAAATGGTCAACCGTTCTTCCCTTTTGAAATTGGAATTGTTAATTGTCTCCAAGACTGTTGACTATTCCTCCCACTAGAACAATTGATTGACAACTTTCATGGTTGTCGACTATTTTTGTTGGTTTCAATAAGACTGGTAGACTTTCTCCAAATCAGTTGACCTTTTTTCTAGGTTATTGGAAACTGTCGACTATTTCCTTTGTGAACACCAGAAATTGTCAACCATTTGGATGAACGGTTCATATTCACTATACACCTCCAACAAAACAGTGAGCAAAAACATATCCAAAACATGCACACAATACACAAAGCACACGCATAGGATGAATATACCAAGCTGAGCCTCTAATACCATTGAAAGTTAATTGCGTAACTTGAAAAATGCCAACGTTTGGTGGATCTATATAAGGGTATACCGATTTTAAAACATTTTCGAAATAAAAACAAATGCACAATAAAAGCAAAACAAACCCTTGCAAGACTTGGTATCAAACATCCATATGCATATATATACACAAACCAACCATCCATAAGGCGTTTGAGAGATATACCTCAAAGGATGTTGGTTATTGCTAGTTGCAAATTATCCAATGCGCCTTAGAGTCGAGCCACTAGCTTCCTCCAAGTTGTCCAAAATTGCTCTCGAACCTACAAGACTCGAGTGACTAGCCCGTCTCCTCAAATGTGGAGGACCTAGTCCGACCATGCCTAAGCTACCTCGGAACCCTTCATCGAGCCCGTGTTGGGATCATGTTATTGAAGGTGAACAGAAGTTGTTGTGGTTCTTTTGGTTTGCAAATGGTTGTCTCACAATCGAGAGGATCAACAACTATGGAAGCAAGAAGAAGGAAAGGATCGGTCAACCTCTTAAAGCAAGAAAAATAGGAAGATTGAAGCAGAAGAGCAAGAAGGAATCAAGAGAAAAAAGGAAGGCTACTTGTTTCTTCTCAAAAAGCTCTCAACTGATCTCTCTCTTGTTCTCTTCTTCTATTAGATTCTTTTTCCCTTCTCTCTAATTTATTTCTTTCAATAAATGCTTGTAAGAGGCATGAAGAGGAACCCATCACAACATTTAATGCTCAGATGGAGAAAGCGATAAAAATCAAAAGCACACGGGATTATTCCCATTCTCAAAATAGTCGATCACCTAAAAAGAACTATCAATCGTTTCGCTTGTCACATAAAGAAAACTATTGACTGTCTCAAGCATATGTCGACCGTTTGTGCCTGCATCCGTTACTTCCTTTTTATTACATCAGTACGCGTGTGACTTTCTAGATTCATAGCCATGTAGCAATTAGGACACGCCTACTTCTTGATGTCGATCGAATGCTTCGACCTACTAAGAGGATCCCTCAATCTTCTTAGAGCATCCTAAAAGATCTTGGGTATCCTTTAGCTAAGACTCGGGATGATCCTAATGGCAATGAAGTTTATACTTCTAATGAAGCTATTAAGACTCTTTGATTATTGTGCATTATAATCATTCCATTGACCAATATCCCAACCAACTGAGAGTCATGGACTGATTAAACTCATGAAACTCGATAACTATGCTAGATCCAATTTGATGTGATTGAGATAGCATCTCAGAACTATTTTCGACATTAGAAACTTTTTTTTGATTGAGTGTTCCCTAGCTAGAGGTTTTCCAACTACAACCAACTAAAACCACATAGGATGTTCACCCCCATCTAATAGAGGACAATGGATCCCATCAACGAGCATCTGCCTCCATATACGACTACACAGAGACCACATAGAGAACATCTCCACCTCTCATACCGGATGGTTCCGCTCAATGGTAAATCCCTTACACCAATGTACAAGACAACTCTATCACTTTTGGTCAAAGGACTAGATATACAATCGAGAACCAGTGACATATCATTAATCCTTACAACCATGTGATTTGTTACAAGCATCACATTCAGTAAATGTTTAACTAGCACCTACCCATATGTCTATTATATGCATCTCATGCAATATAGCATATGACTCACCATCCATTATCATTATCATCTCATGTTAATCAATGGTAGTAGCCCATGTGCCATCCATGATCGATAAATCATATTCCCCTTCTGATAAATCTAAGGACTGAGAATACCTTTAAGAAATTCCGAACGAAAAATCTTTGTCACATATTCTTAACACTTAAGAATAAGATCTCTACCAAGAAATCTAAAGACTCATTCATAATAAAAGAGGAAAGTATGAATAAAGATATGACCTTTTATTAATTTATAAGATTACATCATTAGTGTCGTTCGGCATAGAGATAGAAAGTCTACATCTAGGTTTATCTTTGTTTACAACGGTGGAGTAGTTAGCTGAAAGAGTTCTAAGTAGGATATAACTGTTGATTCCACCACGGAAGTTAAGTATGTTATGACATGTGATGCTGCAAAGGAAGTTATTTGGATGAAAAGTTTCATTGCTAAATTGGAAGTGGTTCTGACCATTAAGTTGCTGATACCTTTGTATTGTGACAACAATTGGACTATTGCATAAGCCAAGGAACCCAAGTCTAAATAGAAATCCAAACACATTGACCGACACTTCCACCTCATTAGAGAGATAGCAACACATGGAGATGTGTAGTTACAGAAGATCGCGTCGTAATAGAATGTCATGGACTTGTTGACTAAAGTAATGACACATGCACAATTGGATCGCCATCTTGAAAAGATGGGTATTAGATACCAAGTGATGATGTAATAATGGCTTGTAAATTAACATTAATGCAAGTGAGAGATTGTTAGTGTTGTATGCCCTAATGCTAGATTTAGATGATATCTAGTGGGCTTGATAATAATCTTGTAATTAATAACATAGTCATATCTTTATTCATACCTCTCCAATTGTATATGAATGAGTCCTTATATATCCAAATAAAGATCTTATTCTTAAGGTGTTAAGAATATGTGATGAGGATCTTTAGTACAAGATTTCTTAAAGTGATTCCTAGTCCTTAGATTAGTTAGATAAGGACTATGATTAATCGATTATGGACTAACTCATGGGTTACTAACTTTGATTAGTATGAGATATTAATAATAAAAAATGGTGAGGCACATACCATATTACATAAGATGTAGATAGCAGACATGTGGGTAGGTGTTGGTTGAACATCTGCTGAATGTGACGTATGTAATAGATCACATGGTTGAAAGGATTAATGATCTATTACTGGCTTCAATTGTGTAACTGGTCCTCTGACGGGAAATGACACAATTGTTTTATATACTGGTGTTAGAAATTTATTGTTGTGTGAAACCACCAAATCAGAAGGTGAAAATATTTTTTGTGTGGTCTCTATTCTGCTGGTGTATGGAGGCAGGTGATCGCTAATGGGATCCATTCACCTCTAGCATGAGATGAATATCTTATATAGTCTTAGTTGGTGGTAATTGGAAAACCCCTGACTAAGGAGCACATGATCAAAAAAGAATTTTCAAAGTCGAAAGGAGTTTTGATGTGTCATCTCAATCATACCAAACTAGATTTTGGTATAGTTACCAAGTCGTATGAGTTTGATCAGTCCATGACTCTTACTCGGTCGAGATGTTAATTAATGGAAAGATTGTATAATAGAGTAATTGAAAGCCTTAATAGGCTCACTTGAAGTTTGACTTCATTGCCATTAAGATTGTTTTGACATAAGGTTAGTTGTCACTCAATACCTTTTAGGGTATTTTAAAGAAATAGAGAGATTCTCAAAATAGATCGAAGAATTTGATCGGCATCAAAGAGTTTGGCATTTCCTAATTACTACATGGTTTTAAACTTAGAAGGTCACATACTATATAGGCATAACATTGGATTCGTGATGATTCGCTGACAATGTGCTCTTAATCATCATTAAAAGTTAATGAAGATAGATGTTAAAAGTTAACAAAGTGATCAATAGTCTATTAAGAGTTAATAGAATAGGGAGACCATTAAGAGTTAACGAGCATGACATTAAGAGTTAATGAGAGGTCTTGATTCCATTAAGAGTTAGTGAAGTGCTATTAAGACTTAATAGTGGGTCTTGATGTAATATGTTGAAACTTAAGACGGAAGAAAATAAATTGTCGATCAGTTTCTAAAATGGTCGACTGGTTTGGCAAAGTGGCTAAAATGGTCGACTAGTTGCTTCAAACTATCAACCATTTATGTGCTTAGGATTCAAATCAAGGAGCCTTTTTCTATCACTTTTGACGACTGTAATACCCTGGTATTTTGGGAATGAATAATAAATTAATTTTTATTTTTGAAATGATTTATTAAAAATTTGTGGCATTGTAGAATTTAATGGAGAACATTAAATTTTGAATAGCAAAGTGATTGAAAGTTTTGGGAATTTTTGGAATCTAAAAATAAGGTTGGAATTTGGGAGTTTCTTTAGTATAAAACTAATTGTTGCAAAAATTAGAATTAAAAGGAATTGGGATTAGTGTATAATTAGTTATTGCACATATATCAGACAAACGAGAAAGGTATGCTGCCACTTAATGCATTATTATATTCTTTATCTACAAATATATCTCCTTAAAAGCTGCCACCTAATACAATATTTTATTCCTTTGTTATAGACACGTCTCCTTTAGTCATGAGGTGCTCTCCACTTTTTGCAACATTCACACCTTAAATCAAGTGTAGAAAAGTAAGGAAAATTTATAAATTAAAGATAAGGCCAGGATTTTAGGAGGAAAACACGGGACATGGGACATTTTAATGAAATGTGTGTAAAATTAACTATAAATGGTGAAGAACAAGCAAAGGAGTAATTAACAAGGATAAGACGAGCGTGAATTTAAGAAGAAATTAAAAGGAAGAAAATAGTTAAAGTTAAAGAGCAAAGTAAGTAAGATATGTTTGTTATTAGATAAATTTGGATTTAGTGGTATTTATTTAAATAGTTATTTTACTTATTGTGTTTAATTTTGTTAGAGAAATTTTAAGGCGCGACGTTGGTGATTCTAACGACTTAGAGGAATTTGTCAAGAAAGGTTGTAGACATTGTTGTGGTAACGGTAAATATGTTATTTGTGCAAATTGCATTGTCATGACTTGCATATGATGACAGGGGAGTGTCTAGGCATGAGTATATGGATTTTAGGGACGAAAAACAGCTCGTGTTGGGATCCATAGAAATTCATATGGGGCCACCAAGAGTCTTGAATGGATGAAGTGGACGGGTTTACATGCATATTTTACTTCATATTTTTCTATGTTTGTCATAAGTTACAATTTGTTATTTTTACATATTGACTTTACTGGGTCTTAGGATTTATCCTTTATCACTAACCACACAAATGGCTCAGTCCCTAGTAAAGGAAAAATGATGGTAGTGGATAGTTCTCCGATGGACGTGGTTAACCAGTCATAAAAAGACTTTTGTTATACTACGAGATTACAAGTATTTTATTTTTCTAGTTTTGTATTAAATATGTATGTGACAAATGAGATCTTAAGGTTGGAAATGGGACTTAGAGTAATTTTATGAAAATTAATTTTTATTGAGCTTCCATCCCCAAGACCTTATAAAATGTGTTGCCCGATCGAGATTCAAAGGTCTTTCGTTGCCTATTTGTTTTTTTTTTGGAACTCGAGTTCTTAGTGGGTGAAGGTGGTGAAACTTGGTTCCCCTCCCCCCTAGAGCATCCTAACTTGTTGGGGGCATAACCAACCTTCAAATTTGGTCAGTGGTCGTGATTGTAACCATGGGTTATGGTGGCACCCCAGATGTGGGACGAGGGTCATCATAGTCGCCTTTTCATTAATTGCTTCTTTAAAGCATTTATTGAGGAGAGAGATAAAGGAGACAAGTTGGAGGGAAAAAGGAGAAGTGTTCTCCACTTCGATCATTCCTTCATGCGTGCATAGCAAGCTAAAGTGCAGAAGCTCTCAACTGCCATTGTTCATCTTTTTCTTCCTTAGTCAGTTGCTTGTTGCTCTCTCCTTCTCTTCTTGCTCATTTCTTCTTATTCTTGATCCTTAGGCCTTGAGATGGTCATTTCAATTTTTTGAGAACCGATGGACAACCTTGCATTACCTTTGTTCAGTCTTGGCTAGCACATAAGTTTGACGAAGGGCTGCCCAAGTGTGGACTAGCTTGGTCCCTTGCGCTTGTGGGGGTGGCTTAGTCAGTCAATGAGCAAGTTCAAGAGCTATTTAGAGCAAGTTCATGGGCTACTTGTGAAGAGGTTCACAAGAGCTTAATGGGAGATCGAAAGGTTCGGGTTTGAGGTGCATCAAAAACAACCAACCATCTTCTTTGTGCTTGAGGTAACTATTACCTGCTTTAGCATTTCCATTTGATGTATGCATACGGTTGTTATCATCGCATCTTGCAAAAAACTAATTCGTTTCCGCTGTATTTGTTATGGTTTTTGAAAACCGACTTGTTTTCTAACATCTACTGCTAAGTGTTAACGCACCTTTCAGTTGAACCTACTCAATGTCGCATGTTTTATTTTAGTTTTATTTTTTGTTGATGAATGTATTAAGCTAGAGGCTTATTTTAAATTTGAGATGTATGCCGATTAAATGTAATAGTTGACTTAGAAGCCAGCCAGATTTTTTGTTTCCCTTCTTATGTTATCTTTGTTTGAAATATGTTTATTCAAACTACTAGTTTATGTATAAATTGTAAGCAAGATAGGTTGTATGGTCGGAGGCTATCGTGTCAAACATAGTGTTGATGAGATTGTATGTCTCCTATTAAATTGATAGTTGATGATGTATGTATGAGTTTGATTTTGTTGTAGATTGTCTCAAAAGCTTGCATTCATGCTTATCTTTACGAATTTTAGTTTCATTTCAAAATATGGCGAGTCTCGTTAAGGTAAGTTTTTCTTTTTATGCTTTCGCAA
Source organism: Diospyros kaki (assembly GCA_036245055.1). Classification (NCBI taxonomy): domain Eukaryota; kingdom Viridiplantae; phylum Streptophyta; class Magnoliopsida; order Ericales; family Ebenaceae; genus Diospyros; species Diospyros kaki. Next base: position 22,495,475 of record BSEG01000010.1, on the reverse strand, counting down.
TGTAGTCTCAACGGGCCAAGGAAACTTTCTAATTGTTTAGATGCTGATAATCCCTTGCTTTAGTTTCATATTGGGCATTTTCTTGAGTTTGGGAGGTGATTAACCCTTTATGGTCTACGCTGGGACGAGGTGTCACAAGAAGTGTTATGGTGATTTAAGACTTTCTCACATTCTTGCACTAAAGTGTTAAAGTCCTTTATTGTATTTAGTCACCATTAGAGTTAGCAGACTCACATTTATTATAAGAGATTTTTACTTGCCACAAGCTTAATTTCTGTTAGGTAAGGGGTTGTATTAGGTTACTAACATCTTACAAAAGCAAGGAGATATTGTATTAAAGTTGTCACCTAGCTAAAGACCGTATTAAGGTTAATAACTCCTACCAAAAACTAGGAATTTAAGCCTTCAAACTTAGTGTTGAAGAGAGAGGATGTAGGTTAATCCTCTATAAAAATTCTTGTGATGAATGTGCATGTGCTCTACTTGCATCTATATACCTAGTATCCTTAAAAATCAATCCATTTTACAAGAGGAACAATGGCCAGGTGCTTAACTGCACATTAATCAATCCCTAAAATTTTCAAAAAGTCCAATTCACAAAATCCAACACCGCCCCCCCCCCCCCCCCCCCCGCGGCGGCGGCGGGGGGGCAGCATTGACATCCCACCCAAACTCAAGTTGGTGAGTTTTTGTGCATAAACAAGTACAAGTGAAAAAAAGCATTAATTGGTGTTTGAGATTGGAGGTGGGGGAGCCTCCTAATCGCCGGAGAAAAAAGCAGCAATTGGTCGGAGAGCAAAGGATAGAAAATTAAGCAATAAAAAGGTGGTCCAAGAATCAAAAAGTTGATCCAGAAACTAGAGGAAATTCATTGACATACAGTTGATCCAGAAGTCAAAGACAAAAGGTTTCTTCATTTGGACTTAATGAAAACATGGATTCTTTGAAAAGATTAATCATTGATGTGCTCTTGTGCAATCAAGTTAGTGTAAATCGAAATCCATCACTTTGCTACTTTTCTTATGGCTTATGACCTTCTGGGCCTGGCTTACTCCTAACCACTTCTGAATAAGCTGAAATACTGTTTTGTCCCGCAAGAGCTGCCGATGACCATTCGCAACTCCTACTCTCTCGGTTGCTGCAAATCCATCAGCCTGCAAGACGTATAAATGGAGACCAAATTAAAGACAACAGAATACAGTTTTTCTAGAGATATTTCAGTCATCAATGAAGTTGCTGCTTCAAGATTAAGTCAAGATTATCAAATGGGTATCTTCTTGCTTAAGCCCTCCTTTGAGGTGCTCATCGGTCACAGCAGATCTGTTTCCAGATTTGGCAGGTCCACCCTGCCCACGCCAGACTGGAAGAGGAAGTTCCATGGTCTTGTACTTTTCCACTCGATAAAGTTTAGAAAGCACAGAGGAAGTAGATGTTACTTCTTGGAAGAGTTCCAGGGATGTGGTTATTAATAGAGCCAAAACTTTGAAGCAACCAACTGGTGTGAGTTGTGTGACTAAACATGTAACTGTCAGCTTCTCAGAGCCGAAGGGTATTTTAGGATTCTGGTGAGAATCCTGAAGGAATTCGGAGAAGGAAGAGAGAAAGGAGAAGAGAGAGAGAGAGAGTATAACGGAATTTGGAGAGAGAAATTGGATTCTTTCATTTCAAGATTTTTGCCTGAGCCACAGTACAAGTATTTATAATCTGTTAGCTGCTGTATCTTACCAGGAGAAGCTAGCTAATAAGTGCCTAGGTACATCCCTAGCAGCTTACAAAAATTTTGGACTATCCTACCCTTAGGACCATGACAATACCCCTTCCCTTGAAGACATTTCTTGTCCTCAAGAAACCACAAAAGCTGAGCAACTTGGGGGAATTGCTTGAGGAGGTCAAATAGGTACTCCCACGTTGTGTGATCAGGGTGATAGTGGGTCCACTCCACCAGCACCTGTGCAATGGGAATAGAATTTTGATAAATCACCCTCTTGTCCAACACTGTGAGGGGTTCCTCCCTTTTTTCTAAGTCCGCTTCCAAGGGAGGAGGGTCTGAACTTATGCAAACAAGGGACCCCACCGACCGCTCTAGCAAGGTGACATGGAAGACGGGATGAATCCCTACTCCTTCGGGTAGTTGCAATCTATATGCTACCTTCCCCACTCTGGCTGCACCAGAAAGGGCCTGCAATATTTCAGGGTCAACTTGGTGGGAGGATGTCCAGCCAATAGCTGCTACTGGAACCTCTTAACCTTCAGAAGACCATGTCGCCCATCTCAAAGCTTCTCTCACTCCTCTTCTTGTCGGCAAGCTGCTTCATCTGATTCTGTGCCACAACCAATTCTCTCTTGATCACCTATAATGCTTCTTGTCTCAGCTGTAAGTATTAATCTGCAACCAACTCCACCTTAGAGTATTGCATGACTGCGGGTATCAATGGGGGTTTGTATCCGAAGAGGACTTTGAATAGGGACCTTTTTGAGGATTGATGGAAATTAGAATTATACCACCATTGAACAAGGGGCAGCCACCTGTTCCAACTCTTCAGTTTAGAGCAGCAAAGGCACCTAAGATACGATTTCAGGCATTGGTTGACTCTCTCGGTCTGTCCATCAGTTTCCGGATGGTAGGCCGTGGACATGTGCAACCCCACTCCTAGCTGTTTGAACAATTCCTTCCAAAAGTGGCTGGTAAACACCTTATCCTTGTCCGATACAATTGATAGGGGTAACTCATTTATCTTCACGACTGTATCCAAGAACAATCTAGATACTTCAGGGGCTGTAAATGGGTGAGCTATGCTTAAGAAATTGTTGAACTTCGTCAATCTGTCCACTACCATCAATGGTGTATTCTTTCCGTCTAATCTAGGCAATCCTTCCACAAAATTCATGAAAATCTGCTGCCATGCCTGCTCCAGATTGTCTAGAGGTTGGAGTAGGCCTGGGTAAGGAACTTGCTCATGTTTACAACACTGGCAAATGGAACACTCCAGCACAAACTTAATCACATCCTTCTTTAATCCCGGCTAGTGAAAGAGCTGTCTGAGCTTGTTGTAAGTGACATTCATACCTAAATGCCCTCCAATGGGGGAGTCATGTAAGGATTGTAAAATCCTCCTTTTGAGTTGAGCATCATCTCCTATAACCAGCTTCCCTTTGTATTGTAGCAGTCCAGCTGTCCAGCTTTTAAGCTGTATCCTTTATATTTAGTTGGTCGAGCAGCCAATTGGGTCATAAGATCCTTTACCCAAGGGGTTTGTTCATAGGCGTCTGACTTTCACCTAATCCGACACCAAGGCTGAAACTACTTGACATTCCCCTACCTCCTCCCTTCTTGACAGTGCATCAACCACTGTATTCTCTTTTCCTTTTATGTATTGTATCGTGTAATCCAATTCCAAGAGCTTGGTTACTCCCTCTCTTTTTTTTTTTTGTAACCGAGTGTGCAACTTTTGTTACATTAAGAATTTGAGGTTCTCATGGTCCATTTTTATCACAAATAGACTCCCTTCCAGATAATATCTCCACTTCTCCATTGCAATGAGTACTACAATTAATTCCTTGTCGTAGATGCTTAGCCCAAAGTGTTTTGGGCTAGGGCTTGGATGAGAAAGGCTATTCGTTTTCCTTCTTGCACGAGCACGGCGCCCACCCCCGACTCACAAGCATCTGTCTCTAATGTAAAGGGTTTAGAGAAGTTAGGTAAAGCTAGAATTGGAGCTTGTGTCATGGCCTCTTTGAGGGTGCAAAATGTTGTCTCTGCCCTAGAATTCCATTCAAAACCATTCTTCTTAAGCAACTTGTAAGGGGATTGCTCCCATAATTCATGATAAATTTTCTATAATACCCCATCAATCTTAGGAATCCCCGCAGTTCCTTCACCGTCTACGATGTCGGCCATTCCACCATGGTTGCAATTTTTATTGGATTGGTGCTGACTCCATTCCCTGTGATTACATGACCCAAATACTCTACCTTCTTCTCTGCAAAGGTACACTTAGACCTCTTCACAAACAATTGGTTAGATCTAAGAATTTGAAAGGCGATTCGTAGGTGGCTCAAGTGCTAATCAAAATTAGGGTTGTATATGAGTATGTTGTTAAAAAGGACAAGAATGAATTTTCTGAGGTGAGGACCAAAGATGTGATTCATTAGTGTTTGGAAAGTGGAAGATGCATTGGTCAGGCCAAATAGCATAACCAGGAATTCGTATAGGTCTTGGTGGGCTCTGAATGCGATTTTAAGGATGTCTTTGGGGCTCATCCTAATTTGGTGGTACCCAAACCTTAACTCAAGCTTCGAAAATATGACGGCCCCAGACAATTCATCAAGGAGGTCCTCTATGATAAGAATGGGAAATTTGTTTTTGATTATATGAGAGTTTAGTTGGTGGTAATCAACATAGAATCTCCATGATCCATCCTTTTTTTTTTCACGAGAAGGACAGGGCAGGAAAATGGGCTTTGGCTCGGTTGTATTATTGATTTAGATTTTGGACATGTCTTTCGCCAATCTTTCGATCTCTACTTTTTGGAAGGGGCAATACAGGTAGGACCTGACATTAACGAGTTTGGTATTGGGTCGTAAATGGATTATGTGTTCTAGGAATCGGTTTGGAGGTAAGGTAGAGGGCTCAACAAACAAATCCTCAAATTCAACCAATAATGAGTGTAACGAGTCATAAGATTGTACCTACTTGACGGGGTCATTGTAGCATCCAATCTGAACCAAGAATGATCAGTTGTCGTTGTTCCCTTAGTATCCCCATGTTTCTCCTCCAACTCGATTGCATACAAGGAGTGCAATTGAGCTATGGCAACCTCTCCATGCTTGAACAATTTTTTAAAATTTCTACCAGATACCACTTTACATTCTCCTTTCTCCAAGCAACCGGTTAACGTTAATCTCTTACCTTCCCTTTTAAAAGTCACTTCCAATGTATAAAAAATCAAATATCCATGGACTCACCATTCTCATCCAATCAATGCCCAACACAATATGGCAGCCTCCCAAACGCAAAATTCTTAAATCAGTGGCGAACTCATGCCCTTGCATCCTCCATGTGAAGTTTTTGCACTTGCACTTACTGATCATTTTGCTACCATTTGCAATTGTAACTAATAGAGGAAGGGTGGACTGCAAGGGGCATTGCAACTCTTTGGTTGTGTCATCATCCAGGAAGCTATGTGTGCTTCCGCTGTCAATGAGGATTATCACCCTCTTCTCTCTCACCGTCCCCCTGATCTTGATTATTTTCTCCAATGGGCAACCTTTTAGGGTGTGTATGGATATTTGTCCGCCTTCCTCTTCGTCGACTCCATCTCTAGCCTTTTCTTGCTCTCCAGTTTCTTCTCCTTCCTCTCCATCTTCCTCTTGCCCTTCTATCTACATTAGTTGTTTTCTACATTGATGTTCAAGTGCAAACTTCTCCCTGCATCTAAAGCACAACCCCATTTGTAGCTTCTGCAAATGGGGTGCATAGGTCCCTTGATTGAGGGGTGCTTGGGGTGCATAGGTCCCTTTTGTGATTGCTAAGTTGTTGCCCTTGAAATTTCCCCCTACATTGCCTTGCCAATTACTTCCCCCATATCCCTTTGATGTTATCTTATGCTTCTTAACAAATGTGTCCAATGACAATTCATGCAACCAGGCCTTTTCAACTACTTGTCTTACAAAAGCAAGTGGTAGCATCTTGACCATCGGTGGTCTTAGTTCATCACTCAACCCATTGATAAAGCTAGACACGAAATAATGTTCATATAGGTCGAGTGAGCTTGTCTTATTATAGAACTAAGAGCCTCAAACCTTACTTGGTATTCTTCCACTGTTCCTTCTTGCTTCAGTTTGTTAAACTCTTCCACCACATTAGTTAGGTTTTGTTCCCAAAATGAGCGCAAAATTCCTCTATGAATTCGAGCCACCTCCATTCCATTCTCTTCTCGCTCCACCCTTGAAACCATGAATCTGCCACATCATTCAGATAGGCAGTTGCCATGTTAACCTTGCTCCCTTCAACCATTCGGTAGTGGTAAAAGAAACATTCACAACGTTTGATCCACCACCAGGGTTTATCTCCTTCAAACATCGGAATTTCTAGCCTCTGCATAGGTGGATTATTCTGGTTTTCCAGGGATCCTCAAAGAGAGCCTTCAATAGCATACTCCGTTTGTTTATCCACTTCTGACCAACCTCTCGGTCCGGTGAAGATGGGTGTAGTTGTGGCTCACGGTGAAAAGTCCATCGATAGGCTTGCGTTAGGCTGCCGAGAAAACATGGCGAGGGCAACACTCAACTGCTGGCTTAACCCTGAGAATTCTTCTCAGAGGTTCCTCTCCATCATAGACACGTCTACTCGGATGCGGTTGAGTTCTTCCTGGGTGTGTCGAATTCTTGCCTCGACCGTGTCTAGCCTCTCATCTACTTGCTCATGGTTTTGCCAGAGGCCCAATTCCAAGGCATCCAACCTCAACTCCAACTGTTTCATCGTTGTGCCTTCTGCCATCCTTCTCTCCATTACTGACCACACCTACTCCTTCGTTGGTTGGAATCACCTGACCCAAGTCTCCATTCTTAAACCTCCTGTTCTACCCTCCTTCATGAGTCCTGCCCAACTTAATCGATTTATAATTCCGATCGGTGTCATGTCCACTTCGTTCGCCCAAACTGCATGGTTCACAGGAAGACTACCTTAGGCCGATCTCTGATACCAATTGTCAGCTTCTTAGAGCTAACAAGGGTATTTTAGGATTTTGACGAGAGAATCTCGAAGGAATTCATAATAAGGTAGGAGTAGTGCCAATCGAGGAGAAAATGAGAGAGACTAGACTAAGATAGTTTGGTCATGTGAGAAGAAGACCAAGAGATGCTCCTGTGAGGAGAGTTGATAAAATGGAACAATTAGTCAAAAACAGAGATAGAAACAGACCCAAAAAGACTTTGGGAGAGACATTAAAATTTGATATGAAATGTATGGGTCTAAATGAAGATATGACAAAAAAACAGAAATACATGGAAGTCTAGAATTTATGTAGCCGACTCCACATAGTGGGATAAAGGTTGGATATGTTGTTGTTGTAATCCCAAAGGAATTCGGAGAAGAGGGGAGAGAGAGAGAGAGAGGATAATAGAATTTGGAGAGAGAAATTATATTCTTTTCATTTCATGATTTTTGGTTGAGCCACAGTTCTGGTATTTATAACCTGTTAGCTGTTGATCTTCTAGAATGTACACTAGGAGAATCTAGCTAATAACTGCCTAGGTACAACCCTGGTAGCTTACAAAAATTTTGGACTATCCTACCCTTAGGACCATGACAGTAACAAGTAAAGAAAAGCAATTAAACTGGAAGACAAGTACTCTACCATGATAACAACAAGAAGAAACCAATTATGGAACATGAATTGCAAGTTGTAAAGTACTAATCTTGTTTTGAACGTTGACACCAACAAAAATTGTAACTTTGATAAGATAAAGTTTCTACCAAGGAAAATAAAAGGAGAAGGGAGAAAGAGACAGAGCAAAAATATTGCAATCTTTAAGGGCTTGACATGAAAGTAAAGCAATCCCAGTTGCCTAGGATGGTGATTCTGTTTCACCCTATTTGCAGTGTTGAGGTCTATAATCTACTCTCGGCCATTACCTCTATCCTTTAGACGTGCAAATCTAATTTGCAGGTATGAGCCTTATTTGTGGAAGAACTGAATTTCCTTTCTCCAAATCAATAAATTCATGCTCCATATTCAGTATGCATATCATGTTAAATCCATGCATTTTTATTAATGTACATGTTAGACAATAGTTTTCCAAACATAGAAATCTGATGTTGCATGTAAACCTTATGTTTTCAATTTCTCTTAGCAATAAAGGAGATTATTTTACTTCATGTTTAGATCTTTCTGATGGAAACGGCTAGGAAATGAAGGTTACAATTATTCCTTTTAAAACTTGGGCAAGTAAGGGAAAAATAGATAGGTGGTCACTGGTCAGAAATAGCACCTTTGCTGATTCTGCAGGAACAGTTCCATCTCCATCCACACAAGAGTACTCCGGCTGGACAGGCCAAATGTGCAAATAAGATTAGAAACAGATTACTTATGCTTCCATACTAAATATAACAAACTGTGGGATCATGCATGACAACATCAATAACAAATTTAGGTGATAATCATATCAAAACTCAGAATTGACTTAAAGCCCAAGTACCAATCCTTTAGCCTAAAGCTACAAGCTTCCATAATCCTAACCTCTACAACCAGCTTTTGGCAGCAGAGCATGAAGTTTTCTTAAAGCCATCCAACATCAAGAAACCAGCAGACAGAATGATTGAATATGTAACAAATAGCTTATGCCCACTTAAGGTACCCCCAGTAGCTATTAGGATTAAAAAAGTGAGTAACAAAACACTTACCATTGAGTGGCATAATTCTGACAAGTCCTCAATTGGAGAAGCTTCTGAACCATAGCTGCAAATTATATTGATTGTTAAGATGTGCTTACAATGTCAGTGTCTGTATGACTTCTGATAGAGAATCATAAATCATGCAAAACACAAGCAACAAGTTGCCATCCTGAATTGTGCTAAATGTAATATTCATATACACGATTCATCTAAGTATGCTAAAAAGGTGTAAAAACTAGCTAATTGGTATTTCACTAGTACAATGTTGAAAAACAGGAGAAAAAATATTGATGCCAATTTAACGCAAGAAGGAATCTGAAATAATACTTTCTAAAAAGCATCCAGTAGAAGAATGATACTAGAATTTGGAAAAAAAAGTACTATTGTGAAACAGACGATTGCACGGAGGATATGAACACTGACGTAGCCCTACAAGGTGCTGGGGAGGAAAATTATCTTCTGTATAGAATAATTAATGCATCAAATGTTTGTCTGGCTGATATCTAACATGGTTAAGAATCTTATGGACAGATTTAAAGCAATTTTATTAAATAACCAATGCTTCGCATGCAATATTTTATAAGAGTCTATTTTCTTCCAAGCCTTAGCCCTGAAAGTAATTCCAATCAAGGGGGGAGATTCAGTTACATACCTAACATCAAAAGGTGTGTCAAATGACGTTCCAAAAATGTTATAGAAAGAGACCCCTTCGGGTAGTTGAGCATTGTTGAGAATTTGGTGAGTACCAGCAGCCCATTTCAGAATGGAATAGTTAAAAGGTAGAGGAATGGTCTTCCCATCATAACGTATCTGCAAACAACCAACAATTAAGGCTTGGAAATACACTGGGGTTCTAAGTAAATCACATCAAGCAAAATATTATCCACAATTTATCAAATTTAGCATAATAAGACCACCTTAGTGCAACATTTTTAAGGACTACAGGTAATCAGAGCATTAGCCAACAATACTTTAAGAATCACGCTGGCTGATTTTGAATTTTATTTTGACTATATCTAGAAGTTTAGTCCGCCAGCTATTACCAATCTACAAGACAGGCCCATTGAAGTATCAAGTACGATAACAAAGTGGACTGAAAAGATTAACATATTCTACCAAGAAAATAGCTCAAGATTTATTCTTGCTTCTTGGTAATTTCAGTCTTTTTTCTTTTCAATTCCACACATACTACTTCTTGGTTTGAAGATTGAATATACAAAAACAGTATATCAATTGTCAATAATACCACTTTTTTGTTCATAAAGAAAAAAATATCCTGGTTAAAATGCATTGTGAATGTAGAACCACGATATTTTTGCTTCACTTTGAACAACTGGTGAATTTTCTTTGTTTTCTTTGACTTCATTGCTAAGATGTCTAATAAAAAGCCGAGAAAGTCCAAAGATAAACAAAAAGATTTGCATGGTATTTATAGACTTGAAGCCTATGACGAAGTCCCAAAAGAAGTTTTGTAGAAGGTGTCAGAGCATAAAGGAGTTTGAAATGCTCTTATACATGTTATTATGGACATGTATCATCAAATAGAAATATGTGTTAGGAATTGTGGAGGATACAGATTTTTTCAATTATAATTAGATTACATCAAGAATTTGCATTGAGCCCTTACCTGTGATGGATGAAGTCAAAAACCATATCTTAGAAGAAGTGCCTTAGTGAATTCTATTTACAGACAATATTGTCTTGGTAGATGAGACAAAAGATGGTATGCATAATAAACTTGACGTACTATAGAGAGAGAGAGAGTCACCCATTGAAGATAATACATAATAAAAAACAAAATTTGGTTTGAAAAGTGAGATTATATGTAACAAGGTTGAGATGTCATCTATAAAGATAAGATGTGATAAAAGTGATAAAAACGGTTTGAACATGTGAGAAGAAGAGTGTAAACACATAGGTGAGGCAAGTGGATGAAATGGAGAAAGTTTGTAGAAAAGAAGTAGAGAAAGACCAAAGAAAATTTGGTAGGAAACCCTAAAACATGATGTAGGATATAATAACCTTACGAAGGATATATGGCCATGGATAGAAATGTTTAGAGCTTTAAAATTCATATAATCGACCTCACTTAATTAAGGCTAGTGATTGTTATTGATTTGACTTCATTACGTGATTTCTAAAACCTTCAGGTAAAATATTTCAAAATATACCACTTACTCATTTTTATGAACTGTCAATAAGAAACCTTAGGGCCCGTTTTCTTTGCGTTTCAATTTTCAATTTTAAATTTTGAATTCATTTTCAATTTTCTGTTTTGGTACTCTATTTTTAGAAAACTAAAAACGATCTTTGTTTGTCATTCTGAAAAACTATTTCTCAAAATAAAAAACTAGAAACATGTTCTTAAAATCTTTCATACTTCTTTCCTTCCAAAAACACCACATAACAAAAGGAGGAATGATCCCCCAAGCTAGCATTCTTGCACTTTCAAAATCATAAATCTTAACCAATAGAAAGTGGATTAGTGTGTACAAATCCAATATGACATCAACAAGACAATTTAGAGTGCTCTCAAATTAACAAAAAAAGAAATGTGTTCCATAACGTTCCAGGCTTCAAATCCATTTTCCCAAATAATTATTTTTCAAAATTATGTTCTAAATACATGATATTAAACCCAAAAGTCATGTTTTGATTCCACAAGTTGAGATGGTACCCTAGGTTTTAGGAGGAAGAGACGGCCAGCATAGGCGAACGGTGAAGGGGAAGAAGAAATGACTAGCGAAGGCGAGGCGAGGCCGCGATTCGAACGATGGTGATAGCTAGAGGCGGACAACGATGGTTGTTTAGTGATCAGAGGCGGTAGATTTGGGTTGCTAGTCACGATGCAAGGGGAGCGAATGGCATCGATGACAGAAGGCGTGGGTGGTCGGATGACCAATGGCAATCAATGATGGCTCACGGAGGTGATGGCGGGCGGAAGAGAAGAAAGAAGAGAGAAGGAAGAGAAAAGAAAGAAGAAGAGAGAAGGAAGAGGAGAGAACACTCAACAATAAACGTTTTCCAAGTTTTGGGTTTTTGGGAGTGTTTTGGTTGAAAACACTCAAAACAACTTTTTGTTGTTTTGAGTTTTCTTTACAAAATTTTTCCTTGTTTTCGAAAATATATTTTTGAAAATATGAAAGTAAATACGTTTTTACTATTTTGAAAAACTGAAAACAGTTTAAAAATAGCAAAAAGAACAGGTCCTTATCTTTCATAACATACAAACATGCATGTGGAAAATTCTATATGCTCCATTTATAATCTTAAATACTTTTTATTTCCTTCCCCTTCCGTCTTTTCTTTTGAAAGTAATCACTCATTCCTTTAATGCTCATGGCTAGGACAGACATTTTAACTTATAGACACAAGAACCAAACTGACCAATGTGTAGAACCAAACCGAATTAGAATGCCACTAAAAGAATCAACCAATATTGAAATCTGAAGAAAATGAGGAGGAAACTTTAACAGAGTTTAATTAAGAAACAAAAAAAAACAGCTAACTCCAAATCCTGCTTAAAAAAGGTAAATATTTAAAGAGCAAAGGATTTCACAGCAAACAAAAGTAGTTAAAGAGATGAAATTTAAGAATGCTGCTAAGCTAGAGTATTCAGAGGATCCTTAAGAAAATTTAAGGAAATGAAGGAATTTGAGGCACTCAGGATATGAATACTGATCAAGCTCGTTAAGGACATGTCTCCAACAAGTGCTCAAGTTACTGATTGCCTCCTATGGAAATTTAGCTATAGAACTGACCAGACCAGATTCATTTATTCCATAACCCTTAGAACATCCAAAAGTAGTATCAGCTTTAAACTTGGCATGACAAGGCAAGAATTCAAGTAAGAAGTTCATGGGTTTTACAGAACCTCTTCAACAAAACATGAAGAGTGCTCTAACTTGATTTTTTTTTGCTAGAATTATTAGTATAATTGTAATTATTATAGGAGGTCATGGAACATAGGAACATTAACAAGCAAAGCTATGGAAGTGATAGATGTGATGATTAGGAGAAAGATTAATATTATGTGTCTTCAAGGGACGAGATGGGTAGGGAAAAAAGCAAAAACTTTATTAGAAACTGGATATAAAATATGGTACACATGAAATGATTGAGCAAAAAAAAGAGTGGGGATTATTATGGATAAAAGCTTAGTAGATGAGGTAATGGATGTAAAGAGAATAGGGGATAGGATTATTATGGTGAAGGTTGGTCTAAAAAGAATGACTATGAATATCTTTAGTACATATGCACCACAAGTGGGGTTAGGTGAGGAGATAAAAGCAAAATTCTGAGAGGACCTAGAGGGACTCATACAAATGATACCAAGAGAAGAAAAAGTGATTATAAGAGGTGACTTAAATGGTCACGTGGGTAGAGACAGAAATGGCTATAGTATGGATTCAGAAAAATTAATAATGAGGGTAAGTCTATTCTATATTTTGCTATGGCATATGAACTCATCATAACCAATACTAGGTTTAAAAAACGGGACGAACACTTAATCACATATAAAAATGTCACATCAAACACCCAAATAGATTACTTCCTCATGAAATAAGATGATCAGTTATGTTGTAAGGATTGTAAGGTGATACCGGGGGAGTGTTTGACTACTCAACATAGACTTTTGGTACTTGATATCTAAGTAAAAAATAAGAAAAAAAATCACATAAAAAAAAATTCCAAGAAATAGGTGGTGGGATTTAAAAAGGGAGAAACAATTAATTTTCAAAGAAAAATTAAGGAGTAGAAGGGAATGGAATGGAGAAGAACATGCAAATCAAATGTGGAGAGAAATGGCTACTGCCTTGAGAAGCATGACAAGGGTAGTTCTTGGAGAGACAAATAGTAGATCCCTAAACCTTAAGGAGTCTTAGTGGTAAAATGAAGATGTACAATTGAAAATTAAAAATAAGAAAACTTGCTATAAGGTTGTATATCAGTGCAGCAATGAAGAAAACCTAAAAAATTATAAAGAAGTGAAAAAGGCAACAAAAAAAGTTGTTAGTGAAGCAATGTCAAAAGCATATAAGAATCTATATAAACCACTTGATACAAAAGATGAAGAAAGGGATATATATAAATTAGCTAAAGCAAGAGAAAGAAAAACAAGGGATCTAAACCAAGTGAAATGCATAAAAGATGAAAACTAAAATGTATTAGTGAATGAGGAAGCAATTAAGGAGAGATGGAAGGAGTATTTCACTAAATTATTCAATGATAGTGGGGACACAAGAGTTAGGTTGGGACATCTTAGTAACTCTGAAGGGAATGTGAGCTATACATTTTATCGACGTATAAGTTCAAAAGAAATAAAACAAGCATTAAAAAAGATGAAAAATTATAAGGCGGTGGGACCGGATAATATACCAATAGAAGCATGGAAATGCATGGGAGAAGAGAGCATCTCCTGGCTAACAAAATTATTTAACGCGATCCTTAAATAAAAAAAGATGTCAGATGAGCGGAGGAAGAGTACTTTGGTTCCTACATACAAGAACAAAAAAGATGTTCAAAACTATGAAAATTACAAAAGAATTAAGTTAATGAGTCATACCATGAAACTCTAACAAAGAGTAATAGAGCAGAGGCTCATAAAAGAAACAGACGTCTCGAAAAATCAGTTTGGTTTCATGCCTGGTAGGTCAATAATGGAAACTATATACCTATTGAGGAGCCTAATGAAAAGGCATCGAGATCATCAAAATGACCTACATATGGTGTTCATAGATCTAAAAAAGTCCTATGATCGGGTCTCTAGAGAAGTATTATGGAGGGTTTTAGAGAAGAAATAAGTCTGAATAACCTATATACGAACCCTTAAGGACATGTATCACGATGTAGAGACAAGGGTCAGAATATACGGAGGGGATACTGAACCATTTAAAATTACAATGGGACTGCATCAAGCTTCTGTACTAAATCCATACTTATTTGTTTTAGTAATAGATGAACTCACTAAACACATCCATACAGAGGTGCCATGGTGCATTCTATTTGTAGATGACATAGTGTTGGTGGATGAAACAAAAGAGGGAGTGAACACTAAACTTGAGTTGTGGAGAAATAATTTAGAATCTAAAGGATTTAAATTAAGTAGGAGTAAAACATAATATATGGAATGTAAATTTATTAAGAATGCAAGAGTGGAGGATGTTATAATAAAATTGGAAGACAAAATCATATAAAGAAAATACCATTTTCGATATTTGGGATCAGTGATTCAAAAAGATGAAAAAATTCACGAGGATGTCACGCATAGAATTAAGGCAAGTTGGCTAAAATAGAGAAATGCATCGGAAGTGTTATGTGAGGGTAAAATCCCATTAAAATTGAAAGAAAAATTCTATAGGACAGCTATAAGACCAGCTTTGTTGTATGACTCAAAATATTGGGCAATCAAATACCAGTATGAGCAAAAGACGAGCGTAGTGAAGATGAGGATGCTAAGATGGATGTGTGGCCATACAAGAAAAAATAAAAATAGAAATGAGGTTATTCGTAGTGCCAATCGAGGAGAAGATCAGAGAGACTAGACTAAGATGATTTAGTCGTGTGAGAAGAAGACCAAGAGACGCTCTTGGAAGGAGAGTTGATGAAATTGAACAATTAGTCAAAAAATGAAGTAGAGGCAGACCCAAAAAAAATTTGGGACAGACATTAAAGTTTGATATAAAGCGTATGGGCCTAAATGAAGATATGACAAAAGACAAAAATACATGGAAGTCTGGAATTCATGTAGCCGACCCCACATAGTGGGATAAAGGTTGGATATGTTGTTATTGTTGTTGTGTGTTTTATTTGTAATTAGGTTAAACCCATAGATGTTTAAGACCCGTTATGCCTATTATAAATAACAAGCTAAGAGAAGCTAATCTCTTAAATTTTTCTCATAATTATTTTCTTACATGGTATCAGAGCCACCGATGAGAAAAAACCTAGCCTTCGTTGTGTATCTTTTTCTAACGATCGTCAAACCCTAGCCTTCACCGTCACCGTCACTGCCCATACCAGAACCCCATTGTCCGACCACCACCTAACAATAAAAGTAAAGCAAGATCGCTACGGGGCAAGCAGCGTAGTTCAAAAAATTTGAACCTTACCTCGATCCCGACGATTGGATCAACGTCAAAATCAAATCATTCACATACAAATAAAATAAATCTAACCTTTAGATTTTTGAGTCGTTTGTAGATTCAAGCCGTCTAAGTGTCTGGCCTCTAACTCGTGATACGCGGCACGCGTCCGTTGGCAAGGAGAGCGGAATAGGAGTGCTAGTTCCTTCTTCTTTATACGGCTTGTGTATGGACGAAAAAGAACGCCCACGTTTCAAATCGATGCCAAAAAGAAATAGGGAAGAGTGAACAGTAATACGTTTTTCAACTCTTGAAAAACTACACCAAAAACTCTATATTTGGGCAACCCATAAAGGGATATTTATAAGGAGCTCTAGGTTTCTTAAACCCTAATGGATATGGGCCGGCCCATTTAATTTAGTCCAATTAGGAGCTTAATTAAATGGGTTTATTATATGTTGATGGAATTCTCATACGAGATGGGTGTAACTAATCCTTAGACCTGAGGTTGTCACGGTCATCTCATAAGAAGACCGGTATGCTTTGACATCGTTTCGATAGGCCTAGATAAAGGCTGCACGTGGGCGATCGTTGGGTATATCGTGAGGTTTATGGAGATGGGTGCATAGCTAAGATGGGACTCGTCTATCCCTTGATAAAGGATGATGTATCTAAGGCGCCTTCGGTAGATATTCACTTTAAATCCATGGCCATGATAAAAGAGATCAATAAGGAGTTATTGATTCACTTTCTATTAAGTGAAGATATCCGGATGATCGAAGGAAAACTTATGTGATCATAATCAAGCAATACATTGCTAACTTGAGATCACATAGAATACATTAACGAGAGGATCGAATTACACGGTAACTATGCTCGTGAAAGATTATTTGCGGATTATGAATCCTTCTGAATAATTGGGTAGGCGTCACGCCTTGCTAGAGGCCAATCTTGTCTTATGTGTTCGTACCGACATATTGCCAACATATTCGGAAGCCTAATGAGTCATACGCAGCAGGCACGATCCATGGCTTAAACCAGGAGAACGGACGTATGGTTAAGTGGGACACTTCTGCAAAAAGTTGTGCCGTCGTAGGTTCTCACGGAAAAAGAATAAAGAGAAGTAATGACATCGATATGACGAGAGGTCGTTATAATGGAAAGAGTTTCCTAAAATGACAATTGATTAAATTAGGAAGGAGTTTCTAATTTAATAATTTTCTATTTGTTAGAGTGGCAAATAGGAAATAAAATATATTTGGCCTTAAGTTAATATTTGGACTAAATTAGATTTGGGCCAAATATTAAATATTATATTTGGACCAAATTAGATTTTGACCAAATATTAAATATTATATTTGGGCTTGAATTAGATTTGGGCCAAAATATTTTATTTAAATCTATAAAAAGATTTGGACCATTTAATTATATTTCTAGTTGGACTGGATTCTCATGGCGAGTCATGTTCAGTGACACATTCTCCAACATTGGTCACCTATGTACTTGTCTAAGCATCCCCATGCCTATGGGTGTGAGACCCCAATTGCTATCACATAGCAAAAATATAGCGCATACAAGTCTTACCGCAATTGTCAATGTCCATTCTTGACATTGCTACGACTTGGGACATTTAATGATGTCTAGAAACTGTGATGCATCATCATCTCACATCTTTATAGATTAATCACAGTATACATCATATGGACTTCTATCTAGTTTCATTCGGTTATTACAATAATAACAAGAAACTAATAGAATGACTTCTTGTGAATTTGAACTTCTTATTCAAATAATAAACATGATTACAATTGTCAGTGTACAACATGCCCAATCTGATTAGGTCTAGAGCACTTACACTAACAATCTCCCACCTGCACTAGAGCCAATCATTCATGAATCTTATATCTGATGATCGAACATGACTTTCATGTTTCTCCTGGGACAGAGCTTTAGTCAAGGGATCTGCGATGTTGTTGGCCGTCGACACTTTTTGTATATATGTCACCTCGGCTGATAATCTCCATTATCATATGGTGATGCCGCAATACAAGTTTGGTCCGTTGATGAGACCGCGGTTCTTTCACTTACGCAATAGCTCTATTGTTGTCCCAATAACTGTTATTAGATCAACAATACTGGACACTACTTTAAGTTCATCAATAAACTTACGGATCCATACAACCTCCTAAGCTGCTTCGGAGGCTGTTATGTATTCAGCTTTAGTTGTTGAATCTACCACTATCTCTTGTTAGAACTCTTCCAACTCATGGCCTCGCCATATTGACAGAATATGAATCTCGACTGTACGTGATTCAAAATCATCATAGTCAGATTAGAAACTGGCATCCGTGAACCCCTTCACGGTATGCTCTCCCTTTCCATATACTAAGAACATCTCTTCAATCCTTCTCAAGTATTTAAGGATGTTCTTAACTGCAATCCAGTATTTCTCACCTGGATCAGCCTGATATCTACTACATATGCTCAAAGCATATGCAACATCAGGCCTCGTACATAACATGACATACATGATTGAACCAATAGCCAAGGCATATGGTGCTCGACTCATCCTATCTCTCTCATCTTGTGTCTTTGCACACAGTCTTGGAGAGATGTATTCCATGTGACATGGGAAAATTTCCTTCCTAGAATCTTCCATGCTAAACCTCTTTAGCACCTTGTCAATGTACGTGCTTTGGGAGAGTGCTAGCAACCTCCTGGATCTATCTCTATAGATCCTTATTCCCAGAATATAGGTTGTTTCTCCCAAATGCTTCATGGAGAAAATATTCTAAAAGCCATCTTTTACCTGATTGCAGCATGGGAACACCATTCCCTATGAGCAATATATCGTTCACATATAGGACTAAAAAGACCACCACGCTCCCACTAATCTTCTTGTAAACACAAGGATCAACTTCCTTTTTGTGAAAAATCAAACCTTTTGATCTTTTCATCAAAACATTGATTCTAACTCCGGGATGCTTGCTTTAGTCCATAAATGAACCTTTGCAACTTGCAAATCTTATTGGCATGTTCATGGGTAATAAAACTGTCAGATTGTGTCATATACACATCCTCGACTAGTTTTCCTTTAAGGAAAGCTATTTTGTCATCCAACTGTCATAATCCAGAGTCAATGTCAGACATTGCCTCATCATAGGTAGTAGGCTCATCGTTCACAACTAGAAACATATTTCCATATGCCGAGATGAGAAATCCATATCTCTCTTGCTCACGATGAACCCTCGTCGACCTATGAGGTTCTTGTGTAGAAGGTTGAGAAATTGACATAACATCTTGTGTCTGATCTTCCTTGGGTTCCTGGAGGGGAGTATTTGTTTTTGGTTCGTCTCGAATCTCTTCGAGTTTAACATTCCTCCCATTAGCCACAGCATCTAAGAATTCCTTCTCAAGGAATACCACATGCTTGGCAACAAAACACCTTTTGTTCGTGTGGGTGGTAAAAGTAATATCCATTTAGATATCCCACAAACAAACATCTCATCAATTTAGGTTTTAACTTATTATTGTCAACACGTTTGACATAAATTTAACAACCCCAAATCTTAAGGAAAGATAAATTTGACTTATTTCCTTTCCATATCTCATATGGAGTCTGAGGAACTGGCTTACTTGGAACCCTGTTCAAAACAAAGATCGCGGTGAGGAGTGCGTATCCCCCAAATGAATTGGGGAGTTCAATGCGACTCATCATGGACCGGGCCATGTCCAACAAGGTCCTATTCCTCCTTTCAGACACACCATTCATATCTGATGTTCCAGGTGGAGTCTATTGTGAGAGAATCCTACTCTGCTTCAAATGATTTAGAAACTCATTGTTCAAGTATTCACCATCTCGATCTGATCGAAGTACTTTGATGCTTTTCCCAGTTTGTTTCTTTACTTCAAATCTGAATTCTTTGAACTTTTCAGAAGCCTCAGATTTGAGTCTCATAAGATATGCATAACCAAAACGTGATCTATCATCAGTAAAGATTATGAAGCAGACATACCCACCTCGAGTCTAGGTGGACATGGGCCCACACACATCAATGTGCACAAGCCCTAGCACTTATGTAGTCTTCACTCCATTTACTTTAAAAGGAGACTTAGTCATTTTGCCAAGCAAACAAGATTTGCAAGCACCATATGATTCATAATCAAACGTGCCAAGATATCCAGCTTTATACAAGTTGGATGTGCGAGTCTCATTTATATGGCCGAGGCGAAAATAAGTGCTATTTAAATCACCTGATTTAAGTCGCTTAATATTTATGTTATTGATAGGAGTATCAACATCAAGGACATACAAATCGTTACGTACTGTTGCTTTACTATAAAACAACTCAATTTTATAAAACGAACAACTATTGTTCTTAAATAAAAATGAATATCCATCCTTGTCAAAGAAAAATTAGAAATTATATTTCTAATCAAACTAGGATTGTAGTAACAGTTATGTAACTCCAATACAAGCTCTGTGGGCAATGTCAATAAATAGGTCCCTACAACTAATGGAACAACTCTTGATCCATTTCTCACATGTAGGTACACTTCTCCTATAATTAATCTCCATGTACTCCTAAGCCCATACACAAAAGTGCAAATATGAGCACTAGATCTTGTATCTAATACCCATGTGGACTAGTTGGAAGTAGATAGATTAATTCCAATAACATAAATACCCAAAATGCCCTGAGTAAAACTCTTCTTACTCTACACCTCCTGGTTTATCACAGTGGAGATATATCACATCCTCCTTGCCCTTTCGGGTTTTGGTCTTCTGGACTCTTCCAGATGGCGCTATGGAAAAACTTTTCTTCCTTTTGGCTTTCTTACTCTTGGGTTTGCCCCTATGCGCCTTGGACCTTTGAATTAAGAGAACACTTCTCTTGGCCTTTATATAATTTTAGGCTCAACGTCCCTTAGTATGGACAACAACTCTCCAAGAGTCTCTTCCATAACTGTTAGGGAGGGACTTCTAGCACCAAATTTAGGGTAAGTTTCTACATCCATACCCAAGTTCAGCTCTAGCAACCTATTAATAAAACGTATCATCTCCATGACATGCTTCTCAACAGATGATCCTTGAGCCTAGCCATGATCTCATATACATCATAACTTTTATGTTGTCACTTACACTCCGAGATCATGGCAATCAAGGTGATACACCAAGCGATGATCATATCACCCTCGTGTATCGTCCAGGCCTTATGTGCTACTATTTACTCAATTGGTGGCTTCGCAAGAAGAGATCTCCCTATTACATAGAGAATCTTATCATACGTGAGGACTATCCTCAAGATGATCTTCTAGTCATAGAAATTAGTCCCATTGAAGGTATTATTGCCCTTGAATATCGATCTTATCGACATGTTTCCAGACATTTTGGATCAACAATCGAATATAGAGATATTATTATAATCATATTGAATTACGAAATCATAAATTACAAGAAGTAACATTTTATGATTGCTCCAACTATTTTCTACGAGTTCGCCACCCTCAAGACATAACTCGGGAAATCCCATTGAAAGATTTCCTAGCAGGCTAGAATCCCATCTCCCCTAGCACAACCTTGAGTGACTCAACAAATTGTGCTAGGATTGATTAGGTAGGTACTTGCTACCAATTGCATCTCCATACAACTCCTAGATTCATTGACTTGATAACTCCTTGTCAAGCGCATCTTATGTGTCTCTCAATCTTTGCCTCTATACTCAGTAAGGCCTTGAGTGACTCAACAAACCCCACCCTTCTAGTTAAGTCAGACCCATCATTCAAGGACATCTCATGGCCCATGAAACATAGGAATTATAGGTGACACATGACCTTGAGTGACTCAACAAATCAAGTGCTAGCTAGAAACCTAATGTTTCATAATGATGGAAGACAAGTTGGCTTAATATTAATGAGGGATTTATTATTTATTGATTTAGGTCTCATCACATGCAATTAATTAAATTAATAATGCATAATAAACGATTCAAACCGGTGTATGGTATGGATAACTACGGCCAGCCCCCTCGAGCCATAGAAGGGAAGCTAGCGAGTCAAACCTAGGTGAAGAATCACATCTTGCTTCTCAAGCACATTCTCCAAGCCTTCGTTGGTCTTCGAATCTTGTCCTCAATTTGGTTCCATCTCTTGCTCTTTATACAAACTACAACTATCACTACTTTATTCTATTCTATATACATTACATAGAATCAGAAACCCCGAGTTACATTCGGGGGGAGTAAGATGAGAAGAGAATGTACATCAGAGTATAAGAGAGGCAGGACACGCAGATCCTATTTCAAAAACCAAATTTACAAGCATTCATTCCCAACATAAAATAAGTGGTCGACTCGATCCATACCATACACCCATGCAATCAATCACATGGATTCATTCACAATTATGTTAATTAATTGTCGCATCTATTTCAACCTTAATGAAGCACTTTCAATAAATTGAAAATTTGTACAATTTGGGAAAAACTAAATTGTTTTAATTGTGTTGGGCTTGGGCTCCATCCATTAGTCTAACAAACAAGGCTCAACAGGCCTTGGATCAACCAATGCATGTCAAACATACACTGGCAGCCCAATAATTAATAAATAATCTAATTAACAGCCCTGACCCATTTTTAATCATGGCCCATAGGTGTCATACACTCCTGGATAAAAAAAAATAATAAAAAATTGCCAAACAATTTGGTGGGGCCCCACCCAAAGGAACGAAACGCACTGGGCCACCGAAGGATCAGCCCGGGTGCTTCACATGAACCCCAGGGAAGGGTCAAACCGAAGCCCGATGCAGCGGGAGGGGCCAGGAGGCGACTGGACAGCATGTCGTACATGCTGCCAACCCAAAAGGCCAACTGGGTGTGACTGCGGCTGCATGGGGCGCACCTGGGCCGCACCTGGGCACGCGAGGCTGCGGCCAGCGCAAGCTGCAGGGGCTACGCAGGCCACGCAAGTCTTACCGCAATTGTCAAT
The DNA here is from genome assembly GCA_036245055.1 of Diospyros kaki. Taxonomy (NCBI): domain Eukaryota; kingdom Viridiplantae; phylum Streptophyta; class Magnoliopsida; order Ericales; family Ebenaceae; genus Diospyros; species Diospyros kaki. The sequence continues at coordinate 22,473,009 of BSEG01000010.1, read as the reverse complement.
GTCCATTCTTGACATTGCTACGACTTGGGACGTTTAATGATATCTAAAAACTGTGATGCATCATCATCTCACATCTTTATAGATTAATCACAGTATATATCATATGGACTTCTATCTAGTTTCATTCGGTTATTACAATAATAACAAGAAACTAATAGAATGACTTCTTGTGAATTTGAACAACTCTTTATTCAAATAATAAACATGATTACAATTATCAGTGTATAACATGCCCAATCTAATTGGGTCTAGAGCACCTACACTAACAGAAAACACAGCCACCACCCTAGGGTTCACCACCACCAGATCGGCCGACCACTGAAAAAGCGCCGCTGCCAGACCACCCACGCACCTCCACATGCTACCTCCGCCTCCACGTGCCAGCGCGTGACGTGTCCTCTGGTCGTTTTTCTCTGTCTTCTCCAGATTTAACCTCCGACGACCCTTAAAACTACTTCTAATGTCAAAGTCCTTACCATGTCTGATCTCAGTGACGCGATTTCTGCCAATGCTACTCCCACTTCGGTTTTTGCCTTTGTCGTTGCCTCTGTTGCCTCTCAATCCTTTACTATCTCCAATCTTGGGACGGTCAATATTACCACTATCAAGTTGATAGGATTTGTCAATTATCTCTCATGGGCAGCCTCTGTCAGAATGTGGTTCAAAGGGTAAAACCAAGCGGATCATCTTACCACAAATGCTAAAAGTGTGCCAGAAGTTAATCGAGCTAGAAGGGAACAAGTTGATGCCCAGTTATTTAGCTTCCTATGGCAGTCTATTGATCCATCCATCATGCAGCTCTTTTGCCCCTTTCAAACTTGTGTTGATGGAAGGAAGCTGGAGAGTGTTATAAAAATGGCATCCAACGTTTATACGTTGTGATCTCTAATATCAAGAATCTCAAGCAGGAGTCGTCCATGGAATCTTATCTAAGGCAGGTTCGGGCTCTCATGCAAGAATTTGATGTTCTTCTTCCTCTTACTACGACCCACACTGAACAGATTACTCAAATCTTGACCAATTCTGCTAGTCCTACCATGAAGGACTCTTTTAAACGGTTGTTGAATATGACAGGTGTGCATGGTATGTCCTCTTCTTTTCATGTTGTTCTTCCAGCTGAATCTTCAGCTCTTATGTCCCAAGCTTCCACCATAGGAGGAACTAGAGGACACAATAATGGTTGCCCACGTCCATAGTGTACCTTTTGTAAAAAACTAGGTCATCTTGAGGACAAATGCTAGAAGAAACATGGTCGGCTAGCTGCTCTATCTGCATCATCTACCAGTGTAGCTCATGTATTTCAAAGCAATCCTAGTCCTGCTCCATCTCCACCAGGTTCGCAATTGGTACCTATGTTTGCAGCTGAGTATAATGCTTTCCTGAAATTCCAGGCCACCCAGCAGTCTCATCCTGGTAATCTCGTTGCTTGTGTTGCTCAAGGCTCATCTGTTAGTCCTTGGATTATAAATTTTGGCGTCACTGACCATATGTGTGGTAATGAACTTCTTTTCTCCTCACTTACCTATTCTGATACCTTACCTCATGTTACCCTGGCTGATGGTACCAAAACTGCAGTTAAAAGGATCGGCCAAATCACACTCACCTCATCTTTCTCATTAAATTTTGTTTTATATGTTCCTAATAGTCCTTTTAATTCGATTTCAGCTAGCCAACTCACCAAAACCTTTAACTGTTATGTTATCTTTACTCCTACCTCTATTTGTGTTCAGGACCAAGGTACAGGGCGGACAATTGGCGTCGGGCGTGAGTCATAGGGTCACTATCGTCTTGTTGTGCCTAGTTCATCGGCAGCTTGCACCAGTGCCGCTTCTCCAAATCTTCTCCACTATCGTCTCGGTCATCCCAGCCTCTACAAACTGAAGAAATTAGTTCCTAATTTGTCGTCATTATCCATGTTTAATTATGAGTCGTGTCAGCGTGGTAAACACACTCGTAATTCTTTTTCTCGTCGAGTCCATAATAGGGCTGAGGCTCCTTTTTCCCTTGTGCACTCTGATGTATGAGGGCCCAGTCACTTCAATTCTATTCTTGGTCTTTCATATTTTGTTACTTTCATTGATGACTTTTTTCGATGCACTTGGTTGTTTCTTATGAAAAATCGGTCCGAGTTGTTTTCTATATTTCAGATATTTTCTGCTAAAATAAAAACGTAGTTTGGAGTTTCTATACGTGTCTTACGTAGTGATAATGCCCCTAAGTATTTTTCTTCTCAATTTACTACCTTTATGATTGTTTGCATCAATCCTCTTGTCCTTACACACCTCAACAAAATGGCGTTGCTGAGCGTAAGAATCGCCATTTTATTGAGACTACATGGATGCTCCTTTTTATCTAATCAATTGCATGCCATCTTCAACATTACATGACCAAATTCCTCATTCTCTTTTGTTCCCTATACAACTGCTTTATTATGTTCCTCTTCGTGTTCTTGGTTGTATCTGTTTTCTGCATTCTTTTTCACCTGGATAGGATAAGCTTGCTACAAAATCTCTCAAGTGTATCTTCCTCGGCTATTCCCGATTGTAGAAAGGCTATAAGTGTTACTATCTTGAGCTTAACCACTATCTTTTGTCTGCTGATGTCACATTCTTTGAACAAGTCTTTCTTTTCAATTGCTCAGCCTGATTCACCGAGTTTTCACCAAATTTTTCTTGTTCCTTTTTCTTTTCTTCCGCTGTCCTCATCAGGTTCGTCTGTCTCCTCTATGGCGCCCACCGTGGCACCAACCCTACCATTTTCCGGTCCACCTTCCACGGCTCCTCTTCTTATATCACCGTTGTCCTCATCCCGCTACAGGCGCCAGCATTCCTCCAGCCCAGGACTCTCCTGACTCGCTCTCTCCGTCTATGGTCTCTCCTGCTCCAGATCCTGAGCTGGACAATCTCCCTGTTGCTCTTCACAAAGCTACACAGTCTACTCGTAATCCCCATCCTATTTATAACTTTTTATGCTATGACTGTTTGTCTCTTTCTTATAGTGCCTTTGTTTCGAGTCTTTCCTCTGTTTATATTCCTAAAGCCATAGGCCAAGCTCTGTTCCATCCTGGTTGGCACCAAGCTATGTTAGATGAGATTGACACCTTACATTTGAATGGAACTTGGGATTTGGTGTCGTTACCACCAGGAAAGACTCTCGTTGGTTGCCGGTGGGTATTCACTCCCAAAGTGGGTCCTGATGGCCGAGTGGAACGCCTTAAGGCCCGCTTGGTTGCCAAAGGCTTTACACAGATCTATGGGCTGGATTACAATGATACCTTCTCTCTTGTTGCGAAAATGGCCTCTGTTCGTCTCTTTCTCTCTTTAGCTGCCACACGTCATTGGCCACTCTATCAGCTTAATATTAAAAATGTCTTTCTTCATGGTGATTTGTAGGAAGAGATATATATGAAACAACCAGCTAGTTTTGTTGCTCAAGGGGAGTCCAATGTAGTCTGCAAATTCAAGAAGTCTCTCTATTATCTAAAACAATCTCCACGGGCATGGTTTGGCACGTTTAGCATTGTGGTTCAAGCCTTTGGTCTCACTCAAAGTGAAGTTGATCATTCGATTTTCTATCGCCATTCTTCTTCCTTATGTATCTACCTTGTTGTTTATGTAGATGACATTGTTATCACAAGGAGTGATTAGGTTGGAATACAGAAGCTGAAGGAACATCTACATCAGCACTTTTAAACCAAAGACCTAGGCTGACTTTGGTATTTCTTGGGGATTAAAGTTGTTTAGTTAGGACTTGGTATCTCAATTTCTTAAAGGAAGTATGCCTTTGACATCTTAGAAGAAACTGGTATGGTGAACTGCAAACCAGTTGACACCCCAATGATCCGAATGTTCGACTCTTGCTGGGACAGGGACAACTTTATTCAGATTCTAGAAGGTATAAAAGACTGGTAGGCAATTTGAACTATCTCACAGGCACTTGTCCCGACATTACTTTTGCTATGAGTGTAGTTAGTCAGTTCCTTAGTTCTCCATGTGATTCTCACTAAGATGCTGTTATCCGGATTCTGAGATATATCAAAAGAGCGTTAGGTAAAGGGCTACTCTATGAAGATAAGGGACACACAGATATTTGTTATTATGCAGATGCAAATTAGGCAGGATTTCATTTTGATCGTCGGTCAACCTCTGGGTATTGTGTTCTTGTGAAAGAAAATCTAGTTTCTTGGAAAAGTAAGAAACAAAATGTAGTAACTAGATCTAGTGCAGAGGCAGAGTATTGGGCTATAGCTAATGCAACTTGTGAGCTCATCTGGCTTAAATAACTTCTGCAAGAACTCAAGTTTTGTTAAGTGTTCCCGATGAAACTTATTTGTAATAATCAGGTTGCCTTACACATTGCTTCCAATCCAGTGTTCCATGAGCGGACTAAGCATATTGAAATCGACTATCACTTTATTATAGAAAAACTGGTTGAAGGTGTTATTATTCCGGAGTTTATTAACTCCAATTATCAACTTATAGATGTCTTCACCAAGTCTCTAAAAGGTCTTCAAGTAGAATATATTTGTAACAAGCTGGTGCATATGATATCTATGCTCCAGCTTGAGAGGGAGTGTTAAAATTATTAGTATAATTGTAATTATTATATGTTTGTGTTTTATTTGTAATTAGGTTAAGCCCATAGATGTTTAAGCCCCGTTATGCCTATTATAAATAACAAGCTAAGAGAGGCTAATCTCTTAGGTTTTTCTCTCATAATTATTTTCTCACATTTTTTTTATAACTAACTAGGAGAAAATGATGCTAACAGAGAACAGAAGGCAACCAAAAAATACTTACTGGTCAATAGAATGTTTATTTGACAGAATGCTGACAGGGTTTATGGTTAATAGAATCTTCATTCAATATCTTATTTTCTTTTTATTAGTTTCTATTCCAGCAGTCTACCATTCTATGTCAAGTTTACAAACACACTGCTCAATTCTACCTGGAAGATATATAAATCAATTGGATTGAATTTTGGCAAATTTGAAGATAAAAAGCAAATTGAGATAGATCTTTTATAATTCTTGTGTGATCTTATTCTTATTCCTGTGTTTCCTTTTTTTCTTTTTTATTTATTAATTTGTGAACTTCTTGGTTGTATGCTCTTAAATCCAATCCATAGGTGAAGCTCAACTCCAAATGACAAGACTGCAACAAAGCATAAAAAAAGTGATAGCATTTTGCAGCTGTGTAATGTCAAAGGCAGTACCTCATTATTCCTTAATGCTCCTTCAAAGAGAGAAACACTTTCCATTGGACCATAGGATTGCATTGTGACACTAGTATTTCCATCCTTGGATTGCTTTTGCCAAACCTGAATTTCAGGTTTTTTTTTCCATTTGAATTGAGGATTTGGCAACATCTCATATATTGATGGGCACTCAAGCAACTGTATGTTGAAGCACATTAAGTCATTCACAATGGCACAAATAAAATGAAAAATACTAAGACAATTTGAGTTTGACCAAGTAGCAGCTAGAAGTGATAATTTTTCTGTATGCATGAAAAGGCAACCAAATAGAAGATATTTAAGTACAAAAAAGGAAATAATAATCAGAAGATATAATAAAGATTTTTTTTCTGGTACGTTTTCATCAAACTTTTAGGGAAGGCCCCAAGTAAGTGACATAAACCGAGTCAATGCATTCCAAGCCGTAAGGTAATGTATTCTAGTATCTTTCATCACATTATCCAACAATGAATTCTAATTGTTAGTTGTTATTTCAATTTTTACAATGAGTGCACCTTGTACTTGGCATGCTACATTAATGTAAATGGGCTCACTGGCCAAGCGAGACAACCCAAAGATTGGAGTTCTCATCACGACCACCGTTTCTCCTCTCTTCTATCTACTCTCCTTTCCCCATCCCTTCTTCTTTGTGTTTCCACACCAGCCGGTTCACCAATTATGGTCAACCACAGGCCCTGAGGCAGTGATTTAGCTGACAAGACAATTTATAGATACTCATACAGAGATTAGTATAAGTCTTATGCACTCCCCTTTTATACAGAAATTAGTATATTTGTCTCTTGTCAGCCAGATATTTCATATCATGTGGAAGTTGTTATAGTATTCATGACCCCCTTATAATGGAGCCAGATTTGTTGACTAGATTCTAAGATATCTTAACTCTAGGAAAGGGGATCTGTTCTGTCACTGTAATAACTTGAGTTTAGACAACTTAGTAGATATAGATTGAGCAAGTCCAATTGATAATAGGTAATCAACTTCCTGCTACTGCAGTTTTGCAGGAGGAAATTTGGTTGGGTGAACTAAGCAACAAGCAGTGGTGCTGAAGTCCAATGCAGAGGCAGAGTACAGAGAATTATGGCTCATGGCAATTTGAGTTTATTGAATTCAGTCAATATGCAGTCCATGGTCTAGTTTAGTATTATAGAACTCACACATCACAACTGTTAAACATTCTGGAAGGGAAACTAAATGAGGGGTTCATTTCCATCCCCTTTTTGTGCCTCACAAGATTGATGGACTGAGGTTTTCGCTAAAGAAATTAGTGGTAAGAGTTTTCATTTCATTATCTGAAAGTTGTACGTGCAAAATATCTATGCATCAAATTGAGATGGTGAGTTGTGTATTATCTATTTTGTTATGATGTTACATTTAAACTTGCAGCTTCATTAATATATGTAAGGCTAAGGGACATAAACCAATTCTGGCTTTTTTTCATCTGCTTGTGGCACCCCTCCAATCATCTCCCCTCTTCCTTTCTTTGCTTTCTAATTACTATAATTTTAAATTGGCTTGAGGTGGGTGAAATCTATAATCATCACATGTACGCTAGCAAGCTAATCTTGAGCTATCCGTTTTCTCTATCTTGTAGGATGAAGTGTATGATTTGATTTCATACCAAGAGACTTTCTTAGTACATGAAAGTTACCAGCTGATGCATTGTCCATCTTGAAACAAAAAAGAAGCTTTCAAAGCCTTCAACAAACTGCAATCCAGTCAAGAGAGCATCATTGATACATCCTGGTGCACCTGTTAAGCATTTAATAGAATAATAATGAAACATGATTAACTGACACAAGCAGAGAAATGATAGAAGAAAAGGAAGCCTAAGCTACTTGAACTGCAGAACAGATGCAGGTGATCAAGAAATTTTAAAAAGTATAGAACTACTTTATCCACTTAATGACCATTAAACAAACTCATTGCCACTTCATTTATGAAGATTTTTGTGTTTCTCAATGTCAATTTATGTTGACTTTTGCAATGTTATGTACCTTCTTTTGTTCATGGACAAGTTTTAATTTTTCTTTTCTCTCTCTCTTTTTTTTTTTTTTTTTTTTGTTGGGGGGAGGCAAAACACAAATGAGCCAAGGTATATGTTAAAGTGAAGAAAAATAAAATGCTAAAAGGCCCTTACAGATTCAGTCTTTGTGCAAAATTCTAAATGCACAATGTGCTGCCAGACTAATAACTCACACAGAGGAAGTAAAGGGGGAAAACATGAATGAATGAATAGAAAGTCTTCGATAATACCAGGAAGCTCATCAACAAACACTGATCATTTTAGGCTGCAATAGCTTTTCATCTCGTATATGTGAGCAGGTTAAGTGGTTTTAACTGTACTGTAGATATAATAATACAAAAATGAAGAGTAAATTACACTAACCACCCCTGAGGTTTGACATAATTGCAAGGACTACTCCTTGCATTTTGAAAATAGCAAAAAGTACACTTCTGTTAGTCTGATGTCATGCAAGATCATGAAATGACAATTTTGCTCACAATTAAAAAAAGAAATTTCTGATTTTAGAAGAAAGAGTTAAAAAAAGAATGAGAAAACCAGTGGTGGCTGGCCACTAGCTGCTGGCTGCCACTGGTTCCTACCCTAGGTTCCATCACTGGAATCAGAAAACAAAGACCATTGTTGAAAACAGGAATCAGAAATCAGAGAGAGAGAGAGAGCTGGCTATGGCAGCCAGCTGCTCCAAAACAAATGAGAGAGAGAAAGAAAGAGAGTTGAATGAGAGATTGGAGAGAGATAAAGGAGGGTAATTTAGGCATTTAGAAAAAATTAACGGAATTGTGTTAAAGGTAGGGGGCAAACTGCAACATGATAGGGAACTCTAAGGCTAGTCATTGTTTTTCTCAAATGTCAGGGGGTATTTCCTACAATTATCCTAAATCTCAGGGGTACCACGTGGAATTTTCCCAAAAATCAGCCATCCAGCACATAATTCTAAAGGTTTTATCTAGGTTAAAATAGTTCCACTGCATTTTCCAAGACCATGAAAGCTATGTTTTATGCACTTTTTACACTTCATTGAAACCATGTTGAGTTTGATTTTTGTTGTCAAACATAATAAAACAAAAGAGATTAATGTCTTTCTAGGAACCAACTAAAACCTCTTTAAGCAGCTATTAATGAAAACAAAAAGAGATTAATGTCTTTCAAGGAACCAACTAAAACCTCTTTAAGCAGCTATTAATGATGGTGTATGACAATCAATGAATGAAATCATCTCCTTTGTTACTTTAACTATAAGGCTGGGCTCATAGGATTTGTAAAACATCATTTCAAGACAGGCTGAAGCTGCATGCATAATGTTTTCCAGACAATGACACAGGCAGAGAAAATGACCTTGGAAAGGGCAAGCAATGCAGATCCACTTGTTTACATACATGGTGAAAACCTGCCAGATGAAGCATTACATCATCACTTAAGCCTATTATGGATGATAAATTGTTCATAATTTTCATGTGTTTTCATATAATTAATTCAGAAGCCACCAGGTAGAAATTTTCACACATCATTATGGAGTGTCATGAAACATTTCATCAGCAATCCACCCATCGAGTGTGAAATTATATTAACTTTTCTTCCACCAGAAGCTTTGTATGCAATTTCCAACTTTTCTTTAAGGCCTTTCATTAAGGTTTCAATTCTGCAGAACAAGCATTATCAGTCAAGTTCTAGAATGAATCATCAAAAACATACAGAAATCATCATTTAAAAAGCAAATTCAGCAGTTAAAAATGAACCTGATGCTTTGTCTGAAGTCATAACCATATCCGAACAATGTGGTACCTTTCTTATACCCACATCGAACAAGCATATCAATCATATCATGGAAATGGTACACGTCGGTCAAATGTATAAGTTTTACAAACTGAAAATCAGAAAAGTGACACATGTAAGGCAAAATATTTCTCAAGTAAGCTAAAAGGTGGGGAAAACATAAATAGAGTAAGCAAAATGGAGGAAAATGTAAATAACTAGATATTCTCACTAAAACTAATATCACGTTTGAATGATTAGTTAAAATTAACTCATTTCCAGGAGAGTACTGTTTCCAAAACACAGATTAGTGTGAAAGAATAAGAATTAATCTTTCATATCTCAAAACTAATGAATACAATCTTACTTATAACACACACTCCTAATCCTTGAAGAATTCTAAGACTATTCAACCTCCTAACAATTCTCCTAATGTATAAGAGTTGATTACTCTCCTATAAATTAGGACCCCTACTAGATTATAACAACTCAAAACATTAATGAAATAAATCAACTAATAAATCCATCTGCCAACACATCCCCTCAAGCTGGAGAATGGATGTCCCACATTCCTAACTTGCTTACTAGATCTTCAAATCTTTTTACTGGCAACCCTTTCGTCAATATATTAGCAACTTGTTCCTCTAATGGAACATATGACAGGTGAATGAGTCCATCTTCCAACTTCTCTTTTATGAAGTGTCTGTCTATCTCAACATGCTTAGTCCGGTCATTTTGGACTGGATTATGTGCTATACTGATTATTGACTGGTTATCACACCACAACTTAACTGTGTCTTGGACTGAAATTCTTAGATCATCAAGAACAATTCGTAGCCATAGAATTTCACATAGAGTAAGGGCCATAACCCTAAATTCTGCCTCTGCACTTGATCTTGCCACAACACTTTGTTTCTTGCTTCTCTAGGACACCAGATTCCCTCCTAAGAATACACAATAACTACTTGTAGATCTTCTATCAGTCATGGACCCTACATAATCTGCATCTGAAAAACCTTGAATGTTCAATTTATTTCTTGTTTTAAATAGGATCCCTTTACCTGGAGTAGCCTTGAGATAACACAAGATTTTTCCAACCACTAGCATATGCTACTCAGTTGGGCTGTGCATGAATTGACTTACCAAGCTGACAGGAAAGGCAATATCTGGTCTTGTGTGATAGAGATATATCAATCTTCCAACTAGTCGCTGATACCTTCCTTTGTCTATAAACTTGCTAGTAGGGTTGTTCCATAGCTTGCAGTTAGGTTCAATAGGAATTTTTGCCCCTTTTCCTCCAATCAATCATGTTTCAGCCAATAAATCAAGCACATATTTCCTTTGAGAGAGAAAAATACCTGTCTTAGAATAAGCTACTTCAATTCTCAAAAAATACTTGAGCACACCCAGGTCTTTGATTTCAAATTCCTTAGCTAGCCTTTCTTTAAGCTTTGCCTGTTCTCCTTTATCATTGCCAGTTACTATCATGTCATCCACATATACTAGTAGCACAGTAACCTTTCCTCCTGTCGTGTGTTTGAAGAATAAGGTATGGTCCCCCCTACTTTGACTGTAACCAATAGTGTGCATTGCTTTAGATAACTGCCCAAACCAAGCCCTAGGAGATTGTTTGAACCCATATAAAGCCTTATTTAGCCAACATACCTTCCCACTGAGTCCCTCATGAAATCCTGGTGGTAAATCCATAAACACTTCCTCTTCTAAATCTCCATGGAAAAACACATTTTTAACATCTAGTTGTTGTAGATTCCACCCAAATGAGGCTACCAATGACAGGAGAATACGAATTGTGGTCATCTCTGCCACTGGTGCAAACATCTCTAGGTAGTCAATCCCATATGATTGAGTGTAGCCTTTAGCTACCAACCTTGCCTTATACCTCTCAAGTGTCCCATCGGTCTTATACTTGACATTAAAAACCCATCTACACCCCACTAGATTAACTCCCTTAGGTCTGTCCATAATATCCCATGTATGGTTCCTTTTTAAAGCCCTCATTTCCTCAAGCATAGCAAGCTTCCAATTTTGATTTTTCAAAGCCTCAATTACTGATTTTGGAATGATAATTGAATCTAGAGATGTTAGGAAACTTTTATGGTTTTGGGAGAGGCAATGATAGGATAGGTAATTGGCCATTGGGTGTTGGGTGGTGCAGCTTCTAACTCCCTTCCTAAGAGCTATGGGAAGGTCAATATCATCAAGGATTTGGCCGATAGAGGCTGGAGGTATTGTCTGTATGTGATCCCGGCTTTGAATGGGAGAGGAGTTTGGAGCTTGCTGGTCTTCTAGGCTTGGTTGTTTTCGTTTATATACATAGGGAGACCCCTTGTATCTTCCTTGCAGCTGCTGGCAAGCTTCTTGCTCATCTTGCTCATCAAATTTGACCTGATCATCACCATGGTTAAGGCTGTTTAAGTGCTGGGGAGATGGACTGGTTGTAGGGTCAAGATTGGAGGCATGACTAGGCTGACTGGAGACCAAATGAGGATCAGCATTAAGCTGAAGAGTGCATTGGGAAGATGGTAGAGGAAAAAAGATGTCACTCGGGTCACCATAGGAAGTCTCCCCCTAGTAACCAGCTTGGGTAGAGCCAAATAATGGAGTAGTCTCGACAAATGTAACATCCTTAGAGACATAGAGCTTTCGAGTGGGAGGATGATAGCATTTATATCCTTTTTGTGTGGGGAAATACCCAAGAAAGACACACTTCACAGCTTTTGGATCAACCTTATCCCGAGAGGATTTGGAAATATGAACGAAGGAAACACACCCAAATACTCTAAGAGGAAGAGTGGTGTGGAAATTAGAGTCAGGAAAGTGAGTAGTGAGGCAAGAAAGAGGACTTTGCTGGTTTAGAACTTTGGTAGGCATGCGGTTAATAAGAAATGTAGCCGTAAGGACAGCCTCCCCCCCAAAAGATTTTAGGAACGGTATGATGGTGAAGCAATGCTCGAGCTACATTAAGGAGATGTCTCATCTTCCTTTCAGCTACTCCATTTTGTTGTGGAGTATCCACACAGAAAGATTCATGGACAATCCCTTCTTGTAGGAAAAAGTGGTTCATATAAGAGTTAAAATAATCTCGAGCATTGTCAGTTCGAAATTTCTTTATGGGAGTTCCAATTTGAGTCATTATCATTTTATTGAAGCTTGGTAAGACTGTTTGGATGGCTGCTTTGTCTTTTAGCAAAAAAACTCACATCATCCGAGTACAATTATCAATAAATGAGATAAACCAATGTGCCCCAAAATAGGTAGAAATTTTGCAAGGACCCCATACATCAGAATGAATTAATACAAATGGAATAGAATGGAGTTTATTGCTAATTGGGTAAGACACACGATGTTGTTTGGATGTAACACATACATCACAATGAAGAGTACTAGGATCTAAAGAAAGAAATAAAGTAGGAAACATAGATTTCAATAAAGAAAATGGTGGGTGACCCAACCGGTAGAGATGCAGCCAGATTTGGTGATAGTTGGCTGTAATTTGAGAGGAGTAAGCCACTGGTTGCTTGCTGGTTCTTAGCTGCTTTCCTTGTCAAGCAATACAGCCCATTTGTTTCCCTAGCAGCCCCAATCCTCCTCCCGGTTTTCATTGCCTAAAACTCACACACATTAGTAGAAAAAACAGCATAGCAGTGTAGGTTTCTTGTGAGTTGAGAGATAGAGAGGAGGTTGGCTGATAATTGGGGCACATGAAGAACATGGTTAAGGGTTATGTTTGGGCTTAGATAAACACCGCCATGTCCGATTATAGGGATTGTTTTGCCATCAACAATGCAGATTTGTTTTGAGGTCTTAAGGGGTTGTTAGGCAGTAAACACATGGGAGTTAGTGCCATACAGTCTGTAGCTCCGGAATCCAAGATCCAAGTATCATTCCTATCAGTGTTTGATGCCAGAAAAATTACAAAATAAGCAAATTTACCTGAGGGCTTACCGGAAGAGTCTTGATGAGCCAAGGAACAGCTATCATCATCTTGTATGGTCTTCAAAAAAGGTTTCAGTTTGTTGATTTCCTCACTGTTGAGAAGAGTGAGATCTGAACTAAAATTTTCCTCCAGCTTTTCCATAGTTCCATCCTCTTCTTGTCCCTTGTGTGATAGATAGGATTGAGTGCTAGGCCGAGTAGCTGTGCTTGGGAATCCTCCCATTTTGGTTAGGATTGCTTCCTTTCCGTGGAGCTTGAAGCAATTATCTCAGGTATGTCGAGGTTTCTTGCAATATGTACACCAAAATCCCTCTCTATTGTTAGGCCGCCCTTATGCCCCTGATTTTCCACCTCTTTGTCTTGATACTTCTCCTTTGTTTGACACTAAAGTTGATCCATCAGTGAATGCCCCTTGTAGCATCACTGCCCGCCTGTTTTCCTCACTTCTTACCATTACAAATACCTCATTGAGCAAGGGTAATTTCTCTCGGCCAAGAATCTGCACCCTTACTTGATCAAAAACCAAGTTAAGGCCAGCCAAAAATTCAACAATTCTATCCCTTTCCATGATCTTATTAAGGGTTGCAGCATCAGCACTACACACCATCTTAATTTTTTGGTATTGATCCAATTCTAACCACAAGCCAATCATGCTATTGTAGTACTCTGTAACAGTCATCCTCCCTTGTTTAGTACTACTTATCTTGGTTTTAACTTCATATATAACCGATGCATCTTGCACTTTAGAGTAGGTTTGCTTACCTACTTCCTAGATTTCCCTAACAGTACTTAAAAACATATAATTCCTACTTTTATCAGGTTGCATGGCATTCCATAGCCACGACATAATAAGAGAATCCTCTATATCCCATACCTAGAAATTAGGATCAATTGCTACCGGAGGAAGAGAAGTAAGATGGTTGAGTTTTCCTCTACCTTTGAGAAAAGTTTGAACTAGCTACGCCCATTGGAGGTAGTTTTTTCCATCCAATCGATAGGGTAGTAGCATTCCAGGAAGCTCACTTACTCCTTCCCCAAAACCGGTACCAACACTCAAAGTAACACCGGCTACATAATTTCAGTGGCTACTTCTCCACTGTTCCTGCTGGAATCTGAGTTTTCTGCCATTCCTTTGCTAGAGACAACTTGCAGCGATCAAGGCTGAAGATAAGGGCGGCAATTAAGGCCGAGTGGATGAACAAGGAAGTAACAATCAAGGCTGAAGATAGGGTTGGCTAGAGACAGCAGTTGCTGCTTCAGATCTAGTGGCAGCGGAAGAGAATGACGCAACAATCAAGACTGAAGATGGAAACAGAGAGAGGAGAAGAAGGCGGCAAGAGATGCGACAGCACTGGGCGACGCGCGGCGGCCGATCAACAATGATGGGAAGAGGCGGCTATGGCTGGGCGGCTGAAGGCCAAACAGGGTAAAAATAAAACCCTAGACAATTGGCTCTGATACCATGTGAAAGAATAAGAATTAAGCTTTCATATCTCAAAACTAATGAATACAATCTTACTTATAACACACACTCCTAATCCTTGAAGAATTCTAAGACTATTCAACCTCCTAACAATTCTCTTAATGTATAGGAGTTTATTACTCTCCTATAAATTAGGACCCCTACTAGATTATAACAACTCAAAACATTAATGAAATAAATCAACTGATAAATTAAATCAACTAATAAATCCATCTACCAACAATTAGGAATGACAAATGTAGAATCCTCAAGGAGGTAGGTTCGAGCTGACAAAAGTTGATATCACAAAAGATGTTGAGCCAAATCAAAGTGCAGATATCTTCCAGGGTGATCCCAATCTCACCCTCAATTGGACGGAGATTCATGGGAATCCGTGCTCTACTTTGAGACTTTGAGACAATAGTCCTGAGGCTAGCAAACAGAAAGTCCTTAGGAGCTCCTAACAACCAATAAAATATTTGCTGAAGGAGCAACATTTGTTAACTGGATTTGGATAAAACCTGCAAGGACTACACATCCAAGCCATCAACAGGAGCCACATTGTTGTCATAGGTAATCAGGGAATAAAGAAAAGCACCTCCCTTAATGCAAAAATGAGAAATTAAGCCCACAAGTAACCCTAATTAAGGCAACACCACAGAAAGAATCACCCTAATTAAGGCTCTCCAAACCAGTGGTTTACCCTGGGAGTCTGGGACCTTCAAGAGGAGCCTCTGTGCAGATAACCTTAAGATTATTTTTTGAGCCAATACCCAAACTACTCCTCACTTCCCCTATAAGCCAGCTTCTTTTTCATTCTCATCCCTAGCATCTTCAGGAAACTTGGAGCAAACATAACTAGGAACTCTGTTGCCTAACCCATACTAATATATACATGGATTTCCAAATCTCATCTCAACAATCCAAACAGTAGTGAAGCTAAATGAGCAAGGTGTAATATATGGGTCAATCAATATGTTTGAACGAGGATAAAAAGCTATGGCCAATGTCAAGATAGAGATAGGTTGTTTTTATTCTTTTATCTTGTGTATCTATTTTGTGTTTTATCTTCTTATTGTATATTTAAATTGATGTAATCTAGTCCTAGATATAAGATAAGTAATCTAGTCCTAAAATATAGGAATGTAATCTAGTCCTAAAATATAGGAGAATTCTTAGGAACTTCTTGTATAAATTCTATTATTGACATCAATAAAATCATCAAGGAATACCGCTTCCTTTTTCCACATGGTATCAGAGCTATAGACCGAGTAACATCGTAACCCTAGTGCCTTCATTGCACAACCTTTGATTTGATCCCTCCATTGGTCCTGCCTTCATTACACTATTTTGGGCCACCCTTATTTACTCCTGACGTGCCTTTATTGCACTCACAAGCCTGTTGTTTTAAGAATTTCTGGTAGCCGAAAGCAATTCCAGATTCCAATCACTCTAAGATTGCAATGGCAGAACTATTAGATGTCGCAAGTCCAAACCATGCAACCGGTGATACAAATCCAACAGAAGGATACCAGCCAGATCACTCTCCAGTGGCTGGTGAAGTCCCTCTGGCCTCAGAACTACCTATAGTCCATCCATCTTATAGGTTGGACGGGAAGAATTATCTCCAATGGGCCCAATTAGTGAAGACTCTTCTGAAAGGCCGTGGGAAGAGTAACCATCTAACTCAAAACCCTCCCATGGAAACAGATTCAATGTACATAGCTTGGGACATAGATGATTCTTGCATCATGTATTGGCTATGGGGAACTATGCAACCAAAGATTAGTAGGAACTTTATGTTCTTAAGTACAGCCAAAGCCGTATGGAAGACAGCGTAACAAACCTACTCCAAACTCCAGGATGCTTCCGTGATTTTTGAAGTCAAGACAAAAATCACAACTACCAAACAAAGCCAACTCACAGTCACGGATTACTACAACGTGATGAGAGGATTGTGGCTGGAACTTGACCAATATCAGCCCATCAAAATGGTATGCCAAGAGGATGCTGCAACACTCAATCGGATAATTGAACGAGATCGGATTGTTGAGTTCCTAGCTGGACTCAATCCTGACTTCGACCAAGTAAGGGTGCAAATTCTCGGTAAGGAGAAACTCCCAAATCTTAATGAGGTTTTTGCAATTGTAAGGAGCGAGGAAAATCGAAGATATGCTATGCTAACTGAACATACCACCAAGGGATCTGCCCTTGTGATTAGCAAGCAAGAAGGTAGAGGAAATAAAGCTGGAAAATTAGGGTTCCAAAACCCCAGCAAACCAGGATCAAGTTTCCAGAATCATAGCCCCAGTAATAATCGAGACTCACAATGGTGTACCTTTTGCAAAAAGCCCCGCCACACTAGGGAAACATGCTTTAAACTGCATGGGAAGGAGGCAGTCTTGAGCAGGATCGGAGGCTTCGAGAACATGAAATCCCAAAGTTTTCATGTAAATAAGGAACAAGAAGAGGAAGCTGATAAAGGGGAAGCAGAAGCTGATTTTCCTCAACTGAATGCCGAGGAGCTAGGTAAGTTAAAAGCCTTTCTCCGAACGTTTCAAGATGGAGGAACCTGCTCCTTAGCCCATCAAGGTAATTCTCAAGGTAACTTCCCTTCCTATACAATTTTTTCAGCTTCTAAAATTGATAAGAATAGCAGTTGAGTCCTTGATTCAGGGGCTACCAACCACATGACCCCTAATATTCATTGTTTTGTGACTTATGACACCCTTAAGCCTACCAAACATATCCCGATTGCCAATGAAACCACTATTCCTATCCTAGGTAAAGGCAAAGTATCATTAAACTCTCAGATTTCCCTTGAACAAGTTCTTTATATTCCAGCCTTAACTACCAGCTTGATCTCTATACAGAAACTAACCTAAAATCTTGATTGTTTGGATGTTTTCTCTCCTTCAATATGTAAGTTTCAAGACAAGAAAACGGGGCAAATGATTGGTGTGGCTAAAGTTCAAAATGGGCTCTATATCTTGGATGGGGAGAATAATTGTTTTACAAGGAGACAGCAGCAACGTGTGGCTTATTCTTCATCCTCCTAGTCAGCCTCTAAACTATCTTCTATTTGGTTACAACATTTTAGACTAGGTCATCCTCCATTTAGATTGTTAAAACAATTATTTCCATATTTGTTTTAAGTCATTAGACCCTAGGAGTCTTAGGTGTGATGAATGCATTATTGCTAAACATCATCAAGTCTCATTTCCAATCAGTAACATTTTATCTTGAAAACTATTCTACTTGATCCATTCTGATGTTTGGGGGCCATCTAGAATACCCAATTGTTCTAGGGCAAAGTGGTTTATTACATTTATTGACGATTGCACACGAATATGTTGGGTATTTCTTTTAAAAGATAAGACTACTATTGGGTCCACATTGATCGCATTCTGCAAAATGATTCAAACCCAATTTGGGACTACTATAAAAAGGCTTAGAACAGACAATGCAAAGGATTACTTTAACACTCACTTGCAAAATTATTTCCAACAACAGGGAATCATACATGAGTCATCTTGCATTGATACACCCCAACAAAATGGGGTAGCAGAGAGAAAGATGCGGCATCTTCTCAATGTCACTCGAGCCTTACTTCATGATCATTATGTGCCAAAATATTTTTGGGGGGAAACTGTGTTAATTGCTACTTATGTCATTAATAGAGTACCATCTAGGGTTCTCAATGGTCAAAGTCCTTTTCAATCTTTAAATTCATTTTTTCCAGACTTTAATCTTCATACTTAGCTACCCTTAAGAGTGTTTGGATGTGTATGTTTTGTTCAGATACTCAAAATCCATAGAGACAAGTTGGACCCTAGGGCCCTTAAGTGCATCTTCCTTGGATATTCTCCAACACAAAAAGGGTATAAGTGCTACCACCCAAACACCCGAAAGTTCTATGTTTCAAAAGATGTCACATTTAATGAATCTCAGCCCTATTTTGCTCCCATTCCAGCAAGGCTAGCAGATACAAATCCTGTAGATTTGGATTGGGAATTTCTAAATGCAAGTCTTGAGACAAGAGCAGCCGGTCAGTATCCTTCCCAAAATTCCAGCCCTATTATGACACCTCAACCCTTACCAACTAATCATCCTCACTTGAGGCTCGGTTCTCCTATAAGGTACAAAGGCTCTCCCTATGTGTACAAGAGAAGGCAGCCCATTGAAGAACTGTAGCCAGGCCCATCATCAGCTCTGAATGCTAGCCTAGAAATTACACCAAGTAAAGATCCAGCCACCAACCCCAGTACATCTCAACCCCAATCAGAACCCTTGGACTTGGACCTTCCCATTGCCATTCGAAAAGGTGTTAGAACTTGCACCAAACATCCATTAGCTTCTTATCTATTATACCACCGTGTACCCACTCAATATCAAAGCTTCCTAACATCATTGGATGCAATTGCTATTCCCAAATTAGTAGAAGAAGTTGTAAAAGACCATAATTGGAAGAAAGTTATGTTAGAAGAAATGGATGCCCTAAAGAAAAATCAAACCTAGGAATTAGTTCCTAGAACAAAGGATACCAAACTAGTGGGTTGCAGGTGGATTTTTAATGTCAAATACAAAGCCAATGGAACTCTTGACAGGTATAAGGCCCGCCTAGTGGCCAAAGGTTATACTCAATCTTATGGTATTGATTATCTAGAAACCTTTGCACCTGTGGCAAGAATGACTACGGTAAGAATTCTAATAGCATTGGCAGCTAAATTTGGATGAAAATTGCAACAATTCGATGTCAAAAATGCCTTCTTACACGGAGATTTAGAGGAAGAAGTTTTTATGGAAATCCCTCCTGGCTTTACACATGAAGGAGATGGGAAGACTCAAGTTTGTAAACTCAAGAAAGCCCTATATGGACTCAAACAGTCCCCTCGTGCATGATTTGAAAGATTTTCAAAGGCCATGCTTTCTATGGGATACCACCAAAGCCGAGGAGACCACACTCTATTTATCGAACATACAAGAGAAAAGGTAACAGTTTTGCTTGTCTATGTGAATGATATAGTGGTGATAGGGAATGACACAAATAAACAAGACTGTCTCAAACAAAACTTAACTCGCAAATTTGAAATCAAAGATCTCGGTCATTTGCGATACTTCTTAGGCATAGAAGTAACACACTCAAAGGAAGGTATTTTCTTATCTCAATGAAAATATATCATGGATTTGCTTGATGAAACAGGGCTATTAGGGGGAAAAGGAGGAAAGATACCTGTTGATCCCAATACAAAATTGCAAGCCAATAAAGGTGGTCAAGAGGTGGACAAAGGGAGATTTCAACGCTTGGTAGGGCGATTAATATATCTGTCACATACTAGACCTGACATATCATTTGCTGTTAGCCTAGTCAGCCAGTTCATGCATAATCCTAATGAAGAACATATGGCAGCAGTAAGGAAGATTCTATGTTATCTTAAAGCTACACCTGGAAAAGGGATCTTATTCACTCCAGGGACAGACTTAAAGCTTCAAGGATATACAGATGCGGATTATGGTGGCTCACTGGTTAACCGAAGATCTACAACTGGGTACTATGTATTTATAGGAGGAAATCTGATCTCCTGGAGGAGTAAAAAGCAAGGGGTGGTGGCTAGATCCAGTGTTGAGGCAAAATTTAGAGCTATGGCTCTAGGTGTATGCGAGCTCTTATGGGTAAAGATTATCTTAGAAGATTTGAAAATTCCGATACAAAGGCCTATTGAACTCTTGGGAGATAATCAATCAGCTATAAGTATAGCCTACAATCCGGTGCAACATGAAAAAACCAAGTATATTGAAAGTGATAGACATTTCCTAAAGGAAAAATTAGACAGCGGTCTATTGAAGATTTCATATATTCCTTCCAAACATCAAGTTGCCGATGTTCTTACAAAAGGTTTGCCAAATACCCAATTTGAAGTCTTGATCAACAAGCTGGGCATGATTGATATCTACTCCCCAGCTTGAGGGGGAGTGTTGGAACGAGGATAAGAAGCTATGGCCAATGTCAAAATAGAGATAGGTTGTTTTTATTCTTTTATCTTGTGTATCTATTTTGTGTTTTATCTTCTTATTGTATATTTAAATTGATGTAATCTAGTCCTAGATATAAGATAAGTAATCTAGTCCTAAAATATAGGAATGTAATCTAGTCCTAAAATATAGGAGAATTCTTAGGAACTTCTTGTATAAATTCTATTATTGACATCAATAAAATCATCAAGGAATACCGCTTCCTTTTTCCACACAATATGATTAATGGGAATTATAACTAATGGCTCACCTGAAACATTGAGACAAAAAGATTATATGCATGCACACCATTTCTCCACTTTCCAAAGCCATGTTTGTGGAGGCAATAATGCATATGCCTCCCCCAGTTTGCCAAATGGTAATTGCCCCATCAAATGAGAATACACCAATCCTATCCATGTTGGTCTAGTATGGGGACATGGGAACTGCAGGGTTGGCACAAGCACTATCCCAGCTCAGCTGCCAAGGCTCAAATCAAGCCTTGAACTCTGCCAAAAGATGGGTTCCCTTGAATCTCCACTGAATATACTTATTAGCAAGACTCCAAGAGGATTGTTGTCTAGAAGGCTGAGACTTAAAGGGGTTCTTGGAACTCTCATCCTTGTAAGAGGGATGTGTATCCTAGCTAGTCCATAGAATGAGACCCTCCAAGAAGAATGCTTGCCAAATGGGCAACAACTACATTTAAGTTATACATGTGGCCAGACATGGCATTCCAGTTATGGGCAGTGCTATCACTACCACCTCCCCTAAATCAGGGGTTGCCTCACTGACAAGTTGAAGGATAGTTACTTGGTTCAACTATTCAACTCATCATCCTTGGAACGAATATGGAATAAAAGGAAGACTTCTCTGCTGACTGCCAAAAATCTCCCACTTCCTCCTTTCCTTCAGTGGCTTGGTTATAAAATGTGATCTTCATAGCTTCCAAAAATCTCTTAGTTAATCTTTGCTCAATAAGAGACTTGATACATACACTGGCTATCCTTTTCTACAACCCTTCCATGGATAAGAATTTAAATTATATTTCTTTCATTTTTGCCTAAAAAATTTATGATTAGTTTGTCAAGGGTAAAATTGAGATTTTACATTATTTCAAGAATGAAAAAAGACCAAAAAAAAGTACAAAGAATGGAGAAAATGATTACGAGATAAGATAACATAGAGATCATTGGTATTCCCACTGAGAGACTAATGAAATATTTATTTGATATCTTGCTATAGTTGAAGACCTAAGTATTGCCAACAGGAATACTAGAATATTTTCTAAGTTGATTCTCACTCCACCATTGACTATTTTTTAACTTTGGGTGGTAGAGCTACAAAGGGCATCCCAGTCCTCAACACTCTCCCTTTGCAAGGATCCTAGAATTTATGTATGCAACTTTACCCTTGCTTTATAAAGAGGCTGATTCCACATCTAGCCCTCCATGGTAGTGCTATACATTAAATTTTAAAAATGATAAGTTAGTAATTTAAAAGTAGAACTTTAGCCTCAATAACTGAGGAAGTAAATTGTCATAGATATTTATGACATGAAGTCCTGCTTCAAAAAACCAGCCCAATCATGTTCTTTAATTATTATAAGTACAATTGCTAGAGTACTTATCAATAAATTGAGACCCAAAACATAGCATTATGAGATCTTGTTTTAAGTAATGGCATCAATTACATGGACTTTGTCGAATCATGTGACAATGTTGCAAATCTATTGGTAAAGCGCCTTGATAAGGAAAAGGGTCTGGGATATATTGAGGAAGGCACGTTTGCAACCAATACAATTACAAGAACATATCAAATAGCACGTATTGGGACAACAGATCTCAGGGAACTAGGTTCAATTGGAATAATGAACCATGTGGTAATAGTATTTATTTATTATTTTACTTTAGTTGCTTCTATAATATAAGGGCATCTATAATATAATGATTGAGACTATGAGTTGTCCTCAACTCATAGTAAAACCACCAAAGTAGAAGCTCATATGAGTTACCAAATTTCGCCTGTATAGACATACAAGTAAAGTCACTTCCTATGAAAATTGGGCTTCTTCTCACATATTATCATGAAAATCAAAATAAGCACAACATTGGGTATATTGGCCTACAAAGTTTTTGACAATACCTATATATGAGTTTTCATTACTTCCTTCAAGCAATCATAGGTTAAGTTTGAGACCACAACTATCTCAGGAGTAAATTCTAACATTTCCATAACCAAAGGTTCAATGCAAAAGACACCTTCATGATGCATAACGAACCTTCTTTATTCATTCATTACTCTTTTCTTTAATTTTAATATTAAACAGATATGGGGAACCTGGGTGCATTTTTTAATTAATTATGTTTCAGGTGTTTCAGTTTTCTCTAATCTATTTTATTCAACACCAATTTTATTCTTAATTATTTATTCAAAAGTGATTTGACCTTTCCACATCTCCATCATTATCTTGTGACTTTCTATCATTTAACCAACATTACCATGTTTTCTATATCTTGTTAATTAGGGAAATGGTAGATTATTAATGCGGAAGACGAAGGAAGATTACCTCGAGAACTATCATGCTTATAAATATGCTCTATTTATCTAGCGACTTACACTAAGACAGTAGGATCTATGTGCTCTACATTTTCCTAGACAGAATTAAGCAAATGAAGTATTCTTCTGGTAAAGCTTCTGACCCATTCTCTTGTGGAATGTTGATTCGAAGTACCATGAACAATCAGATTTTATATTCTGGAGACACACATTAAGAGAAGGCCCATTCACTAGTATTTGGGCTTTGAAAATCATAGAGGCTTGAATCCCCATAGTCCTTGCAAGAGCTACATTTCAGAAAATATTTTACATATTGGCACCGACACTTACACATGAAATTATGTTAGAAGATCAGGAAGCAAGGTAATAATACCACATGAATTTAGTATTCATCTCCACAATGGTAAAGTTCCATTTGTTTACTTGAAATAAAAATTGTTAGGAAGTTTTATTCAAAAGATTAAATAATAGGAAATGGAAGAAAAAGGCAGGGCTTATCACAAGAAAGATAAAAAAGAACAGAGATATTATTTCATTTTTTTGGTTGCAAGGTATTTACTGTTTTCCTTTTATTAAGTAAAGGTTGCATCACAAGACTACATAAAAGGGAAATTGCAGAGAGAATATTTGCTTAGATAAAATCTAGAAAGTTTTCAACTGTTTACAATTTTCATTATATGTTAGAAACAGCCTTAAAAGTATTCATCCAAGAGAAAGAAGAAGAACCCAAATACTAACAATTAATTGAGTTCGAAGGACTGCTAATTTGTTGATTAAAAAAAATAAAAAAAAAACAGAAATACTGAACTGTTGACATGTTGAAAAATGATATATAATAAAAGAAAATGTTACATTAGGAGCATTAAAAATGACAATTTCTTAAACATAACATTTAAAGCTACCTCTATGGCTGCCACATTTTTGCTATTAGATTTAAGAGAAATGTTTTCTAGAATAATAAAGAAGCAAGGGAACCATGACAACAGATTCAATCATCCTGCTTATCTAAAACTAAGGTCACAAGAAAAGCCAGAAAAATTACTACCATAACTGAAAAGGTAAAAAGAAAGATCAAAAGGAATGATTGCTAATAAATCAGGCAATAGTTCACAAGCTGATCACACCACTTAAGGTTATGTATCCTAGACTTCTATGATTTATGATTCTGTTTGCATATATAAAATTAAAACTTGAATTAATCCTAGATTTCTACGATATATGATTCCTATACACAGTTATATCGATTTTTCCTCTTGACACAATTAAATGAATTCCAAATAATAGGTGTGATATCTGGGAAATTAATCTGATTGCCACATTGACCACATCTACAACAATCACAAGCCTTATAGGTGGGTCAGCTACATGAATTCTAGACCTCCAATCATTTCTATCCATAGTCATATCCTCTATAAGGCCATTGTATCTTATGTCAAGTTTAAAGATTTCTCACCAAGTTTAATTTGGTTTTTCTCTCCCCCTTTCACTACAATCTTCCCATATTTTGTCCACTTGCCTTACAAGTGCATTTATTGCGCTTCGTTTCACATTTCCAAACAATCTTAATCACATCTCTCACTTCTTATCTTTAATAGGGGCCACTTCAACCTTATTATATATAATCTTGTTCCTTATTATATTGTTTGTTAGTATGGTCACACATCCACCATTACATTCTCATCTCAATTAAGCTCATATTTGCATATGTTGGTAATTAATGCCCAATGTTCAAAGCCATACAACAAATACAGTGTTATACCTGTCCAATAAAACTTTCCTTTTGGCCTTAAAGAATTTTACCATCACATAAATGCCAAACACACTTCCCTACTTTAACCATCATCCCTCTATTCTATGGAGTAATATCCTCCATTAGGATCACATAACCATTTTAGATATAAAATTCAATGGTAGAACATAGGGATAATTACAAAAACATACTTGAGGTTTGCTATAATATGCACTTTATATTGAACTTCATGTTAACCTTACAAAAACATACCTGAACCATTTTTAACCTAACAGAAATCTACCTGCAATCCAAATCCTTATAAGGAAAAATTCCGAAAAAATAGTCTATACACTTTCTAAGGGTAGGTTAATGAAGTTGTAAGTCCAAAATAAATCACTTAAGAGGTTTTAGATTATAGTTGACTTTTTGATACATAAATCCCTTCAAATGATTTTTTTGGACTTACAATTTATCAACACTTTTATTCATAGTTACCAGAGTCCCTCTTACCCCTGGAACTGCAATCTGAATTGTGGTTCTTTTGCATACCAAGATCACAAGGAATGCAATCCAAATCCCTAAGAATGGGGATCCCAAGTAGTGGATGAGTTTAGTTGAAACAATAAGAAAAAAAAAAAACTAAGGAAGAAACTTAAATTCAAACTAATTTTCCAAGAAAATTAGAGAAAAGAAAGCATGACTGCCTCACTTTCTTGTATAATTAAATTTTGAATTATATCCAAACCTAACTTCATTTGCATAGGATTCTTCATCCATAAGTTGTACAACAATATAGAAAAGAATTCAAGAAAAAAAAAACAAATTTTTGCAATATCAAAGTATCAATCTACCTAACTTTGAATTCAGTACAACTATAAAATGTACCACTACCCAAAATAATGAACCAATTAAGCCTACCCTCTCTTTTATCACAAAATTAGCATACTAATGTACCCAGTACCACAGCCTGGAACATACTACGTTCTTGGTAACTATGCTTTTATCAACCCTTGGAAAGTGTATTGATTAATTTTGCAGAATATTCCCTAATGAAGATTTACACCATAGGTCAGTTTTTGTTAGGTTAAAACTAGCTCAAGTGTGTTTGAGTAAAGTTACAGGAATGTTAATGGAAGCACATATTATAGCAAACCTCAGGTATCTTTCTGTAATTATCCCTTGATATACTGCCAATCTTGCTCATTCTAAATGTTTGAGATAGTTCAATGCTGTGTAAAGTGATTACATGGAATTCTTTCTCTATTGCAAAAAAATCAAATTGCATCAACTTTCCATACAAGAAGCAGATAAGCAATCGCTCGTTCGTTCGCTAAAAAGGAAGGGCATGAAGGGAATTACAGATCATACAAGTGAGGGATCCAAAATATCAATTGCATACAACCCATGATCGTCTTCGGGCACCACGATTTCAGTGCTATTATCCAGTGGCTCCGAATAGCCTGAAAGATCCAAAGACTTTGGATATGAACACAATACAACCGACCCGTAGTTTTCGTTTTCAGATAGGAAAAGGTGAAGTGATCAACAATGGGGAAAGTAACCTGTATCGGGATTATAGAGCGACCAGAGCTTCTGCTTGAACTCGAAGTCGGCGAGGAGGAGGCGGACCCAAACCCGAGTCTGGAAGCCGGACTTCTTCCTCTTGGAATGGAGAATTGACCCGCCCATGCCCGACACCAGCAGGACCGGGTCCCTGTCGGTGTCGGAGCTTCCTTTCTCTCCGCCTGCGTCGGCGAAGCTCCGGCCATCGAAGCAACAGCAAGCCCCGGCCAGCATTCTCCCGGACTTATCCATGTATTATGGAACTGGATGCTGTTCTGTGATGATGGTAATGCTTGCCGCTCCGGATACGAACAAGCTGACGACGATAATGATGGTTGCACGGGATTCGAAAAGCTTTTACGTACGGGTCTGTCACTAAACCGTTGACCTATATGGAAACGAGATGATGAAGTAAAGGGAAGAAATTTGTAGTTTAGTCCTTAAAAATTGGATAAATTGTCAAAAAAAAAAACCAAACTTTCATCGTGTCGTGTTCTCAATTTTGGACAAACCTATTAATTTTTTAATAAATTACCCTTGCACAATTTTTGTGGTTTGGACTTTTTCTCAAAACACCATTTATAGTTTATTTTTTGCTTACCAGTCCTTGTATTTTTCTAAAATTTCTGAATTAATACATCTTTTATTACTGACACCGTTAATTAGACTAAAATTAAAATAAAATAATTTTAAATTATTTAATTAAATAAAAAATTAAAGTAATTTTAAAAAATAAGAAGTTAAACCCAAATTGGGTTCCAATATAATTAAGTTCCACAATGGTTGAAATCTTATTAATGGAAGATAAAGATAAGAGGGAAAAAAAATGATAAAGTTGAACTTTATGGTAATACTTTTTATTGGTAACCATATTTCATTTTCAATCTCTTTATCATTTTCTCTATCATCATTTCTTTTCTCTTTTTTTTATTCTCATTTTAATTGAATTACCACTACTAGTCTTCTTTATACGCTAGTATCATCTTTACTGTTATCATCAAATAACCATTACAAAGCTACCAATGACCCCCATAATTTCTCTTTTAAATATTTGTTTTCTATATTACTTATTCTTTGTCACAAATGAACTACTATCATCATTGAGTTTTATTATGTCACCATGTCATACTTCATAAAGTGAAGTCTATATAAGTTTATTACGCATTCATCTTTTAACTGATTTCTCGTGAAAGAAGAAGCATCACCGACATTCAGCCTTAAATTGTTCATCTTCAACTTTTATTGCAAACTTTCGACCTAAGTTTGACTTTTAATCTATGTTTTATTTTCTTCTTCTCTTTCTCTACTTTTTCTATCTCTCTCCTATCATTGGGTTCCAATAATGGTTAAAACCTAGCCATTGCCAAAACCAATGAATATTGGCCTTTGATTTTTTTTGTTTTTAAATTTTGAGTGTTTTCGTTTTGTCTTTATTTAATTAGGTAGATTAAGATTAATTTTATTTAATTTTAGTCTAATGAACTTAGTAAAAGGGAAGGTATTTTGAAAATTTGAAAAAACTATAGGGACTAGTTTGGGAAAAAATAAATTATAGAGTATGTATGGGCAATTTATCCTTCATTTTATCTTAGCATCCCAACTTTATTGTTATTGTAATACCCTATATTTTCGTAAGGTTGTCACGTATTTTAAGTGAGTTTAAAATACCAAAAAAATAGATTTAAGAGGACAGTAAGTCGCTGAATTGACTGTAGGGAGTGCCTTGGAACTTAGATACCTAAGGACAAAAGTATATTTTTTATGAGCGTCTCGAGGTGAGATTTATGACGCTGAAAGAAATCATATTAGAGATGATTTTTCGGTTAAGTTAAGTTGTAGCCTGAAAAGACCGAATGATGGTAAGGGCTTCTCGAAAATCGTATATATCAAGTAATTTTGAGTTATTAAATTAGAGATTTTAAGTATCTCGATAAATTTGATGTTTGAGGGTGTAATTATAATTAGAGAATTATCCAAATAAAATAAGGATGAAATTGTAAGCTCGTGTGGTAAAATATTAAAGTTGAGGACTTGAAATATGGGGCCAAAGTGTCATTTGAAAGAAGTTGGGGAATTAGTTTGGATCTCAAAAGTTCAATTCATTCTAGCTTTGGATTCAAGAGCTACTCAATTATGGCTTTAAGTCTTTGGAGTCCATGGCTTAAATTGTGACAAGTGGCATAATGTGATTGGTTGAAGAATTCTATAAATAGGCACCATGGATTGTTCTCAAACCATTCAAGAGAGTTTTGAGGAGTAAATCACTCTAAGAGGATGAGCTTGCTCTGGAGAGAGAGGAGGAGTTCGGCAAGAAGGCGGGAAGAAATCGAAGGAGAAGCCAAGGAAGAACGAGCCTCATCGGAGTTACGATCCTTCGCCGGAATTCACCAAAATCAGTTAGAAATAAAGCAAGGTAAGTTCCTTTTTTTTGATAATCCTGTAGAGGGGGAAGAGAGGGTCGCGTAGGTTCAAACGACAGTCGAATCGGAGTTAAAACGAGGGAGATATGGCCGAAATACGAAAACGACGCAAGGTTGTCCGAATTCTGCTGTGCAGCGCGTAAGATACACGCGCCAAAAGTGGCTACGCGTGGAGGCAAGTGGGCCACCTTCTCGAGGTGCGTAAGGGCGCGTTAGTCCTCTTTTTTCTATAAAATTTTGCAGTTATGCCCCTACTTTAATGTCCCTCAACCCTATATAAAAATATTTAAGGTTAAGTTTACTCAAACATATGTTTTCTGTAGAAACTTAGGCCGTTTGCTATAAAATTATACCGTCGAAGAGATAACCCAACAAAGTGAGACTCCGTGAGACTCTTATACTCCAAATCATATTTTTATTTCTCTTATGAGAGACTTCTATTGCATGACACGTGTTTCGTGAAGTTCTTATACGTAAACTCTTATTATTCGCTTACATGAAATCATGTTGCATATATGAATTGAATTTTCCTGAAAATATATGCTATTGGCTTTTTAACTATTGCATTTATAAAATTCGTGTGGCCATACTGTTGTACCTATTTTTTGTTAGCTGAGGGCAAAAATCGGATATCTCCCGAAAGGCGCTATGCGTGCGCCATCGAGAAAGCTCTCATGGGGAAGACCGTGAGCCTAAGGAACAACGGATGTGGTGCTTGCATAAGTTCTATGAAGTTGGGCCGAACTGACATGGTTAGGGACCTCCCGAAAGGCGCTATGCATGCGTCATTGAGAGAGCTCTCATTGGAGGAGGCTGACGTGTTCACGAGTCACTTCGGAGTAGTTCTCGTTGTTTTCTCATACATTTTATACCTGATCATGCATCGATATAAACTGTTTTTTTGGAGTTTCTCACTAGAAGATTCATCTTCTAATTGGACTATGTCTCTGGAATATTCAAACACTCCAGGTTCATCGAGTAGCTCAAAGGGAAAGGAAGTAGCTGAAGAATAAGTATAATTTGCTATCTGTAGCATGATTAACATATTTTGTTTATGTGCGAACCTATGTAATTTTGCATATGTTAAGATGTTTAGTTATCACTTGATGATGTCCATGTAATATATTTTGTAGACGTCTTGAACAATTTTATGATAAATAAAGTTTTATGGTAGTGAACCATATCAGGTTCGATCTAGCTTCCACATTCGAGATTTTAACGCCTGTCTTAGCTATTCGATTTTTGGGTTTGTTAAGCTGAGGAGGTGTAAATTAGGGTTTTTGGGATATTGTGTGATGTATGACAATTATTGAGATATGAAAAATTTTATATTCCCGAAATCCTAAATCATAACACACTCAAGAAATTTGGGGTGTTACAGTTATAATTTTAGATGACTAATTCTCTTTTACTAATAAAAAATGATAAACATTAAATAATGTGATTGCCACTTCAGTAGTCTTTTCTCACATCAGTCTAAATATATTTATATGAACTAAATTATACATAAATATATTCTCTAAACCAAAAAATATAAACTAAATATAAAAGTATAAACCAAAACAAAAATATAAACTTAAAACTATATTACATATATATTCTAAACAAGAAAATATAAACCAAATATATATTTAGACTAACAAAAAGCTATCCAACATTATTTCTAAGACCATACTAAACTATTTTTGACTAACATGCCCTTAAAGAAAGTCATACAAAAACTTGATCTCACGTAGCAAATGTTGGCATGGATGGTAAAACTCAGTGAGTTTGACATCCAATGCTAATCCGAACCATCTCTTAAGTCATAGATATCTTCATGTTGATTTTGTGCCTAAACTCATCGGAATGAATGCAAAGCAAAATTCATAAGATTTATCATTTCTCGATGAAGCCAAACCTACATTGTGGCCTCTATATGCTGATAAACCATCCAGACCAAAGGGTAGTAGCCCAAGGGAGACACCTTTAAATATACTCTTTGGTTGAAGTTCCAAGCAACAAACAATGGAGTCGAATACAAAACTTCGTTTAGAAGGCTAAAACTAACTAAAGAGATGAAAACAATAGATGTGGGAGCATACAACAACTTCCAACTTGTCACCAACCAAGTCTTTGGGGGATTTCAAGTTCTAGAACCAAACATGCTAGCTATATCTCCAAGGTACGTAATAGAATTGATTATTATTTTGAGAAAATTTAATATCCGACAAATGTTGGTGTTAGTGTCTTAATACTAAATTTAGATGACATCCAACATGTGTGTTTAATACTAAATGATAATCTTGCATATTATCTAAATGGTCATATCTTCATTCATAGGTCTTTAAGTGCAATATAAATGAATCCCTAAATATCCTGATGATCTTATATTAATCAGTTTTCCTCCCCACTTAAGCTAGCCCTTGGGCAGGAATATGGAGGCCTTTTGCAAGTTCCATGAGTGTTTAAGGCACGCTACTTAACAGTGCCGGGAGCTATGCAACCATATTGAATAGTTGACCAGACAGGGGAAATTGGATAAGTTCTTGCTTGATAAACCTAAACCACAATCAAACAGAAGACGAGAGCAAAGACAAGAGAATTAGGGACGACCTCTCTACCCTAGGCAAGATAATCAAAGAAGAAGAAATAATCCACGGCCTAGGTAGGAGGAAAGAAACCAAAGACGAAATGAGAAACCCTCGTCTTTGGAGGGAAATGACAATAAGCCCACAATTAAGGCAATCTACGTTATCATTGGGGGTGAGAACTTGACAAGAGATTCCTCGGCAACCTAGAAATCTTACGCTCGCTAAGCATTACATGTAGATTCAGTGGCAAAGATAGATGAAGATGAAGATCTGATCATTTTCACCCCCAAAGATCAAGGGGATGCAATGATGACCCCTTAGTAATCTCGACAGTGATTGCCAAGCACTCGATCGAGCGAATTCTAATAAATAGTGGGAGCTTGATCAACCTCTTATATTGGAACTATTTCACGAAAATGCGCATTGCACATGACCGATTGAGGGTCATTTCATCCCCTTTATATAGCTTTACTAGAGAAACGATCCTAGTGGTGGAGTTAATACAATTACCTATCATATTAGGGACACAACCCCAAGCTGTCACTCGGTAGGTGAACTTCATGGTAGTTTGAACACATTCTTTAGCCTATAATGTGATCCTGGGGCGGTCTTTCGTTAACAATATGCAGACGGTCATTTTCCCTGGGTATTTGCTGATGAAGTTCCCCACACCTCACGGAGTGGACCAAATTAAAAGAGATCAAAAGAAGGCGAGAGTTTTCTATGTCAGATCCACAAAGACTAGCAAGGGGAAAGAAAAAGGTAACCTCAAAAGAGATGTTGATGATTAGCGGACATGTCTTTTACAATGCAAAGCCCCTGCTTGTCAAAACACTTGAGCCTACTCCCTTAGAGGACGACAACGAAGAGTGATTGGTGTATGTTGAGAGCCAACTAGCAGGACATGAGAAGAATGGGATTCTCGAGTTCCTCTAATCCCACTTCGACATATTTACATGGATGCCTGCCAACATGCCCAGAATTAACCCTAAAATCATTTTTCATCACCTAAACGTCTATCCAGAAGCATGCTCGATAGAGTAAAAGAAGAGGCACATTGCTCCAAAGCACCTCAAATGTCTAGAAGAAGAAGTGGACAAGCTCCTTGAATCAGGTTTCATCCAAGAAGTTCAATACCTCAAATGGATAGCCAACGTGGTGATGGTCAAGAAAGTCAACGAGAAATAGCTTGTAACATCCCGTATCGAGCGAGAGGAAGGACCAGAACAACTTACCCTGGTGGGCCTACGCGAACTTCCCAGGAGCCACCCACCTTAAGCTTCCCCAATTCAACCACGCTTAACTCAGGAGTTCTTTGCCTACATTTAGCCTAAAAAATATCCAGCTGGTGTTATTTTCTTCCTTACTTATTCTCGATTTATACTACCCTTCTCTGGACTCTTGGGGTATTACATTTTCCCCCCTTTGAGCACATAACGTCCTCATCATGATACCTTACAACTAGTCCCAGATCTTCTCCCCTTTGGGAGCTACCATCCTAAAAGCCTGTCTGAAGCCGCTACTTGTACAGGCTCTCACGCCCGGTGTCACTTCTCGCCCTCATCGGATCACCTTCACTAAGGGTTAACTCTAATGCTACCTGTAACATCCTACATCAAGCGATAGGAAAAAACGAAACAACTTACCTTAATGGGCCTATGCGAACTTCCTAAGAATCACCCATCCTTAAACTTCCCCATCTCAAGCACGCTTAACCCAAGAGTTCTTTGTCTACATTCAGCTCAAAAGGTATCCAGCTGGTGTTGTTTCTTTTCTTACTTATTCTCAATATATATTACCCTCCTCTAGGCTCTTGGGGTATTATATAGCTAGTATGTGTGGATTTCACAAATCTTAATAAGGCCTACCCAAAAAACTCTTACCCTCTCTCGTAGATTGATCGTTTGGTTGATGAGACATCAAGATATGCCATGCTAAGCTTTCTTGATGCCTTCTCTAGTTACCACCAGATCATTATGTATTCACCTAATGCCAAAAAAATGGCCTTCATCATAGAGAAATAGACTTATTGTTACAAGGTGATGCTGTTTGGGCTGAAGAATGTAGGCACAACATACCAACGCATGGTGAACAAGGTATTTAAGGACCTGTTGGGGGATGTGATGGAAGCCTATATTGACGACATGATCGTTAAAAGTAAACAAGAGGAATCACATGCCAAAAAGTTGGCAAAAGTTTTTTTACAATTCTTTGAGAAAACAAAATGCATTTGAATCCTAATAAGTGCTCATTCAGAGTTAAGTCAGGAAAGTTTCTATGGTACATGATTACTCTTTGGGGGATAGAGGCCAACCTAGAAAAAGTCTAGGCAATGATCAATATGCAGTCTCCTTCATCAGCAAAAGAGGTTTAGCAGTTGACAGGACACCTAGCTGCCTTGGGGCAGTTCTTTTCCAAATCAGTCAAACGAAGTCTTCCATTCTTTAGAGCATTAAAGGGAGGAAAAATTTCCAATGGACAGAGGAATGCAAGAAAGCGTTCTAGGACTTAAAAACCTACTTAAAGGAGATACCATTGTTGACATGGGTAAAAATGGGGGAACCTTTGTATCTATACTTGGCTATCAGTCATTATGCCGTCAATGTTGTTCTAATTAAACAAGAAGACCAAACCGATCAGCCAGTCTATTATGTGAGCAAGGTACTACATGAAGCTGAGTCACACTATCCGTATGCCAAAAAGGTGGCTCTAATACTAGTGACAACAACAAGAAAATTGAGGCCCGACTTTCAAGCTCACACAGTAACTGTTCTAATGGATCAACCTTTGTGACAGATTTTGCAAAAGCTGCTCGGGATGATTGACCAAATGGGCTATTGAACTCAGTAAGTATGATATCTTTTTATAGTTGAGAAGAGCAATCAATGGACAAGCCTTAGCAGATTTTATTGTTGAGTGTATGCATGCCCCCGCACAAGAAAGTGCTTCCTCTATAGGGTGGTTACTATTTTTTAACAGGGTGGCAAGTTCCAAAGGCAACGGGGTCGTCATAGTACTAATCTCATCAAAAGAAGAAATTTCAAAGTACTCCATCTGCATCACTTTCTCCAGTTCCAAAAATACAACAAAGTACGAAGCTTTGCTCGTCGGTATGAGACTAGTGAAGAAATTAGAAGTTGCAAGGTTAACCACTCATAGTGATTCCTCGTTATTCGTGCAATAATTCCAGATAGAGCGTGCGGGAGCGTGCGGGAAGGGACTTATGAGGCAAAAGACCCAGTTTTAGCCCATTATCTATAGAGCGTGCGGGAAGAAATTAGAAGGGACTTATGAGGCAAAAGACCCAGTTTTAGCCCATTATCTATAGAGCGTGC
Source organism: Diospyros kaki (assembly GCA_036245055.1). NCBI lineage: Eukaryota > Viridiplantae > Streptophyta > Magnoliopsida > Ericales > Ebenaceae > Diospyros > Diospyros kaki. The sequence goes on along the minus strand of BSEG01000010.1, from coordinate 22,438,365 downwards.
GGGAGCTTGCACATGACTTTAAACATTTTGAGATGATCCAGATAAATAGGTCTCTCAATCAACATGTGGATGCCTTATCAAAGCTAGCATTAGCGAAAGATACCACAGGAAGATTAATCCATATGAAGATCCTCCAACGACCGAGTATGGAGCAAAATGATGAGATGGCCAAGATTCATTGCATCACTACTCAAGAAGATTGGAGGACACCCATACTAAAATAGTTTCTTAATCAAGAGCTCCAAAATTCCCCTTTGGGAGCAAAATGGATGAAGACTAGCACAACACATTTCATTATGATTAGGCAAGACCTATATAAGAAATGATACTCTATGCCTCTGCTTAAATGCTTGGGACCCCCAGAAGATAGAAAGGCATTGGAGGAAGTGCATGAAAGGGATTGTGGCGAACATCTTGAAGGGAAAGAACTAGTAAGGAAAATTTTGCAGGCAAGCTTCTTTTAGCCTACTCTTTGACAAGATGCTGCCTAAAAAGTTCGAACTTGTGATAAATGCTAGTGACTTACCCCTCTAATTGTAAAGCCTCATTTCTCTATTCAACCCATATTCCAGCTATTACCATTTTTCCAGTGGGGGGGCTAAACATATTAGGTCCATTCCTATTGGCTTCAACCCGAAGAAAATTCTTACTAGTGGTTACTGACTACTTCACAAAGTGAGTGGAAGTGTAACCATTGGCAACTATAACAGAGAAAAAGGTGAAAAATTTGGTGTGGAAGAATATTATTTGTCGCTTTAGCGTTCCCAGAATTCTCAATACAGATCATGGGACTCAATTTCACTCAGGAGCATTTAGGGCATTTTACTATCGATGAGGAATAAATCTGAGAATGGCATCCGTACCTAACCCACAGCCAATGGGTAAGCAGAGGCAAGTAACAAGACTATCCTATATGGACTAAAAACTTGCCATGTCCCCAGACTAACCTAGATCCCTTGTAGAAGTCTTATGCTAAGCCCTTGTGCTAACTTGGACTCTGGGTGCAGATCTAGTGCCAAGTCGCGTGGTAAACCTAAATAGTCGATCACTACAAAAAATTAGAATTTTAGCGATGGAAATTTCCGTCTCTAAAACATAAAAATCCATTGCTAAATTTTTTAGCGATGGATTTAGTAACGAGGGCATACCCGTTGCTAAAGTTGGCGTCGCTAAATTTTAGCGACTGGAAATAGTGACGGAGGCATTTTGCGATGGGTAAGGGACCCATTGCTGATCAGTGACGGGTGCGACTCCCGTCGCTAATTTTTATAAAATAAACACACACAAAAAAAATTAAACGTAAATAAAAAAAATTATTATAAATTCAACAACCAGTTGTTTACCCGTCGTTGATCAATGACGGGTAGGAGACCCATCGCTAATTTTTTTAAAATAAACAAAAAAAAAATTTAAACGTAAATAAAAAATAAAATTATTGAAAATTTATATAAATAAAAAAAATTTAAATATTAAAAAAATAAAATAAAAAAATTATTTTCTAAATAAATAAATTTAAAAGACAAAATAAAAATAAAATTTTTAAATGCAAATAAAAAATAAAATTATAAAAAATTTATATAAATAAAAATTTAAATATAAAAAAATTCATATTTAATTATTATTCAAGAATTTTTTATATTTTATATTTATTTAAAATAAAATTTATATAAAATGAAATTGATGATAATTAACAATTTAATTTAATTAATTAAATAAAAATTAAAAATATATTCATATAATCATTAATTTTAAAAAATAAAAATTCATATAAATTTATAAAATAACAAAATTGAATTTGTAATTCAAACTGATTAACTTATAAATATTCAGTTACAATCATCATCATTTTGTTTCTCATTATCAAAAAACTAGTTACTTGGTCCTGGTTGAATCGACGGTCCAAGTTGCTGATAAGACGGCCCAGCTTACTGATAAGATGGGCCAGATTGTTGTAACGTCATCATTTGTCTTTTCATCTATTCTTGCCATGCCATCATCTGTTGCTGCCACTAACGTAGTTGTACATTCTCATTTCTCACCTCTGTCACCTCGGTTCGTGTAACATTCCGAAATTTGAGATAATTAGAAATTTTTAATTTCGGCATTTGAAGTGATTTAAGGATTTAAGTAAAATAATTAATTTATGAGTTTTAGGGTAATTTATCGAGTTATGTGAGGTTTTTATGGAGATTAATAAAAAATATTAATTTTGGTATGTTTTTGGTATTAAACATAATTATTTGAGGATATTATTGGATATGTGAAAATTTTAGAGAAAATAATTATTTTATGGTGTTTTGAAAAAAAAAAAAAATTCCAAGCAGCCCAAGCTCAGGCGCACTCGCGCGAGCCACGCGGGCCTCATGCGAGCAGTCGCGTGGCCAGGCGTGCGCGGCCAGGCGAGGCCGAGCGCACCACATAGGGTCCTACCAGGCCTTGCTGTGCGCCCATGTGGCTGTCTCCTGCAGCCACGCGTCCAGCAGCCATTTTTGTTTAAAAAAAAATGAAAATTTTCTCCCATATACCCTACCCCTTAGCCTATAATAGGCTATGTTTTTGAGTGAATGGGGGGATTTTGGGGAAAAGTTTGGGAGAATTTTGAGGAAATTAAGGGAAATTCTGCTCGTGAGAGTTTGTGTTATGACGTAAGCGACCTTGATTCATAGTAGAGATTAAAGAAGAATATCCAAGGAAAGTTCTCTTCCTAGTTTTTGCAAGTTCTTCTTCCTCTTTGATTCATTTAAAAGGCAAGATCTCAATTTTCTTCTTAATATGCAAGTTCAGTTTCCCCCTCTTCTCAAGTTCATGTTTGCAAGTTCTTATTACTATTTTACAAGTTCAGTTCTTCTTTGCTCAAGTTATGTTTTAAATTACAAGTTCTATCATCTATCTCTTATTATTGCAAGATCCTACCTCTTAACTTTCTAAATTGTAAGTTATTTTTCTATTTTACAAGTTATTTCCCTTTGCTAGTAAATTATTCCACGATTTACATTTATACTTATTGAGTCTCAAATAGGGTTTTGTATCACCCTATCTTTCCTTAGGAATGATGCTTTATTGTGGACATGCAAGGGTTTGATGTTGTATTGCATGAATGTTGCCATATTGCCTCGTTAATTACATGCCAGTTATATATGAGAAGTTATTGCGAATATCCATGTTATGATAATGCATGAAGCATATACATGAAAATGGTTTTTAAAAATATGTAAAGGCCTCATGATGGGCGCAGCAGACAAGTTCGCATGATATATCCGCAGAGAAAGTGTTGAGCTCAAAGTTGGACTTCGGTCCCAAGTTTATGTTATGGACTTCGGTCCCAAGTTTATGTTATGGACTTCTGTCCCCAGTTTATGATATGGACTTTGGTCCCAAATTTACGTTATGGACTACGGTCCCAAGGTTTCGGACTTTGGTCCCATGTTTATAGTTTTACAAAGTACTACATATGAGCATAGATGCATGCAGCATCATTTTATCATGTGAAAGTACCTTAAATGGCATTCATGTTTGTTTTTCTTCTTGATACCCATGACTCTTATGCTTGCATTCTTCCAGTTATACTTGTTGGGTCATGTGGCTTATGTTTGCTTGCATCATTCCAAGTAAGGGTAAGGCTAAAGTAGAGGGCGAGCTAAGTGAATCAGGATCCATGGAGTAGCAGTGTGTACAGAGCCATCTCAATCAAAGGTCCTTGGGGGGTATTTGGTGGTGTGTAATATTAAGTTATGTTTGTTTATGTTTTAGGTTGTACCCCTGAGGGGATATGGTGGGTTGTGGACCCTAATAAGGTGTGTAATATTAAGTTACTTCTGTTTATATGAGTATGTGAACACTATTGTGTTTGTCTATGAGTAAGAATGTATGAGTATGGCTTCCGTTGTCAAGGAGGATGTGTAATGTTTTAATGAGTTTTGGCATTTATGTCATCTTGTTGTGCGTCCTTGGCTAGGACTGCCTACAGTCCGAGCAGAATGCAGCTCCTCGTCCATCCGAGTTTGGGTAGAATGCAGCTCATTTTGCACCTCGACCACCTAAGTCCGAGCGGAATGCAACTCTTCATTCATCTGGGTGACCCTCAATCTCATTTGTTCTAATTCCGACGATATCCCATATGAACAACTAGTGTTGCTATCGGATCCAACTAGGAAAGACTGCCTACCTTGAGAGTCGAGACCGTAGACATGACCCTTCTTATTCCTACCAGAGACAGCCTGATAAAAAATCTGACATTCGTCGACTGTAGGTGGAGAGAACAACTCGCTACTGTCGATTGATGCTGAAGATGCCTCTGCAGTTAATCTCTCGAACACATCATATATATATATATATAAATTAAAACACTGACGTTGTCAATTAATAAAAAAAATCATTAAATTGTAATATTAATTAAATTGTACAAAATACAATTACCGCAACGGCCTTTAATCTATTATCAACCCACACTTCTTGTCTTTGATCATCCTTCTGAGTATGGGTTCCCCTAAAAATCTCAAATTCATTAGGCTCGCAATCTAATTCCCTTACCTGCATGACAAATATATGAAGTAAATAAAAAATAATATAAACTATTATATAAATTTTTAAAATTTACATTTAAGTAGAAAAACTAATTACTATCCTTCTTCGGCTCTCTATGAAATGAATAGATCTGTCTGCGTGGATTAACCCACCAGTCTCGGAGGCGCAGTTATCCCACTTGGCCTGCAATGCTCGCCGCACCATCAGATCCATCCACTCGCCCTTATCTGCACCTCCTTTAATTTTGTTTAAATTATTTCTGAAACTTCTCCGACCAGATTTATTCCAAGTGATCCATATATGATCGCTCTCATCGGGTTGCCACTTAAACTCCTTCTATAAGAAATTAAAAATGAATAAATATGTATAAAATTTTAAATTGAAACTTTCTATAATTAAGAATTACAATTAGACTTACGCTAAATTCATCCAGCCGCATCCGTTGTGTTAATTCAAGCACATCATCTCAATGAAACCAAGCTTCAGTGTATCGTCTCTTCCAAATCTTTGATTGTAAAACCAATATTTATCAAGTAAGAAATTGTATTTCTGTGTATAACAATCACAAATAATTAATTAAAAATAATATATATATATATAAGATAATCACTAATCACAGTTCTGATTGTAGGATAACTCTACTCGGTGATCAACTTGGTCGGTATTAACTGGCTCAGATGGAGTCGGCTTAACATTCTACGAAGGAAAAGATGTCGAAGGATGTGCATGTGGTATCGACATAAATGAGTATGGGTATGAACCTCCTAGGGGATGAAAAGTAAACCCATGATAGGGGACAAAATGTGGTGCAGTCTCAGGTGGGTGAGATGTGGGTGGGACTATAGTATAACCCATATGATATGGCATAGAGGGAAATGGTTGTTAGAATTGAGGCATAGGAACGAAAGCATGTTAGTGCGATGACTGAGGATATAAAGGAGTAGACAGAACAACATGTGTGGAGACAGAAGGAGAAGACTATGAACCAACATTACTAGGATCTGGGGAAGGTGTGTCCTTATAAGATCGACGTCTTTCTCTACCCCTACTACCCCTGCTTCGTTAGGGAGATTGTTGTTGCCAAAATACAACAATTAGAATTTTTAGGAGTGAGATGCACATGGATGTCGTCGGCCTCGGGACTCGATCGAAGATTTGGTTGCAAAACTAAGGGGGCTTTCGAAAGGTTCCTTCCGAAGGCTGGCTCACAATAGGCTTCCGAATGGTGGCTTGGGATAGCCTTCCGAATGGTTGCTTGGGATAGGCTTCTGAAGGGAACTTCCCTTGTAGCTTCCGAAGGTCCTTCTCCAGCAGCTTTCGAAGGTCATTCTTCAGTAGCTTCCGAAGGTCTTTCCCTGCAGCTTTCGAAGATCATTTTCTAGCAGCTTCCGAAAGTCCTTCTCTAACAGCTTCTGAAAGTCCTTCTCCAGTAGCTTCCAAAGGTCCTTCCCTAGTAGCTTTCGAAGGGTTTTTGGTCATTCCAAAGGGTATTTTGTCCTTCCGAAGGAACTGTAGTGGACAAACAAGGATTAGAAGGCTCGCGGGATTTTCCTCCCGCGAAGACCCTCCAATGCTCAAGTCAGTAACGAAAGGAAAATAATCACGAGGAATGGAAAAGATGACTAAATTTCGAAAGAAAAGTGGGAGAGAAATACCGATGTCAGGATCCTTTTCTGAGGGTTGAACTTAGCCTTTTATAGAGATCGAGCAGGGAGCACACGTGGCCCTTCCAAAGGGTTCATTCTGAAGGATAATTTCCCAGTCACTTCCGAATGGGGCTTTCGAAGAAAACTTCCCTAGCAGCTTCCGAAGCTCCTTTCCTAGCAGCTTCCAAAGACCTTCCTCAGCAGCTTCCAAAGGTCCTTCCCCTACAGCTTTCAAAGGTGGCTTTCCCGCCATGCTTGGACTTCTCGTTTTTTTTTTTTTTTTTGGGAGGGGGGGCATAACAGAGATGAATGTCTTGACATCTGTTTTTGAGAATTACATGAAACATAAAAACACGGTAAAACGTACAAGGTCACAAACATTCAAAAATATAAAAGATATTATATGATAACATATATATTTGAATTCACATATTCATAAATATATCAATCTTCTTCTACAAATTCATCACTATCTATGTCATCAAACAATAACTCTTCTTTGTCGTCTTTTGATATAGATTCTTCCTCTGCATCATCATCTTTTTCTTGCTGAAAAATATTTGAAACATTTATTTTCTCGACTATCCCATCTAAATCTTGTACACTACCTCTAAGGTCATCATTTTGATCAATTTGCGAGAGTTTTGATATTTCATCCTCTTGGAAAGGTTCTTCCATGTTAGCCTCGAGAGTTGTTATTGTAGGTTGTGCATTTGTTTTAATAACAACCATCCAATCACATTTATCACAGCAAATGTTGGGGTACGACGCGTAATACACTTGTTTAGCTTGTTGAGCAAAAATAAAAGGATCATATTTCTTATACCTCCTTGACGATCGAACCTCGACAATACCATACTTTTCGTGGATTTTGGTTCCCCCAGGACTTGGATCGTACAATTTACATTTGAACAGAACTACCTTTTTGATTGGTAGGATTACATTTTCCAATTCAATAATGTCTATAATTTTTCCGTAATAATAGGTCTCTGAGGATCCAACTCTTGTCCCAGGCATGCAAACACCAAAATTTTTGGTAGATCTACTATTACTCCATTCAACGGTTTGAAATTTATGTTCATTCATGAAATATATTGGCCAATACCGCAAGTTTGGAGTCGGTCCCCATTCTATGTTCTAAATTAATGGATCTGTAACAACTTGAGTATTTAAATTAACCTGAGAAAATGTTTGAATCACTTAATGTATTTTTAAAATTCAATTAAAAAATAATCTAGTATGAAGTAATATACTTGATGATGGAACCACTTAGGAAAATGTTCCTCGATTTATTTGTTTATTTTTGCGTCTGTGATATTTGAAGATAGCTGACGCAATAGATTGGTGTACATGCTGAAAAATTTAAATAATGTATCAATCAAATAATATGAATCAAGTATGAACTTATAAATATATTCATTTAAATTTTAATTCTTACTTGATATAAGGTTCGACCTCCGGAGTATTCAACAAGACATAATTTAGCGGTTTCAAACTTTTTTCCATCCATCCACCTGATTTCTATTGCTTCTGCAGAACATACTGGATAATTGAACACGAAAATTTGTAGATATGAAGAATCTCCCCCATCGTCATTTTGAGAGACTCTAGTTCTTCTTAATAGAACATTTGGTGTAAAATAATATGAACAAAATATGGACGTCTCCTCAATTAAATATGCCTCACATATAGATCCTTCTACACGAGCTTTATTGCGGACCTTCTTCTTTAAAGTGTTGAGGAACTTAAATCATTCAAAGATCTTCTCAATTATAGGAGAATTTTATTATCTTTAAAAATAAACGATTCAAATTATATCAGACGTACCTTTCAAAGGGATACATCCATCTGTATTGTATTGGTCCCCCCCACTTTTGCTTCGTAAACTAAGTGCACTGGGAGATGCTCCATTGGGTTAAACCATTTGGGAGGAAATACACACTCTAATTTGCATAAAATAATGGGTATATTTTATTCCATGACATCTAGGTGTTCAATCCTCAATATTGTTGAGCAAATATCTTTGAAAAACTGGCACAACTCAGTGATCGGATTCCAAATTCAATCTGGTAATGCTGCAAATATTGTTGGAAGTAATCGCTCCATGAGAATATGACAATCATGACTTTTCAACCCAAATAACTTTGCGTTTCTCATATCAACGCACTTATCTAATCTGGAAGCATATCCATCAGGGAGCTTAAGTTTTTTTATCCACGTAAAAACACTTAACTTTTGTTCTCTTGTGAACGTATATTGGGTCTTAGGTTTCCAATATTTACCCTCGTCACGGTCTATTAGTTCAAGTTTTTTCCACCTATAATATTCTTTAAGGTTCATTCTAGCCTTGGTATTATCTTTAGTTTTTACCTTACAAATCCATTATTGTATTAAAAAGATTGTCAAAAATATTTTTCTCAATATGCATGACATTTAAGTTATGTCAGATCATATTATCTTTCCAGTATGGCAATTCCCAGAAAATGTTTTGTTTTGTTTGATTGTGATTAACACCATACCCAAGTATCGCATAGTCCTGTAGCTGGAGGATAGATAGAAAATTATAGATTCTCTGAAAAATGGTATCTCTCCAGTTAACCGTGGTGGTGGAGAAGAATTATCAATTCTATTTTTTCTAAATGCACTTGTATTTCTTCGAAAGGCGTGATCCATAGGCAAGAATTGCCTGTGACAGTAAAAAAATGACGTCTTGCCACCATGCTTGAGATTGAAAGCTTTAGTTTTCTCCTTACAATATGGACACGTTAATCTACTCGATGTCATCCAACCAGATAACTTTCAATATGTAGGAAAATCATTGATAGTCCACAATAGAGCAGCCTTCATGAAAAAATTATTCTTTGTTGATATATCATAAGTCAAAACACCTTCGTACTGCAACAATTTAAGTTCATCAATTAAAGGCTGTAAGAACACATCTATCTTGTTTTTCGAGTTTGATGGATTTGGAATAATAATAGCCAGAAAAAGAAACTCTTTTTTCAAACACATTCCAGGAGACAAGTTATATGGCGTCACAATAACCGGCCAACAAGAATACGGGCGACCCGATTTACCATACGGAGTGAACCTATCTACACAAAGACTAAACCTCACATTTCTAAGATCGGCGAAGAAGTTAGGATATTTCTGATCAAAATGTTTCTATACTTCCCCGTCAGACGGGTAAGACAATACATTAGGCTCTCTCCGACTTTCATGATGTCATCTTATGCTCATAGCTGTAATCGTAGAAGCATATATTCTCTGCAGTCTTGGCATGAGAGTCAAATACCACATTTTTTTATAAGAAATTTGTTTAAATTTTTCCTTCCCACTTCTTACAAGTTTAAAACAATGATGACCGCAAAACTTACAACTCATCTCGGATTCATCATCCTTATAATACAACATACACCCATTTAAACAACAATCAATCTTTTGATAATCGAGGCCCACTTGCGAAACCAACTTCTTGGTATGATACAAATCAGTTGGCACACAATTACCAGTTGGTATTGCTTGATGCATAAACTACATGATTTTATTATATCAACATTCGGAAATGTTGTAATCAGACTTTATACTCAACATCCTAATTGCAACAGAAAGTTCACTTTCTACTTCGCAGTTTGGATACAATAAAGCTTGTGTAGTAGACAACATGCCATAAAATGCTTGTACGTTTTCATTCGAGGCTTCATCTACATTGTAAGTCTAATAACCACTTCCACTACCAGTATCTTAAAATTGTTTTCTCTATAATATTCATTTTCAACAACCGAATGAGGCACAACGGACACTTCTTCACCATGATGTGTCCAATAATAATAACCTTTCATGAATCCATGTTTGCAAATATCTCTTTTCACCTCATTGACTGATTTAAACCTTAAACACTCGCATTTCATACAAAGGCACTTTAACTTTCCTTCTAGTCTTATAAAACTTTCTTGGGTAGATGCAAATTGAATGAACTCATCGTCACCCCATAAAATTCTCTAGTAATCCCACCTCTTCTTGGGTTACACCTATTATCAATCCACTTACGATGTGACGGAATTTCCATTTTAAATTCAATAATATGTATGACGAAAAAAACTATCCTGAAAATTCACAAAACTATCTTTTAGTACTACACACCAACGTAATTTTAAATTACACTTTCAAACATACATTACTTTAAATTTTTTACCAAGTAACAAAAGTTTTAACCAAATAATAACATTATATTTGTAGTTATAATTTTTAAATTGTATTAAATAAATAACTAACCCAACAACAATATTATCGACATGTAACTGTTATATTTAAACATATTATTTATCGTTAAACTAATCATTTTTTACAATTAAACTAGACTAGACCACAAGTTTTTATTTATTTCAATTATGTATTATTGTATAATTTTGTTAAGATTAATTTTCATTAAACCTAGAGTTAAATCCTGCTTAAATCTTGAACCTCACCCATTCATTATAAAAAAATTAAAAAATTAAGTTCTTTTAATTTCTAATAAGAGATTTAATAAAAAATTAAGTTAAAAAATTAGGCTATATTCTTAACAACAAAACTAATACACAAGTTTTTATTTTATGAATATTTATTTTAATTAAAATTAAGTCAAAATATCTAAATTAATTAAGAAAATATTGATTTGGCCCTACAAAAATTATTTAACAACCAAATTTATAGTAATATTAATACCATAATAAAAATTTAATACAAATTATTTTACAAATTTAAATTTTATTCTAAATTTACAATTAACCAAACCCCCAAGTGTAAACCAAAGCCCCCTCCACACTACATTTAAAACCCTAATTGTGATTATTATTAATTTAACTTTAATTATATATTATTATCTAATTTTATTAATATTATACATTTAAAACCCCCATTGTACAAAATAATTTTATTTTTACCTACTAAAATTATTTAACAACTATAGTATTAATATTAATAAGATGAGAAATTTATAATTAATACTAAATACAAAATTAAAATTTTATTTAAAATTTATTATTAAAACATTCCCCCACCCACCCACTGAACCCCCTAAACGGCCTCTTTTATTATTTAATTATAATTTTTTATAATTAAAATTAAATTTATAATTTAAATTTAACATTAATTAAACCCCATATATCTTATATATCCCAAAACATGAGACATGTAAGAAAATTATATTATTCTTCAAACTTTGCCATTAATTTTTGGTCTCGCAATTCATTAGCATTTGAAAATGTTGAGCATGAGATAAATTAATTTGATGCCTAACTCTCATAGTCGACATGCCAAACATAAATGCAACTCCACACTAAATACCAAACATAAATTAATGTATGAATTTTGTGCAGGCAATTGCAATTATAGTGGGATCAACATGGAATATTCCATGTTTGATTCCAGTGCTTGCCGTGCCAGAGGCTAGAGCATTGAATTGAATGATCACATCACAAATTAAATCATTTTTTAGCTGAAAATTAAATCACATCATAAATTTAAAATTAAAACATTCAAGAATCCACTTCATTTAAGTTAACTTGATGGGATGGTTAAACTTTCAGACTTAATCAAGGACTTAAAAACTAAACAAAATAACCTAATAGACATATATTATTAAAAATTAAAACTCCTATTTTTCATTCTATGTGTCAATATATACATATATTATTTATAAAAAAAATTGTTTAGATGATATATATTATCGACGTTCAGAATTGGTCGACCTGATTCGTTGGCTCGCAATGATACCGTGGATCCGAAAAATGTGTAAGCGATGTCTGGTTCAATTTCTTGAGCCATTGGCCTGTCCCTGCAAGGCACTCTGAAGCTCAAGTCAATAAGCGAGTAAGTAAGTGTCTTGATTCTTGACAAGTTGGTGTAGATAAAAAGTCTCTTACCTGGCTCTTCAAATAGCTAGTCGATATATAGCAAGAGGTGTCCCCCTACATGTGCAGCATGCCTGCTGCAGGAGATGGGATAGAATACCAAGTGCCGGCGAAGGATGTCCATGCAGCAGAAAAGTACCGATGGAACCTTCATTAATGTGGATGAGATCCGTTATTAATGACGAGGGGACCCGTCATTAATGAGGATGGGATCTAAGGTGAACACGCAGAAACCCAGGCACAACGGTAATAATGTTGTCACGAAAAGACTAGGATGGGACTGGTATGGGTTGGCTAGATGGGCTGAGGAAGTGGGCCTGAACCATCTAGCTGGGGCGATCCCTAGCCCGTTAGCACATCAAGGCTTATACCCTTTTTATTACGCGGACTGGTTGGCCGAGCTAGTAAACTATGAGATCGCTGGGAGCTTGCTCGAAGCATGGTTGGGAGCTCGCCCAGATACGTTGATAACCTGGAGCATTATCGGGAGCTCGCTAGGTGATGTTATACCAGCTTGGGCTTCAGTCATGCGCGAGCTCGCTCTGAGGGGCTTAGCTTGAAGCCTCTTGACCCCTTAGCGGTTGGGTCGGCCCACCGAGTTAGATCCAGCCCTTATAGAGTAGAATGGGAAATACCCGTAACATCAAGCCCCCAGCTCGCAATGCGATCTTCGGTCTGGGAGCTGACACGTACCGGTTATCCCAGCTATCAAGACATCTTTTCAGCTTCCCGCCCAATTGCATCATATCATGTTGTTTTATGTAGCACGTCTTGTCTACGGTGCATTTAATACGCACGTTTCCCGCAACCGCTCAATCATCATATCCATAGGTCCCATACTTTTGTGCACCGCCATTGGATCTGGGGGAGCCCGTCAATCTTTTCATTCGACGGTGGTGTGTCCTAAACTATAAAGAAAGGGATAGGAGCTTACCTTCCCCTCTTTCTATCACATTATTTCAAAATCATCCCTCGCTCTTGAAACCGCTTCCTTCCCGATTCCAAGGCTCCATTGTTGTTGGTTCTGAAATTTCTTCGTCCTCATTCTTCGACGGGTTCTTTTTGTTTCTTTCGGACTCAACAGCCATCCGTTGGAAAACTCTAAGTTCCTTGTATTTCTTTGGTATATTTCGTCTTTAACCTCGTTCTTTCCGTTGATTCAGCCTCCATGTCACGCCATTCGACGATGGTGGTGCGTGTCATAGGAATGGTCCTTGCTCGTCTTAAGAGGTTTCGTTAAACTTAGAAACCTCGGCTCTCGTTTTCTTCTTTTTTTTTTCTTTTTTTTTTTTTGGGTCATACCCTGTTGCGAAGCGCGTGGCCTGATAGGTAGGAAGTGTCTCTAGAAGCTTTTGGTTCGCCATTCTGATTTGATTTTTTTTTAGATGGCTACATCAAGTCAGAAGCACCGCGACCTCAGGGTAGAAGACGACGACACTTCCAGCTCGTCGGGGGATGGAGAAAGGGTGCTGCCGCGAGCTGTTCGAAGCGTGGCGTCATCTGACTACGAGGTCGCTGAGAGAATTCCTCAATGCGCCGCCCCTGTAATGGCTCTGTGAGCTTCCGAGGAGCACGCGACCCGCGAGGTCTTCAAACGTTATCCCTCGAAGATGACGTTTAGCGAGCTGAAGTCGTGGGCTTCAGAATATAGATTTCCTTGCGACACTCATCTTATGGTGCCCTCACCTGGTGACCACGCGACTTTCCCTCCTCGTTGCCATTCTAAATGATTTAAAACTTGCCCCTTTTCAGCTGATCCCCAATTCTTACGCTCAAATAATCTCCTTAGCTTTACTTTTCAGAAAGAATGAGCTCCCCTTCCCAACCCCTAAAATCCTTAGGTACATTTATTCTTTTAAGGGTACAAAGGACGGGCTGTATTACATGGCAGTTCGTTCGTCTGACTGTAAGAAACTCTTGCCTCGAGGGAAGGCAAAAGGTAGGTCCAACGTAGAGGACTACAAGTCCCAGTGGTTTTACATTTCTTGTTCCTCTCTTCACGACCTTAACAATCTCAGTTTCGTCCTTGTACCGAGTGAGTGGTCTTTCAGCTTGTCCTAATGACCTCAATCCATTTGTTTACTCTGTATTAACAGATCTTTTTCTGTCTTGATTTTGTAGATGTCGCTGGTGGGAAGCCCGAGTTGACCATCTCGGAGGCAGACGGATTGAAAAAGGCTTCCGAGGCGAAGACAGACGAGGACGACTGTGAGTTCAACGACTGCCTACTCCGAGCCTATCAGCTCGCTCCCCCCTAGAGCTCAAAGAAATCAGAAAAGGAGACATAGGGATTCGAGGCCAGAGAGAGATAGGGTCGGATTTGGACATAGCTGATCTCAGTGGGAGCCCGGTTGGGGAAAGTAGAACTTGTGGCAAAGTCACCGTTGTGGCCTTGCCACCATTGCCAGAAGTGATGAGGCTTCAGGTCGAACGACCCGGTGCCCCTGCGATCTCGAGTATGCCTAAGGCTGTTCGCGCAGCCTCTTCTCCTGCAAAAGATTAAGGGGTGGGAGTTCGCAATGAAGCGGAAGGTGCGAGCCGCAACCTTGCGAGTTTGCCCGGTCCCTATCCCACATCAACGGCGACGGCCTCCTCAAAACCAGTTCCTGCAGGTACCCCATCGCAGCCTGGGACTGACGTAGCGGTCGCAAACCATGGGAAACAAGTGGTCCGCGAGGAGGCTCCCGGTGGCAAAAGGAAAACTCCACCGATCCCGCAGGCCACTTAACAAGCTCGGGCTGATAAGAGGAAAAGGGTGGACACCACTGCGAAGCCGAGCGCCTTTACAGTTACGGCCGGTGGGACGTACTTCGCCCCCCTTCTCGACAACTTGAACAAGGTTCTTGGTAATTATGCCAAGAACTTGGACAGGAGAGAGGTATCAAGTGAGGCACTCGACGACTACGTTGCTCGCCACAACCTCTTGGTAAGGTTCTTTGGTCGTTATCGTAACTCTGAATTTCACTCTTTCTAGACGTGCTGACCTCTGAACTTTGTAGGCTTCTTTGGGCGTCTTCAAGCAAAAAGAAGAGAGAGCTCACCTCTCGAGGGAAAAGGAGAAGCTTGAGAACGCCGTGGAGGTACTAAAGAAAGAGAAGAAGAAGCTGGAAGAGAATCTGACCTTCGTGACTGATGAATCCAAGAGGTATTGGAACAAATTCGAGGGCCTGGAAGATCGGGTATGAGACGCCGAGAGGGCTAAGAGGGAGGCCGAAGACGAGCTGGGTCGCGAGAAAAGGATGTATGAGTCAACCTTCTCATAGGCGACTTCCAAGCTGAATAAAGTTGAAGCGGAGCTAACCGCAACGCGGGGTTACTTGGACAGGGCCGTTCATCGAGCTGAGGCGACAGGGAAGAGATCGAGCAGCTGAAGGTCGACGTTGAGGTTCGGGTCTCTAAGGAACGCGAGGAGGTTGAGTCCGATATCTGCAGTGCGTTTCTCTTTACTTTGTGGAAAGCGCACCCAGGTCTCGACTTCTTTTGTTTTGGCGAGGAAGCGGTAGAGGCAGTGAAGAAATATGCTGCCGAAGCCGTGACCTTCCAAGTCGCTGTCCCCGAACCTGAACCTGATTAGGCAGTGGTTGACCTCTGTGCTGAAGATGCCGGTGATCCAGTTCCTCAAGACGTGGTGGCCCCGAGTTCGGGCCCCTCAAGCCATTAAATTTCCTCTTTTCTGGTTGTCTTCTTTTCTTCTTTTTTTTTTTTTTTGTACTTGTATTCTGCAAGCAATAAATTTCCTTTTGTTCAATCGAAGTCTTGCTTCTTTGTTGTTTGCTGTAAGCTGAAACTCAATTATAAAAAATTGCGTGTGAGCTTAGATTTGATCATCTCAATTTTTTTTTTTTTTTGTCGTTAAGTTATACGCCCAGATAGATCATGATTTGATCTTAGCTAATGTATCATGATTTTCGAGGACTTTGGCGTGCTCAAGATGGATGCTCAGGTGAGCCGCAAACCATAGCACAAAGGCTAAGTTGAATGGGCCCCAACTCGCAGACCATAGCCTTATTGCGCGGTGACTTATTCAGTACCTAACCATGACACTAGGGTCAAGATGAATGATTTTAAGTTCGTCAACCACGATATAGGGTGAAGACTAAGATGAATGCTCAGGTAAGCCGCAAACCATAGCACAAAGGCTAAGTTGAATGGGCCCCAGCTCGCAAACCATAGCCTTATTGCGCGGCAACTTATTCAGTACCAAACCATGACACTAGGGTCAAGATGAATGATTTTAAGTTCGTCAACCACGATCTAGGGTAAAGACTAAGATGAATGCTTAGGTAAGCTGCAAACCATAGCACAAAGGCTAAGTTGAATGGGCCCTAGCTCGCAGACCATAGCCTTATTGTGCGTATAAAGGCTAAGTTGAATGGGCCCCAGCTCGTAGACCATAGCCTTATAATCCTAAACGTCTTCTGATTCTTATTCCTCACCGCTGAAATGTGGGTGCAAAATAAAAGGATTTGAACATGAAAGATTCAACAATATTACTTGAAACAGAGTATTCATTTTAATAAAGTGACATTAATAAAAGTGAAGCATTGTCCGATAACTAAAAACACATGAAAAGGGAAGAATGTTTGCTTATCGGAAATACTGTCTCAAATGTTCTGCGTTCCATGCCCGCGGGAGAATTGCCCCGTCATTGTCGGCCAGATGATATGCCCCATTGCCAAGGTTTTCCTTTACCATGTAGGGACCCTCCTAATTTGGGCCTAACGTCCCCTCGCTACTTTTACAGGCTCCAGGGAAGACAAGGCGCAGCACGAGGTCTCATGTATTGTAATGTCGGACTCGAACCCGTCGATTGTAGTATCTTGCCACGCGCTGTTGGTAAGTCGCGACTCTCAATCGAGCTGTCTCTCTTGCTTCCTCAAGCATATCAAGATTTGCGGTTAGTAGTTGGTAATTGCTCTCTGGATCGAAAATGGATCTTCGTTGACTTGTTACTTCGTTTTCCATAGGGATCATTGCCTCAGATCCATATACCATGGAAAATGGGGTTTCTCCCGTGGTTGAACGAGTAGTAGTTCGGTAGGCCCAGAGCACAGTTTGTAGTTCATCTGCCCAGGCTCCTTTGCTAGCTTCCAACCTTGTTTTCAAGATCTGCTTGATTATCTTGTTGACAGTTTCAACCTGACCGTTAGCTTGTGGGTGGTCTACGGCTGTGAAGCTTTTCCTGATTCCTAGTGACTCACAAAATTGGATGAACTGCTCGCTGGTAAACTGCGTTCCGTTGTCGATAATTATTTGTTGAGGGACTCCGAACCTGTAGATGATGTTATTCCATACGAAACTTTATGCCTTTGCGGTGGATATCTGTGCGAGCTCCTTTGCCTCTACCCATTTGGTGAAGTTGTTTACGGCTACAATAGCATGCTTACACCCACCGCGAGCTGTTGGGAGTGTCCCAATTAGGTCGATCCCCCACATGGCGAAAGGCCAAGGGCTGCTCATTTGTTATAGATAGGCGGGGGGAACTCGTGATACTTTGGCAAACCTTTAGCATGCGTCGCATTTTCTACCAGGTCCGTAGCATCTCGCTTCATGGTGGGCCAGTAAAAACCCTGGCGAAATGCCTTCTGAGCCAAGGATACTCCCCCAGCGTGATTGCCACAGTGGCCAGCGTGAATTTCAGTGAGAACCACTTGGCAGTCAGGCTCGTTAATACATTTGAGTAATGGAGTTGAGAATCCTCGCTTGTACAACATATCATCGAAAATACAGTATCGAGTTGTGCGGGCTCGAGTACGTCGTGCCTCCAGCTTGTCACTCGGCAGCCTTCCCTCTTGTAAGTAGTCAATGATTGGCTGCATCCATGAACCTGGCCTTAGCTCTATCCTCAAAATCTCATTTTTGTCCTCCGTGCTCGGCGCTGCCAGGAACTCCATGGGGATAGCCTCCAATGAATTTGCATCACCGACTGATACCAGACGAGCTAGGGCATCAGCGTGAGAGTTCTGGCCCCGCAGGACTTAATTCACTTCGTACTCTTCGAAAAGGTGAAGAAGCCCTTGGACTTTCAAGAGGCATGCTGCCATCTTCGAGCCCTTTGCCTGATATTCCCCTTATACCTGACAGACCACGAGCTGGGAATCACTAAAGATTTTCAATCGCTCTGTCTTAATTTCTTTTGCTAAGCGCAGACCAGCCAGAAGTGCCTCGTACTCCGTTTCGTTGTTGGTGGCCCTGAAACCGAACCTTAGTGCGTAAGGTATCTTGTGTCTTTCCGGGCTTATCAAGAGTACGCTAGCCCCAGACCCGTGCTCGTTGGAAGAGCCATCAACGAACAACTCCCAGATGGGAGAGAGTGAGGGAGCGGGCTTTTCCATTGGCCCTGTGAATTCCGCGACGAAGTCCGCCAATACTTGTCCTTTTATGGCCATCCTTGGCTTGTATTCTATGCTGAATTGGGCAAGCTCAATAGCCCATTTGAGCAGGCGGCTAAATGAGTCGGGTTTCTATAGGATTTGCTTTAGTGGATGTTTGGTCAATACGCCAATCGGATGAGCTTGGAAATAAGGGCGCAGTTTTCTGGACGCGACCACCAGGGAGAAAGCGAGCTTCTCCATAGGGGAGTACCTTGTTTAGGCATTAAGGAGTCTGTGGCTTACATAATAGACTGGGTATTGCACCCGGTCTTGTTCTCGTATAAGCGTGGTGCTGAATGCGTATTCAGATACTCCTAGGTAGACAATTAGTTCCTCCCCTTCTTTTGGTTTTGACATGAGGGGAGCCCGTCCCATGTATTCCTTCAGCTGTTGAAAAGCGCTCTTACACTCTTCTATCCATTCAAAGCTTTTTGCTTGCTTCAAAATGTTGAAGAATGGGATGGATTTGTCAGATGATTTGGAGATAAACCTGATGAGGGCGGCGATCTGTCCATTAAGGCTTTGTACTTCCTTAGTCTTGGTGGGCAATCGCATGTCCAGTAAGGCTCGGATCTTCTCGGGATTGGCCTCGATCCCCCTTTCGTTGATCATGAATCCCAAGAACTTCCCAGAAGCCACGCCGAATGAGCATTTGAGTGGATTCAACTTCATCTGGTACTTCCTCAGAACTTGGAATGCTTCTGCCAGGTTGCTAACGTGGTTAGCGACCTGTCTGGACTTCACCAGCATGTCGTCAACATATAATTCCATGGTCTTTCTGATCAGATCTCCGAACATCATGTTGACTAGCCGTTGATATGTCGCTCCCGCATTCCTTAGTCTGAAGGGCATTACCTTATAGCAGTATAATCCCCGATCTATCATAAATGAGGTGTACTCTTCTTCGTCAGGGTTCATAGGGATCTGGTTATACATCGAGTAAGCATCCATGAAGCTCAACAGCTGGTGGCCAGTAGTCGCATCAACGAGCTGGTCAATTCTTGGCAGAAGGAAGCTGTCTTTTGGGCAAGCTTTGTTCAAGTCCGTGAAGTCGACGCAAGTCCTCCACTTCCCATTCTTTTTCTTTACCAGGACTGGGTTCTCCACCCAGGTCGGGTATTGGGCCTCCCTGATAAACCCGCTGGCTAAGAGTTTGTCCACTTCTTCTTTTAATGTCGCGCATCGCTTAGTCGTCATTGGTCTTCTCTTTTGATGCACCGGTTTATAGTTGGGGTTGACATTGGGCTGGTGCTGCATTATTCTTGGGTCTATTCCACCATGTCCTCGTGGTTCCATGCAAACACATCTACATTCGCTTTGACGAATTTGGTCAGTTGGCCCTTTATTTCAAGGGAAAGACCTTTGCCCATCTAGAGTCGCCCTTTAATGTTGTGGCAACTGACTACAACATCTTCCAATTCATCAGCCAGGCTGGCGGTTCGGTCGCAGTCCACGTCGCGTGGGTCGAAATCGTGGCTGACTCCCCAGCTACTGGGGTTGAGACCTCCCCTCTGGAAATTATATTTACCCTTTTCGCTTTGAACCCTATTTTTAGTGCTTCCTCGTAACAGTGTCTTGCTGACTGCTGCTCACCCTCTACACAATCGGTCCCCTTTGGCGTTGAGAATTTAATAATCAGGGTCTTGGGTTGAGATAATGAGGTTGAGGTCGTTCATGGCAGGCCTCCCCATGACGACGTTGTAGGCGGATGGGCCATCAATGATGAGGAAGTCGTCATCACTGTGGCCTGGAGGTCTGATTCTTCGACCGTTAACGGGAGCCTTATACGCCCTTTTGGTATTACAGCATCGCCAGTGAACCCGTATAGCGGTTCCGGAGAAGATATCAGCTAGTCGATCTCTAGCCCCATCTGATAAAAACATGCCATGTACATGACATTCACCGAGCTACCCGTATCTAACATGATTCTTCGTACGTACTTCCATGTTATCGATCCGAGCTCAGATCACTAGGGTGTCGTTGTGCAGCCAGTGCATGTCTCTGGAATTGTCCTTGGTGAATGAGACATCGACCGAGGCAATTTTGGCCCTTTTGGAAGGTTCCCCTTGATCGCCATCCCCGACGAGTAGAAAGTGGCCAGCTTCTCGCACGTACCGTTCGTGCGATCTGTTGGAGGTCCCTACGATATGAGGCCCTTCGTGAATAGTAAAGATAGTTCTCATCGTGGGTGCCTGGTCCGGCTCGGGAGCTTGGTGGGGACTCTATTGGGTTGGCTACTTGGACTGTTGTTCCCTGGGGCGTACCACATAATAACGTAGTGGACCTCTCCTGATTAGTTCTTCAATTGCGTCTTTTAGTGCCCAGCATTCGGACGTAGTGTGCCCCACCTCGTTGTGATAAGCGTAGAACTTACTCTTGGTTTTGTATTTGTCGTGAGTCCTTAAAGGGTTAGGCTTCCCAAAATCTTCTTTATTACGCTCTGTGGCGAAGATCCTGTCCCGAGAGTCAGACAAAACACTGTAACTTTCGTACCGACCTTGGCGGGCTGGTCGTTCGACTCCCTGACCATATCTCGCCTTCTTGGCAGTCTGATCATCGGGGGCTCGCCCCTACCCCTCCTTGCGAGGTTCTTCGTCACCCCTCTTCTTGTTCTGGCTGGTATGATCCCCCCTTTTTCTGATCGCCGGGCTTTTTTAAACCGAAAGCTTCCTCCCACCGAACCTCCTTTGCGGTTCGCTTGAAAAATTCTCTGAGGTCTCTTACTGGGGACTTGTAAATGTTTTCGTAGAGCTTCTCGTCTTTGCGAAGTCCAGCGGAGATCGCGGTCAGTATACCTTCATCGGAAGGGTTCTCCACATTATTTACCTCGCGCCTGAACCTTTCTACGTAATCCTTCAAAGACTCGTTAGACCGTTGGAAAACCGTAGCGAGGTGGCATGTTGGGGCAAGCTACCTTCGAAGCGACTTATACTGATCCACAAATTTGTTCTGCCATTCTTCCCAGCTACAAATGCTGCGGGGGTGGAGCCTTCTTAGCCATGCCCAGGGTATGTCTCCTAGTGTCGCAAGGAAAGCTCGGCATTTGGCCAATGAACTGGAAGTTTGCAAGTCTATCTGAACGTTGAAAGCGTCCAGGTGGTCGTAAGAGTTGCTATCTCCATTGTACTAAGGGATGTTGGGGACCTTAAATCTGTGAGGAAGGGGCTCCAACTCGATCTCCCTGGAGAATGGGGTTCTTTCCTCGCAGCTTCCCCTTAGGTTGTGCGCCCTATGTCTAGCTTCCAGTTGTTGAATTCTCTGCAGCAGTTCCCTACTATAGGGTCTTGGTTCGCCGATCGCCTGGTAGCGAGTTGCTCTTCTTGTGCGGTGACTTGCTCCAAGTGACAGCGATCTCGCGGGGTGGGTCGTGCCCTATTTTCGTGATCAGGAGAGTAGCGGTGGGTGGCGTGACTACTGTTGATCTTAACCGAGGGGTCCCCACATCGTGGGTTCCCAAGTTGGTGATCTCCTCCATGAAGGTCTTTGTGGTCATTTCTTCCTAGGCTTACTCCTAATATACAAAATAACTCATATTTTTCATATATTATTAAAAATTAAACAAAATAACCTAATATACATATATTATTAAAAATTAAAACTCCTATTTTTCATTCTCCATTTCAATATATACATATATTATTTATAAAAAAAATTGTTTAGATGATATATATTATCGACGTTCAAAATTTGTCAACCGTGATTCGTTGGCCTGTAATGATACTGTGGATCCGAAAAATGTGTAAGCGATGTCTGGTTCAATTTCTTCAGCCGTTGGCCTGTCCCTGCAAGGCACCCCGAAGCTCAAGTCAATAAGCGAGTAAGTAAGTGTCTTGATTATTGACAAGTTGGTGTAGATAAAAAGTCTCTTACCTGGCTCTTCAAAGAGCTGGTCGATATATAGCAAGAGGTATCCCTCTACATGTGCAGCATGCCTACTGCAGGAGATGGGATAGAATACCAAGTGCAAGCGAAGGATGTCCATGCAGCAGAAAGGTACCGATGGAACCTTCATTAATGTGGATGAGATCCGTTATTAATGATGAGGGGACCCGTCATTAATGAGGATGGGATTTAAGGTGAACGCGCAGAAACCCAGGCACAACGGTAATGTTGTTGTCACGAAAAGACTATGATGGGACTAGTATGGGCTGGCCAGATGGGTTGAGAAGTGGGCCTGAACCATCTAGTTGGGGCGGTCCCTGGCCCGTTAGCGCATTAGGCCTTATACCCTTTTTATTACGCAGGCTGGTTGGCCGAGCCAGTAAACTGCGAGATCGCTGGGAGCTTGCTCGAAGCGTGGTTGGGAGCTCGCCCAGATACGTTGATAACCTGGAGGCATTACCAGGAGCTCGCTAGGTGATGTTATACTAGCCTGGGCTTCAGTCATGCGCGAGCTCGCTCTGAGGGGCTTAGCTTGAAGCCTCTTGGCCCCTTAGCGGTTGGGCCGGCCCACCGAGTTGGATCCAGCCCTTATAGAGTAGAACGGGAAATACCCGTAACATATATAAATATATGTTCATATTTTTTTAAAAAAATTTTTAATCTTAGTCTAATCCCCTCAACCAACCCCCCCTAATGGCTTCCCCTCCCCTTCTGTATTCAATTTCTTGCTGCCCCCTACTGAACACACTCGCTAATTCTTTTAACTGCTTGTTGTTTTGAATTTAATTTTTTTATTTAAATCACATAATACATAATAATAATTTATGCATGTTAGTTATATATAATGGTAAGAATATCCCAAGAGGGGTGTGAATTGGGATTTGCGTAAATTTTCGATAACTTAAAAAACTTTGGCTTGCAGGACACTATGTTTCGAAACTTGAGGAAGTATGTCTCGAAACTAACCTTTCTGTTAGGTATGTTTCGAAATATAGATGAGTATGTTTCAAAATCAAACTTACTAGCAGGTATGTTTCGAAACCGTACTCACTGATTTGCAAATTTTGAAACTCCTTTAGATTTTCAAAAACGATTCTTTTAAAAACATGAACAAGGATAACAATAAGTAGGAATGAGAAATCAAGTACACACAAGATTTATAGTGGTTCGGCACTTACTTACCCCACTACTTTCAAGCTTACTGATGGCGCGCATATTTTATATTAGTTATCCCTCTGATTCCATCTTCATTGCACTCTATTTAGGTTATTTCATTTGTCTTGTGTTTATTTTATTTTATTGGGCTTCACACTATTTTTATTCTTATTTGGCAGATTTGAGCTATTTCGATAGAGGCGCAAGTGGGCTTCGTAAGGTGGACGGACATTGAGTTTGAAAGAGGCAACCATACTTCATTATGGGTTATGGGCGAATTTAGAATCCATTGGGCCCTTTTAATTAATTAAATTATGGGCCATATGTAATAAAAAAACCCTAAACCCATTTAGCCTAGGTTTTTCTTTTCCAAAACCCTATAAATAAGAGCTAGCTAAGAGGCATTGGGGGGTGGCCGATTTTGGAGGATTCTCATGGTTTCAATCTAAAAGCTATGGAGGGCTAATTCTCTTGTAATTTGCTACATTCCCGTACCCCTTGCCCAGTTTGAGTCTCGGTCATATAGTCGAATCTGTTTTGGAACTCGATTTTCATGTTTTTATTGATGATTTCGTTTCTTTTCCTTCTCTAAGTTTATGTATGTTTCTTTTACGCGATTTTGTGAATGCATGCATGATCTTTGGATGGGTTTAATTGACGTGCTCGATTGAGGCTTTGATTAGAAAGAAATGGTATTATAAATTGTATGAGCTATTGCTTGTTTTGACTTAATCTTTTACGGTTGTAGAAGAGTTTTTCAAATCAAAAGAAAATCAAACCAAATAGATTATTTTCATAAGTGAGACGGGGATTACCGTGGTAAGGAGGTAGGGTTTGTAGCGGGTTACGTTTTGTTTCATTCTTGAGCGTTTTTAAGTTCAGTTTTCATCACAACCCCCCCTCGTTTAATCTTGTTTTGACAGATCGTTGACAGTTCGTTGGGAGACGACCTGGGGAGCATCCTAGCTGCAAACCAGTCCTAATACATACACTAATCTGGTCGGCATGACAGCCTCGATCACTTACCCACTTGAAGAATTTGCAAACCACAATCACTTTTACTAACGATCAATGACACCAAGGGTTTTACCACAGTTTACCCTAAAACCTTACACACTGAGTTTTTACGGACTCAACTCAAACCTTACAACAAGATAAATAACACTTATCCTTTTACAACCCAACAATTTGAATGTAATTAAAACACCTTACCAAATAGTTATAACAAACTTATTGGTATGGAGTGAGGAGAGCTTGAAGGAATGAGAGCTTTGGTTTTGGCTTGCTTCTCCTGTCTGTACCACAATACACACCAAGAATGATTGAAACGAACTTCTTTGAGAGTTCGTTAGAAGAGCTTCGTTCACTTGTGCTTGTGGCAAAAATCTCTTGTAGATGTGGAAAATTGTGTATGCTGGAGAGAGAGAGAGAGTTTGCTTGTCTTCAAAGAGCTTATATATATAACAAAATGATAGACTTTTGGCTAATTATAACCGTTAGAGACAAGATAAAAAAGTAGATTTCGAAATATACTTATTAGGTTACGAAACAACACATTTTTACACAGAGGTTTCAAAACATGCATAACATATTTCGAAACATACAGCCTCTGCAGCTGAATATGCACCAAGAGACAAAATGAGTGGAAGACATCTCTTTAAAAATAAAATGATTTGGTTTTATTCTCCACTTAAAACATATCTTAATTTTGAACATCAGGGTATGAGGGATATTTCAAAAATAAGCTTTTGAAATAAAGAACAAAAGCATGATAAATCTTCAGATATTCTTCTGACAGAGTCAAATGTTTCGAAACATAAAAAGAAGGTTTCGAAACATACTTCAGAAACATACTTTAGAAACATGTTAATAAAGAATTTTAAAAACACTGCTGACAGAGATTTCGAAACATAAATTTAGTTTTCAAATAGGTTTCA
Organism: Diospyros kaki; assembly: GCA_036245055.1. Taxonomy (NCBI): domain Eukaryota; kingdom Viridiplantae; phylum Streptophyta; class Magnoliopsida; order Ericales; family Ebenaceae; genus Diospyros; species Diospyros kaki. The sequence continues at coordinate 22,412,953 of BSEG01000010.1, read as the reverse complement.
AAATACAACATATAGATTTAGAAAAACTTGAAACTTTATCAATATACATTTCGAAACATGTTTAGAGACATAACAGATTGATGTTTCGAAACATGAAAAATTTGTTTTGAAATATGATGCATAAAAATTGAATTTATTCAAATATATCAAAGAGCATTTCAAATATATATAGAAACATAACATAACTATGTTTCGAAACATTGAAACATAGTTTCGAAACATGATACTTAAAAATTAGATTTTTAAAACATTTGACCTTTAGCGCCAAAACACTAATCATGCATGTTTCTAAATATGAAAGATTTATTTCGAAATATGAGATTTTTATATGGTTTTTTACCAAACAAATTTTCTCATATACCAAAAAGTATGCTACAACAATACAGAATATATTATAATATATATAATATATAACAATATAAATATAAAATAAACAATAATAAAACATGTAATAAATATAAATAACAAAAATATTAACATTAACAGTTAATCATTGAACAAATATATTAATTAAGTAATAAACAACTATTTACTACTTAACAATTAATCAAATAATATCTATTATGTAAGAAACATTCAACATTGTAATTTAAATCTCAAATAATTAACAACTAAAAATAAAAAATACCTTCAATTCTTGATGAGCTTCGTATCTTCTTAATCAAGACTAAATCACACCAAAATTAAACAACTTTCATGATTTCAATGAGAGTGAGAGTGAGACCGGAGCAAAACAGTGAAGAGAAGAATGAATTTAGGAGCAACACAGTGAGGAAGAAATTGCAGAGAAGAGATGGAGAGGAACGGACGAGGAGGGGAGGCTTTAAAAGGAAGAGAGGGGTGCCAAATGTTGGAGTGGGGGAGGGGCATTGGGGAAAGTGGGGCAAGTGTCATGAGGAGAGAGGAGGATGAGGGGGGGCTAGTGCTCGCCAAAATCAGCGACGGACAGGTGCCCGTCGCTGATTCAGGGGCACTGGCACATTGGGCATAGAGGGCGGCAGTGCCCCGAATCAGCGACTGGCACCTGCCCGTCATTTATGTATTTTTTATTTTTTAAACTAAAAATATATTATTTACATTAAAATGAATTGAATTAATTAATTTAAATTAATATATTATTTTTAAAATAAATAAATATTTTTAACTACTTTAAAATATAATTAATTTATAGATATTTAATTTTACAACATTAAACTAATCAGGAAAAAAATATTTTACAATCAAAAAAGAAGAAAAATTAAAAAAATTAATAAAAATAAATCAATTAAAAGTATTTAAAGAATAATGACCGAAAAGTAAATAAAATATTTTTTAAGAATTTGTAAATTTATTATTAATTCTAGAAGAAGAGATAAAAATGTATTTTTTATTTTTTAAATGATTAATAATGTTTATGTTATAAATAATAATAATTTTATAAAATATTTTACTAGTTAATTTATAATTTTAAATTACATATATTTTTTAAATTAAAAATGCTAAGTCTTTTGAGAGAAAATTAAAACCAACAATCATTTGTGACAGACAGTCACCCATTGCATATGGAGAATTAGTGTCGAGTGATTGTTCGTCACTGGAAAATAAAATTTTTAAAATTTTTATATATATTTTTAAATTAATATATTTTGTTTAACTAATAAAATTAATATAGTTCTTTTATAGATATTTGATTTTACGACTTTACATTAATTAAAAAAATAAGTACAAGAGAAAGAAATAAGGAAAAAAAGTAATAGAAATAAAACATTAAAAAATAATTATTTATTCCAAAAGCATTTAATGCAGTTCAACCATCTTCAACAGTTCAACCGTCAACTATAAATACTTGGATGATTCAGCATTAATTAATTATGGAGTCAGAGAACATTCATTACAAGTGTTCAAGTGTTCTAACTTACGAGTTCTTATATTTTATCTCTCATGCTTTAAATTGATACAATTTTTCTCATGCTATTGTTGCATTCATGATTATTATTTATTTTCTAAGTCGTCAATTAATTGAGAAATATTGTAACTCAGAAGTTTAATTCTCATATTATCTTTTTTGATTGAAGCATTTTTTTTTTTTTGTATTACTTAGCAATAGCATGTGCTATAGGCCCTACAAGTATTGTAAGAGGTTGTATCATCTAGCATTATTATTAGAAAACCTATATTGTGGATAGAATAAGTCTCTTAAGAGGAAAATAAAATGAATAATCATCTATTTAAAATTGCTCTGTCTGAGATAAAGTTGAATATCATTTCATTAATTAAAGAATAAAATTTGATATTATTGTTCAAATAAGTAAAACAATATAGATATAATATAGTAGCAAAAAAGACTTTGTAGTCTTGTTTTTATATTTTTCACTAAAAATACTTAAAATATTATCAAAAATTATTATCCATCTCAATTATACAATTAATTGGAGTGTAGCATAGTAAAAATATAGTTACGTAATTAAATATTTATCTTTTAGTATATATGATATTAAAATTAAAATTATGTATCCATTAATGCGCACTTCCTATTCCATTATTAATAAAAATATGTACCTACTCTTTGGAATTATTATTTTCCTAGCGAGCGAGTCATTCTTGCTTTTTCAAAGGATTGAACCCTATACCTTCCAACCTCCAAAAACTAACACGTGCATGAGCGACTAGCTGATATGAATATCTCATTTATTTATTATGCGCATAAAATATTTTTATTGTATTTTTGTTTAAAATTTTCAGAATTACATTTGGACCCCAATATTTTTTCAAACTTATTTTCAAAATATGTTTGAAAACTCATTCTGAATTTAATTTGTAATTTCATGTTTTATTAATTTACAACTTAAAAACAGAATATTCCCTCACTAATTTTGAATTTAATTGAAATTTTTGTAAATTATATATTTAACTATGAAAATTTGCATTTTCAAATCAAATTTTAAATTTAATTTAAATATTTTATAAATTGCACATTAAATTTTTATTAATATTTTGTTGAAGGTTAATTTCAGCAACATTACTAAGTTTCTGAATTATATAACGTGATATCATATAATTAATGATGAAATTTAAAACAATTGAAACGTTTCATCTGAATATCGTGAATATTATTTTTATTCTATCTGCATATTATTCATTTAAAAATATGGGTATTCGCTAAATGATAACATATTACTCAATAATGAAGATGAATATCTTTAAAAAATAAATGCGTATATGGGACACATCTAGATTTTTATTTCTGTACTATTACGTTTTTTTTGTACAGTCATTTTAATTTTTTTTTAATTACACTTATTTATTTATATTTTTAAGTTAAATTTATTTTTATATCTGCATTTCTAATTTAATTTAACCACTTTACTTTAATGTGTAAAAAAAAAAAAAGAAGATAAATACAAGTACATAGATATTATCAAAATAACGAAAAATTTCAGTTATCACAATTAAAAAAATATATTTAATTAAAATGAGTCAAAAGTATAAATTTAATTACTAAAATGTGAAATTAAAGTTTGAATTTCACATTTTATAAATTTTTTTCAAATTTTTACACATTTTTTAAAGTATAAAAATTAAGGTTTGAAATTACAAATTTTTTATTTTATTTTTCCTTTTTCGCTGTAATAGATTTATTCCATTGCTAAAGTTTTTAATTTTTAAATTTTTTTAGCGATTAATTTCGTCACTATATTCAGTGCATGCCCTAAAATTAAACGTGCACCAGCCCCTACCCTTTCCTCATGAGCGCGCCGCGTGGCAGCGTTGGGATATTAATCCCAGTAATAATTCAAAGCGTTGCACCTTGGAATCGAATTGCCAACCTCCAAGTACTGAGTACCAAGAACCTTTATACGGGCGCACGAATCAACTGATCTGGAAGTCTCTTTGGTTATTAAAGTGCATAAATTATATTTATAACATTTTCTTTCAAACTTTAAAAAATTATATTTACACTTCAAAATTTTGAAAACTTATTTAATGAATATTAATATACGGGCACATGAATCAACTGATCTGGAAGTCTCTTTGGTTATTAAAGTGCATAAATTATATTTAATGAAAATTTTAAAAACTTATTAAAGTGTATAAATTATATTTATAACATTGTTTTAAGCGACTTTTTTTAGTTTTCAATTTATTTTTTTGTTCTTTTTTAGAGACGGGTATCCCATTGCTAACTTTTTAGTTTTAAATTTATTTTTTTATTCTTTTTTAGCGACGAGTACCCCCGTTGCTTAAATTTTGTATTTTAAATTTATTTTTTTTCTTCTTCTTTTGTGATGGATGTATTCCCGTCGCTAAAGTTTTTTATTTTTTCTTTATTTTTACTTTTTTTAATGACTTTTGTATTTTAAATTTATTTTTTACAACGGATGCATTCCCGTTACTAATTTTTTAATTTTAAATTTATTTTTTTGTTCTTTTTAGTGACGGGATACCCGTCGCTAACTTTTTAATTTTAAATTTATTTATTTTTTGTTGCTTTTTAGTGACGGGTAACTAGTTACCAAATTTTTAATTTTAAATTTATTTGTTTTGTTCTTTTTTAGCAACGGGTACCCCCATTGCTAATTTTTAATTTTAAATTTACTTTTTTTCTTTTTTTGCAACGGATGCATTCCTGTCGCTAAATTTCTAAATTTATTAAAAATATAAAAAATATTTAGTGACAAAATTTTTTGTCACTAATTTTGTCACTAAAGGTAGTGATGGGCTTCCGTAGCAAATTCTGTCACTAAATTAAAAAAAATATTTAAAAAAATTAGCGACGGATTTTCATCTCTAATTAGTGATGCATTTTGTCTTGTCGCTAATTCCGTTGCTAAATAACGCATTTCTTGTAGTAGATTGGAATGCAACGCAAAGCTGACTTGAAAGAAGCCTAATCATAAGAAGACCCCTAACTCAAAGGCCCAAAATTCATCTCTACTTCACCTTATCGTAATCTGGTGCTAAGCCATTGGACCGAAGTGGACCACTAAAATGGCTTGGTGCCACGCCCCAAGGCAAACCCGGATTCCTTATGATAACTCAATGCCATGCCTTGAAACATATCTGGATCCCTTGCTAAAATCCAATGCAAGGATATCAAGCTAACTTGGCTTACCTAAGAAGATTTAGTGTTAAGCCTCTAGGCAAACTGTTCTTGGTAGACATTCGATGCTATGCCTTCCGATAAATCCAACCCATATGCTTCGACTAAAGGTTCAATAACTAACCTAGATTCCTAGTGATGGATAGACCCGAGGTAAGGGCCATGAGTAACAAAAAATAAAAAAATGGAAAGCATGCCCTATCTAAAAGGATCCATGCGTCTATAAGGGTGATCCCAAGTTTTAATAAAGGCATTGGTGTTAAGGTTTAGCCACCTACCCTGCTACAATTGTATCATGGCCAAATTGAATAAGAAAGTGATGAGCATAATATGCCCAAAAATAAAGCAGGACAATGCATACATAGATAGCAAAAATTGTTTACCAAACAAAATTGGCATATTCAAAAAGAATATATGACAGAAGAAATTTCTAAGAAAAGCATGCATACATCATGCAAAGTATATAAACCATCCACATGAACAACATGTATTAAGTACATAGCCATCGATGGCATTTCAAAAGTTTAAAGTTCCTAAAAATAGAAAAGTACATCATTTATCTTGATGAGAGGTGAGATTCTCCAGGTGCTCAGGAAATAGGCTTAGGGGGTCCTTCCCGGGCATGTCATCTAGCTGCTTATCCAACCCGTGTCGGATTTCCTGAAGAGCTTTGATCATCCCAGAAGACTCATCGGGTTCTGGCATGTAGGGACTCCAAGGACCGAATATATTGGCCAAGTCATCCTTTAAAGTAGCTATCACACACTCGTCAGGCCTAAGGGAGTCGGGCTCATATTTCCTCCAGTCTAGGAGAGTGATAGAAGAAGCAACATCCGAGAATATCAAGTCCTGGAATGACTTTTTGGGATGTCGGGACAAGAAGCTGTGCCTAAGATAAAAGCCAAACTTAGAGTAACAACAAGCATGTGCGTCCTTACACTAGAAACAATTGTTGTAGAGAGGATATTCTCAGATGACATTCTTTACCACCTCCTCTACCTCTCGTCTTTAGCCCTCTTCTACTCAGGTGACCTCCACCTGGGCCCAAGCTACCTCCTGATGAGCCTACGCCACCTATTCTTCAACATCTACAAGAGATTCCTTCAAACAGACATTCTTATCGTGCATCCTCGAAAAAGAAGATGCCATTTCCTTGTTGGCCTTCCTCCAACCCTCTACTTTCTCTTTCCACTTTTAAACCTCAATTCAACAACCTGGCATTTTGTGGTGAGGCTCTGAAGCTAAGAATGGAGGTCTGACTTGTCTGACTCTAGATGCCTAACCTTTATGCTCAGAACCTAGTTATATTTCTTCCATTTCTAGGATTTGTACATCCATTGGGAGATTTTCGCCTCTTGGAAAGCCATACGTGTCTGATTCATAGTGTCACGACTTGTTATTGTAAATTAATTTTGGGTGTAAGGAATTAATTCTAGTATTTGAGGTTATTATTGAATATTTAAAAATTTTAGAGGAAATATTTATAGTGTTTTGAGGAAATAGGTAATTAATTATTTTGTTTGAAAGTATTTGTGGAAATAAGGAGAGATTTAAAATAAATTGATTTGGGTTAATTTCAGAAATTATTGGGGTTAAAGTGTAAGTTTGGAAACTGGAATTACCTTAAAAATAATTTGTTTAATATATATATCAAGGGAGCATGTAGGCTAGGTGGTCATGGGCTTGCAATGCATAGGGGGGTCTCACGATTAAGACCCCGCGCAAGCAACTGGCTGGAATTTTTCCAGCCAGCCAGGTGCCAAACAGTGCCGTTAGGAGCCAAGTGGCACCCAGCGCGAGCGTGGGCGGTCGCGCAGCCCATATGCACGCTGCCACACCATGCAAGGCTCTGAGTGGCCCTACTGTGCTGTCATGCAGCTGCCTCCCTCCTCCACTTGCCCAGCTATTTTTTTCCCACTTGAAATTAATTTCCTATGCACCCAAGTTACTTCTACACTTCTCCTACCCCTTGGCCTATAAATAGGCCATTAATGCTTGAGGAAAGGGGGAAATTTTAGAGAGAAATTAGGGAAAATTTTGGAGGAATTAAGAAAAATTCTGGCCGTGTGAGTTTGGCTTGTGACATAAGCAACCCCGGTTTGCTGCAAGAATTAAAAAGATATTTTAGGCAAGTTTCTAATATTCTCCTTATGTTCTTTAGTCCCTATGCAAGTTCTTCTTCCTCTTTGTTTCATTGAAGAGGCATGATCTCAGTTTTCTTATTAATATGCAAGTTCCAATCTCTATCCTTGTTATTGCAAGTTCTTAGTTCTTAATCTTTTAAATTGCAAGTTCTTTTCTTATTTTTGGCAAGTTCAATTTCCCTTTTTGCAAGTTCTTCTTCTATTTTACAAGTTCAGGTCCTCTTTTCTTAAGTTTATGTTTAAATTGCAAGTTCCATTCTCTATCTCTTGTTATTGCAAGATCCTACCTCTTAATTTTCTAATTTGCAAGTCATTTTCCTATTTTACAAGTTATTTCCCCTTTTGCTAGTAAATTATTCCATGATTTACATTTATACCTGTTGAGTCTCAAATAGGGTTTTGTATCACCCTATCTTTCTTTAAGAACGATGCTTTATTGAGGTTATGCAAGTGTTTGATGTTGTCTTGCATGAATGTTGCTTTGTTGTGCATATTGCTTCAATAATTGCATGTTAGTTATATATGAGAAGTTATTACAAATATGCAGTTATGATAATGCATGAGGCATGTGCATGGAAATGATTTTTAAAAATGTGTAAAGGCCTTATGATGCACGCAGCGGACGAGTCCGTAGGATATATCCATAGAGAAAGTTTTGGCTCAGAATTGGACTTCGGTTCCAAGTTTATGATATGGACTTCGGTCCTAAGGTTTTGGACTTCGGTCTCATGGTTTTGGACTTCGGTCCCATGGTTTTGGACTTTGGTCCCATGATTATGGTTTTAAAAAGATTGCATATGTGCATGGATGCATGTTTCATCATATTATCATGTGAAAGTACCTTAAATGGTATTTATGACTCTTTTGCCTCTAGAAACCCATGACTCTTATGCTTGCTTTGTTCTAATTATACTTGCTGGGTTTTGTGGCTCATATTTGCTTACATCATTCCAGGTAAGGGTAAGGCTAAAGAAGAGGGCGAGTTAAATGGAGCTAGAGCCTTGGGGTAGAAGTGTGTATAGAGCCATCTCAACCAAAAGGTCCTTGGGGGGTTGTTTTGTGTTGTGTATTATTAAGTTATGCTTGTTCTAAGTTGTACCCCTGAGGGGATATGGTGGGTTTGTGGACCCTAATGTGGTGTGTAACATTAAGTTAGGTTTGTGGGTATGTGGACTCTAATGTATATGTTTATGAGTAAGAATAGATGAGTGTAGTTTCCGTTGTTATAATAAGGAGGATGTGTAACGCTTTTAGTTGGTTTTGGCATATATGTCATCTTTTTGTGGGTCCCTAGTTAAGGGCGCCTACACATAGCATTTGTAATCACCACACCCTATCAAAGGAGAGGCAGTTAGACAAGCAATTAACACTCTCAAAAGCATTAAAAATGGGCTTAAATGGAATAAGAGCAGGAAACTCACAATGGCAAGGTATCGCTCGAAATCATCCATGTCCGTAGGGGAGTTTCGAAAATACTAGGCTTTGTTATAGGGAAAGATGGTAGAATAAAGGAGGCATGCCTTGATTCCATGCATGTTTATTGTGTTAGTATCAAGAACGCCTGGGCACACCTCCAAATTCTCCCTATGTGCCCAACAATTGTCTCCCAGATCAATTGTTCCCTAATGAGGCGGAAGTGGCACAAGAAGTAAGGGGGAAACCCCATCGAGCGAAATCTCTCCTTGTTATATAGGATTTGACGCTTGGTGTACTGAGGATTGATAACCCCATGGCCAAATTACCTGCGACCACTTGCTTGGGCAACATCAATAGCGGCTTGGTCCAGACCCGAGGTTACTTCAACCTCCTACGCGCCTGGAGGGCTTAGGGCTCCACTGCGTCTAGCTCCACCCCATCTTACTTTGCTCATGGAAGTAGAATGGGCCCATCCATCTGGTAAATCGAGTGTAGAGGCAGGTTCTGCAATGGGAGCTAGAACAAAGTCTGGAAAAGGATGCACAACATTTTTCAGAATGGTAAGGTCAGTGATAAGATGAAAGGTTGAAGGACCAGCCTCTGGACATTGGTGACGACTTCTCTTTCTGTGACAAAAGGCCCCACTTTTCTCGACAACACCCTCCTCCAATTCAAGAACATGGACCATGGGAGAAAGATAAGGGATTTGTCAAGGTCTAGCCACCCTCTCAACAGTCTTCTGTTAGGAGGATTGTATCATCTGCCTTATATCAATAAAAAATGAAAAACCCTTAAATTAAGAACTTGAAGTTGAAAGTGAAAGTGACAGACGAGGAAAGAATCGCAGTTGGAAGGATCCAGACTCTCAGGGGGAGACTGCTCCTAGAATGGGATTGCATCTCTTTCTGCGAGAATATTGGTGATTAAAGGAGCTGGGGGCTGGAAATGTGGCATAAAGGGCCCCTTGCGCTACTATTGTTCTTCTGCATAGAGTACTTAACCAGTCATTCTTAACATGTCCTTGGTAAGAAGGTTCGAGAGGCTCACTGGACCTCCACGCAAGAGCTTGCATTAATTGTACTGAAGCTGTTCTCAAAGATCATGAACCAGCTTGCGTAAAGTTGGTTTTGCCACATTGTTAGGGTCCATATGCTAGCTACGAGGTGCAAGCCACGCTTTCGCAGGAGGATTCACGACAAACCAATGGGCATCAAAATTCTGCACCTTAGGCAGATATTCGACAAATAAGTGGTCCTTCGAGCATGTCCTATGATGGGTGTACAAATGGTGGCAAGATTTCCCTAGCCTAAGATAGAAGAAGTAGAAAAAAAATCGACTAACAGAGACACCTCTTTCTCTCGACACAAGACAAAAAACCCCATCAGTTGGGCCCAACCATTGGGATACAATTGGGCTGGGGCCATCCCACATTGACAAATGAGCTCTACACCAAAAGAGTTGAGTGGGAGGCGAAACTGCAAGCAAAAGCTCACCTCATGGACTACGACGCCTCTGTCTCTTACTGACGCAACACATTCCTCATTTTGCTTAGGAAGTCTAACACAATAAGAGGATGAGACCTGGTAGTTATGCGATAATTGGGCAAGCTCATCCGTTGACATAATGGAATGTTTTCCCATAGGAAATCGATAGGAGCTACCATCGATGGCATGCACGTGAACATAAACCTTTTTGCCCGACATTGCTAAAATAGAAGGAAGACAAGGTAACAGAATAAGAAGTTGTGAAAATTTTGGGGGAAAAGAAAGCTATCGGAGAGAAGAAAGAAGACACGGAGAGAAATAAAATTCTCTTGAGTTAAGAGGAACTTTTATCCGAAAGAAAAAAAATTCAATGTGGAAAGAATGGGAATCCTCTCGGCCAAAGAGGGAGACAAAATGTTGCTTTTCCATAAAGAAAAGTACGATTGCAAAGACAAAAAGTCACTTTGTTGGAAAGAAAATACAGAGACAGAGACAAAAGCTCTATTATCGGAAAGAAAATTGAACAACCTAAAGAAAAATTACTAAAGGTATTGAGTAAAGTTCTTTTGGAAAGGACAAAGGCCTTTTCTTAGAGATCAAAGCAAACTCGCGAAGATGTCATAAAGTTGTTGAAGGAAAAAATGCGAGAAATTACTACCGCAACACCTGATATTTATAGGGGGTCCTATTCGGGAGGCAAACGAATAAGTCAAAATCCTTTTCGCTAAGACAATTCTTTTCAAAAAGAAGTCGGTTAGAAAGGTCCCTCAGACAAAGCAAAATTTCTTCAACAAGGCAAGAATAGTACTCTTCCATTTCACTTGAAAGTAAAAAAGAAAAATAAGGGGCAATTGTTGTACCACACAAGAATAAATGAGGGATAAGAAATTTTCCCTCGAGGCACTCTCGGCCAAGGCGATTTTCTTTGCCAAAGGGCAACCCTCTTAGCCAAAGATAGTCTCTCCGCTAAAGGGCGACTTTCTCGACCAAAGAGAGTTTCTCAGTCAAAGGGCGACCATCTCAGCCAAAAAGGGTCTTCTCGCTAAGGAACCCTTTAGGCCAAAGAGGGTATAATACCCAAAATTTCTAAAGCACTCAAGAGTAATTTATCTAGAGGCAAAAAGGGAAATTACAGATAAATTGAGGATATAGGGTAATTTCTTCCTGCTATGAATGACCAAATCGACTGTAGGGAATGCCCTAAACCTGAGATGCCAAAGGAAAATGATATAGCAGTGATGAGTATTTCGAGGCATGATTTATGGCATCGAAAGAAATTGGATCGGGAACGATTTTCGATATAACTAAAATGCAGTTGCCATTTAGGTTACAAAACTGAATTGTTATAGGTGACTTTCGGGAAGTTAACGGAAGTTTGAGGGGGTTTCGGTTTTTCATAAGTAATAACCCTTCAGAGGTTTCAGGAAGAAACAAAAGGGTTTACAGCCAAAACGAAGATTCGGGCCTAAGTGCAATTTTTTGAAATTGCCAGAGAGGTCAAAGCGTCAATGTTTTGGAATCTTCGGGGGTCAAATGAAAGTTTTAGGACTTGAGGGTCTTAAATACAATTATGAAAAGTTGAGGGGCTTTGTGAAACGGGCCAAAAATGAGAAAGCCAAAGCTAGAGGGGCTAAAATGCAATTTAGCAAAAGTTGGCCAATGGGAAACTGACAAGCAGGTCGCCGATCATCGATTTCGACCATTTTAGCCATAGGGTTGGCACGAGGGTTGGTCGGGGAAGCCTTTTTGTAAGGGCATGAGGCGACAACGACCACCGGGGTAGCCGAATTTCAAGAAAAATTTGACAAGAAAACTGGCTGGTTTGTCGCGACACTTCGACCAGCTTTTCATGGTTGGGTGTTTGTGATTTAGGGCGATCTGAGGCAGGGTTATGCTTTAAGGGGCTTGGGTTGATCGTGCCCATGTGTTTGAATGTTCGAAATGACCTATAAATAGGCGTTCATGGTGGTCGAAACTGGGAGAGTTTGGAGCTTCAAATCGACCGTGATTTTGAACAAATTAAGAGACCAAAATAAGGGGTTTTTGTTTCCCATGAGATGAGGAAGCATTCTGGTAAGTTTGAAGCATTTTGGTGGTCGTTTGAGGGGGTATTCGAAGTCGCCAGAGATGAGAGGCGGTCCGCCTGGCCGAGAGTTTGGCCTACCAAACGGAGGCCCTCCGATGCTTCTTTTAGCCCCCAAAGCATGCCATCTGGATCGATTCAAGGAGAGGAAGAAGACGGTGGAGGTTTCTAGATTTTTCGGTGTGCCATCGCCGGGGAAGACGATCGGCGCGTGGGCCACACGCGCTGGTCTTCATGCGAGGCCACTCGCCCTAGAGCGCAGGGGCACGCGGAAGGCTAGAAAAATTGAGAAAAATTATAGAAAAATCTAGAAAAATAAGTTATGGGGGTTTGTGCAAAAAGTTTTGATATTTGCCTTCCTGATGTCTTGGTTTCTACAACAATCAGCCTCATTTTACGTGCAAACGAGGGTTTGAGGTAAGTTCTGGAATTTTCATTTGAAGTTCTTAGACTTTTATGATTTGTTGTGGAAAAAGATTGGAGAAAATAGTCCCGAGGGTATTTATTCGGATTTTTAGAAAGAAAAATGGAAGAAAATGAAGGCAAATATCAAGAAATTGGAGTTTTGAGATATTTAGTAATTAAATATGTTTTATAGGATTGTTATGCTCGAAAAATAGTGATTTGTGCAACTTTTGGAGTTTGGCACGAAAATCGAGGTTGGCACACAAATCGAGGCAATGCATTTTTTTTTTTTTTAGATATTTCGAATCTCATGCTAAGGTGAGTGATTTTATCCCAAGAGCTTATATATAATATGTTTGCTTATATATGCATGATATTTATGAATGCACTGATCATTTTATCATATTGCATGAAAAGTCGTGATATTTGCATGGCACAATATTATTGGCATATTGGTATTTGTACATGGGAATGGGATGTTGCCCTGATAGTGTAGCCATAATTTCTTAAGAGCAATTGATGGAATAACATTAGAATTATCTTGTCGAATGTGCCAAGATTCTGCCTAAGATTTCATGCCGAGCTGTTGGGCCAAAGAAGTTACACTAGGACAAATGATTGTTCATATTATTGCATCATGTATTTATATATATGTTTTTGGACCCTCACTAGAAGTTTCATCTTCTAATTGAGTTATGCCCTGGGAACATTCAACATCCAGCTGAGACTTGCAGCTTAGGCAAGGAGATAATTGAGATATGACAGCACGGGGTGACGTGTCCGATGGATTCAACATGTGGTTCCGGTAATTTGTCTATCCGAATATGTTTCAGATGAGTTGAGTAATGGCTATGTATTTGAGGTATCATTTGATTGCACTTAGGGTGTTTAGATGTTATCTCAGGAAACGAGTCTCCATGTATTTATGTATTAAGGCTTTTGAAGATATGATGTTAAACTATGATACAGATTCTTATGTTATGATTTAAGTGAATTGATTATGTATCATATCAAGTTTCGATTATTACTTCCACATTTGTAATGATATGTTGGGGGTTTCTCTTTGAAATAAAGTATTTGAGGTTTAAGGAATGTATTTAAGAAAGAGAATATATATTTATATGATGGGCTCCAACATAGTGACGCGCTCAAGAAAAGCAGGGTGTTACAGAGGGTCTCTTTGCTAAAGGACGACCCTCTTGGCCAAGGGAGGTCTCTTGGCACAAATATCCTCCCCTCACATGACGACTCTCTCCAGACTACACGGATGTGAAACCTGTGTCCTCCCGAGATCCTCGGGAATCGTTCCCAATAAATACCTATATACAGGACTAACTTTTTACATTCAGTAACATCTAGACACTTATGGCAATTCTTATTGTTTCTTTTGAGTAATTATTCGCTGCAAGTACTGATTTAGGCATCGTAGGGTTGTTACGAGTGAACATTTCCCACAAGCCTTCTAACCCTTTCTATTGGCACTAGTACTGACACAAAGGAATTAATCGGAGCATCACCACTGTCTGTGAGGGTCCTAGCTTCTCTGGCAGCCAAGATCACCTTGCTTGAGAGACTTCTAGGTTTCTCTAACAGCCATTGGTACACTTTCCTAGAAGAACTTCTATCTTCTCGAAAGACGTTTACCTCATTTCTGGAAGGCCCATAATTCTTTTTGAAAGCCTAAGCCTTCATCCTAAAGAAATACTCTCTCAGGCACACAATTCTCTCAGACACTCTACTATAAAGCCCCGCTTTTCCCAAGTGTGGCATTAATTTGGGATTTCAGAAATATTTTTTTTTCTAACATATACTCAACATAAATTATTCCCCAACAATCCCAATTCCATCTTCTCAGCATATCAAACTTAATAATCAATAAAGTAAGACAAATAATATCATCACATAGGCAGAAGTAAGATCGAAACCTCAAATGATATATAACTGCAAACGCTTCATTTATAACATAGAAACCATACCATCATTTTACATCATATCTTCAAAACAAAATATATGACAACAGAATCCCTTAGGGTATGACCACTAAAGAGTGGGGTGAATTGAGTGATTAAAATTTTTCTCAATTTTAATAAATATTATTAATTAAAGATTTTATTAGAAAATATATTTGATAAATATAATAAATTATGTTTAAGATTAATAATAAATATAAGCCACAAGATATAAGAAAAATAAATAATATGAGCCACAACACAATTTATAGTGGTTCGGTATTTCCACACATACCTAATCTACTCTCCCAAGGTCTAACCACCCTTGGGGTTCCACTAAATCAAAATCATCAAGGTTTCCACACTAGCTCACATTGGAAATTAGATACACACCTAAATTACAATGGGTTCTAGGCAACCACTATACCAAGGTTTTCTCCCTAACTTATTTTGGAAACTAGATTCTACTAGATTTTAACAGATCTATGAAACCTATACAATCCTCAATAATAATTTAAATGTTTACAAATAATTTGTTCACACTTGGACACAAATAAGCAATTAAGAACAAATTATATAAGCTAATAATATTTAAATAAATAAATAAATTTGTAATCTCAAATGGAGAAGTTCGAATTTGTCATAGAAGACTTGAAGAACTCCTCGTGCCTTGTGGTTCTTCGGTGGATGTGCAATAATGCTTCAAGAGCCTCAGATTGCTTGGATGTTTTGCTTGAGAACGTTTGAGAACTTTTGGGTGCTTTGGATATGCAATGAAAGTACTTGGATGCTCAAAAAATGAGTTTAGGGATATTTATAACCATTTTAGCCACTAAAGAAAGGGTTAATATGAAGTTTGAAATTCAAAAAATGTTTAGGTTTTCTCAAACAATAAGAAAACATGTATCACCTTAAATTCAAAATAAATTTACTTTTTTGCATAAGAAATCAAGATTTAAAAATTCAGATATAAGCTTTTGAGACATAAATGATTAAAACAAGAAAACATGTCTAAAAGCAATCTCCTTTAATTCAAAATAAATTTACTTTTTGTATGAGTAAGAGAAAATATGTCTAAAAAAAATTCTCTTTTAATTCAAAATATAAGCTTTTGAAACATAAATGATTAAAACAAGAAAACATGTCTAAAATCAATTTTCTTTTAATTCAAAATAAATTTAATTTTTGCATAAGTAAGAAAAAATATTTATATCATAAAAATATTTTTGTTAATCATCAAAACTTAATTAATATGAGTAAGTTGACTCAACAAAGGCCTACTATAGATCTAATATGTAAATAATGATTATATCTCAAAAACCTATTTTCCCTTGACGTCGTTACTTTCACCTGAAACGTTTAAATATTCCAGGGACATAGTCCAAATTAGATGTTAAATCGTCTAAGTGAAGGTTTAAAAAATTTTCATGAATATATGCAATACCATGAATAAACTGACATATCCCAATAAAAAAAAATCCCATATAGCATTTAACCCATACCATGAGAAAAGTGCAATCTCTCTAAAGGCAACATAACCATATTGGCATAACACATCACAACCCAACCCAACCCTGGCCACAAGAGGATCATATTAACATTAACCCTAGGAAAACAACGTCCACCTCAGAAATAATGTTATCGCTTAAAGGAACTTGGGGTAGTGTCCACTCTCAGCCTCGCCACTTGAGCCAGATTCGGGGTAGTGTCCACTCTCAGCCCTTGCCACAAGTGGGCATTACTCTTTGGCACACATCTCTAGTGTTATCACTCAAGGGTTTCATCCCAAGTTAACATCCCACATCCCACATCCCACATGAAGAACACATAAATATGCCAATGCCATAACACATACCATGATTCGATGTATCATATAAATTAACATTTCAATACACATAATTTAAAACACAAAATTCAATGCACATGTAAATAAACATTTTGGATGAACCATTCACATGAAATCAACCTATCACAGGTCAAATAATTTATATAAAACAAGCCAAGTTTCGGATCAAACCACTCACTTGAAACCAAGTTTTGATAGTAAAATCGCTCATAATAAACCAAGTTTTAGGGACAAACACTCACCTTAAGCGAAACTGAACACCCTTCAATTCTCGTGCTCAATCTCGATTCTCTTGTCAAGTCTTAAATAATCATACTATTACTCAATTTTGAGTTTCAATGTATACTAAAAATCATATTTATTCAAAGGAATATCAATATTTATTTTCCCATAATTTTCTTCATATTTTTTTCTCAAAAATTCCAAGATAAATACCTTCTCAAGGTTTTTCTCAAATTTTTCTCCACCATAATTCATAAAATAATTTCCTAAAAATTAAAAAATAAAATTTGAATTTAAATCGTACCTCACGCGCTAGGTGTGTGGCCTGCGAGTGGGATTCGCGCGTGTAATGCACGCGCCTTGTCTTCTTTGGCAATCACTTCGCTGCCAACGACCTTTGGGTTGCTCTAATGCCCGATTTTCTTGCACCACCTTAGCCTATGGACTATTTCGATCACGATTGTAATCTTCTTGGCTTGAAAACACCACCGGAAGGCTTTCAATTAGCCAGTTTAATGCTCGGCTCCGGCGACTGTTGTAACTTCTACCAAGCTTCATATCCACACAAAAACCCTCAAACATTTTCAGAATTACTCTCCAAGACACGAGGAATAAAAGCCCTCTAATCAATATGTCAAAAACACTCCAAAACACGATCAATTTGAAGTAGAAAACTTGAAACCCTTGACCTTTATTTATAGGCGAAATCCGACCATTCCTTGACTAAGACTTGGTCCTTAAACTTCCTAGGCCTAGATGGACCTACCCCTGGCAAGACCTCAGCCATCCTATCGCCGAAATCCTTGACTTTCACCGACGCGCCACCGACTTTGCAAGTTTCACATTTGCAGACTTTTGAAAATTACACTTTAGCCACTTCAACTTTTTTTAATTGCATTTTGGCCTTTTCCGTGAAACCCTTGAGTTTTCCAACAATTCCATTAAGACTCATGAGTTCCAAACTCTTCAATTCATTCTCGAAGAGTTAGAAAAATATCTTTTTGACCACCCTTGGCCAAGATTAATAATTGCACTTAGACGTGAATATATGTAAGATCGTGTTTTGATCGCGAATTCTTTTTATTTCATCCCGAAATCACTTCAGGATTGTTCCTTATGCAAAACTTGAATCCTCTCAAGATTCCATTGACTTTTTGGAAGTCCCTTACGATTATTCAATTTTTCAGACTGAATCATAATTGTACCGAAAACTGTTTTTGTTATGATTTCTTTCAGTACCATAAATCTCATCTCAAGATACTCGTCAATGTCATACCCTTTTCTTTAGACATCTAAGTTTCAAGGTACTCCATTTCATCAATTCAACAATTGATTAACTAAATTCTTAAACCAACTTTTAGTTCCTTGAACTTACTCAACACTACGCAATACGGGGTATTACACCTACTATCTCCAACAAGCCATTTCTCTCCAATAAAACAAGTCATCTCGGAAAAATCCCGTTCTCTTGGACAAATCAAGTCCTCTCGGACAAAGTAGATTCTTTCCAAAAAAAAATAGGTCATCTCTCTTTCAGTCAGTTTGATCTTCTTAGCCGACTTATCCTACACAACAAATTCTGATTGTTATATTAAGTTTAATATACTGTTTTGGTCATCATCACTTAACAGAATTTTCCTATTTCCTTATCATATCAAAACTTTAACAACCTAATAGATTACTCAATAAAGGTTACAAAACATTAGGAAAAAGTTAGCTAGTAATGCTTTATATTACTTGAGTAATATGAAAACAACTAACAAGCAATCAAAGTAGAATCAACTAATGTATTATATTATTCGACTTCTACTTTGTTCTCTCAAAGTATTATTCGACTATTACTAAAAGATAGTTGACTTCCTATCCAGAAACAAAGAACTCTTTATTTATACTCGACTAATACAAACTATTACTCAATTCTTAAATTCAGATTCTTGTTTGAACTATTAAAGGAGTACTCAACTAATATAACATATTAGTTGACTTTCGGTAAAACAATAAAGACTTACTCAAAGTGTAATTGACTAATAAGGAGACAGATTTGACTAATGTGTTGTGATTTAAAAAAGGTCTTAAGACGTTGTTATGTCTGTACTTGACTACGATACTTTGTACTCAACTAATAATAGATATTACTTGACTATTATTGAACAATACTTAAGAAAAACAACCCGTGAAACTTTAAATTCAAATTTATAGCTATTGGGTCACATTTAATGAAGTATAAAACAATATTTAATGCTCTCAAATCAAATCTCTGATGGATTTCCTTTTAATATACATTTGATTTCTTGGACATTACAAGTTTTAGCATGTTTTACTTGCAAATGGAATGTTTTATCTAATCATCTATAGGAAAATGAGTTGTTATTGCTAAAATGTATACTAAAAGTGTTGTTGAAATTCTACATATGTTATATCTATATCAGCTGCACAAAAAAAAAAATGATAAGAAGAAGAACAAGAGAGTAAGAAAAAAAAAAAGAAAAAGAATATGAGCCTAAGTGATTCTTACCTTTTTCATGCATGGAGAGTTCTTCAATCCAATTCATTTTCTATCTCTGTGAGAAAACCTAAAATGTCCTCATATTTGTGTTGAGCCTATTTTTGGAAAACCCTGAGCGCTGAGAGTTTTCTTTTTTTTTTCATTTGTATTTCATTTTCTATCTAGTAAGGTCATTGTTTCAGCCTTGAAAAATCATTGTTTGTGGGTTATTGTTGCCCTTTAAAAGGTTAGTGCTTGAGGCTATGAAAAAGCGCAAAGAAGTATAATTTTTGAGCCTATGTAAAAAGCACAAGATCACTGAAAAGTGACTATATAAAGGATAATACTTGCATTTTGCAAAAAACACTCCGATTGTGGATTTGAAAATCCTTAGCAATGAGCCAAGGTAGTGGACATAAGTAAATTGTCAAACCACTATAAATATCAGTGTCTTCTTTGGTTGTTTTCTTCATTTTTATTTATTTTTATTATATATTTTAATTTTACAAAATTTGGTGAAGCCCAATTCATTTTCTCCTTAAGTTTGAATGCTTGATTGTTTATACTTGATTATATTATTTCTATATTTTACTTGCCACAAACATATTTTTCACTGCAATTTGAGAGAAAAGTGAATATTTTCAAAAACCCAATTTACTTCATCTTAAGTCTCCTTATTACTTGGGACAACAACATAATATATTTTTAGTTAAATAATAAATTTACTTATTATATGTTTATTTATTTAATAAAATTAAATTACAATTTGACTAAAATTCAATTATACTTTAACCATTAATCAATTTTTTCCTTTAATAGTTTCGTCTATTTTTCAAAACATTTCCTTAAAACACTATTTTTAAGTTAAGAATAAAAGGGTAAATAAACACCCAAACTCTCGTTGTTTCAATCCCTTGTAAAAACACGCCGGGGATTTAAAAATATTTTTAGGGGCGTTTGTAATTTATTTTTTTATCCAAACATCTTATTTAGAGGTATTTTTAAACTATAGGAGGTCTTTGTGCAAATATCTTAAAATTACAGGGGCCTATGTGAAATTTACCTGAATCAAATGACGCGCGAGATCCCGCAACACGGACACTTGAAGAACCGAGTTCCTGGCTGGGTGCCACGTTTCTCGTAAAGCCGTGTTGCCTTCACAATTTCTTCACTTCTCTTCTTCATAATCATCTTCTAGGGCTAGCGTCCTGTTTTCCTAGAGATTTTTCTTGGAAAAAAGCCTGCGAAGATGGAGGAGAACGTGGAAATCTATCTGGACAAGCTTCCAATCAAGCGCCTGGATGCCATTGCAGAGGACGGTACCGAACGATTCCCTTCGTGAGCTTGTTCTCCCACCGCCTCTGATTCCATATGTTAATTTGTGTACTTATTTGATTGTAACGTACAGTCCTAGTGATGAGTTTGTATGTGTTGCAGCGATGAAGGTTATGATGAGAAGCGAGCGAACTTAATTCGGCAAATAGACTTCGCGTGGGCGGTGGAAAGGCATGACCCGAGTAAGAAGCAGAAGAAGAGTTATTTGTCCAAGGAGGCCACAGAAACGCCATGGCCCTGGCGGTGCATGATGGAGAATTTGCATTTGGCTCGTCAGGAGCTCTCTGTCATCAACGATCTCAACAACACCGTGAGTTACTTTTTGTGATTTGTATGTTCTCTTCAAAATGATAGGGTTTTGACGTTAACTGTTCCTGGAAGTGATCGTTTTGGTGCTAAAGTCGTGTTGAACATAGTTGTTCTAGGGTTTGAATATAGTGAACATGTTTTTTTCTTATTTGTTTTACTTTGGCATTGCATTAGTTTTTTCTTTTAATTTACATTTTGACTTGAATTTTCTGTGTTCTTTGGTAATTTCCTGATAGGGTTTTGGTATATTCGTTGCCTGCAAATTATAGTTTTGATTTAAAAAATCTGTGTCAGAGTCAGTTGTATTATTAAGTGTTTTATCTTTAAAGATTTCACTATCTAGACATCCAGTATGCACCTTAGTTGAATATTTGGGAAATTTGAACTTTTACTTTTAGTTTCAATGTAGTTATTGTTTTCAATTTGAATCAAATACCAAGCTTTGAGCTGGAACTTTTGATATACAGTAATTGCTTTATTCTGGTTGAGTTTTTGCTTCATATGAATTTGCTCTGAAGTATCTTAGTATCTTATGAAATATAACTTTCAACTGTGTTTTAAGTAATCCGTGTTTTGTGTGCGTAGTTAAGTAATCTGTGTTTTGTATGAGTAGTTAAGTAATCTGTGTTTTCTGTTTTGTATGTGTAGGTGCGAGCTAATGCTGCAGTTACTGTGTCTGGCATGACCCAGACAAAGCAGTTACCTGATGAATTAATATCTGACTTTTCAGTATCTACATCAACAAAGCTGCACTGCTTCAGGGTACTCTTCTTCTTTTCTGGCATTGATCATTTTAATACTTTTTTTATTTATAAATAAAATGATATTTTCTCCTGGAGCCTTGTCATATTTGCATGGTGTTAGATACGTCATGTGCTGCTTCTGAAATGCTCTTTGTTTCTGAATGGAAGGATCTTGGTAAATATTTCAAGCAATCTGCCAAAGCATTGGAACGGCAGGTCACCAGAGAAGCAAGATTCTATGATGCTCTCATCCGGTAAGCATGCCCTACATTGGCTTAATGTGAGGGATGGGTGTGCTACTTCTAAATTTCAGGAAGCATTACTGTTGTTTTTTGTTCCCTAATAAGGCCCGAGGCTATGACGATTTTTTTGGGTGGGTCTTCATAGGCTTCGGCTTGGGATTGAAGGACCCAAGACTGTCACCATTTCTTTTGGTAGCCTATTTTAGAAGTCGGGCCACAAGTCCACTCTCCACTTTAGAGCAAAAATGAGCCTTGGCCCGTTTGCTCAAGTGGGGTGAAACCCACTCACCTTAGCCCTTTTAGCCCTCATATAAAAGGGTCTCTTTGTCTTCTTTTGGCGTCTCATCTCTCTTGGCTGAACCCTAGTTTTTCTCTCTCTCTGTCTCATTCCCTTTTCTTAACCGATAGTTTCATCTCTCTTTCCTTGTTGATCTGACATTGATGAAGGCTTTCTTGCCTTCGGTGGGTGCTCCTTCCTTCCATGTATTCAGTTGCCTTTCCTTGTGTGAGAAAGGCGGTCCCTCTGATGTCGCTGGAAGCCTTTTATATATTCAGATCTAGGTGCTCTTTTGGGGTAAGCTCTTTCTCTTTGCTTTGTGCTTCGAACCCATTGTCTTTGTGACCGATCTACCTTTTGTGGTAACCTACTTTGTGTGGCTATGATTGTTTGGGTGAGAGAGAGAGGGTTTCTTTGGTGTTTTTAGTCAAGAGGTGTTGGGGATTTTTCTGGGCTTATGGTTTGAGAGCTTCGTTTGTGGCTTGTGGTTCCTATTCGTTGGTGTTACCAAGAGTGGTGACTAGTTGTTCAGATCTGAGCCTTGAACGGTTTAAACAGGGAGTATTTATTCTGTTTTCTTGCGTTCTTGATTTGATCTATATATTTGGTTCGATTTATTACACTAACTCCTTTATGTTTTATAGAGATTTTCTGCAACAAATGGTATCAAAACCTTATTTGGCTCCTGGGTAGTGCCTTGTTCGAATCATATCTGAAAAACCCTATCATTTTTAGATTCGATCTCACGGTAAGTTTGTTCATATCAGATCTGATCTCGGTTCGATTGCTCCTTGCAGGTTGTGAGTTGGGTCGAAATGACCCTAGATCCGGATCTAGCAAGTCACGGGTATTCTCCTCGAGCAGCACGTGGCTGCTCACTCACTTGCTGATCAGCGGCGTGTGAGCTTGCAGACGATGGTGCCTGAGGTAGCGCGTGGAGGTCGGGGTGCCCTTCTTTTGTTCCAGATCTGAGCCTGCATCATTCACAGATCTCAGTCCTAAGATCTGTACTGGTAACTTCTTTGATTTCCTTTTTTTAGCAATTAACACGTCATCGTGTGGGGGTGGCCATTAGGTTTGGAGGTTATCCTGCGGTGGTAACCATTGATTGTTGCTAGATTTAGGATTATCTTTGATTTTCTTAAACTGTTTTGGTACGGTTAAGTCTTGCTTAAAAAAAAATCAGTGTTATTGTGCTGTGTGTGAAATCTACCTTAGTTATTCCTATCTGTTAGGTTGAAATTGAAACCCTAAAATTATTCTGTTTGTGTGTGGTAAGCATATTCTTTTGTGTGAACATGTCTGCACATCACTTTGAATTGGGGGTTTTGAATGGGAAAGGGGATTTCTCAATTTAGCAACAAAAATTGAGGGAAATTTTGGTACAACAGAAAGTTTCTAAAGCCTTAGATGACAAATACCCTGAATCATATACTGTTGAACAGAAAACTGAGGCTGATGAATTGGCTTATACCTCTATTATTTTAGATCTTTTTGATTCTATTTTAAGAAAAGTAGGAAAACTTGATTCTACAAAAGAGTTGTGGGAAAAATTGGAAAAACTCTATGTGAAAAAATCTACACCCAACAAACTTTTCTTGCATGAAAGCTTCTTCAGTTTTAAAATAGACTCCTCTAGGGATCTAGATGACAACCTAGATATCTTCAATAAGTTGGTGCAAGATATAACTAATTATGGTGAAAAGGTAATCGAAGAATATAAAGCAATAATTCTTTTAAATGCAATTCCAGATGTATATAAGGAAGTTAAAAATGTCATTAAGTATGGTAGGGACACCTTGGCACCCGAAATAGTCATAGATTCCCTTAGGAGCAAAGATATGGAGTTAAAAAGTGAGAAAAGACATGGAGAGGTCCATTTGATAAGAGGTAGATCTCAATCTAGAGGACATGAGGGAGGTGGTAAGAAGAAAGGAAGAAGTAGGTCTAAGTCCAAGACTAAAGGTAAGGGTAAGGGTAAGTATTTTGGTTGTGGGAAAACTGGACATTACATTAAAGACTGTTATGCCGAGAAAAGTAAGCAAAAAGAAAAGTTAAAAAAATAAGAAGAAGCAAATGCAGTAACCTCATATGACCCTAGTGAAGTTTACATGCTTCTAGATTTTGATACTGCTGAAATTAATGCTACACTTAGGGCACATGGGCAAGAATGGATTCTTGACTAAGGTGCATCATTCCATGTCACATCCCAAAGACATTGGTTTGAAAATATGCGCAAATCCATGGGTGGTCATGCTATGGTTTGTAGTAATATAGCTTGTAAGGTTGTAGGGATTGGAGACATCACTCTTAAGCTAGAATCAGTATATGTCTTAAAATTAAGAGATGCTAGATTCATCCTTGAAATGGCTAGAAATTTAATTTCAGTATGAGACTTGGAAAAGAATGGGTTTACAGGAAAGATAGAAAATGAAATGATAAAAATGTTTAAAGCGGCAATGGTGGTGTGTAAGTGAGTTAGAAGAAATGGGATATATGCCTTAACTGCCGAGGTAGTGAGTAGCTCAGGCTCTCACATTGATTCAATCAATTCTGATGTCACTCAAAAATGGCACAATAAGTTAGCCCATGTTAGTATTAAAGGGCTTAAGTTCCTAAATAATAAGGGAGTCTTTGGTAAGGACTGTGTGTCCGATATTCCTTTTTGCGACCATTGTGTGTTAGGCAAACACCATAGATTATTCTTCTCTTCAAATGTGCATAGAGCCTCAAGGGTTTTAGAGTATATCTATTCAGATTTATGAGGACTAGTATCAAATCCCACATTTGGTAGGAATAGATATTTTTTTTCTATCATAGATGATTTCTCTAGGAGAGTGTGGGTCTTTCTCTTAAAAGACAAAACAGAAACCTTTAAAAGTTTCAAAACTTGGAAAACTCAAATAGAAAATCAAACAGGCAAGACAATAAAATATCTTAGAACTGATAATGGTTTAGAGTTTTGCAACAAGGATTTTGATGACTTGTGTAAAGAATATGGTGTAACAAGGCATAAAATTGCCCCTCACACTCCACAACAAAATGGGGTGACTAAGAGGATGAATAGGACCCTTCTAGATAAGGTTAGGTGTATGATGATTAATTTTAATATACCTAAATCCTTTTGGGGTGAAGCAGTGATGACTGCTTGTTACTTGGTTAACTTAACTCCATCAGCTACATTGAAGGGTGAACTTCTTATAAAAAATGGTATGGAAAATGTGCTGATTATTCAACTTTTAGAACTTTTGGCTGTGCTGCCTATTCTAATTAGAATGAAGGCAAATTAGAACCTAGAGCAAGAAAATGTGTTTTCTTAGGATACCTTGAAAGAGTAAAGGGTTATAGACTTTGGGATAGAAGTCAAAAGGGAGTAAAAATAATTATAAGCAGAAATGTCACCTTCAATGAATCAGAAATGCCTTGTTTACAATCAACAGTGATAATCGACCAAATAGTGAGGGTGAGGATTCCCTAGAAGAGTCTAGGAATATTAGCACCAACATTCCCATCACCTCAAGTGAGGTGGAGAGACAAAACCAGACTGAAGAAAATGAGGAGAATGAGATAATAGAAGAACAACCTCCCATAGAACAACCATCGCTATCTAAGTATCAGTTAGCCCGAGATAGGGAGAGGAGATCCCATAGGATTCCTCAAAGGCTAGAATTTGATTTTGAATTAGCTTTTACTAGTTATCAAGATCTAACTGACAAAGAGCCAAAAACATATGAAGAAGCCATTAGAAGTGAGTATTCTAAAAATTGGATAGAAGCAATGAGAGAGGAGATGAATTCCCTAAATAAAAACCATACATGGGAGTTAGTACCTAAGCTAAAAGATAAGTCCATTGTGGGTTGTAAGTGGATCTTTAAGGTTAAAGAAGGTACAAGTGAAAAAGGCCCTATAAGATTTAAGGCTAGGTTAGTAGCCAAATGTTTCACACAAAAGGAAAGGGTAGATTACAATGAGATTTTTTCACCAGTTGTTAAGTATACCACCATACGTGTCATGCTTGCATTTGTTGCATATTTTGACTGGGAACTTGAACAACTAGATGTTAAAACAACTTTTCTGCATGGTGACTTAGAAGAAAAAATCTACATGTTTCAACCCAAAGGTTTTGAAGATAAGAAAAAAAAAAATCAGATTTTGTGTGTTTCTTGAAAAAATCTTTATATGGTTTAAAGCAATCTCCTAAGCAATGGTATAAACGTTTTGATTCATTTGTTAAATCAATTAGTTTTAAAAGAAGTGATTTTGATCATTGCCTATATTTTCAGCATAAAAATAAAGATGACTGTGTGTTTCTTTTACTTTATGTTGATACTTCTTATTGGCCCTGATGTTAAAAAAATCAATAACATAAAATCTGCTTTAGGTGGAGAATTTGACATGAAAGATGTAGGTATGGCCAAGAGGATCCTAGGTATGGAAATTGTAAGAGATAGGTCAAATTCTATGTTATTCTTGCATCAAACTTCATATGTATTAAAAATTCTAAAAAGATTTAGCATGCATGAAAGCAAATCAGTATCTTTACCTTTAGGAGCCTATTTCATATTGTCAAGAGAAAAATCTCCAGTTAACAAAGAAGAAGAGGAGTACATGAGTAAAGTCCCTTATTCTAATGCAATAGAATCGGTTATGTACCTCATGGTGTGTACTAGACCAGACTTAGCTTATGCAGTTAGCACATTAAGTGGATTTATGACAAACCCAGGTCCTGTCTATTGGGAAGCATTGAAATGGTTGCTTAGGTATTTGAGGGGTACTTTCAATGTAGGTTTAATGCATAAACATCATTAAGATAAAATGAGTTTAATGGGGTTTACAGATTCAGATTATGTAGGTGATAGAGACAATAGGAAATCAACATCATCTTATGTGTTTACTTTATATAATTCATGCATTAGTTGGAAGTCTCAACTTCAACACATTGTTGCTTTGTCAACCACTGAATTTGAATATATAGCTGCTACAGAAGCAATTAAAGAAGCCTTGTGGCTTAAAGGACTACTTAATGAACTTGTGTGTTATAACAGAAAATGTTATTGTTTTTTCTGATAGTCAGTCAGCTATTCATTTGTGTAAAAACCCTGTTTCTCATGAGCGCACTAAACACATTGATGTGATATTGCACTTTATTCGTGATATTATATCTCAAGATGTTATTAGACTTGAAAAAGTTCATTTAGATTACAACCCCTCTGATATGGGAACAAAAGTGCTTACTGTTGAAAAATTCAGAAGATGCCTAGACCTTCTAAGCATTGGTAAAGTGACGTGAGAACTGGTAATGTCTTCTTTCTCAATAGCCTACTGATTATTCTTATGCTTTATGCTGTATGTTTTTTCTTGCTGTATGTGTGTGCTGGTCTTATTAGGAAACAATGTGGAGATTTGTTGTTTTTTGTTCCTTAATAAGGCCTGAGGCTATGACGATTTTTTTGGGTGGGTCTTCATAGGTTTCGGCTCGAGATTGAAGGACCCAAGGCCGTCACCATTTCTTTTGGCAGCCATTTTAGAAGTCGGGCACAAGTCTACTCCCCACTTTAGAGGAGAAATGAGCCTTGGCCCATTTGCTCAAGTGGGGTGAAGCCCACTCACCTTAGCCCTTTTAGCCCTCATATAAAAGGGCCTCTTTGTCCTTCTTTTGGCCGAACCCTAGTTTTTTTTTTCTCTCTCTCTCTCATTCCCTTTTCTTGACCGATAGTTTCATCTCTCTTTCCTTGTTGATCTGATATCGATGAAGGCTTTCTTGCCTTCGGTGGGTGCTCCTTCCTTCATATATGCAACTGCCTTTTCTTGTGTGAGAAAGGCAGTCCCTCTGGTGTCGTTGGAAGCCTTTTATATATTTAGATGTGGGTGTTCTTTTGGGGTAAGCTCTTTCTCTTTGCTTTGTGCTTCAAACCCATTGTCTTTGACTGATCTACCTTCTGTGGTAACTTACTTTGTGTGGTTGTGATCGTTTGGGTGAGAGAGAGGGTTTCTTTGGTGTTTTTGGCCGAGAGGTGTTGGGGTTTTTTCTGGGCTTATGGTTTGAGAGTTTCATTTGTGGCTTGTGGTTCCTATTCATTGACGTTACCAAGAGTAGTGACTGATTGTTCAGATCTGAGCCTTGAACGGTTTAAACAGGGAGTATTTATTCTGTTTTCTTGCGTTCTTGATTTGATCTATATATTTGGTTCGATTTGTTGCACTAACTCCTTTCTGCTTTATAGAGATTTTCCGCAACAATTACATTCGTTTTTGTATATTGTTTTCTTTACATATACTGCCTCCCAGAAATATATCAATAAAAGAATGTTATTGTCTCATATTAGCTATAGCCTTTATCTACCATATTGATCACAAGCTGATAGATTGCAGAAAAACTGGAAGGTTAAACGGCGGCGTATGGTCACTTCTGCTTCTGGAAACGAAGGCTTCTATATTGATTTATTTGATAACTCATTATATGATTCAGCAGCCATATCCCGTCCTTCAGCTATATCAACTGCACGCATTGAGCATGATCCAGATGGCAAGCTTCTTGTGAACTTACCTCCAAATTCACGCCGCTGTCTTCAGTTTTCATTTCTTGGCACTGATTTGGGTAAAAATTGGAGGCAATCTAGTAAAACAAAAACCCATTTCTCATCTGAGGTTCCACCTGATGAGACTAAGAAGGAACCTTTAACTGATGATGAGTGTCTTACTGAAACACATTCAGTCCTTCGTGAAGTCCATCTTGCAAGCTTTTATGAGCAGGTGCATTCTTCCTTGCATAATTGCATTTATAATCCTTCCATATGCATAAGCATATATTTTTACTGCTTTAAGGTTGTTTGTCTGCAGGTTTTTGATTGGGTGAATTGTGAAGCATTCAGTCCATCTTTTTGGGTCGATGTGACTGGAATAAGTAAAAACTATTTACAATTGAGTGCAGGTGAAGGAGCATCTGCGTTCATTTCACTTTTGTCATTTCCGGAAGACCAAAATTTGGATACTGCAATTATACCTATGCAAACATTTGATGGATCAAGATTCGGTGAAGGAAAAAATGAAGGCCCCAATAGGAAGCCAGGGTTTCCTAATCAAATTAGTCCTGAAATTTCTTTGGAGCAAATTTTCCTTGAACATGTTCTTTTAAGAGCAAAGGAAGGTTCCATTGCTGCCGATAGACCTCACTTAGCTAATCAACCAGCAAAGGATGGGTCAAATTTTCTGAGTCATTTCTGCATGTCTCTGGCTCACAGGATCTTTGCCAACAAAGTTCTAATTGAGCTGGAAAATCTGGTATAGCTTGACTCTTTTTCTTGGGAATCCATTTTGACTCGTTTATAAATTTTGACTCCATAGTGATTTATCTTTGTTTCACCATTTTTATTCTAACAGTCCATTTGATGCCTGAAGGTTTCTGGTGTCCCTTATGCTCATCTTATATCTCATCCTAGTTGGCATTCTCAAACATCTTCTTGGACACTCTGAATCAATGTTCCCCAATCCATTCTTCATGCTGGATGCCAAGCCCGAAACTTGGGCATCAAACATATTAAGAATGTAAAATCACAGTTTCGGACTAAGGTGGTGGTGCACGATGATTGCATCGATGTAGTCAGGGAAGGTGCTCCAAATGTTGTCGGTCTCTTTAAAAGATCAGGGAGCGTCTGCTTCATGAACAGATATGACTCTGACTTGGCAAACCTTTCAGTGATACTTCTTCAGCAGGTACATATTTTTTTTTTTATTTTGATTTTTTGGCTTTTTGGTATATCTATAAATTGTCACTTCACGTGTGAGACTTAGAATTAAGCATGCCAAATGGGTCGGGCCAAGCTCCGCATGTCTGGGCCCTCGACTGGGCCAGGAAAAAAGCTTGGCCTGACTCATGCCCGCTTGCCTGTCAGCCCAGATCACCAGCCTAAGAAGCCCTGCCCATTGGGCCCGACCAATAAAAATTGTATAAACATTATTGATATGATCATTTAGACATCTCAATAAGTCAAGCGCCAAGTTTCAAATCAAATGTCAAAATGACTAAAAATAATTTTTATAACAATATAACTACATTTAAGTTTTATAAATGTTATTGCCAAGTTACAACAATAAAATTTATTTGTCTCGAAATCGGCTTCAGCAAAAACATACACCACTATCAAGGGTCCAGGATATCATCACCGAGGTTTTGATAGATCTGGATTGGGTTGGAGTTAGAATTTAATAAGGCACGGGCTCGGAATAGTATCTGGAATTTCCTATGTGAGGTGCCTGGAAAGGTCTTTGTAACACCCCGCTTTTCTAGGGCGTTAGATAACGTAAGATTTTGGGGATATATTTTTTTTCAATAGAAACTCAACACATAAATCGTTCTCCGACAATCCTGTTATATCTTCTCAGTATATCAACTCGGAATCATTAATAAACTAAGACAAGTAAATCATTTCAAATGCAGAAGTTAGATCGAAATATCAAATAGTAGACAACCGAAACCATCTTATTCATAACTTTAAATTCAAACCATTGTTTTACATGATGTCATCAAAATGTAAAACATAGTTGAAAACGACATACTATAAACTATCTACTAATCGCTGTCACTCATCGGCAATCATTTTTCCTTTTGTACCGATACTTTCACTTGGAACATTTGAATATTCTAAGGACATAGTTCAAATTAGATGATGAATCATCTAAGTGAGAGTTTAAAATAGGTTTTCATGAATGTAAGACATGAAATAAGTCGACACAACCTGACAAGCCCTAGCCCAAGAGAATCCCTCACAGCACTTAATCCAACCATGGGAAAAGAGTAATCTTTCTAAAGGCAACATTATCACACCGACACATTGACATAACACAGTCTTACCTTAAGAGGGGCAAAGTCAACGCATCTCCTCGACACCTTGGGAAGAATCGTTACCGCTCCCGGCTTAGGAGGGTCAATATCAACACAAGAACTTGGCTCACCATAGTTACGTCAGGGATTACATTCTCACTCAAAAGTATTCTGGACACATTACCCATTCCCAACTCCTATCCCATATGTGTTGTAGCCCGAAAACTACAATAATAGAAATTTGTTCAAGGTAGGGGAAACTGTCGCTCGAGGCCCGAAGGATTGGCTAGTAGGGAAGTTCTTCCGGAGAGAAGAACTCTTTTGGAGAGTTGAACCCCCTTAAAAAGAAGGAATCTTGCTAGAGAGAATGAGCCCTCTCGAAAGGAAAACTGGCGGAAAAGAACCTTGCGTTCCCGAGGATTCGCTTATAAATAGGCCGCTGCCGTACCAACCTTCAGCTAGTGCATATCTTTAGGCTGACACTTTTGCTCTCTGTGATTTTTCTCTTAGAAAGAAGTTTTCTGCTCAACTTTCTCTCTCCGAAAACAGTGAGTTCTCCCTTTAGAGAAAATATTCTCTCCGAAAGATCTTCGGCTTCCTTCTTAAAGAATTCACTCATCTCCGCAAGATCTTTACCTCTTCCCAGGAGACTTTTCTTGATCCGAGAGCTTCTAACATCCTTCCGAGAGATTCACCTTCTCTTCGAGGGATTTCTTCCTCCTTCCCGAAAGATATTGTCCTTCTCGAGAGATTTTAATCTCTTCTTGAGAGGAAATAATCATGCTTCTTGAATGGTTCCCTTCCTCTCTCCGAGAGAGTCTTCATCTTTCTCGAGAGAGCCATAGTGTCTCCAAGAGAAAATTTCCCTTTTCCTTTCTCTTGCTTTAGCTTGTTAAGCATAACTTTGGGTAATGGCTAGAGCTAAGGTCTACCATAGGGAAATCGGTGAGAACGGGGTGGTGCGAGCCTATCTCAAGGGCATGCGCTCTCGCATGTCGGAGGATGAATTAGCTCTTCTTCGTGCTAACCATGGGATTCCTTCTTCTTATCAAACTAGGATTCCCAATCAATCTGAAAACTGCATAGTTAACACTGGGGAAGGGTGGGTGAGCATCTTCGAGGCTAGCTTCCATCATGGCTTTAGTCTTCCCTTACACAATTTTGGCCTTACGTTTCTTAGAGTTAGTGGCTTAGCCCCAAGCCAGCTGCCTCCTAACGGTTGGGCCCAAATGGTCACCTTTTTCATGTGTTGTTGGGAAAAAGAAGTAACCCCTTTAATTGAGCTTCTCTATTGCTTCTTCTACCTTCGCTTAGTAAAAAATAGGTATCACTTGTATACCCTACATCGTCCTCGCCCTGAGGACCATATCTTCCACGACTCCTCGACTAAAACTGAATCTTTCGACACAAAGTGGTTTCTATTCCAACCTCTCGTTGGTGTATGGAATGCTCCCCGTAAATGGGTTACCGACCCCGAAAGGGTGGCAAAATTGTGCCTAGGAAACCTTGCCTCCCTCTGGGAGCAATTCCATGAGGTTCGTCGAGCTGTTCTTCAGGGCGGCCCGTTATATCTTTTTGACTACCATACGGTTGACATATTAATACGGATCGGGTGGATTCAAGGTTTTGCTAGTCCGTACCATCACCGAGCTCCTAGAGTCGTGCCACATCACCTGCCTACTGCTCATACGAATGCAGAGGAAGGGGACATCTCTTTACGGGAGGAGCATTCCCCAGAGTGTGTAGATCCACCTGACTGCTTTCGTTTTTTCTTTCTCTGGCTCTTCTATTTCACGCTCTTTATAATTTGTACATGCAATTCATTGCTCTTTTTCTTTATCTATATGCTAACCATTCCTTTCTCCTTTGTAGGGATGAGGTGAATGGCGTTAGGATCACAAAGAAGGGTAGTGGTAACCCTTGTTCCCGAGAACGACATCCCTGAACCAACGTCTCCTCTTCCCTACCCAATAGAAGAGATTGGTGAGACTGTGGCTGCTCCTCGCTAGAGGAAAAAGAGATGGAGTCAAAGGGAATCTGAAGGAGATGCCATAACCTTCCTTCCCATTACAAATATGACCATTCATGAGGAAGGAGAGATCCTCGCCATCGATGAGCCCCTTCCTCGGGCGTACGCATCTCTCGCACAGGCTTCTTCGGGTAAGGAGAGTCGTCGTGATCCTGTCTCGAGGTACCAAGGAGCTGCAGGGGCTCGAACAGGTACCAGCCGAAGCCCTATTAAAGAAGCAGATGCCGAAGTGGATTCGAGACTGGATCAGGTAGCAGTGGACGCTGCTCATAGGTGAGGGCGCGGTCTCTTCTGGCGGGCCATGATTAACCCCCAACGACCGAGCTGACGCGTGCATCACATTGAAGAATCCCAGCGAGGCTTTCGCCTTATTCTACCGGAGATGCCTCCTCCTATCGAGAAAGCATATGGCCTGGGTCATGGGCACTGGGCACGGGGTGAGCCCTTTCAAATCCAGGTTGACATGGTCGACACGCCCAGCGTCGGAGCTCACCTACTCTACTCCACCATTCTCCCCCGCGACGAGAGTCTGTAACATGAATAATTTCGAGCACTACTTGGCTACGGTGAGTTCTTTCTTCTAGATTTTTCTAATGCTCTCTCCACCCATTTACAACTTTTACCTTACTGTCCCTCCATTTTTTTACCACTCGCGGGGGCCTAGGGGGCGGTGGCAACCAATGCCGTAAACCGAGCCAGCCTAGCGGCCAAGGATGCTAAGTTAGCTGACTAGAGGCGCAAGTCCATCTCCTGAAACCAGGAACGACAAAAATTGAGCCAATGCCTGAGTATGTGGAGCGAGAGATGCGCACGAAAAAGGAGTGACTTGCTTCCTCCTATTGATCTTTGGAAATGAGGTACACAGAAATCCAAGCAAAGATGGAGCGAGGTCAAGCCTCTTATTAGGGGGAGATTGCTCGGCTGTAGGATGAATTAACTGACGTCGGGAAACAAATGGTGGAGGCGCGACAGGAAGTAGCCAGAATGAAAACAAAGGCAGAAAAGGCAGCGAGCAACTGTCAAAGGGACATGGAAGAGGCCATGAAGAAAGCCGTCCGCGACTATCGACTTTCTGCGGATTGCTTTCATCGGAAGGACGAATATGTTTCATGTTATTTGAAATTCGGCTTCTACCATGGTTGCACTTTTCTGGAGGCCACTCGACTGCATGAGTCTTTCAAAGATATGGTCTTTGATACTGCTATGACTTCTATCCCTCCCCAGGACTGGCGGAAGTACGAGTCGAATGACCTGGGACTAGATGAGAGCGTGCGGCGAGCGCTGAAGGACAACCTAAGCAATCTATTGGGCCTTTGGAGCCCTTTTGTGCCAGACCTCGAGGAAGGCGAGGTTCCGGCGTGTCCTACTATTGCTGACGTTAATGCCACCCTGACCGACACTATCCATTTCATTGAGCAGGGCTTGGAAGTGGACACAACCAACCAGATTCCACCGTGTTGGTTCCAGGGAGAGGGCTCAAGGAAGGCAGATGATCTCCCTGACCAAGATTAGCATAGGACTCTTTTATACTATTTTCTTTTTGCGAGCTCAATGTGTATTTTGATCATTAGCTTTCGTAGTCTCACGTCAAACTCTGTTGTTTTAGAAGTACGTGGCTTTTGGGGCGTGTATGCTTTTACCCTTAGCCCTTTATTTGTTCATGTGTTTGATTTATAGCATCAACTTTTTCTTCTCTAAGCATTATTCATATGGCAATCTGCTTATTTCTTTTAATTTCGCAATGGACATGAGTTGCTTACCTTAAGAGTTTTTCCCCTGCCCTATTGTGTGCCTGACTTCGGCTAGAGGGAATTTACGCCCTTCGCTTTAGCACGGATCATAGGGATCACAATGTCTTACCTTGGGCTTTACTGGCAACTTTTTTTTTATCAAATGGTCCTACGCTAGATAACTATCGTGTATCCAAGTTTGTCCGCGGGGAGGGGGGGAGGGGGGAGGAGGGGGCTAGCACCAGATTCCGACCACGTGCTCGGACCCATTGAGAGGCTTAGCACTGGATTCCTCCAAAGAGTCTAGGAGAAGCCCGCTAGCCTGAGACTAGCTAGCCACGGGGGATCCAGGTTAGTTTCTCATTCGGGCATCGAGCTGCGCTGGTGAATTTAGGTTAACCCAGAGGCATTGCACTAGATTGTCTACGGGCATCTGCGATGACCACTCAGCCTTATGTGTACTCGTAGTATTTCCTGCTCCTCCTCGAACTTGTCTGCTCTCAAGTTCAGCCTGGGACTCCTATCTAGAATTATTCCAAAGTTCCCGAATTTGCTGGGAGGCTTGACGCCAGATCTACCAAGGAGTTCAGGTTAGCTCATAGGTTTGGCATCGAACTCATCCAAGGGATCCAGCTTAGCCTGTGGGCATAACATCGGAACTCGTCCGGGAATCCAAGAGGCTATGGTGCCAGTTCACACCCAAGTAGGTTTGCCCGATAAGGTGAGTGGTATTCTCATGCTTTCTTTGGGTCCCTTCGGGCGAAGGTGTTGAACCCACAAGTTGCAGCCACTACAGTCGAGGTTCCCACCGTGCTAGCAATTGATCGCAGTTTGCCACAAGCGACTGCCACCGCTCGACACTTGCTGCAGTCTAGTGCACAAGCCAAGCTAGTGGCTGATGCGCCCGCAACAGACCAGGCCTTAATGCCGCACGCAGGGCTGACTGAGGCCACTTCTCTTGGTGCAGTTCGTATGACAAAGGCATAGGCGTTAGCAGGGGCACTTGAAGACAGGCCATCTGCGCCCTACAGCGCCATGTAGGGCCAGCAAGGGCTATGACAGGCGCACGGGCACAGAAGCATACCCACTGCTAGTCAGCCTGGGCACCTCTTGCCAGCAACCACCCATAATTGCCAATAACTGCCAAGGCCAATGGTTGCATATTTTCATTCCAACAGTCATGTACTTTTATTTATAAGTTGTAACTCTTTGAAGGGTCATGTACAACCACTATATAAAGGATTGTCTGGCTCATTTGTAATCATCAAGTAAATAAATACAAAGAGACATTTTATTCCTTAATATTCTGATTTCCTCATTCTATTACGTAATAGCAAGGTGTTAATCACCTTCTGAGGATCAGGGCATCCATCAGAAGGTCCCTTTGGGTCTGTCTAATATATGGGTTCTAGGTTAGACCTAGGATCACTCGCTAGACTGTAGCCGGTTTTTCCAAGTTTGCCGGGAGGCTTGGCTTAGAATCTACCAAGGAGTTTGGGTTAGCCTATAGGCTTGGCACCGAACTCACGTGAGGGATCCAGGTTAGCCTATAGGTATTGCATTGGAACGAATTCAGAAGTCTCGGTGAGTTCATGGTCTTGGCGCCAGATCAACATCTATCAAACTGGACCCTCTAGGATGTAAGCTCCCCTTCGCCTTTTTCATTTTGTTGCTGTCGCACTTGTCAGGGTTATGTCTCATTAGAATCTATTCTCCATCTCGGTCCCTGCATCTAATTTTATGACAGCTATGCATATGAATACATGTAATGTATGAAAGAATTTGTGGGGATAGGTTTGTAACATTGCCCACTTTCACAGAAGTACAAGGGGCGTCTTCTTTTATTCAACAAAAACTAGGAATTACAATATATATGGAAATCTAAAACAGGAAAAAGGATCATGATCCATAACACGGTGAGGAAACATTTCTTATGGCATTTGGTTCTCATCGCCTTGTTAGTTATCCCTCCAACGTCTCCTGTAACTGATGTGGCTGGAAAATATCTTTTGAGATGCGTGGTGTTCCACGTCTTATCTAGCACACTTGTATTCGATCCCAACATCTTTGCAATTTTGTACGGTCCTTCCCAATTTGGCCTAAGCTTCATTTCTTCCATAAGGGCGTTCATGATAGCTGTTTTCTTGAGCACTAAAAATCCCTCTTGGAATATCCTGGGATGAACCCTTTTATTGTAGTAGTGGGAAATCTTTCTCTAGTAAGATGCTAGCTGCATAGCTGCATTCTCCCTCAGCTCGTCGAGCAAGTCCAAGTTCTCTCAAGCGATCTACATTCCCTTCTTCATCGAAAGCCATAACTCATGGCGAGGTGAGGTCTACCTCTACTGGGATGAGAGCGTATGTGCCATACACCAAGTTGAACGGTGTTTCTCTCGTGGGTATGCGACTGGTCGTACGATAAGCCCATAAAATGTTGGGTAACTCATCAGCCCATCTGTCTTTCGCCTTATTTAATTGAGTCTTCAACCCATGTAGGATAGTTTTGTTGCTTGTTTCTGCCTGCTCATTGGCTTGGGGGTATGCCACAAATGACATCCTCAAACTAATTCCCCACCTTTGATAGAAGGCCTTGAAAACTTCAGAGTCAAATTGTGTTCTGTGGTCAGTATTGAGAATTCGAGGGACACCGAATCGACAGATTATGTCTTTCCCCATTCCTTCTACCTTCTTCTCGGTTCTGGTTGCTAGGGGTTCTGCTTTGATCCATTTCGTGAAGTAATCAGTAGCCACCAATAGAAATCTCTGTTGTGCTGATACCATTGGGAATGCTATCTAACCCCCATTGCACGAACGACAGTGGCTGAAATATCGGTTGAATTGTTGACGGGGGCAGACCACTAAAGGCGCATGCCTTTGGCATCTGTCACACGTCCGAACCTTTTGAGTCATGTCTTGTCTCAAGGTCGGCCAAAAGAAACCGGCTTGCAGGGATTTCCCAGCCAAGGCTCGCCCCTTGAGGTGCTCCCCATAATCTTCTTCATGCACTTCATCCAAGGCCCGCTCTGTTTCTAAGGGCCCCAAGCATTTTAGCAGTGGTGCAGAATACCCTTTCTCGTACAATTCTCGACCAATAACTGTAAAACGGGCCGCATTAGTCACTAGTCTCCTAGCCTCGGAGGGTGCTGCGAGAAGTTCCTGATTGAGCAGGTATTTCAATATAGGCATCATTCGATCTTCAGTTGTATCTACACAGTTTACCTCTTCTTCCTTTTCCTCTACATTGGGCCGCTGCAAGACTTCCATGTGGATTAATCACCCTAGGGTATCCCGGGCCAAGGCTAATTTGGATAACACATCAGCATGCTAATTGACCAATTTGTTGACTTCAATTAGTTCAAAACGGCTGAACTTGTGTCCCAACTCTTTCACTTTCTGTAGATATTGAGCCAACATTGGCTCTGTCACTTTATAGGTACCCTAGAACTGTTGTACCACCAACTGAGAATCGTTGTGGGCTACTAGATCATTTACCTTCAATTTTTTAGCCAGCCTCATTCCTGCTAGTAGTGCTTCATATTCGACCATGTTATTAGAACTGGGAAAGGTGAAGCGCATGGAGTACTCTAGTACCTCTTTTTCGTGCAAGATTAATATTACTCTTGCTCCACTCCCTTTGGCATTGGACGTCTCGTCCATAAAAACATCCATTCTTTCTTTGAATTTCTTCTACTGTGGGCATGTGTGTACATTCCACTATAAAGTCTGCTAGCGCCTGCCCTTTTATTGCCTTTCTAAGCTCAAAGTTAAGATCGTACTCGCTCAGTTCGATTACCCACTTGGTTTACCTCCTCTAGCATTCGGGGCTTTTGTAGAATCTGTCTTAATGGTTGATCTGTTAGCACTGTAATGGTGTGGGCTTGAAAGTAAGGTCTCAGTTTTCTTATTGCCATTATCAATGCCAAGGTAACTTTTCCAGCATAGGGATATCGGGTCAACTCCCTGCAACACCTTGCTCACGTAGTAAATTGGGTTGTCTGCCTATTCCTTTTTTCTGACAAGAACTGCGCTCACAGCATAGTGACTGATCCCTAAGTATAGGCATAGCCTTTCTCCCGTTTCCGATCGAGTTAGTAGGGGAATCTCTTTTAAATACTCCTTCAATTCTTGAAAGGCCTTTTCGCAGTCGACCGTCCACTAAAAATTCTTTCCTCCCCTTAAGGCTTTGAAAAAGGGAAGACTACGCTTAACATATTTTGAGAAGAACCTACTTAGGGCTATGAGCCGACCCGTCAGCCTCTGGATTTCTTGCACTGATAAAGGAGACTGCATATCCATTATCGCTTGCACCTTTTCTGGATTGGCCTCTATTCCCCTGTGAGTAATCATGTACCACACGAACTTTCCTGACTTCACCCCAAAGGCACACTTGTCAGGGTTCAAATGTATGTTATTCTCCCGGAAGATAGCCAAGACTTTTTCCAGCTGCTAGGCATGTGATTCACCTTGCTTACTCTTTGCTATCATGTTATCCACGTAGGCCTCCATCACTTTTCCCAGCAGTTCTTTAAAATACCTTATTGACCATCCTTTGATATGTGGCCCCGGCATTCTTCAAGCCAAAGGGCATCACCTAGTAACAATATGTCCCATTTTCAGTGATGAATGTTGTTTTTTCTGCATTAGACGGATACATACTGATCTGGTAGTATCCCAAAAACGCATCCAAAAAGCTTAACACCGCGTACCCAGAAGTATCATCCACTAGCTTATCTATTCTAGGGAGTGGGTAGGAGTCTTTTGGACAGGCTTTGTTGAGATTGGTAAAATCAATACATACTCGCCACCTACCATTGGCTTTCAGCACCATTACGACATTCGTCAACCATTTAGGATATTGGACCTCCCTAATGAATCTTGCTTCTAGGAGTTTGTCTACTTTTTCTTTCAAATACCTCAGCCTCTCAGGGGCAATATGCCTTTTTTTCTGTTTAACTGGTTGGGCTCCTAGACGTTCGTTTAGTTGATGAGATATGATCGTTGGGCTGATCCTAGGCAGGTCGGCTGGAGTCCAAGCAAATATGTCTGTGTAGGACCGTAGGCACTTGATGACCTCTTCTTTTTTTGAATCCCTCCAATTGGCTCCCTATACGCACTTGCTTGCTCCTATTGCTGGGCTATAAAGGAATTGCCTCAAGCATCTCTACTGGCTGAGGCTTGTTAGCTTCAAGGGACTCCTTGCTGATCACCAAGGTCTCCCCTTTTGTCAATTTCTCTTTCCCCTTGTTGCTCTTGGTCGAGCTAACATAACATACCCTGGCTTGCTTCTGGTTACCTTTTACTTGGCCTGTACCTTGGGGTGTGGGAAATTTCATCAAGGGGTATCCAGGTGAAATGACTGCCCTCATGGCGTTTAGCAGGGATCGCCCCAAAATCACATTGTAGGCAGGGGAAAAGGTTTTGACTACCATAAAGCTCACCTACCTAGTGACCACTTATGGATAGCTCCCTAGAGCGATAGGAAGATGGATTGCCCTTTCTAAAAAAATTGCTTCTCTTGTGAAACTGTACAGGGGTGATGCGACTGGCTTTAGCTGATCATGCGCAATATGCATTTTTTTGAAGCAATTCCAATACAGCAAATTTATGGAGCTTCCATTATCAACCAAAATGTGCTCAACCGAGTGTTTTGCAATAACTGTAGAGATCACTAATGGGTCATCATGGGGCAAAAACACGTCTCCTTGGTCTCATGGAGCGAAAATAATGGGATCTTCGTCCTCTAGTACCTTCGCCACTGAGTCCATGTGTAACGCTTGGCACGCGTAGGTCTTTTATACCGCATGAGAATATCTCGCCATGTTTTCTCCGCCTGAGATCATATTGATTTTATCTATGGTGGGTTCATTGTTTGTTGCTTTAGTGCTTGGCCCTGCTTGTTTTCTCAAGGGGCTCCCTTCTCATTTTTTCTCTCGACATTGCCGGTTGTCCTTTCTAACTTGGGAATGACCTCTTGGACGAGGGGGCCTTTTTTGATTACCTCTCTTTTGCCCATCTTGGCTGCTTTACTGGTTTTTTTGGCTTGTCCAATATGAATCGATCATGTTTTCCCTCCCGAATGAACTACTCGATCTGGTTACGCAACTCTTTACACTGCTCTGTATCGTGACTCGGGGACTCGTGAAACTTACAGAAGGCCTCTTTATTCTTTCCTAGGGGCTCTTTAGAATGAGGAGGGAAGTTGATAAGCCTCATGTGCACAATGGATGAGAGGATCGCTGCCCTGGGCTTTCTAAGGGGAGTGAAACTTTGAAATTGCATCTTTTTAGGCTCTTATCTTCTCTGAGCTTTCACCGGTCGGCTGGACTCCAAGTCTCTCCGTTTTCCTCTCTTTTTTACTTCCCAAGCTTCTAGAATCTCCATTTGAACTGTGTACTGTTCTACTTGTGCAAACAAATCGGTCATAGAGTTGGGTTCAGATAAGGCTAGGGACCTTCTGAGCGGCGCATAAGTAGTCCCATGGAGTAAAGCTGACACTGCCAACCCAACCGGGAGATCTCGCATTTCTTGTGTGGCTACCCTGAATCACTCCATGTATTGCTTCAACTGTTCACCCAGTTTTTGTTGTAAACTCATCAAGTACATCGCACTCTTTTTCTTTGGCATGTAGGCCGAGAATACTTCTAAAAATTCCTTCTCTAATTGCCCAAATGATCGTATGTGCTCTGCTGGCAACTCTGTGAACCACCGTTGTGCTTGCCCTGCTAAGGAGAGAGGAAAGGCTTAGCACTTAGTTACCTCGCTCTAGCCATGGAGCACAGCCACGACTATAAAATGTTGTAAGTGTCTCTCAGGGTTTTCCTTCTCGATGTATACGGGGAGTTGCGGTAGCTTGAATCCCAACTGGACTGGTTGCTGCTGGATCTCTTCTGACAAAGGGAATCCTTTGGTAGGGGTTTCTTTGGGCGTCATCGCCAACTGCTTCTACTCTAACACTTCTTCTATAAGTTTCTAACGCTTATCGCTTCTAGTACTTCGTGCTTTCCCTCTTCCTTTTAAAGATGAGGAAGGTGGAGAGCCCTAGAATGGGTACTCTCTGCTGTCTCTTCATACATTGGAGGTTTCCCTGCTTGTCTGCCACTTTCTTCTGGCTAGCCTGACAATCTAGAGGCGTGATCATCTTGCTTTTATGCCCCGATCCTTATCACTGGTTGCCCTACCCTAGGGGCCTGGCCTTGCCCTTCTGATCTACTTCCTCCAATCTCATTGTGGTTAGCATAGGGGATGTGTATGTCAGGCATCATTTCCCGCTGGAGGGCAGTAATCCCCTGGATTCGCCTCACGTTCTCTTCGTTACTTCTCTATAGCTCCTCATTCTGGTATTTCAATTCCTCATAGTTTTTCTAAAGTCTTTCATAGTCCATGAAGGGTACCACGGGAGATGCCACTCCAGAACGTCTGGAAACTCCCCTTTTGGATGGGGTCGAGCTCTCTCGGGGGACTGATGACTCCCTTAGAGAGTCTGGCTCGGGAATCGCACGGGGCGGAGGTGTGGCTCACCCATCTTGTCTTGCCATTTTGGCATCCAAATTGGTAACGTGTACTTCCCCTTTCTCTGACCGCCCTCACCTCAGCCCTCAACATCCGCTATAGGGCTCATTTGGGTAATTTAGCTGCCCCCTGGTCTGGTTGATTTCCTATTGGGGTAAACGTCCAGAGTGAGCTTCTTGATCCTGAGGATATCCAACATGTATTGGCTGCGACGGTGGCACCAGGTTAGCATCCACAGTAGCCGCTGTTTGAGAACGAGTATTCCTCCACATTGGATGCGATAGATTTCCTAGGTCGGTGGATCGGGCTTTCTTTGTCATTTTGGCTTTTTGCTAGTTTCCCACAAATGGCACCAATTGTTGTAGCCCGAAAACTACAACAATAGAAATTTGTTCAAGGTAGGGGAAAACTGTTACTCGAGGCCCAAAGGATTGGCTAGCGGGGAAGTCCTTCCGGAGAGAAGAAGAACTCTTTCGGAGAGATGAACCCCCTCGGAGAGAAGGAATCCTCCTGGAGAAAAGGAGCCCTCTCGGAAAGGAAACCTACGGAAAGGAACCTTGGGGAGAGATTGTCAGTCTGCAGAGGGAGGATTGAGGCTGCTCTTTCCCGGTTGAGGCTTCAACTGTAATGGCTCTCAGAGAGGCTCTGATCAGCTTTCGGAGAGCGCTATGGTTCTCTCGGGAAGGTGTTCAGAAAGACTCGGAGAAAGCAGATGTTCTCTTAGGGGGAATCGAAGAAGCCTCGGCTGGCTTTCCGAAAAACTACAACCATAGATGAACGTTAGAAGGGTTGTGGGAAGGACTTCTCGCAAAGACCCTCCGACGAGCGAGTAAGCACATGGAAAGAGAGATGAATGCGAAAAAGAATTTAAATGCTTCAGGAAGGAGAAGTATAGAGAGTGTGGATTGGTTACCAAATGTTGTTCGATCCTCACAATTGTGTTGTGTCTAACCTTTTATAGAGGTCTGGTGGTAAGTGATTCGTCTCTCGGGGAGCATGTCTTCGAAAGGATTCTTCTTCTGGAAAGGATGTGTTCGATGCAACATTTCTGAAAGGGCCTATCAGAGAGAACCTCTTTGGGAGATCTCTCGGGAGCGTCTCTCGGGGAGAGCTTCTCCAGGAGACCTCTCGGGAGTCTTTTGGAGGCAAGGTACAACAATATGGACAACCAGTCATTCTAGTGCAACTTCCCTGGCTATACAGCTTGGCACGGAACCCTAGGCGACTATCCTAGTATGCACACTAGCATAAGATGCCCCTATACGTCATTCCAGCAACATCCTTGGGGAATTACGACTACACTATCCAGACAACATTCCAGGCTAACATCCCATATGAACAACACAAAACACATGACAATGCCACATATCACAACTCAATGCATCATATAAGCGATATTTTATGAACATCATTTATTGCATAAAACACAATGCACATGTATTAAACGTTCTAATCCTCTCACATGAAACTAATCGTCACCGGTTACCATTCGCATGCAACAAAACCATTTACATGAAATCAGAACATATTTAGGTAGAACAAATACCAAGTTTTAGGATATAACTACTCATAATAAATCAAGTTTTGGGGGTGAACACTCACCTCGAACGTATTCCGAATGCCTCAATTCTCATGCGCAATCTCGATTTGCATGCCAAACCTCAAACACCCGTATTTATACTCAACCTCGAGTCACAATACTCCTTAAACACCATATTTATTTAAAGGAGTATCAGAATCTATCTTCCTTAATT
Source organism: Diospyros kaki (assembly GCA_036245055.1). Taxonomy (NCBI): domain Eukaryota; kingdom Viridiplantae; phylum Streptophyta; class Magnoliopsida; order Ericales; family Ebenaceae; genus Diospyros; species Diospyros kaki. The sequence continues at coordinate 22,369,091 of BSEG01000010.1, read as the reverse complement.
TTTCATAATTTTCTCTATTTTTCTCCTAGTTTTTACATCGATAATTCTAAAATAATTATCTCCTCAAACATTTCCCCAAATTTTTTAACATATTAATTCCTAAAATAATTTTAGAAAAATATTAAAATTAATTTCAAAAATTACCCTTGACCCACGCGCTAAGTGCATGTCTACGTGTGAAGTATGTCACGTGCAGCGTACGCGCCGATCTTCTTCCTCGCTTCCGGCCATCGGTGACTGCTTCGATACCCGATCTGGTCACACCCTCTTGAAGATCTCCCTCAGTCGATTCCAATGGCACCACTAGTTGCCCGAAAACTCATCGGAAAAGGCCCTCAACGGCCAGTTGCAGGTTGGCCCCCGACGTTCGGCTTGCGTTTTCTGGCCAAGCTCAAAATAGCTTTAATCTTGCTCCAAAATGTACCAAAATCTCTAGAATTTATCTTTGAGACCTTGGAAATAAAAGCCCTTTATCCCTTCCCTTCAAATCACTCCCAAACGTGAGTAATTTGTGTGCTAAGTTTCAAGCGAAGCCCTTGCTATTTATAGGAGAAATCCGACCTTCCCCAACCCTCTCTTGGCCCTCCCATCGCAAGAAAACAATGGCAAGAAAGTCGACCGTCGACTTTGTAGGTTTCCCACTTGTTTTCGATTTATTGCACTTTAGCTAATTTCCAACCTCAATTCGCCCCTTTCCCTGAAGCCCCTGATCTTTTTAACAATACCACTAATGTTCACAAGTTTTGTAATCTTCATTTCATCCTCAAAATTTCTGAAAAACTATCCTTTTGACTTCCCACAGGCAAAATTAGTAAATTACACTTTGGCCCGATTGATTAATTTGACTCTAAGTTATTTCGTTTCAACCCGAAATCGCTCAAGGGTTGTTCCATATGTAAAATCTAAGTCCTCAAAACACTCCGTTGACTTTTCAGAATTCTCCTATGTCGATTCGATTTTTTGGCTTGATCCACAGCTGTATCGAAAATCGTTCTCAATCCCACTTCTTTTGACACCTAAAATCATGTCTCGAATTACTCGTCGATACTATATCATTTTTATTAAACATATAGGGTCCGAGGCACTTCTTGTGGTCATTTCGGTCACTCAAAACTATAATAGTGTACCCTATAGCCCCACTCTTTTGAATATTCCATTTATACCTTTCGTAAAATTTCATTTATAACCTCAAGAATTTCTTGGGTATTACAGCCTTCGAGTGACAAGTGACGTGGGACCCTAAGGGGGTCTTCAATATGTTGGGGTTCCAGGGCTAAGAGCAAGCAGTCCAGAATTTAGCCTGCGGGCATAACAACAGTTAGAAGGCCTTGCAGAGGAGTCCCTCACGCAGTCCCTTTGACGACTAAGTTAGACAATGTTTTGAGAAATATGTCTAATACATGTTGTAGATAATATGCATGACATTATCGATATGTGCATAGATGCTTATGTTCATGATGATGAATAGTACTGTTGAAATAACCGAGTGGGTCCTAAGAACCCGATGCTTTCAAGAACCGACTGGATCCTGACAACTAGGTGCCTCCAAGAATCAAGTGATTTTTGAGAATTGAGTGCCTCCAAGAACTGACTAGCCCTCAATAACCGACTAACTCATGAGAACCAACTAACCACTAAGAATCGACTAGCCCCTAAGAACTGACTAGGCCTAAAGAACCGACTGACCACTAAGAACCGATTGGCCTCTAAGATGCTTGAGAGAAAAATGGAGTTCTCTTCCCCAAAAAATCTCCCCAAATGAAGAGGCAAGTTGCCTATTTATGGAGGAAGGAGTAGGAGACACGTGACAGTCATCCTGGATTTCCTAAGGGACACGTGGCAGCCATTCGAGACTTCCTGGATGGCATATTCTCGACACATTCCATTTGAGAGTTTGAAGAAGCATGAGAGACCAAATGACTTGGAACTAAGAGGCTCTTGGTTTGGACTCAACTGAAAGAACCAAACCAAGAGGCTCTCAATTCGGTGGTCGCAACCAATTGAATCGAGAGACTCTTTTTATAAATCGAGAGCCTCTGGGTTTAATGCCAGGTGGGAGCTTTCTTTGGCCTTCACTTGCTGCATTGCCTCGTTTTAATTAATTCTCCTATTTTTCCTTATAGCTTTCCTCACTAATTTGGTTTTTGCTCTTGCTTTGTATATTTTGGCCCCTCTAGACATACACTTGAACCAGATGCTGATTTGTAGATTTTGAATCGAATCTGCCATATGGATTTGTTCCATATCCGAACTGTCTGTTATTTGCAGGGCATATCAATAAATATCATTGATATGATTACTAGAATATTCAAAATGTTCCATGCGAGGCAAGCAACTCGAAGGGAAAAAGAAGTCCTTGAAGCATAGGTTTTAAAAGCTTTGTTATTTTTGTGACATGACATGTTTTGTAGATGCTATATATGTTTTATGTGACACACTAGAAGTATGTATAGTTTTTATTTTGACAATATCAAGTGTATTAAATATGTCAAACTCGTTGTACAAACTCGGTTCTCATGTGAAGCATGTTATTTTATTTTGGAGGAAATATATGACTTTTTCATTCATATATTGGGTTGTAATAACTTAGAAATTTGGGTTTCTAAAGATATTTGGTCAGACACCCGAAAAGTCTTTCTTTTTTGTTTAAATTTGGTATTTCAGAATGATTTGGAAGTTTGACTTCTTAATACGAGTTATGACTTAAACTAGGTTTGATTCGTTAAAATAATTGCACTTACAAGGACCTTGTCTTGATGAATTAAATCAAACACGAGAGTTTCGGTGGAAAGACAATGCCACTAGAGGTAAACTTTTCTGAGCATTGCTTAGGAGAATAATTTATAGTGAATTTAAAAAAATAAATAACAAAATTGAAAGGTCAAGCAAATTAAGATTTTAAAAATATGTAAATTGTAAGGGTTGACAAAGGGTCTTTAGAGAAATGTTTTAAAAAAAATTCTCAAATTATGATGTGAAAAAACACTCAAATATAGGGGTATTTCAGGGCTCATGGGCCAAGTCCGGCCTTGTGTTTTGCTAACGGGCTGGACGTAGGCTCAGCCAATCCCATGAATTAGCCAACTCGACCCAACCAGTTATGTTAGAGCCAATGGATGGGTTGGCTTAGCCTAACCTGTTTGACATGTCTACAAGGAGCCCGTTTAGCGTAGCTAAAATCATAAGAGCTTACCAGATGAAGATATGTAGCACGAACACAAGGACACATCATTTTCCAAAAAAGTAGAATGACACGATTTGTATATGTTATCTAATAAAAAATTATTTATATTTCTAATGGCATCATAACGTACCAAAATTATATTCCAAACTGATGAATATACATTTAAAACTCTTTATCCAAGATTAAAATGAATAAGTTTAAATTAATTAGCAACCAATTCACAAGTCATTTCTCATTTCAAGATTAAACACCCAAATAAGTATTTAAGATTCAACAAAGAACTCATAACGACTAGAGCTAAGAAACAAATAAATAAAAAATGTAAATCAATCTTATGGAGGACACAAAAGGAAATATTTTGGAAGATATTATTCTAGTAAAAAATTTAGAAAATAATATATTTGTTTCAATATATTTTATTTATTTCTGTTTAGCTTTTGAAATATTATATGTCCATAGTTTAGAAATATAAATCCTAATTAGGATAGGATTTATAGTTTTCGTAAATCCTTTCTAGATGTATTTAAGCAATATTGGTTATTGATATTGAATTTGAGTTTGTTTTTGTTCTTCTCTTTGTCTACGTCAACTGATTTTAGAGCCAATCATTTGCAACGAACATCAACACATAATACTTCATTAGTTCACATAAAGTTTTCCTTCACCATTCAAAGCAGCAGCAACTACCACCAGGGGCAGAGCTATGTACAACCAAGGGTGCCTATCCTGGATTTTTTTTTTTAAAAAAAATTGTATATAATAGTTTAATATGTTTTTAATTTTTTTTTCTTGAATATCCACTAACCCACCTCACTCACCCAATCTTCACACACACACTCTCTCTCTCTCTCTCTCTCTCTCTCTCTCTCACCTACTCGAATAGTCGGATGCCCCAATGTATTTATGCATGTGTTGGGTTTGGTCGAAAGTTTAACCTTAGATCTACGAAAATTCGGCCGTTAGATTTTGCTTGTTTTTGGGTATATTGGTTGATGAATATAAGGGTGTCGAGTACTTGCCTTTGATCGTTAGAAACCACCGGCCATGGTGGTTGGTGACGACTCTCAGTGAGTTTACACGCATTGGATTTGGCCAAAAGTTTAAATTTACATCTATGAATATTCGACTGTTAGATTTTGCTAGATTTTGGGTATGTTGGTTGATGGGGATAAGGGTCTCAGGTAGTTGTCTCTGATCGCGGTAAACCACCAGCTATGGTGGCTAGTGGTGACTACTAGTGCATTTATGCATGTTGGGTTTGGCTGGAACTTTAAGCTCAGATTTACAAAATTTGGCCATTAGATTTTGCTGATTTTTGGGTATGTTGGTCGATGAGAATAAGGGTGTTGGGTGGTTATTTCTGATTGTCGGAACCCATCGGCCATGGTGACTTGTGGCAATTGCCAGTGCGTTTTTCAATTCTGGTAAAAAATTAAAAATAAGATATACGAAAATTTGATCCACTTTTCTTTTGTATATGTTAACCTCTCTTGACTGTTTCTTTATCTGTGTTTTAATTAAAGGAATTAATTTTTTCCATTTTATGTTATAGATTTGCCAATTATATATTTGAAACTAAGGTAGAAAAAATATTTTCTACCATGAAACTTGTTAAGACTCAGTTACGCAATCAAATTAGAGATCAATAATTGAATGACAATCTGACATGAAGATTGTCAAGACTCGATTCGGAATCAAAGTAGAGATTAATGATTGAACGATAGTTTAGTTGTGCATATTGAAAAATAGATATTTAATGAAATTGATAATAACATTATCGACGTTAAAATATGAAAATAAGTTGAGAACGGTTGTATAATTTATTAATATATTTTTTTAATACTATATTATTTTTTAAAAAATTATGTTATTTAATTTTTGCCTTCCCTGCCTAAAATTTCTGACTCCACCTCTGACTACCACACCTAACTATCTTCATCATTGTTGTCATCTAGCCTCCTTCAAGAGCAGTTCACAGCTCTCATTAGCGACACAAGTCAACCACCATCAAAACCCACATCACCAAAGAGCCCTTGGTTGTTATTGTCAATAGAAAGCTTCAACGAAAACGTTAGAAACCCCATCCAACAACTTTAGAACCAACAGATCTTCTCACTAAAGATATCTCCAAAGCCGGAGAAACCATTCAACTCCCATATCCTAGTCAAAATGCTATAGGTTTATGTAGAAAATTGGGCTTTAATTATACAATTTTGTAACTTAAGTGTACAATTATTTGTTCCTAAGTGATAGTTTTCATGTATAATCAACTCTATAGGGGCGGTTTCCATTTTGTAACATATATATATATATATATATATGATCCGATTAATAGAAACACAAGTTTTTTGTCCAAATGTCTACATGGTATTAGAGCATTCTTGATTCCACTCTTAGTTCCAACAAATTTCGGTCCTGATTCCTCCAAATTCTCTATCTATTATGAGTTCTTAATGGCATCCTCCACTTTAGAAGTCTCTTTTTCCTCTCAAGTCCCCTCTGCTCTTCTCATAACAGGACACATATTGAATGGGTACAATTATCTTCAATTGTCCTATTCGGTTATGATGTTTATATGTGGTCAGGGAAAGATGAATATTTCATTGGTGCAACCCCTAAACTGAGTACAACAGATTTAAAATATAAGGTAGAGGTGTCAAAAGGGCCGGGACGGGCCGGGCTTTGGCTTGGCCCGTTACTGTTCATGGGGGGTCGGGCTGGGCCAAAGAAATTAGGCCCACGGCCCGGCCCGTGGCCCTTATGGGCCGGGCCCATGAGGCCCTTATGGGCCAGTAAGGCCCTTATTCATTTTTTTTTAAATTTTGTTATTCTTTAGTAATTATTGATATTGGATATTAAAACATTTAATTTCACAATATATATAAATAATAACCATCAATTTATTTAAAATTTTTAAGTTAAATTTTTTATATATTTAAATTATAAATAAACATTCTTCTTTTTATATGTACATTATTTTTCATATTAATTCACAAAAAAATTTATAAGGTATATAGAATTTTGAAATATAAAATGATGAAATAATATTTAAGAATTAAGATAGAAAATATTTTAAAAAGAAAAAAACTAATTTTTATGTATGTATTATTTTGATATTTATATATGTATATATTATATGTATTATTTTTAAAAAATTATTTTAAAAAAAGGAAAAAAAGGGCCGGGCCCACCGGACCCGGCCCGTTAGGCCCTATGGGCTAAGGGCCCGGCCCGGCCCCTTTGTAGGGGGGCCGTGGGCCGGGCCGGGCCCTATCAATGGCAAAAGGGCCCGGGCCGGCCCTTTTAGTAAAAGGGCCGGCCCGGCCCGTTTAAAAAGCCCGTGGGCTGACTCGGGCCGGACCGGGCCGGCCCTTTTGACACCTCTAATATAAGGTCGAGAAGGTAGAAAATAATATAGTAATGTCAGAGCTTATTAATTCAATGAATAATGAAGTAAGAGAAAATTTCATTCTATATGAGACGACAAAAAAAAATATGGGATGCCACAAATGAGACATATTTCGACCCCGAAGACACAGTAGAGGCATTTGAGATTGAAGGTATCCTTTATGATTTCCGTCAAAGGAATCTTACAATCACACAATATTTCAGTCGCCTCACTAGATATTAGCAGTAACTTGATATGTATGAGACCACCAAGTGGGATTGTCAAAGTAATGCTAACAAATATAAGAAAATTGTTGAGAAGAAACAAATCTACAAGTTTCTTTTGGGCCTCAGCAAGACATTGGATAAAGTTTGTGGACAAATATCAGCCCTTAAACCTTTACCAAACCTGTATGAAATAACATTAGAAGTTTGATGCCAAGAAAGTCAGGAAAAGGTTATGATGGGCATAGTAGTTTGGTCACCAACCATTGAAGCATTTGCTATGATTTTTCAGGGAACTGATGACCACCGCACCAAGAAAGGAAGACCCTTAACTGGTCACACTTGAGACACTTGCTAGGATATCCATGGGAAGCCTGCTGATTGAAAATCGAAAGATAATAAAGAAAGTCATGGCTACCATATTACAACTGATGAGAGTTCCACTATAATCCAAAATGGTCAATTTAGCAAGGAACAACTAGAAATTCTTCAACGATTGATCACCCAAGCCTAGCAAACATTAATCTCCTCGAATACTACCACCTCAGCAATAACCATAGTGGCTTAGAAAGGTAATTTTATGACTGCACTTCAGGTTAAAAAGGTGGACAATAAAGATTGTTGGATTGTAGATTTTAGAGCCTTGGAGCATATGACAGGTGATATATTTCTCATCCAAGATTTCACGCCTTGTTTTGAGAATCACCTATATGTATTGTTGATGGTTCTATCTCAAGGGTGTCTAGTATAGGTTCTTTGTCATTTTAAAGAACCTTACTCTTGAATTAATTTTAATGGTTCCCAATTTGGATTGTAATCTCTTTTTTGTTAGTCATATTGCTTTGGAAAAGAACAATGTTACAAAATTTTCCTCACCTCATTGTGTTCTTTAGGATTTGAATTCGGGACAGATGATTGACAGTACTGAGTTGCATTCGAGACTTTATATGTTCAAAGCTACTGAATTCTCGAGGAGACAATCTTGAAAGACAATTGAAGGAAAATAGACTTTTTATGCTCTTGGATCTAATAAAGATAGTGAAATAATGTTATGACACTATCGTTTGGGACATCCTAATCTTTTGTATCTCAAAGAGCTCTTTCCATCATTATTCAATAAAAATTCTCATTAATATTTAATGTGAAGCTTGTCAATTATCTAAGCCTGCTCACAATTCTTATCCAATTCAAAAATACTAAGAATCTCATCCTTGTTCGGAGACCATCTAAACTTAAAAATGTAATCGAGACTAGATGGTTTGTTTCATTCATAGATGACCACACTCGTCTCTCTTAGATATTTCTTATGAAAGAAAAATTCGAGGTAGGTCAATTGTTCAAAAATTTGAACAAAAGGGTTTAAACTTAATTCAATGCCAAAATTCAAATTCTTCACACTGATAATGTCAAGGATTATTTTAATTCCAATCTTGGGGGCATACTTAACTCAAGAAGGCATAATCCACCAAAGTTATTGTCCTATTTACCCTTCAACAAAACAAGATTGCCGAAAGGAAAAATAGATATTTGTTAGATATTACTCGAGCACTTATGATATCCTTTCATGTTCCTAAAATATTTTGGGGGTGATGCTATTCTTATTTCTACATATCTAATTAATAGAATGCCTTCTTGAGTCTTCAAATTCCAAACTCCATATCACGTCTTTCTCAAGTCATATCCTTCAAATCATCTCATTTCATCTATTCACCTTAAGGTGTTTGGATGTACTTCTTTTGTTCATATTCCTCATTAATATCTAGATAAATTTGATCCTAAAGCTATCAAATGTATCTTTCTTGGTTATACTTCGAATAAAAAGAGATATAAGTGTTATTCTCTTCTCACAAAGAAATTTTATCATTCGATGGATGCTACTTTCTTGGAAAATCATCATTATTATTATAAAATTGACATTCAAAAGGAGAGTGATAATTTAGAATATGGGCTTTGGGATTTTGAATCCACAACCCCAATGTTCTCTCCTTCTACTGTATTTGATCCACAAAGTATCCCATCTATAACTTCTTATCTTACAAAAAGTTGTCTTTAGAATACCGTGTTTTTACTACTAATCTCTTATATATTCAGATTCCCAACAATATTCAAGAAGCTCTACAAATACCTGAATGGAAGCATGCTATAAATGAAGAGATTAGAGCACTTGAAAAGAATGGAACTTGGGATATGGTTAATCTGCCTTAGAGAAGAATCTAGTTGGATGTAAATGGATTTTCACTATTGAGCACAAATCATATGGAAGTGTTGAAAGGTTCAAGGCTGCTTAGTTTTAAGGGTTTTATACGGGCTTATGCCATTGACTATCAAGAGAAATTTGCTCTTGTTGCCAAATTAAACACTATTTGGGTGCTTTGTCTCTTGTAGTGAATCATGACTAAAAACTACATCAATTGGAGATCTAGAAGAGGAGGTCTACATGGATATTCTTACACTTCTTGAGAATCAGACAAACCCAAACAAAGTTTGTAAGTTAAAAAATCTCTTTATGGACTTAAATAGTTTCATAGAGCCTGGTTAACAGGTTCACTAAGGCAGTGAAGAAGTTTAGTTATTCATAATGCCAATCTGATGGTACTTTGTTTATAAAAAATTCTCCTAGTGGAAGGATCTCCATTATTATTATGTATGTGGATGACATAATGCTAACAAGAGATTCACAAATAGGAGATTAGAAAACTCAAGAGGTTTCTTGCACATGAATTTAAAGTCAGAGACTTGGGGAATCTGAAATATTTTCTTGGAATGGAAATTGCAAGATTTAAAACAGGTATTGTGGTTTGTCAATGCAAGATCTAAAACTACTTATAAGCTCCTTTGATTTAGATACTATTTTCTGGAAAAGAAATTTTAGATACTTCCAGTAGTAGGTATGTCAATTATGTATGTGATGGTTAATTGTGGTAAATTACGAATAACAAAAGTTAGTTTTTGTGGTACCCTATCTCTTCGAGAGAGTTCTCTCGGAGAGAGAGCTCTCGAGGAGGAAGCTGTGGAGGCTTGTCAGCAGCTATCGAGAGGCCCTCTTGAAAAGGTCCTCGGATGAGGCTCTCTGAGAGGATTCTCTCTCGGAGAAGCCTTTTCGAGAGGCTAGCGAGAGTGTTGCATACATGTCCCAATCAATCATCGAGACGTGAACTTCTATAAAAGGCAAGACACAACACGATTAGTGGGATCTGAACATCTTGTAATCGATCTCAATTCTCTCAAATTTCTCTTTCTAAAGTCCTTTACGTTTATTTCTGCGACTTTTTCCTTCGCTGCATATTGACTTAACTATCGAAGGGTCTCTACGGGGGATCCTTCCCACGAGCCTTTTAATATTTTTCGTGTGGTGTAGTCCTTCCAGAAGTCTAACCCAATTCTCTTTGATCCCTCTGAGAGAGCTTTCGTCCTCTACGAAGCCTTTGAAGCACCTTCTCGAAAAAGACCTCAACTCTTTCTAGAAGCCGATTGACTCCCTCTCCGAGAGGTGTATCAGACCCCCTATAAGAGCCGTCTGTAGAGATCTAGACACCAGGCCAGTCAACCCTTTTTGAGAGAGAGCCCCTCCGAGAGATAGTCTCTCCAAGAGATTTAGCCTTTCCGAGAGGTCCCATCCGAAAGACGCCCTTCCAAGGCCCTCTTTTCTCTGGAAGCCCTCTCTCTGAGAGAGTTCTTTTATTGATTATACTTTCTGATGTCGACATTTTACTCGACCTTAGCAATGGTTTCCCTTACTCTAAAAAGTTTATATTATTTTATTTTTGGCAACAACAATTTGGCGTCATATGTGAGAAACTGACAAAAAGCCAATATGACCAGAGACACCAGATCAATTGGCTTGGGAAACTCGCCCTACCAAACATGGAGAAACACTCATTCCAAAACAGCAGCTAGTGGAGAGCCCAGCTTAGTCCCTTCGTCGCAACCAATATTAGAGGAGCATCATTAGGAGTAAGAAGTTCACTTAGGGTGTATACCCCAATCGGAGGATAGTTTGGTAGTCAGACTAGGGGGCAATCAGATTGTCGGTTTAGAAGAGGATCCTATAGCTGAGATTGGAATCTGAGGACGGTCAGAGCAGAGAGAAATACAGATCGATGATCTTGGGGTAAGAGTAACAAGATTGCGGAGACAGGCTCCACCCCTAGCCCGCATGTTTCCAGAACTAGATTCCCTGGGACAATCATCGATTCCCTAGGAGAATCCAGCCACAACCCTAGGAGGAATCTCGGGATCATCTGAAGTGGCACCTCTTGTAGTGCTGCTCGTTGACTACGAAAAAATCCAAAAGAACTATGAGGAGTTGAGACATTGGAATGAAGAGCTTTAGAAGAATAATGAGGAGAATGTGAGGAGAATGCAAGGGATCACAACCCTCCTACAAGAACTGATGCCTGACATACACATCCCCTATACGGGACATGTAGATGTTAGAGAAAATAGACCTGGAGCACGAGGTTAGTCCCTAAGAGTAAAACAAACGGGGATAAGAATTGGGACCCAGAGGCAAAATGATTACTTTCCAAGACCTGCAGACCCATATGAAAGAAGTGGTAGATGGGTGGGGAAAGCCTTAATGTATGAAGAAATAGCGGAGATGACCCATTTTAGGGCTCTCTATCTCCTTCCTCCTTAGAGGGAAGACGCAATGTATGGAACGCTAGATACGATAGGCGTTAAGAGGCTTATAGAGGAAGTGTTGGAGCAGAAACAGGTAATGACAAATCCCAGATAAGCCCTCACCAAGGGTTTCCCTTTTTCAAAAGAACTCTAGAGACAACCAGTCAAACTGGGATTCAAGTTGCCCCAGCTTCTTGTTTATTTTGGGAAAGAGGATCCAAAGAGGCATTTGTAACATTTTGTAGCCATGGCTATACTACATAGCTGGAATGAGGTAACCAAGTTTCGAGCCTTCCCCATCTCTTGGCAGGGCAGGCTTAACAATGGTTTATGGATTTCTTGGCACGGCACGAACGATCGTTTAGGCAATTAAAGAAGGACTTTTGGAGGCATTCTTGGTTTACGTGCCAAAGAAAAAGAGCGTGATGTACCTGATGAGCCTGTAATAGAAACCTGGTGAGTGGTTGAAACAATATATGGAGCGATTTAGGGCAGCCACTCTAGAAGTGAGGGATCTCCTTGTTGGATTGGCAACATTGGCTTTACTCAACGGGATTACTTACACACCGCTTAAAAAATCCTTGGCTTTTTCTGAGCCCAACTCCATGACTAATTTATTCGCTCGAGTCGAGCAATTCATCGTCTAGATGGAAATTTTGGACACTTGGGAGGTGAAAGGAAGAGGAAGACCAAGAGACTCGGAGTCCAATCGGGCAGTTAAAACACCGAGAAGGGAAAAGCTTTCAAAAATGTAGTTCTGAAGCTTTACTCCTCTTAATGAGTCTAAAGCGACGATCCTTTCCTCTATTGCATACACGGGGCTCATAAACTTCCCTCATCATTCGAAAGAACCCTTGGGGAGAAATATGGAAGCCTTTTGCAAGTTTCATGAGTCACTAGACCATAGTATGGAGCAGTGCTAGGAGTTACGTAACTAGATTGAGCAGTTGATCAGAGTTGGGAATCTTGATCGATTTATACTGGACAAGCTGAAAACCAACAGGTTAGGGGAGACAAGTCTGGGAGAGGTAATCAGAGGAGGCCCTCTTATCCTAGGAATGATGCCCCAAATAGGAGAGATAACCGACAACCCCGTTAGGCGAAAGGAGAAGGAATCCCTTGAAGAGATCAACCAGGACTGAGTACTGGAACAGGAGATAATGAACCTACCATGGATAGAATCAATGTGATGTTAGGGGGGGAGAATCTGGCTGGAGACTTTTCTGTGGCCTGGAAGGCTTATGCGTGCCAGACGCTCCATGTAGACTCGGTGGCAAAGGTGTAGAAGAACGAGGATCCCATTGTTTTCACGCCTGAGGAACAAGGTGATGTGTTGTTGCCCCATGATGATCCGTTGGTGATATCGATCATTATTACCAAACACCTTATCGAGCGCATTTTGGTGGATAATGGGAGCTCTGTGAATTTACTGTACTAGAATTGCTTTGAAAAGATGCACATTGCACATGACTGTCTCAAGATGGTCATGTCACCACTGTACAATTTTATGGGGGAAGTAGTCTCCATTGTAGGGTCGATCCAGCATCTTGTTACTCTAGGGAGCCACCCCCAAGTGGTTATCAGGCAGGTGAATTTTATGGTGGTCAAGACCTTCCCTGCTTACAACATGATCCTAGGGCAGTCCCTACTCAACGTTATGAGAGCAGCTATTTCACCAGGATACCTACTAATGAAGTTTCCCACACCCTAGGGGGTTGGCCAAGTAAGGGGTAGTCAGAAGCAAGCCCGGGTGTGCTACATGAGCTTCACTAAGCCTGCTAAGTAGAAGAAAAAGTTGACCACTAGGGAGACATTGATGATTAGCAAACATACTCTCGACGTTGTCAAACCCCAGCTCGTAGAAATGCTTGAGGCAATACCATTGATGATAGGTAACGAAGAGAAATTGGTGCATATGGGAACTTAGCTGTAGAGTCTTGAAAAAGAGAAAGTTATCGAGTGTTTGTGAGCCCATGTAGACGTTTTTTCCTGGTCACCTGCTGACATGCCCAGAATTGACACCAATGCAATTTCTCACCATCTGAATGTACGCCTTGACGCACGACCAGTTAAACATAAGAAAAGGCATATTGCACCAAAGCGATTGAGGCCTTTAGAAGAGGAGGTACAAAAGCTTCTTATAACTGGTTTTATCAGGGAGGTGCATTACCCTAAATGGTTGGATAACGTAGTTATGGTCAAGAAGTCTAATGGGAAGTGGCGAGTCTGCATCAACTTCACTGATCTGAATAAAGCTTGTTCGAAGGATTCATGCTCGCTCCTCAAAATCGATAGACTTGTCCATGAAACCTTTGGGTACGCCATGTTGAATTTTCTAGATGCTTTCTCTGGTTACCACTATATCAGTATGTGCCCTCTAGATGCCAAAAAAACTACATTTATTATAGAAAAGGGGACATATTGCTACAAAGTGATGCCCTTTGGTTTGAAGAATGCAGGGGCCATGTATCAACATATGGTTAACAAAGTGTTCAAGGATCTGCTTGGAGAAGTGATGGAGGCCTATGTGGATGATATAATCATTGAGAGAAAGCAGGAAGAACAACATTTCGAAAAGCTGGCCAAGGTTTTCACAATTCTCTGAGAAAACAAGATGCGACTAAACCCTAGCAAGTGTGCTTTTGGGGTGAAATCCGATAAATTTTTGGGTTATATGATCACACACCAGGGTATTGAGGCAAACCCAAAAAAAGTGTAGGTAGTGATTGATATGCAGACACCGACATTAGTTAAAGAGGTGTAGAGGCTGATTGGGCGCTTGACGACTTTGGGACGTTTTTTTATCCAAGTTTGCTGAAAGGAGTCCTTTCTTCAAAGTTTTGAGATGAGGGAAGAATTTTCAGTCGACAGAGGGATGCGAGAAAGCCTTCTAGGAGTTGAAGACCTACCTAAAAGAGATATATTTGTTGTTCAGTCTAGAAGAAGGGGAGCCTTTATACTTGTATTTGGGGATCAGCTACCACACGATCAGTGTAGTGTCGATCAAGCGAACGGGATAGGTCAATCAACTAGTCTACTATGTGAGCAAAGCATCACAAAGGGCCAAGGAGCGATACCCGTATGCAGAGAAGGTGGCTTTATCACTTGTTATGGTAGCCAGGAAGTTGAGACCTTACTTTCAAGCCCATTTCGTAACCGTCTTAACCGATCAACCATTGAGACCAATCCTGCAAAGACCAGAGTGTTCAAGGAGATTGACTAAGTGGGCGGTGGAGCTTAGTGAGTACGATATCAGTTTTGAACCTTGAAGGGCGGTGAAAGGGCAAGCACTGACAGATTTTATAGTAGAATGTACTCACCCATCGGAAGAAGAAGATGTTGCGTGCAAAGAATGGATGTTATTTGTAGACGGGGCATCCAATGCCAGAGGAAGTGGGGCAGGAGTGGTGTTAATCTTCCCCAAAAAGGAAGTTTTGGAGTATTCTATGCATTTCACTTTTCCTTGTTCCAACACACGACTGAATACGAAGCGTTGTTGGTAGGAATAAAGATGGCTGAAAAATTGGAGGTAACCAATTTAATGGCTCACAGTGACTCATAGTTTGTCATGCAATAGTTTCAAAGGCCTATGAAGTAAGAGAGCCAGTATTGTCCTAATATTTGTAGAAAGTGAAAGAGTTGGCACACAAATTCAGGTGCTTCAAACTAATTCAAATCAACAGGTCCCTCAACCAACATGTTGATGCACTATCCAAGCTAGCCTTTGCTCGTGATACTTTGGGACAGTTGATTCACATGAAGGTCTTGTAGCGATCAAGTATAGATGAGAAGGAAGGGGAGGTGTGTTGTATTGATGTGGCTGATGATTAGAGAATGCCAATACTAAAGTACCTACTTAATTAAGAGCTCCTAGCAACGCCTTTAGAGGCCAAGAGGCTGAAGACTAGTGTAGCTCGCTTTACGGTAATTGGTCGAGAGCTGTACAAGAGAGGGTACTCCACACCGCTGCTCAAATGTTTGGGGCCTCAAGAAGCAGAACGAGCTTTGGAAGAAATGCACAAAAGGGACTGTGGAGAGCACCTCGGTGGGAGAGCATTGGCTAGAAAGATCCTACGAGCTAGTTTCTTTTGGCAAACCTTGAGGCAGGATGCAGCCTAGAAAGTGTGGACATGTGATAGGTGCCAGAGGCATGCCCCTCTGACAGCATGACCCCTTCATCAATCAAGCCGATATTCCAACCATTGCCATTTGTATAGTGGGGGTTAGACATTGTGGGTCTGTTTCCAATGGCGTCAGCGTAGAGGAAATTTCTATTGGTGGCTACTGATTACTTTACGAAGTGGGTCGAAACAGAGCCCGTCACAACCATAACGGAGAAGAAGGTGGAGGGGATGGTATGGAAAGATATAATTTGTCGCTATGGTGTTTCCTGAATTCTCAACACTAACAATGGAACACAGTTCGACTCTAAAGCTTTTAGGGCCTTTTATTAGAGATGGGAGATCAATTTGAGAATGACATCTGTAGCATACCTCCAAGCCAATTGGAAGGCAGAGGCGAACAACAAGACCATCCTACAAGGCCTAAAAACCTAATTAAAGAAGGCAAAAAGCAGATGGGCCGATGAGCTCCATAGCATTTTATGGGCTTATCGCACGACCGGTTATGTATCTACGGGGGAAATGCCATTCAGTTTGGTGTATGGGATATATGCCCTTATCCTAGTGGAAGTAGACCTCAGTTCATCTCAAGTTATGGCTTTCAGCGAAGGAAGGAATTTAGATTGCTTGAGGAAGAACCTGGATCTGCTAGATGAGCTGAGAAAAAAGGCAACTACCCAGCTAGCGGCGTACCAGAGAAGGATCTCCAGCTATGATAATGAGAAGGTCTACCCCCGGACATTTCTGGAAGGAGATTTGGTGCTCAGGAAGACAACAATTATGAACGCCCTAAGGAAGGAAGGAAAACTCAGGCCGAATTGGGAGGGACCGTAGAGAATTGTGAAGATGCTGGAGCTGAACACATGTGCATTGCAAACATTTCAAGGTAAGGCGCTGGGCAAGATGTGGAACACCATGCACCTTAAAAAGTATTTTTCGGCCATTCCAATCATAGGATCTGCTAGGAAGGACGACAAGAAAGACACAGGGAGCCACGCACTACAAGAAACACCTCCTGATAATCTTATGGATCAAGATTCCCTTTTAGATTTTTTTATGTATTGTAACCCCCCTAAATGAATAAAAGAATATACCCCCTGTATTCCTGTGGATGTAGGCGATGTTATAAGCTAAACGACGTAATTTTCCTTGTGCATTGTGTGTATACATATGTGTAGCTATCATATAATGTAATGTAGGGACTATAGTGGGGAATGAATTCTGATGAGCCATAGCACTGCCAAGCTCGACAGTCACAGAATAGTAAAGGTAATGGGAAACTCACGTCCCAGAGGGGCCAACTCGACAAATGGCAATCTGGCGCTAAGACCCTGGATCTCCCTTGATTCTCAGATGCATTCCGATGTAATACCCGCAGGCTAACCTTGATCCCTTGTGTGAGTCTGGTGTAAAGTCTATGGGCTAACCTTGACTCCTTGGCAGATCCAACGCCAAGCCTCCCGATAAACTTGGAACGACTGATGACAATCTGGAGAATTATCCTAGGTCTAACCTAGATCTCCTATGGTTAACCTTATAAGACGAGCCCAAAGAGGCCCAAAGGAAACATAAGACTATGATTAACCTTATAAGACGAACTCGCTCAGTTGTGATCTGGTGCCATGGCCCTGAACCCTCCTTAATTCCCAGATACGTTCTGATGCAAGCCTGTAGGCTAACCTGAATCGCTCACGTGAGTCCGGTGCTAAGCTTATAGGCTAACCTTGACTCCTTGGTAGATCCGGTGCCAAGCCTTCCAGCTAACTTGGAAAGTCCGGTTGAATTACAATTAGTGGCTCCGGGCCAAACCTAGATCTCCTATGGTCGACTAGTCTAAAAAAGGGTATGAGAATACAGGAAACGCTTACAAGGCTGAATGGCCGTATTGGATACCCGAAGGTGATCCAGCGCAATGCCCCTAGACTAACTTAGATTCACTAGTGCAGTTCGGTGTTAGAGTGAGAGACCAACCTAGATCCCTTACGACAGACTAGTGTCAAGTTGATAAGGTTTTCCTAAACTCTCCATAGGGATCCGACGTTATGTCTCCCAGGAAACTTGAACACTTGGTTGGAATCTAGCGCTAGGACTTCTAACAAAATTGAATACACGGTGATCATTCGTTGTAGAGCCATTTAGTGAGGAGTAGTTGCTGGAGAGACCCGTTGTGGGATATCGGGATTTAAGTGATCCGCGTGAAAGCCTTGAAGCCACAGGGTGAGGCAGACGCAAACCCCTCCTCAAACTCGGGTCTCGAATTTATAGTTGAGATCCAATGCCTGACATGGACTCGGAATGGAAGAAACAAAGGTTGTAAGTATCTCTTAGAAAGATCCAGGTACATAATGAGGCGGAAGGGTAAACTCCCATTGCGGGTAGCCCGCACACATCACGAGAATAAAGAAAATGAATGTCAAGCACCTTGCCACCTCCAAGTTGTAACATGGTCAGTTCATAAAATAAAAGAAACTAGTGCAACAGATAAAGTTGACAAACAGATGAAGAGCTAAAGGCAAGGGCATATTTATAAGGGACCCTCGGGAAGCCAAAGCGGTGCAGCTTATAGAGACAGATCTTTCGGAGAGGATCTACTCTCTGCATTCACCTAAAGGTAAAAGTAGAGAATGGGGAGCAATTGTGGTACCATGTCTCTCCGAGGGAGTTCTCTAGAAGAGAGAGCTCTTGGGAAGGGAGTTGTAGAGGCCTATCGGTAGCTGTCGAGAGGCGCTCTCAAAAAGGTCCTCGGAGAAGGCTCTTTAAGAGGATTCTCTCTCTTGAAGCTCCTTGAAGAAACCTCTCCGAGAGGCTAGTGAGAGCTTTGCACAAATATCCCAATCAATCATTGAGACATGGAGTTCTATAAAAGACAAGAGATAACACAATTGACGGGATCTAAATATCTAGTAATTGATATCGATTCTCTCAAATTTCTCTTTTCGAAGTCCTTTACGTTTCTTTCCATGGCCTTTTCCTTTCCTGCATACTAACTTGACCGTCAGAAGGTCTTGGCAGGAGATTATTCCTGCGAGCCTTTTAATCTTTTTTGTGTGTTGTAGTCCTTTTGGAAGTCTAGCCTAATTCTCTTTGATCCCTCCGAGAGAGCTCCCATCCTTTCTGAGGCCTTTAAAGCACCTTCTTGATAGAGACCCCCACTCTTTTTGGAAGCTGATCGACTTCTTCTCCGAGAAGTGTATCAGACCCCCTTCGAGAACTGTTTGCAGAGATCTAGGCACCAGGCTAGTCGACCCTTTTTGAGAGAGAGCCCCTCTAAGAGACCGCCTCTCCGGGAGATTTAACCTTTCGGAGAGGTCCAATCCGAAAGACGCCCTTTCGCGACCCTATTCTCTCGGGAAGCCTTCTCTTCGAGAGAGTTCTTTCAGTGAACGTACTTTATGACGTTGACATCTTACTCGACCTTAGATGTGGTTTCCTTTACTCTAAAGAAGTTTTTGTTATTGTATTTTTAGCAACAACAGTTTCCTTGTTAAACATTTTATTGATAATTGACTACCTGATCATTCAAAATACAGTTCCTTGCTTAGGTTTCAGTCAATATTTGTAAGGGCCCACTCCTAGATATTCCAGCTAGCATAGGATATCCAAAATGAGGCCATCACAAAGATGATATAGAATAATATAATTCAACATCAGATTTTTATCTTGAGATATTATCAGCGGAAGCCAAAATAAAAGTTTACGTCATCATCAGTTTACATCATCTTGGCACCATGGCCTATACAAAATGTAAACAAAAGCACTAATGAAATTAACAAAATAAAAATTTCTTCACAACAAGCCCTCATCAAAACTACTAACATTGACATTCTAGTTTGGGATGTCTCTGTACACCTCTAGATCTGGGCTCTAGCTCTACTAGACTTGCCCTTAACAACTACTTTATCTTTACCTGGAATGATATAAGAGTAAACAAAGTGAGCGACAAGACTCGACAAATATATATATATATATATATATATAAAGTATGGAAAGATAAGATCAAGGGCATGGATAACCAAGATAGAGTAAATAATGACTCTATGAAAATATATAAGTAGGACACAACTCATAAGTTTCCATTCACAAGCTTTTCCATGCTGTGATCATCATATATGTCATGTATTCATTTCCATCCTCATGCACATGCATTAATAGTAATGAATTCCACATGCTCCACATAGCTCCCAAGGCCACCACATCCATGCATGTATACATACATCATGAAAATAAATCAACAAGCAATTGAAATTTGAGCCTCATCTACCGGGCTTATAGCCACCTTAACTCGCGTCATACACTTATAGGATATCCTTTTCTCACCTGCAGACATAGCGCCGCACAAAATAATAGGTGCACAAAAATAATAATCATATTATGCATCGCACATGAAATCCCATAATCAAGCCAACCATGTACGTATCGTGACAACTTCCCAACGTGATTATCATGCATACTTACTTGACTTAAGTGCATATTATCTCACAAATTCCATATTTAAGCAATGTTTAACCGAGCTGTTATGGATTCAAAATCTAACCAATTAATTCCAAGAATATGCAGAGATAAAGCTTATAAGGTCTAGATAATGGCACAAAAAACAGATCTCAATTTGGATATCACCACAAGAAGTTATGTTTCAAAAACTAGAACATTGTCAGATTGAAACAAAAATCTCAGATTTCAAATGGGTATTTGACAGGAAATTTACATGCTCAATACTTGTCCAAATAATCTAATTTTTATACCAAAATGAAGCTTATCGAGTTTAGTTTGGAACACAAAAAAATGATCTCGAATAAAATATAATCACACAAAGTTATATCCAAAAGAGTACAACATGTGCAGTCTAAAATGGAAAGTCAACTTTTGACATGGAAATTCGACTCTTGGAAGGTCAACTCTTGGAGAAAAAGTCGACTTGTACATCAATTTAGTAGATTCAGTCGAGAGCTTGACATATAAAGTCGACTTTTACTCAAAATAGTCGACTCTTAAGACCCATAAACAAAAATGGACGAAAAAATGCATTGCAAATCAACAATATTTGTATCATTCTAATCTAACCAATAAAAATGCCATTCCTTGAAGGATTTTTGGAGTGAATCAAGTCCCAAATGAACACTTCAACAAGGCCCATTAATATTCAAGAAATTTTACAAAATGTTCACAACCAAAAAGATAAAACCCATTTTATCAAAAGAAAAGATATTATAACAATGGAGGAGAGCAAAGTGTGCTCAAAATAAAGAGAAATAATTAAGAATATCTTGCACATAAATGGAAAAGAGAAGAGAACTTGCATAATAAAAGGAGATGTAAGAAGAACTTGCATTTTTTATGGGGAGAGACCAAAGAGAAGCTTTCCCTCAAATTTGAAAATCCACCCTTGAAGCTCTAAGCCAAGAGATGAAGAAAAAGATGGAGAAGAGGAAGAAGAGACTGTCAAGAGTAAGAAATTGGAGAGAAGAAGAAGAATGAAGCAAAAAGAAAAGAGAAGCATGGGGGAGGAGTGGGCTGCACGTCCAACTCCAACCACCCCTTGCTATTTGACCATCTTGCCCCTTTACACAACACACAAGCCAAAATTATCACGTCCCTTTTAGTCTTTTATCACTCATTTAAATTTCATTTATCTTTTCTTTACTCTTTACATTTCATTTTCACAATTGCCCTTACTTTTTCTCTCCTCAAATACATTCATTAAACCCTTGATTGTCATTTTACAATTTATTCCATTTCATTTTAAATTTAAAACATCATTTTGCAAATGGCCTCAAGTCCAACCCATATTAATCCAACTTATATTAATTAGGCCCAATTCCCTTAAAGCCCTAAATGATTTATTTTTCAACTTAGCCCAGCCGAACCCATTCTTTTACTTTTAACTCATGAGTCACATAAATTATTTCTAACCTTTAAATTTTTATAATGCTAAGATATGTAATGCACTGCACTAAAATAAAATAAAATAAAATATTAATAATAGCATAGACTCGGATCGTTATAGTATCTGTAATCTACTTAGTTTATATAATAGTAAACGAATCTGGAAGATGTATAAAATAATTTTGAAGATCGATGTATCTGAAATCTTGAGCTTTCACTTTAGATGATATTTTTGAGGACAGATTGCAGGACAAGTTGTGCGGTGGCTCCAGGAGGAAGCTCTGATGATGGGATTGAAAGTGAAGAGGGAGTATCTGAGCTTGTCATTTGAGTTGGAACAAGGAGAGACACTTCGTCTGGTGGCGCAGGTGGAGCCGGAAGATGGGCGAGGAGGACGCATCTCGTGGTGGATGGTGATGGACGGCGAGGAAAGTAAATTTCAGGGAGGTGATGGTGAATCGGAGAGGAGCAGGAGGAAATATCTGGGGTATTTGTCATTGGAGGTGTTGTATTCAAAGTTGACGGACTTGGTCAGCCTCTGCCCCTGCAACGGTGTTGGCAATCCTTGATGATTTTCACGGGCACAGACACAGACACAGTGCTGCTGTGTTGCTTGCTGGCTTCCAGTTCCAGTTTTGCACCCTAATGGTAATGGTGGTGGCATCACCAAGTCAAGTCCCTGTCCCTGTCCCTTTCTGTCTTTCCTGATTTTGATCCCTTTTTGATGTCGTTGGCCTCTTGTCCTGGAAGTACCAGTGACAAACTAGATAGATTAGAGTGTTAAGAGAGTTTGGTATTGGATCTTATCAAATGTTCGTACTCTTTGTTCTCTTTAATGTACTCCTTAATATCTTTATTCAAGGCCACATGTCCGTCCAAATCAATTGCAATTCCTGTTACTCTGCTGATGCCACAACCCACAAATTGTCAACTTTTCTATAAGGAGAATGACTCGGGGAAAGACAAAAATTTGAAGATTTGCACACGTGGAAATCTAGTACCTCTAACTAACTGATCAAATTAATCATAGCCAATACATGATCACCACATCATCTTCCTCTGACATTTTGGACTTGAACAATCGCTTGGATATCTCATATCTAGCATTTTACTCTACTCTCCATACAATTCCTTAAGATTATTCAAAATCATATCAAGTGCACTTCACATATGCTTATGCTACTGCAGTAAGTCATTCATGGAGGTGAGTATGTAGTTCTTATCTCTAAAGTCGTGGTCATGCATCTCCTCCCATGCCACTCGCTCCTCTTCACTGGATCCCTCAAGAAGCTCAACAAGAGGTGATTGATCCAAAACATAGGCAATTTTCTCTATATTTAAAACGAGTTTTAAATTCCTTAATTATTCATTATAATTGGGTCTCGTTAAAACATTTTTATCCAATATGCAAGAAAGCGAGTTTGATTGATTTACCATTTTTGAGAAATTTAACTGCAAAAGAATTTAAATTTTGTCAGTTTGATTTTATCTTGAAAAATCCATTCAGTTCTGGTCTTAAAATTAAATGGCATCTCCATTTAATTTTTTCGAATCCACATTTCTCAAGTGGTAGACGTGAATCCCATTGAAAGACTTGTAGTGGGTGATCGAAGAGACAACTCTTGCCCCTCATGTCGAACTCGATCTTCGGCTCCCATGCCACCTAATTCGCAACAATTTGGTAGTTTCTAGAACAATAACATAGTTAGATTAAACCCACTGCCTCAGCTAATGATTCACTTGAATGTCTACAAACGCAACACTTTAGTGGTTTTTAGGCCATATCCGTGTGGGTACATTGACAACATCCAATGCTTAAATAGGAACATCAATCAACTCTCATGAAATGCACCCTCCCACCTTTGGGTAGCCAAGGCACATCCAAAAAAGCGATAATATCCTATGGCGATGGAGGGCTACAATGAATCATATTCACCGCTTTAATCTAATATTAATTTTGCAAAGATTGGGAAGATTTTTCGGTAGGGGTGTTCGCGGTTCAGTCTGGCCAATTTTGAGCCAGTTTAATGCGCCAAATTGCAAGCTTGGTTTTCTACCAAATCAAACTGAGTGGTTTGATTTGGTGCGAAAAATCAAACCAAATTGCACTGCATTTTGCAATTCGGTGCGATTTGATTTTTGCGGTTTCAGAAATTTTGCGACCGATTCAGTCCTAGAATTTTTACATACACTCCTGCGGTTTCAGAAATTTTGCGACCGATTCAGTCCTAGAATTTTTACATACACTCCTAGAATTTTTACATACACTAATCTAATATAATAACCAAAAAAAAAAAAAATACCCAATAAATATGTCAATAACAGGTTTGTAAAAAATCAAGCAAGAACGAACCACATGCAGGATAATTAAGTAGGATATATACAATTATATATGCTTACATATCCAACACATTGTAAAAAGAAGAGAAGGAAAGAACAACATTAGCATCCAAACAATTTAAGTAAGAGAACGAAGAGTAAAAATTCCCAACGAACAAGCACAAATTCTGGAAACAAACAAAAACCCACGATTCAGTATGCAACAGTGTAGCCACAATGACAGAGCCTAGAAAAAATAACAGAAAAGGAAGTAAACATTGATATACCCTCAAGTGAGCAAGTTGAGATGAAGCAAGTTCAATGGAAGTTAAAAGACAATTGTAATACCCCAAAATTTAATGTAAGGGTTGGATGTTGCAATAAAGTGTTTTAAATCGAAGTTTAGAATTAAAGTATAAACAACAAATGGTTTTAGAACCCAAATGCAAATATCACAATTCGTAAAAGAGATAGCTTGTCTCCAATCAATGGGAATATTTGCAATGATGAATTGTTATTCAAGAAGGCTTGAGTTGGAGAGTTAGGATTGGAGAATTTTCTCTAAAGTCCTAAAGCCTTATGATGGTAATAATTGGATTCACCCTAAAAGTCAAAAGTAAAATAACTTGTAAGATTTGTATTGGCTTACAAAAGAAGTAGATAAAGAGACTTATCTTGAAGGCCACGTGACGGTGCATTTGGAAGCCTTGGATTGGAAGAATTGAGACTTCCTTTAAAAGAGAGAATCAAATGAGGAAATTTCAAAGTTTGTCATGATTACTAGGGTAGAAAAAAGGCTAACTTAAGAGCTAAGTGTAATCTTGGAGATTTGGAGTTGAAGGGCTATATAAAGGGAAGAAGGAAGGGCCATGTAAAGCTAAAAGTAAGAAAGAAAGCAAGGGAAGAAAAGGATCCAAGGGAAAAAGCAAAGGAAGGAGAATAGAGAAACCTGATCAGGAAATCACGAAAAAAAAAAAGGAAACCAAAAAGGTAAGCCACTTTTCTTTCCGTAGGGTCGTAGAGTACTGAAAGGGGAGTCCATAGGTTCAAACGGAAGGCGAATCGGAGTTAAAATGAAGGAATTATAGCAGTTTTAATTTTTGGTAAAAAATCCTTAAGAAACAGGGAGACGGCGCGTGTGATGCACGCGCTAGCCACTGCTGCGTGTGGCCGCGCGTGGCCACCCCTTCTTGTGGCGCGTGGTAGGGGTATTGCTATGAAATTTTGCAATAATGTCCCTTAAATTATTTCCTATCATGCTATATAAAAATATCTTGATTTGGTGACTCGAATTGTATGAAACTGTAGCAAGAATAGGCCAAAATTCCTATCAACAGCAAGCAAACCAAACTAGCAGCAAGGGTGAGTGGTTTTCTACATTACTTGAGCTTTATATTGATCATTTCTTGAGCCATTTGTGTTGGATGTGGACTTGCTCACTTAATCTCTTTGTTTAGCATGTATCTTTCCTTGTTTCATCACTTCATGGCATGTGGTTGTTTGTGGCAAGCTAGTGGCCACCATGAGTGGCTATTGGAGTCACATATGCGTGTTGAGATGAGCATGGTGTGTGCAGGGGTGATTGCAACACCTTGGCATGGCTTTTACAAAAAGGGGGTTTCATTTTGCATACTTGCATTTTATACATGATCTATTTCTTTCTTAAACCATCTCAGATAGATTTATATAATCTAACTTAGGTTGATGCCCCTGGAACGTGTATGTTTGGTTTGTTAGGAGCTAACAAAGTGAGCGAGGTAAACAGGAAAGAAATTATGGGCGTTTAATGCTTTTCTGTTATTTTGTGTAATCTATTCAAAAGCGTTGTAATAATTCAGAGATTATATTACTTTTTTTGTGTTAGACTTAACTCTATGGCTTGTGCATATTAAGCTTGTATTGGGAACCCTTTCAAATTTCCGGGCAGGTTCGATCCAAGACTTTCGCTGTTTAGGGTTTCCTAACACCTTTTAGGTGATTGGGTGTATACTTTCCTGTGTTACTTGAGTCGAGGAGGTGTTACAACAACTATGACAAGTAAACATGCCTCAATTTTGTCCATTGACCGAATGATATCTTGTTCATCATACAACATATCTTCAATTGAAACTTTGCTCACTTTGACATAATCAAATAAGAGCAGCTTATAGATGGCCTTTGTTGCATGAGTCATGAAAACTCACCCCTTGAACGTGGTCTATAAAAAGAATCCCAGAATTAGCATCTAAAAGGAAACTATGAGAGTTAATTGAGCAACTGTTACTCAAGAAAGCAACAAACATTCTCCAAGAAATATGGAAGTGAAGCAGCATGATCCAAGTGAAAGTTGACAACAAATAGCATTAACGTGCACTTAATCATTAACAACATAATGTCAAAAGTCAAAAAGAAATAATGATGCATTTAAGGTTAAAAAATATAGTGGGAAACATATTCCTTGATAGTATAAAATTGAAGAAGGGGAATACATACAAGACTTTTAAGGAAACATGCTCAAACATCATAGGAGTAAGAAATGCTTGAAAATATTATAAGACAAACAAGAATGGATTATTAAGGTTCGAAGTAAAATAAGGAAAATTCTTAAGGTTTGAAATAAAATAAGTTACAATCCAATCGTCATACAAACTTAAAAGTTCAAAGTTTACAACAAGTATGCTCCAAAGTCTTCAACTTCATCACTAATTAAGGCTGAGAAATTTTTTTGTCATAACGGACTTATTTGCAAAATTAAGGAGAACAATAAAAATTAGAAAATTAAAATGTTAAAGTTAATACAAATAAAATAATAAACATGTTTGATGAGTAGATAAAAAATTATCAGATTCAACTGATTCATAAGTAGCATGCTTTTCTAATATTGGGCTCATATCCAATGGTAAAGATGTAGCTCTCAACCAATTCTGACAACAAATCAACACTTCTATCATAGATGGTGTGACACCCGTAACTTAAAACATGCTTAAAAATAATAATGATAATAATAACATTCTTATGAACTTTTAGGTTTTGCGCAGACGAAAACTTGAGAAACAAAACTTTTATAAACTTAAGTAAAGTTTCAAACATAAAAAGATTCAAAGCATGTTTTGTGTAAATATAAAGTTTGATACTGAAAACATGGTTTCAATAGAAGAGAGAAAGAGTTAGCAAATATAATAGCATCTATACCGAGAAATCCGGACTTAAAATGAGACTTGACTCTTTTCATAAACTTATATAAGCTTTAAGGACATACAGTGTTACAATAGTGTACATCTATCATAAGAGTGTAATATTGAAAATCTTTCTATTACAAGAAGAGAGAAACATCATTTTGACTATTAAAAATTATCTTCAAGTAGCCACCATACTCTACGTCCACGTTTCGATCTCCTCATTCATAATCCCCTGGGGCAGAAAAATTTGGGATGAGATTCTTGTGAGTCTCAGTAAGTACAAGAGAACCATCATATGTATTTAAACAAGTCATGACATAACATAATATATCATATGGAGACACGAGAGGTTCCACCAACTTGCAGGGGTAAGAACCCTTGTGCGTAGCACTACCAAGCTCCGGTCCCGAAACTTGCATAAACATATCATGAGGGACCACATAACATAATTCATGGGCATACTTAAACATCATAAATAGTTCATAATGTACTTACCTCAACTTGGTTTGATGAGATTTGAATGTTTAAGGTTTCACCTTTACACCACTCAAAATGGCATACACCTAACTTCGATTGATTTGGAATGCCCAAAACTCACCTAAGGGTCTTATTTATAGAATTACCCAACAAATCATAACCTGCCACATGTCATGTAATTATTTGGGACTCATCATGACTTCCAAGTGTTCACATTGCCAAATATCATATATAATCATTTATATCCATGTGTTCTTATCAAATGGTGCCATGTGTCCCATATAATCATTTCTATCCATGTGTTCTTATCTTATCTTATCTTTCTAATGACCAATGGAAGCTTGCCATGTGTCCTTGATATTTTGAGCCTCACATGCTTTATTACATTTTCAACACTTCCATCATTACATCTCACACGATTTAATTCATTTTTCTACATTTCCCATCTTACTCCCACATGGTTAATTGATTTTCTACATTTTCTATCATTACTCCCACATCGTTAATTGATTTTCTACATTTCCCATCATTACACCTTTAACTAGTTAGATATATTTGGTTACTTTAACTACTTAGTTTGAGATATTTTGAGGTTTCAAGAACTGCACCTTAGCCCAAACTTTTCGAATAATTTGCACTTAGGCCTTTGCAACTTAGTCCCCAGGCTATTTTTAATTGCATATTTTGGCCCCTAGAAAATGGATAAATTATGCTAATACCCCAAGATTTTAGGTAAATTACACTTTTACCCGAACTACCATATTTACGATTTTGCCCCTGGCTCAAAAACTGAATTTTTATCTCAAGACTTTCATAATCCTTTGAAATATCATATTTTCTTCAAGTATTTGAATCTAGAAATCTCAAGTATTACATCATATTTGAGTATAAAAATCTCGGGTGTTACAGATGGACTCAACAAACTTCGAAACAATCAAGTACCCTACCTCTAGTGCTAAAAGCTGACTCAAAAGCTACTGTTGACACTTTAATGGCAAGAACATCTCTAGCAATTAGTGATAGGACATGGTACTTTGTCGAAGATACCTTTCACCATGCCAAAATATCAAAAATCTTGTTTCTTATATCCTCATTTGGCTCAACTATGTATCTTTCAAGCACATTTTTCATTTTAGTAGCATTATCTTGAAAACATTCTTTCTCAAAACCAGATTAAAACATATTAACAGTATCATCCTCATCAGGATCCACAACTAGAAACCTTGGTTCAGAAGTTATCCCACATTGTTCATCTAATTCATTTGCTGCATAAAAATTCACCAACTTCCCTAGAGCACTCTTGATAGAATCCATAATGCTTTGAACTTCATCTTCAGAATAGAGTTTGTGCAAACAAAATGCCACATATTTCATTTTGTACCTAGGATCAAGTACAACTGCTACATAAAGAAGCATATTTTAGTTTTGAATGTTGGAAGGTAGTCTATGAGGGTAATTCTAATTCCTTTGAATTCTTCTAGGATAATTACTACTAAATGTTGTTTAACAAGGAAAGCTATACCTAAGAGAATGATTATCACTACATGGATATAAATAGAGGAGGATCTCTCATCCGAGACAAGCATTCATTCTCGATATTATTATTAAGCTAGAACTAGCTTTTTATTCTCCTTTTTATTGCTCCTTATCTAACTTATGTATCAGAATGGCTTTCTTGGCTAGCCTCTGGGTAATCTCATCTTTTTTTTGTTTGCAATCTACCAATTCTTGTGATCTAAAGTAGAAGTTTCTTATTCTCAAGTATGTTCATTTTCTTTAAATATATTTGTGGTTGAATTGTGCATTATCACTTATCAATGATTTAATAAGGTCCATAGTAAAAAGGAGAAAGCTTTTTGTTTTCTGATGTTTGAGACTAAGTTCTCAATAAGGTTTGAGCTTAATATGTATGTAATCCCCTGTCTACTATTTTCTTTGTTGAGTAATGTAGGAGTGTGCACCCAAGAGGGGGTGAATTGGGTGTTTCAAAATTTTCGATTTGATGAATGTTTTACACAAAAACTATTTTATGCTCTTTACTAGTTTTGAAAATAATGCTGAAATGTAAAACTGTAAATGCACATTAAATGAAAATCAAGTGTAAGGGAAATAAAAATAAACAAATTACAAATGTATAAGAGATTTATAGTGGTTTGGCATAAACCCGACCTATTCCACTACCATAGCTCATCACTAAGGATTTTCAACGATTCACTAATTGTTTAGCTTTTGTAGGTTAAGTTATAACCTCAACCTTTATATACTTAGATGAAACCTCTACTTTTACATACTAAGCAATAACCTTCACAAGCCTTTTTATAGGATAACGCAACAACCCTTACAACAGTTTCTTTTAAATAATTTTGAGCAGAAGCTTAGAACGAACATCCTCAAAGAATATGAATGAAAGAACAAGATGGATTTTTAAATACCAATAGAGGGAATAAAAAAAATAGGAAATGAAAACACTTCACTCTCTCTTTTGGTATCAAGAACTTGATAACTTGAAGGCAGGTGAACAAAAGTTGGCTTTAAGCTCAACTTTTCTTCCTTCTTTTCTCTTTCATTCTCCTTGCTAAAACCTTTTTTTTTTTTTAATCATTGATGTGTGTCATTGCATTCTCGTGCATGCCTTGGATATATATAGTTGATGTCTCTTCAATGCACCTTTGTAGTTGGTCCAAAGGATAAATGAATTAACATGTAAATCAACAAATAATATTCTATTTTTGCATTCCAATGGTTAGTATATGTTCTTTAAGCTCAAAAATAGTCACTTTGGATTAAGAGATGTTTATACAACTTTTTGTAATAGTTTAATTGTGTAAAGTCAAAATTGTGCGCATTTAATGATATCTATAATGGCTATATTTTTTAAATTCAACACAACATTAGTCGAGTAATAATTATGTTACTAGAGTAAGATGCACAGTTACTAGAGTAAGACCAAATCTAGTTTACATGTATATACTCTTTTATGAATATAAATTAAAGAATAATGAACTAACCTTTGGTTATTTGACGTGTGAAAAGTTGAATCTTTGTGCCTCAAGGTGTCACCCACTCTCTATAAGCCATCCACACCAAAGAAGAAGCTCTATCAATGCCAACGAGCATACCCCTTGGATATTCTTATACCAAGAAAACAAGATCCACCACTTTTAGCCTCTTGAAAACTCTTTCAACCTCCTTGGAGGCAATTGCAACTTTTCTTAATTTTTCCCAAAGTTGTTCCTCTAAGGCATAGGTTATTCAGGACCTTAGATAAGGGAGCAAAACCAAACTTTAGTCAAACTAGGATTAGAAACCAAGTCTCATGTTTTGGACTTGCTTGGCCATGGCTAGCTCATTGTTGGGAAAATCGCATGCGCTGGGTAAGTGCTAGGTCGTGTAGGCATGCAAGCGGCCCGACAACGTGCTTTGGACTGCGTGCACTGGGCTATATGCGTGTAGGCCCTGGCTAGCCAAGTGCGCTAGGCGGGTGCTTGGCCGTGCAAGCTGTGCATACACTGGCCTTGGGCCATGCCTAGGTCTATCCTGGGCCACATCATGTGTCGTGGCTTTTCAATTTCCACCCTATTTTCTTTCTTGCTCATTTTTTACATCCTGTGGAATTTTTCAAGAGTGCTAGCTCACCCCAAAAACCTACGAATCATCTTGACCAAAACATTTTTCAGTACCATTGAATTTTTCATAAAGTTTCTCTTTGTTTGTGTGTGACTTTATAGGTTCACTATAATGATGGCAAAGGGAAATTAAAGAATCCTACTCAAGATCAATCTTTTTTATTAAGATTTGTAATTTATGTCATTACATGACTAAAAATTACCATCTTGCCCTTAGACTAAGAATAATGTCTAGCAACATATCATGGCCCCCTATATCATAATGACATGCAAATGACACTTTTGATTAACTTTTTCGCGATGAGTTCAAGTGCTAATCGATTCCTCTATTATAATGCCTTAGTATCGTCTAGAAGTATAGTCAAATATTAAACCTCCAATAACCAACACTATGTGTACGAATGCTAAGTCCACAACTCTTATAGTTGAATTAATAACTTTTATTAATTCTCAATTATCTATGTTGACCAACAACTTCTTGAGTTATGACTTCATCATTCACATAGGGCATATACCTTTTGAGATTATTACAAAGGTCAATAGATCCCATCTTACGTACTCATCTATCTTCGTATGATTCAAATCATACCCAATAACCACCCTATTAGAGGCCCCTCTTCCTGGACCTTGTATAATGGCATCAAAGCATGACACTTCTCTTACAAGATAATTGTGGCACCTCAAGTCAAGGGATTGCTAGCACTTGTAGCCACAAAGAACTCCCAATTGATATTTAGTAAGAGTTACTATTTGGGTGTTCTCGGGTTAATTCATTCAATGAACTCATTCAACAATGAGCACCTACACACTTTCATTAGTGTTACCACAGTAGTCAATGAGATCAACTACCCCATTGTGATCATGCCTCACTCTATAGTCCTACGACCAGGAATAATTTTAAGAATGAAGCACAAGTCATTTGGTCTCATTAGTATGATTTCATCATAATTCGATTGACATCGCTACATTGTTTAGGCTTCATCTAAACATGAAAACATAAAGGTGAACGCATTTCCAACTATTAAAAGAAAATAACTCTTATTAATCAAAATATGTATGAGATTTATAAGAGATGCATCTAATTCACAACTCTTATGATTGGCTCCTAGGTTACAACTCTATCTGATGACGGTGTTTGAGACTGACACCACGTGTTGCCTTGACAAATGGACTTCCGGAGTAAAGCTTCAAACTTGGCTATGTCGGGCCTCAAGAATAGCACCTGTAAGATAGCAGAGTAACGGGGCTAGGATCCCTCGAGGTAGACTCCGACGCTCAAGTCAGTAGAGTAAATGCAGGTAGTAGAAAATGTAAGAGCTGGAGAGTCCCCATACCTGGTGAGGACCCTATTTTTTATAAGTAGGTCTGTTGTAGGGTATCCGAGATAAAACTCAAGATGGACGGGCACGGCTCCTGAGGACCCTGGTAAAGCTGGAACAGGTCTCGCAGTCCGGTCTGGATTTTTCGGACTCCATTCTGGATTTTTCGGACTCCATTCTGGATTGCTCTACAAGCGTTGCCACGTGTCTTTTTACTAGTCATATAGGATTGTTCCTCGCTCCGCCTTATAGACTTGACACGTGTCAGACTCTCGGGCGATCCATGTGGCGAGCGAGACTACTTACGTGCAGGGGCCATTTTGGTAATTTGGCCAATGCCACATCACTATCAATCTCTCAATTAACTTAAAGCCAATCACTCTTGTACAAGATGTCTATATTCTCAAGATGCTTCTCGAAAAGTTTCTATGAAAGTGCCTTACTAAATGAATCTACTATATAATGAGGAAGTGCCTTAGTATGTGCTTTGATCGCTGATAAGACCTTAGCTCCTTGGCTTGAGTTATTGCCCCATTATTATTACAACACACAAGGACTGGGTCAACTATGGATGGAACCACTCCTAGTTCCAAGAGAAACTTTTTCATCCAAACTACTTCTTTGGCTGCCTCTGATGCTACAATATACTCTAATTCACAAGTAGAGTTTACAACAATTTCTGGTTTGGAACATTTCCAGCTCACTGCTCCACCATTCAGTAAAAACAAAAATCCAGAATTGGATTAGCTATCATCTACATCAGATTGAAAACTAGAGTCTGTGTGACCTCAAGTTTCAATTCACCTCCTCCATACACAAGGAACATATCCTTAGTTTTTCTTAAGTACTCAAGGATATTTTTAACTACTTTCTAGTGTTTCTCACCTAGGTTCGACTGATATCGGCTCGTGACACTCAAATCATGTGCTACATCAACCCTTGTGCATAGTACAACGTATGAAATATTACGCAACAGGGGGGTGAATTGGGTCTTCTCATTTAGTTTGAATAGACATTAACAATAAATTAAATTAAACAATCATAAATTATTTTAAGCACTAATCCAACATTTATAAATTAAATGCATCATTTAAATTGTAGTATCAATAATTTAAAAGAATATATATTGATAACAATAAACTTAATGAGTATAAATTTAGAAGGCAAGATAGAAAATTGACATAAGTTGCACTTACAATTTTAAATACAAGAGTTAAAACTTAATTTCATA
The DNA here is from genome assembly GCA_036245055.1 of Diospyros kaki. NCBI lineage: Eukaryota > Viridiplantae > Streptophyta > Magnoliopsida > Ericales > Ebenaceae > Diospyros > Diospyros kaki. Next base: position 22,335,538 of record BSEG01000010.1, on the reverse strand, counting down.
AGGCATACTATAAATAAGACTATAATATAAAATTAGATTATAGATATATTAGATATTATATGCAAACAAGAAACTTCACTCTTAGAAAATATTAATTTTATAGCTTGGGAAGATATAGTTATGATTTCTCATTTATCATTAAAACAAGATATTCATTGATAGCCTTTGAGAAATCTGATTTAAAGCTTATGCTAATGACTCATGAGATCATAGAATTTAGCACAGTTAATTAGCACCCATTTTGATCAATACTAAAAAGATTTGAGAGAGAAGTATACCTTAGGCATACTTTACCTTGAATACACACTTTAGCAACATATTTCACTAGAAGATAGGATATTCCTTTAAAGCATTCTCTAGCTATGATTAGATCAAAGGATTTGTCCTTTTAATACTTTTCTTCTTGGATATAAAACTATAAAGTACACAAAGGACTTATGGATACCCATTTTCTTAGGTCATTATGGGTTAGTAAGATAGATATAACATAAGAACAACCCTTTTAGCAAATATATAGACATGTTAGATCCACATACTGAATTAAAACAATTTTGCAAAATGGACTAAACTCTTTTGATTTAAAACAAAAAGAGGAGAAAACATTAAAAACATTTGATGTGCCATGATGGCTCTTTTTGATAGAAAAAAATTAAATTTTATATGCGAGAAGAAATTTATAATGAAATCCAATTGAAACAATATTTTCATGAACAATGCAGATGATTTTGAAAATATATACTATGTTATGCATTTTTAATGTGATATGCAAATGATTTGAAAATATGTATGATGAAATGCAATTTTCAAAAAAAACATTCCCTGATAGCTCATAATTAAAAACATATTCATGAGATTTATCAATATTAATAGTTAAGCACCTTACTCATAATTGATAGATAATGTAAAGATAGAGACTACCTGCTCTTTCTCATTTTGATTAAAGCACACTTACTTGCATGATGCTTCTCAGGATAGATGCTTTAGATGCTGCTACTTCTTTTCAAATAAAGGTTAGAATAGATAAAACATATGTAAGATTTTGATATATCAAAAATACTAGGAAAATCATTTTTATAGATAATCAGATAGCAAAAAAAAAAAAAAATGATTTTATCACTACACATAAAAATCACCCAATTCATATCAATGAAGCTCATAAGATCATATAGATAAAAATGTTTAAGCACATTGATACCAGATGATGCCATTAGAAAAATAAACACTACCTAAACAGGTTAGCTTTTGCAAAAGCAATGAAGCACAATGAATGGCAAGGATCACTCCTGGCGATTAAACCAATATTCAGAGTACCTGCTCTGATACCACTTGAAAGATTACCCAAGAGGGGGGTGAATTGGGTATTCTGACTATTTTTACAAATAATAAAAATATCCTAAACTTTAATGATGCAATAAAGTTAGTTGAAGAAAAATATTTTCTCAAACTACAAACAAGTGTAGTAGCGGATAAGATAAACATGAATGCATGGACAACACAAAGGATTTTTCATGGATGATGATTTTGAGAAAGCTTTTGACAAGTAATAAATTTATATATGAAAGGATTAATATGGAAATGTATGCATTTTAGAAAGATGCTTAGAAGGCACTTTATATAAAGAAAAATTAGTTTATAAATGATTACGCAATTAGATAGATTAAAATCTTGCATGCAGTGAGACTAATGTTTGAAAAGCTTTTTATGCGACTAATGAAAACTAGAATAGAAATGAATGTTGATGGATATGTCATGTAGGAGTATAGTATAAAGTAAAAGAGATGCTTTACAAAAATCGAATATGAAATAGAGTTTAAACTTATAGTTATTTATGAAAAGATAGAGAAGTTTATTTAAAATGAGGACTTTATGAAACAAATATGAAAGATTGAAAAGGATGACTTTTAAGATGATTCCAACCGTGAAAATATTTTGATGACATTTAGAAAAACAATGCATTGAGCTATATTGATGCATAAAAAACATCTATAGAGCAGATAAAGAAAAATAATGATAAAATGAAAGCAATAAAACCCAACACCAAGAACACAACAAATTTTGAGTGGTTCGACAAACATGCCCACTCCACTACCTTAGCTCCTCACTAAGGATTTTGAACATCCACTAAGGATAATAGTTTTTTCAAGTTCAACTATAACCTCCACTTTTACGGGTTAAGTAGGAACCCTTGTTTTTATAGGCTGAGCAATAACCTCCACTTTTACAGGCTAAGTAGGAACCTCCACTTTTCACAGGTTAAGCAGTAATCTCCACTTTTAACAAGTTAAGTAGGAACATTTACTTTTATAGGCTAAGTGGGAACCTCCACTTTTCACAAACTAAGCAGTAACCTCTACTTTTCATAGGCTAAGTAGGAACCCTTATATGAGCCTTTTTCATTCTAAGAAAGCTAAAACCACTACCTTTTAAAGGATAAGGCATAACCTTTACAAGTTCACATTACATGTGAAAGGATTTCTTAAGAGAAAAATACAAGATGTACAAAGATATCATTTTTCTCTTGGACAAAAGAAAGTTCAAAAGAATGAATGAATAAAGAACTCAACTCTCTTATATAGTCTGGTTTAGAAAGATATACAGTTGATCTCACTAGATTGTAGCTTGGAAGTGAAAGATTAAGTATGGCGGATGTTTACTTCAAGCATTAGACTGAAAGAAGATAGCTTGTTGAGTTTGGAACAACACCAGCAGCTTTCATTAATCATTGAACGACCTTAGGCTTATTTGTTGATCAACTAACAATAATGACCTCTTTGAAGCACTCTACCTTTTATAGATGCTTGAGACTTGAAAGATGACATTGAAACCTACATACACTCGTAACTTCTTTGATTTGACCATTAACGATCAAATTAGTTAGAATCATATGCATAATATATATGGGAAGCATTAAGAACTCTTGCATAAATATATTCTAACATTGTTTTGTAAGAGAACACAACTAGAAGCATTGCAATAAGCAAAAAAAAGTTCTAATGGCCAAAGCTATTCCATTTTTTCTTTCTGAGTAACAGTTATAAAATTTGAAATGGAATGCCAGTTACTTGACTAACTCCTAGAGTTACTTGAACTAATGAGGAGCATACTTGATTGGATAATTCATGCAATTGATTATGTAGAAGCCTTGCAAAGTCTTACTCAATTATGACAAAGTCATTACTTGACTAACTCAAAAGATACAAAGGCTTGGCATTAAGCACTCGACTACTTGGCTAAGTTTACTCGACTAACAGAAAGATATACTTGAGTATAGATAACTAATACTAGATTGAAATTAACCACAAAGACTTAGGCATATTTTATCCAATCTTTACTCTATTAAAACATATAGATACTCGATTATAAAAATACATTAGTCGATTGAGAGAAAATATACTCGACTAAGCAGATTCTTGGAGTTTTGATACTAGCAGAATAATCTATTGAAAATATTCCTTACTCGATTGATTTTGAAATATAGAGATTTTGCATAAAATACTTGAGTAGGAAATCTTAATAGTTGATTGAAATAAGTTTTTGCTAAAACATATAATTGATTGTTTTGAAAACAACTAAACCAATACTCGACTAAAAGTATGTTGAGATTTTACTATCCATAAAGATACTCGATTATAAACATACTATACTCGATTTTGAAGATACTGATTTTATATAACACATACTTGACTAGGTTTTTATAAACATGATTGAATACATTGAATATACTGAAAAATATACTGAGTAATGTTTGATTGATAAAAAATAGGTGTAAAAAGATTTAAAAGAATATTTTGGCTACTTTGCCTTCAAAAGCTTCAAAAGCACATATACATAGTTTACAAAAAGGCTTTTAATACATAGCCGATATTGAAAATATTTTCTCAAACATTTAATCGTCAAACTCGGTTAATATAAAACAAGATTTTTCTATATTGAAGAATATAAGAAAATATAAGCCTGAAGTTCTCCCATTTAAAGATAGATATTTTTAAGCTTCATACTCCTTTATCGACTAAAAAACAATACTTACCTATTTTGAAAGACATATAAAAATATATGACTATGAGGTTTTCAATATATGAAAGAATATATAAAATGTTTTGAAAATCATAATAGAAATGTTTTAAAAATTATCAATAAACTATTTTTACTAAAAATATATTTTCAAGATTATTATCTTCATAAATCAAAATACAAATTTCTCAATAGTATACATGATGGATTCAATAGCTTATGCATAAGGCATCCTATTTATGCGCTCTCTCTCTTCAAAAGTTTGTGGGGAATGCTTCTTAGAGAGGTGAATTTCTTGACTCATCAATATGAATCATCTCTTGGAATTCTCCATGCTAAACTTCTTCAGCACCTTTTCTATGTACGTTGATTGGGTTAGTCTTAGCATCTTATTAGATGTATCTCTGTAGATCTTTATTCCCAATATGAATGATGTCTCACCCGTATTTTTCATGGAGAAGTCTTAGACACAATACTTATCGATTGTAACATCCCTATGTCATTACCAATCAAAAGTATGTCAACCACATATAAAACCAATAAAATGATCTTGCTCCCACTAACCTTCTTGTACACACAAGGTTCATCCAAATTCTTGATGAAGCCAAATGTTTTGACCGCCTTATCAAACCAGATGTTCCAACTATGAGAGTTCTATTTTAATCCATAAATGGATCTATTAAGCTTGCACACCTGATTTGTAAAACTCTTGCAAATGAAACCATCAAGTTGTGTTACATACACATCCTCGATCTGATTTTTGTTAAGGGAAGGTGTTTTCACATCCATTTTCCAAATCTTATAGTCATAGTGTGCAGTTATAACTAATAAGATCCTAATGAACTTAAGCATAGAAACTAGTAAAAGGTTTTATCCTAATCAATTCCTTGTTTCTGATGATATCCTTTTGCTACCAATCTAGTTTTATAAGTCTCGACTTCTCCATCAACTCTCGTCTTTCTCTTAAAGACCCATTTGCATCCAATGGGCTTAATGCCCTCAGATGGATGCACCATGTTCCAAACTTGGTTGGAGTACATAGGATTCATTTCAAATCTCATGGCTTCAAGCCATTTCTCAAAGTCATACTAGCTATTGCCACTTTGCAAGTTTGAGGATCCTCATCCTCTATTATTAGAATATCTCAACCATTTTGATCGATATATCCCATATATCTCTCAGGTGGTCTTGAAGTTCTAATAGACCTACGTAGTGGAACCGTTTTAAAAGGTTCTTGAATAGGCTTGTTTGTATCCTCTACTTGTGGTTCTTGAATTTCTTTAAGATCTACTCTACTATCCAAGCTTCTTTCTTTGAGTAAATCAGTGTCTAGAAAAATAGCATTCTTAGAGAGAAATGCCTTTGCCCCTTTGGATTGTAGAAATAATATAATCGAGTTTTTCTTTGATATCCTACAAAATAGCACTTTGAGCATATAGCCTCAATTTATCTGGATTCAATCTCTTGACATGTGTAGGACATCCCCATACCTTTATATGACTTATAACAAACTTATTCCCAATCCACATCTCATGTGGGTACAAGAGATTGATTTGCTTGGAACCTTATTGTTAGTGATAGTGCCCTAAATGCTAGATTTATACTACATAAGATGTATGTGAGTGGCACTTATGATGTAATCTTGATAATTAATAAAAGGTCATATCTTCATTCATACTTTGTGTTTTTCCTTTATGAATGAGTCCCTAGATTTCTTGGTAGAGATCCTATTCTTAAGTGTTAAGAATAATGTGATGAGGATCTTTAGTTCAAAACTTCTTAAAGATATTCCTAGTCCTCAGATTTATTAAAAGGGGAATATGATTCATCGATCATGGACTTGCACATAGGCTACTACCATTGATTAGCATGAGATGCTAATGACTATGGGGTGGTGAGTCACATGCCACATTGCATGAGATGTGTATAGTAGATATGTGGGTGGGTGTTAGATGAACATCCGTTAAATGTGATGCTTACGACAGATCACATGAATTTGAGGATTAATGATCTGTTGTTGGCTCTCAATTGTGAATTCGGTCCTTTGACTGGAAATTACAAAGTTATCTTATGCACTGGTGTCAAGGATTTTTCGTTGAGCAGAACCATTCGATGTGAGAGGTAGGGATGCTCTCTATGTGGTCTCTGTGCAATTGTGTATAGAGGCAAATGCTCACGAATGGGATCCATTAACCTCCATTGGATCAGGGTGAACATCCTATGTGATCTAAGTTGGTTGTGATTGGAAATCCTTTGGCCAGGGTGATCGTGATCAGAAAGAGTTTCTGATGTTGGAAGAGTTCTGAAATGCTACCTCGATCACACTATACTAGATCTGGTATAGTTACCGAGTTTTGTGAGTTTAATTAGTCCATGACTCTCACTCAGTTGAGATGTTAGCCAATGGAAGGATTGTAGTGTGGTAATCGAAGAGCCTTAATAGGTTCATATGAAGTTCAAACTTTATTACCATTAGGATCATCCTAAGTCTTGGCTAAAGGATACTTAGGATCTTTCAGGGTGCTCTAGGGATTTGGAGAGATCTTCTTAGTACGTTGAAGTGTTCGGGTGGCATCAAGGAGTTGATGTGTCTTGATTGCTATATGGTTATGAACTTAGAAGGTCACAGGCACACTGAGTAATGTATCGAATTAGTGAACTGTTGTTGTTAGTGTGTTCCTCGTCCCTAAGAGTTAGTGATGTTGGTTGCAACTATGAGTCAGCTATATGGATCTATAGATATGGGAGACCACTAAAAGTTAGTGGGGCACACACCATTAGGAGTTAACGAGGGTCTTGGTTCCATTAAGACTTAATGGAAATGATATTAAGAGTTAATAGTGGGGCTTAAGTTTAATATGACAAAGCTGGAACATTGCTGGCAGAATTGGTTAATTGGTGAATAAAGTGGTTGAATGCTTAAAGTAGTTGATCGGTCCTATCATGAAGTCAACTGTTTGTCTCTTTTCTACTCTTGTCGCTTTGTCACATCAGAGCATTAAATGCTCTAGTGGATTATATAATGAGAGAGAGAGAGAGAGAGAGAGAGAGAGAGAGAGATGATGAAGCATGGGCATGTGAAGCTTCCATCATAAGACTCTCGATTGCTTCTTCTTCTTGTGTTGAGAAAGAGAGAGAGAGAGAGAGAGAGAGAGAGAGAGAGAGAGAGAAAGAGAGAGAGAGAGATGATGAAGCATGGGCATGTGAAGCTTCCATAAGAAGACTCTCGATTGCTTCTTCTTCTTGTGTTGAGAAATTTGTACTTTGATTTATGGAGAAAATGATATTGAAAAATATATTTTTAGTAAATATGGTTTATTGATGATTTCCAAAATATTTTATAAATCCTTCTATATATTGTATATTGAAAACCCTCATACTCATATGTATATTGAAAACTCTCACATATTTATATATGTCTTTCAAAACAGCTAAGTATTGGTTTTAGTTAATAAAGGAATATGAAGTTTATGAAAATATTTTTTCTTTAAATTGGAGAATTTCAAAGTCATATATTCTTATATTATTCAAAATAGAAAAATTCAATTTTATGTTAATTGAGCTTGATGTTTGAAGAAATACTTTGAAAATGGGCTATGTATTAAAAGCCCTTTTGTTAAACTAAGTATATGTTTTTTTAAAGTTTTTCAAGACAAAGTATTCAAACATTCTTTTAAATCTTCTTCACCTGTCTTGAATCTAAAAATAACTTTATCAATTAAATATTACTCATCATGTTTTTCAAGTTAATCAAGTATCTCAAAAACCTAATGGAGTATGTGTTATACAAATCTATATCTTTAAAACTATAATCAAATAAGGTATTTGTATAATCGAGTATCTTTATATATATTGAAATCTGAGCATATTTTTCGAGTATTGGTTTAGTTGCTTTCAAATCAGTTGATTATATGTTTTAGCAAAACTTTCTTTCAATTGACTATTAAGATTTCTTACTCGAGTATTTTATGCAAACTCTCTATATTTCAAAAATCATTCGAGTAAGGATTGCTTTCAATCAAGCATCTTTTTGATATTAAAAAGTCCAAGTATCTCCTTAGTCAAGTTTATCTTTCTCTCAATTGACTAATATATTTTTTTAATTGATTATCTATTTATTTTAATCGAGTAAAGATGGGATAGATTTTAGCTAAGCCTCTGTGCTTTATTTCAATCGAGTATTAGTTATCTATCATCAAGTATTTCATTTTTGTTAGTCAAGAAAGCTTAGCCTGATAGTCGAGTGCTTAATGCAAAGTCTCTGTGACTTTTAAATCAGTTGAGTAAAGCTTTGTCTTACTCGAGTGAGGCTTCCATATAATCAATTATTTGATTTATTCAATCAATTGGAGTGTTTCATTAGTTGAGTATCTCTAGGACTTAATCGAGTAGCTGGTACTTGATTTCAAATTTTATAGCCACTACTTAGAAAGCAAAAAGGGAATAGTTTTGACCATTGGAGCTTTATTTGTTTATTCCAATGTCTCTAACTATGTTATCTTATAACTGAATGTTAGAATATATTTATGTTGAGTGCTTAATGCTTCCCATATATATTATGCATATATTTCTAACTAATTTAACCATTAATGGTCAAATCAAAGAAGCTATAAGTTGAGCAAGTCTCAATAATGAATTCGACCATCAAGCTTCTATATAAGCCCAAGATGTGCGATCGATCAAGCCCTTGTTGAGCCATTAAGAAAGCCTATGTTGTTGACATAGCCGTGAGTGCAAATGCTCGAACTATATAGAGCAAATCCAATCACAACAAACCTAATTCTTTTCAGGCCATTTTTCTATGCTTGAGTGACTGCTTATTTAGTTTATCTTCTATCTTCACTTTTAAGGCTTTATATGGTGAGATTATTTGTATATATTTCTAAACTAGATTGTATAAGAGAGCTGAGTGTTTTATTCATTCATTCTTTCGAACTCTCTTTTGTCCAAGAAAAAATAGATATCTTTGTACATCTTGTATTTTTCTCTTAAGAAATCCTTACACATGTTTTGTATAAACTTGTAAAGGTTATGCCTACGCCTTTAAAGGTAATGTATTGGTTATGGCTAAGCCTCTTATGAAAAAACCTTATGTAAGGGTTCCTACTTAAACCATGAAAAGTAGAGGTTACTGCTCAGCCTGTGAAAAGCAAAGGTTCCTACTTAACCTATAAAAGTGGAGGTTCTTACTTAGCTTGTAAATGTGGAGGTTATAGTTGCCTCTATAAAAGGTAAGATTCCTACTTAGCCCGTTAAAAGTAGAGGTTAGAGTGGAATCTGTAAAAACTATTATCCATAATGGATGTTTTCTAAATCCTTAATGAGAACCTAAGGTAGTGGACTAAACCATTGGCCATACCACTCTAAATTGTTGTGTTCATGGTGCTTGCTTTTGTAGTTTTTGTTTTAACCGCATTTTTCTTATCTCCTGTAAAAAAAAGAATTCATGCATCAGCTCATCTCATTGCATTTCTTTTGAACAATTATTCCAATGCTATCTTGGTTGGAATCATCTTAAAAACTACATCCTTTTGCATATTCATAATTGTTTATTGTTTCACTCATTTAACAAATCGCTTCTTATCTTTGCACAATCATTCTGTCTAAATTATCTTTAAGTATTTCAATTTCAATCTTAAGTCTTGCATAAAAGTTTTATAACCATTAGTTTTCATTGCATACATAAATAACATTTTCAAATCTATCTATGTAATCTTATTTCTGACATAAACATTTAATTTTATATGTTTCAAACTATCTCTCCTATATATAAAAAGGTTTCTTAAATGTATATGTTTAAAATTACATGTTTCATTCTACTTCTTGTTAGTGTATAAAGGTTTTCTTATATATACTTTAAGAAAATTGTTTTCTTTAAATAACTTTACTACATCATAACATTTTCAGTAGTTGCAAAAATAGTTAAAATACCCAATTCACCCCTCTCTTGGGTAATCTTTCATCTTGCTTTGGCTTCCATGTTTCTGGCTTCTTCTTATTCCTCCATTTTGGTTGCAAGTTGTTGCTTCTCCTTGCTCCAAGCTTTGTTGTAGCATCTCCTTCCTCTGTAACGCCCCAAACCATGTTAGGACATGTGATACAAAATAAATATAATATCTATATGGGTGTTATAGAAATCCCGTAAAATGCAACTAGGATCATAACCTGAAATGTATTGGGATTTCCATCAAACATAGTTATTTAATTTAGCTTTCCACTATTACAACTAAGTCCTCACACAACCAAATACTGTGAAATTGAAAGTTAAAAACATCACTCGTTGAATTGATACAAACTTAAGAAGACAATACAATAAAGTAACTAAACTTGCGCAGCCTTTCCCCTTTCTTCCAAGCTTGTACTTGGAATACTAGACAAATATGGAACATTTGAATATTTTAGAGGTATAAAACACCTGGGTTAGATTGTTAAATCCAAGTGAGGGCACAAAATCCATTTCATGTGTTCAAATGCAAAATGCATGCTCTAGGTGGAAGTGACGCCAGGGTGTTGCAATCACCCCTACCCAACAATATTATGTCACACGGCCTAACAACACGACCAAGTGAAGACTCCCTTCACCCATGATAATCACTGCCAGTCACAAGCCACATGTAGTGATGCATGAAAATACCAAAAAAGAACATGCTTACCAACAGGAAACGTGATATGCACATGTAATCACCACCAACATGCTCAACAGTGTCCTTAATATGTAGGAAAGACATTTTAGGAAATCACTCACCTTCGGGTTCACCGAAAAGTACCATTTACACGCAAACTAAGGTTGTTTATTGCTAAAACACAAGTTTTCATAAGGTAAACATCAAATAAAATTTTATATGAGAGTGTGGGGATTGAAGTAGGGGTTACTGTTTAAAAATTTCAAGAAGAAAAAAAAGGTCACACGCGCCCTCACGTGCCTTGGGAAGGGGCCGCACGTGCAGCCCCCTCCCGGCCCGTGAAGCTCATGCACCACCCCAGCTTCTCTTGCTAGCTTATGTTTTTCCAATTTTTTAGCCATAACTCGGTCATTTTAACTCCAATTCGACCCCCCCTTTTTTTTTCTATAACTCTCTTTTTCCATACTCTACAGGAATATAAACTTAAATCAAACTTACCTCGCAATTTTGGTGGGCTTTAGCACATTCTATAGTGTTGGCTCAGAAAACCCGTCAAAGCAATTTATTCTTGGTCTTTGGCAAAACTTCCTTCGATTTTTTGCAGAATTTCACTCTTAAAATGAACTCCCTTCTCTCCTTTTGGTATGGCCGAATTCCTTCCCTCAGTGGTCCATTTATAGAAATGTGCGACTAATCCCGTTTTGCCATTTGTCACTTGAAATCATGACCAATTATTGCCTTTTCCATTTGGTGCGACATGATTTGGCCAAGTGTTATCTAGAGATTAGGTTTCATCATTGGTTTTGCCACTTGGTGTCACATGATTTGGCCAAGTGTTATCTAGAGATTAGGCTCCATCATTGCTTATGCAACTTGTCATTACTTGTTAAGGCCACTTACATCTTGGAAATTTGATGCTAACCATGACTCATCATTGCTCTTCTATGTGGCCCATCCTTATGGTGCCAAGTGTCTCATCCCTATCTTTATCGAACGGTCAGTTCGTTCGATTTGGTTAGCCTAATTCCTTAGTTACGAGTTTTAAGAATTTCCACTTCATCCCTACTTCTTTCATTATTTATGCCTTCCCTTCCTAGGAAACCCTTAATTTCCCAAATACCACTCAAGGAGAAAGTGCCTTGTACCCTGACCCTATGCCTTCTAATGGTCATGCTAGTTTTAGGCTTAAAACTTCATATTATATTCTATTGAGTCTATAAGCATCGTGTATCTTTCAAAATAAACTAATCTCATAAGGATTTGGGATATTACATCCTCTCTTCTCCCATTTAGATCAAGCTGTTGGATAGCCATGGCATAACAAAAGGGAACCTCAGAATAGCTTCAGTTCAGCTTTATTGAGAAGGTCTTAGCCCTACTCTGGTGAAGGGTTCCAAGGTGATTCAGGTGTGGATTGACTAGGTCCTCTACTCTTAAGGAGGCGGGTTGGTTACCTGAAGTTGCAAGTGTAACACCCTACTCCCAAAGGTCCCATTATCAGGAGAGATTGGAGAGAATGACGAAAAGAATTGGCACATATAGGATTTAACATCAAAACACCCACAACAATTTCATTTAATTACAACATCATTCATATAACATACTCTTCGGGCTTAACTGCCCATACATCTCAAAATAAAAGGGCAACAAATTTTAAATACAAAATAAAACTCTTTACTCACGCCCCCAAAATAGACGCCACAAATCTTCTAGTTGGGATAACTCTATATACATACTACTCCCAAAAACTCAGACTCCACTGGGCTCGCCCCATTCCTTTGCCTTACCCTTATCAGGAATGAAGCAACAACAAAGGATGAGCCACAAGGCTCAGCAAGTATAATAAAACAATAAGGAGCATTATGAATCAAAGGCATGGACAATAAGTAATTAAGTAGAATAGAACTTCTCACAACCACTACATAATTTCTCATCATGCCTTACCACATCATATACTAGTGGTTAATAATTTCATATCATCCATTATGGACCAATGTCCACCCATGCACTAGTTTGTCACCAAGTGGGCATTATGAGCTGAAGCTCCCTCGTGCCAGCCAAGTGCCTACCGAGCTTGGTTTTGGATATTCTTTTCCCCTTGCGAACTTAGTTTATCGTGCAAAATATTAATCGTGTTAAATCAATATAAAAGACATGTAATCAATTTTTATAAACACATATAATATCATGCACTTATCAGTTCCTCTAAACCAACAATCAACATGGTTCTATATAAACACATATAAGATCATGAACAAAAAGCAGATTTCAATTTGGATATCATCACAGAAAGTTATACCACAAAACGTATAGCATGCGCAATTTGATTAAAAATTAAGAGGATTAGAAAATTAAGCATTTCCAGTTGTGTTTCCATATTGTACTTGTTGGTTTCACCATGTCAACTAAGTTATGGAACACAACTATATCAATTATCTTCATTCACCACCATCTCATGAAATTTCTCCATGTGAAGATGGTGTTCAAACTTCATTTCATCATTACTCCGCCAGGGGATATTATCCACTGCCGGTCCCAAGCCCGGATAAAGGAGTAGGGTTGCGTTAGGTAGCCGACAGCCAGCGTAAAACCTAGTCGGATCCAAATATGAATTCTAGACAGACTATCTGTTGGGATGTAACCCACATAGAAGTCTAGAATTCATGTAGCCAACCCCACATAGTGGGATAACGGCTGGATATGTTGTTGTTGTTGTTTTAGAAAATTAAGCATTTCAACCACCAAATCCTATAGATGGATGGAATAAATCTAGTGAATGGAAAAGAGGTGGAAAGAATTTTCAAACAAATATGGAAAGAAGAGAATAGGAACTTGCCTTTGATATTTTTGATGGTTGAACTGAAGGAAGAAGAAAGCCATGAACTAAGCCGTTGGAATCGAAAAATAACCCATTGGAATCTGTAGCTCTAACCTTCTTAAAGCTCAAAAATCAAGAAGAAGAAGAAGAAGAAGAAGAAGAAGAAGAAGAAGAAGAAAGAGAAGAAAGGATCAAATGAGAGGAAGAGAGAAGAGAAAATGAATCAAGAAAAAGAGAAGGAAATTGAGTCTTGCACACCACGTTCCCCAAGGCAATCAACCATTGCTCCCTTATTTTTCTCTCCCTCTTTCCTTAAGTACCCCCACACCTTTATGCATATACACACACATAATAATCCCCTTTTACAATTCATTTAAAAAAATATAGAACATATACACACACACAACCGACAACCCACTTCTTTTCTTCCATTTTGAATTTTAACTTTTCAACCTCCACATATAATTATTTTCCCTTGACTTTTCCAACTTCTAACTTAACCCTTTGCTTGACTTTTCAACCTACTTAGTTTTTGACTTTTCCACACATTTTCCTTTTCATTGATTTCGAATTTTCAACACACATAGATTTTCATTTCATTTTGACTCATCACACTTATATCTTTTTAATCATATTAACAAAAATATAACACACATAAAATTAACGATAAACGTCCTAGACTTGCTAATGAGTCGTTACAGTAGGTTCGTAGGATCATATTTGGCAGCAAGGAAGAGGAGGTTCGTTGGAGAACCGACATTGGAAAAACGTCCGTGGAGGTATGTCACTAAACCCCTTATGGATGTTTTCCTTTTGGATGCATATGGATTATTAATACTAGGTCTTAAAAGGGTCATTTTTCCTTCTGTTGTGCGTTGTGTATCTATTGGTTTTTGGTTTTGAAAATGTTTTATAACTCGTTTATCCTTGCATTGATCCACCAAGAGTTGGTTTTTAGCCTCAGGCCCTCGTTTACCTTCAATGATATCAGAGCCTTGGCTCGGTATTTTCATCATATGTTTGTGTTTTGCTGATTGTGTGTGTGTTTCAGACATGTTTTATATTCTATTTTGTTGGAAGTTAGTAGAAACTATCGACTGTTTTGTCCAAACAATTGATTGTTTCATCCAAACAGTCGACTAGTCTGGTGTCTAGTGCGTGAGTAGGTCCATTGTCATTGGAGTACCAGTCGACAACTTTGAGAGACCTAGTAAATGGTCGATCAGGTATAGAGGCTGTCAACTGGTTCTACTTATACCAGCTTAAAACAATCAACCACTATGAAATGTGGTCGACCAATTATTCCAGTAGGAGACACAGACGACTGTCTTGGAGACGGTCGACCGATTCGAACCACAAGGGAACAATGGTCGACTATCTCATACTATCTGATTGTTGTTGTCCATTTTCTTAGGTTTTTGCCTGTATGTAATGAGATTACATTGGATTTCTTAGATTGAAAGAAATATGACATGAGATGACATGACCATGAAAAATGGCACACATTACATAAATAAGGGAATTATTTGAAATTGGTTTTCAAAATTATGCCAATTAGTTCAATGAAATTGACTAAGGTGATCATGGGCTAATTCAATATGATTGAATGAATAAATGATTATTGGTATTTGGTCTATAAATTTGTAATATTATTTATTTATTCAAGTTTGGAAAGTCACATAAATCTCTATATCCTTCTTCATTTTTAGAATCAGTTGTAATGTATAATAGTTCTTATAAAATGAAGAAGGAGCATCAAGAGTTGATGTGATGGAGCACCGAGACATCAAAAGTTGGTGGTTGAGGGAGCAAGTCAACCTGATTTATTTGCATCGGATTTTTCATGGTTGAATGTCTTTTAAAGCTTCCTTAATTAAATCTTGAGGCTCGGGTTTAATTAATAGCTTAAAGCCCGTTGTTGTTGCTAGAATACAACAATCTATTTTTAATTACGGGCAGATGCAAGAGTCTCGGGAGTCGTGCTTTCACTGATGAAGATCTGGACGAGGAATTGGATCTGATGGAGTTCCAAATCTGATAGACTGACAGAGATGATGGTTTGATGAGCTGATGATCTTGGGGGCTGATGACTTGGTGGGCTGATGATCTTATGGGCTGATGACCTGGTGGGCTGATGATCTTATGGGCTGATGATCTGGTGGCCTCAAAATGATCTAGTGGTCAAAAGTGATTTGGTGGCCTCAAGAGTGACGAGAGGCCTCGGGATGATGAGAGGTCTCGGGGTGACGAGAGGCCTTGAGGTGACGAGAGGCCTTTCTGGTGACGAGAGGCCTCGGAGTGACGAGAGGCCTTGCTAGTGACGAGAGGCCTCGGGGTGACAAGAGGCCTCGAGGTGACGAGAGGCCTTGCTGATGACGAGAGGCCTTGTTGATGACGAGAGGCCTTGCTGGTGAAGAGAGGCCTCAGAGTGACGAGAGGCCTTGCTGATGACGAGAGGCCTCGGGGTGACGAGAGGCCTCGGGATGACGAGAGGCCTTGCTGGTGACGAGAGGCCTCAGAGTGACGACAGGCCTTGCTGATGACGAGAGACCTCGGGGTGACGAGAGGCCTTGTTGATGACGAGAGACCTTGTTGATGACGAGAGGCCTTGTTGGTGATGAGAGGCCTCAGAGTGACGAGATGCCTTGCTGATGACGAGAGGCCTACAAAACGAGAGCACCGTTAGGGCGCGGGTGGGGGTCCCCGCGCAAACCCTCCGATGCTTAAATTAGATATCAAGAGAAAATGGAAAATCGTACTTCAATTGCTCAAAATAGCGTACCTTCTGATGAAAGTCGGGTCTTATATTTATAGTGGAGGAGAGAGAGATCACGCGATATTTTCGGCAAGAATCTCGGGGCCCGTTTCAGAATTTTCGGGGCCAATTTGTCTAGTCAAGAGGGCGGCCATGTGCTGAATCTTTGATCACAATGGGTCACCCGGTAAGGTGTCGGGTGACCCCCCACTCGGTCATCACCCGAGTAGGGGTCTCTCGGCCTAGCCGAGTGGACCCCACTTGGCTAGGCCGAGTGAGATGTGGGCCACTCGGCAGGGCCGAGTGGCCCCCCACTCGGTTGTGCCGAGTGGGGGTTGCCGAGTGGCCTAGGCCACTCGGTTGTTGTGAGTGGCCTTGGCCACTCGACTAGGCCGAGTGGGGGAGGCCACTCGGCTATGCCGAGTGGCCTTCCCCTTGGCTGGGCCAATAAGGCCTTTTTGGCTTCCTCGGCTCCGCTTTACCTGCTTCGTCTTTCCAGGTACATCAATTGCTCCCTGCTCTTTTAGTCGAGAGGTCGGGTAAAAGAGTATAAGTTTCCCAGAAATTGTAACGTGATTTTTTGCCATCTTTGCTTTTCTTTGGTAGACCATTTATGCGCTTTTATTCTTCGTTTTCTGTATCTTTTTGGAAACTTCGGTGTTTTTCACTTTTTGAGCCCCTATAAATAGGGGTTCAAGTCTTCATTCAATTCTCAAGCGTGTCACTTTCAAACTCAAATTCTCTCAGGTCTCGGCGCATTTTCTGGTCCACGTCTCATTTTTATTGATGGAAGGGTGCGATTGGGGGCCACTCGGTCATGACCGAGTGGCTGTGTGTGCGACAGGGGGCCACTCGGTTATGACCGAGTGGCCGTGGAGGGTGACGAGTGGCCACTCGGTCATGACCGAGTGGCCTTGTTCTCAGCCGAGGCCACTCGGTCATGGTCGAGTGGTTCCAGCCTTCTCTCGTCCTTTTATGCATTTAATCACTTGATTTTCCTTCGATTGCTTCTTTCTTCTGCCTTGTACTGATGTTCTTTGTCTTTTGTGTAGGTGTTTTGTTTGCTATGACCTTCCGTCTTTTCCGTTGTAACAAGGTAACGGTCTCGAATTTCTTAAATATTTCAAGGAGAAGACCGGCATCACCCCCTGGCCCCGCGCACATCCCTGACACTTCAAGTTCTCGACTTCGATATGATGCTTTTGAGAAGATTTATGACTCCACACCTTCTGGTTTTATGGTGAGGTATCCTCGCCTCGACGAGCCGGATCCTTCTCAAGTAGATGAGGGCTCCCTGGGCATTCACTTTGCTTCGTTTGAGGTGGGGCTCCGCTTTCCCCTTCCACCTTTCGCCATGACATGGTTACGTCATTATCAGATTGTTCCTGCCCAACTTCACCCTAATAGTTGGGCCCAGATGGTCGGTTTTTCTGTGCTTTGCCAGCAGAGGGATGTACCCCCTTCCTTGATGCTCTTCAGTTGTTTTTATCGATTGCGAAGAGCTAGCAAGAACCGTGCCCTTTATACGCTCCAAAAGGTTTCGGGCTCCGAGCTGTTCGACGCTCTTCCAAATAAGATCAATCGGTTTGAAGAGCGATGGGTAGTGATAGAACCTCCGCCTAGCTGGGATGCGCCTCTATACTGGAACCATCAGGATGTCAGCCAAGGGTTCCCTCCTTGCAAGGAAGTTCGGGGTGTATATTGTCATCTTGTAGAGATGCTGACAGCACAAGGCCCCGTCGATTTGATGAGCCTCTTGACGGTGGAGAATTTCAGAATCGCGGGTTGGGGGTCGTAACGCCAACTGCTCCTCCTCGGTCTTCTACGCTATCCAACCAGGAAATGGAAGGAGTCGAGGAGGAGGAGATGGAAATGCCTGAATCGTCTTCGCATCCTCCTTTCGATCCTCAGGAGGAAAACACTCATGTGGGTAGAATATCTTTTTGACATTGCCTTCCTTTCTTCTTTGTTGTATTTATTTTTCCCATATTGAAGGTTTTGCTTCGCGTTGATTTTTGCAAAGATGGCTGGATTGAGTAGGTTGAGGGAGCTGCGTAGACTCCACCGTGAAGAGGAGGCGCGTGCTGCGACGTCGTCCGGCGTTCCTCCCCCAAGTACTGAGGGAGCTACAAGTTCTCGTCCTCCTCGATCACGTAGGCCTGCTGGCGTTTCTCCCACAGGGGTGGAAAGACGGCGTCGCTCGAGAAGCGACCCCTCGAGTGCTGAGATTCCTTCTCATACGGAAAGTCCTCCACCGATTCCTCTTTCTCATGAAGAAGCCGTCAATGTCCCATCTCCCGCTCCCAATTCTCGAGGGGGGCGAAGTTCGTCTTCTCGGTTTGCTGGTGATATGGCCCGGGTGGAAGAAGAATGTCACCATCCTGTAATTCCTAATATGAAGGATCATCGTCGTCTTGAAGGCGAGAAGTCATTGAGGCCACCTCCTATACTTCCCCCTCTAGGCGATATGAGACATACTATGATTCTCGGAGATGGTAGGAAACTCACTGGTCGGGATTTTGAAGTTTCTCTAGGAGTCTTAGAGACAGATTCCGTTACTGAACCAGGGATTGGTGCTCGTCTTATTTATTCCACTATTCTCCCTCGAGAGGAGCGGCGGTTTATTGGTGGCAACTATGCCCAAACCAGGGATGAGGTAGAGCGGCTTCTGGTGCAAGGGGTCCAGGGGATGGTAGCATCCAATGCCAGGGACAGGGGCTATCGTGAGCAGGTGGAGGCCCAAATGTCAGATTGGAGGCGACGCCAAACTTCCTAGAATGAGGAGCGTCAAGAGCTAAAGGATCGTGCTCGTCGGGCGGAGCTTGGGAAAAAGAATGCGGAGGAAGAGATTGGGCGTATGAGTGATCGACTGTCCGAGGCTTTCGCTTGTACCTCGAGCCTCCACGGGGAGATTCAAGATATACGCTCTAAGCTTGGAGCTGAAGAGCAAAAGAATGTGGAGTTGATGGCGCGACATGAAGCGCTTATGCAGGAACACTCCCTACGCTTGTCCGAACTGAAGATAAGCCGTAGGGATGCCCAGGATATTCGAGCTCAAGCAGTGAAGGAATATCGTCTCTCGAAAGATTGTCAGGATAGGAAGGGAAGATATGCTTCAGGCTTCCTGAAATATGGGTTTTATCTGGTTCGCACCCATCTGGAGTCTCAACGCCCAGGAGAGAGTTTTCCTGAACTTTTTCTTACCCCCGAGGTTGAAGAGTCTCATGAAGTGGATTGGCATCAATATGAACCAAATGAGCCCCTGAGTCCTTCTTCTTACTTGGACTCTTATTTGGTGGATAATTTGGATAATTTGACGGGCCCCTGGGTTCCGTTTCCTTTTAAACGTGGGGAAGGAAGCGCGACGGCCAATCTCAGAGCCGTTGAAGAAGCTTCTGGCGTAGTTGTTGAAGACCTCTCTCACACGGCCGAGGCTGAGGAAGGGGAAGTTCCCACAGCGTCTCCTGAGGTTCCTATTGTGTCCTTTGGATCTACTCGGCGTTCGTCTCGCAGATCTCGTTCCCGCGAGTAGGTCCCCATTGTAGTTTGCTTTTCATTGTTGTTGCCCCCTTTTTTTTTGTAGGGGAACTATGCTTTATCAATGAAATATTTTCTTCTTGGTCCTATCCAACGTGCTTTGTTCTTTTATTGCTTGATTTACTCTTTCATTGTCGTCCTTGGTTATCCTTGGTTGCCGTCCCTGATATGAGGCCAAGACTTCTCTTTCGTTTTTGAATTATGCACAATGTGGCGATCTTGAGCGTATTTTTTCTCATTATCAAGCTGTAAGCGGGGCAACGGGTTTGATTGAATTTTACCTCGTTGCTGGGCCATGGGCGGGGCAACAGGATGGATCGAATTTTACCTCGTTGTCGGGCCATAGGCAGGGCAATGGGCTCGATCGCGTTTTACCTCGTTACCGGGCCATGGGCGTGGCAACAGGCTTGATCGAATTTTACCTTGTTGCCGGGCCATAGGCAGGGCAACGGGCTCGATCGCGTTTTACCTCGTTGCCGAGCCATGGGTGGGGCAACGGGCTTGATCGAATTTTACCTCGTTGCGCGGCCATAGGCGGGGCAACGGGCTCGATCGTGTTCTACCTCGTTGCCGGGCCATGGGCGGGGAACGGGCTTGATCGAATTTTACCTCGTTGCCGGGCCATGGGCGGGGCAACGGGCTTGATCGGATTTTACCTCGTTGCCGAGCCATAGGCGGGGCAACGGGCTCGATCGCGTTTCTGCAGAAATAAAGTGGCAATCATACATACACAAGCGTTTTTACGTGGTTTGGCAAAATGTGCCTACATCCACAGTCCTATTAAGGACTTATATTATTGCAGATAGTTGCTCAGGTACATCGTTTGTATACAACTTCAAATAATTCAGATTCCATGTTTTTCCCACGGTGTCTCCTGCAAGAGTTTGTAAAATGCAAGTGTTGGGTCCGATCAGCTTTAAGAGACGATATGGTCCTTCCCAATTGGCTCATAGCTTTCCATCTTCCCTTAGCGCGTTGGTTACAATGGATCTTCGCAGTACTAAATCTCATTCTTTCATGGGTCTATTCTTCACCCAAAAATTGAAATAACTGGCTATTCTTCTCTGATATGCGACTATCTTCATGGCAGCGTTATCTCTCTGCTCTTCAATCAGATCCAAATTTTCTCGCAAGGCTTCAGAATTCCTCACACCATTCTCCTCTTCATATGCCATTAACCTTGGGGACTTTGCTGAAATTTCTATGGGGATTAAGGCCTCTGTCCCATATACAAGATTGAATGGAGTTTCTCCAGTAGCGACTCGACTAGTCGTTCGATAAACCCATAAAATGGTGGGTAGCTCATCTGCCCATGTGCCTCTGGCTCCTTCAAGTCGAGTCTTTAAGCCATGCAATATGGTTCGGTTACTGACCTCAGCTTGTCCATTGGCTTGGGGGTATGCCACCGAGGCGAATCTTAGTTGAATCCCTAGATTGTCACAAAATTTTCTAAAAGAGTCACAGTCGAATTGTTTCCCATGATCTGTGACTATGATTCTGGGTATTCCAAACCGACAAACAATGTCTTTCCATACCATCGCCTCTACTTTCCGTGCTGTAATAGTGGCCAACGGCTCAGCTTCAATCCATTTGGTGAAATAGTCAGTAGCTACTATTAAAAATTTTCTTTGCCCGGGTGCTTGAGGGAAAGGTCCCAAAATATCCAAGCCCCACTGAGCGAAGAGTATAGGTTGGAACGCAGGCTGCAACTGGGATATTGGAGCAGATTGGACTGGAGCATGTCATTGGCATTTGTCACATGACTTGACTTTCTTTAGCGCGTCTGACCTTAGTATGGGCCAAAAGAAACCAGCTCTTAATATTTTGGTTGCCAGAGCTCTTGCTCCCAGATGTTCTCCACACATTCCACTGTGAGCTTCTGCTAGGATATATTCGGCCTCTTGAGGGCCTAAGCATTTGAGAAGAGGTGTAGTGTAAGCTCGCTTATATAATATCCCATCTATGATAGTAAATCTTGAAGCCCGTATCTTAAGCCTTCTCGTTTCTTGTGGATCGTCTGGCATTTCATTGTTAGTGAGATAACGATAGAAGGGCGATCTCCAGTCTGTCCCCGTCTCAATGCATGATACTTCTTTTTCTTCAATACTCGGATGGTGTAGCATTTCCACAAATACCGCTCTCCCTGTTATTTCTCTGGTGGATGCTAGTTTAGATAAAGCATCAGCGTGCCCATTAAGGGATCTGTTTATTTGTGTTAATTGGAAGCTCTGGAATGTTTGGGCCAGGTCTTTGACTTTACACAAGTGCTGAGCCATTATTTGTTCCCTAGTTTCGAATTGTCCCTAAAATTGCTGCACAATTAACTGAGAATCACTATGGGCAACCAATCGTGTTACCTCAAATTTCTTTGCTGCACAATGTTTATAACTAGTCAACAACTATCCCATTCTTTGATTATCAATCCATACCTTAAATACATAATTGCATGAATTTACTGACCATCCTTTGCTCATCTCGTTTTGATTGATTCTTTCCCCCTTGCGGGCAATTCCTAGAGAGATGGCCAATTTGTTGGCAATTAAAGCATATGGGCCCGTCTGGACAATATCGGGACAAATGGCCTTTTTCCCTACAGGTGTAACATCCTTGGGTTCTTTCTTCACATGGTTTTCCAGGGTGAAATTTTTGACATTCGGGGCAATCTCTCTTTAGCTTGAAGTTTCTTCCTCGAACCCCCAAGTCACGTTTCTTCCCAAAACTTTGAGAACATCGGGTATTCTTCATCTGGAATAACCACACTCAAAATCATAAGGTTAACAAGTAAACCTTAGCAATAAAATAATTCCGAAACATATGTAACCAACTAACCAAAAACTCAAAAATCATAAGTTTTTCAAATTCCCTGACCATTGTGGACCAAACTGATTACTAATCCAACAAATTCCAGTTACCTATATCCTCAAATTTGTATAAGGATTTCTCGCACTAGGTGTCCACTAGACCTTTATTGGGTTCATAACCTTCACTCGGGATATTACCAACATTTTTATAAGACCAAATAGTCCTCTAAACTCCAAAATTTCCATAGACGATAAAGTAGTTTCCCAAGTGCTTGTTATCCTCTAAAATCCTTGAAAACTCCAAGTTTATCAAATCCCTACAATTCAAATAAGTTTCATATAAAATATCCCCAAGTAATCTTCAAGTAAGGAGGATGTCTCCCAAAATCCCGCAAGTCATTTATGATTTTCAAACTCATCTAATTTCTACAAGATAGTTGTGAATAAAAACTTCTAACAACCCACATATGGGAATGTCTCCAAAGATCTCATGAGTCATCCAAGCTTCTGGCTTAGGGTTTAATCTTACCAAATAATGAGAATACCTCAGATTCTTCTGACAGTCATCCAAAAACTTGCTCCATGTCCTATCTCAACACCAAGGAGCTCAAAAGTTAGTAGCATCCGTTAATTGCCATAAACACCACATATCACTATTTATCTCTATAGGCTTTTCATTTCACCACATAGACATTAGGACGATTTCTCATGTACTTACTGTCCAAAATCCTCAAGACTTTCAAGTACCTAAAATATCTGCAAACATTTAGTAAGTCTAACAATCCTCAAATCCAAGTACTTACTCATTGGACTTTACCATAGTCATTGAGACAACCTCAAATTCCATGTAGCCCATCCTGTCACCAAAGCCCCAAAGATTAGTAACATCAATTAAAACATCTCATTTTACTATTTTACCTTCTAGGATCCTCAAAACAACCATATAATCTATCATGTCACCAAGGAACTCTAAAGTTAGTACCATTAGGTGTATCTCTTGAATCCCAGAATTTCTGTAGAAAATAAAATAATCTTCCAAAGAAACCCCCAAAATCCTCAAATTGACAAAGTGTCTTCATGACCTTGATTTCATACACTCCTCAAGTTTCAAGAATTATCATAAATAATTTGACTTACAAAATAACCTCTCAAAATCCTCAAGAGCTAGGTCCATCAGGTTTTGTTAATAAAAATTTCCCATCTCCCAAAATGATCAAACGATCTCCTTAGCACCCAATAGACCTCAAACAAACTCCCATATAAAGGGTTTTATCTTCCTTCAATAATTTAATTAGTCCTTCCCAATGTTTACCAAATAACCTAATACTTACTCGCATTTTGCCCAACTTACTTTCTCTCCAGATCATGTTGTCCTTAACAGGGATAACCTCGAACAACGAGCAGACTATCCTATCATGAAACTCAAAGATCAGTAACAGGAGAACATCATACAATGCTATTTACGTTTACCAGTATTTATACATGTATATGGACTCCTCATTTCACTATTTTGTCCATCCAGGTACATCTAAATGCAATCCTTTACCTTGAAAACCAAAAATCATTCTTCCTTGGTTCTGGATCTATTCCTGTCATAGATCAATTCATCCTCAAAGTTAGTCAATTCAAATCCAAATCAAAACTTCAAAGCCACGACAACCTAGATATCCTCAAGGTTAGTCAAATCAATATCCCTATCGAGATTATAAAAATCTAGCTCTGATACCAACTGTAACGCCCCACTTTTCTAAATACTCAACAATGTAAAATAT
The DNA here is from genome assembly GCA_036245055.1 of Diospyros kaki. Lineage (NCBI taxonomy): Eukaryota > Viridiplantae > Streptophyta > Magnoliopsida > Ericales > Ebenaceae > Diospyros > Diospyros kaki. The sequence goes on along the minus strand of BSEG01000010.1, from coordinate 22,311,221 downwards.
AAGCTAACATCACTGCGGGCGTTATGGAAACCCTTACCAACGGAAGCGTTGGATCGAACCTGAAAGCTTAACCAAAGCTAAATAAATGGGTTTCCACTAGATTTACTTTACAAGTACAATAAATGCTCACGACTTCCAATACTCCAAAAAGGTAACACATCATTGTAGGAACAATTATAGGACACCCACACACACACTTCTTACAACCTTGAGTATCCTAGCTGCTATTTACAATACATCATTCGTAATACGAGGGTACATAACGGAATAAAAACCAAAGCTAGCTAAGCTCCACCTCCTTGCCCTTGCTCGAACGAGAACCTGCATCACCTGGCACATCTGATATACCTGGGACGTTGAATGTCCCAGGGGTATGAAACACCCAAGTTAGATAATAACATCTAAGTGAGTGATACAAGAAAGAAAATAGTGCATGCAGGTGTAATATATAGATATGCCACAAAATCTTCCCAACGATAGCCATGTTATGGTGCTGCCATGAACCTCTTGACCCCTTTACACGGGCATGAGATGGACATGCCAGAACGTAGCCATGATCGACCCACTCGGCCCTTTTACACAAGCACGAGGTGGTCTCCTGTGATAGTAGATGCTGGGGTGTTGCCATGTCTGAACCTCTCGGCCCTTTTACACAAGCACGAGATAACCCTATTACGCGAGCCCACGTGGTTAGCCCTCTTACACGGGTCCCCGTGGTAGTTCACATATGAAAACCCACGAACAAGCCACAGTCATCAAACAACATGATGTAAGACAAAGCAGAAGGAATATGCACAAACCAAGGGAAAAATAATATGCACGCCACGACCCAGTCCTATTGCACGGACACGATTTCCCACGATGACCCATCAACAAACCACAACCACAAACTCCATGATATGTTCAAAGATAGGAAAGATATGCTCGAAACAAAGGAAACATAAGACGTAAGCCAGAACCCATCCACAAATGAATCCAAGGATGGTTAAGAGAAAGAAAGAAGCATGCACAAGAACCACTCACAAGTGAAACCAAGAATGATTAAGAGGAAGCAAGAAGCATGCACAAGAACCACTCACAAGTGAAACCAAGAATGATTAAGAGGAAGCAAGAAGCATGCACAAGAACCACTCACCTTGACTATTTACCCAAGAAAGCATTGTTTACAACAAGCGGGAATAGTTTTCTCGTGGTTTTCTGACTGATTGGTACGAACTTCGAGGAAGACCCGAAAGTTCTGTCAAGGCTTATTCTCCCTCGACTTTCTCCTTTCTTTTTGGTAGCATTTCCTCTCTCAAACTCCCTTCCTTTTCCTTCTTTCTTGGTGCCCAAATGAATAACCCAAAGCCCTTATTTATAGGAAACTTCGACGAACCAAATCATGCCACGTGTCGCGTCATCATTCCACCCATGAGTATCCAATTAAAATATGACATGTGTCCCTAAAGATTTGTGCATTTCCATGCCCTTACGACAAGTCTCCCTTGAGATATGAGCCATCACATGTTTAATTTGCTTTTCCAATATTCCCATCATTACATCTCACATGGTTTAATTCATTTTCCACATTTCCCATCATTACACTTTAAATCCTATCTCCAAGTGGCCAATGAATGCTTGCCACATGTCCTTAGAGATAATGTTTGGAGACTTTTGCAAACTTGGAAGATAAGTAAGCTTTTTCTTAACCAATCATACAATGCCACCTTAAAGGGTCATTATGAGCCATCATGTGACCTTAACTTAACTTCCAAGTAACCCAATGGTTGATTGCCATGTGTCATTGAAGATAAGGCTTCATCATTTCTCCCATGTGCATTCCAACTCAAATGCATCTCTCGTCTCTTAATTGAATTTAATAGAGTTTGGAATCCAAAATTCTATTTGTTTTGAGTGTTCACACTGTGCTCATCATTACACCCATAATCATTACACCTATAATCATTACACCCACAATTATAAGATTTCAACCAATCCAATTGTGACACCTAGGGGGGACACTTGGCCATCCATGATTGGCCCATGGTTGATATTTTGAAGAGATATTTTTAAGGTTTCAAGAACTACACATTGGCCCGAACTTTTCGAATAATTTGCACTTAGGCCTTTGCAACTTGGTCCCTGACCCATTTTTAATTGCACTTTTTGGTCCCTAGAAAATAGATAAATTACACTTAGCACCCTAAGATTTTAGGTAAATTACAGTTTTACCCGACTCCAGTATTTACGATTTTGCCACTGGTTCAGAAACTGAATTTTTCCCTCAAGGCTTCAATTATCCCTTGAAAGAACCTATTTCTTCAAGTATTAGAACCTAATAACCTTAGTTATTACCTCTTTTTTTGATTTTGAAAATCTGGGATGTTACAGAAGTGGGGATCCACATTCAAGTGATGGCATATTACTTCGGGACTGATCCCTAGCATATCTTTTGGTTTCCAAGCAAACACGTCTGAATTTTCTCGCAGGCATCTGGTGATTTCTTCTTTCACACGTTCTGGAAGCTGGGATCTCACATACGCCACTTTCTCAGAATCTGATTCACTCAGGTGTATTACTTCTAATTCTTCAACAGGTTGAGGTTTACATACAGCTCCTTCCTCCAAGGATTTATGTATAGCTTTCTTGGCTATGGATAAGGTTTCTTCAACTCTTTTCCCTTTTGTAGACGACACATAGCAAGTTCGTGCTTTCTTTTGATCTCCCCTAACCTGCCCGACCCCAGCGGGTGTGGGGAATTTCATCAATAGATAGCATGAGGATACCACAGCCCTTAAATAGTTGAGTAATGGGCGTCCCAAGATCATATTGTATGCCGTCGAGAAAGTTTTAACCACCATAAAATTCGCTTGTCGAGTTACAAGTTGGGGGTCTTCACCTAACGTGATAGGTAATTGAATAGATCCCGCAACTGGTACTGCTTCTCCAGTAAAGCTATACAGAGGTGAGGATACTTTCTTTAATCGATCATGGGATAAATGCAATTGTTCAAAACAGTTCCAGTAAATCAGATTGACAGAACTGCCACTATCCACTAAAATTCTACTGATGGGGTACTTAGTCACGACTGCTGAGATAACCATGGGATCATTATGTGGGAGTATTATATCGCCTCGATCAGTTGGGGCAAAGGTGATTGGATCTTCATCATCTCTTACTTCCATCACTGAGTTAACTTGGTAGGCTTGACGTGCGTATGCCTTTCGGGAGGCTGATGTGTCTCCACCTAGGGTTTCCCCCCTGAAATAACGTGAATGACTTGTTGAGTCGGCTCATTGTCTATACGAGTATCTTGTCGATGATCTCTTCCTCTCTCTTGTTGCCTTAGGTTTGTCCTTTCATACCCATCACGCCTGTCTTCCCTTTGTCGGGGTTCCCTGTTTTCTTCTTCTTCCTCATTTCTCACATATCTTTGCAAGTTCCCTTCACGGATGAGCATTTCAATCTGGTTCTTCAATTCTCGGCAATGATCAGTGGAATGTCCCCGAGTTCGGTGATATCTGCAATACTCTCCTTGATTTTTTCCCATAGGTCGGTCAACTCTACGGGGTAGTTTAAGGAGTCCTTCTCCCTCGACTGCAGCTAATATAGTTGATCGGGGCTGTAAAAGCTGAGTATAATGATTAAAGAGAGGTTTAGGTACATCCGGACGCCTAACTCTTTCTTGTCGTCGGATAGACTCTTCTTCCCCTTCTTGCTCCTTTCTCTTCTTTTCTTTGTCTTCATTCCCTGCCACATTCCTCATAATTTCAGTATGGAGGATATACCTGTTTGCTCTGAAAAATAGATCGGCTAGGGACGTTGGGGGGTCTAAAGAAAGTGACTCCTGGAGAGAGGCGAGGCGCGTCCCTTGGAACATAGCAGACACTGCCACTTAGGCCGGCAAGTCGGGGACTTTAAGGGTGGCATTACGGAATCTATCCACAAATTGTCGTAAGGATTCCTTATTCCCTTGTCGTATACTGAGCAAATAAGTGGCATCCTTTTTCCTTCGATTGTTAATCACAAAAGCTTTGGTAAACTTTGTCCTAAGATGTCCAAATGAGGAAAGAGAGGATTCTGGAAGACTGTTAAACCATGTTCGAGCATGTCCTGACAGTGTTAAGGAAAATGCTCGGCACATTATGTCGTCATCCCATCCATGCAATATCATCAGTGACTCATAGTTCTGAACATGATCATATGGGTCGTCTTTTCTGGAGTAGAGGGTGATTTGTGGCATTTTGAATTTTCGAGGCAGCGGTCTCTCCAATATATCTGTCGTAAAAGGACTTTTTCTTTGTTGGTGCTCTTCTGTTACAGGGATCAACTTTTTCCGCTCAAGCACTTCTTCTACTACTCGTTTCATATCATCCCTCATAGTAGCTGTTGTCTGATTGTCATGTCTTATTGGCGTACTGGCCACTGTTTCATGATACCTCCATCTTTGAGGGCTTCTGGTTCTGTTTTCCATTCTGGGGTTTTCATTTCTTCGAGGTACGGAATGAGGTTTCTTTCTTGGAGGTGGTGACCTAGGCCTACCCTCTCGTCTAGGCGTAGATCGAGAATGAGAATCAGGAGTAGCTTCTTGGTAGGAATCGGCCCCTACTTCGGGTTGAAGGTTTGGGGATGGCATAAACTTTTTCAGAGTATCAGGTAATGTCCCTACAAGCATCTTACCTTGGAGGATACCAGCCATGTCTCGAAGTGCTTGCATGCCCTCAACGTGTTGTCTCAATGCTTCATATTCTTCCCACGGTACCGTGCGTGATGGCTGTTGTGAAGCCCCAGCTTGATCAGTAGGAGGTGGCCTTGAGCCGATAAGTAGTGGTGATGGGACTGTTTGGTTCCCCACTTGCGGGTTGGGGGAAATGAAGTGGTCACCTCCTTCGATTTGAGCATTATGAGGGGGAGGAGGCGCTCCCTATTGCTGAGAGTTCCGTGGCAGTAGGCGTGTTTCTACTCCTTGAGAAAGAGTTCGTCTGTGTCCACGGGTGTTTGCCATTCTTGAGTTGACTTTTTGTCTTGCATTTCCCACAGACGGCGCCAATTGTTGTTGCCAAAATACAATAATCTATTTTTAATTGTGGGCAGACGCAAGAGTCTCGGGAGTCGTGCCTTCACTGATGAAGATCTGGACGAGGAATTGGATCTGATGGAGTTCCAAATCTGATAGACCGACAGAGCTGATGGTTTGATGAGCTGATGATCTTCTGGGTTGATGATCATGGGGGCTGATGACCTAGTGGGCTGATGATCTTGTGGGTTGATGATTTGGTGGCCTCAAAATGATATGGTGGCCTCAAGAGTGACGAGAGGTCTCGGGGTGACGAGAGGCCTCGAGGTGACGAGAGGCCTTACTGATGACGAGAGGCCTTGCTGGTGACGAGAGGCCTCGGGGTGACGAGAGGCCTCGAGGTGACGAGAAGCCTTGCTGATGACGAGAGGCCTTGCTGGTGACGAGAGGCCTCGGGGTGACGAGAGGCCTTGCTAATGATGAAATTGTTTACATATTTTTATCTATTTTTTATCTTAACCTTATACTATTTTTCCTACATAAATGTGTGTTTATATAGATTTTATATTATTTTAATCTCTTTTTGTAGGAACCCAGCAAAAGATATTATTTTGAAGATTTAGACGTAAAAAGAAATAAAAAAAAGAAGATATTATAAAGTAATTAGTAAAGTTAATATTATATTAATTTAATATTATAATATAATTAAAAAAATATTTATTTATTAATAATTAAATATATATTATAGTATTTTATCTATATATTATATATTATATTATAATTAATTAAATATTATTAAAAATAAAATATATATTATATTATATATTAAATTATAATATTTATATATATATCTATTATATACTATACTAAATAAATGGTGTAAATGCCATGTGTATATTTAATATATATATATATATATTATTAAATAAGTCCATGGGAGTGGCGTGAAATTGGACGGCTTTGTGGGTTAGGGTGGCCCAGGACACACACGTGTATATAATAATATGTGAAGAAGGGAAAAAAGGCCAGTGAAATGAGGGAAGAAGAACGTGACGCACAAAGGAATTGAAGAATGGAGGTGCGCACAGTGAAGGAATTGAGGAAGCGACAGATTGGAAGTCAGGCGGTGCAAGAAGCCTCAAGCATGCACGCCAACCCAGATCTGTTTCAGATCTAGGCAGGAAGCTTCTCTTCTTTTCTATTCAATTTTTTGTTATTATTTTTATTTTAATAATTTCTAACTAATTTATTTTAATTAGGGTTTGGATGGATTTTGATTTTGAGATTATGTGATCATTTGTTTAGTTTGATTCAAAACTCGATTATTATTTGCGTGAGGAATTTATATTGTTGTGTTTAATGCTTTAAAATATTGACCACCTTTTAATAATTTAATGATTTATGCATGACTGACTAAAGGATTGTTATAAATTAGATCCATAGGCAATATAAATCACATGTTTAACTATGAGATTGAAAAATGATTAGCTCATGTGCAAGAATCAAGGAAGCTTAATGAGTCAAATCCCCTTCCGAGATTAGAGGTTTCCAAAAAACATAATGCTTATTTATTTCGTTGATATCTATTCAGAAATCTGACAGTGAAATTGAATTAATAAAGGATTAATATGACTTGAAAAAACTTATTAATTAATTGAGAAAAATTTACCATCACATGCAAATAATTATAAAATACTGCAAGGGTATTTGTGGTTTTGAATCGGGTTGAATAGATAATTACATGAACCAGATTAAATGAAATTTAAACCCTAGTACATTTATTAATTATTTTTTCTCATAAAGAATTTAGTTTTAAGACTTAGGAGAAAGGATTTATCCCAAGTTTATCAATATTTAATTGAATAATTGGATTCTTGGTGAAGATCCTGGTTGACATAAAAGTTTCAACCTTGAGTACGATCATCTTGCTCATGAGTTTATGAAGACCTTCCATTCTGGTTAAATAAGGCCCCTATGGTGCATTGAGCTTAAGTTTGAGGAAGGCCTATGTAACGACCTGCTCCCACCTATGGGCGCCACCAGTGAATAATCAATCAGATTACTCACACAACGAACCATTAATGAAGAGGTGGACTATATTTTAACGAGAAACACTCTAAGTAGAGACTAGGGTTCGTCTTTCTCTTTGTTCCACTTCAGAAATCAGTCCCAAAACAATAAAAAGAAACACAGTGAACGAGAATCAAAACCAAAGTGAGCTTCACATTTCTTCAGCTTGTCTCACAACAAGCCAAAGGTGAGGCAGGCAAAAAATATAACATATTACAAATTTGCTGAGTATTAGGCATTTATGGGAAATTCCATATCGAACCTTACACAATCCGAAAATTGGCATCCACCAAACTAAAGCCACATACAACATGAAATCTCACAATCACATATGCACTATGTTGATTACAACCAACTAGATACCAACTAGTGCCAACAACATATACATCCAACACATATGTATATATATAGGGATAAATATCACAAATAAAACTCGAGTAACAACGCTAGTCGCCACTTCATCCTCTCGACATCATCCCTACTTCCATTTGGACTTGCAACATCTACAACACGAGGTAAAACCTCATGAATCATAAAGACTTAATAAATGTGAAAATGAATATAAACAAGATAATATATGAGAAACAATGACAAGTAAGTATGCATGAATGGTGAGGCAGCACTGCCCCTCGAACCCACCTGTTCAAGGCATTAACCTCCTAAATTACCCCTAGCATGCATTTAGTCTCTCCCATGGCCATAGGACTCCACTAGACCACCTATAGAACATGCACAATACACAACTGCACACAACATATATTCATCAAAGTTTACCCAATATTTGCAAGGCCACCCACCCTTGGGGTCATTCCTTACTTGACTCGAAACCTATTCTGCTAAGAGCGAGAACACCAGCCTGAACTTCGAGCTCTTCTAAGATCACTGCCTCCCCGATAGAACCTAGATGCCATCAAAATCCAACAACATTAGAAACTAAACCAGGGTCTTTGCTTTTTTCCACACACCGTAAAAATCACCCATCAACAATTTCCAACCAACCCTAACCAACGATTATTCTACATCATCTCACATAATGCAATTAAGTTGAAAAGAAATAAATTAATTTATCTTACTCATCTGGAGGAGAAATTTGGCCAAATGCTCACGCTAGTGTCACCTCCTTGTGTTGGAAATGTATGCCCTAAAGACACGTTTTGTTTAATTTATGGTAATGATGTTTCTTTTAGTCAGTTTATGGCACATATATTATTTGCATTTAATTGTTGGAAAAGTGTCCATGCTATTAAGTAAGTGATTCATGTGATGGGTCGTTCTTCACAGTTAGGCATGAATCATGGGTACTTAATAAGCAAGAAAATATTACTCTTGATCTTTTGATAGAACTGGGCATTCTATCATGATAAGATCATTGTGCAATAGATCGTAATGGAGGATGGCTTGCCTTAGCCAGTAAACAATCAGTTTACTCTAATTGTACAAGCGCATTTGGAATGCGTAGAGTGGACCTGTGATAGAAGCTAATGACAAAGTACTAATTATCATGGAGCTAGTCTATCACTGCTACTACGTGGACGAGTACTCTAATACTTGAGTATTAATTGGTGGTCTAGTGAACCTTGAGCTATATTCTTAGATTCACTGTAGGTGAGGTCTATCAAAGATCAATAACCTTGTGAGTTGGGAGTATGGTTTCTAATTAGTTAAGACAGACTAATACAAGATAGTTTTTGTGATTCACCCCCTTGTGATTGTCCAAGAATAATAAAATAATCCAGGGCCCTAGGAACGTGACTTAAGAGTGTGTGCTTCTGGGTAGCTCCCAATGATAAGCAAGTACATTCGAGTAGTCACAGATTATTAGACTAGTGATCTAAGGATGGTAGAAATCATTTAGAGAGGTGTTAGTACATTATTCCTTTCTAAATGATGGGTGTTACGCAGAGGGGTATTTTCGTCATTACACTAGTAGGTCAAAGACATTGCACATGCAAAATTATTCGTGGGGTCAGTGTTACCATATGGTGATAGTTGGAACACTTAGAATGACAAAATATAGCTACTGGGTAGTAGGGGTATTTTGGTCATTTTAGTAGTCATGAATAATTTGTCTTTTGGTCCCCGGGGTAGCTCGATATAACTCATGTATTATTTAATACATTTGGCTTATTGGGTGAATTACATTGTGAGAGAATTATTTTATTCAGAATGGTCCATAATTAATTGGGCTAGAATAAAATAATAGTTCATTGGTTTTTAATTAATTAATTGGGCTAACCCAATTACAAAATTAATTTAAATGAACTTGGCCCACTAGGGTTTTAACCCTAGGGTTCTCCCTCTATATATTCTCTCTTTTGTTGTTTTTTCACCTAAGGTTATTTTTCTCTTCTTTACCGAAAGAGAGGCCACGAGTTCTTGAGTCATACCTTGGAAGATCAAGAGAACGTTCAAGTTCTGATGCGAAGGAGCCGAAGGATTGCAGAACAGCCGTCATCTCCACCACGAGAAGAAGCTCCCGCCCCTCCTCCTCCTGTCGCTACATTCCGTTCGGTGATCCGAAGGAAAAGTAAGTTTTCTAGATTCTAATCAATACGAGGAAAGTTTTCTTTTAAAACGCTTCCGTTGCATGCTATGTATCCTCGTGATGGTCCTTCACCTTGGCTGCCACCTCATGCCCAAATTTCATTTTCGAGCCTCTAGCATGTCCCTTAAGCCCCAAATTAATTTCCAATTTTTTTTTAATTTTTTTTGAATTTTTCAGCATTTTTCCTCTATTTTGTTCTCTTTTTTCCCCCAATTTTTAAATTTTCCTTTTTCTTTTTTTTTTCTTTTCTTATTTTTTTTCCCTCTATCTTCTTCAACCTCCTTCCCTCATGCATGCTGCTTGCGCACAGCCGTACCGCCAGCTATCATTATTGCAGGCTCCACCCTCGACCAATGCCACTGGCTACCACTGCCGGCTTCCTTGCGAGCAACTGGCCTGTGCACACAGCATTGTCGCTGTTGCTTGGCCTTCCACCACCATGCCCTTAGCCACGACTCACCACTGCCGCCATCGAACGCTCTCCGTTGTTGCTGTCAGCCTCCCATTCCAGGCACGCTACTGTTCTAGCTCCTCCTGACCTTCCCTGCTGCAGCTGTTTTCAGCCACCAACGGTTGCACGCCTGCTGACGCTTCAGGCCGCTCTACTGCCGTTGATCACTGCCTCCGGCCACCCAATTCTCGACCGTTGCTTCAAATCAGAGAAACAAATTTCAAATTTTAAATGCCAGTTACTATAGCACACTTGGCCCCAAGCCAACATATATATATGTATATATATGTATATTACACATTTACCCCTCAATTCACTATTAATTCCACTTATGGATTTATTAAATACACTTGAAAATTTAGATAATTGCACTTGGACCCTCCAAGACCTTAAATAATTATCATCAAGCCACCCAAAATCTCAATTTCCCCAAAATTAATAATCGACATTTACTAAAAAATATTGATTTCATCCCTATGCCTGCACAAGACCTTTATTCCACCGAAAAATGCTTTAGCGTTGCCTTACTTACAAAATTGGACCACCCCTAGGGTCCCTCTAACTTCCCGAATATCCCTTACGATCATTTGGTACAGTCAACAATTCGGGCTTATATAGAATTTATTCTGAAAACTATTCCCGATTTGATTGCTTTTAGCGTCATCAGCCTCACCTCAAACGCTCACCAATCTCATGCCCTATTTGCTAGACATCCAAGTCCCAGGACATTCCCTATCGTTAATTCAATAAATTTTATTAATTAATTTCTCGAACTCAATTCTTAGGCTCTCTGGACCACCCAAGGTCCTTTAAAAATAACTTAAAATATTATACTTTTCAACACCATGTAATACGGGGTATTACAGCCTACCTAGTGGACAAAGGTCTAGTAAGGCTTGATTAGCGGGTTGAGGTCTAGCAAGACATGGCTAATGGGTCAAGGCTAAGCGAGGCCTCGTTAATGGATGAAGGCCTAGCTAGTAGGTCGAGATCGAGTGAGCCCTAGTTAATGGACTAATTCTTATGTATCATTAAAAGTGCCTCACTTGGTTTAATATCATTGAAGTAAGAAAGTAGGTGTAATATTATTCTTTTACTTAACTTTCAAAGCTAAAATTGGTTTTTAAATACCGAGGTTGAGGTTAGCCTTTGGAGATCATTCAAAAGTTGTTGTAGGACTACAAAAAGTTGTGGAGAGCACTAATGAACTGGCATGTAATTAATGGCTCAAACAACACGTGTGGCCTTTTACTAAATTGAGTCCAAACTTCATCTCAAGGCATGATAGCCATGCCCTTTTCCAATAAGGATGTGATTCTCACTCATGGGTAAACACGCCCCTAGTTAACTTTTCTAGGATGAACATGCCCATGATTAGTCAATTTGTGAGACTACAAAAAGTCATGGAGAACATCGATGAACTGGCACGTAATTAATAGCTCAAATGACGTGTAGTCTTTTACTAAATCGAGCCTAAACTTCATCTCAAGGCATGATAACCATGCACCTTTCCAATAAGGTTGTGATTCTCACTCATGTTCAAATGCACCCCTAGTTAACTTTTATAGGATGAATGTGCCTGTGACTAGTCAATTTTTCTTAGTAATTCATAGTGTCTATTTTTCCCTTTTTAGTATAAATTTTGTATGATAATTCAAACTTCATCTTTTTACTTCAAACTTATTGGCGAGATCCCTAATTGAGTTGTGTTCTTCTTTCCTTCCTTTAAACTCTTTGTCTTTATCTTCTTGCCATTTCCTTTTGATCAAATGGCTTCTCTTAATCAAATCAATGCTAAGGGCCTTGAACTCGTAGCTTGAAAGCAACACCCAACTAAGAACAACAAGACCAAATAGATGTCTTCTCGGTAATAGGAAGAGTTCTTGAACAAATATTAGGGCTTACCACTTAATCACCAAAGAGTTTACATACTAGTTCATGGGATTGACTTTTGTCTATTGCCTCATTGTCTTGTCTAGAACTTCCTTCATCAACTTAGGATTATACTTACACAATTTTATCCTTAAGTTTGGCAATGCTTAATAGCTCATGATCTACTTTACCACTGAGCTTAAGGTGACTCATTCCCTTTTTTGATTATGGTTCAACCTAATTCATGATTTGGGGGAGGGGGGCGGGTTGGATCTACTTCTCCCTAATGAGATATCGCCATCTAAGACACCCAAAGTTCGAAGCTAAGGAGTTGATTCCTAGTGGTGGCTCTAAATACTCGAATGACTAGAAAAATGCCTATGTCTTCGTCTACCCACAAATAGATACCCTTCGAAAGGCGTCTAGTTTGCTTGAAACATGTGGAGCATTGCAATAGTATCAACTTTGTCTCTTAGAGCATTACAATGACTACCCTACTACTTGCAAATCTTGAATCTCCAAGGTTGCATTTTTGAATTGATTTACTTATTGTCTGAGAGTTTTGTTATCACTCCAGCTATCGAATGTTAAGCAAATATGTGGCACCATTCTTTCTTTTATTGTTGATTATGGAGGCCTTAATATATTCTCTTCTTAATTATTGAAATAAGGAAATAAATGTCTCAGTTAATCCATTAAACCATGTTTGAGCATGATTAGTTAAGGTTAAGGGAAAAGCTTGACATGTGATAGCATCTTCCCAACTGTGCAATAACATTATAGATTCATTGTTCTAAATGTGATCCTAAGAATCACCTTTTTTCACAAATAAGTAGTAAGTTCAGGGATCTTGAATTTAGGAGGAAAGGGTTCCATGATCTCAGGAGTAAAGGGGATTTTTCTCATTTGTTGGTCTTCTTCAGTGGATACCAGTTTCTTTTGCTTCAATACTTGCTCAATCATCTTCTTCACGTCAATGACCTCACGGGCGCTAAAGATAGATTGATTATCCTCTTCTTACTCCTTTCTAAGATGAGTTATAGGTAAGATTCTCGCTTTTCTTATTGTCATACTTTTAAATATTTTTGGGTATTTTTCCTTGTGGGCCTGAGCAACCCCAACATCTTTTTGGACTAGTGCTATGCCCAATCTCTCTTATCAACCCAGGAGAGTCTCCCAAACCTTTCTCTCCCCAATGGGAGACTCTTCCACAAGGTCTCTAGATGGTTCTCAGGCAATTGTTTATTCTGCCCACTTTTTGCATAGTTTTGTAAAGTAGGTAGAAATAGAGCTTGAGGAATGACATTCTACAGGAATATCATCGTCTCTTGAAGGGCCTTGATGTTTCTTTGTGCAATTGTCACAATGTTTAACACTCACTTAAAGGAACAATTTGAGGTGTTGTTCTAGAGGCTCTCGGTGCCCTTACTGGAAGAGTCTCCTGCTACCTTTGAGGATTGGGAAAGTTGTCAATGTCATGACCCTCTTCATTTTGTCAGTTTCTAGCTACTTAAGACTGTGTGAACCATCTTGAATATTTCATATGTAATGACTCGGTATTTTGAAATAAAGAACAAAGAACAAAGGAATAGGTTTATTAAATTTTATGTAGATTTAATTGTGGTTCATTAGTTATTTGTGGGCTATATGGAAGATCCCATGTGGAGTTGATGATTGAAGTAGTTAGATGTGGTATAGGAGGTTCAAAGTTAAAGGAGAAATGAAATAAAGAAAAGTCAAGTAAAGGAGATGATATGGGTATGCGGTGTTGAGTATCGTAGGATCCAAGTTGGAGGTGTTAGGAAGTGGGTTGTTAAGGATGTTAGAGGAAGTGGGGATCTATCGGTTGACAAATGGGGTAAGTTTGTCGACAAAATGGATGCAAAGGAGGAATTTCTCAACATATGGGAGTAATCTATCGACAGATTGTTGAAGAAAGAAGGAATATGTTGACATATTAGAGTGGGTCTATCGATAGATTGAGGATAATGGCTTCTGGTAGTCGACATATGTCTTTAAAACTGTTGACTGATTGTGGCTAGGCTCGATTTTCTAGGCCATTTGGTATATAAGTTGGTGGGAGAGAAGTTTGGGGAAGTTTGTGGAAGCTTGGATAGTCGGTGGAGGGAGAGAGAGAGAGCCGAGAGCCGAGAGCAGTGAGTCTTCTTCTTCTTACTCCCCTTCTCTTCTTCTTCTTTCTTTCTTTCTTCTTCTTCCTCTAATCTTGTTCTCTCATTCTTCCTTGTGTTGTTTATGGTTTTGGAGCTTCTAGATAAGGGTGTTGCAAGTCCAGCAGTTTATTTTCTCCTTCTTAGTTCAGCCAAGCTCAAACTGAATGAAGAAATTAAGGCAAGCTCCCTTTTCCCTTTCTCCTTAAGTGAGCAAGTTATGTATTTGGAAGGTCCATGGTAAGTTCTTCCTCCTAGAGGACAAGACTCTTCACTTTATACCTCTTTGGTGGCTTCAAGTTATTCTCTTGATATTTTGCAAGATCTACTTCATCTTTCTTTTTGCTAAAGGGGCAAGATTTACTCATCTCTTCCTCTTTTAAAATCTTAATCTTGTTGTATGGAGGGTTTAAATAAGATTTCCCTCATATTTTTCAAAGGCTTGTTCTTGTTAGAGTCCATGTTAAAAGCTTTGTAAATCTCACTCATCTTTGGGATGATCTTGCTAGTATCTTTTGAGTATCAAAATAGGGTTTGTTCCACCCTATAAACCTTTGGGAATGAAGTGTTTCATGTTAAGTTGTGGTTTTTGCAAGCAATTTGATGAAGCTTGCATGTTTCAGGTCCCTTGCCTCAAGCTAAAGCTTTTTGTCTGTCGACAGATGGCTTCCCATCTATTAACAGATTGCCCCAAAAGGCACTGTCTGTCGACATATGGCCTTGTATTTATCGACTAACCACCTCCTTAAGAGGGAATCTGTTAATAGTTTTTGCCCAACTGTAACGACCTGCTCTCACCTACGGGTGCAACCAGTGAATAATCAACCGGATTACTCACACGACAAACCAACAACTGAAGGGTTGGACTATATTTCAACAAGAAACGCCCTAGGTGGGCACTAGGTTTTGTCCTTCCCTTCGCTCCACTCGAGGAATCGGTCCCAAAACATAAAAGGAAGCACAGCGGAACAGGACTCGAAACCCGAGTGAGCTTCACCTTTCTTCAGCTCGCCTCACAACAAGTCAAAGGTGACCCAAGCACAAAATTAGCACATCAAACTTCGCTGAGTACTAAGAATTTATGGGAACATACATTTTCAATCCTTACTTGATTTGAAACTCGGCTTCACCAACTAAAGCCATATACCTCAAGCAATCTCACAATCACCCATCACATCATGATGATTACAACAACTAGATACATCTAGCGTACAACAACATTTACATTCAATCACATGAATATATATGACTATATACCACATACAAACTCAGGCAACAATGCTAGTCACCACATCATCCTCCCGACGCCATCCCTGCTTGCATCCGAGTTTGCAACATCTACAACATGAGGTAAAATCTCATGAGTCATAAAGACTCAGTAAGGGTGCAAATGCATAAGTAAATGAAGCATGAGAGAGCATGTAAAACAAAAATGCAATGCAAAATGGGTAGTCTTCCATGCCCTCATAACCTCCATAGGTTAAGGCATCAACCAACCCTTCCCACAACACTAGTCCTCCATATGACCATAGGTACACTAGAACTCATATCCATGCAAGTGTTAACCACTACATACAACTCATAAAGAAACTGTCACGACCTGATTTCTAATAGGTCCTGATCAGCACTAATCCCTAGGCCCAACGGCCCCACCGTGAGTTAGTAAGCCTATTCTCTAGCTTGATTTGCTATAAGCATTGATAATACCGACCAAATATAAAGATAGGAATTAAAGCACTATATCAACTTCCCACAAAAAATCTCGATATCTCATATACAGTAGATACAAAAAAAAATAAATATCCATCATTCTGCTATCATAATTACATATACAGTCCTATATCGTGGGCTTTTGGCACAATTGTGTACCACAAAAATAAAGTACAAAAGAAAAGAATCAACAATAAGTATGCATCTCCATAGAGCATCCTAAATCAAATCAGGAATCAAAAGTGGTCTGGCATCATACCAAAAGATCTGCTGGACTAGTATTCAAAAGAAGAATCTCCTGAAAATATTTTTTTAAAAAAAAAGGTGAGTCTTGTAGACTCGTGAGCATAAGGTACCATACCCACTAAGAGAGTATGCAATAAAAATTCTAGGATGAACATCATGGATACAATAACATAATAGTAAGATGAACAATGAGTATATGTACCTTAAGTTTACATAATTTGAGGTTCAAAGAAAAACATAGTGCAGGAAAAGTAGATGCCTAGAGACAACCCCCATAAGTTACTCACCTAACCACCTAAGTCTCCTATACTTTTATATGCGATGCATGCATCGAATCTGAGGACCCACTAGTAGAAACTGGTTTGGCGTCTATACACACATGCATACAAGTACATATACTGGCACATACATCATCATCAAACTATAATACCATAATAGCCCACGTGATAGTAGTGTTGAAACATATATTATCCATGTCTCTCATGGCCTTGGCATGCCAAGCCTCACAGTACTATGATCTTTTCCCGTTGTAAGTCACCAAGGAATCTACCAGTTAGTCCTCTAATAATGCACATGATTCCCTACTTAATGCACAAGTCATAATCATTCATCATTTTATGCGGTGCCTAAAATACACCATATCATTCAATATTTCACATTCTCAAGATAAGAAATCAGTTAGGGTATCACTTATAATCTTTATGCTTATGTCTCTCTCAGTAGGATGAAAATATTTCATACATTTTAAAAACATTTAAAAGTATTTTTCTATGATCCGCATATAAAAATCATATACAAGTTATGCATGGAACAATATATACGTGCACAATATAAGGTAATCATAGCATATCCTATCTACTCGCCTGGAAAGAAATGACTCAAGTCTGAACCTGAGGAGAAGATCGAGCAAAATCCTGAGAATCCAAACCTACAATGAATATAACAGGGTGGTCACTTTTGGGTAATAAAAATAAAAATAGCTATATAATGAAAATTACCGAAAATCTTAATCATTGCCTAACACCTTGAATTGGTTATTTTATACCTTGGCCCGTACAATATTTGAATTTGGCGCCATGGAATTTGTCGAGTTTAGCCATCGACTACGTCATCATGCCTCGCCTTACATGCTACGCGTAAGTGTATAGTGGAACTGGACATCCACTTATAGGCTGCAATAATAATAATATATATATATTTTTATACTCATCCATAAACTAGATTTCTTTTAATATAGATAATATTTCAAAGTTTTTCTTTTTCAAAATACATATATATTCATATTTATAACTTAATTGGTAAATTTTTAAAAGCGTAATAATTAATTTAATTAGTGATTTAATAGATGGCTTAAAAAAGAAATTTGCAATGTGCTAGCCTCATAATAAAATGAATCCATCAGAAATCAGGATTTGGGGTAAACCCAAGTCATCATCATAGGCTAGCCTAGAACACACTCGAGGTTAGTTTTGCTTGGTCTCAAATCATCTAATAGGACTTCGTCTTTAGAACTCTAATAAAAAAAGTGACTCGCCAGTCACATCGCCAATTCCAAAAGGCCTAAAGAGAACCCAAATTAGACTGACGTCAATATCCTGAGTAGGACCAACCTAACCAAGTTATTCTAGGTTCACAGATAAGCGACAAGAAGGGAAAACAAGTCTAGTGGGCCAGCCCAAGGGCTGCCACAACTACGTCAAACCATGCCCAACACATTGGGCCATCCTATAACCCAATCGGGGCCTGCCATCCTAGGCCAAAACCTTACTCGACTTGCCCAAACCCTAAAAGCCCTTTTTTTTTCTCTTCTTTCTTTCCCACATTCTGCCGCTACCGGCCTGTAAAATATGGCCGACCAGCATACCGATTTGAAGCCTTCGCCACGAACATCGACATATCTCAAAATGAGAGTTATCGGACGGTTAGAGCTCAGTAGATTTAAAAATTAATTTTTGGCCAACATAGGGATGCATTCTGGCCATTGCCGTTCGCCAGCCGCTAGCAAATTTTTGGACGATCAGAGGCTACCATGAAGTGAGCTACACCAAGGGGACCAACATACCCAAAACTAACTAAGATCGGACGGCTAAATTTTCATAGATTTAAGGTTTAATTTTTGGCTAAAAATAAAAACTCGCTACTAGTCATCTCCGGCCACCGTGGTCAATGATTTCCGACGATCTGAGACCAGCATCCAACACCCTCGACTATTTCAACTAACATACCCCAAAACCAACCACATCCAACGGTCAGATCTCTGTAGATCTGAGTTTAAACATCCAGCCAAAAATCCAACCACGCCTATATACATACCTCTCGCGAAACAACGGCAAAAACCAATGAAAACCATACCAAAGCACTTACCTCCTTGTAGATTGAGGATACTTTAACGATAAAAATGAAGTTGGATGAAAGATCAATGGGCCGAATCACGAGAAATCGACAAAAAATCAGAGAGAGAGAGACGATTTCTTGGGGGGCTGCCCGTGCGCCTCCCCCTTTTCTTTTTATATTTTCTTTTTTATTTACATTTTTTGATTATTTATTTAATTATTATTATTATTTTATTTATTTTTTTCAGATCTTTACAAAAATATTTACAAATGCATACAAAACCACCACCTTTGGGGTTATCCTTTACCTGGCTCCAAACCTCTTCTCTGCCACAGGCGAGAATGCTTGCTCGAACTTTGAACTCTTCTAGGATCATGGCCTCCTTGGTCGACTCTAGATGCAATCACAAAACCCAACAACATAAATTAAACTAGGGTTTATGTTTTTACTATTCACCGCACAAACCCACTCATCAACCACTTCCAAACAACCCCAACCATGAGCATAATGCATAATCCAACCATCACTTCACATTACATCATCTCACATAATGTAAATAACTAGAAACGAATTAATTTATTTACCTCGATCAATCAAGAGAAGAAATCGGGAAAATGCCCACCCAACGTTACCTCTTGAGTTGGCACCTCGTGCCCGAATTCCCATTCCGGGCTTCTGACATGCTCTTTGAGCCCCAAAATAATTCTCAAAATTTTATCCCTTTTTTTGGAATTTTTCGACATTTTTTCCCAAATTTTTCATTTTTTTCAAAATTCTTTTATTTTTTGTCTTCTTCTTGCTTCATCTTCTTCCCCACGTCTTCTTCTTCTCCACCATGCTCGGCCATCTACGCGCGCACCAGACCACTGGGCACCATTGCCTGGCTTGCCGGCCGCCGCTACTGGCCACACTACCGTTACCAACCGACGCCACCGGCCCCGCAACCACCGCGAGCCACCGCAGCCCAGCACCACCGCATCTCCAGCCATCGCCGGCCCGCATGCACAACATCACCATCCTCCATGGCCGCTACTTCAGCCATCTCCTACAGTCGATGCCCCTAGCTGCTCACTGCGACCCGCCGGCCACCTCCACATGCGTCACCGCTGGTCTGTCGTCGCTGCTGCTCTGCTTCGTGTCGGCCATGGCCGCATCCAGTGTCGCCTTCTATTGCTGCCACGGCCACCATCGCGGCTGCTTCAGGCCGCCCCACCGGCTGGCCATTGGCCACAAGATCGGCCAGCTCCTCTCGATCTCAGCTCCTCTCCTTCTTGGTCATGGCTCTCACGAGCTCTCTGCCTCACTCTCTCTCTCTCTCTCTACATTTCAAAATATCAAAGAAAAGGCACTCGAAGAAGCTTCCTCCCCAAGCTCACGCACACACATATATACATACATATATAAATTACACATATAATCCCTCTATTTTCTCATAATTTCACTTGGGAATTTCATTTAATCATACTTGGACCCTCCAAGCTTTAAATTAAATACCATCAAGCCCCTAAACTGTTGATTTCTTCCAAAATTAATAACTAGCATCTACTCAAGAATATCAATTTCATCATTGTGCCTGCACGGGACCTCTATTCCACGCAAAAACACTTCAGAGTTACCTCACTCACAAAACTAGACCATCCCTAGGGTCCCTTTGACATCCCGGAGGTCTCTACTATCATTCGATACTAGCATCCATTCTGACTTTTTCAAAAATTATTCCCATTCGGACTGTTTCCAGTGTCATTAGCCTCGCCTTGAGACACTCATCAATCTTATGCCCTCTTCCTTGGACATCCAAGTCTCGGGGCATCCCCTGCCATTGATTCAACAATTTTTATTAATTAATTTCTCGAAATCAACCTTTGGCTTCCTAGACTACCCGTGGTCCTTTCAAAATAATCAAAAATTATATCTTTTCCATCACCATGTAATACCGGGTATTACACTAATTATCGATCGATTTTACAAATTCTTCTAAGCTATGTTTTTGGCAAGTTTTGGGTGATTTTTTTTTAGTTCCAAAGCAAGTCTATATGTTCTTAAGGGATTAATTGGGCATTCATTGGTATGTTTGGAGTATGACTGAGAGCCACTGATGGGCTATGTGTTATCTTTTCTGATATCGAACTCTTTAAAGAGTGAAATAAGTCTAATGAGCATCTTGATGCTTTTTTATTCAACAGCCAAGTAAGGCTTGTTTCTCTTTACATTTCTTTGTGGAATGATGTCATATCTTATTGGGATATGTTTCAAATGGTCATTATTGGGTTGTTATTGTATTTCAAAATGTTGTTATATGACATTGCATTGTGATGTTAGGGCATGGGTTGCATTCATTAGGGGTCATGCTTTATATTTGTTAGGAGTGTGAGCATTGGCATGACATAATTGGTCTGTTGAGTGATGACTTGTGTATGTTAGGCAAGCGATACAATTGTTAAGATATTGAATAAACAGTGAGAATTCGATACATAATTGAATTGATCTGATATTCTTATATAGGTTACTATTTAAATATGCATGTATTTCGTTAACTATGTTGATCTTTAATATCGAGGACTTTGTATTGATATATTGATATCTATTGTTTCTTTAGGTATTTCTACAAACTGACCCATTTTTAAATGAGCTAACTAACATTTTTTTAGCACAACACAGAGAAAGGCTCAGTTTGGGTTACTTTCAAACGCTGTAAGCTATCTTCTTTTACATTTTTATGTGTTGTTTGTCACTGCATTTAGATTGTCTAATAGATGCTTGTGTCTTGTCTATATAGCATCATTGAAGTCAAAGGTTCAAAAAAACAAGATGGCATCAGCTGGCAATGAAATTGAATATAGATGCCTCGTTCGTGCAACCAAAGGCAAGAAAACCATTTCAACTTCAATAATTACTCTAAAAGGCTATTTTTGTGGGTTTGAACTTGTATTTAAAGATTTGTTTGTTATCTATTTGTGGAATTTCAAAGTATAGATGATCAATATTTAAGTTTCATTCAACATGGATAGCTGGGTATACATCACTATCCTAGTGTTGTTAATTCGTTTAGGATTTAATGCCTGTATCCGTGTTAGTACCAGTTAAGGCTA
Source organism: Diospyros kaki (assembly GCA_036245055.1). Classification (NCBI taxonomy): domain Eukaryota; kingdom Viridiplantae; phylum Streptophyta; class Magnoliopsida; order Ericales; family Ebenaceae; genus Diospyros; species Diospyros kaki. The sequence goes on along the minus strand of BSEG01000010.1, from coordinate 22,289,740 downwards.
CAAAAATAACCAACAATATGGTGTTAAAATTTTTAAAAATAGCTGAGTTGAAATATTGATGGGATTTTTATATCTCCCTTTACTTGTTATTCATCAGCATGGCCAGTACAGATAATTAAATAGAATACATGAATTGCCAAATGAAAGTATGTTGAGCCTTAATTTACTTCCCTTCTCGTCTCCTTATAACTTTAGAACACCTTCGTAAGTGTTTTAATTTTTTTTGTAAAGATGTTGCTTGTTAACAAGTTTTATGTGAATTTTCTTTTGGACAATTCTAGTACTCAGAGAAGACGAAAAATGAGGTGGGCTTACCCTAATCAAGAGTTGCTTAGGTTTCCTTATGTCTTTGAGTTACTAATTTCTGCGAGGAGATATGGTTTACATGCGCTCTGTTTTTTAGCCCATTTCGTACAAGGTTTGGGCATATCAGGTGGGAACCTCCTTTCCTTACAGAAAGCTTTTAACTCATGTGGCCAATTTTTTAGGATATGATTTTGATGTCATCTTATTTGTCTATTCACTTGGTCTTTCTTTTTCATTTTCTTTATGCTTAATAAGCCTTCAATTAATAAATATTGTGATTTGTTACATTACTTCCACCCTGCTACACTGGGCTCCTTTCATTTTTCTGGTGCTCTTTCTTGTGTTGGCTGTTTAGTGAGTGCAATGGGTTAGTGGTGTCATTCATAAACTAAACACTTCTGACCAAACTTGCATCTGTGGATGGACAACTATGTTTGGTTTGAAATTAAGTGGTAAAGTTTTTTATGTTAGTGGGCGTCTAGGTCCTAACTACTAGATTTGGTAAAACTAGGCACTTGCATGATTCTATCTGTTACCCTTTAGGAGTCGTCCTTGGCTTTTTTTCTCTCCTATGACTATAATTTATTTAAAGAGTTTCTGTAATTTAAAAGTAATGATGCCATGCACATATATTCACGAAACAAGTGTTTTTTTCATGGTTTATTGCAATAAAGGTGGGGCCAAAGGATCACCAACGATTTCAAGCTTCCTATGCAACTATTCTGAAGGCCCAGATGACTGCCTTGAAGAAGAGGGAAAGAAAGGACAAAAGAAAAGCTACAGATGCAGATAAGAAACAAAAGGGTTCAAAGAAGCAAGCTACTGCTTAGACAACATCTTTTTGAACTGAGCTTCTCACATTTTCTTGCTTAACTTTGAAGAGATGCTAGTTTTGTGTTGGAGCCTTTCCCCTGTAGGTAGTGTTAAAAGCCTCTCCCCTAAAAGAAATTCATTTTCTCCCCTAAAAGTTTCATGTATGCCTTGGTGGAAAGACATGGTAAGAAATTTTGAAGTGAGTTGAAAGAGTATTGCTTGAAGCATGAAGCAAGGCATATGATAAATATATGAATGCATTTGGTTAATAAGAGCATGACCCTTCATGATTATGCATCTCCTTTTGTATTCTAGTATTTACCATGCGCATGTGGTGATCAAAAGGGCACTTGGACGAGAGGCAGCACTCTCTATGGATGATCAGCCTGGAAGCATGGTAACTAATACCATTATTCACAAGAAAGACCATATTGGCAAAGTTAATAAGTGGCAAGCTTCAAAGTTCTTAATCTGCATATACTTCATGCTTTCAGCCCTTTTGACTTCATGTGCAAACTCAAAACATGTTTTCATCTAATTCTCAAACTTATAATTATGTAGCTTGTCCCTATCACCACTCTCCACGGATGATCTACTTGGGTCCTTGATAAGATTTAAACTAAGGAGCTTAAACTAAGATTTAAGTGATGAAGAAAAAACTTAAAGTGAAGATAAGTTAGTGTTTCTCATTAAAGGGTTTAATATTTTTTTTTAAAAAAAATAGGTATGGAAAAAGTAATATTAGGAATAAAAGAAGTTTTAAAAATGAGATTAAGTAAATGAATATAAGAAATTAAGACATGTTAAGAGTCAAATGTTCATAAGTCAAGAAATATAAAGAGAAACAAAGAGAAAGCATCAGCGAAGATTAGTCATCCTTCGAAGGATCAACTCAAGGTTTGATAGATGGGACATTTATTACTTATTTAGGTTTTCTTTTTTTTTTTTGTTAGGTAAAGGGGGCAGTTATTAGTATATTAGTGAAACGATACTCTTAAGATAGAAGAGGAATTGTGATTTGAGTTTGAGGGTCGAAAAAGCGACCGATTCAGGTGATTTAGGCCTATTGGGCCCAATTCTGCCCAATGCACTTCTAATGAACCTAGATGTCAAAACTCAAAACTTCTCTACATTATTGGATCTTTTCACACACACACACACACACACACACTCTCTCTCTCTCTCTTTGTTCCTTTCCATTGTTGATCGTTTGGAGTCTGTGGCTAAAACCCAGATAAAGGTAATGCCCAGGATTGCTCTACTTGCACGAAGAATGGGAACTGTGTGTGGTGCACAGGGATGTGAAATCAAGCAATGTTATGTTAGATTCAGGGCCGGCCCAACCATTAAGCCAGGTATGCCATGGCATTAGGCCCCCAAGATTAGAAGGCCCCAAATTTTAAAACTTTATAATAGATATATGTATTAAAAAATGAATACAAATATTATAAATATTTCAATTTTTAACCATTGTTTTCTGTGTTCCCAAATCCCATAAAACCTACTTTCTCTTCCAATTTTTCTCTTTTCCCCCCCTCTCTCTCGTGTGCATAGTCACTACTGTACACAACCAGAGCTTCGATGCCATCGTTTGTGGTCCGCCTGAAAAGTTGCTACGAGAAGTACCTGACGACGGTGGACTGTGGACAAGCAATAACAACAGTTTTTGTTGCTGCTTTGGTGTTTATTGTTGGCAAGCATTGCCATTGTTAATAAGTGATTGCTGCTTTGGTGTTTATTGTTGGTGTTAGGTCTTTTGTATTTAAGTGATTGGTCACTATGTTTAAGTGATTGCCTTATTGGTGTTTAACTATTTATTGGTGTTTATTGTTGGGTCTTTGTATTGTCAATTTAAATGATTGTTGTGTCTCTTATGGGTTTTTTGTTGGGTGTTTATTGTTGGTATTTAAGTGATTGGTGTTTATAAGTATAAGTGATTGGGTCTTTTCTTTCTAAGTGATTGTTGTTGTTAATCTCACTTTTAAGTTGGTGTCTGTTGTTAATCTCATTTTAAGTGATTGGTGTTTATAAGTATAAAATGTTTGTATAAAAAAGTGTATTATTTATATTTTTATAAAAAATTAATACTCAAAGATCTCATTAAATCTTTTCGCCTAAAGCCTCCAACTTCCTTGGGCCGACTCTGGTTAGATTCCAACTCCAATGCAAAACTTGATGATTTTGGAATAGCTAGGCTTGTTGACCATGATAAAGGGTCACAAACCACAGTTTTGGCAGGAACGATGCGTTATATGGCCCTAGAATGTGTAGTTACAGGCAAAGGTAGCAAGGAATTGGATGTCTATAGCTTCGGAATTGTAGCTTTGGAGACAACTTGTGGAAGAAAATCCATCGACCATAAAGTCCCAAAAAACCAAATGAGACTGGTTGAGTGGATCTGGAACCTCTATGGTACAGGACAACTCCTTGATGCAGTGGATCCAAAGATTGGCATGGATTTTGATTAGCAAGAAATGGAGACATTAATGATAGTTGGGTTGTGGTGTGCCCACCCTGATCACAATTGCTGGTCATCTATTAGGCAAGCCATTCAAGTGCTTAATTTTGAAGCTCCATTGCCCATCCTTCTGTCTATAATGCTAGTGGCAACATATTATGCTTCTCCGTTAAATCCATATTTGGTTTCTTTTTCCTCTGGCGTCAATGTATCTCAGATAAGCCAAATCCAATATCCAAGCTCTAATTACACAACTGATTCTTCAAAGGTCACCTTATCTTTTGCAGGTTCTTCTCCATCTGCATCACTTTTGCATACAAAAGTATGTTGATTCCAAGAATATCTGGTACAATACTCAAAATGTATTCGCTACATTTTTCTTTATAGTATGCATATATGTATGTTTATATATATGTGTTTAATTATCTCTCTCTTTGTTTATGTTTAATTTGTCTATTTTGAATGCCTGCATAGGAACTAAAGTTTCACTTTCATATCTATTTTTTATATCATGGTTTTAGAGGCTTGAAACCAAGACCATAACTTCCCTAGTAACTAAGATTTTGCTTTGTATATAACGATGAGATGAGAGACATAATGTTGACGAATATAGAAGAATAATTTAAAATAATATGGTAATATATTCATCTAGTTATTTGTAAGTTGTCAAAATATAATTTTAAACTTCTTTAGTTATTGTCAAAGAACATTAACTTGGGTTTCGAAAAAGACTGGGCCCTTCTTCCTTTTATTCTTTTTCGAGGTAGACATCATAAAAAAATGGGTTTTATTTTTTTTTCTTTTCGAGTCAAAAGGGTAGACGGATGTGAGCTTGCAGTGGTCGGAAATAGGCTCTTGAGATCGGTCCGATAGAGGGTAGTCGGCACCTACAAGCACTCCAATACTCAAGTAAGTAAGAGAGTAAATTGACAAAGTATTAGGAGACAAGAAAAAAACATACATTGACTTTGGAGAGAGCTGATCTATATAGGACGATGAGAGGTTTTCCTGCATGCATGCTTTTCATCAGACGTTGTAGAGTGATGAGACTGAATATCTGTAGTCAACAGGGCTCCCTAACTGTGGCATGGTGCCGATAGGACCTTCATTAAATGTGAATGAGATCTGTTATTAATGAGGATAAGATCTAGAACGGACGCGGAGATATCTATTAATGATGGCTATTGTAGATTGGCGCAAGGCCAAGGTCAGGTCGAGATTGGGCCATGGGGTAAGCTGGACTAAACCAGGCTTGATTTAGGGCTAGTACGGTCCACAACCCCCCAGGTCGATTGCATGCGAAGCGAACATCTGAGCTGGAAAAATACTACAAGAAAATAATAGATTAGAGATGGATTTTTTTCATCTCTAATTTGAGACGAATTTTGAGATGAAAAGATTTTGTCTCAAATTAGAGATGGAAAAATTTTCGTCCCTATATCCGTCTCACATTTGAGATGGATTTAGGACGTAAAAAATCCGTCTCAAATTTGAGACGAAAAAGTTTTCTCTCTAAATTCATTTCAAATTAGAGACGGATTTTGAGACAGAAATAAAGTTGAAATGAAAAAATTTTCGTCTCAAAATTGAGTCTCAATTTGAGATGGATTTACAAACATAAATTTTTTCGTCTCAAATTTAAGATGGATCTTTTTCCGTCTCAAACAGGAAAAAATTCTAAATGAATTTAAAATATTTAAAAATTAGAAATATAGAATTAAATATATCTCAAAATGAAATATATTTAATTAAATTTTAAATAAATAGGCTTAAACTTTAAGTATATAAATTAATATATTTCATGTGCATCAAATATATATTAAATGTATAATAAGTAACTATTGGTAATATTTATTAAATATATACAAAATGTTTTTTTTCAGGAGATAAGTGAGATAAACGGACGCATTTTAAAAAAATAGTATATGAATTATATTTTATTTAATGTAAAAAGTATATTAAAACTGAATTGAATAATATTTAGAGAATATATAAACACTATTCTTATATTGAAAAGATTATATAAATATTCTTAGATTGATGATAGAGACAAGAAAAAGTGCATAAAATTTTAAAATCTTGATATGTCACATGATTTTGTAATAATTTTTTGAATTACAAATAACAATATATCAAACATGACTAGGATATACATTTCTCTATATAATATGCATCAATTTCTATGTAGTACATCAAGTATGATCTTAATTAATAATATATTTAGTTATATTTTTATGAAGCATTTATTAATATAATAATATATTTAGTATACTATTCTGTATTTAATTAATTTATTTGTATTGTATTTGATTAATTATATGAATTAACTTAAATTCATATGGCCGATGTGACATGAAATTTAAAAATATAATATAAATTTATTTTAATATAAATGAATTGAAATTATTACTATTATCTCTGGTTCTTCAATCGCGTTGAGTTTTTAATCCATAATATTTTTTATAATTATTTCAATCGTGAAGAATTTGTTCAATCTCTTAAATAACCTTTTAATGATTGATTGAGTCATTATAGAATATCGTTCATCCATTACATTATTAAAGTTGATTATTTTTGTTATCAAGACATCATTCAATATTTGACGTGTTCATTTTATTTAAAACAAATTAAAGCAAAACTAAAATTGAGTGTTTAATATTGAATCTCCTCATTTTACAAGTATGAAATAAGATTTTTATTTGTACATAACCTTTTAACACAATATAGTTTTCAAAAATGAATAAAACATAAAAAATTGTTCATTATTATAAAATAAATTGTGTTTACGAAATAGATAAAATGAATAATTAAAAATAATTTCCTAATAAAAGAGAAAAATTACATAGTTTTTTCAAATTAATATTAGAATATCAATTAAAAATAAACATAAACATTGAAAAGCTACAGTAATAATAGTATTATAACATTAGAATATTAAAATAATAATAATATTATAACATAAGCTAATATCAAAGATTATTTATGAATAATTTTAAAATTGTTTATTATTTAAATAAATAATAAAGAACTTAAGATTATTTGTTTAAATATTTAATTTATAATAATATGTTAATTTTTTTAATATAATATTAGATAATAAAATATTAATCTAATATTAATTATTATTTTTAATTTTTTAACTAATCTAATATTAGATTATTTGTTTAATTTATTTATTTAAAAATTCAATTAAATAATCTAATATTAATATTTAATATTGAATAATATTTATTATTTAATATTTTAAATGTAAAAATTTGTTTAATTTATATATCATTAATAAATTTGAATCAAATTAACGTTATGATAGGGATGGTAAAAAGAAGAGCTGATAAGCCATAGAAAAAAGACCCTTACACGAATATGGCTGTGGCTGTGTAGAAGGTCTGTAGACCAGAGTTTGATCTCAACGCCTTTGTAGAAGGTGAGCAGCATCGCCCCTCCAATGCACATCAATGTTCCAGCCACCTTCGCCTTCCCTGCCATTGTAGTACCCCATCCTAGCTCCTCGAAAACCTGCACCCATACCATATATAATTAATGGAGATATATAATACTACTAAAAGGAAAAGTGTTTGATTTTATATTGCCTTTTATGTCTCTTTTTTAACTTAAATCACGTTATCTTCGTTTTAACCAAACAAGGAAAAAGATATATATTTTGATTCCCTTCCATTTAATTATTGTAACCAAACAAGAGAAATAGAGAGAGAGAGAGAGAGAGAGAGACGTGCCCGAAAGAGACTGCCAAAACGAAGGTGATGGCAGGAACCACGTTGGTTATGGCGGAAGCAAACATTGCAGAGGTTAACACCAAACTCTCCAAATATAAATTTTGATTAGTGGAACACCTGCAATACAAATACACACACACATGTATGTATATATATATATATATATCACCATGATAAGCATATCACAAAACTAATTTTATTAGGGGTGAACAACGGGTCTCGATCGAAAACTTCTTATGTGAAGATATTATATATATTAACTAATGTATATATGTATATAAACACTAATGTACCTATTGATTCAAACAAAAACAATTTAACATTTACTTAGATTATTAGTTTGTTAGGGGGTTTGAGCTTGAATTCTTCTATATTATATATATTAACTATTAAATAAGATATTATAAAGAGAGAACTGAGGTTCTGTCTGAATTATGATCTAATCAAAAACTAAAAAAAAAAAATCTGAATATTTGAACCGAGTAGATTCAATCTTAGACTGGTGACTGAAATTTGTTTATCTCTAAATTTTAAATAGAAAAATAGCATCAATTAAAATTTCAATTTTACAAGAAAAACATCCATAATATATTCAACAACTATGTTTTTTCATAATTAGTATCACTATTAATTATAAATATTTGGCTCATATTGAGTAAAACTAATGTAATAATTAATTGTTAGAAAAAAACAAGAGGTAGATTACTTGAATAATTGAGTTGTATTATACGAGCATTAATGAAGAAAGTTAAGTAATGAAGAAGGCCTACTTCTTTAATTAGGAAAAGTTTTTTATTCAGCAAGACAACAACAATAAATTTATTTGGATAGAATCTATTCAGATAATTTTTTTTTATTTTAATTATTAATGTAAAGATAATTATGTCATTTATTATTTTATTTACCAACAATACCCTTTCTAGTCACAACTTTTAAATTTTTTATAAGATTAAAATTGTCTTTTTATTTTGTTAAATATTATAAAATAATATACAACAAGCATTAAATAGCTTTCTATTGGATAGATTCTAACCATTTAACAAAGCAACAATAAATCTATTTAGATAGAATTTTCTTTTTTTGTCATTTTAATTATTGATATTAAAATAATTATATCATTTATTATTTTATTTACCAACAATATCTCTTTTATATAATTGTGCATAACAAAACATCACATAAAATTTGGTGCAAACCCAATTCCGTCAAACCTATTAAACATGAACACAATAACCAAACTCTTAAAAATTAGGACAACTTATAATAATGTCCAAAATAGGACCATTGATAGTCAACACCCGAAAAATAATTCATGAAGGCATATATAAACAGAATTTTTAATTAAAAACGTGGAATTTATTAATTAATAATAATAATATATTTGAGGTGCATTTAAAGAAAATTAAGTTTATAATGAGATAGACATAAAAATCCGTCCATGGCACCAATTAAGCTATATATATATATATTAGCATATACTCGTGCCTAAAGACACGATATAAATAATATTAAGATTAAAATAAAAAAAATATTTATTAATATTGCAAAAAAAATTGTAAACACTTAAAAAAAACAAAAATTAAAATTATTATATACTTGTTAACATTTTATAATAAAAAAAATATTAAATTTATATAATAAAATACATCAAAAAATGCTCTACAATATAAATAAATTAAATTAAAAATTAAATATCAAACAATACGTACTAGCCCCCGACCGTCAGCGACCAACAGGGGACCCTTGAAGCTCCCGACAGTAGTCGATCGGGGGCCTGCGGGTCATCCTAGACCACTATCGCCCCCCTGCCAGCACTTGCAACGCCTCGCCCTCATTCGTCGTCGTCCCTCCTGTCCCCCTTCATCACCGTCTCACTTGCTAGCCCTCCCACCAAGCCATCAACCTTCCATTCCTCCCTCATGCTGTTGCACCTGCCGATAGCGTAAGTGGGTGGGTTATGAGAGAAAGAAAGAGAGATGGAGAGAGAGAGAGAGGGGTAGTGAGTGAGGGAGTGGGAGAGATGGTGCAATAGAGGGGGGAGGGAGGTAGTCAATGAGGGAGTGAGTAGTCGTCGCACCTGTCGGCCTCCCACCTGCCGTCGTCCTTCCCATTCCCCCTCATTGCCATCACACTCGTCGGTCCCCCACTTGCTATCAACCCTCCCTTCCCCCCACCACCATGGCATCTACCGATGGCGTGGGTGGGTGGGTCTGTGAAAGAGAGAAAGAAAGAAAGAAAGAAAGAGAGAGAGAGAGAGATAGAGAGACAATGAATGAGAGAGAAAGAGAGAGAGAGAGAGACAGTGAGTGACTGAGAGACAGAGAGTGTGTGGGCAGATCGTGGTCAGGTCTTGAAGTGAAATTACAGCATGGTAAGCCCCCTCTCTTTCTCTATTCATATATGCTGTATAATATACTGACACACATGAACTAATATATTTTTTTCATCTTCATCTTAATCCATCATTTTCCAATAGCCTGATATGATTTCTTGACATCAATTTTGAGAAGTGAATGTATTGAAGTTATAATCGTCTATACTATACTGGACAAGGTATTGATATTGACATCAGTTACTGGGTGTACCCTCTTTGATATATTGCCGTAATAAATTAATGATATGTATTACATAATAAATATAGAATTATAGTAAAAACATTTATACAAGAATGCCATTATAGAAACATAAAAAAGCATTGCCTATTGTGAATAGCATGTCTAAATCACATAATTAACATAACAGCATGACAATGCCTCAAAATCATTTGCATTCTATAGAAGTTGTTTACACAATAAATGATTAAAGATAAGCAAATAATGTTAATAGTATTACATGCCTAAATATATCATTATATAATCATTAGGTATTATATTGTAATGTTATAATATATAATATATAATATATAATTTTATGTAGGATGGCCCAGTAAGACACCCTGTGTAATACCCAGTATTATATGGTATTGAAAATAAATAATTTTCAATTATTTTAAAAGGATCTCGGATGGTCTGGGAAGTCCAAGAGTTAAATTTTAGAAATTAATTAATAAAAATTTCTGAATTGGCGGCAAGGAGTGCCTCAGGACTCAGATGTCCAAGGAAGAGGGCAAGAGATTGGTGAGCGTCTCGAGATGAGGATATTGACGTTGGAAGTGGTCTGACCAGAAATAATTTTTGGAATAAATTTTGTATAAGCCCGAATGGGTGTCAATACCAAATGGTCGTAAGAGACCTTCGGGAAGCTGAGGGGACACTAGGGGTGGTCTGCTTTGGCGAATAAGGCAACCCTTAAGTGTTTTCGGGTCGAATAAAGGTCCCGTGCAGACGCAGGGACGAAATCGATATTTTCGAGTAAATGCCGGTCATTAATTTTCGAAGAAGTCGAGTTGGGAGTGGCTTGATGATAATTAATTTAAGTCTTGGAGGGACTAAGTGATATTATTAAAATTTCAAGTGTAATTAAATTTTCTTAATTGTAATTATGGAAAAATTGGAGGGATTTAACAATAATTTATGTGTAAATTAATTTATTTATATATATGTATATATATGAAGTTGTGGGCGTGAGGGAAGCTTCGAGTAAACTTCGTGTCTCTCAAATTTAAATGGCAATGGAACAGAGCCGAGGGAAGAAGAGAGATCGCGAGGGAGAGAGCAGGCCCGAGCTCGGGAGAGAGCTTTGCCGAGAGAGTGAAACCGCAAGAGAGAAAGAAGCAAGCGGAAGTACCCGGTGGTGATGGGCCAGCGTCTACGGTGGTGGCTGAAATGGCCAGCGGCCATGGCCGACGCAGAGCGAAGCTGGAACAGCTGCAGTGGCTGGCGTGGAGGCACTCGACGTTGGCTAGAAGTCATCCGACGGGGGTTGCAGCGGCGCTAAAGGCCGTGGCAGCTGGCGAAGGTTGAACTAGCGGCAGCAATGGCGGTCGGCGTGCTGGAGTTGCAGCGCGCAGAGCTGCGCGTATGAAGCTGGTGGCCGGCTTTGGAGGCATCGGCAACTCGGATGATGGCGATCGACGATGGTCGCGGCGTCCAGCGACAACGGGAAGTGCAGGCGATGGCTGAAGACAGCGCGGTGGCCGCGCGCTGGTGCTGCTTCGAGCGTTAGGCCGAGCTTAAGGTGGTGGCAGCTGTTGACGGCGGTGTTGTGCGCGATGGTTGGAGGCGCAAGAGGCCGGCGAAGGCAAGGCCAGTGGTGGCCAGCGGCGCGAGCAGGTGGCTGGGCTGGTGAGCAGGTGCGGCCGCGCGAGGTAGAAGATGATGAATAGTGCCGCGCGGGAGGAGAAATAGAAAAAGAAAATAAAAAGAAAAATCAGAAAAGAAAATGAAAGGAAATCTGAAAAATTGGCGAAAAATAGGGAAAAATTCTAGAAAAATTGGGGAATAGTCTGGAGATTATTTCGAGGCTAGTGGAGCATACTGAAAGCTTGAGAATGGGATTTTGGGCTTGAAATAGCAGTCAATGAGGCAATGCCGGTATGGGCAATTGGCCGATTTTTGTTTCCAAATTGACTGAGGTAAATTTATTAAATTTCCTTTCGAATTAATTTCCATTATTTGAGATAATGTGGAATAGGTTATGGTTGGATTATGACTATGGTTTGGGTGGTTTCTGTTGAGTTGTTGTCGAGTGGTTTTGCGGTATACGGTGTAGTTGAGGGCATTGGTTGAATGCCGGATGTTAATGGTGTTGGGTTTGTGTGTGTGTTTGCATCTAGGTTCGACCGGGAAGGCGGTGATCCTAGAAGAGCTCGGAGTTCGGGCTGGAATTCTCGCCGTGGCAGATGAAGCTTCGAGCCAGGTAAGGGACGGCCCCATGTGGAGGCGGCCTTGCAAGTTGCTAAATGTGTTTGATACTGTTTTTATGTTGCCTTTGCATGTAGTGGTTATCTTGTGTGATGCAAGTTCTAGTGGTTAACTTGTGCGATGCAAGACCTAGTGGACCTATGGCCATATGGAGGACTAATGTGGTGGGGGTTGATAGGTTGATGCCTCAAACCTTAGTGGGTTGTGAGGATGAGTGGACCTAGCCTCATTTGCATGCATTGGGCATGCATAATCATGATTATATTCATATTTACATGCATTGCACCCTTACTGAGTCTTTATGACTCATGAGGTTTTACCTCATGTGTAGATGTTACAAGTCCAGAGGCAAGCAGGGATGGCGTCGGGAGGCTGTTGTGGCAATTAACTTGTTGCCTGAGATGTGTTGTTGTGTAATCTCTTGTAAATTTTTATATGTATTCATGAAATCGAATGTAAATGATATTGAGCACTAGATGTATTTAATAGTTGAAATCATCGTAGTGTGATAAATGATTGTGAGATTGTTCGTGGTATATGGCTTAGTTGGAGAAGCTGAGTTTCGGATCGAGTAAAGATCAGCAAGGTACGTTCTCATAAATCTCCAATACTCAGCGAAGTGTTTGTATGCTAGCTTTGTGCCTGGGTCACCTCTGGCTTGCTATGGGGCCAGCTGAAGAGAGGTAAAGCCCACTCGGGTTTCGGGTCTCGGTCCGCTGTGTTTTCTTAATTGAGTTGGGGCCGATTTCCGAGTGGAGCGAAGGGAAAGAGGAAGCCTAGTTCCCACCTAGGGCGTTTCTTGTTGAAACATAGTCCAACCCTTCAGTCGTGGTTTGACGGGTGAGTAATCAGGTCGATTATTTACCGGTAACGCCCGTAAGTGGGAGCGGGTCGTTACACCCTGTTACAGGGACGTCCTTGCATGACTCCCTATTGTAGGGAGGTACTTACAACAGGGTAGTGAAGCCCCTGTTGTAGGGATGATTCTTGCAAGAGGGACCTTGCCACCCCTTGTTCCAGGAGTGAAATTTCATCCTTTTTGCAAGGATGATGCAGGGATGATTTTGTCCCTGCACTGTTAACTTTGTATTAACTGATATTTTAGCTAAAAGAAAATCCTTACCATTTTGTACTAGATTTCTTTTGATACAGTGCATGTCGATGGTACCAACTTGTACAAACCAAGTTTGGCAGCATTGATTGTGATAATTGGACTCTTAAATTTTGGAAGACATGTTTGATATGAAAACCATATGAATGAGACTAAACCAAGTTTATATCTCTGCCTTAACTATTGCCCCAACCATTTCTGCCTCCTTATTTACGTATGGGTTTTTCCCAAATCTTATTTGTTCCATAGATTTGGCCTTGTGCTTTACATTATTGTGTGCGTTTATGTTGTCAAGACCCTTACGGTTACTAAGTAGTTAGAAGTGTAACAATAAGCTGTTGGGTTATAACAGCAAGCTATTAGAAGTTGTAACAGTAGGAGCCAAGAGAGTAAGCGGTTGTAACGGTTGAGGATGGGCCTATATAAGGGCTTTCCCTCTTAATAATAAAGAACTATCGATGAATACTTTGATGAATTTACAGTCTATTCCCTCTCTCAATTTCTCTCTATTCCTTCTCTCTCTCTTAATTCTCTTCCTCTCGTTCTCTTTTTCTCCCTCTTGTTCTCTCTTTCTCTCTCAAAACCAACCCTAATTCTCCTCACCAAGGAGAATTTACCCTCTATCAGGCTGAGACCCTGACAATTGGTATTAGAGACGGAGACTTGGACCAAGCCAGTTCCATTCAGAGCAATGGCAGACGGCACCAGGCTGAAGCAAATGGAGCTTCAAATCTAGCAGGTCAGCACAACAATTGTGAAAATCCAGAGCTAGATGGCTCAATGAAGTGATTGAATGGAGGATTGAGCAGGCTGTGGACCGAAAGTTGGATCATGCGATGGCGGACATGAAGGATCAAGTTTCTGGCCAAATTCAGGAGTTGAAGAATAAGGTTTTGGATCAATTTCGGGAAATGAAGGACCAAATCCAGAGCTTCATGCTCATGTTCGCAGGTCGGAACTTAGTCGAATTATTGGCCGAATTTCCCCCAGGGGAACGCTCAAAACCGGTCTTGCCCGGGACTGGAGCGGGACCAAGAGGCGCGGAATTGGAGGTAGAAACACCAACGGTGGAGGAAATCAGAAGTGAGCGAGTTGGACAGAACGATCTAGCTGCTCTAGCAAGAACCGCTAACACCATGGGTTTAGAGGTGGAAACGCGGGTGGCAGATGAAGTTAGCAATGGGCAAGTTGGTCAGAGGTTAGTAGGGCCATCGGTTTCGTACCATTCCCAATTTCCGATGCCCAAGTTAGACGTGCCGATGTTTGAAGGGAAAAACCCACGTTGGTGGGTTCGGAGGTGTGAAAAGTTATTCACCCTCTATCAAACACCAGAGGAGAAGAAGAGAACATTGGCCGCAACGTACTTGAACGACATTGCTGACTCTTGGTTCCAAGATTGGTACGAATCGCAAGAGGACAGCAGCTGGTCGCAATTTGTGGAAGATTTCTGTACAAGATTTGGAGATCGGAATTTGGGGGACGTTGTGGAAGAATTTAACAAGCTGAAGCAAGTTGGAAGTTGGAACAGTACAGCAATATCAAGAAAGATTCGAGGAACTCAAGTCAGTGATGCGCACATTGAATCTGGGATCAAATGAAGCCTACATCGTTTCAAGTTTCATAAGTAAGCTGAATGACGAATTAAGCCCGGCAGCTAAGATGCAATGACAAAAGTCGGTGAAGGAGGCAGCTGAAGGGGCTAGGCTACAGGAGATGTGGGTGGAAGCCCTGATGAAGAAACAACAGCTTTCGGCCCACAACAATCAAATAGCTTTCAGCTGTGAGGATAGGGGAGCTGGGAACCTCAAAACATGAAGGGCAAGGCTGTGCTGTTTGCGACAGTGGGAAATCCATTGTTCAAACGCCGATCCGGGATCTTTGAGCAGCGGAGATGGGCTGGCCAGTGTTACAAATGTGGAGATCGATACATACCAGGCCATCACTGTAAAAAAGAGTTGCTAATGTTGGAAGGAAATGAAGAAATGCTTACGCCGGATGACGTTCCAACTAAGGAAGAAGTGGTTGCAGAAGAAGCTGCGCAGCTGTTCTCTCTGCAAACTATTGAAGAAAATAGGAGATCTAACCATAGGGCGGGCAATGCTGGTAACAGTCAGCAACCCGGGTTAATCAATGTGGCAGATTGGAAGAAGAGGAAAAAAGTGGGCTGGCTTCTCACTTTCTTGGGGACAAGAAAGTTCTGAACCAGGGGGTATTGTCAGGACCCTTACTGTTATTAAGTAGTTAGAAGTGTAATAATAGGCTGCTGGGTTATAACAGGAAGCTGTTAGAAGTTGTAACAGTAAGAGCCAAGAGAGTAAGCAGTTGTAACGGTTGAGGATGGGCCAATATAAGGGCTTTCCCTCTTAATAAAGAACTATCGATGAATACTTTGATGAAGTTACAGTCTATTCCCTCTCTCAATTTCTCTCTATTCCTTCTCTCTCTCAATTCTCTCCCTCTCGTTCTCTTTTTCTCCCTCTCATTCTCTCTTTCTCTCTCAAAACCAACCCTAATTCTCCTCACCAAGGAGAATTTACCCTCTGTCAGGTTGAGACCCTGACATATGTCAACTAATTTCTCATTTCTGCAATAACAATGTGCTTCTATCTTGATGTTTCTCCAAATCATGCATCTCTAATTCTAGCAAAGACGATAAGGTATTCAAATTTTGATATTTCTCCAAATCATGCATCTTTAATACTCTGTGATTTGATACAATTGTTAAGATATTGAATAAACAGTGAGAATTCGATACATAATTGAATTGATCTGATATTCTTATATAGGTTACTATTTAAATATGCATGTATTTCGTTAACTATGTTGATCTTTAATATCGAGGACTTTGTATTGATATATTGATATCTATTGTTTCTTTAGGTAGTTCTACAAACTGACCCATTTCTAAATGAGCTAACTAACATTTTTTTAGCCCAACACAGAGAAAGGCTCAGTTTGGGTTACTTTCAAACACTGTAAGCTATCTTCTCTTACATTTTTATGTGTTGTTTGTCACTGCATTTAGATTGTCTAATAGATGCTTGTGTCTTGTCTATATAGCATCATTGAAGTCAAAGGTTCAGAAAAACAAGATGGCATCAGCTGGCAATGAAATTAAATATAGATGCCTCGTTCGTGTAACTAATGGCAAGAAAACCATTTCAACTTCGGTAATTACTCTAAAAGGCTATTTTTGTGGGTTTGGACTTGTATTTAAAGATTTGTTTGTTATCTATTTGTGGAATTTCAAAGTATAGATGATCAATATTTAAGTTTCATTCAACATGGATAGTTGGGTATACATCACTATCCTAGTGTTGTTAGTTCGTTTAGGATTTAATGCCTGTATCCGTGTTAGTACCAGTTAAGGCTGCAAAAATAACCAACAATATGGTGTTAAAATTTTTAAAAATAGCTGAGTTGAAATATTGATGGGATTTTTATATCTCACTTTACTTGTTATTCCTCAGCATGGCCAATACAGATAATTAAATAGAATACATGAATTGCCAAATGAAAGTATGTTGAGCCTTAATTTACTTTCCTTCTCCTCTCCTTATAACTTTAGAACACCTTCGTAAGTTTTTTAATGTTTTTTGTAAAGATGTTGCTTGTTAACAAGTTTTATGTGAATTTTCTTTTGGACAATTAAGTACTTAGAGAAGATGAAAAAGGAGGTGGGCTTACACTAATCAAGAGTTGCTTAGGTTTCCTTATGTCTTTGAGTTACTAATTTCTGTGAGGAGATATGGTTTACATGCGCTCTGTTTTTTAGGCCATTTCGTACAAGGTTTGGGCATATCAGGTGGGAACCTCCTTTCCTTACAGAAAGCTTTTAACTTATGTGGCCAATTTTTTAGGATATGATTTTGATGTCATCTTTTTTGTCTATTCACTTGGTCTTTCTTTTTCATTTTCTTTACGTTTAATAAGCCTTCAATTAATAAATATTGTGATCTGTTACATTACTTCCACCCTGCTACACTGGGCTCCTTTCATTTTTCTGGTGCTCTTTCTTGTGTTGGTTGTTTAGTGAGTGCAATGGGTTAGTGGTGTGATTCATAAACTAAACACTTCTGACCAAACTTGCATCTGTGGATGGACAACTATGTTTGGTTTGAAATTAAGCGGTAAAGTTTTTTCTGTTAGTGGGCGTCTAGGTCCTAACTACTAGATTTGGTAAAACTAGGCACTTGCATGATTCTATCTATTACCCTTTAGGAGTCGTCCTTGGCTTTTTTTCTCTCCTATGACAAAAACAAGACAAATCAATCTCCTCAATAAAACACATTCAAATATCATCGATAGAATAAAATCCTAGATGGTCCAAAACAACTCAAATTCACTAATCAACTTAAACAACGATTAAATGTGTAAAAAAAGAAACATGGGTAGAGATGTATACCTTGTTTATTGACGAACGCCTATTTGTAGAGAATGCTGCTATAGAGAAAGAGGAGCAATGGAGAGAGAAAAGACACAGAACAAGAGATGAATAGTGAAAGGTAGTTGGACTTAGATGGAAAATGGAATTTTGGTGCTGGAGTTGTCAAATGGTTGGGTCGTGGCCCACAAAGCCCGAACCAGTTACCAAGTTTTAATTTAAGTTGAGGCCTTGATGGCCATGGTTGGATCGGGCTTCGAGGGTCATAACCCAACCTTTTGATAACTCTAGTTAATAGCACCAATATTCCATTTTCCCTCTAATTATGGTGCTAGTGTGCATTGCTCTAGTAACCTCTCACAATTCATCTCTCCTTTTGTGCCCTTTCTCATTCTAGGAGTGTTTAAAAAAATCGATTCAGCGTGAAAATTGGTCGAACTGTATCGCATCATGCGATTTTTTTAGGTGAGCGGTTCAGCGTAGTTTAAAAGATCTTAAAACCATGCAATTTGTAGTTTAGGGATTTCACGATTCGATTTTGAATCAAATTGTCCAAGTAATATTATAATAATAAAATAAATAAAATATAAAATGCATGTAACCCTAATGGCTTTCATTCTTCTCTCTACCAACAACGCACCACATTTCTTCTCTTTGTTCTCTCTACCAGCGGTGCGCTTCTAACCCACCAGGCCGATCGTCGCCGCCCGCCGGTAAGTCCATTCTTACTCTGCCGTCGTTTTCTTCCTCTTCGTCTTCTTCGAACTTCATTTGCAGTCGCTGGCAACGCTGGAGTACGGTCGTCAGCCACCTCGGTCCATCGTAGCAAATTGCGAGGGAGAGCAGGGTATCGATCATTCGATCAATTACCTCATGCATCTCAGTTCCAGATTTGAAGTACTCAAGAGGTATTTATCAATCACTGCTATCGAATTGATTCGATTCGTTCTACATTTCTTCTCCTAGTTTTAATCCTTGTAAATGTTACTGGTTGTATGTATATATATATATATATCTACGTCCCTGTAGGAAGCGAAAAGGACGAACGAAGCTTGCGTGCTTGAGTGCTCCTTCTTCTGGTACGTTGAATCGACGGATTTTCATCTGTTTTGCTTTCGTTGCGTTTGGATTTGGATTTGGATTTGATGAGGAGAGGAAAACAGAAAATGAAAGATAGGAAAAAGCAAGTGAAAGAATTGAAGGCTGATTGGCTTGTTTTTCCTGTCTGGTTTGGGAATGGGGTGAAAAAAATGGGTTTTGTCTTGAAATTCATTTATTAGATTGGTTATTTAATGGGAAAATGTACATCTAGAAGGAAATTCGAGAATTAGGGTTTTCATTTTTGGGAATTTATCTTAGTTTCTGCAGTTGATCAGGAATAGAGCTCCTGCTTTTTTTCTATTTACTGTGCTTCACTCAGCTGAAGTCTTACATAATTTGGTGCATTTGTAGTGCTCACTCTCTCTCTCTCTCTCTCTAAACATTTTTGTAGTCGTGAAGCAACCTACTGGACATATGTAAAAAACATGCTCACTCGAATGCACATTTTTGTAGTCGAGATTTTTCTATGTAATTCATATGTGGCTTTTAGTTACATGAGGTCCCATTTCTATATGTGCACAAAGTTCAAAATTTATAAATTATTGTGATTTTAAAAAAATTGGGTTTCTATATTCACGCCAAACCGCGCTGAACCGCGAAAACAAACCGCAAAAATCAAACATTCAACAAACTGTGGAAACCGCATCGAACTCACCAAACCAGACCGTACAGTTTAGTCTTATAAGAAAACTGCAAATGCAGTTTGGCGTATTGAAAATGTTAAAAACTGACCAAACCGAACCATGAACACCCCTATCTCACTCCATTGCTTCTCTTTCTCTCTCTCTATTTATCTATTGCGACGTTCTTTGCAAACTGGCATTAATCAATCGACAAGGTATATCTCTCTATCTCTGTTTCTCTTTGAGGAGATTGATTCGTCTTGTTTCTGCTGACTTGTTGGATTTTATGGTTTGGTAGGGATGGAAATTTAAGCTCAATTAGGCATTCATTCTTAGCTTTCTGCCAATTGAAGGCCAAGGCTCACAGTTAAAGCTCAATTAGGGTTTTGGTGAATCAGTGCTTTCATTCTTTCCTTCTTGCATTCTTGCCTGTGCTACTGAGTTTGTGGTTTTAGGCTTCCATTTCATTCCAAAATCATCTAGGGGCCTAGGGCTCTGATCTGAGTACTGAAATCACGCTGTGCTAGAAGAATTGGCACACTTTTCATGAGTCTTTCCTCTCATTTTCCTTTGTTGGAATTTGATAACAACAAAAATTGGTTTTGTATCACTTTTTTGGTAGACTTGGCACACTTTTCATGAGTCTTTTTTATCCTTTTCCTTTGTTGGAATTTGATAACATTGGGAATTGGTTTTGTATCTCTTTTTTTTTTTTTTTATTTCATTAAACTTGGTTTGGAGATAGAAAATCAATATCTCTTTTTTTGCATATACATTGCTTGCACAGTTGCTAGCTAAGTCTAAATCAACTGTCATTGGGATTGTAATAGCAGTAGCACAGATTTTGCTTCATAAGGGGTTTGGATTTTGTGGTCAGGCCTTGACGTGAAGTTACAGCATGGTAACCCCTCTCCCTTTCTCTGTTTATATATGCTATATAATATACTGACACACATGGACTAATATATGTTTTTCATGTTCATCTTAATCCATCATTTCCCAATAGCCTGATTTGATTACTTGACATCAATTTTGAGAAGTGAATATATTGAGGTTATAATCGTCTGTACTATACTGGACAAGGTAATGATATTGACCTCAGGTACCGGGTGTACCGTCTTTGATATATTGCCGTAATAAATTAATGATATGTATTACATAATAAATATACAATTATAGTAAAAACATTTATACAAGAATGCCATTATAGAAACATATAAAAGCATTGCCTATTGTGAATAGCATGTTTAAATCACATAATTAACATAACAGCATGACAATGCCTCAAAATCATTTGCATTCTATAGAAGTTGATGCAATAAATGATTAAAGATAAGCAAATAATGTTTTAGTATTACATGCCTAAATATATCATTATATAATCATTAGGTATTATATTGTAATTTTATAATATATAATATATAATATATAATATATAATTTTATGTAGGATGGCCCAGCCAGACACCCTGTTACAGGGATGTCCTTGCATGACTCCCTATTGTAGGGGGAGGTACTTACAATAGGGTAGTGAAGCCCCTGTTGTAGGGATGATTCCTGCAAGAGGGACCTTGTCACCCTTTGTTCCAGGAGTGAAATTTCATCCTTTTTGCAAGGATGATGCAGGGATGGTTTTGTCCCTGCACTGTTAACTTTGTATCAACTGATATTTTAGCTAAAAGAAAATCCTTACCATTTTGTACTAGATTTCTTTTGGTATAGTGCATGTCGATGGTACCAACTTGTACAAACCAAGTTTGGCAGCATTGATTGTGATAATTGGACTCTTAAATTTTGAAAGACATGTTTGATATGAAAACCATATGCAAACTAATAAGAATTTGTAATGCCGCTACTTTTGATTGGCTACATGAATTGCAACTTGCCAATTATCTAACAATCTGATGCAACTATTGATGTTGAGATTCTTGCAACGTTGTACTCCTTTTTGTTTCTTTATCTTTTTGGGTTTTATTTCTATGATTTTAGAGGTATTTTGTTTGACATTTTTGTGTTTTCCCAATTAATTTAATTTAGTAGTTCATATATTACTTTATGTTGGAAATTAACCCAAAAGCATGGGAACTCTCTATTATTTGAAATTTCTTAATGGAGAAGATGGTTTATATATTTTATATACACAAGGACTATATTTATAAATAAATATATGATCCATTTGTCTTCCATGGGGTAGTTCACTATATTGTAGGGATTTGAATTTTAATTACTCATGTTATGTCTGTTTGTTTTTTTTGTTGTTGATAAACTCATGTTATTGTTGAAAATTAAATCTTCTACAAGTTATTTTGACTACTGAGTTAATAAGTGTCCCCTAGACTCTAATAGATAAGATATTAATACTGACAACTGGCAAATAGATACATGATGAAAATTCTCTTTAAAACATTTGTCAGAGATGAATGAGACTAAACCAAGATTAT
This sequence comes from Diospyros kaki, assembly GCA_036245055.1. NCBI lineage: Eukaryota > Viridiplantae > Streptophyta > Magnoliopsida > Ericales > Ebenaceae > Diospyros > Diospyros kaki. Next base: position 22,267,968 of record BSEG01000010.1, on the reverse strand, counting down.
ATCTCTGCCTTAACTATTGCCCCAACCATTTCTTCCTCCTTATTTACGTATGGGTTTTCCCCAAATCTTATTTGTTCCATAGATTTGGCCTTGTGCTTTACATTATTGTGTGCTTTTTTGTTGTCAGGACCCTTATGGTTATTAAGTAGTTAGAAGTGTAACAATAAGCTGTTAGGTTATAACAGGAAGCTGTTAGAAGCTGTAACAGTAGGAGCCAAGAGAGTACGCGGTTGTAATGGTTGAGGATGGGCCTATAAAAGGGCTTTCCCTCTTAATAAAGAACTATCGATGAATACTTTGATGAATTTACAATCTATTCCCTCTCTCAATTTCTTTCTATTCCTTCTCTCTCTCTCAAGTCTCTCCCTCTCGTTCTCTTTTTCTCTCTCTCATTCTCTCTTTCTCTCTCAAAACCAACCCTAATTCTCCTCACCAAGGAGAATTTACCCTCTGTCAGGCTGAGACCCTAACAATTGGTATTAGAGCTGGAGACTTGGACCAAGGCAATTATGTTCAGAGCAATGGTAGACGGCACCAGGCTGAAGAAAATGGAGCTTCAAATCCAGCAGGTTAGCACAACAATTGTGAAAATCCAGAGCTAGATGGCTCAATGAAGTGGTCGAATGGAGGATTTGGCAGGCTGTGGACCGAAAGTTGGATCATGCGATGTTTCTGGCCAAATTCAGGAGTTGAAGAATAAGGTTTTGGATCAATTTCAGGAAATGAAGGACCAAATCCAAAGCTTCATGCTCATGTTTGCGGGTCAGAACTTAGTCAAATTATTGGCCGAATTTCCCCCAGGGGAACGCTCAGAACTGGTCTTGCCCGGGACTAGAGCGGGACCAAGAGGCGCAGAATTGGAGGTAGAAACACTAATGGTGGAGGAAATCAAAAGTGAGCGAGTTGGACAGAACGATCTAGCTGCACTAGCAAGAACCGCTAACACCATGGGTTTAGAGGTGGAAACATGGGTGGTAGATCAGCAATGGGCAAGTTGGCCGTAGGTCAGTAGGGCCATCGGTTTCGTACCATTCCCAATTTCCGATGCCCAAGTTAGACGTGCCAATGTTTGAAAGGCAAAACCCACGTTGGTGGGTTCAGAGGTGTGAAAAGTTATTCACCCTCTATCAAACACCGGAGGAGAAGAAGATAACATTGGCTGCAACATACTTGAACGACATTGCTAACTCTGGGTTCCAAGATTGGTATGAATCACAAGAGGACAATAGCTGGTTGCAATTTGTGGAGGATTTCTGTACAAGATTTGGAGATCAGAATGTGGGGGATGTTGTGGAAGAATTTAACAAGCTGAAGCAAGTTGGAACAGTGCAACAATATCAAGAAAGATTCGAAGAACTCAAGTCAGTGATGCGCACATTGAATCTGGGATCAAATGAAGCCTACATCGTTTCAAGTTTCATAAGTGAGCTGAGTGACGAATTAAGGCCAGCAGCCAAGATGCAACGACCAAAGTCGGTGAAGGAGGCAGCTGAAGGGGCTAGGCTACAGGAGATGTGGGTGGAAGCCCTGATGAAGAAACAGCAGCTTTCGACCCACAACAATCAAATAGCTTTCAGCTGTGGGGATAGGGGAGCTGGGAACCTCAAAACATAAAGGGCTAGGTTGTGCTGTTTGCGACAGTGGGAAATCCATTGTTCAAAGGCTGATTCGGGATCTTTGAGCAGTGGAGGCAGGCTGGCCAGTGTTACAAATGTGGAGATCGGTACATACCAGGCCATCACTGTAAAGAAGAGTGCAAAGAACCCTCAACCGTTACAACTGCTTTCTCTCTATTCCTTCTCCCTCTCTCAATTCTCTTCCTCTCGTTCACTTTTTCTCCCTCTTGTTCTCTCTTTCTCTCTCAAAACTAACCCTAATTCTCCTCAACAAGGAGAATTTACCCTCTGTCAGGCTGAGACCCTAACACATGTCAACTAATTTCTCATTTCTGCCATAACAATGTGTTTCTATCTTGATGTTTCTCCAAATCATGCATCTCTAATTCTAGCAAAGACGATAAGGCATTCAAATTTTGATATTTCTCCAAATCATGCATCTTTAATACTCTGTGATTTTATACAATTGTTAAAATATTGAATAAACAGTGAGAATTCGATACATAATTGAATTGATATGATATTCTTATGTAGGTAACTATTTAAATATGCATATATTTCGTTAACTATGCTTATCTTTAATATTGAGGACTTTGTATTGATATATTGATATCTATTGTTTCTTTAGGTACTTCTATAAACTAACCCATTTCTAAATGAGCTAACTAACATGTTTGAGCACAACACAGAGAAAGGCTCAGTTTGGGTTACTTTCAAACGCTGTAAGCTATCTTCTCTTACATTTTTATGTGTTGTTTGTCACTGCATTTAGATTGTCTAATAGATGCTTGTGTCTTGTCTATATAGCATCATTGAAGTCAAAGATTTAGAAAAACAAGATGGCATCAGCTGGCAATGAAATTGAATATAGATGCCTCGTTCGTGTAACTAATGGCAAGAAAACCATTTCAACTTCGGTAATTACTCTAAAAGGCTATTTTTGTGGGTTTGAACTTGTATTTAAAGATTTGTTTGTTATCTATTTGTGGAATTTCAAAGTATAGATGATCAATATTTAAGTTTCATTCAACATGGATAGCTGGGTATACATCACTATCCTAGTGCTATTAGTTGGTTTAGGATTTAATGCTGTATCCGTGTTTAGTACAATATGGCGTTAAAATTTTTAAAAATAGTTGAGTTGAAATATTGATGGGATTTTTATATCTCACTTTACTTGTTATTCATCAGCATGGCCAGTACAGATAATTAAATAGAATACATGAATTGCCAAATGAAAGTATGTTGAGCCTTAATTTACTTCCTTTCTCCTCTCCTTATAACTTTAAAACACCTTCGTATGTGTTTTAATTTTGTTTGTAAAGATGTTGCTTGTTAACAAGTTTTATGTGAATTTTCTTTTGGACAATTCTAGTACTTAGATAAGATGAAAAAGGAGGTGGGCTTACCCTAATCAAGAGTTGCTTAGGTTTCCTTATGTCTTTCAGTTACTAATTTCTGTGAGGAGATATGGTTTACATGCGCTCTGTTTTTTATGCCATTTCGTACAAGGTTTGGGCATATCAGGTGGGAACCTCCTTTCCTTACAGAAAGCTTTTAACTCATGTGGCCAATTTTTTAGGATATGATTTTGAAGTCGTCTTTTTTGTCTATACACTTGGTCTTTCTTTTTCATTTTCTTTATGCTTAATAAGCTTTCAACTAATAAATATTGTGATCTGTTACATTACTTCCACCCTGCTACACTGGGCTCCTTTCATTTTTCTGGTGCGCTTTCTTGTGTTGGCTGGTTAGTGAGTGCAATGGGTTAGTGGTGTCATTCATAAACTAAACACTTCTGACCAAACTTGCATTTGTGGATGGACAACTATGTTTGGTTTGAAATTAAGTGGTAAAGTTTTTTCTGTTAGTGGGCTTCTAGGTCCTAACTACTAGATTTGGTAAAACTAGGCACTTGCATGATTCTATCTGTTACCCTTCAGGAGTCATCCTTGGCTTTTTTTCTCTCCTATGACTATAATTTATTAAAAGAGTTTTTGTAATTTAAAAGTAGTGATGCCATGCATATATATTCACGAAACAAGTGTTTTTTTCATGGTTTATTGCAATAAAGGTGGGGCCAAAAGATCACCAACGATTTCAAGCTTCATATGCAACTATTCTGAAGGCCCGGATGACTGCCTTGAAGAAGAGGGAGAGAAAAGACAAAAGAAAAGCTGCAGATGCAGAGAAGAAACAAAAGGGTTCAAAGAAGCAAGCTACTGCTTAGACAACATCTTTTTGAACTGAGCTTCTCACATTTTCTTGCTTAACTCTGAAGAGATGCTGGTTTTGTATTGACGCCTTTCTTCTGTAGGTAGTGCTAAAAGCCTCTCCCCTAAAAGAAATTCATTTTCTCCCCTAAAAGTTTCATGTATGCCTTGGTGGAAAGACATGGTAAGAAATTTTGAAGTGAGTTGAAAGAGTTGCTTGAAGCATGAAGCAAGGCATATGATAAATATATGAATGCATTTGGTGAATAAGAGCATGACCCTTCATGATTATGCATCTCCTTTTGCATTTTAGTACTTACCATGCGCATGTGGTGATCAAAAGGGCACTTGGACGAGAGGCAGCACTCTATGGATGATCAGCCTGGAAGCATGGTAACTAATACCATTCTTCACAGTAAAGACAATATTGGCAAAGTTAATAAGTGGCATGCTTCAAAGTTCTTAATCTGCATTTATTTCATGCTTGATTCCCTTTTCACTTCATGTACAAACTCTGAACACATTTTCATCTAATTCTCAAACGTATAATTATTGTAGCTTGTCCCTATCACCACTCTTTACGGATGATCTACTTGGGTCCTTGATAAAACATGAATTCAGGTTGAAGAAAAGGAATCTAATGAGCTTCAACTAAGATTCAAGTGATGAAGAAAAAACTAAAAGTGAAGATGAATTAGTTTTTCTCATTAAAAGGTTTACTAAGTTCTTAAAAAAAAAATAGGTATGAAAACGTCAACTTTAGGAGTAGAAGAAGTTTTAAAAATGAAATTAAGTGAAATGAATAAAAGCAATATGGACATATTAGAATTGAATTTTCATAAGTTAAGAAATATTTAAAAAAAATAAAAAGAAGGCATTGACGACATAGACTGACGAAGATGAGTCATCATTCAAAGGATGACTTAGGGTTTGATGGAGGGGACATTTATTAGTTATTTAGTTTTTTTGTTAGGTAGTAGGGGCCATTAATAATTACATTATATGAAAATGGAGATGAAAAATAGATATAATACGAAATAAAAATTAAAAAATATTATTTTTTAAAAGGTAAGAAATGAAAATGCGTGGAAAACGCACAAATAAAATAAATATAGAATTTTTTTGTAAATATAATTTCTAATATAAAAATTTATAAAAAAATAATTATTCAATCTAAAAGTAAACATAAATTGCATAATGAATTCAAATAAATTTTAGAAACAAAATTTAGAAAAAAATAATTTTGAGTTAGAGGCAAAGAAAATTTCATCTCTATTCGTAGATGGAAATGAGTTTTCAAATAGAAAATGCATTTTTAATATTTTTTTCTATTATAAAATGAGCACAATTTTTTTTAAAATTAAAAAAGTAATTCAAAAATATTTCTTAATATTTTAAAAATAGAAACATTTCTAAAAAGGCAAAAGAACGCCAACGTAGGTTATTAGTATATTATTGAGAAGATACTTTAAGATAGAAAAGAGATTGTGATTTGAGTTTGAGGGCCCGAAATGCGATCAGTTCGGGTTAGCCCAATAAGACTTAGGCCTGTTGGGACCACCAATTCGGCCCAATACACTTATAACGAACCTAGATTTGTATACCCAGTCACAACTCAAACTTCTCCACATTATTCTCTCTCTCTCTCTTCGTTCCTTTCCGTTGTTAATCCTTTGGAGCCTGCAGCTAAAACCCAAATAAAGGTAACGCCCATTCTCATCTCCCCCTTCTCGTTATACTCTCTAATTTCACCAATCTATTTTTCAATTCCTCTTCTAGATCTATCTTCCCACACGCGCACACACACACACGGAGGCATGTATTGGATGCACACTCTTATTGATTAAATAGGTTAAGTTTTTCAAGGTTAGTATATAGTTCGATTGTTATTGCAGATAGAGTTGAATCTAGGTCTCATGGGATTTGATCGATTTGTTCTGTTGAATTAACTTCATTATTAATTCCTTCGTAATGTTGTATTATTTTCAGGTGATTGTTTCCAGCGAGATCCATTGCACCTAACTAGTCATTTTCCCTTCGATTTTCACGTGGGTATTATTTCTTTCATTTTAAGAGATCCTGAAATTTTCCATTTCTTTCTGTAAGCAACATGCTTGTTCATAATTATTAGATTTAGTTCTTTCTCCAACTATAGAACATTATATTGCCCGACCTAACAAAAAATTAAGATAAACATCAAGTGTGTTAACTTATTCTCGTTAAATTTAGGTAAACAAAAATTGCAATTAAAAACATTAAACCTTCAGTACATAAACTTGAATATTACATTTACATGCCTGGGCATCAGTTCTGTTAAAATCTTCATATTCCTTGCTATCTGGGTATTTTTTTGCTAAAGTGAAATGCCATTTGCATGGTGATAAAGGGTAATTTTTGTGTACCTTTTATGAGTTTTACATATACCAGATGAGAAACTTGATTTACTAGACCTTGTTACTTCTCATATTTAGAACAGTGCTTGTAGAATAGGTTAAAGGCACTAGCATTTTCAAGTAATTAGGTTTAGTTTTTTGAATTTAATGTTATAATTTTAGTTTAGGTTGAAATTTATATATAATTCACGCTATTGTTTGTAATTATGAAATCTATACTTATAGGTGTTCATAAAATAAATTTACGGTTTAATTTCTCACTTAACACGTTACCTGTATCAGCTGAAGTTTATTTTTGTAATTTTTTCTTCATGTTAGGGCGGATGATGATCTTGCTGATCCAAAGAAGTACCTTGAAGATTCTTGCAAGCCAAAATGTTTGCAACCTTTACTTGAATATCAGGTGCTTTACAAATTCTGGTAGCTGATATGCTTGTTACATTTTCAAAATTTGTAGATATAGAAGCTGTTGAGTCTTCCTGAAAGTCCCCACTATTAACTAGCACCTTGGGCTGAAAAATAAGATTTTTTGGTTGCCCTGGCTGTCTATACTTGATTTGTCATGACATCAGACATGCTTTGCTCATTAATACACTGTTCTGAACGTGTAGGGTAATGGTGCAATAAACCAGAGTTGTCCAGTATAACAGATGAAAATTCAAAATTTATGGGTTAAAAATAAAAAAGAAATGGGAAATGGGAGTTTGTATGGATTTGACATTTATAAATTTACTTTTGAAGTCATCAATTCGAGTCCTTGGATGCTTATTTCAGGTGACTAGGTGCAGTGCAGAGTCACATATCGTCAATGGTGGGCCATTGCCCGCCCTCAATTTTTATTTTTTTTAATTAGTTCAAAATTAATTATTAAAAAATTTAAAAAAATAATAGACAAAAGTCACAAAACGTATTCAATACAATATTCAAAAACCTTCAGTCTCCACCTCTTTCACTTCCTTAATCTTTCATTATTCTCTTTCATTGTTGCCGATCAAACAAAATTGGCCGCCAGACGTTGGTCGATAGTAGTGTTTTTTCCTTCTTCAACATCTATTTTTCTATTTTGGATGTTTTGAAGAGATTTAGGACTGAATTTTAGTGCTTTTTTAAAGGATTTCGGGGCTTAAGGTTGGGGCTTTTTTTGAAGAATTTAGGGACTGAATTTTGGGGTTTTTTTTTTAAGGATTTAGGGACTGAATTTTGGGGCTATTTTGAAGGATTTATGGACTGAATTTTTGGAGGTTTTTTTGAAGTATTTAGGGACAGATTTTTTGGGGTATTTTTAAAAATTTTAGAATTGCAATTTGAAGGATTTTTAGACTGCATTTTGAGGCATTCTTGAAAGATCTTGGATTTGCTCTTTTTTTTTTTTTGGCATTCATGAAAATTTTGCTGGTAGCCTAGTAGGTAGACGGTAGTAGCGTGCTGCCTTTCATCCTCCATCAGTCATTCCTTCACTTAGCTCTCCATCGGATGCTATGACAGCTATTTTGAGATTGTTTATTGGGATTGTAATATTTGATTGGGATTGTATTATGTTATTTTAAATTTTTTTTTATTATTTAATTTTTACTGATCTAGGTAAAAATTTCTGGCTCCGCTGCTAACTAGGTGAGTGTTATAAAATAATTAGATTTCTTGTGGGATTTACTCTTATGTTACTTTATATTCATGCTTTGCCAAATATATGTAGAGTTCATACACGTGAATGTGATCACCATTGTCAGAAGTTCCTTAGCTTGGTGCTCCAACTAGACTAATGATTGTTTGATACTCCTATAGGAATATTAGCTATAATTAGCCTCTAGTGTTTATTAACTTGATTTAGATGACATACCTGCATTATTTAATGTTTGTGTCTCTCATACGGGGTAGGGCTTAGGCCTTACATTAAGATGTTGCAACAACAAAAAAAAAAAAACAAAAAAACTAGAAAAAAAAAAAAAAACTAGAGCAAGGAAAAAAAAACTAGAAAAAAAAATTTTAAATGCATTTTTAAGAGTAAGATTATTTTTTTAGTACTATGCATTAGGAAAAGAAATGTGAACGTAAAGTCTTCCTATTTGTTTAAGGAAACTCTATTCATAAATAAGCTGGAAGTATAGGGTTTTATATTTTTTTGAAAGTAAAATTTATTATAGAGGAGGAATGACTGATAGATATAAAGTTAATTGGTTTTCCACTTCTTTGTAAAGTTAAACTTGTAAGGTTCTTAATTGGCAAAAAGCATAAAAATGACTGATAGATATAAAGTTAATTGGTTTTCCACTTCTTTGTAAAGTTAAACTTGTAAGGTTCTTAATTGGCAAAAAGCATAAAATGCTCCTCAACTTTGACAGTTCGGTCATTTGGCCCTCTCAACTTTAAGTTTGACCTATTATGTCCCTCAACTTTTAATTTTGTAATAATTGTGTCCCTCAACTTCTGATTTTGAAACAATCACATACCTCATTTGGCAACATGTTGTGCGTGAGTTACATGCGGTTTGACGTGGATCCCCAAGGCCAATGAGAGGAGGCCACGTGTGACGTGGTGCACAACAGAGTTGGGTCTCAACGTTGCAAGAGAGGAGGTGGGGTCGGTGCCAGTGGACACGACAGAGGTTGGAGCTGGTGACCCTGGCCTCGTGAAGGAGGAAGGTGAAGACAATGGAGACCTCCCGTGGTACTTGGTGCCATCGATTCACAACTCCATTTGCTCAGTGTTACCATTGATTCACAAACACAAACTAGGTTGAGCCGTCGATTCACGAACACGAATCGACATTTCATGCAACACGAATTGATTCAACCTCAAATATGCTCAGTGCCGTTGTCGATTCACAATCATAAACTAGGCTGAGTCGTCGTCATGGTCAATTTAGCCTCAAACAGGGTCAGTTGGTGAAGAGGAAGGCGAGACCAGGGTCGATTGGCGAGAGGAAAGAGGGAACACAGTTGGTTGGCAAGGAGGAATGTGAGAGGTTGATTGATAGGAGGAAGCTGAGAAGTCGATCGGCGGCAAGGTAGGGGAAAAGTTGGTCAGCAGAGATGAAGGCGAGAGGTCAGTCGGCGATGGTGAGGAAGGCAATAGGTCGTCGATGGTGGCGGGGTAAGGGAGAAGTCAGTCAGCGGAGGGGAAAGTGAGGGGTCAGTCGGCGAAAGGCAAGAGGTCGGCAACAACGAGGAAGGTGAGAGGTCGTCGGCACAATGAAGGAGGAAGAAGAAGTTGAAAATTTTAACCATTGAACGCAAGTGAACAATGCAAGTTATTGCAACTCCACCTGTTTTGAATAGTTGTTGCATCCATAGATGGGAGCTAACAATGCAAGTTATTGCAAGTTTCGGGTGGGTGGGGAAGCAGGGCTGTAGTCAATGTTGTTGCTAACCCGAATGGATCTCATTTTCTACAGGCATGGATAAAAAGGGTCGAGGGCGATGAAACTGGGAGCAAGCACTGCACAGGACAGTATTTCGATTATTGGTCTTGTGTTGACAAATGCGTAAGCCTGTTCTTTTCCCTTTCTCATTTTATTTATATCTCTGCAAATGAGTTCACCCTGAAACTGAAACTGTTCTGGAACACAGGTTGCGCCCAAGCTATTTCCAAATTTGAAGTAATAATGGGAGGATTAGCTGCTTTGTGGTATATTAATATCACTCGGCTACTTTGTTCTTCAACCAGACATCTCTCATTGGTTCTTTCTTCACTCACTCATGAACTTTCAATGTTTTCATGTTGCTAAATTCATCAGTGCTGTGTACTTTCTTGAACCATGAAGGCCTTCGAATAAAGTCAATAATACAGGCCCTCTAGATTAAATTTGTTTGATTCACCATCCAGCAGTTTGAAAATTGCCCTAACCCGAAAAATAATAAAACTATAGATAGAAATGATGGACGAGCTATTTATTCAATAGCGAATTGAGAGTGGGTGGAGGCGAGAGTTCTCTCTTGGAAGGGAATGTATGAAACTAAAATTCCTATGTTTTCCTTTTCACATAATGGAATGAAAATGAATGAAAAAAAATTATTTTTTGTATGATGACAATTTAACCTTAATCATCTTGTAAAAGTTTAAATTTATCGGAGAACATAATTCTTTTTTTAATTATGAAAATTGAGGAGTCTCCATTGACTGTCTTTGATCGGATTGTCTTATTTTCTTTTTAAATTACAGCCCGTCGCATGCTGACTAAGTGAGTCACACATGTGAGTTATGAATCGAAACTTGAGTTTTGATCTTATGGATATACACGGATTGGGGATAAAATCAATTTATTGACTTTGTGGATTATCTAGGGTTGTAGTTATATAACATTAAATAATTTTGAAAAAAATTATTATTAATTCTTTGAAAAAGCATTTTTAACTCTTTTGAGTGTAAAAAGTTAATGCACATATAACATTATGAGTTAATTATGGCAAAAGTTGAGTTATTAAAATAATGATGACAATATTAACACCAAATGTATATTTCGTATCGATATTTTATAATATTTAAATTAATATAATACAAAGTATCACAAATATGATTATAGAATTAGCATATTCTAACGGTCTTTGGTTGGAGTCTTCTACTTTCTCTATAAATTACGGCCCGACACATCTTGACTAAGCGGGTTGAATATGTGAGTCTTGAATTGAAACTCGGGTTCTGATCTTTTGGATATATACAGATTATTAATAGCCACACGGGGGCAAAATCAATTTCTTGACCTTGTAGTAATCCAAATTTTCGAGCATGTGTGATGGATCTAGGGTTATAGTTATATAACATTAAATAGTTTTAAAAAAATTATTATTAATTATTTGAAAAAACATTTCTATCTCGTAAAAAATTAATCTACAAATAACATTGTGAATTAATTATGGTAAAAGTTGAGTTATTAAAATAATGATGACAATATTAACACCAAATATATATTTTGTATTAATATTTTATATATTTAAATTGATATAATACAAAGTGTCACAGCATTCAATTTGAATGTCGAGATAGTATTTATATGGGTTGTGTGAAAATATAATGTTGGAATTAACAATTTTTTTTTAAGTTTAACAGCAACAAAATTTAGGGGTTACTTGTGTCCTTAAAATGGTGTGTGTTTGGATAGCTTACCCAATTGGGAGACTAATGAATTCGAACATTTAGTGGAGGCGTTACAAATAAATATCATACCATGGCAATAAGCATGTGATGGTGGGTGGACAAAACTTTTAAGGGCTCTCAGTTTCCCAATTGGATTAATTATAGCAGCCGAAGCAACACTCAGAAGATGCTAAGTTGGAGATGGGGACAAGTTTTTACCCATTTTAAGTTAAGGAATAGTGCCCAATTTGTAAAGATATTTTTAATGAGACTAAAATAGAAACAACTTCCCCTTCATTCTATATAACACCATAGAATACATTTCACTCACTCTTTATTCTAATAACAAAAATGCCCTTCTTTGCCCTCAAGACATAAATTAACTCACAAAAGAAGTATCGATGGGGTGTTACTCTTTGAACCTTTAGTTCCGTGTTTGAAGCCTGATTAGGGCAAAAAGCTCAACAGTCAGGAATTATCTTGAAAATTAAAAAAAGTCAAGATGTCCTCACGTTAGCAGAGAGAGATTAAGGATAAAAAATGATTGTTTGGTTCCTTAATTTACATCTCCTACTGAAATTATGAGATCGATTAGGGGGTTGGTGTGTTAAAAAAAAAAACTCTTCTTTTGAGTTTTTTAAAAGTGACCCGTGCCCTCGGTAGGTACTATACTTCTACCCTATCCTAAGTTAATCCAAAAGTAGATATTTTAGGTCCCATTCTTCCACCCTTCGAGCAACTTAGAGGATAGAGCTTCTTCTTTAGGCGGGGGCACCTAACTCTATTAATAGGTCCTGATCTTGGTAAAAAAAAGGGGAGTGAATGCAAGCCACCATGGTTGTTAGTCCCAAAGGTCTAGAGTACGATCATGTGAAGAAGAACAAACAACCAATTGATTCACTTTGTTTGATTCAATATGTAGGCACCGAGAAAGGTCTACGTAATTTCAAGTTAATTATATATTTAATATTTTTATTATTTTAATTATATTCTTCAACTATGTTTAATTTATTATCATGAATAATTTCAACGTTCGGAATTACCTGATTGTGATTCGTAGGTTCGTAATGAGAAAATAAGTCAAAATGCAAAGGGGAGAAACAAAATAGAACGTACACAAAAAAAATTTACCTAGTTCAGCCAGAATGATGGCTACTCTATGACTATTCATTGGGTATTCTGGCAGAGTAACAATATATTATTATTTTTTTTACAATGGTTTTTAACCCTTATTTATAGTGTGGGGTGTTTACAATTTACATAAAATCTAAAATAATATGATAATATTATGGAGATAAGATGTTATTATCGATTCCATAAAATCGGGAGTGAGATCTGTATTACCAGGGATCTGATTTGCCTTAGATAAAGTAAGTGGGTCCCAACCTCCAATTGTTTCGCGATTTTGTTGTTATACGAGCTGAAGGATTAGACCAGCGAGCTGGAAGTGTTGTTGAGAGCTCGCTCGGTTAGGCTATCAAGCTGAGAGCATCATTGGGAGCTCGCTTGGTTTCGCAATTTGAGCTCGGGTCTCAGCAACATGTGACCTTATTTTTACGAGTTTTGCCTTGGGCCTATTGAGCTTTTGGCGATTGGGTTGACCTACTAGGTCATGTCCAGCCCATAAGAAGTGATACGAATACCCATAACAAATAAATTTATTGAGATGTATAATTGATTCAAAATTATATAAAATAATAAAAATTTCGAATGTCTAGATAAAAAAAATTGTATAAATACAAAGTTTATAATATGTATTTGGCCTATTCCGACTTAAATTGAGAAATTCTCACTTTTTTATATACATCCACAATTTTTTATAGTACATCTGTTTTTGTATGTATAAAAGCATAAATTCTGAGAGTAATATACTTTATCTGTTATACATTATTATTACGTATTAATTACTTTATTTTACTTTTCATATCAAGATGTGATTTGATTGGATACATCGATGGATATAGGACTCACCTTTACAAGTCAAATAATATTTGGACAAAGTTTAGAAAAAAAATATTATATATTATATATTTTTGTATTATCCTTTTGCTCCCTCATCTCCAAAAATAGAAAGAGAATGACAGGGCAGGAAAAGAAAAGAAAAGAAAAGAAAGCACATGCAAATCAATTGAATTTGACACATGGCCGCCTCCATCCTCGCTTGGTGGCACCTTCTTATTTAAGAACCAGTTCTCTCCATCCCCTCTCTCTCCCTCTCCAATTTCCCCAATCTCTCTGTGAACGCATCTACTGTGTTACAGAATGGGGCTGGTGATTCTGCTTATTCTGCTGAATTACATGGTGAGGATCTCAGAGGCGCAGCGGAGACATGCCCAGACGCAGAGGACATCGTCTACAGCGTCGTCCGTCAAGCCGCCGCCTCCAACCCCAACACCGCCCCTGTCTTGCTCCGGCTCCACTTCCACGACTGCTTCGTCCACGGCTGCGACGCTTCCATCCTCATCAACAACGGCCCCGATGCGAAGAGAAATGTGTTGGTATTTTATGAAGAAAGAAGAAAATAGAAAAGAAAAAAAATATCAAAGCGAAAGTCGTGTATTTTATTCAATCGTAAACTTCAATTTATACAACTAAAATGTAAATTGAAATGAGTATAAAGAGGAGAATAATATGGCATAATATCTAGTCAAAATAACTAACAAATAATATCGAATATTTGCTAATTTATTGGTTATGGATAATCCTAATTTATTTTGACTTATTCAAACCATATCAGCAGCTACTAAGTCAAAATTCAATACTCTTCGTTGACTTTGAGACTGCAAATGCAAAGCATTTTAATTTTGGCATGACTTGGATATAGCATATGGGCATTTTATGATTTTATAGTTGTGAGGCATAGGTATGGTTATGGGTTTTGGGGCATAGGCATTTTTTTTTTTTTTTTGGTATAGGCATTTTTTTGGGCATAGGCATGGATATGGTTTTTTTTTTAGTAGAGTTAAAATAACTTCTCTCCTCATGTTGGTCAGCAGCAGCTCTAGTTTCTCCTTCTTGTTGTTGTGATCTGCACACAATTGTAATGTGACCTAATTGACCACATTTGTTGCACTTTACATCGGGCCTCCACCAACACTTGTATTATGGATGATTGGTTTTTTTGCAATAAGGACAAGGTGGATAATTTTCACTATTGTTGTTTCCAGCATTTGCAAACTTCTTGTTGTGATTCCAAACATTTTTTTTCACCAGTGAGCCTTGTTTGTGCCTAGAAATCTCCTTCGACGGCTCCTCCTATTCTCACAAGCCTTCTTTGTTCTTGAGCCTGTAAGATTAAGTAACTCTGCCAAGGAAATGCTTGACAGATCTTTTGCATTTTTTAGAGAAGAGATAGTGACTTCATACCTCTCTAGAAGTGTAACAAGTATTTTTTCAATGATTCTTTGATCAGGAAAATCCTTACCTAACAATCTCACTTTGTTAGCAAGGCTAAGCAACATGTCAGTGTACTCCTTCACAGTTTCTGACTCCTTCATTCTTTGCATTTCAAACTCTCTGATCAAGTTTAACACTTGCATATTCTTCACTCGTTCATTACCTTGGTATTCCTCTTTGAGATGATCCCAAATTGCTTTTGCTGAAGACAGGTTCATGATTTTTGTGAAAATATTGGGAGAAACTGCAGCATACAAGTAGGCCATGGCTTTAGTCTTCCTTGTCTTCCTCTCCTTGTGAATCTTTATTTGGTTCACAGTTGGATTGGCCGGCAAATCAGCGACTACGTAATCTTCCTCAACTGCTTCCCAAAGATCTAGTGCCTTGAGATGGACTTTCATTTTAATAACCCATACTTGATAGTTGTCGCCACCAAATATCGGTGTTGCCGGCATTCCGTGACTTGATTCTGCTTCCATCTTTGCAGATTGTTGGCTTGAATTTGAGTGTTTGTGAATATGGTTTTTTTTGTTTCTCTCAACTCATAGATCCCTCAAGAAAAATGCTCTGATACCACTTATTGGTATTTTATGAAGAAAGAAGAAAATGGAAAAGAGAAAAATTATCAAAGCGAAAGTCGTGTATTTTATTCAATCGTAAACTCCAATTTATACAACTAAAATGTAAATTGAAATGAGCATAAAGAGGAGAATAATATGGCATAATATCTAGGCAAAATAACTAACAAATAATAATGGATATTTGCTAATTTATTGGTTATGGATAATCATAATTTATTTTGACTTCTTCAAACCATATCAGCAGCTACTAAGTCAAAATTCAACAATCGCGTTTGGGCACCAAGGCGTTGGTGGGTTCGACGTAATTGACCAGGCCAAGGCCCAGCTCGAAGCGGCGTGCCCCGGCGTGGTCTTTTGCGCGGATATCGTGGCCTTGGCTGCTCGTGATGCCATGGCCTTGGTGTGTATTCAACCCACCCCCAATTAACTCAATTTCTCCATTATAGATCAAAATAAACGTACCTCCCAGTTCATTATTTGGCAGAATTTTCCAGAGATTTTATGAGAATTAGATGTATGGATATATAGTTTTGATGAATTTCGTGGGTGGGGGAATGGGGATGGAAGTGCAGGCAAATGGTCCGGCTTATTAGGTGCCTACAAGAAGAAGGGATGGAATGGTTTCGAATGTTTCCATGGCGGATGAGAAGCCCGATGTTTCTGACTCCATTCAGCTACTCAAGTCCAAGTTCTTGCAGAAGGGCCTCTCAGACAAGGACCTCGTGTCTCTTACCGGTACTCTCTCTTCCTCTCTCTCTCTCTCTCTCTCTCTCTCTTTCTCGCGCGCGCGCGCGCGCGCTCTCCCACTCTCATTCATGCAGCTCCCGTGGCATTCAAGTAGCTGGCGGTTGTGGCACTCCCTCAACGTGGGCAATGATGGTATAGGATAATAATGATTAATATTGTCCTCCTACTACTAATTATTATTATTATTATTATTATTATTATTATTATTATCTAAATACAATAATAAATTTATTTACAGTGAAAGAGTATTTGATTGAATTTGTAGGTGATCTGTAAGAAAGAAATCAGTTAAGAGCACGGATGAGTCTCTTGCGCAGACCTTCCAATGTTTAGGCTAGTTTTTTAGAGTGTAAAGTAAGTTGAAATAGAGTTTTAAGCATAATTTAACTGTAGGAGAATTCTTTTATTTGTAGAGAAGATGATACTTGAAACAATCACATTCTTCCATAAGCATATTAGACATACTTTCAAATTCGTAAGCAAGTACATTAGAGATATGTTTGAGTCGTTCTTCACGATCTTGTGTGGATAATATTTAGAAGTCACATCTCTTGAGGTTTCTATATCTCTTGCATTATGTAAAGAAAAACTTTTGAGTCTGATTATTTCATGAGAATCTTCTAAACAAAAATTTTTTTGTGATCAAATGAATTATGAAACTCTTTCAAAAAAAAGTTCCTCGATGATGTCGAGAGACTTTCGAAGAGATCACTTCAAGTTTCTTGATATAAAATCAATCAGGTGCCCTCAATGTAAGGTTACGTCGGTGGTCTCTTGATGGGCACGTGAGCCTCTTCCTTCTAAGATTTTGGATTGTTGTAGGTGAAGGAGAGCTGTCGGTGCGTTACCGGGGCACCACATAACAAATGGTTAAATAATCCAAATATTTAATAAGGTCATGTGGATATGGCTCTTATCAGCAATTAAATTAGAAGTCAACAGTGCGACAGATGTGCTTTACCAACCTCTAACTGCTGTTCATTAATCACTTCCATTTGTCATTTTCAATTTTTTATAATGTTAATTTATTTTATTAATTAAATATTTTTTATTTATGTCTCACATTTA
The DNA here is from genome assembly GCA_036245055.1 of Diospyros kaki. Classification (NCBI taxonomy): domain Eukaryota; kingdom Viridiplantae; phylum Streptophyta; class Magnoliopsida; order Ericales; family Ebenaceae; genus Diospyros; species Diospyros kaki. The sequence goes on along the minus strand of BSEG01000010.1, from coordinate 22,250,884 downwards.
ATATAATTAAGATTATAATCTTTGTATTTAATAATCAGACATAAATAATAATAAAATTTGATTAGTTTTAAATCAATAAAGATAAATTTAATATTACAATCGAATCGAGTCGAATTGAAATTCATTTATCTGAGGTCCAGCTCACGAACTAATTTAACGAACTAAACTCGAGTTCAAACTTAACATGAGCTTGAGCACTTGAATTCAGGCTTGTCAAAATGTATTATTTTATTTAAATTTAATATATTATTTTACTTTATTATATATAATATGTTAAATAATTAAATTAATATATATAATAATTTTAAATATATTCAATTTAGTTATAATATTATAATAATTTAAATTTTAATAATTTTATAATTAATAGTATATTTATAAAATTATGAAATAAATATATTAATGTATTTATAAACGAGATTATTTACAAGTTATTTGCAAAATTTTTTATTAAGTATGTTTACGAATCTTTAATCGATCCTATTAATATTCACAAGATTTAATCGAACATGTTCACGAATTTTACTAAGTTCAAGATTGTCTTTTTTACAAATCGAGATTCCAACTTACACTCAAGATTGAATCATTTATCTTAGTGAACGAACTTGATCGAAGTTTTGTCAAATTAAACACTAAGTCAATATTCACTCATTTGTGACCCTAGATAAGTTGACATTTATTTATTTAATAAATCTTAACTAATAATGTATTGGAGAATTTGTTAATAAAACCTTTTTAAAATTTCACTTTAGTATTTGACTCGGCAGAATAATCCGAACGTCTCATTTTGAACAAAAAAATGATTAAATAGTGAAAATGTATCTTATTTTTAGATAAAGTATATTTATTATATTTTAATTTTAATAATTAAATGATTTATTAGTGAACATAAATAAAAATAAAATATAATAAATATAGCTTATGCATAACTTTGTGGTGAAAATTTTCAGCTGCACATACGATCGGCACGACGGCGTGCTTCTTCATGACGAGGAGGCTGTATAATTTCAGGCCCGGCGGCGGCTCAGATCCGGCCATAAACGCACAGTTCCTGGAGGAGCTAAAAGCTCGGTGCCTGGAGAACGACGACTTGAACGTCCGGCTACCGATTGATCGAGGCAGCGCGCAGGCATTCGACAACCAGATCCTCCAGAACATTCGCGGTGGATTTGCAGTGTTGGAGTCCGATGCATAGTTGTACGACGATGAGGGAACCAGGTCCGTGGTGGACTCTTACTTCGGCTTGCTCAGCCCCTTCGTCGGTCCCTTCTTCGAGACGGATTTCGTTGAATCGATCGTGAAAATGGGAGCGATTGATGTCAAAACAGGTTCGCAAGGTCAGATTAGGCGTGTTTGTGGAGCTTTCAATTGAATTTACAGTTACAAGAAAAGCTATATGTATACATATATAAATTTGATTCAGTGTTCCATTCTATCTCGTCTATATCTCAATTTACTATCCGACTGGCAAATGCAAATTCTTCATTTTAGTTGTATGAAATGTTCATAAATGAATTTGAAAGTTTAAAGCATAGCAGTGTACAGTATATGAAGCATTGCGGCTGGTGGCATTCCAATTCTGGGAAAAAGCTAAAATTGCGGCGAACCGATGGTGGGCGAGAGATCAAATATCCATTCTCAGTCAAAGCGAACACCTGAATAGCCAAGAAAGGAAAGGAGAAAGAATCAGATAGCGAGAAGAGGAAGAGAAAGAGAGGAACAGAGGAGAAGAGAAAGGAGCCAAAGGAAGACCAAGACCCCTCTTCGTCTTCCTTCCTTTTTCCGGCCGCCAGCTTTCTTTGTTTCGCCTTTCTTTCCTTTCCTTATTGCAACCAATCGCACAGTTGAAGCCCTCTGCCAACAATTAATTCTATCTTCATTTCTCAGCATTCGTTTCGCAATAATGGCTCCGAGCAAGTTAAGAAAAGCCATCGGAGCAGTGAAGGATCAGACCAGCATAAGCCTGGCCAAGGTCTGCAACAGCACCTGGCTCTTCGACCTCGAGGTGGCCATCGTGAAGGTGACCCGCCACGAGGAATACCCGTCAGAGGAGCGCCATGTCCGGGAGATCCTAAGCCTGACCTGCTACTCACGCACCTACATAAGCGCCTGCGTCTCCACCATTTCCCGGCGCCTCTGCAAGACCAAGAACTGGATCGTGGCGCTCAAGTCGCTCATTCTCATCCACTGCCTCCTCATCGACGGCGACCCCGCCTACGAGCAAGAGTTCTTCTTCGCCACGAGGCGCGGGACTCGCCTCCTGAACTTGTCGAATTTCTGGGACTCTTCGAGGTCCAATTCGTGGGACTACTCGGCGTTTGTACGGACGTACGCCATGTACCTCGATGAAAGGCTGGAGTTCAGAATGCAGGGCCGGCGAGGCAAGCGCAGCTCCTGCGCTTACGATGAAGACGAAGAGGAAGACAGCCCATCCCAGCGTAGAGCCGCGTCGGTCTCCGAGATGAATATTGACCTCATGATTAACAAAATCCACCATATGATGCAACTCATTGAGCGCTTCTTCGCGTGCAAGCCTAGAGGTTCGTACAACTATCTGAGAATCACTGAGCTACCACTTAAAACAAACTCTATCCCTCTCTATCTCTCTCTCCCTTGGGGATCACGTGACGTAATCAGTAAGGTTACACATGCACATACCTCACTTTCCACACCTCATGGTCAGTATTATTAGCCTGCCTAGCTAGTGCTTACTAAAGTTCATCCTAATTACTAATCACTGAATCATTCAACCCCATTCTAATGAATGGGGTCATATCAATATTAAGAAATTAATTAACTTTTGATAAGGTCGGCTGACTAATTAAACAGGGTTTAGATACTTTTAATCTGTGACATAATATGTTATTTGAGGCAACTAATTGTTTGTCGTGTATGTTAATTACTGTTCCAATTGCTGCATGATTAATTTGGGATATTTGCCGTCACCCACAGGATTAACATCAACCCAATTACCATACCCCCTCGGATGACAGGACAGTTCCAATTAAACCTAACTCACTTCACTGTACATTTAGAGGCTTTGCCACCACTACATTAGCCTCCGTACCATCCATATCTTCATGATATATATCAACAACACGAGAGATCAGATGTGCCCCAAACCACCAGACCACAAACCACCAGACCATGATCTTTTGATCTGGGTGGTCGGTGGCAGTTTGGATTGCTGAAAAAATCAATTATGACGGTCGGTTTAAATTTCATAGTTTGATAACTCAATGTGTAAAATTTACAGTGGATGTCCTGTAATTAAGGTTCGAGAAACCCCTACAATTACTAATTCTTAATGATTAATGTGGCAATTTGGACATATTGACAAGTGATTGTGTCTTTTAATTTAGAACTTTACATTTTTTGAACCGCCCAAGCAGCCAAGATATGATTCAAATGGTTTAAAACAAGTGATGATTTAGTTTAAAAAATCTTTTTTAAACTATCTAAACTGACCAATATTAGACACCCAGATTGGTGCTTAAAATTAAGATTAATGTGGGGAGGACAGGCGAGAGCCCACTGTGGCGTAGAGTGAAGTAGCTAAGCTAGCTAGTGTGAGAGTGAGAGTGAGAGTGAGAGTGAGTGGTGCTTCCATCACGCATGAGCAGATGCTTGTTTAAGCAAGCAGAGAGGCACCATGGCCAGGCAAAGGCAGTACTATAGCAAGCTAGCAAGCAAACAAGCAATCGAGCTTCAAAACACACGCACTTGGCCTGCGAAATTCCACAACCAAAGCAGAACCCATCAATAAAATGCACCCAAAAAGAGAAAGTTCCGAAGGATTCCCTTCTCCTTTGTATTTCAAAGTATATGCGGCCAAGCATGCATTGCTCATCAGACTAATTGAGGCCCCATACAATGCTCTCAGGGCTCCACTTCCACCACTTCTCTCTACTTTTCACCACCATTTTGCTAGCTATTTATAAATATGGTGACAACATATATAACAAATATATATTATTATACAGCAGTTGAAATCTATATATGCATACACACACATATATATATATAAAGACAGGATATATATGTGTGTGTGTGATTAATATAACGGAGAAGCCAAATCAGAAATTAGTTTGAGAATTTAATAGTCGAATCAACTATAGGAAATGCTTTGGAACATAGATATATAAGAACAAGGATATGGAATTGATGAGCATATAGAGACGAGATTTATGACAATGAAAACAATCAGAATAGAGACAATTTTCGGTATACTTAAAATGCAGCTTGAAAAATTGAATGATTTTAAGGGACTTTTGAAAAATCAATGGAACCCTAAGGGGGCTCCGATTTTATGTAAGAATCAATTCTGAGGTGGTTTCGGGATGAAACAAAAGTCCTGTGAGAACATTGGGGTAAAATCGTAAATATTAAAATTTCGAGTAAAACGTGTAATTTACTTAAAATCTTGAGGTATTAATGTAATAAATCATTTATCCAGAAGCATAAGTGCAATTAAAAAAATGGTCAAGGACCAAGTTGTAATGGGTCTAAGTGCAATTACCCGAAAAATGCGGGCCAAGGTATAATTCTTAAAACCCTATAATTAGACCATTGGAATAGTGAACTGAACCAACTAATCATTGGAAGTCATGATTATGGATTTCAAAACTTATGCAATATAGATTTGAATCACTTTGGATTTCAAAACTTATTCCAATACAGTTTTGTATCACTTTGAATTTCAAACAACATTCCATTCTAGATTTGGATCACTTTGGAGTCCATACCTTATTTAAATAAAGTCTAGGGACATGTGGCAAGCCACCATTGGCCACTTGGGCATAAGATTCAAGCCTCATCATGACCCCTCTGAGGTGGCGACGCGTGATTGGCCCAGAAAGTCTATAAATAGGGCCATGGGGTTGTTCACAAACCATTCCAAATGAGTTGAGGTGATTTTATATCGAATTGAGGGAAACTAAGGTGAGGATCTTATTCTTGAAAGAGGGGAGAAAATTTTGCAAAAAGAAAGGAAGGAATTGGGGGGGGGGGGAACGAGGGAGAATTAGCCTTACCAAGTTTTTAGGTTTTCACCGGAGTTCATGCCAAATAGTCAAAAAAATGGCAAGGTAAGTTCAGTTTCTTGTAATATTCCTATAGAAGGGGAAGAGAAGGACCCGTAGGTTTGAATGAGGGTTAAATTGGAGCTAAAATGAGGGAGTTCTGGTCGAAAAGCCAAAAGAAGGCGAAGCTGTGCAAATTTTAAGGATGACAAGTGTAACGCCCCGCTTTTCGGGTGCGTTATAACTTGGGATAATTCCGGAATAATAAATTTTTCTTTTCAAACTTAATTCTAAATCACATCATACCTCGAATCGGTCCTAGAACTTTCAATTATTTTTTCTCGAAAGAGAATCACTATACACATCAAATGCGAAAGCAACGATCGAAACCTGATATCTTAACATTGATCATAAATCAATTCGTACATCTTCATTAACCACAAGGATATACATCAACAATCCTCAAATCATTCAGAATTCAAAGTAGCAGAACTTAAATATATGGGCTACATAACATACATTTCATTCTTCATGTACTCTGCTAAGTGTCATTTCATGCCTCATTTATCCTTGTATCTGCTATAATCTCCACCTAGAACGTTTGAATATTCCAGGGGCAAACCCAAGTTAGATGATGAATCATCTAAGTAAGGGTACACAATGCTATGTCATGTGTGTATGCAATGTCTTTCATCATAGGTGTCAACTGCACCCCTCATGCTACCTACTATTTTAGCGGCCACCTCTTTCGAAGCCGGAGTGTATGGGTGCACCCTTGGTAAGGCAGCGGTGCCAGTTCGTACTCCCTACGGTCTTATATGCGTGTGATCAATGATATCCCCGTGTATTCATGCATTTCATAGTCATGTATGCATTCTAAGTGATGGATACATATCAGGGCATGTCAATATGATGAAAACATTTTCGAGGAAGTACCACTTACCTTCTCAAGCTTATCGGGCCACCTCGATATCCGTGTCTTACCTCGATTTGCGTGCCAACCTCAAAATTTGCACGACTCTCTTCAACTTCAGCCTCAAAGTGTCATAATCACCATAATTATTTAAATAAACATTAAAACCTATTTTTTTCATAATTTCTGGCATTTTCTATAATTTTCTCTCTATTTCTTCCTATTTTTCCTCAATAAATCCAGATTAAATATTTCTAAAAATAATATTTTTGAATTTCTAAAATTTTCTAAGGAATTTTACTCACCTTAACTTAGCATCCTCGGTTTTCTCGGTATGCGTGCCATATACTCGAAACGCGTGCCCTAACCGTTTTTCTCATCAAAAATCTCTGGATATCACCAAAACATAATTTCTTATTTTTCGAAATTTTTTTCAAGATTTTTTTCCCATCATTTTCCTATATTTCTTTTCTTCTTTTTCTTTCTTTTCTTTTTCTTTTTTCTTTTCTTCTCTTCTCTTCTTCCCCACTTCTTCTTCCTCCTCCGCCTGCGCGCGAACAGGGCATCAGCCCGCCGCGGCCCCCGCGCGCCTTCCGACCTGCTGCCGCTCTCACCATGCCCTCCGCCGCAAGCCACCGCCCGCGCGACCACCGCCATCGCGGCCAGCCACAGCCGCTGCCTACGGCCATGACCGCACTTACCTCGTGACCAGCAGCTTTGCGTCGGCCATGGCTGACCGATGCTGCTACTCGCCTCAGCCCTCGCCGGACGCCGCACCCATAGTTGCTGCCTCGACCTGCTGCCAGCGCCACCGCACGCCTCCGCTGCCTGTGGCGACATCCTCCGCCTGCACTACCCGCGGCCATAGCAGCACCTAGCTGCTGTAACAACAGCTTTGCAGCTGCCATGGCCGAGCCTCCGGCCTTCTTCGATGCTTCCGAACACTTCGAGGACCTCCACCGAGCTTGCTGATCACCATCTCGGCTGCCCCTGCTCGCTCTCTCTTTTCCTCTCTATTCTCGGCCATGCTTGGCCGAGCTCTTTGCTGTCTTTCCCCCGTTTGTAAACACTCCCTATTTATATCCAAATGGTAGCTTGGGCACCACTCGAGCAAACTTGGCCACCATTCCATCAACACTCTATTTCCCCTCTGCAACTTGGCCACCAAGCTTGCTCGGCCACCACGCGCACACAGCCACGTTTACACATACATTTGTATATATATTTATATATTACACTTATATTAAATAAATTTACATATTTTAATCTAAAAATTTATCTCTATTTCACTTATAAAATACCCTAATTGCAAATATGCCCTCAAACACTGAATTACATTGCATTATAATACCAAAAATGCAAAATTAATAACTTTAAAGTCACTTGATAATGACGATTTCGTCCCAGTGTTCTCATTGAGCTATCATTTCCTCCTGAAACCACTGAAGGGTTGCTTGTTACGCAAAACCGGAGCCCCTTTAGGGTCCCGTTGATTTTTCGGGAGCCTCTTACAACAATTCGATTTTACAGCCTAAATGATAGTTGTATTTTTGCTGTACCGAAAACTGTTCCGAATTCGATTTCTTTCGATACCATAAATCCTATCTCGATACGCTCGTCGAGACCATATAATTTTCCTTAAACAATTTCGCTTTGAGGCATTCCCTGCAGTTGATTCGGTACCAAAAATTGCTATAAAATCAATTTTTCGATATTCTAAACTCATCGGAATTACGTGGCAACTTCATACGAACATGGGGTATTACATTCTCCCCTCCTTACAAAAATTTCGTCCTCAAAATTTGCCACATGTCTTAAATCTCAAAATTTCATCATCGAAATCAACACCTGATTGATCAAATATAAAAGATCCCACTCGAAACTCGTGAATACCAATGCACATATCAAAATCCGAACCCTTAGACTGACCATACCCATCAACCTATAGACAAGTACACTTGTCAACGATGCATACCTTTCAAATTATAATCGCATAACTCGGTCCTTAGGCCACGAATCTCCGCTCGAGCTCCTATCTAAGTCGGTACTCACATCATCATAATGAGCCCGCGACTCTCATATCCACATTCTCAATTTTTAATTTTCTTAAGTCATCACGACATTTCTTTAATTCTGATTTCCTACGACGTCATTTATTTTGAATCAATCAATCATGCTTTGACAATTTTCCAACCTTAACACAAAGTCTCTAATCTCGATACATCTTAACTTTTATCAAATCGATCCTCGAGGAAATACTTTTATGTCGTCAAACTATTTCACGTACCCTTGGATCCAAAAACATAAAAAATATACGTCATCAAATATCCTAAAACTAGCTATGCCTTACCTTAGGTCATCTCAAACTTAGTCATTGCTTAATTTTTACTTGTACTAATTTATTCGAGATTTCTATTGTTTACTCATTCTTGTAGGTATTCATCTCCCGATATAATCTCAAGTTTCTGCCAATTGACCACAATTATCTTCTAATCATGTACTATTTCCTCAAGAAATCTTTATTAATAGATTCTATCTGTCTCCAAAACTTTGACCGAAGTTTAACGTTGTCTTCCAAGTCTAACAATACTAATATCCTTGCATCGTTTGTTCCTTTGTTACTTGATCGCCAAACTAATACCTATTTATCCATATACCCATAACTTAAATAACTCCTCGAACTTTTTGAAGTGACATTTTTTATCACCAAATTAATAATTTAATCCTCAAGTTACTCTTCTAGTAATAACGTTTTATGTCAACTAACTTTAACCATGCTCGATCCTTTTTGGAGCTACTTACACAGGTTACTGACTTTTGCTTGAACCAACCTCTACTCAAAACACTTGGTTCGTCTCTCGAAACACATTGGGATATCTAACCTTACAGAACTTTCAATCCTCGACCTTGACTTCACGTTCCCGACACAGAGCCTCATGCTCTCATCATTTCTTTCTTGATTGGCTCACGACTTAGCAAGCAAGTCTCAGTCCCAACATCTATCGCGACGTTCCCTAACATTATCCTCAATGTTTTTCATGTGTCTCCCTATCTGAGGAGTACACTAATATATCCTCGATTACCACGTGACTTCAATGCAAATGGTACTTTGGTCAAATCATCAAATTATGATTCCATTTTCGATTTTCGGAATGTCTCATCCCTCGGTCGCACATCAATCGCAATTACCCCAGCCTTTTGCAACTGTTTATAATTTATCAAATTTGAGGTAAAGATATCGACTCTTAATTATCACCTCTTTCAAAGCTTAATAATTTTACGTCCTCATTTAAGCTACTTATAACTAAGCATCTAATAACCTCAAGCTATTTATTAATAAATAATCCTATTAAATCTTCCGAGAATACCTCACGGTATATATATATATATATATATTTTTTTACTCACTGACATCATTTTAATCACCTCCCAGCTACACATCCTCGATTTGCCCATCAGGGATATCTTAGACTAATCGTCTAACAGGACCTTTATTCTTTAAAATCGAACGCGACATTTCCTACTATAATCTGACATCCTAGCACATTTGTCATTACTTGTCTCTCTCAAGCATGCCAAAGACATCTATCCGTAACCATCCCGCTAACTAGAGTGGGTAAGTACCCACGTCTCCCATGGTACTCCAATTCTTAGGAAATTCCTTAAAAATCTGAAATCAATTCATCTTTGAAGATCTCTATTCAGGTCACGTTACCTGGTTCCAATTAAAACAACCGAACCTTAAACTCGCAAGAACTCTTTATCGAATGATACTTTAAATCTTAAATAACGATTTAGGTCCACATACCGATGCACAAGGCATAACTTATCCGCGAGTCCTCTCTTACAGACTTTTGAATCCTCAAGCCCACTTGGCACATTGAACCGCAGTCACAACCTCTGTTGGCTAGGTCTCCTTATCATTAGGGTCGATTCAACCTATTAAGCAACTTTTTCATTTTTCGATACCCGAACTCTATTCAAACTGATGTTGCTATCTCACTATTCATCGCCAAGGCCTTGAACTAGTCATAGTCTCGTTTACCGAGAATTCACTGACTCTCGCATTTTGATCTTTAGATCCAGCTGACTACCGACACACGACCATCCATGACCCTATTGTCATACTAGATACCGAGGTATTCTATTCCTCGAGCCTTGCACCATTCCTGATATAATTCTTTAAATACGACACTCGGATTCATATTCAATCCATTTCATTTCGGGTTGATTCTATGGCCTTAATCAATCACAGCTAGCGGTACACTTCGCTCTTAGACCATTGGGACTTAGACCCGTTCAAGGTACAGACCCTACTGGGCTGTCCTAGATCTTCATCATCTGATCATCTCCCAGGCAGTCTGCTATGATGCTTCGACTGACGGGCTTCCTTATTGCAAGCCATGTATCAACCATCTGCACATGGGTCCCTAGATCCAGATCTGTCACTGCGAATATCGAACCCGTAGTGCCGTTACGCTGCTAGAGTTTCTTATTCTGTCTTTATGATTCACAGCGGTTGCACCACCGTCATCTCATCAATTGCCGTCACTCATACGCCATCATTTGGCCTTTTTCGGCCTCTTACTTGACCCAATCTGTTGGATCCCTGATATTTTCATCTCATTACCGAGACACTAAATGATCCTCGAAAAATATTTATCATTTGGTCCTAACTCAACATCTAGGTTATATCACATTAGACTAATCATTCATGATTCGATCATCCTCAATAACCACCATTATCCTATCATTTCTCGCAACGATTTCGACTAATGACTTCAAATCAACAGTCTCTGAATCTCTAGGATCCATAATCATTGTTACCGAGTCAACCTTATACCCAAATCATATCATTGGATCCTAACTTCAATAGTTAGATCATTACACTAGCTTTCATCAGGCTTTTACTATTCACTGAGAATAGTAATCGTATACTAGAATAGTTTCTTGTATGTGAATAGTACACCAGGTAAGTTCCCAAGAAAGAGAGGTGGATCACAAATGGACACACTTAAATACCAAGTCTTTCCTTAGCCAGAACTTGCCTTGACATGCACTTCCACTACTCAACACTTAAATCCAATAACCTCTAAACTTTCAACCGACAATCCTTGATTCTCCAAGCAGGGATTTCGTCTTACGAACCATTAATTTCTTTCCCTTAACCCTCCACTTGGGGGTTTCTACTAATGGTTCTATCAATATCGGATCCTCTTAAGTCTCCAAATTGCTATTCCTTAATCTCCAAATAGGGTTTAACTTCGATATCAACCACATCCGAGTCACTCAGGGCTTCTAATAATCTTAAGCTCTGATACCAACTGTAACGCCCCGCTTTTCGGGTGCGTTATAACTTGGGATAATTCCAGGATAATAATTTTTTCTTTTCAAACTTAATTCTAAATCACATCATACCTTGAATCGGTTCCAGAACTTCCAATTATTTTTTCTCGAAAGAGAATCACTATACACATCAAATACGAAAGCAACGATCGAAATCTGATATCTTAACATTGATCATAAATCAATTCGTACATCTTCATTAACCACAAGGATATACATCAACAATCCTCAAATCATTCAGAATTCAAAGTAGCAGAACTTAAATACATGGGCTACATAACATACATTTCATTCTTCATGTACTCTGCTAAGTGTCATTTCATGCCTCATTTATCCGTGTATCCGCTACAATCTCCACCTGGAACGTTTGAATATTTTAGGGGCGAACCCAAGTTAGATGATGAATCATCTAAGTAAGGGTACACAATGCTATGTCATGTGTGTATGCAATGTCTTTCATCGTAGGTGTCAACTGCACCCTTCATGCTACCTACCATTTTAGCGGCCACCTCTTTCAAAGCCGGAGTGTATGGGTGCACCCTTGGTAAGGCAGCGGTGCCAGTTCGTACTCCCTACGACCTCATATGCGTGTGATCAATGATATCAACGTGTATTCATGCATTTCATAGTCATGTATGCATTCTACGTGATGGATACATATCAGGGCATGTCAATATGATGAAAAATTTTTCGAGGAAGTACCACTTACCTTCTCAAGCTTATCGGGCCACCTCGATATCCGTGTCTTGCCTCGATTTGCGTGCTAACCTCAAAATTTGCACGACTCTCTTCAACTTCAGCCTCAAAGTGTCCTAATCACCATAATTATTTAAATAAACATTAAAACCTATTTTTTTCATAATTTCTGGCATTTTCTATAATTTTCTCTCTATTTCTTCCTATTTTTCCTCAATAAATCCAGATTAAATATTTTTAAAAATATTTTCTCAAATATTTCACTACGAAAATTCATAAAATAATATTTTTGAATTTCTAAAATTTTTTAAGGAATTTTACTCACCTTAACTTAGCATCCTCGGTTTCCTCAGTATGCGTGTCATATACTCGAAACGCGTGCCCAAACCGTTTTTCTCACCAAAAATCTCCGGAATATCACCGAAACATAATTTCCTATTTTTCAATTTTTTTTCAAGATTTCTTTTCCATCATTTTCCTATATTTCTTTTCTTCTTTTTCTTTCTTTTCTTTTTCTTTTCTTTTTTTTTTTCTTGTCTTCTCTTCTTCCCCACTTCTTCTTCCTCCTCCGCCTGGGCGCGAACAGGGCATCAGTCCACCGCCACTGCCGCACACCTTTTGGCCTGCTGCCGCCCTCGCCATGCCCTCCGCCGCAAGCCACCGCCTGAGCGCGACCACCGCCATCGCGACCAGCCGCAGTCGCTGCCCGCAGCCATGGCCGCACTTACTTCGCGACTAGCAGCTTTGCGTCGGCCATGGCTGACCGATGCTGCTGCTCGCCTCAGCCCTTGTCGGACGCCGCACCCATAGTTGCTGCCTCGACCTGCTGCCAGCGCCACCGCACGCCTCCGCTTCCTGTGGCAACCTCCTTTGCCTGCGCTACCCGCGGCCATGGCAGCACCTAGCTGCTGTAACAGCAGCTTTGCGGCTGCCATGGTCGCGCCTCCGGCCTTCTTCGATGCTTCCGAACACTTCGAGGACCTCCACCGAGCTTGCTGATCACCATCTTGGCTGCCCCTGCTCGCTCTCTCTTTTCCTCTTTATTCTCGGCCATGCTTGGCCGAGCTCTTTGCTGTCTTCCCCCCGTCTGTAAACACTTCCTATTTATATCCAAATGGTAGCTTGGGCGCCACTCGAGCAAACTTGGCCACCACTCCATCAACACTCTATTTCCCCTCTGCAACTTGGCCACCAAGCTTGCTCAGCCACCACGCGTACACAGCCACGTTTACACATACATATGTATATATATTTATATATTACACTTATATTAAAGAAATTTACATATTTTAATCTAAAAATTTATCCCTATTTCACTTATAAAATACCCTAATTGCAAATATGCCCTCAAACATTGAATTACATTGCATTATAATACCAAAAACGCAAAATTAATAACTTTAAAGTCACTTGATAATTACGATTTCGTCCCAGTGTTCTCACCGAGCTATCATTTCCTCCTGAAACCACTGAAGGGTTGCTCGTTACGCAAAATCGGAGCCCCCTTAGGGTTCCGTTGATTTTTTGGGAGCCTCTTACAATGATTCGATTTTACAGCCTAAATGATAGCTTTATTTTTGCTGTATCGAAAACTGTTCTGAATTCGATTTCTTTCAATACCATAAATCCTATCTCAATACGCTCGTCGAGACCATATAATTTTTCTTAAACAATTTCGCTCTAAGGCATTCCCTGCAGTTGATTCGGTACCAAAAATTGCTATAAAATCAATTTTTCGATATTCTAAACTCATCGAAATTACGTGGCAACTTCATACGAACATGGGGTATTACAACAAGTGCAACTCACACACCAGCAAGGGCTATACGTGTGGGCACGTCAGCCACCTTCCGGTGGTGCGTGAGGGCACGTAAAGCCTCATTTTGCCGTGTAAATTTTTAGTTTTTCCCCTCATTTAATGCCCTTCAACTCTATGTAAAAATATTGAAGGTTTGGTTTATCAAAACTCGTGTTTTCTGTAGAAATTTAGGCTCGCTTACTGTGAACAATAACTTCAAAAAGTATACTTTCAAGGTAAGTGGTTCTATCCAAACTTAGCCTATTTTATGCAAGGATTTGGTCTACGAATGTTTGGGAATAGTATGCCCTAAAAATTAGTATGATTCGTATATACAAGTACGCTCTATAATCTATTTAACATATTGACATGCCTTGATATGTATACATCATGTAGTTTGCATTCATATGTTATGATGATGAAATATGCTTATGTTCATGATTATACCATTGATCATGCATCGCATATGTTTGAGTGTACAAATAAGCATCACTACTCTGCCACAGGTGCCCCCATACACCTTGGCTTGGTAAGGAGGTTATAAAAATGGTTAGTAGCAATAAAGTGTGGATAATGCCTCATTGGCTCAAACGAAAAGAATGAGGACATTTTGCATTTTGCATGCACAAAATATGCTTTTGTACCCTTAGATGATTCAGCATCTAACTCAGGCTATGCCCCTAAAATATTCAAACGTTCCAGATGGAGATTGTAGCAGAAATGAGGATGAAAGAGGCATGTAATGACACTTAGCAAAAAGGCATGATGTATTGGTTATATGTATATTCAGCCTATGTTTTTAAATTTATGTTACTTTGAATTCTGAACATTTTGAAGGATGATGATATATAACCTTATTTAGGGTTAATGTTAAAGTGTAAGGTTCGATTTTTGCTTCTGCTATTGATGAAATATCTAGTCTAGTGTATATGATGTATGATGAATCTCATGTTAGATGGAAATTTTGGGAATTTTAGAATGATTGTATTAAGCATGCTAAGATTAAAAGAAAAAATTTGTAGTCCACACTTTCTTTTAGTCCAAAATTTCATAAGTTATAACATGCGTGGGAAGTAGGGTGTTACATGTGTGATTACTATGTGAACGTAGCATTCCCTGATGCTTGGCTTATAAGGGCTTTGCCATCACATTTATACTGCAAAAGCTATTGCATTTCTTATTTATTGTAATGCATGGTGAGGATGTGAGTGATTGAGTTGAGGGAAAAAAAGCGTGGCTTCCATGATCTTAATATACGAGTAGAGACTCGATGTGATATTATTGTGAGTGCTTTGGCATATGTTGACGATGATGACAAGAGTTTGGCTGTGATGTGGTGGTGTTTGCGGTGTTGATTTGGTAGCCTGTACATAGCTGCTAGCAGGTTTGTATATAAGGTCTTAGGTGCTAGTGTGTATATATTATGTGGGCCCCAACTACCATTATGTGCACATTTATTTATGCACTTACTGCATAGCTTGAGATTCATGGATTGGATGTGTATATGATGTGCATGAGGTGTGCGGGTCGCTTGGGTTAATTCCCTTCCTACACTTATGTTTATGTGGGATTGATGTATGATTTCGTTCTTAGCATGGTATGCATGATGTTTTGGGAAAGGTCATTCCTTAACCATTTCCCATTCTTTCATTATGCTTGTTGAGTCTTATGACTCACCCTTGCTTTCTATCATTCCAAGTAAGGGCAAAGCGGTCGCTGAGGGTGGGTGGGTCCAACTATGTCTAATTCCTCATGGCTAGATAGTGTGTGCAGAGATCCCTTGATTGAAAGATGTCTGGGTGGCTTCGTGTGTGTTGTGTCCAAGAAGGTGTAATACCCTTGATGAGTCATGATATATTTTATCACTTAAGAGAATATTGGTATATGAAAAATTCTATAATTGCCCTTGAATTAATGAGAAGGCACATAATGTATAGGATGCCTTATGAGGGGCAAAACGGTAATTTGGAGTCCTATCCAGTAGAAAGATAAATTATTTTTTTGAGAAATTATTTATATTGGAGAATTAATTTTTGGGAGAATTTAATTCTTGATTAAGTCTATGGATAATTAGGAAATTTAATTAGAAGCCAAGTATGGTTAGATTTGTGACACTTGGCAAAATTTTATGGAATTAGATTTAAATTAAATTTGAGAATTAAGATTTATTTGATTAAGAGAATTTGGTGACACATGGCATGATCTTATGAATCAAGAGTGATGTTTAAAATAAATGCAAAAAGAAAATAAATTAGTCTCTCAAACATTAAATGAGAGCCATGATGGAGGGAATTAAAAGAAAATCTATATTAAAAAGAAATGTGTCAAGCATTAATGTTGGAAAATGGTAGATTTAAATAAATGCTAAAGTAAATGGATTATGTCTTTCAAGAGCCTTTAAATTTAAATCAAAAAGAAATTATTTAAGTCTCCATTAAATGCTTGAAAAGTTGTGGATTTAAATTAAATGCAAAATTGAGAAATTAGTCAATCTTGGAAATTAGTCATGATTTAATTATTTGGAAAATGGGAGAATTATGGAAAATTGTGATTGATCCAAGGGATGAGATTTAATCTCCAAAGAAAGATCAATGGATGAGATTCAAGGAGACAAAGTCTCTTGGATTTGTGTTTTCTTTGAGTCAAGAGAAGTGTTCTCCTAAGATCAATGGCTAGGATTAAATTTGGGAGAAGCACAAGGATTGTGCTAGTGTTTAAAGGTGGAGATTTAGTCTCTTGAATTAAGAAGAAATCTATGGCTAGGATGCAATCTTGAGATTTGGCATGGATTGAGAAGAAAGTTCTATAAATAGGGAGTGGGGAAATTGGTTCAAAGTTTTCCCCACATGTGAAGTGAAAGAAGCAAGAAGGAAATCAAGACTGAGAGAAGGAAGAGAAATACTAGCAAAGGTAAACCTAGTTCCCTCTCTTGAAATAGTTGAATGCTTACATATAAGAGCTAAAAACAAAATTTCTTTATTATTTTGTTAGGGTGATTAAAGTCTAAGAGAGAGTCTTGGATTGAGGAAGTGTGAAGCTTCAAAGAAAACAAGGTAAGGGATAGCCCCAAGTGGAGGGGTTTTTGCTTGCATTTGTACATGTGTGAATGAGTTGCATTTAATGATTC
The DNA here is from genome assembly GCA_036245055.1 of Diospyros kaki. Taxonomy (NCBI): domain Eukaryota; kingdom Viridiplantae; phylum Streptophyta; class Magnoliopsida; order Ericales; family Ebenaceae; genus Diospyros; species Diospyros kaki. The sequence continues at coordinate 22,233,983 of BSEG01000010.1, read as the reverse complement.
TTTGCATGTTTTGTGCCCTAGTGGACCTATGGCCATAAGGAGGACTTGTGATGGGAGTGAGGGATTGGTTGGTGCCTTAACCTAAGTGGTTATGAGGGCATGGAGAACTACCCTTAATATGCATTGCATTTGCATTGCATGTTTATGTTCTCATACTACATTTACATTTGCATAGCACCCTTATTGAGCATTGGCTCATAAGGTCCTTTGACCTTTATGTAGGTGGAGAATCATCTAAGGGAAAGGGAGTTTTGCAAGGTTGAAGGTATTGAAGCAAAGAAGAAAAGCATGTGTAGTAGTGTTTATGTATTTTGTTGTTAAATGTTGTATTTATGTGTTAAATATGTAATGTATGTTAAATGTGGGTGAAAGGGGGTAAACTTGAGTGTTTTGGAAGCCCCTTGGTATGAAAAGGTATTCTGGAAAATATGGTATTTTTAAAAAATATATATATATTTTTTAAATTAAAAAAAAAAGTGGAGGCAGTGTGCTGGTGCCAGGGGCGCACGGCAGGGCGCGCCTGGGCGCGGCCGGATGCCGCCGCGCTCACAGCCGAGCGGCCAGCGCGCTGGGGGCGCGGCTGGCTGCTACTGCCGGCCCCCCTTTGCTACTATGCTGATTTTTTTTATTTTAAATTTTTCTTTCTGTTTAATAAATTATTCTGACATTTTGATTAATTATGAAATAAAATGTATTTTAAATAAACAAATAAAAGAGTATTTTAGCCTCTAAATGAATTATTAAATTAATATGAATTTGAGGCAATTGTGGGAAAATTTTCTATATTTTGGGAATATCAATAATGGAGTATTTTCCTTTAAATTTTAGAAAATGGATGAGGAGGCCTTGATGTTGTATTTCAAAATTTATTTCCTAAGTGTTTGGAAAATTTGATATTTTGAAATAATTAAAGGGAAAAAGCAATGGAGATTTGATAAGGAAATTTTATAAAAAATTTTCCAAAGAAATGTTAACCCAATAATTTTCTAAAGGAAATGAAACTGAGATAAATGGGTTAATAGTTGGGGCAAAGAAATTATTATTTTCTTATAATTAAGGCTTATGCCATAATTTGTATGAATTTAGTGAGTGAGTTTATTTCTTTCGATCCTGGGAAGCCATCATTAGCTCTTCATTAAGAGCTTGAGAAGGTGGCACTTCTCGAGATTTTGGATTTATTCTTCACGGGGTCGTTTAGTTATCTTCCCAAAACCTTGAGTGGAGTGAAGAGAGGGCGAAGTCTAGTTTCCCACCTAGGTCGTTTCTCTTTCAAACGTAGCCATCTCTTTGTCTTTGCCCTAGCATGTGAATAATAGGTTGATTATTCGTGAGTAACACCCGTAGGTGGGAGCGGGGCGTTACAGAAGGGCTCTGTCAAATTTTATTAAATTATATTGTTTTGTATCTTATGGAAAATGGACCCGAATGTTATGTAAAAGACTTGGCTATATGCTATGTCATGCTTCCGTTGTATATAATGAATTAGGGTGAATTTTGAGGTCTTTACGTCATATGTTTAGCACTTTGATCGATTTTCCACTGATGGCTCAAATCGTTATTGCTCAAACATAATAATAAGATTTATTTGTCAGAGAATATATCTTCAAGCCTTGAGAATTCTATAAAAACGAACATGTCTGAGGGCGTAGGGCATCACTCGCCCAAATGCTTAGATTCTTGAAGATGCCAAAAGGAATTCTAGAGCTCTTGAACCAGAAGTGACTTACCTAGGAAGAAGGATGTTCTTCTATTTATATATGAAATTGCGAGAAAGTGATAAAAATTCCTAATATATTGAGATTATGATTGCTATAGATAATTCTTGTCCATGGTAGATTTTTAGGAAGAGATCTCAAAGATAACTATTTGCATGTTTGTCATAGAAATACCCCCACAAAGGTCCATTTGGGAGGCTCTGGGAGACTCTCTTGCAGTTTGTTGGTCCTCTTCAGTAGGTAGTTGCCAAGGGAGTCTTTTAGGGACCTCTAGGCTGAGAGGGTCTCCAGGGCCCCTTTTGGCATGGATCCATTTCTATAGCTCTTATGCTTTTGAGCTTTTAGGCTTTGAGTTTCATGGGCCTTGGCATCAACTAGGTTGGCAAATGGCTCCAATTTGCATGGCATTGGTAGTTTTGAGATCTTTAGCTTCAACAAAGAGAGCTGGTAAATAATAACCTTGGAGAAACAATTTAAATGCTAGGGAATATGCCTTGGGGTGTCCCTCGCAAGTTTCTTCATGTAACTCTATTATGGCATAATTTCCTTCTAGGGGAATGAGGCATCACAAAAGGGGATGAGAGAATGACTTTCGACAAAGGATCCCAATTTGATCCAATCCACTCAAATTTCGAGCTCAATGATTTCACTGGGCTTCTATAGTGGAAACCCCAACAATTTAAGGCTCCATCAATGGTGAATAGTGAGAGAGGGATTTGGCTAAAATTGGAGTGAAGGAGAATTTGAAGACAGAAACACGAACCCACTAGCAAATTTAGAGACTAGGGCATCACCTATTGCACCATGTCATTGGAACCTTCTAACACTCCCACTACACCATATTGAATCTAGAGCATCTTAGTTGGGATCATAGACATGAAATTCCCAATTAGCCATAGCTAGGTTTTCAACGATCTAAACCACCAGGGTTCATGTAGGGTTCGATTAGCTAAACCCAATGAACTGAGTGAGAGAGAGAGAGAGAGAGAGAGAGAGAGAGCTTTGGTACAAGTTCCATCATGACCCAAAGAGAAGAGTAGAGAGAGAGCTATGCAACGAGGCAGTGGCTTCAAGGGTGTTATGTTACATGCCTCAGTAACTGTTTTCTTAATGGCTGAGAGTGTGCGACATGCTACAGCCAACTTGACCAGGTTTTTAGGAGTTTGTTATTAGTTGTTTATTTTAGTCTAACAGTTATGAGAACATGGGCAATGTTGCAGTTTGTTTGTTGAATTTTTATGTAGTTAAAGTGTTTCACAATTAAATGAAAAGTACGTGTCTTTGCAGTAACTTTGGTTTTCTTTGTGGGTTAGATACTTTTATGCTAACAAAGTGGTATCAGAGCACTTCTTCTTAAGGGATTGTGAGAGTTTGAGGGTACACCACACACTCTAAACTAAACCAACCCTGTTACACCCATTATGGATTCTGATTCACCTTTCACAACCGCTGCTCCTCCAGTGTTTGAAGGTGTGAATTATCAGGTATGGGCAGTTAGAATGGGGGCATATCTTGAAGCTTGTGATCTTTTGGAAGCTGTAGAAAAGGACTATGTGGTTCCTCCCTTGCCTAACAACCCAACTCTTGCTCAAATCAAGAATCACAAAGAAAAAAAGCAAAGGAAATCAAAAGCAAAGGCTTGTCTGTTTACAGTTGTATCATCAACAATCTTTACCAAAATTATGACCTTGAAATCAGCAAAGGAGATCTGGGACTTTCTCAAGAAAGAGTATGAAGGCAATGAGAGAGTTAAAGGGATGCAAGTGCTGAATCTAATAAGGGAGTTCGAAATGCAAAGGATGAAGGAGTCAGATACTGTGAAGGAGTATTCGGACAGACTTCTCAGCATTGTGAATAGGGTAAGATTGCTTGGAACTGAATTTCCTGATTCTAGAATTGTTCAAAAAATTCTTGTTACTGTCCCAGAAAGATTTGAATCAACAATTTCCTCTCTGGAAAATACTAAAGACCTGTCAAGCATCACCTTGGCAGAATTATTGAATGCTTTACAGGCTCAAGAGCAAAGAAGACTCATGAGATAAGAAGGTTCCATTGAGGGAGCTCTGCAGGCCAAGCTTGAAATTGGTCAAAGTAGCAAAGGGAAGAAAAAGACAGTAAAAGGCAACAACTGTGCTCAAACAAAAGGTGCGGACAACAGCAATAGCAATGGAGGTTATAAGAAACAAAGTTATCCTCCTTGTCAACATTGTGGTAGAATAAATCATCCTCATTATAAGTGTTGGAGAAGGCCGGATGTCAAATGCCATAAATGCAATCAGCTGGGTCATATTGCAAAGTTTTGCAAAAATAAAAACCAGCAGTAACAAGTTGAAGCACAGATTACAAGTCAAGAGGAGGAGCAATTATTTGCAGCAACTTGTTTTGCTACCAACAATTCAAGTGAGAGCTGGTTAATTGACAGCGGATGCACCAATCATATGACATACAATGAGGAATTATTCAAGGAGCTTGATAGAACTGTTGCCTCCAAAGTCAAAATTGGTAATGGAGAATTTATTGTTGTTAAATGAAGAGGGGAAGTTGCAATAGAAAGCAGTTCAGGTACTAAAATTATAACTGATGATTTTTATGTACCTGAAATTACTCAAAACTTGTTGAGTGTTGGGCAGTTGCTTGAAAAGGGATATAAAGTTCTGTTTGAGGACAGATTATGTCTGATCAAAGATACAGCTGGATAGGACTTGTTCAAAGTGAAAATGAGAGGCAAAAGCTTCTCATTAGACTTGATGGAAACGGAGCAAGCTGTCTTTCTTAGTTCAAACAATAGTGTAGAGCTTTGGCACAAAAGGTTGGGACACTTCAATCCTAATGCGCTGCTGCTAATGAGGAAAATGGATCTTGTGCAAGGCCTACCACCGCTGAATGAACTGTTGTCAAGATGCAAGGTGTGTCAATATGGAAAGCAAACCAGGCTGCCTTTCTCACAGACAGCTTGGAGAGCACAAAGAAGTTGCAGTTGATCCACACTGATCTTTGTGGACCTCAGTCAGAACCATCATTAAAAGGAAGTAAATATTACATTGTCTTTATTGATGATCTAACCAGAATGTGTTGGATTTATTTTTTTAGATTCAAATCAGAGGTTACAGAAGTTTTTTGGAGATTCAAAGCTTGGATTGAAAATCAAAGTGGCTGCAAAATTCAGATTTTGAGATCTGATAATGGGAAGGAGTATGCATCAGCTCAGTTTAATCAGTTTTGTGAAAAAGATGGAATTGAACAACAACTTGCTACCCCTTACACTCCACAGCAAAATGGGGTGAGTGAAAGGAAGAACAGAACAATAATGGAGATGGTTCGATGTTTACTTCATGAGAAAGAACTTCCAAAAAACTTATGGGCAGAAGCTGCTAATACAACAGTGTTTCTACTAAATAGGCTTCCTACAAAAGCTGTCAATGGGAAAACTCCATTTGAAGCATGGTATGGTTATAAACCTTCATTACAAAATTTAAAATTTTTGGTTGTGTCTGCTTTACTCATGTGCCTCAGGTGAAAAGAGATAAACTTGATAGGAGAGCAGAACCTGGCATTTTTATTGGTTATAGCAACATCTCTAAAGCTTATAGAATTTATCAACCTCAAACTGGTAAGATTCTAGTCAGCAGAGATGTTCATTTTGTAGAAGAGCAACAATGGTGTTGGGAAGGACAAGAAGAAAAGCAAATTTCTGAGCAAATTATTGACTTTCCATTGGAGCAATGTGAACAAGTTGATGAACCACCTGTTAGAGGAACCAGGCCACTCACTGATGTTTACCAGAGATGCAATGTTGCAGTGTTTGAACCAAAGGGATTTTGTGAAGCAAAAGAAGATCCAAAATGGGTAGCTGCAATGCAAGAGGAGCTGAAAATGATTGAAAAAAATCAGACCTGGAAGCTAGTTGAGAGGCCTCAACACAAAAATGTTATTGGAGTCAAATGGGTATTTAGAACCAAATTGAATGCAGATGGTTCTATCAACAAGCACAAGGCCAGACTTGTAGTGAAGGGGTTTCCTCAAGTATTTGGAGTTGACTTCTCATAAACATTTGCTCCTATTGCACGACTTGACACCATCAGATTGCTCTTGGCATTGGCAGCTCTAAAAAGGTGGAAAGTGTTTCAGCTTGATGTAAAATTCGCCTTTCTTAATGGTTATTTACAAGAGGAGATATATATTGAGCAACCTGAAGGATTTGTAATGCAAGGAGAGGAAGACAGGGTTTATTTACTCAAGAAGGCCATGTATGGATTAAAACAGGCTCCAAGAGCCTGGTATAGCATAATTGATGAGCATTTGTTGAGTCTTGGTTTTGCAAAAAGCCCGAGTGAGTCAACTCTTTATGTTAAGCACTCTAATGCTGATAATCTGATTGTTTCTTTGTATGTAGACGATCTCTTGGTAACAGGAAACAATGGTCCACTTGTTGAACAATTCAAGCAGGAGATGATGAAGGCTTTTGAAATGACAGATTTGGGTGAAATGGCCTACTTTCTGGGAATGGAAATTAGACAGGATCAACAAGGGATTTTTATTTGTCAGAAGAAGTATACTAAAGAGATCTTAAAAAAGTTCCAAATGGAGGGTTGCAAGCCAATGAGCACTCCTATGAATCAAAAGGAGAAGCTTTGCAAAGAGGATGGAGCAGATAAGGTTGATGAAGTTGGTTTCAGAAGTCTCATAGGTTGCCTAATGTATCTCACTGCAACTAGACCAGATATATTGCAAGCTATGAATGTATTATCTAGATTTCTACACTGTGTAAGTGAAGAGCACTATAAGGTAGCAAAAAGGGTACTGAGATATGTTAAAGGAACTCAAGATTTTGGAGTGATGTTTAAACATAAGCATGTTTTTTCTTTCCATGGTTTTTCAGACAGTGATTGGGGAGGCTCTTTAGACGACATGAAGAGTACTTCTGGTTTTTGCTTCACACTTGGGTCAGGCGTGTTCTCATGGAGTTCAAAGAAGCAAGAGATAGTGGCCCAATCAACTGCTGAGACAGAGTTCATTGCTGCAACTTCAGCTGTCAACCAAGTACTGTGGCTAAGGAAAATCCTGGCAGACTTACATATGGAGTAGAAGGAGAGTACCAAAGTGTTTGTGGATAATCAAGCAGCAATTGCAATCTCAAATAATCCAGTTTTCCATGGTAAAACTAAACACTTCAATATCAAGCTATACTTTCTTAGAGAAGTACAGCAAAATGGTGAGGTGAGTCTGCAGTATTGCAATACAATTGATCAATTAACGGATATATTCACAAAGGCGCTCTCTAAGAGCATATTTGAATTTCTAAGAGAAAAGTTGGGAGTGTGTAGTTACTGGCACAAGAGGAGTGTTATGTTACATGCCTCAGTAACTGTTTTCTTAATGGCTGAGAGTGTGCAACATGCTACAGCCAACTTGACCGAGTTTTTAGGAGTTTGTTATTAGTTGTTTATTTTAGTCTAACAGTTATGAGAACATGGGCAACGTTGCAGTTTGTTTGTTGAATTTTTATGTACTTAAAGTGTTTCACAATTAAATGAAAAGTACGTGTCTTTGCAGTAACTTTGGTTTTCTTTGTGGGTTAGATACTTTTATGCTAACAAAGGGCTTGAATGTCCCACAATAGAAGAGCTCATCAGTAGAGACCGAAGTTTGCATCCACAACTCGCTAAACTCACTCCAACAGCCCAAGGTCCAATGGCGGGGTAACCGTGGAAGAATGAACTGACGATCGTCCGCGGAAGGCATTGCTGCTATTTAGCTGTTTGGTAGTTCAATAAATTAAATAAATTCAGTGTAACAATTTGGTAGTTTTAATATGGTTGGCTAATTTTTATTGAAGATCACTATTACAATGAGAAATATTTCCTTGCTGGAAAACATTTAAAGGCAATGATCAAATACAAGAAAAACTAACATCATAATTGCACAATGCAGCAACCTTTTACTTATCATTGCAGCTTGGACCATCTATTTGATCCCATTACAAAGAGGCACTAATCCTATCACCATAATTTCTTATAATCTTTGCCAATCAAACAGTGGCAGCTTTAAGGGAAAGAAAATCCGAAATCTTGTTGGTGTAGAAGTCTGGCTGTACCGGATTGCTAGGATTCTGAAGCATTGGCAAAGTAGTCACACCTAAATACAGGAAAAATAGCTTCTGTTAGAATGGACATTCACAAGAAATTCAAAGGAACAGGAGATCTGGGGATGTTCAGGCACTGACCCGAGAGAACAAGAAGGGTTTTGCAACCACCATTTTGCCCAAAAAGAATATCTGTATCCAATCTATCACCAACCATGCATATCTGAGACTTGAGAATCCCGAACCTGTTGTTATAATATAAAGATTACTAAGATTAGAGTTCAAGGTAACAGCAACCCATCAATCGATCCTTTTGACAATTCCAGGTGATAAAAAATAAATATGCGAGTTCAATCAACATGGTAGAGAGCTAGCTATATATTTTTGGAATTATATATATAATTCCAATAGCTTATTGCCTAGAAACTATTTTAGGCAATTATGCTTTCTCGAGATGGAAGATTATGTGACACTAAGGAGGTTGTTCAGATATTTTTGGATCTTGGGCTCACTTTCAAAAGGTCAGCTGCTAAATAGTGTTCTAAGAAACATAGTCTCAATCATCTTAGGTTTTCAAGCTTCTTCAGCACAAGTTATTATAGTACCTAGAGATGGCTAATTACCCAAACATATATGGCCAGTTAATTGGAAGTGTTGATGAATTTTTATCACTTCATACTTACTTTAAGATTAAATCCTAAAAATCAAGATACACACTCCAACACCCCCCCCCCCCTTCCTCCCTTCCTTCCACAATGATAACCCATATAATTGGCTTGATTTGAATAAGAATATTATCACTGAACAGAGCTCAGACCATCTTTTCACCAATCAAGTTGCTCTTCTCATTCCAAAATTCTAACGGTATAACCATAAGATCAGTAAGAAGACATACAGTTCTTTGTGAATAAACATTTAGCCATTGACATTAGAAACGTTAAATCCTTAGTTGATGGATTCAGGCGCAACTGTAGGAATTTTGGGCTCTCAAAATCAAGTCAACTCCCCATACTCCTGCTGTAGGATTTGTAACCTTTAAGGAGTACAAAGTTCCACAATTATGTACCCTTTTCCACAATAAAAAAAAGTACTAAAGACCTGCAGCAAATAGTAGACTCAAAAAAGACAAGTGCTTTTGCTTTTGACATAGTACTATGTGCTATTTCATAAAGTCATGTCATTGCTAATCATAAGCGTAAGGAGATATGAATGAGACAAATGCAAGGTCATCATACTTGGTTGCCAAGTAGTCCATCATAAAAGTTGAAGGCTTTCCTACAACCAGTGGTTCTCGCTGAGTAGATCCACTAATGGCACCGACCATAGAACCACCACCTGAAGCAAACAAGCATCTCACTAATCACAACACAGTTTTTGTGGTAGTGATTCAGCAATATCAATCAACATAACTGTAAATGTGAACTGAGTTTCCAGAGCATGAACTTGACAAAAAATTATCAAAACCAATCTACTTCATGAATAAGGTTTCTGTCATAATATCGACAAATCAAGCTCAATTATACCTCATAATCTTCACATTCATATTCAACCATATTACTTATCACAGATTCAAAGAGAGTTGTAAAAGATAGTAGGGGGCATCCTAGTGCATGATTCCTTGCTTTTTGAGGGTTTGAGTGAGGATCATAAATAAAACTCCTACCATAATCATGTAAAAGAACAAGCTCAACAATTCTCACAACTCGAATATTGCTTATTGTCAATTCCAAGGAGCCTTTTTAGCATTATGGCCCTAAAGCACATCTTAACAAATGAGTGTTTACTTCATAAAGATGTAGTTGGTCATAACTCCAATTATCATCCAACATGAAGAAGAAAAAAGAATGCATGAAAAGGCTATAAGTGAAACATGACACAAAAAAATGCTGTTATGTTCCTTGGTCCATAGTAAATAATTGACAATTGACAAGGAAATGTTTCAAACTCCAAAAGGCATACCAATTAAAGGAGTTGGCCTTCATTCTTTTGGTTTACCATTTAGAAGAAAGATAAAATATGCAAACAATCTTGATTGGAAGGCAGGATGCTGATTTGCATGATAAATTACAAACTTATTTATCCACCACGCTGATATGCTATAGAGCATAGTGTGATTTTTTAGTCATAGGCCATAATGTAATGTATCAAAGTTCCAGGAATATATATTTATTACACTCTTTTGCTATGGTGAACTTCTTTTGCAAACTAGTCACTCATAACAATGTACCATCTTGAAATATGGTTAGTGATTCTCTAGGTATACACAAGTGGTTATTATCTTTAATTTCTCAATTATCAGACCTTGAACTATCACACAGGCCTGGCAACATGTCCAGTTTGCATATATCATGCATTGAACTGTGGCACAGACTCCATGCTACCACGTGTGAGCTGCATGAAGGTGACATATGGGATACTTAATGTCTCTACCTAGAACAAATGTAAGCTTGAGGCATGTCTTGAATATAGCTTCTCAGCACTCACCTTCCAAACCATATCTCCACTAAAAGGAACATGACCACCAAGTGTCCAAAACTCATTCTCCAAAGGTCCAGCAGGCCTTGATCGAGGACAGATAGGATTACAGATCGGAGGGTAGAGTGAATGAGAACATTGAGGCATGGTGTCACCACTCCCTCAGCCCTCTAAGAGAGAACAATTAACAAGGCTTCCAACACTGCATTTAGTGCTCACTGAGATGAGCTACCCAAACACAATTGCATGTCCGGACTCTACAAACATGTCCAAATCCCTCAATAACCCAATAACAGGGTGTCACGTCCATGAAAGGGATAGGAATTTTTGGAGTCAAAATTCATTGAGCCTAGAAATATGGGAAGCATCCTCCAGTAATGCATCATCATCTAGTTAATTCACAGATTGGGAATACCTGCAACGACTCTGTCTTTCTCTTTTGACTGTAACTATCCCCTTGATGCACTTATGCACCTTTGGGATTCCTGTGCCTAACTTGGGAGCAAAATCATGTGAAATTGCCTTTCATTAGGTCATTACCCAAGCCCGCCCACTGGTTAACCTCCACTCAAAATATGCTCCTACAACTAGTTCATCCATTTTAAAATGTTTCAAAATTGAATCCAGGCCACATCTTAGAGAACCTTCAACCACTGATCAATTGAACTTCCATTCAGTTTCTATGGCATAGTTCCTTAGTGGGATAACATATGTCACATATACCTCACAAACATAAATAATGTGTTTGATTTTTGATCAATTAGGTCAATGTGAAGAAAGGAGGTGAGATCGACATATCTGAACCATATGACATAATTAGAAAGATACCAATCACTTTTAGAACTTAAAATTTGAGAAATGATGAAAATCATAGCATGGTAGAGGGTGAGAAATGAACCTGCCCATTCCTGAGCATCTGTAAGATGAGTGACGGCATCACGATTTGTAGCTATGAATAGACAACCTGGATTTTCCCGTATGCATAGTGTTCCATACCTTCCATTATGAGTCACAGAAGATAATTTCAGTGATCAATAGAAGCCAAAAATTACACACAAGGTACAAAATAGACTTCATGTTTTATAGATAAACATGAAACATGGTTATGCATTCAGGTGTCAAAGCATTCCCATGATAGCATTAATTTGCATAGCTAATAGTCATAACAATTCAAGGGAAAACATCTAAGGGAAAACAATTCCACAATCCTTACAACTACCATGATGACCAAACAATTCAAAAAGGGTTGTTAGATTGAGAATCTGTCATTGTTCACAGGTCTGGAGTTGTATAAGATATCAAGACATGTCATCTTTGTCTATGATTATAGCTCTAATAAATTTCTAAATTAAGATACATTGACCCCTTTAAAATTTTTGGGACAAACTAGCTTTTGTAACGACCCATTATCAAGGTCCGGATTTTTGTGGCATTTAAGTAGGTTTGGTGTATGTTTGTAGGGTGTAAGAGGGGGGAGGTGGTTGCAGGCGACAGTTGTCGACAAATTGCCTCGGAACTATCGACTGATTGAGGAAGTTGTTGATAGATTGCATGTAATCTATCGACTGATTGAAGGAACTGTCGACAGATTGCTTGAGATTGTCGATCGATTGTTATTGGGTTCAACTTCCCAAACCACTTTCAGGTCGATTAGGCGGTGGTGGAGCTCGGTGGGTGCCTTCTCGAAGTCTTTGGCTCGTGACAGGACCTTCCTACTTCATCTAAGGGGCTATATAAATAGAGAAGAAAGAAGAGAAAGAGAGGAGAAGCTATCGGCCGAGAGAAAGAAAGGAAGGAAAGAAGAAGAAAAGGAAGAGAGGAAGGAGGCAGCAGCTTAAGGCAATTCCTCCTCTATTTAAGGCAAGTTCTTTACCTCTTTTGTAAGCTCCTAACCTGAACTTGGCCTTGGTATATCTTCTTCTAGCTTTTAAATCCATAAGCTGTTCAAATGGACCTTGTTTTGGAAAATTCTTGAGTCTCTTGATGCGTTTTGTTCTATTTGGCCAAGAAGGGCTTGTATCACCCCTCAATTCTTGCGGAATGATGCCTTACCTTGATGGGTTAGGTTCTAGATGGGTGGATAGTCGGTTGGATGGTGAATTTTAGTGTCTTCGTATGCTGTTCGGGTTGTTGGTTGCAGAGGCTGTTGACCGATTGGGCAAGGCTGTGGACCGTTTGGTGTTGTGGGAGAAAATTGTCGATCGGCTCAAGAAAGTTGTCGACCGTTTTGCCCCTGAGACACAATCTGTCGACCGATGCTTAGGAATTTGTCAATCAATCTTACCTTGCTTGTGTTTTACAGCCTTTAATTATGTTGATGTGATGTTGGGGCTTGAGTTTGCATTACTGGGGGACCATGTCCTATGGATGCTTGGGCACGGGCATGTTAGAATGACTAGGGTTGTGCACAAGCATTGCATTGCGTGTGTATTACTATGTGAGAGAAGCATGGCCTGATGCCTGGTTTTATGGGGGCTTTGAATCACGTTTATGCTTACATTGTCATGCATTTCTTATGTGTTGCATTGCATGGTTGTTGATGCGCGCGGCGGGTTTATCCACGGGATGTGCACCCATAGGCTTGGGTGAATGATCGTCCCGAGAGAGCTTCAGCTCGGTTTGTTGGTGTGGGAGCTTTGGCTCGGTTTGTTGGTATGAGGGCTGGTGCACTTGGTGCAGATTTTGGAGCAGCGACTCATGTTGATTTGCTTGCCAGTTCATGGTAGTAGGCAGGTTTGGTTTTAGGGACTTGGGCACCAGTTTGTCTTATGTGGGCCCCAAGGACCAATATGTGCATGTTTATTTATGTGTTTACTGCATGGCTTGTGGTTTATGGTATGGATGTGTATATGATTGCGCACATGTGCGGGTGGTTTGGGACATTTCCTCAGCTTTATTACCCTTTTGTTCCTTGTGCTTGCTGAGTCTTGTGACTCACCCTTGCTTTACACCATTTCAAGTAAGGGCAAAGTGATCATTGAGGGTGGGTCCAGCTGAGTCTAATCCTTTGTGGGTAGATGGTGTATATAGAGATCCCCTAACCGGAAGATGCCTGGATGGTTTGTGTCTTGTGTCCTTGGAGGGCATTGTCATATCTTGTTAAATCATATTGTTCTTTTTGTATCTATGGGCAGATGGGCCTGAATGTTATGTAAAAGAATTGGGGATATATTATGTCATGTTTCCATTGTATAAAGGATAAATTAAAGAGAATTTCCGATCATTATAGCTTTAGATCTCACTAACCAATGGAACTAAAGCTGAAAGGAAAATGCTTCTGGTAGAATGCCTAAAATAAATGCCTTTGACCTGGCAGTATTCAAGCTGTTTTTTCCATTAAATACTTTACCATCCTATGCATTTTCAGTGCCCAATCCACATTCTTATGCATTTTGTTGAAACATTCAAGATAAACCGAAGCTACAACCAGCCGAGATCAAGATCAAGATAATCCTAAGTGATAGGTTGTTTGATGATTGTTTGATTGTTTAGATTTGTTTAGATTATTTCAGTTTTACCTTTATATTTATCTTTGTGTCTTTATCTTCTTGTCATATTTAAATTAATGTAATCTAGTCCTAGTAGTAGGAATGTAATCTAGTCCTAAAATATAGGAGAATTCTTAGGAACCTCTTGTGTATAAATTTTATCATTGACATCAATAAAATTATAAGGAATACCGGTTCCTTTTCTCACCATGGTATCAGAGCTTGCAAATCCAAGCCTGTTTTTCTAAGAAATCGGTGCCTTCATTACACGATTCTGTTTTTTTTTTCAGTGCCTTCATCGCATTGTGCCCTAATAGCACCCGTTTTTTCCTGCCGTTCCACACATCTTTTTTCTCCTTTTGTTCTTCTTTCAACATCAGCAAATCCATGTCAGAAACATCAGCAAACCCATCATCTTCACCTACTATCATCACTGGAGAAAATACTGCAGTAGACCAACCTTCTCCTCTCACGGGGGAACTACCAAGTATTCATCAATCCTACTGGCTAGATGGTAGGAATTTTCTTCAATGGTCGCAGCTAATCAAAACCCTTCTTAAAGGCCGAGGAAAGAGTACCCACCTCACTGGGAATCCTCCACCAGAAACTGATCCAGGCTTCAGCGCATGGGATGTGGAAGACTCCCGCATCATGTCGTGGCCATGGAGCACCATACAACCGGATATCAGCAGGAACTTTATGTTCCTTAGTACTGCCCGAGCAGTTTGGGAGACCGTTTATCAGACTTACTCAAAGGCCAAGGACGCATCTGTGATCTTTGATGTCAAAACAAAGATCAATGGTTCAAAGCAAGGTCAGCTAACAATCACCAAGTATTATAATCTGATGTTAGGCCTATGGTCAGAGCTTGATCAATACCAAGCTATAAAGATGGTGTGCCAAGCAGATACTACTACTCTCAATCAAATTCTTGAAAGAGACCGGATAGTAGATTTCCTAGCTGACTTAAATCCCGAGTTCGATCAGGTAAGGGTTCAAATTCTTGGTAAGGATAAATTACCTAGCCTAAATGAGGTGTTTGCTATTGTTAGAAGTGAAGAAAATAGGAGAGGAGCCATGCCTGGTGGATCCAATATGGAAGGATCAGCACTCCTCTCCAACAACAGATCATGGAAGCAGTCAACCAATCGAAATAAATCCAGACGAGAAGGGCAATGGTGTACCTTCTGTAATAAGCCGAGGCATACTAAGGAGACTTGCTTCAAGTTGCATGGAAAGGAAGCAGTCCTCAATAAACTTGGTGGATTCAAGAATATAAGGACTCAAGGTCCTCCGCAAAACTACCCTCAAAGCTATCTTTCAAACAAAGAACAAGAGGGAAGAAGAAAGGCCGAGTGTGAGAACTGGTGTGGACTTCAGTCAGCTCAATAAAGAAGAAGTTTATAAGCTGAATGAATTTCTAAAAACCATTCAAGATGGAGGGGGATCCTGCTCTATGGCTCAACAAGGTAAACAAATCAGTTTTACTCCTTCTTTAGCCTCCAAAACTGGTAGAGATAACACCTGGATCTTGGATTCAGGAGCTACTAACCATATGACACCAAATTTCCAGTTTTTTGATACTTATGAGCCTTTTACATCATCCAAACAAATCACTATTGCCGATAGAACCACAATTCCCATTAAAGGAAAAGGAAAAGTTATCTTTGGTCCAAATTTGTCAATCAACCCAGTCCTTTATGTACCAGATTTAACTCTTAGCCTTATTTCTATAAAACAACTCACTCAAGACCTCAATTGCAATGCTGTTTTCTCTCCATATGTGTGTAAATTTCAGGACATGGACACGGGGAGGACGATTGGTGTGGCCAAAGAGCAACATGGGTTGTATATCTTACAAGGGGGGAGCACTAAGCCTAAAGATCAGCTGCAGGCAGCCTACTCAACCCAGAAAACAGCCTTTGACTGAGCTGCCATTTGGCTTCATCATCTTCGACTAGGTCATCCTCCTTTTAGTTTAGTGAAGGAAATGTTTCCTACTTTGTTTAAAACTCTTAGTCCTAGCAATTTTCAGTGTGATGTGTGTGTTATGGCCAAACATCATAGAACCTCTTATTCAATTAGCAAAAAACTATCATCTAGACCTTTTGATTTGATTCATTCGGATGTGTTGGGTCCTTCAAGAATTCTAAATCAGTCGGGGGCCAAGTTGTTCATCTCATTCATAGATGATTGTAGTAGGATGTGTTGGGTTTTCCTTTTAAAAGATAAAGCTAGTATTGGGACTGTTCTCCCTTGCTTTTGCAAAATGGTTCGCACACAATTTGGAACTAAAATTAAAAAATTTAGGACAGATAATGCAAGGGATTATTTCAATGCTCATTTACATCTCTTCTTCCAAAACGAAGGAATTGTCCATGAATCTTCATGCATCGACACTCCACAACAAAATGGAGTGGCCGAGAGGAAGATGAGGCATCTTTTGAATGTCACTCGAGCCCTTCTTCATTATCATAATACTCCTAAATATCTATGGGGGGAGGCAGTCTTGACAGCCACTTATGTCATTAATAGAGTCCCATCCAAGATCCTTGACAATCAAAGTCCTTTCCAAAGTCTAACCGAATTTTTCCCAGACTTGAAACTGCACTCTCCATTGCCTCTTAAAGTTTTTGGATGTGTATGTTTTGTTCACATACCTAAAGTCCATAGAGACAAGTTTGATCCTAGAGCAAAAAGATGTGTCTTCATAGGGTATTCTCCAACCCAAAAAGGATACAAGTGTTATGATCCTATCTCCCGGAAAGTCTATATTTCTAAGGATGTCACCTTCATTGAGTCCCAATCCTTTTTTGATTCTCAGCCTAAGGGGGAGCATACTCAACCAGAAAATATATTCTTTCCAGATTTCCTTCCAGAACTCCCTACTTCCACAAATGATTCTGTCCATCATTTCCCTAAGATTTCTCCATCAAATAACACTGATTCAAACCAGCAGCTGACAACCAACAGATACAAAGGCTCACCCTATGTGTATAAGAGAAGACAACCCAATGATGATCTTCAGTCCACACCAGTTGCAGTCCCTAATCTAAGACTAGAAGAGCACATATCTGACGAACAAAACATTAGCCAAACAGACTCAGAATTTCCTGATCTGGACCTGCCTATTGCCCTCCGAAAAGGGGTCCGAACATACACCAAACATTCCGTTGCAAATCTTTTATCCTACCATCGCCTTTCTCCTACCTATAGAAGCTTCCTAACAACCCTAGATGCTAGTGTTATTCCAAAATCAGTGGAAGAGGCACTAAAGGATCCAAATTGGAAAGAAGCCATGTTAGAAGAGATGAGGGCCTTGAAAAAGAATCAAACTTGGGAAGAGGTGACTCAACCCAAGGGAATTAAACCAGTGGGCTGCAAATGGGTCTTTAATTTGAAATACAAAGTTGATGGTACTCTTGAGAGATACAAGGCAAGGCTAGTAGCCAAGGGTTATACACAATCCTATGGGATTGATTATCTTAAGACTTTTGCCCCAGTAGCAAAAATGACAACAGTACGAGTCCTCATATCATTAGCAGCAAATTTGGGGTGGAAACTACAACAACTAGATGTTAAAAATGCATTTTTGCATGGGGATTTAGAGGAAGAAGTATTTATGGAATTACCCCTTGGATTTTCTCATAACAAAGAAGGGCAAGTGTGTAGATTGAAGAAAGCATTATATGGACTTAAACAGTCTCCACGAGCATGGTTTGGGCGATTTTCTATAGCAATGCATAAAATGGGATATCGGCAAAGCCGAGGGGACCACACCCTCTTCCTAAAACACACGAAAGATAAGGTAACTGCTCTATTAGTTTATGTTGATGATATTGTTGTGACAGGAAATGATAAAGCTAAGCAAGAAGACCTAAAGAAAAATCTAGCTAAAGAATTTGAGATTAAAGATCTTGGAAGGCTAAAGTATTTCTTAGGCATTGAGGTGGCCTATTCTCAAAAAGGGATCTACCTATCTCAGCGTAAATACACTCTTGACTTATTGACTGAGACTGGATTGCTAGGAGGAAATGGAGCTCAGATTCCAGTAGATCCAAACATCAAGCTACAAGAAAATTACTCGGGAGAAGCAATAGATAAAGGGCAGTTCCAAAGGTTGGTAGGAAAACTGATATATCTCTCACATACTAGGCCGAACATAGCATTTGGAGTAAGCCTAGTAAGTCAATTCATGCACAACCCCAATGAGGAACACATGAACGCAGTAAGGAAAATTCTTCATTATTTGAAAGCTACACCAGGCAAAGGCATTCTTTTTACACCAGGAGCTGGTCTAAAAATTCAAGGGTACACGGATGCAGATTATGGAGGTTCTTTGGTTGATAGACGTTCTACAACTGGGTACTGCATGTTCCTAGGAGGAAATTTGATGTCTTGGAGGAGTAAGAAACAAGGAGTAGTAGCACGGTCAAGTGCTGAGGCAGAATTCAGAGCTATGGCTCTTGGTGTGTGTGAACTCTTGTGGCTGAAGATTATCCTAGAAGATTTAAAGATTCAAATACCATATCCGCTTGAGCTGCTATCCGACAACCAATCAGCAATCAATATTACTCATAATCCGGTGCAACACGACCAAACCAAGCACATTGAGATTGACAAGCATTTCATTAAAGAAAAACTAGAATCCGGGCTGCTACAAATCTCCTATGTTTCAACTAATCAACAAGTGGCAGATCTTCTCACTAAAGGATTGACTATTAGGAAATTTGAGGAACTAGTAAGCAAGCTGGGAATGGAAGACATCCACTCACCAGCTTGAGGGGGAGTGTTGAAACATTCAAGATAAACCGAAGCTACAACCAGCCGAGATCGAGATCAAGACAATCCTAAGTGATAGGTTGTTTGATGATTGTTTGATTGTTTAGATTTGCTTAGATTATTTCAGTTTTACCTTTATATTTATCTTTGTGTCTTTATCTTTTTGTTGTATTTAAATTAATGTAATCTAGTCCTAGATAGTAGGAATGTAATCTAGTCCTAAAATATAGGAGAATTCTTAGGAGAATTCTTAGGAACCTCTTGTGTATAAATTTTATCATTGACATCAATAAAATTATAAGGAATACCGGTTCCTTTTCTCAACACATTCTCCCTTTTCAAGAGCACTGATTGATACTCAAACTTAACAAACCCATCAGTTTCCTTGGATAAGGTCAAACCAGCCCAATGGCATTCGTCATCTCATGCCAACATTTCCATTATTAATGTCTTGAAATCTTTTTATCTTTCCTCTTTGCAGCTCATCAGACCTTTAGGTTAAGAGCACTTGTGTTCCTAATGTCTCACAGATTGATGCCCCAGTTGACCTAATCCTCCTCCTACTTTAACAGATATTCTATTACAATGCAATCCTCGGCAGGCACTTCTCCACTTCATTTAACTATCTTTGGTATTTTGGAAAATGAATGCTATTGAGCATTATTAGATTTTTCAATTATGAAAATAACATTGAGATGGTCAATCTTGTATATAACAGCAGTACTAAGCAAGGAACCAAATAGAGATTAGAAGAGAGCATGCTTCATTTGTGGATCTATAAAAATCTTTAGAAGGTGGAATGAAGAAGAAATGTGACAATAAAAAAATAATCCCCAGGGTAAATTAAAAAGCAAATCAAAGGGAGAACAAAGGAACTGTTCTCATAGGATATTTAAATTGTCTCCAACTAATAATATAATCTTATTTATTTTGTATTGTTTTTGGAACTCAACTATTTGGTCCACATTTCATCATCTGAAGAAAGTTCCAGGGCATGTGGGCACTATTTGCAGTTAAATTTAAAGCATATGATCTACAACTCAATCCAATCGCATATCTAAAACAATGCTGAATAAAATTAGAATAGTTTCTAAAGATCATAAGACATGGCTCCTTTGTTAAGATACATAGTCCAAATAAGTTTCAATCTGAGCATAGTTAAAGCAGTCACAAATAATTGACACATGCATTGAGAATCCCTCGTTAATGATAAAGTCAGTGCAAGGAGAACAGAGACATACTGAATTTTATAGTAGTTGAAGTAACGATCAAATCCAACCACAACAGCTCCAACCTAGAGGCCAATGAAGAAATCTTTGTGAGTATGGTTTCAGAGTTGGACCTATAATGAATACAGTAATGATGCATGTGTATCATAACCCATGCATCGAACAAGTATGTAACTATTTCTATCAACTTCCTTTCTCAAGGAGTTGAAATTGCACCATTCAACAATCCTCCATTTCACACATTTTACATCCCAATCTAATATATATAAAGTAGTATTTGTCCTCAATTTTTTTCTCTTTCATGCGGCATTACCTATGAAGCATTCTCTGACCTCTTACATATTAAAATGCCACATTTGAGTTACATGAATATTTCTATTTGTTTGACTTTATGTTTATAATAGTTGCATTTATTTCTAAAATATGAAGAGAGATCATAAGAAGATTTTCTAAAACTAAAATTGGATCTATGTGTCTATATATAGATCTTGTTTATGGATTAATGAAAATGTGCAAAAGCTCTATTTGTCTCTGCCATTCTACAAGTCTCTTCCTTTATGTGTATGGCCTCACTACTCCCTTTAGCAGCACCCACTAATTCAGAACTTAATTTGAAAGCCATATTTTGACCTAGACATTTTTGGAATGCCGCTAATAACCAATGAATGGCAAGTGCCTTTCCTTGTGTGGATCCTATTTCAATGGGAACTTGATGAGTCGATCCACCTACATGTCTTGCTTTTACTGCTATGTTAAGTAGAAAATTTTGTTAAGTATAAATTGTGATGAGATAGTTAATGGATTTGATTGGTCTGGCACCTTGTCCAGTGCTATCAATTTTGATTACGTAGAAAAGAATATAAGGTTTAGCAAAAAAGAAAAGAATATTGACAGAAGTATTGTTTTCTGTGATTTGCAGATATGATGTGAAGAATTTATCAAAAGCAAGAAATGGAATGTACATTTGGATCATGCTCCATCAAAAACCCAGGCTTTAGCTCTATCTTCTTCCCACCATCTTCCTGTAAAAAGAAAAAACACATAAATTTTCCCGTGGTGATGAAGTCACCATAAACAGAAAAAAGATAATATGAACTAGAAGAATTTCCCATCCGGGTATTAAATCAACAGAACAAAAGATTATAATGGAACTAATAAAGAACAATTATCATGTAGGACATTGCTCATCTCTTATGACATTTTCATCAGCTAAACTTTTTCTCTACACATATTTTTCTTTTTTGAAGGAAGGGAGCATTTTTCACTAAATATTGTGAAAAAGCAGATAAGGCATGTCATGACACCAACCAAAACTGACTCTCCAGGTGTTTCCACCTATTTATTCTCCATCATCACGAAAGAGAACAAACATCAGCCATATTCGTTGCTCCACTTAATCAACTCAGAGAAATCAAACTTCAGATCATGATATAAGGATCAACAAAAATGCAAAAACCACCTTTCCTGACCAAACAGAAATTCTGGAGAATAATCAATGAGCATTAAAAGGTACAGACTACTCCACAAAATCAAAATGACCCTATATGTTCCTTTGTTCTGTTCTAAGTTTAGGACTGCAGAGCCTTCAAAGCCAGGCTCTTCATTGATATGAGACTGCAACTTAAATATCACAACTTCTACTAAAGCTAGAGTCATGAGGACACCTTTTGTTTTCCTTCCTCAAGTTCACTGGTTAATGCACAGAATTCTCTTGCCAAACATGTTCCTTCACTGCCACTTTTTCCTTCATTCCTGACCCAAAGCTCATTCTGAATAAATAAATATATGTAGCATATTTTTTATGATAGAGGATAAAGTACCTTGGAGAGTCCAAACTGTGATGCTAGTAGCAAGGGAAGCAAGGCCAAAGTCCTTGCCTATCCTTAGTATTGGTCTTATTTGCACATGCATGGCAAGCCAGAAAAGATTACAAAAGACAAACTCAACCCTAAACCTAGCCAAAAAAATAAAAATAAAAAACATGAAAACATAACTGATAGTTCAACTCTCTCTCTCTCTCTCTCTCTCTCTCTCTCTCTCGTATAAAGGAAACAAGGCAAAAATATATGTACTTGATTTCTAATAGTATTAGCATCCAGTTTAAATTTCCATTGAAATGAAGTTTCAAGCTTTTAGGAAATTGTAATTTCAGATGACTATGCTAAGCAAATTCAAGAAGTTACAATGGTCAATAACATGTTCAGGGTCACCTAAGAAAAGGAAAGGAAAGAATTGAGGCAAACATGAGAGACAGCAAGCAGAATATCCAGTCACCAAGTCTCCGCAGAGAGATAACAAGCAGGGGTGCTAGGCCAACACAAGGACAAGATCCGAAATCAAGTAAGAAAGGTTAGAGACTGATCTGGTCCACTTATATCTTCCCAAAAATGGTAAGGACCCTCTTTTAGGCCTGTAAAAGCTTGTTCAGCACATCATGCAACGGTCAGGTGTTATTACTAGGGACAAGTGGCA
Source organism: Diospyros kaki (assembly GCA_036245055.1). Lineage (NCBI taxonomy): Eukaryota > Viridiplantae > Streptophyta > Magnoliopsida > Ericales > Ebenaceae > Diospyros > Diospyros kaki. The sequence goes on along the minus strand of BSEG01000010.1, from coordinate 22,211,740 downwards.
CCTTTCCCTTCTCTATCAAATAAGACAAACCCAAAGGGATGAGGCCTGTGCAGCCTTTGGTAGATTTGTTTCCCATAAAGCCATAACTACCAGTAGGCAGCATAGATCTTGTTGGAACGAGGATAAGAAGCTATGGCAAGATAAAGATAGGTTGTTTTATTCTTTTATATTTTGTATTTATTTTGTGTTTTATCTTCTTGTTGTATATTTAAATTTGATGTAATCTAGTCCTAGATATTAGATTTGGAATCTAGTCCTAAAATATAGGGATGTAATCTAACCCTAAAATATAGGAGAATTCTTAGGAGAATTCTTTGAAACTTCTTGTATAAATTCTATTATTGCTATCAATAAAACTATCAAGGAATACCGCTTCCTTTTTCCACATGGTATCAGAGCTCTCTGTCGAGTAGGATATAGCATAACACTAGTGCCTTCATTGCACAGTCCTTGCTCCGTTGGTCCTGCCTTCATTGCACAGTCCTTGATTTGATCCTCCATTGGTCCTGCCTTCATTGCCCTAAGCCTGGACCATCTCTATTTGCCCCTGACGTGCCTTTATTGCATCCACGAGCCTGCTGGTTTCAAGAAATCACTGGTAGCTGAAAGCAAAAGGTTTAATGGCGGAACTATCAGATGTCGCAAGCCCAACCAGTGATACAAATCCAGCAGAAGGACATCAGCCAGATCACTCTCCAGTGGTTAGTGAAGTCCCTCTGGCCTCAGAACTCCCTATAGTCCATCCATCTTATCGGTTGGACGGGAAAAATTATCTTCAATGGGCTCAACTAGTGAAGACTCTTCTCAAGGGCCGTGGGAAAGGCAACCATCTGATTGGAAGTCCTCCCAAAGAAACAGATTCAATGTACATAGCATGGGACATAGATGATTCTCGCATCATGTCTTGGTTATGGGAAACTATGCAACCAGAGATTAGTAGGAACTTTATGTTCCTAAGTACAGCCAAAGCCGTATGGGAGAGCGCAACAAACCTACTCCAAAATCCAGGATGCTTCCGTGATTTTCGAAGTCAAGACAAAGATTACAGCCACCAAACAAAGCCAACTTACCGTCACAGATTACTACAACGTAATGAGAGGATTGTGGCTGGAACTTGATCAATATCAGCCCATCAAGATGGTATGCCAAGAAGATGCTGCAACACTCAATCGGATAATTGAACGAGACCGAATTGTTGAGTTCCTCGCTGGACTCAATCCTGACTTCGACCAAGTAAGGGTGCAAATTCTAGGTAAGGAGAAACTCCCAAATCTTAATGAGGTTTTTGCAATTGTGAGGAGTGAAGAAAATCGAAGATATGCTATGCTAACTGAACATACCACTGAGGGATCTGCACTAGTGATCAGCAAACAAGAAGGAAATAAAATTGGAAAATTAGGGTTTCAAAACCCTGGCAAACCCAGATCCAGTTTCTAGCATCATAACCCTAGTCATAATCGAGACTCACAATGGTGTAGCTTTTGCAAAAAGCCTCGCCACACTAGGGAAACATGTTTTAAACTGCATGGGAAGGAGGCAGTCTTGAGTAGGATCGGAGGATTCAAGGACATGAAATCCCAAAGCTTTCATGTAAATAAAGAGCAAGAAGAGGAAGCTGATAAAAGGGAAGCAGAAGCAGATTCTGATTCACTAAATGCTGAGGAATTAGGCAAATTAAAAGCCTTTCTCCGGACGTTTCAAGATGGAGGAACCTGCTCCTTAGCCCATCAAGGTAATTCTCAAGGTAATTTCCCTTCCTATACAGTTTTTTTAGCTTCCAAAATTGATAAGAATAGCAGTTGGGTCCTTGATTCAGGGGCTACCACCCACATGACCCCTAATATTCATTGTTTTGTGACTTATGATACCCTTAAGCCTACCAAACATATCCTGATTGCCAATGGAACCACTATTCCTATCCTAGGTAAAGGCAAAGTATCATTAAACTCTCAGTTTTCCCTTGAACAAGTTCTTTATGTTCCAGCCTTAACTACCAGCTTGATTTCTATACAGAAACTAACCCAAAATCTTGATTGTTTGGCGGTTTTCTCTCCTTCAATGTGTAAGTTTCAGGACAAGAAAACGGGGCAGATGATTGGTGTGGCTAAAGTTCGAAATGGGCTCTATATCTTGGATAGGGAGAATGATTGTTCTACAAGGAGACAACAGCAACATGTGGCTTATTCTTCATCAGCATCCTCCCAATCAGTCTCATCCTTCCAGTCAGCAGCATCCGCCCAGTCAGCCTCTAAACTATCTTCTATTTGGTTACATCATTTTAGACTAGGCCATCCTCTATTTAGATTGTTGAAACAAGTATTTCCAGATTTGTTTAAGTCATTAGACCCTAGGAGTCTTAGGTGTGATGAGTGCATTGTTGCTAAACATCATCGAGTCTCATTTCCAATCAGTAATACTTTATCTTCAAAACCATTCTACTTAATTCATTCTGATGTTTGGGGGCCATCTAGAATATCCAATTGTTCTGGGGCAAAATGGTTTATTACATTTATTGATGATTGCACTCGTATGTGTTGGGTATTTCTTTTAAAAGATAAGACTACTATTGGGTCCACATTGATCACATTCTGCAAAATGATTCAAACCCAATTTGGAACTACTATAAAAAGGCTTAGAACAGACAATGCAAAGGATTACTTTAACATTCAGCTGTAAACTTATTTCCAAAAAGAGGGAATCATACATGAGTCATCTTGCATTGATACACCCCAACAAAATGGGGTGGCAGAGAGAAAGATGCGTCATCTTCTCAATGTCACTCGAACCTTACTTCATCATTATCATGTGCCAAAATATTTTTGGGGAGAAGCTGTGTTAACAACCACTTACGTCATTAATAGAGTCCCATCTAGGGTTCTAAATGGTAAAAGTTCGTTTCAATCTTTAAATTCCTTTTTTCCAGATTTTAATCTTCATACTCAGCTACCCTTAAGAGTGTTTGGATGTGTATGTTTTGTTCACATACTCAAAATCCATAGAGACAAGTTGGAACCTAGGGCCCTTAAGTGCGTCTTCCTTGGATACTCTCCAACACAAAAAGGGTATGAGTGCTACCACCCAAACACCCGAAAATTCTATGTTTCAAAAGATGTCACATTTAATGAATCTCAGCCCTATTTTTCTCCTTTTCCAGTTAGGCCAGCAAGTACAAATCTTGTAGATTTGGATTGGGAATTTCTAAATGCAAGTCTAGAGACTAGAGCAACCAATCAGGATCCTCTAGAAAATTCCAGCCCTAGTGTGATACCTCAACCTTCACCAATTGATCATCCTCACTCCAGCCTCGGTTCTCCTATAAGATACAAAGGTTCTCCCTATGTTTACAAGAGAAGGCAGCCCATTGAAGAACTACAGCCAGTCCCATCATCAGCTCCAAATACCAGCCTGGAAATTATACCAAATAAAAATCCAGCCACCAACTTCAATACCTCTCAACCCCAATCTGAACCCCTGGACTTGAACCTTCCCATTGCCATTTGAAAAGGTGTTAGAACTTGCACCAAACATCCATTAGCCTCTTATCTATCATGCCACCGTACATCCGATCAATATCAAAGCTTCCTAACATCATTGGATGCAATTGCTATTCCCAAATCAGTAGAAGAAGCTGTAAAAGACCATAATTGGAAGAAGGCAATGTTAAAAGAAATGGATGCCCTAAAGAAGAATCAAACCTGGGAATTAGTTCCTAGAACAAAGGATACCAAACTAGTGGGTTGCAGGTAGATTTTTAATGTCAAATACAAAGCCAATGGAACTCTTGACAGGTATAAGGCCCGCTTAGTGGCCAAAGGTTATACTCAATCTTATGATATTGATTATCTAGAAACCTTTGCACCTGTGGCAAGAATGACTACGGTAAGAATTCTAATAGCATTGACAGCTAAATTTGAATGGAAATTGCAACAATTCGATGTCAAAAATGCCTTCTTACACGGAGATTTAGAGGAAGAAGTTTTTATGGAAATTCCACCTGGCTTTACACATGAAGGAGATGGGAAGACTCAGGCTTATAAACTCAAGAAAGCTCTATATGGACTTAAACAGTCCCCTCGAGCATGGTTTGGAAGATTTTCAAAGGCTATGATTTCTATGGGATATCACCAAAGCCGAGGAGACCACACTCTATTCATCAAACATACAGGAGAAAAGGTAACAATTTTGCTTGTCTATGTGGATGATATAGTGGTAACAGGGAATGACACAACTGAACAAGACCGCCTCAAACAAAACTTAGCTCATGAATTTGAAATCAAGGAGCTTGGTCAATTGCGCTACTTCTTAGGCATAGAAGTAGCACACTCAAAGGAAGGTATTTTCTTATCTCAACGAAAATATATCTTGGATTTGCTTGATGAAACAGGGCTATTAGGGGGAAAAGGAGGAAAGATACCAGTTGATCCCAATACAAAATTGCAAGCCAATAAAGGAGGTCAAGAGGTGGACAAAGGGAGATTTCAACGCCTAGTAGGACGATTAATATATCTGTCACATACTAGACCTGACATATCATTTGCTGTCAGTCTAGTCAGCCAATTCATGCATGATCCTAATGAAGAACATATGGCAGTAGTAAGGAATATTCTATGTTATCTTAAAGCTACACCTGAAAAAGGGATCTTATTCACTCCAGGGACAAACTTAAAGCTTCAAGGATATACAGATGCAGATTATGGTGGCTCACTAGTTGACCGAAGATCTACAACTGGGTACTGTGTATTTCTAGGAGGAAATCTGATCTCCTAGAGGAGCAAAAAGCAAGGGGTGGTGGCTAGATCAAGTGTTGAGGCAGAATTTAGAACTATGGCCCTAGGTGTGTGCGAGCTCTTATGGGTAAAGATTATCCTAGAAGATTTGAAAATTCCAATACAGAGGCCTATTGAACTCTTGGGTGATAATCAATCAGCTATAAGTATAGCCTACAATCCAGTGCAACATGAAAAAACCAAGCATATCGAAATTGATAGACACTTCCTAAAGGAAAAGTTAGACAGCGGTTTATTGAAGATTTCATATATCCCTTCCAATCATCAAGTGGCTGATGTTCTTACAAAAGGTTTGCCAAATACCCAATTTGAAGTCCTGATCAACAAGCTAGGCATGATTGATATCTACTCCCCAGCTTGAGGCGGAGTGTTGGAACGAGAATAAGAAACTATGGCAAGATAAAGATAGGTCGTTTTATTCTTTTATATTTTGTATTTATTTTGTGTTTTATCTTCTTGTTGTATATTTAAATTTGATGTAATCTAGTCCTAGATATTAGATTAGGAATCTAGTCCTAAAATATAAGGATGTAATCTAGCCCTAAAATATAGGAAAATTCTTAGGAGAATTCTTTGAAACTTCTTGTATAAATTCTATTATTGCTATCAATAAAACTATCAAGGAATACCGCTTCCTTTTTCCACAGATCTAGTTCCCAGAGATCACCTTTTGGTTTGGCCAGTGGATTATATTGCCTTTTAGTGCCTCTCTCACAATAGTTGACCAAGGAATGGGTCCACCAAATGCCTCACTAAAACCTTGAGGCCAGACTCCAAAGCATAAGTTCCACAGATCTCAATTGGAGTATGACAACTACTTTGTAGCACCATATGGATCCTATTTTACTTCTCTGATTCGGTAGCAACATGATACAATGTTTGTCTTTATTATACCGCCTTGATTAATTTTGGCCTCCTAGTCCCCCAATAGTACTCCTAATATGGACACTCACTATACTTAGTTGGGCCTTGTAGGTTTTCATTATAAATGTCCAAACATTTTAATCAGCATTCTCTTGCATTACATGCATTTTACTACATCATGTCATAAGATTCTGCATTTTTAGCCTGTTTCCTTAGTTTTACAATACATTAACATCATCACCTCATCTCATCTTCAAAACAAGATTACATATTCTTTAAACCTAAAATATGTACTCAAATCTCATCTTCACATAAATTTCTAGTGTTCCAAAACCACTATGGCATTGAGTTGCCGCTATCCACTGAATAGAACCAATTTGAACCTCAGACTGTGGTTGTGCCAGCTATCAATCCTTATGCTCAACACAAACATGAACTCAAGTATGACACTCCACTCAACAATCTTCAAAAATGACAAAGTACAATATGAACAATGTAGCAATCAATTAACCATTAGTAGCCCCAAAAAATGATGAAAAGCTTAGTAAAAAGGGATTACCTTAGAATCAAGGTACTAGGACATGAGTTTCATGATGACACAAATGTTGAATTGTTAGAAGCAAATTGAGGCCTAGGTGCGAGAAAAGTCAAGTGAAGAGTTGACTTTAGGGATCAAATAGGCATGTGGGGAGCTAATAGCAGAGCAACAGTCAACTGTTGGATCAACCATAGATAGCAGAATGCTGGAATGATCCACTGTCAGGTAGTTAGTTGACTATAGGAATCAGCTGATCCAGGAGGAAGTGAACAGCATCAATTGTAATTGTGAGATCAACTATTTAGACCAGTTTGACAGATTTTCAGAGATTGACCTCAGGATGATTTCAGAGTTAATTTGAAGGACCTATTGAATGAGTTTGTACCAATTTTTAGTATGTTAAAAACAGATATATGAGTTTTTCTATCCATGTTGTAGATTGATGCAGTTTGATTTTCTAACTTTATATGATTTATAATGTTAGCAGCCTCCTTTGCAGCAGGATGAAAATGAATAGATATTCTATTCAATCGGAAGTTAGCTTTCTAACTTTGTATTATTAACATTGTTATATTTGTCTGGAGAAGGATCAATATATAACCAGAATTCTTTTGGAAGCCATAATCCTCTCAAGTCCTTGCTTTGATTATTGGTCCTTTGAAATTGACCAGAAATATAGGAACCTTTGCACTGATTCACTGATAAAATCATCACTGCCGTATCCAGCTATATTTTTATTCACATAGGTCAGACATAAGGCTCATCACCAAGTTTCCTACATTCATAAACCAATGTGTCATTTCATTGAAACGAATTACATATATGAAGACTCCATAAATTCTTTCATAAGTAAAGGCTAACGATTTTGTAAGAAAGCATCCTGCCCATGTCAAGAAAATTGTTGGAGATGGGAACTCATTAGATATCTGTTCACATGTGCCCTAATATTTTTTTAAGTATTTCTGGAACCTACAAAAAGCTTTACAAACAAAAAGGGTTTGCAATATATTTTAGTCAGCAGCTTGAGAACATAAGCAATTATAGCATGACACATTTTTGTTATGGAGACTACTACTAATGCATTGTTTTTGCCACTGCTGTTCTGCATTAGCCAAAAGAGTGCATCATGTAGATTCCAGTGTACAGTTGGTCAGTGCTAGGGAACCTATATTAAAATAGATACATACCGGTCCACCAAGGTATTCAAATCCAGCAAGCTCAAGCTCCTTCAAGATGCCATCCTCACCAATCACGTAGACCTGAAAGACACCCAGCAAATGTTTTAGCACCTGCATTTGTGACTTGACTCTGAAGCAAATTGCATGGGCAATGCTTAACCCACTAATTGTATATTGTCAAAATGATTGACTATCTTAATAAATGAAGGATATAGAGTTGAAATGGATGTCAAGGCTAAGAAAACCAAGAATCAATAAGTAGCAGTGCTATGCACTGAGAAAACAGGTCAAAAGCCAAAAGACCATGGTCCACAGAACTTCAAAACAAAAACAATAAAAAAATAAGCAAAAGTTATCAAGCAGGAAGAATAGAAGATAATAATTTGGCGATCGTATTACAATGAAGGAACCATAGTTCTGGCAATGGTCCCCTACTTTCAGTGAAACTACAAAACTGAAACTCCTTTCAGTGACTTTAAAATTACTAAACAGAAGGCACTGGAAAAACCTTTGAAATCCTGGAGCCTCACAACAAGGTGGACTCGAGCATTATTAAATTAAGGCATTGAATGCCTTTACATAATAGATAAACAAGTACAAGTACAAATACATAAGTGAACAAACAATGATATAACTGCACTTTCCTTATATATTTTGAAAGTTCAGAGGGTTAAGTAGATCTAGAAATGACTTGGCATAATCTCATCAAAAGAAATTAGCGTGATCACAAAGGATAACTGTGCTTGAAATACACAAGGATATTTAATGATAGCAGAATTTCTAGTCATTATAAGTTGTTTGTCTACTCATTTCTGAAGTAAGAAGGATAGGTTTCTATTCTCCATACCTTTTTATCTTTCGGGAAGTCAATAGACTTCAAATACGCTGCAGCAGCAAAGGATGATGCAAAAATTTCTTCCTGAACATTGATTCTTATCAGAATATATTGATGCAGGCTGGATCAGAATTTAGAAAGCATAAGCCATGAACTAACCTCACTGACGTTAAGACCAAGTGTTTCAAACTTTTTCCCATACTGTTTCCTGGATTTTGTAGAGTTGTTGGTAACAAAGACCAATCTCTTCCCCTAAAGAATGGCGAAATAAAAAATTGGTTCATCAACATGAAGCAATGCATTTAAACTAAAATTTGATCAGCCAATAGAATACAAAATGAGAAAAATAAACCTCCACTACCCTTGTTATCATCAAAAACGGAATTTTTCAGAAAAACAAATGAAAAACACAGTTTATTGGGTTGGAAATGTAAAAGTGCATCAAAGACAAAGAGAAGATACCTTTGAACGAAGCATGTCAAGAGTTTCAGGAACCCCATCTATCAGCTTATCCCCTTTCCATATAACACCTACCAAACATCAACTAACAACTAGATAATCTCTCCAGACGAGACATGCATAAAGGGGTACACCTACCTTACCAAGCAATTCCACATGAACGAAGCAAGAAAAGGGGGAAAACGGTATAAATATAAAGGATAAAGAAATAAACAAGAGACAAAATCATTAACTACAACCACCCATGATCTAAACATCATGATTTTTAAGATATGTTCACATTAACTATTGCCTTTTCCATATAAAAGTTGGAACAAGGAGAGCGCCAAAATTGCGAAGCAGATAAATAACAAACCACACATTACCATCGCAATCAAAGATGAATGTCCCGACAGAATCAATGAGTTGGTCTGGATCCTTAAGGGGCTGTGCCTTAGCCTGAGCCGAGGAAGCATTTACCGTGAAACCAGAAGAAGCCTCCATTCTACTATTCCTCTTCTTTTTGCTCTGGTTCAGGAAGGCATTGCCACAAAACTCTACTGGGCTCGAGTAAATAAATGGGGATTTAGTCTTAGTACTGTTGCAGCCGAGGAGACACAGAAATCGAGGGGAATTTGCTGGGTTGGAAAAGAGAGTTGCAGTAGCAGCAGCAGATGAAGAAAGGGCTAGTGTTCCTCCGCTGCAAAGCATCTCTCTGGTTGGCTGTAGCAGGGCCTCCCTTTACCGCTTTGCAACCGTTGATTCATTGAAGGCCGTTAGCTTTTTAGGTGGTGGCTGGAGCGGTTGGGAATTTGAGTGGAAGCTACTGCTTCTCTATCCATTCCTTTGTTCTTATGGGCCCTTCGCTCTCTGGACTGAAATTCTTAGGCCCCTTGCCTCGTATTTCCAATTTTCTTTTTTTTTTTTTATTTGCTTGATAGCTTGTTTGATTTGAAAATTTCTGAAACCAAAAATTGAATCATTATTTGATTCAAAAATTTATTTTAGAGTAAATTAAGAAACAAAAATATTGAGCGCCTATTTAGATGTAGAAAATTAAATAATTGAATATCTCCTTAGAAAATATAATACCCAATTTTTTAATTTTTCAACTTTATACTATAAACTAGAAAACATTTTTTTGGTATTTTTTACAAAATGAAATACTATGATTTTTTAAAATATAAAATGTTAAAACATCCTTATTTATAAAATTGGAGTTAAAAGTTAGAAAATAATTTTTAAAAAATAAATAGGGTCTATACTTTTATGATTGTTATAATTTTGGAATGAATTTTTAATTTTAGCCTATGTTTTAGAGTTTCAAAGAGGGAGAGAATAAAAGATTTATAAAATGAAAAGAAAATTAAGAAAATGAGAGAGATAGAACGAAGGTACCTTTCTTTTGAGGAAAAGGAAAAGAGTCCCTCTATTTGGGAGTTAAAAAGAGAAATCACGTTCTGGGATACCCTAAAAAAATCAAACCAAAAAATTCAAGTATCAAAGAAGGCCGAACACTTTGAAGATCTCAAAGAGTCTTTTAAGAAAAAGTCTCTCGATGACTCCAAAAAGTTTTTGGGTAGCCATGTCCTTAAACCCTTAAACCCAAGACTCATCTCGAAGAGTTATTTAAGCAAAAGTCTCCCAATGACTTCGATGAGTCTTTGAGGAAAAATCCCATTAAATGCCTTAAACTCTTAGATGACTCATCCCAAAGAGTTTTTTGGGCTAGCCCTTTTATCCCAAAGACCTGAAGAGTGTTTGAGGTCTTCAAGGAAGTCTCATTTGAAGCCTTATATAGCATACACTTATACTTTACTCTATATCATGGCATTACCTTACTTTAGCATCGGAGGGCCCGCATGGGAGAGTTCCCTGCATGCCTTCTGACTATGTTTGTGCTACAGGCTCATTCGGAGACATCAAGACCTAGCACATTTCGGAGAATCTCCCAACTCTCTCAGAGCCTAGTCACCTAAAGATTCTCTCAGCAACCTAGTCATCCAAAGACTCACTACCGAAGACCCCTCGACCCAATAGCCATATGAAGACTTGGGGCATTCTGTTTCCTCTCCCGGACAATGGATCAAGTCTAGCCTTGGGAATTCTTCTCTCTCAGATTACGTATCTAGCCATCTTCCAATTAGGCACTTGCTAACATCCTTTGTCGTCACAAACCTTACCCCTTACTTCCTTATTGGGCTTTGTCGAGCTATTTCCTAAGGCATATAAATTTAATTGTTATATTCCAACAACAATAATTTGGTGTCGTTTGTGGAAAATAAGCAAAAAGTCAAACTCTATGGTGAGGAGAACAAGGTATACTCATGCAAGGGTATCCTAGCCTGAGGCCACACATTCCAATCTCCCTGAATAACAGAAGGCTGCCAATGGGGAGCATCGTTTAGTTATTTCCCCAAGCTCAAGGGCCATGGGCCTTGCTGCATCACAAAGAATATAGAGGAGCCAAGTGGTCAGCGAGTAGTATTCGTTGGAGAAAGATTGGTCCATCGAACAGTTATCCCCGGCACACCCAATCTTTGTATGCCATAGGTGACCCTCCGAATAATGAGGACATCCTTCCAAACAAGTTCCTAAGCTTGACAAACTTAGTGACGCAGGAGGTGATTGGGTACAGGCCAAAGCACCAAGAACCTTTAGGGCCAGGAGGTCATCTACCATATCTCTTGAAGAATTTCAAAAGTTAGAGCAGAGATACAAAGACTTGAGGAGAAGCGATGAAGAGAAATCTAAGGCCTTGAAGCATTTATCTGAATTGTTGCATGCACTCTTGCCAACTCCTAGAGAGGCTCACATCCTCATACCTCCTGCCTAGGTGGGAATTTGAATTAGTGCATCACCTAGGAAAACTCTACTACTTCCACAATAACATTCATTGCAGCCACTAGTGGCCTTAGCAAGGTCACAACTACAAGTTCCTACGCCCAAGGAGTTGTATGTAGAAAGGTGCAGGAACATGGGAAAAGAAATTGCGTAGGAAGAGATAGTTGGGATCACCACCTCCGCTAAAGATGTGTAAAGGCTGCCATAAGACTCTAATCTTGGAGCCTTTTTGGCTTTTTTGGAGTTCAAAAATTAAGAAGTTGTTTGAGGAATTTTTTGAATGGAAAATGGTAGGGAGAGTCCTATTTTCAGAGGACATATTGAGCCATTCTCTTCTTCCTAAATTCAGACTCTCGTAGTTTCCCGAGTTCAACAGAAGAGGGGATCTTATTCTCTACACATAGCAGTTTGAATCCTTGGCATATATGCATAAGTGGAGCGATGACACCATGTGCCTAGTCTTCCCTCAATCTTTGATTGAATATGCTTATGCCTGGTTTAATGAGCTTCCATTCGACTACGTCACATCATATGAACAATTGCGCACAAAGTTTATTGCAGCCTTCACAACTAATGCTCTTAGGAAGAATGACCTCACTTTCCTTCTTAGCATCTGCTAAGGGCCCAAGGAAACATTGAGACAGTACATCAACCGCTTTTGGAATGCCATCATGAAGGTTTAGGACTTGTTGGTTGGTGTGGCGATATCAAATTTTCTACAGGGGACTATGTAATACCTGAAACTTTTATGGGCTTAAGTGTAAAGTTTATTGAGGCAAAAGTGTAATTTTTCAAAGTATTGGAGTGAAAGTATAATTTTTCAAAGTCATGGGGACTAAGTATAATTTTTCAAAACTTGAGGACTTGAGAGCAAGGGGCCAAAGTGTTAGAAAGTGAAAAAGGAATGAACAAAATGCAAAATTACAGTGTAAACACTGCAAAAACAACAGCCATAGTGTAGGCACCAGCCATGGGCGTTAAATCGTCGGTTAGAGAGGAGGGGCAAGCCATCATAGCCTAAGGGATAAGTTTAGGGTCGTGGGGCAACCTGATTGGCTGGAGAAACAGCCAAAAATGGCTATAAATAGCCGAGGTTGAGGCCGAGGGTTTTATCAAGTTTTAGTGACAAAATCCGAGAGTTTTGGGAGAAATTGAGAGGCTTTGATAAAGGACTTTTGTTCTTGAGATGTTAGGGATCATTTTTGGAGAATTTAGGGAGTTTTCGTGTTGATTTGAGGTGGTTACAAAACTTGGTCGGAAAGTTGGGTATCGCTAAAGCTGAGCATTAAACGGTCAAGTTGAGGATGTTTTGGCTGGAATCTTCATGCAGTAGGTATGCCATCATGTTCAGAAGAGGGAATAGGCCAAGAAGGAAGAAGAAAATCAAAGAAATGAGCCAAAAACCAGTCGTTGGCAATAAGGAAGCAACTGGAGAAGATGACTAGCAAATCGAGCATGTGAGGTGCATACGCTGGGTATGTTGTGTATACTGATACCTCAAAAATAGGATGTGTGTTAAGGAAACATGGTCGAGTGATTGCTTATGGGTCACGTCAATTAAAAAGGTACGAAATGAATTACTCGACACATGACTTGGAGCTGACAACTATGGTATATGCTCTAAATCTGTGGAGGCACTACCTGTACGGTGAAACATTTGAGATGCTCACAAACCATAAGAGCCTAAAGTATGTATTTTAGAAAAAGGAGTTAAACCTTAGGCAGCGGCGGATGGAATTTCTTAAGGACTATGACTGTACCATTTTGTATCACCCAGGGTGTGTTAATGTGGTGGTTGATGCTTTGAGTAGGAATATGCCTATAGTTATGGCTAGCTTGATAGCCCGTGAGTGGTATTTGTTAGAGGCTTTTAGCCAACTGGTGGTGAGTGTAGTGCCAAGGAGATCGTCCATCCTTATTGCTGGTATAACAATTCAGCTAGATTTGGTGAACGAGATACGGGAGACATATGTGGTTGACAAATGCATATGTCTATGGGTAAATGAGCATAGCTAGCCCAAGAATCCCAACTTTAAGATGCAGGATGGAATTCTCAGGTTTCGAGGGAGGATATACACGTCTAATCTTGGAAAATTAAGACAAAGGATTCTAGATGAGGCCCACAAATCTTGTGTACAGTACACCTGGGAGCTACAAAGATGTATAGAGATCTTCTAGATATCTATTGGTGGCCAAGAATGAAGACTAGTGTGGTAAGAAAAGTAGCCCAATGTGATACATGTCAAAGAGTCAAGATCGAGCATCAGAAACTAGCAAGGTTAATGAAACCCCTAGATATCCTTGAATGGAAATGGGAACACATTACAATAGATTTTGTGTTAGGATTTACAAAAAGTTGGAAAGGCAACGATGCGATCTGAGTCATTGTGGATAGATTAACAAAGTTAACACATTTATGGCCCACACAGATGGACAGGTTAGTACGAAAATTTGCAAAGCAATACATTGGAGAAATAATTAGGCTTCATGGAGCACCAGTAAGTACAGTCTCTAATCGAGATCTAAGGTTCACTTCAAAATTTTGGGAGAGCTTACAAAAGTGCATGGGAACATGATTGAAGCTTAGGACAACCTATCACCCACAGACTGATGGGTAGTTTAAAAGAACCATTCAGACACTTGAGGATATGTTAAGATATTGTGCTTTAGATTTTGAGGGAAACTGGGAAGAACACCTGTCACTAGTAGAATTTGCATATAATAATAGTTACCACGATAGTATCGGGATTGCACCTTATGAGGCTCTATAGGGAAGAAAATGCCAATCACCTATCCGTTAGATTGAGATGGGAGAGAAACAGATATTGAGACCCGAGCTCGTACAGCAAACCACGAAAAAGATTAGTTAATCCAAGAAAGGATCCGAGCAGCCCAAAGCTGACAAAAGTCATATGTAGATAAGATGAGACGAGATTTGGAATTTAAAGTTGGGGATCATGTGTACCTTAAGGTATCGCCTCAACACTTGGCAACGCGTGGAGAGAAAAAAGGAAAATTGAAGCCACTGTACATAGGATCTTATCCGATCATAGAACGAGTTAGGCCTTTGGCTTACCGTTTAGAGCTTCCAACCAGCTTGTCCAACATTCACGATGTCTTCCATGTGTCTGAATTGCAAAAATATATACCCGATCTAACCCATGAAATTCGGGTGGAAACAACTGAGCTGAAAGATAGTTTGACTTATCCGAAGTTACCTGAACGAATCTTGGATCGTTGTGACCAAGTTTTAAGGAATAAAGTAATTCATTTGGTAAAAATTCAGTAGAGAAATCACATAGAGGAGGAAGCAATGTGGGAGCTCAAGGATACAACTACGAAGAAATATCCCTAGTTGTTTGAAGAAATGGAGGTAGAATATCATGCATAATATACGCAAACATATCACGTATAAGTTTTCGGGGAAAAACCACACATATTTGAACAAAACTCAGTATTTTTCAAATAACGTGACCACCGTCGATTTTTGTGCCAAGCCTTAAAATTTGCAAAATCACTCAACCTTGAGCCTCAATGTACCATGGCCATCATGTTTATTCAAAGAAATATCAACACCTATTTTTCCATAATTTCTTCATATTTTTCCCTATTTTCTTCCTATTTTTAGCTCAAAAATTTCAAAATAAATACCTCTTCAAATCTTTTTCCAAATTTTTCAACACCATAATTCATAAAATAATTTTTTAAAAATGTTAAAATAAAAATCAAAAAATACCTATTACTTATGTGCCATGAGCGTGTATTGCGTGTGAAGACTGGCGCATGCACCTCGTGCGCTAGTCGTCTTCTCCAGCTCTAGCCACCGGCAATCTCTAGATTTTGCTCATACCTTGATCTACACCGCAAGTTGATTCAATGGAACCACTTTGGGCTTGAAACAACCACCAGAAGTGGCTCAACCGGATGTTTAAAGATCCAGCTAAAGCTTTCGCCTAGCTTTTTGGCAACCCTTTGAAGCCCTTTGAAACTCAAACGAAACCTCACCAAAAGCTCCATAAAAGCTCTACAAAATACAAGGAACAAAAGCCCACTTATCCTTAGCCCTCGATTCACACTCTAAAAGCCTCAATTTTGAGCTTCAACTTGAAGAAAAACCTCGGCCATCGACCCTTATTTGTACCAAAAATAGAGCCCTCAAACGCCCTTGGCCATCACATCCGAGGTCTTTAATGCCCCAACTTGCCTTAGATCAACCCAAAACCATCATCATTAGCCCCCAAACTGACTTCTCAGAGCTTCAATTTTCTAGCCATGACGACAATTGACGTGGCCAATCCTAGGCCGTGGACAAGTCCCGATGAGGCTACCCCTAGCATTAAAACCTTTAAGCCCTCTTTAGAAGGCCATAATCGGTGATGGGAGAGGTGGATGGCAGTTGGCAGTGTGAACACTACCAATTTTCTAAAAACTACATTTTTGCCCCCTCTCAACTTTCAAAACTGCATTTTGGGCCCTTTTGAGCAACTGCTTGAGTTTCTAAAAATTCCATAATGAACCCCTAACTTTCCCCTTTCATATTTTATCCCCCAAGTTTCGTTTTGCTACTTTCGGTCAAGTTTCAAAAATTATACTTGGGCCCAAAAGTATGCTTTGATCGCGAATCCCTCTTATTTTATCCTAAAACTACTTCAAGGTTGTTTCTTATGAAAAACTTGAATCCATTCAAGGTTATGTTGACTTTTTATAAGTCCCTTACAATAATTCAGGTTTTCAGCCTGAACCATAGTTGTACCAAAACTGTCTCTGATCCGATTTCTCTTAACGTTATAAATCATGCCTCGAGATTCTCGTCAGTAACATAACTTTTTCCTTAGATATCTAAGCTCTAGGACATACCCTAAGTTGATTCGGTTACTCACAACTATGAGAATTTACACTATAACCCCTAATCTTTTGATATTTCCACTTACAGCCCAAACAAATTACACTTGAGTCTTTTTAGAAAATTTTGGGTATTACACATCATCTCCGCCATTCGTCGCCTTTCCCTTTGCCTTCAGACGTCGAAATAGGTCATTTTGTTGGAGTCTTGTCTTGGTAGTTCTTCTGTCATCGCGTCTCTATCTATTTGTTTGTTTCTCTCTCTCTCTCTCTCTCTCTCTCTCTCTTTCTTAGTTGCTCTATCTGTCTGTATTTATTTTGTTTTTTGTTATACAAATATCACTATATCAACGGCATCCATCCACTGCTAAAGTGATTTAGTTGTCCATCCACTCCTAAAGGTTAAGGGTAAGTTTAAAATTTGCTTTATCTACATTCTATCTATTGATTAAGAAACATCAAGAAAAACGTACATGAAGAGGAGAAACTAACATAAAAAAGTGCTATCTTATTGGATCAAGTTTTATTTACCTTTTATATACTTTATCCATTTGGGATGACTCACAACGTTTTTCGTGTAAATGCTTTTATTTAACAAAAAATTGTCTCACGCATCATTTAAAGAAATAAAGTGTTAAAAAAAGATTACTTGAAATTGTTTAAGTTGTTTGTATTCTTTGTTGTTCCTTTTGTCTGTCTACTCATCTGAAATTGTTCTGTGCAAATTCAATATTATTCTAAAATATTGCTTGAAATTATGTATATCAGTATATGAAATTGTTGTCTAAAATATTGCTTGAAATTACAGATTTAATTAGTATATGAAAATATATGAAATATTGCTTAAAATTGTTATATGTAGTGAAGATTTAGTATGTGAAAATATTGCATTAAATGATGTATATTAGTATATGAAATTGTTCACTAAAATATTGCTTGAAATTGCACTTATAGTATATGTTTGATATTGTTCTGCGCAAATTCTTCCATGTTATTTCCTAAGGAACCTTAACATAGGTTTATTCATCCTGTAGACTTAAACTGAAATCGGTTTTCTAGGACTTTTCTTCCTTTCATCTTCGATTTTGTTAATTACTTAGCTATATATACTCAACCTCTTGTGAAAAATCCATTCCACACACTGTGTGGGTTGACCTTGCCAGGACATACTTAATCCTCGGGCGCCCTACCGTGCTACCCGTTCACCTGGATTAACCTTATCCCATTCTCAAGAAGACCCCATCCCGTCCCCCAATGACATAACAACACGAAAACCAATACTCCGATGATATGAAAATCACATGCCATGCATCAACTCTTTTGCAAGTAAAAATAGTTGATGCAATATACCACATGTTCAATATGCATACGATGTCATAAGTACATAAGTAAAACACATACATAACACCTCGAGTTCTAGAGGGTATGACCGCTCACTTGAACTGGTTCAATCACATGCAACCTAAGCTCGGGAGGGTAAAACCGCTCACCTGAACCTACTACACACACACACCAACACACTTCCAAATAAGGGTAAAACTGGAATCAAACCACTTACCTTGAATGGATTCAGTGTGCCTCGATTCTTGTGCATGACCTCGTTTTGCATGCTAAATCACAAATACTCGTACTTATACTCAACCTCTAGCCACGACGCTCCCTAAACATCATATTTAATTAAAAGAGCATCAAAACCCATTTTCCTCAATTTTTCATAATTTCCTTTATTTTTCTCCCAATTTTCACCTCGATAATTTCAAAATAATTATTTTCTCAAACATTTTTCTCAATTTTTCCACACAATAAATCCTAAAATAATTCAAGAAAAATACTAGAAGAGAAATACCAAAAATGCCCCTGCTCACATGCCCTCATGCGCCTAGCCCCTGGCTACACGTGGAGTGTGGCATGTGCACTTTCTTCCTTAATTTTTCGGCCGTTGACGATTGCTTCGATGGAAGATCTGAGGGCACCCCCTTCAAGCCCTCATCTAGTCAATCACTTTGGCATCGGTTTCTGGCCGAAAGGCCACCGAAAAACCCTCCAAATTGATAGTTGCAGGTGTGGCGGAGGCGTCCGCATCAAGCTTTCCGACGAGCTTCGAATGGCCACAAAACGCACCCCAAACGTTCCAAAATGCTCTAAAATCAATGCCCAAACATCAAGGAGAAAAATCCCTCTACTGGATTCCCTCGATTCTTCCTCAAACTCGACGAATTTGATGCCAAAATCTTGAAACCCTTGACTCTTTTTTATACCCAAAACTTGACCAAATCTCGGCTATGGCTTGGCCCCCAAGCCTCCTACCGCCGTATACTACCTCCCCCAAGCCTACCTCGATCGTCCCATTGTCGAAAATGGCCTCCACGTGCAGTGGAATGCGGCCGTTTTTTGTTGCTGTGTTCATACTGTAGATTTTGGTTTATTACACTTTTGACCCCTGACTTCTTCAAATGCCATTTTGGCCTTTTCCAGATCACCCCTCAACTATCCAACCAGATCACTAAGGTCCAAAAGCTTTTTATTCTTTGTTTCATCCTCGAATTTTCCAAAAAAACATCATTTAGATCTCCCTCGGGCAAATTTACTAAAATTACACTTAGGCTCGGTTGATCGTTTTGACCTTAAATTCCTTTGTTTCAACCCGAAATCTCTAGAGGGTTGTTTCATATATAAAATATAAGTCCTCAAAACACTTCATTGACTTTTCAGATATTTCATACGTCGATTCGATTTTTTCAGGCTGGTTAAACAGTTGTACCGAAAACTGTTCATGATCCAATTTCTTTTATCACCTAAAATCACATCTCGAATCACTTGTCCATACTATTCCATTTTCCTTAAGGTCCGGGGTACTCCCTTCAAACGATTCGATCGCTTAAGACTACGACAGTGTACCTTACAACCTCATTTTTCCAAAAATTCCACTTACACCCTTCATTAAACGCTATTTATAATCTCAAGAATTTCTCGGGTATTACAAGACGCGCATGGAAAGATTTGTAAAAATGGACCTCTAGGTGATGGTTGGGAAAGTAGGTGGAAGAAAAAGGTTCTTGAGGTGAGGAAGGTGGCGACGGTGAGCGAAGTCGAGAAGATGAAGGAACACAGAATCATTTACGAGAAGATAACATTGTGAGATTGGTTGATAGGGCAGACGAGTCAACTTGATGATGAGACGAGTCGACTCGGCTGAATGTTGGGAAGAAAGGACGATGGTGAATCAAACGGAAGGCAACCAAACACACAACACACGTCCAAAACAAACACTCAATCAGAAAAACGATCACCAGAATGTATAGATATAGTCATTCATACACAACTTAGCTAACATTTACGCACACATACGCAAAATATTTCCAACGGAGAAAACACAGAGATTAAAACAGAGACTTACCGAGGTTGAGCAAAAGCACGAAGAGATGGAAAAAAGGGATGCTGGAGATGAGAGGAGGCGCAGACGGCAGCTAGAAAGGGGTGTTCGACGGTGAGGGAAGAGGAGGGATGCGAGAGAGGATTTTAAGAGAGAAAGAAGAGGGTTTGAAGAAGAGTGGGGAAAGACCGAGGATCATGCTGGAGGAAAAGCTAAACCGCCCGATCAAGTCAACTCGATTTAAGTCCAGTCGATATGAAATACCTCAAGTCAACTCGATTGCGAAGGAGACCAATTGACTCTAAACGCAATCTGATTTAACCAAGATGATTTAAGATGCCCAATTCTCTTCAAATATAATTGAAATGATCTTCGGGAAGAGGTTTGGTAAAAATATATGCCAATTGACATTTGGTTGGAACAAATTCGAGTGTTATCTCTTGATTTTGGACATGGTCTATAAGGAAATGATGTCTTATTTCAATATGTTTGGTTTTAGAGTGTAGTATTGGATTTCTAGAAATACTAATGGCACTCGTATTATCACACTTGATCAAGGTTTCACTAAACATAACTCCAAAATCTGTGAGCTCTTATCTAATCCAAAGGACTTGTGCACAGTAACTACCGGCAACAATATATTCAGCCTCGACAGTAGATAGAGCCGCCGAATTTTGTTTCTTTGAAAACCAAGCTTATTTCCAAAAAACTTACAGGTGTCGGATGTGTTTTTCCAATCTACTTTAGAACCGGCAAATTCCGCATCAGAGTACCCTATTAATTCTAAACCATCTTCACATGGATACCATAGACCTACATCCTGGGTTCCAATTAAATATCTGACAATTCTTTTAACTGCTAGAATATGAGATTCCTTAGGGTCCGACTGAAATCGAGCGCATAAACATACGCTAAACATAATGTTGGGTCTACTCGCAGTTAGGTAAAGTAATGATCCTATCATACTTTTGTATAGTTTTTGATCGACGCTTTTCCCTTGATCATCTTTGTCTAACCTTGAGGACGAACTCATTGGGGTACCTATTGATTTGGCGTTTTGCATTCCAAATTTCTTTAGCATTTCTCTTAGATATTTGGTTTGATGGACAAATATTCCTTCTTTTGAGTGTTTGACTTGAAGGCTTAAAAAATATGTTAGTTCTCCCATAAGGCTCATCTCAAACTCGCTAGTCATAAGAGTTGCAAATTCTTTACATAACTTGTCACTTGTTCCTCCAAACATAATATCGTCTACATAGACTTGAATAATCAAAATGTTTGAGCCTTCATTTTTTATGAATAAAGTTGTATCAACTTTCCCCCTAGCAAAACCTTTTTCAATGAGGAATTTACTTAATCTATCATACCAAGCTCTAGGAGCCTGTTTGAGACCGTATAGGACTTTTCTAAGCTCATACACATGATCTTCTAGATGCGGGTCCTTGAAAACTAGGGGTTGGCTTACATATACTTCTTCAAAGATATAGCCATTTAAAAATGCACTCTTCACATCCATTTGATATAGCATGAAATTTTTGTGAGAGGCAAAAGCTAATAACATTCTTATTACTTCTAATCTAGCTACTGAGGCATAAGATTCTTCAAAGTCGATGCCTTATTCTTGGCAATAGCCCTTGGCTATCAATCTAGCCTTATTTTTAACTATGTTTCCACTCTCATCTATCTTAGTTTTAAACACCCATTTTGTTCCTATGATTGATTTTCCTTTAAGTCTAAGAACTAAGTCCCAAACTTCATTTCCCTTGAATTGATTTAGTTCTTCTTGCATAGCTTTTATCTAATATTCATCTTCTAATGCTTGGTTTATGCAAGTTGGCTCAACTTTTGATATAAATGCAACATTATTGTAGAATTGTTATAAAGACGCCCTAGTCATTATTCCTTGATTTGGGTCTCCTAAAATTTGATCTATAGGATAACTTGATGCATGTTTGGAAGACTTAGGAAGTTTATCAAGATCTTTCCTTTCTAGAGGTTATTCTTGAGATTGAGATTGAGAAATTTGAAACATCTCTTGATTCTTCTTGATTTTCTAAATTCTCCAATTCTTTAGATTTGACACTTGACATTTCTTCTTCGATGTCATTTCTTTCTTTTGATTCATGAAGCTCATTGAATTTCAAATGGATCGATTCTTCCAAACTATTTGTCCTAATGTTATATACTCAATAAGCTTTACTTGTATTTGAATAACCAAGAAATATGCCTTGACCACTTTTAGCTTGAAACATTCCAAGATTGTCTTTAGTGTTTAAGATGAACATTTACACCCAAATGCTCTAAAGTATGATACATTAGGCCTTTTATCGAAATATAATTCAAATGGAGTTTTCTTTATGCCTTGTCTAAGATTAAACCTATTTAGAATGTAACAAGTAGTGTTAACGGCTTCTTCCCAAAGGTATGTTAGCAAGCTATTTTCTAACAACATAGTTCTAGCCATCTCTTGGAGAGTCCTATTTCTTCTTTCTACGACTCTATTTTGTTGAGGGGTTCTAGGAGTTGAAAATTGATGATAAATCCCGTTTTCTTCACAAAATTTCATAAAAAGTCTATTTTCGAATTCCCCACCATGATCACTTCTAATAGTGACAATTTCACTTTCTTGCTCTCTTTGGATCCTCTTAGCAAGCTTGACAAAGTTTTGGAATGCCTCATCCTTCGAGGCTAAAAACATAACCCAAGTAAACCTAGAGAAGTCATCTACTACCACAAATGCATAAAATTTTCCACCCATACTTCTAGTTTGGGTAGGTCCAAATAAGTCCATATGTAATAATTGTAAAGGCCTTCTAGTTGATATTTCACTTTTTGATTTAAATGAGGCTCTAGTTTGCTTTCCTTGGCAACACAAATCACATGAGACTTCTTCATTAAAATTTATTTTGGGGAGGCCTATAATTAGATCCTTATTAGCTATCTTTATAATCAAATTAGGATTAACATGACCTAACCTTCTATGCCATAGGAGGACTTCTTCATTTTTTACCATTAGGCATTTTACATTAATTTTGTCAATGTCCTCTATATGAATATTTCCTTGTCTACTAGCATAAATAGCAGTAGCATTATCACTATCAACGACAAGACAATATTTTTGACGAAATATAACTTCATACCCATCGTCACAAAATTGACTAATACTAAGCAAATTGTGTTTTAAACCATCTACTAAAAGAACATTCTTTATAGTGGTGAGATGAGGTTTACCAACCGTACCAATTCCAACCACTTTACCTTTAGCATTGTCACCAAACATGACAAATCCACTATCCTTGTGAGTGAGATCCAAGAATAGGTCTCTCTCACTGGTCATGTGTCGTGAGCACCCATTATCCATATATCACTTATTACTCATTTTGGCCCTCACGCACATTTACACATATAAAATCACCTATTAGATTTGGGCACCCATCTAGAGACGGGTCCCTTGCAACCTACTTCATGATGATCAACAGATTTAGAAATTTTGGAAGTGCTTGCATATGACACATTTTCAGTTTTGTATCCTTCACTTTCTAACTCTCTCATAGTTTGAGCTACTCCTTTAGGTATCCACATCCTAACTTCTTTAGTCTTCCTAGGTTGTGGTTGCCATCTAGGCTGCCTCCATTCTCTTCTTGGTGCCTTAGTTCTAGGTCTAAGTTTGGTATTTCTTTTAGAAAGCAAAGTAGCTAGAGATTTTCCAATAGCATTCTTTTCAACCACTAACTTATTGTTTTGATCTTTTAGATCCTTAATTTCCTCTTTAAGCTTGATTGACTCATCAACAATTTTGGATTCATTCTCTCTTTTTAATTCCATTATCTTCTCTTCTAAAATCCTTATTTCATTTTTCAGGCTTTCGTTTTCTTCGTTGAGTCTTTTCTTAGAATTTCTTAATTCCTTCTTAATAACTTGATATTCCTTGAACAATTTTTCGTAAGCATCTTGTAGTTATTCTAATTCATTTGTATCCTCATCTTGATCTTCCATGCCTATAAGACATACATGAGCTTCTTCATCTTCAGATTGGGATGACTCACTAGAGGCATCCGCATCCCATGCCGATAGGGCACGTTTCTTAAATTTCTTAAACCTTTTCTTTTCTACCTTCTTGTCTGATTTCTTTTCTTTCTCATCTTTTCTTTCTTCGGGACAATCAAATTGCATATGTATTACTTTCTTACAGTTATAACATGTAGGAGGAACCTTTTTATGCACTTTATCTTTCTTCCTCATTAGCTTGGCAAATGTTCTAGTTAGGAGAGCAGATTCTTCATCATCTTCTTCTTTACTAGATTCTGATTCTTCGTTTGCTTTTAACACTAAAGTTTTCTTTCCTTTAGGATTATCTTGGTTTGTTTTATTCAATATTAATTCATGAGTTAGAATAGTACCTATTAATTCTTCCATTTTTAGCACTTTCAGATTTTTAGCTTGTGAAATTGCAGTCACCAAAGGTTGTCATTCTAGAGTTAAAGATTTAAGATTTTTTTTGACTTGATCTTCCTCAGACACTATTTTTCCTAACATCTTGAGATTATTTATTATTCTTTGAGTTGATCAGTTCCTTCATACACTACTTCTAGTTTTTTCCATATCTCATTAGATGTAAAGCATGCAGACAACTTTTCATATTCACAATGAAGTATTGAGCAAAAAATTATATATTTGGCTTTATGATCCATTTGATATTTTTTAATATCTTCTTCACTCCATTCCTTTTCTTCAGTCCCAATTGTAACAAACCCATCTCTAACAATCTTCCATAGTTGATAATCTATAGAAAATAGATATGATTCCATTCTCATCTTCCAATATGCAAAATTCATACCATCAAAAAC
Source organism: Diospyros kaki (assembly GCA_036245055.1). Lineage (NCBI taxonomy): Eukaryota > Viridiplantae > Streptophyta > Magnoliopsida > Ericales > Ebenaceae > Diospyros > Diospyros kaki. The sequence continues at coordinate 22,187,194 of BSEG01000010.1, read as the reverse complement.
TGGTGGTCTAGCAGGTGAAGGACCTTCAGGGATAGATTGACTAGTGAATGAGGCCATTTCGATTTCTTCTAAGTTGATATTTATATTATGAGTTCAACTACCTAAGAAACTTGCTTTGATACCAATTGTTGGTCCCTTAAGGTATGACCACTCAAGAGGGGGGTGAATTAAGTGCTCTTAAAAATTTATTTATTTTATTCCAAACAAAAATTACAATTGCTAATTTCAAAATATCAAGCCCACTGCAATAACAAATAGAATAAAAAAATGAACAATGGAAAATACGACGATATATAATGGTTCGGTGTCGATACACACACCTACTCCACTCTCCCAAGGTCTTAACCACCCTTGGGGTTCCACTAAGTCAAACACCAAGGTTTCCACACTAGTTCACCTCAGAAACTAAAACCACATACACACCAAGATTCAAAATGGTTCTAGGTAACCACTACCATTCATGAGAACATTTAAGAGTTAAAAGATTTCAACTTGTCCACACTTGGACTAAATATAAACAATGAAAACGTAATAACACAAAGCAGTAAAACAGAATAAGTATACCCTCGATCTGATGACCAAAAGATGACAAGTAAACGATTGCTTCTTTGACGACTTGTTAAAGAAGATCAGTGCGCTCGGAAGCCATTCGGTATTTGGATATTGCGGGAACGAGTTGAGAAAGCTTTTGTATGCTATGAGTGCTCAAAGTTGCATTAGGGTTCTTCTGGTCAAGGAATAGAGGATTATATATGAGAAAACGACGACCTGCAGAAAGATATACCAAAAATATGTCCACAGAACCCGCCCAGTCAACTTGGCTAAACCACGAGTTGACTCGATTTTAATTCGAGTTGACTCGGCTACACATCGAGTCAACTCAGTTGGCACTCGAGTCGACTCGGTTGACCGTCATCAAACCAACGGAAAACTACCTTCTCGGCCGAGTCGACTTGGGAGTCGACGCAATCAATACAAAGGGCTATTTTATGCTTTAAAAACATGGAAAATTATATTAATACTTTTCAAAAATTCTTAGAACAATATTCTAAAACAATAATAACATTTAAAAACATTTTGGCAACTTAAAATAATTGATACAATAATTTAGGGGCAACACTTTATATGAGTGATAAGAGTTTTTGTTAATCATCAAAATTTAACAATTATAAGAAAATACGAAGTTGGCTCAACACGTCTTTCACAGTGGAAGGAGATTGCATATCAAGTATAGCTTGATTTTCTTTCAGGTCGCCTCAATTCCATGCTGTGCAATAAGATAGCCAAGAAAGTTGACTGAACAGATGCTAAAGGCACACTCATTTGGATTAAGCCACATGTTATACTGACAATACACTTTAAACACCTATGCAAGTTTTTCCTTATGCAGTTCCTCATGCAGACTCTTGACCACCAAATCGTCAACATAAGCCTCCATAATGGTTCCTAGCAAGTCCTTAAACACCTTATTAATCATTCGTTAATAAGTTGCCACTACATTCTTCATCCCAAGGGCTGGCAACCACTACAAAAAAATGGTATTTTGCAGCAGTTTTTCAACCGCTGCACAATTAATTAATTTAAAATTATAAAATTAAATTTAGTGGCGGTTTTAAATAACAGTCGCAAAATTCAGGACTAAAAAAATAAAAAATTAAATTTAGCAGCGATTTTGTCAAAATCGTCGCAAAATTCATTAATAAAAAAATTACAAAATAAATTTTGCGGCGATTTTAATCAACCGCCACAAAATTAAGCAAAAAAAAAATAAAAAATTAAATTTACCGGTGATTTTGTTAAAGTCGCCGCAAAATTCATTAATAAAAAAATTCAAAAATAAATTTCATGGTGGTTTTAATCAACCACAGCAAAATTCACCAATAAAAAAATAAAAAATTAAATTTCAAATTTTTTTTAATAATTTAAAAATTAAATTAAATTAAATTTTACAAAATAATCTAAATTTTTTTATTTTTTAATCAATTAATTTATTTATTTAATTCAATTAAATTAAATAATTTATTAATTTAAATTTATCATTTAATTTATTTATTTTAAATTAATTAATTAATTAATTAATTAATTTTATTTAATTAATTAGTTTAAAACATTTTATGTTCAATTAATTAATTTAATATGTTAACTTTTTTTAGGTGTTTTGAGAGTTCAATTAATTAATTTAATTTAATTCAATTCAATAAAAAATAAAATTATTTTTTATTTTATTTAATTTGGGGTCAAGTGTAATTTTAAAAACTTGAGTTTGTGGGTGCAAAGGGAATTCTGAAAAATAGTGGTTCGATTACTTTATAATTAATATGCGCGAGCATATTACAAGGTAGCTTTGCATATCAAGTGGCTTCGTGCGCGCGCCGGCATACGGCTAGTCATGGGATTGAAACTAGGGGAAGGCATTTGCTGGAATAAAGGTGCGATGAGCGAGTGGACGCGTGCACCGGTGTGCAGGGGTCGGGTAGTGGCGCGCAGGGGCGGGCCTCACATGCACGCGTTATTTTTGCCCACGTGCGGGAAACAGTGACGATTTCAAAATCGCTGCAAAAAATTACCAAAATGACTGTTAAATTATTTTTTATACTTAAATTTAATATTAAATTCAATTAATTTTAGCTGCGGTTTTAAAACTGCCACTAAAAATATCACTTAGCGGTGGTTATACCAACGGTTGCTAAAAACTGCCGCTAAATGCCAGTTTTTTTGTAGTAAACCTGTCATGTGTAGTTTTTCCCTTGTTATGTTTGACAAGTCTAGCTTCTGGCCCTATATTCAATTGATGGGAAATCACTTAAGGGTTAATCCTTGTCATGTCTACAAGTGTCCACACAAAAATATCCACATTTTCCTATAGACACTTTACAATCTCCTATCTCTCTTGCAATGGCAATTGGCTCCCGACATAAACCAGTTTCTCCTTGTTCTCCTCATACAGTCTGACAGGCTCCGAGGCATCACTCGGCTAGGGCTTCAACACTACCTGGCTAGAGATGGACATGGTCTGAACTAGAGCATCAAGAACCTCTTTTCCCTTTACGCTCTTGGTGGACGAAACATAATAGATCCAAGCCTTCTTTTGGCCACCTCAAACCTGCCCCCACACAATTAGGGGTTGTGAACTTAATCAAGAGATAGTCAGGGTGGATGGTTGCCCTCATGTTATTAATGAGTGATATCCCCAGAATAACATTATATGTCATGGACAGTGTCTTTATTACTATAAAATTCACTTGGTGAGTGACACTCTAGCGATACGTACCCAATGTTATTAGTAACTGCACAAAACTTATCATACTGCCTCGTTATTGAAGCTGTATAGAGAAGAAGAAACAGGCTTGAGGCAATCATGGGCAAGAGGTATTTGTTCAAAACAATTCAAATAAATTAAATTGATAGAACTACCATAGTCCACGAGAATCCGGTCAATCAGATGCTTCGCAATCACAACATAAATAACAAGGGGATCATTATGGGGCATAATCACATTCCCCTTATTTGTGGGAGTGAATGTTATAGGCTCTTCATCAAATTTTACCTAAGTTACTGAATCCGCATGAAGGGCTTGGCGTGCATATGCCTTCCTCGCTGATGAAGAATCGCTAGCCAAGGTTTCCCTACTAGAGATAACATGGATGTACTCCTACATTAGCTCATTGTCTGTAGGGGGTAAAGTTTCTCCCCCTTGAGGCCTCCTCTATTGTTACTGTTGAGCCCTTTATTACTGATTGTCACCATCTTGGAGTCCCCATTTCCATGGGTCATGGTCTGCTCTAGGAAACTTGTCCTGCTGTTGCAAATTGCCAAAGTGTGACCCCCTTGCCACTCTTAGGACTGCATAAGTCGATCTAGGAGGAACTGATACAATTCACTCTCTCTAGCCAATCGCTCAATTTGATCACAAAGAGAGCGGTATTCTTTTGTTGCATGGCCTAAGGACTTATGAAATTGACAAAAAGAATGTAAGTCCCTACTTATTGGTCTGTTAGAAGATGGAGGGAAACTAATAAGTTTGGTATAAGCCACGAACGAGAGGATGGTTGAGCAAGAATTAAAGAGAGGAGTGTAAGTCTAGAACCCGACTGGGGGTGGTATGTATGCTTGGAGTCTGGGTCGGCTATGGTCATCAGACTTGGAGGTCTTTATATCATGTTGCCTAAACCCCTCACTAGCTGGTCCCCCCTTTTTCCTTATCCCCTTCTTTGGCTACTCCAGTGGGGATTCACAAGTGCGTAAAATATCCAACTATACCACATAGTTGTTGGCTCGGGCAAACAAATTAGCTAACGTGGTAGGTTGGTCAAGAGTCAGGGATTACCTTAGTGGCAGAAGAGTAATCCCCTGTAGAAAATCCGATACTGCCACACCAACCAACAAATTTTAGACCTCCAAGATAGCATTTTGGAAGCGGTTAATGTACTATCTCAATGTTTCTTTGGGCCCTTGGTGAATCCTAAGAAGGAAAGTGGGGTCCTTCTTCCTTAAGGAATTAGCTATGAAGGTTGTAATAAACTCTACACAGCTGCTCATATGATATGATGTAGCCAAATGGAAGCTCACTAAACCAAGCATGAGTGTACTTGACCAGAGACTGAGGGAATACTAGGAACATGTTAGCATCACTCCATTTACACAAATAGGCAAGGGATTCAAATTGTTATGTGTGGAGATCTTCTTTTCCATCAAACTCGGGCAACTACGGGAGCTTAAATTTGGGAGGAAGGGCATGACTCAATATGTCCCCACAAAATGGGACTCTCCGCAGCTGCCTATCACTGGGCACTATCCCTGCCATTTTTCACTCAAAAACTTCCTCAATTAGCTTCTTAATTTTTGAACTCCAAGAATCTAGAAGGGCTCCAAGATTGGAGTCTAGTGGTGGCCTTCGCACATCATTAGCAGAGGTGGTGCTCCCTACCATCTCTTCTTGCACAATTACCTTGCTTGTGTTCCTGTGCCTTTCTACATACAACTTTGCCACTTAGATTTTCATAGACCTAGACTAATTACTAGGCATAACAATAGTTTTGTGTGAAAATTTTTATTATCAAAACATCATATAATCAAACCAATGGTTTCGTTATTTTTCAATAACTGCGTTTGTTGAACTAGTTTTTTTAGTAAACTTCAATTCTACCAATATCGTCATTTATCTCTCTTTTTTGGACATTCTCGACCTCCTTTATCACTTCCTCATTGTTTGGTGCATTGAAATCAAAGAGAAAACTTGATATTTATAGATGGAGTCCACCATCTTGTTCTATTGTTGATCTCCTCTCAAATCTACATGAAGCTACCCATTGTCACCTCTAACGCCATGTTGCCATTGTTGTGGATCATCCTTCTCTGTTTGATTTCTCTTCAATTCATGATTTGAATCATTATCATATTTAACTTGCAATGAGTCGATGATTGTCAATTCAATCATTGATTTCTCTAGTTTTTGCTAAATCTTGCTAGATTTTTTTATTTCTTTTCAATATTGGTTTTAGGACAGATTTGAGTTGGATTTGGATTAAATGTAAGCAAGATTTTTATTTTTTCATGGCTATAACTGATGGTTGCTTAGTGTTCTTTAGTTCTTTCGTTGTATTATTTTTTCAATCTTTGGCCTTCAATTTCTCATTGTTTGTGTTTGAAAGTCATATTCAAGACCTATTCCTCAGTTTCTTTTGATTGATGACTGATCATTTAGAATTGAGTTCAAAATAGGCATCATGAACTAGTTTAGTTTTTCCAAGAGAATTTTTTCTACCAAGTTCAATACTTGATATCTTAAAAAAATCAATTATTCAAATTTATGAGTTGAAAACCTTATTAAACTCCTAGTATCCTCTGTTTCAAAAAACTTTTAATAGGTTAGTTCTGTTGTTGTCTAACTACAACAACTAAATTTATTTGTCTTGGGATCAGTTAGAGTAGAGTTCTTCACCATGACCAAGGGGTCCAAAGTATCACCAGTGAGGCCAAGGCAGAACTGGATCAGGTCAAAGTCAGGGCTCGATGAGGTCTGAGCCCAAAGGGGTCTTCAGGGTGAGATGCCCAAAAGAGGCTTCGAATGACAGGTAGTGAGAAGCCCCAAAGGGGTCTTCGGTGGGCAGGCATTTCAGAGCTAGGGATAAATAGTTTGGGACTTCGCTTGCAAGCACAACAACGGTTAGAAAGCCATATGGGAGACTCCCCCATGCGGGCCTTCCGATGCCTAAGTCAAACACAGGTCTAAGAAATATGTCCCATGAATGTCCCGAGTAATATGTATGAAAATGTCAACAAGTGTTTATATGCTCGTGTTCAGACCCCAAAGGGGGACGTAAATTATATCATTATTCCTGAATAGGATCTAAGAGAGGTAGAGTGTCGGATCAAAGGTGCAAGAACATGGAGTGACAGAGGGTCGGGCTAGGCTTCTTCTCTCCAAAATATCCTCAATCCTTCGAAGAACCACCTATTTATAGGCAAAATTGCTGGACCCATAAAGGAGCCAAATGGCTCTTCCGGAAGGGTGGCATTGGGATGCTTGGAGGTCCTGAAAAAGACTTTAGGGTGAACCACCCCAATGGCTATCTCCAAGTGGCCCCAAAGGGACTTTGGGCAGATGGCTTGGTCAGGGAGACCCCAAAAGGAGTCTAAGGACTTAACAGAAAATGATGCAAATTGCTCCCAAAAACCTGTCGGGGTTTGGGAGGCTACTGCCCCAAAGACTTTTTGGGGGAAATATGATTCAAAATTGCTTGAGATTTGGAAAATTTAGGAAAATTATAAGCACCTCACGACAATATCTCCCCACTTTTGCCTTAGGTTGAAAAGCGAGAGGAAAAGTAGAATAAGTGGGTGCTAGATGGCCCATTAGGGAAGAGTCTCTAGGGGACTCACGATGCTTGATGCATCAAAGATTTTGCCTATAAATATCTAGTGGCCCCATGTGGACCACATTCATTCCTTAAAGAGATTGAGTCATCCAAAGCATCCCAAAGACTATACTTTCTCAGAGACCCTTACCCACTCTTAACTCCTGAAGCTATATGATTTTCTGGAAGACTCACTCTTTTTGCTAAACATATTGAGGTAAAAATGGATTTTGAACTAGCCCCCACCGATATTACAATCTCCATATGAATGAAACCTTCGGTTTTAAAAAGAAGAGATGTTAGGGAGATTACGAGATCATTTTGCATTCCTCGATCATAGAAGCCAAGGGCTTTTAACAGCGAAGAACTTATTACTAATGTTAGGGGAGGAGATGTAGCGATTCATTTAGATAGTTTGTAAATGGGACTTAGGATTCCTTTGCACCCATTTGGGATGCAATTTTTAAGAGAGGAAATTCTAGCGTCAGCTCAACTGTATCCAAATGGTTGGGCTATGCTAATGGGATTTTTTGTTTTGTGCAAGAAGCGGATGGTGGAACCCACGATGTCCTTATTGTGTTACTTTTATCGCGCTCGCACGATTATGAGGGAGAAAGAATTTGTGACTCTCCAATGGACCCATTTTAGGACTAAATTGTTGAGGGGTGGATCTCAAAAGATAAATTATTTTGAGACTCGATGGATTGCGGTCACACAACCTGTAAGGCGCTGAGAGTCATCACAATACTAGCGTACCATGAGAATAAAGAGCGAGAGATGTGATGGGGAAGATGTAGATTCACTAGTGTTGGATTACCAGGATGAAATTAATAAGTTGGATGATAGGGGCCCAATATTTTTAATGAATTTAATAAATAATGTGCCCCTTATTGAGGCAAGATGGATGGTTGTTGAAGGGTGCAATAGCGCGGGTCCTTCAGAACCAACTCAAACTCAGGTGGCCACATCCATGCCACGCTCTTCGTTTAATGATAATAATAATGAAAAAGAAGAATGAGAGAGATAAGAAAGAGGTGAGGGAAATGACGAAGAGATGAATATTACTAGGGACTCAGAGATAGCTGGAGAAGAGGAAGAAGGGATCGAAGGGGAGGCAAACCCTCGATGGGCTCACCCAGACCTTTATCTTTTTATTCAACATTTTAATGCTGCTTTGATATTGATTTTGATAATTGCACTAATGATTTGATTTGTGGATGTGTAGGGATAAGGCACCTTCAAAGGGCACCGCGGGTCAAGCAGCAAGAAGCAAAACGACGAGTGTAGGAGGCCCTATAAGAGACACAATTGTTGTCCTCTCAGGCTCTTTCTCTAGAAGAAGCTGAGAGAGAAGAGACCTTCCAGGCCAGAAAAAATAAGAGGGCCAAAGAAGATGATGTAGGTTCAAGCTCGACGGGAACTTCCATGGATCCGCTCTCACATAATTTTTTGAATTTTTCAATAGAGGTTTTGCAGCTATTTCCCATGCCTGCTGAGAGGACTACTTTGGAGGAGGGACAAATTCCAAAGGCATCGCCATTGAGCCCAGGGGCTCAAGAGACTATTGCAGATGTTGTGCAGGAATGGGAAGCTCTGGAGAATGTTGCAACTCGAGAAGAATTGGAGAGGCATCATGGCCAAAATTGGGTTGCTAGTAATTATTCTTTTCCACAACCGATAGAACGACTAGGGAAGAGAAAGTTGGCTTCGGAGACTAGAGCACACCCACCCCTTTTTCCCAACCTAGGCCTCATTTAACAAGGAGTGGCGCAAGCTAGGCTCCAACAATTAGAGGGGTGCAAATTTTTGGTCTGCCTTAGGCTCCTAGATATTGACACAATTGTGGAGCTGAGCATTGCTGTAACGACCCGTTAAAGGGCCTGGAATTTATTTAGAATTATTTAAGAATTTATTTAAGGTATTTAATTAAGAGAGTTTGCCAAATAATTATTTAATGTAACAATTTAGATTTTTAATTGAGATAATAGCATCTAAAGAGAATTTAATTCTATTTTTTTTATTGTGGAAATTAAATGCTAGGGCATGAAGGTTATTTATCAATTTGTGATTAGAATTTAATTATTTAATTAAATTTATTATATTTTGCGGAGTCTATATGAGAGAAAGTTTTTGATTTGAGAAGTCTCCTAGTTGTGTTAGGAGAATGAGATGCCCTAGGGTTGCTTTCTCTCTCTCTCTCTCTCTATATATATATATATATATTCCCATAGCCTTAGTTTCTTCACGCCGTGAAAGAGTAGGAAGCCAAGAATAGAGGAGTCTTCAAGTTGCAGTAGTGTCTACATCTTTCGTTGGAATTGTTTGAATCAATCAGAGAGATTGAAAGGCAAGTATTCCATCCCTATAATCCATTCTTACGAGATTATATTTCAGTAATGTCCTTAGTTGATTCAGGATTTCTCAGTTGTATTTCAGATTAATACAGTTAGTATGTATATATATACACACACACACACACACACATACAGTGAGTTCATGGCAAATCATGCATGTTTTCTCCAGCAATTTTTTTATAGATATGACCATTAAATCATTCCCAAAGTTATTTCATGCCGATTGAGATTTGTTTTCCCAAGAGTTTATTTAGAATGGTGTAGTTTTATTAAGATTTGTTCAAGAACAGGGTCTCTATGTTCGTTCGTTTCTAGGTTATCAGGTTATAAACATCCAGATGAGTTCCTTCATATCCGGATGGATTTTTCAGAGCATGTGAGTAGCATCTAGATGGGTTAGAGACTATTCGGATGAGTAAAAAAGATTCATGTGAGTGGTATCCGGATAGCTCTTGTTCATATCTGGATGGCCCAGTGATATCCGGATGCTTCGTTTTTATATCTGGATGTGTCCAGCAGTGATTGTGAGTAATATCCGAATGTCTTGAGTCAGATCTGGATGTGTCTAGTTGTCTGTTAATGATGTCTAGATGCTTCGTATCGTATCCGGATGAGTCTAAGGCTTTTTGTGAGTGATAACTAGATACTTTGTGTTGTATCCGGATGTGTCCAATTATGTTTGTGTCTTGTATCCAGATGAGACCTTGCTCATTCAGATGGCTCTCAAAACCCATCCAAAGTTCATGTGTCTCGTATCAGGATGAGACCTTGCTCATTCCGATGGCTCTCACAACCCATCCAAAGTTCATGTGTCTTGTATCCAGATGGGCCAATTCCATATCCAAATGGGCCTAGATGTAAAACACTCACACCAAATTTTCATCCTTCTCATATTTAGTTCCAATATTTTCAAAACTCCAAAGTTAAGCATGCTCGGGTGGGAGTAGTTCTATGATAGGTGACCCTCCTGGGAAGTATTTATGTTGCAACCCGCAAAATAAATAAATAATTAAATAAATAGTAATAAATTTTGTATTTCAAGGGAAAATACGAGTAAATCTTTACAGTCCAATATAATTGATGATGATCATAAGACATGTTTAACATTATTATATTACATGTGTGATAATATGTGCATACATTCTGGTGTGAGCATTGAGCATGACTTTCTATGGAGCACTACATATCGTGTGCTAGCATGTATGTGAGTATTACATTATGCGCATCAGGCAGCTAGTTCGTGGGGATCCCACTAGTTTTAATTTCAGTTTATGTTTTGCTCGCCTGATGTTGACCAGGGGGCTAGGGGCATATTGCCCACAGTATGTGCTTATAGTTTTTATGTATGTAGGACTCAGATCAGACATGTATGTGTTATTAGATTATGTGGCCCTATGAGTCAAAGTTGCATACCTGCATTTAGTTTACAGTTTATGTGCATTACATCTTATAAATGCAATCCAATGATTATTATATCTCCCAGTACAAGTACAGTTAGTATTTTATCAATATCGATATTTTTCGATTCAGCTTCAGTTATTCTTTCAAACTTATTACTTGTTGAGCTTTGTATCTCACCTTGTACTCTTCACCATTTCAGGTCCTAGCGGGGGAGTACCAGATGTAGGGCCTAGCAGCAGTGGTCAGTAGCATGTGTATGTGGAGCTGCTCAAGACCAAAGATGTTTGGGAGTTGTTAGTTTTATAGTGTCTTTTCAGTTTAAGATTATTTTATATTTCAATTGAGGGATTTCCCTTAGACATAGTTTATGGTTTTTCGTTTATATTGACTTAGAGTTCAATTTCAATTGTTTGAGACGCTTCCAGTTTTGATTAGTTGAGTTATTGATGATTTCAGTTTCAGTTTATTAGAGAGTTTATTTTATTTTATCTATTTTCCCCGTAGCACCTCTTCTTAGGCAATTCTAGGAGATGGGTGTTATAATTGCAATAAGGTTGATGTATACCTCGATTATGCTATGAGATAATGCAAGGTTTACGAGGGGTACTCTAAGCCAGCTTGACCTGACAAAAATGTATTTGGTTGAGGTATGGGAGACTTGGGATTTCTTTTCTATGTCCCTTTATATTTATTTCAACTTATGATATTTTTGTTTTTGCTTAACGAGGGATACATCGCCAAGAAAAGGCCATAGTGATAGCTCGAGCTGATGTGCTCAGGGCCTAGAATGAGAGGGAGAAAATGGTTCAACGCACTTTATATTTCCAACATAGGGTAAGGAACCTAGAAAGTGAAGTCTAAGGCCTCAAGGAACGCGAGAGGCAGAAGAAATTAAGAAAGAGACTGCCTCCTTGAAGAAAAACAATGATTATTTAAGAAAGACTAAGGCATCGCTATTAGCAACAAACTCTGAGCTATCTATAGAGTTGAAGCAAGTCGTTCAGGAAAGAGAGGAAGCCCGCTTCCAATTTTTGGAAAAGAAGTGACAGGCTGATGAGCTATTTAATTAGCTTAAGGGAATAACGATCGAGGCCATTAAGAGAATGAGAGAAATGCATTGGGCTTCATGAAGAATGGATTCTATTTAGCTCAAGAGTATTTGGAGAGGACACACCTGGACACCAACTTTTCTGATGTTATTTACTAGAACGATAAAATAGGGGAGGTCCGCGATTGGTGGGTGTATGGAGATCCCAACCCTACGGCCTCTAAGTAAATTTTGGATGAGACAAAGGCTCTTGAGAAGTCTATTGGTTCATGGAGCCCGTATGTACCAGAACCAGACATAACAACTGGGCTGGAAGCTCCCCAGGGGATAGAAATAATAGATGCTCTAGCTAATGTTGAGTTTTACTGATTTGGAATTCACAGAAAGGGCTCCTGAGCAAGGTGATGGATTTCTTGGGGCTTTAGATTAAGATGAGACTGGATGTTGTCATTGCCCCCTTTCTTTTTGACTTTTTTGGCTCATTGCTTCCATTGTATTTTTGAGAATTACACAGATATGAGCATTCTTCTTTTTTGAGGTACTTGTTTTATGTGATTTATTGAAAGTCTGTTGTGCATATGAACTATGTGAATGCATGAGACATAAGTAAGAAAAGATAGGACAATAATTTAATTGTTATTGTCAAGGGCATATTCCTTTGTGAAGTGAGGTCCATGTATCTGCTCTCCTGTGTATGCATATGAAGAGAATCCAGCTCCCCAGATGGGTGGTGTTGCTATTTTCCAACTCATAAAGGGTGAAATAGTTAAATATTCATGAGGAAATGATAAAAGAGATATTCTTAAACTTTCCAAAAACATCAACTTGGTTACATAAAAACCCTTAGAGGAGCCAAGCAAAAGAGAGATTCTTAAAGCACATGACTTTTGATAATAAGTTGAGAATAATACATGTTACTTAACTAAATGACATCCTATTTCTAGATTCAAACAATAATCATTTTAGCATAAAATATAGGGATGCAAAACACATAGAAACATGATTTTTCATAATAACTTTATGAAATATATTCTCATGAAACATTCATAAGTCAAGTAACTTATATTTACTTGACCAAAATAAAGCACATGATTAACACAAAGATATTATAGCTTGATCATTATGATAACTTATTTATATATCAAAGCAAGAGTACACATAAAACAAAACACAACATATAACATTAAGATGCTTTAACTCTAGCATCATGATTTTTCAAAGCAAGAGCACACATGAACTTAGCAAAGCATATATGAATCTTTATTCTAAAAGCTCAATATACATATACCAATAATGCATACTTTGAGTAATTCTAGAATGATAGAAACCTTAGGATTCTATTACTTAAATGCATGAACAAAAACATGAGCAACACTAGAAAGTATTGCTTGGAACACATATAGTATTTAAGTTCTAACTATATCTAAATGCTTTAAGATAGCATTACTTAATTGTATCTATATTCTTATTCGAGTGATTAACCATCACTTGACTATCAACCGTCACTTCACGCCACATAGAAGAAGAAGTAGAGAGCAAGAGAGGCAACAATGAGCATAGGAGAGTTGCTACTTTGATTGATTCGATCGATCGTAAGGCAAGTTTCTTCTCCTTGTAATCCTTTCTTACAGGAGTATATTAGCATTCGATCTCAATTATTCTAGATTGATTGCTCAAGTTGTAACAGTTCTAGTTTCAGATACGTTATATATATATGCGTATATAGTGAGTTTATATCAGTTCATGCATGTTTCTTTACAACGATTCAATTAAATATCATCGTTGAATCATCCTTAAGGTTGTTTCATATCAGTTGGGACTTGTTTTCCCAAGTTTTAATTTGGAATGGTGTAGTTTTATTAAGATTTGATTCAAGTTTCAGTCTCTCTATTCGTTCGTTCTGGGATTAAAAGTTGCAGACATCCGGATAGGTTCCCTCATATCCAGATAGATTTTTCAGAGTATGTGATTGACATCCTGATAGGTTAGAGACTATCTGGATGGGTCAAAAAGTTTTATGTGAGTGGTATTCGGATGGCTCTTGTTTGTATCTGGATGGCCCAGTGATTTCCGGATGCTTTGTTTGTATATCCGGATGTGTTCAGTAGTGTTGTTCCATCAATTTTGAGGGAAAAATAAAAATGAAAATAATAAAATATATATATAATGGCCAAGGGCTGGCCGCAAGGGCCAGCCCCACCAGTAAAAGACTCGCGGCAAGAGAGCCGCGAGTCTGGCCACAAGGGCCCACCTCGCGGCACCATACCGCGAGGCGCAGCCTTTTGGCTGCTAGCCGCGAGGCTCGCGGCCGCGTGGCTGTTAGCCACGAGAGAGAGGCTCGCGGCATGCAGCCGCGAGCCGCCTTGTGGCACTCAGCCGCAAGGCCCAATTGCCTCGTAGCACATTTGCCTTGAGGCACAATTTCCTTGCGGCAACATTTGCCGCAAGGCTCAATTGCCTTGTAGCAAAGTCTGCCGCGAGGCCCAGCTGCCTCGTGGCAGCCCTTGTCGCGAGGCTCAGCTGCCCGCAGCTACATCGTAGCAACCCTCCCATTTTCTTTGGCTTTAACCCACTGAGAAAATGCCACGTGTCGGCACCAGAAGCCCTTGAGATCCATGCCCTATAAATACCCAGCTACAGGACATTAATGGGGACTTCCAACTTCGGTAAAACTGGTCACTTTGAATACACTTTTACTATTTTCGTGAATAGTCATTGGGATCCGAGACTGACTTTAGCATCGGAGGGTCTTCGCGGGAAAGATTCCCGCAAGCCCTTTAACAAATTTTTTGAGCATCAACAGGGTCAAATCCTTGTGGCGAACCTAGCGGCGAAGGTAAAGTCTTGCGGCCAACCTAGCGGCGAAGGTTAAACCTAGCGGCGAAGCTTGTGGCAAAGTTAACGGCGAAGCTTGTGGCAAACCTAACGGCGAAGCTTATGGCAAAACCTTGTGGCAAAGCTAGCGGCGAAGCTTGTGGCAAAACCTTGTGGCGAAGCTAGCGGCGAAGCTTGTGGCAAAGCTTATGGCAAAACCTTGTGGCAAAGCTAGCGGCGAAGCTTGTGGCAAAACCTTGCAGCGAAGCTAACGGGGAAGCTTGTGGCAAAGCTAGTGGCGAAACCTTGTGGCGAGGCTAGTGGCGAAGCCTTGTGGCAAAGCTAGCGGTGAAGCTTGTGGTGAAGCTAGCGGCAAAACTTGTGGCCAAACCTTGTGGTGAAGCTAGTGGCGAAGCTTGTGGAAAAACCTTGTGGCGAAGCTAGTGGCGAAGCTTGTGGTAAAGCTAGTGGCGAAGCCTTGTGGCGAGGCTAGTGACAAAGCCTTGTGGCAAAGCTAGCGGCGAATCTTGTGGCGAAGCTAGCGGCAAAACTTGTGGCCAAACCTTGTGGCAAGAGCTTGTGGTAAGAGCTTGTGGCAAAGGCTAGTGGCAAGAGCTTATGGCAAGGCCTTGTGGCCAAGGCTAGTGGCAAAGGCTAGTGGCAAGAGCTTGTGGCAAAGGCTAGTGGCAAGAGCTAGTGGCAAAAGCTAGCGGCAAAGACTTGAGAGGAATCCTTGTGGCGAGCATCCTAACGGCAAACTCCCTCGTGACAACATCTCTAACGGCAACCTAACTTCACCCGACATCAAGCTCGAGTGGACCCCACACATCACAAATTTTAATTGTTGTATTTTGGCAACAACAATTTGGCACCGTCTGTGGGAAACGCAACAAAAAGTCAATTTTAACATAAGATGCCGAGAAGGACAAGATCAGCTAGTTTGGCGAACCCGCCTGACCCCACCCAAAGGAGCGCTCGTACTAGAACGGGAGCCACAAATGGCCCTCATCAAGCGCACTCTACAGCACCAGAATTTTCAGTAGAACACCCTAACAATGAAGCGCGTTCAGGGAACTTCCCGGTGCTCGAATGCAACCATACCACTGGACCGGGGGGCATGGAGCGTTCCGAGCAAGGAGAAGCACATGTGGTTGGATTGAGGAGATATACGACAAGGCAAGAGAAGCAAGTCCCACATGCAGCGCCTGCTAGTCAGGAACAACACTCCTTTGGACAGTCTTCAATTCCAAATGGAAACCTCGTAGGGACTTCAAGAATAGCTCCACCCACAGTCTTACTCTCGGATTATGAACTATTACGGAAGAATTTTGAGGAGCTGAAGCAACAAAATGATGAGCTCATGATGAACAATGAAGAGAATATGAGGAGGCTACAGGGAGTCACTACATTGTTACGTGAGCTAATGCCGGACATTCACGTCCCCTACATGGGATAAATCGGTACGAGGAGGGAACATCAGAGATCCCAGGATAACCCTCCAAGGGACCCTCGCCAAGGGATAAGAATCAAAACTTCAGGGCTGAATAGCCTAGTCCCGGAAGTAACAAACTCGAGAAGGAAAAATAACAGGAGGGCAAGAAGAGCTCCCACGTATGGAGAGACAATAGAAAACACCTACTCGGGAGTCCCTTATGACCCATCTCCTTGCCAAAATGAAGCGAAACCAGAAACACTCAGCACGTCTGACATCAAACGCCTCATAGAAGAGGTGCTAGAACAGAAGCAGGTAATGATGGTGTCAAAGGTAACTCCTTTGAAAGGGTTTTCTCTATCCGAAGAACTCCAAAGGCAACCAATGCAGCCAGGGTTTGAACTGCCACAGCTTTCGGTGTACTCAGGAAGGGAGGACCCCGAGAAGCACTTACAACGTTTTGTCGCAGCTGCCGTATTACATGGGTGGAATGAGGTCACCAGGTATGGGGCCTTCCCACTCTCCCTGGCAGGATAAACTCAGCAGTGGTTCACTGAAATACCAGCTGGGCATATACGATCATTCGAGCAATTGAAGAAAGAATTCCTAAATGCATTTTCCATCTATCTCCCATAAAAGAAGAGCGCAATATATCTAATGAGCTTGCAGTAGAAGCCGAATGAATCCTTAAAGCAATACATCAAGCGATTCAGAGCCGCGGCGCAAGAAGTCAAGGATCTCCCAACCGGATTGGCGGCGTCAGCCCTACTAAACGGAACTACATACACCCGGCTTAGAAGATCCTTAGCCTTCTCCGAGCCAAACTCTTTGACGGAGTTGTTCGACCGAGCAGAACGGTTTGTCATCCAAATGGAAATTTTAGACGCAAGGGAAAGTAATAGAAGAGGGAGGGAAACTCAGCACGAAGTACGAAGGACCCAACAGGTACTTACTGCCGACACAATAAAGTGAGGCGGTAGGGAAAGCTTGGAACACCGTGCACCGCGAGAAGTACTTCCCAACTTTAGCCCCAGGGGAACGAACTAGGTGCGAGACGCAGAGTCGAGCCTGTTATCTGAAGCGTTACTCAGCCTGGCTGAAGGCCAGAATTGTCCTTAATTTTCCATTGTAATAACGTCCCCCGATAAATAAAAGAATATACCCCCTGTATTCCCGTGGAAGTAGGCAAAACTATAAGCCGAACCACATAAAATCTCCATGGGCCCAGATTATTTGTATGTGTCATGCAGGTATGGCGGCATAAGAACAACTCGCTTCCAATAGGTCAAGTCTCCTAGCGGCAATCTGGTGCCGATGACCACAGGTTGGCCCGGGATCACCAGAACATCCGATGCCTATGCCCGTAGACTCACCCGGATCCCTCGTTTGAGTTCGGCGCTATGCTTTTTGGTTAGACCCAACTCCCTGGTCGATCCGGTGCCTAGGTCTCCCGGCAAACTCTGATGTTTGGTAGGAATCCCGTGTTGGACCACTGGCCATACCCAGATTCCCTGAGGTAGACTGGCCCTAGGAAGGCAGAAAAGAAGCAAAATGATCACCTGATAGCTCAAGCACAAGATCGCTCCCGAAGGTCAAGTCGCCTAGTGGCAATCTGGTGCCGATGACCACGAGTTGGCCTGGGATCACCAGAGGATCCGATGCCTATGCCCACAAACTCACCCGGATCCCTCGTTCGAGTTCGGTGCTATGCCGTTTTGGCTAGACCCGACTCCTTGGTTGATCTAGCGCCTAGGTCTCGCTACAAACTCGGATGCCTGGTAGGAATCCCATGCCAGCCTACTGGCCAAACCCAGATCCCCTGAGGTAGACTGGCCCAAGGAAGGCATGAAAAGACAGCAACCCTATGACAACTCTGCCATGACCCCGCTTATCGAAATTGGGTCATTTAGTTGCAATCTAGTGCCTATGACCACAAGTTGGCCTGGGATTGTCAGAACATCCGATGCCTATGCCCGCAGACTCACCCGGATCCCCCGTTGGAGTTCGGTGCTATGCCTTTTTGGCTAGACCTGACTCCCTGGTTGATCTGGTGCCTAGGTCTCCCGGCAAACTCGGATGTCAAGTAGGAATCTCGTGCTGGACCACTGGCTAAACCCAGATTCCCTAAAATGGGCTAACCCCGAAAAGACGGACATGGAGAACACAATAGCCCGAGCATTATGATCCATCATAGGATCATCGGATGCCCCGGAGACTGTGCCCGTAGACTCGCTGGACCCCTTTACTGAGTCCGGTGCTATGCTCCAAGTTAGACCCGACTCCTTGCCTGATCCAGCGCCTAGGCCTCCCGGCAAGCTCGGACCCATGACGGGAACTCCTCAGTGGAGATTATCTCTCAAGGGCGTGGTTTCCCAAAAGATAATTTGGTACCCAAAGCCCTTGGCTAACGTTAGATCTTCGGGCTTCCCAGAACCTTTGATTGAATTCCGGTGCTAAGCCCGGCTCTTTGATCAATATTCTACTCTTCAATTTTGTCTAAAGACAAAACAGAAGAGTGGGGGGGGCAATTGTTGTGCCATCAATTTTTAGGGAAAAATAAAAATAAAAATAATAAAATATATATATATAATGGCCAAGGGCCAGCCCCACCAGTAAAAGACTCGTGGCAAGAGAGCCGCGAGTCTGGCCACAAGGGCCCACCTTGCAGCACCATGCCACGAGGCGCAGCCTTTTGGTTGCTAGCCGCGAGGCTCGCGGCCGCGTGGCCAGCGAGAAGCGGCCTCGCGGCTTTTAGTCGCGTTAGAGAGGGTAGCGGCATGCAGCCGCGAGCTGCCTTGCGGCACTCAGCCGCAAGGCCCAATTGCCTCGCGGCACATTTGCCGCGAGGCACAATTGCCTTGCGGCAGCATTTGCCGCAAGGCTCAATTGCCTTGCGGCAAATTCTGCTGCGAGGCACAAGTTGCCTTGCGGCAGCCCTTGCTACGAGGCCCAGCTGCCTCGCCACAGCCCTTGCCGCGAGGCTTAGCTGCCCGCAGCTACATCGTAGCAACCCTCCCATTTTCTTTGGCTTTAACCCACTGAGAAAATGCCACGTGTTGGCACCAGACACCCTTGAGATCCGTGCCCTATAAATACCCAGCTACAGGACATTAATGGGGACTTCCAACTTCGGTAAAACTGGTCACTTTGAATACACTTTTACTATTTTCGTGAATAGTCATTGGGATCCGAGACTGACTTTGGCATCGGATGGTCTTCGCGGGAAAGATTCTCGCAAGCCCTTTAACACATTTTTTGACCATCAACAGGGTCAAATTCTTGCGACGAACCTAGCGGCGAAGGTAAAGTCTTGCGGCGAACCTAGCGGTGAAGCTTGTGGCAAAGCTAGCGGCGAAGCTTGTGGCGAACCTAACGGCGAAGCTTATGGAAAAACCTTGTGGCAAAGCTAGCGGCGAAGCTTGTGGCAAAATCTTGTAGCAAAGCTAGCAGCGAAGCTACTGGCAAAGCTTATGGCAAAATCTTGTGGCAAAGACTAGCGACAAAGCTTGTGGAAAAACCTTGTGGCGAAGCTAGCGACGAAGCTTGTGGTAAAGCTAGTGGCGAAGCCTTGTGGCGAGGCTAGTGGCGAAGCCTTGTGGCAAAGCTAGCGGCGAATCTTGTGGCGAAGCTAGCAGTGAAACTTGTGGCCAAACCTTGTGGCAAAGGCTAGTGGCAAGAGTTTGTGGCAAAGGCTAGTGACAAGAGCTTGTGGCAAGGGCTTGTGGCAAAGGCTAGTGGCAAGAGCTTGTGGCAAAGGCTAGTGGCAAGAGCTAGTGGCAAAGGCTTGTGGCAAAGGCTTGTGGCAAAGGCTAGTGGCAAAAGCTAGCGGCGAAGACTTGAGACGAATCCTTGTGGCAAGCATCCTAACAGCAAACTCCCTTGTGACAGCATCTCTAACGACAACCTAACTTCACTCGACATCAAGCTCGAGTGGACTCCACACATCACAAATTTTAATTGTTGTATTTTGGCAACAACAAGTAATGATTGTGAGTAGTATCTGAATACCTTGAGTCATATTCGGATGTGTCTAGTTGTCTGTGAGTGATATCTGGATGCTTTGAGTTGTATCCGGATGAGTCTAATGTTTTTTTGTGAGTAATATCCGGATACTTTATGTTGTATCTGGATGTGTCTAATATATGTTTGTGTCTTGTATCCAGATGAGACCTTGCTCATTCGAATGGCTCTCATAACCCATCCAAAGTTAATGTGTCTTGTATCTGGATAAGACCTTGCTCATCCGGATGGCTCTCACAACCCATCCAAAGTTCATGTGTCTTGTATCTGGATGGGCCAATTCCATATCCAAATGGGCCTAGGGTGTATAACACTCATACCGAATTTCCATCTTTCTCATATTTGGTTCCAATATTTTCAAAACTCCAAAGTTAAGCATGCTCGGGGGGGAGTAATTCTATGATGGGTGATCCCTCTGGAAGTCTTCATGTTGCAACCCTCAAAATAAATAAATAATTAAATAAATATGAGTAAATTTTGTATTTCAAGGGAAAATACGAGTAAATCTTGGTATTCTAATATATTGAAAATCAGATTACATGTTTAGTCTTTATTATGGAATGCTCATCATTATTTTTGTGAGATTATGTGCATATATCTTGGTATGAGCATTGAGCATGGCTTTCTATAAAGCACTACATATCGTGTGCTAGCATGTATGTAAGCATTGCATATGCCTGCCAGGCGGCTAGTCCACGGAGATCCCACCAGTTTCAGTTTTAATTTATATTTTGCTCACCTAATGTCGACCAGGGGGCTAGGGGCATATTGCCCATAGTATGTGCTTATAGTTTTTATATATGTAGGATTCAGATCAGTCAAGTATGTTTTATTAAATTATGTAGACCTATGAGTCAAAGTTGCATACCTGCATTTATTTTACAGTTTATGTGCATTACATTTATGAATGCAAACAGATAGTGTTATACTCAATACAAGTTCAGTAAGTATTTTTCAAGTATCGATATTCTTCGATTCTGCTTCAATTGTTCTTTCTAGAATATTACTTGCTGAGTTTTGTAACTCACCTTGTACTCTTCACCATTCCAGTCCTAGAGGGGGAGTACTAGACGTAGGGCCTAGCAGTAGTGGTCAGTAGTGTGTGTACGTGGAGCCGTTCAAGACCAAAGATGTCTGAGAGTTGTTAGTTTTATAGTGTTTGTCAATTTAGTATTAGTTTATATTTCAGTTGAAGGATTTTCCCTTAGATAGAGTTTATGATTTTTAGTTTATGTTGACTCAGAGTTTTATTTTAATTGATTGAGATATTTATTATGGTATTAGATTTCAGTTTATCAGTTAGTTTTATTTTATTTTCCGTAACACCTTTTCTCGGCCAGTTTTAGGAGAAGAGATGTTACATGTGTAGTCCAAGGTATAGCTCTTGATGTACAAGTAGCATGATCCTATACTCAAGAGCAAAGATGATTGATACAAGGATCATACTACTTGTACATTAAGGGCTACACCTTGGGTGACACACGAGCACATAAATGACTAAAATACCCATCGTGCCACCTTATTGTCTTAGGTGAGGGGTATTTTGTCATTTTAGCTGTATTGTGTAGCCCAAGGAGTACAAATAGCATTTTCCTTGATACAAAAGCATCAACTAAAGCATATTGCTTTTAAACTTAAGTAATGTTTTTCACATAATTTGAGTAAGCTTACTCTAAGTGTCTTGAGAATAGATAACATTTATCCATGACACTAATGCATTAGGATACTTAGCATATCCTTGAAAACTTAGAGCAACCTATATGTCAAGTATATAGACAAATAAGAACAAAAACAAGATTAATCACACACAAATACTAAGGTTGTTAACACAACCTTATCATGAAGAATAAGACAAAATATATCCTATGAATTAAAGCTCAAGTGTCTTTACTTGAGTATGTGATCTTTTATACAAAAGATATGATGTTGACTTGATGTTTAACATTTAAACATTAGACAACATATATAAATATATTACTCTAAAACTTTGAGTAATGTTTTCTCTTAAAATATGAAACATATCACGAGCCTCCACAATGCAACTCAAGTATTAGAACTTAGGATAAACCTAAGGCACATATAAGATCATATTAAAGGATAACCCTATCAAGATTCCTTGACTAAGGCAATCTCCATATATCTTATCAAGATAAGCTTAACATATTCTATATTCTAATGTAAAGCATATTAATGCACTTATGAGAATATAACATAAGAGAACATTAAAGTTTTGGTATAATCTAGTCATCATCAAAACACTCATAATAACATAAACTCAACATTCTCGATATAGCATTGCATCTAATAACATGGCTCATTTTCTATGCAATTATTTTATCCCCTCCCCCTCCAAGAAGAGCATCGAGCCGACACCCCAGTCATTGGGGAGTTGGGTTTCTCTTATTTGTGTACATGTTTATGTGAGTATAGGAGCATGCAAAGCAACTGTAATTCTGTGAGCAACTATCAACAGTGGGGGTATTCCATTATTACATCGCACTAGGGTGTCTGATGAATACTACCACATCTGTTAAGGGTCCAATTCTTTTTAGAGAAATTTTACGGATACTAGTGTCCTCCTTCTCGCATTTCGCGAGGGCACGCACTAGACGAATAAATTCCCAAGCTCCTCAGTGATGAATAAGGCAGGGAATAACGGTGACAACTAATAAATCCTAATAATATTCGTAAGTTTAAGGCGGTCTTGAAGGATGGAGTAGGTCCATCCACCTAGTTGTGAATATAGAAATATCTCCACCTGTTAACAACTAAATGAATGGCCATTGCACGTCTCAACATGGCATAAAGGTGAGTAACGTTAAGTCAAGTATTATCCCTCCAAGCACTCACCTTTTTTATTGCATATCTAAGGCTAGCTCGAGTTGGCCCATATCCTAATTTTTGGGAACTCGTCTTTTTACTTTTCCCTTTGCCTTTAAGCCTAAAGCAAGAATGGGGAGCTATTGTTGTGGGGTACCCTAGAAAATTCTAAAAATCCTAAGTTGGAAAAAGAATCCGGCTCAATCTGAAGACCCTTAAGAGTCTCCAGGGAAGTAGTCCTTCGAGGCCTCTAGAAACTCCTCGAGATGGTCTTGCCTTTCATTTGCATAGCTCGAAGACTTAAAGTCTCTCGGGCACAAGTTTTTCGGTGGCCTCAAAGAGCTCTTCGAGACCACCTGGAGACATTCATTAGAGCACTTTCATCTTGAAGATTTCTCCAGGCCCTCCAACCTTTCCTAATGCATCTTACGAAAAAGTCTGAGGACTCATCTGTGGACCCCACCAATTGTCCATGGCAAACGGATCTTTTGGAACCTCTTTGAACCCTTACTTTCTCTCACTTTAAGACTCATCCGAAAGCTCTTCTTCTTACACTACCTCTTTATAGTTCTTTAGGGCACCAAAAGACCATATAAGATATACATCATATATGCATTTGCATATTTTTGCATGATCATCACAGACTATATTGTTTGACTTAGGCATCAGAGAGTTTGTGTGAGGGAATTCCTCACGTGCCTTTTGACTGTCTTTTTGGTTGCAAATCCATCGGGAGCCAAAACCACGAATAGTGACCCTCCGGGACTCCACTAATCTCGACCTTCTGAAGGCCTTGGAAACTCCCTCCAGGTCTCCCGAGATCTCATCTGTCCCAGACTACAGTTTCAGCTCGACCCCCTGTGGCACCTCGGGCTTCACTATCCTCACCTAAACTCTGTTTTGATTGTTTTTAAGATAAATAAATTTAATTGTTATAATTTGACAACCATACATTTAATTTTTTATATAAAAATAATTTAAACATTAAAACTGGCATAATGATTTAAGTTGAGCGATTTAATGATTTAATTTGTTATATTTTGATTGAAATTTGAGTTAAGTGATTCCCATGTTGTTTAATGCACGAATGAAATACGAATTTCCCAAATCTGTTCATAGAACCTTTTTTGGGAGAATTTGTAATGCAATAAAGTATTACTATATACTACTTTTGATTTGTGCAATGCAGCAAACTGTAGTTGGAAAGTGCCCAACCAGAACTGGGAAAATGTTTCCGTCCGTGGGGCTCAAATTTTCTGCTAGAAAAAGGAAAGTGGAATACTAGTAGATAAATAATAATAATTTTATTAACGAATTGAGGGACCGATTTGGATACCGACCGAGACAGGCCGCAGGTATCATTTCATTGTTCTGGTTCCGTCTCTCTCTCTAGAGGGAGAAATTTAGCCCAAAACGCAACAGCGCAAGCGCAACGCAACGATCAAAGAAAAGTTTATGAGGCTCTCCACCTGACCGGTAAATGATATAGTTGAGTTGTCGTGTTTGCTTCGGCTAAAGCAGGAGTCCAAATTAAAGAAAACGTCGAGTCGCAGCCAAGTAACACCGCAATTCTCTCTCTCTCTCTCTGTATGTGTGTGCATTTATTTCGCGGATATTGTGGGTTCCAATTAAAACCCAACCGGCACCCGAGTTCTCGGCATCCTGCCTGTGCTTTTGTTGTAGAATTCTACTTGGATGATTTCACCATTCTTTATTTCCTGATTTCCTTATTTGGAGAGTTAATATAAATATATGTTGTAGAAGCCACATGAGGTATGAAAGATCTCCGATACCCTGTTCTTCGAGTTTTGTTTTTCTGGGTTGCGGCAAAACCTAGTCAAATCCCTAAGGTACGATTGGGGTTCTGCTTCCGCCAGAATTATGGTTAATTGCAGTATATTCTCTGCTCCTGCTGACCTACTCAACTTTTTTTTCTTTTTCTTTTTCTTTTGTGGTTTGAAGCTGCGTTGAGTTTACTGTTGGATTATGGAGCAAGAAGTGGTCGGTGAGGCAAAGGTGAAAGGCGGGGCATTAGAATGCAGTGTCTGTCACTCTACATTGGCGTCTCCGACCACAAGAGCGATTTCCAAGGCGTATGATCGGCATAGAACTAATGTATCATCAAAAACCCGTGCCCTCAATGTGCTTTTGGTTGTTGGTGACTGCATCTTGGTTGGTTTGCAGGTGATTTATTCTCAAACTTTGATTTTTCCGCTTCTGACTCCAATTTAATGGGCATACACAAAATAGATGTGCACAAAACTGATTGAAGTTTTAGCTTGATTGAATATATTCTTAAATTTCAAATTATTAGAGTGGGTCATTGGACTTGACTTGGAGCTCAAGTTTGTGGGCTCATCTGCAATATGAAATAGCACATTATGTGAAACATTCAAATTTACGATCCCGTATCATCTGTGTTCCTTATCTTTGCAGCCTATTTTGGTTTACACCTCTAAAGTGGATGGTGGTTTCAAGTTCAGTCCTCTTAGTGTTAACTTTTTGGCTGAGATTGCGAAAGTCCTATTTGCTATTATCATGCTACTGCTGCAGGTATGTCTCATTTCTTCTTTAGTGCCTATAATTGCATATATTTTTATCCCTGAATTGTATTCATTGAAGTTAATCAACCTCTTTCGCTAATCACTTTCTGTTGTATCATGATTGTGAGTAAATAATTTGAAATCCACATATTTATTCCAGAAAAAACAATCAAGCAGAAGATGTAACATTTGTTAACAATAGGAAGTGAACTCAAAATATTATCCAACTATAGAAGTCCTGTAGTTGTTTAAATGATTGGGATTGCAAAATGCATGGCTACTTCACTCATAACAATTTGTTGTACCAATCGATTAATAAGTAAAGTTCCTTAGATTGCAAAGAGACAACAGGAGTACACAGGCAAAGGCGAGGCAAAAAAAAAGATGAAGGAGCTTGGAGAAGAGGAATTCTAGGAGGGGAAGGGCAGCAACAATATGGTAAATTCTTAGGGATTAGAAAAGAGCAAGAGAATACAGGGTTGGGAGGGAGGCAAAAGAGCATTCTTCCACAAAGAGAGAGAGAGAGAGAGAGAGAGAGAGAGAGAGAGATTTCTATTTTTTGTTTGACCTATCTATATGTTGGATTATACGTCCATTCATGTCAAGCTGATTTACATTATTTAACCAAGTGTAACTAGCTAAACTATCCTAGTCCACTTAGTGACAAACAATGTCGTAAAAGTCATCCCTAAATAATGTTGTTAAGGGTGTGGCTTTACTTTATTTGTTTGAATATAGTGAAGCAAGTTATAAAAAAGGTGAAAAATTGGTAAAGTAGTTGGACCAGATAATATCCTGTAGGAGTATGGTATCTATGGGATAAGAAATCATTTCATTGGTAGCAAAATTATTTAACATGATCTTTAAATTAAAGAGGATGCCTAACATGTGGAGAAAGAGTACTCTAGTGCCCATTTGCAGGAATAAAGAAGATTTTCTAACTTGTGGACGTTATAGAAGTATCAAGCGAATGGGTCATCCATTAAACTGATAGGCCGCCAGTGCAACAAACCTATCAAAGACGTAACAAGCAGCCGAAGGCACGATGCTGGGAGTAAGGGGGGCCCGCACATGCAGGTGTAACAACCAGCATGTGCGCTAGAGCTGTAATCCACACTGCTGAGGGAATAATCAGCAGTGTGAATGGGGAATTCAGTTAGAGTGGGGTCGGGGAGAGGAATAAGTAGGAGGGGAAGAGGGAGAGTGAGGGAGCTGAATTTTGGTAGAGAATTGGGAGAGTTAGGGCCTCTCGAATGCCCTGTTTCATTCTTGTTTTTCTGCTGAAAGGGATTGGGAAATATTGATATTGGATTGTATTGGAATTCTATTGGGATCCTATCAATTTGGTATCAGAGCGTTTCGATCCTAATGGTGAACTTGACTGATCCAGTTGGTGATTTGGAGATGAGGGTGGAAGGCAGTCCACTGAGAGATGATGACATGAGGAGTGTGTTTCAAAAGATGGAGAGACACCTAGCGAACCTGCTAGAGCTGTTCGCGAGGATGCGAGCGAGATGGGAAGAACAGGAGCGGGCGAGCAAGAGCAAAAGGAAGAACGAGGAGAGACGGGAGGAGCAAGAGAGAGAGAGAAAGGGGGAGCGTGATGAGGAAGACCAACCTGCGGGTTCGCCCGTGTCAAGGGAGGGAACGCCGGTAGCTGAAGGGAGAATTGTCGAAGGGGGCGGCTGGGTCGATGGTGTCGGAAGGCAGCAGTACCGTGGGAGACGCCGGGAAATACCCCTCTTCGAGGGAGATGATCCAGATGGCTGGGTCTTTAGGGCTGAACGCTACTTCTTGGTGAACCAGCTGTCCGATGCGGAGAAGGTGGAGTCGGCGTCCTCATGCTTTGAAGGAGCAGCTCTGTCGTGGTTCCAATGAGAGCAAAGACGACGACGTGTGAGGAGCTGGACGGAGCTTAAGGCCATGTTGAGGGTTAGGTTCAGGACCGCACAGGAAGGCACGGTGGAAGAGACGATCCATGCGCTTCGACAGTGGGGGTCCGTCAAGTACTACCGCCTTGGCTTCGAGGCTCTGACCTCACCGCTCACAGGCATGCCAAAGGCGTTGCTGGAGGGCCACTTTATCAACGGAATGGAGCTTGTCATCCGAGCCGAGATGAAGGTGTCGAGGACGATTGGGCTGGAGCAAATGATGGACCTAGCCCAACCAATTGAGGAGATGAATCTGGTGATTCGTGGAAGCATTTTTGGACCCGGCCCAAACAAAGGTCAGGCCCCTTCGTCCCCAATTTCGAATCACCAGTGGGTAGAGATATTGCCTCCTCCGATGATGGCACAAAAATGGGTGATGCCCAGCCCCGCCTCATCACACTGGCCTCCGGCCTTCGCTAAGGCGATGGGTGAGGAGTTGGGAGTTGCGGTGTTGGCTGACGAGAAGACGGACACAGCAACACTGTGTTTGGAGGGTGCTGCACTTCCATGGGTCCAGTGCGATCAACGGAGACGGAGAGTGAGAAGCTGGGAAGAGTTGAAGGGGCTGCTGAGGAACCGCTTAGGGTCCATGCAGGAAGGCGCGGTGGAGAATCGGACGAGCTGCATATTGAAGGGGGATTGGCGGTTGAGCAGAGTATGGTGTCGCGAGGCAGAGTGGCTGCCGACGATGATGGGGTTGGGGAGTTCCAAAGGCAAGGCAGAAGGGCAGCCGACGATCGATCCATTTAAAAGACCACGGACGATCGATCCGGTGACAGCCAAGGACAGCATCTCGCTAAGGAAGGGGGCGCCATCAACGGTCCATGTTGTCTGGGAAGATGGTTTGACTCTTAGGCAGGTTTCTCAGAAATTTTACATGGGGTTGGTTGATAATGGAGGGCCCCCCATGTATTCTCACCATCATGAGGGGGTGGGAGCCTCGTCCAAGCAGGTCATGATGGTGGAAGGGCAGCATGTTTGGCTCATTTTGCATTCTGTTGTGGAGGCCAATGAATGTGCATCACTATCAAGCATTTCTCATGGTATATGGGACTATCCGTATTGCCAGAATATGTTCCAAAGAGATAAGTTTGTGGAGCATAATGCTAATGCTGTAGCAGCTGGAAGGGTTTCGGGGATTGATCCTATTGAAGAAATAACCAAACGTTGTATTAGAATTGTCAAAAATCCTGAAGATGCTGAGGTCATTGCATGTGTTTTGTGCAGAGGTTCTGATTATAGCAAATCTGGATTTGGCCCATGGACTTTTATGGTTTGTGATCAGTGTGAGAAGGAACATCATGTCGGCTGCTTGAAGGAACATAAGATGGCCGATCTAAAGAGATTGCCAAAAGGAAAGTGGTTCTGTTGCATGGGTTGTGGGATGACCTATTCTGCTTTACAAAATTTACTAACTTGTGGAGAAGAGAAGATCCTGGATTCTCTGTTGGATGTCATAAAGAAGAAGCATGAGGACAAAGTTCCACATATGGTTTCTGACTTTGAGGTGAGATGGAGGGTACTCAAAAACAAAATTGCTTCTCGGGAAACTAGAATGTTGCTCTCAAAAGCAGTTGCCATCTTCCATGGATGCTTTGACCCTATTGTCGATTCAGGAACTGGACGTGACTTAATTCCATCTATGGTTTATAGAAGGAACTCAAGGGGCCAAGACTTTGGAGGAATGTACCGTGCAGTATTTGTGGTGCACTCATCCATTGTATCAGCTGGAATCTTCAGGCTTTTTGGACAAGAAATTGCAGAGCTTCCTTTGGTTGCAACAAGTAATGATAACCAAGGCAAGGGCTACTTCCAAATATTGTTTTCCTGTATCAAGAAACTGCTTGCAAGCTTCAATGTGAAGAACTTGGTGCTCAATGTTATTGACCCAAAGATCTTAAATAATTATGGAAATTTGGGTGAACTTCATGATGAGGTTGAGAATTGGCAAGCCTTGAAACAACTGACAAAGTCAAGGTGCTGGGAGTTCGACCAGGGTCCGGAAAGAACTTACGGGGATTCGAAGTGCTCATATAATGGAAGAGGGCTACCCCCATTGGAAGCTACTTGGGAACCTTACCATTTGACCCAGCTGCAGTTTCCATTTTTCCACCTTGAGGACAAGGTGAAAGTCCGGGAGGGGAGTAATGATAGGCCGCCAGTGCAACAAACCTATCAAAGACGTAACAAGCAGCCGAAGGCACGATGCTGGGAGTAAGGGGGGCCCGCACATGCAGGTGTAACAACCAGCATGTGCGCTAGAGCTGTAATCCACACTGCTGAGGGAATAATCAGCAGTGTGAATGGGGAATTCAGTTAGAGTGGGGTCGGGGAGAGGAATAAGTAGGAGGGGAAGAGGGAGAGTGAGGGAGCTGAATTTTGGTAGAGAATTGGGAGAGTTAGGGCCTCTCGAATGCCCTGTTTCATTCTTGTTTTTCTGCTGAAAGGGATTGGGAAATATTGATATTGGATTGTATTGGAATTCTATTGGGATCCTATCATAAACTTTGGGGGAAGGTGTTTCAACAAAGGTTGAGAAGAGAAACTATATTCTCTAAATATTATTTTGTATTCTGTCTAATAGGTAAATAATGGAAGCTATCTACTTATTGAGGTGTTTAATGGAAAGGTCTAGCAATAAGTAGAAGATATGCATATGTTGTTTATAGACTTGGAAACAACCTATGACAAAGTTCTAAGAGAATTCTTAAGATTTTAGAGATGAAAGGAATTCAAATTGCTTATATATAGGTGGTAAAGTCATGTATCATAAAGCAAAAGTAGACTTTGTGGATGAGTTAGTGGTTACTAAGATTTTTCTAAGTATAATTTCATTATATTAAGGATCTATACTAAGTCCTTACCATATTGCTGTTGTGATAGATGAAATTGACAAAGCCATCCAAGAAGAGGTGTTTTATGTATGTTATTTGCGAATGATATTGTCTTTTGCCTGAGTAGATTAGACAAAAGAAGTTGTAAGTATTAAGCTTAAATTATGGAGATACACCATAAAATTCAAAGGCTTTAAGTTGAGCAGGACAAAATTGAGTTTATACAATGCAAGTTTTGTAAAAATAGAAGTGCAGATGATGTTGTGGTCAGACTTAAAGATTAAGTTATTCTTTAAAATGATCAGTTTAGATATCTCAAATTAATTGTTCAAAAAGAAGCAGATATTATTGAGAATGCTACTTATAGAATCAAAGCAAGATGGTTGAAGCAGATAAGTTTGTTTAGCATTTTATGCAATCTGAAAATCCCTTGGAAGCTAAAAGAGAAATTCTACTGAACAACTATAAGATTATTTTTGTTGTATGGCCTAGAATATTGGACAGTTAAATACTAACATGTACAAAATAATAAGCATATCTAAATGTCAATGTTATGGTGGATGTATGGCTATGTAAGAAAAGATAGAATTAGAAACAAGATTATCTATTATTTTACTTAATAAAAAAAGAAAAACAAGATTGTCTATAATAATGTTGGATTGATGCCTATTGAAGGTAAATGTGCAGGACATGAATAAAGATGGTTTGAATGTGTGATAAAAAGACCTATCGATGTTCTTGTTTGGCATATTTGCCTTCTAATATTTATTGTCTTCGTTTTTTTACGTTTTTTTGTAGGCTCAAAGACAGAAAGTAGGAGAGAAATCCTTCCTCTCTGTATCAACATTTGTCCAGGTAACAGATATGCTAACTTCGCAATTCTTTAAATTGTCGTGAAACCTTAATAAGACTTCCTTTTAGCCTCAAAAGAGATATTCTATTTATGATGTAATAAAAACATTGGCTGATTTTTTTTTTTTTTTTTTCTAGAGCTATTTTCAATGTTTCATTGTGGAAAATTGGTTTGAAATTTCTTCTAGAGATTGTCTTTGCTGTCATATTTTTGAATTTATTTCTCATAAAACTTTGACTTTCTCAATTGTATGGTTCAAAATGTTGGACAATTAAGCATGTATAAAATGAGTACTATTGAGATAGTGATGTTATTGTGTGACCATACAAGAAAAGATAAAATTAGAAATGAGATTATCCATAACAGGTTTGAGATGGCTCCTATAGAAGATAAGATGAACGAGATATGATTAAGATAGTTTTGATATGTAAGAAGAAGACCAAGACATACCTATGGGGCAAGTAGATGGAATGTGATAAATTTGTTGTAGAAGAGATAGAGGAAGACCAAAGGAAACTTGGTGGAAAATCATTGGACATGACATTGGATATAATAGCCTTATAGAAGATATGGCAATGAATTGAGATGATTGAAGAGGTAGATTTCATGAAGTCCACCCAACTTTGGCTTAGCTTAATTTTTTTTGGTCAAAAGGAGCTTATAAGCTCTTTAATTAAAATTTTATCTACTCATTTGACTATTCATGAACTTATAAGCTCTTCTAACATCTTATTTGAAAGCTAATAGGGGCAGATGGAACGGGAGATTGTAAAAAAGGTAGAGGAAGACCAATGGAAACTTGGTGGAATAACATTGGACATGACATCGGATATAATAGCCTTATAAAAGATATGGCAATAAATGGAGACAATTGGAGAAGTAGATTCCATGAAGTTAAACCACACTTTCAGGGTGTTTGGCTTAGCTCCTTTTTTTTTTTCG
This sequence comes from Diospyros kaki, assembly GCA_036245055.1. Lineage (NCBI taxonomy): Eukaryota > Viridiplantae > Streptophyta > Magnoliopsida > Ericales > Ebenaceae > Diospyros > Diospyros kaki. The sequence goes on along the minus strand of BSEG01000010.1, from coordinate 22,155,345 downwards.
AAAGGGCCTTATAAGTTATTCAATAGCTTAACATTTTTTTCTTCTTGTTTGTCTATTCATGAAGAGCTTGTAAGCTACCCAACTTATAAGCTCTCCCAACATCTTATTTTGAAAGCTAGTAGGGGTAGATGGAATGGAAGATTGTAAAAAGTAGAGGAAGACCAGAGGGAACTTGGTGGAATAATGTTGTACATGACATTGGATATAATAGCCTTGTAGACGATATGACAACGAAAAGAGATAATTGGAGAGGTAGATTTCATGAAGTCAACACCACTTAGAGGGTGTTTGGCTTAGCTTACTTTTTGGTCAAAATGAGCTTATAAGCTTTTCAATAGCTTAAAATTTTTGTACTCATTTGACTACTCATGAAGAGGTTATAAGCTACCCAACTTATAAGCTTTTCAACTTCTTATTTTATTTTTGAAAGCTAGTATGAGTAGTTTATTTTTTGATAGCTTATAAGGTACCACAAAATAAGCCCTTGTTGACCAAGAAAATGACCAAATTACCCTCAATATAAAATTTTAATAAAATCATCATAAATTATTTTAAAATCATCATATAAATTATTATAAAATCATGAAATATTATATACCATTATGAAATCATTATAAAGATTATTATCGAATATTATGAATAATTATAAAAATTATTATAGAATAATTGAAATCATAAAATTCTTTAAATTGATATATTAAAGATCAAAATTAATATGCTAAGCCTAATATATGCTTTAATTTGTCTCAAAGTACAACGAATTGAACTCTATAGCTAAAATTTTGTACTTTAGTGCAATGCTTAGTGTCATTAAGGGTTGTAATGTTGTTTTTGTAACTTGATTTTCTCAAAATTTTTTTGAAGATAGTTGCTTGTACGTCATGTATGAAGGTTTTTATGTTATAAATTGGAAATGCTACAGTCATACATTTCTAATAGGCTATTGAGGTGCCAAGTGGTGCATAGGATTCTTCGCTGTTCATGAATAGAAACCAGATTTATCCTTTGTCAGGTTTGTAGCCTTGAGGTCCTGTTTTCTTTTAAGCAAGGTACTGAAACTAACTAAAATTTTGAAAATATTTAAGATTTAACCACCTCATACATCATGTTATATTTTTGTGGATATTCATGTTTTTTAATTCATGTATTCTATCCTACTCAAACCTGTTAAGAAAAGGTCAAATTATCTGGTTATTTAGCGTGCAAATAGGAGTTTCATTCCTCTTCTTCGATTTTTGGTATGTGTGCATGCATATGTGTATTTCTAGATGATCTATCGAGAAACAAAAAATGATTATTCTTGGTTTGAGGGTGTTTTGTGGCAGAAGTCTGTGAGAGGCTTTGGTAGTGTGAAATTTTTATTATAAATTACTGCAATAGTGTGTGTCCTTGTCGTGTTAGCTTGGATGCTGATGAAACTCATCCTCAGTTGTAGGGTGACTTTCCTTTTGCCTCTTCACATATTTTGAATTTTGATTTGCACCCTCAGGGATCAACCTGATCTTGAATTCTAGTGTTAACTCCTAGACTAGTTTTTTTTTTGTCTTTTTATCATGCAAGCTCATAATTTGTGGTTGAGAATAGAATAATTGGTGCTGAAGAATATGCTACCATGCAAAATGTTAGTGAACTAGAATAGCTTATAATTTCTTTCAAAGGCCTTTTGTACTTATAAGCTGGCACATTTATAGTCTGTGCTGAATCCCCAATTTTAGTAAGTGCTCTGGTGACCTCATTTGTCTCATATGAAGTGACTAAGTACTCTGTGCTAAATCCCCAAATTCAGGGATCAATTATTTGTCTTGCAGAACTTCTATAGTCATTTGATGTTATCACATTGTATGTTTCCATAATTTAAGATGACATGAATTTTCAGTTGCTTTTGTCTTTTCCTATTGCTGTTTGCACTTTCCTTTTTTCCCTTTGCTACTTAAATTATTTATTTTGACCACATTAGTTAAAAAAATGATTAATATTTCAAGTCATGTTTCTTTCTTTCTTTTTTTAATTTCATTTTGCAGGCTGCTCGAAACAATGTTCTTCTAGCTGTGCCAGCGCTTCTTTATGCTATAAATAACTATTTGAAGTTTATAATGCAGGTAAAAATTTCAAAGATGTGAATAAAATTCAAATAGTTGAAGTTCTTCCTTTGTAATTATGATTTGGTTCTCCTGTAGATTCAGTAAGAACTTAAATTCAAGTATATCTTGTAAAAACAATTTGTTGAAAAGCTTATCTTGAATTTTTTTCTTTGACTGAGCTGAATGATTGAAGAAAATTTTCATTAATAACAGACTTCAATACTTATATCTTGGAAAATTCATGAACTCTAATCACTCTGCTTTATTCGTTGCAGCTGTACTTTAACCCTGCAACAGTAAAGATGTTGAGCAACCTGAAGGTACCATGTGTTCTGCTATATAGATTATTTTATGCTCTATATCATTTTTTTTTTTTTTTTTGCTTTTAAGGGGATTATGGTTGGGTTTCCATAGGGGTAGTGTGATAATCTGATGTTTTTCTGATTTGTGACTGTAATGTACTGTTGATAGCCATATAACCAAAATTACTTTTGAAGGTGCTTGATAGGTTGAGATCCATCACGGTCAAATAGAAAGTCACTCCTTATGCTTTGATATTCGTTCTAGGATATGTCATGGACCTAGGGTTTAGCCTAGGGTTGGATTTGGAATCGGCAGGATCTGATAGAAGTAAGACCAAGAACAGAATGATTGGAGAGGGAAATTGGACAGAAATGGGGGAAGAAATTAGGGAGAGTTGCAGAGGGAAACAAGAGGGAGAATGGGAGATAATTCTAGAGAGAAATAAGATCTTTGTTTATCAATTCAAAACATAACATCTCATCCTCAGCTGTGGCTTATATATAGCCTGCAGCCTCCCACATGCACCCATGTGCATTACAAAAACAGCCTAACTGCCTATTAGCTAAGAACAAAGCCTTATAACAGAAAACAAGAAAAGGAAATTACAATTATTGTATAATGCATGTAAACTCCTATTATTATATTTACTAATCTATCCTTGGGGTCATGACAAGATAATAAAGAAATTCATTGTATGTTGCATTTGACACCTTTAATCAGTGTTTTAAAAATTGGCCCAGGCAACCACCTAGGCGCTGCAGAGGCGTTAGGCAGCCCCTGGCCACCGCGAATATAGGCTAATCGGCCTCCCTAGGCGCTAATCCTATTAATTGGTCGTCAGAGGCGCCTAGCCGCCTGGGTTGAGGCGGCTCACCTAATTTTCAAAAGTTTTAAGTTAGGCTTTTTAAGTTCTGAGTTAGGGTTTCTCGTCGCCGCCACCGCTAGTTGTCTCTCTTAGCCCCTAATTTCCCTTGGCCCTTTGGCCGTCGTCGCCAGTCGTCTCCCTTGGCCCCTGATTTCCCAATTTTCCTTGACCCCTTGGCCGTCGCCGGCAGTCATCTCTCTTGGCCCCAATTTCCAGATTTCCCTTGGCCCCTTGGTCGTCGCCGCCAATCATCTCTCTCGTTGTTGGCTATTTTTCCTCCGCCCTCTGGTACGTATAGCCATCACCCATCATCAGTTTATATATATATATATATATAAGTTTCTGTTGCATCAAAAACTTTAAAAAAAAAAAAAAGAGCAGTCTGCCTAGGCCCTGCCTAGGCATCCAAGGCGCTAGGCCTCAGTCTGGCGCCTGACTAGCACTTAGCGCGTTTTAGACCACTGCCTTTAATAGAACAAAATGACAAAATAGAATCCATTTAGTTGACCATAGGTGCTAGGAGAAATTATTTCTAGAGTTGAGTAGGACCCCTAGTGATGTTTTTCATTCAAGAGACGTGAATTTGTGCAAATGGCTATGAGCTGTTGACCAACGGACGCACATATCCATGCATGTCTTCTACATAAATGGGTGCATCATACACAAAATTAACACATGCATGCATGTACAGGATATCATCGTGATGTGGTCCTTTAGAATAGGATCTCGTAATAGGACTATTCAATCCAAAATCCTTACTGTCAGCACTAGGAAGATGAGATTTCTTCCTGCTTTTCCCACATTTTGACAAATTGAATGGGCTCGTTTAAGGGTGGAAGAGGACCCAAAGATCTTCACAATACAACCCAGGTTTTGAATAACTTCTCTGATGATCCTTTTCCATTCCTGAATGCAGTTTAAATACAAAGGTTGCAACCATATGACAATAACTGTCTCCAGAAAACTAGGATTAAAAGTATAACTGTCTTCCCTGGACATAACTACAAGAAGAAATACAAATACGCAACAAATAAAAAATACACAGTCATAGTATTAACTAACTTAGTCATGCTTTATTTCTACAGAAATATTTTTTTCCAAGAAAGAATCTGCTGCTGGTCACTTATTCTGCTTCATGCTGTCTGTGTCTTCTGGACCCGTAAGAGTACTCCCTTCCTTCAAATCACGTGTGTCCTCAAGTGTGAAATTCTGTCACCAGTGGCTCTTCCATGGTTTCAATCCAAAACAGGTGCTTACAACAGTGTCCTTGTGTAAAGACCTCATCACAATGAAAACATAAATTCTTGGCCTTTCTTTCATCTAATTCATCCTTGCTAAGATGTTGCACCAAGCGATTGGTATTGTTAGAATTGCTATTTACCGATGCTGTCCCCAACTGGTGCGTCTCTTATAAAGCCTAGCAAGGCGCATGGCAGTAGTTAGATCTGCAAGATGGTGTAACTCCCCTTCAACAGTGATGTAATCCTGTGAACTGCTTAAGAAGATCTCCACTTCTTGCTCTGAAGTCAGCATGCCAGCCCGAGCAGATAATTGCTCAAACCATCGTTGATAATCCTCAATAGAGCCCACCTGTTCTAATTTAGCCAACTCCCCAAGCTTGTTGCTGTATATAGGAGGACCAAAACGCACATGGCATTGTTGCTTGAAGGTCTCCCAATATAGGACAGGCCGATCTCTTTCCAACTTCAAAAACCATAACTGAGCATCCCCTTCCAAGTGGAACAAGGCCAACCCGACCTTCTCCTCTTCTGGTGTACACTGATGGCAGAAGAAATGTTCATGCCTACTAAGACAGCCCAAGGGATCTTCGCCGCCATTGAAGCGAGGGAAATCGAGCTTGGAATAATGTGGAACGCAAGTGCAGCCATCAGTCTTATCAGAATCCGATCCTTGTCCATCAGCAGGTTGTTGAGGCTGCTGCTGGCTTCTCCACCATGGGAAGAAGGGAGCTGTGCTGGTAAGGCTTCAAATCTGGCAACAAATTCTGCTCGATCTTCTTGATCATCTGCAGAAAAGGCTTGAATTTCTGTTGGAAGGAATTTTCGCCCGTGTTGATTGGCTTCGATACCAAATGGTGTGGTCCCTTAGAATAGGATCTCATAATAGGGTGATTCAATCCAGAATCCTTATTGTCAGCAATAGGAAGATGAGATTTCTTCCTGTCCACTGTTATGGGTCCAGAAGATATGGACAGCATGAAGCAGAATAAGCAACCAGCAGCAGGGGGAAAAAAAGATTTCCATAGAAATAAAGCATGACTAAGTTAGTTAAATATTAATACTATGTATTTTTTATTTTCTTTGTATTTCTAATTCTTGTGTTAGTTATGCCCAGGGAAAACAGTTATTCTCTTGACCCTGGTTTTCTGGAGACAGTTAATTCTCATACGGTTGTAAGTATTTAAACTTCATTCAGGAATGGAAATGGATCATTGGAGAATTTATTCAAAACCTGGGTTGTACTGTGAAGATCTTTGGGTTCTCTTCCACCCTTAAACAAGCCCATTCAATTTTTCAAAATAGGTGGGAAAGGCAGGAAGAAATATCATCTTCCTAGTGCTGACAGTAGGGATTTTGGATTGAATTGCCCTATTATATGAGATCCTATTCTAAGGGGCCACATCACATTGATCGATAACCTCATATATCCAAGGATTATGCATTATCTATGAAATAATTAGATTGCATGAGAAATGTCTGTTCGAATTGCACATTTCTCACTTGGGGATTTTTTTTTACTCTTAATCCTTTTGTATTCCAAAATAGACACTGTTGAACATTCTGGTCACTTGGAACAAGGAATAAAATTCTTGGGCTGAATTAGAGAAGGAGATTACCAGGTGGAATTCTAGTAGCAGCTTTTATATCGTAGTCTCACTAAGTAGCAAACTTGTTTCTGACATCATTATGTGTAGACCTGCAACATATCAATGCCTCTTTTTCGGCCTTCTTTTGGGCTGGGATTCTTGATATAAGTGCGCTCACTTCTCTTGATTCATCCATGATATTAAATTAATAAAATCTTAGTTATGGTGAACACCTGTTAGTCAATGAAGCTGATGCAGAGCATAATGACATGAAAGTGGGAAAGGCAGCTTCTGAATTTGATCTTTTAAAGAATTATACAGTCATGTTAGGTGGGTTTCACTCCTAAATTTGCTTGGTTGGGTTAAGTTCTAGCTGCAGGGCTATAGTATGTGTTCATGCACTTGCAAGTTAATAAATGGATTATATATTCAAATTTTTACTGAGAAGTTATTTATATGTGGGAGGTTATATATGTTTTGTGGGAAGTTACTTATGTATGTATGAAGTTATGGAAAGTTATTTATGTTTTACTGGGAAGTTATTGGAAATTACTTGTGTTGGAAGTTATTTGGAGATTGCAGTCTCTCTCTCTCTGGGAGAACACATGAAGGGCATTTTTAGAATTAAAAATCATGTCAGAGCTTCAGTGGATGGTGACACCAGTTTTTCTTTTTATATGAGAATAGATATTATATGGCTCTATGTAGTAGAGTCTTAGATGAGAGTGCCCTTGCCACTTTTAATATTTATTCTGATGCTTTATGTTGCCCTTCCTTAGTGGTGCTTCCTAAAGAACTCTTGATGGGATTTCTTCTTTTCCTTTTCATTATTACAGACCATCCACACACTGTTCTGAGCCTATGCTTAAGTTCTTATCAAGAGAAAAATCCCTATTTCATCTGCTTAAGCCTGTCTAATCAAGCTACCCACGTGTGATCCTTCTCCTGTTGTTTACCTTCTAATTCTTCGCTATAGCAATACCAGAAAGTAGCTGCTAGCTAGATTTCTAGCACACTGTTCTTGAAATCCAATAAGTGTTTTCACTCAAAACTAAACCTTATTCATTTTTTTCTCCCCTTGTGCACAACCCTTGAATACCTTCCTTCCTGCTAATTGAATTCCAAAGCTGCCACTAGTCCAACCACAGTACCTTAATCTTACTGTTAGTGAGCTGCCATCCACCACAAGCCATTCCATGCCCCAAATTAACATCAATAATCCATTGCATTGTGTTCACAGCTATTTTGGTTGTACTTATGAAGTTCCCCAAATATCATTTCTTTTTTAGCTAAGCAAAAAGGGTAGCAGGGGGACCTAGCATGATGTGAATACAGTAGTTTGCGAGTCTTTACTAGTAGTGCGAAGTAGAAGTGAGAAACCAGTTTGAGCTACAGCTTGATCCCAACCCCACCAATGTGCAAGGTGCAAGTGAATCTAAACCCCCCAAAGTATTGTTGCACGGGGCATGAATTGAACCCATGACCATAATGACTGGAAACCATGTTGTAGCTTAGGCCACTTGGCAAACTAGCTAATTCCCAAAGCCAAACTAACCAATATTTCTACTGACTTGGTAGTTAGCAAACTAAGTTACAACAAAAGCTATTTGTATATAAAAAAAAAAAAAAATCAGAATAAAACTAACTAATCAATTGGAAACCTTTTTAGTTTACACAGTGTAAAGTAAGATTAATGACATTATGGTGGGGATATTAAACTGTCATGGGAAAAATGCTAGGCTATACTTATAAAAGAAAAAACAGAAGAAGATAAAATTGCTAGGGTTCTAGAAGTTCTATAAGAGACAATAAAAAAAAAAAAAAAAAAACTATTCTTGAAGGCATAGTTTTTTGTTACTTTGTAAAGGAGGTAGAAAGTGAAAGGACTGAAAAATAATTATTCCTAATTCTGAATGGTAAATGGAGATTTTGTTGTTGATGCAGAGTTGGCTTCTGTGAATGCTTAAACTAGAGAAAGGTTAAGAGGCAGGCACTCTGTCTTCCATACTCTGTGCATGTCTTTGTCAATGAGTGCGTGCATATAATTGTTGTGTCCTAGTGTTTATTTCCTTGTTCCTTTCATATTTCTGCCTCTAACTGTGGTGCCGCTCTGATTGGATTCAAGGGTTGGTTATTACTTACATTTTAACTGAATGTAGTTGTTTCTTTAAGCTGCCAATATCATGTCTTTTGTTGTTGCCAATTTTAGTTTTTGGTATATTCATTGGTAATGCAGTTCTTACTGGCTTCATTTAGTCAGCTTCATTGATCCTATTTTGGATATGATTTTAAACTACCTTAGTTGCTTTAATCTCGGAATTTAAATGATTCATCTTTGACTTTAATTTTATAAACCCATATCTCTTGGCATATTCTGTTTCTTTCCAAATATGAAATTAGCTTTCCTAGATAATGGAATTACCTTCTGCCTGCTGCCCCTGTCCACCCAAAGATATTTATATTCACTTGTTAATCTGTTTTGTAAATTGCAAAATTATTTAGGTTTTGGTTATTGCCGTTTTGCTAAAGATAATAATGAGGCGTCGCTTTTCAATAATTCAGGTTAGTTTGATTTGTACTGATTTCTTTTTATCTACATAACATCATAACATCTTAAGTTTAGATGCTAGTTTATATGAAGTTTTGGCAACATGTGTCTGCCTACATTTTAAAGCAAATTGGGTGCTGCCAACTATGATCCCAGTAACTATTTTCTTATAGTGGGAGGCTCTTGCTCTGTTGCTCATTGGAATCACTGTGAATCAATTACGCTTTCTCCCTGAGGGTACTACTGCATTGGGGCTTCCAGTTGCAACAGGGGCATACTTGTGCACATTGATCTTCGTGAGTTTTTTTTTTTTTTTTAACTGAACCAATTTTTTTTCTTAATTGATTGGACTGCATGCTGAACTTCTGTTCTTTTTTTGTATTTTCTTCAAACGTTGGAGCTTTGCTTAGTTGAGTTTTAACCAGGTTATGAGTTGGTGAATCTATTTTAATTAATGCTTGAGCCAGATAATAACTGAGGTCAGATACAGGTATAGGACATGGTGATCTATTGTTTTCTTGTCCTAGCGGATTTTAGAGAAATGAGGTTATGAATGGTTAGGACATGTCAACAGATGAATATATGCTTTGTAGTTATATATAACAAAAATGACCATTTTCATTTTTTTTGTCTTACAAGTACAATTATAATTTTGATATTAGAAATTAGAATAGTACAAAATTGAGGATGAGGCTTGGTAGCATGATAAGGCTGTTCTTTTGTGACTGCAAGGTCATGAGTTGTGGAAATAGCTACTTTGTAACACAAGGGTAAGGCTAGTTATAAAAATGACCTGCCCTCAACCCTTGCAAAACAGAGAGCTTTATGCACGGTCCCTAGAATATTCAGAAATTATTTTTCATATTCTCTATATTACGAAACATGAAAGGAACTTGTAGTATCTATGTTAGAAAGTTTTATGCATAATTAAGTTAAAAATATTGGACTCAATATTACTTAACTAAAAAGTTTAGAGGACGAAGCACTAATATATATAGAATTTTAGTATTTTTTTTGGATAATTACTTTCTGACTTATTTAAACCTGTAATTTGGCTTAATTTGTTTAACTGATTACCATGTATGTTCTTACCTTGGACAAGTTTTTACAAAGTTTTTGGTTCTAGATTACATCAGGATGAATTACATCACACAATTGTAGCAGTCAATCAATCAAAGATTGCAGCTATCAGTTATCCCAGATTTATGGCTATCAACACATAGTTTTTTGTTAAGAGTCCCTTGTGTTGAGAGTAAAAATAATAATATAGAGATAAAATTACCTCTTACTCTAATAGTTAAGTATTTGGAAAAGTTGGTGGTTAACAAATTACCTCTTGTGTTCAAATTTCACCATCAACCTTGATATTTGAACAGTTGCATGTCTTTGGATCAGTTTTATGGTGAATTTAACCACATGTAAAGGGGTGTGTTGAGAACAAAAGTAATAATATAAAAGATAAAGTCACCCATCCTTTTAAGCTTTTATATGAGTTGGTTAAAAATTTAACACCTTATTCCTCAAGAGGTAAAGCTGAAACATCTCTGTAGGGTAGCTACCCCCTGTTTCAATGAGAAGGCTGAAGGCTTTAGCAGTAAGGAAATGCCATGACTAAATATTCTCTAATTTGCCAAGCAAAAAAAGAAAAAAATGTATCCACTGGGTGAGGATGACATGGTAAGTGCTCAAGGAGATTGCCATGGGGCCAAGATCATACCACAGGGACACTATAATGATGGTCTGTGGTCAGTGGTCACCAAGGGAACAAACCCTTTGTGAAGATCAAGCCCCATGATACAAGTGGAAGTGATGCATGGATCCCACTCAACCATTTCTAACTTGGGTTATCTGCATGTGCAAAAAATGCATGGCACATGGCTAACTTTGAGCCTGTCCCTACTAGGATTATTGTGCATTACAGCCATTCAAGCATTGGAAGGGTGAAGTTTTCCTTTTTACAAATGCCTAGTTTTTGCTTGAAATATGAACATGTTCATAACTGTTTTCACGTGCTATTATGAATCTCTCTATAGCTCTTCATGGATCAGTTTTTTCCCTGGTAACTATTATGGACAGTAATAATCAAGCAACAAGCAACAAAATGGTTCATCATAATTCAAACTTTTTCCGGTTATAAGTTTCCTATAAAGATGAAGGGTGCTAATTTTCATGTGATTTTTAGAGGCAAGAAATTCTGAAATAATGACACAATAGTGGATACAACTTTTAATCTGGAGTGAAGGTCGTATGATGATAAGGACAAGATAATTGATGATGATTTTTAATCATTTAGGTCTTAGGATGATTTATATGCATTCCTCCTCCACAGGGCAGAAAGAAGAAAAGAAGTTTTTTTCTGTTTAATATGTATTATCATTTTCTATTTTTCTTGCAGCAAATGTTGGTAGTTGTACTCATGGACATGAAAGGAAAAAGGAAATTCTAAACCTGTGTTCACATTATAATTGCTAGAATTTGCAAAGAAAAACCTGTACTTATTGCTTTCTTGTATAAGCAGAACCTTCTTTTATGAAAGCTGAAATGCAGAAAAATAAATGTGCTCAATTTGGATTGGAATAAAATAGGAGCTTACCATGCCCTAGTAAAATGGTATTCTTTTTTTCTTTTCAGTCTAAGAATTATAATATACATCACCAAGCAGATATGGTCTTACAAATTGGGTTCTAAACATGGTATTGGTGCTCTGCTGTGATATTATAAATTTCTGATGCAAGTAACTTTTGTAAGGGGTTATTTACCAGAATATGTCTTTCTCCCAATGAGCATGTTTAAATATCGTGGGCATTTACAAAAAATTCAGAAAGAAGTTAAATCCAAATGGGTGAATTGGAAAGACAGAAGAATCTGAACTGTTGCATATGCATGTGGAGTTTAGTTGTCCTGAAAATCTGGTTTCCAGGCCGGCACCTGCTGTAAAAGCAATAAACTGCTCACAAGCTGTCTTAGAGTTACCATATTAATGGACACAAGTCACACCACAACATTCTGCAACAAGGAGGAGAAACTCTGATCTGGTTATATGGAGTATGATAGTCATGACACAACAATAACAACATGCACAAGCCTTAAGTCCACTAGATGGGGATTATGATAGTCATGATACCACACTAATGAAAACAATCACAACCCTTAAGGCCACTAGGTGGGGATGATGATAGTCATGCTATGTAGGCAATTAGTGTGGTATCATGACTATCACACACAAATCCAACCAATTAGTTGTTTGGGCTGGTATGGTGTAATTTAAATTCTATTTGATTGTCTATTTGAGGATTTTATTTTTTTGTCTTGGGCAGCATCAATGGAAAAGATTTTTTCCATTTATAATTTGTTTCAAGAATGGGCAGTACGCTTTATTGGTACTAAATGTATCATCCCCTTGGTGTGCTGGTGTTACTGTTGGTACTAAATGTATCAAGTGGTATAGTCGGCACCTACATACAACCCTCAAGTGTGCTTAGAAAGATTGGTGTTTCCTTTTCTGTTTTTTAGAATTACTTGGTGTTCCCTTGATCTGTAGCCTAGCATCATGTATAGAGTTTGGGAGGGAAGAGAGTTGGCAATAATGCATGTGACTTGACTCTGCTTCCTGTTGTGCTTTAGTTGCTGAAACTATTTAATTGTTTACATATACTATAAACTACTGTTATTTTCTTTTGTCTTATCTTTTGAAAAATTTTCAAAAGCTGAAATAGAACACAAAAGGAAAAGAATGCAGAAAACGAATTTGGTAGAGTTGAGAAACTAATGGAGCTTTTTTTTCTTTTTTGGTTAGAATTTTTGTTCTTTCATCTCACTAATATGATACATGTGGCAATCAGCACTAACTCATGGGGCTTGTCCAGGTCACTATCCCATCACTGGCATCTGTATTTAATGAGTATGCTTTGAAGAGCCAATTTGACACAAGCATTTACCTTCAGGTGAGATTTCTTTGTTGGTCATGCTTTTTATTATACCTTACAAGTACCTTCTCACAAATGGGTGGATGAGCGTCATTTCTAAGACCAACTTGCATCATCCCATTGACCTTAAGCCCATCACTAAATTACTAGGAGAAGACAATTGTTTTCCAGAAACAAGCTTAAATCTACTGCTATTGATAAGTTTATTACATTTAAAAAAATATCAATCTAAAACTCCAACTGAAATATTTACCACACTAAAACTTTGTGATTTGTGTTGAATTGTTAACCACTATCTCATCTAAAAACTTAAGCTAGTAGATAGAGGGCTAACTTTATCTTTTATTTTATCATTTGTATTCTCAACGTGCCCCTTCATATATGGCTAAGCTTTACTGCATGATTGGCCTAAACATATGCAACAATTTAAATATTAGGTTAGCGATAAGGTTTAAACTTAGGACAAAAGCAATCTTAGCCACCAAAGAGAAGGTACTACCATAATCTAGCACAAAAATTTGAGCATATCCCTTTGTAACCGGGCCTATAGACGATGAATTGTGCCATTTGAACCAACCTTAATAGTAAACAACCACCAACAACCAATAGTAAACATCTCCTCATTAACTAACAAGGTAGACATCTTCTCATCCATAGCATGCCACCACCCAAGACTAGAAAGAGCTTGTGCATCTATCTTAGGAATAGAATCAAAAGAAAGAGCAGACAGAAAAGCAGAATCAAAAGGTGAAAAATGATGGTAGGTCATGAAAGTATAAATGGATGAGGATTCTAAGTGGAATGTGTACCTCGAAGAATAGGAGCATGGGCAGAACTGAAGGAGGATGGAAAAATGGCACCATCTGTAGGAAAACATGGATATGAAGAAACATCATCATCAATAATAGAAGACACTTGAGTAAATGGTTGTCTAGATCGGGGATGGTAAGTCTAAAAAGGAGCAGGAATAATGGAACAGAGATTGGGACTGGAGTATGAAAAGATGGGAGAAGAAGAACATCATCAAGATGGGAAGAAGAAGTATCAGATGGAGAGACGAGAGTGATCTAGAAACACACATTTAACATAGTGAGGAGACAATTTATCACAACTAGGTGAGAGAAGACAAATCAAGTAGATCCAAAGATACAAAGGGCGATAGGATAGATAGGATCACGAGGAAAAAGTAAAGTGTGTGGAATGGATGCATTCAAAACAAAGGATGGCATATAGTTGATCACACAACGAAAAGTGAGGATAGTTGCATCCTAGAAAGAAACGGGACATTACATACGAAGTAGAAGAGTCTGAGCAGTCCCAATGAGATGGTTTTTATGTTCTACCACCCTGTTTTGTTGTGGAGTTTAACAAGAGGACTAATGAACAATACCTTCAGATGAGAGAAAAGCTTCAAAAGCTATAGAACAATACTCCTTAGCATTATAACTTTGAAGATATGAATAGAACAACCAAATTAAGTAGTAATCTCATTACAAAAAATGGTGAACAAATAAAGTAACTTAGTACCATCTTTCATCAAGTAGAGCCAAGTACAACGAGATTGATAATCAATGAATGCGACAAAATAAGAGAAACCCATTCTAGACTTGACTCTACTAGGACCTCAAATATTGGAGTGTTCAAGATTGTAAGGAGCATCAACTCTTGTTAATTAAGACAGTTAGAATCAAAAGAATGAACATGCTTGTCGAAGAGTGGATAGGTGATGATGAACGAGCGGAGAATGAATTTGAAGAGGTGAGGATGACCAAGTTGAGAATGAATATGAAGAGGAGAGGCTACTGTAGTAGCACAAGCAGTTGCCATAGATGACAACAAAGCAAGATGATAAAGCCCTTCAAACTTACACCTGATGCCAATCATCCATCTTGTACCCTAGTCCTACACAAGAACTGAATCAGAATAAAAAATCACACAAGAATGAGGGGACTAAGTGAGGCAACTAATATAAATGAGATTATATGGACAACTAGGAATATGTAATACATAATTGTTAGGTCCTTAGATTTAACAAGACCAATTCTCTACTAATTGAGAGAATTAGGGCAGAATTTAGGGAGAAATGTGAGGAAGATTTGGAGAAAGAGAGGAAAACAGAAGTAGGCGAGAGAGAAAGCAAGATCTAGAGAAAGAAAAAAAGAATTTCTGGAAAAAATGCTACGATAATCTGTTATTCAGCTGGATTGGGTTTTTATACTAATCCAGGTGGTTTAGTTTGGTGCATTACCATGCCAAAAATACTAAGAAACCCTCATACAAGTATTAGGTTCCTGGCAATTCTCTCCCCCCCTCCCCCCCCAAAAAAAATATTTCTTGTCCTCAAGAAGAGAAGGCAGGCAACTTGAGGAAACTGAGTAATGTTAGAAATATGAGAAGATACCCTACTTTCCTAATCTGATCTAATTGTATCGTGCATATGCACACTGATTTGATTGATTTGTATTTGCTCTGTAATTTCACAGTTGTACGTACTTTCCTTTTGTATATATTTCCTAAGGTAGTCTAGGAATCATCTAATTAGGAAAGTTCCTAATTAGACTTAGGAAACTGCTTATTGTGATAGGCGTGTATATAATGGCTATTTGAGCCTTTGAATCAATAAGATTGGATGATTTTTTCCACCTTTTTGACATGGTATCAAAGTTCGGTTCAATTCTCAAGCGATTGAGGCCAAAACTCTTTCATTGATCCACCTTTCATTGATCCAATCTTCTTCATTCAACTTGAGATATGTCCGAAACCATAGAATCTGGGGGTACTAATGAGGTCTTTGTTATGGGCAGTACTAGTGGGGGAGCGATTTCCAATGGTGAATTGCAAAACATCCAAGCAACTTACCGGTTGAATAAGAAAACTACCTCAAGTGGTCTCAATTAATCAGGACTTTTCTGAAAGGCAAGCGGAACTTAAGCCACTTGTTGGGGATGGGGCCAAAGAAAGGAGATCCTTAAGTGATTGAAGTAGCAGATTGGTATCAGAGTCTGGAACTTATTCAAGAATTGCCAAGAACCCTAGAAATCAATAGGTTTTATTCCCTGCCATGGATTTCGCGGCCTTTGCTGCAAGATATGACATCGAGAAGTTCGATGGATCTAATAATTATGGACTTTGGAGAATGAAAATGAGAGCTTTATTGGGTAATCTAGGATTAGAAGAAGCTCTCGATGGAGAGTCAAAAATTCCGAAAACCTATTCTAAAGAAAAGAAGAAAGAAATTATCAAGAAGGCATACAATACCCTAATCTTAAGGTTAGGGGACAAAGTCCTTAGAGAGGTTTCAAAGATGGAAACGGTGGTTGAATTATGGCTTAGGTTAGAGAGTTTGTATATGACAAAATCCCTATCTAAGGCTATGATGCAGTTTGGGTATAAGCAAAGTCATGGTGACCACATTTTATTTGTGAAACACTTAGGTAAGGACAAGATTACAATCCTATTGGTATTTGTAGATGATATTATAGTTACTAGGAGTGATGAAGAAGAAAAACTGAGGCTGAAAACACAATTGGCTCGAGAATTTGAAATGAAAGAGTTGGGGAAACTGAAATAATTCCTTGGAATTGAAGTAACATATTCAAGACAAGGGATATTTATATGCCAATGAAAGTATATTTTTGACCTGCTCAAGGAAACAGGTACCCTTGGATGCAAACCAGTGGGTACACCTATTGATCCAAATCATAGAATGAACCAAGACAACAAGAAGGGAATGATCATTCATAAAGGGCGCTACTAGAGGTTAGTAGGAATATTGATTTCTTGCTTATGTTGTGAGAGTGGTTAGTCAATTGATGCATGATCCTAAGGAAGAACATCTACAAGAAGTTCAGAGAATTCTCAAGTATTTAAAAGCTACTCCAGGAAAAGGACTTTTGTTAAAAAAAGGAAGTAATTTGATAGTAGAGGGATATATCGATGCTGACTATGCAGGATCTCTCACAGACACGAGGTCAACTACAGGCTACAACACTTTCATAGGAGGAAATTTGGTTACTTGGAGGAGCAAGAAGCAAAATGGGGTAGCCAGGTCAAGTGCAGAAACAAAGTTTCGTGCTATGACTCTAGGTGTTTGTGAGCTTTTGTGGATCAAACTAATTCTAAAGGATTTGATGATTGAAAGTGGATCGATGAATCTATACTGTGATAACAAATTAGCTAACAATATAGCACACAATTCAGTACAACATGATCAAATGAAGCATATAGAAGTGGATAGACATTTCATCAAAGAGAAAATTGATAGTAGACACATTACTATCCCTCACGTGACATTAGAAAACCAATTAGCTAATGTTTTAACCAATGGATTATCCACTTCTAGGTTTCAAGAGATTTTTGGCAAGTTGGGAATGGAGGATATCCACTCACTAGCTTGAGGGGGAGTGTTGGAATAAAGGAAATAGAAGATTTACTCGGCTAATTGGCTTACCAAGGAATGCATAAGATTATGTTTCCTAATGTAGATATAGAATGTACAGTTAGCTGTTTTTCTGTATAAATTAGCTACCTAATTAGTTAGTTTCCTAATTGTTTATGTTTCTGTAATAGTTAGTTTCCTTAGAGGCTAGATTGATAGTTTCCTTAGAAGATAGATTGATAGTTTACTTATGAAGGTGACAATACTCACCTTAAATATGACTGTAAATATGTGTTGAATATACAAGAATTTTGTGAATTTCTTCAACAATTATCTCAAAACTGGATCCATCCTTGAAACCATGCATCTGCCACATCGTTCAAATAAGCAGAAGCTACAGTTATTCTTTGTTGATCTGGTATATTATACAAGGTAAAAACCTTTTGACACCGTTTAACCCACCACCTAGGGTTTTGACAATCAAACATTGGAATCTCCAACTTTGGCAATGGAAAGTAAGGCTGATTAGATGCAGCCTGTACCTCCTGCCTCCTCTCTACTGTTCTTGTAACCACATTTTCTTCCATAGGTTCAATTTCTAGTTCAGAAGAACCAGCTGTTCTAAGATTTGTTCCATTTCCTTGCAAGATTGGATCAGATCGCTCCTTAGGAGGAAAATCTGTAGGAAGACTAACCTGAGGCATTTTGGAGAACATCAACATGAATCCGTCCAGTCTTCTTGCCAAACCATCCATAGAAGCTTCGAATTTCCGGTCCAATGGAAGGATTGCATTGTGATTTCTGGTGGATCCTGCTTCCAAAATCAACATGAGTGATCAGAGACAGTTTCATTCACTTGCTGCAACTGAGCTTCAAACTGCTTCATGCCAGTTCCATCAGCCAAGGTGAATTTCCGAAAGAAGCTGAATCGGTGACCTAAGACTTGCGTTGATACCAAAATGTCAGGTCCTCTAGATCTGACAAGACCAATTCTCTGCTAATTGAGAGAATTAAGGGCAGAATTTAGGGAGAAATGTGAGGAAGATTCAGAGAAAGAGAGGAAAACAGAAGTAGACGAGAGAGAAACCAAGATCAAGAGAGAGAAATTTAGAGAGAAACAAAGAATTTATGGAAAAAATGCTTTGATAATTTGTTATTCAGCTGGATTGGGTTTTTATACTAATCCAGGCAGTTTAATTTGGCGCCAATGAGGATGCCAATACAAAGGTACAAACTTGAAGAGCTTGTTACAGTACAACTGCCTATAAGTACCATACCAAAAATACCCTTATAGAAGTATTAGGTTCCTAACAATAATTAAGAGAAATAGACAGAAGTGGATCAACTTATCAATACTTGTGGGAATGGTTTTAGAACCATCGACCACAATAATAGGAGGAAGGGAAACAGATGAATGAAAGTGGGAAAGTAAAGATTTATTTTCAAAAATTTGTTCTGAAGTGGTAGAATCAAGAATTCAAGGACTAAGAAAGGCATGTGAAAGACATATACAAGAATTACCAGTAGATGACACAGTGGAGGTATAAGAAGACTGGGCAAAAGAAACTACAAGAGAGGATGCCTTGGCAGGCACCTGCAACTGGCCATGCTCTGCCAATTTCTCAACAGAGATGGTATAAGTAGGGGTTGGTCTTCTGTACTCTCATGGGCTGCAACATTGGCTTTAGGAGCCCGACCATGGAGAGTATTTCAAGTCTCCTTATAATGACCAGGGCAATGATAGTAATTACATAAAGGTCATTTACCATCCTGGCCACGCCCAACACCTCTATCATGACCACCGCCAGAACTAGACTCAGATGAAGATCCATGAGTCTAAGAAGCAAGAACAGACTGCTCTCCAATTGAAGCCTCAGAAAAGGTCTGTGTGCTATGAAGAATCCTAACAAATACCTTTTCCATGGTAGGTACAGCTGGACTGCTAAAATCTGAGCATGAATACCCTCCATATCAGCCCCAAGACGAGCCAGGGAAAGCACCATAAACAATTTATCCTTCTGTTTCTTCTGCTTAACAAGATCAGCTGTAATCGGAGCACAACATTAAAATCTGTCACAGCAGACTGGATTTGACCCAAGTAAGTAGCCACATCTCATCTCCCCTCTGAATATAGAACAGATCACTAATGATAGTGTATTTATGCACTATATCACTAGTGTACAGCTGCTGTGCATGAGACCAAATATCAAAACAGGTCTCATAAACGCGAAATTGGGGGACTAAATCAGCATCTATTGACTTCCACAGCAATGCGTACAATTACAAGAGAAGATGTTCTTACCCCTCCAGAATTTGAGGAAGTCATAGCTCAAACTAGAGACAATTAAATTAACTGAATATAGTGGGAATCACCTGAGACAGAATCCTGGTGCGAAATCTCAGATTAGAGAAGAATCAACAGATCAGAGTGAAGGAGTGACCAGACCACTTCAGACCAGATCAAGATCAGATTGCTTCAGACCAAATCTCATGAATTCCAAATCTACAGACCAGATCGTGCCAGTTCTAGGTCAGATCAGATGACAACTTCTTATTACAGAAGTTCATATTGATTACTGAACCAAGACTGATCTCTCACAACAGAACAGATCAAGTAACACTGAAACCTTAGGTTATGATTTTTCTCTCTCATGCTATGGCTCTGATACCATGTGAAGAAGAGAGAGAGAGAGAGAGAGAATGATATGGAGGGAAAAATCTAATTCTCTATTCACTGTTTGGTTTATATACAACTCAAAACAAACTGTGTACAACTGAGAGAAACAGCACTATGTACAACACTACTAAGCTACATCCTTCTAACATTTTTGAAAAACATTTACCACTTTCTTACTTTGTAGCAAAATACAACCTTAAAACATAAAAAACCATGAACCAGGTTTCTTTAATAATCGATAAATCATTATATGGTTTTTAAAAATAGAGAAGAAACTGGTGCAATTTCTCACACATGTTTCAACTTTTATTTTGTTTTTCCTGATTTTATGAAGAAGTTGGGGACCATTAATACATAGATAATAAACCAGTTTTTACCGTTTATTCAACAATTAATAAATAGGAAAAGCAGTTTATGAAGAAAATCTAAAAATTTGAAAAACCACCTTGGGGGTTTTCAGAGTTGTCTTTAATGGTCTTTGAATTTGTGTGATCTATTTTTTGAATTTGTTGGAGGAAAACCTTAAATACTAATTGAATAAACTAATTTACGGAAAAAAAAAAACTAATTTACGGTTTACTCATCATTAGATAAATCAACTATCAGTTTATGAAGAGAAGATAAAACCACTAAATTGGTTTCTTAAAGAACATTTTGGCGCTAACAACAAATATTGAGTAAACTGGAAACACTGAAAGTTTTGAAATCATGTTACCAGTTTACTGAACTATTAAAGAAACCGGGTTTACGGTTTATTTAATGTTTGAGATTGTTTTTTGTTGCAAAGTAAGAAACCAGTAATACGGTTTTCAAAAATGAAGAAGAAACTGCTCTACGCTTTCCAAAGATAAAGAAGAAACTGCTATACAGTTTTCAAAAATAAAGGATAAACCAATAATACTGTTTTCAAAAATAAGGAAGAAACTGGTGTGGTTTCTTCCTTATTTTTTATTTCTTCCTTATTTTGAAAACTGTATAGCAGTTTTTAGTTGTACTTTTATGCTTTTTGCATGTGGGATGTAAAGCGATAAATTGGTATACGGTTTTTAAAATAATGCTGAATACGGTTTTCAAAATTAAAGAAAAAACCCCACCTGGTTTCTTTATTTTTAAAAATCCATGTCGGTTTCTTCTTTATTTTTGAAAACCATATAGCAGTTATTAATTCTGATAGTTTTACGTTTTGAACAAGGGAGGTGAGAACAATCAAATCATAGAGTTCAAGTGGTAAATATTTTGGTTGGAGTTTTAGATAATTTTTTTTAAAAGAGTTCTAAATGTTAAATAAACTTGCTATTGATTCCCTTAACAATTTCCACTTTACTGTGTCATGCATCCTTTCTGTATGTTCTTTGGTGGACCTCAGCCTATTCTTTTAGCTGGACAGTCACCATCTCAATGCTGTGTTGATATATTTTACCTTGAGATAGTTTCTGAAACCTTTGCACATCGTGAACCTGTCATTTAGAGGCCTCATTTGTTGTTATTATTGCTTAACCTTTAAAAACTGTGGAAGACTATTTGACTTTCACTAATATTCTTGTTTCTCAGAGAACTTTGTCCTTGACATTATTTAGCTGTCAAAAAATCACCCTTTGGTGGTGGGGTGAATAAAAACCCAAGCAGTATTTTGAAATGCTATGCTGGTTTTCATTTGCCTTATAATTTCATTCTATGTTCTGCAGAACTTGTTTCTGTATGGTTATGGCGCAATATTCAACTTCCTAGCCATTCTTGGAACTGCCGTCTTTAAAGGTATGGATATTTTGTATGAGGTCTAGCAAGCTTTTGTAATTTCCTAGAAGTTGTCAGATCCTCAGATGTGACAGTGGTAATTTCGGTATTATTCAAGGGAAATTGGAAATAGAGAGAGTTGAGAAGAGAATTGAGAGAAAAAAAGAGAGAATAGGAAAAGAGGAAAAGATTCAATCTTCAATTGCCTGAATGAATGCCCATCCCCTTACAAGTAGCCTTTTATAGGCATACCTGGTTGTTCTTCAGTTATTGTAACTGAAGGTCAACAAACAAAGCAACAGCCAGGGCATCTAACCAAATCACAACAATATGATCTAACCGAATTGCAACAAAATGCAACCCAATTACAGTATTGCCCTTCTAATATCCTAGGGTCGTGACAGAAGTTTCCTTGGAAGAAGGTTGTGGAGGTTCAAAATATTTCAGCACATGGACTCGATTATGAAGTTTAATATTTAGATGAAAGAGAATCTGCATACACTTTACAGTTTTATTAAAAATAAATAAATAGTCTTCTGCTCAAAAACATAAAGTAAGATGGCACCTAGATATTTCTTCTGCTGTTACATATGCACCTAGGGATAGTTGTCTGATTTCTTCATTTACAAGCTGTGCAAACATTAGGATTTTCTGTACAAACTTCATAGGATGAATAAACCGTAAATTAGGATTACCTCAAATCAAAGTATTCAAGGAATACATTTTTCTTTTCTTTATCTTTTTTTTTTTTTTAAAAAAAAAAAAAATTCACGAGGGTGTCACACATAGAATTAAGGCAGGTTGGCTAAAATGGAGAAATGCATCGGGGGTGTTATGTGATGGTAAAATCCCATTAAAACTGAAAGGAAAATTCTATAAGACAGTTATAAGACCAGTCTTGTTGTTTGGCTCAAAAATGTTGGCCGATCAAATACCAGCATGAGCAAAAGATGAGCATAGCAGAGATGAGAATGTTAAGATGGATGTGTGGTCATACAAAAAAAGATAAAATTAGAAATGAAGTTATTCATAATAAGGTAGGCGTAGTGCCAATCGAGGAGAAGATGAGAAAGACTAAATTAAGATTGTTTGATCATGTGAGAAGGAGACTAAGAGACGCTCCTGTGAGGAGTTGATAAAATGGAATAATTAGTCAAAAAAAGAGATAGATACAGACCTAAGAAAATTTTGGAAGAGACATTAAAGTTTGATATGAAGTGTATGGGCTTAAATGAAGATATGACAAAAGACAGAAATACATGAAAATCTAGAATTCATGTAGCCGACCCCACATAATGGGATAAAGGCTGGATATGTTGTTGTTTTTCTGTTTTTTATCTTTTTTTCTTTTTCAAATGACTCATTATCCAAATTTTTAAATTAAGGAGGTCAAAAACTAAGTGTGTGGAATGCAAGTTAAGTAAAAATAGAAATATGGGTGATGCTATTGTGAGAGATTTGGAGATCAGTTTGTCCTTAAAAAATATCAATTATGATATCTTGGACAAGATATCAATTGTTCAAAAAGGAGAGATTATGGAGGATGTTTCTCTTAGAATCAAGGCATAATGATTGAAATGAAGAAATGTGTAGCATTTTATGTGATTGTAAAATCCCCTTAAGCTAAATTGAAGTTTTACCAAATGGCTATAAGACTATCCTTATTATTGTATGGGTTAGAATGTTGGGCAGTTAAGCACAATATATACAAAATATGAGCATAGCTAAGATTTGAGTTAAGCACAATAAATACAAAATATGAGGATAGCTAAGATTTGAATACAATGATAGATGTGTGCCCATACAAGAAAAGGAAAAGTAAGAAACAAGTCCATACATAATAAGTTTGCAGTGGTGCTTATGGAAGATAAGATGTGGGAGTCACAATAAAGATGGTTTGGACATGTGGGAAAAAGACAGAAAGATGCACCTGTGAAGCAAGTGAATGAAATGGAGGAAGTTTGTAGCAAAAGAGGGAGAGGAAGACCAAATAAAACTTGGAGGGAAAGTCTTAATCATGACATAGGATATAATGACCTTATAGAGGATATAACTTCACCTAGAAATGGTTGGAAGTCTAGAAGACATGTAGTCAATGTACCTAGTGGCATTAAGACTTGTGATTGTTATTTATGTTATCATATTTGTTATCCTAATTTTGTTACACTATTCGCTTCAAATTATTCCCTCGATCTCATTCCTCTCAACTGTTTCTAGGTCCTGGTAGCTTGGATATTTTGCAAGGGCATTCAAAGGCAACTATGCTGTTGATATGCAACAATGCAGCCCAAGGGATCCTATCCTCATTTTTCTTCAAATATGCAGGTCCATATGGCTGAGACATTCTGCGTTTTTTAGCTTAGTTATAGTGCTACCATTTTTGTCAAAAGAAATAATCACATTTGTGGTTGATACTATTTTCATGTGTCATTACCACTGTTTATTCCCTGATCATTTTTGGTTTTTTATTTATTTTTTCTTTTTAATATTTGTTTCTCTTAAACAGATGGCGTTATTAATTTTTGTTTATGTTATTGTAGACACACCTGTCAATTTTCCCTAAATCATAACTCATCGAGTCTCTACAAGCTGCTGCTACTGTTCTGCCTTTTCTTTTTCCATCTGGCACATTAAAATTTTGAGATACGCAAGTAGATAATTTGAAATGAGAATGTAGTTGATTCTTTTATCTTTTTCATGTTGCTATCCATAAAGTAGTACAGTACATGGAGAATCTCTTGAACTGGAAAGGCATGAACTGCCACTTCTGGTATTTTCTATTTGACTCAATCTTTCCAGAATTTTAGCCCGTATTTCTGCCTGAGTTTTGCTCAATTCTACTTGGTATCTAATTCAAATATGGAAACTCTTTTCTTTTCATGAATATTCAGCAAATTAAGGGCCAAGTTGAGGGCTATAGTTTTGGTGGGTTGTGACCATTGTTTCTCCAAAGGGAGGGGAAACCCCCTGAAATTTAAGAAAGAATCGTAAAGATATTATGTGAATCTCTAGCCTTTAACCATGAGTCTGGTTAAACACGCTGTAATTCTCAGTCCATAACCTGCCCTATCAAATGGAAAATTAAATTTTGTTCCCAAACTGTTCTGAAACCTGGTTAATGGTTTCCTTAGGAGTAAGATTACTTGACTTTTTTCTTCTGTATGTACATTTGAGTGTTTCTCTATCCATTTGGATTCCCCTTCTATAACGTGCCTTTTTGCTTTCCTATTACATCTGAATGGCTAGGGCAATAGAATTACATCTGCACAAACACTGTCTTAGTCAACCACCCCCAAGTTGAATAATGTTGATATCTCAGACTTTTGTGTATAACTGGGTTTGGAATTAAATAAAGTTCATATATTGTATTCAGTCAACTTTTATGTAACTGGACAGGACTGTACAATTTATAAATGTAGTTTGTGCCATTGGTGCCATATTCTACTTCAAAGCAACTTTTCTGTCAACAGAGCATGATTGATTTTGCCTGTGGAACAATAAGGCTTCTCCCTTGTGATTGGAAGGTCACAGGTAGAGTTATGGAGATAGCCTCTTGGTGAAGCAAGGGTAAGACTGCATTCAAGAACAGCCCCCCTACCCTTCCCTTGCAAAGTAGGGAGCCTTGTGCAATTGGGAAACCCTTTAACCCCCTAATTTTCCCCTTGACCCTGCCAGTAGTTCACCAAATAATGAAGCTCCAGATTGGATGCTGAAGAAGAGTGTATTGCTCTTATCTGATGATTATAAGAGAAGTACCTGACTCAGGTAGAAACTGTTGCCTCTATCTTCTCGTCTTGAAAAGATAAATAGAAAAAGGACCATTAATATGACACACTAGTTAATGATTTTCTCAATTCAAGGTAGGACCATATGATAGCATTGTCCAGGTGTTGCATATGAACTCCAATATTACTGTTTTATAACCGTGTGAAGTGAAAGCCTGAGAACTAAAAAAAGATACAGAGTCAGTAACTGCAGGGATACTATCATAGTATTAGAATGTATCCTTTCTGCAATTTGAGCTGTCTAAACACAACTGGCTCCCTGAAGCAATGTTAGGTTTTTTGGGGGCTGAGAGAGAGCTGGTTTTAACAATCTGCTGGTAGATTGATCAGTAATTATATGCCATGTGTTGCAACTACTACCAAAATCAAATAGCTCAACACCCTAGGCAGATGTCTGAAGCATACATTCAAATGTTGATGCATTATAATTTGCTGTTTCAAATGACAATACACTATTGAGATATTTTTAAGCATTAATCTTGATAAGTCCCTTTGATGCTTGCAGATACGATTTTGAAGAAATACTCCTCAACTGTTGCCACAATTTTTACCGGCATAGCATCTGCCACATTATTTGGCCATACTCTGACTATCAACTTTCTCCTAGGAATCTCTATTGTGTTTATCTCAATGCACCAGGTACTTTGATAGAGTTCTCATTTCAACCATTTTCTGTACCTTGCTTAGATCCTGTTCAATTCTTTTTGCCTCTTCCAATTTGTTTTGGATACTTGTCATTTTCTTTTGTTCAGTTCTTTTCACCTCTATCAAAAGTTAAGGATGAAACACAAAGTGATAGTTTGGAGACGGATGTTCAGAATAATCTAAGGTACTCTTCCTTTTGTACCTCAAATAACAATTGGCTTTACTGAATTTCTGTTTCTGTTTCTGCTTCTGCTCTCAGACTAAGAGGAATTAGACTTTTGTGTATATTACAGAAACTTAGGAAATTTGATCATAAGGGATGGCTTAGTCCTTGAAGAGGGGCATGAATAAACCTGGTCTTGTAGTTAAAGGCACATATCTCCTGCATTATGTACTGGTAACGTTAACCAATTTTCTTCTTGGATCAAACCCCTCACAGTATGGGGTGAATTCATTAAAAAACTTGAATATCAAGATTCTTTATCTTAATTTTTAAGTTACACTTCATGTTAAAAATAGTCTTATATTGTTTGACACATAGTAGCCAAACAGTCTAAACTCAAACTTTTATTGAACAGTAACTATTAATTGGTTGGTCCTAGTGATCTCCATATATGGTAACAATAATAATACACCAAACCTTAGTCTCACTAGGTGGGATTGGCTAAATGAATGCCAGACATCCCAGACATCTTTAATAAGGTCATTATATCCCATATCATAGTTTCAAGTTTTACACTTTTTTTTTCCTGTCTTTCTTGCCACTTTCTTTAGCTCTTTTACTAAAAATTTCTTTTATTCCATCCACCCTCCCCATGTATCATTCATATGTTCGAACCATCTTAAATATGGATATTTATTTTTAATAGGCACTATAACTTTATTACAAATAACCTTTTTCTAATTCTATCTTTTCTTTTATGGTCATTCATTTACTACAGTATCCTTATTTTACATAGGCTTAAGTTTTGCATATGTTGATGCTTAACTGTCCAAAGTTCTAAAATAATTGTACAATCACATAAAATATTGAAAGCACTTCTTTAACTATCCTGTCTTGATTATATGAGTAATGTCCTCAATAATCTTTTGCCTTTTTGAATAATTGATCTGAGATATTTAAACTAATCTTTTCTGGGATTAAGTCTTTGGCCTATTGAACTTGAAGCCTCTAGGTGAGGTTGATTCAATACATTCCGGCTCATTTCTATCTACGATGGTATCTACTGTACAACTCGTGTCATGTCTAAGAGTTTCTCACCAAGTTCTTTATTTTTTGTCTTCTTTTACTTCTATCACTACAAACTTCTTCTATTCCATTCGCTTTTCTCACAGGAGCATCGATTGGTTTTCTTCACACAATACCAAACCATTTTAATCATATCTCATGCATTCCTTAATAGGAGCCACTTTAGTGTTGTTACGATAACCTCATTTCTAATGTTGTGGTTTTTTGTATGGTTGCATGCCTACCACAACATTGTTATCTTAGTTATGCTCATATTTTTCCCTATTTGGTGGTGCTTTACTTCCTAGCATCTTGTCTCATAGACTTAAAAGAAATTTTACAATTGTATAAAATGCCAAAAGTTCTTTTCCATTTTACCATTCTGCGTATATTCTTTGATAATAACATCCTCAATAATATTTATCATTTTGGACAATTGACCCATGATATTTAAATTGATTTTTTCTTGAAATGAGTTGATCTTGAACTCTCATCATAACATTATCCTCCACTACTCACATACAAATATACATTGGCTGGTAAGATAGTTTGAAAGAGGGGTTTAGCTTGCCATATGCCAAAAACTTGGAGAAAGAGTGAAGAGATATTTTTCCATGATTGAGAGATGAGAATAGGTAGAAAGGAAGAGCTTTGGATCATGAAGGCAAATCCACCTTGGGCTCCTAGTAATCTGTTTATTAGAATATTTTGGATAATTGGGAGCTTAGTAAATTATCTACGCTAGTACTTTGAACTCGAAAATTCAGGAAGGATATAGAAAAGATAATTTAGGTTGAAATACTATGATGCTTCCATTTTTATTTCTTTAATAAAATAGTCTTTCGCTAAGTTCTAAGGGAGAAGGGAAAGATTAAAAAGACAAAATGATCTAAAAAGTTTTCTTGAAATGCATCCTTATAGATTAGGGAACACATATGTTTTGCTGTATGATAAAATTCAGAACTTGAAATAAGACACGAGATAAATGGTAATGTCAAAGCTCCATTATACTTTCTCATTTGAGATGCAAGTCATGTTTCCATGTTATATAGGTTAGTTCCACAATATCGACCATGTGATGAAATATGGCCATATCATTTATCTCCATTCACCATCATCTCATGAAAATTTTCTGTGTTAAGATTGTTTTGAAATTTTATCTCATCATTCCTTTGCCAGAGGAGTCCATTTAGAAGAGCATCTGGTGTAAATTTTGCCATGTTCTTTTGCATGGATTTGTATTGTTCGTGTGACTTTTAGAAGTCAATTGATGTTATGAGTGAGTGCCATGTCATCGATCGTAACTTGGTTAGAATAAGGTACAATTGATGATGATGATATGAAATGAGATGCCTTGTGGAAATTCTTTTGGTACCTTTTCTTTTTTGTTTTATTTTTCAGCAATAAACATTGTTAATGACATCTGTCATACAGTTGGATCATATTCTTTTTCTTTTTTATTTGAAAATTAAGCTTTGCATGTTGAATCTCTGTGCAGTAACTATAGGTTATTTTCCTTGGTTCTGTTGCATTCAAGCCTAGTTATGATGATTTAGTTGCCCAAAGATGTGGGGAGAAAATAGCTGCAAAAAAATTTGTTAAGATGCCAAGTTTGTTGACAGTTAGTAGAGATTGAGAAAATGTGTCAATGGATCATTTAAATTTGTGTTTAATACTATAGCATTTTACATTTTCTTTCTTAAGTACATGTGTATTGCTGGTGGTTGACCTCAGAAAGTCCTAGTATTGTCTCCTATTACCACCTCAGATAATTGATCTAACTGCAGAAACAAGGGGAGAGAATAGGAAGTAAAAGAATAAGAAAATTCAGGAAAGGTAGCATGTTTATTGGTTGATGTAGTGATGCCAATGCTAAGTTATCTGTCATACTATTTATTTTTCAGGTCAAAGGACAGATCCTTCATAAATATGGCAGCTGGTGCAAATGAGGATGTAAAGATTTTCCATTACATCTTGTATATGTTTTTATCGCATTTGATTCATGCATATCTTGCTTAATCCTTTGATTCTTTAACAGGCTAGCCATCGAGTCAGTCATGACGAGAAAGCACCCCTTCTGCCCATTTGAAGAGGTTATGAATTGCAGCATTGGCATGCTTGTATAACTCTCTCTCACTC
Organism: Diospyros kaki; assembly: GCA_036245055.1. Taxonomy (NCBI): domain Eukaryota; kingdom Viridiplantae; phylum Streptophyta; class Magnoliopsida; order Ericales; family Ebenaceae; genus Diospyros; species Diospyros kaki. Next base: position 22,126,209 of record BSEG01000010.1, on the reverse strand, counting down.
TCTCTCTCTCTCCTACACACACAAATGCAGATTAAAATTGCTTTCACAGTATAACCAACTGTTCAACTCGTGAAACTTATCACGTCACAGTCAACTCTACAACCCCGTTGACTACTAAGATTGCCCAACCAGTTTTCTGACATAAAATAAGTGCACCAACCTACTATGAACGAGAAACAGCACCCCTTGGGATCTCTGATATTTAACGAGTGCTTAAATATACTCTTTTCCTTCCAATCCCCCACCCTCATTCAAGAAGAGGAGAAGAAAAGGGCAGGAGTTATGGTTCTTCTTGTGTGTTCAAAAGATGCAATTATGTATTTGGTACTCGGTGGTTATTGTGGATGAGGCTAGTTGGTGCATAGTATTTGTCTGAAGGGATGGACTTAAACTGATTAAGATCTGCTCCTGATCATCTCAATCAAATAACATATGACTGTTGTTATGAATTCTGATTTCAGGAATATCTCTCGGGAATGCATTGCTGTTTTGGATGGCATTATGGTCAGTTAGAAGACACAGCCAGTTTATTATAGTAAAGCCGATATAATAAACTCTTGAGAGATTTTGTTTTTGTTGTGATCCATCACATTCGTTTTGTCGCGTCTGGTACGCAAAGGTGGGTCCTGGTATAGAACAAGGAAGAAGGGGGCAAAATTTTTGTATTTGTCTTTTAGCTAAAAGGAGAATAACTGTTTACCTTATAATTTATCTACCTCTCTCTCTCTCTCTCTCACACACACACACACACACACACACGTAAATTTGACATGCGTGTGAACTCTTACAGAAGAATATTATTAATGATTTTGCTCGAACAGTGGCTTGTTTGTGTTTTCCTTTTCAGAATGTGGGGGGCAATGGTTGCTGGTCATATGCAGTTTTTGGTAAATTGATATATTTTGTCTGTCTTGGATTTTATTGTTAGTCCTGGGGGTAGTGTGTACTGAAACTGTAACTCTGGCTGTCAATGGGCCAAACCCGGCCGGACCTGCAAAGACCAGACCAGACCAGACCCGACCCATTTTAAAACGGGCTAGGTCTCACAGGACCATACCCACTGCACATCATATGGGTTGGGTTTGCTGCACATAAACCAAAATAAATGTTATTATCTACTTTTAAATCCAACAAAACGAAACAACAGTCTATAATAATTAGTTTAAAAATGAACAGCAGCAATCAAGCATATGACAAATACGTGAAAACTCAATGGCAAAGATATAAATTAATTGACCCAAAATAAATTCCTATTCTTTGCATATTTCTCATGTCTAATTTTGTTTGGAATATTCCTATATTATTCTTCTTTCCTCCCAATTGCCCACTCACATGGTTCCCATACATAGATGTAATAATAGCAAATAAGTTGCTTTCTGGATACAGATTAAGTGGTTGGATCATAATAAATTGAGATTCACACTAATAAGTCATGGTTCAATTTTTTGTCTTGCGTAGTGAAATAAAGTTTTTATATGTGATTTATTTTTTTTGTCGAAATCGAGGATATGAGCTAGAGAATCGCGTAACGGTGATAATCCCAATAATAAGCAAACAGGCAATATAGGGGCAGATCGGCTATAAAGCTTGCATCCATTTGAGTCTTCTTCTAACTACAAAGGAAAGTTCACTATGAAAAGGTGTATTATATGCCTACCAGCTATCAAATGTATCAGCCGGCCATAACTAACACAAGAAACAACTGAACATCTGAATAGTTGGCAAGAATAAATATGGTTTTGGTCATAGCTTCACAACCAACTCAACAAACTGTCAACTAGATCAAAACACTCACCGTACTTATTTGCTTTGTGCTGCAGATTTTAATAGAAACAGAATAAAATGAGAACGCTAAGTCCTAGCTAATGGATAATACAAGTAGTGTAGTGGAAAACACTCCTTGACCATTCTCTATTACATAATTTATATACTCCAGAAACAGTGGAATGTGTGAAATAATTTTTCTTCTACTTTTTTCTAATTCTAGCTACATAAACTTAAATTGATTAGTCTTTTGAGATAGTGCAAGTGGCCCTTCGTACGGGATTCAAGTATTGGGTATGTCAAGATTGTGTGTTTGAATCTTAGACAGTGTAATTGTGTATCAGCTATTGCTAATCGAGGGATTAGGGCACGCATTTTGATCCGAACTTACCTAGCTTGATCTGCTTACTTATGTGGGTCTGATCTGCGATTTATAAAGGGAAAGTGATGGCCCTCGCCAAAGATGTTGTGTATTGGGAATTTATCGATTTTTATGTTAGAAAAAAAAATTAAATTGATTAATGATTTTATAGTTTATATTTATTTTTTTAAAAAGAGTTATCACTGTTGTTATTAGTTTTTCCTTGTCTGCTCCTCTTAGGAGGTTACCTTCTACGAGGCACTAAAATATATTTAACAGGATATGGGAAGAGCAAGTGGGTGGGTCCCTAGTTTAGGTGGTTGTAAGTAAGAAAGGTCATGAGTTTGAGGTAGAGACTTTAGAATCTTGCTTGTTAGATTGTTCCTCTAGGCGCCAAAAAGAACAGAGTCAAGCTTGCTTTTTTTAGTTACTAATCAAAGCAGGAATTTTTGTTGCTATCAACTTCAAAATAAAAAGTTAAAAAGACTTGAAACTAATAGGGGACTGACTTAGGGAAGCGTCCCACTTTAGGGGAATGTCCTTGCCATATCAAATACATTAGCATTTCAGACCAACTATATATAATGAAAATGATATAAACAAAACAGTCAAATATAATGGGATTGCATTCTTCTATATTATGCCTTTTTCTTCCATTTGTAGGTAATTTGTGTGAAATTCAAGAATATGGTTTTGAGAAAATGGAATATGGCGTGTTATATAAATCAACACAGTAGGCAATAGAGTATTATTTCTTTAACATTACGTTGTCAAAACAGTCTCAACTGTGACTAAGAATTCAAATATGTCCATAACTTCACAATGATATGAAACTCTGCACTTCCCTAGTTGTATGTTACTCTGATAAAGTGACGACAAACAATATATGGATGTTTCATTTGTTAGTGCTGCATTAATAATTGGCATCTTAGATGACCTGCTATTGTTGCTTGTATTCTCCCTTTACATTCTAAAGGGTTTTGCCTCACATGTTTGGGATCTTTTTGAACATGTTGTGACCATAGAATACAGACATATTCCATAAAGTACCCAACTAATAGAGAAAAAGAAATATATGTCTTCTTGAATACTTCCTACACTCATTATGTACTGAGCTAGAGGGTTTGATTCAAGGTTTTTGGTAGGGTGAAAATGAGTCCAAAAAAAGGATCCATTACATCAAGTGGTCGGCATTTTGTTAAGAAAAATCTTGTAGGGGTTTGGGATTTAAGGGCTTGCATAGTTTTAATTTGTTATGTTAGCAAAGCAAGAATAATAGCTTCTTCGGTACCTAGATTCTCTTCTTTGCTCGTGTCATAAGGAGTTGGTATTTTCACAATCCTTATATCTTTTTGAATCCCTTTTAAGGATCCAGCCCTTCTCTTAGGGAGGAAGATTTGGTTTGTCAGCTTTAGGGATCCCATTTGGTAGTGTTAGAATTTTAAATTTAATTTACAAGCAATTCCTTGACATCAATGCATCTATGATTTCTAGTATTCTTATATGCCCAACTCTTCCACTAGACTTGTTGGTTTGATAGTACTACTCTAAAGAGGGAGTACACGGTTAGGAGCATATATCATCTCCTTACCTCAGTGAGATTTGGTCTAAGATATGTGCGTTTGCATGGTGATTAGCATCAAATTCTTTGCCACTAGAGATATTTTGGCTACTTATTCTCATGGAATACCTATGTTTTGTGAGTTGTGTGGTCTCTTCTGTCTGGCTTGGCAATAATCAAGTTTGTCTTTCCCAACCACAATGTATGCTTTAATCTTTTTGTTAATGAGTTTAGATTTATTTGGATATTTTATGAAGATATTTTCTAGTTTTTTTAATGTTTATCTTTAGCTTTTCAAATTTAGTTTTATCTAGATATGGTTTGTTGGAAAGGGTTGTTGATCTTTTTCTTGTTTTTAGGAATGCAACTGACTAAAGATAAGTATTAGTTGAGATTTGTTTTGATTCATTTTTCTTTTATTGTTGCTATATAAAGACAATATATGTAATTTCTAAGATAAATTTTTTCCATTTTTAACTTTTTCTTCATCTGTTCTCTGTTTTATTCAAGAGTGTTTTTACAATTAGCATCAAAGCCCTTTTCTTAAAGGTCGTGAATTTTGTTTGGGATAGAATGAGTGAAGCTTCCAATAGGGAGTTTTTTTTTTTTTTTTTTCAAAATCGCTTATGTTAACAGTGTTTCTTTTTACCAACTCCAGCAGCTTTTTCTGGTGAAAACTATCATTTTTGGTCAATGAAAATGAAAGCATATCTTATGGACACACATCAAATCCCTTACTTGATAACCCCAATTTGCAATAGATTAGATAACACACAAAGCTTTCCACAAAAAATTACGAGGCACTTTCATTCCTTTATTTAACTATTTTTGAGCAATTTTTTCCTAGGATAGTTGGACTTGAGATAGTAGTAATAAGAGCTCAAAGTGAGTGAAAGAAGATGCATCCATGTGTATACAAGTATGTCAATGTCATGAAGTCCATCTCTTCTGTGGAAGCTCTGTCAGAATGTTGCAATCACCCCCACACCAACATGTCCACACACACCTCAATTTCATCACTTGGTCCTCGACCACACATGTTGGTTCACAAGCTTGCCACAACCACAAATGTTATGATGCATGGAAATAACAAAAGGGAGATGCGCGAAGAATGAAAGTCATATTATATGCAAATCTCAAGCCACACAAATGAAGTATAGATGCTCGGGATGTCTCAAAACATGCAGGAACCACTCACCTTAGCTTCTTACCCTTCGGTTACATCGTTTATGGTACGAACACTATTCACTGAGACTATTTCTGCAAAAAATGTAACCATTTTGTAAACTAAATTAAAATATTTTTTGATAGGATTCTAGGAAATAAAATAAGGAAGAACACTACAAAATTTTAGGACCAGAGGAGGCCGGACGCGCCCGCACACGCTTTCAAAAGAGATGGCCACATGCCTAGACGCGCAGGCCTGGCTAACGTGTGCCGCACATGTGCCGGTCGTCTTTCTTCGGTCTGGCCACCAATTTTCACCCCAGAAAATTAAAACAACCATATCTTGCTTATTTTTGCTTCGTTTCAACCTACGGGCTCTTTTTTCATCCCTCTACCCAATTATAAACAAAAATCATACTTACCTCGGGATTTTGGTGACTGTTTTAGTATGTTCTTCGATGAGAGCTTGAAAACTCTGGTGAGTTGTTTCTCTTTCGTTTTGGCCAGAATCTTTCCCCACTTTTTGTAGAGTTTTCCCTCTTTAAAGCCCTTACTTACCCCCATTTGTTGTCCAAATTTCTTCCCCAAATGTCTTGTATTTATAAACTTTTCGGGCGAATTGGATTGTGCCACGTGTCATCGAGATTTGTGCCCCCATCATAAGTTTTACCCATGGTGCTAAGTATCCCTTGGGATTTGGGCCTAATCATTAACTTTCTAACCGTCATTTGTCTCGTTCGATTATCCTAAGGTCTTAGTTATAAATCTTTTATAATCTTTCAAGAAATTACATTTTTGCCCGGGACATTTTGCCTCTTTATCACTTAAATCCCCGTGAATTTGCTTTGAACCCTTCAAATGCCCTTGGACCATGGCCTCTTACATTCACCCCCCAAAGTCTTTGGAAATTCGCATTTATTCTCCAAAATATTTTTTCAAGAATTGCATATACACCCCAAGACCCTTAAATTTCGAAAGATATTTTATTTCTTTAACAACAATAACTTACAAGGACTTAGGGTATTATAGTTACCATGGTAATATTGATTAAAATTATGGATCCCAAGAGCTTTCGCATTAAACCAAGTGACATAATCTCACAATGACTCATCATTTTTCTATTAGATGTTGATATGGGCCATTGTGTTTTTTTGCACCCATTTCAAAGAGGTGAAGTGGGTGAGAAAACTCATTTTTAGTTTCTTAAATAAGTGAATAGACCTATCCGGTAATCCCGAGTATCAATACTGAGCATTTCCATTTAGGGATGCAAGAAACACTTGACACCACATACCATCTAAAGTAGATTGGACTAGCATGTAGGAGATGAAAGCCAGATATGGTTGGATGTATTTGTAGTCCGATTATAGAGCTTAATTGTTGATTTATGGAATCTTTTGTTGAACCAAATTACTCTAATCAACTTATTGTGTATTTTGATGTTTGACAAAACATAATTTTAGTAAAACTATTTTTGGTATATTTAAAACCCCTAATAGATTTTTGATATGTCTTAAATATTATAGTATTTTGGGTATCAAAATGAACCAAGAAATGTTATTTCTCTAAGTGTGGAAGATTAGCGCATTATAAGGGAACATATAAGAAAATGGTTTTATTTTGGAAAACTATCTCCTGGTATTTCAATAACTAACATTCATTGTTGTTAAAATGATTTTTAATAATTTTTTCAAGAAATAGAATGTATGTATTTTGGAGGTGGTAAAATTGTTAAATCCTGAATTTGTACTAAAATTAAAATTCTACTTTCTTATTGTTTTGGATTTTGATTTTTTAGATATTTTTATTGAATCCAAATGGGGGTACTTTCTTATTTACATTTATGTATTAAAGTAAATGAAAAGTAAAATATAAATTAAAGAATTTATGTTTTCAAACAATTGCTATATGTATAAAATCTATTTTCTGTAAAATCTGGCCTCAGAAGTCTACTCTTGTATATTTAGAGTCGACTCCCATTAAGCTAGAGTTGACTTTTGCAAAGGTAGAGACGATCCAACCGAGAGCAGTTTTATGCAGAGTTGACCTGACATTATTGATATTTTTTGAAGAGTCAACTCTAGTATTAGAGAAGTCGACTCTTGTATAACTAGAGTCGACTCCTACTTAAAATGAGAGACGACTCCTATTTTAGAGAAGTCAACTCCCAGACTCCAACGATCATATTTTGTTAGCTGTTACAGATCCGTTGAAAGCTCTATTATAAATATCAAAAAGGGATTTTTGGAAAAGGCTAATGCTCTATCAAGATCTATCTTCCTAAAGCACACCCAAGCTCTCAAGCAAATCAAATAAAACAATCCAAGGCTCAAGCTTAAAGATATATCATTTGGAGCCCAAGACAAAGGAGAAGAAGATATTCTCTCCAAGTGTGGTAAATTGTATTTGTATTCATACTTGCCTTGTAATATTTGTTTTTGTATTCATATCTGTCGACGTTCAGAATTGGTCAATGGTGATTCGTTGGCCCGTAATGGTGTCCTAGGTCTGAGAGGGTAAGGATGTGATGTCTGATCTTTTTTGCTGAGCTGCTGGCCCGTCCCTGCAAGGTACTCCGAAGCTCAAGTTAATGAACAAGTAAGTAAAGGTGCCGGTAATTAGTGAGTTGGTTGAGCAAGAAGAACATACTTGGTTCTCAAAAGAGATGACTGATATATAGGAAGAAGTGTCCCCTTGCATGTGCAGTACGTCTGCTGTAGGAGATAGGACAGAATACCTAGTGCCGGCAAGAACGTCTGTGCAGCAGAAGGGTGCTTGATGGAACCTTCATTAATGTGGATGGGATCCGTCATTAATGGCGAGGGGATTCGTCATTAATGAGGATGGGATCTAAGGTGAACGCACGAAAACCTAGATGTGGCTGCAATGATGTTGTTATAAAGGGCCTGGATGGGACTAGCATGGGCTAGTCAGATAGGCCGAGAGATCGGGGTCAAGTTGGGCCATGAACAACCCTGTTGGGTCGAGCCCCAGCTTGCTTATATTCCCTGATGTGTAACCTCCTTGTCGTGCGACCTGATCAGCTGAACTGGCAAATCCGCAAGACTGGCCGAGAGCTCATTCGAAGTGTAGTTCAGAGCTCGTTTGAATGTACTAGCAAACTAGGGGGTATTTTGGTGTTACTTCTACCCACGATCTAAGCTCGGGCTCTGGCTATGTATGAACTCAATTTAACGAGCTTCGGAATTTGGTGCCTGTTGGGCCTCACGTAATTGGGCCGACCTGTCGGGCTAGGCCCAGCCCACAAGGAGTGGAGCAGAAAGTACCCGTAACAATAACCATATTAGTCCAAGTGTGTTAGACATAGGATTGTTCATTTGTATTATTTGTGGATTGTGAGTGGCCTCCTAGAACCCAAGTAATCTAGGTGTGGTGTTTTATTGTAATAGTTTTCGAGGTGAGCTAAGAGGAAAAGCTTGATGTTGTACAAGATTTTTTAGGTGATATTGTATGGAAACCTAGTGGTGTGCTTATAGTGGAACCTCAAGTGTCGAGTTGACCTTAAGAGAGTGGAGTAGGTGTTGGAGACACCGAACCATTATATATTCTTGTGTTATTATTGTTGTTTGCATATTTATATTGCTATCACTCTCAAATAATATATATATTTATAACAAGTGTATTTTGTGTATAACAAAAGCTCAAGAATTTTAAAAGGGAAGAATTCGGTTTAATAAGTTTTTAGCACTTAATTCACCCTCCTCTTGAGTGGCCATTGTGTGTCAAGAGACCAATATCTTTTTTATGGGACTTTCGCCATTATCACTCAACTGAGGAGTTGCAAGGGCTTCCTTTTTGTATTTCTTTCTTTCCTTCCATTTTCTCTATCTTCCTCTCCAAGTTTCTAAGGCCTCCTTCTTGGGGAGTTTCACCTTCACTAGTTTGAGGGAAACTAAACCTTTACTTTCTGAGCATTGGTGACTGTGTCTCTCTTTTTAAGAGTGGAGGATTTTGTCCCTTTATTGTTGTAAATAGGGGTGTGCAAACGATTAGATCAGTTACCGGACAAACTAAAATTTAATAATCAATTAAACAAAACTGAGGAGAAAAACCAAACCGAACCAAACTGACCGATTAACCTAAAAACGAAACTGACCGATAACTAAAAAAACTAAAGTCAAATCTTATAAATCGAACTAAACCGATTAAACTGAAGAAATGTAAAAAAAAAAAAAATTAGAAAAACTAAAGTAACGGATAGAAAATACACAAAACTGAAAAAAATGATATCATTTTATAAACATCAAAACAACATTATTTTAAATAACATCATTTTAAAGTCCGGTCGATTCGATTAGTTAGGTTCTTCTAATAAAAAAATTGAACTGAAAATCAAAAATCAAACTTTTGAGAAAAATTAATCGAATCAAATCAATGCTAGAAAAAAATCGAATTGACCCAACAAGTTAAGTCAGTTTAGTTCAATTAATTTAAATAAATCAAACTCCCCTAACTATGGATGATCCTCACTGTTGGAATCTTGTCAGTCTTTCTAGTAAGGCCTTTTTTCCCAAGAATGGTGATTGTGTTTTACTAAGCGGCAATCATTATGCTGGGAAGGTTCGTCCTCTAGGTTAACATCACTTCCTTTTTACTAACTGAGGAATATGGTCAGCAATTCAATGAGATACTGCATTTGGTTCTCGAGTTGTGCAACTCAGTATGGGGAAGGTTGATTCTCATAATGATCATGGGAAGGTTAATCCACAATAACGAGGATTCGAGCCTCCACGTGGCTCAGTTCTGATGTTTGTGACCTGTTTTGGTAAGTCCTCGACGAGAAGGCATGTTGTATGATAAACTAAGCGACTACTCAGTAGATAAGTGAATGGTCACTGAAATTGAGCACGTGTGAATAGAGACAAAAATTGACCCTATGGTAGGCACTAAAGAGATGAAAGTTTTAGGGTCCATCACCACTTAATCCATGATGAAGTCATGTCCTTTATGGGATTTCTTTGATTCTAAGATTAGCCAAGAACTCTTCAAGCTCAAACTTGTCTTAAACTGGCTCTTTCTGCAAAAAAAAGAAGGGTGGGCCTTAATTTCTTAATGGATCCTCCATGCTCAAGTTAGTCATTATATTCAAGATGATGCAATTGTGATGTAATAAATGTCTAATAAATATCACACCTAGATTTTAGAATATCGCGCTTTCATATAGACAAACGACACAATTACTATAGGGTAAGATAAAAGTCACGTCGATAGTCAGATATGATCCTCTAGATGAACTAGGTAAACTAGTTATAGGTTTTGCCTTGGGCCAAACCTGCCTTAGTACTAGTTTGGGTTATTTTAGGCCAACCTTTCAATAGGCCTAACCTTTTGAGTCTTCTGTAACTTAAAACTCAATCTTAGATTTAGATTATTCTAAACTTGTTTTTTTGAAATTTGTGTGCCATCATCACTATCTTGTCTTCTTCAATTTTTTTTTTAAAAATAAAAATTATTCTTCTTCCTATTATTTTTTCGTTTAATTTCAAATTTTTAGCTTATCTTTTTCTCTTTCTTGAAGACTTGTTTCCTAATCTAGATTTAAATTTCACCATTTGCTTTCTTCATTTCATAAATATTTGTTCTTTCTTGTATTTTTTTTACTTTTAAACTTTTTTCCTCTTTTTCTTGCTTTCGCAATTACAAATCTAATATATCTTTATCTTTTTTCTAGAAGGTGTAAAACCCTAAAAATTGAAATAAAATTATATTTTTAAAACTTAAATTTTAAGGGGCAAATGGGTAAATTTCATTTTTTTATTTTATGTGAAATTTCAATTATGGTACTAATATTTAAAATAAAGGGTAAGTTTATTTATTTAATTTATTAAAGAGTAAATTGCATTGATTACCCCCTGAGACTTGGCATAATTAGAAATATATCCCTCACAATTCAAAAATTACAAAGACTACCCCTACTGTTACATTTCGATATGAATAGACAATTTTACTCTTTGATATCATCTCTCTCAGTCCCTTTTCTTCTGTCTTCTCTCTCCTCTATCTCATAAAATATATTTTTAATTAAACATTGTTTTTCTAATTACAAAATATTTTTTTTAAAAATTACAAAAATATATTTTCTAATAAAAATATATAATCGAGGGTAGAAAATACATAATTAAATACTACAAGAATAAGTTAATAACAGAATAATATATTTTAAATTAAAAAATCATTTTTAAATCATTATATATAAACTAACGATACATAATATTTTTTTTTTTAGATCAAATATGTATAATATTTTCAAAAATGTGTTTTCAATTTATAATCAATTTTAAATTGTAATAAAAATAAACAAAAAAGCAATTGAGTGGATGGGGTTCTGTTTTGAACTCAATTACCGATGAAATCCTCAAAGAAAAAGAGAGAGATAACCCCAAAAAATTGAAATGTCAAACACTAAATAGAAATCAAAAATCAAAACCCCAATCAGAGCAATTAAAATTCCCAACACCAAGCAAAAATTAGTACTTAAACCCCAATCAGCGTTTGCTTTGTGCGCCAGTGGTAACAAAAAGGAACAAATCCTATGTTCCACCTTCATAAACAAAGAAGAGAAAGAAAGGGAGAGAGAGAACAACAACTCAGTTTTTAAATTAGTTGATGATGATTTTTTCATGTTAAAGAAGAAACCCTTTTTACATACGCACAATGAAATTACAAAAATCAAATTGACAAAGAGAGAGAGATCGAGATTAAGAGAAAGCAAATATGTGTGTGTGTGTTTTTCTTTATATATGTAGAAAGAGAAAAAGAGTAGACATCATTAATGCCAATAATGATTGTTGATAGGTCTTAATTTTATATATATTTTTATTTAATTTTTATCTTAACTTTGTATTATTTTTTTTTACTTAAAATGTGTGTTTATATAAATTTTATATCATTTGAATCTCTTTTTGTAGGAAACAAGCAAAGGATTTAAAGTAAAAAATTTAGGTTTAAAAGAAGATATTATAAATTAATTTTAATTAATATTATAAATTAATGTTATAATAATACAATTAAATAAAAATATAATAAATTGACAGCTGTAATTTAAAGCAATTGGGAGTGGAGAAGGAGTGCGATTTTGTTTAACCAGGGAGGCGGGTAAAAACGTCATTTTAGTCTCCTTCTCTACCCACCCCGTTCTTGTATCCCTTCCTTTTTTCCTCCAGTCGCCGACTTGCCAACCCATTGCCTTTTTATGATCTGAAAGCCACCGTGACCCAACATCGAGCCACGCCTTCCTGGATCTCGATGTCTCCATTTTCTCCAATCTAAGATCCAAGCTCCCTCTACTTTCCAGACCCGTTCTGTCTCTCTTTCTGCCTTGGTTGCCGGCACGTGAAGCCTCCGGAAACCATGAAGCCATCAGCCTCTGCTACCATTGTTTGCCCCTTCTCTCCGGATTCCCCGCTGGCTATCAAGCCTTAGTGTTTTGGGTCTGAAGTTTTATTTATGGGGAATTGTGACAGATGGCCTACCCATGCATAACTTTTGGCCAAATGGCCTTTGACCAAAATAAGGTAAAAAAAATAAATCAAAAGTTGAATAAATTGGTAAATGATGAATATACCCTTTTTTTCAATTTGCTCCCTAATCCCTTTCGTCTTTGTCATTTTCGCTGAGGGAGTTGCCCAACATCCACGACAAGGAGGCTGGTAGGTGTGATTCGACCATCCTCTTTAATAATCATCAAATGGTTGCCACTTTCTCCGTCAACGTCTGACCCGGCATGAATTGGAAATTCCCCAATCGGTAAACTCTTGTTGCATGCCTTCTCTATGAATATGTGTTTGTTTACCTATAGTTGCGTGTCGTATTTTCAGTTGTGGGCATCTGGGTTTGCTACATTTCAAATGTTCTTGGTTATTTGCTCGCACTTTGATGTTTCCCATTCATATGTGTAATACCCCAAAATTTAATGTAAAGGTTGAATGTTGCAATAAAGTGTTTATGAAAGTTTAGGGCTTAAGTGTAAATGGGAATGGTTTTAGGACCCAAAAGCAAATATCATAACTTGTAAAAAAAGATAGCTTGTCTCCAACGAATGGGAATATTAGCAATGATGAATTCTTATTCAAGAAGGCTTGAGTTGGAAAGTTAGGATTAGCTTGTTTGAGAATTTTTCCCTAAAGTCCTAAAGTCTTATGGTTGTAATGATTAATCTTACACCAAAAGTCTTGGAATGGCTTAACTTGGAAAACTTGACTTGGAAGACTTAAATTGGAAGACTTGTGTTGGCTTGCAAAAGAAGAGGAAATTTCAAGTTAAGGCCATGTGAGGGTTTGGATTGGAAGAAATGGAGACTTGTTTTGGAAGATAGAATCAAAGAAGAAAATTTCAAAGTTTGTAATGATTGATTTTTATCCTAAAAGTCTAAACTTGGAGGATTAGGATTGGTTAGGATTTAGGTTACAAGGGAAGAAGATGATAAGGCTTATCTTGAAGGTGTATTTGGTGACCTAGGATTGGAAGAAGTATAAGCTTGCATTGGAAGATTGGAAGAATTTCAAAGTTGTGATGATTACAAGGGTAGAAAATAAATAACTTGGAGGCCAAGTGAAATCTTGAGGATTTGGGAATTTAAAGGCTATATAAAGGGAAGGAGTTAAGGCCATGAGAAGCTAAGGGAAAAGGAAACAAGCAAGTGTAAGGAAAGAGCAAAGAAAAAGCAAAGAAGAAAGGATAGGGAGACCTGATCGGAAAACAGCCAAAATAAAAAGGAAACTGAAAAGTTAAGCTAATTTTCTTTGCTTAGGATCGTAGAGAACGAAAAGAGGAGTTCGTAGGTTTAAACCGAGAGCGAATCGGATAAAAAATGAGCAAGTTATGGCATTTTTAATTTTCACTTGCAAAATCCGTAATAGGGAAGGAGGTGACGCATGGCCAACCTTCCGGGGGCGCGTGAGGGCGCATCTGGGATCCGTTTGGCCTTAAATTTTTACCGTTTTTCTTCTATTTCAATTACCTACAACCCTATGTAAAAATATTTAAGTTTTGGTTCATTTAAATTCGTGATTTCTGCAAAAATAGCCCCTAGTGCTCGAAACCGGGCTGTGAACAGTGCTCCGAAAGGTAAATAGACAAGGTGAGTGGTTCTTATGCATGCTCCTGGATTACTATTGATCACTCTTGGGTTTCATTTATGGAATGGTTATTGCTTATGTCTATGCTCCCTTTGTTTCCAAGCATATCCTCCCTATTTTGCATGTATCATGGCGTTTTTGTGAACATGGCATGAGTGGTTCTTGTGCATGTAAACTATTCTTGCATGCCTCTTACTTCATTTTGATCACTCTTGACTTCATTTATAAGTGGTTGTGGCTTGCGTTTCATGGTTCCCTTTGTTTCGAGCATATCCTTTCTACCTTGTTGCATCGGCTTTGACCATGATAGCTTTCGTGCGTGGCTTATGGCTTGTATATCATATTCCTTTTGCTTTGTCATATAACATGTCATGGTTGGTGGTTTACATCTCATGTTTTATTGCTTTTGAGCATATTTGGCCTATTTTATACGCATCTCGGTATTTGTACCTGTGGTTGGTTGTTGGGACATCACGGGGGATCTCGTGCTCTTGCGGTGAGCCATGATCTCATGCTCTTGCGATGAGCTATTATGATGATTACGGGACATCACGGGAGATCTCGTGCTCTTGCGGTGAGCCATGATCTCATACTCTTGCGGTGAGCCACCATGATGACTGTGAGGGTGATTACAACCCCCTAACCTGGTTATCACATGGGAAGTTTTATATTGGCATGATCTTGGGAGATTTGTACTTATCTCTGCATATTTCTTGGCATAGCTACATATTGCTCTTGCATGCATAGTTTCCTTTCCTTGTACCACTTACTTAGATGTAACAATCTAACTCGAGTGTTTTATACCCGTGGACATTCATCATCCGAATGTCCCAGCTTTGTCAGAAGTATCAAGTGTTTCAGGTTGCAGATCAAAGTGTGGGCAAGGAGGTGGAGTTTTGCCAGCTTTGGGATTTTGGTTTCATTATGTACCCTTGTAACCTAAGTAATATATTGTGAATAGCAGCTAGGGTACTCGAAGTTTGTAATAAAAGGATGCCCTACAGTTGTACTACATTAATAGGTTGTGTCCTTCTGGAGTATTGAGAGGCTTTTACATTTCTTGTACTTGGAAATGAAATCTAGTGGAAATCTGCTTTATTTAGCTTTGATTAAGCTTGCAGGTTCAATCTAATGCTTCCGTTGGTAAGGGTTTCCATAACGCCCAGGGTGATGTTAGCTTATATTTGATATCATTGTGTATTTGGAAAAGTGGGGCGTTACAATATGTTTTAGGGTTTTCTGTTTGAAGAAATTTCTGATTGATCTACGTTTGCAGTAAATGACGTAACAAGGTTACAAAAATCAAATTTTTTTGCCCTTAATGTAGTGTAATGTTGTTGTGATGCCACCAATTTGGCACAGATTGTGACTTTTGTAAATCGTAGAACCCAATATAATTTGAAAAATTTTTAAGTTTTTTTTATTCTACTTGTTGTATGTTTGAATGCTGTAAGAATCTTATGTATTTTGTTCCATTTTCCTATTGTCCACTTAATTTGATTAAGTTGATGAATGTGGTTTTTAATCGAATTTGAGATGAGGGGATGACAAATTGAACACAGAAAATATCTTGGTTGAAAGTGGTTGTGAATCAGTTTGTTGGTTTTCAAACACCCTTGACAGCCAACCATGTGGATCAATTAGCAAATGGGCTAAATGGGTAAATGCTTGGTAGTGTGGAAGGATAATTATTTTAATCACCCATTGTTTCTTAAATAGCAAATGCAAACGATTGGAAAAAAATGTTAATTAGTTGTTTGCTTTTGTGTTTTTGTTTCTTTTGTAATTAGAGATGGTCTTTTTCAAAACTGATTAGTTGTTTGTTTGGGCAAATGGAAGAACATTCTATTAAGTTTTTATGAAGAACACATGTGCATCATTTGTCATTAAACTATTCTATTTTTGTAATCAAGATTCACTTGCACTTTGCTATGGAACTATTCTATTTTTTTATTCGTTTGTTAGTAAAATTTGAACTTACTTCTAAGGAAATAAATTCAGATCAATTTTTATCTAATAAATCCAGAAGATTAGCTTATTCACTTGTGAGTTAACTATATATGATTCGTTAACTATACATATTAACTGCTTTTAAGACCTGAAATTGATGTTTTTTTTTTTTTTGTGTTCTGCAGAACATAAAAATAGAGTATGTAGTTGATGTTAAAGACATGGTACGTGGCAAAATAAGCAACTGATGTAGGATACAAATGATTCACGATGTGTATTACAGTTTAGATACCGAACACAAAGACCTTTTTACAAAATCATGCTTTGGACATTTACTCAATGTTGCAAACATGAAAATAGCTCTGTAAATGGTACACCAGTTGATTCTTAGGTCGGTTAAGACCTCCAGAGAGAATGAAGTATGGTTCAAATTTGGGAACCAGCTTGCAAGATTTGGGCTCGAAGAGTTCACTTTAGTTACAGGCCTTAAAGTTAGGGAATTGGAATTTGAGGATGAGAGCTTAGGCCTACAATGCCATCTTTTACAGAATCACTTCAAGAAGAATAAAGGAAAACTAATGAGAAAACAATTGTTGAGTGCGTTCCAAAAATGTAGTGATCAGCTTGATAAGTTCAAACTGGGCCTTCTTTTAATTTTGGCATATGTTTTGTTGGCCACTAAAGAGAATACAAATACGAACTTGTGGTGGTTTTATTTGGTTCATGATCTAGATCGATTCAACAACTACGCCTGGGGAAAGAGATTGTATAAATATAGAATTGTGATATTCAAAGGTGATTTAGGGAAAAAGGTGAAGTAATGTAGAAAAAATGATTGATATCCATACAACTTTCACGGATTTCCATTTGCAATCATGATAATAGTTTTCAAAATTCTTTTTTTGTATAACATTCTAATTAACTTGTAACTATAAGTGTTGTTGCTCAAATACAACAATTAAAATTTTTAAAGGATGGGACAGTCATGGATGCCGTAGATTCCGAGATGTGAACAAAGCGCCCCTCGGAAGGCTACTGAAGCTAACTGTTGATGCTTTCGAAGGTGAGCTTCCGAAGGTGACACTGATGGGACTTGCGAATCTGAGACGTCTTCCGAAGCTGCCGATCCTCAGTCTTTCGAAGCTACCACTTTCCTATCTTCCGAAGCTACCGATCCTCAGTCTTCCGAAGCTACCATTTTCCTGTCTTCTGAAGCTAACGATGCCCAATCTTCCGAAGCTGCCATTTCCTTGTCTTTCGAAGCTACCGATGCCCAGTCTTCCGAAGCTACCACTTTCCTATCTTCCAAAGCTACCGATCCTCAGTCTTCCGAAGCTACCATTTTCCTGTCTTCCGAAGCTACCGATGCCCAATCTTCCGAAGCTGCCATTTCCTTGTCTTCCGAAGCTATCGATGCCCAGTCTTTTGAAGCTACCGATGCTGAGAATCTGTGGTCTTCCGAAGATCAGTATCTTGGGCTTCCGAAGGCACGTCTTGAGGTTTCCGAAGTTCACTGTAAGAAAAAGATGGTCAAAAGGTTCGTGGGCTTCTCTCCCACGAAGACCCTCCGATGCTCAAGTCAGTACGGAAGAAGTGTAATTGAAAGGAAAACTATGTTCTTCGGAAGGAAATATAGTGAGAGAAAAATACCAGTGTCTAGATCCTTGTTTTGGAGTTGAACCTCTCCTTTTATAGGCTGAGAGAAGAAAACAGAATAGACTGAAGTGCCTTCGGAAGGACCCTTCGGAAGAGGGGCTTCCAAAGCCATCCTCCGTAGCTCCCTCTTACGTCTTCGGAAGCTGCCTTCAGAAGAATCTTTTAGTAGTCCTCTTCCTCAGTGAGTCTTCGTCCTTGGTTTTCTTTCTGCCAATCTTGGGGGCACAACAATTGTCCCCCACTCTTTATTTTGGTTTATCAATATAAAGAATAATTTTCTAAGTAAATTGCAACAAGATTCAGAAGGCCTCTTCCGAACTGATCTTCAGAAGCCTACTTCCGAAGCTTCTCACGCGAACGGTTCGGCTTCCGCTCGTTTCCTATAAATAGGGCCCACCGCTTCTATGACTCCTTCATTTGCTGAGCGTAAAATCTCTGGCGCCTTTCTTCCGAAGAGTATCCCCTTCCGAAGCTAAAATACTTCCGTAGGTAAAACTTCTACTCTTCCAAAGAGTTTGTCCACCTTATGGTCTACCTTCCAAAGCCAATTTTCAAACCGTTCTGAAGTTAATCTTTCTTCTTCCGAACAGTGTAGCAGTCTTCCGAATAGAGCTCTCTTCCGAAGCTATTCTCTCTCTTCCGAACAGTGTCCTCTTCCGAAGCTAGCACTACCGTTTGAAAACCCTTCCGAAGTCGGACTCGCTTCCGAAGCAGACTCCCTTCGGAAGCCCTTTACCTTTCCAAAGATTCTCAAAAACTTAGTTTTAGTGCTTTTCCAACCTCTTTTCCTTCCTGTCATGGCCAGTGGAAAAATATATCATCATGACCTCGATTCCCACGGGATTGAGCACTTCCTTTTAAAGGGTAAACGTTCTCACATGGACGAAAATGACGTGGCCCTTATCTGCCAAAATCACCGTATCCCTAGGGATTACCTCACTAGACTCCCTCGTCCTGAGGAGAATTGCGCAGTAGATGTAGAAGAGGGGTGGATGAGTGTGCACGAGGCTAGCTTTCGCTTAGGCTTCCATTTCCCCCTCCATAATTTTGGCCTTAGGTTTCTTTGCCTTAGCGGACTAGCTCTTGGCCAGCTACACCCTAACGGTTGGGCCCAATTAGCTGGCTTTTTTGTCATCTGTCGCGAGAATGACATAGACCCTACAGTCAATTTCCTCTATTGTCTATTTCTCTTAGGTCTGGTTAAGGAACGTTTCCATATGTACACCTTACAGCGGATCCGGGGTGAGACTCTTTTTTCTGAGTCCCCTCCCCGTGAAGCTTCGTTCCACACTCAATGGTTTTTTGTTAAACCTCCAAATGGGGTGTGGAACGCCCCTCGCGAATGGCGTACCAATCCGGAGAGGGTAGGAAAACCTGTATTGAGCGCACCCCTTGCTGTGCTTAGGGAGAGATATGAGAATAGTCGCCGCGTTATAACTAGGGGTGGTCCCAAGCATCTCCTTGACCTCTTGACCGTGGACAGATTGACAAGGGTGGGCTGGATTCTGGAGCGTGGCGAATCATCTCGTTGCAGGGTGCCTAGGACCTTACATCCCGACCCTTCAGTTAACCCAACACCTGATGTCACGGCGAGAGGGGGGGATGCCCTCCTCCAGAAGCAACCCTCTCCTGAGGGTGGGGACCCCCTAGCTGCCTTGCTATTTTTCCTTGCTATTTTCCAAAGGTTATTGTGTTGTATCTAACTGTACTATGTCTTCCTTTTGCAACCATGCAGCATCTAATGAGATCCGCTAACCAGTAGGCGACCCCCAGAACCGCACAAGTCAGAGCGCTTCCTGTGCTTGATCCCCAGGATGGGGCCCCCGCCCCTGACTCCCACAACATCGAACGAGGTGAGGGGGTAGGACAAACCTGGGCTCCCCCGCGCCCTCGACATAGGAGAAGGAAAAGGAGCCGTCGCCAAGAAGCGGAAGTAGACCCCGCGATGTTCCAGCCTGCCGACGATCTCCAGGCTCATGACTCGCTCGCAGAGCCTATGGGCCCCCTATTTTTTCCCCGCTTGAGATGGACGTTTCTGCAGCCGTGAGTGGGGCTCCCCACCATACTTCGCATGATCCGACCGGGCATGGGGCAGGTCCAGGGGGCGAGGTTACCTCTCGGTTTGATCAGGCCGCTGTTGATGCCATTCACGATAGGGGTCGAGGTTTGTATCGTCACGTTTTGATCAATCCTCAACGCGGCGACCGTCGAACATTGCACATGGAGAAGGGATCAACCTCCAGAGGGCTGGCCCCTATTTTGCCTACATTACCCGATCCCCATCAAGGGGCTATTCGATTGGACGCTAACTACTGGGTTCGCGGGGAGCAATTCAACATGCAACCAGGCGTTTTGGATACAGATACGATCGACATGCCTGGGGTTGCGGCCCGCCTTCTCTACTCTTCCATCCTTCCCCGTGACGAAGGTCGATACTTTCGCAATTCCCCGCAGGACATGGACGAGTTCGAATGTTATCTTGCAATCGTAAGCTTTCTTACCTTTTTGTGCTTTTCTCTTCTTTTTCACTTACCTAGGTTACCCTCACATGCTCCCTTCTCGCAGGGTGCTCAGGGTGCCGTAGTGACTAATGCTATGAACCACGCTCGATTGGCTCGTCAAGAGGCACAAATTTACGAATTAACATAAAAGTCATTTCAATGGAAGGAGGACGAGTAGCTTTTAAACATGCGAGTCCGTCACTTAGAGTCGGATAAGACTGGGCTCGAAGCCCAACTTCATGATCTCTCCATAAGCCGTTAGGCGGTTGAAGACAACGCCCGCAAGTGGGAAGAGGCACTAGAGGTTCACAACCAGGCTTACGAAGAGAAAGTGTCTTTTCTGGCGGAGACCCAAGGAGAGGTTTCTCGTCTGAAGGGGAATTTAGCTTGTGTCGAAGAACGGGTGACCCAGGCTCAAATGGAGATGGAGAGGATGCGTGGAAACAAGCAGCGAGAAATTGATGAAACGGCGAGAGAGGCTGTGAAGCAGTACCATCTTTCCAGGGATTGTTTCAGTCGCAAAGATAGGTATGCCAGCTGCTTTTCGAAGTTTGGTTTCTACCTCTGCCGCAATTTTATGGAGAATAGGCACCCGGGGGATTCCTTCTCGGATGTGACTTTTGATAACGCCATGTCCGCTGGCACACCCCCCGATTGAAGGAAGTACGAGTCAGACGACATCGGTCCTGAGGAATGCGTAAGGCGAGCGCTGGAGGACGATCTCAGCAATCTGCAAGGCCCATGGAGCCCTTACGTCCTAGATCTCGAGGAGGGCGAAGTAAGCACTAGCACGTTTAGCACTGCGTAAATGATCGAGAGAGAGCTGGAAAGGGACGCGTCCGCTAATGCTTTCCAAGGCCTGCCTCCTGAAGAGGGTTCGGGCCACGTGGATCACCTTCCCCCCGAAGACTAGTGTAGGCTTTTTGATTTAACTTATGTTTCTTGTTCGATCATGTAGAATACTAGTTTTCCCTCAAAGTGTTCTTTTTAGAATTTCTGACGTTTTGCTTGGGATGTATCATATTTTATCCAAGTTTCGGCAAATGCAATGTTTTGGCGGTCGTTTCAACGTGGTCCATGTGATTGTCTTATTTACATCTCTATATAATCTCTTGATCATATTATTTTTATTTGTTTGTCGGCTATGTGACTTGCACTCGTATTTTCTCAAGCTTTAATTTATCTGTCTCGGTGGTTCAATTTTTCTCTTCTTCACTGCTCTTCACCCCCGGGAAACTCGGGGTAGGCCCATCCCTGATGTGATTACGAGAGTCGTGCAGCAGTCATTAAGTTTCTGACTTTATCAAAATTGGGGATCATCGGGCCGCCGTGAATGTTTTCGAGTGGGGTCTTCACCTACCACCTGGAGGTTGGATTATGCTAGGGATCCCACGTCGAACTTGCCTCGAGCATCCTATTTTGCCAGGAGACCTAGGCACCAAATCAGCCTGAGGAGTTGGGTCTAGCTAAAAAGCATTGCACCGAACTCAATCGAGGGATCTAGGTGAGTCTGCAGGCATAGGTGTTGGGGCAACCGATGATTCCAACCAGTGGCTTTCACCTTCTTGTTCGCCTTCTTGGAGGTTCGGTCTATCATAGGGGATCTGGGTTTAGCCGACGATCTAGCCCGAGATTCTTTCTAAGAGTCCGACTTTGCCGGGAGACCTAGGTGCCAGATCAACCTGAGGAGTTGGGTCTAGCTTTTAAAGCATTGCACCGAACTCAACCGAGGGATCTAGGTGAGTTTGCGGGCACAGGTGTCGGAGCATCCGACAATCCCAAGTTGGTCTTAGGTCATAGGCACCAGATTGCAATCTGACGACCTGAGCCTCGTGTGGTCTGGGCGTTTTTCGACTTACCTCATAGCAGCTTTGTGATCTTCCGGCTCTCCTGGGAATAGATCTGCGCCCGATGTATTTTGAGTCCAATAACCAGTCCAATTTGGGATTCCCTCAGGGTGTCCGAGTTTTACCGGGAGACCTAGGCGCCAGATCAGCCTGAGGAGTTGGGTCTAGCTAAAAAGTATTGCACCGAACTCAATCGAGGGATGTAGGTGAGTCTGCGGGCACAAGTGTCGGAGCATCCGATGATCCCGAATTGGTCTTAGGTCATAGGCGCTTAATTTCTACCAGGTCATCCTAACATCGTAATGGACCCCAACCAAGCCATGGTACCTGCATCCTACTTTATCATACATGCAAATACTTTAGACGCAAGATCTTACGTGGTTCGGCTTATAGTTTTGCCTACTTCATGGGAATACATGGGGGTACTCTTTTATTTATAGGGGAACTATTACACGAGAAAATTAAAAGATCAAAGAGAACTTGGGTTCTCAGTGGAGCTAAGCAGCGCCTCTTGTAGCACACGCATCTCCTTGTCCTCGACTTCGTATCTTCCCTGGCTTGTCTCGGCTGTCGATGTGGTGAAGTATCTTTTAAGGTGCATTGTGTTCCAGGTTTTCCTCATCATCTCTCCTTGCAATGTCTGCAGCACGCAAGTGTTGGGTCCTAGCATCTTTTGTATCTTGTAGGGCCCTTTCCAATTTGGCTTGAGCTTTCCTTCTTCCCGATGGGCGTTTGTGATTACTGTTTTCCTGAGCACCAAATCTCCTTCTTAGAACTTTCGGGGTCGGACCTTTGCATTATAATAGTCGACAATTCTCCTTTGATATGCTGCCAACTGTACAGCCGCTTTCTCCCTCAACTCATCTATCATATCCAGGTTTTCCCTCAAGCTGTCTGGATTATCCTCCTCATTGAAAGCCATAACTCGAGGCGAAAGGAGGTCTGTCTCTACCGGAATTAGGGCATCTGTTCCATATACCAAGCTGAAAGGGGTTTCCCCTGTAGACACGCGACTGGTTGTGCGATAAGCCCACAGAATACTAGGAAGTTCGTCAACCCATCTGCCTTTAGCTTGCTCTAATCGAGTCTTTAGTCCGTGTAAGATAGTTTTGTTACTTACCTCTGCTTGCCCGTTGGCCTGTGGATATGATACGGACGCCATTCTCAAGCTGATTCCCTGCCTCTGACAGAAGGCCCTAAAAGCCTCTGAATCAAATTGTGTTCCATGATCTGTGTTGAGAATTCGGGGTATACCGAAGTGGCAGATTATATCTTTCCACACCATTCCTTCCACTCGTTTCTCAGTTACGGTCGCTAGGGGTTCGGCTTCGACCCACTTTGTGAAGTAATCTGTGGCCATCAATAGGAACTTTCTTTGGGCTGTCGCCATAGGAAACGGGCCTAAAATGTCCAATCCCCATTGTGCAAACGGTAATGGCTGGAATATCGGTCTTAGAGACGAAGGGGGTAGCACTGTCAGTGGGGCATGCTTCTGGCATTTATCACATGTTTGCACTTTTCGAGCTGCATCTTGCTTCAAGGTGGGCCAAAAGAAACCAGCTCGCAAGATCTTTCTAACCAACGCTCTGGTGCCAAGGTGCTCACCACAGTCTCCCTCATGAACTTCTTCCAGGGCTTGTTCTACTTCTCGGGTCCCCAAGCATTTGAGCAATGGCAAGGAGTACCATTTCTTGTATAGATCCTGGCCAATGATTATAAAGCGGGCTGCATAGGTCTTCAATCTCTTAACCTCTGAGGGTGTGGCTGGAAGTTCTTAATCAAGCAGGTATTTCAATATTGGTGTCCTCCAAACGTCTACTATATCGATGCAGTGGACGCCCCCATCACTTTCTTCTATACTTGGTCGTTGCAGGACCTCCATGTGGATTAATCGCCCTAGGATGTCCCGAGCAGAGGCCAACTTGGATAATGCGTCAGCGTGCTGGTTGAAGGACCTGTTGATCTGAATGAGTTCAAAACGTTCAAATTTATGAGAGAGCTCCTTCACTTTCTGTAGATAATGAGCCAAAACCTGTTCCCTTACTTCAAAAGTGCCTTGGAACTGTTGTACTACCAACTGCGAATCGCTGTGGGCGGTCAAGCTCTTTACCTCCAATTTTTTTGCCAATCTCATCCCAGCTAGCAATGCTTCATACTCGGCTATATTGTTTGAGCTGGAGAAAATGAAGCGTAAGGAGTATTCTAACACCTCTTCCTCGGGGGAGATTAATACCACCCCCGCCCCGCTTCCTTTGGCATTTGATGCTCCATCTACGAACAACATCCACGTCTTTGTACGAACTTCTGTCTCTGGCGAATGAGTGCACTCCATTATGAAGTCTGCCAATGCCTGCCCCTTTATCGCCTTTCTAGGTTCGAAGCAGATATCGTACTCACTGAGTTCAACTGCCCATTTGGTTAGCCTTCCCGAACACTCTGGTTTCTGCAAAATCTGTCTTAATGGCTGATCTGTTAACACTGTAACTGCGTGTGCTTGAAAGTAGGGTCTCAATTTTCTTACTGCCGTTACCAGTGCAAGGCTACCTTTTCGGTGTGGGGATATCATACCTCTGCTCCTTGTAACACTTTGCTCACATAGAATATCGGGTTGTCTGACGAGGATAGCACTTACCGCCTGATAGCCAATCCCAAGATACAGGTATAACCTCTCTCCAGCTTCTGGTCGTGTCAATAGAGGGATCTCCTTGAGGTATGCTTTCAACTCTTGGAAGGCCTTCTCGCACTCAAGAGTCCACTGGAAATTCTTACCTCCTTTTAAAGCCTGGCAGAAAGGGAGGCTGCGTTCGGCCTGCTTTGAGAGAAAGCGACCCAATGCTGTCAGACGGCCATTCAGTCTCTGAACCTCTTTTACTGTGGTGGGGGACTGCATGTCAATTATCGCCTGCACCTTTTCAGGGTTAGCTTCTATCCCCCTATGAGTAATCATATATCCCAAAAATTTTCCCGACTTTACTCCGAATGTACACTTATCCGGATTCAGGCGCATGTTATTCTTTCTAAATATTGCGAAAACCTTCTCAAGTTGGTTGGTGTGTGACTCGCCTTGTTTGCTCTTCACTATCATGTCATTTACGTATGCTTCCATCACCCCCCCTAATAGATCTTTGAATATTTTTTTGACCATCCTTTGATACGTTGCCCCCGCATTTTTTAAGTCGAAAGGCATCACCTGATAACAATACGTCCCTTTTTCTGTTATAAAAGCTATTTTCTCGGCGTCAGGCGGATACATACTGATCTGGTGGTAACCTGAGAATACGTTCAAGAAACTCAATACAACATACCCGGCTATATCATCAATTAGCTTGTCTATTCGCGGGAGTAGGTAGGAGTCCTTCGGGCACGCCTTATTTAAATTAGTGAAATCATTGCACATTTGCCATTTCCCGCTGGCCTTTGGCACCATCACGACATTTGCCAGCCATTCGGGGTACTGCACCTCCCTAATGAATCCTGCCTTCAAGAGTTTATCTACTTCTTCTTCCATATGCCTCAGCCTGTCTGGGGCGACATGTCTTTTTTTCTGCTTGACTGGTCGAGCTTTTGCACGCACATTCAGGCGATGGGATATGATTTCTGGGCTGATTCCGGGCATGTCAGCGGGCATCCAGGCGAATATGTCTGCATAAGAGCGTAGACATTCGATGATCTCTTTTTTCTCCTGACTCTCCAGCTGGCTTCCCAAGCATACCTGTCGACGTTCATCACCAGGGTCCAGGGGGACAGCTTCAAGCGGTTCCACCGGTTGAGGCTTGCTGGCTTCAAGGCTTTGCTCGCCAATTAGTAAGGTCTCCTCAGTCATTGCTTTTCCCTTACTCGTGACACCCCGTGTGGAGCTCACATAACATACCCTGGCCTGTTTCTGGTTACCCCTCACCTGCCCCACCCCTTGCGGAGTAGGGAATTTCATCAGCAAATATCTTGGAGATATGGCAGCTCTCATAGCATTAATGAGTGAACGTCCCAAGATCACATTGTAGGCTGAGGAGAAGGTCCTAACTACCATAAAGCTCACTTGCCGGGTAATCACTTGAGGGTAGTCTCTGAGCGTAATAGGCAATTGAACTGACCCAACCACTGGTACCGCTTCTCCCGTGAAGCTATACAGGGGGGAGGTGACTGTCTTCAATTGATCATGGGCGACGTGCATCTTTTCAAAGCAGTTCCAATACAAGAGGTTTACAGAGCTTCCACTATCCACCAGTATTCTTTCAGTCGGGTGCTTGGCAATAATAGCAAAAATAACCAAAGGGTCATCATGGGGGAGTAACACACTCCCTTGATCTTCAGGTGCAAAAATAAGGGGGTCTTCGTCTTCTTGAATCTTCTCCACTGAATTGACGTACAGTGCCTGGCGCGCATATGCTTTTCTGGAAGAGGAGGAA
This sequence comes from Diospyros kaki, assembly GCA_036245055.1. Lineage (NCBI taxonomy): Eukaryota > Viridiplantae > Streptophyta > Magnoliopsida > Ericales > Ebenaceae > Diospyros > Diospyros kaki. Next base: position 22,099,898 of record BSEG01000010.1, on the reverse strand, counting down.
TCTCCCGCCAAATTTTCCCTTCCTGAAATTACGTGTATTCTCTCCATACCAGGCTCGTTTCTGCCCTCTTCTACTCCAGGCCCTGCTTCCCCCCTCCTTTGATTGTTTTTCTCCCATTTTTTTTGCTGAGACGGCTGGTTTTCTCTTCTGCCTGGCACATCATTCCTCTGACGCGGGGGCCTTCCCTGATTATCTTTTCTGAGGTCCTCTCTCCGACCTTGTTGGTTTTTCGGCTTATCCAGTATGAATCGATCTAGCTTCCCCTCTCTAATTAGCTATTCAATCTGGTTTCGTAGTTCTCGACACTGCTATGTGGCATGCCCCGTCGTTTCGTGAAATTTGCATAAAGAATCTGTATTTCTACCCATCGGTTGGTTGGAGTGCAGAGGAAAGTTGATAAGCCCCGTATGTGCAATGGATGAAATGACAGCGGCCCTGGGCTCAGTAAGGGGGGTGAAGCTCCGGAACTGCAACTTCGGGGGCTCTTCTCTTCTCTGCGCCTTCACTAATCTGTCTGACCCAACGTCATTTGGCCTCCCTCTTCTTTTACCTTCCCATGCTTCCAAGATTTCCATTTGGACAATAAATTGCTCAGCTCAAGCGAACAGTTCGGCTCAGAAAACGCTAGGGACCTTCTTAGCGGGGCGTAGGCGGTTCCATTAAGCAAAGCAGATGCGGCCAGACCTACCGGGAGATCCCTTACCTCTTGTGTTGCGACCCTGAACCTCTCGACATATTGCTTCAGAGATTCATTTGGCCTCTGTTGCAAGCTCATCAAGTACCTGGCACTCTTCTTCTTTGGAACGTAGGCAGAGAATGCCTCTAGAAATTCTTTCTTCAACTGTTCGAACGATCGGATGTGCCCTGCGGGTAATTCAATAAACCACTGTTGTGCTTGCCCAGCTAGTGAGAGAGGGAAAGCCTTACATCTGGTGACTTCATTCCATCCATGCAATACGGCCATTGCGACGAAGTGTTGCAAGTGCCTCTCAGGGTCTTCCTTCCCCGAATATACCGGGAGTTGGGGCAGCTTGAACCTGGGTTGTACTGGCTGTCTTTGGAGCTCTTCGGACAGTGGGAATCCTTTCGTTGGCGTTTCTACAAGTGTTGCCATGATTTGCTTTTGTTCCAACACTTCTTCTATGAGGCGCTTGACTTCAAATGCCTTAAAAGTTCCTCTCTCCGCTTCATTCCTATCGGGAGATTGGATGCAAAGAGCTCTTGAGTGGGTGTTTTCCGCCATCTCCTCATACATGGGGGCTTTCCCTGGCCTCCTATCATGATTACCTCCTGGGTTCTCTGTTGACGGGACCCGCTCATTAATCCTGGGGTTTCCGATTCTGATCCCTCGATGTGGCACCCTGGGAGGGTCGTCCCGGGATCTCCAATGTCCTCTCTCCCCGGTTTGTCCTACTTGGGGAATGTGGATGGCAGGCATCAATTCTTGTAGTAGAGCAGTAACCCCTTGCAACTTTCTCGTATTCTCCTCATTACTTGCTTTGAGATCGTTATTCTGGTTCTTCAACTCCTCAAAATTTTTCTGTAATTGTTCATAATCCGATAATAAGACAGTGGGTGGTGTTATTTCAGAAGGTTCTGGAGGTACTAAGATCACTACAGGGCTTCTCCTCGGAATTGAGGATTTCCCCAGGGAGTGTTGGTCTTGATTTGCTTGCATTGTGGGCGGGGTTTGTCTCCCTTGCCTTATCACTTGCCTCCCTATCCCAATAGCATGCACCTCTCCTTGTTCCGAATGCTCCATACCACCCAATCCTACAGTCTGACGACCTTCAAGCGTTAGTATGTTACCTGAGCGCACGCCATTGTCCAGGTGATCTTCCATAATTTCGTGCACATTAGGTAGTGTCTGGATGGGGTCCCCTATCCGGCTACGAGTGTTCCTCCGGTTTAGGTTAGGCGGGTTGGCCAAACCAGTTGACTTTATCCCTCTCGGCATCTTGTAGTAAAATGAGCTTTTTATCCAGTTTCCCACAGACGGCGCCAAATTGTTGTTGCTCAAATACAACAATTAAAATTTCTAAAGGATGGGACAGTCGTGGATGTCGTAGATTCCAAGATGTGAACAAAGCGCCCCTCGGAAGGCTACTGAAGCTAACTGTTGATGCTTCCGAAGGTGACACTGATGGGACTTGCGAATCTGAGACGTCTTCTGAAGCTGCCGATCCTCAGTCTTTCGAAGCTACCACTTTCCTATCTTCCGAAGCTACCGATCCTCAGTCTTCCGAAGCTACCATTTTCCTGTCTTCCGAAGCTAACGATGCCCAATCTTCCGAAGCTGCCATTTCCTTGTCTTCCGAAGCTACCGATGCCCAGTCTTCCGAAGCTACCACTTTCCTATCTTCCAAAGCTACCGATCCTCAGTCTTCCGAAGCTACCATTTTCCTGTCTTCTGAAGCTACCGATGCCCAATCTTCCGAAGCTGCCATTTCCTTGTCTTCCGAAGCTACCGATGCTGAGAATCTGTGGTCTTCCGAAGATCAGTATCTTGGGCTTCCGAAGGCACGTCTTGAGGCTTCCGAAGTTCACTGTAAGAAAAAGATGGTCAAAAGGTTCGTGGGCTTCTCTCCCACAAAGACCCTCCGATGCTAAAGTCAGTACGGAAGAAGTGTAATTGAAAGGAAAACTATGTTCTTCGGAAGGAAATATAGTGAGAGAAAAATACCAGTGTCTAGATCCTTGTTTTGGAGTTGAACCTCTCCTTTTATAGGCTGAGAGAAGAAAACAGAATAGACTGAAGTGCCTTCGGAAGGACCCTTCGGAAGAGGGGCTTCCGAAGCCATCCTCCGTAGCTCCCTCTTGCGTCTTCGGAAGCTGCCTTCGGAAGAATCTTTCGGTAGTCCTCTTCCCCAGTGAGTCTTCGTCCTTGGTTTTCTTCCTGCCAATCTTGGGGGCACAACAATAAGAAATCTTTTCCTTTCGACAGATTTGGGCATTTGAAGCAATTCCCAGTCTTGGGGAGGAGTTTGCTCACAAACTAAAAGGTGATAGAATTCCAAGAATGTTGGGGTGGGAATTTGAGCAGCCTATGCGAGAGGGAGAAAAAGTTAACAGGTTTTTGGAATATGAAATTACAATAATGGAGCTCAAGGTAAATCACACATTAGTTCCTACATTGAAAGAAGCTGACGAAGAATTTTGGTAAGGAATGACCCCTCTTGATGATCTAGAAGATTCCAGAGTGGCTAACAACTTGAATGAAGATGGAGGAAAGGAGTCTGAGGAAGATGTACCATCTGTTTCCATGCACCATCAGCCATGCAATCGACCATCCTCTTCTCATAACAATGATGTAACTCAGGTTGATAGACAAGAAATGAGAGAACTTGAGAGGAGGCTGATACGTGTGATAATAGATCGATTTGATCAGTTAATAAGTCAATGTGATCGGATGGAGACCAAAATTGACAGCTTGCTCCAGTTGGTTGAAAAATATGGGTTTCAGTAAGAAAGAGGCAATGTCCCTGAAGATTACAAGGGGTAAGAGGAATAACGTGTGTTTGAGGTTGTAGTATAAAACTTGGGGATTGTAGAAGACTACACTTACGAGGAAGAACAAGTCACGCCAATAAAAGAAGCTAATGAGGGTTGGTTTATTTTTTTGCAGGTTCATTTTTTCGTTTTGCAAAGTCTTGAAAAAAATTAAATTTTGATTTCACCCCATTTCGTAGGCAAGCTCTCAAACCCTTGAACTGCCATAATTGTTTACCAACGAATGCCTCGTATGTTGATCACAGATTCTAAGAACAATTTGGATAAACGGGTTCCTGTTGAGTTTGTGATGCCAATCAACCAGAGCAGTCTGCAAAAAGCTGCACTAAATATATGTAATTTGTAGATTGAATATGAAAGCAACTTTTGATGTATGGAATGATTGTCAACTGAATATTGTTTTACCCAATTTATAGGTGAACTGGGATAATGTTATGCTATTTTTCTTGAGAATGATATGGATGTTATGCACGTGCATTGTGTTCCCCATTCACCATTCCCTTAAAGAGAAGGAAGTTGAATGTCAAAGTGTTTGAACCCTTTCGAGAAGTGGATCCTGCAAAAGTCAGTGATCTCACAAAGTGGTTGGAAAAAGCTTCACCAAGGTAATGTATTCTCTTCTTAACCTTCTCTTAGTGCTCTTCAATCTTCACTGAAATTCTGATTTGTCTATCATCTTTATTAAACAGTGACGATATGCCATTGGAAATCTGTGATGTCCGGAGGAATTTTTTTGATGATTTGCTTAATGAGAACAGTTGGCTTATTGATGACGCAAGCAAGATTTTGTAAGTTTTCTATTTGATTTCAAATTATTAATTGTGCTTCTACGTACAACACATGGATTCGACATTATTTCATATAAGAAAGCGAGCAGTGAAGTATAAAACACTCTTTCGACAATATTGTGCCATTCTGGACTCTAGATTTTCGCAATTTGTGAAGAAGGCCTACCATGAAATGGGGAATCTTGACAAGAAAAATTTAGAGTATGAATTTGGCAAAGAGCTAGTTAATTACGTCAAAGTGGTAATTCCCACTTTAGGAAAACCTTGACACCACCTATGACCATAACATTAGATAAGCCGTTTTAGTTTTATTATAACGCCATTTATGTCGTTAGGTGTCAAAACACTATCGGATGGGTTCTACACTGGTGAAATGAATACATTTATTCCACTTAAGCAAAAATGAGATGTTTTAAGGTGACAGAATCGAGAAGTCAGCTAGATATGAAAATAACGACACATAAGTTGTTTTAGTTTCACCATAACGCCACCTATGTCGTAAGAGGTCGAAATCTTATCGAATGGGTTTTTCGACCAGTGTATGTTCTTAGAGATGTTATACAGGGACTTATAATCATAGAAAATAAGTTTCTATATCTCTTTGTAGTATAACAACCATTTCACCATAAATAAAGTAAGCATTCATTTCACATATGTATGCTAATTACTCTTGAAATTATCAAAACTGAGTGTTATCGAGATTATGATCACAACTAAGCACCCAAACTCCATTAAAGATGTTATTATAACCAATTTAAGATGTTTGGGGGCAACAAAAGCCGGATATAAGCAAGATATGACCATAACAACATATAAGCCGTTTTAGTTTTATCATAACACCGTCTATGTCGTTAGGTGTCAAAACACTATCGGATGGGTTCTACATTGGTGAAATGAGTACATTTATTCCACTTAAGCAAAGAGTCGATGTTTTCAGGTGACGGAATCTAGAAGTTAGCTAGATATGACAATAACGGCACATAAGTCGTTTTAGTTTCACCATAATGCCACCTATGTCGTAAGAGGTTGAAATCCTATCGAATGGATTTCCCAATTCATGTATGTTCTTAGAGATGTTATATAGGGACTTATAATCATGGAAAATAAGCTTCTATATCTCTTTGTAGTATGACAACCATTTCACCATAAACAAAGTAAGCATTCATTTCACATATGTATGCTAATTACTCTTGAAATTATCAAAACTGAGTGTTATCGAGGTCATGATCACAACTAAGCATCCAAACTCCATTAAAGATGTTATTATAACCAATTTAAGATGTTTGGGGGCAACAGAAGCCAGAGACAAGCAAGATATGACCATAACAACACATAAGCCGTTTTAGTTTTATCATAATGTCGTCTATGTCGTTAGGTGTCAAAACACTATCAGATGGGTTCTACACTGGTGAAATATGTACATTTATTCCACTTAAGCAAAGATTTGATGTTTTCAGGTAACGGAATTGAGAAGTCAGCTAGATATGACAATAACGACACATAAGTCGTTTTAGTTTCACTATAACACCACCTATGTCGTAAGAGATTGAAATCCTATCGAAGGGTTTCCCGACCGGTGTATGTTCTTAGAGATGTTATACATGGACTTATAATCATAGAAAATAAGCTTCTATATCTCTTTGTAGTATGACACAACCATTTCACCATAAACAAAGTAAGCATTCATTTCACATATGTATACTAATTACTTTTGAAATTATCAAAACTGACTATTATCGAGGTCATGATCACAACTAAGCATCCAAACTTTATTAAAGATGTTATTATAACCAATTTAAGATGTTTGGGGGCAACGGAAGTCGGAGACAAGCAAGATATGGCCATAACAACACATAAGTCGTTTTAGTTTTATCATAATGTTGTTTATGTCGTTAGGTGCCAAAACACTATCGGATGGGTTCTACACTGATAAAATGAGTACATTTATTCCATTTGAGCAAAAATTAGATGTTTTCAGGTGACAGAATCGAGAAGTCAGCTAGATATAACAATAACGACACATAAGTCGTTTTAGTTTCACCATAAGGCCACCTATGTCATAAGAGGTTGAAATCATATTGAATGAGTTTCCCGACTAGTGTATGTTTTATGTATGGTTAAATGAATGCAATACTGTCTATGAAATGCATTATCTCTATTTTTGTTATGTCTAAAAAATAATTATAATTTTTTCGAATGCACAATTTAAGGAGGAGCATAAATGGTCTATCATGGTAAGAAAAATAGTTTTCTCAAATTAATATTTTTTATTTGTCTCTTATGATATATTATAATTGCTTCTCTTATTATATATTGTTTGGGGGCAACAGAAGTAGAGACAAGCTAATTTTTAAATAATGATGGAGTTTGATAAACATTATAAACTATCAATTATAGATAGTAGATAAAGATAGTTTAAGAGTTAAAATCTTCTTTTTTCTTTTATGATGGATGAAAATATTTTGATCAGATCAAGTTTCAGAACATGAAAAAGAACAGATTATGAAAGCATAACAATGTCCAATTTGTAGAAAAAAAGCATAAATTGGTTTATAATCACACATCCAGAAACTATTATAAATTGGTTTATAATCTTACATACTAGGATTATTCAAACAACAAACCAATCTGTAGCAAAATAGCATAACAATGTCCAATTTAATCGATCATCACTAGTTTAGAATCATTGGGGATTTAGCCCATAAAAACAGAATGGTTAGTAGGAGCAAGAAAATAGTAGAGACAAGTGATAAAAGTGCGTAACTGGATCTCTCAAATACCAACCAAGCAGCCAGAGTTACCACCAAAATCCAACACCAACCAAGCAGCCAGATTCACCACCAGAATCCAACAACAACCAAGCAGCCAGAGTTACCACCAGAATCCCCACCGTAACTTAACCATTATAGTAAATAATAAACACCATTTTACTTAAGAAGATTTCACATTTTCAAATAACTAAATCAAAACATTATAATAAAACCACCCATTTTCAAGTCAACAAAACTCCAACAACACTTTATGTTAGAATAACACCACTTGCACATTTCAAGTTAACAAAATGTGTACAACACTTCAGTTTTAACAATGATAGAATGTGTAACAAATCTACAATGCATATTGCATATAAATTCAAAAGGATGCAATGACTACATAGATGTGTTCATTTCTTAGTAGTCGGTAAAGGGTTTGTACAAGTAGCTCGGTTGTGGCCAGTCTTCAAACACCTACTACATTTACGCGGCTTGCGTATCTCTCCGGCTGATTTTTTTTCGCTGTTTCGATGGGCATCCACTAGATCGTTTTGTTAATGGTCACAAGACCACTCTTGACTTAACATCCTCAAGTATTTTCCACTCAGTCTCGTTTGGCAATGGGTATATAAAATTTGAATATGCTTGTCTCCAACAAGAAGTGGTATAAAAAGAAAAGCAAAACCTATAACCGTCAGGACCTTCATGCCTTACAGCGGCAATTGAATGTGGGTAAGGAAATTTATCTAGGTCGAATTGCCTACATGTACACGTGCATTCTTCCAAGTTAACAATGTACGTTTCTAACTTTTTAACAACCTGAAACTCATTTGGAGATATCTGAATTGCATTTCACCCATTTGACTCATTATACTTTAAGCACATCTCGTCCTCCAATGGTGGGGTGAGTTGGCTAGTGCACTTTTCTGCCTCCACATGTCTTTCATAATACCATTTCTGCAACATCTCTCTAATATAATCAATCAAATCAACTATAAGAAAATCTTGGGCATCCTCCAACACGGAATTCATAGATTCTGCATTATTTGTTGTCATGATATTGTATCAAATTCCTTTGAAATGTGCTTTACTCCAATACTAGACACCAACATCATTTTCTAAGTACTCTCTAATGTCGTCTCTTTTACAGCAAAACGTTGCCATGCATGCCTCGAATTCTGTTATAGTATAAGCCTCTACTGTCTTCTTGAATAATGACAACAAATCAACTCTTAGAAAATGAAGCTTCAGGTTATTGTGTAGATGCCATACGTAATTCCCATGATGTGCAAACTAGTAGACATTTCTAAATGCATGAGGAATGCTTGTGCTAAGGTCCAATATAATCGCTAGCTCCTCCGTGTCACTTGTTATTTCCCGTAAGTTACAAAAGAACCAAGTCCACGAAGCTTCATTCTTCGAGTTAACTATACCCCACGCAAGCGGATAAATTTGAATATTTTCATCTTGACAAGTGGTCACGAGTAGAGTACCTCAATATCTGCATGTCATGAATGTTCCATCTACACAAATTACTCGTCGCATTGAAGTTTGGTATCCACGTATACTTTGTCCTAGGGCCATGAAAAAGTATTTGAAACGCATGTTATCATCAGTTTCAATGACTACCATTGTGTTTGTTTGCTCCAAAACATGACAATATGATGGTAATTTGGCATAACTATCATCGGGTGTCCCTCGGACGAGTCCATAAGCAAAATACTTGGCCATATATGTCTTATTATAGCTTATAGTTATGCCAAACTCTTCATGAATGTCACTGATGATGTTTCTCGGTCTGTAAATCCTGCTGGTATCTTCATACTTTGAGGCAATGTGACTTCCAATCAGTGAATAGGTAGCATGTCTATGATCTCTACGTCGAACACTCATGGAGCAAGTGTGTTGGCTAAAATAGCTTTGAACTTGAAACATATCAGATTGATTCAACTTTACTTCCCTCAAACACCACTTAGAATTTTCCTCGATACAAACAACTATATAAATGGATTTATTTGCCTTCTTTACTTTAAACTCAAAGTGACACCTCACTGCAAGCAAGTACAACTTCAATATCAAAGTCTTTTTGGATGAGAATAATTGTTTCCTCTACACATCCTCGCACTCAGGAATCCTCAATGATGTTCCACAAGGGATAGAACTTATATCGATTGTTAAATTTGGGGTGTTGTGGATAATAGATTCATGTGGATAGACATTATCACTATTCCTGCCTGTCACAAGAGATTCTTCGCGAAGATCTTGTCTTTTAGGGCTAAATGGAATTATATGCAAACCATCCCATTCTAGAAAGTTTCCATCAGCATTCTTATTTTCCATATTACCTTCATCTTGCACAAAATTTAATTCTCTATTCATGCCTTCAAATTCTATTCCATCATCTGTTTGCATTTCACTCAATGAATCATCATGTGCTACAATAGTTGCATGTTCTTCGTTCTCTCTTAAACCATCATTTTCTTGATACTCCTTAGCATCTTTCTTCAAAAGTGTTACACAAAAAGGGACTTCCATATAAATAGAGAGATACCATTTCACATTGTTGTCACAATCAATCTTCATTGGTGGAATTGGAACGTTAGACATCCTAGGGACAATAGTTGCCATCTCTATATCATTTAATCTAGAATCCATCTCCAACGCCAATCAAACTTTATCGTATAGTTCCGCATAGGTAATGGTTTTTGAAACAAGAACAGGAGTCACATTTGCTCGACCATTCCTTATATGCCTCCATGTCCACCCACCACCTTATTTCTCCTCAAGCTCAACGAAATAACAAACTAATATCCATACCTTATCCACGAGATCCATAATGACAATTCAACATAAAACAAATGCAATTCAGTTGATCATATCATGAAGTACTACATTATACAATTTAAAGTGTATATCATACATTTTCCAATAAAGATATGAGTGACAACTATTAGAATAAGTCCAACAGTACTAAACTAGACATGGATTTATTGCCAATTATCACACTCAAAGATATATAGATTGTGATAGTTAAAAATGAAATAACGTTACTTATGCCGTTATACATTATAGATAATGGCATACCTGTCTTTATTTTAGAGTGTTATTAAATTCACTGAAACAAATATATATATATTTATATAGTTATCACATTCAAAGTTATACATTCTGATAGTTAAAAATAAGATAACGACAGTGGTGCCGTTATACATTGCAGATAATTATAGGGTTTTGCTATAAAATAAGAATAATGTGAGTGATGAATGAAAGAATTAGATTTTCACCTGTTGATGTTGCTCTCTTGGTGACCCTCTGTGAATGTCGTGGGTTTGGAGAAGAAACAACTTTCCCCCACTCTCTTTGTCTCTGAATAATGTGTGATTAGGTGGGGAAGAAACACAAATTACAACCATTAATTGTTAAAACAAGATAGGGGTATTAAGGTCTTTTGACATACATGACTATTTTGGACATTTAATGAAATTCTATTTGCAACCATAAATTTTACTCTTTGTAACCATTACACATAAAAAATTAAATTTTATTATTCGCAACCATATTTATTACTTTGTACAACCATTTATATACCAAATATACCCTCTAAACATTCTTCCCTCAAAAAACACACCCCACGCGCATACAAGTTGTTCTTCTTCGCATCAAACCCTGGTTTTCTTCATGTTCTCCTTCTTCACGCATCAAACCCTACTATTCTTCTTCTTCTTCAAATCACTTTCACAGACCACCGTCGACCTCTCGTCATTGCCCACTTCGCTTGCCTCACCCACCTTCTTCATTGAAGTTCCTCGAAATCACAGAACTAGGTAATGCCCCTCCTTCGGGGGGTAAGGGCTTTACCGAATGACGAGATTCAGGGAACCCATACCTCCCGAATCTCGTTGTTCGGGGGGTTAGGGATTTCCTGAACCGTAGGGTTCGGGGAATCCCTCACCCCTCGAATCTCGCTATTCGGGAGGTGAGAGATTCCCGAATGGCGAGATTCGAGGAACCCCTAACCCCCCGAACAACAAGATTCGGGGGTATGGGTTCCCCGAATCTCGCCATTCGGGAGTAGGGGTTTCTCAAAAACTATGAAAGCAATTATACCAATGATATAAATGATATAAAATATGAAAGCAAATGATGTATAAAATTAAAACCGAACTTACCTAATTTCGTACAGTAAAATTTGGATCAGATTAAGTTGAGTTATTGGTATCAAAAATTAAAATTAACTCAAAAAAAATTAAGATTAAAGCAAAATTAATTTAAGAAAAAATAAATATAATATTAATCCAAAGATTCGGAACATAATAATTCAGAATAATTTATATATATTTGAAATAATTTATATACAAAATTATTATATATATATGTATATAGTTATAATATATATATATATAATAAACATATAATAGTATAGTATAATATTATATAATATATTATATTATTGAATTAGATTCTATATTATATTATTGAATTATATAATATATTATATATATAATATATTATATTGGATTTCAGGAGAATGCAATTCTTCCGAATTAATGATTTTGGGAAAAATGATTTTTCTTGAATTCATGAGTTTGAGAGAATTGATTTCGGGAAAAATGCTTATCGAATCCTGAGATTCGGGGTTTCCTGAACACTCAGAACGCTAGGGTTCGGGCGGTTAGGAGTTCCCCGAACCCTGAGGTTCGGAGAACCCCAAATCGCCCGAATCTCAGGATTCGGGGCATCTCTTAGCCCCCAAAACAGTGTATTTTTTATTTTTTAATTAATCTTATTTTTTTAATTTATCCGTCGTGTATGTATATGTAAATTATGTGATTGAACTAGTCATAGATGTTATAAATTGTGTTTTTTCTAGTCGAAATAGGAATACTCATTTTTTTTTTGTCAAACATTGCATAATAATGGTTACGCGATGTTCAGTTGTGAATGAAAAAATGGTTATGGCGATGGTGATCGAGAAAGTGAGTGTACGCGCTTGAAGAATAATTATGGATGGTTGAGCGTCAAATGTTTAAATGAAGGGCAAATATGAATTTTCATTTCAAGGTATTTTAGGAATATTAAAAGTGGGTTACAGAGAGCAAAACGTATGGTTGCAAATAGAATTTTTCAATAACTTTTACCTTTTATTTAATACTTGAGGCCTTTTGTACAAATAACATTAAATGAACACTTTTTAATCAAACTTATCCTTTCACTAGGCTCTTTTAACTCAATCCCCCATTTATTTATTTTCTTTTCTTAAGCTTTAACTGATTTTAGTGAATATTAAATATTGAATAATAAATGGTTTAATGCACATATATATACTAACAAATAAAGAAAATATATACTTAGGGTTTGCATCTTGTTTTCCTGGAGATTTTCTTGGAAAAAAATCTTGCGAAGATGGCGGGGAACATGGAAATCTCTCTGGACAAGCTTCCAATCAAGCGCCTGGACGCCATTGGAGAGAACGGAGCCGAAAGATTCTCTTCGTAAGCTTGTTCTCCTATTCCCTCTGATTCCATCTGTTAATGTGTGTACATATTTGATTGTAATGTACAGTCCTAGTGATGCGTTTGCATGTTTTTCAGCGATGAGGGTTATGATGAGAAGCGAGTGAACTTAATTCGGCGAATAGACTTCGCGTTGTCGGTGGAGAGGTAAGACCCGAGTAAGAAGCGGAAGAAGAGTTCTTTGTCCAAGGAGGCCACAGCGACGCCATGGCCGTGGCAGAACATGGTGGAGAATTTGCAGTTGGCTCATCAGGAGCTCTCTGTCATCTTCGATCTCATCAACACTGTGAGTGACTTTTATTTGTATGTTAATTTATTTGAATGTTAATTCTCCAAAATGATAGGGTTTTGACGTTGGCAATTCCAGGAAGTGGTCGTTTTAGTTCTAAATTCGTGTTGGAGATAGTTGTTCTAGGGTTTGAATATAGTGAAAATAGACTCTTTTATTTTTTTGTTAACCTCAATATTGAATTGACAATCTAACTTGAATTTTCTGTGTTCTTTAATAAGTTCATGAAAGGATTTTGCTATTGTGGTTTCCTGCAAATTTTGATTTAAAAAAATCTATGTCAGACTTAGTTGTATGGGCATGTGTTGTAGTTTTAAAGATTTTACTAGCTTTGATGTAATTGCTTTCAATTTGAATCAAATACCAAGCTTTAAGCTGAAACTTTGATATACAGTAATTGCTTCACTTTGGTTGAGCTTTTGCTTGATATGATTTTGCTCTGAAGTATCCTAGTGTCTTATCGAATATAACTTTCCACTGGATTAATGAGTATCGGAAATATGGTGTTGTTGGGAATAGAATAATGGGTAGTTAAGTAATATGTGTTTTACTTTTCGTATGTGTAGGTGGAAGCTAATGATGCAGTTACTGTGGCTGGCATGACCCGGCCAAAGCCGTTACCTAATGAATCGTTGTCCGACTTATCTGTATCTATAGCAACAAAGCTGCAATGCTTCTGGGTACTCTTCTTTGTTTCTGACATTTTTCATTTTATTACTTTTGTTATTTATCCATGAAATGATGTTTTCTCCTGTAGCCGTGTCATATTTGTAAAATTCTAGATTGCATATCTCATCTTATGTGCTTCTTCTGAACTGCTCTTAGTTTCTGATTGGAAGGATCTTGGGAAATATTTCAAGCAATCTGCCAAAGCATTGGAACGGCAGGTCATTAGAGAAGCAAGATTCTATGGTGCTCTTATCCGGGTAAGCATCCCTATAAAATTATCTCAAGGACACACACTAAATTTCAGGAAGCATTACATTTCATTTTCATTTTTGATTTCTGGACTAACAATATCCGCGTTTTCCCTCCCATTTCTTATCTTCTCACTTTATTGTTCACACATGGCAGTGGTTGTATATTGTTTTCTTTACATATATTGCCCCCCGGACATATATGAATAAAAGAATATTATTGTCTCATGTTAGCCATAGCCTTTATCTACCATATTGATCATGAGTCGGTAGATTGCAGCAAAACTGGAAGGTTAAACGGCAGCATGCGGTCACTTCTGCTTCTGGAAACGAAGGCTTCTATATTGATCTATTTGATAACTCATTATATGATTCAGCTGCCATATCCCGCCCTTCAGCTATATAAACTGCACGCATTGAGCACAATCCAGCTGGGATGCTTGTTGTGAACTTACCTCCAAATTCATGCCGCTGTCTTCAGTTTTCATTTCTTGGCACTGATTTGGGTAATAATCGGAGGCAATCTAGTAAAACAAAAACCCATTTCTCATCTGTGGATTTGCCTGATGAGACTAAGAAAGAACCTTTGGCTGATGATCAAAGTCTTAAAGAAACACATTCAGTCCTTCGTGAAGTCCATCTTTCAATCTTTGATGAGCAGGTGCGTTCTTTCTTGCATAATTGCATTTCTAATCGTTTCATATGTATTAAGAATTTTTGTATTGCTATAAGGTTGTCTGTTTGCAGGTTTTTCATTGGGTCAATCGTGAAGCATTTAGTCCATCTTCTGAGGCTGATGTGACTGGACTAAGAGAAAACTATTTACAATTGAGCATAGGTGAAGGAGCTTCTGCGTTCATTTCACTTTTGCCATCTCGGAAAGATGATAAAATAATTGGTAGTCCAGTGGCTCAAAATTTGGACACTGCAATTATACCGATGGAAATATTTGATGGATCAAGATTAGGTGAAGGAAAAAATATTACCCCCAAAAGGAAGCTGAGGTTTCCTTATTAAATTAGTTCTGAAATTTATTTGGAGCAAATTTTTCATGAACATGTTCTTCTAAGAGCAAGGGAAGGATCCAATGTTGCTGGTAGACCTCATTTAGCGAATCAACCAACAAAGGATGGGTTAAATATTTTGTCATTTCTGCATGTCTCTTGCTCATAGGATCTTTGCCAACAAAGTTCTCGTTGAGCTGGAAAATTTGGTACAGCCTTAGTCTTTTTTCTTGGGAATCAATTTTGACTCTGAAGTTGTTTGTAAAGTTTTGAGTCCAAAAGGTCATTTATCCTTGTTTCAACATTTTTATTCTAACAATTCATTTGATAACTGAAGGTTGCTGCGGTCCCTTATGTTCATCTTATATCTCATCCTACTTGGCATTCTCGAACATCTTCTTGGACACTCTCCATCAGTGTTCCCCAGTCCATTCTTCATGTTGGACGCCAAACCCAACGCTCAGGTATCAAACGTACCAAGGATGTGAAATCACAGTTTCGGACTGAGGTGCAGGTGAATGACGATTGCTTCAATGTAGAGGGGAAGGTGCTCCAAAAGTTGCTGGTCTTTAAAAGATCTGAGAGCATCTGCTCCATGAACAGTATGACTGTGACTTGACAGATCTTTCGTTGATACTTCTTCAGCAGGTACATATGTATTTTTGTTATTATTTATTTATTGTGTTTTTGGTATGTGGAGAAATTGGGACTTGATATGTGAGAGAATAATATATTTGTTTTATTACATTTTATTTCTTGTCTCCTATATAGTTTTGGAAAAATTGTGTGTTACATAGTGTTGTGATCATTCAAAATACCGTTCCTTGCAGAGCTTTCAGTATTTGTAATCTACTCTTAGTTTGTCTGTCATATAATAATAGTAAACGAATTTGGGAGATGTATCTGAAATATTGAGCTTCACTTTAGATGTGCCAGTGCAGTGGGTAGTTGTTGCATTTGGTTGACAAATGAGATGTGAAATATTTTGGAGGACAGATTGCAGGACAAGTTGTTGTGCGGTGGGTCCAGGAGGAAGCTCTGATGATCGGAATGAAAGTGAAGCGGGAGTAATCTGAGTTTGTCGTTTGAGCTGGAACAAGGAGAGACACTGGATATGGTGGCGCACGTGGAGCCGGAAGATGGGCGAGGAGGATGCATCTCGTGATGGATGGTGATGGAAAGCAAATTTGAGGGAGGTAGTGGCGAATTGGAGAGGAGGAGGAAATATCTAGGGTATTTGTCATTGGAGGTGTTGTATTCGACGATGATGGACTTGGCCAGCCTTTTGTCTCTCCTCCGTCTTTGACGTTTATGGAAAATTCTAGAAAGTCCGACGGACTTACCGACCGATTTACTGAAAGGTCGGGCTTACCGACCGGTTTACTAAAAGGGGGCAAAAAGACGATTTTACCCCCACACCTTGCTCTCTTCCTTCCCTTCCCATGGATTGCACCGCCCCTACTCTGTCGTCTCCCTTGCCATGGCAACCGCCTCGCCTTGCCACCGCACCTCATTGCTGTCGCCTCTCTGCCATCGTTGCCTCGCCTCGCCGACAATCGATGTAGCAATTGTCGGCGAGGTGGTGATGACAGAGAGGCAACGGAGACAAGGTGAGGCGACGGCAGCGAGGCGCGGTGGCGAGACGAGGCGGCGACCATGGCAGGGGAGACGATAGAGCAGGGGCGGATGCAGTGGCCTGCTTTGCAAATTGGGCGGGGGCAAAATTGTCTTTTTGCCCCCTTTCTGTGAGCGGCTCGGTAAGCCCGTCGACCTCTGTAGAACGACTCGACGTTTATTGTGCTCCCTTCTCCTCTTTCCCACAAGTTTTTGCTTAATTTGTCTACCAATCTTTCCAGTAGTTTACTTTATTATGGAATTATAATTTATACCAATTCAACTCCCAAGTAGTCATCAAATGTACAAAACTATTTTATATTTTAATAATGTTCAAAATTTTTAAGGTAAGACATCTTTTATATTTTTATGAAAATATTTTTATTAAAAAATTAAGAATATGTTTTGCTCTACAAATGTTTTTCTAAACAAGCAGAACTTAAGTCAATGTTAAATTTAAACTTTTAAAAAATTATTAAAATGAATGTTTTACAAAATTATGTTTTTCATCTATTTATATTTTATTAAAAAATTATTAACATGAATGTTTTGATGACTTGATTCTCAACTAGTAATGACCTTGATTTGCAATTTCACTTGCAAGGGAAACTAGAATGTCCTCAGAAGAATTCATATCTCCTTTGGTATCTCCAAGGACTTTGTATTATCTAAAAGAGGATCCATAAAATGACCAAAAAAAAAAAAAGAAAAGGAGAGGGAGGGAGGGAGAACATTGATATTGATATTTTGTCATTATATAAAAAGGGAGAGATTGTTAAGTTTATTTTTTAGAATGTTTTAATGATGAGAGTTAAGCAAAATTTTAACGAATCCTAATGATAATTAGTTTTAAAATAATAAACATATGCTTTAAATTAAAATTATTCTTTTTTTTAATCAAGTAAAATTGCTCTTTAATTGATTAACACTAAAGCTCAAAAGTTATGAGTACTGTTTGGAAAGTCAGTTTTAATTAATTTTTAAACATTACTTGAGATTTTAATATTGTTAATTGAATGAGATGTTTTAGACTTTGAAGTTTAATGGAGTAAAAATATGTTTTAGTTGGGTAACAAGTGTTCTCTTTGACTAACTTATCTTTTTAACCGAGTAAAATTTGAATACTCAAAAGATTAATCGATTATATATTTATTTTACTTGAGTATGTAATAGAAAAATATTAATTGAATAACCAATGAATTAAGCAACTAAGTGTTATATTAGTTGATTAATTATATCTTTTAACTGAGTAATAAATCGGGGTCAAAATGACAATATCTGTAGTTGTATTATTTGTTGACTGAGAAGAAATATTAATTTAGTAAACTTAGTTCTTAGTCAAGTAACTAAAAATTTTACTTGAGTAATACTTCACAAACAAAATGTTATTTGAACATACTCGAACATTTAGTCAACTAAAAAGTTGATATTATTCGAGTAACTTTATAACTTTATAAAGTTACTTGAGTAACTTTATAACTTAGTTGAACAACTATATAATGTAGTCAAGTAAAAATTATTGGAGAGAGCAAATCTCTGTATTTGAATTATTAATCGACTAACTATGAAGTTTATTCAAGTAATTGTATATTTTATTCGAATAATACCAAATTTTACTCAATTAATGTTAAAAAAATTAGTTAAGGAAAAGTATTAAATGCACATAGTTTTCACTTTATTAGATATCTTAGTTTCATTTAATGCATTATGATTGTTCTTTCATACAAATGACATAAAATTTGAAGATCAAATTGCATACAAACCTTTACTTTGCAAAAGAAATGTTATATCTACAAGGAAAAGGGCTGGTGCTATTGATCTGTTTTCTGAAAGTGTTGAGAAGGTTCACATATATAAATCCATAATAGTAAAGGTTCATGAGAAGAAGAATAAGATAGCATAAAAAGAGTTCAAAAAGAACAAAAGCCTAATTGATCCCTTTCTTCTCATCCACCAAGAATAAGTACTTAATTCTCATTCAATTTTTTTATTTTTGTGAGAATACCTAGAGTGTCCTCCCATTTGTATTGAAGTTCTTTTCTAAGGACCCTAGTATTGAGAATTTTCTTTTCATTTGTACCTCATTTCCTATCTCATACGATTATTGCTTTAGTTTTGAAAAGTATTGTAAGTGGATTATTGCTTCACTTTTTAAAAAGCATTGTAAAGGTTAGTGCTTGAGTTTTTGTAAAAGGAATAACATCACTAAAAAGTGATTGTATATAGGATAGTATTTGCCTCTTCAAAAAAAATACTCCATTAGTGGATTTATAAAAATTCTTGGTGAAGAGCTAAAGTAGTGGATGCAGATAGATTGTTGAACCACTAAAAAAATTGTGTTATCTTTGTTTGATTTCTTCTTTCTTATTCATGTTTGTTATTCACTTTAATCGTGTACTGTGAAACACAAATACACTATTTTTTAAAGTTTGAATTGACTGTTGTACTTTATTTTATCACTTATGTATTTTACTCATCATAGACATTTTTCGCTACTGTCTGAAGAAAAAACGAATGTTTTCAAAAAGTCAATTCACCCTTCTTGGATTGCCTCATTATTTGGGCTAACATAAATTTTCCTCATTATTAGTATCTAGAAAATAATAACTATGAGTTTACCATCATTATTTTCTTTTCTTTTTCTTTTTTTTTTTTTTACAAAAGAAAGGAAAGGTACTTATACGTATTTAATTCTCTACTACCTAAACTTCCAAATTTAGGTGATCTTAGGGGAAGCTGTATGGTAAGGATTTTGTAGGTCAAGATAAACTTCTTAATGAACATCCAATCTAGTGGTGAATGTACTTATTACTTTTGCATTGTTCTTAGACACTTAGCTCTTTGTTGATGACAACTCATCTTGGTTAGTTGGTACAAGGGGAAGACTAGACTGTGATGAACTTGTAACTTAAAACAATTAACATGAAAGAAAGATTATGGATGCACCAAACATTCGGCTGAGAAGGTTATGAGTTAACATTTTTGGCTCTAATTCTTAGTGGAATATAAGGAAGTTATTGGGTATTTGTTCTTAGTGTTGGGGTTAGTCCCAAAGCAATATACTTTGGGTAGATGGAGCTAGTCTCTTGCTTTTGGTTGTTCATAATTCCATGAGACATACTATTGTATACACGGGTGGATCTAAAGGGGGCCTCAGCCCTTATATATATATATATATATGCAGAATCAATGGCCAAATGAGTCCATTGCCCCTATTATTCCATCCATGAGCAGATCTAGGAAGGGTCAGCATAGGCTTTAGCCCCTCCCAGCCTCAACCCTTAGATCTGCTTCTGGTTGTATAGAAAAAGAAAAAAAAAAAATCTCTTAGTTATTTGAACTTGAGAAAATGCATACAATTGATCTTTGTCTTCATGATTATTTAGGAAAATACTTCCACCAAGAAGTTGAGAAAATTTGAATTTTTAGAGAGTGGTTGATTGCAAGTTTCAAAGGCATGTTTTGTTTTTTTCCCCCTCTGCTATCAAATGGAAATTGTCAAAGTACTCTTTTTGTGCAAACCCCTGAAATCATGACAAACATAATCGAGTCAAATGGTACGACAAAGGCACCTTTTGCTGAAAGTAACGACATGGCTTTAAGCAGGGAGTTGCAAAACATTCAGGCAACATATAGACTAAATGGAAAGAATTACTTAGAGTGGTCTCAGTTAATCTGCATGTTTCTGAAAGGAAAAAGGGAAGTTGATTCACCTACTCGGAACCAGGCCTAAGAATAGTGATCCTACATATGCAGCCTGGGATGAGGAAGACTCGTTGGTAATGTCTTGGTTGTAGAACTCCATGTTATCAGAAATTAATCACAGTTATGTTCTTGGGCACTGTTAAGGAGATTTGGGACGCAATCAAACTCACATATTCCAAAGTTGATGATGCTGCTTAGATTTATGAGGTCAAGATGAGAATGGTAGCCACCAAGTAAGGATCTCGGTCAATCATTGAATATGTCAACCTTTTGCAAATGTTATGGCAAGAGATGGACCATTATCAATGCATTCAAAAGTGTAGTGATGATGCAACTTTATAAAAAAAGGTTTGTTGAAAAAGAAAGAATTTATGACTTTCTTGCTGGACTAAATCTAGAATTTGATGCAATTAGAGTGCAAATCCTTGGAAAGGAATACCTGCTTTCTTTAAATGAGACAATCGTAATTGTGTGTGCTGAGGAAGGACAAAGAGAAATGATGCTTAAGACAACCACTGCATACAGTTTGGCTATTGCAACTGTGAAGAATCTTGGCTTGGACAAGCAACCTAGAGAGGATAAGAAGCCATTTGATTCATCAAAAGTGAACATCAAAGACTCTTTATGGTGTACTTATTGCCTATTGCAGGAAGCCTCGTTATACCATAGAAAAGTGTTGGAAGCTTCATGGTAAGCCTCCTAAGAATGGACAACCAAGAGGACAGGGGTAGGTTTATGTGGCCAGTATTCAACAACCAATTGAAGGAAGACCCTAAGAACAGTCGAGTCCAGTGGAGCTTAATAGGGAGGAGATTGAAAAATTAAGAAGTCTGTTAGGATCATTAGAGAGAAAAACTGGGATAGGTACTTGCACTCTCACCTTTACAGGTATATCTTCTTTTTCTCATGTCCTTTATGTTTCGGATATAGCCCTTCCAAATGCTTGGATAATTGACTCAGGAGCCATAGATCAAATAACATGTTCTTCCCATAGATTTATCTCCTATACACCATGTCCAAGTACTAGGAAAATAATCATTGTAAATGGCTCAGTACCGACAATGGCCGGCTAGTTGGTAATGCATTTAGGGTCGATTGTCGACAGAAGATCAACATTAGGGTATTGGACATTTTTAGGAGGTAATCTTGTGACTTGGAGAAGTAAGAAACATAATGTTGTAGCCTGATCAAGCGCATAAGTTGAGTTCAGATTAATGGCCTTGGGAATATGTGAATTACTATGGTTCAAGATAATCTTGGAAGATCTAAAAATCTAGTGGAAGGAACCTATGAGGCTCTACTGTGATAATAAGTCAATTATCAACCATTTCTTAAATGTCTAGGCCCTCAAGAAGCTGAATATGCCTTGATAAAAATGCATAGTGGAATATGTGGGGAACATCTGGGATCCAGGGCCCTAGCAAAAAAAATATTGGCCAACCTTACAATATAATGCTTTGGAAAAGGTCAAAGGATGCGATAAATGTAAAAGGCATACCATTATTCTATCCATGTCAGTGTTTAAATTGCAAGCCATTTTCCATCCATTACCCTTTGCCTAATGAGGATTGGATATCTTAGGTCATTTTCCTTAGGCTTCTGGTTAAAGGAAATTCCTCTTGGTGGTAACATATTATTTTACGAAATGGATCAAAGCCAAAGCTTTAGCCACGATCACTACTAAGAAAGTGGAATCCATGGTATGGAGGGACATAATATGCAAATTCGAAGTACCAAGGGTTATTAATACTAATCATGGAAAATAGTTTAACTGTGATTCTTTTCGAAGTTTCTGTGAAGGCCTGGGGATACAATTATGAATTCCCTTGGTAGCTTACCTTTAAGCAAATTGACAGGTCGAGATCAGCAACTGAACAATTCTATAGGGTTTCAAAACTTGCCTTGAGGGGGGTGAAAAGAGCTTGGGTAGATGTATTAATGATTGTCCTGTGGGCCTATTGTACCATCATTAGAGTATCAACAGGAGCCTCCTTTAATCTAGTGTATGGGATATAAGCTTTAATACCCGTGGCGGTTGCTATAAAATCACTAAGGCTTAGTGCTTTTGAGGAAATCAACAATTCAGGGAACTCTGAATCTCTGCGAGAGAATCTTGACCTCATAGAAGAGTAAAGGGATAAGCAGTCATACGTATGGCCACCTATCATAGAAGAATCATAAATTATTGCAACTCCCGAGTGAGGAATAGGCCCTTAAAAATGGAAGATTTGGTTCCTTGAAAGGCAGCCGTCACAAATGCCCTTCGAGAGAATGGAAAACTATGAGCCAATTGGGAAAGGTCATACCTTATCCAAGAAATGATCGATCCAAATACATGCTTCCTACAAATGCTCCAAGGTAATACTATGGGGCAAAACCTAGAATGCTAACCATCTCAAGTTGTATTTTCCCCCTGATGTGTAAAGACCTTGTATTATAATTATGTCTCTTAACAAATAATGAAATGAGCTCTAAAAGATTACCCAAGAGGGAGTGAATTGGGTGTTTTCACTATTTTTGCAAATACTAAAAATATCTTGAGAAATATGATGCAGTAAAGTTATTTGAAGAAAATAATATTCTTAAACTACAAATAAATGTAGCAACGGATGAAGCAAGCATAAACAAGAATGTAGCATACAAGATCTTTCATAAAAATGATTTGAGAAAACTTTAGGCATTTAATAAGTTTATGTATGAAAATACTAATATGAAGATGTATGCATTTAAGGAAGAGTGTAAGAGACATTTTAGAAAATATAGAGATCAGTTTCAAACATATGAAATAAATGAATGCAATGAGAAACGACTATGCAGTTAGAGAATATCAAATGAGTTTTTATGTTTAGAGAAACTAATGCTTGAAAAGCTTTTTATGAAATTTGTTGAAAGATGAAACAAAAATGTTTTATGAAAGATGAATGCAAGATATCTACTATGCTTATAGTTTTCATATAAAGATGAAGAATATTTGAAATGAAAAGTTTGTTTACAAACAATTATGAGAAAGAGAAAAAGAAAGAGAATTCCTTTTAAGATGATTCCAACTAAAAAAATATTTTAATGACAGTTATGAAAGGAATGCAATATGTAGTTTTATATATGAAGAGAGCGAATGCATAGAAAATAAAGATTAATTGTTGGCAAAAAGAATATAATAGAAAGAAGGCAACATGAACACAACAATTTTAGAGTAGTTCGACCAACTGCCTAGTCCACTATCTTAGTTTCTCACTAAGGATTTGAAAACATCCACTAAGAATATTAGCTTTTAGGGCTTAGTTATAACCCATATACAATTTTTATAAGCTCAACTGAAAGCTCCACTTTTATGGGTTAAGTAGGAACACTAGGTTTTACAAGCTAAACAGTAACTTCCACTTTTCACAGGCTACGTAGGAACTTTCGTTTTTCATAGGCTAAGCAGTAACCATTACATGAGGCTTTTTCTTTATAGGCTGAGCCACAACCACTACCTTTTAAAGGATAAGGTATAACCTTTACAAGAGTTTCACAAAGAATTGTGAAAGACTAAATCAAGAGAAAGTAAAAGATATTACAATGATACCAAAAATTCTCTTGAACAAAAGAGAACTACAAAGATGAATGAATAAAGCACTCAACTCTCTTATCTCAAATCTGGTTTAGAAAGATAAACATTGAATCTCACCAGATAAATGCTTAGAGTGAAAAAGTTAAACTAGAAAAATCACTCACTCAAGCATTGTAAGTTGGCCTAGAAAGAATTAAGCTTGCTACGACAAGATTAGTTCTATGTTACTCGAACATAAGCTTATGCATAACACCCATTCTCTTTTTTGAACATGGCAACGACTTAGATGGTTCTATTGACCAACCTGAAAACAACTACCTCTTTGAAGCACTTAGCCTTAAATAGAAGCTTGAGACTTGAAGATTTGGCATTGAAACCTACACACACATACTCTCAGTTTTTTTAATTTAACCATTAATGTTCAAATTTGTTAGAACCATATGCATATTACATAGATAAGCATTTAGCACACTTGCATAAATATATTCTAACATTCTTTTATAAGAGAACACAGTTAGACGACTTGGAATAAAAAAATAAAGCTCAAACAGTCAAAACTGTCATCTTTTACCTTTCTGAGTAACGACTATAAAATTTAAAATCAGATGCCAGTCACGCGACTGGACAATTTATGTTATCGATTATATAGAAGCCTCACTCGAGTATGATAAAGTCATCACTTAATTGACTTACAAGCCACAAAGACTTTGCATTAAACACTTGACTACTTGGCTAGACTCACTTGACTGACAGAAACATATACTTGAGTACAAATAATTAATACTTGATTAAAATAAGCATAGAGACTTAGCCTTACTTCATCCAATCTTCTACTCGATTAACTCATATATATAATTGGTTATGAAAATACCTTAGTTGATTGAGAGAAAGATTTACTCGACTAAGGAGATACTTGGAGATTTGATCCTAGAAAAAATACTCGATTGAAAAATATGCTTAGATATTAATAACAATAAAGATACTTGATTATACAAATATCATACTCGATTGAATACTAGAATATACTGAGCAATATTTGTTTGATAACTCCCTCGTATTTTGGCCATAACTCCCTCATTTTAACTCTAATTCAACCCCCGTTTTTTTCTACATGCTCCTCTTTCATATCTCTACAAGATTATGCTAAGAAATTGGACTTACCTTTTGATTTTTCTAGAAGTTGCGGGTGTTTTCCGGCGGCTGTCCATTTTCCTACGAACCTCTCGTTCTCCTTCGTTCCTTCACCGATTTCCCCCATTTTCTTGTAGAACCTCCCCCTTTCTCTTAATAACAGAATCCTCACTTAGAAAGCTCTCAAATCCACAAAGGTTTGGCCCAAAATCTTTCACCCAAAGGCCCTATTTATAAGTCGCCACTTGCCCCGTCATTATGAGTCTTATCTGCCACCTCAAGGGAGTCATTATGAGGCGTCATCATGACTCCCAAGTGGCCCAATAATTTCTTGCCACTTGTCCTTAAGGATAAGGTTTGGAGACTTTAGCAAACTTGGAGGCTAAGTAAGATTTTCTAGTCAATCACACAATGCCACATCAGGGGGGGTCATTATGAATCATCATGTGACCTTATCTTATCTTCCAAGTGGCCAATTGTTTCTTTCCATATGTCCTTGAGGATAAGATTTTGGAGACTAAGCAAACTTCTATGGCCAATCACACGTTGCCACCTTGCGAAGTCATTAATGATGTTTCATCATGACTTCCAAATAAGCCAATAGTTTTCTTCCACCTTGGGAGTTATTATTAATGAGGTTTTATCATTAATTTTCTAATGGCCAATAGTTTTATAACACCTAAGTACCCTCATCATGACTTTTTCTTTGGGCTAATCATATCACACCACATGTCGCCTTAATCTTTGTGCACAATTATTACTATTCATGTGCATCAAATGACATGGTGCCACTTGCCCCAATCCTTATCTTGCCACGTGTCCAAAACCATATTTGAATAAGATTTGGAATCCAAAGTTAAATCGGAATGTTATTTGGAGTCCACAAGGTAGATTTAAATGTGTAATACCCGATAATAATTTGAGGCCATAAATAATATTTGATGAAGGGCATAAATGGACTTTGTGGAAAATAAGATTATAGGGTACACTAACGCAACTTTGGACGATCGAATTAGTCAAAGGGAGTACCCTGGACCCTAGACAACCAAGGAAAATGGTATAGTATCGACAAGTAATACGAGTTATGATTTTAGGCATCAAAAGAAGTTGGATCGGGAACGGTTCCCGGTACAGCTAAAAAAGGCAATTGTGATTTAGGTTGAAATACCGAATTATCGTACGGGGCATCCGGGAAGTCAATGGAACCCCGAGGAAGTTCATATTTAGCATATAGAGTAACCCTTCAGTAGTTTTTGGAAGAAACAAAAGGGTTTGTAACTAAAACGAAGATTCGGGCCTAAGTGCAGTTTTTTTCGAAATTGACAGAGGGAGATTGAAACGATATTTTTTCGAAATTTTAAAGAGAGTGTTTTAGGATATTTCAAAGGGTTATAAAGGTCTTTAAAGAGAAGTTCAGTTTTTGAGCCAGGGGCAAAATCATAATTTTTGAGGTTAGGGTAAAAGTGTAATTTACCTAAAAATTAAGGGCATTAGCGCAATTAGTCCATTTTTCAGGGACTAAAATGCAATAAAAAATTAGCCCGGGGACCATGTTGAAAAGGGTCTAAGTGCAATTATCAAAAAGTTCGGGACAAAGTGTAATTATTGAAACCTTTTAGGGGCATTTGGGAGATTCAAGAAAAGCCTCATGATGACGTTAGAGATAAGATAAGATGAAGGTTCATGATGACTTTAAGGATAAGATTTAATTGGATAAGATTTTTTTGGATATGATTTGAATAAGATTTGATTTGGATAACAATGATTATATAAAATCTTAGAAGATTTAGAATGATTATAGAATATCTTAGAAGATATGGTAATGATTATATAAAATCTTAGAAGATTTTGGAATGATTGCAAAAGATATTAGAAGATTTGGAATGATTATAGAAGATTTACAATGATTGTAGAGAATCTTAGAAGATTTTGGAATGATTGCAAAATATATTAGAAGATTTGGAATGATTATAGAAGATTTACAATGATTGTAGAGAATCTTAGAAGATTTTGGAATGATTGGAAAATATTTTGAAAGATTTGAAATAATTGCAGAATATATATTTTTTGGTGGCTAAGTTTCCTAAACATATAAATAGGGGCTCAAGGCTAAGGATTCTCTCATTCAAAATTGTGAGAAGTTCGTGCCAGATAAGAGAGCTTCGGGTTTAGTAGATAGAGGGCTTTTTAAGCATACGCGAAGCATCACACGCGTAGAGCACTTGGGCAGCACGTAAGGACCTGTAAGGAGGTAGTTTGGGTTAAAAGACTTGAGGAGTTGCACGAAAATTGAGGTTGGGCACAAGATTCGAGGTGTTCTGAGTCTCGTTCAAGGTGAGTTGTTCGCTACCAAAATTTGGCTTTCTTGTGAGTGTTCTACCTGAAAACTTGATTTTAAGTTGTGAGTTGTTCGCTACCAAAATTTGGCTTTCTTGTGAGTGGTTCTAACCCAAAAATTTGGTTTTAAGTTGTGAGTGTTCGCCCCCAAAACTTGATTTATTGTGCTTGTTCTATCTAAACATATGGTGATTTCATGCAAAATGGTTTTGTACATTAAAATGGTAACCGGTGACGGTTGGATTTATGAGGGAGGTTTGTCCCTAAACATTTTGAATTGTGCATTGCATTTTATAAATGTTGTTTATACGATGCATTGAATTGTGAATTGTGGTATTGTCTTGAGTTTTATGTGTACGTATGGAATGTCAGCCTCGGATGTTGTCTGGATAGTGTAGCCATAATTCTCCAAGGGCGTGACAGAATAATAGGGGTATCTGATGCTGGTGTGCATGTCAGGATAGCCGCCTTGGTTTCCGTGCCAGGCCGTTTGGCCAGGGAAGTTGCACTAGGATGACTAGGTGGTCCATACTGTGGTGTTCATGTGGGATGTTAGCCTAGGATGTTGTCTGGATAGTGTAGCCGTAGTTCTCCAAGAGCGTGACGGAATAATAGGGGTATCTAATGCTGGTGGGCATGTCAGGATAGTCGCCTTGATTTTCGTGCCAGGCCGTTTGGGCCAGAGAAGTTGCACTAGGACGACTAGGTGGTCCATGTGAAATTTTGGAGTTGGGATTGTATGGTGGTTCCTGGATGCTTAAGGTGGGAACGTATTCTAATGAGATGCGTTGGCAGCC
Organism: Diospyros kaki; assembly: GCA_036245055.1. Classification (NCBI taxonomy): domain Eukaryota; kingdom Viridiplantae; phylum Streptophyta; class Magnoliopsida; order Ericales; family Ebenaceae; genus Diospyros; species Diospyros kaki. The sequence goes on along the minus strand of BSEG01000010.1, from coordinate 22,071,987 downwards.
CCATTTAAGCTAGAATCGTGTCGTGTCGTCGAGTCGGTATGGTGGCATAGCTTTTAGAGGGATTGCTCTTTTCCCGTGGTAGGGTTAAGCGTGTGGGATTCTCTTGGGCTAGGGCTTACCGGGTGTATTGGTTTATTTCATGTCTTGCATTCATTCATGAAAAATGTATTTTGAACTCTCACTTAGATGATTCATCATCTAATTTGGACTTTGTCCTTAGAATATTCAAACGTTCCAGGTGAAGGCAGCGGTGCGAAAGGAAAGGGAATTGTCGAGGAGTGACAGCGATTAGTTGATAGCTTGTAATATGTCACTTTCAATAATGTTGTTTATTTTGAGGACGTCTTGTAAATGTTGGTTTGACTTTATATTATAAATAAAGTGATTTCGGTTATGGCATGTTAAGGTTTCGATCTAGCTTCCGCATTTGTGTTGGTGAACCTGTCTTGGTTTATTAATGGTTCATAGTTGATATACTGAGAAGGTGTAACGGGATCTTCGGGGAATGGTTTTTGTGATGGGTTTTTATTTGAAAAAAATTTTATCCCCGGAATCTTACATTACGTTAACGCTCCCGGGAATTGGGGTGTTACAAAATGTGATTTGAAATTCAAACCTTTCAAATATTAGACTCTTACCCCAAACTTCTGGGTAATTTGCTCTTAGGCCCTTGCAACTTGGTCTCCGGGCCATTTTTAATTGTACTTTTTTACCCCTGAAAAATGGATAAATTATGCTAATACCCCAATATTTTAGATAAATTACACTTTTACCCGAACTTCAATATTTACCATTTTGCCACTGGCTTAGAAACTGAACCTTTGTCTCAAGGCTCCTATAATCCCTTGAAATAACCTATTTCCTCAAGTATTAGAACCTAATAATCTCAAGTATTACATCGTATTTGAATTTAAAAATCTGGGGTATTACACTTTATGTGTTGCATTGCATGGAGAGGTTGTGAATAAATGATGAGAAGGAAGTACGACTTCCATTGATAGGTGATATGAGATCTTGATATGCGAGCTAGGGGCTCGATGTGATGTGATAGTGAGTGCCTCAGCACATGATGATGATGGAGGTGGATATGATACAAATGGATGTGAGAAGAGAGCCTTGGGCTCATGTTATTGATTTGGTACCTTATCCTTGGCTGCTAGTAGGTTTGTATACAGGTCTTGGGTACCAATATGTGCATCTTTTGTGGACCCCAAGGACCATATATGTGCATCTATGCATTTATGATTATGACTTGGTATTGTTTTATATGATCACATGGCATGGTGTGTGATATGGCATATGATATGGCATGGGTTGTGTGTCGTTTATGTAAATTGGAATGATGTGTGTTTTTAATGTATGGCATGATATTTTGGGGAAGTCCACCCATATCCATTTTCCATTATTTCTATATACTTGCTGAGCCTTGTGGCTCACCTTGCTTTAACATCATTCCAGGTTAGGGGGAAAGGCAAAGTTCGAGGTTATTTCTAGTGGCGTAGATCTTTTTGGGGTAGTTATGTCTACAAAGGCGATCCTGACCGGAAAGATCTTTAGGGGTTTGGCTTTTTAGGTGCAAAAGAATATATGTTGTGTTTTGTTAGATCTAAAATGCACCTTTTATGTAATTTGGAGAATTAGACCCTAGTGGATGTATCAAATGAATTTGATATGTATTATGCTTCCGTTGTATGTGTGTATATATATATAAAAAAGTTAAAGAGAATTTGGGAATGTTTTTATTTAAATTTTTAGTTACGACCTTCAAATTTTGGGGCATGACAGCACTGGATATTGATGCATGGGAGTGTGGATTCCACGAGGATGGATTGGTCAACCTATTAAGCATGTGATGTTATCGGTGACCCCATACGACTATTCCCAAGAAACTATTATATGAGGGGGTAAGCGTTCAAATGGTTAGTTGGTTAGTGCTCTAGGAAGGATCTAACTGTGTCATTGGTCCAAGAAATTATTATGTGAGGATTCGGTGGCATAAGGACCAAAGATTGAGCTCTACATTGGATGTGGAAAGGGGCAAGGAGTTGTCTCTTCAATCACCTACTACAAGTCTTCCAACGGGACTCACATTTACCATCTCGGAAGTGTGGATTCAAAAAAATTAGTGGGAGGTACCATTCAATTCAAGATCAGAACTAAATGATTTTTATGATAAATCAAACTGACAAACTTTAAATTCCTTTGTAGTTAAATTTCTCAAAAATGAAAAATCAATCAAACCCTCTTTCTCGCATATTAGACAAACATTTTAGCGGGACTAAATTATAATGACTAGCTAAGGAATTTAAAACTTGTTTTAAATACGAAGAGAATCACCTATTTTTTGGATCGATCACCTCGTATGGAACTTCTTGAGAAGTCCAGTAAGGAAGAGCAAGTGGTATGGGAAGAGATGCATGACCACGACTTTAGGGCTAAGAACTACATACTCACCTCCATGAACAATGACTTACAAAGACAACACAAGCAAATGCGAAGTGCAGCTAATATGATCTTAAATCTTAAGGAATGTATAGAGAGCAGAGTAGGATCGCTAGATATGAGTGTTAGTGTTGGTGCCCTAATGCTAGATTTAGATGGCATCTAGCAATTGTAATAATAGGACTAATGATGTAATTCTTGCAAATATAATAAATATATTTTTATATTTTAAGTTCATATCTTCATTCATAGCTCTCCAATCAATTCATATGAATGAGTCCTTAGATTTTCTGACAATAGTCTTATTCTTAAGTGTAAAGAATATGTGAGAAGAACTTTCAGGTTAAGGATTTCTTAAAAGTATTCCTAATCTGTATATTTCTTAGAAATGGGTTATGATTAATCAATAACGGACTGGCAAATGGGTTACTACCTTTGATTAGTATGAGATACTAATGATAAAAGATGGTGAGTCGCATGCCATAATCCATGAGATAGTAAACATGTGGGTAGATGCTAATAGAGCATCTGCTGAATGTGACACACATGATAGATCACATGGCTGAGAAGATTTATGATCTATCACATGTTTTGATTATGTTACTAGTCCTTAGACTAAAGGCAACACAATTGTCTTGTATGTCGGTGCTAGGGATTTGTCGTTACTAAAACCATCCGGTTACCGAGTGGGAGATACATTGTGTGGTCCCTATGCAGTGGCATATGGAGGTAGGTGATTGCGAATGGGATCCGTCGACCTCCGGCATAAGGAGAACACCCTATGAGATTAGTGGTGGTTCTGACTGAAGAATCCCCTGGCCAAGGTACACTTGATTGGAAAGTATTTTGGTGTGTTGTCGCAGGCAACCAAAAATAAAACCTATACTCCTAAAAATTTATGTAGTGGTGTGAGTAAAGATTGTTCCCATGGAGAGTATTTAGCCTAGTTTATGCTACATGAACAATGATGGGGTGGGGGTTGTGTAATGCCCCACTATTCTTTTTCCAAGGTACACATACAAAGATGCATGATGATGCTAGCAACCACATGGTAATCAAAGGGCGTTTATGGAAGCCTTTGCCAACGGAAGCAAATGATCGAACCTGAAAGCTTTATGAAAACCATAAGCTAGATATTTAAGGCTTCCACTATATGCTTCTAACACAAAAACCACCTAAAAAGCCATAATACAACTTGCGGATCTAGGGATCATTTAGGCTCCCTTTTTACAACAATTTAACTCACACTAAAGCCACAATATAATGCTTTTACAATTAAAACGTAAGGAGGCTAGCTATCCGAGAACCACTTCCTTTTCTTTCCTCTAGCTTGATTTTGGGGCACCTGTCACGACTAACCCACCTGGAACATTGAATGTTCCAGGGGTATGAGACACCCAAGTTAGATAGTTATATCTAAGTGAGTGCAACAAGAAGAGATAGCATGCATGTAATGAGATATGCAAAATGATATGAAACTGCCTATGTGGTAGTGATGTCGAGGTGTTGCAATCACCCCCACTGATCAATCATGTTCTCACATCTCCATGACTTTTCACCAGTCTAACATGAGATCCTGACTTCAGCTACCCACACACTCCATGATGATGCATGACAAGATAAAGGAAAATGCTTGGTTTAAAGGAAAGTCATGATTATGCAAGTAATCACCCTTACTCGTGTGAAGACAAAATGTTCGTTATGTAACAAAAAGATGCAAGAAGCACTCAGCTTGCTGGTTCGGAAGCACTAAGGTATTGTTCACAGGGTTCAGGAAAGCTTTTCTACAAAAATAACATAACTTCGAAACTCAAACCTAAAATATTTTTATATGGGGTCCTAGGGAAAAATTTAAGGACCATGACTATAAAATTTGGGGCAAAGGGTGCCCCTCACATGCCCTCACTCACTGGGGGAAGGAGCCCCACCCGCTGCACTCGCAGCAGCCAGGTGGCGCGTGAACTACACGCGCCGCCCCTCCAGCTTTGACCTCTTATGATTTTTGGCCCATTCTCCCTCGTTCGGACTTCGATTTGACTTCCGTTTGAACCCACGCAACCCTTATTCAATTATCTATCAAACTAAGAAAAGAAATTAGAATTATCTTGCTGTTTTGATGCTGTTTAACTCCTTTTATAGTGACGGTCCAACTTTTCCGATGAAGTATTTTACCATTCTATTTTTGGGCAAAGTTTCTCCTCTCAACTCACCTCCTCTTTTCCTCTTGATTAATGGTGAGATTTTCCCTTCCAAGGGCTTGGTATTTATAGGTATTTATGGCCAATCCAAGAGTGCCATGTGTCACTTGCCATGTGTTACTTAGATAAGGTTGTAATAATTGCTTTTCATAGGATCGCGCCACGTGTCCCTTGAAATTTGAGCCATTTCTCCCCCTTGCGACATGTGTCCTTTTAAACATGTGCCACCACATGTTAATTTGGTTTTTCAAGATTCCTCATGATTATGTCTCCTAACTAAGTTAGCTTATTTGGTTCCTTTAACTAACTAGTCACAAGATATTTTTAACTTCTTACAAATAACTCTTTAACCCAAAACTTCTTTGTACTTATATCCCTTGAGCCCTATAACTCCTTAAACTTCTCCAAAATACCTTAAGATGATGCCCCCTTACTGTAGTTTCCATGATTTTTCAGAAAACCCTTCATTCGTCCCTTGGCGATTACCTCGAAACTTCACATGTATCCTTCACTTTCTAAGGAAACGTTTTATTTCTTCAACAACGATGCCTAGGAAAACTTCGGGTATTACAGGTTGAGTATAACGAAAACAATTTTAAGAAAAACGAATAGGGAATAATTCAAATTGAAATATCAAAATCAATCAAAAAAACAAACCTTGGTTTAAGAAAACATCCACTATCAGAATCTTATAATTGATCATCGATGCAAATGTATATCAATTCGCACTTTGAATATTCACCATTGGAACTATTTTCCTATCTCTTCTTAGTCATAATTAATTAGAAAAAAAACAATCTAATCAACCCTAACTACTGAATAACCTAAGACAAGCATGAAAGGTTTAATCTAGTAGTAGCCTTAAAAATTAGAGAGATCGATGAAGCTAAACAACAAAAGTACAAGCAACCGTATTTAATTTAGTTGAGCATTCTTCCTAAAATTTAATAATTTCTGACACAAAAAATTATTAAATCTTAGTTGCTTCACAAATTAAAGGAATCAAACAATTATGGATTTGATATCTAACTTAGCAGTAGATTGCAACAAATAATAAATTAGTAGGCCTCCTAGTAATTAAATGAGACAATCATGAAGATAGGTACAAAAGAACATCTGATACTCAAAACATAAATTGAATAATAAAAATAAATTAGATCTCACAATTTTTTTGATTTCGAGGCTTTCGTTTCCTTTGACCAATTATAACAAATTAGCCACGTAGTGCCATAATGAAAACTCAAAGGAGAAGTAAGAAAAGAGGGGAAAGAGAGGAGTCTTTGTTAATTTTATGTAAATCCACCGCTTACTGCTAATCCCCCTTTAATGTGTGAATCTCCAATTGCCTTCTTCATATTAATGTATTATTAAAATATATACATGCATGTTTGGCACCCTAGCCCTCCATATTCGTGGGCCCACTTAAATTGCACTTCTAATTTGAATTGGAGTCTTCACTAATTCCTGGGCTCTTCAATTGCTTACTGCTAATTCTTTCAATTAATTAATATTATATGTGGGCTTTAATTCTTCTTTTCCTTTCAATTTCATGGGCCTTACTTGAACTTCAATTGATTAATTAGAATAATGTATTTGGGTCACCAAGTCCACCAATTGCAATTTCTTCGTGGCTTATGCTCCAATTTTTCTTTTCTTTCTAGATTTGGGAACTTTAGAAAATAAGATGCGTCAAATCCATGTATTAGACTTGCAGGCTAAGGGAGTTCTAGAACATTAACAGTGCAGGTGCAATAACTTCAATCCCGATTTCGACCTTGATGCAGCCAGTATATATCAAATTTAAAACATTAAAGTTATAGATCTTTTTCTTTTTGTTCCATAACATCTTAAATCATCTCAATCGGAGTTCAGATGAGAGAGTTATGCTCAGATTACGAAGTGATGTCTAAATTGTCCAAAATCGTCCAATTAGCTTTATTTTCCACTTAATGCCTCCATTTGCATCCTAAATCAAAATATAAAAATAATGAGTACATTTAGACACAAAATAAATATAAAAGACTAAACATTAAGGGAGTAAAATATGACATTTTACATTCTCATCATGTTTCAAATGTCGGAAGGAGTTCTGATGTGTCATCTTGATCTCACCATACTCTTCATTCCAAAGCCCAAAACCCTTCTTCATTGCTCCTTCATTTTTCTCCTTTGTTTTCTTCATTGCAAAAGTAGCAAACCAAATATATAAAGAGTCTATATATTGGTTTTTGGAGATCATTTCTATGAACCCAAAATTTGTTTAATCTCCCTCACTCAATTTGTCTAGAACATAGATTGGGTTTTGGGATTCATCCACCTTTTAGAGCGTGGACTAACTAGGGCCTTCATATTTTCAGAGGTCGGACTAGTCATCTGAAGTGCCATTTGGGATGAGCTTGAGAGCAATAATTGCTATCATTAGAAGGATTTTAGCCTCTATATCAGACTCAAATCATCAGTGAGGTATAAATGCTAAACCCCTTATGGCATGGTTTGTATTTATTTTGCATATGGTCATTGGAAACCAAGTCTTACAAGGTGATTCTTGTATTTTTTCCTATGTATTATATGTGTTTACGGGAAAAGTTTTTGAAAACATAAAACCCTTGCATTGATACACCAAATGTCGGTGTTTCTCATCAATGAAATATCCAAGCAGTTGTTCTAGTCCAAGATATCGAAAGGAGCTAATGTGGGTGATCATGTGCTGATTTTGATTGAATTGATCAATTAGTCGGTGGTATTAGATTTCCACATAAATGCAATTCTTTAGATTGACTTTACCCTTCAGTCTCTCCCTGAGTCATTTTCCCTGTTCATTATGAATTTCAACATGTACAAGATCCCATGCTTGCACCCGAAGCTACTTAACATGTTGAGGTCAACTCAGGTGCAAATAAAAGGGAAGGTCAAAGAAGGAGTTCTTGCTATTGCCTCAACTTTGATATCTTCCAGGAGGAAGAGTTCCTCTAAGAAGAAAAAAAAGTTGGTGGGGTCCAAGAAGGAGATCTCCAAAGGAAAGTCCAAAGTCAAGGGGCAAAGGAAAATGTTTCCATTGTGGGCAAGAGGGGCATTGGAAGAGGAATTGCCTAGATTTTTAGCAGGGTTTGAGAGGCAAGTGAAGATGAGCGCCAACATTTAGAGTATCAATGCAAGGGTTTTACCGTAGGGCTTTAGAAATATACCTCACTGGAGAGTTTCGTTCCAATGTAGAGTCTGAGAATCCTCTTGGGCAGTAATTGTTGCTCACTAGACAACTCCAGAACAGCTCCCCAAATAGTCCAACTGTTCCAATTGAATTTCGGATGACTAATCTAACCCTTGAAAGCATAAGGACCCTAGTCAATTCGTGTTCCAAATAGTGGCTAAGACCTACAAGAGAGCTTATGTGCTAGCCAAGCCTCTTGTAGGTGATTAAGCTGGAAATGGGTTCAAATAGAAATTCCAAATCCAATAGACTCTTTATTGGATTGGTTTTTCTACTTTAGCAATCAAGAGAACAAGGGAGCAAATGGGAGCAAGAACAGAAGATTGCTAAAATGGTTTTGGAAGGGAGTGAACAGCCTTAGCCAAGAGAATGCTTAGGCATCAAAAGCAATGTTTGTTCTCTTGATTCTTTCATTATATATCCCATCCCAAAAACCCTAGATGCTCAAATCATCTTAAGTCAGACAAAACATTTAGGAGAGAGAGAGGGGACAAGACTAGGGAGGGAGATGCATACACCAGGAACTTTGTCCTTCCTTTCCATGCGTCCCATAAAAATGGTTAAAGAAATGACAAAACAATTATGCCGAATGCAACACTCGCTGCCAAAAATGATCGGCCGAATTGCAAGGCCCAGTCGATTGGTTCTCAATTTGTTGTTTGGTTCGACCATGAGTCAGTTAACCGCCTCCAAGGCCAGTCGATCAGTTATGTTCACTCATTTCATGTTTTAACAAATTGCGTCTAGACCTGTCATTAACTCTTAATAGCCCTTTCACTATCTCATAATGAAACCAAGGCCCCCGTTGACTCTTAACAGCATACTCGTCAACTCTTGAAAATTGCTCTAATTAATTTAAGGCTGATATGTTAACTCTTAACAGTGTCATCATTAACTATTAATGATGATTACAACTTTCATCCCTTAGTCAATCACTACACTTGAATATGCGTGTGACTTTCTAGGTTTGCCACTAAGTAGCAATTAGGATATGTCAAACACTTTGATACCAACCAAACACTTTGGTCTACAATAAGGATCTCTCAATCCCTTGATGTACCCCGAAAGACCTTAAGTGACAACTAACATTATGTTAAGGTGATCCTACCAGTAATGAAGTCATACTTTAAAAAGAACCTATTTGGGATTTTGATTCTCGTGTACTATAATCCCTCTATCGACTAACATCCCAATCGAGTGAGAGTCATGGACTGATTAAACTCACAAAATCAATAGCTATGCCAAGATCTAATGTGGTGTGATCGAAATGACACATTGAAACTCTTTTTAACATTGAAAATGCCTTTTCAATCATGTGCACCTTGGCTAGGGGTTTATACAATCACAATCACAGTTGATCGCATAGGATGTTCACCTCATGATGGAGGTCAATGGATCTCATAAGCAATCACATGCCTCTATACGTTACTGCATAAAGACCACACTACATCTTCTACCGGGTAACCGAGCAGTTCTTAGCAAAGGCAAATCTTAGGCACCAACATGTAAACATATAAGATTACTATGTTGCTTTCGGTCTAAGAACTTGTAACAAAATTGAACCCAATGACACATTATAGATGATCTTAGCCATGTGATCTATCATTTTCGTCACATTCAATAGATGTTCAACTAACATCTACCCCCATGTCTATTATATACATCTCATGGATTATGGTATGCGACTCATCATCTTTTATCATTAGCATCTCATACGAATCAAATATAGTAACCCATGTGTCAGTCTATAATAGATTAATCATAGCATTCTTCTAAAAAATCTAAGGACTAGGAATCACTTTAAGAAATCCTTGATTTGAAAGTCTTTGTCACATATTCTTAACACTTAAGAATAAGACTTTCATCTGAAAATCTAAGAGATTATTTATATATGTAGAATGGAGAGGTATGAATGACGACATAACCTTCAAATATGAAAATATATTTTATTATATTTACAAGATTTACATCATTAGTCCCAAAATACAACTGGTAGATGTCATCTAAATCCAACATTAAGGGCATTAACACTAACAACAAACAAAGCAAATCTCTAAGGGTAGATACTTCTTCCTTGCTTATTATTGAGATGATCTATTTGATTGGTCATTCTCTCGTTTCTTGGATTTTGGATTCTGGTGTAACATCTCACATACTTATTTGCATACAAAATCTTCAGACAAGTAGGTCGCTTTGGAAGCGAGAAGTTGTCTTGAAAATGGGGAATGGAGCAACTGTTGTTCTATTAGATATAGGGACTTCTTCTGTACTTTTGTCTACTAAGCATGTAATAAAACTAAAAGACTGTTTGTAATTACCAAGAGCCATACAGAATGTAGTGTCCATTCTATGCTAGTAAATGAAAATTATAAATTTTCTTTTTCCAACAATATGTGTTATATTCATTTTGAAAATAAATGTGTTGGAAGGGGTACATTGGTCAACAGCTTTTATGTTTTGGAATTATATGAATTAATGAGAAAATGGAAATGTAAGTGTTACAATAACGAGCAGTGGGAAACATTCTCGTAATGACAGTGTTGATCCCAAATATTTATGTCACCTCAAGTTATGCCATATCAATGAGAGAAGGATATGCAAGTTGGCCAAAATATGGATTTATCAATCTAGTGGGTTTGGAACCCGAGCTGTGTGATGACCTGCTCCCACCACAGGCGCCACAGGTGAATAATCACCCAAGAAACCACAACTGAAGAGTTGGACTATGTTTCAACAGGAAATGCCCTAGGTGGGCACTAGGCTTCGTCTCTCCCTTCGCTCCACTTGAGAAATCGGTCCCAAACACAGACAAGAAACACAACGGAACGGGACCCGAAATCCAAGTGAGCTTCACATTTTTCCAGCTCGCCTCACAGCAAGCTAAAGGTGACTCAGGCACAAAACTAGCATAACAAACACTTGGCTGAGTATTGGGGATTTATGGGAACATACCTTTTGAATCTTACCTGATCCGAGACTCGGCTCCACCAACTAAAGCCATACACATCAAGCAATCTCACAAACACCTATCACACTATAGTGATTACAACAACTAGATACATCAAGCACTCAATAACATTTACATTCAACCAAATGAATACATACATATGATAAATGCATAACATAAACTCGGCAACACCGCTAGTTGCCACAACAGCCCCCGGCACCCTCCTTGCTTGCATCTGGACTTGTATCATCTACAACATGAGGTAAAACCTCATGAGTCATAAAGACTCAGTAAGGGTGCAAATGCATAAGAGAGAGAGCATGTAATGCAAAAATGCAATGTAAATCGGTAGTCTTTGATGCCCTCATAACCTCCATAGGTTAAGGCACCGACCAACCCTTCCCACAACACTAGTCCTCCATATAGCCATAGGTACACTAGAACTCATATCATGCAAGTGTTAACCACAACATCCAACTCATAAAGCAAAACATTTACAAATGCATGCAAGACCACCACCCTTGGGATCATCCCTTACTTGACTCGAAGCCTTTCCTGCCATGAGCACGAACACCACTTGAACCCCGAGCTCCTCTAGGATCACCGGTTCCTCGGTAGAACCTAGATGCCACACGAAACCCATCACCATCAGACATTAAATCAAGGCCTTTGTTTTTTCCATACACCACAAAAACCAACCCTCAACAATCCAACCAACCCCAACTAAGGGTTTCATCCAACCAACAATTTACACATTTCACTATTCCACATCATTTCACACAATACCAATTACTTGAAAAGAAATTATAGATTTACCTCAACCAATCTAGAGGAGAAATCCAAAAAATGCCCATATCGGCACTAACTCCTGAGTTACTACGTTGTACTCAAATTCTCATTTTCGAGCTTCTAGCATGCTCCTCAAGCCTTGAAATAATTTTTTGAATTTTCTCCCATTTTTCTGAAATTTTCTAACATTTTTTTCCTATTTTCTCCATTTTTCCTTTATTTCTTTTCTTTTATTTTCTATTATTTTCCTTTTTTTTTTCTTTTTTCTTCTCCTTCTTCCTTCTCCCACGCCTTCTTCTTCCTCTGTTCTTCTTCCCGCGCCTACCTCCTGAGCATGCTGCCGCTGGCCATTGTCCGCCTTGCTTCACTAGCAGTCGTCGTTACACGTATCGCCTCCACCGGCCGACACCGACTGCCTCACAACCACGAGCTCCTTCGGCCGCCACCACCACGAGCGCTAACGACCGCGGCTATTGCTTCCAGCATGGCCATCGCCGCTTCAATCGGTTGCTCCAGTGCCTCCAGCCGCCGACGTCGCCTCCTGCTTGTGCGACCTCGCTGTCGGCCGTCAGCGATCACCATCAGCGACTTCTGCCTCGGCTTCCTTTGCTTTAACCCGAGCTCTAACACCGCAGCCATAGCCGCTGCAACCGGCCACCGACTCTCCATTTCTCGAGCTCTCTTCTCTCTCTTCCGATCTTGCATGCCTCGACCAAGCTCTCACGAGCTCTCTCTCGGCCATTACTCTCCTCTCTCATTATTTTCTCTGCATTTGACAAATAACTGAGGAAGGAAGCTTTCTGGAAGCGCTCACACACACATATATATATACATAATACACATTTAATCCTCAATTTTCTCGTAATCTCACTTAGAAAATTTGGATAATTGTAATTGAAGAATTATTAATTACACTTAGACCCTCCAAGGCTTAAATTTAATTACCCTCAAGCAACCAAAAACCTTAATTCTTCAAAATTAATAATCGACATTTACTTGAAAATGTCGATTTCGTCCCTACAACTGCACGGGATCTTTATTTCATCCAAAAACACCTCAGGGTTGCATTACTAGCAAAATCAAACCACGTCTAGGGTCCCCTCAACTTCCCGGAGGTCCCTTATGACCATTCAGTACTAGCACTCATATGGGCTTATACTGAATTTATTCCAAAAATTATTTCCGATCAGACTGCTTCCAGCATCATTAACTTCACCTCGAGATGCTCACCAATCTCATGCCCTCTTCCCTGGATATCCAGGTCCCAAGGCATTCCCTATCGCCGATTCGGCAATTTTATTAATTAATTTCTCGAAATCGACTTTCAGGCTTCTCGGACCACCCGAGGTCCTTTCAAAATAACCAAAAATTATTTATTTTTTAATACCATGTAATACAGATATTACATTCCACCCCTCTTAAAAGAATTTCGTCCTCAAAATTCACTTTACCTTACTCATCTGCATAAGACAACCACTTTCTCGAGCTATTTCTCAAATTCTCATACTTGAGAATCCCATACCTTAGCCATTCGCCTCTTTCCTCAAGCTCTCCCCACTTCGAGATTTTGCTTAGGCTACTAATCCTCCCACTCCCGAGGATATTCATCTACTGATGCCACTTTGGGCTCATGTCAAATCCCGCCACTAGTCGCTGGTCATAACACATGATTACCACAATAATGCCCATCCTTTTGATGGATTTCAACTGCCTCAAACATCGCTTTGCAGTCCACTTCACATTTTCCACATCAAACCTAAATCAAACACGATAATGCCAATCAACTCGACAACACTGCATCACCGATCAGTCAACAACGATTTTACACCAATAACACACGGTAACATTTCCTTTGCCAATCACGCATGGTTACAATTTTACGATGATCAAACACAGCAACGTCTTAGCACTAATTAATCACAGCAATATCACTTCTAATGCCCATCAGGCACGCCAGCACCCATTCAGCCATGGCATTTCATCATCAATCACATACATCCATAGCTGTGTCGATCCTCATGGAAACATCTCATTACCGATCAATTATAACCATGCTAGCATTATATGGGAAGCAACCATCTGGCTCCTCTAGCCATACTCGACCATTCTTATATGGTCTACTACCTTGACCAGCTGACCTTTGCTTATCGCCATGACTTAAACATAACCAACATACCCATACCTCTTAGTGGGTAACTTCATGCTTCAGCTAATAACATGCACTACTCAAGTCCACACCTCGAGCTTAACAATGCATGCGCCATGACACTAGCCCAACTAGGGATTTTTTCCATACCCAACAAAGGTACTGGGGCTTTTCTTATTGGCCGATATCACTTTACCCACATCTGGGACTTTCGTCGGCCAACTCCTTTTTAAATGTTATGCACCCATACCTCAGTTTCCAACAATCATGCCACATGTTAGGCTTTACTCCAGCTGTCAAACCCTACAACGAGTAAATGGTCCTACCATTTTACTTTAAGGTCGTGGAGCCTTTAACCATAGCCCTTGCCATTCCCTACCGTGCATGCCACAGATCTTCGACCCCTACCCACCCGCATAATCACTGTGTTGCCCCATGCATTAGGTGAGCCAACACCCAATCCTCACGACTGTGTTGCTCGCATACAGGCACATCAAGGCCCAACACCAGTTTCCAATAGCATGACCCAGGCCTGTCACTGATTGCATTACACCCAAAGTATGACTCCAAGCCTTCGAGTCCCACTTCTACTACCTCAAGCCATCATGGTTACACCACCACCCATGTAACGATTTTCTAGCCAAGTTTGCTAGTCTATTTTCAACTCCATTCGAGCATTTCTATATTCCACAATTCCTCAACACAGCCTCACCCTTACAGGGCACGAGACTACATGGCCATCTCCTAACAGCTTCATTCTCAGCTTGTAACTGCCACCTGACTTTGCAAGTCTACCATACCCAATGGTTCTCTTTGTCCTCCCCAACAATGATAATACCATGACAACAACAAGTCTCTTCCCAAGGTCGCTGCATCCTAACTTTCGTAGGTCGTTTCAACCACCATGACCTCAATCTTGGATTAGCCTTTTCCTCATTATCTTGCTATTCTTTGAATAACTTACTAATCCCGAGAAACTCCAGCTTCTCCCGGATTCCTCTTGTACCTTTCACTTCCATCGAGTTTGCACCATTTGGTTAGCAGCCACCTTGGTTTTAATGCAACTTTCGTCGGCCAAGACAACCTCCTATCATCGTTCGCTGCCGATCGACCCCACTAGCTGCTTTCTTTCACAGCCATTAACCCCAACTACTTGGTTAATTTTCAACAGTTGCCCACTCACCAGGGCATCCCCCTAGCTGTATTACACACAACTATTGGGTGATCTCATTAGCACCGAAACCTTATTCATGGAAGCCAATCTCATTCTCATGAATTACTCATTCGAGCTTTCAATACCTATTGGCGAAATCTCTAATTCGCCCTCAACATCCATCTAATCCACTCCATTAGATTTAGCTAAGTTGTTAGGCTCGTGACTAACGTAACATTCCTCTTGGCACTACTCTAGCTGCAAAAACCCTCTCGAGCTTAGCAGCTCGGTTATTAGCTCTATAGTATAGCCTCCCACCAACTCGGTAGCTCGGCCACACAGCTTCCACCAGCTTAGCAGCTCTGCCTTCCTCTAGCTTGGCAACACAACCTCCACCAGCTCACCAGCTCGGCCCTCTGGCACCTCGGCCTCCACCAACTTGGCAGCTCCCTATGCAGCAACACTCAATCGAGCTCATCCCTGCTCCGACCAACCACCTTCCAGAATTTGGATCTCTTTCTCAAACCGAATCGATCTAACCACCAGATCTTGCTAAACCCTCATACTAGTAGCATACATGGCAATCAATAAGGCCTTACATTCATAGTCATCAAGCCTCACGCTCCCATCAGTGCCATTACAGGTGCCATCACTTAGCAATCGATCATGTGTCATCAATTGGAAACCCATCCAGTGTTACATAAGGATGTCTCCTCAATATCACATCGACACATTCAGGATTAACACTCGACTATGCAATTGTGACCCTTCACAGATTTTGCAACCATGCCTTAGCCACATGTTCAACTTATAACAACTCACGACATAGGTTTAGAGATCCATACACCTGAAACCCCAACACGTTTCAGTATTCCTATATATCACATAGTTGGCTTTCATTTCGTAAGTCTCTCCCTCCATGGCACTTACTTCACCTGACCCCCGAGTCACTTGCCAACTCTTCCAGTCAACCCTATATTCCCGCATTGCCACAAGGTCACTATGGGTCCACCATTCCAATTTACTAGATCGACCCCGATCAACTCTAGCCACAAATGCGCTAGGATCCTTTAACAAGGAGCATCATCACACTTCTTGCCATCATACCATAAGGTATCAACCGCTTTGCAAGCTTTCCACTACCATGAAAAACTGACGACACTACTACGATACTTCAGTCCCCATGGAACTTAGGCTTAGTCTGAACATAACCTACAATTCGCTCTAGGTCTTTAGTGTCTAATTATCTCCACAACAGACTAGTTACTCTTTACAGAGGGTTGTAGTCCCTCATCATGAGCTAACCCATTGGCCACCTACCATCTGCATTCAGTGGTCCCTAGCATTAAACCCATCACTAGTAGGCATCCCTGTAGCATTATTCCATGCTAGAGCCATTCCTTGTTTCTTGGGTTCCATTTTTGGACATCCTACGCTACCATGCGACCTCAACATTCGCCGGACCATTTCATCACCGCTTCACTAAAGCAAAGGGTTTAACCCCCACTTGAGCCTTCGTGCACTTTACCCAACTAGGCCTTCATACACTTACCCAACTCGTAATTCCCAGCCACTCAACTGAGCTCGCCTTACGACTCTAAGTGACTAATCACCACGATACACGAGACATTATTGCTAACCACTACCTTAGCTCCTCGGTCACCTTGACCTTCACGGAAGATTTCTGATCCTACGAAACTTAGACCCTTACTCAACATAATTCTTATGGTGCTACTCCAGCTCCTCGACATCTGATCATCACCTGCAGTTCACTATGTTACTCTGGTCAATGGGCCACCCGCTCTAACCGCAAGCCAACCCGCTAGTCCTTTACCATATGGTCCATAACATCAGTTCCGTCACTGCAAGCCTTGTACCCGTAGCATTACAACGAAGCAGCGAATAGAACATTGAGGGAATATGGTGTTCCATCAATAAATGGCACAAATTTAAGCATTACAAGACCAACTGTTCAAGCCAACAATTTTGAAATCAAGCCAGCAATAATTCAAATGATCCAAACTTCTGTCCAATTTTGTTGATTACCCAGTGATGATCCAAATGTTCACATTGCAAATTTCTTGGAAATATGTGACACATTCAAACACATGGTGTATTTGATGACGCCATTAGATTAAGGTTATTTCCTTTTTCTTTAAGAGATAAAGCAAAGAATTGGCTAACATCACTCCCTGCAGGTACCATCACTACTTGGGATGAATTAGCTAGCAAATTCCTAGCTAAATTTTTCCCATCGAAAAAAACTGCCAAGATGAGGAATGACATCACAACCTTCAGCCAAGGCGATAAGGAAACTTTGATGAAGCTTATGAGAGATTTAAGGACTTGTTAAGAAGGTGTCCATATCACGAGCTTCCTAAATGGTTGTTAGTCCAAACATTTTACAGCGAATTAAGCCATCCAACAAGGATCACCATTGATGCAACAACTGGAGGAGCTTTGATGAGCAAATCCACTAATGAGGCTTATGATTTGATAGAAGAAATGACTGCAAATAATTATCAATGACCTTCAAAAAGAACTATGCTAAAGAGATCAGCTGGGATACATGAAATTGAAGCATTTACTGCTTTAAATGGTAAGGTAGACTCTATTTATAAAAGACTAGATCAGTTGAGTATTAATGTTGTTCATTCTGTTATGCAGGTTTGTGAATTGTGTGCTGGCCAACATGTTACAAGTGAATGTCAAGCTAGCAATCCTTTTGCAACATCGAGTGCGGAGCAAGCTCACTACATTTTAAATTCTAGTAGACAACAAAACAATCTGTACTCCAACAATTACAACCCAGGGTGGAGAAATCACCCAAATTTCTCATGGAGCAATAATCAAAATAATGTAAGGGTACCTCCACCTGGATTTCTACCTTAAGAAAAGAAGACATCCTTGGAAGATTTGGTGGCAACACTCACTAAGGCCACAACGAAGTTCATGACAAAGACAAAAACAAACTTCCAAAATCAACAGGCTGCCATAGGGAATTTGGAAGTACAAATGGGGCAATTGGCTAACACATTATCAACAAGGTCACAAGGTGCACGACCAAGCAACACTGAAACAAATCCTAAAGAGCATGTGAAAGCCATCACTCTTAGAAGTGGTAAAGAGCTAGAAGGGTAACAACAAAAAGAGGTGGAAGAAAATTCAACCAAGACAATGCCTCTATGTAAAAAAAAAAATCACACAATGAAGAAGAAAAGAAACAAGAGGAATACAAGCGAGAGCCAGTCAAACCTTATGTTCCTCCAATTCCTTTTCCACAAAGACTTCACTAACACAATGAAGATAAGAATTTCTTGAAATTTCTTGATGTGTTTAAAAAGATTCACATTAATAGTCCTTTTGCAGAAGCATTAGCTCAAATCCCAAGCTATGCCAAGTTTTTGAAAGAAATTCTATCCAAGAAAAGGAGGTTAGATGACCATGAAACAGTAATGCTGACTAAGGAGTGTAGTGATATAATTCAAAACAAATTACCTCCAAAGTTAAAAGATCCAGGGAGTTTTACTATACCTTGCAATATTGGGAATTCTGAATTTAATAAAGCTCTATGTGATCTTGGTGTAAGTATTAACTTAATGCCTTTCTCTGTTTTTAGGAAATTAGGCTTAGGTGAAGTGAAGCCTACAATTATTTTTTTGCAATTGGCAGATAGATTTGTGAAATATCCACTAGGAGTCATTGAAGATGTTCCTGTCAAAGTGGAAAATTTCATCTTTTCCCGTAGATTTTATTGTGCTTGATATGGAGGAAGATAGAGAGGTACCTCTCATTCTTGGTTGTCCTTTCCTTGCTACTGGAAGAGCGTTGATTAATACGCAACAAGGTAAACTAACTTTGAGAGTTGGGGAAAATGAGGTAATTTTTAATGTTTTTCAAAGTTTTAAATATCCTTTAGTAAATGATGTTTGCTTTAAGGTTGATATTATTGATGAATGTGTTGCTGAAATTTATGAGATTCCTAAATATCCTTTAAGAAAAGACGTGCAATTTTTGGATGTACCATTAGCAACATTGTTAGAATTGGATCTACTAGAGTCATCTACAAGAGTCATCCAATCATGTTCATCAAGAAGAACCATTTTTTAAGAGCTTGGAAAAGGATCAACCCATCAGTTCCATCCATCGAGCAACCCCCAAAGCTTGATCTCAAGCAGCTACCATCACACTTAAGGTACGCATTTTTGGGGAAATCCTCCACACTTCCTGTAATTATTTCTGCATCATTGAATAATGAAGAGGAAGGAAAATTATTGCATATATTAAGAAGGCACGTTACAGCTTTAGGATGGTCTATTGCTGATATCAAAGGAATTAGCCCTTCTTGATGTATGCATAAAATTTTGATGGAGGAAAATCATAAACCCACTATTGAGCACCAACGCCGTTTGAATCCAAACATGAAAGAAGTGGTAAGGGCTGAAATTTTAAAATTGCTTGATGCTAGTATCATTTATCCCATATCTGATAGCAATTGGGTAAGTCCTATGCAAGTTGTACCCAAGAAAGGAGGAATGACAGTAATAATTAATGACAAAAATTAACTCATTCCTACAAGAACGGTAACGAGTTGGCATATGTGTATTGATTATCGCAAATTAAATATTGCCACTCATAAAGATCATTTTCCTCTGCTGTTTATTGACCAAATGATTGAGAGACTTGCAGGTAATGCTTATTATTGCTTTTTAGATGGATACTTAGGATATAATCAAATTCCTATTGCACCTAAAGATCAAGAGAAAACGACATTTACATGTCCATATGGAACCTCTGCTTATCGAAGAATGCCATTTGGATTGTTTAATGCACCCACTGTAACATCCCAAAATTTGGAGATAAGTAATAATTACTAATTTTGGTATTTGAGGATATTTTAGAATATTGGGAGATTTTAGAGAAAATATTTATTTATGATATTTTTGAGGAAATGGGAAATTAAGGTAATTAATTGAATTATTTGGGAATATTTATGGAAATAATGATGGAATTAAGTTGGTGAATTTTTGGGAATGTTCGGGGCATAAGTGTAGTAAAGGGAAATGGGAGTTTGGGGTGTATATGGGATTTTCAAAAGTTCTAGACGCTAGTGTAATTTTTGGAATTAGCTGTAAGTTCCCTTTATAACTAATGGAAAGCGCATATTTAATGAGGAAGTAACCATCTCAGCTGGCAGCGTGGGTGGGTGTGAGGGAGGCGAGCGTGGGTTCGAGGCCAAGGGAGAGCAGTCATGCACAAGGGAAAGAATTGTTGATTTTATCAGTAAGGCCAGCCTGAAATGACGTCGTGTCGAGTTGGGGCAGTGATAGCCATGCACAGCTGCTGACGGGCCACGTGGTGCGCGTTGGGCCCTCAAATTGCCTTGGCCGTTAAGCTTCATTGTTGCTTCATTTTTAAGGCTGATTTTCGCCATTATGTGAGCAGAAAATGAGGAAGAAATGGGAGGAAGGAGTAGGGGCTGCGAACAGTGAAGGAGAAAGGAAAAAATAGGGAAAATCGAAGAAAAATTAGAAGATTTTGGAGTTATACGATGCTAAAGGTAGCCAGGTGAGTGGGTAAATTACTAGAGATATCGTATATCTAAATTATGGATTTTTCACGGTTAAATTATGCGGTTAGATTTAATTAAATTCAGCCATCATCTTATTACTTCCTGTAGAACATTTTACTTTGCAACGAGAGCACAAAAAAGCCAGGAATCAGCCAGTTATAGGCAAGCTCCTAACCCTCTTCTCATGTTCTTTATTTCTTGTGAAAGTCTTCGAGGTTTCTTGTATTCTATTTCCTCCCTCACCATGACTCGGTTCCACGCCTTAATAACAATAATTTGCGTGACAACCATCCCGTGCCTTATATTTTATTAATGAGTTTATTGCTAATGGAATGAGTTAAGCAGTGATGTCTTAGTATCTCTCATTATGTCCGTCACGGAGCTTTGTATCTCTCTGCTTCTTCTGGGAATGATGCCGAACCTGTAGGGTTAGGTTCTTGGATGGTGGGTTATGGTCAAGATTATGGGGCTATGTTGGGAGTTAGTTATGTATGTTATGATAATTTCCTATGTCTGAGAAGAGATGAGAATAAGAATGATATAATGGTGTTTATGTTATCATGGAGAAAGTTTGTGAAATGATAAGCTTGAAATGACTAAGTTTAGTGTTGTTTGTATGTGTGTCTAAGGGTATGGGGTACAAAGCCACTGACTATCGACCGTGAGTCGTGGCAGTTGATGGTTGGATGTATGGATACCAGTCATCGGTTGTTGCCATAAACGCTAGACGGGCCAGAAGAGCTGGTACTGTCAGATTCTCGCCTTGGTTTGTGCATATCATGATGTATGTGCTGCATAGGGACTGGGTTGCATTCATTTGGGGGACATGCTTTGCGTGTGATGGGATGTGTGACCATTTGCATGATCCAGTTGGTCTAAGAGCCGATTTGGGTTCCCTAGGTGAGTCGGTGCATTTAGAAGCATTTCGCATTTGTGTATTGTTATGTGGGCGTAGCATGGCCTGATGCTTGGTTTATGAGGGGCTTTGACATCACGTTTATGCTACAAAAGCCATTGTATTTCCTATTTGTTGCATTATATGGTGAAGATGTGTGGCTATAAGTGATTATGGGAAGTGGGGTACGACCCACTCTGTGAGCGATTATGGGAAGTGGGGTACAACCCACAGTGTGAGCGATTATGGGAAGTGGGATACGACCCACAATGGAATAATGATAAAGTAGCCTATACGGGCTGCTAACAGGTTTGTATGTTGGACTTGGGCGCCAGTGTGTGTCTTATGTGGGCCCCAAGGATCGTTTATGTGCAGTTTACTTTATGGTTATGCATTTGGAATTAAGGCACGTATTGATCATGTCATGGTGTTGTTGCATTAACATGAGTTGCATGGGATGTTGGGGAAGAGTCCTATCCGTAACCAGTTGCCTTTCTTTCATGAGCTTATTGAGTCTTGTGACTCACGTTTGCTTTCCATCATTCCAGGTAAAAGAGTCCTGAGGTTGCAGATATGTTCAGCGGGGTTGGGTCCAGATCGTTCAGTCATGGTAGCAAGTGTAGAGTTCTCCTGAGACTAGATCCTGGATGTTATTGTGCTTGTGTTGAGGTTAATGTTTTATGTTTTTGAGATGTATGTGTATTATGTAAGCCCAGGTGGGCTCATGGTGTAAATGCTTGTGCAAGAACATGTTGAGTATTGTTATGATATATCATATAATAAAAAGTGTAGGGTTCTATTAAGGGTTGTGTGTGAGTTTTAGTTTGTGTTACTGTTCTATATCATTTAAGTAATGACCCTCTCACGGATCCTCTATGCTAGCGGGGGCTCTGGGAGGCAGGCTGTTACATCCGCAACCTTCCAACGATGCATGATGGCTATTTTTTCTGATATGGTGGAAAAATATATAGAAGTTTTCATAGATGATTTCTCTGTGTTTGGTTCTTCTTTTGATAATTGTTTAGCTAATCTTTCCTTAGTTTTGCAGAGATGTGAAGAAACTAATTTGTTGCTAAACTGGAAAAAATATCATTTCATGGTACAAGAAGGAATTGTGTTGGGACATAAAATTTCAGCAGGAGGAATTGAAGTAGATCGAGCAAAAATTGAGATCATTGAGAAATTTCCTCCACCTACCTCTGTCAAAGGAGTGAGGAGTTTTTTGGGACATGCTGGATTCTATAGAAGATTCATCAAAGACTTTTTTAAAATCACTAAGCCTCTTTGTAATTTATTAATGAAGGATACACCTTTTAAATTTACTGATGAGTGCTTATGTGCTTTTGACAGGTTGAAGAAGGTGCTAATTTCAGCTCCCATTATAATGTCACCTGATTGGAGTCTTTCCTTCGAACTAATGTGTGATGCAAGTGACTATACAATAGGAGCAGTGTTGGGACAATGAAAAGATAAAAAATTGCATGTTATTTATTATGCCAGTCGCACATTAAATAATGCATAGCTAAATTATGCTACCACAGAAAAAAAAAACTTTTAGCTATTGTTTTTGCCTTTGATAAATTTTGATCATATCTTATTGGGTCAAAAGCAATAGTATATACAGACCATTCAGCTATAAAATATCTTCTTGCAAAAAAAGAAAGAAAAACCAAGACTCATTCGTTGGATTCTTTTGTTGCAGGAATTTGATTTAGAAATAAAAGACAAGAAAGAAGCTGAAAATCTGGTAGCAAACCATCTATCTAGACTGGAATTGGAAGAGGAAAAAGAAGGTGCATTTCCTATCAATGAATATTTCCCCAATGAGCAATTATTAGCAATCCACACTTCCAATACTCCCTGGTATGTTGAGTTTGTGAATTATTTGGCATGCAATATTGTTCCTTTCCATTTATCTTATCAGCAAAGGAAGAAATTCTTTTCTGATATTAAATATTACTTTTGGGAGGATCCATATTTGTATAAATATTGTTCAGATCAGTTTATTAGGAGATGTATTCCTGAAAATGAGATTGAAAGTGTTTTAAATCATTGTCACTCTCGAGAATGTGGTGGACATTTAGGTCCTATAAAAACAGTTGTGAAGGTACTTCAATGTGGATTAGCCTTCATTATTTAGGGATGCTCAAAACTTTGTTAATGCATGTGATCGAAGCCAAAGAACAAGTAATATTTCTCGTAAAAATAAAATGCCATTAAATAATATTTTAGAAGTAAAGCTATTTGATGTATGGGGAATAGATTTCATGCGACCATTTCCACCATCATTTTCAAATCAATATATTCTTGTGGCTATGGATTATGTATCTAAATGGGTTGAGGCAGTGGCACTTCCATCCAATGATGCTAAAAGTGTACTCAAT
The DNA here is from genome assembly GCA_036245055.1 of Diospyros kaki. NCBI lineage: Eukaryota > Viridiplantae > Streptophyta > Magnoliopsida > Ericales > Ebenaceae > Diospyros > Diospyros kaki. Next base: position 22,048,253 of record BSEG01000010.1, on the reverse strand, counting down.
TTGTTGCGAAAGAACATTTTCACTCGCTTGGCATCCCAAGGGCATTCATTAGTGATGGAGGTAAGCATTTCTATAACCATTATCTTGATTCTCTACTGATAAAATATGGTGTCACTCATCGTGTAGGAATTCCTTATCATCCTCAAACGAGTGGCCAAGTGAAAATTTTCAATAGAGAAAACAAGCAAATATTGGAAACAACAGTGAATTCTTCAAGGCGAGATTGGTCGAAAAAGCTAGATGATGCATTATGGGCATACATGACAACATTCAAAACACCAATTGGAAAGTCCCCATATCGTCTAGTCTATGGCAAGCCTTGTCATTTACCGGTGGAACTGGAGCATAGAGCTTACTGGGCAATGAAGCTGTTGAATTTTGATATGAAAGCTTCGGGTGAAAAGAGATTGTTGCAATTGAATTAAATGGATGAATTATGCCTTGATGCATATGAAAATGCCTGTATTTACAAAGAAAAAACCAAAAGATGGCATGATAAAAATATGGTGAGGCAAGAATTTCAAGAAGGGCAACAAGTACTTCTTTACAACTCCCGACTTCAATTGTTTCCAGGAAAGCTTCACTCTCAATGGTCTGGCCCATTTACCATTACCAAGATTTTTCCATATGGTGCAGTGGAGCTGCAAAGTGAAGATAGAACTTTCAAAGTTAATGGTCAAAGGTTGAAGCCTTATGTGAATGGAGGTTTTGAGCAACACAAAACTTCCATTAAACTTGATTAATGCGACATGTTGCCAAGTCTAGCTAAAGACTATAAACAAGCGTTTTTTGGGAGGCAACCCAAATTTATTTTTCATTTGTTGCATTTTATTTTATTTTATCACCCCAATTTTTAATCTCATATGTGTTCTTTAATTTGGTCTTGTATATTTTGTAGGAACATCAATGAAAGAAGTATTGAAGCACAACTCCTGTGTCATTTAAGACTACAATAAAATCAGGGGAGTATTTTTTCTCTTTATATCTTTTATTTCTCTTACAATAATGAGGACAATATTGAGTTTAAGTTTGGAGGTAGGTGAAAAATAAAAAAATAAAAAAATGGTTTAAAAAAATAAAAACAAAAAAATATATATATTTGTTTTGTTTCAATTTGAGGCTTGTTTGTTTGGATGATTGAAGAGCCTATGATAAAACTTGATTGAAATAAATTATGACTTTTGGAAAATGCTCTGCATTAAGATAATTTGTATTTAAAGATTGAGTTAGTTTATTGTTCATTTGGAATTTTTGGAACAATTTGAGCACATAGCCTTAAGTAATGAATTGTTTTGCTACTTAGAGAAGGTTTATGTAAATTTTGTAACTTTAAATTGATCTCAACAAACTCTAGAAGTTACTTGATTACCTCTCGAGGTGAAATCCTAGTCATTGCACAATTAAGGATATGATTTAGGCATTCTTTGGATCAAAATTAATAGCCTTTAAACTTACCATGTATTTTGTATTTATCCCTAGTTTACCTCTTTGAGCCTTGTATATATTTGAGCTTTTTTCTTTGGTAAACCATATTAACCTATCTTTTATAGCTTAAACACGAAACCTACCTTTCAAAAGGAATTGTTGGTGAAAAAAAAAAATGAGAGAAGTTATGAGTGTGAGTGATATAAATTTAAGGGTTAATTTATTGATATTGATGGAGTAGAGTTGGAAGCTACCATTCCCACATATATAATGAAAAATAAGTTTGGGCGGAATGGTGAAAATAGAAAAAAAAAAAAAAAAGTGTGAAAGAATAGTAGATATTTTGTGATCATTTCCTATTTCTATTGTGATTACATATAGTAAAAAAAAAAAAGGTTAAAAAAGAGAAAGAAAAAGAAAAAAAAATGTCAATGAAAAAAAAACAAAAAAAAAGAAAAGAAAAAACATATATTCAAAAAAAAAGAAAAAAAAAACAATAACAATTTGCTCTTCGTGTGGATTCAACACATCATATGATTATAATCTTCTAGTGTTTTGGAGGGTTTGAGTGAAATTCTCTTGATTTAGTGAGAAAAAAAAAATTCATCAACTTTTTCTTTTGTTTTCCAATTCGTATGTTTTCTTATTAACCCCACCCTAACCTTAACATTATAAGCCAATAAAGACCTATTGATCCTTGAATGTGCATTCTTCTACATTAATGGAGAGATGAATGAAAAGTAAGTCTATGAAGTTTGAATTATTTCTATTTACAGGTCATTTTCTAGCTACTTATTTGCATAAACTCATTTGAAGTGCATCAATAATTTACAATTGGCCATACACACACACACTCCGAAAATTTCTTTGTGAAGATAAATTGATTTATGATTTAAATATAAATTGTTGTAATGTTTGGAATTTTCTTTAAGTCATAAATTTGTGGATATCTTTGAGGCAAATCTTTGAATAATCTAAATCAAATAAAGTCTCTTTATTTTCTATTTAAGTTTTCATTTGTGTTTCTTTTGCTTAAGGACAAGCAAAAATTCAAGTTTGGGGGTATTTGATGTGCTAATATTTTTTACATATTTTCTATACCTTTTTTACTTGATTTTATGCTTAATTCTTATGCTTATATATGTTTTCTACATTAATTTTAGGTAATTTACCATGTTGATAGGATGGATTTGAAGGAAAAGTGAGAAAGAAGAGCAAAAGTTATGGATTTTCGCTACTCAATGGTCCAATTAAAAATAAAATTTGTACCAATTGGAAGGTCAAAATATTCTGAAAAAAATATATGTGAGATCTCTATATGTCTACTTTTCTACACTTTAAACGGTGCGTAAATCCAAATTTTCTACAGAAAGTTATGGCTATTGGAATGACAGAAGATCAAAACTGTCAAAAATTCAGCATTACCTACGAATTTTGCATTCCATTTTCTCCAAGTTAGGCTGATTTTTAGATGGATTAAGAGGTCTTTTAAGGATTATTTGGGCTTCCTATTTCACGAAGAATTAGTCCCAATTGGACTTAAGAAGCCTAGCCCAAAAGTCTAATTAAATTAAGACCATATCTTACAAAAATCCTTAAATTGTAATTTTTGATATTTTGAGAAATTATTTTGTATTGAGTATGGGACCTAAAATTTTGAGTGGACATGGGTGGCATGAAACATGGAGAGGAAAACATGAAAGAGAAAAAGATGGAGAGGAAAACATGGAGGAGGAAAACATGAAGGTAGGGTATCCCATGTTTTAAGGAGAAAATTAAGGAAAATAAGAAATGAATGAGTATAAATAGAGAAGGTGTAATACCCAAGAATGATGTGAGACCATAAATAATATTTGATGAAGGGTACAAGTGGAATTATCAAAAGATAAAGGCTATAGGACACACTGTTGTAGTCTTAAGTGACCGAAACGGCCTGAGGGAGTACCCTGGACCCTAGATAGCCAAGGAAAATGGTACAGTAACGACAAGTGATACGAATTATGATTTTTAGTGATGAAAGAGGTGGGATCGGGAACAGTTTTCGGTACAGCTAAAATGCAGCTGCAAATCGGGCTCAGAAATCGAATTGTTATAGGGGACTTCTAGGAGGTCAACGGAAGCCTGAGGGGGCTCTGGTTTTTCATAAGGAACAACCCTTCAGTGGTTTCGGGATGAAACCATAGCCCGATGAGGACACTGGGGCGAAATCGCCATTATCGAGTAGCTTTAAAGTTATTAATTTTGTACTTTTGATATTGTAATGCAAATTAAATTGAGGATTAAGGATCTAAATGTGATTAGAGATTTACCCAAGTGGAATTAAGATGGAAATTAGGGGGGTTAATGTGTAATTTGTTTATTAATAGTGTAATATATAGTTATATATATATATAGACGCATGTGCGTGTGTGCATGGTGGCTGGTTTCTGCGAAGCTTCTGGGAAGCTTCATGGACGAAATTTCTTGAAGTAATGGCCAAGTTTTGATACAAGTGGATGCTAGAGTGGAGTCCAAGGCAGTTAAGTAGGTGGAGAGCCTATAAATAGGGAGCAAATTAAGAGCAAATGGAGGAATGGAAATGAAGAAATGGCAGCAAGCAACGTTGGCTGAAACAGAGCAAGCTGGTGGTGGCCGAGGGCAACGGGCTGTGCGCAAGCTGGTGATGGACCGAGAGGGGACACGGGCTGAAGTGGAGGTGATTGGAGATGGATGTGGCTGGCCACAACGTGTGGATAGCAACCATGGCCGCAAGTTATGGCCATGGCAGCTCGAACGGAAGACGAGCAGCGTCAAGGGGAAGGCCGGCTAGTGGTTGCGCGGAGTCGGGAGTTGTCGGAGGTGGTCACGGCGAGCATCCGAAGTGGCCGGTGTTGGCTGCACAGCAAGTTGCGGCCATAGCCGCAAGCTCACTGCGGCTGGGCAGCATCAGCAGCGACCGAAGCAGCCGTGATGGTGGCTGTAGAAGCTCATGACGGCGACCAGCAAGGTCGGGCAAGGCCGGTGTGGGCGGCGACAAGGCCGAAAATGTGGCGGTGTCGTGGCTGGGCAGAGCTGGTCATGCGCGCATGGCGGGCGGAGGGAAGAAGAAGGCTGGAGGAAGAAGGTGAAAGGAAAAATAGAAAGAAAAAAGAAAAGAAAAGAAAAGAAAAAGAAGAAAATGGAAGAAAAATGAAAGAAAAATAGAAAAAATTGGAAAAATTCTTGGAAAAATCCTAGAAAATTCTGAGGATTAATTTGAGACTATAGGAGTATGCCAAAGCCAGAGAATTACTCAGACCCGCATTTCGAGGCTTAGCACGCATCACGAGGCAAAAATTGACTTTTCAAAAAAGGTGAGTGGTTCAATTCTAGTGTTACCCCTTATCTTGAAAATGTGTTGGAATGTGTGTAGTGGGTTCAAGTGTGCGGTGTTACCCTCCCGAACTTAGGTTACACGTAATTTGACCAGTTCTAATGAGCAGTTTTACCCTCCGGAACTTGGGTTGTTTTGTAAAAGCGTTTTACTTATGTATTTGTGGCATCATATGCATATTGAACATGTGGTATATTGCATCAACTGTTTTTACTTATAAAATAGTCAGTGCATGGCTTGTGATTTTCATATCATCGGGGTATTGATATTCGTGTCGGTGTTGTGTTAGTGTGGGACGGGATGGGGTCTACTTGAGATTGAGACAATGTTAATCCAGGTGAACGGGTGTCACACTGGGGCACTCGAGGGATTAATATTAAACCAGGTGAACGGGTGTCACAATGGTGCACTTGAGGGATTAATGTTAAGCCAGGTGAACGGGTGTCACAGTGGGGCATTCGAGGGATTAAGTATGTCAGGGAAATTTCTCAAGTTAGACGTGTCTTGCATGTTGTCGCTTGTCTGAGTATGCCATGCTCGTGTGTCTCTCATGCATTGTATAAACTGTTTCATACCGTCACTTAGATGTTTTATCATCTAACCTGGGCTAGGCCCCTGGAACGTTTAATGTTCCAGCCAAGGACTGCTGCGAGGGCAAGGATGTGGCCGGTTGAGGGCCAATGGTGCTTAGTTTATTAGTCGTTGTAACGTTTGGAGGCTTTAGTATGTATTTCAGGTTGTAAATGAACAGTTGTATATTAGCAATGTTATCATTTGGTTTGTATTACATATTTTGCTATGGAAACACTATGTAAGAACTCAGTCTTTTGATATTAATGTATCCGCTGCGTTGTATTATGTCTCGTTTAGATTAAGATTATTGATCTTGATAGTTAAACGGGTAAGGCTGGGATTCTCGGGGTTTGTATCTGCATGTGAAGATTGTTCTTCATACACCGTGCGTGTTGAACTTGGAGGAAAAAAAAAAAATCCTAGGAATAACCTTATAGTGACACGCCTGGCGAGACGGGGTGTTACAAAAGGAAGGCTGAAAAATTGAAAGAGTTGGAGGTGAGAGAGCTTGAAGGATTGGAGAATTGGAGCACTCTTGGTGGAAGATTTCTTCAACAATTGGTGACAACATTTTTGGAGAAGGAAATCCTACACATCAAAAGAGTTTTATTTTTTTCTTCCATTTCCTTTAAATTTTATATTTATGTTCATTTGGTTTGTTATGGATTTTATCATTTGTAATATGAACTAAACTTTATAACTAGGGTGTTTTGATGTAGTCTAATTATGATAATTTTATTTTTATGGATTGATTTTCTTTATTCATGCAAGTGTTTATTATTATGCTTAATGTTATCAAATACTTGGTCAATATTTGATTGATATATTGTTATAGATTTAGACCGGAACAAAAAATCTATAACTTGATCTAGATAATAAACACCACAAGAATATAATTGGAACGGAAGTAAAAATTTGACTTGTGTGGTTAATTATCATTGCATGAATAATTAAATTTGGATTAATTAGGTGAAATTGAAATACCCTAGTGCTCTCCAAATCTTGAAAGTCTCCATATTTACTTTGTATGTTATTATTTTCTTTTCTTAAATTAATTCCCCTTAATCAATTGTTTAAATAACATTTGGGCTAATATAATTTTAGTAATTATCACTCGATTCTCGTGAGAACGATATTCGACTCACTACTTTATTACTTGTGTGATCCGTACACTTGCGAAAATTCGCCATCACTAGCTTCTGCATTTGATGTTATGATGATTTTCATTTGACATAGATGAATAGAAATTTTGGGATGGATATGAGGAATGATATGATTCAGTCGTAGTTGGAATAGAAAAAAAAATTATTATCCCAGAATTGTCCTAAGTTATAACACGCCTGGAAATCGGGGTGTTATAATATTGGTACACAAAGAGATTAATGAGCGCAAGGTGCGATTGGGCAGAAGTAGATTCATTGGTGAAAGATATCACCAAGATGATATCAATAAACTGGCCAAATGAGGCTCATTAGTTTTATCAGATTTAATAAATGATATACTCCTTATTGAGGTTGCATGGATGGTTGTTGAAGGGCGCGATGGCATTGGTCCTTCAAAACATGCTCAAACTCAGACAATCGTATCCTTCTCATCCTCTTCGTTAGATGATAGAGAGAGAGAGAGAGAGAGAGAAAGAGAGAGAGGGGGGGAGAATGGAGGAATGTGAGGGAGACGACGAAGAGGTGGATATTACAAGGGATTCGAATGTGGCCGGAGAAGAGGAAGAAGGGGTTGAAGGGAAGTCAAACCCTAAGGGTGCTCACCTTAACCCTTATCTTTTTTCTTAACACTTTAAAACTTTTTAAATATCGATATTCGATTGTTGCACTAACAATTTAATTGAATGTGAAGAAATGAGGCGACTTTGGAGAGCGACATGGGCCAGGCAATAAGAATTAGAATGACAGGGGAAAAAGGCCCTTCAAAAGACAATTGCTAGCGACCCCGACCCCATTTTTGGGAGAGGCTGGGGAGAAGAATCTTTGCAAACCCAAATGAACAAGAGGGCCGAGACAGATGGCGGGGGTCTTAGCTTGGCAAGAATTTTTTTAGACTCGCTTTCAGAGGATTTTTTCAATTTCTCTACGACAAACCTTCCACTATCCCTTTAGTATGCTGTCAGGGCTACTGAGGAGGGAGAGATTCTAGAGCCATCACCATTTGGAACAAGTTGAAGTCGAAACCTAATAAGGCAAGAACCCAGATGGGTCCTCGGGGGCTATCAAATGTGCTACTTAGATAGGCCTTCAGGTGATCAAGAGGAAGGGGTCTTTGGGAGATAGGGCTTATAATCCTTTGGGTCAGCTAGGCAGGGACTTAGCCTACGACCATAAATAGAAGTTAAAAAGAAATTCGGGAGACTCCCCCATCTGGGCCCTCCGATGCAAAAGTCAGATAGTAGTCCGAAGCATGATGCATGATGTATGATGTATGATGCAAGTGTATGTCTATTATGTATCTCGAAGGGATAATTGTGTTTCTAGATGGGTTTTAGAGAGAGAGATTGAGTGTTGGGACAAATGTATGAAATGAGTCCAAAAAGGTCCAAGAATCCAAAAAGGTCCCTTTGCCTTCGAAGAGGCAAGTATTTATAGACGAAATGGTGGGATCCACGATTAAGCCAAAAGACTCTTCTAAGGGATGCCTTAGGGAGGTCGAAGGACCTGGAGAAGTCTTTGAGGTGGGACACCTCGATGACTATCTCTAGATGGCCCCAAAAGGTGCTTCGGGCCACCAAATGGCTTCAGTCCAAGAGACCCCGAAGGGTGTCCTTGAACTTGGGAAAAAATGATGCATGCTAGGTTGATCATGAGGGACCCATCGGGGGTCCGGGAGACTTTCGTCTTGGAGACTGTTTTGGGGATAATGAACTCAGAAATTGCTTTAAAACTTAGGAGAATTTCAGGGCACCCCATAACACATAATGAATTGATTAGAGAGTTTGAGGAATATAAAATAGAGAAAGATTCTCAAAGCTAAATATAGTGGTATTAGTGTTATAAAGTTGTGGGTTTTGACCCTAAAATTTAACACAAACAAGATGCTCACTTGTGTGTTAATATGTGAGCATATGAGAATTATGCCAAATATGATTTGTAACCTAAACGTTTGTGACGACCCGCCACCCGAAGCCTCGGATAGCATAGAGGATTCGTGTAGATGTCATCAATAGAATGATATAGAAACAATTCAAATAAGAACATTCATAAACACCCCTTGAATTATCACATATGCATATTCATTCATGACATAAGTACACAAGTTCTAAGCTTTCATTAGTTACAAAACCCCAAGCCATGATCACAACAACATATACATAGGTCCTCAAAATAAAGGAAACTGACAAGTTCTTAGTAATACAACAAAAGACTGCTAATGACCTTGTCTTTCAGTAATCTCTGTACACAACTAAGTCCCCGGAGATCCACCTTTGCTAGATTCGCTTTTAGTCTTACCTTTGCCTTTTTCTGGAATGATGTAAGAAGCAAGAGAATGAGCCTCAAGGCCCAGCAAGCATAACAATGAATGATAATGGAAATCAGATTATAACATGAGTGATTCACCATAAGGAAAACGAATAAAGCCCAGTAAGTCACGCACACCGGCCCCACAAACCAAAGAAAATATATGCACATATATAACTCCCATTAGCTTGTACAATTAGCAATGGATGCTTGGGGACAGACAGCTCCACTCCCAGTGTAACGACCCATTAGAGGGTCCAGAATTTATTTAGAATTATTTTGGTATTTAGTTATTTCTTGAGTTAAAGGAATTTGTTAATTTAATTTTAATGTGGCAATTTAGAATATTTTTAATTGAGAGAATAGCATTTAGATAGCATTTAATTCTATTTTTATTGTTGAAATTAAATGCTAGGACATGAAGGTCATTTAGCAATTTGTGATTAGAATTTAATTAAGTTAATTAAAGTTATTATGTTCGGAGGAGTCTATGCGAGAGAGAGTTTTGGATTGAGAAGTCTCCTAGTTGAAGTAGGAGAATGAGATGGGCTTAGGGTTGCCTATATATATTTAACCATAGCCATAGTTTTTCACGCCGCAAGAACAGAGAGCAAGAGCCAACAGTGGGTTCAAGTCTTTACTTAGGAGTTTTCCGGTTGCAATCGTTTAAGTCGATCAGAATTAATAAGGCAAGTGTCTTTTCTGTAATTTCTTTCATTACAGAATCATGTTAGTCCATTCGTAGTTATTCAAGAACTCCTCGGTTGAGTTTCAGATTATTCAGATACGTGTATATATATATATGCAATTACAGTGAGTTATATTAGCTCATGCGTGATCTCTTTTCAGCGATTCAAGTAAATATCATCGTTCCCTAAAGTTGCTTTATATCAGTTGGGACTTGGTCTCCCAAGTTTTAATTCGGAATGGTGTAGTTTTATTAAGATTTGTTAAGAACGGAGTCTCTATGTTCGTTCATTTCTGGTTTTAAAAGTTGCAGACATCTGGATAGGTTCCCTCATATTCGGATGGGTTTTTTAGAGTATGTGAGTGACATTCGGATGGGCTAGAGGCTATCTGGATGTGTCAAAAAGATTTATGTGAGTGACATTCGGATGGTCCTTATTCATATCCGAATGTGCCAGTGTTTATTTTGTTAGTGATGTTCGGATACATCAGGCCGTATCCAGATGTGTCTATTATAAGTGATATCTGAATACCTTGTGTCATATCCAGATGTGTTCAAAGTGATATCTGGATGCCTTCCTCATACATCCAGATGAGTCAAGTTGATATCCGAATATCTTGTTTCATATCCGGATGCCCCTCTCAGAAATTGAAATTTTTATATTCGAATAAGCTCCAGTAATATCCGAATGCCTCAATGAGATATCCGGATGTCCTAGTCCATATCCGAATACTTTCCAGCATATCCGAATAGCTCATTCCTTGTGTTTTCAATGTATCCAGATGATTAGTTCCATATTCGGATGTCTCCACTCATATCCTAATGTCTTCATCCATATCTGGATGGCCTTTCCAGAATTTCAAATATGCTTCTAGTGAGTTCTAATTCAAGTTTAATTTAATTAATGTATTCAATACCTTCTAATATTGAATTCATATGCTGGAATATGACAAGTTAAACATGCTCATACCATAATTCATAATTCATAGAATCTTTGTATCCCAATATATTAGATCAGATTGCATTATTAGTATTTGTTATGACATGATCAGCATTATTTCGTGAGATTATGTGCATACATCTTGGTATAAGTATTGAGCATGACTTTCTATGGAGCACTACATATCATGTGCTAGCATGTATGTGAGCATTGCATTATACGCACCAGGCGGCTAGTCCACGGGGATCCCACCAGTCTCAGTTTCAGTTTATGTTTTGCTCGTCTAATGTCGACCAAGGGGCTAGGGGCATATTGCCCACAGTATGTGCTTACAGTTTTTATGTATGCAGAATTCAGATCAAGTCAGGTATGTTTTATCAAATTATATGGTCCTATGAGCTAAAGTTGCATGCCTATATTTATCTTACAGTTTATGTGCATTACATTTATGAATGCAAACAGATAGTGTTAAACTCAGTATAAGTTCAGTAAGTATTTTATTAGTATTAATATTCTTCGATTTAGTTTCGGTTATTCTTTCCAGCTTATTACTTGCTGAGATTTGTAACTCACCTTATACATTTTACCATTCCAGGTCCTAGAGGAGGAATACCAGATATGGGGCCCAGCAGCAGTGGTCAGTAGTGTGTGTATGTGAAGTCGTTCAAGAAAAAAGATGTATAGGAGTTGTTAGTTTTATAGTGTTTGTTAGTTTAGTATTAGTTTATTTTTCAATTGAGGAATTTTTCCTTAGACAGAGTTTATGGTTTTCAATTTTGTTGACTCGGAGTTTTATTTCAGATGATTGAGATATTCATTTACGATATCATATTTTAGTTTATCAAATAATTTTATTTATTTTCCCGTAGCACTTCTTCTCGAGCAGTTCTAGGAGATGAGGTGTTACACCCAGGGTTGTGCTCGTGAGAACACATAACCCTCGAGGATAGTCAGCTCCCACCCAAGGTCATAACCACTTCAAATTCCATGAGGTCATTGGGTTCGGATAGCTCCACTCCAAGGGCAATGCTCGCGACCACACACAACCCTTGAGGCCAATCAGCTCCACCCAATACCTAGGCTCACACACACACACACACACACACACACACACACACATATATATCATGTCATGATAATGCATGAGACACACCCCCGAATATGCATCTCAACCATATCTCATAATAGTTATTCACGAGACCCCAAAACTCGAACCAAGTAATGCCACTGAACGTGAATTGGCTCCCAATCCTAATAGGTATGACTTTAAACCCTAGGGAGACCCTTCAAATCTTGTCCAAATAATATCCATTATATGTCAAATAATATCCTATTGAGTCTAGTTTACAATTCTTCAAACGGTTTGTCAATCGGATATCTATACAAAAAGTTATGGACAAAATAGTAAAAGATGCACAGTATAGAGTTGACTTACGGATAGTCGACTAATGAGATGATTAGTCGACTAATGGGAGCTCATTCGTCGACTATTGAAAGTATTAGTCGACTGGGGCGAGACTTGATTTTTCGTAGGTCAGCTAACCCACTAAATAGTCAACTATTGGCCAAAATAGTCGACTAATGAACCCAGAAACGCACATAAATGCTCAGGAACACCTCAAAATCACCCAAAACTCCCAACCATCAATCCTAATCACAAAAATACATCATTTCCAATTAAATATAGGGTGAAAAAGACCCTATGTCCATATCGAATTGAAATGAACAAGAATAAATGAAAATGAGGAAGGGTTTACATACTTAACCAACATGTATTTTCTCCAAAAATCATGGAGGTGTTCAAACTCTATCATCACTCCAACAAGTACAAAGGTATAGAAGAGAAGAGAAGAATTAAAACTTGCCTTAATCACCACTTTTAGGGACACCACTTGAAGAAGTTCCACCAAAGCCACCTCACTTCTCCTCAACTCAAATTAGATAAAAGAAAAACAAGCAAGAGAAGATGGAGATGATGAAAATCCAACACTCAACTAAACCAAAACCCTCTTGGAGCTTGATTACCAAGAGAAGAAAAAGAAGAATGAAAAACCCTAGTTGCTCCCCCTTTCTTCCTCTCACGAACGCCCCCCTTTTCTAATTTCCTTCTTTTTCCCCTCTGTCCTCACTTATATATATATATATATACTATTATTAATCCTTCATTAATCAAGTAAAACCATTTTCATTTATTAAACTTTTTCCAATATTCAAGCAAGGTTCTATAATCCATATTACAATATTTCTAATACCTCAAATTTCATAAAATGCTTATTTACATACCTTACAAAGATGTGGGTCCCACTTCCATTAGATTCAAACCTTTGAATTTTTCCTCACATTCTCTCTACCTTGGTCACCTTATCTAAAAATAACACATACAATGTCCCAATGTCATTACTCAATTAATTAAATATTCCTTCCCTAAATTAATATAATCTAATCGAATAATGAGTCGTTACAACGTTGTTAGCAACAACCTAATTAATGAGCAGTAGGTTTCATATGCTTTTTTCCAGACTATTGGGAGTAGTTGAAGCTCTTGGGATGATGCATTAATGATTGTAGCCTAAATGCTTAACTAGGTGCCTACAAAGTTAGTCGCCATTGCTCCTTATGAATTATGTACTAGAATGAACTTGTTGCCCAAAAAATTACCCAAGAAAGGGAGTAAATTGGATTCCTAAAAGATTTTCTCAAGGTTAGAACATTTTAAGTTCTTGAAAAATTTAATATCTTGTGTTGTATGATAGACTACTCAAAATATGTAACGAAAGATCAATCAACACAACAATACTAGAGTTTTAGAGGTTTGACTTTTGCAAGCCTACGTCCTCCTACTTCAATCCATTATAAAAATCTTTGTCTTTCAATAAGAGTTAGAAACCTTGTACATTCCCTTGCCTAACAAGAACACTTCTTGTGGCAAACAATTCCCTCACACACAAGTGAAAATTCCCTCACTTTCAAGTGAGTAAAAAAATAAATACCGACTTATAGAGCCTTAATCAGTAGATACAAAGAAGTAAATGCTAGAAGACCACAACTCATTTAGTGTTTCAAGCTTTAGTAAGAACATCCCCTTCTCTGCATTTATATTTTAATGCCCTTATGAGTCTTTTTAATGCTTCAATCTCTTAGTCGTTTAAAAATATCTTTAAGTCTTCCAACCATTGGATACAAAGGCCATCAATAGAGGAGTTCAAAATTGGAATTTTTATGTGTCCCTTTCAGTTTTAAAGGAGAGAGGAATTCTATTCTTTGTAGGGTTTAACTCTTAAAACCTCAAACCAAAAAAGGGACTAACAACAGGTTAGTAGTAGGTCAATGATAATATATGCTTAGTCGTAAAACAAAAATGATAGGTTTGAAAGCAAACCAAAGACACAACCTTAAGGCTAGAAATTATTTTAGTGAAAATTGCAATCATTTAGTCAAATCTTTAGAATTGTTTACCTAACTAAATCGAAAAATTTTGTTCTTTAACTAAAAACAAATAGGTTATGCTATAAGATTTAAACATAAAACATATACATATGTGAAGGACAGTGGAGGCATAATAAGGTTAATTCATGGGTTAAACATAGGTTTCAATTAGTAAAAGCAAGAGATTGACAAAGATTAGTTGACTAGTTACAGCTCTTAGGACATCAGCTAAGCATTTGACCAAACTTCAATTCACTAGTGGACTGTCACTAGTCGACTAGTTGAGTACCTTCGAAAAGACTCATGGCTTACTGGCAAACTTTGGAAGATTAATCTTAATTAACTAGTTAACTACTATCGTTATTCATTTTACTTTTTTTTGTAGACGTCTAGACATATATGTTAGTCAACTACTTGTAATCCTTATTTCATTGTTTATTACATTATTTAACTTTAGTCAACTAGTTATAGACACTGATTGATTACTCGGTATAATTTAACTTAGGGTGTGTTTGATAGCATTTAGTTGAAAAGAAAAACATTTTCCAACTTACATAGAAAACAAAAACCATCTCCCCCTAGATGAAATTTTCTATGAAAAAGAGTTAAAAATATGTTTTAATAGTTATACCATGGAATTGAATTCCATGAAAAGTATAGTGTGTCAGACACCAAAGATGGAATTCAATTTCTTGAATGTGACATTTTTCATGCATTTTCTATGCTATCAAACACACCCTTAGGGCCTGTTTGATTGGTCACATTTTCCATAGAAAATAGTTATTTTCCATCTAAATTCTAGTTTTTGTAGTGTTTGATTGCTTAATTTTCTAGGTAAATTAAATTCTCACTTGAGGGCACGTGACCTTCTTTTCTGACTTTTGCTGGAAAATGAATTCTTAGGGTGGGGGAGAGAAATTGTTTTCTAGGCAGGAAGGAAACCTTCGATTTGCAGCAAGAGAGGGGGAGGGACAGTGACAGTGACTGGAGCTCAGTGGGAAACCATAGCTGAGAAAGAGTGCGAGCGAGAGAGAGAGAGAGAGAGAGAGAGAGAGGGATCTACGGCCAGCGATGGAGCCAGAGAGGGCGAGGGGTAGCGACTAGAGCTCCCTGGGAAACCATGGCTGAGAGTGAGTGCGAGCGATGAGTGAGAGAGAGAGAGAGCGAGCAATCTACTGCTAGCGATGGAGTGAGAGAGGAGGAGAGGCAGCGACTGAAGCTCAGTGGGAAGCCATGGCTGAGAGCGAGTGCGAGCGAAAGAGAGATAATAAGTGCGAGCGATGAGCGAGAGAGAGAGAGAGAGAGAATGAGCGATCTACCGCTAGCGATAGAGTGAGTGAGAGAGAGGGTGAGCGAGAGAAAAGGCGAGCAAACAACAGCCAGCGACGGAGTGACGATGCTCGACCGAGGGGTGAACGGCGAGAGTGGCAGCGACGGCCATTGATGGCGATTGTGGTTGCGGCGGCCATTAACAACGACGATGGCAGCAGCGGCTCTTCATCATCTTTGCTGTGTGTATGTATATTTTTGTATGTATTAATTTATTTTTTAAATATTTTGTGCATGTATATTTAATTTATTTTATGTATTGATTATTAATTTTTGTATTTATTAATTATTTGCATGTGTATATATAATTATTTTTATGAAAAATTATAACAATCAAATACTAAAAGTTGAAAAAATACAACAATTTTTAGGTAGAAAATTAAGCCAATCAAACACCTTCAATTGATATTTTTCTTAGAATTTAATTCTAAGGGTGTGTTTGATTGCACATATTTTCTATGGAAAATATGTAATCATTACATATTTTCTATGGAAGACAATCAAACACTCTTAATTTTTCTATAGAAAAATATGTAAGGTACAAGCATTTAAAGCTTTTTTCCATGGAATTCATTTTCCAAGAGGGTGAGATGATTTTTATTTTCTAGCCAATATTACCTAGAATTTAATTCTAGGTAATGCAATCAAACACACCCTAAATAATTCAATTCCATGTAATTCATTTTCTTTCTACCCAAATTCCACCCTTGCAATCAAACCCACCCTTAGAGTGTGTTTGATTGCACATATTTTTTATAGAAAATGTGTAACTATTACACATTTTCTATGGAAAGCAATCAAACACTTTTAAATTTTCTATGAAAAAATATGTATAGTACAAGCATTTAAAGTTTATTTTCATGGAATTAATTTTCTAAGGGGGTGGGGTAGTTTTTATTTTCTAGGTAATATTGGTTAGAAAACAAAAACTATCTCACCCCCTTGAAAAATGAATTCCATAGAAAAAAGTTTTAAATACTTGTACCTTACATATTTTTCCATAAAAAAATTAAGAGTGTTTGATTGTTTTCCATAGAAAATGTGTAATGATTACATATTTTTCATGAAAAATATGTGCAATCAAACACACCCTTAGTGTTTTTACTTCATTAAAGATTACCCAAAAATTCTTCCTAAGATGATATACTTATTTTGTTGTTATTAAAAATTTTAAATAGATTTCTACCCTTGAGGTCAACAAAATCCAATCTAAGAATATTTACACCTTTGGGGATTGGTTGCATATGTCCATAATTCTTCTCATAAATATGAAAAGTTCAGTCTTAAAGCAAATAAATGCATCTTTGCTTACTATTTTAAAATCTTAAAGGGCTATGAGATAGATGAATCAGTAGACGGTGCACCATATTCACTTGGGAGAGATGATAGGAAATATATACTTTAATGTTAGTTTACCCACATTGGATAATGGGAGCAACCTTACTCCACGTGAGAATGTGTTCTATGAGTGTACCAAATAATGGGACTCTATCAAACCATGAGAATACAATGGAAACAAAGAATTCAAATGATCTTATGTTGCATAGGAATGCACATGGCTTAGTACCTCGTCCTTAATTTGAGATGAAGGGAAAAATGTTAATATGTATTTCGTTGCGTGATGAAAAGTCCACAACTTTATAACAAGTAAAATTTGTACTGGGATAGTTCAAGCTAGGGCAAAAGTAAGTGCAGAATGAGACTACTAGAGGGTTGCTTAGAGAAGAGAAAAAATGTTATAGTTGTCCAGGAGAGTCTTTGTTGTCCGATTGAATGTCTGCAAGACAAAAGACAGTTAGAAGGTATGCGAGAATTTTTTTTTGTGTGAGCCCTCCAATGCTTAAGTCTATATGCATGATGTTGTGAGGATGAAAGTAAAATGTTTGTATGAATATCTGTGTTGAAGTTGTCCAAGGAAAGGATGATAAGTTTTTTCAGGAGAATTGTTTGTTGAGCGAGTGCTTGAAAAATGAAATGTGGGGGAGAAGTTGAAAGTCCTTGAAAATGTTTGAAAATGTTGGGTTAAGGGAATAATACACCCATGAAATCGGTGAGAAAGACATGTGACATGCATGCATTGTTATTGTAAGGTGTTGTCTCGGGTTAAATATAGAGTAAGTCTAGTAAGAAACCCCCCATTGGAGAAGTGTTCCTCTATGAGAATGAATGGCTGTGAGGCGGGTTGTTGTTGTGCAAGACAACAACGTGGTAGGATTGTCTAGGGGAGGGTTTTCCTTATAATTCCTTAGGTGAATGACTCGATCGAGTGGGCAGTGTTGGTCTTACAGTTTATCAAGGTGACTATCTGAGAAGATATCTTTCGTATGTTCTCTCGAAAAATTTCTTGACCTGAAAGAGTATACTTTTTTTAGAAAATTTCATTTTCACCTGGAGAATGAGTTACAACAATAAGTGAAAACTAAAAACTTATAGATAAGTTTATTAACGATTGCAATTATAATAGTTTTTATTTTTAAATCATGATATTAAATTTCTCATATATTTATTTAATAAAAAATGAATTCTGGCTAAACCAACCATATCGATTTACAAAATACTGGGTGTCTGTCAAAATATAATTTATAATTAGTTAATTAAAGAAATGGATACTTATTAGTGCCATTGACAAATGACAAATGTTTTAGGTTCCTTTTTTTATATAAAATTATGCCTTCTCTGCTAGCGCTAGTGCTAGAAATAAACTGACAAATGAAGAAATCTGTGTGTTTGGGAATTGGAAGAAGCAGGGGAGAAATGGGCACGCAGGTATTGTTCTTCTTCTCTGTGTTCTTCCTCGTCAGCGCGTCCTCCTATGCCAAGCAAACAATCAAACAAGAAGTCGTAATTGCGAGTAGCAGCAGTGGAGGAGGATCCAACCCCCAGAATCAGAAGCCGCGTAGAGAGACGATTGACGTCAAGGGTGGACCGGAGGATGTGGTCTGGGTGGTTCAGCTCTCTGATCTCCATTTCAGCGTTCATCATCCCGATAGAGCTCGAGATTTTAGGGATTTGGTTACCCCACTTCTTTCCGTCGTCAATCCTTCTCTCGTCCTCATCACTGGAGATCTCACAGGTTTTCACACATTCCCTCTCTCTATTTTTCTTCTCTGTTTTCTTGGGTATTACTGCCTTTTAATCTGTAATTGGCATTGGATATGATTTAGTTTCACTGATATTTCGAAACGAGCCGGGGATTTCTTCCCGCCGCTCAACTTTTTATTTGGCAAGTAGCTTTATTTTTGTTGGCCTAGTTTGATTTGTAAGATGGGATTTCGCGAGTATCTTGTGTTTGATGAAATGAATGTCAAATTGCTGTGGGATGGACAAACAAAGGGGTACTGAGACTTTATAAAGTTGTGAAGGTAAACAGGATAGTTTTTCATATTGTGTTGTTGTTGCTGGCGTTAAATCTACCTGAAATACCCATTTTATGTCAAATTATGGCTACGGTTAATCTGTATGATTTTTGTGCCTTTGTCTGTCTGTCAATGTTCAACCTTTTCAGTTTGGAATGTTTAGCACTGTACAAAATATATTTGTGAAATCTATAACTACAGCCATTCCTGTAACTCTCATTTTACAATTTGAATCTAGGTCGACAAAAATCAAACAAGCTGAGAAGAAACAATAAAAAATGAGTGCTAGTTGCACGAGCGTTCTATACATTAGGCCAGGAAATGCTATGGTAGTGTTCAATCACCTAATAGTACTTCCAGAAATTTCTAACGTATAGAATTTATATTCTATTGTATTCATCATGCTTCTGGATTGCATTAACAGCTTTGGTGCCTCAAATCCAGGAGTTTAACCTATTATTCAAGGATAGGTGCAAACTTTATAATTTGTTAAGATAGCATACATACTAAGATTGTTGTAAAGCGAGCAAAAGTTCACATTCTCTCTCTTTTTTATTTTTTTTCCCACAAATATTGTATTCCTCACTAGGTGATGGCTTAGAAGCCTCACATCAATTTCTTTTAATGAACTTGGGGCCTACCTTTTCAGTGCTTTATCTTTCTCTTTTAACAAATACTAGTGGTTTGCACGCTTATCTTAAGAATAAAAGCCCATCCATGTTCTGTTTTCCTTCATGAATTCCATGATTGTACTGCCACAAAGAAAGATTCTTGTCAGGTTAAGAATGAGGATCTCTTTATAAATGTTCTCCAGCAATTTGACAAAGCCTTCAGTTGAATATGTGGCAACCATGGTAGCACCCCTGCTTATGTTTCTTTTGCATGCCAGTGGAAGCATCATATCAACATGGAATACTTTGAAGTTCTGTGGTAAGATTGGAATAATTCAGAAATGAATGACACTTGTCACCAAAAAGCATAGTATACAATTAGATTGCATGTGTTTCTTTTGGACTGAGAATCGCATACATTTCAAAATTTTAAGAATTAAATAATTAATAATTAAAGAACTAAATTGTTCTTCTTCCTTTCTTTTCTATAAATGGAATTGAATTCTTCTTCTTATTACCCGTAAAGCTTCTTACACCTTAGTGAAAATGGGATTCAATCCTGACTAGGTAAAGACCTTACCACGGGTGGATAGAGCTTTAAATTCTTTAATTTTTTTAACTAGTAGTAACATAAATGAGCTAAACAGTGAAGCCTATGTTGCTGACAAGCCTATCATCCCTAGAGTAATAAAACTAGGGGAAAAAGATGCAGGTATTTGTAGAACACACTAAACATGTCTGCTATGTCTTGTAGGTAAACTTGCACTTGCTTCAAATGTTTAACAGGCTTTTATCCCATGTCATTTACTTGGGACTGCTACTCAGATCTTTCCTCTCTGAAACGATTTGATTGGCATGATTAAATTACAGACAATTATTCTGCTTTATTTTCTTTTTTGGCACCTTTATGTTAAATCAAACCTCTAACATATGTGTGATGATGTGCATGCAAATCATTTCTTACATGTAAATGCATTTGCAGAACCATAGAACCATGTATGATAATTATTCTGCTTCATCTTCTCTTAATATGTGCCACTCCCTTTAAATGCAAGTAATTTCTTATCTCCAGTCTGGCACCTTGAACTCCCATGAATGCAATGATTTCTTGTTTTATTTTCCCCTTTTTCTCCCCCTTTATTTTTCGCTTGTTAGATGTCTTTAACTGTGAAAGGATTACCAAGGAGGTAAACCTGATTGACCCATCTACTACAAGGTAATTGTATCAAGTGCCTGTTTCATATCGTGGTGCTTTTAAAGCACAGCTGTTTTTTACTAAAAAATTTAGAAAAATGTTTGATTAAGAACAATTTTTCTTTTAAATTAGAGATGAAACTTCTGAAAATGCATGCTAAACTACATTAAATCAAAAGCAGAAGAGACCCCTTGCTTTAAATTAAAAGCAAAATAGGTTATAATGAGAACCACTATTTTCAAAAGTAATAGACAAGTTTACCCTTTACTTTTAATTACATGCATGTGAACGGTCATTATTTTTTATTTTAAGCCAACCCAGTATTTTCTATTTCAATCAATTCCAAATTTATTCATTTAAATATATGTGCATATATAAAAGATAATATTTTTATAAAACTGTTTTTAAGAAAATACCAACAAGATAACATGGTAGCCATGCTTTTGCAATTATAAATCAATTTTTAGGTGTTTTTCCTCAATGTATAATTAATGAGTCATGCCATTTTTGTTTAGAATTTTTATTTTTCAATATTATTGTCTGTGTGTGTGTGTATATTGAATATGAGGAGAAGCATGCAATATGAGGCAATGGACATTGTTCGGGACACCATTGCATTTGTTGAGCAACTCACACAAGATAAACCGCTCACAGAGGTCAAACCACAAAAAACAAAAACATGCTTTCGATAGGACTGAAAGGATTAAACTCTCAAACAACCATGGCAAAACATGCATGAGACATAAAGATCAGAAACATAAGAGACATAAAATGAATAACGCAAGGAGGCCAAAACTTTTTACCGTGGTTCACCCAAAAATGGGCTACGTCCATGTTGAACTCTGGTGAGAAGAGCTCACTGCACTATAAAGAGAAGGAATACAACCGATTCACAGCAACATACAAGACTCGCTGTACATCACTAAACTTGCTAACAAAAACCGACCCAATGATCACAAAATCAAGATCAAAGGTCTATCTATCAAGCTAGTGAACAAAGAGAATATACAGAGCATTTACAGAGGATAAAAATGGCGAATAGGAAAGATCTCACCCGAACCTCTGAGAGAGGAAACCCTCTCTGACTCTCGGCCAAAACGACAGAAAATAAAACCCTAATCCCCAATGCCCTTTTCTCCCTGTCTTTTTCCCGTCACTGATCGAATCCCGAGGCGGCACATAAATAGCCAAGATGGATGGCTGAGATATCACGAGATAAAGCAAAATTGATGGCCTGGATCAGCTCATAGTAAAGAAAGATGGATGGACAAGATCAGCTAGAGAAAAGGCTCGGGTAGATATAAGCAGCAGGTGCCAAATGGGCCAGTTGGGGATTGCCGCGTGGCCATCCAGCGGGTTGCCACGCTACCTTCCTCCAGCCAGAGACCAAAACGACATCACTTTGATGCTTCATAATAAATAACAACATTTAATTTTGATGAGAAGTAGAAATATACAACAACAATAACATACCAAACCTCTATCCCTCTATGTGGGTTGGCTGATGAGAAGTAGAATTACGTTTTGAGAAAAATATGAATATAAATTATTAATTTTTTGTAGTAAATAATATCATTTTAACTGTTTTGTTTAGTTATCTAAAAAGCACTTTGACTTTGTAATTTTATAATGTTGATTTAAATATTTTAAATAATTTAGTGTAAAGTACTTGTTTAAAATGCTTATTTAATATACTATTGTCTTTTTAGTCATTTTGCAAATCTACAGCACAATAGTGAAATATTAACCAAACACTTATCATTTTAAACATCAATAAACAAAGTACTGCACTCCTTTCACAACACAGCAATGCAAAGCACAAGCACACAAATACCATACAGACCCTAAGAGGGCTTATACAAACAGTCTACTAAAATGAAGGCAATTTACTAAAAGTTTTTCTAATTATTCATCTTCTTTCGTTTTAGATTACTTATTGTTTCCTCAAGTACCTGATACTACCAAACTAAAGAAAAGATAGAAATTCTCCACTAGTTTGATGTTGAACCAACTTTTAACATAGATCATTACCTGAACCCACTGTTTTTAACCTCTATTTAATTTGAATCTTATAGATGGTAAAAGCAAGGACTTGTTGACTATGAGGCAAGATGAGGCAGAATGGATGGAATACCGTAAAGTCATGGAAGATGTTATTAAAAGAAGTGGACTTAACAAGAGCATCTTTTATGATGTGAGAGGTAATCATGATAATTTTGGTGTGCCCATCATTGGTGGATCATTTGATTTCTTTTCCAACTATAGCATCAATGCACAGTTGGGAAGAAGTGGGGAAGTCAATAGTTTCACTATTCAGGTCCGTTAAGCACTTCTACTTTTTTTATTTGGCATACCTCTTCCCTGGTTCTTAATTAGGCATACAAGTCATTTCTTTCACTAAATGTTCCCATGGATATGTGTCGATAAAATTCTTATACATTTCAATTAAAGCTAGAATTATCTATAAAGCAAAAAAAGAAAAAAAGCTAGAATTATCCAAAAGAAAATAAAGGATGAATGTCTTGGCCATATTTTCTGCTATTGTGATTTTGCGGAAAAAATAATGATAAATAAATAAATAAATGGAGGCAAGAAATAAGAGAAGAAAAGGAATGTAAGCAAATAAGTTAGTTAAATAGAGACAAGCTTATCAACTGTACATTGCCTTTATCCCAGATGAATTTTGATATATAAATTCTAAAAGCTGGACAAGTTTTACCTTGTTCCCTTTTCCAGTTTTAGTTTTTAATAATTTTTTTTATCACTGTTTGTAGTGCTTTGAATGCCAAAGCATTGACCTGGAGACTTAACAAAGCCCTTAAAGGACATGACAAATTTTTGAAAGCTACTTTTCAGTGGACTTCACTATTTAATATTAATTCTTTTATGCTAGTTCTAGTATATTATTTGATAGATGATGTATTCAAATCCATTTTATTTCTTTCTCATTTTTATTGCATATTCTCCATCATCCAGACTGTTACAAGGAAACTTCTCTTCGTCGGGTTTGATAGCACAATGTTGGTGGGCTTACGAGGCCCGACTAATCTATTTGGTCATCCAACTGACCAACTATTAGCTAAACTTGATGCTGAACTGTCACAGTGGAATTCAGAATCTGGAAAGCCAGTAACTAAGATTTCTTTTGGGCATTTCCCACTTTCATTTTCTGCGGACTCTTGTTCTGGAAAATCTCTGAAGGATATTTTTCTGAAGCATTCCATATCAGCTTATCTATGTGGGCATCTCCACACAAGGTTTGGTAAGAATTTAAAGAGGCACCATTACTCGAGCGATGATCTGTCAATTACCCACAAGTTTTACCAGTTGAATGCACAGGAAACACATTCAGGAAGTATAGAAAATTGTTCAAATAAAGCTTCACTGATCAAGGAATTCTGGGAGTGGGAAATGGGTGACTGGAGGAAGAGTAGGGTGATGCGCATTTTGGCTATTGACAAAGGTTACTTGTCATTTGTTGATATTGATTTCAAATCAGGAGCTAAAGGAACTATCATTTTACCCACATTTCCATTGGATTCACGTACAATGTTATCAATGTCAGCAAGTCACCAGTATAAATGTCAGTCTGTAGACCCTTCATCTTATGCCACTATCAGAGCACTGATTTTTTCTCATTCCATAATTGTCTCCGTTGTAGCTAGAGTCTATGACTCAAAACCTGGACATCTTATTTTAGTCCTAGAGGCAGAAATGAGAAAGCATGCTGGTACCTCTTCCAGAGGAGATCTTTATTTGACACTGTGGAATCATAAAGCTTTTGAGGATCCATCCCCTGATAGATATTGGTTGCAAATAGAAGTTACAGACATCAAGGGCAGGTCAACTTCAAGTGAGTTGAGACCATTTTCAATAAATGGCATAAGTGCTAAGCTGTCGTGGACATGGAAAGAGTTTTTCGTCATGGGTTGTCAATGGGCTGCTTTATATTACCCTATACTCTGGTCTTTTTATTTATTTATGCTGTCCGTTCTTATTATTCCAAAAGCCATATTCACTTATTTAAAGAAGCATTACAACTATAAGAAATTTAGGGCTAATAAAGGGTTAATAAATGGCATAGCTTGGGTTCTGACAGAGCTGTATGGTGTTCCTCTGTTGTGGTGGGGTATGTTAGTTTACTTATTCTACCTTTTGTTATTTCCTTGGCTTTTTGGGCATGTCTTCACGGATGGTGGAGAAAGGGGATACATGACCTATAAAGGTTGGGTGGTGAAAGCAAGTAAGATGGGAAAAGTGGAATTCATAGGATTTCCTGAAATAATGGTGATTGTTCTTCCCCATCTTTTCTTTGTGGTATTGCCCACATTTTTGGTGACTGGGGCGTTGGCTGCAGAGAGGGGAATGCACCGAGAATTTTTTTTTTCACTTTCAGGTAAGAAAGAAGATGATCATGAAGAAGAAAACAAAGGATCTCGAAGTCATGATTTCAGCAGGAATGGAAAATCAACGTTCTACCTGGAAAAGCGATTGATTAGAAACATTCTTTTGGTGGTTATATTGGCAATTTTTTGGAAGCATTTAAAGGTATGCTTTAAGTACTTTATTTGTTTTAATGCAAAGAATAGAGGGTGATCTAGAGGACACTGCTATATTTTTCTGTAAAGTCAGTTAAACTTCTAAAACATAATGGTTGCCTTTTCTATTAATGGCTGTGATTGGTGATTATGCACTTTGTTCTTTTATTTCGTTATGGATGAAAATTATTATTGCTAAAATAGTATTACTGGTTGACTGATTCCCGTAAAGAAATAATCCAAATTGATTCCTTTAGTAGATGACATCCTCTGAAAGCTGTCATAAATGTTATTATCATCCTCTAATTTATTTTACAAAATACTGAATGGACGGCTAGGTCCTGTATGGGGTTAGTATATGCATCATTCATGAATATTTAGTGGATGAATGTCCTGCGGTGGTTTTAATGCAAAGCAGCTGAGAAAAAACAAATGAACATTTGATGCTGTGCAACTTTTTGGGTAAGAAATAGTTACTTAGGTTGACAAAAGCCCAATGTACGCTTAAAACATGCAAAGGATATCTGGGCAACTTTTTTGTCCTACTTGTCCATTTATTTTTATTGTCTTTTATTCGTTCAATCCTCTGGCCTCTTAGCTGCCATTAGAGGAAAAGATTGAATACCTTGGTGTGTTTTGGTTCACTCATTCTGCTTTCTGACACGAATTTTGCTTTTAATGCAGAATGTCAGAGCCCTTATGAAAGCTTACGATATGAATCCATTTTTTCATTTTCCAGTATATAGCTTTTCGATTCCCCTTTTGTTGGCTTATGGCATCTACAAAACAAGGAGCGTATGACAAATTTCCGGAAGCATGCCTTGAAGTGTTGTGCTCTCTAAGTTATGCAAGTTATATGATCTCTTGAGCCTCTTACCAGAAAATCAAGCTCAAGCCATCGGTTATCTCTATTGAAGCGTCATGTTTCTCTATTTCCTTGTAAATGGTGTCATCAGTTAACCATATGAGAGAGACAGAGGAAGAAATCAGAGCCAATCAAAGACTTGTATGAAAAAGCCTTGTCTCCCATATGGTCAATCTGACGCAGGATAGGCAGCCGCAGGTTCCATCTGCAGATTTTTGTCGTCCCAACAGTGTCTGTAATTGGGAGACACTCTTTATAGTTTTAAGCTCGTGCTTTATACTTAAAACAGGGTAGAATGAAAGAGATATGGTTAAATGATGTCCGTGATGTTTGACCATGATTAGCAGACTTATATCCCACTTAAGCGTGGTTGAAACTTTATGTATGATAACTGAAGCCATTTAAATCATCATTTTTGAGCTCATTTGAGGGGCTAATGCAGCAATGAATGTTTATCCTTGAACTGTAGGAGATGAGGGATCGATGAGAACACACAACACAAGCAAACCTCTTTTCTTTTTTTCTTCACGTATGGCAAGCCTCTTTTCAGGTGCTACCTCTGATCCAACCTGCAAAGCAGATAAATCATGGATAAGCTCAATCCCTTGCAATTTAAAATATGTACAGCTAGGTAGATTTCCAGCTAGGAAGATTTGATTTGTTTTCAGTTATTTGATTTTATTCCTTTCTTCGTATTTGCAAAAATAGGATTGCCGGCAAAGAACTTTGCAAAAATAGGACTCTTAATTTTTTTTTGCAAAATTAGGACTTTTGAGAGTTAAATGGAATAAAATGTCCCCAATTTAAATTGGCCTATGATCTTTTCATCTTCTTCCTCTCGCGCGCACATCCCCAATCGTCTGCCGACCAGAACATCTCTCTCGCTCGTCTTCTTCGTCATTTCTCTCCCTCGTCCTTTGTTCTAAGCATCCAGGGTTGCTGTTTCTTCGTCGGTCTTCGCCTTTAAAGCCTTTGCAGATAATTTTAAAGTGTTTTACCTTCTTCGATGTGATTTTTTTTAATGACTACGTAATGGGTTTGTAAATGAACCTCCCTCTGGTTCTGCATTCTAAAGCTCGATTGAGTGAAGGTTATGCATTTCACTATAAGTTCAAAGCAGAAGCATACCCAATAATGTTTTATATCCTTTCGGTTTATATATTGGTACCCAAAAATGTTTTATGTACCGACATCATATATCGGTATAATTGTATCGATTTTATTTAACGTAAACCAATACATAGTATCCGATATACATCCTATATCGGTATGATTGTATCGGATTTAATGTAAACCGATACATAGTAACCGATATACTTCTTATTTCAACTACTATATCGGTATAACTGTATCGGTTTTAATTTAATCTAAACTGATACATAGTAACCAATATACTTCCTATTTCAACTACTATATCGGTATAACTGTATCAGATGTAATTTTACTTAAACCAATATATAATAACCGACATATCCTTGCGCGACCGATATTATGAAACCGATATAACCTTATATAACCGATAACCTTTTTTACTTACATCCAACCGATGATTTTTTATAATTTACAGGAATGGCAGCTTATATTTGTACCTGTGATGTATTTCTATACACGTTGCAAGTTTAACTTGATGACAAAGACTAATGTTGTATTATACACAAACTTCATTTTTATACACAAATACCATTACATTGGACTAACAAATCATTAATTCAATAAAAATAAATAAAAAAATTTGGTGTCTCCCTTGTGATGCACTTCTGTTGCAGGTCCCTTTTCTATAGAAGGCTAATGGTTGGGAGATTGAAACAGAAGCCAGAAAATTGCTTTCGTCGGGCTTCTTGGATGCTAGAGTAGGTTCATTCACAAATAGTGATTGCTATGACCATTCATGATTATTCAACCTCCCAATACATTGTCAAAGTATTGCCTTGGCAAGTGGAGGTTAAAGGACCATGAAAGTTCAGAGAAATCACTAACCTTATCCAAGTTGATCTCCAATGTCTTCAAGGTGAAACAGAAGCCAGAAGACTAATGGTTGGGAGACTGAAACGGAAGGCAGAAAATATATCGCTTTTGTCGGGCTTCTCGAATGCTAGCGCAGGTTCATTCAGAAATAGTGATTTCTCTGACCATTCTGGATTATTCAACCTCCCAATACATTACCAAAGTATTGCCTTGGCAATGTATTTGGAGATTGAAGAATCCAGAATGGTCAGAGCAATCACTAACTGTTTGTTAATGAACCTGCTCTAGTTTACGAGAAGTCCAAAGAAAGCGATTTATTTCCTTGGCTTTTGCTTCAGTTCATTGGGGAACAATGTCTTCAAGGTGATCTCCAACGTTTTCGACACTAACCTTATTTGCCATCTTCCCGAATTCTTGCTTGTGTTCTTCTCAAACGTGATGAGAGCCATATTTATAGAGTAGTTCTTCCTATCGGTGCTGACATTAGGAAGTGCAAAGGACAAATATTTAATTTCGTCATTAACCATTTAAGTATCGGTGTCTACATATCGGTTAATTTACCAATATATTCGCATCGATAGTAACATGTACAAAGGATTTCGGTTAAACCATATCGGTTTATCATCGATACATGTTGCCGACATCATTCTATATTGTCATATCGGTGACTGATATTTATAGAGCAGTCATTTCCTATTGGTGCTGATATTGGGAAGTGCAACGGACAAATATTTAATTTTTCGTCATTAACTCTTTTAATATCGGTGTATACATATTGGTTAAGTAACCGATACATTCGCACCGATATATTGGTTACTATGTATCGATTATGTATTGGGAAGTCTACAACGGACATCATTATTCATATCTGTTGAGTATCTGGAATGCATTTAATTCTAGTCACCAACGTGTCCTACCGGTGCAGACATTGGGAAGTGAACCGTTTTAATATTAAATTCACTTAAATATTTCAATATCGGTTGGTAATCGATACACGTTGCTGACATCGATCGACTTTGTCATATCGGTGTACTGATATCGACGAACCTCATCGATTTTTACCGATAGATCGTAACCAATATCCTATTAGCCACATCGGTTTATATCATATCGGTCAAGGAAATTTGGTTTGGATATCAATACATTTTACCAATATCAATAAAAAATTTGAATTTTTTCCGACATATGCTCTGCCCAATGTACGCATCGATTGGACTATTTTTTTACTAGACACAAATACCCTTCCCGCTAAAATGGTTACATCGACGTCGCTCTTGCTCTTGCTTCCCATTGATTGTGCCTGATATTGAAGTTCTGAAGAGGTTACATCGACGTCGCTCATTGCTAGCTTATTATTATTTGCTCCTAATGGCCCGCTCACGTCGTGTGTCGTTCGAGAAGAACAACAGTGATAAGATGGAAACGTCGACGAATAACACGGAGAAGAAGATGGCAAGGGATAAGGACTTGGAGGTCAACAAGTATTTCACCACCAGAATCACGAGACTTGATCATTTTGAAGGCACAATTCAAGGCATTCGGAGTATACTAAAGCAGAAGCATCACCTGGAGGAACAGTTTAAGGCATCTGCTTTTGGCCAGATTGTCTATGGGGTAGATGGACTAACTTAGAGCATTCAGTTAGTCCACAAGCTATTGTTAAGCCTGTTGCAAAAGACAGACGAGGAATGATCATTGTTCTTCAGGCTCAGAGGTTAGGATATAAAATTTGGGAGGGAGGAGTTTGCGCCGATCACAGGGTTGAAGTTTGGCAACAGCGAAGCGAAAAATCATATTAAAGGAGCCCCCATAAATGTTTGCCAAGTTTTTTCTCAAATGCAACCTAAAGATGGGGGTTTTAGGGTCTAGGTTATTAAGGTGTTTTATCAGGATATTGTTAGCAGAAAGGTGAAATGTTCTGATGATGAACTCTTGTCCATATCATATCTGATGATGATGTGGGAAATCAATTCCAAGGCTCCTACCACGAGGGTGGATATCAGGTATTTTCACCTGACCTCTCATTGGGATGAGTTGAACCGATTCCCTTGGGTAACAGACTCCTTTATCACTACTACACAGAGTGTTAGAAAAAGCATATTGAATGGGTTCAAACAGAACAATAAGAAGAAGACGTATTCCATTGGAGGTTTCCCATTTACCATACAGGTATATATTTATTATGTGATATAGAGATATAGAGATTTAGTGTCGTTGTCGTTGCAGACTTATCGGTTAATAACAAACATTTCAGTTCACATCATCGGTTTTTAATACATATCGATAATTCAATATCGGGTTAATAACCGATGATGTGAACCGACATGTTTGTTATTAACCAATAAGTATAACCGATATGTCTGCTTTTAAATATTATGCTTACTATATATCAGTGGAACATCGATGTAGACTAACCGATACGAACGTGTTTATCGGTTATACTATATCGGTAATTGGCCGATTCTTTTAACTGACATGTCTTTGATTAACCGATATTTATAACAGATGTATATTTTAAAACATTATGTTTAATATATATCTGTCGAGAACTAATGTGGACTAACTGATACAAATTTTGATATCGGTTATATAATATCGTTAAAGAACCGATTGATTTAACTGATATTTATGTTATTAACCGATATAGTATAACCGACATGTACGTTATTGACCGATATTTATAACCGATATGTCTAATTTAAATCAGTTTTTTTTTCAATTGTAGATCTTTTTGTTTGAGGTCATGCCACATTTGGTTGACATGAAAATTGTGAAAAGAATAAAAGAAGGCCCTCAAGCTCCAAGAATAAAGAAATGGAAACTTTATATTTCTATGATCTCCCAAGAAGAAATTACGGAGCGTGGATTTTTTAAAAATAATGTTATCCATATGAAGCCAACAGAAGAGCAAATGCGTGCAGATTATTTTTACAAGGCACGTGATGTGGAGGTTGAAGAA
Organism: Diospyros kaki; assembly: GCA_036245055.1. Classification (NCBI taxonomy): domain Eukaryota; kingdom Viridiplantae; phylum Streptophyta; class Magnoliopsida; order Ericales; family Ebenaceae; genus Diospyros; species Diospyros kaki. Next base: position 22,017,564 of record BSEG01000010.1, on the reverse strand, counting down.
GAAGAAGAAGGAGAAAATATGGTTAAAGAAGAAGGAAGGAGTGAAAATGTGGTTGAAGTAGAAGAAAAAGAAGAACGAAGTGATGAATCAAAGAAAATGCGTGTGAAGTCGAAGAAAATAAAAACTTTAAAGAACTATTTACAAGATATAAAGAATGAAGTTGGGGAAGTTAGTAGGGAAGTTCAAGATTTGAAAATGGAGATCAGAATGATGAAAATGGAGGTGAATAGAGAGATTGGAATGATGAAGATGGAGGTGAAGAGGGATATAGGTAACATTCTGAACCTTTTAAAAATATTCTGGGGGAAGGTAGAGATTATGGTGGAGAGGAAGGATGGGGATGGGGAGAGGAATAGGGAAGATGTTGAGGGGGGGAAGGTGGATGATGGGGATAAGGTGGAGGTGGGGATTGGATTGGAGGGCGCGATAATAGAGATGGGGATGAAATGGAGGGGGGAAAGGTGGAGGAGTGGGAGAAGGTGGATGACGGGGATAAGGTGGAGGTGGGGAAGGAAATGGAGGGGGCGATAATGGAGGTGGGGAATGAAATGGAGGTGGAGAAGGTGGAGGAGTGGGAGAAGGTGCACGATGGGGATAAGGTGGAGGAGGGGAAGGAAATTGAGGGGGCGAAGGTGGAGGTGGAGAATGAAATGGAGGTGGACAAGGTGGAGGAGTGGGAGAAGGTGGAGGAGGAGAAGAAGGTGGAGATGGGGAAGGATGTTGTAACACCCGAGATTTTGTTTATTTTCTTTCTCGGTTCAAATATGTGATATCCAAGAACTTTCAATTGTGATATATACCAGGGATATTTAAGTTCAGATATATGATGAAATGAGACATTTTCAAGTGGTTACGAAAATCCTAAGACAAAAACTTAGTTTTTGAAGAAGTGGCAAAATCGTAAATACTAAGTCCGAGTAAAAGCGAAATTCTTGGGAAAAACTCGGGCACAAGTGTAATATTGGTAAACTAGCCAAAATATCAACCAAAAATATCAAGGATTAGCCAATGAATACCCTCCAAGTGTCCTTGTGAGGTGGAAGCATCCTATTGGTGTTTAAGGATAAGGTCAGCGATGACGTGGCACAAATCTATTGGCCGGATTTCAATTAAAGTCTTAAGGTGCCTTAGCTTGGAAGTTGTAATAATTAACTTTGCCCCAAAAGTCTTAGAATGGCTTACCTTGGAAGAAAGAGATTGGCTTACACTAGAAGCCTTAGAATGACTTAGCTTGGAAGTTGTAATGATGAACTTTACCCTAAAGTCTTTATAATGATGAATTTTACACAAAAGTCTTGGAATGGCTTAACTTGGAAGACTTGACTTGGAAGACTTAAATTGTAAGAATTTTATTGGCTTACAAAAGAAGTAGAGACTCATCTTGGAGGCCACGTGAGGGTTTGGATTGGAAGAGAATATAAGCTTGTATGGGAAGCTAAAATCAAAGAAGGAAATATTCAAAGTTTGTAATGATTAGTCTTTATCCTAAAAGCCTAAAGTTGGAAGGTTAGGATTGGCTATAATTTAGCTTGCAAGGGAAGAAGATGGTAAGGCTTATCTTGAAGGGGTATTTGGTGACCTAGGATTGGAAGAAGAAGAAGCTTGCATTGGAAGATTGAAGAAAATTCAAAGTTGTAATAATTACTAGGGTGGAAAATGAGCAACTTGGAGGCCAAGTAAAATCTTGAGGATTTGGGCATTTAAAGGCTATTTAAAGGGAAGGAATTAAGGCCACGAGAAGCTAAGAAAAGAGGAAAGAAAGCAAGTGCAAGGAAAGAACAAAGAAAAAGCAAAGAAGAAAGGAAAAAGAGACTTGATCGGAAAGTGGACAGCCGCGAAGATCTGCCATAACAGTCTTCCAATCGGAGAGGTAAGTATGATTTCTTTCCATAATCATGTATAGGACTGAAATAGGAGTCCGTAGGTTCAAACGGAAGTCGATTCGGAGTTAAAATGAGATAGATATGACAAAAATACTAAAGGGTGTCAAATCTGCCCCCAAGACGCGAAAATAGGCGCCACCTCTTCTTGGGGCGCGTGAGGGCGCGTGCAAGCCCCTTTTTCCATTATATTTCACATATGAACCCCTTATTTGATTGCCTACAATCCAATATAAGATAACATGAGTTTTAGTTCACGAAAATATGCATTTTGTCTACAGAAATACAAACCCGGTAAGGTGTGAAGCCTTAAACATTCGAATCTCATCCAATCAAGTTGAGGTAAGTACATTATGAACTATTTATGATGTTTAAGCATGCCCATGAATTATGTTATGTGGTCCCTCATGTTATGTTATGTTCACGCAAGTTTCGGGACCGGAGCTTGGTAGCGCTACGCACGAGGGTTCTTACCCCTGCAAGTTGGTGGAACCTCTCGTGTCTCCTTATGTTATGTTATGTTATATTATGTCATGACTTGTTTAAATACATATGATAGTTCTCTTGTACTTACTGAGACTCGCAAGAATCTCATCCCATATTTTCCCCCCCCAGGTGATTATGAATGAGGAGACTAGAGAACGGACGTGGAATCATGGTGGCTCCTTTAAAAAGGATTTATGTAAATCTAGTGACTATTTGAAGATAATTTTTAATAGTCGAAATGATGTTTCTCTCTTCTTGTATCATTAAGATTTTCAATATTGCACTCTTATGATTTATGTACACTTTTGTTACATCGTACGTCCTTAAAGCTTATATAAGTTTATGAAAAGAGCCAAGTCTCATTTTAAATTCGGATTTCTCAGTATGGATGCTATTATGTTTGCTAAGTCTTTCTTTCTTTTTTTTCGAAGCTATGTTTTCAATATCAAATTTGATATTTACACGAAAAATACTCTGAATCTTATTGTGTTCAAAACTTTACTTAAGTTTATAAAAGTTTTGTTTCTCAAGTTTTCGTTTGCGCTAAACTTTGAATTTCATATGAATATTATTATCATTATTATTTTTAAGCATGCTTTTAAGATTACGGGTGTCTCATAGTGGTATCAGAGCGGGTTTACTTTCCTGTAGACTCAAATTATTTCAAAGGAAAATTTTTAGTTTTGGAAGGATTTGTAAGGAAATTCTTTTCATGAAAACCACCACGACCTGTCCAAGCTTCCAGTCCCCAGGTATGTTATAAGAATTGCTATGCTTATGAATACCATGTTTATACCCCATAGATTATTCTCATGAGAGCATTGTTCCATATGATTATGCAGTTATTCTCTCAAGTTATATCCATGAGCATATGTTGTTATATGTATGCACACGTATGAAGCTCATGTTGGAATAAGTATGTGAGAGATATGATTCTTATTTTCCATTCATTAGTATGCGATTCTTCCACTAATGATATTGCTTCTACCCAAGAGTTCATGATTATAGCGGAAATACTTGTTTAGGAAGGGCTTATTAGAATGAAAGCAATTAGGAATCAAGTCCATCAAGAAGAGCTTGCATAATAAATCCTAATTAAACATGAATCTATTGTTGAGTTTATTGATATGTGTGACCGTGCTAAGGGCTTTGTCAAAAAGACCTAAACTGTCTAAGGCGAGCTTGGGACTTAAGTGGTCCACGTGACCCCCCTCCTTACCTGGAAGCTCTTTAGTTGCGTGTTATACATATTGGTAGATGAAACGATGGACTAACGAATCATAGTAATTCGCGAAAAACCTCCCTAGTTAGAGGATTTCTCGAAGGTTTGGAAAATGAACTTAAGGAAACAGAGTTTTTTTAGAGACAAACTTAAATGGGGGTAATTTGGAAGTACTTATGAGGATGTGGTGTAACGCCCCACTCTTTAATTATAAGCTGAAGCTAATTACAAGCTAACATCCACAAGGGCGTTATGGAAATCCTTACCAACGGAAGCGATGGATCGAACCTGATAGCTGGCTGAAGCTAGATAAAAAGGATTTCCAATAATAAAACCTCAAATATGAGTACACCGAATGCATGACTTCCAAAGTCATCAAATATCACTTACCAAGATCGAAGTACATAGCAATCATGACTTACAACTTCCTAGTTGTTTAATAAGAAATTCCATGGTTCTTATGTAATCTTTAGGTTTGTTCGAGAGTTGTGTGTTACAATTGTATAAACAGGGATTACGCCTACAAGGTCTGCCACGCGCCTGAACGCGCAGCCTTGCTGGGCGCGTGAGAGGCCTTCTAGGCTTGAAATTTTTCATGCAATCTCCTATTTTGAATGGCTAATTACCTATTTAAAAATATTTTAGGTTTGGATACAAAAAGGTCTCGGTTTTTATAGAACAGTCCACTTGGAGCGACGTTCGGCCTTAAATTTGTGCAACCGAGAAGTGTGAAGCTAAGGTGAGTGGTTCTTGTGCATGTAACTATTCTTCCATGTCTCCTACTTAATCTTCATCACTCTTGACTTCATTTATAAGTGGTTGTGGCTCACATTTCACGGTTTCCTTTGTTTCGAGCATATCCTTTCTACCTTGTTGCATCGGGTTTGACCATGACAACTTTCGTGCGTGGCCTATGGCTTGTATATCATATTCCTTCTGCTTTGTCATATAACATGTCATGGTTGGTGGTTTACATCTCATGTTTTATTGCTTTTGAGCATATTTGGCTTATTTTATGCGCATCTCGATGTTTGTACCTGTGGTTGGTTGTTGGGACATCACGGGGGATCTCGTACTCTTGAGGTGAGCCATGATCTCATGCTCTTGCGGTGAGCTACCATGATGATTACGGGACATCACGGGGGATCTCGTGCTCTTGCGGTGAGCCACCATGATGACTGCTTCCCTGACTTGGTTACCACATGGGAAGTTTTATGTTGGCATGATGTTGGAAGATTTGTGTTTATCTCTGCATATTTCTTGGCATGGCTACATATTGCTCTTGCATGCACAGTTTCCTTTGTTTGTACCACTCACTTAGATGTAACAATCTAACTCGGGTGTTTCATACCCCTGGGATATTCAACGTCCCAGGTATCTCAGCATGTCAGGTACCGGAGATGAGAAAGAGAAAGGGACTATGAGGAGGCCGAAGTTAGTTTAATTATCTGTGCTCATATTCCGTGGTTCTTATGTAATCTTTGGGTTTGTTCGAGAGTTGTGTGCTACAATTGTATAAACAGGGGTTACGTAAGGTTTGGAATTTCTTATTAAACAACTAGGAAGTTGTAAGTCATGATTGCTATGTACTTCAATCTTGGTAAGTGATATTTGATGATTTTGGAAGTCATGCATTCGGTGTACTCATATTTGAGGTTTTATTATTGGAAATCCTTTTTATCTAGCTTCAGCTAGCTATCAGGTTCGATCCATTTGCTTCCGTTGGTAAGGATTTCCATAACGCCCTTGTGAATGTTAGCTTGTAATTAGCTTCAGCTTATAATTAAAGAGTGGGGCGTTACATGTGGATGGAGGCTAAGAAAAACTAGGGAATCAAGTATGGGCATCTGATTGTGGAATTAAGGATAATAAGAGTTTCAAAGACAAGGATTCCTTAAGACTTAAGGGCGTGAAGTTGAGCTATAACATAAGTCATGATATGCCTAAGACACAGCTACGGAGGGGTTAATGGAACATCCCTATGACAGGAGATTTGCTAAGCATGGTAGGAAATATAAAATTACCCCTCAAATTGAACTAATGAGATAAGGCTTGTGCATTCAAGATGAACGAAGTGAGATAGAGAGCTAAAGGTAGGAATTAGCTCTTAAGTGACCTTAGTGGGTTTAAGAATAAAAAAACAAGGTCTAGAGCACAGGCATGAGTATGAAGTGGAAAAAAATCCCTGGCTGGATGAGTTGGAATCTAGAGGAGCCCGAATTTCAAATGAATGGGTTAAGGATACAAGTAAAAGGACTATAGGCTAAGCTACCATTCATGGAGTAATAGATAGATCAGACCCTTATCCTGAAACTTAAGGTTGAGCAGGATGTCTAAGGTCACAGGATTTTTGTTGGATAATGATGTCACATAATGAGGAGACTAAAGGTGTAGAGGGATATGATGGTCACCCTAGTACCAAAATGATCGGACATTTGGTGTCTAACAATAAATTTGGTGAATGCAAGGAATCCGGTCGAAGTACCAATGGTGGCAATGACAAGAACACAAGGCACCCACAACTATGATGATTGAGGACCACAAAGAAAAGATGCAAGTAGACTTAGCATAAAGGTTAAGAAGATCGAAAGAGTAAGAACCGCCCAACTGAGGATAATGATCCAAGCTAGCTACTTGACATCTCAGTCAACTAACCTAGAGATTTTGAATTGAGAAATAATGAGATAACTTATGTGGGTAAAAGATCAAATAGGGGTTAATACCCAATAAAGAGGATATGACATTGGAACATAGCAATGAATCCTTGTGAAAAAGGAATGTTTGAACTCATAAGAAAAGAGTTAACAAGGTGTGCGACAACAAAGTCAAAGTTATGCACACAAAGGCCCGTATGGGTGGCAAGTCTTTTATAAACCACGTAATGGAAGCAAATTAGCTCGATGATTGCCTTGGACCGTGGGATGATCATAAAGGCCTCAGCTCACATTCTAAGGCACCAAACAATAAGGAAGGATTTGCTAACTCGTTAAGCTTGTAAAAGGATATCTTGTGACTCCGAGGAATGATCTGGTGTATACCTCTTGAGTTCTCATGTATTAACAATTGTTCAGGCTTGATGGGGAATGATCTGGTGTATACTCCACGAGTGTTCTTTGAGACTCCGGGGAATGATCTGGTGTATACCTCGTGAGTTCTCAGGTATTAGCCATCACAAGGAATGATCTGGTGTACACTCTGCATGGATGGCGTAGTGTTTCCCATGCTTATACTTTCATAGAGGATTGTGTTTTAATGGAATTGGTAAAGAATTATGACTGCGAAATTCATTACCACCTGGGTAAGGTAAATGTGGTAGCTCAGGTTTTGGGTGGAAAGAAAATAGGCCAATGAGCAACCTTGACAACACAAAAACCTTTGTGGAAAGAATTTAAGTAGTTAAGCCTCGAGATAGTTGCTACACTGTCTAGTTCTAATGTGCAAATGGCAGCTTTGTCCGTCCATCCGACCCTCTGTGATTGGATTAAGAGCCACGAGAAGGGAGATCAATATTTTGAGTATGTTAAAGTTGAAATAGGATTGACTGGAGGAATGGCCCATAAAGTAAGTGTTAAGTTGAAAGATAATTATGAAATGAGATGCCAGAGACATGTAAGGATTGAGGAACCTCTAACTAGTTTGTGATGGACCGAGCATATGGCTGTGACATAAGCCTAAGAGAATAAGGGTACACGATCTAGTGTAAATCCAGAATGTGAATGAAACTAGATGGACTGCTAATAACCCTAGATGAATTCTAGTTGATATTGAAAATTCTAATTAATGATGAAATATTTGGTTAACAGATCATAGAACTTGTGAGGATGGCAATAAGAGCATGGGGTTCCATCGTATGTATGGTAAGTTTAGAAATTGAATAAGATTGGATTCTAGTAAAGAAATCTGAAGTCTTATGAATAGTTAGGGCAAGGATGCACAATCTGGTTGAGTGTTGTCCTAGAAAAGAAAAATGGAGGATGAGCATGAAATCATTTGAGGATTGTTTTAGGGATCTTGAAGGAAAAGAAACTATTTGCAAATATGCAAGTAAGTATGTGGTTATTTGATAAATTTTGGGGAAACTAGTTGAATTGTTGGAGGAAGTTAGAACCCTTTTGTACAAATGTTTTATTTAAAGTCTTACAAAGGTTATTGGGTGCTAAGGAGATTATCTAATTATCAACTTTCTTTACAAAGAATTTTTGGGAAATATGGAATCTTTATTAACAGATATTTTACAAAAACTTGATGGATCTAGGTCTCAAGGATCTCGGGAGATTATTCTATAAGTTAAATTATTTTATGAGAATTTTGGAACTCAGGGAATGTATGCAACCAAGGTCATGAGGACCCTATGTCAATTCGAGGATCATAAGAGCATAATAAGATCTTAGAAAGACATTGTCTATAGGAAATTTTGGGATTCAAGAAATTATTTGAGTTGGAGTGTCGGCATCACAATTTCTCACATGTATCTAAGGAAAATAGGCATTTGGTGTACATATGGGCATTAAATAGATATGTAGATATTTGGTAGATTGATAATCAAAAGTTGGGAAATATATGATTAAGGTGCTTTGGTCTTATTGATGGGTTATAAACATTTCGAGATTATCCGGTTGTTTAATTATTTTACAATTTGGAAGATTTGTTGAATCAAAAGTTACAAGTCTGATAATGGATCAGTTTGCCCGGTTGTATGTTAAGAAAATAGTAAGATTGCATGGTGTTCTAATTTTCATAGGGACTCGAGGTTAACATCAAACTTCTGGAAAAGCTTACACCGTGCTATGGGCACCAAATTGAGTTTTAGTATAGCTTTCCATCCTCAGATAGATGGATAATCTGAGAGAACAATTTAGACTTTTGAGGTTATGCTTCGAGGTTGTGCTCTAGAGTTTGGTGGTCAATGGGAAAGGCATCAACCAATGGATATCCAACAATATCTAAATATTTCAAAAGGCGCTAGTACGCATTCTAGGTTAAGAAGTACGGAAGCTTCGCAATAAAGAAATACCATTGGTCAAGGTATTACGGAAACATCATTCAGTCGAAGAAGCAACTTGGGAGCGTGAAGATGAAATGCAGTCCAAATACCCTCAACTGTTTGATGATCTCAACTGAAGGTAATTTCGAGGACGAAATTTATTTTAAGAGGGGGAGAATGTAACACCCGAGATTTTGTTTATTTCCTTTCTCGGTTCAAATATGTGATATCCAAGAACTTTCAATTGTGATATATACCAGGGATATTTACGTTCAGATATATGATGAAATGAGACATTTTCAAGTGGTTATGAAAATCCTAAGACAAAAACTTAGTTTTTGAAGAAGTGGCAAAATCGTAAATACTAAGTCCGGGTAAAAGCGAAATTCTTGGGAAAAACTCGGGCACAAGTGTAATATTGGTAAACTAGCCAAAATATGAACCAAAAATATCAAGGATTAGCCAATGAATACCCTCCAAGTGTCCTTGTGAGGTGGAAGCATCCTATTGGGTGTTTAAGGATAAGGTCAGCGATGACGTGGCACAAATCTATTGGCCAGATTTCAATTAAAGTCTTAAGGTGCCTTAGCTTGGAAGTTGTAATAATTAACTTTGCCCCAAAAGTCTTAGAATGGCTTACCTTGGAAGAAAGAGATTGGCTTACACTAGAAGCTTTAGAATGACTTAGCTTGGAAGTTGTAATGATGAACTTTACCCTAAAGTCTTTATAATGATGAATTTTACACAAAAGTCTGGGAATGGCTTAACTTGGAAGACTTGACTTGGAAGACTTAAATTGTAAGAATTTTATTGGCTTACAAAATAAGTAGAGACTCATCTTGGAGGCCACGTGAGGGTTTGGATTGGAAGAGAATAGAAGCTTGTATGGGAAGCTAAAATCAAAGAAGGAAATATTCAAAGTTTGTAATGATTAGTCTTTATCCTAAAAGCCTAAAGTTGGAAGGTTAGGATTGTCTATAATTTAGCTTGCAAGGGAAGAAGATGGTAAGGCTTATCTTGAAGGGGTATTTGGTGACCTAGGATTGGAAGAAGAAGAAGCTTGCATTGGAAGATTGAAGAAAATTCAAAGTTGTAATAATTACTAGGGTGGAAAATGAGCAACTTGGAGGCCAAGTAAAATCTTGAGGATTTGGGCATTTAAAGGCTATTTAAAGGGAAGGAATTAAGGCCACGAGAAGCTAAGAAAAGAGGAAAGAAAGCAAGTGCAAGGAAAGAACAAAGAAAAAGCAAAGAAGAAAGGAAAAAGAGACTTGATCGGAAAGTGGACAGCCGCGAAGATCTGCCATAACAGTCTTCCAATCGGAGAGGTAAGTATGATTTCTTTCCATAATCATGTATAGGACTGAAATAGGAGTCCGTAGGTTCAAACGGAAGTCGATTCGGAGTTAAAATGAGATAGATATGACAAAAATACTAAAGGGTGTCAAATCTGCCCCCAAGACGCGAAAATAGGCGCCACCTCTTCTTGGGGCGCGTGAGGGCGCGTGCAAGCCCCTTTTTCCATTATATTTCACATATGAACCCCTTATTTGATTGCCTACAATCCAATATAAGATAACATGAGTTTTAGTTCACGAAAATATGCATTTTGTCTACAGAAATACAAACCCGGTAAGGTGTGAAGCCTTAAACATTCGAATCTCATCCAATCAAGTTGAGGTAAGTACATTATGAACTATTTATGATGTTTAAGCATGCCCATGAATTATGTTATGTGGTCCCTCATGTTATGTTATGTTCACGCAAGTTTCGGGACCGGAGCTTGGTAGCGCTACGCACGAGGGTTCTTACCCCTGCAAGTTGGTGGAACCTCTCGTGTCTCCTTATGTTATGTTATGTTATGTTATGTCATGACTTGTTTAAATACATATGATAGTTCTCTTGTACTTACTGAGACTCGCAAGAATCTCATCCCATATTTTTCCCTCCCAGGTGATTATGAATGAGGAGACTAGAGAACGGACGTGGAATCATGGTGGCTCCTTTAAAAAGGATTTATGTAAATCTAGTGACTATTTGAAGATAATTTTTAATAGTCGAAATGATGTTTCTCTCTTCTTGTATCATTAAGATTTTCAATATTGCACTCTCATGATTTATGTACACTTTTGCTACACCGTACGTCCTTGAAGCTTATATAAGTTTATGAAAAGAGCCAAGTCTCATTTTAAATTCGGATTTCTCAGTATGGATGCTATTATGTTTGCTAAGTCTTTCTTTCTTTTTTTCGAAGCTATGTTTTCAATATCAAATTTGATATTTACACGAAAAATACTCTGAATCTTATTGTGTTCAAAACTTTACTTAAGTTTATAAAAGTTTTGTTTCTCAAGTTTTCGTCTGCGCTAAACTTTGAATTTCATATGAATATTATTATCATTATTATTTTTAAGCATGCTTTTAAGATTACGGGTGTCTCAATGTGGAGACGGAGAAGGTGAAGAATGAGAAGAAGGAGACGGATAATGTAGAGGAGAAAAATGAGGAGATGAAGGATGGGGAGGGTATGATGGATGTGTTCTTAGAAGTAGTCAATGCGACAAGTCCTATTAAGGAGACCTATAAAAAGAGACGTAAGCAGAAGGGGCAAAAAAGAAAAAGGCTAATTGAATCAATATTGAAGCCCGATGCTGAAATAGAGGACAACGGACCACCCACATACACCTCCAAGCTTGACAAGCTGAGCTCCCTAGACATAAGTACTCAAACTGGTATTATTTGGGAGTCTTTAGAAAAATATATGAAAAAGCCAAATAGTCGGACATCAACTGTAATAGCAAGATGTTGTTCAATGAAAAATGACTTTTTTGAGACATTCACCACACCGGACAGTGGCTCCAATCTGAGGTAAGTAATTCTCTAATTATATAGTAATTCTGTTATTGATATTTATACATCGGTCTTCATATATCGGTGTGTGACTGATATATGTTACCGATAGTTGTATTGGTAATTATATCTTGGTTACGACACCTTTATCGACATTCATATATCGGTTAATGACCGGTTTATGTTACCGATAGTTGTATTGGTAATTATATCTCGGTTACGACACCTTTATCAACATTCATATATCGGTATTCATACATCGATTAATGACCGATATATGTTACCGACGGTTGTATTTCTATGTATATTTCGGTTATGAAACCTTTATCGACATTCATATATCGGTATTTATATATCGGTTAATGACCGATTTATGTTACCGATAGTTGTATTGGTAATTATATCTCGGTTACGACACCTTTATCGACATTCACATATCGATATTCATACATTGGTTAATGACCGATATATGTTTCCGACGGTTGTATTTCTATGTATATTTCGATTATGAAACCTTTATCGACATTCATATATTCGTATTTATATATCGGTTAATGATCGATTTATATTATCGATAGTTGTATTGGTATTTATATATCGGTATTCAATGTCGGTTACGATAATTTTTTTAAACCGATAGGTATTTATGACATTTTGTTTAAATTCTTGCAGCACATGGACGCCTACGTATACATACTTAACAAGAGAATGAAGGAATCACATACTTATAATGAGAAGTTAACATTGGTTGATACAACATTTGCCGTAAGTTATACAACAATCAATATATATCAAAATATTTATATGGAATTAACTGTTTATTTTGAAAATTAACCATTTATCATTTTGAGCTCACAGAGCAAGCCTTGAAAAGTGATTGGGAACTTTACAAGGCAGGCAAATGGAAGACGTGGGATGATCACGACATCCCTGTTATATTTTTTTGGGCTGAGACAGGTTACTCCAACCTATTTTTGAACGCGGATAACGTGCTCTGCTCTACAAACATCGATAATAATCATTGGGTTCTGGTTAGGTTTGATTTGGGCTCTCAACGTGTTCATGTTTACTCCTCTACCAAACTCATTGGTTATGAAAAGAAGTTTCAATATATGGTAGAGATGATACCAAAGCTTCTAACAAAATGTGGATACGGAGATTTGAAACCTGGATTTATTGTGAAGGATAAATGGGAATTAAAGATTGAGGACGCTTCGCAGCAAACTAAGTAAGCAACATTTATTTTATTTTTATTAGTTAAAGTTTTTTTGATTGTGATGCTTATTAATTTTTGCAACTTGCTTATAATTGGCAAGGGTGGTGATTGTGGGATTTTTGTTTTGAAGTGGATGGAATTAATGGCCCACAACAAACCAATTGTAGAAATGACCTAGTCAAAACCTTCACGATTCAGAACTCGAATGGCTTAGGAGCTTTAGGTGTTTGCAGTATTGGATGCAAGGGATTTTGCAGCCAAGATTGCAGATAAAACAATCAATAAGAGAAATCAAAATTAAACAATTATATTTGTAGTTATTTGTAAATTTACATTCTTTGTATAGTTGTAATTCTTTTCGTACATATTGTGTACAGGTTATTGGAATAGTTGCGATGATTGTTGTCATTCTTTGAACATAGTTGTAATATAACTGTAAATTTACCTTATTGTAATAAACATTTATACATGCATTTAGATTATTGTAATATGATTAGAGCATTTAAATTTACATGCACTAATATCGGTCATGAAACCGAAGTAGGTTAACATCTAAACTGATATCGGTACAACATATCGACCGTATATCGACGTAAATTACTGATATCCTTTGTATTCGATTTCATCGGTTTACATACGTCGATCATGTGCACCGATATCCTAATACAAAGGTTATTCGTTTGTAAAATATCGGCCAATGATCGATTCAAACAAACTGATATCCTCATTTATTGTGATAGGTTTTCGTACGTCAGTTACGTGACCAATACATATGAACCGATACCCTATTACAGACTGTTTTGCATACGTCAGTTATATTGCCGATATCGGTTTCTTAAAATCGGTTGTTAGGACATGGATGTGTTAATTATTATAGATTGGATATTATTAATACTGATTCCATATACATATCGGATATTAATGCTAATATATCGGATTCCATATACATTGTGTCGGTTACCGATTGTCAGATTCCATATACATTGTTGGTTGATCGGTTTACATACCTGGTGATGATAACCGATATGTCCAAACCGATCTCGATCACCAAACAATTTCTTTTTAAATACTGCAATGAGACCTGTTCCATGGTTGTTATCATATTTGAATGTATATTTAAATATTTATTACAACATTGGTGAAAGAAGCAAATATATGGGTTCAATACAAGCATATGTGTCAGACAAGTCAAACACGATCCACTCTTACACCTTTCTTGCTGCCTTCATTTTTTTCATCCAGACTTATTGGATTTGAGCAAGTTTGGCGATTGTGGCCAATTTGACTACAATGACCACATTTTACCCTTCTTTTCTCTTCACCGGTTGAAGGAATTCGGCCTGTCTTGCATCTTCCACATGGGCGTCTAGTTGCCGGAGGTAGTAAATTAACAAATGCACTTTCATCCGGTATGATCCAATCGGCCTGACTGCCAACCGGCATAATCGAATCGGCATAAGCACACAACAGAGCCTCTGTTTGGTAGTATGCGGATGACAAAGTGTATGGGTCAATATTACGTGAACGTGCAGCAGCCAGGGCATGTCCACATGGCAATTTGTCGAAATCAAACACCCGACATGTGCAAGTTTTCGCCTTCAAGTCTATTATGCCACCGGAGTTACCATCTTTGACATTGAATCTATACATATCAATCGGTTTTGACTGCCAATATTGAGATAATGCAAATCTTTTGGCTATTTCTCCTTCAGCCCAAGAGGTGAGTGTTGTTGTACTTTTTGTACAATAGTTTTAATGATGAAAAACATATATTGGTTTAATCCCTAAGTCATGAGACAATTATGTGGTTTTCAACATATATCAATTTCAATATCAAGTTTCATTGTCTGAAACTGAAAACCCTGTTTTTGGCTAAGTCTGGGAGATTAGCACCTTATAAGGAGAAGTATAAGAAAGAGTTTTCTTTTTAGAAAACAAACTCCCGGTAATTTGATATCTATCATTTATTAGAGCTAAAACGATTTTTAATGAATTTTTCATTAAATAGAAAGTATATATTTTGGAGGTGGGTTTATTGCAAAAACTTGAGTTTGTACTAAAACCCAAAATCTACTTTTTTATATATTTGGATTTTGATTTTCTAAGTATTTTTATTGAATCCAAATAGGGGGTACTTCGTTATTTACATTTATGTATTAAAGTAAATGGAGGTAAAATATAAATAAATTAAAATGTGGTGTATACATGCTGTGGAATGTGCTTTCAAATGTTTCTGAAACTGTGTCATGTTTCTATGCATGTTTCGAAACCTTCTATGCATGTTTCGAAACCTCTTTGAAATGGTTTTCATGTATGCTGTTTCGAAACTTCTATGCATTGCATGTGTTTTCAAAATAGGTTTCGGACTATGTTTCGAAACCTCCATATCATGTTTCGAAACCTCAGTTCCAGTGAGGCATATTTCGAAACTTATATGCATCATGTTTCGGAACTTCTTCTCCAGTGAAGCATGTTTCGAAACTTATCATGTCATGTTTCGAAACCTCTGACATTCTGTCAGCATATTCATTTGAAAACCGAGATGCATTTGTTTTGCAACTTTGTATTTTAATATGCTTCTCATTTCATTTAATTAATGCACTCTCCATGCTATGAGATTCAAATCTAAATATTGAATGTGAGTGCCTTTTAAATATTCAAAGTGGGTGTAAGATTCTGTCTCCCACTATCTGCTGTCTCGAAGTGCCTGTCTGTTGTATGTTTCGAAACCTGTTCTCTATGTTTCGAAACTTATGTGTAAAATTGTGATGTTTCGAAACCTACTTAGTATGTTTCGAAACCTACTTTGCTGTCTTGTCTCTAACGGCTATAAACGGCCAGATTTCTGTCTCTTGGTATAAATAGCAGGTATTTGAAGACAAGAACAAGAAGATTGAGCAAGAACAAGATACAAAGAGAGAACACACACTAGAGACACACACACAAGCACAAATGATCTAAATCCGTTTGACAAGCTCTCAAGAAGATCCATTCCTAGATGTGCGTTGTGATGTGAAAAAGGAGAAGCAAGTGCAAACAACGAGTCTCATCTCTCTAGCTCTCCTCACCTCAAGTTAAGAGGTTTGTACAACCATGTGGTAAGGCATTTATTGCTCTTTGGGTTGTAAAGATAAATTTGATTATCTTGTAAACATTGTAAGGTTTGAGTTGAGCCTAAAACTCATTGTGGTGTAAAGGTTTGAGTTGAGCCTAAAACTCATTGTGGTTTGAGTTTAGCCCTAAAACTCATTTGGTGTAAAGGTTTGAGTTGAGCCTAAAACTCACTTGGTGCTAGGTTTGAGTTGAGCCCGTAAAAACTCACATTGTAAGGTTTGTGGGTAAACCGTCGTAAAACCCTTATTGTGGTGATCACTAGTAAAGTGATTGGGATTGCAAAATCCTTCAAGTGGGAAGCTTGAAGGTAGTGGAGTAAGCAAGTGCCGAACCACTATAAATCTTGTGTGCAAGTATACTTTAGCTTTTCGCTTATCATTATTGCATATTGCACATGATTTCATAAGTTTGGTTATCAAGGTTTAAAACAAAGTTTTCTTGAGCTTAATTGTATACATACTTAGAAAACATATCTTTGATATACAAACATCTTTGGTATATTCTTATTTATGTATATCATCTTTACCAAAGATCATTAGTTCGAAAAACAAGTCAAAAGATTTCAAACTAAGCAAAACAGTGAAGTAGATTTCGAAACATACTTTTCATATTTCGAAACTTGTAAAACAGTGAAGGAGATTTCGAAACATATATAGTAAGTTTCGAAACCTACTTAACAGAAAGCTATATTTCGAAACATATGCTCTATATTTCGAAACCTTGTATTCTTCCAACAATCAAAGTTTTAAATTATTGAAAATCTACCTAATCCCAATTCACCCCCCCTCTTGGGATATATTTATCATCATTAGGACCCAACAGTGAGATGTCCACCCATCTTACTAGCGTGACCATGTCTCTCATAAAACTATTGTTGCAGCATATTCCTAATATACTCCATCAAACATTGAATAGGCAATTTACGTGCATCCGCCAAAGCTGCATTAAGGCATTCTGCAATGTTTGTCATCATTATATCAAACCGCTTCCCATCCGAATAGGCACGTGCCCAACGACTGAAGCCGGCCTCTCTAAGATAGGTCCCGACGGCTGGATCATATCGCTCGAGCTCGTTAAACAATTCATGGAATTCTGATTCTCAATAAGCCTTTGCTGCCTTGTAGAACAAAGCATGCACATTTTCATGCTTGAATTTAGCCTTAACGTTCTGGCCAATGTGATATATACAATGTACGTGTAGTGCATTAGGGAAAACTGTCACTACTGCCTTACTAATGCTTTTATGCTTGTCAAACACAAATATCAAATCAGGTATCTCATGGCCAATTGTTGATCGCAATTTAGTGAAGAACCATTCCCATGAGGCATCATTCTTGGAATCTCCTACTCCCCATGTTATAGGATATACATTGTTGTTATCGTCTTTGCATGTGGTAACAAACATACTACCAAGATATTTACCCTTGAGAAAGCAAGCGTCAACTGCAATTACGGGCCGCATTTGGCTACGAAATCTGGCAAGGCATGCACCAATTGCTATAAATAGGTACTTGAATCTACTCTCACTATTACTCTCGATTTCAGCAATCGTCCTAGGGTTTTTCAACTTCAACATGTACAGATAAGATGGCAGCAACTGGAATGATTCCTCCACACCCCCCGGATCATGTCCAAAGCCTTTTTCCGTGATCGCCATGCTTTTGAATAACTTATGTTGATACCAAATTCCTTGCGAACATCGTTGATAATGTTCTTAGGCTTATGAATACGCTTCACATCCTCGTAATAGGGTTTTACATGAGAACCAATTACTCTGCTCTTCGCTTGGCAATGACCAGGCCACATTATTGAAGATGAACATGAATGAGTATTTACATATTTTCTGACTACCCAACCAAAAAAAGTGCCAAGCGTTGTTGTCCTCAACCGCCATTGACACTGATCGTGCTAACACTTCATGTACAATACCTTCGTAGTTGACTTTACCACCTTGTATTCATAATTCTTTCTCAATTCCAACAAACTCATCCTTTGATGCAATTCAGATTTTGAAGCAAAAATTTGGTTTAACTCAATTTCTGACACCTATGATGATGTTCCCGAACTAACCCTTGAAAATCTCGAATATGGGAGAAAAGTAGGCTGCTCAGCGCCATCACCAACTTGTACATCGATATGAATCAATTTTTCAACATCAATCCCATGGAAAACTTCTACTTCTTCAGACCCTGCTCTTGCATCATCACAATTAAAAACATCTTCAGTACCATGTCCACCATCATCACAATTGACTTCTTCAAACCCATTCCCATCCACAGGATCATCACAATTAACATCGTCGTGCAAACCATCCATATTCATGTTCCTTGTGGCCTCGTTGTTCGGCCATATTGGACTATCGCTGCCCAACCGTATCACCGGCAAATTATTGCATCCTTAATTCTCTACAACCTCTTTATTCGGCTGTGTACTCGATTTTAATTTGTCCACAAAATCAACACATAATGAGCTTCTGGATTCTATCCGAGAGCATTCCAGTATAAAGCACTCAACATCCATATCACTTTGAATCTCCATTGGTGGTGCCAATATATCTAGAGTTTTAAACTTGTACTTCAGCACAACCGACTTCTTAGTAGGACTAAAATTGAACCTTCTATATACGCAACTTACCAATTGGTCGAATGTGAAGCCTAGATGCACATGTATTACACAACAACATTTATCGGTCACGTACTTATATTCGCCTCTTTCAACATCCCACCGACCTCCATACATCACAAGTACAAATATAGGAGCTGTCATTCCTGTAAATTATAAAAAATCATCGATTCGATGTAAGTAAAAAAAGTTATCGGTTATATAAGGTTATATCGGTTTCATAATATTGGTTGTGCAAGGATATGTCGGTTATTATATATCGGTTTAGATTAAATTAAAACCGATACAGTTATACCAATACAATCATACCGATATAGGATGTATATCGGTTACTATGTATCGATTTACGTTAAATAAAATCGATACAATTATACCGATATATGATGTCGGTACATAAAACATTTTTGGGTACCGATATATAAATCGAAAGGATATAAAACATTATTGGGTATGCTTCTGGTTTGAACCTATAGTGAAATGCATAGCCTTCACTCAATCGAGCTTTAGAATACAAAACCAGAGCAAGGTTCATTTGCATACCCATTCTGTAGTCATTAAAAAAGATCGCATCGAAGAGGGTAAAACACTCTGAAATTACCTGCAATGGCTTTGAAGGCGAAGACCGGCGAAGAAGCAGCAACCCTGGATGCTTAGAACAAAGAACGAGGGAGAGAAATAATGAAGAAAACGAGCGAGAGAGATGTTCTGGTCGGCGGGCGATTGGGGATGTGCGTGCGAGAGGAAAAAGACTAAGGGATCATAGGCCAATTTAAATCGGGGGCATTTTAGTCCATTCAACTCTCAAAAGTCCTAGTTTTGCAAAAAAAAATTAGGATTCCTATTTTTGCAAAGTTCTTTGTCGGCAGTCCTTTTTTTGCAAATTTCCCTTAGGTGATTGATTAATCTTAGAAGATTGATTGATGATTCTTAGGATCCAATCTGGTAAGATTTTACTGGGCTCTCCTCGTATAAATATATCCCTTTGTATAGTAACTGATATATGAAAAGGAAAATGCTACTTGTACAAATAATTGGGCTATCGAGAGGATGATCGAAGGCACCAAAATTCAAAAATGTCCTGACGTAATTTGTCGTTTATAAATGAAGCCAGAGTCCGATTAGACTTCATCCCATGATGAAGTCCGATCAGGCTTCATGATGAAACCTGATCAGACTTCATGATTTATAAAGCTCGATGATTGATGATAAAGTTCGATTTATGAAATCTGATCAAACTTCTTCATCGGATGAACTCCAATTCAATCATCGAATTTGTACATCCCGTCAGTACATGTAGCACAGTCCATATTAAAAATACTTTTAATTCTACATGGTATCAGAACCATTTTTAAGAACGTGTGTGTTCTCATTTTGCATCAGTGGTCAATCTTAATCACCAACCTTACCTCTGTCACCGACAAGAGTGTCACCTCTATTCTAGGATTCTCTCTCGGTCCAGGTACCAATTGTTAACATCATTCTAAACCCCCTCATCTAGCTTCCATGCTTTTTGTTCTCATTTTGCGTCAATGGTCGGTCTTGATCGCCAACCTTACCTCTATCACCAACAAGTGCATCACCTCTGTTCTAGGGTTCTCTCTCAATCCAGGTACCAATTGCTGATGTCATCCTGGACCCCCTCATCTAGCTTCCATGCGTTCACAAACATCGCTAGTGGCTTCTTATTTGATTTGGCATTGAACTTGTTCACCATTAGAACCTATCCATCGGACGTAGAGCCTAGTCCACTACTTTTGGCTCTCGTAGGTCCTCTGTCATTTTTGTTGATCATCCTTAACGTCATCCTAGCTGGTGTCATTTCTATTCTCTTCAACGTCATCTTTTGTTGCTACCCTTGTCTATCATTGTTGCTGCTGTTATTTCGTTATTACGTTATAACATTCCCGATTTAGCTTCATATCTTTGGTGTCATAAAGTCCCACTCAAGTTATAACTGCCAAGAAGGGTACCTCGCTGTTGGAGATTGTCTAGAGCCACACCAGGGTTGCCAACAGTGCTTGCTTCACCATCATTGGCTATAATCTTGGCTGCCTAAGAGTTAAATGTTGGGATTTACATAGCAAACCAACAAACCTAAAGCTAACGAATTGATAAGAAAGTAGGGAGGCTCATGTGAATTCAGAAGAAAAATCCAATTCCCTTGAAGCTACTTTCTTTATCAAAGAGCAGATGGAGATTTTGCATAAAATATTTGGCTAGTCACCAAGCAATTAGTCTTCCTCATCTCTTACAATTGGAACCGTGGCTCATAAAGGTAATTCTGTGCATGCCCTTACTGTTAACAACAATCAGCCCGCTATATGGATTTTCGATTCCAAGCCTGGAAACCATATGACTAGAGACTCTAGGCTATTCACTCAAATCAACCCTTATAGAGAGAAGTGGATAGTTTGAATTGCTAATGGAACACAATCCCAAGTGGTTGGAGTGGGAATAATGCAGTTAATCGAGGGTTTACTCCTTTACTTAGTGTTGTTAGTCCCAAAATTAGATTGCAATTTGTTATCCATTAGTAAATTTTCTCAGGATTATAATTATATCTCTAAATTTTTCAAGAATTTGTGTGAATTTCAAGATTTGGATTCGAGGCGGATGATTGGCAATGCTAGGCTATGTTTGGGGTTATAAATATTCACAAGCACTCTTTCTCCAAGTAGACTAGATCTACAAGTTGGTAATCCAAACTCTCATAGTTCTTATTTCACTGTTTCTATTCCCAATTTTAATAATCTAGCCATACTTTGGCATTTTAGGTTAGGGTATCCAAAATTTGCATATCTTGAAAAATTGTTCCCTTCACTATTCAAGAATAATAGTTCCCATTTGCTACAATGTGAAGTGTGTCAATTGTCTAAGCATACTCATAGTTCCTTTCCATCTCAACCCTATAAACCTTTTCATCCATTTTCCATGTTTCATAGTGATGTATTGGGACCTTCTTGCATAAAATATGTTTTGGGATATCATTGGTTTGTGTCTTTCATTGATGACCACACTCAGTTAATGTGGGTCTTTCTTCTAAAAAAAAAAATTAAGTTACTCAACTCTTAAAAAATTTCAATATCATGATTCAAACCTAGTTTCATACTAAAATTCAAATTCTAAGCACAAACAATGCCAAGGAATATTTCAGTTTTCTCATGGGCAATTATCTTTTGAGCCAAAGCATTATCTATCAAAGTTCTTGTGTCGATACTCCGCAACAAAATGACATTGCCGAATGAAAAAATCGACATATCCTTGAAGTTGCTCAGTCTCTCATGTTTTTTACTCATGTTCCAACACATTTTTTGGGGGAATGCTATTCTCACTACCACCTACTTAATCAATCAGATGCCCTCTCGAGTCCTAAAGTTTCAAACTCTAATCCAATCACTCCTCACTATCTACCTGAATTCTCAATTTGCGTCCAATGAGAAAAACGCTTGTACCTTTTAAAGTATTTGGTTGTTTAGTCTTTGTTCATATTCACGCCTTTACTCTTGGAAAATTCGATCCATAATCCTTTAAAAGTATTTTCCTTGGATATTCTCCTCATCAAAAAGGGTATAAGTGTTTTTCTCATTCCACGAGAAAATACTATCATTCTCTAGATGTTACGTCTTTGAATCTTAGCCTTTTTATCCCAATCCTACCATTTAGGGGGAGAGTGAATTCACCACCAGGGAATGTTAATCTTAGGATGTTGAGGATTGTCCATCATCATTACTGTCTCCTAAACCCACTGTCACCGTTATCCCATCTCTTGTCCAACCAATTGACACTCACTTAGAGTCTCATGTTTCTCCTAATCCCATTAACTCACCTAATCCAACTGATCAAGACTTACTAGCTATAGAGATTCGTGTCTACTCTAGGACAGGAACTGCTCAAGATCAAGGAGACCACCGGGCATAAACTGACTCTGACCACCAATCCAATCTGGATTCAATGGATGAAGGTAACACTATGAAACAAATAATAGACACCTAAGAGGGGAGAATTGGGTTTTCAAAAACTTTTCTCAATTTCAAAAACTTTTTAAGCAAACCAGTTTGGATTTTTCAAACAATGAATACCAATGCTTTAAATATATCTTTGACAGAAACTGATATGAAATAGATGTAAGATAAATTCAATACGAGAGAACTTATCCTTTTTAAATTTTAGAAAGCTTTTGATGAAGTATTAAAACTGATCTCAATTTTTGTTAAAAAATAACTCTTGTTGAAAGTAAAATGAAAGTGCTGAAATAAAATAGATGAAACAATGCAGCACACACATAATTTTTAGTGGTTCGGCTCAACCATCTAACTCCACTCCCTTGGCTCCTTACCAAGGATTTAAATAATCTACTATAGCTTTTGCAAGCTTAGCTCTAACCTTAGCTTTTGACAAGTGCAGCTGTAACCTCTGCTTTTCATTAGCTCAACAGTAACCAATTACAAAACTTTACAATGGTTTTTCAAGTCTCAATCGAAACTACTTCCTTTTAAAGGATGAGGTGTAAACCGCATAACCACTACCTTTTCAAAGGATCAGGCGTAACATCTTGCCTTCTAGGGATCAAGTGGAACCACAAAAGATAAGAGAACTTTACAATTCAAACACCTTGAGAAGCTCTTACAAGATAAAGAACAAATAACAAGATTAGCTTCTCACAACAAAAAGAGAGATAGAAAGAACGTAAAAAATATAAGCACTCATTCTCTCCTTTTCTAATTGAAGATGAAAGCTTGAAGAATCTCTTTGTCTCAAAGAAGTAGAAAGAATTCAAGAACAGCAGCTGAACATCTTCATCTTCATCTCCTTTTTATACTTCCTCTCAATATAATGAAATCTGCAAGTACACCATTCTTGTTCCCATAAAATAATCATTAGAATATTTAAATATCATGTTAAATGATTGAGGAAAAATTTAAAGCCTTGTTAGAGCCTAAACGGTCAAAATTGTGCATTAAAAGCACTTGTAACAGTTAGTTCAATGGCTATAAAAATCAACTTCAACACACATTTACTCGAGTAAGTTTAGCCTTGACTTGACTAACTTTGGTCTCTACTCAAGTAAGCTTTTTCTCTACTCGAGTAAGCTTAACAACTACTCAATTATACTTATCAACTACTTGATTGAGCAGAGACATGAATTAAATACTTGACTATCACTCACAAATAGTCGATTATACATCAACTTATATTCGATTGCTTATAAAAAATACTTGATTAAAAGAGAATAAAACTTCATAATACTTCATTGTCCAACTTTCACAAGTGTTGTTTGTGAAAGTTGGACAAAACTAACTTCCCAATCACATTCACTTGGTTTTATAGAAAGACTTAGAGAATAAATGAGACATTCTTAAAGCACGTGGCTTTGATGACAAGTTGAGAACAATATATGTTACCCAACTAAAAGACTTCCTTTTTCTAGATTCAAATGAGAATTGTTCTACTAGGCTTATACATTATTACACATCATGTAACATAAATATGCATCATGATAACTTTATGAAACATACTCACATGAAATATTCATAAGTCAAGTAACTTACATTTAATTGACTAAAACAAAACACATAGGACATTTCAAATATCTTGAGCACAATACATGTTGTTCATATATCACAAAGATATTCTAACTTGAGCATGATGATGTCTCATTTATATGTAACACTACAATAGCACATATATATGATTTCTACTCTATTAGCCTTAAAATGCATACTTTGAGTAATTCTTGAAAGATAGAAATTTTAGAATTCTTTTACTCAAATGCATTGAAGCTAAACATGAGCAACACTAGAAAGTATTTCTTGGAAAACATATAGCATTTAAATTCTTTCAGGTATATGAATGATTTTTCTTATCAAGCAACATACATTCAACTTAACATAATCTTCAAGCCTTCTTCCATTAAATTTTAGAACATTGAGAACCTTAGGAATTTGATACTAAATATCAAGTAAAGCACATTGCTTCTCAATTTGAGAACATGCTTTCACATATTTTGAGCACTTAAGATATATTAAGGTTATTAGCACAACCTTATCATGAAGAATAAGATAATTTAAATTCTACAAGTCAAAACTCAAGTACCATCTCTTAGGTATATGATCATTTACACAAAAATCTTGATGATTAACACATAAACCTCATATATGAAATATAGAACCCATATTACTCAGCATATCATGATCTTCCATAAATACTCATGCATTATCTTTAGGATGACCCCAAAGAGAAGTATATTAAAAGACAAACCTATCAAGGTTCCTTAACCGTAACTATTCTCAAGGCAACCTCAACATATAACCTATTAAGATAGACTTAACATATCCTTAAACACTATTCTAAAGAAGGATAAAATAATTTCCATATATATCAAACCTATCAAAACAAGTTTAACAAAACATGCGAGAACATTAAAGTTTTGGCATAATGCAATCATCATCAAAACATTCAGATCATAAAACTCAACACACTAATTCTAAAAATATTGCTAGTGAGACATGAGAATGATTTGGATTGGCTAATTGCTCTAAGGAAGGGGTAAGATCATGTACAAAACATCCTCTTTAAAATTATATGTCTTACAAAAGTCTTTCACCAAAGTTTCAAGCATTTGTTACCAATTTGGATACAGTTTAGATTTTGGCTCATGTTCAAAAGGCTCTCACTGATCCCTTATGGAAAGCTGCTGTGATGGATGAAATATGTGCATTAGAAAAGAATCACACTTAGGAAATCACCACCTTACCTATAGGTAAAAATCTAGTTGGATGCAAATGGATATTTATAGTGAAGTATAAGAAAGATGGAAGTATTAACAGGTATAAAGCTCGTTTTGTTGCAAAGAGATTTACCCAATCTTGTGGAGTTGATTACCAAGAGACATTTGCACTAGTGGCTAAACTCAATACCATACGATTTCTTTTGTCTCTAGCAGCAAACTTAGACTGGCCGTTATTTCAACTTGATGTGAGGAATGCCTTTTTGAAGAGGAACTTAGAAGAAGTATATATGAAGATTCTGTAATATCCCAAATAAAAAATAAGTAATATCCCATATTTCATGATGTTAGAAGAATCAAGTTCATAGATCTAGAAGGCAATTTAATAATTTTAAACAGACGAATCAATGGAAGAGAGTACCCTAGAATGTAAATGTCTAAAGAAAAGGGTATATCATTGATGAGTGTCATGAGACGAGATTTATGATGTTGAAAGTAATCAAAACGGAGACAGTTTTTGGTACAACTAATATACAGCTTGAAAAATTGAATGGTTGTAAGGGACTTCCGAAAAGTCAACGAAACCCTAAAAGGGCTCTAGTTTTATGTAAGGATCAATCATAAAATGGTATCGGGATGAAACAAAGGTCTTGTAAGGATACTGTGACAAAAACATACTTATCGAGTAACTTAGAGTTATCAATCTTGGATTTTAAGTATTTCGATGATTATTAATTTGATATTGAGGATTGTGTAAAGTTTAAAATGGGATTATTGAGGTTAATTATGAGGGTATGGCCTTGGTTAATTATGAGGAGTAATGAGGTGAGGTGTTAGGAATAGAGAACAGTGAATTAGTAAAAGTAGTGATGGCATAAATTAATTAAAGGTATGGTGAGGAGTAATAAGGTGAGGTGTTAGGAATAGGGAAAAGTGAGTTAGTAAAAGTAATGATGGCATAAAAGGTATGGTGAGGAGTAATGAGGTGAGGTGTTAGGGATAGGGAAAAGTGAGTTAGTAAAAGTCATGATTGCAGATTTCAAAAGTTATTACAATATAACTTTTGATCACTTTAGAGTCCAAGCCTATAAATAGAGCCATGGGGTTGTTCACAAATCATTCCAAGAGAGTTTTAGGATTGAGGGAATAAGGTGAGGATCTTATTCTTGAGAGAGGATCCTCTTATTCTTGAGAGAGGAGAAAATTCTGCAAAAAGAAAAGAAGGAATTGGAGGAAAAGTGAGGGAGAACGGGCCTCGCTAGAGTTTTTGGGTCTTTATCAGAGTTTATGCCAAATAGTTAGAAAACTAGATAGATAAGTTCGATTTCTTGTTATATTCCTGTAGAGGGGGAAGAAAGGGACCCGTAGGTTCAAACGAGGGTCGAATCAGAGCTAAAATGAGGGCGTTATGGCCGAAAAACCAATAAAGGGCGAGGTTGTGCATTTTTAAGAGAGGCGCGTGCAGCTCACGCATCAGCAAGGGGTGCAGGGCTGTGGGTGCGGGTGCGTTTGCCATCTTCCGACTGCGAGTGAGGGAGTGTGAAGCTTCATTTTGCCCTGCAAATTTCTAGTTTTATCCCTCATTTAATGCTCTTCAACCCTATGTAAAAATATTGGAGGTTTGGCTTACCAAAATTAGTGTTTTCTGCCGAAACCAAGGCCCGTTTACAGCGAAACAATAAATTCCAGGGGTAAACCTTCAAGGTGAGAGTTCCTAACCAAAGCTTGGTTATATTGTGAGTGTTCCTACATAAAAACTTGGCTTATTGTGAGTGGCTTAACCCTATACCTAGTTTGTTTTCGACCAAATGGTTTTTAGTTGGTTTCATGTGAGCATTCTTATTGAAATACTTGATTTGGTTCATGCAAATGGTTTGGGCATGTGAATGGTTGATTTCGAATGGTTTAACCTGTGATGGGTTGATTTCATGTGGATGGTTCATCCAAAATGTTTTCTTACATGTGCATTGAAATGTCATTTTATGTAATGCATCATTAATTTTGTGGTTATGGCATTGGCATGTGTGTGGAAATGGGTAGTGTTTCCGAGATGCTTTTGAGTGGGAACATAATCTCTGACGTGATTATGGTGAGTCGAGTTCCTATGTTGATGTTGACCCTCCTGTAGCAGGAGTGGTAACAATTGATCCTGAGATATCAAAGTGATGCGTTGATGTTGCCCCTCTTAAGCTAGGACTGTATTCTGCCAATGCATCAATGTGGTTATGTTGCCTTTAGATAGATTGCTCTTTTTCCGAGGTATGGGTTAAGTGCTGTATGGGATTCTCTTGGGCTAGGACATGTCGAGATTTGTCATTTTATTCATAGTCTTGCATATATTCATGAAAATGTTTTGAACCCTCACTTAGATGATTCAACATCTAATTTGGATTATGTTCATGGAATATTCAAATGTTCTAGGTGAAAATAGCGATGCTAAAGGAAAATAGGTCATCGAGATGTAGCCGTCATTTATGTTTTGGAAGTTTAGTAGGTCTTTGACCATGTTTTGTGATATTCAAATGTTATGTATTATTTTGATGATGTCATGTTGAACATCGATACTCTTGGTTATAAATGAGGAATTTATGGTTATTTGAGACTTCAATCTTACTTCCGCATATGTGATGATTACCTGTCTTAGCTTATTCATTTTAAGTTTGATATGCTAAGAAGGTAGAATGAGATTGTTGGGAATTGTTGAGCCAAATTGCTCTAATAGACCTATAATGTATTTTGATGTCTAACAAAACATAATTTTAGTAAAACTATTTTTGATATATTTAAAATTCCTAATGGATTTTTGATATGTCCTAAGTATTGTAGTATTGTGTGTATCAAAATGAGCCAAGAAATGTTATTTGTTCTAAGTAGAATATTAGCGCATTATAAGGGGACATATAAGAAAATGTTTTCATTTTGAAAAACTATTTCCTAGTATTTCGATAGCTAATATTTATTGTTGTTAAAATGAATTTTAATAAATTTTTCAAGAAATAGAAGGTATGTATTTTGGGAGTGATAAAATTGTTAAATTCTGATTTTGTACTAAAACCAAAATTCTACTTTCTTATTGTTTTAGATTTTGATTTTTTAGATATTTTTATTGAATCCAAATAGGGGTACTTTCTTATTTACATTTATGTATTAAAGTAAATGGAAGGTAAAATATAAATTAAAGAAAATGAGTATATTTACTTGTAATGTATGCATGTTATATGAATTATATTTTCAAACAATTGCTATATATATAAAATCTATTTTCTATAAAATCTAGCCTCAGAAGTCGACTCTTACAAAGTTAGAGTTAACCTAGCCGAAAACAGTTGATGCTGAATCAACTTGTCAGCATTGGTGTTTTTCAAAGAGTCGACTCTAGCATTTGAGAAGTCGACTCTTGTATAACTAGAGTCGACTCCCACTTAAAATGGAAGTCGACTCTTATTTTAGAGAAGTTGACTCCCAGACTCCAATGGTCATATTTTCTAGCCGTTGAAAGAGCTGTTGGAAGCCAAATCTATAAAAGGGAAGGGAGAAATCTAAAGATGGCTAATGCACAACCAAGATCAATATTTCTAAAGGCACTCTCAAGCTCTCAAGCACTCAAGAAAAGAAATCTAAGGCCCAAGCATCAAAGATCAATCCATTGGAGCCCAAGGCAAAGGAGAAGACATTCTCTCCATTTGTGGTAACTTGTATTATTTCTATTTTGCCTTGTATATCATTGTGTTCATTTCCATATTAATCCAAGGTTGTTTGGACGTAGGATTTATTTGTATTGGATTGTAGTGTGGCATCCTAGAGCCTATTGTAATCTAGGTGTTATTGTTGTATGGTTGTATTAGTTTCCGGGGTGAGTTAAGAGGAAAACCTCGGTGTAACACCCCGCGCTCCTAAGGCGTTAGATAACGTAAGATTTCGAGGATATATTTTTTTCCAATGGAAACTCAACACAAAAATCGTTCCCAGAAAATCCCGTTACACGTTCTCAGTATATCAACTTAGAATCATCAATAAACTAAGACAGGTAAATCACCTCAAATGCGGAAGCTAGATCGAAACCTCAATAGATCATAACCGGAACCACTTTATTCATAACATAAAGTCAAACCAACTTTACATGATGTCATCAAAATAAACAGTATAATTGAAAACGACATACTATAAACTATCCACTAATCGCCGTCACTTCTCAGCAATCCCTTTTCCTTTCGCATCGCTGTCTTCACCTGGAACGTTTGAATATTCCAGGGACATAGTCCATATTAGATGATGAATCATCTAAGTGAGAGTTCAAAAAAATATTTTCATGAATGAATACAAGACATGAAATAAACCAACACAACTTAACAAGCCCTAGTCCAAGAGAATCCCACACAGCGCTTAACCTTACCACGGGGAAAGAGCAATCTCTCTAAAGGCCACGCCACCACATTGACACAACGCGGTTCTAGCTTAAGAAGGGTAAGGTCAATGCATCTCCCCAACATCTGGAGAACAATCGTTACCACTCTCGGCCTATGAGGGTCACATTAACGCAGGAACCCAGCTCACCACAATCACGTCAGGGATTACATTCCCACTAAAAAACGTTCAGGAACCACTACCCAATCCCAACTCAAATCCCATATGGGCCACTTAGTCATCTTAGTGAAACTTTCCTGACCATACAACTCGACACGGAAACCTAGGCAGTTATCCCGGCATGCACACCAGCACAAGATACCCCTATATATTATTCTGGCAACACACTTGGGAAATTATGGCTACACTATCCAGAGAACATTCTAGGCTGACATCCCATATGAACAACACAAAACACATGACAATGCCACATATCACAACTCAATGCATCATATAAACAACATTTTATAAAGTACAATACACAAGTACAAAACATTTAGGGACAAACCTCCCTCATGAAACCAACCGTCACCGGTTACCGTTTGCATGCAACAAAACTATTTTACATGAAATCTCAACACATTTAGGTAGCACAAACACCAAGTTTTAAGGTAGGAGCACCCACAGTAAATCAAGTTTTAGGGGAGAACCACTCACCTCGAACGTATTTGGAATGCCTCGATCCTTGTACACAGCCTCGATTTGCATGCCACACTTCAGACACCCGTATTTATACTCAACCTCAAGCCACAATTCTCCCTAAACATCATATTTATTTAAAGGAGCATTAAAATCTATTTTTCCTTAATTTTTCATAATTTTCTCTATTTTTCTCCTAGTTTTCACCTCCATAATTCCAAAATAATTATCTCCTCAAACTTTTTCCCAAATGTTTCAACATGATAATTTCTAAAATAATTTAATAAAATACTGAAGCAAAATTCCAAAAATACCCTTGTCCCACACGCCCTCACGCGCCTAGCGCGTGTCTGCGCGTGAAAAGTGGCGTGTCCAAGCCACGCACCAATCGTCTTCCTCAAATCCGGCCGCCAGCGACTGCTCCGATGGCTGATCTGAACCCACTCCCTTGAAACCCTCACTTAGTCGATAATAGTGGCACTCTTTGTTGCTTGAAATCTCACCGAAAAAAGCCCCAAACAGCCGATTGCAAGTCCGGCCTTAGCGTCCTCCTCGCGTCTCCGGCCGAGCTTCTAACAACCTCCAAACGTACACCAAACGCTCCCAAATACTCCAGAAACGATGCCCAGACACCAAGGAGAAAAAGCCTCTATTAGTTTCCCTCAATTGGTCCTCAAACTCGACAAATTTGATGCAAAAATCTTGAAATTTTTAGCCCCTTTTTATAGCAAAAATCGACCACATCTTGGCCAATCAACGGCCAAGGCTTGGCCCCCAAGCATCCTAGTGCTGTATACGACCTCCCCTAAGCCCTACCATGACCGTCCCATCGCCAGAAACGACTCCACGTGCGGTGGCAATGCGGCGACCGATTTCCTTACTGCATTCACACCTAATTTTGACTTATTACACATTGACCCCCCTTTGTTTCTTCCAATCTAGATTTACCCCTTTCCTTGAGACCCCTGATCTTTCCAACAATACCACTAAGGCCCATAAGTTTTGTACTCTTCATTTCATCCTCGAAGTTTCTCAAAAATCACTTTTTGACCTCTCTCGGGCAAAATTAGTAAATTACACTTTGACCTGATTGATCGTTTTAACCCTAAGGCCTTTCATTTCAACCCGAAATTGCTCAAGGCTTGTTCTACATATAAAATATTGGTCCTCAACACACTCCGTTGACCTTCCAAAAGTTTCCTATGCCGATTCGATTTTCTCAGTCTGTTCCACAGCTGTACCAAAAACTGTTCCCAATCCAATTTCTTTTGACAACTAAAATCATGCCTCGAATCACTTGTCGATACTATTCCATTTTCCTTACACATCTAGGGTCTAGGGTACTCCCTTCAGTCGATTTAGTCACTTAAAACTGCGATAGTGTACCTTATAGCTCTATTCTTTTGAAAATTTCACTTATACCTTTCCTAAGATGCCATTTATAACCTCAAGAATTTCTCGGGTTTTACACTTGAGGTGTACAAGTTTACTAGGTGATCTTGTGTGGAAACCTAATATTGTGATTTTAGTAGAACCTCAAGTGTCAGGTTGACCTTGAGAGAGTGAAGTAGGTGTTGGAGACACCGAACCACTATATTTCTTGTGTTAATTATTGTGGTTGTTTGCGTATTTATATTGCTATCATTCTCAAACGACATATAAATTTATAACAAGTATTTTCTTTGTATAAGAAAAGCTCAAGAGTTTTTAAAAGGGAAAAATTTGATTTAATAAGTTTTAATCACTCAATTCACCCCCCTCTTGAGTGGCCATTGTGTGTCAAGGGACTAACAAGAATGATTTAGGTTGAGTGTATGTTGAAAAAAAAATATATTCCCAAAATCCCATGTTAACGTCGTGCTTGAGAAAAGCGAGGTGTTACAGATTCCCTCGAGGTTAGAAACACAAACTACGAAGAATCAATTGTGCTAGGTAAAAGGTCACTATATGGTCTTAAGCAGTCACCAAGAGCATGGTTTGAAAGATTCACAAGAGTTGTGAAGCTTTGTGGATAATTCTAATGTCATGCTGATCATACTTTATTTGTGAAAAATTCCTCAAAGGTAAAATGTCAATCCTAATTGTATATATTGATGATATTATAGTTACAGGGGACTTCACAGAATAGATGAGTAGTCTAAAGAAAATCCTTGCTAAAGAGTTTCAGATTAAAGACTTATGGAATCTCTGATATTTCCTCGGGATGGAGGTGGCTAGATCTAGTTGTGGTCACTGTTACTCAAAGAAATTATGTTTTGGATCGATTAAAGGAATGCGGGGTGCTAGGTTGTAAACCTGTTGACACTCAAATGGAAGCCACCATCAAACATTAAACTTGGGAGGGAAGAGAAAAGTGCTCCAGTTGACAAGGGTTGATACCAAAGGCTAGTAGGTAAACTTATATATTTGTCTCATATTAGACCTAATATTGAGTTTTCAGTTAGTGTTGTTAGTCAATTCATAAGTGATCCAAGCGAAACTCGTATGGAGGCAGTTATTAGAATCTTAAGATACTTGAAGCTAACACTTGAGAAAGGTCTCTTCTTCAAAAAAGGTTCCAATCAAAAGGTGGAAATCTCTAGTGATGCATACTAGGCTAGTTCATTCAAAGATTGAAGGTTTACATCTAGATATTGTACCTATGTATGGAAAAACCTAGTTAATTAGAGGAGCAAGAAACAATCAGTGGTCTCCAGAAGTAGTGTTGAAGCAAAATTCCATGCCATGGCTCATGGGATTTGTGAAGGTATGTAGACAAGAAGATTACTTGAAGAACTAGGAGTGAGACCCAAAGGACCTATGAAAATCTTATGTGATAATCAATCTGCCATTAGTATTTCCAAGAACCCAATTCATCATGACAAGACTAAGCATGTGGAGATCAATCGCCACTTCATTAAGGAGGAAATCAAAGGAAATGTTATCAAGCTAGTTTACACACCAAGTTCTCAAATTGAAGATATTCTAACAAAAGCCTTGCCACAAAAATGCTTCGAAGATCTAAGTTCCAAGGTTGAGATGAATAATACCTTCACCCCAACTTGAGAGGGAGTGTGGGTGTATCTTATTTCTCAGCATTTAATCCCTTACAATTTAAAATATGTACAACTAGGTAGATTTACAACTAGGAAGATTTGATTTGTTTTCAATCATTTGATTTTATTACTTTCCTTGTTAGTTGATTGATCAATCTTAGGAGATTGATTGATGATTCTTAGGATCCAATCTAGTAAGATTTGATTAGACTCTCCTTATATAAATATATCCCTTTGTATAGTGAATGATATATGAAAAATACTTTCAATTCTATAGATCCTTTCAAGTGCCTCTGATCATTTCGGTGCTACCTTTGAAAGATAATCCCATTCCCTTTTGAAGATAATCTTGTCCAATGGATAAGCCATCTGAGGTGTAGTAACAGACAAATCATTGGGTGGAATATTCCCTCTATTTTCTTTTGCAAGACCTCTTGGCTTTGAGGATCTTCCTTTTGATATAATGATTTAAGTTTCTTAGCCTACAAGATGAAACATATTTTTACAAGCTTGATGTTTGCTGAAGAATACAAATTAGAAAGTGTTGTTTTGCCTTTGATGATGAAAAACTTTATATATTTGACATTTAAAAATGAATTATATTTTATCTTTGGAAATTGAAAATGATCGATCCAATTATGCCAAAGGATAAATATGATTTCAATGTATGCAAAATCTTTTGTATTTCTTTGAAATCATATTTATTTGTTGGAGTGTGACAAAATTATTTCGAACCATACACACTTGGTTATATCTCAAGACAAAATTGTTGACCATGTTAGTGAAACTGTCAACTGTTTTGTGCCTTTGAAATTTGGAATGTCAATTGAAGGCAAAAATGTAACGCCCCATTTTTTTCAAATATATAATGAAGCTAAATATAAGCTAATATCCCCCAAGGGCGTTATGGAAATCCTTACCAACGAAAGCAAAGGATTGAACCTGATAGCTAGCTAAAGCTATATAAAAATGATCTCCAAGAATAAAACCTCTAATATGAGTACACCGTAATGCATGACTTCAAAAAATCATCAAATATCTCTTACCACGATCACAGTACATAGCAAACACGACTTACAACTTTAACAGCATAATAAGTAAATCCAAACCCTACGTAACCCCTGTTTATACAACTATGATACACAACTCTCAAAACAAACCCAAAGATTACATAAGATCCATAATACATGAGTAACATGAAGTTAAACTAAACTTCAGCCTTCTCGTAGCTCTTTTCTCTTGCTTATCTCCGGGTACCTGACACATTGAGATACCTGGGACATTGAATATCCTAGGGGTATGAAACGCCCGAGTTAGATTATTACATCTAAGTGAGTGGTAAGAAAGAAAGGAAACAGTGCATGCAAGAGCAAAATGCAATATATCAAGAGGTCTCCCCGAGTCACCATCATTTCTGTAGGCCCTCGTGTGAAACGCCTCAGCCCCACCTGTAGACTAAACCCCATTTGTAGGCACGTGATCGAAGTCCAACCCCTCAGCCCCACCTATAGGTATGGCCCCACCTGTAGGTACGGGATTGCCCCCAATCATCGTGACGATTCACCAACAAGTGACCAACCATCATATACAAATTTTTGATCCACAAATAGCCACTATCACCAAACAACATGTTGAAGACAAAGCAGAAGGAATATGCACAAACTAAGGAAAATATGATGTGCAAACCACAAGCCATGCGCGAGAGTAATCATGTTTAACCCAATCGATGAACTACAACCACAAACTCCGTGATGTACGCAAAATAGGAAAGAAATGCTCAGAGGCAAGGAAACATGAGATGTAAGCCACCAACCCCACATAAATGAGACCAAGGTTAATCAAGAAGAAGCAAGAAGCATGCGAAAACCACTCACCTTGATGGTTTACCCTAAGAAGCACTATTTACGATGAGCGGGAATGGTTTTCTAGTGGTTTTGACACCGTTTGGCACGATTTATGGTGGCAGCCAAAACTTTCCAATTGGGATTTTTCTCCCTCGTTCTTAGCGGACTTTTCTTCCTTCTTTTGGTAAAACTCTCCCCTCTTTCTCAAGAACAAGACCCTTCCGCTTGTTTCCCTCAATTTGGCAGAGATTTTCTTTAGAAATGTTTGGAATGATTTGTAAATAAACCCATGGCTTTATTTATAAACTTCCTGGGCCAATCACATGTCGCCACCTTGCGAGGTCATCATGAGACTTCAAATCCTATCTCTAAGTGGCTAATCAATGGTTGCCACATGTCCTTATGGATAAGGTTTGGAGACTTTAGCAAACTTGGAGGCAAAGTAAGCTTGGAAGCTAAGAAAAGACTTGGAGAAGACTTGGACTTTAAAACGATCCAAAGCTACAGTTGATTGAAGTTTGAAATCCAAAGATATTTTGAAGTTCATATCTTTTACACTAATTTCCAAGATTTTTGGTCAATTGCACTTGTACCCGAACTTCCATAATTACAAATTTTCCCCTAGCTCCGAAAATAAACTTTTGTCTTAGGCAGTACGTCATTTGATTCTGAAAAAATCTTGGATATTACAAAAAATTTTGACCGATTTGTTACAACTGTCAACTATTTTTGGCCTTTCAGCAAAAACAATTGATCGTTCACTTTAACTATTGATAGGGCAAAGTTTAAGTAAGTTCAAAAAAAAGTCAAAAAGCTACTGTATAATGTTGACTTTGTTAGATTTGTGCATGTAATGACACCACACACCCAAGAGGGGGGTGAATTAGGTGATTTTAAAATTTTGATCAAGTTTAGAGAATTTAAACAAATTATTGTTGCCAAGTTACATCAATGCATTTATAACATGGGAAAGATGAGATTGACGTCCACGTGAAAGGATTGTTAGGAGTCCAAAAATAATCAGAGGCTGAATAATGATTAGGGGGCCTTGAGGGATGATGACTTACTGATGTTGATCAACAGTTGCTTGTTGATAAATAGGAGCCCTGAAATAACTTAATGCCCTTGAAGAACCGACTGGACCTAGAGAACCAATTAGCCTTGGAAAATGAATAAACGGTGAGAGGCGCGGGTGACCCCCATGTAAACCATTTGATGCTTAAATTAGTCTAAGTTTAAGAGCAAAATGGAGTCCCAGCAAATGAGTGAGAAGGCAAGCCTCCTATTTATAAAAGAGGGAAAGGGGGACACGTGAAAGACATCCCAAATTTCTCAGATGGCATATTTTGAGTATATTCTCGGCATATTTGTAACATCCTAAAATTTTGAAGATAAATAATTCTAGTATTTAAGATCATTTATTGAATATTTGGGGATTTAAGAAAAAAAAATTAATTTATATTGTCTTGAGGAAATGGGAAAATATTTGGTAAAGTCGGGTATAAGTGTAATTATTAATCTAGGTGTAAGTGTGAATTTCAGAAGTTTTGGGGTGCTGGTACAAATTCAAAAAAAAAAAAGTTTGAAGGTCTTCTTAAAATTAAATTGGTGCAATATAAGGGTAAAAGCGAATGCGAGCGCAGGCGATCGCGCGCGAGGGAGGAGAAGGTGAGGTCGTTGGTTCGAGCGAGGAGAGGCACACACGGGAGAAGAAAAGCTAATTTTATTCCCCTAATGGAAGGCCGAAATGACATCGTTTCGACCCAAAGGTGGTGGCCGCACACATGGCCCAGCGGCTGCCACTTAGCTACGCCTCAGCCCTTCATTTTCCCAATTTAAGGGCCGACTTCGGCCTTCTTAGAGAAAGAAAACAGAGGAGAAAATGAGGGAGAAAATGAGGGGCTGCGAACAGCTCGGGAAGGGGAACAAAAGGGAAGAAATTGGGGAAGAAGTTAGGAGATTTTTGGGTAATTTGCGATTAAAGTAAATAGGTAAGTGTGTAAAATTACTAGGGGGTATCGTATGTTGAAATTATGCGTTTTGCGAGGTCAGATTCGATTATTATAGGCCATAATCTTTACATTTTTTTATAAAACATTTTACTTCGCAGCGGAAGTACGAGGGAAGCTGTGATTGGCTATTTACAGGTAAGCTCCTAACTTTCTCCTTACATTCTTGAGTTCCTATGTATGTAATATCCCAGATTTTCTAAAGGACTCAAGTGTAATTTTTCTTGGGCCGTAAGTAGAATTTTCAGAAGTTTTGGGACTTAAGTATAATTTCTTACAATTATCAGTACTGAATCGACTGCAAGGAATGCCTTGGAATGCAGATGTCTAAGGAAAAGAATATGGTACTGACGAGCATTTCGAGATTCGATTTATGAAATTGAAAGCGGTCAGATCGAAGACAATTTTTGGTACAACTGCAATTCAGGCTGAAAAACTAAATTATTGTAAAGGACATCCGGGAAGTCAGAGGAACCCTAAGGGTGGTCCGGTTTTACAAGTAAGGTAACCCTAAAGTATTTTCGAGTGGAATAAAAGTTCTGAGCAGGCATAGGGACAAAATCGGTCTTTATTGAGTAAATGTCGATTATTAATTTTGATAAATCAAGATTTTGAGTGGCTTGAGGGTAATTAATTTAAGGCATTGGAGGAACCCAGTGCAATTAATAAATCCCTAAGTGAAATTAAGGAGAAATTGGAAGGGGTAAATGTGTAATATATATGTGTGGCTTGGGGGCCAAGTGTGCTACATTAGGTAACAAAAATTAAATCTGATTTTGTCTCTCATTTGAAGCCATGGCCGAGAGAACCAGAGGGAGGGGCAGAGATCTGATGCGTGAGTGTGTGTGTGTGAGAGAGAGAGAGAGAGAGACAAAGCTTGGTGCAAGCGACCGATGGCTAGCCGGTGATGACGGCCAAAAGAAGCAATTGCAGCGGCAACAGTTGAGGCAAGTATTGGCCATGAAGTGCGGTGGAGCTGGAGGGATTTTCGATGTAGCAGCAAGCGTATGGTGGTGTGGTAGCGCATGGAGGCAGCAACGATGGTCGGAGGTAGCGATAATGGCTGTTGCAGCAAAGGCCAATAGCCATAGCAGCTCGTTGCGCGCAGGGAAGGCCGACAGAGGCTGCTCATGGCAAAGGCGGTCATTAGCGTTGGTCGCGTGGCGGCTGGGGACGACTAACGATCGTGGAGCGGGTCGTAGAAGCGACCAGCAGAGGCCTAGTCGGTGGTGGCAGGCGGCTATGCACGCAGACTGTGCCTAGGACGAGCAAAGGAGAAAGAAGATGAAGAAAGAAGGAAAAAAGAAGAAGAAAAAAAATATAGAAAATATCCAAAAAATATTAGAAATTCGGGGAATTAATTTGGAGCTTGAGGAGCATGTCCGAGGTCAAAAAATTGATCGGGCACACATTTCGAGATCGGGGCATGCATATCAATGAAGCTTGAGAGGCTAAGCTAAGGTGAGTAAAATTTCCTAGAAAATCCCAAAAAATCAAGACGGTTATTTTATGGTATAGAGAAATATTTGAGAAATATTTAGTTTGGATTTATTGAGGAAAAATAGGAAGAAATAGAGGAAAATTACGAGGAAATTAGAGAAAAAATATAATATTGATATTCTTGAATAAATATGATGGCCAGGGTATGTTGAGGTTCCAAATTGAGTACGTTAGAAGCCTGTCATGAGAATCAAGAAATTCTGAGATACGTTCGAGGTAAGTGGTTCAGCCCAAAACTCGATTTTATGTAAATGGTTTATCATGTTGTCATGTCTTGATGTGAATATGTCATGTAGACTGTATTTATATGTATTGATGATAAAATGTGCATATGTACAAGTTGATATTATTGATCATTCATCGCATAAGGGTTTGAGAGTATGGACCGGGACCGCTGCTCTTCCAAGAGTGCACCCATACACCTCGGCATGTTGTAGGAAGCCGTAAAAATGGGGAGTAGCACTAAGGTATGGTCGACTGAAACAAAAATGAAAAGGAAAAGGACATTTTGCATCCATGCAAAAAATATGTTTATTGTTCGCTTATTTAGATAATTCATCATCTAACTTAGGCTTTGCCCCTGGAATATTCGAATGTTCTAGATGGAAATTGTAGCAGAAACGAGGATGAATGAGGTATGAAATGGCACTAGCAAAATGCATGATGAATTGAATATATGTTTTGTAGTCCATGTATTTAAGTTCTGCTACTTTGAATTTTGAACGTTTGATTATGATGATATATAACCTTATTTATGGTTAATATTAAAGTTAAGGCTCGATTC
This sequence comes from Diospyros kaki, assembly GCA_036245055.1. Lineage (NCBI taxonomy): Eukaryota > Viridiplantae > Streptophyta > Magnoliopsida > Ericales > Ebenaceae > Diospyros > Diospyros kaki. The sequence continues at coordinate 21,978,248 of BSEG01000010.1, read as the reverse complement.
TAACTTCCACATTTGATATTTATGATGATTCTCTTTCGAGATAAATGTATGAAAATTTTTAGATGGATATCAGGAATTATATGGTTTAGCCGTAATTTGAATAGAAAAAAATTTGTTATCCCAAAACTGTCCCAATCTATAACATGCCCGAAAAAGTAGAGTGTTACAACGTAAGTCTCCGTTGTTTTCTATATTTAATTCCCTCCCTTACTGTGAGACCCCGTTTCAACATAAGGTTGCCACATAATTTAAACAAGGTTTGGATATCGAAAATTGGCTTGATAGCAAAATAAATCGCCAAATCGACTGCAGGGAATGTCCCGGAGTGTAAATGTCTATGGAAAATGATATGATCTCGATGAGCATTCCGAGATAAGATTTATGGAATTAAAAGAAGTCAGAATTGAGATGGTTTTTGGTACAGCTAAATTACAGTTGTGAATGAGGTTGAAATACCGAATTGTCATATGAGACTTTTGAGAAGTTAATGGAACCATAAGGAGGCTTCGATTTTTCGTAACGATCAACCCTGAGATGGTTTTGGGATGAATCAATAGCCCGGTGAGGACCTGAGGGCGAAATCAATTTTTTTAGGTAAATTCGAAATTATTAATTATGGATTTCAAGCATGGTAATGCAAATTAATTGGTGTTAATGGGTGTGTTTGGAATTTAAGATATTTTCCAAGTGTAATAAGGATAAAATATGCAGATTAAATGGGTACTTTTCATATTTATATTAGTGTAATATTATATATATATATGTATTATGTATAAGCATGCACGTATGGTGTGGGGAGCATGGCAGAGGCATGTTGGAATTGGGCAGAGGGTTTGAGGGGAATGTTGTGTGTGCGTGTGTGCTGGAGGAAGCTTCTGGGAAGCTTCATGGCCGATTGAGTGGCGCCCAAGCTGCATTGTATATATATATATATATATAGAGAGAGAGAGAGAGAGAGAGAGAGAGGCCGATTTCGGCCATGGCAGTGAGCTAGCATCCGAGAGTTTGATGCGGGGATTAAGAGGGAAATGGTAGTGAGGGGTGGCGGGCTCGGTGGAGGCTAGGGAAGCTTCTAAAGTGGGTGACGATGGCCGAAAACGGCTAGAGACGGGCAGATGTGGCCATGGTCGTGGCCAGAGGAAGAAGGCAGCAAGCTCGGCTGAGCATGGCTAAGCACAAGGAGAGAGAGAGAGAGAGAGAGAGAGTGCTCGAGAGGGAAAGAGGCAGACCTGAAATGGCAACCATGGAAGCTACAAGCCTAGCGAGTAATGGCCGTCGAAGGCGACTGAAGCAGAGCAAGGCTGGTTCGATAGTGGCCGCGGTGGAGGCAGCTGCTGGACGAGGAGGCGACGTGGTTGCGGGTGGCAGCCGTCGGAGGCGTGCGGTGGCATTGGAAAGCGGTGGCGATGGCCGTAAGGCTGCCATCCGCGCAAGCGCACTGTGCGCGTGTGCTCGGTGAAGAAGAAGCAAAGGCGGGAGGGAGGAAGAAGAAGAGAAAAAGAAGGAAAAAAGAAAAAAGAAAAAGAAAAGAAAAGAAAGAATAAGGAAAAAAATAGAGAAAATGTGGGAAAAATTTTGGAAAATAGGAAATTATGTTTCGGTGACATTTCAAAGATTTTGGCGAGAGAAATTATTTGGGCACGTGTTTCAAGGTGATGCATGAAAATTGAGATGGTGCACGAAAATCGAGATAATGCGTGAGAATCAAGATAGTGCGTGAGAATCGAGGTGATGTGAGAGAATCGAGGATTTGAACAACATTCGAGGTCAGTCGCGCATTTTGAGGTTAGAGCGCACATACCGAGAAAGCCTGAGATGCTAAGTTAAGGTAAGTAAAATTCTCTAAAATTTTCAGTAAATTAAGAAAATTATTTTGTGAATTGCTATAGGGAAATATTTGGAAAATATTGGAGAAATAATTAGTTTGGATTTATTGAGGAAAAATAGAATGAAGTTGAGGGAAATTATGAGGAAATTAGGAAAGAAATAGAATATTGATATTAGTGAATGAATATGATGACCAGGGTATGTTGAGGATCTGAATGGATATGTTAGAAGCCTGGCACGAGAATCAATATGTTATGAGATGTGTATGAGGTAAGTGGTATTTCTCAATTGGATTTAGTTTTATGAATAGGCTTAGTTTGTAAGTGATTTTCTCAAAACCCAATTTTATGTAAATAGTTTTATCATGTTGTCATGTCTTGATATGAATATGTCATGTAGATTGCATTTACATGTATTGATGATGAAATGTGCATATGTTCACGATGATATTATTGATCATGCATGATAAGGGTTTGACAGTACAGGCCGGGACCGCTGCTCTTCCAAGGGTGCACCTATACACCTCGGCCTGGGAAAGAGGTTGTAAAAATGGAGACTAGCATTAAGGTACAGTCGGTTCAAACCGAAATGAAATGAAAAATGACATTTTGCATACATGCACGAAATATGATTTTTGTACCCTTACTTAGATGATTCATCATCTAACTTGCCTTTAGATTATTCAAACGTTCCAGATAGAGATGATTGCAGAAACAGGGATGAATGAGGCATGAAATGGCACTTAGCTAAGTGCATGATGAGTTGAATGATGAATTGAATGTACGTTTATGTAGCCCATGTATTTAAATTCTGCTACTTTAAATTCTGAACGTTTTGAAAGAATGATGATGTATAACCCTCTTTAGGGTTAATGTTAGTTGAAGACTTATGTTATGTTTTAAGTCATTGATGAATAGGCTTGTATTGAGAGTTAAGTTCGAAAAGCGATCATATATAACCTTATTATGGTTAATGTTAAAGTTTAGGTTCGATTCTAGCTTATGCATTTGATATATATAATAATTCCCTTTGAGATAAATGTGTGGAAATTTTGGGATGGATATGAGGAACAATCTATAGAGACGTAAGCGCGATCTCCTCCAAGTCAATCCACACGATCGATCCTTCCACGGACGCCTCGAGAAGTGTTAGCAACCCTAGGCGCCTTTTGAGAGACACAAAATTTTTCTTGTTCTTTTCCAGCTTCTTAAGTGGCATATAAATAGAGTTTAAGAACCCTAATCGTGCCTTGGAAAACCCTAAACACTTTAGGCCCGACCCTTAATCACATTAGGCCGACTCTTTCTTTTTAATTGTGGAATGGGCTCAATTTAAGTGTGTGACCCCTTAGGTCCACCATTAGATTAGATGTAGGCTAATTCTATTGGACTATATCAAGGCCCAACTTATTAGATTAATTAAACTCTTTAATTAAACTCATGGGCTTCTTAATTAAACTCTTTAATTAATAGTTTTAGAATTAATCAAATTAATTCTAAAACCCTACATATCATAGTTATCATCTAGCAACATGCCATGAATACCTAACAAACGATGAAAAATATGGACCTTTTCAATTGCAATTACCGTGCAATAAAATCCTTTCATCTATCTATGTGCCGATTGAATTTAGGGTATGATTTTATGACGAAACCCTAATCATTCAATAACTATGTATCCATTTCAGATTTATGACTTGATAGGTGAAATCAAAACACGTTTTAATTTTCACCTCACCATGGCAAGGATTTCCACAGTCATGAAATCATCGGAATACATAGGACATCCTCTCATCTTGACGATAAGTGATGAATCCTATTTCGACATTCACAAGCCTTCATATGTGATAAAACCACGCCCAGTGATAGTTTGTCAATGACTCTATTAGAATCTAAAAAGCACTAAACCGTAACTAATCAAATATAAGACTACCATGATGTCTCAAGTCTAAGGATCAATCTACACTATTACAACACAAGAATTCCAATTCGACATTAAACAATTACCATTAGGAATTCTGTAGCGCGTCAATTTAGTGTACTTATTCTTATAATAAGCACCCACATATATGCACTAGTGTCCTCACACCAATATCCATGAAATAAGATATTCTCCTGATTGAGTATACATCATATGTGTTAGTCTATCCGAGTTATTAGTGTCCAATCCTAATAACTCTATGACTAGGAACATTTAAGATCAAGGTTTGTAAGGAATATGTTTCATGATCGTCATCTCTATGCATGACCATATTCTATGAGTCTATTTGATCTATGGACTTTGTCAAGTATGAATTGTAATAAATAATGACGACAACCATCAATGACAAAAAAAAAAACATAATGTATTGCAGTAATAATTGATTGAAAATAAAGAATCCAAATATAAAATATTATCAATTACATAAAACATGGTTGGCTTGTGGGGCATAACTCTAACACCTAATTCCCAGAGGGCTCTTTGATTTAGCCTCCATTGAAGGCCTACTGGAGCTTGATAACGGAGATGTGGATGCCCAGAACGAACTCGTCGATGCCAAGAAATGAGTGAAAAATAGCTAGGAGGTCATGGACACCAATTCGTCATTTGGATCGAGCTCTTCCACTCGTTCAATGGCGAACTTGCCACCAATTAAGGTGAGAGTTGAAGATGCCTAGATGGTTGGGTTGGACGAACACTTTTTGCATTTGGTTGCTGCTTCCAATGCTATTCAAAAGCAAGAAGAAGAGTTGGCGCTTTTGGTAGCTCATCCACTGCTCGGTGTTTGCCGTCCTCATTCCCAGCTGTTCACAACTGTTACTAGAGAAGACCTAGAAAGAGAGAGAGAGAGAGAGAGAGAGAGAGAGAGAAGAAGATGGAGGCGTCGAAAATTGGGTCGGAGGCGAATAGCGGTGGCTGCAACGATAGTGGGTGTGACTGCGACAAATGACCACTAGAATGAGGTAGTAGTCGCTGGCGAGAAGGAAAAGAAAGAGAGATGGGGAAAGGGGAAAGGGTTTTGGGGATTTGGATTAGTGACATGTGGTAGATTTTCATTGGTTGTTATTATACAATCAGGATGTGATTTTTATTACTTACCACATCAGCGCTACGTCACCAACTCCGGCGAGAGGCTTGCTAGAAAATTAATTTATTTATTACATTGCAAAACATTTTAAATTTCTGTGATTACTTTGTAAAGATTTGTAAAGAATTGAAGTATAGTGATCACTTCGCAAACAATACCAAAGTTTGGTGACCTTGGGTATGATTTACCCATTATCTTTACTATGACTCCAAAAACATCTAATGATTGGGTGATCCCAAGGCCATGATAGTTAATCTCAAGCTATGGGGGGGGGGGGCTATAATCTCAAGCCTTGGGGTACACAGAGGGGCGGGAGGGGGGGGGGGGGGCTATAATCTCAAGCCTTGGGGTACACAGGGGCATACTCATCGTTCTAAATCTTAAACCCTAAACAAAACAAGACACTACACAAAAGTGAGTTCTCAACCAAAATCTTGTGGCATTTTATATAAATAAAATGAGTTACTTTTACAGAAATATGATTCCTACAAATTAAAATCCTATATTTAATGTCATATTTCTAAGAAAGTGACTTAATTTATTATGGAAAACACTTTTTCATATTTTATGGGAATGTGATCCTTACCAAGATAGGTGGTGAAAACTTAATTTTCCAAGTGTTGGGAAAGTGACCTCAAATTTTTGAACAAAATTGCCCTTTTGCGTTTTATATAAATAAAGTGAGTTACTTTATAAAAATATGATTCCTACGGATTAAAATCCTATATTTAGTATGTCATATTTCTAAAAAGTGACTTTATTTATTATGAAAAATCCTTTCCCATATTTTATGTGAATGTGACCCTTATCAAGATAGGTGGTAAAAAGTTTAATTTCCCAAGTGTTGGGAAAGTGACCTCAAATTTTTGAGACAAAATTGCCCTTTTAGATTTATTGCTAAAAAAACTAATATTATACTACTTCATTAAAACTTTAAATATACTACTTTATTTTGATATATAATATATATTTTGTTTATGTGATACTATATACTAATGTAATATCATATATTATATAAATAATAGAATACATAATAAATTATTATTTATATATAATATAAATAAAAATACATAACACATTATATAATTATACATACATAATGTGTATTATTATATACAATAATATATATTCATATTTAATATATTGTATATTATATATTCCAAAAGTAAAATATATAATATATATTTTATGTGACCTTATTATCAATGCTTCATAAATAAATATTTCTTAAGAACATAAGATTTCATTTAAGTCACGGGGGGGTTATGCTTGAAATTTTTAAGTACTTTTGAAGGAAAGCGTCCAAAACACTTGCAAAGCTATTTTTCTAGAATATTGCCTCTTCCAACCATGCATTGAGATATGAGGCTCAATTTGCTGGAAATGGGTTGCAGTTGCGCATGCTTCCTGATCCTGATGAAGAAGCAAGCAATCTTCAAACGGAAATCCTTGTATAAACTTTTTAAGCGGTAACATTTGCAAGCATCTCTCTCCCATCCCAACAAAGGAGTAGTAATCTGAGCAGTGCATCAAGTAAATGTATTTAAGGGTCAGCAAAAGTTCAGTTAAATTAAACTAGCCGAATTGAATCGACAAATTCGATCGGTTCGGTTCAATTTTTGAAAAGAAACGATTCGGTTCGATTATCTATTTTGTTAAAAATCGATTATTCGGTTCGGTTTGATTATTTTGATAAAAATGATCGAAAAACCGAACTAGACCGTGTAGGAATAACCCCCCCGGGTGAACCGAACCGTGCACCCCCCCTCACGCGCGCATGGCACCCCAGGTCTGGTCTATTGTCTTCTCTTTCTCTCTCACCAATTCGTCGTCCTCTTTGAGTCTTCGTAGATCTAGCTAGTGGCACTGCCTCCTCATCTCTTCGTCCCTTCTTTCTCCCTCCACCATCCCTCGCCATCACCGATGGCGAAGATGAAAACGAAAGCTCTTTGAGACTTCGTAGATCAGGCACTAGCCGACGACACTACCTTCTCATCTTTTCGTCTATTCTCTCTCCCTCCACCATCCCTCACCATTGCCGATGGCGAAGACGAAGACAACGTCGATGGTTTTTCAGTAAGTTTTTCTAGTACTTCTCTTTTACATTGAAAGTTTGAAACTTAGATCTACTAAAATCTATTAGATGCTTTTAATTTTTAGATGTGCAGGTCATCGTAGTTGAGGGAATCAAATGATCGGTTCTAATCATTGGAATCACCGACTGACTAGGTGGCCGACGACAACAGCAAGGTCAGTCTCTTGATTATTTTGTGTTCTAGTTCGATTTTCAGTTCGATTCTGTTAGCATGATTTAGGTTTCAGTTAATACGGTTTGTTGGGGTTAGTTGGTCGGTTCGATTCCGTTATTACATATCGTTCAGTTCAGTTTGGTTTGGTTCATAATTTTAGGTCGATTCGATTCGGTTATAATTGATTGCACACTCCTAAATGTATTATGTCGTCTTTATGTGGGCGTGCAAGCTAGGAAGAAAGCATGCACTGGTTGTGTATGTTATTTCTAGCTCAGTGTTGTTTATTACAAGAATAATAACAGTAAACTTGTGGAAAAGAGAATTGATAGTGAACATAACAGGAGACATGTAAGCTTCATATATGCTTTGGTACAAAATCTATTTGATACAACAGCATCTTGAAAATGAGTGGAAAATGCACATGATGTGGTCGCCACAGTTGTTGATATGATCAAGGCAAGAGTCTGCAACAAGTGCATTCGGATAAAATTTTCTCTTCTTCCTCCTCCTTTCATGGATTCATGGCTCGTTGGAGCCAATTGAAGAAATGAATTTCTTCTCCATTAACTGACCCTTTCAGAACTGGGCTCAACGGTGTTGCATGCACATTTGACAAACCGAAACCGATTTCACATTGGCATAAGTGCAATATTCACAAGACCAATGCCCCGAGTCATCAAGATTTCTGGAAGAACTGCTTGATCTGGATGCAATTCCCTTGCCCCTACTACTTCTTCCCTTGCTGCTCCAACGCCCCAAGTTCTTGGAGCTGGCAGGGAGGCTGCATGCCCCACCACAATCAACATCTGACAGACCATTCTCTAAAGCTCGAACAAGGTTCTCAAAATGGTTCTTTGTCACGCTGTAATGATTCAATTAAGCTATCATCAAATAAGACAGCTGCTGATTTTACCAGTATTCACGAAAACTGTACTTTTGAGAATTAAATCCACATTTTAATGAGTTCTGACAGTTACTCTCTTTTCCAAAATAGTAGCTCAAATACAAGAAAAACCCACCAGAAAAGAATACAACAGAAGCAGGTTGCCTGCAATTATCTGATAAGCAGATGGTAGGGAACATAGTTGATTGCTACCAAGTAGCGTGTCTATGGCCTCCAAAACTGATCCTAGCTGATGTTTCAGCCAGAACAAAAGTGAGTATAATGGTTTACACCATATCCAAAATCTGTACATGTAGAGCGATGGCCATGCACTTTCGCCCTCTGTAATTCTTGTGGCATAAGTAGGAAAAAGTTGGATTTCACTCTCATTTTTTCCCAATAAATCATTAGCTGGAATAAATCCCTTTGCCTCTGCAAACACAGAGGTATTCTTTGAAGTGCATTTAAGCCACAAGATTTGTGAAGCATCAAAAGTTGTTTGGTCTTTCCCATGAAGCATGGAGACCTCCAAATGGGTATTGCTTCCATATCCATTATGCATCCAACACATAGATGGCAGACAGCCCCAAAAATTGTTTTGGGCGGGCCATTATGATTCATGGGGCACATCAAAGTACTCGTTCACACATCATCAGGTCTAATTTATGGTAAATGGTAGCAGATGGGTTTACTTGAAAGTTGGATGTTGGCATATGCCTATTTATTTATAAATTTAGCCATTCTTTCTCTTATTGAGTGCTCAATGTAATTGGTGTTTTAAAATCCTAAAGAAGAATTATAATATAATTTTAAGATTTAATGTTGAATCAGTATTGTGCTTTTTGTGATTAGTAGAGATTATTTTTATACACCTTAATAATAAAAATATATAAACATAAGATTTAAAGTTGTCATATCAAACATCATGAATTTAGACAGTAGAGATCTAGATTCATTATTCATATAGTGAACCCCACCTAGTGGGATTAATGGTTGTGATCATTATATTTATAGACATGAAAAAGCATAAGACAGAATATCTACAAAAGTCTTGTGGAATTTGTTAGAGAAGAATGGAGTTAGGATTGCTTATATATAGGCTATTAAAGATATACATATATGCTATTAAAGATAGGTATCGTCGGGGGTGGATCTAGAAATTTATGTAGTGGCTGAAATTTTTTTTTGAGATGTAGAACTATACATCACAGATTTTGGGGTTGGCTGTAATTGTTTTTGGGACTAATTTATTATTAAAATTTAATTTTTTATATTAAAAAATTAATTTTTTAATATAAGAAATTAATTTTAATTGTGGGGCCTAGGGCAGCTCACATGTAGATTCGCCCCTAGGTATCATCAAATAGAAATGTGTCTTAGGACTTATGGAGGTAAAATTGAGCCTTGACCAGTTACAATTTGATTACATCAAGGATTCACATTCAGCTCTTACCTCTTTCTTGTTTACGGGATGAATGCACAAAGCACGTCCAAGAAGAAACACCTTGGGGCATGCTATTTGTAGATGATAATATTGGTGGATGAGACAAAAGAAGACATGAATAATAAATTTGAATTATGGAGTTTCTCCATAGAACCCATAAGTTTTAAAATAAATAGGTCAAAAATTGAATATGTAGAATGTAACTTTAGAATATTGGACAATTAAATACTAACATGTGCAGAACATGACCATAAGTGAGATGAGATGTTACAATGGATGTGGGGCCATATTAGAAAAGACAAAAAAAGAAACAAGATCACATGTAATAAGATGGACTGGTGCCTATTGAAGATAAGATACAAGAGTAATGATTAAGATAAGTTGGATATGTGAGAAAACCAACTGATGACTTGTAAGGTGACTGAATAAAATGGAGGAAGTTAGTAAACGAGGGAGAGGAGGACCAATAAAAGAAACATGGCAGGAAACCCTTAAACATGATGTAGGTTATTTCAAAGGATTTGTCCGTGGATAAAGATGGTTCAAGGACTATAATCCAACCCCACCTAGTGGGATTAAGGCTTGTGATTGTTATTGTTGTTTACATTAGCAAAATACAGTACAGTGATATCTAATTATTTTATTGATTAACCATGTGGAAAGTACTGCAATTCTTTAATCAGTATTAACAATCAACAAACAAAGACAGATATAGCTGCTTAATGAAAGGGGGAAAAAATTTATATATTCTCAAACTGCTAAGGGACAAATTCACCGTCATGCTGCCCACATGGCATCCCAATTTAACTGTAACTTGGAGCATGGAGTGAGCTTATACCGTGAAAGAAATAATTGAGTAGAAATACCTGGTCAGTCCTGCTAACTTTGTGCGGAACGCATTGAAGTTTGTGGATGGTTCATCTTCACTGAGGTAAACTTGCAGTTCCTTCTCTGCACAGTGATGAAGGCGCTGCAACCCAGATTCAGCCTGGCCTGAGGGGCATCATACACATGCATCTTAAAATAAAGCAAATAAAACCACAAGCCTGCTTTTTCAATGGAGGAAATGAAATACCTTGCAAGTACTCAAAAAACTGCTTCTTGGCATGTTCATGTTCAGGCAAATAATATCCATAAGCATATGTCCACTTTAGCACCCGCCTACATTCAACTATCTGCAAATACAATTAATGCAATGACAGAGTGGAATCTGCAAGTAAAACGAAATAGAAATAATATACCTGTAGCCAGGCTTCTATTATGAACTTAAGCTGTGATTCAGGCTGGCGCTGTTTGTCACTTAGCTGCTCAAGCTGCAAAACAAAAGATGATTAATCATCCCTTTTTTATTTTTTATTTTTTTTTTAACTAGGGACATTAAAATCTGATGTCTACGGTAAAACCATTAAAAAATACATTAGCATAAGGTAAAACCCAGGTTCCAACTTTCTCAACCTGATTGACAAATCGACTATTCACTTTTCATTTCATATTTATTTGATTTCTGTAATTTAAATTGGAATATGAGGTGGTAATCAGCAGCGCCTGCCAATATTTAAATGGTTGGCAGCGGATCAACTGAAAAGCAACCAATATATGGCAGTTTAGATCCATGTTAAATGAACTCAGATTCAAATACTGGCTAAGCATGTCTCTCTTATAATATTATAGAACTAGATGATATCATTTAGAAATACTTGAAATCAAATTGGATTAACAAGTGAAAGTATTTCTGTCAGTCCAACAAACCTTTTTGTCACCAAAATTAGAGAATCCAAGTACCTTTGTGTATGGAGTGAGAAACATGTGCTATCCATGACCCATGTCTCTCAAAGGACAACCGGTACAAGGCTGTGTGAACTAGTCTGTGGGTCCATGCACACCAACAGCACACATGGACTAGGTAAGACTACATCCAAAGGATGGTAGTGTCACATTCCTAGGGTTACCTAGGGTTGTGATTGGAATTGGGGGAAGAAATCAGAATGTTAGAATTGAAGGAGGGGGAGAAATTAGTAGAAAAGGGAGGGAGAATTAGAGAAGAAACGAGAGAGGGATAGAGAGAATTAGGAAGATAGAATTTTCATTTCATTACACACGTCTCCAACCTCTTACAAGTAGCCTTTATATAGGTCTTAGCTAGTTGTTAACTGATTCCAAACAACACCCATGTGCTCCTAACAACTTGTAAAATATCTCCTAACAACTATTATAAGCCTATTACCATATTACTCCTTTATTGCTCCTAGGGTGATGACAATTCCCCCCTCCTTGAGAGAGTTCTTGTCCCCAAGAACTTGTAGCAAGTAGCCATTACTCTTCATCCAATCCCAGCCTTCTCTATCTGGTTTATCCTTCTTTCTTTATTTCTCCTTCTAGGTCTCTTCTTCTTCGTTCTTAGGTTCTCATCAATTGGAACAAAAATGATGATTATTGTAGTCAAGTCTACATCATCTCCAAGGAGTAACATATCATTTCCCTTGGGTTTGCAATAGTTTCCAAATTAAGATTGCTGGTACCCATAGTCTGAGGATCCAATATGATGCCAAAACCTGTCACTATGTCCACATCAAGCGCCTTTAATGAATTTAGCCGCTCCCTACCGTAGGTGAAAGCTAAAACCTGCAACTCTACACAACCGACTAGTTACCACATATGTTCCCCTCTTCTCCTCATCTTCTATGTTGGTTGTTTTGAACCCAGAGGGTTGACTAACTAGTTCTCCAGCCATCTGTTCATCCGTCAATGCAATAGACAAGCATTCGGATTTTCCAACTGGAGGAAAAACCAACACAACAACGGAAATTTTGTTTCCTTCGACAAAACCTATGACTTCTTTAGCTACCTCCCCTAACTTTTCCCCAGCTACAACCGGCTTGCAAAATTCCTCACCACTTTGAATTTGCTGCTAGTGGAGAGAACACTTAGAAATTAGACCAGAAAAAATGTCTTAATTTCATACTAATGAATGTATACAACATCCTCTTTTAAGGAGAGGATTATTAGCAAAGAAGGAAAGAAATAAATGACAGCATCCTAATATAATTAACTTTCTATATTTACATATTATTTACATAAAACACTGATCCTAGAATATTCTAGGATCAAGATTAGATCAGCATAATTCCAGCAATAATTCCAGCACTCCCCCTCAAGCTGGTTTGTAGATGTCTTCCATACCCAGCTTGCCAATAAGTTTATCAAACTGCTTCTTGTGTAGACCCTTAGTTAAAACATCAGCAATTTGTTCGGTGGTTGGAAGATATGGCATGCATATTATTCCAACATCGATCTTCTCCTTGATGAAATGTTTGTCTACTTCTATATGTTTTGTACGGTCATGCAATAATGGATTATGAGCTATAGAGATGGCAGCCTTGTTGTCACAATAGACTCTTATAGGTACTGAATGAGAAAACTTCAGCTCTTCAAGTATTCGTTTGATCCACATTCCCTCACAAATTCCATGGGCAACAGCTCTAAACTCTGCTTCTGCACTACTTCTAGCCACCACATTTTGTTTTTTGCTTCGCCAAGTGACTAGGTTTCCTCCAACAAAAGAACAGTAGCCCGAAGTAGATCTCCTATCGTCAATACTTCCTGCCCAATCTGCATCAGTGTAGATCTCAACTTGCAGGTGGACATGTTTCTTGAACATTAATCCTTTGCCAGGTGTCCCTTTAAGATATCTTAGAATTCTGTAGACCACCTCGAAATGCTCTGGCCCTGGTGAGTGCATAAATTGGCTTGCCATACTAACTGCAAAAGCAATATCGGGACGCGTATGAGACAAGTAGATTAACTTGCCCACAAGTCTCTGATATTGTTCCCTGTTCTTCACTTCTTCAGCTTTGGCAGCCTGTAATTTCACATTAGGCTCAATAGGAGTCTCTGACATCTTGCAACCGAGTAAACCTGTTTCTCCAAGAAGATCAAGTACATATTTTCTCTGATTGACGAAAATACCTTCTTTGGATCTTGCAAACTCCATTCCCAGAAAGTATTTTAGAATGCCCAAGTCCTTAATTTGGAACTCCTTTGCAAGTTTCTTCTTGAGGACTGCTAACTCTGTCTCATCATCACCAGTTAAAATAATATCGTCAACATAAACAATCAAAATTGCAACTTTACCATCTTTTGAGTGTTTATAAAATATAGTGTGATCTGCCTGACTTTGAAGGAAGCCATAACTAGTAACTGCCTTTCCAAAGCGTTCAAACCATGCTCTCGGTGACTGTTTGAGACCGTACAGAGATTTCTTTAGTCTACATACTTTGTCACTCCCAAATTTCTTTTCAAATCCTGGAGGCAAACTCATGAAAACCTCCTCTTCAAGATCACCATTAAGAAACGCATTTTTGACATCAAGCTGGTGTAGGGGCCAATCTGAATTTACGGCAAGAGACAATAGGACTCTGATAGAGTTTATTTTAGCAACAGGAGCAAAAGTCTCTTGATAATCAATCCCATAAGTCTGGGTGAAACCTTTAGCCACCAATCTGGCTTTGTACCTATCAACGTTCCCATCAGCCTTACACTTTATCGTAAACACCCATTTACACCCTACTATTTTCTTACCTTTGGGCAGGTAAACTATCTCCCAAGTGTCACTTCGCCTTAGAGCATTCATCTCCTCTATGACTGCTAATTTCCAATTCGGATCATTCAAAGCTTCCTGTATATTCCTTGGAACAAACAAGTGTGAAATCCTAGATGTGAAAGCTTTATGAGTTTTTGATAGTCTGTGGTAAGAGATATATTTAGCAATAGGATGTCTAGTGCAATTTCTGACACCTTTCCTAATTGCTATAGAAATATCAAGATCAGGAATAGTAGGAGAATAATTGATAATAGTTGAAGAATCAATTGGGGAACTATTGGGTACAATGGAAGGGAGTAAATTAGACGTTGAAATGGGATTTCTTACAGTGCCATTGCTCGAGTTTTCAGACTGGTTTTGTGTAGAGTTGACATTCAGGTCTTTGTTCCTTTGATGAGATCTCTGTCTAGTATAAACCTGAAGCTCAGAATTTAGATTGTGATAATCGGTTTGCAGTACTTCTCCCCCTGCACGAGAAACTCCTTTACTTGGCACCAAAGAACTAGAATCTCCTAAGTGACCATTATCAGAAACATGTGGTTCTGGAGTAGGACATATTGCATTTGGAAGTGGGACAGAAACATCCCAAAAATTTTCTTCAACTTCATGTGTCTCCCCCTGAAGAGAATTTTGGGTAAAATAGGGTTGTTTTTCAAAAAACGAAACATCCATACTGATATGGATTTTGTTTGTGAGAGGATCATAACACTTATAACCTTTTTTATGTGAGGCATAACCCAAAAAAACACATTTGACAGCCCTAGGATCAAGTTTGGAACGAAATTGATTAGAGATATGAACATACACAGTATACCCAAAAACTTTGATAGGAAGATCCGAATGTAATCGTGTGTTGGGAAAAACTTCTTTCAGGCACTCAAGAGGTGTTTTGTACTTTAACACTTTAGTGGGCATCCGATTTATCAAATAGGATGCCGTCAAAACAGCTTCACCCCATAAATATTTTGGAATATGCATAGAAAACATTATGGCACATGCGACTTCGAGTAAATGCCTATTCTTACGTTCAGCAATACCATTCTGTTGAGGAGTATTCCGACAAGTAGATGTATGGTGAATACCTTTTTCTTTCAAAAAAACCCCCAAGTGCTCATTAAAATACTCAGTGCCATTATCAGAGTGTAAAATACCAATTTTGGTTTGAAATTGAGTTTCTACCATAGTGTAAAAATTTTTGAATAAGTATTCGACTTCAGATTTTTTGTGCATCAAATAAATCCAACACAAACGTGTATGATCATCAATAAAGGTAACATACCACCGTTTGCCAGAGAAAGTAGAAATTTTAGATGGTCCCCAAACATCACTATGAATTATATAAAAAGGTTTGGATGCTTGGTAGGGTTTTGGTATATATGTAGAACGATGATTTTTTGCCAAGATGCAACTGTCACATTGAAAAAGTGAATAATCCATTCCTTTAAACAATTCAGGAAATAAACGTTTCAAATAGGCAAAACTAGGATGGCCTAGTCTAAGGTGCCATAGCATTATTGTGTCTGGAACAAGAATTGAACTAGTACTACTAAAGCCCTGAGCTTTTTTATTACCGACAGAGATATCATCAAAGTAGTAAAGACCTTCAATCATTCTAGCACGCCCAATCTTCGTCCCCAAACTCTGGTCCTGAAATTCACAATGAGAGTCAAAGAAAATAGCACGACAATTAGAATCTTTGCACAATTTACTAACCGACAAAAGATTGCAAGCTAAGTTAGGAACATGAAGGACAGAAGTGAGATTAATATTCTCAGTCAGTTTAATAAGTCCTTTGCCTGCAATAGGTGAAAAACTACCATCGGCGATTCTGATTTTTTCATTTCCGGAGCAAAGAATATAGGTATTAAAGAAAAGAGAAGAACTAGTCATATGATCAGAGGCTCCGGAATCTATAACCCATGGAGAGAAATGAAGACAAGAAAGGGCATTAGGTTTTCTATCTGTGTGTGCCAAGGAAACACTAGGAATACCAGATGAGGAATTGGATTTTAACAGCTGCAAAAGTTGATCAATTTGCTCTTTGTTGAAAGGACCGGTATCAACCCCATTGGCAGTAGGGACCCCACGATGTCTCTTGTCTCCTTGCTTACTGCTTTTCCAATTGGCAGGTTTGCCATGAATTTTCCAACAAGTCTCGCGAGTATGGCGTGGCTTATTGCAATGGTCACACCAGACCCGAGGTCGCTCATCATTTTTACTCTGGTAATTTGCAACCTTGTAGGCAGTAGCATTAGCATTAGCAATTAAAGCAGAATTTTCAAGTGTCTCACCAGTGGTCTTTTTCCCTAGCATGACACTCCTTCGGCTTTCTTCTCTTCTAACTTCGGCAAATACATCACCAATAGAAGGAAGGGGAGATCGGCCAATGATCCGTCCTCGCACTTCATCGAACTCGATATTAAGACCAGCAAGGAACTTGTAAATACGACCGTCTTCAACGAGTTTCTGGTGGCGGTTGCAATCATCTGTAGATTTCCACTCATATGTGTTGAAGAGATCAAGATCTTGCCACAATCGCTTCAAAGAATGGAAGTACTTAGTTACTGAATCATCTCCTTGACGAATCTCTCCCAATTTCAGAGTCAATTCAAAAACTTGTGATTGGTTTCCCAGGTCAGAGTACATCTGATTTACATTATCCCACAATTCATTTGCAGTAGGATAACACATATAATTAGAGCTGATATCTTCATCCATGGAGTTGACCAGCCATGTCATTACCATGGATTTTTCAGCATCCCAAATGGAATGGGATGGGTCATCCGCTGCAGGTTCCTTCTTATCTCCGGTAAGATAGCCAATTTTCCCTTGCCCACGAATATACATTCGAATTGATTGAGACCAGCGAAGAAAATTATCACCATTTAAGCGGATAGTGGTGATTTGGACAGAATCGGTTGGCTGGGTCGCTGGTAGTTTGGTTGGGACAATAGCAGCAGAGGGTGCAGTGGTTTCCGAGGTGACTTCAGACATGGTTTAGGAAGAAGAAACTAGTTGACAAAAAACAATCAGAAAAAATGGCTGCAGTGACGCTAGGAGGTGGTGACACTGGGAAATAGCAGCCAGCAACTGATGGTGAACAGCAATCACGGCACAAAAACGCGAGCAATTTGGTGTCCGGGAATGCAGTCGGTAGTATTTGGGGATGGCGCAAGTGGATCTGAGATCGGAAATACAATCCGATACAGCAGCAAGCAGGTCTGCGGCACCTTTGTTGACGATGACTGTTGTTCCAGCAGCTGTCTCTGAGGGTTGTTTGTCTTCCTTAGTCAGCGACAATATCTGGCTTCCAACTTCTGCAGAGGGACGACAGCCGATTGAGAGGCAGAGATGGCCAACAGATCTTGGGTCGACAATTGCCAACAGATCTTGGGTCAACGGCTGGGATTGATGGGCAGTCTAGGGTTTCACAGTGAACGGCTGTGATTCAATCCCTAAATTACTACTCTGATACCAACTTAGAAATTAGACCAGAAAAAATGTCTTAATTTCATACTAATGAATGTATACAACATCCTCTTTTAAGGAGAGGATTATTAGCAAAGAAGGAAGGAAATAAATGACAGCATCGTACTATAATTAACTTTCTATATTTACATATTATTTACATAAAACACTGATCCTAGAATATTCTAGGATCAAGATTAGATCAGCATAATTCTAGCAATAATTCCAACAAGAACTACTTTCAGAGTCATAACTTGTAAGAGATTTCCCTTGGTTAAAAGAGAAATAAGCATCTCTCTTTTCAGTGAGTGTGTCCCACTCCCCTGAAATCCCTGCTTTAGTTACCTCTGTTACCCTTAACACTGACAACAGGTTCACACCTTCTGCAATCTGGCTTACCCCTTCTGAAATGGTAGCAACACCATCATATTGTTCAATGCTAGAGCCTTTTATGTTGGTAGTAAGATATCCTCTAGCTAATGCTATCTCCACCTTCTCGCTACCCATTTTAACCCAAGCCAAAGAATCCTAGCTTTTGATAGGTCCAAAATCAGAGGAAGGATTCCAGCCCCAATATCTGTGTAGATTGATGGTCTTTTAGTTAGATTTTCCTGATCCAATGCTATTCCATTTCCCACAAACTTCTGATCTAGAACACCACCAAATCCTTCAACCCCATGCACTAGCCAACAGGGGTAATGAGTTGGCATCTTCCTTGTCAATTTCGCCTAAACCGGTATACTTCTTCCACTCTGCCTTGGAGGCAAGTAGTGAATCGGTTTCCCGCCATCTTGACTTCCCCTTTGGCTGCTCCATTTTAAGGAATTCCTCTAGGTTAAAACTCCTGCAATAATCATCGAAGAATTCAACAGGAAAGCTGCAGTGATACTTATTAGTCAGTATCATCGCAAACTCCTTCAACTGCACGTGTAACATACGACCGAATTCCTTGCACGCTCCATGTATCCCACTGCTTGTTTCCTTGTCAACTCGACTAGACTCATTATCTAACTTTCCCCATGCCTGATTTTTCTAGCTAAACTGCTCATGATTCCTGTTGTTTCCAACTGAAAATGCAACCTTCTTCTGCTGCCATTGAGGCTCTGACTGTCTCATGTGTGCACTACTTCCCAAGGCTTCACGGCCAGGACATTCCATTGAAAATGCAGCATCCTTTTGTTGTAATTGAGGCATACTTCAAAGGCCAAGGAGCAGGAGTACTGTACATCCTTTTGTTGCTATCTGAAATTTCCGTTAAAACTAACTGCAACTTCCGAGCCGAGAGTTACTTCTCCCATTCGATTATGATCGGCAATCAAACTTGCTAGAATATTTTGCTTCGCCTTACTAACAGCACCTGCAACAACCTCGGAAAAATCAGTCGCAAATCAAGCTGCTCTTCCGCTTTGATGAATCGTCTGACCTTCCTTCGGAGACGTCTTGTCTACTCGTCCACAATCTCCGACCAACACTTATTGAAGTTCAAACCAAAAGTCACCAAAGGCACTATCAGAACCAAATGGCCAAGTTGCCTCCAGCATAGCCTCCCGAATGGATCAACTCAGTTATTCAATCCATTCTTTGTGCTGTCCAGGATCGCTTCCTACAATGCTTTTCGTTCTGACATTGTTGATCTTGCAAAATTTCCCGATTCATCAACCTTTGTCAATGGGACTCCTTCCAATCTCGATTGGGTGATATTTCCAATCGGTGGTGTTCAATCCGTTCGCCTGGACTGCTGGACTCGCCTCGAATCCTTCCTCTGGTTCTGCCTACTCATTGGTCGCATTTGATAATGGCCGCGACACCTTCCTCATTCGCATCGCCAACTACAACGGAGCTCTCATACCGGTCTTCTGCGCTGGTAGCGAGTCTCCTAGCCATCTGCGTTAACATTAACGCACTCGCTATCACCTCGGAACTTCCGCACTCGTCATCTACTCCAATTGCAAAACTCTTGGCGGTCCTCGTTACCCTTTGACAGACTTCTTCCTACTCACAAACACTAGTTTGTTCGCATCGCCTCCGGTGCTACTGGAATTTGCCAGAACGGTGCACGATTTTTGAAACCGACCTACGCTTCACTTCTCAATTTCGAATCGAGAGTGTTTTTCTCTCTTAGTTATGACCCGTCCCTTGATTCCTCAGAATTGCTACTTGCACTCACCTATCAGGAGCTGAGAACGGTCGGTTTAGACCACTGCCGTAATTCAGCCATTCAAACCAAATTGCTATGAGATCGTCGGGATCACAACCAAGGAAAGATTGGCTCTAATACCATTTGTCACATTCCTAGGGTTACCTAGAGTTGTGATTGGAATTAGGAGAAGAAATCAAAATGTTAGAATTGAAGGAGAGGGAGAAATCAGTAGAAAAGGGAGGGAGAATTAGAGAAGAAACGAGAGAGGGATAGAGAGAATTAAGAAGATAGAATTTTCATTTCATTACACACGTCTCCAACCTCTTACAAGTAGCCTTTATATAGGCCTTACCTAGCTGTTAACTGATTCCTAGGAGCACCCATATGCTCCTAACAACTTGTAAGATATCTCCTAGCAGCTGTTATAAACCTATTACCATATTACTCCTTTATTGCTCCTAGGGTCATGACAATTCATGGCCCAAAGAAATAGTCTCACTTGATGCTTCCTTGGTTTGAACCCTGGTTCAACTCAAAGTTCTTCCCACTCTAATACCACTTGAGCTACCCCACTTGGGGTTCTTGTCAACATGTTAAGTTTTCATTTATTTTTTAAATGAAAACGAGAACTAAACACAAAACATTGAAAATGAAAAATGAAAACAGAAAATTGAAAGCTTTGGTAAACTAATTCTTAGTAACTCTAAAGAAGATAGGAAATATATGGTCTATAGGCATATATGTCTATTGAGATTAAAAATAATAAAAAGAAAAAAAAGTTAACCCTCTATCTAATAGCTTAAACTTTTAGACGAGATGGTTGTTCATAATTCAACATAGTATTAGAGTAGGCAAGGGTCTTCAATTCAAACCTTACTACTAACCCAATATTTAAATTGTTGCACATGTTTGGACAAGTTACTCATTGAAGCTTGGCCACATGTGAGGGTGCATGTTGAGAGTAAAGATAATAATAAAAAAGATAAAATTAACTCTCTATCTAATAGCTTAAGCTTTTAGATGAGATGACAGTTAACAATTTAATAATGTCCAAACGAAATAAAGCAAGCATCGAAAAACACAAAGAATAGTAAAGTAGTTGAACTAGATAATATCTTGATAAGAGGATGGAAATGAATGGGAGAAAAGGCTATTTTTCTATTAACAAAATTATTAAAAGTGATTCTTAAAAAGAGCACCAGCCTTTATTACTAAGTTCAATGAGCTTATGCCTTTTGATACAAATGATAAAAAGCAACAAGAGCAAAGGGATCAAATGTTTACTGTTCTTTACCTCCATGGGATACGATTGGAACTTGAGCCCTTCAAAACACAGATTCTAGGAAGTGACTCTTCCACCTATGACAAAGGTATTTGCTAGACTACTTAGACCTTCTTGCTCCACTGTTAATCATGGTAATTCTTTTCCTTTGAGACCATTTTTCTCTTGCTACTTCTTAGATCGGATCTCATCATAGTCGTGGAGATAGTTTAAGGGATGCTGTTAAGTGTAGCTATAATAGATCTACATAAGTAATGTAGAGTTTGTAACCTAAAGTTACAAGTTTTTTATATTCTTAATAAAACTAACTAACCAAAAGAAGATTCTGATACCCCCCCCCCCCAACTCCCTCTCCCTCAAGGTATTAAAGCCATATGAGAGAGATTGTAGTTCCATTTGATTATCAGGCTTTGATTGGAGTATTTCCATAATCTTGGTTGCTCACTACTTGTCTCGACTTAAATTAGTTACATTGATGTGATTGGTGTATTGACTGAATCTAACAAGCTAGGGTTTGTAGTCTGAATTTGATGTAATCAACAATTGCAATTTGCAAGCTAGGGTTTGCAGCATGCAATTGACTTCATTCCTTTTTATTGGGGCTTGCAGTTGGTGGTTGAGGGCTTGCAGTTGCAGTTTGCAACTGAGTTGAATTGCGACTGGACTTCTGTCATTGAGGCTTGCAATTGGAGTTTGTTGCTGGATCTGAGGTGCAATTTTGGTAGCACTGTACTGCATTGAGTTTGTGACCAGGTTTTCACATGTTTGCACAAACTTTGCATTGAATTTGTATTGATTCTCTGTTGCGACTGGATTATTTCCCCTTACTGTTACTGCTGCAGCATTTTTCTTCAACCGAACAGTCATGTCCAACTCTGAGGTTACTTTCTTCGCCTCTTCAATTACTGTTCCTACTTTTTCTGGTACACCAATAATCACAACTGATAAGTTGAATGGACAAGAATATTTCTCCAGGTCTGCTTCTGTTAAAATGTGGTTTTGAGGCCAAGGAGTAAGTGAGCATTTCACCAAACGCTTAACTGATATACCCAAGTCTGATATAGCGTGTGGGATAAGGTGGATGCACAGCTTGTTTCTCTTTTATAGCAGTCCATTGATCCAGACTTGGTGCCTATTTTTCGTGTATACGAGACTTCTGCTGATATATGATCTCATGCTCAGTGAATGTATACAGAAGATATTGTTCATTGGTACACCATGATATTGTTCATTGGTACGCCATCATCACTAGCACTCTATTCAGTCTTCAGAAGGGTGATCTAGACATGGCTACTTAGGGAAGATTCAGTCTGCTCTAACTAATTTTAATGTCATGCTTCTCATCACAGCTGAAATTACTGAGAGCAGAGAGGGAAAAGTTGTTTATGGTGCTAACACTGGCTGGTCTCAGATCTGATATAGGCAGTTCAGACTCAGATTTTGAGTGGTTCTACTATACAAACCATGGAGGATGCATTTGCTCGATTACTTTGTAGTACTCAGACTTTTTCTGATTCTCCAGCTGTTGATATATCTATCTTTGCTTCTTAGACTATCTCTTCTACATCTGATAGTCCCCAGATTGGTCGACCACGGGGTCTCAGCAAGGTGGAGCTTGTGGAAGAGGTTTGCTTGTAACACCCTAATTTTTAGAAAGAGACAAATAAGCGTGAAACCAAAATCCAAGAGGAGATAGGATTTCTAAAACCATTGTAGATTTGGATAATTTAAAGTTACAAAGAAATTGGAATTGAGTTCAGATTCTAAATGGAGATTGAGATAAGAGGGCTATCATAATTGTGGAGGATTTAAATGGGGCTGGAATTTTGAATTAAACTTGATTACATTTGGGATAAATAAGGAAAAATCATAATTATATATATATATATATTATTGTACGAGAATTTGAAAAGGATTAGGATTGACTCTTAAGGGAAAATTGAGAGAGAAATCAAAAACATACATGGATCCTATCTTAATATGATTTGAGAAGGATAAGGATAAGGATTAATATTAGGACTAGTTATGGAATTGGAAACAAATCAATTCCTTGTAGAGGAGGAAATTATTCATCTAAAGTTTGGAAACAAACTAATTCCTTGTTGAAAAGGGATTAGGATTGATAATGTAAATTTTGAGGATAAATAAGATTAAAACTTATGCATTAGTTGGTTAAGATTTGATAAGGAACATGATTATTTGGCAATTAGAAATAAAAAGGGAAATTGAATCCAAAACCAAATGGGATTTGGATAAAACCTATGGGGCTAAAACAAACTTAGAGGAGGATTAAATCATCAAATTTAACTATGAGCATGAGTGAGAAGTAAAAATCCTAGATATTTATGGATTTTCTCTACAAAGGGGTCAGGTGAGTGGTTATTCTTGCACTAGTATATTTTGAAAATCATTCCCCATGCATGCTGGAAATTATTTTGACACAATGAATGTTCTCAATATCAGTACTTCATATATATTCTTGAACTATTGATTTAAACACAAATTGAGAATGGGGATTTATCAAATCATTATGAAAAGATTATTGATGGTGTTAGCATGTTGTTATATACTATTGAGTAGTATATAGAGATAGTTAGCATGATGTCATGGCTTATGTCATGATGATATCATGATAGTTGTACATATATGTGTTCCATCTCTTAGCTTGTAACTAATAGAGGTACTCTTCAAATCATCTCTCTCTCTCTATATTCTCACATGGTATCAGAGCCACCGGTGAGAAAATCATAAGCCGCCGCTATGTATCCTTCTCCAGCGGCCTTTAAATCCTAAACTTCTTTACTTCTTTTCTCTCTCCTCGCCGCCTTTGTCAAGACCAAACCTCAACTGTCCGGCCATCATTTGCCAGCACCACTGCCACCATAGTGTTTGTTGTCATTAGATCAGCCCAATCTCGAAGACCCATTGCCGTTGTCGCTTCTGCTGCCACGCTCTGCCACGAGTTTTCTACCCATCTTCCATGTGCCACCTATCAGCCCACTTTTTGGCCACCACCATTGTTGCATTGCCGGCCTCGGATCGACCTAGCCCTATCGCCACTGGCCGCCCAACAGATCTGCCAAATCTAAACCATCGACGCATGCACCCACTTTTCCCCGTTGCCATTGCATCACTAGCCTCAGATTGGCCTAGCTTCGGAGCCCCATCGTTGCCAGCTACCTCACGTGCTGCCCAACAAATCTGTGCGTTTAGATGTTTTTGCCCCGATCTCTCTCTTTGGTGCTCTGATCGTGACACCATCACCACCATTGGACTTGTCTCCCTAAGTCCCTCCAAATATTGGTGGTTTCGTCGCCATTGTCCACCGCTACTAGCCACCGCCCACCACTGCTGGTCGTCGCTGTCCATCTTTGTCAATGCTCCAACAAGCCTTTGTCGTTGCTCGCTGCTCCTTCCAGATCTAATTTGCAATCCTCAACATGTTTGACCTTAGTCACATCACTCCTACACGTGGCGAGTCTATTTAAACATCTGCTGCCTCTCAACCCTTACCCTCTCCAACATAGGGACCACTGTTATCACCTCTGACAAGTTGATAAGGTCTGCCAACTATCTCTCATGTGCAGCCTCTGTCAAACTGTGGTTCAAAGGGTAGGGACAAGCAGACTATCTCACCACGAAGGTAGAGGATGTCAACCCAGCCAACAAACCTAAATGGGAACAACTTGATGCTCAATTGTGTAATATTCTATGGAATTCCATTGATTGCTCTGTTTTGTAGCTATTTCGGCTGTTTGAAATTTGTTATGAGGTAACGACGGAAGCCGTTAAATGTTATACCAACGACATTCAACGTCTTTACACAGTTGTCCACACTATCAAGAACATCCAACAGGGTCACTCAATGGAATCCTATCTAGGCCAGATGCGTTCTCTCATGTAGGAGTTTGAAGCTTTTCTTCCATACTCTGATTCCAAAGCCGCTCATGATTCTCAGTGGGAAAAATTGTTCATAGTCCTTACTTTATCCGGTCTCAAGCTTGAGTTTGAGCCTATCCGCCACCAGATCTTGACTAGGTCCACTAACCTTACTATGAAAGATACATACAAAACATTGCTCAATATGACTATTAGTTCTTCCTCTATTGGTACTTCCACAGGTACCCCTCCTGAGGCCTCTGCTCTTGTGTCTCAAACTTTAGGCAGTAATCAAAGCTGGTCCGGTAGCCGTTCTTGCCCTCACTGCAAAAAGAAGAGGCATGAGGAAGATAAGTGTTGGAAGAAGCATGGTCGACCAACTGCCCCTCTTGCATCTCAGACATCCCAAGTGGCCCATATTGCCCAAAGTGCCCTTAGTCTAGCATCAGGCCCTTCGATGGTAACCCTACTTGCTACTGATTATGAGGCTTTCTTGAAATTCCAGGCGTCTTAGCCATCTATTGGTCATCCCATGGCTTATGTTAATCAAAGCCCTTCTATTGGCCCTTGGATTCTGGACTCTGGCGCCACCGATCGCATGTGTGGTAATAAGGATCTTTTCTCTACCCTTACATTTTTTGAACATTTACCAACCATCACTCTTGCATATGGCACCAAAACTCCAGTTACAGGGATAGGGAAAACCTCTCCTACCTCCTTTATCCCTTTAAATTATGTCTTTTATGTCCCATGTAGTCCTTTTAATTTGCTTTCTGTTAGTCAGCTTACTAGAGATCTAAATTGTTCAGTAACCTTTACCTTTACTTATGTTTGTGTGCAGGACCGAGGTACGGGACGATTGGTGTCAGACATGAGTCATGAGGCCACTATCATCTTGTTGTGCCTAGTTCGCCGGTAGCCTTCACCAGTGCGGCTTCCCTATATCTCCTCCACTCTCGTCTCGGTCATCCCAACATCTCCAAACTAAAGAAGTTAGTTCTTAGTTTGTTGTCATTATCCACTTTTAACTATGAGTCATGTCAGTGTGGTAAACACGCTCATAGTTCTTTTCCTAGTCACGTCCATAATAGGGCTGAGGCTCCTTTTTCCCTTTTGCACTCTAATGTATGGGGTCCCAATTGAGTCAATTCTACCCTAGTTTTTCATATTTCGTTACTTTTATTTATGACTTTTCTCATTGCACTTGGTTGTTTCTCATGAAAAGTTGATCCGAATTATTTTCTGTCTTTCAAACATTTACTGCTAAAATAAAAACACAGTTTGGAGTTTCTATACGTGTTTTTCGTAGTGATAATGCCCCTGAGTACTTTTCCTCTCAGTTTACTACCTACATGACTACTAATGGCATTTTACATCAATCTTCCTATCCTTACACACCTCAACAAAATGGTGTTACTCAGCATAAAAATCGCTTTCTCATCGAAATTGCATGAACACTACTTTTACATGCCAATCTTCCCACCAAATTTTGGGGTGATGTTGTTCTTACTGCTTGTTATTTGATCAATCGCATGCCTTCTTCCGTGCTATAGGACCAAATTCCTCTTTCTCTTTTGTTCCCCCACGCAACCACTTTATTTTGTTCCCTTTTATGTATTTGGATGTATCTATTTTGTGCAATCTTTTTCACCTAGACAGAATAAACTTGCTGCCAAATCTCTCAAGTGCATATTTCTAGGCTACTCCCGGTTGCAATAAGGCTATAAGTGTTGCTCTCTTGAATTGAACTGCTATCTTATATCTGTTGATGTCACCTTCTTTAAATAACAATCTTTCTTCTCAGTTGCTCAGTCCGATTCATAGTCTTGACCAAGTACTGCCTATTCCTTTTTCTTCTCTTTCGTTGCCCTCTTCAGGTCCGTCTGTCTCCTCCTCTATGGACCCCCCACTACTATCTTCAAGTCCACACTCCACAGATCCTCCACTTCTTACATATCATCGTCGTCCTCAACCTATTGCTAGCACTAGCATTCCTCCAAAACAAGACTCTCTTGACTCACTCTCTCCATCAATGGTTCCTCCTGCCACGGATCCTACGCCAGCTAGCCTTCCTGTTGCTCTCCGCAAAAGTACATGGTCCACTCATAATCCACACCCTCTTTGTAATTTTTTTTTTATGAGCATTTGTCACCTGCTTTTGGTGCCTTTGTTTTGAGTCTTTCCTTTATTTCTATTCTTAAAACCACAGGCGAAGCCTTGTCGCATCCAGGTTGGCGCTAGACTATGTTTGATGAGATTGAAGTCTTACACTCAAATGGTACTTGGGATTTGGTGCCTCTACCACCAGGAAAGACTTCCGTTGGTTGGTGGGTGTTCACCCCAAAAGTGGGCCCCAATGGACAGGTGGATCGTCTTAAGGCTCACTTGGTTGTGAAAGGCTTTACATAGATCTATGGGCTGAATTATAGTGATACCTTCTCTCATGTTGCTAAAATGGCCTATGTTCGCCTATTTCTCTTTGTGGTTGTTATGCGTCATTAACTGCTCTATTAGTTGGATATTAAAAACGTTTTTCTCCATGGTGATCTACAGGAGGGGGTTTATATGGAGCAACCACCTGGTTTTGTTGCTCAGGGGAAGTTCAATGTAGTCTGCAAGCTCAAGAAGTCTCTCTATGGTCTAAAACAATTTGCACGAGTGTGGTTCGGAAGGTTCAACACTGTGGTTCAAGCCTTTGGCCTCACTCGAAGTGAAATTGATCATTCGATTTTCTATTGAGACTCCTTTTCTTTATGCATCTACCTTGTTGTTTATGTGAATGACATTGTTATCACAGGGAGTAATCAATTTGGCATACAACAGCTGAAGGAACATCTACATCATCACTTTCAAACTAAAGACCTAGGTAGACACCAGTATTTTTTGGGTATTGAGGCTGCATAATCAAGAGATGGTATCTCAATTTCTCAGTTTCTTAAAGGAAGTATGCCCTTGACATCTTAGAAGAAACTAGCATGGTAAACTGCAAACTAGCTGACACTCCAATGGACCCGAATATCAAACTCTTACTAGGATAAGGGGAGCCCTTTTTAGATCCTAAAAGGTATCGAAGACTGGTGGGCAAGCTAAACTATCTCACTGTCACTCGTCCTGACATTGCTTTTGTTGTGAGTGTAGTTAGTCAGTTCCTCAATTCTCCATGTGATTCTCACTAAGATGCTGTTATCCGGATTCTGAGATACAACAAAAGAACACCAAGTAAAGGGCTACTCTATGAGGATAAGGGACACGGATATTTGTTGTTATGCAGATGCGGATTGGGCAGGATCTCCTTCTGATCGTAGGTCAACCTCTGGGTATTGTGTTCTTATCAAAGGAAATTTAGTTTCTTGGAAAAGTAAGAAACAAAATGTAGTAGCTAGATCAAATGCAGAGGCACAGTATTGGGCTATGGCTAATGCAACTTGTGAGCTCATTTAGTTTAAGCAACTCCTGTAAGAACTTAAGTTTTGTGAAGTGTCCCCTATGAAGTTTGTTTGTGATAATCAGACTGCCTTACACATTATTTCCAATCCAATGTTCCATGAATGGACCAAGCACATCGAAATCAACTGTCACTTTATTAGAGAAAAATTGATTAAAGGTGTTATTGTTACAAAGTTTGTTAACTTCAATGATCAACTTGCAAATGTCTTTACCAAGTCTCTAAAGGGTCATTGGGTAGAATATATTTGTAACAAACTTTGTGCATATAATATCTATACTCCAGCTTGAGGGGGAGTGTTGAGTTGTATATAGAGATTGTTAGCATGATGTCATGGCTTATGTTATGAGGTAGCATGATGTCATGACTTATGTTATAAGGTAGCATGATGTCATGGCTTATGTCATGATGATGTCATGATAGTTGTATATATATGTGTTCCATCTCTTAGGTTGTAACTAATAGAGATACTCTTTAAATCATCTCTCTCTTTCTAAATTCTCACATATACTATTGCAAAACCATTAGGGAAGTCCAAGGGTTACTCTGAAAACTGAAATTTGACTACCTATATGGTGCTATGGGAATTTTAGTTTCTCAATGGGTGGCGATGGTCTGATATATTTTGATATCGCTCCATTGAGTACTTGGGGGTAGATCCCAAGGAAATTATTGGGTCCCCTCATACATTGATTGGATCCAAGGTTATAGTGCCCATTGAGATATTTATTAGGGTTTGAATTGATTATCAAATATCATGGTTCCTTGAATAAAAGATGATTTATACACTATGAAAATTGTTGCCTAAACCATGTGATATATGTGATTTTATTGGTGATACATGTTATATCTAGATAACATCTAAAAGAGCATCTTGATGTACTCTTGCATATTATAATTTATAACATGACACAGTAACTTCATTCATATCTCTCCATAATATTATGAATGAGTCCATAGATTTCTTGTTAAAGATGTCACTCTTAATTGTTAAGAGTATATGAACAAGATTATTTAGGACAAAAATTCTTAAATTGGTCCTAGTCCTTACATTCCTTAAATGGAAACTTTAATTAATCGAGTATAGATTAGCACATAAGTTTACTACCTTTGATTAGTGTAAGATACTAATGATAAAGGATGATGAGTCACATACTATAAAGCATGGGATGCATATAGTAAGCATGTGGGTGATTGTTAGTTGAACAATGCATCGAATGTGACATTAATGACAAATCACATGGCTAAGAAGATTAATAATTTGTTATTAGATGCAATTGTGTAAGTGATCCTCTGACTTGAAGTAACATGGTTGTCTTGTATATTGGTGTTTGAGATTTGCCACAAAATGCAAACTTACCCTAATCATGGGTAGGAATGTTCTCTAGTGGTCTACTTCGACTGGTATATAAAGGCATGTGTTTGCTAGATAGAATTCATTGAGACGGAACATCCTATGTGTTTCTATGTTGGACTGTGATAGGAGAAATCCTTGGCCAAGGCATGAATGATTTAAAAAGAGTTTTCAATGTGTCATCCCATATCACACCAAATAAGATCTATCGCATAGAATCGAGTTAGTGAGTTTAATCAACCCATGACTCTCACACAGTTGAGACATTAGTAATGGCAAGATTAAAATTACAAAGTAATCTTTAACGAAATAGGTTCACTCGGAATTGACTTCATTGCCATTTATATTATCTGGATATGTTGCTAAACATCAATCGAGATCTTTGGGGTGTTTTGAGAATATGAAGAGATTCTCGAAATAAATTGAAGAGTTTGATTAACGTTAAAGGATTTTGATATTTCTTAATTGCTATTTAGCTATGAACCTAGAAACTCGCACACCTAAAACTGAAGCGATAAAATAAGTAATGTTGGGCTTGTATTATGTTCTTAAGTACCACTAAGAGTTAATGGAAGACCTATATGCAATTAAGCATGGCTTGCAACATAAAATATAAAATAGTCGACTAATTTTTCTAAAGTTAAAACAAACTATCAACTACTTTCTAAAATTGGGATTATGCAAGACCGGGGCAATGGATGGATGATTAGAAACAGACATGAGTTTGAAGGTTTTTATCATCTTGCCTTTCCACCCTCTTTGGTAGAAGCTTGTGCTACTACAACGACAGTGCCTCGTCACATCCATTGTCGGCTTGGTCATCCTCATTTTTCTTCACTATAGAAAAATGGTTCCTTATTGGTCATCTATAGCTTCTATAGAGTGAGTCTTGTTAATTGGGCAAGCATGGTTGCACATCTTTTCCTAGTCATATAAAAAAAGGAGTTGATGCTTCTGTTATGACCCTAGGGTTTGGCTAGGGCTTAGGAAGGGAATTTAGAAGAAATGGAGGGATATTAGACTGAAAGAGAGGAAGAAATAGCAAGAATCGGAGAAGATTTACAGAGAGAGAAAGAATGGAGGGAAATTGAGAGAGCGAAAATGGAATTCAATTATCATTCAAATGCTTGCCATTCTCTAATTATCATTCAAATGCTTGCCATTCTCTAACTACTCGAGCCTATTTATAGGCTTAAAATTGGATATACTAACAACATACTAACAGCTACAACAATAATATAATCAAAATAAGAAACCTATAATTTGTATGACTATTATATTCCAGGGTATTCCTTAGGAATCCCCTCCCTTTCAAACAATTCTTGTCCCCAAGAATTAGTAGCTGTTGACCCTGTTCTTCAGCCAATTCCAGCTTTAACAACCTGGTTTCTTCTTCGCATGTTCTCGTTCTTATCTCTTTTCTTCCTTTTCTTTTGCCTTTTTGTGTCTTTTTCTTCAAAAACATCAGTACTATGACTTGTTGCAACAGCAAGTCCAGCCATCCCCCTCATACTAATTTCCATTGAAAATGGTTCCAATTGATCCATTCTTGCTGCAACCATATAATTTCCAATCATTTAAAGGAATTCCAACAGATGTGCCATGGTGTATGCTATTTGCAGACGACATAGTATTGGTTGATGAAACAAAAGAAGGAGTGAACACTAAGCTTGAGTTGTGGAGAAACAATTTAGAATCTAAGGGATTTAAATTAAGTAGAAAGAAAACAAAATATATGAAATGCAAATTTAGTAAAAATGCAAGAGTGGATGATGTTATAATAAAATTAGAAGATCAAATCTTACAAAGAAAAGACCATTTTCGATATTTGGGATCAGTGATTCAAAAAGATGGAGAAATTCACGAGGATGTCGCACATAGAATTAAGGCAGGTTGGCTAAAATGGAGAAATGCATCGGGAGTGTTATGTGATGGTAAAATCCCATTAAAATTGAAAGGAAAATTTTATAGGAGAGCTATAAGACCAGTCTTGCTGTATGGCTCAGAATGTTGGGCAGTCAAATACCAGCATGAGCAAAAGACGAGCGTAGCGGAGATGAGGATGTTAAGATGGATGTGCGGACATACAAGAAAGGATAAAATTAGAAATGAAGTTATTCGTAATAAGGTAGGAGTAGTGCTAATCGAGGAGAAGATGAGAGAGACTAGACTAAGATGGTTTGGTCATGTGAGAAGGAGACTAAGAGACGCTCCTGTGAGGAGAGTTGATGAAATGGAACAATTAGTCACAAAAAGAGGTAGAGGTAGACCCAAAAAGACTTTGAGAGAGACATTAAAGTTCGATATGAAGTATATGGATCTAAATGAAGATATGACAAACGATAGAAATACATGGAAGTCTAGAATTCATGTAGCCGACCCCACATAGTGGGATAAAGGCTGGATATGTTGTTGTGTTGTTGTTAAAGGAATTCCAACTTCATTGTAGGCGAAAATCTGATTCGACGTTGTAGCTCTCCAATTGAAAGAGGAATAAACAAAACAACAAGAGTCTTGTTCCCCTCAACAAAAATTTCTTCCAAGCACAAACAACCTCTATTAATCTCTAACCAACCTTGAATTGTACTCCAATGGGCATTCACTTTGATTAAAGCACCGATTCCCTCACCATTGTAATCTTCAAACTCCGAGGTTAGTGTAGTCATATCCTCTCCTATCTTCACAACCTCTTCTCCTTCCTTATCTTTAATAGAGACTTCCAGGACCTCCATGTCAACTATCCTTTCTCCAATATCCGAACTCTTGAACCGTGTGGCAACAGTCTCCTTTTCCCTCATCGAACCACATGACTGTTCTCCTGTTTAGTTAGTTTCAAATTGCTCCTTTTTCTACTAGAGTTAACGCCTATAACTGATCTACGCCCTTTGAAGTAACAGCGAGACTATCACTCACAGCAATTGCAGGATTGTGCAAGTCCTTAGCCTCCTGCTTCTTCCTTTGGTCCAAGTCCTTGTTGCATGGCTGTCTTTCATCATTGGCATGGAACCTATTTGCAACGTCATCCTCATCTTCCAATGCTACTCCATCAGCTTCTTGCAAATATAAGCTTTGATTTTCGCTGATATCCATGTCTAGTCTCTCTTCATTGCTGGAGTTTTCAATTACAACTGGCCGGTTTAGCTCTAGATTTTCCTTAGATTCTTGTTGGTCATAATTTGCAGCCTTAGAGGCTCCTTCAATTTGTTTGTTGCTCACTGTAGATCTGTTAGGCTGCAGCCCATGCTTCCTAAAGATGGCTTCCAAGGCGAGTTCTTGCAACCTTGCTTTCTCGGCCGCCTCTTTTACGATTGCAAGCATCATCATTTTGACCATTAACCTCAATTTGTCCTTCAACCCACTAACAAATCTTGATACAAAATAGTGCTCCGTCAGGATTCCTGATTGAGCACTCCTTTAGCTCCTCAAATTTAACCCAATAATCTGCCACCAATCCCTCCTGCCTTAAATTTTTGAACTCCTTAGTCACCTTAGTCATGTTCTTTTTCTTCCCAAATTGGTCATGTAAATTTCCAGCAAGATCAGTACCCCTGGCCTTCCCTTCTCTAGGCATTGGGGCGTGATGGGGAGTGAGGGAAGATGAACCATAGTTACCTAGTTCGTGGAACGCTCGGTACGTGGAACGCGGTATGGGGACGTGGTACGCCACTTTTCATGGGATAAGGTAGGTGGGGGTAAGTTTCATCGGTTCGCCACTTGGGGTCATGGTACGCTTTGGTGCACCAAAGTGGAGCATCGATGAATATATAATTTTTTTAAAAAATATCTTAGATTTTTTAACCATATAAATTAGGAAATAGGAACTAATAAATAAATTTATGTCACATAACTAATAAATTAATCTATAACTCACATAACTGATATTGCTTAATGAAATAAATTTATGTTTTTAATGTAACTAAGGCTAGTAATTTAGAAATTTTATATTTGATATTATTTTACAGAATAAATTTTATTTTTTATTTAATTTATAAATTTTATATTTAACGTTATTTTAATATGCAATGAGATGTTTTCCATATGTATTTCTAGAAAATACAATCGGAATTATGGGATGTGGAGTCCTAATAAAAACTTCAGCCAAAAAGTCAAAAAAGTGAAGCACAACTCACGAGAGGTGGTTGTGCCTCTCTACAGAGCAGACCCACCAGTTGGTCTCCACCAGCTACTACAACTTGAAGCCTCACAGTGGAAGAAAGAACCTCATCTTCATCTTCTGCAACTTGTAACTTGAAGTACTCCATCGTTGAAGAAGCTTCAAAGATTTGTTGTCCATTGTTGGAGAGTCCTAAGTGAAATAGGAGTGCTACAAAGAGATAAAGAAGACTGCTAAAGTGCTGGAAAGATAAGCAGAGAGTTTGAAGATTAAAGCTCCTAGAAATCAGGAGAAATAATAGGAGTAGATGTGATTGTTATCCTTTATTGTTTATTGCTTAAATTCTATTATAGTTTATCTTATTGCTGCATATTAGGATTAGATAGCTTAGAAACTTGTATAAATAGATTTCTATTCATTGAATCAATTAACAAGTTTGAGTTCTACAAACTTAGTTGAAGTTCTCGGGTGTTATACCCTTAGAACAGAATCTGTTCATGATATCAGAGCCAGGTTCTATCTAGCCTAACGATCAAAGACAGATGGATCCGCAAGGCCGTGGGAATACAGCTCCAATTGCAGCGAAGTCATCTGATAGTTCGGCTCTTCGACAATCCTCAATTCCAACGACTGTGGTGTCTCACAACACCCTGTCATTGGACAGCAATACCTTGCAAATCACCCAACATAGGTTAAACGGGAGAAACTTTAGAGAATGGTTTCAATCCGTAACTTTGGTGATAAAAGGTAAGGGAAAATATGGCTACCTAACCGGGGCGATTCCAACACCACCAGAAGATTCAGGAGAGTATCAAAGATGGGAGGTAGAGAATTCAATCCTGATGGCTTGGATCATCAATTCTATGGAGCCAAAGATAGGTCGACCCTATCTTTTCCATAAAACGGCAAAGGAAATCTGGGAGGCTGTTCAAGAAATCTACTCCGATCTTGAAAATACAGCCCAATGCTTCGAGGTTAGGGCTGCAATTCGGACTACCAAGCAAGGTAGCCTTGGCGTGACAGAATACTATAACAACCTAATGGAGTTATGGCAAGAGATGGATCTGTTTTATGATCCTAACTGGAAGTGTGCAGAAGACAGCCAGAAGCACAGCAAGATGCTGGAAAAGGAGAGAATTTTTTATTTCCTCCAAGGGCTCAATCCAGATTTGGATGAGGTAAGAGGCAGACTTCTAGGCATTAAACCATTACCATCACTTCGAGAAGCGTTTGCAGAGGTAAGGCAGGAGGAGAGCAGAAAAAGAGTAATGCTTCCATCTACAACAGAACATAACTCAGGATCAGCCCTTATTACTACAAAAAGGGAAGATAATTCTAAGGAGAAGCAATGGTGTGAGCATTGCAACCGACCCTATCACACCAAAAGTACCTGCTGGAAGTTGCATGGAAAACCCTCAAACTGGAAACCTAGGTCTAAGAAGGAGAAAGAGAGATCAGCCTATGCAACAACAAGTGCTCCTAATACTGAAAATAGAACAGGTATGAGTCTAACTCATGATCAGCTTGAATTTCTACAAAAGCTGTTACAAAACTCTCACATTACAAGGGAATCAGAGGATGTTGCACCAAGTCACTCAGCATCTATGGCACAAAAAGGTAATCAGCCTTTGTCTTTGACCATTAGAAAGATAAATAAGGATTGTTGGGTGGTAGATACCGGAGCATCCAATCATATGACCGGATCTACTGCCACAGTTGATACTTTTCAGATTGAAGAAAATGAGCTAAATATCTTGATGGCTGATGGAACACAATCATTGGTAAAAGGAAAGGGAAGTGTTTATGTGGCTGATTTATTGCTCAAATCAGTGTTATATGTGCCAAACTTAGAATATAGTCTGCAATCAGTGAGCAAATTAACAAAAGACTTTGATTGCATTGTGACATTTTTTCCTTCATATTGTGTTTTTCAGGATCGATTCTCGGGGAAGACGATTGACAGTGCTGAGGAGAGAGATGGACTTTATTGGCTTTCTGATAACAAGAATTCTCCTAGTCAAGTTCCACATAGGTTTTCTCTTACAGCTAACTTAGATTCTGAAATTTTATTATGGCATAGACGTCTTGGTCATCCTAGTTTTCCATATTTGAAACGCTTGTACCCCAAGTTATTTATCAATAAAGAAAAGTTGTTACTCAAGTGTGATCATTGCATTCTTGCCAAACAAACTCATAGCACTTACCAACCAAACCCATACACTCCATCTAAACCATTCCATTTGATTCATAGTGATATATGGGGCCCAGTTAGAATTCCAAACCTAAATGGTGCAAGATGGTTCATAACATTCATTGATGACCATACAAGGTTATGCTGGGTATACCTAATGAAAGAAAAATCAGAGTCGTGCCATTTTTCAGATTTTCCATAAACTCATTTTGAATGTGTTTCAGTCCTCTATTTGCATTCTTAGGACTGACAATGGCCGAGAATTCTTCTCTTATCCATTCACCCAATATCTAACTACCAATGGGATATTTCACCAAAGTACTTGTCCTTACACCCCTCAACAAAATGGAATAGCTAAAAGAAAAAATCGACACTTACTTGAAGTGGCTAGATCCATTATGTTCACAAGTTCCGTTCCAAATAGATATTGGGGGGAGGCAGTCTTAATAGCCGCTTATCTCATCAATAGGCTGCCTTCCAAAGTCCTAAAATACCAAACCCCCCTGCACAACCTTACATCCATCTTCCCTCATGTTCGGATTCTAAACAATCTTCCTCCCAAAGTATTTGGGTGTGTAGTATATGTCTACCAAACCAGTCCAAATCGTCATAAACTTGAACCAAGAGCCTTAAAGTGTATATTCATTGGGTATCCCCCTACTCAAAAGGGTTACAAGTCCTTTTGTCCAACATCACAAAAAGTTCTTATCTCATGTGATGTAACCTTTGTGGAGAATGAGTTATACTACTCAAATACCACACCTCAAATGAAGGACAACCATTGGGATCCTACTATTCCTTTGCCCATTCTATTCCCAGTCCTTCAACCCATTCCTAATAACGATTCAAATCCAACAACTGCTGCTGATTATTCTCAGCCAGCCCCCGTTTGAGCCTCACTGTTCGAGCATTCCTCCCTCTCATGAATCTCTAAACCCAGCTGGACCTATGGAAACTGATATAGAAGAAGACTTGAATATGGAAAAACCAAAAAAAGTCTATTCAAGGCGAAGTAAAAGTTCAGCTCCTCAACTTAGCCAATTGTTAGAACCGAGGAAAGGTCCAGCAACTGAGGGAGAAAATAATGCTGCTAACAGTGAGTTAGATCTTCCTATTGCTATAAGAAAGGGCATCAGATCATGTGTGAAACATCCAATCTCCAATTACTTGACATATTCCAGGTTATCTCCTAAATTCAGGACCTTCATTACTACTTTGGATGGAGTGAATATACCTCAAAACATCCAAGAAGCCCTAGCAGACATAGCTTATTCTGTGAGCATCATAAGCCAATTTATGCATGCTCCAACACAACAACATATGAAAACAGTATACCATATTTTGAGGTACTTAAAAGGAACATCAGGTAAAGGATTATTGTTTCAAAAGAGTAATGAAAGGGGGGCTGAAGGATATTCTAATGCAGATTGGGCAGGATCAGTGATGGACAGCCGGTCTACATCAGGTTTTTGCACAAAATTGCGGGGTAACTTAGTCACATGAAGAAGCAAAAAACAATCTGTAGTGGCAAGAAGCAGTGCTGAGGCAGAATTCAGGGCCATTGCCCAAGGAATTTGTGTGCTAATTTGGTTAGTAAGATTAATGGAGGATCTACAACTACCACTAATAAAGCCAACAAAGCTTTACAGTGATAGTAAATCAGCTATATGTATTGTTAACAATCCAGTACAACATGATAGAATGAAACGTGTTAGGATCGACCGGAGTTTCATCCAACGGGAAATTGAAGAAAGAGACATCAAATTGACATATATTCCTACAGCAGAACAGGAAGCAGATGTGCTCACCAAATCCATGGCGAGATCAAGTTTTGAGACTCTCATCAACAAGCTAGGAATGAGAGATATCTATTCCCTAGCTTAAGGGGGGTGTTGGAGAGTCCTAAGTGAAATAGGAGTGCTACAAAGAGATAAAGAAGACTGCTAAAGTGCTGGAAAGATAAGCAGAGAGTTTGAAGATTAAAGCTCCTAGAAATTAGGAGAAATAATAAGAGTAGATGTGATTGTTATCCTTTATTGTTTATTCCTTAAATTCTGTTATGGTTTATCTTATTGCTGCATATTATCTCCTAAATATTAGGATTAGATAACTTAGAAATTTGTATAAATAGATTTCTATTCATTGAATCAATTAACAAGTTTGAGTTCTACAAACTTAGTTGAAGTTCTCGGGTGTTATACCCTTAGAATAGAATCTGTTCATCCATCATTATCCGTATTCCATAGTCACCCCTATTTGGAGATGAGAAGCTCGAACGGTGGGGAACTTGCTGCAACCTCTCTTCAGAACTTATACAGATTTGATCCTCGTCGCTGCTTCCCCTTCTTGACAAAAACCATGAGCTGTTGTAGAGAGAAAGGAAGAGCTATTGCACAGAGAAAGGAAGAAGACAATATCGGTGCAGAGAGAGAGGAAGAAGATGGCAGCAGGGACCCAGGTCTTCATTACCGGAGAACTGGGACGCGTCCCCAAGCGTTCCAAGACACAAACGCACCGCGTTCCAGTGCGCGTGTACTGGAACGCGGTGCTTGGGGGGGGGGGCGTATTAGGTAACTATGAGATGAACGTCTTACCTGAATTTCTAGTTTCAAGGCCGGTAGTTCCTCTGCCTCTTGCAAGCCATAGGTTATAGGGAGGGTGTCATGTTTGGGCAGAATTGGATCAGCGACTGCTCAGGGAGGAAAATCCGGTGATAGTCGAAATTGAAGTAACGAGGATAGCATGTTGAACATGTTGTTGATCCGCTGGTCATGTTGCTCCATCATCTTTCAATGCCTCTCCAAGTCTCTCCGCACGCTTTCTCAAGAGACAACTAGATCCCAATGCATGTTTGCTTTGTTGGCCGCACTATCCTCCCAACTGTGGGTCATCGTCATACACCTTTGCGTCCTCACACGCCTCCATCCTTGATTCGATATGTTTCACCCTAATCCCCTCAACCTCCATTCAACAACCAAGGACCTCTAGAGCTGTCACAGTTTAAGAATTCGCTGAGAGCAAACCACTCTCAAGATCTAATTTACCATGAACAATCCCCTGAGAATTGCACAACCGTTGCTATCCTTCGAAATGAGAATCAATCACTACACCAGCCAACCTGCCTACAATTCCCGGACGATTTGAACTGCAAAGTGATAGATCTGCTTTCGCCTTCAATTCGAGACCTCATACAAGTCAAATGCCACGAAACTGCTCTGTTGCAATCCCTTGAGGAATCAACTTGAATAACACCTCTCGAATTACTTGCTGCAATCGTTTCTTGTACTCTCAGTCAAATTTCGAGCCTCAATTACAAGTCGAGACTCAACCGGACACCGCCTCCAATATTCGCCTGAACCAGCTGCTCGGGATTCCCTTATGGACCGTTTCTGACCGCACCTTTCTTTAAAACTCGGTCACATGCAGTGAACAAGATCCAATTGCTTTGGAACAACATCCGAAGTCACACGCAGCGGCCGCACATTCCTTCTCGCCTCGCTCAAGGTTATGCTTCCTAGTCTCCCGCATTCAATACCTCTAATGTAACGCCCCACTTTTCCTTTTTCAAAGGTACACATACAAAGATGCATGATGACGCTAGCAACCACATGGTAATCAAAGGGCGTTTATGGAAGCCCTTGCCAACGGAAGCAAAGGATCGAACTTGAAAGCTTTATAAAAACCATAAGCTAGATATTTAAGGCTTCCACTATATGTTTTTAACACAAAAACCACCTGAAAAGCTATAATACAACCTGAGAATCTAGGGATCATTTAGGCTCCCTTTTTACAGTAATTAAAACTCACATTAAAGTCACAGTACAACGCTTTTACAATTAAACATAAAGAAGCTAGCTATTCGAGAACCAGTCCCTTTCCTTTCCTCTGGCTTGATTCCGGGGCATCTGCCACGACTAACCCACCTGGAACGTTGAATGTTCTAGGGGTATGAGACACCCAAGATATATAGTTATATCTAAGTGAGTGCAACAAGAAGGGATAACATGTACGTAAATGAGTTATGCAAAATGACATGAAACCCGCTATGTGGTAGTGACGCCGAGGTGTGGCAATCACCTCGCTGATCAATCATGTTCTCACATCTCCATGACTTTTCACCAATCTAATATGAGATCCTGACTTCAACTAGCCACACACACCAAGTGATGCATGACAAAGAAAGAGAAAATGCTTGGTTTAAAGGAAAGTCATGCTTATGCAAGTAATCACCCTTACTCGTGTGAAGACAAAATGTTCAGTATGTAGCATAAAGATGCAAGAAGCACTCACCTTGCTGGTTTGGAAGCATTAAGGTACTGTTCACAGAGTTCGGGAGTGTTTTTCTGCAAAAATAACATACTTTCGTAACTCAAACCTAAAATATTTTTACATGGGGTCCTAGGAATAAATTTCAGGACCAACACTACAAAATTTTGGGGCAAGGGGGCCCCTCACGCACCCACATGCGCTGGGGGAAGGACCCCCACGCGCTGCACTCGCAGCAGGTAGGTGGCACGTGAGCTGCACGCGCTGCCCCTCCGTTTTGACCTCTTGATATTTTTCGGCCCGTTCTCCCTCGTCCAGACTCCGATTTGACCTCCATTTGAACCCACGCGACCCTTATTCAATTATCTATCAAACCATGGGGAAAAAAAATTTGACTTACCTTCTTGTTTTGATACTATTTCACTCCTTTTACGGTGGCGCTCCAAATTTTCCGGCGAAGCGTTTTTCCACTCTATTTTTGGGCAGAATTTTTCCTCTCAAACTCACTTCCTTTTCCTCTTGTTTAATGGTGAGATTGCCCCTTCTAAAGGCTTGGTATTTATAGGCATCCACAGCCAATCCAAGTGTGCCATGTGTCGCTTGGATAAGGTAGGTAATCATTGCTTTTGTAGGATCGCGCCACGTGTCCCTAGTGATTTGTGCCATTTCATCCCCTTGCGACATGTGTCCATTGAGAAGGATCGGGTTCGCACTTCCGCAGACAAGACACATGGAACACATCGTGTACGTCAGACATTGATGGGGATAGTGCTAACCGATATGCTATTGGCCCAATACGTTCCAAAATCTCATATGGCCCAACGTAGCGCGGGTTTAACTTTCCTCGTTTCTACCCTTGGTGCAAGATCTTCAAGTATGCCTTGTCTCCAATTTGAAATTCCAAATCCCTCCTTCGATTATCAGCATATGACCTTTGTCGGCTTTGGGCTACCTGAATCTTCTCCTGAATCACTTTAATTTTTTCATTAGTTTGTTGCACCATTTCAAGTCCTAAAAGCTGTTTTTCTCCCACCTCAGTCCAACATAGAGGTGTTCTGCATCTTCGACCATAGAGAGCTTCGTATGGAGCCATACCAATACTACTGTGATAACTATTATTATATGCAAACTCAATCAGGGGTATGTGCTTCTCCCAAACGATTACTTAGTATCCTCGAAACTCCAAATTTATCAAATCCCTACAATTCAAAGACGGATTTGGAATTTCAAACTGGAGACAAGGCATACCTGAAGATCTTGCACCAAGGGAAGAAACGAGGAAAGTTAAACCCACGCTACGTTGGGCCATATGAGATTTTGGAACGTATTGGGCCAGTAGCATATCGGTTAGCACTACCCCCATCAATGTCTGACGTACACGATGTGTTCCATATGTCTCGTCTACGGAAGTGCGAACCCGATCCTTCCCAGAAGATTCCAAAAGGAACGGTTGAGTTACAAGGGAACTTGACCTATCCCGAGGAACCCATTGAAATCTTGGATCGGAAAGAGAAAGTGTTAAGAAACAAGGTGATACCACTAGTGAAAGTGTTGTCGAAACACCATAACATTGAGGAAGCCACTTGGGGAAGAGAAGAAAAAATGCAGCAGAAGTTCCCACACCTCTTCAACCATATGGAGACCTAGGAGTGTATTTCGGGGACGAAATTTTTTTTAAGGGGGGGAGGATGTAATACCCGAAGTCTTTTTAGGCATTGTTGTTCAAGAAGTAAAACGTTTCCTTGAAAATCGAAGGATACGATTGATACATGTGAAGTTCCTAGGTAATCACTGAGGAACAAATAAAGGATTTCCAGAAAGATCATGGAAACTACTGCGAGGGGGCATCATCTTAAGGAATTTTGGAAAGGTTTAAGGGGTTCTAGGGCTCAAGTGATATAAGTGCAAAGAAGTTTTGCGCTAAGGAGTTATTTGAAGAAGCTCAAAATATCTTGTAACTAATTGGTTAAGGAAACCAAATGAGCTAACTTATAGTTAGGAAACATAATCATGAGCAATGACAAGGAATCTTGAAAAACCTAATTAACATGTGGTGGCACATATCTCAATGGACACATGTCGCAAGGGGATGAAATGGCACAAATCACTAGGGACACATGGCGCGATCCTACGAAAGCAATGATTACCTACCTTATCCAAGCAACACATGGCACACTCGGATTAGCCGTGGATGCCTATAAATACCAAGCCTTTAGAAGGGGCAATCTCACCATTAAACAAGAAGAAAAGGAAGTGAGTTTGAGAGGAAAAATTCTGCCCAAAAATAGAGTGGAAAAACGGTTTGCCGGAAAATTTGGAGCGCCACCGTAAAAGGAGTGAAACAACATCAAAACAGAAAGGTAAGTCAAATTTTTTTTTCCATGGTTTGATAGATAATTGAATAAGGGTCGCGTAGGTTCAAACGGAGGTCAAATTGGAGTCTGGACGAGGGAGAACGGGCCGAAAAACATCAAGAGGTCAAAACGGAGGGGCGGCACGTGCAGCTCACGTGCCACCTGCCTGCTGTGAGTGCAGCGCGTGGGGGTCCTTCCCCCAGCGCGTGTGGGCATGTGAGGGGCCCCCTTGCCCCAAAATTTTATAGTGTTGGTCCTTAAATTTAGTCCTAGGACAGCATGTAAAAATATTTTAGATTTGAGTCACGAAAGTATGTTATTTTTGCAGAAAAGCACTCCCCAACCCTGTGAATAGTACCTTAATGCTTCCAAACCAGCAAGGTGAGTGCTTCTTGCATCTTTATGCTACATACCGAACATTTTGTCTTCACACGGGAAAGGGTGATTACTTGCATAAGCATGACTTTCCTTTAAAGCAAGCATTTTCTCTTTCTTCGTCATGCATCACTTGGTGTGTGTGGCTAGTTGAAGTCAGGATCTCATGTTAGACTGATGAAAAGTCATGGCAATGTGAGAACATGATTGATCAGCGGGGGTGATTGCAACACCTCGGCATCACTACCACACAGCGGGTTTCATGTCATTTTGCATAACTCATTTACATGCATGCTATCTCTTCTTGTTGCACTCACTTAGATATAACTATCTAACTTGGGTGTCTCATACCCCTAGAATAT
The DNA here is from genome assembly GCA_036245055.1 of Diospyros kaki. Lineage (NCBI taxonomy): Eukaryota > Viridiplantae > Streptophyta > Magnoliopsida > Ericales > Ebenaceae > Diospyros > Diospyros kaki. Next base: position 21,934,945 of record BSEG01000010.1, on the reverse strand, counting down.
TCAACGTTCCAGGTGGATTAGTAGTGCTAGGTACCCCGGAGACAAGTAGGAGAAAAGGCTACGAGGAGGCCGGTGTTTAGTTTAACTTCATGCTATTCATGTGCTATGCATCTTATGTAAGCTTTGGATTTGTTTGAGACTTGTGTATCGCAGTTGTATAAACGGGGGTTATGTAAGACTTGGATTTACTTTTTATGTTGTTGAGGGTGTGTGTAGGGGTTATTATGTACTATGAACATGGTAAGAGTTGTTTGTTGGATTTTGGAAGTTTTCGAATGTTGCATTGTAAATAACAGCTAGGATACTCAAGGTTGTAAGAAGTGTGTGCGTGGGTGCCTGCAATTGTACCCACAATGATGTGTTGTACCCACAATGATGTGTTGTTTTTTGGAGTATTAGAGATCGTGAGCATTTCTTGTACTTGTAAAGGAATTATAGTGGAAACCCCCTTTATTTAGCTTTGATTAAGCTTTCAGGTTTGATCCAACGCTTCCGTTGGCAAGGGTTTCCATAACGCCCTAGGTAATGTCTACTTATATTTCATGTTGTTATGTATTTGGAAAAGTGGGGCGTTACAGTTGGAATGCAACATCCCAGATTTTCAAACTCAAATATGATGTAATACCTGAGGTTATTAGGTTCTAACACTTGAGAAAATAGGTCATTTCAAAGGATTATAGAAACCTTGAGACAAAGGTTAAGTTTCTGAGCTAGTGGCAAAATCATAAATACTGAAGTTCGGGTAAAAGTATAATTTACCTAAAAATCTTGGGGTATTAGCGTAATTTATCTATTTTCTGGGGACCAAAAAGTGCAATTAAAAATGGCCCGGGGTCCAAGTTGCAAGGGTCTAAGTGCAAATTACCCGAAAAGTTCGGTCCAAGGTGTAGTTCTTGAAATCTGTAGCTAGATCATTGGAATAATGAACTAAGCCAACTAAACCATTTGGGAGTAATGATGGCGGATTCCAAACTTATTCCAATATAGTTAAGTCATGATTGTGGATCTCAAATAACATTTAATCTATCGTTGGATCATTTTGAAATTCAAAACTTAGCTTCCAAAAGTCTTCAAACCTTATCCTCAATGACACATGGCAATCAACCATTGGCCACTTAGAAGATAAGATAAGGTCACATGATGGCTCATAATGGCCCCTTGAGGTGGCATTGCGTGATTGGCCAAGGAAAAGCTTATTTAGTCTCCAAGTTTGTAAAAGTCTCCAAACCTTATCCCTAAGGACATGTGGCAAGCATTCATTGGCCACTTGGAGATGGGATTTGAAATGTTATGATGGGAAATGTGAAAAATTCAATTAACCATGTGGGATGTAATGATGAGGAATCTTGAACATCTAATTAAACATGTGGAGGCACAAATCTCTAGGGACACGTGGTATATTTTAATTGGATGGCCATGGATGGAATGATGACGCGACACGTGGCGCGATTTGGTTCGCCGAACTTTTCTATAAATAAGGGCTTTAGGGTTATTCATTTTGGACACCAAGCAAGGAGGAAAAGGAAGGGAGTTTGAGAGAGGAAACGTTGTTGAAAAGAAAGGAGAAAGTCGAGGGAGAATGAGCCTTGATGGAATTTTCGGGTCTTTCTTGAAGTTTGTGCCAAGCAGTAAGAAAAACTACGAGAAAACCCATCCCGCTCATTGTAAACCGTGCTTCCTAAGGTAATCGGTCAAGGTGAGTGATTCCTGCATGTTTTGTGACACTTTGAACATTTGTTGCTTCACTTGTGTGTGGATGTTGGCTTGCATATCCTGCCTTTGTGGCTTACATGTCATATTTTCCCTTGTTTATACATATTCCTTCTGCTTTGTCATATATCATGTTCGTATTGGTGACTGTGGCTAGTTGTTGGAACATCATGGAAAATCTCGTGCTCTGGTGATGAGTCAGGAGTGACTATAATGATCGCGGAGGTGATTGCAACACCTTGGCATTGCTACCACAGGGGTGGATTTCATAATGGCATTATTGCATTTGCACGCATGTACTTACCTTTTCTGAGTCACTCACCTAGATGTAATATCTAACTTGGGTTGATGCCCCTAGAACATTCCACGTTCCAGGTATATTGGAAGTGCTAGGTGTTTCAGGTTCCATTTCAAGCGTGGGCGAGGAAGTGATGCTCGGCTAGCTTAGGACTTTTGGTTTCATTATGTACCCTTGTATCCCAAGTGATGTATTGTAAATAGCAACTAGGATACTCAAGGTTGTAAAGGGTGTGTGTGGGTGTCCTACAATTGTACCTGCTATGATGTGTTGTGTTTTATGGAGTATTGAAGGTCGTATGCATTTCTTATGCTTGTAAAGGAAATCTAGTGGAAACCCCTTTATTTAGCTTTGCTTAAGCTTGCAGGTTCGATCCAATGCTTCTGTTGGTAAGAGTTTCCATAACGCCCGTAGGTGATGTCTTGATTATATTTCAAGTTATTACATATTTAGAAAAGTGGGGCGTTACATCTAATCTACAATTGAATTGCCGACTATCGAACTCGCTTACAACTGATCGCTATCTACCCACGGTCAAGTAAGTTCCATGATTGCCCTAGCCAACGCCTTCTTCTCCACCCAATCACCATCCAATGATCATCAGAATTCACGTGAATTCAATAACTCCAGTGGAGTCGCCCCCAAATCACCGTCCAATGTCTCGCTTCTGAAGCTACTTTCGTTGTGCACTCCTCTTCCTACCTGGTCTAAATTTGTCACAAGAAGCAATTGTCGATGGCCTGCATGCTAATCACGATCCTCTCGTTTTGCGTTCAATTCATTACGGATTTAAGATCGCTTGGATTCTTATGACGGTTGTTGTGAATCAACAATCGCCCCAAGCCTGTGTCCACTTCTTACCCATTCACCGACCACTAGTTTGTCGAAATTCACCTCAATTTCGTGCCTCTAATCTGTAACTAACTTGCTGATAAGAGCCGTCAGTCGCGATGGATGAACAACCTCCTGAAATAGGCTCGACTCTAGTAGCACCTCCTACAATTGATCTTCTCTGTTGCAGCTTCTTGAAGATCACCTTTAATCCACTTCCATGGATAGCCTGGCAATGCTTGGCTATCAGCTTCTAGCACTCGCCTTCCTGCTACACCTCAATCACACCTCAACAACTGAGAGTTGCTTGCTTGTGTCGTGACCTAGATCAGACTTTACTAGTCTTGACTCCACTTCAATCTCAGTGGCGATTGCCTTACTGAATCTAGATCTAAATTTCCGCTGCGCCTTTCAAATTCAAGTTCAATTCCGAATTCAATCGCTAAACTTCTGGATCTAGCCGAGAATTGTCGGCTCTGATACCAAATGGTACGACCCTAGGGTTTGGCTAGGGTTTAGGAAGGGAATTTGGAAGAAATTGAGGGAGATTAGACTGAAAGAGAGGAGGAAATAGCAAGAATGGGAGAAGATTTACGCAAAGAGAGAGAGAGAGAAAGAATGGAGGGAAATTGAGAGAGGGAAAATGGAATTCAATTATCATTCAAAAGCTTGTTATTCTCTAACTACTCAAGCCTATTTATCGACTTACAATTGGATATACTAACAGCTATAACAACAATACAATCAAAATAAGAAACCTGTAATTTGTATAACTATTATATCCTTGGGGATTCCTTGGGATCGTGACAGCTTCTTTTTCTCTTGTTCATTCAAATATTTGGGGGGTCCTAGTAGAGTCAAGTCCAAACAAGGTTTTTCCTATTTTCTAGCATTCATTAATGACTACTCTTGTTATACTTGGCTCTATTTAATGAAAGATTGCACTGAATCGTTGTCTTTTTTCACTAGTTTTTGCAATGAAGTTACTACTCAATTTGATTGCTATGTTCGTATTCTTCGTAGTGATAATGCTAAAGAATATTGTTTTACTACTTTCCAAGCTTTCATATCTTCTCCAAGTATCATTCACCAATCATCCTGCGCTTATAATCCACCACAAAATGGGGTACTGGAACATGAACATTGCCACCTCATTGAGACTACTCACACTCTTTTACTACAAATGTATGTTCTTCTTTCTTTCTAGGATGCTGTTATTCTAACCTCATGCTATTTGATAAATTGTATGACCTTTATTGTTCTCAATGGTACCATTCCTCATGCTCTAGTTTTTCCTCATGATCCTTTATATCCTATTCCACCTTGTATTTCAAGCTCTACCTATTTTGTTCATCTTGTCTCTCCTGGTCATGATAAATTGTCCCTTCAATTTGTTAAATTTATTTTCTTAGGTTATTCTCAACTTCAGAATGGATATCATTGTTTTTCTCCTAATCCTGATTGATACTTTATCTCTTCTGATGTCGCTTTCTTTGAATCTACTCCCTTATGAACCGAATACTTAGTGATGCTATTCGGGCTCACCAATGCTCTGGCCAGTTTTCAATCCCTTATGAACCGAATATTTGAACCCTACTTGAGGAAGTTTATACTAGTGTTCTTTGACGATATCCTCATTTATAGCCCTACCTTTGATCAACACTTGAGCCACTTGAGAACCACTTTTGAAGTCCTCAGATCCAATTAGCTCTTTATCAAAAGAACTACGTGTGCTTTCGGTCAAATTCAAGTGGAATACTTGGGACATCTGATCTCAAAAGGAGTTAGTACAGATCCTAAGAAGGTGGAAGCCATGGTAGCTTGGCCAAGACCAAAAACAGTCAAGGTGTTTAGGGGGTTCCTTGGATTGACCGGTTACTACTGCCGATTTGTTAAGAATTATGGGATTATTAGCAAACCATTGACTGAGCTTTTGAAGAAGGAGGGATTTAATTGGGGGCCAGAGGTAGAAACAACTTTTGAAAGGCTGAAGGAGGCGATGAGTAGAGTACCTATCCTCGAGTTGCCAGATTCCAACAAGCCTTTCGTCTTAGAGACCGACGCTTGTGTAACAAGAGATGGGCTAGTTTTAATGCAGGAGGGAAGGCCATTAGCCTTCCTCAGCAAGGCCCTAGGTTCTAGACATATGGGGCTTAGCATCTATGGAAAGGATTTTTTGGCTATGTTAATAGCTGTGGAAAAATAGAGACATTATTTGGAGGGGGGTAGGTTTGTCATCAAGACAGACTATGAGAGCTTAAAGTTTCTTCTGCAACAGAAATTGCACACCCAACTTGAAAAGAAGGGCATGTCCAAGCTGATGGGATTAGATTATAGTATTCAGTACAAGAAATGAAAGGAAAGGAAAATGTGGCTGCGGACGCCCTCTCTAGGTGTCATGAAAAGGGGAGTTTGGTCACCATTACTACCCTAGTTCCCGAGTGGTGCCAAGAGATAATAGTCAGTTATGAAAGGGATGAGAAAGTAAAGGCTTTGTTGGAAAGGGTAGCTATCAACAGGGATGAGGGCAGAGACTACTCCTTGGTGGGAGGCTTGTTGAGACACCAACGAAGGCTGGTGGTAGGGAACAATGGTGAACTCAAGAAGAAGAAAATATAGTCCCTGCATGAGTCTGCAGTAGGGGGGCACTCAGGGGTGCAGAATACCTACATCAGAGTGAAGCAACTGTTCTTTTGGCCAGGACTCAAAACGGAAGTGAAGAAGTTCGTAGCAGCTTGTGACATCTACCAAAGATGTAAGAGTGAAACAGTGGCTTACCCGAGCCTTTTGCAGCCACTGCCCATCCTGAACCAAGCATGGGAAATTTTATCTATGGATTTCATTGAGGGTCTACCAAAATCAGAAGGTAGGGGCAACACTTTGGTGGTAGTCGATAGGCTAACCAAGTTTGCACATTTTATAGGACTCACACACCCCTTTACAACCCAAGATGTGGCTAGAGTTTTCTTGGATCAAGTTGTGAAAATCCATGGGGTTCCTAAGACCATAATATCAAACCGAGATAAAATTTTTACCAACCTTTTATAGCGGGAGCTGATTAGAGCACTGGGAACAAGGTTAAACATGTCCACAGCTTATCATCCGCAAACGGACGGCCGGACAAAGAGGGTTAATCAAGGGTTGGAAACGTACTTAAGGTGTGTAAGTTTCCTACATCCTAAGAGCTGGCACAAGTGGTTGTCTTTGGCCCAATGGTGGTACAACTCCAACCACCACACATACCTTAAGATGTCCCCATTCGAAGCCCTATTTGGATATAAATTGCCTATTTTACCAGCAATGGGAAATTATTCAACAGTGGCCACCCTGGAGGAATATCTACAGCAAAGGAGGGTTTTACAACAGCTAAAAAGGGAGTTAGCTTCAGCCCAAAACAAGATGAAGAAATTTTCAGACTACAGGAGGAGTGAGAGGAACTTTGTTGTGGGAGAAGAAGTGTATTTGCAGCTTAGGTACCCTCACTTGAAGTCTATATCTCGAGGGCAGGTGTCCAAGCTTAGTCCTAAATATTATGGGCCATTTTCCATAATTGCTAAGATTGGGCAGGTAGCCTATCGACTGCAACTTCCAGAGAACTCCCACATTCATCCGGTGTTCCATGTTTCCCTCTTGAAGAAGTTGGTAGGGGCACAAAGAGTGAGTCCCTCCTTACCTACACTGCCTAGGGAAATCCATGAGACTCTAGAACCGGAGGCCATAGTGAACAGGCGAGTCATTTATAAGCAAGGGGCACCCCTAATTCAGGTGTTAGTCAAGTGGCAAGACAAGACAACTGAGGACAACACTTGGGAATACCTCCTTGATTTGCTCAAGCAGTTCCCTAGATCAGCCAATCTCCTCAGCAATCTTGAGGACAAGAATTTTTGAACGAGGGGGAAGATGTCACGCTACGAATCTGATATTAGGAATAGATTTTGATTTCTTTCTGTTATTACTATGGTGTTATTTCGGTAATTTCTATTTTTGAACTGCTATAATTCTCTAGTTTGTTAGAGGTTGTTAGCCTAAGGGAATCCACGTGCAAGTGGAATGAGCTGGCAGAGGCGGTTACAACAGCCTAGCTGTAAGGAATCTTCCTTGGCTGGTTGTATAAATCGCCTACTACCCATTTCCTAGCAATTATGAAAGAATATCAGATCAATTATCCCTCTCACAGTCTCTCTCTCTCTCTCAATTCTCTATTACTTCTCTCTATCTTTTTCATTTCTTCCTCAGTTCATTACTTAGTCCCTTAGAGAACAACTTCCCATTCATACTGAATAGGAAGAAGGAAGGTTTGTCAGGCTCAGGCCGTGACAACTCTGTCCCTAGTCCTGTTCATTGAGGTACTCATTCCACTTGGAGCCCTCATCCCATCTATAGTTATCATTGTTTATCCTCTGTCACATCTACTCACAGTCCACCCAAGTAACCATGCTTGTCATTCTAGAATTAATACAATGAATACCAGTTCATGTTTAGAGACTATCAATAACTGAAAACAAATAAACATAGTAAAACTTGAACTCAGGACCTTCTCAAACCAGATCTCTAATACTACAAGTTATCATTAGTTCCCAAAACATAAAAACTGTTAACAATGGATCTTAAAAATATACATCAAATTTTAACAAACTCGAAAGGCAAGAAAAGGCCATTTTTTTCCTAGATGCATGCATGTGTCACATGTAGGGTGAAGATAGATGTCTTTGTATATGGTCATTTATCTTTTGTTGTTGGGCCAATCAAAATAAAAAAAAGAATAAACGACAGATAGCCAATTCATTCAGAACAATCAGCATACATACTCCTCCAAAAGCATAGATGACTAAGCCATAGCAAATTAGGTGAATCAAGCTGGACCTTCTAATCAGGATCATATGAAAATTAATTTGTCTTACATGCACATTTTGCGTTTGCTGCAGGTCAGCAAGAGCTTTTTGCCTAGACTGCAAAAGGAAAAGAAAGGAATAAATTTAGGATCAACTATGAGATTTAGCAAACAAGAAACTAACATAAGAACATAAAAACCTCTTTTACACCAAGAGAACATAATAACAAAACGATAATACAAACATGTAAAAGATAAAGTATAACTGAACAGCAATAGGAACTCAACAACTACTACACCAAATAGCCAAGTAAGAAATAACATTGACATTCACCTAAGTAGTATATTTCAAATGCAAATAACAAACTTGTCTCAAATGCTCATGATAAGTACAAGAGTTTCATAAGCGTTGTGCGTAAAATATAATATATATTGTGAAGAATAGGAGAAATAAAACTATATTCTATCTTTTACATGTGTGATGTAGCCCCATTTATAGGGTTAGAAAATTTATGCCATAGGAAAGATAGGCTATACAGAAATAGGAACGTACTCAAAAAAGATAGGCTGGTAATTACTCCTTAATGGCTATATCTCAATATATACACATACATCCAATTCCAATTGTTTATTGATGATTGACACATCTACTATATTATATCATAAAAAATTTCACATTTCTTTTAATAAACAAAGGATAAAAACCCAATAAATGTATAAATCTATTACAAAGAAGTTTGGTACATGTTACACTAAATGGGACTCCATAATAATGATAAAGGAAAGCTTCAAGATCTCTTTTTGGTGGGTGAGGAAAAATATCAATACATCAGCACAATGGTTATATACCAAAAAGGTGCACTAGAACTTCTGGTCCTCCCCCCCCCCAAAAAAAAAAAAAAAAATCCAAGGAAAACAAAGGCCTGTAAATAACATCAACATGGCAGTTAAAGGTTCAAATAATGGCTTGTCCTCCTCAAATACAAGAGCTAAACCTGTACTTACCAATTGGTTAGTAGCCCATCTTTCATAATAATGAGTATATCTTTCTAAAGAGTTTTTAGCCATGTCTCTTCGCTTCTCAGCTTCATCAAACTGTGACAAACAAACTATGTCAAGTACCTATAGATAAGTCTATGCAATTACAGTTCCACCAATATCATATTGGTGGTATTATGTAGGTTCTGCATGTCAGACCAGTGTAACATACTATAAATATCTTACCGCTCCCTCCTGTTTTGCTGATTCATAACGGTTGCATGCATAGAAACCACCTGTTTTCTCACCGTGATCGGACCATGGACCAAGGCTAAGCCTGCAAGAAAGTCATCAAATGAAATGCTCTAGGAACCAAATACTAAGCCTTCATAGGAAGAAAGTGCTGAAGAGGATGTGCATGTAGAAAAATCACATAATGTTGAAAAGAGGTTAACCTTTAGAATCCAGGAGTTTGTGGAACAGACAAAGCTACTGCAAACAGAAAATATTGATGCAGAAACTACAATGTGAGGTGTGTATGTAATTTTAGATGGTAGTGATATGGCTTACCAGCAAAACTCAAATTTACAAGGTGGCGTGCATGTAATATGCATACAACCTTGATTCTTCTCGATTGGACGTTTACACTTAGGACAAGGCTTGGAATTGGCCAATATCCTGAAAATGTTAACACAGATAGTTGATTTAGCATGCCAAAATGCAGAATAATATTCTTAAAACAAAAAAAGTACCAACCAAATCTGGAATTTGTAGCTTAGTCAAGACACTCATCAAACATAGGTGATAATATATAATACAGAACAATGTCTATGTATCCGTAGCATGAATCTGATTACTTGCAACAAAAATGACAGGATAAGTACTAACAAAAGGGAAACCAAAGCACAAATATGGTGTTGTCATGATGCATCGACGGCCCAAGAATTCATTACTTCAATATGCAGCATTTGTGGATAAAAATTGGATACATATATATGTACCTTCCTTGTGCTTAATTTCCTTTGTAGTTTCTGTGTGTTCTTAGTCTAAAGTTTTGTGGGTGTGGCTCTCCTTGTAGCTACTGTTTCTTCCTGTTGGGGTTTTAGGTGTTGTGTGCTGTTGGTGGTTTGCTTGGTCCTAGGGATGTTCCTTGCGCTCTGTTTCCTTATATAATAAAATCTTCATTATTTATCAATATATATATATATATGCTACTACCCTTTTAATAAAAGAGGACAAAAAACAAAGTATAGCAAACAGGCAAAGTGTACAAGTACAAGAGAATAGGAAAAAACACGAACATAGAACGCAAAAACTGTCTTAATTCCATACTTCTATATTGTCAATTGTAAAATCAATATCATACAAACAACGGTAACATTAGCAGCAAGTCGTGTCATTTAGAGTTTATTCTTCTTTATTTTCTTTTTCATGTTCTATAATTACTTTCCTGAGAAGAGCATAAAATGGAATTACAATCAGTGAAAATTAAAAAGAAACAGAAAAAAAAAAAGAAAGGAGAAAACAGAAAAAAGGTTAAGTGCAAGGCAGAGCACTTTGCCTAAATAATAACTCAGAAAGAAATGCCTCACTACCCAAAATCTCAAGAGAAGGCCAATACACTTCTAGAAGCTCAATATAATTTATTAAATCTACAAAAACAGGTTGAGGTGAAGGGGAACACCAACTCTTGGTGTACCAAATGCAAGGGTTTAACTGTTTTCAAAACATTTTCAAAAACAAACAATAAATACAGCAGAAATAAAGCGAGAATCACCTTGCAAGACTCAGTATCGATCGAACATATGCAACAAAACCGAAACCATTCCATAGGGCGATCAGCAATATATCTTATGGAGAATTCCGATCCAATATAGAGGCTGAATCTCCTCTGGTGGCAGCAACTCTTGCCTCCAGCAGCCTGAACAACTCCACCGGGCAGTCTCCTACTGCCCTGAACAGTAAACCGGATGACTAATCCATCTCCCAAAAATATAGGAGACTTAGTTAGTTCACGCTCCTCGTGTGGATGAACCCCACAGAGAGACCCATGTGCTAGCCAAGTTTCCTGTGGGTGATTAAGCTGGAAATGGGTTCAATCAAAGGATACCCAATCCAATAGACTATCTATTGGAATGGGATTGCTACTCTAGGAATCAAAAGATCAACAGAGCAAGAAGGGGAGCAATAGGAAGTGGGTTTAAGGCTCTCGAAGAAGAAGAAAAATGCACAATGGCTGAGAGAAAATGGAGCATCAAAAGCAACCGTCAAAAAACCCTTATGTTCTTCTTCTTCTTCTTCTTCTTCTTCTTCCCTTATATATTAACACCCAAAAACCCTAGTACGCCCAAATCCGTCCAAATGACTAGGAGAGAGAGTGGAGGCAAGGGAGAGATAGCCAAAACGTCCAAGGACGCATGCCATCCTCTTGTCACCGTCCTCAAGCCATGCATCATTAGATTTGGTGTAGAAACGACAAATAAATCATGCCGAATCGCGACTCTTGTTGTTGGAAACGGTCGACCGTTCAAAGCAAACTGTCGACCGATTCACATGACCGATCGACAGATTCCTCAATCTGTCGACCGATTTCGACCATTGGACGGTTGATAGCCTCCAAGGTCTATTGACCGTTTCTGTCTCTTTGCTCCAAGTTTTTGCAAATTACTCTAGGCCCGTCATTAAGTCTTAATAACCCTTTTACCATCTCGTGATGAAACCGAGGCCCCCGTTAACTCTTAACGACATGCATGTCAACTCTTGACAGTTGCTCCAATTAATTTGAACCCGATTCGTTAACTCTTAACGGTGTCATCATTAACTCTTAATGATGATCATTAATCACAGCTTTATATTGCTTAGTCAACCGCACTTGGATATGCATGTAACCTTCTAGGTTCACCACTAAGTAGCAATCGGGACACGTCAAACACTTTGATGCCGACCAAACATTTTGGTTTACAATGAAGATCTCTCCATCGCATTATGTTAGGGCGATCCTACCAATAATGAATTCTAACTTCAATGAGAGCCTATTTGGGCTTTCGATTCCCATGTACTATAATCTCTCTATCGACTAACATCCCGATGGAGTGAGAGTTATGCATTGATCAAACTCACTGACTCAATAGCTATGCCAAGATCTAGTGTGGTGTGGTCGAGATAACACATCGGAACTCCTTCCGACGTTGGAAGCACTTTCTAATCAAATGTACTTTAGCCAGAGGTTCATACAACCCCAACCACAATTGATCGCATAGGATGTTCACCTCACGCCGGAGGTCAACAGATCCCATTAGCAATCACCTACCTCCATATACACTAAGACCACACAGAGCATCTCTCACCCGGTAACCGAATAGTTCTTATCAAAGGCAAATCTCAGGCACCGACATACAAGACAACTGTGTTACCTCCGGTTTATGGACCAGTAACACAATCGAAGGCCAGTGAGAGATCATAGATCCTCTCAACCATGTGATCTATGTAACACAGCCCTAGGGCACAAATGAAGAAGAACAAGAAGAGAGAAAAATAACCTCGAGCACTTTACTAAAATGATCAAATGAATTAACCACTTACAAGAGAGATCGTGAGCTGCTTATATACGCAATTCACTAAACAATAAAAGAGGCACCGCCTCACACTTACACTCAATAATAACAACCGCAATACAAACTACAACACAATTAATCATAAATCATAACAGCAACAAATCTATCATTACAAAACATTAAATGCTTCCACACTTCCCTTCAAACTAGGCTCCGTAGATGATAAGAACTTGATTTTGGATGACACTGCAGTGATTTTGGAACCAGCACACACAGGTGATAACTTTATCCCAAGCGTTTTACATAAAAACCCAAACCGGTCTCTAGGCAATCCTTTAGTGAGAATATCAGCCACTTGATCAAATGTTGAAGCATATCTGATTTCTACCTCACCACATTCAACCTTTTCACACACAAAATGAACATCAATCTCAACATGTTTTGTTCAAGAATGGAAGACCAGATTCTCAGCCATACTCTTAGCAGTCAAATTATCACTCCACACTATTGGAGTAGGTACACATGGATATCCCAATTCCACAAACAATGATTTCAACCACATCAGTTCTGTCACTCCAAGGGCAACAACTCGATACTCAGCCTCTCTAACAGATCTAGCAACAACCGATTGTTTCTAGAACCCCCACACAATAATATTTCATCCAAAATATACACAAAAGCCACTAGTAGATCTTCTAGTAACCTTGCAGCCAGCATGGTCTGCATTAGTATAAACCACTAAAGACAAATCATTCGGTGAGGAAGTGAAGACCAAACCCATGCCAACAATGCCTTTAAGATACCAAAGCAGCCTCTTACAAGCTAACCAGTGTTGAGACTTAGGATTAGACCAAAATTGGCTCAATTTTTTCACTATAAATGCTATATCCAGCCAAGTGTAGGTAAGGTATTGTAGTGAACCAATGAGAGTTCTATACAAGCAATGATTAGAGAAGGGATCCCCGTCATCAGTTAATGAATCCCCAGCAGCCATAGGTGTATCACACGACTTGCAATCTTGCATAGCATCCTTTTTCAACAAATCAACAACATACTTGGACTGAGTGAGATAAAGGCCACTACCATCTCTATAGGCCCTAGAAAATAATTCACAAAACCTAGGATCTTAAGAGAAAAATGAGTGTCTAAATCATGAATACAAGAACTAAGTGTTGCTGAATCCCACCTAAAAAGGAGTATATCATCAACATAGACTAGAACAAAAAGCATATAACTGGTTGTTCATTTAATAAACAAAGACGCATCCGATACAGCTCTCACTAAACCCCGACTCTACAAAGCGGCCCTCAGCTTTGTATACCAAGCTCAAGGGGCTTGCTTGAGCCCATAAAGTGACTTATTCAATCGACACACATGAGTAGGAGACCGAGGATCTACAAACCCTTCAGATTGATCCATGAAAACAGTTTCAGTCAAGTCTCCATTAAAAAATGCATTATTAACAATTTGTCTCTTTCATCTCCCTATCATGGCAGTGACAAGGTCACTGTTGGTGATGGTAAGAGTTTGCCCATCTCTCATATTGGTATAAGTCATTTATATAATAATACTCATCCTCAGTCAGTTCTTTCCTTGTCTAATGTCCTTCATGTTCATAAAATGAGAAAGAGTCTTCTTAGTGTCTCTCAGCTTACAAAGGATAACACTGTTATCGCTGAATTTGATTCAATTTCTTGTTTGATTAAGGACAAAGCTTTAGGTCTGGTGTTACTCCAAGGAATGCTTAGGAATGGTCTATATCAATTGGAGCCTACATTTGATCTTGTGGTGCCCACGTGGACCATTAGTCTTTCAAAGACCTCAAACATTGTACCAACCTTTCTTCCAAGATCACGGATGTTACTAGTTCATCTTCTAATAAATCTACAAAGCAGCATTTGATTATTCCAGATCTGCCTTTGAATGTCAATGTAGCTCAAACAAATTGTATAGGACAACAGTGGCATGCCAAGCTAGGTCATCCCACTTTTCATGTATTGAAACATGTTTTGAATAAAATTCAAATCGATTGTCCTAAATCTGCTGTTACATTCTGTGATTCATGCAAAATTGGCAAATCACATCAACTTCCTTTTGCAAATTATCCTATTACTACAAAGCAGCCTTTGGAATTGGTATACTCGGATGTGTGGGGTCCAACACCTATGGTTTCTATTGAGGGTTATAGGTACTATATTGTCTTTGTTGATGCCTACACCCGATACTCTTGGCTATTTCCTCTGAAATTGAAATCTCATTCCTTGCAAACATTTATAAACTTTCATAAGTTTGCTGAATTACAGTACAATTTTAAGTTGAAAGCCTTACAAACTGACAATGGGAGAGAGTTTAAAGCCTTTCTTCCTTATCTTCAATCTTGTGGGATTCAACCTAGATTTTCTTGTCCCTACACACGCCAACAAAATGGTGTGCCTAAACGCAAACATCGCCATATTACAGAGATGGGAATGACCTTATAGACTCATGCCCAAATGCCTCTTAAATTTTGGGCAACAGCTTTTCAGACCGCTGTTTATCTCATCTCATTAATCATCTACCTTCAACTATGTTTCAATTTGCTAATCCCTTTGAATTGCTCTATCTCAAGCAACCTGATTACCTTAAACTGCAACCTTTCGGTTGCTCTTGCTTTCCTTATCTTAGACCTTATAATAAACACAAGTTTGCTTTTCGTTCATCCAAATGTGTCTTTATTGGTTACAGTATTGATCAGGCTGGCTATCAATGCTTACATCCAACAGGAAAAATATATGTATCACGACATGTTGAATTCAATCCTATTGAATTTCCTTACTCTTCTCTCTTTCTATCAAGTGGTGCCGGTATCTCATCTATGACTCAATCCTCAGGACCTTCAACTGAAATGTTTCAGATTCTTCCCTTCTCTTCTTCAAATGTTCTTCGGGTATCTCAGTCCTTAGTCTCTCCTTTGTCAGACGCTATCCCAAATAATTCAGGAGTTTCCTTGCCTGAGAATTTTGTTAGACCTCATGATCCTTTGTCTTCTTCTTCTAGTCCTCAGTTAATTCCATCTTCTAAACCTAAAGTTCCTAAATACCAATTACCTCCAACTCCATCTATCCACCCTATGAACACTCGATCTAAACAACCTCTTGTTACCTCCCCTCATGTCCGGTTAACTTCCCTTGAACCTAGATCAATTCATGAAGCACTTTATGATCCTCACTGGACTAAGGCTATGCAGGAGGAGTTTCGTGCATTGCAATCCAATCACACATGGGAGTTGGTTCCCTATTCTTCGGATATGAATCTTATTGGGTGTAAATGAGTATTTCGAGTCAAGTACAATTCTAATGGTTCTATTCTTAAGCATCAGGCTCGCCTGGTAGCTAAGGGATTTCTTCAAAACCCTGGGATTGATTATAATGACACATTCAATCCAGTTGTAAAAGCACCCACTATAAGAGTGCTATTTTCTTTGGCTCTTACATTTGGTTGGGACATACAACAAGTAGACATCAACAATGCATTCTTAAATGGGGAAATGACAGAGGATGTATACATGACACAGCCTGAAGGTTTTATTAATACTCAGCTACCTAATTTTGTCTGCAAACTTAAGAAATCTCTCTATGGCCTCAAGCAAGCTCCACGAGCTTGGTATACCAAACTTAAAACTGCTCTGCAAGCATAGGGTTTTGTGCGTTCAGTTGCAGATGCTTCTCTGCTTATTAAGAGGTCTTCCAGTGTTGTATTGTTTCTTTTGGTATATGTTGATGATATCCTTGTCACGGGGTCAGATCCTTCTGCTCTTCAGCAGTGTATTCATGATTTGGATCAACATTTTTCTCTCAAAATCTTAGGATCAGTCAACTACTTCCTAGGTTTTGAAGCCCACAGAGATAAGACTGGTTTGTATCTTACTCAAATCGAAGTATACTATTGATTTGTTAAGTAAAGCTAGTATGAATGATTGCAAACCATGTGATACACCAGTGAATTTAGCAGTATCTTTTACTGATGAAGGTGAAGTTTTTTCAGATCCATCATTGTATAGAACTATTGTTGGTTCTCTTCAATACTTGACCTATACCCCACCGAATATATCTTTTGTGGTGAATAAATTGAGCCAATTCTTGGCAGCCCCTAAATTACAACACTGGACAGCCTGTAAACATCTTCTTAGGTACTTAAAAGGTACTATTGGACTTGGGCTATGTTTTACATCCTCTCCTGATATGACACTAACGGTATTTACCGATGCAAACCATGTTGGCTGCAAAGTTTCTAGAAAATCCACTAGTGGTTTATGTGTGTTTCTTGGGCCAAACTTGTTGGTTTGGAGTTCTCGTAAACAGTCAGTAGTTGCTCGATCAGTGGGAGAAGCTGAGTATCGTGATATGGCTCAAGGTGTAACTAAAGTCATGTGGTCGCAATCACTTTTTACTGAGTTAGGTTACAAGCTGTCTAATGTTCCAGTGTTGTGGTGTGACAACCTAGCAGCCAAAAGCATAGCAAAGAATCCAGTGTTTCACTCTCGGACTAAACATATTGAAATAGATGTGCACTTTGTGAGAAAGAAAGTTGAGAATAAGGAAGTTAAAATTCGGTATGTGCCTTCATTGCATCAGGTTGCTGATATTTTTACAAAGGGTTTATCTAGAGACAAGTTGCAGTTTCTGTGTGCCAAACTTGGTCTCCAAATCTCTTCTATTTGCTCCCATATGGTAACAAATATGTGCTCGGATAATGAAGGTAGCAAGATTAATCAGCAGACTAATCAACAAAGTTTCATTCTACCAGGAGGACCAAACTGAGGGGGAATGTTAGAGACATTACTTTAGCTGATATATTATTTGTATTTTGTTATCTTGTTAGCAGTATTTGTTATAGCTTCTGTTAAGTTGTTGTTGTTATGTTGAGAGTAGTTAGTCAATTATTGCAAAATAGCTATATAAATAGCTATTCATCTGTTTCATTAATTCAGTTGATTGAGGTTCACTTCATTGAATTCTCTCTCCTTCTTTCTGCTTGTCTAATTGAGGGAAACCTAATTACACTCGTTGTATGTCCCAACCAAAAAGTGATTGCTGAAGAGAATAGAACTCTGATAGTTAGAGCCTTAACAACCGAGCTAAAAGTCTCTGCATAATCCACTCCAGAAGTTTGAAGAAAACATTTGGCTACCAACCTGGCCTTATACTTTAGAACTAACCCATCAGCATTGTATTTCACCCAAAAAATCCATTTGCAGCCAATTAAGTTCATATCCTATGAAAAAGGAATGAAGTCCCAAATATTATTCTTTTGCAAGGCTATGTACTCTTCTTCCATGGCCTTAACCCATTGTGAGTCTAAAAGAGCCTCACGAACTGAACTAGGTTCAAGATTACTCACTAAGGCATGAGGAGAAGAGGTTTCAAGCTGTTTGGCTTTAAGTCTTGTAAGCTTAGGGTGAACTGAAGGAGCTGGAGCAGCCTTGAACTTAGGTAAGGTAGATTTAGAAGCTGGTGGATGAGTGGGCAAAGACTGCAATGCAAGGGAAGTGGTTGGAGTTGTGGCATGAGAACTGGTGGAGATAGAATGAGACCCAACAAGAGCTGAAGCTGGAGACTGTGCTACTTGAGGACACATTGAAGAAGTAGGAGAAGGAATAATGGGTTGAAGAAAAGTAGTTGAATACCCTGAGGAAGTTGACACTGCTTTAGATATAGAAGAAGTTCGAAACAAAATAGGAAAGGGAAACTCATTGGCAGTGAATTGCGTATGCCAAGACACATACACTCTCCCCGATGGATGCAAGCACTTATAGCCATCCTGAGTATGACTATATCTAATAAAAATACACTTGGTAGAATGGAAATCAAACTTGTGCTTGTTATAAGGATGAAGATAGGGAAAACAAGTACAACCAAAAGGTTGTAGCAAACGATAGTTAGGTGGCTTCTGATATAACAATTCAAAGGGTGTGTTAAACTTGATAGGTGAAGCAGGTAGCACATTTATTAAATGAACAGCTGTCTGAAAAGCTTCTACCCAAAATTTTAAAGACATTTGGGCATGAGATAACAAGGTTAGGCACATTTTTGCTATATGTCTATGCTTTCTCTCAGCCACACCATTTTGTTGATGAGTGTGTGGGCATGTAAACTGAGATTGAATGCCATTAGCATGAAGATAAGGTAAGAAGGCTTTAAATTCCCCCCCATTGACAGTTTGTAAGGCTCTAAGCTTGGTTTGGTATTGAAGTTCAGCAAACTTATGAAAGATAGTAAAAACTGACAAGGCATCGGATTTAAGTTTTAAGGGGTAAAACCAAGTGTATCTAGTGCATGCATCCACAAAGATTATGTAGTATCTAAAACCTTCAATAGACATAACAGAAGCAGGTCCCCATAGGTCTGAATAGACCAATTCTAAAGGTTTAGTAGTACCATGTAACAAAGCCCTAGGGCACAAATGAAGAAGAACAAGAAGAGAGAAAAATAACATTGAGCACTTTACTAAAATGATCGAATGAATTAACCACTTACAAGAGAGACCGTGAGTTGCTTATATATGCAATTCACTGAACAATAAGAGAGGCATCGCCTCACACTTACACTCAGCAATAACAACCGCAATACAAACTACTACACAATTAATCATAAATCATAATAGCAACAAATCTATCATTACAAAACATTAGATGCTTCCACAATCTATCACTTGCATCACATTCAATAGATGTTCCACTAACATCTACCCACATGTCTACTATATTCATCTCATGAATTATGGCATGCGACTCACCGTCCTTTATCATTAGTATCTCATACTAATCAAAGGTAGTAACTCATGTGACAGTCCGTAATTGATTACTCATAGCTTGCTTCTAAGAAATCTAAGGACCGAGAATTAACCTTTATGAAAACCTTAATCCGAAAGTCTTTGTCACAGATTCTTAATACTTAAGAATAAGACTATCGTTAGAAAATCTAAGGGCTCATTCATAAGATTGATTAGAGAGGTATGAATGAATATATGACCTTAAAATATGAAAGCATATTTTATTACATTTGCAAGATTTACATCATTAGTCCCATAATTAAATCCACTAGATGTCATCTAAATCTAACATTAGGTCACTAACACTAACATGACGATGGGACACTCCTCAATCCTCACTATCAGGCTGCTCAAAACATCAGTTATCAATACCATATTCAACCAGTAGAAATATGGAATACTTAAGGACCATTATATAACTCCGCCTAGGGATGTCATCCACTGCCGGTCCCAAGCCCAGATAAAGGAGGGTTGTGTTAGGTAGCCGACAGCCAATGTAAAACTTAGTCGGATCCAAAACATGAACTCTAGACAAATTATGAAAAAATGTTTGGGCGTGGGCGTAACCCTTCATAGCAACACGCTACACTGCCCGCGTGTAGTGTCAAGTGAGTTAGGGCCGCTGCATCGGCGCCCGGATGTAGTGACAAATGAGCAAGGGTTCCCGCATTTACTTGGACGGATGTGGGTAAAGAAGTTAGTCCAAAATCAAAATCAAAACCAAAAACAAAATCAAAATCAAAATCAAAACCAAAACCAAAACCAAAACCAAAATCAAAATCAAAATCAAAAACAAAATCAAATTCAAAGTCAAAGCCAAAAACAAAAACAAAATCATAGATTAAGGATTGGGTCATGGAACATAGGAACATTAACAGGCAAAGCTATGGAAGTGGTAGATGTGATGATTAGGAGAAAGATTAATATTATGTGCCTTCAAGAGATGAGATGGGTAGGGAAAAAAGCAAAAATTTTATCAGAAAATGGATATAAAATATGGTACATAGGAAATTATCGAGTAAAAAATGGAGTGGAGATCATTATGGATAAAAGCTTAGTAGATGAGGTAGTGGATGTAAAAAGAATAGGGGATAGGATTATTATGGTAAAGGTTATTCTAGGAAGAATGACTATGAATATCTTTAGTACATATGCACCACAAGCGGGGTCAGGTGAGAAGATAAAAGCAAAATTCTGGGAGGACCTAGAGGGACTCATACAAATGATACCAAGAGGAGAGAAAGTGATTATAGGAGGTGACTTAAATGGTCACGTGGGTAGAGACGAAAACGGCTATAGAGAGGTACATGGAGGGTATGGATTCGGGGAAATTAATAATGAGGGTAAGTCTATTCTAGATTTTGCAATGGCATATGGGCTCATCATAACCAATACTAGGTTCAAAAAACGGGACAAACACTTAATCACATATAAAAATGTCACATCAAGCATCCAAATAGATTACTTCCTCATGAGACAAGAGGACCGGGTATGTTGCAGGGATTGTAAGGTGATACCGGGAGAGTGTTTGACTACTCAACATAGACTTCTAGTACTTGACGTCCAAGTAAGAAATTGGAAGAGAAAAAATCACATAAAACAAAATCCAAGAATCAAGTGGTGGGATTTAAAATGGGAGAAACAACTAATCTTCAAAGAAAAATTAAGGGATAGAAGAGAATGGAATGGAGAAGGACAGACAAACCAAATGTGGAGAGAAATGTCTAATGCCTTGAGAAACACAGCAAAGGTAGTGCTTGGAGAGACAAATGGTAGAGCCCCTAACCTTAAGGAGTCTTGGTGGTGGAATGAAGAAGTGCAATTGAAAATTAAAAATAAGAAAAATTGCTATAAGGCTGTATATCAGTGCAACAATGAAGAAAATCAAAAAAATTATAAAGAATCAAAAAGGCAGCAAAAAAAGCTGTTAGTGAAGCAAGGTCAAAAGCATACAAGAATCTATATAAACGACTTGATACAAAAGATAGAGAAAATGATATATATAAATTAGCTAAAGCAAGAGAAAGAAAAACAAGGGATTTAAATCAAGTGAAATGCATAAAAGATGAAAATCAAAATGTATTAGTGAATGAGGGAGCGATTAAGGAGAGATGGAAGGAGTATTTCACAAGATTATTCAATGATGATGGCGACACAAGAGTTAGGTTGGGACATCTTAGTAACTCTGAAGGGAACGTGAGTTATACATTTTATCGACGCATAAGTCCAAATGAAATAAGGCAAGCATTAAAAAAGATGAAAAATCATAAGGCGGTGGGACCGGATAATATACCAATAGAAGCATGGAAATGCATGGGAGAAGAGAGTATCTCCTAGCTAACGAAATTATTTAACGCGATTCTTAAATCAAAAAAGATGCCAGATGAGTGGAGGAAGAGTACTTTGGTCCCTATATATAAGAACAAAAGAGATGTTCAAAATTGTGAAAATTACAGAGGAATTAAGTTAATGAGCCATACCATGAAACTCTGGGAGAGAGTAATAGAGCAGAGGCTCAGAAAAGAAACAGAGGTCTCAGAAAATCAGTTTGGTTTCATGCCCGGTAGGTCAACAATGGAAGCTATATACCTACTGAGGCGTCTAATGGAAAGGTATCGGGATCATCAGAAGAACCTACATATGGTGTTTACAGATCTAGAAAAGGCCTATGATAGGGTCCCTAGAGAAGTATTATAGAGGGTTTTAGAGAAGAAAGGAGTCCGAATAGCCTATATACAAGCCCTTAAGAACATGTATCATGGTGCAGAGACAAGGGTCAGAACATGCGGAGAGGATACAGAACCATTTAAAATTACAATAGGATTGCATCAAGGTTCTACACTAAGTCCATACTTATTTGCTTTAGTAATGGATGAACTCACTAAAGATATTCAGACAGAGGTGCCATGGTGTATGCTATTTGCAGACGACATAGTGTTGGTGGATGAAACAAAAGAAGGAGTGAACACTAAGCTTGAGTTATAGAGAAACAATTTAGAATCTAAGGGATTTAATTAAGCAGAAAGAAAACAGAATAAATGGAATGTAAATTTAGTAAGAATGCAAGAGTGGAGGATGTTATAATAAAATTGGAAGACCAAATCTTACAAAGAAAAGACCATTTTCGATATTTGGGATCAATGATTCAAAAAGACGGAGAAATTCACGAGGATGTCACACATAGAATTAAGGTAGGTTGGCTAAAATGGAGAAATGCATCTGGGGTGTTGTGTGATAGTAAAATCCCATTAAAATTGAAAGAAAAATTCTATAGGACAGCTATAAAACCAGTTTTGTTGTACGGCTCAGAATGTTGGGCAGTCAAATACCAACATGAGCAAAAGACGAGTGTAGCCGAGATGAGGATGTTAAGATGGATGTGCGGCCATACAAGAAAAGATGAAATTAGAAATGAAGTTATTCGTAATAAGATAGGAGTAGTGCCAATAGAGGAGAAGATGAGAGAGACTAGACTAAGATGGTCTGGTCATGTGAGAAGGAGACCAAGAGACGCTCCTGTGAGAAGAGTTGATGAAATAGAACAATTAATCAAAAAAAGAGGTAGAGGCAGACCTAAGAAGACTTTGAGGGAGACATTAAAGTTTGATATGAAGTGTATGGACCTCAATGAAGATATGACAAAAGACAGAAATACATGAAAGTCTAGAATTCACGTAGCCGACCCCACATAGTGGGATAAAGGCTGGATATGTTGTTGTTTTTAAGGACCATTATATAAGATTTTGCTTTAAGTTAGGTTGTGAAATATTGAGGTTAAGACCAATTCTAGAAGAAAAAGGCATGAGTCTAGCTCATATCCTTGACAACACAAATAATGGTATGCAGTATTTGCTCCAAAAGAAACAATCCCATATTCAAATTCCAAAGAAGGAGGTTCCTTTGAGGAGATATCACCTACTTTGAGACAAAATCGATGACTATTCATTGGCAACAAAATGGATGACAAGCAAGGAAGTAAATATTAAGGACTATAATATCTTATAATCCAAGAATGTAACCTTCTATATCTGGGAAATAGAATTAGAGAAACACCCCAAAGACTCATAATCTATTTACCTTAGATATATACCTATTAGTCTAATATATATATATATATATTATACTGTTTTAACAGAAACTAATAATTCAAACTAAACATTTTTCTTTTCTTTGATAATTGAAATTCCAACTAGACGTAGATCTCCACACTAAAAAATCAAAAATTACCCACTAAAATTCCAGGTGTCTTCAAAAATTTCCCTTCCCATTGAGGAATGTACGAACCAATTGTGACCACTTCAACTAGTTCCTTCCGTTCAATCTATAAGAAGCCTGGAGATTTTGTAATTCTCTTGAGGATGGATGGTTGGTTGGGTCATCGATTAAAACGGGATTCACGGGATTACTGATGCCAGAGGATGAGTGGTTAAACATAGTGGCACAGGGAGATTAGTCGATTGAACTCGGTAAACGGTGCTAATAGTAATAGCCGTCGACATCAACTATTGGCTTGGATGAGAACGGTACCAGCGATGACAGAGACAACATAGGCTGGTAAGATCAGTCAAGACCGGTGATCATCAATCTAGCTTGAGTGTTCAAGTCGCTCAACATCAACGAGTCAGGTATGTTGGGATGCTGTCGGAAACAAGCCGAACGTACTGTACCAGTGTGGACCTAGCGTCTAAGTGCTCTTGTCCACTGACCTTCTAGTGGGTAGCACCAGTGGCTACGACAATCAGTTTTGAGAGAGGAACCTAGAGAAACCCTTCGATAAATGAGGGCGGGATAGCCGACAAGGAAGACTGGAGAGACAAAACAAGCCGTGGGATGGAGATGATGAAGATCAAACAGACACCCTAGGAACTTTTCTCTAATACCATGTGACGAATGCCTCAATTGATTGTATTGTAAAAACAATGCACATATGTTGTGTATATATACACATAGAGAATCTAATTACATTGCTAAATCTGGAAATTCCTAAGAATCTTCAATCACCCTAATCAAAGGAATAATCAATGAGATTTGAAAGTTGTATAATCTCCTAGCTATACATTGCCTAAAATAGGAGGACATAGGATCTTGAAAGATACCATACAAAATATTGAAATATGAGGATAAATTGAGAACATGTATTTGAAAATTGATACAAATGTGAGGAAATGTTCTTATGGTGTTAGTATGTGGTTAGTATTAGAGGATGTATTTGTGTTTGTTGTTGCTTATTGTACAGCTTATGTTTTGTTGCTTTAACTGTTGCGGTTATTTGTGTTTGGCGCTTGTTAGCTTAGTTCCTTGCTGGATATAAATATTTAGCTTCTTGTTATTTTACTTATGATTTTGTATTACTTGATTCGCTGGTTAATATTGAGAGTTGATTTTCTTTCTTTCTCTCTCATCTTGTGCTCTTCATTTTCTTTAATCTTTCTGGTATTGTCACATGGTATCAGAGCCAAAGACGTAAGTCATGGATCCTTCGTCTGCTCAAAGTGCTTCCTCCTTTTCACCACCTCATTCAGCGTCTATCTTTTCTCTTTCTTAGCAATCTGATTTTGGTGCGATTGCAAAAGCTTTTCAATTCATTCCGATCAAATTGGATTCTAGAAACTATATTTTTTGGAAGGTGCAAATTTTAACCACAATTCGCGCCTTCGATTTGTTTCCATTCTTGAATAAAGTTTCACCACCGTCAAAGTATGTTGTTGATCCTAGCGGTAAGGATTCTGGAGGAACGACGTTAAATCCAGAATACATGACGTGGTTGCGATCAAATCAGTTACTTCTTAGCTGGTTGTTCTCAATGATCGATAAAGATGTTCTCGCGTAGGTAATCCATTGCGAGTCATCGGCTGAGGTATGGTCTACACTTGAGAATTTGTATTCAAGGCAAACCATTGCTAGGTCGTTTCAACTTAAGCAGCAGTTACGGCTAATTAAGAAGGATGCCTTGTCGATTAACGACTATATTCTCAAGATTAAGACTATCGGCCATCCATTAGCTGCTATAGGTGAACCTTTAGATGACAAAGAATTGCTTCTTGCAGTTCTCAATGGCTTAGATCATGACTACGAGACTGTAGTTAGCCTGGTGACATATCAGATGAATGATGTTGATCTTGATAAAGTCCAGTATTTGTTGTTGATGCATGAACAGAGGTTAGCTTCTAAAAACTTACCACTGTCGACTGTTAATTTTGACTCTGGTACATCCTCTATGCAAGTCAATTTGACTGATTATAATCAAAAAGGTGGAGGTAATAACTTTCAACAGCATATGAGAGGTGGTCACAATCAAAGAGGAGGTGGTTTTGGTACACGAGGAGGACACGGTCGTGGCCGTCAATCTGGTAGACGCTTTTATTGTCAATTGTGTGGTAAACCAAGTCATCTGGTTGATCGATGTTATCATTGCTTTGACAAGAATTTTCAAAGGTCGTCTGGATCTTTTCCAAGTCAGAATAGTTTTGGTAATTCACCAGCGAATCAACAGTTCGACTCTAAAGCTTATCTAGCCTCCCTAAGTGACTCTAATGAGGTCTACTCGAATGATGTTGGTTCGGTCCAGAGTGCTCACTATACTCATTTTCCTCAGCAACCTTATTTTTCTCAGCAGCCTTTAAAACGTCAGCCATCTACTTCAGATTAGTCCTGGTTTGTTATTCTGGAGCAACAAATCATATCACCACTAATCTTCAAAATCTCTCGTTGCATACTCCTTACAATGGTGGTGATAAAGTGTCTGTTGGCAATAGTAAGAAATTAGCAATTTCTAATGTTGGCCTTGGTCAGTTATATTCTCATTCTCCGCCTTTTTCTTCCATTACCTTACCAAATGTTTTGTATGTTCCTAACATGCAGAAAAATCTCATCAGTGTCTCTCAATTAACTAAGGATCATGATCTTATTGCTGAATTTGATTCTCATTCTTGTGTAATTAAGGTCAACAATACTGGACAAGTGCTACTCAGAGGGGAGCTTAAGGATGGTTTATATCAACTGAATTCAGCTTTTGTTCATGCTGATTCTAGACTTCAGCTCATTCTGTTCGTCCTAAGTCTTTTGTATGCAGTACATCTTCTTCTTCGTGTGATAATCTTTCCTTTAACCATTGTAAACCGTTAGATTCTTCTACTGTCAATGTAAATGTTGCTCAAACGAGCAATTTGTGCAAACAATGGCATGCCAGACTTGGGCATCCTTCACTCAATGTACTGCGATTGGTGTTGAATAAAATTCATGTTCCATTTTCCTTGTCATCTCTTTCTTTTTGTGACTCTTGCAAAATTGGTAAACTTTATCGCCTTCCTTTTTCTAATTGTGAAATCACAGCAGTTAGACCACTTGAACTAGTCTATTCTGATCTATGGAGACCTTCTCCGACTTTGTCTACGGAAGGCTATCATTACTACATTATCTTTGTTGATGCCTACACTCGCTATACTTGGCTCTATCCTCTCAAGCTAAAATCCGATGCTTTATCTGTTTTTACCACATTTCATAAACTCGCTGAACTTCAGTATAATGCTAAGATCCAAGCTTTACAAACAGATAATGGAGGAGAGTTTAAAGCCTTTCTACCTTATCTACAATTAGATGGCATTCAACCTCGGTTTACTTGTCCTTATACCTCTCAGCAGAATGGTGTAGCTGAAAGAAAACACTGCCATATTGCTGAAATGGGACTCACATTACTAAATCATGCTGCTATGCCTCTTAAATTTTGGGTTGAGGCTTTCCAAACAACAGTTTATCTTATCAATTTACTTCCTTCTGCTCCTCTTCGGTTTCACACACCAGTTGAGATGCTATCTTGAAAATCACCCTCATATTTGCATCTTCAGCCCTTTAGCTGTGCATGCTTTCCCTATCTTCGTCCCTATACCAAACATAAGTTCAGTTTTCATTCCACAAAATGTATCTTTCTTGGGTATAGTCATGGGCATGCTAGTTATAAGTGTTTAGACTTTTCTAGTCGTGCATATGTTTCTCGCCATGTTCTTTTTAATCCAGATGAGTTTCCTTATCCTAGTTTGTTTCAATTTGCATCTTTGTCGTCTTCTGGTACTTCTACCACTTCTAATCGTCCTTCTACTATGTTCTTTCAGTCTTTTCCTACTTTTTCTTCCTCTGCAGTAGCACAACCTCCAACTCCTTCTTTACCTTCTGCTGCTTCTTCTTCTCCTGGAACTTCCTCATCTCCTTCTTTGGAGAAGTCGCCTCCTCAGTTATCTCCGTCATGTTACCTCTACTTGTCTCTCATTCTTCTATTCCTTCTTCTCGTATTCCTAAAACTTTTGTTCATCCTATGCTCACCAGATCCAAGGCTAAACTTATTTCCACATCCTCTCCTCATGCCTTAGTGAGCTCATTGGAACCTACCACTGTTCATGAGGCCTTCTTAGATTCACGCTGGGTCCGGGCTATGCAAGAAGAGTATTCTGCATTGCAACGTAATGACACTTGGGTTTTAGTTCCCTTTTCTAAAGACATGAATGTTATTGGATATCAGTGGGTTTTTCAGGTAGAGTTTAAGGCAGATGGTACAGTGCTTCATTACAAAGCACGTTTGGTTGCCAAGGGATTTCATCAAAACCCTGGTATTGATTTTTCTAAGACCTACAATCCTGTTGTTAAAGCTCCCACCATCTGAGTCTTGTTTTCTTTGGCTGTTGCATTTGGGTGGGATATCCAACAGGTTGATGTTAACAATGCTTTCTTAAATGGTGATTTGAATGAAGATGTTTTCATGTCTCAACCTGAAGGGTTTGTGAATTCTCAGTTTCCTACTCATGTTTGTCGATTAAAGAAATATCTTTATGGCTTAAAACAAGCTCCTCGGGCCTGGTATACCAAGTTGAGATGTGCTTTATAGTCTTGGAGTTTCAATCGGGCTATTTCTGATGCTTCCTTGTTTATTAAGAGGACTGTTAAGTTTGTGCTATTTGTTTTGATCTATATTGATGATATATTGATAACAAGTTCCGATCCCATAGCTCTAACAGCTTGTATTCAGGATTTGAATACTCATTTTGCTCTCAAAACTCTTGGCTCTATTAGCTATTTTCTTGGTTTCGAGGATCACCATAATCCTACTGGACTTTATCTCACTCAAACCAAATATACTATTGATCTCTTAAAGAAGGCAACTACGTTGGATTGTAAGCCTTGTGAGACACCGGTAAACACAGTTGAATCTCTAACTGCTGAGAGTGAATCTTTTTCTAATCCTTCTCTTTATCGCACTATCATTGAATCCTTGAAATATCTTACCTATACTCGTCCAGATATTGCTTTCATTGTCAATAGACTTTAGTCAGTTCCTCTCAGCTCCCAAGCAGCAGCATTGGCTTGCATGCAAGAGGCTGCTTCAATATCTTAAAGGTTCTATTGGTTTGGGATTATTTTTCTCTTCCTCCTCACCTGGTCTTTCTCTCATGGTGTACACGGATGCCGATCACGCTGGCTGTCGAGTTACTCGCAAATCTACTAGCGGGATTTGTGTGTTTCTTGGCAGTAATTTGATTATTTGGAGCTCTCGAAAGCAGTCGGTTGTAGCTCGGTCCGTGGGAGAGGCTGAATACCGAGCCATTGCTCTGAGAATCACTGAGGTTATGTGGTTAAAATCCTTATTTTCTGAGCTTGGTTATTCCATTGCTCAAGTTCCTGTTCTTTGGAGTGATAATCTTGCAGCCAAAAGCATTGCTGAAAATCCTATTTTTCATGCTCGCACTAAACATTTGGAGGTTGATCTTCATTTTGTGCGGGAGAAAGTTTAGAAATGGGAGGTTGAAATTTGCTATGTTCCTACTCACTATCAGGTTGCGGATGTGTTTACTAAAGGTTTAGCAAAAAGTCGTTTTCAGCTGTTAAGGGATCAGTTCATCTACGATTCTCTCCTATTTCGAAGACAGTATTCCCAGGGTCTTCTTTCGACTCAGCAGTCAAGGAGTAGTTTCAATTGAGGGGGAATATTAGAGGATGCATTTGTGTTTGTTGTTGCTTACTGTACAGCTTATGTTTTGTTACTTTAAGTGTTGCGGTTATTTGTGTTTGGCGCTTGTTAGCTTAGTTCCTTGCTGGATATAAATATTCAGCTTCTTGTTATTTTACTTATGATTTTGCATTACTTGATTCGCTGGTTAATATTGAGAGTTGATTTTCTTTCTTTCTCTCTCATCTTGTGCTCTTCATTTTCTTTAATCTTTCTGGTATTGTCACAGTTAGGTGATGTGATATGAGACCATTGGGGGAAGACTAGAGTTCATAAAACAAAAAGGATAGTTTTAGGAACTATAACTAACCTAATGATAACTCTGGCAACAAGAATCTTGCTACTAATGTGGCACAAATGAGGTTCTAGTTTTTCAATGGTTGGTTAGAAGGCCAAGAATGTCCTTGGTGACTCCCCTTAGTACTCATGGATGTGGATCCATGCTTCATCCTGAGGCACCCTAGTACGTGTGCATCCATGGGCTACAGAAAAATACCCATTGAGATGATTATACTATTGGTGATGGATTATTGATTGATATGATTAATGGTTCCCTATGTTATACATATTTTATACACTGAAATAGATTTGTACCACACTCTTAATGCTGCACCATGTGACATGATGAATTTACATTGTGGCATAAAAAATATTTAAAAATTACATGATTTGTGTTGTATATGTATGAAAATGCAATATTTTGGGATATGATCAATTAGTAGTAGAATCCATCATTGAGCTAAGAGCTCAATACTTCACCTAACATTTTTCAAGTGCTTAGCAAGATGCTTAGGGACGTACTCGGATTTAGGATTTTTAATGGACTCACTAGGGCCATCTCAATCACTTGTTGGACAGTACTTATGAGACATTGTATCTTGGTATTTTCAATGTTATATATTGTTGTTGGTTTTCAATGACTGGGTGATGGATTGATAATAGGCTTCATGTTCCTTAAGTTTTGGCTTGAGAAATGCAATAGAGGATAGTAGTTGGACCCAAGTGGAGAAAAATCTTAGCTGAGTTCACTTTTATAAGCTTGCGAGTAAAGTTGAGCTTCACACAGATTACCCAAGAGGAAAACTTTCTGATTTTGGGAAAAAATCAAGTTATTCCTTGAAAAGAAAAAATAATGGAAACAACAAAGAAAAGGAATGGATTAAAACGATTAAGATGTCATGGAGTTTGGGTTTCAGTCTAAAGGAGCTTCATATTGTGAGAAAATAATTATGAGAAAAAACCTAAGAGACTACCCTCTCTTAACTTGTTATTTATAATAAGCATAATGAGCCTTAAATCTATGGGCTTAATCTAATTACAAATAAAACACACACATATAATAATTATAATATATACTAATAATTCTAACACTCCTCCTCAAGCTAGAGCACAGATATCATATGCACCAAGTTTGTTACAAATATATTCCACTCGAGCACCCCTTAGAAACTTGGTGAAGACATCTGCAAGTTGATCACTGGAGTTAACAAACTCTGTAACAATAACACCTTCAACCAGCTTTTCTCTAACAAAGTGATAGTCGATTTTAATATGCTTAGTCCGCTCATGGAATACTGGATTAGAAGCAATGTGTAAGGCTGCCTGATTATCACAAATAAGCTTCATAGGAGACACTTCACAAAACTCGACTTCCTGCAGAAGTTGTTTAAACCAGATGAGATCACAAGTTACATTAGCCATAGCCCGATACTTTATCTCTACACTAGATCTAGCTACTACATTTTGTTTCTTACTTTTCCAAGAAACCAGATTTCCTCCCACAAGAACACAATACCCAGAAGTTGACCGACAATTAGAAGAAGATCCTGCCCAATCTGCATCTGCATAACAACAAATATATGTGTGTCCTTTATCCTCATAAAGTAACCCTTTACCTGACGCTTTTTTGATATATCTTAGAATCCAGATAACATCTCAGTGAGAATCACATGGAGAACTGAGGAACTGGCTAACTACACTCATAGCAAAAGCAATGTCAGGACGAGTGATTGTGAGATAGTTCAACTTGCCTACCAATCTCATATACCTTCCAGGGTCTGAATAAAGCTCCCCCTGTCCCAACAAGAGTCGGACATTCGGATCCATTGGAGCGTCAACTGATTTGCAATTCACCATACCAATTTCTTCTAAGATATCAAGTGCATACTTCCTCTAAGAAATTCAGGCACCATCTCCTGATTGAGCAACTTCAATATCCAAGAAATACCGAAGTCGGCCTAGGTCTTTGGTCTGAAAGTGCTGATGTAGATGTTCCTTCAGCTTCTGTATTGCAACTTGATCACTCCCTGTCATAACAATGTCATCTACATAAACAACAAGGCAGATACATAAGCAAGAAGAATGGCGATAGAAAACCAAATGATCAACCTCACTTCGAGTGAGACCAAAGGCTTGAACCACAATGTTGAACCTGTCAAACTACGCTCGTGGAGATTGTTTCAGACCATCGAGAGACTTCTTGAGTTTGCAGACTACATTAGCCTCCCCCTGAGCAACAAAACCAGGTGGTTGCTCCATATATATCTCTTCTTACAAATCACCATGAAGAAAGGCATTTTTAATATCAAACTGATAGAGTGGCCAATGACGCGTAGCAGCCAGAGAGAGAAAGAGGCGAACAGAGGCCATTTTTGCAATAGGAGAGAAAGTATCGTTGTAATCCAGCCCATAGATCTGTGTAAAGCCTTTGGCAACCAATTAGGCCTTAAGACGTTCCACCTGGCCATCAGGACCCACTTTGGGAGTGAATACCCCCCAACGGCAACCAACGGGAGTCTTTCCTGGTGGTAAAGACACCAAATCCCAAGTACCATTTGAATGTAAGGCGTCAATCTCATCGAACATAACCTGGCACCAGCCAGGATGGGACAGAGCTTCACCTATGGTTTTAGGAATAGAAACAAAGGAAAGACTCGAAACAAAGGCATTATAAGGAGACAAACGGTCATAGCATAAAAAGTTATAAAAAGGATAGGGATTACGAGTAGACCATGTACCTTTGCGAAGAGCAACAGGGAGATTGTCGAGCTCAGGATCCGGGATAGGAAGGACCACAGATGGAGAGAGCGAGTCAGGAGAGTCCTAGGTTAAAGGAATGCTGGTGTCGATAACGGGATGAGGACGACGATGATATATAAGAAATGGAGAAGCCGTGGTAGGTGGACCGGAAAACGGTAGCGTAGGCGCTACAGAGGAGATAGACAGACTTGAGGAGGACAGCAGAAGAAAAGAAAAAGGAATAGGCAAAACCTAGTGAAGACTCTATGAATCAGGCTGAGCAACCGAAAAAAAAGACTGATGTTCAAAGAATGTGACATCAGCAGACAA
Source organism: Diospyros kaki (assembly GCA_036245055.1). NCBI lineage: Eukaryota > Viridiplantae > Streptophyta > Magnoliopsida > Ericales > Ebenaceae > Diospyros > Diospyros kaki. Next base: position 21,902,591 of record BSEG01000010.1, on the reverse strand, counting down.
AAAATAGCAATGCAGCTCAAGAGAGTAATGTTGAAATATTCAAGATAAACCGGAACTAACAACCAGCCGAGATCAAAAAGATCAAGATCAAGATAATCCTAAGTGATAGATTGTTTGATGATTGTTTGATTGTTTAGATTATTTTTTAGTCTTACCTTTATATTTATCTTTGTAGTTTTTATCTTCTTGTTGTATTTAAATTAATGTAATCTAGTCCTAGATAGTAGGAATGTAATCTAGTCCTAAAATATAGGAGAATTCTTAGGAACCTCTTGTGTATAAATTTCATCATTGACATCAATAAAACTACAAGGAATGCCGGTTCTTTTTCTCTACATGGTATCAGAGCTTGCAAATCCAAGCCTGGTTTTCTAAGAAATCGGTGCCTTCATTGCACGATTTTGTTTTTTTTCAGTGCCTTCATCGCATTGTGCCCTAATAGCACCCGGTTTTTCCTATCGTTCCACACATCTTTTTTTCATCATTCTGTTCCTCCTTCAACATCAGCGAATCCATGTCAGAAACATCAGCAAACCCATCGACTTCACCTACTGCCATCACTAGAGAAAATACTGCAGTAGACCAACCTTCTCCTCTCACAGGTGAACTACCAAGTATTCATCAATCCTACCGGCTAGATGGTAGGAATTTTCTTCAATGGTCACAGCTAATCAAAACCCTTCTTAAAGGCCGAGGAAAGAGTACCCACCTCACTGGGAATCCTCCACCAGAAACTGATCCAGGCTTCAGCGCATGGGATGTGGAAGACTCCCGCATCATGTCATGGCTATGGAGCACCATACAACCGGACATCAGCAGGAACTTTATGTTCCTTAGTACTGCTCGAGCAGTTTGGGAGACCGTTTATCAGACCTACTCAAAGGCCAAGGACGCATCTGTGATCTTTGATATCAAAACAAATATAAATGGTTCAAAGCAAGGTCAGCTAACAATCACCGAGTATTATAATCTGATGCTAGGCCTATGGTTAGAGCTTGATCAATACCAAGCTATAAAGATGGTATGCCAAGCGGATACTACTACTCTCAATCAAATTCTTGAAAGAGACCGGATAGTTGAGTTCCTAGCCGGCTTAAATCCCGAGTTCGATCAGGTAAGGGTTCAAATTCTGGGTAAGGATAAATTACCTAGCCTAAATGAGGTATTTGCTATTGTTAGAAGTGAAGAAAATAGGAGAGGAGCCATGCTTGGTGGATCCAATATGGAAGGATCAGCACTCATCTCCAACAACAGATCGTGGAAGCAGCAGTCAACCAATCGAAATAAATCCTCCGGACGAGAAGGGCAGTGGTGTACCTTCTGTAATAAGCCGAGGCATACTAAGGAGACTTGCTTCAAGTTGCATGGAAAGGAAGCAGTCCTCAATAAACTTGGTGGATTCAAGAATATAAGGACTCAAGGCCCTCCGCAAAACTATCCTCAAAGCTATCTTTCAAACAAAGAACAAGAGGGAGAAGCAGAAAAAGAAGAAAAGCCAAGTGTTGGAACTGGTATGGACCTCAGTCAGCTTAATAAAGAAGAAGTTTATAAGCTGAAGGAATTTCTAAAAACCATTCAAGATGGAGGAGGATCCTGCTCTATGGCTCAACAAGGTAAACAAATCAGTTTTACTCCTTTTCTAGCCTCCAAAACTGATAGGAATAACACTTGGATCTTGGACTCAGGAGCTACTAACCATATGACACCAAATTTCTAGTTTTTTGATACTTATGAGCCTTTTACATCATCCAAACAGATCACTATTGCCGATGGAACCACAATTCCCATTAAGGGAAAAGGAAAAGTTATCTTTGGTCCAAATTTGTCAATCTATCCAGTCCTTTATGTACCAGATTTAACTCTTAGCCTTATTTCTATAAAACAACTCACTCAAGACCTCAATTGCAATGCTGTTTTCTCTCCATATGTGTGTAAATTTCAGGACATGGATACGGGGAGGACGATTGGTGTGGCTAAAGAGCAACATGGGTTGTATATCTTTCAAAGGGAGAGCACTAAGCCTAAAGACTAGCTGCAGGCAGCCTACTCAACCCAGAAAACAGCCTCTGACCGAGCTGCCATTTGGCTTCATCATCTTCGACTAGGTCATCCTCCTTTTAGTTTAGTGAAGGAAATGTTTCCTACTTTGTTTAAAACTCTTAGTCCTAGCAATTTTCAGTGTGATGTGTGTGTTATGGCCAAACATCATAGAACCTCTTATTCAATTAGCAATAAACTATCATCTAGACCTTTTGATTTGATTCATTCGGATGTTTAGGGTCCTTCAAGAGTTTTAAATCAGTCGGGAACCAAGTGGTTCATCTCATTCATAGATGATTGCACTAGGATGTGTTGGGTTTTTCTTTTAAAAGATAAAGCTAGTATTGGGACTGTTCTCCCTTACTTTTGCAAAATGGTTCACACACAATTTGGAACTAAAATTAAAAAATTTAGGACAGATAATGCAAGGGATTATTTCAATGCTCATTTGCATCTCTTCTTTCAAAACGAAGAAATTGTCCATGAATCTTCATACATCGACACTCCACAACAAAATGGAGTGGCCGAGAGGAAGATGAGGCATCTTTTGAATGTCACTCGAGCCCTTCTTTATCATCATAATACTCCTAAATATCTATGGGGGGAGGCAGTCTTGACAGCCACTTATGTCATTAATAGAGTCCCATCCAAAATCCTTGACAATCAAAGTCCTTTCCAAAGTCTAACTGATTTTTTCCCAGACCTGAAACTGCACTCTCCATTGCCTCTTAAAGTTTTTGGATGTGTATGTTTTGTTCACATACCTAAAGTCCATAGAGACAAGTTTGATCCTAGAGCAAAAAGATGTGTCTTCATAGGGTATTCTCCAACCCAAAAAGGATACAAGTGTTATGATCCTATCTCCCGGAAAGTCTATATTTCTAAGGATGTTACCTTCATTGAGTCCCAATCCTTTTTTGATTCTCAGCCTAAGGGGGAGCATACCCAACCAGAAAATATGGATAATTTCTTTCCAGATTTCCTTCCAGCACCCCCTACTTCTACAGATGATTCTGTCCATCAGATTTTTCCATCAAATAACACTGATTCAAACCAGCAGCTGACAACCGACAGATACAAAGGTTCACCCTATGTGTATAAGAGAAGACAAACTACTGTTGATCTTCAGTCCACACCAGTTGCAGCCCCAAATCCCAGACTAGAAGAGCACACATCTGACGAACAAAACATCAGCCAAACAGACTCAGAATTTCCTGATTTGGACCTACCTATTGCCCTCCGAAAAGGGGTCCGAACATGCACCAAACATCCCGTTGCAAATTTTTTATCCTACCATCGCCTTTCTCCTCCCTATAGAAGCTTCCTAACAACCCTAGATGCAAGTGTTATTCCAAAATCAGTGGAAGAGGCACTAAAGGATCCAAATTGGAAAGAAGCCATGTTAGAAGAGATCAGGGCTTTGAAAAAGAATCAAACTTGGGAGGAGGTGACTCAACCTAAGGGAATTAAACCAGTGGGCTGCAAATGGGTCTTTAATTTGAAATACAAAGCTGATGGTACTCTTGAGAGATACAAGGCAAGGCTAGTAGCCAAGGGTTATACACAATCCTATGGGATTGATTATCTTGAGACTTTTGCCCCAGTAGCAAAAATGACAACAGTACGAGTCCTCATATCATTAGCAGCAAATTTGGGGTGGAAACTACAACAATTAGATGTTAAAAATGCATTCTTACATGGGGATTTAGAGGAAGAAGTATTTATGGAATTACCCCTTGGATTTTCTCATAACAAAGAGGGGCAAGTGTGTAGATTGAAGAAAGCATTATATGGGCTTAAACAGTCTCCACGAGCATGGTTTGGGCGATTTTCTACAGCAATGCATAAAATGGGATACCGGCAAAGCCGAGGAAACCACACCCTCTTCCTAAAGCACACGAAAGATAAGGTAACTGCTCTATTAGTGTATGTTGATGATATTGTTGTGACAGGAAATGATGAAGCTGAGCAAGAAGACCTAAAGAAAAATCTAGCTAAGGAATTCGAGATTAAAGATCTTGGAAGGCTGAAGTATTTCTTAGGCATTGAGGTGGCCTATTCTCAAAAAGGGATCTACCTATCTCAGCGTAAATACACTCTTAACTTATTGATTGAGACTGGATTGCTAGGAGGAAAGGGAGCTCAGGTTCCAGTAGATCCAAACATCAAGCTACAAGAAAATTACTCAGGAGAAGCAATAGATAAAGGGTAGTTCCAAAGATTGGTAGGAAAATTGATATATCTCTCACATACTAGGCCGAACATAGCATTTGGAGTAAGCCTAGTAAGTCAATTCATGCACAACCCCAATGAGGAACACATGAAAGCAGTAAGAAAAATTCTTCATTACTTGAAAGCTACACCAGGAAAAGGGATTCTCTTCACACCAGGAGCTGGTCTAAAAATTCAAGGGTACACGGATGCAAATTATGGAGGTTCTTTGGTTGATAGACGTTCTACTACTGGGTACTGCATGTTCTTAGGAGGAAATTTGGTATCTTGGAGCAGTAAGAAACAAGGAGTAGTAGCACGGTCAAGTGCTGAGGCAGAATTCAAAGCTATGGCTCTTGGCGTGTGTGAACTCTTGTGGCTGAAAATTATCCTAGAAGATTTAAAGATCCAAATACCATATCCACTTGAGCTGCTATCCGACAACCAATCAGCAATCAATATTGCTCATAATCCGGTGCAACACGACCGAACCAAGCACATTGAGATTGACAAGCATTTCATTAAAGAAAAACTTGAATCCGGGTTGCTACAAATCTCCTATGTTTCAACTAATCAACAGGTGGCAGATCTTCTCACTAAAGGATTGCCTATTAGGAAATTTGAGGAACTAGTCAGCAAGCTGGGAATGGAAGACATCCACTCACCAGCTTGAGGGGGAGTGTTGAAATATTCAAGATAAACCGGAACTAACAACCAGCCGAGATTAAGAAGATCAAGATCAAGATAATCCTAAGTGATAGATTGTTTGATGATTGTTTGATTGTTTAGATTATTTTTTAGTCTTACCTTTATATTTATCTTTGTAGTTTTTATCTTCTTGTTGTATTTAAATTAATGTAATCTAGTCCTAGATAGTAGGAATGTAATCTAGTCCTAAAATATAGGAGAATTCTTAGGAACCTCTTGTGTATAAATTTCATCATTGACATCAATAAAACTACAAGGAATACCGGTTCCTTTTCTCTACAAGTAACACTTATATCCTTTTTGCCACCGGGAATAGCTGAGAAAGATACACTTGAGAGATTTTGCAGCAAGCTTATCCTGTCCAGATGAAAAAGAATGCACAAAATAGATACATCCAAAAACACGAAGAGGAACAAAATAAAGTGGTTGTGTCGGGAACAAAAGGGAATGAGGAATTTGCTCTTGTAATGCTGAAGATGGCATGCAATTGATTAGATAACATGCAGTTAGAACAGCATTGCCCCAAAATTTGGTGGGAAGATTGGCATGTAAAAGGAGCGTCCGTGCAGTCTCAATAAGATGGCAATTCTTACGCTCAGCAACACCATTTTGTTGAGGTGTGTAAGGACAAGAGGATTGATGTAGGATGCCATTAGCAGTTATAATGGTAGTAAATGGAGAAGAAAAATACTCAGGGGCATTATCACTACGCAAGGCACCTATAGAAACTCTAAACTGTATTTTTATTTCAGCAGTAAATGTCTGAAAAATAGAAAACAACTTGGACCGACTCTTCATAAGAAATAACCAAGTGTAACAAGAAAAGTCGTCAATGAAAGTAACGAAATATGAAAAACCAAGAGTAGAATTGACGCGACTAGGCCCTCATACATCAGAGTGCACAAGGGAAAAGGGAGTCTCAACCCTATTATTGACCCAACGAGAAAAAGAATGACAAGCGTGTTTACCACGCTGACACGACTCACAATTAAAGATAGACAATGACGACAAACTATGAACTAATTTCTTCAGTTTGGAGAGGCTGGGATGACCGAGACGATAATGGAGAAGATCTGGGGAAGCGGCACTGGTGCAAGCTACCGACGAACTAGGCACAGCAAGATGATAGTGACCCTGTGACTCACGCCCGACGCCAATCGTCTGCCCCGTACCCTAGTCCTGAACACAATCAAAGGTAGGAGTAAAGATAATAGAACAGTTAAGGGTTTTGGTAAGTTGGCTAACTGAAATCAAATTAAAAGGACTATTAGGAACATATAAAATAGAATTTAATGAGAAAGACGAGGTGGGTGTGATTTGGCCAATTCCTTTCACTGCAGTTTTGGTGCCATCAACTAAGGTAACAATGGGTAAGGTATCAAAATAGGTAAGTGAGGAGAAAAGAAGTTCATTACCACATATGATCAGTGGCACCAGAATCTATAATCCAATGACTAACAGATGAGTCTTGAGCAACACAAGCAACAGGATTACCAGGATGAGACTGCTGGGTAGCCTGGAACTTCAGGAAGGCATCGTACTCAACTGCAGACATAGGTACCCATTGCGAACTTGGTGGAGATTGAGCAGGACTAGGATCGCTCTGAAATACATGAGCTGCACTGGTAGATGATACAGGTGGAGCAGCTGGCCGACCATATTTCTTCCAGCATTTGTCCTCAAGATGACCTAGTTTCTTACAAAAGATACACTGTGGACATGAACGATTATTATTGTGTCCTCTATTTTCTCCTACAATGGAAGCCTGAGACACAAGAGCTGAAGATTCGGCTGGAGGAACAACATGAGAAGAAGAGGACGTACCATGTGCACCTGTCATATTTAACAACATTTTGAAAGAGTCCTTCATGGTAGGGCTAGCGAAGCTGGTCAAGATTTGATGTCTGATGGCGTCAAACTCTGGTTTTAGACTGGAGAGAGCAATAACCATAAAAAACTTCTCTTGTTGAACAATCTGTTCGGTGCAGGTCATAGTGACAGGAAGAAGAGAATCAAATTCTAGCATGAGAGCCCAAACCCATCCCAGATAAGATTCCATGGACGACTCCTGCTTGAGATTCATGATATTAGAAACCACAGTGTACAAACATTAGATGTCGTTTGTATAACACTCCTCAGCTTCCTTCCACACATCAACACAAGTTTCAAAGGGGCAAAAGAGCTGCATGATGGAAGGATCAATAGACTGTCATAGGAGGCTACATAACTAGGCATCACCTTTTTCCCATCTAGCTCGATTCGCTTCTGGCACACTTTCAGCCTTTGTGTTAAGAGGATCCGCTTGGCCTTTCCATTTGAACCACATTTTGACAGAAGCTGCCCATGAGAGATAATTGGCCGACCCTATCAACTTGACAGTGGTAATATTAGCTGTCCCAAGATTGGAGACAGTAAAGGATTGAGAGGCAGTAGGGGCAACAGGTGTTAGAACGGGAATAGCACTGGCAGAAACGGCGTCACTGAAATCAGACATGGTGAGGGTTTCAACACCGAAAGTGACTTGAGGGGTTGCCGACAATCAGATCTAGAGAAGCTGGAAAAGATTGGCCGGCGGACGCACTATCACGAGCAGGCGCGTGGAGACGGAGGCAGCAAGCAACGGGGGCGCTGTTAGAGATATGCCCCACAAGCCAATTATATTTACATGTAATTGATCATATTTTATATTGTGACTCTTTATCTTCAATCAATTATTATTGCAAGGCATTATGTTTTTTGTTTGTCATTGATGGTTGTCTTTATTATTTCCATATTTGACAAAGTCCATAGATCAGATAGGCTCGTGGAATATGGTCGTGCATAGAGATGACAATCATGAAACATATTCCTTATAACCCTTGATCTTAAATGTTCCTAGTCGTAGAGTTATTAGGATTGGACACTAATAACTCGGATAGACTAGCATATATGATGCATGCTCAATTAAGAGAATGTCTTGTTTCATGGACATTGGTGTGTGGACACTAGTGCATATATGTGGGTGCTTATTATAAGAATAAGTACACTGAACTGACCCGCTACAGAATTCCTAATGGTAATTGTTGATTGTCGAATTGGAATTTCTGTGTTGCAGTAGTGCAGATTGGTCCTTAGACTTGAGACATCATGGTAGTCTTATATTTAACTGGTTACGCTTTGGTTCTTTTTTGGATTCCAATTGAGTCATTAACAAATTATCACTGGGCGTAACCTTATCACATATGAAGGCTTGTGAATGTCGAAATAGGATTCATCACTTATCGACAAGATGAGAAAATGTCCTATGTATTCCGATGATTTCATGACTGAGGAAATCCTTGGCCAAGGTGAGATGGAAATCAAAAAGTGTTTTGATTTCATCGAACAAGTCATAAATCTGGAATGGATACATAGTTGTTGAATGACTAGGGTTTCGTCATAAAACCATACCCTAAATTCAATCGGGACATAGTTGATGAAAGGATTTTACTGTACGGTAATTGCAATCGAAAAGGTCCGTGTTTTTCCATCGTTGGCTAGGCATTCATGGCATGTTGCTAGACGTTAACCATGATATGTAGGGTTTTAGAATTAATATGATTAATTCTAAAACTATTAATTAAAGAGTTTAATTAAGAAGCCCATGAGATGAGTTAATTATGAAGCCCATAAGTTTAATTAAAAAATTTAATTATTCTAATGAGTTGGGCCTTCATATAGCCTAATAAAATTGGCCCTACATCTAGCCTAATGGTGGACCTACGGGGTCACACACTTGGGTCGAGCCCGTTCCACAAATTAAAAGAGAGATACGACCTAATATGATTATGGGCCGGACCTAAATCGTTTAGGGTTTTTCCAAAGGCATAATTAAGGTTTTTACTCTATAAATAGGCCACTTAAGAAGCTGGAAAAACAAGGGAGAAATTCGGATCTCTCATTGGAGGCGCCTAGGGTTTGCTAGCACTACTCGAGGCGTTGTGGAAAAGGGTCGATCGTGTGGACCGACTTGGAGGAGTCTGCGCTTGCAACTCTACGGATCAAATAAGGCAGAATCGAAACTACTCGGTTGGCCGGTTCCTAACAGGCGCGTGGGTGGTCCAGCGAGGGCAAGTCTTCAGCGGTCGGCCGATCTAGTGGTGGCAAACCCGATGGTGGTGGCGGTGTTATCCAATGGTGACCGGACAGTGGGGTTCTGGTATTGGGCAGTGATGGTTAGGGTTTGATGGCTAGGGTTTCGGTCGTTGGAAAACAAAATACATAGCGACAACTAGGGTTTTTTTCTCACTGGTGGCTCTGGTATCATGTGAGAAAATAATTATGAGAAAAAACCTAAGAGATTAGCCTCTCTTAGCTTGTTATTTACAATAAGCATAATGGGCCTAAACCTATAGGCTTAATCTAATTACAAATAAAACACACACATATAATAATTATAATATATATTAATAATTCTAACACATATTAAGGCATAACCTGATCAACAAACTCCACAATTTTTGTATTTAAAATGTGGCCCTACAACCAGGTCAAATTTTTCTTTATAAAAAGCATCCTTTCAGATTTCAACATAAGTCAAAGAACTGCATTTTGGTCACACAAAAATTTACTCTGTTAGATTCACTATGTTTATCAAAATGGCTTATCAAAGTACAACATTAAAAGTATTTGATTTTGCAAAGTCTAGTTCAATCATGCCATGTATTGTTCAAACATATGGGACATATTGTGTGATATCTTGCTTTCAAATATACACTCTTCTATCATCACATATATTTTTCTATGATTTCTTAAATTATTTATGCACCACTACTTCATAGTAAACAAGTAAAATATAACAAAAAAAGACAAAATTGACACACTGAGATCATGCACAATACCAATTCATATTTTCAGACTCCGCACTATTCTTCAAAATCCATTTAGCTACAGTGCTGCAATCAACTGGGCGGTGAGCTTCCTCTGTGCACTGGAAAGCACAAAGTCACGTCATTAAATGTAGTCGGAAATTGATCGCACAAAGGCTGCCAGGCCCAGTGAAAAGGAAACAGACTGACAATGAATTTGTGGTTTATCTTTTCCTTTTTTTTTTCTCTTATTTTTTTTTTTTTTTTGGAGAAGTGCACAAGAAGGAGGAAGACGATAACAAAATGAAATACATATCTGAAGATCAACAGAAGATACTCACATTCCAGCAAAAACTATATGAGCAGGAGCAAGTAACATCAAAGCTACCACTACCAACAATAAAATCCACAGCATGATTGCAGCCTGGAGCAGGACACCATTTGGTCTATAGAAGAAAGCATGGAAATGAGAAGAATTTAGTTGACAAAGGACCTGAAAAACAAAATCATAATATTGAAAGCCTCAAAAAAAGAATGGGAAGAGGTTAAACCCAACAACTTTGCACACAGAATTGAAGAGATGGGGGGTGTAAAATGCAAGAGGGCTGAAAGAATTTGAAGTTAATAAACTGCCTAAGACTACAAACACCCTTCCTGAAGTCCAGCAATGCAATATAGTCAAGAGAGAATTCTTGAGCTTATACAAAGGCTCCTCTTGCTTTATGGCTCAGAATGTTGGGCAGTCAAATACCAGCATGAACAAAAGACGAGTGTAGCGGAGATGAGGATGTTAAGATGGATGTGCGGACATACAAGAAAGGATAAAATTAGAAATGAAGTTATTCGTAATAAGGTAGGAGTAGTGCCAATCGAGGAGAAGATGAGAGAAACTAGATTAAGATGGTTTGGTCATGTGAGAAGGAGACTAAAAGACGCTCCTGTGAGGAGAGTTGATGAAATGGAACAATTAGTCACAAAAAGAGGTAGAGGTAGACCCAAGAAGACTTTAGGAGAGACATTAAAGTTCGATATGAAGTATATGGATTTAAATGAAGATATGACAAACGATAGGAATATATGGAAGTCTAGAATTCATGTAGCCGACCCCACATAGTGGGATAAAGGCTGGATATGTTGTTGTTGTATACAAAGGCTCCTCCTTTCCTTGAAAAGTTCTCTTACAATAACTAATTTAAATCAAGGGGAATGCAAATGCCATGATTCCCTGTCGCTTTCCCAACCCCACATAACACCATGAACAAGGCCAAGCACATCTGAGGAATGACCATTCCACATCAACCAAGGGTATGATCAACCCCCATAACTCCTAGTCACCTGACAGCGGATTAGGATGAGGGAACAGTTTCCCGTCACTTCTGTAAGAAGAACAGCATTTCAAAACTTTTTGTGTCAAACAGATAAGGTTATTAATTGTCAAAAATGTTCCCACGGCTGCATTTCAGGAGAAGAAAAAAGAAGAATAAAAGAAATTTGAGGGATCCCTAGAAGTCCAGATGCCTTTCAGAGGAAAATGGTCCTTTTCCTAATCAAAGCCCCATGGAACAACTTCATAACAAAACATTCTTTCTTGAGGATATACCCAGCACAGGGAATCTGATCAAGAGATACAATTCCCAGGCTCACGCTATTCCACAGAAGCACATACTGAGAAACCTCATTTCTCAAACAGTTGATATTATCAACCACTGCTGCCTCTTTACTTGCAAGAATACTGAACATAGAAGCAAATGCCATTTCCAATTCAATGTAATCAAGCCAGGTTTTCCTTTTCTGTGACAAGTATCATCCCTACTCACATCACTCACACCCTCACAACTTAACCTGATCTCCCAAATGCAATCTAAAGCTAGCAAACTTTCCAAACTGAACCACAAAGATATTTATACCTTTCCAAATCCCCAACCTATAAGATAATATATACTTACCAATCAGCTCTAGAACTCCCAAATTTTTTCCCTCACCACTTTTCTTCAAAATGATGCTTCAACTATTTAATAATCACTACAGACAAAAAACTGTCAAATGATCATTATAGAGACAATGAAAAGAGTGATGACACAGGCAAGAACAATAATATTAGCAAAATCATTAATCCAAAAACAAACAGTAGCTTATCATTAATTGCACAGTTATTTAATGTATTAAGCATAATGACATTTAATAAAGGAGCAAAGACAAAGAAAACATAAAAAGAATATGCAGAATTTATTGAAGCTAACTATATCATGAGCCTGAACTATGGAAACTATATTATCAAATAAGGAAAAAAAAATACTCACAGACTATTTTGTTTATATTTCATCCTTGCCAATGAACATTAAATTTTGAATCACAAATACTCTTAAAAGCATAGCACTCAAGGAACATAAACAAAGCTCCCAAAACAGAGAATAAATTACGGCTGCAAGACTGAAGCCTACTTCTGAAAGAACAAAAATGAAAGAATGCAATTGGAAGAAGGATTACTACTTCTAAGTTTCTACTTCAGAAGGTTAATGCAGAACCTAAAAAAGTCTTGCACTTTCTTGTTAAACTTTCTGGGACTTATTGGTGAAGTTTCTTTCATTTACTATTTAAACAAATTAAATGAATAATGTTTTATGTACACCTTGTCAAAAATTATAATTTTATATAAATGTTCCACCACAAAACTCATCCAAACTAAAAATAATTAACAAAAATGTCAGTGGATCCAGCTGCATTTAAAGGGATGGGAGGAGAAACAGACATCCTACTTTGCAAAGAAGATTGCCTTGGAAAACAGAATGTGAGAGGAATAACAAGGATTAATCCATGAAAATAATAGCTACCAGGTTTCTGCTGGTTTTCCCTTCATATTGTGCAAAATGGAGATATGCATTGTGCAAAGCATCAAACTACCTTTCTGTTGTTTTCAATAAATGATCTAAGGAAGTAGTGCCTATACTTCTCTTTATCATCATCAATAGCCAATAAGTTAATCATGTCTTGACCAACAGCAGCACCACAAGATGGATCGGGACATCGTAGCATCAAACATCCAGGACCATCATTTATTGCAGTGCTCATATAACCTGAAGAAGAAAACCAGAAATATATGAAAACTGAAGTGGAACCAGGAGAAACACGAGACTCATATCAAGCAGTATGGGATCTCATTATAGTGGTGAAAAGAAAGGGCCTACTGTTGCAACAAATGTTGCTACAGCAGGATCTGAACAATAGGTAAACCAAAAAGCACAAATAAAAATTTATATGAAGAGAAGAGAGCAAACAAGACAAACAAAAAGAAAACAATAAAAGAAGGGGCAAGAACGTGAACTCTCATCCAGTCCTCTATTCAAGATGTACTATAAAAAGTATGATATTGGAACCAAATCAGTACACAATTGACACCCATTAAAATTCAAATTGTTGAGAATAGTATAAAAAGAAAAGTTAACACTCTATCTAATAGCTTAAGCTTTTAGATGGGATGATTGTTAACAATTCAACATGGCACTAGAGCAAGCAAAGGTCCTAAGTTCAAACCTCACTGCTAACCTAGTATTAAATTGTTGCATGTTTTTGGACCAATTATACAATAAAGCCCAGCCACACATGAGGAGGCATGTACCATAGGTTTTTGCTTAATATTTGTAGGTGTGTTCCTATCACCAAAAACTGAACAAAAGAGGACAGAGAGAAATTGTCTAGGAACTCCATAAATGAGGACGACTAAATGGCATGGGAGGCCCTGCTCCTCGAAATGGTATATGGTTCCTGTGATGCCAAATACTCCATCTCACACAAGATCCAAGCAGAAATAAGAGCAAAACAAAAGGAGTAACCTAAACACTAAACATGTATAGCCACTAGAAAGCAATGAAGTAGATTCACAAATTCTATACCACTCTAGCAAAGCATCCACCAATCCAAAATGATCCTCCTTCCTTTTCCCAAGACTGTCAACAATAGAATAGTCTTGCAATGGACAAATGAAGCTTTTTTGAAGGGGCCATGGTTCTCCAAATTCCATTCCAAGTGTTAGCTTTATAGTGTTGATGCTTAGCCTTGTGCATAGTGCTTTCCTAAGTTGTACCTAGTAGAGTTGTATATATACCTAACAAATGAAAAAAATATTCAACATATTTTGTCTCTTCTTAAAAACATGGTATCAGATCCACTAAAGCCAGAAAAGCCCTAACCCTAATTCTTAACCAGCAACTGCCATCAACCGGGCGACAAACCCTAACCTCACCTTCCTGTGCCGCCGCCACCTATCGACCGTCAGTGGTTTCTCTTTCTAGTGCATCTCTCTCTACTGTCGTCATTTCTCTCTCTATTACGCATCTATTATTTTGTCATCACCACTTACAACAGTGACGATTCACCTCCGCCAAGCTATCTAACACCACCCACTTGCGACAAAGACAACCAAAGACTGTGACCCATCTAGCGACGGCTATCTATGACAAATGACCCTCTTTTCTCTATTATCCGACAACCTATCGACCAAATCTATGATCTCCAAATCTACAATTTCTAGATTTGCAACATGTGACCTGTGACCTTCATTTCATCCAATCTCCATTTGCAACCTTTAGATCTGTCTCAGTCAGTTATGGTCCTAGGTCCATATTTCCTTTAGAATTAATTTGGTTTGTTTCTTGTTAGTTTGGGTTGATTATTATTGTTACTTCAATTTGTGAGATATGGCATCGTCCAACTAGTGCATCAAATCCTAGAGTGGTGAGCTCATCTTCACCTACAACTGTTCTTGTGAATGTGCTACCATTTTCTAACATTGTTGCTATTACCACTGAAAAATTGAATGTCAAGAATTATTTATCATGGTTAGCCTCTATTTGCATGTGGTTTCAAGGACACAATGTGAGTGACCATCTGATTATGAAACTCTCTGACATTACTGAGTCTGATAGTTTTGTATGGGATCGCATGGATGTTGTACTTAGTTGATCCTAAACAAAGAATTATTGGAAGAGAAATTCTATGATAATATTATTCATCAATATCAGTCAATTATATACAACAGAACTTCCTATATTTAGTTTACTAAATCATAGGACTAATTAATATAATTGATATATACAATTATACTATCTATAGCTAGTCTACTTAATTATAGGACTGATTTGGAAAATCATAAAAGAACAATTAACAATCATAAACATGGCAACTTCCTAAAATAGGACTATCCTAATAGGATTTCTATGAAATCGGCAAGATTCTTTTATGAAATCCAACACTCTCCCTTAAGCTAGCGAATAGATATCTATCATTCCAAACTTGCTTATAATTGATTTGAATCCTGGCCTTGACATAGCTTTTGTAAGGACATTTGCTTCTTGAGACTTTAGGAGAGACTGATACCTCCATTTTTTATCTCTCTCTTGATGAAATTTCAATCAATCCTTATATGTTTCATTCGGTCATGTTGAATTGGATTATTTACAATACTGATGGCTAACTTGCTATCATTGTATAACTTCATTAGAGCAGATACAGATATTTTGAGGTCCTTCATTAATCTCTCAAGCCAAATTACCTCGCATATTCCTTGAGCAATAGCTCAGTATTTTTCTTTTGCACAACTACGGGCTACCACAAACTATTTCTTACTTCTCCATGTAACTAGATTGTCCCATAACTTTGTGCAATAGCCGAAGGTAGACCTACCATCTTCAATGGAACCAACCCAGTCTGCATCTCCAAATCCCATAATTCCTCTTCCTTCACTTTTTTTGAATAATAGACCTCTGCTTTATGTCCCCTTAAAATACCTAAGAATATGACATGCAACATTAAGATGTCTTTGAGTAGGAGAGTGCATAAACTAACATACCACACTCACAGCGTATGCAATATCAGGACGAATGAAGGATAGATAAATTAGTTTTCCTACTAAACATTGATATCTCCCTTTGTCCACCAGGGTTTCACTTCTATCTTCTTCTTTCCACTTTCAGTTTTTTCTCTAATGGAGTGTTGGTCAGTCTACTCCCAAGTTTGTCTATCTCCTTTAGAAGTTCCAAACTATACTTTCTTTGAGAAATAAAGATACCCTCTTTACTTCTAGCCACCTCCATCCCTAGGAAATATCTTAGTTTCCCTATGTCTTTAACCCTAAAGTCAGCCCTTGACTATCTCTTGAAATTCTCTATTTCTTGATTATTATCTCGTGTGATGACAATCTACATACACAATCAAGATTGTCTTCTTCCCATCTACTGCATGTTTTGTAAATAATGTGTGATCAACTTACCCTTGTTTGTAGCCAAGCCAGTTCAAAGTGGTGTTAAATCTCTTAAACCATGCCCTTAGGGACTGTTTAAGTCCATATAAGGATTTCTTCAGCTTACACACCTTTCCCTTCTTGTCCTCTATCTCAAACCCAAGAGGTATTCTCATGTAGATTTCCTCTTCTAGTTCACCATTTAGGAACACCTTCTTAACATCTAGTAGGTAGAGTTCCCAGTCCAAATTAGCAACAAGTGATAACAAGGCTCATATTGAATTTAGCTCGGCAAATAGAGCAAAAGTCACCCCACAGTTTATTCCATAAATCTGTGTGAAGCCTTGGGCTCCTAATCTAGCCTTGTATCATTCAATGCTTCCATCTGACTTATATTTAACTGTGAACGCCCACTTGCTTCCAACTACCTTCTTACTCTTAGGTAACTCGACAATGTCCCATGTGTTGTTTTCTACCAATGCTTGCATTTCTTCCATAACTGTTGTCTTCCACCTTGAGTCTTGTAGAGCACAATATATGTCCCGAGGAACCTTAATCTCATCAATGCTAGCAGTGAATGCCCTAAACTATGAAGACAATTTTGAATATATCAAGTGATTAGAAACAAGATGCTTAGCACATGATCTCACCCCTATTCGAAGAGCTATTGGTATGTCCAAATCATTAACCTCCATAATGTCATTTAATGGACTTGGCTTTGGATTCGACAATTGACCTTGTTGAGAATCATGAGGCCTTCTAAGTAAACCAAGATTGGTTTTTCAAGAACCTATTCTCTCCCTTGATTGGTCACATGGGTTTGGGCAGGGATGGTGGCTGTTTCAATTCCAAGCTTGACTTGCCATGGGAAATAAGGAGTATGAAGTGATATGGGAAGAGAGGTAGTGGAATTTCAATGCTTCTCTTCGATAGATGTCTCCCCCTGAAGAGAGATATTGGGATAGAAAGGTTGATGTTCAAGGAATGAGACATCACATGAAACAAGGAATTTCCGAGAGAAAGGACAATAACACTTGTATCCTTGTTGGGTGGGGGAATAGCTAACAAACACACATTTGATGGCTTTAGGCTCAAGTTTGGTGTGGGTAAGATAATGATTATGGAGGAAAAGAATATAACCAAAGATTTTTTGTGGAAGAGAATTAAGGATCCTAGTGTGAGGGAAACAATCAAGTAAGGTACTCAGAGGAGTTGGAAATGCAAGAACCTTGGAAGAAAGGCGATTAATGAGATAGGAGGCTATGAGTATTGCTTCCCCCTAATACGAGTTTGGAACAGAACTAGTGAACATCATGGGGAAAGCACTTTCAAAAAGGCGACAATTTTTCTGTTCTGCCACCCCATTTTGTTGAGGGGTCTAAGGACAAGAACTTTGGTGAACTATTCCTTGTTTGGCTAGATAATGGTTGAATTCATTTGAGAAATACTCTCAGCCATTACCTAAATAAAGAACATGGATTGAGAATTGAAACACATTGAGAACCATTTTGTGGATTTTTTTAAAAACTGCACTAGCTTTAGATTTCTCTTTCATGAGGAATACCCAACAAGCCCTTGTATGATCATCTATGAAGGTGATAAACCAATGAGTGCTTGTTAGGCTAGGTGTTCTTGCCGGTCCCCAGATGTCATTGTGAATCAAGTGGAATGGTTTGTAAGGATGAATTGGATGAGTTGTTCAAGACTGTTTAGTAAGGATACTGTTAGATTTATTATGATGTATTTCCCCCCATGTATTTAGGAATGTGTAAAATGAGTACATAGTCAATAGGTAATTAGCAGATAATTAGGGTAATTATTCTCCATAATTTTAGGCCTCATTCATTGTAATTAGCTTATAAATAATAGAATTGAGAGGCTAATCTCTCAAGTTTTCTCTCCCACTCACTCTCACATGGTATCAGAGCTGTGTTGAGAAAACCCTAAAGTCTCTCGCTATGTCTCTATCTCCAACAACACTCAAACTCTGTTGTTTCTCTCTCTCTACCTGCAGCTGACCTAGCCTGTTGGCACTTTTTCCGGTCCCTTTTCTACAAAACCAACCACACACATCACCCTTCGAAACCTTCAATCAACTTACCCCTAGTGTCGCGCTGCTACCAGTGAAGGCACGCGCCATCGCACACAATCTGCTTCCACCTCCACGCTCCAATGCGTGTAGGCGCGTCCGTCATCATCCTACCTCCAACCACCCTAGATCGGACCTCCAGCACCCCTAGATTGTACCATGTCTAACCTCAATGACACCATCTCAGCCCCTAGTGCTCCCATTTTAGCACCTGAAGCCTCATCTACCTCTCAAACCTTTGTTGTCTCTAACCTTGGGACACCCAACATCACCACTATCAAATTGATAGGGTCTGCCAACTATCTCCCATGGGCAGGCTCTGTCAAAATATGATTTAAAGGACAAGGCCAAGCCGATCATCTTACCACAAAGGCTGAAAGTGTGTCGGCAGCCAACCAAGCTAAATGGGAACAAGTCGATGCCCAGTTGTGCAGTATCCTACAGCAATCCATTGATCCGTCAGTCTTGCAACTCTTTTGCCCCTTTGAAACTTGTGCTAAAATATGGAAAGAAGCTAACAAGTGTTATACCAATGATATCCAACGCTTGTATACCGTGGCTTCCAATATCAAGAACCTCAAGCAAGAGACCTCCATGGAATCTTATTTGGGGCAGGTTTGAGCACTCATGCAGGAATTTGATGCTCTTCTCCCTCTTACTTCAATCCGCACTGAACGGACTACACATAGAGAAATTTTTCATGGTTATTGCTCTCTCTGGACTGAAACCTTAATTTGACGTTGTTAGACATCAAATCCTGACTAGCTCCACTAATCCTACCATAAAGGATTCTTTCAAAAGGTTTGTTGAGAAATTTGTGTTTTGATTTAATGAAAAAATATTTTTAGTAAATTTGAATGAGCAAATATTTTTTAGTAAATTTGGTTCATTGATGATCAGTGTTCTAAAACACACTAGGCGCCAGTCAAGTGCCAACCTAGGGCCTAGCGGCTAAGCGGGGCCTAGGAAATATGCAAGGGGTAACTGTATAGAATGGCTTAGAACACATAAGAGTATGCTATTTGTAGAGAATGGCTTAGAGAAGGGTTTGCCGAAAATTTTATTTTATTTTTTCTTTTTTTCCATTTTTTTTTCTGAATACCATTCTCTCTCTCTCTCTCTCAAACCCGCCTTCGCCGATCACACCGCCGCCCCCCCTGGCCAACGCCGATCGCACCGCCGCCCCCACCCGGCCGACTACAGAAACTTGCCGCCACGAAAGAGAAATTGAAGAGACAATTGGTGGCGGCGTCGCCGGTGACGAGAGAGAAATTGGGGCCAAGGGAAAATACCGAACACAAATCCAAAACACAAATCGGGGCCAAGAGAAATCAAAGCCAAGGGAAGTTTTTAAGTCTTTGAAAATTAGGCGACCCAGGTTGCTAGGCACTGCCTAGGCGTCAATTGGGCCCGATTGATCGGGCCCGGCACCTAGGGTGCCGATTTTCCTATATTTGTCGCGACCAAGGGCCGCCTAACGCCTCAGTGGTGCCTAGGCCGCCTTTTAGAACACATGATGCCCAAAACCTTTTAAGACATTCTTAAGTTTGATAATCTTTTAATCAAATATAATGTTCAAAATAATCGAGTATCTATTGAAAATAATCAAGTAGTTTATCAAGCATGTGAGAGCCAATCGAGTAAGCCTTTAGTGAAAATTGAGTAGGCATGTGAAAACCGTTCGTGAAAATCAATCGAGTAAGCTTTGAGAGTAATTGAGTAATACTCAATTCATTTTCAATTACATATATATATATATATATAATCAAGTAAAGATGTGATACAATCGACTAACTAAATCCCTATACTCGAGTATGTTATGCAACTTTCAATCACCTTCAAATTAACCAAGCAAGGTAATTCTGTAACAACCCATTATCGAGTTTTGGTATATTTTTAAGAGTGTTGAATTTTGTTCTACCTGAATGCTAAATTTTAAGAGATTAAATGTGTTGTTGTAGGTTATGCCTTAAGGGTCAAAACAAAAGAAGTGTAAGTAAGGAAATAGTCAAGGCAAGGGTGTGAGTGGATGGTTGAATAATCAAAGAAAGTCAAGAGGTTAAAGTTGAAAATTCAAATTGAAGAGTCAAAATTTGAAATGGGAGGTGGGAATTAGACAGCTGCTGCCATGGGTGTAGAGGTCAATGTGTAGATGTCTTGTTATGTGATTTATTAAAATCAAAGTGGAAGCTTAATTCAACGAAGGGAGGAAGAAAATCTAGAAGCATGGGCTGAAATTTGAGGCCAAAAGAAGTGGTATACAGCTGGAATCTTGTAGGGATATTTGTGTGTTTGTGTGTGTGGGTTAGTGATAAACCCAACTTATTAAATAGAAATAAAATATTAAAGCAAATTAATTGTGTGGATGGGATTAATTTGTGTTAAAGTGTGCAATAAAATGGGAAATTTGGAAATTGAAAAGGAAGGTGGCAGCCGAGAGTCTCCCATTCTTTCTGCTATGAGATTGCTTCCATAGCCTCTCAAGCTTCTTCAAGTATCTTAGTTAATTCTTTCTAGCAAGACTCAATGGGAAGATCATTTTTAAGGCAAGTTCTTCCATCTCTTTTTTGTTTCGGCAAACTTGTTCGTTTCCTTTCTGAATTTCTGCATTTGGAATTCTGATTTTTTTTGGATTTTGATCTTGTTCCTTCCATTTCATGAAGCTTGTTCCATCCATTTTTAAATTCTGTTCATTGAACTCTTAATTTTCGGATTTACTGTCTCTGCTGTGTTCTTGGGCCTATAACTTTTTGTAATTATATCCGATTTGAGATCTGTTTTTTGTATCCGAAACTAGACTTCATAAGCTTCGTTTTGACATATTATTGAGGTCATTTGGCTAAGTTTTGAGCTTGTAATCATCTTGTGAATTTCTGCTACACTGTTGCGTTTTACTCTTCCCGCGTGATCTGACCATGCTTCGGTTTTTGGGGCATAACTTTCTTTGGTAATATCCGATTTTAGATCCGTTTGTTGTGTTGTAAACTAGACTTCATGGGCTTCGTTTTGATATATGGCTTGAATCATTTGGTTTCAATTTGAACCCGTAGCATCCTGTTAATCTTTGCCCAAAAATCTGGAATTTTTCTGCTCAGGTAATCTGCCCTGCTTTAATTCATATAACCAGCCGACCATCCTTCCCTACCTGTCGACCGGGTCTATCTGACTTTAAATAACTCTGTAAGGTGTTGGTTGTCAATGGTTATGGAAATTTCATTTACATGTGGTGGAAATTTTAGTTACATATAATGGATGTATTTATCCAACTTAAAGTGTATTTGGACCGCGTTGTTACATGTGCATCCATGGGCATGGAAATGTATTTAATATTTGATCATGTGTGAGCATGTGCACAAGATATTTATGAGCATTCGATCATACATATGTGGGCATTTATATGTTGCACTTGCATAAGCATCGCATTGGAACTATTGTGCGCAGCGGACTTGATCCGCGAGGTTGCACCCACCAAGCTTGACAGGCACAAGGGCCTGACCGTGGGGAGATACGGCTCCGTACACTCGCCTGGTGACGACCGGGGAGTGAGGGGACCATGGGTCCGAAGTTTACTTTCTTTGGTTGCAAGTACACAATCACATGCCGATATGTATTATTTAGGCCATTTGGGCCAGTGTTGTTTATGTGGGCCGTAGGCCAAATCTGTATACCTATGCATATTTCTTCTATTGCATTATATGATGAAGCAAAATGTGGGTGTGTTTAATGAGAGTAAATGGGTTAATCATGTACATAATTGAATCCCACTTCTTGCCTTGATTCCTAATTAACTCCCTTGTCTTTCTTTTACCATTATACTTGTTGAGCCTTGTGGCTCATTCTTGTTTCTTTTATCATTCCAGGTAAAGGGAAGACTTAGGCTAAGGGAGAGTCCAGTGGTGCCTAGAGTCCGTGGTGTAGATACGTGTATGGGACTATCCTAGCCAAAAAGGTCTTGGGGTGCGTTTTGGGAGTTGGGGGAATCAACGTAACTATACCAATTCTAATGGTTTTGTAGCTTTAATTTCACAATCAGAAAAAGGTAGTTGATGTAGTTTACCAAGCTACATGAGTCACAAAAAGATAGATCAGATTTTGAAAAAGGAGCATGAACTTTATTTAATACTGCTCGCAATACATTTGATGATGGATGCCCTAGTTTGGCATACCATTCTAAACTAGCATTATTACATTGAGCTATTCTAGCATTAGGAGACTGTTCATGAACAAATGAGCTATGTTTATTACAACAAGAATCAACTGAGCTGTTTGACAACAAATGGAAACCCGAAGTTTTTGAGAAATTTGATTGGACTGGAATACTGGAAACAGCATGAGCAAATGCTGGTGACAGCTGATAGAGTCCATCTTTAAGACCTCCCTGAAGTAGCACTTTCCCGGAATCCTTGTCTTTAATCAAACAAGTAGTAGCATGAAACTCAGCAACAACATTGTGATCACGAGTAAGTTGTGATACACTAATTAAATTCTTTTTCATGCTAGGAACATGCAAAACATTAGGCAAATAGAGGATAGAAGCAGCTAATGAGTATACAAATTGCTATAACTAACATGTGAGATAGGAAGAGTCTTACCATTTCCTATGGCCACTTTATCATCCCTAGTATAAGGAGTGTGAATGAAAAGATTACCAAGGTTAGATGTTATATGATTTGTTGCACCAGAATCAACAAACCAAGCAGGATCTGCAACAGAAGTTGAGGATTGAGACAGATTATCAGGTTGAGGAGGAAAGTTGCTATAGTAAGCGCTTGGAAAAGCACTTGGAACGGGCGGAGGGACATTGCTATAGCAAGCACTAGAACCGATCCTAAATTATTCATGTAGGCTCCATTAGAACCACTAAAGGTAGCCATGTATGCCTTGGATTCTAACTGACCATCACCATTATTAAATCGACCAAAACCTGAATGAATGATTCTCTGGAAATTTCTGTCAAATCTATGGTAACATTTGTCGGCAAAGTGCCATGGTTTACCACAAAGCTGACAATACTCTTCTGTTAGAAGATCTACCTCGTCCTCTTCCTCCTCTATTAGTAAAACTTCCTCCTCTAGTCATGTAACCTCCTCTATTAGCAACAAATTCACCTGATCCAATTCTTGTTGACTGTGCCATATTAACTGTCATGCCAGAGGATTTTTGTAACTCCAAAACAAAAGTAGAAACAACCAATGGCAAATTCTTAGACAACAGCCTCTGTTCATGCATTAACAACAAGTATTGCACATTTTCTACATTTATCTCGTCCATCTAATATGTTATCAAACTAACAACAGTTTCGTAGTCATGATCAAGTCTGTTTATAATAGCAAGAAGCAATTCCTTATCATCTAAAGGTTCTCCGATTGCTGCTAACGAATGACCTATAGTCTTAATCTGCAAGACATAATCATTCACTGACAACGCACCTTTCTTAAGAAACCTTAGTTGTTGTTTTAACTGGAACGACTTAGCAATGGTTTGGCGCGAATAAAGACTTTCTAAGGAATTCCATACCTTAGCAGATGATTCCGAATGGATCACCTGTGCAAGAACTTCTCGATCAATTGTAGAAAACAGCCACCCGAGCAACAATTGATCTGACCGCATCCAGGCCAGATAATCAGGATTGATCACATCGGCAGTTGCATCATCAGCTGACGCTGTATCTGAACTTGACAGATACTTCGATGGCGGTGATGCCTTATTAACGAACGGCACAAGATCAAATGCACGAAGAGTTGCAAGGATCTGTGCTTTCCAAAAGATATAATTGCTCAAGTTGAGCTTAATTGGAATGAAACTAAAGGCCTTAGCCACCGCAGAAAAATCAAATTGCCTGGCTATTGAAGAAGAGGAATTACGAGGAGATGAAGAGGAGTTCGAATTGCAGGCCATTGGCTCTGATATCATATGATGAAATTCTAGGGCACAAAAAGAACAAAGAGACGAGAGAAAGAAGAAGAAGTCCCTTGGTAACTTTATTATCCAGAGAATCAAAAGCCTACAATCAAATAAGAGGCATAACTATTTATAGACATAGCTAGCACTCTTGATAATAGACAGCGCCTAACTACAACGCCTAAACTCACTTTAAGTTACCGAACAGCAATACAAAGTAATACAGCAGAAACGAATTAAACACATAGCAAGAACAACAATACAAAAACACTTATACTTCCACAAGCTTTATTTTATTATTTTAAGAAGTCTAATTATGTTCTCTTATAACAAAATGATAAATATGCTTATGTATATATGCAAAATGCTTTATCTTAAAATCATGCATATTTTTATTAACTAATTTGACTGTTATCAATCAAATCAAAAGAAGCTTAGAGTATATGCAGATAACAAGTGCTAAATTCAAGTCTCAAAACTTCTATAAAAGGCCTAGTGCTGCATGAGATCAATGAGCTGTTGTCCAATGATTATAAAGTAATGTTGAGCTAACCTAAACCTAGACACAACCAAGCTAAATCCATTTTCAGGCTAAAGTTCATTGCTTGAGTGATAGTCTTCCATGATCATTTTCCTTCACTTCAAGCCATTATCTAGTCGAGCATCATGAAAATCTTCTTGAACCAGAAATTAAGAACAAAAGAGTGGAGTGTTTTACCATTCATATTCTTTTCACTTCTCTTGTCTATTCCCTCATGTACTGTATTTCTTATTTTTTTAGGGTAATTCTTGTTGTGAGCTTAACCTTTATCACATCTTTCGACAAGTGTTTGTAAAGGTTCTACCTTAGCTCGTAAAAGGTATGTATTTGTGCTACTTCGTTCTTAAAAGCAGAGGTTACCGCCTAGTCTGTAAAAGCGGTAACCTCCATTCTGCTAGCTGCTCTTAAGATAACTTTTAGGTAACAACCCATACTTTCTGCAAATGGCTTCTAGCGCCCACTCTTGCATCCTAGCCCTCTCAGCTGCTTGTTAGATCGTGGCAAGACAAAACATTTTCACCATAGTCCTCAACATATCGTCAAGACCATTAATGAAACTCGATACAAAATAAGACTCATTTAAGGTTGGATGGGAATGGAGCGCCCATGCTTTCAGTTTCTCAAACTTGACCAAATACTCCATAACCGAGTCCTCGTGTTTCAATTTGTTGAACTCCTCATTGTAACTCTCATCTCCCACTTGATTCTTCTTGGTAGACCTAATCAAACATTCATCAAACTTACTTGATAGACATTTCAATTTGCTATCAGTACTATCCCAAGTATTTGCAATTCTTGTATCCATACTATCACTATTGGAATTTGTTTCCAATGATCGAATTGCTCTACTCGAAATCTGATTTTGATTCCTTCAAAATCTGATCAAAACAACTATTGAAACTTCATGAACTCACAACAAAGAATCGTTAGCTCTGATATCACTTGTCACGACCCTAGGATTTACTAGGGTTTAGAATGGGATTTTGGAAGAAATTGAAGAAGAAAGGACAGAATAGAGGAAGGAAACAGAACAGAAAGAGGGGGAAATTGAGAAGATAAGGGAATGGTTGGGACAAAGAGAGAGAGAGAGAGAAGAGAGAGGGAAAATAGAATGTTCATTCAATTCATCCATAGTCCTTCTTCTCTAACCTACAGCCTATTTATAGGCTGTTTACAACCATTCAATTATTAATCAACTAATTAACTAACACACTAACCCACTCAAGTAACCAACTAATTAACTAACACACTAACCAACTCAAGCAACTACAAACTAAGGGAAATACAAAACTAATGCCCTTGGGGTCATGACATAAACCTATAAAAAACTATGTATCGATTGTAGTTGATCCCTTAAAAGCTAAATCTCGTAGTGAATGTTTTAAAATCCTTAGTGAAGAGTTAAGGTAGTGGACTAGACTTGTTGGCCGAACCACACTAAATTGCTGTGTCTTGTGGATTACTTCGTATTGTTTTACATCTGCCATAAAATGTTATCTCATTTGAATTCAACTCATTAATTTCAACCATAACAATTCTAGTTGTCATTGCAAGCATAAAAGATTTGTAGCATCACTGTTTTCATGAATACTTCTCAAATGCATATGTTTTTCGTGCGATTTGAAGATAAAATTTAGAAGTGAAAATAGAATATTATTGCTGCAAGCATAATAGTTTCCTTATTTCTCTTTTCAAATGCAGCTATATTTCTATACATATTCTATATTTGAAATATGTTTGGGATAATCTTTATGAAAAATATATTAATGCATATAAATTTATATTAAACTGTTGCATCTTACTTTATGTTATGAAAAATATCTTTTCAAATCAAACTCGATGCATATTTTTTAATATTGCAAAAATCTCCAATACACCCAATTTACCCCCCTCTTAGGTGATCTAACAAGGTTGTTGAATATGACAGGTGCGCACGATGTGTCCTCTTTATCTACTATTGCCCCTCCATCCAAATCTTTGGCTCTTGTATCTCATACTTCCAACTCAGGAGGAAACAGGGGACATAATAATGGTCATCCACGTCCACAATGCAACTTTTGTAAGAAAACAAGTCATCTTGAGGAAAAATGCTATAAGAAACATGGTCACCCAGCAACTCCACCTACATCGTCTGCTAGTGCAGCAAATGTGTTTCAGAGTGATCCTAGTCCTGCCCTGTCTCCATCGGGTTCACAATTAATACCTATGTCTGCAGCAGAGTATGATGGTTTCCTGAATTCCAGGCCCAACACTCTCAAACTAGTAACCCCGTTGCTAGCATTGCTAAAAGTCAATCTCTTGGTCCTTGGATTATAGATTCTAGTGCCACTAACCATATGTGAGGTAATAAACTTATTTTCCCCTCACTTACCTATTCTAATACTTTGCCCACGGTTACCAAAACTGCAGTTCAAGGGATAGGCCAAACTACACCCAACTCATCTTTATCTTTGAATTATGTTTTATATGTTCCTAGTAGTCCTTTTAATTTAATTTTTGTTAGCTAGCTCACTAAAACCCTTAATTGCTTAGTCACCTTCACTCATAACTCTACTTGTGTACAAGACCAGGGTACTGGGCATCAACTTGTTCCCATCTAGCCCGATTAGCTTTTGGCACACTTTCAGCCTTTGTGGTAAGATGATCCACTTAGCCTTACCCTTTGAACCACATTTTGACGCAGGCTACCCATGAAAGATAATTGGCCGACCCTATCAACTTGACAGTGGTAATATTGGTTGTCCCAAGACTGGAGACAATAAAGGATTGAGAGGCAGCAGGGGCAACAGGTGCCGGAGCGGGAATAGCACCGACAGAAACACGTCACTGAAATTAGACATGGCGAGAGTTTCAACACCAGAAGTGGCTTGAGGGGTCGTCAGAGATCAGATCTGGAGAAGCCAGAGAAGATTGGCCGGCGGACGCTCTTACCAAATCAAACCCCATAAGTCTCCTATTTAATTTTAATTAAGTTTAATCTACACAATAAATATCCATACCGCATATAAATAATTTCTATAACCAAATCGGGTTAAGGAAGGAGACAGAATCCGTAATTCAAAAGAAACTTGTAAAGGGAGTAAGGAACTTGCCTTTAAATAGCGAATTTTGGAGTTTTTATGCCCGCATATCGCTAAATTAATAAACGCTACAAAATAAAATAATCTCTCAAAATTAATAAAATCACACCCAAAATTAAGTTCTACCCATACAGATTTATTCACACAATTTACTCCACTTACCTATATATTCAAACTTCAATTAACCTGAATTTTCCCCCAATTTCCTTTGAATTTCCTCCCATTTCCCAGCTTTTGTACGCCACCTTCTTCTCCCCAATTTCCCTTCTCTGTATACCCAATTCACTGCCCGTAACATGCTGTAAATGGAGATTTAAAGGCAAAAAGAAGAGCCATCAGAAGCTGCCGCGTGGCAGCCAGCGCACCACTGCCTCCAGCCTCAAAACAGCGTCATTTTGGGCACCTTTGGCTGGAAAATTCCAGCCAAAAACCTCTCCAGCACACGCAAGCCCAAGCCTCAAACCCGCAACCCTAAGGCTGCCCCTCGTGCATGCGACCGCATGCGATACCGGCTTCCTCAATTACAATATGCACCCAGCTAATTTTAAAGTAATCCCAACACAGTTTCTGGAAATTACATTTAAACCCCACTACTTCTGAAAATTATCACATACACCCCACTTATTAACAACTCTCATACTCCCAAATTTTCAATAATTACTTGCCCATTTCTTCAACACATAATAATTAATATTTCCCTTAAACCCACAAATAAGGGAACCCACAAATATTCAATATTCACCTTAAATACAATAATTATTTCTTCCACCGAATTATTCAAATCCACACAATTCTAATAAATCACAAATCACTACAAATACAGAAATTAATAATTATTAACTATTCTCGAATTATCGGGATGTTACATCTATTATTCTATCTCTTTCTAGCATAGAGGTTAAAATAACATCTTCATTACACACCATCTTAATGCCTTGATAATGGGCTAATTCAAGCCAAAAACCATTCATCCGATTGTAGTAATCAGTCATAGACAAGGACCCTTGTTTTGTGCTACTGATTTTTGTCTTTATTTTATAGACAAACGATGTATCTTGCACCTTAGAGTAAGTCTTCTTAACTATCTCCCAAATGTCCTTAGCCGTAGATAAAAACATATAATTCTTGCTTACCTCGGGTAACATCGAACACCAAAGCCATGACATCAACATTGAGTCTTCTACATCCCAAGCAACAAACACAGGATCTAAGGCTTAAGTGCTAGACTAGTGAGGTGAGCAATCTTCCCCCAACCCTTCAGAAACATTCTCACTAGCTAAGACCATTGAAGGTAGTTCCCACCATCTAGGCGGTATGAATGGTGCATTCCTAGCAGCTCAGATTATGGGTTGGACAATTGAGGGAATTCCGATTGAATTCCAAGAAAGAAATGAATGTAGGAAAACAGATAGAATGAGGGAAGGAGAAAGAGAACGAGAGGGAATGAAAGAGGGAACGAGAGAAAGAGAAAAATGAGAGAAAGACTTTTGTATTATTCACAATCCCCCTTCCTCATACTGTTGTAGGTCTCTTATAGAGCCTCCAACAACCATAACAACATTCTAACAATATAACAGCTAACTAACATAACAGCCAAAACAGCAAGCTAATTCCCTGACCACTTAACCCCCATCTAATTAGCAACTAACGACGCATACAAGTAGTTATTAATGACCATTTACTGATTCACCCCTAAGGTCGTGACAATCCCCACCCCTTCAAACAATTCTTGTCTCTAAGAATTGATAGCAAAGGCAACCAATCCCTACCTTCAATACTTGCTGCCTCCTTCTCTTCTTCTTACTGTTTTGCTCTTCCCCTTTGAGTCGTAGAAATGTAATAGCGTTCATAGCCTCTAGTTGTTCCACCGCTGCCATAACCATTCCTTCAAGTACTTCAATCGGTATAAAATGCAGTTGTGATTCCTCCCCGATGATCACCTTGCACTCAACAGTTTCTTCATGGAAAACCTCATCCTCTTCTTCTTCCTTTTCCCCATCATAACCTTCCATATTCATCAACTGCCTCCTGCATTGATGGCCGGGGCTAAATTTGTCTCCACACCTAAAGCATAGCCCCAGTTGTCTCTTCTGCTTTATCAGGTTACCCTTTGTGCCATTATTATAAGACTGTGCTTTGGCTGCCTTTGGATTAGGCCCTGCAAGCAAAAGCCTAGAGTTACCACCTCCATACTGCCCAACCAATAAACTTGGCTCGTAGGGAACATTATGCTTCTTGAAAATGGCCTCTAAGGTCATTTCTTGCAACCTAGCTTTTTCTGCAGCTTGCCTCACAAACAAGGGTGTCATCATATTCACCATGGGCCGCAACTCCTCCTTCAATCCACTAATAAAACTAGATACCAAGTACTGTTCAGCAAGCCCTGGCTGCACCGTACATAACATGGATCTCAGCTCCTCGAATCAGGCTTGGTACTCCATTACAGTCCCTTCCTGCTTCAGCTTGCTAAATTCTTCTACAACATCTTCCATATTCTTCTCCCCAAAGCGCTCACATAGCCCTTCCAAGAAATCTGTCCAATCCCCTTGCAACCCTTCATCTTGGACCCACCCTTGGTACCACGAATCTGCCACTTCATTCAAACAGGCCGCCGCTAAGGTAATCTTTTGATCTTCGGGAATCCAGTAGAATTGAAAGAACCTTTCGAACCTCCTTACCCACCACCGTGGTTTCTTCCCCTCGAACATGGGAATCTCTAACCTTGGTATAGGTGCATGGGCGTGCGTCAATTGTTGCAGATTTCTTCCCTGATTTTCTTGGACTGTACGTTGATCCACCTCTTCTAGAATTCTTGGAGTTCCCGACCGATTGCCCTGATGAGGCAAGATCAGTTCAGACACTTGCTTTGGCGTGAATTCCAACAGCAACCGAAATTGGGGCAGAGAGGCCAACATGTTTAACATGTTGATCCTCTACCGTTTTTTGACACTTTTCGACCACTTCTTGACACCTTTCGATAGCTTCTTGCTACTTCTCTGTTGCAGCTTGCGTGGCTTCCTTCCAATCCGCTAATTCTTCCCGCGTTTGGCGCATGGCATCTTGGGTATGGGACATCCCAACTTCCATGGTCTCCAATCTAGTCTCTAATTGCTTCAATCTTGTACCTTCTGCCATCTGCCCAGAATTCAATTCCCCACTTCACACCTTCCAATCCTAATTCCAATCAAACAACAGCCGAGAACCACCTCCTATTTCACTTACAGAATATGATCCGCAAGTGAAACGATCCTCAAATCCAAACCTCTTATGGGAACCGCTTCTAGGCTCTGAATCTTTTAGCAAGATCGCTAAAAGATTCATAACAAGGGTGGGAGAAGGCAAAAGCCCAAAACTGCTTCGCCACCCTCCTATGACCCAATTGATCCTGGGTTATTTTGATCAAATGGCCAAAAATCAACGAAACTCTCAGCCGCATATTACCTCTTGTTTCGTCTTCAAGATTAGACAGTGCACTTCTCCGATCACACCCTCACGGCCTTCGTTAGCCAATTCCAACGCCCAATCACCATCCAATGGCCACCTCCTGCTTCCAACCCTCAAGATCGTCTGGCTTTGCTCGGGTCTCCTTACCCCATCACCGACCCTCCTAAAATTGGCAGAATCTTGAATCTGCTGGCTCTGTAATTTTCGTAATCACCAGAATTTACCGCTTCTTGAGTCGCAACCTGTGACTCGTTCAATTTGGCACCCAAGAACGTCCTACCTTGCCTGCACGCGCTCTGTTGCGACTTCAATTCCGAGCCGTCATCCGCAGAATTAAGTTTCCTGGCCTGCTTCTTGCAGCTCAATCACTTCCAACACTGTTGGTTTTGTGTCGGATCAAACCCTCAATGCACTGCTTAAGGGTTCTACCCAAATTGAAAAATTCACAGCCAAGGATTGCATGGCTCTGATACCACTTGTCAAGCCCTCAGATTATGGGCTGGACAATTGAGGGAATTCCGATGGAATTCCAAGAAAGAAATGAATGTAGGAAAACAGATAGAATGAGGGAGGGAGAAAGAGAGAACGAGAGGGAATGAGAGAGAGAAAAATGAGAGAAAGACTTTTGTATTATTCTCAATCCCCCTTCCTCATACTGCTGTAGGTTTCTTATAGAGCCTCCAGCAACCATAACAACATTCTAACCATATAACAGCTAACTAACATAACATCCAAAACAGTAAGCTAATTCCCTAACCATTTGGCCCCCATCTAATTAGCAACTAACGACATATACAAGTAGTTATTAACGACCATTTACTGATTCACCCCTAGGGTCGTGACAGTTGGTAACATAGGTTTGGCTAGAAGGAAAGGGATTTGACAAAGGAAGTAGGCTGAGGAGGTGTCGAAGGTTCAATCAGGGGTGGCCGAAGGCAGGATGATGACAGACGTAGTGCCAAAGGCTCCATCAAAAGAAGATTATGTGCGGTGGCGGGTGGGGGAGTGTGCCTTCATTGGTGGCGACGCGACACCAAGGGTAGGTCGATCGGACAAGGTCAAGGGTGATGGTGTGGTTGGTTTTTTTGGAAAGGGCACTGGAACAAATGCCAACAAGCTAGGGCAGCCGTGAGTAGGGAGACAAACAATAAGGTTTTACCGCTGGATATAGAGACATAGCAAGAGACTTTTAGGGTTTTCTCAACTTTGGCTCTGATACCATGTAAGAGTGAGTGAGAGAGAAAACTTGAGAGATAGCCTCTCAATTCTATTATTTATAAGCTAATTACAATGAATGAGGCCTAAAATTAAGGAGACTAATTGATACTAATTACCCTAATTATCAGCTAATGCCCTAATTCCCTATTGACTATATACACTTTCTATACATATCTAAATAGATCATAATAAATCTAACATCCTCCTACCGAAATTGTTAGGTGTCCCAACATAATTACATAAATCGTTTACTAGTTCAAAACAAGATAATTGTTTATCTACAAACATACCAAGTCTGAGTTAGAGACCATCATAGTTAGTTAGACTTGCCCCTTGGCTTGAGGTAGAAAACGACGAGGAAAAAATAGACTCGAAGACAAAAGATTTCCAATAAAACCCACTTATTGGCCTACTGCTATCCTCAACCAACCTAAGCATCCCTATATATCCCCCTCACTAGAAGCAGACCCGCAATCTCTCATGCAAAAGAACATTGAATTACAAAAGTCTTCCTCTAGCTGGCTACCCAATGCTAGAACTTTTAGTTGGTATTGCAAGGCAAGCGAACTGTCTTTCTAAGTATTAAGTTGTAGATAGTCAAATGTATTCTGACACATTTCTGCATTTAAAAGTATTAAGCCATGTCAATTTGCTACCATGATTGGAACCGTGCTTGCAGGAAAGGTGCCCATTCAATTTGATGTATAGTCTGGTACAGAAGACTTTATCCTGCGCAACCTCTATGTCATTGAATTGGTGTACAGAGCCCAGCAACATAGAGAAAATGCTCTAGGATTGTGGTACTGACTTTCTAGCCACCAAAAGTTGGTAGCAAAAGTGCAAAATAGTACAATTGAGACAAATAATGTCCGAGCAAGAATAAGATATTGTCCAGCTCTAATTAAGGAAGAAAATAGCACATTAATACCTAAATGTGACCTAGGCTAATTAAGGAAACTATACTGAATATATTTTCATTAAATTATTAACAACCGTATAAAGAAGCAAAACAAAAACTGGCTTCAAAATAATTTGCTCTTCAACTATATATCTACTGCAGCTTTTATATGAAAAAGGGAAGGGTTTTCCATATTACAAGCCTGAAACAGATAGGTTTATTGTCTGTAGTATAATAAATAATAAAGGAAAATAGTGGTGCATCAAAAGAACCTTGCCAGCATGCATTACAGAAAGCATGGCCACAAGCAGCAGCACTCATCCTATCATGAGGATAGGTTTCAAAGCAGATTCCACACATCATCTAAAACAACAAAACACAAGTAAAAAAATCAGTTAAAGAGGTCTGGAAAGTAGCAAAACTACATTACCATCAACAACTCAACTTGCATAAATGTAGGAAGCTTTCAGCAATGTCAAAAAAACTTACTTCTCCAGCACCTGGAAGAGGAACAGGATTTTCAAACAAGCCAACAGCCCTGCGGACCTTTTCTTCATCTACAAACCATTCATCATGCACTTTACTGACACTCCTGATGATCCAAAGAGAAAACACATCCTTTAAAGTTTAAAAATCAACAAAATGCACCAAAACATAGAATATACCAAAAGATGGTATAAATAAAGAAGTTCCAAGGATTGAATGGCAGGTAAGCTAATGTTTCTTCATATTTATATTAACCAGAAGCAGCAAAATTATAACCACGTACAAGTAATGCACTAACGTTAAAACATACTTAGAATTAAAACATAAGACACCAAAATCTGTCATCTCAAAAAAAATTACAACAGGAAATAACATGTAAACATAAGGTACCAATTATAATGCCGAAGCAGGATACCAGCGGCAACTCTTGAAATAGAGAGCACTGTAGATATCTTCATAACATCTTCCTCTTGTCGTTGACAAATATCAGCTTCACTCATGATAGTATATCTTTGCTGAGGTATAAAGAATGTATTTGATAAATAATAAACAGAGGCAGGGACAAGAATATATAGTTCATAAGCCCATAAAGGTTATTTGAAAATAAGCTGATTCCAGCAGTTCATGAGCTCAAAATTGTTCAGAGAGAATCAAAGCAAAAAAAGAAAGTGACTACTTTACTAAAGCACAGTGGAGAGATAAAAAAGTTGAGTACTAATCAACCTATATATCCATGATTTATCTTTAATAGCATGAAGACTAAATGTTGGACAAAGAATCCATAAGAGTTTTCAATGAGAAGTGTGGAGGCCACATGCGCACAATTCAATTTTTCCATGGTCTTAATTATGAATAGTGTCCAAGTTTAAGGTCAGCTATAAGGACCAATTTCCTTTAAGTCATGTTCTAGGCATATAGTTAAGTACTTGTGGGTGCAGGTACCACAACCGCCAGATGCCAAGCCCATCAAGTGCCATGTGCCATGTGCCATGATAATCCTCTCAAATATGGAAAATGACCCTCCATATGGCAGTGCCAAATCTCCTATTATTTGCCTCATGGGATGATTCATAAGGCACTCAACTTCCCTCACTCAAGTCTCTCCTCAAGAAGAAATTCCTTGGAAAGGAAAATGCATGAGGTGCTTCATCTTTGGCCAAATTCAAACTCCTTGATAGCTCTACAAAACCAATCTGCTTAGCATCTACTCAGCTAGATCTCCTAAATGATTATCCTCAAATAGGGTCACCTCCTCATTGAGTTGGCTTAGCCATTATACTTTAAGTGCCCTACATCACAATAAGAACTTAGGAGCCACACTCATGGATTAGAAATTGGGGCCAAAGATTTTGCCAAGATGTTGGCCTCCCCTTGCCTCTACAACCTGTAAAGGTGTCACCTAACCTGCCTGTTGGAGAAAATATGGCTCCACAGCCCACTGTCACGACCCTAGTGGAGTAGTATGTAATATTGTAAAAAGTCGGGCCTAATGGGGAAATAAAGGAGCTAACAGAATGCTATAAACGGTTAAAGTGTTGGGTAGTTAGAAGTTTGTTGAGACAGCTAAAGGTCTTATAAAAACATGGACCTACGGCACACTTGAGAGTATCTTGGAAGTTAATAAACAATTCTCTCTCTTGATTCTCTCTTTCTCTCTTCTATCTGTTGTTCTCTTTCTTTCTATCATTTCTTACGTCCTATTCTACCAAATTGCAAGCCCTAATTCAAGGGCTTGACAAAGTGGTATCAGAGCCGGTCGATCCGACAGTGGGTAGTAGCGACAGTAGCGGAAGAAACAAGCGCGGCCCAATGCAGGTGAGGATAACGAAGCAATGGCCGAAGGAACGTGACTGAGACAACTGGAGGTCAAATTGGAAACCATGGAATTTGGCGTGAATAACACCCAGGAGGTACTGCGCCAAACGAGGGAAGAATTGATGGAATGGAAAGAGCTCATGCAAGCGGCCGTGGAAAAGTAACAAGAAACAGTGGAAAGATGCAAAGAATCGGTCCAAAAGTGTCAAGAAACAGTGGAACAACAAGGGCAGAGGATCAACAGTATGTTAAATATGCTGGCCTCTCTGTCCCAATTCTGATTATCACCGAAATTCCCACCGAGACAGACATCGGCACCAATCTTGCCACATCACAGCAATCGATCGAGCACGGAAGGAGCCATGGAAGAGGCGGAGCAGCATCTACCGCGGGAAAACATAGGAAGAACCAGGCAACCGATGACGCACGGCCATGCACCTATGCCAAAGTTGGAAATACCACTATTTGAGGGAAAGAGTCCAAGGTTGTGGCTAAGGCGGTGCGAATGATTCTTCCAACTCTACTAGACAATGGAAGATCAAAAAGTAACTCTAAAAGCAGCCTACTTGAACAAAGTAGCAGATTCTTGGTACCAAGGGTCGGTCCAAGATGGAGGGCTGCAAGGGGGGTGGAAAGCTTTCGCAGATGGCCTTTGTGAACGTTTTGGAGAGAAGAAGATGACGGACGTGATTGAAGAATTTAGTAAATTGAAGCAAGAAAGTACTGTAATGGAGTACCTTGCCCGTTTCGAAGAATTGAGATCCTTGGTATGTATGATTCAACCTGGACTTACCGATAAGTATGTAGTATCAATTTTCATGAGTGGGTTGAAGGAGGAGTGTCACAACCCTAGGGTTTGGCTAGGGTTGTGATAGGAATTAGCAGAGATTTGGGGAAGAGAAAACAGCAAGGAGGGAGGTTTAGAACTGAAACAGAAGAAATGGGGAAGGAAGAGAAGAAGAGTCTGAGAGAGAGAATTAAGAAAGGAAATGAGAGTATTCAATATCAAAATCCAGATGCCTCCATCTGATTACAATAGCCCCTTATATAGGCATAACAAATTGCATAACCACTCCCATGCTTCTAACTAATTGCTACAATATCACCTAATAAGCCTATTACTACATTACCCCTTTATTTTATTCTTATTACAGCATTGACCCTCCTAAACTCCTAGGTACATGACAAGGAGCTACGACCCATGGTAAAGATGATGACTTCAACAACAGTGGGTCAGGCGGCGGAAAAGGCTAGGCTTCAAGAAATGACCATGGAGGCCATTTTCAAGAAACATAAAGTTCCTTACAAGCCAAGTATATTGGCTAAACAATATGGGGGAGGAAGCTCTAAACCATTAACAACATTGCCTAATCAAGCAACGGCCAAGCCAATAGTAAACAACAATGGAGGAAAAGGCAATTTGATGGAACAAAGGAGACAATTGGGGTTGTGCTTCAAATGCAGCAACAAATATGGGTCGGGTCATCAGTGCAAAAGACAACTGATGAAGATAGAAGGCATGAGCGAAGAGGAAGAAATAAAAAAGGAAGCCAGACAAGAAGTGGCAAAAGGAGAAGCATTGCAAGAAGATGAAGAAGAAGTGCAGAGGGAGGAAGGAGAAGAGATCTCCTTTCATGAATTAAAAGCAGCCCGATGGGATAGATAATCAAAGTTAGGGGTCAGGTGGGAAAAAGAAAGCTAATGGTGTTGATCGATAGTGGAAGCACCCGTAGCTTCCTTAGCGAAGCAACTGCTACAGACCTAAAGTGGCCTTTGATAGCCACAACTCCCTTGTCTGTTACTATAGCTAATGGCAGTCGAATGTTCAGTCACTACAAATGTGTGGGATTCACATGGATTATACAAGGGCAAGAATTTGTGGCAGATCTCAGAATTCTGGAATTGGGAGGCTGTGACTTTGTTCTTGGTGTGGACTGGATGAAGACAGTGAGTCCCCTCACTTTTGACTTCAATAAATTAGAAGTCACGGTAGAAATTGAAGGAAAGAAGTGACTTTAATAGGCAGCCTAGAGCAAGGAGAATGCAAGCTCATTAACAGAAAAAGGTTGCAAAAGATGATGAGGAAGAAATGGGGGCAAATAACACAACTCTATTCTATAAGAGCTGTAGAATCGGAAGATGACAAACAGCCCAAGGAAGGAGCCCCACCTACAGACTTGCTGGAGGTACAAATCGCAAAGAAGGTACAAAATTCGGATAGCTTAAATTCAATCTTGGTAGAGTTTAAGGATCTATTTGCGAAACCCAATTCCTTGCCTCCCCAAAGACCCTTGGACCATGCAATCCCCCTCAAACCTAACTCTGCTCCTATTAACATTCAACCATATAGGTATCCCCCTATCCAGAAAATAAAAATTGAGAAACAAGTAAAAACCATGTTAGACTCCGCCATCA
The DNA here is from genome assembly GCA_036245055.1 of Diospyros kaki. Lineage (NCBI taxonomy): Eukaryota > Viridiplantae > Streptophyta > Magnoliopsida > Ericales > Ebenaceae > Diospyros > Diospyros kaki. The sequence continues at coordinate 21,864,684 of BSEG01000010.1, read as the reverse complement.
TCCAGCCAAGTCAAAGCCCCTATGCTTCTCCAGTTCTCCTTGTCAAAAAAAAGGATGGAACTTGGAGGTTTTGCATAGACCATAGACAACTCAATTCTAATACAATAAAGAACAAGTTTCCCATACCTTTGATTGATGACTTATTGGATGAGTTGTTTGGTGCAAAAATATTCTCTAAGCTGGACCTTAGGTTTGGTTACCACCAAATTCGAATGGCACCATCCGACATACCTAAAACAGCTTTTAGAACTCATCAAGGCCTCTACGAATTCACTGTTATGCCATTTGTCTTAACCAACGCCCCTACCATCTTTCAAGCATTAATGAACCAGATTTTCTTACCTCATTTGAGAAAGTTCATCCTAGTTTTTTTTTTTTTTTTTATGACATCCTCGTTTATAGTTCCACCTTTGACCAGCACCTATCACACCTTCGGACCACATTTGAGATCCTTAAATCTCACCAATTGTTTGTTAAGCTTTCCAAATGTACTTGAAACAAGTTGTGAATAATTGAAAAACTTGAATAATATTCCATGTATGAGTGTGAGAATATATACAATCTGGTTCCTAATCTTTCTCCTATAATTTAGGAGAAGATAAGCTATCTATTTTCTAGGAACTATCACCTAAAACTTAGGAAATAAATCAAACTACAACAATATCTACAAATCTAAAATATAACGTTTAAACTTAAGGATTTATCTATCAACTTCTTGATAATCTTCACAACCTCCTTTTTTTTATTTTGAATTGTCGATTTCTCCAACAGTACTTTTGTTGCTAAGGAAGTTGAGTATTTGGGTCATATTATCTGTGGTGAAGGGGTGAGGAGAGATCCTAAGAAAGTGGAAGCTATGTGCGAGTGGCCTAGACCTAAGACAATAAAGGAGTTGAGAGGATTTTTGGGCTTGACCAGTTATTACCGAAAATTGGTTCAGCACTACGGAATGATCAGCAAACCACTTACTGAGCTACTCAAGAAGGAAGGCTTTCAATGGAATCCAAGGGCTGAAACAGCTTTCATTGCCCTCAAGAAGGCCATGTCTATGGCCCCTGTCCTTGCTTTGCCAGATTTTTCCAAGCCTTTTACAGTGGAGACTGATGTGTGTGACTCAGGAATTGGGGCTGTGTTGGTAAGGGCGACCCTTGGCCTTTATAAGCCAAGCCCTTTCTCAAAAACACTTGGGCTTAAGTGTTTATGACAAAGAACTTTTGGCGGTGTTAAGAGTTATTGATAAGTGGCATCATTACTTAGAAAGGAGTCCATTTGTGATCAAAATGGACCACGAGAGCTTGCAATTTTTAGTTCAAAAGAAGCTGCACACACATCTCCAGTGGAAGGGAGTCTCAAAACTCATGGGCCTGGATTTTACTATTCAGTACAGAAAGAGTAAGGAAAATGTAGTGGTTGATGCCCTTTCAAGAAGAGATGAGAATGCAGTTTGTCAGTTTATTGTAGCTATAGTGCCGGAGTGGATGACAAAGTTGACAAAAAACTATGAAAAAACGGAGTGGCTCAAGGAAATTTTGGCACAGCTGGTAGTTAATCCTACTGCAATCCCTAATTATACCTTGGCGAATGGATTGATGAGATACAAAAGATGATTGGTGATAGGAGATGACACTACCCTAAAAGAGAAGATTCTTAAAGCCCTACAATGCTCTCCAATAGGCGGTCATTCAGGAATTCGTGCCACTTATCAAAAGACAAAGCAACTCTTTTTTTGGCCAAAACGGAAGTATTGAAGTTTGTAATGGCATGTACAGTATGCCAGCAATGTAAATGTAAACACGAACAGGTGCCCTATCCCGGTCTACTACAACCTCTGGCAATACCACAGCAAACATGGGACAACATTTCTATGGACTTTGTAGAAAGACTCTCTAAATCAGAAGGTAAGGATGTGGTTATGGTGATAGTCGATCGATTCACTAAGTTTGGGCACTTCCTCAACTTATCTCATCCATTTACAACCCGAGAAGTGGCCAAAACATTTTTGGATAGAGTGGTCAACTTCCATGGTATCCCAAACACCATTATCTCGAATAGAGATAAGGTTTTCACAAGTTCATTTTGGCATGAGTTATTCAAGAAACTAGGAGTAGGATTATATATGTCAACAGCCTACCATCCTCAAACGGATGGCCAAACAGAACGAGTGAACCAGTGTTTAGAGGCGTATCTGAGGTGTATGTGCTTCAACCACCCCATGAGTTGGAATAAGTGGCTACTGGCTACCATTAGCACAACGGCGGTATAATTCCACTTATCATAGTGTCATCAAAAGAAGTCCCTTTGTAGCTATGTTTGGATATAAACCTCCATTACTGCCTGCACTATCAAGATTGCAACCTACTATGGCTAATGTAAAGCAGTACTTCCAACAAAGACAGCAGCTGTTATAAGTCCTAAAAAGGGAATTAGCTACTGCTCGCAATAAAATGAAACAAGCAGCGGACAAACGATGCAATGAGTGGACTTTTGAGGTAGGAGATCGGGTCTACCTCAAGGTAAGGAGGTTTTTACAGCAACCCTATACATCCCTACCAGTCTCTAAATTAAGTCCAAAGTATTTTGGATCGTATCTAATTGAGGCCAAGGTGGGTCCAGTGGCATACAGGTTGCAGCTGCCGAAGGGAGTTAATCAACATCCTGTATTTCATGTATCTTTGCTAAAAAGAGCAAAAGGAGTAGTTGTGCCTACTGGACAGGACCGACCATCTACTGTAGAAAAGGAAGAAGAGATAATTGAACCCCGAGTGGTGTTAGAGAAGCAGGTACAATACCAAGGGCAGCTACCTTTAGTTCAAGTGAGGGTGCAGTGGTCTCATTTACCACCGGACAACACCACGTGGGAGTATCTCTCAGATCTACTAAAGCAGTTTCCTCAAGCTGTCGGCCTTCTTTAATATTCTTGGGGACAAGAATGATTTGAAAGGGTGGGGATTGTCACGACCCTAATGGAGTAGTATGTAATATTGTAAAATGTAGGGCCTAATGGGGAAATAAAAGAGCTAATAGAATGTTGTAAACGGTTAAACCATTGGGTAGTTAGAAATTTGTTGAGACAGCTAGAAGTCTTATAAAACATGGCCCGTACTTGAGAGTATCTTGGAAGTTAATAAACAATTCTCTCTCTTGATTCTCTCTTTCTCTCTTTTATCTGTTGTTCTCTTTCTTTCTATCATTTCTTACGTCCTATTCTACCAAATTGCAAGCCCTAATTTAAGGGCTTGACACCCACATATTGCAGGCATACCAAAAATGCATCATGCTAAGCAACTAGTGCAAAACAATACCCTTAAATGCCATTAGGGGACAAAAGAGAAAGTCGCTACTTGTCTTTGTCACCTCCATCTTAGCTCCAGCTAGCATGCTCAGCAAAATTCCTTAGCCTATATGAGGACCCTAACCCACATCATATAAGGATCTTGATCACTTTCACTTCCCTAATTCTCCAGCCATTACTTCACCCATATTGATCATAAAACATGCATGACCCTAGGACTCCATATTTTACAACCTTTCTCTTTGGTACACTATCCCTAACAATTGTACAAAAGAACAAATTTTCTCTCAACTTTACCTATCCATTAAGAGGGTATAATTATCATATATCATTTAATTTTTTTTTTTTTTTTTTTTTTTTTGGTATTCCATCCATTTCCAGTACTCTATCAGACAAGAAAAAAAATCATATATTGCTTTACATTATTTTTCTATCCCCTGCTATTCACATTCCATTCTATTCTTTTTCATTCCACTTGTTTCCATTTCCTTCTATTACTAATCTATATCAAACAGAACCTCAATGTAATAGGAACACAAAATCTTAATGAGTTCAACCTACTCCTATGTTATCAATAGTGTCTGCATCAATCTCTCCATATTTATGAATAATTTATCAAGACATTACCACTAACAACTGCTGGGCATATCTCACTTTAAGTTGTCTTTTTTTCTTTATTTGGAAGGGGAGAAAGGGGGAAGATTTGATCTTTGGGGTGATTTTTAAGTGGGGTGACACTATACCATGAAGCCATGGTTGTGAACCATTCATTGCATGGGTAGTTCCAGGGGCGGAGCCACCTGAGGCCCAGTGGGGGCAACTGCCCCCACTGGGCCAAGATTTTTTTTTAAATTTATTTTTTACAATAATTTACTATTGAAAATAAAAAATATTATATTATATTTTATTACTAGAAATAAAAAAATAAGTATTGAAAAAGTAAGTATATAATGGCCTAGCAGTAACCATCACAACATTTTTTACAATTTGTTCATAATTTTATTTTTTTACAATGATGATGTAAATAAAATTAAGTATTGAAGAAAATTGTGAAGCAAAGAAAGCAAGTACGGAGGATTATACTAAAGAAAATAAACAAATTAACAAAGCAAGAATTGAGCAAATTGATGTTGCACAAATTCCTAAAGATTCCAGGCTAAGAACTACAATAATAGATTACAATATTAATTTTCATAATCAAATTAGAAAAACCTACTTGCAAAGAGGTCTGTGTCAGTCTCAAAATCAAGACGATTCATTCTAGTTTGGTTCAATGAATTTGGTGATTGGTTGGAATATAGTATAAGCAAAGATGTCGCATTTTGCTTATACTGTTATCTTTTTAAAACAAATAATATGGAACAAGGAGATGGTGATTCTTTCATGAAAAAATGGTTCAATAATTTTAAAAAAAAATATAAACTTTAAGTTCATGTTGGAGATGTTAATAGTGTACACAATTAAGCTCGAAACAACTATGAAACTTTAATGAATCAAGAGCAAAATATTGAGATAATTTTCTTTAGACAGTTAGAACAAACATTGTGTGATTATTGAATTCGTCTAAATGCATCAATTGATTGTGTTCGATTTCTTCTATGGTAAGAACTAGCCTTTCGTGGTCATGACGACTCTACAGATTTAAATAATCAATGTAATTTTCTTGAACAATTGCAATTTATAATATGAAAGCTGTAAAGTCCAATTGTAAAAGATATCTATATATATTTTAATATTATCATTATTATCTTATTTGTAAAATTATATTTAAGTTCGCCCCCACTCAACCAAGATCCTGGCTTCGCCCCTGGGTAGTTTTTCAATCTTCCCTTTAGGTTTTAGGAAACACAACCAGAGGACTGAGACAATTATTTCAGTGATAATGACAGAGACGTACCTAAGGATTAGCATAATATTCACTTTCCATTAAACTTTCTATCACCTTATAGAAACCTACTTGGACCATCTTTAACCTGACAAAAACCTACCTAAGGCCTAGATCCTCATTTTTTCAGAGAAAAAATCCACAAAAATAGTTAACACACTTCTCAAAGGTAGAGAAAAGTGTTGGTGAAGTTGCAAGTCCAAGAAGTTAAGTTTTAGATACCAAGGGAGGGAAAGTTCTCTAACCTTTTTGTATCAAAGCAGGTTATAAACCAAAAAGTAGCCTTAGAGGCTTGGGAAAAATCCATGAAAAATCATGCATTCTTAAACATCATTTTAGAATTTCTGGCAAGCTTTCAAAGTGAGAAAGAATGAGAATCTAGACGTTAGGTAGATCTCTATTAGGTCGAAGATGGTCTGACTAGATTTCTATAGGGTAACAGTAAGTCTAATGGGAAGCAAAAATTAAGTCAAATAAAAGGTAGGTCTCTGTAACTTTCCCATTATTTGACATACCCATTGTGAGCTATAGTCCCCCAATCGAGTAGATTTGTTTATTTCATAGGTGAATAAGGAACTTGTTTCTTTCTAATTGGTCAATTTAGATATAGAACATTTTGGAAGATGCAAAAAATAGTTGAAGGAATTAACATTTTATACCAAATCAATGCAACAAGAGATAGGATATACATCTCACTTTGCTAAAATATGCATCATGCATCTCAATGAAGGGTTATTTTATATTTTTTGAAGTTAAAGATTCAGATTTCCTTTTTTTTTTTTTTTTGGTCAGGCCAATTCCATGGGATACTTCACATAACACCCTAAGTCAGTTCCACGTAAACCCCTGAAAGCCAATTTACATGTCAACCTACCATGTAGAGACCTAAGTTGCATGGAAACGGAAATGGAAAAATGGCATTTTTCCAAAAAAGCAGGAAACGGAAATGCGATCTAAAGTGTAAATTAAAAAAATATTGGGGTTTTTTTGTAAATATAATTTTTAATATAGAAAATTATAAAAAATAGTTCAAACATAATACAAAGTTACAAACAAACATAAACAATAAATCGACGATGACGGGCTGACGGCAAGAGGGAACAACCAGCAATCACAAAAGGGAATGACCGCAAGAGGACCGAGGCTTTATTGACAACAACACAAGCATCGAGCAACAAGAAGCAATCGACGGCGATGACAAGAGGGAACGACGGTGAGAAGGAACAATCGAGAGAAGGAACGACCATGAGAAGGAACGACAACCGCGAAAGGACCGAGGCTCGATCGACAGCGACACAAGCACCAAGCAAGCAAGAAGCAATTAGCGGCAACAGTGAGAGGGAATGATGGCGATGAGAGGCTTTAGGCGAGCCGATCTTCGAGATTCAGAAATGGAAATTAGATTTAGGACTAAAGAACAAGCGGCTTAAAGACTGAAGAAGAGAAGGATATAATATATATAGTTGCTGGTCAGAAACAGAAGCAATTTTGTCTCTTACCATAATTGATTGCGGAAATGAATTTCCAATCAAAAATGCATTTCCAACAATTTTCAGTAATTTGCAAAACGTCCCAAAATGTTTCGCAAATTACAGAAATAGCCCGAAAAATGTTTCGGGCCTTCTTTGATGTTTTCGAAATGGAAAACATCTCGAAAATGCCAAAACAGTGTCTGAGCCGTTTCTGTGCATCAGAGGTAGAGACTATCCAAGAGATTGATCAAAACCCCTGTAAGAGATTGATCAAAACCCCTGTTAGGCTTTTGCCACAAGATCATAAGCCCCTTCACCCCTTAAACCCGAAACACATATTGCAGGGACCACCCGAGACTCAAATGGTGAGAGTGTCCATTCCCAAGATCAATCACTGATAATCTTGGGGGAACAACACTCTTCAAGCCAGTTGAGCTAACACCACGGTGGTAAGATATAGGAAACAGACTTTTGGACAGGTTATCTTGGGAATCCTACCGGTTATCCATAAACAAATCCCTTAATCCAGGGACATAAACCAATCTCAAGCCAAATCAATCCCATCTTTTATTTGACCGTCAGTGCGAAAACAATTAAAAAAGCATCAGCCCAATCAAAATTAGAACGAATTAAGGGGATCAAGCTACCTGGTGGCGATGATGGGAGGTGAAGTGGTGGGAGTCATCATCGAAGTTGTCATCGTCGTCGATGAAATCGTAGGTGGCGTCGGCGTCGTCGGAGTCATCGCCGCTGTAGAAATTGTCCAGGGCCTCATCGGCGTCGGGGAGTTCGACCTGCAAATCCATCGTCCCACGACCAACCCGCGACAATTGATCCAATTAAGCGGTGCGGTATTAAGTTATGGAGATTCCGATGATCGCCGTTGAAGACGGACGGAGGTGAGAGAAACAAAAAACAAAAACGCCTAATTGCAGTTAGCTCCTATACTTTTGGAGTATTCCATTTTGGTCTATACTTCAAATACAAAGGTTTAAGAAACTGTACTAGCTTTTTTAAGTTTTTCCAAAACTAACTTCAAAGGCCATCTAAAAATATTCAATGGAAAACACAATTTATCAAAGGTTATGACAAGAGTCAACCATATACAAGATCGAGAAGAAAGGCATTAAATAACTTCTTTTCTTTTCTTTTTTATTTAAAGTTTTTTTAGCAATCATATTGATGTAATTAATAAAAATGTTGTTGTAGAATTTATTTAGAGATTAATTGGTTTCTACGATAATCAGGGACAGAACCAAGCCTTGGGTAGGGAAAATTTGAAGCCCCCTCTTAATTTTTTTTCTAACCCCCCATTAGCCCAACCTTAACCCCAAATAAGCCAAATCTATTACTCACGCTTTTGTTTTAAATAACTTGGCCTTATTTTTTAAAAGCTCAAGCCTATATGATAATAGCATGCCTAAGGTTCTCAGCAACTTTCCAAGCTCTTCTATCTTCTTGTATTTCTCGTTACAATCTTTCTATCTCTTTTTTTCTCTAATTCATTCTCTTGCAAAAGTACTTTTGTAAATTGAAATTCAATCTTTGATCTTGAATTTTGTGATTTTAAGTAGTTTTATAAGATATTTGTATTATACATTTTTTTGTATTTCTGTTATTTTTTATTTTCTCCTTTTAAGTTAATGAATTATATTCAACATACTCGTTAAACTCTCATTTTTATATTTTTGTTTTTCTCTTATTGGTAAAGCTTACAATTGAAAAAAAAAATTGAAGCCCCCTAAATAAAAAATCCTAACTTCGCTCTTGACGATAATCTCGAGCAAGCTAGATAAAATATGTCTTGGGATTTTATTCATCCCTTAGACAATTAAAGAAATTGTGTTGACTGTACATAAGTGATAATTGTAATAAGATTTTGTCAGATATTAAACGTAAACATGATGGCAATTGAGACAGAAAATTATGAAAAATTTCATAAGAATAATTAATATATGCCAACCAATAGATATGGCTACATCGAGCCGTTATTTACTTGGACAAATAATAGAAAAAACCTTCATAGCCAGAAAAAAGAGTGGATAAAGTATTAGTTAAAAAAATTGTGGCTTGAGGTTTTCTTTAATGCTAAAGTAATTTACTTAGATTGTGGTATGTTATCGATCATAGCAATTTGGAATGTTAAGAGACAATGTTTTGTTGGTAGTTTGCAATGTTTAATGGAAAGAAATAATATTATGTGATTAAAAGATAGGTCTTTCCATGAAAATATATCTTTGGGTGAAAAGATAACAATTTTATATTTATTAAGAATCAAAAAATCTAACTAAATTAAAATACTACAAATTAATACTTTTCATATGTTTAGTCTAACTTCAATGAATATGAATAGAGGCCCAAAAGATATCTTTTGGTGGAATAAATAATCATTGGTGAATAAGTACCTTTTTCTTTTGAATAGAAATAAATAATCATATGTTTTTTGAATTTATCTAAAAGGGTTATGTCTTTGTACTGTAATTTAAGGGCATATATACTTCTTAACTTACTTTTAAACAAAAGGATACAATTATTTATTGAATGGCATATATTTTTTGGTGAAAAGGTGTCCTTGGGTTCAACATCATTTAACATATATATGTATATATGGTGGCTCGGTGACATTTTACACACAATTGTTTAAGGTTTATTTGAGAGAGTTGTTAAATTTTAGATTTTTATGTTTAGTTTTATTTTTTATTTAAAAAAAATGAAAATTTAATTGTGAGTGAAATTTTGAGTGAAAATAAAAATAAGTTGTCTTTTTTACCTTTGTGTTTAGAATTTTGAAAATAAAAATATGTAATCAAATATAATTTCTATTTCTTTAAAAAAAAATAAAACAAAACAAAATGTAATCAAACAGCCCTTAGGTATCCATTCTAAATATGAAGTTTTAAAAGTGGTAATCATGAATATATATACATACATCTATATATGTGTGTGTGTGTGTGAAACAAGTATCATAATTGGAAATGAAGAAGAAAACGAAAGGGAGCAATGATGCAAGGCGATAGTGGCAGCAAGCATCAACAACAATGACAAATTAATTTAGTGCATATCTTCCAAATCAATATTTTAGAATTAAACAATCAATTAGTTTTCAAACCTAAAAAAATTATTGACTAGTTTTTCAAATTTTATAAAAAACTATCGACTACATACTAAAACTATAGACAATTTTAGTTCAAGAACTTATTAATGGCTACATGACTACATACTAAAATTATAGACAGTTTTAGTTCAAGAACTTATTAATGGCTACATATCTACAAACTGGTTTTTGTTATTCTTGTCAATTTAACGGCTACAAATCTATATGAAATGTTCTAAACTATAAATACAAGCTAATTTGATGTTCAAAGACATTTAAGAAGAGTGAGAAAAGGAAAATTAAGCTTAGAAAGTATTCATTTATCTGTCAAACTTTGTCAAGGCTTTGATCATTTATTGTAAATCTCATTTTTAGCCTTGTTTTAGAAAAAGGATAAGAGAGATTTCTATTATTATAAGAGTTCGATTTCTCATTCTTTATCCTTGTATTTTTTAAACTTCCTAACGGGTGTGTTAAAAGGTTAGTTAGTGTGAATTTTTAGCTATTGTATTTATTTAATTCATTTCTAGTGAATTTAGAAATCTTTAGCGGGGAACTAGAGTAGTAGATGTAGACTAAGATAGCCGAATACCTCTAAAATATTTTTATCTCTTGTGCTTTTATTTTTTCTCAAAACTTTTCACATTTCACTTTAATTACAAAATTTTCAACATTTATACTACTCATTGCTTTTCAAGAAAGATTTTTTAAAACACTCACCCTTTTAGGTGTGAGATGTCATACAAGCAAAACTTGTCTAACAATTGGTATTAGAGTTGTAACACCCCGTTTTTTCTCATGTGTGGCATTAACCCAGGATTTAGAAAATATTTTTTTCCGCATAAAAGCAATTAAATTCCCAAATAATCTCGTTCCACCTTCTCAACATATCAAACTTAATAATCAATAAACTAAGACAAGTAATATAATCATATATGTGGAAGTAAGATCAAAACTTCAAATAGTACATAACTGTAAATGTTTCATTTATAACATAAAAATTACACCATTGTTTAACATGATATCTTTAAAACAAAATACATAGATATTTTGTCTCTCTGAAGTAACGACTGAATATCTCAAACATAGTCAAAAGATATGCTAAAGATCACTTATGTAAACAATGGTTACATCTCGATACTCTCTTTTCCCTTAGTCTCGTTATTTTTATCTGGAACATTTGAATATATCCTAGAGACATAGTTCAAATTAAATGTTGAATCATCTAAGTGAAGGTTCAAAAACATTTTCATGAATATATGCAAGACCGTGAATAAACTGACATATCCCGACATGTCCTAGCCCAAGAGAATCCCATACAGTGCTTAACCCATACCACGGGCAAAGAGTAATCTCTCTAAAGACAACATAACCACATTGACACATTAGCATAAAATATCACAACCCAACCCTCCACAAAAGGATCACATCGGCACTAACCTTGGGAATGCAACGTTCTCCACGAAAACAATGTTATTGCTCAAAGGAACCTAGGGTGGTGTCCACTCTCAACCCCGCCACTTGAGCTAGATCCAAGATGGTGTCCACTCTCAGTCCCGCCACTTATGAACCATCCAGGGTGGTATCTACTCACAGTCCCACCACAAGTGGGCATTAATCCTTAGAATGCATCTCGAGTGCTATCTCAAGGGCCACACCCTAAATTGACATTCCACACGAACAATACATAAACATGCTAATGCCACTATCATATACCATGATTCAATGCATCATATAAATCAATATTTCAATACACATAATTTTAATGCACAAAATTCAATGCATATAAATCAATAAAATAGTTTTGGGATGAACCACCCACAAGAATCCAACCATTCATATGAAGCTAAATCAAGTTTTCGGCAAAACTGCTCACAATAAACCAAGTTTTTTTTTATATAAACACTCACAATAAACCAAGTTTTAGGTAGAACTACTCACATGAAACCAACCATTCACATGCTAAAATCATTTACATAAAACCAAATCAAGTATAGAGTCAAATCACTTACCTTTGAACGTACTCAAAATACCTCAATTCTCGTACCCAATTCTCAATTCTCGTGCCAAGCTTAAACAATTGTACTCAATTCTGAACCTCAACATACCCCAGCCATCGTATTTATTTAACAAAATAAATATTCTATTTTTCCTAATTTTCTCATAAATTTCTCTTATTTTCTTCTTATTTTTCCTTCAATAATTCTAAAATAAGTACATTCTCAGACATTTTCTCAAATTTTTACCACCATAAATCATAAAATATTTTTCTCAAAATAATAAAATTAATTTCACAAAATACCTCATCCGCATGCATTCTCATGCACTTCTCACGTGCCCTGTGTGTAATGGCCAGTATGTGCACCTCACGCCCCGGTCGTCTTTTCAGGCTCCGGCCGCTGGCAATTGCTGGTTTCTTTCCTACCTTGTTCTACTCCTCAAGTTGACCACAGAGGTGCCTTTGAATGTCTAAAATAACCACCAAAGTGGCTCAACCGGCTATTTAAAGGTTTAGTCGAGGCTTCTAGCGACTTTTTCGACGACCTCTCAAATCTAAACGAAAGCTCACCAAACTCTCCAAAAGAATTTTACAAGACACGAGGAAAAAAAGCCCCTTATCCACAACACTCGAATCACTCTCAAAGACCTTGAATTTAAGCTCAAACTTGAATGAAACCCTTGGCCTCGAACACTCTATTTATAGGCAAATTTTAGCCGCAATCCGCCAAATCTCGAGCTTACTTAATCCCTAAGTTTCAAATCTAGCCACTAAGTGGCTTAAGTAGCCAAGAATGATGCTAAAAATCCCTCGATTTCTGGCTAAATTTTTCAGTCATGTAAACCATTAATTCTCGTCTAATCATGGCCGATTCTGGCCAATGGCAAGCTCCAATCGACTCATCATGGCCTGGAGCATGCTTTGGGACCCCTAAGTGACCTTCCCGACGGTGGCAAGTGGTTATCCGGTAGTGACAATGCGGTTGGACAATTTCCCATTGTAGCTTTTCGATTTTGCACTTTTGCTCCTTTATTTTGACTTCTTTGCACTTAGGCCCTCTTTCACAAACCCCTTGGTTTTCTAGAATTTTCACATTGAATCCTTGAATTCCTTTTTCACATTTTATCCCCCAAGTTTCGTTTTACCACTTTCAGCCAAGATTCATAAATTACACTTAGGACATAAAATCACACTTAGGCCTATCCTTTAAAAATTCACATCCAAATCCACTTCAGGTTGTTCTACTTATAAAACCAGAGCTTTCTTCAGGTTCTGTTGATTTTTCGGGTGTCCCTCTTAACCTTTCAATTTTTCAGGCTATATTTTAGCTATACCAAAAACTGTCTCTGTTTTGATTTCTTTCAGCGTCATAAATCTTGTCTCGAGACGCTCGTCAATGACATACCCTTCTTTTTAGACATTTACGTTCTAGGATACTCCCTTCCATTGATTCAGTCACTTAATAATTCAGGGTATTACAAGAGTTAATCTCCTGGCTTTTCAAGTTTAACAGGTTAAGGAGAATCTTATCAAATGACACACATTATTGGAACTCAAGCCAAAAGACAAAGTACCACTAGGCCACTCTACTTTGATGGAACCAACTATATATAAGTATTGGAAAAAAATGATCTTTTGTTATTTAAGGTAGGATGCCAAGATCTTGAAGGCTATGATGGAGTGAAAGTACCCTCAATGGAAGATATCAATGAATGGAGCAAAAAGGATTAAAGGATTTGTGCAATTCAAAACCAATGAACATCTTATTTTGTTCATTAAGCTTAAAAGAATTCAACCAAGTATTTACATGCAAAATGACTAAGAAAATTTGGAACAAGTTTGAAGTAACATGCAAAGGAACTAATCAAGTAAGGAAACAAAAATCAACTTGCTTACTCATGACTATGAGATATTCTCTATGAAGGATAAGGAGGCCATCAAAGAAATGATCACAAGATTCAACGACATCACCATTAGCCTAGAATCCTTGGGGAAGTTATACTCAAATGGCCAAAAAAATAATGAAGATCCTTAGAAGTTTGCAAAGGATATTGGATCCCAAGGTGACAATAATTCAAGCGGCAAAAAGATTTCAATACTCTATCATTTGATGAGTTGCTTGCCTCCTTGATGATCCATGAAATTATGATGATGAGGGATGAAGTGGAAGAGTCTAAGAAGAAGAAGAGCTTGACACTTAAAGTTGAAAAGGATCAATGTGAGGAAGAAGGAAATGATGAAAATGAAGACATAACCCTCATCGCAATGAAGTTCAACAAGTTCTTGAAAAGAAGAATATTTAATCAAAGGGAAGTGTAAAAAGAGAAAATGGCACAAACAAGAGGACCAAAGCACAAATGAGATAAGTTGCTTTGAACGCAAAAAGGTAGGTAGCATAAGGTTAGAGTGTAAGATTTAAGTTTAGCTCTCCATTCTCTCTAAACACTTTCAGGTGCAGAAGGGTTTTTTCAGTGTTCATGTGTGGCATCCTAGTTTCTCTGGCTAGCTCGTCGGCGAAGGGCCTCTCCCCACGTGGACGAGGACCTTCTGGCAATTTTAAACAACACACTAAGTCTTAGTCAAGGTGTTCTTGAAGCTCAGAGGTGAATATTGGGAAGGTAATCAAGCACTTTTGTTCATCTAAAGAATAGAAAAATCATGCAAGCTTGAAGAAATGAGGTTCAAAGAGTTTGCAAATGAGAATGTAGGCTAGGTCTTTAACAAAGTCTCAATTGGAGTCAAGTTTGGTAGGAAAAAAAAAAAAAGCAATGAAGGAGAAGACGACTTACAAATAGTGTTAATGGTTAAAGTTAAGGAGGATCAATCTTAATTGAACTTATAATTGCTTGCAGCAAAGTGGAAACAAGCTAGTGAACAAGGGATTGTCCCATGCTCAGACAACAGAAACACACCTTGCCCTGATATCATGTGTGTCATGGAAAAAATGGTACTGGTAGTGATTTAGGAAACGCATGTAGAAACCATGCAGGATGCTTCAAGGCCTTTTGTTAGGGTAGCGTGGTCAATGTCGCAACTGGAACATTGATATCGGTAGCGTGCAAAGGGTCTCTGATGGTCGAAACTCTTAAGGGAGGCTTTGGCATGAGGTTGTTGGGCCACAACGGTTGGAAGCCATTGGAAACAGAAAATTCTATGCTAGACCTAGTCCATCGGGCTAGCAGAGGCACGCCACGTGTATTGTGGCAGAGGCCCTCTTCTTTTTCTCCCTCTACTTCTCTCTCTCTGTCTCTCTCTCTCTCTCTTTGTGTCAGGCTGTAAGTAGCAGAAAATCATGAAAAAATATGAGGAAAAATATTTTGTTATTATTATATTAATAAAATTTTTATTATAATTAAATATATATTTATAGAAAGTTTGACATTATATTCATTTTCAAATATTTTTTATATTCTCAACTTCTAATAACTTAAAATGTAATGAAAACTTACTTAATATTGATTTAAAATTAAAGTTTTGACTCTATTTTTTTTTATTATGAAACCCTCCCAATTAACAATTCTAAAAAAAATTTAAAATTTATAATATTATTTATGAGCCTCTAAGATCATTTTTTAATCTTTTTATTTTTGTAATAACTTGATAAAACAACATCTGATACGCTATCGTACAAAAGGACAAAGTAGAAGGGAAAAAATTAATTAAATAGATTAATCCAGGTCAAATGGGTGGAATGAGAAAAGGGACGTAGAATCAATCGTAGAGGGCTCACAGTTCCCGAGGGCTCACAGCCCTTCCGTCTCTTGGGATGTGTAGGAATATCCAGTGAAAATTGAAATGGAACACCAACTTTTGGTGTATCAATACTAGGGTTTTACCGTTTTCAAAAATATAAATAAGAACGCAGTGGAAATAAGTTCAAGACAACCTTACAAGACTCGGTATCCCATAAACATAAGCAATATAAAATCAAACCATGTTATAGAGGGTTTAACATATATACCTCACGGTGGTTAATTTAAAGTCCGGTGTAGAGGCTGGAATATCTTTCGAGGCAACAACAGTTGCACACTAACAGCTCCCAAACAAATAATCTGTTAGACCAAACCGTCCATCGAAAGCACGAGGGGCCTAGTTAGTCCATGCTTCAAGTAAGGAATGAATCCTATAACTTAACTTATGTGCTACCCAAACTAAATGCAGGCGATGAAAGTTAAATGGATTCCAAAAACCAATACTCTATTGGGTTAGACTTGTTACACTAGCAAGAATGGAATCAAAAGCAAAATAGAAGTAATGGTCAAGAGAATTCCAACTAGAATGAGAAGGAATAGAGCTTTTAGCTAAGAGAAAATGTAGCAACAACTTGCAAATGGCCAAATGTTTCTTATATACTTCTAATTCTCTCCATGGTCAACTATTTATATAAGAGGAGATGGCCATTTTATTTTCAATATAATATATCATATATATTATTTGAAGTGTTTTTTCTTTTTTAATATAATATATTTTATATTATATATAATGGAAGTGCATTTTTTTTTCTCCATATAATATATTATATATTGGAAGTGCTATTTTCTTTTCCATATAATATATCATGTATATTATATAGATAATGGAAATTCTCTTTTCTTTTCCATATATCATAAAGATAATGAAAATTCTCTTGTAATTTCCATATATTGCATTTAAATTAATTCTCTAAATATAATATAATACATGTATAATTATTATACACAAAATATTATACAAAAATTAATTATCTAATGAGAACCGTTCTCATTATTAATATCTCAGTAAAAATCATTAACTCTTAATGAAGATTATAGTTTTCATCGCTTAGTCAACCACTAGACTCGGATAGGCATGTGATCTTCTAGATTCACCACTAAATAACAATCGAGACACGTCAAACTCTTTGACGCAAACTAAACACTTTAGTATACAATGAGGATCTCTCCATCTCCCCGATGTACCCCAAAAGATCTTAAGTGACAACTAGTATTATGTCAAGGCAATCCTACCAGTAATGAAGTCATACTTCTTGATAACCTATTTGTTCTTCCAATTCCAGTGTAGTATAATCCTTCCATTGATTAATATCCCAATTGAGTGAGACTCATGGATTGATCAAACTCACTAACTAGATAGATAAGCCAAGATCTAGTATAGTGTGATCGAGATGATATGAAACACCTTCCGACATTAGAAACACCTTTCCAATCATGTGTACCCTAGCCAGGGGTTTATATAACCACAACCATTACTGATTGCATAAGATGTTCACCCTACGTCGAAGGTTAACAGATCCTATTAGCAATCACCTCCCTCCATACACTATTGCATAGGAACCACACAGTGCATCTCCCACCTAGCAACCAGATGGTACTTAGCAACATGAAATCCCTGACACTAACATACAAGACATCTATGCTGCCTCCAGTCTAAGGACTAGTAACACAATCGAAACCAGTGGCAAATCATAGATTCTCTCAACCATGTGATCTATCACCTACGTTACATTCAGCATATGTTCAATTAACACCTACCCACATGTTTACTATATCCATCTCATGGATTATGGGATACGACTCACCATCCCTTATTATTAGTATCTCATACTAATCAAAGATAGTAACCCATGTGTCAGTCCGTAATTCATTAATAATATCATTCTTCTGAGAAATCTAAGAACTTGGAATACTTTTAAGAAATCCTTAATTCAAAAGTCTTTGTCACATTTTTAACGCTTAAGAATAGGACTATCATTACGAAATTTAAGGGTTCATTCATTTAATTGATTGGAGAGGTATGAATGAAGATATGACCTTAAAATATGAAATTGTATTTTATTATATTTGCAAGAATTACATCATTAGTCCCATAATTACAATTTCTAGATGTCATCTAAATATAGCATTAAAGCATTAACACTAACAACAACGCCAAAACATTTTTTTGAATACCTGTCGGGGGGGGGAAAGGCCCACACGTGTAAACCTGATAACTTTGACAGTTGAAAATTCTTATAGGAAAAGGATAAACGATCATCCATAATAAATTCTATCCCTAAAAGGGCAAGATAAACGTCATCTATAAGAAATAGACGTCATCCATAACAATCATAATCTTGTACTACTTTGGATTACTCCATATCCTTTTATAAATAAGCATGCACTCATTCTAAAAATGATACGTTTATGATACTAGTGTAAACACTGCTCTTGAACTTTTGTTACTCTCAATATCTAACTTAAATATCGGAGTGTTTGTATGGGGACCCTCCTGCGCCCTCTGACTGTTTTCTTCCTTGCAGACTCAAGCGGCTTGACGATGACATTTTCCATCAAATAAATTCATTGTTGTATCTTGGCAATAACAATTGACGTTGTTTATGGGAACCCATACGAAAAGTTAATAAGTCTGTTACAATGGCCCGGACTGAAATACCACTAATCAATGGCAACAAAAAGACAGAATAGAAGTGCAATCAAAGGAGACATAGGGGATTCCCCTATAGCTGCGAAAGCACCCTTGCAACTCGTAGGGAGCTCCTCCTTAAGGGCAACTGATGGCTCCTCCCCAGCCTCATCCTAGAGCTCACCCCCAAGGGCAACTGCTGGCTCCTTCCCAGTGGTAGTTGATGGCTCCTCCCCAGGCCCAACCAGAAGCTCACCCCTAGGGCTTGCCGACGTCTCATTCCTAAGGACAAATGGGGACTTTTCTCCAAAGCTAGCCAAGTATTCACCTTCAGGCCCAGTTGGAAGTTTTACGATCGGGCAGTCGGTATGGTTTTCATCCTCAAGGATTGTCAAGGGTTTACCCCCAAGGCCAATATGGGATGCCGCCACAGGATCATTTGGGATTTCACTCCCAAGGCTAATCAGGAATTTACTTCCAAAACCATCATGGTTCTTGTTCTACAAAATTCATTGATTCTTCGAGGTGTACCTTTCCATGGTGCTGTGCGAAGAATATGAAGTCTTACAATGCTAGCACGAGGAAGGGATATGAGTGTTACGAGAGGTTACTAATTTACTAGAAAACATAGCCCCACATTAACTCTCTGTTAGAATAGGAGATGCTATGGCACAATCCAAGAGGGGGTGAATTGGTATAATTAAAAACTTAATTGATAGAACTTGAAAACTTTTTGACCCAATTGAGGTTTTAGTGATTTAAAACATAGAACATATGAAATGACAAATGTAAAGTAAGAAGAATAAAAGACACAAAGGATTTATAGTGGTACGGCTTAAACTAAGCCTAATCCACTACCTTAGCTCCCACTAAGGATTTTAAATCAATTCACTAAAACCTCCTACTTACACAAGTAGGCCCTCTAACTACACAAGGTAGGAAATACAACCTCCTACTTAAACCAAGTAGGCCCTCTAGCTACACAAGCTAGGAAATACAAGAAGTATAATAAAGAGAGGATCTAAGAGATAAATCTCTTAGTTACAATGATCTCTCAAAAATGATACAAGTCTTGAAGTAAATAATTACAAGTAAAGATCGAAGCCTTGAAGAGAGAAAATACAACAATGAAAGCGCAAATATTATAAGCTCGAGTAAAAATGATTTGAACTCTTTAGATCAACTCGTTCCCATCCATTAGCTGACTCTTGATCACCCTTGATGTATATATATAAGCATCCATAAAGATTGAAGAGGAAACTAGCCGTTTGTGACCGTTGGAATTTGAAAAACTAGCCGTTGTAGCTTTCTGCAAAAAGAAATAGTCGACAGAAGAAATGCATAGTTGACTATTTTTACAAGTAAAACAAGAAATAGTCGACACACAAAAAGGCATAGTCGACTATCTTATAACACAAATTTTCAATAGTCGACAGATGCAGAAATATAAAGAAATTTTTGAAATTATGAACAAAAATAGTCGACATATGAAAAGCCATGGTCGACTATCCTTACTCAATAGTCGACAGATGCAAAAATAGTCGACAGAAGCCTTGAATAGTCGACAGATCAAACAGCATAGTCGACTATTTTAAGGCATAGTCGACAGCACAGAACCACATAGTCGACTATCAATTATGAAAAATTTAAAACTCAACTGATAACATGAAGAAGCACACTTAATTGATACAAAACATCACAAAATATTTACATTTCTTTAGTTTAAGTAAATGTCCTCATTTTGTTTAATTTATATTTTACCTTCCATTTACTTTAATACATAAATGTAAATAACGAAGTACCCCCCATTTGGATTCAATAAAAATATCTAAAAAATCAAAATCCATAAGAATAAGAAAGTAGAATTTGGGTTTTAGTAGGAACTTAAGATTTTGCGATTTTACCACCTCCAAAATATACACTTTCTATTTCTTGAAAAATTCGTTAAAAATCATTTTATCACTAATGAATGTTAGCTATTGAATTACCGGGAGTTAGTTTTCTAAAAAGAAAACATTTTCATATATGTCTCCTTATAAGGTGCTAGTCTTCCAGACTTAGAAAAATATTGAAACGTTATCAAAACGAGTTTCAAGACATGATGCATGAACTAAAGGATTTTTCATACGTTTAAGTTTCAAGCCAAAACCTTCCATGCATGTTTCAAAATATGAAAAACTTATATTGAAAACCTTTCATTTGAATTTCTAGTTGGTCTTTTGCCTTAGAACAATTTTAGCTCTGTGTTGACCAACGACTTCAAAGCTAATTCGAAAAATATTTTAGAAGATTTTATCATAATACATGTTTGTTCACATCTCCATGTATAAGAATATAAATCATTTGGTTTTCATTTTAACAAAGTATTTGAAATTGATTTTTGTTAAAAACCATAAACTTGACTCATGACTTGGGGATAAAACACGATATTGTTTTTCATCATCAAAACTAAACACAAAGGTAGAATATCACTCTCAAGAGATTTGTTGTTGGTCCAAGCTTGCCTATGGAAGCAAGAGAAAAATGTTTGGGGACTACACCTAAACCGCATAAGACTAAATCTCATCACCCCATTTCTCGAAAAACTCATGCTCGAGATCTTTCTCTTTCCCAAGTGTGTGGGGAGGAAAGGGAAAGAACACCGAAAAGACACAGGGGTACCCAAAGGAATTCTCAAAAGAGAAAATACCTAGAAAATGTCAAAAGTACTTCTACAAATTAAGAGCAACCTCCTCCCAAAGGCTTGGTGTA
The DNA here is from genome assembly GCA_036245055.1 of Diospyros kaki. NCBI lineage: Eukaryota > Viridiplantae > Streptophyta > Magnoliopsida > Ericales > Ebenaceae > Diospyros > Diospyros kaki. The sequence continues at coordinate 21,843,810 of BSEG01000010.1, read as the reverse complement.
GAAAATTAATGAAATTGAGGAACCATTGACGTTTAATGTTCGTGAAATGTTAAACATGGAAAAGAAGATTGAGAAGGTCCTAGAACAAAAGTTGTTGACCACACCTGATGATCAGTCTAGGAAAAGAGTCCCTTTTACGCCAGATATCATGAATAAACCTCTATCAAGGAAATCTAAAATGCCTCAAACAAGTATGTACTCAAGCAAGGTTGACCCTCATGACCACATCCAAAATTATGAATCCTTGATGATACTACATGGATGGGAAGATGAAATCATGTACCGAGCTTTTCCCTTAACTCTAACAGAGCATGCTCGAGCCTGGTACAACTGTCTACTAAAGCATTCCATTTCCACTTTTGAGCAATTGAAATACAAGTTTACAAAATCTTCATCATTAACAACCAACGAAAGAAGGACGCCACATTTCTTCTTAGTATCAAGTAAAGATGTAACATTCTGCATCGAGGGATAGGAAGGACCGGAACAACTTACCCTGATGGGCCTAAGCGAACTTCCTTGAGCTTTCCTAGCTCAAGTAAGCTTAACTAAAGAGTTCTTTGCCAACATTCAACCCAAAAGGTATTCAGATGATGTTGTTTACTTCCTTACTTATCCTCAATATATACTACCATTCTTTGGGCTCTTGGAGTATTACATTCTCCCCTCCTTAAGCATATGATGTTTTTATCATGCGACCTTACAACTGGTCCCAGATCTTTTCCCCTTAGGGAACTGTCATCCTAGAAGCCTGTCAGAAGTCGCTCTTTGTACAGGCAGTCGAGCCTCGGCACCATTCCCCACCCTCATCGGACCGCCTTCACCAGGAGTCAGCTCTGATACCACCTGTAACATCCCACATCGAGTGATAGGAAAGACCGGAACAATTTACCTTGATGGGCCTACGTGAACTTCTCAGGGGTCACCAAACCTTGAGATTCCCTAGCTCAAGCACGCTTAACCCGGGAGTTCTCTGCCTATATTCAGCCCAAAATGTATCCAGTCGGTGTTCTTTCCTTTCATACTTATCCTCGATATATACTACCCTTCTCTGAGCTCTTGGGATATTACAAAAGAAGTAAAAAAACTTTACACCAATACATTGATAGATTTCGAAATGCTAAATTAGAGGTGTGAGACTTACAAGTGGAGGTAGTTGTGGTAGCTCTATTGCATGGAACCCAGTCTACACCGCTACAAAAATCCTTGGCTAAAGAGGCACCAATTTTTCTGACAAATTTGTTTGTAAGACTAAAGAAATATATTTTACAAACATAAGTCATGAGAACTGTGAAAACAAATGAAGTAAAAGACTAAAAATGGAATGGATGAGACTTTGAAGACCGTGAAAATTGAAAAGAAAATAGGCTAAGAAAAAATGATACTGCTCCAAAGTTACAATACAAGAACTACACTCTGCTCTCTAAATCTCGTTCTCATATCTCGGCAACCATTGAAAGGACTGATTTATTGAAATTTCCCAAGGAAACAGATCGACCTATGGGAAAAGATAGTGATGCGTATTGCAAGTTTCATAAGATGTATAGGCACAACACTAACTGATTTCGAGATTTAAAGAACCAAATTGAATCTCTAATAAGGAATGGGCGATTGCAAAGGTATGTACAAGCGGAGAAAAAGGACCGAATGGGACATGAAGATAAGGTAGATATAAGGAAAATTTGTGTAAATGAAAGGAAATAAGACAACCAACGCGTTAGACTATGGCAAGTCGTACTTCACATCAGAGAAGGCCTGCGTTTGACAAGCCTACTAAGTAAATTCAATGATACTAGTACAGGCTAATGAGGAAACCATTACCTTCCCATATGCCGATAAGGGAGAGGTCAAAATTCCACATGATGACCCCTTGGTCATTTCAGCGATAATCACTAAACATCTAATTAGAAGAATATTGGTAGACAGTGGCAACTTGGTCAATTTGATATAGTGGAATTGTTTTGAAAAAAATATACATATTTTTATGGATCACCTGAAGTAAGTACATTCCCCCTATTCAGTTTTACAGGAAAACTAGTCCCCACAGTTAGAGCAATACAACTTGCAATCACCTTGGGAACAGAACCTTTGAGCACCACCAGGTAGGCCAACTTTATGGTAATCAATACCCTTATCAGCGTACAATGTTATCTTAGGGCGACCATTCCTCAATGAAATGAGGGCAGTCATATCATCTAGATACCTGTTAATGAAATTCCCAACAACCCACGAAATAAGGAAAGTTCAAGGTGATCAGAGGAAGACACGAAGCTGTTATATCACATCTACAAAGAGAAAAGATAAAGAGGAAAGCCTCACCATTGCCAAAATTGCCTGACACAAAGATGATTGAACTAAAACACGTGCATCTTATAGATGCCATAGGGATGTGACATCGACAAAACATGGAACACCAACCATCTGAAGTTATATTATCTTTTTAACATGAGAAAATAGTTTTGTAGAAGTTAGTATTTAGGTTTTGATGTAATAAGCAGATCCATAAGCTTAGTAGGGGACAAGATGATAAAATTTTCTAGAAGATTTTTTCTCTTTTAATTGCATGATTTGTTATGTAAACCACCAACGCGGCCAAGCTACTAATAGAGAAACCAATAAGATGTCTGAGGGTTAAGAACGTCGATAAACAAAAAGACTCATCTTAGACACAAGCGAAAATAGCTAAACAAGTACATTAAGATGTCCGAGGGTCAATAACGTTGATTGACAAAAAGACTCACCTCAAATACACGCGACAAAAGATAAATAAGTCCGTTAAGATGTCTAGGGGTCAATAACGTTGAAGGACAAAAAGACTTGCCTCGGACACACGTGACAAAAGCTACTCTAAACAAATTCGTTAAGATGACTGGGGGTTGATAATGTGGACAGACAAAACAGCTCACCTCAGACACGCTACAAAATCTATTCCAAACAAGTTCATTAAGATGTCTAAGGGTTAATAACGTCGACGGACAAAAGGACTCACCTCGGACACACGCAACAAAACTTATTCTCAACAAATTTGTTAAGATGTCCGGGGGTTAATAATGTCGATGGACAAAAGACTCGCCTTGGACACATGGGATAAAACTTATTCTCAATAAGTCCTTTAAGATGTCCCGAGGTCAATAACATTGACGGACAAAAAGACTCGCCTCGGACACATGCATCAAAATTTATTCTCAACAAGATTGTTAAGATGTCTAAGAGTCAAAAACATTAACGCCCAAAAAGACTCACCTTGGACCCACAAGGCCGAAGTTATTAACATAAACACCAAGGAAAGATTTGCTTCGAACTCATGACAATCACTTGTAAGAACAAAAAAAGTATACTGGGGAGAAACAAGGCAACCTTCCCTAGCTGTTGATGGGCAACTAAAGAAGTGATACGATGAAACTATGAAACACCTAATAAGTTCTTTAGCCAAACTAGTTCAAGCAAAGAACTAGGGAGCGACAGACATTAAAACCAAAAATAACATACAAATCAAAAGGCGATAGAGCTGAAAATGGCAAAAACAAGTATAGGCCATCAAAACAAATCAAAATAGACAAGAACACGTTGTCTCATTACAAATCCAGACAAGAATACATCGTCTCATTACAAATCCAAGCTCAAGCAATCAAAAAATAACAAAAGTACAATAGTGAGGATGATAACATGTAATCAGTTGTCAAAAGGATAGACCATGGGGTGGTCAAGATCCTCTCTTACGCCCAGGCCAATGAGTGTGCCAATTGCCTCAGGAGCACCTGGCCCATCTACATAAGGATCCTAGGGGCCTGACAAGTTCGCTAGGTTATCCACCAAAGAACGACTGAGATAGGAGTTGGGACTCAAGGCCCCAGGCTCATACTTGCACCAATCCATGAACTTGGCGCTTATAGTAGCCTTGGCAGAGTAGACCAAATAATCAAAGGTCTCACAAGGCCCCCGGGACTCCAAATAGGAACATGCTAGGAAAAATCCAAGCTTCACCAAGCTCCCAACATACTCTTCCTTCTTCTCGAAGTAGTCATGTGAGAGGAGATACTCCCAAACAACCTCTGCTCTGATGTGATCTCACTTCTCCTCTAGTCCAAGCTGCATCTCCCTCCTTAGCGCGACCCGAGTCAACTGCCAGATGGAGAGAAGTACAAGCCCAACTTGGCCGATCCATCTTGTGCTCTAAAGCTCCAACCTCGTTAGTGTACAATGCCTCGGTTCCCAGCAAGCTGCTCCTAAAGACTCTCACAAGATTAGTGCCGAGAGTCAGATTCTTTTTGGGCGTTACTAATGGCTAGATCAACATTCCTAGATTGGATATTCCACTTTCCATGCTCGCGATGCCAATAAGTTATATTATCCTCGACAAAACGGTGGTGGGCTTGGGTACTGGCATTGACTACCACTATACATTTAACACTCTGAAAGAAAAGGAAAGACAAAAAGTAAGAGAAGAAAACCTTAAAAAGAAAAAGTAAAATGGCAAGTGAAGATAACAAGGAAGCCCTTCCCCTATTTTTTATAGTTGGGAAGCACACACAAAAAACCTTGAACCAATCAAAAATTTTGCAAAAACTACCTCCAGAAGTGCCCACGAATAAAGAAGGATGTGTGAAATAATCAGTAAAGGAGAACTACTCTTCTCCCTAAGAAATCTAGGAAAAATAGTGGGGAGCAATTGATACGCTATAATATAAAAAGACAAGGGAAAAAGGAAAAAATTAATTAAATAGATTAACCCAGTTTAAACAGGTGGAATGAGAAGAGACATGCAAAATCTTTGTGACCCAAATAAATAAGTGGAAGGCTCGCGGCCTTAGCCTACAGCCGCGGCCTTAGCCTCATCCCACAACTACAGCCTCAACTCGTAACCACAAGTTCCACCCACGGTTGCGGCCTTAGCCCTCATCGTCGGTGTTAGCCTACAGATGCGGTCTTAGCACGCGGCCTTAGCACACCACCATAACCAATAGTCGCGGCCTTAGCTCGCAACTGCAGCTTCAGCTTGCGGCCTCAACCTGTGTTCCTTAAGGGTTGCAATCGTAAAGGGCCCACAGTCCATAATATCTCACGGCGCCTTCGTCCATCGAGAGGGATGCGCAGGAATATCCAATGACAACACCAAAGCATTTTCCCAAATACGGGGGAGAGAGGTCTCACACACCGCATAAACTTAATAACTCTAACAGTTGGAAATCCTTCCAAGAAAAGGATAAATGATCATCCATAAGAAATTCTATCCCCAAAAGGGCAAGATAAATGCCATCTATAGAAGAAAAACGTCATCTATAACAATCCAAATTCCAACCAGATTGGGAATAATCAAGATATGATTTATCTATAAGAATCCTAATCCTTGACTATTTCAAATTACTAAATATTCTTCTACAAATAGGCAGACACTCATTTCAAAAAAGGTACGTCTTTGATACTGGTGTAAATACTGCTCTTGGGCTTTTATTACTCTCAGTGTTTGACTTAAACATAAGAGTGTTTGTTGGATGACCCTTTCGCGCCCTTTGACTATTTTCTTCCTTGTAGACTCAGACGAGCTGACAACGAAGTTTCCAGTCAAATAAATTCATTGTTGTATTTTGGCAATAACAACATCAATATATGTTAAAATTGAATTATTAATATAATTGAAACCTTGCATATACAATTAAATATATCATAATCTAAAATATCAATATAATAAAAAAATATCTTAAATATACTATTGAAATTTTGCATTTTTAATTAATTCAACAATCAAAATCTTGCATTTTTAACCATAGCATTCGAAATCCCGCTTATACAATCAAATAAAAAATATCATTTATGATACAAAGTCACAAAACATTTGAATTTATTATGGTGTATCATTAGCATGCATTCCTCCACCATTATCAAACTGGTTCATATTGGGAAACCATGCATATGGAGGTGCCATCTACCAAATATTAATAAAAAAAAAAACACTACTAAAAATCTTTAAAATCAAGTTAGAATCAATACAACTTTATAAACACACTGGTATAATAAACATACTTGCATCCCATTCACAATTGGATATTGAACTCCCAAAACATGCTTGAAAATGACTTGTTGGATGGGAATAATACTCATGGAATTTGATTCACCCCTTTTGACAACCGTAAAATAAATAAACAACTATTAATACTGTTGTCTCCTACTTGATTAATAATAATAGTACAAGAAATATAATTTACCTAAACTTGGCCAAAATAAGACATTTGAGTAACCACATGGTTGTAAGGATTGTTACCATCTTGTATATAAATTGGTGGTGGTGTTGATAGAACTAGATTAGTGCTAGTAATCATACCACTAGAAGTAGCCTCGATGCCTCTTTTACTTATATTTTAATGTTTTCCTGCAACAAGTATGTAAATTATATTATATGCATAAGATTTGTTTAACTCAAAAAATAAAAAATCTAAAGATATTATCTGAATGAGTTTACTTGTGCATAAGATTTGTTTAACTTAAATAAAAACTCAACAAAGCATATTCTTGAATAAGTTGAAGTTGGTGTCTTGTATTGTCCTCTTCAGATAAGATATTATCTTCTTTAACTATGCCACCACTTGATACTTCTTTGCCTCCACTATCCTTAATAGAGGAATAAGCACTTAAGTTTAAGAAACTTAAATACTCCAGTTTCACATGCCCATTCTGAAGTGCCCCTAACACATTACATATTTCCCCTTCATCTTGTCGATTACGCAAAACCAAATCATAAGCAATTCTCATTACTCTATTACCATAAACAATATGTGACTCTGACACCCCACCACCTTGTTCACATTGACCCATATCCAACACATGGACTCTTCTTTTAATTAAAATCCTTCGTCCATCGCATCATTATATGTCAGGCCCCGCTCCTGGATTTACCCGCTAGTATAGGAAGTTCGAGAGAAGGTCCATTCAAAATGGATACAAATATAAAAATCACTCAAAATAGGAGCCATAATAAATATTACAACATTCTTTACATCATCATTTCAACCTTACCACCCATACATTTTCAAAATAAATAGGCACTAAGGCTTTAATTTCAACATGAAACATTCTACTCATGCCCTCAAACTACACCCATGGATCTTGAGGCTAGGACATCTCTGTACACATCTAACCAGAACTCGCCTCAAATATCTATCTTTCACTTTCCTGGGATGACAAAAGAAACAAAGTGAGCCACAAGGCTCAACAAATATATAGCAAAGGGAGAATCAATAGAACGATATATGAAGACATGAATAACTCAGAGCCAAAAGAAAATCACTACCCGACATCTAGACAACCATTGGCTTCATGCCTTCTACACTTGACAACCACATCCTCAAAGAAATATAATTTCTTATATTTCATCAAAACACATTTTTTAAAGTGAGCCATAAGGCTCGGCAAGCATATATATAGCAAATGGAAGCATAATGAAATTGATATATGAAGACATCCATAAAGTAGAACCAAGGAAAATTGCTACCCGACATATAGACACCAATTGGATTCATGTCTTTTTTATTAACAATACTTCCTTGGATTATGATTTCTTTTCATAACATCAAAACATATTTTCAACTCCATAAGGTGACATTCACATACTTAATATAATGGCACACAAGGCCTTCGTCGTACATATCTTGTATCACACTACACATACCATCTAACCTTGGGTTCGAAATTCGCACTCACCAGCTAACCTACTGGGTTCGTGCCCCGCAACCCGCTCATATCATAACCTTGCACTCACTGGCTAACCTACCTGGTTCATGCCCCGTATATAACATGAGACCTTCCAACCTTGGGTTTAGGATTTGCACTCACCGGCTAACCTATTTGGTTTGTGCCTCGCAACCCGCTCCTATCATAACTTTACACTCATCGGCTAACCTACAGGGTTCGTGCCCCTCATGCAATGTAACATATAAGGAATGTAGTAACTCTTGCAGCATTAACGTGATGATAAGGCCCCCCATAAGCCAAGCATCAGGTCATGCTACTCCCACGTAAGAACTCACACACACGAATGCTCTAATGCATATACTCGTCTAACATACACAAGTTAGCACTCACAGGCCAACTATGTCATGCCAATGCTCACGATCCCAACACATACAAAGCATGACCCCCCAATGAATGTTGCCTATGACCCAACATCATAATGTGAAACAATATAGAAACATAATGAATTCAACGCAGCCACAAGCACAGTTATAACGAGTAACATTCACACACCCTTAATTTTTATCCATTAAATAGATTCCATCACATAAATTAAGGGCAATTATTTATATGATGATAGTATTGCATCACACATGAGATTCCATAGACATCCCAACCAAGAACATTTCTTAACAACTTCCCAAATGTGATTATCATGCTTTCTCATGCAACTCAATTACATTTTTATCTCATGAATCCCATGTATAAACCTACATATATATGTACTCAACCACATCCTATTATTTTATAAGATTAAGTGATATCGGAGGAAGCATTCAATAACAATTTATTTTAACAATCATACTTAATTTGGATTGAGAAAAACCTTAACTAACTCAAATCGTAACCAAAGTATATGATATTATATATCAAATTGAAACCCTCAAAGTCTAGATTATGACGCTTTAAACGGATCTCAATTCCAACTTCTACATCAAAGTTATGACCAAAATAGTGAAGCATGCGCAGTGTTGACAGAAATCGCTAAGTCAACTTGAGGGGAAAATAAGTCGACTTATCTGAGAGTAGGGAGAAAAATGATTGCAAAGATGAGCCTCTTCCGAGTCGACTTAACCCATAGATAAGTTGATTCAATGCAACCAGAAACATACGAAACGAACACCAAACACATGAAAACCCCCTCATCTAGCTTCCTAACCCACAAATCTCATTCCTTGAATGAAATATGGGGTAAACAAGCCCAAATGAAACCATCAATGAGACACAACAATGACTCAAAGAAGAAACCCACAACTTGAGAAGAAAATGAAAGATTTGGCTACCATTGCCAAGAGTGATTCTTACTACTAAGAGAAGAGACTAACTATGTATATATAAATATATATCACCTTGAAACCGAAAGAGGTTTCTTTAGAAGAGAACAAGGGAAGAGAAGGAACTTTCCTTTGAAGCTTGGATAGAAAGAAGAAGAAGAAGCCTTCTTAAGCTATAACTTAAAGCTCTTAGCAACAAAAAAAAAAAGAAAATTGAAGAAAAAGAAGAAGAAACCACCGGAAGAAGAAGAACGAAGAAGGGATAAGAGAGTATGAGGAAAAGAAAGAGAGGAGTGGGCTGTCAACCACCCTCCTTAGAAATTACCATTTTGCCCTCCCACATAAAACACACACACACACACAATCAAAGGTCTATTTAGTCTTTTGCCATTTTTCCTATTTCTTTCCTCTTTTCTTTATATCCTCATTTATGGATTTCCACAATTACCCTTAACTTTTCCCACACACATGCATAGCATAGAGCCCTCTTTGGACATTTTATATTTTCTTATTTTTTCCTTATTTTGTTTTATCAAACCAATTATGAAAATCCCTTTTTGCCCTCACCTTTTTCATAAAGCATGCCCATTTTTGTCATTTTTCACATTTCTCATTTTCATTTAATTACAATGCTACATTTTGTACACATGGCCCCAAGCCCAAATCAATGGCCCAATTAAAGAAAATGGCCCATGTTCCCCTAATGATCTTTACAACTTTTACTTAATTAAATATGCAAAATTCACACTTGGGTTTAACCCAATTTTAGTAGCCCAATCCATTAGAAATGAGCTTATTTTAACTTGCCACTATCCACTATCCATTACATTAATCACATAATCTACTTACATGCATTTTACCACATAAAAATATTTCTCACATTTAATTAAATAGGGGCAAAATTTCAAATGCCCATAATAAAATATTAATAAACTCCTAAACCCACTAACAGTTCGTTACATTATCTATCTTTCAGGAATATGATTGACATTTCAATTAACAAAGGCCTTTAATGTATGTGGGCAAAGAATACCCATGGACCCAAACTTTTTACAACTACAATTTACTTCCATGGTGTCACAATTATGATGCACAGTAATATCCCCATTATCCTTTCCACCATGGGCCACAATCTCTTAAATATACACATTTTGAACATTTAACTTATCCTTAAAAGTTGTTGCCCCGTCTTTCTGAGATATTTTTTTTCAAAAATCTTATACATTCTATTTATATAAACCTTGGCAGCTTGCTTCAACATAAGACTCTCCTTTTATGATGCATGATGTAGCATCATTTGCGCATCGAAAGTCTTCATCTTTCTCACGAGATTGTCACTACTTATCCAGTTTCTCAAAACCTTTAACAAATTTGTACAATGAAGTTGTTTTATCACCAAGCTCGTTGAGTACATCATTTGTGGTATCACTCCAAGATGTAGATTTAATTCCACAATGGAATGTGTCATTATTAAAACCTATGCTCCATTTATGATGAAGATTATAAATTCCATTTAACCATTTGTTATTTTGAACTCCATATTCAATTACCATATACTGCCGTGTATCTTCAAAATCTTCTTATGTTTGTCATCCATACAAACATTTGTGAAAGTCCTTTTAAAAATCATGATTTGAGTTCAGACTGCGCAAATAAGATGGAGTTTTTTTAGAATGTGCCATCAGCAAAGGTGATGATGTGATTCTAGAAAACCCCCTTAATTGCATTCGACATTGTTGCATCTTGGTCAACAAATATTGTTATTGGTTGTTTACCTTCCATTGAATCTAGAAATGTTTTAAACAACCACTCAAATGTATTTATTGTCTCACTGGATAAGAAAGCCGCCCAAACATTATTGTTTGTCAATGGTGGTTAACACCAACAAATGGAGCACATATTAAACCATATTTGTTTATTCAATATTTAGCATCAAATGACACAACATCTCCAAAAACATCATAGTCAATCCTAGATCTCCCATCCTTTCAAAAGAAATTTGCCAGTCGACCTTGATCGAGTTGGACATCCTAATAAAACAACCCTTCCTCTTTACCTTTATTCTCGAAATAATTCACCAAATTTTGTGAATCTCCTGTCTCAATTTGAGAAGCCTTCATTTCATCTATATAATTATACGTATCCTTTTTAGTGAACCCAATATTTTCCAAACCACTACTTTCATCTGCTAAATACTCGTAAGCATTGAAAAGTTGAATTTTGGCATTTAACATGGATTGTAACACTCCATCACTGTTTTGTGATATTGATCATGAAGATCTCAACAAGTGTCTTTCATAATACATGGTCATCTCATGATTGTGATCTCTAATGAATTGCTTAACTGTAAAAAAAAAAAAAAAAAAAAAAACAATCTTTATCACATTCAAATAAAACCATTGCCTTACAACTCGTCTTCGTATCCAAATTTTGTTATGAAGATTCTCCATGAATACTTCCTTCTCATCTTTACATCTTTCTGTCCAACAAACAATTTTTTTATCTAATTTTTTTAGTATTTGTGAAATAATATTATTTTGATTTCCTAACACTAAATCCCAGAGCATAAGCATATTCACAATGTTAGTGTTAGTGACTTTAATGTTAGATTTAGATGAAATCTAGCAATTGTATTATGAGACTAATGATGTAAATCTTGCAAATATAATAAAATATATTTTTATATTTTAAGATCATATCTCCATTTATACCTCCCCAATTTATATGTATGAATGAACCCTTAGATTTTATAATAAAAGTCTTATTCTTTAGTGTTGAGAATATGTGACAAAAGACTTTTGAATTAAGAATTTTTTAATGTGATTTCCAATTCTTAAATTTCTCAGAAAAAGAGTTATGATTAATCAATTACGGACTGATACATAGATTACTACCTTTGATTAATTTGAGATACTAATGATAAAAGATGATGAGTCGCATACCATAATATATGAGATGGATATAGTAAATATGTGGATAGATATTAATTAAATATCTATTGATTGTGATGCAAGTAACAGATCGCATGACTGAGAAGATTTATAATCTGTCATTGCCTTTTATTATGTTACAGGTCCTTAGACCGAAGGCAATACAGTTGTATTGTATGTTGGTGCTAGAGATTATCCATTACTAAGAACCACTGGGTTATTGCTATAGGGGATGGACTGTGTGGCCTTGGTGTAATAACGTATGAAGACAAGTGATTGCAGTAATTGCTAATGGAATCCATTAATCTCCGACGTGAAGTGAATATCCTATATAATAAGTGATAATTGTGATTATATAAAACCCTAGCAAGGGTGCACTTGATTGAAAATATGTTTTCAATGTCAAAAGAAATTTCGATATGTCATCTCAATCATACTACACTAGATCTCGACATAGTTATTGAGTTAATAAGTTTGATCAGTTCTAAAAAATTAAATACTATGCAAGTAAATGTTTTATTTTAAATAATGAAAAATACGTCTTTTGGATGAATTTGATGCTAAGAGGACAAGTGATTGCAGTAATTGCTAATGGAATCCATTAATCTCGGACGTGAAGTGAATATCCTATATAATAAGTGATAATTGTGATTATATAAAACCCTAGTAAGGGTGCACTTGATTGAAAATATGTTTTCAATGTCAAAAGAAATTTTGATATGTCATCTCAATCATACTACACTAAATCTCGACATAATTATTGAGTTAATAAGTTTGATCAGTTCTAAAAAATTAAATACTATGCAAGTAAATGTTTTATTATAAATAATGAAAAGTACGTCTTTCGGATGAATTTGATGCTAAGAGGGGATGAAGATATTTTTCTTAAATATTATTCACAAAGCAAAGCCTGTAGCCTTTAATAAAAGAATTTTAATTGTTGAAGAATCATAGATCTATGCAGCCGTTAATGATTCAAATCTTTCATTAACAAAATCTTGTGATGATATTGATGATGTAAATATTTTAGAAAACTTTTTTTTTTGTGCAATATTATATTCTATTTAGAATATAAGACCTCAGCAGCAAGAATAGGTAACAATATAAGTAGTGTAAGATAGATGTGAAAACTAGCTAGCTACCCAATTTGAAAGCATCCACAAAGAGGCCTAAACAAACACCAGCCTTCCAATAGTTGACCATCACCACCAGAGACTGCAGCCTTCTGGTTCTCAGAGAAAAGGGCTTCCTGTACATGAGCACGCCAATGCCCTCAATTGCAGCAACCACAACACCTGCAACCAACACGTCCCAATCGCCTGTTTGCCCAAGAATTGTAGCCAACGCATTTGCGGTATAGAAACCCAGTAAAAGAAGAAATATTTTCATGGGGAAGTTCTTTCGAGCCGACTTCAGTTTCTCCAGCAGCTGTTTGCCGCCTGCACTCGCTATTCTACCCAACCGAGTTCGGTCAAGGCCTTGAGTATCATCGCTCTCAGGGCTCCCCTGGCCACCGTTGGAAATTCCACCAGTGTCTAAAGCAAAACCCATTTTCCAACCGTCTCTTTTTGCGCGAAAACTGTTCTTCAAATACAATTAACAGTGACATATTAGAAGAGGTATTGAGAAAATTATGCAGGAGATCCTCCATAACATTAGGAAGACAAATTCAATTAACAGTGACATATTAGGAACTCAATAGGAAGTGACTTTTACTTACTAGTATGTCACACTGTTTTCACGCGTTACAGCTAAAATGGTAATGAAAAACACAACAATCATTACAGATGTAGCATGCAACAGAATTTTGTTCTAAAAACAATAATAATGCATCAACAACATTCTATCAACTTATAAATACCTAATAATCACTAGTATTAACATAAAGAACAAAGGGTCAGACAAATTTACTTAAATTGCTACTGCAGTGTACAGCCTATTGTCATCTACACAAAGCCCAAGTAGACAATGATTACTTGATCAGAAGGATATAAGGAGTTTACTTATGCCAGCCTACTGTCATCTACACAAAGCCCAAGTAGACAACGATTACTTGATCAGAAGGATATAAGGAGTTTACTTATGCTTCAAAGCACATCTAGAAGAGATTGCCCAAAATTTCAATTGCCATCTCATTTTCCAACATTGATGAGGGATTACTCCATGTAAAGACTAAATATACATAAGAGACTATATCCAAAAGATCTTCCTTTAGGAAGGTATATTGCATATTTGCTAGCATAATCAATACAGTTGCAGTCATCGAACTCTCTTTCCTCTCTGTCACACACAAACATAAACCCCCCCCCCCCCCCCCCCCCGCGCGGAAAAAAACAAAATCCACCAGAGGCAAAAAGAATACCACATGTACAAACATTCCAGCCAATAGCTTCCTATCTTGATCCTCCTTATGAAGCCAACAAGAAATCACACTTGACAGTACTAAAAAGTGAGAAATAGAAAATAGCCAACCTTCCCCTCAGTTAGCCAATACCATAGAGTTGCACACAATTAGAATCCCTCCTGTCTGAGTTGGCCCAATCTACCACCCCAACATATTGCTAATCAACATCATGACAAGACTTAATCCCACTAAATGTTGTTGGCTACAAACATATTGGGGGGGGGGGAGGGGGGAACTGTCCAGTTTTCCAGAAAATTACTCCACAGAAAACTGGAAAATAGAAAACTTGTCCAAATACAAAAATTTTCCACCTTGGAAAATGTGATTTCCCAAAATTGAACTAAACCTGAAAAATTCCTAAAATGCGTTTTCTAAGTTTTCCTTATTAATTTAGAGATTTGAAAATATGGCTTTCCAAAAAATTTCCACAAATCATCTCCATCTCCTTTTCTAACACAAATTACACAAAATAAACAAAATATAATATCTTTCCTTTTTTGAACATAGGTTCTAATTTTCTAAGATTGAAAATTAGTTTCTGTATTTATAATATTTGAACGAGTTCATCAAATTTTTATGGACAATGAAAACTAAAAATTTTATAGAAAATTGAAGATAGAAAACCGTAAATCATTTTCTACAACTAAATAAGCCTACTAGCTAGCATCTTGCAGGTCAACTCACCACCAAGTTTAAGATCCCTAATATTCCAAGAGACGATGTGGACCTTCAAAGGGATAACAAAAGAACGATACCCCCTAACTCTTAAAGGGACCTTCAAAGGAATTGTTAGAATGGAAAAGTGCATTTCATGTTTTATGTGACAGTAAGATTCTATTAAAGTTAAAAGAAAAATTTTGCAAAACCATTATAAGACCAACTTTGTTGTAGAATATTGTGCAGTAAAACCCAAAATGTGAAAAATATAAGTGTAACAAAGAAGTGTTAATATAGATGGATGGCCAAATAAGAAAAGATAAAAATAGAAATGGGGTTATTCGTAATAAGGTCAGCGGATCCTATGCAAATAAGATGTAAAACATGATTAAGATGGTTTGGTCATGTTAAAAGAAGTCCAACGCAGACTCCTATGAGGAGAGTGGGTGGAATGTAATAGGTATTTAGGAACAGATAAAGAGGAGGAAGAGAAACTTGGTGGGGACTCTTAGGTACGATATAAGTTATGAGGCCCTTACAAAAGATAATGTCATGGATAAAAATGACTAGAGTGCTAAAATTCATGTAACCATACTATTGAATCAGAGAACTTGAGAGAGAGAAACCCTAGTTGGAGAAAATAAATTACTCTCTCAAATAATAGATTGTACACCTATACATACTAATATTAAATGGGTCATGACATAAGCTAATCCTAATGACATAAGCCATGACATAAAAATAAATCTCACACTCCCCCTCAAACTGGAACATTTATATCATATGTGCAAGTTTGTTACAAATGTAGTTTATCCAAGGGCACGTGGGGGCGTTGCTATAGAAGACGGTTGCTAGAAAGGAGGCGGCGACAGCGGCGATGATGACAGATCGGCGATGCGAGATCTGTGCGATGCACAAGATCCAAAGAAAAGGTCGTGAGATCTAAAAGTTGCGCTGGATGGAAAAACAAGCCCAAGATCTGAAGGCGCGCCAATTTGAGAGTCGCGCTAGAAGGAGAAACAGGCGCCAGATCTAAAGTCGCACCGACGATGGCGATGCTCCCACACTGAAGAGAGGCTATCAATCGACCAAAGGAGATGAAACTGACAAAGAAAAGGCGGTCAGACAACGAAAAGAACAAGCCAATAGCAGCGTCGGAGGGACAGATCGACGGTGAGGAGTCACGAGCAGGTGACGAGATTTGAAAACAGATCTAAGATACCATCGTTGGAGCGAGATCTGGGATGGTCAAGAAGAAAATGGTTAGATCTGACTATTTGACAGCCAGATCTGAGAAATGATGGCCGAATTTGAGGTCTGACAGCCAGATCTAAGGGATTGACGGCTGAATCTATTAAAAGATGGTCGAATCTGAACACTGACGGTTGAATCTAAAGCGGGTTGCAGATCTAGGTGGGTCAAACCAGATCTAAGCTAAGATCTAGGTCTTGGCTGTGGAGCTTGATAAAAAATCAGATCTGGGTGAGAAAGGCCAAGATCTGGGCAGCAACTTGGAAGAGCTGGATGAGCTGCGATGATGACGACGAGGGACAGACAGCCAGCAACGCGAGATCGGCCAATAAAGAGGCAATCGGTGGAGGCAAGGCAACGTCGTTGGTTGCAGAGGCGGTCGTAATGTAGTTGACGAGATCTAAAATGGCTAGAGGAGAAAGGTCGACAGTCGCGCGATACGTTTTAGATATGGCGGACGAACGGTCGTAGAGGCTGAGGTCAACAATGGCTAGCGGTGGTAAGGAGGAAGGTCGACGGTCTTGTGATGCGTCTGAGATGGAGGAGATGACTGTCTATGATGATGAAGACGACAGCCAAAGGTTGCAGTCACAGCGATGATGATCAGAACTAGGCAAATCTAGCCAGATCTAGGCTGCGAGAAGCCGCGGGCAGCTGAAGGCGATGGCCGTGACTGCAATAGATCTGAATCACAACCGTCAAGTCGAGTGATAGATCGACGGAGGAAGACGGCTGACAACAAGATGCAGGATCACAAAAGATGAACGAACTCATAGGCGCGGGCAAGATCTGGTGGCGTCGGCGAGCGGCAGTGACAACAGTGTCCGATCTGGAGAAGGTAGCAAGATCTGGTGGCATCGCCGAGATCTACGATGGCAGATCTAGAGAAGGCAATGAGGTCTAGTGGCTGTTGTGATGGCAACAGACAATGCAACAAGGAGTTGGAGGCTGCTGGAAGGGAAGGGGACGCACGCCAGAGCTGATGGAGGAGACTGACAACGACGTGGCAGAAGCAGCGTTGAGGCAGCAAGGAGGCCGCGACTGCAACTAGGGTTTGAATGGTGGCTCTGATACCATGTTGAATCAAAGAACTTGAGAGAGAGAAACCCTAGTTGGAGGAAATAAATTTCTCTCAAACAATAGATTGTACACCTATATATACTAATACTAAATGGGTTATGACATGAATCATGACATAAGCTAATCTTGATGACATAAGCCATGACACAGATAAATCTCATAGTTTTAATATAAGGAGTCTCCTTGTGAATGACCCAAACCATAAAAGGTCTAGGTGCAATTTAGCCTTTTAAAAAATAGTCCTTTGAAATATATGAGCATGCAAGAATATGAGTAGTTTACATGCATATACAAAGGTGGAGGACAAGGTTGGTTCAAAAGAAGATAATTAAGTATATTAGCTCTAACTTGAGGGAGGTGAAATAACTAAAGAAATTAGACATATTAGTGATATATGAGAAACAACACAATAACATATCTAGTCTTAATCTTGTTATATGGGTATGTGTGAGATTTATCTTTATGTCATGGCTTATGTCATTAGGATTAACTTATGTCATAGTTTATGTCATGACTCATTTAGTATTAGTATATATAGGTGTACAATCTATTGTTTGAGAGAGAAATTTATTTCCTCCAACTAGGGTTTCTCTCTCTCAAGTTCTCTGATTCAACAAAAACTATCTCTAAAGGTCCTTGTGTTTACTTTTTTTGCTCAAATACCCTCTTTGTTAGTTTAAAAATGTATTGGGATGAAAACAAACAAATTAAGTCAAACAGACATCCAAAGACATTTTTAAACCATAGTAATTTTTAAATGTATCTAAATGAGGGCTTTGAGTAGAAAAAGTAAACCATAAGGAGCTCTAGAAACATTTTAAAACCATAGAGGATCTTCTTGCAAATGACTCAAAGCACGAGGGGTCTGGGTGCAAATTACCTTTTTTATAATGTGACCCACACATATATGTTCACTATATATAATAGATGCCTATTCAAGTTTGAGAAAATACGAGGAGTACCCTCAAGATTTAAGGCTATGTTGCATTTTCCCTCGCCATTAGTTAACCCCTCTCAAACATTAAAAAATAACCAAAATACCCTTATATTTAATGACTTTTTCCTCGTTTTTCATTTGTCAATCTCTCTTCTCAAGTCTTTCCCAAGTTTCTCTATCTCTTGGTCAGCAACAACAATGAAAATAGAATTCTTCCCCTTTTCTCTAAGGCTTTGATCGTGTTAACAATCATTCTAGATTCTAGATCTAAAACCATCCTTCCAAATATGGAACCATCAACAATCTAAAACGATGTAGATCATTCTATATCTGAACTGAAAGGACAACAATGATGGGAAAAATTACATTGTAGTGATGGTTTGGCAAAGGTGACATAAGTCTTATCTCTTTCTCCCCTTTGCAAAACAGATGTCAAACGAGTTGAGCAGCTCATAAACCTTCTTGGCTTGACTTGTTACTATAGCAAGTCGAGCAAAGATTTGCTCGTTGTATTGATAGGGTTGGGTCAAGCCTAATAGGTTTGGGCTTGTAGCTCAACTACAGACCACCAGTGTTGCAAGCCC
The DNA here is from genome assembly GCA_036245055.1 of Diospyros kaki. Taxonomy (NCBI): domain Eukaryota; kingdom Viridiplantae; phylum Streptophyta; class Magnoliopsida; order Ericales; family Ebenaceae; genus Diospyros; species Diospyros kaki. The sequence goes on along the minus strand of BSEG01000010.1, from coordinate 21,824,968 downwards.
AACTCAAAGGGCCCAACCTAAACTTATTTTTCATAATAAGAAAGTTATATTTTTTTATATTGCAATTTTGACATTAAATGTTTGATATATAGTTTTTTATATCTCATACATAATCATATATAATCATACACAAAAAACTATAATTACCTTAAACAAACATTAAATACATATTTCTTGAATGAGGAACTTTTTATAACTTTAAATGTTATAAAATTTAATATAATTACAAAAGTATAATTGGATCATTAAGAACTAGAAAGTGGAAACTATTAAAAGATATAAGTTTTAATTTTCAAACTTATAACTTTTAACTACTAACTTCTAAGTTCTTATTTTTTTTCATTTTAAAGTGGAGTTTGTATTTTTAAAAATATTTTTATATCCTATTCATTAAATAAGTTAACACTTTAAATTAATTTTAAAACTATATTAAAACCAATTTGGCCTGATGGCTTCTATTGGGCTCATTCCATTTAGGCTCACTAGCACGAACCTGACCCAACCTTGCTTAGCAGCCTTGAGTGGGTTCACAGGCCGAGTTAGGCCCAAGCTTGGCCTAAACAAGCCAAACCAGTCTGGCTCATTTGACATTACTACTCTATAATGAATACAGGTTCATCCTTTATCTCTATGATGAATTTGGGATCATCCACAATAAACCCATATGTGCAATGAACCCAACCCTCTCTCCCCTCTCTTGCTTTGTGATGAATCTAGGTTAATTGCAATGAACCCAAGCCAATTTGGGCTCTCCTTCCCTCCCCTCCGCTGCCCTTCTCTTTCTCTCTAAATAACCTAGTGGTCACCCACAACTGCCAACTAGTGACCATTAGTTTTTTGTTCTTTTTTTATTTTATTTTTTTAAATAAGAGGAGAAAAGAGTAAGAAAGAAAAGAAAGAGGAGAGAGAGAAAGGGCAAAATGGTTATTAGTCTTTTTGTTTAACAAGGGCAGTTATTGTTATTTCTCAAACATCAAAGGTAATTCTTGCAATTTTATCAAACCTCAATGGTATATAGGATAAAATGGATTATAGGTATGACCCAACCAATATTAAAAGGTAAGAAAAAATTTCGACCTCTATGATATATGAGACAAAATGGATTATAGGTATGACCCAACTAATTTAATGGGATAAATTGAGGAAACGAGAACTATTCAATATTTTTTAGATGGTTTCTAACAATGTGATAACTATAAGTGAAGACTCTTAAGACAATGCAAAATGAACTTAAACCACAATAAAGACAAAGAGCTAGATAGATGTGTGTGTGTGTGTGTGTGAGAGAGAGAGAGAGAGAGAGAAAGAGAGCTTACTTCTATACGATGCCCTTAGAGAGAGAGAGAGAGAGAGAGAGAGAGCTTACTTCTATATGATGCCCTTGGAAAGATCAATGAGAACCCTATCTATCACATTCCAAAAACTTTTGGTTCTAGCAAACTCAAGCTTTCAAGATGCTGAGAACTTTCCTCGGTTCCCTAAGAATGGGTGTCCATTAAGCATGCAAGAACTCCTTGTGGAATGTGTATTCACCTCTTTTAATTCTTTAGTTCTAAGTATGGGGAGAACTTACAAAATGGTAGCAGCAAGACTTTAATTTCCTTTCAGTTGATTGGAATAGTAGTTCCAATTTTTTGTTGTGATTTAATCAAAAGCAATGACATCACAAAATAACATCTTCAAAATGTCTTCAATTAAATGTCAACAAATCCATATCTTTGAAATGGAAAACCCATAAGATTATAGAGATACATGCATCCCATCATGTGCCCAACCCCTGGACACCATCGAAAAAACAAAAATAAGAAAAAAAAAATAAGAATATGCTTCTCAGCATGTCCTTCAGGTATCCTTGTCCAATATGTGCAAGATATTAGTATGGCACGCAAAATGAAGTAGTCTTCATGCTTCATTGGTTACAAAGAACAATTCATTCCCTAAATAATCTAGATTCCCATAAATATCATGACTCATGAGAGAGCAAATAAAGAGGCAAGATAATCGCATTCCATAAAATTCCAAGGTGGAAGAAGAACAAAGAGAATTTAGAAAGTACTAGGAAGTATGGCTGCAACTAATGAGTTTGACAATCAATCACATCAAAGGATCCTTCAAGCTTAAAGATCAAGGAATGATAGGGGGTTTTCCAACAATGTCAATACAGCAGAAGTGTAGAAAATACCTCTTTCTAGGAAAAATCATAGATGGTATTCCCACCTTCAAAGTTTTCCCATTAGGAATGTTGTTCCAGTTCAGGATGGCATGATGAGAGCTTTGAAGGAAAATACATAATCTCTTAGAGTTCTCATTCTCTATCAATGCCAAAGATGACCGCAACATGAATGCTCTACTTTGCAGCCCAAAAACTGTAAACACGAATATAAAGTATGTGTAGACTTAGGTCTAAACATCCAAACTGAAAAATAATTAGAATTGTAATAAATCAATGGGACAATTATTTAAAATAATAAAGAGTGATTAAGCTGCTAAACTATGTTTCAACACTTCATAAAACTATTCATCGCCACCCATTTGACCGCAACTCAAGGATCTTAAGAGGACTTCCAACATTAAAATTTGGAACTCCAAACACATTCCAAGATTACTGATTTCACCCACAATCTCTATTTGACTACTGAATTCTACACAAACAGCAGCACAAATTTGAGAATCAAGAACTTGAAGGAGCTAATAGCAGTTAGTACTGATGAATAAATGCTATATGGTATCTCCCCAGTAAAGCATCTTCCAAGAGTTATCGATACAAGCACTTTCCAAGCATCTCAGGTGGTTCCATGACAGTGAATACACGAGGGAAAGAATTACAGTCTTGAATTCATTGATTTGTGAGCGAGATAGAAACAGAACTTTCCCTCAAATAACTGATTCAAAGTGCATACTGAGTGAGGATAGTGGCAGCAACTAACTGATTTATTCTCAAAAACAAATCCTTGAAGGTGCGCAAAATCATGAGAATTCACTTTGTATATTAATTAGAAAGCCATCCAGGTATGATCCTTACATTTTCCATAAAAGATAGGTTCAACTCTCCCAACCCTAACTAAGTCTGAAGTAAGGAAATATGAATTTACAGAAAAATGGCATACTAATAAACATTGAAAAACCTAATTAAGTCTTTCATAAATAAGGAAAATGCAAAAAATGAAGTCCAATATGTACACACTACTGGTAATTGTTAAAACAGAAGTACTGTGGAAAAGGAAAATGCAAAATTGAAGCCCTAAACTGTAACACCCACCCCAAGACCAATGTATTACAGAGAGCACCAACACTCCTGCTTGGGGAGAACACCCCGATTGGCAGTTATCAGATAAGGATAATCAGGTTATGAGTAGCTAAACTGTTCTCCCACTCACCAGGCTAAAGAAAAAATCTAGAAAGCATAAAACCACTCCCAGTGAGTACACCCATTGCATACATCACTTAAGTGAAGATGAGCTTTTTATGTTGTGCACCTGTTGAAATTCCATAGTTTCATATAACCTAAACATGCAACAGTACATCCATCATACAATTAAGATCAATTGACTGAGAAATTACAGAACATTTAAAACCTAAGACAAGCATAAATAACATAAAAAATAATCTAACCTCCAGACTTCCGTACACATACGTTCTTCAAACAAATGAAAACAACTACCTAGCCATAACATAAAATAAAAGAAGATTTTAAGCATGAGCTTATAACATAGCATTAACAGACATCCTAGAATTACAATTGTAATCTTGGCTCCAAGAGGTCTTGGACCTAAAAGTCCCTTCTCCCCTATATGTACCGGTAGCACTTTTGGAAGTGGCCAGGTAACTTCTATGGCTAGAACTAGGGGATACCAACCCAACAGGGTCACTCCAAAACATCTAAGGAGAAAATGAAATCTCTTTAGTCGACTGCTCAGTAGGTTCTTCCAAGCTAACTTCTACTTCCTTTGTAGGGTCCTCCTAGTCTACAATAGCCTCGCACTCTCTCATCTTGAGATCATCACCAGTATCAAATTCTGGAGCTATGTCAATGCCTATCACACTGAACTCTCTTAGATAATAGCTGAGGATCACAATTTGGGCCACTCCAAGCTTTTGTTTCCATCTTCAACTCCATAAAAGTGCGAACAGTCTAGCATCGTCTTGATCTCTTAGCCTTGTGATCCGCATCCTTCCACTTGTCAACCAAAAGACTGATGGCAAACTTAATCCACCCCTGATCTAAATCGGATGACTAGGTCAACCTGGGCATGCATCTTCCACTCCACCTACAGTAAGTACTCACTGAATATCTCCCCATGCAGCATCAGCTGCTTGTGGATCACCTCCATCTACCAAGAATATAGTAATCGACCCTGATCCAATATGTCATCTCGAGACACTCCATGCGTGGGATATGTTCAAAACTAAGATTGATATGTTCAACCAATAGAAAGGCTGTTGAGGTATATGATATCAAGGTGTGAGGCATTGCAATTTGGCAAAAAGATTGAGATTTGCATGGACCACCATAGCCTAAAGTATGTGTTTTCTAGAAAGGATAGAACGCAGGACAATAGCGGGTGAATGAAATTCCCAAGGGACTACAATTGCAGTATTATATGCCACTCGTACAGGCTGTGTTTCATAGTGAGTCATGGATAGTGAATGGCAACTAATCCAGATGATTAGTGTAATGACAGTCAACATAGTTCTTGGAATAACTTTCAGATAGGCTATGTTTGATAGTCTAGTAAAGTCTGATTAAGGAGATCAAAAAGGTGAGGAAGGTGGATCCACAATTTCTTGTAATTTTATGTTATGGCTAAGTAGTGGTGTTCGTTGTTTAAAGAACATACGTGTATGATGAGCCAGAGGCTCAATTTATGTTTGATTTTATTTATGCTAGCCTTAGGTTTTGAACGTTCTGTAATATGTTAGTCAATCGATCTTAATTGTATGATGGATGCTGTTGCATGCTTAGGTTGTATGAAATTATGGAATTTCCACAAATGCACAACATAAAAAGCTCACCTTCTCTCAAGTGACATATCCAAATGGAGTACTCACAGAGAATGATTTCATGCTCCCATAAAGTTTTTCTCTAGCTTGGTGAGTGGGAGAACAATTCAACAGCTCATAACCCGATTATCCCTAGTTGATAACTCCTAATCAAGTGTTCCCCACAAGCAGGAGAGTTGGTGCTCTTGTAATACCCTGGGCTAAGGGTGGGTTGTTACATAAACAATAGAGCTTTGGCCAAGAGTCATGTCATGTCATGGTGACAACAGTGACATTGTTTCCTATCATGTTCTCAGCCATATTGCCTTCCATTTTCAAAACCATTTAAAGATCCAATTGTTCCATGTATTAAAGTACTACACATGCTACATAATCCTCCTCAATAGTGCACATACTTTGCTCTTAAATTTTCATTTTATCTTCTAAATTATTGTCATGATGAGGAATAAAATGTCAGATATTAAACACACCTGAAGAGTGAACATGACTTGGCAATTTCAATCAGTAAGCACTAGGGTTGGTCTTGTTGATGAGCTCTATTAGTCTAATCTTCCTTGCTACCAGCTATTGTGCTCTTCAGCTAATAACTGTTCATTGCTGAAAATTGCTAAGACTGAATTTCTAACAAGCTCCACATGTCTACAACTTCTTTTCAGCATCCCACCTTTATTTGAATGTAGACTTACTAGATTTTGTTCTATATAATTTGTGAACCTCCTACATGTTTGCAATCAAGCTGTTTGTCTCTTATTGATACTCTCCAAATCTAACATGAGTGCAAATTAAGTGGTGATCTTGGTTTTGGCACCATAACAAACATCCTTCCACAAACTTAACAACTTTCTTCCACATGAGAGGCCAAAAAAAAGGCTTGCCATCAACTAGCATGGTCTTGTCAAACATTACATGCCCCTCCTCATACAGCTCCTAGATTAGCTTCAACCATAGATTTGACTTGAGTACAGAGAGTTGATTACCCTCAAAGATGAAATTGTCCTAAATAAGGAAATCTAATCTTTGTTCTACTTCCACCCTGTTACTAACCCAAAGTATAGGCAAACAAATAGAACCAATGTACATTGGATAGCATTGTTCTCATTAAGCACATCGACTAAGTGTGTTAGCAACTCTATACATGGCACTACACTTGTGCTTTATGGCAAAGGTCAACTACTACATAGGAACCGTCCAACATAACTTGATGAGAGCCTATTTTAGTTGTTCATATGCTTTACAACACCACCATCATAATAAAATACAAATCCTCCATGTGTCAACTAACAAGCCCAAATCTTCATGCTTGAACCACACTATCAATTTCAATATCATGTGTGTTATATCCATCTTAGCTCCACTCAATTCACACAATTAAAACCAGCCTTCCTTTGGAACATGGAACAACTCCAATTCCCACCTTGGATGTGACAGTACAATTTAAAAGGACAAGAAAATCAGGCAAGAACAACAATTTTTCTCTCCTGAAAAGTAGTAGTTGTCAACTCCTCAGTACTTTCCAGCCATTGCAAAATACCCAATTTGCCTAATATTTGTACTGAAGTTGGAATGAATCACCTATAAGATTATGGCAATCCATGGAAACTGCCAATTTCATGGATCTTCTTACAGGTTGGCCACCACTGAATTGTCTATCTTGGACTGGTCCACATAAGTACCTTTCTTGAAACAACATAACCAGGGACCAAAAAGATGTTGTCAATGATGCAACATAAACAACTAATTTAGTAGGATTGGTAAGCTCACCCTTAATTATGAAGGATGCAATTTAGCGTTAGTGTTTGAAAATTATCATAATAAACAGCCACAAACCCACTACTATAAGAGTGAAGCAATTAATTTATCACAATGATGAAAGCGTTAGGTGCATTAGCAACAACTCCTCCATTTGATAAACAAAACTCCTTGTGTTCCTGAGACTTTGCATTGACAACGGGGAGTCAATTTGGGAAGTTGGCCTTACGACAACATCAATTTAGCAATGTATCTCTTCAAGGTAGTAATTCTGAATGTAATTCCACATTAATGTTCAACAAATTTTATAGCTTCAGTGACATAAGGACACTAAAACAGGACCCAACTTTCATCATACAACTTGTTGGGATAAACTGTAAAACCCTATCTGAGTTAAGGCTGTCGGATCGGGTCTGGGTCAGACCCGAAACCCAGACCCGTTAAGACAAGATCAAACCCAACCCATTAAAAAATGGGCCGGGTCATACTGAAGCAGACCCGTTGTGCATATAAGTGCGGATCTGGCAAAAACCAGAGGGGACCCATCTAAAAAACTACTCTACAGATCCACCACAAACTTAATAAAAATATTCTCACGACAAAAATTAAATATTTACGTATCATTCTCTCTAATAACTTAAAAACTAGTGATAGTATTTTTAAAATAAAATATAAGACATTTTTCAATTAAATACCAATTTCCACATAATTGAAGATCCAAAACTAATAAAGACAGAATTTGCAAAAGGTAAGTGTTTTAAATAAATATATATTTATTTAATAAATACAAAATGTGCAGACTAGTGTACCAATATGTATTCATAAAATTGGGCCCAATCCATTAGCTCACCATTGCACCAACATGGACTCGTCAACTACTTCATTTGACTTTTAAATAAACCGATTTATTTAGTCGTGGCCCTAAAAGCATTCCTATCATATTTAGGGTTATAGTGCAAATTACCTATTTTATAGAAAGTGCTCACTATGTATATATTTTTTTATTTACTAGTATATATATCTGCATATATATACATATAGATCAAGTAAACCATTCATTATTCAATACTCAATAATTCACTAAAATTAGTTAAAGCTTAAGAAAATAAAATAAATTAAACTTCATACCCAAAAGACCAAGGCTCGATGGCCAGTGGCGGAGACCGGCGAGAAGGGGCAGACAGCGGTGGCAGAGGCCGGCGGCTTAACGCGCCAGTGATACCAAGGCAGAGAGAGAGCAGATCAGGAAAGCAGGGCGAGCCCAGATCTTAGATTGGAGAAGAAGGAAAAATCGAGTTCCAGGAAGGCAGAGGGGCAGGGCTGGCGCGATACTGGGTCACGGTGGCTTTCAGATCGTAAAGTGGGGGAGATGAAGCTGATGGCGACGGCCAGAGCTCAAGAAGGAGAGAACAGAGATAGAGACAGTGGTGGCCCGAGGTGTCGGTGGCAGCGATGGCAGAAACAAATCGACGGACTGTGGCGGTTTGCGGTGCGACGGAGGTCTCGCGGTGACCTTGTCGCCGGCGGTCGGAGAAGGCAGAAATTGGGGGAGATAAAGAGAGGGTAGGGCCGCCCCTAATTGACCAAATCTCTTCTTATTTTGTACCCAGCCAGACTTATGGATCGGGGTCGGGTCCTAGCTGGAGCTGGCGAACCCGCCCGAATCCTCGTCAGTACTGGACTGGCCATTCGCCACTACTCATGAGTCATGACTTGGGCTGGCATCTGCCCAGCGCAGTTGACATTTTTGTTATTTTGCTTTTCTTCCTTCTTCTTAATAGCTTAAAATTCACATAAGAATAATTACAAATAATATTCTTAATATTTAATAAATTAAATAAATATCCTAATATTTTAATAATATATTACATTTTACCTCTTAACGTTAATTAATCACAATTACTTGAAATAATGATTAATGTTGTATCTCAAATTTTGGGTTCTAAGTCAAAATGTAAAAATAGGTCCTTAAATTATAGTGTACATTTAAATTTTATTTTTTCTTAATAAATTATTAAAAAAATAAATAAATATTCATACCATATCAAAAAATAAAATTGAAAATTTTCTAAATGTTCAATTAAAAATTACTTTCCTTACAATTTTGAAAGCAAAATTATCAATCAAGTTTACATAATCAAGCATTTTTTTTCTCAACAAACAATATAGGCAATTCCTTCAATCTATCTTGTGATATAGTTGAGCATAGATAAGTCTTAATCAACTTCAATTTTGAAAAATTTATTTCTGCAGATGCAACTGTAACTGGTATAGTCAGTAAAATTCTGTAAACAATATAAGCATTTAGAAAACACTCATCCATTTTCTTCAAATAGTTCACCACATTATTTTTTTCTTTTTTGTTTCTCTAGGTAAAGAGTATTTCAAGACTTTCAACTTCGAAAAGAAATCATCTCCATCAATATCGAAATGACTATTATGCGTTAAGAATTTTTCAAGATTCTTACAAGATTCTAGCAAAATATCATTATCAACATAATTCAATCTCTCCAAATTAAACAAAAATCCAAATGTTTCCCTATATTTTTTAAATTGTTGAAATCTAGTTTGGAGTGAAGAATGAACTCGATCAATTATGAAGAGAAAATAATTTACTTTAAAAGAATTGTCTTATCTCATCACTACCATCCTCATCAAATTGTTTTTTTTCTTTGAATTATGTATTTTCCTCAAAATACAGCTTCAACTCCCATTTCATTTGTCATTTATTTCCCTTCAACAATGGCTTTATCAAATCCAAATTCTCTATAGTCATTAAGAATCAAAAGAAGTCCTTCTAAAAGTGTACTAGCGACATAAATATCCATATTTTCAGTTTGAAAAAATTTACTTATAAAGTTAATTGCATGCAATAACTCGTACCAAATTACCATGCCAAGCAAGAACTCAAAATTATGAAATTCATATGTTGCTAAGGACTTAGGTTCGCTCCAGTTTTAAGATCTTTACTAGTATTTGCAAAGCCAAATAAAACATCTTTTATTTGTATAATTTGTTCTTTTATAGGCCTAATACTTTTAGCATCATTTTCCTAACGTGTTTGTGACAATGGCTTAAGTGTAAGACCTTTCACATGATATTTGAAAATTTTTCACCGCTTGGTAGAAGAAAAAAACAACGTATAGATGTTTTATATCACTCCAAAAAATGGCATCGCTTTAAAACAACAATTTTTCATATCACATAATGTCAAATTAAGACTATGACAACCATATGGAGTATAGAAAACCCTCAGATTTATTTCAAATAGTCTTATTTGTGCACTTTTATGTTTCTCTTTCGTATTAGACCCGTTATCATACCCTTGACCTCTTATATCATCAATCTCAAGCTCAAGATTGGTCAGCATGTTTTTAAGTTCAGTAAAAGGTCCAAATCCTGATGTATCATCAACCTTAAAAAATTCTACTCAATATTCTTCTACCGTTGTAAAGTTTGTTAAATCATCCACACATCATATTACAAGAGACATTTGCTCCTTATAACTGGTATCTAGAGTACAATCTAATATGAACAAAACATATTTTACATGTTTAACTTTTCTAACAATTGAACTTTTCACTTCATTTGCCAACATTTGTATCAATTTATTCTAAATTTTAGGATTCAAATATGTCTAATGAGTCTCACGTGATTGAATACGCTGAATGTGCTATTTCATAATTGAATCAAACTCAGCAATCATTTCAATCATTTTGTAAAAAGAGACCATTGTTTTCACATAAACCTTCTCAGAATCTTCTTGAAATGCCAAGTTATTTTTTGCCAAATCTTTGCACAACAACTATTATCTGTTAGAAAGGAAGTGTTATGACACACACCCAAGAAGGGGGTGAATTGGATAATTTAAAAACTTGATAGAACTTGAAAAAATTTTTGATACAAATTGAGATTTTAGTGATTTAAAACATAAGACATAAAATGACGAATGTAAAGGTCAATGAATGTAAAGTAAGAAAGATAAATGACACAAAAGATTTATAGTAGTTCAACTTAAACCAACCCTAATCTACTACATTAGCTCCCACTAAGCATTTTAAACCAATTCGTTAAAACCTCCTACTTACACAAGTAGACCATCTAACTACACAAAATAGGAAATATAAGCAATGTTTACTAGAAAGAGAAATCTAAAAGATGAATATCTTAGTTACAAAAATCTCTCAAATAAAACAAAAGGCTTGAATGATAAAATACAAATTAAGATGTAAATCTTTGAGAGAAAAGATTAAAGCACAAATACAATCAAGATGATGTAAATAATTTCTAAGCTCTTTTCACTTTATTATCATCTATTAGCCTCTTCTTAATCTCCTTGATTTATATTTATAAGCATCCCGAAAGCTTCAAGAGAAAACTAGCCGTTTGAGACCGTTGGGATTTGAAAAACTAACTGTTATGGCTTTCTGTGAAAAGAGTTAGTCGATAGAGGACAATAGATAGTCGATAGATTCATAAACAAAACAAAACATAGTCAACAGAAGAGATGAGATAATCAACAGAACAAAAATACGAAGAAAACACCTTCTAAAATACACATTGATAGTCGATAAATCAAATTATTCTGTTGACATAGCCACAAGGATAATTGACAGATGCAAGGCATATTGTCGACTATTCTCTTAGAAAGACTTAACACTTAGTCAACAGATACTACAAATTTGCCTTTAACTTTATTTTTCAATATTTTGAGATTTAATTGAAATATAATACTTTATTTTTCTAATCTCTTAAATCAAAACAACACATATATATTGGAAAATACTTTGACCAAAAATCTTTGAAATTTGAGAACCAATATGAAAAACTTCGGGGAAATAATATGAGTTTATTTAATTTGGAGCATCAAGATAATAATTATTAATAATTTTATCATCAAAATACAATTATTTTTCATCATCAAAACTATATCAAAGGAAAAACATCAATCTCTCCCTTTTTTATGATGACAAAACATTTCATGAAATACCAAAAAATCTCACCCTTTTTGTCATAAATCAAAAAGGATATAGTTGAAAGAATTTTAACACATGACTAGGAGGAGATTGGGCAAAACATCAATGGGGTAAGAGTACATTTGAGAAAAATAAACTTTTACAAAATCCCCCTTTAATAACACATATCAAAAAGATTTATTCTCCCCCTTGATCAAAACATAAAATTTGAAAATTATTTGGACACTATTACTCTCCCTTAATTTTAGAAACTAACATGATTGAAATTTTTTGGATAGAAATTCTTAAGTAAGATCATAAAGGTAATACATGATTCAAAATCATCATAAACATGGAGAGTTTAGGGATAGAAAATATACCACTAAAATTGAATTTAACAATTTCTCTTACTCTTGGTTGGCCAAAAAAAAAAAATGACAATCTTTTGGGGTTGATTTTCTCCTTCATTCCTCTTTTCTTCGTGTTTGATTCACCCATAAAGATTTCACTTTGAGTTTAATTTGGATGTCAAGCAAACCTACAAAAATAACCCATCCACAAGATTTTGGTGCCCAACCCTCTTTGGGGTCACCATAGTTAGCATTTAAAATTTCTTTTAAAACCCATATTTATTTATATCTTGTAGGATGGTTTCTTATAAAACATTTGTTTATAGAATCTCCACATTGACCACAATAATGACAAATGGTTTTAAAATGTGAGGTAAAATTTTGTTTTCTTTTCACAAAGTCAACTTGCCCTTTTCTTCTTTTATTCAAATTTTTTCTTTGAATCTCAAGGGTATTTTTCAATTCTTCTTTCTCTTTATTGGCTTTTTCAAGAGATAATTTTAAACATTTGTTTTTCTCTTGAAGTTCATCATTTTGAGCTTTCAACATTTTCTTCTCATTATTTCAAGAATCTTTTTCTTCTTTTAATAAGCTCAATTCTTTATCTAAAGATTTTAATTTCTTCTTTAAGACATTGTTTTTCAAACTAACATTTTCAAATTCATTCATCAAATCATTGAATGCATCATGCAATTCATCAAGAGTAAAAATTGAAATTAAATCACTAGAATGTGAAGGATTCTCTTCTAAGTTAGTCATAAGACATAGGTTGACCACTTCCTCCACTTGGGATTCATCACTAGAAGATGAATCATCCATTTTCTTCTTGAACTTCTTCTCATACCTCTTAAATGGTGGACATTCGGATATAATATGCCCATACTTTTGACAAATATAACATTTAACTACATTTCTATAGGTTTCTTCTTTCCAATTCTTTCAACTTTTTCCTACTAAGGAATCTTTTGAATTTCCTAGTAATTATCATTAAATCATCATCATCATCATCACTAGATGATTGTGAAACTTTGAAAAGAATATTCTTATCTTTATTTATCTCATTATCATCTCTCTTCATCATGATCTCATGAGTCATAAGAGATCCAATCAAATCATCAAAAGACAAGTTATCTAAGTCTTTAGCCTCTTGAATGGCTGCCACTTTAATTAGGGGCTCATTCCTTGGGTAGATTTCTAAGGATTTTTCTAACTCTCTCCATTTGAAAAAGTTTTTCCTAAAACTTCTAAATTTGTGACAATATTATTAAACCTAGTAAACATCTCATTAATAGGTTCCCAAGATTTCATAGAAAAAAAGTTCATACTCATGAATTAGTAAATTTAATTTTGATTCCTTGACTTGACTGGTGCCTTCATGAGTGACCTCTAATTTGTCCCAAATCTCTTTGGCTGTTTTACATGTTGAGACTCGGTTTAACTCTTCGGCGCAAAGGATACAAAACAAAGTATTCATGGCTATTGCGTTTATCTCTATATTTCTTTTTTCTTTCACTGTCCAAGTCTCCATATTTTCTATATTGACCAATGTAACCCCTTTCTTAATCACTTGCATAAGCCTTATATCCTATATAAGATAGATGTGCATTCTTGCTTTTCAAAAATTAAAGTTAGTACCATTAAAGAAAGGTGGATGAGTTGTGCTTTGACCCTCGATTGTGAAGTACTAGCAAAGTGTGCCATGAAAATCCTTATCCCTAGGTTGGTAAACCCTTGAAAATAGTGGAAACTTTGGCTCTAATACCAATTGTTAGAAAGGAAGTGCTATGACATACACCCAAAATGGGGGTGAATTGGGTAATTAAAAACTTGATAAAACTTAAATTTTTTTTGGATACAAATTGAGGTTTTAGTGATTTAAAATAAAAACATATAAAATGACAAATGTAAAACTCAATGAATGTAAAGCAAAAAAGATAAATGACACAAATGATTTATAGTGGTTTAGCTTAAATCAAGCCTAATCCACTATCTTAGCTCTCACTAGGGCTTTTAAACCAATTCACTAAAATCTTCTACTTATACAAGTAGGCCTTCTAGTTACAAAAGTTCGGAAATACAACCTCTTACTTATAATAGTAGGCCCTCTAGCTACGCAAGCTAGGAAATATAAGCAATGTTCACTAGAGAGAGAAATCTAATAGATGAATCTCTTAGTTACAAAGATCTCTCAAATAGAAGTTAAGGTTTAAATGATAAAAAGATCAAAGTCTTTGAGAGAAAAGATTAAAGCACAAATACAATCAAGATGATGTAAATAATTTCTAAGCTCTTTTCACTTTATTCATATTCATTAGTCTCTTCTTGTTTGATTTGTATTTATAAGCATCCCAAAAGCTTCAAGAGAAAACTATGGCTTTCTGCAAAAAGAGTTAGTTGACAGAAGATAGTAGATAGTCAACAGATTCATAAACAGAAAAAGACATAGTTGATAGAAGATATGGGATAGTCGACAGAACAAAAATATGAGGAAAACACCTTCTAAAATACACATTGATAGCCGACAGATCAAATTATTCTATTGATAGAACCACAAGGATAGTCGACAGATGCAAGGCATATTGTAAGCACCCCCGCGCGGATATCCCAACCACTTGGACTATCTGAATAAGTGTACCTATAGAAGGAGAAAGAATGAAACAAAAGACAAAAACTACCCTGGCATGCATAAATGAGAATTAAAATAGTGGAAGCTAAGCTATACACATGCATGCACTGCGGGTACTCCACTTGCACAACAGTCACATGATAAATAAATTCAAACAGACTCTTATGCTGACATACATGAGACACGAGGAATGACCTAACACAGTAAAAAATAATAGAATAAATCCTACTCAAACATTAGAGTCAAATAGGACTAATGGGGGGATGATGGGGACTGACAGAACTGCTTGTACACCATACCGACTCTGCCGCTAGATGCTATCCCCCTTGCCCTTAACCCACACCACCACTACCTGGAATGATGGAAAGCAAAGTGAGTCAAGAGACTCAACAATCATAAAGAAAAGAAGGTTGAAGACTAAACAAATCCAATAAACATTCCCCAGAACAACAACCCCTAAGCACACACAAGCCATGAGATGCCTAACACAATATAAAAACAAAAATAAAAGCACGTATCAGTCCTTAGGTCCCACACAAGACACACGACACCCAAGTCCCATACCAAACTGCCACTGCTCTGAAAGACAACATATACCTCCAATAAACTTGTGCGCGTCGTCCCGAGTCGGTGCTCCCGTCACCCGAATGCTCGCGTCGGTACTCCCTACACCCAAGCTATAGAATAATTGAGTCGTAGGCTCCATCGGAATGGTCCTCCCATCCGAGACTACTGAACATATAATAACCATGTAATGCACATAAAAATGCAATGGCGTAGTGAGCATTAACGCGATACACTGGTGCTCATACATCCAGGCATCAGACCATGTTCCACCCACATAGTAAACCACACCCATTGCATATGCCCGTGCTAGATGCAATCTAACCATGGTAGTATGTCCGTGTCCAAGCATACTCAATAAATGAATATCCCAACATGTATCCCGTATCCATGTACATTTCAAACCATAAACGGTAATACAACATATCGAATCATGCAGTAAATCACATACTGACAGAGCTAGTCAGCAGTGTCTGGCATCGGTCAACGGTTAGTGACTAGGAGTGTCCACCCGACGGTCCACTTTAGGGTCGTACAATAGTCTACCCCAACGTCACCCCATAGTCGACCCCTACCCCATTGCTCGATAGCCTTAGCCAATCCACACCCGAGAAATCCATAAATAAGTTCGTTCCTCTAAGAACTTAGTCCCCAAGTTGGGTTTAGCATCAATCCGAAAGGAATGGGGGCGGTGCAAACCCCCGTAGGCACACAACAAATAAAACCCCAACGAGTTTCATATTTAATTTAAATTAAATCATGCTAATAAAATCCTCGATTCGTATAATTAATACATGAAATCGAAACGAATTAAGGGAAGGCGTGGGGTTCATGAAATAGAAGGAGATTGCAAGGTAGAAGGAAGCTTGCCTTGTTTTAGCTGATTTTAGCACTTTTACGCTTGAATGCCACCAAATTAATACATGCTGCAAATTAACATAAACTCCAAAAATTAATAAAATCGGACCCAAAATTAAATTCCAACCGTACAGAATGATTAATACATATTTCTCTACTCACTTGGCTAGTTAAACTTAGATTAAACCAAGTTTTTTCCCAATTTCCTCCATTCTACGTGCTTCTTCTTCTTCTTCTTCAATTCTTCCTTCGGTTGCTGCTCGATATTCTTTGATTTGTGCTGCAATTTGCAGCTTAAAAAGCAAAGGAAAGGGGACCACCACAAGCAGCCGCGTGGCAACCCCAATTCACCCCCCATCTTGCCCAAAATGACGCCGTTTTGGGTAAGGTTTTGGTTGAAAAATCAACTAAAATTCCCTCCAGCGCGCGGTCGCCTCCAAGCCTCGAACCCGGCGCCTAGCCTCCATACTTGCACTCACGTACTAGCCGCACTAGCTGCTCCTTCAACATTAATATGCACCAAATTAATTTTAAGGTGTCCCCGCGTCAGTTTCTGGAAACTACATTTAGACCCCCTAACTTTCGAAATTCATACACACCCCCAAACTCCAATCCCTTCTTATTTCACTTACACCCTAAAACTTCCAAAAATCCACCAATTTAATTTATTTTATTCTTTCATTATTTTCATAAATACCCCTAAATAAAATTATTAATCACCTTAATTTCTCATCTCCTCAAAACAACATAAATTATTATTTTTTCTTAAATCTCTATATACTCAATAATGACCTCAACAATGGTTTTAATAATTATTATTTATTTCAAAATTTCAGAATGTTACACATATAGTTGGCTATTCTCTTAGAAAGACTTAACAATTAGTCAACAGATGCTATAAATTTGTCTTTAACTTCGTTTTTCAATATTTTGAAATTTAATTAAAATTTAGTAATTTATTTTTCCAATCTTCTAAATCATAAACAACACATATATATTGGAAAATACCTTGACCAAATATCTTTGAAACTTGAGAACCAATATGAAAAACTTTCGGGAAATAATATGAGTTTATTTAATTTGGGGCATCAAGATAATAAATATTAATAATTTCATCATCAAATACAATTGTTTTTCATAATCAAAACTATATTAAAGGCAAAACATCATTATCCTCTTCAACACTTGTCTCCTATGTTTTATTTCTTTATTGATTTCAATATTCACACTTTAATCAATTGTTTTATTTTTTCACAATCTTATTTTTAATTCAATCCAACTAAGCAAGCAATCTATATGCTCTTTACTTCATGATTTTTAAGACTCCTCCTTATGTTATGCCAATCTTTTTATTCTTCATTTCCCAACTAACCAATTTTACTCATTGGTTTTTAGGTCTTGGACAACTTGCAGTAAAAGCAAAAAATTTTGTTCAAATGAAGAAAATATACTAGTCATCTCCTATCATTTGTTTCTCCATTGGGCAATACTCGCTTATATTGTGACAATTCAAAATGCCTACCAGTACTATCTTTATGATACAACACTCTATCAGCTCTTTTTGGACCCTTCTCTATTAAAAAATCTCTCATATTTTTGTCAATTTTATCCCAATACCCTGGATCATAAAAATTAATCTACAAATCTTCATGTTGAACATCGTCTTCTTCTTCCTCATTCAATTGATTCACATCAACATTTTTTTCTTCTTCTTCCTCATTCAATGAACAAATCTTCATTGTTCATTGACATCAACGTGACCATCTTTGCCTTCATTCAATTCATCAACCTTTTCGCGTTGTTCATTGACATTATCATTCCAAGTTTCTTGTTCCTCCACCAAAGTTTCATCCAAGTTTTCAATTATTTCTTCCCTCTCTGTTATTTTGTTGCTATTAAAGTATTTAAGGATATCACTTCGTTGACATTAAACTAATGATTCTTCCCTCTATTTTCTTTTTGTTTTTTGAGCTCTAGACATATGTTTAAGAGACATGATTTACGACTATTGCTTAAGCCTAACAAAAGGGGAAAAAAATTATGATAATACACGACACGCTTAAGCAATAATAACGTTAAACTTAATTTCTAAATTCTAAAAACTGTAAAAATGTTAAAAATTCATCAATAATCCAACAAATCAAGAACAATTCACAAATTAAAAAAATATGTCAACAACGATTTAATAATTTGCCGACAAGGCAATAAGTTACCAACAATCTAAAAACTAGAGCATAAAAGCCAACAAGACAACACCATTCATTTATATGCCGACAAAGCAACAAGACAACAACAATTTAAAAAAAGTGCATAAATCCAAGAACAAATATTGCTTTATTTAACAATCCAAAATTAAAAATAATGAACAAATTAGAAAAGAAAAAAAAAACAATATTACCTTTCAAATTCAAGTATCAATCCTAATAGTTGAAAAGGGGAAGAGGCAGGCAACTCTTGTTCCTACAAAAAAAAAAAAAAGAAATCTCACTTATCCACTCAAATTCAACACAAAAATAATAAAATTAATTCTATTCACTCAAAAGAAACATCTATATACATATAATGTAATTAATAAAAAAATTAAAACAAAACTTTTCAATCTTTCAAATTGGGGCACTATCACTTGAGGAGCTGAGCGCGGTTATCCCTTGATGAGAAAATAAAGTATTGAAATTGGGGAAAAATTAAACTATAAACAAAAGGGAAGGAGAGAGAGAGACACGAGAGATGAGTGAGAAAGACTAAAGAGGCCAAGAGGAAGAGAGAGTTAGAGACGAACCTATTTGGCTTCAGTGAAAGAATAATGGATTAATGGGTCCAAATTTGGTTTGGTCATTTTGTTAGATTTAGGTTTATATTGGGCTTACAAACTTGGGTTGAGAATTGGGATTAAGTGAATCACAGAATCAACCATTAGTTAACTCTTAAAATTAGCCCATATAACTTAACAAAAAATTTCCAAATTTATGGGCCCCTCAAAAAGGATAGAATTTTGGGCCCTGAGGTAACCTGTAATGACCTGTTTATTGAATATTTGAAGATATGAGAAAATTATAATTTATTACATATTTGTATGGGGAAATGATTGGAAATTTATGGAATTTTGGGGTTGAACATAATTATGGGAACAAGTATAAAATTAATTATTAGGGATGCATGAGAGAGCTAGTGGCTCGGTGGACACGCGCATGCAAGGAAAGAGTTTGGGCAAGGCAGGTCTTGGGTTCGAACCTTGTGAGGAAAATGTTTTATTTTATTTCCAACGAAAAGATTTGGGATTAGAATAAATATAAGTTGCGCATATATAATAGTAAAGATGATTGTTGTTCGGCTGGTCGCGCATGCATAGGAGGCTTGGAGGAGGAGGTCGCGGGTTCAATTCCTCAAGGCTGCGCACGCGAGAAATTTTAAGAGTAAAGGCTAGATTAATTCCAACTAAGGGAGATGCCAAGCGGCAGCCCTGCAAAAGCCATGCAAGACGCCATGTGTTGCCTACTAGAGTTACCTTGTTGTTGTCTGCCTTTAGACACACGCAAAGCCTCCCAACCAGCCAAGTGATTTTTGTGGGCAGAATGCATGCAATTAGGTGGCAAAATCTATGGGTGAAATCAATGGGATTAAGTAGTAAAATTGAGGGAAACAGTGGGATGGAATGGCTATAAATAGAGAGGTGAAGTAGAGAGGAAATAAAAAGAAATAGGGAGTACTGGCAGCGTGAGGAGAAGAAATTAAGGAAAAAATTGGGGAAAAATCTAGGTAGCATACTCAAGGTAAGTGTAAAATATCTGAAAGTAAATAAAAGGTGGTCTTGGTAATATCTAATTTAAATATTTATTTTTCCTTACGAAGATTAATTTGTTAAGAAGAGGCTTGAGTTGTGACGTCGAGAGCCCTGATACTTTGAGGGATTTAAAGGGAAATATCTAAGGCAAGTTTCATATTCATTTTCTCTTTCAATAGCAAGTTTTATTCTATATCTCTATTGCCTTCAGATGCAAGTTATATATCTCTTTTTCCTTCGGATGCAAGTTCCTCTTCCTTCAGATGAAGTTGACAAGCTGTTGTCAGGGGTTCGAGAGGGAACTCTCTGAAATAGTTGTGTCTATGATAGGACTCGTGAGGGAGTCCAATGAGAAAGATCTGCTGAGTGCAGTGAGAGCTTGTGGTAGCTCAAAGAATCAGGTTGCATGATAGTGCAACATGACCGAATGATGGCGTGTGGATCATGCCAAGGCATAGAAAGGACTACTCGATGTATGACTTGGAACTGGCAAATGTTGTATGTGCTCTCGAGGTTATGGAGACACTACCAAAATGATGGGGCATTGATGTGCTCACGAACCACGAGGAGCCTGAAGTATGAGTTCTCGCGGAAGGAGCTGAACGAGAGGTTGCAACGGTGATAAAGTTCCTTAAGGACTACGACTGCACTACTTCGTATCACCAGGCGTGTGGCAGAGAGGTGCCCAACGCAGGACCTGGTGGATAGCTGTGAGTGTCAGATGGAGTTGGAGGCTTGTTAGCCTGCCAACTATGATGGTAGTGCCGAAGGGATCGTCTATTTTTATGGCTAGCCTGTTTTTTTAGCTGGATCTGGTGAATGAGATACAAAGGCAAGGGTGGTTGACAAGTGTACTTGTCTATGATTAATGATTATTGGCCAGCCCAAGAGTTATGATTTTTGAAATGCAAGAGGGCATTCTCAGAGTTTCAGGGTAGGATATGCGTGCCTAGAATGATGAAAGATGTGTGATCGTCTGATAAGAGCCGCAAAAGGAAATTATGTGAACGACACGATATGCTTGCTTAAGCATTGGACGAGTAAGGAATGCAAACAGAGGTGTCTGTCGAGGATCAAATAGATATTTGATTCGAGGTGTAGAGGTAATGAGCTACGTTATGCCTTTGTTACCTTATCAGTCTAATGTAAATTTCGAGGACGAAATTTCTTTAAGGAGGGGTGAATGTAATACCCGAGAAATTCTAAAGGACTCAAGGATAATTTATCTTGGGGCAAAAATAGAATTTAAGGATAAATTGGGGGTATAACGGTAATTTATTACCGTATAGATGACTGAATCGACTACCGGGAGTACCCTGGAGCCGAGATGCCAAAGAAAAATGATGTGGCATTAATGAGCACCCCGAGATAGGATTTATGGTGCCGAAGGAAATCGGATCGGGAACAGTTTTCGGTACAGCTAAAAAAGCAGCTGCCAATTAGGCTGCAATACCAAATTTTCATAGACGACTTTTCAGAAGTCAACGGAAACTTGAGGAGGCTTTGATTTTTCATGAGGAACAACCCTTCAGTGGTTTCAGGATGAAACAATAGCCCGGTGAGGACCCGAGGGCGAAATCATCCTTGTTAAGCAAACCCAAAGTTGTTAATTGTGGATTTAAAGCATCGTAATGCAAATTAATTGGCCATTAGAGGGTGTATATGCAATTTAAGAATTCTCTAAGTGCTATTATTATAATCCTCAAGTGTAAATAATTAGAAGTGGAGGGATTAAATGTGTAAAGTGTATATTATATATGTATGCGCGTATAGGCGTGGGAGACCAATTCTGCTCCATGTTGGGTTGTCTCAAGCTTGAGAGCTTTGGGCTGTGAAATGCAGAGGGTTTGAGGGGCTTGTCGGGGAGCGAAGAGTGGTGCCCAAGTATCCATTCATATATATATATATATATAGAGAGAGAGAGAGAGAGAGAGAGAGTTTGAGGAAGAGAAGCCATGGCCGAATCGGCCATGGCAGTGAGCTCGCAAGAGCTTGGCCGTGAGCTAGTGAGGCTGAGGGAGAGAGAACGAGCAAGATCGAGAGAAAGATCGCAAGAGAGCCGAGAGTAGCATGCGAAAGAGAGAGAGAGAGAGAGATCGAGTGAGTGATAGAGAGAGTGGAAGAGCTTGAAGCTCGGCCATGGCTGCCATGGCTGTTCGTTGAAGCGACCAGGGCCGCGGCTACCAGCTCTGTTGCTGCTCGCGAGGAAGCTGATTCGGCGGGGCTGCGACCAAGGAGTTGGCGACGAGATCAGATGGAGGCCAAAGCAAGAAACGGCCGCGTGCTGAGGCGGTTGCAAGTCGCCATACTCGAAGCGAAGCGAAGCTGCGCGCAGGAAGCAGCTAGCAGCCGCGATGGCTGCGATATAGGCGGATAGCGGCAGTGCGTGCGGGTGGCTGCGGGTGTGAAGCAAAGAGCATCGGAGGCCGGGGCAACCAGCTAGTTCGCACGGCCATGGAGGCCTTGCGCGTTGCAGACGCAGGGAAGAGACCGAGAAGAAGAAGAAGAAGAAAAGAAAGGAAGAAAGAAAAGAAGAAAGAAAGAAGGAGAAGAAGAAGAAGAAGAATAGGAGGAAGATGAGGCAGGGGAGGCGTTGCAGAGAAGTTGAAGAAGATGAACAGTGGGAAGAAATAGAAAAGAAAAAGAAAAATAGAAAAAGAAAAGAAAATAAAGAAAAGGGAAGAAATAAAAGAAAAATAAGAAAAATACGAGGAAGCATCCAAAAAATTCTGGAAAAATAGGAAATGGAGTTGTAATGATATTTCAAAGATTTTGGCATGAAAAATAGTTTGGGCACGCAAATCGAGGTAGTGCACGAAAATCGAGGTAATGCATGAAAATTAAGATGTTGCTCAAAAATCGAGATAAATGCTCAGGAATGAGGTAATGTACGAGAATTGAGGTGGTGTGCGAGAATTGAGGATCTGCGCGACAATCGAGGTCGGTCACGCGTTTTGAGGTCAGGGCACCATACCGAAGCAGCCTGAGAGGCTAAGTAAAGGTAAGCAAAATTTCCTAGAAAATTTCAATAAACTAGGAATATTATTTTATGAATCATGATAGAGAAATATTCGAGGATATGTCTGAGAAATTATTTAGTTTGGATTATTGAGGAATTATTTATTAAGAAATAGTATGTTTAAGGAAAATAGGAATTAAATGAAGTTTTGAGATATTTAGTAATTAAATATGCTTTTTATGTTTGAGGTAATCGAGATGATGATATTAGTGCAACTTTTGAGAGTTGGCACAGAAATCGAGGCGGGGCACGCATATCGAGGCAATGCACGCTTTTCAAGAAAATGCAAGTTTATCTCAAAAGGTGAGTTGTCTTATCCTATTTATGATATGATTGTTTATATGCATGTTATTTATGAATGAAATGTTCATTTTGTCATATTGCATTGAAAGTCGTGATATTGCATTGCACGATATTATTGTCATATTGATATCTATGCATGGGAATGGGATGTCGCCCCTAGAGTGTAGCTGTAATTCCCCAAGGGCGTTGAGGGAATAACGTTAGGCTTATCCTGCAGAGGTTCGAGATTTGCCTAGGATTCCTAGCCGGGCTTGCGAGCCAGGGAAGTTACACTAAGGGCAAATGTTGTTCACGTCATTGCATCATGCATCATATATATGTTTTTGGACCCTCACTAGAAGTTTCATCTTCTAATGGGTTATGCCCCTGGAACATTCAACGTTCCAGTTGAGACTTGCAGTTAGGGCAAGGAGTTGGTTGAGATATGACTGCACGTGATGGCGTGGACGATGGATTCAGCAGGAGATTTCAGTATTTTATTTATTGAGAAATGATGATGTATGTATTCGAGGTTTCATATGATTGCACCTAGGGTGTTAGATGTTATATCGGGAGACGTGTTTCCATGTATTTTATATTTGAGGAAATGATGTAATATGTGGTACGGATTCTTTATGATATAATATAAGTGAATTGTTTATGTACCATATCAGGTTTCAATTATCGCTTCTGTATTTTTGATGATATGCTAGGGGGTTTCCCTTTGAGATACGGGATTTATGTATGAGAAATGTATAAGCAAAAGGGATTATATATGTATACGATGGGCCCCAGCATAGTGGCACGCCCTTCGATGGGACGGGGTGTTACAGTTGGTATCAGAGAGAAGTGTATTAAGAGCCATAAGTGGGCTCTGATACAATTGGTATCAGAGCGAAGTATATTAAGAGCCATAAGTGGGCTCTGATACAGCTAGTATCAGAGCGGAATTGGTAAAAACATAGGAAATGTCTGAGCCTTAAGAGTCACTTAAGGAAATGTCTAACTCTAGTATAGTTGATATTAGAGCGAACCTAAGGAAAATGTCGCGTGTGGCTAGATAAGTAAAGCCACCGTAAGATTTGGGTATTGACAGTTACTGGATAAGTGCATTGTAGTGGAAGTGCATGTCTAGGCTAATTCTGGCTAAGGAAAGACTTGGTACTTAAGTGTGTCCATTGTGAGCCACCACTCTTTCCTAGGAACTTACCTGATGTACTCTTCACGACAGACACTATTTCAATAGACAACTACTATTCTCGGTGAATAGTAGAATGCTAGATAGAAACTAGTTCTAGTAGAATGATCTAGCGATGGAATAAGGATCCGATGATATGATTGGAATGTAAGGATGACTCGGTAACCATGATTATGGACCCGAGAGATTTTAGAGACTATTGATTTGAGGACATTAGTCAAAATCATTGTAAGGAAAGATTGGATAACTGGTAGTTATCGAGGATGATCGGATCAGGAATGATTAGTCTGATGAGTCATGACCTAGCTGATCAGTTAGGATCAAAGGATAAGGATTTTCGAGGATCTTTTAGCATCTCGGAAATAAGATATGGGATCCCATAGGATTGGGAAAAATGAGAGGCCAAAAATGGCGAAATGATGGCGCGTGAGTGCGTCAATTGATGAGGCAGAAGTGGTGCAACCGATGAGACTCGCAAAGACGGGATAAGGGAACCCTAGAAGGGTGACGGCACTACTGGTCGGTGTTCGCAGTGACAGATCTGGATCTAGGGACCGAGCAAAAGGCTTGTGATGAGCTTATGATCAACGTACCGGGGAAGATAGGTAGCTATCTCGCGGTATGGGTCAGGGACCCAGGATCTAAGTTGCTTAGTGTACTGTCGAGGAGACGATCGGATGCTGAATATCTGGGGCAACACAGTAGGATCTGTACCTTGTAGGGGAGATCTAAGTCCCAAAGGGTGCGAGGTGTGCCACTAGCTGTGATTGATAGAGGCGAGAAGCCTTGGGAATCGAAATGAAATGGATTAAATATGGACTGTGTGTCCTATTTAAAGATTGCAATGGGATCATGTGATGGTCGTGTTGGGTGGCTCAAAGGAATGCTACCTAACGTATGAAATGGAAAGGAAATATGCATGCTCGTGAGCCGTGTAGGCGCTACCTATGAGGTGAGGAAATCACCAGGCCATGATGAGGGCCTAGAATGAAGGTTCTTACAGAAAGAGTTAGACTCAGGGCAGCGACGACGAATGATAGTTCTTAGAGGACTACGACGAGACCGTGCAGTTTTCACCCGGAATGTACCCGAGTGAGGGTCGACGTATGATGTAGGAGTAAGCCTACCATATGATGGGGGTGATGATGACAGCTGTGTGCTAGCTGACGAAAAGAGCAGTGCCTAGGAAGAACTAATTTAATGGTCGGGTGCCGATAGTCAACTGGATCTGAAGAACGAAAGGCGAGAGTCAATGGATTCTCGAAATGAGATTTCAGGTAGTGGAGCATGACCGGTCCAAAGGCTTGACTGATGAATAGTGAAATGGTAGTCTCGACTCAAGGTAGAGTTCGGGTACTAAAAAGGAAAAAGTTGCTTGATGGGTCGTATCAACTGTAAAGGAATGATAAGGAAACCTAGTCAACAGAGGTTGTGACTATGGTTCAATATGCCAAATGAACCTGCAGAATCAGGTAAAGTTGTCGGGATCAACTTGGCAAAGAGAGCTTCAAAGCACCACGATGAATGGTGAGCCAAGTGGCAAAGGAATCGAGTTCTTGGAAGACAAATGGAACCGTATATTGTGATCTGATTGGGATCTTCGAGGATTAATTGATATGAAATTTTTGAGGAATTTCTTAAAAGAATTGATTGAGGATCTAGGGTTCGTAATGAGACTTTAGAGTTCTCAGGGAGAAATGCAGCAAGGATGAGAGTACAATAGGTGACATAAGTACCTGCCTGCTCTAGCTAGTAGTAAGGTTAGGATTGCCGTCTTAAAGATTGTGCAAATCTTGGACGTGATTGAAAGGATCAGATGATGGCAGATGTGCCAAGATGTTAGGTCGCAGTAAGAGAAGCTGTAGACCCAAATTGATTGAGGATCCGAGATTTTCGATTTTGAAGATTGGAACTCTCATATAGCTAGACAGTTAGTCTAGGTAGCCTTGGTGGAAAATTGAGCAAATCTTGTATATTATGTTTGTTGTTGTCAAAATACAACAATCAGAATTTATGAGGCAGGAAAGTTGGAGTCACGATAGAGCGAGGTGAAGAGCTGACAGGTGTTTGCTTGTGGAAATATGCATTGGGGTAGTTTTGGTATCTGATTATTCGGCCAGGGTTTCGAATAAGCCCTTAAGGGTATTTTTGGTAGCAGATTAATCCATCTGAGAGTAGCCTTTCTGCGTTTGGTGCATAATTGCTCTCATAAGAAGAAGTTAAAAGGCACACAGGGATTCCTCACCCGGGTATGCCCTTTGATACTTAAGTCAATATGTGAAGGAAAATAGTGCAATAAATAAAGGATGCGACAACAAATTATAGTACTTTTACCAGATATTGGAGATGAACTTGCGTGTCATGAGCACTCGGATGAGCTTAAGAGGAATCCTTCCTCGGAGGACTAAATGTCTTAGGGATGTTGAGCCAAATTACTCTAATCAACCTATTGTGCATTTTGATGCTTGGCAAAACATAATTTTAGTGAAACTATTTTTGGTATATTTAAAACCCTAATAAAGTTTTTATATGTCTTAAGTATTATAATATTGTGTGTATCAAAATGAGCCAAGAAAAATGCTATTTGTTCTAAGTAGAATATTAGCGCATTATAAGGGGACATATAAGAAAATGTTTTCGTTTTGAAAATTTTTTTTCTAGTATTTTGATAGCTAATATTCGTTATTGTTAAAATGATTTTTAAAGAATTTTTAAAAAAATAGAAGGTATGTATTTTGAAAGTGGTAAAATCGCTAAATTCTGATTTTGTATTAAAACCAAAAATCTACTTTCTTATTGTTTTGGATTTTGATTTTTTAGATATTTTTATTGAATCCAAATGGGGGGGTACTTTCTTATTTACATTTATGTATTAAAGTAAATGAAAGGTAAAATATTAATTAAAGAAAATGAAGACATTTACTTCAAACAATTGCTATATGGTTTATATCTTCAAACAATTGCTATATTTATAAAATCTATTTTCTGTAAAATCTAGCCTCAGACGTCGACTCTTGATTCAATGGAGTCGACTCCCCTTAAGTTGAAGTTGACTCTTACAAAGTTAGAGTCAACCCAGCCGTGAGCATGTTATGTAGAGTCGACCTGACAGTATTGGTATATTTCAATTAGTCGACTCTAGCATTAGAGAAGTCGACTTTTATATAACTAGAGTCGACTCCGACTTAAAATGGAAGTCAACTCCCAGACTCCAACAGTCAAATTTTTCTAACCATTACAGATTCATTGGAAGCTTTACTACATATATCAAGAAGAGATTTCCGGAGAAGACTAATGCTCTATAATTTCAAATTTTCCTAAAGCACACCCAAGCTCTCAAGCAACTCAAGTAAAGCAATCCAAGGCTCAAGCTTAAAGTTTAATCCATTTAGAGTCCAAGGCAAAGGAGAAGACATTCTCTCCATTTGTGGTAACTTGTATTATTTCTATTTTGCCTTGTATATCATTGTGTTTAATTCCATATTAGTCTAAGGTTGTTTGGACATAGGATTTATTTGTATTAATTTGTGGATTGTGAGTGGCATCCTAGAGTCCAAATAATCTAGGTGTATTATTGTGTTGTATTGGTTTTTGGGGTGAGCGAAGGGAAAAATTCGGTTTAATAAGATTTAATCACTCAATTCACCCCCCCTTTTGAGTGGCCACTGTGTGTCAAGGGACCAACAAGGGAGTCCTTCGGGAGAAGGTAGGCCTTACGATGAGTTGTTGAAGCAGGTTCTTAGGCTCTGGGGGGCTTACTCGGGCGATATTTTGGGTTGTTGAGGGATGTTTCCTAATGCAGTATATTATTCTTAAAGAAATGAGTTTTCATGGAAAAATGGGTCTCCTTTAAGAGAAAAGGGGTCTGCAACACCAAGAATTCACAGGGGCTCACCCATCCTAGGACGACTCTTGCCCAAGCATGCTTAACTTCAAAGTTCTGATAGGATTTGGTGCATTAGTATTGGTATGATCGCTTAAATTCTATGAAGAAATGACTCTTCCCGAAGAAATGAGTTCCTAGAGAAATGAGTCTTCCTAAAGAAATAAGTTTCCCCGAAGAAATGAATCTCCCTAAAAGAGTGAGTTTTCTTGAAGAAATGAATTCCTAAAGGATTTTTTGGGATACTTCCTCGAAAGGATTCTTTAAAATGTCTCCCCGAAAGAAAATGTCTTCCCTAAAGGATTCTTTATGATGCTTTCCCAAAAGGATTCTTTATGATGCTTTCCCAAAAGGATTCTTTATGATGCCTCCTTGAAATAAAATATCTTTCCCAAAGGATTATCTAAGATCATTTCCTGAAAGGATTCTTTAGGATGTCTTCCCAAAAGAAAATGTCTTCCTTAAAGGATTCTCTAGGATCCTTTCTCAAAATGATTCGTTAAGATGCTTCTTCGAAATAAAATGTGTCATTGAAAAATGCGTAAAAAGTCACCTGTCCTCTTTTTACTGTGTTATTTATAAGGAATAGTGCCATATTTTTTCCTGGACTATTTTACTCCCGAAACCATGAATATTTACATTATAAGCCTTATTAATTATTTTATTACTATTTATTCATGATTAATGATTAAAAAAATAATCTCACTTGGAATTATTTATTAGAAACATATCTGCTTGTATTTATTAATTAAAAACAACCCTAGAACGTTTTTTGAAAAATCTATGGCATAACAATGTTATATTAAGATTTATAAAAATATTATGTTTGATATTGGATTATGTTGGAATATTATATATATTTGCTAGAAGAAGTGAAAGTGAAGTAAGGAAACTACTGATAAGTGGACATATGTATATAATATTATATTGTCACTGAATGTATGATAGATTATATATCATTTATATATAGAATCTCTTTTTCATTCTTTTTCTCTTATTGTCCATGTGCAGCCCATTAGGAAAATAACTATATATATATATATATATTATATGTTATAAGAAGTTGATAGCAAGGAAGTTGGAGGTGGCAGAAATTTGGAAGAAAACGAAGCTGGTAGTATCCTCTGGCACGTGGGATGCGTAGGGGGTCTTCTAGTCCATCGCCAATTCTTTTCTCCTCCTCTGGGCTTGTGTTGTTCATTTAAAATCTATGTATGTGGTAAATATATATAAATATTATACAAAGCAGTAAGTCAGCAGAAACATAGGCATTTTGGCGAAAGAAAATGGGAGAAGAAAGCCATAAACAATAATGCGAATAAGGGGTAATCAAGGAAAAAATTGAGGAAAAATTATACAATTGAAGCTTAAGGGAGGCAAGGCAGGTAAGTGAGGAAAATATTTATTTGGATTTCAGTATAGTTAGATTTAATTATTAGACGGCAACCTAATTATTTTTGGTAAAAATATTATTTTGCAGCGTGTGACCAGAACAATTGGTATATTCCATAAAAAGGCAAGTTCTATCCTCTTAATCTTGTTGTGCAAGCTCTTTACTTCCTTTGCAAGTTTCTTTTGATTTACGAATTTCAATTCCTTAATTTGATTCTTTTATGAGAATTATTTATTTGAATTATGGATTTCTTTAGTGTAATTTAAATTAAATTTAAGAAGAGACTTCTAGGATTTTATGGGTATATGCTTACGGGGTTTTGTAGTGCCCTTATTTCCTTGGAATGATGTCAAACCAATTTGGGATTAAGTTCATGGAGGGTTGGTAGAATTTGGTTGTGGTTACGGATTCCTGCAAGTGTGAGTCGTGGTAGTAGGGTGCAGGAGTTGTTGACCGGTAAAGTGACGTGTTGACCGTTTGGTGACACTAGACTGAACCATCGATCGAGTCGAGGACAACCGTAGATCAGTTGTTCTTAGTTATGGACTATCAACCAATGCTTGGTCATTGTCGACTGGTGGCATTGTAGGGCATGGGATTGGGGGTACATAAGCTGTGAATGCTTGGACACAAACATTTTAGAATGATTAGGTGCACTAGCATTGCATTGGGTGTGTGTTCTTATGTGGGCGAAGCGTGAACTGATGCCTAGCTTATGGGGGCCAATATATCACGTTGATTCTTACTACGCCAATGCATTTATTATTTGTTGCATTGCACGGTTCTGTTATAACATGGCATGGAGTTGTCTTTCGATAGCTGTGAGTGGAGCTAGGCTTTGGGTAGTTATTGCATGGTTCTGTTATGATGTGGTATGGAGTTGACCCTCGATAGTTATGAGTGGAGTTGGGCTCTAGGTACCTATGGCTTTGGAACTTTGGCATATGGATTATATTATGAGGCCTTGGGCTCATGTGGATTATGTCGTGAGGGCCTCGGGCTCATGTGGATTACGTTGTGAGGGCCTTGAGCTCATGTGGTTTAT
The DNA here is from genome assembly GCA_036245055.1 of Diospyros kaki. Classification (NCBI taxonomy): domain Eukaryota; kingdom Viridiplantae; phylum Streptophyta; class Magnoliopsida; order Ericales; family Ebenaceae; genus Diospyros; species Diospyros kaki. The sequence continues at coordinate 21,794,264 of BSEG01000010.1, read as the reverse complement.
GCTAGCCAGTCATGGCTGCGGTAGGTTTGTATACTAAGGCTTGGGTGCTAGGATGTGCATTTCTTATGTGGGTTACAAGGACCGTTCTGTGCATTGGAATATTTATGTTGAGCACTAGATATCTAGTTACATGGTGTTGTGTCATAAGTAAAAGCCCATCAAAAGCCTAAGAGCCCAAAACGATATTTTGAGTTGAAAGGTATAAATTTCCCATACGTAGGGGGTTTTACACAATCGCGCAAACAAGATAACTGCAAGATTCGCAAATTTCTTTGAGAGGATAATCAATTATCTATAAAGAATTATAATTCTGAATTCATTTTGAAATATTGGGATAAATATCATCCCTAAGAAATTTCATCCTCAAAAAAGGGCAAGATAAACATCTTCTATAAAAGACAGATATCATTCATAATAATCTTAATCTTAGCCAGACTGGGATTAATCAAGACAAACATCATCTATAAAAGATAAATGTCGTTTATAACAAATCTAATCTCAGTCAGACTATGATTAATCAAGATAAGCGTTATCTATAAGAATCTTAATTCTATTACACTATAGATCACTCCACATTTCTCTATAAATAAGTAGGCACTCATTATTGAAAAGGAACAACAATGTCTCTAATACTGGTTTCAATACAGTTTCGTTCAATATACTCAATGTCTGACTTAAGTATCAGAGTGTTTGCGCGGGGACCTCCCTGCGCCCTCTGATTGTTTTCTTATTTTGCAAATTCAGACGGCTTGACGACGACAATTTTAATCAACTAAATTCATTGTTACATCCATGCACGAAATTTGGAGGGGTGTATGATAATTTATTGCACGACATTTGGTAGGGTGTATGTAGTATGAGAGATCTGTTCCCAATCTTATCTTTATTCTTCTATTATGTTTGCTAAGCCTTGTAGCTCACCTTGTTTTTAATATTATTCCAGGTATGGAAGCTGATGTCGAGGATGACGAGCCAAATTGCTCCAATCAACCTATTGTGTATTTTGATATTTAACAAAACATAATTTTAGTAAAACTATTTTTGGTATATTTAAATCCCTTAATGGATTTTTGATATGTCTTATGGTGAAAAATATATTTTAAGTATTATAGTATTTTGTGTTTCAAAATGAATCAAGAAATGTTATTTGTTCTAAGTGGAAGATTAACGCATTATAAGAGGACATATAAGAAAATATTTTCATTTTGGAAAACTATCTCCCGGTATTTTGATAGTTAATATTCTTTGTTATTAAAATAATTTTTAATGAATTTTTCAAAAAATAGAATATATGTATTTTGGGGGTGGTAAAATTGCTAGATTTCGAATTTATTCTAAACCTAATATTCTATTTTCTATTTTGGAAGTGTTAAATTCGCCAAATCCAGAATTTGTTCTAAAACTAAAAATCTACTTTCATATCTATTTGGATTTTAATTTTTTAGATATTTTTATTGAATCCAAATGGGGGGTACTTTGTTATTTACATTTTTGTATTAAAGTAAATGGAAGGTAAAATATAAATAAAATAAAATGAGGACATTTACCTAAAAATGTAAATATCTTGTATTATATAAATGCTATATGGTTTATATCTTCAATCTATTGTTATATATATAAAATTTATTTTCTTTAATTTGGCCTCAGAAAGTCGACTCTTGTATATCTAGAGTTGACTCCTCTTAAGCTAGAGTCGACTTTTGCAAAGCGAGAGGCGACCTAGCCGAGAGCAGGTTTATGCAGAGTCAACCTAGGAGTATTGGTGTTTTTTGAAGAGTCGACTTTAGCATTAGAGAAGTCGACTCTTGTATAACTAGAGTTGACCCCACTTGAAATAGGAGTCGACTCTTATTTTAGAGAAGTTGACTCTGTAGTCCAACGATTGAATTTTTTCTACCTATTACAGATCCATTGAAAGCTCCATTATAAATATCAAGAAGGGATTTTTGGAGACGGCTAATGCTCTACCATTTCCTATCTTCCTAAAGCACTCTCAAATTCTCAAGCACTCAATCAAAGCAATCCAAGGCCTAACGAGCTTCAAAGATCTATTCATTGGAGACCAAGGCAAAGGAGAAGAAGATATTCTCTCCAAGTGAGGTAAATTGTATTTGTATTCATTCTTGCTTTGTAATATTTGTTCTTGTATTCATATCCATATTAGTCCAAATGTGTTGGACATAGGATTGTTCATTTGTATTATTTGTGGATTGTAAGTGGCCTCCTAGAGCTCAAGTAATCTAGGTGTGGTGTTTTATTGTATTAGTTTTTGGGGTGAATTAAGGGAAAAATCTCAGGGTGTACAAGTTTGCTAGGTGATCTTGTGAGGAAATCTAGTGTTGTGATTTTAGTGGAACCTCAAGTGTCAGTTTGACCTTGAAAGAGTGGAGTAGGTGTTGGAAACACCGAACTATTATATATCTTGTGTTTATATTGTGGTTGTTTGTGTGTTTATATTGCTATCATTTCCAAACAACATACATATTTATAACAAGTGTATTTTGTGTATAAGAAAATCTCAAGAGTTTTAAAAGGAAAGAATTTGATTTAATTAGTTTTAATCACTCAATTCACCCCCCTCTTGAGTGGCCATTCTGTGTGTCAAGAGACTAACAATATGATTGTTTATTTGTATTAATTGTGGATTGTGAGTGGCATCCTAGATCTCGTTGTAATCTAGGTGGGTTGTAATAGTTTATGGGGTGAGCTAAGGGAAAAATTTTGGTATTGTGTAAAAGTTTCCTAGGTGAACTTATTGGAAAACCTAGGTGTGATTATAATGGAACCTCAAGTGTCGGGTTGACCTTGAGATAGGAGACGTAAGTGTTGGAGACACCGGACTACTATATATCTTGTGTTAATATTGTGGTTGTTTGTGTATTTATATTGCTATCACTCCCAAACAATAATATGTTTATAACAAGTATTTTCTTTGTATAAAAAAAACTCAAGAGCTTAAAAAGAAAAGAATTCCGTTTAATAAGTTTTTATTACTCAATTCAACCCCCTTCTTGAGTGGCCATTGTGTGTTAAGGGACCAACAGATAATGGGTTCTATGGCGTAATGGTCTTAGATGGCTATGTGTACAAGGCAATCCCGATTGAAAAGATCTTTGGATGTGAGTTGTGGTCAATGGTTCAAATATTGTGGTTTGTTATATTTGATTGATTGATGCTTTGTTATGTAAGGAAATGCCCCTGAAATGTGTATTTATAATTAATTTGCTTTCACTGTTATAAAATTGTAGGGTAAGATTTCAACCCATGTATTTGAGATATTAGTTTTTGTAAATAAAAACTGAGGAAAATCTAGGTCGTCAGAAACATGCAAGTTTGGATTTAGGGACTTAAGTGCTGATGTGTTTTATGTGGGCCCCAAGGACCATTATGTGCATGTTTACTTATGCGTATACTGCATGGTTATATGTCTGTGGTATGGATTTGTATATTTATATGCACGTGTCGTGTTGGTGGTTTGGGTTATTCCCTTAGTTCTTTTGCCTTTTCAATCTTTATACTAGGTCTTGTGACTCACCCTTACTTTACATCATTCCAGGTAAGGCTAAAGTGATTGTTAAGGGTGGGTCCAACTGAGTCTGATCTTTCATGAAAAAAGGTGTGTACAGAGATTCTCCGACCAAAAGATTCTTAGGCGGTTGTGCTTGTCTTGTGTTCTTGGAGGGCATTGCCATATCTTGTTGAATCATATTGTTCTATTTGTCTCTTATGGGTAAATGGACCCGAGTGATGTGTATAAGATTTGAGAATTATGTTATGTCATCCTTTTGTTGAATAAAATAAAAATTAAGGAGAATTGTCGGTCATTATACAACCGCCTCTTAGGCCTTACTGTAGGTCCAAGCCTGGTAATGATTAAATTGTCAGTCTTAATTGATCTCTCCAATTTTCCTCTTTTTTTATATCTCTTTTTACTTCTTTTTTTCTCATTCCAACTTATTTCCAATTGCAACCCATTATTGGCACTAGTCGTTGCCTTCTTTTTCTGTACGTTTCTTTTCTTTTTGTATGTTGTAGCATAGCCCTCAAGACAGTTTCTCTTGGAGAAGTCCCTAGAAAAGTCCTAAATAAACATGCCCATGGGCGAACATTCATCGGGGTACTGCCATTCGAAGCCAAAGGAAAAGGCCAAAGTTATCAAAAATATAAAATAAATAAGGAAAATAGAGAAGGCAAGGTGACCAGCCCTATAAATAGGGTGACCATGGCCTTGTAGAGGGTCCTTTTGCCTCTTGGCTGCGCAAGCAACTAGTCTTCGGCTTCTCTGAGAGACTCAGACCCTCTAGAAGAAAAGTCATTAAAAGACTCTTAACACTCATTGAGAGACTAGGAGTCATCGGGAGACTCCGAAGACCCTTCAAAAAAGACCTAAAGGGAGAGTTAGGCCACTGGAGCCTTCTAGTCGCGAGCATAAGCCTCAGTCGCTCATGCGCACCAACAACAATCCATGTGTGGGTCATCCAAAGACCCGCAAGCGGCCTAAAGACTCACTCGGGTCACCCTAGATACCCGGGTCCCGAAGATTCTCTCATGACCTTAGCCATGCCCATTCGTGCCCTAACAGGCCCCACACGCGACCTATGTTCACTATAAGAAAAATCAGTTTTAGTGACGGGGATGCTCCCGTCACTAATTTGTGACGGGTTTAGTGATGGAAAGTCGTCACTAAAGTGATTTAGTGACGGTCTGAAATTACCGTCACAAAATTGCGACGGGTTAGATATTTCCGTCTCAAATCAATGACGAGATGGTGTATCCCGTCGCAAATCAGCGATGGGATCGAGTTGTCCCGTCGTAGAACTGCGACGGGACATGTCAGTCTCGTCGCAGTTCTACGACAGGACTGACACCCCGTCACAATCTGCGATGGGACTTGTCAATCCCGTCGTAGAACTGCGACGGGACTGACATGTCCCATTGCAATCTACGACGGGGCTGACATTTCCCGTCGCAAAATTGTGACGGGAAATGTCAGCCCCGTTGCAGATTTTCCTTTAAAACGCCCCCCGCCCTTCCCTCTTCCCCACTCTTCGTCCACACCATTTCACCCCCCTTCTCTCTCACTGTCTCACGGTCCTCCTTGGTCCTTCTTTAGTTATCTTCGGTGCTCTCATCAGTGAAGGTAAGTATTTTATATTTTTTAGTTTGTTCTAGTTTTAATTATTTTCTGTTAGTTTAATTATAGTTATTTTGTATTAGTTTAGTTTAATAGTATAATTTATTTGTGTTAGTCTAGTTGTAGTTATTTTATTTTTGTGTTAGTTTAGTTTTAGTTTAATTGTTTATATTATTTGTAATGCTTAAAAATTAAAATGTAAATAACTACAACTAAATAATTGGATTACAACTAATTAATTCATTAGTTATTTTGATATGTAATAATTGGACTAGGGAACCCGTGCATACATGTAAATAATGTTTATTTTTTTATTTTTAATTTTAGATACATTTTTAATGAAAAATACTATAATTTTAAATAAAATATGTAAAAAAATATATACTAAAAATAAGCTTACTATTTATGAAAACATATATTTTGTTGCCATAAGATTAAATATAGACATTAAAAACTAAATTTTTTTTGCTTAAAACATTAAAAATAATAAATAAAAGTAAAATTAGAATATTTAAAATAATGTATGAAATAAATTAGATAATTATTTTAAAAATTAAAATAGAATTTAAAAAGGTATAAATTTTAATTTTTTATTTAAAATAAAACACAAAAAAATTAAAATTACATGAGAAATAAATTAGATAAATATTTAATTTGAAATATATATTTATTACAATATTAAAAATAAAATACTATTAATGAGTAATATAATTTATTGTTATAAAATAAAATAAGTACACTAATAGATTTTAATATTTTTATTTAAAATTTCAAGGTGAGACATTTATAACTAACTTAGAAAATATATTAGATACATTATTTTAACCATATTATTCTTAATTACTCAAATCAAAATAAAATAAAAAATGTAACAATTAAAAATTTTAATAATTGTTTAAGTATTAAAGGAAATACAAATTTAAATAAGTATTTAAGAAAAATTCAATTCAAACATGTAGAGTTAAGTAAAAATATTAAAATTTATCTTAATTATTTATTATCTCAATTTATAAAAAAGATACAAAATTTATCTCAATAAATTATTTATTATTATATTTATTTTTGTTCATATTTATCAATTACCTATGATAGTCTGGAATGATGAAATATAATTTGGTTAGTTTTCAGGATAAAATATCTATTAGGAATCGTGCTTGTTATACAATTTTGAATTGAAAATGGAAGTTCCGTTGCATCGTCGATGGATTGATAATAGGTGTATGCCAAGAAGGGTTAGGATCACTCCTGAATTTTATGTTAGTGTTAATGAGTTTATTCAACTTGCATCTTCTCAAGAAAGTTTCATAAGACTAGGAGTGTTGAAATGTCCTTGTATGAAATGTTAGTGTTTGAAGTTTAAACCAATTAATGAGGTGAAAATGGATCTTTGTAAGCATGGGTTTATGAAAGGGTATTATTATTGGACGAACCATGGAGAAGAAATGCCAATAATACCTCCAAATGTTATTGTAAATGAATATTATAGAGAAGATAGTTTTAGAGATCAGTTTAATCCGTATGAGCAAATGGTAATGGATGCGGTAGGACCGTCACATGGGCCTGCTACAATGCAAGGAGCGTTTAGCGAAAGTGGTCATCAGTCGTACAATATTGAGGAACCACCTAATGAAAATGTAAAAGCATTTTATGAGATGTTATCTGCTGCACAATCCCCATTATACTCTGGTTGTGATGTAGAGAGTGAACTTTCTGCTGCAGTTAGGATGTTGAGCATTAAATCTGATTACAACATGCCTGAAGGTTGTTATAATGAAATCATGCAGTTTATGCAACATACAATGCCAACTGGTAATCGTGTGCCCGATGACTTTTATCATATTTAAAAGTTGGTTTCTAAACTTGGACTTGATTGTCAGAAGATCGATTGTTGTAAGTTATAAGGATGATCAATTTGAGATGAGTTGTAAGTTTCGTAGTCATCATCATTTTAAGTCTGCAAGAAGTGGCACAGGAAAATTTAAAGAAATTCCTTTTAATAGAATGTGGTATTTACCCCTCGTACCAAGATTGCAAAGAATCTATGCTTCAACCGTTACTGCTTTGAACATGAGATGGCACTATGAAAATCGGAGAGAGTTTGGGGTATTGTCTCACCCGTCTGACGGTGAAGCATGGAAATATTTTGATCAGACATATCCTGACTTCTCTGCTGATCATAGAAATGTAAGGTTTGGTTTATGTGCAGATGCGTTCATTCCATATGGTCAATCGAGTCGCCCGTACTCTTATTGGTTAGTAATTGTGACTCCATATAATTTGTCTCCTGGATTATGTTTGAAAAGAGAGTTTATGTTTTTAACGGTTATTATTCCGGGCCCTTCAAATCCCAAAAGTAAGATAGACGTATTCTTACAGCCTTTAATTGATGAACTGAAATTGCTTTGGCACGAAGGAGTGTTGACTTATGACATATCCACAAAGCAAAATTTTATGATGAAAGCAGCTCTATTGTGGATTGTCAATGATTTTCTTGCATATGAAATGTTATCTGGTTGGATGACATCAGGTAGATTAGCATGCCCGTATTGTATGAAAAACACAAAAGCTTTTAATCTCAAGTACAGTGGGAAAACATCAATTTTTTATTGTCACCGACAATTTTTACCAATGGATCACCCTTTTCGAAAGAATACAACTGCATTTCGAAAAAATAAAGTTGATAATTCTTGTCCACCTCCTCGTTTAAGTAGAGAAAACGTATTTAGTAGAGTATGTAATGTCCTGTCTATCTTAGAACAACAAAATTGTGTTATGATCGGATATGTGTGCAACACAATTGGACAAAAAGAAGTATTTTTTAGGACTTGCCATATTGGAAAGATAATCTTATCTGGCACAATTTAGATGTCATGCACATCGAGAAGAATATTTTTGATAATCTTTTCAATACAATCATGGATGTGAAAGGTAAAACTAAAGATAATAGCAAAGCTAGAATGGACCTGAAAGAATATTGCAGGCGGAAGGAGTTGGAATTACTAGAATGTGGTGGGGGTAAATATTAGAAACCTAAAGCTCAATATACTTTCACAAGAGAACAAAAGTTAAGTATTTTGTAATGGATAAAAGAACTTAAACTCCCTGATGGGTATGCATCTAGATTGGGCAGATGTGTTGATATGAAGAATGGAAAATTGTTTGGCTTGAAGAGTCATGATTGTCATGTTCTTATGGAGCGGTTACTTCCAACGGCATTTTCAGGATTACCAGATCAAATTTTGAGTCCAATAACTGAATTATACCAGTTTTTCAAAGAAATATGCTCAACAACGTTAAGAATTGAACATTCGAAAGTTATGGAACAGAACATCCCAATCATTCTATGCAAAATAGAGCGTGTATTTCTGCCTGGATGGTTTAAGTCAATGGAACATCTCCCCGTACATTTGGTTTATGAAGCAAAGGTCGGAGGGCCAATCCAATATAGATGGATGTATCCATTTGAACGGTAATAATAATTTTATATTCATATAATTTATTGATTTTGTCGTATAGTTTATTATGTTCTTTTTCATAAATTAAGACAACTTTAAAATGATTTAGGTTCCTCAATACTTTAAAGAAGAAAGTTCGAAATAAGGCTCGCATAGAAGGATCTATCTGTGAGGCATATTTAATTGAGGAGAGAACCACATTTGGTTCATATTATTTTGAATCAAATATTCAATCAAGGAGAATGAGAGCCCCTCAAAATGATGATGGGGGAGAATCTTCGCATCCACAAATTTCTATCTTCAATTATCCAGGTTGTGCGGCTGATCTAATGAAAAAAAAGATGGTTGGATGTGAATGAGTTCCAAACAACAAAGTTGTATGTCTTGCTAAATACGCCAGAGGTCAAATCTTATATTGAGTAAGAACCCAAACTTAATTATATTAATAGATTTATGACTTCATATTAATAATTTTTTCATATTATGTTGATATATATATTTTAATGTTTCAGCATGTACACAAACATGTTACGTGAATTATCGCCAGTAATCAGTGACGAAGAATTAAACAAACAAATCGATGAGCATTTTTGTGTTTGGTTCCATAATCATGTAAGTTTGTAAAGTTTAAGATATTTCTTAATTTAATATTAATTATGTATATATAAAGTGATGGAAATATTTGGTTAGGTGAATTTGAGTGGCGAAGTTATTGCAGACCCACTAATTCATAGCATAGGGTGGGGGCCAACTCCCAACGTGAAACATTAGCCAATGTATTTCATCAATGGATACAAATTTCATACTATTGAATGGAGTCAGAGTAGGTCGACAGAAAATTATGGTGTTTGCGTGTCTACGTCAGGAGGTAGAGCTTCACATATGAATTATTATGGAAAATTTATAGACATACTTGAGTTAGAATATGCAGGCTTACCAATAAAAAGAGTAATTTTGTTCAAATGTGAATGGTATGATCCAAGTTCACGAGGAACTAAAATTCATGATAAATATGGAATTGTAGACATTCAATCATCAATAAAATATAGGAAATATGATCCATTCATATTTGCCCAAAAAGCTGAACAAGTGTATTACGCGCCTTACCCTGATTACTGTCGTGAAAAAAAATGGTTGGATGGTTGTAATTAAAACAAAGGCACGAGGTACAATAAATGCTCCTGAAACTAACATGGAAGAGCCTTTTCAAGAGGATGAAATATTGCAACGGCCTGTAATTGATGTAAATATTGACCTTGGAGGCACTTTACAAGATGATAATGGGCTAGTAGAGGAAGTTGATGTCTCCAATATTGTTGAGGAAGAAGAAAATGATATGTATGAAGAATCTGTTTCAGAAGAAGACGAGGAAGATATATTATCTGATGACAGAGATAGTGACCAGAAAGACATTGATGAATATATAGAAGAAGATGACTGATAGTTTTTTTTTTTTGTGCATGCTAATTAATAACCTTTGTATTTTTAAAATATGAATATTAATAATTTGTGTACCTGTACTTTTAGTATGATGACTTTGATGTTAATGTAATTTTTTTTTTCATATATATATAATTGTCGAAATAGATGTCAGAACATTCAACACCTTCGGGTAGGGGAAGAGGTAGAAGTAGAACATCTTATAAGACCACACCTTCTCCAGATGCCAATTCTTGTTCGCAATATTCTTCTCCTGACTCCACACCTATTGTCCAATCCACACAATTCAATCTCTAGTCACCACCCCCACCACCACCCTCACAACCTTTTGCTCCCATGCCTCATCAATTTCCATATCCTGGAACCACGATGCCGCCATGGGATTATTATGGTATTCCACCTACTTTCTACCCACCAGATGTGTAACATCTCGCATCGAGCGAAAGGAAGGACCAGAACAACTTACCCTGATGGGCCTACACGAACTTCCCAAGGGGGTCACCCATTCTTGGACTACTCCCAACTCAAGCACGCTTAACCCCAGAGTTCCTTGCCTGCATTCAGCCCAAAAGGTATCCAGCTGGTATTGTTTCCTTTCTTACACTATCCTTGATATATACTAACTTCTCTGGGCTCCCGGGGTATTACATTCTCCTCTCCTTGAGCACATGACGTACTCGTCATGCGACCTTACAACTGGTCCCAGACCTTCTCCCATTGGGGGCTGCCATCCTAGAAGCCTGCCAGAAGCCGCTCTTTGTACAGGCCCTCGAGCCCCGGCGCCACTCCCCGCCCTCGTCAGACCGCCTTCACCAAGGGTCGGCTCTGATACCACCTGTAATATCCCGCATCGAGCGATAGGAAGGACCGGAACAACTTACCCTGATGGGCCTGCACGAACTTCCCAGGGGGGTCACCCATCCTTGAACTGCTCCCAACTTAAGCACGCTTAACCTCGGAGTTCCTTGCCTGCATTCAACCCAAAAGGTATCTAGCTGGTATTGTTTCATTTCTTACACTATCCTCGATATATACTAACTTCTCTGGGCTCCCGGGGTATTACAAGATGTTGTACCACCGAGTGGCCAATATGTTGGGGGAACTTCTCATATGCTAGACAGACATTCCCCATACACATTCATGCCGACACCGTAAGGACTCAATTCATCATCTGCTTCTGCACAACCCTCTGAGCCCATTCCAACTGACCCGGTTGGCATTAGCCGAGGAGATGGTCGAAAACACTTATCTTGCAATGAACAGTGTAATCAGTGAGTATCGTATTTATTATTTTAAATTTATTACTTGCAATTATATTATACATTCAAATGAATATATATATATATATTTTATGTTTGATAGTTTTATCCCTGAGAGTGGCCCACCAAGCATATTGAGTAAGATTTGGAGGGCATGATACACTGAACTGTGGATTCATTGGGATGAAGTGCCAGAAATAATACGAAGAATGTGGCTTGAAGAATTTAACGTAAGTTAATTTATAATTCTTTATTAATATAAGTTTGTATTTAAATTCTTATGTATATATATATATATATGTTTCTTAACTTAACGTAGAAGACGTATTTCTGGCAACCCGAGGAGAATGATCGCATATGGCTCACATGGAATAAGTTTGGTAGATGAAGTTTTAGGAGCTATATGCATCGAATTAGAAACGGGGAAGACGAAGCAATATGGATGGATCCTGATGTGCGTAAGGCATTTGATGCAAAGTGGGCAGAAGAAAGCAACAAAAAAATTGCCACACAAAATAAAAAAAATCGTGCTTCCGAGACCGGTGGGTCGCTCCATACTGGTGGGTCCATTCCATTCTCCTTGACTCGAAGAAGACTGATAATTACTTATGCTAAGTTATATATTTTTTTTAATTTATTTAAATTATAAGTTTATTATATTATTTACTATATTATTTATTAATTTCTTATACATGCAACTGAATTGAATCATGAGCCCAATGAGTTTGAATTCTTTAGGAGAATCCACACCAAGAAAGATAATCAAGGAGAAGAAGTGTGGGTCAATGACAGATCTAGGGCCGTCGCTGTAAGTGTGTTTTATAAATTAAATTAGAATTTTTATTTTAAAATAATTTTTTAATTCATTTACATGAATGTTTTAATTTTATAGGAAAAATATGAAAGATTGAGTGCGGAGGCATCTTCATCATTCGCAAGTACCGGAGAGTCCTCATCACCTACAGTTAATGAACACGACATCTTCTATCAAGCTGTTAGTGGTCGGAATAGAAAGGGTCGAATATACGGGCTGGGCTCCCAAGCTAATTTGTTATATCCATCTACCAGCAATCGTTCTAGCAAATTATCTTCAAATATGTCACCAGAGTTTGAACAAATGAGACTTAAAGTCACCCAATTAAACAATGAGTTGCTTGAATCCCGGGCTGAGAATCGGCAATTACGACAGTGGCAAGAACAAGTGACAGCATAGCAGTCATAAATGAATATAGTAATAAGTAGATTGACAAAACAATCTACTACAGATGCTGGACCGTCGACTGTTCCAGGTGGATCTGACTCGGTAGTTAATCAAGACGAGAGTGACAATGATGAAGATGAAAATGCTAATAATAATGACGATTGATTGTAGTGGAATGTTGTAAACATTGAAGTAAATGTGGGTAATCTTAATATTAATATTAAATTTTAATTTTCTTTTTAATGTTAAATTTGTTTTATTTTTAATGTGAATGTGGGTAATATTAGTTTTTCTTAATATTATTTTTAATATTTTATTTAAATTTTTAAACAAATTCTTGTTATTTTAAATTTTTTTATTCTTATAAAAGAAAATTTTAATTTTAATAAATATAAATTTTAATTTTATAAATTTAAAAATTAAAAATATATTTTTTGAAATTAAAGATATATTAATTTCATAAAAATATATTATTGATTTAAAATATTAATATTAATTTAATATTTTTTTTCAAAATTATTTTTTTATTTAAAAAAATCTGCGACGGGACAGATTGATCATATTAATTTTATTATTTTTAAATAAAATTATTTATTTAATATTATTTTTTTATATTTAAGAATATTTGTGACGGGTACTCTCGTCACAGATTTGTGACGGGAATTGACCTCATCACAGATCTGTGACGAGGTACTGCCCGTCACAGATTGTTCGTATTAATTATTTTTTTATTTTAAGAATATTTGTGACGAGGTAGTGCCCGTCACAAATCTGTGACGGGAATTGAACCCGTCACAGATCTATGACGGACAGTTCCCCGTCATAGATCTGTGATGGGGTAATTCCCGTCACAAATCTGTGACGGACAGGACAACCCGTCGCAGATTTGTGACGAGTGTCCCGTCACAAATCTGTGATGAAATTGCTATCCCGTCACAGATCTGCGACGGGTAACCCTCGCCCCGTCACTAAAATTCTGTCACGCCCCCTTTAGTGACGGTTAGTTACCCCGTCACTAAACCCATCACAGAAAAATTTAGTGACGGATTTTATGTTTTTAGTGACAGATTTTTTTGTCACTAAAATTGATTTTTCTTGTAGTGGTTGCACCTAGCATGGCAGCTTGCGCACATATGCCCTATATCACGCCAACCATGCCATACTAAGATCTACACGACCTCCTACCACGCAACCCTTACCACACCCATGTGCATCTCTTTCACAGGGTACCCATGGATGACTTTCTTAGGCATCCGTGTAAGCATTTGGTCAAGTCTACAGTAACCCTCTCTGGTAACCCGAAGGCCGCAAAGATCTCAACTCTTGTCACTATCAGGCTAGCCTTACAAGGCTTTCATTCCTTTCGGGACCCTTCCCAATGGGGGTTTTCTTACTAAGGGTCTCCATGCATGCCTAACCTTGGGACCATCGAGTGTAGTAGGAAAGTTTCACACTCCCTGCACCTACGTGTTACGTGCCCACCACGTGTCCCACTCACGCCATCCTGGTTGTCCAGTCTATCTTTCTATTTTTCTCAATCACATACATGAGGAGTCCATCTACATAGTCTACTCATACCGCTCACTTGTGCACCTCTTCACAGTGCATACTGCATCCTACTATATATTTATTTCTTTGTGACCTGAACTAACTCTGGCATTGGAGGGTTCACGTGAGAGAAATACCTATGGGCCCCCTGATTGTCTTCTGTCTTGCAAACTGGTCATCTGGTGCTCCGCCCTTTAGCTCATTCGACTAGCGATTTTTAAAAAATCGCCGCTAAATTCAATTTTTTTAAAAAATAGCAGCTAAATTAAATTTTTTAATAAAAATTGCGACGATTTTGGAAAAATCATGGCAAAATGTTAAAAAAATCGCTGCAAAATACCATGTTTTACGACGATTCTTAAAGCCGTCACAAAAAATCAATTTTTTTATAGTGCAAGTCGAGTCTTTTGCTACCAATCTCCTCCAGTGGTTCCAACCCTCTCCCTTCTCACGTGCAAGAAGGGTTTCTTTTCCAGCAGAGATAATGTCATTATCGACTAATTTGATAGGTGAATTGTTATTTCTTATCATCATCTTCTTAATATTTCTATTCTCTTCCTCTTCTTTCCCTATTTATTTCTAACAATGGAAACGTAACTAAGCAAAATTGCTAGGGTTTGTTCCATTTTGTTACTAGTGGTACAGAGTAAACTCTAATTGTGGTTTCAAGTGTCAATTTTTGCTCAATGTTCAGGATTCCAATTGTTTCAGCCAGCTAGGGTTTCAAGTGCCAATTTTTGTTTGGTGTTGGGGTTTCCAATTTTTAGTAGTTGTCTTTCCCATCTTGTTTCTTTTCTTCAAGCCACACCATTAGTGACGCTAGGCATGGAACCTAGTTCTTTCTCTCTCCTGACTGCAATTCTATCAATAATAAATTTCAAAATATAACCCTATTGTCAATGGAGTTTAGTACATTTTTTGTGTAACTTTATTGCAATTTAAAATTGATTATAAATTAAAGACATATTTTTGAAAATATTATACATATTTCATCTAAAAAAGAAAATATTATATATATATTTAGTTTATATATAAAGATTTAGAAATGATTGTTTTGTGATCTAGACTATATTCTTCTATTATTTACTTATTCTTGTAATATTTAATTATATATTTTCTATTTCAATTATATATTTTTTGTTATTAGAAAATAATTTTTTTTCAAATTTTACAAAAAAATATTTTGCAATTAAAAGAATAACATCTAATTATAAAATATATTATGTGAGATAGAAGAGGAAGACAAGGGAGATGACAAAGGATGAGGGATGAGAAAGAAAGGAAGGGTAAAATTGTCCATTCATCTTTAAGTGCAATGGTAGAGGTAGTCTTTGTAAATTTTGAAATGTAACACGTTTTTTTATAATTATATCAAACCTCAAGGGGTTGTCAATGCAATTTACCCTTTAATAAAATAAATAAGCAAAGTTTTATGTTTTATTTATTCAATTTATTGTACTTACCCCCTTATTTAATTATCAGTACCATAAATGAAATTTCACATATAACAAATAAATAAAATTTCTAATTGAGTAACATATTCATATAATTAAGTAATATTTCTAGAGGAATAAGGTAATTAAAAAATTAATCAACTAAGAGATTTTTTTTAATCGAGTAATATTCTTTTAGTCGAGTAACATATTTATATAATATTGAGTAACAATCCTAGAGTAATAAATTAGTTAAAAAGTTAATTGACTAATAGATGTTTGTTAATTAAGTAAGTATTATTTTCTTTAGTTGAGTAAATAAGTTGAATAATCGAGTAATAAAATATTTGTTTGATAATCTTACTTGAATAAGATTATTTAGTAGTCAAGAGTAACAAGTCACTTGATAAAGTAAATGTTAAAATCACTTGAGTAATCTTTGATCTTATTTTATTAACAGTTTAAAAAACCTAAAAAATATAATTACTGAAACTGTATTAAGTATGACTATTCTGTATTTTCAAACAATTTTTTTTTTATTAAATACCATCTGAATATTCTTTTATTAAAATTATCTATATTTGAGCTTCAAATTATATATTAGTCGTTTGTATGGACAAGAAAAAGAATGCACGAAATAGAGATTGCTGGTCTGATGGAAAAATCCTCTTGAGGAGAATCCTCTCAGTGCATTCATTTCTTTTAATTAATGAATTAAACTCTAGTTATTTTTTTTATTATATATATATTGTTATGGAATTAATTATTTTATTGTTATAAGCAAATAATAGTAGTTTTAGTTGATTTTAATAATATTTTAAATTCTTAATGAATATAATTAATAATTTTAAGAAATCATAGGGTTTAATTTTTTATTTTTATAAACAAATAATAGTAATTTTTTTAAATTTCAAGAATATTTCAAATTCATTGTAAATATAATTATTAATTTAAGAGAAACCTTGATTTCTTGTAGCAGTGATGTGTTGGGAAAAATAGGACAAAGATTCGAACAATCGCGGAAGCTTCTCATAATCACATTTTCCCACCACGGAATAGAACACAAGCAGAAAATACAAGAGACAGAGATTTAACGTGGAAAACCTTCCAATGTTGAGGGAAAAATCACGGGAGAAGATCCGAACAATATTCCACTATAATAAGGATAATTACAAAAATATCCTCACACACTCTACTCTTTTTCAAGTGATACAACAATATAGTGGCACTCACAAAACACCCTCACTTTGAAGCCTTTGCTTTCTTGCCTCTCTTCTCTAACTTGAACTTGAATGCTCAAGTTTTGAATGCTCTTACAAATGGATGCAAATGGGGTGCTTAAACCTTAGCATATGAAAGAGTATTTATACTCCCCAAAAGAGAAGTTAGGTTGCCTAACATTAGGCACAATTAGGCTACCTACCCCAAGGAATGTTAGGTTGCCTAACATTAGCCTAATTTAGGCTTGATTCCAACATTTAATTAGGCTGGAACCCATCATGATGGTCGCAACAATGGCTCTGCTTGCAATGGGAGAGAGGCAGAGAGGTAGTGGCGGTGCTTGCAATGACCCCCAAACAGTGATGATAGAGGAGAGGCAGCCGACAGAAGAGATAGAATGGCATTTCAAGCATGCTAGAGAGGAGGGAGGAGGAGGGGAGCTAGAATGGGAGGAGGAAGGGTAATTTTTTTTTATTTTATATTATTCTCTAATTAATTAGCTATGATTTCAATATCATGACAGAATATGTGAATTCATAATAGTCAAAATAACCATTGTAGAAAAATTGTCACCAAACAGTTTATTAGAGACCATTTTTAAACTACAAGCAATATAATATCTCATTTCGCGATGATTATTTAAATTGTTGTAAAATAATTTAGTAGTGATGATTGTTCAAATCGCATCGAAAGAACCTCCACAAAAGACTACGTTTTTGGTAATGACTGCATTTTCTCTTTTGATTAGGCAAATTAGGGAGTAAAGATTTCATTTGACTAAATTTTTGTGTTTAATAGATTATAGTGTACTTTTAATTTGTAATTATTGGAATTACTGCTCTTGTACGATCCCTTATAATTCGTATTCTTGATTTCTACAGAAGAGATAAATCGTAGATGAAGATTTTGTCTCATTGCACAAGAAATTAAATCCACGACTTATTGACGTGAATTCCAATTTTTTATAGTCCAATCACTTAATCTATGCTTCACAGACTTTAATTTGTAATTTTTTTGTTTAGAGGCTTGCAACTTTTATTCAAGTAAGTATTATTGGAATTGAAATTAAGATGATCTCATTTGTTAATAAAAAAAATAATAAATGACCATTCTAGGGCCTCTTCTTCATTCTTCTGTCTTGTCTTTTATTTACATGAAAATAAAGAAATAGTAATGTTGGTCATCCACCAAATACATAGAATGTCACGTGGCCTTAGTTATGGGGTGGTGATTGTATTTTATAAAAAAAAGAAAAAATAAAACAAATTGCTCACGTTCGGTTTGATTGTGCTGTGGGATCCTGGTTCTCTCTCTTCGCCTCCACGTGTAATTCGAATACGGAGGTGACCTTTCCCAGTAACCGTTTCTCTCTTCGTTCCCGACTCACCAATCTCGCAAAACCTAACCCTAGCCCTAGCCTTAGCCTTCACAGCAGCTCGTCAGACCACAAAAACCCTAATCCTCTTCGATCACATATGGCCGACCACCACAAAAACAACCACATGAATGCGTCTTCTTCTGTTGCGGCCGCCGCTGATGCTGATATGGCCTCGGCTATAGTAATGGCGATTGACGGATCGGAGGAGGACTCGGTTTTGTCGGGGTCCCAGTTCCTGAGTCGGGAAGAGGTCCTGAAGCGGCGAACTCGCCGGCTTAAGCAACTGGTGGAGATCTACAAAGAGTACTACTGGGCTTTGATGGAGGAGCTTAAGCTCAAGTATAGAGAGTACTATTGGGACTACGGTAAAAGCCCCTTCGTTCAAGAAGAAGACGATGACCACTACCATAGGGACATGGGCAACAACTCTGTTCCTGGAACAGCAACACTAGCACCAGAGGACAATCAAAATAGCAAATTGGGGTCGGGATCAGGGTCGGGGACCGGCAGTGGGAATACGTGTGAGGTACATGGGTGCAAGATGAAGGCCATGGCTCTCACCAGGTTTTGTCACGCCCATATATTATCCGATGCCAAGCAGGAGCTTTACAAGGGCTGCACCTATGTCACCAAAAGGTTTGCTATCTGTCTCCGTCTGTTCTTCTGTTATCGTTTTCTGAAAATTTATTTCTCTTGACTTGTTTGCTTTAATTTCGTGATAAGAATGAGTTGAATTATCTGGAACGCTTAATAAGATTGATCCAAGTTTGAAATTATAGAACTTGTTATGTATGGTTCTGTTAAGAAGAGGAGGAGGAGGAGTGACAATTATGCTTTGTCCGTCACAAAGCATGCTTTTCAGTTTATTGCCATATAGATGCTTTGAATATGGAAATGGTGAGGACTATATTTATTAGTTAAGTCTATAGAAATAACTCTAGAAAAACTCAAGTCATCATTACAATTTATAACATCAATCAACATCCAGTATTCCTATAGAACACCTCAAGTAAAAATCATCAGAAAAGGATAGGACATCCAATTTTGAGTGTTAAGGTTTCATAAGTAAATTGGTTAAAATGGCTTTGGTGTAGTGATTTATGGCATTAGAATTGTTAATGTCATCAACGATTTACTGGAATTTCTCTTTTTGTTTAAGATATTGGCTTGAAGTTGATGATAGTCCAATCCTTGCTACAACAAGCAATCTCTACTGAAAGAGGTGGTAACTGTCTCTGCTGCAATGTTTGTAAAATGCCTTCCTGGTGTATAAACTATTCATCTTCTCCTTGGAGCCATTCTTGGAGGTTTCTTTAATTTCATAGCAACCTTGTGAGGAAAATCCTTGGATATTGAGGTGTGGCCTCACCTTAAGATGCCTTATATCTGATCTAAACTGGTTTTACAGCCCCAAGTCCCAATCAGTTGCTTTTGTAGAGTTGGGCATCAAGACACTTGTGATATATATTTTAACTCTTTCTATGGTGGGGGCTTAGGAAATGTAATGAGTTGAGGCAGGTTTAAGAAGAATGTCAAATCAATACATTTCCTTGTCTGTTTTGATGAGGGAGGACAAGGTGGAAGTGACTCTTACAAACTGTAGTTGTAGGATCTGCTCTGCACCAGAGTAAATTTGGTGAAAACATGATAAATTCCATTCTGATTAAAATCATAGTTGTTGAAGGTGCAACATTCACTGAGGCCCAAAGAATGCTTGGGGGCTGAGCCCGAGGCGCAAGGGGAAACTATTATTTTCAATTTAAAACTAAAAATGAAAAGACATATCTATTCTGAAGAAACAGAAAAAATAAAAAAGAAACAGAGTTGAAACGAAAAAGGAACTAGTAGAAACAGAAAAAGAGAAACTGAACACTTGTATATTTTCAATTTAATACTGAAATATGAATTAGTTGAAAATAAAAAGAAACAACCATAAAAAAAAGAAAATAAAAAGAAACAGAAAACTAAAAAACACAAGTAAAGCAAAACAAAAACACATAGGATGCACCACTGCAAATGAACAGAAAAATCAAAATAAAACAACATAAAACAACAACCACTACAAATAAGTCTTTGGAGGATGGTTGCCTGCTTCCAGCAGCAACGATCCCAGATGTGCCACCTATACTTCGGTGTGTCACATATGATTGATAGTCAGTTGACAGTCAGTGCATGAGAGCTCTAGTGGTCATCTGGCGATCACTAACGACCTCGCCTCGTCTCTAGCTGATCTACATGTACATTGTCTCATATCAACAAGAAACTAATTCTACAATAACAAATCGAGCAAAAGCATATGCGATTTTCACTCAAAAAAGACAACTTTGTTTTGTTCGAGAATTTCTGTTTTTCTGTGAGTGGATAGTAGACTTTTCAACCCCCCCCCCCCCAAAAAAAAAAAAAAAAAAAAAAAAAGACCTTTGGACTTCACAAAGAATGTTGGAACTTTTCTTTGTATTAGGGTTTATTGTCTTCCACTTTGTGCCTTAGCATGAAGTGTGTGCCTCATGCGCAACGCCTTTTGAAGGGTGTTGTGACTTGGCCATGCCCTATGCCCCTCACACCTTTGACAACATGTGAAATTGGACTCATGGAAGAGTAAGAAGCAGAATGTGGTATCTCGGTCTGGTGCAGAATCAAAATATTGAGCAATGGCATAGTCAACATGTGAACTTATGTGGATCCATCAATTGAGGAGTGAAATTGGATTGGACAATCCTGTACCGTTGAAATTATGGTGTGATAATCAAGTTGTTCTTCATATTGCATCAAATTCGGTTTTGCACGAGAGAACCAAACACATTATAGTTGATTGTCATTCCATCCGAGGAAAAATCCAACAAAATATCATATCAACTGGTTATGTCAAGACAGACGAACAACTAGGTGATATATTCACAAAGGCATTGAATGGTTCTAGAATTGATTATCTATGTAACTAGTTGGGCATGATTAATATCTATGGTCCAGCTTGAAGGAGAGTGTTATAGAAAGTATATATATAGAAACCAGATCTAGAGCATTCACTGTTGTAAATATAGAAGGTATAGGATAATCAACTCTGTAAATATAGAAAGTAGAATATCCTAAGCATGATCCTAGGATCTAGAATGTATATATAATGGTGTAATGTGCCTCTGCAATGATATAAAAAACAGAATATTTCTTCTCTCTATTACAATCATGACACACATGCATATATGGCCATCACCACCTTTTATGACTTGGCAAATAAATAAGGGGGTACATTGTTATCAAGGGGGTGATTGGCGTTTTACCCCAAGTCAAATGACATAGGTTCACTTGATAAACAATGCACAATGATTATCACCTCATTTGTCATAATTGGTGTTGGAAGTCTATGCATATTATGGATTTGTTCATATGCATGAGAAACTGTTTTGTAGGTGTCACAAGGTTTTATCATTTAATTCAACACATTCAAACGTGTCAACAAGTGATCCAAGCACATTGAATGGACAGGAGATGTCAGGGGAGAAGATAGTTTGTTTAATTTTGCTTTTTTGCACCTTAGATTTCCTAGGAATTCTTGTTAGTTTCCTTCATTTGATTGGACCAGATTTGGACATGTAATAATTTTAATTCAACGGTAAATTTGTAGTTATTACATGTCAATTAGGTTCAATCTAGACTTTGTTCCATGCTATACTATGTATTTATCACTTATTTTCTAGAATTTTGTTTAAATTGTCAGATTAAGAGTGATTAGGGGATTTTGTAAAAATAAAATATATTTTTGGGGTTTGGGTGTGATTTCCAAGAAAAGGAAAAAATCCCCAATTTTTCAATGCTAACACACCAAAAAGGGGGCACTACAAGCAAGAAGTCCCTACAGCTTGCGGGTGCTATAGAACCTTGCAATCCCCTAGTTTTAGTAGGTGGTAGTCCATCTCTCTTAGCTTGAGTAGGTGCTAATCATGTCACAAGCAGCCCCTAGCTCTCAAGCTAGAACAATCCCTCGTACATAAGGTGATAATACAAGATATAACCTCACATCTCTACTGATTAATGATTTACAAGAAGAGATAGAAAGTATATGTCAATGAAGCATTGCTTGAATCTTCTTCTTCTTGCATGGTAAAACCCAAGATCTAGCATTAGAGGTAGATTGAGCTCAAGCATTAGAGGTAGATTGAGCTCAAAGGTGAATGCTTTTGAAAGTAAAACGATTGTACAGTCTGAAATGTTTATCAAATAAATTTCAAAATTTAATTTTCATGTTTGTCTGATAACATGGCTGTTTATCACTAAATTATATCCCTTGTATAGTACAAAATATACTTTTTAGTATGAAATGTTTTTAATGTTACTTAGCCACTTAAAAGAATAAGTATAATTTGTATGACTTCTTGAGAATATGACAAAGAATTCTAAAAGCAAGCATACCTCAAACAGAACTTGTATTTGTTTTTTAATTGGATTCCATGCAAAGCACAGGTTTGTTGCTAATTTGTAAAAATGGATTGTTGTGATTTTCTAATTGAATAGTTGTTTATTTCACAGTTCAACTACTGGTCCTACTTTTTGCATGAAACCAATATTGAGAGCTGCTGTTCCTTCTCTCTGCTCTGTTCATCTACAAAAGGCTGAAAAACATGTGACGAGGGCACTGAGGAAGGCAGGTCTTAATGTTACTTCTACAAGTAAACTTGCTCCGAAGTTCCATGTTGTAGTTGCGGAATATGTCCGGCAAATTCAATCCAAACGGAGAGCTGCACAGAAGGCACTTAGTGATGCTTTGGAGAAGAAAGAGGGTGATGCTAATTGAAGCTTTGGATGTGAAGATAAAAATTGTTTGTTATAGCTTTGTGAACTTAGTGGAACAGACAGCAAGGATGGAACTTTATGGCTGATTGGAATTGGATGAACCAAGACTGAGTTTTGGATGGGGCATGCGTTTGTCCCTTGACCAGGAAAAAGACTTTTGCCTATTGAAGGTATTTCATATTTTGTTGATTCCTCCATTTTGACTATTTATACCTTCGAAGTGTTGCTTTTGGATTGTTTTATTGGTTACTGATAAAATGCCAAAATTTGTGATTGTTAACTGTTAAATTTCTCCTTAAAAAAGATTAACTTGTAGTATTTGATGATACAATTTTAATATGAGGTTCATTCAAATTAAGAGGAGGAAAAAGAAAAGAAAGTAGAAAGATTGAGAGAGTTGAAGGGCAAAGAACAAACAAGATTATTGGGTTACTATTCTTGGAAGAGTAATCATTCAAGAGCCTCTGGTTGCACCATTGGCTTTTTTAAGGTCCCAGAAATATTTCACATCTTAAGGGTTGACACAGACTGCCTATTTGACAAATGGTTCCTTATCTCCTACAGCCACCTGGTCATCTTCCAGCTGTGGCATGTGAGGTGGGGAGAATTACGGTATTCAGTAAATATTTTCAGAATAGTGATATTTTAATAATTTTTAAAAAGTTGTGGTAAATTATTAAAAATTGTTGGGGGATCTCATATGGGTTTGTTGGATTTTAAAACTTTTCACATCTCATGTGTATAGCAGAAAGAAACACAAGACTCATATAAAGCTTTGGTGTTTTCGCAATATGCAATAACCATGCAAAAAAACTGAACTTTTCAGTAGATGTTACCTCCTTGAAGAACCAATGTTTGAAGCAAAAGATGCTTAACAAACTAACCTTTTCCTCCTCAAGTGTGGAGGGCCTAGATTGTCCACACCAAGCAAGCTTCCAAAACCCTTGAAACTCCTTTAGTGCTACCTGAAGGCTACAAGGGAATGTGTGGGCTTGAACCTATTCTTGTTTTAAAAAAACAAGGCTCATCACATGAGCAAATTGAGAGAAGGAAGAAGAAGAAGAGAGAGTTATCGAGAGAGCAATAACCAAAAAAACCATGTTCTTCTTCTTGAATCTCACTTTTTATATGCAGAAGTGGAACGGATTAGTGGATTTCTGGATAAATCTACTCATAGCCCATATAGCATAAGAGCATGACAAGTGGTATGAGAGTTGGTGGACTTTCCACTGACTCTTGAACATTTCACCCAGAGTCTGTCAAACAGAAACTGTTGACAGTTTTCATTAAGTGATTGATAGTTTTTCAACTTTTGAAAAACAATCGATGGTTTATAAAAAGAAGTCGATAGTTTGGTGTTTGTTGTTACAAGGCCTTTACTCGATTGCATACAAATCTGTCATGAACTCATAATGACAATTAGACCCTCCATTAACTCTTAATGGCATTCTATTACCTCTTAATGGCATCAAGAACATAATACAAAGCCCATAATTCTTATCTGCTTTTGGATGTGTGACTTTCCAAATAGCAATTAGGAAACATCAACCTTCTTTGATGTCAATCAAACTCTTTGATCTATTTTGAGAATCTCTCCATGTTCTCAAAATATCCTGACGATCTTAAGTGACGTCTAACAACATATCAAGATAATGTAAATGGTAATGCAGTCAATTCAGAGGGAATCTATTTAGTTGATGATTACCATATAATTCAATCCTTTCATTACTAATGTTTCAACTAAGTGGGAACCATGGGGTGATTAAACTAACTCGATACTATGTGATAGATCTTAGTTGGTGTGAACTGTGTGATGAAATGACACATTGAGAATTTCTTTTCAATCAATCATGTGTGTCACAACCCAAGGGCTGATCTGTAATTAGAAGTGTGTAGTAGGGTATAAAGGAAGATTGGTGTAACTGTAATAAGCCCACTTGGCACACGACAGCTCATTTGGCACGTGGCCACTTGGAGGTTCTAGAGAAGTAGTTAGAGGAAGCCTCTAGTTGTAACCAACCCCTATAAATAAGAAGTTATTCATGAGAATGGGGATATGTGAAGATTAATCCACAAGTCCTTTCCCTCCTAATTCAGTCTCCATTCTCTCTTATCTCTCTCTCTCTCTCTATCCATCTCTCTATTTCCCCCTTCTTCCTGCCAAATCTTTTCCCAATTTCGGGAGAGACTTTCGGTCAGATCCAGAGATCTGACATTTGGTATCAGAGCTAGCGACCTATCGGGTGTAGAATGGTTGAAGGAATGCGAGCAAAACAAGCCGAATTGCGGCTAGATGCTGTGGAAGTCGAGCTGTGCCAGAACCAGGTATAAGTAGAGGATTGCTTGGAAATTCTGGAATTGGGCATCTGGAATACTTAGGAGGAGATTAGCAGGAGTTGATCGGAACACATGACCAATTTGGATCGGGTTGCGACCGGAATTAGATTGGAATTTGCAGGGTATGCGGCCAACTTCGATCGGGCCGTTAGTGGACTCAGGGATGAATTTGCGGGGTTAAGCCATCAGCTAAGCCAGCAAGTGAGTGTTGCCTTGAGCATCTTTGCTAGGTAGCCCTAGGCCAGTCTGCTGATTGACTTTTCTCCAAGGGCCTCATCGACGCCCATCCTGACTACGCCAAGAGCGAGGCAGGGGCCTAACGACCCAGTGGAGGCCAGGAATAGGGGAGAAACAAAGGACGACATCACGCACTGAGGAGGAGGATTGAATCACTCCAATCCTCAGGGGCCGCGAATGGATATTCCCCTGTTCAAACGTGACTGACCTAGGTGGTGGGTAAGACGTTGTGAGAGAGTCTTGTACCAGTATAGAGTGGTGGAGAGGGACAAGGTGAATTTGGCTGCGGCTTACTTGGATGATGTAGCCAATGCTTGGTTCCAGAATTGGAGCAGGGGAAGGGAAGAGCCGAGTTGGCCACGGTTCGTGAACAACATTTGCAATTGGTTTGGGGAGAAGACAAGGACCAATGTTATGGAAGAGTTCAATAAGCTTAAGCAGAAGGGATCGGTGGAGGATTACTTAGTGAAATTTGAGGAGTTGAGATTGCTGTTATCCTTAGCTCACCCCACCTTGGATGAGGCTTATTTCGTATCTAACTTCATCAGCAGATTGGATGAACAGATCCGCCCACAGTCAAGATGCTCTATCCTACATCAGTGGCAGAAGCCGCTGAACAAGCTTACCTACATGAGATGGCCTTGGACGTCTTTGCCAAGAGACATTGATTGCCACATAAAAGGAGTAAGGAGGAGAACTTGTTGGGGCCTACGAGTAGGGGTAGCAACTCACCATGGCAGAGGAATGGGATTGGGTCGCAAGAAGGTCCCAGTTCGCGCCAAACCAGACTAAGGACCTCACCCTCGATCAGAAGCGACAGTTGAGACTCTGCTTTTGTTGTGGAGAGAAGTACGGACCGAGACACTAGTGCAAACGAATGTTGCTTACCATGGAAGGCCACCAGGAGGAAGAGGAGGAAAATGAAGGAGGTGAGGAACCTGAGGAGGAGACGGAAGAAGACGAAGGTGGGGAAATATCCATGCATGCATTGCAAGGCCATGCATTTGGCAGAGTATTGAAGGTAAGGGGAATGACTGGGAAAAGGAGTCTGGTGGTACTCATTGATAGTGGAAGCAAACACAGTTTCCTTGATAAGGAAACAACCTCTGCCTTCCAGAGTAAAATGCAAGAGACGGCTCCTTTGTCGGTAATGATTGCAAATGGAAGCAAGATGGTAAGCCACTACAAGTGTAGATAATTTAAATGGAAGATGGGAGGTCATGATTTTGCAGTGGACCTAAGGATCCTCAGGCTTGGGGGATGCCACATTGTGTTGTGCATGGACTGGATGAGGACGGCAAGTCCTCTTGTGTTTGACTTCAACACCCTAGAAGTCACTTTTGATAAGGAAGGCCAAAAAATTACTTTGAAGGGGTGTCAAGAGACAGGAGACTGCAAGGTAGTGACGAGCAAGACACTGCAGAAGCTATTGGATCAAGGGGGAACATTGGTAGGGCAGTTGCATTCCTTATATGCCCTGGAGAGGGCCAACTACCGAGGGATGGGCAATGCCTCTGTCAAGCTAAGAAAAGAGGGCCAACCTACAGTCCACTCTCCTGAACTCAACCATACCTAGGTACAAACTCTAGACTCTATTCGCTTATTGTTGATGGAGTTTGAGGATTTGTTTGCCACCTCTACTAACCTACCCCCACACCGATTTCTTGACCACTCCATTCACCTCAAACCAAATGTTGAACTAGTTAACCTAAGAGCTTTTCGGTACTCACCTGTCCAAAAGGCAGAAATTGAAAAACTTATCAAAGACATGATGGACAAATCTCTCATTCAACCTAGCCAAAGTCCCTTTGCCTCTCCAGTCCTCTTAGTAAAGAAAAAAGATGGATCATGGAGGTTTGTGTGGATTATCGGCAATTAAACACCTTAACCATCAAAAACAAATTCCTAGTTTCGATCATTGAGGACCTCCTAGACGAACTAATAGGAGCAGCCATCTTCTCAAAGCTGGACCTTACCTTCGGATACCACCAGATCAGAATGAACCCAAATGACTGCCATGAAACAGTTTTCAGGACACACCAAGGACACTATGAGTTCTTGGTAATGCCCTTTGGCCTTACTAACGCTCCTGCTACCTTTCAAGCTCTTATGAATCACATTTTTGCTCCCTATCTTAGAAAATTCGTGGTGGTCTTTTTTGATGACATATTAATCTACAATTCCCAGTGTTCTAAAAGGCGCTAGGCGCTAGTCGGGGCCTAGGAAAATTGCTATTTTTTTTTTGTTTTTAAAATTTTGTGATGTAATTTGATGTAAATCAAAGTTAAAAAGCATTGATAATGCAACATAAACCAAAAATACAACAATAATGGAATGACAAGTGAAATATAAAATTAAGCATGAGAAACCTATATATAACGAATAACCACACTTAATATTCAAAATAACAATAACATATCATGGATGTAAAATAATTAAATAATTCAAATTAAGACAATAAAATAACAAAATAATTTATGTTTTACAATATAATAAAAACAGAAATATAAACAATAATAAAAACATCAATATACTTTCAAATTTTTTGGAAATATTATAGGATATATATAATTAATAATAAAAACTAAATATAAATCTAATAATTACATATAAATAGAAAAGAAAAATGAAATAAAATAAAAAATTAAAAACATAAAAACGAAATCGCAAAAGCAAGCGCAGCAAACGCAAAACAGAGAGAGAGAGAGAGAGAGGGGTTACGAGTGGGCTGGACGGAGATGGAGCTTGCTGCGGCGGAGATGGAGCTCGACGGCGAGGACGGGGGCGGAGGCGACGATGCTGAGGCAACGAGGAAGCGGAGGACGCGACGGAGAAGAGGCCGGTGACAATGAAGCTTGGCGGCGAGGATGGAGCTGGACGCAGCGACGGCGGTGAGCTACTGGCGGGCCGATGAAGCTTGGCGGCGTTGAGGTGAGAAGAGAGTGAAGAGGGCGAGACGCTAACAGCAATAGGTTTGATTTTTGATTTAGCAAAAAAGCCCTAAAAATTGATATTTAAACCGAGAAAAACCCCTAGGCGCTCTGGCCGACTAGGTGCCCAAGCCGGCCGATTACTCGGGCCGGCGCCTAGGAGGCCCGACTAGGGCAATTTCAGGGCGGCCGCTGGCCGCCTAGCGCCTAGGCGGGCGCCTAGCCCGATTTTTAGAACACTGACAATTCCAGCCTAAACCAGCATGTAACCCATCTCTGAAAGGTATTTGAAATCCTCAAAAACCATCAGCTATTTGTGATGAAGTCTAAGTGCACCTTTGCTGAGCCAAGAGTGGAATACCTAGGCCATGTAATCACTGGCCAATGAGTAAGTACAAATCCCCAGGAGGTGGAAGCTATGAAGAATTGGCCTAAACCAAGAACACTGAAGGAGTTGAGGGGATTCCTTGGCCTCACTGGCTATTACCGACGGTTCATTAGAGGCTATGGTGTATTGAGTAAGCCCTTGACAACTCTACTATAAAAGAATAACTTCTATTGGGGCAGCGGAGCAAATAAGGCTTTCGCAGAATTAAAAGAAGCAATGACTCAAGCTCCGGTGTTAGCCCTTCTAGACTTTTCGAAAGAATTTGTGCTAGAAACGGACGCTTGTGATGTGGGAGTAGGGGTTGTGCTAAGCCAAGAGGGTAGACCCGTGTCCTATTTGAGCCAAACCCTTGCACCCTGACACTTAGGCCTTAGCATATACGATAAAGAATTATTGGCTGTATTGGTGGCGGTGGACAAGTGGAGGTATTATCTAAAAGGTAGGAGGTTCATTATAAGAACAAATCATGAAAGTTTGAAGTTCTTATCTCAATAGAGGGCACACAACCAATTGCAACGTAAAGGGATCACTAAGTTGATGGGGTATGACTATATCATCCAATACAAGAAGGGTGAAGAAAACTTGGTGGCAGATGCACTATCAAGGAAGGGGGAACCAGTTAGTTGACACACCATCTCAGCCCTGGTACCAGATTGAGTGCAGGAGATCACTAACAGTTACGAGCACACGACATGGATTAAGGAGAAAATAACTAGGCTGACAATACACCCTCAAGGGGAGGCTGGATATTCCTTCCAAGGAGGCTTGTTGAAATACCAAGGTTGGGTGGTTATAGGGGAAGATGATCAGTTGTGAAGCAGGATCTTGCAAGCACTACATGATTCCCCCGTAGGGGGTCACTCGGGGCTGAATGTAACATATCGTCGGGTAAGATAATTATTCTATTGGCCCGGCCTAAAGAAGGATACCACTAAATATGTGCTGCAATGTACCACCTGCCAATGATGCAAACATGAGCAAATACCCTACCCTGGTCTATTACAGCCACTAGAGATTCCCTCCCAAGCTTGGGAATAGATCTCTATGGACTTCATTGAGGCTTTACCTAAGTCTGAGGGGTTCGACACCATCCTGGTAGTGGTCGATAGACTGACCAAGTATACTCACTTCCTTTTCCTTGCCCACCCTTTTGTAGCCCCTGAAGTGGCTAGGAAGCTTATGGACGGAGTCTTTAAAATACATGGGAGTATTGAAGGTTATGGTTTCAGATCGTGATAAAATTTTTACAAGCCAATTTTGGAAGACCCTGTGTCAAGGATTGGGGATAGGGTTACAAATGTCATCCGCCTACCATCCGGAGACCGACGAACAGATGGAGCGCGTCAACCAGTGCTTGGAGACATACCTCCGGTGCCTTTGTTTTACAAAACCCAATAGTTGGAGTCGTTGGTTACCACTAGCTCAATGGTGGTACAACACCAACTTCCATACAGCTCACAAACGGTCCCCATTTGAGGCTTTATTTGGTTACCCTCCCCCTATCATTTCAGCAGTGATACAGTACACTCCCGCAGAAATATCAGCTGACCACTACCTATAAGCAAGGCAAGACGCTCTTCAGATAATAAAGAGGGAACTTAGCATGGCCAACAGAAGATGAAACAGTGGGTAGATAGCCATCGCACGAATAGAACCTTCGAGGTGGGTGACGAAGTCTATTTGAAGGTCAAAAGGTTCCAACAACAAATAAGGGACCTATCTCTAAAATAAGCCCCAAATATTATGGTCCCTTCAAGATACTGGCCAAGATAGGATCCATGGCATACAAGCAGTAACTTCCTGATGGTGTGGGTTTGCATCCGGTCTTTCATGTGTCTCTTCTCAAGCCAGCAAGGGGAATCACAACTGATACAAGCTGGGAAATACCCGAGTTACAAGATGATACAGTACTAGAAATCGAGCCTAAAGCAGTGCTCGATCGTTGTGTCATTTACAAGGATTCCCTGCCCATCACTCAAGTTCTAGTCCAATGGGCGCACCTGCATTTGGATAACACCACTTGGGAATACCTGTCGGAGCTCCTTTAGCGCTATCCTAGGGTGGCCAGCTTCCTCTAATTTCTTGGGGGCAAGAAATATTTCAAGGGGTGGGGAGTGTCACAGCCGAAGGGCTGATCTGTTGTTAGAAGTGTGTAGCAGGGTATAAGGGAAGATTGGTGTAACTGTAATAAGCCTACTTGGCACATGGCCACTTGGAGGTTCTAAAGAAGTAGTAAGAGCAAGTCTCTAGTTGTAACCAACCCCTATAAATAAGAAGCTACTCACGAGGACAGGGATATGTGAAGATTAATCCACAAGTCCTTTCCCTCCTAATTCAATCTCCATTCTCTCTTATCTCTCTCTCTATCCATCTCTCTATTTCCCTCTTCTTCCCGCCAAATCTTTCCCCAATTTCGGGAGAGACTTCCGGTCAAATCCAGAGATCTGACAATACTATGTGATAGATCTTAGTTGGTGTGAACCATGTGATGAAATGACACATTGAGAATTTCTTTTCAATCAATCATGCCTTGGCCAAGGCAAGGACTTCTTGTATTACAGATTAACAAAAGATGACATAGGATGTTTGCCTCGTGTTTGAGATAATGGATCCTATCTGATAAACACCTGTCTTCATATATTAGTCTAATGAGACCATACAGTGAACATTCCCACCTTGCATTTGGGTGAATCCAAGTCCACATCACTAACGAATCTCGTACACTAATACATAAGACAACTGTGATGCTTCAACTTAGAGGGTTAGTTACATAATCACAACTAATAACAAATCATTAATCCACTTTGCCATGTGATTTGTTATTAACTCGGTGCATTGTTCAACCAACAACCACCCATATGATTACTATGAGCATCTTATGTTTTGTGGCATGTGACTTACCATTGGTTATTAGTGATATCTCGTACTAACCAAAGTAACAAAAGTTTGTGCTAGTCTATGCTCGCTTGATTAAAGTCCTCGTTTAAGGAAGCTAAGGGCTAGGAACAATTTAAGACTTTTTGTACTAAAGAATCTTGTCCACATATTCTTAACAACTTAAGAATGAAATTTTTAACAAGAAATCTAGGGACTCCTTCATACAAAATTGGAGAGTTATGAATGAAAATAAGGTGCCATCTTATAAATATTATGTGCAAGAATACATCAAAATGCCATTTTTAGATGTCATATAGATTTAGCATTCGGGCATGTTTAACAAAAATTCAATACAATGTTATCATATTTTTAATATTGTAGTAATAAAAATAATTATTATTAACGATATTGATTATAATTTTTATTCTATTCCAGAATTTTAGAAATGTTATATTATTGATATTGTTGTTCTTAATGTTTTTATTATTTACTATATTTTTACTATTTATAATATTAATATTGTTGATATTGCTACAACAACATCTGAATCCTTAATTTCACTTAGTTGGGGCAGCTATACAAAATCTAGCTTGTTAATCATCTATTGTTGATATGACTGTTATTATAACGCTATTTACTATTATGGAGAAGACTTTAAAGAATAGGAGTATTGTTGTAAGGATTATTGTAGTTAAAGTTGTTATAAGAGAAGTAACTGTGAATATTATTAGTACATGTCGCCGAAAGTTGGGTTAGAAGAGGAGATAAAGGCAAAATTTTGAGAAGACCAGAGGGGTTCGTACAAGGGATACCAAGGGTTGAGAATATCATTGTAGGAGGGAACTTAAATTGTCAAGACCCAACTTCACATTGTTAGTCTATTAGGGAGGTTTGGGTATATTACTTGGTCCTAGGAGCCCATAAGTCACATTTAGCTAGCACTTTTGGGTGAGAACTCGTGGTATTATAAGTAGTATCAGAGCCAACCTAGGACCACTATTGCATGGGTGTTGGCTAGGAATGTGTTCAGAATTTGACTTGGGTCAGATTGATTGATATGGGATTTCTAGCTTGGCGAGGACTTTAGGTATTAAGAGAGGGGAGTTAGAGTTTGTCATGACCCAATCTCACATTGTTGGGGGGGTGTATTAATTGGTCTCGTGAGCTTATAAGTCATTTTAGTTAGCACTTTTTGGGAGGACCCGTGGTGTTACATAAATGATCATGTGGGTAGAGAAGGGCGTGGGTAGAGAAGGGCATGGGCATAGAGATGTTAATAGAGGTTGTGGATTTGGGGAAATAAATAATGAGGGTGAAGTTATTTTGGATTTTTCCATGGCATAGGAGCTCATCTTAACACTAGGTTTAAGAAATGGATACAAAATGGCATATCAACCACCCAAATAGACTATTTTGTTATGAGACGAGGACCAATTATGTTGTAAGAATTGTAAGGTTGGAGATGCAATTAAGATGGTTTGGTCAACTGAGAAGAAGATTAATATAGGCTCTTGTGAGGAGAGTTGTAGTTGATGGAATGGAAAAAGTAGTTAGCAAAAGAGATAAGAGGAAGACAAAAAAATTTGGTGGGAGGCACTTAGGTTTGATATTAAGTATATGGACTTTACAAAAGATCAAGTAAGGGATAGAAATGAAGAGAGCTAGAATTCATATAGTCGATCTCACATAGTGAGAAAAACTTGGTATGTTGTTATTCAATTTTGCTATTTATTAATGTTTTTACTGTTTGGAACACTAATATTGTTAATATTTTTATATATTATAATATTATTTATTATTACTCAATTTTGAAATATGAATGCAATTAATATTAATGTAGTTGTTAATAGACAATTAATGTTAACATAGTTCTACTTTTTTTTTTTATAGATATTAATGTAAAAACAATTAGTATTGATTTTGATTGGACTAGGAACTCAAGTTCTGTATTTGGAAAATACGAGGAAAATATTTCCCTCTTTGGAGAAAATAGTAGAAAGAATCTTAAAAGATGTTTTCTAGCTGTCAATATAAATTTGAAAAATTGGAGAACAGTTTTTTGCCTTTTATTTGGAGTCTCATTTGAATGTGATTTTTAGTTTTTTGATTTCCTGTGAAAAAAGTTTCCATAATTGGACAGCTCCCTAGCAGCCCTGCCCCCACCTTTTACTACCCATATTAACTCAACCTTGTCACGTCTCATCCCAGGCCCCAGTCTAACCAATACTTCCACCCATTATTGATAATCCACCATGGCAACCAACTTTTTTTTAACTATTACACTTTCTTCCTAAAACTTTGATCCTTAAACTAGTATTTTCTATTAAGAAATAGATGGTCTGTTAGCAATAAGGTTAATCAGTTTTAACCTTTTCAAATTGGAGGGCATGGGTAAATTTGAAATGGTTGGCACTTGCAACCCTAATTCAGGGGGAGATTTGTGTAACTTACCTTTGTATAAGTTATGTAACAGAAATATTGATACTATTAGTATAGCAACAATATAGTACATTACTCTTATAACAATAATAACAAGGATTTTATCGTTATTAGTGATTACAATATTATTGTTAGCATTTTATGTCAAAATCGAAGTAGCTAGTACTTTCTCTGGGAAGGTTTTAAAAGCACGATGAGATGAAATTATGATTGCTCTAAGCAAATTGCAATAAATGGTAATACTGTTTTATAATAAAGTGTATACATGTATTTCACATGTGTACTCTTTGTCCTACATGTTTTTTTGAGATCATATTTTTGAAAATGCTGATGGTGATGGAGAACAAGATAGGAATATTTTAGAAGATAATGTAGATTATATTATTAATATATTTTGTTATTTGTTTTAGAATATCTTTGTTTATTTATCTCTTATGTAGTTTTAGGGAGATTATATTTCCATTCTAGTTAGGAAGGATACAATTTGATGTATATATGTTTCGTAATTAGCTATGATCTCTAGTCTATATAAACCCCTTGTGGATTTGAATATAACTTTGATTATTGATATTGCTTTGAGTAATCAGGATTTCTCGTGTTTTTGTTTCGGGTAGGTATTGGTCCATTGGGGAAGGAGTTTTGCAAGTATGCAGCAATGAGGCTAGTTATAGTAGTTCCCAATAAGCTGGGTGGATTGTTAATTATTTTGCCTTGGTGGTTCCTGCATTTTTTTTTTTTTGTTCAGTGGGTGGGTGGGGGGGGGGGCATTTATGGAGCTGTCAAAAGGTGCTAAGGAGTTGACAAGAGTTTAAAATCTCTGGTTCAAATGATGTGGATGGGTGTTTGTCTATGGTGGAACGTGGGAGTACTGTTGGATATCAGCTGGAAGTTGATCACTCTATTTGTGACAGATCCTTCTGGCACCACTTACAGGGATGTCTGGGGAACAAGATAAGTTAGCTAAAGTTCCTCTTAAATGGCTTCGGTGTTGATTCCGTCTTTGAGGTTTCACCTTCTTTCTATGAATATGCCATTCGTTTTATGAGAAGATTGGTCAAGAGAACTGAGTAATTTGATTTTGCAGTGTCAGGAGCCAGTTTGTTGCAGCCGTGTAGATTGTACTTGGAAGCTGGTACATGCTTGCCAGGGTGAAGTCCTGGATGGAGTTCATATTAAAAAATGTATGACATGAATGGAACTCTCATTCTATTCCTTATCCTTCGGAAAATGAGCTTGAATGGACCCTTGCTTGGAACCAGAGATTTAGAGATCATCTATCTAGTGATTCTGTCAAGGTGGTTGGCTGTGACAAGTAATCACATTAGAATCATCCATGTAGAAACTGTACAACTTCAAATGTTGGTATGCTTTTGATTGTATTAAAGACTTCCATGCTGTGATATGCATGCAACCAAAAGTCAAACTCTGAAGTTTTTCCAGTGGGAAAACTGTCAACTTAATCAGATGCTAGGTGGCTGCCAAATGGCTTGCATTACATTGGTTGAAGCTGTCTTTGGTGTGAACAGAATACTTGTATGGCCATCAGCTTTTGCAGAAAGGTAGAAGATTGGAACTATAATAGGATCCAGTAGTTAGGGGAAAAAAAAAACAGTTTAGATGATTCCTTTTTATTGAGGGAATTTTAGGGATAGATCTAGTAGAGATAGGTGGAACTGGCTAGGATGTCTATTTTTGCCATCACTCTATGATCATGATGGGGACATAAAGCATGGATCCATCTCAATAGAAAATGTATATGCACATCTGACTAAGCCATTTATAAGACTGTAATATCTGTTATTTTGCACGCCTGAACCAAATGTTTTCTAGTTTAAGATTACCTTCTAGTTGACTTGCACCCCTTCCTGATTAAAGTATCTTCTGTTCAACAGAAAACTTGATTGGATTATCACTATTGTTTTCACTGAAATCTTTTTTCCAGTAGGGAGTTCATAATGATCCAAAATAATAGTGATTTAGTTAAGAATAATGTTCTGTTCAGTGTTCCTGGTGTAAACAGTAAATACATCTCACTGTTCCAATTCAGATGAATGTAAATAATTAGAATATTAGAAAAGCATGGTAGTGTTTGCATTTGTCCAGGAAAAGGAAATGGTTTGCAAACATTTTTGTATGGATAATTGAAAAAGAAAACAGAATAATTCTTTTGACAAATATCTTGATTTCCTTGAACAGAAGGGCATCCTAGACCAACTTGAACCCATAACCTTTTGGTTAGAATGATCAATCTTACTGTTACTCCCAAGGATGATCAATCTTACTGTTACTCCCAAGGCTCACTCTCATTTTTTCAGTCAAACAAAAAGTAAAATAATTAAAACGTGACTCATCATTTTCATTTCCTCACCCCCCCGGCATTCATTTTCTAGTTTCAAACATATTGTGGAGTTTCCTTTTTGAGAGGGGTATAATTTGCATCTCTTCGTCAAATCTCATTTATGAGATCCAATGAATTGATTGGAGCTGCCATTGGGTAAATTCACATAATTTTTCTGCCAAGAAATTTGGATGTATGAGAATTCTGGAGTAGACTTCTGTAGTTCGATGGTTTGTATCCACCTTGCATCTTGTTAAATCTTCTTGAATAACACAATTGGATGTTTGAAATTTGATTGACCAGTTTAATGATGATTGATCTTTGTATAATAATGGGTGCAACTGGGAACATTTTATCGGAACTGATGTGTGCAAGTATTGCATGTTTTAATAGATCGGTTGGGTGGCATTATAAGTAGGATAGCGAAATGAGGAGTGATTTTTAATGGCGTTATAGATCATTACTAGCTATTTTCATAAAAATTTCTAGAAAATAGATGGGTGGGAACATGTTAATTTAAATAATTTATTCTATAAATAGTTCCAAAATTCTAGGTGTCCCCAGCACCCTGCCTTTACCGCTGTGTATGGTTCTTAATTGTTGAGTTGCTATTACTTTTTTGTGCTGCAAAAATGAGGGGTAAGTGAGACTGATTTGCAGATATACTCACATGAATTAGTGATATGATAAGATTTTAGAGTGTTTTCTAGACCTATGATGCGCTCGTAATACTAAATTTTTGCTTCATGCTATTCCTAGTAAAAGGCTTGAGCTGGCAGATTCTGTTGTCGCTGGTTATTAGTGCACAATTTTCTTTGTCGAACCTTCAGATGTTTTCTATGTATTGTTATCAAAATGTGCTGGTTTTTGTTTCTTTCTTTTACACTGCAGACGGTGGTAGCAAGGGGAAGACAAATCTTCTGCCTGGACTGAAGTGCGGGGGAGTAATGCTTGTGAAGAGCCGTGTCTGACATGTAGAGCAAGCCCTTTGTGTTGGCCGAGAGTTCTGTGCTGTTGCATTTTAGCATCCATAAGCTTTTCTGGTGATAGATGAAATTACCTGGAAATAGTTCTGATTTTTGACAATTGATACAAAAGCACTTGTGTTCCATTTGTCAAAACTCTTTACACAATATATCGGGGTTTATCTGTCTGGAAGTAGCGTAGAACATTTAGTTATGGAATCACACTATGAAATTGAGTACATATGAGAATGGGAATGGTTTCATGTATTTGGGCATATTATAGAGCCTATCCCAGCTTAGCATGCCCCTATCCTGATACATTTTCAAAGGATTGTTGTCCATGGGCAATACTGAAATCATGTTTTCCAAGCGGGAATTCTCGCTTTCTGCAGCTCTTGTCTCGTTGCTGCTGAAACCATGGCATTGCGCATGGTTCATTGGGCCTTCCACTTGATTGCTCTCCGAGGATTCCTAATCCTAGTCAGGTATGTATGGATATCACTTATCTGGCAGGAACTTAAAAAGATGGAAGGGTTTTGTTTCTTTACAATTGCACCCTGTTTTAGCAGCCTCCTTGTAGTTAAATTGAAATAGGTAATGGATTTGTTTCAAGGAAAGGCTAGCGATTTGATCCAACGATGGAGCGGATGGCAATGGCAATGGCACAATGTTAGTAATGAGTGTATCGACAAATGTTGTTGGTGGGTTTAGGGTGTTATCTTAGCGTGTTTTTTTTCCTCAGATTTATCAGTTGACTTGTGTTTTTGGAACCCCGAGTGCCTGCTCTGCTCAAATAATATATAAAATTATTATGCATAATGTTGTAAGTTTATTAATAATAATTACATTAAAATAGAAAAGTCTTTGTCCATAAATTTTTGTAATTTTTCTTTTCAGAATTGCAGTGAGGATTGCGTGAAGAATGGGTGATTAAAGTGAAGACCCCAGCCAGAACACTACACTTGGGGGGGTTAGTGCTTTTAAAGCGCAATATTAAGTAGGGTATTATCATTGGTGTTGGCTTGGCTTGGGTTTCTCTACATTATAATTCCATCTTTTAACATGAGATTATTAGCAAGGCACTTGACTTTTGCCTGAATCTCATGCTTTTGTCTTTAAAGTGAGCGTTGTTTGCTCTCCCCTCATCTTGTAAATTAACGTACCCTACAAAACTGCTTATATTGTCACGCCCCAATCACTCTCCCGAGTTGGGCGTGTGACACTTAGCTTTGAACCAAACTCCCCTCCTGTTGCCAAGTTTGACTCTTTTCTCAAGCTTTTTAATCTCAAAAGCTATTTATTTTAGAGGGAGAAAGAGAGAGAGAGAAGCTCTAAAAATGCTTTAATTAAATAGGAAATAGAGTTGGTACAAAATGAGAGAGGTGGAGACATTTATAGCCATTCATTTATTCTAAAATTTCTTCCATCATCAATGCATTCTAAAACAATCTGCTATCTCCCTACCAACTAATACATCTTTACTAGATAGATCACTCTAGAACATACAAGAATAGTAGTCAAGAATATGAAAGAATTTATTAAGATATTCTAGATTTTTTTTTTTTTTTTTTTTGGGGGGGGGGGGGGGGCTACAAGCTAAAGTGTTCTAAGAATCCTTTGGAACCTTCTAGGGTCTTCCCTTGGCGGGTGGGGGGTGTTGGCGCTACAAGCTAAAGTGTTCTAAGAATCCTTTGGAACCTTCTAGGGGCTTCCCTGCTTCATCTCCCCTTGTAGCTCTCAAGCACTAGGGATATTTTTTCTCAACTGGTGCATGTTGGTTTATTATCGTGCAACAATTTTGGGCGTAGAATTGATTCCAGGTACTTGGTCATGCAAGCCACTGACTTGTTCAAGATGGCAAAGTTTCTTATCTTCCGTTCATGCCATCAACCTTCTCCATTGCAAGTAGTGGTTATGATTGAGGAGGAAGGTGGTGGTAGTTCACATGTTTTATTTTAAATCCATACTTGGTGATGAGATCAATAGAGCTGTAAAAGATGTCAAAGATCCTTTAAGCCTAGATGCCAAAGATCCTTGAGGTCCAATCACAAGAGCAAAGATAAAGAAAATGAGAGAGACACTCAACAGGTTAATTGAAGACATTCGAGCCAAACAAGGCTTTATTGATGCATCTACCAATTGAAAGATAACAAGTGGAAGTCAAGCCTATGTCCATTTAATCAGCATGCTAGCCCATTAGAAGATGACACGTGGCAGCCATTAGAAGATGACACATGACACCCAAGATTATGTCCATGTGTAGTTGGCCAACAAAATAGTTGTTTAATTTCTTAAATTATATTATGGAGGGTACCAGCCATTAAGGTAGTGGGGTGAGTGTGTGGCTGGTAGTTATTGAGCATTTGGGTAGTGGTTAGTTATTAGGTTAATGGGTAGTTATTTTAGGTTGGTAGTTATTTTATATTTGTTTTTCTATTTAAAGGGAATTGTAAACACTTCAAAAGGTTGGTTAATTTTCGTGATTATTGAAAGGAGAACTTTTTCACTTAGTTTTTCCAAGAATTCAAGACTTATCAAGATTGTTCCAATCTCGTGACGTCCAATTTCCAAGGCTTATCGCTCCCAATTTCTTCTCTTATTCTGGAGTGTGGCGTCTATATCATTCTTTTATTATTTTGTTTCATTTGCTTAAATCTGGTTTGGCTTTCTTGAGATGATGCTCAACTTATTCGTGGGCTTTTAGATGCAACCAAAAGGATCTTCATATGCTCGCATCACTTGGTATAACAAAAATAAACAAGACCCGTCATCTTCTTTGGGCAAAAAAGCTTTGGAATCTCTCCATCATAGTTTCTTTCTCCTCCTCGCCACCCTGCTCTCCACATCCATATTCATTGCCGTCCGTCAGATACTCAACCATCATACTCTCCTTTGCATCATATTCATCGCTACAAGTCGCCGTCGCTTCTTGATTGTCTCATCCGCAAATGTGGCCTTTCATCTCATTTGCATTTCTGGCCAAGCTTTGCAATCTCTGTCACAAATTGTCGTGGGTTGTTGATTATCTCATATGTAAGCTTGTGGTCTCAGTCACATCGTCACTGTCTTTGCTACTTAATTGCCACTCGATTACGGGCTTGCTATAATATTGTTTGTACGTGTTCTTGTTTTCTTAGATAAGATTTGCTTATGGCCTAACTTGTTCAAGAAGAAACGGGTGAATTCAGTGATTAATTTTTTTTTTATATTTTGAATAGAATTTTAATGATAAACAAGATTTGAATAATATAATAAAAAATTTTGAGTAAAAAATGTATTGCAATACTTGAAAAAGAAATAATGTATAAAATATTTATCGTAATTCACCTTCTCTCACTCTTCATCCACTAATCTAGTACCCACATGGAAATTTTCAAATTCACTAATGCAATTTTGGGTTGCAGACCTTAATTAAATACAACAACTAGCAACTAAGTTATCTCTTTAACACAATTGGTTAGGAAAACAAAAAATACAAATAAAAATGAAAGATGCAACTCTCAAAATATAACATGCTCTCTCTAATACAAGACTCCAACGAGATTTACAAGAAAATAACAATCCTTGATATAATTTAGAAGATAAAAATAAAGTAATTTGAAAATTCTGAGCTTTAAATGTGTAAACTCAAACTTTCAATGGCTACTTAGATCTTTAAAATGTCTTCTATTAGGGTTTCTCGAATGAAACAGGTCGATAGTTTTTATAAAATTTGTCAAAAGCAATCAAGGAATTAGTTGTTAGTTTACTATTATAAACCTTTGATTGTTTGTAGGAATTTAGTCCACAACTAGATATAGAGAATATGCAAATTGGTCAGTCAGCAGTTTAAAATAATCAGTTGATAGTTTAGGTTACGTTTTCTTTATTATTTTCAGTCTATTTTTAGTTTTTAATTTTTTAAAATAATGAAAATACGTTTATTTTGTTATTTTTAAAAATAAAATTTTGAAAACAAGAAAAAAATTTATAAAAAAACCCAAAACAACAAAAAGTAGTTTTAGTTGTTTTTAGTCAAAATAATCTCTAAGTCCAAAATATGGAAAACACAATATGTTTTCCATGTTTTGACTCTAAAAAAGAAAAGGGAAAAAAATAAAAGAAGAAAAGAAAAAGAGAAGAATTTATTCTTAAATTTTTAAAATAAAATTATATATTTATTTAAAATTTTAAAAATATAGTATATCTATATTATAATTAAAAATATAAGATAACATGTAGTATATTATTAAGTATATTACACGTATTATCTATAATAATATTTAATATAAATTATTACTCAGATTAGCAATTTATTGATTAAATTTATTATTTTATTTTAATAGTTGTTGTTGCTCAAATACAACAATTAGAATTTTTAGTAGTGGGATGCCCGTGGATGCCGTCGGCCTCGGGACTTGATCGAAGATTTGGCTGCAAAACTAAGGGGGGGCTTCCGAAGGGTTCCTTCCAAAGGGACGCTTCTGAAGCCTTCCTTCCGAAGACTTAATGTGGTCTTCCGAAGGTCGCTTCCGTTGTCAGCTTCCAAAGAGTTCAGGTGGGCTTCCGAAACTTTAGGTGAACTTCCGAAGGATGGCAACCGCATTGAGCTTCCGAAGGCATGATGGGTTTTCGGAAGGAAAAGAGGGTCTTCCGAAGGAAAATATGGGCTTCCGTAGCGTGATGGGTCTTCCGAAGGAAAAGATGGGCTTCCGAAGCCTGCTGCCGAATTGGGCTTCCGTAGCGTGATGGGTCTTCCGAAGGAAAATAGAGTCTTCCGAAGGTCTGTATGGGGCAAACAAAGGTTAGAAGGCTCGCGGGATTTTCCTCCCGCGAAGGCCCTCCGACGCTCAAGTCAGTAACGGAATGGAAAAAAGGACCAAATTTCGGAAGGAAAATGAGAGAGAAATACCGATGTCTAGATCCGTTTTTGAGGGTTGAACTTGGCCTTTTATAGAGATCGAGCAGGGAGTACACGTGGGCCTTCCGAAGGGCTCCTTCCGAAGGAACCTTCCCCAGCAGCTTCCGAATGGGGCTTCCGAAGCCCCTTCTTCAGTAGCTTCCGAAGCTCTTCCGAAGCTTTTCCCCTTAGCATCTTCCGAAGACCTCTTCCGAAGGGAACTTCCGAAGCTCCTTCCTCAGCATCTTCCGAAGACCTCTTCCGAAGGGAACTTCCGAAGCTCCTTCCTCAGCATCTTCCGAAGACCTCTTCCGAAGGGAGCTTCCGAAGCTCATTCCTCAGCATCTTCTGAAGCTCCTTCCTCAGCATCTTCCGAAGCTCTTTCCTCAGCAGCTTTCGAATGTGGCTTTCCCGCCATGCTTGGACTTTTTCGTCCTCGATTTTTTGGGGCACCACAATTGTCCCCCACTCTTTGTTTTGTTCTTCTTAGATACAAAATGAAGAGTATTTTCTAAGCATAGGGCGCCAACAATCGAAAATGGCTCTTCCTGAAGGACCTTGCTTCCCCAAGAATTTTCCTTCCTTGAGAATTTTTTCGGATGTAACTTTTAACAATGCTATGTCTGTGGAGCTCTTACGCTCTTGAGCTCGAGGAGGGCAAAGTAAGTGTCGCACGTCTAGCACCACTCATATGATCGAGAAGGGCCTAGAGATGGACCTTAGCGCTGATGCTTCTCAAAACCTGCTCCTTGGTGTGGGTTAAGGTCACGTGGATCGTCCCTTAGCCGAAGATTAGTGTCGACTTTATAATTTACATTATTTTTAACTGACTGTAAGGA
Source organism: Diospyros kaki (assembly GCA_036245055.1). Lineage (NCBI taxonomy): Eukaryota > Viridiplantae > Streptophyta > Magnoliopsida > Ericales > Ebenaceae > Diospyros > Diospyros kaki. The sequence goes on along the minus strand of BSEG01000010.1, from coordinate 21,751,178 downwards.
GCAATCATTTTGCTAGTTTCATCTCAAAGCACTCTTAGAATTTTTGACGCATTTCTTTGGCTATTGCGTTTCATTTTGTCATCTTTGGATGAATGTAGTTTCTTGGCAGTTGTTTCAACGTGCCTCATGTAATTGTCTTATTTGAATCACCACGTAATTCAATCATGTTTCCATCATTTGCTTGTTGGTCATGCGACTTGTATTCATACCTCTTCAGGCTTTGATTTATTAGCCACAATAGTTCAGTTTCTTCTGTTTCTGTCTACACCTTTTCTTCAAGGCTCTTTGGCCCCAGGAAACTCGGGATAGGCCTCGCGCCCCTGACATTACTGTGAGACTCATGCAACATTCATCGAGCTCTCGGCCTTTGTCTAGATTGGGGGATTGTCAAGCCTTCGTGAACGTTTTCGGGAGGGGCCTTTGTTTGCCATAGGGAAGCTAGATTGGGCTAAAGATCCAACGTGGGATTCATTTCGAGCGTCCAAGTCTTTTCCGGGAGACCTAGGCGCCAGATCGATCAAGGAGTCGGGTCTAGCTTAGGAGCGTAGCACCGGACTCAGTCGAGTGATCTAGGTGAGTCTGCGGGCATAAGTGTCGGAGCATCCGATGATCCCGAGTTAGTCTATCGTCATAGGCGTTAAATTGAGTCGTGGAAGTCGAGTTTTTGAGGGTTGTATCTCGTCTCTTACTCTCTTCGTTTATCCCTTTGAGGTCCGGTCTGTCCAGAGGGATCTGGCTCTGACCAAAGATCCAATCCGAGATTCTTTCTGGGTGTCCGAGCTTGCCGGGAGACCTAGGCGCCAGATCAATCGAGGAGTCGGGTCTAGCTCGGGGCATAGCACCGGACTCAGTCGAGGGATCTAGGTGAATCTGCGGGCACAGACGTCGGAGCATCCGACGATCCCGAGCTGTTCTATGGTCATGTGCACCAAATCGCACCTGGGTGACACAAACCTCGTATGGCGAGGGTGTCTTTCGACTTACCATAGCTGCTCACTGCTTTGAGGTCCGGTTTGTCCTAAGGGATCTAGAGTTGGCCAAAGATCCAATCCAAGATTCCTTCCGGGTGTCCAAGCTTACCGGGAGACCTAGGCGCCAGATCAATCAAAGAGTCGGGTTTAGCTCAAGGCATAGCACCGGACTCAGTCGAGGGATCCAGGTGAGTCTGCCGGCACAGGCGTCGGAGCATCCGACGATCCCGAGCTGATCTATGGTCATGTGCGCCAGATCGCACCTGGGCGACACAAACCTCGTATGGCGAGGGTGTCTTTCGACTTACCATAGCTGCTCACTACTTTGAGGTCCGGTCTGTCCTAGGGGATCTAGAGTTGGCCAAATATCCAATCCGAGATTCCTTCCGGGTGTCCGAGCTTGCCGGGAGACCTAGGCGCCAGATCAATCGAAGAGTCGGGTCTAGCTCAAGGCATAGCACCGGACTCAGTCGAGGGATCCAGGTGAGTCTGCGGGCACAGGCGTCAGAGCATCCGACGATCCCGAGCTGAGCTATGGTCATGTGCGCCAGATCGCACCTGGGCGACACAAACCTCGTATGGTGAGGGTGTCTTTCGACTTACCATAGCTGCTCACTGCTTTGAGGTCCGGTCTGTCCTAGGGGATCTAGAGTTGGCCAAATATCCAATCTGAGATTCCTTCTGGGTGTCCGAGCTTGCCGGGAGACCTAGGCGCCAGATCAATCGAGGAGTCGGGTCTAGCTCAAGGCATAGCACCGGACTCAGTCGAGGGATCCAGGTGAGTCTGCGGGCACAGGCGTCGGAGCATCTGACGATCCCGAGCTGATCTATGGTCATGTGCGCCAGATCGCACCTGGGCGACACAAACCTCGTATGGCGAGGGTGTCTTTTGACTTACCATAGCTGCTCACTGCTTTGAGGTCCGGTCTGTCCTAGGGGATCTAGAGTTGGCCAAAGATCCAATCCGAGATTGCTTCCGGGTGTCTGAGCTTGTCGGGAGACCTAGGCGCCAGATCAATCGAAGAGTCGGGTCTAGCTTAAGGCATAGCACCGGACTCAGTCGAGGGATCCAGGTGAGTCTGCGGGCATAGGCGTCGGAGCATCCGACGATCCCGAGCTGATCTATGGTCATGTGCGCCAGATCGCACCTGGGCGACACAAACCTCGTATGGCGAGGGTGTCTTTCGACTTACCATATAGCGGCTTCATCACCTTTCGTCCCTCATGAGAGTCAGTCTGTCCTCGGTGTATCAGGGTTCAATAGCCAGTCCGGTTCTGAATTCTTTCCGGGTGTCCGAGCTTGCCGGGAGACCTAGGCGCCAGATCAATCGAAGAGTCGGGTTTAGCTTAAGGCATAGCACCGGACTCAGTCGAGGGATCCAGGTGAGTCTGCGGGCACAGACATCGGAGCATCCGATGATCCCGACCCGACCTGGGGTCATATGCACCTGATTTCGACCGAGTCACCCTGATCTCATCGAGGTCATCGCTGAGCTATTGCACATGTATTACATTTCATCGTACATACAAATGCTCAAGGTATAGGTTACGTGGTTCGGCTTATACTTTGCCTACTCCACGGGAATACATGGGGTATATTCTTTTATTTATAGGGGGATTATTACATAGAGAAATCAGGAAGATCTTTGGTTTACGGTGGAGTCAAGTAGTGCCTCTTGTAATGAATGCATCTCCATGTCTTGTTCTTCAGATCTTTCATAGCTAGCTCCGACCGATAGAGTAGGGGAATACCTTTGATGGTGCATAGTGTTCCAGGTCTTGCTCTTCACATCCCCTCTGATTGTTTTTCCTGGACCTTTTCCCCCGGCCTTGATGATTTTTTGGTTTATCTAGTATGAATCGATTGAGTTTTCCATCTTTGATTAGCTGTTCAATCTGGTTTCATAGCTCCTGACACTATTCTATAATGCGCCCTGGGGACTCGTGAAACTTTGCAGAAAGAGTCTCTGTTCCTACCCATGTGTAATGGAGGAAAGGATAGCGACTCTTGGCTTAGTGGGGGGAGCAAAGCTCTAGAATTGCATCTTTCGGGGGCTCTTCTTTTCTCGGCAACTTCATTGATGTGTCCGACCCAACGTCGTTCGGCCTTCCTCTTCTTTTCCCTTCCCATGCTTCTAAAATTTCCATTTGAACGATGAATTGTTCGGCTCGGGCAAACAATTCGGCCATTGAGTCTGGCTCAGAAAATGCTAGGGATCTTCGGAGCGGGGGGTAGGCAGTTCCATTAAGTAAGGCTGAGGCTACCAAACTGATAGGGAGGTCCTTTACCTCTTGCGGTGCAACCCTAAATCGCTCAATATATCGCTTTAGGGATTCATTTAGCCTTTGCTGCAAGCTCATCAAGTACACATCACCCTTCTTCTTCGGGACATAAGCAGTGAACACCTCCAAAAACTCTTTCTTTAGCTGTTCAAATGATCGGATATGTCTGGCTGGTAACTCAGTGAACCACTGTTGAGCCTGTCCTACTAGGGAGAGCGGGAAGACTCTGCACTTAGTGACCTCATTCCACCCATGTAGCACGCCCATTGCGACGAAATGTTGTAGGTGCTTCTCTGGGTCTTCCTTCCCCGAGTATACCGAAAGCTGTGGTAGTTCGAACCCTTGTTGCACTGGTTGCCTTTGGAGTTCTTCAGATAAGGGAAACCCCTTCGGGGGCATTTTCTTGGGCATCGTCATTACTTGTTTCTGCTCTAGCACCTCTTCTATGAGACGCTTAATGTCAGACGCCTTGAGGGTTTCCTGTTCTGCTTCGTTTTTGTAAGGAGGTGGGAGATAAGAAGCTCGTGCATAGGTGTTTCCCGTTGTCTCTTTATACATGGGAGCTTTTCCTATCCTCCTATCATGTTCCCTTCCCAAGTCTGTCATCTCTGGGACTTGGTTATTCGGCCATGGAGTTATAACTCTTACCCCCTGTCGTGCGGTCCTTGGAGGGGTTTTTATGGATCTCCAGTGTTCTCTTCTCGTATCGGCTTTTCCCATGTGGGGAATTAATTCACGCAGCAAAGTAGTGATTCCCAGTAGTCTTCTCATATTCTTCTCATTGTTTATCTTGAGTTCATCATTTTGTTGTTTTAGTTCCTCAAAATTCTTCTGTAATTGTTCATATTCTGATAGCAGGACCGTGGGTGGGGTTATCCTAGAGGGTTCTGGAGGTACTAAAGTCTCCACGAGGTCTCTATTTGGAATTGAAGACTGTCCAAATGAGTGTTGTTCCCGACTAGAAAGTGTTGCATGCCTCCTCAATCCAGCTATGTGCACTTTCTCCTGTTCTGAACGTTCCATGCTGCCCAGTCTAGTGGTCTGGTTGCCTTCGAGCGTGGGAAAGTTTTCTGAACGCATTTCATTGTCATGGTGATCTTCTGAAAATTCTGGCATTGTAGGGTGCACCTGATTGGGGCCCATTGTGTCTTCTATCCTAGTATGAGCGCTCATTCGGGTGGGGTTATGCGTGTTCGTCGAACTAGCTGATCTAGTCCCATTCAGCATTTTGCGCTAAGATTGGCTTCTTGTTGCGTTTCCCACAGACGGCGCCAAATTGTTGTTGCTCAAATACAACAATTAGAATTTTTAGTAGTGGGATGCCCGTGGATGCCGTCGGCCTCGGGACTTGATCGAAGATTTGGCTGCAAAACTAAGGGGGGCTTCCGAAGGGTTCCTTCCGAAGGGACGCTTCCGAAGCCTTCCTTCCGAAGACTTAATGTGGTCTTCCGAAGGTCGCTTCCGTTGTCAGCTTCCGAAGGGTTCAGGTGGGCTTTCGAAGCTTTAGGTGAACTTCCGAAGGATGGCAACCGCATTGAGCTTCTGAAGGCATGATGGGTCTTCGGAAGGAAAAGAGGGTCTTCCGAAGGAAAATATGGGCTTCCGTAGCGTGATGGGTCTTCCGAAGGAAAAGATGGACTTCCGAAGCCTGCTGCCGAATTGGGTTTCCGTAGCGTGATGGGTCTTCCGAAGGAAAATAGTCTTCCGAAGGTCTGTATGGGGCAAACAAAGGTTAGAAGGCTCGCGGGATTTTCCTCCCGCGAAGGCCCTCCGACGCTCAAGTCAGTAACGGAATGGAAAAGAGGACCAAATTTCGGAAGGAAAATGAGAGAGAAATACCGATGTCCGGATCCGTTTTTGAGGGTTGAGCTTGGCCTTTTATAGAGATCGAGCAGGGAGTACACGTGGGCCTTCCGAAGGGCTCCTTCCGAAGGAACCTTCCCCAGCAGCTTCCGAATGGGGCTTCCGAAGCCCCTTCTTCAGTAGCTTCCGAAGCTCTTCCGAAGCTTTTCCCCTTAGCATCTTCCGAAGACCTCTTCCGAAGGGAACTTCCGAAGCTCCTTCCTCAGCATCTTCCGAAGACCTCTTCCGAAGGGAGCTTCCGAAGCTCCTTCCTCAGCATCTTCCGAAGCTCCTTCCTCAGCAGCTTCCGAAGGTGGCTTTCCCGCCATGCTTGGACTTTTTCGTCCTCGATTTTTTGGGGCACCACAATAGTAAAATTTTATTAAAAAGAGTTAATTTTATCATTTAATAATCAAATTCATTGAATAAAATATAATAAAATAATTTTTCTCAAAATTCTAAAGTAAACGCGTTTTCTAATTTTTTGTTTTAAGAAACAATTTGTTAAAATGACAAAAATAACACATTTTTAGTTTTCTGAAAATAGACTATCAAAATAGAAAATTGAAAATGAATTTAAACATCAAAACTGAAAATTGAAAACACAAAGAGAACGCATCCTTAGTTTTTGAATTGTTTAGAAACTGATTTCTAATGTTAAAAAACACTTACCCATTGTTGATGCAATGCATCAGCATTAGCCTATAGCCACGGATCAACACTTGCCCTCAAAAGGACAAGAGCCGCACTGCATTTATAAGCTCAGTGGTTTCCCTCTGGGCAACCGATGTGGGATGAACCCGGCACTTTATCATGCCCTTCCCCCCCTCTAAATGTGGTGGGGCTCTACCCGCTTAAACCATTTTAGGGGTGAAAGGGACTGAGGGGGTTCTCACAAATGGCGCCAAATGTTGAAGCAAAGCATCAGCATCAACCTACAGCCACGGATCAACGCTCGCCCTCAAAAGCACAAAAGCCCCACCGCATTTAGGGGGGATGGCATGATAAAGTGCCGGGTTTGTCCCACATCAGTTGCCTAGAGGGAAACCATTATAAGTACGGTGGGGCTCTTATCCTTTTGAGGGCGAGCGCTGATCCGTGGTTGTAGGCTGATGCTGATGCTTTGCATCAACATTTGACACTGTCTGTGGGAACCCCTTCGGTCCATTTCACCCCTGAAATGGTTTAAGCGGGTAGAGCCCCACCACATTTAGGGAAGGGGGGATGGCATGATAAAGTGCTGGGTTCGTCTCACATCGGTTACCCACAGGGCAACCACTGAGCTTATAAGTGCGGTGGAACTCTTGTCCTTTGAAAACGAGCGCTGATTCGTGGTTGTAGACTGATGCTGATGCTTTGCATCAACATGGGAACCCCCTCGGTCCCTTTCACCCCTGAAATGGTTTAAGCGGGAAGAGCCCCACCACATTTAGGGAGGAGGGATGGCATGATAAAGTGTTGGGTTCGTCCCACATCGGTTTCCCAGAGGGCAACCACTGAGGTTATAAGTGTGGTGGGGCTCTTGTCTTTTTGAGGGCGAGCGCTGATCCGTGGCTGTAGGCTGATACTGATGCTTTGCATCAACATTTGGCGCCGTCTGTGGGAATCTCCTCAGTCCCTTTCACCCCTAAAATGATTTAAGCGGGCAGAGCCCTACCACATTTAGGGAGGGGGATGGCATGATAAAGTGCTGGGTTCGTCCCATATCGATTGTCCAGAGGGTAATCATTGAGCTTATAAGTGCAGTGAGGCTCTTGTCTTTTTGAAGGCGAGCGTTATCCTGTGGTTGTAGGCTGATACTGATGCTTTGAATCAACATTAAGCTCAGTGGTCGCCCTCTGGGCAACCGATGTGGGACAAACCCGACACTTTATCATGCCATGCCCCCCTTAAATGTGGTAGGGCTCTTGTCCTTTTAAGGTCAAGTGCTGATCCGTGGCTGTAGGTTGATGCTGATACTTTGCATCAACATTTGACGCCGTCTGTGGAAACCCCCTCGGTCCCTTTCACCCCTGAAATTGTTTAAGCGGCGAGCCCCACCACATTCAGGAGGGGGACCAGGATGGCATGATAAAGTGTCGAGTTCGTCCCACATCGGTTGTCCAGAGGGCAACCACTGAGCTTATAAGTGCGGTACGACTCTTATCCTTTTTTGAGGGCGAGCGCTGATCTGTGGTTGTAGGTTGATGCTGATGCTTTGCATCAACACCCATTTTTTCTTCTTTTAAAACTATTTTCTCTACATTTTAAACTTTGACACAATTTTTTAAAACCATAAACTTTCATTTACTAATTTTGAAAAACAAGTTCAAAATTATTTTCAAGTATTGTTTCAAAATAATTTAAGTCCAAGATTCAAGAAACAATTATTGAAGTTATTAAAGTTTTGTGTGAAAACACTCATCTTCAAAATATCATCAAAATCAAACTAACAATCTCCCCCTTTTTTATGATGATAAAACTTTAATAAACTTCAAAACTTTAGAAAGAATTCTCTCCCCTATTTTTGTCATTAATAAAAAAGATGATAGATTGAGCTTGAAGATAACTCCCCCTTTAAAGTAAAAACAGATTTGGTTGAACTTAAATTGACATGCCCATTTTTTAAGAGTATCAAGAACAAACAAAATTGGGCATGAACAACATGAAGGAAAATGCAACTCCCCCTTGCTCAAAGCATGAAAAACAATATTACAAGTTCAAAGTTAAGTACACATATGAACATCATTAAAAAGTAAATATTGCAAGACAAAAGAACATTGCATTTCATCATTGGAAAAAGAGTAGTTCATTTTGATGTTTGAACTCTGTGTAGGAAAAACTAAAAATAACATAACATGGTTCAAGTTTCAGTAGGTTGTAAGAGGTTTGTGGTTTGGCTGGTTTGAGGTGGATAAAAGTAAGGCTAGAAAGCAAGTAGAAGTGTCTTCAACTTGGCTATATCACTCTTTTAAGTTATCTCACTCTTGATTTCTACAATGCCATGTAAAGCTAACTTTAAGTCCTCTTCAATTCTAGAAAGTTTGTCTTCCACTAAGGCATTTGAGGAAGGCTAACTTAATGTGGATGGATCAGCAGTGTTAGAAGGTGCTAGGGTTTACTCTCTTTCTTCCTTTTTAGAGTAAGATGAGGATGAAGATCAAGCTTTCCTCTTCCTGGACTTGATCCAAATACCCTTATCATCTTCTTTATATCCTCTTCCAAACAAGGTGGTTTGGTTTAAATGTTGAGTAGTGTTTGTGTATACTTTTTTCACTTAGCCCATATGATTAACTTTTTCATCTACGATTGTGCTTATTGCCATCTCGTATGAAAGAACTCTATTTTTTCCATTAAAAGCTCAAATCATTTGATTAACTATGCAAAGAGATAGGTTCACTCTCTTCCTAGTAATGATCATTTACAAGAGCCACAAGTCTTCCTTACTAACTTGGGGAAAGTTACCTTTCTTAAGTAACAACACCTGTGTGTAGGTTAAATGAAATAGTTTATTATGGAGAGACAATCATGTTGTGTCATCCACATACTCAGTCAATGAACTATCTTCAAAAAAAACTTTGGTTGCTTCTATATGATTAAAAGACCAAAGACTGATAACCCTCTCCATCTTCGGGTGTTCCAAAATAATTATGGATTAATGAAGTATTCACCTGGATCCTATTTTCAATTATGTTTGTGGTGAATCTCTTGTTCGAATTTCTTCCATTGAAGGTGTTACTAGTGCTGTGTTAATATATTAATGATGTTTTGACAATGATATTGATAATAAAAATATTAAAAAAAAAACTTTATTTAGTTGTGTATCAAATAATTGAGTGAGCCCTTATGCATAATTCAAGAGAATTCATCTCTACTCGAGTAGAGGTTTATGAGTATTTGAGTGAATGCAATGATTAAGATAGTTTTAACCAAGTTTCAAAATGCCATTCAAGTGAACTTCTGTTAGGTGTCGAATAGAAAATATTTGGGCTTACTTAAATCAAGTGTCCGAACAAACTTGGTAAGGCTCAATCGAGTATCAACTTGTTAATCTCAAATACTCTTCAATTGAGTGATGAAAAATGTTTTAAAATATTTAGGTCATCAATTGAGTGAATCACTTATCAAATCAAGAGGAGACAATGTGCTAAAATTTTAAGCCTTAGTACTTCTACCTCAAATCAATTTAAAATTTCATATAATCGAGTGTTACATTGGTTGTAGGATATCAAGTCTTTAGACTAAGGCAACAATCGACTGAAGTAAATACCAAATCGAGTATCATGATTTATTTAGTGGAGTAGGTTAAATTCCTAGTCGAATACTTTGAAAAGAACAAAGAGTAGGTTTTTGCATCTTTTTTTCCAATGGACTATTGAAAGCTATATGGTGTTTGAGTAATGTTATTCATTCAATTGAGTATGTAGTATAACCCAATCTGATATAATGGAAGTACTATGGCACACACCAAGAGGCTGAATTAGTTATTTTTAAAAATTATCTTTCAAAACTTGAGAAATATAAAATCCTTTTCAATGAATGATTGATGTGTGAAACAAGTGAGGAATGGATATGTGTTGGACAATAAAATGAAATTAAGAATACAAGCACACAAAAACACCAAGATTTATAGTGGTTTGACTTAACTAAGTTTAATCCACTATCTTATCTTCTCACTAAGGATTTTGAAGTGAATCCACTAAAAATCCCCTACTTGAGTCAAATAGGTCCTCTAGTTCAAAGACTAGATATTATAACTTCATACACACAATGTAGGCCCTCTAGCTCTTACTAGGAAATTCAATACAAAAGTGAAAGAGAGATTCTAAGAGATTTACCTCTTAGTTACAAGTTCTCTAAAAAACGTAAAAGGCTTTGAAATGATATATCAAATGAATACAACAAAAGCCTTACCAATCAAAATGAGAGCAAAACGAAGTAAGCACAATAAGATTTATTAAACATTTGGTAGATGAATAATAAATTCTTCTAAGAGCTTTAAATGAGCCACCAACCTCTTATTTATAGTTGATGGTGAGTAGAGACAAAAATCAGACCGTTGGTGGTAGTTAGGGGACATTTAATGCGTCCAAAAACTAGCCGTTACAAGATTCTACTACAAATTGTCGACATAAGAGATGAGTTAGTTGACAAAATCAAGCAACAAAACAATATTTAGTCGACAAACTAAAGGAGTTAGTCGACAGAACCAATTTATCTATTCTGTTAATTTACAAACTAAAGGAGTTAGTCGACAGAATTAGGCAAACCATTAAAAGTATTTGGAACTACATACTGTTAGTCGATAGATCTTATGGTTTAGTCGACAGAATGAAGTTTAGAAAAATTTCCAAAGAAACAATCTTACTATTAGTCGACAGATGCATATAGGTTAGTCGACAGATTGAAAAATTTCCACTATGTTAGTCGGTAGATGGCTTGGGCTTAGTCGACAAATCAAAGGAGAAAAAAATAATGTAGTCGACAAATGGCTTGATTTTCTTAAAAAACGTTTTCCAATTTCTTTCAAGAGATTTGATATGATTTTTACTTTGTTTTTCCAATCTCCTTAAGAACATACATTTGGGATTTGAATATTTGTCTCATTATTTTGAAATTGATTTTTGATTGAAAGCTAAGAGCATGAGAAATATGAGAAAAACATTCTTGAAAACATTTTCATCATCAAAACTTTAATATCAAGAGTAAAATATCACAGTCGAGTGAATTAGCTTGGATAGAGAGTTGGTCTCTGTAGTCTAAAAAGTAATTAACTGAGTATTTATGCAATTGAGTAAAGATTGTGCTCAATCAATTGTCATTTAGTCCACTTGAGTATGTGCTAAATATAATCGAGAATCATTATTTTTCACTCGAGTATTAGTGTGACAAAATTAAAAAATATAGCCATTAATTAGAGCAATCTAAGGGGACAATTTCACCATTTGAGCTTTATTTCATTATTTTATGCGGTTTAATTGCTTTCTCTTTTAACACAAAGAAAATAATGCTTATATGTTGTGCAAAATGCTTTCTTCTTGAATATATGCATATTTTATGTAACTATTTTGACTGTTATCAATCAAATCAAAGAGGTTGTTGAGATGTGCATGTAACAGATATTCAAGTTTCTCAAAGCTTCTATATAAGGCAATGTGATGCATGATATCATGCTGCTATTCCCAATTAACCATATTGAGCTTATGCTTAGTCACATTAAGCTGTTGCCTGGCCACTTGAGTGATGCTTTCAACTATTATAGTTCACCAAAAGCTCAAGTTTTTCATCTTGTTGTACCAAATTCAATTTCTTTCAAAATCAACATAGTTCAAGAGAGTGAAATGCTTGTATTTCTATCCTTTACACTCTTCTTGTACATACCCTTATGAGCTTTGTTTATTATCATTTGAAGGTTATCTTGTTGTGAGCTTATCTTTCATTTTCCTTCTAACAAGTGATCGTAAGGGCTTTACGTGATCCCATGAAAAAGTATACAAGATGACTGTACTGATCCATTGGGCCAGCCTGCTACTTGGCACTTAGCTTGGTCCCCATGCTAGATCTTGGCCTTAGAGCTCGGATAATGTTTCCATCTAAGCTGAGATCCTTATGCCAGTAATGGATTCTATCAACCTCGAACAACTCGCACACTGATCCTCACCAGCTCGTAATCTTCATTAAATCCAAGATCCTAGAGGATGATCTTTGTCACTACCATGCATCTCGACCTTCTATTCTCCCACAACGGCTGACGACACGCGAGGTACCTTCATCTTTATATAAGCCAGTATGATCACAGGCAGTGTTCTAAAAATCACTCTAGGCGGTCGCCTAGGCGCTAGGTGGCCACTAGATGCCCCGAGTGCAATACTCGAGAAATTCTTGAGATTACAAATGACATTTTATGAAGCATATAAATGGAATTATCAAAATAATAAGGCTTTAGGGATCACTATCGCAGTCTTAAGCGACTGAATCAGCTTAAGGGAGTACCTTGGACTCTAGATGACTAAGAAAAATGTAATGGTATTGACGAGTAATACGAGTTATGATTTTAGGCATCAAACGAAGTGAGATTAGGAACAGTTTTCGGTACAACTGTCGATCGGGCTAAGAAAATCGAATCGACGTAGGGAACATCCGAAGAGTCAACGAAGTGTTTTGAGAACCTAGATTTTACATATGAAACAACCCTTGAGCGATTTCGGGTTGAAACAAAGAGATTTAAAGTCAAAACTATCAACCGGGCCTAAATGCAATTTTCTAAATTAGCCCGAGGAAGGTCTAAATGATAGTTTTTCAAAAAATTTGAGGATAAAACGAAGAATACAAAACTTCTGGGCCTTAGTGGTATAGTTGGATAGATCAGGAGTGTTAGGGAAAGGGTCAAAATGGCATTTGAAGAAATAGGGGGGGCCAAAGTGTAATAAGTGAAACTTGGCAATGTGAATGCACCAAGAAATCGGCCGTCACACTGCCACCACACGTGAAGGCCATTTCTGCTGATGGGACGATCGAGGGAGGGCTGGGGAAGGTCGTATTCGATGCTAGGATGCTTGGGGGCCAAGCCTTAGCCTTTGATTGGTTGCAAAATGATCAGATTTCGCCTATAAATAGAAGCAAAGTGGCCAAGGGCTTTTGCAAAATAGAGCTTCAAATCGGAGGGGTTAGAGGTAGAATTGAAGAGAGTGGATAGAGGGCTTTTGACACTTGCATCAAGGAGAGAAAATCTGGAGCATTTGGGATCGTTTGGTGTACGTTTGAAGCTACTTTGAAGCTTGGCCAGAATGACGAGCCGAACCACCACCGTCGACCTGCAACGCCCAATTGAGGGCTTTTCTTGTGGTGTTTCAACTGGAGATTGGTGCCATCGTGATTGACTTGCTGAGGGCTTCAAGGGGGTACCCTCAACTCGACCATTGGAGCCATTGCCGGTGGCTGAAAATCGGGGAAGAAGGTTGTGCGTGAGCTACACGTGCCATACTCCACGCGCAGGGAGCGTGAGAGCGCATGACCAGGGGTAAAATTGGAACTTTGCTTCAGTATTTTCCTTGAATTATTTTAGGATTTATTGTGTTGAAACATTTGGGAAAAAATTTGAGGAGATAATTATTTTTGAATTATCGAGGTGAAAATTGAGAGAAAAATAGTGGAATTTATGAAAAATTGAGGAAAAATGGATTTTGATGCTCTTTAATTAAATATGGTGATTAGGGAGTGTCATGGCTCGAGGTTGTGTATAAGTTTGGATGTTTATGATTTTACACGCAAATCGAGGTAGCGCATGAGGATCGAGGCATTCCGAATACGTTCAAAGGTGAGTGGTTCGATTCCAATTTTACCCATTGTCTTAAAAATGTTTTGGTGTGTGTGTATGGGTTCAAGTGAGCAATTTTACCTCCCAAGCTTAGGTTGCATTGTTTGAACCAGTTCCGACAAACGGTTATACCCTCCGAAATTTGGGTTATATCGTGTAGGCGATTTACTTTTGTACTTGCGGCATCGTATGCATATTAAACATGCGGTATATTGCATCAACTATTTTTACTTGTAAAAGAGTCAGTGTATGGCGTGTGGTTTTTCATATCATTGGGGTGTTGATTTTCATGTCGTGGTTATGTCCGTGGAGGATGGGATGGGGTCTTCTTGAGAATGGAGCAAGGTTAATCCTGGTGATCGAGTGACATGGTAGGGCACTCGTGGATTAAGTATGCCGCGGTAAGGTCAACTCCAAAGGTGTGTGGAATGGATTTTCCACGGGAGGTTGAGTATGCCAGGGAGATTTCTCAAGTTAGTCATGTTGCATGTTGTCGTTGTCTGTATATGCCATGCTCGTGTGTGTTTCATGCATTCAGTAAACTGTATCATGCCATCACTTAGATGTTTTATCATCTAATCTGGGTTATGCCACTGAAACATTCAACGTTCCAGCCAGGGACTGCTGTGAGGGCGAGGACGTGGCCAGTTGAGGGCCAATGATGTTTAGTTTAATAGTCACTGAATCATTTTGGAGGTGTTAGTATTTATTTTGGTATATCTATGAACGGTTGTATGATAATGTCATTATCATTTGGTATTTTTGTAATACGTACTTCGGTGTGGGAACACTTTGTATGAAACTCGTGGTAGGCCACGATATTTTGATGTTAATGTATCCGCTGCGTTATATTATGTCTCGTTTAGTTTAACATTATTGATCTTGTTAGTTAAATGGGTAAGACTGGGGTTCTCGGGATCTTATTTGTATGTGAAGATCATTCTTGAAATCACTGCGGGCGTCGACCATTGTATGTGTGGAGTGTGTTGTTTGCATGTGAAGATTGTTCTTATTGCATCGCGCGTGATGGACTTGAAAAAAAAAAAAGATTCTCGGGAATTGCCTTATAGTAATGCGCCTGTGTAAGATGGGGTGTTACACCGAGTATGCCCTAGTCGGGCCTCTTAGGCGCCGACTCGATTACTCGGTCACGGCGGCGCCTAGGAAGCTCGCATTGCCTGGGCCGCCCATATTTTTGCTTTATATATTAGCCGATTTAGGGTATTTTATTTCTTAATCTCATCTCTCAGTCGTCTCCCTCTCATACTCCTCTCACCCCAAGGCTGTCACTACCTCAACACTGCCGCCTCAACCCCGTCAGCCCGCCGGTACTCACCGCCGTCGCTGCCTCCAACTCCATCATCGCTCCAAGCTTCATCAACATTGCCTCTAAGCCGTCACATCCTCCTCGCTGCCTCAACACTGCCATCGTTGCCTCTAGCTCCATCATCGCTGCCAAGCTTCATTAACACCGCCCCCCGCCACCGGCGAGCTCCATCTTCTTCGTAACCTCTCTCTCTCTTTGGTTATTGGTTTCTCTTTCTCTCCGTTTCCTTGTTTGTGTTTTTCATTTTTTATTTTATTTTATTTTTCTTTTCTATTTATATATTAGATATATATTTAGTTTTAATTATTAATTATATATAATACATGTGTTTTTACATGATGAAGAAGATTGAAAACAAAAAATTATATGAGGTTATTGGTTATTTTGCAGAAAATAATTTTTGTTTTCATTATATTATAAAACAAAAGTTAAAATGATGGCAATTATATTAATTATTAAGTATGATGTTTTCATTATTTATAAAGCATACATAATTAAGTTACTAAAAACATAATTAGTATGCTATTTTCATTATTTATAAAGCATAAATAATTAGGTTATTTCAATTATATTAAATATGACAACTCAATATTTATGTATGCTGTTTTTCATTGGCATGATATGTTATTGTTATTTTGAATATTAAGTGAGGTTATTTATTTGTTATATATATATATATAGGTGTCTATTGCAAGTTTCTTTGATTAAATTAAAAATGTCGAATAGGACTCGGAGTACGGGAGCATCGTCCAATGCAGCTTCAGTTCTTAAAAGGAAGTCCAATGATATCGGATGGAAGTGTGGAATATTAATTGATCCGAAGAATATGGATAAAGTTAAATGTAAGTTGTGTGGTAAAGTTATGTTTAGTGGAGTTTATATTGTTAAAGAACACATAGGCCACATTTCCTGAAATGTTTTTGCATGTCCGAAATCTTCTCCGGATGATAAAGCCAAATGCAAGAATGCTATTGTCAAGGCAAAGAGTAAGAAGAAGAATAAGAAGAAGGAGGAAGATTTGATGAGACTTCTGTTAATATTTCTGAAGAGGGGAATGATGAAGATGAATTGTAAGAGTTATGTAGCAAAAAAACACCTCATACTCTTGGCCCTATGGATAAGTTTGCAACCTTGATCAGTCCTGAAACTTGTTTGAGTGGGGAAATGATGAAAAGGAAGCAAAATATCAATGAAGCACTCTTTAAAGAAAGAACACAGACTGTTCCTGAGTATTATGCTAGATGGGTGTACGAAGCTGGTATACCTTTTAATGCTATAGATCACGAAAGCTTCAAATTATTTGTTAAGGCGGTTGGTTAATTTGGCTCGAGCTTCAAACCTCCCAGTCAATACCAGTTGAGGGAATCGTTGTTAAAAGGAGAAGTGGATAGAACTAAAGAATTACTGAAGAAGCATGAAGAAGAGTGGGCACAAAATGGGTGCTCCATTATGACAGATGCTTGGACAGACAGAAGAAAGAGGAGCATCTTGAACTTATGTGTTAATTCTAATGCAGGTACTGCTTTTTTGTCTTCCAGAGAGTCTTCAAATGAAGCACATACAAATGAAACTCATTTTTGAGTATGTGGACAAGTGCATTGAGCAAGTTAGGCCACAAAATGTCATCCAAGTAGTAACAGACAATGGTGCCAACAATATGGGAGCGGCAAAATTATTGAAGTTGAAGAGGCCAAATATCTTTTGGACATCATGTGTTACTCACACCATCAACTTAATGCTTGAAAGTATAGGAAAACTACCGATGTTTAAAAAAGTCATTGATCAGGCCAAGAGTTTGACAATTTTCATTTATGCACACCATAAGACCTTATCCTTAATGAGGCCATTTACAAAAAAGAACGATATTGTGAGACTGGGAGTCACTAGATTTGTTTCTTCTTTCCTTACTCTACAAAGTTTGATGGAGAAAAAAGCTCAAATGAGGACAATGTTTACAAGTTTTGAATGGGAGGAGTGCAAATGGTCAAAGACTATTAAAGGTAAAGCATCATATGCTATTGTGATGAGCATTGCTTTTTGGAATGGTGTGAATTTATGCCTTAAGGTTTTTGCACCTTTGGTGAAGGTGCTTCGAATTGTTGATGCAGATAAAAAGCCTTCTATGGGCTTTTTATATGGAGAGATTAAGCATGCAAAGAAAGATATTAAGGAGGCCCTAAATAATATTGAGAAGAACTATCAACCTATTATAGAGATTATTGAAGCAAGGGTGAAAGATAGGCTAGATAGTCCACTACATTTTGTGGCTTACCTTTTGAATCCCTATTACTTTTTTAAGGATATGGATATACAACTTGATCATGAAGTCATGGATGGATTTTTTAACTGTGTGGAGATGTTTTATGATGCCGATGGTGAATTGCAAGGTCATGTTGTAAATATTGAGTTGCCAAAATATACTCATAAAGAAGGAACTTTTGGAAAATCGTGGGCAACTCAAGGGTGTGCAAAAAATGATGATGATTATAATCCAGGTATAAAATTTATTTAATCCTTTTCTTAGTTTCTGTTGTGTATAAGTTTATTTACTTTATACTTGTTTGACCTATGTAGTTAAATGGTGGATAACTTAGGGAAATCACACTCCAAACTTGCAACGAATGGCGAGAAGGATCCTCTCGTTAACTAGTAGTTCGTTTGGTTGTGAAAGAAATTGGAGCACTTTTGAAGGGGTTAGTGTATACTTTAAAACGTTTTTAAAGTATATTTCACTATCCCTATCATTTAAATAGACTGGATGTGCATCGATTGAATAATCTTGTCTATGTTCAATTTAATGCAAAACTGATGAACAAGCAAAAGAGGGAGAATGAAAGGAATGTTGATGTGCTACTTGCTAGTGATGCCAGCAATGCACAAGGATCGATTGTTGAAGGAGGAGATGATGAAGAAATTGAGCCTGGTATGGGGCTTACTTGGGAAGTGGTTGGTAAAGCATTCGGAGTAGACGAGATCCTTCAACTTTGAAGAAGTTCTAGGATGAAAGAGCTTCATGAAGATGATTTCCAATCAGAAGAAGAAGACGATGAGCAAGAGCTCAATGAATTTGATTTTGAGTCTGATGAAGATCATGTGTTGGAAGAATATGGAGAGGAAGAAGTCCAATTAGATAGTTAGATACTTAGATTCTTCAAGTATGATTTATGTTGCATTATTCAACTAATCTACAATAATTTGATTTCTCATACTTAATTTTATATTTCACTTGTCATTCCATTATTGTTGTATTATTGGTTTATGTTGCATTATTAATACTTTTCAATTTTGATTTAATTGAAAATAACAATAAATTACATCACAAAGTTTAAAAAAAAAAGAAAGAACAACAATTTTCCTAAGCCCCGCTTAGGCGCCCTACTAGCGCCTAGCGCCTTTTAGAACACTGATCACAGGCCAAGGTATGTTCTTTCCAAGCCTAACCTGCACTCTGACATTTTGAATCCTTACCCATACTCTGACATTCTGAATCCTTACTGACTTGAGTGTCAGAGTGTTTGCAGGTGCTAGCCACCCCCTTTGCAACGATTGACGGATCGTGACATTCCGTCGCTATTACAACTAGTCTTACCAACCTCGTTGGGCCGGAAGAAACATTTGGTGCCTTGAGTCTGCGACCATGAAGACTCGCTCCTCCTCCCCACAAGGTCGACGCTTAAATGAACCCTTATCCTCAATCGCTGACAAATGGACCCGTGACCTCAACACAACGACTCTATCCGAGGAGTTATATATTGAGGCAACCTTGGACATGTCCTCACTCACCTAGCCTTGGTTACCACAACTTGAAAACTTAGACCTTATTTTCAAAGTCATCAAATCACAGTGCTAACCGATCCACCAATTAGGCAGGTGTTCCAAAAGCTCGAGCTCTCAGGCAGAATAATCGCATGGTAAATGGAGCTTTTTGAGTTCAACATACAATACCAATCTCGCAAACATATTAAATCCCAGGTACTGTCTGACTTCTATGTTGAGTTATCCTGACTTACTCAAAGTTTTGATAGTAACCCTTAAATTTTATTGATGGATGGAGCTTCAAACATTAAGGGTAACAGGGTAGGAATAGTCTTGGAGGGACCAGATAGGCTGCTGATCGAACAATCCCTCCACTTTAACTTCAGGGCGAGCAACAACCAAGCCAAGTATGAAGCCCTCATCACCAGGCAGTGTCAGATTTACATGTGAGCTGCCTCGGGCTAAAGCCCACGGCAATCCACGATTAAAATTAATTTTTTATATTGAAAAATAATTTTTTAATGTAAAAAATAATTTTTAATAATAAATTAGTCCCAAAAAATTTTTCAGCCCACCCCAAAATCTGTGATGTACAGTTTTACATCTCAAAAAAAAAAAAAAAACATTTTTTTCAGCCTCTGGTGGCTAATTTTAGCCCACCCCAAAAAAATTTCTAAATCTTCCCCTGTTGCCAAGCTAGGTCTGGCCAAAAAATTTGGACCCACTAGGCTAATTATAAGGAGCGATTCCCAACTGGTGGCTAATTAAGTCAAAGGTTAATTCTAGATAAAAGATGCTCAGCTTAACAAATATCTTGATAAGGTTAGAGTCCTATTTGAAGCCTTCGAGTCTTTTGACATTGAGCACGTCCCAAGGAAACAAAATTCAAGAGCATACTTGCATGATCGGGCATCAGCTATACAAAAGAAGCTTTACCATGCCATTTCTGAAGTGCATGGACTAAAGGTAGGCTACTTACATGATGTCCGAGGTTCATGAAGGGGTTTACAAAAGTCACATTAGAGGTAAGTCCTTAGCAGCAAAAATACTACAAAACGAATACTATTGGCCGACCATGCGTAATAAGTGCCTAGAATATGTGAGAAGATGCTAGAAGTGCTAGAAAAATGAAATGCACATCACTCCCCACTGGAAGAACTACGCAGTCTTGATGTATCATGGCCCTTTTACAAGTGGGAGATTGACTTACTCGGGCCTTTTCCATTAGACTTGGGCCAGCTCAAGTTCATTGTGGTGGCCATTGATTACTTCACCAAGTGGAACGAAGCTGAGCCCCTAGCAGCAATTACGGATGAAAAAGTCAAAAAGTTCATCTGAAAAAATCTCATCTACAAATATGGCCTGCCTGGGTTAATCATTTCTAACAACGACACTCAATTCACTAATGCAAAGTTTCGAGGATTTTGTAAGGAGCTTGGCATTCATCGGGCCTTCACCTTGATCAAGCATCCCCAGACAAATAAGCTATTCAAAGCCGTTAACAAGGTCATCATCATTGGGCTCAAGAAACAACTAGACCAAGCAAAGGGGGCCTGGGCGGAAGAGCTCTTTATGGTGCTATGGTCATACCATATCACAATATAAACATCAACGATGGAGACCCCTTTTAGGCTCACCTATGGGTCGAAAACAATGATTCTAGTGGAAGTTGGGGAGTTAAGCCCACGAAGGTGGTACTTCCAAGAAGATACCAATGGAGACGAGTAAAGAGTTGATCTAGTTCTCCTCAAGAAAGTACTATTAGTGTTAATGCCCTAATGCTAGACTTAGATGGAATCTGACATTTATATTTATGGGACTAATGATGTAATTCTTGCAATATGTAATAAAATATGTTTTCATATTTGAGGTCATATCTTCATTTATAGCTCTCCAATCATCATAAATGAAGGAGTCCTTAGATTTCCTATTGAAGATCATATTCTTAAGTGTTAAGAATATGTGACAATATATCTTTGTAATAAGGATATCTTAATGGTTATTCCCAGTCCTTAGACTTCTTAGATAAGGACTATGATTAGTCGAGTACGGACTGACACATGGGATACTACCTTTGATTAGTATGAGATGAAAATGATAAAGGATGGTGAGTCGCATGCCATAATCCATGAGATGAATATAGTATACATGTGGGTAGGTGTTAGTGGAACAGTTACTGAATATGGCGCACGTGATAGATCACATGGCTCAAAGGATCTATGATCTATCACAGGTTTCGATTGTGTTACTGGTTCTTTGACCAGAGGCAACACAGTTGTCTCATGTGTCGGTGCTCGGGGATTTTTTATTGCGAAGGACCATTCAGTTATAGGGTGGGAGATGCACTGTGTGGTCCCTGTGTAGTAGCATATGGAGGTAGGTGATTGCTAATGGGATCCATTGACCTCCGACGTGAGGTAAACATCTTATGTGATCAGTGGTGGTCTTAATTGTAGAAACCCCTGGCCAAGGTACACTTGATTGGAAAGTATTCCAATGTGGAAAAGAGTTCTGATATGTTGTCTCAATCTCACCACACTGATTTTGGCATAGTCATTGAATTAGTGAGTTTGATCAGTCCATGACTCTCACTCGATCAGGATGATAATGGATGGAGGGATTATAATACACGAGAATCGAAAGCCCAAATAGGTTTTATTTTGGAGTAAGACTTCATTACTGGTAGGATCACCATGACATAATGCTAGTTATCAGTCAGGGTCTTCCAGGGTATTTCGAGAAGATGGAGAGATCCTCGTTTTAGACCAAAAGTGTTTGGTTAATGTCAAAGAGTTTGGCGTGTCCTGATTGCTACTTAGTAGTGAACTTAGAAGGTCACACACATATCTAGGGGTAATGGTTGACTAAGCAATTAAGGCTAAAATCGTTATTAAGAGTTAATGATGTTGCCATTAAGTGTTAACGAATCGGGTTCAATGATTTAATTAATAAGGAGCAATCGTCAAGAGTTGATAGGCATGTCGTTAAGAATTAAGGGGGGCCATAGTGTCATTATGAGATAATGAAAGTGTTATTAAGAGTTAATAGTTGGTCTAGATGCAATTTCGAGAAATTTTGTATAAGGGGTCAAAACGGTTGACAGGCTGGGGAATCGGTCGACTGGTTCCAAGAGAAACGATCAACAACTCCTTTCAAGTGGTTGACCAGTCCTGTTGCAAAGGTCGCAATTGTACGATTGGTTTGTCGTCTTGTGCAACGAATTTTGAGCTATGTGGCGTGGGAGGACGAAAGGCTCGAAGGCATGCATCCTTCTTGTTGCCCCTTAGTCCTCTCTGTCTCCTCTAATCGGTTTTGTCTGATTGGATGGGTATTTGGGATTCAAGAGTTTTATATATGTGATATATAAACCAAGAACGAAGGGGTTGTTATATAGGCTTTTCTTCCAAAAACCCTAGCCCAAATCATATTCATTCTAGGGAGTAAAATCCCTCTCTGATTGCCCTTCTTCCTAAGCTCCTTGTTTCCCATTGCTATAGTAGTAACCTAAGTAAAAACAGTGAGACTGTTTTGTGCTTGGGTCTATTCCTTTGAACCCAATATCATCCGAATCTCCCACACTCTCTCTGTCTAGAACATAGAGTGAGTTTAGGGACTCAACCATGCGCTAGAGCGTGGACTAACTAGGCCTCCTGTGTTTTCGGGAGTCAGTTCGGTCTAACCAAAATTTGTTTGGGAGCTGTTTGGAGCAAGAGTTGAAAGGTATACCTACTAAACTCCCCATGGCATGGTTTAGTTTTGAATAGCATAAACAAGTCTTGTAAGGACATTTTTGGATTATGTTTCTGCTACCATTTCACTGGTTTTTAGAAAAAGTTTTGAAAATCCGGTTAAACGCTTACATTGATACTCCAATAGTTAGAGTTTCTCATTAGTGGTATTAGAGCCTTAGCTTGTTTCCATGTCCTATGCGGTTGTTGGTGCAATGTGTATGTGTTTCAGGTTGGGAAAATGCTCACTATTTTGCTGTTATAGCAGAATCGATCGATAACCATGAAACAACCAGTCAACAGCTCTGGGTATTGCCCTTGGGAAGCTGTTAACAGGTTGCAGAACCTATCAATTGCCTTGAGTAGAACCTAGAAGTGATCGACAGGTAGCTTGAATCGGTCGATTGCCTTGTGCAGAACCCAGAACCAGTCAACAGTATGCCTTGTACTGGTCGACCAACTGTAGCCCAGTCTTGTTGTTTTGGGGTTTTTTCAATTTTTGTTTTTATACAATGAGATTGTTATGATATAGAATTGGTTAATGCTTATGATATGAGATATCAAGGACCAAAAAATGATACATATTACATTAACAAGGTTATTAATCAAAATCGCCATAATATTCAATGAGATTGAAATGGGAGGGTGATCATGGACTTGCACAATGTGATTGTGTGGATGTATGTATGAATAGATGAATGATTACAGATATCTGATGGTTTGTAATAATTATTTTTCATTCTGTTTTGGGGATGTAATGAGACATAAGTTTCCTTGTATTTTCATTTTAAGTAGGAAAGATGTATAGTACAATTTTTTTGTAAAATGATATAGCCATCAAGAGTTGGTGACCCAAGGAGCATGAAGGCCACAAGGAGATTTCCCATGAGATGGGTGTTGCCCGCTGAGTATTTGTTCCCTAATGATGCTATTGATTAAGGCTAGAGGCTCGGATTTAATCAATTAGCTAAAAGTCCATGAACACCCCACTTTGTATGCCTAAATTTATTTGTGTATGAGACACATAAAGGAAAATTTAATGCATGTGCAAAATGAAACCTCAAAAATAAATTATGAATTTATTTTGAATGCTTGAAGTTTATTTGTGTATGAGATACATAAAGGAAAAACTTAAATGCATGCTCAAAACGAAAATTCTGCAAAAAAAAAAAAAAAATTGAATTTATTTTGTATGCATGAGTTTATTTATGTATGAGATACATAAAGCAAAAACTTAAGTGCATGTGCAAAGTGAGACCTTTAAAATATAGACTGAAATCTTCCCAAACGTGCAAACTAATATTAGATACGATAAATGAGATTTGTTGTGACCCTCAACTGTCGTAGGAATTCGTTGCTCGATTAGGTGTGCCCAACACACCACCAAAGCATTGATGGTGCATTCCATGAGAATTGATTGAATGTCCTATCTAAGCATGAGATGTTGCTAGTTACCCCACACAGACATGGCCAACATACCACCAAAGTGTTGTGGTCATAGACGTTTCAAGTGGATTGCTGGTTGAGACTGTGGGTCTAATCTATGTATGTCACGCTCCAACATACCACCAAAGCGTTGAGGAATAGGTGGCATATGGGTTAATGGATCAAACCTCACATGAGATGTTATAGGCAAGAGTTGCCTACTCAAATATGTGGGTATCCCAACATACCACCAAAGCATTGAGGGATAATCATGTAGGAGAGAATTCGATCACCCGCTATGAGTCCTCTTTAGGATTCGCTTTTACCACCATGGGAAGTGTGGGATTCGAAAAATTGAGTGAGAGGCACCATTTGGTTTGAGATCGAAACTAAATGGATTTTTGAAAGATAAATTAATCTAAAAATCATTTATTTATTTATGCAGCATTTTCTAAAATGGCACTATCAAACCCTATCGTGCGTCATTTGGACAAAAATATTTTAACTAGACCTAACTTCAAAGATTGGCTTTGTAACCTAAAATTGGTCTTGGGTATGGAGAAAATTCTTAACGTCTTGGAATAACATCTCCCTATATCTCTTCCTGAGGGTTGTAGTGAGGAGGAACAGGCTACATGGGAAGAAATGAGGGATTAGGACTTGAGGGCTAGGACGTATATCTTAGCGTCTATGACCAATGAGCTTTAGCGTTAGCATGAGCACATGACTGACGCTCGTAGCATGATTGTGAATCTGCAAGAGCTCTATGGGGGAGATAGCCGAACAGTTAAATATGCGATATCTAAGCAACTGTTTAAGGCCAAGATGATAAAAGGCACTGATGTGGGAGATCACATACTCAAAATGATCAATTTGATTGGTCAACTTGAAGTATTAAACTTCTATATGGATGCCAAACTATAGATGAACCTTGTCCTCCAGTCGCTCTCGGACTCTGTCACCCCATTTATTCTCAACTTTAATATAAACAAGCTTGAGTTCCCGCTCCCAGAGTTATTAAACATGTTGACAACTACACAAGCCCAGATCAAAGGGAAGAGACAAGGAGTTCTTGCCATAGCCTCGTCTTCAAGATCTTCTAAGAAGAAGAAGAGTTCTTCATATAAGAAGAAGAAGCTCTTGCCAAAGAGGGAAGTTTCCAAGAGTAAGCACAAAAAGAAGGATCGAGAGGAAAGTGTTTCTATTGTTAGAAAGATGGGCATTGGAAAAGGAACTGCCTAGAATATCTCACTAGCTTGATGGTCAAGTGGTCTGAGAATTAGGGATCAGGTACATCTTCCTCATATATCATTGAGAAGATCAATGCGATTGGTCATTCTCTTATTTCTTGGATTCTTGATTCAGGTGCAACTTCTCACATTTGTGTTTGTTTGCAGGATCTCTTGGAGAGTAGGCCACTTGAGAAGCGAGAAGTTATCCTCCGTGCAAGAAATGGAGC
Organism: Diospyros kaki; assembly: GCA_036245055.1. Lineage (NCBI taxonomy): Eukaryota > Viridiplantae > Streptophyta > Magnoliopsida > Ericales > Ebenaceae > Diospyros > Diospyros kaki. Next base: position 21,726,091 of record BSEG01000010.1, on the reverse strand, counting down.
TCTTGTAAAGCCATTAGCAATAGGGACAACTTTTGTAACTCTCAGTTCTGGGTATGTATTAACTCTCAATTCTGGGCTTATCGTACCACCAGCGGAGCATCTATTGGGGAAACTCCTTTTAACCTTGTATATGGAATTATGGCCTTTATCCCTGTTAAGATAGACATCTAGTCTCCATTGTTAGTGTAGGTGCTCTAGACCCAATCAGATTGGACATGTTATACATTGACAATTGCAATCATGTTATTATTGAATAAGGAGTTATTCAATCTCACAAGAAGTCGTTCTATTAGTTTCTTGTTGTTATTGTAATGACCGGATGAAACTAGATAAAAGTCTATATGATGTATACTGTGATTAATCTATAAAGATGTGAGATGATGCATCATAGTTTCTAGACATCATTAAACATCCCAAGTCGTAGCAATGTCAAGAATGGACATTGACAATTGCAGTAAGACTTATAGGTGCTATATTTTTGCTATGTGATAGCAATGGGGGTCTCACACCCATAGGCATGAGGATACCTAGACAAGTACATAGGTGACCAATGTTAGTAAACATGTTACTGGACATGACTTGCCATGAGAATCCATTTTGGTTATATGTTGATGGAATTCTCATACAAGATGGGTGTAACTAATCCTTGGACTTGAGGTTGTCACGGTCATCTCATAAGACCAGTATGCTTTGACCTCGTTTTGATGGGCCTAGACAAAGGCTACACGTGAGCGATCGTTGGGCATATCGTGAGGCTTATGGAGATGGGTGTATAACCAAGATGTGACTCGTCTATCCCTTGATAGAGGATGATGTATCTAAGGCACCTTCAGTGGATATTCACTTTAAATCCATGGCCATGGTGAAAGAGATCAACAAGGAGTTATTGATTCACTTTCTATTAAGTGAAGATATCTGAATGACTGAAGAAAAAAACTAATGTGATCATAATCAAGCAACACATTGCCAGACTTGAGATCACATAAGATACATCGACGAGAGGATCGAATTACACAGTAACCATGCTCGTGAAAGGTTATTTGCGGATTATGAATCCTTTTGAATAATTGGGTAGGCGTGACGCCTTGCTATAGGTCAATCTTGTCTTATGTGTTCGTACCGACACATTGCCAACATATTCGGAAGCCTAATGAGTCATACGCAATAGGTACAGTCCTTGGCTTAAACCAGGAGAGCAGACATATGGTTAAGTTGGAGACTTCAGCAAGAAGTTATGCCGTCGTAGGTTCTCACAGAAAAAAAACAAAGAGACATAATGACGTCGATGTGACGAGGGGTCGTCATAAAGGAAAGAGTTTCCTAAAATGACAAGTGATTAAATTAGGAAGGAGTTTCTAATTTAATAATTTTCTATTTGTTGGAGTGGCAAATAGGAAATAAAATATATTTGGGCTTAAATTCATATTTGGACTAAATAAAGTATTTGGGCCAAATAGTAAATTAAATATTATATTTGAGCTAAATTAGATTTGGGCCAAATATTAAATATTATATTTGGGCTAAATTAGATTTGGATAAAATATTAAATAATAAATATTTGGGCTTGAATTAGATTTGGGCTAACTATTTTATAAATGGATTTGGGCCACTAATAATATTTCTAGTTGGACTAGAATAAGCCCACTTAAGATTCTAGTTGAAGTAGGATTAATGGGCTAACCCAATCCATTAGCGTTTAAGAAACCCTAGGATGTAGCTCTATAAATACCCCTTTATGGGTTGTCTAAACTAGTGAATATTTGATATAGTTTTTCAAGAGTTGAAAAGCAATTGTCGTTCACTCTTCCCCGTTTCTTTTTGGCATCGATTTGAAACATGGGCGTTCTTTTCCGTCCATACACAATCCATAAAAAGAAGAATGAGCTAGCACTCCTATTCCGCTTTCCTTGCCAACGGACGCGTGTCGCGTATCACGAGTTAGAGGTCGGACGTTTGGAAGGCTCGAATCTGTGAACGACTCGAAAATCTAAAGGCTAGATTTCTTTTATTTGTATGTGAATGATTTAATTTCGACGTTGATCCAATCACCGGGATCAGGGTAAGGTTCAAAAGTTTTTGAACTACGCTACTTGCCCCTTAGCGATCTTGCATTACTTTCATCCACAAGTCTTGGCCTTTGATGAGCAAAAAATTTAGAGCAGTTGTCTTGGAATTTGGATTTGGTGGATGAGCTAAGGGACCAAGCTGGCATCCAATTGGAAGCCTACCATCAGAGGATAGCCAACTATTACAACTCCCGCGTAAAAAATAAGCCGTTGCAATCGAGTAACTTGGTGCTCAGAAAATCTATTATCACAGGGACCCTCCGTGGAGAAGTCAAGCTTCGGGCCAATTGGGAAGGCCCTTATAGGATTCAGGAGATGTTAAGCCCAAACACTTGCGTTCTTTAGACACCCCAATGGGAAACGCTTGATAAAACTTGGAATGCCACACACTTAAAAAATACTTCCTCAAATAAAAGCACATTGCATCCTATGGACATTATTCAAGCCAACTAAATTTTGAGGGGTGCTTGACTTGTGGTTATCTTGCCACATAACTGTAAGCGGCCAGGTACAATGTTATTTATTCATGATTATATTTGTCTTTATCCATATTTGTATATGTTATAAGTAGCAAGGGGAAAAGTTTACTTTAATGCCCCACAATGGGCCATATAATGGACATTGTCATCTTTCTCGAGGTCACCCCTCTCTTAAAGAAATTTTATGGGTCTTTGGTGTCCTCCCTCCCGTATTTTGTGAAGGCACGCGTTGGATAGACAAATTTCTAGGCTCCTCAACAACGAATAAGTCAGGGAATAGCAACAACAACCGATAAACCTTGATGATATCTTCAAGTTTAAGGCAACTTTGGAAATAGGTTGTGATCCATTCCCCAGAGACCATAAAAGCAGCCCCTCGCTACTGATGCATGATTTATCTTTATCTTTGTCCCCTCCCCCTCCAAGGGGAGGGATGAGCCGACATCCCAGTCATTAGGGACCTGGATCTTTCTCATGTGTACATGTCTATATGACTATATGCGTATGTCCAACAAGTCATCCCGGCCCAAAGTAGTCACAGCAGCGGTAATACTCCATTTCTACATTGCACTAGGGCATCTGATGAACGCCACCTCAACAGTTTAGGATTGAACATTTCTTAAGGAAATTATGTTAGTGTTGTATGCCCTAATGTTAGATTTGGATGACATCTAGTGGGCGTGTAACTGGTCACTTTTATTACATCATTGTATATATTTATAAAAGGTAAGTTTCTTCATTCATCAGCTCTCTAGTTTAACACATAAATGAGTCCCTAGATATTTTGTTTGGGAATCCTATTCTGAAGGTGTTGAGACTGTGACAGGATTGTCTGATAATAGGATGTCTTAAACTATTCCTAGTCCTTAGATTCTTTGGATGAGGACTCTAATTAATCGAGTATAGACTAGTACAGGGGTTACTGCCTCATTCAGTATGGGATACTGAGGGGAGGTCAGTGTGTCACGCGCCATGTGACATAAGATGTCACTAGTAGACCTATAGGTGGTGGTTGGGAACAACCAGTTGAATGTGATGCCGATAACAGTCCACATCTCATAGTGGATAATGGTCTTGTCATCAGGCTACGATGGTGTGTTAATCCATGGATTTAAACCAGCGCGATTGTTTTGTATATTGGTATGTGAGATTTGTTGTTGAGACGAACCATCCAATTGGGAGGTGGAAAGGTTCATCTTTGTGGTTCCGTATTGCTGGTATGTGGAGACAGGTGCTGGGAATAAGATCTGTTGCCCTCGTCGGTAATTGATGGGGTGAATGTCCTATGTAATCTACTATTAGTGTGATAGGATAGTCCTTCATCAAGGCAGATTGAATATTAAGAAAGAAGTTTCCTAAGATGTCATCTAGTCACATTGAGAAGGTTAGACACGTAGTTACTGATTTTGTGAATTTATCACTCCATGACTCTCGCTCAGTTGGGACGTTAGGTAATGAAAGGATTATAGCACACGGTAATCGTCAGCTGTAATAGATTCACTTGAAGTGAGATTTCACTACCACCTATATTGTCTTGAACCGAACCTAAGCGCTATTCAGGAACTCTCGAATCGTTATCGAGATATGGAAAGATTCCGGTGATGAGTCAAGAAGTTGACTGATACTGAAAGAGGTTTCGGTGCTTTTTGATTTCTAGTGGGTAGTGTACCTAAAAAGTCACACATCACATAGTGTTGCGTCTGGTAATCACATCTTGTGCCCAAAATGTCTTAGGAATTGGTGGGTTAAATGTTGACTTGCTGACTTGGAGAGTTGACTTTCCTGTGGCAGAAGTCAACTTTTGCCAAGGCAAGAGTTGACTTTCGGTCACCCAGCTACTACTCCAATTGGGTGCTGTGCTGGCTCATTGGAAAGGGGCATGCGTAAGGCAGTAGCTGATTTTGGGGTGGCAGATAAATTGAAGTAGTATGTTTTATTGCTTGCATGTCTCATGTTGCTTCTATCTTTTTCTTCTACTTCCTCTATTAATTTGTCGTTGTGAAATTAATATGCGTGAGGGTCATGCGAGAAAATTTGGGATGTGGTTACGGGTAATACGGTAACTCTTGTGTGTAATACCTCGAGAGCCTAGAGTCAGGTCCAAGAAGGGACTCTAGAGAAGCTAGTATATATATCGAGGATAGTAAGAAAGGAAACAACACCAGCTAGATACCTTTTGGGTTGAATGTGAATAAAAAACTCTTGGGTTAAACGTGTTTGAGCTAGGGTAGCTCAAGGATGGTAACCTCTGGGAAGTTTGCATAGGTCTATTAGGGTAAGTTGATCCGATTTTTCCTATCGCTTGATTCTAGATGTTATAGGTGGTATCAGAGCCCACCCTTGGAGAAGACAGTTCGATGATGTTACATCCCAGTAATTCGGGAATAATTAATAATTATTAAATTAATTGGGATCTGCTAATAAATATTAATTTAAATCGGGGATGGATAATAATTATTAAATATTGTATTTACGGTGATTATTGGATATTTGTGGGTTTAAAGGAATTATTAATTTATTTTTGTATTAAAGAGATGGGTAATTAACTATTGGAAACTTGGGTATAAGGGTTATTTTTATATGACGTGTATGTGAGAACTTATGGAAGTGTGGGGGTCTAAATGTAATATCTAAAAACTGTGGCGAGTTCATCTTAAAATTAATTAAGCGCATATAATTGTTGAGGGAGCTGCTAGGTGAGATGGCACGCACGCGTGAGGTGGACAAGCAGGTCGTGGGATCGAGGCTTGGGGCTGTGCACACCGGGGAGGTTTTTGGCTGGAATTTTCCAACCCTTCCTTGCCCAAAACGACAACGTTTTGGGCAAGGCGGCAGGGGTGAATTGGGCTGCCATACGGCAGCCGCTAGACGCCCTTCTTTTGCCTTTTTAAGGCAGTAAATCGAGTGTAAAATCGGGAGAAAAGAATAGCAACATAAGAAGGAAGAAATTGGAGAAGAAGAAGCCGTGCACAACAATGGAAATTGAGAGGAAAATTCAAAGAAAAATAAGAAAAATGCAGTTAAATTAAAGTTTGAATATACAGGTAAGTTGAGTAAATTATGTGAATAAATTTGTACGGTTTTGAATTTAATTTTGGGTACGATTTTAATAATTTTGGGAGATGATGTTATCTTGCAGTGCGTATCAATTTAGCGACATATGGGTATAAAAACCCTGAAATCTACTAGTTAAAGGCAAGCTCCTTACTCCCATTGTGAATCTCCTTCAATTTATGAATTTCGTTTCCTTCCTTAGCCTGATTTGATTTTAGAAATTATTTACGTGCGTTATGGGTATTTGTTCTATAGATTAAATTTAATTAAATTAAATAGGAGACTTCCGGGGTTTAATTTGGTAAGTGCTTACGAGGTATTGTATCTGTCATGACCCGATTTCTAAATAGTCATGGCCGACACTAATCCCTAGGCCTAGCGGCTTCACCGTGGACTAGTAAGCCTCTTCTCTAACTCGATTTGCTAAAAGCATTAATAGTACGGACAAAAATATAGAAACATGGAGTAAAATAGCATTTCAACTTTCCACAAAAATGTTTCAACATCTCATATACAACAGCTATATAAAAATATGAATATCCATCACACTGCTGTCATAAATACATATACAATCCCATATCTCGGCCCTTAGCACAATTATGTGCCACAAAAATAAAAGACAAAATATCAAACTCAACAGTACGTGTATGTCTCCACAGAGCATCCTATATCACATCAGGAATCAAAAGGGGGGTCTGACATCAGACCAGAAGATCTGCTGGACCAATATTCAAAAGAAGAATCCCCTGAAAATATTTTAATAAAAAGGGGTGAGTCTTGTGGACTCGTGAGTATAAGGCATGCCATGCCTACTAGGAGAGTATGTAATAAAAATGCTAGGAATGATCATCATGGATACAATAACATAACTGCAATATGAACAACGAGAATATATACCATAAGTAATAAAAATGCTAGGAATGATCATCATGGATATAATAACATAACTGCAATATGAACAACGAAAATATATACCATAAGTTTAAATAATTTGGGGTTTAAAGGAAAACATAGTGTAGGAAAAATAGGTGTCTAGAGACAACCCCCATAAGTTGCTCACCTAACCACCTAAGTCTCCTATACTTTTGATATGCGATGTATGCACTAAATTTGAGGACACACTAGTAGAAACTAGCCTAACGCCTATACACACATGCACACAAGTACATATACTGGCACATATATCATCATCACACTATAATACCATCATAGTCTACGTGACAACAGTGTTGAAACATATTATCCGTGTCTCTCATGGCCTTGGCATGCCAATCCTCACAGTACCATGATATTTTCCTACTGCGAGTCACCAAGGAATCTACTAGATAGTCCTCTAATAATAATGCAAATGATACCCTACTTAATGAAAAAATCGTAACCATTTATCATTTCATGCGGTGCCTAAAATACACCATATCATTCAATATTTCACATTCTCAAGATAAGAAATTAGTTAGGGTATCCTTCTGCTTGTGTCTCTCCCAGTAGGATATTTTAATGCAATTTAGAAACACTTAAAAGTGTTTTTCTGTGATTCTCATATAAAAATCATATACAAGTTATGTATGGAACAATATATATATACATGCATAAAATAAGGTAAACATAACATATTATGCCTACTTGCTTGGAAAATGATACTCAAGCCCGAGTCTGGGGAGAAGATTGAGCAAAATCCTGGGAATTCAAGCCTATAATGAATAGAATGGGGTGGTCACATTTGGGTAATAAAAGTAACGACGTAATAAAAATTATCGAAAATCCTAACCATTGCCTAGCACCCTGAATCAGTTATTTTATATCTTAGTCCGCACAATATTCGAATTTAGTGCCATGAAATTCGTCGAGCTTAGCCATAAACTACGTCATCATGCCTCACCTTGCATGCTACGCGTAAGTGTATAGTGGAACTACACACCCACTTATAGGTTGCAATAAAAATAATATATATATATTTCTATATTCACCCATAAGCTAGTTTTCTTTTAATATAGATAATATTTTTAAAGTTTCTCTTTTTCAAAATACATATATATTTATATTTATAACTCAATTGATAAATTTTTAAAACATAATAATTAATTAATTAGTAATTTAATAAATGGCTTAAAAGAATGGTTTACAATGTACTAGCCTCAGAATAAAATGAATCCATTAGAAATCAGGATTCGGGATACACCCAAGTCATCATCATAGGCTAGCCTAGAATGCACTTAGGGTCAGTCTTGCTCGGCCTTGAGTCATCTAATAGGGCTTTGTCCTTAGAACTCTGATCAACAAAGTGACTCGCTAGTCACATTGCCAATTCTAAGAGACCTAAGGAGACCCAAATTAGATTGATGTCGATATCCTGAGTAGGACCAATCTAACCAAGTCATCCTCAGGTTCACGGACAAGCGACAAGAGGCGAGAACAAGTCGAGTGGCCCAGCCCAAGGGCTGCCACAACTAGGTCAAGCCATACCTAACACATTGGGTCATCCTATAACCCAATCGAGTCTCGCCATCGTAGGTTAAAACCTAACCCAACCTGCTCAACCCCAAAAGCCCTCTTTTTCTTTTTATATATATATATATATATTTTCTTTCTTTTCTTTTCTTCTCTTTCTTTTTTTTTCTTCTTTCTTTCTTCCCAACAAACTGTCGCCGCCAGCGACCACTGCAGGCAGGTAAAAAATGATTGACTAGGATACCGATTCAACGCCCTTGCCACGCACATCAACATATCTAAAAATGAGAACCATCGGACGGTTGGATATTTACAGATCTAAAAATTAATTTTTGACCAACGCAAGGACAAATTCTAGCCATCGTCGACCGCTGGGCATTTTTTCGACTATCGGAGGCTACCATGAGGTGTGCAGCACCAAGGGGACCAACATACCCAAAAATGAGAAAGATCAGACGACTAGATTTTCATAGATCTAGGGTTTAGTTCTGAGCTAAAAATAAAGCTCACTATCAGTCACCGCCGGTCAACGCGGCTGGCGATTTCTGACAATCGGAGACCTCCATCCGACACCCTTGAGAAATCCGATGAACATATCCTAAAACCAACAAAATCCAACGGTCAGATCTCCGTAGATTTGACTTTAAACAATCGGCCAAAACCCACATCACGACTATATACATACCTCCCATGAAACAACATAAAACCAAAGAAAAACAAAGCACAACACTTACCTCTTTGTAGATCGGGGGCACTTAAATGGTAAAAATGAAGTCGAATCGAAGATCGAACACCTAGATCGCAAATAATCGGCAAAAATTTGAGAGAGAGAGAGAGAGAGAGAGAAAGATTGCAGATTTAGGGAGGGGGGCTGCCCATGCACTTCCCTTTTTTATTTTATATTTTCCCTTTTATTTATTTATTTATTATATATATATATTTTATTTTATTTTTAGTATTTTTTTATTTTTTCTAGATCTTTACAGTATTACCCCAACTTTCTTGGGAATGATGTCAAACTTAGTTTGGGCTAGGTTCTTAGTGAGTCAGTTGTGGTTGTAGGTGCCCTCAGGGGTGAGTTGTTGTAATCAAGAGTCTCGGGATTTGCTTGTGTGAGTCGTAGGGTGTGGGGTACAGAGCTACTGACTATCGACTGTTGGGTCATGGTAATTAATGGCTGGATGTATATGCATTAGCTATCAGCTGCTACAATAGACTTTAAACGGGTCGGGCAGGCTGGGTACCACCAGACACCCACCCTTGATATGTGCGTATCATGATGTGGTTATGGTCACTTGTAGGTGTGAGTGGTAAAAACAAGCGGCGTGAGCTATTGTTCGGTGAGGCAACGTGTTGACTGTTTGGTGACACTAGGGAAAACCGTCATCGGGCCAAGGGCGGCTAACGATTGGTTGTTCCTAGTCACGGATTGTCAACCGGTACTTGGTAACTGTCGATCAGCTCTGCCATTATGTGGCGTATTGCATGACATTTCAGTGCATGGGATTGGGCTTACATTCATTGGAGGTCATGCTTTGTATGTACGGGGAAGTGTGCACGTTGACATAACCCAGTTGGATGTTGAGTGCCGACTAGGGTATGATAGGTGAGTATGTGCATTTAGAGCATTTTGCTTGTGTGGGATCCTATGTGGGCGTAGCATGGCCTGATGCTTGGCTTATGGGGGCTTTGCCATTACGTTAATACTGCAAGAGTCATTGCATTTATTATTTGTTGCATTGCATGGTTACCGTTTGTTATGGACCGTGATATGGAGTTGACCCTCGATAGCGCTATGAGTGGAAGCTGGGTTCCAGATAGCTATGATTCGGGAACTCTAGTATGTGATTGTGGATCATGTATGGAGTTGACCCTCGATAGTTATGAGTGGGAGCTGGGCTCCAGATAGCTATGACTCGGGGACTCTAGTATGTGATTATGATGGGAGCCTTGGGCTTGTGTGGATCGTGTTGTGGGAGCCTCGAGCTCATGGGCTTTATGCCTGCCAGCTCATGGTTGTGACAGGTTTGTACGTTGGGACTTGGTGACAGGATGTGCATTTCTTATGTGAGCCCCAGGGACCATTATGTGCATTGTTAAATTGATGTTGAGCACTGGTTACCCTGTTACACAGTATGGTATGGCATTTGCATATGCAACATTGCACTTTGCAGGGTGTATTCTGGGTGAGGGATGTATTCCCAACATTTTCATTGTTATGTAGTAAGGCGTATGCCGAGTATGGCTTATTCCTAATTTTATTTCTGTCTTACCTGCATTTAGTGGGATGCACTCCAATGTGGGAGATCTATGCCCAGCCTTACCTCTATTCTTTTGTTATGCTTGCAGAGCCTTGTGGCTCATCTTGTTTTACCATCATTCTAGGTGTGGGAGTTGACGTCGTGGTTAGCCCGCTTGGCATGTTAGTCGTAGAAAGCTGTGTGTACATGGTAATCCTGACTAAAAAGATCCATGAAGTGCAAGATGAGATCAGGGGCTTGGACATTGTGGTTTGTCTGATTTGATTAATCATGATGTTGCTATGTATGATTAAGCCCCTAAGTGGTGTGTTTCATATTCATTTAACTTCTGTTGTTGTATTATTAGGGGCAGACCCCAACAGATGTATTTGGGATATTAGCCGAATTGTAATTAAAAATTGAGGAAATTCTCGAATCGTCACAGATGAGGGCGGGGAGTGGCGCCGGGGCACGAGGGCCTGAACAAGGAGCGACTCCTAGCAGGCTTCTAAGATAGCAACCCCCCAAAGGGAGAAGATTTGAGACCAGTTGTAAAGTCACATGACGAGGACGTCATGTGCTCAAGGGGGGGAGAATGTAATATCCCGAGAGCTTAGGGTCAGGTCCAAGAAGGGACTCTAGAGAAGCTAGTATATATATCAAGGATAATAAGCAAAGAAACAACACTAGTTAGATACATTTTGGGCTGAATGTGGATAAAAAACTCTTGGGTTAAGCTTGTTTAAGCTTGGGTAGCTCAAGGATGGGTGATCCCTGGGAAGTTTGCATAGGCCCATCAGGATAAGTTGATCTGATCTTTCCTATGGCTCGATGCGGGATGTTACATTGTGTCTAGCTCGGGAAAGAGAAACCGAAATGGTACTGGATAGCATACTAGGTGTGGACTGACTAAAACCATCACAACATGAGGTGGAGCGGTCCTAGTACAAAAATAGTTTATGTACCAACCCTATATCGGATTACAAGTATGTGTGTATTTATATTCATGAGATGAATATACATGTTGCTTAAATACCCAAACTACGTGTATAATGTGTATGTATATAATTTGTTGCACGCATTTAATGTGCATAAAAAATTACTAAAATTCTCCACACAACAATACACGGGTTTTTCGTCAAATTACGGGTATCGGTTTCCTTATTCCCCCATTCCACAAGGTGACACACTAGACAAATAAAATTCCTAAGCTCCTCCACGATGAATAAGCCGGGAATAGCGGTGATGAGCGATAAACCCTAATAACATTCATAAGTTTGAGACAATCTCGCCCATTGATGACACCCCTAGAATAACGCATCTCACAAGTACCCACAAGGTAAAAAGGAAAAGAACAACAAATCAAGTATCGTCTTACTTCAAACGCTTACATGCCCATGCTTAATCCAAGTCCCACGAGTCCCTCAGAAACTCTCCCCCGATAAGCCATCGGGCACCCACCTTTCTTATACTTTTCTCTTTGCCTTTCAGCCTAAGGTAAAAGTAGGGAGCTATTATTGTGGGGTGCTCTAAAATTTCCTAATTCTTAAGCATCTCCCCAATGAGTTCTTCCTTGAAGAATCTTTGGGACGATAGCCTCCCGGGCTCTTGAAGGGTCATCTCAGGATGGTTTGGCTTATCCATTTTACATACTGGAGAAATAACAACGGAAGCATAATTCACATCCTAGGCATGCATATGAAAGACAACTAGTCACAAGGTTACATGGTATATACATATTCACATACAAAACCGTGCCAAGTACTCAAAAGCTAAACATCCATGGCACAAAATCACAAGATATACACCAAACCAGGATCTACTAGGTCTGCCCTATACACCACCTATCGGGATAGCTCAAAGATTGCTAGCCTTGTCCCCATACTTAGCCTTGCCCTTACATAGAATGAAGAGAAGCAAGAGTGAGTCACAAGACTCAGCAAGCATATAAGGAAGGAAAGGCTGACAAAAGTAAGGAAGCTAAAGATAACTTGCACCCAAGTGCAAAACTCATGCAAAGCATGACAAAAAATCGTACATCACATGTTCATGAATCTCATTCTCATGACAGATATATAAATACGTCGCATAATAAAGTATGCACATACTGATCCTTGGGGCCCACAAAAGACACACGACACCCAAGTCCTTATCACAAACCTGTCACTACCTTGAAAGGCAATTGTACCTGAATCACAATCCAAAGCTCTCTCAGATAGGAGCGACCAACACCCATCTTTGTAACTGGAATTGAAACTTTAACTGAAGTCGAAGCTTTAATTGGAACCGAAGCTCTAACTAGAGCCGAAGCCCAAACTAAAAAACATCCACACGCACCCACACGGCGCTAGTATCCATGTAATGCACAAATATAATGCAGTTGCATAATGAACATAAACGATGATACATAGCCCCCATAAGCCATGCATCAAGCCCTGCTCGCCCATATAGGAAATCACATATGATGCAGTGCTCGTGTCTAAGTATGATGCAGAGGCATAATGAACATAAACGATGATACATAGCCCCCATAAGCCATGCATCAAGCCCTGCTCGCCCATATAGGAAATCACATATGACGCAATATGCCCGTGGCCAAGCACACCAGTCACATGAAACCTCTAAATGCATATCCCAAGCCCCTGCATGCATATGAACTGACGATATACTAGAAATAAAAGGAAACACATACAATGACTTTCAGGCACAACAAACCTAAACTGGCACTACGCAAGGATGGACTAGCCTCATTTCATGAAGGAAATAGAGAGTGAACAAACCCTCCCGAGCCAACGCAAAGACTCAATACATCATCCAGATTAATCCTCAAAGACATAAGAGTCACTAAAGAGGAAATCTCCCAAAATCACTTGCAAATCTCCATTGACCCAATCAAATCAATCCCAAACTGACAATCACCAAATTGAGAAGTCATGGATAAGCCACTGCCCTCGAGTTTATCTCTCTCCAATTAACTTTCTATTCACACAAACCCATTTCTCAAAACAATTAAATAATTATACATATTTATAAATAAATATATATATAATTTTATATATACATGACTCACGTTGCTAACAGGATTTTGGCCAAACTCACAGAAACCCTATGCAACTAAATTCCTCATCCTGCCAAGCCTAACATAGATAATTTCTCAAAATAAATATATATAAAATATATATATACTTATATGACTCACCTTATTAATAACCACTAGCACGCATAACCCAACCTTCTGCCACTTAACCCTAAACATACATAGGCTCTCAGCCATATCCATATATATAGATATATATTTACATACATGCATGCCTGCATAATAGAGAACTAGCCCCAAATTGGCATATACATAACCATATACATATCTGTGCATGCATAACAAAGGACTAGCCCCAATTTGACTTATACCTATACATATACATATCCATACGCGCATAACAGAGGACCAACCCCAACTCGGCATATTTATAGATCTATATATATATATATCCAAACATACATGATCGAGTATAGCCGAGCACCAACAAAGCTAACTTGGTAAGTCTCAAAGAAGTCAAGAGAAGGGAAGAACAGAGAGAGAGAGAGAGATAGCTTACCTGAAGTAACTTTTTCCTTCTTCTTCTTTTTCTTCTTCTTCTCTGCATTTCTTCTTCACTGTTTCTTCTCCTTGCTTTGTCTCTTGGCCAAACCATAATGGGCTTCCTTTCTCGGTTATATATATATATCATCAGGGCACTTAGGACATGAGTGGGACACGCGTCAACCACTGAAGATAATTCTCCACCGCCTTAGCTCCTTTTCATCGAGATAATGCCCTGGGATTTTGCTAAAAGTAAAGGATATCTTGATATGGCAAGGGATATCCGGATATGAGAGGTATTAAATGAAAAACAGAAATTTTGGCAGATTCGACACCCTTTCGAATTTTAGGCATAAATTTCTCGTTCGAGCTCTGATTGAGGTGATTGAAGATGATATGGAAATAAAAGAGGAATATCTACAACTTTGATGTTTTGAGTTTTCTGAGATTCAGGCTAAATTAAGGTCAAAATTGGGCTACAAGGTGGTAACCGCATTGTTGAAACATGGCCATCCAGATACAAAAGCTCTTATCCGAATATTAACAATTCATATCCAGATGCTACAATCGCATATCCGAATGTTACTCACAAAAACTCAAAAAGACATCCAGATATGCCTCCAATCATCAAGATATCACTCACATAACTCAAAAAAATCATCTGAATCAACTCCCTCTCATCCGAATGCAAAGTAACCCTCATCCGGATACCTCACCACCCTATCTAGATGCATCTTTGCCTATCCAAATAGCCTCATGCCCCATCCAAATATTTCAATAAATTTTTAAATATATACATACACCACACCCAAACATCCAAACACTTAGAAGATAATTACGAAAACTACCCACTACACATTTAGGCTAACTAATTCAACCTAAACGCATAATAAACATTGCATAATTAGATTTGGGTAATTACATACTGATTCCTATGAGTTTAATTAGTCTATGACTCTCACTCAGTTGGGATATTAGTCAATGGAAGGACTATAGTGCAAGGTAATCAAATAGCCTTAATAGGTTCATATGAAGTTTTGACTTCATTACCATTAGGATTGTTTTGAGTCCTAGATGGAGGATACTTAGGATCTTTCAGGGTGCTCTGGGGATTTGGAGAGATCCTCTTAGTAGGTCAAAGTATTTTGCCAGCATCAAAGAGTTGACGTGTCCTGATTGCTATATGGCTGTGAATCTAGAGAGTCACACATATACTGAGTAATGTATCGAATTAATGAAACATTGATGTTAATGTGTTCTTCATTACTAAGAGTTAGGGATGCCGATTGCGACTGAGAGTTAGCTATCACAACAAAAAAATTAATTTTTTGCGGCGGTTTCATAAAACCACCTCAAAATTCAGAAAAACATTTAATTTCGCGACGATTTCTAAAAAGCCGTCACCAATTTTAAAAAATAATTAAATAATTAAAAAATTCAATTCAATTTCGCGGCGGTTTTAGAGAAACCGCTGCTAAATTTAAAAAATTAAATAATTTAAAATTAAAATTAAAATAATATTTGTATCGATTTTCAAAAACCGCCGCAAAATTCATTAAAAAATTAAATTTAGCGGCGATTTTCGAAAACTGCTGCTAAATTAAAAAAAAAATTTCAAAATTGAAATGAAATTAACATTTGCAGCGATTTTTAAAAACCGCCACTAAATTCAAAAAATTAAATAATTCAAAATTAAAAATAAATTAACATTTGCGGCGGTTTTTAGAAACCGCTGCAAAATTCATTAAAAAAAGTAAATTTTTCTTAAGAAAATAATTAAAAATTAAATTAATAAAAACAAATATAAAATATTAAAAATAAATTTAAAATTGAATTTAATTTAATAGCAAAATTCATTAAAAATTTAATTTAAAAAAATAAAAATAAATTTAACAAAATTTTAATAATTTTTAAAAAATATATAAAATTAATCGATTAATTTATTTAACTTAACTCAATTAATTTATTTTTAATTTATTCCATTATTCTTTTAAAAAGTAACCAATTAATAAATTTTTTTAATATATATTAAAAAATATAAAATATAATTCTAAAAATTAGTTGTTAGATTAGTATATAATATATATGTGCATATATGTCAAGGGAGCTTCACAGATCAGGCAATTCGCGCGCGCGCGCGTGTACTTGGGATCCTGGGTTCGAAACTTGGAGAGGGAAAGGTGCTGGAATTTAATTTTCAACATCGCCACGTGGCGTGCAAGGGTCAGGCACGCGCACGAGCCAGTGTGCTCGCGAGCAAGGCTCGAGCGGCGGGGCGCGGGCCTGGCTAGCCGCACGGGCTTATCAATTAAAAAATTAAATTTTTAATTTTTGCGGCGGTTTTGAAACCGCCACTAAAATTAAAAATTTAATTTTTTTTATTAATTTTTGTGGCGGTTATGAAACCACCGCTAAAATAAAAAAAATAATTTTTTTAATTAATTTTTGCGACAGTTTTGAAACTGCCACTAAAATTAAAAATTTAATTTTTTTAAATTTTTTGCTGCAGTTTCAAAATCACAGCTAAATATTATAAAAACCACCACAAAAAATATAAATAGCGGCGATTATTCCAGCGGTTGTTGAAAATCGCCGCTAAACGCTCTGCGACGACTGACTTAGTGGCTGTTAAAAATCACCGCTAAATGCAAAAAGAATCGCTGCTAAATGCCGATTTTTTTGTAGTGTATATAGATCTATAGATATGAAAGACCGCTAAGAGTTAATGGGGCACATCGTTAAGAGTTAATGGAGACTTTGGTTCCATTAAGAGTTAGTGGAAAGACTATTAAGAGTTAATAGTAGGGCCTAAGTGCAATGTGACAAAGTTGGAGTGTTGCTGGAAATGCTAGTCGACTGGCGCATGAAGTGGTCAATCACCAGTACTATCGTGCGATTGACCGTTTGCCTTTTTAATGCTCAACCACTTTGTCTCATTAGAGCATTAAATGTTCTAATGCAATGATTATAAGAGAAAGATTTAGAAGGATGGCCAACCATATGAAGCCTTTGTAGAGAAGGTGAAAGATTACCTAAAAGAGGGGTGAATTGGGTGTTTTAACCATTTTTGCAAAATTAAAGAAAATATGTGTTATGATTGATTTGAAAAAAATATTTTTCATAACATAAAAAGTTTTAACAGTTCAATTTAAGTTTATATGCATTAATACATTTTTCATAAAGATTCCAAACATATTTAAGACATAGAATATATATATATATATAGGTGGTTGCATTTGAAAAAAAGAATGAAGAAACTGTTATGATGGCAGCAATATGAATCAATTTGCTTTTCTAAAATTTATCCTTCAAAAATCACGTAAAACATATGCAATTGAGAAGTATTCATGAAAGTAGTGATTTTAGAAGAAAGTTTTTATGCTTGCAATGAAAATTGAAATTGCTATGCTTGAAACTTAAGAATTCAAAACAACTATGTAAATATTGCATTGGCAAATGAAAAGCAATATTATCAAAACATAAGAAGCAAACCACAAGATATAACAACTTAGAGTGATTCAGCCGACAAGTCTAATCCACTACCTTAACTCCTTATTAAGAATTTAAAACATCCACTAAGGGGTTTAGATTTTAAGGGATCAACTACAGCCCATACACAGTTTTTATAGGTTCGATTGAAACCTTCACTTTTCATGGGCTAAGTAGGAACCACCAACTTTTATAGGAGCAGCTATAACCTCTGTTTTTGTATAGGCTAAGCAGTAACCCTGGCTTTTTTAACAGGCTCAATCGTAACCACTGCTTTTCAAGGATGAGATGTAACCTCTGCTTTTATAAACAAAGAAAAAACTAACATATCTTATCAAGGGATGAGATAGAACCCTTACAATCACTTATTGAAAGGAAAAGTTACAAGGAAAGCTCACAACAAGGATTCCCTAAAAGAATAAGAAATACAACACAAAAGGGAATAGAAAAGAGAAGTGAGAAGAATATAAATAATAAAGCACTTCACTCTTTTGTTCATGATTTCTAGTTCAAGAAAATCTACATAAGGCTTAACCAGATAATGGCTTGAAGTGAAGAAGGATGAGCATGAAGGGCTGTAACTCAAGCAACAAGGTTTGGCTTGAAAATGGATTCATCTTGGTTGTGTATAGGTTTAGGTTTGCTTGATAATGTCTTATGCTCACTTGACAACAACACTTTGATCTCGAGCAGTACTTAACCTTTTATAGAAGCTATTCAACACCTATTATCTGCATATACTCATAGCTTATTTTAATTTGACTAATAATAATCAAATTAGTCAAGAAAAATATGTATGATATTAAGATAAAGCATTTGTACACTATACATTACCATTTTTATTATTATTTTATAGGAGAACATAATTGGACTTCAAAAAATTATGAAATAAAGCTCTGACGATCAAAATCTATCCTCGTTAACATATCTCAAAACGACTATATTTTTCAAAATTTGCCAAATAATACTCAACTAAGTTTTAGACTAACTCGACTAATATAAAATCTTACTTGATTGGATATTCTATGTAATCGATCATATGAAAGGCTTACTCAAGTATGACTAAGTCATACTCAACTAATATAAAAGTCACAAAAACTTACATTATCCACTCGATTACAAGGCTAAGTTTACTCAACTAATATAAAACTTTACTCAAGTACAAATACTTAATACTCGATTAATCTTAACACCAGAAACTAAGCTAACATCCAACCTATCTTTACTCAATTATAAAAAGATATTCACTTGAGTATAAAAAGACATTAGTCAATTATAAAGAAAGCTTTACTTAATTAAAAAGGTGCTCAGAAGATTTAACACATAAATACTCAATTAAGAAAAGGCGTTTTATTGGACAATTGACACCCAAAACGTCCGTAGAGGTATACTGCTAAAACCCCATTTGGATGTTTTATTTTTGGATGCATGTGGATGATTAATACTAGGTGTAACGCCCCACCCCTTTCAAGGGTATTAAATAACTTAAGAATTTTGGGAATATATATATATATATTTTCAATATAAACCATTTCCCGACAATCTCGTTTTACCTTCCCAGCATACTAAACAAGAATTAATAAGGTAAGACAGGTAATCATCATAAATGCGGATATAATAATCAAAACCTGATATGGTACATTCACTTTATAACATAACGTAAGAATCCGTACCATTACATCATAACTTCAAAAGCATTAAAACATAAATACATAGAGACACGTTTCCTGAGATAACATCTAACACCCTAGGTGCAATCAAATGATACCTCAATATACATAACTATTTCACGACTCATTTTAAAACATATTCGACTAGATAAATTATCGGAACCACCTGTTGAATCATCAGACATGTCACCCCGTGCTCATATCTCAACTTGCTCCTTACCTAAACTACAAGTCTCAATTGGAACATTGAATGTTCTAGGAGGCATAACCCATTAAAAGATAAAACTTCTAGCGAGCGTCCAAAAATATATATATAAATGTATGATGCAATAACATGAGCAACGATTTGCCCTAGTGCAACTTCCTTGGCCCATAAGCCCAACACGGAATCTTAGGCAAAATCTTGGCACTTTCAGCAAGATAATCCTAATGTTATACCATCAATTGCCCTTGGAGAATTACGGCTATACTATCAGGGCGACATCCTATTCCCATGTACAAATATCAATATGCCAATAATATCGTGTCATAGAACATCACAACCTTCCATGCAATATGACAAAATGATCGTAGCATTCATAAATATCATGCATATATAAGCAATCATATCATAAATATAAGTCCTTGGGATAAAACCACTCACCTTTAGCATGAAGTTCAGAATATCTCGAAAAACGTGCATCGCCTCGATTTGCCTGCTAACCTCGAAAATAACGTAAATCATTAAGATCCTTGGCCAAATCATTTCCTGGCCAATCATTTCCAAGGAAAAATCAATAATATTATTTTTCCAGACTTTTTCTTTTTTTTCTCTATTTTTTCTTTATTTTTAATAATCATAATTTCTTCCAAAATTCTAAATAAATACCTAATAAAGTAATTTATTGAATTTCTATTCATTAAAATTTCTAAAATAATATTTCTAATCTCCAAACATTTTCTTGGAATTTTTAAAATCTCTTCCAATTTGTTTATAATTAAGTTTCCTTCCAAAAATTCCAAATAATTATTTTCTGGTGAAATTTCTCAAATAAAAATTCATAAATGTAAACTATTCATTTTCCCCATATTTATGGATATTTTTACAGAATTTTATCCCTCTTATTTTTATTTTTACTCTATTTTTCTTTATTTTTAGTATTTAAAAATAATAAAAATTACCTCCGATCATCTTCTTCGGCATTGACACATCGTAAAATTAAATGGCCTATACCAGAAGATATCTTACCTTAATTCAATTATTCTAGCCAAATTTGAGCTTGAACCAACACCCGAAAGACCTCCCTCCAAGTAAAAATTAGTTCGTCTCTGGCGAGATTCAATTTTTCGGCGAAACTCCGATCACCCCTCAAATGAACTCCAAAATTTCTCAAAATTTTCAGAAATGATCCTCACCTCATGGGCAACAAAATACCTATGGTTTGGTGACTCAATTTGTTCAAAAATAAGATCGATTTGAAGCTCAAATCTTGCAAAACCTTTGGCCACTATATATCCTCTATTTATAGCCAAATTCGAACCCCAAAACGACAGATCTTGAGCAACCCAAGGCCTTTGATGTCTCCTCTTTCCCTTAATGAGTCCAAAACCCATCGAAATAGCTCTCAAAATCTTGATTAAAGTGGTCAATGTTTTGGCCACTTTCGGCTAAAATTTGGCCATTTTGGTCGATGCCAAGGCTGATTGTTAGCCTAGGCTCAACCCAAGAGCATCCTAGGCTACTTTTCTCGAATCTTTCGCCACCAAATTCAGTGATGGAAGGTGGTGGAGGAATTTTGGTCAGCCATGGCAGATTTGCTCTTTGTGTAATTTTGTAAAATTGTACTTTGACCCCAACTTCTTTTCACTTTGCACTTTTGGTCATTTCTTTGAAGCCCCTGAGCTTCTCAATAGTGCTATTGCAAGCTAAAAGATCTATACTTCCCATTGCATCCCCATAGATTCCAGAAAAAAGTCGTTTGGACCTCCCTCTGAAAATTTTGAAAAATTATACTTAGGCTCGAATCTTCATTTTGGCCGTAAACTCTTTCATTTCTTCTTGAAACCGCTGAAGGGTTGTTCCTTATGAAAAACCAAAAGCCCTCTTAAGCTTTCGTTGATTTTTCGAAAGTCCCCTATGACAATTCGATTTTTCAGCCCATATATCAGCTGCATTTTAATTGCACCGAAAATCGTTCTCGATTCAATTTCTCTTGATACTAAAAATCATTTCTTGAGATGTTCGTCAATGCCGTATCATTTTCTTTAAATATCTCGGCTCTAAGGCACTCCCTGCAGTCGATTCGGTCAATTTTTCGGGCTATCTAGATACCAATCTTCCCCGAAATTTCATTTTTCTAATAAAACGCTTATTTTCAAATAATCCTAATTTTTTGGGTATTACATTCACCCCTCCTTAAATAAATTTCGTCCTCAAAATTTGCATCTGACCGATCAAGTAATTAAGACAAAGCTCAACTTCTTACCTGAACACCTCGATCACATATCGATTGGATCCGTAACAAACACCCTGAGTTTGTATTCTTTACACAGCCAAAGCTTACAACATACCGTGTCATTTATAGAATTTCCTATTATGGCTTTTTTACAGATGACCACACATCTTCCAACATTTTAGGTACGCACATTCTACCCCGAAACTTTGAGAATGTCATTTCGCATTTCAAAATTCAGAACCCTTGGGCTGACCACGATCATTAATCATAGACAAGTACACTTGTCAACCACACATGCCTTTTGTATCTCTTTCACCAGATCCAGTTAAACAACAAAGCTAACGCTAAAAATAGACGATCATTTCGGCATTATACTCATAGTCAGCAGGCCAACAAGCCTCCAACACCTGACACTCATAACTATCCACCCAAGTCATGTGTCAGGCACGTCTTTGCCACCCCCCGGGTGACACGAAGTAGTGCAGTTGTAGTTCTCAAGGAACTCCATCCACCGTTGCTACCTCTCGTTTAGCTCTTTCTAGGAGAACCCATACCTTAGGCTCCTCGTGGTTCGTAAGCACATCAAATGTCCCACCATTTTGGTAGTGTCTCCATAACCTCAAGAGCACAAACCCCAGCTGCTAGCTCCAAATCATACATCGGTTAGTTCTCTTTGTGCCTGGGTGTAATCCACACGTAATCTTTCATTTATGTTGCACTAACACACAACCCGATCCTTTGAGCTATCACAAGCTCTGACAGCATTTGGCAGATCATTCTTATTAGACTCTTCTCACGAGTCCAATTATAGGCACAACTATTCTGAAGTGTCCAATCACGACCTTTTAACAACAACTTGCCAAAACATTTTATTTCGAAACATCTTAGCATTCTATTTTGAAACCTGATTCCTAACAATTTTATTTTGAACCATACGTTGCTCTATGTTTCGAAATATAGGGTCGGGACTATAAACACCTAAAAAATCTCAAACTCAACTTTCGTGTGTTCGAATAATTTTTTTCTTCTTACCAAAATCTCCAAAATAATAAAACACATTTTTCCATAAAAAAAATTCTATATATATTTTTTTATTTTCTTTTTCTTTTTCTTCCTTATTTCTTCTTCATTCTTCTCTTTCTTCCTTCCTTCCTCTGCAAACCCTGCGCGCGAACAGTCGTCGTTGCCTTCGAGCATCGCCACTACCTCCGACACCACCCCTCTACAACCTCCTCTAGTGCCTGCTCCGCCATTGGTCGTGAGCCATGGCATGGATTCCTCGCACCCTAGCCATCGATCACCATCTCTTCCCAGCCATCATCGCTGGCCTAATCGGCCCTTGTGTTGGCCAGATCTGGCCACGCTGCCTGCTCCCTCGTGCAGCCACCGGCCATCGTCCGACTTTCTTCGGCCGCCACTGCATTCATCACTGCTTCTGCCGCTATTGCCAGATCTGGGTAGATCCGACCCAATTGGCCCGACCCGACCCAGCCTGGCCTGACCCTATTTAGGTTTGACTTGTCCTTGATTCAACCCATTAGATCTGACTCATATCTAATTTGACCCATCTAAATATATCTGATTTGCTTAGATTTAGCCAGATCCAGATCTATCACGCGAGCTTGATCTCGATGTGGGGCTTGCCTAGTCTTAAATAGAGGATGTAGTCCACAGTGCATCTTTGCCCTTTACTTCCGTCGTGAGAATGGTACTACTCGTTTTGCCGCCATCCGTGTTGTTTTTAGTGTCAGAAATGCCATCAATCTCCTAGCTTTGCTTCTGGTAAGTGACTGATTTTGGGCTACTGATACACTCTTCTTTGAAGCTCAGGCCCGGCTTCAAGATCCCGTCTATAGATTTGTATCGCTCATTCTTGCCCT
This sequence comes from Diospyros kaki, assembly GCA_036245055.1. Classification (NCBI taxonomy): domain Eukaryota; kingdom Viridiplantae; phylum Streptophyta; class Magnoliopsida; order Ericales; family Ebenaceae; genus Diospyros; species Diospyros kaki. The sequence goes on along the minus strand of BSEG01000010.1, from coordinate 21,702,750 downwards.
TCAACATCAGGTTAGTGATTTGCAAATTTATCGAGCTCATTTGCAAGATTTACTCTTTGCTACCTATCCTACACATTTCCAACCTGTCCCAGATTGGTCTCTCCTACAACTTGATTAAAATCCAAATTGGAGTTCCGATCTTCCATCATCCCAGAGGACGTCCCTCATCTTAGTTTTCCAGAGGCTACTCTTCCACCTTACCCTGGCGAAACTAGCAGTAGCCAGATGCCACTCCCAGATGATATTGATGAGCTAGGACCCGTTGTGTTTGGCAACCGTCGTCGTTATTGAGCATCGACAATGTTATCAATTCTATGGTTTGCCTTTTTCTTTTGAATAATTGTATGGCTTGATCTTCTGTAACTGTATTGTACCTATGGAATGAATATTACGTTTTGGATACTTTAATGTTTCTCACACATAGCTAAGGATCTAAGCTATCATTGGCAATTTCATTATTAAGAAATAATCTCGTTAAATCCTCCGAGAATATATCCTGGTACTTTCCATTTTTTTTACGGCTTTTCATTGACCGCAAGTGCTTATACCTCATATCAATAGGCTCATTATTTTTATAACTTGCTAACATCATTTTAAGGATTATCTAGTTATACATCTCTCAATTTGTCTACCAGGGCTACCTAGACTAACCGTCTAACCATATAAGAGTTCAATTCTCCAAAATTGAAAATCTCAGATCTCTTAATCGATTTAGGTCTGCAGCTTCCCTTACTACGACCCATCATCCTGACACATCTGCCATAACTTGATTCTCTCAATCACATCAAGATTCGCACAATCTTCAAGACGACAATTCATAACCATACTACCAACGAGAGCAGGTAGGTACTTCTTAACTGGGTTTCTTCTTGAAAACTCTAAAGTTTCATAACGAAACCCTAGATCCTTAATCAATTCTTTTAAGAAATTCCTCAAGAATCTCAAATCGATTCATCTCCGAAAATCCTGAATTAGATTACGATATCTGGTTCCAATAATCTTTGGTGAACTCGATTTCCTTGCAATTATGGCTCTCAATTCACCATTTATCATGGTGTTTCCGAGTTCTCTTCGTCGGGTCGACTACTGACAACTTTACCTAATTCCACAAATCTACCTTGCACACTGAAACATAGTCATAACCTCCGTTGACTAGGTCTCCTCATCATTCCTTTCTCGGTTGATACGACCTATCAATCAATTATTTCCTTTTTGGTACCCAAACCTTACCTCGAGTCGAGACTATCGGCTCTCAACTCATCGTTAAGGTTTTGGACTAGCCATGCTCCACTACCTGAAATCTCATTTACTGAGGATCCACTGATTCTCACATTTCGTTCTTCAGATTCAACTGACTACTGGCACACGACCATTAAATTAGTTCTTCCTAGGCACTACACTTACCATCAGCCAGCACACTAGCTATCATTATCACCCCGATCGCATAGTAGGCCTACTCTTACACCAAGTGTCGACCCTCAAACGGGTACGCCTTGGGTGAAAATCGCACGGTCTCGTTGTTGTCATTCAAGAACTATAATTCGTTGTCGCTGCCACGAGTCTAACTCCTTCTGCAAGAACATTCATTCTAGGCCCTCATCTCGGCCAGTGATTTCCTCACCTCATATAGCTCACTAGCATATATCTAACATGTCCATTTCATACATCGGGTAGCTTTTTCTTTGCAACCCTATTCTCTCTTTGAGGCAATTGCAGACATGACCATCTCATCATCCCATTACCATACTAGACACCAAGCCTCGCACTGTTCGTCGTGTCACCCACCCCAAGATGACTACGAATCTTTGATGCAGTTCTTTAAATAGGACACTCAGTCCATATTCAATCCATCTCATCTTGGGTTGATTCCCTAGGCTTCCGGCCTCTTTCAACCTCAGTTAGTGGCACACCTCGCATCCGAGACCATTGGAACTTGGACCCCATACAAATTACAGATCCTATTGGGTTGTCCTAGATCTTCAGCATTTGATCGTCTCCCAAGTAGTCCGCTATAATGCTTTGGTCGACGAGTCTCCCGTACCTTACCACAAGTCATCCCTCAACCCTCTACTCGCGGGTTCCTAGATCTAGATCTGTCACTGCGAACACCGAACCAGTAGTGTCATTACGTTGCTAGGGTTCCTAATCCCATCTCTGTGAGTCATATCGGTCGCACCACTATCACCTCATCAATTGAAGCAACTCATATGCCATCACTTGGCCATCTTTGGTCCCCCGTTTGATCCAATCTGTTGGATCCTTGATCTACTCATCTAATTTCTAAGACACTAAGTGATCCTCGAAAATCCTTATCATTCGCTCCTAACTCATCAGCTAGGCCCTGTCACATCAGGCTAATTATCCATGATTTGATTATCCTTAATAACCACAGTCATCTTATCTTTCATTATAAGGTTTTTGACTAACAACCTTAAATCAACAGTCTCTAAATCTCTCGGATCCATAATCATGGTTACTGAATCAACCTTACACCTGAATCATATCATCGGATCCTAACTTCAATAGCTAGATCATTTCGCTTGTACTAGCTTTCATTAGGCTTTTCACCATTCACTATGAATAGTCACCATATACTGGAATAGTGTATGTACGTAAATAGTACACTAGGTAAGTTCCCAAGAAAAAGAAGTGAGTCACAAACGAACACACTTAAATACGAAGATTTTCCTTAGCCAGAACTTTCCTAGACATGCACTTCCACTACACCACACTTAAATCTAGTAATCTTTAAAACTTCAACTAACAATCCCCAATCTCTAAGTAAAGATTCTGTTTTACGAACCATTAGTCTTTTTTTTTCCCTAAGCCTCCACTTGGGGTTTCTACTAATTGACTCTAACAATATCGGATCATCTTAAGTCTCCAAATTGTTTTTCCCCAAATCTTTAAATAGAGTTAAATTCTGATACCAACTGTAACGCCCTGCCCTTTTCAAGGGCATTAAATAACTTAGGAATTTCGAGAATATATATATATATATATATATATTCAATATAAACCATTTCCCGACAATCTCATTTACCTTCCCAGCATATTAAACAAGAATCAATAAGTTAAGATAGGTAATCATCATAAATGCAGAAGCAATAATCGAAACCTGATATGGTTCGTTCACTTTATAACATAACATAAGAATCCGTATCATTATAACATATCTTCAAAAGCCTTAAAACATAAAAACATGGAGACACGTTTCCCGAGATAACATCTAACACCCTAGGTGCAATCAAATGATACCTCAATATACATAACCATTTCACGACTCATCTAAAAACATATTCGGCTAGACAAATTATCGGAACCATCTGTAGAATCATCGGACATGTCACCCCGTGCTCATATCTCAACTTGCTCATTGCCTAAATTGCAAATCTCAACTGGAACGTTGAATGTTCCAGGGGCATAACCCATTAAAAGATGAAACTTCTAGTGAGGGTCCAAAAATATATATATATATATATAAAAATGTATGATGCAATAACATGAGCAATCATTTGTCCTAGTGTAACTTCCCTGACCCACAAACTCGACACGGAATCCTAGGCAGAATCTTGGCACCTCTGGCAAGATAATCCTAACGTTATTCCATCAATTGCCCTTGGAAATTACGGCTACACTATCGGTGCGACATCCCATTCCCATGTACAAATATCAATATGCTAATAATATCGTGTCGTGGAACATCACGACCTTCCATGCAATATGACAAAATGATCATAGCATTCATAAATATCATGCATATATAAACAATCATATCATAAATATAAGTCCTTGGGATAAAACCACTCACCTTTAGCATGAAGTTTGGAATACCTCGAAAAAAATGTGTACCGCCTCGATTTGCATGCCAACCTCGAAAATAACGCAAATCGTTAAGATCCTTGTCCAAATCACTTCCTGCCCAATCATTTCCAAGGAAAAATCAATAATCTAATTTTTTTCAAACTTTTTTTTTCCCTCTATTTTTCCTTTATTTTTCATAATCATAATTTCTTCCAAAATTATATATAAATACCTAATAAAGTAATTTCTTGAATTTTTCTTCATTACAATTCCTAAAATAATATTTCTAATCTCCAAACATTTTCTGGGAATTTTTCAAAGTCTCTTCTTATTTTTTTTCTAATTAAGTTTCTTTCTAAAATTTCAAATAATTATTTTCTCATGAAATTTCCCAAATAAAAATTCGTAAACATAAACTATTCATTTTTCATGTATTTTTGAACATTTTCAGAATTTTATCCCTCTTATTTTTATTTTTACTCTATTTTATTTTATTTTTAGTATTTAAAAATAATAAAAATTACCTCTGGTCATCTTTTCTGGCACTGGGACATTGAAAAATTGAAAAGACTATACCAAAAAATAACTTACCTTGATTCGATCACTCTGATCAAATTCAAGCTTGAAACAACACCCGAAAGATCTCCCTCCAAGCAAAAATCAATTATTCTCCGGCGAGATTCGATTTTTCCGGCGAAACTCCGATCATCCGTCAAATGAATTCTAAAATTCTTCAAAATTTTCAGAAATAATCCTCACCTCATGTGTAACAAAAGCCCTATGGTTTGGTGCCTCGATTTGTTAAAAAATGAGGTCAATTTGAAGCTCAAATCTTGCAAAATCCTTAGCCACTATATCCTCTATTTATAGCCAAATGTGAACCCCAAAACGACAGATCTCGAGCAACCCAGGGCCTCTGATGTCTCCTCTTGCCCTTAATGAGTCCAAAATCTATCGAAATAGCTCTCAAAAGCTTGATTAAAGTGGCCAATTTTCCTGCCACTTTCAGCTAAAATTTGGCCATTTCAGTCGATGCCAAGGCTGATTGTTGGCCTAGGCTTGACCCAAGAGCATCCTAGGATACTTTTCTCGAGTCTTTCCCTGTCGAATTTGGTGATGGGAGTTGGTGGAGGAAGCTTGGTCGGCCATGGTGTATTTGCTCTTTGTGCAATTTTACAAAGTTGCACTTTGACTCTAACTTCTTTTCACTTTGCACTTTTGGTCATTTCCTTGAAACCCCTGAACTTCGCAATAGTGCTATTACGACCTACAAGATCTATAATTCCCATTGCATTTCTGAAGATTATGGAAAAAATCGACCTCCCTTTGAAAATTTTGAAAAACTGCACTTAGACCCGAAACTTCATTTTGGCCGTAAACCCTTTCATTTCTTCTTGAAACCGCTGAAGGGTTGTTCCTTATAAAAAACCAAAAGCTCCCTTAAACTTATGTTGACTTTTCAAAAGTCCTCTATGACAATTCGATTTTACAGCCCATATAGCAGCTGCATTTTAGTTACACTGAAAATCGTTCTCGATTTAATTTCTCTTGATACTAAAAATCATTTCTCGAGGTGCTCGTCAATGCCATATCATTTTCCTTAGATATCTCAGTTCTAGCGCACTCTCTGCAGTCGATTCAGTCAATTTTTTGGGCTATTTAAATACCAATCTTTCCCGAAATTTTATTTTTCTAATAAAATGATTATTTTCAAATAATCCTAATTTCTTGGGTATTACACCAGGTCTTGCAAGGATATTTTTTTCTTTTGCTATGGGTTGTGTATGCATTGTTTTCTATTTTGAAAATATTTTAAAACCTGTTTACCTTTGCATTGATCCACCAAGAGTTGGTTTTTGATCTTGGGCCCTCGTTTCCTTTCACGTCATTGGTGGTGGCTGTGGTAGACAGCGACACGGTGGCAAGGTGGGTCGCTAGTTAGCAAGTGGCATGTAAGGTTTTGTGAAGCAAAATGAAATGGGGTAACATCTAATTTATATAGATTGGCATCAGAGAGGGAATTTAATCCCTCTATAAATCCCTCTCTATTTTAAATAGAGAAAAATAGAGATAGAAAAATCCATCTCTGATTTGCTCTTTGGCTGGAAAATATTCACTAAAAAATTTTAAATAAAAATTATAAAAATACACAAAATGCTTATTTTCATTTGAATGGGTATTTTTAGTTAATAAATTAAGATAATAAAATTGTATTTAATAGACCCAATTAATAAAAAAAATTGATAAAAACAACTGATACACTTAAAGTTTGATAACTTTAAACATATAAATAATTTAATTATATTAATAATTAAATATAATTATTATTATTATAATATCAATGGATGATTTCATGGCTCATTTCTGTGTTTTATTGGTGATTTAATTATGCTTACTGACATGAGAATCAACGATGAATTATATATTCTATGCTTAATGGCTTGTCTTTTTTTATTGTGCTTTAATTAACGTCAATCATAGGATGATTCGAGTTAATGTTGATTTCCCTCTTTGCCATTTATGTTTCCATTTGCTATGATTTTCATATGCATTTTAAGATTAATCAGTTAAATGTTTTTCAAGATTAATGGCTATGATGTTCTTTTTTTTGGGCACATGCATTTATTATTATTATTATTATTATTATTATTATTAATTTGTTTTGACACATCACAACAATAGGAGTGCATGATCAAGATGAAGATGCGGTAGACAATAAGAAATTGTTTGATTGGCTAAATTTTTTAGGTAAATTAAATTTTAACTTTTAATTATGTGATAGATTTTTCTTACTTTTGCTAAAAAAATGAATTCTTAGGGAAAATGAGGGTTTGGAACAAATTTTTCAGGGAATTGGAAAGCCCACGTCTCCATCCCTTTTCTACAAATCGTTTGAAAACTCACAAAGCTGAGGAGATGCGCAAAGGAGAAGAAGAGTGCCCAACGATCAATGAAGCTGAGGGAAAGCTCGACCAGCAGTCACGAGGAACGAGAGGTAGTGACGGACTAAGCGAGAAAGAGCGCGTGAACGAGATGGAGAGCAAGGGTACGGTGAGCAGCCGAGAAGTGAACGACGATGGTAGCAGTAACGATGGCTATTGCGGGCAGTGATGGCAGTAACGGACTAAGTGAGAGAGAAGGCGAGCGAGAGTGAGAGTGATGGCGGCCAGCGATGATAGCGACAGCCAATGATGGTGGCAATGGCAGCGGTGAACAGTGACAGCAGCTCCTTCATCCTCTAGGTGTATGTATATTTGTATATGTATATTTAATTTATTTTTTTGAATATTTTGTATATGTATATTTAATTTATTCTTAGGCAATTCCCTAAAATTTAATAGCAACTAAACATCAAAATTTAAAAAAAAATATTACAATTTTTAGGTAGAAAATTAAGCTAATCAAATACCTTCAATTGACATTTTCCCAAGAATTCAATTCTAAGCAATTTAATTGTCCAGAAAAAATTTTATTTCCATGCAAATTTCATGCAATCAAACACATCCTAAAAGTGTATTTGTTAACTATTTTGATTTATTATGCAACAATTTGACAATAGAAGATTAATTAACTCAAATTTCATTAAAATTAATTAAAATTATGTTTATTTATCTTAGTCATGGAACTTGAAGACAATTTGAGATTATTTCCGAAGTGTGGCGATTGTAGGCTCAGCAAATCATTATAAAACAAGAAAAATTAAAAAAGATCGTTAAAGACAAATGAAAGTTAGAATGAAAAGAAATGTACTAAGACTATTAATGTTGTATACACAGTTAATTTCTTTAGTAATATATGATAATATTTATGAAATTATTACAATATATTTCGCCGATTGTGTATATACAATTAAAAAATCTTATTAATTAAAGACAGATCATTAAAGTTTTAATATATATATATTTTTAAATCCGTCTCTATCATTTTTAATTATAGCAAATTTCAAGAATAATATTAATTATTTATATTATCAGATCTAATGATGGGGATGCAAATGTGCCATCAAAATAAACTGTTATTATGGGTGGAGTTGTGAAGCTTGGAATATTAATGCAAGACTCAACTTAAAATTAAATAGATAAAAAATCAAAAAGTTTCTTCCACTTTAATTTATATATAATAAATTTTAAATTTTAGCAATTATATACTTCAACTTTCAAATTTTCATCAATTTTATAACTCTCTTAAATACAAATTAACTACAGTTGGTTCGGTCTATAGATTGAATATTTTATTGATTCAACCCAACATTTTAATCATGTTTCCTTTTAAGGCTCTATGGGTATATCTGATTTATGTTATCATATTATATTCAAATGTCCAACAAAAATAAAATGTTAATAAATAGGAGGGTAAAACGATTAGACTGGTGATATAGCTTTGTGGTCGAATGGTTCAAGTTAGGACTCTTATTTCTAGTTGGTTCTAAATTTGAGTTGCCTTGCAAGTACCTTTTTATTTGTCTTTGACATCAGAAACGAAATGAATTCCATCTCTAAGGCTTGGATTCCGTTTCGAATATGGAGACAAAAAATTTTTGTCTCTTAAATTAGAGACAAAAATTTTGTTTCTAGTTTAAGAGAAAGACAAAAAAGTCATCATTAGTATCAGAGGTGAATAGAATTCCGTCTCGGGAGTCGACTTAAAGACGAAATTTATCGTCTCTGAGTTCAAAAAAAAAAAAAAAAAACGCACAAATAAGGGAATTTTTCTATCTTTGATTTCGTCTCTAAATCAGATATGCCGTTTTTTTGTCTTTAACAATTCCATCACTAATTTCGTCTCTGATAAAGACGAAAAAAAAATTTCTCTCCAAAATCCATCTCTAAAATTATTATTGATAGTGGAAGAAAGAGAGCTTGAAACAGGCAAGTCAACCACACGAGGTACTGCTAGTGGGAGACATGTCCTCCCTCCCCCCCCTCCCCCCAACTCCTTTTGAGAGCTTGGCTCGACCAGGCGAAGACTTAGAAATGTAGGTCTAGGAAGCTAGTCTCGGGCGAATGATGGCCCCACAATGGGATTTTCGCTAACCTTGGGAAAGCCTTTAGGACTGTTAATCTACTGGTTACTTCAAGAGGACTCTCCCATACAAGCTATGCTACAATATTAAGAATCTAACTTAAGTATCGGAGTGGTCATGTAGAGATTACCATATGCCCTCTGACAGTGTTCTTCCTTGCAAGAATTTACTAGCTTGAAAATTATTCCCCAACATATAAATTCTATTGTTATATCCATTGTGACAAAGAAAATAGGCCAAGCCCATATAAAGAGGCCTGATATGCCTGAAAAAAAGTAAGTGCCCTCCCGACATCAAACCAAGAGATGTAGCCAAGGTGGCACCATCGAGAGGTACTTGGTTCTGCTGAGGTCATCTTGGTTTAAGTCTTTTTTAAAATCCCAAGTAGAATGTGCCATCTGAGAAGCCCCAAATGGATGCCATGTATCCCCCACTCCCTCCTCTATAAATAGGCAGCGTGCCTCTTTGTCAAGGGGGATTCATTTTTAGGACAAGGACTCTATTTTACTCTCAAGCATTCCAAGGGCCAGACAATTCTTTGGAGCCAGTCGGTTCTCAAGGGTTAGTCGGTTTTTCGAGGCCAGTTAGTTCTCAGGGCCAGTCGATTCTTCAAGGCCAGTCGGTTATTTGGGGCTGGTCAGTTATTTCAATAGTACTATTCATCAGAGAGTTACTATTCACCAGCAACTATTCATCAGCATGAACATGAACATCTATGAACATATCAATAATATTTTGCATATTATCTGCGACATGCATTGAACATATTTTCAAAACATTGTCTGACTTGGTCATCTAGGTCCCATGTGGGGGACTCTTCCTCGTGGCCTTTTACCTGTTGTTGTGCACGTAGACAAAATCTTGAACCGCTTACTCTTAGCCTTGGAAGACCAATTTATTGAAGACCCCAATAGGGTCCAACATCACTTGTCACTTGAAGACCCTTCCAGGCACCTCGCATAGGAGATTCTGGAGACTATTCTAGCCCTGTACCTTGTTGGATTCCAACTTTGACCCAATCCAAATCCGTTGAAACCTCATTGATGATATCCTAGACCCTTGACAACAGTGGACGCTTTTTCTCAGGCTAATCCTGAGGCAAATAATTTTATAGTTGTAACTTAACAACAACAAGGCCTAAAAGCCTATAAGAAGAAGAAATCCACATAAGCAAATCATAGGTGCACAAAGTTATCGAGTGACCGAGAGACCCAAGAGACATTAGTCAAGTGGCCAAGATCGAATAATTGAAATCAAGAGACAATCAAGTGGTCTCAACTAGGAGTTTTTCTCGAGGCATTTGTTGAGCCAACTTACTCTATTGAATTTTCAATTAAGTTTTAATGATTAACAAAAATGATATTTTGTACCTAATTATTTTAATTAATTTATAAAATATTTAGGCATAGTATATGTATTATCAAAATTATTATTCAAGTAATTTTAATATACATAAAAAATCTTATATAAAAATATAATTTTTCAAAACGCTACAATGAATAGTGAATAGTAAACAATGATCCAACCATTGTGAACAATAATCGAATCGTTATAAATAATGATTTTTTGAAAATTCTATAAATACCCCCAAACTCATTTTTGAGACAACCAAATGCTCACATTGCATATTCAAAACACTTGAAAGATTCCAAACGTTCTCAAGCTATCATCCAACCAATCCAAACCTCTCAACGTGTTATTGAACATCAACCGAAAAGCCACAAGGTAAGAAGATAAAAGTTCTTCAAGTCTTCTATGATAAATTCAAACTTCTCTATTTGGGGTTATAAATTTATTTATTTATTTTAATATTATTGCCTTGTATAATTTGTTCTTAATTGTTTATTTGTGTCAAAGTATGGATAAATTATTTGTAAACATTTAAATTATCATAGAGGATTGTGTAGGTTTCTTAGAACTATTAAAATCTAGGTGAATTTAGTTTTCAAGATAAGTTAGAGTGAAAATTTTGCTATAATGGTTGCCTAAAACCCATTGTAATATAAATGTGTATTTAGTGAAACTCAATGGTAATTAGATCTTGGAAGACTGGATTAGGTGTGGTGTGTCTAGAGACACCGAACTACAATAAATTATTTTGTGTGTCTCATTTTATTTATTTTTGTTATATTTTGTGGTTTACATTTATTATTAATCTCAAATATAATTTATTATATTTATTAAATATATATTTTTTAATAAAATTATTAATTAAAAATATTTCCACGCCTATTAAGTAGTCATACTTTTAAGGGACCAACAGCCTTCGAGGGACACCCTTGAGAATGCACCCGCGCATATATAAAAAATCTGGTGGAAGAGGAGACGGAGCAACTTATTACCATACTTGCGCAAAGTTATGACCACTTGTATTATTTTTAATTAGTAGCATTTTATGAATACGACTTTGGTACATATTATGCCATTTTCTTTGACTCACCATGTGAGCTTTCTTGAGAGAGAGAGAGAGAGAGAGAGAGAGAGAGAGAGAGGTATATTTTACAGTGATGGGAGTGCAGGGGTAATGAATGAGAAATGGATGGAGATGAAGCCACCTCAAAACATTTTTTGGTTTCACGAGCCCATTTTATATATAATTCACATGCCTTCCTGACATTCACAACCTGATACCCGGGAGAGCTATCTAGCTGCTGCTGCTGCTCCTCCTCCTCACCTTTATCCCATGCATGCATATTTATCATCAGCATATACATCTCACTCTCACTCTCACTCTCACTCTCTCTCTCTCTCTCTCGTGCACCTACCTAGCTAGTGCTGACTGAAGTTTGAAGATTATTGCAGCTGCATGCATCACAGCACAACGGCACAAGTACTCAACCTGTGGTTCTGATAGAGAATCCGAGGGAGATGTCAAATGTATAGGCTACTGATCACATTCTTGAAAGCAACCAACAGTACACTTCCCTAGATCCTTTTAAAATATTAAAAAAAGAAAGAAAGAGGGAAAAAATTCTTGGGACTACTGTATGCATGCATGCTCAATATACCCGGCCTAACGGTCACAGGGAGCTGCAGCCTGATTAATTGGAAGTTAATATTTCTTCCAACCGTGACCACATTTACACCAAACTGCAACTCTCATTCTCTATGCGTATATATCCCCGCGCCCTTCACCTTCACCTTCACCTTCACCTTCACCTATATATTTATACTTTCACATCACTCCCACTCCATCCATCAGACTTGATTAAGAATTAATTAATTAATCATGGAAAATTGCAGCAGCAGCAGCAGGAGATCATCATCATCATCCTCGAATCATCCGCTGCTGCAGAAGCCATGGAAGAAGGGCCCTCCGAGGGGCAAAGGGGGACCCCAGAATGCAGCCTGCGAGTACCGGGGCGTCCGCCAGAGAACCTGGGGCAAGTGGGTCGCCGAGATCCGCGAGCCCAAGAAGAGGACCCGCCTCTGGCTCGGCTCCTTCGCCACAGCCGAACAAGCCGCCTTGGCCTACGACGAAGCCGCCAGGCGTCTCTACGGCCCCGACGCCTACCTCAATCTCCCCCACCTCCGATCCACCTTCAACCCCCTCCTCCTCAACAACAACAACAACAATAAAAATAGTAAGTTCTTCAAGATGTTTCCCTCCTCCAAGAGCGCCGCCTTTACCGCCATGTTTCATCATCATGGTCATCAGTTTCAGAACCCCACTGGCACTGGCTGGCTCAATCTCAACGCGCAACCCAACGTTCGCGAAATTCATCAGAGACTCCAAGAGCTTCAGAAAAACGGGGCCTTTAACCAGCCGTCAACGACGTCGTCATCATCATCCGCGGGAGGCTCGTCCTCTTCCTCCAATTGTGATATTCTTCAGCAGAAGACGACGTGGACGTCTAATAAAAGCACCGAATTACTACAACTTAATGATGTGGAGAAAGCAGAAGCCGCGGAAGCTTCTGAGAGCAAGCCTGCAGAGATGGACCTGCACGAGTTTTTGCAGCATCTGGGCGTTGTCAAGGAGGATGAGGAGGAGGAGGAAGAGGAGGAGGGGATCAGTTGTTCCAACGATGTCAGCTGCTGCTTTGAGATGCCTGCAGATGAATCTTGGAGGAAAGAAGTGGAGGTGGAGGTGGAGGAGGAGGATGATGACTGTGAAAAGAGTTTCTTCAACTGGGAATCGCTGATCGAGATGCGTGATGGCGCACAGGAGAATGAACGACAAGGAGGAGATGAAGGTGGAAGGAATTTCCAGCTCTGTGATGTTGGGGATGAGCTCTTTCTCCCCACCTCCATTTGGAACTTCTAGTTCTAGGTTCCAGCTACTTACCTACCTACGTACCTCTCCTCTCTACCACTAATCCATTGCTTACAACTTTTGCAGAATGACTGAATGAATATATGTCCTACTTCCACTCTTCAATGATATTCTACTAGTAGCTAGACTATAATATGTCCGAGTTTAGACTATATATATTTATATATATAGTTGGTTAAGACTGGTTTAATCTTTCTATATTATAAAACCTAAATCAAAAATTTTACTTGTTAGCTTTAGTATATATAGCCCCCTGTAAATAATTTTACGTAAATTTATTCTCATTAAAATTAAGTGTCACACGAATTATAATAATTCTATGTTCAAATGGAAAAATTGACCCTTAATTATGCCCCAAAGTAAAAAAAAATTAAAACAAAAAGAATTGCATATTCTAGACATCTAGGGATGTTCAAAAAAATCGATGCACCGCGAAAACCGTCAAGACCATACCAAACCAAACCGAACCGAACCGGTCGGGTTTTTTTTTTTTTCGATTAGAAACGGTTTGAAGACTATCCAAACCGTGCGATTCACAGTTTAGACGGTAAGCAGTTCGATTTAAAACCGAATCGTCCAAAAAATAATAATAAAAATTCGACTCATTAAAATTCGCGAACATATTTAATTAAAGGCTAGTGAATATTAACAAACTCGATCAGAGATTCGTAAACATAGTCAATGAGAAGTTTGTGAATAACTCGTGAGCAAATTCGTTTATAAATACATTAATATAATTATTTATAAATATATTATTTATCTTAAATTATTATAATATATATAATTAAATTAAATATGTTTGAGTACGGGTTCACTAGTAGGTGTTGGAGCTCGACTACCAAATTTGAGCCTAAAAACTGACTTGCCAAGTTAAGCCTAAATTCAAGAAAACTTATCTGGACTAGATTCACTTGCAACCTTAGGTTTCGGGTGAGACGTGATACATTGGAATATGGGCAAATAAAATTATTAATTTTTATATAAAATATTATTAAAATAATATGACAAAAGCAATTTTGTAGATTTGTCTCTAACACACTTGAACAAGAACTTTGTTTACTTTGCGGTCACTCTTAATTTGTAACGAACTCATTTGGTTATAGTTTGACAATTGTTGGATAAACTAATTCAAAACTCTATCTTCAAACATAGATATATACCCCACACTCATCAATTGTCTTTTATCTCTCATTATTATATAATTTATAAAATTATTATGTCGTCGTTGTCTTGAAAATTATAATAATACATTTTAATTTATTATTATTTCAAAAATTAAGAATTTAATAATTGAGTGAGAAGTCAAAATATACGGAAAAAAATTTAAATTCGTTATGAATGGTATCGGCTATAAAAAGATTTAAAATTAAATGGTTTTTTATTTCTTGTATTTTTAATTTTAAAAAATTAAAAAAAAAAAAAAAAGAAGAAGACTCAGGACCCTGTCTGAACCGAAGTGCACAAGACGGTGTCGTATAGCAGCAACGGTGCCTCCTGTCCTGTCTGCCACAGCAAGAGACAGATACTTACGGCAATGATATGCTGTATCCTGTATGCTGTATGCATCGACGACCATGATCTCATCCAACGGATGACAATTGCCGGCCCTCTCTCTCTCCCACCACGCCCAGAGAACAGAAAATGTTACGAACTCGAATGTCGCCTGCAACTGCGAGTCCGTGGCACTGTGACTTCCGGCGAAACCAGACGACAGGTCACTACCATAACCAATAACCAATCCTATAACCACCATCGGGCCCATCCATCACTCTTCAATCCTCCATCCCTCATAAACCCTTCCACTATTCAACGGCCGGCGACGATTCACGAAGGCCTCCGGCTCCGGGAGGTGACGGCGGCGGTGTCTGAGTGGACTCGCCTCTGAATCGCTCGCTTCCCGCAGTGTCTCAGATTGCCGGCCGCGCAATCCATACGCGATATACGTAGATTGATTGTTGTAGAAAAGAGGTGTGGTGATGAGAGGGAATCTTCTGGGGCGTCGGACGGCGCAGAGGCTGCGGCAGGTGGCGATCTCGGCCGTCGGATCCGTCAAGATCAGGTTGTTGCTCTCTTGCTGTATGATCTTCACGTTGTTCGCCTTAGCTAGCCGTACGGCTTCGTTTATGGGCTGGACGGATCGCACTGCTTCTCTCAATCGATTCACTGGTCCGAGGTGCGTAGACTTGAGATTCATCATATTTGCGTGGTTAATTGCTTTATTAGCTGTAATTTGGCGTCTAAAATGCTTGGTTCAAGGGGCTATTAAATGTTTAATGAATCAGAAAGCCAAGAGTGGATGCGTTATTTATTGCCAGTTGGCGTTCTCTTTCTTCCTTCTAGGCTATAATAATGGATCTTTTTATTGGTTCTATGTTTGGATTTTGTGGTCTCTCATTACGTTCTGCATCTTCTTGACGCGGTTTCTATTTTTTCTGTATGATTCTCTTGGTTAAAACTGCTTTGCTGGAACTAAACAACTTTTACAAGGCTAAAATTGGGACTTCAACAACCAGAATTAAGAGGGAAGTCGTGTAATTTCCTTAATCAATTGATGGAGACGTTCTTTTTCCACGTTGGGCTGTAGGTGGAACATTTGGGGCAGAACTGAGTTGAATTTGGAGTTGCCTCCCCAGTATTGGATATCCTGTTTGGATTGCCACTCATGGTACAGGTCTGGAGAACTAGTTATGGAAGTTATCTGTTCTGGTTTAAATAAACTATTAAAACTATGCAAAACAAGTTGTGAGTTTATGGAAGTGTATTTTCAAGGTTTTCTTCTTAATGCCAGGACCACCTTTGGAACTTTGCTTTTAATTCCTCAATGCTGCATGTGGTTTCCATCAGTTTGTCTCTTCTGAATTGCCAACTGTCCCCTCCTCCATTATCAACTATACACTTTTAGCCCTTGGTTTCCAATTTGGTGTTACCTTAACACCAATTTGAAGTCGCTTTGAATGATGCCATCACTGCTATCATTGCCACAACTACCGCACTATTGCCACTTCTGTGCTTTCCCCTGTTCCACCCTCAGTGCACCCAATGGTCATTAAGGGCTGCTCCTCACTTTCAAGGGTTAGGGGAGAGTCATTATATTCGCAGTCTTGTCTTTTCATGTTTTTCAAAGAGACTTTCTACAACTCGAACCCATGACCTGAGTAATACAGAATCAGTCTTCTTTTGTCACTGCACTACATTGTCATAATACAAGTAAAATAAATTTGGAAGCTTCGTCCAATCTAGCACATAAAATAGGTTATTTATGGAAAATTTTGAGTTAGAGTTTCTATTTCCTTCTCGATTTAGCATTGCTGTGGCTTATTTACTATTTTGATCCAAATTTCTAAGCTCTGTCCAAGACCTCTTTTACTAAAACTGAGATTTAGTTCTCTATGGGAGATGATGTGCTTAGAAGAAGGGCTAGCTCGGATCAAGGTATAATGTTCTTGCTATTGATGTTATGAACTATTTGAGAACACAAATTTAAGTTTAAAAAAAGAGGTGGTCATATTCTTAATAATTGTCATCATTCATCCGGCAACTTGACATTCTCTCTAATGCAAAAGTTGCATCTTTTGTGCTCCAAGATTTTCTTTCTTTTCCACCTCTTCTTTTTTTTTTTTTGGTATAAATAAAAGTATATCAAATAAGACATAAAGGCACGGTTAAGCTGGCTTGGACATGTGAGAAGAAGACCAATAGTCATGCTTGTGATGCAACATGCAAGTGGATAGATTGGAAAAAGTTTGTAACAAGAGAGGTACAAGATGACCAACATGGGACATAATGGCTCTACAGAAGATATGGCCGTGGATAGGGATGATTGGAGGATTTGAATTTATGTGGCCAGTCTTACCATGTAGGATAAGGCTTGTGATGATGTTGATGTGTAAATAAAACTATATTGTATAGAATTGTCAAGATGAGGAGAACCTTGTACGGATGGAGGACAAGGACCTACTTATAACAAAATATTATAAATGGAACTTGCAGCCCAGGTTTTCTTCTGTTGAATATTTATTGTATTTTCCTGCTTCTGTTTCAAGGAGAAGCTTTTGGACTAACACAATGGCTGAAAGTTCTTGAGAAATAAGATTTTTCCATTGTAGTGGTTGATGGTTCCGCCAACTGCAGTAAATTTTTTGGTTGAATCTTCAGATTCTGCTTATTTTATTCTATGAATAATTCAACTTTACGGTGATAATTGTGCATGGTTTCCTCTTCCTAGCTACTTTTGTCTTTCCTGCCTGGAAATGATTTTGATAGGGAAGGATAGAGCATTTACAAATTCTTTTATAAGTGTTGGAAGATATTACAAATGCACGCATAGGTCTGACGTATTATTACAACTGCTATATCTTGAAGAGATAAACTAATTGTTCAGTCAAGGATTTTATAATTCATCACTGGCTATTTGATATTATAAAATTCATAATTAGCTGCTTGTTGAGGAAAATATCTATTATTCTCATGTTCTTGTGTTGGATTCAATGCAGGAAAGGATATACACTTCTGATAAACACCTGGAAAAGAAATGATCTTCTGAAACGATCCATTTCTCACTATACTTCATGTCCTAATCTTGATTCTATACATATAGTCTGGAGTGAGCCTGATCCTCCATCAGAATCTCTCATTGAATTTCTAAACCACATTGTACTGTCCAATTCTAGAAACGGTCAAGACATTGAGTTGAAATTTGATATCAATAAAGAAGACAGTTTGAACAATAGATTCAAAGAAATTAAGGATTTAAGGACGGATGCTGTCTTTTCAATTGATGATGACATCGTATTTCCATGCTCTTCGGTTGAATTTGCTTTCAGTGTTTGGCTAAGTGCACCAGATGCTATGGTGGGATTTGTGCCCCGCATCCATTGGATTGATAAATCAGTAAGTGTTTCTGTCTCTCTTTTATTCTTTTTTGCTCTTTCTTTGTGCATCTGAAATTCAAATTCCATCACCTTGGACCAGAGGTTCTGCAGCTATATATGAATTAGCCACAGTTTGATTGTTGATGTGGAAATTAAATTCTCTATGCTAAATTGTAAAAATGATATATAGAACTGAGAGAAGAAGAAGAGAGGAAAAGAGAAATTGGAGGAGAAAGAACTAATCAATTCTATTAAGCAAGGGCTACAAGTATTAATACCATACATTGTAAATGCTATGTACAACCTACCTATGCTAGGTACAAAGTACAACTAGTTCATATAGCACACTTAATACAAGCTAATATGATTTCTCAACATAAATAATATATCTCTGCATGGAACTTCAGAATAGAGTTCAAATTCATTTCCTATGCTTTGACTATGATTGTTTGACAAACCTTGTTAAACTGACTGACTTTATGGTAAAGAAGTAAAAGGTGCATGCATTGGTCCACTGCACAAAGGCTGCGACTAAATGTGAAATGTGTAGTAACATTTTTTATGGTTTCCACAACTAATTTCAGAAACCCAGCTTCATGTTCCTTTGTTTTGAATTTTTGTTAATGATTTGGATAGGGGCCATTTGACCCTGTTATTTGTCATTTGGAATTTAAAATTCTAAATCCTTTGATTGGTTACATCATTGTTTGGAAGAATTGGATTTTACTCCAAATCCACCATGGATTTGGACTCAAGAAATGACAAAATTTGAAATGCAAGAATTTCAAGTGCTAGAATTTTATATCCCTCTATTCAAACACAACCTAATAGAGATATTTTTCATCACTTACCTAATTGGAACAACTCACTGTACCTCTCCTCTATATCATTGATGCAGGATAATCTAGTACATGGATGCCACCCCCTTGGTAGCTTTCTCAATCAAATTTATTTTACTTATTAAGAAATCATGATTGTTGTTGTTGTATTATGAATTGTGCAATATGGTCTGTGATAGAATTGAAGTAAGTGAAAAATCTTCAATACTCAAAAAAGAGAGAAGATTTTTATTTCCCTGATCAATTTGATTGAAGATCTGGATTCGGGTTCTCTTGGAAAATTTCCTAATTAGGCGACACTTTAGCACATGACTAAAAGGTTCACCACCAACTTGATGTGTAAGGATTGAAATCTATGTTAGCGAACTTGTCATTTGGAAAAAGCATATAAAAGGAGATGCTTGTCAAGATTCACGTGTCCATGGAAGCAATAAATCAGAAATGGAGCAAAATGGTTATGAGTTCGGGCCACTGTGGAAAAATATTATGAGGAATAAAAGAAATTCATGTATGTCGGTGCTTTCCTGCCATAGACAGAGTTGCTGCTTCTTTGTTAATATGGATACTTTATTGAACATTTTGATCTTCAATAATATCCAAATGGCCTTTGTCTGTCCACTTATTTTTGTTCATGTCAGGGTCCATATAATAGTGGGATCCCAGTGTAGAATTCCTTCAGCATATTGAAAATTATGTATATTTGGACATGATTTTGAATGTGAAGTTCTTACATTATACTGTGAAGCTTTTATGCATATTGCGTATGATTTTGTTTCAGAACTTTTGTCTGGCTGCAATATAACCCTATAATCACTTCATATAGTTACATTTATCTTTGGAGTTGTTTAGGCAAAAGCTGCTGCATGGATTTTTCTAATTTTTATGTTTATAACCATGTCATGGTATCAAACATATTTAAGAATCTAATGTCTTTTAGGATGTGCATAAGTTGAGTACACTTAAATAATATAAGATTCCCTTTTCATCCCTATAATATTCCCTCTTTAGATCATGTATCCACACTATAAAGAAAAACAAAAATGTATTCAAGAAATGTGAAATATAGGCATTTCCTAGTGCCTTTGAATATAAGAATTAAAAGAATTCAACCCATCAGACATGTACCCAGGGCTGAAATTATGGGCAAGTCCATGTATTTAGCGGCAAAATAATCATATAGAGCATAACTGTTAGATGTATTGTCCCAGAACAATTTGCTGCTCCAGTTGTGGTTGATCTGTCTCAGGCTTGATTGGATACGTGCTTTTGGTGCAAATTCTCTGTCTCACATGCTTCATATGTTAAACGTGTTCATATTGAAAGTGCTTCCCTTATTTGCTGGAATGTCATAAATCTTGATTTGCATGAGAACTAATTAGCAGGAGCAAAATAGTCATGGCTGTATTTGGTTTATCCAAAAGAGAAGAAAAGGTTGTATTTGATAGAAGTTTTGATTTAAAGTGCTTTCCATATTTTCTAATGTCATAAACTTTGATCTTGAATGAGAATCCACTAGCAGGAGCAAATGTATTTGGCTTATGATAATAAAAAGAAAATATATTTGGAATTAGTAACCATGAAAATTTAATTTTTCCAGTCTGTAGGATTTTGATAGACATTTTTTTTTCTAACAAAATCAGACAGCCAGATCTTGAATGAGAATCCACTAGCAGGAGCAAATGTATTTGGCTTATGATAATAAAAAGAAAATATATTTGGAATTAGTAACCATGAAAATTTAATTTTTCCAGTCTGTAGGATTTTGATAGACATTTTTTTCTAACAAAATCAGACAGCCAGATCAGTGTAGAGAAAATTTAATTCGTTAAACTGCAATATAAATCCAAGAACTTTCATGCAGAATGGCGATGCTGGCCGTTATATTTATGGAGGATGGTGGTCTGTATGGTGGACGGGTACATACAGTATGATACTCTCCAAGGCAGCTTTTTTCCATAAAAAATATCTGAGTCTGTACACAAATGATATGCCAGCTTCCATCAGAGAATATGTAACCAAAAACAGGTTCATCTGTTTGATACATCCTCTTATTTTGTTTATCCAGATTCTTTTCTCTCTCTCTCTCTCGTGTCACTGATTACCATTCTTGTGAAATACAACCACTCTCTGTCACGTTACTAATTACCATTCTTGTGAAATAAAACCGCCAGGAACTGTGAAGACATTGCAATGTCTTTCCTTGTAGCAAATGCAACTGGTTCACCTCCAGTATGGGTGAAAGGTAATGATACATCCTAACCATCCAATTGCCTATCTTTTGGCTTAAATGCTTTGGAATTATTTGTTAGCTGTTATTGGACATTAAATAAATTTGTAACTGGGATGGGGGAAGGAGGATTGGGGATTCCTGAGGCAGCCTCTAGGTTGACTGAATCATTTGAGACAACTGCCCCTAATTTAATCTCATATGATCTGTACTTGGTTCTTGGACACATCATTTAGCATTGTATTTTTATGTGCAGCCGGTCCATCTGAACACCCTCTTTGCTGTCACTTACCATTGGTTTTGTTGGGGTTGTATACCATTGAACATTTCAGCACAGTGGAATGGTTCTCTGTATTAGCTTTATTAGAGTCGCAACCCAGCTATATTATTGTAGGCAAACGTATTGCATTTTCTTTTTGATCAACTCTTCTAATACTTATGCTTTTAACTTGCTTCTTAGTTTACTAGTCTAAATAATTTGTCTTCCCTATCCTGGCCAACAATGAGTCAACGACAGTAATGGACACATTACGTGTACAAGAAAGCCATCCGTAAGAAATGATTGGTGAGAAATCCATTCTGTTTGAGATGATATGTCATTTTATTATTTTTTTAATATTTATAGAATTTTTTGTATGACATGTTGAGATGATTTATCCAGATTTATTCTGTAGATGTAATATGCTGAGAACTGCAGCAAGATACTGCACTATCTAAAAAATAAAAAATAAAAAAAAATGTAAAATGCTTGAGATTACTTATGTTGTGAGGTCTCCAAAATTTAAACCCTTGAAATAAAAATGACAGGGAGAGAATTTTTTATTTGTGCGTGTGTGCGTGCGTGTGTGTGTGTGTGTAGGGTGGGGTGTGGATGGCCCTAGAAAAACATAAATTATGAAGGCTGGTGTATACAGGGACCACTAAATCCAAATTTGTACTCTAAAACTTAATGGTTAACTGGCTTTTCTAGTAGATCTACATGATCCTGGATTCCCACTTGGCACTACCATGAGCAATCCAAATTATAAACAAAGTCTTGATGTAGCTAATAGATTTGCTTCCCAATACCTATTTACAAACCTAACCTACAGGATCAATTGCCTTTGTTATAGCTGATCATTTATGGGAATTAGCTATAGCATTGGAAGGGGAGATTGTATGGTTAGGTACTTGTTGGTCTTTTATGTTACCATGCGGCTACTGGAGCTTAAGTAGTGAAAAATGTTGTTATCCAGATTTGCTTTATAGGCTGTTCCCTTTTCTGAAACTTTGTACTTGTCGCAAAACATTGAACAGTATGAGAAGCGGGGTTATTGCAGCCACTGCCTGCTATTATGTCATAACAGATGGCAACATCTGACATTATATTATTGAGTTTTTTGGCAACATTATACTTTGTTCTGCCATTTTACTATCCTTGTGCTAGTTCTATTTTTGTTTATGGAATTGGTCTCTTTCCGTTTCTTTATTTTTGTTTAACATTGAAATTTAGCATTTTAGAGGGAGCCTTTGAAGCAACAGTGAATTTGCTCCATTGTGACTAAAAAGACATATGTTAAAGTTGTAGAAACAGTCTCCTTAGGGAGCAAGGGTAAATACTGACCTGTAAAGCAGAGACCATGTTTGTATTGAAACTTAACAAAGATTTTAGTAACATTTGAACGGTGGTTAATGCGTTCCTTTATGTGCTAATAATAATAATAATAATGCAGGCAAGATATTTGAGATCGGTTCAACAGGAATTAGTAGCTTGGGAGGTCACATCGAGAAAAGATCTGCATGCGTCAACAGATTTGTGGAGCACTATGGAAGAATGCCCTTGGTATCGACTTCCATGAAAGCCATGGACAGCCGCAGCATCTGGTTTTGGTGATACCTAGGTTTCTGCTCATAGCCTTAGATTGCTGATTTCCCACTCCACATTTTCCTGACCAGGTAACCGATTCTGAACAGTTTCCCAAATTTAGTAATTAATATTCGAAGTTCATCACATGTTGTATACTAGTTCCAAAAAAGAAGCTGAAGCTGAAGCTGAAGCTGAAGCTGAGCAGGCTTATACGGTTAACTTAGATTTGGTTGCTCTGTGCTTTTTTAGTAGTAGTAGTAGTAGTAGTAGTAGCGTGTAGAGCCTACTGTTCTAACCCTCGGAATATTTTTTCCCTATCAAGGGTTCCGTCCACATGCACGTTTTCTGCTACTTCTACTTCCTACTTCTTCTTCTTCCATTGTTCTATCAATGTTGGACCGAATTGATGGTTGCTTCCTGGCATTGATATTTGGTGTATTTTCTTTGAAACTACTAGTAGAAGTGGATTGCGAAGAATGGGGAAGAATCTGATGAATGTATGATGAAGTGACAGATCTGAGTGGATATATTTATTGCTAGCAGCTTGCAAATTGGAATTATGAAAGTTTAAAAAAGAAGAATTTTTTTTCACTTTTCATCTCGGGATATGAAAGTTAAAAAAAGAAGATTTTTTTTTTCTTCCCCTTCCCCTTCCCTCATCATTTTCTCCTCCTCTTTTTATTTTCTTAATCCAAACACGGTTTTAACGAAATGTAATTTAACGAAAAAGTCGTCTTCTTTTTTTTTTTTTTCTTGGAATTGAAAAAAAAAATGAATTTCAATTCTAAAAATTCAATTTCATAGAATTCATTATAACTAAATTAAGTTTCATTAAAATAAGTAAAATTTATAAATGAATTTCCGCTTAATACCACCAATGAATTTCATAGAATTCATTAACGGCCTTTTCCTTTTCATCTTATTTTCACTGTATACCACCAATGATATCGTATTTTAGGAAGTATAGTAAATGAAATTTCAATTTTACATATATTCTAAGCATAAACATGTAAAAGTTCAATTAAATTCCATATTTAGAGTTGTGTAAAATTATTATTATTTTTTTTTTGAAAATTCGCTTGCAAATGAAAACCATTCAAATGTATTATGAATGTTATCATTATAATAGTTTAATTTTGTTATTGTCAAAAATACAACAATTGAGATTTCTAGTAGTGTAGGAACGATTGTTTAGTGTCTGCTCGGCTCTGAGCAACGACGCTCGTCGGGAGGGAAGGATAGTCGGCTTTAGGAGGTCAGACTCCAAGAAGAGAGCTAGCTTTGGGGAGAAAGCTTCCGGGAGGAAAGAGAGAGCTCCAAGAAGACAGTTTTTGGGAGGAAAGACAGGATTCCGAGAAGAATACACACCCTAGGAAGAGTGAATTATCCGAGAAGAATGTACTACCTGGGAAAGATGTGTTGTCTAGCTAGCTAGCTTCTAGGAGGAAAAATGGGATTTTAGGAAGAATACACACCTCGGGAAGAGTGAATTGTCTAGGAAGAATGTACTATCCAGGAAAGATGAGTTATCTGGCTAGTTGGCTTCCAGGAGGAAAACATGAGGCTCGACTAGAAGGTACTCAGAGGAAAGGCACCGGCTTTCGGGAAGGACGTTGAGTGTTTTGAGAAAGAGGCTTTGTGTTTTGGGAAGATGTTGGCTTTCTCCTGGTAAGTTGTGATCACGGACAACAGTTAGAAGGCTCGTGGGGATTCTTTGTCTGCGATGACCCTTCGATGCTTAAGTTAATATCAGACAAAAACAATTGTAGATAATATGCAGCAGCTGAGCGTAGATGTTATCGAAAATGGAAGTCTTTTTCTCTGTCTCGTAGCTGGGTATTTATAGGCATGATTCCCGAGGATCTCGAAGGGACACATGTTCCACATTCCCAAGACTTTAGAGGGCCACATGTCTCACATCCCTGGGAATTCAGAGGGCCAGGTGTCATGCATCCCGGGAAGAAAGTGTTAAAAAACTTAGATCAGTTCATGTGTAGTAAAATAAAAATTAAATTTTTTAGGTATCATGTTTTTCAGAACATATAATTTACAAAATTGAAGATTAGACGGAAGAATACCTATTGACGAAATCTGATTTCACTCTTAAGTTACTTTCCGTAAAATCCTCTATGTGTTGGATGTTGAATCAGTCCACCCGAAATCACTTTAATCCAAGAGCGTCTCGAGAGAAGTAGAATTTTTTTGAAAAATTCTGACTAAATCTGATTATAGGATTTATGATCCTATTTATAGAGCACCATTAAAAATCGTAGGTGCCATTGTGTTGGGCTTAATGTGAAAGCAAAAACCCCGATCGAATTATTAATAATTAAATAAAATAATTATTTAATTATCCGTATTTATTCAATAAATAAATACACCATAATTAGTAATTCCAAAATTACTAATTTATTCTTCTTCTCTTTAAAAGTAATTTCTTATTGGGTGAGACTTTTTGAATTTACAATTAAATTGGTAACAATAATTAATCAATTATTAATTCTCATAAATCATAAGTGACATCTAGCAATATGTCATAATTATCCAATTTAATGTGAAACGGATATAGCGAACCTTTTACTATGATATCATGCAATACAGTCATTCTATCATTCTATATCCCGAATAAGATACAAGATCATGGACAGTAGGTCAAATTTCTTAATCTTGTCATATGACCAAATCTAAAATCTATCTTGACTAATATGGCACAACCTTATGGAACACACATTCCATCATCATATTACATTAGCCAAAAATTTATAATCAAGTGATTATTAGATTGCATAGGATATTCTCCTCATAAATCTTGAGATGATAGATTTTATGTTTGATGCACATGTACCTAATGCACCACTAAACTAGGCATATAGATACGTATGATCGTTCTTGATAAAAATAATCATATAATATCGCTAATATCTCAATCCATCAATGCACAAATATCTATATCATCTCAGGTTTAAGGACTGGTTGCATATCCATAGCTAACATTGAATCATTGATCCGTGAGATATAACCCATGTGATTCAATGTTAATAGTCTCGTTCAGTAAACTCGTTCCTATAACGAGCATCCATTCATCTTTTTTCTATATCTCATACAAAATGGCATGAGACTTACCAACCTTATCTTTCAGTATCTCATACTAAACAAGGAGGAAAACGATGTGTTGGCCTTTATGAGTTGTTACCATTCAGGTTAGGAACTCTATAGCCATCAACATATTTATAGTATAATGAATCGTGGATTATCCGTCACTCATATTCTTAACACTTAAGAATGATATCCACACCTTATTATACTAAAGGATATATGTTTAATTTAAATCATATTGCAATTTAAATAAAAACATAAACTTGTCATTTAAATAATATTTAAAGAACTACAAGATTGAGTCTTTTTGTGTCACTAGAATTGGTCTTAAGGGCTCATATCTAATAGAAAAGTCGTGTCTGGGAAGAATGCTCGCGCCCGAGAAGAAACGGCCTTGCCTGGGAAGAAAGGTTGCGTCTGGGAAGAAATAACAGGCCCAGGAAGGAGTAACGGGCTCGGGAGGAAAATTTTCCTTATCCTTTCCCCCAAAAGTGGTGGTAAAACAATTGCCCCCCATTTTTCTGTTTTGCCCCTGGGTAAAATAGAAGAATAGATTTTTAGAATTTTTCTTTCACCAATTTTCATCTCGGGAAGAAACTACTGCTTCATTCATCGTCTAAGAAAAAAACACTGGCCCGGGGAGAATGAATCGTCCAGGAAAGATGAATTGGCCTAGGAAGAATGAACTATTTTCTTGACCATCTGTATTTCGGGGAGAGCTCAGCTATAAATACTAAGTTTTATGGCTGTTATTTTCACGCTTTCACATCTTGTTATTATACTTTGCTCCTGGCATTTACTCTCGCACTCTCTTGTTCCTAGAATAAGACTTCTTGTTCCTGGAAGAACTTGCTTCACTCTCATTTAGGTTCCTGTCTTTCCCTTCTACTTTCGATTAATTTATTTTACGTCTTTTCTTTGAAATCCTCTTCCCAGAAGAATAATACTTTCTCATGGAAGAAACGTTTGTCTTCCCAGAAGAACGATCCTTCTTCCTAGAAGAGCCCATTCGTCTTCCAAATGACTCTTTTCCTTTCATTTGACCTTTGCCATTTTTTATCATGGCAGGCGGTAAGGTATACCTTCGTGTTCATGCCCTTGATGGCCAAGCTTATAGCGTCTTGATGGGAGGTTGTTCCATTGTGACCAAGGACGACGTTATTCATTTGGGTTGTAATTATAACATCCCGCCATCCTATCGGTAAGGGTTACTAGTCAGGGAAAGTCTTGCATTGTGTCTGTTTAGGAAGGGGAGTTTGTGGTCCATGATGAAAGTCTCTGCAATGGGCTTCAATTTTTACTCCATTCCCTTAGATTGGAATTTTTACACAGAAACGGGATGGCCTTGGCACAACTTCACCCTAATGGTTGGGCTCAATTAGTGGGTTTTTTGTATTATGTTGGAAGAGGTGGGCAACCCCCTTGTTCGAGTTTTTCTTTTGCTTTTTTCATTTTCGGTTGGTTGAGGGTCAACACTATGTTTTCACTCTCCAGAGGACGCGTGCAGAGGGCCACCTCTTTGTGGACTCTCCACCTAAGGCGGATTATTTTGACTTTCAATGGTTCATAGTGAATCCCCTTGTTAGGATGTGGTTTTCTCCTCGAAATTGGTGCTCGGACAGTGATCGAGTGGCAAGGTCAGATATCACGGAACCGACCAGGAAACTCCATAAGCAACACAAACAAGAGAGGCCCAACTGTTGCGTGGAGGTCCAATGAGCCTTCTAGACCTTTTCTCCGAGTAACAATTGAGGAGGGCTGGTCCATGTAGGAGAACCTTCACGGCGTAGGAGGCCGTCAATGTTGCCCCAGTAGCCCCCTAGCCTTCCTACAACTGGTGTTCCTATAGAGGGAAGGGCCATCCTCTTATAAGAGTGAACATCTCCTAAGGTCGGATTTCCCAAATTTTGTTTTCGGTTGCGGCTTGCATCTTATTTTCTTTAACTCAATTTATGTTTTTCCTAATTTATAATTACGAGTGCTCATCATTTTTTTGCAGAAATGAGGCATTTCATGTGGTCAATGCAAAGGAGAGTCACTGAAGATGCAACAGTATAACCGCCTTTTCCACCTCTTATAGGACAACCCGAGATTTCACCTCCTTCTCCTAAGGATCCTGCAGCTATGCCCCAAGAAAGAGAAAGAGAGACGAGCGGGGGTCTGTACTAAAGGAAGAGGAGCAAACGCCATCTCCATAAAGCTAGAACTTCTGCTCCACCTCCTCTAGCTAACTTGTAGACTCTTAAGACAAATTTGTCGTTAGTATAGGCCTAGCGTATGGTGCCAATCCCCAAGCCGATTCCATCTCCTAGATGGGCTCGATCTGCTGCCTCAAGCGGTGCCAGCCACAGGGTAGTTCTAGAGCTTCTACACGTACCTTACACCACCCAGAAGATAGAGATCTTATCCCGCCTAGACCAGGAGGTAATCGATACCATCCAGGCAAGGGACACAATCAATTCTATCAATCAGTTGCCCACCCTCAACAAGTTGACTGCCGATCACTGTGAACAGAGGAGATACTTCATGGGCGTGGACTGACTCGCCTCTTTATTTTCAGAACTCCACCCACCTTATTAAGGAACAATCACCCTAGACGACTACCACTTTCAAGGTAAGAACTTTCGCTGCAATTGAAAATATCCTACCCTATTTTTGTTAACTGATTTCCACTCAATCTGGCTCTCTTATATAGAAATTGTGCACTGATAATGCACGAGACTATTTCAATCATCACTTGCGTCAATTTTTCAAACAAGAAGAGATTTTCCATGAGTCTTCCTATATAGATACTACACAACAAAATGGAGTAGTTGAACGAAAAATGAGACATCTCCTAAATGTTGCTAGAGCCCTTCTCCATCATCATCATGTTCCTAAGAATCTTTGGGGAGAAGCAGTACTTACAGCAGCTTATTGATTAATTGAGTACCATCTAAAATCTTAAACCATCAGGATCCTTTCCAATGCTCGTCTTCCTATTTTCTTGACCTAAGTTTGCATACTCCTCTACCTTTAAAGTTATTTGGCTTTGTATCCTTTGTTCACATTCCCAAACATCACTGAGATGAGCCTGACCATAGATTTATTAGGTGTGTCTTCCTAGGTTACTTTTTCACTCAAAAGGGTTACAAGTGTTATCATCCTTCCACTAAGAAATTCTATGTGCCAAAAGATGTGACATTCATTGAATCTACACCTTTTTTTGGAACCTCTCGAGATGGTCAATAGGGGAAGGCTATGGTTCATGGTGACCAAAGAGGTGGGGATGTCTTTCCTAACCTAAGATCAGCACCAACATGCCTTAGTACTGATCAACAGCCTACATCTATTCCATCTTCTCAACCTCCTATCTACTCCTCATTCTCAAGTGGCAATGAGAAAGTTGCTCAATAGCTTCCATCTCTGATTAGCTTTAAAGGCGCTCTTTATGTATTCAAATGAAGACAACCCATTCTGGAGCCTCAGCTTACATCAACATCAGACCCAAGTCCAGGTATGGAACTCATACAAACTTTAATTTCAATTCAGTCTAACCTTGATGATTTAGACCTCCCTATTGTTATTAAAAAAAGGGGTCAAAAGTTGTACTTAACACCCCTTGACTAATTTCCTATCCTACCACCGTCTTTCCCAAAACCATAAAAGCTTCCTAGCATATTTGGATTCAATTGTTATTCCCAAATCAATTGATGAGGCTTTAAAGGATCAGAACTGGAAACGAGCTATGCTGGAGGAAATGAGAGCACTAAATAAGAATCAAAGATCGGGGCTGGTATCTACACCAAAGGGGTTACTCTAGTAGGCTGTAGGTGGATCTTTAATGTAAATATTATGGTTATGAAACCTTGGAAAGGTATAAAACTAGGTTGGTGGCCAAGGCCTATACTTAGTCCTATGGCATAAATTATCTTGAAACCTTTGCCCTTGTGGCAAAGATGACAACCGTGAGAATTCTCATTTCACTATCAGCCTACTTTGGATGGAAGCTACAACAATTAGATGTGAAGAATGTCTTCCTACATGGAGATTTGGAGGAGGAATTATTCATGGAATTACCTCCTGAATTTCAAGGAGATTCAGGGAAAGTTTGCCTGCTTAAGAAGGCCCTCTATAGACTCAAACAGTCCCTACGAGCCTAGTTTGGGAAATTTTCTAAAACCATGAGATTTATGGGATAATCCAAAGCAAGGGTGATCACACCCTCTTCATTAGGCACTCAAGGGAAGAGAAGGTAATTGCATTGTTGGAATATGTGGATGACATAATTGTCATAGAAAATGATGAAGAAGAACAAAAGATTCTCGAGGAAAATTTAGCTTGGAAATTTGAGATTAAAGACCTTGGTGTCCTCAAGTATTTTATGAATAAAGGTTTCCTACTCTAAGGCTGGAATTTTTCTATCTCAACGTAAATATGTATTGAATTTGTTGATTGAAACAAGGTGGACAGGAGGAAAAGGATCTAGCATACCAGTTGAACCTAACAACAAATTATTAAAAAACCCTAACAGTCAACTAGTAGAAAAAGGAAGATACCAACAGTTGGTTGGTTGGTTAATATATCTTTCTCATACTAGGCCTGACATTACTTTTGTTGCCAACCTAGTAAGCCAATTTATGAATAGCCCAATCGAGGAGCATATGCAGGCAATAAGGAAGATTTTAAGCTATCTAAAAGTTACTCCAGGAAAGGGGTATCTTGTTCAAAGCAGGGGTTGAGTTGGACATCAAAGGCTTCATAGATGCAGACTATGCAGAGTCTCTTACAAATAGAAGATCAACAACCGAGTATTGTGTGTTCCTAGGTGAAAATCTTGTGCCTTGGAGAAGTAAGAACAAAGTATTGTGGCAAGATCAAGTATAAAGGCAGAATTTAGGGCTATGACTCTTGGTCTATGCGAGTTACTATGGCTAAGGATCATTCTAGAAGATTTAAGGATCAAGATTCAAGGTCCTATTGAACTATTTTGTGACAATAAATCAACCATTAGTATTGCTCATAATCATGCTCAACATGATAGGACAAAGTACATAGAGATAGACTAACACTTCATAAAGGAGAAGTTGGATGCAGGTCTAATTCACATTCCCTATATTCCATCTGAAGACTAAGTGGTTGATGTGTTAACTAAAAGGTTGACAGTCAAGAGATTTGAAGACCTAATATTCAAGCTAGGAATGATAGACATTCATTCACTGAGGGGGAGTGTTGGTTCCTAAAGGATCATCAAAGAAGAGAGGTTATGCTGAATCTATTTTAGAAGTTTCCAATTCTAGAATATGATACTTTCCTAATTCAAACTTAGGAAACTTTGCTAAGAATGTATGTAACGCCCCACTTTCCCAGGCACGTTATTTCTTGGGACAATCCCGGGACAATAAATTTTTTCTTTCAACTAACACTTAAATAACATCATTCCTCGCATCATCCCAGAATTTCCCTTCATTAATTTATTTCTCGAAAGAGAGAATCATCACATACATACCTCAATTGCGGAAGCTAGAATCGAACTTGCCATCTTACTTTAACATAAATTATAAATCAAGTATTTACATCATCGTCTCTCGAACTTAATCCTCAACATGACTTAAAACATAACATACGTTCTTACTAACATGAACCCTAAAGGGGTTATACATCGTCATCGTTAACTATATGGTTACATCATCATTCCTCATACGTCAATCATCAATCATACCTTACATCATGGACTTCCAAATCGTTCAGATTTCAAAGTAGCAGGACTTAAACACATGGGCTACATTACATCATTCATCTCATCATTCGTTCATCATGCACTTAGCTAAGTGCCATTTCATGCATCATTCATCTTCGTACCTGCTACAATCTCCATCTGGAACGTTTGAATGTTCCAGGGGCAAAGCCCGATTAGATGATGAACCATCTAAGTAAGCGGTACAAAATCGTTTTTCGTGCATGAATGCAATATGCAAAATGTCCTCGTAGTTTTCGACTTGAGTCAACCGCACCCAACTGCTGCTCCCCATTTTTACAGTCCCTTTCCTAGACCGATGTGTATGGGTGCACACTTGGTAGAGCAGCGGTGCCAGTTCATAATCCCAAGCCCTTTATGCAATGCATGATCAATAATATCATCGTGAATGTATGCACATTTCAACATCAATACATGTAAATGCAATCTACATGACATAATCACATCAAGACATGACAACATGACAAATTATTTTCATCAAATAAGGTTTTGGATTGAACCCCTTTCATACCAAGCATTTTCATAAAACTAAATTCATTTTGGTAAGTACTACTTACCTCATTCGCATTCTCACAACATCTCGATTCTCGTGCCAGACTTCTAATAAACTCAATTCGACTCCTCAACATACCCTGGCCATCATATTTATTCAATGATATCAATAATCTATTTTTCATAATTTCTTCATGACTTATCCTTTATTTCTTTCTATTTTCCTCAGTAATTAATTCCTAAATAAATAATTCCTAAATAATCTAAACCAAGCATATCCTCAATTTTTTCTCTATAATAACTCATAAAATAATATTCCTAATTTACTGAAATTTTCTAGAAAATTTTGCTTACCTTAACTTAGTCTCTCGGCTACCTTGACATGCGTGCCCTGACCTCGAAAGGCGTGCTCGACCTCGAATGCCACGCAAATCCTCGATTCTCGCTCACTACCTTGATTCTTGCACATTACCTCGCTTCCCGCGCATTTACCTCAATTTTTGTGCGACACCTCAATTTTCGACATTGCCTCAATTTTCGTGCACCGCCTCAAAACGCATGCTCAACCTATTTTTCATACCAAAATCTCCGGAATATCATTACACATCCGTTTCCTATTTTTCTATAATTTTCGGGAGCTTCTAGGATTTTTTTCTATTTTTCTTTTCTTTTCCTTTCTTTTTTTTTTCTTTTTCCTTTTTCTTTTATTTTTCCTCCCACTGTTCATTCATCTTCTTCCTGCGTTTCTTCTCCTTCTTCACGGGTAACACCTGCAACACCTCTTCTTCATCCTTTTCTTCTTTATTTTCTTATTCTTTCTTTCTTCTTCTCTTTTCTTCTTCTTCTTCTTCTTCTTCTTCTTCTTCTTCTTCTTGCAACGCATGCGGCTAGCACCTTGCTCACAGCCACCTCACGGCCATGAGCAGCCTCCTTCGCCCGCCGCCCGCTGCATCGCGGCTCTTCTTCACTGCGCCTTCACGAACCAGCGCCTGCGACTCCCTCGCGTGCGCCTCGCGCACCAGCGCTGCCACCACGAGCCACAGCCCGCCATCGTCGGCTTGCTGATTCTCGGCACAAGCTGCCATGGCCGAGCTTGCTGCTGCGGCTTCTTCCTTCCATGGCCGCCCGGCTCTCTCCCTCGAGCTCTCGGTCTCTCTCTCTCTCTCTCTCTCTCTCTCTCTCGAGCTTTGCTCTCTCTCTCTCTCGCGACTTTCATTCTCTCATCTTGCTCTCGGCCATGGCAACATCATCTTGAAACCGCCATAGCCATGGCCGAATTCGGCCATGTCTCCCCCCTCCACTGGCTTCTCCTATTTATAGCTAAACCACCCGACATTCTTCTCATTCTCGCTGCAAATCTCCCAACCCAATTCCAACATGCTTCAACCTTGCCTCATCACGCACACAGGCAGAAAATCTGGAGCTTCCCCCCTGCCCCTCACGCGTAATACACACACACACACACACATATATATATATATATATGTTTTATATAATTTATATTAATATAATTATAGAAAAAAAAACATAATTAATTCTCCTATTTAATCTTAATTACACTTAGGAATATCTCAAATTACAATTAGACCCTCTAACAACCAATTAATTTGCATTACGATGCTTTAAATCCAAAATTAATAACTTCGGGTTTGCTTAACAAGGATGATTCCGCCCTCGGGTCCTTACCAGGCCTTTGATTCGTCTTAAAACCACCTAAGCGTTGATCATCATGCAAAACCGGAGCCTCCCTAGGGTTCCGTTGAATTCCCGGACGTCCCATATGATAATTCGGTATTTCAGCCTGATCCGAAACTGCATTTTAGCTGTACCGAAAATCATCTTAATTTCGATTTCTTTTACTTCCAAAAATGCTATTTCGGAACGCTCATCGAGACTGTGCCATTTTCCTTAGCCAATTACGCTCCGGGGCACTCCCTCCAGTCGATTCGGTGATTTATCTTGCTAATAAGTCTATTTTTCGGTATTTAAACCTCACTTAAATGACGTGGCGACCTTACACCGAAACGGGGTATTACAATGTACATATATGTCTTTCCTTTCTTAGGTGATATAGTTTACTATGTTGTATTCTTTCTTCTCTATAAGAGGATTGAGCCGTGTACATATGAAGTTAGTAAGAAGTATTCAATTTCTACAATAAAACTTAAATTGCTTATTTGATATCTAGTATCTAATTCATAAGGTTCTCAATGCTCTGAAATTTGATAAAAGAACATTTGAAGATCTTATAAGTTGAACGTTTGTTGCTTAGGAAGCAAATCATTCAAGGTTTTAGAGGTTGTTGAACCAAGCAGTATTTGGTCAAGCAGTTGAGAATTCAACTCTTTAGGTTGGAAATCAAGTGATGTTTAATCACTCAAATAGAGAGTAGATGCAATCAAATACTACTGTTTTGAAATATTTAAATATAGACACCTTTCAAGTATTTGTCGAACGTTCAATATTAGTAATTGAATGACATGATTTAAAGCTTAGAAAGTAGGATTCAGATAGGTCTTTGTTTTGGTCAAGTAATGGATAGTTATTTGACTTATGTGTAATTTTGATTGAGTAAAAAATAAATGTGCATTCTTGTGCTTTGCTTGAATGATCATTCTTTAATCTTAAAAGGAGAATTAAGTCCCTGGTAGAGTAGTGGATTTAGTACTCATCTTATTATTATTTGCAAGATCATGAATATTAGAGTATTTTATCATTCTATTCTATTAAAAGTTCCTGAGTACCCGGGTGAATATGATTGGAAAGTTGGTTGACCAACTTTCACAAACAACACTCGTGTATTCATTTAGGCTTACTAACAAGCATTAAAAGACTCGATTGAGTAGATGCTTGTTAATCTCTTATTCATATTTATATGTTTGAAATCAAGTGATTATCATTGTATTTGAGTAAGAAAATTGAGCATCAATGACAAGTCTTTTGTGCTTGACAATCAAATAGTATAGTCTCCCAATCAAGTATTAGGGTGACTAAAATGAGTCAGGTCTTTGGATCTTGATAAGTAATTAACTGGGACTTATGTCACAGTTCAGTGGATTATACAAAACAAAGAGTGATTCTCTGTATTCTTAAAAGTAATCGACTAATGAGATTATCTTCAATCGAGTATTTAGCATAATTTATTCCTATTCCAAAAATGACATGATTGATCATTTGATCAAAAGTCAAATGTGTTAGTTATCAATGATATGCAAGAATATGACTTTGATCAAGCATTATTGTGCCTGGATTGAATGTCAAAGGAGGTTAAAATATTGGAATAATAATAGTTCTATACTCAAATAATCAAATGACCCACTCAAGTGAAAAAGAATTAAACAAAGTAATATTCTCTATATTAGAAAGGTAGTTGAGTGGCAGGTTTTCCCAATCGAGTGAATAACAATTGATCAAAATGTTGTTCTCTGCTTTAAATGAAGTAATCGAGTGGTAGGAATGTCCCAATCAAGTGAAAAGTATCAAAAATGATGTTGGTCTTTGTATTTGATACATCAATCAAGTGATAGGTTTAATCAATCAAGTGTTAAAAATGTCCATTAGAGTGGAAATGCTTTACTAATCGAGTGGAAGAAATACCCACTCAAGTGGATTTCAAGATGGTAGAAAATGCTCTCTCTTTCTACAAAAGTATTCGAATAGATTAAACTTCCAATCGAGTGACAACTATGACGATAAAAATCTAATCGACTATCATCTACTCTTCCCTCGAGTATTGAATAACAACTATTCGATTATCATCTTTTTCCACTCAAGTAAAAGTTTGTTGAAATAAAAAATATAGCCGTTAGCTAGCCATTGTAAGTGCATTTAATGCACAATTTTGACCATTAAGACATTTTTATTGCTCTAAACTTTCTCTCACACATTATCATGATATTTGGATATTATAACCATTATTTTGGAGAGAAAGAAAGCTATTTTTTGTCGGAAAATTAGATATTTTACTCTCATGACTATTTGTCTACAACTATTTTCCCTAATTTGAGGTCACGTGAAACAAATTTAGGAACTCTTGTTTCGCTCCCACTTAGATTAGATTCCCTAGATACATTTTCAAATAAATGTACTAAATGATTTCAAACAATAGAATCATCCAAATCCTCAATTTCATAAAAGAGAAATTCTAATTTCTCTCCCTTGCTAGGAAACTCATTTTCCAAGAAAAATGCATCCTAAGATTCAAACTCGATAACACTCCCACTTGCTTGATCACCAATAAAGACATCATTTTGAGTGTTCTGAGTATCTTACAAATACACTATTTTTGCCTCTTGAACCCAACTTTCCATGTTTATGAGAAGGATCATGAACTTAGATCAGGTTTCCTTTCAATCCATAACTCATATAAGATAGAAGGTATAGATTTGGAGGGTATTAAATTGAGTAGATAAGTAATGGTTAATAATGCATCATCCTAAAAGGTGATTGACAACTTTACCCCTGTTATCATTGACCTAACCATTTCTAGAAGAGTTTTATTTCTTCTTTCCTTAGCACCATTTTGTTTTGGAGTATGTGGAATGGTTAGTTGCCTCTTAATTCCTTTTTCATCATACAACAATTTGAATTGTTCAAACAAATACTTGTGACCTTTATCAATTCTTAATGCTTTTAACTTTTTTATCTAATTGATTCTCAACTAAGTTCAAGTATCTTTTGAAGCACTCTAAAACTTCTTACTTATGGAAAATCAAATAGATAAAACCAAAATGAGTATAATCATCAATGAAAGTGATTAAATAAACATCTCCATGCCTACCTCTTACATTCATTAGACCACATATGTTAGAGTGAATTAATTGCAATGGAGTTTCAACTCTAATCGCTTTGTCAAATGGTTTTCTTGCCATTTTTCCTACCAGACAATTTTCATAAGTTGGTAGATTCACTTTTGCAACTTGGCCCAATAAATCTTATTTTGTTCATCTGTCCATTATATGTTGTCCTATATGGCCTAAAAGATGTAGTGAGGAAAAAATTGATACTTTGTAGGTTTTTACTGGAAGCATAATGTACATCAAGTGCTATTAAACCATTTTACAAATTTTCACATCCATAATATATTGAATTCAATAATAATTCAACTGTTAAATCATGGAAATACAAATCAAATCCATAACTAAGAAGAACATGTACAGAGACTAGATTTTGTCAAATTTCTGAAGCAAACAATATATCATGTAAATACAAGGTTTGACCACAACACATGCACAACTTGTAGGTGCCAATACCTTTAACTTCAACCTTTGTATTGTTTCTCACATAGGTCCACTTAGTTCTATATAGTATTCGACGATAATCCACTTTCTGTCTTTTGCTACATGGTTTGTGGCTCATTTCTTAGTTCATTGTAGTCACGCGCGAAGTGCCCTCTATTGCTACAATTGTAGCATTTTACATTAGCCATGTTCCTCTTTTTCAAGGGATTATGAACTGGTTATTTACCCTTTCCATGGTGACTCTCAATTTTCTCAAAATGAGCACCCTTAACTTTCTTTGGGATGTAGTTTCCCTTCTTTCCTTTGTAAGGAGATTTTTGCTTAAACTTAGAAGCACCTTTGGAGCTAGATGTCGTCACATAGATGTTAGAATTAGGTCTAAAGGCCTCGATATGGTCCTTTTTAACTCCAAATGTCATGAAGCATCGACCATTGTCTTAATGTTCATGTTATGTATGAGATAAATCTTCATGTGCTCTCAATTGTGGGGTAGGGATCTAATAACAGCTTGCACAACCTATTTATCAGTGAGATTTACGCCCGCATCCTTAAGTTCATTGACCATATTGGTCATCTCTCGAAGATGCTGGCTCATGTTTTGGTTTGAGCACATTTTTATATGTATCAAACTTGATAGTTAGTTATCTTACATTTGCAATTGAAGTCGCTCCAAATTGCTCCCTAAGAGCAGTTTACATTTCTTTTGTTAGCTCGTACTTTCTAAATTCACGTATAATATCATTATCCATACAACTAAATAGCGTAATATGAGCAGTGAAGTTCTTTTTCTTCCAGGCATTGTAAGCTTATCTATCCCTCTTATGTTGTGTAGTGGTTCCTTCAACAAGCTTGACCATAACTTGATTTAGAATTTCAATTAACTCTTATTCCTCAAGAATATATTGAATCTTCATACTCCAAATGTTATAATTATCCCTATTCATTTTCTCACCTTTTATCAAATTAGCTATAATGTTCTTGGGAGAAACCATTCTCGGATAATCTACATAAGATTCATCTCATTAATGTCATACCTTACACACATTTACCAAATAAAACTAATAATAAATATTCAACTGAATGCAGGGTCGAAAGTTCACTATGTTCCCAATTATTGCCTATATTCCAATTGTCCAAATATTATTAATGTTATTTTTCTCTACCTCAAAAACAAATTTTTAGAACATTTAGTCCCACTAATAAGGAATTATTTTAATATATTTAATCACAAAAATTAAATAACTAATAATAAAGCATGCATATTTAATCACAAAGATTAAATAACCAATAATAATTCATTTTATAAAATTAAATAATGAACACAGTTTAGAAATTTGCTACAAAAGCAAAATTAAACTAGATACAAGAATTATCTAAAAATAATTCTAACTTTTTGAGAAAGAGCATAAGCATAAAGAATGAACACAAAAGTCCTAACCACAATATCACTAATGATATCTATTGATAGGTTACTTGGATACAAAATACAATCTCTCTTTTTTTATATGCACATTTAAAAGAAGACACTAGCTAACCAAATGCCTTATTTAAGAATCTTAATTCCCAAATGTTGTTCATTAATTCCTTATCATGTAACAACAACGTTGCAAACAAAGATTGATATTTTGATTTGTGAGTCCAAAAACCCCTATAACCAGCAAATATGAGTTCCTGCATTATATCATACACAGTGATGATGTGCTCACATATGTTGTAACACCCCGTCCCATCGAAGGGTGTGCCACTATGCTGGGGCTCATTATACATACATAATCCCTTTCCTAAATACGTTTCTCATACAACAAATACCGTATTTCAAAGGGAAGCCCCCCAGCAAATCATTCACAATACGGAAGCAATAATCGAAACCTGATACGGTACATACCTGAATTCACTTTATATAATATCATAAAGAATTCGTACCATATATTACCATCAAATTCTCAATTACATAAATACATGGTTACACGTCTCCCGAGATAATATCTAACACCCTAGGTGCATATCATATGAAACCTCGAGCATACATCAAATACAATTCTCAATAAATAAAATACTGGAATCTCTAGCTGAATCCAGCGGCCACGCCATCACGTGCCGTCATACCTCAACCTGCTCCTTGCCCTAACTGCAAGTCTCAACTGGAACGTTGAATGTTCCAGGAGCATAACCCATTAGAAGATGAAACTTCTAGTGAGGGTCCAAAAACATATATATGATGCATGATACAATAACATGAACAACATTTGCCCTTAGTGTAACTTCCCTAGCTCGCAAGCCCGGTTAGGAATCCTAGGCAAATCCCAAACCTCTGCAGGATAAGCCAAACGTTATTCCCTCAACGCCTTGGAGAATTATGCCTACACTCTGGGGGCGACATCCCATTCCCATGCACAGATATCAATATGACAATAATATCGTGCAATACAATATCACGACTTTCAATGCAATATAATAAATGAATATTGCAATTCATAAATAACATGCATATATAACAAACATATCATGAATATAAGTCCTTGTGAGAATACCACTCACCTTTGCCCAAAGATCAAGACACCTCGAAAAGCGTGTATCGCCTCAATATGCATGCCCTGCCTCGATTCTCGTGCCAACTCTCAAAAGTTACACCAATCTCATCATCTCGATCTCCTCAATCATAAAATAATATTTAATCACTAAATATCCTCAAAATTCCATTTATTTCCTATTTCCTTTCATTTTCCTTTATTTTTCCTTCTAAAAATCCCAATAATTATATCAAGACTATTTCCTCAAATCTATCTTCACAACAATTCATTATATGCTATGAACTTCAAAGGAAAAATACTGAACTTACCTGGATATTGCGTTTTCACGCAAAACGAGGTACTTTGATGCTAGAATTGAGACCTAGAGAACTCCAAATTCAAATATTTTTCTACAGAAACTAGATCTCAAATTTAGAGGAATTTAGAAATTTATTTCAGAATTGTCTAAGCCCGGACGCGTCCACACTCGCCCAAACAAGTTGCTTCACGCGCCTCTAGTCGCGGGTCCCAGCTGGCGCGTGTGGCCCACGCGCTGGTCGTCTTCTTCCTTCAGCTCGCCAGACTGGTTGCGCTGTCTTCCGTTTAATCGCCATAACTTCTTCATCCGACCTCCATTTGACCTCCCGTTTGAACCTATAGCTTCCTCTCTTCATCCTCT
Source organism: Diospyros kaki (assembly GCA_036245055.1). Taxonomy (NCBI): domain Eukaryota; kingdom Viridiplantae; phylum Streptophyta; class Magnoliopsida; order Ericales; family Ebenaceae; genus Diospyros; species Diospyros kaki. Next base: position 21,662,110 of record BSEG01000010.1, on the reverse strand, counting down.
ACAAGACTATGGCTTCAAATCAGATGATTGGAGCCATTTTTTGACTGCTCAACCCGATTTTCCAGCGAAGCTCGATTTTCCGTCAAAGCTTCATAACTCCCTCATCTTTCAACGAAAATTCCTCAAATTTCACAAGAATGATCCTCTGGACATGGGAAACAAAAGCCCCTTATCCGTTACTCTCAATTTGCTCACGAATTTGCAGATCTAAAATTCCAATTTCTTCAAAGCATTCGGCTATTGCTATTTATAGGCGAACCGAGCTTCCAAACGCTCCAAGCTTTCTAAACCGACTCCTCTGAGGCTTCTACCGCCCCTGGATCGACCCAATTGCTGCAAAAACCGACCACAAAGCAACCTTTTGGTGCTTCCAAAATCCGATCGAAAACTTGGTCGAAAATCTTCATTTTCTGGCCAACCTATGCTCCCTTATCCACCCAAACCCGACCCAAAGGCATCCCCGACCCATTTGGCACAAATCCCTATTGTCGGTAGGCGCTGGTCGGCGACCAGAAGCTGCTGGTCGGCCATGGCTGGAAGCTTCCAGCTTCAACTTTGCAAAATTACACTTTTGCCCCCATATTTTCTCATTTTGCATTTTGGTCCTTTCTATCAAGCCCCTGAACTTTCTGACATTTCCACTAGGACCCTTAAGTCCTAAAATCATCTTTTACTTCTTTGAAGATTCCGAAAAACTACCATTTCGACCTCCCTCCGGCCGATTCGATAAATTCTTAAGAAATTGCACTTAGGCCCTTAAACTTTTGGGTTATCTTATTTCGACCCTTTCGACTTAGCCTCTTAACTTTCCCTTATTGCAATTAAGACCCTCAAGTCTTAAAACATCATTTTGACCCTTGAGAATTCCGAAACAACCTCGTTTCGGCCTCCCTCTAGCAATTTCTAAAAACTGCACTTAGGCCTGAATCTTCGTTTTGGCCCTAAACCCATTCGTTTCTTCCTGAAACCTCTGAAGGGTTGTTCCTCATGAAAAACCGAAGCCCTCTCAAACTTCCGTTGACTTCTAAAAATTCGTCTATGACAATTCGGTATTGCAGCCTAATTGGCAGCTGTCTTTTTAGTTGTACCGAAAATTGTTCCCGATTTCATTTCTTTCGGCACCATAAATCCTATCTCGGGGTGCTCATTAATGCCACATGAATTTCCTTTGGCATCTCGGCTCCAGGATACTCCCGGCAGTCGATTCAGTAATCCATATGGTAATAAATTACCGTTATACCCTCAATTTATCCTTAAATTTCATGTTTACCCCAAGGTAAATTACCCTTGAATCCTTTAGAATTTCTCAGGTATTACATATGTTTTGCCTATCTATCATCTAATAATCATCCAACTGCTTTTTCATCTCCATAACTTGAGCCCATTGAGTTGGAGTCCGGATGTGTACTAGGGTTCTTGGTCGTGCCATTTTTCTAAAAATGAATTAAAAGAAAAATAATAGATTAGGAATTTGACAAACAAATTTTTTAAACAATTTTATAAAAACAAAACATATGTTATGGACTCGTCCACTTGTGATTTACTAATAGTCTCAAAATATGCTATAATGAAAAAACCATTGTTAACTAATATCAATAATATTTTTCTAAATTATTTTATGCTTGTTAAAATTATTATAAAACAATTCAAGAAAAACATTTTTCTAAAAAAAATTTTAACCAAAAAAACCAAACAAGCCCTTAAGGAAAAAAGTGTTTTTTAATCCAAAATGAGTTAAACAGGCTCTTAAGGCTAAAAATCTCCTTTAATCAAAATTGAGAATCCCTTGTTTCTTTCTCTAGATTTTCAATTTCAATTTTGTCTCACACAATTCTAGTGCCATTGTCAGTCACCACGTTCATCCCCTTCATCTTCATTTGTCATCATCGTAGCCACAAAGCTTTGAGGAGAAGTCGAAGAAAACGAGCAATTGTGGTCACGAAGACATGTGTCATTGCCATCATCAAAGAGGGTGACCGGACACAGAGAAGACGAATGGAATAGGCGATCAATAGCAGTTGCAGGTGTCAAAAAAGATGATCAGACGTGGAGAAGATGAACGATCAACAGTTGTCCTCGTGGAGAAGATGGTTGACGTTGACTTTTTCCTCCGGCCTTGCGAACGCCCATCGCCTACTTCCTCATTGCCAATTACCGTTAATTAACCTTTGATCCTTCTTCTCTTATTTCATACACACACACATACAACCAAAAAGTTGTATAAAGAATACATATTTGATCTTTCATGTACATACGAACGAATGTATGTGTCTACTATATGATATATATATGTCTATTAATCTACTGTATGTATGCATTACTCAACACATGCATATACACTTGTTATACCCAATAGTCAATTCAGGTTCATGAAAATCCAAATAGCAGAGCTGGGTTAAAAATTATGAGCCAAGACCATGAAAACCAAAACCAAGTGGGCCAAAGAAGCACTTTCGAAGCTTGAATAAGACCATGAAAGCAAGCAACTGAGGAAACTCGACGAGTCACTTGGTCATGGGTCACTTGTTATGATCGAGTGACATCCCCCCCTCCCCTCCCCTCCACACTCTTGATTAGTTGTTTCAACCATGCTCTAGTCTATTTTCCTATCCCAAGCCATAACTAATCAAGCCAATTGACTATATACCCCTATGCACGAGACTTAGAAGTGAAGCGAGTGACCTCTGCATCCTCAAAAAGCTCTCTTAACATAATTGAAAGACCCTTTTAGGCATATCTCAGGTCACTCAATCCCCCTAAAGGAATATCTCACGAACTGCTTAAGCCTGGGAGCCTCTTTCCAAGACCCTCTTCAGGGGCCACAAGACTTGATCCAAGATCCTCTTAGATGCTTGCCGAGAAGTGCAAGCAAAGCGCCACCTATTAACCTCTCCATCCACTAAAAATAGAAACATTACCTCCTCATTAAAGGTACACACTCTCTAGCACTTAAACTCTCTCATAGTGCTTAAGCACTTAATACTCTTATAGACTAACTTAGGCATCGAAGGTCCACACGGGGACACTCATTCGTGACCCTTACCAATTTCTTTCTTAGTAGGTCTCTCAATCTCTCAGAATTCTCTTGGTCACTTGGAACTTTCTCGATCATGGGGACTCATGCTACCCCATGGGACTCTTACCAACAAGTGGGGACTTATCCACCCCCACAAGACTTTTAGCATCCATTGGAGGCTAACCCTTGTGGTCACTTTGTTGGTTAACTTGACATTTCCCAGCAAGCTCCACCTATGGTCTTTTAGTCAGAGTATTAGGCCTTATGGCCACAACATACTGAGGGGATGCAAGCGTTTTGTGAAATGGATGGGGTACTACAACACATAGTCCCCCATGACGTGTTATAAACATACTAGGGTAGTCTTGTAGTCTACTTTGACAAGGCTTATACTAGAAGTGACTCAGGCACAAGTGGTTCCACAAGAGGAGCTAGAAGTCAACTCTTACCAGGAGACTACCCTAGAAACTCACTCTCGATCCTCTCCCTATCGAAGGAATCAATCGAGACCTCCTCTAGGTCACCCTCAAGCTTCCCCTCCACAACGAAATCAAGAAAAAGACCATCAGAGAGCAAAGGATGAAAGGCGAAGACCCTAGAGGGAGAGATATTAAGAAACTTTGGCAAACACACCCACAAGAAGAGATCAAAGCCCCATGAAAAGCTTATCAAGGAGAAATAATGAAACCAATAACCCCATGGCATTCAGTACTCGAGAAACTATCGATATGAAGAAGATGATGATTGAACAAAAAAAAGCTACTGCCAGCTTCAAAAGAGAAGCCCTAGAGGAGATTCTCGTTTACTGCAAATATAATGGAAAAATCACTGCCCAAGAAATTCAAGATGCCACAAATAAGCTCTTACTTAGGCAAGGATGATCCCTATGACCATTTTCAGAACTACGAATCCTTGATGATACTACATGGTTGGGAGGAAAAATAATGTCCTAGGCTTTCTCTTTAACCTTAATCGGGCATGCTCAGGCTTTGTTTAACAATTTGCCCGAGGCATCCATATCTTCCTTTGAGTAGTTGAGATCAAAATTCATTAAGGCGTTCGTTATTAACAGTCAAAGGAAAAAGGAATCCATGTATCTTCTAAGTGTACAGCTAGGGAGAAGGGGCAAGGAAACTCTCCAACAATACATGGACAAGTTTCAGAATGCTACACTTGAGGTCCACGACTTGCAAGTTGGAGTGGTAGTGGCTACCATGTTGTAAGGGACATAATCCATCCTCCTGCAAGAATCCCTGGCCTTGGACTAGTCGACATCCCTGGTTAATCTATTCATGAGGGAAAATAAGTACATAATCCAAGCCAAGGTGATAAGTATCGTAGGGGTAAATGAGGAAATAGGCAGGAAAAGAAAGGAGACTGACATTAAAGACGACCCTAGTCGGTGGCAAGATGGGGCTAAGAAGTTGGATAGAGCCAAGCCACAATTCCACCACTACACTAGGCTCAATCAACTGCGATCTGCAATCTTAGCGATAGTAGAAGGATCAGACCTCATAAGACTCTTGAAAAAGGCTGATCGACTAATGGGAAAGAATCGAGACGAGTATTGCAAATACCACATAACCCATCATCATTCAACTGATTAGTGTCGAGAGATAAAAGAGTTAGATTGTGAATGCCCAGCAGGGTCATCCATGGGTATCTTATCTTCAAGACATGTTTTTTTTTTTTTTTTTTTCCATTTTTCTAGCTGACACCTCTTTGAGAGAATCTCCCCTAATAGCTATAAGTTACAACAACTTTAGAATCAAAGGACCATTAATTTTTAACATCTCGTTCTCATTGATGTGATTTTTAGAAATGATAAATTAACTAAATAAGGTAATTTGAAATTGTATTATTACTTCTCTCAAAAATTAATTTATGTATTTGACTAAATAGTTGATGATGATGATGACCGAAAAATCACCCAAGAGAGGAATGAATTGAGTGTTTTGGATACTTTTGAAAATAAATTGAAATATGATGTAATAAAATTATTTAAAAATAACATTTTTCTTAAACTAAAAAACCTTGCAGCAACAGATAATATATGTATATTCGTATGCAACTTAAAAATATTTTTCATAAGGATTATTATGAAATATTTTAATTATTTGATGTATATGAAAATATTGATACGAAGATATATGCATTTATGAAAGAAATTCAAGAAGCTTATTGCATCAAGAAGAAACAGTTTGATACACATTAAGCTAATTTGTGCATTTAAGAAATAAGAGTATATAAATAGATTTAGAAAACTTTTGTACATGCAACGAAAACTAATATTTGAAAAGTTTTTTATGCAGTCCATGAAAGCTAAAATAGAAATGTTTGATGATAGAAAAATCATGTAAGTTCATAGTGTAGGATAAGAGAAGTATTATATGAAAACTGAATAAGAGATAGATTTGAACATATAATTTTTATGTAATAGCAAAGGGCAACTGCCAAAGTAATGAATTAACAAAATAGTTTTGAATGCAATAATAATAATAATAATAATAATAATAATGAAAATATCAAATGGATTATTTGAGCAAAACTTGAACGCCTAAGTCATAAAAAAAAAAAAACAATTTTGAAGATGTAAAAGAGTATAAATTTTAAGATGATTTCAATCAAGAAAAATATTTTAATGACAGTTCAAAAGAGATGCTATGAGATGAATTCATGCCAAAAAGAAAAAATTTATAGTAGATAAGAGAAATATAGTTAAAATAGAAATATAAAAAATAAACAACATGAACACAACAATTTTAGAGTATTTTGGCCAACTGGTTAGTTTACTATTTTAGCTCCTCACTAAGAATTTGAGAACGTCCATTAAGAATATTAAGCTGCATTCTCTTTGCTTTTCAATTTTTAATTTTGATTTTTGAATTTTTTTTTTCAATTTTCTGTTTTGATAGTTTATTTTTAGAAAATTGAAAACGCGTTTTCTTTATCAGTTCTCAAAACAATTTCTCAAAACAAAAAATTAGAAAACGCATTTTCTTTGAAATTTTGGAAATACCTTTTTAATGATATTTTATTCAATAAATTTGATTATTCAGTAAATTATAAATATTTAATGTTAATATATTATTAAAAAAATATATACATTTTAAAGTTAATGAATTTTGTAATATTTTTTTTTCATTACAATAATAAAATATGAATAAATAAATAAATAAATATGTTTTGAATTTAGAATTTATTTTGGATGAAAACACTCAAAATAATTTTTTGTTGTTTTGAGTTTTCTTTACAATTTGTTTTTTGTTTTCAAAAATGCATTTTTGCAAACAACAAAAAGAATGCGTTTTTATTATTTTAGAAAATTGAAAACTAAAAATTACTTAAAAACAGTAAAGAGAACGCAACCTTAGTTTTTACAGATTCAACTATAACCTCCACTTTTACAGGTTAAATGGGAACCTCAATTTTTATAGGTTAAATAGTAATCTTTATTTTTCATGAGCTAAGTAGGAGCTCTAGCTTTTACAAGAGTAGTTGTGACCTTTAATGAGGCTTTTTCACACTTGGTTCAATCACAACCAAGACACTGATTTTTAAGGTGTAGGCATAACCTTTACAAGTTTCACAATTCATGTGAAAGGATTTTTCAAGAGAAAAATATAAGATAATTTAATGATATCAAATATTCTCTTGAACAAAATAGATTTATAAAAATGAATGAATTAAACACTTAACTCTTTTAAGAAAATAAAAATGAAGATCACTCACTCAAGCATTTTGAAATTAACCTGAAAAGAATAAGGCTTGTTCTGTATAGATTAGCACTATGTTACTTGAACATAAGCCCCAATGGCTTTTCTTATTGGATCTATAGCTGCAACCATTCTCTTAATCAACAGCTTTATCTTTTACTGTTTTTAGCCTTTTATAGAAGCTTGAGACTTGGGTTTAGCATCGAAACCTGCACACACTCATAACTTCTTTTGATTTGACCAATAATAGTCAAATTTGTTAGAAACCATGTGTATATTATATGTATAAAACATTCAACACACCATGCATAATTATATTTATTAATCTTATATTAGAGAATAAGGTTATACTTCATAGAAGATAAAACTCTAACGGTTAAAACTGTCATCTTTTTTATCACTAAATAATTATAAAATTCAAATTCAAATGACAGTTACTCAACTAACTCCTAGAGATACTTGATTAATATATGAGTATACTTGATTGAATATTCTACCAAAAATATATATAACCTATATATAAGCCTCACTCGAGTAAGACCAAGTCATTACTCGATTGACTCAAAAACCACAAAGACTTTACATTAAGCGTTCAACTACCAGAGTAAGCTTACTCGACTAACATAAGCATATGCTCGAGTACAGATAACTGATACTCGATTAATGTTAAAACACAAAGATTTAGCTTAGATATCATCCAACCTTTACTCAACTAATACTTAAAAATACCCAATTATGAAAATATTTTAGTCGATTGATGAGAAAGATATACTTGACTAAGGAGATACTTTGATTTTTTATATCAAAAAGATACTTGACTAAAAATAATCCTTACTTGATTGATTTAAAAAAAATAAAATTTATATAAAATACTCAAGTAGAAAATCTTAATAGCTGATTAAAAGATAGGTTTTATTTGATTTAATATATGCTCAGATTTCAATACTGTAGAGACACTTGATTATAACTTTAAGAAAGCTTTTTATAATAACAAATTCGAGTAAGTTTTTAGTATAATTAATTGAAAGACTTCAATACTCGATTAACATGAAGGCAATGTTGAGCAAGAGTTTTGATCTGTTCCTCGACACGAGCATGCAAAAGGGGTGGGCTCACGCCAAAGCCCATGTCTCTTTCTGAGTTTGACCGAATCTGTCAAACGTTATATTATCTGACGTGAACATAACATTTCTCTACTGAATAATACTCGATTATTTTGAAAAATAATACTTAATTGAATCAAAAACTGTTTTATATTGAAAATAGATGTAGAAGTATTAAAAGAATACTTGAATATTTTACCTTCAAAAACTTCATAAATATATATACTTAATTGAACAAAATATTTTTATACTTAACCGATATTTCAAAATATTTTCACAAACGTTTTACATCAAACTCAAATCAATATAAATCAGATTTTCTGTTTTAAAGAATATATGAATATGAAGTTTTTTAATTTAAATAATTTATAAAATATTTTTAAAAATTATAAAAAATATTTTTTTTTTCATAAATTAAAATACAAATTTGTCAATGGCAAAGAATGAGATTCCTGTAAAGAATCATGTTACAGAGAAATATAACCAAGTAATGCGCGTATCATGAACGGTATACAAAATTTAAATTTGAAGGAAGAAAAATAAAGACTACCAAGATTAATTAATTAATTAATTAATTCCAACCGCACCCCGTGGAGGTCCAATTCCAATCTTGTAACGTTCAGTTGTTGCTCGCCGGAGTTCGTCTCTCTGCACCACCGTTCCGGCAATGCTCCTGGCTCCAGTAATCTCCGAGAAACGTCTTCGCAGCGTCCAAACTCGGAAAATACGTCGGCTCCAGGAAGATCTCGGCCAAGGAATCGCTCGAATCAAACGCTTTATTCGCTTTGGCCTCCAGGCTCCCCATCACGATTACGATCATCTGCTTGTACGAGTAGTAGAACCGCTTCAACGCTGATTCGATCCCCTGCAACGCCTGAAGCAACTGAACCTTCTCCGGCTCTCGTTTCTTTCTGTACAGCTTCATCGCCGATTCCTGAATCCTCGGCCCTCCCGTCGGATCCACCTCCACGCCGAGGATCTCCGGAACTTTATGCTTCAGTTCCTTCGATTGTTTGGTGATCTCGATGAGGCCTCGCGAGCGGAAGCAGAAGGCCGCCTCCGATTCCGACGAGGCTTTGATCGAGAGCTGGTTCTTGAGTCGCAGGAAATCGTCCGGGTCCATCAGGAGATGCAGATCCTCGATGTCGGAGAGCAGATTCCATGTCCTCTCGAGAAGCCAGCAGAGACTTGAAGCCTTTTCCGGCTCTTTCGAATCGATTCTCTCCAGAATTCGGTTGAGGAGTTGCTGCGAGACGTAGATCCATGACTCTATGATCTGGTGCGTCGTGTACAGAGTCTGGTTCTCGTGATTCTTCAGGTTCATGGAATCGGAGGGGCTTTTCCTCAAAGAGCGAAGCTCCGAGGGCTTGCAGACCACGTCGTAGTCGAGGCTCGGCTTACCGCTCAGATTCGGCTCGCCCAGACCCAGGGTGTACGGACACCTCGTCATTTCGCACTCGATCGTGTACAGGATCTTCTGCGCGATGTCTTCCGACTTCTGCCACGTGGCCAGCCGGGGCAGTAGACTGGCTTCGCTGGTCCGGCTCACCACCGTGGTCTCTCCCCCGAGCTTCCAGACCTCCGCCGAGCTGTCGTTGCGAGACACCATGCCTTCGGCTGATTTCAAATCGACGACAGGCGGAGCGTTGCTTGCCTCGCCGTCCTCAGCCTCGTCCTCGCAGAGCAAAGCAATTAGGTGAACCTGGCTCGTCGCGAGCCCCTCCAGCCTCCTCCTCCACTCCCTCCGATTCACGTAAGGTCTCGGGTCGGACAAGACCGTCGAAATAAACCTAAACGTGATCTCCAAAGCTTGCAACGCTGGCCTGAGAAGAGATTCGTTTTTCCAGCCCGGAAACTCGCTGCAACTCCATAGCTTCTTCAACTCCGGAAGGCGAAGATAATGTTCGTACGCCAAACACTCCGAATCCGATGCCGGCGATAAATCCCCGACGCGAACCGGCGAGGGAAGCGAGATGCTGAGCTTATTCGAGAGCTTGGATGATTTGGCGGACGTATCAGAGGTAACCATCTTTGTTTTCCAATCAAAATCGACCATTCTGAATTTTTGGATCGAGAAGAAAAGAAATGAATCTAGCGATGGATTTAAGGAAGAATTATAGCTAAGTTGATGTCTCTCTCTTGGACATGAGAGAGGGAAGAGGAGATGTATTTATAGGTGGGACGGCGGTGCGTGAAGTAGAGGGAAACGCGTAATGGGAACGAAGAACCAAGGAATTTCAAAGTCGCGGCTGTGAGGGAAATTAAATTAAATTAAATTAGACTGAAATTAAATTTAAATTCAATTCAATTGAGGAATGAATAAAGAAAGTTGAACTTAAGCGCGGCACATGGGATGGAAAGGGAAGGGAATGGAAAGGAAAGCTTATCCATCCATCCATCGATATAATCCAATAGCCGATATAGGTTGGAACAAGCAAGCACGGTAAGGTAGTGTGGGTCCACCTTTCCGTAAAGACGAAAGTGCCCTTGTCCTTGCATAGACGTTTGGTTTGGTCGATCTCCGTAGTTAGTTTGTTCCATGTTTTTGTCTTTCTATCCGTGAAAGACGCTAATCTACTGTAGCAATATCTATCTATCTAGAGTCTTCCTCCTTCTCTGGGCCAATTAGGGTACTCCACGTGTTAGGGAAAAATAAAACCCTAAAAAGCTGTAGAAGAGGAAAAGGACAGACCCTTGCCGTTGAATTGATTTTAATTTGACAAGTTCCTTCCTTCGCAGCTCCTCCCAAGTCCATGTTTTAATTTAATATAATATAATATTTTGTCTTCAACATAGGGTGGAAGTGGGATTGTAGAGAGCCAATCAAATTAGCAAATTGGGAGTAGACATTGAATGAAATGAATGGGGTGGGCAGAAGGATGATTACGTTATTCGTTGGAGGGTGACACAAGGATAGGATCGGATTGGATGAAGTTGGGGCTTAGGATGCTTCCCAATTGTTCCACGCTTCCCAGTCCTGTTGGTTTTTAAAGAACAACAATACAGGGCTTGAACCGGGACAATGTATTTTGTATTTTGTATATTTAATTTAAGGCATCACCCGTCACCGCCACTGTAACCCGTTCATGTGGGTGGCTACATGATAAACATAACCTACTAACTAATAAGTTTCATAAATTAATCTAAATTCTAATACATTTAAATTTATAGTAATTAAATTTAAAGTATTTGTAATTTTGAATAGAATTATTATAAATTTGTGTATAAGAGTTTTTTGTCAATTTTTTTATTTTTTTTTTACAAGATTATATATATTTGTGATCAGAATAAATTTATAAACAATAATATAAAACTCCCTATAAATATATAAACTTACTTTTATAACCAATTTAAAATATTACAAAGGCGATAATTTGAAGATAGTGAAAATGGGACACGTGCGTAGGTACCCGGTACCTAATGTATGGGGGGCCGGCCTACTCCTACTGTGAAATATGCTCTTTTAAGGGCGCTCAAAAACAGCTCAAAATTTCACCACCTAAAATCACGCGCAGTACTCTGCCCCCCAACTTGGCTCCCCCCCCCCCCCCCCCCCCCACCCCGCCAGTGACGAATGAACGTCTCTTCCAAAACCAAAAATTGTGGATGATTGCGTTATTCAGCCGCTTTTATTGAATCCTCTTTAAATCCCTTTGCAATTGCGAATCTTTTCCAATGATATCTCCTTTCACTTAATTCTGTTAAAAAAATTTTACAACATTTTAATTTAAGGTGAAGCTGGGCGTTATATCAATGCAATGCAATGCAATGCAATACATGAGTATTACTTTAAATATCTTTAAATTTAGGTGTCCAAATAGTATTACTATTTTTGTCAATTTTTAAATGCCAACTAACTTATGTAAATAATTTTTAAAACACAGCAGCGTATATGGTATTTGAGAATTATTATTATTATTATTATTATTATTGAAGTTTTATATGATGAAAGATGGAGAGCAGTACGCAATGCATACGGATGGTCGTTATTATCCATAGAAAGAGGGGTGGATTTGGGGGGCGCTATGTGTCAAACTTAGGAGACTCGGTCCTAACGTGGTGTGTCCGTCCTTGAGGAGGGGGGTGTTTCCAGTTTCCTTCCATTTCCATTCATTTCCGAATTCAATGTCTAGCTGCGATATAAGGGCAGCTTATATAATATAATATATATTTCTTTTTTCTTTCTTTCTTTTTTTTTTAGGGCTGATAAGGCAGCTTATGTTATGCTGTTGTTATTATTATTTTTATTTTTATTTCTATTATTATTATTATGCC